>OZ007556.1:0-5266000 GCA_963931855.1 Philhelius festivus | reverse complement strand
ATAAAATGCACGGCTGGGTCGCACAAACTTGCTCTTATGTAAGAGATTAAGGGCCGTATTCACCGAGCGCTTTTAAACGGCTCTTAACTTTACGAGGCTCTCAACTTGAAATTTCTTTGGGGTATTCACCAACCACTCACAAGTGTTTTTCGAAGTTCGAAAATGAGAGCTACTCTCTCTTGTTCAGGCATACCCAAACTGTGAAATGTTGTAGAATGTTGGTCTTGACCAGCGTTGTGCTAAAGTGCCCAATTGGGCCATTTGGCCACAAGATTCCTTATTTTGGCCCGGTGCCCCGGGCCATCACGAAATGGCCCTAAAATTGTAAAATTTGCAAAATAAAGCAACCCATTTTGCACAGCATTAAAAAACAAAATTTTATTTTAGAAATCGATAATATCCAAGTAGTCGATATTTACTCTCATCTATATGCTAATTTGGCTGAACGCATTCATTGAAAAATTCAACACATCACATCGACTGACAGTAGCACATACCGGATGTCTTTCTCTTTGTCTCTGTCTCATATTTAAGTTCTTCACTTTTTCAGAATAAAATTCGTTACAGTAGCCATGTTTTTTTGGAAAAGTTATACGTAGTACAGTAGGGTTTTATATGAATAACAAATACAATATCCGCAGTAGGATCACTGCCGATAAAAGGAGAAGTGAAATCCTGCTGCGGATGTTGTATTTGTTATTCATATAAAATCCTACTGTACTAGGATAACTTTTCCAAAAAAACACGCCTAATTTAAAGTTCTATCACCAGCACAACTGTCACTTTTTTTAATGGCTTCTTTTTCTCCAGCAATCAAATTGTTGTTGTTTGTCAAGGGAAATTTTGCTGCGCTAGCTATGCAGCAGTGAATAAAACCACACCTAATATTAAAACCGAAAATCGCAATAGACTTAGCTATGAAGTTATAAATTCGCTTATGAGCCTTAAGGGGTTTCTGAAAAATAATACTTGTGGTAATTTTATTTCGCCTCCAGAATTCATAAAAAAATGTCTAACATGGATTTTAAGTTATTTAAAAAAATGAAATAAAATGCAAAAATACAAATAAAATAATATCTTCTGTTTTATTATTTAATTATTTTATCGAATATGGAAAAACGAAGTGGCCCCAAAAAAGTTGAAATGCCCCCAAAAATGGCCCCAACATTTTGCTTCCCAGGAACAACGCTGGTCTTGACAGCAAATGTATACTCTTCTACTTGGCATTGCTCACATGGATTCGAGTCAAATGCGTGCGTGGCACACGCACAAGCGAACAAAATTTCGAAGAGAGCGCTCGTAAGTTAGGAACGGTCGGGACCACTCCTAACTTTTAAGAGCGCTCGTAGATCTTCACTAATATTGCTTAGTGAATAGGTTTATGAGCTTCTTAAGTTATGAGCGCTCGGTGAATACCAGCCTAAGAATTTCAAAAATTAGTATTATTAGAGAAAAAGTTTTCATTCATTTTTTAAATGACTAAAACAACTCCTTTAGGATTGTTTGATTTTTAATCAGGCTTTTTTTTTGGTCACGTTTCTCTTTATGCAAATAAAAAGCTCTATTTCATATTTCTTTCCCTACGCGCAGGATTTTCCCAAATTCTTCAGGGGTTGTTTTATTTATCTACCAAATGAAATCTTTTTTAACAAATTTTACACATTTTGCTTACACATTTTATACACTTATATGTGATTTTGTTTCTTATTTAAACTAAACATTTAAACAAAAATCACATTTAATTTATATAGAAAAATACAAAATTTAAAAACAAAGAAAATAAATAAAAATATAAATATTATAATGACACTACTGGCAATAACTTTAAAATTGAAATAGCTTTAAAATTGAAATGATTACAATTTTAATCTTGGTTTCGTATAGTTCGCAGTGAATTATTGTCAAAAAATCGATGTAAGATGAACTGAATTTAACAAAAATTGGACAAGATCCACACAGTCAACTGATGAGTCCATGTGAGATCACCCGGACGAAACGCCAATTTTTGTGGACTAAAGGCCAAAAAAGCTATTTGTAATCAATAACTCAACAAGTCCAAAAATAGTGCTAAATCTTCTACTTGGCTGATTTATTTCAGTAGTATATAGGTTAGGTTATGTTAGGTTAGGAGGGGCGTGCACAGCCCATAGCCTAATGCATACACGGGGCCTATTGGTAGTATATAGAATTTATATTATAAAAATTATAGACGTGTAGTAGTTTCTTACAAAAATAAGCTTTTATATACAAAATTTCTAAAACAATTTTTAAAAAATTTTTTGGTACTCTAACTTAAAGTTTTATTACTGTACGAATAAAAACTAAATTTCCAAAAAAAATATTGAGCCGTTTTTAACATATCGAATTTTAGAAAAAAAGAATAGAATAAAATAGAATAGAATAGAGATTCAAACAATATTTTATTTAAAGTTTTGACATGCAATGTTTTTCAAACTTTTTAGAAGCTTCTCTATTAAACATTTCATTAAAATCCGTTGAGATAATGAGAAATTCGAAAAGAGTTCTATAGTAGGTGCAGTAAGTAATATCCTAGTTCCCAAATTTGTTTATTAAATTATAGATCGTAAAAATTAATCGAAAGGAAAAAATGTTATCAAAATTTACGGAGCCGTTTTCGATTTTCGGAAACCATTCTTTAATATTTGTATGGTAGGTACCGTTATAAATTTTTTGTAATGCATCTTTTAGAAAGTATTAAAAAAACTGTTAAGCGCCAAGATTTATTTAAAAAAAATTAATATTTGTTTTTAAATCCAAACAAAAAATCTTTGAAAAATTTAAAAACGCAATAGATGCAATTTAAGCTTTTAAAGATGATATTATGAGAAAATCAAAAACAAAAAGAAAATATTCCATCGGGGCTAACATTCTTCGGAATTTTTTTTTCAATCACTGACAGGGCGTTTTGGTATTTCTTTCCAGTTTTTGAATCTGTTTGCCTACTCTTCTTGTTTAATTTTGTTTTTGATGACATTTTCTTCTATTCCTCAATAGGGCTCAGGCCCTGTTAAAAGGGTTGATGCGCCTATTTTCGCTAGGGAATCTGCCTTTTCCTTTCCATGAACACCCACGTGACCCTGTGACAGTGTGACTCTGTTTTGGGTTCCAAGTTCATTTAGCCTGTTTATGCACTCTCACACCAATTTAGAGCTGATGGTATAAGAGCTTAGTGTCTTGAGTGCCACTTGACTATCTGACATGATGGCAATGTTCTTTTTACGGTAATTCCTTTCGAGATTTCGATCCACACATTTCCTTATGGCGTCTACCTCTGGAAGATGCTGGTGGACTGCCATATCCGTATGGAATGTTTGGTTCTTGGCCCAAAGATTCCTCCACCAGTCCTTTAGCTTGTTCTCGATCCATCACTAAACCACTTGATGGTATTTGTTTCGAGGGTGTAGTTTATTTCCTCTCCCACCCAATATTTTTTGTTGCTAAAAAAGTTGTGCAAAAAAGTTTTTCTCGAAATTTTGTATTTTTGATCATGCCATCTCTTGGAATGTCAGGAAGGTTTGTTACTGTAAACCCAAGGATTAATTCCCTTTCTCTGAGACCAATAATTTTGTCTGTCCCAGTTCCTTTCTTTGAGAACCTCATGATACCTCCCACTCCCCCGATGACCTCGTGTAGAGGGGATAGATGAAGGACAACCTCCATAGCTGCGGTAGAGCAGGTTCTCATTGCTCCCGAAATACAGATACATGCGAGGCTTTGAACTTTTTCTAGGGTTTTCCTAGTTGTTGATAATTCGGTTTTCTTGTGCCATGCAACGGCACCATAGGTAATGATGGGTCTTACCAACAGGGCCGCCGCTACCATATGTGCGAAATGTGAGGCGCACAAGGGCGCCAACGTCTAGGGGCGGAAAATTAAGAGATAGATCTAACTCAACATATACGGCATACTCCAAAAGTTTTCCTTAAGCTTTCGGAATTTGTTTACATTTGACCGTTCACTACCTAGTTCCCGCACACAATCTACCACAAATCTTTATTAATATTTTGTTTGTGACTGTCGCCTCTCACACCAAATAACCTCTTCGATTGCAGCATAGTCTAAACTTCTTAACGCCATGTCGCCATAGATTGACACTTGGGAAATAGCTTTCCACGCAACCTTCATCTCAGACTTATAAACTCGAAAAGGTTTTTGATTTTTTTTAGATTTACAGCCCATGTATTTCCCATAAAATAAAACGAAAACAGTGTCTCGAAAACATTAATTTTGCTATAATTACTCGTATTTTTCTATGAATGGGTATCAATATTCTGATTGCAATGATATAGCTAAATATCTTAAATCTAAGTTGGTTACAAGAACAAAATTATCAAAAGGTGATTTAAAACATTCCTTATTTTACCGATGCAAAATGTAAACAAACCATCTTTACAACGGAAACCAAAAAAAAAAAAAAAAAAAAAACAACGGTAAAACAAAATGTTTTGTGTCTCTAAATATTTATGTTTCTTTTTAAATAAGAATTTACGAATAGTTTTTAATTAATTTTGGGACTGAATTGATAAATAACTTAAACGTCAACGGATTGAACAAAATCAGAATAACCCAGAAATTTAAATTTAACGTTTCAATGGTTGTTCGAATTTGAGTTTTCAATCGACATTCAGAGTTCAGACTCTATTTATATCAAAATATAGTTTCCACACAAGCCACAAAATGTCAAATTTCATCAAAGCATACCTAAGATGTCAAGGAATTATATACATATAATACTTGCAGATCCGGAAGTAAATGATGAAGTGTTTCAAAAAGAAAGTGAAAATAAAAACTTTTAAAAATATCAAAAACTACTTTGTCTTCTTTCTGTCAAGCTATAAACTATTGGTTTTTACCAATTGACATACATAAATTATAAACTGTGCTAGGAACTCGAATATTTGCATTTTATATGAAAATGGTTTTGTTGAAGAAAATTATTCGCAATTGCCATATAAACATAAATATATGTAAGTTTGTTGCTATCTATCACCCAAACTTAGCCACCAGCATGACTACTTTTGCCTCACCTCGTCTCCTCACTTTGTTAGAAATACTCGATATATTTAGATCAAGTATAATTGATCTTACTTTTAAATATTAATATTTTATTATTTTATATTATTTTTCAATTGTTCTTGAATAATCTGATAAGTTGGATCATAGATCCCAAAGCCGACATAATTGTTGATTTAGGTAAATCTATATTATTATTATTGTTATGTTTTAATTTGTTAATTTGTTTTATTTAATAACGATTAATTATAGTTCTTTACTACATCAACTTGTGTCTCAATCCGTATTATTCGAAGAATTCCTGTCTTGTCTTCAAGGTTTCAAGCTATATACATAGTTGAAATCTACATATATAACAAAGTTATAAGTTATAAGTCAAATAATCTTTTAGTTATATACAAATTAAAAAAAAAATTTATTACTTTACGAATAAAAAATAAATTTCCAAAAAAAAAATATTTAGCCCTTTTTTGAGATATTGAATTTTCCAAAAAAAAAATTCATTAAAATCCGTTCAGCCGGTAATGAGAAATTCAAAACTCGTCAAAATGGTTCTATGTTCGGTACAGTTAGTAATATATTGATTTCAATTTTTTTGTTTAATTAATAGAACGTAAAAATTTATCAAAATTCTCGGAGACGTTTTCGAGAAAAACACGATTTTCGAAAACTTTTCTTTGTCAAGTTTAAAAAAAATCAAGCATGGGGTTCTCGAAATATTGAGTTTCAAAAAAAAAAAATTGAAATCCAAAAAAAAAGTTTTGAAAATTTTAATTCACAGGAATATATTTTAAATTTTGGGGCGCTTTAGCATAAAACAAATTATCAAAATCGGTTGTACCGATTCTTTAAATTTTTTGATTTTTGTTTAAATATGTTCAACATTGTTTTAATTTTTTTTTTAAATTTCGAAAAATATCTTACTTCAGATACAGTAAGTAATTGTTGGTCTTAAAAAAAAGAAGAAAAATAAAAGTGTGGGGACAAAATTTCGAGACCCAGTTTTTTCGTCTTCGCTATCATCGTAATGTCAACTGTGATCAAAATCTCGAGTTCGTTTTTTTTACGAATGTATGTATGTATAACTTGCCTTATACTCGTAGCACCTATGAGTCTCAAGTAAAAAGAGTAAATACTCTTAAAAGGATGCAAAAACTGTACATATGTATATGCTATAATGACTACGTTCATTGTATAAGAATTTGGAGTAGCTCGGAACGCGACAACAACAATGCACGTTTGCTTAAATTTTTCAACTGCGAAATGGATAATAAATACGAGCAAACTTTCACTTATACAACGTAAATACCCCCGTGTACCCGAGACATTGGGCGGCAATTAAAGGTTCTTGCACAAGGGCGCACGAACACCCAGCGGCGGCACTGCTTACCAACATAGTGTACATCCACCTGAGGATGATCGGTTTGCATCCCCATAACTTGCCAGCAAGTTAAATATCATAGCACAAACTTGATTGCTCAATTTTTTTTTTTTTGATATACTATCTGACCAATATTATTTATTGTACGTCTATTGACATCTCAGATCAAACACTCTTTGTTCTCAGCTCGCTTAAAAAAACATAAATATGGTCTACTCGTATATTTACTAGTGCCGTGCAGTGCTTTCTACAAATTTTGCATAGGGCTCAAAATAAGCTGGGGCCGGCCTTATCATTGGCTAGGTTATACTTAATGAAATTTTTAGATTTTTTGATTTTTTTAAAATCTGTTGGACAGTTTTTAAGAAAAAATAAAATGCACGACTGGGTCGCACGAACTTGCTCCTATGTAATAGACTATGAATTTCAGAAACGAATGTTATTAGAGAAAAACTGTTCATAACCATAAAATTAACTTTTTAAATTCTATTAGTAGTAAGAGATAGAAACAGAATAAATGCATGAATGAATGAATTTATGGAAGAACAAAAATTATAAGTCGTTGCAGGGTTGCAAAAGCTTAGGTCACTTTTTAGCTTAAGCTTGGCCTTAATTCACAAGCTAGTGGGTGACTTATGAATTAAAAAATATGTAATTCAGCAGTTAGTTACTGACTTATGAATTAAAAAAATTTAAGTCATGAGTATGAGTGACTTAAGAATTAAAAAAAATTTAATTCAAAAGTTACCTAGTGACTTATGAATTAAAAAAAATCAATTCATAAGCTAATGGATATAGTCTGATTAAGAAATTATTAATTTGAAGATTTATAAGCTAGAATGATAATTTTATGACACACAAAAACTTGAAATCTACTTTCGTTAATAATTAAATAATTATGTAGTCAAAACAAGCTTAATTTACCAGCTAGCTTATGAATTAATTTTTTTTTTAATTCATAAGTCACTTAGTAGCTTATGAATTAAATTTTTTTAAATCATTAGTCACTAACTAACTTATGAATTAGATTTGTTTTAAATCACAAATCATCTACAGTCTTATGACTTATGGTTATTTTAATTCAAAAATTCGCAACCCTGAGTCGTTGTAGAGGTTTCTTAAAAATATAAGCTTTAATATACAAATTTCTAAAACATTTTTAAGAAAAAAAGTTTTTTTATTATTGTTCGATTAAAACTAAAATTAACAAAAAAAATATTGATTGGATTTTGAGATATTGAATTTTCAAAAAAAAAATAGATTTTTTTTTTCGAAATTCAAAAAAATTATTTTCTTAAAGTTTTGAAATGCAATGTCTTTTAAACTTTTTAGAAGCTTCTCTATAAAAACTTTCATTAAAATCCGTTGTGCCGATAATGAGAAATTTGAAAACATCGTTCTATGGTAGGTACAATCAGTAATATCTTAATTTCAAATTTTTCTTATTACATTATAGATCGTAACAATTATTACTCTAAAAAAACAAAATTCTCGGAACCGTTTTCGAGAAAAATACGATTTTCGAAAACTATTTTTTAACATTTCATACCGATATTTTTAGGTAAAATATTTTTTTTTCACGTGTATTGTAGATTATATTAAGAAACTCTTATTTATCAAGTTTGAAAAAATTCGAGCAGGGGTTTCCAAAAAATATTTTGATTTTTTTTTTAAATCCAATTATAAAAAAATTGAAAATTTTAATTTGAATACATAATGTAATAATATTCAAACTTTAGAAGAGCTTTAGCATACAAAAAAATGATTTAAATCGGTGGTACCGTTTTCGAGAAAATCAAAAACAAAAAAAATGGTTCCAGGAAGGCTACCAAAAATAACCATTTTTTGGAATTTTTTTTTTCAACCATTAGGTATACTTAGCTTTACATAAATGATTTTTTTTTAAATCTGTGGGACAGTTTATGAGAAAAAAAAAATTATAAAATA
This sequence comes from Philhelius festivus, assembly GCA_963931855.1. Lineage (NCBI taxonomy): Eukaryota > Metazoa > Arthropoda > Insecta > Diptera > Syrphidae > Philhelius > Philhelius festivus. The sequence goes on along the minus strand of OZ007556.1, from coordinate 5,257,638 downwards.
TCGAAAAAAAAAATCGAATGGGAGGTACCGTTATTTTTGGTCTTAAAAAAAAAAGAAAAAAACACGTGTGGGAGGAAAAAATTAAAAACCATATTTACCAAATTTGAAGAAAATAGGCCGAGTCGTTTAGGCTGCAGGAGAACATACAAGACAGACAGAATCGCGAAACCCACTTTTTTAGTCTTCGCTATCATCGTAATGTCAACTTTGATCAAAATCACGGGTTCGATTTTTTTCCGAATTGCCATGTTGTATGTTTATATCGCAGGTTAAAAGATGGGCAGAAATAATTGGTAATTAATTTAGGTAGACAAAGGATCTAATGAAGAAAATTCTTGCTTACTGTTTTTCAATTATTGCGGGTAGATTTTGGTGGCCATGGCCATCTTATTTTAGTGACAGCTGTCAGATCCATTGTTTAGAATTCATTTACTGACACCAAATCACAATGACGTCAGTCATGACCGTGCACAAGAACTCGAACTTTTGCAGACTTTATCTTAGCGAATTTTGGCCTACACCCATACAAAACCCAACTGACCCATGAGCTCAAAGTTTGGAAGAGAACCACAATTTTCACCTAAAAATCACTCTAGCAACGAGGAGCATTTCTAGATGAGTGACTGGCAAAATGGCGGTATATGGGACACTACCAAGCTACAAACCCAAACGAGGTTCATCATCAGGTAACTGTTTGATGTAGATTTTTGGCTGGCCGGCGCACAGTGCGGCGACTAGTGGAAAAAAAATAAAAAAAAAAATGTGCCAAAAATGTGTAGCAAGTATGCCAAATTCAAGGTAATAAGTCTAAATGAATGAATCGACAGTTTATTTATGATAAGGTTCAATTTTCTGTTGTCAGAGATCCTCAGAAGATCAGCAAAATAACAAATAGTGAGAGTAGAATTTGTAGTTACCGGTTGAAAGAGCGTTTACTGAAGAAAAGAAAAGAACATACGATATTTTTTTCGCTATGCTCACAATCAGGAGAGAAACTATAGTTATTCTAACTGCATATTTTTTTTTTACATGTAAATTTAAATTTTTTTTGAGAGTCCAAATGAAAGGTTCCTTGTTCGTGTTAAGTACTGACTTTGATAAGTCATATATTTTGTGTGGTGCCATATGGGAAAAAAGTGTTTTTATTTAAAGAAAGAAAACAATCATATCTTTTAAAAAAAGTAAGTTTTTTTTGCAGCAACTTGCGCTTTTTCTTGCAACAAGTGTTTGTTTACGAGCATTTTTTACAGAATGTGTTCAAACAGAGAGCTCTTTGATGTTTGGTTTTCCAACTCAACAGCCCCAGTACCTGGTGTTTTGCAGTTTATGGATATAAAATTAAATATGCAATTAAATTTAGAGCCTGAAGATCAGAAAATCTTAGCAAGACACGCATCAACAACTTGCTCAGAAATAAATAAACGTTGTCACTTCCATCGCTTATACACTCGAAGACTCGGATAGTGATCTTTTTTCGTAATTTTTTTATTTTTCGGTTTTTCTTTTTGTTATTACTTTTTTTGAATAATTATTTTTGTCAACAATAAAAGCATCCATTATATTTTGCAAGATCTTTTATGCGATATATTCTGTGGTCGGTGTGCTCTGAAAAAATGTATACTTTCCTACTAACCTTTAAAATATTACAACTTTTGTATATCGAATAATCATCAAATTTTTTAAATGTTAAGCTTCTAACTAATCATTTTACAATTGTAGGCGTGGCAGAGGGTGGATTTTTGTTCAAATAAATTTTTCTTATCAAACACATTATTTTTGTACATTTTTTCAATATCATACGAAAAATTAAAAAAAAATCAATTTTATTCAATTCAATTTCAAATTTCTTTATTCTTATTTACAAAAACTACATGTTAATCCTTAATAGCTTAAATATAAAAATAAGAATAGTTAGTGCCATAATTTATTTAAGAAACAAAATAGCGTTAATGGCACATCTAATTAATACATTTTTTGTGTGGGGTGTACAATTAAAGGTTTGTATTTATACAATTAAACAAGAAGTTCAACATTATTATTTATTATCGTAATTCAATACAAAAAAAAAAGAATTTAATAAAAATTAAAATTTCAGAAACAAGGTTAGTTTATTATAAAGGAAATTGAATTAACATTTCGATAGCACGATGATCCAAATCAAGAAGCCACACTTTTAATTCTTTCAAAAAGACATTCAGATTTCTTATCTTACGAATATTAACCGGTAGTGTATTAAACAGTTTACAAGAAATAATTGGGTTTATAGCAAAAATGGGCGTGTCAGTGGGCGAAATTTGCGCTATTTTAACTCATAATTTCTTCACTGACCAGAATATTAATAATTAAAATCACTATCATACTAAAAGTTTTCATGTAACCCATTTATTACCAAAAATGGGCGCGGTAGGGGGCGTCCTCAAATTGAGTAAAATCCCCTATTTATTACATTAGCAACCAATTTTTGATCACAGTTATCTTACTTTTGAAAAATAGATTTTTTCCACTACCTGCATACAATCGACACACTGTGCGGCGGTGTTATTGGTCCGTACTTTTTCGAAAACGAAGTTCGTAAATGGCAAGCGCTACATAATGATGATAACCAATTTCTTATGGAGCAAAATTTAACCATATGGACCTAGATGACAAATGGTTCAGCAGACACGTAGCACAGTGCCGTGCCACACAGCGGCAGAATCGACATTCTGAATGAATAATTTCAGGGTAAGGTTATCTCTCGGATGTGGATTGGCCACCAATGTCATACTATTTGACCCTGTTAAGTCGCAGCTCTATGCGAATAAACCACAGTAAACGATGCCCTTAACGTTAATATAACACAGGCCATCGTTCAAATTCAGCCCCAAGAGTCATTGAAGGCGAGGAGGGCAATTGAAAAATGGCATATTCCATATACATATGTACATAATGGCATACATCGAGCTTTTAATTAAAAATAGAATTTTGCTAATACCTCACACACAGCTACGAGTAGTTTTAATCAATTTCAACATCTACTCACTCTTTTAGTAGAGTATTGATAAACGCCACTAGAACATTCCGTTTTTTTTTTTGTTAATATGAAACTTTATAAGTCGGTATTGGTCGCGATGACTTAATTCCTATAACATGTTTAATAAAATCGTGGAATAGAGGTGTTTATTTGGATGTAACTTTTTATATTTCGATGGGAAGTTTTCTCTGTAGAAAGTATTCATATTTTGTTTGAAATAAAATGCACGACTGGGTCGCACGAACTTGCTCTTATGTAACAGACTAGGAATTTTAAAAACGAATGTTATTAGAGAAAACTGTTCATAAGGATTAAATTATTTTTACTTGCGACTTATAGGTACTATAAGGCAAGTTATGCATTCGGAAAAAAAATCGAACTCGAGATTTTGATCAAAGTCGACATTACGATGATAGCGAAGACTAAAAAAGTGGGTCTCGCAATTCTGTCTGTCTGTCTGTCCGTTCGATTGCAGCTAAACGGCTCGGCCGATTTTCTTCAAACTTGGTAGATATGGGTTTTAATTTTTCCCCCCGGATGTTTTTTGATTTGATTTTTTAAGACCAAAAATAACGGTACCTGCCATACGAATTTTTTTCGAAATTTTATAAACATTTTTTTTTCTCAAAAACTGTTCGACAGATTTTAAAAATAAAAATACAAAAAAATTTCATTTAATTAAAGCTAGATATTTGTTGAAAAAAATTTTCAGAAAAATGGTTATTGAGGGTACCCTCCATGGAACCATTTTTTTGTTTTTGATTTCCTCAAAAATGGTACAACCGATTTTGATAATTTTTTTTTGCTAAATCTCCCCAAAAACTTAAATAGAATTGTGTACCCAAATTTTCAATTGGATTTAAAAAAAAAAACTTCAAAATTTTTTTTTCAAAACTCAATATCTATCTATCTATATAAATAAAAATGAATCGCAAAATGTGTTGCTAAGCGTTAAACTCGAGAACGGCTTGACCAATTCGCCTGATTTTTACTTGCGATATAGGTACTATAGGGCAAGTTCTGCATTTGGAAAAAAAATCGAACTCGAGATTTTGATCAAAGTTGACATTACGATGATAGCGAAGACGAAAAAAGTGGGTCCGACAATTCCGTCTGTCTGTCTGTATGTCTGTATGTCTGTATGTCTGTATGTCTGTACCTCGAACTACAGCCTAAACTACCAGAGGTATTTTCTTCAAACTCGGTAGTTAAGGGTCTTCGGTGATTCCCTAGAGGAGAAATTGAAATTTTTTTTTTAGCTTCAAAACTAAGGGTACCCCCCGTACACCCCTAATACAAAATATTATTTATCTCGAAAACGGCTCTAACGATTTTGATAAAAAAAATTAAGTGTGATATTATGGACGTGGACTATATTTTGGTGAAAAAAAAAATTGGGGGGAAATGTTATTAGGGGTACCTGTCATAGAACGGTTTTTTTGATTTTCGAATTTCTCACCAACGGCTCTAACGATTTTAACCAAAATTTTTATGCAGGAGCTGCTTTGCATTTGAAAAAATATAAACTAAAAATTTTTTCGAAAAAATAGTTTTTGGATTTTTAAAAAAATAATACAATTTTTTTTTTGAAAATTCAATATCTTGAAAACCGATACACGATTAAATTTTTAAATTATGTTTTAAAATGTATTTTATTAAATACTAACAATTTGCATATCAATTTTTTTTATAAAAATTTTAAGGAAAATTTAGTACACAAAAAACATGTTTCAGTGTGTCTGTATGTCTGTACCTCTCACTACAGCCTAAACCACTGGACCTATTTCTTTCAATCTCGGTAGTTAAGGGTCTTCGGTGATTCCCTAGAGGAGAAATTGAAATTTTTTTTTTAGCTCCAAAACTAAGGGTACCCCCCATACACCCGTAATGCAAAATCTTATTTATCTCGAAAACGGCTCTAACGATTTTGATAAAAAAAAATAGGTGTGATATTATGGACATGGACTACATTTTGGTCAACAAAAATTTTGGGGCAAAATGTTATTAGGGGTACCTGCCATAGGCCCGTTTTTTTGATTTTCGACTTTCTCATTAACGGCTCTAAGGATTTTAACCCAACATTTTTAGCAGGAGTCCCCTTAATTTTAAAATAATATTGTATATAAAAATATTCGAAAAAATATTTATTGGGTTTTTAAAAAAAAAAAAAAATTTTAAATCAATATCTTCAAAACCTATGAACGATTATTTTTTGAAATTATTTCCTAAAACCAATATTAGTAAATACTTTAAATTCGCATCCCACATTTTTTTCTTGAAAAATTTTAGAGAAATTTCTTATATAAAAAATGTATTTAATAATAAAACGGTTTTTTAAAGTTTGTTTGCATAAATTCATACTTTTCTAGAAATAAGATGGCAATTATATGCATTTGAACATTATTATCTCATTAAATCCATGTTTTATATTTATAAAATGTATCTTAAATTCGAAAGTACTTTTACATAAGAGCAAGTTCGTGCGATCCAGTCGTGCATTTTATTTTTTTAAGCGTTTGTTAAGGTTCAAGGAAGGTTCTTATGGAGAGAAAAAACGTTTATTGCGGCGTTCTCGAGTTTTACGCTTAGCAACACATTTTGCGATTCATTTTTATTTATATAGATTACACTTTTAGTCAATGTTCGAGGCCCAACATCATTCCAACATTTACGAACAGTTCAAAAGCTCAACAAATACGAACATTGTTTTCTACGAACATGCTTTCCGTCAAACCCAATTGATTTGTGGATCAAATGCGCAATAGAACAGGAAATCGATATTTACAATTCACTGAAGAAATTTACAGCGGGGCGTTGATATCAATTGAAGACATACAGCTAATTAGAAACGATGCAATTTTCGCATTGTTCTCTTAGCCCGAAGGCTGTTTCTCAGCAGTCATCCAGCGAGAAATAATGGATAAATCTGATGTTACAATATCAAAAAGAATAGTTGCTCGTCGTTTGGTTGAAGCTGGACTTCACGGACGGATTTCACGGAAGAAACCAATGGTTACAACTACGCAAAGAAAGCGTCGCATCGAGTTTGCAAAAACACATGAAAATTGGACAGTGAATAGATGGAAATTTGTCTTGTGGAGCGATGAGACCAAAATAAACCGCATTGGCCCCGATGGCAGAAAGTATATTAGACGCCCGAAATGCCAAGAACTTAATCCAAGATACATTTCACCGGTTGTGAAACATGGTGGTGGGTCAATCTGTGTTTGGGGTTGCTTTTCTTGGAAAGGCGTTGGACCCATTCACCGTATTGAGGGCATCCTGAATAAAGAAAAATATGTTGAAATTCTGGAGAACATAATGCTACCATGGGCGGAAGACAATATGGCGGTAATTTGGTAATTTCAGCAAGACAATGATCCAAAGCATACCGCGAAACTCACTAAACAGTTTTTTGATAAGAATTCTTTGCGAGTACTTGACTGGCCATCTTCAAGTCCTGACCTTAACCCCATCGAACATCTATGGGATGACGTGAAAAAGGCCGTTAGCATACAAAACATTGCAAACTTGGACACTTTGTTCGAAAAAGTGAAAGATGCCTGGTATTCTATTCCGGTGAAAAGATGTCAAGACCTGATCGAGTCTATGCAAAGGCGATGTGGAGCGGTATTGAAGCAAAAAGGATTTCCAACCAAATATTGACGGTTTTAGAATATAAAACCCGACTTTAAATATTTTTTGTTACGTATTTGTTGTTCTTTTTTTCATCGTTTCTAATTAGTTGTTTCACTAAAAACTGAGTTTTAAGTTTAAGCGTAAGCTCCATACAATGTGCCTTTTTTAAATCTGAATAAATATTGTTAAATATTTTGAAAAAATCGTTGAAAATTTATTTATTAATCAAATAAAAGTAAATATTCATGAAATGGAAAAGGAAAATTATTGTTTCTTGTATTACACAACATCGTTTCCAATTAGCTGTCAACGGCTTGTATGTGCTTGATGATGTCGAACAAATTATTATCTCAATTAGGAATGGCCGCGCCTAATCGTCCAATGCAATGCACGACGCTTTTAATCAAGAGTTGCATCGTGAAAAACTGTTCGATCTCGATGCTTTAAGGGAATCGGTTCGAATATATGTTCCGTTGTTGAACCAACCACAAAAGTGTGTCTTTGATACACTTATGGAAGTTGTAAATGATGGAACTGGAGGATTTTACTTTTTGGATGCTCCTGGTGGTGCAGGAAAGACTTTTTTAATTTCATTGATTTTAGCAACAATTCGCTTACAGAATGCAATTGCACTCGCACTTGCTTCTTCTGGTATTGCAGCTACATTGTTGTACCCATTGAATATTCAAAGCAACGAAACTCCGACTTGCACTCTGCAATGGCAAAGGTTTTTCAGCAATGCAAGTTGATAGTATGGAATGAATGCACGATGGCACATAAGAAGTCTTTGGAGGCATTAGACAAAACTCTGGAAGATCTACGAAGCAATCAAAACTGATTCGACGGGGCGATGATTTTGTTAGCAGGAAATTTTCGTCAAACATTACCAGTTATTTCACGGTCTACACCAGCGGATGAACTGAAGGCATGTTTGAAGTCCTCCATTTTGTGGACAAAATTTAAGATACTAAATTTGAGCCAGAATATGCGTGTCGGATTGCAAAATGATCGATCGGAAAAATATTTTCAAAACAACTAATTGACATTGGTAATGGTAAGATCCCTGTAGATGTTATGCCAGGCTGCATTACATTTCCTGTCAATTTTTGTCAGTTTACAAAATCAAAAACTGAGCTTATAGAAAAGGTGTTCCCAAACGTAGCTCAAAATTACAGAAATTATTGTTGGTTGAGTGAACGAGCTATATCAGCTCGCAAAAACACGGATGTAAATGAAATAAATTTCAAAATCCAAAATGAAATTGCCGGTGAATTAAGGACATACAAATCAGTTGATTGCCAATTAACCAAGATCATGTCGTCAATTATCCACCAGAATTTTTGAACTCACTGGATTTGCCAGCAATACCTCCACCTGATCTTCAATTAAAATACTGCAATTTCCAGTGCAGCTTGCTTTCGCTATGACCATAAATAAATCACAGGGTCAGTCGTTGAGTATTTGCGGCGTCAATCTGAAAAACCCATGCTTCTCTCATGAACAGTTGTATGTTGCCTGCTCTCGCGTCGGAAAACCGACAGCTTTATTTATTTACGCGCCAGGTAATCAAACAAAAAATATCGTGTACGATAAGACATTACAATGAAAATACCAGATTATTACTACTAATACTAAAGTCTTGCAACTTACAAAATAGGACACTTATATTTGTAATCGATGTTTATCATGGAGACGTAAATCTATAAATATAAAAAGTGATCACTCTGAAATATGTTTTATAACTGTTGTTTTAGAGAAAAAAGGGCAGAACAGCGTCTGCCGGGGCAGCTAGTTTCTCAATATAAACCCCTTGCTAGATTTTTTTTAAACTTGATAAATAAAAGTTTCTCAATATAATCTACAAGATGTGAGAAAAAAATTTATTTTACCTAAAAATAAAGTTACCTACCATACAAATGCTAAAAAATTAAAAAAAATGATTTTCAAAAATCGTATTTTTCTCGAAAACGGCGCCTAGAATTTTGATAAAATTTTTTTTCTTTCAATTAAGTTTTACGATCTTTAATTTAATAAAAAAAAATTTGAAATTAAGATATTACAGCTTGTACCTACAATAGAACCATTTTTTCGAATTTTGAACTTCTCATTATCCACAAAACGGATCTTAATGAAAATTTTTATAGAGAAGCTTCTAAAAAGTCTAAAACACATTGCATTTCAAGACTTTAAAATAAATATTGTTTGAATTTTTGAAAAAAAAAAATCTATTTTTTCTTTTTTTTTGAAAATTCAATATCTCAGAAACGGCTCAATATTTTTTTTTGTAAATTTTATTTTTAGTCGAACAATAATAAAAACTTTAAATTTTTTCTTAAAAAGTTTTTAAAAAGTTTGTACATAAAAGCTTTTTTTCAGAAACCACTACAACGACTTATAATTTTTGTTCTTGCACAAATTCATATTTGGATAGCATTATGTTTTTGTCTCTTACTACTAAAAGAATTTAAAAAATAATTTGATCCTTATGAACAGTTTTCTCTAATAACATTCGATTTTAAAATTCCTAGTCTGTTACATAAGAGCGAGTTCGTGCGACCCAGTCGTGCATTTTATTTCTCTTACCACATACCTACATACATATTCAATTTTTCTGTATTGTATAGTTTATCTAACTAACCGACACACACACATTTTTTATGTTTCTCTAATTCTATCGTCACATCGCTAAGCAATGTGGGGGTGTCTGTATGCCTGTATGTCCGTATGTCTGTATGGCTGTACGCTGTACCTCGATCTAGAGCCTTAGCCACTGGAGCTATTTTCTTCAAACTCGGTACTTAAGGGTCTTCGGTGATTCCCTAGAGCAGGAGTCGGCAACGAAGTGCCCGCGGGCACCAAGATGCCCGCGAGATAATCTTGAGATGCCTGCTTTAAAACACATTTCATATGTATTATCATTCCAAAAGACTAATTTTTTAATACTATAATTTATGCAAAATGACATTTTAAATGATTTAATAACCGATGTGAAGATTTCTATAATTTAGAAAAAATTGTAATATTCTTCATTAACCCTTTTACCCAACTGGATGACGATAATGCTATTAAAATTGCAAACTACTATTTCGATATTTCAAATAAAGGGATACTTGAATTGGAAGTTATAAATATTATAAATATATAAATTATAAATAAATTGTATAAATTATAAATGACAAATGAAATCGAATTAAAGTCATATCATCACGATGAAAAATTCTGAAGTTTGTTTAGCAAATGTAACTATCCAATATTAAAAAACGACCGAACGACCCTTATAGATGCTCATTTGGACCAATGCCTAAGAACTGCCAATTCGAATTATGTGCCAAATTATAATGAATTAGCTGACAACAACTTGCAATGTCAAATTTTACATTGAATTCAAAAAATAAATGAAATAAATTTTATTTGAATTGATATTATTGCAATATAAAAAAATTGATTTTTCATTGGGTGGTGCCCGCTGAACTTTAGGATTTCAAAATTGTGCCCGACTAATTGAAAAGGTTGCCGACGGCTGCCCTAGAGGATAAATTGAAATTTTTTTTTAGCTCTAAAACTAACAGTACCCCCCATACACCCGTAATGCATAATCTTATTTATCTCGAAAATGGCTTTAACGATTTTGATAAAAAAAAATATAGGTGTGTTATTATGGACACGGACAACATTTTGGTAAAAAAAATGTTTGGGGGGAAATGTTATTGACGGTACCTGTCATAGAACGGTTTTTTTGATTTACGAATTTCTCATCAACAGCTCTAACGATTTTAACCAAAATTTTTATGAGTGAGCTTCTATACTTTCGAAAAAAAATAATCTAAAATTTTTTTCGAAAAAATAGTTTTTTGATTTTTAAAAAACTAATATAGTTTTTTTCTTGAAAATTCAATATATAGAAAACAGATACACGAATAAATTTTTAAATTACGTTATAAAATGTATTATATTGAATACTAATAACTTGCATATCCATTTTGTTTATAAAAATTTTAAGGACAATTTAGTACACAAAAAACATGTTTCAGTGCGTCTGTATGTCTGTACCTCTCTCTTAAGCCTTACCCGCTAGACCTATATTCTTCAATCTCGGTAGTTTAGGGTCTTCGGTGATTCCCTAGAGGAGAAATTGAAAATTTTTGTTAGCTCCAAAACTAACTGTACCCCCCATACACCCGTGTGCATAATCTTATTTATCTCGAAACGTTTCTTACGATTTTGATAAAAAAAATTAGGTGTGATAATATGGACATTGAACGTGGACTACATTTTGGTCAAAAAAATTTTTGGGGCAAAATGTTATTAACCCTGTCATAGAACGGTTTTTTGATTTTTTGACTTTCTCATCAACAGCTCTAACGATTTTAACCAAAAATTTTCAACAGGAGCCCCCTTAAGTTTGAAATAATATTGTATATAAAAATATTCGAAAAAAAAAACTATTTCTAAAATCTATACTACCTAATACTTAAAATTTGGCATCCCAAATTTTGATCTCGAAAATTTTTAGGAAATTTTTCATATAAAAAATTACTTAAAGATTAATCAGACGGCAATTCCATACATTTGAACATTTTTATCTCATTAAATCCGTGTTTTATATTTATAAAATGTATTTTAAATTCCAAAGTACTTTTGCATAAGAGCAAGTTTGTGCGATCCAGTCGTGCATTTTATTTAACCATAGCGCACCTAGGAAAAAGGCGATAATCCCTGGAAACTCATATGCTTTTTTATTCTTTTGTATTTTTCTGTCATCAGAAAGAATATCAATGGACATCATACTTTTGATAAATGTTTATCCTTCCCCTCTACCCAATCCACTTGAAAAAGTTTTTCATACAATGAGTTAAATTAGAATTTACTTTAACATCCAGATGAGTCCACAGAAATGGAATTCTTATTTTGCTCTCTGAGGATTCGCTCCGGAATACAATTATATATTGCACTTTATGTTTAAAAGGGGTTCAATAAAGAAATGAATTGATTTGAGGAAAACAAATAAACTTGTCATCAAAATTGTGGGTTAAGAGAAATTCGATTTAATTAAATATCCAGTAGCTATTTGTATTCACTGTAGCAGAATACTTAAATGTTATTTTCATAAGCTATATTCCACAATATACAAAGTTGTGGTACGAATTTGTCTTACTTAAGTCTACGATAGCAAGATTGTTACAGTTCAAGTTGTTAAAATGTATTTAGAATTTAGTATTTAGTTAAGTATTATTTCGTCCCAGTCACTTCGTCCAAGTAGCGTGGGCGGTATTGTCGAATGGTATTATCTCTATAGCAGCGGAATTTTCTCCTTCATCGCCGTTAACAAGTTTGGAGAAAAGGTCTTTCCATATTCTCAGCTTGGACTGCGGTTCTACTACGATGTTCCCTTTATTGTCCATGCAGACTTCGGCTCGGGGATCGTATACCTGTGATGTTTTTTTTAATTTTTGGCAAAATTTCCGCACCTCATTCGTTCTTTACCATCCCCTTATTTTCTCGATCGAGCGCTTCTCATGCTTCTTCTTTCTGAGAAGCCGTAGAGCTCGCAAGTCGCAAGTAGGTGTGGTCCTGTACAGCGCGCTTGATATATCCCTTGTTTAGCTGCATGTGCGTACCAGCACGGCACTCATCGTTAAACCAGAGGTTTCGTTGTGGTGGCTGTGTAAAACCCAGTACGTTAGAAACCGCATCTCTGATAGCTGCTTGGCAATGTTGCCACTAGTTCTCAATTTTAATGTCGTAACTAGGGCACAACTCATATACATATTTTATCCAGGAGCTCGTAAAATATGTATTTGGTGTCTTTCTCCTCTCTTTGGACATGCGCGGTTCGTTCCGTTGTAATATTATCTGCTTGATAGCTGATCTTAAAGAATTACTTGGTTGTGATCAATCACAAGAAATGATGCAAATTTTAAAAGTTGATAAATATGTTAGAAAAGTTGTAGTTTGGAATTTTCAGTTAAGGCAATTATAGGACAGAAATTTGTTTAAAGATAAAGATAATTGGACACATGCAAGTTTCTTAGTTTGCTCTACATAAAATACCAATGAGAAATATTTAGAATTTTAAGAATAGATGTCATTAGAGAAAAATGTATTTAAGCATAACATCAATTTCTAACACGGCTAATCCAACTCCTTGAGGAGTTTGAGTAAAATATGATTCGCAAGAACAAAATTTTTAATTTCTTGCAGCAGGTTTTTCTTAATAAGTTCTTATAAAAAATGTTGGGATGCCAATTTGAGTTTTTATTACTATGCAAAAGAAAATTAAATTTAAAAAAAAAGTATTTTGAAATATTTTTCAAAAACCAAAATACTATTTCTTAAAAGTTTTGGTACCCTATGTTTTCTAGACTTTTTAAAAGCTTCTGCATACAAAATTCAATCAAAGTAAAAAAATTGTTCTATGGTAGGTACTGTTACTAATGTCTTAGTTTCAAAATGTTTGTTTGTTCGAAAAATAAAATTAAACGAAACTGAAAAAAATTTAACAAAATTCTAGTTTCCGTTTTCGAGACGTAGATATTAATACTAACTACGTCGGTCGGTACCCCCTGTTAATTTTCAAGTTTCAAATAAATCAAACATGTGGTTTCGAATCACTGTCAATTGTCAATTGATATTTGATAAATATTGAAATTTAGTACTTTTATACTCAATTTTATTTAAGAAATTATCAACTATCTGATAGTATTAGTCAATTTTCTTTCTGTTCACAATGGTAAGCATCATTATCAATGACCAAAACTTTTTTAATTGGGTTATAAAATATCGAATTTCAATTTTTATCAATTATCAATTGACAATTGACAATTGTGAGTTTTCTACACACAATTTTAATGATTTTTAGAAAACAATAACAAATTGAATACTCATTAATTTGTTTACTATTCAAACTTTTTAGCATAAAAATTATCAGTTTTTCATAAAATCGAAAACAATTTGTTTTTTCAACCATTAGCTAGCTTAATTTCGGTTTTTAAAGAATAAAATAAAAAGTGTTAAGGGGAAAGTTTAAAAATGATATCTAGCAAATTTAAAGAAAATCGGTCGAGGCTGTAGTCGAACAGACAGATATACAAAATGGCGATACCCACAGTTATCTATCTTCTTCCTTATAATAGTAATGTCAAAATCTCGGATATTACATTAGAGATTTCGCGTTGGTTTCTGGATCTGATTACCTGAATATGATAAAAAGATACAATAAAAATATGTATACAATACACCAGCAAAACTACCTTTTTTACGGTTTGTTAAACATGGCAAGTTATAAGCGAAAATATTGTACAAGATTGGAGCTTACACCCACCTTCCGGGTATACTTGATATTGTAAAAGTCGGAAAACCAATAAAATTGATTGAATTTCCTTTCGGCTGTATTCGTATTAAACGCCCTTAACATCATCAAATATTATCATCATTCATCACTAAAATAATTTTCCCAATGCTAAAATATTTTTTTAATATGCTTCGTTAGTCGTTGAACTTCATTTAGATAATTGAATATTAAAGCCAAATTGTTTATATGGAAAATTGATATTTCTCGATATTTAAGAGAAAGTCTTACATTAAATTATTTGTTGAAAATATTTTCTTAATGAGCTTAATATAAGCTTAAGGGAAATAAATTTGGTGGTGAAACAGATCGAAGGGACCCAGGACCTAGGGGCTTACAACTATCAACCAATCTAGTGTGGGGGTAACCAAGAATGGAGGGGACCTATAATGTTCAGCCCATTCCGAACGGCTAATGAGCAGTACTTTTCATGACAAGAGGTACTCTAAGAGGATTTGTCAATTCCTGGAGGCAGTACATCCCTGAAAAACTTTTTTGCAGCGGCTGAGAATCGAACCCAAAACCTTCAGCATGACAGACCAACGCACTAACCATTATGCCAAGGGGTACTTATTAATATAGACTTATTGATCTATAATTTGCACTTTTTCGAGGATTATAGATGAAAATTATTTGTCTTCTTTGTTATTTTGGCTTTGTTCCAAAACGCTTTCCTATCATACCTTTATCAATGCTCTGAAGGTTTTAATTCCAGACGCAGATCTTTTAAACTGAGATTGGACTATTTAGTACTTAAAACATTAAGAAAATAAATTGTAGGTCTCCACCATACCTGCAGATAACCCGCACATAGTAATGGTTTGCGAGCTGTAAATCACTAGCACCTGGTTATTCACGAACTGCTGCGTGTATAAAAATTTATTTTTTATTTCGGACTGCAATGTCAATACTTCTTCAACAATATATAGAAAAAGAAAAACCAAGGCCTATTTGCTGTTGGTAAATCAATGCCGTCGATTAAAGGTGCAGGAGGACATAAGTCAACCCAGATTGCTTTCCTTTTTTAAATGGAGACCAATTTGCATTTTTAATGTCTAAAATTACATCTTTCGTTTCCAATGGTGAGGTAATAGAGATATATAAATCAAGTAGTTGACAGCCTTGGCAAGGTTATTAGAAGGAAAGTAAGATGGATGGGGGTACAAGATATCAAATATAGATTAACATAGAGTTAGGGTTTGCAGGAAGTTTTAATTTATAAAGTCAATATGCAAATGAATGCATTTTTACTTTTAAAAATATCTCCAGAAAAATAAAAATAATATATTTTTCAAACCAGTACCATTTACGAAAGGTATTCTAACTCCTAAATTCTGAAGTGGTTCAGTGTAGGGAGGAAGTGACGAAGACTTTTGAATTACTCAAAGACTTAAACCATTTAAAAACTACTGCATTCAAAATTCACTTATAGTCAATTATCTACTCCTTCTAACTGCTAAAACAGAATATTCGAAATTACTGCTGATTGTACCTGGAACAGGGTGGCGGCAGTTATAGATTGTTAGACGTGCGTTCATTGTAAAGAGGGTGACGGAAATCTTAGTTTCAATCGCTAAAATTGAGTGGTCTGTACAACACAGCTGGTTTTTTTGTATATAAGCCCATTTTTCGAAAGCCCCTCTATCGTTCGAGTGCAACGTACCTTCCGTTCACATTTCAATATCGCTCTCTGTGGTCCAGTTCCCATGCGAAATCCAATTCGTTCGTACGTGTGTTAATGCCTGCCACAGTACTGGAAATGTCTTCACGATAAGAAGTATGCCTCAGAGAACGGTCAATACCACAGAAATCATCGAAAGAATACGTCCTTACTTCAAAAACAGGCGGGCGCCCTTATAGCGTTTTGAGCGATTCGTTGCCAAGGAAAAATTTCATTAAATTTTGGTTGATGTTCAAAATTGTCGCCAAGCGATTTTGAAGCCAGACAACTTACTAGCGAAAACATGCTTGCTGCTTCGTCTCGAAGCGCTATCGTTTTTTTTTTTTCTCTGACGAGGCACATTTGCACATCAATGAATTCGTTAATTTGCCAAATATTCGCTCCAATACTGAAAAGAAAAGTATAAGAAACATTGCATATCAAAGCTCAAAAAAAATGGATTCCATATCTCAAAATCGGGTCAATAATTATCATTTAAATTAAATTTGTATGTGAACGACAATAAAACTTGGCGTACCAAATTTTTTCTTAAAAATGTTTTGAAAATACCTTACATAAAAACTTATTAAAAGAAAACCGCTACAGGGATTTAAAATGTTTGTTCTTACATAAATTCATATTTGCTTGATAAAAAACATGGTACTCGGTCTTAGCACAAACTAATTGAGTTTTTTATTTCTATTTTCAAAATTATTTGTATGCTTTTTATGCATATGAATATTTTTCTCTAAAAACATGAATTTTTTAAATTCTGAGGCTCAGTTTCAAAGGTTCCGGTTAAAGATTAAAAAATCATTTAAAACAATTTTTTGTCAGAAACTGTTCCACAGATTTTTTCTTTTTAAATTCAAAAATTTAGTTTAATTAAAGCTAGGTTATGCTTGAAAAAAAATCAAAAAAATCGTTATTAATAAGTACCCCCCACAGAACCCTTTTTTGTTTTTGGCTTTTTCAAAAACGGTAAAACCGATTTTAACATTTTTTTTTATGTTAAAGCTTACAAAAAATTTGGATAGTATTGTGCATTAAAATTTTCAAAATAAAATTTAAAAGATTTAAAAAATAAAACTTTAAATTTTTGTTTTCAAAACTCAATATTTTAAAATCATTTTGCTCGATTTTCTTAGAACTTGCCAAAAAATATTAACATTAGGATATATTACTGACTGTACCAACCATAGAACCATTTCTTGAAATTTGAAATTTCTCACTATCATTTTATGAAATTTTTTATAGAGAAGCTTTGTAAAGATGGAAAAACATTGCATTTAAAAAACTTAAAAAAATATATATCTTTTGAATGTTTGAAAAAAATAAACAATTTTTTTTCAAAATTTGAAATCTCAAATTCGGGTCAGTATTTAGCTTCCAAAATGTGTTCTTAAAAATGTTTTAAAATTTGTTTATACAAAAGATTATTGTTACTTGCGACTTATAGGTAGGTACTATAAGGCAAGTTATGCATTCGTAAAAAAAAATCGAACTCGAGATTTTGATCAAAGTTGACATTACGATGATAGCGAAGACCAAAAAAGTGGGTCTCGCAATTCTGTCTGTCTGTCTGTCGGTTCGACTACAGCCTAAACGGCTCGGCCGATTTTCTTCAAACTTGGTAGATATGGGTTTTAATTTTTTCTCCCCAGATGTTTTTTTCTTTTTTTTTAAAGACCAAAAATAACGGTACCTGCCATACGATTTTTTTTCGAAATTTTATAAATATTTTGTTTTTCTCAAAAACTGTCCCACAGAATTTAAAAAAAAATTGAAAAATTTGATTTAGTTAAAACTAGGTAATTGTTGAAAAAAATTTTACAAAAACTTGTTATTTTTGGTAGCCCCCCTGGGTCTATTTTTTTTTGTTTTTGATTTTCTCGAAAACGGTACTGCCGATTTAAAACATTTTTTTTATTCTAAGGCTACTCCAAAGATTGAATATTTTTACAAATTCAAATTTTCAATTTTTTATTTTTTGGATTTAAAAAAAAAAAAGTTCAAAAATTTTTTTTTTGAAACTCAATATTTCGAAAACCCCATGCTCGATTTTTTCAAACTTGCCAAATAAAAGCTTCTTAACATAATCTACAAGATTTGAGAAAAAAAATTTGTTTTATATAAAACTAACGGTACCTTCCACACAAAAGTTAAAAAATGGTTTTCGAAAATCGTATTTTTCTCGAAAACGGTTCAGAGGATTTTGCTAAAATTTTTTTTCTTTTGATTAATTTTTACGATCTATAATTCAATAAAAAAAATTGAAATCTAGATATTACTGACTGTACCTACCATACAACGATTTTTTCGAATTTTGAATTTCTCATTATCGGCATAACGGATTTTAATGAAATTTTTTACAAAGAAGCTCCTAAAAAGTTTAAAAAACATTGCATTTCAAAACTTAAAAAAAAAATATTTTTTTCAATTTTTGGAAAAAAGTCATTTTTTTTGTTGGAAAATTTGATATCTCAAGAACGGCTTAGTATTTTTCTTGGAAATTTAACTCTCATTCGTACAATAACAAAAACTTAAGATTGGTGTACCAAAATTTTTTCTTAAAAATGCTTTAAAAATTTTGTGCATAAAAGCTTATTTTTTAAGGAACCACTACAATGACTTATAATTTTTGTTCTTGCATAAATTCATATTTGCAAAGCATTCTGTCTTTATCTCTTATGTACTACTAAAAGAATTTAAAAAAAAAAAAACAATTTTATCCTTATGAACAGTTTTCTTTCATAACATTCGTTTTTAAAATTCCTAGTCTATTACATAGGAGCAAGTTCGTGCGACCCAGTCGTGCATTTTATTTTTTTGAAACCACTACAATGATTTATAATTTTTGTTCTTGTATAAACTTATATTTGCTTGAGAAATCACATGGTATCCCGTTTTATGCTCCAACTTCTGTGTTCATTAAATTAAAAAAAAATTAATTTTATACTTATGCACATTTTCCTATAGAAACATTTATTTTAAAATAGCAAGTTCGTGCGAGTGCGACCCAGTCGTGCATTTTATTTTTTTTTATAGCAAGCTATAAAACTAGAGCACACCAATCTCGCCGACCGACGGACGCACAGTGGTGCTCTTGCGGAAATAAATGCAAAAAATTAAGTTTGGAATATGGATTTGTTTTATTTAGTTTTTCATTGTAACTGTTCTATGTTTTCCTAAAATTTGGGAAATTTATATCAAGGAATTTGCGAGATAGAGCGCTCTAAAGTTAATCTATCTTTAAGTTTTGACATGTATGTAATTTCTTGAATTACCTTTTTTTCATAAATAGTAGCATTTTAATAACGGTTTGTAAAAACGAAATTTCTCAAATAAATAATATGCTATTGAGCTTTCAAAATAAAAAAAAAATTAAAAAAATTAAAAATTTTTTTTCGTCTTTTAGTTGGGTTAGGACTGAGTGACCTAAAATTAATATTTTAATGTTCTTTCCTTAGAGCTATAGTTTTAGCTACATTAAGCTACGTATAGTGGCTACTATTTTTGGAAAGCTACAATATTCGACTAACTATTTTCGAAAGTATTGTATCCGTCCTGATCCGATTTTGAACGCAGTGTACAAATTTGTTTCACTAAATCCGATTAAAAAAAACACGGTTTCGTCTTTGGTCATGTTGCAAAAATTGTAATTTCTTGGCCAATAAGGCTAGCCGCGCACTAGCAATTTTTAGTTGCGAAACTGCTTGGTTCGAGCAACTAAAAAGTTTGTGTTTTGACACAAACTAAACGATTGCCTAAAATAAGTTCGCCATATTATTGAACATATAATTATCTGCAAATTCACGGACATTCAACCAAACAGTTCATCTGTTTTCTATAAGTAACCAAACAGTTTCGCAACTAAAAGTTGCTAGTGCGCGGCTAGCCTAACGGTTGGAAAGAATGCAACCAAATTTTGTTTTTGCCAAAAATATATATCTTTTATTAAAATATAAAATAAAATTAATGCTTTGACGGATCTCGGATATAATTCAATTTTAAGCTCAATAATTTTTCTTGCCTCAAATCTTTTTCCAAATTCAAACTTACTTTTTTTGGAAATGTGTGGTGAGCTTAATTGTTTTTTGATGTTATTAATATGAACTAATAGTACTTTTAAAAATGTGTGCTTTAATATTTTAATCCGACATTTTAGAGACAGGTTATAAATAAAAAAGTTAATTTGCTTGTGGGTTTTTACCTGCATACTAGTTTTTGTCTCCAAATATAAAACAAATAATTAGTAGTAATTTTATTGCTTTTTATTGCTTTTTATGATCGTGAAAACATTTTGAAGGGTGTTACATAATATTTTATAACCAATGTCCTAAAAACCCTTTCAGAATTAGTACGGTCTTAAAAAAATGATTAATTAATATCGTATAAAAAACCAAACCAAAAAAAATTTAAATCAGTTTAAAAAAATTTCGCGACGTGTATGTTATTAACAAAAAAAGTTCAAAATGTCTGGATTTGTTTTAGGTTACAACGTTTAGTTTTATTTGAAGCGATCGATTCGTTAAAACCGTTTTTATTGGAACAATATCCGTTTTTTAATGCAGATGATATTGCCGCAATAGCATCAGCAGTTAGAAAGAGATTTTTTTCTCAACTTAAACAAAAGCTTATAAGGGTTGGCTATTCCAAATCAAGACTCTATGAAAAATATAGTGATTGGTTAAGTGGTGAATCGGTGATTCACTTAACAAAACAAACATAAAAACATATACAAAAAAATATGTTTCGATATAAGTTAATAAACCCTGCAAATCCGAAAAATGTCAATAACTTTTCTCCCAATGATTTTTTTCTAACCAAATTTTGTCGAAATGTGTGTAAGCCCAGTTCAAACATGTGTGCACGATTTCATTTAATTCCGTTACATGGTTAAGACTTTACGAATTTTTTTTCAGCTCTCCCATACAAATGGCACCACTGCGGGACGCACGGTGACGTTGATAGTCATTTCCATGCTCCATTATAAATTGTTTTTGACCACTCTCTACGACTTTCAAATGTGAACTGACAAATTTCAATCACGTTAAAATGACAACCAAATTCAATCGACCTGGAACACCATAGCAAGCACCCTTTACCTTTGAATTAGTAGTTATTAAGCAGATTGTTAAAGATAACACAGTATTTTCGGAATATTTAGAACATCATCAAAGGTCCAAGCCTCTTGACCTTTCAAAATTTAGTTTCCTAAATGTTTCAGTCAATCAACCTAAAGTTGTAATTTAATTGTCACTGTGTTCACCTGTTAGTGAAATATAAAAGTAAGAGTTTCACGACGAACGTCAGCGACATGTTTTAAAAGAATTTTGAGTGTTACATTTTTTTTACCTTATCGTACGTATGTTCTCTATAGGTATGACAATTTGACGACATGAAGTGAATTTATTTCAAATATTTTTATCAGATATCAGACCCGAAACAACGTAATACTTTTTTTCTTCTACACCGGCGAGGATGATGAAGTGGTATCGACCCTACCCACATATAAACTGGACACCCTTTTTGTGAATAGGCCAGGACGGTTTGGACGCCATGTAGTAGTGAGGCCTAAAGGTAGCAGTAATGGTCGAAAGGGATTTTGGCCAAGAATTGAAGGTTAAGTTTTGGTTATTTTTTTTTTGATTTGTTTTTATTAGTTTACCTTGGCCTCATGTCAGGAATAAGGGATACTTTTGAATTGCTTTATAAATGCCCTTTCCTCTTGTTTGTAAAATGTGTGTATGTAGTTAGATGATAAGGAATTATATATTTATTTTTTTAAATGAAAGATTGTTAGCTTTCCGCCAACCACTATATTTTTTTATGAAAATAATTCCTTTGAATAATTATTTCAAATTCAGTATACGCCCGCATTAGAACTGTTCCTTTGGGATTGAGAACAATCCACATAGCCATGGAAATGTGAACCCTAAGTGAGTAGGGAAGGTATATGTTGGGAAGGAAAGTCTTTTTATTTTATGAGTTTTCTCAAACTCTCATCGCCCACTCGTTTATTCATTAAGAGTCCGCATTTTCAAATGCCCACGTTTAATTTATTAGCGTAAGTGAATGCAACAGTAATTTTTGTCAAGCCCTTAGCTCAAACTTATATCCAACTCAAGAATGCACACAAGCAGCTATTTCAAAGGGGAACATCATTTCAAGGAGAACGTGTCGAATTCTATGTTCTTTACTGCGACGAAGCATTGGAAGTCTATCCGCGTGGAAATTCAATGTTCCCCAAAAGAACATTCGCTGCATTGCCCTACATTCGCTTGAACTTGACCTGCAAAGTAAAATCTTCAATGAATTCAACAAAGTACTTAAATAAATTTAATGCAAGTATGAATAAAAAATGGATTTTTGTTGAATTCAGCGAACTGCAAAATTGAATGTTTAACTTATTTCGCTTCATAAATGTAAAAGTAGGACCATCAGATTTTGTTCTTTGTTGATTTTTTAATTTAATTTTGTAATGGAATGTGAAATTTTAATAATATTAGGAATCTACTCAAAAATTCTTTCAGACAAAAAACTGAGGTGAATAAGATTGATAGACTTCACGCTAAAAATAGGTGAACAGACGAGAACCCCAGCACTTGTGTCCCAGGACAATATTATAGTCTTAAGGATTCAACGGTTTATGTTTTCTAGGTTTTAAAAAGTCATTTACACTTTTTGAACAAATTGTTCACACTTATCTCTTGGGAAGATGTTAAAACACTTTGCAAAACTTTTGTGTGACACATTCTGCGTTGTAGCATTCAAGGATAAGATGGTCTTTCAATGTAAGGATGATGATTATAATCGCAATAAGTGCTAAAAACTGCACAAAAATTAAGCGTCACGAAAAATGCTAGACCAAAAGCCGACCTTGAAGAACTGACAACATCACTAAAGCGAGATATTCTGGAGATGATGTTGACTACAATGTTTAAATGTCATGGTGTTCGGTGAGATATGTTTTGCCATTTTGACTCCCCGATGTATATTATTTATTCACGCAGCAGAACAGGCTCTAAAAACGCAAACGCTAAAAATTTGTTTAAATATGCAAAAAGTTCACTGGGAAATTGACTTAAGGTAATCATTCTCTTTCATCCTCTAAGATAAAATGCGGATATGCTTGGATGATATGTTTTGGATGGTGTGGCAAGTACCAACCGACAAATTTCTAGGTATCGGATCGGTTTTTTTGGCCTTAATTTTGTGAGAAGAAAGTTAGCCGTCTTTAAGCAATCTTCAAATAGGGTGAAATATTTTTTAATAGTCAATTTTGGGGGTTATTGATTTTCTTTCCTTTACAGATTGGCAGGAAAATTTTTCGAAAGCCTTGATTTTATTCTAATATTTATTAACATTTTGGATCTATTCAAAACAAGTGAAAGGAAACAGTTATATAAGTATTAATGAGTTCACATTATTTTTATTTATATTTTTCGAAGCATAGGGTTGCCAGATTTTTCTTACACCTCGGCGGGACAAAGGGCTGAAATAATGAAAAATGTAGGGATTTCAACATATTTCCCGGGACAAAATAAATAAAATACTGGGTCTGGGTCGCACGAACTTGATCTTATGTAAACAACTAAGAATTTAAAAATGAATGCTATTAGAGAAAAAGTGTTCATAAGCATAAAATCCATTTTTTAATAGACTAAAACAACTCCTTTAGTAGTTGGAGCTAAAAACAGGATGCCATGTGATTCAAGCAAATATATTAGCTTATGCAAGAACAAAAATTATAAGTCTGTACTAGTTTCTTAAAAAAAAGGCTTTTATATAAAAAAATTTTAAAACGTTTATAAGAAAAAAATTAGGTACGTCAATTTAAAGTTTTTATTATTTTTCAAATAAAAATTAAATTAACAAACAAAAATATCAAGCCGTTTTTGAGATATCGAATTTTCCAAAACAAAAATATATTTTTTTTTTTTTCAAAAACTCAAAAAATATTTTTCTTAAAGTTTTGAAATGCAATGTTTTTCAAACTTTTTAGAAGCTTCCCAAGTAACATTTTTCATCTAGTAAGGTACTCCAAGAGTTCAACTAGACTAGTTAAGAGGAGCTGAAAGTAATCTTAAAGAATACTACGAGAGGCTCCTCCTGCTCATAGCAGCAACAGAAGTTTCTTTATGGGATGACAGATGCCCGTTTAAATTGAAATGGCACTTCTAAGGCTCTAATGAAGATCTGCAAATTCCTATTACGAGAAAGCGTCTCTTCGAATGAGAGGTGATAAAAAGAGAACAGAATATTTGTAAGCTTAATAAAGAAAGAAACAAAATACTTTTTAAGTTTGTGTGTATACATGATTTGCTATGCCAACAAACTGATAGGCTGATAGTATTTATTTTGTAAGTCTATCAATTATTTTATTATAATGGCGATGCATTATATTTATTATTTTGCACATATGGGAACCGAAATTTAAATGCGGTTGAGATTGTATCTACTAATTCTAACATTTAACGTCGAAAAAACACAAAGCGCCTTCAAAATAATGCATATTTAAATTATTTTATTTATAACTTTTATCGGAAAAAGAGTTACCATATATTTTTTTTTAGTAAGCAAATAAAATCCGAATTAACTTTGAAATCTGTTTTTTTTTTTTATTTAGGTCATAGGTCATTTGCTTGTGAGAGTTAATGGAAAACCAAAAAGGTCAAATTTAATATAAAATATTCCACATTACACACTGAGAGCCTTATGCTGCATTTACAAGAGTAATACAATTTCATCTTTTATGTAATGCAACAGAAAAAGTACATATTTTTTGTCAATTTTGCATGAAAAGATAGTAGCAGCAATAAAGTCTCCAAGATGTTAATGTATTTAGTTTAAATTGAAATAAGTTACACAATATATTTTATAATAAAATACTTTCTATGCAATCACAACAATGCGAAATGAAAATATGAACATACCACCTTATAAATTTTAAGCCAGTGCTACAGTCAAGTTATTTTATCAAGATCATAATTTTTTAAGTTATGGTAACCCTCAAATATACAGGCAACTAGTTTGCTTGTGTATACAAATATGGCTGCTGCTGACGAGACACTTACTACGTTTATATGCAGTATCGAAAGATCGAGTTGGATTAGGGTCGGATTTTCGACCCAGGTTTTTCGTCATTTGAGTTGAGAGCTCGATTTGGAGTTGAGTTGAAATGGTGTTGAGCGATTCTGATACATTTTGTTAAGCCAACTCCTCGACCCAGGTTTTTCGTCTCATATTTCGACTCGACACCGCTGAGCGAGTGAGATCGAGTCCAACGAAGCTCATTTCAACTCGATACCCGTTTACAAAGGGTCGAAGCGAGCTTCAAGCTCGCTTCAATACCTCATATGAACGTAGTAACTAACTCTTCTAGTAACATCTTTATTTTTTCTATGGGAAATGGGATAATAGACGCTTCTATACGATTTATGTTTACTTACGTACGAGAGAGAGGAGAACGTTGACATCAGAAAAGTGAAGTTTGTGAGTAGTTGTGCTTGTTGCATTAGAGATCTCATTACGATCTTATTGCAAAGCTTATATTCTTTGAACTCCAAATTGTTTCTTGATATAGGAGATTTTATTTATTTTTTATTTTTATTTATTTTATTTAGTATTTTATTGTAAGTGTTGCCGTTGTTTTTTAATATTTTTTTTCAATTTAAGTCATTTTTTCTAAAATCGCCCCTACCTCCTAAACGGGGCGAGATAGACCCCCCCTCCCATAGTAAAAAACGCTTGTATTTGACCCTTCTACAAAAATCCGTTATCAATTTTTGGCGCCTAAGTTATCGTACTCTCCCCGAGATTTTAAACTCAAAGTAGTATACAATTTACTTAACTCTTAAATATGACTTGTTATGGAATTATATGGACATATTTAGAGCTCAGTTTTCAGAAAGAGATTCTTATAAGACTATAAGCTTATATAATCTAATTGCAAGAAGAGAAAATAGTTTTGCTATAAGATTTAAGTACTTTTGAGCTGAAAAAGTGTTTAACTCTTAAAATAAAAGTTTTATGAAATAGAGTTGAGTTTCATAACAAGATATTAATACATAAGTATAGCAATGGGATATAAAAGAGTTGTATGGGAGTTTTTTTTCAAGATTTCAAGAGCTAAACTCTGGAGAGTATGTTAGTTGGGTTCTCTATTAAAAATGTCATTAAAATCCGTTTTGTCGATAATGATAAATTCAAAATTTGAAAAAAATGGTTCTATGGTATGTACAGTCAGTAATGTCTTGATTTAAATTTTTTTATTTGATTATATACGTAGATCGTAAAAATTAATCAAAACATACAAAAATTTTAGCAAAATTCTCCGAACCG
The DNA here is from genome assembly GCA_963931855.1 of Philhelius festivus. Taxonomy (NCBI): domain Eukaryota; kingdom Metazoa; phylum Arthropoda; class Insecta; order Diptera; family Syrphidae; genus Philhelius; species Philhelius festivus. The sequence continues at coordinate 5,231,631 of OZ007556.1, read as the reverse complement.
TTTTCGAGAAAAAAACGATTTTCGAAAACCATTTTTAAACATTTGTATGGAGGGTACTGTTATTTTTAGGTAAAATAAATTGTTTTTTTCTTACATCTTATAATTTATATTAAAAAAATTTTATTTATTCAGTTTTAAAAAAATAGAGCATGGGGTTTTCGAAATATTGAATTTTTTAAAAATAAAATTTTGATTTTTTTTTTTAAATCCAACAAAAAATTTTTAGAAAATTTGAATACACAATAATATTGAAACTGCTGGGGAGCCTTAACATTAAAAAAAATGATCAAAATCGGTCGAACTGTTTTTAAGAAAATCAAAAACAAAAAAAAATGGTTCCAAGGGGGGTACCATTTTTTGGAAAAATTTGTTCAACCATTAACTAGCTCTAACTAAACGAAATTTTTTAAATCTTTTTTAAAAAAATCTGGGGGATAGTTTTTGAGAAAAAAAATATTTATAAAATTTCGAAAAAAAATCGTATGGCAGGTACCGTTATTTTTGGTCTTAAAAAAAGAAAAAAACGTGTAGGGGAACCCATATCTACCAAGTTTGAAGAAAATCGGCCGAGCCGTTTAGGCTGTAGTCGAACCGACAGACAGACAGACAGACAGAATTGCGAGACCCACTTTTTTGGTCTTCTTTATCATTGTAATGTCAACTTTGATCGAAATCTCGAGTTCAATTTTTTTACGAATGCTTAACTTTGCTCGCACTATGGATAGTCATCCTTAAAATGCATGAGGCCGTGTAAGCGCTTAGGAAATTTGGAGAGAATTCAAAAGGAGTTACAAATAGACGATGATTTTCAATATCTACATATTGCAACGGGAAGGAAATATTGATCCGGGTAAAACATTTCACATTAATATAGTGCAGCTAAAGAAAGAATCTCTGAATTTTACAGTACGTGGGCTCAAAGGTAAACTGATGAGAATTGCCAGTTTATGGGAAGGAATACAACTGGCTTTTTTACTAGAACACTGTTTATAAAAGTAACGTCAAAACATTGAAAGACAAGAAACATTGCGACAGCTCTCAAGAGTTTAAAATATTTCTGTTATACCTCTATCTATCATTTCTAAATCTCTATTTTGGATTCTTGAGTCTCTTGGAACTCAAGTGAATTTTTGGAGTACCTTGCCCAGATCAGAAGGGGTGAAAAATGTCTTCCAACGTCGAAGGAAACCTTGACTTTTACTTAGCAGCGTTTTCAGCCACTCCACACAGGGTGGTCTGTGATGCACATACCTTATAGATAGCGGCATGGGGAGTAGGTTATGATTTGACGAAAGACGACAGCATTTAGTTTTCGGTTTATGGTTCCCCATTTGAAAATGCTATCGACATCAGAACTTAATGAGCTTATCATTCTCTGCGTTATAAATTTACATCCGAAGGACAAGGATGTGTATCTGGAAACGACTTTAAAAGGCTTAGAGCACATTCGTCAGCAAACAATTTATTGGACTAAAAGTTCAGACAGAAGATCATTGATGAATATGAGAAGGAGAAGCGGAGGAAAAAGGGGCATGCAAGTATCTATTTTATGAATTACAGACTTAAAACCAAGCAATACAACTTGTATTGAGCGGCTCGAAAGGTAGTTTCTAATCAAATCATCAATGACATAGCACACATTTTCGATAAGTTTTCAAATGTTGTATGTTCCTGTATGGCGCCAATCTTATTAATTCTATAGATCATACTCGGTACTTTTAGATTGCCATACCTACAAAACTCTTAACGTAAGCTCTGAAATACCAAAACGCAGCCATTTAGGCCAATTATTTTTTATGTTATTCATACCTACCATCGATTTAAAGTGTGTCATTTATGCGGACGATGTAACAATCTTCAAAACTGTTTGAAATTCCCGTGATTGTGAAAAAATTGCAGTGTGATCTTAATTCGTTTTTTGAATGGTGTGATCGTAACTGTTTGTTTCTTTACCTTGATAAATGTAGGACTTTAAGTCTTACGAGGAACATTTTGATAATTTGACGTGTTAACAAGCTTGTATTCGTGCAACACATCGACTCTATAACCAGTGGCGATGCCTGGTCTTTAGTATTGGGTTTAGGGTTCCCAATATTTTTGCGACTGATTATAGTATTTTTCAAATAAGATAGAGAAAAATATAGTACAATCCAAAAATATATAGTATTTTATGAAAAGTGAAAGAAAAAGCCAAAGTTATTTTTGCCGCATATTATGTTCTATAAAATTTATATTTTTTTGAGCTCCTTGTATGATTTAAAAATGTTTTGGTAGCAATAAGAGTTTCTTAAGCCTCATCACATTCAATTTTCCATCTGTTTCTTTCTTCTCACTATTTTGAGTTCATGAATGAAAAAATCCTTTCCGTGAACGCCGAAGTGGCAGGAATATAGAGTAGGAACGAAATTAGCTTAAAAATATTTGGTAAATTATTTTCGGTATTTTGAAAAATATGCAGCCATTTTTGATCTGAAGTTCTGCCCGTAAGATCTCTTGAATTCCTTACTCTTGAAAAGATTTCATTTAGTATTTTTATTTCACAATAAAGTACGTCCGTCTTGATTTTCATTCTTTCTTTTAAGTTAAGAACATATTGTAATGCCATCTCAGTCATCAAAGGAAAGCTCTTGTTTCAAATTTAAGCTTTGAATTTTGTATAAACAGTTGCCTTCTTTAAAGTTAAACCATTTATCAAGGTATTCCAGACATTTATTGAAGAATACTATAAAATCGTTTTTGATTTTATCACTTTCTTTTGGAGATCTAGCTTCTAAGGATTGTAACAATTTTTGTGTTTCATACCCAAAGAAACAATCTTTTTTGCGTTGTTCTAGCGCAATCTTTAAAGTCAACATAATGTTAAACAAATCTAAAACTGTGATGTTGTTACCTTCAAGTTGTTTGACAGCTTTATTAAAGTTTTCCAATAAATGGCTAGCAAAGTTAAAAAATATTTGAACTTTAATGTTTCTAAAAGTTTATTGCATACACAAAATATTTTGTATATGTCTAGGACATTCTTCATCTAAACTAGTAAAATAGTCAATAAAAGGCTTCCAATTCAAAAGTATATTGTCCACGCAAAGCAGCAATGAGAGCCACTTAGTGCCAACATGACGTTTTAGCTCAGTCCATTTACCTTCAACAACCGCAACAATTTTTTTCAGCTCTTCTCTTCTCCCTGCGGAGGAAGAAAAATGGCATTTACTGGCATTCACTAATGAAGTGACTACATAGTCAAAATTCAACTAGCTTTGTGAATGCAAAATTGCACTACAAGGCTAGTCAATCCTGTTTTAAGAACTTTAAATGAACTTTTATTTACAGTTTATATTAAATAACATTAAATATAAGGTAAAATATAAACTTTTTTAATAATTTCCTTTTGAAAATATCTTCCACCAAAAACTAAATTTGTATTTTCATCGAACAGCTGATTGTGAAATGTCAAAATCATTATCCACTAGCTTTGAAGCAGACATTTTTACGCTACGAGTACGTTGGAGGGCAAATTCCAACTAAATTTTTGGTTGTCTTTAGCCAATCAGAACGAGTTGACTACGTAGTGACTACATTAAAGAATGCGCCCATTAACAATTTTGTGAACAAAAAACACGAGAAAAAAAAACAAAAAGACTTTAAACAAAGTTTAAATATACACGAAAACACCGACAGTAGTAAGTTGTAACTGTAAATTATCATCGCTGTCAAGTTTGACATTGACATTAAGACTTAGGCGTGTTCAGATTCTTGCATAATTAAATGAGATATAATGAGAGATGTATTTGCTTTTCATCCAATCCATTGAAATATAGTATTTTTGCATACTATATATTTCTTAAACAGTATATAGTACGCAAAGCCAAAATATAGCACAATACTATATATTATAGTACGGTTGGGAACCCTAATTGGGTTAGCTCCGTGGTATGAGGAAGTTTTTTAAAAAACAAATTGTATTTTTTTTTTATTTATTAATAAGGAAAAAAAACACAAAAAATACTTCATAAATTAATAACATAAGATAAAAGTTTAAAAATGTATCTATACATAAATTCGGTTCGTCTTTCAACGGTAGCAAAATTTTCTATGGCTTGATTATAAAATTCGTCACTTTATATAAAATCTTTCAAAATAGCCTTTTCGATAGACACCTTGAGTAGTTCGAAGACACGTTTTTATCCTCTTCAATGTAGAAAAGAAGCGCTCTATAGACGCCGTTGAAGCTGGTACTGTACATATGAGTTTTAAAAGCTTGTACAATGTACATCTGCTAAAAACTGTCGGCGATGTTTGCCTCCATCCAGAGCAAGACATTAAATGGTGTTATCGTTCTTAAAGTTCCTGCTGATGTTGTACTATCCCTGTTAGCTGTATAGCATCTGTGTTTTCATAAAAAAACAGTAATTTATTCTTTAATTGAGTAAATTCAAATATGTTTGGTCAGCTTGCAATTATATTTTTGATTTCTTCTTCAGGAAAATTGCTTTTTTTTTGCGATATTAAATAAATTTGTTCCCGTTTTGTAAATCGAAATATTCCAGTTTTTCAAAGGACGCAAGCCTTTCTGATATCTGCATCCTTAAATTGTCAACTATTTTAAAGAATAATCCCTTTTTTGTTTCATTTATATCAAATTGATCATTTCGAGCTTTTCGTTTTTGATCATGTGTTAATCAGCCTGCAAGGTTGATAGCAAAATTTCCTAAAACCCTTCGTTTCTTTGAAATTTAAAAAATTCATTTAGCTTTTTTATTTGGCTTATACAAAATATAATGTCTAAACTGGCGTTTTAAAATATATTAAAAAGCAGGGCATTATTGTGTGTGAAAAAAGTTTTGAAAACACATTCAAAAGAAAAAACAGTTTCAAAGCTTTTCAGGAATTTACAATCAACCGATGCAGCCATTCGATCACTGCTTTCCCATGTACTTTTTTCATCATTCTATATATATTTTTAAAATATTGTAGAATGCTTTCGGTGTAAGAGTAGAATACATTGACAAGTTGTGAACTAAGGCACCACGAAGTCATAGCTAACGATGGTATTTTTCGTTTTAAAAATTCTTTAAGATCATGCGAACGTTGCAATCCCATTCAAAGTGCTAACAAAATATTGCACTCTCTTATGTTGGTTAATCCTTGAGACATTGCCAAATTCAAGACGTTCCACCAGTGCTGCAAAGGTGATTACAGGGCCGGTAACCATGCATGCTGATTTTGCTTTTTTTTCTGCTGATATCTTGTTCTTTTCGGTGGGTCTTGCTTAAAGTGTTGGGCAACCCTTGAAACTGGGTGAATGTCTTCCTTTTGCAATCGGCACATCAAAGGCACTTTTAATATGCCTTAAGCTTTATGACTTATTTATGATTTCAGTTAAAAAATGACAGAACAGATGTAAATATAAGTCTTAAATTTTGTAGATGATTTAACTTTGCTTCGACTTCGCATATCGCCTCTGGCAAATTATTATGTAGGTTTGTTGGATAAAATAAACACCATAAAAAATACTTTTTGAAATAAAAAAAAAAAAAAGAGGCTGGGTGCGACCCACACTGATAACTTCCCATTTGTGGTCTTGAAAACTTTATATTTAGTTTTTTTCAAATAACCAAATTTTCAGCGAAACAAACTTTAGCTGTAAAATTCAAACAAACATTATTTTAAGATTGAAAAGCATTTTAATTATTTAAAGAAATTTGAAATTGAGATTGTTGATGTTGATTGTGAGCAACAAAAAATTTTGTTAGATGTCACTTAGTTTAACCAAAATTGTCTCTTAGCACACTATGATTCAACTAGAACTTTCTTCGTTTTTTTCGTTTCCTGAACAATTTTAGAAATGTCGCTTAGCATACATTCTTAGGGGAAGGTATCGATGTATAAAACAACATACTTTAGAAGGCACTATCGGTGTTCATTCAAAAGAAATTCGACTTGAAATACAATTTTAACTAGTTTTCACTAGAATTTTTAATAGTTTTTTTATTAAAAAAAAAATAACCATTAATTCAATATTTGTCAACATTTTACCAATTATACAAAATTATACTATGTATAAAATAAACTAAATTAGAAGTCAATATCGCTTTTAGTTCTCGAGAACTTTGAGTCGAAAAACAATTTTTACCAATTTTCAATAGAACTTTATATAGTTTTTTATTTTTTGTAAAAAAACTGTAAACTGATTTTTTTTGAAATTTTCACCAGTTGTCAAACACATTATTTTTCGTAAAATAAAATTATTTTGAGTTTCAAATTGTTTTCCGTTCTTAGAATATCTGGGTTATGAAATTTTTTTTTTCAGTTTTTTTAATTTAAAAAAATAACGGTATGTTCATTTTTTTCCAAATTCATACCAAATCTGTATGACCTTATAATGAGTACATTAAATTTTATTTGAAATCAATAGCATTATTTTTTCGTGAGATATTTGAAACTAACCAAAATTTTTACTTTTTTTTTTAACCGTTATAGTGAAAAAACTACTCACTGAATTTTAATAAATGCCCTTTCAGCCTCTTTCGAAGTTATTATCTATTAAACAAAATTTATTTGAAGTCGATATCTTTACTCGTTCTTGAGATATCGACGACGAAAAATGGTACCAGAACGTACGGACGTACGAACGTACGAACGTACGAACGTACGAACGTACGTACACACACACACACAGACATCTCTCTAAAAATGATTGATATAGCCTCTAGGGACCTTGAAACGTCGAGAAATGTCAAAAATTCCAATTTGACAAATCGGACCGATTACAATAACTCCCTATGGGAAGTTAAAAAAACTTTTAAGTACTGTTGCTCATACTGAAATACAATCTGTTATTTTATAAAATTTGGATGTTTTTTACATTCTCTTCCGACTAAAACAAACATTCTTTTCATCGATAAGCAATGATGGAAAAATTGTTTAAATTATCTTGCGATGTGAGCCTTGTTTCTATGAATTTCTAATATATGTATTTGAGTGGGTATGTTCGTGCTTCGATAACCCAAAAATGCTATGTTCACGTGTTTTAAATTCTTTTAACTTCCATTCAGTTGTTTATGGAAAAAACATCATTCCATGCAGAAAATTCAATTGTTTGTAATATTTCCTTAAAAATACGTTGTTATTTGCATTGCAAATAAACCTACTGTACTCGCACAATCAATATATTCCACCCGGAGGCAAGCTATTCCTCTCATGTTTATAAGCAAGTTCATCCGTCATACTGGCAGTCTTCTTTTCCTTATGAGAATCAATACATACATAGTTTCGAGTCTTGTCAATACGAATAACATTTCTTATTTGAGTAGGGTAGGGAATAATGAAATGTGGCAGCAAATTGGAGTCAATCTGCTATGAAGGTACGAATAGTAGAGCTTATAGAGCCGAATCGTGTTTACTTTCTGCTTTTTGTTTTCTTTGCAGGATCTGTCCAAATACAGAAAGGCATAACTTCCTGTAAATCCAGTTTGATGGTAAAAGTGACTTCCTTAAATGTTGGCAGGCCAAATTTGCCATAAGCCCTTATAGAATGTTGAAGCTTGATGGAGTTTGAGTTTTGATGGATTACGTTTATCTATTTAGTTTATTTTAACGTTTGTCTTAATGAAAATAATTAATGTTTATTTAGAACATCTAACAATTCACAGATTGCCCATTCTACATCAAATTCAAGAGTTGATCCAAAGTAAATGTAAGTAAATGTATTCTGACACTTTATTAATCCAGGCTGCAGTCGAGGTGGTTTTTTCTTTTAAATAAGTACGTCTCTAATATCTCTTCAAACTAAAATTATTTCTTTCTATAATAAGCGCGTACCCTTATAATGATTTAAATACCACACCGCAGCAGTTATAAAATGAGGGGGGATTTAAAAAAATATGACGATGCACATTGGTGTTAAATGCTTCTGTCTTAATTAATCTCTGTATTTTACAGTGTTCTCGAGGTTAGGCTCAAGGGTAAGCTGATGAGCATTCTAAGCAAGACGAGTATAACGGCCAAATCGTTTTAAGGGAGAAATGCAGCTTGCTATATCATTTGAGCACTGCATATAACATATATGTAGGTGTTCGAGAGAAACAAAAGTTTCCGTAATAGGACTGTCTCTAGTTAGGCAGACGGCAAAGCCATGCTTTAATGATTTTATGATTTTTTGTACATATAAATCAAATGTAAATGTAAATTGTATGTTTTTTTTGAATCACATAATAAAATCTAAAATCTATCTAAAATCTAAAAAAAAATCTAGTTAGTCTAAGATCTCTGTTTTGGATTATATGGAAGTGGTGCAGTAGAGTTTTATTAGCACCTGGAGAGATATGGGAAATATACACATAAGCTTAGGCCGAATGTATGCCTATGCGATCATGCCAGAAAAGATGGTCACTAATATACATACAATTGTTTCGCTAACGACAGTACTTTCAGCTTTTCATATTCGTTTTTAGATTCTTATCCTTGTTCTTCGGATGTAAACTTCCAACGGCGTATGATCATTGAATTCTGATCTTGACAGTATTGTTCAATGGGAAATTAAAAACCGTGTAGAATTTAATGCCTCGAAAACTCAATGCTGTTTACTGTTGCTAAAGCATAACCCTCCCCCAATGCCACTATCCATAGATGGCACTTGTATCGTGGAGACTGAGCACCTTTCAGTTCTAGGTATGTGAATTACAGACCATCTTTTGTGTAGTGATCACGTATTTGACGTCGCGTCGCCAAAAACACTGCTTAGTGTTTATGTTTTCTCCGCGCGCCGATGCAAGAAGTTTCTTAACCCTTAACCCTTAAATCCTTTCTCATCCTATCCTACTTTCCTGATTGCCTGCACTGTGCTTAACATTATAAGGGTATTCATAACCCCTTGAAAGCGCGTATAATATAAAAAATAAAATGCACGACTGGGTCGCACAAACTTGCTTCTATGTAATAGACTAGGAATTTTAAAAACGAATGTTATTAGAGAAAACTGTTCATAAGGATAAAATTAATTTTTAAATTCTTTTAGTAGTAAGAGACAAAAACAGAATGCTATCCAATTATGAATTTATGCAAGAACAAAAATTATAAGTCGTTGTAGTGGTTTCTTAAAAAAAAAAGCTTTTATATACAAACTTTTTAAAAGCTTTTTAAAGTTCTTAAAGTTTTTATTATTGTTCGAATTAAAATTAAATTTACAAAAAAAGAATATTGAGCCGTTTCTGAGATATCGAATTTTCAAAAAAAGAAAAAGTAGATTTTTTTTTTCAAAAATTCAAAAAAATATTTATTTTAAGGTTTTGACAGGCAATGTGCTTAAGAATTTTTAGAAGCTTCTCTATAAAAATTTTCATTAAGATCCGTTATGTGGATAATGAGAAATTCAAAATTCGAAAAAATGGTTCTATGGTAAGTACAAGCTGTAATATCTTAATTTCAATTTTTTTCTTATTAAATTAAAGATCGTAAAAATTAATTGAAAGAAAAACATTTTATCAAAATTCTAGGCGCCGTTTTCGAGAAAAATACGATTTTTGAAGACCATTTTTTTAAATTTTTTTAGCATTTGTATGGTAGGTACCTTTATTTTAAGGTAAAATAAATTTTTTTTTTCTCACATCTTGTAGATTATATGGAGAAACTTTTATTTATCAAGTTTAAAAAAATCTAGCATGGGGTTTTCGAAATATTGAGTTTTGAAAAAAAAAATTTGAAGTTTTTTTTTTAAATCCAAAAAAAATATTTTTGAAAATTTGAGTTCACAATTCTATTAATGTTTTTGGGGAGCCTTAGCAAAAAAAAAAGGTTAAAATCGGCTGTACCGTTTTTGAGAAAATCAAAAACAAAAAAATGGTTCCATGGGGGGTACCCTTAATAACCATTTTTCGGAACATTTTTTTCAACCAATACCTAGCTTTAATTAAATGAAATTTTTTTGTATTTTTATTTTTAAAATCTGTCGAACAGTTTTTGAGAAAAAAAAATGTTTATACAATTTCGAAAAAAATCGTATGGCAGGTACCGTTATTTTTGGTCTTAAAAAAAAGAAAAAAACGTGTGGGGGAAAAAAATTAAAACTGATATCTACCAAGTTTAAAGAAAATCGGCCGAGGCGTTTAGCCTGTAGTCGAACAGGCAGACAGACAGGCAGACAGAATTGCGAGACCCACTTTTTTAGTCTTCGCTATTATGGTAATGTCAACTTTGATCAAAATCTCGAGTTCGATTTTTTTTACGAATGCATAACTTGCCTTATAGTACCTATAAGTCGCAAGTAAAAAGAAAAGAGGACTATATGCTAATGAAATTGTCAGACTTTGGGACAAGATATGCCAACTGTGTGAAGTGATAATTTTGCATAGTGAGATAGTTGGAAATTGTAAACTCATCGCCAGTTATTGTGGGAAGAATGACAGATCTGACTATAGTGTTAGATCTGATAATCGTTCTTATACTACATTTCCACTAGTCGAAAAAGCTTAAAGATTAGAAATAAGTCATGTTAAATATTCATTGGACCAATTGTTTTACAAATCGAACAGACCTTTATCCATATCGTGCTGAAGTATCCCGATCATTTTTCTGAGATTGCCACAAATGAAATCTTTTATCTCCCACTTTCACTTCATAAAAAAAAATGAAACACCATTACCATTTTCTTTTGTCGATATTTCGCTCGATGGTAATAAATTTCTTGTGGGTGTAATGTATTTAGCACCAGATGTGGCGAATGGCTCTTTGGGAAGAAATTTTCTTGAGGATTTTGGTTCCTTATACCAGAAATGTATTTTCTGCGGCGATCTGAACCTGGATTTTCTAAACGCACATAAAATCTTATACCAATGATAGAATCCTTAGGTTTCCAATTTACAAATTCAAACCATCCTACTCATTTCTTATCAAATAAAACGACGTCTTTCTGATATCCCAACTTGAGCTTGTAGACCACTATAGTCAAATAGGTACACCAAGTTTCTCGCATCATGATTTGAATCGGTCATTTCAAAAACCTCTTAAGTCACATTTTTTTCAAAAATGCTTTTTTTGCTGAAAATTGTCTCTAAAGGGAGATGCGTATTCTGGGTAAGAATCACTTTAGTCTGTACATTCTTTCCCCTTTAAATAATACCATGGAAAAGACGTTCATTGACTTAAAAGGTTTTTGCACGAACTACTAGATGGCGGGTGTACTTTTATGCGTGAGTTTGAGGTTTTAAATTTGCTTTGCTCTGATTGGTTCTTCTTTAATTTGACAACAAGCGCCATTTTTGTCTTATTTCCGTCTTTTACTCAACTATATTCTGCAAAAAGTTATTTAAGCTTTAAAAATGTCTTCAAGTAGAACAGAAAGTGATGGTGAGCCGAAAAAAAAAGAGAACGCGTAATCTCCTAAAATATAAAAGAAATATTATAAAAGATTCCAAAATTAAAGGACGTGCATATACTCGTACTAATTATCGAGGAAAAAAAATAGCTTCGAGATCTACCGGTGAAATTTGCAGGCAAGTTTTCCATAAACCTTTATTCAGTTTACGTTTTTCAATGGTTTTTCTCCATAAACCTAATATATCGCTTATTCATTATATGTAAGAAGCAATGTTTTTCAAATTTCTAACAAGATGACATGGACTTTTGCATTTCAAAAATTAACTTCTTTTCAACAAAAAATGAGCAGGATATATTTCTTCAATCACTTATTGAAAAGTTCCCTATAAAACAGAGGCGTCCTCGAAACGAAAACGCTATACAGAAGCAAAATACTTTTCAGTTCCATGTTTTAAAACAAACTGATAAACTTAAAGTCTGCAAGAGAGCATTTATCAGCATATATGGAGTTACTGAAGCCAGAGTTCGTAGGCTTTATGATTTGCTTAATGAAGGGAAGAGTCCTACAGATAAAAGGGGATGTCACCCCAAAGCAAATACAATGCCTCCTGAAATATGCCAAAAATTACACGAACACATCCTTTGCTTTCCTAGGAAAATGACACACTACGCAGGAAAAGACATTGAATATCTTGATGCAAGATTGGATGTCAAAAAAATGCATTCAATGTTTAACGAAAAACTTCCAGATCTCGGTGTAAAGTACAAATTTTACTTACAATACTTTAATGCAAAGTTTTCCCTTAGATTTGGTCGACCACAAATCGACACATGTATAACTTGCGAAGAACTATCAAGAAAAATAAGCAATTAAACTTATCAGAACATGCAAAAAAAAATGTAGTAGCTCAGTTAATGGTCCATAAGTGCCATGCCAAGAAGTTTTACAACAAAATTTCATCAGTTCAAGATCTTTGTAAGGAACGTGATGATGTTGCAGCTATAACTTTCGATTTTATGCAAAATCTACCATTGCCGAACATACCTATGTATACAAAACATTTTTTATTTAATTCAATTATGGTAAAAATAAAAATAATACGCTGTTGAGATTTATGTTGGGTTTGACTGACTCTAAAAGATTCAGTATTTTCCCATACGTGGTCATTCATTTTTACCAAATGACCGTGATTTTGGAGTCACAAAAAAAAATATTCGAAAGTATGATCGTATATACGTTCCAGGAGAATACATTGATTTGGTTTCAAAGTCCAGCTCAACATTTATACACTCATAGAGCTAAAAACTGAAGATGTTTTGGATTTTAAGAAATGGTGGCCAAATTTGTACAAAAAAATATGTTTTTCAACTGAATCTTATGGAAAAAAAGTCCCAAAAGACCAGAAAAAATCATTCGCACCTTCGACATACATGAGCTTTCAGTATAATTCAAATATAAAAGGTACTATCACAGCCCAGGAATATATTGATGGATTGATTAATGAATCATTCTTATTAATAAAGAAGCTTACAACTTCTGTTTCGCTTCCAAAGCTTATGATTTTAAAGTGCCCATCAACAAAAAAAAAAAAAAACAGAAGATTTAAAACAAGTTCGGGATAGCATTCTGGAAGAGCATATGCCATTTTATAACAACATTTTCAGCTGGCCAACTACAAATGTGGACGAAAATCCAGGAGAGAATGATGGAGAATATGACTATGTACCTTAAAGATTTTAAATGGGACAAATCTATATATGTAAAATGTTAATAACGTTATTTTTAAGAGTACTTTTCAATAATAAGCATTAAAAAAATATAATTACTAACATTGTTTTGGTTAAATTATATGTCACTTACCCCAGTCCTTACTAAAACCACTTAAGTCAAGAACAGTTTTTTAGTTTTTTTTCATTATTTTTATTAATAAAGTGTGAATTTTTTTCGCTTTTTAATTTCTTCACCACCAAAATACTTAATTAAGCATAAAAAATTCGTATAAAACTCATTAGTTTGTGTATGAAACAGTTTTTATTGATTCCTGAAAAATTCTAATTGAATGACTTATGAGGTTTTTGAATTCATTTAGTTTTGCAGGTTTTGAATATTTTTCCTTCCAACACGACTGATACAATTAGTGAGTATTATGATTTTTCATCATTGTAAATTGAATCTTTATTTACTGAATGTCATAATCTAAATTGGGCTCCAATATATTGTACCCCGAACGTAAATTTTCAAGTTTCTGTTTTCAATGATAATATAAATTTTCTTTTTAGTAAATACGTTCCTTTAAGAACTAGAAAGGTGAAAAATGTCAATATTCCTAGGTTAACACCACAAATTCAAAAATCGATTGATAAATAGGGATATTCTGTTCTTTACTTAGGTGGCGTAGATAAAAATGTCCTCAGATATTCGTTGAGTATAAGCGGGCTAGAGATGTTACAACCTCCTTAATACGCAGATTCAAAACACAAAACACACAGAGCGATCCAGTGCAGCGTTTTGGAGAACTATTCGTGAAATTGGAGTTAATAATTCAAACACTAAATATTATCTCAATTTAGACTTAAACGAGCTAAACAACAAATTTATCAACTCTTCGAATCAAATAAATAATTGAACCGATTATTCTGCATTTAACAACACTTCTTTTAGTACACTGAGAACTTTCTCTTTGCAGTGTGTGGATAGTTTATCTGTAGGAGAGGCAATCCTCTCGATTAAGTCAAAGGCTCCGGGATAAGATGGTATCCATCCTTTATTTCGTAAAATTCTTCTGCCTGTAATATATAAAAAGGTAACCTATATTTTTAGTAGTATGATTACATTTAGCAAATTTCCCGACTACTAGAAAAATGCAAAAATTATACCCTTACCAAAGTCTTCGTCACCTGCGAATACTGAATTTAGATAGACCAATTGCAATCCTGCCTTTTTTGAGTAAAGTGTTTGAAAAGATTATTACAACTCAGATGAAAACCTATCTAGATAACGCCAATTTGGTTTTGGTTTTGGTCCCTGTGCAGGGACGGGTTAGAATATTCCTGCAGCGCCTCCCCGCTTGTCGTAAAAGGCGACTAAAGGAGTAAATACATCTAGGCCACAAACAGCAAGGTGAACCTAGCGACACGTAACACCTATAAACTTTCCCAAAAGTGTGCATGCCAGTCCCTGGGTTGGCACGACTGGAGATCACCGGTGCCGTAAAAGAGAGATCAAATACAAAACTGGAGCATGCACACGTCGATACTCGATAATTTTGTGAATTCAAGCATTATGGAAATACTCGTTAGAAATGACACTACCCCGCCAGGCACAGCAATGCTCGGGTCAGAGCTAGACGGATTCCGGGGGCTAGCAAAGTAATGCGGCAGATTATACAAAATCTCAGAGTTGCGAGTTGGAACGTTGGCAGTATGACAGGTCGAAGCTTCGAGCTGGAAGAGATGATGAAAAGAAGGCGAGTGGACATCTTATGTGTTCAAGAAACAAAATGGCGAAACACGGGAAACAGGGCCCGTTTCTTGGATACGAGGACAAAAAACTATAAGATGTTCTACTATGGAACGGAAAAGGGTAAAAACGGAATCGGAATCATCCTTGCAAAACATCTATTAGGCAGCGTATTGACCATTTCGAAATCCAGCGACCGTTTGATGTCCCTTAAATTGGTGATTAAAGGAAAGTTGTGGAATATTGTCACTGCATATGCTCCCCAAATTGGATGTGAGCAGGTGCAAAAAGATGCATTTTGGCTAGACTTTCACAATCTACTTAAGGACATCCCAAAGGAAGAGTTTTTGTTCGTGGGCGGAGATTTGAACGGACATGTCGGGAAGACAAACGAAGACTATGAAGATTGCCATGGAGGCCTCGGATACGGCACCAGGAACCCTCCTGGTGAAGACATCTTGAGCATGTGCAAAACATACGGTCTTATCGTACTAAATACCATGTTCGTCAAACAAAGCCGACACCTGGTCACTTACAGCAGTGGTGGAAATGAAACCCAGATTGATTACCATTTGGTATCTAGTTTCATGAAACCCCGGGTAAAAGATTGCAAAGTGATACTAGGAAAAGCGATCGCCCACCAACACCGTCTCCTACTGACAGAATTTTTTATGGAGACAGTGAACGACAACAAACATACAAAAACTTTTGGGAAGATCAAATGGTATAATCTGGATAAGGAAAAAGGCGAAGCTTTTATTTCGAATATGCAAAACGTTCTGTATAACAACACCGATATAGTTCGAAATGAAGAGAGTACAGCACAAAGTATGTGGGATCTCCTACAGAGAACTTGCAAAGAAAAAGCCAAAACACTGTTAGGAGTTTCAAAAGGACACAACCAACAAGGCAAAGAAACATGGTGGTGAATGATGAAGCTAAATCAGTTATAAGTAAAAAGAAAATGGCTTTCAAGGCTTGGTCGAAGTGCCCCTCTAATGATACAGAGCAAAAGTCACGCCTCGAAGTGGAATATAGAAACTGCAAGAAAGAAGCGAAGAAGAAGTGCGCCCAAATTCAAGCAAAGAATACAGAAAACCTGTATCGGGAGCTGGATGAAATTTCTATCCCGACAGCTGGTGCTATTCAAGAGCTACCGCAAAACACGAATAAGGGCGCAACTATCTTCAAAACAGCCGCTCAAAGAAGAAGAAATGCCCAGGAGATTTGTTCGCCAAAGTTCATTAACAATGCTCAAGACCAACTACTTGTGGAAGACAACGAAATTCTTCACAGGTGGCGACAGTATTGTGACGGACTTCTAAACGAACAATTTCCAAGGCTATACTTTCCAATAGCTTCACCTAACTTAAGCGAAGTATCCGATGTCACAGTCGAAGAAGTTAGTGAGGCGGTAAAATACTCCAAAAAGGGAAAAGCTGTTGGCCCAGACGAAATACCCTCAGAGTTTTGGAAAAAGATGGGAGACATCGGGTTTAGATGGCTCATGATTCTTGTCTCCAAACTTATACGAGGTGATCGCATGCCTAATCAATGGAGGGAAAGTTACCTTCTTCCAATTTATAAAGGAAAGGGTGATACTCGAAGCTGTGATAATTACCGTTCGATTAAGATGATGTCACACACCATGAAGATCGTTGAGCGAGTCTTGGGTAGCCGACTGCGAAAAATAATTAGGCTATCTGATGACCAGTGCGGGTTTGTCGGGGGTAAGTCAACCACGGATGCAATCCAGAGTATAAGAATAATTATGGAAAAACATCGGGATTCTTTGGAGGATTTGCATGTAGTATTGGTTGATTTTGAAAAAGCATTCGATCGGCAACCACGAGATCTAATATGGGTGGCCCTCAGGCAACGAGGAGTTCCAGAAACCTATGTGCGGATAATTATGGACATGTATGATGGAGCAGTTACTAAAGTAAGATGCGCAGCTGGAGTCACCGAAGAATTCGAAATCACAGTAGGTGTACACCAGGGAAGTGTCTTGAGTCCCCTGCTCTTAATTACAGTTCTTGATTACCTGCTTGAAGGCAAAGTGACGGATCCAAAAGTGCATCAGTTATTCTTTGCTGACGATGGAGCCATCATAAGTGAAGACCCGATATCCCTACAACGAGCACTTGACGTATGGGTGGATGTTCTAGAAGGAAGTGGGTACCGCATAAGCGCGAAAAAGACAGAATACCTATGCTGCCCATTTTCTGATCCACACAGGCCTATTCCAGACATTTATTTGAATGGAGTAGTGCTTCCCAAGTGTGAAAAGTTTAAATATCTGGGGTCTATGATAAATAACGAAGCTACTTGTGATGACGATATCAATCATCGCGTAAGCGTAGGGTGGATGAAGTGGCGGGAAAATTCTGCTATCTTCTGTGACCGAAAAATGCCCCCTAAGCTGAAAGGAAAGCTCTACACTTCAGTTGTGCGTCCAGCACTCACATACGGTTCACAATGTTGGACAATGTATAAAAAGTATGAGAGTAAGCTAACGGCAGCTGAGATGAAGATGCTTCGTATGACAGCAGGAGTTACACAAAGCTTGATCGAATTAGAAGTACGAAGATCCGAGGAAGCCTTCATGTTAAGAATACCATTTCCCAAAAAATTGAACACGACCGACTCAGTTGGTATTGCCATGTTCAAAGGAGAGATCCTGAGAACCCCGTCAAAAGAGCAATATCATACAACGTTCCAATTCGGAGTAAAAAGAAAGGTAGGCCTAAACACTCCTGGTACAAACAAATGCAAAAACACCAGCATTCAGTTGGCCTCAGAAATGGAACAATACAAAACCGGGAGGCTTGCCGCCGATTTCTGAGGTCAACCCGGCAAACCCCACAGGCGGATCACTAGTGTGAAGCAGATACGTGGGAGAGTTATGATCCCCTCGACATCGAGATCATAACAGCGCCGAAACAAGGAAGAAGAAGAAGAGTCTGTGTGCAGCCTTCTGACTTCATATCTTTCAAACCGTAGACAAGCCGTGCCGTACTTTACGAAAATAGGGCATCTTTGAGTTTGCCCGTTCGGTCAGGAGTTCCTCAAGGATCTGTTTTAGGCCCTCTTTTGTTCACACTATTTATAAATGATATTTCTTATTATATTATTAATTGTAAACAGCATTTATATGCGGATGATGTCCAAATTTATAATACATTTTCGAGAATTGATGAATCATCTAGTGTAGCAGCCCTAAACAACGACCTAAACTCAATTTTTACCTGGTCTCACCAAAATCAACTAAATTTAAACCCACTAAAAACTAAAGAACTAAAAAATGCAAAGATATCTAGCTGATATGTGTACACCTTTATTATATGTTAACAATACTCCTGTTGAATTTGTAAGAACATTTAAAAATCTGGGTATACATTATTTCAATGTTCGCCTTAGCTGGGATAATCACGTGAACCATATTGTCTCAAAAATATATGGTAGCCTTCGAGGTCTTAGTCCGACTAGACAATATCTACCAACAAATGTTAAGTTAAAACGAGTTCGGTCCTATGTTCTACCTTTAATACTGTATGGGTGTGAAATTTTTTCAAATCTTGACTCAGAATCAATAAGAAAGTTAAATGTGGCGTTAATAACTTTGCAAGATATATATTCAACATAAGAAGATTTGATCACATCTTGAACTATTCCAGACAGATTGCAGACTGTCCTTTACAGACTCTCTTGGAAGATAGAACACTTACTGCCAAAGTAAAATACTGAATTATCTCTTTGAAAAACTTAGGTTCGCACGTTCTCAAAGGTCTTTCTTGCTTATAGCTCCTAGACACAGGTATTTAATAAGCAGTCGTCAGTTTTTTGTTCATGCTATTCGCTCACTCATAGCATGCGAAGAATAATCGTAATGGGTCAATTTAAAAAGCAACTTTTTGAATACTACGCAAACATCAGCAACTAAAATCCCTTTTTCTTCCCAACTCTTTTATCCTATTCTTTGCTCTCTAGATTAAGATACTTTTTGTCATCAGAAGTTAAGAAGCTTATTTTTGTTAAACCCTTGGTAAATCCTGTATATGATCAAAAGCCTTAAGCTTAAATGTACAGAGTTGATATAAATAAATAAATAAATAAATTTTGATAGGTGCTGTTAAAGTTAATCTTATTTTGAATCTGTTTTTGTGTTGGAAACACAACAGTGATTTATTTAATATAAGCTAAGTTAAGCTTTAGGTGGAAAAATAGCATTACTTAGCTTCTGCGGAATTAATAAAGAACCAAAATATTTGGACCAACACAGTTTTGTCACAAAATGAGTATCTGGGACGTGAGTTGTAGAAACATTTTTATTTCATTATCTTTCTACACTTATAACATAAAGATTAACCAGGAATTTCACAAATTCCTTTAATTAAAGTCTCGCATCTTTAATATGCGTGGCAGGTTAAAATATCTCCCCCATTTGAATTAATCCCGCCTTTACCATGAGCGCCAGGTATATAGTCCTTAATATTATAAACATTAGCAAAAACTCATTTTATTTCATCCATTTACAAATATCCCTTCATAAAGTCAGATTGCCAGGGCAAATTGGAAGGTAAACAAAACGTGACGAAGGACGTATCTGTTGTATACCATTTATTTCGTTATCCAAAACAATAATTACGTTAATGAAAAGCAAGAAGACAAACCAACTTTGTGGTTAAATATAATATTATTAATAATATTATAATAATATCCGCAAGAAGGGATGTTATGAATACAACAAGGAAGAACGTAAGCTTTGATTATTTCGGTATATAAACATTGAATAACTTTGACATTTGACAACCGATTGAGAGTAAATATGTCAATTCAGTAGAATTAAAACCATGAATCGCTTAAACGCGCCAAAATAGTGACGTTGTACATTGACAAAAGTCGTTCAGTCGTGTTGAAAATAACGTGGCCAAAAAGCACAGTCTGGCAACACTATTCTTGGTTTTATATCGAATTTTGTTGAGCACGGGACGAAGGAGATCGTCGACATGCCGTTTATAAGTGCCCAAGACGTTCTAAATAATTGATAGATAGCCTTAAGGTAGAGTGCTGCCGATCTCCCACGTGTGTCATATCATCACCGCGCTCAGCAATTTAACGTTAGTAAAGCCTAAGCCACCTTGCGGAACGATCGTTTACGCTTAGAACTAGAACACGGCTAAACATTCACATAAAAACATAAAAGATGGTGCACCTTGTATTATATATGTTAAAGTTTTTTTTTTTTTTTATTTTATGTGTCTAAATCTAAATGAGCCACCTGCGGTACCTGGGCGGAATATATTATGAAGTATCTTTCACTTAAACTTTTAATTGGAAGAGAAGAAAGGTAACAGCTATCATTACTATATCAAGCGGACAAGTGAAATGAAGATAGTAAAAAAAACTGAAATATGAAAATACTCAAGTAGTTCTTCCACTAAACTGACGAAAGAATGGACGAATGGCGATGCCTCTTTTTCTTGAATTTATATTAAAAAAAAAATAAACTAATTAATTCTAACTTAACTTTGAAGTTAAAAGTATCCTTATTTATGCCCCCACCAAGAAATGGTTCGCTAGGATCGGAAAAATGCACCTGGTGTTATTAGCATAGTTAGGCGGTACCCCTATTTATCAGAGACAAATCCTTTCCCATCGTCCTTGGCCTCTGTTATGAAAGGTAGCTCGAGGTTTACTTCTCAGCAATGGAAATTCCCATGTTTGTTCAAGTCATTTCCTAATAGACGTCCTGACAAGGCACCTTCGCACACCAATCGTTGTGCTTTAACATCGTGATGTGATATTCATATCATTTTTTTCCGCGAAATCTGAATAATTTAAGGACACGTTGAGAAAATACATGTATAAAAAACTCAATCTTAGGTTTATAAAAATTTATGAAAAATTCAACAAGAAAAGATATCAGAAAAATATAATCATGAAGAACTTACATTATATCTGTCTTTAAAAGAAGGTGAAATTATTTTGCCGGGATTCTACGCCTCTCAACGTCTTGCCGACAGTAAAGACCAGTAACGGATGAATCTCTTTTACTGTTAAAATAATAGATTTAAAAACAAAAATTAAATTGACAGACGGATGTCTGTTTATCCTGAATTCCTTTCAATGGTATTTTTTTTATTAATTCACTTCAATCTCGTAGATATCCTATCCCAGGGACCTCGTCAGAGCTACCTTTTAAGAGGCAGAGGCAGTTAATGTGTCCAATACAAATCGTTTAATACGTATTGTAAAATTTTTTTTTGCTAGGTTCGTTAAATAAAACTTATTACTCCTTTTAGAATTTCTTCTTTATTTACACTTTTCGAATCAAAACAATAAATCTCAATTTATAATCAACTCTAATACTTTTATTCCAACTTAAATCCACTTTTCAATTACACTTTCCACAATCCAATAGTTCAGCTTTGCACACTTTCATAATCGAAAATAAACTGTGTTGTGCTCACCGCGAACACTCCCTTTTATACTCAAACCAGTTGTTCTCGAAGGTTCTTGTCTAGAATATTCTATTTGCTTGGAACGAGGGGGAATTTATATGGAGATAGAATGTTCTAGTAGTTTGGAATAAGGAGAAATTTAGATGCGAACTGCTGGAAAAGAGCTTTTTGGTTTTGTTCCTTCATAAAGCAGATATGTAATTGCCAACAGATGGTGCTGTAGGAGTATAAAGCTCTGTTCGCAACATTGCCCCCTTCTTAAGATTGTTCGTCCCGAACAACTCTATCACCAGCTTCGGCACTGTATCGGTGCAGTCGATCGCTATGCACAACTTTTAGCTTTCCTCTTAACCCTCTTTGAATTCGGTAAACGACATCATTGATTTTCGTGACGACAGTATAAGGGCCTTCCCAGTTTTGTTGAAGCTTCGGCGACAATCCCTTTTGACGATGTGGATTATACAGCCATACACGATCTCCTACTTGGAATCCTGTCGTGTTTGCTCTTGTGTCGTACCTTGTCTTCATTCGATCGCTGTAAGCGCGCATTCTAGTCCTGGTCCTTTCGTGGATGTCGATTAGCCTCTCCTGTAGGTCACTCACGTAATCCCTTGTTTCCTTAGACTCTTGTGATGGATGTCCAAACCTTATCTCACTAGGCAGCCGTATGCTTTTTCCGAACAGGATCTCAGATGGTGTTTGTCCTGTTGAGCTATGTACTGCACTTCGATAGGCCATCAAAAATAGTGGTATGTGCCTATCCCAGTTTCTTTGGTAGTCGCCTACGACCTTAGTGAGGTGCTCTTTTAAAGTCCTGTTAAATCTCTCGACCATTCCATCAGATTGCGGGTGAAGTGGTGTGGTTCTCGTTTTCTTAATGCCAAGGAACGCGCACACCTCTTGGAATATGTTCGACTCAAAGTTCCTTCCTTGGTCAGAATGGAGCTCCATAGGCACACCGAACCTGCTTACCCAGTTAGACACAATCTGGTCGGCTACGGTCTTGGCTTCTTGGTTCGGGATAGCGTATGCCTCAGGCCATTTGCTGAAGTAATCCATTACCACCAGAATGTATTTGTTTCCATCATTCGTTTCCGGAAATGGGCCAGCTACGTCAATAGCAATCCTTTCAAACGGTGAGCCAACATTATATTGCATCATTTTCCCTTGCAGTTTTCTACCAGGGCCTTTGGTTGCAGCACAAGCTTCACAATTTCGGCACCACTTTTCAACGTCGTCTCTTGCATGCAACCAGTAGAATCGTTGTCTCACTTTTTCTAAAGTCTTATTGACTCCCAAATGGCCTCCTGAAGGTCCATCATGCATCTCTCGAAGAACCTCTTTGATTTTCGATTGAGGTAATACAAGCTGCATCACATAGGATTTACCATCGGCGGACTCCCATTTTCGCCGAAGAACACCTTCTTGCACATGAAGTGAGTCCCATTGTGCCCAATAGGCCTTTAAAACTGGACTCCTATCGGAAATGTCATTCCATGCGGGTTTTTCTTCATGTTCCTTCCATGCGAGAAGAGGTTCAATGTCAGGGTCTTCTTGTTGAGCAGATCTTATTTCTTCATTGCTCCATCCACAAATGGGGTCAGCTCTTATTCGCAGAATGTTGATGGATTCCTTTTCTTCTTGTCGCCTACAATGCTTGCAGTCTATTTTACAAGGCCTTCGGGATAGCGCGTCGGCATTTGAGTGCAGCTTTCCCCTTCGGTGTTGGATTTCATAATCGTAAGTCTGCAGTCTTTCTATCCACCTTGCGACTTGTCCTTCTGGGTTCTTGAAGTTCAACAACCAGTTAAGAGCACCATGATCGGTTCGTAGAAGAAACTTCTGTCCATAGATGTATTTATGGAAGTGTTTCGTTGCCAAGATGAGTGCCAAGAGTTCTCTTCTGGTCACACAGTAGTTTCTTTCGGTCTTTGACAGTACTTTGCTGAAATAGGCGACAACCTTTTCTTCGCCATTGTGCACTTGTGACAGAACAGCGCCGACTCCTACGTTGCTTGCATCAGCATCAATGATAAAAGGCTTGCCTGGAGTCGGATAGATCAGCACCGGAGCATTGCATAGACGGTATTTCAGTTCTTGGAAGGCTTTTTCACACTCACCTGACCATTTAAACTGCTTGTTCTTTTCCGTAAGCTGATGCAAACTCTTCGCAATTCCGGCAAAGTTCTTAACAAAACGTCTGTAATAAGTAGCAAGACCAAGAAAACTTCGTAGTTGATGTTTGTCCTGTGGTGTTGGCCAATTTTTGACGGTGTCAACTTTTTCAGGATCAGTCTTGACTCCTTGGGACGAGATGATATGTCCCAAATACTTTACTTCAGTCTGGAACAGTGCACATTTTTCTGGGTTCAGTTTAAGGTTAGCCTCTCGAAGTCTCTGGAACACACCCTTTAGGTTCTTACAGTGTTGGTCGTATGTCTTTCCATAAACGATAACATCATCCAAGTAGACAAGACAAGTTTTCCACGTCAGACCTTGAAGGACACACTCCATCAAACGCTCAAATGTTGCCGGAGCGTTGCAAAGACCAAATGGCATCACGTTGAACTGCCACAGCCCATTACCTGTGGAGAACGCTGTCTTTTCTCGATCTTCAGGGTGAATTTCAACTTGCCAATATCCACTTTTCAAGTCCAGTGTTGAAAACCAGTGTGCTCCTTCCATCGCATCTAAGGTGTCACTAATTCTTGGCAGGGGGTAGCTGTCTTTCTTGGTTACGTCATTCAACCTTCGGTAGTCAACACAAAACCGTGTACTTCCGTCCTTCTTTTTGACTAGGACCACTGGTGACGCCCAAGGACTTTTGGAGTTTTCAATCAAACCATCCTTCTTCATGGTGGTAATCATTTCCTCAGCTTCACCTTGTTTGGCCAGTGGCAGACGTCTTGCAGGCTGACGAATGGGCCTTGCATCTCCTGTATTTATTCTATGCTGCACCATTTGTGTCCTTCCATATTTTCCGTTTGGTGAAGCGAAAATGTCAGCATACTCGTTCAGAAGGCTTTCTGCCGTTTTAACCTGATGTTGGTCTAGGTTAGATGAATTGAGTATCTTTGCCTTGATGCTATTGAGCTCCTCAGGGTTTAATGTCGTTCTCGGTGTTTCAGCGTCAATTCGTGTTATGGCTGCGACAGATTCGCACTTACCGATAACTTCTCCTTTCACTAACTTCACATCGTACGGTTTGGTGTTGAGTATCCGTACGGGGACCATATTGTTCTTCGGAGCCACAAGTGTCTTCCCAATGATGACGTTTTGGGAAGAACAATCTGGGCCTGGTTCCACCATTAGGTATCGATGGCGTCCACACTCACCTTCTACTTTTGTCCAAACGAATACCTCAGAAGAAGTAGGAATAATCACATCTTCTTTGATGACAGTCCTTAGAGTTGTTGTTTCTTCGTGCCCATAGATCATTGGAATCTCTGTATTCTGGTATTTGAGTACCTGGTTGCCAATATCCAAAATTACTCGATTTTCTTTCATGAAGTCCATGCCTATGATGCATTCGTCACATATATCTGCCACCAAAAATTTGTGCGAGAATTCTAGATCTGCAATTCGAATTCTAAGTCGGATTTCACCATAAACCCTAGCTGCTTCTCCTGTGGCAGTTCTTAGACGGTAACTATTGGTGTTGTGTAGCCAATTCAGGTGAACTAGGTCTTGACGCACAATGGAGGCTGTGGCACCGGTGTCGATGGTGACCACACGTTTTTTGCCATTTAAAGTTGCCTCGACAGTCAGACTTCTATTGTCTCGCTTAGTTTGAGAGACCTGGATGGTGTTTCTGGGGCCATCGATACCAGAAACCAGCTTCTGCCCCTCGAAGTTGGTTCTTACTCGTTTCCCTGTTGGGAAACTGTTCGGGAAGTAACACTGATGTTATTGTTACCTTGTTCTGGGTTTGAAACTCCGTGTCCACAATGTTGACAAGCTCTTCTTGGTGGTAACCGACATTGACGCTGTAAATGTCCAGTCTTATTGCAATTCCAGCACTTTGCAAGTCCATTTCGTTGGTTCCTTTGGACATCAGTTCTTTGACATGAGCATTCTTCGACGACGGCTTCTCTAAGTCGATGTACTCCGTGAGAAGCTTGCTCAGCTGCTTCCATTGTCAAGGCAAACGCTAATGTTTCCGAAAGCGTTCGTTTTCCAGCAGTTCGTACGGCCCTTTGAAGATGTATGTCAGAAATGGCGCGAACAAATGCCTCAACTGCGAACTGGTTACAAATTTCCTCTCCAACATCTGGATATGCAAGATGAACAAGCCTTTCAATGTCCGCTTGCAGTTGTTGTAGAGTTTCGCCCCTCTTCTGAACTCTGGAATTGAGTTGCACTTTGAAGACTTCTTTCATGTGGCTGTTACCAAAGCGTTTGTCTATAGCCAAAACCAAGGAATTGAAGTCGCCGCTCTTATCTGCTGGTATGGTTTGCAACAACTCAGCAGCTGCTCCTCTAAGAGCAAGAGTTAAGGCTATATACTTGTCAGCCTCATCCCAGCCATTTGTTGTGGAGGCTGCCTCGAATTGCTTCTTGTATATAGACCAAGAAGTTTGTCCATCAAAGGTTGGAGGTTGCATCTCCTTTTTTCTCAAGGTTTCTCCAGAACTTTCCCGAATCTTTATATTTCGAATGCGATCTAGCTCTTTTGAAAACGTCTCCATTTTGTTCTCCACTTGATTCTCTAGCAATGAAACACGTTCATCAAGTGCAGACACATTATTCTCGATGTTAACAAGCTTGCCTTCTAGCATGTTTCTCTGCTCTTCGAGAAGGTCTTTTTGTTCGCTATGCTGTTTGTCAAGGCGTTCGAGAATATTCTTTTGTTCATTTTTCTGTTCATTTCGTTGCTCTTCGAGACGTTCGAGAACATTCTTTTGTTCATTCTTTTGTTCATTTCGTTGATCTTCGAGACGTTCGAGAACATTCTTTTGTTGCTCGTCGAAACGTTCAAGAACATTCTTCTGTTCTTTCTTTTGTTCATTCCGTTGCTCTTCGAAACGTTGAAGCAGAAGACTAATCATATTTGAAACATCTGCATTTTTACTTACATCTGCTTCCTCAGCGTCAGCTTCAAAGACGAAAATGTCCGGGTCTTCATTTTGTTGTTTCAAATATTCGGCCAAACGCAGAACAAGCTCATTTTTCGATCCTGCTCTTGAAAGTTCTCGCTTGCCTAATTCACTTTTTAGCTCATTACAGTTGAGCTCTTTCAGTAACTTGCTCATTATTTTTTTTTCCCGCACACTTCACTGCACAATATGTAAGTTTTATTCCACTTTTCTGACACCAATGTAAAATTTTTTTTTGCTAGGTTCGTTAAATAAAACTTATTACTCCTTTTAGAATTTCTTCTTTATTTACACTTTTCGAATCAAAACAATAAATCTCAATTTATAATCAACTCTAATACTTTTATTCCAACTTAAATCCACTTTTCAATTACACTTTCCACAATCCAATAGTTCAGCTTTGCACACTTTCATAATCGAAAATAAACTGTGTTGTGCTCACCGCGAACACTCCCTTTTATACTCAAACCAGTTGTTCTCGAAGGTTCTTGTCTAGAATATTCTATTTGCTTGGAACGAGGGGGAATTTATATGGAGATAGAATGTTCTAGTAGTTTGGAATAAGGAGAAATTTAGATGCGAACTGCTGGAAAAGAGCTTTTTGGTTTTGTTCCTTCATAAAGCAGATATGTAATTGCCAACAGATGGTGCTGTAGGAGTATAAAGCTCTGTTCGCAACAGTATAATCAAAAATGAGCACACAGACAACAAAACGTAGCACCAATTAGGTTACTATTAATTTGCGAATTTGTGAGATTTTGATCAAGTTTAACGTATCCTTGTGGCTCTGTAGAGCTTTCCAAGAATTATGAAGGAAAATGTATTGTTTGAAATGTTTTTGTTTTATTTGTTTTGATTTGCGTAATTTTTAATTTTATTTAATTTTAAGCAACTCCGCTTAAAAAGACTTGTTTCATCAACCAATCAAAAAAAAAAAAAAACAACAAACTGATTCAACTCTACAAGTCATATATGTATTATGACTACACTTTATCTCACTATCTTCGCAAACATTCCTATTAGATAGATAGATTAGATACATAGATAGAAAATTAAATTTATTTTTATTATTTAAGATACGTTGTTACAAAGAAAATTATTTATAAAATCGTTTAGGATTGGCTTTAGCTTCTGTCCGAAAGATCCCTATTTAAATTATTCATACTTTCTTATTTTGTTATTTTTTGCGGTTGCTCCACGTATTAGCTGGTCTTTAATTTAGCGTATGGAATTCTCTATTAACAACTAACATTCTACTAATAGAAATATACATATTATGTATATTATTTTCCTAAGCTTATATCACAAAACCATTATAATCGAATTGCTTTCCTAAGACATTTGTATATATTTTTTTCAACTATCAACACTCTAAATTAAATAGTTTTATCTAAACTTAAACTCATAGGACCGTACCATAAACTAAAAATTTAGAGATAAATTAAATATTGAAGTAGACTCTAAGCAATTACGCTTAACAATAATCAATTTTATAGTAAGCTTAGCACCTAATGTCAGCTTACATTTTAAAGTGAAGAAACTCACCATTAACTTCGCGGAAAGAGTGTCGCAGACAAAACGGAGCCCTGTGGCGCATCAGCATTTTTTTTTATATTATACGCGCACTCAAGGGGTTATGAATACCCTTATAATGTTAAATACACAGTGCGAGCAATTAGGAAATTGAATAGGATTAGAAAGGAGATACCGATGCACATTGTTTTTGAATGTCTGCACATTGAAATGAGTGGGAAATACTGAGCCAGGTAAAGCATTCCACATTCGTGTAGTGCGACTAAAAAAAGAATCTCTGTATAAGTTGGGCTCAAGGGTAAACTGATGGGCATTCCTAGAAGTACGGGTATTACGGTTGAATTGTTTCAGGGGAGGAATGCAACTGGCTATTTCACTAGAGCACTGTTTATGAAAATACCGATAAAATAATGATAGGCATGAAACATTGCGGCGCGGCGGTGCTCGAGTGATTCAAATGTTTGAGTTAGACAAGAGTCACCTATCATTATTATAGCTCTCTTTTGAATTTTGTCCAAGAGACTCAAGTAGGTTTTTGGAGCACCTGCCCAGATATGGGAATTGTACTCATTTGTAATGTTTATCTTCCCTAAGCTATTTAAGCGTACAATTTATCTAATACACTTCAGACTTAAAACCATCCAATACAACTTATAATGAGCGGTTCGAAAGGTTTCCAATCCAACGAAGAGGAGATTCATCGATACCAAATGCACGCATTTTCGATAAGAGAGCTTGGTGCCAAGCTCTATGAAATGCTTTTGAAATATCAAGTGCAATAATTTTACTTTCTCCAAAACGATGTAAAGATTTGTGCCACTGTTCGGTGAGATACATATATCATCAGATCACCAGTAGACCTATTGCTACGAAAGCCATACTGCCGGTCATTAAGAAGTCTCAAGATATTTATTAAGCTGAAAATTGATCAGCGTTTCCATGACCCTAGAAAGAATGGAAAAACGTGCAAGTGGAGGATTGTTAGAGGGGCGGATGATTCGCAGTTTTTAGGGACAGGCCACATGCTGCACAAATGCTGTTTTTTGTCTACTCAAAAAGGGATCAGTAGAGTAGGATAGATGGAAAAGCTTACGTAATGGTTTTGCAGTGTAGAAGTAGAAGAACATCTCCTCAGGACAATTGGGGCGATACTATGCGGGCCAGCGGATTTATGTTTATAGAGATTACATTACAAATATTACAGTACTCCTTAGATATAGATATCGGCTTAGACATTACAACAGAGAGGGACACACAGAAACAAAGAACAACAGTAGAAACACATGTCAACAGCAAATGGTTGGTATTGAACGGTCCACCATCCAAGTACCAGCCACGCACAATGATGCTTAATCAAAGGGCAGGGTGGTGCCCAGCCACCCTTTTTACAGGAACAAACTCAGGCGATTTTTGACCCCTCTTTATCTTCAGAACCAATGAAGTCAGAAACTTAAAATTCCGAATATTGAATATTTGCTAAGCTAGTCAGTCACAGGCGCCTCACCAAATTTCAATTTTCTAGCATAAGAGGTTCCTGAGATATAAGGCCTCAAAAATCACAAAAACCGTAACTGACTGACTGACTGACAGATCATCAAAATTATGGAGCACTTCCCGACATCGTAGAATCTTGTAATTTTGCACAACGGTAGGTCTTGTCATGCAAGCTGAGGAAAAAATCGAAAATTTTCCATTCAGGGGACGTGGTATCCGCCCACTTTCTCCGAATTGGTGTTGGTTGAATGGAGCACTTCCGACTGCTGTAAGACGATGAAATTTGGTAAAGTGGTAGGGCTTAAATTGCATACAAAGAAAAAAATATAAAATTTGACGTGGTATCCGTCAAGTAAGCCCATCAAATTTTAGTCAGTTATCGTTAAATAATAAAATTTCTCTATTACATTGTAGCTGTTTCAATATTATTCTACTTTAAATATTCGCTATTAAACCTTCATAAAGTAAGTACTTTTCACGGCTGACAAATGTTTTTGTATAGAAGAACTTGGCTCTTTTTTTAACATTTATGTTTTTGGTCTGATCTCTATTACAGAAGGAATTATGACACAATCTGACAGCGTCGAATTGACAGCAAACTGTACTGCAAACAAATTGGCTTTTTCTTATGAGTTGATAGAGTGTCATTAAAAACGAGCGTAGGAACCGAACACAAAATAAAATTTCGTACGTTTTTTACAAATGACCAAAAATGTTTACTACCTTTGGGACATTCTAGTATTTTTTCCCATAATTTTGTTCATGCAAAAATTTGATTCTTTGAATATGATCACTACAGGTCTTTCTAGCTTGTTTAAACTTATTCCGGTTTTCCTTAATAGGGTTGGCCTTATTATATCGGAAACTTACGTCCTTACAGCTCGAATAGACTCACTCTTAGATATCAGCAATCCAGTCAGTCTCATTAAAATAAGTTATCTAAATTACAATGTGTAACAAAATGTAAGATAAAATAATTTAAGTTTCGGTTCCTATTGTGGAACCAATAAAAGTCCACTTTCTATAATTGGAAAAATAAATTGTTGTTTTATTTAATGAAGAAATGATAGATATAGAATTGTCGGTTGTATCTATTATTAATATTTAAAAATAATGAATTACCATTTAAATAAAAGAAAGTTTCTTTAAGATTAAAAGAGAATATTATTTGTACTGTTCTCGCCCCGAAGTGTCAGAAGTTAAATATGAAATGAAACTTCGGTTGAATTCCTCCTATAGGACAATGGCTTATTTCTTAAAAGAGCAAGAACAGGTGCAGGCTATTTCAACCGATTTAATTAAACAAGGAGTAATTCGTGAAAGTAGATCGGAATATTCTTCACCAGTGGTACTGGTAAAGAAGCAAACAGGTGACGTTAGAATTATGTATGGACTACCGGACTCTGAATAAAGTGACATAAAAAGATGATTATCCTATTCCACTGACTTGTTGGTTGGGTTAGTTAATTAAAAGATTCTTACGTAAATGAGGAGTCTATAAAGTATACGGCTTTCGTAACTCCAATGGGTCAGTACGAATATTTAATAATGTCATTCGGATTAGGAGTGTTTGAAGACTTGATCAAAAAAGGAAAGTTACTGATAAAAAAATATAATAATAGCGACAGAATCAGAAGAGAAACATTTATATATAATAAAAGAGGTTTTTAAAATAGGTATTAGTTGAGAATAGATTACAGCTGAGATTAGTCAAGTCTCAGTTTATGGTATCGCAGATACGATATTTAGGTTTATGTAATTTATTTATGAACTTACACTACAGTATAACAAAGTCTTCGAAACAGGAAATATACCAAAAAGTTTCAAGGAGTCACTTTTGTTCCCCATTCATAAAAAACGCAGTTTTGATGATCCGGGAAATTATAGAGGAATCTCTTTTTTAAATGCATCACTGAAAATCTTTACAATGGCAAAATAAATGAGTGTCAAGCAGGACCTAGACCCGGTCGGAGCACAATTGATCAAATTTTTGTCCTAAGAAATATGGCACAAACTTTCATTGATAAAAATAAGCAAAATTTGTATTCACTCTTTATTATAACTTTATATTATAAACTTTTTAGTAAAGGGGTGTCATATAAATTTGGACGAGCCTTAGAAACTTTGTATGATGACACAAAAACAGCCATTTGGAACGGGGAACGACTTTCTGACTGGTTTTCAACATGTATATGCATGAAGCAAGGTTGCAATATATGTAAGTCCGATTAGCTTCATCATGTATATATTGATGACCTTATTGATACTCAACAAGGAACAAAAATAAAGGGGTTGTTTTTTGCTGATGATTTGGTCCTGTTTGTTAATTCTCCTGAAGCTCTGCAAATGATGATCAAACGGCTACACGCATATTGTCAACTCTGGGGATTGTCTGTTAATTTGGAAAAAAACTGAAGCTATGATTTTTAGGCATGGTGTGGGAAGGTATTCCAGGACGGAATATTTTACCTAAAATGGAAATAGTATTGAAATTGTGAAACACTATACAAATACCTTAGATTCACAATAGCAAGCAACCTGAATATGTCGAAACATCTAAGCGAGAAACTTGCAGCGGCTAAAAATGCTTTGAACGCTAATTGGAGAAGCTGTCTTGAAAATAAAAGTGTATCACACTGTGCAAAGTATTGAATATTCCAAGCCACTATGGAGTCAGTCATGTTTTATGGTGCGAAAGTATGGGGTTACGAAAAATTTGATATTGTGGAACAAATTCAAAGATTTTTTTTGAAAAAAAACTTTCGGTCTACAATCAATATCACCGAACTATATGCTGCACGTAGACACTGGGCTGCCTGAGCTCTTTACGAAAACGTTTAAATTATGCATATTGATTATGTCATAAAACTTATGCTTCTTCCAAATGAAAGGCTGCCCAAAAAAACTGCTCTGTATGCCTTTCAACAAAAATCATTGTGGTTTAATGAATGGTACAACTTAGCAATGGTATGTGGAGTTCAACTTAATCTTTCCTTGGAAAACGTGTCGGGAGATGGAAGAAACAATTGTATGAAATGGTGGAGTGCTTGAATGAGAAATGGATGCAGGAATGTCAATGGAAAGCGAGTACGGCAATGCATCGATCAATATATATGTAAATCTTCAGCACAACCTCGAACATGGGAACTACTTCCAGATCAACTTTAGTGTGAAAAAAATATCTTCAATTTTCAGGATGAGAGGAGAGCTTCAAAAACTCAACTATCAGTCGCATAGAGAAGATCTAAGAGTTGAATGTTCAATGTGTAACCAAAGGACGAGAGAAGATGTCTTCCACTTCTTGGGCGTGTGCCGTATGCCCGGTGCTGAAGGAAATCAGAAGGGCTTATTTCGAAAAAAAAAATGTTTTGACTGAAGTAGAAATAATAGAATTTTTTTTTAACTTCCCATAGGGAGTTATTGTAATCGGTCCGATTTGTCAAATTGGAGTTTTTGACATTTCTCGACGTTTCAAGGTCCCTAGAGGCTATATCAATCATTTTTAGAGAGATGTCTGTGTGTGTGTGTACGTAAGTTCGTACGTTCGTACGTCCGTACGTTCTGGTACCATTTTTCGTCGTCGATATCTCAAGAGCGAGTAAAGATATCGACTTCAAATAAATTTTGTTTAATAGATAATAACTTCGAAAGAGGCTGAAAGGGCGTTTATTAAAATTCAGTGGGTAGTTTTTTCACTATAACGGTTTAAAAAAAAAGTAAAAATTTTGGTTAGTTTCAAATATCTCACGAAAAAATAATGCTATTGATTTCAAATAAAATTTAATGTACTCATTATAAGGTCATACAGATTTGGTATGAATTTGGAAAAAAATGAACATACCGTTATTTTTTTAAATAAAAAAAAAACTGAAAAAAAATTCATAACCCAGATATTCTAAGAACGGAAAACAATTTGAAACTCAAAATAATTTTATTTTACAAAAAATAATGTGTTTGATAACTGGTGAACATTTCAAAAAAAGTCCGTTTACAGTTTTTTTTACAAAAAATAAAAAACTATATAAAATTCTATTGAAAATTGGTAAAAATTGTTTTCCGACTCAAATTTCTCGAGAACTACTAGTGATATTGACTTCTAATTTAGTTTATTTTATACATAGTATAATTTTGTACAATTGGTAAAATGTTGACAAATATTGAAGTAACACTTTTTTTTTTTTTAAATAAAAAAACTATTAAAAATTCTAGTGAAAACTAGTTAAAATTGTATTTCAAGTCGAATTTCTTGGGAATGAACACCGATAGTGCCTTCTAAAGTATGTTGCTTTATACATCGATACCTTCCCGTAAGAATATATACTAAGTGACATTTCTAAAATTGTTCAGGAAACGAAAAAAAACGAAGAAAGTTCTAGTTCAATCATAGTGTGCTAAGAGACAATTTTGGTTAAACTAAGTGACATCTAACAAAATTTTTTGTTGCTCACGACAATGAGATCTTTATTAATGTCGCTTACCATTACTTTTTTGGCGGATGATACAAATTTCAGGGGGCAACATTATTTTAATGAGAAAACATGGCAGTTGATAATTTTTTTTATATGTACTCTAGTTTCCTTTTCATGCATAATAGGTTGGCGAAACCCAGGCCAAAACGAGGCCCTTAACATATAATATATTTCCTCATCAAGAAGTCATTTTCGAAAAAAGTGTCGCTTAGTACATTCTTACGGGAAGGTATCGACATAATACAATTATTAACATATGGTTAAATTTTGACAAGTATCGAATTGACTGTTTTAACAAAAATATAAAAAAAAAATCTACTAAAAAGTGGTAATATTTGTTTTTCGACTAGAATATCTTGAGAACGAGCAATGATATTGACTTTGCCATTATTTAATTTTGTACATAATACAATTTCTAACAAATGGTTTATATTTGACATATATCTAGTTTTAGAGCGGATATATTTTGTAAGTACCCTTCCATCAATAACCAAACCATATCTTTTATATTTGAATATCTCGTTTTTAAATTTTTTTCAATTAAAATGTTTGCAACCGAAATAATAAAGTAATTTCTATAATATAATACATAATTTTATTATCAACTTAGTTTTTAGAAGGATGTATGTACCTACTGTACATACGTATATGAATAAGGTTGTTCAGTTGTACCCAAGTCCCACATATTCAAATTCCATTAATAGCTATGGTAAAATTAAAGAAAACGTCACAATATGTTTTTATCTTTTTGTCCAAGAAAAAGATGTAAAATCCTACTCAAGGTTTTCTTAGGTGTAGGAACACAGATATATTAAAAAACACGGAAATATATAATTCAGTATATAATATGTACCTACCAACCTTCGTAATTATTACAAGTTTTCAAGACCACAAATGGGAAGTTATCAGTGTGGGTCGCACCCAGCCTCTTTTTTTTTTTTTGAGTTTTGTCATGACGGTAAGTTTTGTGTCTAGTATAGTAACATTCGGGGGTTTCGAAAAAATGACTGCTGTGTACATTCACACTGTACTAGATAGGGCAGCAGTTTTGGCATTAAGTGAAACCCAGGTTAGTTAAAACACCGATCATTCGGAGTTTAATGTACATAATTATAGTTAAGTGTCATTATTCTTGGCTCATCATGGTCTAGCCGTAAACATACGAGTACGCAATCATTCTGCTTATCAGGTCTTACCATAGTATGGCTACTGTATTAACACAAAATATAATTTTATGTGGTTTAAATTCACTGTTCAAAGGCGCATCATTCATACATGTTTTTTTTATTACAGCAAAAAAAACGCGATCAACAAAATAAACAGCAATACCATGGTCACATAAAAAGATAAGTTTGGCATCCAACACCGCAAGTCATTAAGTCAAGCCCGAAGATGGATACATACAATCCGAAACGCGTCGCTTCCAAAATGTAAACAAATATTGCGATATTTAAAAAGAAAATTAAATAAATTTTAAATTATTTTTTGAGATTTATTATAAAAATTTTCTTTTCATTTGTTATATATTTATTACATGCTAAACACATGTCATGGAGACTACAACACAAAATAACTCAGCTGACTCAGCTTATAGACGAGCCAACTCGGATTGCTAACGTTGCAGGTCAGTCCGCCAACACTCTATATAGACTTGTTTCCTACCTCTGACCCTGAAAAATACACCATAAGTGTATTATCGCCTCTAGACACATCAGACCATTGTGTTATATCTTCTAATTTCTCGTGTGAATAAGCCCCAGTTAAAGAGAAAAAAAAATGAAAAACGCACTTGGTCCTCGAACCGAATACCAGTCATAAAGGAGCTCCTGGTAGATACGCCAAAGCCATATTTGAAAACTATAGTTTTGAAAACTGAATGATAGAAAAACATTAAAATCAAAGATCCAAGCTTTGCAAAATATTTCGAAAACTTTTAAGGTCAGTAAGTATGATCTCACTGCCAAACAAATAAAGGATCGATGGATTCGGTATAAGGCAGACGCAATGTCCAATTTAAGTGCCTTTGATCGCGTCTCGATCTCATCAATGGACTTTCTAGAAGATAAGGCGGAGTTCTATTGCGATACAATTTATGAAAGTAAATTATTTGTTCTCTAATACAATTACTATTTTTTTTATATTTCAGAGAAAACATACCACAAAACTACAATAACAACCTCCAAATTCAGTATAAAAGCTACTGACCTTATTCGCATAGAATCCAGATTTAAAACGAAATAAGGTCAAATTTTTCATTTTGGCTTCATTTCGTTGGGTCTTATTTCACATCGCCAGTCAAATATCCGTCGGAGAATTTTTTTTTCCGAAAGAGCCCATATGCTGACAGCTTATTTGTATACCTACTTGGTCTTGTCCTCATTTACTGCAAGACCAATAAGTCTCGCCTGATATTTAAAAGCCGACAAGAAGTCTAAAAAGAGGCTGGGTGCGACCCACACTGATAACTTCCCATTTGTGGTCTTGAAAACTTTATATTTAGTTTTTTCAAATAACCAAATTTTCAGCGAAACAAACTTTAGCTGTAAAATTCAAACAAACATTATTTTAAGATTGAAAAGCATTTTAATTATTTAAAGAAATTTGAAATTGAGATTGTTGATGTTGATTGTGAGCAACAAAAAATTTTGTTAGATGTCACTTAGTTTAACCAAAATTGTCTCTTAGCACACTATGATTCAACTAGAACTTTCTTCTTTTTTTTCGTTTCCTGAACAATTTTAGAAATGTCGCTTAGCATACATTCTTAGGGGAAGGTATCGATGTATAAAACAACATACTTTAGAAGGCACTATCGGTGTTCATTCCCAAGAAATTCGACTTGATATACAATTTTAACTAGGTTTCACTAGAATTTTTAATAGTTTTTTTATTTAAAAAAAAAAACTATTAATTCAATATTTGTCAACATTTTACCTATTGTACAAAATTATACTATGTATAAAATAAACTAAATTAGAAGTCAATATCACTAGTAGTTCTCGAGAAATTTGAGTCGAAAAACAATTTTTACCAATTTTCAATAGAATTTTATATAGTTTTTTATTTTTTGTAAAAAAAACTGTAAACGGATTTTTTTTGAAATTTTCACCAGTTATCAAACACATTATTTTTCGTAAAATAAAATTATTTTGAGTTTCAAATTGTTTTCCGTTCTTAGAATATCTGGGTTATGAAATTTTTTTTTTAGTTTTTTTTTATTTAAAACGGTAACGGTATTTTGAGTTTCAAATTGTTTTCCGTTCTTAGAATATCTGGGTTATGAATTTTTTTTTTTAGTTTTTTTTATTTAAAAAAAATAACGGTATGTTCATTTTTTTCCAAATTCATACCAAATCTGTATGACCTTATGATGAGTACATTAAATTTTATTTGAAATCAATAGCATTATTTTTTCGTGAGATATTTGAAACTAACCAAAATTTTTACTTTTTTTTTTAAACCGTTATAGTGAAAAAACTACTCACTGAATTTTAATAAACGCCCTTTCAGCCTCTTTCGAAGTTATTATCTATTAAACAAAATTTATTTGAAGTCGATATCTTTACTCGTTCTTGAGATATCGACGACGAAAAATGGTAACAGAACGTACGGACGTACGAACGTACGAACGTACGAAAGTACGAACGTACGAAAGTACGAACGTACGAACGTACGAACGTACGAACGTACGAACGTACGTACACACACACACACAGACATCTCTCTAAAAATGATTGATATAGCCTCTAGGGACCTTGAAACGTCGAGAAATGTCAAAAATTCCAATTTGACAAATCGGACCTATTACAATAACTCCCTATGGGAATAATAAGCTTATTATATTATATAATTATAATTATATTTAATAAACTTTTCTTTAGAATTGAATATAATAGGAAATGATGAATTTTTTTTTTGTATCTTTTCATATGTTTGGTATCCTATATCGGATATTCAAAAAATTTCAACAAATATATAAAACCTCATCATCTACTAAGTCTTCGATTCAACCTTTTTATATGTACCTAATGGACTCTATTTACAAAGCTTTCATTACTTCAAAAGACAAAAATCGAAAACCTCCGGAAATTCACTTAAGAAACACTGTTCTTCAAAAATCCAACACTTCAAGAAACCTATCTCAACTAAAATTCCTCAAATTAAAATCTATCTTTTTTCCTGGGTTTAAAATTACGTTTCCTGACATATTTCCGGTATGCTTTTTTTAAACAGCTCATAACTTGAAAATGGGTTTTTTATAATTTTTCGGTCTTCCTCGAGTTCAAAATTCCATTACAGATAATTTATTAGATACTTTCAAGTAGTTATTCCTTATCCTACCCTTTTAACACTCTTCACTGTCATAACTGCGGCAACTTCTGCT
Source organism: Philhelius festivus (assembly GCA_963931855.1). Classification (NCBI taxonomy): domain Eukaryota; kingdom Metazoa; phylum Arthropoda; class Insecta; order Diptera; family Syrphidae; genus Philhelius; species Philhelius festivus. Next base: position 5,193,421 of record OZ007556.1, on the reverse strand, counting down.
TCACATCCCGCAATCAAACAGTATTACAAACACCTATTTCAAAGCAGAAGTATAGAATTAATACTGAAAAGCTTCCAGTGAAAACCCTCTTCCGGAATGCCTCCATTTAAATAGGATATGTACGAAACCGCAGTCCCATTAGCATTAGTTTTCCTTGATTCCTACCAGGCTCTTTTGGTATGGTATTTATAGCTTCTATTCATTTAATGAGCAAGGAATTAATGTCATGAATAATTATTTCAAATAAAATGCTAAAATAGAATTAAGAAGTTTATCGACATTATACAATTAATTTGACATGTCAGAGGATACCCCCGTGGAGAGTAGGAGATTAAATTCGTTGGCACTATAGAGTTCTTATTCCATGGTTGGTTGTTAGATTTTCTTCTAGCAGCTTTTATCTATGTGTCGGGCTTTGTCTGAAGTTCTATCATTTGAACGTGTAATATCATGGTATTGTGACCTAAAAATATGCATAGAAATAAATCAAACCCAAAAATCAATTAACTTCGATTTGTATAGTTGTCCGACGAGAATTTAACAATCAGATACAAAAATATAAAAGATTTTATTTGCACAAATTGTTTTCATAACGCGTTAGGCTTAATTTATATCCATTACTAATAATTATAAGACCAAGCTTAAAGATAATTTTGACAAGCAGACACTCTCCGGCAAAGTCCAGTAAATTAAGATTTTACAATTTTGCGATTTTTTTAAATTAGAAAAGGTAAACCCTTGCACTCTTGCAGTCTAATTAAAATAAAATGCACGACTGGATCGCACGAACTTGCTCTTATGTAAAAGTACTTTGGAATTTAAGATACATTTTATAAATATAAAACATGGATTTAATGAGATAATAATGTTCAAATGCATAAAATTGCCGTCTGGTTTCCGGAAAAGTATGAATTTATGCAAATAAACTTAAAAAAAAACGTTTTATTATTAAATAAATTTTTTATATAAGAAATTTCTCTAAAATTTTTCAAGAAAGAAATGTGGGATGCGAATTTTAAGTATTTAATAATATTGATTTTAGGAAATAATTTCAAAAAATAATCGTTCATAAGTTTTGAAGATATTGATTTAAAAAAAAAAATTTTTCAAAAAAAAACAACAAATATTTTTTCGAATATTTTTGTATACAATATTATTTTAAACTTAAGGGAACTCCTGCTGAAAATTTTGGGTTAAAATCCTTAGAGCCGTTAATGAGAAAGTCGAAAATAAAAAAAACGGGTCTATGGCAGGTACCCCTAATAACATTTTGCCCCAAAATTTTTGTTGACCAAAATGTAGTCCATGTCCATAATATCAGACCTAATTTTTTTTATCAAAATCGTTAGAGCCGTTTTCGAGATAAATAAGATTTTGCATTACGGGTGTATGGGGGGTACCCTTAGTTTTGGAGATAAAAAAAATTTCAATTTCTCCTCTAGGGAATCACCGAAGACCCTTAACTACCGAGATTGAAAGAAATAGGTCCAGTGGTTTAGGCTGTAGTGAGAGGTACAGACATACAGACACACTGAAACATGTTTTTTGTGTACTAAATTTTCCTTAAAATTTTTATAAAAAAAATTGATATGCATATTGTTAGTATTTAATAAAATACATTTTTTAACGTAATTTAAAAATTTAATCGTGTATCGGTTTTCAAGATATTGAATTTTCAAAAAAAAAAATGTATTATTTTTATAAAAATCCAAAAACTATTTTTTCGAAAAACTTTTTAGTTTGTAATTTTTCAAATGCAAAGCAGCTCCTGCATAAAAATTTTGGTTAAAATCGTTAGAGCCGTTGGTGAGAAATTCGAAAATCAAAAAAACCGTTCTATGACAGGTACCCCTAATAACATTTCCCCCCAAATTTTTTTTTCACCAAAATGTAGTCCATGTCCATAATATCACACCTAATTTTTTTTATCAAAATCGTTAGAGCCGTTTTCGTGATAAATAAGATTTTGTATTACGGGTGTACGGGGGGTACCCTTAGTTTTGGAACTAAAAAAAAAATTTCAATTTCTCCTCTAGGGAATCACCGAAGACCCTTAACTACCGGGTTTGAAGAAAATACAGACATACAGACATACAGACATACAGACAGACAGACGGAATTGTCGGACCCACTTTTTTCGTCTTCGCTATCATCGTAATGTCAACTTTGATCAAAATCTCGAGTTCGATTTTTTTTCCAAATGCAGAACTTGCCCTATAGTACCTATATCGCAAGTAAAAATGATGTAGGTAGATTAGAGTCAGTCATTTATATTAATACATATTCGTTTTCGATAAAATTAGTTTTTATTAATCATTTTCAGTTATATCCCTGCATATGTTTTAATTCGGTCCAGTAAAATTTAAAGTGTATATTTCGAAAGATTAGTTCTTATAATTTCTAATTCTAATCTGCTTAGTACCTATTCAAACCTTCTGTTTGTATGGGACTTAAATCCTCTGCTGAAAGGATCAAGGTCGAACATTAGAGAAATTAGCGGGCTTACCACAATTATAGTACACTAATCCCTGATGAGCTGCAGGTACTAAAATACTAAGTCTAACTAACTAAACTAAATCTAAATCTTAATCTTAATCTAAATCTAAATCTAAGTCGTGCAATAATCCTTTGTTTGTGCAAAAGGTTAGTGTAAGTACGCATAATCAAAAAGAGGTATAAATATTACCTGAAAACCTGACCACCGCATCACTCAGCGAAGAACCTTTCATATAATCACAAGCATTACAAAATTTTAATTTCAATTAAAATGTCTGAAGCAGTGAAGAAACAAACGAAAAGTAGCAAGGTATCGGTTGCATATCAATTGTTTCGGTACCAGGAACAGTTGCGTTGTCGGCAGTCAAAGAAACTGAATCTCTACAAGGTGAAATATAATATTATTAATATAATAGTGGCTAAAACGTGGAACAACATAACAAGCTACAGCAAGGAGGAGCGGGAGCATTTTTTTGAGAGCATGGTCTACAAAAAGAAGCTGAAGGAAACACTAGAGACGGAGGCAGCTCGATCATCAAAACGGAGGAAGACGCCGAGATCTCACAAGCCCAAAAATATAACTATTCAAAATTAGATTTAATATTTAAGAAAGCTAAATTATTATTTGTAAATAAAATAAGTAAATTATTTTAGATTAATAAATTTAAGAACAAATGTTGAAATTATCTCTTTTATTTGTTTGGCACTATAACATCTATTCCAGATTTGCACAACTCACAAGCTTTTTCGCTTCCTTTGGACTCCCAACACTCCAAAATGAGATGTTTCTTGATTTATCTTCCTATAAGGTATTTTTTGTGCGATGATGAATGAAGAATAGCTTGGAAATGGCGACGTTTAATACACGGGACATTACACACTGATTTTAAATTTTTAAATATGCCAATAAGAGGAAGGAAAAATACGAGTAAAGTCTTGGCATCCGAAGTGCGACACTATGGAAAGGACGATTTGCATAGTGAGGGTCGATGTCCCTAATTTTGTACTTCGATTAATCAATTAAATTGACATTAAGAATAATTGATTCAAAATATGTATATTTTTTGGCCTTTGGTCCATACAAATTGTAATGAAGAAGCAGAGAATAATTAATAATGGAATACTTTGTATCACGAAGATGTGGGGTTGATTTATCTTAACTTGAGTTTGTCTTTGGTTTTGGTTGTTACCTTTGGGGGAACGAAATTCTTCATGTTGACCCCAAGTATTTAATTAGAGCACAGAAAAAATTAGTTTGTGAATTTTGTTCGTTACTCTTAAGTGCAAAATAATTAGGCCTACATATACGAGTACATACGATTGCGTAAGATTGGGAGATTTGATTAAGGAGCACACCACAATTAAACAGGACGATTGTGCCTTCTATAATACCATGGTTACGGTCGAGTGAGGAGGGAATGTCGTTTCTACTGGAGTGGATGGGAAACAGCTGGGTCATTTAGAACAGCGGAAAATAATTCTTAGCAGTTTGATGAGAATGAACTCAGTGCATCGAAATATTTACTTAACCGTTAATTAAAGAAATTGGTCATTGGTGTATGAGGGGGAATGCTCTCTTTGGAAGTCTTCTAAATATTAAAATTGCAAAAATTGAGGGGAGATTATACTAACTAAAGCCTAAACTAAGTATTTTAAAATCCAGAAAATCGCAGTTCTCATATTAAAAGCGATGCTGATTTTACCATTGTAAATTTACATTCTATGGAAGTAAAATACAACACAGCTTAAAAGATCTTAAAGAAAAGTACACAAATAAAAAAGAAATAACTTACATATGTATATTTAAAAATATCTTATTTATGCTGCCGTTGCAAAATCTTGAAAAAGATACAATAAAGAAAGCTTACAAGATTCTAAGGCTACAAATTTATCACCTGATGGGCTGCTGGATTTTTCAAAAGTTGTATGTTGCTTAGGAAAATAGATAATAGCTTGAGAATGAAATTTGAGAAACTCCAAGGAGTAACCCAAAAATTGGTTCCTTTCTATTATTTTAAGAACATGAGTTATTCAAAAAATGAGAGGGGCTCAAAATCTTAAGGAAAATCAAATGATGCTAGGGACTTTAAAATGTATATGAGAAAAATATTCTTTCCAACAACATCAAAATGCATTATGAAATGTAAATCCACATATTTTTAGAAATTGAACTATCAAATGAAAAATGGAACAAAGTCTTAGCCAGTAACTTGTAATAAAAAAAAACTGTAACTTTACAGAGAAACCGAGCCAGTTGAAACAAAGAGTGTGGTTGCAAGAAATAAAAATATTAAAGGAGAGGAAGCTGACGAAAAATATATACTGCTTTGAACTGTTACTGTTGAGAATTCTAATGGACTTCTTGATAACGGTTCTCCGTGAAATAAATAAGTCTTGAAGGTTTCTCGGCCAATATGTTGCTATTGAAGGTATTTATAGCTAGTATGAATAAAACATAAAAAAAAACACTTAAAACTTAACGGGTGTATTCAGTCTGTATATCAAATGTAGATGTTACAGTAGTCCTACTTATCATAGATTAGATATTAACCTGCAGGTAAAGTTGTTCCAGGAAAGCTGCAGAGCCGCATTAAGCTAGCACATCGAAATTATTCTGTCCCATCGCGTAGGATAGATATGTTTATCGGCTTTTACAATTAATCCTATCCAATTCTGTAAATGTAAAAGATAGGGGGGTGGCCGTGGCGCGATGGATGTCTGCTCGCCTGTGAACCTCATGATCACAGGTTCGATCCTTGCCGTCGTCTATGTCGTTTTAATTCCATTAAAAACCTTCTAAAATTGTCATCAATGAGTTGCTTGCTTACTCATTGCATGTTGTTTAGGCATAACACTAACAACATGTAATTGAGTTAAACTAGTATGCCCAACAAGGATGAACACGAATAAAATAATGTGAATTATAAGCGACATAGAAATAAGACACGGCATTCTCCGCTTTAGTTCAGCCGCCATCCCTGGAGATAAAATATCTGAGACAACAACCTTCAGTCTCAGAACATCGTGCCACACATCTTTCCTATCCTTCTTTCTCTCCCGTAATTTCACGCCCGCGTTGTGTTGAAACATTTAAAGGGTAATCTAATCCCTTGAGCGCGTGTAGATTATATAAAAAAAAAAAAAAATGTATAAAATATCTTAGACCAGCAATTGTACGAACGATGTAGTGTAGGAGTATTTTTCTGATGGGAAATTAAAAACAAAACACTTTCCCTAATTTTCCACAGCTCCTTTTCCGTCTAATCCCTATAATAAAATTAGGAAGCTTATTTTTTTTTCACAAATGTCTTTCCTTTCTCTTATAAGTATGCCCACAGGATTAAAATTCAAAACCTAACCGGTCGAAAGGTTTAAAGTCGAAAAAGGATTAAAAATTAGTTAGAAATTAAAGCAATCGCTTTTATTATACCCTGAAGATAATCCTCCTGAGGCAATAAGAATATTTTTATCATGAGCTGCAGGTAATAAAATACTTAGTCGTACAGTAATCCTTTTTCTGTACAATATGCAATTCTAAGTATAAACCCAAATAGGTATTAATATTATCTGAGAACCAAACCTCCGCATCACCCTGCAAATAACCTTTCATTAATGCACACCCGATCAAAAATATTGATATCAATCATCAAAATGTCTGAAGTAGTAAAAACTCAAACAAAATGTAGCAAGATATCGATTGCATATCAATTGTTTCGGTACCAGGAACAGTTGCGTTGTCGGCAGTCAAAGAAACTAAACCTCTCAATGACAAAATATAATATTCTTAATATAATAGTGGCTTAAACATGGAACAACATAACAAGCTACAGCGAGGAGGAGCGGGAGCATTTGAGAGCATGGTGTAAAAAAAGAAACTTGAGGAAACACTGGAGACGGAAGCAGCTCCATCACCAAAACAAAAAAAAAACGTCTAGTTCTCATAAGGCCAACAAAATATAATTATTTTAAATTTAAATCTTTAGATAAGCTTAGCAATTATTTGTAAATAATTATGTATATTATATTATTCTATTTTTCATTAATAAATGTAAGAACAAAAATAAAAATTAGATCTTTTATACTTTAGGCACAATACCAAATAATGGCGGATTTTCAAGCTGTAAAGATTTGTTTACTTTTTTAATACAATTTGGAGACAATAATTTACTTTAATTTTCTATAAATTCTGATCCGCACTGATCATAAAATTAACACGACCAAACCTTGAGCCGATATCACATGTAGCTGCTGTAAGTCGTTTGGTTTCCTTTGGTGATTGTGATTGATATGAAAATTAAAAATAACCATTTAGTACATAAGTCAGTTTTTATAATACAAGTTGAGCCAAAAGTTCTTTTCCTGTCAAATAGTTTTTTTTTTCAGACATGTTTGGTAGATTTAATAATAAAAGACTACACGGGATTTCACAGCAAACAAGAAATAATTATACTAAACAATTTATACTGAACGTGATTGCTTACCAGCAGTTTGTAAGAGTTCGAAGTTCCCACAATTCTGTGTTTCGTCAACAAAAGTGCTGCTTAATATCATTTGAGCGAGTCTGAGCTCTGAGCGAGCTTGTGCACAAGAACAATGATAGATTTTGGGGCACACAGAATTCCAAAAACCTCACTTCGTGTATAAGGGATTTTTTTCGAAAATGATGTGGATTCAAGCAAAATGGTCATTGTTTAATGCTATGAAATAATGCTTCAGACATGTTTATGACTTTTTGTCCAACTTGTCCAAGCGAACATCAATCACATCGCTCGGGGCACCATGAGGTAGAACATGGTTATTTGGAATGACTCCCCCCTCCGAGTCTTTCGAGTTTACATGAATACCCTTATTAAAAATCGCTCTGTTTAAAAGCATCAATGCAACCGAAGGGAAGCCAAAAGAGAAAAAAAGATTAAAAATCGCTTTCGTATAAAAGCAGTCATTGATGCTGCGATTTTTAATGAGGATATTCATGCAAACGGGAAATACCCGGATAAACCTCAAAAACCAGGGGGGTCATTCCGCAATGACGATATCGTTCGAACGACAGCGTTGCCTTTTTTTGATTCACGTAAGTCGATAATCGTCAAAACAATAGCGTTTGGACGATAGCTAAATAGGTATCGTCTTGCATTAATTTTGAATTTTATAGGTGACTGTAGTTGAGTGATTGAGTTTCCACTGTAAATTGACATTTTGTATTGTTTTCTATTGAATTGGCAGATTGACTACAGTTTGAGAGTTTCTGAAATGCATACAAATCTCTAAAACTGCGATCGATAGACGATAGTCGAGTTACCTAATGCAAATCAAGGACGATATCGTCGACGATTATCGTTTTGACGATTATCGTTTAGAGAATTACGGAATGACCCCGCAGGTAATTTTATCTCCGTAGAAACGAGCTGTCAAAATTTGTATGGGGAAAACTTTCCGCAGACATGATAAAATTACGGATTTGATGTGGAAAGAGAGGAAATAAACCTGATAAACTAAGAAATGTCAATTGTGACTTTTAATTTGACATTTTACAAAAGCGCTTTTCAATTCATTCAATCAATTCATTCTACAATATTTTGTTGAGACAACATCCCTTAGGTCTTAACAGAGAATCAAGACAATGTCTCCACTGCTGACCAGCATCGACTGATTATGCATGAAGAGTAAAATAAGGTACCTAAAAGGTACCTACTTATTTCTCAGCGGTAGACTAGCAGGGAATAACAATCAAGCAATTCAATAATCGAAATGAAACAATTAGTTTTTATGTAACGGGACGATATGATAGAAATTTGTAACCTATTTCTTCAAATTTAGAAAAATTGCTTAAAATTACTATGCATATCGTCTTGTTATTGACGATTGAAACGGTTTTGAGTTCCAATTTAAGTCCTCTAACTTATTTTGCAAACGAATTTCATTTACAACAAATATTTCAAAAATGTTCATATAAAAAACGTGTCATTATTTTTGCGAACAATGAAAAATGACAAAATTTGTTTTAGATGGATTTTTTTTTTAATCTTGGTTGACTTAAAAATGGTTTGGAACTCAGAAACATTTCAATCAGCAAATGATTGTTTAATTTTCAACTCCTAGGTACAATTTGCTTAAAGATCGCATAATTCTTTGTATACGAGTATGACCCAGTCTGTTAATTCTTTACATACTTTTCTTATTCTGTTTTATTTGAAGTAAATAACGTTTTGTATTTCTAATTCTTGTTAGACCAAATGAAGTTACCTAATACAAAATTTAAGGCTAGCAGTTCCAAAAGTATTGGAAAATTATTGTCTCTGCAGGAAAAAATATTGATTTGGAAGTGAGAAAGTTGGAGGAAGAAATAGAACTAAGAAAACAAAAGCAACTGCAAGATTTCGAATTTCGGAAGCTCAAAATTGGAAAAGAGGATAGAACTCAACGCTATGAATTGGAGCTAAGATGCAAGCAATGACATATTTACTTTTGACTTTACTCTTTATTTATCAAACCAAGTAAAATATTTAATACGAAAAATTAAATTAAACTTTTTTTCTATTTTTAATAAAAAAAAAAATCAAATAACACTGTTTTGATTTTCTTTTCGAATTTAGTCCTTATACATATACAATTGATTTCCATGCGGACTCAAAGTTTTCTGAATTCCACATTCGCACTTGCCAGTATCCAAACTTTTTTTCTTTAGAAATCTGAAGAAAAACACAATTTATGTTATAAAAAAAAACGAAAAAAAAGGCAAAAAACAACCCAAACAAATTCCAAAGGTCTATTACCAATCTAATCGAAAATCAAAACACACTCATTCCAATATAATAAAGGTTCTTTAAGCTTATATTGAAACAACTTATTTCATTGGAGCAGATTGTTTCCCACATTTACGCAAAGTAATTTTAAGGGGGTGTTCATGCAAATATGTTGCGGTAAGTTATACCTTTCTGCAAAGCGGAAAATTATCTCGCTGCATGAATACCCTTAGGCTAGCCGCGCACTAGCAATTTTTAGTTGCGAAACTGTTTGGTTACTTATAGAAAAGAGATGAACTGTTTGGTTGAATGTCGGTGAATTTGCAGATAATTATATGTTCAATAAAATGGCGAACTTATTTTAGGCAATCGTTTAGTTTGTGTCAAAACACAAACTTTTTAGTTGCTCGAACCAAGCAGTTTCGCAACTAAAAATTGCTAGTGCGCGGCTAGCCTTAATGTGTAATATCTTTGCACTCTTTACTCTTTTCAGTTAAGCGAAGTTCATTGGACGACTGCCAAATAGAAAGAAAATTAAACATACTCGAGAAATAAAGAAAACCAGAAAGAAGAAAGAACTCAACTTCAACAATTTCGTATACTCCCGCCATCACATATTCACATACGTTTTTCGCCAAAATGCTTAAAAATTGCAAGGTGATATTATGGCATCGTTTAAAAGCAATCACACGTGATGTTGACAGGCTTGGATTATTTAAGGATGTGTTCGGTGATATTTGTCCATTTTATGGTTTTTTTTCACCAAAGGCAAAATGAGGTGGTTTGAAATATTTATCTACCATTAAAAGATCAACGTAAATAGTTAATATAGTCGATTCGTTCACTACTTGACTTCACTAAAAATTGGATTGCAATATTTGTAAATATTGTGAAATCGAATAAAGATGTATTTTCTTTCAAATTAGCTTTTTTGGCCTTTAGTCCACAAAAATTGGCGTTTCGTCCGGGTGATCTCACATGGACTCATCAGTTGACTTGTGAGGACCTTGTCAATACGCAATTTTTGTTAAGTTCAGTTCATCTTATATGAATTTTTTTGACAAAAATCCAATGTGAACTATAACACTCACTCGGACGAAATGCCAATTTTTGTGGACTAAAGGCCAAAAAAGCTAATTTGAATCAATAATTCAACAAGTCCAATAATAGTGCTAAGTCTTCTACTTGGCTGATTTATTTCAGTAGTATATAGAGTTTGTATTATAAAAACCTTCATATATGTATTTTCTTTCTTTTTGCTTCTGGTGACAGTTCGTACATACAACTGTATTGGTACGCCATTTATAATTATACGAGTATTTCGTTACCTATCTTATTAATTTTTCTACAAGTTAAGTAAAACTGCTGTTTGGAAAAATTTGTAAGAAATTTCACATTATCAAACACACCTTATATTGTATCGTCATTATTTATTGCAAATCATAAAGTAAGGAAAAAATAAATTGGAAATTTTTTCTGACGCCACACCCGCCGTTATTTTACTTCGTGTATATACATATGTACATCCCATTAAAAACTTTATGACAGAAATTTTATCAGTGATCTAAATCCAGAATCAACCATATCCTTACGTTTCGAGTGAATTAACGATATTGTCATTTTATTAAAATTAACTAAAACGAATTTATTACTTAAGCGAACTTTTTTAGAATTTTCTTTTTCACTTCAAAATCATTTATTTCAACTTGACATACAATAACGTATACTTTTCCAACACATCCTTAAAAGAATTTAAAATTGGTATATCAACCTTAAAGCTTAAAATAAAACTGCCTATTAACTTGGTACAGACTACTTATAAAATACACTTATTATAAAATAATAATAAATTTTCCCGAAATAAAATCTTTTTTTATTAGTTTTTAGCTGTTCGTTAAAAATATATTTCAGATTTACTCTTTATTATTTTGATTCGTTTTTAGTTATTTAATCGTTTACATCTTAGTTTAAGGCAAATATACATATCTAAACTGTTTCGAAAGATTATTTCTTATGAATAATACTGCTGAAAGGATTAAAGTCGAAAATAAGAGAAATTAGTGGATTTACACATAATTATTTTAATCGCTTTTATTATGCGCTGATAGTATAAAACCAAATAATGGAAGATTATCCCAACTAAGAATTAAGTAAATAATAAAATATAAAACACATATAAAAGTGGAAGTAATTACAACAGCAAAACTTGAGTTGGATCACATATTGTTGCTGTTAATGCTTCTTAATTTGATGATAGTTAATGCTAAAGCTGTTAATATATGGATAAAATCATTGACATCAAGTAGATTTTGAAGACGGTGTTATTTTATTATATGTGGACACTCAGGAAATTATGACACCACAGAAATTATAAAACCAGTTTGGGTCTAAGACCTTGACCACTTTAGCTACAGTCTACAGAGCCACAGAGCGGTAAGCCGACAAGTCCAATATATGTATAATTGACAATTTACTGATTGACAAATTTTCAACGCCTAGTTGTAAAATGGTGATGCCAGTCTACGTTCGTCATATAAAAAATATCACAATGACCTTTCCATTTGTATGCTTGTTATTAATTTTTAAATATTTAATACTTTCTTCATATATGTAGTCATACAATATATCCCATCCAGTCGCTCAAAAAACTTTTGTTTTTGAGAACTCTACAAGCAAAACCGGAAGCAGAGCAATTTTCAATTCGTGGAAATACGTAATTGTGTCAAAAAATAAAAGATGTAATGTACTTTTTGTTCTTAAATGAATTAACTGAAAATATTCAAAGTATTATTATATGAAAGTGATTTCTTTTTTATTCGTGTACTTTTCCTTAAGAATTTTTAAGTTGTTTTGTATTTTACTTCCGTGAGATATAAATTTGCAATGGTAAATGTAGCAGCGCTTTTAATATAAGAAAATATATTTTCTGGGTTTTCAAAATAGTTTAGACTTTATCAATTCAACTAATATGTGTTAATAAGTATAATCTCCCCTCAAGTTTTGGAATTTTAATATTAAGAAGACTTAAAGAGCATTTCCCTTCATATACCAATGACCAATTTTTTTAATTCACGGTTAAGTAAATATTTCGATGCCTAAGTTCATCAAACTGCAGAATGTCTTCTTTGAGAATTATCTTCCGCTGTTCTAAGGTACCCAGCAGTTTCCCATCCACTCCAGTAGAAACGACATTCCCTCCTCACACAACCGTAACCATGGTATTATAGAAGGCACAATCGTCCTGTTTAATTGTGGTGTGCTCCTTAATCAAATCTTCCAATCTTACGCAATCGTATGTACTCGTATATGGATGTAGGCCTAATTATTTTGCACTTAAGAGTAACGAACAAAATTCACAAACTAATTTTTTCTGTGCTCTAATTAAATACTTGGGGTCAACATGAAGAATTTCGTTCCCCCAAAGGTAACAACCAAAACCAAACTCAAGTTAAGATAAATCAACCCCACATCTTCGTGATACAAAGTATTCCATTATAAATTATTCTCTGCTTCTTCATTACAATTTGTATGGACCAAAGGCCAAAAAATATATTTTGAATCAATTATTCTTAATGTCAATTTAATTGATTAATCGAAGTACAAAATTAGGGACATCGACCCTCACTATGCAAATCGTCCTTTCCATAGTGTCGCACTTCGGATGCCAAGACTTTACTCGTATTTTTCCTTCCTCTTATTGGCATATTTAAAAATTTAAAATCAGTGTGCAAAGTCCCGTGTATTAAACGTCGCCATTTCCAAGCTATTCTTCATTCATCATCGCACAAAAAATACCTTATAGGAAGATAAATCAAGAAACATCTCATTTTGGAGTGTTGGGAGTCCAAAGGAAGCGAAAAAGCTTGTGAGTTGTGCAAATCTGGAATAGATGTTATAGTGCCAAACAAATAAAAGAGATAATTTCAACATTTGTTCTTAAATTTATTAATCTAAAATAATTTACTTATTTTATTTACAAATAATAATTTAGCTTTCTTAAATATTAAATCTAATTTTGAATAGTTATATTTTTGGGCTTGTGAGATCTCGGCGTCTTCCTCCGTTTTGATGATCGAGCTGCCTCCGTCTCTAGTGTTTCCTTCAGCTTCTTTTTGTAGACCATGCTCTCAAAAAAATGCTCCCGCTCCTCCTTGCTGTAGCTTGTTATGTTGTTCCACGTTTTAGCCACTATTATATTAATAATATTATATTTCACCTTGTAGAGATTCAGTTTCTTTGACTGCCGACAACGCAACTGTTCCTGGTACCGAAACAATTGATATGCAACCGATACCTTGCTACTTTTCGTTTGTTTCTTCACTGCTTCAGACATTTTAATTGAAATTAAAATTTTGTAATGATTGTGACTATATGAAAGGTTCTTCGCTGAGTGATGCGGTGGTCAGGTTTTCAGGTAATATTTATACCTCTTTTTGATTATGCGTACTTACACTAACCTTTTGCACAAACAAAAGATTACTGCACGACTTAGATTTAGTTTAGTTAGTTAGACTTAGTATTTTATTACCTGCAGCTCATCAGGGATTAGTGTACTATAATTGTGGTAAGCCCGCTAATTTCTCTAATGTTCGACCTTGATCCTTTCAGCAGAGGATTTAAGTCCCATACAAACAGAAGGTTTGAATAGGTACTAAGCAGATTAGAATTAGAAATTATAAGAACTAATCTTTCGAAATATACACTTTAAATTTTACTGGACCGAATTAAAATATATGCAGGGATATAACTGAAAATGATTAATAAAAACTAATTTATCGAAAACGAATATGTATTAATATAAATGACTGACTCTAGTCCACCTACATCATTTTTTAATGTGCACTGGTATGAATATAGAAATTGTTTTTAAAATTACTAGTGTCTGCTTTATTCCCCATGTAATGTGTTAGTAATAGTTATACCGGCTCCTGTTGGCAGCGGAGGACGTAGGCATTTTGTTTTATATTTTTTTAATTAGACTGCAAGAGTGCAAGGGTTTACCTTTTCTAATTTAAAAAAATCGCAAAATTGTAAAATCTTAATTTACTGGACTTTGCCGGAGAGTGTTTGCTTGTCAAAATTATCTTTAAGCTTGGTATTATAATTATTAGTAATGGATATAAATTAAGCCTAACGCGTTATGAAAACAATTTGTGCAAATAAAAACTTTTATATTTTTGTATCTGATTGTTAAATTCTCGTCGGACAACTATACAAATCGAAGTTAATTAATTTTTGATTTATTTCTATGCATATTTTTAGGTCACAATACCATGATATTACACGTTCAAATGATAGAACTTCAGACAAAGCCCGACACATAGATAAAAGCTGCTAGAAGAAAATCTAACAACCAACCATGGAATAAGAACTCTATAGTGCCAACGAATTTAATCTCCTACTCTCCACGGGGGTATCCTCTGACATGTCAAATTAATTGTATAATGTCGATAAACTTCTTAATTCCATTTTAGCATTTTATTTGAAATAATTATTCATGACATTAATTCCTTGCTCATTAAATGAATAGAAGCTATAAATACCATACCAAAAGAGCCTGGTAGGAATCAAGGAAAACTAATGCTGATGACGATGAGCATGCTGATGGGACTGCGGTTTCGTACATATCCTATTTAAATGGAGGCATTCCGGAAGAGGGTTTTCACTGGAAGCTTTTCAGTATTAATTCTATACTTCTGCTTTGAAATAGGTGTTTGTAATACTGTTTGATTGCGGGATGTGAAGCAGAAGTTGCCGCAGTTATGACAGTGAAGAGTGTTAAAAGGGTAGGATAAGGAATAACTACTTGAAAACATCTAATAAATTATCTGTAATGGAATTTTGAACTCGAGGAAGACCGAAAAATTATAAAAACTCCATTTTCAAGTTATGAGCTGTTTAAAAAAAGTATACCGGAAATATGTCAGGAAACGTAATTTTAAACCCAGGAAAAAAGATAGATTTTAATTTGAGGAATTTTAGTTGAGATAGGTTTCTTGAAGTATTGGATTTTTGAAGAACAGTGTTTCTTAAGTGAATTTACGGAGGTTTTCGATTTTTATATTTAAAATGAGTGGAAGTTTGGTTTATATAATCGATTAGGTATAGGTACAATGGTGGAAGCGAATATTTAGTAGGTGATGAGGTTTTAAATATTTGTTGAAAACTTTTGGATATCCGATAAAGGATACCAAACATATGAATAGTTACAACAAATAAAAAAAAAAAATTCATCATGTACATACATATATAATCTTCATTTCTAAAGGGATACAAATTAAGTTTAGTAAACGATCAAAGTCCAACACAGCCTCAACTGTTACAGTGAAGATCAAAGCCAAGATTTGGTTTTTACCTCTCACCGAGATGAAGTTATTACCTACAATTCCTATACTTATGTATGCTTTTACCGTTTTGTTCTCTCTTGAACTGCAATACGTGTAATTATAAAGAAAAGTTAATTAAATATAATTATAATAATAATAATAGTAATAGACTCCTTCACGGCTGTTAAAGATCAGGCGGGATTTGTTGGACTTAAAGTAAATGAGGAAAAGACCAAATACATATATGTATATGCTGTCAACAAACAAACATCTGTCCACCGATTAGGCCAAAACTTCAACGTTTAACGTCTTTGCTGAGTGATCCGGTGGTCAAGTTTTCAGGTAATATTTATACCTCTTTTTGATTATACTTACACTAGCCTATTGCACAGAAAAAGGATTATTGCACTACTAAGTATTTTATTACCTGCATGATCCAAATATTCTCATTACCTCAGAAGGATAAACTATTAAGATGTATACAAAAAGCGATTAGTGCAATTGTGGTTAATCTGCTGATTTCTCTAATATTCGACTTTAATCCTTTCAGCAGTAGATTTAAGTGCCGTACAAACAAAACAAACTAAGCAGGTAAAAAGTATTATCCCACTAATTGGCATAATAGTAAAACTGGTCAGATCAAGTTGAAAATTTTGTTCATAGGTAAAACATGCATACATTTAAATTTTCAGATAAAATTTTATCTAGATCGATCACCCGGTGAGAATTATTTATTAACAAAATACAAAAATACAATTATAAATTATTTTATTTTGTATGGTCTAACACGAAAAACAATTTTGTTTAGCTGGACAGCACATATGAATATACAGTGGGGAGCAAAAATGAGTACATGTTTTAAGAAAATGAAACAAAAGTATAGAATTTTTTGTTTTTTTATAAACAAATTATTTTTACTATGAAAGTTAAGTATATAACTTACAACTTAGGAAAAAAAAAATCAAACATTGCTTCAAAAATAACAGTTAATAAAATGTTTATTAATGGAAACCCCCATGTACTCAAATCTGCACGTTTCGCCGTTATCTCTTATTTAGTTAAATTACTTTGTTTATTTTGCGTTTAATTAAAAATAACATATTGTGGCAGGGAATGTACTGTTTTTAAAGTTCTACGCCATTTAATTAGTGCTTAAAAAATAAATATTCACTGTTCTACAGAAAAGATAAATAAAAATGAAAAAAAAATGTACTTGAAGCGGAAAAAGGCATAGTTTCTCAATTTGAAGTAATACTATCTTCAAGAAAAAGTGCTGAGAGAATGAAAATCTGCCAACGCAGTGTCCGTTAGATAAAAAAAAGTTATATGTGCTTTGCACCAGCATACGCCCAGGCATACAGAAAATGCTTACTGGTGGTGACTCATGATTAATGGAGCGATCAATGCATATAAAAGACTGCAAGATGCCGAAATCAGCTGCGAAATCAATTAATAAGAACGTGAGTGAATGGACAGCTAAAAGAACCCTACATTCCATTAGACGTAAAGAGTATTTTTTGGCATCGGCAGAATGGAACTCTTCAAAAGGAATAGATGAAAGAAACCATGAAGCGTGAAGGTGGCAACTTAATGGTGTGGAGATGCTTTACGTCGTGGAATGTCGGTCCGCTGATTAAAATCGAAGAAATAATGAAGAAGGAACAATATTTGTCTATTCTGAGGAGATCATTTTCTAACAAGACTGTGATCCCAAGCACACTGCACGAATTGTCCAGAGCTGGCTTGGAATGCAGTTATTTCCAACCATTAAGTGGCCAGCACCTAGTCCAGATTTAAACCAGATCGAGACTTGTGGGCAATTCTCAAAAGACGCTTGGCATCTTACGATAATCCTTCAAGAAACTTGAATGACTTATGAGAGCAAGTTAAGGAGCAGTGGCAACATATTTCACATGCTCATATCGAAAATTTAGTCGAGGGTATGCGCAGGAGAGTTAGAAGTATCATACAAAATAAAGGGCTGTGGACTAAATACTAAAAAAAGCGATTCAAACAAAAAATTCTGAAACGTGCAAATTTGAGTACATGCGGGTTTCCATTAATAAACATTTTACTAACTGTTAATATCTAAACAATGCTTGTTTTTTTTTTTCCTAAGTTGTCAATTATATACTTAACTTTCATAATAAAAATAATTTGTTTCAATTGTTTATAAAAAAACATAAAATTCTATCATTTTGTTTCATTTTCTTAAAACATATACTCATTTTTGCTCCCCACTGTATGTATGTACATATGGAACCAACGACTTTGGATGTGCTAGGAACTGGTCACGTAGGTCGTTCCCCACTTTTATCCGATGATAATAGTCCTACAGATTATTTTTTCTTGGAGAAAACAAGTCCAGCAGCTATTTCCTCCTGAAATTGTGAAAGCAGCAGAAACTGTTCTTCTTCGGTTAAATTGTTCCGTTTTTCGGCATGAATTCATCAACAATCAAAATTGATGAAGTGCTTACATTTAGGTGCATAGCTTTCGAAAAGGCATATTTTGTCTCCGATTCGTTCATTTGCTTCTTCTTCAATTACTTGTGCATTTCCAAGAACTCAGCTAAATTATCCATGTTACTCAGGATCACAATTGGAAACATCATCGTCGCTTTCTACTGAATTCAGCTAATTCTTCCAAATTATTTTTTTTTTGGCATTGATGTTTTCGAAGATCGAAAGTCTATCTAAACCATCAAGATTATTTAATTTAGTCATAAAATATTCACATATTCACCCTTATTATAATAGGCGTTTCACTTGAACGACACTCGTCACTTTTTCTGTCTAGTCACTTTTAAGGCGTTTAAGAGTCGGTATTACGATACTTAAACGCCAGGCGTTTTGAATCAACATACGTTTCACATAAACATCTGTCATTGACAAATAGATATTTCAAAACAATTTTTTTTTTTTTAATACACGGTTTCCGGTGATTCGTGTGCCATACTTTGGGATGTGATTCTTGATCATACTCGTATTTTAATCATCATCATATCGACGATGTAAAAAAAGGCTAACTTTGTGTACCCTGACCCATGTTAAGGTCAATTTCTCTGTCAGTAGGTACTAATGGTAGGGACCTCATTTTGGTCTTTTTTTTAGTAGAAATACTAGCCTTTATGCTAGCTATACACGAGGCAACCGTTGCAGCAACACAGCCATGTTAAAGCAACCGTTACTTCGTGTGTAGCTATGTTTCCAATTATTGTTTTTGTGTTGCTGCAACCGTTGCCAGAAATATCAAAAAGTTTTGATATTTTCGGTCGGTTGCTCCAACAGTACTATGGTTGCGGCAACAGTTGCCACGTGTGTAGCTAGCATTAAACCTACGTTGAAATTCAGCTGATATGTTCTTATGGTTGCCAAATATTCAATTTTTCTTGCCCGAGCAAAATTTTGACTTTGAGGTACATTTTTTTTTTCAAAAAATGCGTAATAAAAATAAAGTTTTTTTATTTTTAAATGATGAACAAAACAAAATACAATAAAAATCATTAATAAGTGCACCC
This sequence comes from Philhelius festivus, assembly GCA_963931855.1. NCBI lineage: Eukaryota > Metazoa > Arthropoda > Insecta > Diptera > Syrphidae > Philhelius > Philhelius festivus. Next base: position 5,174,336 of record OZ007556.1, on the reverse strand, counting down.
AAAAACCCATACATTTTATGATACTTGGGAAAATCTATAACAGGTAAAAAATCGAATTTTATGTTTTTGACCTACTTTTTTTGTACTGAACTTGACAATTGGTGTGGTTTTCCAAGAATTGATAGTTTTAAGGTAATTTACAAGACTGTGTACTCATAAAAAGGGTTAAAAGTGTACATATGCTTATTTGACTTGCTGTCAAAACCCTAATTTCCTTACCCCTTCCCAGGAAAAGTTAAGTTTTGGTGATGAAGGTTTAATGGATAAATTAACTAAATAAGTGGTATAAAAGAATAGAAAAACAAATTCATTCATCAGATTACCAAGTTTGATAAGAGGGCTTTTTTAATGCCTTTACTTCGTTTATGGGTTGTGCAATGGAAATTCAAGAAGAGTACAACGAAGATACCAGGTACTTTATCCTAACAGACGAATTCCTTCTCGAAATGTTTTTGGAAATACCTAACGCGGGAGCTGCAAGCACAAAAAGAGTTTCAATGATACACTTGATCTGTTCTGGGTTAGTTATTTTTACCCTTAAATAAAATAAATATAATACAAATTACACAATATTATAACATGTTAAACTTACATCTTTATCCAATTTCGATAATGAGTCGTTTGAAAATTTGTCTTCGACAAAAAATAGCATTCTGAGAGTCGTAGAAGGCGAGTAAAACGATAGTTATAATACAAATGAGTGACATTTCTCATACAAAAACTTACGTTCCACTCAGAGTAAGGCGTTACGACTCGAAAAATAACGATAAACGACTCTAAAACGCCATTCACAGTACAAATTTTTGAAAATGAAATTTGTCGTTCAAGCGAAACGCCTGCTACAATAAGGGTGATTGGTTTAATAATAATGATCTGAGACATACAAAAAACACAAGAATTTAACAGAAAATTGACAAAATACAAATTTAACTCCCGATAATATCTAATTCAATGCCGCCAGTCCGCCACCGAACTGGTCGCGTTCAACCACACGACAGGCCACGCAATTGGACATTACCAGACGGACTCTATAGCGAATTTTAGTAAAAGACTTGCACGATTTAACGATTTTTATTGAACATTAATATATAATTTATATATAATTTGTGTCTTATAGCACAATAGGTTAATTTCGTTTTCTCTATATTTCTTCATTGATATGATAGCGACAGCTATAGTCAAAATGACAATCAAAAAATTGATAATCGACCTTAGCCGATTCCACCCCAGCAGATTGTTCGTCGTGTGTGAATTACTGTCAAGCCATCCTCAATCTCAGCAACGAAGAGGACGAGATTGTGTCGAAAATCATCATGAGCCAAGAGGCACTTAAGTGGTTACGTCAATAAGCAAAATCTTCGTTTCTGATGCACTGAAAATCTGCGTCTGATGGACGAAGGGCCATTACACTCACTCAAAGGCACTGTGTGAAGCGGCGTTCACGACGAGTGATTGGGCCGTATTTTTTTGAGGACGGTCACTGTTACTGGCGAACCATACAGAGCCAGATACATGATTTTTTAATGCCAAGATTGGACGAGCGGGGCTCAATAAACATGTGGTTTCAACAAGACGGTGCAACAACATGAGCCACAATGGATATTGCGAAGAAAGCGTTTCCTGGTTTCCATTTTGGTGATTTGGCATGGCCAGCAAGATCGCCCGATTTAACCATCCTAGACTTCTTTCTTTGGAGCTTATTGAAGTTGCGGGCTTATGCCAACAAGCCTTAGACAGGGGAATATTCGACATAAATGCAAACAGTTATCAGTGGAAATCTTGCGGAGTCATGGAAAATACAATAAAACGGGCACAAATGCGTATCAATACTGACATTAGGACTGGCGAATTACTTGAATTTAAGAACGAGTATGGGAAGCTGAGGGTAGAGTCGTTGGCAAAACAATAAAGTGCATTGGAAGTTTCGGAAATGAGGAGGACAAAACGATTCTTGGAAAACACCAGTATTTATTTTGTGAAGATCAGACTTGAAACCTTCAAATACAACAATTGAACGATCTAGAAGGTAATTTCCAATCAAGCGTTTATTTGATACCAAACGCAAACGCACGCATTTTCAATAAGACAGTCTGGTGCCAAACTCGATCAAATGCTTTAGAAATATCATCTCCAAGATAATTTAAGGATATGTTCCACTCATCGGTGAGATTTGGCATTAGATCACCAGCGGAACGGTTGCTGTGAAAGTCGTAATGCCGATCATTCAGAAGCTTTCAATCTTTGAAATATTTCTTGAGCTGATGACAGATCGGGGATTTTATGACCTTGAAAAGAAGAGACGTCAGTGCAGTTGGTCGATAGGAATAGAGGGAGAAAGGTTCGCATTTTTTGGAAATAGGCGTAGAACAGTAGGAGCGATGGAAAAGCTTACGTAGTGGGTTTGCCAGCGATGAAGAATGGGGGTATACCATCAGGACCACCAAATTTATTTATATCAAGATTTCGAAGAGCTCTTTCAACTGTACAAGTGCAGGAAAATACCTGTTGTTAAATTATTTACGTTCTCAAGTACAGGAGGGCAATATTGCTGTCGGGCAACGTAGAGCTAGCAGAAAATTGTGAGTACATTTGAAGAGCTAGTAATCGGGTTGTCGTTGTAGATAAGCGTTGGAACCGAAGATGAAGTTTAATTTAATTGAAAAATGGCCACAAAAATCATTAGACATAATAAAATAGGCAGAATATACTTCGGGCTGCGACATATTATTAACGATGTTAATTAATTTATTTTGTATTTGAAAATAAAGAAAAATTTAATATTTGTTCCTTTTTATTTCTTCCCAAAAATACTCGTAATATAAAATTACTAGGGAGAGGGACCAACCCGGCTTTGCACGGCAAGCACAAATTATCTATAGCCAGATGACTTCTGATCGATAGATGGGGGCACCATGTGATAAAGTCTCAGATATCCATAGGAACAGTGCCTAGTTACGCCCCAAGAAGAAAAACGTGTATTAAAGGCAAATGGGGAATATTATTTCTTTTATTAATTCATTCTACAGCCAGCGGATAGACCATGCTTTTTATTTAAAGTAAAACCGTATAAATTCTTAGGTGTGGCAACAAACATACAATTGTTGTCCAAGTGAAAAACATGAATCTTACAAATATAATCCAGCAACAGTCAACGATTGGGGGAGAGTACGATAACTTAGGCGCCAAAAATTGATAACGGATTTTTGTAGAAGGGTCAAATACAAGCGTTTTTTACTATAGGAGGGGGGGGGGTCTATCTCACCCCGTTTAGGAGGTAGGGGCGATTTTAGAAAATATGACATAAATTGAAAAAAAAAATATTAAAAAACAACGGCAACACTTACAATAAAATACTATACCGGTTTTGAAAGCCAGAAGTCTGTTCTATAATCGTAAATTTAAATTAAATTATTTATGTCAATAGTTTTTGAAAAATTTGCATCCAAACTCAAAATTTTAATAAAAAAAATGAAAAAAAAAAGTTTAGACCAATTTTTTTCAAAATTGTAAAATGAAGTGCTTAATTGGCTTTTTGTGGTCAATGCTACTATTAATTGTGAATCGAACACAAAAAACCGAATGGTTTTGTCCCTTCTAGTTTTTGAGAAAATCGAAAATTACTAAAACTAGTTTTTATGAAATTTTTGATTTTTGGTATTTAACTACGGTGATTTCATTTTGAGGATTAATGTTAATGTGGTTCATTTGTAGGTAAAGTACAGCAAATCATTTAGGGTTACCAAGAATGCACCAGAGGAGGTAGAATTGCATGGCATTTCGCGTCTCAGTCAGTCAGTTTGTGAGTAAGTCAGGTGTTACTTAAAAATAGTCAAGTCAATTTTTCAATGTTCAATGTATTAAAACCGTAAACACGGTATTTTGATCACAAAAAAAAAATTATAGCAAGCACCTCCCGAATCTCTAGCCAATATTGAGGCCCATGGAAAAATGTGCCGATAGATGGGTTTATTGCTCTGAGATAAGGAGTAGCTTTTATATGGATTGCACCAGAGAAACTTTTAAATCATTAGTTTTAAGCAAAATTTAAGTAACGTTATTTATTAAAATAAAAGATTAACTATGTAAATCATTTAAATGTAATTTGAATTTTATATATCCACCTACAAATTTGTAACTATATATTTACTTATGTATCTTAGTCTGTAAGAGTATAATATGCTCTGGTTGATGAATAAATAATAATAATAATATTGTATTCTTACAATTTTTGTCACCTTTTTGAGTTGGAGTTGAGGGGAGTTGACGCTTTAGTTGGAATTAGACCAATTTCTTCTAAGAACGCGATGCTTTTGAAATATTTTTTTTGAAATATTGAAAAGTTATTTAATTTAGGATGAAGTAGTGGATGCTTAGTCGTCATTCTTTATTCAAAGAAAAAAATACTTCACTCTTACAAAGGTTAAATAACGAATGACCTTGTTAAACAATAACCTGTACCATATAAGCATTAAAAATGTTAGACACAAACAATGAACATACATATTAATTAAGGAATTATATAAATTAAATAAATGTGCAACTTTGGGCTACGTACATACATATATTTAGTAGACATTGGATATAGACCATAGGGTAAATTCAAAGTTTCTTTAAATCCAGATTCTGTAAATGCAAAAGAAACCTTGCATACACCCAACCTCGCACCTACCCCAAATCCTATAGTGTGCCCAGGCAGGGGGGTTGCAGGGGGGCAGCATGCCCCCCCATACATATCTCACTGTTTATACGCTGTAATGCGTAAGCAAGCAAAAAAAGCAAATATCCCATAAAAAAGTAGTTTTCGTTATTTTCAATTTTCTCAAAAACTAGACGACATAAAATCATCTAGTTTTCAGTTTTTAAATAAGAATATATTAGAGCAACGAATTTTAGGAAAAATAATAATATATAACTTTGCAGTTTTGAAAAATTAAACTTTAAACTTTTTTTTTTATGTTTTTTTTTCACCAAAATTTGAGTTTAAAACTCGTTTTTTCAAAAACTGTGCATAGATTCTACTTGATTTAAAAATTATCTAATAGATCAGAGTATTGGCTTTAAAAAAAGGTATAATACTTAATTGTAAGTATTACCGTTATTTTTTAATATTTTTGTTTCCATTTTAGTACTTTTTTTATGAAATTGCCCCCCGCCCAAACGGGGGGAGATAGACCCCCCCCTCCCATAGTAAAAAATGCTTGTATTGAACTGTTCTACAAAAAACCGTTATAATTTCTTGGCGCCTAAGTTATCGTACTCTTGCCAACGATTGACCTTGTTCGTTGAAAATAATATGTATAGGTATGCGTGGAATCAATACGTCTTCTCCTTTGAATTTGACACCGATGATTGTTGTATCGTTTTATTTTGATGAAAAATTTTGCATGGTGACAGTTCTTTTTTGGTGTGCTTAAGTTTTAATTCAACTTTTAATAAATGATAATACTTCCGGTGGCATTTTGGGTGGTTCCAATCAATTCAAAAATTCAGTCCAATATTTGACGGATTATTATTCGTCCATTACTGTGTGATATGCATAAAACGGAAGTATTTACTACAAGTAAAAGATAATAGTAAATGCTATAACTTAAAGCAAATGGTTAAATTTAAAGTATTTACTTCATTCCATATGCATAAAGTTTAGTACTTACTAACTGGCAAATACTTTCAGTATATACTAAATTCATCCAAGTAAATACTAGAATTCATCGGAAATTGATATTAAATACTTTTTTTTTTTCTTATCGGGTTAGTAAGCAAATAGTTTTTTGCCAGATTAACCGTTTAATCCCTATATTAAATTACTGTTGCCCTTCTTGTTGTTTTGTAAACATCTGTTCATGAAATTTTATCAATCACTAATTTATTGAAAGTCGACTGAGCAACAAAATTAACTGTTCTGGATACAGTACTCTGATGAACGCCTATCTTCACCAACGCCAACTTGAAATCCAGGATCTCCAACGTATCGTAAAAAAATTCGCAACTTTTCTTGATAAGTGATTGACCCTCCTCTTGCTTCAGTTTGAGCTCCTTAAAAAGTATTATATATATGAACCATTTGTTCAACATAAGACTCTATATAAACTTGGCAACTAAGGGCAAGTTTTAAAACTTCGCCAGTAACTAAAAACCACTAACTCCTTTAACTAACGGAAGCCTATTGGTGTAGTATCGCAATATACATATGGAGGGCTCACAGCTGTACCGAACCAAGTCATTTTAAAGAAATCCAAAACTAACGCCAGGATTTCCGCAAAATTGACCTCTATTTATAGCTGTAATGAACTACATAGTTCATTTAGAGCTACATAGTTCTATTTAGAGCTGTAATGAACTATACATAGTTCATACAGGGTGTGTCAAGTTTTAAAACTACAAATTACGATTTTGCAATGACTTACCAATGAAGTATTCACTCAACCAATCTACGTTTTCAGTCTCAAAACGATAGAGTTGTTTAAAATTTGATTCTGAAATCTGAACCCGATCTTCGACTTTTATAGACTTTTTGTGAACTAACGCGTACAAATTCCGCCATTTCAGTAGTTTGAGAATAGAGTTAAGACTGTAAGTTTTTATGGTTTCGAAGCTACATAGTTATGTGTTTAAATCAAAAAAAGTATGTACTTTTAAATTTTCATGTTGCTTTCCTTTGACTTTGAAAAAAAGAAGTAATTCCTACAGAAAAAAAGTACTTGCTACTTTTTATGCATACGGAATAAAGTATTTACTGAAAAAGTTCATCCAAAAAAAGTAAGTGCTGTGCCCTCAAGTAAATACTTTATTTTCAGCATTTACTGCATTTTTATGCATATCAAAAAAAGTAATTACTTAGAAATTCTCAAGTAAAAGCATTTACTATCTTTTATGCATATCACCCACTGTGTCGATTAATTTGTATTGGACTGTTTCGCCGAATTTCTATTGGCATCTTGGCATCCACACTATGACCAAAAAGATGCAACGCCGGATTTAAGTAGTTAGTTGTCAAAATACCTGGTCCAAAAGGGCTTTAATATTCAATTGCATATGGCAAATTCTCATTCTCATTCGTTAGGTATGAAATGGAATTTTATAGAGTTTGGGGGAGATCACCAGCAATATAAGAGCCTTCCATCAGTCGGTTGTTTCCTCGAAAATCACACAGATTTCGGATTGTTCTAGGTTCTTGTGAATAATCTTGCACGTTTGAAGGATTGCTATAATTAGTGTTTCTGTCTTGTTCAAATTCAATGGAAGCTTGAGTGCGTAGCGCGTTCACCGTTGATGTAATACCCGATGATACTACTGCCAGTACAATCCAATTCTATATTCGAGCGGACGTTAATATCAAAGTGATGATTAATGTTTGAGTTTACACATGCTTCGTATCAAAGTTTTGTTCTTACATCAGGTTTCTATCTGAGGCACTGTATCGAAGCCGGTATTTTAAGCTGATATGCGCGTATTAGACCTCACTTTTGCCATTAAAGTGAGAACCTATGAGTACTATGTAAAATATATGAAGTCTGGTGGCCAAATTTGAGACGACTGGTTCGGTAACCAATCTACCAACATTCGCAAGTCAAGAAAACTCACGGCCACGGCCTGAAAATGTTGCTTCCTCGCCGTGCACTAAGCCTCTTGCAGACATCAACTTGGCGAACTTTGCATCGGGCCTACACCCGTATAAGATCTACTTGGCCCACAAGCTAAAAGTGCAAGACTATAGACTATAGGCCGTTTGTTCGCTGAGTGGGCTTGGGAGCGTTTGGAAGAGGATCCCAATTTTAGCCGAAAAATCATCTTTAGCGACAAGGCGCATTTCTGGATAAATAGATGCCTTATCAAAACAAATTGACGTATATCGGATAATACCAACACATACGAGGCTCACCAGGTGACAATGCATACTCATAAAATTACAGTTTAGTCTGGATTTTGAGCCAGCGTGCGGTGTAATTCGTCCGTACTTTTTTGGAAACGATGTTGGTGAAGAGGTTACCGATAAAGGCGAGAGCTACAGAGTGATGATCAGTTTCTTATGTACCAAAATGAACTACATATATGGACCTAAACGACATGTGGCCACATAGCGGGTGCCACGATTAAAGTTCTATATGAACGATTTGAGGATAAGGTTTTCTCTCGCAGAGGTGACGCGAATTTGCCACCGGGATCTTGTGATACGAGCCCAATAGACTTTTTCTTGTGGGGTTTCCTGATTGCAAGCTGTCAAACGAAAAACTTAACATGAAGAAATATCGAGGATACTACGGAGAGTATACGCAGAGTATGTAGCCAATATCAACGGCATCGACTTGCCAACGATTGTATAAAAGAACAATAAAATTGTAAAACCCCACTTGAAGAACTCCAGGTATATCAACATCCCGCGACCTAATGTTGTGGGTAAGTATAACCTACATAGGAGGAGCAAACGATGGTAGATGCGACTCTTCTATCACCACTTGTACCTAACTCTTATGGTTGCTCTACAAAAGGATCCGCAAATACAAAAAGTATGCACTTGGAAGTTCTTGACTAATGGGGGTTCAGACGCAGGTCTATGCGAATAAAACATAATCGACCGATGCCTTGAATGTGAAAATAATATAGGACCACTCGGATCCGTGCCAGTGTAAGAAGCAAAGACGGGAATTTGAACGATGTCATATGGCATATAAGGGCCTTTCAAATGAAAAAAAAAAATAAATATAAAAGATCTTGTAATTTTAGTTTAAGATAAAAAGATTCAATTAATATTGATTAACTGTGTTGACTAATATTTTAATGTCAAAATTAATAATTACTTCCCAAAATTATAGTCGACATTGTAGCGTATTCTCTATGTGTGGCATTGATTAATTAAATACTCGTAATTGGCTACTTGAGGAAAATAAATTAGGACTTATTTTAAGTTACTTGAAAATTAATTTATTTTTCCATATATTTATTTTTGAATGATCTTCAGTTATTTCATTTCATAAATCTCAATTTGGTATAGTAAAATATTAAGTTTATTTTTGGAAAGATAAGTTCTTATATTTTCTACCTGCTAAGTATACACTTCTGTTTGTATGGATTTAAATTCTCTGTTGAAAGGATTAAGATGGAAATTAACGGATTTACAACCATTACACTAATCATGTTCATTATAACCTAATATAGTAGATAATCCTTCTGAGGTAATAAGATTATTTTTATCATGAGCTGCAGGTAATAAGAAACTTAGTAGAACAGTAATCCTTTTTCTGTGCAATAGCTAAGCCTAAGTTTAAACCCAAACAGGTATAAATAATATCTGAGAACCAAACCTCCGCATCACTCTGCAAATAACCTTTCATTAACACACACCCGATCAAAAATATTGATATTAATAATCAATTGATTTTGATATTATCAAAATGTCTGAAGTAGTAAGAAATCAATCAAAACATAACAAGGTATCGGTTGCATATCAATTGTTTCGGTACCAGGAACAGTTGCGTTGTCGGCAGTCAAAGAAACTGAATCTCTACAAGGTGAAATATAATATTATTAATATAATAGTGGCTAAAACATGGAACAACATAAAAAGCTACAGCCAGGAGGAACGGGAGCATTTTTTTGAGAGCATGGTCTACAAAAAGAAACTCAAGGAAACACTGGAGACGGAAGCAGCTCGATCATCAAAACGAAAGAAGACGCCAAGCTCTAACAAGTCCAAGAAAATCTAACTGTTCTAAATTTAAATCTTTAGAAAATTTAAGCTATTATTTTGTAAATAAAACAAACTAAATTATTTTAGATTAATAAATTTGAAAACAAAAAATGAAATTACCTCTTTTAATTGCTTTTCACTAACTTTTGGACTCAAAACACTTTAAAATCCTTTCATTAGCGGTTCAAGATGATATTTTTGGAGAGTTTCCACCTTCTTGATTTAACTTTAATGAATTTCTTGTCATATACTGAAAAAAGCATTGTTGAAAATAAAAAGCGACCATAAATACCCAATAGTAAATGGCATCCACAAAATATCCCGGTGCATCGGAGAAACCAATAGTCTTTATGGACATTTTTAAACTGTTATCAAGAGAATCATTTAAAAAAAATGTCGTGATTGTTCTCCTTTTAAAAAAATTATGTTTGTGAAGTAATTTTTTTTGATAGGTGCATAAAAATCCAATTTAAATATAGTTACGGTGTGCCGTCCATTATAATAAATGTTTCCTTTCTTCTTGACGTTTTGTTTTTAAAAATGGTGTTGTGTTGATTTCCACCTCAAAGTGATTGGTTGCGTTGTGGAAGAGAGAAATAAAAAATTCCCTCGCACACGAAAAAAAACAGTGAATGTATCAGGTGTGTCATTAAGAATGCAAAAAAAAAGAACCAAAAAAAGTGCATAGTAAAAGTATAAATTGGCACAGTGAGCGTTAAATTTTCCTTCCTTCTCCTTCATATGTCATCACCCACAGTTTGCTATAATTCCGTCGTTGAACACATTGTCTGGATCATACCATACATTGTGAGTAACTGATTGAAATTAAGGAACATCAGAACAGATAGATTGCTGTTATTTATTTTGGAATCCAGGAGCGTATTTACTATCAAGGCATAACACTAATAGTAAATTGTATTGTGAAGTTTTTGTACAGTTGCTAGAGTACTGAAAGATCTCGATATACACAAATCTGCTGGGTCGGATCGTATTGCCCAAATTGTTCTTCTACCATTTACCATTGCGTAAGCTTTTCGATCTTTCCTATTTACTGGTCTCTTTCTGAGTGGATTGAAAACAGCATTTGTCCAGCCTGTCCCCTAATAAGGCGACTCTTCTTCCTTCCTCTCACTATCGTCCAATACCAATTCTACTTATGTCCCTTCTTTCTAAGATCATGGAAACCCTGATAAACTTGCACTGAGGAAGCCGAACAACTCTTAGCTCTCGGTATGTACATCACAGACCAGCTTGAGTGGAATTACCACTTTTTTACCCCTTCCGATTTGGATGTAATCTATAAAGCTCTAGTTCAATTTAAAAATGATAGGTGATAGAAGTATAACAGAAACATTTGAATCTCTCGAGCACCGTTCCCAATGTTTCTAGTCTTTCATTATTTGACCGTTATTTTTTTAAACTGTGTTGTAGTGAAATAGCCAGTTGCACTCCTCCCCTTAAGCAATTTAAAATCAGTTCACCCTTGAGCTCAACTTCGGACGAAGAGTTAACTTTAGGAATTCTTTCTTTAGCCGCACTACACGAATGTGAAATACTTTACCCTACTTTATATTTCCCTCCATTATTATATTCAGACATTCAAAACCAATAGGCATCGCTATCTCCTTTTAATTCTTCTCCAACATTCTTAAAACGATTGCACGGTTCTCAAACTTATAAAGGGTATGTAGTCATGATCCCTTTAGTGCGTGAAAATTATAGCAAAAAAAGCCCACATAAGGACAAGCATCATTTTTGTAAAGAAAAGGTCGCGAAGAAAAGAATTGTTCTCCTTCATGTCGTTTTTTCTGTTTGGTTTTTTTATTTTAGATTTTCGAAGATTTCGTGGATTGTATAAAAGAAAATATTCGGTATATCGTCTTTCGGGTGCATTTACCCATAGAGATGTTGTCTTTCAACATTCAACCATTTAAAAGAAAGGGTTGTTTGAAAAATAAAGCTAATCATCGAGTTATATAAATTAAATTAAAAATGAAAATCATAGATGAACTTAAAAATGCCTCCTTGATAATCGATCACTTTCTGGAAAGTTATATTAAAGTACATATGTATGGGGTGATTTGGCCACACCCCAAGTGACAAAGTCTTAAACAAAAAATTGTCTTGTTATTCTTATTTTGCAAAAGGAATAACAGAAATCTTCAAAACATTATATTTACCTACCTTCAAAGTTTTTAATTAAATTCTTCATTAAAAAAATGCTGTTTCCACCTCTATATCACGAATTTACTAAACTATAGAATATGAGTTAAGTCCCGTTTTATAAATATATTTATAGGTGCAATAGCTTGTAGAGAGCCAGGAGCATTCTTGTTTGTGTTGCTAGGACCTACAACTTCCGAAAGGCGAATGAGAAGCACTTCTAATGACACAGATACTCTAGAAGGGTTTGTCACTTCCTCGCAAAAGGCAGTACATTTTTGCACCGGGTGAGAATCGAGCTCAGGACCTTCTGCCGAATAGTCCAACGCACTAACTATTCGGCCCTATTGAGGTAACCGTCGGAGCGGAATCCTCTCCGATTTCTTACGAATCGGAGACATTTTGCTTCATGGTATTTCTCCGATCAGCTGATCGGAAATTCTGTCCGACGAAATTCAACGCATGCCATTTGTGTGCGATGAAGCACTTCTAATGGTCTTATTTCTAACACATACAAACAAAATTTTCTCCGAAATCGTCCGACAAGTTCTTGTTGCGGAAAGTGTTTTCTTTTTAGAGAAATAGTTAATTAAAATGTAAGTAATAAAGAAATTAAGTTTATTTTTGCGTAAACTTGTGTTACCTATTTATAATAGACTTTTTTTCTTAGGCGGAACGAAAAAACAAGTTCACAACAATATGAGCGGATAACACCAAAAGCACCCCAGAATTGTAGCTGTGTATGTGAAGATCTGGCCCAATCAGTTAAATTAATTGGGACCAAGACAAATGGATGTTTGAATAGAAAAAAAAGTTTCGTGATCTTTTGTTTTGTGCATTGATATATTTCCATTGTGATTAAAGTACCTATTAGTCAAATAAATATAAAATATTGTTTTTCAATTTATTCTTTTTTTGACACTTCAAATGGAAACAAAAAACATACGTTTGGAAATAGGGAGGGGACTTTATTCGATAGTTTTGATTTAAAAATCGGTGCATCTAATTACATTTCTTAAAAACGCCAGCGCATTATAATTTAAAAAAATACTTTTTATAAACAATAAACTACACTCTATCACCGGTTTTTAATGGTTTAAAACGCTTATGGTGTTTATTTTATAAAAAACTATCGAAAATATATCGCATTTTCGATTTATCGGTTAATTAGCACATCACTGTCTGAAATTTATATCCATCGCAATGCGTCGCTGGATTTCTGTAAAATTTCTTCCGATGAAAGCTACTTCGAACTGAAATTGAATCTCCGACGAAGGATGCGTTGCGGAGAAAGTTCCGCTCCGACGGTTACCTCAATAGAGCCGATTATGTTAAAGGTAGGAGTTGGGACTGTACTTTAACATTAAAAAAAACTCGAAATTTTCATAAAATAGTAAAGTGACGTTTATCATAAATTTACTACAATAAGTTAGATTTCCCTTTGGGCCGTACCAACAATCATATTAAGAGACGACTTTAATATTTGAAAGAAATGGACCATTATTTAAAATGCTCTATAAAGTTAACCAAAACCATACATGTCATGAACTTAATATTTATGTGAACTCTCATTATAGCCTTTTCACACCGAGCCGAAAACACGGTTTTCGCCAAAAAATCAGTTTTCGTCGAAAACCTGCATCGAAAACACAAGTTTTCCCATACATTTCTGTGAACTACAAGTTTTCCATTTTAACAAGTTTTTGATAAAACCTCTCGAAAACCAGTTGAAATTCAGAGATGATGTAAACAAACGCACCTAATGAAAAATTCAAAGCTCAATTGAAATGAAATGAAAACATTCAAATACCAATCAGGCATAAAAAAAAACATCTGACAGCTACTGAGAAGAAAAATTTACAGTTTTAATTTCGAACTGTTTTTGTTATTTGGTCATGATTTAACTGGTAAGTTATATTTTTTAATTACTTTTATCATATTAAGTAAAAATAATAAATATTTATATACTTTTTATTTTAGAAAATGGAAGAAAACAAAGAACGGAAGAAAAAAAACAAACCAAGAAAACTATGGGGGATTCCTGATGAAGAACTCCTTCTGGAGTTATGGGCTGAAAAGGAGCCAGGATTACGTGGTGCCCGAAAAAATTCCCATATTTATAAAGAAATGTCGTTGGCATTTGAGGGACGGCTGGTGGAGTATACTCCAGATGAAATTAAAATGAAGTTGCACAACCTCACAACAAAATATAAGTAAGTACATACATACTACATAAAAACTTTTACAGGCAGGTTCTACATTTAACTTTCACTCAAAATGATAATGAAATCTTTTGAAATTAGTTTGATTTAAATTTCATTTGGAGTGAAAGTGAAACGTAGAACTTTTCCCGTCATTATATTCACATTCACTTATTTATATTATTATTTCATAGCCGTGAAAGAAAGAAAATTGGGCCGTCTGGAGGATCCCCGTCAGAATGGAACATGTATTCAAAAATACATGCCATTCTCGGGGAACACAGGATACATAATCTTAATTTATATGTGGAGGACAGCCGCCCCTCAGGTAATAAATTCAATAAAAAAGAAAAACATTTTTCACTCAACATTATTTATTATTTTAATTTACAGATGACATTGACATTTCATCACACGCAATCCCAGCTTCCGATGAGTCGAGGTGGCGGTCAAGATCCAGGTCGGGGTCAAGATCGAGATATTCCTCCTCGAAGAATGACGATGACACTCCGTCTATGGAATCATCATGCGCTACTTCCAGGCCACGACGTGCTGAAAAAAAAAGAAAATCAGATGAAAATAGAACAAGTGATTTGCAAATAGAGGAGTTTATAAGTGATTGCCGGCAGTCAGAAGCAAGAAACTTCGCTTTGGAGGAAGAAAAAGTAACCTTGTTTAAAGAATTCGTTGAAGAAACAAAAAAATTTAATGAAAATTTTTTCAAAATGTTCCAATGAAATTTAAAATAAAACAATAGGAGTATTCCCGATTTGGTGGAAAGGAATGTGTTGTAATTGTTGTTTTTTTTTACATTTTGTTGTTTCGTGCCAGGGAAGGATAGTGTTAAGTGATGTTTTATCGTATTGCTTTTTTAGTGGATTTTAGTTTAAGTATATTATGTAGTTTGAGTAACTCAGAGACTAAAAGAAGATTCATTGAGTATTCATAAGTTTTTCTTACCTAAATGCATGCTGATGGCATTTCGTATTATTGAAGGAGTACTTAAAACGTCGTCTATCTGGGTGGAGTGGTTTGGCTGTTCTCTATGTGTATTATTATTAGTAATTTGCAACCATTGAGTATTTATTTCATCGTTATGAATATTAAGAAAATTATGTAAGACACAACATGCTTTTATAATTAAATTACTATTTTCAATCCGATTATCAAGACCCTTTCCGATCCTCCTGAATCTAGCTTTAAGGTGTCCAAAGCAGTTTTCTACGACTCTTCGACATTTTGAAAGAGCGTAGTTGAAGTTTTTTTCTTCTAGTGAAGCGTTGATGTCAAAAGGAAATGGTTTCATTAGAGATTCCGAAAACCTGAAAGCTAAATCTCCGATAAGGACAATAGGTACGTCCTCTCCGCATATTTTTTTTGACATTGAATTTAAAATAGGTTGTCGGTGCTGTTCTCTTACATACGAATTTTCGTATATCTGGGAGTTATTGCAGCGGCCTGGACTCCCCACACTAATATAAAGAAATCTGTAACTTTGCATATCAGAATTACTTTTTGTTTAAATTTCCTATTCGAACTCATCATATCTTACCGATAATCAACCACGGCTAGTAGCACGGTCGAGTACCATCCTTTATAATTATAATAATCCACAGCATCTTGAGCAGGGGGTTTAATTTCAATATGGCAACCATCTTAAATTTAATTGAAAAAAAAATAATATTATGTAATTAATTTTTAAGAAGATTAACAACAAAAATCCATACCAATAGCTCCAAAGCACTGGGGAAAACCAAGTTTTTCGAAACCTTTGACGTTTTCTTTTATATTTTCTTCATTAAGTGGATACGCACATAAAACTTTTGGTTTGAGAACTCGCCAAACTTCTTCACAAAATGTTTTGACGATTTTGCACACCGAGGATATACCAACGCCAAAGATAGCTGAAACTGTTCTGTACTCAGCGGATGATCCTAGTGTATATACTGCGATGGCTATTCTTTTTTCTAAAGGTATACACCTCCTAAAATTTGTATCTCGCAGATCCAGATTTTTTAGTTCACTGCACAGTATATTAAAAGTTTGGCGAGTCATCCTGAAATGTTGCTTGAAATAATCATCGTTTTTAGCCAGCACTTCTCTTTCCCAAAATGTGCTCGTGCGTATCTACGTGAGATATTAAAATGTGTAGGTATGCCATCTTTGTGTAAATAAATTGCTATTGGAATCTTACTTTTGTCCACATATTCCTAGGTCTTATCCTATTTTCTATCAAACTGATCAAAGCTTTCCTTTTTTTCCAAAGTCTCAGAATTTCCAATTTGTAATGACGTCTTCTTATCCTGATAGAAGCTTGAGAGGACGAAACGAAGCTTAATAAGAACTTAGTATTTTGTTCAAGTTTCTTTTTATGAATAAAAATTAATTTTAACTGGTTACGATCCATTTTAATTTCACAGATAATATAAGAACGGCAATTTCCAACTTCAGAGAAATGTATCAATGCATAATTTGACAGTTGGTTGTCAAAACAAAGTGAGATGTCAAACGAAAACCTGGAACTAACAGTGGGAACACATTTTCGGGTTTTTGTAATTTTTTTCCAAAAACCGAGTTTTCAGCTCGGTGGGAAAAGGCTATTATGAACCAATCAGTGTACAGAACCTAAAAAATGCAGCATATACGGTCATATATATAGAATAATGCTTCATTTTGCTCAAATATTCAAGTCGTCTCTTAATTTGATTGTTGGTAACGCCCTTTATTGTGCTATAACTACCTAAATTATTTTCAATTACTTGTGCTCTGTTTCGTTTGTTAAAGAAAATAATAAATAAATGAAATTAAATCTGGATTTTCAATAGCGGAATATAAAAAACAAATTTGACAATTCTATTTCTTATCTAAACCACCTTCTTCGATGGGTTAGCATAAACACATTTTTTAAACGTCACTGCAGACATTTTGTTTTTGCCTTTTTTTAATGAAATTGTGCAATTTATCTAGGACTAACAGACTAAAAGCGCGGAACAGATTGAACCAGCAACAACACCGTCAACAGCAACAGCGGCCGCCATTAATTTAGAGCCAATGTACATATTTCAATTGATAGATAGATACGAGTAGATAGATAAAATAAATTTAGTTTCAATTAAATTTTTTAAAAAAATCATAATTATGCTATTATTCAAAATTAAATTTGACAATAATTTGTTTTAAGTTGTCTGTCAGGTTCAAAAAAAAATGTATTTACTTTATTACAGCAAAGCTAAGTGAGTTAACTGAATTCATTTATTATAAGACTTCGATATTTAAGTGATTTGTTTAAGTAGTTGTACAGATTTTGGTAATTTAAGCCATTTAAGAAATTGAGGAATGTTGATCGGTCTAGCATTTCGCTTCCTATATATTTTTTGCGGTATCCCTTAAAAATGGGACAAACACCAATGAAGTGATACGTATTTTCTGTAGCATCCATATTGCATATAGTGCATATGCCTACAGTATCATTACGAAAAGCTCTTGCGTTTAAGTTAAGAAGACCACGTCTTGCTTTGAAGATAAGGTTTATCATGTCACGAGGGTTGTTATCTTCAAAGTAATTTGGGACTTCAGAATAAAGCAGGTTGCAATATTCGTCATGGTATTGTGACTGGAGCGCCTTTCCTGTAGAATCAACCCAATTTTTTTCGGATAGCTTTGTTAAAAGTATTTTATGCATACGATTCCATTCTGAGCATGAAGCTTCAAAACTGAAATCTATTTGAATTTCTTGGAAAAGGCCTGACCATTCCTGGGCCCAATAAAAATTATTCTGAATCATAATTTCAGATAGAATTCGTGGAAGACGATTACGTGGCATTGACATTACTTTCCTTATGTAAGCTAGGTGAACTTTTAATGTTGTAAGGAATGCCTTTGGGAGACCAGTTTCGATATGAATCGCGTAGTTGGGAGTGTTGTCTGGCAATCCGAAGCATCTCTTTACGAAGAAGCGTTGAAGTTTTTCAATTTGGTCGTACTCTTTGTAACCCCACACCTGCGCGCAATAGTGCATTATTGATTTTGTGGCTGCATCATGTACCTTATATTTAGCAGAGTGTGTTACGTATTTATTTCGCACAAATTTAGACCATGTCGAGTTTATGGAGTTTTTTGATGCAGCGAGACGTTTCGATAGGTGTTCAGACCATGACATGTTATAAGTGAAGATAACACCGAGATATTTATAATGGTTTGATATTTTTATCTCTCCACCGTTAAAGTACCATTTTTCAGCTGCCGCCCTTCTGCCGCCGTTTCTAAAAATTACAATTTCCGACTTATCAAGGTTGACATCTAAGTTCCACTTTCCATATTTCAATTGTTCAACACACATAAGAACAGCAACAGCAACGCCAGCAGCGTCGTTAGGCCAAAATTTGCTGTTGCTGGTGCGGTGTTGTCAACTTTCCCACTGCAATATTAAGTGGCACAACAATGAAAATTTTTTTTCGATATGAAATGTTAGTCAGATGAAATGACCTTGCTGGTGGCAATGTGTTTGAGAAATGTTTGCTGGTCAGCCTGCTGTTTGCTGTTGACGATGCTGGTGTTGTTGCTGGTTTAATCTGTTTCGCGCATAAACCGCCTTTATTAATTAAAAAAGATTTGTTTGGTTTTTCTGTTGAAAACCTAAACATCAAAGACCGAGTTACCAGCCGTGGGCTTCCGATTTCACTAGAATTTCAAGTAACTACTATTTACATTACACTTCTTTGGGAGAATTTATCCATGAGGCTGATGCTGGTACGTTTACTTCCTATTGGAACACAAAGGATATATCTATATACACCAATTATTCTTGTAGGAGCATTACATGGAATGGTCCAGTCCACAGTGGAGAAAATAATAAAAAAACAATTTGAATAAAGTTGTCACAATTAAACAAATAACAAAATAAATTGTATGTTGCCCCTTTAACTTTTGAGTTTCCAACATTTGTGACCCGGTATGAAAAGGTTGCTTATGACTCAAAAAATTATTTTTTACTTTTTTTTTTTGGTTAGGATAGTTTTTGAGACGCTCTTTCACATGGTGAAAACCAAAAAGTCCTAACTTGCTTTGAAGTGTACTAAAAATGTAGAGAAAGAAGAGCACAAATGAAAGAAAAACAGAATTTTATTGAAAATCCAGAATCAAGATAATAGATGGAATTGAATTATCTAACATAATATTTGGAGCAAAAGCAACACTGCATCTCACTTGGTCACTTAGTGCCCTTGAACAACGAGGGACACTGGGCAATGGGAAGGAAAGAGAACAACTACCGAAAACTGACGAAATGCATTGTTTATCTTTAACAGCTGATTTATCGAAATTTTGTTTTTGAGTCATAAGCCACTGTAACCGAACTTGGTAGCACTCAAAGTGAAAAAGAAGAAATGGGCACAGTGGCATCACATGGGCAAAATGGCAATTGATGTTGAGGAAAAGGACATGGCATGGCGGCCTTTCCGGGCTATCTTTCTTTCTCGTTGGACAACCCTGTGGATGGTTTCGTCATCTCATCATATTTATCAAACATTGAGTCAAACTCATATAGTAATTTTATATAGTATATTATATTAGAAGTTAAAACATCAAAACAAATGTACGTACATATTACATAAAATTAAAATATTATATCCTCTTAACTATTGTTCCTTTCACAGGAAAATTTAGAATCACTGTACAAAGTGAATTATTAAAGTACAAATTCTCAAATTTCGGATGTTTTATTTGGTCGTTGATATAATCAACAGCCACCTTTCATAGACCGGGTCACATTTAAAATTATTAGGTCCGTTCCCCAGATTTAGTTTTGTTTGTTTTGTTAATTTTCACGAACTGTCATGATTTAAACGTGTTCAGATGCACCTTTTAAGTATATGTCGTTAACTAACTCTTTCTGAATTTTAAACATTTTGGCGCAAAATTTTAAACAGCTAAGTATTAAAGTATTAGCATGATACAACTTAACAATTTGCTAACTTTTAAGTAGATTACTAACTTTTTCTTAATTTTAAATTTTTTTTAACTAGTATCATGCTAAGGCTATTTTTTTTTTAATAATATGCTTCTGAACACATCTAAAGAAATGGAACTTCGTGCAAAAAACTAAGTAAACGGACCTTTTTTCATGTTTGTAAATGTCAAAGAGTCATATGAATTTAGATCGATACTAAAAAAATAAAATAGGTATTCGATGATTTTAACTTTAATAAAATTTTAGAGAAAGTTTGATGCTTAACTCAATTAAAATTTGCACAATCGTCATATTAACCAAGTATCATATCCAAAACAATTTTGACATCGATTTTAGACTAAAATTTTATACCAGTGTTATCTTTGAGAAAAACATATGTATAACAGTTCAAAGAAGAATATGCAATTAGAAGGACCAAGAGGATTATAAGAACACATCATAAAAATCAGTGGGAGTTTTTTCACAATTTAATAAATAGAAGAATTCATAGAAATTTAAAAAAAATAATGATGCAAACCAATTAATAATTTGAATAAAAATTAATAAAACCTTACAGCCGGGGAAACTGGTCTGAAATATTAATGACTCTTCTCCTTAGAAAAACTAATTTCCGGCTACAAAATTTACATTTTGCCATAACGATGTTACAGGTAAAATACAAACAGAACCAGCACACGCGAATCGATTTGACCAAATGTCAAGTCAATTAAGGAATGTATAGAGGTAAAAGCGAAACAAAATATTATGTTAACAACATTCAGATGGGTTTGTTCGTAGAAATTTTATCAAAATAAAAAAGAAGGTACATAATATGAATCGATTGAAAATTTTTTTGGTGTTAAAAAATTAAATTAAATTAAATTAAATTAAATTAAATAAAAGGCCGTACTTATAATGGAGTGTGGGCGCATTCAACAAAATATAAACGAGTTTTCCGAGGGTGGGAAATATTTTAACTTTCAAACATTTTATTTTTTAAATTTCGATATAACTCAGGTAGGCATGTTTTGTATTCGACCTATTTTTTGTAAATTTGGTAGATAGCATTTGTTAATTATTCACTGACATGCAGTGAGCTGTCACAAAAATGCTTGTAGTCCTTAGCTCAAAAAATGTCTGTTTACATAGCTTTTTGAACGAATTGCCATTGATTTAGGTCTGTTCAGAAGCAATTTATTAAGAAAACTGCTTTAATACGGTACTAGTTAGAAAATGTTGAAAATTAAGAATGAGTTAGAAAATTATTTTAAAGTTAGCAAATTGTTAAGTATGTAGTATCATACTATCATACTCTTAATGATAGGATGTTTAAAATGTTGCGCCAAATAATTTAAAAATAAATGTTACTTGAGAAAAACTGTTCATAAGCATAAAATCAATTTTTTAAATGACTAAAAGAACCCCTTTAGAATTTTGAGCTAAAAACAGGATGTCATTGTGATTTCTCAAGCAAATATTAGTGTATTATTATCTTTATCTATTAAAATAAAAATGAATCGCAAAATGTGTTGCTAAGCGTTAAACTCGAGAATGGCTCGACCAATTCGCCTAATTTTTTTTTTAAGTTTTTGTTAAGGTTCATGGAAGGTTCTTATGGAGAGAAAAAACGTTTATTGTGGGTGTGTGAAAGTTAAGTGTTACAAAAAATCGTTTGCTTATTGAAATACACTGACTCAAAAAACTAAAATAAGACTTTATAGCTAAGGAAATAATTTCTTCATTTAAATAATAATTAATAATTCTACAACAAACAACAAAATTAACGAGAATAAGAGAACTTAAATAAGGGTAATCTATATAAATAAAAACGAAAACCAATTGTGGTTTTATTTGTCGAGTGTGTTTGCTTTTAGAACCATGCCGCCTATTACACGCGGGCGCAGCAATTTGAGTCGAAGAAATCGAAACGCTAGAAACGAAGCTTATTTTCAATCAAATCGGACTTCACTGCAACGTGAAGAGCGAAATGAGATTGAAAGGATTAGGATATTACAAACACGAGCAACGCATCGTGTTCAAACTGCTTTCACAGTTTTACGAGCGGCTTTCAGTTACGATGTTTCAATTGACTACAGTATGTATTAGGTTCGTTCGTTCAACTTTACCCAGGTTTTCTTGACAACCCTCAGAGTTGTCAACAAAAACTGAGGTTTTCGGTTTTCAAAAAACACCCAAGGGCTGTCAACTGTTTTGTTGACAACTAAAAGACAGACAAAATAATTTTGTGGTCTGATAAAACTTTAAATTGGTTATAAATAAGTTTTAAAAATGAACGAAAACAAAAGAAATATCTACATATGAAATCTCATATGACTTTTGACAGTTTGACCGTTACCTGAACTCGCCCCAGCAAAATACCTCGATCTACTTCAGGGCGAGTTCAGGGCGACCCCAGGTCTCAAAAAACACAGAGTTTACTCACCGGGGTGACTTCAGGTTTTTCCAAAAACGATTTAGGGCGACCCCAGGGTGACTTCAGGGCTCAACGAACAAACCTATTATCATGTGCCACCGAATTGTACAAACTGTTTGTCCATGTTGAATGACTGTCATTTAGACATTATTTTATTGACAGGTTCTCAAACTAATAAAAAAGTTAGTTCAATGAACTATTACTCCTATCGCCTGATGGTTCATGAAAATGAAGACATGTGCTTGATGATGTCGAACAAATTATTATCTCAATTAGGAATGGCCGCGCCTAATCGCCCAATGCACGAAGCTTTTAATCAAGAGTTGCATCGTGAAAAACTGTGCGATCTCGATGCTTTAAGGGAATCGGTTCGAATAAAATGTTCCGTTGTTGAACAAACAACAAAAGTATGTATTTGATACAATTACGAAAGTTGTAAATGATGGAACTGGAGGATTTTACTTTTTGGATGCTCCTGGTGGTACAGGAAAAACATTTTTAATTGCATTGATTTTAGCAACAATTCGCTTACAGAATGGAATTGCACTCGCACTTTCTTCGTCTGGTATTGCAGCTACATTGTTGGAAGGCAGTCGAACAGCCCATTGAGCGCTAAAATTACCATTGAATACTCAAAGCAACGAAACTCCGACTTGCAACATTTCGAAGAACTCTGTAATGGCAAAGATTTTGCAGCAATGCAAGTTGATAGTATGGGATGAATGCATGATGGCACATAAAAAGTCTTTGGAGGCATTAAACAGAACTCTCAAAGATCTGCGAAGCAATCAAAACCAATTCGGTAGAGCGATGATTTTGTTAGCAGGAGATTTTCGTCAAACATTACCAGTTATTCCACGGTCTACACCAGCAGATGAACTGAATGCATGTTTGAAGTCGTCCATTTTGTGGACAAAAGTTAAGATACTAAATTTGAGCAAGAATATGCGTGTCGAATTGCAAAATGATCGATCTGGAGAAATATTTTCAAAACAACTCATTGACATTGGTAATGGTAAAATCCCTGTAGATGTTATGACAGGCTGCATTACATTTCCTGTCAATTTTTGTCAGTCTACAGAATCAAAAACTGAGCTTATAGAAAAGGTGTTCACAAACGTAGCTCAAAATTACAGAGGTCATTGTTGGTTGAGTGAACGAGCTATATTAGCTGCCAAAAACACGGATGTAAATGAAATAAATTTCAAAATCCAAAATGAAATTTCCGGTGAATTAAGGACATATAAATCAATTGATTGCGCAACTAACCAAGATGATGTCGTCAATTATCTACCAGAATTTTTAAACTCATTGGATTTGCCGGGGTTACCTCCCCATAATCTTCAATTAAAAGTAGGATCGGTGGTCATAATGCTAAGAAATATCAACTAACCGCGACTTTGTAACGGCACACGGTTAGCAGTGAAAATATTAATGAACAATATGATAGAAGAAACTATTCTGAGGGGAAAATATAAGGGAGAGGATGTATTGATACTACGCATCCCAATGGTACCAACTGACGTACCGTTTGAATTTAAACGACTGAAATTTCCAGTGCGGCTTGCTTTCGCTATGACTATAAATCAGTCGTTGAGTGTTGGTGGCGTCAATCTGGAAAACCCATGCTTCTCTCATGGACAGTTGTATGTTGCCTGCTCTCGCGTCGGAAAACCGGCTTCATTTATTTTCGCGCCAGGTAATCAAACAAAAAATATTATGTACGATAAGGCATTACATTGAAAATACCAGATTATGACTACTACTACTACTAAAGTCTTGCAATTGACAAAATAGGACACTTATAATTGTAAATAATCGTTGTTTATCATGGAGACATAAATCTATAAATATGAAAAGTGATCACTTCTAAATATGTTTTATTACTGTTGTTATTGAAAAAAAGGGCAGAACAACGTCTGCTAGTTATTTTAATAATCGAATTAAATATCTATTCTTTATCATATCAAAACATACTTTTAGCATTCACTATATCAAAATATAGATCGTTCTCCATCTGCCAAGCCATGAACTGGATGATGACTACGGCTAGGCGCGCACATTCAATTTTTAGTTTCGCAACTGCTTGGTTCGAGCAACTAATAAGTTTGTACTTTGACACAAACTAAAACATTGCCCAAAATGAGTTCGCTATTTTGTGTAACATATAATTATGTATATGCACCTGCGCGGACATTCAACCAAATAGTTCAACTGTTTTTTATAAGCAACCAAACAGTTGTGCAACTAAAAATTTAATGTGCGCGCCTAGCCTACGACTTCAATGAATTAAAAAATTCAATTTTTGCCACTTATAATTCCATTACAACGTGGGAGTGATGTCAATCGGTTTTTGAATCTCTGACAGAGGGAGTAAGATAAAGTACAGAAACCTAAAACAAAAAGTTAAGGGATTGATTTGATTTTGATAAGGTGAACGCTCCATCTAGGCTTGTCAAAACAAAAGTTTTGACATTTTCGCTGCATCACAAGTATATTTGTTGGCGGCGTTAAGCCAGATATACATTGTTCAAATGCACGTGCAAGTCTATTATTTCAGTGGCGAGAGGACGTTGCCCCTTGTGAGTGTTTTTTTTGTGCAAGATTGTGTTTTTACGAATTTCTTTTAGTTTTTTTGTAATTTTATCCGAGTTATTTGTTTTATTTTGTCGGTCCATTTCATCATACAATTTTCGTTTGCTGTTTTAATAGTTTAATCAGTGGTTATGCTATGCTGTGTTCTCATCTCTACAACGTACTATACGCAAATGAACCAATAAATACATGATCAATCATCAATCGTGCATGTACAATATTTCTATGCAGCACGCTAGATTGAAAAGATTTGTATTTTTCTTGAAGCCTACATCCGATCAATACGTGTGACTTTTTCACTAAAGTGCTTTGCACATGAGACACGAACTGCGAATTGCGAATGGTCGCCAATTTTGACCTTTCGTTCACATGAGTAATTTTTTTGGTCGCCGAACAGTGCGAATTGTCAAAAGAAAAAAAGTAAATAAATTAAAAGTAAAATGAGTGATAAGGTAAATTATTTTAAGACAAGGTGGCTTTATTAGGTTCTCATCAAAGGCCTTGATAAATAAAGTGCTATTAGAAACCAATTATATTATTTTCAATTATTTTACCCTTTTTTCTATAGATTCAATCATTTTTTAATTTCCCGTCTAGCAACGAGCAACACAACACAATTGCAATGTTTGACATTTGAGGTTAGATTCGAACGAATTTTTTAGTAGCCAGTTTGTGGAATGCGTTCACTAGTTGTGGATTGCGAATTTACATTTGACAGTTCGCAGAAGATACGTTGTTGGTCGCGTAAAAAAAATTAAAATACAAAATATTTCAATTTATAATTTTTATGCAGTGTTTTCCTTTTAAATAATTGATTCGATCATTAATTCACTTCGTCGTAAAGTTAAAACAAAATAAAAATTTATATTAGCTGTGAAAATTGCTTAAAAAGATTTATTCGCATTCGCAGGTCGCGGCTCATGTGCAAAGCACTTAATATACTTACACGTGCTTGTCATGCATTTAAACAATGTATATCTAGCTTTAAACGCAATTGCTGAGGTTGAGAAAAATGCGGAGTTATCGACTTATCGTTCATTCTTCTTTGTAGTTTTCTTTTTTTATATTTGGCGTTCGCTCAGTGAAATTCACTTAACTGAGTAGAGTAAGGAGTGTGAAAAGATGTCTCCTTTTTGCATGAACAAAGTTAACTTACATTAAAAATCGCTTTGTTTAAAAGCACTGATGTACTCGAAATTAAGCCAGAAGAGAAACAGAGATTAAAATCGGATTCGTGTAAAAACAGTCTATTTTCTATAAGATAACATCCCTGTTTGAATATATGTAAGTGCAAAAAGCAACATCCCCGTTTAAACATAAGTCAAACAAACTTTACGTTACGTAGCGGAGTCCACTTACTCCTAACACACGCCACGAACTACTTCATCGAAGCATATTGTCGATAAGGTTTTTGGGTCGTGTGAAATGAATAAGTGTGGACATGGACACGGCATGCAGTGCGAACTCTGGGAATCGAAGTAGTATGCCGACATGGCCGACATGGCCGCCATGTCGACCAAAATAGTTCCTCGACACAATTTTATATGTTGTTATTCGATTTTAGTTGTTAAGTTTTAACTTAAAAATATTTTGATCATTACATTAAAAGTATCATAAACACAAGTAATAATGGAAAATGAACAAGAAAAATGCGTTTGGACTCGTTCCGAAATAATTATTTTACTAGAAATAAGTAAAGACAACAAAATAGTTGATTAAATCGTTTTTACAGGGCATGGTCCAAAAATACATGTGTTTAGGTGGAAAGCGTTATTTACAGTTATGTAGAGATATTTTTGGATTTAAGTACGAGGGCGGGTCAATAAGTCCGTGACTTTTGGAATAAAACGGATTTTTTGATAAAAAAATAATTTTATTTTTCAACGTAGTCTCCCTTGAGCTCTATACACTTTGTCCAACGCTTCTCCAATTTTTTTATCCCTCCCAAAAAAAATGATTTGTAGAGGTCCTCAAAATGTCTGTTTGTTTGTTTGCGAGATGACTTCATCATTGGAGTCAAATCTTTTTCCACCAAGCCATTTCTTCAGGTTTGGGAACAAAAAGTAGTCACTCGGAGCCAAATCTGGAGAATAGGGTGGATGAGGGAGCAATTCATAGCCCAATTCATGGATTTTTGCCATGGCAACTGCATTGTCTTGGTGGAAAAGAACTTTTTTCTTGGCCAAATGAGGTCGGTTTTTTTTTCAAATTGTCATTGAATCGGTCCAATAAGTTGGCATAATATTCCCCATTGATTGTTCTTCCCTTCCCTTTTGAAGGTAGTCAATGTGGATTATCCCGCGTGCATCCCAAAAAACAGTCGCCATAACTTTATTGGCTGACAAACCCACTTTGGCCTTCTTTGGCGGCGATTCACCCTTAGAAACCCACTGTTTTGACTGTTGTTTGGTCTCTGGTGTGTTGTGATGGATCCATGTTTCGTCCACGGTTACAAAACGGCGCAAAAACTCCTCCATATTGCCAAAACCTTTCTGTGAAGTTGTTACACGATTGCGTTTGTGGTCGACTGTGAGCAAACGCGGCACCCATCTTGCGGAAAGCTTTCTCATGCCCAAGTGATCATTCAAAATTGAAACCACTGAGCCATGCGAGATCCCGACGGCTTCCACAATCTTTGGCACTTTCAATCTTCGGTCGGCCAACACCATATCGTGAATTTTTTCGATTGGTTCGGGTGTAGAGACCTCAACTGGGCGTCCAGGACGTTCGGCATCTTCAGTGCTTGTACGGCCACAACGAAATTCAGTAAACCACTTTTTTACCATTGAAATCGATGGTGCAGAGCCCCCATAGTATTTATCAAGCTTAGCCTTGGTCTCGGTAATGGTTTTTTTTCGCAAGAAATAATGCCTTATAAGCACACGAAATTCACTTTTTTCCATTTTCTCCTCAAATTAGTGAGTAGTCTGATAAAAATAGCTGTCAAACACAAACTAACTGACGCAGCAAGTTTAAATTTTGACAGGAGTCAACTGACAGATGCCTGTTGACAGGAGCAGTGTCGCTGTTTCAGTAAAGAGGTCAGAAATTCAAAAAGTCACGGACTTATTGACCCGCCCTCGTATAAGTGAAAGGGATAAATTGTGGGAAAAACACTGGCTTTCATTTGAATATATCTAGAGTCACAAACAAGTACGATTGCATTGTATGTTTACTGGGTACGTTTGATAACAAAAATATTCGGCACTTGGACGAACGTTGATGTTTACACATCTTAACCGTGAGTCCTGGCACTCACACTTTTTTTTTAATGCTCGTAAAATGGTACAAAATTTTGAATCGAAAGTAATTTTATTTATCGACATTATTTACATATTGTTTCAATTACTCTTCTTGAAATTTCTTTGGCTCTGGGAGAAATTTGGGATGAACTTTTAGTTTGATTGGACGGACACTATTGCAATTTTTACAGTCGTACCTCATTCTAACATTCCATGCCACAACACAGATTGGACATAAGGGCCGTGTTTGCCGTGCGTTAAAAGCCGTTATAATCTCGATTAATTGTTTGTAAGGCATCTTGTGAATTTAAAGAGAAACTTTCAAGTATTTTGGTTGATCCGAGATTTTATATTTATTTATTAATGGAGGCTGAAAAGAAATAAAAATATTTTAAAAAATCTATTCTATTCTTAAATGAACATCCAAATATTTTTTGTACTTACTTTCTGGAAGACAAAACTGAAACTGAAGTAACGTAAAACCAGAACGGAATTTCAATATCTATGTAATAAGAACAACTTTGGGTGTTAGATTGAAGTGATCCCATTGACGGTACCTGCAAATCTGAAACGCTAAACTAATTTAAATAATGCTTCGTTTACATATGTACCTATTCATTGGTTCACTGATTCATACATACCTGCCTACCTGTGTAAGGTTGGATTTACACGACTCACAAATCGTTACTTTATGTCCTTCAGTCATTTGTGTTTACAAAGGAACATACCACGGTTCGATTAATTCGATATCATTCTTGTTTCGGGATTGAATAACTCCAAAATTAAGTGTTTTAGGCGTTTTTGATCCCGAATTAGTTATACAAATTTGGTTTACTCTGGGATTAATTTAACAGATATTTCTCACAGGTACGGAAAAGCTAATACGCAAAGTGACTCCGCCTTGATTTGGATATTCAAAAAGCTATTTTCTTATATCACATCGATTCAATATATTTTTGACAACTGGAAGGTGAAGATTTGGCTGAAATGGATATCAACCCTTTTGCACGCAGCGAAATTAAATCTTAAGTGAACAGATTCACTTATAAAATGTTTAAAAGTTTTTCTGTAATAGATTTGATTATTTATCTTATGAGACTGTACAGTGTACACTCGTGAAGTAAATGCAAATCACCTTTTTTCCATAACAAGATATACCTAAATCGAAATTATTTAAGTATTATCTAAGCTAGTATTAAGCTGTCTTAAATAAATAAGAAACCAAGGCCACAGATATTCGTCGCTAACAGTAACGAAAAATGATTAAACAATTTACAGAAAATATTTCCAAGGATAAAAAATTATTGCTATTTTTTTCGTCTCATCAAATTTCTAAGAAACATCGTTTCAAAAGGAATAGGAAGAAGTAATTGAAAAAATATCAAAGCATAACAATATGTCTGGACAATTAAGAGACAATTAAAATGTATCACCTATACATGTCAGACACAATTACACAGCAGCTTAAGTTAATCGTATATATAGTAAATATCTACATCCCTCAAACGCAGCTATAAATAGAAGTTCTTGGAAAAGTTGATGGACCTATTATCTACAAAAAAAGAAAAAAAGGGAGACAGCATTGTGATATCTTTTTTCGTATCCTCTATTATCTTAATTTCAAATTTGACTGAGATCTCAAGTTTTATTTGTTTTCACAAATCCAAAACTAGTCCTATATAATTAAAAATGCATAATTAATGTGTTAGAACTTAGACAATTGACAGCAAATTTTCACTTTTATACGAACATATATGTGATATGTACCTACTGTACAGTATATCTGCATAATATCTATAACATTTCTAAATCATAGCTCAAAATTTAATTGAAATTGTGCCTTAAATATTTGGTGGATGCAATTTGGTGGTGCTGCAATTAATAAAGCTGTTTGGAATGTGGCAAGCTCGCATCAAATATGCAAATTGTTATTTCTAGTCTCTTGCAAATTGCAAAATCAATTTTACAATTTATGTAGGCAGAAACAGAAAATGTTCACGTATCCCTAGACTGCTTAATGCTTATGAATTTCTGAGTTCGTCTCTCCCACTAAACCTATTTGCTTAATTGGTCTGCAACAGCATCTGTTACCCCAAGCTATAACACAGAAAAACGTATTAAAATTTAATCCGACCGATTATAATTTTTCTCCTCAAAGGCAAAGGTATTAGTATTGTAGGCAGATTTTTATATATATGGGTAAGTACACCTAGATATTTTAATGCTTATGATAATATCCAGGGAGCAGCGTTGCCATAGATATTTTTAAGTAAACTAAACTTGTATTATTTGCATGAAGCTGAAGATCGCTGCATCCAAATTTATGTTTTCATTTAGGATAAGTAAGAAACATCGCCTCTAGAGAAAGGTATGTTCTACATAGAGTCATTTTTATTTTATTTCTAAAAAAATTATTGTGGTCTATATCCTCTTCTAAAAAAATTTTAGTCTTAAAAGTCTTAAAACCCACTAAAATAAAATATAACGGGATCCAATTTTAAAAAAAGTAACGGACATTGCCCCTAGGAAAATTTGCGCCCAACATTTTGGCGTTTAAAATGTTCAAATATCTTTGATATTTATCGAGATATTCTATCCTAAATGAAAACATAAATTTGGATGCAGAGATCTTCAGCTTCATTTATTTGCGACCTATAGTAGACGCCAAACTGGAAAATCCGCGTGCGTTGGGAATATTTGAGGGAAGGAGAGAAAGGAGGTGTCGTTGAACATTGGTTTTGAATGTTTGCAAACTGGAATGGCAAGTGTTGTCCGACTAAAACACGAATCCCTATATTTGAAGGTACGACCAAAATTAGGCTCGAGGGTGAACTGATGAGCATTCGTAGCGAAACGGCCATCTAAAGGTGTGTCCAGACCAAAGAAACATTTTTGAAACATTTCAGAAACATTTAAGAAACATTTCAGAAACATTTAACAAACATTTCAGAAACAAAGAAACATTTCTGAAATGTTTCTTAAATGTTTCTGAAATGTTTCAAAAATGTTTCTTTGGTCTGGACGCTCGCGAAACATTTCTGAAATGTTTATGAAATGTTTTTCTGTTTCCCATTCCGAATGGGAAACTTTATTTGTTTCCAGGCATTTATATAGGTAGAAAGTGCGTGAGTAATTATTAATATAAATATAAAATGTCGCGAAAAGTGTGGAGCAACGAGAATGTTATCCAATTCATAAAAATTTATGAAATAAAAAATGTCTTGTGGGATCAACTTGTCAAAAATTTAAAAAACAAAATCAAAAAAAGCCGATGAAATATATGAAATTTGCGAAAATATAAATTGTGATGAAATAGAAAAAAAATCATGCGCTTAAAGTGCAACACAGGCGAGAAAAAAAATTACAGAGAACTCATTTACTCATTTCATAAATGTTTCTCAAAGCGTCCACACCAAAGAAACAAATCAGAAACATTTTTGAAATTTTTTTTTTTTTTTTTTTTTTTATAATTTACTCACGCTCAAGCAGCGTTGCCACAAAGTGCCCGATCGGGCCATTTGGCCCTCTGTTTTAAATTTTGGCCCTTTGCCCGGGCCAATTAGAAATGGCCCCCAAATCTAAATTTTAGAAGATTTAACATCACATCATATCGTGCTTCGTGCTTAGTAATAATTAAAAAGTTTTACAAAATTAAATATAAACCATTGCTATGCATCCCCACTACAATGTGTTTCCACCACATACAAATAACCATATTTAAAATGGAACTGAATTTATTCATTTATCTCGTTTAATGATTTGACTCACGTCAGTTTCGTCCAGCGTGTTGACTTCTCTGACGTTATTTATTTTCGTCATTTACCAAAGCGTTTATGTAACTTTAATATAAAAAAACTTTATCTTACAAATTATATCGTAAATTTCCCAATAATGAAGACCTTCTCATAAAATATTTGCGTTTGCGAAAAGAATTTGATTTTTTAAATAAATTTTAATACAAGGACTACTTAATTCGAGCTGAATCGAGTCTAAAACTTAACAGTACAATTTTTTTGTCATTTATCAATGATCAAATAGGTTCAAATGTTATCCCCAATTGCATGCAATATTCTGGAAATACATCTACATATACATTTCAACAATTTGCAGACTTTTTTTAACTCCGTTTATAATCCCCCAAGTAGTCCCTCTAACCTTTTTGCATGTTTAAATTCAATCAATATCGGTCACTTAAACTTAAGTACTTAAGTAACAAAGATGTTGAAATAGTCTTAATTGGACTAAATGATGATAAGCAACCAGGACCCGATTGTATTCCTCCGAACATTTCGAAAATGAAAAAAGTTTTAATTCATTTGAATTAATTTTGGCAAACAACACCATAGTACAACAGCATTAGCCTGATGATGAATTATTAAATCCGAAACGCGTCGCTATTTTATAATATTCAAATTTGTTGCAATAAAATTAAATTTAAAAACCTTAAACTTAATAAATAAAACAATAATTTTTTTCTTTTTATAAAAACTAATTTTATTTGTTTTAATTTTATATTTAAATCAATATTTATCATTGTATTTAAAAATTAATTTTTTTTTTAATTCACTCAGTTTGTTTATTTTTTGCTAATTACATTTAGTATTTCTTAAGGAAAACAAAATTATTTTTTTTATGAAAATAAACTGGGCTTTAATAATAAGCGAAAAAAATTAATAATCATTAACGTGGTTTTTTTGAATGAATTGCGGAGAAACGGTTGTCCGCAGAAAAAAAAAGTTTTGGAACAAACTAAAACTGTAATAAAATCTTGATTGGTTATAAAAATAATCTTACGAATCGGACATAGTTTGGCAAAGATAAAGCCAGTTAAAGCAAAAATCATAAAAACCGGTATAACTCGAAAACGGGACGAAAACGAGAAAATTACCTCTTAAGTTTTTCGACTTAAAATTGGAATCCATTGGCTATTTTAAAGTGGTTTGTATCCTACCCAAAATAGAAAATAGTTTGTGGGTATTAATGATGTATACTATCAGATCTAATTGAGGTCAAATCAGGAGTACCACAAGGAAGTTACTTGGGCCCTCTTCTATTCTGGCTGCTGATCAATGATATCACTGATTTCTTAAAAAATGTTTCTTGTTTGATGTTTGCGGATTACATTAAAATATTCCGTCGTGTTACGTCAATTAATGATTGTCATTTACTCCAATGTGATCTTCATCGCTTGTCTGAATGGTTTTTAGCTAATCAGCTTTTGTTAAACGTATCAAAGTGTCAATCTTTATCATTTTTTAGGAGCCTATCATATATTCCTCTTCAGTATTTTATAGAAGATACGGAACTCTCAATACTTAACGAAAAGAAAGATCTCGAAACTCCGCTTTAAATCCCATATAGACTGTGATTGCTAAGGCTAACTCTATGTTAGGATTCATTAATCGGAACTCTAAAGAGTTCTCTGATCCTTTTACAAAATTTTGCAATAATATTTTTGCGCGATATTATTACATCCCATATAAATTGCCCTTTTCTTTTGTCTCTTGTAATTGTGTATGCTTCGTCAAGGAATCTACGATCCCTTTTCCTTTTTAATGAACCTCATCATCGGGTAAACATGAACCTTTAACTCGATGCATTAGTTTGGCTTCACTATTATTTGTAATTATATTGATTTTTTTTTTCTCAACAAAGTCGAGAATCTTTTAAGAAGCACATATTGATCTAATTCGTAATCCGGTGGTATTAAGTTATTATTTTAGATTAAGTTTATAATTTTATTTTGTTTGCTCCACTAATTAATTATTTGGTTTTTCTATTTTTCAATAAAAAAAAATGATTCGATAGTCTGTAATATTATTATATTGTATAAAACTGCTTGATGAAATAAAAATAATTAAATAAATCGTATAGACATTTGTTTTTTTTTCGCCGCTTGTTGTTTGTTCGTTTGCTGTCCATTCATATATTGAATTAAAATATGAAAAAAGTAATATAAATATTAAAATAATATTACTGGTGTGATTTATATTTTTTTAAGATATTTTAAGGTAATTCCCAAGAAATCAAATCAGACGACAGAGTAAAGATCTGCTTCTGCTGCCTACGAGTATTACATAGATTTAAAAAATGCATTAAATAAATAAATAAGAACAAAAAAAAAATATTAATAAATATTGTAGTTTAATGTTTTAAGGACGAATTTGTAAGTAAAATATTTGGCCCCAACTTTTGTCAAATGGCCCTCAAAAAATTTCGAAATGGCCCTCTATGTTTTTTCCTTTGCGGCAACGCTGCGCTCAAGGGAATATGAATACCCTTTAAATGTTTCAACACAGCGTGGGCGTGAAGTTACGGAAGAGAAAGAAGGATAGGAAAGATGTGTGGCACGATGTTCTGAGACTAAGGTGGTTGTCTCAGATTTTTTATCTCCAGGGATGGCGGCTGAACTAAAGCGGAGAATTGCCGTGTCTTATTTATATGTCCCTTATAATTCGCATTATTTTATTCGTTTTTCATACTTGCTGGGCATACTAGTTTAACTCAATCACATGTTGTTAGTGTTATGCCTGAACAACATGTAATGAGTAAACCAGCATTCCATTGATGACAATTTATAGAAGGTTTTAATGGAATTAAAGAAGACATAGACGACGGCAGGAATCGAACCTGTTATATTGAGGTTGACAGGCAAGCACACAACCATCGTGCCACGGCCACCCCTTGCAATGTTTCTGAAATGTTTTTTAAACAAATGGGAAACATTTCAGAAACGTTTTTTAAACAATGTTTTCTGAAATGTTTCTTTGGTGTGGACACACCTTAAGCGATAAACCAAGAAAATACATGAAACAAACGGAGATGGAAATGAATCCATGATAGCTCCGTTTCCTATCAGTTTTAACGCCCTATTCTGAATTATATCCAATAAGTGGAGAGAAGCCCAAAGATGTGAGTTAAAATCGAGTTTTGGACATATAAACGCTTTATTAATGGTCGCCAGATCAGAAGGGGTATAAAATTTCTTGCATCGATATAGAAATCCTAAGCATTTTAAAGCATTTTTGGCGGTCTTAAGAAAGTGGTTATTCCAATGAAGATCGTCATTTTCGGTTTCTTTGATGGAAGTGCCATTCAAGGGAAATGTCATAAGGGGTTCATTTCGCCTTAACGACAAAACACAGCATTAAACTCCACACGGTTTCTTATACCCCATTTAACATTGCTGTAAAGATTGGAGTTTAATAAGCTAATCATACGATACTGTTGCAATTCCACTTCTGAAGGAGATGGACGTGAATTTGGGAACGAGTACGAAAAGCTGAGAGTATAGTCATCGGCAAAATAAAGAAGTGGATTAGAAGTTTCACACAAGAGATCATTTATAAAAATGAGGAAGAGAGTCGGAGACAAAACGGAGCCCTGGGGAACACCAGCATTTATTTTAAGAAGATCAGACTTCAAACAGTCTAACACAACAAGTATTGAACGATCTATAACAAAGAATAAAGGTTTCGTTGATACCAAACAGACGCATTTTTGATAAGAGAGCCTGGTAACAAACTCTATCAAATATCTTGGAAATGAAGCGCAATAATCTTTTTTTCTCCAAAACAATATCGATACCTTCCCGTAAGAATGTATTAAGCGACATTTTTAAAATTGTTCAGGAAACGAAGAAAACGTCTCATTTAGCTATTTTTTTGTGTATTTTATTGGACGAAACAAATTTTAAAATGTCGCTTAATACATTCTTACGGGAAGGTATCGATATAAAGATCTGTTTCACTCTTCGGATAATTGATCAGTGATTCCATAGCCTTTGAAAGAAGGGACGTAAGTGCAATATTCGGAATAGGCTGTACAAATAGTGTTTTCCATCTTCCAGCGGAAGAAAAGCTAACGCTTTTGTTTTGCCAGTGATGAAGAACACCTCTTTAGAAGAATCGTTATCAGGGGCCTATTGCACCATCTTATAAAATTGTGATTACAAGCATTTTTTTTACAAATTTGTAAAAAATCGAGATTTTTTCATTTGTAATTTTTTTGTTAAACACAAATTTGTACTTGTGAATTACAAGTCACAAATTTGTTGACAAATAGAATTTTTAGTTGCACAAAAAAAAGTTGTAATTGTTAATTACAAGCTAAAACTTGTGAAAATTGTTCTTTTTTTTTGTGGGTTTCTGTTGCACCATAATAAAGCGATCACAAATTTGTTTCAGTTTGTGAAAAAATTCTACAGGTGAAAGACCGTCAGTAAATATTTCTACAAATTTGTTAACACACTTATTTGAACATGGTGCAACAAAAAATTGTAGATTACAATTACAAATTTGTGGTTATAAATTGTAAACTGGTGCAATAGGCCCCAGATGGGTTGAAAAATTTCTTGCATTGTCGAAGGAAACCTAAACGCTAAGCAGCGTTTTTGATGACGTCGAATATGTGGTCATTCTACACAAGGTGTTTTGTGATGGATATGCAAGTGCCACTCATACATAGCGGCATGGGAAGTGGGTTCCTCTTTACCGAAAGGAAACAACATTGAGTTTTTGAAGCGGTTTTTTGTTCCCCCTTTGACAATGCTATCTAGAATTAAATAAGCTTATGATACGTTGGCGTTCTAAATCCACATTACAAAAACGGGACCCTTTTCTTAGACCAAATATCATTCGTGCATTTTATTTCAAAACGTAAACCATTGTCAAAGTATGATTTAACAGCAAAATCACGTTAGACAGTGATTCAATGCATGAGGACTGATCTGAAAGGAAAGAAAACTTTATAACCATGCTTTTCAAATGAGACCACTCCCGCCGAACTAAAGCGGACGCATTCAAATAAGGCATGTTGCCAATCCTTACATTGGCCAAATAAATGGTGGTGAAAGTCCATAATGGATGATGAAAATAAAACAGCTATACATAATCGACAATCACCACTTAAAACAAAACTAGTCTTGAAGATTTCACATTGATCACATCCATTGACATACAGATCCAATTCCAGTTTCAAAGCCGACAATATCAGTGAGTCATAAGTCTACTGTCATCTACTTGTATATTGAAATACTGATATTTATCAGTAATCTTAATTACCGTGATCTACCAATATATCTAAAGACTGCTATTTACCAGTATATTTTATGCTGTGATCAACCAAAGGCAGTCAAATTTAAGACTAAATCCTAACTTTATTCTTATAGTTACCGGGCCATGTTAACGAACCAGAATACCGTTTAAGCCCTTGACAGAAATACGAAACGGAAACCGTTACCAGCCACCCGTATTCGCGAAGACCAGGAAATACTCTTATAACCGAAATCCGAATGCAGTTATTCAATTTTAAATAACCAACATTGATTAAATTTCTCTTGTTTAAAAACAGATAAAATACCTGAGGCCAAATTACCGCTTTAGTGACCGATCGAGTGAGTGAATCCCATCAGTGATCGAATGAAAATGTCAAATTAGGGTAATCGATTGCTCGATGGACGAAAGCGGTAATACCAAACTCACATAATTCAGTCACGTATTACTCGACAACTGATGCGGTAATTTGGCCCCTGATTTAAGACTATAAAGTTTCTTTAGCACGAACTCTAGAAATGTGGATAAGTATTTTACACTGACTTTAAACCCATAACGTACTATTTCAATATCATACAGATTAATCGGAAAAGCGTCTTTCGATTTGCAGACTTTCTTCCCCAGTCGGTAAACCTATATTTTCTACCCCCTTTGATATAAATACCAAATAGAAAAAATGGGGATTGTGTTATTCTAGTCTATTTACCCATATGTTTTGCTGTTAGGAAAGTTATCAAAGGAATGAAAATGTTTCATCCAAGAAACCTTTGTAGTACTATAGTTTGGTAGTTCATTATCATTCATGAACATTGTTGGATGTATAAACCCGACCACCTGCGAATACCACACCTCAACCTCAGAGCGTAATCAGAACACAAAGGCAAACATGTTTTGTGATTCCTTTGTCATTATTTCAGAGGAACGCTGGATTTCATGATGGCTTACAGCTGTTGAATTATGTCTCCCTCTTCCGCCAGTGCCGGTAACTGGTTAATGAGCCAATTTATTAAAACGGACCCGTCTTAGGTTTCAATAAGCTTTGGAGCTTTAAAGAAACAATATTTTTGATACTTAAGCTGTTTCTTAAGATTTTAAGCTTTGAAAATTCAAACAAAATCTCGGAACATATGTGTATGTAATAATGAATCACAAATTATGGGAATCAACAAAAACGAACCAAACATTGAAAGAAATCATAAAATTAAATAAAAAAAGGCGAAACTTCAAAAACAACTGTATTATTCACCCTTATTGTAGTTAGTAGACGTTTCACTTGAACGACAAATATCATTTTCAAAAATTACGTGCAAGTATGTGCGTTCCAGTCGTGGATTTTATTTCCTCCTTCCTCACAAATATTTGTACTCTAGCAATGGCCTTAGTAAATACATAATTAATACCTAGTATCTTATATAAAAAATAGCCGTGCATTGTTAAAAGTTAGTCTTTATTTTTTAAGGAAATAAAATATAAGACTTTTTTGCTTGCGGTTTTTTAAGTCCACACAACTTTGTCCGGTCCTGCTTTTTGTACCTTGAACAACTATCTATTAGCACCAGCAAGTATAATGGTTGTCAAGATAAACGACAAAAAGGACCTGATGTCTGCAAAATGAATTCACACAGAAAATCACATTGATTAAGTCAAGGTTTTTCCTGGTTAACCTTTTTTTAGTCCCCGACAACGCTGCATCCAGTATGTGTGTTGTCCGTTGCCGTTGCTTTTTGAAAGTAACTTTAATCAAAAACTTAGATTCTGAAACTTTTAAGAGTAGAAAATGTGAGCAAAAGGAAACGACCAATTAAAAAAAACTTGTGGTATTTTTACATTTAAAGTTTTTCCTCTTGGCTTGCCGCATAATGGCTATTTACCTTTGAAGCAATTTATGGATTCGTTTAATTTGGAATTTGTATTGCAGCAGTAAGAAAATGATAGATACAAGTAAGGTGATATTTATAATTATATGTACATACAAACTGAGCTTTTGCATGTGCAAGGATGTTTTACATTTCAGTTTAAGTTAAGATTTATTAGAAAAATATTTGTAAGATAAATTTTAAATTACTTTTCAGCTTTACTATAAAATAAAAAAAATTAAGACGACTTATCTCAAAGAACTAGGTCTTGCGGGTGAAGTCTATAATAAGTTTAAGCATTAAAGAATTTTAGTAGTATTGTATTCTTAAAATAAAATGTAAGCGAAAATAAATAAGATGCACGACTGGATCGCTCTTATGTAAAAGACTAAAAATTTCAAAAACAAATGATACTAGAGAAAAATTTTCATAACAAAAAAATTCATTTCGTAAATGACTAAAACAACTCCTTTAATAGTTGAAGCTATGAACAACCAAGTATAAGCTTATGCAAGAACAAAAATAATAAATTATAAATATTTTTTTTAAGTTCAAAAAAATTTTCATTAAAATTCATTATGCCGATAATGAGATATTCAAAATT
Source organism: Philhelius festivus (assembly GCA_963931855.1). Lineage (NCBI taxonomy): Eukaryota > Metazoa > Arthropoda > Insecta > Diptera > Syrphidae > Philhelius > Philhelius festivus. Next base: position 5,134,556 of record OZ007556.1, on the reverse strand, counting down.
AGAAAAAATGGTAGGCACAGTCAGTAATATCTTAATTTCAATTTTTTTATTGAGTTATAGATCGTAAGATTTAATCGAAAGAAAGAAAATTATCGAAATTCCGTTTTCGAAAAAACTACGAGTTTCGAAAACAATTTCTTAATATTTGTATAGTAGTTACCGTTTTTCTTAGATACAATTTTTTTTTCTTTCATCTTGTAGATTGTATTCAAAAACTTTCAATTTTTAATTTTCAAAATATCGAGCTGTAAGTTTCCGAAATATTGAGTTTTGAAAAAAAAAAAATTTTTAATTTTTTCTTAAATCCAAAAAAAAATTGTTTCCAAATTTCAATTTTCAATTTGTTTCTAAATTTTTGAGAAAATCAAAAACAAATGGTTCCAAGGGAGGTCCCATTTGTAACCAGTTTCGGGAATTTTTCGAAGCAATAAATAGCAGTAACTAAATGAAATTTTTCGAATTTGTTTAAAAAAAAACCTGTGAAACAGTTTTAAAAAAAAATATTTATAAAATTTCGAAAAAAATGCTTATGACAGGTACCGTTATTTTTCGTCTTAAAAAAAGAGAAAAAGTTTAAAGGAAATTGGCAGATAAAATTGTGAGACCTACTTTTTTCGTCTTCGCTATTATTGTAATGTCAACTTTGATAAAAACCTCGAGTACGATTTTTTAACAAATATATATAACTTGCCTTATAGTACATATAAGTCGCAATTTTTTGTTAGATTTTGGGAATCAAATTAAAAGCCTTTTTGGAATGCAACATTATTTGTACCATCTAAAAGTATTGGAAAAAAGTTCAACAGAACTGAACTAATTTTGAAGCAAATCAATCCACCCGTTTAATCTCTATAAGGGTTTTCAGTGACATTGAGCATACAGACGAACAGACGCAGACGGGTATTTAGAGTTAAAGATAAAATGCAGAAATTTTATATGTGAAACCTCTCGTCATGTCTCTTAAGCCGGAATCACACTTGCTTGTATCTCGAACCTTATTCGTCGGAATGTACTGTGTTGTGGAGTGGTGTATTGAGTCGAAATACCTCTTGTTCTGAATGCGTCTTACCATTGTAAATTAAATTCTATTTTATCGAGATTAAGTGTCGTTTACCATTAATCTTCTTTATTATATTCTAGTGATTATAAATTAATTTTGTTAAATCTTTATTGACCCATTTTTCTTGTAAATGGAAGGTGCTGTCAAAGTTAATCTTCTTTTAAACATTTTAATGCGGTGGAAACATTAAATAATTCTCTTGCCTTAAATCCCGGATTATCTTTTGGTAAAAACTTAATTTAAGGGGCAGTTAGGTCATCTAATTTGACATACCTACGTGGAACCAAAATGCCATCCTAGATAGTGTACAGTTAGAAGGAAGGTTTGTGGAACGTGTTAAAGCTATGAAAATTTACTATGTATAAAAATATTGATTTTATGGTCGAAATACTCGTAATCGTCAGTCCGAGTGCATCATCAAAATCCAAGCTATACTCTTCTTGTATGACTACAGTTAGTGAAAGTCTTGAAGAAGATCACGGCGAGGAAAGGATTTGAACTTGGCTTACTACTATAGTTATGGCTTATTTTGTATTGGTGTATTCTTGATTGAGTTGAAAAAGTGTGTTATATACACTTGCCGATAATACCCGTTGAAGTTGCCCGGGTCGTTTTTGGTTAAACTTTATAACTGCAATCTGCAATCCTTGCACTGAATACTAAAATCAAGCAAAAAAATTATTTAAAATCATGATTCGAAAAATTTACAAATTTAAGTAATGTACGCATAACACTTTTTTTTGTTTAAACTACTTTTCATTTTTTCATAAATTTTTTTGAAGGTATGCTTTAAACTAATTATCTTTCTCCTCGTCTTGTGTTTCTCCGTCGTTTCCAATAATGTACTTTCAAACAAAAAATATCATCATTGACTTTTTTGAATAAGTATGTAGGTAAGAGAGAATCTTATCAATAAAATTATTAATTCCAATTCCTTCTGAGATTTTGAATTTTAACAGAATAAAGAAAATAGTTTTAGGCCGAACAGCATTATAAACATTAAGCATTGAGTTAACATAATGCAAAATAAAAAAAAAATGAAAAATTAAATAGTATTTCATTTTTCATGACTTATTGCTTCGAGCTGGTCTAGTCATAATAAAAACTTTCATTTTCTACCCATTCATGTCCCTATACTCTTTTTACGGCTTCAAACTTTTGTTTCAAAGAAGACGGATGTTTTGTAAAGTCTTTCAAAATGAACTTTTTTTTGTTTCCCAAAGCAGAAGACAAGTTTTTTAATATGTTTTCCAACCTTAACATGTATGTATGTACATACATATTTATCCTTTGTGAAACATTTTAAGTACCATCCCATTATTTTTTCATCATAAATTATATCCCCTCTGCAAGTACCCACTTAAATCTAAATCAGTGAGGAAACATCTTAAAAGACTCTGGTTACAATATTATTCATGTAATACTTTACGACGACCGTATGTGCAAAGGTACGGGTATACGTATACGAAGCTGAAGGGGAAGTAATCGAGTGGCGAAAACCTCCTCGAAATGATAAACTTTGTAATTCACTTTGTAGTTAACATTGTAACAAACATAATTTAGCGACTTATGATGGATTAATGCCTCTACTAAATCCTAGGCAACGAAGTGCACCTCTAATAGTGACAGAAGACTATATGTGTGTAATCGGCTTATTGAAGTAAAACTTCTTTTCCGGCGTCGTTGGGGGTAAAACATTTTCTATGTAGCTGTCAATGACATGCCAAAACGACACGTTATCAGTCAAAGACAGCGACATGTTTTTAGAATACAAAATGTTTGTACGTTTATAGGCTAGAGGCTTGGAGCGAGGGAAAAGAAGTTTTACTTCTACCGCGCGTACGTCAGTACACACAACATTTTTTTTTTATTTTGTATGCTACTACATATTTAAATTTATTAAAAAAAATGCTTGAGATAGCGGAAAGAGGATTTGGGTAGTGCAGCGGCACCATGCTTTCTATCCCCAAGGGAATTTAGGCGGGAGGTTGGCGGCACTCCCCCGAGTTAATGGACCATTATTATGTAAGCTGTGTAAACATGTTTGCAGAATCTGTAAGCATCGCACAAAGACCATACCATCGATATACCTAGATAAAATCACGGATGCAGCCTCGTCAATACGTGCAAATCCAAGAGTTTCGACTCGAAATTGATCCGAAATTGAAGATGGTCATTACAATTGGTATTTCACGATGACTTAAACTCGTTTCCGTACAAAGTTCCAATTACTAGCTAGGAAAACCCCCTGGATTTGCAAGTTTGTCTGGAATTTTAACAAAAAATTATTGAAATTGCCGAAGGAGACAACGTCTTGATAAATTACTGGTTATGTCTGATAAGGCTCATTTTTATCTAAACGGCAAAATTGCCGTATATGGAGTGACTGTAATTCAGAAATGCTCCACGACGGAACTGCATAAAGAGAAGTCACTGTGTGGTGTGCAGTTTCATCAAGGTGCATTGTCGGGCCATAGCTCTTTGAAGAAAACGGCGTTACAGTCACTGTTACTTGAGACCGTTATTTGATATTGAAGATTTTTTTTTTGTATCCAGAACTGCCAAAAAAAACGAACTTCTTTCAGTAAGATTTGGTTCCAGCAAGATATATCAACAACACATAGCCAGACGGGTTATGGGGGATTTGCCACGAAAATTCTGAAACAAATTAAAATACAGAAACTCAAAAAAATCAGAAAAAATCGGAAAAAAAATGAAGAGTCCAAAGCAATGGAAAACCGTTTAAAAGAGCAAAGTGATTACATAATACAACTCTTATCAAAACACATAACCGACTCCGAAAAAAGAATTGCGAATAATATCAATAACCAAATTAATGAAATAAAACATTCTATTGAAAACACACAATTAAAAGTAAATGAACGTGAATCTACACTTGTGGACGCTAAAATAAACATAACTACACTTAACTCCGAAATTTCCGCACTAAAAATCAATCAATATACCTCTAGCAAAACAATGAACTGAACGCAGTTAAAACACTTCAAAACCTGCAAGAAAACCGAGTAGTGGCTTGTGACGCAATTTTATCCAGCGGTCCTCACTTTCCCGATTAGAATTTAAAATCAATATGTAATTTACTTTGTAACGCGCTGCAAATTAAACCACCGTCAATGAACAACATTTACCACATGCCCTCACGCTCTAATTCAAATTCTAATGACTCAAATTTAATTCATCGTCGACAGATAAGAGTGTCCTTCGAGTATGTCACATAAATGCACAAAATTTGATAGGTATGGAAAATAGATGAATTCCGTTACATTTTCGAAAAATCAGAAATTGACGTTGGGTTGGGTACGATATCCTGCTTTTTATAATCCCGATTTTTTAAAATCCCGTCTCTTATAATCCCATTTTTTATAATCGCGTTTCTTATTACGGCGCGGCGTATAAACAGTGAGGTATACAACCCCCCGGCTTGGGCACATTATAGCATTTGGGGTAGATGCAAGTTTGGGTGTATGCAAAGTTTCTTTAGCATTTAAAGAATCTGGAAAATAACCAACATAAAATCAATAAGTTTTAGCTACGTATTCTAAAAAACGGGATATGTGGTATAAGACGGGATCTTAAAAGCGGAATTATAATAGAACGGGATTTTGAATAAACGGGATTTTAAAAAGCGGTATTTTAAAAAACGGTATTATATAGGACGGTATTTTAATTTTTTTTTGCGTGATTTTTTAAAAAAACGGGATTATAAGAAGCGGAATTCCTTTACGCTCCCGTTGACGTTATCTGCGTATCTGAAACTTCGTTGACGGTTGATCGAAACAATCAATTAGGTATGTGGGTTAAGTGGATATAAAGTCTTTGGGTCAAATTTTGCAGTGTAGGATTAAGAGCTGCTCAGATAATAATAGTGAAATTGATTTTATTTTTGTGGAATTGCAAAATGGGGTTAAAAAGCTTCTTCTGGGTACAATATACAGACTTTCCAGAAACGTTTGAATTCTTCCACCTAATTCTATATTAGAACAAATTTCAGTTTCATATCATTACACAATTTGGTGCAGTGATTTCAATTGCAACCTGCTCAATGAAAATACTTTTGTTGACGAATTTAATGATTTTAATCTTCACCCAGTTAACACACTTATTCCGACTCATCATTCAAATTTTGAACCTAAATTGCTTGATTTTTTCCTTGTTAGTAACAAAAGTAAAGTTATCTTTTATGATCAATTATCTTATCTTTTGATTTTCAAGTAGATTTTCACGCTAATAGCTTCGAATATACAGAGATTTCAAGCACATTAACTATGCATCACTTCAATCGGATGTTCATAATGGAAATTATGATATTATTCTTAAGTCTTCCCCTTGTGATCAAGTAGAATTTCTCAACAGTACCGTGTTAAGACTTTTTGATATGCACAATTGCACATGACATTAAAAACTAAAAGTCTTTCCCTGCAGGAGACCTTGGTTAACAAACGAAAAGAAATCATTAATGCAACAGCGATATTCGGCTTATAAGCAATGGAAAAGATTCCGTATCGATAGTTTACATCAACAATTAAGTACATTACATTTAGTTACATTTACTACAATATCTTCCGAGGATATAATTGAAGGAGTCCTCTTAAATAAGTTAAACGGTGTAGGTCTCGATGAAATGCATCCCTCATTCCTTAAACTTTTGCTGCCTGAACTTTTACCATAATGTAACACACATATTTAATTCAATTATTTCCACAAGAAGCAAGAGCAAAAATATCTATATTACCAATATCTATATTACCATTTCTTTCTAAAGTATTTGAAAAGATAATTCAAAAACAAATTAAGAGTTTTTTTTATCAAGAAAATTTATTAACACAATTTTATAAACAATCCGGTTTCCGTAAGAAAAATAACTGTATAACGGCTCTCATTGACCATTCTATACTTTGTGAAAAACTTTTACAAAGTGCAGTTCATCTGATTCATTCGTATTTAACCGATAGATTGAAGGCAGTTGAACTTAATAAAATTGTTTCCAATTTTTTTATTAAACGCCAGTGGAGTTCCTCAAACATCCATTCTTGGTCCTTTGATTTTTTCAACCTATGTAAATGAACATACCGCAGCTTGTATAAATGAAGATCTGGAAAAAATCAAGCGCTGGTCGAACACTAATGGTTTAATCCTCAACTCTAAGAAATTAAAATGTGTCGTTATTTCAAAGAATAAGTAAGACATTTCATGATTTCTCCCTATTATTTCGAATACTTCTGCAATTGAGTACTTCGAAACTGCAAAAAACTTAGATGTTATTTTCAACAGAAACTTGACTTGGAAAAATCATGTAGCATTAATTGTTGGTAAGACATATGGTGTTCTCCGCACACTTTCGTCTACAAAGTTCTATATACCTGTGAAAATACGAGCACTACTTGTGAAAACGCTTATATTACCGTCAGTTTCTTACGGTTGTGAAATTTTCTGTAATCTTGATCACGAAAGCAAAAGAAAACTTAAGATAAGTGTACACGATTGGTAGATCTTACAATATTGTAAGATCTTACAATGTCTGACCATTATCTACCAATGAGCTGACAAATAAGTTGTATGTGTACACGGTTGGTACAAAATCCACCAATCTCTTACAATTAATTGTCAGAAGTTGGCTGACAATTCATTTTCAGATAGCCAGCTTAATACCTACAAATTAATTGTAAGAGATTGGTAGATTTTCTACCAACCGTGTTCACACACAATTAATTGTCAGTTTTTGTTGGTTATGGAAACTGTGACAATTGACTGTTGGCTGCAAATTGTCTGACAATGAAAAAATTGTATGATGCTAAAAAACGAACATCTTACAATTTCTTCATTGTCAGAAACGTCAGACAACGATAAAAATTGGCAGGCCTGACAATAAATTGTGTGTACACGATTATCAAATACCTTACAATTTACCGTCTTACAATTAATTGTCAGATACATTTTCTGACAATTAATTGGAAGATTATACGATTGTCAGCGTCAGCGTACACATGATTGTCAGATTTCTTACAATTAGTTGACAGACAATGATCTAACAATTAATTGTCAGACAAATTTTCTGACAATTAATTGTAAGACTACACGGTCGTAAGACATTGTAAGCATGTTTTTCAATGACAGATCTGACAATATTGTAAGATCTACCAATCGTGTACACTTAGCTTTAGCGTTGCGCTTAAAAGTGCTGTATGAGGTGCAGGGAAATAAGACCCCAGGAACTAAGTCCACTGGGGGACTAAGTTCTTACTTAATGGAAGCGAAATCCACTTTATTAAAGTGGTCTTTGTTCCCATGCAAGGTGGGAAATTCGTTACAAAAAACTGTGGGTTTTAGTTCCCTTTGAATGTGAAATAAATTCCCATGTTAAGCCATTCTGTATTTGAAAATGCTGTAAATAGGTTGAAAAATAAAAACCTTATAATCCCGTTTTTTATAATCCCTTTTTTTATTACGACACGTATAAACAGCATGCTCCCTCCCTGCAACCGCCCTGCTTGGCCACACTATAGGATTTGGGGTAGGTGCGAGGTTGGGTATATGCAAAGTTTCTTTAGCATTTAAAGAATCTGGAAAATAACCAACATAAAATCAATACCTCCACTTGTTCATGCGTTTCGTTGATGTTAAAGAGATACAGAATTATGAGATACAGTATTTTGTACATACACAGCCATATTTATAAACTCATTATAGTGAGTACATAAGGCTATGCAACCCTTATAATGCCTCTAAACGCAAAATCGTTATTTATAAAACTTATGTGACGTTGAATAGGGGCATTATAAGCTAAACGCGTTTGGAGGTTGAATAGTGCCTACATAAGGACATTTTAGTATTGAACTGTCACATTCACTTTGACATCACATTGAATTATAAAGATTATCAACAAAAAAATGCCTTTGACTTAATATTGAAACTAAAACTTTGTGTTATTTTTATTTATTGAAACAAAAATGTTATACTAATATATTAAAAACAAATTGAATTGATAATTGTTTATGATTAAATAGATAAATATACTTGTTGGTGATGTCTCTCCACGCATTTTTATTCATGCGGTGTGTTAGTGTTGTAATTATTATCTTGCATTATTGAATTGTATCCTGAAGAACTTGTCTGAGGAGTATTCCAGCTATAATGAAACGAATAACAATTTGATTTCCAGTATTGTGCTAGAGATAATAACATACTTTATCTGATGAATCAAAGTTAATTATTGGAATTCTTTTAGCTTTTGGTAGTTTCCTTTTTGTTTATTAAATTCGATAGACAGACAAGATGTTTTTTTTTTTTTTTTGATAAACAGCTGAGTGTTATGAAGGCTAAATGTAATAGATTCTTACTTTTTGGTACTTTATTTGACACAAGCTCATTATAACTATGCAGGGTAGGCAAATGTTTTATAAATATGAATTTGCATAGTGGATGAATAAGTCCTTATGCATTGCATAACTATTCACGCGTTTAGGGAATTCTAATAAATACGGCTGACAGTATTTTGTACATACAGTATTTTGAAAAGTATTTTGAAATACAGAATATTAACCATACAGCATTATGACCCGCTCCCGTTTACATCTCTCTTTAATTTTTGTTGTTGGGAATTCATTCCCACTTTATACTTTTGACTGTGTATTAATTTCCCATAAGTAAGTGGAGCTGGTTCTCACTTAATGGGAACAAAGACCACTATAGTAAAGTGGATTTCGTTCCCATATTAAGTGAGAACTTAGTCCCTCAGTGGACTTAGTTCCTGGGGACCTATTTCCCTGCACAAGTGAGAACTTAGTCCCTCAGTGGACTTAGTTCCTGGGGACTTATTTCCTTGCACCCTTGTACGATACGTTTACGGGCTATTGCATTTTGACCGAGTCTCACTCCATACAAGAAATCTCTTGGGAATGTCTTTAGAAAGCCTTCTTAGTTTTCGAAGTTTAACCTTATTTTCAGAAATACTTTTCAACCAATTAAACTGCTGATCTGTTTAATCAACTAACATATCTCAATTCAGACAGATCGTGTGTTTTAGTTATTCCCCGGTTTAGGTGCCTTACCTCTGAACGACAGGTTTTTGTCAGCTCAATACGTTTATATGGAACTCTTGCCGCGACAAATCAAAAGAACTAGTAGTACAACATTCATGAAAAAGCAACTTGAACTTCATTTTAGTATTGCATAAATTACTTTATAATTTATTTGTATCTCTTTTGTATGTATTTATATACTTTTTTTCGTTTTTAAACAGAATATGTTATTAATCAATTATACGTAGTAGCTATTGTACAATTATGAAGCTTCACTTCAAAAAAGATATTATATCTTACAGTGTAAACTTGTCATGAATAAAATAAAATACTCTAATCAAGCAAGAAGTGTACAGAAATAAATTAAGGAATTTGACTGAATTGAAGCAGTCGATTAAAACGATAATTGAGCCGATCCCGACTTCAATCCTTCAGGCCGCAATGAATAATTTTTAGTTCAAGTGTCGCACATGCGTTAATGAGCGTGGAGGATTTTTACGGTCTTTTAAAATTCCCTTCAACTTTCCTAAATGCTCGCGCCATGCTTAAGCTTTTAAATTCAATAAATTAGTTCAATTAATTTTGCAATTAGTTTACAATTACACAAATTTACTATGCTCCTTATTTGGCGAACATACAAGAACCAGAATATAAACCGGCTCCGTACCTGAATTCATCCTGCAAACCATACGTACATAAAGTCTTAGCGCAAATTAGGTGCGCACACAGATATGCCCACAGAATAGTGCTTCATGGTGATAGACATATTTTTGACCCAATGAACATTTGCACATTGTGTAATACATATGAAGATGATACAATTGAGCACTTCCTTTTAAGATGCCCAATTTTTAATGCAGTTAGAAACCACTTCCTATCCTCTATGAACTTAACTGACATGAATAGTATAATGACAGTGGAAGATCAAAATGTTGCACTGAATATTTATAAATATGTTAGAAACTCGCTTAACTTAAGAGCTTTTATCCTTAACGAATGATAAATCCAGGTTTCATTTCAAGTAATAAAAGTAATTATTTTCTATTATTTTTTATTATTGTTGCTTCATATCTTACCTTATTGTCCTGTTAGATGAATTAAAATAATACTACACCTACCTTATGAAATAATATAATGTGTACATATTGCCAATCACTTTGTAGAAGCAAAGCTTATAAACAAATAAATATATCTATCTATCTATCTATCAATTACACAAATTTTCCAGGAAGAATTTTATTGGTCTCAAACTTAAATCAGTCATAATAGAGTCTAAGGGAAAATAATACACGCAGTTAATGATCTCTGTAATTATGAACCAGTATCATGGCCCTTAACAAACCAAGATTCTGACTACGGGCCTGCGTAAGTAATAAAAATCGATACCCCTCAATTTGTATTTCGAAAGTGTATGACAAAATGAGATCATATATTTAATCGACCATAAGTGAAAAGCCATTTGCATTTTACTTTACCTTACTTTTGACACTCTTGGTTGGTTTTTATGTTGAATTCTGTTTCATTTATTGCAATTTACTGTTACACTTTTGCTATTTCTACATTAAATGGAATAAACATTTATTCTTGTATCAAAATCTAGCAGGTGTTATCATACGAATTTTCTCATGATTGACACAATAAATTAACTGTTCGAGTGTAATGAAAGTATAAAAGTACCTACCTTTTTATCCACCAAAGCGAAACCGCACCAAATTAATGTGGAGTGCCTGAGTATCCTTAATTTTTGTATAGCTGCCTTTGGATTGTATAGTAAAATAATGTACATATATGATTTATTTTGAAAAGAAATAGCTATAAATTGTTATGGTGATTTACATACATTTTATTTATTTACAGCACTTAGCCTTTAAGTGACATTAATCCCAAGTACTGGTTTATCGGTTACAAGCTAAGGACGTAAAAGGGACTAAGGATGCAAGATTCAAAGTACCTCTTGACTATTGATCGAATTGGATTGATAAATAACTGAATTCATACTTAATATTATTTTTATTTCTTAATACAACAAAAATACAAAAATAGGTTTTGGAAAATTTTCCTATGCTGCCTCATTTATATTAGGTACAGACAGACCTAGCAAATAAATGTTGATCTGAACTGAATTAAAAAAAATTGGGTTTTGCTCTTGTGTTTTTCTTTTACCAAAACATTTATCGCTCATGACAAAATTATACTGTGATGTTATAAGCAGAATACTTACTTTCTTCAGCCTGCACAGAAAAAGAAAATTCTAGAATAGGTAAGTATAATATCGCACCATTTTTGTTTGTATATTTACGTGAGGGGTAAACACCAAGTTTGAAGAAAATCAAACAAATTTTATTAATGGTAGTAACTGTCATAGGACCAATTTCTTGATTTTTGACTTTCTCATCAACGTCTCTAACGATTTCAACCAAATTTTTTTACAGAAGCTTCTTTGAATTTTAAATAATATAGTTAATAAAAATGTTCGAAAAATTGTTTTTAGATTTTTAAAAAAATAATACAAACTTTTTTTGAAAATTCAATAACTTGAAGACGAAATTATGTCAAAAATGTATGTCATTAAATATTAACAATTTGCATATCAATTTTCTTATAAAAATTTGAAGTAAAATTTAGTACATAAAAAACAAGTTTCAGTGTGTCTACAGCCTAAACCATACTGTAATGAAAGATCTCATTTATCTCAAAAACGGCTCTAACGACTTTAATAAAAAAAAAATTGGGTGTGCTATAATGAACATGAGCTACATTTTGGTCAAAAAAACTTCTCATTGACGGCTCTAACGATTTCAACCAAAATGTTTGTACAGCAGCTCCTTTAAATTTTCAATTCAATTTTTTTTTTCAAAAATCAATATCTTCAGAACGTGTAAACGATTATTTTCGAAAAATATTTCCTAAAATCTATATTAATAAATATTTGAAAAAATTTAAAGAAATTTGTCACGTAAAAAATTCATTTTATAATAAAACGATTTTTAAACTTTGTTTGCATAAATTCATACTTTTCTAGAAATCGGACGGCAATTTCATGAATTTTAACATTCTTAACATTCTTATCTCATTCATGTTTTGTATTTATAAAATGTATTTTAAATTCCAGGGTCTTTTTACATAAGAGCAAGTTCGTGCGATCCAGTCGTGCATTTACTCGTAATTTCTATTTGTTTAAGAATCTTGAAAAAGAAGTTTTAAACCAATATCAATAATATCAATTACTTTTTTTTTTTTTGTTTTTTTTTTTTTCAAAAATCCCAACAAAAAAAAATTTTCGAATATTTTTATATACAATATTGTTTTAAACTTAAGGGGGCTCCTGTTGAAAATTTTTGGTTAAAATCGTTAGAGCCGTTAATGAGAAAGTCGGAAATCAAAAAAACGATTCTATTTTCTATGACAGGTACCGTTAATAACATTTCGCCCCAAAATTTTTTCCGACCAAAATGCGAAAGGCTATGCACCCTTCGCGTGCGAGGCAAATTTACGAACATCAGCCTCATTAACGTTCACGGACCTACGGAGGAGTCCTCAGACGAAGAAAAAGAGACTTACTACGAACAAGTCGAAAGGGCCCTCAATGCCTGTCCAAGGTATGATGTTAAAATCATCCTTGGGGATTTGAACGCAAAAATAGGTCGGGAGCCGGTATTCAGGCATTACGCAGGCACCCATAGTTTGCATGAGAACACTAATGACAATGGACTTCGAGTCTTAGAATTGGCAGTATCGAAAAACATGGTCGTTGCGAGTACCAGGTTCCCGCGTAAAGATATCTACAAAGCCACCTGGGTATCACCTGATGGAGTCACTCGTAACCAAATAGACCACGTGTTGATAGACCGTCGCCACTACTCGAACTTGATGATGGTACGAACGTACCGAGGTGCCAATATCGACTCGGATCACTATCTTGTTGGTATGGTTTTCCGAGGGCGGATTGCCTTGCGAAGACGCATTGCATCCGCCGATCAGGTTCGAATCAACACGGCTGCCCTGCGCAATGAAAACACCAGTAACACCTTTGGTAATGCGTTAGGACTCGCCCTAGAATCACTTGATTTAGGGAGAGTAAGTCCTGGAGCCAGTATGCTGGGCGTAAATGAGAAGTGGACACGCCTTAAGAATATTGTCATTAGTAATGCCAACTCCATCTTAGGCAGCAGTCGTAAAAATCGGAACGACTGGTTTGATGATGAATGCAAGCTAGCGACTGAACGTAAGAATGTTGCGTACCGAGCAATGCAACAATCTCTTAGAACGCGGGCACGCGAAGAGGAATATAAAGAGCTCAGAAGAACAGAAAAACGGCTACACAGACAAAAAAAATCAGCCTGGGAGAAGAACCTAATCTGTGAAATAGAAAATAGCCGAGAGCGAGGTCCGCACCAGGCGCGGAAGTTCTACCAATCCGTCCGAAACATGACGCAGTACACACCACGCTGAACATACTGCAAGGACGGAGAGGGAAATCTGATCACCGATCCTGAAAGCATACTGGAGCGATGGGAGGTGTACTTTATTGAATTGCTAAATGGTCAGCTCACTGCAGAAGTGGAGGCTCCACTACTTCAAGAAGAATACCCTATGTTGCCGCCGCCACCAAGCACAGAAGAGGTTGAGAAGGCTATAGGCCGGCTTAAACAGAACAAAGCCCCGGGAGCCGATGGCATACCAGCCGAATTATTCCATCACGGCGGGCCAGCCTTACATCAAGCAATCCATGATATTATAGTACACGTATGGGAGCAGGAAGAAATGCCAGAAGACTGGCGAAAAGGTTTAATATGCCCCATACATAAGAAGGGAGATGTCACAACGTGCAGCAATTATAGAGGTATCACGTTGTTGAGTACCGCCTATAAGATACTCTCCTCTATCCTACAAGACCGGATAACCCCATACGCTAAAACCGTTATCGGACAATATCAGTGTGGTTTCATTCCAGGCAAATCAACAACTGATCAGATATTTACCTTGACCTTAGGCAGGCGATGGAAAAATGTCTAGAATTTAACATCCCAACATACCATCTGTTTATAGACTTTAAGGCCGCCTATGATAGCATAGCCAGGGTAGAACTTTACAAAGCCATGAGAGAATTCGGCATCCCAAATAAATTGATACGACTATGTAGGTTGACCATGACCAACGTAACAAGCCAAGTAAAAATAGCCGGATTGCTATCCAGACCAATCAACATCTTTAATGGACTCCGACAAGGGGACGGTTTGGCCTGCCTCCTCTTCAACCTGGCGTTGGAGAAAGCAATCCGTGACTCTGGCACGGCAACAAGAGGGACCATCGTCAACAGGTCCAGCCAGTTACTGGCTTACGCAGACGACATCGACATCATCGGAAGAACCGAACAAGCTGTACACGATTCCTTCATCCAGATCGAGCAGGCGGCACAAAATCTGGGGCTGCACGTTAGTGAAGGTAAAACAAAGTACATGGTGGCGTCGAATGCGAGAGGAACAGTTGGTCAAACAATCAAGGTTGCGGAGCATGAATTTGAAGTGGTGCAATCCTTTAAATACCTTGGGTCAATAGTAGCAGCCGATAACAATATAGAAGAAGAAATACGCGGGCGGCTTCTCAAATTCAACAGAGCCTACTATAGTCTGTCAAAGCTCTTCAAATCCAGAAATCTCACCATAACTTCAAAACTGCTGCTGTACAGGACCATGGTCCTGCCAGTACTCACATATGGATCCGAGACTTGGGTGCTTAGCAAAAGGCACTCCGACCTCTTAGCTGCGTTCGAGAGAAAAGTCTTAAGGAGAATTGTTGGCCCCGTATGTGAGGAAGGACGATTCCGGAGACGGTACAATCATGAACTGTACGCAATCTACCTTGAAGCAGATATCGTGATAAGCGTGGTAGACCATGCTTGCGCTGGAGAGATGGCGTAGACCAGGACGCCCGAAGCCTTGGGGTGCGCAACTGGATGGCGTGTCGGCTAGAGACCGGGATAGGTAGAGAGACTTGTTGAAAGAGGCCAGGACCGGAACCCGGTTGTCGAGCCGATGATGATGATGAAAATGTAGTCCATGCTAATAACAGCACACCTAATTCTTCTTATGAAAATCGTTAGAGCTGTTTTCGAGATAAATAAGATTATGCATTACGGGTGTATGTGGGGTACCGTTAGTTTAAGAGCTAAAAAAAATTCAATTTCCCCTCAATGGAATTACCGAAGACCCTTAAGTACCGAGTTTGAAGAAAATAGCTCCAGTGGCTTACATTCATTTTAATCAATAAATCGAATTGGGCAAATTTTTTCACGCGGTCACAGATATCTTGAGGTTTGATCTTATCCGAGCAGGGTTTGACGAATATCTCAATTCTTTTATTAAAGAAAGTGACAAAACAGAAATAATCAAACCTTAAGCTTTTTTAACAAAGATCTCACGAATTTTCTTTCGCACTTCTATCCACATCCCACAATGTCAACTTAAATAAAACTTTCTACCTTCAGATCTTCTTGTGAAAATATGGCATACTTGACATACTTGGATAAGATGAATCACTTCATTTTTGACCGATCGATGATCTAAGACCGACAAAGTGACAACGGGCTTATTTTAGACACGTACTCAGAAAGACTAAAACGATATCTCCTCTCGGCTCCTTTTTAGTGTTTCTCAGACAGAACTTCGATAAAAGAAGTATTTTCTTGGTTTAAAAAAAGTGGTATCTTCAGCTATCTGGATGTTACGAGTAAATTTCTAGAAGCTCTACCAAATCTGTAACTACAAATCATCTCCTAATATGAAATCAGAACCAAAAGTTTCAACGAATATTGAAGAAGATTCACGTGTTATAACCAACCAATGGGTTTAATTGTGTCAGACAGGAATCTCCTTCAACCAAACACCACATACCTATATCTAGCCCTTTGACAACATCAACACTTCGAACATAAAAAAAATCAGAACTACGAGTATCTATCTCTTTAAATGTGTTCTCTTCGGCCAAAAATTCATTTCATAAAAAAAGGTTTTTCTTCTTCTTGGGATATCTTCACTCAAAAACAACAATTTTAAGGAGCAATTTAAGTCAATACATACTTAAAATTACATTAAATAAGTATCAATGGGCTCATAAGTCCTAAGCACACGTGATTCACATGACGACGCTTTTCGATGTGGTTCATCTTTAGCCTTTAAAATATAAATCTTAAATTCCACTTCCACTTAATATTGGTCGAAAGTATTTTGGGTTATTTACATAAATTACAGCAAACATCCATGGAATGTTTAATTAACTTTATCTTGTAATTTATACCTACATTCATTTTAATTATAATCCTATATTGCGGTCAAACGATTCCTCTTTTCAAACTTGACAAAGCCCTTTATCTTTCAACTTTCATCGATAAGATCACTTGAAGTATTAACTTCAACTATGTAGGTACTATGTTTGGTTTAAGGACATCTATAGAAATAATGCTCCTAAAAATTCCAACCAAGGAAACTTGTTCAAGTGTTCTGATTTAATTAGTGCAAAAGCCATTCAATAAAGATACTCGAAAATAAAACCCATTTTCTTCGACCGCAATATTTGAAAACCTAATGGGACTAGATAGACACACATCCTCAGGATCAGGACTCGAATCCGAGTTTGGAATAGTAAATGTGTGTGTCATTTGCCAGGGCCTGTTCAACTTTGAATTGTATTTCATTTGCTTTGGCTTAAACTGTTGAAATTTAAGTAGATACGCAATTTTCAGCCCTCGACTTTTGAGCTTGACATTGCGCGTCTGTCCCTGCCCTTTTGGATAAACGTGACAATGGTTTCAATAAAGAGAAACTAGAGACGATGATGCGGCAAAATTCGAACGTGTTATACGCTCTAATTGTTCACTGAAAACCAATAAAATGAACCCCCAAGGATTAAGGATTTTCTTAATTCGTTTTCAATTTCACAAAGTTTAAGATACACTGACTCCGTGTCACAATGCACGATGGGACGTTTCTTAGTACATAATTGAATTTTAATAACTTTTCTTGCTTAAATGTATCTACTTATTTATGTAGGTGTTATGTATGTATGTCCTTCAGGTTTAACCAAAATATTTAGAAAGTCCTAGACTAGATTGTGAATCAAATTATGTCTGTTTGTCACGAATACTAATAGCTTTGCCTTCTTTCGAGTATAAATATGTATGAACTTTGACAGTTCCATGTAGTTAACCTGATTTTTGTTGACAAAGCTATAATATTTGTGCTCTTTGCACATCCAACATCACACCTATTATAAGGATTTGCCATTCATAAAAAGGAATTTGTGTGGAATGAACAATTTATGAAAACAAATTCTGTTGCGTAATATTGCGACGGAATTATTTCAGCAGGCCTGTGAATTGTGATAAATTAATAGGCATAAGATTGGTGGTGGGCTTTCTCCAATTGTTAAGGATTGTGGTTCTTTTTTTGCCAACTTTTGATTGTGGCATTTAAATAAGCAAAATACTGTACTTAAGAGAATGTTTGAATACCATTTTTTGTGTGCGCTTTACATTTAAGAAAGCCCATTTGTCAAGCTGAAATTCAAAATAAGAACTTTTTGTAAATGGAAATATTCTACAAAAATTTTCCATATCTTAGGTTATAAGCTACAAGAATATTTAATGGGAGTATTAAGTTTTGACGTAAATATAAAATATGCAAGCAGTATTCATTATTTACGTCGTATACTAGTTTATAACGGTTGCATGGATTTTCTTCAAATTTAAAACATGGTGTATTTAAGTAATTCCCAAAAAGGGACATTTGAAAAATAAAAAGCAAAATAATTTAAGCCGTGCGTTTTTTGGTACCAGTATTTTTTCAATCTTATTTGAACGTAAAAAAAATCCTCACATATGTATTGCAGACTTTATTTATTGACATATTTGAAATGAAATACGATATCTGTAGAAATCCTATTCGCCTTTAGCAGTTAGATCAAAAAATAGTTTACAATGATGGTTTTTCATTAAGGATTATCGAACTTTGACATGCGATTGCAGCCATATTGTTGACCGATACATCTGTCAAATTGACTGTCATTTATTTAATCTGTCTTTTCAACCTAATATGGAGAATTAAAGCGTTCAACAACATGGCTAAATTATTAAATTTTTCTTCTGTTCGAGCAACATTTCGAACGCTTTGTTCATTTTACGGTCCTTATAATCATCCTTGCGAGAGAACTATTCGTAAAGTGGTGGATAAATTCAAGTCAACCGGTTCAGAGAACAATGAAACGCAAAATCTTCTATAAAAATATCACAGCTCTTCGTGAGAGTGGGCAAGCCAAATTGTCGAATTTGGGACGTTGAAAATCCACATGAATTCCACCAAATTGCAATGCATCCAGGAAAAGTAACTGTTTGGTGTGGATTTTGGGCTGGCGGCATCATCGGTCCATACTTGTTTGAGAACGCGGCGTTCGCCAGGCCATCACCGTCAACGTCCAGCGCTATCGGTCGATGATAATGATAACCAATTTCTTTCTTCATCTTGAGGTGCCAATAAACACAAACCACTATTGTATTTATATTACAGATAAATAGGAACATCTGGCAACATTATTCGCTTGCAAGGAATTTCTATGGTTTAGTGTTTTTAAATTTTCATGTTTTCTAATTTATGTACCTACATGAACATGATTCACTTTCAATGTTTAATCACGTGTTATCTTTTCGTTTCACTTACTTACTTACGGTATCACTGCTGTCGTGTGGCACAAGGAACTTATGAACAAGCTTCTGTTAAATTTATGACACCAAGTTGGTTGAAGTTTTACAGCTCGTACAGTTCGTTGTTTTATCTTTTCTTTCAGTCCATGTCTATGCAGAAAGCAGAACCCTGTGTATCGAATGCCTCACTATATTAACACCATCAAATATCACGTTTATATTTTTATACTACACCTTTATGCGTGAGTGAAATAACTATGTCAGTATGAGTAATATATCCTGAGATACATACTCAGTCCTTGTATTGAATTCAGTCGTTAAGGAAACGTCTCACAGTACAGACGTACAGCATTCGAGAGATAGTTAATAAAAGATATTAATAGTCTGGTTTTTACATATTTTCCCGACTCTAAACAAATCTTAAAACGGCCTAAAGCTTTCTCATCACAGTTGATCATAGTGGACATAGTCTATATGGACAAAGTCTCTATCTTCTTCGGATTCACCGCTGTCTGAAGTAACGTTCTTCTCAAGACGTGACATCATGCTTTTATTCAATTATGTCAATATGGTCGGACTTTGGAAAGATTTTGTCTCTTGTGTTGGCCTGATAATTTTGAACTATTCTTGACGGAACGATCTTAAAAAAATCAAATGAGAGCGCATCTTCCCTGGTATTAAAGTTTTTTTAAGAACTAAGATTCTTAAGAGGTCTTTGCTTACCTTGATAGAGCAGGCTGCATTCTTCATCTTTATCCTGCACAAGCGGATGAGTTTTCAGGTATACCACAACTTAAACTCGTCTCATACTCTGCCTTGAAATGGATGAATGATGGTGGGTATTGATTTGAAGTTGATGGTTTTTTTCCGTCTATCATAATGTATCATGAATCTTGGTCGATGGTGGACTTTTTCTTCCACTATATGGACCTCTTTTCCCAAAGGGATACTAAATCAACATGACCACCTCAAAGGGTTATCGTCTCGGCACCAGGGACATGTTCATCCATTGATAACATACATGTGTGTCTTCAATATGGCGACATCGTCAACATCAAGGGAAACGGAGATGTTCAATAGTGTCAATAAGGCCTACCATGGCAAAACCGGACGTGTTTACAACGTGACACCCTCTGTCTCTGGTGTCATTGTAAATAAACGTGTTCGTGGATGAATCCCTGAGAGGGTCAATGTTCGTATTGAACTTGTACGAGTACATTACTCCAAGTGCCGTCAGAACTTCGCCAAGCAAAAGAAGGTGTGGGTGAATTTGATACATCAACCAACATCACCAAAGAAGTCTAATTTCGTCAAGAAATTTTAGGAATTCACTGCATAAAAAGGATGTGCGAAAAGAAGCTGAGAAGGGTATTGTAAAGTACTATCAGCTTGTTGATGAACAGCTTCAGATATTTAAATAAAATGGTAGAAAAGTTCTGTTAGAATGCTGGCTTATGACTATGTAGTTCAGAGTGCCTCTAAGCAATTCTAGGTTCCAATTATCGGGCAAGATTTCTTCCAGAGGGCTTCATTTTGGTCGTTCTATTATTCCCAGCTCGTCAGAGACGGCATCAGGACAGTACTCTTAGTTTCTCATATTTTTTTCTAGATTCGCGGCCTTGTCATTCGGGTGTAGATTTAAAACAGCAATGGCATTGTCAATTGGGAAACAATATGCAACGCTGGAATTAATTCTAAAAAACTCAATGATGTCTTCTTTCGTTTAATCGGAAACCACCCACTTTGAGCTATCAATGAGCGGCACTTGCATTGAGGAAACCGAACAGATTTCAGTTCTCGGTATGTGCATCACAGAACAGCTTGCGTGGAATGACCATATATATTAGATTTTTTAGATTAGATTTTTATTCAACAGCAAAACCAATTTTACGTTTTCTTGTCCAAAGCTTACAATTTGAATAGTTAAAGGCTTTGCAATTTATGCCGTCAGTCTGAGTGTTATATATTCGGCGTCGCCAATTTTTCACCCCTTCTTATCTGTATGTATTCTATAAGGTCTATATTCGTCCAAAGCTAGAGTACAATTCGTATACTAGGGTAGGTGCTCCAATATCCCATTTAAATCTCCTGTATAGAATCCCGTATCTCTTTAGAACCTCCGCAATATACTCGTATTTTGTCTTTTATTATTCATTGTACGTTATTTTTAAAAACAGTGACCTAGTGAAACGGTCAGTTGCACTCCTTCCTATTGGCCAGTTTTTCCCTCCTATTGCGATATTCAGGCATTCGAAACCAATGTGCATCACCATCTCCATTTAAATCCTCTACAACTTTCCTTAACGCTCACACTGTGCTTAAACATTTTAAGGATAGTCATAATTCTGAGCAAAATTTAAAAAAAATTCTGATTGCTTTATGGGAAAGTTCTCGTTATTTGATAATACTTCTAAAGAAGAAGAACCTCAAGATCTCTTGCGATTTATCCCTTCCAATATAGAGTTTCTTCACAATATGCCGATACCTTATTGGGATATCCGAAGAAATACCTTAGCTACAACTAGGCAGTGGTCCTCTGGGAACGTTGACATCCTGGATTCCGAAAGGAATGCTTTTGTCGATTGAAATTTGGTGACCTGGTTGACGCGACCGATGGTTGATTGATCCAAGAGATCTTAAGGTCCCATTAAGAATGTTGAGATTTGGGAAGTGCGAATAATCTATCACAATGCTTCGCCCCACAGCAAAGTCGAGCAATCTGAGTCCGTTATCAAACTGGAGTAAAGAGCAGACTAAACATTCCGAATGTGTCACCAATGATGTTTTCTCTTCCGAGCTTGGCGTTGAAATTTCCCACTCTTCATATGCTTTGTCAAAGCGCTCGTATGTATTGGTGCCTTTATAAAACTACTTAATATTATAACTAACTGTTTTTATAATTTTAAATTGTGCAAAACCTAAAACTATGAAAACATGGTTAGCAAAACTCGCAAATATTTGTGGGTCCGATGTCAGTTTTACTTCACTATTTGCGGTCGTAGCTCCCAAATTGTATAGCGACACTTCCAAAATACCTAGCAGATGAATTTCGTATGATTTGCAAGCACTTACTTCTTTCAGAATACATATGTAATTTGTATTCTGTCATTGTGGTTAGTCCTATGTACCCTTTTTTCTGGGCAAGAATTTTGGATTGAAGCACTTTGAAAGATGGTTACTTGTGTTGAAGTTAAGCCTCTTTGCTCTTTTCTATTTCCAGTTACCATTTTTGAATGGTACCTTTAAAACCTTATTGTTTTCTAAATATGTAGCTCTCTGTATTTTTAATGTCCTTATGCTACAATGTAAAGCTAAGTGTACACGATTGGTAGATCTTACAATATTGTAAGACCTGACAATGTCTGACAATTATCTACCAATGAGCTGACAATTAAGTTGTGTGTGTACACGGTTGGTAGAAAATCTACCAATCTCTTACAATTAATTGTCAGAAGTTGGCTGACAATTCATTTTCAGATAGCCAGCTTAATACCTACCAATTAATTGTAAGAGATTGGTAGATTTTCTACCAACCGTGTACACACACAATTAATTGTCAGTTTTTGTTGGTTATGGAAACTGACAATTAAACCTTGGCTGCAAATTTTCTGACAATGAAAAAATTGTATGATGCTAAAAAACGAACATCTTACAATTTCTTCATTGTCAGAAACGTCAGACAACGATAAAAATTGGAAGGCCTGACAATAAATTGTGTGTGTACACGATTATCAAATACCTTACAATTTACCATCTTACAATTAATTGTCAGATACATTTTCTGACAATTAATTGGAAGATTACACGATTGTCAGCTAGCGTACACATGATTGTCAGATTTCTTACAATTAATTGTCAGACAATGATCTAACAATTAATTGACAGACAAATTTTCTGACAATTAATTGTAAGACTACACGGTTGTAAGACATTGTAAGCATGTTTTTCAATATTGTAAGATCTACCAATCGTGTACACTTAGCTTAAGCCAAACATTGCGCTTTACACGCCGTCTCCACTAGCGATAAATCCATCGCAATCGCAATAGCCAAAGCAGAAAGCAGAGAGCAGAAGAACTGTCAGATTTTTGTGGCTGGGCATTTCATCGCATACTTTTTTAGTATAGTGAATAATTTTAATGGATATAAATGAGTTCTATGGACAATTTCAAATCAGATTTTTTTTTAATTTTGTTAGAAAAACGTAAACCCCAAGCAAAAGCTTTCTTCGCACGCAAAACTCAAACTCAGTTAAATTAAATTTGGTTACGCCAGAACAATATGACAGTTCTCCTTGCGATAAAGCAAGCGATGGATGGTATGCGATGAGAGCATACTTTCTATCGCAAGCGATGACAATATAGCTGCGATGGCGGTCTCCACTTGCGATAATGAACGCATGCTTTAAAGCATGCTCTGGATTCATCGCTAGTGGAGACCGCATGTTAAGAATCATTTTCAATACTGGAATTTAATCTTATACATTCAGCTTTATTAAATACCCACACATACCCACACTCTAAATTAGTTTTTTTTTGTTTCATTTAAATTTCACCTGACTTCATCTTGTTTTATATTTTCTTGAAAAAAAAAAATTCTTGTATAAAAATTAAATAGACAACACTTCGAGCGAAATAAATTCAAAGACCCCTATTGATAAAAAATTCTATAAAATACCTTTATACGATAACTTAAAGGCAAGACCATATTATTATGCAATGATGAATAATTTATTAAATGAAAAAAGGTATATCAGAATGAAAAGAATGAAACAATTCTGGAGTACCGCGTCTAGAGGGCTGGAATCAAAATCCCAGAAAGTAACTTTACTCCAACATTTGGCTTATATACAAAAGGGCACATTAAAAAAAACTTTCCTGTTTTAATATTCTGGATCGAACTTTGAAGGTAAGTTTCGCAGGTTGTAAAAAATGATCACTTAAGATTTAAATTAAATTTTGTAGACAATTTTCAAAACCGTGTGATATTGAACCAAATAATCGACAATTTGTGTCGAAAACATATACCTATTTTATTGTTATTATTATTAAATAAAACATGGTTAACAGTTTTAAAAACTTTGGCTTTTATTTCAAAACAGCTCGAATGATTTTGCTGAAATTTGCTCAAGTGTATTTGGTAATACAGGGTGTATTTTTTATGTTCCAGGTCGATGGTCTTTAATTTAATTATGTATGGAATATGATATTGGTCAAGTGAGCGCCTCTGCACATTTTGCATAACAATTTCGCCGACATTTGTTTCGCAATTTTGTTTCTGAAGTTGTCCTTAAGCATCGAGATACACATACCTTCCTTCAAGTACCTCTATATAGGAAGAAATCGTGAGGCATCAAATCAGGAGATCGAGGGGGCTAGTCGGTATCACCAATTTTTGATATAACATTGGCAGGGAAAAAAATTATAATAAAATTCACATGTTCTGTACGCTTAATTGATTCAATTTGGGCACAAGAAAGTTTCCAATATGTCCCGAAAGCGGTTACCATGAACTGTAACAGCATTTAATAAGGCATCCTCCAGTTAACCCAAATGAATACCATTCAGTTACTCTACGAGATTGTAGTGGTCTTTGGTGCATCAGTAGCGGCTATTTTGCTTATTAACAAAGTCAGCCAAGTTGAAATGTGCTTCGTCGTGGATTACTTTCATTAAATATTTTGAAAATTAATTAAAGATTATCCGTACAAAAATTTTAAACTTCCAATGCGGTGTTTTTTGTTTTCTTATTAATTTTTAGTTGAATTCATTACGTTGCCGTTTTTTGATTTTGTTTTTAACATTCTATTCAGTAACAACGATCATATCTTCGGACACAACATTTTCTTCCGGAACAACAACACTCTTTTATCTAGTCGTATATCAAAGACATAACATATCGATGTTGGGACTTTCTTGACTTTGATCATGAACCTTGTAATGCCCATATCAAACGAACCAAGTTCTTACATGATCAAACAACACGGCTAAAAATACTACAATGTCCCAAAGGTAGTAAAAATGTTTGGTCATTTGTAAAAAATATTAGAAACTCCCGCTGTTCGTCGGTTCCAACACTCGTTTACAATAACACTCCTGTGACTAGCTCACAAAGAAAGGCAAATTTGCTTGCAGCCCTGTTTTCTGCAAACTCGACGCTGCCACATAGTGTTATGACTCCTCCTGTTCTTGAGAGCGTAAATGGTTTTATGGGACGAATCTTCTTTCGCACTCGTGCAGTTGCAAGAGTCTTAGAAGATCTTGAAATACACAAATCCGCTGCTCCAGATGGTATATCACCTATTGTTCTGAAGAGGTGTTCTACTACGCTGGCAAAACCATTGCGTAAGCTTTTCTATCTATTATATTCCTCTGGACTCTTTCCTAGTGGATGGAAAACAGCATTTGTCCAGCCAGTCCCTAAAAACGGCGAATTCTCCTCACCCACAAATTACCGACCAATTGAACTTACGTCCCTTCTTTCCAAGGTCATGGAAACGCTGATTAATAATCAGCTTAAGAAATATCTTGAAGAACGAAAGCTTCTCTTAATGACCGGCAGTACGGCTTTCGTAGCAACAGGTCTACTGGTGATCTAATGGCATATCTCACCAAAAAGTGGAAAAGAACAAATCCTTGGACCATTTTGGTGAAACCAAAGTTATTGCACTTGATATTTCTAAAGCATTTGATAGAGTTTGGCATGAAGCTCTCTTATTGAAAATGCGTGCATTTGACATCGATGAATGTCTACTTCGCTGGATTAGAAATTACATTTCAGGCCGGTCAATTCGTGTTGTTTTGTACGGTTGTTAGTCTGATATTCACAAAATAAATGCTGGTGTGCCCCAAGGCTCTGTTTTGTCTCCGACTCTCTTCCTCATCTTCATCAATGATCTCTTGTCTGTATCTTCTAATCCAGTACATTGTTTTGCTGACGACAGTACCCCCAGCTTTTCATATTCGTTTCCAGATCCACATCCTTCATCTTCGGAAGTGGCTCTGCAACGGCAGCAGATGATAAGTTCATTAAATTCCGACCTAGACAGCATTGTAGAATGGGGTGTTAGAAACCGCGTGGAATTTAATGCTTCGAAACCCAAAGCTGTCTCCTGTCTGTCAAGCGAAATATTCCACCCCTGCCATTATCCATGGATGGCACTTGCATCGAGGAAACCGAAAAGCTTTCCGTTCTTGGTATGTCGATTACAGACCATCTCTTGTGGCATGATCACATATTTGATGTTGCGAAAAATGCGACGAAATGCTTAGGTTTCCTCAGAAGATGCAAGCAGTTTTTTTTTCCCCTTCTGATCTGGCTACAATTTATAAGGCATACATTCGGCCTTAGCTTGAGTATAACTCCCATATCTGGGCAGGTGCTCCTAAAACTCACTTGCACCTCTTAGACAGAATCCAAAACAGAGCCCTTAGACTAATTGGAGACAGGTATATAACGGAAACTTTTGTTTCTCTCAACACCGTCGTAATGTCTCTTGTCTAACTTTGTTTTATCGCTTCTTCTATAAACAGTGCTCAAATGAAATAGCCAGTTGCATTCCTCCCTTGAAAGAATTTCGTCGTAACACTCGTCTTGCTAAGAATGCCCATCAGTTTACCCTTGAGCCTAATTTCGGGCGTACTGTAAGATACAGAGATTCATTCTTTAGCCGTACTACTAGAATGTGGAACACTATACCTCACTCGATTTTCCCCCCTCATTGTGATGTACAAGCATTTAAAACCAATGTGCATCGGCATCTCCTTTTAAATCCGCTCCTCATTTCCTAACTGCTCGCGCTGTGTTATTATAACATTATAAGGGTATTCATAACCCCTTGAGTGTGTGCTCAAGATTAATATAATATTATACAGGGTGATTGGCATAAGGTGTGACAAAAAGCTAGAGGCGTGTAGGTTGGACTAAGACAAGAAAAAAATCGTATGGGAGGGGGGGGTCTATTTCCCCCCGTTTAGGCGGGAGGGGCAATTTAAGAAAAAAATCACTTAAAACAGAAAAAAAATTATTAAAAAATAACGGTGATACCTACAGAGTAATGCTATAGCATTTTGAAAAGCCAGAAATACATTCTTTAATTTTGTTTTTAAAGAAAGTTGTTCGAGTGCATAGTTTTTGAAAAATTATTTTTCAAAATCAAAATTTTGAAAAAAAAAATGAAAAAAATTTTTTTAAACAATTTTTTTTCAAAACTTTACGTAATTAAGTATTATTTTTTTATTCAATATTCAATGCTCTTATTAATTTTTGATCAAACACAAAAAAACCGGATGTCAAAATGTTTTGTAGTTTTTGAGAAAATCAAAAATAACAAAAACTACTTTTGTTCTAAGAATAGCCTTTTATTTTAGTTTTTATACGTTTTTGGATTCTTAGGTGAATTTACGATTGAAAGGATTAACTTTCCTTTTAATTTTTTTTAATTATCGTCTTATAAACATACAATAATGTGACAAAGTACTGGATTAACCATATTTCACACATTTTTTCATTGAGAACACCTGCGTGAGAGCATTGGTTTAAAATTGACCTGCCACTTTTTTATTATGATGGGGTCGGCTTGGCGTAGGTGCATTTACGAAAAAAAAGGATTAACTTTTTTTGTAAATTTTTTTTATTATCAGTCTTATAAGCATACAATAAAGTGACAAACTACTGGATTAACACATTTTTCATTGAGAACACCTGCGTGAGAGCATTGGATTAATATTAACCTGCGAATGTTTTTTAAATAATTTTTTGTAATAAGCTTTAGTTAAAAAATAGTTAAAAATTTAAATAAACAGTAATTGTGTATTTTATCTAAATATGCATGTATTTCTTATTTTAATTGATTTCAAGATTCAGGAACATTCTTGTTCTTATTTCGCAATTGCACTTTTCTGTCACTAGTTAGGACGTGTAACGTTGCATTATTTAAAAAACATTCGCAGGTCAATATTAATCCAATGCTCTCACGCAGGTGTTCTCAATGAAAAAATGTGTGAAATATGGTTAATCCAGTACTTTGTCACATTATTGTATGTTTATAAGACGATAATTAAAAAAAATTAAAAGGAAAGTTAATCCTTTCAATCGTAAATTCACCTAAGAATCCAAAAACGTATAAAAACTAAAATAAAAGGCTATTCTTAGAACAAAAGTAGTTTTTTGTTATTTTTGATTTTCTCAAAAACTACAAAACATTTTGACATCCGGTTTTTTGTGTTTGATCAAAAATTAATAAGAGCATTGAATATTGAATAAAAAAATAATACTTAATTACGTAAAGTTTTGAAAAAAAAATTGTTTAAAAAAAATTTTTTCATTTTTTTTTTCAAAATTTTGATTTTGAAAATAAATTTTTCTAAACTGTTCACTCGAACAACTTTATTTAAAAACAAAATTAAAGAATGTATTTCTGGCAATTCTGCTAGTTCAATGCTATAGAATTACTCTGTCACGTTATTTTTTAATAATTTTTTTTCTGTTTTAAGTGATTTTTTTCTTAAATTGCCCCTCCCGCCTAAACGGGGGGAAATAGACCCCCCCCTCCCATACGATTTTTTTCTTGTCTAAGTCCAACCTACACGCTCTAGCTTTTTTGTCACACCTTATGCCAATCACCCTGTATATAATATTAATATAAGATTAATATTCTCGGATTGCTGATAAAATATGTTTCACACAACTAAGCTAACTCTTTTTTTTAAATAACTTATAACTTATTCAAACATTGTAAGCCAGACTTAAGCACGATATATGCGTTTTGAATACCTCCGCGAACCGCCAGAAACAGTTTTTACTTTGCATTAAGGGCTTTATTTCATTTGTTTATTAAAAATTGTTATTGGCCTGCTATTCACTGCAATATTTGTGTCTGTTTGACGGAAAAGCAACCAAGGTTAATAACGGGTCTTCAGATTTCATTCATTTTTAAATTGTCATTCCGACTACATTTGATTATTAAGAACTTAGCGGTTATTATGCCACAATGTGTTGAAATATTAAAATTCGCTGAAAAAAAATTTGAAAATATCGAGGAATCGAGGAAACGTTTCGTCAAGTGCATACAGCTTTTGGTAGCCAGGTAGCTTGACCATCTTCCCACCAAGCAACAATGATTTCATACCAAAATTTAAACGTTTCAGTCAGTTAAAGATTTGAAGATTCCAAATCGTGTTCGTCCCCGCATCCGCAGTGAGAACCAAACTGCTTGTTTAAAGGGGTTGAACATGTCTTAGATGGTACTTTGTAAAACCGCTGCTTCCTTAATAGTTAATATTAGCCAGATCACATATACTTCAGCCTTATATCTTTGTATTCTTAAACTTTTTTTAGATAAAAAAAGCGGATTTATGTTGGCAATATCTGCATTTTATTTTTATAAATTAGTTATTATTCGCCAGGGGCGAACGCAGGTACGGGTTTTAAGGGTTCAACCCCTCCCCCCCCAAACGACCAAAAAAATAAGGGTTCATTTTGTTAAAGAAAAAAAAACAAAGTGTTATTTTCGTGCCATAAATTCTTCTGCTAGTGTTGTTTTTTCTTACGACTTATAGGTACGAGTATAAGACAAGTAATGCATTCGTAAAAAAAAATCGAACTCAAGATTTTTATCAAAGTTGACATTACGATGATAGCGAAGACGAAAAATGTGGTCTGTCTGTTCGACTACGGCCTAAAAGGCTGGGCCGATTTTCGTTAAACTTGGTAGATATCGTTTTGAATTTTTTCCCCCACACGTTTTTTCCTTTTCTTTTTAAGATACAAAATAATGGTACCTGCCATACGATTTTTTTCGAAATCTTATAAATATTTTTTTTTCTCAAAAACTATCCCACAGAATTAAAAAAAAAAATTTTTTAATTTATTTCGTCATTTTAGGTAATTTTCGAAAAAAAAAAATTTCCAAAAAATTGTTATTCATGGAAGCCCCGTTGGAACCATTTTTTTTTTGTTTTTGATTTTCTCGAAAATAGTACAACCGATTTTAATCATTATGAAGCCCCTCCAAGGTTTAAATTTTAATGCGTATACAAATTTTAAGTTTTATTTTTTGATTCTTAAAAAAAAACTTTTTCTGGAAACTCAATACATATTTCGAAAACCCCATGCTCGATTTTTTTTAAACTTGATAAATAAAAGTTTCTTAATATAATCTACAAGATCTGAGAAAAAAAGTTTGTACAAATTTGTACAAATAAATATAAATATAAATATAAAAATACAAATGTAAAAAAATGGTTTTCGAAAATCGTATTTTTCACAAAAACGGCTCCGAGAATTTTGATAGTTTTTGTTTTCGATTAATCTTTACTTATAGAGTAGCTTCTAAAAAGCTAAAAAAAAACATTGCATTTTAAGACTTTAAAAAAAAATATTTTTTGAATTTTTGAAAGAAAAAAATCAATTTTTTTTTTGAAAATTCGATATATCAAAAACTGATCAATATTTTGCTTGTAATTTAAATTTTTATTCGAAAAAAAGTAAAAAGTTTAAATATGCGTACCAAAATTTTTTCTTAAATATGTTTAATAAATTTTGTATACAAAAGCTTATTATTTTAAGAAACCACTTAAACGAATAGCAATTTTGTTCTTGCGTAAACTAATATTTACTCAAAACACATGACATCCTCTGTTTAGCTCCAACTACTAAAGGAGTTTCAGTCATTTAAGAAATGAATTTTATGCTTTTTTCTAATAACATTAATTTTTGAAATTCTTAGTTTTTTACATAAGAGCAAGTTTGTGCGACCCAGTCATGCATTTAATTTTATGTGTCTTCGTATTTTAACGCAACTGTCTTAATTTGAATTGATGATTAAAAATAGAGACTAATCGAACAGCAATTGCGTTTTTGATAATAATTAACATTATGTATAGGGCAGAAAACGGACTAACGGAGCAAATATACCGATACAGATATCCGTGTTAATCTTAAAGGCCGATTTATGGCTAATAAATGATTTCGATTTATATAAGTTTGAGTTATTGATGGCTCCAAGGTCGGAGTGTGTTGAACTACAGCAATAGAAAAAACTCACTCATTTCGTTTGAGTGAAAGTTACAGCTACAAATGAGTAGCACATAGCACCCTCTGAGAGCGTTTTGGTTATAATTATGTAGTATAGTTAACGTAGGTACCAATTGACTGTTGCTGGTGTCCTTATGTTTTCGTATAACTCTTTTTCCTATGATCGCAAAAGTACAACAAGTTATAACGGATTTAGTTTTGCAGATTTGGACCACTAGGCGAACCTAGAACTTATTATAACTCTATTGTTAGGTACACTTATGGAATCACTTACACTCTTTTTCTTCTTGTTGCATTAATGATATTTTACGAACCAAATGATGACCTCCATCACAGGGCCCGTAGTAAAAGTCTATGTCTAAGAATTAATTCCGCAATAAAAATGCCCAAATGGGAAGCACCAAAACCGACCTCGTAGTGAATACTTTCCAACTTTTGGTAAAATTATTCAAATTAGCCAAATAGGTATTCATTGCAACATCTTTATGATCTTTATACAGCGATTAGCTGTATGAAATTGTTCCGTAACAAGTACCTATAATATAGTAATAAAATAATATATTTATGAAAATCTCATATTTTTTTGAAACCACAAAAAAATATTTTCTGCGTCCGCCCCTGTTCTCCGCCAATATAAACTTTCGTTTTAGAGTAAGTTCTTACGACCCAGTGCAGAATTATATTTGGAAAGAATACATATAAGAAAACAAAATATATTTATTTGGGTTTATATATTGTGAAGGAGTGTTGACGAAATTTTTAAGCAAGGAAGGATATAAGAATATAAAACTTGTTTACATATATTGGCGATTCATGTTAATAAATTGCCGTTTATTGTCATTTTATTTCAACCTTTTGAAGAAAAAAGGAAAACGATTTAACGGACTTTATTTAAAATTGTCTTTTATGTAGTCAAAATTGTGTGTTGATGGGTTTCGGTTTTATTTTTGTTGTCCTTTTATTTGATGTGTCCGCCGCTGTCCAATTGATGGCTATGGGACATGGGAGGATTATCAGGAATAAAATGAGAGAAATGTATGTTTTCATGTCTTTCAATTCAACAAAAAAAATGATAATGACCAACCAAATTTTATGAGGTATAAGAGGATAAACCAACAAAATTTTATGAGATATGGGAGGATAAACATGGAAGAATTGAGTGAAAGAGGCATAAATATAAATTTTAAAGGGGATTTGCTATCAAGAACGACTTTTGTTTCAGGACAAAATATTTCGTAATGTAATGACCTCGAAAATATGTTTTGATTAAAGCTTGCAGTTTAAAACCTAAAATTGCCATTACAGAGAGGTCCGGGGAGTTTCGTGAAACTAAAAGCGAAAAGTGCCTCACATAAATTGCTCCCTGAATTGAAGTCGTGTTCATAGAGTTGCCATTTTGTAAAGATGGTAAGGCCGCACCTCCATTAGCAATATTTATTTCTGCTAGTATCTCAGACATTATATCTGAAGATTATATTTCTTTAACTCTGTGGGCATATTATGTCGTGATTATTCATTCCTGGCCATAATCTCACCAAGTAAATCACGTCGTTTGATTTTAGCGATAAACGCAGTGGAAAAACTGGAAGAGTCAAAACGGGAAGAATACAAAAGGAAGCACACGTTTTGGTTCAATCCATTTTTGAGCAAAAGAGTTTTGCACGACCTTGAAGAACATAACCTTCAAGACATTGTTGAGTAGTCCCACAAGCATAGAAAGTCTCTGAATGCCCTAATTAATTTAAAATAATAATCAAAATACTTACTATTTTCAATGTTTAATTCTTTTAATGTTAATTTTGGCCTGCAAACAACCAAACAACATTATGTATGTACTTCAACAGATAGTAAATGGTAGAAAAATAAGTTACAAATTACATCTTGCCTTCACAGGACATAATTTCTATACGAAGTGAAAACATAACATTAGTTTGCCAATGAAATGAAGGAATGTTACATGAAAATGTGGGAATTGGTGTCAAGACTCGACGTCTTGTGAGAAATTTGTGTCTCGTGAAGTTGGGATGTCACGAAACTTAAAAATTTATATTTGCATTTATTTCTTCTACGAAGACAAGAAATAAATAGAAAAAATATGTCTAAAAATAACAAAAATCGAGACATAAGGGGACTCTACAAGAAATATTGACTACATGACACATTTCTTGCAATTATTTATTTCAAGTGGAGGCTCAGTGTAATGAAGGCCACCTTGAAGAATTAACCTCGCTGAACAATTGGACAGTCAATGATGTTATCAGGTAATTTTAATGGGTCGAGGTACCCCGGTCTTTTATATTGTCTATAAACATAGTGAGCTATTTAACAATTAATTTCTGGTCCGTGGGAGGGCCTACCAGGGCCATATTAAAGCGATTAAGTATAAATAAAATGTCAAAAAATAGTTTGGAAAATATTTTTTTTGTCGGTGGAAATATTGGTAATATTTCGTACTAAGTAGTTGAGGACTCTTACCGCAAGAAAACTACCGGGATCAGAACTAACTATGAAAGATCGACAGATGATTTTTCTTTCTTAATTAAAAATCACATAAACAAAAACTTTTAATACTTTCCCATAGCTTTAAGACTATCAGACCATGTGGCTTGGTTCTTCTAAGCCTCCAAACATTGTCTCTTACACTTAAAACATTTTCGTTTCGGAGTTGGTATGACTTCGCAGTCGCTGATTGTGTGTTACACACTTCTGTGACCATTTATATTTGAAGGTCTATTTCTTATGTACCAAGGGGCATTTATTATTCCACGAAGCTATTCCCTATAGCTGGATAACATACGTCCAAACGGGTTTCAGGACTAGCGTGTATAACATTATTTTCTTTTGGATATATAAATCAGCGCTCTGTTGTAGTAACCTGTACATTTTCCTGGACTTTACATAAGTTCAGTCCTTTTTTTTCTTTTGGATGTGTTCTTACCGTTTTAGCTTTGTATCCAAAGTCATTCCAAGGTATTTGGCAGTATTGGCGTAAGGTTCAGCTTTAAAATTGGAACAATATTTAGTTTACTGTTTGTATGCGTCGATTTTGTTTCGTTTAATTTGATATGCCATCGTTGCGTCCGATCTCTAGCTTTATCCACTGCATTTTGCAGTTTTTCTGTAGCCTTCGGAATGGATTTATCAGGCACTAATATCGCAGTATCTTCAGCAAAGGTGGCTATGTTGTCCACTGGAATATCCCTAGCATAAGCAAATACAGGGTTGGTCCTATGACACTTCCTTGGAGTGTACCGGCTTTAATTTCCTTTAGTTCCGAGTAATTTTGTTCGTACCGTATTCTTAAGAGTGCGTTCGTAACGAAGGATTTCAGTATTTTGCAGTACAGAATGGCAAGGTTTCTATGCAGTTTGTACTCAAAGCCCAAATGCCAAACCTTATCAAAGACTTGAGCAACATCTAAGAATAGAGCTGAACATACTCGTTTTTCTTCAAATGCTTTTTCTACAACATTCGATGCACTTGGTCTATCGTGTAATGTTTATTTTTTAATGTTTATTTCTAAATGTTGGTGACTTACATTGTTTAGGTATAACAATGACTTCTGCAATTTTCCAATGATGTGGCACATATCTGTAGGCTATTGAAGGTATTTCTTTCAAAACCTGAGCAGCTATTAGATGGTGATTTTATGTTGACAAAAATATGGAGCTAGTAGGTTTCGACATCTCTTATTGTGTGTTTGATTTTGCCCAATCATCCGGAATTTGGATCCCTCACTCAGCCGGAACACCATACTCATCTGACACTATCTAAACTATGCCAAACTAGGCAGCTTGTTGACTGGTACTGAAAAATTAGCCAATCCAAATGGCCC
Organism: Philhelius festivus; assembly: GCA_963931855.1. Classification (NCBI taxonomy): domain Eukaryota; kingdom Metazoa; phylum Arthropoda; class Insecta; order Diptera; family Syrphidae; genus Philhelius; species Philhelius festivus. The sequence continues at coordinate 5,099,893 of OZ007556.1, read as the reverse complement.
CCCGTACAGTAAGCCTCCGCCCAAGCCTACAGTCCGCTATCTCGGGATCTAAGGAGTCGCACGGAGGGCACGCACAGAAGTAACCGAAGTTCGTTTTAGATCCATTTTGTCGCGTTGAGAAAAGAGATCAAACATTCGATTTTCATTTCCGAAAGTTCATCAATTTTGTTCAAAAATTCCCTTTCTAATGATTGTGCTCTTAATTTGTCCAGAGCAGGGCATTTGCAGAGGAAATGGAGGACTATTTTCTTTTCCCGCTAATCCCCACTGCTATGACAGCGTTTGCTACTGGTAGCTATAGCTACGATCCTGAATATGTCTTGTATGGGTCTGTATATCATTTCAAGTGTTCGGGATTTATTATAGGTGGGCCAAATCTTTCTAGATATGATGCAGTTATTTAAACTGCTCCACTTACGGTTTGATTCGCTAAGAAAAATTGGGAGAATTTTGCCCTTCATAATGCCGAGCAGAATATTCACTCTTTTTTCAAGTGAGTTATGAAGGGCTGATCCTTGCCTGCTAGCTCGTCCTGTCCATTGTCATTTATGACACAATTACTCGGAACCCAGATAAGAATGATATTATGGTTAATATTGAGCCTAGCAAGTACATCCCGGATTTGCTTGACCAGAATTAATGATGTAATGTAATGATGTACTAAAATTATTGGCTTTAAAAATTGCCTGACTGTCAGTGAATATATAGGCGTATTCCGGTTTTGCATCTTGTTCGAGTACATTGCATGCTTCGCTGATAGCCACTAATTCAACTTGAAAAACACTAGCAAAGTCTGGTAGTCTCAAAGACCTAGGTATATCCAAAGTCAAAGAGAAGATTCCTGAACCAACACCACACTCCGTCTTCAAGGCATCAGTAAAGATGGTTGTGTCGAAGTTTTTCATCACGATGTCATCATCCCAGTATATTACCATACTTCTTCACTGTTAGAGATTTGGTTGCTAACTTACCTATAGGAATTAATACCTAAAAATAAACAATTTATAGCCAACAACTCGCAGAGACTCTAAACCTAGGAATTGAAGGGAACTATGATTCTCTGCCGGATAAAATCGGGTTAGATGAGAACGACTTTTCATGACAAGAGATGAGGCTATAAGTGCAATAGTGGAGTAACCCACTTTTTTTTAAAAAATGAGTTTTTCATAGAAATTGGTCTCTTAATATATATCTATTTTAATACAAAAATAGTTTTATGCAGCTATCTACACTCAAAACTAGATGGCACTTAAAGAGGTGTTATTGCATTTTATAATTTGATGATAGTTTGAGTGCTATAGTGGCGTAACCTTCATACTTCTCTAAGAAACTGTTTAGATTGTGACTGCTCACTCTCCCGCCATGAAATTAATGAAAAGAAATCAAATGAAAAGAAAGCTGAAAGCTGAAAGTGCTAGGTAGGGGCTGAGGCAAGATCCGGAAATGGCTAAAGTATCTACCGATACTTTGGTTTTAACTTTTGAACTCATAAAGACCCAGCACTAACAACAGGGGTTGTATATTACAAAAGACAACCTTGGACCTTTTGCTTCGGCATACATAATATGGGTACTGAAAAAGTTCACATGCATGTTTGGGATGAGTCCACAGCGTCAAGGGGGCTCAAGAAATTGGATCTTGTCTTATGAATTATTTTAAGAACGTAGGACAGTCTAAAAAAAAATTATTATGTATTCTGACCAATGGGGGCCAAAATAGAAATACATATAAAACTTTCACTGTTGTGCCAATTTTTGGTATCTCATACTCATCCCATTTTTATGGTTGAAGAAATCGGCTATCAATTTTTAGTCAGTGGCCATCGCCATGCCTATTTCCCATGTGACCAAGATTTTGGTATAATAGAAAAGAATAAAAAAATTTATAAAGATATCTTCGTCCCAGATGATTGTTTTAACGTCATTTCCTCGGACAGAAAGAGAAACCTATTTGAAATTGTGAAAATGACTTCATCTGATTTTTTGTCCACCAAATCTCTTGAAGAAAATATCACAAATAGGAAGCTGTCCATTTCAAATTCCAAGGTTGAATGGCTTAAAATTCAGTGGTTACATTTCGAAAAAAAGTAAACCATTTTCAATTTTTTATAAATATTCTAATGAAATTGATGTTTTACTCGAAGAGGTAAATGTTAAAAAGAGACAATCCGTTAATATTAAAAAAAAACTCAACCGGCTTGAACAACCTAAAATATACGATAAAAAAAGAAAGACTTAATTGAACTGCTTCAATTCATACCACCAATCCATCACTTTTTTTATAATAATTTAAAAACGTCAACAAGTGTTCCAATCGAAATATTTGACGATTTATCAGACGAGCAGTAAAATCATTAAAAAATAAGTAAAAATGTACATATAATTTTTTGTTGTTAAACTATGAACTATGAGAGAAATAAAAAAAAATATATAATAAGTTTGGCGTATCTTACCTTTTTTTTCTTTATTTTTACAGAAAACCATGAATGCAAAAGTGGCGTAACCCACCTTTTGTTTCCAAAATGAAGTTGAATTTAAAAAAAAGCTTGCCCTACAAAATATGCCTTTTTTCAAACTGCTCCACGTTTTTAGATAAATCAAAAATATCAAAGGAAAAATACAAAAAATGTTTAAAGAAAACCTGTTTCTTAAATCTCTCTAAAGTGAATTTTATGGGTTACGCCACTATTGCACTGACAGCCTCAGATATTCTTGTCACTGTTTACAAGCGGCAAAACTCCCTAAACTAATTGCAACTCACCTTTTTACCGAAAAATTTTCAATAAAAGGATGCTTCTGTAGATATATACATATATGTATATTAAAGCTTTAACAAGAAAACCTTAACTACGTCAAAGTAAGATAAATTTTAATTAAGCTTTTGTGCGTTCATTTGTTTGCCAATTTTATAAGCAAATCTTCTGAAGAAAATTCTATCTCAATTTAAATTTTTTATTTTCATTTTCGACACCATAAAAAAGTCAGTAAGTCACGTATCTTGACTTAAATTAACCCCCTTTCTTAGGTATTTGACATTTTATTGTTGTACTCAAAACGTCAATTTAATTATCTATGAGGGCGGCTGTTTGTGTGTCGGTGTTTTTTTTTCGCCTTATGATGACGCAGGATCTTGAAGTCAATTTCTTTATAAAGATTTAGAGATTGAGAAAAAAATATAAGTACGTTCGTATTTAAGTGATTATTGCTGTTGAGCCAAAAGCAATTTAAATGGCATCAAAAGATTGACTTGCTTCACTACCTATTCAAAGTTCAACAGCACCTATCAAAGTTTTTGGATAACAGACACTTTTCCATGGAAATACTTTTCTTTTAACAAACTTGAATTTCAACAACAATATAAGACAAACAAAAACAAAAACTAAGTGTCTCTTGAGCTGATTCTAATTTATATTTTCAAAAAAATACAAAGATTATATTAAGTTCGAAGCAGGGCCGTACCAAACACGATACGCGGGCCAAAACATTTTAAATAAACAACAGCGTTCCAGAACACCACGAATATAGTGATTTTTTTTAAGAGTAGGAATTTAATTTCTGTCAACAAATTTACACGAATTCTCGGAGACTAATTTTCTATCTGGTATTTCTATTTTAACTTTAATGCTAGATTTGGAAGACAAAGTCATGGAAGTATGTACTAGCTGTTCAGTTCATACTAAAAGCAATAACTAACAACATAACTAACATGTGTATCTACACATAAAAGGAAGTGTTTTCCATAGGCTTAAATATCATGACTCCTTTTTAAGTCAACCTCATTTACAAAAACGGCTTTCAAATTCTACACATATTGGGTTAGATTAGTGGTGCGAAAATTGGGACTTGCACCAAGTGCAATTTGATCTGTTATCGGCCCTAATACATTTAGCCTTACATCTGAAGTGGTAGCACCATACTATTTTTTCTGTGATAGCTTTTATACGCCTTTCCCAAATGCATATACCTAGTGATAAATCTTAAGAACTTACCAAGGAGGAGTTTTGTGACCTCTTGGGTAGAACTTCTCCGAAGTGTGAAGTCAAAGTTATGTTGAAAACTTGAATTAATTCGGAAGAAAAGACTTCTTCGACAGATTAATTGATGAGAAAATAACGCCTTCCGACCAATAGACTTTGCAACAAATCAGAAGAATAATGATTCACAAAGCAATCTAGCGGTCTTTTAGACCTTCGAACCAACAACCAAATCAATCATCTGGTAATCGACGCCAAGATAAACGTTTACACTAATCATCTTCTAGTTGCAGCTGCACGAAAATCCTCATAAAGACCAACGAATTTTGAAGTTAACCACGATTTTATCGACTTCAAAACCGAATATGCTAGTATTTATCGTCAAGAGCTGGAAAATAAATCCAGCTGTGTCAAGTATCATTGGTAGGTAATAGGAGATAAAAGAACCCCAGAATATTCCAAACATGAATATTGTTTCGATAAGTAGGTGCGCTTTTATGTGAATTCTTCAATGTCATCCTGGGACATATAAAGTGTAGGGAAAGCCTTTATGTCTTGAGTACAGATATCAACAAACCTGTCCAATTATGTCAAGAAATATAACATAAAACATAATCGGCCGCTGACAAAGTTCCGTAATTAAGTCTTTCAAGGGGCTTGAAGAATATACGAAACTAAAGTTTCTCTTGAAGTAAAGGAGGGCTGTACCATATTTATACATGCTTTCAAAACACAAACAAGGATCTGTTCATCGCCTAACAACTATTGATAGTAAAATGAAGCTAACAGATTGATAGAAGTAAGTTTCCGCTCTTACAAAGCATTAACAAGTCAGAAACCATTGCAACTCTGTTATAAAATTAACCAATTTCTTACATAACCGTAAATTAAGGCAAGAAATCCTGCAATGCCTCAATGTTAGTATATTTCTACTGGTCTGGTCATTTGTCAAGAACGGAAAAAATTCAAATTCGTCTTCGGTTCCAACGCTCATCTACAAACGACAACCCGATAACTAACTCTTCAGATGAGACAAATGTACTCGCAGCTCATTTTGCTGCTAGCTCTTCGTTGCCTGATATAACAACATTGCCCGTCCTTTACTTGAGAACGTAAATCATCCAATAGAACAGGTATACTTTTGCACTCGTACAGTTGCAAGAGCTCTTTGAGATCTTGAATAAAGCAAATCCACTGGTCCTGATGTTATACCCTTATTCTTCTGAAGAGGTGTTCTTTATCTCTGGCACAACCATTGCCTTAGCTCTTGCACAACTTCTACTGCTATGGAATCTTCCTTGAAAGATGGAAAAGACCATTTGTCAAGCCTGTTCCCAAAAATTGACTCTTCCTCCCCCTACTCCTTCCCACTGCGACCAATTGCATTTACATCCCTTCTTTCTAAGGTCAATTGATCAATTATCAGGCCAAGCAATATCTCGAAGACAGTAAGTTTCTTAATAACTGGCAATAGAAGTTCATCGAACTCGACCCAACCGAACTAATTGACAAAAAAGTTACAAAACAGTCTTCGAGAGATTGGCCTGGATGACTGAAAGCAGTTAACTCAGGATCGTAGAAGATGGAGTGTCTCAGGCGGCGAGCCATCATGATTTGGGAGCTGGACAAGGAAATAAGTTTTATAAGCCCCAATGATTTTTTTTTCGTAACTATCCCATATGACACAGTTTTTACTACAAAACACAACTACATATACGTTTTAAAAAAATGTGTTTCATTAAATTCAACTTCTTTTAAAACATTTAATTCGGCGGTCCGCAAATATTTTTTTTATTTGACGGGCCTGGTCGAATCTTTTAATTCTCTCAATATCAAGAATACATAAAACAACTTAAGAAGAGCTCGTTTCTGTAAAACATATTTCAAATACTTTCACCACTCAATTTTCAATTTGATAAAGGACAACATTCTTTGTTTTCTGTTTTAAGTTGTGGCCAACAAAATAAATCAGTTTGTTGTGGTTTATTGGCTTAATTCAGTTGGCAGTTCATAAATTATGAATAATCTTAATTCAGTTACCTACCTGACAGTAAAGTAGTATGAGCATTATTTTAGTACCTACGTACTATCTTAACCAAAGATAATTATTAACTACAGCCTTCATTATTTATTACTATATGATATTTATGGTCACAGTACCTGTAAATGAGTAGATAAATACATAAATCAAATAAATAGAAGTACGTTTATTATCAGTTATTAAATTGAAAAACCTTCTCCTCCTGCTTTTTTTAAATCATCAATTTTGAACAAAAGTTTTATATTTAATTAGAGATAATAATGCAAACAAAAATTAATTAAATTGTAGACAGAGATAATTCTCAATTATATTCATTTAATTGTAGACATTTACATATGTATACGTTCAAAGTATATTGAATATTTTAATTGGCATGTAATTTAAATAAATCAAAACAATATTAAGCTTATGTTAAAATAGGAGTTCCTTACAGGGTGGTTAATGAATGTTGCTAAATTCAGGAAATTCAATAACTTTTTTGATGAATTTTGTTATATTCAAGGTTTTAAATAACTTTTTTTGTGATTCACATAACTTTTTTTAATTTGCGTTATACATATGAACGTATATGTATTTGTGTGCATTTTGGTTATATTCGAATTCGAGATTTATTTATCAAACTTGACACGAAAAAAAGGACTGGGAATTCGGTCTGTTTGGCTATTTTTATTGCCGATACTCATTAAACTTAAAAATTATATTTGTCGTAAATTGGGCTCAACGTGAATTATTAATTGTTTTTATTTTTTGAGTTGTAACGTTTCGGGTTTGATTACACCCTTCTTCAGATAACTACAAAAAATATTTTTCTTTTAATATTTCTTATTTGCTTGTGTATTTTTTTAAAGCATTGAAAAACAAGTATGCTTCTCCATTTTTTTGATGAATTTCAAACAAAATGAAATATTTTTAAAAATTCTTATTTGTTGCAGTTGTCTGAAGAAAAGTTACAACGCATAAACAACAAACATCGTTTTTTATAAATAAGAAAAGGTCAGGAATAAAGGAAACATTCTTTAAAATTACCTCAATTTTTGTAATATTTCCACACACGTTTTTTTTCGGTTCTTAAAGCCAGAATTATATTTACCTGTCATACTATTTTTTTTTTTTAAATTAAGGAAAATAATTTTTTCTCAAAAAGAAAAATAAAAAAAAACATCCTTTAGTAAGAGCTAGTTAAAGGTTAAAGTTGGAAAAAAATAATCAAAATCAAAACAGATGTCAGTGAATGTTAGAGGAGGTCGCTCGATGTCCTAGTGCCGTGCTCTGTATCCGTTCGTAATTTTGCCTCCGTCCCCGTTCCCGTCGCAGACGCATTTAAATTTAAATATAAAAAAAAACACACAATACACACAAAATACACAAAACCAAACAATACAAAAAAAAAAAACAACACACATTAAAATAGATAATTTTAATTAATAAAAAAAAATTATAACAACACTCAATATATTAAACGAAACCAATAGAAAAACCAACAACAACAAACAAAAATAAAATGCACGACTGGATCGCACGAACTTGCTCTTATGTAAAAGTACTTTGGAATTTAAGATACATTTTATAAATATAAAACATGGATTTAATGAGATAATAATGTTCAAATGCATAACATTGCCGTCTGGTTTCCGGAAAAGTATGAATTTATGCAAATAAACTTAAAAAAAAAAACGTTTTATTATTAAATAAATTTTTTATATAAGAAATTTCTCTAAAATTTTTCAAGAAAGAAATGTGGGATGCGAATTTTAAGTATTTAATAATATTGATTTTAGGAAATAATTTCAAAAAATAATCGTTCATAGGTTTTGAAGATATTGATTTAAAAAAAAAAAATTTTCAAAAAAAAACAACAAATATTTTTTCGAATATTTTTGTATACAATATTATTTTAAACTTAAGGGGACTCCTGCTGAAAATTTTGGGTTAAAATCCTTAGAGCCGTTAATGAGAAAGTCGAAAATAAAAAAAACGGGTCTATGGCAGGTACCCCTAATAACATTTTGCCCCAAAATTTTTGTTGACCAAAATGTAGTCCATGTCCATAATATCACACCTAATTTTTTTTATCAAAATCGTTAGAGCCGTTTTCGAGATAAATAAGATTTTGCATTACGGGTGTATGGGGGGTACCCTTAGTTTTGGAGCTAAAAAAAAAATTTCAATTTTTCCTCTAGGGAATCACCGAAGACTCTTAACTACCGAGATTGAAAGAAATAAGTCCAGTGGTTTAGGCTGTAGTTCGAGGTACAGACATACAGACACACTGAAACATGTTTTTTGTGTACTAAATTTTCCTTAAAATTTTTATAAACAAAATTGATATGCAAATTGTTAGTATTTAATAAAATACATTTTAAAACGTAATTTAAAAATTTAATCGTGTATCGGTTTTCAAGATATTGAATTTTCAAAAAAAATTTGTATTATTTTTTTAAAAATCCAAAAACTATTTTTTCGAAAAAATTTTTAGTTTATATTTTTTTAAATGCAAAGCAGCTCCTACATAAAAATTTTGGTTAGAATCGTTAGAGCCGTTGGTGAGAAATTCGAAAATCAAAAAAACCGTTCTATGACCCTAATAACATTTCCCCCCAAATTTTTTTTTCACCAAAATGTAGTCCATGTCCATAATATCACACCTAATTTTTTTTATCAAAATCGTTAGAGCCGTTTTCGAGATAAATAAGATTTTGTATTACGGGTGTACGGGGGGTACCCTTAGTTTTGGAACTAAAAAAAAAATTTCAATTTCTCCTCTAGGGAATCACCGAAGACCCTTAACTACCGGGTTTGAAGAAAATACCTCCGGTAGTTTAGGCTGTAGTTCGAGGTACAGACATACAGACATACAGACATACAGACAGACAGACGGAATTGTCGGACCCACTTTTTTCGTCTTCGCTATCATCGTAATGTCAACTTTGATCAAAATCTCGAGTTCGATTTTTTTTTCTAAATGCAGAACTTGCCCTATAGTACCTATATCGCAAGTAAAAACACTCATACCTAGGGGATAACAACAAAAAATACCTATGTTTGTCAGAGCACAGTAAGTGACATTTTCCTTTCTCTACTAAAGGCATAACACTTTTTAGTGATGTGTTGAAACGACTTTTTATTAGTCTTACATAGTGATTTTCTTAGATTTCGTCTGTTTTGGTTTTTGTTATTTTTTTATATTGCAATGGCTGGTTATTTCAGAGTAGACTATTGTAATATTCGTGGGCTGAGAGCGAATTTTCTGGCTGCATGTATCCACACTGTTTCTAACAGGCCAGCTGTTTTGGCACTGAGTTTAACCAAAGTAGGTGAGGATTCCGATCCTACTGAATTTTTTATTCATGGGTATAGCTTGGTGCCATTATTCTTTTCCCACCATGGTCTCGCCATTTACATTAGGAATGATGTTGCATATCAGTTCTTACCACAATATGGTCGCTGCACCAACTCCTTCTCCAATTTTATGTGGTTTAAATTTTCCATTAATAAGCACATCATTCACTATTGTTTTCTTTATCGAAGCCCAAATCTGGATAGAGTTTCAACTTCTCAAGAATTTGATACTCTGTCCGACTCTGACCATAGTGTTATATCTGCAAATTTCTCGTGTCAAACAAATGCAGTTAGAGAAAGAGCTCCTAGAAGAACCGTATGGCAGTACGAGAAAGCCAACTGGAACGGTTTGAATAACTTTTTCAGGATTTTTAACTGGTCACTATGCTTCCTCGATAGTGACGTAGACTCCAGCGCAGATATGATAACTAACATTATTCTTTTGGGAATGAAACATTTTATCCCGAATAGGGTTAAAAGTATCAGACCCAAGGATAGTTCATGGTTTGATTTGAGCTGTAAAGAGGTTATCAAGGAAAAAGAGGTAAGCTTCCAACTGAGGAAAACTGGAAAAAGTTCAAACAAGCCAGGAAGGCCTGCAACGCCCATTTTCGACGGACCAAATTTTTACATGATCAAAAATCAAGGCAAAAAATACTGCAATGTCCCAAAGGCAGTAAGAATTTTTGGTCATTTGTAAAAAATATGAGGAATTCTTCCTCTTTCTCGGTTCCTACGCTTGTTGTCAATGACACTCCTTTCGTTAGCTCTATTGATAAAGCTAACTTGTTTGTAAGGCAGTTCGTGGCAAATTCCACCTTGCCGGATAGTGTCATGACTCCCCCAATTCTTGAGCGCGTTAGTGATTCTATGGGACAAATCCTTTTTCGCACTCGTACCGTGGCAAGAGTCCTGAAAGATCTCAACATTCATAAATCCGCTGGACCGAATGGTATCCCCGCTATTATTCTGAAGAGGTGTTTCTCCACGCTAGCAAAACCCCTACGTAAGCTTTTCCATCTGTCCTATTCTCACTCGTTCCGAGTGGTTGGAAAACTGCATTTGTTCAGCCAATTCCCAAAAAAGGCGAATAATCTTCTCCCTTTAATTATCGACCGATCGCACTAACGTCCCTTCTTTCTAAGGTCATGGAAACGCTGATTAATTATCAGCTCAATAAATATCTTGAGGAACGAAAGCTTCTTAATGACCGGCAGTATGGCTTTCGTAGCAATAGGTCCACAGGTGATTTGATGGTTTATCTAACCGAAAAGTGGAACAAATCTCTACATTGTTTCGGAGAAAGTAAGATTATTGCACTTGATTTTTCGAAGGCATTTGATAAAATCTGGCATCTTGCTCTTTTATCGAAAATGCTTGCTTTCGGGATCGACGAATCCCTACTTCTTTGGATTAGAAATTTTCTTTCGAACCGTTCAATACAAGTTGTACTAGACGGATTCAAGTCTGAAACCCACAATATAAATGCTGGTGTGCCCCAGGGCTCCGTTTTGTCCCCAACCCTCTTCCTCATTTTTATTAATGATCTCCTGTCTGTAACTTCTAATCCAATTAATTGTTTCGCTGACGATAGTACTCTTAGCTTTTCATATTCGTCTTTAGACTCACATCCCTCCTCTTCGGATGTGGAACTGCAACGACAAAATATGATAAGCACATTAAATTACGACCTAAACAGCATTGTGCAATGGGGAATAAGAAACCGTGTCGAATTTAATGCTTCGAAAGCCCAATGCTGTCTTATATCGTTAAAGCGAGATATACCCCCCTTGCCACTATCTATGAGTGGCAGTTGCATCTATGAAACTGAACATCTCGATATTCTCGGTATGTGCATCACGAACCACCTCTTGTGGAACACTCACATACGCGATGTTGCCAAAAATGCCGCAAGATGTTTGGGTTTTCTGAGACGGTGCAAGAAATTTTTCTCTCCTTCTGATCTCGCTACAATCTATAAAACCTATATACGTCCAAAACTTGAGTATAACTCCCATCTATGGGCTGGTGCTCCAGTAACTTACTTAAGTCTCTTGGACAGTATTCAAAGAAGAGCTTTTAAAATGATTGGTGACAATAACATCATTGGCTCATTTACGTCACTCCAACATCGTCGTAATGTTTCTTGCCTCACCCTTTTTTACCGTTATTTTAACGGACTTTGCTCTAGTGAAATAGCCAGTTGCATTCTTCCCCTTAAACAATTCAACCGTAATACTCGCACTTCTAGGAATGCCCATCAATTTACCCTCGAGCCCAACTTCGGTCGTACTGTGAAATACAGAGATTCGTTCTTCAGCCGTACTACGCGAATGTGGAATTCTTTGCCACGCTCTGTCTTTCCCAGTCATTGCAATGTTCAAGAATTCAAAACCAATGTACACTGACACCTCCTTTCTAACCCTTCCCTTTTTTCTTAATGCTCACACTGTGTCTCTGGCATTTTAAGGGTAAACAAACCCCTTGAGTGTGCGCCGATTATAAAAAAAAAACAAATACGAAAAATGGTTACTGCACCTGTTACAGAATCATATTTTATTATTTTTATTCGATTTTGTCAAAAACGGTATAATGGATTTTCATCAAACTATTACTTATTTCGAAACTGCTTAAAATTTAAATAATAAATAATATAATATTTTTTTTTAATTGGCGCCAGAAGTTTTTTCGCATTATGTATCTAAAATATTTAGAAAGACAATTGTTCTTTTATTAGAAAATTGCAGTACAAATGTTGAAAAAACCACAGTGGAAAATCTTATTTTCCTCGAAAACGGGTCCAAGAATTTTGAAAAAAAATCTCTATAGCTTAATTAGTACAATTTATGTATCTTAGTGTGACCTAGTCGTACATTTTATTTAAATGGATTGAGCAATTTTTTACTAGTTTGATCTTTTAAAAAGAACAAATGTGAATTTATGAAGAAACAAACAATTTTAGATGGTGGGTGAATTTTTAAGGAATGTTTTTTATACATAACATTTTAAAGACGTTTTTAAGAACAAATTGTAGGTTACCAATTTAAAATATCGAAATAAATTTAAAAAAATATGTTTTTCTTATATTATGGTTTTAAACTGTTTTAAAAAAATGTTTTTAGAAAAATGTTTTCTTGATTTAAAATTATCTTATAACACAAACTTGCTCTTATATAATAGACCGAGATTTTTAAAAACAATGGCTCAAAATTTTAAACAGCTTAATATTAATACTAACAATTTGCCTACTTTTAAGTAGATTACTAACCCTTTCTTAATTTTAAACATTTTCTGACCAGTATCGTGCTAAGGCTATTTTTTAATAAATTGCTTCTGAACGCTGCCATTACATTTCATGTAAAACACTTAGTAAACAGACCTGTTTTTATGTTTGTAAACATCAAAGAGTCATATGAAGTAAGCACGATACTAAAGCAATAAAATATGTATTCGATGATTTTAACTTTAATAGAAAGGTAGAGAAAGTATCATTCTATATACGAGTTGTATTCGATTAAAATTCGCAAAATTTTCGTTTTAACCCAATTTCATACTAAAACAGCTTTAACGTCGTACTAATTCAACTAAATGTGATTTCTTAAGTAAATATGAATTTATGTAAGAACAAAAATCATATCATAAGTCGTTTTAGCGGTTTCTTAAAAAATAAGCTTTTAAATATAAAATTCTTAAAACATTTTTAAGAAAAAAAAATTAAATTAATTAAAGTTTTTATTACTGTACGAATAAAAAATAAACTTCAAACAAAAAAATATCGAACCGATTTGGAGTTTCTAATAAGAAAAATAGATTTTTTTACAATAATTTAAAAAAATATTGTTTTTAAGTTTTGAAATGCCATGCTTTTCAAACCTTTTAGAAGCTTCCTTATAAAAAATTAAAAAAATGGCACTATGTTAGGTACAGCCAGTAAAATTTTAATTTAATTTTTTTTTTATTGAGTTATAGATCGTAAGAATAAATCGAAAAAAAAATTTTTTTTAAATTCAAAATTCTAGGCGCTGTTTTTTTAGAAAAACATGATTTGCAAAAACCATTTTTAACATTTGTATGGTGGCTACCGCTAGTTTTAGAAAAAGATATCACTCAAATATTTTTAACTATCAAGTCCTAAGAAAATCGATAAACTGAATTCAATGATTTTAAACATCTTTTTACTTGCGACTGTCTGTCTGTCTTTTCGACTACAGCCTAAACGGCTCGGCCGATTTTCTTTAAACTTGGTAGATAGTATTTTTAATTTTTCCACCCACACGTTTTTTTCTTTTTTTTAAGACCTGCCATACGATTTTTTTCGAAATTGTATACATATTTTTTTTCTCAAAAACTGTCCCAAAGATTTAAAAAAAAAATTCAAAAAATTTCATTTCGTTGAAACCATTTTTTTTGGTTTTTGATTTTCTCAAAAACGGCACGGCCGATTTTGATAATTTTTTTTATGCTAAGACTCCCAAGCGGTTTGAACATTATTTTGTTTAAAATTTTTCCAAATTTTTTTTTTTTTGGATTTTTAAAAAAAATTCAATTTTTTTTTTCAAAACTCAATATTTTGAAAACTCAAATCGATTTTTTTAAAACTTGATAAATAAATGTTTTTTTTTAATATAAATTATAAGATGTAAGAAAAACAAATTTATTTTACCTAAAAATAACCGTTTTCGAGAAAAATACGATTTTAGAAAGTCATTTTTTGACATTTGTATGGTGGGTACCTTTATTTTTAGGTAAAATAAAAATTTTTTTCATACATCTTGCAGATTATGTTGATAAACTTTTATTTATCAAGTTTGAAAAAAATCTAACATAAGGTTTTCGAAATATTGAGTTTTGAAAAAAAAAAATTGGAAGTTTTTTAAAAATCCACAAAAATTTTTTTTGAAAATTTGAATACACAGTTATATTTAAATTCTGGGGAACTTTAGCAAAAAAATGATTAAAATCCGTTGTACCGTTTTTGAGAAAATCAAAAACTAAAAAAATAGTTCTTTGGGGGGTACCCTCAATAACCATTTTTCGGAAAAATTTTTTCAACCAGTACCTAGCTTTTACTAAATAAAATTTGTTTGTATCTTTTGGTCTTAAAAAAAAAAGAAAAAAACGTGTGGGGGGAAAAAATTAAAAATGATATCTACCAAATTTGAAGAAAATCGGCCGATCCGTTTAGGCTGTAGTCAGTCGAACCGATAGACAGACAGACAGAATTGCGAGACCCACTTTTTTAGCCTTCGCTATCATCGTAATGTCAACTTTGATCAAAATCTCGAGTTCGATTTTTTTTCCGAATGCATAACTTGCCTTATAGTACCTATAAGTCGCAAGTAAAACATTTTAAATGAAGATAATACTGACTGTACCTACCATAGAACCATTTTTTTCAAATTTAGAATTTCTCATTATCGACAAAACGGATTTTAGTGAAATTTTTTATAGAGAAGCTTCTAAAAGGTTTAAAAAACATTGCATTCAAAACTTAAAAAAAAAATAATTTTTGAATTTAAAAAAAAATCTATTTTTGTTGGAAAATTCGATATCTCAGAAACGGCTCAATATTTTTATTTGTAAATTAAATTTTTATTCGAGCAATAATAGAATCTTTGTATTGGTGTACCAAAATTTTTTCTTAAGAACGTTCTAAAAATTTTGTATATAAAAGCTTATATTTTTATGAAACCAGTAGACTTATAATTTTTGTTCTTGCATAAGCTAATCACATTGTAACCTGTTTTTAGCTCCAAATACTAAAGGAGTTGTTTTAGTCGCTGTTGAAATCTGTTTTTGTTGAAGAATCTGGTTCCTCTTCGGCTGTTTTGGTCACTTAATGTGCAATGAGACTTGTTTATTTCACTTACTTTTCCCAACGTTTCGACAGAGGTTGCCGTCTTTTTGACGGTATCATATAGAGTTAAATAAAATTAGTTATTTATCTCGTTTTAAATAAAAAACGTTAAAAGCTTTTTTAAATCAATAAAATAAATTTATTTTGAAATAATAAATTTAAAAATGTAGCACTTCTTATACGAAGTATTATATTAAGTATGTAGTTCAATATTTAATTTAAAATGACTATGTTTATACTATAATTTAATTTACTTAATCAATTATTAATGAAGCAAGAGCAGTTAATAAAAGAATGGGATGGGTGGCAAAATTGAGTAATTTGATGAACATGAACAGGCGACATTGAACTGAACTTATTTTTAGTGTATGTTCCCAAACGGAACATATTGATACCTTCCCGCAAGAATGTATTAAGAGACATTTTTAAAATTGTTCAGGAAACGAAAAAAACGTCTCATTTAGTTATTTTTTTGTGTATTTTATTGGACGAAACAAATTTAAAAATGTCGCTTAATACATTCTTACGGGAAGCAAATCTGTTTCGTCCACTAAAATACACAAAAACTAACTAAATGAGACATTTTTTTCGTTTCCTGAACAATTTTTAAAATGTACCTTAATAGTACATTCTTGCGGGAAGGTATCGAATGTATGCAACACGCTTATAACTGTTAAGTGTAGAGTGACTGCGTTTAATTTTATTGTGTGCTGCTTTTATTTATTTGCTTGGTCTACAACAGATTTCTTAAGGCCAATTCAATTTGTTGGTTTTGATTTTTAAACCTAAATGTATTCTATTGACCTTTTCAGTGCGAACGTCTTTTTCCTAAAACTATTGCATGACAAAGAGTCTCGACGAAACTGCTCACCACATTTTGTCGCAAACTGGATGCTGATCCGTCTCATAGAATTAGTTTAGAGTCACTGCATTTTGTTTGTTAAAACTGCCGATTAGGTCAAAATAAGTCTCATCATTATCAATAATAATACAGTTTAACATGGATTTGTTTAGATTGAGTGTGTTTGAAACGCCCTATGGACGGAAATGACAGACTTCAGTGTGTCACAAACCATATTCGTATTTAATAATTTAATCCAATTTTAATTAAAATGACAATCTATATATATGTATATATACAAATCGAACTGCTTAATCTCTTCTAAAAAAAAGGATTTGTAAATAACAGTTTCCACCAGCCACCCTGTTATACCTATAAATTTGCATAAAATATTATTTTTAAATTAAATTTCAAAAATAAATTTAACACGTTGAAATGAATAAACAATTTGGTGTGCAAATCATCACACTTTGCGGATATTTATTTAATTGAAAACTTCAAAATTAATGAGTCCGTTCAAAATAATTATCCATTTCAACATCAATCAATTTAAATGTCTAATTTACTTAATGAATTAATAAATATATGTTTGGTACTTGATAGTTCGTTAGTTATAATGTCATAATCATAATCATCATAGCTTAATGACATTCTTTTTTTTCTGCACAAATTATAATGACTCAGTATACATATATTGTAGCGAAAATATATTTAGCTATATAATTTTTTCAAAACATTAATCCTTCAAGAGTACGTATATATGTATCGTGGATAGTACTTCTCATTTAAGCAGTTCAAACTCAAAAAATTGTAGATTCTCTCACAAATCGTACGCTTAATCCAGCCATTTTCCAAATTATTTACAACTCTAAAGGAAAAATTGATACCAAAACAAACTACCACCTGTTTTTCAATCACAATGTCAAATTGATATAAGTCTAAGGTGTAAAACAAATCTTTCCCTTCCAGCCAGCGACTACATATTAACCTTTCTGTTGGGCGTAATTATGGATAGGTCTTCGGAAATTGAATATGTTCTCTAATCTAACACCGGTTGACACTAAATTGAGGATTATTAAATCGTTTCTTTACCACTTATTGACTATGCTTCACTAGTTTATCCTAAACGGGATTCTCATTCCTTGCCTAAGATGCGTGTTGCTTTTAATAATTATATAATAATTTACATATAGGTTTGCCGAGATTTGTTTCTCAATCATCAACTAGAAAGGCTAGGAATGAATTTGCGATTTTTTGTCGAGGCGATGAAAAATCGCGGTCGCCACAAATTATTAACATGCACTCACTTATGATTTTCTTGCCGCGCGCTTATTTAATAGCAAACACATAAAACACTCTTCTTTTAATGTGAGTGCACGCATCTGCTACAAATAAATAGCAACTTCCGTACTATATATATATATATATATATATATATATATATATATATATATATATATATATATATATATATATATATATATATATATATATACTTCGTCACTATACAATACAAAATGATTTATTATTTTTTTTGTATTTACCTCAATTGAATATTGCATGTCTCCATTTTGTATTTTTATACATAATAATGGGTCCAACTAGTTACAGTAGTTTCCTGAAGCATTCAATACTCATTATATAGTGTTGCACAAATTTCTGTGGCCGTTCTTTTAAGCTATCGTGGATCATATGAATCCTGACCGTTAAGTGTTCTGTTATTTATAGCCGGATGCATCCAATACTTTTTATTACGTTTTTTACTAGACTTTAAACGTAACAAAAAGAGACACTTCCCAACACTTCCTAATGAAGCCCATTTTAATACTAACAAGAATTTTATCAAAAATTATTCAAATTTATTTGATCTATTTGACTTTGCGACAAAAACAACGCTTGAAAAAATAGAACTTGTTTCATTTTTATAATTACTAAGATTTTCAAGTCTTTTGTGCGTGCATTCACATTTAACGC
Organism: Philhelius festivus; assembly: GCA_963931855.1. Taxonomy (NCBI): domain Eukaryota; kingdom Metazoa; phylum Arthropoda; class Insecta; order Diptera; family Syrphidae; genus Philhelius; species Philhelius festivus. The sequence continues at coordinate 5,081,868 of OZ007556.1, read as the reverse complement.
CATCATGTGTTCTATTTTTGAGACTAGAAAACCGCGCGATTGAAATCGCAAGTGCAAGTGCATTTAAGAGCTGAGGCTAAAATAATTGAAGCTGAAGTTTTAAAAAAGTTTCGAACTTTGTAAAGCCCGTGAAGCTATTTCAGAAATGGTTTTATTTTCAATTCAATTCAATCCACACTCGATTTAAAAAAAAAAAAGTTTTTACCTGAAGCTGTAGATGATAAATACATGTTTTTGACTTGACTCGTGCCAATACGGCTTTCCATAGAAAACAAAACGTAGAAATTTCAGTTTTATGTCAAAATCTTATACCATCTCTACCCAGATTTTGTAGGCCAGTCTTCAATATCAAAAAAAAAACAACAGATTTAGCGATTTCAAATAACAGAATTTGTATCGGTAAATCGAAGCATTGGTTTTTACTAGATTTATGGCCAATTTCATAAACAAACACTAAAAGCACTTTTATCAAAAATCCTCTTAAATTTGATCAGACTGTTAAATCTTTCGAGTTTCACCAATCTATAAAAGGGAAATTTTAGGGAATTTTTTGTTAAAATTGAGTTCTCTTCACATCCATGTAAAAAAGAAATTGGTTCTTTCTTTCTAACAAGCGAAATGTATGAGAAAAAATGAGAAAGCATTATGTGTTGAAATAAATGTCAAGAAATGCAACAAAAAAAAAAACGAAATGCAAAAACAAATATATTTGGAAAGATTCTGTGGCATAAAATGCTTAATTAATAACCACTTTATTTATTGTACTTACTGTTTTGTATCGGTTCCAAATAACCACCAAACAAATTGAGCAACTGACCCATAGATGCTTTTGGAAAATCGGAAACTCTTTTGTAGTCATAGTCGGAGCTCGGAGAATCGATTCCTGTCAATCCCAGGAATACTCTTGCTCGACGTAGGTAGTTATGTGTTGCACTTTATCGTGGGATGAAGATTTATTTTATATTTTATTCTAAATAAAAAACGGATAGTTTAAATATTAGTATTTGTATCTTAAAAAATTGAAAACTAAAATATCACAAAACAATAATTTCAGCTGCTATATCCAATTGTTGTTATCTACATCTGATGACATTTCAATGACATTTTTAAAATTTATTGAGCCAAAAATGGGCATTTAGTTTATAAGGGTGTTTAAAAGCTTGTTAAATTTAAAATCTCTTGGTGAAACCAAAACATCCCATTTTAAGGTTTAGAAGCCTGTTAAACGTTTAAAAGTCCTTCGTGAAATCGGGCATTACATTAGAAAGCCATTTTACGTTTCTTATGGCCAATTTCATAAACAAACAATAAAAGCACTTTTATCAAAAATCCTTTTAAATTTTATCAGACTCTTAAATATTTTTAGTTTCACCAATCTATAAAAGGGAAATTTTTGTTAAAATTGAGTTCTCTTCACATCCCTGGAAAAAAGAATTTGGTTCTTTCTTTTTAACAAGCGCAATGTATGAGAACAAATGAGAAAGCGTTATGTGTTGAAACAAATGCCAAGAACTGCAAAAAAAAAATGCAAACAAAAATATTTGGAAAGATCCTGTGGGATAAAATCTTAATAAGCACTTAATTTATTTTTTTTTGCACTGATGCATTTGTTTCGGTTCCAAATGACGACCAAACAAATTCAACAAACAAATTCACGATTCACAAATGCTTTGGAAAGTCGTAAGTCAGTCGGAGAATGGATTCCTTTTCCTATTCCTGTGAACCCGGAATACTCTTGCTCGGCGTATAACTTATGTGTGGCACTTTATCATTGGATGAAGAATTTTCAATATTTTATTCGAAATAAAAAACATATTTTAAATATTTATAAGCCTATCCACTTTGTATTTTCAAAAATTAAAAACTAAAATATCACAAAACAATAATTTCAGCTGCTACCTATATCCAATTGTTGGGATCTACATCTGATGACATTTCATTGACACTTTTAAAATATATTGAGCCAAAAATGGGCATTTAGTTTATAAGGGTGTTTAAAAGCTTATTTAATTTAAAAGCGCTTGGTGAAACCAAAATATCTCATTTTAAGGCTTATAAGCCTGTTAAATGTTTAAAAGTCCTTCGTGAAATTGGCCATTACAGAATAATAATGTTTACAATGGTTTACAAAGGAAAAGTATGCAACGCGATTTCTGGCACTAAATTATCTTTGAAATGCTACTTACTATGTGGCATCACATCAAAAGATTTTAACAATATTGAAAAGGTTCGTAAAAGGTCTATTATTATGTTTATGTTTATGCATGTTTGGACTAGATTGTTTGCTGCATTTGAGCTATAAGTTACCGACAGGGGCGTCTTTAGAATTTTGGGGGCCCTGGGTCCAATAGGATTTGGGGGCCGAAAAGAGTATAATATTTTTTTTTTTATTTTTTAGGTAAAAAAAGTCATTTCAAAATGAATCTGTTTTTCAGAAATATTTTTACTTTTTACAAAGAACTAAAAAAAAACGTAAAACAGATAATTTTTTTATAATTTTATAATTTTTTTAATTAGTTTTAATAGTTGCACATTTTTTTTTATTTATTTTTTATAATTTTTATAGTTTTTTTGGTTGATTTCTAATGTTTTAATATTTTTTTTTGTTAAGATTTTTTTAAGTTTATTCCTTTTTTTTTTGTTTTGGTTTTCTTTTCAGATAGGTATGTAAGTTTTACAATAAAATATTATTGAAGGCATACTTTTCTGACTTTGTCAGTAGCAAAATCATGAATTAAGTCATCAAATTCAATTTCCTGCAGTAATTTATTTTGAATTGATAAAATTGATAAGCTGTTTAATCTTATAGCATTGTGCTTCGAAACTCATTTTTTATTCAGTTTAATTTCGAAAATGAACGCTCTCCACTGCAGTTTGAAACCATCATAGATACAAAAAACTGCAGGCAGTTTCTACATTTAGAAATGTGTTCTCAATTTCATCCACTGCAATTAGACTGTACAATTTTGGAATTGTAATAAGATCTTCATTTACATCTTTATTGAATTATTTTAAATATTGTACGAGGTGCAGGCATTCTACCTCAAGTTCTTCTGCATTAACATCTCTATGGTATTTTTTTTTTTGAAAATTGTTCGCAAGAATTTTGCAAGAACTTCGTACTATTTTTCGTTGCATTAAGTCTTTTTGTTTCTGGAGCTTGCTCTGGATCTCTGGAGATAGACGTCAGGGCTTCAGTTATTTGTTTGTAACCACGATGAAGCGCGTTAACTGCATCAGCCCGTGCAGACCATCTTGTTTCAGAAAGACTTTTAAGAACTCTATGTGAACCTAAACATTCATTCAATTTATTCTAGCGATGGGAAGAAGCAGAAAAAAATTGTATATTTTTTGAACCACTTGAAAGAAACTTGTTGCCTCCTGCCACAACCAGTTGCATGAAGGTCTACTAAGTTAAGAGAATGTTCTGCACATGGTACAAAGGTAGCAAATTCACATTTCTCCTTTAATCTTGCTTGCAAACCAGAATACTTTCCCGACATATTTGACGTATTATCATAGCTTTGTCCTCTACAATCCTCTATTGGAATATCATGATTTTCCAAAAATGTCAAGATTGTGTCAGCCAAATATTCAGATTTATGCTCTCGAATAGGTATAAATTTTAAGAACCTTTCGATGGGAACACAATTTTTAGTATACCAAATTACAAAAGTCAATGGGTCGATATGAGAAAGGTCGGGTGTACTATATCAACGCTTATGGAAAAATATTTTGCCGATCTAATTTCACCTAAAATTTTCATTAGTACTTGTTTTCTCATTATATCAATGAACTCGTTGCAAATATTTGCTGATAAATAGGAAGTGTATCCCTTTCCTGAGTTTGCATATTTTTTTTAAATGATCTGCGAGGAATGACTTAAATTCACGTAGAAGTTCCAGGCATCCCAAATAATTTCCATTGTTGGGTGACCCAAAGGTTTCGTACTTACCACGAAATGGAAGCCCTCTTGATGCCAAAAATTTAATAACTGCAACAATTCTTTTGAGAAAATTTTTCCACCTGCGTGTGCTGTGCAGGTGTATGATGAAATTAGATTCATGTTTGCCAGAAGTTTAAGATGTTGAGGAAGAGAATTTTAAAAGATAAGACGGTTATAAAATCGACTTATATGGACCATTCGCCAATTGTAGGTACTCACGTTGAATTTTGGTATTGGAACGGAGAGTACAATGAAACTTGTTTTTCTGTTATTGTCTATTAACCTTATTTCGTTTTGTTATATAATTTTTGTATAGATTCATTTTGAGTTGGTGGAACTGGGGGCCAAATAATTGCGGGGCCCTGGCCCACCGGGCCGATGCCTAAAGACGCCACTGGTTACCGAATCTTTCTTGGCTTTTATCGAGCGAAAATAAAGATTTGGGAGAAAAAACGAGGAAAAATATTTAACAACAATTTAAAAACCAGTTGTAATTTATTGTTGACGGCAATGTAGCTCGATTTTTAAAAACTATAGTATTTCATCCTCAATCACAAAAATTGATCCGGAGCTCATAAGAAGAATTTTTATAATTTTGCAAACAATATCTAGTGAATTTACGATTAACCCAGATAAGTTGGAACAGTATTGTTTTGAGACGACTTCTCTATATATATAAGATTATATCCTTGGAAGCCCATGACTCCTACACTACACAAAATTTGTACTAGAAGTGTTATGTTCCTACCGTCTTACGAAATGTCGTTAGGTTTTGAGTTTATTATGGGTATCCTCGATTTCCTAAGCTTGTTATATGTATAATATATAACTCAAATATCAAAATCGTCTCTCAATTTGATTATTGGTAAGGCCCATTGTTAATTAAAAAGTTCATATTTTAATTGATAAACATTACATAAGAAATTAAAAAAAAATTCTAAAACTTTCTTTAAATCGGATAACTCCCACAATCGAACAAAAATTAGGTACCATGAGTATTCGCTTATGCGAGTATAGTACTGTATAAAGCAATAAGTAGTAAGCTCATAGCTTAATTTTCTAAGTTTGTATTCTTCAAAAGTTAAACCTAAAATGTGCCCTCATGCACCTTCTATCCTATACCCAAGAAATGTATTAATTAAATCAATAAGGTCTGGGGCAGGTACTTCCGAAGTTTGACTGAATGTAGAATATTGATGAGTACTCACAGCTAGGTGAATTTTACGGATAAATTGTTTGAGGAGTGGAACTCAACTGCTTGTTTCATTTCAGCACTTTAGAAAGAAAAAGTCAAAAAACAATGAACAGGGAAGACGTTAAGAAGACAGGAAAACAAAAGTTTCCATAATGAATTTGTCTCCTATAAGTCGTATGGAGGGCTATGTTCTAGATTCTATGCAATAGGTTCAAATGAGTGATTGTCGTATCTATGAGAAGGAGCTATTAAATGTTATAAGGAACCTCCAATTTTAGCTATTCACCATCTGAACGGCGGCGTCGTCATCCAGTGAAGTCTCCTCCTCATCTTTCATGATATTACTTCATAATCTGTTACTTACTTTTTAGCACTCCTCGTGGTTTCATCAAGACAAAACCAATTGACCACTCTCATTTAGTTCATTTAGTTGTTCGCTTAATTAATTGTTATTAGTGTTTAGTTAATTTTAGGTATAACAGTTATTAAAATATCATTACTTAATCAGTTTTTAGTGGCACCAGGCCACCAGCTAAGATATGAGTCTTGGGCTGACGTCTTAAGATGGTGGCCAGATCAAACTTAGACATTTCACTGGCTGCATCGAATATACATTACATGATATATGTACATAATTCCATAAGAGATGGTCAGTAATATAGTACAAGGTGGCGCAAAAGTAATGTCATACATATGTAATATCACGTGAATGTGATTTAACTTTTGCAAAAAGAGTCAAATGTCATTGTGCTTTGACAAATAAATACAGAGTTGGCCAACTAGTGGTTCTTTTTAAATCATAGGTTATTTTTGCCCTGACAGTTATTTCCCGCTCGAAATCTTGACAGTTAGTATCATAAACGAAATGAGTCACTTTACGCTTAAACCACGTTGGGAAATATTGGCAACTTATTTCCAAAGTGAGTGCTGTGAAGCCCAAACTATTTCAACAGCTCAATATTTCACGTATACTAGCCTAATAGACCGAGAGCCCACAGCAATTTCTGGGTGTGATTGATAACAAAAAATAATTAGCATAAGTTAGGCCTTTAGTAGTTATTTACAAATGTGAACGTTGTGCATGCTCTAGTGGGAGCAATAGTGCATAAAAGTGCATCATATATGCAGTTCTTTCCAAGTCTAAATCATTGCGATAAAAACTTTGCCAAAATGTAGAGCTAAGCCCTTTGATTGAAAGTATTGAGGTCTAAGACGTTTTGCAGACAGCCTTCTGCCTGCAAAAGATAGGAATATCGTACTTCTTGCACGAAGAAGACCGCCTTCAAAACGTCTTGGACCTCGATATTTGCAATCAGGGCACTTACCTCTTCATTTTGAAGTTATGGCAAACTTTTTATCACAATTTTTTAGACTTTGGAAAGAACTGCATATCTGATGCACTCTTATGCACTATTGCTCTCACTAGAGCATGCAAGACGTTCACATTTGTAAATAACTACTAAAGGCCTAACTTATGCTAATTATTTTTTGTTATCAATCACACACAAAAATTGCTGTGGGCTCTTAGTCTATAAGGAGAATTCTGCACAAAGATCTCGGACTGAGTCTAATTGACTCAGCAATTAAAAGCGCACGACCAGCGGAGAGGTAGCCACTTGAACGACGTTGTGTTCCATAATTAATGGGAATATTTTCTCTTACTAATAAAGCCATAATACATGGAAAAATTTAATTTTGTTCATTTTATTGCATATTTAAAAAGAAGCTCTTGTATTTGGCCCACCCTTCATATGACAATAGAGAATTAATTGACAACAAGCAATGGAGCCATAGACATATGTTTACATGACTGTTGATTTATTAACGGATCAGCGATTTCGTCTTTACATCGTCAAGGACCAAATGAATGAAGAATTAAGGGTTTGGCTAAGCGCCTCGTGCAAACTGGGTCCACTAAAGATGTCACAAGAAGTGGCCGGTCCTGTATTGCTCTTTGCTCGTTTGATCGAGAATATCGCTACTGCGGTCGATGAAGAGACGACGACGGTGCACATAATTAGGCATCAGCAAATGTTCCTTCCAACAAATTAAGGTGAATGGCTTTAGGACATTCACATAACAAGTGTGAAATGCTCACGAATGGGTGCCTGCTGAACTTCAAACGAGGTTAACTAACTCCCATGCTCTGTTGAACTTGGTACAAGAGGGGGATAATTTCAAATCTAAAATCATAATGTCTGACTTAGTTCATTTCACTTAATTTGTTATACTCGTATTAACAAACAAAATTTGCGCTCAACTGGCATAGAGAACCAACATAAAATGCAATTAAAGCCATTGGATCTCCTCAAAGAGACTGTTTGGTGCGGCATTTGCACGTAAATCGGTCACGTTGAAGAATTTGAGACACAAATGATGAAATGGCCATCCAGAACGCCTGATCTAATGGGGCTATTTGAAATCTAGTGTTAACTAGGACAAACAACAAACCTAGTAATTATTGAAAGCTAACATTAAAGAAGAAATCGAGAATATGGATCCGCAAGCACAACAGTTTAAAATCCCTCAAAACTAGGTCATTTGCCGGATATAAGTATTTCAACTTAATGCCATCAATTTTTCATCTTCAAACAAACTTTTCGTGAAAATGGGGTTCACTGCTTTTCATTTCTAACAAAATGATAGACAATTCACACTAGGTATGGGACTAATAAATTATTGTATGTCACCCTGTACATAACGAAAATGGAAAGCTTTTCAGTTCCTTGGATCCAAGTGTACGGATTTCAGCTCCTTAACCGAAGAATTGGGCTTTGAATCTGGAAAGGAATATGAAAAGTTGAATGTGCTCTCAAGCGAACCAATGAAATGGATTAGAAGTTTCAGACAAGGTATCATTTATGAAAATAAGCCAAAGTATCGAAAAAAAAATACTCGGATCTCTGCAGTGGGGTTGGTTGTAAGATTAACTCTCTCAACCTGTCAACATCTTTACAACCAAAGGCGTACACTGAATTTCTTTGGAATTTACATTTTAAATCCTGTTATTTGACTGTATTTATTCTAATTGCTATATAAACTCGAATTCCTAAGAATGAAACAAGCGTGAATAAGGTATTTATTTGGGATTAATACGCAGGGAAATAACATTTGTGATTAGAATTTAAATTAAATAAAAGATTTTTAATATTCAAAGGGAATCAGAAGACTCTTCCTAACTTTTTTGTTGAACTTAATTGATGGTACCCTTGTACGCTTGCTAAATCTTTATTTTATTCGATACACAAAGATAGGACATAAGTGGATCATTCTCTCCATTTTCAATTAAGAAACAAAACATACTTAATTGAAGGATTGCAGGCCTACAAAAAAGCATTTAGAGCAAGGGCACTTAATCTGCAAGTTAAGTTCTATGACTTTATTAAAAGAATTACTTCTAACAATTATTGTATGTTTTCACAATTCTTCTCAAATACTAAAAAACAAAATAAAGAAATCCCTTTTACAAATTAAGCTATTGATAAACCCACTCAATTTGTGAAGGTTTTGAGTCATACGAGTATTTCTAGCTAATGATAAATTCAATTGTGAAATGTTTTCTTCTTTTTTCCGTTGGTTAAACTTCAAAGTAAGAAAAAATTTGTCATCCAACAAAATAACGGTTTATTCAATCGGTCATGGTCCTATTCTTTAAGATTATTGTGTTGAGTTGAAATCCTTATTCAGAGGATGTGACTGACTATATTAAAAAAGGTTGCTTTGGGGTTTGAAAAACACAACTACAAAAAATCTTTCTTTTGAATTATCTGGGCTAAAGTATACCTTTCAAAAGGATTTTTCCACCACTCAATATTCGAAATATTTTTTTACATTTCTTAAATAGGTTTATAAATATTACTCAATTACCAAAAATAACCTTTACGGGAGGATGGTTTTTTCTTTGTTGAAAAAAATGTCATCAAAGGAAATCTAATAAATATTTGACCTAAACGGAAAGCCTTCAAAAAGTCTCCGCTGCCCTTTTTAAATAAAACTTTTTTTTTAAATTCGTATATTGGGTGTTTCTGTCTTTAATGGGAATTCGTTTTGAAGGAAAGATATCGATATATGCTTTTCCTTTAAGACACGACGGTTAGTTTTAATTACGTCTTATGAATTGCTGCCAGGGAAGATGTAATCGTTCCATAAAAGTTAGTCATGTCATTAATGCACTTACCAAAAATCGAAAGCCATGGAATGTAACATTAATGTTATTGTTATTGTTATTGAAGGAAATAAGTGTATGAGTAAATAACTAAAAGATGTTTTTAGAGACAAATTTAAAAAGTTAAGAAAGAATTTCGGAGGTAACATGGAGCCTTGAGGCACACCAGCATTTATTTTGCGAGTTGAAGATGTTTATTTACCTGATTTATTGGTTAGCGTTTTTTATAAGAAAACGAAAAATTTAGAGTTCAAATGGGTTCATGTCCATATCTTGCAACATAGAGTTTACTCCGAATCAATAGGTGTGTTTTATTATTCACAAATCTATCTGGATCCGGATCTGGATTAAGTTTTAACATGTATTACATAAACAATTTGGGATCCTGTTTTCTATCGGGATCTATTTCAAAGATCCAAAAATTAGTTTTTACACTGACGAGTAGATGGCTTTTTATGGTAAGGTAGTGTAAGCAATAGTGTAAAGAAAAAGGACAAGACATAATTTAAAATTTCCAAACCCAAGGATAAAAAGAGACGGGCTTATAACACTGCTGTCAGTAAGATCCGTATCGTTTTATTTTCAAGGGATGATCCAGATCCGGATCCAGATAGATTTGTGAATAATAAAACGCACCTAATAATAACCAGTAAGGTTAGGTAAGGTTGACGTGGCTGTCATCAGAAGAGCCGACACTTAGACCAGCGTTACCCTTATGCGACTTTAGTCGCATTTTTGCGACCTTTTTTTTGCTGTGCGACTATGCGACGACCTTTTTAAAATTGTTTAAAATTGCGACTTTTTCTTTGCTTAAACATTTACCATCAAACTTTTTTGAGAAAAAGTGAGTATGATTGTCTTTGCTTTGTTTTCTGTTCGCATTCTCGTTTTCGAAAGTAGTTTTTTTTTTCCCATTCCCACCACGGGGGCGCTGTCAGATCGTTTTTTTTTTTTCTCTTACGTGTTTGGCACTGACGACTGACACTGACATTTCCTGGAATATCTCCTTACCTTTGTGCTTTGTCTCTACTCCATTGACATTTTTATTTAATGTAAATGTTGTTTTGTTTTTTGACATCAAAAACGGTATTTGTGTCGGCGTGGGCGGGTGAGTTGTGCTGAGCGAAGCGACGAAAAAGTAAGGAGTTACTATTTGTGTTTTTTTCTTGAGATTAATATCAGTAGAACTTTTTCTTAGAAATTGGAGCTTCAGCTTGGGAAACGAAAAATGCGAAGGTAATGATTGGTGATTAATATACTTTTGAATTTCTAAAACCTGCACTCCCGAATAGATTTCTCATACAACAAAAAAAAGGAGAAAATCCTGATGCAGTCGGAGATGCTAGCTCTTCATCCAACGGGAAGCTACAAGAAAAATTGCGACTTTTTGTTCAAAAATGCGACTTTTTCAAAGAATTCGAATTTGCGACTTTTTTTTGTAAAAGCGACTTTTTTCTGCGACTTTTTGAAAAATCCCAGGGGTAACCCTGACTTAGACCATGAGTTGGTCTATTTTGATACTACATTGAAACTCCCTAATCATTCAACAAATCGGAGATCCTTATGAAGCAAGCGAGATTGCCTATATCTTTAGTTGCCATGACACTAATATCATTGTTCTTGAAATCTCCCAGATGGCGTTTACTTCTTTGGGAAGAAGTAGGACTTGTACAGAGAAGGTAAGAGATCGAATCTTTCTCTTCTTCGTCCATGCAGCTTTTGCAAAAATCGGTAGAATAGAGTCCAAGTCGCGTTCCGCGTTGTCTATCAAACAGTGTCCTATTATAACACCTGTTACGGAGCCTTTGTGCGATATGTTTCAAGATATTAAACCTTTGGAGGCAAGTACGTGATGATATTTTTACACCTGTGGTTTATTCTCTATTTAGCATCTTGCTTTAAAATTTAATATATTCATTGTTGTCCGAGAAGATACGGGTATCTTTGATTTTTGATTGATATCGAGTTTTCTTTAAATCGAGACAGGACTTCTTTACTTTAATCAAGAAAAGCTCAGGCTGGAACAAGCTAGAGTGATTGGGGAGACGAAAAGAGAGACTTAAATTTATTCAGCCTCGTCATTAGTTTTAGACATGCCATGTTTTCCCAGATTTCTTTATAAGGGATGGTTACGTGAAAGTTTTTATCAAATTGAGGGATGGGTTAAGCGAGCTACTTGGAACTAAGCCCAGTGACTTCAGATTTCAGAATGATGGAGTGGCCATTTTGATTATTGATCCACTGCGAAGAGGCTTTTAAACGAATAATGATAGTGTTTGCAGACGTTTGTTTGCCAAATATATCGAGGGGTGTGATAACAGAGCTATCATGGAAGATGAGCATGTTAATCATAACGATGTTGAATTTTTGATATTTTTTTACAAATGAACAAATCTTTTATCTTTTTCATTTTAATTTGAAGTATATTCCTTTATTTTATTTTTGAGGTAGAAAATTTAGAAATTATTAATAAGAGAACTTGAATATAATATTCAAATTTTCAATTTTATCCCATTCCAATTTGATTTCATATCTTATGAAAATCAAAGAATTAAGTTCAATGTTTTCGAAAATCTCCTGGCACTCCCGCATAAGGGGTCGAACATTAACGTTTTGTAGAACCATATATTGACATCTAATGACATGTTCAAGAATCCCTTCTCAATCGGAAACACTCTGTAAAATTAAGGATTATTATTAGATTACTAATATGATTACTATTAGAAATAAGGCCGCAAGCATTATTAAAATATATAATCGATGAAGGAGATTTTAGAAAGATAATACTTAAAAGAATTTATTAATAATGGTTAATGCCGTCCTTTTTTGGAGGACTTAAAATCTTAACAAAGGTCGGGATAATAGTATAGTTCATGAAGAGAAAAGTGACTGACAATGGCTTAACTACATAGAATAGATATAAATTCCTGAAGTTCGATTTCCGATCCTTCATAAGAAATCATTTGGAATGAATCCTATTCTATAGAAATATTTATGTGTGTATATAATTTTAGAAGCAAACCAACCAAAGTCTGTGTAACACACTTGGAAACATTTTTGATATTTTTTTATTTTGACAATATTTCAAATTTTCTTTAATTTTTGAGAGGGAAATTTATGCTTTACAAAAGATTTTTCATCCCAGCGGTAGAGTAGAATATGTAACACCTACTCGTATCATTTTTAAAGCCCTTTTTGGATTCTATCCAAGAGACTCAAGTGGGTTATTGGAGCACCTCCCCAAATATGGCAGTTATACTGGCGCTTTGGACGAATATACGCTTAATAGATAACATCCAGATCAGAAAGGGTGAAAAATTTCTTGCATCTTCGAAGGAAAGCTAAACACTTACCATTCCACACAAGGAGGTCTGAGATAGACAAGCCAAGAACTAATAGCTGAACTGTTTCCTCAATGCAAGTGCCGCTAATGGATAGCGGCATGGGGGTTTGGTAAAACTAAGGTACTCGTAAGTGGTCTTAATTGGGATATTCTTTGTCGGATCTCTACAAATGTGTCGTTCGTGAAGGTAATATTTACTCCAAAGGTAGATAAAGGATAAATTTTGTCGACAGGACAAAATTCTGTAGTAAATAGTACCACTCATCGAGTTTCCTTCTAGCCATGCTTGGTGCATGGTTTGATGCAGCAACCTGTCAAAATATTACCTCCGTATTTAAAGAGCTCTACTGGCAAGCCATCAGATCCAACGCCTTTGTCTTTCTGAAACATTTGAACTGGTTCTCCATTGAATGAATGTGGTTACTTATATTTAATCTAGGTTTAGGAGTTGTGGTATTATTGTTATTAAAGGCGGCCACCTGTGGACTAGTTCCAGAGCTTTTAACTTTTAAAAACTAAAAGTAAAATGTTTATATTTGTTTCTTATCGATTATAAAAAAAAACTTACCTTTTTCGGAATCATTGTGGCATTAACAAAAACAGCTAGATAATAGTTTTCCAAATAAATGCGGATAATATCTCGTAAAACGATCAAGTTCGAAGCTTGTTCAAACTTCTTCAAACATTGAAATAAAATTCCCGAAATTAATATTTCGTGATGATTAAAATGTAGTTTAGATGATTGCGGACTAAGATTAACGACACGTGTTTTGTTCAAAAGGGCCCCTCAGTCCTATGCAGTTAATGATTTCGAAAAAATTGTTTAAAAAAAAAAGTTCCAAGTTGATGATGTCGGTATTGTCCGCATATCCTGGTAGTTGAAAAATCTTTTAAAAGATGGTGAGTCTCGAGTAAAAAATCATTGTTATTATCCAGCATTTGGCCCCAGTAGTCAGATTTGGTATATGTTAGATCTGCTGCCCCTAAAGTGTTGTAGAACAACTTAAGTTGTCTATTAGTATGTTGGAGAGGATATTACTCTTACTCGTATATGAGACTTTTCCCGTTTGGATCGTCTCTTTAGGCGTTTTTCTTTTTTAGTTCAGTATAGAGCTCTGAACAGAGTCCGAGCATGTCGAGCATGTTCCGAACATTCTCTGAACCAAGCGTGCTCTGAGCGCTCTGAGTATATTTTGAAACAGACCTGAACACTTATGTAGCTGTCGCCATTTTTTTTTAATTTCCATCTGTCAAATGCTTGTGTTAAGCATTTTACTCTGTCTGCTCAGTTATTTTATTCTGAGCTCATAGAGCGCACTCTGAACACGCTCAGAACATGCTCAGAACGAAAAAAGAAACACATTTTCGAAACTCTGAACACTCTGAACTAAAAAAGAAACACAATTTATTTTTTGACAACTCAGGTTCTGTTCTGAACTAAAAAAGAAAAACGCCTTTTGTAGATGCAGCTTAAAATCCAATCTTTACACCTTATGGTTTATTCTTTGAAGCAGACTTTCAATTTAACATTTCAAATTATTCTATCAACCCCTCTTGATAAATAAAACTAAAGATATTATACATAGATAAACGGCTTGTATAGAGAGAATCAGGATAGTGACTTAAAACTCTACACCATTTTAATTTTTGTTTAATTTAATTTTGGTGGGGGCAACACATCATTTATTAGGCTTAATATAAGCTTATTCTTAATCTTACTGAAATAATATAGAATTGGAGGGAATTTTAAGGATGATTAAAACTGAGTTTTAGACATGGTGAACTGAGGCTAAAGTCGACTCAGTTTATGTTACAATTAATCCTCCAAAGCATGCCAATAATAGGTTCGTTGGAGCGAGAAGAGGATTGCTTAGACTACGAAAATTAGTTTTGAAGGAGATAGAATTGTAGAGAGTTGTGCAGTCAACAGATCCTTAAAGTAGTCGATGGATGAAGAGGAGGAGGGGATCTACAATTTTCTACCGAATCCGAATGGCTTAGGTAAGAAGGATAGAAGAGATAAACTTGTAGAATTTCTCACTCCCTTGCAAGAGGCCAGTACACCACTGAAAGACAGTGTTGCAATAGCTGGGAATCGAGTCCAGACCTTCTACATGACAATCCCACACTCTAACTATTATGCCAAAGGAAATGAGAGAGATAACAAAGCAAAATGAAAAGACTTTGCATCATTTCCTCTAAGAGCCAATAACATATTCAGTTATTTAAAATGTACCTGATTTTAAAAATAACAATAAAAATTGCTTCCCAAATAAACTAAGAGTTCATTTGAGATCCGAGCCGTACCTTTTAAGATTATTCTATTTAATGTAAATAATCCAACTTAAAGGTTGTCTTTTTAAAAAGGCTACTCTTGGTCTTTTGTTTTGCAGATCCCACAAAAAATCCTTTATTTATCTCATCTTGGTTAAGTAATTACTTAAAAAAAAGCACATTTTTCCATCTTAATTAATTTAAAATATAACCCTCTTAAAAGCGTTCTTTTTTTTCAGATAAAAAGAAACCTTTTTTGGTCAAGCACTCAATTACCAAAAAGCCACAAAAAGAATCTCTTATAAATACTTGAATTAAACGCAAAGTATAAACGACATTATAATCTTGTGCTCAAAAGAACTCTCGTGTCAAGAGTTTTTACTTGATGAGTTTTGAAGTTTATTATTGAAAATCAAGTGATAACCATTATCAAAATAGGAGCGTTGATAAGGATATTACACTTCGACAAAGTAATTATGCTCAAAGTTATATTTTTTGTATTATTATTCACAAAATTCAATGAAGTTGTTGTAAGTAAAAGGGGTTAAGATTGGTAATAGATGAGGTATCCAGAGGGTATATTTATACATTATCTAGATTTCTGTCGCCTGACATCTATAAAAAAAAAGGTAATAATAAAACTTGATAAGTATTTATTTTGTAATATACTGTGACGTCTTTTAGGAATGTATTAAAATGTATGTATTAAAAAAATGTATGTATGTTTTATACTTATTATAAGTCTCATGCTCCAAATGGTGGTTGGCTTCAAATATGTATTAAGTTTTTTAGTACAATTGCAAGCAGTAGCTGATAAAAATATAGATAAAATGAAATCTCAGTCTCAGTCCAACAAATTAAAAAATGTTTGAAAATCATAACTTGATAAAATTCTAATTTTTAATATTTTCAGAAACATAACGTCTTAGAATAAATGACTTTAAACATACTGGGTAGAAACCTGCACAGAAAATAACATCGATTGCATTTTAAAAATTCCTTGTTAAACTTTTGTTCAACTGAAAATCACCATATTGATGAACACTATGACAATATTAAATAAGCCTATTAAATAGGACTTTAGTCCACAAAAATTGGTGATTTGTCCCTCACATAATGATAGGCAAAGAAACTTATGAAATTATAATATGAAATGTTGCTTTTGTTTTGTAGTAAAAAATAAAAACAAATGATTCTTAATTAAGGGTACAAAGGTAAATATGTTACTTTTAGGAAGAAACAATTCCCACAATAGTATCTGTTGTTGATGTTTGTATGTCCCATTCAGGGTTCAGACTTTACTTCGATGGAAATAGATCTACTTCGATTTTGAAAAAAAAAATTTTTTTGATCTACTTCTCTTTTTAAGAATCTACTTCTATTTGAAAAAATTCTCGTCCAACATATTTAAAGACGCACTGATCATTCTGTATTACATAAAAAACAAGTTTGGGAATCACTTAAACGTAAGCACAGTGGAAAATTTAATGTTTTTGAGATCACTCACAGAAAAACGTTAAGATATTTATGAGGCACCTTTTGAATTGATAAGATTCATACGAATACAAGTGCGTTGATGGAAAATTAACTTTAAAATAGTTATATTAAATTACTATTTTCTTACAAGTCTGAAGTATGAATTTACTTTTATATGTTATGTTTATATAATTTTTTTTTTTTTAAGAAGTCTTCATTCACTGTTTATGTATCTACATATATTCAATTTGTTTCTGTTGAAGTCTGAAGCTTGTGTTATAGTTATATTTTTTTTTTTAAGTCTGAAATTTTTGTAACTTACCTTACTTGTACGCAATGAATTATTTATTTTTTAATAAAAAATAATCAAATAATACTGAATAAACTTTTGTTAAGAATTTTGTTTCGAAATTTGTTTTTTTTTTTAATTTCCTAAAACTATTTCGAAAATTTTGGATATACTTCCTTCTTTTCCGTATTTACTTTAAAAATTTAAAACCTAAGTCCGAACCCTGGTCCCATCCATTTCTGCCTACAACACGCACATAAGCTCATGAGCTCTTGCTTCTAAGATTTATTCTATATGTAATCTGTTTTGTTTTCTTTCCAGTAAAACTTTATTTGCAAATATTTTGTAAAGATAGTAGCGCAAGATTTTTAACGATTTAGTAAAATGCTAAAGCGGTTTTGGTAAGTTACTAAGTTAAAATGAAGATTTTTCTAATTTTAAATGACTTTAGCATCTTACTATCTCTTTACATTTTAATAAAAATAAAACCACTTTTAGTTAGTTGCTAAATCCATAAATCCCTAATCTGTCATTTTCCTCGAAAAAAATGTATTGGCAATTCTGTTTTGCATGTTCGAAGACTCTGCTTTGTGCAGTGAAGTGCGATGTTTTAAGTCCTGAGCAAATTCTTTTGAAGAGCTGCACGATGGAGAATTATTCTCCGGGTATAGGTTTGACAAGACAACAGTTTGGTTCTTGGTTGAAGACCTAAGCATCCAAGGCCGTATTACAAGCCGTGGGCTACCGATTTCACCAAAATTACAAGTAATATTCATATTACACTTCTTTGGGAGAAACATCAATCAGGCTGATGCTGCTAAGTTTTTTTTTTTTTTATAATCTACACGCGCTCAAGGGATTATGATTACCCTTTTAAATGTTTGAACACAGCGCGGGCGTGAAGTTAAGGAAGAGAAAGAAGGATAGGAAAGATGTGTGGCACGATGTTCTGAGACTGAAGGTTGTTGTGTCAGATATTTTATCTCCAGGGATGGCGGCTGAACTAAAGCGGAGAATGCCGTGTCTTATTTCTATGTCGCTTATAATTCACATTATTTTATTCGTGTTCATCCTTGTTGGGCATACTAGTTTAACTCAATTACATGTTGTTAGTGTTATGCCTGAACAACATGTAATGAGTAAACCAGCAACCCATTGATGACAATTTTAGAAGGTTTTTAATGGAATTAAAACGACATAGACGACGGCAGGGATCGAACCTGTGATCATGAGGTTCACAGGCGAGCACACATCCATCGCGCCACGGCCACCCCTGAAGTTGACTTCCTAATGAAACATAACGGATATATACCTATGTGCAACAACTAATCTTATAGGAGCGTTACATGAAATGGTCCAATCTACAGTTGATAAAATAATAAAAACATTTCGAAAAAAAAGTCACAAATAAACAAATAACAAAATAAAACGAAGGTTGTCACTTTGACTTCTGAGTTTCTGACATTTCAAATTTCCCCAGATTTAGTTTTCTTTGCTTTGTTCATGACCTATCATGATATAGACGTGTTCAGATACACAGTTTCTAATAAAGGAAATAAGTATTTTATTAGTTAGTAAAACGAAAAAAGGATTACAATTTTCGAGGAGCTAGAAAATTACCAGATGCTTAGCAAATTGCTCATAAGTAACATGCTAAGCCCTTAACAATAGGTTGTTTAAAACTTTTCCCCAGTTTTTCGTTATTTTTTCAAAAATAAAAAAATAAAATGCACGACTGGGTCGTACGAAGTTGATCCTATGTAATAGACTAAGAATTTTAAAAACGAATGCTATTAGAGAAAATTGCTCATAAGTATTAAATTCATTTTTTTATACTCTTTTATACTCGTAGTAGTGAGGGATAAAAGCAGAATGCCATGTAATTTTTTAAGCAAATATAAATGTATGTGTTTTGGCAAAGCAAACATTATTTAAAACAAAAAATAAAATCAAGTTGAAATAATTAAAGAAACAATTGTGAACTACTATAAACTGGTATAATTTTTAAACTTCGCGCCCTTCTGGCCATCTTTAATTTGAAGCGATGTAAGAAGAAGAAGAGGCGGAATAGGAACAAGAAGAAATAAAGCATTCCATTCGAAATATTCAAACCGCACGGTCGTTTTTCTTATACCTACTATTTGCTTTCAATCTTTTCAAAAATTTCTTGTCTTTTTTTATTTAAAAATAATCTCGTTCAAACAAGAACAAATCTGTAAAAAGTATTACAGAATTTTCATGGCGCCCGAGCAGGGACAAATTAAAAATTGCCTAAATTAATCATTAAATAAATTGTATTTTTTTTAGTGCAAATTTATGTATATGTACTAAATATACGTATATATACAGTAACGTAACCGTCGCGAGTTTACCTAATAATAAATACGGTGGAATCATTTTTCTTCGCAAAATCGAGCGTGAATTTATCAATTCAATAATAAATAACTTGAAGCCAAAAAAGCGCCATTAATAAAAACCACCACCAAAGGAAATTCAAAAGACTACGCCGCCGCAGCAGCAGCCGTCGTCGGACGTCACTAGAGCTACCACCAGAGGAACACCAACGTTTACCGAAAAAACCCAATGCACGAACACTGCATTTGCCCAAAGTGCCAGAGGGAAGTTGATTCCAAAGAAGAAACCGAGGTATCTACAAAAATTGAAAGTGATTTTTAATCAAAATTATTGCCAAACCAATTGCGGCATTGTCCTTGGTTGACATTGTTCAAGACACTTTCAGTTTTTGTCTTATTATATATTATATAAAACATTGGTGAAACAAACAATAAAAGTGCGTGGATTTAATTAACATTTATTGAAATAAAAACGGAATTAAAACTAATAATTCTTAACAATTAAACTCCCTTAATCAATTTGGTATTCTCGATCTACCTACGTGCCGCGCAGCCGCCGTCACCGTTACCGCCGTACATGGTCATTTAATTTGTTTGAACACACCGTATAATAAAATTTTACTGAAACTTCATGTAAAATACGAGTATATAATGTTGCGATTTCTTAATTGAACAATTTTATTTCTTATTATTTATCGTATGAAATTAATAAACAAAAACGACCGTAACTCGTAAATCAATTTATTTACATTTGAAGTTGACATTGACACTTGATTTGGCAGTTCGTTGAGTCAATTGACTTTCGTTAAGATTTCATCGTCAATGGTGGTTGAATTCAGTGACATAAAATAATTGTGAAAAATTTTCTTACGAAGAGTGTGTTCAGCAAATAAATTTAAAATATAATTGTTTGTCTTTTTCGTTTGAAATAAGTTCGATTTTTGAATAATTACAACTTTCGACACAATTTACACTTAGTTTATTGAAATTAATTTTCGTTTTCGTGAAATTTCGTATGAAAATAAACAAATTTTCAACGACTTTCGAATAAATTTAAATAAAAAACTGAAGTGTAAATTTAATAGTTTCTAGATAAACTAATTCTAGAAAACAATTTTATTGGTTTCGAAAGTTTTGTAAAAACATTAATCAATAAATAGTTAAATAACAATGACGGGCAAAAAACGGCAGGCTTCACCGAAACAAGGCGTAGATCTAGAGCATTTAATGCATCAACGACAAGTTATTAAAAACAATATTGTTCGTATCAAAACGGGACTCGAAGAAAAAACTTTGTCGCTTAATCCGATTGAATTAGAATGTCGGTTAGACATTCTAAATTCATACATTGACCAAATTATGACTTGTCAGTCAGAAATTGAATCAGCTGATCGAAATGATGATTCTCGCGGTGAATTAGAAAACATTTGCATAAGTGCTAAGGCACTACTCATTTCGCTGATGAATAAAAGACGAAAGTCGAGTGCTGTTGATCTTTCTTTCAGCAATCCTCATCATTCGCGACTTCCAAAAATGGTTCTTCCAAAATTCAGTGGAAAATACTCTGAATATAAAAACTTTATAAGCCTTTTTGAAAATCTGGTTGATAACGATCCGATGCTTCCGGACATAGAAAAATTCAACCATCTAATTTCATGTTTATCGGGTGAAGCTTTGGGAACAGTTAAAGCTTTCCAAATTACTGAACAGAACTACCCGAAAGCACTAGCAAGTCTAAAGAAAGTATACGACAACAATTGTTTGATATTTTTCGATAATGTGTCTACACTTTTTGAATTAAAAGAAATGGCAAAGCCGTCTGCTTCTGCATTGCGCAGCATGATAGACACTGTTTCTGCGATTTATGATTCGCTTCTTTCACTTGGTGATGAAAAGAATATAACAAATGCGATTATAATTCATTTAGTAATGTCAAAAGTAGATTCGATCACGAGATCAAAGTGGGAAGAACAATTAGATTTCAGTACACTGCCCTTATGGTGTGACTGTGAAGCAGCTCTCAATAAAAGATATCAGCACCTTTCTGCTGAAGAAGCATCATCATATAAAACTAAAAATTCCGAAAAGCAGTCAAAATCAATACATGAAACGAGCCATAACAGAAATAAAAGAGCTTCATTTACTTGTGTTAACCCACAGCCAAATAAATCAAAATGCTTATATTGCAAATCAAATGAACATTACATTACAACATGTCAAACGTTTGCTTCGATTCCAGTAATGAAAAGATTTGAGTTTGCGAAAAGTGTACCTGTTTGCATCAACTGCCTTCGAAAAGGACACACAGTTTCGAAATGTAAGCTTAGTCGGTGCAGTGTTTGTAATCGATCTCACCATACATTGCTGCACCAATACGAAACAACTTTCAACAATTCACCAGCACAAGCATCGTCGAGCTTTCAAGCCATGCATGCCTCTGTTTCGACTGACCAGGTCATTCTTGCCACCGCAATTGTGCAAATAAAAAGCATTACTGGTGAATATCTACTAGCTCGAGCATTACTTGATTCTGGCTCTCAGGTAAATTTCATTACAGAAGAACTTGCTCAGAAGTTGAAACTTCGCAAAGAAGAAAAGGCATTGAATCTACTTGGCATTGGAAGAGCAAGTACTACTGTAAACAAAAAAATACAAGCAGTAGTAAAGTCAAGATTAAAGGATCATTCGTTTTCTGCTGATTATTGGGTTATGAATTCAATATCGTCGTATCAACCGGATCAAGCAATAAATACTGCGAATTGGCATATACCTTCCAATATTCAATTAGCTGATCCGTACTTTAATAAGCCGCAAAAAATTGACTTGCTCATAGGAGCAGAAACATTTTTTGAATTATTGTCAGTTGGTCAAATTAAACAAGGTCCCGAATATCCAACTATTCAAAAGACGCTTCTTGGTTGGATAGTATCTGGGAAATATCCTAGCGGTACAAATTCAAATTCCAAGCAATGTAATTTGGTATGTCAGTCTGAAGAGTTACCAGACTTAGACAAATTTGTACAAAAATTTTGGTTATTAGAAGAAATTCCTGGAGAAACGAAAAAATTTCTAACGCCAGAACAAAAGTTGTGCGAGAAACACTTTATTGAAAATACTCAACTCTTGTCGATAGGTCGCTTTGAGGTAAAACTACCATTCAAATTGTCTTCAAACTCGCTTGGATCATCATTCGAAACTGCCAAACGTCGGTTTCTCGCACTTGAGCGAAAACTATCCAAAAATAACGATTTAAGAGCCATGTACATGGATTTCATGAACGAATACATTTCGTTGGGTCATATGTCACCAACAAATAACGAAATCCCAAAAGGCCCGCACTATTTCATTCCACATCAGTGTGTTTTGCGACCGCAAAGCACAAGTACAAAGCTAAGAGTTGTTTTCGACGCTTCAAGTCGAACGTCTTCTCAACTATCACTGAATGACATCTTGATGGTTGGGCCAACTATTCAAGAGGAGCTGTTTTCGACGTTGCTCCGTTTTCGTACACACAAATATGCTATTACGGCTGATATTACGAAAATGTACCGGCAAGTTCTCATTGCTGAAGAGCACTCGATTTACCAGCTCATAGTGTGGAGGCAGCATCCGTCTCAACCATTACAACATTTCCGTTTAAACACGGTAACGTATGGCACAGCTCCAGCGCCATTTTTAGCAATACGGTGTTTAAAAATGTTGGGCGATGATAACGAAAAATTATACCCCACTGGGTCAAATGTAATTCGGAGAGATTTTTATGTTGATGATCTATTGACCGGTGCCAATAATCTTGAAACCCTAAAATTAATAAAATCTGAAATTCAAGAAATCCTTAAAAAAGGCGGGTTTCAGTTGGCTAAATGGTTTTCAAACCATTCAGAGTTTTACAATTCTGAGAATACAGAAAAAGAAATTAAATTCAATGATTCAGACTCAACAAAAACTCTTGGAATATGTTGGCATCCAAAAGAAGACACATTTAGTTTAAATTTGGAAAATAATTTCCATGATCTACGAGCTACCAAGCGAAACATACTTTCAGTTTCCGCTCGTCTATTCGATCCTCTTGGTTTGTTATGCCCCATAGTGACCAAAGCAAAAATCTTACTGCAAGAACTTTGGGTTGCAAAAATTGATTGGGATGAGTCGATTCCATTGCGCCTTGATACAAGTTGGCAAAACTTCAAAACCAATTTATCTCAACTTGGCGAGATAAAAATTCCAAGGTTTGTCGAAACTCATTCGAACGCAAAAATACAAGTTCATGGGTTTGCCGATGCATCTATAAGGGCTTATGGTTGTTGTATTTACATCCAAAGCCAGAGCAAGATCGGTATCAAGTTGACGCTACTTACAGCAAAGTCTAAGGTGGCCCCTTTGAAAACGAAATCGCTTCCGCGATTAGAACTTTGCGCAGCGCATACTCTTGCTAAATTATGGACAAGAGTAGAGGCAATGTTGAATCTAGACGTTGAACAAGTTGTGTTTTGGACCGATTCCGAAATAACTTTGCATTGGATAAAAACACATCCATCTACACTTGCAACCTTTGTTGCAAATAGAGTGTCCGACATCCAAGAGTGGACACAAAAAGTATCATGGAAACATGTGCCAACAAAACAAAATCCAGCAGACATTGTGTCAAGAGGCTGCAATGTCGATGAACTCAATGCGTCAATTTGGTTCAATGGTCCACAGTTCTTATTAGAAGAGCCATCATCGTGGCCGGTCAATTCGCATTTTCAATTGTCTCCAGAAGTTGAAGCCTTAGAAAAAAGGAAAACAAACATGGCTATGATAGCGGTAGAAAAACCTCGAACCAAACTTTTAGAATATATCGAAGACGAAACTTCATATATTGACCTTGTGACTACATTCGCATATATAATGCGATTCTTTAAAAGATTAAAAAATAAAACAGAAGTTTTCGAACAAACACCAACGGCAAAAGAATTTAATTTATCATTTCTTAAAATAGTTGAAATTGTCCAAAATTATGAATTTCCTGATGAAATTCAAAAACTTAAAAAGAAAGTTACGTTGCAAAACAGTATTCAAAGGCTGAATCCATTTCTTCACAATTATAATGAAGACAAATTTTCATTCTCGCTAATTCGTGTAGGTGGTCGTTTGTCAAACGCACCAATTAAGTATGATGCTAAATTTCCACTTTTATTAACCAAACATTCACCATTTGTAAAAATGTACTTAACGTACTTACATAGAAAAAATTACCATGCTGGACCTCAAGCTATGGTGGCATTGCTTCGAGAAAGGATTTGGCTAATCAACGCCAAAGAAGCATGTCAAAAGGTTGTGCGACAATGCATACATTGTTTCAAATACAAACCAAAATTGCTTACACAAATAATGGGTAATTTACCAGCGGATCGATTGCGAGCGCAACGACCGTTTTTAATTTGCGGTGTAGATTTCTGTGGTCCGGTATATACCACTCTTAAAATTCGTGGCCGGTCACCGAACAAAACGTATATTGTTGTTTTTGTTTGTTTCACTTCAAAGGCTGTACATTTTGAACTAGCTTCTAATTTGTCCTCTGAATGTTTTATTCTCGCCCTTAAAAGGTTTATTTGTCGCCGAGGAGTTCCCAAGACGATTCACAGCGACAACGGGACGAACTTCGTGGGAGCTCAGAGGATTCTGAGAGAGGCTCAAGAGGAGTTCGAGAGAGGAAAGGAAGCAGTTCAGAGGTACGCAGCGGAAGAAGGGTTCAGCTTCGCCTTCATACCACCGAGAGAGAGTGAAGGCGGCGAAAACGCTCTTACAGCGTACCGTGGGCAACGCGCTTCTCACAACCGAAGAGCTGCTCACCGTTCTTATCGAGGTCGAGGCAATCCTCAATTCAAGGCCAATAGCCCCTCTAAGCTCCGACCCCAACGACGGCGAAGCACTCACCCCAGCACATCTACTAATCGGCAGCAGCTTACGATCGCTCCCTCCAGAGAAAGTGCCGGAACAGCAAATAGCTTGCTTGAAAAGATGGCAGCTTCTATGCTGGCTCAAGCAGCAGTTCTGGCAGAAGTGGTCCAGGGAGTATCTGCTTGGCCTTCAAGCTCGGTCCAAGTGGGTACAGGAGGAACCAAATCTCGCCGTGGGCAAGCTCGTCATAATCCACGAAGACAACTCTCCTCCACTGCATCGGACAATGGGACGAGTCGTGGCGGTCGTCGAAGGGCAGGACGGAAAGGTCAGGGTTGCCGACGTCAAAACGCAAAGCGGGGTCCTGAGACGTCCAATCGTCAAACTAGCCGTTCTTCCTGAAGAAGAGTAATTTGAAGCCTTACAGTCATTCAACGTGGCCGGTGTTTTGGCAAAGCAAACATTATTTAAAACAAAATAAAATCAAGTTGAAATAATTAAAGAAACAATTGTGAACTACTATAAACTGGTATAATTTTTAAACTTCGCGCCCTTCTGGCCATCTTTAATTTGAAGCGATGTAAGAAGAAGAAGAGGCGGAATAGGAACAAGAAGAAATAAAGCATTCCATTCGAAATATTCAAACCGCACGGTCGTTTTTCTTATACCTACTATTTGCTTTCAATCTTTTCAAAAATTTCTTGTCTTTTTTTATTTAAAAATAATCTCGTTCAAACAAGAACAAATCTGTAAAAAGTATTACAGAATTTTCAGTATGCAAGAACAAAAACTTTATAATGTCGTTGTAAAGATTTCCTAAAAAAAATAAGCTTTTATGCATAAAATTTTTAAAACAATTTTAAAAAATGTTGGTACGCCAACTTAAAGTTTTTATTATCGTACGAATAAAAACTAATATTGTCTCGTTTTTGAGACATCGAACTTAAAAAAAAAAAAGTCGCAATTAAAAACTACTTTGACCTTCCACTGATTGGGTTAGAGCTCATGTTGAAGAACAAGATAAGCCACATAATAATTTGTTTACTATATGTTGTTTGAAGAAGTGTTTTGACATTTAAAAGTGAACAGTTTATGGGGTTTTATAAAATCCTTTAGGAAACTTGCCATTTATTCATTATTATTTCTATTATTACACAATAATTATCGAAATAAAGAAATAGAAGCTTGACTTATCTTAATTTATTCTATAATTTGAATTCGGTTGGTCTAACACACAAAGCAATCCTAATTCAGAAATGTTGTCGGCAATTTCGACCGACTTAAACCACCAAGGATATTTGTTATTTCATATGCATTCGCACATTAAACTCTTAAATTAAATTTTTCTCTATAAATTATTCTAAATTCATAGAATATTGCTTCAAGATAATCAACCATTGGGGGGCTTGGGACTTGACGTGTCGTTCAATCGATGCAAATTTATGCATTATATTAAAGCAATTTCCCAAAAGAATAAATCAAATGTTACTAATGAGCGATATTTATTATTAAATTTAAATGCACACAAATCAATAAATATTTTTGCTTATAATTTAAGTGGAAATGAGTCGCTTTACGCTTAAACAACGTTGTGCTGTGTAGCCCAAAAGATGTTTTGGCCGAAATGAAGCACCCACCGCCCCATGCTGTACGCAAGTTTGTGCATATGTTTGTGGTACGCTAGTGGACAAAACCCATGGTGCCTGTCGTCGTACGGCCCGCACAGACGAGAATGTGGCTGCTGTAACCGAGAATGTGAGACTCAAATCACGAAAAGCAACTAGCCATCGATCTCAACATCTCAACAATTCTCGCACTAAACTGAGGAGAATTCTGCACAAAGATCCCGTCCCGGATTATTCGCGTGGAGTGACAGAATGCGCTGCTGCGAAGCCAGCCGAGGCAGCCACTTGAACGACGTTGTGTAACATAATCATTGGGGATGTTTGCTCTTACTAATAAGCCATTTGTAAAAATAAACTTGTATTTGACCCACCCTTTATAATTCCCAGACGTTGCTAAAGTTAAAGAGAAGCATCCCACAAGGAACGTTTGGCAATACAAGAAAGTCAACTGGGAAAGTCTGAATAACTTTTTCGAATATTTAACTGGCCATTATGTTTCCTCGATAGTGACGTTGATGCCAGTGCTGATATGATCACAGAAGTGATTTTTCTTGAGATGCGTACAGAATTAGGAGTATAAGACCTTAAGAAAAGTCTTAGCTCGATACAAACTGTACAGAAGCTACAAGGTTGAGAGAAGTAAGTTTCCGCTCTAACAAAGCCAACCCAACTGAGGAAAACCAGAAAAAGCATAAACAAGTCAGAAACTATTGCAACGCTGTTATAAAAAGAACCATATTATCACATGACCAGAAATTAAAGCACGAAATCCTGCAATGTCCCAAAGGCAGTAGAAATATCTGGCCATTTGTCAACAACGTACACAATTTAACTTCATCTTATGTTCCAAAGCTCATCTTCAATTACAACCCGATAACTAGCTCTTTAGATAAGGCAGATTTACTTGCAGCTCGTTTTGCTGGCTCTACGTTGCCTGATAGAAACATTGCTCTTCCTGTACTTGAGAACGTAAATCGTTTAATGGGAAAGGTATATATTATATAACATAAACAAATCCGCTGATCCTGATGGTATATCCCCATACTTCTGAAGAGGTTTTCTTGATCGTTGGTAAATCCATTAAGTAAGCTTTTCAATCGCTTGTACTGTTTTGCTATCTTCCTTAAAAGGCGGAAAACAGTATTTTTCCAGTGCGTTCCTAAAAAGGACTACCCATTCTCCTCCTCTTACCATCCGCCAATTGCACTTACGTCCCTTCTTTCCAAGGTCATAGAATCGCTAATAATTCATCAGCTCAAGAAATATCTCGAAGATCGAAAGCTTCTTAATGACAGGCAATGCGGATTTCGCAGCTTGAAATTTCTAAGGCATTTGATAGAGTTTGGCACAACGCTCTCTTTTATTTTTTGGATTAGAAATCACCTTCTAGATCGTTCAATACATTTTGTATTGGACGTTTTCAAGTCTGATCTTTACAAAATTAATGCTGGTGTTGGTGGGGCTCCGCTTTGTCTTTAACTCTATTCCTCATTTGTATAAATGATCTCTTGTCTGAAACTTCTTATCCCCTTTATGGTTTTGGAGACGACTCTACCCTCAGCTTTTCATACTCATTCTCAAATTTACGTCCATCTCCTTCGGTAGTATAATTGCAACAGAATCGTATGATTAGCTCATTAAACTCTGTTAAATGGGGTATAAAAATTGTGTGGAGTTTAATGCTTCGAAAACTCAAGGCTGCTAGATTCTTAGGATTTCAATACCGATTTAAGCTATTTTTCACAACCTCTGATCTGACTACAATTTTTAAGGCGCTTATACGTCCAAAACTCAAGTATAACTCACATCTTTGCGCAGGTGCATAATGAGAAACATTTGAACAGGATTAAGTACAATACTACTTAACTATTTTATAAGTTCAAAGAAAGCATTGGCGCAAAATTTTAAAGAGCCAAATATTAAGGTATAAGTATAATACTACTTAACAATTTGCTAACTTTAAAGTAGTTTACTAACTCATTCTTAATTTTAAACATTTTCTAACTTGTATCGTACTAAAGCTATTTTCTTAATAAATTGCCAGGCTGAAAACACACCGGACAAAGCAAAACGTGTTTTTTTTGTTTCGTGAAACAAGAGAACATTGTTTCTTATGAGACTACACACACCAAAGAAAACGAAACAAAGCACACGTTTTTGTTTTGAAGTGTTTCGGTGGTGGTTGTCGAAAATGCATGCTATTGCATACGAGCAACACACACCGAATGTAACAAAACTGTTTCGTACAAGGGTCGTTGACGATAATAAAAACAAAAGCAAAACAGAAAAACATGTTTCATTGCCGATAGCTGACCTATTGTTTGTTGCAAAACGAAATTTTGATTCCGTTCTTTTTATTTTCTTTTTTTCGTTGCACTTTACAGATTTATTTGCTTTTACGTTTACTCTGTGCGCAAATTTTTAAATAAATATGGACGTAGATGGAGAAAAATTGATTTTTTTAATTGAGGCAAGAAGCCCTATCTATAGTTATAAAAATAAGGAACATAAACTTACTATTGATAAGCTGCTACTTCCTACTATGACATTTTTGAAGATGAGCAAGATTAAAAGCTTTTCACTTTTCTTATAAATAAACACATAATGTCTATTTTGTAAACACAAAATTGTTATTTGCCGTAGAGTTATAATCTTTCAGCCGGAGTAAAGCTTTTACGATAGTTCGTATTTTGTTTCATTTCAACGCACACCAAACGAAACAAAAAAAAAAACAAAACGTTTTGTTTTGTTTTATTATGTTTCGCTTGGTGTGTGTTCAAATATGAAATGTTTTTCTGACTATCGAATCAAAAACGTTTTCCTTTATCCGGTGTGCTTTCAGCCTAAAACACCTAAAACAATGACAGTTCGTGCAAAAAACTAAGTAAACAGACCTTTTGTGACATTCGTAAATAGCACGATACTAAAAAAATAAAATAAGTATTCGATGATTTTAGCTTTAATAAAAGGGTAGAGAAAGTATGATGCTATATTCGATTAAAATTTTCAAAGTGGTTGTTTTAACCTAGTTTCATACTAAAACATCTTTAACACTTTACGCCAATACCTTTAATATGAACTTAATCAAAAATTATAATTTTTCCTACTACCTCTATAATATCGGGTTTTTCAATAAGAGCGCTACAAAAGTTTTTTTAAATAAAACAAAAACGGTTTTGGATATCAATGAAATTCTTTATTCCTGTGAAAGTACGTTCGATGTCATTATGTATGGAACTCGATTTCTTTTGCATGGCCACCACGGGCACGCTTGCAGAAGTCCAGATGCCGAACCCAATTTTCGACGGTTTTTAACCATAAATCGGCCGATAATGCTGCAATTTCACGTTCGATATTCGTACGAAGTTCATCAATCGTCGCTGGCTTGTTGGCATAGACCATAGACTTGACGTATCCCTACAGGAAATAGTCTAACGGCGTCAAATCACACGACCGAGGCCTGTGGATTCAAATTTTTCCACTAGACTCTCAATTGTTGATCTGTTAGGACGATTATGACTACCATAAATTGGACGTAGCGCTCTTAACTTTGAGGCCACTGACTCCGAATTTCGGTAGTAAATTTTAATAATTTTGACTCGTTGTTGGCTCGTATATCTTCCCATCATGAGATGAAGAGAAATGTCAAAAGAGCGGCAAGAAATATGGCGTCGTTTGCTGTCCCTGTCGCTCTACTTTTGTAGCGTCCCTGTTGAAAAACCCTATAAATCGTAATCAATCATCGAATCATCGTTATGTTATGTTTGATAAGCCAATACTTTACAATACCTTATGGAGCAAGTAAAAACTCCTTTATTACTGGGGTCTTGATGAAGGTTTTTTTTTTCTAAATTGAGGGCTTTGAGAAAGAATAAAATTCAAAATTCAACGCTTTACAAATTGTTTTAACTTAACCCAATTTTTCGTTAAGTTTATCTTACTCATACCACTTAATAATAGAAATCAAAAGAAAACACGTTTTTGTCCTGCCACATTGCAAAAAGTAATGAGAAACATTTGAACAGGATTAAGGGGAGAATGTTAAAAAAAGTTTCTGACTTGAATAATTGATGCTGATCCGGAAAATAAAATTCCCAACTTTTAACACAAATTTATGCGTAACACTTGGTTTGACTACTTTTCTTAGTTAAGCTTTACGCTTGAAATTCTTAAAATCTTCCAACCTGTATGCCCACCCTATTTAGAAATCCTTAGTACACTTTTTATTCTATACCTATGCCTACATAAAACAGTATGTGAGTACACTCCAGATCGCTATGTAGATCTTATTTGTGTATTGTTCAATCACAATTTTGATAAATTAACACTTTGTTATACAGTTCATTATTATTAAAATAAGACTTTGTGAGATATTTAACTCTATTAATATCTAATAATGTCAAAAAATGTTTAAATTTACATAATAAGTAAAAAAATATTACACTAGTCAATTTTTTTCGTTTTACTCTTACTCTATATCTGTATACCTGCCATTTATTAACTTCCCATAGGGAGTTATTGTAATCGGTCCGATTTGTCAAATTGGAATTTTTGACATTTCTCGACGTTTCAAGGTCCCTAGAGGCTATATCAATCATTTTTTTTCATTGGTTCATATTGAATGGGAAGCTCACATATAACAATTTAAGTTTACTTAATATTTTTTTTTTAAAACGATTCGATCTTATTAATAATGGATTGGCTCGACATAATTTACATACAGGTACTTTTAAGTATAACATTCGCAAAATTATTTAGCCAAATAGTATTGTTACGGTAAAATTTACCGCAACAATGACTGGCCTTCGTTTCCTTCCATTCCTTCTTTTCTTTGGTTGCGGCTGCAAAATTCTGGCGAAGTTGAGGGCAACCATCAACCATTGGTGTACTTAGTCAGCATTTTGCAAAAGTGACAAATACGGGGGTGGAATTGGCTAAGGTGATTGTTGATTGTGATTGTCATTTTGACAGCTATAGTCAAAATGACAATCACAATCACCTATCACCTTAGCCGATTCCATCCCAGGTTTCGAGCAATTCTTCGAGTAAAAGGGTTTACGAGACGGTCTCATGTAGCGAAACAAATGCCAGCGGATGAGCTGAAGAGGTAATGAGTCAGGCGGACTCTTACCTACCCCAAACCAAAACAACACAACATCCTAAATTTTTCTTGCTATAACATAACTTAAATTCTTTTTGTAAGCGTAAGGGTCCCTAACGATTAAAGTAACTGCTAGATTCTTTTTCTAAAATCATAAGTTGGTCTTCTTTTGAATACAATAAAAAAAGGTCCACCTGAGTAAAGAATTTAGTTCGCGTGTTAAAATTATGCTTTCCTCTTTCGTTTTAATATTATTTAGTAACAGACTTCGCTCTTCGAAACACTCACTCGCGAGTATTATAATGGTAACTAGGCGAATGCCTAGAAAAGGGCTTTTCCTCGTTTTTATTCTTTTTGATTTTTCTCGTGAAATTTAGTTAATAATAGTCTGAACTCGGCCATTCAGATTTGGCAAGTTTTGGAAAGACACCCAACAACTTGCTGAATCCGTGAATGTGTGTGTGAGAGCAAAGTTTCGTTTGAGATTCGACAACGGTGGTTTTCTGTGAAACGAAAAAGGTTTCCAGGAAGCCGGTGTCCGTGACCGATGATCGCGAAAACGATTGGCTGGGTGTATGTATGTGTGAGTGACTGAAATGGTCGAGGGAGGAATAAAGGATTTTAAGCTAGGAAAGTTTACTCTTTGCAGAGCTTAACAAGCGACAAGTTAAAGAAAAAAATAGAAAAGGAAAAAGGATTCGAGAAAATTCAAAAAAGGAGAACAAAATCGAGGAAAGGGGCAGAAAATTTAAAAAAGGAAAAACAAATTTGGAAATAGAGGATAGTAATTCGAGGAGCGACATCAGGATATAGGAGAAGTTAGAGGAAAATAAATCGAGAAAGAAAAGATAAGTAATCGGACATCTTGTCCAAAGAAAATATTTTAGTGTTTTGTGTCAATAAAATTCGGTGGACCTTGTTTCTTTTTTTTATTCGTGACTCAAATCTATTTACATTTCGGGTTTATATTTTCAATCGTTATAGACCTTACCGCGGTTTGATTTGCAGTTTCATTTCATTTGTATATTTTTATTTCGTTGAAAAAATTTTGGGTTTTTATCCTAGGTTTCTACAAAGGTTTCCCAAATAAAACTTACTTTCAAATTCCCTAGTGGAAATCATAAAAACGGTGTTTTATTTAATTAAATTATTCTCTCTTTAATTCACTCAATAATTAGTTTTGGAATTTTACTAATTGTCTTTCGAACAAAAATTCCTGGCGCCCACTTTTTATTACAGTACCCCACTGTACTTGTAATAAAAATATTCTTTCGCTTCATTAAATTGATTATCGTCGGCTTTCTTTCAAAATCTCGTAAGTCGAAAATTGTAAATTTTCCAGGAGGCGCAAAAAACCGTTTTAAAAAATAAAAAAAGGCAACTGTGAAGGTTTTTTTTTTTTAATATTTTATTTATCATTTGTAATACATTATGTAAACCATTTTGTTATAAACTTTTTTGGTAACTGCATGAGATCAAATTTAAAGACTTACGAGTTCTTGAAGAATTATTTTCCAACTTTTTATGGGACATACGAGGTTTTTTTTTTTGTTCAATAGGAATAATTGCGAATAACAAATAAGTAAGATGTTGGTTTTTTCGGGCTTAAAATCGAAGCTTAGATCAGTTGAATAATAATGAATCATAATATTCGTGGTAGTCTTTGTGTAAAACAACCTTAAGTTGTTGCAAATGCAACCATTTTTCTTTTTTGATTTTAAGCTTTTCATTGTATAATTTTGGAATACAATTATTTAATATGCCTGCAAAGTGCTTACTTCTTCGCTGAGGAAGATCTTACCATACATCTTCGTGACTGAGTTTGTATTTTATATAACCGCTACTTTGATATTGCAAGGCTCTCAAATCGGTTACTTGTGGATCAACAGTTTTTGCTCTAAGGCGGATTGATCTATACACTCAGAGAAATAAATAGTCATGAATAACTATTTTTTGACTATTTCCATAGTCCGAATAGCGACAGCAGCTATGCAAAATAGTTACAAAATAGTTATTTATGAATATTTCTATTTGTTATTAAGTTTTTTACTTTTTTTCTAGTTAATATTAACTATAAAGAAGTTACACACGACTTTTACAAATAGTTATTTTGGTAATAACTATAATACCAATTAAACTTGACTATGCACATAGTTTATTTTGATTATATCGAATAGTTATCTATAACTATACATATAGTTAAACTTGACTATTATACGCACATTGTTGTTACCTCTAGAGGTAGGTAAAAAGAGAACAGAGTATTTGTAAGCGGAATAAAGAAAGAAACAAAATACTTTTAGGTTTGTGTATATAATATATGTCAACAACTTCATGGTGAAAGTATTTATTTTGTAAGTCGATAAATTATTATATTATAATAGCGATTTATTATATTTATTATTTTGCACATATGGGAACCGAAATATAAGTGCGGTTGAAATTTTATCTACAAATTCTAACATTTTACGTCGAAAAAAACGAAGCGCCTTCAAAATGATACATATTTAAATTATTTTATTAATAACTTTTATCAGACAAAGGGTTACCATATATTATTTTTGAAATTACAAACTAATATCTACTACACCATAGTGGTATTCAACTATTTTAAGAAGTCGTTTGTGAAAACAATTTATCCTACCTATTTAAAACTAATTTATTATTTTCTTAACTATTAAAATGTTAATATATGTTATTAAATGTTAAAGAATTGAGTACTTATTTAAGTAGGTATTTTCTTATTTTGACTATTAAAAAGTTAAAACTTACTATTAAGTAGTCAGAAATCTCCATTATTACAATCAAAGTATAACTATTCAAAATAGTAGCACATTACTTTTTTGTATAGTCATTTATAATTTTAACTATTTCATAGGTTAATTCTAACTATATTTAACTATTTTTTAACTAAGTATTTTCGAATTATTTTTGATAAAAAATAGTCACTTCACAAATTTCATGGAAAATTATCAAATGACTATTGCAATAGTTACAAAAATAACTATTTTTTTTTCTGAGTGTAGAAGTTACATGCCGCACTATAGTTCAGTATAGTAATAGTAATTAAGGTATTCAACAGAATACGGCTCTGGCAGATTCCTTGCATGCTTGCATGCATTTATATACGAGCTAGGGAGATAAATATCTTGATTTCTTAGGCGTCGTTCAATGTTGGAATGCATTGAATCACACTCCATTTGTGTGTGACCTTTTTCCAGGTATTTTTGAGTGATTGTAATGCATTGAGTGTACGCAAGATTCACTAACGCATTGGAAAGAGTCATATTTCGGTTTTGGTAACCACAGCCATCGCTAAATATGATTATTTCATCACCTTCTTCAAACGGAACTTCATTAGTTATAAAGCTGCAAATAATTGACGAGAATTCATTTGCTGTTAACGCCCCTTGCGACTCATCCCATAAATAGCAAAATCCTTTTTTTGTTTTAAGATCGTAGATTGTAAAATTGTGAACAGCCAACTTTGTTTTGTAATATAAAGCAGAAGCCTTCAAAGATAGAGCCAGGAGAACAGCTTGAAGATCCATGGTGTAGACGTGTTTTGCATGCATTTTATCACTGTCCTTTTCACGTCGTGCAGCTTCCTTCATCTTTTGGTGACGTACGTAATCTTCTTCTAATACATAACCTTCTTTAAGTGCAATACAGAGATCACATTTGTCTTTTTTAGGTTTGAACAAGCTTATATTGATTTTATTCATAACATTATCGAATACCTTAAACTTGACTTTCTGGATATTTTTTTCTGTTGAATACCTTTGGTATTCACGAAAAACGTTACGTTTTGAGATCCAAGGACTCCTGCAATAATGGGACTCAAGTTTTGGTAATGAATTGAGAAAGTCCTTTACTCCTGCTCGCCCCGCTAAATGTGTATTCTTTTTTTTGCTGGGAATGTTTAAGGTATTTTCGGAACTACCATCAAGGTCATTTTCTGTCTCTTTAGAACCAGTTTTGGCCCAATTGATTGCACTCCATTCATTGATACCAAGAGTGTGAAGGAACATTGTTTTACATACTCTAATTGCTTCTCCACCCCCCGGCTTTTTGAGGTGGAAAAAAATAGTATTTTTCCTTCTGGACGTTATGTTCTTTTGGTTTTTTTTTATTTTTTGGAGCGCTTAATTGTGTCAATAACTTAACTGTTACCTTTTTTTCTGCCCACGACAAGTCCCAAAAATACTTGAATATAGATTCTCTATCATCGCTTGAAAACTCACCGCATTTGATTTTTGAATTGATTTGACTATTTCGGCAGTTGCATCTTGGCCTTAACTCACGTTGAGACTTCTGAGCTCCATAATGTCATTTATTTTCACCATCGGAGCTCTCACTTTTTATAAGACCCTTATAAGGTAATCCTTTTTGCCTATAAAGTTGTTTTTTTATTCTGAAACCAATTTTCCGGATTCGCCTTATTTTTCTTGGCCCTTTTCCTAGCATGGCTTTCATTCGTATCCTCAAGAAGTTCAACAGGTTCTGGGATCCTTGCTTCATCATCTGCGTCCCCTTTTAATATAAGTTCTGATTCAACTACTGGTCCCGAGATGATGACTTCATCTGTTCCATTCGGAGAAACGTCCTGCGCAACATTATTAGCAAGAATCAAGTTTAGTTGATCTTGCAGTTCAATCTCGTTAACTACAAAAAAAAATAGAAACAGCTACCGGAATTCAAGCTAGTCTTTCAGTTTTTCACACACACCATCAACTGTTTTCAAAGGGAATTGATTTATACGGCCCCTTTTCTCAGCAACCTTTACAACATTGCTCGTGTTTTCTACCAAGTAAAGTTATTTAATTTTTCTATTTTTATTGAAAATCTATTGAATACTTACGTGATCAATCAGTACCTAAAACAGATTGCAGCATTTTCCAACCTCTAGTGTTTTTTGCAGTATCAAAAGAAAGCTTTCGCTTAGACATAACTAATATTTCTTTTAACAAAAGAAAATTCTTGAACAGTTTTCTTTTACTCAGCCATACAAATTTATTTTAAACCGTTATCAATGCGACTTTGTTTTCACTTTACTGTCAAAAAATAACTCTTACTATTCGCTTTAATAACAGACATACGAGGTATTGTATATAAAGCGACCTATAAGCGAATATCAAAGCCTCGTAAGACAGACATACGAGTTTTTAAATTGACATTTAAACGCCAATAGTCTTAGGCCTCGGCCACGCAGTAAGCGGCTGAGCGGCTAAGCGGCTGAGCGGCTAGCGGCTGAGTGGCAGCTCTAAGCGACGTATGGCCAGGCACTGAGCGACTGCTTTTGAGCGATTAGTAAATCTGGTGGAGATTGCACACACGAAATTAACAACTCAATGTTTACTTCGGCCATCTTTACTTCTTGCCGCTCAGAACATTACTAAAAACTAAAACAGGTTTGGTTGCTGAGCGGCGCCGCTTAGCCGCTCAGAATTTTATTTCGCCGCTCGCTCATAGCGTGGCCGCTTCTATGTGATTTCATATGTTTTATATTTTTTTTCCGCTCAGCCGCTTACTGCGTGGCCGCGGCCTTAGGAGGTTTTAAATCTGGTTGATAGAGACAAAAGGAATCACGTTGGAGTTACGAGGTATTGATATTTAGATTCAGTGATTTTTTTTCATCAATATTGCATATAAATTTCATTTTTCATAATATTGGGACTTACGAGGTTTTGAAAGAGAGCCGACGTTATATTGATAATCAATTTAAATCTCCCTATCGCGAATTCTTTCACCTCCACTGAACCCAGCCCAGCTGAGCAGCCGCGGTGCTAGCTCATATCAACGAGCTACGAGTTGCACTTTCACTTTTTGTTGTTCTTATCTCAGTTTTCTTTTTTGGCCTATCTGTCAAAACCGCGTCGAGTCGTGTTTCGTTTTGCTTTTTTTTTTTCTTAATTGGAGTTTTATTATTATTATTATATTATTAGATATTAATATAATTAATAATAATAAGTACCTATTATATTAATACAACAAAAAAGGTCGGATACCCATAATCGCGTCGTGAGAAAAAGTGCAACAGTATATTGATTTAGCCTAAACGTGAAGAGTTTTAACTAAAACGCAAATTCATTTAAACTTTTTACAAATCGATTTAAATTGAACCCGAAATCATAAAAACCGATTTTATTTCAAAGTGTAAGAAAAACGAGAAAATTATCTCTTCAGTTGTTCGACTTATAATTCATTTAACAATCCATGGTTTCTCACATGCGACAGTGACTGTCATTTATCATGGATTAAACCAAAATAATAAAAAAAAAAACAAGTGGTAACACGCACACAGCAATGGTTGAGAGTTGTAAGTCACGAGGTCCTGGTTCTCTTCGAGCTGTTGCACCACCAAAAAAAATTCTTACATGACTAGAATTCTGGTTTTTTGTCAAGAACGTACAAAATTCATCATTTCGGTTCCAACGCTTATCTACAACAAAAATCCGATAACTAGGTGTTAAGATAAGGCAAATGTACTAGCAGCTCACATACGTTACCAGAAAGCAACATTTCCCTTCCTGTACTTAAGAACGTAAATCATTCAATGGGACAGATATATTTTTGGGCGCAGGGACATAAGTCCCGAAAAAAGTCCCACTTCACTGGGACATAAGACCCGAATCGAATTCGGGATTTATGTCCCACCACTGAGACATAAGTCCCGACTTATGCCCCACGTATATATTTTTTCTAATTTTGGACTCAAAGTTTCTTTTGCATTAACAGAATATGGATTTAAAGATACTTTGAATTCATAAATACCCAATATACACATGCATAAACGTAGCCTTAAGGATCTGCACACTAACAGTTGCAAGAGACCTTCGAGATAGTTATGAACAAATCTACTGCTCCTGATGGCATACACCCCATTCTTCTGAAGAGGTGTTCTTCATCGCTGGCATCGCTCCTACTTTTCTGAAATCTTCCCTAAAAGATGGAAATCAGCATTTGTCCGGCCTGTTCCTAAAAAAGGTGACCCTTCCTCCACTCCTCCTACCGACCTATTGCACATGGACTCGCTGATCAATCATCAGCTTAAGAAATATCTCGAAGATCGAAAGATCTTATTGACCGCCAATACGGTTTTCGATTCTCAGCCACTGCAAAAAAGTTTTTCAGAGGCTTACTGCCTCTTGCGAGGAATTGACAAATCCTCTAAGAGTATATCTCTTGTCATTTAAAGTGCTGCTCATTAGCCGTTCGGAATCGGCAGAAAATTGTAGGTCCCCTCCGTTTCTGGTAACACGCATACAGGAATGGTTGAGAGTTGTAAGTCACTAGGTCCTGGTTCACTTCGAGCTGTTGCACCACCATATTTATTTTTATTTTAATACGGTTTTTGCAACAATTTCTCCACTGCTGAGCTGATGGCAAATCTCACCGAAGAGTGGAAAAGATCTTTACAATGTTTTAGGTATTATTGCGCTTCATATTTCTAAGGCACTCGTAGTTTGGCCCAGACTCTCTTATCGATAATATATGCGTTTGGTATCAATGAAACCTTTATTACTTGGATAAGAAATTATATTCTGGATCATTCAATACATGCTGCATTGGACGGTTTCAGCCTGATCTTCACTAAATAAATGCTTGTGTTCCCCAGGGCTGCCCTTTTGTCTCCGACTATTAGAAATGATCTCTTGTTTGAAACTTCTAATTCACTTCATTGTTTTGCCGATGAATCTACCCTCAGCTTATTATACTCGTTGTTAAATTCACGTTCATCTCCTTCGGAAGTGGAACTGCAACGGTATCTTATGATAAGCTCTTTAATCTCCGATCTTAACAGCATTTTTAAATGGGGTATACAAAATCGTGTGAAGTTTAATGCTTCGAAAACTCAATGGTGTTTTTATTCGCCGAAGCCAAATGGACTTTTTATGCCATTGTCTTTGAATGGCATCGATGAAGCCGGAAAGATCCCAGTACTCGATGTGTATGTTGATGACTATCTTCGTTGAAATTATCACATTCTCGAGACCGCCAAAAGCACTGATAGCATTTCTCTATCGGTGTTAGCAATTTTTCACCCCCTCTGATCTGACTACAATTTATAAGTGGTTTATATGTCCAAAACACGAGTATAACTCACATCTTTGGGCAGGTACAGCTCAAATTTCATGGGCTAGAATCCAGTTAACACCCTTAAAACTAAAAGTGTTAAAACTGATAAGAAACAGAACTATCATCATGGGATCATTCCCATCTCTTGAGCACCGCCGAAATGTTTAATTTCTTTCCTTGTTTTATCGCTTCTTTCACAAGGAACGCTTACTCGAATCAGTTCACCCGTAATACCCATTTCGATAGGAATGCTCATTGATTCACCTTCGAGCTTGGATTTGAATACCGAGATTGGTTATTTAGTCGAACAACACGACTATGGAATAAGTTACTCGGCACGGTTTTCCCCTGCCATTTCAATTTGCAAACATACGAAACCAATGTCCATCAACACCTACTTTCTGTCCCTCCCTAATTTTCCCCATCACTCCTGATGTTTTTAACATTATAAAGGCCTTAATAAACAATTGAGCAAAAGTGAATTGTAAAATTGCACTGGAAAAGCTTATGAGAAAAACTTTCAAGCAATCCAACGACAATCATGTGACCCGGAATGTATGTATAAATATTTCGTTATGTTCCATGAGTAAATTCAAAATTCTAGCGAAGCATGAGTAATGTTATTCTTTATCTTAATATCATAATAAATCCATTTTAGAAATTGTTATAAGTATGAGTTATTGCAAGTACATACTTAATACGCACTCTTAACTTTTTTCTCGCGCGAGGGCAAACTTTATCAAGATTGAATAATTTATTTTACAAAAATATGTGTTAAAGTCTTTGATGTCTTATACTATAGATTCCTCTTAAATTGTTATAAGTTCTGAATTTGTCTCTTATAAATTCTTTTGACAAGACTAAAGACTTTATAAGGACAACACTCCAGTGTTGATTTACTGCTGGGATAAGTTTGTTTTCATATTTTTTTCTTGCGCAAGGTTTTAAGGTAGGTATAGGTACATATACTTCAGTTTTATACCAATCTTTAATCGTATTTTAGGAATGCATAAGCGAACACCTTAATTAATAATAAATATTTATCAAACAGCAAAGAAAGGCAAATTCATGTACAAGGTATACAAT
This sequence comes from Philhelius festivus, assembly GCA_963931855.1. Classification (NCBI taxonomy): domain Eukaryota; kingdom Metazoa; phylum Arthropoda; class Insecta; order Diptera; family Syrphidae; genus Philhelius; species Philhelius festivus. The sequence goes on along the minus strand of OZ007556.1, from coordinate 5,041,052 downwards.
GGTGATAATTGAATTGTTCTTCATATTTTATCCAAATTATCCACTCACCGGCACACTGTTATAATTAATTCCGGACACGTCCTTTCTTTTTATAATTTTAGCCTGAATGTTCAATTGCCTACCCCCTAGAGAAAAAATCAAAAGGCATTCTTGTGCTATGGGGGTGTCATAACACTTGTTGTAAAAATTGAGGAGTAATTAGCTAAATCCAATTAGAGACTTTCCTTCCTACGAGTTTCTTTTTATTTCCCTTTTTATGTTTTCAATACCTAGGATTCAAAGAAATGTTAGAAAGTTTCAACTTGCATTTATGAAATTTTAGGAAATTCTTAAGATAAGTTTGATAGCAAGGAAAGGCAGCTCATGCTATTACTTTATAGTCCCACCTGTATCCAATTATATTTTTAACTCTGTTTGCTGTGTATTCAGTTGAATTCATCTCTTTTGGATCTTCTTGTGTCGTTTTTCGTTTAGATGAGAAAAAATTAGAAAAAATAATAATAATCTTGAAGAAAGTTTCATTTCTGAAATATAATATACACAACTGAATCGCACGAACTTGATTTCGTGTTGCAAAACTATAAGGTTTTTAAGCAATTAAAATATAAACTACTTGTTAATTATTAAAATAGTTATATATATTAATTTTGTTAGAAATGAGTTAAAAGTACAAAATAGTTAAAAGTACAAAATATAATATTTTAAAATGTTTTGTAAAATTTTACAAAGTAATAATAGTAAACTAGACCTAAATTGCAAAGCTTTTACGAACTACGGAGCACTTTCGTCAATTATTGGAACACCTAAAATCTTTAAATCAAAACACAAAAATCAAAGTTAATTCAGATAAATTTACTTAAAGATTTATTTTATGAGCAAACGAAAATTAGGGGTTTAACAAAAGGACAACATTAAGTATCAGCTCTTCGGAGAAAGTTTACATCGAAGATTGAATCTCTAAATTTCACTAACATAAACGGTTTTTTTTTTTAATTTTCCATTTAACTATGCATGATCGTAATCTTATAAGAAATTGAACTCAAGATTACGATGATAGAGAATACAAAAATGTGGGTCTTGCAATTCTGTCTGTCTGTTTTGATTTTCGTTAAACTTGGTAGATATCATTTTTAATTTTTTCCCCTCACACGGTTTTTCTTTTTTTTAAGATCAAAAATAATGGTACCTGCCACACGATTTTTTTTTCGAAATTTAATAAATAATTGTTTTCTCAAAAACTATTCCACAGATTTCCAAAAAATGATAATTAATGGTACCCCCTCTAGAACCATTTTTTTGTTCTTGATTTTCTCAAAAACGGTACCACCGATTTCGATCATTTTGTTATGCTAAGGCTCCCCAAAAATTTGAAAAATATTGTGTATTCAAATTTTCAATATTTCAAAAACCTCATTCTTGATTTTTTTAAACTTGATAATTAAAAGTTTCTTAATACATTTTACAAGATATGAAATTTTTTTTTTATTTTACCTAAGAATAAAGGTAGCCCGCATACAAATGTTAAAAAATGGTTTTCGAAAATTGTATTTTTCTTGAAACTTTATTTTTATTCGTACAATACTTGGCGTAACAACTTTTTTCTTAAAAATGTTCTTAAATTTTTTTATATACATAATTTAATCTTTAGTTTTTTTTTATAATTTTTTTTTTTGCATAAATTCATATTTGTTTAAGAAATCACATGGCATTCTGTTTTAATCTCTCACTACTGAGTCTGAAAAATGAATTAAATGCTTATGAACATTTGTTTTCGAAATTCTTAGTCTATTACGTAAGTGCAAGTTCGTGCGACCCATTTGAGCATTTTATTTTAAATAGTGTTCTTGTGAAATAGCGAGTTGAACTTTTCCACTTAGACAATTTGACAGTAATACTGGCGCTTCAGAGAATGCCCATCAGCTTACCCAACTTCGGAAGTGCTGTTAAATTCAGAGATTCTTTCCTTAGCCACACTACACGAATGTGGAATGCCTTACCCCATCCAATATTTCCCATTAGGATATTCAGACAATCAAATTCAAACAATCAAAATGGGCGTTCCTATCTCCTTTTACATCCTCTCCAACTTTCCTAAACACCCGCACTGTGATCAAACATATTTTAAGGGTAGTCATAATCCTTTTTGTGCGCAAAAAATTATAAAAAAAAGGCTTTAGCTCACTGTTAAGTGGAGGTACTGATAATGAACCACATTTTTGTACATCTTCATCACCGTACTGTTACGTTTGAACAAAATCTCGCTTTCCTACACGAATCCAATACTTGCCCTGTAGAGCAAGTTTAAAAAAACGATCACGACTGTTAAACCAAATGGGCAAAAAATTGTTATTTAGAGAGAAATTCTCATTTCCCACACTAATTTCCTTGCCCATATTATGATTTTTCAAATATGAAACACATTGAATAATTATATTTTGCGCGCGACTGATGACGGCAAGGCAATAATGCACACGTGTTGCAAAATTAATTAACATTTAAACTTTAATTAATACTTATTAAACAAGGAATACATCATGCGATAACTGATTTGTATGACACTGAAGACAAAATTCATATGCACCACTGAGTTTTGCTTTAACGGCTCCATTGACTTTGAATTTTAGGGTACATGGTGGGCCATGAATACTAAATTTAGTCATAAATATTAAGTGGGTTTTAAAATATTATTTGGAACGAAGCAATATTTTTAAATATTTCTTGTCTCTTCTAGATTAGAGATTCCGATTTGAGAGGACGGATTTTCTCTGTCGATATATAATCAGGATTTATATTCAGGATTTATATTCGTTAAAAAATGCAACGATTCAATCCATATTTATCGCATGTAAAAAAAATGGATTTCTGAAAGTCAATGCGATAAGCTTAATTTGGAATCTTTTTTGACTAGAATTTGGATACCCTAAATGCATCTGCCGTTTTCAAATTAACTACTAAATAAAAAGTGAAGTTGAAAATTGTATTCAAATTTTTTTAAATTTTATTTTTGTTAAAAAAAAAATTTCAAAGTTAAGTGATTGAGAATAATTTATGCTTGTTGACGAATAATCAAAATCCGTTTCAAATGTCTGCAGAACGATTTCGCGAGGTTTTCCGAGTCAAAGAAAACAAACCTTGTAAAATATTCGTTGGTATGTGCTATTGAAATGTCTTCTCGCGTACTGAGTTTATTGAGTTTAGGGAAATGATTTCCTTCGATAGAATAAAAAACCATTGAAAATGTGTTTTCATCGTGATCTAAAAATGGCGTTTCATAGCTTTTTTTGAAAAATTCAAAACCATCTTAGTACATATGTATATGCAGGAGCGGACCAACCATATGTGCAAGATGTGCTAATGCACAGGGCGCAAAACTGTGAAGGCGTATCAACAGGAGCAAGTATATGAAATTTTATCTTACGCAAACAAATACTTTCATTTGCAGGTTTTTTATTACACACTTTACCTGTGTATGGGTTTTGCCATCTATGAAAAGCAATAAATGCAACAAGTAGGTACTACGTAGTTGTCAGCTGTGAATATGAAAATATACATCCACTTCCACTGATACCTTAAGCGGCCTATAGAAGTACAACTGAATGTTTGCAATGTAGGCGCTTATGCTTTTGATATTGTATGAAATTAGATATTTAATTATGTTTGTCCTTAAGTGGGCTCAAGGTTAAACATAATTTTATAAAAAGAAAAGGTCAAGAACAAAGGAAACATTTATACTCTGTCCAACAAAAATATGCAGTGTGGGCAAGATATGACGTTTGCCTCGCATTCTGGCTACAGTGGATTGCATAAATCTGTCCTTCATTAAAGCTCTCACAGGGTTGTCGTAGTGTTGATTTTAAATGGACCCTTTTTTAAAGCTTTGAAATCAAAAGCACCACAACAGAAACCCAAGGAAAAAAAACTGAACAAGTTAGCAAATGAACAAAGGTAACTCTAATTGCACATCAATATTTAATGGGAGTTGAAATTGAATATCACCAACAGCCATATGGATAGGCCACAGCAATTCAGTGCACACTCAGATGTGCGGACGTGCGGTCAATAGGACGTCGGGTCTGCTTCGTAAGATGCAATCGAAAATTTACGGGCGCACAAACACTTTTTTATAGAGGAGTTTTACAATTTAGTATGGTGGAAAAATATAGCACGCTACTGATTTTAAAATAGCTCTCCCATAAGGCGTGTACTGCATATTTTTGTTGGATGAAGTATAGATATTTAATGTGCATTTTGGAGAAAGCTATGGGTGAACTTATGTAACTTCATCTTCACACGATTAAATATCATAGCACAAAGTTGATTGCTCAATTTTAGGGTTTATTAGCCTTCGGGGCAGAATTTAGAAAAAGGCGAAAAGGCGAAAGGATGAACTTTTTGATGACCCCAATAATTGGGGTCTGATCTGATGAGCTTTTTAAAAAAAATTATTTTAAAGGGTCCAATGCAAATTCAGAATCATCAGTTTCAAGTTATCAATGGACTTTGTCCAATGGAATTTTAAAAAATCACGAGGTTTGTTTTTTTCCAATTCGATAATTTTAAATCATGGACATTTTTAGAAAAAGGTTTGAAATCAGGCACAGCAATTGACACATTGGAGAATGATTCTACAAATGCTATTCAGTGTTGTAAAATTTCATGGTTTGCAGTCATTAGCAGGCCTTCAGATAAATTGTTTGAGTTCAACAATCATAATTTTTTACAACTCGAAGAGGAAAAAGCTTAATTTGATTTGGTTTAGGGAGCACTTGATGAGAATAACAAATCAAGAAACCCAAAACAGGTATTTAATCAAATAATAGGTATTTTTGCCACAACCAAATCTAGAGGCGAAAAAACATTGCACAATCCTTAAAAAATAAAATTTTTGATTTTAAATTTATTTGCTGCCTGACTATTTGGTTTGATATTTTAGAATATAAATAAAACTAGTAAATATTTGCAAAGCCCGCCCGTTTTTGAAAATACTGTACGTGCTTCATGCCTTATTTTGCAGAATGTTTTAACATTTGGTAGTTTTAAAGATTTAGATGGATGGGAATTGCTAACAGTAATTTTCCCGTTTGTTACACCAAAAAGCTCAAGTTTAGATTTGTTAAATTTGACTTTTAATTCAAGCCTTGATGATCTTGCTCTTAACTTAGTTAATGCTTTCCAAATTCTTAATACAGTCCCGGTCACAGTAGCTTCATATGACTCAAGAGAGATTGGTAGGATTGTCTATAATAGCCGTGTTTTTTTGGTAAAGTTATCCGTAGTACAGTAGGATTTTATATGAAAAACAAATACAACATCCGCAGTAGGATCACTGCCGATACTCGAATAAACGTCAAATCTCTATCCGCAGCAGGATTTCACTTCTCCTTTTACCGGCAGTGATCCTACTGTGGATGTTGTATTTGTTATTCATATAAAATTCTACTGTACTACGGATAACTTTTCCAAAAAAAACACGGCTAATGTCTATTGAAAAAGAATTATTAAATTCTGCATTTCTGAATTTGCAAAAGCTAAGGCCAGAAAAGTAAGTTTCCAAGTTTAAATGTTTCCCCTTTGCGCATTTCTTCGCTGCGTTTTGACTTATGGTTTTATTTTTTTTATTTTTTATTAAAAAAATTAGTTAATTAAATGAAGTTTCTTATATTTTTTTATTTTTTATGTGTTGTATATATGTATATAAATTACTGGCTGACCCGTACTCGCGTTGCTTCGCAAATTGTAACTACGAATATTTTCTTAATATAAATATTAGCATATGAAAACATTTCTCAATGGGACTGATCATATTTGCGAGAATAATATTAATTTTAGTTTATATGTATAATATACCGTATCAAATTAGATTCTCTTTCACACTTGAAAAAAAAGAGCTTGTTCATGTTTGTGCATATTATAAATATAACAATATAGAAAATAATAAAATTTATTTCAAATAAACGGGTTGACTACTTTCTGAGATCACTCAACCCAAACTTTAAAATGGTTTCGCTTTTAAAGAATAGTTCATGTGCACGGCACTGTAGTCAATTGAACCGCTGAGAAGAAAAAAGAAAACATTCCACTAATCATAGTTTTTGGGAAATCGAAGAAAACTGTTTATTTCTGAAACTGAAATTTATTCTTCAAAACATTCTGAAGGACAAATGTAAAGCTAGTAAAGAAGAGTAACATACCAAACAATTGAAATTAAAAACTTTAAGTTTTGGCTTAATAATTCCTGTTAAAGTGAGTGGAATGTTTTCCTTTTTCCACTAAAATCAAATAAATTAATTTAAATTTAGTTTTTTTATTCAAATAATAACGGGTGATTTTTTAAGAGCTTGAGAACTTTTTTAAAAAAAAAAACGCATAAAATTTGCAAAATCTCATCGATTCTTTATTTGAAACGTTAGATTGGTCCATGACATTTACTTTTTGAAGATAATTTCATTTAAATGTTGACCGCGGCTGCGTCTTAGGTGGTCCATTCGGAAAGTCCAATTTTGGGTAACTTTTTCGAGCATTTCGGCCGGAATAGCCCGAATTTCTTCGGAAATGTTGTCTTCCAAAGCTGGAATAGTTGCTGGCTTATTTGTGTAGACTTTAGACTTGACGTAGCCCCACAAAAAATAGTCTAAAGGCGTCAAATCGCATGATCTTGGTGGCCAACTTACCGGTCCATTCCTTGAGATGAATTGTTCTCCGAAGTTTTCCCTCAAAATGGCCATAGAATCGCGAGCTGTGTGGCATGTAGCGCCATCTTGTTGAAACCACATGTCAACCAAGTTCAGTTCTTCCATTTTTGGCAACAAAAAGTTTGTTAGCATTGAACGATAGCGATCGCCATTCACCGTAACGTTGCGTCCAACAGCATCTTTGAAAAAATACGGTCCAATGATTCCACCAGCGTACAAACCACACCAAACAGTGCATTTTTCGGGATGCATGGGCAGTTCTTGAACGGCTTCTGGTTGCTCTTCACTCCAAATGCGGCAATTTTGCTTATTTACGTAGCCATTCAACCAGAAATGAGCCTCATCGCTGAACAAAATTTGTCGATAAAAAAGCGGATTTTCTGCCAACTTTTCTAGGGCCCATTCACTGAAAATTCGACGTTGTGGCAGATCGTTCGGCTTCAGTTCTTGCACGAGCTGTATTTTATACGGTTTTACACCAAGATCTTTGCGTAAAATCTTCCATGTGGTCGAATAACACAAACCCAATTGCTGCGAACGGCGACGAATCGACATTTCACGGTCTTCAGCAACACTCTCAGAAACAGACGCAATATTCTCTTCTGTACGCACTGTACGCATTCGTGTGGTTGGTTTAATGTCCAATAAAGTAAACTGAGTGCGAAACTTGGTCACAATCGCATTAATTGTTTGCTCACTTGGTCGATTATGTAGACCATAAATCGGACGTAAAGCGCGAAACACATTTCGAACCGAACACTGATTTTGGTAATAAAATTCAATGTTTTGCAAGCGTTGCTCGTTAGTAAGTCTATTCATGATGAAATGTCAAAGCATACTGAGCATCTTTCTCTTTGACACCATGTCTGAAATCCCGCGTGATCTGTCAAATACTAATGCATGAAAATCCTAACCTCAAAAAAATCACCCGTTATAAATAATGGGTTCAAAACATTTTATTTATTTAATATTAAATAATTCTGCAAAATGAAAACTAAAACAATATTTTAATAATAATTCAAGGGAATAAAAATAAACAGAAATAAAATGCACGACTGGATCGCACGAACTTGCTCTTATGTTAAAGTACTTTGGAAATTAAAATACATTTTATAAATATAAAACATGGATATAATGATATAAAAATGTTCAAATGTATGGAATTGCCGTCTGATTAATCTTTTTAATATTTAAATAATTTTTTATATGACAAATTTCCTTAAAATTTTTCGAGAACAAAATTTGGTAGTATGTATATAGATTTTAGAAATATTTTTTTTTCGAATATTTTTATATAATTATTTTAAACTTAGGGGGCTCCTGTAATGGTTAAAATCATTAGAGCTGTTGATGAGAAAGTCAAAAAATCAAAAAACGGTTCTATGACAGGTACCGTTAATAACATTTTGCCCCAAAATTGTTTTTGACAAAAATATAGTCCATGTCCAATGTCCATAATATCACACCGTTTCGTGATAAATAAGATTTTGCATTACAGGTGTATGAGGGGCAGGGGTACCGTTAGTTTTGGAGCTAAAAAAATTTCAATTTCACCGAAGACCCTTAACTACCGAGATTGAAGAATATAGGGCTAGTGGGTAAGGCTTCTAGAGAGAGGTACAGACATACAGACGCACTGAAACATGTTTTTTGTGTACTAAATTGTCCTTAAATTTTTTATAAACAAAATTGTTATGCAAGTTATTAGTATTCAATAAAATACATTTTATAACGTTATTTAAAAATTTATTCGTGTATCCGTATTCTAGATATTGAATTTTCAAAAAAAAAAATTATATTACATAGTTTTTTAAAAATCAAAAACTATTATTTCGAAAAATTTTTAGTTTATATTTTTTCGAGTGCATAGAAGCTCACGCATAAAAATTTTGGTTAAAATCGGTTGAGCTGTTGATGAGAAATTCGTAAATCAAAAAAACCGTTCTATGACAGGTACCGTTAATAACATTTCCCCCCAAACATTTTTTTTACCAAAATGTATTCCGTATCCATAATATCACACCTATTTTTTTATCAAAATCGCTAGAGCCGTTTTCGAGATAAATAAGATTATGCATTGCGGGTTTTAGAGCTAAACAAAAAATTTCAATTTCTCCTCTAGGGAATCACCGAAGACCCTTAAGTACCGTTTGAAGTTTGAAGAAAATAGCTCCAGTGGCTTAGGCTCTAGATCGAGGTACAGACATACAGACATACGGACATACAGGCATACAGACAAACAGACGGAATCGTCGGACCCACTTTATTCGTCTTCGCTTTTATCGTAATGTCAACTTTGATCAAAATCTCGAGTTCGATTTTTTTTTTTCAAATGCAGAACTTGCCCTATAGTTAGTACCTATTACCTATATCGCAAGTAAAAAGAGCCCACCCCCACATTGCTCAGCGATTTTTACTTCCTTTTTCGTCCTCCGTCGCTCCACTTAGGGTATGTTCGGCAGCTAAGCAGAGGCAGACGCATATGGCAACAGTTATTTTTTATTACACTACCATATGTGGAAATATTAAAAAAATATAGGTACATATATACATACATACATATAAAATGATGGAAACTTTCAAAATAAAACAGTATCTTAAAACTCATGACTCCGATGTACCTACCTTACTTTTAAATGAAATCACCATAAACGAATATTACAGCCTTCAAAATAGCTTCAAGTGGATACTTCATACTCTTTCTGGTGTTGCTCTTTCACACATATTCCACAATCCAGTCCGCGAAGTTATGGGATTAATTGGCGTTGTAAAATTCGCACTTCACAACTCGCCATTGGGAATTAGGACTCTATTCTTTGAGTGTGCATCCCGTCAGGTGCCACGAATACATTTTCTGGATCGCTATAGTTAACTTTTTTGTGGATGAATCCATTCTATCCTAAGCAGTCATAGGCTTTCTAATAATCCGTAAGTATAATTGTGCCTGCCTTTACGTGCTTTTTGATAAGGGTAATTAACACGGCGGCGGCGGCACTCCTTATGTACATACATACATATTTCAATATTTCCTCAATCATGCCTAATCAGTGGCCATCCACACGTCTACTTTTGTTATATTTTCTTTTTCCCAAATTTGCTTTCATCAATTTGAACGATTTTGCCTGGTCCTTCAATTAGGCTCTCGATTCAAAATTCTCCATACAGGTAGTAAAGTACTACGGTCTCCCGCCAATAATTAAACCAGTCAGCAATAATTAATTTAATTATTCTCTAAGAAAGAACATTTTCATCAAACGTGACGTTAAGTCTTCAATTTTTGTCTGCTCATATGTATATCTGTTTGCGTACATATACAGTGGGGAGCAAAAATGAGTACATGTTTTAAGAAAATGAAACAAAAGGATAGAATTTTATGTTTTTTTATAAACAATTGAAACAAATTATTTTTATTATGAAAGTTTAGTATATAATTGACAACTTAGGAAAAAAAAAACAAACATTGCTTGAAAAATAACAGTTAATAAAATGTTTATTAATGGAAACCCCCATGTACTCAAATTTGCACGTTTCAAAATTTTTTGTTTGAATCGCTTTTTTTAGTATTTAGTCCACAGCCCTTTATTTTGTATGACACTTCTAACTCTCCTGCGCATACGCTCGACTAAATTTTCGATATTAGCATGTGAAATATGTTGCCACTGCTCCTTAACTTGCTCCCATAAGTCATTCAAGTTTCTTGAAGGATTATCGTAAGATGCCAAGCGTCTTTTGAGAATTGCCCACAAGTCTCGATCTGGTTTAAGTCTGGACTAGGTGCTCGCCACTTAATGGTTGGAAATAACTCCATTCCAAGCCAGCTCTGGACAATTCGTGCAGTGTGCTTGGGATCACAGTCTCGTTAGAAAATGATCTCCTCAGTGGAATAAGCGCATTCGTCTCCAAATTCTGGAAAGTTATTATGCAGAATAGATAAATATTGTTCCTTCTTCATTATTTCTTCGATTTTAATCAGCGGACCGACATTCCACGACGTAAAGCATCTCCACACCATCATGTTGCCACCTTCATGCTTCATGGTTTCTTTCACCTGTTCCTTTTGAAGAGTTCCGTTCTGCCGATGCCAAAAATACTCTTTATCGTCTAATGGAAATCGATATATTTTAGTATAGTCCGACCAAACCATCCGTTTCCGATCTTCAGCACTCCAGTTTTTGTATTTTTTGCTGAATTTAAGACGTGCTTTAACATTTTTGGTAGGCAGTTCTGTTTTTTTCTTTTTAACAGCTGCTCCTTAACCAATCTTTTGTAGGGTTCTCTTAGCTGTTCATTCACTCACGTTCTTATTAATTAATTTCGCCGCTGATTTCGGCATCTTGCAGTCTCTTATATGCAATGATCGCTCCATTAATCATGAGTCACCACCAGTAAGCATTTTCTGTATGCCTGGGCGATTGCTGGTGCAAAGCACATTTAACTTTTTTTTATCAAAAGGACACTGCGTTGGTAGATTTTTATTCTCTCAGCACTTTTTCTTGAAGATAGTCTTACTTCAGGTTGAGAAACTATGCCTTTTTCCGCTTCAAGTAAAGTTTTTTTCATTTTTATTTATATTTTCTGTAAAACAGTGAATATTTATTTTTTAAGCACTAATTAAATGGCGTAGAAATTTGAAAACAGTACATTTCCCTGCCACAATGCGGTATTTTTAATTAAACGCAAAATAAACAAAATAATTTAACTAAATAAGAGATAACGGCGAAAAGTGCAAATTTGAGTACATGGGGGTTTCCATTAATAAACATTTTATTAACTGTTATTTTCTAAGCAATGTTTGTTTTTTTTTTCCTAAGTTGTAGATTATATACTTAACTTTCATAGTAAAAATAATTTGTTTATAAAAAAACAAAAAATTCTATCCTTTTGTTTCATTTTCTTAAAACATGTACTCATTTTTGCACCCTACTGTACATACTACATTGTAGACAATTTTCGTCACAGTTGCACGGCTCATTTGTCTTGATTTGCAGCCACTTTTCGTGCAATAAAAATGACCGATTACTTACATGTTTAGTTGGTTAAATTGCATTGGGCATCTATGGGAATTGCACATTTTTGATTTGGGGAGTAGTCCCATCGTTTCAGCAAATGCCACAGCCAGTGGCGTAACTATACCATCTGAGGCCCGTGGCAAATTTTTTGGATGGGGCCCTCCGGCGCGTCCCAGTAAAAATAGTCACGTTAGAATTTAATTTTAAGAAACCACTGATGTACATATGTACGTAGTTACCCAAAAAAAATGTTTTACCCCTATCACACCGTTCAAATAGGCACGTTATACCCTTCCGGCCAAGTGAAGTTTATCAGCAAAATGTTCGATTAAATCTCGAAATTTTCTATCGAATGAACTAAAATTAATCATAATCCACTATAACCATAAGATACATTTTTGCTTTTCTATAATAATAAATTTTATTTAACATACTTTTGGCTTAATAAGTCAACGCGTACCAAGTTGATTTTATTCGTATAATTGTTAACTATCGATTTACATATCCGTGATGACAGGACTTTCAGTGAAACCGGCTTCTAGCCTATTTGGTTAACAAAATGAGGGAATTCCCCGACCGTCACTAGCTCGCCCGCGTCAACAATGTACCGTGACAAAAAACGAAGCAACCAATGGATGCGTTCTGAAAATCGACATCTTTTTGTTTTTAATGTGTTGAAATTTTAATGATTAGTTTGAATTTGTTTATGGCCTTTGGTTGTGCCCCACTTTGATTGATTTTAAGTACTTAAAAAAATTATAATTTTTAAGTACTTAGGTACAAAATTTTGTTAAAAATGTTAGGTTATTTCTGACCTCGCGTCTTGAGCCGGGGCCCTCTAGGGTCGGGGGCCCGTGGCATTTTACCAGCCCTGCTACCCTATAGTTACGCCACTGGCAACAGCTTTAAATTTGTGGCCTACGAAAAACTACCTACGTACTACGTACATATTTCTCTCGGATTTATTTTGAAATTCTCCATCGTGCCTTTAGTTGAGTGAAATCTATTCTTCGTTTAAAATCTAATGATTCCATCAAACCGTTTGAATTACTTGGTTGGTTAGCAATACCTAAATTCCTAAATTTTTTTTTGTAGGAAAATAGTTTTCTTTTGTTAGGGACAGTGCAAATTGTTTATTATTTTGGTAATATTAACTTCGCGCAAAATAAATGGCCTTTTCGTGTTTTATATCCTAATGAGCATCTTATATAAGTAGTTTGATATATTTTTTTTTCGAAATTGGCTATAATCCAAGGCAGCTAATATGATACTCAAACACACGTATCGTTTTCGTTTGCAATGCTGAAACGTTGAACCACACCGGGCATCCATACTCAATCATTAACCAGATGAGGGACAAGCCCACTGTTATAAAACAATGAAGGCAAATTACTCCCTCACCCTGGGTTAGAGCAGCATTTATGTATATAATATAATAAATTAAGATCTGGCTCTACGATCACTGCCTAGATCCAGTTGTATTTATTATCACTTGAAGTTAAATGGAACGGTGTAAATACTGCATAGAATCGACCCCTTCTTCCTTAAGTTATTTTATGGTAAGGATTGTGGTAGGTCTTTTTAACAAAAAAACATAAAGTACATATTTACACACATATGTACATACATATTGTAATATTTTTACTAGGTTCGTTAAATAAAACTTATTACTGTTTCTAATATTTCTTCTTTATTTACACTTTTCAAATCAAAACAATAAATCTCAATTTATAATCAACTCTAATACTTTTATTCCAACTTAAATCCACTTCTTTAATTACACTTTCCACAATCCAATAGTTCAGCTTTGCACACTTTCATAATCGAAAATAAACTGTGTTCCGCTCACCGTGAACACTCCCTTTTATACTCAAACCAGTTGTTCTAGAAGGTTCTTGTCCAGAATACTCCAAGGGGAAATTCATATGGGGATAGAATGTTCTAGTACTTTGGAATGAGGGGAAATTTAGATGCGATGGAAAAGAGCTTTTTGTTTTGTTCCCTCACAAAGCAGATATGTAATTCTCAACAGATGGCGCTGTAGGAGTATAAGGCTCTGTTCGCAACATTGCCCCCTTCTTAAGATTGTTCGTCCCGAACAACTCTATCACCAGCTTCGGCACTGTATCGGTGCAGTCGATCGCTATGCACAACTTTTAGCTTTCCTCTTAACCCTCTTTGAATTCGGTAAACGACATCATTGATTTTCGTGACGACAGTATAAGGGCCTTCCCAGTTTTGTTGAAGCTTCGGCGACAATCCCTTTTGACGATGTGGGTTATACAGCCATACACGATCTCCTACTTGGAATCCTGTCGTGTTTGCTCTTGTGTCGTACCTTGTCTTCATTCGATCGCTGTAAGTGCTCATTCTAGTCCTGGTCCTTTCGTGGATGCCGATTAGCCTCTCTTTTAGGTCACTCACGTAATCCCCTGTTTCCTGAGACTCTTGTGGTGGGTGTCCAAACCTTATCTCACTAGGCAGGCGTATGCTTTTTCCGAACAGGATTTCAGATGGTGTTTGTCCTGTTGAGCTATGTACTGCACTTCGATAGGCCATCAAAAATAGTGGTATGTGCCTATCCCAGTTTCTTTGGTTGTCGCCTACGACCTTAGTGAGGTGCTCTTTTAACGTCCTGTTGAATCTCTCGACCATTCCATCAGATTGCGGGTGAAGTGGTGTGGTTCTCGTTTTCTTAATGCCAAGGAACGCGCACACCTCTTGGAATATGTTCGACTCAAAGTTCCTTCCTTGGTCAGAATGGAGCTCCATAGGCACACCGAACCTGCTTACCCAGTTAGACACAATCTGGTCGGCTACGGTCTTGGCTTCTTGGTTCGGGATAGCGTATGCCTCAGGCCATTTGCCGAAGTAATCCATTACCACCAGAATGTATTTGTTTCCATCATTCGTTTCCGGAAATGGGCCAGCTACGTCAATAGCAATCCTTTCAAACGGTGAGCCAACATTATATTGCATCATTTTCCCTTGCAGTTTTCTACCAGGGCCTTTGGTTGCAGCACAAGCTTCACAATTTCGGCACCACTTTTCAACGTCGTCTCTTGCATGCAACCAGTAGAATCGTTGTCTCACTTTTTCTAAAGTCTTATTGACTCCCAAATGGCCTCCTGAAGGTCCATCATGCATCTCTCGAAGAACCTCTTTGATTTTCGATTGAGGTAACACAAGCTGCATTACATAGGATTTACCATCAGCGGACTCCCATTTTCGCCGAAGAACACCTTCTTGCACATGAAGTGAGTCCCATTGTGCCCAATAGGCCTTTAAAATTGGACTCCTATCGGAAATGTCATTCCATGCGGGTTTTTCTTCATGTTCCTTCCATGCGAGAAGAGGTTCAATGTCGGGGTCTTCTTGTTGAGCAGATCGTATTTCTTCATTGCTCCATCCACAAATGGGGTCGGCTCTTATTCGCAGAATGTTGATGGATTCCTTTTCTTCTTGTCGCCTGCAATGCTTGCAATCTATTTTACAAGGTCTTCGGGATAGTGCGTCTGCATTTGAGTGCAGCTTTCCCCTTCGGTGTTGAATTTCGTAATCGTAAGTCTGCAATCTTTCTATCCACCTTGCGACTTGTCCTTCTGGGTTCTTGAAGTTCAACAACCAGTTAAGAGCACCATGATCGGTTCGTAGAAGAAACTTCTGTCCATAGATGTATTTGTGGAAGTGTTTCGTTGCCAAGATGAGTGCCAATAGTTCTCTTCTGGTCACACAGTAGCTCCTTTCGGTCTTCGACAGTACTTTGCTGAAATAGGCTACAACCTTTTCTTCGCCATTGTGTACTTGTGACAGAACAGCGCCGACTCCTACGTTGCTTGCATCAGCATCGATGATAAAAGGCTTGCCTGGAGTCGGATAGATCAGCACCGGAGCATTGCATAGACGGTATTTCAGTTCTTGGAAGGCTTTTTCACACTCACCTGACCATCTAAACTGCTTGTTCTTTTCCGTAAGCTGATGCAAACTCTTCGCAATTCCGGCAAAGTTCTTAACAAAACGTCTGTAATAAGTAGCAAGACCAAGAAAACTTCGTAGTTGATGTTTGTCCTGTGGTGTTGGCCAATTTTTGACGGTGTCAACTTTTTCAGCATCGGTCTTGACTCCTTGGGACGAGATGATATGTCCCAAATACTTTACTTCAGTCTGGAACAATGCACATTTTTCTGGGTTCAGTTTAAGGTTAGCCTCTCGAAGTCTCTGGAACACACCCTTTAGGTTCTTACAGTGTTGGTCGTATGTTTTTCCATAAACGATAACATCATCCAAGTAGACAAGGCAAGTTTTCCACGTCAGGCCTTGAAGGACGCACTCCATCAAACGCTCAAATGTTGCCGGAGCGTTGCAAAGACCAAACGGCATCACGTTGAACTGCCACAGCCCATTACCTGTGGAGAACGCTGTCTTTTCTCGATCTTCAGGGTGAATTTCAACTTGCCAATATCCACTTTTCAAGTCCAGTGTTGAAAACCAGTGTGCTCCTTCCATCGCATCTAAGGTGTCACTAATTCTTGGCAGGGGGTAGCTGTCTTTCTTGGTTACGTCATTCAACCTTCGGTAGTCAACACAAAACCGTGTACTTCCGTCCTTCTTTTTGACTAGGACCACTGGTGACGCCCAAGGACTTTTGGAGTTTTCAATCAAACCATCCTTTTTCATGGTGGTAATCATTTCCTCAGCTTCACCTTGTTTGGCCAGTGGCAGACGTCTTGCAGGCTGATGAATGGACCTTGCATCTCCTATATTTATTCGATGCTGCACCATTTGTGTCCTTCCATATTTTCCGTTTGGTGAAGCGAAAATGTCAGCATACTCGTTCAGAAGGCTTTCTGCCGTTTTAACCTGATGTTGGTCTAGGTTAGATGAATTGAGTATCTTTGCCTTGATGCTATTGAGCTCCTCAGGGTTTAATGTCGTTCTCGGTGTTTCAGCGTCAATTCGTGTTATGGCTGCGACAGATTCGCACTTACCGATAACTTCTCCTTTCACTAACTTCACATCGTACGGTTTGGTGTTGAGTATCCGTACGGGGACCATATTGTTCTTCGGAGCCACAAGTGTCTTCCCAATGATGACGTTTTGGGAAGAACAATCTGGGCCTGGTTCCACCATTAGGTATCGATGGCGTCCACACTCACCTTCTACTCTTGTCCAAACGAATACCTCAGAAGAAGTAGGAATAATCACATCTTCTTTGATGACAGTCCTTAGAGTTGTTGTTTCTTAGTGCCCATAAATCATTGGAATCTCTGTATTCTGGTATTTGAGTACCTGGTTCCCAATATCCAAAATTACTCGATGTTCTTTCATGAAGTCCATGCCTATGATGCATTCGTCACATATATCTGCTACCAAAAATTTGTGTGAGAATTCTAGATCTGCAATTCGAATTCTAAGTCGGATTTCCCCATAAACCCTAGCTGCTTCTCCTGTGGCAGTTCTTAGACGGTAACTATTGGTGTTGTGTAGCCAATTCAGGTGAACTAGGTCTTGACGCACAATGGAGGCTGTGGCACCGGTGTCGATGGTGACCACACGTTTGTTGCCATTTAAAGTTGCCTCGACAGTCAGACTTCTATTGTCTCGCTTAGTTTGAGAGACCTGGATGGTGTTTCTGGGGCCATCGATACCAGAAACCAGCTTCTGCCCCTCGAAGTTGGTTCTTACTCGTTTCCCTGTTGGGAAACTGTTCGGGAAGTAACACTGATGTTATTGTTACCTTGTTCTGGGTTTGAAACTCCGTGTCCACAATGTTGACAAGCTCTTCTTGGTGGTAATCGACATTGACGCTGTAAATGTCCGGTCTTGTTGCAATTCCAGCACTTTGCAAGTCCGTTTCGTTGGTTCCTTTGGACATCAGTTCTTTGGCATGAGCATTCTTCGACGATGGCTTCTCTTAGTCGATGTACTCCGTGAGAAGCTTGCTCAGCTGCTTCCATTGTCAAGGCAAACGCTAATGTTTCCGAAAGAGTTCGTTTTCCAGCAGTTCGCACGGCCCTTTGAAGATGTATATCAGAAATGGCGCGAACAAATGCCTCAACTGCGAACTGGTTACAAATTTCCTCTCCAACATCTGGGTATGCAAGATGAACAAGCCTTTCAATGTCCGCTTGCAGTTGTTGTAGAGTTTCGCCCCTCTTCTGAACTCTGGAATTGAGTTGCACTTTAAAGACTTCTTTCATGTGGCTGTTACCAAAGCGTTTGTCTATAGCCAAAACCAAGGAATTGAAGTCGCCGCTCTTATCTGCTGGTATGGTTTGCAACAACTCAGCAGCTGCTCCTCTAAGAGCAAGAGTTAAGGCTATATACTTGTCAGCCTCATCCCAGCCATTTGTTGTGGAAGCTGCCTCGAATTGCTTCTTGTATATAGACCAAGAAGTCTGTCCATCAAAGGTTGGAGGTTTCATCTCTTTTTTTCTCAAAGTTTCCCCAGAACTTTCCCGAATCTTTATATTTCGAATGCGATCTAGCTCTTTTGAAAGCGTCTCCATTTTGTTGTCGACTTGATTGTCTAATAATGAAATACGTTCGGCTTGATTCTCCAACAATGAAACACGTTCATCAAGTGCAGATACATTCTTTTCGATGTTAACAAGCTTGCCTTCTAGCATGTTTCTCTGTTCTTCGAGAAGGTCTTTTTGTTCACTATGCTGTTTCTCCAGGCGTTCGAGAACATTCTTCTGTTGCTCTTCGAAACGTTCGAGAACATTCTTTTGTACATTCTCCTGTTCTTTCTTTTGTTCATTTCGTTGCTCTTCGAGACGTTCGAGAACATTCTTTTGTACATTTTCCTGTTCTTCTTTTGTTCATTTCGTTGCTCTTCGAGACGTTCGAGAACATTCTTTTGTACATTTTCCTGTTCTTTCTTTTGTTCATTTCGTTGCTCTTCGAGACGCTCAAGCAGAAGACTAAACATATTTGAAACATCTACATTTTTACTTACGTCTGCTTCCTCAGAGTCAGCTTCAAAGACGAAAATGTCCGGGTCTTCATTTTGTTGTTTCAAATATTCGGCCAAACGCAGAACAAGCTCATTTTTCGATCCTGCTCTAGAAAGTTCTCGCTTGCCTAATTCACTTTTCAGCTCATTACAGTTGAGCTCTTTCAGTAACTTGCTCATTTTTTTTTTTTTTTTTTTTTCCGTACACTTCACTGCACAATAAGTTTTATTCCACTTTTCTGACACCAATGTAATATTTTTACTAGGTTCGTTAAATAAAACTTATTACTGTTTCTAATATTTCTTCTTTATTTACACTTTTCAAATCAAAACAATAAATCTCAATTTATAATCAACTCTAATACTTTTATTCCAACTTAAATCCACTTCTTTAATTACACTTTCCACAATCCAATAGTTCAGCTTTGCACACTTTCATAATCGAAAATAAACTGTGTTCCGCTCACCGTGAACACTCCCTTTTATACTCAAACCAGTTGTTCTAGAAGGTTCTTGTCCAGAATACTCCAAGGGGAAATTCATATGGGGATAGAATGTTCTAGTCATTGACATATTAGATATGGACTGCTAGTAGCTGATTACAGAATGGTCCAACGGATTACCAAACGACACTAGCCCTCGTGCCGACACTGACGGAAAATTTGAATACTATGAAATGGAACCAGTGCTAAAGGGGCTAATGTGCAAATAGTCCAATTGCCAAATCTGAAAATTTCCCTTTTTAATTTTCCCTTTTTCATTTTTGTTTTCAACGTATAAATATATACTGCAACACAGTTTTCGTTGCATTTACTTGTATTATCTATGAACAAATATTATTATTGTTTGTAAAAATACTTTTATGAAAGCAATTAGTTTCACTTTTACAAATAATTTTAATTTTTATACTAGAAATCAAGAGATAAACTAAGATCTTTTTGGCTAGAGCGAAAATATTTGCAAAAAAATTAGTTATGCAAATAAATCCTAATTTTGATTTAAATTAACAACTCACTTTAGAGAAAAACCAATCCTGCAATTTGTATCAAATTTACAAAAAACTTTCTTTAGGTGCTTTTTATTATTCACAAATCTATCTGGATCCGGATCTGGATCTTCCTTTGAAAATAAAACGATACGGATCTTAGTGACAGCAGTGTTATAAGTCCGTCTCTTTTTATCCTTGGGTTTGTAAATTTTAAATTATGTCTTGTCTTTTTTCTTTACACTATAGCTTACACTACCTTGCCATAAAAAGCCATCTACTCGCCAGTGTAATAACTGATTTTTGGATCTTTGAAATAGATCCCAAATTGTTTTTGTAATACATGATAAAACTTAATCCAGATCCGGATCCAGATAGATTTGTGAATAATAAAACGCACCTTATCTTAATCTAGAACTGTAAGGCTAGGCGCACACATTCAATTTTTAGTTTCTCAACTGCTTGGTTCGAGCAACTAAAAAGTTTGTGTTTTGACACAAACTAAACGATTGCCTAAAATGAGTTCGCTATTTTGTGTAACATTTAATTATATGCACCTGCGCGGACATAAAATCATTAAGTAAACCAAAATGATTCATAAAATATTTTAAAGGGGATTTTTTTTCGAGATCCCTTAGCACTATTCTCAGCCGATTATCTCTCTAACCATAGACTAGCACCGTTTCTTCAAAGCAATGTCGATAGATGTCCTTAGTTTCTATGAGTAAACATTTCTGTTGGCACTAGTAGAACAAGAGATGGCGTTAAATATGTTGTTTATTTTTGCCACTAGTGTCGGCACGAGGGCTAGTTTCGATTGTATCCGTTGGACCATTTTGGTTGCAAATTTTGTATGAGAATTATACACAACTAGCAGTCCATATATAATAAGTCAATGGTTCTAGTACTTTGGAATGAGGGGAAATTTAGATGCGATGGAAAAGAGCTTTTTGTTTTGTTCCCTCACAAAGCAGATATGTAATTCTCAACAGATGGCGCTGTAGGAGTATAAGGCTCTGTTCGCAACAATATGTATAGCACATTGACTTATTATAACGGGTGATTTTTTTGAGGTTAGGATTTTCATGCATTAGTATTTGACAGATCACGCGGGATTTCAGACATGGTGTCAAAGAGAAAGATGCTCAGTATGCTTTGACATTTCATCATGAATAGACTTACAACTTAGACAACGTCGAATTTTCAGTGAATGGGCCCTAGAAAAGTTGGCAGAAAATCCGCTTTTTTATCGACAAATTTTGTTCAGCGATGAGGCTCATTTCTGGTTGAATGGCTACGTAAATAAGCAAAATTGCCGCATTTGGAGTGAAGAGCAACCAGAAGCCGTTCAAGAACTGCCCATGCATCCCGAAAAATGCACTGTTTGGTGTGGTTTGTACGCTGGTGGAATCATTGGACCGTATTTTTTCAAAGATGCTGTTGGACGCAACGTTACGGTGAATGGCGATCGCTATCGTTCAATGCTAACAAACTTTTTGTTGCCAAAAATGGAAGAACTGAACTTGGTTGACATGTGGTTTCAACAAGATGGCGCTACATGCCACACAGCTCGCGATTCTATGGCCATTTTGAGGGAAAACTTCGGAAAACAATTCATCTCAAGGAATGGACCGGTAAGTTGGCCACCAAGATCATGCGATTTGACGCCTTTAGACTATTTTTTGTGGGGCTACGTCAAGTCTAAAGTCTACACAAATAAGCCAGCAACTATTCCAGCTTTGGAAGACAACATTTCCGAAGAAATTCGGGCTATTCCGGCCGAAATGCTCGAAAAAGTTACCCAAAATTGGACTTTCCGAATGGCCCACCTAAGACGCAGCCGCGGTCAACATTTAATTGAAATTATCTTCAAAAAGTAAATGTCATGGACCAATCTAACGTTTCAAATAAAGAATCGATGAGATTTTGCAAATTTTATGCGTTTTTTTTTAAAAAAAGTTCTCAAGCTCTTAAAAAATCACCCGTTACATGGACTGCCAGAGCCCAACTTCACGATGGTTCATCCTAAAACTATACGGAACTAGCGCTCTTGGTGCAAACTCGGAAAACATAGTGTAACTTTTGGTTTTGGTATTTGATATATCAATTTTTGACATAATTGAGCTTGTAAAGGGTGTTGAGCGGAAATTGTTTAAGTTTATTATTAAATAAAAACTTGAGGGCTATTTTCATGCTTTATTTGCCGATTTAAGAGTCATAATAGCATTTATCATAGACAGGAGAAGAGCATTACTTATATCAATTTGTAAACACCTTATTGTTTAACACAAATCAAAATTTCAACTTTTCATTTCAATTTATTGTGAACATTGTGTTCAAATCATGATGAAAACTATCTAGTAAAAAATGGATGCGATTCAACATGAAAACATAAATTAAAAAGTTCATATTGTTCTACTTACATTTATGTAGATAGGAGATTTTTTTGAAATAATAGCAAATTCACTTATAGTTAGATAAATATAATGACAAAAATGCCATTTCCATTTTAAAATATGAATATAAATTTACTAAGAACCGGTTCTACCTTTTTATTAGGTTACCTGTCAAAACCTTACAGCAAAAATCGCCAAGCAATTCAGGCCCTAGAAGACAATATCCGCCGTAAAGCAGTTTTCATTAAACCAAATGCTTTGTCCCCTATTACACGATGTCTCACGAGACGAGGCTCACGTAAGTGCGAAAAAGAAAGCAGATATGAGGAAATGAGATGCAAAAAAATATTCCCGGTGAGTACCGGGCTGATTTTTAGTAGTCTCATTTTGACGTTTCTTTTTCTCAAATTCGTTTTATGTTGTGTTGTGCATTAAAAAATACGAACAACAGTCAAATTTGAGACATGAGTCTCATGAGACATGAGTCAACGTGTAATAGCTTTTGCCTCACGGGATACAAATTTAAAAGGAAAGTCAAAAATGAGACATGTCTCATGAGGCAACGTGTAATAAGGGACTTTGCTCTCGCGTGTTCACAAATTTCGCTGAACACCCTTTATATTATTGTTATTATTTTGTCTTGGATAACGTTAAAATGTAAAGTTCAAATTGAGATAGATGGCTATAGTTTCTATGGCAAAAATAGTAGTTCAGACCAGGAACCAAGAGATGGCCTCTGGAATTAATATTTATTTTTACCACTTTTGCACCAAGAGCTCTAATGTCGGTAGGGAGAGGTTGAACCATTTCATTGAAATGTTTGTATAGAAATTTCATACGACTAGCAGTCCCATTGACATACTAGATATGGACTGCTAGTAGCTGATTACAGAATGGTCCAACGGATTACCAAACGACACTAGCCCTCGTGCCGACACTGACGGAAAATTTGAGTACTATGAAATGGAACCAGTGCTAAAGGGGCTAATGTGTAAATAGTCCAATTGCCAAATCTGAAAATTTCCCTTTTTAATTTTCCCTTTTTCATTTTTGTTTTCAACGTATAAATATATACTGCAACACAGTTTTCCGTGCATTTACTTGTATTATCTATTAACAAATATTATTATTGTTTGTAAAAATACTTTTATTAAAGCAATTAGTTCCACTTTTACAAATAATTTTAATTTTTATACTAGAAATCAAGAGATAAGCTAAGATCTTTTTGGCTAGAGCGAAAATATTTGCAAAAAAAATAGTTATGCAAATAAATCCTAATTTTGATTTAAATTAACAACTCACTTTAGAGAAAAACCAATCCTACAATTTGTATCAAATTTACAAAAAACTTTCTTTAGGTGTTTTTTATTATTCACAAATCTATCTGGATCCGGATCTGGATCTTTCTTTGAAAATAAAACGATACGGATCTTAGTGACAGCAGTGTTATAAGTCCGTCTCTTTTTATCCTTGGGTTTGTAAATTTTAAATTATGTCTTGTTTTTTTTCTTTACATTATAGCTTACACTACCTTGCCATAAAAAGCCATCTACTCGCCAGTGTAATAACTGATTTTTGGATCTTTGAAATAGATCCCGATAGAAAACAGGATCCCAAATTGTTTTTGTAATACATGTTAAAACTTAATCCAGATCCGGATCCAGATAGATTTGTGAATAATAAAACGCACCTTATCTTAAACTAGAACTGTAAGGCTAGCGCGCACATTCAATTTTTAGTTTCTCAACTGCTTGGTTCGAGCAACTAAAAAGTTTGTGTTTTGACACAAACTAAACGATTGCCTAAAATGAGTTCGCTATTTTGTGTAACATATAATTATATGCACCTGCGCGGACATTAAATCATTAAGTAAACCAAAATGATTTAAAGGGGATTTTTTTTTCGAGATCCCTTAGCACTATTCTCAGCCGATTATCTCTCTAACCATAGACTAGCACCGTTTCTTCAAAGCAATGTCAATGGATGTCCTTAGTTTCTATGAGTAAACATTTCTGTTGGCACTAGTAGAACAAGAGATGGCGTTAAATATGTTGTTTATTTTTGCCACTAGTGTCGGCACGAGGGCTAGTTTCGATTGTATCCGTTGGACCATTTTGGTTGCAAATTTTGTATGAGAATTATACACAACTAGCCATTGACATACTAGATATGGACTGCTAGTAGCTGATTACAGAATGGTCCAACGGATTACCAAACGACACTAGCCCTCGTGCCGACACTGACGGAAAATTTGAGTACTATGAAATGGAACCAGTGCTAAAGGGGCTAATGTGCAAATAGTCCAATTGACAAATCTGAAAATTTCCCTTTTTAATTTTCCCTTTTTCATTTTTGTTTTCAACGTATAAATATATACTGCAACACAGTTTTCGTTGCATTTACTTGTATTAGGGGTATTCATGTAAACGCGGAAAACCCTCGTAAACCTCGTAAACCAGATAATTTTATCTCCGCAGAAACGAGCTGTCAAAATTTGTATGGGAAAAAGTTTCTGCAAATCGCATAAAATTATCTCACAAATTTGCTGCGGAAAGTGCAGAAATAAACCTCGTAAACTAAAGATATATGGATTCTGACTTTTAATTTGACATTTCACAGAATATTTCCCACATTTACGCAAGTATTTCTTAGGGGGTGTTCATGAAAACATGTTGCGGAAAGTTATATTTTTCTACAAAGCGGAAAATTATCTCGTTACATGAATACCCTTATTATCTATTAACAAATATTATTATTGTTTGTAAAAATACTTTAATTAAAGCAATTAGTTTCACTTTTACAAATAATTTTAATTTTTATACTAGAAATCAAGAGATAAGCTAAGATCTTTTTGGCTAGAGCGAAAATATTTGCAAAAAAATTAGTTATGCAAATAAATCCTAATTTTGATTTAAATTAACAACTCACTTTAGAGAAAAACCAATCCTACAATTTGTATCAAATTTACAAAAAACTTTCTTTAGGTGCTTTTTATTATTCACAAATCTATCTGGATCCGGATTTGGATCTTCCCTTGAAAATAAAACGATACGGATCTTAGTGACAGCAGTGTTATAAGTCCGTCTCTTTTTATCCTTGGGTTTGTAAATTTTAAATTATGTCTTGTTTTTTTTCTTTACATTATAGCTTACACTACCTTGCCATAAAAAGCTATCTACTCGCCAGTGTAATAACTGATTTTTGGATCTTTGAAATAGATCCCGATAGAAAACAGGATCCCAAATTGTTTTTGTAATACATGTTAAAACTTAATCCAGATCCGGATCCAGATAGATTTGTGAATAATAAAACGCACCTTATCTTAAACTAGAACTGTAAGGCTAGGCGCGCACATTCAATTTTTAGTTTCTCAACTGCTTGGTTCGAGCACCTAAAAAGTTTGTGTTTTGACACAAACTAAACGATTGCCTAAAACGAGTTCGCTATTTTGTGTAACATATAATTATATGCACCTGCGCGGACATAAAATCATTAAGTAAACCAAAATGATTCATAAAATATTTTAAAGGGGATTTTTTTTCAAAATCCCTTAGCACTATTCTCAGCCGATTATTTCTCTAACCATAGACTAGCACCGTTTCTTCAAAGCAATGTCAATAGATGTCCTTAGTTTCTATGAGTAAACATTTCTGTTGGCACTAGTAGAACAACAGATGGCGTTAAGTATGTTGTTTATTTTTGCCACTAGTGTCGGCACGAGGGCTAGTTTCGATTGTATCCGTTGGACCATTTTGGTTGCAAATTTTGTATGAGAATTATACACAACTAGCAGTCCATATATAATAAGTCAATGAGCAGTCCATATATAATACGTCAATGGTATAGCATATACTATCCCAAGTTTGTTCAGCTCAAGGTAAAGACCCTCTAACCATAGAGTGTCCATTGAATTCAAATCTCGAACTGCTCATTGGGGTCCAAGCAGACAGTTTTCAATATACACCAAAATTAACCACATTCTCATTTGATCTGAGTCCCATTCCGAAGCTTTCAGCGTAGAATGTAAACCTTTTAAATTTATTTCTCTTTAATAATTAACTATACGGAATGGAAGCTTTAATCAGACTAACTCACAGTGCGGCCGAAAGCCGCTTTTTGCGGCCAAAAGTCGAAAAACGTAGAGAATGATCCACAAATTAGTATATAGAGGTTTTTGGGGTCGCTGATTACGAATCTGTTATCAGAATCAGCAGATTCAAAATGGCCGACCTAATATGGCGTCATGTCATACGAAAAAACTTATCAAAAATGAAATAGGTAAAAAATTTTGTTTTGATATTATTAGGGCTTGAAAATTTATTAAAAATGAACAAATTCAAAATGGTGGAATGCTATATGGCAGTATTATACAGGGTGATTGGCATAAGGTGTGACAAAAAGCTAGGGCGTGTAGGTTGGACTTAGACAAGAAAAAAATCGTATGGGAGGGGGGGGTCTATTTCCCCCCGTTTAGGCGGGAGGGGCAATTTAAGAAAAAAATCACTTAAAACAGAAAAAAAATTATTAAAAAATAACGGTGATACCTATATAGTAATGCTATAGCATTTTGAAAAGCCAGAAATACATTCTTTAATTTTGTTTTTAAATAAAGTTGTTCGAGTGAATAGTTTTTGAAAAATTAATTTTCAAAATCAAAATTTTGAAAAAAAAAATGAAAAAATTTTTTTTAAACAATTTTTTTTCAAAATTTTACGTAATTAAGTATTATTTTTGTATTCAATATTCAATGCTCTCATTAATTTTTGATCAAACACAAAAAACCGGATGTCAAAATGTTTTGCAGTTTTTGCGAAAATCAAAAATAACAAAAACTACTTTTGTTCTAAGAAAAGCCTTTTATTTTAGTTTTTATACGTCTTTGGATTCTTAGGTGAATTTACGATTGAAAGGATTAACTTTCTTTTTACTATTTTTTTAATTATCGTCTTATAAACATACAATAATGTGACAAAGTACTGGATTAACCATATTTCACACATTTTTTCATTGAGAACACCTGCGTGAGAGCATTGGATTAATATTGACCTGCGAATGTTGTTTAAATAATGCAACGTTACACGCCCTAACTAGTGACAGAAAAGTGCAATTGCGAAATAAGAACAAGAATGTTCCTGAATCTTGAAATCAATTAAAATAAGAAATACATGCATATTTAGATAAAATACATAATTACTGTTTATTTAAATTTTTAACTATTTTTTAACTAAAGCTTATTACAAAAAATTATTTAAAAAACATTCGCAGGTTAATATTAATCCAATGCTCTCACGCAGGTGTTCTCAATGAAAAATGTGTTAATCCAGTACTTTGTCACTTTATTGTATGCTTATAAGACTGATAATAAAAAAAATTTACAAAAAAAGTTAAGCCTTTTTTTCGTAAATCCACCTACGCCAAGCCGACCCCACCATAATAAAAAAAGTGGCAGGTCAATTTTAAACCATCAATGCTCTCACGCAGGTGTTCTCAATGAAAAAATGTGTGAAATATGGTTAATCCAGTACTTTGTCACATTATTGTATGTTTATAAGACGATAATTAAAA
Source organism: Philhelius festivus (assembly GCA_963931855.1). Taxonomy (NCBI): domain Eukaryota; kingdom Metazoa; phylum Arthropoda; class Insecta; order Diptera; family Syrphidae; genus Philhelius; species Philhelius festivus. The sequence goes on along the minus strand of OZ007556.1, from coordinate 5,013,447 downwards.
AAATAGTAAAAAGAAAGTTAATCCTTTCAATCGTAAATTCACCTAAGAATCCAAAGACTTATAAAAACTAAAATAAAAGGCTTTTCTTAGAACAAAAGTAGTTTTTGTTATTTTTGATTTTCGCAAAAACTGCAAAACATTTTGACATCCGGTTTTTTGTGTTTGATCAAAAATTAATGAGAGCATTGAATATTGAATACAAAAATAATACTTAATTACGTAAAATTTTGAAAAAAAATTGTTTAAAAAAAATTTTTCATTTTTTTTTTCAAAATTTTGATTTTGAAAATTAATTTTTCAAAAACTATTCACTCGAACAACTTTATTTAAAAACAAAATTAAAGAATGTATTTCTGGCTTTTCAAAATGCTATAGCATTACTCTGTAGGTATCACCGTTATTTTTTAATAATTTTTTTTCTGTTTTAAGTGATTTTTTTTCTTAAATTGCCCCTCCCGCCTAAACGGGGGGAAATAGACCCCCCCTCCCATACGATTTTTTTCTTGTCTAAGTCCAACCTACACGCCCTAGCTTTTTGTCACACCTTATGCCAATCACCCTGTATAACAAAAAAATGGAAAAAAATTATTTATATATTTTTATTGAAATCGAACACAGTAATTTATAAATGATAAATTTAGAAATACAAAATACAATATGAGCAAACAATATATAAGTTAATCCGATATTTACATGAAAAAGTTTTCATTGCCCATCTCGTAACAGTCACAATCATCTACATCTGTATCTGCTTTAGAAGCGGAAGAGCTGTCAAAAGATTGTTGTTCATCTTCTGTTTGATTATTTACAGGTGGAGGCGCTAACAAATTGATACAGTCCTTAGACAAAGATTTAAGTTGTTTTAGAGGTAATTCCCGACAACTAGATATTAATGGATCGGATGCGATTAGGAATCTTTTAAAAACATCCTCCGTTGTCTTTTGACGATAATGGTTTCTTGCGAAATTAGCTTGATAGATTTAAAAAAAATTATTACATGCTTCTTATGCATCTTCCGACATTTGACAGATAGGTAACACTGAATATTTTATTATTTCGGGGCCATGAATTAAAAGTTTGTGAACTAACGTGGGGATACAACACTTGTTGTAAATTAAGGTACTAGGACGGTCTAGAACGCCAAAAAACGCACGATTTTTGGGAATTTTTTTCTCGGGCTACGGGCAGCTGAATTTCATTGTATTTGGTACACAATACTTTTATTAACTTTCTTAAATAGCTTTGAGAACAAGAAACAGCAAGAAAAAAAAGTTTTCACTCAAACAAATATTTTTTTTTTTTGTTTTCAAGTAAATAAATAGTGTTGACATATCTCTGTCTAACAATGTACTATTTAGGAATTTTTATTCAAAAATTTTTTAACTTATTTTACGCACCTGCAGAATCCATTTTATTGCAATAGATTTGCTTGGAAATAAAAACTTTTACACGTGTTTTGATGGAAGTGTCCATTAGCCTATCTTAATGACTCGTCACTACGTTAACTTAGCAGCCACATTCAGGCTAAGATTATGGGGGGATTTGCGGCAAGAGATTCTACTATGAACATTTTTCGTCTCCTAGGGGTCTCCTTTAGACAGCCTGATGACAAAAACCCTTAACTCAAAACTTTTATTTTGGACTTTTGGCCGCAAAAAGATGCCATCGGCCGCACTGTGTAACTGTCCAAATTTCTTTCGAAAGTTAAGAACTATTTCTTTAAGCTTATCTCATACAGATCTTAAATCAAGCGACTTGCAATTCTCAGACATTCTTTTGTACAGGTCAGGTGGAATTGAGGAGACCTACAGTTCCCTGTCAAGTTCGAAAGGATAAGATTAGAAACACCTTTCATGACCGTAGACACTCTTAATTATCGAACCCAAATCTGCATGATGGCCTGCTTAGGGTGTACCTATGCTGTTGAATTTGCCTTCTGCATGACAGTCCAACGGACTAACCATTATAACAATAGGTACTACATGCCAATAAAAAAATAAAATATTTGCCCACATTGAATCGACGCTTTTAGAGATTGAGGCTTATAGCTTAACTCATCTTTTTCATGTTTATATCATACAAGTTGTTGAACTTTGCGCTGTCGCCATGAATTCAATTTAAAGGTCTCTGTTATTAAATGGTGAAGGTAACTACCCGATACAAAGGAATGATTTTAGAGTTTTGTTTTTCTTTATTATATTCTATACCTTTTTGAATTCTATTCACAAACAAAAACTACAACAGTCCTTGCATTTCATTCATAAATTGCATATAGGCATCATCCTTGGTGGCACCTTTATTCATCTCCGATATTGGTTTTGGTTCTTGTGTATATTGCTTTATCTTGGTTTGTGGCCTTAATTTGTCTTCGCGCTTAACTCTCAATGCAGATGGGACAAAACGGGTGACATCGGCACTCAAGTTTCTGAAATAGAAAACGGTTATAAATCAACCTACATGTATTTATATTGAGGGTTTTGTTTTACCTAATTTGAGGTTTAGCTGTGATTATCGTGACTCCCTTAGTGTCTTTGTGTGGTTGGTTCTTGTTATGCATCATACGGGGTGGCATTCCTGGAGGAGGTCCTGGTGGCATACGAATATTCATGCGTGGCATTCCACCCATACCTGGCCGCCCTCCGGGTGGTGGCCCAGGTGGCATTCGCATGCCAAAGTTCGGGGGAATACCAGGCCGCAGTGGTGGGGGTCTAAACATCATTGGTGGTGGTAAGCCAGCTGGTGGGGGCAGTGGAGGCCCTCCAGGAAGCACCATCGGGGGAGGTGGAACAACAGCTGCAGGAATCGCTGGAGGCAACGGAATAGCGACATGAGTAGTTTCTGGTGATTCTTCATCTGATTTCGACTGACTCGAATCACTTTCCTCCTCAGAGCTTTCGTCGGATTCATCGGTGTCGTCTTTGGTGTCACTCTCGCTACCTCTGCGCCCGGCTGCGCGTTCTTTTTCCTTCTTTTTGTGGACATTTTCCATTTCTTTCATAAATTCATCAATATTTTGTCCAGATATGGCCAGCATGCGTTGTTGTAGAGCATTAGGCTTAGGAATATCTTCTCCATCTTTGCCTTTGGTTGGGTCGATTCTTGGTTTTTTGATGGGATCCCTTTGAAGAGGTTCGTCGTTCTCAGCATCGGTGTCTAAATCTGATAATTCAAGTAAATCTGGCGGTGGACCTGGTGGCACTCCAGGTGGTTCGAGTTTTTTCAAATCTGCAGGTTTCTCTTCGACAGGTTTTGATGGCTAGTGAACAGGATGAGCTGAGTGATAGGAATTAAATTAAAAGTCACTATTACCATTTCGTTTGGTTTGCGCAGAACTCCAGGCGGGGCACCAGGAGCAAATGGTGGTAGAGACAAGGCGGCTGGAGGCGGGGGAAATCGGTTCGGAGGACCAGGAAATGAAATAACACTTCCCTGATTCGCATTTATCTAAAGAAAATATTTGCTTTTATTAAAAGAAATTCGAAAGAAGCATTTCTGAAATTCCAAATTGTTCATAGTTAGATTTTTGTAAAAAAAAAAATCAATGTAAGATGAGCTGACAAACGACTGGATCGCACCTACTCGCTCTAATATTTGAGGCACTCATCAGAGATATAAAATTCAATCTTTTTGTTCAAACAGCTTGAAAAATAATTCAAACTTAAAGAAATACCCTGAAAAGAATCTTAGAGGCGTTTTCTTCATATTTTTGAGAAAAGAACTTGAACATGTCGCAGGTCGAGGTACAACCAAAGACAGATGATCACTTAATACTTTTTTTTTTCGTGTTCTTTACCATCGTAATGTCAGGTTTAATTAAAGTCTCATCTTTGCCTTATTGTACACAGAATTGCAAGGATAACTTCAAACGTTTGATTATTGGTCTTGTTCATCTTAGCTCCATTTGAGATTCGATAGGGTCAAGATGATACGCTTAACTTGCTTAACAAGGAGTGGATCTTTCGAGTCTTGCATTCAAGTACTGCGCCCATACAAGAGTACCAGATTGACACTGTAGCCTGGTCTTGGGGCTGCAAAAACGGCTTAAACAGATCGTATAATCTTTTCATTTTCGTTTCACGAGCAGGTTTTACTCTTAATGGTTGTTTTTGTGACCAAAATAGGTTTCATAAAATGAGGTATTTATCATTAATTTTTACTTTTTCAGCTCTCTTACTAGCAGATAAACTAAACTATGTAAATACATACGACGCACTAACCTGGGCTGGAAGAGGAATCTCATCGATTTGAACGCTTTGAGCGTGCTTAACACTCTCGTAGTATTGTTGTTTTTTCAGACGTTTTTTTTCGTAGTCGACTTCCTTCCGTTTCAGCTCTGCCCAATGCTCAGGATCATCAGTGTGCTGCAATTGAGTCAATTTTATAATCCTTTCTTATCAACTGGATATAACTTGCTACTTACATAGAGCCGCATCACACGATCAAAGGTTTCTTTGAGTTTTTTCCGTTTATCCCGCAGCACCTTTTCATTCAATGGGGACGGCTGCATTACGTTGTACTCTATAGTAAGAGAGACATAGAGAAAATTTCACTGGGACCCAACGTTCGATGAATGAAAGACTTACCCATTTCATCAATTTTTTCCATTTCCTCCAGGATCTGTCCGGGATCTTTGTTTTTAAGAACCGCAGCACGAACCATTTGCCGCTGGCGTTTGTTCTTCTTGAGTTCCTTTTTACGAGCTTCCTTTCCTAAAAGTTGAGTTCATTGATTAATTAAGTGTTGTTTTTGAGAGTTTTCAGTTAACTTACTGGCTTGATCTGTTGGGTTCATGTATTTACCACTTTTGGTAGTATTTATTGAGCGACGACCCATTTTTGCAGAAAAGAAATTTTGTTTTAAATCAAAAAATTTAAAATTATAAAATTTTGCGTCTACAAGCACGATAGAAACAAATTTTTTGACAAAATAAATTGTCAGTGTCAGATGAACTGTCAAAATTTATTTTATTTTTCCGAACAGAGTTGTTGGTGAGTAAACATGATTCATCTAGTACAATTCTCAATTGCGTAGAATTAAAAATTTATATATTATGCATAATAGAATACCATATAGTATGCTATAAATTGCTTGTGGAGTTTCTTATAGTTTTCTATATTCCATATCACATTCTATGAATATCATTTGAAAACATACTGGCCATCTTTCTTTCTATGAAAACTAAAATACTGTCAGACTATATTTGAAAAAGTCTGCTTTTGTTCTTTTTGTTAGCTTGATTTTGAAGGGTAAAATTAGAACTTTATTAGTATTTTGTCTCTTGTTTTCCTTCGACTTAAGATGGAACCACACTTATCGCGTGTTGTGATGTGATGTGTTTTATATGCAAAGAACCGCATACTTAGCCGATGGGATGTGCTGTGGAATAGTCTGTTTTGTCTCGTGTTCCGATTGAACTATATACTACACTCTATCGTAAACATTTTTCCTATATGTGGAAAAAAGTGCTGAAATAGAAACACCACACCATAACAAAGGAGATAGGTGTGTTCGGGCCAAATTTATTATTCTTTTAGATTTACTCTAAATTTTTATAATTAAGTTTAAATTGTGATTTAAAAAAAAAAAAAATGTTTTTTTTTTTTGTACTAATAAATTCTACAAGGAAACATCTGCTCATGAAAAGAAAAAGTTTTTGCATCAGCAAAATGCAGAAAAGTAGAGAGAGGCAGATGTTTGTCGAAACCCGAAAGTGGGAGAGAATACACAGGTGGTAACTTTTTTGTGAAAATATCGCAAATTTACAAAATGCAGACGAAGATGCTATAATAAAGATGAACATGTTCGTCTTTACGATAATCTTGACTTCTGCATTTCTCGAATTTCCTATAAAGCTGAAATGGAGTCCTGCATTTTGCTTTTTTTCTCTCTATCTAACAAATATGAATTCTGTATTTGGCATCCCTTTTTTTTGCAGAAATCAAATGCAGATACATGTAAATCCACCAATTTGTTCAAAATTGTCTCACTGCATCGAATTTTAAAAAACTCCGTCTTGACCGTATTGTTTTTCAAAAAGTTTGATTTATTCGGTACCAATTTATTATTGTCAGAACGAACTGGTTGAGCCCATTATTTTTAGAAAAAATGTTTACCTTTATTTAAAAAATAAAATTAAATCAATACATTACCTCAGGTCTGAGAAATTCGATTTCTGCGAAACCATTACAAGATACTGCAGAGCCATCCAATTATCTTTTGTTAAAGAAACTGCAGAAATCATACGAAACGAGAAACAAAGAATAGACACCCAAATCAGTAATTTATCTCAGACGATTATTCAAATAGACGAACGTCAGTTTACAATCAAACACGAATTCATTCTGAATGCTGGACGGAAAGACAGCCCAATCTGTAACAGAAACTCCTTCAGCGTTTTCCTGTTTCATATGTGGAACTACAACTTCTGGAATGAATAACCTGACAAATATAAGAAACAAAGCTGTAAACGGAGAAGTTTTGAAATTGGGAATGTTGCCTCTTCACACTCGTTCTCGTATAAGTTTTAGGGAATGTATTCTCCATGTTGCCTACATTTTGCCATTTAAAACTTACAACGAGACCCGCCAAATTAGAAATGCTGTGAAGAAGAAAATTTCGTGAAAAACTGGTCATTGTCTATCTTGTAAAACAAGGTACGGGGACAATTAATCTGCCGTCATTAATTGTCACCTGCAAGAAATTTTTTGCCAGTTCGGCCATGACTTCAGAAATCACTGGAGTCAATGAAAACCTAATTCGACGGTTTGATGTTATTCTTGAATTAATAACATCGAATAAAAAATTAGATTAAAAAAAATATGCGCTAGTAGGAACAAATCATCACTACGTTTTCACCAAAAACTAATTCGAGATTAGATTAAAAAGAAGGTTAACTTTGACAGCACCTATCAAACTGCTAATGGAGTGAAAGAAAGATCCATTTGTGTCAAACGATGAAAAATCACCGAGCTAATTTAGCACGACATGGAAATATGTAGATCAGTTTGAATTATAGAACGATTGATTCAATGAAGATTTAAAAAGGTTATTTTCTAATCTACTAGATTTACGAAATAAATTTGTTTGGTAAATCTGCGAGATTTAGAGAAGATTAACGGTAAATCCGCTTAAATCCAGGATTACCTCTAGGTGAAAACGTAGTAGACACACCTACATTAAGCTTTCCAATTGCCAAGTACCAACTAAACGGAATTTTAATATACATTGGGAGTTATCGCAAATAACTCCTTGTTTTATTCGTTTGTAGAATTCCAATGTGTCTGGGCCGTATTACGAAACAAAAAGCAAAATAAATGATACGACTTATATTACAAGAATTGAAGGATGGAAATAACATGCATAAATGTCCAAGGACCCCCGAAGCAGTTGTATAACGTAATGGCAGTCGTATGACCATGTCTTTTAATTGTTATATTTTTAATTTTGATAAAAATACAACTTCACCAAATGTTTAAGTTGATTTCACTAAGCATCGAGGTCGATGCTTTTTTTGAATAACGTTAAAATGAAATATTTTGATTTTTTATATTTTACTGATTGATTATATGGTTTTTAACATTATGCATAAAATATGAATTCGGTCAAGTGGGCGCATATGGCCGTGGCGCAAACTAGAGTCCTTTCGGAACTTCTGTCGTAATTTCAGCAATTTAGTTTATGTCGTTAAGCATTGAGGTTGTTGTTAGTTTGTTGATGTACACCTTTTCAAATCAGCGGATCGTGGCGACCAGGTTAGGTTAGGTTGGAGTGGTTGTCTAGTTGTTGTTGACTCACTTAGACCTCAAGGATCCGTTGTGATACCACTAAAGAAGTTACTCATGGGAGAGTAATGAATTTAAACAAACCATTTCGTGCTTTTAATAAAGTTAGAGAGACATTTTGTGTCGATTGTTGCCAGTTCACTGGTATTATCGAAGAAGGGATTACCTAGATAATTATTCCTTCTATTGGAGAGTGCTGGACATGTACATAGAAGGTGTTGGACTGTTTCCTCTTCCTCCTCGTCCATGCAGCTTCTACAGAAGTCATTTGTGTAGACTCCTAGCCTCAAGGCATGTCTACCTATGAGGCAGTGTCCTGTTATAACTCCTATTGTAGAGCTTATATTTTGTCTGCTCAGGGAGATCAAGCCTTTTGACCGTTTTAGGTCTATGCTTGGCCATATTTGTTTAGTTAACAGGCAGGTGGTACCCTGTGACCATCTAGCATTTGTTGATTCTAGAGCATATTGTTTGAGAAGATGTTTGCATGTAGCAAGTGGTGTTCCTATGTTATGTTTTTGTCTAACAGTAGGCAGAAGTGTTCCGTTTTTGGCGAGCTCATCGGCCTTGCAATTTCCCGGAATGTCTCTGTGGCCCGGCACCCAAATAAGGTGAATATTAAACTGTTCTGTCATCTCATTCAGAGATGATCGACAATCGTGGACCAAATGAGAGTTAGTGGAGACAGACGCGAGAGATTTGAGGGCGGCTTGGCTGTCCGAGAAGATCCGTATATCCTTGCAAGATATAACGTTTTCTTTGAGCCAGGATAGTGCCTCTTTAATCGCCATTACTTCTGCCTGGAATACACTACATTGATTGGGAAGTCTATATGAAAGACTGAGATTCAGTTGTTTTGAATAGATGCCACTTCCAACGCCGTAATCGGTCTTAGAACCGTCTGTATAGAAGTGTACAGCATTGTCTTCCAGGAGTCTCTCTTCTTCCCAAGACGATCTTGAAGGGATGGAAACCAGGAAGTTGTTATCGAATACCATTTTTGGGGTGGTATAGTCTAAGCGATCTGGGATAGATCTGAAGTTGTCTAAGATGGTTGTATGACCAGTATTGTTACTGATCCATTGAGAGGTGGCTCTAAGTCTCACGCATGAGTTGGCTGCCACCATTTTGGAGAAGATGTCAAGAGGTGTTAGGTTTAAAAGCACTTCCAGGGCTGCAGTTGGTGTCGAGCGAAGTGCTCCTGTGATGCACATACCTGCTGACCGCTGGACTTTGATGAGTTTATTTACATTTACCATCTTGTCCAGTGCGGTCCACCATACGACAACTCCATAAATGAGTATCGGTCTAATAACCGAGGTGTATAGCCAATGGGTTATTTTTGGGGAGAAGCCCCATTTCGATCCTATTGCCTTTTTACAAGTGAAAAGCGCTACGGTAGCCTTTTTTACTCTTTCATCAATATTTGCCTTCCAATTTAGTTTTTTGTCTAAAATGAGGCCTAAATATTTGGCTTGGTCGGAAAAGCTTAATGGTATTCCTTTAATCTTGGGTGGGTTAATCTGAGGAATTTTGTACCTTCTCGTAAAGAGTACTAATTCTGTTTTATGTGGATTGACGTCCAAGCCACACTGCTTAGCCCACTTTGTTAGCCTGTTTAAGGCATTTTGTAGGAGTTCTGAGAGAACTTGGGGATGTTTCCCAGATACAGATATTGCAACATCGTCAGCATAGGCAATCACCTTGAAACCCTCTGCTTCCATTGATGTTAGCAGTTCGTTTACCACCATGTTCCATAAGAGAGGCGAAAGGACCCCACCTTGGGGGGTACCTCGATTCACCGATCTGGTGGTAGTAAAACTTCTCATGCTGGAAGTTATTGTCCTGCTTTTGAGCATGAGACTTATAAGATCAATGAGTGGTTTCTCTAATTCCAGCTTGTTCATTGCTGTTGTGATCGCCTGGTAGCTGACGTTGTTGAAAGCTCCTTCGATATCTAGGAAAGCTACTAGATTGTATTCTTTGTATTTGAGGGAATATTCAATACCACGTACCAGCGAATGAAGTGCTGTTTCTACTGATTTTCCCTTAGAGTACGCATGTTGAGCTGTGGAAATGAGACATGGTTTTAAGTTATGTCTGATGTGAATTTCAATCAATCTTTCCAAGGTTTTAAGAAGGAAGGATGATAGGCTGATTGGTCGTAGATCTTTAGGGCTAACGTGAGAGGGTTTCCCTGCTTTAGGAATGAAGACTACTTTTGCCATTCTCCAGGCTTTAGGAATATATCTCAACCTTACGCAGCTCGTCAGAATGATTTCCAATGGTGGAATGATCATGTCAGAGCATTTTTGTAGTTCGGCCGGAATGATTCCGTCTGGTCCTGGAGATTTATATGGATCAAAGCTGTCTACAGCCCATTGCAGTTTTTCCCGCGTTATTAGATCAACTGTGTCGCTTGTAGCGGTTTGAGACTCTGATGTTGAGTTGTAAAGTATATTAGAGCTACCTGGAAAGTGGGTGTCTAATAACAGATTAAGAGATTCTTCATCTGTGGTAGTCCATGTGCCCGCATCTGTCGTTAAAGCACTGGGTATAGTTGGACTTTTTGAGAGAATTTTCCTGAGTCTTGAGGCTTCTGAAGTATTGTCTATTTTTCCACAGAAGTTTCTCCAAGAAGACCTCTTGCTCTTCCTTAATTCTTTTTTATATTGCCTTAGAGCTTGTTTATATAAGTCCCAATCAGAGGGGGATCTAGTGTATTTAGATCTATTGAAGAGTTTGCGACAGCTCTTCCTGAATGGTTCTAGATCTTTGTGCCACCAATGAGGTTTCTTTTTACCCTTTACAATGGTAACAGGGCATGAAGTCCTCATTGATTCGTTAAGGGCTTCGGTGAGATGATTTACCGAGAGGTCTAGTTCATCTTTGGTGGAGGAGCTTTTAAGAAGGTTGTGGTCAAGCAGTTGTGCTAGTACCTCCCTATATCGTTCCCAGTTAGTGTTACGGTGATTGCGAAATCCCGTAGATATATTTGCCACATCACTGAGATCAAACTGAATGTATCGGTGATCAGAGTAGGAATTCTCTTTTGAGACATGCCAGTTTGAAATCAGGTTATGGATCGAGTCAGAGGTAAGTGTAATATCAAGTACCTCTTTCCTGTTCTTGGTTACAAATGTAGGTTCATTACCAATATTATTAATGAGTAGATTAGTGCTTAGTATGTAATCAAATAAGGACTCACCTCTCTCATTTATGTCAGAGCTACCCCATACCGTGTGATGGGCGTTAGCGTCCATTCCAATTAGGAGACCCACTTTCTTCGATTGCGCGTCCGCAATTGCCTTCCTTAAGGTGTCTCCTGGAACTGGGCTGTCGTGGCCAAGGTAGGAGGATATGAGCCAGTATGTGGCTTTATCCGTTGTTATAACAGCGGTGGTAGTGTCCTTGTCGCTGTAATTGGGGAGTAAAAATACATGTAAGTCTTTTTTTACTAATATGCATGACCTTGGTTCACCTTTCTCCGATGCATACAACAGATTATAACCAGGAGTCCTGAGGCCTCTGATGATGGATTTTGAGACCCACGGCTCCTGTATCAAGACAACGTCTTCTTTGTTCTTATGCAGTCGGAGTACCAGGTTGTTCGTGGCCATGATGGCGTGATGGAGATTAATCTGAACTAATCGCAGCATTGCTACTTTTAGCCAGATCAACCTCCACCACTGTTTTGTCGGCGTTTTCATCGTCTGAGGAGGAATGAAGTAGGGTTTCCTCACTCAGAGTGATGCCTAAGGTGGAGTCTTCAGTATCCATGTCGGAATTGCTGTCGACTATAGAATTAGCCTCCACGTCGGATGGCTTGTTCGGGGCTTTGGAGGTCGGTGGTTCCTCGTGTGGTGTTGCATCGACCTCCATTATTTGGGGTTGTGAAGCGTTTCCTTCCGCTGAAGGGACTTCTGTGGGGGGCGCGTTTAGCGAATCTTCATCTTTTTTATAGATGCGAACTGTGACTTCGTCGAAACCATACCTAATCACGCCTTCGGTCGCGGCCAGTGGAGCTAGCGATTCCCTATTGATCACCAAGAGAGCTGATCTATAGCGACCCACTGTCTCCTTCTCAACCTTTGGGACTTTCCAGTCGTGAGTAGGCAGGCTTGGATTGCTGGTTTTGATTAATTTCAAAATCATGTCTGGGCAGTTATGAAGAGCCGGGACCATTATACGTGCTCTTGGTCGGCAAGGGATATTCTCCCTTGTAACAACTTCGAGCTTGGCACCCGGCCAGACTTCTGGCAAGCCATTGACAGCAGCCCTGTACAGATCGAAAGATCTCTGATCTCCACAGGCGATGAGTTTGATACGATTTTGGTACCATCCTGCATCGGCTGTGTCAGGGAGAGGTCCCGGATTCTCCTCGATGACAGATAAAAATCTGAAACCAAGGTGAGCCTTGACGTCTGCCCATTGATCATGAGAGATGTTACCATCCACATGACTCCTGTCAATGACCGCGACTATGATCTTGCCTTTGAGCGCGTCTCTAAAAGAAAGATCTTTATTGAAGGCTGTTGTGCTGTTGGAATGCACTTTCTGCCTTTTCGCTTCGGGCTTGTCGCCCTCCAGAGACCTATTGCGCTTTGACGTTGAGTCGCTGCAGGTCGATTTGTTATTACTGCTAAGGAAGCCACTAGCCCACTCGAGTTTTCGCGTTTGCTCGGGGGTTCTTTCCTCCGCCGGTATGACACCGACTGCGGCCAGAATCCGCGCAGCATTACGCTGATCTCGACTGGCCTGTGCCTTCATGGACCTCTTTCTGGTCAACCCAGAACTATGTCCGTGTGACACAGTTGTGGATCCACCTCCAGATTTAATCGCTATCGATGCCAATCGGGGTGCGCCCTCATCCTTCGAGTCATTTCCACATGTCGTAGATTTTGCCTCTCCGGATGGAGTGTCCCTTCTTGGGGTCGCTTGCGACGTCCTAGCAGGAGCGGGGATGGGGTGTGATGTGGAATCACCGCCCTTGGGACAGCCGAGCGTCACAGCTGTACCACTGACGGGTAGTTCCTTTTTGTAGAGGTTGCGGCTAGTAGAGGGAAAAGGATTCCCGCCACTAGTAGCAACCACAGGGTTGACAACCCGTTCGCACCTCTGAGTTGACTCGACAGCCTTTTCAGGAGATGTGACCGCGTTGTCAGCCCTGGCTCGATTTATTTTTCTCATTATTTTTCTGTTTGTTTCTTTTTTTTTCATTTTTTTTCCCACGAGTAGTGCGGAAAGACGGTCAGCCCCGGCAGAGCCGCTTACCGGGGCAAGGCAAAAATATGACGGACCTTGCCACAGCATCCGAAAGAGCTCGTTAATGGCTGGTTTATCCCCCAGCCTTTCATTCTTCGGCACGGTTTTCGTACAAAGTACGCTCACACCACCACTGAAATTAGGAACCTCTAAACTATGATTGAATTGGGTTTCCGGACGTTGCACTATTGAGGAGTTACAACAATTCGGCGACCCAACTCAACCTTAGCTAATCACCATCCTGCCAAAAACGCACAGGACTACTGTGGTGATCATTGCCCACCTGGCACCCACTTGGAGGGTTTGAATGAGGATTTTTGCCGGGCGACCAGTTAATATCACCACTTTCTGATATTATTTAAATCAAATCACACAAATAATGTTTTTATTTTTCACATTACGTTCTTATATTTCATTTATTATATTTGTCTTTACAAAATGCGTCTAATTGCACTCATTGTTTATAAGAGAAATATTAAAAATAATTTCCAAAATAAAATTAAAGCATAATTTATACAAAATAAAAATATATCAATACCGATGTTTAAATTCTATGCTTTACCATCGACTTTCATAGAAGCAAATTCATTGCTAAGTAACTTCATGACATCGGCGTGCTTGAGATCGGGTCGTTTGAACTGCTTGTATTTGTCCTTAACAAACTTTGCGAAACCAGTTGGTTCTCTTACAGGAGTCAGCATAACATTGCCTTCTTTGTCTTTTTTGTTAAGATAAACTTCAATGGCTCCATGGCAATAGGAACAGCGAATGTTTTCAACTTTCTTCGACTTTGAATGGGCATGTGATCTTGATGGGAGAATTGTATATTAATAAGTGTTTTTAAGTTTTTTTTTACTAACTTACTTTGCTCCACATAGAGCGCATTTGTATGTATATTTGTACTCGATGTCGTACTGATGACACACTCCGATTTTCGGTAATTCAGGGAATATATGATTTGCTTTTCGAGCCCACGATTTCCATGTTGCACCGTGGCCACTCTCCCCATTCAAAATCCATGTGGCTGCATGGCAGAGTTCGTGAATAAGAGTGCACCGTAAACGATCGGCACTAGTCAACACCTTTTCACTAAGCTCAATGACACAAGTTCGTTCTCCAAGTCTGCAAAAATAAAAATACATGAATTTAACACAGGTGGAAAATAAAATAAAATGCACGACAGGGACGCATAAAAATGTTTAATAGCATGAAATTCATTTAATGGATTGTTAAAGCAACTCCCTAAATAGTTTAAGCTTCAAAGAATAATGGTATCTTATTTTCTAAGCAATTAAGATTTTTTTTGCAATTAAAACATGTTTCATTTGTGGCAGTGATTCGCACAAGATACGACAAAAAGCTAGGGCGTGTAGGGTCAAAGCAAGAAAAAAAATCGTTGGATGAAGTGCATCAGGCTAAAAGGAGTCTTAAAAAAGAATTATATGTACATATTTAATTTTTCAAGGACTTAAAAATATACAAATTTTATTTTGATGATTCATTGTTGGTTATGAGTTACGAGTTATAAAATCCTTCAGTGAAGAAAAGACAATCTTTCTTATATATACTTTATACTGATATCAAGTAGATTTAAGCTCAAAATTAAGTATGCCATAATGAGGAACATAACTTTTCATAAAATTTATTTTTCTCCTAAAACAAAAAAGTTAGAACTCATCAGGAGATGTTCCGAAAAAGTTTAAAAAAAAAATCTATTTACCAATTAAGCTTGAACTGATGACTATATGATGGCTGAAGAGATTTTGTCAAGATGCTTGCAAATGCATTCGCATATATTTTATAAAATATTGTACTTTATTTATTTGTATTTATTTAAGAAAAAGTATCTAATGCTCGTTGTTTCCTTTGATTTTGAAGAAGTACATATTTACCAGTGGCGATTTCTGATCTTTAGTATTGGGTTAGATCCATAGTAGTTATATAAAATAAAAAAGTTGTTTTTTTTTTTTTAACAGGATGATTTCGAGAAAAATATGAATTTGTGCAAACAAAGTTCAAAAATCCGTTTATTATTAAAGTAATTTTGTATGTAGGAAATTTCTTTAAAATTGTAGTCCATAATAGTACATTTAATTTTTTTTTTTTTATCAAAATCGTTAGAGCCGTTTTCGAGATAAATAAGATTTTACATTACGGGTGTATGGGGGAACCGTTAGTTTTGGAGCTAAAAAAAAATCTATTTCCATTCTACAGAATCACTAAAGACCCTTATGTACCGACTTTGAAGAAAATATCTCCAGTAGTTTACGCTGTAGTTCGAAGTACAGACAAACAGATATACAGACAGACACACAGACGTAATTGCCGGACCCGCTTTTTTTGTAGATACAAGGCACTTTCTGTAATGTGAACAAAAATCCACGACAGTTGACGGCTAAGAGTCTGTTGACGTTCGCGACTGTTGAAAATAAAAACAATTTAAGAAACAACCTAGGAGATATTTTTCTTGGATCATTTTCTCCCTTAATATTAACAATCTAAATTCATAGAGACATATAGTTATGGATAAATATGACAACGGAAACGCCGATACTTCTGTCGATTTTATGCCAAAATATATAATTATTTTTAGCCTTTTGTATTTACTTCCATCTCACTTCTAACAAAAAAAAAAAAAACAAGATCAAGATCAAGACTCTCATCCTTCAATGCAGCAAAAATATATTTATCGCATGTGTTTACGCTAACGCTTTCATATATTTAGCTGGGCTTTGCTTGGGACATGTTGTAGTCAAACGCTCTTGTATTGTTTGTCTCTATTATAAATTGTAGGGAATTTGGTAGCGCAAATTTTCACGTTAAGGGAATCTTTTTGTATGGAAATTTTTGTGTTGTATGTAGATTATTTGAATTGATGAAGATTTGAAAATAGGTAGACAGCTTTGTTATTTATGGCATTGATTTTTTGCAATTAATCTTTATAATAATTTTAAACTCTTCATTTGTTGTGTTTTGGATATAAAATGTACATCATAGAATTTATTCATATACATTCTTGGTTTAGCGGCGATAAACCTGCTAACTGAGAGGAATCGCCACTGATTATTATTTACTTTTATCAAAAAACATAAACAAAATGTATCGTCCTTTAAATTTTCCTATAGTAAATGAGGATGGCGAGCCATCGTAGCTTTTGAAAAACTAGACACTAGTGAATAACTTTCTATCAAATATTTACCTAACCCGCCAGACCTTTGTTTTTTGTAACCAGTGAACCAATCTGCGGCTAAGAAGAGTGGAGATTTATTTATTAAAACGGGGAACTTTTTAAGCGCTATGTCAATACAATGTGCACCAACAAGATGGGACTGATACCATTTAAGAACAAGATCAACTAAACATAAGTATCAAAAATCAGCATTATCCCTCTACTCTACAAATAACGGGAAAATTCCTTCGAAGCTACGCCCTTGATTTAAAAGTTTTAATTGGACTCAATTCGAAGTTTTAATATACATACATTAAACATAAACATACATATGTATGACTCTACACACGAAGAATATTAAAATTAAATTTGGTGGTGCAACAGCTCGAAGAGAACAAGAACCTAGTGTCTTCAAACTCTCAACCATTTCTTTGTGCATGTTACCAGGAATGGAAGAACATCGGTATTTTTAAAATCCAGTTGTATATGTACAGTAAAATCCAATCACAGAAGGATGTATTTACTATTTTTCGTCTTTAAATTTTGTTCTATATTTCATGAGGACTTGAGTTCAGTTCTTGAACAATACCTTTCTATACTAAATTTAGACTACTCTCATATCAGCAAAGTAATTTGAACTGCACTATAACCATGAATCTTCGAATTTTTAAACCTTTTTCAGGCCTTCAGGAGCAATTGCTTGGAACTCTGGGAAAAGAAACTTAAATTATGGATGAAGGTATTTTGTTTGATGGCACCGGCACCACTAAAATCCGTTTTAAATCAATTCACTTGCGTAATTCGTAAATAAAAACATCTATATTGGTTGTCAATAAACGGAACTGCCTATACAAATTCTCTGTTCGAATACAACATTTTCTATTACAAATCTTTTCTTTAGGGCCACTGCCTCTACTATAAGTTTTCAAAAACATTTGTTTTCATAATTTCAGCCTTATTCCGTAAGGCGTTGAACGCCAAAATAAAAACGTCAGTGTGAATTTGGTATTACGTAAGGCGTTCGACGCCAAATAAACGTCAATTTGTCGATTCTCTCTTGTGGAACGTGTTCTCTATATTATTTTTGGTATTCCGTTAGTCGTTTCCATACAAAAAATGTCTGTAAAAACGCCGAAATCCGTCGTCTAAAATTTTTTGACGATAGGAGTTAAAATATAAGTTTTTTTAAATTTATTTTAGTTTTTATAATTTAAAATTCTTTGTTAAGGGTGAAAATAACAAACCTATAAGGAGTTACAAGAAAAGGCTCGAGTGGGTACCCAGCATCTCCTGCAAAAATGTATTTTTATTTGAACTGTTATCAGTGACAATCACATACCCAAAAGTCAAGTATTTCTTTCTCCTTCATCATATGCATTATATATACAAATATTTATATCAAGCAATCTATCTACAATATATGTATCTATCCGATTAAAATGGAAAATAAAAGAATTCGTAGAAATTACAACTTGGCAAAGATAAAACGCGAGCAGGTATTTCCTTAAGAATGTTGCTTAGGCTTGGCTGGGATAGTCCCAAATTGAAGTCGTTCCAAACCCCTTTTGGTAGCTCGCTTTTGCAAAACATCTAAGAGTATCAGCAAGTTTGAATCTGTTAACAAATGCAATAAAATAAAAAATAAAAACCAGTGGTAGAATTACCTACTGCATATATATTTTTTTATTTAATAACATACTTTGTGCCAGCCAAATCAAAAGGACTTGCTTTAGATGGAATGTATATTTTCTGCAGTATCAAATCTTTCTTTTCTTCTTCTTCTTCGTCGTCACTGCTGCTCCAAGAAAAATAACTTTCTACACTGTACATTTTTCTTATGTTTGAAACAAATTCACACAAATATAATTTTCAAAACCAAATTATTCAATTTGCAAACAATTTGATATGTCAGATGTTTGGAATGTACTGTGGGATGTAAGAGCGAGAGAAACGCTGGCGTTTTAATTACGGAATACCAAAAAAAAAAACGACACGACTCCTAAAACGACAGGTGGCGTTTTAGAAAAACGCCTATTGGAATAAGGGTGATTGCCTCTCATCTAAGAAGTTCGGATTAAATTATAAAAGGAAATAGGAATGGTTGTGAGTGTTTGTTACTAGGTCATTTTATGGTCTTTTTGTGTGGCAAGCATGAAGACAACAACTTTTGACGTTCAAAAAAATTAATTAACTTAAATTTAAAATACATCTTACCTTTTCTTATTCATACAACGGCCAGCGGTGTTCGTAAGTTTTTTGTTCCAAACCAGAGGAATATTAAGCATGTCATTAAAGCAACTACTATTGTAAATCTCGTATAGCTTAGTCGCTAGTTCTTCTCTTTTCAGTCTAAAATTGTCTCTGTAATAAAGTGCATCTGGATGGCAGTTTGATCTTCCCACACAAACTAAACGAAAATAGTCATTCAGCAAATAATTATCATAAATTAATATATTTAAGATAAAAACCTACGATCTAATGACTTTAAAAATCCATATTTGTCCTTTGGCGTCTTACTTATTTCTCCAATTTCCCTCAATTCCTTTTTAGCTGATTTTGGGGTTTTTGGTGTTTCACTTGATTTTCCCTCACGATGCGCTTTTGGAGTTTGAATTTTGAAAATGGGCTTACCCGTCTTCACTGACTCCAAATACTTATTGAAAGGTTCAAACTTTGCAGGCATACGAGCTCCAGAGATCGATACACTCTCCTCATCGAAGTCGATATTTTGCAGTCGTTCTTTGGGAGAATCAAACGGGGCCACAATATTGTCGAGGTCTTCATTAACTAACGCCGAGAATAATTTTCGCTTAGATTTGCCCCCGGGTGTGGTCAGTTTGGGTTTGTCTTCAAATTTGCAGCTCTGAAGAATTTCTTGAAGACGACTATTGAACCCCTCGTCTGAAAAGTAATAACAAAGCTAAAGATACGGCAGAGAAGGAAAGAACCTATGAGCTTATACCATTATTGGCT
Organism: Philhelius festivus; assembly: GCA_963931855.1. Lineage (NCBI taxonomy): Eukaryota > Metazoa > Arthropoda > Insecta > Diptera > Syrphidae > Philhelius > Philhelius festivus. The sequence continues at coordinate 4,994,259 of OZ007556.1, read as the reverse complement.
GGTGGACTTGCAGAAACGTTGTTCTGTATTTGCACTTCCCCTTTGCTCAAATCCAAGTACACCAACTCATCGTCATTTTTGAAACTAGATAAAGCATCCTGCTTCTTCCTTCTGCGATTCCTTGGTATTTTTTTATTTTCAATTTGTTCATTTTCATCAGTCTTTTCCCAAGATCGATCAGAATCTCCAGAAGCATTCTCCCCTTCAGACTCCGTATCACTGTCAACAATTTTCCGCCAATTGTGTCGCACTTCTCTGCCACTTCTTGTCTTTGTAACATCAATCGCTTCAGCTTTCGGTTTTTGTACGGCTGCTTTCCGTTGTCCGCGAATCGTTTTAGGTATGGTGGTCATTTGTTTTGGAGCATCCAACTTTGATGCAGTTGTCATTGGCAGACGGGTCGAATCCAAATCTTGCGGAATATTTCTACGAACTAATTGTAAAAAAATGAATAAAATAAAATTCGTTTTATTTCAAAACAGTTTTTTAAAAGTGTAGAATTCTAGGGTTGTTGATAATTTTGTTTGCCAAGTTATTGTGTACCGAGTTCCGATCGAATCAGGAAAAACAATAACTACGAGATATACATTGATAGAGTTTTACAAGACTGTAGTGCCCGGAAGCAGTTTCTAGTTCCAGTTCTAGCTTATAATAAAAAATTAATCTGTTTTTTAATAAGTGGAAAACCATTAAGATTTTTAAAATAGGTACTTACAAATGGAAAAGTCAGCTAGAACACTTTCGTCACTCGGTTCAAAATTTGACTTTGCGGTCTTTTTCGATTCGGGCACCGAATTCCCAGAACTCAATTTAGCTTGTTCTGTCATCTCAACAGACCGATCTCTTGTTGCTACAGCAGTTTCCTTAGATCTCACAGAGGTTGCAATTTTTTTTGTTGAACTAATTGTAACTTTTTTCAGTGAATGCAACACTTGTGGCGTCATCCATTGATCACCGTATAGTTCATTGAGTAGTTGTTGAGCTTTATCCATAAAATCTGCCGAAGGAGTTTTTGCAAGTTCTGGCGTCTTTTCGGGTACATCTCGCTCTGGAGGAGAATGTGGAATTTCTTCAATAGCTCTGCTCTGATTGTTACTCCCTTTGTGTGCACTGTTATGCGGCTGCTGTTCCTCAATCGATTGACTTGTCGACTTGTCATTTGATTTAAACGAATCTGTCAACTCAGAGGAGCTTGATTCTTCCATCTGCTGGGAAACTTGGATTTTAATGTTGATCTTAGCTGAGATGTTGATTTGAACCTGAGTATCGCAACTCGATACCGATGAATTAGTCGATCGAAGTTGAGAGTGGGACTGGCTTTTTGTTAAAGCACTTGGAGCCCCAGAAGATTTGGGAATTGCTTGTGAAGGAGTTTCTTGCAATTCCTCGTGATCGCCGTGCTTTTTTTCTTCTTCTTCTTCAGAGGTTTCGGCAATTGTCAGAGAGTCATCCGGAACAGGCTCAGAAGATCTGTGAATACTCTCATCGAGCAGTTCTGACCCGACTTTCATTACGGGATTATAATGCCGGGAACTCTGCATAGAATCATCTGCTTTTGTCATGTCTTCAGTGTCATCCAATGCCAGTCTTCGATGTGAGTCGGGGGATGGCTGCTTCTCCGTAACCACAGTCACCGATTCAGTATCAGCTGTCGCGATTCTGTGGGCTGTTCCTGCACTTCGTGAGTCATTCTCAGCCGTCATGGGCTCTGTGTCCGCGGTAGCTATCTCTCGTTGTCTTCTTGCGAATTCCCGATCTGGCGAGTCAACTGGCAGGCCATAGTTCTTGCGAACATCTCGTAGAAATGCTGCCATTTGGTTGGCTTTGGCCGTGGTCATATTTTGCGAAGAACTTGGAACGACTATGGACGATACATTCGGCTCATCTTCTTGTTGCTGTCTCCAATCTTGCTTCTGTTCTTGCACTTCTTCCGACTCGTCTTCTGAGGAATCCGAGATTGTGATCGGAGCATCACTCTCCTCTTGGAGGTCATCACAAGAAGATGAGATGCAAATAGAAACATCTGGCTCCTTTTTAAACTCAGGTCTGAGTCTAACCGGGGAAGAAATTTGTCCACTACCCATCCTTTGGTGTTCGGTGGACACAATTCGGCTGACATCGTGAGGATCATTATCTGAGCTTATTGTTAAAGGAGGAGGAGCTGTAACGGCCAGAGAACTGACTCGGGAGGAGAGTTTTTCGATTTCTTCTTCGAGTTGTTCAGTGTTTTCCAAGAAACTAACCATCAATGGTTCCATTTCGAGCGACTTTTCCACCGCATTTTCTACTTGTGAACAATGTGTTACATCTGCTGCATTGTGGTGCTTAGGACTACTTGATTCATAATTTCCTAAGCTTGAAGAAGAATCAGTTCGCATCAGAAGATTGCCCAATGAAGGTCTTACTTGGTCATCTTTGTCAGATTCGTCGTCGGTTAGTAATTCACTTAGAAGATTTCTGCTTATTCGCTTTCTTACAAGCGTTTCTTGGATATCCTGGGGCATTTGTGAGTCTGCTTCTTTCTTTTTAGTGGAAGAAAGAGTAAGCTTGGCAAATTCTGCAATAAGAAATAAAACAAGGGAGCTTGCAATGAGTTCTTCATTTAATGGGTGTTTTATTTTATTTACTTTCTTTAATTTTACCACGGCATTTAGAAGGGTCGACTGAGTTTATAAATTTATAATTATTGTCCATATAAGTTTTACTTTAGTAAAAAATAAATAAAATTATATTACAGAGAACAGAAAACACAAGCACTTTTGGTTGGACTTCCATTCAAAACGTTTCAATTTTTCAATCAAAACAAACGGTTGCGTACGTTTTTTGACAAGAATGTAGTAGAAGTAACTTTCAAACAGTGGTGCTTAAACTGCAGAGGTGTGTTCACATGTGTTGACAAAGAGAAAAAAGAATAATTATTTTAGAATGCTTTTAAACGTTGCAATATCACATTTCGATTTTTTATACTACATTTTCACCAATAGATAATCCGAGATTTAAGTCAAGATATATATATGGGGCTTCCACAGCACTAAGATTAAGAAGAAGATTTACTTTGACAGCATCTATCAAAATGCTAATGTATATCTATCAAAATGCTAATGTATAATCTAATAGATTTACGAAATAAATTTGTATGGTAAATCTTTGAGATTTATGGTGGACTTACATGTTTCTGCATCTGCAAAATGCAGAAAAGTAGAGAGAGGCAGATATAATATGTCGAAACCCGAAAGTGGGAGAGAATACACAGGTGGTAACTCTTTTTTGCTTCCTATAAACTGCTATAACTATAAGTCATATGTTTTCCTTCAAAGTTATTTTGTATTTTATGTGAAATTTGTGTGAAATTTGTCTTTAAATTGTTTAAAATGGAAAAAGACTACAGACAGCGAAAGATCATGAGCTAAAATGAAACTAAAATGGTATGTATTCGATGGAGGCCATAAATTTGAAGAATGCAAAACCGCGGGTGGACACCAACTGGAAAAAACCAACACATGCAATTGGCAACAACGTGCAGCTTGCCGCCACCAAACCCAACTCGCTCAAATCCACCGTAGTCACGCGGTCCAATTCGGTCAAATTTCTAACGGGATTATCGAATGCCGCTACAACAAAGCATCTTCCCAAACCCAAACCAACGACGATAACCGCCAAAGTAGTGAAAATTGAAAATAATCCCTCTTATATTCGATGTAAATAGAATTATATGGGTTTAGTTAGATTTCTTTTATACAATTTTTGTTTATTTTATTTATATTTACAGACATCAATAAACCAAAAATCGAATCCACCACCAAGCAACAACAACAAACTCAGATAGGGACAACAATAAGACGGGAGGATAGCAATCTATCACGTCGGTCATTGTCTAAATTGAAGGCTGCCATTAAACAGCAATCTAGCATTAAACCCACCGCTACTGCACAATCTTTTGTTGTAGTTTCTAGTTATAGGTCTTCCGCAGAACCAGAGGTAAAAGAAGTTGAGAACTCGTCTTCGACAAAATCTAAATCAAATGTCGAAGATGTTCAATTGTCATAGTTTATGAACGCAGCACAGATATATCTGGCCTGAAAACGAGAAAGGGGAACGAGACGGATATAGGTTCATGTATCCTATTCGCGTTTATATCTACGCCTTATGTATTTTGGTTTTCTACATTTTTTAGTCAGACACCTTTTTGGATTTGCGTCAGACACCAGCCAGTGCCAGCGAATATTAAATAAATACAATTTTAAAATATACACTTGAAAACTTTTATAACAACTAAAACCTTTAACCTATTTTAATAAAATACACAGTTAATATAATTTGGTGTTTAGTTTATTTATTAACAAAACCAGGACAAAAAGTTTTTAAAATTCTTAAAATTTACATTCGCTGGTCGGTGTCGCAGCCATTTGCCATAGACACAAAAAAGGTACGTTTGTTGGTGTTAGTGTTGTCTGGAAACTAGAAGTATATATATTAAGCCGAGACGACTGCATATTGCGGTGCGACAGCTGCCGCCGGAAATTTTGCCTTGCCTGCAATATATATATATTTGTTGCCCCTGTTGCCGTGGCCGCCTTAAATTTACACTTCATACAATATATATTTGTTGCTGCCCTTTGTCGCTGTCGCTGTTACCGTATATTGCTTGCAACCAACATATATATTTGTTCCAGCCAGTTGCCGTTGCCGCCTAAAATTTGCATTGCCTGCAATATATATATTCGTTTCTGCCCCTTAGTGTAGTGCTAAAGACATTATTAGCAGCTGCCGCTGTATCGATAAAAGAATTGACGGATGTCGAGCCCTTCTCGAAGGAGCGCAAGAACAAATAAAGGCATTCCACCATTGCGATACAGATCACAATCCGTAGAATCACCATCACGATCATCAACACGAGCAGATATGTCCAACGTACAGTCAGCTGAAGAAAAACAAGTATTAAATGCTCTGTTGGAGCAAATAAACGCCCTGAAGACATCGGTCGATCAGCTGAGGAACGACACAAGTATCAACCAAACGGAGACACAACGTTTGCGGGAAACCATAGACCGCCAAGTCGAAGACAACCGGATTGGCTTAAGAAGCGCAGATGGAACTCAGTCGTCTGTTAGTTCCTGTACTCCACCGTCGTCGTATGCAACTGCTAATGGAGCCGTATCAGCTCAGCCATATAAAAAGTTGTACGACCTGCCAATGTTTACAGGACGGCCAGAAGATTGACCACTATTCCTTGCCAACTTCGAAGAGACAAGCGCTAATTTTGGTTATTCGCCGATAGAAAACACAATTCGTTTGCAAAAGTGTCTACAAGGGGAAGCCAGAGATGCAGTTGCTTCCTTACTGATTCACCCGAATAATGTTGCTAACGTTATAAGTACACTCTCGTTCCGTTTTGGCCGAGGAGACTTGTTGATAAAGGCCCAGCATGCAAAAGTACAAAGTTTCCCAGCGATCGTAGACGCGCGTATAGAGCAGCTAATTCCATTTTCCACTATGGTCGAAAACGTTATTGCCTTTTTGTCGTCGGCTAAATGCGAGCAGCACTTGGCTAATCCAATGCTATTGGAAGAACTTGTAATGAAGCTGCCAATTAATCGACGACTAGACTGGGCAACTTCTGCCTTAAACATCCAGCCTTATGCCACGGTGAAGGACTTTTCGAAATGGTTGAGCCAATTAGCGAGAATAGTTCAGTTTGTACCTCATGCAACCACAATCGCCGTAGCCAAAAGTCAGCCATCCAACACACGAAGAATGCTTCCCGCCACAACCACCGAAGGAGAAGCTGAATTTGTAAAGAACAACAAAAAAGAAGAATGCCTTTGTTGTGACGCATATCATATGATGTACGAGTGCAGTTCCTTTAAGTCTTTCACAGTCGATGAACGTTGGAAACTGGTCAAAGGTAAACATCTCTGTTTTTCATGCTTGAGAACAGGACATGGCGCTGCAACTTGCCGCAGTCGCCGAAGATGTGATGTCAACGGATGCCGAAGATTCCATCATAAAATGCTACATGAGGAAAACGCAACAGTAATGCCTCTTCACCGAGTTCACAACTGCCAAATGCAAAACAGCAGTAGCCAACTCTTCCGAGTTCTGCCAGTTGTCTTGTCGGGCCCCGGAGGATAAAGATCTGTTTTTGCAATGTTTGACGAGGGATCTTCAGTTTCCATTGTGGAAGAGGACGTAGCCACTGACTTGGGTCTGAAAGGGCAGATGGAGAATCTAAAATTGCAATGGTTCGGCGACAAGGTGGTATCACAGCCGTCCCGAAGAGTCGCCCTGGAAATTCGAGGAATGGAAAAGGGATCTCAGTGGTATGAAATGAGAAACGTAAGGACAGTACCAAATTTAAGCCTTCCAATTCAGTCGTTTGATAAAGCCCACGTGCAACATTTCGAAAGAGTGCCATTCAACAACTACAAAAATGCAAGGCCAGTCTTGTTAATAGGCCTGGACAGTTGTCATTTGGGTATTGCCAGTACCACCATTGAAGGAAGCTATAAAGAACCAATAGCAGCATGCACTAAGCTCGGCTGGGTTGCATATGGGCCGCAACAAGAGATGAATAATAAGATACCAATGGTTTTTCACTTCAAAGAAACCGATACCCTTGTAAAACTCGATAAACTGGTGGATTCGTATTTTTCTGTGGAAAATTTTGGTGTGAGCAAAATTGAAAAAATTATGGAATCGGAAGATGATACAAAAGCTAGACAAATTTTAGAAAATACAACTAGAAGAGTGGGAGGCCAGTTTGAGACCGGTTTATTGTGGTGCCGTGATGATATTTCCATGCCAAATAGTTACGAAATGGCATACAAGCGCTTACAGAACATTGAAACAAGAATGAGAAGAGATCCTGAATTTGCCGAGCGATACAAAAGCCAAATAACGTCATATATCCAAAAAGGATACGCCAGAGAACCATCGCTGAAGGATTCGAAACTAACAGATAGCCGCAATTGGTATTTGCCACATTTTGGAGTCATCAACCCACACAAGCCAGAAAAGCTACGCATAGTCTTTGATGCCGCTGCCGAGGTTCGAGGAACCTCACTGAATTCTATGCTCCTTAAGGGACCGGAACAAGCCAAACCGCTCCTGCCAATACTATTTAAGTTCCGTCAAGGTGTTGTTGGAGTTGTCGCTGACATCAAAGAGATGTTTTCACAGGTGAAGATACGTGCAGAGGATCAGAATTCTCAAAGGTTCCTGTTTAGAGACGGAAGCAGTAGTTTGCCGCGGGTATACGTGATGTCGTCGATGATATTCGGTGCCGCATGTTCGCCTTGTGCAGCCGAATATATCAAGAATCGTAACGCCAAAAGATTTCAACAAGAGACACCAGAAGCGGTTGAGGCCATTATAAATAACCATTATGGACATTGGATTTTTTTTTTTGGACCGATGAAGGGCTTTTTATGGGCACTTCTTGCATGAAAATTGGCATCTCGGAGTATTCTTTGAATGGTTTCGGCACTGCTCTTTTTATTTAAATAATTTTCGGCTTCTTAAGCTATTTGAGGCGCACTTAAAGTCGGATCTTCCTTTACTTTTCTTACAATCCATCTTCGGTTGCTGTCAGAAAATATTTTATTTGGGGCTTTCCTTCCTTTACTGACGATTTGATTTTCGCGTACATATCGCTCAATGATGTGCTGAACGGTTGAAGATTTAATTTTAAACATTTCAGCAATTTTTCTTTGGCTAATCCCATCTTTGTAGTGTTTAATAACTAACTCGCGACTTTCTAAGCTCGTACGCGGGCCCATGTTTGAAAAAAGAAAATTTTAACTTAATTCAGGTCACAAATTGATAAACTGATCACAACAAATAATAATTATTTCGATTTTATGCTTAAAACAAAAACAACCGTTTGCAATATACCATTTAAGCTGAGTGCATCATTTAAGCTGAGAGCAAATTTGATGAGAGTGTTACAGATTTTTACCTCAGGATCTGAGTACAAAGAATAATGGGTGACTATTAATGTTGCTTATGAATAATTACTTTCTAAAGACTCCATTACACTCGCTTTTTGGAAACTTTCGACGTATTTTGTCTATAAAATGTATGTTTTTAGACAAATAAAAACACTGCATCATTTAAGCTGAGAGCCACTGTAATTTTATTTATTTTTTTTACTAAAGCCTAGTATACAGTTCTTTTTGAAGAAAAAAAAAATGAGTAGTGAAAAAAAAAATTTTTACTCATGAAAAAATTTCTGTAAGTTTTTTCCATCAAAACAATGGGATGCACATTGTTTTGCGTGAAAAAAAATCGTGGTGAGTATACATTTTTTTTTCGATTTTGGTGAAATGAAAAAAGTTTTTTTTCGGGAAAAAACTCCCATAAGAAATACATTGTTTTTTTTTTTTTTTAGAAGAACTGTATACTAGGCAGCAAAACTTATATGGACAATAATTATAAATTTATAAACTCAGTCGATCCTTCTAAATGCCGTGGTAAAATTAAAGAAAGTAAATAAAATAAAACACCCATTAAATGAAGAACTCATTGCAAGCTCCCTTGTTTTATTTCTTATTGCAGAATTTGCCAAGCTTACTCTTTCTTCCACTAAAAAGAAAGAAGCAGCCTCCCAAATGCCCCAGGACATCCAAGAAACACTAGTTAGAAAGCGAATAAGCAGAAATCTTCTAAGTGAATTACTAACCGACGACGAATCTGACAAAGATGACCAAGTAAGACCTTCATTGGGGAATCTTCTCATGCGAACTGATTCTTCTTCAAGCTTGGGAAATTATGAATCAAGTAATCCTGAGCACCACAATGCAGCAGATGTAACACATTGTTCACAAGTAGAAAATGCGGTGGAAAAGTCGCTCGAAATGGAACCATTGATGGTTAGTTTCTTGGAAAACACTGAACAACTCGAAGAAGAAATCGAAAAACTATCCTCCCGAGTCAGTTCCCTGGCCGTTACAGCTCCTCCTCCTTTAACAATAAGCTCAGATAAAAATCCTCATGATGTCAGCCGAATTGTTTCCACCGAACACCAAAGGATGGGTAGTGGACAAATTTCTTCCCCGGTTAGACTGAGGCCTGAGCTTAAAAAGGAGCCAGATGTTTCTATTTGCATCTCATCTTCTTGTGATGACCTCCAAGAGGAAAGTGATGCTCCGATCACGATCTCGGATTCCTCAGAAGACGAGTCGGAAGAAGTGCAAGAACTGAAGCAAGATTGGAGACAGCAACAAGAAGATGAGCCGAATGTATCGTCCATAGTGGTCATTCCAAGTTCATCGCAAAATATGACCACGGCCAAAGCTAATCAGATGGCAGCATTTCTTCGAGATGTTCGCAAGAACTATGGCCTGCCAGTTGACTCCCCAGATCGGGAATTCGCGAGAAGACAACGAGAGATAGCTACCGCGGACACAGAGCCCATGACGGCTGAGAATGACTCACGAAGTGCAGGAACAGCCCACAGAATCGCGACAGCTGATACTGAATCGATGACTGTGGTCACTGAGAAGCAGCCATCCCCCGACTCACATCGAAGACTGGCATTAGATGACACTGAAGACATGACAAAGGCAAACGATTCTATGCAGAGTTCCCGGCATTATAATCCCGTAATGAAAGTCGGGTCAGAACTGCTCGATGAGAGTATTCACAGATCTTCTGAGCCTGTTCCGGATGACTCTCTGACAATTGCCGAAACCTCTGAAGAAGAAGAAGAAAAGCACGGCGATCACGAGGAATTGCAAGAAACTCCATCACAAGCAATTCCCAAATCTTCTGGGGCTCCAAGTGCTTTAACAAAAAGCCAGTCCCACTCTCAACTTCGATCGACTAATTCATCGGTATCGAGTTGCGATACTCAAGTTCAAATCAACATCTCAGCTAAGATCAACATTAAAATCCAAGTATCCCAGCAGATGGAAGAATCAAGCTCCTCTGAGTTGTCAGATTCCTTTAAATCCAATGACAAGTCGACAAGTCAATCGATTGAGGAACAGCAGCCACATAACAGGGCACACACAGGGAGTAACAATCAGAGCAGAGCTATCGAAGAAATTCCACATTCTCCTCCAGAGCGAGATGTACCCGAAAAGACGCCAGAACTTGCAAAAACTCCTTCGGCAGATTTTATGGATAAAGCTCAACAACTACTCAATGAACTATACGGTGATCAATGGATGACGCCACAAGTGTTGCATTCACTGAAAAAAGTTACAATTAGTTCAACAAAAAAAATTGCAACCTCTGTGAGATCTAAGGAAACTGCTGTAGAAACAATAGATCGGTCTGTTGAGATGACAGAACAAGCTACATTGAGTTCTGGGAATTCGGTGCCCGAATCGAAAAAGACCGCAAAGTCAAATTTTGAACCGAGTGACGAAAGTGTTCTAGCTGACTTTTCCATTTGTAAGTACCTATTTTAAAAATCTTAATGGTTTTCCACTTATTAAAAAACAGATTAATTTTTTATTATAAGCTAGAACTGGAACTAGAAACTGCTTCCGGGCACTACAGTCTTGTAAAACTCTATCAATGTATATCTCGTAGTTATTGTTTTTCCTGATTCGATCGGAACTCGGTACACAATAACTTGGCAAACCTACGATCTAATGACTTTAAAAATCCATATTTGTCCGTTGGCGTCTTACTTATTTCTCCAATTTCCCTCAATTCCTTTTTAGCTGATTTTGGGGTTTTTGGTAAATTTGGTGTTTCACTTGATTTTCCCTCACGATGCGCTTTTGGAGTTTGAATTTTGAAAATGGGTTTACCCGTCTTCACTGACTCCAAATACTTATTGAAAGGTCCAAACTTAGCAGGCATACGAGCTCCAGAGATCGATACACTCTCCTCATCGAAGTCGATATTTTGCAGTCGTTCTTTGGCAGAATCAAACGGGGCCACAATATTGTCGAGGTCTTCATTAACTAACGCCGAGAATAATTTTCGCTTAGATTTGCCCCCTGGTGTGGTCAGTTTGGGTTTGTCTTCAAATTTGCAGCTCCGAAGAATTTCTTGAAGACGACTATTGAACCTCTCGTCTGAAAAGTAATATGTACGGGTAAAAGGGGGACCCAGGTAATAGGAGGGATCGCAAAAAAGAATAGACAACACCCGCAATCTTTGCGTTAAGCTCTCTTTATTCCGACTGATCTTAAACATAAATATATAATAGCACATAAGTCGGTGTGGTGAATTTAAGATTGCAATAAGCTTAAGCTTCATGTGACATTTACTGCTCTTCTTTACTTTAATATATATCATCTCTTCCTTCATTGAAGAGAAAAAAAAATAATAATAAAAAAAAAATGTTTTGACTTCATTAAAAAAATAAATTAAAAAAATTTACTTGAAATATAGGTAATTCAAGTTATAAATATTAGGTTAAAAATAATAGTTTAATGTTCATTCAAAAACTTATTATTGTTGAGTATATATTCAAAAATTGTTAAGTTTTTCTAAAAAAAAAATCTTTTACTCGGTTTTGTTCTTCGTGACTTCCCCTAATTTTTGTATTTTTTGCTTCTTTGCTAGCCTCTTTGAACGCCGAGGAGATGTACTTGGAGATATCACCTTTCTTTTTCTGGCCCTTACCTTAGGGGTAATGATGTCTTCCACTTCAGGTTGAGGTACTTCAGGATGATTTGTCTCTAATGCAATCGGTCTTGTGGCGTATTTTGAAACACGAATATCACTTTTCCTAAGCTGGTTAACGTGGGCATTTCGAATCACGCCATTTAATTTAATAATATAGACAACGCTGGTCAATTTTTGTATAATCGTAGCTGGTATCCATTTGATAAGTTCGTTGAAATGATTCCGGTACAGGACATTTTCTCCCACCTTAAAAATTTTTTTTACTTGTGATGTGGAACATTCCGCATAAGGGTATCTATTTTTAGATGGTCCTCCTATAACTTCGTAGATTTCACTTGATTTTGTCCCTCGATCATTGATTTTATCTATTTTCGTCCGCGGTATAAATTTAAAAAGTAATGAGGCTGGAGAAACTCCCGTCGTCGTCGTAGGTGTGTTCCTGAAATTGAGTAGAAACTTGTCCACAAATTTCTGCATGCCTTTTGTGTCCGGATTTAATATCGCCTCTCTTTTAAGGGCCAACTTAGCCGTTCGGACTGCGTTTTCTGCCGCTCCATTAGACTCTGGGTGATAAGGGGGTGAGTGAACCAAAAGTATGGAGTTCGCCTGGCAAAATTTCCGGAAAAGATTGGAACTAAATGGGGGTCCGTTGTCCGTTACAATTTTATCCACAATTCCAAAAGTGACAAACTTTGATCTTAGCCAATCAATTACAGCCATGGCATCGGTATTTATGAATATTCCTACTTCTATCCACTTTGAAAACGCATCAATTAAAATAAGGAATTTTGTCCCCTTAAGATGAAAAAAATCCAGATGTATTCGCTCGAATGGTTTTTGAGCCTTTGTCCAAGAAACAAAGTCGGATGATTTGCCAAATCTCTGTGTTGATGCACATGCCTCACAAGATTTTACGCGTTGCTCAATATCCTGGTCTATTTTTGGCCACCAGACATAAGACCTCGCACGAGCTTTCATTCGTACTATACCACAGTGTCCTTCGTGTAGAATTTCTAGTATCTTATTCCACAGAAATATAGGGATTACCATGCGATGTCCGTAATATAAACATCCGTTTTCAACCTCCAAAACAAATCTTTTTTCCCAATACGAGTCAAGTCCAACTTCCTTTCCCGATTTCCAATTGTCCCTTATATGGCTGATTACTCTTACCAACTCTTTATCTCGGCTTGTATATTTGACAACGACCTTACTATCTATGGGTAGGTCATCCACCATCGCGATTGAGTTGATATAACCTACGTCCACATTTGAGGTTTCTTGAAGAGGAAGACGAGATAATGCATCGGCCTGTGCCAGTTTCGATCCTTTTCTGTATTCTATTTTGTATCGGTACATTCCTAAGAAAATTGCCCACCTCTGAAGCCGCGCCGCTGCTACTGCTGGAGTCCCTTTAGTTGGATTGAAGATCTCCTTAAGGGGCTTGTGATCGCTGACAATCGTAAACTCATGACCATAGATATATTTGTGAAACCGCCTTACCGCAAATATTATCGCCAACGCTTCACGGTGTAATTGAGAATAGTTCTTCTCCGCTTTTGATAAGGAACAACTCGCAAAAATGACTGGACGTTCTATACCATTACCCAAGCAACAATTTTTAGCCGTGGCTCCAGAATAACCCAGGTAACAAAAAAACCTTAGATAATTCTGGTCATAGTGGGGCTAGAAATGAGATACTTTATTACTCTAGTATGATTTACGGTAGAAACAAACCCAAAAATTATCCTATGGTTGATTTTGGTAAAATTTTCTCTCTTGCACAACTTCTTGGTAATATATTGGTTTAAAAAATTCCATTTTTAAACTGGTGATAATATTTGGATATTTTTTAACCTTTTCAAAACCAGTTTGTCATTTTTCTGGTTCGAAAATAACTATTTTTAAATCTAGGTTAAATTTGAGTACATTTATCACTTATTCCTAGCCTTTAAGAAAAATTACGTTATAATATAACTTTTTTTTCTTACGATAAAAGTTATATATTGGCTAAAAATAACCCAATTGTATGCTAAGTTGTCAGTTAGTCCTTAAATGACTCTTTTTTTTCCCGTTAGAGTTATATATTGGTTGAAATTTAACCCATTTAATACCAGGTTTTCAGTGAGACTTGAAATAACTTTTTTTTGTCGCATAAAAAGTTTCATATAGGTTGAAAATTAACCAATTTTATATAAAGTTTACAGTAAGCAATTATATAGCTTTATTTTTTGCAGAAAAAGTTATATACTGGTTCAAAAGTAACCAATTTCATATAGAGTTCACAGTAAGTCGATTAATAATCATTTTTAAACGGAAAAGTTATGTATTGGATGCAAATAAACCAATTGAATACTTAGTTTATAGTAAGTTCTTTAATAACTTTTTCTTTATCGAAAAAGATTAAGATTGAGTCCAAATTAACTACAATTTATCCCAAATTTACAGTAAGCTGTAAATAACTTCTTTTTTTTTAACCGTAAAAGAAATATACTAGATCGAAATTAACCTTAAATTACTTTTTTTGTACCGAATTAATCGGAATTTATTTTAATTAACCCCAGGTTTATATTCAGTTATTAAAGAGCTCTTTTTTAACTTATAGGTTGCAAATTAACCAAATCCAGATTTATCCTTTAACCCCAGCTATATTTTAACCCAACTCGAGCCATAGCTCAACTACTTAGGCACACAACCACCACGGTCATCTCTCTATGTCTCGTCATTGTTTTCTTGTTCTCGAGTGGTTGGTTGAGTTTTCTTTCGTACGCGGTACGCGTGCGTGATTAAATTAAAAAAAAATTAACTGTGATTTGGTAAGTGGTTGGTAAGACATTTTTTTAGTTTTTTTTTCATGTTTTCCTTTGGATATTTTATTACTCGTGAGAATAGGATAAAATGTAAGTTAAACAAAATTTCAATTTTATTTTTATTTTTAAACTAGAAACGAGTCATCATCAGCACAGCAAATCCTCATCAACTGACACCACCACCATCACTACACAAATATCAATATCTATTATCAGATACTTACAATTTTGCTTAATTGTTTGTTTTTTTTTCTAATTGAATCGTTTATTTTCAAAACATGACATGTCCATCTTCAAAATTTTGCATTAAGGTTACAAAAACTTTTGGTTTTTCTTAAAACGTCATTAATTATCTATTTTTTGAAGATGTGACATATCATGTTTTCAAAATAAACAATTCAATTATCCAACCAGAGTTATACCTATACATATATTTAAATAATATAAGTATATACATAGTATTACGTTTACCAATATTCTTTTCTATTAGGGCATAATACAGGTTATTTAAAAACGTTGCAAATTAACGTCCTAGTAGCGTTTTTAAATAACCAATTATTGTACATATTTTTTTGGGTGGCCGTGGCACGATGGTTGTGTGCTCGCCTGTCAACCTCATGATCACAGGTTCGATCCCTGCCGTCGTCTATGTCGTTTTAATTCCATTAAAAAAAAAACCTTCTAAAAATTGTCATCAACGGCTTGCTGGTTTACTCATTACATGTTGCTCAGGCATAACACTAACAACATGTAATTGAGTTAAACTAGTATTCCCAACAAGGATGAACACGAATAAAATAATGTGAATTATAAACGACATAGAAATAAGACACGGCATTTCTCCGCTTTAGCTCAGCCGCCATCCCTGGAGATAAAAATATCTGAGACAACCACCCAACAGTCTCAGAACATCGTGCCACACATCTTTCCTATCCTTCTTTCTCTTCATTAACTTCACGCCCGCGCTGTGTTCTAACATATAAAGGGTAATCATAATCCCTTGAGCGCGGGTAGATTATAAAAAAAAAAAAAAAAAAAAAAAATAGGTTTTCTAAAAGCGTTATACAAACGGTTTTAAATGACCTAATAAAAGCGTTTAAAAGATACGTTCAAAAATAGTTCAGTAATAACTGAAGTTATTTTGTTACTGACCATTTTCGGTTATGGAGATGCTTCTGGAACGGTTTTGGAACGGCTTTTTAGCCAATTTGTAACCCCTTGGTTTGGAGAGCTTGAGCTCAAAGCCGGTTAATAAACCGCTTTCAAACCACAAATTGTTGATTGGGTAATAACATGGGCCAAGACGGCTCCTATACCATAAGGACTCGCATCGCATAATAGAACAATCGGTTTTTTTGGATCATAGTGTGCCAGTAACCCGTTATTCAAAAGTAAGTGTTTGCTTGTTTCAAAAGATTTTTGGCACCTGTCATTCCAGTCAAATTTGTTTTCCTTCCTGAGCAATTTGTACAACTCATATAATTCGGACGACAAATTAGGGATGAATTTTCCATAAAAATTTATTAGCCCTAAGTATGCCTTCAACTCAGTAATGTTAGTTGGTTCTGGTGCATGTAAAATGGCTTTGACTTTTTCAGGATTCGGTAGAATCCCCTCCTTATTTATTACATGACCCAAATATGCTACCGTTGTTTCGAAAAATTTGCATTTAGACCCATTAACCTTAACGTTGTGCCTTTCTAACCTCTGCATCACTAAAATCAGGTTCTGTTGACACTCTCTATACGTTCTACCGCCTACAAGAACGTCATCCAAGTAACAGCTGGTTCGTTCTAATCCGCTAAGGAGTTTATCCATGGTTTCCTGGAAAATTGATGGAGCTGAAGAAACACCAAAAGGAAGTCTTTGGAATTGATATAACCCCCTATGCGTATTTATGACTAACAATTCCTTAGAAGCTTCCGTCACTAGCAATTGTTGATACGCACCCTCTAGGTCCAGAACGCAATAAACTGAAGAATCTCGTAAGGATGCGAAAATATCGTCCATCCTAGGCAGCGGATAATGATGGGTAACTACAAATTTGTTAACACTGACTTTAAAGTCTACGCAAATCCTTATTTGTCCATTTTCCTTTGGTGCTACAACGATAGGGGACGCCCAACTGCTATGCCGAATGGGTCTCAGAATGTTTGCATCAACCATTTTATCTAGCTCCTGTTCTACTTTTTCCCTGAGCCCATAGGAGACCGTATATGGTTTACAAAAAATAGGTTTTGCATCTTCCTTAATATGAATCTGTGCTTCGTACCCGCGAATGTTGGCCCCCCTATCCCCATCAAAACAAGCTTTAAATTCTCGCCGAATTTTCGCAACTTCGAGAATTTTATCAAATTGAATGTTATTTATATTGCCACCTGTCAACTTTTCGCGCCATCCCGGAACGAGTTCATTTAACCATGTCCTTCCCAACAAAGGTACAAATTTTCTATTCGATTCTATTACAACTAATTGCATTTCTTTAAGTATATTGTTGAATTGAACCTTTACCATACAAGTTCCCTTTACATTAATACACCCCCCGGTAATGACACTTAAAGGAGAAATGTTTGATTCAATAATGTCTGTTTTTTTAATATTCAACTTTTCTATGTCCCTTATTTCGACTATTGTTAAGCATGCCCCTGAGTCCATTTCCATTTTCACTGGAATATCATTCACTAAAACATTTACATATAATGGATTATCTTCTTTATCTACAAAGTTTATAGTGCTAATTTTAAGTTCATCGAGGTCTAACTCTTCTTCTTCTTCTGTATCATATTCTTCAACACAATTTACTTTGCCTCCTCTTTTCCCTGTTTCCCTTTTCTTTTCTGCACGCGAAGATATTTTCAGTGTACACTTATCTGGATAGTGTCCCATTTTTCCACACTTAAAACATATTACCACTTTACAGTCTTTTGCAAAATGTCCAGCTTTGTTGCACCTAAAACAATTTCTTTTCGAATCTTTATTACTGGACTTTTTTTCGTAACCTTTAAAATAATTACTAGAACTTGACCGAACTATGTTTAGATCTGGTTGTCCAGGTTTAAATTGTCTTAGTTCTTTTTCAGTAAGTTCAAAGTTCGTAGCTTTATCAATCGCCATTTCTAGAGTTAAGTCCCTTTCGTTTAAGAGTGTGCTTCGTAATTTATCACTTTGTATGCCACAAACAAGTCGGTCTCTCAGTGCATCATTCAGAAACGTATCAAATTTGCAGTCCTGGGCTAGAGATTTTATGGCCACAACAAAGTCACTAACTGACTCCTCATGCTTTTGGTAGCGTTGATAAAATTTATACCGTTCGGCGATGATATTCTTTTTAGGTTTAAGGTGCTCCACCAGCTTCTTATATAAATGTTCATAAGTAACCGACATTGGGGATTCAGGGGCTACCAGAGACTTTAAAATTTTATATAATTCCGCACCCCCTAGGGTAATGAAATAGTCCCGTTTATCATTGTCTTCAGTTATTTTGTTCAGTTTGAGATATAATTCCATGCGTTCTAACCAAAGTTCAAAGTCCTCACCGGGAGTAAAACACTCGATTTGACCTATCAATTGTCCAGCCATTTTTACAATTTTATTATCTTTTTCTTCTTGTTTTAATCCAGGCACAAATTCTTTTTTGTTTTTATCGTCCATCTATTTGCAGCATCAATATTTGTATAGTACTGTATTAATGCTCAAATTTCATGCAAGAACCATGCAAAAAAAAAAAAAAAGAATAACCAACGAAAAATAAAATAAAAAAAATTGCAAAAATTATCATAAATTTGGTAAGCCAACAAAAAAATAGGCAAAATTTCACTGTTACTACTTATACAGTCTCAGCCGTTATTTCTTAATACTGTTGTAACGCTTTTTTTTTTTGTATTTTCCTCGTCGCCACTTAATATGTACGGGTAAAAGGGGGACCCAGGTAATAGGAGGGATCGCAAAAAAGAATAGACAACACCCGCGATCTTTGCGTTAAGCTCTCTTTATTCCGACTGATCTTAAACATAACTATATAATAGCACATAAGTCGGTGTGGTGAATTTAAGATTGCAATAAGCTTAAGCTTCATGTGACATTTACTGCTCTTCTTTACTTTAATATATATCAAAAAGTAATAACATAGTTAAAGATACGGCAGAGAAAGAAAGAACCTATGAGATTTTACCATTATTGGCTGGTGGACTTGCAGAAACGTACTTGTGTATCTGCACTTCTCCCTTGCTCAAATCCAAGTACACCAACTCATCGTCATTTTGGAAATTAGATAAAGCATCCTGCTTCTTCCTCCTGCGATTCCTTGGTATTTTTTTATTTTCAATTTGTTCATTTTTATCAGTGTTCTCCCAAGATCGATCAGAATCTCCAGAAGCATTCTCCCCTTCAGACTCCGTATCACTGTCAACAATTTTCCGCCAATTGTGTCGCACTTCTCTGCCACTTCCTGTCTTTGTCACATCAATCGCTTCAGCTTTCGGTTTTTGTACGGCTGCTTTCCGTTGTCCGCGAATCGTTTTAGGTATGGGGGTTATTTGTTTTGGAGCATCCAACTTTGATGCAGTTGTCATTGGCAGACGGGTCGAATCCAAATCTTGCGGAATATTTCTACGAACAAATTGTAAAAAAATGAATAAAATAAAATTCGTTTTATTTCAAAACAGTTTTTTAAAAGTGTAGAATTCTAGGGTTGTTGATAATTTTGTTTGCCAAGTTATTGTGTACCGAGTTCCGATCGAATCAGGAAAAACAATAACTACGAGATATACATTGATAGAGTTTTACAAGACTGTAGTGCCCGGAAGCAGTTTCTAGTTCCAGTTCTAGCTTATAATAAAAAATTAATCTGTTTTTTAATAAGTGGAAAACCATTAAGATTTTTAAAATAGGTACTTACAAATGGAAAAGTCAGCTAGAACACTTTCGTCACTCGGTTCAAAATTTGACTTTGCGGTCTTTTTCGATTCGGGCACCGAATTCCCAGAACTCAATTTAGCTTGTTCTGTCATCTCAACAGACCGATCTCTTGTTTTGATTTGATTTGATTTTGATTTGATTTGATTCTTTATTTAGCTTCAGCTATTTATTACAATGTTTATTTAAACTAATTAAAAGAAAAAAAAAATAAATAAATAATAATAATAACCTATTGATTAATTTAATTATAATTTGATTTTACATATAAGATTAACTTCTTTTTAAATAATATCACATTATTTTCTGATTTTATATAATTTGGTAAATTATTGAACAATTGAAAACCTTTGTGGAATAGTATATTTTGAGATCTGTTTGTTGAAAAGAAGGGTAGCCTAAAATTACCTCTATTTCTTAACTGATACGGCTGTACATCGGATACATATACTATTCTATTAAACAGATAATTAGGTATCATATTATTTTTAATTTTAAATATGTAAATAAGCACATTCATTATTGTTCTTTGATTTATATTAAGCCACTGTAGAGCATTTAGCATTAATTGAATGGGTGTTAACATATTGCACTTTAGAATACATCTCATTCCTCGATTTTGTAATTTTTGTAATCTATCAGTCATTCTATTAGTTCCTAAAAAAAAGTATTGTTGAACAATATTCAAAATGAGGTTTAATCATTACATTAAGGCCCTCATTAGGAATAGCGAATCGAACTAAAATCTTTGCGAATTCGATAAATTTTTATTATGAATAGCGAGTCGCTTTATTTAAGTTCGCTAAAAATGTCAAAACCTTAGCAAATTTGTTTAGGGAGGAATTACAAATAGCGAATGTTCGCTAATCATACCGCTTGAAATGTGAAATCTAGTCGAATCAAATTATTTAGTGATAACGCAAGCGAATGAAAAATTCAAGTACCTTTTTATTAATTGTTATTTTTTATTTTGGAAGTAATGAGTTAAATATGAAAATGGTAGTTACAAATAATTGTTTTTTGTTTTGACCCAAAATTTAAGATTAAATTAACAAAAACAAAAATTAATAACCAGTTGGATCATCGAAGCTAGACACAATAAAATTAACTTCTAAAGAAGCTATTTCATTCTTTCTTTAATCGTTCTGTTTAAGGGTTGTGTTGCAAGATTTGTTAGGTAATGGCTCAATTGCTACATATATATATATATATGTACATAATATCGCTCATTTGCTACAAGAACTTCATAACTCAAATATTCAAAATTTTGAGTTAGCTGCAAGAATGTTAAAAAAATTGCTTGTCCTTTACCTTTTTAGAGCATCATACTTTGATATATCTATTTAATTGCACACAACAGTTTTGTTTTTTTGCACCGAAGTGAATTTGTATTTTGTTTTCATTCCTAAATGAATTCGTGTTTTGTTTTGCTTATATTGTTAATTTATTTTGATTGCAATTTTTTGAAGCTAGACACGATAAAAATATACGAGTATTATAAAGAAGCTAATAAAATTTATTCCATACTGGCTCTGCTTCAAAACTTGTATTGCGGGATTCGTTAGGTAATGGTTCATATCCAATTATATCCAACTAAGTTGTACATGAGATCGCACGGTTAGATGTTGATTTGAATGAATCGTTCATTTCTTCGAGTACATAATTATGTACATAAATGCATCCTTGTTGAGTCTTAAATAAAGAACAAATCTTTGAAAAAAAAAATATGAAACTTTTGAATACAATAACACTTGATATACATACATATAGCTTACAAATGATATGGAATCTCCAAAGGTTTAGACCTGTCCATATTTTTCTTCTCAAACTCATCATATTCTTCAGAAAGATACCAATTTCGCTTATCATTTTATATATTTTTACACAATCACAACCAAGAAAGAAAATCAAATCTATTTCAATAAAATATTTATTTGACATTTGAGTTACAATTTCAGAGTGATGATTTATTGGCAGCATTTATTTTTAAGCGAACGTTGAAGTTCGCTATTAATAATACTGTAATAATCGAAGTTCGCTTAATTATTCGCAATTTATCGAACGTTCGATTCGCTATTCGTAATGAGGGCCTAAAGATTTTTATTGCACAACTCGGCGATAATCTATCTCTTATTCTTTGAAAAAATCCAATTTTCTTTGCAATTTTATTACATATATAGTTAATGTGCTTTTCAAAACTTAATTCTTTATCTAAAATTACACCTAGGTACTTAATTTCATCAACTTTTTCAATATTATTTCCATTAATTACAATATTTTCTGATGAATCTCCATTAATTATGATTGCTTTCGTTTTAGCGATATTAATTTTTAATTTATTCATTTTAAAATATACTTCTAGATTTTTTAAATCTGTATTAAGTTGATTAATGCACTCCTGCGCCGACCTTCCAGTTACATATATCAAGGTATCATCCGCGAAAAGTCTAGCTTTGGCATAATGAAGGACATTTTCCAGATCATTAATATAAATAATGAAAAGTAGCGTTCCCAATACTGCTCCTTGCGGTACACCCAGTCTCACCTCCATACTTTGAGAAAATTCGTTTGCCACTTTTGTTCTCTGTGTTCTTTTTGTCAGATAACTTCTGAACCATTCGAGTTCTACTCCCTTTATACCATATCTGTTCAGCTTCTGCACCAGTATTTCTCGATCTATGGTCTCAAATGCCCTTTGAAGGTCCAAAAAGACTGCAACTATAACATTTTTTTCATGCATATCTGTTTTCCATTGTTTGACAACCAGATTTAAAAGTGATTCACAGCTGTGTTGTTGTCGGAAGCCTGACTGGTAGTCACTCAAATAATGGTAAGTTTCCATATAACTTTCCAGTTGCTTATGTACAATTTTTTCCAGGATCTTACTTTCTGTCATAAGCATGTTTACAGGACGAAATTCTGCTGGATTTACTGCTTTTCTTACTTTTTCAATTGGGACTACTGTAGATTCCTTCCAGTGTTGAGGAAAAATTCCTGTTCTTAATGAATTGTTGATGATGTTTAAAAAACAAGGTCCCACAATGTCGAACGCAGACAATAACATTCGAGTTGACAAACCATTGAAATCTTTTTTAGCGTTCATGCTCTTCATAGTATGTTTTAATTCACTCATGTTACTTAATTTAAATTTAAAGGTATTTTCACTATCTATATTTACTAAGTTTTTATACTGCTCAAACGGTATTTTATCATTTAATTCTTCGACACTCTTCACAAAAAAGCTGTTCAGTTTGTCAGCTATCTCCCTTTTATTCCTTATCGTTCTATTGTCACATATAATTTGCTCTATTTCACTTGTTCCTTCCTTAAGCACTAGCGATTTTATCGTTCTCCACATCGTTTTTTGGTCTGTTGCTTGATCAATTTTTCTAGCAATGAAATTATTCTTGGCTAATTCTAGATCACTAACGTATTTGTTTCTATATTGCCTATATAAATTCCAGTCACTACTGTTATTTGTCCAAATAGCTCTTCGATGAAGTTGTATTTTTGTTAATTTCATATTGAATAAATATTGATTAAACCAACCGATATTGCCATTAGTTCCACTAATTGTTCTTGAGATCATCATCTTACCCATAGTTTCTTTTAATATTACACTGAAAGTTTTTGATGACTCATCTACACCATTGAAGTTCAAATTTGTTATTTCATGATTTATTAGTTCCCTTCGAAAAACGTTCTCATTAAATGATAATAATTTTATGATGTGCTTCGTGCATCTTTTGTTGACAAAACTTAATTTTAAATTTATTTCTAATGTTTCGTGGTCACTGATTTTGTATTCCTTTATCACTTTAGCTTGTATCTTTTCATAGTTTGTTAAAACATAGTCTATTAAGGTAGGCGAGTTTTGGGTAATTCTAGTAGGTTCTGTTACTATTTGTTTAAAAGAAATGTCCGAAATGTATTCATAAATGCGTTTCTTGTACGTATTGTTCGAAAACCAATCTATATTAAAATCTCCCATTATTATGACATCTCTATATACAAAACTAATCTCCTCCATTTGATCTCTAAAAAAATCACAAAAAATGCTTTCTGGGGAATTTTGTTTGTGCGGAGATCTATAAACAGCCACTAAAATCATAGTTATATTGTCTTTATACACTTTTATCACTAACCACCAAATCATTTTACCCATTGCTATTTTAGCGATTTCTTCGACCTGCCACTCTGGTTTAACAAAAAAAAGCACTCCGCCCGTGTGACTGGAAATACTATCACATCTTACTATTTTGTAGTTTTTTAACTTTATTTCAGAGTCCTCAATATTTGATGTTAAATGAGTTTCAGTAGCACAAATAAAATCGAAATCTTTTTTGAACATTATCACTTCTAATTGAGTTAAATTCGATCGTAATCCACCAATATTTAAACAAAGGCAATTTGCCGATGATGTTAATTGCTAATATATTATTTTTTCGTTTTCAATTTTTAGTTTGCGTTGAAGTGATCTACAGGAATTATCTCTGCAATCATGATATATATCAATGTCACTTAAATTTAGTCTTTCTTTAGCCTTTTTACAATTAACACATTTAAGAATTTCACTTTTACATTCCCTGTACGAGTGACCTTCTTCTCCGCATTTCGCACATACCTGGTACAGTGCGTTGATGTATGGTTGAAACCCCAACATTTAAAACATCTTAGAACATTTAGACTTTCATATACTGTGCACCTATCCCATTCAATATTCACTTTCTTTAAATTCATAACACTTTCAAAGCCTTTTCCGTCTATTTCAAGCAGCTGCTACAGCAGTTTCCTTAGATCTCACAGAGGTTGCAATTTTTTTTGTTGAACTAATTGTAACTTTCTTCGATAGCTCTGCTCTGATTGTTACTCCCTTTGTGTGCACTGTTATGTGGCTGCTGTTCCTCAATCGATTGACTTGTCGACTTGTCATTGGATTTAAAGGAATCTGACAACTCAGAGGAGCTTGATTCTTCTATCTGCTGGGATACTTGGATTTTAATGTTGATCTTAGCTGAGATGTTGATTTGAACTTGAGTATCGCAACTCGATACCGATGAATTAGTCGATCGAAGTTGAGAGTGGGACTGGCTTTTTGTTAAAGCACTTGGAGCCCCAGAAGATTTGGGAATTGCTTGTGATGGAGTTTCTTGCAATTCCTCGTGATCGCCGTGCTTTTCTTCTTCTTCTTCAGAGGTTTCGGCAATTGTCAGAGAGTCATCCGGAACAGGCTCAGAAGATCTGTGAATACTCTCATCGAGCAGTTCTGACCCGACTTTCATTACGGGATTATAATGCCGGGAACTCTGCATAGAATCGTTTGCCTTTGTCATGTCTTCAGTGTCATCTAATGCCAGTCTTCGATGTGAGTCGGGGGATGGCTGCTTCTCAGTGACCACAGTCATCGATTCAGTATCAGCTGTCGCGATTCTGTGGGCTGTTCCTGCACTTCGTGAGTCATTCTCAGCCGTCATGGGCTCTGTGTCCGCGGTAGCTATCTCTCGTTGTCTTCTCACGAATTCCCGATCTGGGGAGTCAACTGGCAGGCCATAGTTCTTGCGAACATCTCGAAGAAATGCTGCCATCTGATTAGCTTTGGCCGTGGTCATATTTTGCGATGAACTTGGAATGACCACTATGGACGATACATTCGGCTCATCTTCTTGTTGCTGTCTCCAATCTTGCTTCAGTTCTTGCACTTCTTCCGACTCGTCTTCTGAGGAATCCGAGATCGTGATCGGAGCATCACTTTCCTCTTGGAGGTCATCACAAGAAGATGAGATGCAAATAGAAACATCTGGCTCCTTTTTAAGCTCAGGCCTCAGTCTAACCGGGGAAGAAATTTGTCCACTACCCATCCTTTGGTGTTCGGTGGAAACAATTCGGCTGACATCATGAGGATTTTTATCTGAGCTTATTGTTAAAGGAGGAGGAGCTGTAACGGCCAGGGAACTGACTCGGGAGGATAGTTTTTCGATTTCTTCTTCGAGTTGTTCAGTGTTTTCCAAGAAACTAACCATCAATGGTTCCATTTCGAGCGACTTTTCCACCGCATTTTCTACTTGTGAACAATGTGTTACATCTGCTGCATTGTGGTGCTCAGGATTACTTGATTCATAATTTCCCAAGCTTGAAGAAGAATCAGTTCGCATGAGAAGATTCCCCAATGAAGGTTGTTTAGGAATTATAAACATTATTAATTTTGTAATATTTTAGACTTTTTCGGAAACTTACCGCGTTATTTATTAGAAATATTTATTTATTTCTTCTTCCCGACGTTTCGAAGAAATTACACTCTTCGTGGTCACGGAATTAGACTAATCCCGTGACCGCGAAAAGAAAAGCTTAAAATTTCGTATTATTAATTTTATTACGAGTATATATATTTTTTTTCTTTTTGCCAAACAATATTAAATTACCCTATTTTTATACCATATTAAATATTTTTGTAAATCTGTTTATAATCTTCTTTCGTAATGTAATTTTAATTAGCCGTTAAGAGAGATTGAGAAAAACAAATGTTATGTTTTTGCATATCTGGGTACTATGTTATGTAATTATAGTTTTTGATTCATTCGTTTTGTGACATCGTACAGTAGTCATTCAAATTAAATTCGCTCCTCGTATACAAATTACTGTGTTTCATTTTTTCTATTTGAACCTATTTCAGAACATTATGGTCCTGATTCGAGCCGGATTAAATTTTGTAAAACGTTTACATGATTAATGGACAATTTTTGGCGTTAAATATTTATTAATCTTAACAAGACTATCATGCTTATTTTGACATTCTCATGAATAGTCTATTTGTTAGAATGATTCTATTCCTTCGAATGAACTTTCTTAATTTTGAGATTCGAACGAATAACATTCATTTGCGAAAGATAGCATAAAATGAACTTCAAAAAAGATTCATTTTCATTGTCAGCTGTTTGACATTTACTATATTTCTATTTGAATTAGTATGACCGTTTTACATTTTTTTTGTTTCTAAACATTTTATTGATGTTGGATAAATAATCAAGAAACAAAATAAATAATACACTTTTTCATTATAAAGTAAAGTTTAACCATAAAGAACTACATATTTATTACATTTTTTGTGTCAACTCAGCTGTTTTGAAACTATTCTTAAAAAAAAATAAGTTGTTCATGACGCGTTCTAAATTTTTATTTTTTTTCGTATACACTTGGTCACACTAAAATATCAAAAACAAAAGAGAAGTGTTTGTGAAATGTCAAAACCAAAAGGTGATCTTTGTTCTTTGTTTATTTGTAAAGTTTGTGTTTTGACACAAACTAAACGATTGCAATAGTTGAGCTGTTTTCTATAAGCGATTTCATTTATGCATGTTTTTTTTACTAAAGTGGATAAAATCAAAAAAGCTAAAAAAAATTAAATTTAAAAAAAAATTTTGAAAATAAATAATACTTAATACAATGAAATGTTGACGAATTTTTATAAACTATTCCGAATTGAAAATGACGTTTTTTTCTGGAAAATTTTAAGGACCAAAGTTAGTTTTAAGTATTTTTCAAACTTTAGTATTAAAATACTTAAGCATATTCTTACTTATTTTGTTGACTTAGAAATAGTCCAATATGAGATGGAAATTTTCAATTTGGTTTTTATCGATTTCGCATTCGTATGGAAGAGGGTCCTATATCCATTTCTGACTTTTTTCATACTTTTATTTAAAAAAAAAAATAACCGTTACATTTTTTAATAGCAAAGATGATTTACTTTATGCCCGTGGATGAAAATAATAACGCCAAACCGATTTATATAATAATATAGAGAATACTTTATTAAATGTAAATGCGAAATAAAAAGATACAATCAAAGGAACTCTGTCTGTGACGCTTAGAAGAATCGGAATGAAAATTGAATTTCAAACGACAGTATCTGTCAGATGCAAAACTGAGTTTAGCCTTGTTCAGTTGGCTGTCATGAATGTTGTAGAGGGTAGTGACACGGAACGGTTAAATAGAACTCCAATAGTTTTTGACTTCTTGTCTTCAAATTTCAACAAAGATATTTTCAAAAAATGTATATAAAAATTCATACAATATATTTCTCAAGAAGAAAGTAAAGAAATTATTTTTTAAACCTTAAAATTAGTTTTCTGGGAAACAGTTTTTTGGATATGGGGCATTTAAGTACTCAGGCGGCGATTTGTCTCCTTTAAAAAGAACATTTCGTTGACGAAATAAATGATAAACATCCATTTTTACTTGACACAACTGTGTGCTTCTTGAAATCTTTTATGGTAAAAGTCACATAAGTTTATCTTTTAAAGTGTATTTACATGTTTCAGCATCTGCAAAATGCAGAAAAGTAGAAAGAGGCAGGTGTGTACGTCGAAACCCGAAAACACAGGTGGTAACTCTTTTTTACTTCCTTTAAACTGCTATAACTTGTTTACTTGTAAATACGAAACAATGCAATGAAAACTTAACTTACCTCAGTTCTCTTCCATTTTGATTTAATGTTTTTTTTTTATATCATGCGCCTCAAGAAAACTATAGAAACATGTGAAAATGTCGCAAATTTACAAAATGCAGACGAAGATGCTATGATAAAGATGAACATGTTTGTCTTTACTATGTATAATCTTGACTTCTGCTTTTCTCGAATTTCCTATAATGCAGAAATGAAGTTCTTCTGCATATTGCTCTTTTCTCTCTATCTAACAAATATGAATTCTCTATTTGGCATCCCTTTTTTTGCAGAAATCAAATGCAGATACATGTAAATCAACCATTATGATTTTTAACAGATTTTATAGCAGATTTTGGCATGCTGAATACCAAAAATGCGATTCGTAACATCTTTTTTCTGAGTTCGAATATTTAACAGTTCATAACAGATTTCTTAGCAGATTTTATAACAGTTTTTAGCATGCCGAATACTAAAATTATAATTCATAAGAGATTTGTTGACAGCTCAAACTTTTGCATGGAAATTCATAGCAGAATAAAAGAATAATGGTAAATAAAAGATCACGCCCAATAGCTTCCTTCATATAAATTTCGATTAAAGTTTGAGAGCCTTAACGCCACATTCAAAGTTTATGTTACATTACGTTACGATTTTCATTTGATTTTTCGATGTTTTGGCAGATGTCAAGTCAACAAGCTAGTGGCCAAAAGAGAAAATCGAAAACAAATACAAATAGAAATTAAATTTAAATATTTTCTTTAATTTTTTAACAAATGCAACAAGCAACTAAAACTATGAAACTTTGCTGAACTGATCACAATTCCACATAGATCCCAACTAAAATGAGAAACTGTTTCATACCAGGATGTGACAAACTATGTCGAAAAAAAGGAACAGTGAAACGAAAAATGTTTGTTGTTCCAAAGGTAAACCAACATATTCTGTTTTAAATATCTTAACTTGAAAATCTTTTCAAATAAGGATAAAGAAACATTTGATGCCTGGGTGCAAGTCCTGCCAAAACCACGAGAACTTAAACCCCATGACAAAGTATGCGAACGGCATTTCAACGAACAGGACATCAGTACAACTTACGACAACATCGTCAATGGCCAACTCTATAAAATGGAACGAGGACGACCTAAGCTGAAGCCAAAAGCTGTTCCCTCTCGGAACTTCGATTGTGCAGAGGTATAGGCAGTTTAAAATGTTGCCAAAGGCTTGCAAATTTCACTTCTCTCTTAACTTGCAGACACCAAGACGATTGAAAAACACCGTCCATAACACAAAAAACAGGATCCTAGTGGCAGAAACTGTCTCAGTACCCAGCCAGGGTCACACTGTGATTACCTTTGAAGAACAGCAACTGGAGGTGGACGGAGAAGTGCAGGAAATGACCGAAATCTGCCTGAAAGAAGTCCCGGCCAAAGAAGAGCCAAGCGAATCCTACGAAGTGTCGCCCCAAGAGAACCAAATCGAGGTGTCCGAGACCCAGGTCATCGAGCTGTTCGAGTCACTCTACGACGACATATACGAAGTGGTTCTGCCCAACACACTGTGGGGCGTCCATCGGTGTCCCGAGCATAGCTCAATTTTCTTCTCATTTGTCGATCCGAGTATGCTGCGCACAACGAAGTTGATCTCGATCTCCTGCCAGGGCGAAGTGAAGATTTTGCTAGGCAGTCGTTTGATGAACGAACAAAACCTCATCAAAGACATCACCTCACTAGAATCTGTGACGACATTGGTCGCCAGCATCGATGAAGTGCTGTTGTGTTCGAGGATGTTCGACAATGAATTCTGTGAGGTTTCTCTTAAGGACTCAGACTCGGAAGTGTGTGAAACATGTGCACAAGTAGAACAGCTATGAGCAGTGAGATTGGATTTATTTCTTTTATTTTCTATGATTTAAATTTTAGTTTAAAGATAAGTTTTTTGTATTTTTAGTTTAATTAATAAACAAGCACAACTTAGAATAATTTCTAGCACGATCATTCTATTGACACAAAAAGGTTACATTAAATGGAAACGGGCTGGTCTTCTTCTTTCTGGAGATGTTTCATGTAAGCCAGAAATATTGTCCACATTAAGCTGCACATGCTAATGAAAGGCACTCGATTTCGCTCGGGTACTAGGGAGAAGTTTATCGTTGCTAGTGCGGGCCAAACACACAGGGCTACCTGGAAGAAAATATACAAATTATACAATTGAAGTTGTTAGTATTTAAGTCTTATCAAATTCGTTGTAAGGAATAGCGCACAATTAAAAACCCTCGTTATATATATGTATATGCATGTTCATTGAAATGGACAACTGCATTCGGTCATTCGGTGACTGCAGTCAGTTACTGAGTTCGAAATTTAAAAATCTCTCGGTGTGGACAGAAGTGGTGTGGATCGAAAATAATACAAAAGTTTGTTTAATTTTTTTTTTTTGTTGTAAGAAAGTGTGAAATATTCCTGACTGTGGGGAGTACAATGTTGCGATTTGGCTTATTAACTTCCCATAGGGAGTTATTGTAATCGGTCCGATTTGTCAAATTGGAATTTTTGACATTTCTCGACGTTTCAAGGTCCCTAGAGGCTATTTCAATCATTTTTAAAGAGATGTCTGTGTGTGTGTGTGTACGTACGTTCGTACGTTCGTACGTTCGTACGTTCGCACGTCCGTACGTTCTCGTACCATTTTTCGTCGTCGATATCTCAAGAACGAGTAAAGATATCGACTTCAAATAAATTTTGTTTGATAGATAATAACTTCAAAAGAGGCTAAAAGGGCGTTTATTAAAATTCAGTCAGTAGTTTTTTCACTATAACGGTTTAAAAAAAAAAGTAAAAATTTTGGTTAGTTTCAAATATCTCACGAAAAAATAATGCTATTGATTTCAAATAAAATTTAATGTAGGTACTCATTATAAGGTCATACAGATTTGGTATGAATTTGGAAAAAAATGAACATACCGTTATTTTTTTAAATAAAAAAACCTGAAAAAAAAAATTCATAACCCAGATATTCTAAGAACGGAAAACAATTTGAAACTCAAAATAATTTTATTTTACGAAAAATAATGTGTTTGACAACTGGTGAAAATTTCAAAAAAAATCAGTTTACAGTTTTTTTACAAAAAATAAAAAACTATATAAAATTCTATTGAAAATTGGTAAAAATTGTTTTTCGACTCAAGTTTCTCGAGAACTAGTAGTGATATTGACTTCTAATTTAGTTTATTTTATACATAGTATAATTTTGTACAATTGGTAAAATTTTGACAAATATTGAATTAATAGTTTTTTTTTTAAATAAAAAAACTATTAAAAATTCTAGTGAAAACTAGTTAAAATTGTATTTCAAGTCGAATTTCTTTGGAATAAACTCCGACAGTGCCTTCTAAAGTATGTTGTTTTATACATCGATACCTTCCCGTAAGAATGTATACTAAGCGACATTTCTAAAATTTTTCAGGAAACGAAAAAAACGAAGAAAGTTCGTTGGCGAAACCCAGGCCAAAACGGGGCCCTTAACATATATTATATTTCCTCATCAAAAAGTAATTTTCGGAAAAAGTTTCGCTTAGTACATTCTTACGGGAAGGTATCGATATAATACAATTATTAACATATGGTTAAATTTTGACAAGTATCGAATTGACAGTTTTAACAAAAATATAAAAAAAATCTACTAAAAAGTGGTAATATTTGTTTTTCGACTAGAATATCTTGAGAACGAGCAATGATATTGACTTTGCATTTATTTAATTTTATACATAATACAATTTCTAACAAATTGTTTATATTTGACATAAATCTAGTTTTAGAGCAGATATATTTTGTAAGTACACTTCCATCAATAACCAAACCATATCTTTTATATTTGAATATTTCGTTTTTAATTTTTTTTCAATTAAAATGTTTGGAACCGAAATAATAAAGTAATTTCTATAATATAATATTAAAAAACACGGAAATCTATAATTCAGTATATAATATGTACCTACCAACCTTCTTAGTTATTACAAGTTTTCAAGACCACAAATGGGAAGTTATCAGTGTGGGTCGCACCCAGCCTCTTTTTTTAATTGGAATAAAGAAGCAACGCTGCGAAGAAAGGATTAGAATAAAAAATGACAGGTAGGCAGGTAGAAATGGCGACCACCGGTAGTCTAGCAGTGCAGTGAGGCCCAATTAGCGCTGAAGTGCGCTATTTTGAAACCATAACTCGCATGAACTTATGGATGGAATTGATATGGGAAATTGAGGACATTCTAACAAAGTCATCCAGTTTGGATTAAGTTAAAAAATATAAAAGGATCTAGTAGGTTTTAATGTCTTATTGTGTGTTTGCTTTTCACAATCATCCAGAAATTAGATCACTCACTCAGCCGATCACCACACTCTCCGACACCATCTACACTGTGCCAAGCTAGGCAGCTTGTTGAATGGCTCTGACACAGTAACCAATCCGATTAAGTGATCATCCGGCCCAAAAGTTTTTCAATGTCGTCAAAATATTCCTTTCCTAATAGTTATGCTCTAAATTTGGCTAGAGCAGGGGGTTTGAAGAGGAAATGGAGGACTATTTCCTTTTCCCGCTGGTCCCCACAGCTATGACAGTGAGTGTTGCGAGGAATGCCTATGTGTCCGCTACAGGTAGCTACGATCCTGACTATGTCTTGCCTGGGTCTGCATATCAGATCAGGTGTGCCAAATCTTTCTAGATATTAGCTAAACTGCTCCACCTGCGGTTTGATTCGCTGAGTAATATTGAGAGAATTTTGCCCTTCATAACTCCGAGTGGAATGTTGGCTCTTTTCGCAAGGGCTGATCCTTGCCTAGCCAGCTCGTCCGCCCGTTCATTCCCATCAATGCCACAATGACCCTGAACCCACATTAGAGTGACATTGTGGTTAATATTGAGGCTAGCATGTTCATCATGGCATTAACGGAACAATTTGGAGTATGATGTACTAGAATTAATGGCTCTAACAGCCCTTGACTGTCTGTAATGATATCCGTATTTCGGTTCAGGTTTGGACCTTGTTTGAGTACCTTCCATGCTTCCCTAATAGCCAGTAATGCAAAGTCGGGTAGCCATAACGACCTAGATTTATTCAAAGTCACAGAGAAGATTCTTGAACCAACACCACAATCCATCTTTGAGCCATCAGTAAAGATAGTTGGGTCAAAGTCTTTCGTTACGACGTTATCATCCCAGTCCTTTTTTGATGGGAACATAACCTTGAAATCTTAACTGATGCCCATTTTAGGGTTGAAGTGGTAAGTGGCAGTCAAAAAGATCTCTATTATTACTGAGGTCATAAGGTGGCAATCCAAGAGTTCGATTAGTCTTAATTAGTCTTAAGATACTAGATACTTAATATGTAAATCAAGTGGTAAAAGGTACGGAAAAACGCTCAAGGCATTAGTTGAGCAAGATCTTCGAGTACCTGTGGTGGTAACGTTAGCAGTTATTTGGACCTTCTTTAGTTCATCGATGTTATATGCTTTGGTAAGCGCGGGCCACCATACAATCAATTCACACAAGTCACTTTTTATCAAGGGCGTAGGAAGCTATGCAGGCCTTCTTAACCCTTTCTTCATTATTCAGTTTCTAGTAGGTACAACTTAGAGTCTAGAATAACACCTAGATATTTTGGACTGGAAGAGAGCAAAAGTGTTTGGCCGTTGAGTAGGAGCAGTGCGACGAGCTGTATAAAAATGCCATAGATACATAGCGTGGACAAATATGGATAATCATAAATTAGAGAGTAGCTTATATTTCTTTACAACTTCAAAGGTACAAATCTTGATAAATTAGTAACATCTCGAGCAAAGATGGGTTTTCAAAATGTTCAAAGGAAACTGAACATTTTTCAATTTTGTCTTCTATTTAAAAAACTTTTCCCTCAGTTTCACAGTGGAAGTTTAATCTTAAGTTTAGCTGACCCTGAACTGGAGTTTAAATTTGAAGTTCAAATAGTCCGGTTTCACAGTCTAATCTGAACTTCAGGATGAACTCTGTTCTATATTTCTTTATTGATATGATGGAGACAGCTATAGTCAAAATGACAATCACAATCAACTATCACCTTAGCCGATTCCACCCCAGGGTTTAAATGGCACTTTGAAATCAAATTTATTGTTGAACTGAAGTTTAAACCAAAAGTGGGTTATAAACTACCACTGTGAAACTGAGGGTTAGCAACATTTCGATTATTGAATGAAAGAAATTACGAAAATAAACTTGGAATAGACATAATGTGAGATCCCTAAATCCATATTAGGAAATCCTTTTATTAATTCAGTAGCTATAGAATCTAACAGTATTAGTAGGTAGGTATGCTTCCTTGATTCGCGTTTGGGTTAAATCTATTTGCGTCTATGTTAAATTGATATGCCATTTGGTTAAATAAATTTGCGAATAGTATACAATAAAACAAAGCAATATTAAATCTGATTTTCAAAATCGCATAAATTACAAATCAAAACTTAATTTAAAAAATTACCTTATACGTTGGCAGAAACTTATTTCTAACTTCTGAAAAAGCTTCTTGTAGTGTTTTCATTTCTAATAAACTCATGATAAAGAAGAAACACGTCATAGCTGCTGGAGTGTAGGAAATTTGTTCAACAGCCGCTTTCACCAAACCAATACGTAGTGAAGTTGCTGGCCACATTGCAGTTGATAATCTAACCCATCCATAGAGTGTTGGCGCAACGAAGAATCCACCATATAAGCTAAACCTAAGGCATCTCCACCAATCATAGGATTCTGTAAAAGTAGAGGACTTTTATAAAAAAAACATGAAACAAATGATTTTAATTGAAGTGGAAATTATACCCCAACCTTTTCCTTCGATAGTCTGTTGAATAATGCTGCTGGTAGGCCAAATAAGACTGTACGATGCCATGCCCCTTAAAACTGGATACTTTGTGGTTAATACTTTGAATTTGCTGAATAAAGTTGTCATTGTTAATTGTGCTAATTTACTACTGAAAAGGGATTAAAATGCTTTTGGATGAAAAATATTAAAAGTTGAAGAAAGTTTCTTTATAGGTAGTTTTTTTTTTTAATTTCTTAAGATATACTGTAAAATACAAACTATTCATCTTGGTTGGTTTCACAATTGACCCTTTTTACAAAAAGTTTTTTGGTATTTTTGCAAACGGTAAGGAACATCAAATTTTAGGTTGATGAATTTTTGGTTCCTTTTTTAAACCATCTGAACTTCCATTTTGTATTTCCCGCTGTTAACGGCCAACAACTAAAACCATTTTAGTCAATTTTAAAAAGAAACTAATTTATCGAAAAAAAACTTAAATTCACATGTTAATAATTGAATATAAATAAGTTTTGTCTTAAAAAAGATTGCTTTTTGACAAGGGCTGCTTAGAAAGAACTTCCATGCTGCGTATGTTTATACGATACTACATAACAGGCCAGCTGTTTTAGAAGTAAGTGAAACTTAAATATGCGAAAATTCTAAACATTCGAAATTTAACATTTATGGGTATAGCTAAATTTTTCCCTCGCCATGGTCTCTTATATAAGAAATGATTAGGCGTACCAGCTTCAACTACAATACGGTTTGTGTTCAAACACAAACTTCAACTTCATATTTTTACGGTGAATAAATACATCATTCCTACATGTTTTATTTATCGAAGATTTTATTGGACAGAAATTCAAATTTTAACGAAAACTCTGTCTGACTCCATACAAAGAATTGTTTTCCATTCTTCTCACACTGAAATCGTCATTACGGTTGATTTCAATTACACAATTATAATGGCTTCGCTTTTTGGTTGAAATTTTTGCTGAGTTAAACATCTTGATTCAGATTGTCGACGGGCTGATTCGAATTCCTTCAATTCCGTCAATCCGCAAAAACCAACTATCGCCAATTTGCTTGCAGTGCAGTTCGCTGTTAATTCAACGCTACCAGAAAGTCTTATGACTCTTTCTTTTCTAACCCTTGCACTTTGTTAAACTTTTTTAGGGTAGGTAAAACTTCTTTAGTCCGAGTGCATTATACAATAAAATGCACGACTGGGTCGCCCGAACTTGCTCCTATGTAATAGACTATATAGGAATTTTCAAAAACGAATGTTATTAGAGAAAACTCTTCATAAGGATAAAATTAATTTTTTAAATTCGTTTAGTAGTAAAAAAATGATTTTTTTTCAAAAATTCAAAAAATATTTTTTTTTAAGTTTTGAAATGCAATATTTTTTACACTTTTTATTTTTAGGAGCAAGCAGCTCTATAAAAAAATTTCATTAAAATCCGTTATGTCGATAATGAGTAAGTCAAAATTAAAAAAAAAAATGGTTCTATGGTAGGTACAAGCTGTAATATCTTAATTTCAATTTCTTTTATTAAATTAACAATCGAAGAAAGAAAATTGAAAGAAAAAAAAATTTATCAAAATTCTAGGCGCTGTTTTCGAGAAAAATAAGATTTTTGAAAACCATTTTTTAACATTTGTATGGTGGGTACCTTTATTTTTAAGTAAAATACATTTTTTTCTCAAATCTTGTAGATTATATTGAAAAACTTTTATCAAGTTTAAAAAAAATCTAGCACGGAGTTTTCGAAATATTGAGTTTGAAAAAAAAATTGAAATTTTTTTAAAAATCCAAACAAATATTTTTTGAAAATTTGAATACATAATTCTATTCAAGTTTTTAGGGAGCTTTAGCAAAAAAAAAAAAAAACTTATCAAAATCCGTGGTACCGTTTTTGAGAAAATTAAAAACAAAAAATATTTCCCTGGGGGTACCCTCAATAAACATTTTTTGGAAATTTTGTTTCAACCATTACCTACATACATTATGTAGCTTTAACTAAATCAAATTTTTTTGTATCTTTCTTTTTCAAATAAATGTCGAACATTTTTTGAGAAAAAAAAAACATTTATAAGATTTCGAAAAAAAAGCGTATGGCAGGTACCGTTATTTTTGGTCTTAAAAAAAAAGAAAAAAAAAAGTGTGGGGGGAACAAATTAAAAATGATATCTACCAAGTTTAAAGATAATCGGCCGAGCCGTTAAGGCCGTAGTCGAACAGACAGACAGATAGACAGAATTGCGAGACCCACTTTTTTAGTCTTAGCTATCATCGTTATGTCAACTTTTTATAAAAATCTCGAGTTAAATTTTTTTCCGAATGCATAACTTGCCTTATATAGTACCTATAAGTCGCAAGTAAAAAAAGGAGAAGATTATTTCAATATTAAAGAAAACCTACTATTTATAAATCAATCACTTTATACAGGGTATATTTGAAGATTTAAGATGCACTTAAGCTCTGGAACGTGTCTAGAATAGTTCAAAACAAGATAAAATTCAAGGGGTTATTGGCTCTTAAGAACAAAATGACTTGAAATAGAAACAAAAAATACTACATAAATCAACTCCAAATCTAAAGTGCATGCTACAGCTTTTGTTGAATAAACTTTCTTGTAACTTTCCTATAACATAATGTAAAAAATAAATAATAGGGAAACTAACTAACTAGTTTTGTAAAAGTGTAACATTTTCTTAAATTCCAACAACAAAATCAGTACAAAATTTGTGACAATTTTAAACTTTTAAAATAATACAAGACTATAGCTATGTACATGGCATCTTACATACCCCTAATATTTAGTTTGATTTTATAACATAATATGGCTTCACTTCAGCACGCAATATTACAAAATAATTGTTTCAAACAAAGTTAAAATAAGTCCACGTTTTCGACATAATATTCCTATAATAGTCATAAAAGCTTAATTTTAATGTCTAGAGACTATTGCACTTTAAACATCCACAAATATGGTGACCATTTGTATATCTAAAGTGAATATACAAATCAAATTTTTTTTTTATTCAAGTAATAAACTTTTAATTTTATATGTACATAGTACCTATACGTTAATTATTTTTGAAAATTCGGTTATAACTACGTTTTACTCAAAAACAAATTAAATATCGAAATTAAAAACTGTAAAGACATTTATATATATATATATATATATATGTATATATATTTAACGTTAAAACAAAGGAAAAAATTATCATACAAAATCAGAATTTAAACTTAACCTCAGTCCATTAATTAATTAATTAATTGGAACATATTTCAGTTTCGATCTTACGAAATTTATGTTCACATTTTTTTTTTTAACAAAAACAAATAATAAGTCGTCAAATGGAAAGGAATTTACTAAATACTTGGCGAATCACACTTTAAATTTATAAATTTATTTTCATTTTATTTATGTAAAAACAAAAAAATAGATATGAATGTACGCAGCAGGTGGAAAGATTTATTTTAAAGTTTCACTATTTAGCGGGGTTTAGTGGTCGTCAAGTTAACTATGAAAGCGGACATACTCGTAACTCGTTACATTTCAGATCGCCCCATAAAAGCCAACAGACTCAATTCAATATTGTGATTTCCTGTATTCAACGGTAGCAAATAAATCATTCATAAACTATAGACTACAGACGGTCACCATAATTTTAGACAGTCCATTCATTGTCAATGTCCCACTGATAGTTTATTTTCTTTGTATGGTACGTTGTAAATTCTCAAGGCCGTAAGCAATTGCAACGATAAATCACACAGAAATTTTGTTTTCTATTAAGTTTCGTGTCGTGGAGAATTTGTTTTCATATGTTTCCTGTTACATCACTAATTTTTTATATGATTCTATTATTTAAACTTTGACTAAATCACAACACAATCGTAGTAAAATTTTTTTGGTACCTGATTATTTTAAAATTATTTATTATTAACCTTTGACGGAATGCGAAAATACTCTCGCGGCGACGTTCTCGTACTGATCGACCACACAAATTTATCTTAATTTGAATTTATTTATTTACAAGCGAAAAAAGGAAGCTTGCGAAAGTTTTACTAGTTCAGATGGTTTGCCAATTATACAATATACTATGCCATTCTATTTTATTTATTGTTGTAAATTTTATTAATAAACCCTTGACTTGACTTCACGCGCCTCTTTAGCGATTTCTGGTGAAAAAGCTTATGAAATGATGCTGCAAGGTGGTGCATCTAGTGCTTTGGTCGAGGAAATGATGCTCTGGTGTTGTATAAACTACATAATAGACCGCGCCATGCAGACTGACAGATACTTTAATTGATTTTGGTGTTGTAATTTGCATTAAGGACGGAAAAATTCGACAAATATGTATTCGATTTGAAGAAATTTAGCTGTACATAAGAAGCCCTAGACATTTTAATACAATTTTATGGAAAAATAATGAAGGCGCATAGCAAAATCATTTCACTCATAGGAAATTAAATCTGTTTTTCTTACGAAATAGGTGGGCGGATTGAAAGACAGATATATTTTGCAAATTATCTTTAGGCATACATACTTACTATTTGGCATTGGCAATTACACAATCGCCAGGAAAAGATCAAACCAATTATTAAACAAGTTCTTTTTGCTTAAATTGTCTATGAAGGGCTTTCTGTAAGATTAAGGCCTAAGGGCACAGTAATACCACATTTATCTTGAAGATAAACTTTTTAAAACATTTAAAAAAATAGGGGGAACTACAATTTTCTGTTTATTCGATTGGGTAAGATGATGATGATTCATGATGAGAGGCACTCATGTAGGATTTGTCACCCTCTCGCAAGTGACATTTTTGCAACTAAACTTAAAGACATAAAAACATTGAACTTTGTTTACGCTCCAACTAAAGTTGAAAAACACATTCAACT
Source organism: Philhelius festivus (assembly GCA_963931855.1). Taxonomy (NCBI): domain Eukaryota; kingdom Metazoa; phylum Arthropoda; class Insecta; order Diptera; family Syrphidae; genus Philhelius; species Philhelius festivus. Next base: position 4,954,768 of record OZ007556.1, on the reverse strand, counting down.
TAAAAAAGTTTCCTTAAAAAAACTTAATCACATCAATTTAAGTGTCTTAAAATCTATAAGATATGAAACCTTTCGGCTTTTAATAAAGAAATCAACGGAATAAAATAATAGCTAATAAGTTCTTATTAAAATACATAAGTATTGTAATATTTTTGCTAGGTTCGTTAAATAAAACTTATTACTGTTTCTAATATTTCTTCTTTATTTACACTTTTCGAATCAAAACAATAAATCTCAATTTATAATCAACTCTAATACTTTTATTCCAACTTAAATCCACTTTTTTAATTACACTTTCCACAATCCAATAGTTCAGCTTTGCACACTTTCATAATCGAAAATAAACTGTGTTCCGCTCACCGTGAACACTCCCTTTTATACTCAAACCAGTTGTTCTAGAAGGTTCTTGTCCAGAAGGGGAAATTCTTATGGGGGTAGAATGTTCTAGTACTTTGGAATTAGGGGAAATTTAGATGCGATGGAAAAGAGCTTTTTGTTTTGTTCCCTCACAAAGCAGATATGTAATTCCCAACAGATGGCGCTGTAGGAGTATAAAGCTCTGTTCGCAACATTGCCCCCTTCTTAAGATTGTTCGTCCCGAACAACTCTATCATCAGCTTCGGCACTGTATCGGTGCAGTCGATCGCTATGCACAACTTTTAGCTTTCCTCTTAACCCTCTTTGAATTCGGTAAACGACATCATTGATTTTCGTGACGACAGTATAAGGGCCTTCCCAGTTTTGTTGAAGCTTCGGCGACAATCCCTTTTGACGATGTGGATTATACAGCCATACACGATCTCCTACTTGGAATCCTGTCGTGTTTGCTCTTGTGTCGTACCTTGTCTTCATTCGATCGCTGTAAGTGCTCATTCTAGTCCTGGTCCTTTCGTGGATGCCGATTAGCCTCTCTTTTAGGTCACTCACGTAATCCCCTGTTTCCTGAGACTCTTGTGGTGGGTGTCCAAACCTTATCTCACTAGGCAGGCGTATGCTTTTTCCGAACAGGATTTCAGATGGTGTTTGTCCTGTTGAGCTATGTACTGCACTTCGATAGGCCATCAAAAATAGTGGTATGTGCCTATCCCAGTTTCTTTGGTTGTCGCCTACGACCTTAGTGAGGTGCTCTTTTAACGTCCTGTTGAATCTCTCGACCATTCCATCAGATTGCGGGTGAAGTGGTGTGGTTCTCGTTTTCTTAATGCCAAGGAACGCGCACACCTCTTGGAATATGTTCGACTCAAAGTTCCTTCCTTGGTCAGAATGGAGCTCCATAGGCACACCGAACCTGCTTACCCAGTTAGACACAATCTGGTCGGCCACGGTCTTGGCTTCTTGGTTCGGGATAGCGTATGCCTCAGGCCATTTGCTGAAGTAATCCATTAGCACCAGAATGTATTTGTTTCCATCATTCGTTTCCGGAAATGGGCCAGCTACATCAACAGCAATCCTTTCAAACGGTGAGCCAACATTATATTGCATCATTTTTCCTTGCAGTTTTCTACCAGGGCCTTTGGTTGCAGCACAAGCGTCACAATTTCGGCACCACTTTTCAACGTCGTCTCTTGCATGCAACCAGTAGAATCGTTGTCTCACTTTTTCTAACGTCTTGTTGACTCCCAAATGGCCTCCTGAAGGTCCATCATGCATTTCTCGAAGAACCTCTTTAATTTTTGATTGAGGTAACACAAGCTGCATCACATAGGATTTACCATCAGCGGACTCCCATTTACGCCGAAGAACACCTTCTCGCACATGAAGTGAGTCCCATTGTGCCCAATAGGCCTTTAAAACTGGACTCCTATCGGAAATGTCATTCCATGCGGGTTTTTCTTCATGTTCTTTCCATGCGAGAAGAGGTTCAATGTCGGGGTCTTCTTGTTGAGCAGATCTTATTTCCTCATTGCTCCATCCACAAATGGGGTCAGCCCTTATTCGCAAAATGTTGATGGATTCCTTTTCTTCTTGTCGCCTACAATGCTTGCAGTCTATTTTACAAGGCCTTCGGGATAGCGCGTCGGCATTTGAGTGCAGCTTTCCCTTTCGGTGTTGGATTTCATAATCGTAAGTCTGCAGTCTTTCTATCCACCTTGCGACTTGTCCTTCTGGGTTCTTGAAGTTCAGCAACCAGTTAAGAGCACCATGATCGGTTCGTAGAAGAAACTTCTGTCCATAGATGTATTTATGGAAGTGTTTCGTTGCCAAGATGAGTGCCAAGAGTTCTCTTCTGGTCACACAGTAGTTTCTTTCGGTCTTTGACAGTACTTTGCTGAAATAGGCGACAACCTTTTCTTCGCCATTGTGCACTTGTGACAGAACAGCGCCGACTCCTACGTTGCTTGCATCAGCATCAATGATAAAAGGCTTGCCTGGAGTCGGATAGATCAGCACCGGAGCATTGCATAGACGGTATTTCAGTTCTTGGAAGGCTTTTTCACACTCACCTGACCATTTAAACTGCTTGTTCTTTTCCGTAAGCTGATGCAAACTCTTCGCAATTCCGGCAAAGTTCTTAACAAAACGTCTGTAATAAGTAGCAAGACCAAGAAAACTTCGTAGTTGATGTTTGTCCTGTGGTGTTGGCCAATTTTTGACGGTGTCAACTTTTTCAGGATCAGTCTTGACTCCTTGGGACGAGATGATATGTCCCAAATACTTTACTTCAGTCTGGAACAGTGCACATTTTTCTGGGTTCAGTTTAAGGTTAGCCTCTCGAAGTCTCTGGAACACACCCTTTAGGTTCTTACAGTGTTGGTCGTATGTCTTTCCATAAACGATAACATCATCCAAGTAGACAAGACAAGTTTTCCACGTCAGACCTTGAAGGACACACTCCATCAAACGCTCAAATGTTGCCGGAGCGTTGCAAAGACCAAATGGCATCACGTTGAACTGCCACAGCCCATTACCTGTGGAGAACGCTGTCTTTTCTCGGTCTTCAGGGTGAATTTCAACTTGCCAATATCCACTTTTCAAGTCCAGTGTTGAAAACCAGTGTGCTCCTTCCATCGCATCTAAGGTGTCACTAATTCTTGGCAGGGGGTAGCTGTCTTTCTTGGTTACGTCATTCAACCTTCGGTAGTCAACACAAAACCGTGTACTTCCGTCCTTCTTTTTGACTAGGACCACTGGTGACGCCCAAGGACTTTTGGAGTTCTCAATCAAACCATCCTTCTTCATGGTGGTAATCATTTCCTCAGCTTCACCTTGTTTGGCCAGTGGCAGACGTCTTGCGGGCTGACGAATGGGCCTTGCATCTCCTGTGTTTATTCGATGCTGCACCATTTGTGTCCTTCCATATTTTCCGTTTGGTGAAGCGAAAATGTCAGCATACTCGTTCAGAAGGCTTTCTGCCGTTTTAACCTGACGTTGGTCTAGGTTAGATGAATTAAGTATCTTTGCCTTGATGCTATTGAGCTCCTCAGGGTTTAATGTCGTTCTCGGTGTTTCAGCGTCAATTCGTGTTATGGCTGCGACAGATTCGCACTTACCGATAACTTCTCCTTTCACTAACTTCACATCGTACGGTTTGGTGTTGAGTATCCGTACGGGGACCATATTGTTCTTCGGAGCCACAAGTGTCTTCCCAATGATGACGTTTTGGGAAGAACAATCTGGGCCTGGTTCCACCATTAGGTATCGATGGCGTCCACACTCACCTTCTACTCTTGTCCAAACGAATACCTCAGAAGAAGTAGGAATAATCACATCTTCTTTGATGACAGTCCTTAGAGTTGTTGTTTCTTCGTGCCCATAAATCATTGGAATCTCTGTATTCTGGTATTTGAGTACCTGGTTCCCAATATCCAAAATTACTCGATGTTCTTTCATGAAGTCCATGCCTATGATGCATTCGTCACATATATCTGCCACCAAAAATTTGTGTGAGAATTCTAGATCTGCAATTCGAATTCTAAGTCGGATTTCCCCATAAACCCTAGCTGCTTCTCCTGTGGCAGTTCTTAGACGGTAACTATTGGTGTTGTGTAGCCAATTCAGGTGAACTAGGTCTTGACGCACAATGGAGGCTGTGGCACCGGTGTCGATGGTGACCACACGTTTGTTGCCATTTAAAGTTGCCTCGACAGTCAGACTTCTATTGTCTCGCTTAGTTTGAGAGACCTGGATGGTGTTTCTGGGGCCATCGATACCAGAAACCAGCTTCTGCCCCTCGAAGTTGGTTCTTACTCGTTTCCCTGTTGGGAAACTGTTCGGGAAGTAACACTGATGTTATTGTTACCTTGTTCTGGGGTTGAAACTCCGTGTCCACAATGTTGACAAGCTCTTCTTGGTGGTAATCGACATTGACGCTGTAAATGTCCGGTTTTGTTGCAATTCCAGCACTTTGCAAGTCCGTTTCGTTGGTTCCTTTGGACATCAGTTCTTTGGCATGAGCATTCTTCGACGATGGCTTCTCTAAGTCGATGTACTCCGTGAGAAGCTTGCTCAGCTGCTTCCATTGTCAAGGCAAATGCTAATGTTTCAGAAAGCGTTCGTTTTCCAGCAGTTCGCACGGATTAAGAATTTATTTTTTTTTTTTTTTTTGCAGTTCGCACGGCCCTTTGAAGATGTATATCAGAAATGGCGCGAACAAATGCCTCAACTGCGAACTGGTTACAAATTTCCTCTCCAACATCTGGGTATGCAAGATGAACAAGCCTTTCAATGTCCGCTTGCAGTTGTTGTAGAGTTTCGCCCCTCTTCTGAACTCTGGAATTGAGTTGCACTTTGAAGACTTCTTTCATGTGGCTGTTACCAAAGCGTTTGTCTATAGCCAAAACCAAGGAATTGAAGTCGCCGCTCTTATCTGCTGGTATGGTTTGCAACAACTCAGCAGCTGCTCCTCTAAGAGCAAGAGTTAAGGCTATATACTTGTCAGCCTCATCCCAGCCATTTGTTGTGGAAGCTGCCTCGAATTGCTTCTTGTATATAGACCAAGAAGTCTGTCCATCAAAGGTTGGAGGTTTCATCTCTTTTTTTCTCAAAGTTTCCCCAGAACTTTCCCGAATCTTTATATTTCGAATGCGATCTAGCTCTTTTGAAAGCGTCTCCATTTTGTTGTCGACTTGATTCTCTAATAATGAAACACGTTCGGCTTGATTCTCCAACAATGAAACACGTTCATCAAGTGCAGATACATTCTTTTCGATGTTAACAAGCTTGCCTTCTAGCATGTTTCTCTGTTCTTCGAGAAGGTCTTTTTGTTCACTATGCTGTTTCTCCAGGCGTTCGAGAACATTCTTCTGTTGCTCTTCGAAACGTTCGAGAACATTCTTTTGTACATTCTCCTGTTCTTTCTTTTGTTCATTTCGTTGCTCTTCGAGACGCTCAAGCAGAAGACTAAACATATTTGAAACATCTACATTTTTACTTACGTCTGCTTCCTCAGAGTCAGCTTCAAAGACGAAAATGTCCGGGTCTTCATTTTGTTGTTTCAAATATTCCGCCAAACGCAGAACAAGCTCATTTTTCGATCCTGCTCTAGAAAGTTCTCGCTTGCCTAATTCACTTTTCAGCTCATTACAGTTGAGCTCTTTCAGTAACTTGCTTATTTTTTTTTTCCGTACACTTCACTGCACAATAAGTTTTATTCCACTTTTCTGACACCAATGTAATATTTTTGCTAGGTTCGTTAAATAAAACTTATTACTGTTTCTAATATTTCTTCTTTATTTACACTTTTCGAATCAAAACAATAAATCTCAATTTATAATCAACTCTAATACTTTTATTCCAACTTAAATCCACTTTTTTAATTACACTTTCCACAATCCAATAGTTCAGCTTTGCACACTTTCATAATCGAAAATAAACTGTGTTCCGCTCACCGTGAACACTCCCTTTTATACTCAAACCAGTTGTTCTAGAAGGTTCTTGTCCAGAAGGGGAAATTCTTATGGGGGTAGAATGTTCTAGTACTTTGGAATTAGGGGAAATTTAGATGCGATGGAAAAGAGCTTTTTGTTTTGTTCCCTCACAAAGCAGATATGTAATTCCCAACAGATGGCGCTGTAGGAGTATAAAGCTCTGTTCGCAACAGTATGTTCAAAAGCGCAATTGGAAAATTTTAGAAAGCTAAAAAATTTGTTTGTTTTGAAATGATTGATTTACAAGTAGGTAGAAACATAGCTACAAAACAATTTAAAAAATATATTTTTAGTAGGTGTTTTGGATTAGATGCATAAAAACGATAGAGCATGTACCTTGGATTAAAACAAGAAATAAATCGTACATGGTGACCTATTTACCACTATTTAGGCGGGGAAGGAAATTAATTTTCTAAAAAGATGATTTAGTATAGTAGAAAATAAATTATAAAAAAAAAAACAACACAAACACCATTTGTATCATATGTCATGGAATTTTTAAACCCGAAAATGTAATCCTTATTTTTTTGTAAGTACCCAAAAATTTTGTTCTATAGAAATAATTGGATTAGCAATATTTAATTTCCTCAAAAATGTGGAAAATGTCTAACAATCTGATTCTTAAAGTTTGCATACAAATAACAATAACATTGAATATTGGAACCAACAAAATTGAAAAATAATTTTCGTATTGCCTATTAGAGGTTTTCAATTTTCACAAATAAATAAAAACTTTAATGCAAATAGATTTAACAGAAACGCATGTCGATTTAAACTATTAAGATGTTTTCCATGACATGAAATTGCTTAAACAAATTACTGAAAGATTGAAAATTTTGATCGGCCAAAACAACAAATGTGGAATTATGCCATTTCATTCAAACAAATTTGACCATAAATAATTCAATAGATCCCATTTTTGTGGGTTGTTCGTAATTTGAATTCCAATTTTAAAAATATAACATCTGTATTTATTTCAAATGCATTATTTCTGAGTGGTAATCCTTCAAAGTTGTAGCTTTTCATACATATATGGACATATTTTACTTTGCTCAAACACCTTGCTCCACCGTCTATATTATCGGCTTAGGTAACAAAGATTTGAAGTGTTAATAAAGAAATATTGCAAAAATAGACAGTTATCTTTTAAATTTCGTTCGGTTTAGAGATTCAGGATAAACTTTTTCTTTTCAACTAAAATTGAAATTAAGATATATGTAATTATAAAAAAAATCGTACGGTTCATTAATATTTGTTATTTAAGGGCAAGCTACAAATGGAAACCCTTAATTCAACTCTTAAAAACTAATATTGCAAAACTCCCAGGTTTACTTTCTGTAATTGTTATTTATGACTTACCCCCAGTTTCGCAGTGGGAGTTTAAACTCCACTTTTGGTTTAAACTTCAGTTCAAAAATAAATTTTGTTTCACAGTTTCATTTAAACCTTTAACAGAGTTCATTCTGTGTTTTAAGTTAAACGACAATTGTGCCGTTTAAACATCAGTTCAACAACCCCATCAAATATTTGAAAATAGAATTTATTTTCATTTTTTTAATTTGTTTTCCTGTCACAGATCACAATTGAAACAAAGCAAACTTTCCTTGATTGTTTTTTCTTTTATTCAGATAGAAAGAGAAAACAATTTACTTAATCTACGTTCAACAGAACTGAAGTTCATATTAGACTGTGAAACCGGACGAGTTGAACTTCAAATTTGAACTCCATTTCAGGTTCAGCTGAACTTAAGTTTAAACTCTCACTGCGAAACTCACTGACTAGTGTTGGTGAAAACAAACTTTGACAAATAGAATTATTAGAAAAAAAATCCATTTGACAAATTCATTGTCTTATAATTATTATAAACATTTTATTAGTTCATTATTAGAGAAAGAACAATTTCCTAAAATTTTCGTGTTACATTTTCAATAAGAGAGTCCAAAAGATTGACATTGGTTTGCTCATGAAACCTGTAAGTTGAATAACACCATGGTAAACCAAGCATCATTTTAAGAATTTCATTTTGACATGTTTGGGGCTTAAGTTTATGAGTTTTGGCATAATCGTGCCAAACAGGAGCACCGTACAGGAGAATATATTGAAAAATTGATTTGTAGAGTAAAAGTTTATTTCCATTGCTAAGCTTATAGACTAAGAGCCCACAGCAATTTTTGGGTGTGATTGATAACAAAAAATAATTAGCATAAGTAGATAGGCCTTTTATAGTTATTTACAAATGTGAACGTCTTGCATACTCTAGTGGGAGCAATAGTGCATAATAGTGCATCAAGTATGCAGTGGCTAAGCACCACTAATAAAGGAGTCTGATGATCGGCTTGGCAACCGTGAAATAGCTATAACTCCAGCCAAATAAGAACCCATTTGGTGGTAGTTCATTCAAGTTGTTGTTGTAATATTCAAAAATTCATAAATATATGAAGCTTCGCAGGTACACTGCATGTATGTAACCATACAAAAACCCCTTCAATAGATTTAAAACTTGACCAGAGTCAAATCTTTCATTAAAATCTCCCTCCTTATAATATACAACGAATTGTTGGCTTATAAACAGAGTTCGGAGAAATAGAAAGAAACCGAATTTACAACAACAAAACTTGAATGACTAATAAAAACGCTAGTCCTCAAGTGATAATTATTGATAAACGATAAAACCTAAATTGGGATGGACCTGATCATGTGGTCTCGGTAGCGTGATGCGTAGGGCATTGGCTTCTGACGACGCTAGGTCTGGGTTCAAATCTCAGTCAAGGCAAAAAGTTTTTCGATTAAACTTGATAGTATAAAGGCTAAGCACCACTAATAAAGGAGTCTGATGATCGGCTTGGCAACCGTGAAATAGCTATAACTCCAGCCAAATAAGAACCCGGGTATTTGGTGGTAGTTCATTCAAGTTGTTGTTGTAATATTCAAAAATTCATAAATATATGAAGCTTCGCAGGTACACTGCATGTATGTAACCATACAAAAAACCCCTTCAATAAATTTTTTTGTCTATCATAACACCAAGGTATCGACAATGCTCGCACTAGTCAATGTTCAGTGTGCCTATTCGAAGTTGTACATTGTTTGGAAGAAAACAAGATTTTCGACGTCTTGTAAGCCAAATAGCTTGGGTTTTCAAAGCGTTTACTTTAATCTTCCATTTAAAAAGGTATTTTTCTATTGTAGAAATACTCATTTGCGACGTATGACATATGTACATCGGAAATCGTAGGACATACGTCGTGTCATCAGCAAACAATGCAATACTTGCATTATTTCCGAAATTGGGTAAATCGGAGACAAAGACATTAAAGACCGTCGGGCCCAGTACTGTACCTTGAGGGATTCCATTAGGAATAGTTCGTAAGGAAGAATTATCATTTTGTACTTTTACTAAAAAAGATATAAATCAAATTTTATTTTGTTGTATTGTAAATTAAATAAGTTGGTTTAATTAATAAATTGTTGAAATTGTTAAATTAATAATAATATAATTATACCCGTATATCATCTAGATTACTGTAATAATTCATTATGGACTCGTGAGAAATCTTTAAATAGAAAAAAATTGTATACAGCTTACAATAATTAATGGTAATAAGTTGGAAGATGATCTAAATTGTGATTACAGTTTCAGTAAAAATATAATGCACGACTTGGTCGCACGAACTCTTATGTAAAACACTACAAAATTAAAAAAATAATGATACTAGAGAAAGATGTTCATACAAATAAAATTCATGTTTAAAGTGACTAAAACAACTCCTTTTTTAGTTGGAGGTAAAAATAGGATGCCATGTGTGATTTCTTAAGCAAATATTAGCATATGCAAAGAGAAAAATTATAAGTCATTGTAGTGGTTTCTTAAAAAATAAGCATTTATATAATTTTTTTAAAACATTTAAAAGATTTTTTTTTTAGTTTTTTTTTATCATAATTCTAGACGACGTTTTTGAGAAAAATACGATTTTCGAAAACCATTTTTTAACATTTGTATGGTACCGATATTTTTAGATACAATAACTTTTTTTTAACATTTTGTAGATTGTATTAAAACACTTTTAACTGTCCAGTTTAAAAAAAAACGAGCGTGGGGTTTTTAAAATACATATTGGCGCAAAATTTTAGACAGCCTATTATTAAGGTATTAGTATGATACTACTTAACAATTTGCTGCCTTTATAGTAGTTTACTAACTCACTCTTAATTTTGAACATTTTCTAACTAGTATCGTACTAAAAGAATTTTCTTAATAAATTGCTTCTGAACACACCTAAAACAATGACATTTCATGCAAAAAAGTAGGTACACGAACCTTTTTTGATGTTTGCAAATGTCAAAGAGTCATATGAAGCTAGCACGATACTAAAAAAATAAAATAGGTATTCGATGATTTTATCTTTAGTAAAAGGGTAGAGAAAGTATGATGCTAAATTCGATTAAAATTTGCAAATTCGTTGTTTTAATCTAGTATCATACTAAAACAGCTTTAGTATCGTACTAATTCAATTAAAATTTTGCGCCATTGAGTTTTTAATTTTTTTTTTGAAAATCATCCAAATTTTCCTAGAGTCTTAGTATTCAAAAAATTATCAAAATCGGTTGTACTATTTTTGAGGAAATCAAAAACCAAAAAAATGGTTCCAGGGGGGATTTTGAGAGAAAAAAAAATATTTAATAAAATGTCGACAAGAAATTCGTATGACAGGTACCGTTATTTTTGGTCTTAAAAAAAAAAGAGAAAAAAATGAATGAAAAATCTCTTTTTAATGAATTTCAGAAAACGTGAGAAGGATAACCGCAGAATTATCTGAACGATTTATGAAAATACATTCACTGCAGTACTTTTCCGTTGTATTTATTTTCCTTCTTTATTTGTTAAGTCTTAAGGCTTCAATCAAATAGGAACAGAATCTTTGCTCCTTATTTCTGGTTTAGAAAAAAAAGACACATTCAATTTAAGATACAATTTTCATTTATTTTTGTACTTTTTCTTTTATTTTTAATGAAACACAGTTTGGAGAAAAATAAGTTATATGTATATTTATGCTCTACAAAATACCCAACTATACATGTTTGTATGTACACACTTAAGAAAAAATAGTTACGTAAATGCTTGCATTCATTCAGTTAACATAAATTGATCTATTAGCTTAAAAACTTACATAATATATAACATTCGTATAAATACAATTACATTTGACTTTAATTGAAACCTAAAGAACTCCGTTGTACCTTCTAGCATTTATTGTCACCGATTAAAAATAAAAAGATGTTATATTAAGTGAAATAACATTTATAAGGCTTCTGACTGGCAAGTTATTAATTTCAACTAATAGTTGAGTAGAATATTTTCAGAAGCCATACAAAACTTACTTAATATCGAACTAATGTAATGTTAGATCTGACAATCACTACGAGATTTTAATTAAGAATTCGGTGGTATTCAATTACGCCAATTTACAACGGCGGCGTCAGTTGTAATACTTTTGTGTTATCTTCTAAAGATTTCATGTATGCTAAATATGTTGTCCACAGAACACTTATAATGCTTACAAAAACTACTCGATTACGTTCAGGTACCATAGAAAAGTTTATTGTCTGTACAATGGGCCAGACACAAACGCCAACCTGTATGAATGAAAAAAAAAATACAAGAAATGAGTAAATAGTTATTGACGCAGCAAATTCATCTTACCTTAAAAGTTGGCCAAAACTTCAGACGAAGTTCATCAAAACCATCATTGAGGCTTTTGAATTCTAATAAATTCATGCCAACGTAAAAGCATGCCATCGCAAACGGACCATAAGAAATCTGCTCTACAGCCGCCTGGGAAGTGGTAAATAAAACAAATTTATAAAACTAAATTTTAGGATTAATTATGACTTACCTTAGTAAGACCAATTTTAAGACTTGTTGCAGGCCACATTGTACTTGACAAACGAACCCATCCATGCAGCATTGGTGCTACAACAAAAGCTCCATATATACTAAAGCGAAAGCATCTTTTCCAGTCGAAAGTTTCTTCAAAGAAATAAAAAAAAGGTTTGAGCAAAGTTAAAGTTTAGAGTTGAATTATTTTTACCAATTGTTTTTCCTTCAATTATTTGCTGAATAGCACTTCCACATGGCCAAAGTATAGCATACGAAACCATTCCCCTTACGATCGGATGCCGGGTATTGAGCATCCTTATTCTTCCTGCCATCGATGCATATGCCATTTTAAGTGGCGCTTTTTCTTAGACCTCTCTACGAAATATTTTGGCCCTAGAAGGAATGTAATTGAAATTTGGCCGGATAAAATTATTTAATTAAAATTAATAGGACGATGTTTCTTGAAAACTAAACCAAATTCATACAATTAAATCGTAAATTGTAGCGTGTTTCAGTGGCGGGCTTCACGAAAACCCATTCGTGCTTATCGTACACCCCATATCGTAATAACTAATAGAATTGTTTTACAAACTTGGAAAGGTTATCATTGTTACTACGAAATTCGGAGTTCGTGAAAAAGTAGTATCACTAACCCCGAATGAATAGTAAGCTTGACAGATTTTGTACGAGTGTTAAGAAAAACCATAACGAAAAAATGTTATAGAAGTATTATTACATAATTATAAACATTGAACATAAAACAAAAATGTAAGCTTTGTTACAAACTTTTTGTTAAAAAAAAAGTTAACCCTTTAATTAATCTTAACAACTTCCGTTCATCAAAACAAATGATATAATAGATTTTAACTCATCTTCAAAATAACTGCGTTGATTGTATGTTGTTCGTTCTTGTTGATTCTCATACTTTTGGGGGATCTATTCTTTTGGTAATAATTTTGTCTTAGTTTTATTTAAACAATTTCAGCCATAGTTGTTTAGTTTTTAATTTTTTTTTAGAATGTGTGTGCGTTAAATCGTTTTTAACTACTCATCAGATTAAACCCAGGGAAGGATTTGAAAGATTTGGTTTTGAAGTTCTGTTCCTCGAAATGGGGAGAAAAACAGAGCTAGGTGAAACATTTCACATTCGTGTTGTGCTGCTAAAGAAGGAAATTTTATACTTAACAGTACGGCGGAAATTGGTTTCAAGTGAAATCTGGTGATCATGATCATTTCTTCAAACTTGAGTAGGTATACAGTTGAATTATTTTAGGAGATAAATGGAGCTGGGTATTTCAATAGTAATATGAGATATGAAACATTGCGGCAGTGCTCCAGCAATGTATGAGTCCGTTATAGTTCTATCACCTATCAGCAGCTGTCCAGATTTAAGAGTTATACTAAAGATTTGGACGAATAAAGTCTTCAAAATTTACAACCAGATCAAAAGAGGGAACAAACTTATTGCATCGCTGAAGAAAACTTAAGTACTCAGGAATATTTTGGAATTATCGAAACTGTGTTCATTCCATAAAAGTTGGTTTTAAATGTACCACTAAAACGTCTTCAATTTCTTAAACACAAGTATCGCACTCATCGAGATTGGCATAGAGCGTGAGTTTCGTAGTTTTTGAATTCCAATTGGGATTCCAATTGCAATTCTAATTATAAAATTTATTTTAAGTGGGTAATTGAAATTAAGAACCTGGCCAAGTTATTAAAAACACGATATTGTAGTAGAATTCATACATCGTTTTATTACCGCGTTTTCAAAATGATTCATTACACTTGTATACGATGATTTTAAGTAGAATTATCGGGGGAGAACCCAGTCAGAACTGTGCTAACACATTAGTTTTGCTTATAGTCTGTTTGAAGAGAACAAGTTACATATTGAACTTGTAACGACAGTATGGGTTTATAATATTTTTCAGTTTATTTACAGAACAATATAAATTATCTCTTACGCACTGCAGGAAATAAGTCGTAGGTATACCTATCTAGAATCTAATAAACTTCGAGCATGCGACCATGCTCTAGATAACGACATGTACATGTCAGACGACTATTTTCATATGTAAGAGTTTTTTTCCATCCGTAGATGATTAGGCGTCATGTATATATGGGCATATCTACAGAATTTTTAAACTTGTGATTTTGAAACTTTATTTTTTCAAATACTTCGCACACCACTGAGACTTTGCGCACTTTTTATTGAACCTATCAGTATGTTGAATAAATAGTCGTGCATCGATTTTATCGCGGGCCGTTGAGGTAGGGTATATATCGTCGTCGTTCTATGAAAACTCCCTAAGTCCATTTAAAAAAAAATGTGATTCAATTCTTATTTAATTCATTCCGGATAAACCATTTGCAAAAAATTTTATTGCACAATGGCTACGCTAAACTCATTCTACAATTGAGGCTCGAGATCGCGCTATTCTGATAATTTTTGAATTTTTTTATATTAATTTCCAAGTTTAAATGCAAATATTTCAAAACACAAAAAATGGACTTAGGGAGTTTTCATAGAACGACGACGATATACAGTGTTATAAGAGCAGGACCTGAAATTTCATTTATTTGAATAAATACTCTAATTAAGGTTGATAATTTTAAAACTACAATAATTATTTTTGTGGCTCATTGTTTTTCTAGAAATCTATAAGCATACAGTAGATCAGAAGCAGAAAAGATCGATTTTAAGCCTTGCGAAAGATGTGCTATACATTTAAGTGCAAATTTCCATTCTTGCAGAAATTCGATCTCTGATTGAAAACATTTCTAGTCTCGAAAATTTATTGCGCACATACTTTATTCATGGCTTGATTTCTTCGTTTTTACTTGAGAAATAAAGATAATTGAAAATTATAGTGACATTCCTTGGGCCGTCTTCAAAAAACAACGAAAAATCGAAAAAACATATTTTTATTAAAAAGTTATTACACTTATAGAAAGATCTATAAGTTATCACAAAACTGGCGCACACTTACGAAACTTACGATAATATTTCTTATAGGTAAAGACAACATTTTGCTTGTAAAAGTAATGACTTAAGTTGCGGGCCGCGAGTACATCAGAGCATAATTTAAAAATAAACGAGATTATTACAATTGAGATTTTTTAAATTTAGCTTGTTTAAGAAACTATAAAAGCGCAGATAAATACTTAGATGACTCAATTTGGAAAATACATATTCTTAATAAAGTAATTCACTGGAATAAAAAAGAAATTCAAGTATATTTTAACTTGGAGCTAAGATATTCATAGCTATATGCTCATAACACAGAGTTTAAAAGTTCTGTAGAATTGCCCATATACATACCTATATACTTATGTAGTGCATTTACTCATATAAGTATTTCATCTTTATTTAATTCATAAAGCTACAGATTTACATCAGATTTTTCTTGCCCGCTTTTTAATTCATTACGCCAAATCCACAATACACACTCTCGTAAGTTCATAGTCTCATAAGTCCAAAAACAAAATTATTGGCAACAGTTCAAGTTCTTTTTCTTTTGTTTCTGGCAACAAAAATATAAAAAATGTAAACAAAGTGTGATGGGAAGTAGTTTGCAGACTTTAGAATTTAAAAGCTCTAGCACGTGGCTATGACGTTGACCTTGTGAAAAATATTCGGTTTGCTATAGTAGATGAGATACGAGTACATACACACTCGAGATATCTTTAACCTCATGATAGCTTTGCTGGTAGGTACATAAAAGCCTCTACTTCTTGATTCATAATATTATTACATTGAGCGTTACAAACTTTTCATTATCCATTGAAACGTGTAGATACATACACATACATACCTATTAAAATCAGAATTTTCCGATAAATCAAACATTGAGAATAAATTAGAACAATAATCTTTAAAAAAATATTACACAACTTGATGAGTAATGCAAAATTTCAAGAAATGTTTATAAATTTTATTAGTTCCGCACGAAATATTGATGTCACGCAATGATACTGTAACAGACTTTAGGTATTATTTTCGTAATATGTACTGGTATTAATAAGGTAAATGTGGGTGAATTTCAACTATGACCAGTAGTTTTGAATTTTGTATTGATTTGTTTACTCAAAATTTGTAACAGAATATTTTAATACCTTTCGAATAAAATCACATCACTTTAGTTTACGATAATCCACACCGAGGAACTCGAACTAACTGTCAACTCAAAAGAAAGTTCAATGCAAACAAAAAGTTGAGTTATGATAACAAAAACAAAGCTATTTATCAGCTGATTCCCTGACGTCATTACATCGCAAAAAGCTTTGAATGTCTAAGCACTTAAAGCCATATCAGACTTGCCATTGTAGATAGAAATTTCTATGACAATGTTATACATAATTTTCTACGTATCCGGAAAACTGAGAGAATGTCTGTAAATATTTTTGATTACATTGAATTAACATTGAAAAACCTGTTAATTTTTTTAAATTCACTATAAAAGTAATAAAGAATCTTATTGTTTTGATACAATTACTTGATATTGAGGTGAAATAAAAAGTGAGAACACTTAGGAATAATGTCATGTAAAAATTTATCAGTGCGCATTTGTCAACATGGTTGAATGATTATGGTTAATATTTTACAAATTCAAGTTTTTACATAATGTAATTTATGAACACCGTTTTATACAGGGTGTCCCAAAATTCAACGTCGAAACGAAAACGGGTGATAGGGTAGGTGGTGACAGTTATCAGAAAAATAATTAAAGAAATCGTAGCCATGTATTTTGTGAGTTATAGGCATTCGAAAAAAATTGAAAAAATGGTCACCCTATGACAGTCTTTCAAGTGCTGTGGTTACAAATCTTAACTTTTCTCAAATTTTGTTGTTGTTATGGAACCTTAAATAACCCTGCTAACAATTGGCAAACAAAATTTAAACACCTGCATTAGTTTTAAAGAAAATATCACTTTTTTGCCCGACTAAGTACTCGAATTTTTTACATGGCCCTAATTCAATGGACTGTACTGTAAACAAAAATGTACTACGAAATTTTGGCAAGTTACCTTAAAAGTTGGCGTGTTCTATTCTCATTTCAGAATGGTATAACATATTTGGGGATATTTCATAAGTAACGAAAACAAAAATGTTTTTCTCAAGTAACCCGGTCTTAAGATAATTCTTTTAAATGCATTAAAAAAAACTTTGAATGCACTCTAGGCTTCCTCGTGTCTAAGTTCAAGTTCGAGAGGGGTGAACAGTAATTTATAAGTAACTACTACTAGGTCCAGAGTACCGCGGGCTATCAGATAGTAATTCATTTCATTTCGTTTCGTTTCATTTCATTTCATTTTGATTTGAGTTTTAAATGAAATTCAATTTTTCAACAAAAACTACATCAAAAGTTTATTTAGGTAAGCTATAACAAATGTTCAAATTTTTTGCCTCCTACGGCAATGCAAGACCTCCATGAGTTGATGTCTGCAACAGCCTCCGTGATTTGTTGGCGCATCTCGGCTAAGTTTTGGATCGTTTTTGAGTAGATAGGTTTTGATTCTTGGACAAAATTCTGTGGTCCGATGAATCAACATTTAAAAAGGATGGATACATGAACCTTACCATTTGCACGAGTGGCATGTAGAAAATCCACATTTAATGGGGGAAGACAAATCGCAGTATCGCTTCAAAGTAAATATGTGGACCGGAATTCTTAAAGGTAAAATTATATAACTTTAACGGCGAAGTGTATTTAGATTTTTTTTCGAAACCACTTACCAAATTTATTGGAAGGTGTGCCACTTAGCATTTATAGAAATACTTATGTGGTGTCAACAAGACGGCTGCCCAGCGCATTATGCTTACACAGTGAGAAAAATCCTTGTTGAAGAATACCCAAGTAGGTGGATAGGGCGGTCTAGTGCAATTTCTTTCTTTTGGGGTAGTAAAATGAAAAGTATACTCAAAACCAATCCGAGCTGCGCCAAAAAATCACGGAGAATGTTGCAGACATCAACTCATGGAGATTCACCCGTCTTGTAAACTGATCTTTTTTAAGATGGTCTTACATTTCCGTAGGAGGCAAAAAATTGTGAACATTTGTTATAGCTAACCTAAATAAAATTTGATGTAATTTTTGTTGAAAAATCAAATAATAGAAATGAATCACTAGGTATCTGATAACCCACGGTACCCTGGACCTGGTAGTAGTTACTTATAAATTACTTTTCACCTCCCTCGAACTTAAACTTAGACACGAGGAAGCTTAGAGTGCATTCAAAGTTTTTTTAATGAATTAAAAAGAATTATCTTAAGACCGGGTTACTTAAGAAAATTATTTTTCTGATAACTGTCACCACCTACCCTATCACCCGTTTTCGTTTCGACGTTGAATTTTGGGACACCCTGTATGAAGTTTCTTTTGATGTACTTAGATGCAATTTAAGAATGTTAGGATGATGAACTGTTTAAATGAACGCACTACTCAAGACAAAGTTAAGTATATACAATAGGTAAGCAATTGTAAAAATAATTATACAATTGTAACCTTAAGTTAACGAGATATGAAGTAAAATAAAAAAGGTGTTTAAAATAACACTGCAATATTTTTAATTACAAAAATTTTAAATTGAAATAAGATGGTGTCTTCATAAGCTAATGGTGTTTTTAATTAGTAAAATAAATCGATTTATTTTTTATTTGGATATGTCAATATGGCGATTTTCCATTGGGCAAAAAAAAATCGATTTATTTTTCGTTTTAAAATCAATTTTTCAAATCTGAATTCCTTGGCAGATTTACACCTCCATGTACTTATACCAAAACAACTTTCAATCGTGGTCTTATGAAAAATTTATTTGTAATACAAAATGGAAGCAATTCTAAATTATTCGGTGAATGGATCCAACCCATATTCCTCCACCCAAAATAGATGAATGATGAAGTTTTTTTTTAATATTGACACAAACCGAAATTATACGAATACAACCACAAAATTACCTTTGCTGTGGTTGCATGGCGCAAAAGAACCGAGTTACGAGTACAAACAACTATTACTATTATTTATTTCAATACGTTAATGCTAACGTTAAACTTACAATATTTCTTAAAATCTATCTATAAACAAAGTTTGATCGATTTTGAGCATAGAAATTATTTTTAAAGAGTTCGAATTTGAGATTTATGTATATTTGTAGATTCAATAAGAAAAGAGAATTTATTAAAAATATTTATTAACTGGTTAAAAGGACTATAAGCGCCATAGTTTGATCTGCTAAAAATAGTACAAATTGGTAAATTTCTTCTTAAACTAGAACGACTTATATTGAAATTTAATCGACAAAGAACCGATAAAGATGAAATAGATCCATTCATTACTCCAGTTATGAAACAGAACTGCAAATATTCTCTGTGAACAGAAAGAGATGGAAGGCTTATCAACTGAAGTCTATGAGCGTATGGGGGTAATATAACTCTATCTGACCAATGGAAAAAACGCAGGGCAAATCTTAAAAATCTTCTTTGAATATTTTCTATTCTATTTATGTAGTAGAATGGTGTCCATACTACACACCCATACTCAAGAATTGGCCTAATAAAAGAAACATAAAGAATTTTTATACGAGTAACATATGGATCACGGAACTCACGGGAAAATCTTTTTACAAAACCAAGTATTTTCGACAATTGTCATGCAAATTATAGAATCGATCATGAAGTCTGAGATATTAGGCGTATTTTATTGGTAATGTATACATAGTGCAGCAATGGAAGTCCGAATAAAATGCTTTTTTGACTGCATATACACTTACTTTAAATTTTAAAGTTGGTATGCTTTGCATTTATACCCGTGTCAAAATCAGCTGATTTGGAAAAAGAAGCAAAATAAATATGTAATTTCTTACAAAAATTACAAATTGAAATGAATAAAGATCCAAAACAGAAAAGGGCTATATGTACATAATTTCTTATGTTTTTTTAACAAATCATCTTAATTTAGTAGATATTTCAGACTCATTAAGTGAACAAAGTAAAAGGAAACGAAAACCAAAAATGAAATATATACCTACGAATAAACAATCCACTTTTTAATAAGCTAAGGGATGCTTTGGAAAAGTATACGTTTTGATATGGCTTATGCTGAATTAACATCACTGAAAAATTTGTTGTCAAACAAGTGGAAAAAATATTAATAAAATAAAATCTCAATGGCATGTATGTACATAAAGTCAAATTAAGGGCTCGGTGTCAGAAAAAATCATTTTCATGTCCTTTTTAATCGTTTGGCATCGCAGCCATCCTTCGATGATTTTCATACTCTCACGTGACAGATAGGGAACATGCACACGCATTAAGAGGAAAAATTTTGACCATTGACTTAACGTTTACCGTCTAATCGTAAATTAATATTGCAAACCACATAATTTTGCTCTTGTGAAAATTTACCATAAAATGAACAAATATCACCGAACACATTCTCGAATAATCAAAACCTGCCAACCTCACGAAAAATAAAACTTTTGCAACCAATTTCAGTGTCACTGTAATCCAGATGCTCCAAAACTTTATCAGCACTATTATGTGCACTCTTATTACTGCCTAGTTTGTACGCACTATACCTTTGTTGTTGTTTACTGTGTAAAATTTTACTGCGCTGCCTATACAATTCCCAATAAAAAACGACTATTGTCACAAGATGCACACTTAGGCTGGTATTCACCGAGCGCTCTTAAACGGCTCTTAACTTTACGAGGATCTTAACTTAAAATTTCTTTATGATATTCACCAACCACTCACAAGTGTTTTTCGAAGTTCGAAAATGAGAACCACTCTCTCTTGTTCAGGCATACCCAAACTGTGAAATCAAACTGTTTCTGAACTTGGAGGTATGTTAATCTGCCGATTTGCGTGGTGAGGGTGGCCGTATGGTAGTGTTGAAATTGGAAGGAAGCGCACTTCCACACTCTTTGGAAAATGGGGCAAGGAATTTTCGAACAAACTTTCGAAGAGAGCGCTCGTAAGTTTAGGAGTGGTCGGGACCACTATTTGTAACCAATTAGCATAATCAATGAGGGCTCCAGCCTCGATTTCACAACAGAAACAAACGACTGTTTGTTTTTAGCACCCTTTTACAAAAAAAGCTCTTCCAGCAATCATAGAGGATAAGCAGCTCTTCATCTCATTATTTCTTACAATTATTACTAATAATACAAAAGAATTAAATAAAAATAAAAAAAAAAAAAAAAGCTAAAAAATAAAAAAAAAAATATATACATATATATATAGACAAAAAAAAAAACAAAAATAATGCATATTCATGAAGTTCCTATTATTTATTTTGAACAAAGAAAGTTCATATTAAGTTAGTTAAAATAAACTCTATAAAAAATTGAAAAACATAGTAAGAATTAAAAAATACAGTGATCCACAAAAGTCTGCGTACAAGGAAGATATTTTTTAAAAATTGCTGTTATTCACAAATATAAAGTGAATTATTTTAAAAAAAAGGTATTTTTCATTAAAAAAAATTCACTACGTTTTTATTTTCAACAAAAAAAAAATACAAACAAAATATTCGTATCACAAAAAATTAATAAAAACAAAATAAACCTCTGAAATTCTTCCACAAAAGTCTGCGTACAGGTGAATATTTCTTGCATTACACTCTCTTTAAGTATCGATTAATTTGTTTTTGCATAATATGATTGTTTGTTTATTTTTAATCGTTCTAAACGCGTATTGCAAATCATTGTCTTTGGTTTTTTTTTGTTTTTAAAGCAAAAAATGGCAGATAAAGAGTTAAGTTTGAGTGAGCGGCAGTTGATTTATTAATCTTTACGTTAAACAAAAAAAGTCGTATTGTGAAATCTCAAAAATAACCTGAAGAGCTCGGTCAACGATACAGATAACGGTAGATCGCTTTAGAAATGCAGGACAGATTAAATCGGAGACAAGATAAGGCCGACCTTCGAAGCTCTCCGAAAGGGATAAGCGTGTGATCAAGCGAATGGTGGAGCAAGATCACTTTATAACGGCTAAGACGATAAGCACACGGCTCGAAATATATAACAACAATACAGTGCATCCAAAAACGGTAAGAAGAGCTATTGTTCAAGAGGGGTTTAAGTCACGCACACCCAGGAAAAAACCATTGGTCAGTAAAATAAAGAGAAAGAAACGGCTAGCATTTGCAAAAGAGTATGTTAACAAGCCTCCGGACTTCTGGCGTAAGGTTATATTCTCCAGCGAATCAAAATACAACATTTTTGGTTCTGACGGTCGTTTGAGGGTGTGGCGACGAGCAAACGATGCTCCTAATCCCAGATGCACAGTTAAGACTGCCAAGCACGGTGGTGAGGTGTTATGGCTTGGGGCTGTATGGCGTCTTCAAAAGTCAGTAAGCTGGAAGTAATAAAAGGATCAATGGATCAATATGTATACATCGATATCCTCAAAAGAAATTTGAAAACAAGTGCTGAAATTGTGGGTATATCCAATGACTATTACTTCAAGCAAGATAATGACCCCAAACATACCGCCCATAATCCGCATGTGGCTGGCATATAATACTCCCCACCTGCTACGAGCCCCACCACAGAGTCCAGATACGAGTATTAACCCTATCGAGCACTGCTGGGATAAATTGGAAAAAAAGATCCGAACCCACGATATCCGCAAAAAGTCGCAGTTAAAAGAAGCCTTGTTGCTTGAATGGAGTAAGATCAATAGTTCTTATACAGAAAAACTGGTAGGGTCAATGCAAAACCGTTTGAAAGAAGTTATAAGGCTAAAAGGGTATCCGACCAAATATTAACAGCGAAAGTAGTACAAAAAAATAATTATTTGTCTATATTAACTAACTTTTTTCAATTTCTGTTACAGCTGTACGCAGACTTTTGTGGAAGAATTTCAGAGGTTTATTTTGTTGTTATTAATTTCTTCTTGTTATGAATAATTGTTTTAATTTTTTTTTGTTGAAAATAAAAACCTTGTACATTTCTTTATTAAAAAATATTTTTTTTTAAACAAATAACTTTAAATTTGTGAATAACAGCAGTTTTTAAAAATATTTCTTCCTTGTACGCAGACTTTTGTGGATCACTGTATATGTAAATTACAAAAGTACCATGACCATATCCATTAATATAAATCAAACTTTGACTTAATTATTGCCTTATTCAGACTGTATAACAAAAACACAAACTCTCTGTGATTTAGAAGTAAAGAGACAATAAAATCCATTGTAACAAATTAAATATGAATTCAACTAATATTAAGTATTCACCATTAGACATTAAGTTATTCTATAAGATCGTATGTGGTATAAAACCAAAAGATACATCTATCAAAAAACTGGCATAAAACAAGTATGTTTATATAAGATAACAAACTCATTAACTTTACATTCAAACTTACCTATGTATTAAAACACATGAATAACATCACACATAATAGTGTAAAGATGGAAATTGACTTATACTACGTTTATATGGAGAATTGAATCGGAATTGAATCAGGATTTAGCTCCATGTATATCTGGATCGGATTGAAATAGGATTTCTCGATCCGATCCCACTAAACGAGCTGAATCGAATCGAAAATATGCTTGTATACCAGAATCGAGGAATCGAAGAATCGAGTGTATGTACAAAACCATATTGTCATTTCGATCCTATTTCAATTCGATCTCTCGATCCAGTGCCACCATATACCTGGATCGAAATCTCAATTCGGATTCGATTCGATTCCTCAATCTTCCCTTGTAACCGGGGTATTAGTCAAATCCATCTTCATCGTTCTAATTTATACTGTTATCTCTTTCTTTTCTTTCTGTCATATTATTTCCTTTTTAGGTTAAGTTTTCTTTTATCACACACCACATAAACTAGTATGATGTCTTTTGAGTGGGTTCATTTTAAACACAATCAGTTTTCTAATTAAAAAAAATCGCTTTGTGAATTATTATAATTGACTATAATCAATAAAAACTAAAGAGTGTAGCCTGGCCAATTCAAAGTCGGCAATAGATTTAAAACTATAATGTACAAATTTATATTAATGTAAAAGGAAAAAAAAAATCTCAATAAAGTTTACTTACTTACAGTAAGGAGGAGCAAGCAGAAAATCCTCAGCGGGAGCAAGTGTACTTACTCTTTCGTCTTTCCGTGTACTACGAAGCCAGGAGATGTATGCAGCTAGCAGCAACAACAATAAAGTTCGGTTCCTTAGTAAGATGGCAGTGGCATGAAATGGTAGGCAAAATTGTTGGGATACAATGCAGTCTCTCAATGCTTCATAGGCAGAACATATACAAAAATTTCACTCATCGGGTGGAGAGGAAGAAAATGAACTTCAACGGGAGCGAATAGTCAAATAATGGAGAGCAGCAAAAGTATTCTCTTTTACTACTATATATTATAAATATATAGATATAACTTTGTCACCAATTAATGATTTTTTCTTGACTTTATATTATTATAAATTATTATAAAATATTGTAGTTTATTGCAAAAGAAAAAACACATCAAATTGTAATGTAAAAATTGTAATAAGACAGTCAAATTAATTTAATAAATAAAACGATGCAACTATACGCGTTTACTGTTCACTTGTCGAAGACATTGGAAAGAACTAGGAAAAGTCCAAAGGCTCACTTGTTTATGTATTACTGCAGCAATGAGAACTTGTCCTAAAAGAGGTTATTCTTCGTCTGTGCCCATTACGATTACACGTAGAAGTTGAAAGTGCTGCAAAGGGAGCCAAGGAAGGGACTGGGTCCGCCAAATGTATAAGGAAAGAGGCTGCTTTTTAAAATCGGCAGTAACTAACCTTATCGACATTCCTTGGAATGATTTCAAAATACAATTTTGTAAAAAATTATAACACGGAGTTGAGTTGCAAAAAAGAGTGGGTAGCCGAATCAGAAAACTACGCATCCAAAGCCAATGCCATTAAGTGGTACACGGATGATTCGAGAACGACAGAAGGGACTGGTGCTGGACTTTTTGGGCCTAGAACCAAACTTTCCATACCAATGGGACAATTCACTATCATTTTCCAGGCGGAAGTCAACGCCATAGCGAAATGTGAAAATTTAAATCTTGAAAGGAATTACTGAAACCAAAGCATTGTCATTATGTCAGATAGCCAAGCCGCACTCAAAGCCTAGCAAAAATAGGGACACGGACTCCTCTAATGGAGCCGAATAGGAGAAAACAGAATTAAAAACGAAATCAAAATTGAGGAAGAGGCCAAAAGATCCAAACACTAAAAAGCACTCCCAAAACTGAGACAGGCCAAACTACTTCTTGGGAACTATAACCAAGATCGCTTCAAGAACTGTATCAGCTTAGGTAGGAACAATCTACGGATAGTAACGGGACTCCTCACGGGCTACTGTAAACTAAGAAGACACTTAAGTATTCTTGACCTGGTAAACAGCCCCACATACATATTCTGCAATACTGATATGAAGAAATGCCGGAACACATAGCTGGTGGATGCGAAGCACTAATGCATCAAAGAAACAAGTACCTGGGAGCCTGGGACGGTACCAGGTAGAAAGGGAGTGATTTATCCTCTCTGAAGGTACTCCAAATAATTAAAGTCATCAAAAAGATAAACTAAAAGGCGATCAGGAATAATGCCACATGGTTATACATATTGTCATTGAAACCATGTACATTTTTGAGATTTCTGCAACTTTATATAGGAAAGTACACCTTGTAAATTTAACAACAAACATACTTGTTGAAATTTTACGTGATGTTTTTCACTGAGTGAACTTGAGTCAAAATTGATTCATTTTCTATCCTTCTAAACAATGAATTGATGTGGTTGTATTCTCTTATAACTTAAGGCTATTAAAATCGATTTGACCGAATTAGTCTGCTCGTAACTACTTATGTACTTAGGTATTACATCATCACTTTCGGAAGAACCTCAAAAAACAGTTTTGTAAACAAAGTTCGTCACGAAGCGAAGGTTCAAAAAAATCGTTAGGGTTGTTTTCGAGAAACTACTTATTTTAACTTTTTACTTACTAATCGAGTCCGTTATGATTAGGTAGGAGTCATTTAATACTTTGGGCTCGTGATTTGGAAAATTATTAGTTAAAGAAAAATAGTCCTAAACTAAATCCAATCTATAGGTGATCTTGCAAACATTTATTAAGAAAAGGTGGAATGAATCCATGTTGAATGTGAATAATGATTTTATAATCTCTAGGATCCCTTGGCATATAATTGCGTTTGGGTTAGATCTATTTGTGTTTAGGTGAGAAATCTATTTGCTATGTCGTTTGGGAAAAGTATAGTTCTCTGGTGGAAATATCCAAAATTCTTGAATTTCTATAAAAATTATCAATGCAAAAGAAGTAAATTGTTGGTCTAAAGGTGAAGTCCGAAGGACTTTTCTGCTCCAATTTTTTTAATATCAATATCACTCAAATATATTTAGTAAATTAGTCCTTTGAAGCATGGAAAATAATAACTCATACGAAATAAAACCAAATTTGTTCTTGTATTTAAAAATTATTATGTTTATAATTTATTTTAATTTTTTCGTCAACCTACATATTTATATCTTAACATTTCGTTTAACTATATAACAAATTATAAAATTAAATTAAGTAAGTCAAATTATTCTTTTCGTTTTCACGCATTTTTTTTTAACTAAAAATAACTTATAATAATTGATTGTTTATTCAAATATACATTTTTCTGCAACTAACACATAACACCAGTACAAGATTAAATCAATTTTAAGTAAGCACAAGATTTTATCTTAACTTTTTTTTTAGTTTAACTTGAATTTATTTATAAAATACTTAAACGTTATATTATTTCTCCTAAACAAAATAAACATTAATCTATGTACAACATTATTTCAGTTAATTAAAATATTATAATATTTAAAAATAATACTTTTGAATTGAATTTACAAACTTAGATTTAACAAAAAAAATTAAAAAACTATAAATGCTTATTTACAACGTTACATTTTTGTAAGGCATCCGTGAGAAAATTATTTGTAAATAATAAATATTTTAAATGTATCGTTTCGTATAGCAGTATATATATATGTAATTATAGGGTTAGCTACCTTTAATTTGAATGCGTGTATAAAAATACCTACACATTTTGTTTGTAAATTTATAAAAATGGTTAATTTTCAATGAGATTTTTTTCAGCTGCATTAAAACACGGACGGTTTTGAATTCGATAGTTCAATTTTGCAAAAAAATATTTAAAAAAATATGTATTGTATATCGTAAAAGGATATTTACTCGTACTTCTTTTATTTGTAAATTCCAACATCGAACTTCGAATCAAAGTTCCAAGAAGAGAATATTTAATCAGTTGGGTTTTATCAAACACGACTATTCGGAAAGGATTCGAGACGTGAACTTAAAATAGTAAATGCCGAACACGTTTGAATTCGAAATTGGTATATAATAAATAACTAATGAAAACTATTTGGGTGCATAGTTACAGGGCTCCAAAATATATCTGTAATACAAGTCTTTATATAAACTTGGCTTATAAGACCTAGTCGTAATAATTTTAGAAGGAACAAAAGAATTACATATTAAATGGTTTGTAATTGAAACGGCATTTGCAAGAGTTGGAAAACTCAACTGATTTTAGTCATTTATTGTTAAGCTATAGAGCCAATTCCCAAAACAATAGCGAAAGTATTTATTTAGTACAAATTAATCGTTTTTTAAAACTACCATAACCGCCAGCGGCTCTAAGAGAAAATTAACTTAATCTACCTTCACAGTTTGGACAGTGTTTTTAATGAAAATTGTAAGTCTACTATTTCTGAACAATATTTAACGCTAATATTTACAAACAATACAATTTACGAAGTTAAGTATAAAAGTCTAATGGTCATTTGATCGTAAACATTAAGAAATAAACTCCAAGATAGCGCAATGGTTCTTAGTATGCCATTCAAAATGGATTATACTCTTTTGAACCCAATAGCATTCTACTTTGAAGTATCACTACACAATTCCATTTGACATGTTCGTTAGAAAATCCGATTTTTGTTTTTCGCTCCCAAAAATGGCTTCTCTTCGGACATTTTCTCGATGTTACCGCTAAGTGTTGGATCAGGTCTTCGTCGTTTAAAGAAGCCGCATTTGTGCATCACGTATGTGACAATGGCTAAAAGTAGAAGTCCTCCAATAATGGAAAGAATTATTATCCACCACGGTGTTGGAGTCTCACGTGCCTGATCTGAAAGTTCTGGATATGCTCGTGTTTCCACCTGAAACGAAAATTCATTAATAAATAGTTCTTGCGAGTGAAAATTTCCAACTTACCATTTCTCGATCATCTGAATCGATTTGTTCAACTGCATACTCAGTTGGTATTCTAACATGACCTCTTGAGACTATTTTCACCAAATCTACCCTAGGATAGTCAGCAATGAATGTTGAATTCCACAGTCTTGCTTTCACATGAACATAAGCTTCAGTCTTTTGAGGCAAATCATAAAGTTCACAGTTGATTTTTATACAGAAAGCTGTTGCTTTATCACAGTCCATAACGACTACATCGTGTTTCTTACCGTCTTTGCCAGTAAGTCTCTCGGCCCGAATAACTTTGGCCCTATCACGACGTACGCGATTGAGATGAGCATCACTGGGCGTGGACAGTTTTTCGAAAGATTCTGTTTTCTCAAAATATGTATGACGGTTGTAGTAATGTGATTTGTTTGTTGGCCTTAGCATATAAGGTTCTGGTATATAGCGCAGATCTTCGTGTGTCATAGATGCTTTTGCCTTTCGAGGCAATTTTAATGGATTGACCATGTCTGGGCCGACGGTGCACTCACCATGACGGGCACCTAAAAAAAAAACAAGAAAATTAAAGTTTCTTTTAATATTTATGCTCCTTCAAAATCAAGATTTAAAGCAAATAAATATTTTTTACTTTTAAAGTTGATGGACTATAACAAAAATAAGTTTTTTCATAATCAAATATTGACTCAATATTGACTATAAACGTTGCAAATCACGCAAGCTCAAAAAATTAGATTTTAAACAGTTTTTATAGATGGGAATTTGACCAAGAACCAAGAATTTGTCGGCAGAACCTTCAGTTTTGTACCGAGTCCGTATAGCTTAAATCTGGAGCATTTCTCCATCAGGGAAGATTCTTGGAGAATCTGTCACTTCCTCGCCAAGGGCAATATCTTTATGTGGCAACGGCTGGGAAACGAGCTTAGACCTCAGGCATGACTGTCCAACCGCACTAACTACCATGCCTCCTTTTTTTATTAACCATAATTTGTGCATGAGTACTTAAAGGGCTTAATTAGACATAGAGTAAGCTTCTAGACCTCCATTTTTGAAAATGGTTAGTTATTGATCGAGTTTGATGTGGAAGTGGAGTATCTATACTTTGCCGTTCGTAGTTCAAAGCATCTTTACTTGAAAAACTGTGTAATATACCTTGGCTTAATGGTAAGTGTGTTGGTCAGTCTGAAGGTCACGGGATCGATCTTATACCATGTCACCTTTTTTAGCAGAAGTAGATTTGACAGACGATTGTAAGTCTTCTGCGTTCCCGTCGAACGCCGATTAACAGCACGCACACAGGAAAAGTTGAGAGTTTTGAGTCACTATATCCAGGTATTTCACGTGGTTGCCAGTGGAAAACCTGCACACTTAAAGTCTGATCTTCAAAAAATAAATGCTGGTGTTCCCCAGGGCTCCGTTTTGTCTCCGACTCTCTTCCTCATTTTTATAAATGATCTCTTGTCTGAAACTTCTAATCCACTTCATTGTTTTGCCGACGACTCTACTCTCAGCTTTTCGTACTCGTTTTCAAATTCACGTCCATCTCCTTCGGAAGTGGAATTGCAACGGTATCGTATGATAAGCTCCATTAAACTCCGATCTTTACAGCATTGTTAAATGCGGGGTAAAAAAAACCGTGTGGAGTTTAATGCTTCGAAAACTCAATGCTGTCTATTGTCGTTGAAGCAAAATATACCCCCTATGCCATTGTCCTTAAATGGCACTTGCATCGAAGAAAAGCTCTCATTACTCGGTATGTGTGTTAACGACGATCTTCGTTGGAATGATCACATAGTCGAGACCGCCAAGAATGCTGCTAAATGCTTAGGATTTCTATATCGATGTAAGAAATTTTTCACGCCTTCTGATCTGGCTACTATTTATAAGGCGTTTATACGTCCAAAACTCGAGTATAACTCACACCTTTGTCAGGCGCTGCTCAATCTTCTCTCCATTTATGGGATAGAATTCAGAACAAAGCGTTAAAACTGATTGGAAACAGAGCTATCATGGATTCATTCCCATCTCTTGAACACCGTCGGATTGTTTCATGTATTTCCCTGTTTTATCGCTTCTTTCACAAGCAATGCTCACTCGAAGTAGCCAGTTGCATTCCTCTCCTTTATCAATTCACCCGTGATACCCGCTTCGCTAGGAATGCTCATCAGTTCACCCTTGAGCCTAACTTTGGTCGTACCGTCAAATATAGAGATTCGTTTTTTAGTCGCACAACACGATTATGGAATAACTTACCCGGCACAGTTTTCCCCTGCCATTTCAATTTGCAAACATTCAAAACCAATATTCATCGACACCTCCTTTCTCTCCCCTCCTTATTTCCCCCTCGCCCGTGCTGTGTTTATAACATTATAAGGGTCTCGTAATATACCCTTGAGCGCGAGTGAATTATAAAAAAATAATTGTGACCAATTGTGATGCTACATGGGTCTAGGATAGCTTTTATATTTCGGTCTCCTTATGAAGACAAATTTCAGTATTTTCCAGATCAATCGGATCGTCGTAGTAGAAGTCTCCCAGATGGAATCTTCGTCTTTGGGATAGAGCAGGAAAGGTCTGGTACATGTGAGGTAAAAAACAGGTACAATTTAAAATGTCTTGTATTTGAGGTTCCATGTTATCTGGGTGAATATCACATTCCTTGACTCGAAAAAGACAGACCTTCCATATTTTTTTTGTGTGCTTAAAGGCAAATCCTAAAAATTTGGAGTTTCTCTAATTATTGCAAGTGCTTTATGTTTTGTTCATGAAGACAGAAGCGCCTTCTTCAGACATATCCAAATTTATTTATTCAAGAAAATCCGTAGCTTAAAATATACCCTCAAAAACTCAAAGAAAATTATTACTTAACTTTTTACACAATAGCCAATGTGTTTTTAGAATCATGCAGTTAAATTAGCTTTAAAATTAAACATTTTAAACTCAGCACATTGCAAAAACTCTGATAGAACAAATTCTCTCAGATATTTCTTTAATTTAAAAAATATATACACCGCGTTAATTTTATTTGTTTTTCATTTGAGGACGGTTATATGGCTTGGGATTTTCAATGTTTAATTAAACTGTCAGAATGGGTAACTCAAAATCAAGATCACGTTGCATAGAGAATACTCAACCACAAGAAAATGTAATAATAATCTCATCGAAAGTTGCTGAAAAATTGAATGATTTTGACGAAACGGAGCATGATTTGTATTCACCAAAGGATTTTTGCCAAGAAAAACTCAAAGAGTTAGAACATTTCAATAATAAATCAAACGAACTGATGGAAAATCAATTCAAAAAAACAGCCCGTGAAGTAGAAGCAATGTTAGAACATCGCAGAAAAGTTCCACAGTCGGATGAATTCAGTCAAAGTCGTAAAAGATTAATAGATTGTTACAAAAGATTTCCTAGTGAATCACTGAAATGTATGGAGATTGCTCAAGAATTTCAAAAGCTCTTTTTCAATAATCGTTAGTGGATTTTGCATTATTCAATAAATCTTACCTTCAATTATTGGAAGATCTTCCAAATAGAGTAGCCATTTGCCTTGTTTCTTATCATTGGCAACTTGATGTGGCCAGTAGATGGTAAGTGAGACCTTCGGAGCCTTCCATGGACCGTCGTTGTATATCTGAATAAAAGATTTCAATCAGTTTCCTTTATTTGATTTAAGTTCAAAAGTAATCACCTGGTAAGTATGTGTAACAAGGGTTCCTATATCCTCGAGGTACTGCATGGCACTCTCACCCTTGATTTCTCCACCATAGAAAGACTGCTCAGGACTTGCCCAACCTCTCAAACTAAGATCAGCTCGTTTAACTACTCTTACTGTCTGTTTGGTAGCTGGAACACCGCCAATCAGTTTCGAAGTGGTGTTTGCGAAAATTTCAAAGGTCAATTTGGTTTCATCATCTTCCAAGCCACTCGGGTCGAAACGAATTGACACTTGAAATATTGATCCTCTCCGCATTGGATTGCCTAAACCACATGCAACTACTGTCTCATTGAATCGATTGCATACCGCTGTATTCTAATGTTACAGACATTGAAGGAGTTAGGTTTTTGAAAACCTTTATTTAAAAAGAAAAAACTTACCGTTTTTAAAGCTGCTATGTACGATACACTCTTTTGATGCACAATGAACAATTGTGACTCATAGGCAGAATCAGCAGAATTGCTGATATTCACGTTAAGTCTCAGTTCGTCTTGTTCACCAAGGATCAATGCGTATTCGTCATCTATGAAAACAAAATAGATTATTTGAATTTTCTGATAAATCCTTATCCTGAAAACATACTTTGTTTGTCCAAGTCAATTTCAGCATACAGTTCCAGATTCGATTCACATGTATCATCATCTCCACAATCTTTCTGGAATGTAGCTTCAAATTCAATATCAGCCTGTGTTTTATCGAGAATAGGATTCAAGGCCTTTAACCCTGAATCAGGCAAATCAGACTCAACAATTGTGTAGTTAAGCCTAAACTTCAAAGGACTTTGAATGTCCCTGGTATTCTCTTTGATATAACCAGTTACTCGATGGCAGTCTAGCATTCCATTAGTTCGTACAGTAACTTCTCGTTTTATGACATTTCTTCGCTTGTTGTCCCGATCAAAAAAGACTCGAGAGAACTTTTTCGAGTTCGAAAATGTTTCGGCTTCGACTGTTAACATAAGTTTGAGATCAGTTGGTCTGGTTGTTTGCTCATAGGGATCGATGGAGCAGCATGCTTCGAATGAAAAGCTGTAAGAATTTACATCAGTCAATCAGAAATAAATGAGTTTATGTAGGTAAATAACTTACCACGTAAGATTCGTAGAAACGTCTGTAAAACATCCCTCCTTAGTTGGGTCGATATTCTTTAACTCAGTACCTCTAACTTTTGTTTGAATGCTTATGATTGGTCGTGATAGAAGAGCAACTACTGCCGAAGAATTGTAGGCTCCAATGACAACATCCGGATACGAATTATCATCCAAGTCAGTTCCACCGGTTATCGAGCTTCCAAAAGTATTAATAGGAATCGGTGTGTTTCCCAGATCTGAGGCGTGAATTATTTGTGCAGGTTTTTCCACAAGACCTGTTCTTGATCCTAGATAAATATAAACAACACCATTCTCTTCGTACGGTGCTCCAATAGCAAGGTCCTCGCAGTTATCTTTGTTGATGTCTCCAATATTGGCCAAAGCTGACCCAAATCGACTCTCTACTGTCCCTGTTAGTTTGAGCGTTGCTTTTAGTGGTAGACGACTTTTTTGGTTTTGGAAAATATAAACAGCTCCACCTTCATTTTTGGAAAAGTAAAACGGTGCTGAAACAATCAGATCTGGTTCACCGTCCCCATTGATGTCAGCTGTGGTCAGTTCATAGCCAAAACTTGAGGCAAACTGCTCACCCTCTAGTATTGTTTCCACTGGAACAGGATTTGAGTTGGCCTTATTAAAGATCACAACTTGACCATGACCATTACTGCGGGGAGCTCCCGCAGCATATGACATCCTTTCGCCGAAATAACGTCCTCCGGTAACAGCCATTCCCAAATAGCTGTACTTATCCACGGGCGATGAACTCTCGGAATGGTCCCCATAGTACATATTTTTGTCGCGCTCCAAGTACTCTCCTCCAATTTCCGTAACGAAAATCGTTCCGCGCCACGTAAATGGCCCCGGTGTGCCCAATACCATTGTATTATCGTCCAATAATGCTCCAGATGTACCAACTTGACAAAAACCATAGTCTTCGTGAGCTCTGGAAATAAAAAAACAGTTTATTATTTTAATTTATTTTTCTATCTTCTGTTGACCGAATAAGGGTTTGCTGCCATGCAAAATGCACAACACACCCTTTTAACCATTGTACATTAGTATGCCGTTTAATTAACATGCAAAGGTAGCGCTAGGGTATACTATATGTACGAGTATATTTGTAACCCACTTCTAGCAATTTAAGTAGTCGCAAGTTTAGTCTAAGTCGACAGTAATTATATTAATTTTCTGTCTAAGTTATTTCAAAATGAGACTATGTTCGGGACATGCACATGGAGCGTCGTCATATTATAATAGGTTAATCATCGTCCTTTGTTGGAGAACCACTCCCACGGGATAGCAATTAAAGTTTGCACTGGAAACGATTGTGTACCTACACTTGATTTGTCGAGGTCATGTTTTCCTTGGGATAGGATAGCAAGACTAAGAACACGTACAAGGATCATATTGAGATATGAATAATGAAAGTCACGCGCTAATGAGGATTACGTGAGGGTGTGTGAAATTTGAATCTTCTTGTGAAATAATAACATTTCATAATTTATCCTAGTTTGGAAGAGTATATGGGAATGCTTGTTAGTTTTTTTGTAAACACAACAAGAATAAGTTATAAAGTTGAAAGTTGACATTCAAAATTAAGAATGGCATTTCCGCACGTTTCATTTAATTTTTTAAATTTAGTTGACAATCGTATTTCCATGTGTTTGTATGTACATACATATAATTTGAAAGTATATTTCGATAAAGCTTTTTGTAATATTGAAAACAAACTTTCTTTATATCATACATGTCATGACTATTGCAAAAGTGAACACTAATCGATACCTGAAGCTTAAGGATTTACCGCTAACAAGTATTTTAAGGTTGATTTGGTCAAAAAGTGAGGTTTCCTGTGCGTAAACCAGTAAAATCATTATAATTTGAAAAGAAGTAGTGTAAAATAAAAAGTTATTGATATAACAAAGTTGTGTCATAATCATCCAGGATAAACATAAATTTTATTTTATACGTGTCCTTTTAAAATATCAGTACATTTTCAATGGGTTTCAAATTTTCCTAGTTTCAAGACGTTATG
Source organism: Philhelius festivus (assembly GCA_963931855.1). Lineage (NCBI taxonomy): Eukaryota > Metazoa > Arthropoda > Insecta > Diptera > Syrphidae > Philhelius > Philhelius festivus. The sequence continues at coordinate 4,919,906 of OZ007556.1, read as the reverse complement.
GGTTTGCTTTTGAGCACACCTAAAACAAAGACAGTTCGTGGAGCAACAATAAGTGTAATTAGAACTTTTCTTGACATTTGTAAATGCCCAAGTGAAGTGTGATGATAAATTCGATTAAAATTTTAAATTTTAATATTATACTTTAATAGATTTAACATTTTTCGCCATTATTTTTAGTTACCTGATAGTTGCTTCGATTACTTAACGTCAAACACTTTTCTCATATAATAATTTGGTGTTTTTAGTATCACCTTTGTATATAAAACTTATAGTACTTTCATGAAGACGAACGATAGGGGCGATATCTTAAACGTAGCGATAGTACTTGTTAGATTTGTCTCTGCTAAATTTAATAATAAAATATTCTCTTTTCTACTACTTTTTTTTATCTTATCCTACTTTCCACTGTAAAATCGTGCGCTAATATTTCAGCGCCACCACTAGGATAGCGTTGGTAACACAAAATCACGCTCCATGATAATAAAGGGTTTTTCAACAGGGACGCTACAAAAGTAGAGCGACAGGGACAGCAAACGACGCCATATTTCTTGCCGCTCTTTTGACATTTCTCTTCAGTAAGGTTTGCCATTTCATATGAGCCAACAACGAGTCGAAATTATTAAAATTTACTACCGAATTCGGAGTCAGTGGCCTCAACGTTAAGAGCGCTACGTCCAATTTATGGTCGTCATAATCGTCCTAGCAGATCAACAATTGAGCGTCTAGTGGAAAATTTGAATCCACAGGCACAGTACAGAATGCTCCCGTGCCAGTGAGACAAAGAAGTGCCCGTAGTGTCGAGAATATTGCTGTCGCTGAGGCTTCAGTTGGAGAAAGCCCAAATGTGTCTCTCACACGTCGTTCTCAAGAGTTGGGCATCTCTGTGATGTCTTTGTGGCGAATTTTGCGAAAAGATCTTGGCCTACATCCTTACAAGATTAAATTGACGCAAGAACTGAAGCCGCTTGATAACCAGAAGCGTCGTATGTTCGTGAATTGGGCTGAGCAACAAACAAACAAACTAACAATTTACTCATATAATCAAATGAAAATTTTATCAAATTTTACGTTCGATTTTTTGAATACTGCTAAAGAATTCTGCTAGGTTTACCTAGCGTGCTCAATATTTCCCTTCCATTGTGATTTTTAGACATATAAATCCAATGTACATTTGGTATTTCCTTTTTGATCATCTCCAACTTTCATAAACCCTGTGCTCAAACATTTAAAGGGTAGATACTCCTTCCTAATCCTAATCCGTGTAGTCCGCGCAAAATATAAAAACAAAAGATCCCAAAACCGTTATAAGATAATTTGACATCAAAAATTTTTGCACAAACATTTATTTTTATTTTTTTTATATTACTTAAAAATTTGCTATTTGGAAACATTTTTTGAATTTTTTTACTTAAAATTCTTAAAAAAATGTTCAAAATTGCAAGCTGAATATTTTTCGCCCACATAACATACATACTTTGGTCTTTCAACCAGCAATAGGAATTAAAAAATTAAATCTGACAAAAAAATGCAGCTGAAGAAAGTGCGATCATTATCCTGTTTTGTTCCCCAAAATTTATTTTGCAAAATATCAGTAGGTTTTTTATTTCGCGCGAAATTTTATGAATTTTCTCGGCAGATTTTTAACTGGATGTTCATAAGGAATCTTATTTTCAATTGTTAATTTTTTTGACACCACAGCTCGTGGAGAACCAAAACCTTGTGGCTTAAAACTCTTAACTATTCCTGAGTACATGTTACGAGCAGGAATGGAGGAGACATATAAAAATTATATATGTAAAAGAAAAAGTAGTACCCCTTGGCATAATGCGCGTTGGACTATCATGCAGAAGGTCTTGGGTTCGATTTTTTTATATTTATTTATTTTTTGTATTAACCAATAAGATATTTCAATATAAAAAAAGTTACACATACGCCACAGTGACCCGCAGTTAGGACGCAAACAAAATAATTAAAACAAATGTATGGCTGACTAAACAATTACACCAATTCATCTTTGTTGAACATTCAATAAATGTCAAAATTTTACATATGGGATGCAAAGATTTCGAAGCCATTAAGTAAGTATCGCAAGCGAAAATGGGTAAAGTATTTTTTACCCACTAACCCATGCAGAAAACAAATCATAAAACAAAATGGCGGAAGTTGGCGGAACTTTTTATTTTCTTGCCTGATAGGAAAAAATACTGCGAAAATTATGTAGTACTAAGTTTTTAGGTACCAAGGGCTGCTATATTACTTTTTTGTAAATTTTTCTTTTTCAGCTTTCGTGAAAAAACACTTTGAACTCTGACCTTAAATGATCAAAATTAAAAAAAGAAAATTGCTTGATTGAAAAAAATATGCTTTGAATAAAGTTAATACCTTTATATTTAAAGGCAACAAAAAACTCTTCAAAATAAAAAAAAAACACCTTTAAACAAAAAAAAAAGTCGATCCGGCAAGCACTAACTTTTGACTTAGAATAAAAGTAACGGATCGACATGGCGTGGTAAATATGGTTGTCATATGATGCAGTGCCTATTTATCTATGACATAACGGTTAAACTTTCATGTTATGCTTCATTTTTTATTTTAGACTTTTAATCAGCTTTTGGTATAAATATCCCTATGTGCAACGGTCGCCTATTATTTTTATAGCTCTCTTTTAAATTCTATCCAAGAGACTCAAGTGAGTTTTTGGAGCACCTGCCCATATATGGGAATTGTATTCGAGCTTCGGAAGAATAAAGGCTTTATGTATACGAGTATATAGCAACCAGATTAGATGGGGTAAAATACTTCTTGCATTGGCGGAGAAAACCTAAAAGTGAAAAGTGCTGCTCATTAGCCGTTTGGAATCGGCAGAGAATTGTAGGTCCCTTCCATTCCTGGCAACACGCACACAGAAATGGTTGAGAGTTGTAAGTCACTATAAGATCCTGGTTTTTTTTCAAGCTGTTGCACCACCAAATTTTAAAGAAAAATCATTTTAGTTTTTTTAATTGGAACTTGGAAGTGGCTAGCAATCAATCCAAGACCTATGGGGCTACAGTCAACTAGATAACTAGCTATAACAATGCGTTTTTCGTTTCGCAAATGTCGCTGTTTAACGTGGAGGTTAATTAGAAAAAGCGCTTAGACTTTCGTCGAGGACAGTTTAGGATATGGTTCTTAGGTATATTCTAACAAAAAAATCGTTCTACGGTATGAGTATATCTGCAATGTTGACATCATTTTTCGGGGATTTAAGAAAAAACTTACTTTGGTCCACCCTGGACCCTTCCTAAATGTTGTTTTTTTTTTTTCAAGGTAATTATTGACTTTCAGGTCAATTTTCTCCAGAAAATGCATAATAAACATAAGATTTTCCTATTTTTGGTATATGTACATAAAAATAATAAAAATACCAGTCAATACAAAATTTGCGGAAAACCCATAGATTTTATGATACTTGCGAAAACGTGGATCAAGTAGAATTTAAGTTTTAATACCTATGTTTCTAATAACAGTTGACATAATAAGAGTTGTTTTTTTTTTAAATTAATGATGTTGCAAAATAAGCGTGGTTGTTTTAATTTCTGCAGAACCCTTATTTCCTTCATTTTTTATTTTTTTTTTATAATCTACTCACGCTCAAGGGAATATGATTACCCTTCAAATGTTTCAACACAGCGTGGGTGTGAAGTTACGGAAGAGAAAGAAGGATAGGAAAGATGTGACCCTGTTCCTTAAAAATTCTCAGGTTTGGGGTATGAGGGCCTATTAGGAAAACTTCCTAAACAAAAAAGTATAAAAGATTAGAAAAAAAAATATTTAATCAGTTTATTTTCTTACGCTTGAGTTGCTTAGAAACACTATTTAAAATATCTGTAGTTACAAATCAAAAAAAGCAAACATATTTATGTAATCGCTCGCACTAAATGGTTGCACTTATCAAAATTCGCAAGTACTACAACCGAATTATCAATACAAAAATATATTGCTTCCAAATTAAATATTTCTGAAGACAACATTAAATGTTTTAAGCTGGTTAAAAAGAATGTAAACGTTACTAGCTTGAAGCATATAAACTTTAAAATTGGTATTCCTTATGATAAATTTGATTTGGCCCTTAATGCTAAAAATTGGCCGTCAGATGTTCGTGTAACAAACTTTGTTAATCGGCCAAAAAACTATGGAAACTCTCGAATAAATACAATCAAAGTGTAACCCCGTCCATCATCATGTCTTCGCACCCACAACCTTCATCATCATCATCTTTACTTCATGATCAACAAGCTGGCACCATTCCGTCATCATTGCTTTCTCTTCCGATCATAAATACGAAAACAAATTTAAGCATCTATTATCAAAATATGGGTGGCTTCTCTTCTAAATTAAGAGATCTTGCTCTTTCCATTGATGCATGTGAATGCGACATATTTGTGTTCACTGAGACGTGGCTTCATGAGCATATTAAATCTGAAGAGCTCTTTGATTTGTCAATGTATTCTGTTTTCCGTCTTGATCGATGTGATGTCAATAAAAAGAGAGGTGGTGGGATTTTGATTGCAGTTCATCGCTCCATTACTGCTACAGCTCTTGATCTAAGTATTATGAGTGCGGACAACTACAGTATTATAGAACAGCTGTGTATCAAACTCTCTTATTCTGGAATTGTACTTCTTATTTTTCTCAGCTATATTCCACCTGGTAGTGCAGTAGCTGTTTATAAAAAACATATTGAAAATATTGAAAGGGTTGCCAACTTATCTGAAAATGAAAATTGTAACATCTGTGTTCTTGGTGATTTTAATTTAACTAACTTAATTTGGTCTGAAACAGATGAAAATAAATTAGTACCATTTTTAATTAATACTGAATCTGAAGTTTTGTTTGTTGATTCTCTTTTTTCTTTGAATTTAAATCAAGTTAATAACGTGCTAAATTCATTAAATAGACTATTAGACTTAATTTTTGTTTCAGAAGACTTAAATGTTAAAGTTTCTGAGTCACTTCCACTTCTTTCAAACTCTGTTCACCATAAAGCTGTCAATTTTTGTATTTCAAGTTATAAATATGATAATTATAATAACTTTAATAACTCCAATTCTTTATATCGTAAATTTAACATAAATAATTTAGATAATTTGAAATCTCAGTTAAATTGTATAGATTGGCTTTCTGAATTTAAAAACAATGATTTAGATGTGAACTTCTTTAAATTAAAAAAAATTGTGAGTGCAGCCTTAAATAGTACTGTTCCATTAATTCGTCAAAAGATGACTAACAGTCCAAAGTGGTACAACTACCGCCTTAAAAAACTTAAAAATGCAAAAAATTTGGCCCATAAGCGTTACAAAAACTCTAGTTCTGTAGATGACTATGCAATTTACTGTCGTTTAAGGAAGGAGTTTGTATTCCTATCTAAATTCTTATATTCAAATTATGTACAGTCAATTGAATCTAAATTAAAATCCAATCCAAATCAGTTTTGGAATTTTATTAACTCAAAGCGCAAAAGTGTAGGTTTTCCCTCGACTATGCAATTTAATCAGAAATGTTCATGTGAACCAAATGAAATTGCTAATATGTTTGCTGATTACTTTCAAAGTATATATAATTCTACAAACACTGTTGAAGTAGTTGATGAATATTTTAAATCTATTCCTTCTTTAATTGAACATTACAAGTTTACAATTGATGCTCATGATGTACTAAAATTACTAAGAGAATTAGAACCCATTCATAAGCCTGATATTTTAGGCTTTATTCCTCGTGTTTTACGGCACTGTGCAGATACTCTTTGTGTTCCATTAACAGAGCTATTCAACCAATCAATATCTTCTGGTGTTTTCTTGGAAGAGTGGAAAATATCGGTTATAACGCCTGTATATAAAGCTGGTAAGAAAGATGATGTAACCAACTATAGACCTATAACTAAACTTTCCATTATTCCAAAAATGTTAGATTGTCTTATTAAAGATATATTTATCAATCTTATAAAGGGACATGTATCAAATTCTCAACATGGGTTTTGTAAGGGTAGATCTACGGTTTCAAATTTAGTTGAGTTCACAAATTTCTGCATAAACTCTTTAGAAAGAAATAAGCAAATTCATGCAGTATATACCGATTTTACAAAGGCATTCAGTAGAGTAAATTTAAAAATCATTTTGAAGAAGCTAGAGGCGTATGGAATTAATGGATCATTACTGAACTGGTTCGCTTCTTATTTATATGGTCGTAAGCAATTTGTCGTTATCGAAGACATATGTTCTAAAGAAATCCATGTTACTTCGGGTGTTCCTGAAGGAAGCCATCTAGGTCCTCCTATTTTTCTGTTACATGTTAACGATGTGCCGAATATACTAAAGTTCTGTAAATGCCTATTATTCGCGGATGACATAAAGTTTTTTGCTGTTATTTCATGTGTAAATGATTGTTTGCTCTTTCAAAATGATATGGATGCATTTTGTAAGTGGTGTACCTTGAATGATCTTAAATTAAATATTGATAAATGTGCTTCTATGTCTTATAACAGGTCCTTATATCATATAGTTCCATCATATTCTTTGGAAAATGTTGAATTAAAAATTGTTCAAGATGTTAAGGATCTTGGTGTTATATACGATGAGAAACTTACATTTAAACTTCATGTCAACTCAATTATTTCTAAAGCTAATTCAATGTTGGGATTTTTAAAAAGAAACTCGGCGGAGTTTAAAGATCCTTATACTCTAAAATCGCTTTATTGTAGTATTGTAAGGCCATCTTTGGAATACGCGTGTGTTGTATGGAATCCGTTAACTCAATGTGACATAAATAGGATCGAAAGCGTTCAAAGGAACTTTTTGCGCTTTGCTTTAAGAAAATTCTTCGGAAATGTTAACACCTTACATCATTCTTATAGGTCTAAATGTTTGTTGTTAGGAATGCAAGCTCTCCATTCACGCAGGGAAATGTATAGTGTAATGTTTGTTCGAGATATTCTTTGCAGTTTTGTAGACTGTGAAAATTTACTTGCTTTATTGAACATATACGCTCCATCAAGATCTTTAAGACATAGGCCGTTACTATTTGAGGTTGCGCATAGAACTTGTTATGGATTACGTGAGCCTTTAAGCCTTTGTTGTAGATTTTTTAATGAATCATATTACAACCTAGATATAAGTTTAAAAAGAAATATATTTAAAAATTTATTGTTGGCCTATTTAACCCACAAATATAATTCTAGTATTTAAGAAATTGTAATTTCGAATCTGTTGATTAAGAATATATCGTAGATAAATGAATAAATAAATAAATAAATTAGATAGATTAGAATTGATTTATTATCTGTTTCCAATTGTACAATTTACAAAGATTTATATTTACAAAATCGTTAAAGCATGGCTTTGCCGTCTGCCCGATTGACGCTAGTTTATACTATAAAAGGAGATTTTTAATATCAAAAAATAAACTATTGAAAAAGTTAAAAAGCAGGTAAACATTATGTGTGTCTATGATTTTGTGTGTTTTTTTTTTGTGATGTTTTTTTAGAATGCTTCATTAAAAATTTGAGTTCTGTAAGCCATTGCTTTCCTATAATAGTTATAAAGCTGAGATATATTTCCTTCGCAATTAAGAATCGCTAGCACTTCTGGTACCGTTTTCTGGTCACTACCAAGAAAAGTTCTTCTTACTTCCTTCAGGACGGGGCATTTTCCGATGAAATGTATGATGTCTTCTCTTACAGCCAGGTTACAAACACTGCAAAAAATTGGCAAATCGTCGCGATGGGGGATGAAGTTCAATCTTACCAACTCTCCTCGCATTTTAAATATTGCTGTTATTAAGTTTTGACTATTCTCAGTTCTAAAATAATTCTTTTCGCATAGATTGTGATCCAGAATGCTGTAAATAGCTCTATGAACAGAAGATGTCGCCTTGTTGATACAACCGACTCTATAATTTTCGTCAACTTTATTTACTATGCTATAAAGTGCATCCTTGATATCCTTTCTGTTAGTTGGCAGGCTTAGATTAAGGTTCACATCGCATTGATCTGTAAGTTCTTTGAGTTTCTCATACCAATGGACCCTCTTTTGTATGGTGTGTAGCGCTATAACTTTTAGCAATCTACCATCTGGCATGCAAAGAACTTTCACTAAGTAGTCAATATGAAGCTTAAGTGTTTTAATAAACAAAGGTGACAAGCCGGTTTCGATATTTATCATGTAATTAGGTGTATTCCGCGGTAGTTTGAAGCATCTTTTTACATAAAACCGTAATAATTTTTCTACTGTTTCGTACTTCTTAAAACCCCACGTTTGCATATATCATTATGGATTCCGCGACTGATACAAAGACTCTGTACTTAACGCTGTGGTAAATAAGGTTGTTTTCAAAGAATTTCTTCCATGTAGCACTTATTGCGCTTTTAGCTTTTATAAGCTTATCTTTTAGGTGGTTTTCCATATTTAAATTGCTTATTATAATAACACCAAGATATTTATAGGATCTCTCGACTTCGATCGGTTCGCCGTTTAAATTCCACTTCTCATTTTTGGACAATCTGCCTGAACCCTGCTTAAACAACATAACTTTTGATTTGGTTAAGTTAACCGTCAAGTTCCACAACATGCAATAAATACCAAGCCGATTGATCATAAGTTGCAGTGTTTCCGGTGAATAAGCAAAAAGGATAACGTCGTCAGAAAAAAGGAGGGCTTTAATCCGCATACCAGCAAACTCTGTACCACCTAGCATAAAGTCGATAAGATCGTCGATGAATAGAGCAACATATTTATGGACTGTAGATTTGAAATTCAACTAGCGCCTGATAACGATACCATGAACTTTATCCTAACTGACGACTTCCTAGGAATGAGTATTACGAAATACGTATCGCAGTCTTCGAAAAACAGGATTAGTTTCAAATAGACAACATAACGCAGGAGCTCCACAAGTAAGATAAAAGAATACTAGACGCTGTTACAAGTGATCCATCAATCAGTATCAGACGCTTGGCTTTGTAATTTAATGTTTCTATACAAAAAATTTATAATATACTGCATGGAGATAATCTATACCCATACCACCATACACCTGTACACTAACTACTTCTCGATGATTTAGAAAAGAGGCAGAATTCTTTGGACAGACGAATATCAATTTGAAAATTTTCATAACCATCATACATATATGGGCTGCGGAGAATCCTCACAAAAGAAGACACTCATCATTTCAACACAAGTTCAACTTCAATATATGGACAGGTGTATTTGGAAACAATTTAATCGGTCCCTTCAAACAACCACCCAGGCTGAATTCTATAAACTATCTGGAGTTTTTGCGAAACGATTTCCTAGAACTATTGGAGGACATTCCACTAGTTCAACCAGCTTCACCATATTTTCCAAAAAATTGGATTTCTATGTATGGGAAAGAATGAAAGAACTTATCAAAGGGCACGGTAGTGCCCAGCCAAGTTCTGGCACTACACCCTTTTTACAGGAACAAACTCAGGCGATTTTTGACCCCTTCCTATCTTCAGTACCAATGAAGTCAGAAACTTAAAACTCCGAATATATGGTAAGCTAGTCAGGTACAGGCGCCTCACCAAATTTCGTTTTTCTAGCATAAGCTGTTCCTGAGATATAAGGCCTCAATCACAAAAACCGTAACTGACTGACTGACTGACAGATCATCAAAATTATGGAGCACTTCCCGACATCGTAGAATCTTGTAATTTTGCACAACGGTAGGTTTTGTCATGAAGGCAGAGGAAAAAATCGAAAATTTGAAGTTTTCCATTCAGGGGGCGTGGTATCCGTCCACTTTCTCCGAATTGGTGTTGGTTGAATGGAGCACTTCCGATTGCTTTAAAACGATGAAATTTGGTGAACCGGTAGGGCTTATATTGCATATAAAGAAGCAAAAATAAACACCAAGGTTTTTCTTTCAGGGGGCGTGGTATCCGCCAACTTTCTCCGAATTGGTGTTGGTTGAATGGAGCACTTCCGACTGCTTTAAAACGATGAAATTTGGTAAGCTGGTAGGGCTTAAATTGCATTCAAAGAAAAAAATATAAAATTAGCGGTTTTCCATTCAGGGGCGTGGTATCCGCCCACTATCTCCAAATTGGTATTGGTTGAATGGAGCACTTCCGACTGCTTTAAAACGATGAAATTTGGTAAAGTGGTAGGGCTTAAATTGCATTCAAAGAAAAAAATATAAAATTAGCGGTTTTCCATTCAGGGGCGTGGTATCCGCCCACTTATTCAGAACTAATGTTAATTATATATGGCACACTTCCGATTGCAGTAGAACAATGAAATTTGGTAGAACAGTAGGGCTCAAATCGCATATAAAGGGCCAACAATAAAAATGGAGGTTTTCAATTCAGGGGGCGTGGTATCCGCCCTTTTTCTGAGAAAATGTTTAATTTATATGGCGCACTTCCGATTGCTGTAATTAAGCTAGGTATGTTAGTGTTAGGTAAATAGGTATCTTGCCAGGATAAGAAGAAATAATTGAAGCGCAAATCAAACAATTACTGACTTTATTTTATGATTACTGACTAAAATTCGATGGGCTTACTTGGCAAGTTTTTTGTATGCCCAATTCAAAAGGTTTTGAAAACTTGTCCAATAAGCCCATCAAATTTTAGTCAGTAATCATTAAATAATAAAATTTCTCTATTACATTGTAGCTGTTTCAATATTATTCTACTTTAAATATTCGGTATTAAACCTTCATGAAGTAAGAACTTGGCGTACTTTTAGATTTCAGTACTTTTCACGGCTAACTTGTTACACAAAGGTTTTTGTATAGAAGAACTTGGCTCTTTTTTTAACATTTATGTTTTTGGTCTGATTTATTTCACAGAAAAGGCTACTATAAGGGAATAAAAGGAGCGTACTCTCATCAAAAGTGTGGCAGCAGCTAGCATCAAAAAATACTTTCAGTGAAATCCAAAAAAAAGCTCCAACGTGCATATAATATATCTGTAGACCTTAACAAGATAACAATTTTTATTTAAGCCCAGTAATAGGGACTTGTATTTATTCATTTTAACAGAGCAATTTTTGTTAACATGGGTCAAGGTAGACCAAAGTAGGCCTTTTTTAAATCGTCGAAAAAAATGATGTTAACATTTGGGATAGACCCATACTCTAGAACGATTTCCTTCTTAAAATAAATCCAAGAATCATATTCTAAAATATTCTATTTATCGTAAGTATAAAGGCATAACTACCTACAACAAAGATATAAACTTCGATTTTCAATATGTGTTTGTGTATATTCAAAGTAAGAGTGAGTAATATTATTGAAAATAGCGATTTAAAATATGGAGAATCCACAAAAGGTATATGATATTGTGTTTACTGCATATATTTAGCTTTAATCATTTCTTAAATACCTTCATAATTCATTAAGTTTCGTTATGTGAATTATCAATATTGAATTAACTTTTCCCCAATATCTAATCAAAGGTTAAATGACCCCAACATTTACCCTCATCCGATGAAAACATCACAATTATTTTAAATAAATCATTTTTATTACAATCGTCGTGGCTATAAAAGTGCCAGAGTCATCAATAAAATCAACACTGACTATTTTTATTTCGAACAATCAATGAAAAAAAAAAATAACAAGAAATTTGATACAAACCTCTGAACGGTGCGGCCTTTACAGGGCTCATAGACCTCGTCGTACTTTAAATCGTTCGTCAGCACATAGCACAACCCTTGCCCGTATTGGTTTTCTCGAATTTTTGTTATGTATCTATGGGCACACACCAGAACCTGCACATCCAAATAAATAAAACGAAAAAAAATAAAACAGTGAAACCATGGATAATTTGATTAAAGATTGACGCCCAAGGGTTTGGGTATTTATTGATCGTGACAATCGATCACCCTGTATGGACTGTATAGTGAAAAAAGAAAAAAACAAACATACCTTGCCTCCAAGACCCTGCGATCGAACTGTCACCCCAAGCCATTGTCCCTCCTTGATCTCATCATCAGATGGTGGCGAGAGTTCTTCAATGTCATCACTATCGAAAGCTATTTTCGAATGAAAAGTTAGCGATTGTTTATTGCGTTGTTCATTTGTACGATAGTTTATTAATAAAACAAAAAATAATGAGAACAAAGGTGAAACAACTATTTTAACAAAAGTCGTGGAAGACAAAGAGATGATTGAAGGAGAAGTAACTAAGCTGGTTAATGCTAAATATTAACAAAGAGAATACATCAAGAAAAATAAAAAAATAGACAGTGGTTAGTAAAAAAAGCGCTATGTTAATTAGAGGAACTATGTACATAAAATTCAATTTTAAAGGTTATACAAATTAATTAAAATAAATTAGCCTGAGTGGATCATTTTGCGAATTCAATTAGGAACGTTATTTTCCCCGTTGTCATATAAACGGTCTTTTCATGGCTGAACTTACTTAACTCTATAAATAAATGTATGAAACACTAGTTTGAGGCTACTCTGCTCAAATGTATCTTAATAAGTGAAATTAGAAGACGGACTTAATATTTTTTAACAAGAAATTATGTGCATTCATCATTCTTTAGGAAATCTGTGCAGGAATCTTAAATTTCACTAAGCAGTGTTTGCTTTATATATATATTAATTCCGGCCCTGGTTCTCTTATGGGAAACTTCAACGAGCAAACATAAGGTACTTGCAACTTGCAGTAAACTCTCTTCCCGCATTTATCACTGACGATGGAGACGGAGACTATATTACTTGCATAATGAATGTGATGATTGGAATGATGGCACACAAACAGAAAGGACAGTAAAAAAAAAAAAAAAAAAAAAAAAAAAAACAAACAAATAAACCACAATTCCTGAGAAACACATTCTGAGGGTAGATATTATTTTTAATACTTTACACTTTATGTCATTCGAAAGAATGGCATACATTTTTATTCTGAGAAATTGTTTGTGGAGGAAGCATGCAATTTAAGTTTGTAAAATGAAAATACATATATGCTAAATGAGATTTTCAATTTTTTCATTATTATCACCGAGAATTTATTTTGAAATTGCTTACAAATTTTAACTTATTCAAACTTACCGTAAATATATAAAAACACCAGATTTAATGGAATATTTACAGAACCATTTCTTTCGGGTTTTGTTAGGATATCATCCAAGATTGGATGAACATGTTCTTTTTATAATCTTATAAAAGGGTCAATATTGAGTACATGCAGAAAACATTTTCGTCAAATTTGCAATGCAATAATACTGCAGTTGTTTTTATTTTAGCAGCAACTATTTGTAAAATTGGATACAAAAACGTTGATTATTATAATGCAATGCATATTCCTGTGGTACTTTTTCATACGTTTCTTTTTTAATGGCTGAAAAGCATCATTTTGTTCATGTCTGTCTCTAAAACTACAAAATCTTGTTCCCTTCTCCTACATTTAAAATATCTCTTAAAATAAAAACTTCTTTGAGATTTTTGAGGGTTTCCAATAGGTCAACTTGTGATCTAATGGTACACACCTCACTGAACAAGTGTTACCAATTTTAAAAAAGGTAAAGCTTTGGAGAAGGTATAATAATGGCACTTGATATTTCGAAACCGTCTTATAGAGTTTGGCATCCAGCTAATTTAAAGAAAATGTGTGCATTAGGAACCGATAAATCCGTTCTTTGTTGGATTAGAAACTACGTTGAAAATTTATTGAAAATATTCAAGTCTGAAATTTACATATTGTATGTCAAAATGTTAATGTGCTGTGGGGCTCTGTTTTGGCTTCATGTCCTCACATTTATCTACGATCTTCTTGCTGGAACATCTAGAACCCCATAAATAATAACATTATCCGCTTCTTAATTCATACTTATACTTTTTAACTGGCACATGTTATGTCAATTTGAAATTTTTTATTAATAAACATATTTTTGTTTTACGATATCTAATTATATCCTTAAATTGTGAAAACGAAGTTTCTTACAAGTTTTGAAATAATCTATATTATTTTAGCTTCAAAATAAGAGTAGTAAACTTCAAAATGAGAATAGCAAACTTCAATGTGGAATAGTAAACTTCAACATGAGAATAATAAATTTCAATATGAGATTTTTTATTTAAATTTAATTTAAAACAATTAATATTAATATAACATATGTATTAATATAACATATTTTCTAAGTTAAGAACTGCAGGAAATTTATTTTGAATGATTGCGATGCAATTGGAACATGTTGTTAGTGTAATTATCTTGTGTAAGGTGTTTACTCTCTGTTCTCTTAGGCTAGGCACGCACATTCAATTTTTAGTGGCGCAACTGTTTGGTTCGATCAACTAAAATGTTTGTGTCTTGACACAAACTAAACGATTGCTTAAAATGAGTTCGCTATTTTGTGTAACATATAATTATATGCACCTGCGCGGACATTCAACCAAATAGTTCATCTATAAGCAACCAAACAGTTGTGCAACTAAAAATTTAATGTGCGCGCCTAGCCTTATGGGTGAATCCTTTCTGCTGTTAAGAATCCTTGACAACTTTTTTGAGAGCTTTCTTTTAACGTAACTTTTTACCACAGCCCAAGCATTTTCAATGGGGTTTAGCAATGCACTATAGGAACCAAGTCTGAGTATACGGTTGTCACGAAATTCCTGTTCCTGCAGAATTTCTTCAATTTGACTATGACAAGGTACCTTAATTACAATAACAACTGGTTCACTATGTCTAACCATTGCTTGACGAAGACAGGTTTTCATCCACTCTCTTGCATCGTCTTTCTCGAAAGAACTTCTCCTTTGTTATGAATAAATCCTTCCGTGCTTATGCAGCCTATGACATGAACATTAGCTTTTTGAACCAGCAGCTATAGTGGTGCATCTTGTTCTTTACTTTAGCTATTCTCATATTAAAATTTTCTATTCTCATATTAGGTGCGTTTTATTATTTACAAATCTATCTGGATCCGGATCTGAATCTTCCTTTGAAAATAAAACGATACGGATCTTAGTGACAGCAGTGTTATAAGCCCGTTATGCTTAGGTTTGTAAATTTTCAATTATTTCTTGTCTTTTTTCTCTACACAATAGCTTACACTACCTTATCTTAAAGCCATCTACTCGCCAGTGTAATAACTATTTTTTTGATCTTTGAAATAGATCCCGATAGAAAACGGGATTCCAGATTGTTTTTGTAATACATGTTAAAACTTAATCCAGATCCGGATCCAGATAGATTTGTGAATAATAAAACGCACCTATTGAAATTTACTATTCTCATATTGAAATTTATTGTTTTCAAGTTGAAGTTTACTATTCCACATTGAGGTTTACTATTATCATTTTGAAGTTTATTATTCCACTTTGTAGTTTACTATTCTCATTTTGAAACTAAAATGGTATAGAAAGATGTTTCTTCAACACACTTGAATCTTTTGAACATAATTCAGAAAATGATACGTGATTGAACAACAACGGAAGGGGAAACACTTCTTCAACGACTTGGAGGAACTGCAAGAAACTGTTGAAATTTATTAACGCTACCAAATGGTTTGAAAATTCCTAAGCTCTATCAACTAGCCGACTACGAAATTGGAAATCGTCTTCAAAACAGTCAAAAGATATAAAAAGTTTCCAGGACGAAAATGATAGAACGACAACGACTGAAAGATGTGTTTCTTGCGGGAGCAGCAACACCAGTGATTGCACTTCATACCCAATCATACGGTTAACAAGAGCGTCAGCGAGTTGATGGGGCCATCTCTCCCTAAGATTGGAAAAATCCTCTTGAAGAAAGGGACTTCCCCTTCGTTATTTAGCAATCCTGACTAAACAAACGGACATATACATACACCAACCACTGACCTATCAAAATCATGTTCCATACTTTGCAAGGAGCTACATGCTCCTACGGGTCTGGTGCAGGGATGATTTCTCAAGTGCGGATTAAGGAAAAGATCACGCCATTAGAAGGCGTCTACCTCTCCTCAACGACAGACACTTCTTCAATGACTTAGAAGTACCCTGCGACATTTCAGGCTATAGATTCTTGAAACTCATCAACATTAACGGGCTTAAATGGCATGGGATTTATCATTGGTTTCAATACAAGGCAGTCACAATCCCTAGGCTATCACACATCAGGATCCACATTGATCTAAGTGTGAAGGTAACAAGATCAACTGTCATTTCATTTAACTAACCTAACCTAACAACGGAAATACTTCTGTTGCTTGAGCACCCACATAACATTTCATGATGTGTCTCCCTATTTATCGGTACTTTAAAAAACAGTGCCCTATTTAAATAATCAGTAGTGTTCCTTCTCAGAATTCTTTTAATCTTACTTCTAGGAACACCCATCTGATTGCTCTGATCCAAATATCGGACGAGTACTGTCAAGTAAAGAGATCTTTCGTTTTCCTGCACTATGCGAATGTTAAAGTTCTACTCTTGCCTGTCATTCTAAAAGCTGTGTAGGGCTGAAACACGTCGAAACATTTTCACATATACATTAAAAAAAATTGGTTAAAACATATTTCTTCCTCTTAAAAAATCGCTATTTTCAGAATTTGTTTGCATATTTATTATGTTTGTTAAAAAAATAAATTTTTGTTCCAAGCTTTTATATTTTTTTTTTGATTTATGTTTGGTTTGAAAATTCTAACAAGAAAGGCTTTTATAACCATTTTCTGTCTTTTCAAAGTCATAATTCTAACAAACCACATAAGATTTTTAGTCAATATTACTATTAAATGACTATACAATATGTAGACATATTGGTTAAACGAAAATATGCTTCACAATATTTTTTTTTGAAATAGCAATTTCGCCTTAAACCCTCTTAATAGCCAAAATAGATCGTGGTCAATTATTTCACATGAATAATTTTATGGTATTTTTGCATCATTCTCAAGTTTCTTCTTACAAAAAAAAAAAAAAAAAAAAACAAAAACAATAAAAATGATTCTTTAGCAGCTTTCGTATTCCTCTCAGTTCTTGCTGACGTTCTTATGCGAGTCAGTTTGGACCACTTCTTTATGATGGCGACTCTCATAAACACTTTTGTGAACTGCCCACGCGTGAAGAGATTATTTCTCCACATCTTGCGATCCGGTAAGACCGCCAACATCTGTAAGCAACTTCTTCCCAGATTCTGATTGAAATTCACAGCGACCAAACACTTAATTGCGGACACCACCAACCGGTAAAAATATCTGCCACTCAGGGTAACTAAATCGCTGAAAGGTCTAGAGATATTGTGTATATAGGTAGAGGTACTCAAACTCTGTATAGAAAGCTAAGCGTGGGCGTTTGAGTAAAACACATGTCAACCATTGTGCACTCAAGATGCAAATCATAAGCGCGGCACGCAGAGAAGCGTGTTCCAGTGCGATATGCTTTATGAGCACACTCAAAGATCTGTAGCCCACAATCCAAGTGACAGCTGGTTGAGTAATGACCACTGTCGGTCGTGGCAGAAACTCCTTGCGTATGCAATTCCTGATAGGGTCTATTGAAATCCAATTAAAAATGAAGTAAGCCCAGTCGCGAATTTAATGAACCTTGAACAAAATGCTACCACGACGAAAACGCAACAGACACGGACGACGGTTGCAGTGCAACAGGCATCGTACAAACAGGCCTTTCACTTCGATCCGCAAAAAAAAAGAGTCCCCGCCAATTGGCCAGCCGCAAGGGGAAACCTTCAACCTTCAACAGGAATCAATATTGAAGAAGTGGATCTGGCGCAGGCCACCGAACGCCATTGGATTTATTATTTTTCCGTCTGTCTTGTTGTCGTAGCGTCGCGTTGCAGCAGTAGCGATAAGCAAATTTGTTCCTATCCCAACGCTGAGCTGCTGCAACAACATTATGGTAATAAATTCTATAGTGGCACACAACTTGCTGTAGCTAGTATGTATTGTATATGACATAGACCAGCCTGCAGCTAGCGGGCCGCATTCTCGAAGTGTTTTGTAGTGCAGATTGGAATAGTTGAAGTTATTTGGAGTCGAATGGAGCACTAGGAAATGGGATCAATGCACAACAACTTACGGGCAGCAGCTGACATTAGATGCTTTGAGCGACTGCAACTAGACGCGTGCGCGCTCTAAACTTGTAAAATGTCAGTGTTAGTTTATTTGAGTGCATTTTTGATAAATGTAATGCAAAATGCGGGATAACTTCCGGGACAATTTGGCACTGACTAATTGAATATTTTTGCAGCTTTTAATTAGTAAAATTATGGGGTGGAGAATGAGCTGACATTTTTGACAAATAAATTAATGAAGAGAAACGTAAAAATGACTTGGGGGGTAACAATTATCTATTCATATACATACATATATGTATGGATGTATAAGTCTATGTAAGACATTTTCGGTATTTTCTTAAGAAATATAGTTTTAAAAACAAGTTGAAAAACCGCAAGACCAATGTGCTCAAACGAATCACAAATTTGAAAATTAATTTTTTCCTATGAAGTGGGCTATTAATTGAATTTCCTGATGAAGGGCTGGTCTTGGTCTATTAGTATTGGCATTTAATTTTGAATGGAATATTTACTTAAAAATACATGAATAAAAAAATCGGAAAATGGAACTAGTTAATTCAATTTGCAAGCAGTCTTGCAGTTTTAGGCTCTATTTATGTACATAGAATTCACAGAAATGGAGTTAATGTTACGCACTCAATTAAAAGAGAAGTGACAGTGAATTTATGTCGATTTCCTTTACACATAAAAAATCAGGTTGTGTGTGAAGATTGCGATCCTTCGCCAGATTTTGATTTTGCGTTCCTTCACACTAAAAAAATCGATTTTTCTTTGACAGGTATATCAAAATCTTCAAAATCCTATTTGAAGAGGGATCTAAACCAACATAAAACAAACTCTTGCACACACACCAAACGAAGAATTTCTTGATCCGGGATCGAAGTCCGTAGTGTGTAAGGGTAATCGACAATAGATTCTGTCAGTTCTCTATTTGACAGAGATTTTATTTTGTCAGCTTAATTGAGCAGCAGCAGTTTTTCATAAACTTAAATCTAAACTTTATAAACTTATTTAACTTTAAATTCCAATCTATTCATTGAGAGATCAAGTTCATTACATATCAAATTGAAAAGTTTAATGCATTTCGAAAATGATTCGTTTCTACCATAATTGCATCTATGTATGTCTTTAATAATTAGGACATATAAACCGATTTCAAAGCATAATAGTTGGAGTACTCTCAGCAATTTTGCTTGACAAAACCGAGGATAGAGTTTGTCCTTGCAATAACATAACAACAATAACAGCAATAACAACCAGGAATGAACACTCTGAGGAGAATACAGTCAACCGACCTATTAAATTAAATTTTTTTCGTCATGTAAATTTTATATAAAAAAGTTAAACTTAAGTCACTGTATATAGTTAGGCCCCCTATGAGCCAACAAATGTAAATTTTCATACATATGTAGTATCTTATTAGTTGTAAGCCAAATTGTAAATAGTATGTTCAATAAAACGAAATTGAATTGAATTGAATCATAAATGACTTCAAGATCAGGAAACTCAGATTTCCGATCACGAATCTTATTGATACAGCACAATTACGTTTTTTGCTATTCAAGGGAAGAATATTTCTTTCACCACCAAGCAGCTTAATTATTTTCAAGATTTTCATTATCAAGCTCATTTTTGATACACAGACAAATTTGTATGTCGTCAGTATATATCAAACACGAGGCGTGTTAAGAAGAAATGGGATATCATTTACAAAAATGTTAAAAAGAAGTGATCCAACGTGTCTACGTTGAGGAACTTCAGACGTAACTTTTATGAAATTAGAAAGGAAATTTCCTAATTTCCCACATTGAGTTCTGTCATTAAGATGGCTGGATATCCATTTCAAAAGTAATCCATGAATAACAAAAAGCTGAAGCTTAGTTAACGAGAATGCTTTGAAGAAATCCGTGTAGATAGTATCAACCTGATATGCCGATTCGAAATAATCTGTGATATATCTAGAATAATGCATGAGATTTGTTGATGTGGGTTTCCCTGCTATAAATCCATGCTGCTCATAGTAAATATGTTCTTTTATATTAAAATACAAATAATCTTTAACTATAAGCTCAAATAATTTAGGGATTACAGATATTTTAGAAATCGCACGACAATTCATTACCAAATTTTTTGGACCTGCTTTTTGAATCGGACTTACGAGTACGTATGAAAACTTCCACTGATTCAAGAAGAGCCCAGTAGAAAGTGATTTATTGTTTATTTATCCACTTGCTTAAAAGTGACCAGATTTATTTGAAGCAAAAGCGGGACACCTCACAACAATGAGAAACAGCTTCAGATCCTTTTTATATTATTAGATCTACTATTACTTAGTTCTTGTAGTAACTCTTGATGAGCAGATACTACATATTTCACAACCAATTCGGTTTTGGTTCTAGCACAGGAGAACCTTTTATCGAACAGCTTGCTTAATTGGTAATTGGCAAATGGTATAGATACACATCACTGACTGTGCAAGGGCTAACTCCTTCTCACGATCTGTGTAATCGCTACTCCGAAAAAATGAGTCCAACTTAATTGCTGCAATAGAGTCCATTACTTTGGACTTATGATTTAGTCTTTTGGTTTGGTTGGCTTTGGCGAATTACATTATTTTGTCCTCCTAGAAATATTGAAAACTCGCATTCGCAGAATTACAATAAGCAAATGTGTTACGTTCGCTCGGTTAAAGGAATAGATATTTTTTTTTCAAATCTTCCGAGAATTTACAATCCCTCTTGAATTTTTTGTTGAAGCGTTTTGATTATTGTGCTAACATTTCAATTGTTCTTTATTTGCCTATCTGCTTCTATGCTACCAATAAACCACTTCATTTTGATTTAAAAATGACATACAGGCAAAAGTGACAATTAATTTAACATGGAATAAACATGGACTCATTTTATTCCTTTAACAGCTCTTACTTTTGTTTTATATGCGCCAAGTTGTATGCACAGGGATGTTAAATAGTATTTATATAATGGCCTCATTTAGCGGGACAGTTGTGGCCGCGGGACAGAGACCTCAAAACCGGGACTGTCCCGCTAAAAACGGGACGTATGGTCACTATATGCTTAAGCCGAGTTCAT
The DNA here is from genome assembly GCA_963931855.1 of Philhelius festivus. Taxonomy (NCBI): domain Eukaryota; kingdom Metazoa; phylum Arthropoda; class Insecta; order Diptera; family Syrphidae; genus Philhelius; species Philhelius festivus. The sequence goes on along the minus strand of OZ007556.1, from coordinate 4,898,792 downwards.
AGAGCAATTGTCGAATTGGAAAACAACTCGAACAATAAGGAAAACAACGAAGAAGAGTGGACAACTCTTCAATTTTATAATAACCTTAAACAGTTTCGTTCCAGTTTACTGGTACTTCTTCGCAGAAATAATCAATATTTAATTAAAAATCGTAGCACATTTCGTAAAACAAATGCAATTTCTTTAGCGAGAGTCAAGTAGTTATAAGTCACTTGTGACGTGACACCGAAACAGTGTGTCGTCAAAGCTATACCAAAACTAAACGTGTTATAGTGTTTTCGTCTATTCTGAAGCATTCAGAATTCTTTTGAAATCGTTCGTTTGGCACTAGATGACAGTTCTTCTTCTTAAATGAAGATGAAATCTGGATTTGAAGAAATAATCAAAACCAGAATGACAGCATAATGCGATCCTTAAGCTACATCGTGACGATGGTTTTGTGGGTGAAAAGCGAGTTCAGTGATCAACTTTTTTTCCCTCTCCGATAAAAAGTCTAAATCTAAGCAAAATCTCCAAAAAAGTATATTTTTCAGGATTTCGTGGGGGTTTCTTTGATAATTGTATCTCCTTGGCTTGACCCAACTTTCATTTATTATACACGGTCTATTTCCAATTCTTTTATTTAACTGATTTCAATAAATAAACAGCTCTTGTATATGGTATACGTATGATTGCATTCATTGAAGTAAATCAAAGAACGCAATCATCATTTGATCAGATTTTGCATTCATAAGAAAAATGTGTGCAAATGAGGCAAAAGTATGAAAAGGAATGTGAAGTCAAATAATGCTATCATAAATTTGATTTCATTGAGTCTTTTCAGAGATTTAATTATTTATAACGAGGGGTTGAATAAATCCATATTTTTTGGTTTTTATTTTCTTTGCATTTTTGATTGTGCTTTCAAAAGGATATTTGAATCTTCTTACTTTATTTAAAAATAAGTTTTCTTTTTATTTTTGATTTCATGCTAAAACCCTGATGACTATTCAATTAGGGTTTTAAGTTTAAAATCTTAAGTGATTGCCTATTGAAAATCATTACCGACTCATAACTTTGTTTCAAGAATTCCAATTAATAAAAAGTTCAAATATACATCAAATTGCGCGCAACTAATGCATGCTAATGACTCATGCGCCTCCACTATATTCGTTGGAAACGTTCCCATATCGTCCTACTTTTTTTTTGTATTCTCCATGTCCCGACACAAGATGATGTCGGGACTTGGAATAGCCCGCCGACCAAAGACCAATCCTATCCTATCTATAAATAACACATGACATAAATACTCTCTGGGTATTGGGTGAGTTCGAAAGTTGGAGAACTTAAAATCTCCTCTTTTCCGTTCCGAAAAGCTAATGGGTGCTGGTTCGCGGGGAGTCCGACGCGGGATTCATAAATTATTTGAAGGCAAATAATTCCTCCTCAACAGCCATGCCGATGCCAGTCGCCAAAAGTATGCGGATAAGAATGATGTAGTGAGAACAAATAGAAATGCGTCGGTCGGTCGGTCGTAGTCATTTGCAGCGAAGCACAAGGATTTTGTTTTCACAAATTCGTTAATCGCCTTCAAGAGTGCCAATCGGGAGTCGGGAGGTTGGAGCGGCCGCCCTTGTCGGCGCCTCGTCTCCTTGTCTAGAGTTTTTTTTTTCTTGTAGGGTGTAGTTCACATGACTTGTATTTAGTATTTTGCGTTAGCTGGGAAATTCTTGACGCCTGGATGAACATGTGGTGCGCTCCATCACTTCGTTGATGTTTTTAACCAGTGCAGTGTTGCCACAGATAAGCTTTTTAAATGTTTTCTTTTGACTTACAAAAATAAGTTTATTTGAACAAACAAAAAATGGATCCAAAACAATAAACGAACCTAAAATTTGTATTTACTTATGTTAGAAGACCTGGTACAATATTTTAGAAAATTACTGTAACTTAAAATAGTAGATCTTTCGAAAACAGAATTGATTCCAAAACAAGAAACTAATCCCAACTCAACTCTGGACGAAACGTTTGTAATACTCGCCCCGCCCTTGGTTGCAAAATTGTAGCAATTCGATTTTATAACAAAATGCGATGCTCATTAATAAATCTCTGGGTCAGCCCTAATCACGGAGAAATTGATCCATGTAGATTCAATTGAATCCTTGCGGTAACTCTGTTTTATACTGATGGATCACAAGTGTGTGTTTTGTACCTAGGCGTCTTTACTTAATTTAAAACAAAGAAATTTTTAGCAATTTTTTGACAAACGAAAAGTCAGATCTTAATTCTATGTTTTAATACAAGTTTTTTTTTTTAAAAACCACAAGAAGTGCGATGGAGCTATAGGTTCAGCATTCATTGTAATGAGGAAATTCATTTTAAACGTATTAAACATTCGTAGATATATGTTTATGTATATACGCATATGTATAGTGTTATTATTTATCTGTAGTTGCATGTCATTTTTTTGTAAGAAAATGGGACCGACATACATTTTTCCAAAATGATTTAGGAGTGATTGAAAAACTAAGCTACGTTTAGTCCAAACTTAATAGCAATTACATATGTATATTACACCGTAGCGTCCTAAGGATTTCCGAAACGTTAATACAACTACTCCCATTCTTTGGCATACTCGTATGCAATTAAATCAAGCATAGTTTCAAGTTAAGTACAGATGTATGATAATCAAGTCTTACAATATTGTCAGATCGGTCAATGCTATGACAATATCTTCCAATGAGTTGACATAAGCCACCATCCTAATAACGCTTAATTTTCAGTACACACGGTTGGCAGATTTGGTCCAAAAATCTGACAATTTTATTATTAGGAAGTTGAACTTGCAAAGGCACGCTGGACACATCTAACAATTATTTTCGAAGAGTTTAAGTTCTTGTCTAGCATATGAATTCAAAGACCGTTTGCAATCTCTCGTCGTTTTTCTCCTGACTGAAGGTCAATTAGTAACAAACGATATTAATATGATGGAAGTCGATAATTCTCATCCTACGGAAGATTACACAGGGTAAAAAGAATAAACCTACAATGGACGGCTTCGATGCTTTTAATTTTGGACATTTGATTTGGGGACCAAACTTCAGACGTATATTCAAGTCAAGTTGTGACATTTATTGACATCGAATTCAAATAGGTTTTTTGGCACCATAGGGAACATTTTTCTAGATTATGTTGTGAAGCACAAACATCAGCAACTGATGAAATGCATTTAAAGATTTTCATATCGTCCGCATAATTATGTAGATAAACTACAATCGAGAGCCTAAGTAACATCGTTGATATGAATATGAACAGCATTGGACCAAGATGGCTACCTTGTGGAACACCTGAAGATGCATCAAAAGGAAGGGAAAGAGATGATCAAAAACGGACGACACATCTTCTATTGGTCAAATATAAATTGAACTATAACATGAAGAATGTAGGGAAGGGAAACACATGCTATTTAAATAAATGGTAATGTCGCAAAATTTTAAACAACCTAGGATATTAGTATGATACTACTTAACAATTTGAAAACTTTAAGATAGTGTACTAACTCTTTCTTAATTTTAAACACTTTTTAACTAGTATTGTGCTAAGGCACATAAAACAATGTCAGTTCGTGCAAAAATGAAGGAAACAGACCTTTCTGATTGTTTGTGAATGTCAAAAAGATATATGTATGTATGTATGAAGCTGCATGATACCAAAAAAAAGTATAGCTATTTGAAGACTTTAACTTTAATCAGGTATAATATGAAACTTGGTTAAGATGATAGTTTGAACATTGTACTAATTCGACTAAATTTTTGCGCCAGTGATTTTATGTGATATTTTATCGAAGGCTTTTGATAAAGTCGATTGCAATGACGAAACCATGTTGCAGGGAATTAAGAAATAATTTGCAGTGGAAAAAGAAAGAACTTAATAAATAATGCTTTTGATCATTTTTGAAATGCATGATATTTTACCATATCTGGCCACCTCAATTTTTGGCCTTTTTTTGTGGATAGAAATTATATACGATACTTTTTGTAAATTGGATAACGCAAATATGTAAGAAAGCGGCCGGGATAAAGACTTTTAAGCATTTTTTTAGGATGACAACAGCTATTCGATCTGTCATCTTTAAGATTTTTGATTTTGTCTTTAATCAAAGCTGTTAGAATGTTTGGAGTTGTAAGAGTTCTTTAAATAGTAGAAATATTTTGCATTTGGTACAATGTTGCAATGAGTAAATGATTGTTTGAAAAACTTTGCAACTAAATCAAATATTTCTGCCAAAAAAAGAATTCTTAATATAAGTTGTACCTTGTAGGGAGGATGGGTAGCCATAGGATTTTCTTTTAATATAAACGAATTTAAAAAAAAACATTTAGGATTCGATTTGATCGAGGATTGCATACGAGTAATGCAAAGTTTACGGAATTCTGTTGAAGCTTTTGAGAAAACTTGATGGTCGTAATGAGATTTAGATTTCAAGTATTTCTGCCTCAATTTATTTCCTAGGTTACAAAGTGATCTAAGTTGTTATATCAAGGTGGAGAAGTAGAAAAATGTGTTCGTGGTACAAATGGAACAGAATCCTCTAAATACATGAACATTTCAGTATAGAAAGTTGTGACTGTGTCATCAATTGAATTATGAGCAAAGTTAAATTAAATTTTGCTGAGAAGCTTCTTTAATGTTTACATCTCGGTTTTTCGAAAGTTAAAATAATATTCGGGAACAGTGGCAGTATAACATTTTTCGTTATAAAATGAGTAGGGAGAAAACGATCAAGAGTAGAAAGAAGGCGACCGCTTTCAATTGTAAGAGTTATATTGATCGAATGCTAAGATGGCTATCTAGATTGTTTGTATCGTTTATTATTGCGTTATACGTATACCCTACAAACGTCAAACAGGGAGAACCCAAAGTTGGCTAAAATTGTTCTGTTCTGAAAAAAATCAATACATATCATCGATTTTTAGAGAAATCCGTAATATTTCATCAATTTTCGTTTTCATGATTTCATCAAAAAAATTAAATGCAAACAATTAAAAACTATTTATTTAATGTTTGTTTTATAAGGGAAGTACTGATACAAACTTTTGATATTTAAATTTTTGCGTGGAAAAATCAGCTACGCTTTCAAAAAAAAAAACAAAACACGGAGCTGTTGTTGCAGAACACATTTTAATGATTATTATTTATTTTACAATTACTATCTGAGAATAAGCGAAGCGGATGGTTAGCGGTTTATATGGAATTAAAGGATAAATCTGCATTTTGATTATCACATATCCTGCTTAATTTTCATTGTTTTATTGACATAATAATTAAGCAAACTCCGAGAGTGATTAGTGATTTCGAGGAATGAAAAAACACCGATTAAAGATGATTAGTCTATAAGAACAACAACTGCAAAGCAAGCTTAGAGTTTAAGTTAAAGCTTCGTAAAATATTTATCTGTGGTAGAATATTTTATAAGCTTGCTATAAAAACAATAACAGAAACTGAATGGAGCCGTATGAGGTGGTTTAAATAACATTTAAAATAAATTTTGAATTTTAATAAGCTTTTTAAGAAAAACATTTGTTTCCATAACAGAAAAAAACTAATTTTTAATGTAATGTTAATGAATGTTAGCCAATTATTGAAAAAAAAAAAAAAAACTAAAATAATAAATTGTTAGCCAAAAAAGTAAAACTCAAACATCAAAAGTTAATGACTAATAAAGCACCCATACCACTTACAAGGTTCATAAGCTCCGCCAGGCGCTACATTTTTTTGATATATTTTTACGTTTTTTTTATTATTTAATAATTTTGTGTGTTTAATTTTGTTGATATTTTTTTTTCAGAAATCCATTATACCGGTAACGAAAGGGGAGGGATAATATATATAAAAAAGAAAGAAAAAAAAATAAATAAATTCAATTACATTTATTTCTAAGATTTTACGTAAATACATTTTTAATAATTTTTGATTTTAGTTATTTTATTTACAATTATTTAAGAATTTCGATAAAAATATATTCGTTAAATTAACTTATTTACAGGGAGCAAAATATGTTCAATGTTTAATTTCAGCTAAAAAATAATACTTTATGTTTTCTAGTAAATATTATTTACAATTCTTTTTTAATTTTTATTTATGCAAAAGAAAATTGTAATTTCTCATTCAATCTTTTTATTTATGGAAATTAAAAATACTAAACAATAATCTATGGTCCACAAATGTTGGACATTTACATATGAACTGGCAACAAATATTCTAGCGATAGTTTTTTTTTTAGAAAATACCTTCACCAGATTGAAATAAAATTTAAGAAAAAAATAAAATAATTCTATAAAACACAAATGAGACTCTTTTCATTAAAAATTTACAAATTAAAAACAGGAAAAAACTAAATTTAAATCAATACTTACATCGACGACCGTCTGTGATAATTTGTTCACAGTCATTTCGACTCTGCGTGATCGGACATTTGTATAATGCACCCGAATGATTCGATTGCGGCTGCAGATTCTTCCCCAGCGGTGCACCCACCAGTAACCTGAAAAATAGAACATATAAAAGGTACATGTTGATTTTTGTTTTTGAATTTATATGTGTAATCTTAGGAAATGTATCTTGGAGATAGATTTTGAGAAATAGTTAAGTAATTATCGTATCGTTTTACACGATCTTGTTTTTTGTTTTACTTCATCTGCGCACACTAGTTTGAGACACCTTGTAAGATGATATCCGAACTAAATATTTGTCGACTGCGGCGCCGGCGGCAGTGCATAGTGAAGCAGTTATACCACAGTTGAAATAAATTCAAAAAAAAAAAAAAAAAACTATTGGTATCCACTGTATAGATATTTTAATAAAATCTTCATTACAAAGAAATTTTACATCGTTATCTTTCAAAGTTTGAATTTTTACAATTGTAAGGGCTGCGTCATCTTGTACACCAATTCCAAATTTAATAAAGTTCACAAGTGTGAATTAAATAAAGAATTTATTGATTAAGAAGAAAAGCTTCTCTTTAAAATTTTCAGGAATTGAATGTTTTGTCAGTTTCAGTCAGACCAAATTGAAAGACAAGCAAATCACCCTTTATACCCCAATACAAATTTCATATCAAAATATGTAACAAGGTGGGCGTGTCAGCTTGCATCTTTAAATTTTCTAAATGTGTGAATCTGTGAATTCAATTATTCCTAGTTTCAGTTTCTTCAGCCCCACAGTACGCTGATGGAGATGTACGAAGGCAAAAAGTGTTTCAATTTGATGTCACGACTCGGGTAGCCGATTAGTTCGAAAATTCTCAGCTACTGTTTAGAGTTTATGAGTACTTACTTAAGCACACGACCTACTTGGCACTTTAGTATAATGTCTACCCCAAAACCACAGCATAAAATTGCACTCAATTTCTCAAAAGCTAAAAATAGTATTGAATTTTATTTCGAGTGTTTTCTTTTTTATTATTTGTATATTATTTGTTTCATATATAAAAAAAATCTAAAAGGCGAAATATGTTTGTCCAGTCGTTTTTATTTATTATTATTTTCATTATTTCTCAAGAGATTTTTTTTGTTGTTGTGAATATGGAGTTTGAATGGTTTGAAGTGGATTGGCACTTGAAGGGGTCCACTCTTCCACTTGTTTTGCCAGTTGCCACTTTGCCAGTGATGTGTGGCTAGATGAGAGTATCTGACGTAAAAGATTATGTCTATTTTTTTTTTTGGTTGAAGTGCTCGGTTCGTTTAAGGTTGAAAAATATGAAAAGGAATTTAAAATACGATGGGCTTAAGAGTATAATGGCTATAAAGCATTTTTAAAAATGGTGAACAATAATTGGGTATCTAAATAAAAATATTTATGAATATGTTGTCTAAGAGACATTTAGTTAGACATTTTAAATCAGACTTTTTTTTTGGAAAATGATGTGGGATCTTTGTGGACATGAAAATAAATAATAAATTTAAAGAATCATACTGAAAGACAACTTAAACATTTAACTTAAACTTACGCCGAGAAAAAATAGCACATAAAGCGTTTAAGTTCAACTAAAATAATTTAAGTTTCATACCAGCAAAGAAACTACCAGAAAATTAGGGAGAGTGAATTCAGTTTGACTGACTTTTTTCCCATATATTTAAAATCAGTGGCTGAAAATTTTAATCGAATTAGTACGATGTTAAAACTGCTTTAGTGTGTTAATTGTTTATTTATACAATTTTGCAAATTCTAATCAAAGGCACGGTAGTGTTCAGCCAAGTGAAATTTGGTAAAATGGTAGGGCTCAAATTGTATATAAAGGACCAACAATAAAAATTTTGGTTTTCCATTTAGGGGCGTGGTATACGCCCACTTTCTCCGAATTGGTGTTGGTTGAATGGAGCACTTCCGACTGCTGTAAAACGATGAAATTTGATAAAGTGGTAGCGCTTAAATTGCATACAAAGAACAAAATATAAAATTTGAGGTTTTCCATTCAGGGGCGTGGCATCCGCCCACTTTCTGAGAAAATGTTTAATTTATATGGAGCACTTCCGATTGCTGTAAAATGATGAAATTTCGTAGAGCGATATAGCTTAATGTACATTCAAAGCGAAAAATAGGAAATCTAAGATTTTTCATTCGAAGTGTCTTTTTAAGGTCATTTTCAAACTATACATGCATCTTGAAAATTCCTGACTTTTCTTAGAACTAGAGTGCTCGATTTGGCCCTCTATGTTATGTTAATATGAATGAAAAAAAAAACATTTGTATCTTTCGAGATTTTGACATGGCAAAATATTAAAATCTTTGCAAAAAGGAGTGAGATCAGACCAAAAACATAAATGTTAAAAAATGAGCCAAGTACTTCTATACAAAAACCTTTGTGGAACAAGTCAGCCGTGAAAAGTACTGAGATCTAAAAGTACGCCAAGTTCTTACTTCATGAAGGTTTAATACCGGATATTAAAAGTAGAATAATATTGAAACATATTAATATTAAAGTTAAAATCATCAAATTGATTCGGCTTTTCATCCTCTAAATTGGTCCAGCAATGCCGGGTCCTTGCGAGCTTGAACATTGATCTTAATGTCACTCTTATCTGGGTTGCGGATAGAGCCCAATGGAATGGAGTCAAATGAATGGGCTGCCCCAGAATCCAACCGTAGGTGGAGCAGCTCATTCAAGTGCATTATATCAGGAAAGATGTGGCCCACTTATAATAAGTTCCAAATAAATGACATAATATGCACACCCGCAAGACATAGCGAGGATAGTTGTATCATGCACTGAACACTGACCAAGAAGGAAACATGCAGCGAAAGTGGGCATTCCTTGTAATAAATCATTGTCGTAGTTGTGGGATTAGCAGGCAAAGAAAACAGTCATTAATTTCCTCAGTAAATGTCCAGTTCTGTGCCAGAATGAGATCCCAACAGTTCGGAAAGTTATTCCTCGACGACCTTAGCGATCTGTGTATATGAATTGAAGATCAAAAACTTGAACTTTTTTCTTAACATCACGAAGTGGCTTTGAGACGAGCCTCGACGACTTCTGTAACAGGTATTCCTGGATCTTAAGACGACAAGGTATTGAAATTCAGGTTGAGTGGAGGTCATGAATCCCTCATCATATCTCATTAAATCTAAGGTCAAATGGGTGTATGGTATCAAAACGGCGCACACCGGCGCTAATTGATATTGAGACAGTCAAAACCAATGTGCATCGGTATCTCCTTTAAAATCCTCTGCAACTTTAAGGGTAGTCATAATTCCCTTAGGGCTAGAATGAATGCAAAAAAAAAACATACCTCAATCAAGATATTTAACAAAAAAAAAAGCAGTTCTTGGGTATTTTTGACATTCATAATAAATTTTATTACATACTATACATAATTCATGCTTTTTCTAATTATTCTTAATGCTTCGGTAAAATGTATTCCAAGAATAATTTGTTTTATTCATCATCTCACGGAAGACAAGTCTGTGAAGTGTGTTTATCAATTATCTTTCACTGCGCAACTAATTATTACCTTGATTTTGAATAACCTTATTTTACTTTTCCATGTTTACTTATACTATAATAAATACATTAATATTTAAGTTCAAAATGAAGAACCATTTAACCTTTTGTATTGAACACATATCTACAAATACGAGTATTTATGACATACACAAAGTTCTCACTTAGGGCCATAACCGGAAAGCAGGGCCAATTAAATAACTATTCTTCGAAATTTGGGGTTCAATGGAACACCCAAACACCAGATACACAAAATTGACTTTTAATTTTCACTGACTTGCCTTGTAATTTTGTTTAATTGAATTGAATGGGAATTTCGAATTCGAACTCTGTGGTCCGTCTATTCCACAAAGAAAGTAAAGTATAAAATTTAATTAACAAAATGTCCGTCCACACGAAACGAACTTGAATGCCATTGAACTTGGTATTGGCGGTTCTATAGCTACTTTGTGTTTATTGACGTTGATGAATGTTATGTATACCGCTAGCTGCTATCTTGTTGATCTTCTAGATTCTCATTTTCTCGTAGGATGTGGTATTAATTGGACTCAGAAGATGACAGGCAATATGACAGCGTTTAGGTTTATTCTTTAAACTGTCAATAAACTAGATTCGTTAAGAAGCAAATTAAAGCGTGCTTTTTCAAAACCAGCATCACCAGATATATGTATATGAAGATATCTTCGTACATTCATCTAAGTGTTTACGACCGCCTTTTTATCGAAACTGAACTTGCTTTGCAGCGCGAAAGAACTAGCTAACGAACGAACAGCCTAATGCACTTCTCCGGTTTTATCAGATGCATGCATAATTAAATCCAAAGCAAACGCATGTTTGTTCTTCTTGTGTTATCTTGAAGTGCATACACGCTGCGCACACTAATTCTTAATTGCGCAAGAACCAAGGAGCCTCTTGTGGCCTTATCAGTCGTACTTATAGGCCGACATGTGCGTCCCAAGTACCACATTTTCGTTCCAGATTCTCTTCTCGTTGTTTCAAGACCAACACAACCGAAACACCGGATGCAATTATATTTTCGGGGTCTCTGTGGTCTGCAAGACCATTCTTTTTGATTGAAACGCATTCTGTGGTTAAGTGGAACTTTTCAATTGAATAAAATATGAGAGACTGAGAATGTTGAACGTCGCTGATCAGACTGTTAAATTAGTTTGCGTCAACAATCGAATCAAAACTAATTGCTATCCATAGACAGTTTCATCCTTCGAAAGACGACCGTCACGCGACCAAAATCAAAAATAGTTTTTTTATTTCCTTTTTGTATATGTCCACCGACGCGACAACATTTGCTCTTTCCACATTCTCAGCCATATGGAGACTTTAACATAGTTGACTTGGGGATTTCTTGAGTTTTAATAGCAATTGTCGAGGTATTGCTGTTTGAGGTTTGTATAATCTCTAATCGCTTACTTGCAGTTTGTTCACAAATTCCCTCCTCGACTTTAGCATAATGTATGTTTGTTCGAAGATGTTAGGTTTTCCTCATTCATCGCGTGTTACCGATGTGACTAAGTCGCGACTACTGTAAGGTAGACATCTCGGTGCCCGAGGTCCATATATGGAATTGGTCACATTCTTTGTTCAGCACTGATTCATCTGGTTTTATTTAACAGCAGAGGGAATTGATTTCAATTAATGTATTTCAATTTCAACAAGTTCATGGTCAAGGGGAACACACTGGGCAAGTTTGATTTAAACGATTTAGTTTCGTTTGGGGGAGTTAGGAAAGAGAAAGGTCATAGGAAGTCATGTGCAACTTCGCGAATGAATCATAGAAAATCCTGTATGCGAATAAACATTTGTATGCATAGTTAAGAAGTTTAATGCAAGGATTTTCTGAGTTATCAGAAGTCAATAGCGTGATACCTGTGTATTTTCTTGATAGAAAAGTTGCAGATATTGAACAATTAGGCCATTGTATTATTTAATTGAGGTATCGATTTTGAAGAGCAATGAGACGATGATAGTATAAGTTCCATGAAGCTAAAATGCCCAGAGTTTAAAAATGACTTCTGCAAGTTCAAATGGTTTGAATTTATTTTAGATTTACATTTAACCAAAATTTTAAATTAAAAATTTCGTGCAATAACGTAAATCTTAAAGGTTTTAATTTATATTAATCGAATTATTTTTCAAGGCAAGCTTTATATTATGATTGGTTTTCGTCACATCGTACTACTCGTATCTTGCAACGTCATATGGTTTCTCTTCTGAGCGTCTTTTTTACTTTGAACTATATGAAGCTAATGATTGTGTCAACAAAATTGACGATGCCTTGTTTTCTCAATAGATGTATCGACTTCGTTTCGGTTGCATTTCCTCAAGTTGTTAAAGTTTAATTTTTGAAACAATTCCAATTCCCCCTACCATTCCTAAAACACATAACTCTAAAACCTTAACACTAAACCTTCAGTTCTATACACCAACAATTTAAACACAGTTTAGAGTTAAACTCAAATACCTAAACAAATAAGCCCTTTTGTGTATCTATCAACCCTACATAAACTGTGAACCCTTATTCCCTATTTCCCATAACACTGAAGTCTTCCGCAATATCTCCTATTTCACACTGTGTAAATATTACTTACTATTTCCTTGAAACTAGGCATTGAAGACATAGGGATGGTTTCACAGAGCACTCTTAGCTTGTACTTATTTTCATAATGATATTAAAAAAAGCACTTAAGTCAACCTCAGTTTCAGAGTCCGAGTACTTGGCTCATAGTAGCCAATACTAAAGCTTAATGCACCTTTTATCAAAAAAGAGCGATTTCGCGATCTTAACCAAACTCATCTATATTGGGGACTGAAATTCAGCTTACTCCGACTATAGAACAGGGCCCTAATGTTAAACGTTCTCAAACATAAAATCCCAAGCATAAAACTCTTAATGTTTAGGCCTGGTCACAAGACAAGACAAATTTACGATTAATAGTAGAAAAATAATTCTTTTTAGAATTTCAGTTGAAACTTAAAAATAAATCAATGAAAAAACCTAGCCGGATGGGGAATGTCTTTTATAATTTTACCCACGCAGGATAAACAAAAAATATGCGATTTTTTGAGTGAGTGAGTGTCAGGCTGTGAGAGAGTTCATTGTAACATGTCACTCACTTTTTCCACCATTTACTATTCTTATTTTTTATAAACGATTTTTTATAATGAAAATTGATAGTAAAAATATTTACAATATTGTGTCCCTATATAGAAATACCCTTTCCTTCGTCAATAGTTTTGAACGACTTAAGAACCAATATAATGATTGTTTTTTGTACAATTATTGGCGCAAAATTTTAGTCGAATAAGTACGATGTTAAAACTATTTAAGTATAGTACTAGATTAAAAAGACGATTTTGTTAATTTTAATCAAATTTAGCATCATGCTATCTCTAACATTTTACTAAAGTTAAATACCCCGTCGAACACCTATTTTATCTTTTTAGTATCGTGCTAACTTCATATACCTCTTACATACTTTCAGATGTCAAAAAAGGTCTGTTTACTTAGTTTTTTGCACGAACTGCCATTGTTTTAAGTGTGTCAGCTTGCTTCGAGTTAACGCTTTTGCGATTGAAAACATGCAAATAAAATACTATATACACATGAATCAAGCTTGGGACACAAAAATTGTGTTCTCAAAATGAAAATTCGTTCCAAGGCCGAAAACAGAATTGATTCAAAGTTATTTGACCATGAAGATGTAAGAAAATTCTGACGTAATTTGATGCGAAGAGTCGTCGTAGCTGTCAAATCCTTGGCAAATCGTTTTCTTTCTTTTCGTGGCAAGATAGATAAATTTGGATCTATACATAACGGGTATTTCATGATGATCTTAGAAGCAATATCGGAATTTGATCAATTTCTTTCAAAACATATACAAAGTTTTAGCAATCCAGCAAAAGGAAATACATCATATTTGTGTTTTGCCACATATGAACAAAATTATAAAAATTATGTCAGCTAGAGTCACAAAAACGATTATGGAACAGCTTCAAAGGTCTAAATACTTCATGTTGAGCGTTGATTCGACCCCTGACATAAGCATCGTAGACCAGCTTTCATTATTTCATTAATTTTAAGGTACATACATATGTATGTTCAAGAGAAGGCAGAATCCGTTGAACGATTTCTCTGCTTTCAAGCCATAAATCAGAAGACTTGTTACAACCAATTAAGGATACTTTTAAGTCATTAAATATTGACATAGAAAATTGCAGAGGTCAATCTTATGATAATGCAAGTAACATGTCAGGCCAATATACCGGCTTTTTTAATGTTCGTAGAAAATGAAAAGCTATCAATTCTTGGTATGTGTGTTACTGATCATGATCACCTTTTGTGGAATGACCACATATTGGATATTGCTAAAAATGCGGCGAAATGCTAAGGTTTCCTAAGACGATTTAAGAACTTATTCTCCCCCTCTGATCTGGCCACAATTTATAAGGCTTATATTCGTCTAAAACTCCCCCTGAAAATTTTTTTACTGTAATACTCGTGCCGCTGGAAATGCTCATCAATATACCCTTGAGCCAAACTTTGGACGTACAGTTAAGTACAGAGATTCTTTCTTTTTCCGTACGACTCGAATGTGGAATTCCTTAACCGACTCCGTTTTTCCTCCCCATTTCAATGTCCAGACATTTAAGACGAATATACATCGGTTTCTCCTACTCAATCCTCCCACTGTTTCCTAAATGCTCGCACTGCGTTAAACCAACATTTAAAGGGTAGTCATAATCCCTTATGAGGGCGCGTATATTACGAGTATAAAAAAAAATATAAGAGAAAAAGAATTGAAGGAAGCATTTGAAGAATATACTTGTGCACTGCAGTGACAAACTGTAGTGCAGAAAGATCGTTTTCCGTATTGAAACGAATAAAAACGAAACGAAGAACGCCAAATATTATGCATTTTGTGTTTTTTTTTTTTATTATTATTTTTTATTATTTTATTTTCATTGTTCTAAAGGGCGGCAAAATTTATCAGCCCGGGGCGCCAAATCCTCAAATACGCCTCTGTACCCACGGCTTTTTAATAGTAACACAAAAAAATCCATTCAAATGTATATCTATTGTTTCAAATTTGATGATACTCTCAATACAAAAAGTTAAAAAAAAATGTATTCTTCGTAATATCTTATATGCCGCGCGTGAATATTTACACAAAACTCAAATAAAAATTAAGGAGCTACACGAAACACGACAACAAATTAGTCCTCCATAGTCGTGCTTCTATTTATATAAAGATACAAGAACCGCTTGCCTACAATTTTTAAAGCCCTTCAAAGAAAAAGTGCCAACAAAAAGAATGCAAAAATCGTGAACCATTAAAACGTTTTGCTGCATTTACTCCCGACCGTCATCCACAAGGTTCCAGTTTAGGTACTAGTTTATGTACATAGCGGAAAGTAACTTAGATTATATATGTAGTGTGGCAAACAAAACGGTCGTGCCGTAGATTAGCAATGCAAACGCACACCCTCTACGTGTTGTGTTTGTCGTCGACGTCGATCCTGCCGACCATCATTCGTTCGCCATCGATGACAAGAAATCTATAAGTTCTCTCATTTTTCTGCAGATACACAAAAACTTGGCGAAGAGACCACCGATTAAGGACAGACAATAGTCTCGTCAATAGAAACACATCGGGTGTGAGAATTGCATCGTTAAATCTCCTATTGATACTTATTTTCACCCTCTGTCTTTTTATGGGATCTCTTATGGTCCGGGATATTGGACGGTGGGCATTATGTGTGCCGAAGTAATTTACACTGATTGCTTGACCTTACGCCCTCTTCTTTTTTGCGAAACAGTGATTGACCATTAGTTCAAACTGCAATTTGACTAGGACCAGAGCTGAGATAGGACATCAATTCAATTATATGGGGGCAGTAAGTACCATTTAAGCTGCAAAAGGAAAACGTTCAATGGGCTTAGCCATGCGAAATCTTTATTGCTTTCGCTAACAGAATTTAATGGAGTATGAGCCTAAAACGGAACAATCAATCCTATTGATTCCACACTAAATGGCTTAAGTAGTAAAATTTAATGAGATTTCCTCAGCTACTACATACATGCATTGCTGGGAGGTAGTTGGATGTTGGAAGCCATGACACATGATGTGGGTGCAGTGATCTTTATCAACCTACAAGACTTATGGGAGAGTGGATAGTTAAACAGTATTTAAGGTTTTATGCCAACAGTAAAAATAGTTCTTTTAATTAGCAATAAGGAAATGGCTTCTCTTTGCAAAATACTCTGGGCTGTCGAGGTACCACATGTACTTTTGTTCTTCATTTACATTTAAGTCAATTAAATTACTTCTGTAAACTTTTTAGTTTAATGACTTTTCGAAATCTGGCTTGCACGATACAACTGAAAATTTGAATTTAAAATTATTGACTAACTTTGATTTATTGAGAAAAACGATGATTTTAATAACAGAGAAAACAAACGGCATTGGCATCTTTTAGTTGGCATTCTACCATATGTCAATGTGCACTGGCACCGAACTTAAAGTTCTTTAGGAAAAGCAATCCATATTTGTTAAGTACGGCCAAATCTATTCCAGTCCAGTTAACTTTTTTATTAGAATTTTTAAAACGGCAAGACCTTGTTTTGATTGAACTGAAAGTCTTAAAAATAAATAAATCTATAAATCATTGTGCAAGTACCAAGCAGCCAGCACTGACTTTGCAAAAAGAAAAATATAAAAAAGCACTGTTCGATTCGGTGTTTTTAAAAAGATCATGCTCAACAAAAGTTGGGGAGAGTGGAGACATTGTTGTTAATTATTAAGGCGCTAAGTCGGATATAAGTATTTTAATTAGTCACGAACCAATGACCAAATACGGGCCGGCACGGAGCCTTTGGACGGTTCGTGTACAACACGTTCGACATGCACACATCACATAGATTCTGCTGTTGCATTCCTGTCTACAAAGAGCGCGAAGTTCGTAAATTTAATTAAACTCAAAAAATCTTCTATAAATGGAAGATAACAAGACCGATGACGGCGGACGGTGACGGTGACCATCGCTTCCAAGTTGAAGACAGAGTTTACCTTCTGTTTTGTACACCAATGAAGTAGAACGAATGAAGGTATACGAAATCCACCGCTCACCAACAGACTCCATGTGTAGGTATAATGAGCCCGCGTAAGCATAGCTTCCTCGATAAAAGTGCGTAGTTCAGTGTATATCTAGTTATGTATAAGGAGGGGACCTAATGGTTTTGTTGCAAGCGCCGCCGCGCCGGTGCTGATCGTTCCATCGATCAGTGGTACTCGCGGTAAGAAATCTGTATGCTGTCCACCGCCATCATGTGTGTCCTATTAGCGTTGAGCGTCTAGAGTTCCGAGATTTATTTTTTCTCACTCGTGTCATCCTAATGTGTGCTCTAAGAGGAGATATATGTTGGCTGTCAGTTGTGTTAGCAGCACTTTGGGGGGAAATGTCAAATATAATTGGCAAGTGTGCAAGGAGTCGTGTTTGGTGGCTTGTTTTAACAAGCAGCCGTGCGCAATGCGCTCACAATGATGAGAGCTTTGATGATTAAGCATTTTTATTTAGTTATATGTAGGTAGTTAGTTCGCCTCTCCTAGACCCAATCTACTGATTTGGCGTCTCTTTAAGTGCAGACTTTAATCAGGGACTTTAATCATAGCCTCAAGTTGGTCGATGGTTGTGCCAGGGATATAATGTAAGGTAATGTTGGACGTGTCTTCATTGGGTTAATGCTCACCGCCGTTGTAAGTGTGGTAATATAAGCAATCATGGTTACGCGAAACATCATTAATTCAACGTGCAGAGGACATATCTAACTACTAAAACAAAAAGAAGTCGGGCCTCTTATATGGAATACATTGTGAAGTGGAGAGTTATTTTTATAGTTGACTATCTTTGAAGAATTGTTTTTTTTTTTTTCTCGGAGTGTTGATATAGAATTACGTACCCGTTTAAAATTTTCCAACTCATTACTTCTAAATTAAGAGAAATCTCTACAAAATTATAAATGACACCTCTGATTTTTAAACTCACTACTGGAGAGTAGCCGCCATCACTTAGAGCGAAGAAGAAACCAAATAAAAAAAGAAATTTTGAATGGATGTAATTGTCATTCGAAATTCTTGTTTACTCGTATTATTATTATTCACGGGCAGTGAAGGATAAATAACTTTAAATGTCAAGTTTTATCACAATTAGATCATAACCTGGATGATAGGATGATCTTCACATTTTATTTTTGTTTACCCTTAATTATGTAAAACATAATGCGAGTGCTAGGAAAAAATATATGGTTTAAAATGAGATACCGATGGACATTAGTTTTTCTTTTTTAACCACGAGAGAGGCCTGAGTGAATCAAGCTTGTCCCGAATCGAACGCGACTTGAGCGCTCCGATATATTTAAGAAACACAAATAAGCATGGAACTGTCATAGCACTGAACTCGAACTGTCATTGCACCATTTTTTTTTAAATTAATTTTTAGTTAACGCAAAACGGAAAATAAAATTAATGAAGTTAGCCCCGCTGAGCTACAAAAGAAATGCAAGTTGAGCGCTCAGAGCACTTCCAGCTAGAAAAGCAAAATAATTCTTTTTTTGACAGCTCAGTACTCCGCTCGGGATTAAAAAAGAAATGCTCCTTTCAAAATTAGAATATAAAGACCTTATCATACGTTACCGTTGCAGATCTTGAAACAATTACAAAAAGCTGCTGGTGCTGTCATCAGCAAAATATTATTGGATTAGTGATTTAGAAAAAATATCATTCATGTATTTAAGGAATAGAGTCGGAGACAAAACAGAGCCCTGAGGCACAGCACAATTTAGCTTACTAATTTCTAAATTCAATACTTCTTGTCGATACTTATCGGTTCAAAAGGAAATTTCTTATCCAGCGAAGAAGAGATAAATCGATACCAAATGCATATATTTTCTATAAAAGAGCTTAATGCTATACTCTTAAATGCTTTTGAAAGATAACTTTCAATAATCTTATTTTTGATAAACTGTTCATCCATGGCCATGGAAGTAGGAATATAAAACAAATGAACGATATTAAAGAGAGTATAAGATTCGTCTTTTTTAACCAAAAACTATTTTTTCCGTTCACTCGAAAAAAAAACAATAGAATTGGAAAGAATCGTTATTAATAAGTCAAGTACATACATCATCTAACGTTGTACATTTAGAACAAATTTATGAATTTGCCGTAAGATTATTTTCAGTTTATGGTAGCAATTTTTTTGAATAATTTTTAAACATTCAAGGGTTTATGACTACCCTTATAATGTTATGGTGTAACACAGTGCGAGCGTTTAGGTAAAGTGGAGGAGATTTCAAGGGAGATGTCGATGCACGTTGGTCTTGAAAGCTTGTGGCATCAAAAATCCACATTCTAGCAGTGCGTTTGGATAAAGAACCTATATATTTGATAGTACTCTCAAAGTTAGGCTAAAGGGTAAACTGACAGGCATTCCCAGCTAGACGAGTAATACGGCGAATTTGTTTGCATCTGTTGAGAAAACCTAAGCATTTCGCTGCGTTTTTGGCTACGTCAAATATATAATCTTTCCATAAGAGATGATGGTCATTCACACATACCAACTGTGGACAACGTTTCTTTGATACAATAGCCATTAATGGCATGGGTGGTATATTTTGCTTGGCCGAGAGAACACAGCTTTGTGTTTTTAAAGCATTACATTTCACGCGGTTCTTAATACCCCATTTTATGATGCTGGCAGTACCGGATTATAATGAGTTAATACGCTGATATTACAGTTCCATAGCCGAAGAACAGGTTTGTCAATCTGGAAACGAATACAAAAAACTGAGGGTGCTGTCATCAGCGAAATAATGAAATCAATTAGAAGTTTCAGACAAAAGATCATTTATGAACAAAAGGAAGAGTGTTGGAGACAAAACGGAGCCTTGAGGCGAACCAGCATTTATTATATGAATATTAGACTTGAAATCGTCCAATAGAACTTGTATTGAGTGGTCCAAAAGGTAATTTCTAACTCAAAAAAGAAGACGCTTCGATATAAAATGCACGCATTTGAAATAAAACAACTGCGTGCCAAACTCTTTCAAATGCTTCAAAAATATCAAGTGCAATTATCTCTATTTCTCTAAAATGATGTTAGGATTGGTTCCAGTTTTCGGTGCGACATCGCGACATGCCATCAGATCATCAATGGACCTATTACTAAGAAAGCCGTACTGCCGGTCATTGATATGTTTTCGTTCTTTAAGATATTTCTTGAGCTGATCATCAGCGTTTCCACGACCTTGGAGCTTGGAGAGATGAACGTAATTGCAATTTGGTAGAAAACGAAGATTTGTCTTTTTAGGGACACGCTGGACAAATGCCGTTTTCCATCTACTCGGAAAGATACCCAAAGAGAATGGCAGATGGAAAAGCTTACGCAATAGTCTTTCCAGCGTAGAAGAACACCTCTGTAGAGCTAAAGGGGATATTCCAGAAAAGGTTACATTTAAAAGTAACTTAAACTTCTTAAGATCATAAACACAAAGATTTAAAAATAATTGTGATTCCATTGGTAATAACGATTTGCCTAAGTTTATCCGTCATGTTCTAAGAATATTTATAATAACAAAATTTCCTCTGATGTCACATACCTATTCTTAACTTGGATAAAAATCTTTCGATTAGAATTCTATTCATTAATAGTTTTCCGTTATAAAATGCTAATTTATTCATTATTACTTTTAACTTTGCTGCAGCTCATAATCAAGACCCAAGCCACACAAAAGCAACAAATTCACTACTTGTCATTATAATAATGTTCCTCTCCTGCTGTTTCGAAGCTGACACTCTTTTTTGACGTTGACAGAGAAGTAGGCTTGGCTTAGAGTGTGTCGCAACTTTAATCCAGAGTTTATTGAATCTAAGCTGTAAATTGCAACTGATTAAAAATATGACTTTAATTGAAAATGTTCAATCTTTGAATAGATACATATTTACGATCTAAGTCCCAGACAATAACTAAGCGGTTTATTTTTCAATAAATTAAAATTGAATATGCAGTCATTAAAGTCAATCGTCACTCATAAAGTGCGAAAGTCCTTTCTCTAAGCGTCATTCCCAAGTTTAGTGTTCCACATATCTGCAGCTGAATCTTGTCACCTTTTAGTTATATTGTGTCTCATTCTCATAAGAATTGAATAAAGAAAACACATTTTGGTTGATGGCGCGCGGCGGCGCAGCAGCAGTGCAACATGTAATTTGCGACTGTCATAAATTATGCAGCATATTGTATGGCGGCATGGTGGGCGTCTGAACCGTTCACTGACATCTCACCTTGGTGTTGGCTGTGATTGGTACGTATAGTTGGCGTTTGGACTAAAACTTAAAGATGATGGCGAAGAGCCAGAAGAAGCATGACATAAAATTTAATGACAAACAATCACGATCAGCCGCGCAGCCGCGCAGCCGCAGCCGCAGTAACGCTATTGAGAGTCGATATTCCTGTTTGCTGGTTGCAGCTTTAATATCTTTAGTGTGCTCCATCCAGAATAACACGAAGGTAGTGAGTGGCATATTATAATACAAACAGCAGCACCCAGCGGAAGGGGCTAAAGCACTGTTAAGTTAAGTAAATATTTTATTTGCTGTTCCCATTTGGTATGTTAGTAAGCAGTTTAAGCGGTCGTTTCTCTCTTTGGGCCGATGCGATGTTAAAATGCAAATATAGCGAAGTGCGCAGTGATCTTTGCCTCAGATCGGCTTTCCCTTTGGGGGCCAATCAAGCCAAAAGAAACCAAATCCAATCAAACATACCTACAAGAGGGATGTGAATAATGTTTGTATTCTATCATCCATTTTTTTTAAAGAAATAAAAACCATCAATATTTGCAAAGTGAAATACGTAAAAATTTGACAATTTTTGTGGACAACATATTCATTACGAATTGACTGAAGTTAACAGACTCTACCACAAACGTTAGGAATCGTTTGATTTATACTCTTGCCGGATTCAGTTGCTTCAGCTGTCAATAAGAAATCTAACAATTAACGGTAAGTGATATGGAAACACTAGTTCATTTTGTCATGTTGGATTAAAAAAATATTTTTAATCGCATTTACTCCTATAGAAATATGTGTGTGGTGAAGAAAAACTAAGCGAAATAGTATGCATACATCCAGTTAATCAAAAATTGTAAAAAATAAATATGAAACATTTTTGTTCACTGCACTGTACATTAAGATTTGCTCGCTGGTATAATTTTATATTTCAAACAAAGTCAGATTACTCGTAAAATGAGTGAAATTCATCCCGTCTGCCTACGCGATAATTGAAGCGAATTTGTTGATGTTGTGCCCGATTCGGTTTGGGTCGTCGCTCGTCGTCATATCTTTGAAGATCTTCGATTTTGCGTTGGATCAAGTATGTATGTCTCTTCCAGTTCTGTTTGATTGTGTTCGTATTCCTTAGATCGAATGGAACGGCCATAACAGAAAATAAGGTCTATCTCTGTAACGCCTCCTGCAAAAGTTTGCGGCGCTGCGCTGGCTCTTCTTGATCTATAAATCTCACCTCTGCTGCTGCCAAAGAGTTGGTTTTGTCGTCGTCGTTATGATCCTGGTCGCTGAAGATAATTTTTACGCCGCAGGCAATTTGTCATTGCACTGTGGTACACCATCTGAGGGCGGTGGAAGTGAAGAATGGAAAAGGGGGGAAAGGAAGTGCGCCAAGTCAAGATGATTTATTATGCAGAGTATTCGTATTGAATGGCTTTACTATCATTTGGGTATGTTGTTCCTAAACACCTTTTGCATCGATCAAAGATATCGATTACCCCGCATATACTCGTATGCGTACCTAGATCCTGTTTGATATATTTCCAGAATGATGAAAGTTGGCAGATTTTACTTTGTAGTTGATAGATTTCTGGTTTAAAAAATAACAAAACCTATTTTTGTAAATTTTTCATTTACAGGGATAAATTTAAGCAGCATTCACCGCTGGGTAGAATATAAACCATTTAAAATCAGAAAAACGATGTTGCTGAATAAAAATATGAAGATGTGGCGAAAAAATTCTCATTATTCTAATTTATTCTATTAATTTAATTTTGTTTGCGTTTTCAATTGAGTTTGCGAACTTTTTTTGTTTTATACTCAAAAGTTTTTTCGCAAATATTCACTATTCGTTTAAAGAAACGAGGTAATTTGCATTATTTCCCTATTTCGCTTTTCAAGACAGCTATTCCGTAAAATAAAATAAAATAATACTAATCAGTTTCCAATCCATCAAGGGTTGTCGCCTAGGACTCGGCGCGGCGGCCTACAATCTCGAGTATCCTTTTTTGACTCACTCATTCCAAGCAATATTGCATCTGCAATAGCTTAGTCCTGGAATCAGAGTCGGTCTTCCTTGCCACCTCGAATCTGCGGGCTGGGATTTAAAGACTTTATTGACCGAAACATTATTGTCAACTCGCACTTTGCGTCTTATCTAAGCTCTGTCTTTATCTTTTAAATATAATAATTTCTCTTCCCGTTTTATTGAAAAATGTATTATCGAAGTAGCTATATAATTTGAAAAAAAACCGATTTCGCTTCATTAAATAATGTTTACAACTCTTTTGATTGGAAGGATTTATTGAAAGAGAACTCCTTAGAAGATATATACTCTTGTTTCAAAAACATTTTATTTGAAGGTAGGAAATGTTTTATCTTTTATTCCTACCTTAAGAAAGAATAAAACTTACATGATTGAACAAAAGAATAACAAATTTAGAGAATGTCAAGAATAAATCAAGTAATCTTTTCGAAGACCATTCAAGAGCTTTTCAACGGAGAAAGGAATTTGATTTTCTTAATAAGGCAATGCATAATTAAAATGGAATCTTACATTGAAAATAATTCAAGATCTTTCTGGGTTGATCTTGATTCTAAAAGAAAAGTCCCATCGTGTACTCAGTGTATGAAATTTGAAAACAAAAAAATCAATATATTTACAATCATCGAGCAACTTTTTTGCGGAATTCTTTCAAACTCTAAATATACATGTTGGGCCATCTAGTGGTTTCTTTTTAAATCATAAGTTATTTCGACACTGACAGCTTTTTCCTGCTCGAAATTTTGGCAGAAAGTCAGTATCATAACTCCCCGGAACGAAATGAGTCGCTTTACGCTTGAACAAAGGTGTGTAATATTGAAAATTTATTTCCAAAGTGAGTGCTGTGTAGCCCAAACAGTGCGGTTTTTGAAAAGAAGTTTTGGGCAAAATGAATCACCCACCGTGACTGATGTACGCAAGTTTGTGTTGAAATTTCATGAGACTGGTATGCTAGCGGACAAAACTCATGGTCTCCGCCGGCGACAGGCGAGAATGTGGATGCTGTAGCCGAGAGTGTGAGACTCAATTCACGAAAATATGCCCGCGATCGATCTCAACAGTTCAAAATTTCATGCACTAGCCTGAGGAGAATTCTCAGATTATTATCGGATTATTCACTTACAAGGTCCAATAGACTCAGTAATTAAAGGCGCATGACCAGCCACTTGAACGACGATGTTGTGCTTCATAATTAATGGGAATGTTTGCTGTTACTAATAAAGCCATAATACATGGACAAAATTTAATTTTGTTCATTTTGTTGCCTTTTTAAAAAGAAACTTGTATTTTCTCTGTATATTTTTCTGGAAGAACGGAACATTTCTTACATACCTATTTTTAAGAATGGTCTCAAGTATTTGGTAATAAACTTCAGACCGTCTTAAAATTGTTTGAAAAACCTGTAACGCAAACACTCTATTTTTCTCTAAAAGAATCCTTATCCTCATACAATAGTGGTTATTGAAAGAATATGTCCAACTTTTTGCTGTAACGAAATGAGACATGCGAACCAAGTTGATGGTGTCTACATGGATTTTGTGAAAGCATTTGATCGGATACATAATGGTCTCATTTTGCACAAATTTACAATATTGGGTTTCAGTACAGCAACTATCAATTGGTTGAGATCATACTTATCAGATAGGAGGCACATAGTTAAAATAGATGAATGTATATCATATCCTACTGAAGCAATTTCAGATCTTCCACAAGGAATATACTTATAGGCCCACTTCTAATTATTATTTTTAAAAGCGATTTTTTCGTCTATGTTATCATATTGTTAATGTTTAATGTATGCCGATGATGTCTAAGTGTTTCTTCTAATATTTTTGTATTCGCTGATTGTTTATTGATGCAGCTAGACATAACAATACGTTAAGATAGTGCAGTAATGACCCACCTTGAGTTTTTGAAAATGAATTTTCAGGATGCTTTATTGATATCTCTTATATTTCCCGTTGTAGAATTTTGTTCTATTGTTTCGTCAACGTTTTATGAGAATAGTTTTCTGAAAATCGAAAGAATTCAGTAACGTTTTACAAGTTAGCATTATGAAAATTTAAGTGGGTTGGATCCTAAATCTCTTAAAGGTCCGGCGCAAGTTCAATGTGTTATGTTTATAATGGATATTGAAGATAATCCGATATCATCTCATGAATTGCTTTCTTGAATTCCTTTAAATGATGCTTCCATTGATGGATTTGTGTGTAAAAAAGGGATGTTTAAAAAAAAAGGTTAAAATTATGTACCTAATTGTTGTTAGTTGTTCTGTTATTAAAATGTTATATTTTACATTTGTGTATAGCTATATTTATTTTTTTATTGTAAATAAATTGATATTTCTTTTGTAATCAGCAAATCTTAGAAATCAATTGATGAAAAAATAAATAAATAAACGAATTTCTTATCTTTTGTTATGAAGTCATTTTATTACGAGTTCAATGCAAAGTGCAAAAAGCCAATCTACAAACACAATTTGAATTTAATTGCTTCGAGATGATAACAAAAACGCAGAATTGTGTTAAATATTTGTTTAATAACTGGGTAGATAAAATAATTACCTACATCCTGACAAATATAAATATTTCATTCATATAATGGCGCACAGTGGACCTGAGCAGGAGAAAAACTCATATTTGAAATCACTTTATTTGGTCTTGTGATCAACCTTTTGTATAGATAAATTTGCCTTACGAAGAAATAAAGCTAATATAAAACTTAAGAATACGAGTATTATAATTTAAATTTGGATCTTCAAAGTCTTATGTTAGTACATAAGTAGCAATAAATTGCCCAGTGATTAGATTATATCCAACTAACAATTTTGCTTCCGATTTCTGAAATTAAAGAATCATTCGTAGCTATAGTGCTCATATAACCATTCTTGCTGGAAGTCAAATAGCTATAGGAGTAAAAATTGATATAATTCATGTCTTAGACATTCTCTGGGTCACTTTTTATCACCTTTATAGGCGTAAAGACT
Source organism: Philhelius festivus (assembly GCA_963931855.1). Lineage (NCBI taxonomy): Eukaryota > Metazoa > Arthropoda > Insecta > Diptera > Syrphidae > Philhelius > Philhelius festivus. The sequence goes on along the minus strand of OZ007556.1, from coordinate 4,872,429 downwards.
CAATATTCCTTTAATCATTCTATATTTATACTATAAGATCACAGGCAGCTCATACTCCGCTAGTCATCCGAAGAAACTGCTATAAAAGTCCTAATTTGGTATTCGTTATCTTTATAGAATCATTATTGGACAGTTTAAGTCAAGGTGGAGTATAGTTCCTGTAGTACTTTTATAAAACTGTGCAAATATATGCAGTCAAAATTAGTCATTGACCCAGAATGCACCACGTGCTTTTGTACACATGAGGGACATATATGCTACACTATCAAGTACAACAACAAAATGCGCAATTTGCGTAACTCTGTATAAATTAAATGTACGATTGGGTCGAACGAACTTGAACGAAAATGTAAAAAATGCAAATTTTAACAAATTTAAGTTTTTAAACCAAAAAAAACTTTTTTTGAAAATTGTTTTTGAAATGTCATGTAATTTTTTAAAAAATATGAATTTATTAAAAAAAAAAAAACAAAAATTAAAAAATTTTAGCAGTTTCTTAAAAAAAATAAGTTTTTATATACAAAATTTTTAAAACATTTTTGAGAAAAACATTTGGTTTATCTACTTTTAGTGTTTATAATTTTACGGATAAAAATTAAATCTAAAAAAAAATATTGACCTGTTTTTTTTAATTCAAAAATATATTTTTTTTTAAAGATTGGATAGAAATTTTTTTAGCTTTTAACAAGCTTTTCTAAAAAAAAACTATTATTAAAATCCAACAAGCTGTCACTGAGAAATTCAAAATTAGAAAAAAAAATTATGTGGTAGGTAGCCAGTAAAATCTTAATTTAAATCTTTTATCGAATTATACATCGTTAAAATTAATCGAAAAGAAAAAAATTATTAAAATTCTCTAGGTGCCGTTTCCGATAAAAATACGATTTTTGAAATCCATTTCTTAACATTTGTAATTGTTTTTTTCATATCTTGTAGATTGTAAACAAATTTTAATTAAGTTTTAAAAAATTAAAGCATGTTGTTTTTTTACGAATAACTTACTAAATAGCAGCTATGTCGCAAGTAAAAAGTCAACATTGCAATTTATTTGAAAAAAATAAATTAAAGTTTCATTCATATAAAACTTATAAAGCATCTATAAAGAAAGTCTATGTGGCTTTATAGGAGATAAATCACGATAAAAGCGATCCCAATTCAACGCCGGCTCTGACATATACCAGTTTGGACGAGCGGTTAGCGAGCAAGAGATTTGGTGTGAGAGGACTCGAGTTCAAATCCCAAGTCCGCCTATTCATGTAAGTAATTTTTAAATTAATTTTAAAACTAAAAGTAGAAATTAAATCATAAATAATAATCAGCTCTTAAGATCTTCACAGAAATCATGCGGAAAAATCCGAAAAACATATGCAAGAAAAGCATCAAAATAAAAATGAAATCAAATAAGCACAAAATAAATATTTTTTTTTATTTTATGCATACTCCTATAAGTATTTTATTCTTGTGACAGTAAATCTTCTTTTCATTGCCACTATCGATGCAATTGCTGCAATAAAGCATATATTACCTCTATAACATAACGATAAGTATGTTCTTCGGAGTAACACAATTTACTCCATAAAGGTCCAATAGGAGTTAAAAAAAGTCGCCCTTTTAACTCTATGGAGTTTTATATAACCCTTAAATGTGTGCAATAGACAGTAACAAGAAGCTTCTCTTGATGAATATAGAAGTAAAATTGTTAGTTGGGTATAACATAGGAAAATCAATGAATGAATGAATTATGTATTGGGGATGCGACCTGAAGATCTATTGTGCACCACTTAAAAATGAATGAGCTGGCTCATCCTGCAGTTACTCTTCCAAAGGTATTGCTCTTAGGAATCTTAGTATTTGGGGCATTTTTACAGAGAGGATAGGTCGCTCTCTTCCAGCTGGTATTATTCCAGATGGTTTTTCCTTAGTAAATGAGTGAACAACAACTTCCTAGTATGTGGAACGGAGTTTCCTTATACATGTTGCAGAATCTGCATGTGGCACTGCTTACCACACCAAGTAAACTTAAGTGTCTTCTAAGTTTGCAGTTAGGATACCTGTAATTATTCTTAGGTTATTTCTACTTAAGTTAATTCAGTTTTTGAAATGTTGCAGGTTGTAATTGCCCAGTACAAAGTAGTTTCGCCATCCTCAGCTTTTTGAGTTCTTTCCAATTCCTGGACCTGCATGTCTCCTCTTTTAATTTTGCATGTCTCCTCTTTAATTTGTTGTTTTGATGACATTTTTTCCTATTGTGCAATAGGGCTCAGGCCCTGTTAAAGGGGTTGATGCGCCTATTTTTGCTAAGGAGTCTGCCTCTTCGTTTCCAGGAACACCCACGTGACCAGATACCCAGTGAAGTGTGACCTTGTTCTGTTTGCCAAGTTCATTTAGCCTGCTTATGCATTCCCACATTAACTTAAAGCCGAAGGTATATGAACTTAGTGCCTAGATTGCCGCCTGACTATCTGACAAGATGACAATGCTCTTGTTACGATAATTCTTTTTGAGATTTCGATCTACGCATTTCTCTATGGCGTTTACCTCCACTTGGAAGATGCTGGTGAACTGCCCCATCGGTATAGAAAGTTTGGTTCTTGACCCAAAGATTCCTGCACCAGTCCCTTCGCTTGTTCTCGATCCATCAGTGTACCACTTGATAGTATTTGTTTCGAGGGTGTAGTTTGTTTTAGGAAAATCAAGTCAACATTTCGAGATTTCAGGCGCATTTTGAACTTCGGCCACCATACAAAAAGATCTCTGGTTTCCTATGGTCTAGTTTATTGCAGAAGTAATTTTTCTCCAAATAACTTCTATCGGGATCTTCTTAATTCACTTGAGATCTTTCCAATCCTTTTTTTCTCCTTCGAAAAATCTTAAGTTAGGTGTTATACTTCTGTTTATTCTTATTATTACATAATACCCCACTGTTATGAAAAACTCCTCGTAGCTTCTCATCGATTCTAGTCATAAAACGGACGATTCCAATCGAATGGCAGGTTCGGCTCCACTGTGTGGCGGTTTGCAGATGTGCAAAATCGTATCGGGAAATTTCGTTTTAATTAAAAAGCAAAAAGTAATATCATTTTTCGAAATGCAAACAATCGTTATTTACGGATAATAGAGAATTGATTGCTAAATGCAATGGGGCAAAAATCCACCACCGCCCACTGGTGTTGGCCACGAAGACCGATTTGGCGTAAGAGAACCATATCAATCTAGTGATGCTGGTGATTGTGGGCTTATAATAGAAATCGCTCGCTGCAATCGTTCTAAAAACATTTACATATTACATATGTATTCGTATACTCCACAACACCATATCCAAGCTTGAGGCATAAAGGTGGTCTATGATGGCCCGTGGACTAACTATATTGGTCTGGTTTATGTTTTTTTGATGGGAAAAGTGCGCGAACGCCTATTGAACTCACTGCAACCAGATGGAGGAGGCTTCACTAGAGATTGTTTATGTCTGGTTTTATTTCACGCATGCAGTTTAATGACCTGAATCTGATTTGTTTTCCTAAGACAAATCCAAAGATCTTTAGAGCATAGAAGGCAGAGTGAAGTGGTTTTTGTGTATGCCAGCATGGGTTGTGTAAGTAGGTTTAGATTGTTTTTTTTGTTCGGTTTCTATTTTGTAATTGCTAGACTGCAGTTTGCAACCGCAACCACGTGTACGTGGGAGGGTTGTTTCCCAACGTGTTTTTTTAGTTCTGGAAAAAATATATTAATAATGTGGTTGTACATTAATTTGAAAGCGAAGAGTTTTTTTTTTCCTCTTTTCTGTTAGTTGCAGACAGAAAATACTTTCTGGGTAATTTATCATAGCCGCGAAGTACTGGAAATATGTGTGTCAACATCAGCGGTTGGCATTAATTGCTGGCACGTACTAAACAAGACACAATTTTTAATCGTCGAAAGCGTTGAACGATCGGCGATTACTTTCATTTTGTAAACTATCCATTTAATGGAGCAGACTTAATGGACTTCATAGTTCAGTGATTCGTAAGGCTTTAATAATAAAACGAAGTACTTTGTCTCATTGCAGTTTTTGTTAATCAATTTTTCTAGTGCAAAATTTCCACTTTAAAAATAGATTCAAAATTGCCTTTTTTAACATTTAGTCCACAAAAATAGTGTTTAGTCTTCTACTTGGCTGATTTATTTCAGTATCTAGTATATAGAGTTTGTATTATAAAAACTTACATTTGCAAAATACTAAGCTTGTAGTGCTAGTAGAAATGTTCTGTAAGAGATTGATAAGTATTATTTTCAATATTTTGAACAAATCAAATTAAACAAATTTCTGGCTGAAATTATGAAGATTTTTTTTTCATAAATGTACATACATAATTGTGTATGTAATTTACATTGAGCTTTTGTCAAAAACTGTTGTTAGATCAAATGAAATTATCAAAAAATTGCTCATAATATGTAGATATTGACAAGGTTCTCACTAATTAACTGAAGATACCAAGTGAGATCCTTAAAATGAAATGGCGATCTTTGTTCCATGAATCAGGATCAGGAGCTGGCGAATGAAAGCAGATTTGTTCAATGAATTATTGTGTTACTAGGAGATGGACAAAACTATCGATATAGTTTTTTTTGTGCGAAAATAAATTTTTGTATGTTTATTTTGCGTAGCTTCGAGCCAGTCGTAATCGAAAATTCTTCAATTCTATTAAGATCTTAACTATACCGTAAATGTGAACAAGTCCGCTTTGACTAGCCAACTTCTCAAATATAGTAAAAAGCGTATACCCACGTCAATTTAAGAGGTCACAAGCGTCAACATTTTTTGATAAAAACTCCTACTGTCACGTCTTCACTGTGGATATCAACTGAAGATTGATTTTCAATAACTTTAGAAAAGGCTGCAAATGTGAAAGGGGAGGAGTTTTCCCACAGAGGCAATAATCCTTGTATTCGGATTTCTCGGACACGTTAAGTTTTTAGCTGCAAAGGATCACAAACCTTCGGATACGGAGAAATTTAATAATGAAGAGCTCTGTTAACGATATATGCAGCCCGATCCCAACCCACCCAAGCCTACGAACTCGTTGTTGATGAAATCAATTCTCTAGTCGAAGTCGCAGATTTCCTATATAATATTATTATTGTCGGCGACTTCAACCTTCCATAACTGCGAGAGGATCTATCATAAGATGAATCATCTTGTATGCCTGTAAATTCCTCCCTTGAAAGGCTTTTGCTTACCGATCGTGTTTTTGACTTAGGTATTTTCCAGGCTAGTTGCATAACAAACAACTAAGGTAGACATATTAACTTAATATTTTCATCAGATGCTGGTAATTTCCTTGTTTTTCACTAAGCTCTCATTTAAAACCCTGGACAACTTCCACTCTCCTCTCTCTTTCACATTTTCCTTTGCTTTTATCAAAGACTGAATATTGTTTGAAAATTGATTTTTTTTTTAAATTTTCTCAAAGTTGACTTCGTTCATCCCAATAATCTAATGGAAAACATTGATTTCTGTTCCTTCATGAACAATAAAAATTTCGTAATATCAGCTATGGAGCATTTTCCTCAAATTAAGGTCTACTTTTGACTTCTCTAACTATTATCAAGTTCAATGCCGTTCCTCCGTTTTCTACGAATTTCTTTACCTTGGGTACATTGACAGAATGCGAGATTGTCTGATCTCTGATCCTAGACGATTATTTCAATTTATTAACGTCGAACCTAGACCGACGCGACGCGATGGCTTTCCCTCAAGTCTTATATCTTATGCACTTCATTTGCAGACCCTAAAATAATCACAAACCTTTTTGCCTCTCTTTTCTGCCAATCGTGCAGTGATCACCGTCAAAAATCTGACCATTATTATTTTAGAAAAAAGTTTTTTAAGATTTCTCTTATTCGGCTTATTTGGTCTCAATAATTTATTAATGAAAGACTTTCATTACTTTTCGATTTCATTAATAAATTATTGAGACCAAATAAGCCGAATAAGAGAAATCTTAAGAAACTTTTTTCAAATTATAACGAATTGGTCAAAAAAACTTCTAATAACATTATTTTTACTTGCGACTTATAGGTACTATAAGGCAAGTTATGCATTCGGAAAAAAAATCGAACTCAAGATTTTGATCAAAGTTGACATTACGAATATAGCGAGGGCCAAAAAAGTGGGTTTTGCAATTCTGTATGTCTGTCGGTTCGACTACAGCCTAAACGGCTCGGCCGATTTTCTTCAAACTTGGTAGATATGGGTTTTAATTTTTTCCCCCCAGACGTTTTTTTCTTTTTTTTTAAGGCCAAAAATAACGGTACCTGCCATACGATTTTTTTCGAAATTTTATAAATATTTTTTTTTTCTCAAAAACTCTCCCACAGAATTTAAAGAAAAAAATTTGAAAAATTTCATTTAGTTAAAACTAGGTAATGAATGAAAAAAATTTTGCATTTGGGTCCATTTTTTTTGTTTTTGATTTTATCGAAAACGGTAGAGCCGATTTTGAACATTTTTTTTATGGCAAAGCTCCTCCACAGTTTGAATATTATTACATATTCAAATTTTTAATTTTTTTATTTTTTGGATTTAAAAAAAAAATCAAAGTTTTTTTTGGAAACGCAATATTTCGAAAACCCCAAGATTGATTTTTTTCAAACTTGATAAATAAAAGTTTTTTAACACAATCTACAAGATTTGAGAAAAAAAAAATTTGTTTTATCTAAAACTAACGGTACCTTCCATACAAATTTTAAAAAATGGTTTTTGAAAATCGTATTTTTCTCGAAAACGTTTCCGAGAATTTTGCTAAAACTTTTTTTCTTTTAATTAATTTTAACGATCTATAATTTAATAAAAAAAAATTGAAATCTAGATATTACTGACTGTGCCTACCATAGAACGATTTTTTCGAATTTTGAATTTCTCATTATCGGCATAACAGATTTTAATGAAATTTTTTATAAAAAAACTCCTAAAAAGTTTAAAAAACATTGCATTTCAAAACTTAAAAAGAAAATATTTTTTTCAATTTAAAAAAAAGGTCATTTTTTTTTTGGAAAATTCGATATCTCAAGAATGGCTTAATATTTTTTTTGGAAATTAGACTCTTATTCGTACAATAATAAAAACTTAAGATTGGCGTACCAAAATTTTTTCTTAAAAATGTTTTAAAAATTTTGTACATAAAAGCTTATTTTTTTAAGGAACCACTACAACGACTTATAATTTTTGTTCTTGCATAAATTCATATTTGCATAGCATTCTGTTTTTTTTCTTACTACTAAAAGAATTTAAAAAATTCATTTTATCCTTATGAACAGTTTTCTTTAATAACATCCGTTTTTAAAATTCCTAGTCTATTACATAGGAGCAAGTTCGTGCGACCCAGTCGTGCATTTTATTTTAGTTACTTTAAAAGTACCCCACAAACCTTATCCGCTAACCGTTGTTGATATTATCATCAAACGGATAAGTTTGTTTAAAAACGATTTTTCTCCCGGTCTGGTAGATTTGCCTGCTATACAGTGTGGGCCATCTAGTGGTTTCTTTTGAAATTATAGGTTATTTTGACACTGACAGCTGCTTCCCGCTAGAAATCTCGTCAGAAAGTCCCACGGAATGAAAAGAGTCGCTTTACGCCTGAAGAACGTTGAAAAATATTGAAAACACTTGTTTAATAACACTTTCCACAATCCAATAAGAAAAGCTTTTGCACACTTTCATAATCAAAAATTAACTGTCACTGCTCCCCAAGAACACTCCCTTATACACTCAAATTGGTTGTTCTCAAAACTAGATCTCGAAGATTCTCGTCTTAGAATGTTCTAGTTGGTTGGAAAAAGGAGAAATACAAATGACATTGTAAAAGAGCTTTTTGTTCCTTCCATAAAGTAGGTATGCAATTTTTCCAACAGATGGCGCTGTAGGAGTATAAAGCTCCGTGTCGGTGTTATGTGGTGTGCGTAACAATATCATCAAATAAAATGTTTGTAAAATAATAAGGAACTTCGTGTATGAATCGTTCCAGCTTTCATTCATAGACGGACCAATGATTAAAGTTAAACAATTTTTTGTAAGAAAATTCGTATTTCTTCATTTAGTTATTGAACAACCTTTGCATAATTTAAAAATGTTCAACTTTGGTCTCATACCTTTGTAGAAATTTTGATAAATGCCATTATGTATTCAAACGGTTTGACCCACAGTTCAGATGTAGACCTATATGTATAAGCATATTATCTAGAAGGTATCTCCTATATTTCAACAGAAATTAGCGAATTTTATCCTTGCAAATCACAAAATATATCCAACGTATCGAAGTATGTAATAGCGAAACGTTCTCTAAAGCCACTATAACTCATTTGTACATCATTAAGAACTCTTATATTTCAAGGCGGAAAGACTTGAAGTGGAATTCTAAGCCCTCTCTCCTCTTCATAACTGAAAAATTATCATAAATGCATCACACACATAAATACCTAGTTCTCTGATGAAAAATTAGCATTGAAATGGGAATTCCTGGTAATAATTGCATTATACTGCTTTTTTTTTATCTTTGTAAAGTGAGGATCATGAGCACATATGCACATTGTGCAAGCACATAAACTTACTCCCAAGGAATGTTGTCTTCAGAAAAGAATGACACCCAAGTCTTGAGTTGAGTTCTAGCAATAACAACAACAGCAGCAGCTACATAGCATTTAAATAATGACAACATGTCCCTCGCTGTATCAGAGTGTCGTAACAACTAACAAGATGCAAATGAGCCTTTTCAGTGACACAAACCCGCAAATACTTACATCAACCCGAAGTCCCCAGCCCAGACTCAGACCAATGACGATGACAACGTGTGAAACACCATAAAAACGTTTCTTTGATGTGCGTTAAAACTGATGTTACTCACCTGAAATGAAAGGAAAAAAATGCAAATTAGTTTTATTCATATTATTATTATTTTTTCTTATTTTGGCATAAAGTAATCGAGTAAACAAATGTAATTTCGTCCAGCGAATGATGAAGCTGTTTCAGTCAGAACGCAACGGATACGTGATTGGGTTGGCAGATGAAAAAATGTACGCGCTTGAAATCTGTCAAAATAAAACGAATGCGCAGAACCCACGCAAACGAATGCAAAATGACAAACCCATAGTAGGGCGCCACCTATAGTTCAGTTGAACAAATTACTCAGATATACCTGCAAGGCACTAAAGTCCAATCATTTTGGAATTGGTTGAGATGAGATTCACATAGCCATTGACTTTGACTTTCCCGGTCGATGTCCCAAGGCTGCACGCTCGTCTCTTCCCAGGAAAATGAAAACACGTCTTCTTCTGCAGTTAGCATGTTTTGCTGGTATCTATCTGGGAACATGAATCCGCGCAAGGAGATGCAGATGCAACAGGAGGACCAACTACAAGGGCTCAATGACGCCCGACTGGATGATCATGCAAATCGGACTCAGGCGGCCGCCAGCAATTTGCGCTCGCAAAACTGATTACTGCATAATTTACTTGCAGTTGCACCCAAAGAGATAATGCCAACCAAAATCGTAAATTACAATTACAAGGGGCGGACCGAGGTCCACAAGAGAAACTTTTATCTCCGCTGGCAATGGCAATAAGAGTTTGCCCTTGAAGACGAGTGCATCTCAGCAAGTCTGCTTAAAATACTCGTAGCCATCTTGGGTGTTCATTCAGGTAATTAGCATATTTTGCCATCTAGAATAGTAACCACTAGTAGCTATTCCAAGTAAGTAAGTGTCGCATAAATTTCAATGTGGAACAGGTGCTTAGACTCGTTTGATTTTATAACATTATAAACACTTGGAGTGTTGTGAACTCGTGCATTGACAGTTCATAGACACCAGCCAGCATTCAGTCCGGTTGTGCGAAGTTATGCTTTTTCCATGATGAGTTATCGGCTAGATAGTTCCATAAAAGTATAACCAGACAGCCAGCAGCGGGCTAGAAGTGTTTGCCTTATAAATTATAGTTGACTGGACTAGGTGAGATATGGCGGTAGAAATACCAGTTGTATTTTGTATCTAGGTAACTGAGTTAGGCCAACGGCTATTGAGTGCGTCCGACGAATGCTCGTATGCGAAGTGGCATTGCGGTAAAACAAATTGTTCGTACCTCACTTTTAATTTCTACCTATTACCTTCTTGGTGCAACAGCCAAGACTGTTTACGCACTTCTGTCCAATTAGTGATATTTATTAATTTATAAAACCTAATAATAAATTAATTAATTTGATTAAATTTTTGGTTCATTGCGTGTGGATTGCAAATGGTGTGTTGTGGTTGAAGAAAAGTTGTTCAAAGCTGAACAAGAAGTTGTATGGTGATATTTGATATGGGACTACAGAGAGACGACTAAGTATTCAACCATTCCGATCGCAATTATTTAACTCTATCCGTTCAAATACATAAACATTTATATTTCAATTCAACATAAAATATTGTTTTCCACTTAGTTTTTCACATTAAACCTAAATATTTATGATTCGATCGAGGAAAAGAGTTTTTGTGCTTCAAATATTGAAATACTTGAAATGAGCTTTTATGTTTCTGTTTTGGTTATTACAACTCGTAACTAGCGCTTAGTCTCACCTAGCGGAAAAAACGTGTATTTCATGGCGCTTAAGCTGGGATTTTAAAATTAAATATGGATTTTAAAATTAACTAGCATTCGGTAGGTTGAATGTTGTGTGCAATGGTGGTTTTGATGTAAACACGGAAATCAAATCCAGGAGATAAACTGTCATTCAATTAGAAATCGTAATAGCTTTAAGAGTCCTTCATCTATACATTAAACAGCTGCCAACAAATTGGTAGAAAATGAGTTCCATTAATAACAAAGTTGATTTTTGTATAAGACAAGGACTATAATAATTCAAATGAGTAGTTTATTTTGCAAGTTCAAATAAAATTCGATGAGTTCGGAGCTAATTAAGATGTAAATAAGATGACAACTAATGTTTTATGAACCCGATAAAAATGTTCCACGGGCTCAAATTATCAATATGGATAGGTTTGTATGGAAATGCCAATCGAATTTAACAATTTTTTTTATAAAACAAAATGGACGATCAGTGTACTGAAATAAAATGTTTTACTAATAATAATTATTTTCTTCTTAAGATTTACTTTTATTTTAATGAAAGGGATGAATGATTTTGTTTTGCATATGTTTGGCACAAAACTCACGGTGATGGGCTGTGTTGTTAAGACCCTGTGTGGTTTTTTGTCTCTTGCAGAAAAAACTCTTTAGTCAATGGTATGGTTTCAGATCTAACTTAATAACAATTTTAGATATTTTAAAGAGATCACATTAAAAAAGTTCCTTAAGGTTATTAAAGAAAACTAAAACCGATTTTGAATCAAATAAAAACTAACAAAACTATGTCAGACAACTGTCACTATAGATGAAATATACTTAGCATTATTGATTTCCCGAAATAGAGTAATGTAATAGATTGAGATCAACTTCATCTAGCACGTACATATCCCTTAAGCTATTCAATAGTTCGCCTCTAGAAATATGGTCACAGCGGCGCGGTGATACCACCCCGCAAGGAAACAACAAGTGTGTTTGTTTGTATTCCTTTCGTACATTCCATGGCCATCAAATTGTTTGTTTATATAGTGCAACGGTTCAAGTGGATGGATGATATCGCTGCCGCCGCAGAATCGTCTGCAGTCTTATACTAACGAAAATGTGTTGTCATTCTCCTTCCTATGTATGTATAGCCAAGGAAGTAATATTGCAAATGATCAGAGTCATTTTTTCGATCTCAGTCACTATCGGTGAATTTGTTCTTCAAATGCCTGATTTCAAACATTTAAATCTTGTCTGTGATATTTCGCTTTTGTGAATTGCGATCAATTATTATAGATTTATATACATATGTATATCCTACTGGACTTCGTAAAAGGGCGTATCTCATTTGATTATTTTTAAATGGCGCAACATTTTAAACAGCCTATAATTAAGGTATAAGTATGATTCTTCTCAACAATCTTACTAACTCGTTCTTAAATTTAAACATTTTGTAATATTGTACGAAAGCACTTTTCTTAATAAATAATAATAATAACAACAAACCTAAAGTAATAGCAGTTCATGCAAAAAACGAAATAAACAGACTTGTTTTGACGTTTTAAAATGTCAAATGTTAATTATGATCAAGTAGTTAATAGCTATAATTCTAGTATTGAGGCTGGTTGTCTGCATTTATCTATCGACGATGTATTGGAAGCACTGTCATCTCTTGATAACAGTTTTTCTGTTGCACCGGATAATATACCACCGCTTCTTTTAAAGAACTGTAAATTACATCTTGCTGCCCCACTCTGTTATATATTCAATTTGTCTTTAAGACAAGGTTTATTTTTGGATACTTGGAAACATTCCTTGATAACCCCTCTGCATAAGTCTGGATCGAAATCTGCTGTTGAAAATTATAGACCAATTGCTAAACTCCAGCTGATACCTAAAGTATTTGAAGCAGTAGTGAAAAACAAAATTTATAATTTGATTAAAAATCATATTTCTGAAAACCAACATGGGTTTATGAGCGGAAGATCGACAACAACTAATTTATCTTTATTCACTAACTATTGTCTTCGTAGTTTAGAAAACCGTTATCAAGTTGACGTTATTTATACTGATTTTTCGAAAGCTTTCGACCGGGTACAACATAATGTTCTGGTAAAAAAACTTGAATTATTTGGATTTCACTCCTCACTTCTTAAATGGATACATAGTTATTTAATTGGACGAAAACAATACGTCAAAATTGGTAATATGCAATCAAATGAAATCGAAAATTTTTCCGGTGTACCTCAGGGCAGCCATCTTGGTCCGCTCCTTTTCATTCTTTTCATAAATGATTTGCCTAGTTACATTTCATATTCAAAGTATTTATTGTATGCCGATGACCTCAAGATTTTTAGTTGCATTAAATCTCCACTAGATGCATGTAAAGTTCAAAATGATCTTAATAATATAGTTCAGTGGTGTAATCTAAATGGATTATATTTCAATAATAATAAATGTAGTGTTGTAACTTATGCAAGAATACTCAATACTATTTGTTTTAATTACAAAATTGATGGTCAATACCTAAATAGATTAATGAGTCAAAAAGACCTTGGAGTTATTTTTGATACTAAAATGAATTTTTCGCTTCATATTGACCAAGTTATCTCCAGAGCAAATTCGATGTTGGGTTTCATAATAAGAAATTCTAAGTGTTTTGAAGATCCTTACACCCTTAAGACTCTGTATTTATCCATTGTTAGACCTCTGCTAGAATATTGTTGCGTTATTTGGAATCCTTATACTCAAACGAGCATTTTTCGCATTGAGAAAGTTCAGAAAAGGTTTACCAAGTTTGCTTTGCGGAAAACATTTAGAAATGCAAATCTTCCGTCTTATGAGATCAGATGTGCCTTTATTGATTTAAAACCCCTAGCACTCAGAAGGAAACTATATTCTGCTCTTTTTGCTTTTGATATCCTCAACTCAAATATTAACTGTTCGATGCTACTTTCAATGTACCATATTTATGCACCTTCTCGTTTTTTGCGACCTAGAGATGGAAGTTTCGTATATGTTCCTTATCATAGTACAAGTTATGCAAAACATAATCCAATTACTAGTTCATGTATTGCCTTAAATGATTTTAATCATGTCATTGATTTTAATAAAAGTAGGATAAATATTAAAAGAGATATATTGAATTCATTATAAATATTATTATTTTAATACTTTGTAAATATGTTATTTATTCCTTAGTTTAAATTATGTATACAGTCTTTATAAAGTTATGTAACTTGAATGACGAAATAAATAAATAAATAAATAAATGAAGCTAGCACGATACTAAAAAAATAAAATGGGTATTTGATGATTTTAACTTTAATAAAAGTGTAAAGAAAGTATGATGCTATATTCGATTAAAATTCGCAAAATCGTTGTTTGATCTTAGTTTCATACTAAAACAGCTTTAAAATCGTACTCAAAATGCTGTTGTTGAAAAAATTACGTTATTTTGTGCAAAGTTGTTTTGGTAATTTTGCTAGAGAAAAGAACTTGCACCCATTTTACTTAGTAAAATAACCTAAAATGTGCAGGTGCACAAATTAAATTGTAAGACACTAAGTAAAAAGGCACATTCGCAGACATTTTAGGATATACACCTTTTTAACTTAGTAATTGGCAGATAAGCCTGATTTGTTTAGGAGATACAATGAATCACAAAATTGGTTACGCGATCCATAAACAAAATACAAATTCTCTTTAATTGCTCTCATTTTAATTGTGAAGAGCCAAAGTAAAAAAAACCCTTCTAACTAAACGACACCAAAAAATGAGGCTGGAATTCGCAAGAAAATAATTCTTTTTGGACGCTGATGACTGGGCGAGAGTGGTTTGGTCCGATGAGAGCAAAATTAACCGTTTGGGCTCGGATGGAAGAAAATGGGTATGGAAAACACCAGGAGAAAAGTTACAACATCGTCACGTTAAACCTACTCTGAAGTTCGGTGGGGGATCCATTATGATCTGAGGATGTATGATGGCGCGAGGAGTGGGAAGTATACACAATATTCAAGGACGTATATGACGTCATCATCTTATATTGAGATTTTGAATTGTTATTTGAGTGAATCGCTGGCAAAATTCGGTGTTGAAACTTCGGACATTGACTTCCAGCAAGTAAAATTTGGCCAAGATCACCCAAAACTGGTTAACAGACCACGGCTACACAATGTTGACATGGCCACCACAATCCCCAGATCTTAACCCCATGGAACACTTGTGGGGTTTGTTAAAAGGGTCCATTGCAGGATTTAACAAAACTCTGGCCAAAAATAAAAACAGCGTGGGAAAATATAAGCCCAGGGATATGTAAGAATTTGGTTGACAGTATACCCAATCGAATACAAGCGGTAATTGATGCTCGAGGGGGAAACACAAAATATTAACTATCCAACACTTTTGAAAAAGAAAACACTTAAAATCGATCAAGCCTTGAACATTTATTTTCTTATATTTAATGTTTTTAAATAGAAAACGCAATTATTTAAGTTTATATTAAGATTTCTAATATTTGTAATAAAATATTTATAAGAAATTTGAAGTTTTTCATTTACTTTTTAGACTTGAAACAAAATATTTCCATTTTTCATAGAAAAGCGTGATCAATTTTGTGATTCACTGTATGTGTTCATTTTTATTTGTGATTTTGAGCCATTTCCAGTTATAAATATGATGTTTTATTTCAACGCAGTAATGAGACACTGTTTTACTATTCCAAAAATGCATCTAACTAATTTTTTTTTATTTTTGAAGAAAATGGCAACATTTACCAACAATAAGTTTGTTAAAGTTTTTTTTTTTTTTAATTTGTGTAATCTTTTATTTTCAGTTATTAAGTCAATCAACAAAAGTGTAAAGTTACTTTAACTTAATTTTTTTCAGTTTATAATTGAATTTCTTCACAGAAATACAACTTGAATTTATTTAAATTTATTTATAGACATGCCTAGATCTTTATATTTTTAAGTATTAAAATGATTTTGTTTCATAAAAAATGTAATAAAGTCCAAAGAACTGGAGATGGTTAAGGACGATTTTTTGATTTGTTTGTAATGTTTTATTTTACCAAATTCTGAAATGTTCCTGAGTTTTTTTTTTACAATTTGGATCAATCAAATTCACGGTACATTGAATTATCGCTTTTGCTTAAATTTTCAATAATGTTAATGGATAAATGAAGTCTACGTAAAAATAAATAAATCAAATAAAAGGTAACCAGCTGGTGAAGAATCAGAGCTTAATGGCAACAAAGCTTACAACTCTTAGTAGAAATGGAGGGATTACCAAGTCCAAAAAACTAAGCTGAAAAGTACTTTTTCATAACAAGATATGTTCTTGGAGCCACGGACCAATTAAGATCAATTACATTTCTCATATCTGGTACAAATCTGTATTTTTTGAACAGAATAGTAAAATTGTTGAATTTTTTCGACTATCTAAAAGTTTTTTATTCGCTTAAATGCTAAAAAGGATTGTTTCGCTGAAAAGTTTGCAACAAAAAAAGATTAATACATTCTGAACACAATAATGTGTATATTTGGAAATATTGTCGACAAATTATTTGTACGGAAAACGCTTGCCATTTGAATTGTAATGTTTTCTTCAGAGTTAAAAGCAGTTTTCAAATTGTCACAGCAATAAACACAGGCGCGATGTAAACAAATGGTCTTAATCGAATGTAATTTTTCTTTAATGAGAGCATGAGCGGTTCTTAGATGTTCAACATTTTCAATGACATTATCACCAGGAATATCTTTGTCAGCTAAGTTGTTCTCAATTTATATATTAATGGATATTTTTTGCAAGAATTTTCCACCCTAAGCTATTTCACCCTAAGTACGTACCTTACATTCCCCTAGGGTTTATCCACCACTGCTTGGAGGGTTCGTCACTTCCTTGCGAGAAACACTTTATCACCTAACATAAGCACCTAAGCTTCTAAGATGCAAGCATTAGAACCAAAGTTATAATTTTTGGAGTCATCCAAGTGGGTTTAAATTTGATATTTTAAAAAACTTTCGGCATTCTCATTCAAAATAATCATCGTTTTATTAGTTTGTGAATTAATTCATGTTTTCCCTCAAAAGTTTTTTGATGAAAGTGCTGCAAGACCGTTAATAACTCCACAAAACGGTAGATTTTAAGTTCAAATTTTTAGCCAAAAATTTAAATCAATAGGTAATATGATCCTAAACTTTAATACAAATCAAAAACCATAAAATTTAAAACGCTTATTGTATATTTTTTTAAATTTGCTTTTCTACTGTTAAAAGGAAGTTTAAAGGAAATATTCTTACCGATAACTAACACCTTATACATACATACGACATTAGGCGTTATAAGACTTCGTCCCAAGGTGCAACGTTACATCTCTGACTATACATTCGAGCTGTCTGTATCTATCTTCTGTCCCTAGGTTCAGCCACTTAACCGCAAAGACAGACTTTTGATTGTCTCTGAGCTCAAGTACTTTATTCTCTTACCAACGCATAGTGGACAGTCAGAATTATATAGAAGGATGAAATACTGGTATAAAATGAGGCAAAAAACCGAACCACATCATCGTCTTCATCATCTTGATGACGATACTACGTGGATTTCAAGAACAAGTTCTCTAAAACGTTGACATCAGCTTTGCTAGAATTGGAGAACATTTCCTTTGAGTTTGATTTCAAGCCCATCATTGCACAACAGGCAAAAGGGAATAATCATTAAGAGTTAGATTTACAATTCGATTCCAATTAACAGAATACTGCCAAGCCAACTACTCGCATTCCAATGCACAATATCTCTACTCAATGTTTTTTTTTTTATATAAAGAAACATATCCAACTAACGAGGTGCGCTCAGCTATGAAACGAATTTTGAAATGAATCCTTTTTTCCGCCTTAGCTTAAGCCACCACTATAGAGAATGCCATGGCAGTAGCAGGCGGCAGCATCCTTAATGTAGATTCCATTTGGTAGTTGCCTTTTATGAAAATCGCAACCATTGATCGACTGTTCTTTTTGTAAGGAGAAGAGCTCGTTAGTGCGCTCTAACTGGCATAACAAGGAGTTTCCGAAAATGTTTTGTATTCGATGTTGCATCAGAATCAGAGAAGAGTGAAGTGTGAGCTCTGGATTTATAGTGCTTCGACTTCGGAGATGGGAAATTATCACAATGGTGCAACTCTGCGATCGGACCAAACCAAACCAAACCAATAAACGAACCAAAGACCCGAAGATGGTGATATTTTTGGAGCGCGGATCATTATCTTTGATGATTTTCGTTAAAAGAATTTTTCTCCTTTTTTGTGATGTCCTTTGGTATAGTTGGTTCAGCACTAACATCTAAAAGGCTATTTAGATTTTCAATTTAAATTGTTTTTGAATACCAAATGGCACGGGGGTATACCGTGTTGTTTCGTGATTTCCCTTGGGCGGCATAAAATTGTCTGAATCGGATAGGGTAGAGAGGCATTTGTATGGAAGATGGTAACGATCAATAAATCGCATCTGAGCCACACAATTGGCTCTGTGGTTTCAATAGATTCTGGTTGGTGCAAATAAATTACATTTATGTATGTATATATATTCGAAGATAAGAACCGTATATTCCTTATGGAAATTCTAAATTCTAAATGAACATTTTATATTCTTTTTTGCTCACCGAATTGATGAAAAGGTTTTTATTTTCGAATTCAATAAACAGGAATACCAAAATCCCGATCGTCTAGTCTATTTGTGAATGACAAGTTTTCGTAATTTCTTACCATTCATGAATTTACTGAGATCATTTACACAAATAAAATCTTTCAATATTTTTGACATAAGAAGCCTGCATTTAATTTTGTCATTATGCCGAAATTGGCTAGATATTATGGAAATTATTTTACCAGTCTTGTGACAGAAATTCTGACAATTTGGAAGACGTGTAAATCCATCATAAGCCTAAAACATAAACCATAAGAAATATCTTGAATAATGAAAGCTTCTCAATAACCGGCAGTAAAGCTTTCATAGAAATAGGTCCACTGGTAATCTAATGGTTTACCTCTCCGAACAGTGATAAAAATCCTTACATCGTTTTGGAGAAATTAAGATTCTTGCACTTGATATTTCAAAAATATTTTGATAGAGTTTGACATCTTCTCTTTTATCGAAAATGCGTGCACTTGATTTCAATAAATCTCCTCTTCATTGGATTAGAAATTACCTTTTGAACTGCTCCGGACAAGTTGTATATAGGATGTTTTCAAGTCTCTTATTCATGTAATAAATGCTGGTTTGCCGCAGGGCTCCATTTTGTCCCCGACTCTCTTTCTCATATTTATCAATAATAATCTTTCGTCTGAAACTTGTTTGCATTGAATTGTTTCGTTGACGACAGTGCTCTCAGCTTCTCATATTCGTTTCCAGATGCACTTCCTTGTCCTTCGGATGAGGACTCAGAACCGCAGCTCATGATAAGCTCATTAAATTATTATCTTGATAACATTGTCAAATGAGAAACCATAAACCCCGTTGAACTCAAAGCAGTGTTCTGTCCTTAAATTATTGCTTTAAAGATAGGAAAAATTAAAATTAAAAACAGGCATTCATGACAATTCCTAATAGTATGTACACATATCCTTAGTGCCCTAGTGTTTCCTTATGTTTCCCGTCTACAAACATCTTTCACACATACCATCGACTAGGAGGCGGCATCGGCAGCACGTTCGGAATGCAATATTTTTCTTGCTAATGAATATAACACAAAGAAAAAGAATTTATACGCACTGAAAACTCTAATTAGGAATAACGTCCTAATTAGTGAAACGACACAACACATATGAAATTCCATTCGATCCTTGTATGGAAAGTTCCTGAAATCTTTCATCTTCCTTATATATTCTGTGGTTCCTTAATTGGAAAAAAAGAAGGAAACTTAAATTATTGGGTATGTCTGCCTATTTCTTAGTTGAACTTCAGAAATCTGAAGATGATTTTTTGGGGCAACAGTAAAACTCAATTAAACAAGTCTTTGAGATAAAGAAAAAGTGAACCCTGAACATTCTGATGACTGATCTACTTTAACCGAAAATTATATTCAAACTCACTTTTAACCTTAATAAAGAAAAAATTGCATCCATTATAGCCTTTAGATGTTTACAAAATTGAACATTTTAAGCCCTTTTTTAATTATCTTGAACTGTCATATAAAAACTAAAACAAAAAATCCGTAAAAATTTTAAAGTTGCATCCCTTATAGCCTTTAGATGTTTAAAAAATTGAAGTCGTATGACCTTTTAAATTATCTTGAACTGTCATACAAAAATTAAACCAACATATCTGTCAAATTTGAATTCGCCAGTTGAGAATTACGATGTATTTAAGCGGGTATTACCGTACATATACAAAATTCCTTGGATATCTGTTCTCAGCTCCAAGTAGCAACCGCATGAATGTTCCTTTCACTATCTCAATGACTTCTCGGTGTAATTCATTCTCTAAATACTGAGCTAAGAAGACAAAGAAAAAATATGGAATCCATTAACTGTTTTTGGTTTAATTAATATCTCCCGCCTTGGGCATAAATCACGGACGAAAAAGGACCCTTCATCTGATATCGATTCCCCTTCAAAAGCATCCTTGTTTGGGCAGGTATAGAAAGGTGTGACATATTTTCCCTTGAGATCGTGTTGAAGGTAGTTTTTTTTTAATTTTTTTTGTTTTATTTCGAGGAAAAACGTTTTCACATTCGAATCACAGGCTAGAGGAAAAAGATGGAAAAGGCGCATTAAGCATGAAGAATACAACAGGTACACAGATTCCATCATCTGTGCTGTATCCAGCTGCTTCGGCATTCAGCTGACGACAAAAAAGAACAAAAATCGAACTAACTAAAGATTCATATCTCTGACGCTTTATTCTTGTTCGGCATCGTAGGTTCGGGTTTCAAAATATGTTTAGAGATCTTTAAGAGTGGATAACCTTGCTGTATGGCGATAACACGACAACTCGGTTGAACACAACAGGCTTTTTGTTCCAAGTACTTTTTACGACTTCTCATATTATGGCAAAGTGCGGATATGTTGTTTTTGTATTTTTTTTTTTGTCTTCTCAAATTGAACCCAACGCAAAAACCATCAAAGGAAGGCAAGAGATGTGTTCATATATCTTGACACACTTCGGCTTGGCAAACAGGAAAAAGAACACAATCAGATAGTAATTTAGACACGATAAAGGTGGATTTTCCAACCGACTTACTTGACAATGAAGTGTATAGGGACACTGGGACATATATTCCAGTACGCCGCACAGAGACAACCTACAAGGAAGTGGAAGTACGTAACTCACTTTAAGGAAGACAGCGCTTTTGAACAACATAACATACTACATAGCAGGAAGGAAAGTTCGTGACAGAGAGTTAAATGAGATGTGATTGCATATCGGAAAGTCGAACAATTTTATACTCCCTCCATATCCTATAAGGAACACGGACATGAATGCCCAATATTGATGTTTATTAAGAATGACGGGTAAATAATAATCTACATATAGATAACTCTATATTCATAAGTTGAATAAAAAGTTAAATTAATGTCTTTGGAAGCATTCAAGTTGAAAGAGCTAGATCCAAATAGGACTTTATTAAAAACAATCTTGTTTATGGCTAAAGCACAGACAATCCTGGATATCGATATTTATGTAAGGTGACATTTGATTTCATTTTGTAGTCACGACACGAATTACATCACAGGCTAGTTTGCCTCACATTTTTGAAAAGATGTAAACGAAAGAAAATGGTTTTTTCGTTAATTTTTCGTTCATTTATTTGAAGTGTAGCTTTCAAAATGGATGTTTGACAATTATAAAAAGGCTGTGACGCCTTCTGTTTTAAGTCCGGCAATGTTACTACAGTTGTTGTAACATTTTGAGAGTGTGATGGAATATTGATAGTGCACCAGTATGAAAATAGCATGACAGAAGGACAAAATGACAATAGGAAAGTGTGACAATGTATTAAAATTTGGATTTTGAGAATGCTGCTGAGAATTCTTTCCACACTGTTATACTGAACCTTGTCATACTTTCATATTATAACGCTGGTCAAACATTCACACCTTTCAAACTGTCAATCTAACACATTTTGCATAACGTCACACTTAAAAAGAGAAGATACCCTGAGTCAGAGGTTTATTTAGTAACAAATTAGTTTTTATAAAAATCCACATTTCATTTGACAAAAATGGTCTTTATTAATGTATATGTATGTAAACATGTTACGGTAGCTCTTATAGCCAATGCGATTCATACCATTTACAGAAACAAAGAAAATATGTCAAATACATTAGGAAATTCATTAGGTCAAGTACAACTGTGGTTAAATTTAAATATATGCACTTAACTGCCATATAATATCGCCACCATAAGACGTGGTGTAATCTTTTTCATTCTATGTATAATTAACCAACTGCACGTCGAGAAGCTATTAAAGGTTTCAATCATTGAAATATGTGGTGATGCTCTCGCATATAAAAATCCAACACCACCCACTGATGTTGCACAGTATCATCATGTACACGCTGGATATATTCACATTTGTGATCATTTTCTCATCAGCTTGGGGCGTATCCTTTGACCTTCGAGTAGTAAATGGAACCAGAGCTGAATCTAACGAATTTCCTTTTATGGTTTCCATACGCACCAGAGATGGATCGCATTCTTGTGGAGGTACAATTTTAAGTCCGATGTGGATCCTTACCGCTGGACACTGTGCTGCAGGATTACGTCCGGAATTTTTAAATATACAATATGGTGTTTCCAGAATAACCAAAATCGACTTAAATAACATAAGCGTTTCCCAGATCGTGGTTTACTTTGGATATTTTCTACCGAATGTCTTACATGATATAGCCCTTCTGAGGTTACAAACATCTTTGACTTTCGGTCAGTCAGTTCAAGCCATTCGACTACCAAGAATGTATGAACTTACACCGGAGAATTCACAAGCAACGCTTATTGGCTGGGGACTAAATGCGGTAAGAAAAATAAGCACAATGTGGATAAATTTTAAATTAAATTTTTACCTCACAGTCTCGTGGAAGAATTCAGAAGAAATTGCAAAAAGTTGAACTCAAAGTTTATTCAAGGGAAGAATGCAATAGTCGGCATATAATGCAGGTTCATCCAACTAACATCTGTGCTGGATTTGAGGGTGGAGGTAAGGGCCAGTGCAATGGTGATTCAGGAGGTCCATTGATTGTTAATGGCAGACAAGTTGGAGTTGCTTCATGGAGTATGAAGCCATGCGGGATTCCTCCATATCCTGGTGTTTACACAGAGGTTGCCAACTATATTGATTGGATAAATTATGTAATGCAAGATGATGAGGATTACGATGACGATCAAGAGGATATAATATTTTAAAAATTAAAAACTGAACGATTTTTTAAGCACACATCTGAATTATGATAATTTTGTAAATAAATTTTAAGTAATGATTTTAGGTTTCGATCTTCAAGAAATTGATTTTAATCCTAGGAAAAGAATTCGAGAGCAGTTGTACAATTTAAAATAAATATGTAAAGTTTCCGAATAAAAAGAGAACCATCTGCGGACTTAGCAGCTATGTCAAGATTGAGACAACTGATAAATATGTAGTGAGTACAAAAATCTGTACGCTTTACATAAACTTATTAACAGTATATTGTAATAATAAGTAAGAGTGCCTTGCCTTTTTACTCACAAAGTGTTTATGGAAAAAGTTCGTAGAATCTTGTATGGGCTACATAATAAGATAATAAATGTATGTAGTCAGTACAGACTTTGACTGTACTCAGGCCTAGATTAAAGAAAATGGGGGCCCGGGGCTATTTCAAATTTGAGGCCCCCTAAAAAAGATATAAAACCCAAGCAAGCCAACCCCTCATAGCCCAGAGTGTCCTAAGCCCCAAGCGAGCCAACCCCCAATAACCAGGGGCGCTAGGAGTCCACGCTCTCAGAGACGATGCGTCGAAGAGTTGACCAAGTGCTCCAACCCCCGAGCGTTTGAGCGTAACTTAGTAATGAGTTCTTAGTTGTGTACCTAAATCTATACTGCTACATACTTATAAAAGTAATGTAGTATATAGAAATACGTTGAGTCGCGTATAGTCAATCTACGCTTCTGCGCTGCGCCCCGAGGCACAGAGTTTTTTGTTTCTATTAACTTGTCGTACCGAGAGAACTCCCTTAAAAATATAATCAATTTTTATGAAGGTACTTACTTTCATTTGAAGAATTTTGAGGTAAAATCTCAATTGAACTTTGAGGTAAGATCTCAGTTGAACTTTAAGGTAAAATATCAGTTGATATTCTTTCAAAATCGTCAGCAGACGTCGTGCGTAGCCTGTCGCTCTTGCGAATGCCCTTGAACTTGGGGGATTGACAAAAAAGCTGTTACTTTTGGTAACCTTGCAGCAGCTTTATCTCTGTCGTATTTTATTTTCCTTTTTGCGGCTCCACTCAAATATTTCCTTCCAGACATTTTTAAAATCACTAAATACTTGTCACTAAATACCAATCACTTTGAATAAAATTCAATTAAAGAAGTCAACTAGTCGTCAGAGGCAGTCGTCAAAAAAGAAAAGCCGCAGAGTAGGTCTGCATACTCGCGAGTCGTGACTGGACTTGAAGACTTTACCGCTATATATTTTCACGGCGTCAATAACATGCTCTGACATGTATTCGTAAATTTCGTTTGTTTCTTTTTTCTTCTCGAGTGTCGATGTTTTATCAAAACAAATACACTGCTTTTTAGCGCCTCTTTTAAAAAACTAGTAGTAAAATATTTCAATTCGAACACCTTTAAGGCGAACATTAATTTTTAGATACGCGTAAAGTTGAATTTTGCACACGGGAGCGTTTCGGAAAATTCAACTTTACGTATCTACGTTGTGTCGAAAATACGATTCAATACTGCTGCATCAAAATTTGTATCGCCATGTTTCGCTTGTTAAATTCAAAACGGACTCGTGGAAATTAACAATTCTAAATTTCACCACACTAGTATCGAAATGTACTCTTACGTTCAATTCGCATTCGCACATCTCTCTTAATCAAGAATAAATAAGGTATTCGAGATAATTAGTCCAGCATATTTCCACACTTCGCAAAAACAGATGCGAGGTATAGAATTCAATTTGTTTTTCATTCTGGCAACCGTTTGCTGAATTAGGCTGCATGGATTTATGTATTCGTTAGAATGATTCTATTCCTTCGAATGAACTTTCTTAATTTTGAGATTCGAACGAGTAACATTCATTTGCGAAAGATAGCATAAAATGAACTTCAAAAGAGATTCATTTTCATTATGAGCTGTTTGAAATTTAATATATTTCTATTTGAATTAGTATGACCGTTTTACATTTTTGTTGTTTCTAAAAATTTTATAGATGTTGGATAAAGAATTAAGAAACAAAATAAATAATACACTTTTTCATTTTAAAGTAAAGTTTAACCATAAAGAACTAAATATTCATTAAATTTTTTGTGTCAACTCAGCTGTTTTGAAACTATTCTTAAAAAAAAAAATAAGTTGTTCATGACGCGTTCTAAATTTTTATTTTTTTTTTCGTATACACTTGGTCACACTAAAATATCAAAAACATAAGAGAAGTGTTTGTGAAATGTCAAAACCAAAAAGTGAAATCTTTGTTTAGTTGTAATTGTTTTGTTTATTGTTTAATAATTTAAATTTCTTTGATAAAAACATAAAATAATAAATAAAAAATATGGCATTTGTGTTGTTTATAAATGAAGATGGTGTTGAAGAAGTGCAGAGGAGAAGGATAGTGGATACTTTCCGTATCAACGCGGGTGGTAAAAAAAACCCTTTCCTACCTCTGGATTTTCTTCCACTATTTTGATTAACTTTTTCTTTTGTTCGCGGTTTGTCCAGTTGAAATGCGACCTTTAAACATAAAACAACAACAAAATTAATAAAAGTAATTTATTTTCCATGAAATAATTAAAAACTTACATGTTTTGTTGCTTACTCGACAGAAAAATTCAAACGACACAAAAATGACATTTAATTCTATTCTTTCGAATGTCAAAATTGAATTAGCTATCGCAAATGAATGAAATTTCTATGGATTGGGTGAACTTTCGATTTGTTCGATTAACATTCTAATCGCCGAGTCTCAAAATTAAGTTTCAACGAATTCGACTCACTTTCGAACGAAAGAGAATGTCAAAATAAGCACCAATATTTTTTGAGTTTACACTTTTGGGTTAATAGCGAGTTGAGCTATGTGGGTTTAAAGTTTATGGGATTAATTGCGAGTTGGGATATATGGGTTTAACGTTTTTGGGGTATATAGCTTTCGAGTTTGGATTTTGTGGAGTCAACTAATCTTGGTTTTTATTTTTGGGGTTTATTAGATTGTACAGTTTGAATATCGCTGTTTTACGGTTTAAATTTCTTAATGGGATGGGGCCCTCGTTTCCGCGCGGCCGGGGGCTTCAGTTCCCCCTAGCCTCATATTAATCCGGGCCTGACTGTACTCAATACATAAATTATCTATGCAGAAAGGTACGCGATGAGTTAAAATGTAAATTTATTCTGAGTACATACATTTTTACCTCAGGTTTTCGTAAGTGAAATAATGGAAACCACTGAAAAGAAAATAGCAACTTAATTTTTTGTTTTGAAACAATGAATTCCGAAATTTGGTTTTGCCGTTAGTTAATTTTTTTTTAAATTAAACCGTGTTCAAGGTTTTATTAAGACCCTTATTATGCTAAACACAGCACTAGCGATGGGAAAATTATTGAGGGAGAGAAAGGAGGTGGTTTTGAAAGTTTGCAAATTGAAATGAGCTAATTCGAGCGCCCAATTTATGTTTCTTTTGTCAATCAGAGCTAGCTCGGAGAATGCGCTAAGAAGTCTGAATAAAATGATCAATCAGAATGAAATGCTGAGCGTGGCCGCCTTCACTATTATGTTCATATGATTAGAGAGAAAAAATATTAAAATGACGGCTTCTGTCTTACTAAAGGTAACTAAGTAATAATAGATTATTCTTAACAAACTGAAGTATTTTTGAGTTCTTTCAAATTTAAAGAGTTAAATGGACAAAAAAAGACTAAATGGATTAATTAAATTACTTTTAATAAATTAAATGAATTTTTTTCCAAAATAGGTAAACAATTTTTTTGTTTGAAAGCTTCTGAGCAAATGTCTAACAACATGACAGTTTGTTCTCTAAGAGTGTTTCATTAAGTAAATCGGAATCATATTCTGCTTTGAGCTTACTCGACTTGATGGGAAGGCTCTGCTTAGTGGTCTGCTAAGAGCTTAACAAAACACCAAATATAAAGATTTCTCACTTAATCAACTTATTTAAGAATCTTCCATTTACGTTAATAAACCACTTAATCATCAGGTTCCCATATATACATATATTGAGGTTCTAATTTGGCTGAACTTTAAAGTTATACATAAATTAGACTTTTTGTTTTTTCTCTTCTGTTTTGTATTAATTTCAAAAATCTTAACTTGATCAACTTTTTTTTTTAAATAAATAAATACACATGCATGACATAATATACACCGTGCACCATTTGAACAGAACCAAACTGTATTCTCGCAATAAAATGATTCATTTATTAGGTTAGGTAATGAAACGATGAATAAACTGTGCGAAAAGTCAGTACAAAGCAACTGAAGCTTTAGTTTTACCGCAACTTGAATTGATTGGTCACTTGGCTATCCTCTAGAAATCTCTAAATTTGTTGAAATATATAATCCAAAAAGTATCGGGAGTCGGAAGTATATAAAATTTGACCAAATGTATGTTTAAAATGAACATAAAATAAACTACTGCCTATAACCTTACTGAGTTATTTCCGTTGTATTTTTTCAGAATATCATTATATTGGTCATCCAGCTTTTCACAAAAAGATTCTTTTTTTAACAGTACTGCTCAAGTCTGTGGATCATTAGCTGAAGCACATTAGATGTTTCTACTATAACAGAGCAATGTTATCTGCAAGCAAAAGGCGTTTAATGTTTAAATTCTATGCCTTCAAGTAGGTTTCTGAAATACAATTTTCAGACCATATATACTGCTGTTTGGCAGAGTTGTAAAAAATGCAGTCTTTTCGGTACTGCAGTTAATTGACTAAAAAGACTAATTTCTTTAAGTCTTTTAACTTACAAAAAGAGTTTAACTGTAATCCAGCATTCGCAGTCAGTACTAATATTAGTACTGTGCAGTTAATAAAAGCAGTTAATTGACTAAAAGTTAATTAACTGCAGTACTTTTCAACTGGTTTTAGTCTTTTTAGTCACTCAAAAGTCTTCAGTACTGGCCTTATTTTGGTTTTAGTCAGTAAGTCTTTTAACTGCAGTTAATTAACTGTAAGTTAATTAACTTATTTTTAGTCTTTTAACTAAAATACTTGAGACTTGTACTTATAAAACCACAGATGATATATTTTGCATGTAGCATGTTGGGAATAGCATGTGGCATATGACATATTGCACGTGGTATGTGAGCCTTTTATAATTTTTTTTAGCCTTTTAATTGAAACTTAAGAGTTGTATTTCTAAAAAAACGGAACACATACATATATGTTATAAAAAAATCATTAAATTCTTACATTTATTTTATACTGAATGTCTTTATTATATTATACGCATATTAAATATATACAAAATCACATGTAATTGAAGTTATTTCAATTAAAAAAAATGTCCAAATGAAAAATACATACATAACATACATATATAATATACAAAACAATTTCTTTGTATAGATTACATAAATAAAACATAAAAAAAAAAAACAAAAAAAATTTAATAGATGATTCCACTTTGGTACTTTTTATAATCACACTCATCAGCACTTCAGTATTCAATATTAGCCGTGTTTTATGGAAAATTGATAACCACTCAGTAAAGAAATTTGGAAAAAAAACGATTATAGTAACTTTTATATTAACTCTCTTTTAATCTCAAGGTTTCACAAGAATTTTAGAGTATTTTCAAATTTATTTTGACGATTTAGAATACTTCTTTCCATATTCTTGCCAGCCCCTTAATTACAATTTTAATGAGAAAAACATCATTAAAAAAAATCAGATTTTGTAGATGTTTTTTTAATCCATCGAGATTTCAGCCATCCTCCAATGGAATTTGACAGTTTATGGCTTGGTTGATGGGTAATATACTATATTTTGACCTGCTTAGAGTATTTCTTTCTAGATGCTTTCCAAAAGCCCTAAAATCGATTTTTCGGTGAAAACATTAAGATTTTTCAGAAGTTTTTCAATCAATTGACATTTGAGATTTTGTATACGTCTTTTACAAAATAGAGATGAAGCCTTATTTCAAAATGTCTTGACACAATAAAAATCTCTGAGAAAAAAATATGCATTCCAGAACACATCCCAGTGCCAACCTTTCCGAAGCAAATGTTTTTCTGCACTCAATTTAAGCGCCATCTACATCTCAATATAACAACAATTTTTATCCGTTCTGTATTCACTCTGATTGCTGACCAAATTATAGTCACTCTTGATGTTTTTATTGTTTTGCATGTAAAATTTTGCTTACTTGGTTATTCACTCTTTAAAAAACACAGCTTTTATCAAAGGGCACGGTAGTGCCCAGCCACGTTCTGGCACTACACCCTTTTTACAGGAACAAACTCTGGCGATTTTTGAGCCCTCTTCAGTATTAATGAAGTCAGAAACTTAAAATTTCGAATATTTGCTAAGCTACTCAGGCACAGGTGGCCCACCAAATTTCAATTTTCTAGCATAAGCTGTGCCTGAGATATAAGACCTCAAAAATCACAAAAACCGTAAATGACTGACTGACTCACTGACTGACTGACAGATCATCAAAATTATAGAGCACTTACTGACATCGTAGAATCTTGTAATTTTGCACAACGGTAGGTCTTGTCATGCAAGCTGAGGAAAAAATTTGAAGTTTTCCATTCAGGGGCGTGGTATCCGCCCACTTTC
Organism: Philhelius festivus; assembly: GCA_963931855.1. NCBI lineage: Eukaryota > Metazoa > Arthropoda > Insecta > Diptera > Syrphidae > Philhelius > Philhelius festivus. The sequence goes on along the minus strand of OZ007556.1, from coordinate 4,842,865 downwards.
TCCGAATTGGTGTTGGATGAATGGAGCACTTCCGACTGCTGTAAGATGATGAAATTTGGTGAACCGGTAGGTCTTAAATTGTATATAAAGGACCAAAAATAAACACTGAGGTTTTGCATTCAGGGGGCGTGGTATCCGCCCACTTTCTCCGAATTGGTGTTGGTTGAGTGGAGCACTTCCAAGTGCTGTAAAACGATGAAATTTAGTAAATTAACAGGGAGTAAATTGCATACTAAGAGAAGAATATAAAATTTGAGGTTTTCCGCTCAGGGGCGTTGTATCCGCCCACTCCCTCAAAACTGATGTAAATTATACATGGAACACTTCCGATTGCAGTAGAACAATAAAATTTGGTGGAACGGTAGGACTCGAATTGCATATAAAGGACCAAAAATAAAAATTGAAGTTTTCCATTCAGGGGGCGTTGTATCCGCTCACTTTCTGAGAAATTGTCGAATTTATATGAAGCACTTGCTATTGCTGTAGAATGATGAAATTTGGTAGAGCGGTATAGCTTAATGTAAATTCAAAACGAAAAAAAGAAAATTTAAAATTTTTCATTCGAATCGTCTTTTTATTGTCGTTTTGAAACTATACATGCATTTTGAAAATTCATGACTTTTCTTAGAACTAGAGTGCTCGATTTGGTACACTATGTTATTTTTACATGAATGAAAAAAGAAAATATTTGCATACATGAAAAAAAACTTAACTGTGATGTGAACTATAATCAAACCACTAATAGGCTATTAATAGGTGGGCTACATTCATTTAAAAAAAGGAGTTAAAACTTCAACAAAAACATCATCGCATTCTCAACAATTATATTGCTTTTTTATGACTTTGAGCGGATGTAGGTACTAGTATTTATAATTAAGGTAGGTATGTTATTGTTAGGTATCTTGTCAGGACAAGAAGAAACAATTGAAGTGCAAATCAAAACAACCAATAACAAAAAGAAAATATACCAAAAGAAATAAGAAGCTATAAGCTAAGTTGATTTGAGTAATGAGAGTCCACCCTTCCACCTTCCATATCTTTCGAGATTCTGACATGGCAAAATATTAAAATCTTTGCAAAAAGAAGTGAGATCAGACCAAAAACATAAATGTTAAAAAAAGAGCCAAGTTCTTCTATACAAAAACCTTTGTGTAACAGGTCAGCCGTGAAAATTTGATGGGCTTACTTGGCATTTTTTTTTATGCCCAATTCGAAAGGTTTTAAAAACTTGAACAGTGAACCCATCAAATTTTAGTCAGTAATCATTAAATAATAAAATTTCTCTTTTACATTGTAGCTATTTCAATATTATTCTACTTTAAATATTCGGTATTAAATCTTCATGAAGTAAGAACTTGGCGTACTATTAGATCTCAGTACTTTTCACGGCCTACTTGTTAGACAAAGGTTTTTGTATAGAAGAACTTGGCTCTTTTTTTAAAATTTATGTTTTTGGCCTGATATTTGTTTACATGCATATTCTACTGACTTTCTGTAACGGTCAGTTCTCTTCTTTTATTTTAATTAGGGATGGTCACGAGCGGAGACAAGAGACATTTCTCGGTCATATCTGGGGCCTGTAACACAAAACTACAAGTACTTGTAATACAAGTGAATTAATACAAGTGTAACAAATTTCTGTAACACAAAGCTACAAGTTTGCTGGCTCTTCTACAAGTGTAATGAACGAACATTACAAGTGGGAAATTATATGATTTCCCTCTTTCTGTAACACAAAGCTACAAGTGTAGAAAAAAACTAAATCGTACTTGTAGAATAATCCACTCAATCTTACAAGTGATTCAAGACTTGTAGGATGAAGAAGATGTATTTAAATATACGAAAAAAACAGTATTTTCAACTAATTACCATTTCCATAATTTTTTTCTTCGTAGTTAAGATATTTTTAACCAAAAAAACAATATCAAATTGTGAATATATTTTTGTGTAAAGTGTATATTTGTGATCTTTTTTCAATAGTAAATTATTTCGGTAATAATTGTTATACAATATGTATATAAATGCAAATTTAGAGAAAAGTGTTATAGGTAATTTTATATACCTATACTTTATAGGGTTTTGAAAAGTTAAACATTTTTAAATCTCAGTAAACTAAAAATTAAACATAACACAAAATAATACATTCTATTTCTTTTCTTAGATTTACTTAGAAATAATTAAATTTTTATTTAATGATATATGTATGTATTTAAAAAAAATTAGTACTAATGGGAAACATATAAAATCTAAGCGAAATGATCCAGGAACAGAACATGCTTATTTGTATTAAAAATACAATCCCAATCCAAAAAGGCACCAAAAAGAATGATTTTTTCATGGATTCTTACCAAGACGGCAATAACATATTTTCGAACGGATTCTTTATCCTTTTTACTTGCGATATGGGTACTATAGGGCAAGTTCTGCATTTGGAAAAAAATGGAACTCGAGATTTTGATCAAAGTTGAATTAAGATGATAGCGAAGACGAATAAAGTGGATCCGACAATTCCGTCTGTCTGTCTGTATGTACCTCTATTTTCTTAAAGTTCTTCATTGAATATCTAGAGGGGAAATTGAAATTTTTGTTAGCTCTCAAACTAACGGTACACGCCATCATACAAGCGTAGTGTAAAATCTTATTTATCTCAAAAACGTCTCAAACGATTTTAATAAAAAAAAATAGGTGTGATATTACACACAAGGACTACATTTTGGTCAAAAAAAAATTCGAGGCAAAATGTTATTAACGGCATCTGTCATAGAACGGCTTTTTGATTTTCGACTTTCGCATTAACGGCTCTAACAATCTTAACCAAAAGTTTTCAGCAGGAGCCCCCTTAAGTTTAAAATAATATTGTATATGCAAATATTCGAAAAAAATATATATATATATTGGGTTTTAAGAAAATTACTTTAATAATAAAACATTTTTAAACTTTGTTTGCATCAACATACTTTTGCGGAAATCAGACGGCAATTCCATGCATTTAAACATTATTATCTCATTAAGTCGATGTTTTATATTTACACATGCATAATTTTTAAATTCCAAAGTACATTTACATAAGAGCAAGTTCATGCGATCCAGTCATGCATTTTATTTTTATTAAGATGCTATCACGTTGCTTATCTTTCTTTCAATGAGCACTTGTAATCAGAATGTCTACAAGTGTAGGGAAATTTTTGTTTTCTACAAGTGTAAAGTTTTTTTTTGTGTTACAGAAATAATCTACAATTGTAAGATTAATATAATCCTACAAGTGGCTGTTGACTTGTAGACTTGTAGCTTTGTGTTACAGGCCCCTGGACATCGGTGTGGTATAACATTTATGTAGGTACCAAATGGCACATACCGCATGTAACATATAACATGCAATGTTATATGCCACATGCCAATCGCAACATTCTACATGCAAAATATCATATCCTGTTGTTTTATAAGTACAAGTCTCAAGTATTTTAGTTAAGAGACTAAAATTAAGTTAATTAACTTACAGTTAATTAACTGCAGTTAAAAGACTTACTGACTAAAACCAAAACAAGGCCAGTACTGAAGACTTTTGAGTGACTAAAAAGACTAAAACCAGTTGAAAAGTACTGCAGTTAATTAACTTTTAGTCAATTAACTGCTTTTATTAACTGCACAGTACTAATACTAGTACTAACTGCTGACTGTTTATTTTGCAGTTAAAGTACCCGTGCACAGTATTAACTTGCATTCAATTGTTAAGTTAATTAACTGCGACTTTACTAACTGCATTACCAAAGTACTGCATTCTTTTACAACTCTGCTGTTTGGTTGTTCAAGTACGAGTTATGCAAAGCCCAAAAAATTGTAAATGACATTCTCTTGTTGCTATGTTGCAAGGCCACTGAAACAATAGATGAACGTTGATTTTAGAGAAAAATCATTCCATTATGTATTGGCAGCCTCGCATTCACTTAATATCACTAATTATATGTTGGTAAACAATTTTTGTTGTTTATTTTGAAACATTATTCCCATATTTTTTGTTTAACAAAGAAAATATTGTACTCTTTATAAATCTTACTACAACTGCTCCTGTATATGTATATAATGCAATCCACAAATCAGTTTAACAAGTTTTTTTGATTTAAATAGTCCATAAACAATCGTTTACACTAATAGGTAAAATAACAAAAAAATATCAACTTAAATCTGAGCCTGTTTCCCATGATACAATTTAATTTCAGATCGATATCTGAATTTACCAAAGAAAAATGCTATAACAACAACACTTGATTCTATTAAAAAGGTGCGCAGTGTATATTATTCCTTAAATGTGTTTGTGTAGATGAAATATTTAAAATTTATTGTTTTTTTTTTTTAAGATTTTATTATCTCCTGTATTTTTTAATCTTTAATTTAAATTTAAATGAAATAAAATTAGTAAGACAACGATCTGATACATTATCTTACTCATGCAATTGAACAGGTTCAAAACTTGAAATACTCTTTTGCTTGTGACTTGGAAAAAAATGAAAGGTATGAAAACTCTATTGGTTGGTTTCAAGACGTCAAACTTAGATAAGTTTTTCTGCAAGAGAAACCTAATCGAGTGGAAATAATATTCAAGATCGCCACTGCTTAAGGTATCAAACGTCACCGAAATTTAAAACGAGTATTTGTAGAGCGCCAAGAACTTCAAATTTATTTTCCATGCCGATGAAAATTTATTTCCACAAGTAAGTGAAAATGATAATAAGTAGTTTTCTTTAGTAAGTTTCATCAAAAGTCCACTGCAACGGCACAAGGTTATTGCGCTTAATTCTTAAAGCGCAAGACGACCATGTCTCAATTAATAGAAGGGCATGACTATCAATGTAAGATGGAGGGCATTTGATTAAGATAAACATTTGGCCTCTTAGTATTTATTAATCATTCAGACCCAACAATTTCAATATTGAAAATATTATCAGTTTAAACTTTCAACAAAAAAACTCTCCACGCTCTATTTCAAGTTGACAATCTTACATCATGCCTCAGTAATAATATTTCAATTGCCATAGTCGACATGTGTCAGCTATAAAAAGTAAATGTTTCGTTCTAGCATCAAAGAACACAGAGTCATAACTTTTTTATTTGAATTCCCATTTGAAAAAAAAAAAAAATCCGATTCGTTTAGTTCGAAAATCAATTATAAACTTCTGTTTCCTCATACTCGTAATGTACCTACATAAATCGAAATGCGAAACGTGTTCGCAATGAAAATAACTGGAAAACTTTTAAAAGTAGGTATTGCGTCAGAACACTAACACTTCCGATCTCTGTGGAAAAATAAATACAAGGCATACATTTCACTTCATTTTCTGGGCTGAAGCTAAAGGCTGACCATGATAATAATCTAATTTCGTTTGTTCAGTATTTGAAAGTTTTGTTTATACTATTAAGCATGCACCATTTTGTATTACACTATACACAGATTACACTCTAGGTTAGCAATCTGTCATCTGTCATATTAAATGACCCTTTTGACTGACCCTCAGTCTCCCTCTCTCTTTGTTTTGATACTTTTTATTCGAAATCTTAGCGATGTACACATTTCGGTGAAGTGTTTTAAGTAATTTGGCTCGAGGTCGTTCCCATTTCGACATCGAAACCATATTATATGGATGGCATCCCAGCCTATTGCTGCATATAACCAGACATCATCAATATCGGCTGGGAATTAGTTTCGCACTTCATGCCATGAATTCAAATCACATCAGAGTTCGGGAGACATATGTTCCATTAGTAAAAGGGAATCGAATCGGGTGCTGATGGTGCGCTATGCCTTGTCTTTTTGCAGCCTACTGCAGCTCGAATTTTGTGCATATGGGAGTGCTGTTGGAATTTATCGCCCACGGACAGGGCCAACAGTCTCAGTCAATCCCTAAACGACCAGTTCGACTAGAGTACCCGACAAGCTGGCCACATGACATGCGATGCAGTAGAATATTGCGCGCACAAAACCTATCCCCATTGACCATAATTTAACTTGTCTTGTTCCGTCACAAAACGAACATTGGAACGCGCGCGTTTCCTCCTTCTGCATTATTGGATTGGCTATTCGAGCGTGCGCTGTGCTACGATTTTGAATTTATAGTTTACACGACGACGTGCATAGATGGTTCCCTGTGCAACACCTTTGCACATCTAGCTATGGCTGGCCGAACGCTGAGTGATTGACACACGTTCAACCGGTTGCTTGGGCATTTGAGCTATTCCCTTGTTGTCTAGGCTTGATGTTGGGTGGTGTGGTGGCAATATAGACATAGTGTTTGGCCAACATGGAATCCCTTGCGGACTACTGTCTGAACATCTGCTGCTGATGACAGCCACAGTAGCCAAGGTATGCCTGAATATGCATGTGGTGTCCAAGTACCTACTACAGCGAAATTTGCGCTACAAGAATCCTGATTAGCAACGAAATGCCAGTAGGTTCTCGTGTAGGTAAAGTACGTGGGAGTTAGTTATGTGACATTTGTTGTTGGTGGCTGAAAAGGACATTTTGTTTGAGTGACAGGCGAACGGGGAAAAAAGACAAAAGGTGCAAGCAAGTGCTGATGAATTTATGTGGAGATAATGAGACGCTCTGGAATCGGATTATATCGTCGACTGGTCTATCCAATCAATCACTTTTCTTTGTTCGTATAACTCAGGTCTGTTTCCTAATAATCACCCGCACTGACATTTTAATTGAATTTTTCTATGTGTACCAGCTTTAACCCCATCATATTGTCGCTCCGCTGCCGGCCGCCCACGCCTCCGCCTGTGACTTTTGATTTACTTTGATCCAAAGAGCGTGAGTTTTCAATCAGAATGCCCGATATCTAAACAACGTTGGCGACGCGACGCAACGCGATTTTTTGAGTCCCGTGGGATTCAATTTAGCTGGAGGTGAATGAATGAATGATGGTTATGGGGGTATACACAATGCAAGTCGTGTGCTGCAATAGTTAAGACAATAAGTCGACTAATGAGAACGTGTGTACATTCACTTCAATTCGAATGGGATTTTGTTTGTTTTCTTTGCAAAAGGAGTTCAGGAATCTTTTTTTTTCTCGGTATGGCTCCGCATTGGCAGATGTTTGGTTAAACCGAGGCTTTGTTTTTTGAGTTTGATGGCAAACAACATGTGGCCACAGAGGGAGGCAATTTTGTATTTTTGAGGAAGTCATTGTTTGTTCCCTTAATTAGAGTTTTTATTTGTTTCGCTTGTTTTTTTTTTTCATTTTGTTTTTCCTATTCGGCAGATGGAAGAGTCTTGTGTGTTATCAAACGAGGAAGAGGATGTATAAATTTGACTTGGAACGGGATAATATTTTACCTCACCTAAGGCACTTCCTTTGTGGTTAGGGAAGAGGTGTCAAAATAAAATTCAGAATTATGTTGGAGAACACACTCTGTCTAGGAAGATATGAGGACTTAAAATACTTCTCAGATGATTAATGATGAGTGTTCATATAAGATCGTATACTAAGTCTTATTCCTTTAACATAACAGATTAAGATAGATTAACGAAACACATCAACATAGGTTCTATGATAACCAGGAAGAGTTTTGTGTTAGAATTAAACATGAAGGTATTGTGCATTTTAACATTTTGGCAACTCCAATCAAGTCATATGCAAAATACATCTTGTATGCCTTTAAGTAACAATTAAATGCAAAGTTCAGCCTATTGTTTCACCCATTGAACCTTTTGACCCATACATTTTTTTAAATATTTGTATGCAATCAGTTGTTTACAAACTATGTAAAGGGTTTTTCAATAAGTGCGAATAGATTTTGGCGGCCATGTTTTGATTTGGTTACATCTGTCAAATCGATTTACACGATTGAACAGCACGTCCAAATGTTAAAACTTGACTATCAAAACGAGTGTTTGTTAGTGCAAACGTTGCGCACTTTGCGTCCATTTTACGGTGGCGTGGTGGCAAACAAGTAACTATTTTCAAGTAACTATTTTAAAACGATTCTAGGTTTTATTAAAAATTCAATTCCAAACAGATATTTATTTTTGGATGGAAATAATCTGTACCTACTTTAAAATTATTTCAGTGTGCCAGATTTTGTTCATTCGGATAGAAAATTGATACGAAAATGTGTCACGTGTGTTCTCATTCTAATAACATAAAAGATGTTGCATGTTTGGCTAATTCTTCTTTCAATAAGGCAGTCACCCAATGCATTTCGCCTTTCGACTTCATTTATGAAGCCTTATTTGTTGGTCGCAACCCATCTTTTGCATGCCCGACTGCACACAATCTTAATCCAAATACTTTTGACAATAATATTACTATACCTCTTTAAATTCTTTTGTCCAACAATTTACAGTAGCCTTGAATTACATATAGTTCACTTGACAACACAGAAGGCACATTCCTACAGCATACCCTAACCGATGACATAACACAATCAATAGTCTTATTGATGTGCACTTAAAAATCACCACAACATCTGCCCTATATTGGCAATTTTAAAGCCTTTGTCTGACCGCATGAAGGAGACTGAATGCAACATAATGTTTGATTCTTTCCGAAACTGAAAACAGCTATATTTATACACACGACAGATGGTTTGCAATTTGAGAAGGTCCGAAAACAAACTAATTTAAATTCAAAAATGCATGTTCTCACTCTCGATCCAGTGGCAGAATAGCCAACATGCGAATTTATTTAAAGATGTTCGCACAAATTTCCAAATCACCCCTCTTAATGATGATGTCTTTTTATTTGTAACAATTTTGGCTAATTATAGCATTTAAAAGCTTTATAGAGTGGTTGTGAGTTGTGTTGTGCGAGACATTCGTCTCTGAGAGTATATGATTCCTAAAGTAAATACAAAAATGGGACAATTCCGGAAATTATAGTTAGTAATCGTAAGCAAAATGTTAGCTTTTTATTGATACAAGTAATTTTTCAAGAAAACAGTCATTGAGATATTTCGTGATTCATTGACTTGCAATCTGGTACAAGATACTTTGGCTGATTCCATGAATCAATTTGCATAGTTTTCCTGATTGTGGTTGGCTGGGACCAATCAAATTATCCAATCATTATGACACTTAATTTGTTTTTAAAATTATTGTTCAAATAGACAGCTTTACAGAGGTCAGTTCGTGGCGAAGAAACGATCTTCCGTTTTACAAACTTTAACTAGACGATCAAGTTAACTTTTATGTCAATCCTATTAAAACTTGAACCCAAGTTTTAATTTTGACACTAGTGGGGTAGATGTATGTATGTGTGTGTGTCAAATGTCAAAAAAAAAAAATTTAGGGATCAAATGAAATACTTACACTTTGACACAAGATCGACAAGATAATTTATACGAATGTTATGCCCTCCATTACACATCAAATATGAAAATATAGTTAGTACTTGGCGTTCCATAACGGGAACATATCCAATCCTTCTAGAATAAGTAGCTATACCTACCAAAAACCTAGCCAATCACATACATACATACATAGGTGAAACGAAAACAATCAAACTCAGGCGTGAAGCCATTTGGCTTCTTCTGCGGTTAAATCCCGCTCTTGATGTATATTCATTTTTGTTCAGAGATGGCCTTTACCGATACAAGGTCTATTGAACTGCACAAATCGCTTATTATACCTAACGATGACGACGACGACTGACTCAATGAAATTATGGCAAAGAAGGCCATCAGGCAGAAAAACCAACCTCTCACTGTAACACAATCGTGATTGTGTACAAAGATACGAGTACTTCAATGAGTTGGTTGTTGGAAACACTTCAGTTGTTGCACTATTCCCCATCCACATGGAGCTATCTTTCCAATGAAATCTTTACGTGCAAACAGACAGATTTGAATATTGAAATGTGCAACTTCGTCTGTCGAAAATGCATGCATGAATGAATGGCCTCAAGTGCGATACCAGTAGTTAAACAGATTAAAGAGACTCCTCTTCAGCTAGGCATATACATTATATTCAAGCCCAAAAAGGAGTTAATTATAGGAAAATATACATCCAAAGTGATCTTTGAATGGTGTTAGGATACCGATCACTTGGAAAACACACTTATTATACCAAGCCTAAACTAGTCAAGAGGAGACCATATCGGGTTCTACACTCGTATCTTCTGCATAATGCGCCTGTCTGTCTGGTTGCCAATTAATGTCACCATCAACTTTTGTTGATATTTAAATTAAAATTCACCATCCCAAGTTGACATTTGAATGGGCACGCGGACAAGGAAATATATGAATACACAGCACATCTCTCCACCAGCAGCAGAGGTCTCCAATCCGCCTATGGAATTGCGGAATGGCAATTGTGTTAATGCAAGCAATGTATTGTAACGGCTTGGGAAAGCGCATCAAGTGAGTTGTTGCCGTTGGGCTAATAAATAAACTGCCTCATCTCGGTGGTCCATTCGTAAATGTCAAGTGTTTGGTTAAGATGTCCATCCGCGGTAGAGTAAATGAATATGCATTAGCTGAAATGCATTCAGATGGATGCATTCAACGGACATGTCACCAGTCCTAAAACATGACACGTGTCAAAATTCCTCTTATTCGGTCTTTATTTTGACAGTTGATGTGTGCATTTTTGTTTTCATTTTTATTTGTTGCATGTTTCTTTTGGACACGTCAATCAACTGCACCTTTGCATAAGAAATACACCGTCCACGAATGAAGATGATGCTCTTTCTGCAGCTGCTGCAAACACATCCCTCAGATGGGTGTGTAATGTGCAGCACAACTAAAAAGAAAAGAAAAGTTGAAAGCATACCGAAACGTCAAAAACAACCTGTACAAACATTGCACCTTTGAACGAGTCCATTTGCTGTGCGCAGTCTACCTACACTACATACTCTATAGATATAGGTACTATACATTAGCTCAGGCAGCAGTAAGTTGAAGTTCAGGTTAGCCATGGTTTGTGGACTTTATCGCACTTCATAACTTCGTATAATACTATACCCTCTGATGCTGCTTCTGCTGCTTCGTCTGTCTTTTACTTTATGTTTGAAGTTGGTAACAAAATAAATGAACTTTAATAACAGCCATAAAAAAATGTCTTCTCTTTTAGGGTTCCACTTCTGATATTTTTATTATTATTTCTTGGGATGCTCTGAAGCTATTCATACTTGCATTTCTTATCAGACTTCAGGCTTGAACATAAAATTAAAGATTAGTTAGCATCTCAAATGTGGATCACTTATTTTGTTTGAAGAGAAAACAGGTTATTTAGTACTTTAAGTCTTTTAGAAAAAGTATGAAAGAAGCGTTCCGAGTAGATGAAATATGAAGATTACGACGATGTCACTGATGGGATTAAAATCTTTTATAGTTTCTATTTAAAGTTGACACAACATAATCCAAAGAAGGGGATTTTATGATATCAAATTGAAGGAGGTACAGAGTTGTATTTGATAGGTTTTTGTTTAAACAGGGGTTCCTTAAATTGTGATGTTTTCAGGTGATATTAAAAAGGGTTTGAACAGGTTTGAAAATATTAATAAAAAAGAGTCGTTTAATAGGATGTACATATGTGAAGTATAGGTATGCTTTATTAAATATTGTCTCTTGGATTGTAAAAAAAATTAATTTCGTTAGGTAAAATAGGAAGATGGTGGAGCCTAAGAATAAATACTAAAACAAAGAAATCTTTAGTTAAGTTTTATTTCTACCTATAAAAAGGTTAAGCAGCTAGTAATTTCCGTACGATATCCAAAGAAACTGAGCCCAAATCGCGTAAGACTAATGCTTTATTTTGGTTTCAGATATACAATTTTTGTTTTGAAAAAGAAGAAAAAGTTTTTGTTAAACCAGAAACATTCAAACGTTCCAAATTGTTCTTTTGGATTACTATTCGAAAAGCACATACAACGATCGATCATATAAAACGATCACTCACCGTTTCAACGATTGCGTTCTCTATCTTTTGTTATGGATTTGATTTAAAGAGATTTTGAGCTATCGTCAAAATGACGAACTTTACATTTTAGGTTAAAATTTCTGTTCGAAATTGAAACGATATTTTAAAAAGTGAAACGAATTTAAGGTAATTATAATTGTTCAACAATTCAAGTTAAGGAGAGATAGTTTTTTGGAAGACAGTCAGTGACAGAAAACTTTAGTATAAACATATGAAAACTTGGTTGAAGCATTTAATTTTAAGAAATTTAAAAATTTCGTGGCACGACAGCTCATGAAGAACTAGGGCCTAGTAACATATTACGGATGAATTGTTTAAGAGAAGTAGTGCTACTTCAAGTGAAGAACACTGTTTATAAGTTAGTGGTCAATTTTCTCCAACAGTCTACAAATTGATATTCTATTTTGTAACGAAGCGTTGCTACTATACTCTATACTACTTTTGTATTAACACCGAGAAATGTACTTCGCCTAAATTCGATTCAAAAGCACCCTACACACATGACGTCACAGGAAAATCGTTCACCTTTTACATAGTTCCCATTCAGTTTTTACTGAAAAGTCATCATGAAGACCTACTTGGATGAACGAAAGGCACCACTGGACAACCGGGACTGAACAACCCGAGTCAAAAACCAAGACAATTTTTCATAATGCTAATTTTGAACCATGTACATTACAAATATTATAATTTTTAGAGTTTAAGTCATTTTATAAGTTAGGCCCCCTATGTGCCAACAAATTTCTACCCTATATATGTTATCCTCAAGTTTCACAATTGTATATATTAAGTTCAATAAAAAACCTTGAAACCTTGAAACGAAAGGCACCCTTTCGATCATACACACAGTAAGGCAGCATATTAAATTGATTTGATCAATCATTTGAAATCCAGACGTAAATACGGGTGCTAACGAATTGGTCATTAATTGCCACCAGGGGCTTTGGTACCTGCTGATCTACCAGTTTTTATAATACAAACTCTATATACTACTGAAATAAATCAGCCAAGTAGAAGACTTAGCACTATTATTGGACTTGTTGAATTATTGATTCAAATTAGCTTTTTTGGCCTTTAGTCCACAAAAATTGGCGTTTCGTCCGGGTAATCTCACATGGACTCATCAGTTGACTTGTGAGGACCTTGTCAATACGCAATTTTTGTTAAGTTCAGTTCATCTTACATGAATTTTTTGACAAAAATCCAATGTGAACTATATCCAACAAAGATTAGAATTGTAATCATTAATGTTGGAATTTTTTTGCCGTGGCCTGGCATTGAATATTTTATATGAAGGTTTTTTTATAATACAAACTCTATATACTACTGAAATAAATCAGCCAAGTAGAAGACTTAGCACTATTATTGGACTTGTTGAATTATTGATTCAAATTAGCTTTTTTGGCCTTTAGTCCACAAAAATTGGCGTTTCGTCCGGGTGATCTCACATGGACTCATCAGTTGACTTGTGAGGACCTTGTCAATACGCAATTTTTGTTAAGTTCAGTTCATCTTACATGAATTTTTTGACAAAAATCCAATGTGAACTATATCCAACAAAGATTAGGATTGTAATCATTAATGTTGGAATTTTTTTGCCCGTGGCCTGGCATTGAATATTTATATGAAGGTTTTTATAATACAAACTCTATATACTACTGAAATAAATCAGCCAAGTAGAAGACTTAGCACTATTATTCAGTAGTATATAGAGTTTGTATTATAAAAACCTTCATATAAATATTCAATGCCAGGCCACGGGCAAAAAAATTCCAACATTAATGATTACAATCCTAATCTTTGTTGGATATAGTTCACATTGGATTTTTGTCAAAAAATTCATGTAAGATGAACTGAACTTAACAAAAATTGCGTATTGACAAGGTCCTCACAAGTCAACTGATGAGTCCATGTGAGATCACCCGGACGAAACGCCAATTTTTGTGGACTAAAGGCCAAAAAAGCTAATTTGAATCAATAATTCAACAAGTCCAATAATAGTGCTAAGTCTTCTACTTGGCTGATTTATTTCAGTAGTATACAGAGTTTGTATTATAAAAAAACCTTCATATAAAATATTCAATGCCAGGCCACGGCAAAAAAATTCCAACATTAATGATTACAATCCTAATCTTTGTTGGATATAGTTCACATTGGATTTTTGTCAAAAAATTCATGTAAGATGAACTGAACTTAACAAAAATTGCGTATTGACAAGGTCCTCACAAGTCAACTGATGCGTCCATGTGAGATCACCCGGACGAAACGCCAATTTTTGTGGACTAAAGGCCAAAAAAGCTAATTTGAATCGATCTACCAGTGCGTTTAGCCTGCTTTTTAGTGCCACCAGCGGCTTCGTACAGGCTGATCTACCGGAGCGTCTAGCCTGATGTTTAGTGCCACCAGAGGCGTTGTAAATGCTGATCTACCAGAGCGTCTAGCCTCCTATTTAGTGCCACCATTTGGCGGTGGCCGTGGCACGATGGTTGTGTGCTCGCCTGTCAACCCCATGATCACAAGTTCGATCCCTGCCGTCATCTATGTCGATTTAATTCCATTAAAACCTTCTAAAAATCATCAATGGGTTGCTGGTTTACTCATTACATGTTGTTCAGGCATAACACTAACAACATGTAATTGAGTTAAACTAGCATGCCCAACAAGGATGAACACAAATAAAATAATGCGAATTATAAACGACATAGAAATAAGACACGGCATTTCTCCGCATTAGCTCAGCCGCCATCCCTAGAGATAAAAATATCTGAGACAACCACCAACAGTCTCGGAACATCGTGCCACACATCTTTCCTATCCTTCTTTCTCTTCATTAACTTCACGCCCGCGCTGTGTTGAAACATTTAAAGGGTAATCATAATCCCTTGAGCGCGGGTAGATTATATAAAAAAAAAAAAAAAAAAAACCAGGGGCGTCGTACCTGCTGATCTACCAGAGCGTGTGGCCTGCTGTTTACTGGGGGCGTTATACCTACGGATCCCGTCAGGAGCCCGACATCCGAATGAAAGGACCCGAATCATCAACAACCAGTATAGCCGATGCGAGGCAGCTAGACCGGAATCCGAATTAAGTGAAATATTATATTGTATGTTATAGATTTAAGAGTTATTTCCAATAAAGATTTTGTAATAAGGTTTGAAGACCTTTTACTCTGGAGTAAAGCTTTGTTTTATTTGATTGTACATACATATATGAGTTTATCTTTATCTTCCCTCAAAGTGGTAGAGTTCCCTTTATAAAACGAGTCAAACAAAAATATCTAAAATCCGATTATGGCTATCTTCCGTCTTCATTTTTTTCTTCCACTCACGGTTTTTAAAGTTTCTTCCTGGTAAAACGGTCTTTTTTTTCAATCTTAAGACTTGCAAGACTATGCTTATAAAATCGCTCTGAACGTTTGGTAAAGTCGTATGTCTTTGGTAACAATAATTGCTTTTCTTGCAATGTTCTTCAAGTGTATCTACATAGTAAGTGTTTTGTTCAATACCCGCACCATTAATTTGCTGTATCACGAAAAAGGAAGAATAACACAAATTACGAATATCTACATCTTATTCAAGCAATTAACGAGTTAAGTTCTATTCATATTTTGATTAATCTTCTGTTATGGTAGTGAAAGACAGCATGATTTAAATTCACCCTCATAAACCATTTTTACATAGTAGATTCATAATGAAAAGAGATAACATTTTACTTTCGCAAAGACAATAAAAATCGAAAATATAACTCCAACAGAAGTCAGATATTCTTATGTGACTCTTTTATGGTATGTTCGTGGGAAATAAAAAGATGACTTGTATTTATCTACTACAATTTTGATGGCGCCTCAAACCAGCCACAGCCCCGTTCATTGTCGCCGCCATATCGAATTGGAAATATTTCCCTTTCCGGTTGTTATAAGTTTCCTCTGCCTGACCTGCAAAAATAGATTTTTTTTGAGATTTTTCGTAGATTCTTGTTTGATTTTTATACTTGGTGAAAATAATCTAATCCAGACACATAAGTAAGATAAACTTTGATCTCAAACAAAAAAATAAACTTGCTATTCCATTTTTCGTTGAGTCAGAATAACAAAATGTCTCGCCAGGGCGGAAAAGGAAAACTCAAAGGGAATAAAAGAGTTTCATCATTGAAAATTCCCACACTCACGTTGCGTTGTCTGGCGATGACGACGAATCGTTTTTGGCAAACTTCCGAGTTTATAGATAGTTTTGGTTGGGTTTCGCGTTTATTTGGTTGAACATTTATATCAAGTTCTTTAACGCGGTCAACAACACTAAAGGGGGTAAGGTTCTATTCAGAAGCTTTTAATATTTTTGATAAGCTATGTTAAGAAAATAAATTATAACGAGTATCTATAAATAGATTTGAGGGCGTTGTTATGCAATATTTTAACATTTGAAAGGGCGTTGATTGGACATTAAGTCTAAAAATATAGTTAAGAAAACACGTAATGTGTAAATGGTTGCGTGGAAGCACGGTCTTTCATAAACCTGAAAATTCACCTATACATACACACGATAAATTCAAATTAATGTTACTGAGAGATGAGAGATAATCAATCAGTCTTTTTTTGCATAAATCAGATGAAAGCTTGCTATTATTAAGATACAAAATGTGAAAGAAAGTTTTTCTATTGTAATTTTTTCTAATTGAAGAAATAAGATGCATTTCAATTATAAAATCAATGTCAATAAATTGAATAGTTTAAAGGAGCCTCTTTTTAAACGAAAACTATTTACATAAAACATCAATCCATTGATCGTTAAGGTTCTAAAATTTAAACGAAACAAAAGTAGGTACGTAACGTTTATTATTACACATATGTCTATTTAGATGTCCCAGTTTAAACGGTTGCGTGATTGACTTAATCATTTGCTTGTAATTAACTTTAATTATAGTGTAGGCAAAGACACCATTTATTTGGCTTAATACAAGATTAATTAACCTAACTTAAAAATAGCTCTTAATGTTAAAATTATAGGAAACTAGAATAATTATGATGAATTTGAGGGATGATTAAGAAGGTAGAGTTTTAGGCAGTGTAAACTGAGATTAAAGTCGAAACAGTTAATGTCACAATTAATCCTATAACCACCACGCGAGTAATATGTTCTTTGGAGTATTGTTAGTGGGCAAATAGAAAGAGACAAGACCGAACCCAGCACGAGACGAGATGGAGTTGTAAAGAAATGTAGTGTAGATCAATGAAGAGAATCTCAGTTACGAGTATTTCTCTATTTTCTTCGAGCTTATTCAAGGTAACTAGTTGAAGTTGTTCTCGATACGGAGGTGGATTAAATAGGTTATTCCAAGACAGACCTCACAGGAAACGACGTCGAATGCTCTCGATTTTGGAGATATGAATCTGTTCATAAGGGGAACACACTTTAAAGGGATATTCAAAAAGAAGGCAAACAGGATCGTAGGGTTCGGAGAATTCTTTTGACCACTGTTTCGCAAAGCCAAGTGTTGAATTTGCTTAAAGAATAATCTAGTCAATATGTGTGAGAAATAACTATAAGCTATCTATCACATAAAATGCCAAAGTTGTAGTTCGACTCAGCTGTCGATATAGGTTGATAATGAAGAAGTCAGAAACATGGAGGATATTAGATGCGTTTCCGTGAAAAATAATAATATTAAAAATAACAATATTTAGATACAAGCAATCTTTAAATCACCAGACAGGAGACTGTCAAGACCATCATCGTAGGCTGAAATATGGGAATATTTGTTGACCATTTCAAAATTGTCAATAGTAAGATCAAAAAAGGGAGAGTAATTTAATGACTAATTAAATATGGCACATGCTGGTCTCAATTCATCAATTTTAACCAATTAATCCAACTTATTTTAATAATATAATGGATGTGAAAGTACGTTCCTTTGGATGTTTGGTCTTCAACGACGCTCGAACAGCTGGACGGAATCTAATGAAATTTTGAATACAAGTTGATATTATGGTTGGTATAGGAGGATTCCACAGGGCTAACGGAAGCGGGTGGGTATGGGTTAATCTTCTTATAAATATGAAATCAAGATCTATTTTAAAATAAAAACATTTGTTCATTTTATATACAATATATTCCAGACATAATGAGCCTAAAATATTAGATCTACCACCTGGATCGATACATTATTACCAAAATACAATTAACTCCGAAGCATATTTTGCTAGAATTCTGAGAGATATTGAAAGAGTTAAGTGAAATATATTTATGAACCCGTTATTTTGCTTAAATTTATGTTTACTTAAGTATTTAAAAATATGCTTTTATTGTAGTAGAAATAATGAAAATAATAATGCCCACTTACGTAATATTTGTAGTGGCCGAAAGCTGTGAACTGTCATAAAACACAAAAACCAGTAAAAAGAAATATAAAAAAGACAATAATTAAATTTGCACTTATTTAATATGGGTTATCACAGAGATGTTAACTTTTTCACTTTAATATATCGAATTTCATGTTTCGGATTACGAATTTAGGTTTGACAGTTTAGAGAAGATATGTTGTTGATTGCGTAAAAAATAGTAAGATATCTCTTTTGACATTTGAGTATTTGTTGCATTTTATATTGTTCAATCCAAACAAAAGGAAATTCCTCCACAACACTTCAAAGCAACACACTTTCCAAATGTGGTTATATAATATTGGAGCGATAGTGACACACCACTCCACAACACACCACACGAGATTGGTGTGGTTTCAGCTTAAATTTGACATTGCCTAAAGGGTATTTTTAATAAAATGAGACTTAAAAATACCTATAAAAAGGGACTTTTTTGTTAATGTTGCAATACATTCTTTTATCTATTTAGGAGAACCTTCGCTTGAGACATTGAAACATATTCTTTTGAGTAATTTTTGTCACTGAGTCGGAATTAAAAAAGATACTGCAAACGAATTTTTCGGCTAAGATATAGCAGACACGAAGGATCTTCATCCCTGTTTTAGATGAGCTGAGCTCCCATTAGAAATCGTATTTCTAATATAGGGAATTGCATACAATTAGGTTTAATAATAAATAATTATTATTATAAGGTAGATCATTTGTTCATTTCACTAGCAGGTGATGGGGGTGAAGGCGTGCTTGAGTAGTTTAAGGCTTGTCCGGGGCTCTGTTGAACTCTACCGGTGTTGCTGCGGATGCACAATCCATGCACTAACGTGTATGGGTGCTGAAGCGGAAATACTGGTTTGATGTTCTGATGGGTTCGTCCATCGATTTATCGGTGGCCGGTATTGCTACCTCACCCAAAGCTGTCATTCCCGGTTCCTATCGACCTCCTCGCGGTGCCTGTGGATGGGTTACTGTAACGGTAACTGAACTATGTAACATGATAGGAACAGTCTGGACGGTGTTCTTAAGGTAGGAATCCGCTAAAGAGTGTGTAACAACTCACCAGGGGGGTGCACATTCTTGGTTGTGGTTTCTACCTCGACTATAGCTGGGTATGTGTATATCTGGGGTTGACAGGCCCCGATTTTTGCAGGAACTCTCTGTAAGTGACGGTTCCACGGGAGATAGTGCCCAGGAGTCTGATGGTTATAGCGTACGTCTTCTGGCTCTCCTTTTCGCGTGCGTGCTCTCTTTCTCAGACTATCTATGAGGTAGGCCCCCTAGTGGGAGTATCGTGGTGGCTTGGTTTATTCTGAATGCCGAGACACATGGTTTCCAGGCGTGCCTGGATTCAAGAGGTGTTAGATAGACCTCGCCTCCTAAGCAAGAGGTGTGTTCATGCCTGCAACATGTCACAACTTTGCGACCGAGATGACTTCGGCTATGTCGGGGTTAATGGTCAGGACCCAATCTGACTCCGATGGAGGTAGGCCTCCGTGGGGTAGAGCCGGTAATCGACGTTAAACCAAAAGACGATTCTGTTCATTTTACTAGATCTAAATCTTATGTAAGATTTAAAAACATTTTTAATGACTGGTATATCTTTTATAACTGATTCTTCAATATAATTCTTTTCATATTCGAAAGCCTTGAGGAAGACCTCATGGGACGACATTCCAGAAGGTCTTGAGTTCGGTTTTCAGCCACTGCAATACGTTTTCTAGGGGTATACAGCCTCTTGCGAGGAAGTGACAAATCTTGCAGGACTATCTCGTGTCACAAAAACTGACGCTAATAAGCTGTTTGGAAACGGCAGAAAATTGAACAATATTAAAAAGAAAAATTTACTGTTTCCATTTCAAGTATTAAAGGAATAATTTAAAATATTAAAATATCTTGATCAAACAATCAATCAAACAATCAAACAAAAAAAGACTACAATTTTAGAAAGCTTAAGGCTTAATAGAAATTTCAACAAATCGTAACTAAAATTGTGAACTATTTTAATTGTTTGTATACGTATATAGCTTCTGTATAGATTTAAAACCATCAGTGAAGTATTCATTTCTGCAATCGAAATTTTCGTTGGCAATTTCGTACAGTTCTCAAAAAAAGGTATTTTTAAATCTTCATATCAATATCATATCACCGAATTCCCATGACCCATTTATTTATCTAAACGTAAAATAACAAAACTCTTGGCTTTTGTTTATCTTTTCCTCAGTTTCTCTCCTTAGGTTAGTTGAACAAGAAGCGAATGAATGCATCCTTAAAGAGCTGATATGGGCAAATATTTAAGCAACCCTCGTTAATGTGTATTCTTTTTTTTGTTTTTGTTATTTAAAAAGTCTTTATTTGATTTCGACTTCCTGAGGAGGATCCGAATATGCCAGCGTTAATTACCAGAACGTGAGAATACTTAGAATTCCGCCGACAAATCAAAACATTGTATTTATTGATCTATTGTCTTCTAACCCCTATAAATTCTTGTCTTTTCACACTTTTGAATCTTGAATCAACACACCACCGTGCGGTAAAGTAGAGTCTTTAGAGTGTTGCTTGGATATACCATGATGCATCACCAAATCAGATGATGGAGAATAAACCATCTTCAATCTGACGAGAGTGCATGAATAAATTCTACCGCTCAACGGCAATTAATTTCATAGCTCGAATCCATGTGTGATTTGATGTTGATGATGATCATAATGACGGTGACGATACCCCTCGACGATAATGGTAATTTTGTGTGGAATTTAAATTTCACTTAAGGACACCATGTTGTCCTTTCAACCATTGCATTGCTGTGGTCACAAAACCATTTCCATTTTTTTTTAATTTCGGTACCTGTGTGCTACTTCTTGTGTGGCATACCTTTCCTTAAACCTTAATTTCATATGCACACATTTTCATTGTTATGAAAGAACCATAGATATTGGAGGTAAAAATCCATAAACGACAAAAAAGTAAAAAATAAATAAAAATAATACTAAAAGGACAACTCTTTTGTCATGGTAAACCTCCAAGTTTGAAGTATGGGACAAGGTATATCTTTCACTCCCTAAGTGAATTCTTGGTAAATCAGAGGATTGTCGCTCACGAATTTTTATGATTAACACAGAATAGGTGGACGAGGCCACAAAGGACTCCCCTTCCAATACCTTGAATATACATTTAATAAGAATAATGTTCACTCCAAAGGTGTGTCTACACAATGTCTGTCATGGTAAAATGATCATTTTTGACTTTAAGTGGGCGGTAAGTATAAGGTAGGACGTATAAAGTGGATACGCATCATTTAATTTTAATTTTCACATCAACTTTATCAACTAAATGGTGTGTATATGTGTATATTGGTATATAATAATTATGCAATGCTATACGGTAATTTTGTGCTTTTTTAAGGTCTACCTACACCCAAAGCGCGTTCAGTTGGAAACCAGAAACAATAACTTTAAATTAAAGTCGTTCCACTTTTTGTAATTTTCATTTTTTTTCCTCCTGTCTTTTCTGTGTTTCATTGATAAACATCTGGATTTAATTGAGTAAGCATAGACAGACAACTCTAGGTACTTCATCACTACCAGTTCTATTAAACACTATACAACAACTACTGAGAGGTGCATTGTTCTCTGCTGCAAAGAAAAATACCGACTTTGAGGTACAGTGGATTAATTTATAGAAAATCGAGTCGAAAAATGTTCGAGTCAAGATAACAGTTTTTTTTTAATCATGAAGATATCACTTCTGACCAAAAAAATGCTTTTGTTTAAAAAAAAATTGTAAAAATTTAAGAATCAAGTTTAGAAAGTTCAAAAGTGCAGATAAAAAAGATTAAGCTTTCAGTTTAACTGATGTCTAAATACAAAAACTGAAGTGTTTAACTGAAACTAAAAACCCATAAGTTGTCAGTTCAGTTATCAGTTAAACTGATGTGTAAATACGTTTCAGTTCAGTTGTCAGTTCAGTCATGCGTCATTTCAATTGCAGTTGGCGGTGACTCTTTTTATCACAATTCAGTGAAAAGAGAAGCAGCACACAACATGTTGCTGCAAAAACTAAAAGAGGTGGATACAGAAGCGACGAAGGCAAATGTCAGGACAGATTGAAAGTTTTGAAATCTATTTGATAAGATGCCAAAGGCATTCTCAACAATGCGATCATAATTCAACTACTTTTTATTGAATGGTTTCAAAAAATTGCGTTGTACAGCAAATGCATCATCTCGTAAAAAATGTATTTCTTCTGACTTTAAACTGCTCACAAGTAAAATAAAAGCTCATCTGAAAACCGGACTGACGTCTAAATACACTGTCTTTTTTAACTGAACTGATAACTGAATTGACAACTGATAGTCTAAAAGGGCTTAATGGTTATATCAGTTCTTACGATGTCGATCCTGTTCCTTTTATTAAAAAAAATAACGACTGATTCGTAAAAAGTCATTTTTTAGATAAAAACTTAAACTAGACTTATAAACTAGGTTTTTATATTAAGAAAATAAAAATGCAACTTAATTACTTCTTTTTTTTTGATAAAATGATGTCAAAGTAACAAGCAAAATCAATCTAAAAAATTTAGAAAATGGAAAAAAAAATCGTGATAACAAATTACAGTTAGACCGTTATTCACACAAGAAAAAACTGAAGGTGAAAAATTCCTATTAGAATACAAATTTAAAAATCGGTCGTAGTTTATCAAGGATGAAAAAAAAACGGAACAATCAAAAGATCATAAAACCATTATAACACTTAATCCAAAGGAAAACGAGTAGCGTTGATTTGTGTGAATCAACATCGGTAATCAATTATTACTTTTGTTGATCCGAATCGAAAATGATTCAAATGAATAGAAATCAACAAAGTTGTGTTCACTGAACAATAATCTTCTAGTGTAGACGTGTTAATCAACACAATAGTCACCTATCAACTTTGTTTCTTCAGTGTTCAGTCTATTTTTTATAACTTGTAAAATTTGTTATTGATGTTTGTTTTGTGTTAAGGGTTTTGTTCTGTTAGTTTAATTGTTCAAACGAGAGCACGATAAAAAAGGTGCACAAATTATCCTGAAATAATTTTCAATACAAATGACACTCTATGCATCAATATTGACACTTATACTTACTAAACTAACTAACTTTAAAATTGACCATGTTGATCGACAATGTAAATTAACAATGTTGACCACCATATTGTGGACTCAGCTTTAAGTTTTTCAATCTAAAATAACATTAGAAAGCCATGTGAGAAACTAGTGGACCCTGTACATACACAACAAATGCTAATTTTAAATAATAGCATAACTTTGAAAACTTATCAAAGCTATTTTATAAAAAAATATACACCTTAAAAAAAAAATATGATATCGTCCCCAGGACTGTATTAGTTATTCTTTTTCAAGGGCGTTTTTATTCTTATATTATTTTAGATTTATTAAAACTATCAAATGAATTAATAATGTATCCAATACATAATTAAATATTTTTTTATTTATTTAAGGACATTTTCTGTCAATCTAAAACAAGATCAACATTTCTTCGACAATCCAAAAAATAATCTTTGGTGCTCTTTTTTATTTGCAAGTTACTTCTTTCCCAGCTGAAAAATTAGAACATAATTTGGTTTAATTACGTTATTAAAAAAAACCTCGGATATAAGATTCTATCCACCCGTTCTGCAGCACTATAGACGGGAAGTATCAGTGAGGCTTCAGACCCGGCATAACGATCATAGACCAAATCTTGACACTAAGCCAGATCCTCGAAAAAACCAACGAATTTCAAGCCGAGACTTACTGTATTGTATGTATATGTACGTGTGTGCATTATGTATGTATATATATAATATACATACAACAGATTCTGAATAAAGTCAGTCTACGTTTGTAACTCAAAGGTTGCGTTTCATTGTGCTACGCAGTACACTACATGGTGGCAGCGGGGTTTTTTTTCGAATTTTTTTTACATTTTAAATACCGAGTTTAAGCAGTTTAGTGAAAAAAAAAATAAATAAAACATAATACATAATACATTATGCCACTACCGACGGCAGCAGCACCTTCTGAACCTGGTAGCAGCTTCACGGTTAAGTCACCTGATCCCTTTACCTTTTCTAATTCAGCTGAATGGCCCAAGTGGAAAAGGCGCTTTGAGAGGTTTCGTATCGCATCGAAATTGAATAAGAGCTCTGAGGAGGAGCAGGTTAACACACTTATTTATTTAATGGGGGATCAGGCTGATAATATTTTTCTGTCCTTTACCTTATCAAACGAAGAAAAGAAAAATTATGATAAAGTAATAGACGCATTTACAAGACATTTTGTGGTAAAAACCAATGTGATTTACGAACGTGCTAAATTTAATTTGCGAAATCAGCTTGAAGAGGAATTAATTGAAGATTTTATAACTGATCTATACATGCTATCAGAAAACTGTTGTTACGGTAATCTTAAAGATGAAATGATACGGGATCGAATTGTTGTTGGTGTACGCGATCGTAGACTTTCTGAAAAACTGCAATTAGAGAGTGACTTAACATTAGAGAAGGCAATCCGAGAAGTGAGACAACACTATGCCGTACGAAAACAGCAGCAAGAATTAACTAGCTCAGCAGTACATAAGTTATCCACTGCAACAACTACTAATACAAATAAAACACAAAATCAGCAAAAAAGCTTCCAGAAAAATACATACCATAACAATAAAAAATGTATGTGGTGTGGGTCAAACAATAAACATAAGCCATCAAGTTGTCCGGCAAGGGGAAAAAAGTGTAATAAATGTGGTAAACTGAACCATTTCGCTAGTGTGTGTATTACAACTTACGCCCGGCGACGAAACATAAATCAGCTTGAAGCTTCCAGCGATGACGAAATCTCTTCTAACAGCGAAGAGTATTTGGGAATGCTTACAGTTAACAACGTAACCACTTCATCTTGGACCGCTAGTATTCTAGTAAATAACAAAAATATAACGTTTATGATCGATACAGGTTCGCCAGTCGACGCTATTTCAGAGGAGATTTACAAGGAAAGTTTCCAAAACACTAAATTAAAATCTCCTAATAAAGTGATCTGTGGCCCCGATGGTGTAAAGTTGAATGTTATTGGCATGTTTAGTGCTAAAATTGAAAGTAGTTCCCAAACGATAGAGAGTTTCGTATATGTTATAAACAATTTGAAAACACCATTACTTAGCCTAAACACCAGTGAAAGACTAAACCTGATTACAAAGGGTGTAGTGGGAAATGTTCTAGGTAAAAATGGACTCTCAAAATCGACAGTACAAGTGGAAAAAGAATTTCCAGAAATATTTAAAGGACTTGGTACAATTAAAAACTTTAAATACGAAATTAAATTAAAAAGTGGTGTCGAGCCGTACCAGATTTGCTCAGCAAGAAGAGTCCCAATAGCACTGAAGGATAAATTAAAGGGAAAACTCGACGAAATGGTGGCACAGGGGGTTATAAGACAAGTTAATGAGCCTACCAACTGGTGTTCACCATTGGTTATAGTACCAAAAGCTAGTGGCGATATTCGCCTTTGCGTAGACCTAACAAAGTTGAATTTAGCTGTTCAAAGAGAGATTCATCCCATGCCGGTGGCAGATCATACCCTGGCCCAACTTTCAGGAGCGAAGATTTTTTCCAAACTAGACGCTAACTCAGGGTTCTGGCAAGTACAACTAAAATCTAACTCGCAAGAGTTCACCACATTCTTAACCCCTTTCGGTAGATATTGTTTCCTAAGGTTACCTTTTGGAATTTCTTCAGCGCCAGAAATTTTCCAAAAGCTTATGCAAAATATTTTAAAAGGTATATCAAATGTAGTTTGTCAGACAGATGACATTTTAATTTTTGCACCCACAATCGAAAAACACGACTATACACTTAGACAAGTTTTAAAAATATTACATGCAAATGGTGTCACATTAAACAAAAATAAATGCGAAATAGGCATCACAACACTAAAATTCCTGGGATATAAAATAGATCAGAATGGCATCCGCCCTTGCGAATCTAAAGTGAAAGCTATTAAAAACTATCCCAAGCCAACAAACATAACAGAGTTAAAGAGGTTCCTTGGTATGGTGAACTTTCTGGGAAAGTTTGTCCCATATTTATCCGACCACTGTAGCCCGTTGAACGGCCTTCTACGTAGCAACGTAGGTTTTCAGTGGGGTTGCCCACAAGAGGAAGCATTTGCGGATTTGAAAAAAATGCTATGCGGTGCCCCTATCCTCAAACTATACAACCCAGAACACAAAACAATATTGTCATCTGATGCATCATCTTTTGGGTTGGGATCAGTTTTATTGCAGGTGGATGACGATGGTAACCTACGTCCTGTCGCATATGCTTCGAGAACACTTTCAGAGACTGAAAAGGGATATGCCCAAATTGAGAAAGAGGCACTCGCTATCACTTGGGCGGCAACAGTGAAATTTCCAGACCTACTCACAGGGATAACATTTAGTATTGAAACTGACCATAAACCTTTGGTGTCTATTTTTTCCACTAAACATTTGGATGACCTAACACCTAGATTACAAAAGTTCAGGATGAAAATGATGAAATTCGCTTATGAAATATACTATACGGCTGGAAAGTTCCTGGTTACTGCTGATGCACTTTCACGGCATCCCTTACAAGAAAATGATAATGATGATCTAGCCAAAGAAACCCAAGCTTTTATCAATCACATAGTTTCAAGCCTCCCTGCTACCCAAACAAAACTTAAGACAATAGCTGACGCTCAATTTAATGACAAAATACTAACATTAGTAGCAGAATACTGCTTGAAAGGATGGCCAGATCGATACAAAGTAAACCCTGAGCTAAGACAATACTACAACGAACGTTTCAATCTTACAATTAATAATAAGCTTCTCATGCATGGGAACCAGCTGGTCATACCACCTAAGCTGCGAACGGAAATTTTAGAAAAAATTCATGCTGGTCATTTAGGCATCGTAAAATGTAAGGCTCGGGCCAGGCAATCTGTTTGGTGGCCGGGATGCACTAAGGACATCGAAAATTATATACAAAAGTGCTCGATTTGCATCCAGCAAGTAATTCCACGACATGAAAAACTAATAAGCAGCGAATCTCCAGAACGTCCTTGGCAAATTGTGGGCGTGGATTTATTTTATTCCAACTCAAAAAATTACTTACTTATTAGTGATTATTTTTCTCGGTACCCTGAGATAGCACTCTTAGAGCAACAAACAACCAATTGCGTGATTAATCATATGAAATCTGTATTTTCTAGGCATGGTATTCCGGATGTCGTGAGGTCAGACAATGGGCCTCAATTCAAAACACTTAATTTTTCAACTTTCGCCAAATTTGCCAAAGACTGGGGATTCCATCACGAGACCTCATCACCAAGATATCCTCAATCAAACGGATTTATAGAGAGTTGCGTCAAGACAATAAAATCACTCTTAAAGAAAAATACCGATCCCTACCTGGCATTGCTGGAGTATCGAGCAACACCGCTGGCAAATGGTTTTTCGCCAGCGGAACTTTTGATGGGAAGAAAGATTAATACGACCTTACCCATCCTTGAAAACCAACTATATCCCAGATCTGATCTACAAGATGCTAAGGAAAAAGACCAACGACTTAAAGAAAGGCAAGCGAAAGACTATAATAGACACCATGGGGTGATTTCTAGACCAGAATTCCAAATAGGTGATGTGGTTTGGATTCGTGACATAAGTGAATGGGGAAGAGTTGAAAAACTCGCTGATACTCCAAGGTCTTACATCATAAAAACTCACAAAGGTACTTTTCGAAGGAATTCTTTTCATTTAGTTCAAGCAAATCGCAGAGAGATTCCGTACGTTCCAGCCGAAGTTAAGCTGACAACAGACTCAACGGAGACACTACCACCATCATCGTCAGCAACAAATATAGCAGAAAATACACGGGCCAACATCAGAAGCGAAATTCAAGATGAAAACGTAAGTTCCAGCAGATCGAAAGATGTTTCTGAGCGATATGTGACGACAACAAAGTCTGGGAGAATAGTTAAGTTTCCAAATAGATATATGCACCACTAAAGTGTATTTCTAAATTACTGAATACAAATATTTAAAGTATCTTTCCTTACTCTTTGATTTATGAATTACCTACTTTATGAATTATATATATATGTATATATATAAAAAAAAAAAAAAAAAAAAAAAAAAAACTTTTTTGAAATAATGAATTAAATATATAAATATAATGTAAAATCTTTATTTGTATATTGAAATCTATAATTATGTAATATTAAGTTAAGATCTTGAGGTGGGAGATGTATTGTATGTATATGTACGTGTGTGCATTATGTATGTATATATATAATATACATACAACAGATTCTGAATAAAGTCAGTCTACGTTTGTAACTCAAAGGTTGCGTTTCATTGTGCTACGCAGTACACTACACTTACCATCTATACAAAGCCGCGTGACATTGGTAAATACGCAGTTCAACCAAGGGAATAGCTCCGCTAAATTTTTTCAAACATGCACAATCTTTCGACAAGAAAATACATTGAAAACTGTCGTTTCTCAGAAGAGTAGTTCATTAATCGGGAGCCGGTTCAGTAAAAAATAACTAAGTGGATTATTATAAATAAAACTTCATGATCCAAACCTTTTATTCCCTTTTAATTTTTCATGGATAGTTAAAGTATACTAATGCAGGAATTTCGCGTACTATACAGCCGTTAACAAACATTTTAAGATACACCTTTAAACATTTTTATAGATTAGGACTAGGTTACAGTCTTTTGAAGCACATTTATATGAAATTTTAAGTTTTTCGTGACGTTTTATCCTCATAAAAGTTATTGACGGCACACAGCAACTTTCGAAAAATTAACTTTAAAACCAGAAACAAACTTGGATACAAATGTTTACCACTTCTCCATTTATTACACAGAGATTTTTTATATTCAAGCAATATTTTAAAAGTATGGTACTTGAAAGAATTTAGTAACTATTGGCAACCTTCTGAACATTATTTTTGGCTTATTTTTTAAATCACATACCTCACTGTTTTCAACTTCGTCTGATTGATTGTAATCAAGTGATTGCAGCTGCAACTATTACGACAACTGGTTGCAACAATTAGCATTCTCAAGAAAATCATTGCAAATTGTATATACATATTTACATACATACATATGCGCACATACTTACGAAAAAACTTTGACTTGAAGGTGCTGAAAATGACACTGAAACCTATTCGATATTTTTTTCAATCTATGCGGAAATATCATTCACGTGTCTCTTATCGAACATTTACTTCGTCAATTCAAGAGGGGAGTCTTAAAATATCTCTAGACGATTAGACTTTAGAGTTTATTTTCTACCCGTTGTGTCATATACATAAGTAGCTACTAATGGAGAAAAATTTATGACAGAATTGACCTAAAAACGAGTTTGACGGTCACCCTTCAATGCATTTATGTCACATTTAACTCAGAAAGATGGAAAAAACAAAATGAGAAAACTCTTTTTCTCGTAATAAATTGACTTCATTGATGCGGGCGAGTTGCAGGCTGGTACGTTTTGTATGCCCGCGCTAATATCTTTTTTCAAATCATCATTATCATCATCAATGGCGTGTGTTGAAGCTATTAAAAGTATTGAATTTTTAGTTTCCTAAGGTCTAGACTTTTTAGTTCGTTTGCTTTCAATAAGCTAAGTTTATAGTTCGATAGGTTTTCAGTCGTATCGGTATACCTACCTAGTCTCCTTGTCGATGTTTAATTAAGGAAATGTGAAGATGCATTCATTAAAGTAGATTGGTGGTTCTTTGGAAAACATTTGCACGAAAACCATTATCTAGACAAACACATGCCATTCAGCACTTTCTTTTGTCTAAATGGTTTTATCGACCTTTAATTCTACAGCTGGAAACATTCTAGGTATAGAGCAATTGAGTGTAGGAGAGTTTAAAAGATGCCCTTTCTCAAGTAAGCTGATTCAAATAGTAAATGCATTGTTCGTTTATTGCTTAGTCGTTATGAATAAACTCCCTTCTAAAAATGAAGTACTTTTACTTTTAATAAGCTTCCAATTAAGAAACCAAAGTCCCATTCGAATCTTAAATTAATTTCGGTTAAGCAACATATCTCTTTGTGAAAGTTATGATATAAATTCGAAGATTTGATTTATCTTTGAGAATTTTAATAAGAAAAAAATAACTTTCACTCATTTGTCCAAAAAAGATTTGATCTAAGATGGGTAAGTTCATTGAATATGTACGTTTTTTTCTTTTTCTTTTATTTCTTTTTTATATTATTTCAACATAAATGATTCAAAATGTTTTTTATCATAACTATATTTGTATTTGTCTGGATGTTGATTTTGTAATATTTACAAGACAAGAAAATGAGGTCAACAACAAATCAACGTAACTAAAAGATATAGTTTGATAAGATACGAGTATCAACGACTTCATGAAAACATTTGCCTATCCAATAATATCAAGTATAAACAACAAATATTGTGATTAAAATTTAAATTGAATTTTATGTTCAGATAAATAAAGGTAAAGTGGTTTCACATTTATTGTGATTTTTCTTTAAGAATTGTAAAACTTTTCTTTCGAAAATATCAAGTGCAACATGAAAGTTCAGTTATTTTGTTTCGATTAAATTCGTAAAAATAGTATTGGTGATAGATAAGATTCTTGACTGCTTCCATTTATATTTCACAAGAAGGTCTACAAAATTAAGTCCCTTATTCCTTCTAATAAATAAATAGATTTAATTAATTTCCAGACAAAATGTTCGGTCTATTTTTCGAACAGTTCTTGTTTAAATGTTCTTGCTCAATATTAAGGAGTTATTATATGTTTGTACAGTACAAACCTGCGAATTTCTACCCGATTTTCATTTTTTGGATATGAAGTTCAACAGATTGCCGACAAAAATTTGTAGAAATTAATAGAATTGTACAGCACGCGAACAGACATTTTATTATAAAATAAAAGGAAATTGATATTTATTGAAATTGTTAGAGTACTTCTTTCCCGAAATATACAAACATTAGGCTTTCGGCATTAGCCGTATTTAGACCTCCCGACTTATCTACGCGGAAAAACAAAGTTATAAACGATAAAAGCGTAACAATGAACTATGAAATGGTTTTTGAATTTTCGGGGTACGTTACTCCGTGTTCATTGTTTTGCAAAGGACAAACAACGTTAGCATTCACCGAATTAAGAACAAAAGTCTAAATGCAGCTTAAAACCACATATGTCATGTCGTTTATCATTCTCGTTTTCTTAAAATTGAGAGAGACTACGGGCTAAATCTGAACTGCCAGAAATCAAAAATGACAAATTAGCTTTAATCGTTGTTTTCTAGTGTGCACTGGAAATTTCATTTAACTGTCAAAAATTTCTCCTTATTGCCAAAGAAAATGTTGTATGAAAGTGCACAAAACATACCTACTACAGAATAAATACTTTTGTAGTAAGTATTCACAATTTAAACATGTTCAGCAAATTGTAAAACGATGCATATAGTAAAATGGCAAAAAAATTCCAACATTAATGATTACAATCCTAATCTTTGTTGGATATAGTTCACATTGGATTTTTGTCAAAAAATTCATGTAAGATGAACTGAACTTAACAAAAATTGCGTATTGACAAGGTCCTCACAAGTCAACTGATGAGTCCATGTGAGATCACCCGGACGAAACGCCAATTTTTGTGGACTAAAGGCCAAAAAAGCTAATTTGAATCGAAAATGGCAAACCTTTAACTGCTCGTTTTGACGCATATGCGATTGAAAATTGAAATAACTCTTTATTGCCATCTTTGCTGTAAGGAATTATAAATCTTCAATCCTTAATTTGTAGTTTATTCAATTACTGATTTACAAACATAATTATAGTTTATCTTAAAAGCTTGTAAAACTAAAAAAATCTTACTTAACTCGAAATGATTCATCAGTTCTTTAGAACAGAACTTAGGTTAATTTAAACCTCCGCTTCAGTTCTTAATCAACGTAACTATTAACTTTATGGATTCAACTTAACCCCTGATCACATTTTGCAACTGCAGCCTACAGCATTTCTTGTAAAAAGATACAATTTTCCGAAGCAACTTCGTTTCGCCCACAGTTATCAAAACTTCATTTTTGTATGTTTCTTCTTTTTAATAGGTTAATAGGGTTCACTTCCGTCATATCTGATGGTATCCTCGAAGAAAATGATGTATTGGTTGATTGCTTAGCGATTTCTTTGACACCTACACGTGGTAAACCGAACCATACAACCTCTCTCTATCTCTACTCAGTTACCTTTCGATAAAGCCTACGAATTTATGATTTTTTTTAAATTAATGCACACCATAGACTAGACATAACCTCCACTACAAAATATGTATAGAGAGCTGAATAGCTAGCACATAGAAAAAGGAGCTTGCCTAGATGTGTCTACACGATTGCCGGTTGCTGTCATTCTCTTGGACATTTACAAATGATGATGACTTTGCGTTGAGTTTTCATTGCGTCCGAATCGAACATCATGAACATGAAGTATCTACGAAATGAAGTCACCAAACCACTGCACGTCTTGATAACGTATAATGACAGACTTAAGGTCTTCTCGTTTAACTCGTTTCTTTTAGCTCTTGTAAATCGGCGAACTTTTCGACCGTCTCTTAATCCCAAGTGGTTTGTTAAAAAATAAAGTTTTCATTTTTACTACCATTCGATCGGCTTGATGTGCATTTTGAGATGGGATACTCTTGAACTTTGGTTTTTTTTATCACAGACTTTTATTCATGAAGCCACTTTAAATCGTTGATTTACAACATGTTTTGATTTCATACCAACGTAAATAAATATTAAAAAAAAAACATGCATTTTTAATTTATCTATTCGACTTTGAGTAAAAACAAAATAAATAAAGCGCTCGACGAGAATATTATAAAGAGGCAATAAAATTGTTTTGAAATTGGTTGATGCTATAAAGCCATGATTTCAATATGAACTTCAATCTGATCATTTGAAAAATAAATTAATAAGAGGTCATTATGGATCGTAGCGAGCTTGGGCCTTTGTGACATAAAACTCTCAACCATTTCTGCGCGTGTTAGCGGGAATGGAGGAGACCTACAATTTTCGAACGGTTAATGAGCATTGACAAGAAATACTCGTACTCCTGGAGGATTTTTCACTTCCTCGCAAGAGTCAGAATACCCCTGAAAAACATGAATCGAATCTAAGACCATCGGCGTGACAGTTAAACGCACTAATCATTATGCCAATTTTATTGGTATTATACGAACAATTGAAAGCAGCTGTAAGCGTACTCATTTACTCATACTCATTTTAAACCGAGTATACATTTCTTAAACTTTGAAAATATTTTTAATGGATTTTGTCTTAACCTTTTCTAAATTTCTAAAATAGATAAGTTCCATGAACTTATCCAGAAATTAATAAACTTTTCACTGAACGTACCGAAAAGCTTACATAAATTCATTCAAGAATGAATGATTACAGGGATGTCACTGATAAAATTAGGTCATATTTCAAACAACTGTTGGAATGTGTTTATAACAACCGAGAAAAGATTTACAAATAAATAAAGGGTGTTTTTTAGAGGCGAAGAAATTTAATTTGAATTAACACATAGAAAAATGTTTTAAATATCCTTGAAATTGGCTTTATGAATATAATTTCGGGCATGTAGCCGCCATGGCTGTTTCGTATATGGCGTAATCTGGAGGTCTAATTCATCTGTTGAGCAGCATGACGAATTGACAATTTTCGATCATCATCGACAATACGATGCCCATCAGCAATAGCTTGTTCTATGGGCACTGTACGACCGACTTTTTTAGTGATGCTTAAAGTAAACGTATTGCAAAAACGATCTATTGTTTTTTTTTTTAATTAATCGCTCTGATGGACTATTATGAGCACCATAAAACACACCGCAACGCTCGATGTATTTCTTCAGTTGAACCATGTTTTTCAAAATAAATTTGGACAATTTTCGAATATTGTTCCGACGCGGCGTGAGTATATTCATGATGAATTGCCAAAGTCAAACCAAAGGAGAACTTTCAAATCCGATGTCACAGGAAACAGTGCTACCAATTTAAAGTTCACTGCCTCTAAAAAAACACCCTTTACATTTATACATTCTATCACATCACAATTTTCAAGATTCCCAAACACCTCTGTTAGATTTGCTACAAATATAAATGTGGCGTATTTTATGAACGCCCTCAGTTGATAAGCTTTTCCAACTTTTAACGCAGCACTTGTAAAAAATTAAACATTCGGAGTTGGGTATAGCATTTTCATAAATTATGATAAGTGGCAATCGTAATTCAAAGCTTGTATTTTGTTATCTCTTATTCAAACAACGATTTAAAATCATTTGAACTTAATTTAAATGTAATCGGGTACATAATACTATGTTATAAGATTCTGTCTAATTAGAATTTGTAATATGAGAATTTATGAAGAGTAAATCGATGAACTTTACAAAATTGTTCATTGTCTCTATTATTAAAACCGAGAAAACTGATATAATTCTAAATTTATTTTCCCAACCCTGTCAATAAATAACAACGAGAATCGGATTAGACGATATCAAGCAAACGCCCACCAAGACCTCGAATGAAATACCTATATTAAATTATTATGTCCCCTCTGAAAGTCTCAAAGATAAGCTTTGAATTTTTTGGTCAGTTTTTGGTACGAGTGTCGGTAACCCATTTCAAAATTCTAAGGAAAATAAATCCCTGAAACTTGTGGACAGTTAAAGGAACAAAATGTCTACAATACGAGATCGGCATCTGAAGACGTGAAGATAGGTCCATATAATGCCCCTTTTGATTTCTATTGTTTTTGTATTTAAAACAGGATACACCGCAAAAGCGGAGTAGACTATATGCATTCATAGTGTTGATATATAGAATATAGATGGATAAAGACCACGTGATCCCTCATAAATTTTCATATTTTCATCCACTCCGACGAACGACTTAGTGATGGTGGTAGTATCGGCGCGGCGGCGACGGCGACGGATTCACAGATCTCAGCATGTTTTCGGTTTCTTCAAGATACTTTCTCGGCTTTTACCGCTTGCAATGAATTGGAAGAAAATAAAAATTCAAGAGGAATGACTACCAAGTTCCAACTCTACGTATATAACCATCCCAGCCTACGGGCCAGACACTCCGTGCTGTCAATGGGTTTGCTGCTTTTTTCACGGTAGATTGTTATAGGACAAGGTTAAAAAGATGGAAGCTGTGTGGCAAGAGATCTCAAGTAGCTAGACCTAAGCCCAAATACACTGAAAGCAACGTTGATCATGACTCTTGGTTTGGCGTTGTGCTGTGGCAGTGGCTGTGATGATCGTGATGAGTGGCAACTGAATTTTTAATTAATTATAAATACAAAATTCAAAGCGGTTCGGTTGGCATTGTTCCATCAGCTTTAACAAAAGATCACTTTACGCTTGGGTTTCAAATGACAACAGAAGACGATACAATACGGATGGATGCTGATGCGGCAGCGCAGCGAAGGAGAGCGGTGGCAACGCAACGTTGGGCACAATGTAACAAGCTTCAAAAGTTGTGTATGAACAGCAAATGTGGCGCGCAACTTTAATTACTAAACAGATCACTTTTTTAACTTTTTTTTTTTAGTTGGGATGAAGGTACCTACATATATTATGTTAGGCTCAGTTATTGATTCGTTAAAAAAAACATCAGGTCGAGGTTTTAATTGACAGTTAACATTTAGAAAACAGAAAAGCCTAAAAAGTGAAGGTCTCAAAATTAGTCTGCTTGTCGATTTGTATGAGTATAGGAACCTTCAATAGAACAAAAAGTCGACAAATTGAAATGTTTGCCGGGCCCTTAGCTTGAACTTGACATTTCATTGGCAAACTTGACATCAGGGTTAAATAGAAGTTTTAAATACGGTTTAAACAAGGGTCTTACGCTTCTGTCTGTCCGTTGATAACTTTTTTTGATCGCAGAATATTGCGAGTTAAAGGTATCTGCTTGCTATCATGTCCCAGGCCATTGTACTTTTATCAATAAGTATTGCAAGTTTACAGATGTATAAAACTTATACTCGTACTACTTACACTCTTGTGTACTTCTTTTTACTTTCCATAAGCTTTCACATAAATTATTGGTATGTTAAACTTAAATTTGTAAGTTCTATTTAGCCAAATGCGGCATATTGTTAATTTAAAAGAAGAATTAACCGAAAAAATTAAATAAAATTCTATATGTATCTAAGAACAGGCACATACGCCTTCGTCTTGCATTTTTTTACAATTATTACAATTTTCTGTAATCTTTGTATCTTTTTTAGAAACGTTGACAGAAAAGGGGTTTCTGTCAGTATTTTAGCCCGCAGCCAGTATATCGTTGATCTTGTTGAAAAAAAAACCTAATTAATGAGAAACATTAATTTATTGCTATCCCCCAAAGGCTTCGACCATTGTTCGACTCTTCGACTTTATGGAAACGTTTAAATGGTAACCGAAGACCTCTTTCCGGTAGGAAAAAAGATCATTGGTGTGACGGCTGTGGCGCGGCGCGGGGCTTGTGCGACATTCGGAATTATTAAATGTGTGGAGGCATCCCATATCTTATTCATTTTTGTGTTTTGTTTTATTTGCGGTCAAAAAAACGCATGATTAGTCATAATAACTTTTATTGCCATAATTTTATGAGAATTTAACTCTAATAAAAGGGGCGTTGTTGTAGTGAAACAAAATTAATTTAAGTTTTACAATTTCCGACGGGAAGAAATTCTTTTATTTTTTTTTTTTTATTTTGAAGGAAAACATTTATGTTAAGGTCATGTCTGGTTTTAAAAGTGTTTTCTTGAAATATTTATTGCTGTATTTGATGAAGGATGATTTTTATAAACTTAATGGCCTTGGATATGAGTTGAATAATAAAAGGGGGACAATGGTACGGTTGACATATTTTGGATAGGGGTGGTATAGGTCTCAAATCCCACTTATTAATAACTTCAACATATACAAGTATACCTAATTATTATTAATTATTTTAGAAAACAGTGGAATGCATTATCGATTGTGCTGATATGTAAGGTTTTACCATTGGGGTAAAATTTGGTTGAGCCGAAATAATAAATTGGAATAGAAATAGTTTTGATAAACCAATAAAATCAGCTTTGTGAAGCCAAAAACTCGAACTTAAAATTTCTGGGGGTGGTATACCTGTTATGTTCGTTTGTTCATCGATTGTTCCGTTTGTCTTATCAATAAAATCGTTTGCCCATCTTCAGCAAATATTCAAAACATTTAATGTTTAAAATTTCAAATCAAAAACCCTTAAAAGTCGTCCAGTACCTCTAGACGAAAATTTAGGAGGGTGAGGTCATTCGACCCCCTCTATGTTTCTATGCATCCGGAAGAAGTGTTGAATAATTTTTTAACTGAGGATTTAATTGGTTGGTCAAATGAAGAAAAAACGAAACTAATAAAATCCTGCCTCCTAACTTTTTCCGAACATCAGTCAGACCACTGACTTTATTTTCTAGGTGTCTGAATTTGACCAAATTTCCCTAGAAAAATATAATTTACATTGCGTTCATGCTGTAAATTTAATTTGTGCTGATAACCATAGCTAACATATTGCTTCGTAGAAGGGTACCACAGCATCTTAATCTTACAGATAAGCCTGGATGAAACGCATTTGGTCTAGAGATCGCAAAAAGCTTTCAATTGAATTATTCAATATAATCTACGAAAATAACAAAAACTATATACCAAATTTTTATATTTTTTTATTTTTCTTCTTCTATTGGAGATTATGTCCCCTTCTCTTATAATAGTGGGGTTGTGTCATTCACTTGACATGAATCAAACCGAAAACCTTTGGCCTCTCTCAAGAAGCGTAAGACAGTCAAAGAAGTTTAAGCTGCTAAGCGGCAACCAATGAAATTCTGCATAGAAAGCATACTATAAAGCAAGAAAGCTGCATTAGAACAAAATTGAGTATCTAAATATTAATTAATTTTTCATATTTTGTACTTAGATTTTTTTTTAAATAATTCATTTTACGAATCATATTTATTTTATTATATTTCTTGACAAGAGATACTATTAGAGGGTTTGTCGATTCGTCCTCGGCTGAAAATCGAACCCTAGACTTTCTGCATGACTATA
Source organism: Philhelius festivus (assembly GCA_963931855.1). Lineage (NCBI taxonomy): Eukaryota > Metazoa > Arthropoda > Insecta > Diptera > Syrphidae > Philhelius > Philhelius festivus. Next base: position 4,804,392 of record OZ007556.1, on the reverse strand, counting down.
TAATTGAAATTTATTATTAAATAAGTAGTGTGACGTAGTAGTGACGTAAAAATCTCAACTATTCCTGTGTGCGTGTTAGCAGGAATGGAGGGGACCTCTAATTTCTGCAAGTTCATATATCGGGTTTTTCAATAAGAGCGCTACAAAAGTTTTTTTTTAAATAAAACAAAAACGGTTTTGGATATCAATGAAATTCTTTATTCCTGTGAAAGTACGTTCGATGCCATTATGTATGGAACTCGATTTCTTTTACATGGTCACCACGGGCACGCTTGCAGAAGTCCAGACTCCAGACGCTGAACCCAATTTTCGACGGTTTTCAAAATTCACCACAACGACGTCACAGAGATGCCCAACGCTTGAGAACGACGTGTGAGAGACACATTTGGGCTTTCTGCAACTGAAGCCTCAGCGGCAGCAATATTCCCAACACTACGGGCACTTTTTTGTCTCACTGGAACGGGAATATTTTGTACTGTGCCTGTGGATTCAAATTTTTCCACTAGCCGCTCAATTGTTGATCTGCTAGGACGATTATGACGTCCATAAATTGGACGTAGCGCTCTAACGTTGAGGCCACTGACTCCGAATTTCGGTAGTAAATTTTAATAATTTCGACTCGTTGTTGGCTCGTATATCTTTCTATCATGAAATGGCAAACCTTACTGAAGAGAAATGTCAAAAGAGCGGCAAGAAATATGGCGTCGTTTGCTGTCCCTGTCGCTCTACTTTTGTAGCGTCCCTGTTGAAAAACCCTTTAGTTAAGATAAGAGCCACATTTATTTGAGAATCATTATTGGAAAATATTTTTTTAATTAGCCATTAGATTAGGTTTGAATGGCCTTTCTGCCGTCTTTTATAATTTAAAAATTTTATTTTCCAAAATATAAATGAGATAATTACTTAAAAGTTATCTACATATGAAGTACTAAATATACATGTTGTACTTTTAAGAAACTGTCACTGATACACTTACTAACTAAAAGTTAAAGCCAGCTTGCAGTATTGCTGTAATTTTTTAACTTTAATTTCGTTAAGCATTGTTATAACTTGATTTTCCCTTAAAAAATAGTGCCAAAAATATTTCTTCTGATCTCCTTCAATATCGGACATTTTTCCATAAAGTGAAAAATATCTTTGCTTTGGTTTAAGTTACACAAGGAGCGCACAGGTAAATCCTTCGTATGGGGACTATAAAATTGAAGTGAGTAAGCTCTCCACGTATCCGGACCATCACAGATATTTCGTCAACGCTGTTTTCATCCCGAAAATAATTATTTTTCTTTTCCAAATTGTCATTAAGTTGACAATATATTTATCTGTGCACCGTTTCTGTTGTATTGTTCAAAAGTCCATCTCTGCACTTATAGTCAACTGTTGAAATTAGCTGATAAAGCAACTTTTTCTAACGAACTTAGTCGAAACTATTTAGCTATCTATCTCATACTCCGTCGCTAGAACCTTTATTCAGCATACTAACAGGATTTTCCCCAAATGACTTTGAGAGTTGCAATCTTCGGCAGTTGGTGATTTTCTTTCTTCATAATCTTTAGAACCTCATCCATTTGCATTTTGCGTGTTAGAATTAAGAGAGGTGATAATCCAGTTTCTAACATGGCATGTTAGGTGCCAGTCGGAAAATTCGCTTGATATAATAACGCAAAGACACATTTTCATATTCTTTAGCTCCCCAGATCTGTTTTTCATAAAATAAAATAGATTCCGATACAGCTTCAAAAACCCCGAATTTTCAATTATGAGTAATATTTGTATAGCAAAAATATCTATTCCGAGATGCACTGATTGCGCTTTATAAGCTTCTCCTTCAAATGCGTTACCAGACTTTAATTGCTTTTTTAAGTATATATCCTAAGTATTTATAGATTCCCTTATGATTTCGATAATCTCACCATTGTAGTACCATTTTTCGTTTGAACAGTTTCTGCCATCCAGTTTTTAAAAATAATTATTTTTGACTTTTCCATATTCATTACTAAGCTCCATTTCTTGCAGTATTGAAAAAGCCGATTGATTATAAGCTGCTATGAATCAGGGGAAAAGGCCAAAAGAATAATTTCATCTGAGAAAAGTAGTGATTGTGTGTCCTGGGTATTCGACGAGATCATCAATAAACAGAACAAACAGCCTTAGTCCCATCGGGCAACTTTGGCTGACAATTGATTCAGTTTTAAACCAATCAGACCTCCTATATCACTTCCATATTGACGCTATTGTGTTAATATATAGATCCCAAACTTAAACGACATTCCGATACCATAGGTTAATAGAAAAGAGCCTGTCTATCCACGGCATCAAATGCGGACTTAAAGTCTACAAAAAAGTGTATAACCTTTTTCTCTAACAATACTTTTCAAAACAAAGATGTGGTCAATCGTTGTATAACCTTGTCTGAAATCTGCCTGGAATCAAGAGCTTATTTTCGTCGATCCATTTATACAGCCGTTGCTGCCAAATTGACTTGACCCATAACTCGATACCACTCTTTTATGAATTGGAAAAATTATTATCGGTTCTCTAAATTCTTGCGTTATTATACCAGTTTCTAGCACATTATTGTATATTAATGTAAATCTGCTGATCAACTCCGGGGTGCTATACTTATACAACTCGGTTGGAATACCATTTGAACCTGCTGCTTTTCCGTCGTTAAGCTCAATCGCTGCTGTAGTTACTTATTGTTGCATTATTTCAGCATCCAACACCTCATGAGTATAACCAGGAGAAGCGTACTGTAAACAGATTTTTCCTTGAACCGGATTTAATAAGTTCTTGAAAAGGATTGCCAGCAGCTTAGGGCTCAATCTTCGTTAAACTAAGCTCCAAAACTCTTTCCTACTCTGACACTAGTCCAGTCAATTTAATTTGGATTCAAAAAATGTTGTTTTCGCACGAGTGCACATTGCCTTGTACCTACTGACCGTTTGCTTGCAAATAATATTTTTTTTTAATGACCATCGTTATGATATCAACCAACCAAATGATAGCTGTCTAGCTTTTTAACATTCAAGATCAAACCGAGGAGCAACAAATTCCTTTCGTTTCTTCGTTATGATGTAAGGACTCGGATGCGATGATTTATTCTCTAACTGGCTTAACTTGCATTGTTGTTTAATTTGAAGAAAAACATTAAGCTGTGCTTGATATTTGATTGGTTCCATATAGGCTTAGGCAAAAGCTTCATAAGTCTACTTCTTTCGAGTTCTACGAGTCACAACTATAGGAAAATGATCCGAGAATGGGACGTGGCCACTTGGAAGTCTACCATGTGATCATTCCATTTGCCACCAACGAGACTACGATCAATTAAAAAATGGCCTTGTTTACCAACAGAAGTAAATTAGTCATTATTTTAGACCAAAAAAATAATTTTGGTCCAAAACAATTAAAAATCACCTTATGCAGATGGTTTGGCATAAAATCATTATTCAAATCATAATCCTTATTTTGACACAAATTAATGTTTCCTTTTAAAATTTAAGAATGGTGATAATTCTTGTGTGCCTTGGAAGATTCTTCACTCATTCAATCGCAGGTAAAGTTCGTCATTTAAAATATTTGGATATCTAAAGACTTGCCAATACAGACTTATTTGGGTTTAGTTATAGTTTCTAAACTTTCTCAAACACAACACCCATTTCGATTCCAGTTATCTTTCACCTGATCTCTAATATTATCATCTTTGTCTGACTCAAATTGTAAACAAAAAAAAACCACCTTATTAAAAAAAGTAAGTGATGAAATCGAGACACACCAACCTTCAAAACGTTTTTGTAAGAAAGGCAAACAAGAAATTCTTAAAACAGATATTTTAAATTTATTCTGACTCAGGTGTAAAAACGTATTCAGTTATATTTATTTGTTTATTATTCATAATGTTATGATCATAAAGTATTTTCTTCTCACCTTTTTGAAATGTTTCGAACACCAGTGTTTAAGTCATATAACAAACCGTACGCCAGAACTCTAGTTGCATTTTAATAAAAAAATCTATATCTGATGCCTGTTTCATTCCACACATTACCCACTGCAATCAAATTAGACTAAATCGAATATTCAATAAGCTGAAGCATTACATATTATGCACATAAATTTCATTTGATCATCATCATCATCATCATCATCTTTCATAGTATTACTTTTATTTCATTGTTATTCTTATACATCCCTTCCAACAAAAACAACAGACTGTTGTCTAAACAAAAATCTAACGTCTACATTTATTTGAATGAATCGTTGAAAAGTATCTATTAGGTAGAGTCTACCGAAAAAATAAATACATAATTTCAACACTAAATTCTGGGTTGGGTTGGGCTGGGCTTGGGCTATGGCGTTGCATACTACATATCTTATCTATGAAAACACACTTCTGCTTGACTCTTACAACAACTGAAGATAGATAATTCAAAATAAATGTTCTTCTATGTTTTATTTTGAGCACGTAAATTTAAATTGCCTCCGTGAACGGTAAGGGAATGCCTCGTTTGGGCGATAATCAAGGGGGCCAATATTAAGTTTTCCATCATCATAATACATACTCGTATATTACAAGTATTCCAGTAGCAATAGTCTTAGATCGTGCTAAATTAGAGATTTATTTGTATACTTAAATGCCATAGAAGAACAAAATTGTGCCCCAGGGCTCGGTTATTGATAAAACCAGCCCCGATATGAATGGAAGTACTATTTAACAATGAAAAATTCACCTGTGTAAATAAATATCTGACTAAAATATAATTCACTTCTCTGATTAATGTTTACATTTCCAATATGGCAAGAAGAGAGATAATAATTAAAGATCTCTATGCATAGATATTAAAGTCAAATAAAAGGGAGGCTTCCAAGAAAAATGATTCGCCATTCGAATTCGTCTAATTGATTCGGAAAGATAGAAAGTTCCAAGGTGATTCACTCAATTATTTATAAACAAATTCATTAAAATTGTAATCTTCCCCTTTTCCTGTGTTAATATTAAATTCAAAGCAGACATCCGACGACAGAAACAAAATTCTTTGGCATGACGATTTGTTTGTGCAAATTCGGCCGAAATTAAATCCTTAAATTTTTTCAATGCGAAAAAGTAATACAAAATGAAACAAGACAAGATGAATTTTTGAAACCGGTCTTAGAGAATTTATTTATTTTAGTTTTTTTTTTGCGATCGCATTACCATAATCCAAATGTATTCATCAGATATACAAACTTATACCAATGTAGATATTATGGTTACAAAAATGATATAAAAAAATGCCGATTATGGACGTTTTGTCGCACATATACGAGTAAAGCTAGGGTTTGTTGATTTTTTCTTTTAAAACGAAGCTAAAAGATCAGTTAACAGTTATGCTGATTATATCGACTCAGCAAATATTGGATGTCTTTTTTGGATAGACAGACGGGGAGTGAAAAATGTTTGATTAGACACCTTGGAATTTGTGTCCCAAAAAAAAAAAACTATTGATAGCACTATCTTATCAAGTCGTGGTTGCTCAGTCACTGATCGAAAATTTATATACCTTTGACTTTGAAATATTGTTTGCTTTCGAAATTGGATGCACGTATTAACTTTAGATATGATTTTAAAGAAGGGTTTTATTTCAAACTCAAACATTTACCATAACATAACCGATCCCATATCCGGTGATCGAAAATATCTAACAGCTTCCTGTTTTCCACAATTAACCAATGGCGAACTATCCGTCACGATGTATAGAAATATTTTTCTATAATATCCGTAGAAGTTCTGCGTCTTGCAAGAAAATCTCTTGTTATGGAAAAGTGAGAACCATTCTTAGCCGTTCTGATTCGATAAAAAATTATAGATGTCCCCCATTCTTGTAGCAGTATGGAGAGAGGAATGCTTGAGATTTTCAAGTCTCTAAGTCGTCCAATAAGTTCCCCACGTTCTGTCGTGTTGCCACAAAAATTTATTTGTATTTTATTCGCATCAAAAGCCTTGTTTATATTTGAAAACTTCACAACAGCCCGGGATTGCAATATGGCGGATTTTATAATCGGCATGTACATACAGAGTGGGCCATCTAGTGGTGTCTTTTTAAATCATAAATTATTTTGACACTGACGGCTGTTTCGCGCTCGAAATCTTGACAGAAAGTCAGTATCATACCTCCGCGGAACGAAATGAGTCGCTTTACGCTTAAACAACGTTTGGAAATATTGAAAACTTATTTCCAATTTTTATGTTTCAGCAGCTGTCAAAATTATCAATGACCTCCTGCTGTCAGTAAGGTTTGCAATTTCACTCAAACAACCATATAAAACGCCGTGGGTTCGATAATTGAACGCTGGAAATTATCTTCCCAGACGAGGCCTATATTCAATCCAGTGACTTTGTCAACAAGCAAAACTGCTATTAATATGGTGCGAACACAATTGACTAGTATTCGACCAAAGAAACTTTACTTTCAATGGTATAAGTTATAGAGCGATTATTTTCTCTAGGGCTCCGTCGAGGCCTTAGTCTACGCTAACAAGTCAACTCCTTTCGATTAGCTCATAGACGCCTATAGACGGAATAACGCCGAAAAAGATCAAAAATTGGGCCAACCGCTTGAAGCCCTGCTGGAGAAGCCGATTTGAATGATATGCTATTCCAAACATAATGGCATTTTTTTAAAAACTAAGCCAGAATCAATTTTATATTTCACACCATTGATATTTTATTTGAATTTCTTTTTCTATAGATCTTATCTGATTACTGTATATAAAGTGATATTTGTTTGCAAGAAGTTTCATAGAAATTTTTTAATTGCTGGTATTTCAGACATTGTTCGACTAACAAAAACGTCAAAGCATTTTACTTTGAATGTCGCTTCATAATTTAAAAATATCAAAGGACATTTGTGTAATCATTGGGTAACCAAAAAGCAGTGATGAAAAGCATACATGAAATCGAATTCTGCGAAAATTGTCATCAATGGGTGCTGGTTTACTCATTACATGTTGTTCAGGTATAACACTAACAACATGTGATTAAGTTAAAACTAGTATGCCCAACAAATATGAATACGAATAAAATAATGCGAATTACATAAAAATAAGACACGGCATGTCTCCGTATTAGTTAAGCCGCCATCCCTGGAGATAAAAATCTGAGACAACAACCTTCAGTCTCAGAACATCGTGCCACACATCTTTTCTATCCTTCTTTCTCTTCCATAACTTCACGCCCGCGCTGTGTTAAAACATTTAAAGGGTAGTCATAATCCCTTGAGCGAGTGTAGAATATAAAAAAAAAAATTATAGATTTGTATTCAATTGCCCAATCTTAGTGTTCGCAAATAAAAGTTGAAAGATTTTGTAGTCCTTTTGGTTTTTTTTTTCTTCTAAAAAATATCGGGAATATTAATAAAAATTTATTTTATTATTACAAATACTTTCGTAACTGCAAAGTGTTTAAGAATGCAAAATTAATCAACAATTTATAATTGCTTTATGGGAGCTACTCGTTTAAGATGAGCTTAACGCCATTACATTAAAAATAAATTACTCGACTGGATCGTTGCGTTGTGATCTACGAGTATTAATCACAGATAAACATTTTAGAATCTAATAAACCCTGTTCTATTGGTGTTGGGAATTTAAAAGTTTTTCCAGACTACCAATTAAAAACACCATAAAACATCAAGTCTATACAACTACTTCCGATAGGATACTTTTACTTTCCATTTAAGTGGAATTTATTTCAAAGGCAGAGAGGACTTCAACGTGAGATTTCAATCAATTCCGCACCTAAGAAATATTCTATTTTACCAAGAAAAATAGCTATTGTGCACAATACATACATACATATCTGTACGAGTATCTACACCTCAAATTGGATATTTTGTTTTTTTGAAAAAGAAAAATTTCGACCTTTATATACCTACCACCTGAACATGCTGAACATCCTCAACTAAATTGTTATGCACTTGACCATAAAGTGCCTTTTGAATCTTTTGTCAAATAAGATATTGTTATGGGCATCGTTTTTGTATTCTATCACAAGGTTTAACAAATTACACGTGTTTCTGTTTACCAGGGCATGGATTAGGATTCTTTTTTGAACCTTTAAACAGGTACAATGCAATTAAATCCATTAGGCAAAATTTTAAATTCTTACACTTGTTTTACTTGAAAGGGACTAATAAAGATGACAAAAAAAAGAAAAATGTTGAGATTGTATCAGGTAGTTAACCCAATATCTTGAACAAATTGTGACTTCTGAGAGATTTACATCAAATGCAGCACTTTTATTATTCAGTTTGATTTATTTGATTATTATTATCGATGCAGATATGAGTATGATGTAGTTCACATTGGATTTTAGTCACTCTATTGTATAAACAATTAACACATTTCAAATTTTAAAATGATTTTCATATTTCGATTTGCAACGAAACAAATCGGTTTCAACATAACCTTAAACACTCGGATGCAATAGAATAGATATAAAGTAATCTTGCACCAAAGGCTTGTTCACTCCATAGCATCTTACTCTTGCATAATGTTCGAAGCATGCAGGCTTCGGCAAGGTGATACGCTATGAAGTGATTTCTTCAACCCTGTTCTAGAACATCTCAGGCGTTAACACGGAATGCACTATATTCTGTTCTAACTGTTGGGGTACCGGACGATATCGGCATCATCGGTCATTCCCAACGTTCGGCTATTGAAGATCAGGCGAGACTTGTTGGTCTTGAAGTAAATGAGGACAAGAGCAAGTACATTCTATCAACAAACAAATAAACTTCTGCAGACCGATTAGGGCAAAACGTCACTATTAATAGCAAAATCTCGATGCAGTTAAGGAGTTCATCCTCCAAGACCGACACCTTAGAGATCCCACGAAGAATTACGCTAGAAAACTAATGCATCTTCGGTTTAGCAGTCGTGCTTTATGGTGCCGAGTGTTGGACTACGAGTATAAGCAAAAAGGGAGAGATGTTACTAAGGCCTTTCGAAAAAAAAATCTGCGACGAATATTTCGTTCTGTATGCGAGGAGGGTAAATGTAGGAGAAGATATAACCGCGAAATCTATCAGCTATACCAAGATGTGGGAGTAGTCCAGAAAGCCAAAACACGTCGACTTCATTAGCTCGGCCACTTTGAGCAAATGGACAACGTTCGTGGCGACAAGGAAAACTGAACCTCCGGCATGCTCGGGATCGCAGAGGATGGAAAGCTGCCATGTCCAAAGCAGAGACCCTTCATATATCGGAAGCGGGTTAAGTAAGAAAGTTGAGTCCACAGCTCTCATACCACTTGGGTTGTATGGGAAGATATGGAAATTCAAAGTTGGATTCACATTTTCTTTAAACCAAATTTGGGCTGCCAAAAGTATAACAACTCATTTGGTACCAAGTTCCAAAGAAGTGAAGATAAGAACGCCTCGGGAGTAGCTCTACAGACTACTGACAGATCTCCTATGACAAAACCTGCTCAATTCTGAATTGATGATCATCTTAGTCAGCATCGGATTTATCAATTCACTAAAGATTTCAGGCATGTCGAAATTGTTTTAAAATGCCCTCTTTCTTTCTTAGAAAGCAACAATGATATACTCTATATGATTGAGGGTTCTTAAAAACATATCAATCAATCCTATAATAGGTTTTAGCTCTGAGGAACGAAAAACAAACATAATCTCTCCATAATAGAAGAAAGTGTGCTAGATTTAAACAAATATTTATAAATATATTTCCAGAATTGTCGGAATCGTATCTAATCTTTTCGGCCACCTGGCCCTCATAGGGGCTTGTAAGTTTAGAAACTGTTGACCCTTTGCAGTTTTATCATGAAATTCAACATTGTTTGTAATTTGCCTAAAAGCAAATATTTAAAGAGATCAAAATAGCAGAGTTCAGTTCCAAGCCCTTAACACTACGATATTTATTTACACATAACTAGCACATGCTGCAGAATAAATGTATAAAACACAACTATCAGCATGTTGAATATCTAATCCAAGTCCCCATGTTAATTTTTTTTAGTATGGGTTGTGCATGATTCAAATCTTGCACTTATGGAATATAATTAAAAGTAAAAATTGTAACTGCAATCTTCAATCCTATAGCCCGCATCTATCATCCACGAAATAGTTACATCAGAGTGGCACTGAAAATAAAATCGATCTTAGAGCGAGCAGCTTTGATTCTTGCACCAGCACTCAATATAATTTGAGTAGATGTAGGGACATTGGAATTAGGATTAGTGTGTGAAAGAATCCAACAAGCTAAATTAAACATTTGTGTTACGAGTAGTACATTATTGGTGTTCATTTATTCAAAGTAAAAACAGCAGAAAAAAGTACCCGATTGGTCAATTTTAATTAATTTTGCAATCCAATTCGATCGAAATTATGAACGCTTGTATACCACACAGAAAAACTTTTGATATTTAAAAATAATCGTCATTTTAGTCTCCTTCTTTTATGAATAAAAAAAAAAACAGGTCCATGCTCGCGTTAGAAGTTATCATCTATACTTCATCCAACAAAAATATGCAGTACACATCTTATGGGAGAGCTTTTTCAAAATCAGTAGCGTACTATATTTTGGCACCATACTAAATTGAAAGAACTCTTCCATAAAAAAGTGTTTGTGCGCCCATAAATTTTCGATTGCATCTGACGCAGGCCCGACGACGTCCTATTGACTGCACATCTGAGTGTGCACTGAATTGCTGTGGTCTATGGCTGTTGGTGTTGGTGCTATTCAATTTCAACCCCCACCCCCATTAAATATTTATGTGCGTTCAGAGTTACCCTTGTTCATTTCGTAACTTGTTCAGTTTTTTTTCCTTGGGTTTCTGTTGAGGTGCTTTGGATTTTAGAGCTTTAAAAAAAGGGTCCATTTGAAATCAACACTACGATATCCCTGTGAGAGCTTTAATGAAGAACAGATTTATGCAATTCACTGTAGCCAGAATGCGAGGGAAACGTCCTATCTAGCCCACACTGCATATTTTTATTGGACAGAGTATAATACCTCAAAACTCCGAGTTTTCATTATTTGCGAAATTTCGTGCGCAAAAATTACGTTATGTTACCAATGTACATAACAAATGGCATCTATTAAACGCCAGTTAATACAGTGGTGCTTTTTAACGAAAACTTTAAAACCACTTAGGTATAATGCATTTACACAATTGACAAAGTTCAATTAACTCTACCATGGCTTAGCCACTTATTCTGGTTATCATATTTTATGATAAACAATTGTTTAAATAATAAAAGAAATTGGGTTTCATTTTATTTGATTCCGCCTATGTGATGAATTATAGTATGGGTATTGAAAAGTGAAGTCCGCTGGATACAATTACTTTCGATTTTTAACTATATCTAATCTACGTAGGTATGTATTTGAAGTTATATCGAGTATTAAATATGGGTAATCAGAAAAGATTTCTTATCAATAATATAAATAATTAACTTTATTTAACTGATAACAATAAATAACAACAACCAGCTTTTTGAATTGGTTAGATAATGTTAGGTATAATGTCGATATCTTTGGTTAGCATGATTCATAAGGACTATTTTAGGTCTTACTTATATTACGTTATTTAATTTTGTTATATTTTTTGTTGTTAATCAAAGTCTTAGATTGTGGATAGAAAGGTGAAACCCCATTTTATGTATTCATTTTCATTAATGAGTGAATAGTTGTTATATTTCTTTTTCATATTCCTACCAATAAATGGTCGCGTTCAGGATTCACTTGGATAGACTATATGGGTGATTCTCTGTTAAAAGCTCCTTTTTGGCATCGAAAATGACCCCTACCTAAATTTGAGAAAAAAATTATGCCCAATTGATTGTTTACGTAAATAACGCAATAATTGATAATTTAAAAGTGCGGCCACTTGTTTTTAAGCGTTTTTACGAATTTTGTCTTGCTACGGAAATGACGACTTCGTTACGGAAAGGATAATTATCATATACGGAAATGATTGTAGCTTTCGGAAAGACTTTTTCTGCTAAAATTAAGAAAAAATAGTATATTTTCAATTCAATAAGATAATTTTTTATTTAATGTACTTAGTATTTGACAAAGGGATATACATATATATCATATATAGGTATACATAAGTATATATACATATATAGGTATCAAAAGTCAATATTTTTAATCTATTGATTACATTAAGGAAAATTTATAAAAAAATCGATTTCCTTGTAATACAATATTAGGTGTTGGCAAAATAGATTGTATTTGTTGGATGTTAATGTATAAAGTTGTTTGACTTTACCTTTATTGCACCGTTTGTAGAAAACAACCTCCACCTTGTTTCCCTCCATATCGCGTTGGCAAACAGCAACAAAGTTTTGTTTGCGCCTTAATCCTTCTAATAAAATGAGTATATTGGTACCGCAATTTATGTCTTTTTAGGAAATTTTATTTGGAAATTGTAGGTTCTCGTCAGAACAGTAAATTTCACTGTAATTTGCTATGGGCATCTTAATGCTACTTGAAGGGACATCATCATCAGAGTTTTCAGTGCTTTCAAGAAAATTCAAGACGCCCAAATGAAAATGGACGTATGACTTTTGGCATTCAAAACAACTCAATGACCGTAACCACAAGGTACTTCTATGAGCGCTTCCTAACACAAATTTATATGAAAACAAGACCATTAAATATATCATCCTCTGTATAGTAAAGTATAGTCACCTGATGAACCTTCATTGTTCCAGCAAAAGTTTTTGATTGTTCTAAGTTGGCAGTTTTTTGGAAAACTGATTATGTCTTTTTCAAAAATAGGATATATGTTGACAACTTTGCAGTTTTCTTTAAGGACTCGGATCAATGTGACGAAGTTATGGACATCCTTTCCCTCCCCTACTATTTTATCAGCAGTTCTTTTGCAAACAGCTACAGAACTTAACTTACTTTGTAGTTCGGATGTTGTTCAATAAATTTTGAATGTAAGTTTTTTTATGTGTCCACCAAGTAACGTTTTTGTTTTGTTTATTTGCCTTTTGAAACAAAATCCTTTTTACCAGGACATAGACGGCTATTTATGTCTTCCCCCAAAAATACGCAAATTTTCATTTTCTTTTCAGCTTGTAATCTATGTAAGCTTGGGGCGAAGCTTGTAATATTTTTTAGACAATGTTTTTTTTTTTTAATGTTTTTACGGCAAAAAGATTGAAATTTATATCTTTTTAATATTTGTCCAGCCAAAAGCGTGCATAATATTTTTTTCTTTTTTGTTTGCAAACTTTTGTTTTGGGTGTCAGTTGATCAGTTGTTGGTATTTCTTTTTTAGATTTTAGCCTTCTTATTTTTTTTTTGACATGCTTTTATTTTTGTTTTTAAAGTTTCAGTTACCTGGTTTGCTTCTTCTTTATTTGTTTGCGCAGGTGCCGATTGTTTTTTTTTTAAGTAGTTTCACTTCTTTTCTGATATCTGGAACGGGATCTGGCTGTTCTTGTTCTGGGTATCCATGTAAATTTGGCTCTGGATCTGGCTGTGGATTCGGCTGCAGATCTGGCCGTGGATCTTGCTCTTGAATTACAAACAGCTCCTCTTCATCTGATCCTGGTGGCGTATTTTGGGAAATAAACAGTTGCTCGTTTTGTTGTCTTTCTATAGCATTTGTTTGTCGATTTCTGTATCCCCTAAAGTATTTCCTCCAATTTTTCCCTTGCACCCGTTGTTCCCTCTTCGTTTTTTGACCTATAAATTTTGAAACTCCCCTTTCTTTTTTCCGCAAATATTGCAATATAGTCAAAAAAAAAAAACACCTACATATTTAGAATTTATCAATGACATATTAAAGGAAAAACGCATTGAAATCATTTCCGTAACCATCACGTCATTCCCGTAACTCAACGATAGGATACGGAAATGACGCTACGGAAATGACGAAAATCGATGTTTTTTAATTTTTTAGTCACGCAAAATAGTATGTATTTTTTTGATATTTGGTATAAAGAATTGTGCAACATAGTGCTACAAAATTATTACAAAATATTTTTTGTTTACTATAAATTAACAAAATTATACTCACTTACGGAAATGACGTAATTAATGGAACACGAGATGAATACAGGCACTCACTTGAAAATTTCACACGAAACTTTTGTATTATCACTGTTCTTGAATATATTTCAAAGAAAACATGATTGATTTTCTACATTTAGTTTGAATTTTATTAACTGCCGGTCTTTTATTTGAATTTAAAAGCATTTGAATATTTTTTACGGAAATGATGCAAATACCTGGAGACACATGTTTGTAAGTTTGTAAGTTCTTCTTCTTCTTCCTTTGTTTCGGCGCTGTTGTGATCTCGATGTCGAGGGGATCATAACTCTCCCACGTATCTGCTTCACACTAGTGATCCGCCTGTGGGGTTCGCCGGGTTGACCTCAGAAATCGGCGGCAAGCCTCCCGGTTTTGTATTGTTCCATTTCTGAGGCCAACTGAATGCTGGTGTTTTTGCATTTGTTTGTACCAGGAGTGTTTAGGCCTACCTTTCTTTTTATTCCGAATTGGAACGTTGTATGATATTGCCTTTTTGACGGGGTTCTCAGGATCTCTCCTTTGAACATGGCAATACCAACTGAGTCGGTCGTGTTCAATTTTTTGGGAAATGGTATTCTTAACATGAAGGCTTCCTCGGATCTTCGTACTTCTAATTCGATCAAGCTTTGTAACTCCTGCTGTCATACGAAGCATCTTCATCTCAGCTGCCGTTAGCTTACTCTCATACTTTTTGTACATTGTCCAACATTGTGAACCGTATGTGAGTGCTGGACGCACAACTGAAGTGTAGAGCTTTCCTTTCAGCTTAGGGGGCATTTTTCGGTCACAGAAGATAGCAGAATTTTCCCGCCACTTCATCCACCCTACGCTTACGCGATGATTGATATCGTCATCACAAGTAGCTTCGTTATTTATCATAGACCCCAGATATTTAAACTTTTCACACTTGGGAAGCACTACTCCATTCAAATAAATGTCTGGAATAGGCCTGTGTGGATCAGAAAATGGGCAGCATAGGTATTCTGTCTTTTTCGCGCTTATGCGGTACCCACTTCCTTCTAGAACATCCACCCATACGTCAAGTGCTCGTTGTAGGGATATCGGGTCTTCACTTATGATGGCTCCATCGTCAGCAAAGAATAACTGATGCACTTTTGGATCCGTCACTTTGCCTTCAAGCAGGTAATCAAGAACTGTAATAAAGAGCAGGGGACTCAAGACACTTCCCTGGTGTACACCTACTGTGATTTCGAATTCTTCGGTGACTCCAGCTGCGCATCTTACTTTAGTAACTGCTCCATCATACATGTCCATAATTATCCGCACATAGGTTTCTGGAACTCCTCGTTGCCTGAGGGCCACCCATATTAGATCTCGTGGTTGCCGATCGAATGCTTTTTCAAAATCAACCAATACGACATGCAAATCCTCCAAAGAATCCCGATGTTTTTCCATAATTATTCTTATACTCTGGATTGCATCCGTGGTTGACTTACCCCCGACAAACCCGCACTGGTCATCAGATAGCCTAATTATTTTTCGCAGTCGGCTACCCAAGACTCGCTCAACGATCTTCATGGTGTGTGACATCAGCTTAATCGAACGGTAATTATCACAGCTTCGAGTATCACCCTTTCCTTTATAAATTGGAAGAAGGTAACTTTCCCTCCATTGATTAGGCATGCGATCACCTCGTATAAGTTTGGAGACAAGAATCATGAGCCATCTAAACCCGATGTCTCCCATCTTTTTCCAAAACTCTGAGGGTATTTCGTCTGGGCCAACAGCTTTTCCCTTTTTGGAGTATTTTACCGCCTCACTAACTTCTTCGACTGTGACGTCGGATACTTCGCTTAAGTTAGGTGAAGCTATTGGAAAGTACAGCCTTGGAAATTGTTCGTTTAGAAGTCCGTCACAATACTGTCGCCACCTGTGAAGAATTTCGTTGTCTTCCACAAGAAGTTGGCCTTGAGCATTGTTAATGAACTTTGGCGAACAAATCTCCTGGGCATTTCTTCTTCTTTGAGCGGCTATTTTGAAGATAGTTGCGCCCTTATTCGTGTTTTGCCGTAGCTCTTGAATAGCACCAGCTGTCGGGGTAGAAATTTCATCCAGCTCCCGATACAGGTTTTCTGTATTCTTTGCTTGAATTTGGGCGCACTTCTTCTTCGCTTCTTTCTTGCAGTTTCTATATTCCACTTCGAGGCGTGACTTTTGCTCTGTATCATTAGAGGGGCACTTCGACCAAGCCTTGAAAGCCATTTTCTTTTTACTTATAACTGATTTAGCTTCATCATTCCACCACCATGTTTCTTTGCCTTGTTGGTTGTGTCCTCTTGAAACCCCTAACAGTGTTTTGGCTTTTTCTTTGCAAGTTCTCTGTAGGAGATCCCACATACTTTGTGCTGTACTCTCTTCATTTCGAACTATATCGGTGTTGTTATACAGAAAGTTTTGCATATTCGAAAGGAAAGCTTCGCCTTTTTCCTTATCCAGATTATACCATTTGATCTTCCCAAAAGTTTTTGTATGTTTGTTGTCGTTCACTGTCTCCATAAAAAATTCTGTCAGTAGGAGACGGTGTTGGTGGGCGATCGCTTCTCCTAGTATCACTTTGCAATCTTTTACCCGGGGTTTCATGAAACTAGATACCAAATGGTAATCAATCTGGGTTTCATTTCCACCACTGCTGTAAGTGACCAGGTGTCGGCTTTGTTTGACGAACATGGTATTTAGTACGATAAGACCGTATGTTTTGCACATGCTCAGGATGTCTTCACCAGGAGGGTTCCTGGTGCCGTATCCGAGGCCTCCATGGCAATCTTCATAGTCTTCGTTTGTCTTGCCGACATGTCCATTCAAATCTCCGCCCACGAACAAAAACTCTTCCTTTGGGATGTCCTTAAGTAGATTGTGAAAGTCTAGCCAAAATGCATCTTTTTCCACCTGCTCACATCCAATTTGGGGAGCATATGCAGTGACAATATTCCACAACTTTCCTTTAATCACCAATTTAAGGGACATCAAACGGTCGCTGGATTTCGAAATGGTCAATACGCTGCCTAATAGATGTTTTGCAAGGATGATTCCGATTCCGTTTTTACCCTTTTCCGTTCCATAGTAGAACATCTTATAGTTTTTTGTCCTCGTATCCAAGAAACGGGCCCTGTTTCCCGTGTTTCGCCATTTTGTTTCTTGAACACATAAGATGTCCACTCGCCTTCTTTTCATCATCTCTTCCAGCTCGAAGCTTCGACCTGTCATACTGCCAACGTTCCAACTCGCAACTCTCAGATTTTGTATAATCTGCGGCATTACTTTGCTAGCCCCCGGAATCCGTCTAGCTCTGACCCGAGCATTGCTGCTCGGTCCAGGATCAGTACCATGTGTAACAATGGTAGTGCCTGGCGGGGTAGTGTCATTTCGGACGAGTATTTCCATAATGCTTGAATTCACAAAATTATCGAGTATCGACGTGTGCATGCTCCAGTTTTGTATTTGATCTCTCTTTTACGGCACCGGTGATCTCCAGTCGTGCCAACCCAGGGACTGGCATGCACACTTTTGGGAAAGTTTATAGGTGTTACGTGTCGCTTGTAAGTTTGTAAGTTAATTGTTATAAATGAATAAAACTTATTTTAAGGACAATTGAAATTATCAACATTTGTTTGATGCGGGAATCCAATCAAATTATAATATTTTTTTATTTAAAAGCTTAATAAAACACTTTTTCTGTGCTAAAACGAGGAGGAGACACGTTACGGAAATGACGTTTGGCCGTTTAATGTTACTTTTTTTTTATTAAACATTTGCAAATATCTCAAATTGAGAAGTGGGCCAGTTAGGAACGTTGCTTACGCTGCTATTGACATTAAAATATTTTTAATTTATTGATGTTTTTTACCATTTTTGGTCGGGGCCACGAAAAGGAGCTTTTAGTGGAGAATCACCCATATAGAATAGGTTAGTATCCATTAGTTGTCTGAACGACCAAAACCAGATTGGATAGGCTTGGTTTCAAAAACCAACACAAACCTATCTAGATTGCTTTGGGTAGAATTCTGAACGCGGCCAATAACTTTATGGTGGATATCGTACCTATTATGGCATTACTTTCGTCATAGGAATACCATATAATACAATTGTAACTTATACTGGAATTACACGTAAGATTATAACAAAATAACTACATGTATGTTATACTTTAGACATTTATTATTTACGAGTATTATGACAGTAAACATCCTACTTGGTTTTGTGATCCAAAACTATTTGGTGGTCAAGCGTTGAAATCGTATTTATTTATTACAACAACAATATTTTAGATGAAAAAGTATGAACAAATTCAAAAGTACTAAAAAATTAAATGCATCTATTCTTTGTTTAAAATAAATAAATAAAAATAAATTAGAGGCCAACGGCTCGAAGAAGGCCTAAACCTGATGACTTACAACTTTTAACCGTTCCTATACCTATTCGTTAAGCAAGGAAGACATACAATTTTATGTCCACTCCGACAAGAAATACTCTTCGAGTGTCATCTCCTCGCAAAAAGCAGTACATCCCTGAAAAACATTTTTGCAGAGTCTCAGAATTGAATCCAGACCTACTTTTTTTTGTTAAGTTTGCTTATAAGAAAAAACTGAGATGCAATAGGTATACCTATCATTTGTACAACTTTTAATTAAATGTAGACAAATATAGTACGAACTCGGTTAAGGCAACCCTCGATTCGAGCAACTCCTCGATTTTCGCAACACTTAAATCGTAGCACGTCTTGATTCTATAAGTGCTACTTTTCAAAATGTTACATCGATTAGTGCAACTTCTTTTGTTTATGCATTTGTTCATTAAAATCAAAACATCAAACCAACAAAGACGATTTGTTTGGTTTCAATAATGTTTTTTTATAACATTTTCGTTCTCTTTAAAACAAAAATAAACCATTAAAACTATAATTTTTTACTTAAAAAAATATAACCCAGTAAGGACAACAACCTCGGTTAATGCAACTGCCTTAATTTCTATTAGTTGCGTAAATCGAGTTAGTACTGTATGTGTAAAACAAGACAATTTTCTCAACATAAAATATCAAATCCATATTTCCGTTATCCGATTTTTTTATAATAAATAAATAAATTAAATAAATTTGGTGGTGCAACAGCTCGTAGTGAACCAGGACCTAGTGATTTACAACTCTCAACCATTCCTGTGTGCGTGTTACCAGAGGAACGGATTCCGAACGGCTAATGAGCAGCACTTTCCGTGACAAGAGATACTCTTGGAGAATTTGTCAATTTCTCGCAATAGGCAGTACACCCTTGAAAAAAACTTTCTTGCAGCGTCTGAGAATTGAACTCGAGACCTTCGGCATGACAGTCCAACGCACTAACCATTATGCCAAGGGGTATCCGATTTTTTTAGTATAGGTAAAAACTGAAAAAATTTTGGAACAATCACTTCGGATATTTCATGTACGAAGTTTAATCATAACCGTTACAACCCTTTCCGAGAAAACTTGAATAAAACAACATTTTTAGCTATCTAACCATACGCTTTCTTGATGAACCAAAATTAAAACTCTTCAAGAAAATCACCTAAGAATCGGTTGACCTATTTAGGCTCAAAACTCGATCTATACCTACCTAGTACAAAAGCAAAGAAAAATATAACTTTTGAAATGTTTCAATAGTTTTCCGAAGTAGGTATACCTAAACATTTTAAAGCAAAGTGTGAAATATAGGCATCCCATTTTACCTTAGTATTTACAATACTTCTAATTAAAAGTTGCCCCATCCTACCCTAACATTTTTTAATATTATATTAAATTTAATAACTTACCATTTAGTATTATTCGGAATGTTGTATTCTCCGATTACATGCGTCGCTATCGAATATCCAAAATAGGTTGATCTCTCTCCATATTTGACGATCGGAAGTCGATTTTCCAAGTTAAATCCATATGCACAATAACTATTGCTAACAATTAACACTACAACACTAAACACTAAGCAATAATTGCTTAAAAAAGACATGGCACTTCTGTGAGATAATTTCACCTGATCGGATGATTTTGTAAAATTTTGTTTTTTAAACTCCCCGATGGACCTCTGCTCCAACAGTAACCACTGACAACATTCAAAATGCATTTTGTTTACTCGTAGATACTGGGTACGCTGCTGATCTAGAAACAGATTTCACCTGTGTATCTATATGTATGTCTGTATGTATCTATCACCTATAACGCACACACAGATATCGAGCAATATCACTTAATTAGATACGCTCTATTTATCAACTCACAATGTTTATCTATTTTATCTTCTCAAGGGAAAATACAAAAATCAATACGTTAAACTGTTAGCAGAATTAATTATTATATTCCCGCCCAAACAACATTCGACGCACACTCTCGTTCCATTTTTATCATTATCATAAATTACATCATCGTGCTGCATAAATAACGTATTATATCTTCTTCCTATTCAAAAACATGCGAAAATTTGAAAATAGATACAACTAACGTAACGAATACGAAACGAACTACCAATCGCAATCACTGGGTCGCGTTCACGGTTATTATTATAAACCCCAGAACTATTTCAGATACCAATCGCAGCAAAATTAGAACAAATAAGGCCAAACACCTTTTGAGCCGAAGAATGTGGCAAAACTTAGGGATGATTTCACACGTTCACTGTTTTTTTTTTCTGTTTAGAGTGCTGACTAAGGGCCCACCTTAACTTAGAGCTAAGACAATAACAAAACAAAAACCATCGACAATGACAACGACAACGGACGACCTAGCTCTTTTTTATCGCATTCCGCAATCCGCTGCTGATCACAAGTCACAACACACGACGACGACACACACAAGACGTTTACTACACTGTCATTTGGCTTGTCCTATACGTTATGCAGATTTTCCAATTTCCAAGCAGTAATCTACCTACACAACTCTTTTCTGAACTTAACTGGAAAGCGAAGTTGGCAGTACTCAGCCGATTTATTACAAAAATACCGTCACTCAGCTGTTCTTAAGTAAAAGATACAAAATGGTAAATGGAAAAGAAAAGCACTTTCAGACAATTAAGCAATAACAAATAGGTCAAATGGCTTTGATAGAATCGACAGATTAGGAAATTATGGAACAATCTTATAGGAAAGCACTACACAAAGTCGCCGCTTCGAATGTTTTAAAATATGAATAAAAAAACCACGGAACAAATGAAGCCGTGTCTAACTACCTCCGACAACGAATAATCCTCAACTGATGAGGAAAAATACAAGTTTACTTCATGGATGCCGTTGCCGTGCCGATGTGTGGATATTCTACGAAAACTATGAAAATGTTTGAAGTTGCAAATGAAGTGAGTATTTTTTTTGGTGGTGACTGTAGAGGTTTGATGTTCGATTCGGGTGAAGCATTCACTAGATGGACTTATTGAGGAGAATGAGAACTTCATGTTTTAAAATTACGGCCAGAAATGCAAAATGGAAAGTTCTTAAAATAATAAAATTTATATAAAACGCTATAAGGATTCATTTATGTATTTATATATAAGGGAACTAATGATTATTATTTTTTTTTTTTTTGAGAAAAACTATTTCTGCAACATTATACCCGATAATTGAACATTTGTGTTGATGTGGGTAGTTGTAAATTTGATTTACTAATGCCCAAAAAAGCAAACGAAATCAAGACGTCAAATTTCGGATCTGTAGGTGAATAGTCTGTCCCTGTTCAGTTGAAAAATTAGCTAAGTACCTACTATACGAGTCAATTTTTATTCGAGAAAACTACCATGCGAGAATACCATCAAACGAGAAAACTATCATGTGAGAAATTTATCTAGCGAGAAAACTAATATACGAGAAAAATATACCATGTGAAATTACTAGTATGCGAAAAAACTATCATGTGAGAAATATATCATGCGAGAAAGATTTCATGCAAAGAAAGTATCATACGAGAAATATATCATGTCAGGAAATTATTATTCGAGATATACATATATGTATATAATGCAAGAAAAGTATGCCAGAATACTATCACGAGAGAAAAATAAGAGAGAATACTATCATGGAAGAAATCTAGCAGCAGAGAAAACTATCATGCGGGATGTAGTGGCTACCTAGGGAAACAAATGGTTATCTATACGAAAATAGAGTACTGCCCTGCAGGAACCTGAACTCACATTTATCGACCCACAATCTCCGTTCGAGGCTTTGGACAATGAGGAGAAGGTAACCCATCAGAAAAATAATAATTCTGCCATCGCCCTATCGTAACCTGGGGTTCCTGGCTTCGAAATCGTGGTCATAGGCGACTGAGGAATGAAAAGGGTAAATCACTTTTGGGAAGCGGATAAGGAAACGTGACGAGGGAAAATATTTACTGGGTCTCAAGAGTACGATCTGCACCGCGTTACACGACATCGAATTCCCCGACCAGGACACAAATTTGGTTGAGATCGCCGAGCGGTGTCGCCGCGTGAGTGCACGGCCGGTGGTGGAGTTTGCAACACTTCTTAGAGATGCACATTCCGTTCGTGAAGGATAAAAGGCATTTCACCCTTCTTTTTTAGATAAGAATTTGTAAAAACACGACTGTTCCGGAAAATATAGGAACTGAAAACAATTTGTGAAAGCTGCCAAAGAATTTGACAGGAGCGTGATATATGAGCTATGAGTTACAGCGGTTATCCTCAAACGTCACAGCTGTGGGAATCTCGGTTAGTTTCTAGGATAGAAACGTATTGTAGTAAGATAAACAAGTCGAATTTAGTACCGCCTAAAAGTATGATGGGCAATCATATAAATAGGGTTGTGGAAATAGACAATTAGAATGATGTAGTATACGATAAGGAAGGTTTCATAACCATCCGAATGTAGGTCAAAGGTTGATGAACTATAATCCTAAGCAACAGATTTCCCTTAACAAGCGGTGGTTAGATAGCGTGATGAGCGGCGGTACTTCGTACAGTATTAGAGTACAGCATTCAAAATCGAACCACCGCAGTAAGAGGAAGTGTCTGCTTAGCATAATAGTGCAAGCAAACAAAAAATATAGTTCAAGCAGAAAAATATAGTGTATTCAAAATCGCAAACTAAGCGAAAAACTAATTTTATCTCGATTTATAGTGAAATTTATATAGGATTTGGTAGAACAATTAATTCTATTTTACATATATTCGAGTTTGCTATGGATAGGGTGTTAGGGGTAAGTAAACGATACCAAAAAAGGGTTTCTTTTTCTTGTGAGGATGGTTACAAGTCAATTATATTTTATTGAAGGTGAATTTCTGGAAGTCGTTTGCTAACGCATCCCGAGACGGGACTGTCGATAACTATCTGTGCTTGGTTGGACAGCGTTTCGTTGGATTTTGGTTACTACCGTGAAGGCTGTCTGATGAGACGTATGGCGAGTGATATTGCTCGATGAAATTTGGAAAGTCTGTGAAGTACCCAGACCCCCAAGTAACACAAAGATTTGAAAGAAAGTTGTATTGTAGGAAGAATATGTACAAATGTACCAATTGAAATTGAGATTTTCTTCGCGTCGTTAAATTCACCCCGCATCCAATGTTTTTCATAAATAAAAATAAATAATACTGATGAAAAAAGCCCCAGAACGAAAAAGAAAAAGCGTTTAAGCGACCCAGCTTACAGGAGGGCTTCTTCGGCCGGAGATACAGGCATCCTTAATTAAATAGTTTACTTTTTATTTATTGTTTTATATATTTGTTGGCGTGATATTTCTTAGTTTCGAAAAATTGTGATTGTGTTAAGAAATCCAGAAAGAAAGGGAAAGCAAATTCTGAAGCTATCGATAAGTTGGACGATAGATTTGATGGTTTCGTGCTGTGTGATCGTTTGTATCTTAGCGGTAAAGGTTCCTCGTGAAGTGCTATTCCGTAACAGCAACATTTTGCCCTACTCCCGTCTCAGATTCCACCAACACAGAGCTCTATGCAGGTAGGATCCGGGGGTTCAAAATTCGATCTTTTGGGTGACGTCGCAATAGAAGTCGTCGAGTAGACATAAACGCGTGATTTTGGGGGAACCTGTGCCTTCGTTAAATGTAATAAAAAATATCTCCCTCTCGCTCAAGGATCGCGAGCTTTCGAATCCTTTCCCGACCGGTTGGACAGAATAGCTATTAGTTACCAAAGTTTTTTTTAATTTATAAAAATTTTATAATTTTTTCGTTTCTTTTCATTTCATACCTAGATGTAAGTAGAATCTTATTTTTTTTTGTCGCAGTCGATTCAAAGAATCGGCCTTTGATTATCAAAATATTTAGACTAAGGTTAGAAAAAATTAAGACAAATTTTAGGTCTCACGTACATTTTAACTGTTCATTTTTTTTTTTTTTGGTTATAAGTAGGTATTTAGATAAGTATCTCTAAAGGCAAATCCATTTAAATCTTCAATGTTTTTAGTTTCGTAAATAAATATTGTGAATCACGTCAATGTGGAAGAAAGTTGAGTGTTTTACTGAGCTTCTAGTGGGCTCAATGGAGGAATAAAGAGTATTTTTCAGGGAGTGCGGTAAGGCGGCCGTAAAAGAATGGTGGCTCGATGACTTGACAGCGAAGATGGTAGTCCTTTAGGGGAATTCGCTATGCGGGCCGACCGAATTCTAGGAGGGATGGGACGAGGCCCAACTGCAATGACACCCGCAGACCTCCTCTCGAAGTGTGGTACCAAAAAGTGGTGGTAACTGTTTCTTATGTTTTGTTTTTTGATAAAGGCATGATAAAATGTTAAATTATTTTGAAAGAAGTGAGCTCTAGCTGTGAGGGGCAAGATCCCCCCCTTTTCCGACGAGCTCAGCCGTGCCGCGCGTGCATGCCTTTTCCCTCGCAGCAGATATTCTTTGATTCCCCTCCCCTAATCCTGAGTCCTTTGCCCAGTCACCCGTCCTTTTTTCCTCCTGTCTCGTAATCCTATTCCCAATCCACATTCAATATTTTCCTTTTACCTCGTTTCAAGGAAATATAACATGCTAGTTATGTGTACGAAGTGCTGCAAAATCACCCTATCGGAAGATGTTATAATTTTTACAAATGGCGTCGTACCTCAATCGTATTTGCTAGGTACTATAGGGCAAGTTCTGCATTTGGAAAAAAATCGAACTCGAGATTTTGTTCAATTCCATCTGTCTGTGTGTATGTCTACAGCCTAAGCCACTGGAGCTATTTTCTTCTTACCTAGAGTGGAAATTGAAATTTTTTTTTAGCTACAAAACTAACGGTACCCCCATGTACCCATTAGGCAAAATCTTTCTTATCTCAAAAACGGCTCTAACGATTTTGATACAAAAAAATTAAGTGATATTATGGACATGGACTACCTACATTTTGGTCAAAAAAAATAGAACCTTTTTTTTGATTTTCCACTTTCTCATTAACGGCTCTAACGATTTTAAACAAAAATTTTCAGCATGAGCCCCCTTAAGTTTAATATAACTTTTGAAAAACTTTTTGAAATTATTTCGTAAAATCCATACTACTTAATACTTAAAATTGACATCCCGAATTTTGTTCTGAAAAAATTTGAAGAAATTTGCTATATAAAAAAATACTTTAATAATAAAATGATTTTCAAACTTTATTTGTATAAATTCATACTTTTCCGGAAATCAGACATCAAGTCATATATTTAATCTCAAGAACGTAGGGGAAGATTTTTTGTCGAAAATCATCATGTGCGACGAGGCGCATATCCACTTAAGCGGTTATGTCAATAAACAAAATCTTCGTTTCTGGGGCACTGAAATCCACGTGTAATGCACGCACAACCATTACATCCACTCAAAGGGACTGTTTGGTGCGACGTTCACGCGGGAGGAGTGATTGGGCCGTATTTTTTGAGAACGTCATTGGGAATACGGTCACTGTTACTGGGAAACGCTACAGGGCCATGATAAACGACTTCTTACTGCCAGAATTTGATGAGCGAGAATTGGTGAACATGTTGTTTCAACAAGACGGTGCAACCGTACACACAGCACCAGCAAAAATGGATATTGTGAAGGAAGCGTTTACTGGTCGCGTAATTTCCCGTTTTGGCGATTTGGCATGGACAGCAAGATCGCTAGATTTAACCATTCCAGACTTTTTTCTTTGGAGCTACTTGAAGTCGCATGTTTATGTCAACAAGCTTAAGGATAATAATAAACAGGAATGGCGAACATTAATCACCGAGTCTTGTGGAAAGTCATGGAAAATGCGATAAATCGAGCGGCAGACACTGACGGATATATCATTTCCACTTCACATAACAAATTTTAAAGGCCCAAATAAAGATTTCCATGATTCAAAATCATTTTTCTTATTTAGTAAAAAAGTAATTCAAAAACCAAAATGGACGATTAATTTTGTATCACCTTGTATATTTATTCAAGATATATGATATATGTACTTTTAGCAAGAGAGTTTTATCTCATTATAGGTATATTTCCCGCATGATAGTTTTCGCGCATGATATACTTTTCGTAGATATATGTACATATAATCATTTTCTCACATGATGATTTGCTCGCATTACAGTTTTCTCGCAAGATATGCATATGAATGTACATATTTCTCGTATGAAAGTTTTCTCAATTTTAATTAATTTTAAATTTATTTAACGCCAAAACCTTCGTGCTCATGACTGCCATTATCATAATTGTATGTACATATATTTGAAACCGCTCATCTCCTTTTTTGATGGATTGTGTTTTACATATAAGTATATATTTTAAGTATAAAGTGGAACACCTAACGGTTATTTTACTTTTTTCTAAGTACTGATAAAACAATATAATTTTCTTTTCCCGCACCTGATTTTGTGTCTCAAAAACTAGACATAAATGGCTTGTTTATGTTGTTGTAATTGATTATTTTTGATCGTTGATCACTTATTACCTAAGCCAGCTTTTCGAATGGGGCAATTGAAAATCGAATTCATAGCACGCACACTTTCCATTGATTGCGTCCTCATAAATTTGAAGATACAGACAGGAGACAGCTTCAATTATTTTGAATATTTTTAAATTGGGAAATTATGGTTGCTAAAGCAATCAATTCCCATGTTCACTCGGAAGCAAATATTTACCACCGGAACGCTGTAAATTGGCAAATCTCTTTTGTTGTAATCATATTTTGTTTGAAGCTAAAAATTCAATGGCATAGTATGAAATGGACACATCGGCTTATCTGCCATTACTAAGTAACAAGAGCTCATATTCCAAAAAGTCCTGCCTATACGCCTTTTTTTACTCTTCTCAGCAGCATGGCCCAATTCTATTCACTCACACTCATATGTTCGTTTTCGTTATTATCGGTCACGGAATCACGGCTTCCTGGAAAGCTACATGCTCGTACTAAAGGGGTCCATACTACTATTAAAATAATTAACGCAGGGCAAGTTTCAAGGAAAAACTGAAGGATTTAATAGGAGTTATTGATGCATATTAGTTCAAAGCTCTGAATATTAAAAGTGGAGAGAAAAACAGCTAATCAACCCATTCTATATTCGTGAGTTACGGCTAAAGCATGAATATCTGTACCTGACAAATCTGGACTCAAGAATAAATTGATGGGCATTCCTTGAAGCGCGAGTATTGCCGTATCGGAGAAGGTGAAAAAGGTATTGCATATTCAAAGGAAACCTAAGCACTGCTTTGCGTTTTCGGGAACGTCCGAAAGGTGGTTTTTTTAATCCAACGAAGAAAATGCAAGCAGTTTCGATAAGGGAGCTTTATGCTAATCTATAACACATACTTTTGAAATATCAGGTATACATATACTTTCAACGAAACTTTACTATCACTCTTACAAACACGGATTCAACAAGTTGTTGGATGTCTTTCCAAAACTTGCCGAATCTTAATATTTAAGTTCAGATACTTCCAAGCCAACCTAAGATTTTGGAGAAAAAATAAAAAGAATTAAAACCGAGAGAAAGTTCCATCTCGCACTCTCTTAGTTACTATAAACTCTTTCGATATGATAGAAGGAAAGGCATATTTCAAAACCGAACCCTATTTTTGTATTTTTTTTTTTTTTTTTTTTCAGATAGCACTTTTATATAAAATATTACGAAACTTTAATTTAAGAATGTTGTGTTGTCGATTTCTTCGTAGACTAAGTAAGAGTACCTCACTCGATACCTCTTCAGTTCATTTTTCTCGGAACATGAGACGACCAGTCTACATGATAATGCATCAAGGCACTTTTGGAACCGTCTGTTCCAATCGGTTTTAATTAAACCTAAATACCTATTATTGTGACTTTTGCAAAATAATGGCTTAGTAAACAAATACATGGTACCATATTTGTCCTCAACCTCGTCAGAATTTTGCAGCAGGAACCAAAGAAAAAGGGGGAAAGTAGTCGGTATACATATTGTCCAACCATTTGATTGGTTCATGCGTCTTTTTTATTTTATTATATTTGGTTTTTGTGTTTTGCTTATGCTACACACTTTTTTGATTCCATCTTTAAAAACTTAAAAACTTTTTTCAACGGATTTAACTAAATTTTAAGCAATTTTTTGGTGTTTTTACTAAGCAAAAAATGTGCATCATTTTTGATTAGAAATCATTTTTTTTTTTTAATTTTCAAGATCATTTAATTTAAAGGTGCGAAAACCAATAGCAGTTATATGCATTTATCTCAAAATTTCAAAAATGGATAAGTCTCATCTTCTAAGAACGGCAGTACATTAATAAGTTTTCCAAAGAGAAATTACTGTTTTCGCCACATCCATCTTACACATGCGAAGTCGTGTAAATTGCAAAATGTTTCTTGTTATGATGCAATTCTGAACATTTTTCCGTTTCTCATAAGAAATTAACTCCATCGTCATGCTCGTTGACATATTATATATGTATAATAATTATATATGTATAATAAGTCAATGGTCATGCTTCCTTTAAAGTTACTTTCATAAGAGGCTTTTTTAGGATGTATGTAGTTTTTAAGAAAATTCTAACTTTGCTCTGTATGGCCAGAAGTACTTGTTATTGACAGATCTACTGAATAGCAGTTGTCAACTTTTGCTCTTTCTTCTTCTATTGGCAAATGCAAAGTTCAACTCACTAGTTACATAAAACTTGCGCGAACACCCAACGAATTTAATTTACGCAATGCTGCCTCCTGTCGTTAAAGCGTAACCCACCACCATGACGCTATAAATGTGCGGCATTTGCACTGAGGAAACCGAACATGTCAGTCCTATGCATGTGCATCACAGACCATCTTGTGTGGAATGACCACATATATGTACCAAGAAACCTAAGATGCTAATTGCTTAGGTTTCCTTCGACGTTGCAATAAATTTTGAACCCCATCTGATCTGGCTGAAATCTATAAGGCTTATATTCCCATATCTGGGCAGGTGCTCCAATAAAACACTTCAGTCTCTTGGATAGAATCCAAAAAAGAACTTTACAAATGATAGGTGATAAAAGTTAAACAGAAACATTTGAATCTCTAGAGCACCGTCGTCGCAATGTTTCTTGCCTTGCATTATACTACCGTTATTTTTATAAACAGGGGTGGAATCTGCTAAGGTGATAGTTGATTATCAATTTTTGATTGTCATTTTGACTATAGCTGTCTCTATTATATCAATAAAGAAATATAGAGAGCGATTGTCAAAACGACTATTATTAATTAATTTAGTGATCACTTAATCTTACGCGATACGGGCCCAGTGTTTCAGTGAAATAGCCAGTTGCATCCCCTTAAATGATTCAATCGTAATACTCGCGCTTCAGCGAATGCCCATCAGTTTAGCCTTGAGCCCAACTTCGGACGTAGGGGAAACTGGGGCACATTTGACACTTAATTTTTAAAAGTCTGTTTTTCCGAAGAATATATTTGAATTCCAATACTTTTTTATTTATATGATGCATTGACTATTCTAGATAAGACTCACAGATACATTTCACTGTTATATCAACTGCATCAATTTTTTTAAATTTGTTTAAAAAAAAGTCATTTTGTCAAAAGTGCCCCGGGCATGGGGGACCTTTGACTTTACACGGGGAACATTTGACAATTGCAGTTTTAACTAATAATCGTATGCTTAAGAAGTATCAGCGGGTCTATTCCGCCTATTGTTTGAATGGAAAGCAAAAACCAAAAATTGTTTTAACGATTTATTTTAATAATATAAAAAAACATAAATCAATAAATTCATTTTCTTTAAAAAAAAATTACATGTTATAAAACTTTATTTTAAAAACTATCAGTCCATAAGGTGCTTAAGAATTATTCATAGGAACATTTATAAATATCTTATTTAATATAGAGTTTGCCGAATTCAACGTCAAATAAATATTTTTGACGACAACGAGAAGTTGAGGCTGGATTTGTGGGTTGTGGCA
The DNA here is from genome assembly GCA_963931855.1 of Philhelius festivus. Classification (NCBI taxonomy): domain Eukaryota; kingdom Metazoa; phylum Arthropoda; class Insecta; order Diptera; family Syrphidae; genus Philhelius; species Philhelius festivus. The sequence goes on along the minus strand of OZ007556.1, from coordinate 4,773,995 downwards.
GTTTGAATTTAATTTCACTCCTTAAAGTCAAAGAAATATCTTCAACGGCTGGTTTAGTAAAAAGCCAACCTACCAATGATGCTTTTCTTAGATAGTTAACAGTGTAAGTAGAGTCACTGTGGACTTCTGCAATTTCCCCCGCATAGTAAAATGGCTTCTTAGAATTTTCACCGAATTTCACAAGAACATAATGCCCGACTTCCAATTTCTCATCATCTGTAAGCTTATAGTCAAAAAGCTCTGTTCTTTCCATTTCTAAATTATCTTGGTCAGAAATAAAACCGTTAGATTTATCCGATTCGGCATAGGAAACGCTTATATCGCTTTCATCCGACGAGTCTAATTCAAGTTGTTGGGCTTTTTTAATGATTTTTTTTTCGGCTTTTTCTCACCTTTGTCTAAAAGTTTAAGCGTTCGTTTAGCGGTTTTTGCATTTTTCTTTTCTTCATTTTCTTGTACTCTTCGCTTTTCGGTGGAGCTGGTAAGAATTCGTGAACATCCACTCCTAGAAGTTCTATTTGGTGTGCTTATTCGTGCTATGGGTCTTACAGCCTCAGGTGTTAGAGATGGAATTGGAGATTTGACGGTGGTAGCTATGTTTATAGGCGTATTAGTGTTGCTTTGAGTGGCCGCAACAGATTCGTCTAAGTTTGTTTCACCTGGCAAAGTGTCCACTAAAAATTCATCATCTCCGAAAATCTGGGAGTTGTAGGGATTTATTCCAGTTGCTTGAAAGCCATTTAATATATTTCTTGAAGAGAAAGCCATTTGAAATGGAAGGTTGGTCAGTTTTGCGACATCGTAAATTGTTATTTGCTTTCCATGATTGGTGCTTAGAAAATCATTAAATGCTTTCTTACAGAAACGTTTGAACGGCCCGAAAACTGAAACGTCCAATGGCTGAAGTCGATGTGACGTATGTGGTGGAAAAGATAGTAAAATAATTCCATTATCACGGCAAAAGTCAATGCTTGGAAGACTGCAGTGTGATGCATGGTTATCAAGAACAATCAAAATTGGGTGTTCCTTTGAACAATTAGTAAAGTGTCGTATATGTTTTAGGAGATCGACGAAGAGTTCGGAAATCATCCATCCAGATTTCGAATTTAAAATAAGCGATCCAGGAAAGCAACCATTTGAAAATCGCTCGTTAAGGCGGATGCGAGGGAACACATATGCTGGTGGCAAACGATTTCCACAGGCATTTACTATGCCTACCATTGTCACCAAACAGCCACGCTCGGCTGATACTGCTTGAGCGACAGAACGCTGACCCTTTGCTGCGAGGATCTGGTAGATATTGGTAGAAATAATAAATCCATATTTAATATAAATGAATGGTTTATAGTTTTACCTTTGGTGAATCCATTACTGTTGTTATTCCCGTCTCATCTAAGTTGTATATGTCCTTAGGGTCAAATGAATATTGTGCATAAATTTGTTGAAGGTTTTGAAAGAAATTATCAACGGCTGATTTGGCAAAACCTTTTAGTCTGGCTAGGCTCATATTTTCGGGCTTGCGTAGCGAGATTTCAGAATTTCGTTTTAAAAATCCGTAAAGCCAATCGTCTCCTGCTTTTTTTGAAATTTCCCAAGTTGGTGGGCAGCTGATATTGTTAGCCTTAATAAAGTCATACACAAATTTCTTGAAAGAATCGTTTGACAAGCCGTACGCGTGAAAAGAGCATTTTTTCACATATTCTACCAGTTCTTTTTCTTGCAGCTTTGTAAGGGTTTGGCGTGGCGTATATTTCGATTGAAAAGTGAAACCTTCGTCAGGGCTACTTTCATTACCCGAATCTGACCAATATTTTAAGGGATCCTGTTTTTTCATACGCATGATCAAAGTGGTTCTATTTATCCCATATTTTTCAGCAGCTGATGTATGCGTTTCAAGTTTTTTCCGTATGTCTGCAATAGCCATCTTCACCTTTTCTTTGTCGATTGCAATCCTATTTGTCTTTCTCTTGTAGTTTCTCACCATTTCTTCAAAATAAACATGAAAACAAAATAAAACACAAATATTAGCATAACAAATCATGCTGGGGCACATTTAACAAATGTCAAATGTACCCCTACTATCAGTCAAATGTGCCCCCTTTGCAAAAGTCAAAGGTGCCCCAAAGGTTTTTAATAACTTTTTTAATGTTTTTTTTATATTAATGTTTTGATTTAACAAAATTGGCTTTAAAATATTAATAATTTAGGAACAATGCTATCAGAATATTATTTCACAATAAAAAAAACTTTTTTATTTTATTCACAAATCTCTTACAAACCTGTAGTCAAAAATTACATCAAAAATCCCGAAATCACAAAAACACGTGTTACTCGAAGACGAGTTGAAGCAAAACTGCCGAAGTTCATAACGTTTCTTTATATTAATTGAAGCTTCGTTCACCATCCCAACTTTTCTTCTTAAAGAATGTGTTCACACCGAAAATCACAAAGTCAAATGTGCCCCGGTGTCAAATGTGCCCCAGTTTACCCTACAGTTAAATTCAGGGATTCTTTCTTTAGTCGCAATACACGAAAGTACAATGCTTTATCCGGATCAATGTTGCACACTCATTGCCTTTCATAACCCTTTGAGTGCGCATATGCAGTGAATCACAAAAGTACGTAAGCACATCTTAGTTTAAAGTAGTGGTGGGCGCATTCGAATGAAATAATCGATTATAATCGATTCAGGCAACATCTCGAGATATCTCGATTCTTCACACAAATCATTCGAATACTGAAATCATTCGAATGATTTTTTCTTATCTACTTTCTCTAAGCGAAATGAGGACTCGAGTGCCTATTCGAGACCGAGAAGCGAATATTGAACGAAAAGACAGAAAAGAAAACACACAACATCGAGAACTCGAGAAGTTGGTTATTTGTATACATATCTCGTGTGTATGATTCAATGACTGAGTTTATATTTATATTAATTTTTGCACTCGATGCATCGTTGAGGGTTGAATATGGAATTGTAAAGGAGAGACGAGAAGCGAGAACCATTATGTTATGATTTTCTTGTTTTGTTTTTTTCTTTAAATGGAGCGTTTGTTTCCTACTTTTTTTTACTATGATATTCCTTCGAAAATCATTCGAATGATCATTCGATTCTTTAAATCATTCGAACACTAATATCTCGATTCTTTAAATCATTCGATTATGCCCAACACTAGTTTAAAGATCATTTCCTTCAAACAATCGATAGTAATGTTAAAAAAGAAACTTAATATTTTTGTCTGTAGTTGATATGTTTTTTGAACTAAAAATTAACATTTCAAATAAAAATTTAAAGAAAACTTAAGAAATATTCGACTTAAACTAAAAAAGTTAACAAATTTATATCACAAAAGTAAGTAAGCAGTTCAAATAAACCATCCATTTAGTACTTCGTTGGATACCCTTTGGCTTTTATAACTGCTTTCATACGTCGAGGCATCGAGTTAACCAAATTTTGCGTAACGTTTTGTCCAATTTTAGACCATTCATCCTGAAGAACACGCTTTAAATCATCTTTCGTCCTGATTTCATGTTTTCTTACTTGTCGGTCAAGATGTTCCCATAAATGTTCAATGAAATTTAAGTCGGGCGACTGTGGTGGTGATTTGAGCTGCATTCGGACGTTATAAAGCAGTCATTCTTTGACAACATGTGAGGTATGTTTAGGATCATTGTCTTGATAGAAGACAAATGACCTACCCATACCCAGCTTACTGGCACTTTTCTGAAGGTTGTTCTTTAAAATATTCAAATAATTGTACCTATTCATCAAAGAATAAACACTAAATTGCCGACACCAGATGCTGCCATACACCCCCACACCACAACTTTTCTACATCCAAGCTTTACGGTTGCTGACATTTTCGATGATTCAAGCTCTGTGTTTTTTTTTTCTCCAAACTTTCCACGTCCATCTGAGCCGTAGATATTAAATTAGCTTTAATTGAAGAAAACAACTCTTTTCCAAAATTCTACTGGCTTAGATTCATGGGTTTTTGCAAAGAAGAGTCGCTTTTCGCGATTTATTTTATTTATTTATTTATTTATTTATTTCGTCTATCAAGTTACATTACTTTATTGAGACTACAGTTTAAATTATACAAAAATAATATTAATAATAAATTCAATAAATAACTTAAATAATAAAGTTTACAACAATTTTAATATATCTCTCTTAATATCTAACCTACTTTTATTAAAATCAATTATAACATCAAATTCATTGAAAGCAATACAAGAATCAGTTATTGGATTGTGTTTAGCATAATTTGTGTTGTGGAAAGGAACATATAGAAAATTACCATCTCTAGGTCGCAGACTACGGTAAGGTACATAAATATTGAACATTGATAACAAATCAGAACAATCAATGTTTGAATTCAGAACGTCGAAAGCAAAGAGCACTGAATATAGTTTTCTTCTCATCACCAAAGGTTTCAAGTCAATTAAAGTACATCTGGTCTCATAGGAAGGAAAATTCGAATTTCTAAAAATCTTTCGTAAGGCAAATTTGGTAAATCTTTTCTGAACCTTTTCAATCCTATGGATATTAGATTGTGTAAAGGGATTCCATATAATACAACAATACTCCAACACAGGTCTTACAAGGGATACATAAAGGTTTTTTAAAGTATAAGGATCTTCAAAAGACTTAGAATTTCTAGAAATAAAACCCAACATCGAGTTAGCTCTAGAAATTACATGGTCAACTTGAAGCGAAAAACTCATTTTAGAGTCAAAGATAACTCCAAGATCTTTTTGATTTATTAATCTTTCTAAGGAATGATTCTCAATTTTGTAATCGAAACAAAATGGATTTAATATTTTTGAAAATGTTACAATACTGCATTTTTTAATATTGAAATATAATCCATTTTTATTACACCAGTCAACTACGCAATCAATGTCTATTTGTATTTTACTGGCATCTAATGGAGATCTTACACAGCTAAAAATTTTTAGATCATCAGCATAAAGAAGACATTTGGAATAAGAAATATGATTTGGCAGATCATTAATAAAAAGAATAAAAAGGAGAGGACCTAGGTGACTACCTTGAGGAACGCCAGAAAGGTTTTTAATTTCATTTGATAAGACGTCCCCAATTTTGACATACTGTCTACGTCCAACTAAATAGCTTTTAAACCATTTAAGGAGAGCAGAGTGAAAACCAAGCAGCTCAAGTTTTTTTACAAGAATGTTGTGTTGTACACGATCAAAAGCCTTTGAAAAATCGGTATAAATTACGTCGACTTGCAATCGATTTTCCAAACAATTAAGGCTGTAATTTGTAAATATTGATAAATTAGTTGCCGTCGATCTTCCACTCATAAATCCCTGTTGATGCTGGGAAATACGATTTTGAACTAAACTATAAAGTTTATTTTTAACGATTGCTTCAAAAACTTTAGGTATAAGCTGAAGTTTGGCAATAGGTCTATAATTTTCCACAGCTCCCTTAGACCCAGATTTGTGCAGAGGAGTTATAAACGAATGTTTCCAGGTATCTAAAAATATGCCTTGTTGCAAGGACATATTGAAAATATAGCACAGTGGTGCTGCTAAATTATATTTGCAGAATTTTAAGAGAAATGGTGGAATATTATCCGGAGAAACAGAGAAACTGTTGTCCAGAGATGATAAAGCTGTCAACACATCATCTTTAGATAAACATAGGCTCCCCACACTTAAATTAGAACTGAAATTACTAAAATTTTCATCATAGTTTATGTTTAGGTCAGAGAAATTTGATTGAAAAAATAACGCAAAATTATTACAAATATCACTTATATTCTCAGAAAAAACCCCTTTATATGAAATACTAGATGGAATCCCAATCGATTTTCTTTTAGTGTTCAGAAATGACCAAAAACATTTAGCATTACTTTTGATTTTGGACTCTAGAGACCAACTATATTGTTTATAAGTAAATCTTTTTAAAAATTCGTACTCTCTCCTAGTTCTATTAAATATTTTACTTATGTAAGGTTTCTTTCTAATGTTTTGACCATGATAACCAGATTGGTAGAGCACTCTTCTAATAGTTTGAGGGTTACATGACCTACCTGTTTCTTTGGTTATTTCTGCTGATATGTTTGATCCGCTTACTTTGGGATTCCTCTTCACATTCCTAACAATAATACGGCATTCCTGTTAAGTAAGCTGGCCAGAACATCCAGATTTAGGGTCATTTTCCAAACATCCAATGTTATTCAGCCCTGTCACGAATTCCATCGTAATCGGAAACTTTTACGAATCCCGAAAAAAGCTATCACAAAATCCGTTCGTAATGACAATTTATATGAGATTCCCCACTACGATGGATTTTGTGATAGATTTTTTCGGGATTCGTAACAAGTTTCCGATTACGATGGAATTCGTGATAGAGCTGATTATATTTGGTTATTATTTTGTGTATAGTAGATGGACTTTTGTTAACAATTTTACCAATCTCGCGGTCCGATTTATTTTCCAAACAGTGTTTGATTATAATTTTTTTTTTAAATTTAAGCTAAGTTGATTACACTTGGAGCCATTTCCTTTTATTAATTAGTCTTAAAAAATTATAGAAAAGAAAGATAAGGAGCCAAAAACTAAAAAAAAGTCGAAGTTAATTACACCATTAAAATATTCAACCTTAAAATGCTGCACGTGCTTACTTACTTTTGTGGCATAGAAATGCGATTAACTGAACAGTGATGTTCTGCAGATAAACCAAATGTTAAACGGTAAAATTTGCCTACCACATGATGTTCACATGCTAACCATAATTATGAATGCATTTTTCCTAATATTCGTAACGGAATTTAATTTTATTTTAACATGTCTATGCGCCAGCTTACTTACTTGGTAATCAAAGCTGACAATCAAAATAGTTGCAGTCAACTATCCATTTACGCGATTCCACCACGCCATACAAGCGATTCTCTAACGGAAAACTACCTTGCGTTATACCCAATAATTGAAATTTTGTTGATCCTTCTCCTTTGCAGGTTGCAAACGTCCAAGATGAAGACGTACATCCCATATTTAGCTCAACGATATAGGACAAAAAATCTTGCATACTTTACAGAACTAGAATAATTATGACTGCCATTATGGTTGTCGTTTTACTAAAAGCACACGGCAAAAGAAATAATTGTTGTTGAATTAAAAGTAAAATTACAGCGTTTCCTCCTCTCCAATGTTCTCCAGTAGGCGTTTTATAGAACAGCCAATTCCCGCTTCTCGAGCCATGTCGTTTTATAAAACTACAATCGTAACGTGATTTAAAAGCTTTGTCATCATTCTATTTGTATAATTGTAAAATAGTGTTGCTCCAAGAAAAGCAAAGCATTATTTAAAAAAAATCAATAAGCATAAAATGTATGCAAAGAAAAAAAAAAATTATTCTACTTCTGCAAGCCAAATGATAAATCCAAGTTACAACATAAGTCTATTTTTATCTACAAGCATTTCTAGTAGCCACTACTGCCAACTACCGTCCCCACACGTCTAATCGTGTTGAAACACGATTTCAATGTCTATACACACAAATTCTGTTTTTATGAAAAGCTTCTCGAATCCGATTGAATTCGAAAGACACCTTGACTCACCGTAGGCTGTTTTGTCTTTATTTTGTGTATTTGCATTTTGTTTATAATTTTAATTTGTTTATTACTGTAACTGCTCTTAAATGAGTAAAAAATAATTATGCATGAAATTGAAAAGAGTTGGAAGAAATGATAAATTCAAATTCTACACCTTAAATGTTAACTTTTTTTGGATAAAAAAAAATAGAGAGAAACTTCTTCCGTTTTGTGGATTATTTTGCACAACAACGAAGTTGGTTTCCACACGCTGGGCGTGCGATTCGTCAAAATGTCTTTTCTTCTGAGAGTTGGTGGTGGTGTTGTTGTTTGGATGGTTGATGTTGTGTCTAGAGCGAGGCGCTATCCAGCCATCGTCTAGGCAGCGTCATCTTAGTATAAGCTCTCGGCATTTGACGATCGGGGTTTCTTTAGCTTCTCCAGATTTTTGATAACAATGTCGTGTAGCGAGGAATAACGATTCCTCACTTCGCACACTACTAGCCACAAACTGAGGTATTCCTTCTCGTCCAATTCGACAACTGCGCGCCGGTAGTCCTCAATGTGCGGATACTTGGCAACTTTCGAGACGACTTTCGCACGCGAGAGGAAATACCTTGAAATCTGGTCGAAGAATGCAGCTGCTTCCGATTCGACGGCCTGGATCTCAGCCAGAGTGTCCTCTTGAATGGACACTCCGAAGTTATTGCCGTCCTCAATCTTCGGTATCAGAAACGAGATCCACATTTTCAAGAGATTTGCTGAAAAACAGAGAATTCTTGATGATTCTGACGGATTTATCGACTCCAGGGCAAACTTACAATCTTCAACAAGTTTCCTGATGATTGGCTTGACAATTTTGATCATTTCACAAAGAGGAGCGTTGCAGGGGACTGTGCCCGTAGGCAGAGCCATCACTTTCGTTCCAGGCACACAAAAGTCATTGCGTGGTCTTTTGGCAGATGGTGGCTCATCTAAGACGGCGTTTTCCACATGATTGACAGCAATCGGTTCAGGAACTGGAATGTTCAAATCTTGGTGGACCTCGTTGAAGTTGCGTTCGCAAAACATGTCCGTGGCAAGCATTTCGTTGAGTTCAACTATTTTCTCGGGGAAGCCCTGGAAAATGAGTTGTTCGGCCTTCTTGACGAGGCTATCTTTGTAGTCTTGCACCTGATTTCGGAGTTGAAGTCAAGAATAAACATAAATCACAATTAGAAATGCGGGAAAACATAACCAAGCAAAGAACAAGCGGCAGTGCGTCGTTGTCGTTGTCGCATCGTTTCCAATTGGGCTGCAATCGCTTACCTTCTTTATTGTTTCGTTGGGCATCTTGATTCTTGTCGAATTGGAATTCTTAATAATTGATAAAATATACAATTGATTGGATTTCCTAGATTTCACAAGTATTCCGAGAATCTACAAAAGTTTTGTGTGGAAATTTTTTTGCGACGAGACAGCGACAAACGAAAAAACGACACCTTGCAGCGGACGAGGTAAAAGTCAAAATTTTGTATTTGGAGATGACTTTTTCGATTTTGATGTGTGCTTCTGCACGCATCGCACATGTCAATTTTGGGAAACTCGAATCAGGTTATCGAAACCTCACACTGCATTATCGACATGACTGCGTTCAGACCTAAATTCGATTTTTCTTTGTTTGTAAATTTCTTAAGCTAGGAACACACTGCCGAGTGTGAAAATCAAACCTTCTTAGGCCGGTATTCACCGAGCGCTCCTAACTTAAGAAGCTCATAAACCTATTCACCAAGCAATATTAGTGAAGATCTACGAGCGCTCTTAAAAGTTAGGAGTGGTCCCGACCACTCCTAACTTACGAGCGCTCTCTTCGAAAGTTTGTTCGCTTGTGCGTGTGCCACGCACGCATTTGACTCGAATCCATGTGAGCAATGCCAAGTAGAAGAGTATTCAGTTGCTGTCAAGACCAACATTCCACAACATTTCACAGTTTGGGTATGCCTGAACAAGAGAGAGTGGCTCTCATTTTCGAACTTCGAAAAACACTTGCGAGTGGTTGGTGAATACCCCACAGAAATTTCAAGTTAAGAGCCTCGTAAAGTTAAGAGCCGTTTAGGAGCGCTCGGTGAATACGAGCCTTAATGAATGAACGAAAAACGTTTTGAAATTATTAAAACATTTTATTTGCATATTTGTAAATACGAAGAGCTACATTTAGTGATTTCAAAAAATGGTTTAAATTTCTTCCAATGAGAGCTATTTAAAAGAAAAGTTGTAAACTAACAAACCAACCACAACCTTGATGTTCAAGGGCAGCAATTGAAACGAAATTTGATAAAATAACGATATCACGACTTTTTTCGAATAACACTTAGGGCGGTATTCACCGAACGCTCATAACTTAAGAGGCTCACAAATCCATTCACCAAGCAATAATATTGAATATTTATGAGCGCTCGTAAAAGTTATGAGTGCTCCTGATCACTCATAAGTTACGAGTGCTCTCTCCGAAAACTTGTTCGAAAACATTCGAAATAAACTGACTTTTTTTTAAATTGTCACTGTCGGAATTTGATTTGTGAATTTAATTTGTATTAAATGATCTGTGCCAAGCACCATTATGTATTTTTATGTACAGTACACAGATACCTTTGCAGTTTCATCATCTTCATTTCTTCCACGAGTGATCAGGAGCACTCATAACTTTTACGAGCGCTCATAAATATTCAATATTATTGCTTGGTGAATGGATTTGTGAGCCTCTTAAGTTATGAGCGTTCAGTGAATACCGCCCTTAATTTCCTCCGTGAATACAATTGAAAAATTATAGAAATTATTAAAATTAATTTTATTAATTAACGTTACCCGACATGAATTTGTCATCAAGAATTCGACTCGCAACATAAGAAGCACGGAGTATTTTAAAAAAAATCAAACTGGTAACTATAGTCTCTAAGGCTAGTCGCGCACTGGCAACTGTGATCGAAATCAAACAGTTTAATCACCAGTTGAAAGATAACCGCACACTGGCAACTCTTTACTCACGCTCGCACTCTTATCTCTCTTGCACCTATAAAAAACAGCTCAACTGATGCGAGGCAATCATTTAGTTTGTGTCAAAACACAAACTTTTTAGTTTCGAGAATCGAGTTGCTCTAAGTGCGCGGTGTCCCATATAAGCCCATATGTTTCATTTTAGCAACCAAACAGTTGCGAAACTGAAAATTGAATGTGCGCGCCTAGCCTAACACTACGTTTCCACTAAACGATAATCTAGATTATTTTCCAGTTTGATTTAAAATAATCTAGTAGTGTTTCCACTGGACTTGTTAAATTTATTTTGACATCTAAAATCTTAATTACAAGCAGTGTCACAATTGAAAGTCTTGTTGGCTATTAACAAATGTTTTTTTTTTTTGTTCAGTTTGTCAACAGACTGTTTTTTTTTTTTTTTTTTCTTCCATCAAAGTGTCAGATTCATTGGAAATGGAAAAGTGAATCCGTTCAGTACAGTAGATTTATTTGAAATCTCGAATCGAGATGATTAATTTCTGTATTGTAAATCTAGTGATTTTAAGAAGATTTCAAGTAGATTTGAGTAAATCTCAGATTATCGTTCAGTGGAGACGCAGTATAAGCCTAGGCACGCACATTCAATTTTTTGTTGCGCACTGCTTGGTTCGACCACTTAAAAAGTTTGTGTTTTGACACAAACTAAACGATTGCCTAAAATGAGTTCGCTATTTTGTATAACATATAATTATATGCACCTGCGTGGACATTCAACCAAATAGTTCATCTGTTTTCTTTAAGTAACCAAACAGTTTTGTGCAACTAAAAATTGAATGTGCGCGCCTAGCCTAATACAACTGAAGAACTAATGCAATGATCCAAATTTACTTTAGTTTTATACCACTTTTTTCGAATTCAAATCATTTCATTTTAAATATAATTTTGCATTTCGAATGAAATACTCGTAATTTCGAATAAATTTTGCAATTAAGTGTATACCCAACGAACACAGCTAATTGGAAGCTTTAAAAAGCTCTGCATACAAATATGGAACTATACCTACATACTTATCGATGTTTAAAAACGACAAATTCAAATTCAAATTTAAAATAAAATGAGTTGTTAAGCAAAATGTGCAAATTTAGATGAAAACACTTTTTCTGTAATTTGTAAATATACCTTGATTGTTCTCCAATTAAAATGTAGGTAATCTATTGCTGTTACAACCAGTTATCGTATCGTGGCTCATTGGGTGGTCTATTGGCTGGTGATAATTCCTCATTGTGTTTGGATGATTTCTATGGTTGCTGTTCAGTTTTTTCATACGTTTCTTATAGACTTAAAAGTAATCCAATGTGGTATAGAGGAAAGCATACTCACTAAATTAATATTGCTTTTTGTTTTATGTTTTTATCACTCAAAGTGAAATTATAAAAATTGATAATGCTAGAAATTTTGATATTTTTTTAGTATTTTTGCTTTAATTGATTTTCGAATGTCCAGTGCACAAAAGTTCTATATCCATAGGAAATTTTCAATTTGGTTTTCATCGATTTCGCATTCGTATTGGTGAGGGTCCTATATCTATTTCTGACTTTTTTCATACTTTTATTTTTTAAAAAGATAACTGTTACAGTTTTTGACTTCTTGTCTTCAAATTACAGCAAAGATATTTTCAAAAAATGTATATAAAAACTCAAACATCATATTTCTCAAGAAGAAAGTAAAGAAATTATTTTTCAAACCTTAAAATTCGTTTTCTGTGGAATAATTTTTTTGGTTATGGGGCATTTAAGCACTCAAGCCTAGTACGCAGATCGGGAAAAATTAGTCTTCCATAAATTTTTTGTTCTGGGACAAATTTTGTCTTGGATATTTTTCCGAGCAGTACCTACGCAGTTCGCGCGCAAAATTCATAATTTTGTGGATTGCTGTACTAAATGTCTCCACAATGATACAAGCATTATTTTGCGGGACAAATTTTGACATTCATCGTATTTCCGAAAGTGATTTTTGTCAATACTGGTTTTATGTAAAGGTGCTGATGCTTGTCTTGGGAGCATCAAGAGGAGATTCCTAAAAAGGTATGAACAACTTTTGTAAGACAATCCGTTTCAGAGATAGACTTAAAACCACATTAAATTAGATTTCATCTCTCCAACTTCAAACTTTTGCGCGAGATTTGGAAAAGTTTTGTAGAGATTAAAATTGTAGAGATAAAATTTGTCTTGTCTCGATCTGAGTACTAGGCTTCAGGCGGCGATATATCAAAAAACATGTTTTCAAACCTCAAATGTATAGTCTGACATATTACAATGACGCGAAAACATTAGTTATTTTCTGGTAGATTCGTAAAGTAGCAAATATGTAGAATCAATAATTCCTCTTCTGAATCTCAGCTGCTTGAAATTTTTTTTGTTAAAGAATGATTGTTTTGTTTGTGCATTGGTTGACAAATCTCTGTCTGATGTCCTCTATCGAATAAAATATACTATATATATTTTATCGAAGTTATTTTATATCGTAAATATTCGTAAATAAAGATTTGAAGAAGATTAATGTTATGGTTTCAATAAAGGATTATCTAAGTTATGATTAAATAAAGCTGTATAGTGTTTACATCGAACAAAAAGCTAGATTAATAAGTTTAAATATGTACTTTAAGGCTAGTCGCGCACTGGCAACTGTGATCGAAATCAAATAGTTTAATCACCAGTTGAAAGAGAACCGCACACTAGCAACTCTTTACTCACGCTCACACTCTTTTCTCTCTTGCTCTTATAGAAAACAGTTCAACTGTTGTGAAAGCAATCGTTTAGTTTGTGTCCAAACACAAACTTTTTAGTTTCGAGAATCAAGTTGCTCTAAGTGCGCGGTGTCCCATATAAGCTCATATGTTTCATTTTAGCAACTAAACAGTTGCGAAACTAAAAATTGAATGTGCGCGCCTAGCCTAATGGCCTTTTCATGCCAAAGCCAAAAAATAGTTTTAGCGAAAATATCGGACTTGTAGTTGAACTTGCATTGAAAGCACAAATCTTTCATTAAATTTGTTGTAAACGAGATATTTTCGTAAGCCACAAGTTTTATATAAAACTATGAAATTGAAATAATTTTTTTTTTTTTCAAAAATTTGTTTTATAGCTTCAAAACAAAATTTGACAGTTGATGCTAAAAAATTGAAACATCAAACGAAAACATGTAAATTTTCGGTGTAAATGCCTTACGAGTTTTCAAAAACATTTAGCTGAAAATACCGTTTTGGTTTTCGTTTGAAAAGGCTACCTTTCAAATCGCATATGGTGTTTCATATATTTCTTTTACAAACTAAAGCGCGATTGAACCAGCAACAGCACCGTCAACAGCAACAGCGGCCGCCATTAATTTAGAGCCAATGGCGCAAAATTTTAAACATTTAAAACCTACTCTAAATCAATTTTAGAATGAGAGTCGACTCTAAATATTGAGTATAAAACGAGAACCGACTTTTTGTTAATTTTAAAGGACATAAACTATACTTTAACGTTAAAGAGCTCGTCTTACTTTAACAGCAGCAAATAGCTAGTTTATCTTTTAAAAGTATACTTTATCCATATTGACAATGGTCATTTCATGCCAAAGCAAATGGAAGAAAAATGTTTACTGATGTTTTATTCAATTTTTTAAAGATGTTTTTTGTAAATAGACTGAATAACTGAATATTATAAATTCGTACGAAAGTGCTCTACGATGAACAAATCTGTAAATACAAATGTATGTAGTTACATACATATCTTATGAATGCACGCGCGCCGCCGGCCGCGCCGGCCGAGGCGAGTAGGTATAGCTAAATGAATCTGCACCTTGCAACAACAAATTGAGTTTTTATGCTGTGAATATACGATTTATACTTTATTTCCATCTAAAATAATGTTAATAACTTATAAACAATCAAAATCTGTACCGATGTAGTATATTAAATGTACTTTTTTCGGCCACAAATTATTTGATTTGAAGTTGTCTGTCCTTTTTACTTTTTTTTGTGTTTTTGTAGTTGTGTGAGTTATGCATCTGTCAAATTAAGGGTTGTTCAACGCAAATTCGCTTAGGTTCTGTTGTAAAACCCACATTAGTTAGAAGAGTTGTCTAACGTGATTAAAATTATGAAAAAGTTAGACGAAGTCTCCAAGCTAAACGACTGCGTTAAGTAGAGCCGGTTTTATTGCTTAAACGAGAACTGTTTAAAATTTTACGCCAATGTATTTCAATTGTTAAACACACATAAGAACAGCAACAGCAACACCAACAGCGGTTTATGCGCGAAACAGATTAAACCAGCAACAGCACCAGCATCGTCAACAGCAAACAGCACGCTGACCAGCAAGCATTTCTCAAACACATTGCCACCAGCTAAACGCGCTCTTCCGCTTTTTATGCTAAGTTTCGACAAAAATGAAAATGTAGACAATGTTTATAATATTAAAACCATAATGAATATTGTTGTAAAAATTGAACCTCTTCGGAAGAACAAACGACTTGTTCCTCAATGCAAGCGCTGTCAAGGTTTTAACCACACTGCAGCGTATTGTCAGAAAGACCCTGTTTGCGTAAAATGCGCGCAAAAACATATGACCGATGAATGCCGTCTTAAAAGAGAAGCTCCGGCTATATGCGCGAATTGTAAAGGTAATCATCCAGCAAATTACCGTGGCTGTGAGGTCGCTAAAGAAATTCTAAAGAGGCGCCAAGAATTTAACAAGAAAACTAAAAAAAATGCCTCAAAGATAAACGAAGACCCAAAAATAAAAACGAATACTAATACTCAAGCGACGAGTAAAACTGACAGGAAAGATAGTAAAGTTACTATACCCTCAGAAAACATAAAAATAACAAAGACGAACATAAAACCGAAAAAGACGTACGCTCAAGTCACAGCGCCTGAGAAACTTAAAATTAATAAACCTGACTCCGTTCAAAATGTGTTGTCCCTTATAATTGAACGGTTAGAAGAACAAGGGAGAATTAATACAATTATTTTTGAGAAACTGGACAAATTTGAGTCGGCGGCTCTTAAAACACCAAATTTATTGTAAACATGGATCAGTCGTCAGAAAAACTCAAAATAATAACATGGAACGCGAACGGACTTACTCCAAAAATTGAAGAACTAGAAACAGTTCTTCTTAATGAAAAAATAGATATTTGTTTGATCTCTGAAACTCATTTGAAAAAAGACTCGAATTTAAGTATCAAAGGTTATTCGGCTTACCACGCATGTCATCCATCCGAAAGAGCAAGAGGTGGTTCTTCCGTATTTATCAGAGAAAATATCAATCATTCGTTTGAGATGAATATCGAGCTCGATGCAATGCAAGTAACTTCTATTATTTTAAAAGTTAGACACGTTCTTTTTAACATTGCGTCTATTTACTGTCCTCCTCGGTCCAAGATAGACAAACAGGAGTTTAAAGAACTCTTCAATGCATTAGGTCCAACATTTATTATTGGCGGCGACTTCAATTCAAAACATACATTTTGGGGATCACGATGCATCTCGACGAAGGGTAGACAACTCTACAAAGCGGGTACTGAATGTAACGTCGAATTTTTCTCTTCAGGAAAACCAACGTATTGGCCAACCGATTCAGCAAAAACTCCCGACCTTGTCGACTTTTTCATTGCAAGAGGAATTAACAGAAAATATGTGAAAGTAGATGATAACGTCGATTTTTCTACGGATCACTCGGCCGTAATCCTAACAATAAGCAGTAACGTAATCGAAAAAGAAAAGCCCCTGTCTTTAACAAATAATAACACAAATTGGGACAAATTCAAAGAAGATTGCGAAAACAGTATTATACTGAACGTCTCCCTGCAAACTCCGTTTGAGTTAGAAGATGAAACCGACAAATTTATAAATATTATCCAAAAAGCAGCTTGGGATAATACACCGGTCTGTAGTAAAAAGTCAAGGCAATACGAAGAAAAAATTCCAGCAGATATAAAAGAATTAATTCGCGAAAAACGAAAAGCTCGAAAAACATGGCAGCACTCACGTGCTCCTCAGCATAAATGTGTAGTCAACTTTTTAACAAACAAAATCAAAAACTTGTTACGAGATTTTAAAAACAGAAAGAATTCTTCCTATCTTGAAAGCCTCACAGCAGACAAAAAAACGAATTATTCTCTTTGGAAGACGTTAAAAGGTATTAAAAAGCCTCAAAAAATGTCGGCACCGATTCGAAAAAATAATTCTGAATGGGCAAAAACTGATCAGGAAAAGGCGGATTTATTTGCTGAGTACCTCGAGGAAACGTTCAAACCATTCGATGGTCAAGAGTTTCCGGCAAATGAAGGAGAGTTTCAACCAAGGCCGGACAGTTTATCTATAAGAAACATCACTTTGACTGAACTTGTCCAGGAAATAAAACGGCAGAAAAATAATAAAGCTCCTGGTTACGACCTTATTAACAGTCGTGTCCTCAAAGAGTTGCCTAAAAAAGCAATGGTTAAGCTTTTACAGCTCATTAACGCTGCTTTAAGACTTGCGTACGTACCTTCGCAGTGGAAAGTCGCCGAAGTTATAATGATCCCCAAACCGGGTAAGCCACCGAATGAGAAAAAATCGTACAGACCAATTTCTCTCTTGCCTACAACATCTAAAATATTTGAAAAATTGCTTCTTAAACGACTGTTACCATTCATTGCAGATAAACGTTTAATTCCCGAACACCAATTCGGTTTCCGGAAAAAACACTCGACAATCGATCAGGTTTTTCGGATAACTTGTGAAATTGAAAAAGCATTTGAAGAAAAGAAGATTTGCTCAACTGCATTTCTTGATGTTTCCCAAGCTTTCGACAAAGTCTGGCATGACGGGCTTAGATATAAATTAAAAGTCTTTCCAGAGCAAATATATAACCTTCTTGAATCGTACCTAGAAAATAGAATCTTTCGAGTTAAGCAAGGAACGGAGTATTCTGAGTTTAAGGAAATTAACGCTGGCGTGCCCCAGGGTAGCGTCCTTGGACCGATTCTATTTGTTCTCTATACTCGCGATATACCCCAAACAGAAGGTACAACTTTAGCCACTTTTGCAGATGATACAGCCGTACTCGCAATATCAGATTCAATAGAAACGGCGACCTCTAAGCTTCAAATGGCATTAAATAGCATTTCAGATTGGACAAGGAAATGGCGAATTGAACTTAACGAAGCGAAATCCACGCACATAAATTTTACGTATAAAAACGTAAACACCTTACCCATCTATATTAATTCCATGCAAATTCCATATACAAATGAAGCAAAGTATCTAGGTATGACTCTAGACGCGAAACTTAAATGGAAGGCTCATGTTAAAAAGAAACGCGATGAACTCGAAAATAAACTCCGCGAATTGACATGGCTTATTGGAAGATATTCCAATCTAAGCGTGTATAACAAGCTGCTTATTTATAAGCAAGTACTGAAACCAGTTTGGACGTACGGTATACAACTTTGGGGTTGTACCAACGAAAGAAATATACAAATTTTACAAACATACCAAAACAAAGTACTTAAGACAATAGTTAATGCTCCATGGTATGTAAGAAATAGCAACTTACATAGAGACTTAAATATAGAAAGTGTAGAAAACGAAATTAAAAAATTTGCCACAGAACTAAGATCACGACTTAGAGATCATAGAAACAACGAAATCCGACAATCGCTTAGCGAGACGAACGTTTTTCGGCGATTGCACCGAACAAGACCTCTTGATCTAGCGCAACAAAATTAATTTCTCCCCTCGAATCTTGTGGAACTTTCAGGTCCTCCCGTTGGGGAGCTTCCTGACAAAATGCGAACGAAACTGCTGCCAAAACTACTTGTTAAGCTCGACTTAGTTGTAGTATCTCTATAGAAGATAAGGGAGGTGTTTTTTAGTCCGTAAAAATCTGACACTACTATAAGCATCGGGCTTATAGTGTCTTCCTGAAGATTTCTCACCTTCCTACGCAAAAAAAAAAAAAAAAAAATTGCCACCAGCAACGTCATTTCATCTGCCTGACATTTCATATCGAAAAAAAGTGTTTCATTGTAGTGCCACTGAATATTGCAGTGGAAAAGTTGACAACACCGCACCAGCAACAGCAAATTTAGGACTTTGGCCTAACGACGCTGTTGGTGTTGCTGTTGCTGTTCTTATGTGTGTTGAACAATTGAAATACATTGGCGCAAAATTTTAAACATTTAAAACCTACTCTAAATCAATTTTAGAATGAGAGTCGACTCTAAATATTAAGGGCGGTATTCACCGAAGGCTCATAAACGGCTCTTAAGTTTAAGAGGCTCATAAATTGGAAATTATTTGTGTTATTCACCAACCCCTCATAAGTATTTTTCGAAGTCCGAAAATGAGAGCCACTCTCTCTCAACCAGGCATTTTCAAACTGTGAATTCAAACCGTTTTCAAACAAGATTGACAGCCGAGAAGTCAAATGTGAAATATAAGTCATAAAAACAAAACAAATCAACTTGGAACTGTCATCTCATCTTTAAATAACAAATAACGAAAGTCTTTTCTGCACACCAAACTTTTCATTTATTTTTTAATCTAAACAAAACGTCCATATAAATTCTAAATAATGGCGGTTGCTGCCATTCAAACCAATTGGATACCCGATACCGCAGTTCCGTGGAAGTATTCGTATTGAAATGCGAAAGACGGTGGCACCGCATGCAGTGTTAACTTGGCGTCCAGAGACACCATAATGCAATTCATCTCCGCAAAGATTCCCCAAACGAAGTCAAATCAAAACAAATCACCAAATTCGTTTCAGTCTTCATCTGCTCCAGTTCCAACTCCAGCCCTCTCACAGAATCCATCGAATCCATCCAGCCGTCAGCGGCTGGTTTATGGATCACCACCGGCCGTGCTCCTTTTCATCCGTCCAGACTCTTCTGCACTGCAAGTTTGTTGATTGCTCTGGATCTCAAACAATGAAGAAAATATTTTTTAATTGTTGATGTTTTTTTTAAATTTATGAAGTTTTTTCAATACAAAATTCACAAATCAAATTTCGACAGTAAAAATTTAAAAAACAAAGTCAGTTTGTTTAGAATATTTTCGAACAAGTTTTCGAAGAGAGCTCTCATAACTTATGAGTGATCAGGAGCACTCATAACTTTTACGAGCGCTCATAAATAATCAATATTATTGCTTGGTGAATGGATTTGTGAGCCACTTAAGTTATGAGCGTTCGGTGAATACCGCCCTAAGTATAAAACGAGAACCGACTTTTTGTTAATTTTAAACGACACAAAATATACTTTAACGTTAAAGAGCTCGTCTTACTTTAACAGCAGCAAATAGCTAGTTTATCTCTTAAAAGTATACTTTATCCATATTGACAATGGTCATTTCATACCAAAGCAAATCGAAGAAAAAATGTTTACTGATGTTTTATTCGATTTTTTAAAGATGTTTTTTGTAAATAGACTGATGAATCACTGAATATTATAAATTCGAAACAATCGTACGAAATCTCTACGATTAACAAATCTGTACGTACAAATGTACATTTATCTTATGTATGCACGCCGCCGGCCGAGACGAGTATAGCTAAATGAATCTGTACCTTGCAACAACAAATTGAGTTTTTATGCTGTGAATTTGCGATTTATGCTTTATTTCCATCTAAAATAATGTAAATAACTTATAAACAATCAAAATCTGTACCGAGGTAGTATATTAAATGTACTTTTTTCGGCGAAAAATTATTTGGTTTGAAGTTGTCTGTTCTTTTTACTTTTTGTTTGTGTTTTTGTAGTTGTGTGAGTTATATATCTGTCAATTTAAGGGTTGCTCAACGAAATTCGTTTAGGTTCTGCTGTAAAACCCACATTAGTTAGAAGAGTTGTCTAACGCGATTAAAATTATGAAAAAGTTAGAGAAAGTCTCCAAGCTAAACGATTGCGTTAAGTAGAGCCGGTTTTATTGCTTAAACGAGAACTCTTTAAAATTTTGCGCCATTGGCTCTAAATTAATGGCGGCCGCTGTTGCTGTTGACGGTGCTGTTGCTGGTTCAATCTGTTCCGCGCTTTAATCTGTTTCGCGCATAAGCAAAGAAATAGTCGATTGTGCAATGAATGCGTTCAGCTCGATATTGGTATAAGTTAGTCCGATCCCTACAACTATAGGCCCTATGAACAAGATTAATTTCTATTCTTCTAATTTTGTATGGTACATCTTTGAGATTTGTAAAAGTTTAAGGGTACAAATTACAGATTTTGTATCATTAAGGAGTTTGTTTTATTTAAAATAAAATTATACTGATTTCACAAATACATTTCAACATATATAGATACCAACTTATATACTTTAAAGGTTTTAAATAATTTCTCCTGATCCAAATCCCTGAACAGCAATAAATATCAATTTATGCATACATTCGGTTTGTGCTCTTTACATTCTGATAGTACGAAAACAAAGTGGTGTATTCAATCTGCATAATATTCGATTTTCATTATCATTGTGAAGGCGTGAAATCAAATTCAATTCTTTTTTTCGACTCGTTAATTAAGCAAAGTGGTATGCACGAGTATCTGTTCCCTCGTTGAATGGCAATCACAAATCCAGAAAGTATACTTCAAAATAAATCAATAACGGTGCAGTGTAAATTGAAAATTCCGGCTGCTTTATGTCCCTGAACTTTATTTTATTTCAAGTCCCCAATGAAAAGATATGTGTCTTTGAACAAATCAAGAAAATTTATATTTCTTTTGCTTTTTACAGATCAAAAGGGAATCACAATCATAATAAAAAGTTAAAAAGAATTCATTGCATCTACGGCCATTCGAATTTTAAACTGTCATAAAGTATAGTCTAATGCCAGGGTGTAATTTCAGTTATAGACAAACCTCCGAGTCATAAATATTATGATAGTGGATTTTATAATTCTAAAATTCTGAAACGAAGCTATATTTTTCAATAATTGTATTCTCTTCTGTATTTGGTATTAATTTTGACTCCATTTGCAAATATTTATGCAAATTTTAGCTAAGAAATAATTTAATATTGCCATAAATACCATAAAATTTTTCATACTGACTTGCCTTTCGCCGCTCTTTCCACAAGTTTTTGTGTTGATTTTGTCGACATACTTCATGTTTGGAGCCCATACGTCATTACTAGCAGGAAAGATCCATCAAAAAGTGACTTTATGAAACTTTGGCTGAGATTTGCAAAGAACATGTGCTTATATTTCCAAATTTATTTCTAAATATTAATTTTCCATGGAAATTATCTGTCTAAGGTTTTATAGCTATCAGCATTATATTCTATTTCTTTCCTTGGAAGGGATTTTTACTTCCGAATTATAGGTACTATAAGGCAGGTTATGCATTCGTAAAAAAAATCGAACTCGAGATTTTGATCAGAGTTGACATTGCGATGATAGCGAAGACCAAAAAAGTGGGTCTCGCAATTCTGTCTGTCTGTCTTTCTGTCTGTTCGACTAAAGCAAAACGGCTCGGCCGATTTTCGTCAAACTTGGTAGATTTTATTAATTTTAATTTTTCCCCCCCGGAGGTATTTTTCTTTTTTTTTATGATCAAAAATAACCATACGCCATATGCCATACGATTTTTTTTCGAAATTTTATAAATATTTTTTTTTCCTCAAAAACTGTCCCACAGATTTTCTTAAAAAAATTCAAAAAATTTCATTGAGTTAAAGCTAGGTAATGGTTGAACAAAAATTTCAAAAAAATTGTTATTTTTGGTACCCCCGTTGGAACCATTTTTTTGGTTTTTGATTTTATCAAAAACGGTACGACGGATTTTGACCATTTTTTTTGCTAATGGTCCCCAATAGTTTGAATATTATTGTGAAATAAAATTTTCCAAAACTAATTTTTGGAATTTTTTTTAATTTAATTTTTATTCCAGCAATAATAAAACCTTTAAATTGGCGTACCAAAATTTTTTCTTAAAAATGTTTTAAAAATTTTTTACATAAAAGCTTATTTTTTTAAGAATCCACTACAAAGACTTATAATTTTTGTTCTTGCATAAACCTATATTTGCTTGAATCACATGGCATCCTATTTTTACCTCCAACTACTAAAGAAGTTATTTTAATTTTAGTCATTTAAAAAATTAGTTTTATGCTTATGAACAAGTTCGTGCGACCCGGTAGGAACTATCTGACATTCATTTCATGATTCTAATAATTTTTGTTTCTTTGTAATTTGTTTGTTTGGATGTTTAACCGTATCAAATGCTTCGTTTACATCGATGAAAGATTTGTTTTAGGTCAATTTGGTATTCATTACATTTTTCAATAATTCGATTTTGAAGATGGTCTGTTAAGGCCTTGGGTTTTTGGTCATCTATAACATATATTATATGGTTTATTCTTTCCACAGGTTTGGGATATATTCCGTTTTTATTATTAAACTTAACATATTTAATATGTTAAATCTTCTTTTTTCACGAGCAATAGAATATCTAACTATGGCCGTAATGAACTGGTTTCTTGTTGCATTAGTCAAGCAAATTCAGTTTGTACTAGGTTAGACTTTTTCAGAATTTGTGTTTCAAATGTACTATGTTTGTATTTATTTATATACATATAATGTATATACAGTGGTGGATACAAATTTAGCACACTGAGATGGGTACTACCATATATTTTTAGTTTTCTCTCTTGTTTTGTTCCAAGCAACGGTACATTTTGAACTAATATGACAACAAATCAGAGAAACATTGTTTTTGGTTGGACATCAATTTAGCACGTGTACAAATTTTGGTTATTATTTTTTTTAAATTGTGGGTTTTTAAGAGAACAAAATTATTTTCGAGGTAATTTGACATCTTCTTTATGTTATATATTCAAATAAAATTTAAAAAAAAAACATTAAATAGTCATGGCATAAGGGCAATGGTGTTCTGAGGACAAAAGGAGTCTTATCATTAAGATGAAGTCAAAGGGTCGCACAGTAACGGAGATTTATGAGCTGCTAGAATGTTCCAGGAAGATGGTCTACAATGCTCTTAGAAATTTTGAAAAGTATGAAGTGACAAAACATGTAAAACAAGCCCCTCGCACACGAAAGACAACAAAGAGGGAAGATAAAGTCATTTACATGTTATCAAAAAAGGATCAATTTAAGACCTCTAGTGCCATTCGAAATGAATTAATGGAGAATTACAATGTCAATGCATCCTGAAGAACCGTGAGACGACACCTGAATGAAAAAAATTTGAGAGGGTGCATTGCTCAAAGAAAACCATTGGTTTCGAAAAAAAATTTGAAGGCTACTAAATTTCTGGAAAAATGTACTTTGGAGTCGATTCGGATCACATGGAAAAAAATATGTGTGGCGTCAACAAAATAAGGAACATGATCCAAAAGACAAACATTTCTCTCCCATAAGATTTAAGATACATTACGTTATATGTTGCTATATTTTGTCTTGACAACCTATGAATTTGCCATAATTGCAATTGATCATATAACAGGTCTATGTGACCCCCATGATGATATCCTACTATTCGGTGAATTTAACCTCCCTCATCTCTGATGAATCATATTATGTTATTTCAAATTTCATCCCTGCAAAGGAATGTCTCTTCAAGTTAGCGGCATTCCAAATTTTATGAATAGGCAACTAGACTTAATTTTCACAATGGATTCCATCAACTCTTCAATCTCACTCAGCCATCAGCCTCCTTTCTCTATCTTCTATCGACAACTTTCATCCCCCTACCAATCTAAGTTTTTATCAAGATTCTCCTATACAGAGTTCTCGCCTCACATATATATATCTATCTTCTCATGATTTTCATAAGGCTACATTTTTTCATATTAATGAATGTGTTTACCCAGAGTTTACTTTCAGTTTGACAACCTAACTGTAAATGATGCAATAGACGTATTTTATAGAGAAATACTTAATTCTATTTTGCTTCATGTAACGTTTTTTCGACGTAAAACTTCGTCTTCTTCTCCACCTTGGTATAATCACAGGCTACGATCCTTGCGTTACAATTGGTCGTCAATTTTCCTTCGTTCTTGATCTCCAACTGACTACTCGAATTATCTTGGCACTTATCTTTACTTTACCGAACTTTACAGCACCCTCTATCAACGCTAATTAACCCAAACCTAAAGCAATCTTATCAAAGACCCTAAATCCTTGCTCCAATTTGTCAACTTTAAACGAAAATCCGATGGTTACACTCCCTCTCTCTTTTTTAATAACAAAACTTCAATCTTATCCCTATCTCAAGGAAAATTCCCTTCAGTTATAGAAGACCTCTTTCAGAACCCAACACATAAAAAGGGCCCAAAGTGTGAAGTTACAAATTATAGCCCAATTGATAAACATTTACACATTCCCAAAACCTTTGAAAACATTTTATATCAAATTTTAAGTTTTCGTTGTAAGTCTCTCACTTCTCCTAGACAACACGGAAAAAAATTGTTTACATTTGCACGAAAACGCATCTAATCTACTACCCGTCTCTACGTTCTCTGTTATCAAGCCATATCCACCGCTGAGTCAATTCGCAACCTTGGTGTCTTATGTGATAGAGAACTCCACTATCTCAGATACTTATTGACCAGACTATACTTAAAGCAAACTCTACACAAGGCTTTGAAAAACGATAATCCAAAGAATTCTCTGACCTCTACGTGACCCGGTCGTTATACATAATCTTTGTTCGTCCCCTTTTTGAATACGCCTCTCAAATATGGTCCCTTATCAACAAATTCATATATCCAGAATCGAGAGTATTCAACGTCGCCCACGTTTCACTCTTCGTGGTCTATCTTGGAATAACCCTTTGATTCTTATCTATCGAGACCGACTTCTATTAATTAACTTGAATACTCTGGAAGAACGAAGAGCAATAATCGACATTCTCTTCATCCATTGACCAGGATCTGTTGATTGTACAACACACTACAATTCCATCTCTTTCAATTTCAACACTAATTCCTATAATATCAGAAATGCTCGTCTCTTCTATCTGCCTACCCACCGTTCCTCTTATGGTTCCAGAGAACCTATTACTCGCATGCTTCGGAAAATTGATTGTAACATTAACTGTTTCGACTTGAATTGAACCTCAGTTCCCCCTGCCTGAAACCCCGTTTTAATCATCCTTCCAATTCACTCCAATCCTAGATTTAAGAGCTATATTTAATCAAGATTAAGAATTAGCTTGTATTAGGCCTAATTAATGGGAGTGTTGCCTCCACCAACAAAAATTTAAAGAATATTAAAATTTTCAAGGATGACTAGTTTAAACACAAGGTTTTTGTTCTTATGCAAACTTGGCTGTCTTTTTTAGCATTTATGTATTTTGTTGTGATTTCACTCCTTTTTGCAAAGATTTTATTTTGTCAGATGAACATTGCGAAATACATCACTGAATATAGTGCTTTGGAAATCTAAATACGAACAAAGACCGCGTATTTACGAGTAGATTATAAAACAACATAGAAGACCCACCGCTCTACAATATTCCATCATTTAATAACAATCGGAAGTGCTTCATATAATTTATAATAATTTTTGAGCAAGTAGGTTGATGCCACGACCCCTGAATGGAAAATTCCAAATTTTTGTATGCACCACAAGTCCTACAGTTTGTCGAAATTGCAATGTTCTAAGGTGTCGGGAACTTCTACATAATTTTGACGATCTGCCAGTGAGTCAGTCAGTTTCGGCTCTAGCGATTTTTGAAGGCCTATATTGCACGAACCACTAATAGTCAAGAATTTAAATTGAACTCATTACGTAGTGATTTTTATGACTTTCGTTCGTGTTACCACATAGAAGGTCACTAAGAACCAAATTCCATAGATCCCTTTTGTTTCTCCTGCGAAATCAAATGGACTACCGTTCTCATTTTCAACTAATTTTTCACCAAAGATCTTGGTTGCAGTATCTAGATACTCAACCGGGTTGAAGAGGATATCTAGAGAATATAAGATAGATAAGACGAAAAGCTAAGACAAAAAGCGAACACTTCTTAATTTACTTTCTCTCTCTCTCTCTCTCTTAATTATTATTTTATTTTACAAGACTTATACACAAACACAAGTAATACCCCTTTGCATAGTTGTAAGTGCGCTAAATCTGTCATGTAGAAGGGCTTGGGTTCGATTCTCAGCCGCTGCAAAAACGTTTTTCGAAGGTGTACTGCCTCTTGAGAGTAAGTGACAAATCCTCTAAGAGTATCGCTTGTCATGCAAAGTTCTGCTCAACAGCCGTTCGAAATTGGCAGAAAATTGTAGGTTCCCTCCATTCATGGTGAACACGCACACATGAAGGGTTGAGAGTTGTAAGTCACTAGGTGCTGATTTTCTTCGAGCTATTGCACCACCAAACTTAATTTAATTTAATCTATAGACAAGTTAAAATTCACTTAAATGGCGCCCGAGCATAAAATGGTAGGGATTTATTTTAGTATTTATTATAATGGTAAATATTCAATTTGGCTTGACAAATAACTGATCAAGTGTAGGATGTGTGCAGTTAATTTGTTGGTATATAAAAACGGGTTAAATTGCCTAAAACCCTAACAGTTAAATAGTCTCCAAGATTCTATGTGGTTAGTTCTTTTTTTCACTATAACACAAGTGCTAATGTACAGTGTCAAAACCAAGAGATGAATGACTTAAAAAATCCTAACCTATTCCTTGAACAATTACAATAATCCTTAACCTTAAGATTACTTCTTCAAGCAAATGAATTGAAGCGAAAATGTGTGGATGTGGTGAATGTAGGAGGTGCGAGTTCTATTTATTTATATAAATAAAATTTGAAACAGATGTATGTATATCCCTTTTGGCGTTGGCCAAGAACTATATTTGTTCGAGACAACAATCATCTCACTCAACATCTCTCATTCAAATTAAGACATAAAACAAAATAAAACACTTCGAAAGGAACAAATCGACTATCATGTTCGTTGAGAAAATCACTCGTGTGAGTGTTTGAATTGCCATTTTTACCCGAATAAAACTCTCACCCATACGCAGGATAAGAACGTGGGTCATGGGCGGATTTTTTTCCTCTGGATTCTGGGTCATTGTCAAAACACTTCAGATCGATTTATGTGAATCATTTGCTAGGCACTTGACTCCGTTTTCGTTCGTTGTCTTAACTAAAATCGTTTATCTTTCTATCATGATGCGCCCTCCCGGTTATGCGAGGGGCACGAGATTCATTTTATGGTTATTGAGTGTCTGAAGACGTTCAGCTTTAACATCAATTACTTATTATTATTTTTTTGGGTGCAGGGAATGTTGTATATCTTTGAAGAATATTAAAACTGAACAAAATTCCAGAGACTAGACAGCCCATAGGGTAATAGATGGCTACAAATTTGTCACACATTTGATGTGTTAAATTTTCAAGATTGCTTTTTGTTACAATAGGTTATTTAGAATTCCTTGAGAAAATACATTTAATGGGTGTTGAGGGAAACGAAAGTTTTACCTTAAGGGCAGATCTTAAAAGAAAAAATAATGTGAATTTGAGATTGGCCTTACATTTATTCAGTTCAGGGTTGCTAATATAGATATTTGCCCCCAGATCAAGGGTTTTATTTTCCGTAAAGAGGAGATCTCACTCATAAATACTCGTTTTCATAATTCTTACGAAGGCCGAGTGTGAATCTAGTTGAGAAGTTGCAATAGTCTTCAAACTTATAAAATTAGCAGTTTCTTCTGCTTGGCCCCTGTTGTATATAGATTTTGTATTTTTTATATATTATACGCGCACTCAAGGGGTTATGAATACCCTTATAATGTCAAGTACATTGCGAGCAATTAGGAAAGTAAGATATTATAAAAATCCGTCTATAGCTTTTTTAAAGTCATAAATATCATTGCATTAGGATTCTTAATGCCATTTAAAGAGGTAACGAAAAAATATGATACGAGTACCTTTGCAGGCAACTCATTTTATTTTATATGGAAAGGGATTTATCTCCCCTCCTTCAGACATTAAGAGTAATTTTGTAGAAAAAATTATTAAAACTACTTAAATAATATAATTTTCGAAAAAAATATTATGTATATCAAGTAGTCTGGCAGAAACAACAGTGTTGAAAATTAACAATACTCGGGTAGCCCATTTACCCCTTCAAAGGATTTGAAGTATGTACTTTTGCGTACCTATTCAGTTATAAATAACAAATGTTTCCTTTCTTCGTGACCTTTTCTTTTTATAAAATTATGTTTGCCCTTAAGTGAGCTCAAAGTAAATTTTTGTTTTTTTTTTTTGTTACCTTGAGTCCACTTAAGGACAAACATAGTTATAAATAACGTTCACTCAACTTCAAATTTTGAATTTGAAAGAAATTTTATCAAAAACTATTGATGTATACCATTTGCAAATTTATTTAACTAAATAGTCTTATAAGTTGACAGAAATCGACAGACCTACAATTTTCTGACACTTTTTCATGACAAATACAATCCATGATAGGATCGCAAGTACTTGCTTTTATATAAAAGAATTTTGAAATTTAAAAATTGCTTATAAATATAAAAATAGATATTTAATTAGAGAAAAATGTGCAAATGCATAAAATTGCCGTCCGATTTCTAAAAAAATGTGAATTTAAGCAAACGAAGTTTAAAAATTTGTTTTATTCTTTAACCAATTTTTTACAAAGTTTCTAAAAAAACTTATTGTTCACTCGTTTTGAAAATATTGATTTTTCAAAAAAAAGTATTTTTTTTTTAAACCAAAAAATATAATTTTATGTAACGTTTTTATATACAGTGTTGGCCACGGAAATGGGAATAAAAATAGATGGGGTTTTACAGACGTGGGCTGGATGTGATAAAGTCGGAAAGGTCTCATTCGATCCGTTAGATAATGCCAATTAGTTTCCACTATGGAACAGTGGAGTGTCGTTCACCATGGTAGTGAGAGTACAGCGTGCATTCAGAATTCATTTCAACATTGGCCATCACGGTGCAGTTCTCATTCGGAAAAAAATTATGGTCAATGCTTTTTGAACAACGGGAATAATTAAAAAAAAATCCACCTGGCCCTGTACGTACTGTATAATAACTCCCGAAAATAGGGAAAGGGTAAGAGCCGCAGTTCTCCAAACTTATAGACGCTTGGTGTGCAAACAAGCTCCTAGCTAACCTGACTTGACGGTGCGTGGTTTCTTGCTTTCGAAATATATTAAGTCAGATGTTTACGAGCCAAAACACCGCACATTAGACGAACTTAAGGATGCAATAAAAATGGAAATTACATTAACAGATGAAAACTTGCTTCAACGCGTTCATTCAATTTTTTCGGACCGACTTTCTTCGTGCTACGAACAAATGCTCGATATTCTTTTTAAAAATTAAAATGGCACTTATTTCTTATTTTTTTATATTATATGCTCACACAAGGGGTTATGAATACCTTATAATGTTAAACAGTGTGAACAATTACGAAAGTAGGATAGGATTAGAAAGGAGATACCGATGCACATTGGATTTGAATGTCTGTATATTGCAATGAGTGGGAAATATTAAGCCGGGTAAGGCATTCCACATTCGTGTAGTGCGGGTAAAAAAAGAATCTCTGTGCTTGACAGTACGTCCGAAACTGCGCTCAAGGGTAAACTGATGAGCATTCCTAGAAGCACCAGTATTACGGTTGAATTGTTTGAGGGAAGAAATGCAACTGGCTATTTCACTATAGCACTATTTATGAAAATAGCGGTAAAATAATGATATAATATAATAAAATATTAATAAAATAATTTTACGTCTAAAACATCATGTGTTATTCGTTCCTACTCCAGCGAACCACCCTGTAATATATTATTAGATATAAATTTAAAGAATCTCCTGTACAAAAATATTGGTAAGAATCTATAGAGCCGTTAATGAGAAAATCGAAAATCAAAAACCTGTTCTAGGACAGGCACCGTTAATAAAATGTTTCCTACAATTTTTTTGACTTAAATAAAGCCTATGCCTATAATAGAACATCCAATTTGTTGTTATCAAAATTGCTAGAGCCGTTTTGGAGATAAATAGTTTTTGAGCCAAACAAACATTTCAATTTCTCCTCTAGGGAATCACCGACACGAAGTACCGAGTTTGAAGAAAATAGTTTCAGCAGTATAGGCTGTAGGCTTAGGTACATACAGACAGACATACAGGTAGACAGAAATACAGGCAGAAATTGCTGGACCCACTTTCTTCGTGTTCTCTTTCATCGTAATATCAGCTTTGATCAAAAAGCACCCACCGCGCCTCCTGTACGCAAGTTTGTGCAAAAAGTTCATGAGACTGGTATGCTAGTGGACATCACCCATGGTTCTCGTCGTCGCAAGGTACGCACAGACGAGAATGTGGCTGCTGTAGAAGAGAGTTTGAGATTAAATTCACAAACATCAACTCGCCATTCATCTCAACAGCTCAACATTTCACGCACTAGCGCGATGAGAATTCTGCATAAAGATTTCGGATTATTCGCTTACAAGTTCCAATTGACTCAGCAATTGAAGGCGCACGACCATCCGCTTATGGACGTTGTGTTCCATAATTAATGGGAATGTTTGCTCTTACTAATAACGCCATAATACTTGGAAAACATTTAATTTTATTCATTTTAATGAATTTTTATAAAGGAACTTGTATTTGGCCTACCCCTGTATATCTAATGTAAAAATATTTTCGAAGTATTTGCACTTCCATAAAACGGTTTTATTTGCGTTTTAACTAAAGTATTTTGTTCAAAATCCTCGATATAAAGTGATATCATTCCAATCAAGCGGTCAGCCATCAGACGAATAGGGGGAATAACATGTAGCATACGAAAACATGCACGTGCCGTAACTATTCGGGACTGGTGGAAGTCTGATCATAGCCTCTCCGTGGCGGCCGCTAGAAACAAGCCTTTAAAAAGGTTTGGCTAATATGATCAGGCTGGTTCCTCAGGTTGGCGACAGGTTAATTCCCTGTCCCGTAAAACTTAATGAATTGCGAGACCGACAACAAGCCTCGGAAACGGACTGATCACACGACGACAACCCACGCAACGAAAACTGAAAAACGATTTACGAATTTTCTTATGGAACGTACGATCGCTCTATAGAGCTCGAGCTGCTCACCAGCTAGCCGATGCCCTGTCAAAATATAAAGCTGACATAACAGCTCTTCAAGAAATCAGATGGACAGGGAACGGTGTTCTACAGA
Source organism: Philhelius festivus (assembly GCA_963931855.1). Lineage (NCBI taxonomy): Eukaryota > Metazoa > Arthropoda > Insecta > Diptera > Syrphidae > Philhelius > Philhelius festivus. The sequence goes on along the minus strand of OZ007556.1, from coordinate 4,742,231 downwards.
AGAAAGAATATGACATATACTACAGTTGTCATACAAAACACCATGTGCTCGGGGTAGGCTGCCCTGCGCAATGAAAACACCAGTAACACCTTTGGTAATGCGTTAGGAGTCGCTCTAGAATCACTTGATTTAGGGAGAGTAAGTCCTGGAGCCAGTATGCTGGGCGTAAATGAGAAGTGGACACGCCTTAAGAATATTGTCATTAGTACTGCCAACTCCATCTTAGGCAGCAGTCGTAAAAATCGGAACGACTGGTTTCATGATGAATGCAAGCTAGCGACTGAACGTAAGAATGTTGAGTACCGAGCAATGCAACAATCTCATACAACGCGGGCACGCGAAGAGGAAAATAAAAAGCTCAGAAGAATAGAAAAACGGCTATACAGACAAACAAAATCAGCCTGGGAGAAGAACCTAATCTGTGAAATAGAAAATAGCCCAGAGCGAGGTCCGCACCAGGCGCGGAAGTTCTACCAATCCGTCCGAAACATGACGCAGTACACACCACGCTGCACATACTGCAAGGACGGAGAGGGAAATCTGATCACCGATCCTGAAAGCATACTGGAGCGATGGGAAGTGTACTTTAATGAATTGCTAAATGGTCAGCTCACTACAGAAGTGGAGGCTCCACTACTTCGAGAAGAATACCCTATGTTGCCGCCACCAAGCATAGAAGAGGTTGAGAAGGCTATAGGCCGGCTCAAACAGAACAAATCCCCGGGAGCCGATGGCATATCAGCCGAATTATTTCATCACGGCAGGCCAGCCTTACCTCAAGCAATTCGTGATATTATAGTGCACGTATGGGAGCAGGAAGAAATGTCAGAAGACTGGCGAAATGGTATAATACGCCCCATACATAAGAAGGGAGATGTCACAACGTGCAGCATTTATAGAGGTATCACGTTGTTGAGTACCGCCTATAAGATACTCTCCTCTATCCTACAAGACCGCATAACCCCATACGCTAAAACCGCCATCGGACAATATCAGTGTGGTTTCATTCCAGGCAAATCAATAACTCATCAGATCTTTACACTTAGGCAGGCGATGGAAGAATGTCTAGAATTTAACATCCCAACATACCATCTGGGGCTGCACATTAGTGAAGGTAAAACAAAGTACATGGTAGCGTCGAATGCGAGAGGAACAGTTGGTCAAACAATCAAGGTTGCGGAGCACGAATTTGAAGTGGTGCAATCCTTTAAATACCTTGGGTCAATAGTAGCAGCCGATAACAATATAGAAGAAGAAATACGCGGGCGGCTTCTCAAATCCAACAGAGCCTACTATAGTCTGTCAAAGCTCTTTAAATCCAGAAATCTCACCATAACTTCAAAACTGCTGCTGTACAGGACCATGGTCCTGCCAGTACTCACATGCATCCGAGACTTGGGTGCTTAGCAAAAGGCACTCCGACCTCTTAGCTGCGTTCGAGAGAAAAGTCTTAAGGAGAATTGTTGGCCCCATATGTGAGGAAGGACGATTCCGGAGACGGTACAATCATGAACTGTACGCAATCTACCTTGAAGCAGATATCGTGACTAAAATTAAGCTCGGGAGACTCCGGTGGGCAGGGCACCTAGCTCGCATGAGCGAAGAGGAACCTGCTCGGAAAGTTCTTTGTGGTACATTCTATGGTAGACAACAGCGTGGTAGACCATGCTTGCGCTGGAGAGATGGCGTAGACCAGGACGCCCGAAGCCTTGGGGTGCGCAACTGGATGGCGTCGGCTAGAGAGCGGAATAGGTGGAGAGACTTGTTGAAAGAGGCCAGGACCGGAACCCGGTTGTCGAGCCGATGATGATAATGATGATTCCAATCAGAAGCTTATAACTCGGATCTTCAATTCATATTCCTGAATTCTTGTGGTGTTCGTTGACATTTTAAAACAGAACTCAGAAGATGTGAACCCAAAGACTTTTGTAAATAACAGGAAACCTGTGAATAGCGTGAAAACTTCTTTTTAGGTTTTTTGCATCAATTATAAAAAAAAGAGAAAAATTGATAACTTTCTAAAAACTCCAAGTTTTCTTGTTTTTTTTTTTTTTAATTTTAATTCTGAGCGCACTAAATGAATTGTTACAAGGAAAGTTGGAGAGGATTTAAAAGAAGATACCAATGCACATTGCTTTTGAATGTCTAAACATTGTAATGTGAGGGAGATATTGGGCCGGGTAAAGCATTGAACATTTATGAAGATCGGCCAAAGAAAGAATCTCTATACTTAACTGTACGTCCGAAGTTACGCTCAAGGGTAAACTGTTCAGGTACGGTGCAATAACTGCCCTTTAATTTAAAACTCATTCTCGACCAGTGAATCCTAAACTAAGGCCTTGAGTTCTAGGCCTCGTGGTGGCCAATAGTTTTTCAATTTAAAGCTATAACTCCAGTCTAAAACTAAGTATTGGTAGCAAACTAAAGTTATCGTCCTTTGAATATATAGCCGATGATAATTGATGAATGCTTCATAGCGTTTACGCCTATCATACGCGATTCCTTTAATTGTACAGTTTATTAAAAAAAACTTAATAATTTAATGTTCAAATACTCAAAATACGTTATATATGCTTACTGTTTATGTGTCTCGCCCAATTTCCGGCAGTGATGCCGTTTCGAGTAGAAGGCGAAAACGTGAAATAAATATCAATTTGATCGTCAAATGACTGTCAGATCAGAAATTAGTATCATCAAATATGGAATCATCTTGCTTGTACAAAATATTTTCGATCAACTTCAGTCGATTTTCTTCTTCCGATGTTTACGAAAACGCTCTGTAGCTTATCGATATTTTTATCGTCAACCTTTTCTTACTGCAGAAATGCTGCGCAAATGGTGATATCGAACATATGATTTTAGCAAATTTTGCTAAAGAAAATACTGCTTTTGCATAAGAATTTCGTTATGAGTTTTCGAACAGTTGACTTTTTCAGTCTGCGCTTATTAACATTTTGCAATTGTATTTTTGACGCGAATGACGTTGCCGAAAACCACTTTGTATGTATTTATATATTCAACTTATTACTAAAAATAAACCTATTTTTAATTGTTTTTATTTCTTCAACTTTATTGAGTTTTTTTTTATTTTAAATTTAATTTTCAAAAAGCGATTAAATTACATGTGTACTTTGTTCATAGGCCTTACACCATTTTTTCCCTTCAGCTTTTGTTTCGTAGCCTGAGTAAAGGTTCATCATAATAAAATAGAAAATGTGTTTTCTTGACACACATCCGGGATTAATTTCATGTCTTAATGATCATTGAGAAGACACATTAAACGAATACATTATTCTTATACTTGCACATGTAAAAGTGTAGACGTCCTATTAACTTTAACGTACGTAGTTAGACCCTCAAGGAATTCGACAGCTCCGATGACACAGAGAGCTGATATCAAGAAAAATAAAACACCATGTCCTTGACACACATATTCAATCAAATTGCTACTCACACCCACGTTCAAGTTGATTAATGTTTTTCTCCCGCCAAATTCCGAAACTCCTAGCCCAGGAGCTACCACGAAGGTACACCCTAAATGTGACAAAAATTACATCGTTTTACGCTCAGGCAACAAAAATAAAAAACATATCATGCTCGCATCCTTGATACAGATAATCGGACTTTTTATGTTCTTTTCCACCTCTCTCTGGTTATTTGGTGGTTTATACCATGACAGTCCTTAAACCCGCCCTCGACCCATCATCTTCGCTGAATCTATATTGATCAACCATAGAAAATTATATTCCAAGAGTCTAATGTTCTTCTTTTTCATTGTTGTTCATTTATGGAGCGGTAACCATTGAGACAAAAAATATAAACACAATCCCCAATCCAATGCTAGGAATTGTCCATTTTGGGGGCATTTAATGTTTCGATTCGGTGCTTCGGGTAAAACATTGAACTTTCAAGTTGATACAAATTGTCTGGTTTGATTCCTTTGAGTAAAATAAAAATTACAAAGCTAACGAATGAAGTGTTGGATCTGGATGTAGTCAAGGATTTTCGTTCGATAGGAAAGCTGAAAAGGAGTTATAAAATGAACAGTTCATTGCGCTTCACCAAATCCAGTAAAGTACTATTATTTCTTTTCAATTTGTTTGCAAGGACAACAAAATAGGAGTCTAGTATAAAGTGTGGTAATGTGGTGTTCATTTAAAAAGTTCAAACTCAAGTAGTTTTGTTTCTCTCTTCATTTAGACAGGATAGTTTGAAAAAGAATAAAGTCAATTTAATTAAACAAAAAGTAAAAATCAAACTTATTCGAGTGGGACACAGAGGAAATAAAACACTTATCTACTTAAACAAATTGAATCTGTGGCGCAGCGTTCGAACGAAGCGTTCCATGCTGCTCTACTCTATACTACATACTTCTGCATAAACAGCGAGAATTGTAATTAATACTAAGAATTATACTTCGCCCGAATAAGATTCACACACACCATAGGCTTATGACGTCACACAAAAAGCAAACAATAATATTTTTCGTTCGCCACCCATACAGTTCACATTCAGTTTCTACTGAAAAACTATCAAGAGGACCTACTCGGGTGAACGAAAATCACCTCCTCTTCGCTCATATGCACAGTCAGGCGGCACAGTAAATTGATCTGATCAAGCTTTCGAAATCCAGTCGTAGACAAGAAGTATAGACGAGTTGGTCATCTAGCAAGTTAGGTAGGTGAGATTGTCCAGCTATTTCTTATTAAGGCTTCCCCCCACCAGCGGTAAGGGGTCTTAATTCGAAGTTTAATGTCCTAATTGCCACCAGGGGCTTCGGTACCTGCAGATCTACCAGAGCGTTTAGCCTGCTGTTTAGTGCCACCAGGGGCCTTGAACCTGCTGATCTACCAGAGCGTTTAGCCTGCTGTTTAGTGCCACCAGGGGCCTCGAACCTGCTGATCTACCAGAGCGTTTAGCCTGCTGTTTAGTGCCACCAGGGGCCTTGAACCTGCAGATCTACCAGAGCGTTTAGCCTGCTGTTTAGTGCCACCAGGGGCCTTGAACCTGCTGATCTACCAGAGCGTTTAGCCTGCTGTTTAGTGCCACCAGGGGCCTTGAACCTGCTGATCTACCAGAGCGTTTAGCCTGCTGTTTAGTGCCACCAGGGGCCTTGAACCTGCTGATCTACCAGAGCGTTTAGCCTGCTGTTTGGTGCCACCAGGGGCGTTATATCTAAGAATCCCGGCAGGAACCAGACATCCGAATGAAAGGGCCCGTTTGAAGCCGAATCACCAGCAGCCAGAATACCCGTAATCAAGTACCAGATCCAGAGCATCAGCAAGCAGTATAACTGATGCAAAGCAGCTAGACTAGAAACCAGAAGGATTGATGCCCGTGAACCGTTCCATTACCCGATTTAAGTGAAATATTAGTAGCAGATTATTGTATGTTATAGATTTAAGAGTTATTTCCAATAAAAGATTTTGTAATAAGGTTTAAAGACCTTTAAATCTGGAGTTTCGTGTTTTCTTCAGGACGACCCTGGCAAGACCGACGAGCAGAACCTCGGCTGGAAAGCAAAAAGCACATCACAAATTGGCGCCCGAGCAGGGACCTGTAAGGTCCAACCCCGTAAGGAACAAAATCTGAAAAACTCAAACTATAACATATAGCTGCCGCCGCCGCCGCCCGATAAGAACCAGTTCAACATGTCTGACAACGAAGAGGAATTCGATTGTTTCGCTAGCCTGGGAGCCATATACCTCTTGAGGAAGCAAGAATTAATGGAACGAATGAGCCAGCTAGGAATAGAGACAGACCGCGATCACCGCGTTGAGAGCCCGCTTCAGCGCTTATATTAAAGAAGCCCGACAACGGAAATCCACACAAAATTTATGTGAGGAAATTGTGAAAGCTACTACTGACCGAGAATACAAAGAAGAAGACAACATAGTTCCAGCACCATATAATCCGAAAAGGACCGAAGATATTGACATACCGAAATCTCCAAACTACACGGAAATCGTTTTCCAAGTTCCACCCCGTCCAGTTCCAAACATGGCCGGCCCTAGTCAGATATTTTCTAAGCCTCTCGAATCACACCCCGCCGTTATCCCAGATGCTACTACCGTTCGCAGTCTACAGCCTGAAGTTCAAACTTCAAGTGTACCCGTAGCCAGATTTACTCCTAGTCACGATGCCGAGGTCATGAATACGGTAAGGAAGTGGGGGTTAAAATTTGATTCTTCGGGAAATGCGTTAGCATTCATGGAGAGAGTCGAGGAGCTGACCGAGTGCTACGATATCCGTCCAGACGATTTGCTGAAAGCCCTTCCAGAAATCCTCAGAGGAACCGCCTTAGAGTGGTATAGGATAAATCGAGACAGACTTAGAACTTGGCAAGATTTTCGCACATGCTTCTTGGAACATTACCTGCCAGTCCGTTTCATTTATAAGTTAGAGGATGAGATCATGCGGAGAAAGCAAGGTGTCCGAGAGAAAGCCAAAGAGTTTATACAGGCAACTCAATACCTGATACACCAGCACCCCCGTATGAGTCTTTCGGAAAGTGTCGACGGAATATATGACAGTCTTCGTCCAGAATACCACTTGTACATCAAGAGACGAGACTTCCAGAATTTAGACGAACTGATGAAGTTAGCCGAAGAGTACGAGCACATACAGGGCCAAGACCGAAATCAACGCCAACCTACATCACGGCCGAATCCAGGGATAAACATAATACCCGCAACAAACCAGCGGACGTTTAATAATAACCGTCCCACGCCGCCGCCGCCGAGAGTATCATTTAACCGAAGTAATTTTGACCGACCCACCGTACCCACCGTTCAGTATGATCGAGCAACCCACTGCTGGAACTGCAAGCAGCGTGGGCATACGAAGAGTAACTGCCGTCGTCCTTTCCGGCTGTTTTGTTCCTTCTGCGGTGAAGATGGCCGCCTGACCGATGATTGTACCTGTCACCCACATCAAGCATCAATACTGAACTCGCTAAACGAACTACCGAAGCAACAAGAAAGAAAGTCAAGACATACCAGACCAGCTATAAAAGAACCAGACGATTCCAGAAGCGATAATGTAGAATCTCTACTAGAAGAAACAAACCAGAACCAGAAAGCCGAAGTTCAAGCTTTTAAGCAACGGCCACCGCCAGACGTGTTGAAACCAAGGAAAGATCCCAGATGTTTCATACCAGTAAGAATTTATGATCAAACTGTTATGGCATTATTGGATACCGGAGCTACCAAGTCTTTCATTAACGCAAAGACCCGCCGAATTTTACATAGAAATAAAGCACCAATCCAGTATAGGAGACAGTTCACGCAGCTAGCAAATGGAGAAACTGTAGCTAGCCGAGAACACTATAATTTGATTTTGTACATCAATGATGAGCCACTTCAGGGTGAACTAACGTACATGAGTCAACTCACCGAGGATATGGTTATTGGTGTAGACCTGCTATCAAGTGCGAATTTCAAGATGACCCTACGTGGTAAAGAAATTCCCATGATAAGTAACGTTCAAGAACAAAACCGACTTTGTCTAGTAAGAGGAAAACGGAAACAAGAAGAATTCCTTGGCGGAATGCTTGATATCGAACTCCAAAAGCTCGACCGTCGGCCCAGTACAAAATTAGCACGACGCTATGATGAGCCGTGCGAAGTCACCCCATATGACTCTATCGTGGTACCGAAAAGATTAATGAGAAGCAGCAAAGTTCGATCAAACTTAAAAGATCCTAAAGGATTAGCCGTACGAGAAAGGAAAAAGAACGACGAAGGCAAGCTAGCCACCAGTAAGTTTACAACCGCCGAGCAATCAACAATTAAAATGGAACAGTCCAAAAGCAAAAATACCGACCAGCCATGGAACAGGCAACCTGCGCGGCCAGCAAAAATGTGACCTGGAGTGAGGTCTAAGCAAGGGAGAACAGTTGGGCCACGCAAAAGGCCAACAAAATTGCCTCAGGACGATTCTGCAGCTGAGCTGTCAACTGCTGCTGCTGTTACCAATCCAAACAGGTTGGGATAAGGCGCTTTAATCATAAGCCAGATAACGCTGCCCCAACCAAACGTTCATACGAACCACCCAAGATACAAAAGCCCATCGCTGCGGCCACCAGGAAAATAGCTAGTACCAGAAGGCCTCTTTGTTCCATTCTGTCCGCTGCATCTACCGTTACGACTAGTTTACCGCCAGCCACTACACCGAATACCGCCGCCGCCGCCGCCTCTGCTGCCAAGGTATCGACTGACGCTGTATCGGTCCCCTTCGCATCAGCTTCCAGCAACATGATAACCGCCGCCAGACACCGTACCAATGATTACGAGTACATTTATAATTCAATTCCGTCAACATCCACCGCCGCCGCTCTTGCAACCGCTATGACCAGATCTTTGACCGTACGGAATCTTAAGTTCCCAACCAGTAAGACCGAGCAACGAGTAAGCAAACCACGTCCGAATGATGATCCTTTCATGGAAATCTCCATCAAGAAACACCCGACATACAATTCCCGGTATAGACGCCAACGATTTATGCTTGTAGGGCGCTATGGACGAGTAGACGTCAGAATCATTAAGCAAGGAGTAGCCATTCTGACCCACAGTGAAAATGGCCTCAAGAAGAGAGTAATCTTTTCGCCATAAATTTACCAGACAAACATTTTTTTTTTCTTTAATTAAGTTTTTTTTTTAGACAATTTTTTTTTAAGTTAATAATGTATAAAGATTGAAGTTCTAGTTTTAAAGTTGATTTAATTTTCCGACAGTTTTGATTTTCTTTTTACGAAGTGATTTAAAGTTTTTATGATTGGTAAGTTAAAATTTAAAAAAGAATGAATTTAATTTTGTTTTCCAGTTGAAGCGAATTTCAAGACGAGAGGGTTCTCGTCTCCGAAGGAGGAGGGGTATGTAACGAAGCGTTCCATGCTGCTCTACTCTATACTACATACTTCTGCATAAACAGCGAGAATCGTAATTAATACTAAGAATTATACTTCGCCCGAATAAGATTCACACACACCATAGGCTTATGACGTCACACAAAAAGCAAACAATAATATTTTTCGTTCGCCACCCATACAGTTCACATTCAGTTTCTACTGAAAAACTATCAAGAGGACCTACTCGGGTGAACGAAAATCACCTCCTCTTCGCTCATACGCACAGTCACTGGCTGAACACAATAGAATGCTGCAACTGGAGCTGCAGCTGCAACTGGAAGAGCTGTCAAAAAGTGTCGTACGTACTTTTTTTTATGCGCCCACAATGAGGCTGTACAGCTTTCATTGTTTTGTTGTCATTTGTTGGGTCAGGTGTTGAATCTTTGGCAAATTGTAAATATTTTAAGTAATTGAAACTATAAAATGGACACTGAAATTGAAGATTTTCGTCCATTATTTTAATTAAAATTTAACCACGAAATCACAATACAACAAAACAACACTTAAAATCACAGACAGATATATAAAATTTGAAATGTCAAAAATGCTGCACGAAAAAGTTAAAAGTTCGCCAACTCTTGCAGCACCGACTGCAGCACCGACTGCAGTTGCGTTGTGTTGTGTTCGTAACATTGAATTTACGTGTATTGAATATTTTGACAGCTATTCCAGTTGCAGCTCCAGTTGCAGCTCCGTCTCCATTGTGTTCAGCCAGTCAGGCGGCACAGTAAATTGATCTGATCAAGCTTTCGAAATCCAGTCGTAGACAAGAAGTATAGACGAGTTGGTCATCTAGCAAGTTAGGTAGGTGAGATTGTCCAGCTATTTCTTATTAAGGCTTCCCCCCACCAGCGGTAAGGGGTCTTAATTCGAAGTTTAATGTCCTAATTGCCACCAGGGGCTTCGGTACCAGCAGATCTACCAGAGCGTTTAGCCTGCTGTTTAGTGCCACCAGGGGCCTCGAACCTGCTGATCTACCAGAGCGTTTAGCCTGCTGTTTAGTGCCACCAGGGGCCTTGAACCTGCTGATCTACCAGAGCGTTTAGCCTGCTGTTTAGTGCCACCAGGGGCCTCGAACCTGCTGATCTACCAGAGCGTTTAGCCTGCTGTTTAGTGCCACCAGGGGCCTTGAACCTGCAGATCTACCAGAGCGTTTAGCCTGCTGTTTAGTGCCACCAGGGGCCTTGAACCTGCTGATCTACCAGAGCGTTTAGCCTGCTGTTTAGTGCCACCAGGGGCCTTGAACCTGCTGATCTACCAGAGCGTTTAGCCTGCTGTTTAGTGCCACCAGGGGCCTTGAACCTGCTGATCTACCAGAGCGTTTAGCCTGCTGTTTGGTGCCACCAGGGGCGTTATATCTAAGAATCCCGGCAGGAACCAGACATCCGAATGAAAGGGCCCGTTTGAAGCCGAATCACCAGCAGCCAGAATACCCGTAATCAAGTACCAGATCCAGAGCATCAGCAAGCAGTATAACTGATGCAAAGCAGCTAGACTAGAAACCAGAAGGATTGATGCCCGTGAACCGTTCCATTACCCGAATTAAGTGAAATATTAGTAGCAGATTATTGTATGTTATAGATTTAAGAGTTATTTCCAATAAAAGATTTTGTAATAAGGTTCAAAGACCTTTAAATCTGGAGTTTCGTGTTTTCTTCAGGACGACCCTGGCAAGACCGACGAGCAGAACCTCGGCTGGAAAGCAAAAAGCACATCACAGACTATAAAATTCCAAGACATTTAAGGTGTGTGTTAAGTGTTTAATAATGTAATGATATCGTTAACGAGAATAACGTTAACTAAGTTAAGTAGTTAAGTATTTAGAAATTGCTTTCTTGTTTGTTTATAAGAAATGTGTTAAATTTGTAAAGGGTTTTTCAATTGGCGCGGGTAGATTTTGGCGACCTCTGGTGGCTTAATGCGTGTTCGTTAGTGCAAACGTTTCCCGCGTTGCGCCAATTTTACGGTAGACGTAGTGGCCTTTCACATTCAACTCTTCAAAGTTTGGTGGCCAAATTTGGTAATCAATCAGCTAACATTCGTACGCCAAAGGAACGCAAGATCGGTCGAGGACATCGTCGCGGTCCGTGAAAGTAGACTACAACTTGGGGAATTTTGCATCGAGACCTACGCCCACACTTGCACAAGCTCCAGGAGCTCAAAGTCCTTAACCATAGTCGGTTTTCGGAGCGCTTAAAAGAGGACCTCAATTTTGACCGAAAAATCATCTTTAGTGGCGAGGCGTATTTTTGGCGTATACTTACTTACTTACTTACGGTGGTAATACAGTCCGGGGTGGACCAGGGCCTCAACCAACAAGCTTCTCCAGCTAGCTCGGTCCCTAGCATGTCTCTGCACCATAGACAAGGACCGGGATGATGAGGGTTTTATATAGGGACACTTCAGTTGCTCGAGAGAGGACTTTGCTACTCAATTGCCTTCTTAGTCCAAAGCTGTCTCCAGTTTCGCACACCAAGTTGGTTGAGGTCCTATCCCACTTGTGTGCGCCACCTGAGTCGCAGTCTTCCTCTACTGTGCCGTCCCTCGGGGTTGGATTCGAAGACTTTTTTAGTGCCAAATTTGATTAAAACCTTTTACTAAAAGAAGAACCAATGTCTTAAATATAATCTGTAACACATATAAGGACTTGCAAAAAAAAAATAGATTAAGCAAAAAAAGGAATTTAAAGCGCTTTAAATTCAATTCTAAGATAAAACACCGTTTACAATATTCAGAGATAGAAGCATTTAAGTTTTTGCTCGGTCTCATTTTTAGGTAACATTTATGTATATCTCCGGTTTTAAATACAGTGCTTAACATACAGTTCGTACGATTAGACTGAAGAAGAATTTAAATCGCTTCGTCAAAACTGTTTTTAAATTCCAGTTCATAAATGAGGCGTTTAACGTTGGCGTACAAATGAACTGCGACCTTTATTTTCTTTGTACGCATTTAAATTGTTAAGTCCCGACCCCTACCAACTTTATAAACCTAATGGTGTTCGCATGGCATTATACTAAAAGCTTGCTTTTACACATTCATGCATTCAATAATTTACTCCATAAGAGAGAGTATTAACAGTACAGTTGATCCGATTACCTTTTACCTTTCACCTTTTACCATTTCGAATTTTGATTAATTAAAGCAGTACCAGAACTTCCATGTTGTGCTTTATTCTCAAACATGCAACATGTGAACTTATTCACAAAAATAACATTCAAAGGCAATCTGATATAATGCTTTGTCAAGGACTCTAGAAAGACATCAAGGTAATGGACTGACCAGACAAAGTCACATTATAGGTAATTTACAGCATCTAATGGAACATTCGCATACATACCAACAAGGATACGAGTATCAGTTCACTTTGTGTGACGACCATCGATGGGCGATTTAATTAAAAGTTTGTGGTTCTGAAAATTGAAGAAGATAAAGATTTGCTTTACTAATTAGCAATGTCCTCTGAAGTCTGATTCTATTAACCAAAAGGAATTTTAAGCACAATGGAAGTTGGGCGGTAATTAGATAATCATGTCTAAGCCATCTTAGATATTTCCTTTCTTATTGTATCCTTAGGATTAGAAATAAGTTTATCACACATAATTCCCAAATCGATATTTGTGTGCTGTCGAAAACTGATTAAATCAGACACATACAGACTGCTATATTGGTGATGATGACGTGACAAAGTTGTATTGTTTAGCTAAGCCTCAAAAGTTATCAGATTAAACTGAGGCAATCCTGAATGACATATTTTGATTTATGTCCCTGGGGAAATTATGTTATAAGCACTTTCTATTAAAACACTTATTTTTGATGGTTGTATCTATTTTTTTGACAAAATGACAATGTTGATTTCTAAATCAGAGATTCGATACGTGCAAGCATGTACGCGTCATCAAACATGAGACTGCTTTTTTTTCGTTTTTATTTTTGCGTAGATACAATGTCAATTTTGTTTTAAATCACGTGGAACCTATTGTGACAATGATTTACACTTTCATTTTATGTATTTTAAAATCTTTCCATTTATTTGAAGACTCAATCAATGCTTCAAAATTAAGTATAATGATGTTTTCCAATTTCGATGTAAATCGTGCCATTAAAAACTTTTTATTCCCGATCTAGCTGTATAGCTACATACATATGTATGTACATATATTATTAATTCTATTTGTAAAGAAAGTGGAAACATTTTTATTTTATTTTTAAACAGATTTTTACTATTAAATTGGCTTAAAATTTAAGTGAAGCATCTTATGAGACATATTTCTATTGCCTAAAATAATAAATAAAGAACAATTAAAAAAAATCCAGTGACTCTTTCCATCGTGCATAGGGTAAATTTCGACACAAGGTTTTTGTCACATAAAACAGCTGTTCTTTGAAAAAAACATTGTATGTGATCGTTTCAAGAATTTGCTTTCAACATTGCAGGGGTTGATTGTGATTAACTGTTTTTGCCCAAATAGTTCAATTTAATTTAAGGAATAAGCAGAATTTTTAAAAATTATCTTTAGAATAATATTGAGAGAAAAGTGCTGTACAGATGGAAGCGAGAATATGACTATTTACTTGGAGTTGCATACTTGTTGGCTTAAATGTTTTTCTAAATTTTAGCTTCCCGAATTTTGGAATTTTGGATATAATTTTGTATTGAAGCATAAATTTATCGCGAACTTATTAGACTTAAAAGTGTCTTTATTAAACTTCAACTTTCACCTTTAAAACAGTTCACATAGTTTAAGATTTGTTGTTCTCTCTCCTTTATTCTAATTTTGGCTAAAAAAAAAAAAAAAAAAATAAACAATTTTCCGATAGTAATATTTTGGTATCAGGGAATTACTTATTCGCTGGATTAGAAATTACCTTTCTAATCGTTTAATTCAAGTTATTTTGGACGGTTTCAAGTACAAAACACACACTGGTGTGTCCCAAGGCTACGTATTGTCTCCAACACTTTTTCATATTTCATGGTGACATGATTCCATTCTTAATTTTTCATATTCCTTTCCGAATTTCGTTTTGCAACGGCAAAATATGTTGAGCTCATTAAACTCAGATTTGAACAGTATTGTTACATGGGGCTTTCAATTCCTGGTATGTACTGAACAAGTTTTGTGGAACGACCACATATTAGAGATTCCTAAACTATTTTTATAAAGTACTAGCGTAAAATACCCGGCGTTGCCGGGTTCTTGCGAAGAAAATTTCTTTCGCACAGAAAGTCCTATGTAATAACAACTAATTATCCTAGAAAGTTTATTTCCGATACTAACAAATTCTGAGAGAATCTCTAGAGCATCATTCACCTACCCTAAGTTTAGTAAACGGCAAATATTCCGAGAAAAATTTATTCGCGAAAGCCCTTTACAGTTACATGATTTATCAAACCACAAATTGTTGGGGTTGATTTTTGCATTTCATCCAAAATGAATATTTTTGCATACCATGCACACGTAGAATAGGGGAACTAAACATATTTAGTATTGATTACTATTTGTAAACATTGAAAAAGAATAAATTTATTAAAGCATATGCACCATTAACATATCTATGTTAAGCGCTTCAAACTTTTTTTTAGAGCATATTTTTATTTGCCGTAGTTATCACTATCTGTTGTTTCTTCATTTTGGGCTTCTTTAGTCACTTTATTTTAATTTATGTTTTTCATTTTCATAAAATTGATTGAAAAAAGTATTTGCCTAATGATTCTAAATCGATTTTAATAATATTTCTGAAAAGACTCCGTAATTATCGAAGAATTCCATTTTTGTTTCGTTCAAAAAAAATGTTGTCTCTACATTTAAAATGAAATTGCTTGAAACCACTAATATTTTCAAGAAATATGCATTTGGAATAACTTTATTTTTGCTGTCAATTTCATTTTTTTAAATATACATACCTAAGCATGCGATTTTAAATTATTGGCCATTAAATACTTTAAAAATGTATTTTATTAACTTCGTTAAGTAATTAATTTTATTGAATTTTTAAATAATTTTTAAATTAATTTTTATTGAAGCATATGTTCATATGTATGTATTTAATTAATAACATATTTTATTAAAACTAATATTTCAAAGCATATTTTTGCCCTAGTCATCACTATATGTTTCGTCGGTTATTACTTAATTTTTATTATTTTTTCATTTTCATCGTTTTTATTTGTATGTTCTTTTTCCTGGGATAAAGCGAAAATGTCATCTTCAAAATTAACAAAAGAGCAGCTCGAGAGTTCCATCAACTCAGCCCGCGAATAACTACAAAGAGTGAACAAAGTGTAAACAAAGTGTAAAGGACGAATGCCAGTCAAATTCAAAGAAAATAGAGCAAACAAAGTGTAAGCAAAGACCGGCAAAGAGTAAAAGAAAATGATAAAAAATTCACAACAATCAGTTTCTGTCTTTTTTCTGTTTAATATAATCATATGCAACTGCGCGCACATTCAACTAAATATTTGAGTTGTTTTTTAGCTAGTTTTTTCCTTCATATGTTCTTGATTGCATGGGAAGTGTTACACAATTCACATATTTCGGGTGAAACGAAACATTTTTTTCAACCAAAGAGGAAAATAGTAGGTACTACTTGAAGATACCCTGTTAAGATATCATAAAGACGTTTTAGTGAAAACGTTCACAGAATATCTTCAAGATGTATTCGAAAGATTAAAATGAAAAACTCTCAGCATTTTAAAATTACTCATTTTAAAAAGGTTTTAAAGGGGGTATATAGAGAGTCAATATAATGACATTTGTCATGAATATCTTTAAGATGTTTAAAAGATGTTTTATTAATAGTATAACAGAAATAACACTTTTAAAGAGTGAATTAGGAGATTATAAAGTGAAATGGTATTAAAAAGATTTAACTAATAGCTTGTTAAGACCTGATGCATTTATTGAAGTACTCTCCAAGAGTTTATGTGTTGCTTGGGTATGTTATCGGGTTTTACCAACGATAAAAATAAACATTATATATTTCTGGACGCACCCTTTAGCCAAAGAGCAATAAATTTGTCTGAACGCAGTCAAAACTTCCCCTTGCCACAATTGCAAATAGTTGCACATGTGTAAGTAGCTATATCTGTCCGAATTGAAACAAACACATGCTGAACTGAAATGGAACAAAAATAAACGGTTCAAGCCTAAACTGAAATGAAACAACTATTCACTTTCCTGTTTTCTTTCACCAAATTTAAGGATCTGATTACACGACTCATTTTTTGCGGCCATATGGTTTTTCAAGTAACTGACGTTATCGAACATCGATATTGCGAAATTTTGATACACAAAAAGATGTGCTCAATGTGTAAACTTGTGCTTTTTTGATATTTAAAAATTTTGATCGCAGAAAATCGTGCGCAAAAGCTTGCATATATAAATGCTGATTCTGTAAGCATCGATGATTTTATCACTTGAGTGTGAATGTTTAAACATAATTTCTGTAAAAATTAACATCATACAATATTGACGAAAGTAATATTTCAAGGCATTTTATGTGTAAACTAAAATCCACGCGTTTTTTGAACGAAGTTTGTATGCACACAAAGTCGTGTGAAATGTATTAACAGAAATCCGTGGCTTTATCGAACATCGATGTTGTAAAATTTTGATGCACAAAAAGTCGTGTTCAATGTGTCAACTAAGATCTGTGCTCTTTCGATTTGGCAAAATTTTGAACGGAGAAAATCGTGCGCAAGAACTTGCATATATAAATGCTGTCTTTCTAAGCATCGATGAATTTATCACTTGAATATGAATGTTAAAACATAATTTCTGCAAAAATTAACATCATACAAAATTGACGAAAGTAATATTGCAAAGCATTTTATGTGTAAACTAAAATCCGCAGGTTTTTTGAACAAAGTTTGTATGCACACAAAATCGTGTGAAATGTGTTAACAGAAATCCGTGGCTTTATCGAACATCGATGTTCCAAAATTTTGATGCACAAAAAATCGTGTACAATGTGTCAACTAAGATCTGTGCTTTTTCGATTTGGCAAAATTTTGAACGTAGAAAATCGTGCGCAAAAACTTGCATATAT
Source organism: Philhelius festivus (assembly GCA_963931855.1). Taxonomy (NCBI): domain Eukaryota; kingdom Metazoa; phylum Arthropoda; class Insecta; order Diptera; family Syrphidae; genus Philhelius; species Philhelius festivus. The sequence continues at coordinate 4,725,274 of OZ007556.1, read as the reverse complement.
AAATGCTGTCTTTCTAAGCATCGATGAATTTATCACTTGAATATAAATGTTAGGATAGTCGCGCACTGGCAACTGTGATCGAAATCAAATAGTTTAATCACCAGTTGAAAGAGAACCGCGCACTGGCAACTCTTTACTCACGCTCACACTCTTGTCTCTCTTGCTCTTATAGAAAACAGCTCAACTGTTGCGAAAGCAATCGTTCCCATATAAGCCCATATGTTTCATTTTAGCAACTAAACAGTTGCGAATGTGCGCGCCTGGCCTTAAAACATAATTTCTGCAAAAATTAACATCATACAAAATTGACGAAAGTATTATTGCAAAGCATTTTATGTGTAAACTAAAATCCGCAGGTTTTTTGAACAAAGTTTGTATGCACACAAAGTCGTGTGAAATGTGTTAACAGAAGTCAGTGGCTTTATCGAACATCGATGTTGCAAAATTTTGATGCACAAAAAGTCGTGTTCAATGTGTCAACTAAGATCTGTGCTCTTTCGATTTGGCAAAATTTTCAACGTAGAAAATCGTGCTCAAAAACTTGCATATGTAAAAGCTGTTTTTCTGAGAATCGATGATTTTATGACTTGAGTATGAATGTTGAAACATAATTTCTGCAAAAATTGACGAAAGCAATATTGCAAGGCATTTCCTTTGTAAACTTAAATCCACACGTTTCTTTAACGAATTTTTTTGCACACAAAGTCGTGTGGAATGTGTTAACAGAAATCCGTGACTTTATCTAACAACGATTTTGCGAACTGTTGATGTACAGAGAGTTAAAACTAAAATCCGTGCCTTTTTTAAATATTGATAGATACTACAAAATTTATATGCACGAAAAAATCATGCGCTAGAACTTGCGTGTATCCATGGCCGTGTAAACAGTTTCTTACTCCAATAGCCCAAGTAGGTGTTCAGCCTCAAAATATATAGAGGAATAAAATGAAATGAAATGCGGAATAGTTGGAAACGGCAGACAGTTCTCAATCTGCTGCTTTCAATTTTCTATTTTGGAAATATTTTTTGGAGGTAAGTGAAAGTAATTTAAATTTTAATATATTATTTATTAGTTTTTTCATTTTCAGATGGCCCTATGTTACTATCGACATACAAAGGTAAGTATATAAAATGTTTATAAAGTAATACTTTTGTTTGTTTGTCTGCTTTTGGAGTATTTACAAACAAACTGACAAACAAACAAAAGTCTTACTTTATATAATAGTATAGATACATACGCCCAAAACTAGAGTATAACACTTATATTTGATTAGACACATCCAAGACATCACTGCACATAATCGATAGAATCTAGAAAAGAGCTTTAAAACTGATAGGTGACAGATTGATTACGAAAAAAATTTGTTTCCTTGGAACGCCGTTGAAATGTATCCTTCTTATCACTGTTTTATCGCTTGTACCCAATTTACTAAGAAGGCTTATTATTATACACTCGAGCCTAACTTTGGACGTAGTACCAAGTATAGAGATTTTTTTTTTAGCCATACCGCACGAATGTGGAATTCCTTACCAAACTCTGTTTTTCCTTTCCATTACAATATACAGACATTTAAGACAAATGGACATCGTTATCTCTTATTGAATTCTCTCTCTATTTCGTAATCGCCCGCACTGTGTTAAATCATTGCGTACTCATAACTCCTTTTAACATTCATACGTCAAAGAAACGCAAGATCGCCGAGGTTCGAGAAAGTTCGAATGGGATAAAATTTTTAGGAATGAAAGTAATTTTGGAAAGAAAGAACCACAAATAATGTCTACTCACTGCCAAGCCCACTAACAAAAAATCCAGGTTTTGATCCAAGTAAAGGTTAAAGATGGTGCTTTTTTTGAAGGAAGTTGGCCATTCAAATTTTTCACAACCAATTTTTGGGCGTTTTTTTCCTTTCTAACAAGCACTTGTTTTGTATGGAGGTAGTCTTTTTTATTATTTAGTGTGATAAAATCGGAACCAACCAACTGGCTTAAATAGAATTTTCAAATCTATACTATTATATAAAAGCGAAACCATTTTAAAGTTTGATACGCACGATCTCAGAAAGTAGTCAACCGATTCATTTGAAATAAATTTTATTATTTTTTATATTGTTATAAGAGTGTTTATGGCTATTATTTTTTTTCATTAATAATTTGTCAAACTTAAATATTATGAATTTTACATTTTTTGTCCATTTCTTTTCATTAGTTGACTTATACAACCACTCATATCTTAAAACCTATACAATAATCGACAAAGATTAGCATTGCTTCATTAAGTCAATATTGTTGCGCAAATTTTAAGCCCAAAATCATTTCTTAGTTACACATACAACCTGAGAAATAAATAAAAACAAATTATAAAATTATAAACTTTTTGAATTTATTTTATCCAGGAATTAGATTTCATCACAATCGAAAGGTCGCTGCTTTGTTTCATTTCATTATCATTCCAAAATTTTTAATTTTCTTTTCTTCCCATGCTCTTTCTCTCTTAATATCTGTTCCATTCAATAGTTACGTTTTTTCTCTTACCTACCTACCTACCTACGTATTCAATTTTTCTGTATTGTATTTGTATAGTTTATCTAACTAACCGACACACACACATTTTTTTGTTTCTCTAATTCTATCGTCACATCGCTGAGCAATGTGGGGTTGGCTCTTTTTACTTGCGATATAGGTTATAGAGTACCTATTAGTAATAGGTACTAAGACTAACTATAGGGCAAGTTCTGCATCTGGAACTCGAGATTTTGATCAAAGTTGACATTACGATGATATTTATATGAAGGTTTTTATAATACAAACTCTATATACTACTGAAATAAATCAGCCAAGTAGAAGACTTAGCACTATTATTGGACTTGTTGAATTATTGATTCAAATTAGCTTTTTTGGCCTTTAGTCCACAAAAATTGGCGTTTCGTCCGGGTGATCTCACATGGACTCATCAGTTGACTTGTGAGGACCTTGTCAATACGCAATTTTTGTTAAGTTCAGTTCATCTTACATGAATTTTTTGACAAAAATCCAATGTGAACTATATCCAACAAAGATTAGGATTGTAATCATTAATGTTGGAATTTTTTTGCCCGTGGCCTGGCATTGAATATTTATATGAAGGTTTTTATAATACAAACTCTATATACTACTGAAATAAATCAGCCAAGTAGAAGACTTAGCACTATTATTGGACTTGTTGAATTATTGATTCAAATTAGCTTTTTTGGCCTTTAGTCCACAAAAATTGGCGTTTCGTCCGGGTGATCTCACATGGACTCATCAGTTGACTTGTGAGGACCTTGTCAATACGCAATTTTTGTTAAGTTCAGTTCATCTTACATGAATTTTTTGACAAAAATCCAATGTGAACTATATCCAACAAAGATTAGGATTGTAATCATTAATGTTGGAATTTTTTTGCCCGTGGCCTGGCATTGAATATTTATATGAAGGTTTTTATAATACAAACTCTATATACTACTGAAATAAATCAGCCAAGTAGAAGACTTAGCACTATTATTGGACTTGTTGAATTATTGATTCAAATTAGCTTTTTTGGCCTTTAGTCCACAAAAATTGGCGTTTCGTCCGGGTGATCTCACATGGACTCATCAGTTGACTTGTGAGGACCTTGTCAATACGCAATTTTTGTTAAGTTCAGTTCATCTTACATGAATTTTTTGACAAAAATCCAATGTGAACTATATCCAACAAAGATTAGGATTGTAATCATTAATGTTGGAATTTTTTTGCCCGTGGCCTGGCATTGAATATTTATATGAAGGTTTTTATAATACAAACTCTATATACTACTGAAATAAATCAGCCAAGTAGAAGACTTAGCACTATTATTGGACTTGTTGAATTATTGATTCAAATTAGCTTTTTTGGCCTTTAGTCCACAAAAATTGGCGTTTCGTCCGGGTGATCTCACATGGACTCATCAGTTGACTTGTGAGGACCTTGTCAATACGCAATTTTTGTTAAGTTCAGTTCATCTTACATGAATTTTTTGACAAAAATCCAATGTGGATTCATCTTACATGAATTTTTTGACAAAAATCCAATGTGGATTTTTGTCAAAAAATTCATGTAAGATGAACTGAACTTAACAAAAATTGCGTATTGACAAGGTCCTCACAAGTCAACTGATGAGTCCATGTGAGATCACCCGGACGAAACGCCAATTTTTGTGGACTAAAGGCCAAAAAAGCTAATTTGAATCAATAATTCAACAAGTCCAATAATAGTGCTAAGTCTTCTACTTGGCTGATTTATTTCAGTAGTATATAGAGTTTGTATTATAAAAACCTTCATATAAATATTCAATGCCAGGCCACGGGCAAAAAAATTCCAACATTAATGATTACAATCCTAATCTTTGTTGGATATAGTTCACATTGGATTTTTGTCAAAAAATTCATGTAAGATGAACTGAACTTAACAAAAATTGCGTATTGACAAGGTCCTCACAAGTCAACTGATGAGTCCATGTGAGATCACCCGGACGAAACGCCAATTTTTGTGGACTAAAGGCCAAAAAAGCTAATTTGAACCATTACGATGATAGCGAAGACGAATAAAGTGGGTCCGACGATTCCGTCTGTTTGTCTGTATGCCTGTATGTCCGTATGTCTGTACCTCGATCTAGAGCTTAAGCCACTGGAGCTATTTTCTTCAAACTCGGTACTTAAGGGTCTTCGGTGATTCCCTAGAGGAGAAATTGAAATTTTTTTTTAGCTCTAAAACTAACAGTACCCCCATACACCAGTAATGCATAATCTCACTTATTATGATACGAGTATTATGGACACGGACTACATTTTGGTAAAAAAAATGTTTGGGGGGAAATGTTATTAACGGTACCTGTCATAGAACGGTTTTTTTGATTTACGAATTTCTCATCAACAGCTCTAACGATTTTAACCAAAATTTTTATGCGTGAGCTTCTATACACTTGAAAAAATATAATCTAAAATTTTTTTCGAAAAAATAGTTTTTTGATTTTTAAAAAAATAATATATTTTTTTTGAAAATTCAATATCTAGAAAACGGATACACAAATAAATTTTTAAATTGCGTTATAAAATGTATTTTATTGAATACTAATAACTTGCATATCATTTTTGTTTATAAAAATTTTAAGGACGATTTAGTACACAAAAAACATGTTTCAGTGCGTCTGTATGTCTGTACCTCTCTCTACAGCCTTACCCACTAGACCTATGTTCTTCAATCTCGGTAGTTAAGGGTCTTCGGTGAATCCCTAGAGGAGAACTTGAAATTTTTTTTTAGCTCCAAAACTAACGGTTCCCCCCATACACCCGTAATGTATAATCTTATTTTTCTCGAAACGGTTCTAACGATTTTGATAAAAAAAATTAGGTGTGATATTATGGACATTGGACATAGACTACATTTTCGTCAAAAAAATTTTTCTGGCAAAATGTTATTAACGGTACCTGTCATAGAACCGTTTTTTGATTTCTTGACTTTCTCATCAACAGCTCTAACGATTTTAACCAAAAATTTTCAACAGGAGCCCCCTTAAGTTTAAAATAATATTGTATATAAAGATATTGGAAAGAAAAAACTATTTCTAAAATCTATGCTACGACTACCTAATACTTAAAATTTGGCATCCCAAATTTTGTTCTCGAAAAATTTTAAGGGAATTTGTCATATAAAAAATTACTTAAATATTAAAAAGATTAATCAGACGGCAATTCCATACATTTGGACATTTTTATCTCATTAAATCCATGTTTTATATTTATAAAATGGGGGTATTTTAAATTCCAAAGTACTTTTACATAAGAGCCAGTCGTGCATTTTATTTTTTAAGTTACTTGAATACACTCAATAGCATTTTGGGTAACGAAAAAGGACATCCAATTGACTACAGTGCCGTGCACATGAACTATTCTATAAAAGCGAAAGATTTTAAAGTTTGGGTTGAATGATCTCAGAAAGTAGTCAACCCGTTTATTTGAAATAAATTTTATTATTTTCTATATTGTTATATTTATAATATGCACAAACATGAAAAAGCTCTTTTTTTCAAGTGTGAAAGAGAATCTAATTCGATACGGTATGTTATACATATAAACTAAAATTAATATTATTGTAGCAAATATGCTCAGTCTCATTGAGAAATGTTTTCATATGCTAATATTAATACTAAGAAAATATTCGTAGTTACAATTTGCGAAGCAACGCGAGTACGGGTCGGCTAGTAACTATAATAAAGGATAGTTTAAAAAATGACAACAAAATATCTCTACCCACCGACATGAACACACAAAAAGTTATCTGAATTCCAAAGATGGTAAATTAAATTTCGAGTAATAAGAAAAATAAAATTTCGCGAAAAAGAAATGAAATAAAATGTTTGATGCATCGAATCATTATCTGTTTGTTGGTTCAGACGTTCAGTGTTTTTATGGGATAGGTAATGGAAAGAAGCGTTGTTATTCTTAATTTCGGAGAAAAATTGTTAAAATTCGATTTTTCATGTTTGTTACAGCAAAAGTGATTATATCCGAAGAAGTAACTTTTTATGTGATGGTAAATCGTAAAAATAATGTAGCGATTAAAAGCTGACAGGTTAGTGTTAATTAATAAGCGCATCGTCAAACTTTCATGAATGCATCAAACCAGCAACACTTTTTAAGTGTTCACTACTATAACTTGTATTAAATAATGCGCAAACTTTGTAGAAAATGTAAAAATGATTTTTTTTTTCAAGATTTCGTACCTTTAAATCTGCTCACTGTGCGGATTTGCAGGTATTTGCAGCTAAATTTTGTTTGAATGTAAACTTTGACGTGTCTACATCGCGAAAATACCTATCTCAGACTGGAGAAAGGTGGAGCTTTTTTAAATGACTACAACTTTTCATTACTGCGGATTGAGACTTACCAGTATATTGTTAAATCGTCTATTTAGGTGTAAAAACTAAGTTTTGGCTCAAATCCTTATTTTACCAGATTCTCTGGCTAATTTACTATGAGAAACATTAATCAGCTAATCGAAACCAGTACTTTTGGAAAATCGAGTTTATTCTGCCTTGGCCTCACTGGGTGCCGGCCGTTTGTTCGCTAACTGGGTTTCGGAACTTTTAGCGACGGGACGTATTTTTGGATGAATGGCTGTGTTAACAAGCAAAATTACCGCAAATGGGACGACACCAACCCACACAAGGTTCATCAGATGGCAGTGCATCCTAAAAAAGTTACCAGCGTTATTGGTTCGTACATTTTCGAAAAAGACGTTGTTGAGGTCACTTTCAATGGCGAGCGATACAGAAAGTGAAAACCAATTTCTTATGGCCCAAATTGAACCATATAGACATGTGGTTCCAGCAGGACAGTGATGCTACGTGCCACACTGTGTTCGCCACTATTGACAATATGCATGAACTATTTGAGGGTAAGGTTACCTCTCCCAGAGGCGACATGAATTGGCCATCAAGATCATGCGATTTAACCGTGCTAGACTTTTTCTTATGAGGTTTCCTGAAATCGCAGGTCTATGCGAATAAACCACAATCGACGCTCTTAACATCGCTCAAATTCAGCCTGGTCTATGAGGAAGAGTCATTAAATAAGACGGGCATCTGAAATATGTCATTTTATACATAATGGCATACATGGGTCTTTCAAATAAAAAATTTAATTTATTTATTTATTTGAATCCATCAAGTACATTAACTTTTTCAGTTCGATAAAATAATACATAGCAAAATTAAATTAATTAACAATTAAACTTCACGCCCGCGCTGTGTTGAAACATTTAAAGGGTAATCATAATCCCTTGAGCGCGTGTAGATTATAATATATATATATATATATATATATATAAAACCCTGTGCAGGGACGGGTTAGAATATTCCTGCAGCGCCTCCCCGCTTGTCGTAAAAGGCGACTAAAGGAGTAAATACATCTAGGCCACAAACAGCAAGGTGAACCTAGCGACACGTAACACCTATAAACTTTCCCAAAAGTGTGCATGCCAGTCCCTGGGTTGGCACGACTGGAGATCACCGGTGCCGTAAAAGAGAGATCAAATACAAAACTGGAGCATGCACACGTCGATACTCGATAATTTTGTGAATTCAAGCATTATGGAAATACTCGTTAGAAATGACACTACCCCGCCAGGCACTACCATTGTTACACATGGTACTGATCCTGAACCGAGCAGCAATGCTCGGGTCAGAGCTAGACGGATTCCGGGGGCTAGCAAAGTAATGCCGCAGATTATACAAAATCTGAGAGTTGCGAGTTGGAACGTTGGCAGTATGACAGGTCGAAGCTTCGAGCTGGAAGAGATGATGAAAAGAAGGCGAGTGGACATCTTATGTGTTCAAGAAACAAAATGGCGAAACACTGGAAACAGGGCCCGTTTCTTGGATACGAGGACAAAAAACTATAAGATGTTCTACTATGGAACGGAAAAGGGTAAAAACGGAATCGGAATCATCCTTGCAAAACATCTATTAGGCAGCGTATTGACCATTTCGAAACCCAGCGACCGTTTGATGTCCCTTAAATTGGTGATTAAAGGAAAGTTGTGGAATATTGTCACTGCATATGCTCCCCAAATTGGATGTGAGCAGGTGCAAAAAGATGCATTTTGGCTAGACTTTCACAATCTACTTAAGGACATCCCAAAGGAAGAGTTTTTGTTCGTGGGCGGAGATTTGAACGGACATGTCGGGAAGACAAACGAAGACTATGAAGATTGCCATGGAGGCCTCGGATACGGCACCAGGAACCCTCCTGGTGAAGACATCTTGAGCATGTGCAAAACATACGGTCTTATCGTACTAAATACCATGTTCGTCAAACAAAGCCGACACCTGGTCACTTACAGCAGTGGTGGAAATGAAACCCAGATTGATTACCATTTGGTATCTAGTTTCATGAAACCCCGGGTAAAAGATTGCAAAGTGATACTAGGAGAAGCGATCGCCCACCAACACCGTCTCCTACTGACAGAATTTTTTATGGAGACAGTGAACGACAACAAACATACAAAAACTTTTGGGAAGATCAAATGGTATAATCTGGATAAGGAAAAAGGCGAAGCTTTTATTTCGAATATGCAAAACGTTCTGTATAACAACACCGATATAGTTCGAAATGAAGACAGTACAGCACAAAGTATGTGGGATCTCCTACAGAGAACTTGCAAAGAAAAAGCCAAAACACTGTTAGGGGTTTCAAAAGGACACAACCAACAAGGCAAAGAAACATGGTGGTGGAATGATGAAGCTAAATCAGTTATAAGTAAAAAGAAAATGGCTTTCAAGGCTTGGTCGAAGTGCCCCTCTAATGATACAGAGCAAAAGTCACGCCTCGAAGTGGAATATAGAAACTGCAAGAAAGAAGCGAAGAAGAAGTGCGCCCAAATTCAAGCAAAGAATACAGAAAACCTGTATCGGGAGCTGGATGAAATTTCTACCCCGACAGCTGGTGCTATTCAAGAGCTACGGCAAAACACGAATAAGGGCGCAACTATCTTCAAAATAGCCGCTCAAAGAAGACGAAATGCCCAGGAGATTTGTTCGCCAAAGTTCATTAACAATGCTCAAGGCCAACTACTTGTGGAAGACAACGAAATTCTTCACAGGTGGCGACAGTATTGTGACGGACTTCTAAACGAACAATTTCCAAGGCTATACTTAAGCGAAGTATCCGACGTCACAGTCGAAGAAGTTAGTGAGGCGGTAAAATACTCCAAAAAGGGAAAAGCTGTTGGCCCAGACGAAATACCCTCAGAGTTTTGGAAAAAGATGGGAGACATCGGGTTTAGATGGCTCATAATTCTTGTCTCCAAACTTATACGAGGTGATCGCATGCCTAATCAATGGAGGGAAAGTTACCTTCTTCCAATTTATAAAGGAAAGGGTGATACTCGAAGCTGTGATAATTACCGTTCGATTAAGCTGATGTCACACACCATGAAGATCGTTGAGCGAGTCTTGGGTAGCCGACTGCGAAAAATAATTAGGCTATCTGATGACCAGTGCGGGTTTGTCGGGGGTAAGTCAACCACGGATGCAATCCAGAGTATAAGAATAATTATGGAAAAACATCGGGATTCTTTGGAGGATTTGCATGTCGTATTGGTTGATTTTGAAAAAGCATTCGATCGGCAACCACGAGATCTAATATGGGTGGCCCTCAGGCAACGAGGAGTTCCAGAAACCTATGTGCGGATAATTATGGACATGTATGATGGAGCAGTTACTAAAGTAAGATGCGCAGCTGGAGTCACCGAAGAATTCGAAATCACAGTAGGTGTACACCAGGGAAGTGTCTTGAGTCCCCTGCTCTTTATTACAGTTCTTGATTACCTGCTTGAAGGCAAAGTGACGGATCCAAAAGTGCATCAGTTATTCTTTGCTGACGATGGAGCCATCATAAGTGAAGACCCGATATCCCTACAACGAGCACTTGACGTATGGGTGGATGTTCTAGAAGGAAGTGGGTACCGCATAAGCGCGAAAAAGACAGAATACCTATGCTGCCCATTTTCTGATCCACACAGGCCTATTCCAGACATTTATTTGAATGGAGTAGTGCTTCCCAAGTGTGAAAAGTTTAAATATCTGGGGTCTATGATAAATAACGAAGCTACTTGTGATGACGATATCAATCATCGCGTAAGCGTAGGGTGGATGAAGTGGCGGGAAAATTCTGCTATCTTCTGTGACCGAAAAATGCCCCCTAAGCTGAAAGGAAAGCTCTACACTTCAGTTGTGCGTCCAGCACTCACATACGGTTCACAATGTTGGACAATGTACAAAAAGTATGAGAGTAAGCTAACGGCAGCTGAGATGAAGATGCTTCGTATGACAGCAGGAGTTACAAAGCTTGATCGAATTAGAAGTACGAAGATCCGAGGAAGCCTTCATGTTAAGAATACCATTTCCCAAAAAATTGAACACGACCGACTCAGTTGGTATTGCCATGTTCAAAGGAGAGATCCTGAGAACCCCGTCAAAAGAGCAATATCATACAACGTTCCAATTCGGAGTAAAAAGAAAGGTAGGCCTAAACACTCCTGGTACAAACAAATGCAAAAACACCAGCATTCAGTTGGCCTCAGAAATGGAACAATACAAAACCGGAAGGCTTGCCGCCGTTTTCTGAGGTCAACCCGGCGAACCCCACAGGCGGATCACTAGTGTGAAGCAGATACGTGGGAGAGTTATGATCCCCTCGACATCGAGATCATAACAGCGCCGAAACAAGGAAGAATAATAATATATATATATAAAACTTATAAGGACCTTAAAATAATGGCCTTACATAACTCTCTATTCATATTACATTAAGTCGATTAAATGGAAATTTTGTTTAAAATAAAAACAGGAATTAGTTAAAGGATTATTTTTGCTATACTTGGTGAAATATCTAGGAATGTCAAGGAATTCGTTTATTCTAGTCCTTAGAGGACGTTGAGGTGAATAAATACAAAAATTAGATAACAGAGTAGAACAGTCAATATGACCAGATATGAAATCATGAGCGAACATAAGAATTTAGTACGATCTTCTTTTGTCAAGGGGTTCTATAAAGTCTCGTGAGTTTCTAATAATGAATCCAAGCATTCTCTTAGCTTTAGAAATTATGGTAATCGACATGAAATTTCACCTCATGGTCAAAAATAACCCCCAAATCTTTTTGAATATGCAACCTTTTAAAAATGTTTGAAATACTGTAAGAATTGAGTCCGATTGGTTAGATAGCTTTTAATCCAATCCCATACCTTCTAACTTAGTTAAAATAATCACTAACAAAACCATGTTGAAATTCCAATATATAGTTCTTTAATAAAGCATATATGTATTTTTTTTCTACAATCACTTCAAAAATCTTAGGTTTAACCTGAAGTTTTGCTATTGGCCTATAATTTTCGGCTGTCTGCTTAGATCCGGATTTGTGAATTGGAAATATTAAGGAGTATTTCCAACAATTCAAAAACACAACTTCTGATGTTAGGTTAAAAATCATGTGATCAAGATTAGAATTTCACGAGCTCATTTTACTTTACCTGTGCAGTTCCACATCTGAAAGTAAGGGGTCTGTACGTTCAAACGAATAAGGAAAACTGAGGGAACTAACGTCAGCAAAATAATTTAATATATTAGAAGTCTTAGACAGAAGATCATTGATGAAAACGATAAAGAGCGTCGGAGACAAAACCGAGCCTTGGGGCACACCAGCGTTTATTTTGTGAGTATTAGACTTAAATTTGTTTGGTACTTCCTACTTTTATTGAACGCTTTGAGAGCTTGTTCCAAATTCATGGAAGAAGAGAGTCCTCGAAGTCGAATAGAACGTATTTTTAATGTGAGAGCTTTATAAAATACTTTTGAAATATCAAGCGCAATGATCTTACTTTCACCAAATTTAGGTCATCATGGAACTTGTTTTTCAAATTGCTAATTACCTCCTTTATGAAAATAAAAGTTTCATTTTGACAGAACAAACATTTATTTTGTTTTATTTATTTATATTTGCACTCAAAAATTTGCGACTACTCTTAGGTTATTGATATACGACCGTCCATTTGTCTGCGTGTTCTATTAAAAAAAATATTTCCATGTTACACGATCTTCATTTCTTTCACTAGGGCTCAAAATTTAGTTTTGTTTGGTTGTTCAAAGTTCAAATGAATAACAAAACAGAACTTCAAAACAATAGGATATTGCTGTGATAGAATCATCCTACTTCGCACTAGAGAAATAAGCTGATAAGAATTTAGGTCTTAGAGGTCGTTATTAGACGGAAATGTACTCGTTAAAACAGGTATGTTTCAACAATTTTGGTTCCTTCCAGGTTAGTTGCCATTATACGTTCGAAAAGTTATGATGATGCGTTTTCGGTTGATGCCTACATTAAAAAAGGCTTAAGTTTTGAAAAAAGGAAGCTGGATTAGAAATTTCCCCCCTCAAAATTGCTTTATTGCTTTAAATTTTTCAACTGCTTCTTATTTTGTTTGTCCCCAAACAACACGCTCCGTTCCGCTACTCAAAAAAGTAATCTTATAAATACATCAAATTATCAGTGATATCAGTTTTATATACAAACTTTTTGGTTTTCTTTTACTTATCTACTTGAGAAGAAGATACTCCTTTAAATTATATTCCCTTATTCCATATTTAACAAGAATATAAAAGAAAAGATAAGAAACGAATTTGTTTCTCATCAGACGCACTGTTTTCTTTTCAACATTTCTAAGATAAAATGTCTCTTATCAAGACCCGGTTATACTCGTATCCTCAAACAATAGTAAGCCATCCCAAAGAAATGCTGACCATAATTAAAGTGTTAACAATCCGTTTCATATCAATTCAGCATAATTCTCCATCTCTCCTTATACTTGTAAATTACTGACTGGGGTCTCAAATCATTACTTTGAGAGAACTGAGCCAATGAACAAATTTGCATACCTACATACCCACCTACAAGCTCCACTGAATCTCTACCCAATCTTACCCAAAACATATTCCCTAAACACCAACGGATGTTTTTCAAAGAGTATATCCACAGTCAACATGAAAGTTTCATTGTTTATTTATTTCTTGGTCCTTTCATTCGGAGTGTAACCTTCTCAGGATATTCAAATTCAGATCTCATTCTAGGAAAAAAGTAATTTTTTCTCTTCAACAAAAACGTTTCCTCTTGAACTTGTCTCTGCGGTGTTTCAAAGATGATTACCATGAGCGTTTGACAATTTTCCATTCATTAAATCTTCTTCTAGTTAAATTGTCGGAAAAATGTTTTCGAATTTATGAAATTCAAAACCCAAACAAATCTTCTTATCCTCTCCTCACGGCAGCGGAATATTCTGGGGAAGTGACATTATGTATGCCAATGGGGGAGGCAATAATATTTAAACGAGCACACATCCAATTCAACCAGGATCAGTTTATAGCTCTTTTCTCCTTGAAAGCATGTGTGAAATTCTCAAGAACTTGACATTCTTGTGTCGTTGTTATCGAATTAAATTTTTGTGTTTCATTTTGCTCGGTACAACTTGAAGCTGTGTTCTGGCTGCTTAGTCCTGACCATGGGAAGGAAACTTGCAAACAAACCCATTTCACTGATGATTTCATCGGATTGTTTGGCGAAATTGAAATCGGTGCAAGGGGTGAAGGTGTTAACTATAAGGGATTTGTTGGAGGACATTTTAACTGTAAACGATTGTTGGAAGAGGATTACCTATGCAACACATATGCTACTTGTATTTATTAGTTGTCAAGAAACATTTCTTATCTTCAAGAATGTGATTGATTTGTGGTCTGTGTATGACATATTTGTGGAATCAGTTTACTAAGTAGAATTATTTTGTTATTTGAATTTGGGTAAGAAATACTTTCACAAATATTTTCTCCAGATATTTTTGAAGGATTTTATGATAATTTTACTAAGGAATTATTTAAAGATTGTTTTTATATAATTGGCGCGCATTAAAGGGATTATGATTACCCTTAGAATGTCTGAGCACAGCGAGCCTTTAGTAAAGTTGGCGAGGGTTTAAAAAAAGATACCGGTCCACATTAGTTTTGAATGTCTGAACATCACATTACACATTCGTGTAGTGACGCTAAGGAAATAATCTCTGCGTTTCTGGTGACGTCAAATATGTGTCATTCCACAAAACTTGGTCTGTGATGCACATGTCGCGAACTGAGAGCTATTCGGTTTCCTCAATGGATAGCGATAACATAGACAGCATTCAACGCAACTTATGGTTCTTTATTTAACAAAGCTATCGAGATAAGAATTAAATGAGCTTATTATACGCTGCTTATTCTAGATCCACATTCGAAGAACAAGAAAAGGGCGTGAACCTGAAAACGAAAATGAGAGGCTGAAAGTTCAACTGTCAGCAAATTTCTGGGTTTGAAATTTAAGACACAAGATCATTGATGAATGTGAAAAAGAGTGCCGGAGACAAAACAGAGCCCTTTGGCACACCAGAATTTATTTTATAATAAATCAAATATAAAACCGTCCAATAAAACTTGTATAAAGCGTTTCGAAACTGGTTTGATGACGAATACTTATTTACTAATTTACGTTAGTATTGTGTATCGATTAATGACAAAATCTGATTTAATACGAGCACACAGAGCGAGAACTAGACTCAGAAGTTTTACTATTACAGTGGTAAAGTACAAGCCACATTAATCATTCTGGAGTGATAAGAAGTGCACTTGAACGGCTTGCAAGCATTCGGCTCACCAAATACAATTGATGATTTCACAAGAGTAAGGAAAAGACATTTGGGCTTTGACCATTTATCAACAAAAGGCTATGTGTAGCCTGAAACTCTACAAAGTCGGGAGCGGATAGAGGGACATCTAAATTTAATTGGAACAATTCACAAAATAAGATTGATAAAGTAGGACAACATTGCCAATAGCCTGAAAAGATTCATGTATAAAATCATGAGAGAATTCGGTATCAGAGATAAATTGATATGACTTAATGCTAATCAAAGTAACAAGCCAAACAAAAATTGCTGAATTGGTATCCTAGGATAGACTAATGAAGATATATAATACTGCCATGAAGCAGTTAATGTTACAATTAATCCTCCGAAGCATGCGAGTAATAGGTTAATTGTAGCCATAAGAGTACGGTGAGTAGGTAGATAGAAGAGACGAGGATTTCTTATATAACGGGCAATAGTGTTGAAAGAAATGGAATTGTAGAGAGTTGTGCAATCAACAGATCCTGAAAGCAGCCCATGAATTAAGTGAATGTCGCTTATTGCCCTTCGTTCTTTCAGCGTATTCAAGTTAATTAATAGAAGGCAGTCTGGATACGGAGGTAAAAAGGTTATTTTAAGACAGACCACGAAGTACGAAACGTAGGAAACGACGTTGAATGCTTTCAATTCTGGATATATGAATTTGTTGATAAGGGGACCATACTTGAGAGGCGTGTTCAAGAAGGGAGCGAACAAAGGTTATGTATAAAGATTGGGACATTCTTAGGACTATCGTTTCACAAAGTCTAGTGTAGAGTTTGCTTTAAGTACATATTATAATCTCTTCAATATGTGTAAGATAGTTGAGCACTCTCGTGGATAAAGGTTGATAATTAGAACGTATCGACGGGGAGTAGATAGAATGACATTTGGAAATATTTAGCTCTAAGCTATTTTTCAGGCACCAGACAGAGAAACTGTTGAGATCAAGTTGTAGAAGAGTGGCATCACGTGTGGAAGAAATGGTCTTGACAAACTATGTACCATCGGCGTAGAGTAAAATATGGGAATTTTTAATGAACATTTCAATTTCGTTAAAAGTAAGATTAAAGACAAGAGGTCCTAAGTGACTGCCTTGTGGGACCCCGTAGCTAAGAAATCAGACAAGAAAGATCTTAATCGAACTTTGTAGTAACGTGTTTTCAGGTAAGAAGAAATCGATCTTGAAAATAGGTTCAAGTCCAAGGGTGGACAGTTTGAATAGGAAAAGGTTATGTGAGATTTTGACAAAGGCCTTATTGAAATCGGTAGAGACCACGTCGCATCGACTTTCTGTCCGTTTTCTAAGGTTGAGAGGCTAAAGTATACGAATTCAATAAGGTTAGTCGTTCTGGACCTACCCTTGAAAAAGCCGTGATGTTTAGGGGAAAAGAGAGACAACGAAAACTTAAAATATCATTCAAAATTCTTTCAAAGATTTTCGGAATATGTGAAAGTTTAGCAATTGGACGATAGCTTGTAACTTTACACTTTGGGCACTTTTTATGTATGGGGGTTATGGAAGAGGTCTTCATTAATTAACTGAGGGAATTATTTTTGAGATAGGGATAAACGGAAGGTTTTTAATTAAATCATAGCTTAAGAGAACTAATTCGCTTACTTCAAGTGCACCTTTTTCAGTGTCAAATCACATCACAAGGTTGAGTGAATAGGGCTTAGATGCACTGAAATATTCAATAACGTTTTTAGATATGTATGATACTACTTAACAATTTACTAACTTTTAAGTAGTTTACTAGCTCATTCTTAATTTAAAACATTTTCTAACTAGTATAGTACTAAATCAATTTTCTTAATAAATTGCTTCTGAACACACCTAAAACAATGACGTTTGAAAATTTGAATGAGTCATATGAAGTTAGCACGATACTAAAAAATAAGATCGGTAGTCGAAGATTTTAACTTTAATAAAAGGGTAGAGAAAGTATGACGCTATATTCGATTTAAATTTGCCAAATCGTTGTTTTAACCTAGTTTAATTCTAAAAGAGCCTTTAGAGCGTACTAATTCAAATAAAATTTTGTGCAATTGTTATAAAATAAATAAAAAAAAAATAAAAATAAAAAAAAAACAAATCACAGAAACCTATGCCGTGATAAAGAAAGCAATAAACACATATTGGCGCAAAATTTTAAACAGCCTTTTATTAAGGCATTAGTATGATACTACTTAACAATTTGCTAACTTTAAAGTAGTTTACTAACTCATTCTTAATTTTAAACATTTTCTAATTAGTATCGTACTAAAAGAATTTTCTTTATAAATTGCTTCTGAACACACCTAAAACAATGACATTTCGTGTAAAAAAATACGTACACGAACCTTTTTTGATGTTTGCAAATGTCAAAGAGTCGTATGAAGCTAGCACGATACTAAAAAAATAAAATAGGTATTCGATGATTTTAACTTTAATAAAAGGGTAGAGAAAGTATGATGCTATATTCGATTAAAATTTGCAAATTCGTTGTTTTAACCTAGTATCATACTAAAACAGCTTTAGCATCGTACTAATTCAATTAAAATTTTGCGTTATTGTGTTTGTTTTTCTAAAATTTAATTTTCCGTACACAATAACTGGTCCAGTCAATTAATTATTTATTTGCGGAAAAAATAGTAAAGTATTATTCAAGAACATAATCTTTCGCAACAAAAACATCCAACAAAAAAAAACAACAAGAGATAAATGTTTTTAGTACCTTTTGACACTTTTCTCTTATAACACTGTGATTGTTCTCAAATAATTGTCCGCATTCCAGTTGTACTTCTCATTTTTTTTTTCTTCAAACAATATTATTAGTGAAACACACCAAGTTGTTTGATTGAAAAAAATTTGAATATTCAAAAATTCAAGTTTAAAAAAAGAAAACAACTCGCAGGCATTTATATTTGTATTTTATAAATTAACAATTTTATTTGAAATATGTATATAATAGCTTTATTATTTATGTATATATACAAAATATTTTCGGATCAATACTAACGATATTTTTATTTTTAATATGTCTACACAATTTAAACCTTCGTCTTAAAATATTTTACACTTTTGATTTTAATATTTAATATTAATAATAACATCTTTTATCAGTTTTAGTAAAAATAGTTACAATTTGTTTTAATTTTATTCAAGTTTTTACATACACTAAATACATACATTCAAAAATATTGATCCACTTTAGCTTTTTTATTTCGTATATCTTTTATTTTATATTTTAGAAAATTTGAACAGCTGTTCCTTTGAAACTTCATACCAAAAACTACTTATATAAATGATTCTTGAATAAGAAATAGTGCCATGAAATAAAGTCGAATGTGAAAAAAATTTTGATCTTCATTGCACTTTTAAGAGTCCTAATCGATTTTGGACTTTAGATTTCTTTAAATTTTGTTCCTTCGTATTACAGTGAGAGTAAATGTATTGGACTTTATTTCAAGACAATTACAAAGTTAGTAAATAGTTAAAGAGAGATAAAGTCTGAAGAGCAATAAGATTAAGAACAATTATTTCGTTATGTATAAATATATGGTTAGAAAAAATCTACAAAGTACAGTACAGTCAAACTTGACAAAATTGGGAGGTACATCACAATAATTTGCAACGGAGCTGAACTTTATACATTCTTTTAACTGTTTCTTTAAGATCCCTTTTCCAATGATCCCTTTTCAATTTCATCGACTTTTTTGTTAAAGATATTTAATGAAATCCTATTTTTGAAAAGGAAATGTTTGTTGGCAAAAAATATTCAGCTTGCAATCTTAAATATTTGTTCTTATAGGTCAAAAATTCTCTCTGCTAAGTGTCAGCAAATATATAGAGCCTCGGAACAAAACTTCTTGTTGGACTCATGATGAAAAATGTTTTAAATTGTAAGCTGAATAGTTTTTGGCAACACTCTTTTTATTTTCGATCACAATTTAAGGGGTTGAAATAGGAAGAGCTCAACGAGAGTGTATTCGACATATTGTTTGTGTATGCCTTAGGAACTTTGAAGAACAATAAAATCAGGTTATCCGGTACAAACTATTGTGATGTTAAAAAATAGGTTCACTGTACTTTTTGTATCAGAGTTAAAAGTTAATAGTAAAAACTACCTAGTAAGATTAAGATAGGGAGAATTTTTTCGAACACAAAAGTAAAGATAATTGTTTTTGGTCAATTAGTTGTTCGAAAAAAAATATTTTATTAATTTCATAATGGTAAACATACATTCAGAGAAGAATTCGTTGTCAAAAAATAATATTTATTTTTTTTTGATTAATAATCTAAAGGGAAACAACATTTTAAAATAATTTGAAGGAAAGATTAAAAAAAAGTTCAAAAGTTCCAACACATTTTTAAAAATAAAAACATTTCGAAATCTAATTTTTATTCTAAAACTGGCAAACTAAAACCTTGAATTATCCAAAATGAAAAAAAAATATAAAACGCAAACATATTGAAAATAAAATATTAACAATAACTAAATTAGGGGCTCTTGAACTTAGTGAATTACAACTTTCTGCTATTCATGTATCTTATCATCACAATTTTAATAAGTACATGATGAGTCAAAAGTGCCTTCTTAATTTGAAAATGATGTCCTACGAAGTGTTATGGAACACGCTCTAGAAAGAGCCCGTCTATGTGAGCATGAAGCTGGTGCTCATTTGAGGAACAATTTATTCCATACTTAGCCCAAAAACTCTCTATAAAACATACTGTGTAATTCTTAAATCGATTCTTGGCCCGTTGCTATTTTCGATGTACATTAATGATTTACCTTCTCAAATCGGGCAGAGTTCTATTTACTAGGTCAATAGAACTGATGATGTACAGATTCGGTTAAGTTGCAAGTTAGGATTAATTGAAAATAGTGCTGTATTACTCAACTAGGATCTACTCTAAGCGAATACTTGAATTACATAACTTTAAAACTCTGAATAATGTAGTTACTATAAAAGATCCACTTTACTTATATAACAAGTTTATTTTTTGAAATTCAAATAGATCGTTTACTTTTATTCAACCGACACGCACATGCTTAGCACCTAAACCACAATTCTTTGTGTGTGCTGTCAGGCTATGGAATTCTCTACCATTGGACATTAGAAAACTACGAGTTACTTTAAATTTTGATAAAATGCTCTTTAAGTATTTGGCTAACAATCCTGATTGTTAAAGCTACTGGAATAAAATAAATACTAAAATACTAAATAAATTATTAATAAAAATTATCACTTTAAATTATACCCTGCTCAATTTATATTTGCAGTACAGGGAAGATAGGAAATTTGCCTTTCAGTCTGACCATTATGAATTTCAATAAGCTATCTTTAATTTAAAGCTCTTACAGTATTGCCGTAGGAGCATTAAAAATTGCCACAAATCTCTGAAAAATGTTTGCTACCAAAAGCTCGAAAAAGCTTAAATCCTGAAAGTTACAAAGCACAAACCAAAGAAAGTGCCATGTGAATTTCTATCAACTTGGCAATGGTAACTCTGATTCAGTGTTTTTTTTTAATAAACAAAATAAGGGTTGGTTGCAAATTGGCGATCAGTCTCCTTTTGCTTTTACTCATGGAGCAGATAGGTCATCGTGGGCTGTACGTGAGCTCAAAGAAGATTACACAAACAATTTTAATGTAACTCAGTGGCAATTTCTTAAGTTAAGGTGCCGTGCAAACATCAGCAGGCACAAGTGTTTCTGAAAAATCTCTCCCATAAGGCCTGTACTGCAAATATAAATTGAACAGAGTATAGAAAGTCACTTTTGACCCACCCTGTACATCTTAAAAAGATGATTTTGTCTAAATTACAATTTTTTGTGGTACATAGTTTAATTTGGGCGCAAAAGTCGCGATATAAATATAACTCTGTTACTCAGTTCTATTGTGTCCTAATTTTCTTAAATAAAATGTAAAAATTGTACTAAAGATGTGTTTAAAATTCAAACAGTAACTTTTTCTTATTACTGGGTAAAAAAATTGTAAGGCAAGGTAGTTATATCGGTTTGCGTATAAGTACCTGCCAATCATAATATTAATTCCTTCAACACAATTCATGGAAACTGACACTCTGTTATGTTAACACATATTGGCGTTTTGAAACACAAAATTACTCCATCCCCATTCTCAAAAGATGGTTTTTATTTAAGAACAAGTAAAATCGAATAATTTTATCCCTAATTTGAATAAAGTGAGCAAAAGTGCTGCCACAGCAATAACCGAAGCCATCAGACGAAAAAAGTCTGCGAAAAACTTTTAGGTGTATAATCTCTCCCTCTCAGTGTTGAGTTTATAAAAAGTAATTGCCTTGACCTTAACAAGCATTCACACCCTAACAATGAAACCTTGTCTTTCATATACCCGCCTGGGATCTCGCGCAGGGGTGATGGTGTGCTAGCATTATTCAACGACAGGCGTAGCGACCCAAAGTCCTTTGGCGAGACACAAAAAGTGCTTCTTGTTTAACAGTTAATTTCTGTCACCTTGCCACCTTTTTTCGAGAGGTAATCTTCTCCTTTACGTGCACGAGGTTTGGGAAAATACCGAAGGAATTTCATTCAAAAACATTCTGCCACAAATCAAATTAACGTCAGAACCACACAATCTCCACCACCATCACCAAAAACCGATGCTTGTGACAACTTGGCTATTTGGCAAATTTTAGAGCTGTGTTTCCACACCCCAATTCTGTGTCTGTATATTGTGGCAGCTAAATTTAATAAACATCAAGATGTCCTTTGCTTATGGAGAGCTGCCACGTGATATCATTATACCACAAGATATTTAGTCAATTTGATAAAACTGTTTAAACGATTGAAAAGCTGAAACGTGCTTGAAATGCAAATAGTGCCACTGAATTCAGTAGATATTTTATGGCAGCTCCGCTCGCAATAAAGCATATGGCAGTTGATAGTTGGGGTTCTTACACAGAAATGGGAAGAATCCCACCTCGTAAAAATGACCTTTTACGAGATTCGAGGTTTCTCAGTCTCCAGAACTTTCGTATTGCATGAAATATCCTCATGTTTTGCAGTTTATGAAGAGCTATCAAAAGTAACATACCTACATAAATATTTCTTGAATGTTTTGCTTTGAATAGAAGAAGAGACGAACAGAAGCTTCTTTTACGACATTATTGTCCTTGCAAATATGATTTTGCATTGTCCTGGGGATAGATTTTGTAGGTACACGGTTCTGTTTCTGTTTTTCGTTTAGGAACTCAAATTGATTTTGTAATAAAATACAGTCAATCGTACTCTGAACACAACTCAATTTTCACAACAATTCCGTTTAGAAAATGTCCTTGGGCTGACGGTACAGAGTTGTGAAAAATGAAATTTGATTGAATTTTTGTTAACAATTTCGTGGGACAATTTTTGGAAGGTACACATTACATGTTTTGCTGCACTAAGTGTTTGAATGAAAATAAATGTATTGACAATAAAAAGTCCAATTGCTGTTAGACGTTAGAAAATTGAGCAAATACGAAATTCACTCGGTAAAGGCATGAATTGTGTCTGAGCGAAAAATCTATAGCTTACAATTTCAAATCTTTTCAGAATGAAATTTTTCAACAAAACATAATTATTCCCAAAGATAAAAAATAAGTTCTTTTAAACGATTTGAATGCAAATGAAATCTCCAAAAACAATAATCGGTGTGAATGTCATTATACTAGGATAACCTGAAAATATTTCGATCTGAAGATGGCAGCACTCGTCAAGAAAAGCTAGGAAGGAAGTATATTTGTGTCTCCTCTGAAAGATACTTTTCAAAATTACGGCGTTTTGGACGCTCAATTGTTGATTGATAAACGATTTTTACTTGCGACTTTTAGGTACTATAAGGCAAGTAAAAAAAATCGAAGTCGAGATTCTGATCAAAGTTGACATTACGATGATAGCGAAGACCAAAAAAGTGGGTCTCGCAATTCTGTCTGTCTGTTGCACTACAGCTAAACGGCTCGGCCGATTTTCTTCAAACTTGGTGGATATGGGTTTTAATTTTTCACCCCCTTATGGTTTTTTCTTTTTTTTTAAGACCAAAAATAACGCTACCTGCCATACGATTTTTTTCGAAATTTTATAAATATTTTTTTTTCTCAAAAATTGTCGCACAAATTAAAAAAAAAAAAATTCATTTAGCTAAAGTTAGATAATGGTTGAAAATTTTTTTCCAAAAAATGGTTATTTTTGGTACCCTCCTAGGAACCATTTGTTTGTTTTTGATTTTATCAAAAACCTTACCACCGATTTTGATCATTTTTTTATGTTTAGGCTCCCCAGCAGTTGTTTCAATATTATTGTGTATTCAAATTTTCAACAAATTTTTTTTTTGATTTTTAAAAAAAATTTCAAATTCTTTCTTTCTTTCTTTCTTTAAAACTCAATGTTTCGTAAGCGCAATGCTCGATTTTTTTCAAACTTGATAAATAAAAGGTTTTTAATATAAATTATTAGATGTAAGAAAAAAAAATTTATTTTACCTAAAAATATCGGTACCCTCCATACAAATGTTTAAAAATGGTTTTCGAAAATCGTATTTTTCTCGAAAACGGTTCCGAGAATTTGGCTTAAATTTTTTTTCTTTTGATTAATTTTTAAGATCTTTAATTTAATAAAAAAAAATTTAAAACAAGATAACGGGTGATTTCTTTGAGGTTAGGATTTTCATGCATTAGTATTTGACAGATCACGCGGGATTTCAGACATGGTGTCAAAGAGAAAGATGCTCAGTATGCTTTGACATTTCATCATTAATAGACTTACAACTTAGACAACGTCGAATTTTCAGTGAATGGGCCCTAGAAAAGTTGGCAGAAAATCCGCTTTTTTATCGACAAATTTTGTTCAGCGATGAGGCTCATTTCTGGTTGAATGGCTACGTAAATAAGCAAAATTGCCGCATTTGGAGTGAAGAGCAACCAGAAGCCGTTCAAGAACTGCCCATGCATCCCGAAAAATGCACTGTTTGGTGTTTTTTGTACGCTGGTGGAATCATTGGACCGTATTTTTTCAAAGATGCTGTTGGACGCAACGTTACGGTGAATGGCGATCGCTATCGTTCAATGCTAACAAACTTTTTGTTGCCAAAAATGGAAGAACTGAACTTGGTTGACATGTGGTTTCAACAAGATGGCGCTACATGCCACACAGCTCGCGATTCTATGGCCATTTTGAGGGAAAACTTCGGAGAACAATTCATCTCAAGGAATGGACCGGTAAGTTGGCCACCAAGATCATGCGATTTGACGCCTTTAGACTATTTTTTGTGGGGCTACGTCAAGTCTAAAGTCTACACAAATAAGCCAGCAACTATTCCAGCTTTGGAAGACAACATTTCCGAAGAAATTCGGGCTATTCCGGCCGAAATGCTCGAAAAAGTTACCCAAAATTGGACTTTCCGAATGGACCACCTAAGACGCAGCCGCGGTCAACATTTAAATGAAATTATCTTCAAAAAGTAAATGTCATGGACCAATCTAACGTTTCAAATAAATCGATGAGATTTTGCAAATTTTATGCGTTTTTTTTTTAAAAAAAGTTCTCAAGCTCTTAAAAAATCACCCGTTATTAGTGACTGTACGTACCATAGAACGATTTTTTAAAATTTTGAATTTCTCATTATCGGCATAACGGATTTTAATGAAATTTCTTAGAGAGAAGCTTCTAAAAAGTTAAAAAACATTTCAACATTTCAAAACTTTAAAAAAAATATTTTTTTTTTTTGAATTCTGAAAAAAATCTATTTTTTTTTTTGGAAAATTCAATATCTCGAAAACAACTCCATATTTTTTTTTGTAAATTTAATTTTTATTCGAACAATAATAAAAACTTTAAATTGGCGTACCAAAATTTTTTCTTAAAAATGTTTTAAAATTTTTTATATAAAAGCTTATTTTTTTAAGAAACCACTACAAAGACTTATAATTTTTGTTCTTGCATAAATCTATATTTGCTTGAATCACATGGCATCCTATTTTTACCTCCAACTACTAAAGAAGTTGTTTTAGTCATTTAAAAATTTAATTTTATGCTTATGAACAGTTTTTCTCTAATAACATTCAATTGTGAAATTCTTAGTCTATTACATAGGAGTAAGTTCGTGCATTTAATTTCCTTTTTTAAGACCAAAAATAAACTACCTGTCATACGAATTTTTTTCGAAATTTTATAAATATTTTTTTTTAAGACCTGCGCCACAGATTTAAAAAAAAAAATTCCAAAAATTTCATTTAGGTAATGGTTGAAAAAAATTTTCCACGAAATAGTTATTTTTGTTTTTGATTTTCTCAAAAACGGTACCACCGATTTTGATTATTTTTTTTTATGTAAGGCTCCCCAGCAGTTTCAATATTATTGTGTATTCAAATTTTCAAACAAATTTTTTTTAGATTTAAAAAAAAAAAAATAATTTTTTTTTTTGAAAACTCAATATTTCGAAAACCACATGTTTGATTTTTTTAAGACTTGATAAATAAAAGTTTCTTAATATAATCTACCAGTTATGAGAAAAAAGAAATTATTTTACCTAAAAACAACGGTACCCTCCATACAAATGTTAAAAAATGGTTTTGGAAAATCGTATTTTTCTCGAAAACGGTTCCAAGAATGTTGTTAAAATTTTTTTCTTTCGATTAATTCTTACGACCTTTAATTTAATAAGACAAATTTTAAAAGAAGATATGACTGTACCTACCATAGAACGAATTTTTCGAATTTTGAATTTCTCATTATCGCCATAACGGATTTAAATGAAATTTTTAATAAAGAAGCTCCTAAAAAGTTTAAAAGACATTGCATTTAAATATTTTTTTAATTTTTGGAAAATTCGAAATGTCAAAAGCGGCTTAGTATTTTTCTTGGAGATTTAACTCTCATTCGTAAAATAATAAAAACTTAAAGTTGGCGTACCAAAATTTTTTCTTAAAAATGTTTAAAAAATTTTATACATAAAAGCTTATTTTTTTAAGGAACCACTACAACGACTTATAATTTTTATTCTTGCATAAATTCATATTTGCATAGCATTCTGTTTTTATCTCTTACCACTAAAGGAATTTAAAAAAATTCATTTTATCCTTATGAACAGTTTTCTTTAATAACATTCGTTTTTAAAATT
The DNA here is from genome assembly GCA_963931855.1 of Philhelius festivus. Taxonomy (NCBI): domain Eukaryota; kingdom Metazoa; phylum Arthropoda; class Insecta; order Diptera; family Syrphidae; genus Philhelius; species Philhelius festivus. The sequence goes on along the minus strand of OZ007556.1, from coordinate 4,698,871 downwards.
CCTAGTCTCTGACATAAGAGCAAGTATACAACGTATACAACCAGTAATCATTTTGCTTAAAAACTTTTAACCAAAAGAAAAAGAAAATCACACACACGTCCTTCCATGATATCAATTGTTAAAGTTTCTAGTTGAATTTCTTTTAAGATTTACTGATAATTCAAATTTAAATGCTAATGATCCTAAAAGTTTTATTTAAGGAAATTGTGATAATAAAATTACAAGTTAATCATACTTTACTTTCTTTCGCTTTAACGACTATATCTATATCTTTCTTTTTTGTTTTGTCGTCGATTATATCTTTTTTTTTAAATATACGAGTATGTATATGTATATACCTAAATTCTTCACAAAAACTTTACAAAACGGTAGAAATCTAGTATAATTTAATGTTAACATACTAAAATTTGCGTTGTAATTGCTAAAATGAGAGAAATTTGAGAAAATAAATTGGGCACCCCGAATTGCAATATGATTGCTACGAACTGTCAAACACTATTAGCGTTCCACATACCATCCACACTGCAACGAAGGATTTGTTCGTGCTAGACTAACCTCAAACTCATTTTAAATAAATTTTCTTGCTGATGGTCATGGCTGAACCGCCATTCGCAAAAATAAAAAGAAAATGCATGTGAACGAAATGTCAAAATGGGCGAATGTTCGTTCATTCGTCGGTCGTTGGTCGCTCTCATGTGAATAGTCCTTTATATCTCCTATTTTGGCCGATATTGCAAGAAGAAATTTTAAAAAACTTCCTAATCCTTATGAAATATAATTTTTATTGAAATATGTTCTTAAAACTAACCAAGTTGACTCGTCACCTATACAGCTTCAAATTCATTTGATCCACGTTTTAATTGGATTGGCACCAAATACCAACATTTTCGGTACGTCAATTTTATTTCAAAATATTCAATACAAACGATAATTAATTAAATAGGTCGAGTTTTAAATTTAAGTAATAATTTTTTCGTTCAAAATAAACATTTAAATTATAGAAGAAGGAAAACCAAAAAATATATAAATATTTTTACATATTTATAGTTCTTGTTTTTGTGGAAAACAAGAAATTATTAGAGATGTGACGGATATCCGGTAAGTATTCAGTATCCGGCTATGCGGCTTCGTTTATAATATCCGTCCGGAGCCGAATTCTTTTATATCTGGCCGAATACCGGATAGTAGTTTTTTCAGTAAAAAAAAAACAGCAAGATATTAAATTTTATGATCTTATCGACTTTATTTAACATACAATAAAGGCGCATTTTTAGACTCAACTTCATTTGAAGTGCCATATTTTCTTTTAATGATTTAATAATCATATAAATTTAAAACTTAATAATTTACAAATATTCCCCTGAAGAAGACAGCAACCCCTGTCGAAACGTCGCCGTCGGGAAAGCAAATGTAACTTCGTTGTTTCATTGCCAAAAATACAGTGACCAAAAAAAGCCGAAGGAAAGATTTTATTAATCACTTCCACTCATCTATATTAAAAGTGTTTCCTTGCAATTATCTTTGACTTGAAAGCCTAAAAATATTTTATATAATTTTTTTTTGTATCCACACGGTGCAATTTAAAACAACACATATTTCAAAAATCTCGAAAAATCAAAATTTTTTGGATTTCATCCTATTTTTGAGCGAGCCAAATATATTAATTAAAATGAAAATTGTAAACGCAGGATTTAATTTTGATAAGCAATGCAACTTTTAAAAGCTTTACATTTGAGAATACCATAGTTGAGCACACACCCTAATATGCATATTTCAGAAAAGAGTCTCTCACTATAGTATAAATACACTGCTACATAGAGATGAAAGATAAGTTTTGTCGAATTTGAACAAAATTGAGGACTGTCTTCCATAGCTCGTTAAGAGTATCATTTTTGGCAAAAAACTCAATCTGACTATTGCCTTTCGCACCCTCTTTAAAAAGTCTCGTGAATTTTATCTTCATCATCAGCACGAGTTGTATTTTTTTTGTTACAGGGTGAATCTCCTGTTTCCTCACTACTTAATGATTTGTTGTCATCACAACTCATTTGTAAACTATCCAACAACAACAATATTCTTTTGTGTTTTATATAAGTCTTAGCTGTAAATATTTTTTAAAACACGTTTTGAAGTTGAATTTTAAAAATGGCAAAAAGTATTAGAAATATTTGCACAGCGCTGTATAAATGCACGGTCAGCAAAAAGCCCCCGTAACTCTACAATTAAGAGCTGGAAAGCAGTTTAGTTTCAAAAAGTGAATGTGTATAGAACTAAACAGACAAAGGATTTTTCATTTTTCCTTTGGCATTTGAACCACGAACGAATTTTGTGTTACTTTTAGTGTGAATAATCAATAAGATTGATTTGATAAATGTCAATGGAAAAAATTCGAACAGAATTGAAGAGGTCAGCCATTATTATATGAATATGTATGAATGAAGGGCTGGTTTCTTTGTCCAAATGAAACTTCGCGTTAATGAGTTTGTTCTCCTATCGATTTTGTTTGCTTTAATAACTAGAAAACTGTTTTGAAGGAAAGGCAAGGTTAAATCGGGAGGGCATTGTCCTGTCTAGATAGGTAGAATATTCTTTTTTTTTATTCCTTTTAATGTTTGAGGAGCTTTGATTTCTGATGATTGGACAAAATGGAATGTTAAATTTAATTGCATTTATGTACATATGTTTACCTTCAAATAAAAGAATTGAATTGAAATTCTTTGGTTTATTTTTGAAAACAATATTTGCATTCCTAACTTACGAGTATAAGTACTCGGTCAATCTGTTTTTCTATTCATAGTTTCAGCTATTGAAATGCTAATAGAAAAAACTTGATTAATTAATTAAAATTGTGAAAATAAAACTGCTTTTACATAATTTTCTTGTTCTACGGTAATTTTAGGTCTCTTAATAAAAATTTAAAGAACCATCAATTTCAACCACCACCGGTAGTATAATTCAAATGCCCGTGATTACAAGATACCTCTGTTATAAGGTCAAAACTTATATAAGAAGTCTGTTTTCTTAGATTGGAAACAAAACCATCAAGGCTTAATTATGATAATTAGTTGGCTTAGTCTGCTGTAGAAAAATTATAACTGTGAAATTAATAAACGTGAAATAGCGAAAGGTTAGGACTTATTCCGTGGACTAATTCAAAGTGTTATTAATAAAACAAAATATCTATTAAGTGATGTCCACAAAAGAAGGTGGTGGTTTGCCGATGTGAAAAATTCATTCGGACATTGAATTTGAATGAATTTGCAATTGGAGGGTCCAATAGTAGTTTCACTTGCCTCGGTTTTTGGGAGTTCTTACCATTTCTTAAATCTGTTTGCCTCCTCTTCTTGTTTAATTTTGTTTTTGATAACATTTGTCCATATTCCGCAATAGGGCTCAGGCCCTGTTAAGCGGGCTGATGCGCCTATTTTTGCTAGGGAATCTGCCTTTTCGTTTCCATGAACACCCATGTGACCGGGTACCCAGTAAAGTGTGACCTTCTTCTGGTTGCCAAGTTCATTTAGCCTGCTTATTCACTCCCACACAAATTTAGAGCTGATGGTATATGTGCTCAGTGTCTTGAGTGCCGCTTGACTATCTGACATGATGGCAATGTTCTTGTTACGATAATTCTTTTCGGGATTTCGATCCATGCATTTCCCTATGGGGCTTAGCTCCGCTTGGAAGATGCTGGTGGACTGCCCCATCGGTATGGAAAGTTTGGTTCTTGACCAGTTCCTTCGCTTGTTCTCGATCCATCAGTGTACCTTTTGATGGTATTTGTTTCGAGGGTGTAGTTTATTTCCTCTCCTATCCAATCTTTTTTTTTTTTTTGCTTAGCTGTATAAAATTTTTTTCTCGAAATTATGTTTTTGTGATCATACTATCTCTTGGGATGTCAAGAATGTTTGTTATTGTGGGCTTACCGATTAAGTCCCTTTCTCTGACACCAATAATTTTGCCTGTCCCAATTCCTTCTGTTGAGAACATCATAATACCTCCCACTCCCGCACTTCTAATGACCTCGTGTAGAGGGGATAGATGAAAGACAACCTCCATAGCTGCGGAAGGGCAGGTTCTCATCGGTCCCGTAATACAGACACATGCGAGCCTTTGAACTTTTTCTTGGGTTTTTCTAGTTGTTGATAATTCGGTTTTCTTGTGTCATGCAACCGCATCATAGGTATATGACGGGTCTTACCATCATAGTATACATCCACTTCAGGATGTTCGATTTGCATCTCCATGACCTGACATTTGGACATTAAGAAATATAAGAGCAGAATGAAAATTTAATTTTGAATAAAATAACAATGTCTATTTAATATATCTAGTTTTTTAACCATTTGCAATTATTGGACAATCAACCATCATCGAAAAAAAAAGAAAATATACAAATTTTATAAATTACTCGTATATATTATGCACTACAATTGCTAGGTGAGGAAGATTTCACGAAGAAATATAGGTTTCCAAGGAAAATATCGGGAAACTCATGACAATTGGTAAAATATCGGTGAAATTTTAAGTTACCAAATAGGCATATTACTTATTGTAGTAGAATTCCTTAAGGAAACTTCACTTTACTATTCCACGATTTATTAATGGAAAATTTTAATCCGTAGTTTTACTGTTATTCTATGGTTAGTAAAATCGTGTAATAAAGCTGGAGTAAGTGTTTTTTTTTATAATAGCGCTGTTACTGATTAGTCTGCGTATTACTGTGCGTGCAAAAGATTTGAGGTTATGAACTTCATAAGGATTTAAAAGCTTAGGTGATCAAAAAGACGGTTTATGAAGTCATGCATTGTTAAGTTATAGTATATAACATTTAATGTACTGCTGGTACTTAACAAAGCAGAAACTTTGCAACCATATAAAAAGGCGGGTTAAACAAAGGATTTAAAAAAGACACATCTTTGTTTTGATAGTAATAGTAATCGGAGTCCATTTTATTTTTTTCCATTCCAATATCCTTAAATTTAAAACCTAAGCATCATTCCATGAATAATTGAACTTGTTTTATTGGTGGAATTATGGAAGCCTATAGTTTTTGCCTACTATTGATAAATCGTGTTCGAGTGTACATTGGTGAATGATATTTAAATATTAGTTTATCATTTCATTGCAAATGCCAGTTAACAAATCAGGAATAATTTTATTTTGTCAGTAAACATATAAACAGTACAATGTTTAATAGAATAGGCCATAGAATGGAACCCTAGGAAACTCCAGCCTGAATTATAAAGAATGTTGAGGAACAGTTTTGGAAAGCTACATATTTTTGACAACAATTTAACTAAGAATGCAGGAATTTCCCTGTCATAGAAGAAAATTTTAACTATATTTGTATATAGAATAGAATAGAATAGAATAGAATAGAATAGAATAGAATAGAATAGAATAGAATAGAATAGAATAGAATAGAATAGAATAGAATAGAATAGAATAGAATAGAATAGAATAGAATGTTTCGAATACTTTTGGAGATTCTAAGAACTTCAGCAGTTTAAGACGTTCTTGGCGAACACCATCTACAATTAATAAAAAAGCGGTTTTATAATTTCCTTCTGCATGAAACCCAGATTGGTAGATACTCAAAAGCTTATTACTGATCAAGTTCTATTACATTTGGTTTTCTAATACTTGGGATACAAACAGTTGGTCTTTACTAAGGTTTACTCTATTTTTTTAGACTTTGCTGGACTGGAATTATTTAATTCTTCTTCAACGAAAGGAGCTATAAGCATCCAAAACTATTGAATTTTGTTCTACTGAAAGTAAACCTTCAAAAAAAGTGTCTATTTATCAGTGAAATCGAAATTTAATAATTCGCCATTACCCTCAATAGACCGATCAGTAAGCCTCGCATTCTGCAGTTGTGTGAAGAAGGGTGTAATCAGATTCGAAACGTCACAACTCAAAAAATTAAATGAATCAATAATTGACCTAGAGCCCAATTTAGGACTATAATCAATCTTAAGGGTTAAGGAAATGTTAATTTTAAAGTAAGTTTGGTACATTCATACGAGTACATACGAAGAACAATTAAATTTCGATCTATAAGTACCAAAGACACAAAAACATTTACATATGTAATACTCAACATTTATGTTTTTGTATGATAACTGATGACTGAATATATGAGTATTGTCACAGTGGAACTTATATTTTGTTCTCATGAAAAACATTTTTTTTCTGTATTATACTAAGGAATACCTGCCAATTTACTGATGCCATGATACAAGTGTCATCCTAAGAAATTTGGATAATATGAGACCATAGGCTATGGTAATCTTTATATTTGAATTATCTCTAAAAGTATTTTTTCCTCATTTAAATTCATAAAATATTTAAATAGGACTTTCCGAAAAGAATCTCTCGTTTAAGTAGTAGACATTTTCTAAAAAAAAATTAAATAAAATGAAAAAATGAAATCAAAAAAGAAGAGCAATACTTACGAGAAAATGCTTTAGCTTTTCTTTACTCAGTTTTAAAAAAAATATTTGATAATGAAATTTTTTTAAATGTATGTTATATGAGTAAAAATTAAAACTAACACAACACTTTTTTCTTATATAAGTCCTAGTCAGGGTTGCAATAGCTTAAGCTTGGCTTTAATTCACAAGCTAGTGGGTGACTTATGAATTAAATAAAAATTAATTCAGCACCTACTAAGTGACTTATGCATTAAAAAAATGTAAGTCATGAGCAAGTAAGTGACTTAAAATAAAAAAAAATTAATTCAAAAGTTACCTAGTGACTTATGAATATAAAAAAAATTAATTCATAGGCTAATGGATGAATTCTGATTTTTATTTATTTAATTTTGACACACAAAAGCTTGAAATCTACTTTTGTTAATAATTAAATAATTATGTAGTCACAACAAGCTTAAACATTTCCAATTTACCAACTAGCTTATGAATTAATTTTTGATGTGTAAACATCTTTCCCGGCGGTAGAGTGAATCCAAAACGTGGGTAAAACTTGTAACCCGTTACGGTTACACGTTACCGTTACGGTTACACGTTACGGTTACACATTACGGTTACACATTACGGTTACACGTTCTGTGTAGCAACCTACTTTACCGATGATTGCATTTAACACCATGTTTACATTGGAAATATTGCGAACTTACGACATCGTGTTTACATTAGCCGTGTTTTATTGGTTAGTGAATACACTACATATCAAAATTTAACATTGAAAACAACAACAAACGATTAGTGAATAAAAATAAGCTAGTAATTGAAATGGATAATTTAGTGAAGCTAGAGTTTCGGATGTTGAAATGTAGGAGGTGTTTAGGTGGTGTCCGAAAAAGTATATGTGGCATACTTGAGGGTATGTTCGTTGGTATTTATTTTGTTATACTTTGCCGTTACTAATCCAAAGTGTGATCGCTCCGAAATTTACAGAACAAATATTTTTTCAAATGCAAACTTTTAATTCATACCATAATTCCGGCTTTACACTACTGCCATTAATTTTGTCATAAAATATTGAATCAATTTACGCGAAGGCGATTGGTTTCGATTGATATATTTTATCAGTTCACTGGCATTTGTTCAAAAATGTCATGTAATTGCGGCATTATGTTGAATTTATATAACAACTGAAAAAATCACATTTTAGTTGAATTAATACGATGTTAAGGCTGTTTTAGTATGGAGCTAGGTTAAGACAACGATACTTTCTCTACACTTTTATTGAAGTTAAACTCTCAGAATAGGTACCTATTCTATTTTGTTAGTATCGTTCTAACTTCATATTGTAAGACATTTTCATACACTTTAACATTAATGTAAAAATATTATTTTGTATTACTTAGTAATATCTTTCATTCAAGTATTGACTACATTTATATTATTAATAAAGTTTTTGCTGAAAGAAAAAGTCATTGATTTTTAATTAATTTAGAAATATTTTGCATAAAATAATTCAATATACATACTTTTCTTGTGTTCAAATCAATTTGAGGTTTTTTTAAATAATCTCTCATAATATGACTCTTTAACATTTAAAAACGTCCAAATAGGTCTGTTTTCTTAGTTTTTTACACGAACTTTGTTTTAAGGTTGCTCAGAATCAATTTATTAAAAGAAATTGCCTTAGGCTAGGCGGTTTCTTAACTGTTTGGTTCAAGAAACTAAAAAGTTTGTGTTTTGACACAAACAAAACGATTGCCTAAAATGAGTTCGCTATTTTGTGTAACATATAATTATATGCACCTGCGCGGACATTCAACCAAATTGGTCATCTGTTTTCTATAAGTATCCAAACAGTTGTGCAACTAAAAATTGAATGTGCGCATCTAGCCTTAGGATGATATTAGTTAAAAAATATTTAAAGTTAGAAAACTACTTTAAAGTTAGGAAATATATAAGAAGTATAATACTACTACCTTAATAAGAGGCTGTTTAAAATTTTGCGCCAATATTATTTTATTGAGTACAATGTTTTTTTTCTCCAATACTCCAATACATATATGTGAGAACATTTTGAGTAGATTGTAGAAAAAATATATATTTTCGCACTTTTGTAAATTTTAAATCAAATTTAACAGTGAGAAAAACTCTAAATCAACTCGATCTGCATTTTCATGAATATTTCAACTCCAGCTTAAAACGAAATACAGATCTTTCGAACACATCCGTGTAAGTTAATTCAACAAGTAGGAAGGAAGAGTGAGTTAAAGAGTGAATAAAGCGTTTTTTTGGTGCTTGTATTACTGCGCTAGATATAGATTACCAATAAAACGCGCCTATTGGAAACTTTGAGTACTGCAATCTCGATTTTATTACTTTCCATTGCTGGCTAGAACTAAATTCAATCCATTAACGAAAGATTTCATAGTGTGTTCATTCAATGTTTTTTAAACAAATCCAGTTCACGTTAGTGATGGACAATTAAATTTTATTTTATGCTCCCAAAAATGTATTTTCAGAATTGACTTTAAATAAAATGTACGATTGGGTCGCACGAACTTGCTCTTATGTATTTGCAAAATCGTCGTTTTAACCAAGTTTCATTGTAAAACAGCTTTAATATCGTACTTATTCGACTAAAATTTTGCATCTTTGTCTTTCTAGAAAAAAATTGGAATTTTGTTTCTAAATACAAAAAAAATAATACTCAAACTTTTGAGGAGCTTTAGCATAAAAAAAAAACGATCAAAAACTTAAAAAAATGTTCCAAAAACCATTTAAAATGTTGTTCAGGGCAATCAGTTGACATCTACAACGAAATATTCTCGATACGTCAAAATTTAATTTGTCCTCTATATCTGTCATATACCATATAATTATTTTAATTATCGAATTAAATATTCTTTATTATATCAAAGTATACTTTTGGCATTCACTATATCAAAATATAGATCGTTCTCCATCTCTCAAGCCATGAACTGAATGATGACTGCGAACTTCAATGGATTAAAAAAATTAGGTTTTGCCACTTATAATTCCATTACAAGGTGGAAATGATGTCAATCGGTTTATAAATCTCTGACGAAGGGAGTAAGATAAAGTACAGAAACATAAAAAAAAAATTAAAGGATTGGTTTGATTTTGATAAGATGAACTCTCCATCTAGTGGCTTGTCAAAAAAAAAAGTTTTGACAATTCGCTGCATGATAAGTATATTTGTTGGCGGCGTTAAGCCAGATATACATTGTTCAAATGCATGACAAGCACGTGCAAGTCTATTATTTCAGTGGCAAGAGGACGTTGCCCTTTGTGAGTTTTTTTTTCTGTAAAATTGTGTTTTTACGAATTTCTTTGAGATTTTTTTAAATTTTATCCAAGTAATTTGTTTTATTTTGTCTGTCCATTTCATCATATAATTTTCGTTTGCTGTTTTAATATTTTAATCAGTGCTTATTATGCTGTGCTGTGTTCTCATCTCTTCGACGTACTATACGCAAATGAACCAATAAATGCATGATCAATCATCAATCTTGCATATACAATATTTCTATGCAGTACGCTAGATTGAAAGGATTTGGATTTTTCTTCAAGCCTACATCCGATCTATATGTGTGACTTTTTCAATAATATACTTACACGCGTGCTTGTCATGCATTTGAACAATGTATATCTAGCTTTAAACGCAATTGCTGAGGTTGAGAAAAAGGTGGAGTTATCGTTCATTCTTCTTTGTGGTTTTCTTTTTTTATATTTGGCGTTCGCTCAGTGAAATTCACTTAACTGAGTAGAGTAAGGAGTGTGAAAAGATGTCTCCTTTTTGCATGAACAAAGTTAACTTACATTAAAAATCGCTGTGTTTAAAAGCACTGATGTACTCGAAATTAAGCCAAAAGAGAAACAGAGATTAAAATCGGATTCGTGTAAAAACAGTCTATTTTCTATCAGATAACATCCCTGTTTGAATATATGTAAGTGCAAAAAGCAACATCCCTGTTTAAACTAAAGTCAAACAAACTTTACGTTACGCAGCGGAGTCCACTTACTCCTAACACACGCCACGAACTACTTCATCGAAGCATATTGTCGATAAGGTTTTTGGGTTGTGTGAAATGAATAAGTGCAGACACGGCAGTTCACAACTGCTTGGCTTGAGCAACTAAAAGGTTTGTGTTTTGACTAAAAGGCTCTGTTTTTTAATAAGGAATAATCATAGATGTCTATAGTTTCTATGTGTAAAGCTACATATATGTAGAGATATTTTTAGATTTAAGTACAAGTGAAAGGGTTAAATTGTGGGAAAAAAAGTGGCTTCCATTTGAATATATTATGTACATACATATCTAAAGTCACAAACTAAATAGTACGATTGCATTGTATGTTTATTGAGTACGTTCGATAACAAAAATTTGGCACTCGGACGAACGTTGATGTTTACACATCTTAACCGTGAGTCCTGGCACTCACACTTTTTTTTTTTTAATTCATAAGTCACTTAGTAGGTAGTGAATTAATTTTTTTAAATTATAAGTCACTAACTAACTTATGAATTATTTTTTTTTAAATTCACAAATCATCTACAGACTTATGACTTAAGGTTCGCAACCCTAGTCCTAGTATATTCAAATCTTTTTGGAAAATATTTTTTACACGTATCAGTGTAAACACGTATATTATATGTACCTATATGAATATTATATTTATATCAAACTTACTAACTTAACTTCATTAAATTGTCATTTTGCATTTGAAAACAAAATAACAACAATTTATTTTCAAATTGAAAAATTGTTTCACTCAAAAGTTTGAAAACCACACCGGAAGGCATCAAAATACGAAAGCCATTCGTTCAACTTGGTTTGGTTTTTGCATATTTTGTCGTCAGTGCTCAAATGCATAACTCGAAATGCTGACCCAACTTTCACGTTCACCTCATAATATTGAGGAAGTGAAAGTTTTATAATATTATAACTTTGACTTCATTTTTGCATAAATAACCTCTTCGAATAAGCACACACACAGTTATGTCACTCTAAAAACTATGACTATCCAATCCATAAATTAAAACAGAACCTCATTTCATCTATACTCTTTAGGATTCATTCTGCCTGCAAAGGCTCCAACAACTTTTATTATTAGACCATGTGATGTGTGGATGTGTTCAATTCACTACACACTCATGTAAGCTCCAACAGAAGAGTGAGTGCTACTCTATTATTAATGCTGTGAAATTAGATATTGGACGTGCTCGGCAAGTTTTATCTTCGCATTTACAACCAACGTGGCCTCCGATTACAAGGGCTGCAAATCAACAGAACATGTCATTTTGTTCAGTGTCCTTTTTTGTATACAAATGTTCGTTGTTGACAATCATTTCCAGAAATGTAACAAATGGTCAAATAATTACACCACAACAGCGTTAAGAATTTTCTATTTATTTCAACCGTCTTCAATCTATCAATTTCCTTAGCTGCTCTCCATGTCCTTATTTTATATACAAAATATGAACATTGGACATATTTGACATGTCAAATAAGAACTAAGGCCATTGACAGAGTCTTGTAATCCTTTAATACGTTTCAAGCTGATATTGAAGTGGGAAAATAATTTTGTCTAGTTCAGTCATAAATTCAAATAGCGGGTGTGCCAGAAACAGAATACCAATTAGCGAGCATTTAATTATTTTCGGAGTGGCACTGGCTATATGGAGCCAGTCTAAATAGCTCACTTACCCTCGCAGTTTTTTCCGACTTGTATTGCTAAAGAGATACAGAAAAATTCGCTATGATGCTCCTCAAATTAATTTGGATCAGAGGCGGAATTCGGAAAGCAGCCTGTGTGGGCTATCGAAACAATTGCGATTATCTTGCGACATCAAACAAAATTCTCCAATTCGTTAAAAAACTGTACATGTGGCCCGGAAAATTTAAAACTTTTAGAAAGAAAGTTAGAATATTTTTTTCAGAATTTCTTATAATCTAGATTTTTGATTAAATAACCGTTTAAGGTCTGTGAGCTCCATTTTTGATAGTTGAATATTTTTTAAGTCGATATATGTATGTATATTGCAATTGTTGGACAATAAATTTTATAATTTTCCAATGATTTTTCAAAAATGAGTTTATTTTTCAATTTGTTATATAAGAAAGAAAATAAAATATTTCTTAGACATTTTCCAATATATTGGAAAAAATATTTTCAGGATGTCAGTGAGCCAAATTTCACATTGTCATCTTAAAATTTGACATTTTTAATAGCAATCGTTCTCAGAACATTTTGTCACACGCGTAATATTGGAATTACTTACATTTATTTGAAACATTTTAAAATAGAATTGAAGATTTTCGTGCAATCGACTTGGTTTAAACCAACAACAGTGTGTCGATCAACTCTCTTCGACTTTTGGTAATCAAACACTATTACGAGCCACCAGGTTTGCAAGATCGTCATGTGAAATACCGTGAGATTGTGTCATTCTAGAGCATTAGTTCCGTCACAAGGAATTGTTCGCAATGGTTACCGCACACTTTGACAATTGCTCAAAAGAGCTCGTATTTAATGCAAGGAAATGTTGAAAAAATTCATTCGCGGTGCTTCAAAAGACCTCTATAAAATCATGACAGGTGACGAATCATGGATCTAAAAACCTATAAGTAAACAACTATAGACTCTATGGGTCTTTTGAAGTTAAGACTAGCCAAATGCAAATCGAAGCAAATGGTTGCCTGATTTTTTCGGAATAATTGGGTATGTTTAAGCCTTGTCATTAGGGCAACATAGAACCATCAAATCTGAATCTTACTCAATAATTTGTTTAGCAGAAGTGTTCAAAATAATAGGAGAGACCAATTGCAGCGAACAAATCATTTTCCCATTTTTCACGATGATAATGTACTAACACATCGGATCCAGCAAGTGCATTTTTGAACTTTCAAAACATCGAACTGATGGGTCATCCACAGTACAGTCCTCATTTGCAGATCAAATATAAAATGCGAGGTCAACGTTTTTCGACGCCTGAAGAAGAAGTTGGTGAATTCGAAATATGTAGATGTCTTGGAGGTACCTCAATCACAAGTGCTTTGATAATTGTTTTCATCTTATGCAAAAGTGTATTGATCTTAATGGAGAATATTTTGGAAGCAATGAAGCAGTTTTTGATCATAAATATTTATTTTTTCTATCTCGAAACTTGAATAGCAAAATGTATCGATACATGGAAGAACTCGTATTGTTGTTTTGGATCATCTAAAAATGGTAGCTTTCATATTTTCTTAATTTTGGTGCAAAAATACTTTAAGGTTTTTAATTAGATTTCCGCCGTATACTTTCTGTAAATCTGTGTATACGAAGTCCGATGTAAACTTGAACTAAGATACAATACTCGTATGTAATACACCAGTAGACTTAGGATCGTTGGTTTTAAATATTAACGATATCACCTATGCAATTAAGCAACTTAAACCGAAAACACTCCCGGGAGCTGATGGTATCCCAGCTTGATTTTTAACAAATTGTACTAATAGCCTAAGCTTAGCTTTGCTCAATATTTTTAATATGTCATTACGTGAAGGAATTTTCCTTAATGAATGGAAAATATCTCATCTTGTCCCAATCTACAAAGCTGGCTCAAAAAATAATGTTGAAAACTACAGAGGTATTGGTAAACTTTCTGTAATACCAAAGTTATTCGAAAGTATAGTCAAAAATAAGATTGAATTTTTTGTAAAAGAGCGTATTTCTGAGCTGCAACATGGATTTGTGAGTGGGAGATCCACATCAACAAATCTTTCGTATTTTTCTTCCTCAGCCATTAACTTTATTGAAAAAGGAAAGCAAGTTGATGTCATATACACTGATTTCAGCAAAGCTTTTGACTCGGTTAATCATACTATACTTATAGAAAAATTAAGACGCTTTGGATTTCATTCAAAGCTTTTGGATTGGATTGGATCGTTTTTGAAAAACAGAGTACAGTTAGTAAAACTTGGAAATTTCTTCTCCAGAGCATTCCACTGTACATCAGGGGTTCCGCAAGGCAGTCATCTGGGACCGCTGCTCTTTATTATTTTCATAAATGATATAACATCTAGTTTCCAATTCGCACAGGTTCTTCCCTATGCAGATGATTTAAAAGTGTTCGCAAGCATATCAAACATAAATGATTGCTGTAGTATGCAAAAAGATTTAGAATTTTTAGTATTATGGTGCAAGAAAAATAATCTTTTACTTAACATAGGAAAATGCAACGTCGTCTCATTTTATAGAATCGCGGTGCCGATTAAATATAGTTACTCAATAGATTCCGTTCTTTTGAATAGGTTGAATAAAATTAAAGATCTTGGAGTAATTTTTTATCGTACTTTATCATTTAGTGATCATTTCGATTATATTACGACAAAAGCAAATTCTATGATAGTATTTATCAAACGAAATACATAAGAGTTTAGCGATCCACATGCTCTTTTATGTCTTTATATTGCTTTAGTAAGATCAATTCTTTAATACTGCGATATTGTTTGGTGCCCCGCTTTTCAGGTGCAATCTATTCGTATTGAAAAAATCCAAAGAAGATTTACGAAATTCATCTTCGCTAAAATGAGGTGGGGATTCTCACCAAGTTATGAAGCAAGATGCATATTTCTAGGTATCTCTAGACTGGATATCCGCAGAAAAACCCATGACATAATGTTTGTGAGAGATATCTTATGTTATCATATAAAATGTCCAAAACTGCTAGCTTTACTTTTAATATATATTCTCCCGGAAGACCACTTAGACAACGGTATTTTCTTTTTCAGCCTTATCATAGAACTAATTATGGATTAAATGAACCTCTTACAAGATGCATATCAAATTTTAACTCAATTTACAACCAAATTGAATTAAGTCAATCAAGACAAATGTTCAAAAATTCTCTGATTAACTTATGATTTTTAATGATGTATGTACATATTTGTGTTTTTGTTTCTTTTAAGTTATTATGTATGTATATTTATATTTAAGTCTAATTAATCTGTTAGCTTTAAGCTTGTAGATGAATAAATAAATAAATAAAATCATAAAAAGCTTGTGCTGTGTTTCTTAATTTGCAAACCCGTACTTCTTAGTTCTTCATACAACATGGTTCTCTAATACAGTGTTTTTCAAACTGTGGGTCGCGACCCCCTGGGGGGTCGCCAAGAGATCCTTGGGGGGTCGCGGTCAAGCCGGTAAGATTAATAAACAAAAGTCCTGTGCTAAAAAATTAAACAAAATAAAAACATTTTTAGTGCGATATATGTGCCTGTTTATTTTTTAATAAACGTTGAAATCTTGGATTAGTTTTTGACACTTTTAAGATTAAATCATTTTCCAAATTTAGTCTGTTTCTTTTTTTAGTTTTAATGTCAAAAATTGAAGAGAATGTGACTTCACACAGGTTTAAAGTGGCGAATGGCAGTAACAACTTCAAAGCCTCGTTTACCAGCTCAGGATACTCTCCTCTTCTCTTTATCCAGAAATTGTCAATCGTTTTCAAATTGAATTCCATTCTCAGTATGCCATCTGCAGATAAATCTATAAGATTTTCTTTCATCTTTACCGATGGTAGATTGGCGAGTTTGACTGACATAGTCAAAAAAGGATTTAATATACATCTTTGTCCATCTGCACTTTCAGAATCCAGTTCCGGAAAGTAACTTAATAGTTTCTTCTCTAAATTATGCAAACTCTGTACTATGAGATGAATATGAGATTTTAATGATATCGATTCATCTGATGAAATTTCTTCGACTTTTGAAAGCAGGGAAAATAATCAAAACTGTTTGTTTGTAAAGCCTCTGACCACAAACGAAGTTTTGCGAGGAATCCTCTGATTTTATCTTTTGCAGTTATAATGTTTTCTTCTCCCCTTATTTCATTTGTTTAAGTGGTTGAAAAGATCAGCAAGAAATGATAATTTTAAGAACCAGGTAGGATCAGAAAAATGATCCGAATTTCCAGATTTTGAATCTTTTAAGAACATCAGTGATTCGGCTTTCAATTCCAGAACTCGTGTCAATACAATACCTTTCCTTTTGACAGCCATCTGACCTCTGTGTGAAAAAGGAGATTTTGACCATTTCATCACATATGATCCTAAACAGCCGACTTTGCAAGGCCTTGCCTTTAATAGAGTTCACAACGCTAATCACATCTTTAAGCACATCATTTAATTCAGAAGATAACACCTTAGATGCCAGAACTTGTCGATGAAGTAAGCAGTGTGTAAATGAAACGTTTGGCATTAATAATTTTAATTTTGCAATGCCCGTCAAAGTTTTAGCACCATCGCTACAAATAGCTAAACATTTGTCCAATCAATCTCGTAGTCGCGAAAGCTTTCTAAAAACATATCATACAAAAACTGGCCAGTAGTATTAGCAGGAAGAGCTTTGCAAAATAAAATTTCTTCTTCAATGTTTTCCTCTGCTTCAAAACGAACAAATACCACTGTGCACAGTCTGAAACATCAGTAGATTCATCCACTTGCAAGGCAAAATTTGGACTCTTCTTGAATTTTTCAATTAATAGTTCTTGAATGTCAACGGCCATGTCACTTATTCTCCGCTCAATTGTATTGTCAGAAAGTGGTATATTTTTAAGTTTATCTGCCTCCTGTTTGCCCGCCCAAAATAGGGGAGAGTGGGGCACATTTGAACAATGCTTATAAAATCTTACTTTATTACTCTTTTTTAAAAGTAATTTAAAATTGTAACTACTGTTCAATGTGAGTAAAATATCAGGCAAATTGTTCGAATATTTTAGGTTTTATCAGTCTGGAAAGCAAAAAGTGTTCAAATGTGCCCAGCTCTCCTAATTTCAACCATAACAACCCTGCTCTGGCGACTCGGTATTCTACTTGATACCTAGCTAACAACGCTTTCTCATTGGCACTTAAAACAAAATTTAAAACAAAAATAATGTATCAAACAAAACAGTAAATCAAAATTACTATGTATGTAGGTAGGTAGCAAAATAAAAAAAATGACAAACAAACAAAAATGACAATTCTGATGCGCACTTAAGAATTCAAAAAAATGAAAATTGCTACAATTTTTTTTTTGGCAATACAGGAGAAAATTTCATCACGAATAAGTAAAATCTTGTGTAATTACACCAGGCTTTGAAGGGGTTAAGTGTATATAGCTTTTTAAATAACTGACACTGTACGGAAGTACACGTCTAAATCCTAAAACAATATACAAAACTGTCAACATCAAAACTTACCATCAACATTTATACAATACAATCCACAATTCAGCATAATATAAAAATGTCAGAAAATTGATGTACCAACTTTACAAATCGGCTGTACATGGAGTCATATGCAATAAAATTACTTACATTTTGAGATTAATAGATTGTGGTTGCGTTTTATTTCGATAATTAATAATCAAGAATTTTATTTTTTTTTTCTAATTTTTATTTAAAATAAAAAAAAAAATCTAGACGATTACATTTGGTCCTTCGAGCCTTTTTATTGGATCCAAGCTAAAATTAAAAACATTCTTTGTGTGTGGAAGAAACATTAAACAATAAAATCGATCGAATCTACGATTCTTCGAATAAGACAGTTATATATGTACTTAAATTTGCATTAACTTTAATCGGTTTAATTCTTATATTCTGAACAATTTCGTAAAAAATAAGTTTAAATTTAAATAAACTTGAAAAACTAAATTAAAAAATATTTTGCTACTTAAAAAACTAATTTTAATTCGGCGTAATCAAAGGAGTACCAGCTTTCATTAGTACAGCAGCAGCAGCAGCGACGACAGCAGCAGCAGCGACGACAGCAGTTACAGTTTAAGCAGTAAGTTTTGCTTGTTATATGTTGTAAACTCGTGCTTTTCTTGATACCTGTTTAAGAAGAAAGTATCTATATTATATCAATAATGGCCGAAATTAATGATTATAAGTATGGAGAATTACAAAAGGGTATTCTTACCAAAATCATTAAAGACTTTACGAATTTTAAGAAGGCGCCAAAAGAGCGTAGGGGTCGCGCATACACTTCAGGGCGCTTAAACAAATTAGAAGAAGATATGATAGCTTCTACAAAATATCACGAAGCCATTATTGGGGGCGGCAAACTGGAAGAAGAGCTGAAAAAGGATGAATTAGTGGTTGTTTACGAACAAATAAATGATATTTACCTAGAGTATCGCGCTGAACTGGTTGATGCAATAGAGAAATGCTCTTCTGCCCATGGGGGTCCGACAAACACTGGTGTTTTTAACAATACAAACGCTGCAGTGACATCTCATTCAGAGATTAGACTTCCGAGAATCGATCTCCCTAAATTTGATGGTTCGTACACGACCTGGCGAGCTTTCCACGATAGATTTCAGGCACTTGTGCACAACAACAAAACTCTCAATGACATCGACAAGCTGCATTTTTTGCAATCGTGTTTGGTCGGTGATGCAAATCGATTTTTACAAAATTTGTCGGTAGAAGCAGCAAGTTATGTGGCAGCGTGGGATCTGTTGTTGGAACGATATGACCACAAGCGCATTCTGGTACACATCCAAATGCAAACGCTTTTTGGGCAACCATCAATGACATGTGAAACCGTTACGGGATTAAAAGATCTCTTGTACACCACAAGAGAATGTGTTCTCGCACTGGAAAATATGGAGGTTCCGGTTTCAAGCTGGGATACAGTGCTAATTTGGTTCTTGTACCAAAAACTTCCTAGTTCGAGCCAAAAGCTATGGGAAGAGGGATTAGGAAATCGAAAAGATTTACCAAATTTTAAAGAATTTACCGATTTTTTAGAAACGCGCTTCCGTACACTCGAGGTTCTAGGACAACAAGAATCTAGGACAGGTTTCCGAAGCAAAGATGAGCCACCTGTCAACACAAGGCCAAGATTCCAAGCAGCCAAGCCAAAGGTGTTGCACGCGAAGCAGGCAGTTAAGCAGCCGTTCAAGCCAGGGGACAGAACCAACAATATGGAGCAATTAGCATGCAAGTTGTGCAATCAGGGTAAACATTCACTAAGGAGGTGCCAATGTTTCTTGAACATGGACACTATGGGACGAAGAGAGACAGTTCGTAGGTTCCAAGTTTGCGAAAACTGTTTATCTTACGGTCATCTTCTTCAAGCCTGTCTCAGCTTCAGTTCATGCTACTTTTGCCAACAAAGACACCATTCGCTGTTGCATGTTAACAGCCAGCAGATCAGCAACCCGTGCGCATCACATTTGAACAACAAGCCGATTAGCAACATGCACACTCCACAACAACCTTCGAGTTCAGTACAGCAGTCGAGAAATCCTGCTACGAACGCATTTGCGGTTTCCGTGAACCCAAATGCACCTGAGTTCCAGCCAACAACGGTAGAACAACAACTTCATTCAACAAATGGACCAATTTTTAATTACCATGCGTCGCATGGTGATCGTAGCTTTACACACCAGGTGCTTCTGGCAACAGCGGTTGTGAAGGCACGGGCAGGAGATGGCAGACTACGCCTTTTACGTGCTCTGATCGACACCGGCTCAGAAACGTCTTTCATCACTGAAGCGGCCGCACAACTTCTGAAGCTGGAAAAGCGACGCACCTTTGCACAGGTATCTGGGTTAGGGTTGGTCAGCAGCGGCACTACGCAAAACTCCGTCGAAGTACGTTTTGCTTCCCGCCACTCGACGTTTGAGACGGCCGTTCAGGCTTTGGTTTTCAAGTCGCTGACTGGGCATCTCCCGACCCATCGAGTGATACCTGGCAAATGGAACCACCTCAAGGGTCTTTCGTTAGCAGATCCTCATCTTTTCGAGCCTGCACCCATTGACTTATTATTAGGAAGTGATGTCTGCGCTGAGATATTACTTCCTGATATAAGGCGTCCAGAGAGTGGCATCGGACCGATCGCTCAGAAGACGCATCTAGGGTGGATTGTGTTAGGGAAAGTTCCAGAAGAAATTCCCCGGCAAATTCGAAGCTTTGTCCAAATAGCGGACTTAAGCACTCAGCTGGAGAAGTTTTGGGAGATGGAAGAAATGCCGTTCCAGGCACAAGACACCGAGGAGAACATCGCTTGTAAAAGGCACTTCGATAAGCATACGAAACGCTTACCTGACGGGCGTTATGAAGTGAAGCTGCCGTTTAAAAGTGAAGTTATTCCAGCGATGGGGTGTAGTCGTCAGAGCGCCTTCCGACGATTTCTCCATATAGAGAAGAGGCTCGATACTGATCCGAAGCTTTGTGCAGACTATACAAAGTGTATACGGGAGTATGAAGAATTTCAACACATGGAAGAAATAGATGCAAATGATGCGATTTTACAAACCCCTTTCCACTATTTCTTACCACATCACCCAGTTTTTAAAGAGGCGAGCTCCACTACAAAGCTACGAGTAGTGTTTGATGCAGCGGCGAAAACCTCGGATGGAACATCACTCAATGACCACCTTCTTGTGGGTCCAAAGATGCAGTCTAATATCATCGATATTGTACTTAAATGGAGGACTCACCAATTCTCGTTTACAGCGGATATCGAAAAAATGTATCGACAGATTTTGGTGAGCCCCCCCGACCGATACTACCAGCTGGTTATGTGGAGAGATAACAAAACTACACCGGTAAAGATCTTTAAATTGAACACGGTCACCTTTGGCACTGCAAGTGCACCGTATCTTGCCATCAATATTCTGAAAAGGGTAGCTGACGACGAAGGCAAAAATTTTCCGGAGGGGGCGAAAGTTGTCCGTTCAGACATGTATGTCGACGACCTGATCAGCGGTGCGGACACGATCGAAGAGGCGCGTACAAAACGCGATGAGGCAAGGCAACTTTTGGCGTCTGCAGGATTCAATTTACGGAAGTGGACAAGTAACGCAAGAGAACTCGTCGAAGATATTGCAATTCAGGATCGAGAACTTGACTTCGAACTGCCATTCAACTTGTCCAACCACGTGAAGACACTCGGCATCAAATGGTTTCCCATCAATGACTGCTTCTCTTATCAGAATCTGGGAACTTCATCAGAAGTAACAACAAAACGATCCATGTTGTCGACAATAGCCAAGCTTTTTGACCCACTTGGTTGGATCTCGCCATGCATCATCACGGCAAAATTAATGATGCAGAGACTCTGGGAACTTGGTTGCGATTGGGATGAACCGATTCCAGAAGCGCTGAAAAGGGATTGGGATGCTTTTCATCGAGAACTTCCCCTAATCGAACGACTCCGAATACCTCGGTGGGCCCGTTTGAACAAGACCAACAAGGCAGTTGAACTTCATGGATTTTGTGATGCTTCCACGAAGGCGTACGGTGCGGCAGTTTATGTCCGCGTTCTGGATAGCGACGACAATATTTATGTAAACCTGTTGTTATCGAAGACGAAAGTAACACCAAATCAACGAACGATCACTCTACCTAGGCTTGAGCTCTGTGGTGCAGTCATTTTGGCCCAATTGCTGGAGTATACCAAAGAAGTTTTGGCCATTCTCAATGTTAAGACGTATGCTTGGACAGACTCAGCGATTGCACTCGCCTGGATACGCGCTACTCCCGCAAAGTGGACAACGTTCGTGTCCAATAGAGTGTCGGAGATCCAGCGCTTAGTAGGGATCGATTGTTGGGGACATGTTGCAACTCTTCATAACCCAGCCGATCTGGCATCCAGGGGAGTGTATCCGTCAGAAATGAAGTCACTAGAAGCGTGGTGGAACGGCCCTAAATTTTTGCGATGCGAATGGGAGTTCGATGCTCCAAATCAACCCATTGAAAAGGATACTGAAGAGGAAAAGCGGAAAGTTAAGGTACTTGTTGTAAATGTTGATGAAAGCAATCGTATTTTACAGGCTATCTACAATTGTTCGAGTCTGCTCAAAGTTGTACGTGTTATAGCTACCTGCTGTCGCTTCGCAAATAAGTGTCGACCTAAATTGGGGCCTATCGTAGGTCCATTCAGTTCAAGCGAATTAGATGCAGCACACTTACTTATCGTCAAAGCAGCACAAAAGGAAATGTTTGAATGTGAATTACAACAAATATTAAACAATAAGATGCCTGCCAACTTACGTGCTTTAAACGCATTCATTGATGATTATGGAATTCTTCGAGTGGGGGGACGTTTGGCAAACTCTCTTCTCTCATATGATAGTCAACATCCAATAATTCTACAAAATAATCATCACTTTACGAGTCTGGTTGTTAGAGATGCACACAAGAACACACTTCATGGCGGAATCCAGCAGATGATAAGTTACATTCGACAACGATATTGGATTGGGCAGATACGGCGAAGAGTAAAACATCAATTGCACAAATGCACTTCTTGCTACCGGCAAAAGGCATCCGAAATGCAACAATTGATGGGAAACCTTCCTGCTGCTCGAGTACGTATGTCTCGACCATTCAGCCACACTGGTGTCGACTACGCAGGACCAATAGAGATAAAATCTTGGAAAGCTCGTGGTGCAAAAATCATCAAAGGGTATTTTGCAGTATTTATCTGTTTGGCGACAAAGGCCATTCATCTGGAGGTGGTGTCAGATCTGACAACACAAGCATTTTTGGCGGCCTTCAAACGATTCACTTCAAGAAGAGGTAGCTGCAAGAATATCTACAGTGATTGTGGTACTAATTTTGTTGGTGCTAACAATGAATTAGCGAAGATGCTGAGAGAATCGCAGCATGATTGGAAGATAATAGCGGAAAATTTAGCGAATCAAGGTACCGATTGGCATTTTATTCCTCCTGCTTCTCCACACTTTGGTGGTTTATGGGAAGCAGGTGTGAAATCGGTCAAGTACCATTTAAAACGAGTAGTCGGAACTGAAAGGCTTACTTATGAAGAGCTCGCGACACTTCTAGCGCAAATAGAAGCGTGTTTGAATTCGAGGCCCTTATGCCCTCTATCCGACAGTATAGATGATTTGCACGCACTCACCCCCGCACACTTCCTAGTCGGCGAATCTTTATTTGCTATACCACAAGGCGAAATCAACCACAACATCACTCATCTGGACCGATGGAAACGAGTTCAAGCTATAACGGCAGGATTTTGGACGAAGTGGAACTCTGAGTACCTTTCAAGACTCCAACAACGCCCAAAATGGACTAAAATTCAAGAAATGCCAAAAATAGGCGACTTAGTTCTCCTCAAAGATGAACGACTACCACCGACATACTGGAGTTTGGCGCGTATTGAAGAAACTCATGCCGGATCGGACGGACTTATTCGCGTAGTCACCGTGAAGACACAATCCGGACAAATGAAAAGACCAATAACAAAAATTTGTCTTTTGCCATCAAATAAGGCTTTTGAGCAAACCACGATTATATAAAAAATATATAAATAAGAAAATGATTTCGATAACTCTTAACCAAATGAAAATTAAGGCTGAAATTAAACGGAATAAAAACAATATAAAATGAAGTCTACATTTCACCTCAATTTTAAATCTATAAACTGTAGTTCGAAATTAAAAAACACACAATTGTATTTAAATTTTTATTAGCAAAATTCAAAACATCATTTTTCACAAAATTGTAGAATAAATCTTTTAATCAAGTTTACATTACACCATAATTAATATTTAAATAAATTAAAACTATATCAGCACCATCGTATCCAGTAATAATTTTGCATTTTGTTTCACATTCTTTACTGCGCCAATGCATGGAAATTGATTCTGTGGAATATCATAAAAACAAACCCGAAATTTAATTTTCAAAATTTAATTTCACAAATAACCACAAATTTGACAAAATAATTCACAAGATAAACAAATGAAAATTCAAAAAAAAAAAAAAACACAATCCACAAGCAATATGTCAGAATATCCAGTAACAACAATACAAGATGTCAAACCCTCTCGACAAAATAACATTTTTTCGATCGCGATAAAATAATAATTTAAATCGAATCATTCAATAAATTAATACTACGTTACTTGAACTAAATTAATTAATTCAACGTTAACTAACACAAATCATAATAAAATCAAAACAAAAGAATCAAGCACAATCGAATGTCATCATCATCAACAAATATTTCTTTTATAACAATCACAAATCTCAATAATTCACCGCACTGGTTTAACTAATTTGAATCAACAATTTTTGACATAAACACAAATCACTTAAATTACACTTAAAAGTATTATCACAAATAATTTTTTTGTATACTGCTTTGCAAATTAACCACAGCACAAAACGTAAACAAATTTCCCAATTGGAAGCCGAATCTTTTCCAACTGGAAATTGCACTTCTCCGCGTTTATATACTTATGTATATAAATATTATATAAAAGGCATAATGACGCCGTGTACATATTTAATTATCAATAAATCTAATAATATGTACTTAGTATGTAAATATATATTGGTATCGAGAACCAATAACTTTATTAAAATATATTTACATATTGATTTATTTAAAGGAACTATACACTCACATTTTATATCACATATCGCGATCCCGAAAATTGATAACCGAAAGCGCGAACTCATTTCGTCTAATCAATTTAATTAATTAAATCAAAATTAAATCATTTCAACAATAAACTCACCTGCATCAATACTACGATGGAAAATATCTCGGCTATAAAATCACATATACCTAACGAAAGGGATTTTAAATTTTTTTAATTAAAAGAAAAACAAAAACGACACTGGACACTGGACACTCACGCGCGACGACAAAACCAAAAACCAGACTACAATGGCGGCGGCGATACTAATATCCTATTATATTAGATAACAGCAAGTCGTGTACGACAACAACATAATCATTATCCATTCATTGATAATAGTAAAAACGAGAAAGAGAGTTCTGAACGAAATTTCCGTTTTCTGTCCATGTCTTGTAAACTATTGTTGACTTGATTTGTTGTATTTGTTTATATTGAATGTTCTAATATTTGTCTCTTTTCATGTAAATGAGATAAGAAGAGTAGATGATTGGACCTGACGATATTACCGATAATGCAGTACGATTAGTAAAAATGGATATCAGTGCTGCCAGAACTTAACAACATTCGGTGTCTACACAGGACATAAATTGAGCAGAGGTCATAATGCATTTTACATCGTGAGGGGGGAGAATGTACGGAAGTACACGTCTAAATCCTAAAACAATATACAAAACTGTCAACATCAAAACTTACCATCAACATTTATACAATACAATCCACAATTCAGCATAATATAAAAATGTCAGAAAATTGATGTACCAACTTTACAAATCGGCTGTACATGGAGTCATATGCAATAAAATTACTTACATTTTGAGATTAATAGATTGTGGTTGCGTTTTATTTCGATAATTAATAATCAAGAATTTTATTTTTTTTTTCTAATTTTTATTTAAAATAAAAAAAAAAATCTAGACGATTACAGACACATTATAATGGGGGGTCGCCAAAATTTTGTTACTAGCAAAGGGGTCGCGTACTTAAAAAGTTTGAAAAACACTTCTCTAATAGATAAAACTTAAGTAAACGAAGTGGATAGAACTCCAGTCTTAGATACAACTTGATAGAACTCCAGTCTTAGATACAACTTGATTTTTTTTTTCATAATTCATGCGCGTACAAGGGTATGTTGAGAGACCCTTATTAGGTTCGATTGTGAATGAGCATTCCTAGCGAAGCGGGTATCATGGTTGAACTGATAAGGGGTAGGAATGCAACTGGCTACTTCGAGTGAGCATTGCTTGGGAAAGAAGCGATAAAACGAGGAAATACATGAAACATTCCGACAGGGTTAAAGAGATCGTAATGAATCCATGATAGTCTTAAAGCTCTGTTCTGAGTTCTATCCGATAAGTGGAGAGAAGTTTGTGATGCGCCTGCCCAAAGATGTAATTTATACTCGAGTTTTGGATGTATAAACGCTTTATAAATAGTATCCAGATCAGAAGGGGAGATGAACACATAATATCCTTGCAAAGTATTGTCTATAGTCAAAAGCATCGTCAACATCAATACAAAATTTTCCATAGAACCCCCGCCCCGTTGGAAAAACTAAATACTTTACACAACATATATTGTTAATGGAAAATTAAAAGAAATAAATAAATTAAAAGAAATAAACGAATACGTGTGTGTATTAAAATACCTAGGATTTCACGGAAGGAAATCATATTAAATTCATCCCAGATCATTTTACTCATAGGCCGATGCTTAGTAAGTGTAAACCAATTTTTAAGAGCTTGAGAACTTCTTTAAAAAAAAAAACGCATAAAATTTGCAAAATCTCATCGATTCTTTATTTGAAACGTTAGATTGGTCCATGACATTTACTTTTTGAAGATAATTTCATTTAAATGTTGACCGCGGCTGCGTCTTAGGTGGTCCATTCGGAAAGTCCAATTTTGGGTAACTTTTTCGAGCATTTCGGCCGGAATAGCCCGAATTTCTTCGGAAATGTTGTCTTCCAAAGCTGGAATAGTTGCTGGCTTATTTGTGTAGACTTTAGACTTGACGTAGCCCCACAAAAAATAGTCTAAAGGCGTCAAATCGCATGATCTTGGTGGCCAACTTACCGGTCCATTCCTTGAGATGAATTGTTCTCCGAAGTTTTCCCTCAAAATGGCCATAGAATCGCGAGCTGTGTGGCATGTAGCGCCATCTTGTTGAAACCACATGTCAACCAAGTTCAGTTCTTCCATTTTTGGCAACAAAAAGTTTGTAAGCATTGAACGATAGCGATCGCCATTCACCGTAACGTTGCGTCCAACAGCATCTTTGAAAAAATACGGTCCAATGATTCCACCAGCGTACAAACCACACCAAACAGTGCATTTTTCGGGATGCATGGGCAGTTCTTGAACGGCTTCTGGTTGCTCTTCACTCCAAATGCGGCAATTTTGCTTATTTACGTAGCCATTCAACCAGAAATGAGCCTCATCGCTGAACAAAATTTGTCGATAAAAAAGCGGATTTTCTGCCAACTTTTCTAGGGCCCATTCACTGAAAATTCGACGTTGTCTAAGTTGTAAGTCTATTCATGATGAAATGTCAAAGCATACTGAGCATCTTTCTCTTTGACACCATGTCTGAAATCCCGCGTGATCTGTCAAATACTAATGCATGAAAATCCTAACCTAAAAAAAATCAACCGTTACATCAAATTATATGAGACCAAACCATTCTAAATTTGAGTTGAAGTTTTTTTTTGTAACGATTTTTGATTTTTTCTGAATTGTTATCAGCATTTAATGTACCTAATAATTATATTATATTAATTAATTATGATTAATAATTAATTATTAAAAATTATTATTATAAATATAGAACTTAATCAAAAATTGATTGTCACTTAAGGCCAAAAATTATGTTTTTGTTAAGAATTAATTTAAAAATTTGGTTACCCAAATTTTGGCCATTTTGCGGTATGTAAAATGTGTGTGTTTTAATTTGAAATAAAACAAAAAAAAGTTTTTGAATATCCATGAAATTGGCCTTATATTTGAAATATATATATTTTTTTCTTAATATTTGAATATGATTTCGGGAATATGGCCGCCGTGGCTGGAGCGTACATGGCGTAGTCTGGAGGTTCAATTTTCATTTTTAACCAAAAAAACTTTCATAAAGTGGATGGGCCCAAGTTTAATTGTTGAGCACGATAATGAATTGATAAATTTCGATCATCATCAACACTACACCTACACTGCATACATCAGCAATTGCTTGTTTTGAGTACCCTGTACGGCGGCGGCGTCTTACGGCATGTACATGATGAATTTCCAAACCAAACTAACCTCAGAACAACCAAGAATTTTAAATCGGCAGTTACAGAAAACAGTGTGGCCAATTTAAAGTCATCTGCTTCTTAAAAAAACACCCTTTATATAAATATTTTATAGTCATTATAGCCCTTAATTTTGATCATAATTTGGTTTCATAATTTCTATGTTTTGCGAGTTTTAATTTTTTATAGATTGTCGCCAATTAAAGGAAGTAACGAAAAATGTATATTAGTAAAGCGCATCAAAACCTTACAATTTTCATACCCGTAATCAGAGGTTCAAGATTATTGGAATCACTACCCTCTTTAATTCTGTTTTTTTTTTTTATATAAACTTTTCTTTTTAAATACCCTTTGGACTTACTATTTTTTAGTTTACTTTCACGTGATATTCAACACAAGCAGTGCCGGATTAAGCCAGCGCGGGGCCTGTAGCAAATTCTATCAAGGGGCCCTTAGACTGTTTTAGGTTAGGTACTTATCAAGTTTATGGTATTAAATAAAACAAAACTTTTCTTGATTTAATTTGGGAAAATTTATAAATAATGCTGTTGATATCGACTTCTCGGAGTAAATCATGTTCAAAATTCATTAAAGTGAGGTGATTAAGACGTTGTTGGTTCAATTCATTTTTAACACGTTTTAATGTTGAGAAAGATCGTTCACCACTGCAGTTGGTGATCATGAGAGACAAATAAATGCGCAAAGCAATTTCAACGTTCGGGAAACAAGATCGTAAAAAGTTATTTATCAACAGCTTGTAAACCTGCATTTCCAAAGCCTCAAGATTCCTGCTGTCAATAATACCAGCCACATCAGAATTGAGCATTGAAGCGAACTGCACTAATTCGTTGCTCAGACTGTCCTCCATCTGCGTAAGCACTTACTATGGTTGCAGATTTTTTCAAAATTTCTTCTGGTGGAATAGATTTTATATGAAGGTTTTTATAATACAAATTCTATATACTACTGAAATAAATCAGCCAGGTAGAAGACTTCACTATTAATGGACTTGTTGAATTATTGATTCAAAATAGCAAAATATTCCAACGTTAATGATTACAATTTTAATCTTGGTTGGATATATAGTTCACATTGGATTTTTGTCAAAAAATCGATGTAAGATGAACTGAATTTAATAAAAAATGCGTATTGACAAGGTCCTCATAGTCAACTGATGAGTCCATGTGCGATCACCCGGACGAAACGCCAATTTTTGTGGACTGGACTAAAGGCCAAAATAGCTATTTTGAATCAGGAAGAGATTTTAGCTCTCGGAATATTCCAAAAATGCCAGCAATTTTATGATAACTGTTCTGTTCATACGTTTACCTAAAGCAGTGAGTACGTTATCAATGGTGACAATAAACACCTGCATTTCATACCGTTGTCCAATTTGCGTGTAGTGCGGTGCGAAACATGATTTTTGGTATGACCAGCAGATAGAAAAATAAAATTTTAGTTGATCATTTTGGTGCAAATATTTTCTTCTTAGTAATTGTAACTAAATCTAATATATAAATAATACTTTTTTATGGTCAGAAAACGTTGGTGCGCGGGGCCCCTAAATGCGCGGGGCCCGTAGCATTTGCTACTCCTGCTTCGTGGCTAATCCGGCACTGAACACAAGAGATAAAAATATATGAGACAACCACCAACAGTCTCAGAACATCGTGCCACACATCTTTCCTATCCTTCTTTCTCTTTATTAACTTCACGCCCGCGCTGTGTTGAAACATTTAAAGGGTAATCATAGTCCCTTGAGCGCGGGTAGATTATAAAAAAAAATCATCAAAAAAAAAAAAAGCTGAACAGATACCGAAGTTGAAAAACAAACAAAACTTGTACCCGCAAATGATAATCTTCGTGTTTTAAATTTATAAAAAAGAATAACATAAAATATGCCAAATCTAATATTCCAATTTAAGGAAGAAATATATACGTAAGAAAATATTTTTTTCATTGAAATTTAAAGATACACAAATTCAATAAATATTTTTGTCTAAGTCAGAGTTCTAAAATTAACATTAATTAAAGATATTAAAATTTTTCTCTGATTTATACATTATCTATATTTAAAATTTTACGTCACTTGAGGAACCAAGCAAACAGCCACCTGAATTTAAAGATATCCTTAGGCCCAAATTTGAGTAAGTTCGCGACCGCTTTCGGTGGTTGGAAAATTAGAATCTCTGAACTATATGGCTTTTATTTAAAAAAAAAATTAAAAAAGAATATACCTTAAGAACTACACCGGGTATTATATGCAATATTCAACTGAAATTCAATAATATGCTTTTAAATTAGAAAAAGAAATAATAATATTCTTCTTAAGCCGGAACTATTGCCAAAAGGGAACAAATTTAAGGAATTTGTTTTCATACGAAATTTGTGAAACCCTTTTCAAATGACTCTCAAGGACAAATTGCCATTTTAAATATTTCATGAACATTGATACGCACCTTCTTAGGTTCAAAGCAGTTCAAAGCAACAGAGGTAATTGAGAAGAAAATAAAAAAAAAAACCAAAATGTCCCTCTAAGGTTAGATCAACACAAGGATACGGCCAAATAAATGTACAAAACTTCCCTCGAAAGGTTTAATTTTAAAGCAATTTGTGCTGTTTCCCTTTTTTTATCTCAGACAACAATACCTTTTCTCAATAAAAACGGATATGAGTTATAACATTAACAAAATCCCATGCTCATTTAAAACACTAGATGTGTTTACACTTTACATATTTCCTTATACAATAAAAGGACTTCAAAAAGGAAGTCCTTGCTACTTTTGTTTACTACTATAATCTAGTAACATTTTTCTCTCTCTCTCTCTGCTCCATAACCACTCGAAATTCTTTTAGTTTTTTTTTTTTTTGCTTAAAACATTGAATATACATTTGTGTGTATGAAGGAGATTTTTGTAAAAAGGTATGCGGGAGATTATACAAAAATTGTTTCATATTTTTCTTTTAAGTTACTTAATTGAAGGTCCAGTTTTGTTTTAAAGCTTTTTAATATTTTTGTTTGTTAAAAGTTTTTTGTTTGTTTGATTTAGGTCCACTCGAGTTAAAAACTTTGATTTTGTTTTTCTTGTTAATATATGTAAATATAATTTTATCTGATGCCAGTGTCAATTTGGCAGATTTTTAAGACGGTTTATTATTGTTTTTTTTTTTGGTTAAGGACATTTTCCTAGAAGTATGTTTATACATGTTCCGCTGATTCATCCAGGACCATCGAATGTATATCCATGGCTGATCGTGTTTTTCGAGGTGGTTTTTGGATAACAACTTGAGGTCCCACAAAGACGGAATTTTGGCGAGGTCGCACATATGGTGAGTACGCTGAAATAGAAAGAGAAGACAAAAATTCGATCAGTATGTTTGTTATAAATGATATAAGATTTGAAGGCAGGATGTCCATTCAATTAAACGTCATTTTCTCGTTAATATTGTACGTTAATATTGGGCGTGGACGTGGCGCGATGGATGTGTGCTCGCCTGTGAACCTCATGAACACAGGCTCGATCCCTGCCGTCGTCTATGTCGTTTTAATTTCATTAAAACCTTCTAAAAATTGTCATCAATGGGTTGCTGGTTTACTCATTACATGTTGTCCAGGCATAACACTAACAACATGTAATTGAGTTAAACTAGTATGCCCAACAAGGATGAACACGAATAAAATAATGTGAATTATAAGCGACATAGAAATAAGACACGGCATTCTCCGCTTTAGTTCAGCCGCCATCCCTGGAGATAAAATATCTGAGACAACAACCTTCAGTCTCAGAACATCGTGCCACACATCTTTCCTATCCTTCTTTCTCTTCCGTAACTTCACGCCCGCGCTGTGTTGAAACATTTAAAGGGTAATCATAATCCCATGAGCGCGGGTAGATTATAAAAAAAAAAAAAAAAAAAAAAAAAAAAAGATCGATATATAAGACATATTTTTCTCTCAAAAATCTCTAGTGTTAAAAATACACCTGGTTTACTGTATCTTAAAGAATTGATACTTCGTTTAAGAAAATAAAAAGTTTTTTAATAATGTCCACACAAAAACGCTTTTACAGTTTTAACTAGATTCCGTTTTATGGAAACATTATAGAGAAAACATAATGTAAGAATGTGTTTATATAATGGCTCAATAAATTTAAAAAATTTAAAAATATATTTCTAAAAAGCTTACATAAACTATATATAGATGTTATAAATAAGGTAAAAAACTATTTTAAAGTCTTTAGGCCGTGATAGAGCCCCAAAAGTTATGTCCAAATCAAAAAGTAAGTACATATTCAGAACCTACTCGTTAATACGTAACTTTTGATAGCCCTTTCGATAAAAAATTCGAGATTTTTTTTTTCTTCATACAACGACGGGACAGCCTTAGTTTAGGTTAAGTTAGGTTGAAGTGACTGCCTCACAGCTGAGACACTTAGACCGCAGAGCTGGAGCATTGTGATGTGATAGCACATTAATCTATAGATTTTCTCTCTACTCGTTGAACCATTTGGAGCTCCTTATGAAGCTGGGGAGACTATCCTCTATGGGATAGAGCAGGGCATGTACATTTGAAGATGGGGAATTGATTCTAATTCTTCCTCATCCATACAGCTTCTTAAAAAATTGTTTAGATAAATGCCAAGCCTCATTGGGTGCTTGCTTGCTATAAGACTTCGGCTTTTGAAGATTTTGTTTCTGATAAATCAATCCCAGCATTTCTTTATTTTTCACGGATAAAAAGAAGCTAGGTTTCGTAGATATAATTTACTGGTAGATTAATACAATAGTAATATTTAATATTAATTAATATTGTGATGTACTCAGAATAAAGGTTAGAAGAAATAATATCTAAGGAGTTTTTCAACAGTTTCATATTTCTCCCCTCCCCATACTTGAGTAGGATACAACAATGTAGACTCTGACATCGATTCAAAGATTTTGTATTTAACACTAGATATATATGCAATAGCCCGTTGCTAAAGATTCGTATTAATCGTAGTTTTTAACTTCCCTAATTTTTCAGTGAGATGTTCTTGACAATGTATACTCCAAGACATTTATAGGCCTTGATAACTTCGATACATTCATTATTATGTGTACAATTTTCTATTGAACTCAATCTTCCATCGCTTCTCTTAAATATGATGATCATGACCAGCGTTGCCGCCAAAAAAAAATTTTCGTGCCACACTCCTTGAAAAAACGTGCCATTTGTGACATTTTCGTGCCATATAAAAAAAAACTCAAGTTATTCTTTAAAAATAAATTTTAATTAAATACTATTACAAACAAATATCAAACAAAATATCACTTCCTCTATTCGTGTATAGGTATTTTCCAGAAACAGGAGTTTTTGACAAGTTCATAATAAGTAATGAGTATGTATTATGTAACTACCTATATCACATCACATGATGAGTACCTATTATTATTATTTAAAAATATAAAGACGTAATAAATAAATTAGCCGGAGGTTTGAAATTTTGACAATTATTAGACTTAATAATTTCATAATATAACATTATAGCATTAACTGTTTTGTATTACAGTCTGTTTTAATATTATTTAGCCTTGAAAACAGTCGCCCTGCTGATGCACTTCCGTGAGGCAAACTGAGAAGAATCAACATAAATTTTGAATTATTAATGAACTCGACTAGTCCAATCTCAAAAATTTTTCTTATTTCGCCAAAAAGAACATCTTTCTCGCACTCTAATAGATGAGAAAATTCTGATACCAAAATATTGAAGTGTGGCAGAATACTTTGTATATTTGGATTATTTCTTAAAAAGGTTGGGTCAATTATCTTAAACGCATTAAGGTAAAATAATGAAAAAAAACGTGCCATATTGAAACTTTTTGTGCCACCGTGCCACGAGAAAATTTCCTTGTCAAAATGGCACGATCGCTGATCATGACCTCCAACTTTTCCACGTTTACCACCAGTTTCCATAATGTGCAATACGCGCTCAGTTTGTTTATCATTATAGACCGAGAGCCCACAGCAATTTTTGGGTGTGATTGATAACAAAAAATAATTAGCATAATTAGATAGGTCTTTAGTAGTTCTTTGCAAATGTGAACGTCTTGCATGCTCTAGTGGGAGCTATAGTGCAAAACAAAAGTAATGCAGTACCAATAAATAATTTTCTTGTGAGCTTAAAATGGTGAATCAAATTATTGTACTCGTATACTATTAATAAATCAAAAGGAATGACAAAGGGCTCTGCTGAAAACCATCAGCAACCATACAAAATAAATGCGGAATACAGAAAATTTCGGTAGACTTCCATACATTTTATGGTCTACAATATAGACTTTATGGAGATACTAACGATGTTGCTGTCAGTTATAGAAATGTAACTCAACCACAACATAGAACTATATTCATTTGGGATGGATTTTCCCCACACATTTTGCTCAAGTCCTTTGCCATTTACCGAACTGACTTATGTTATAGATAAAAATGAAATTGTTAAAGGTCCTCACAAAAGCTTTCATTTGCAATTTAATTGCAGTAAGCCCAGAACTTCTCCGCAAAGCAGTATCTAAATCTTTCTGACAAAAGTCTCATTTAAAAATAAAATAAGACATTTATCATTGTATCATAATATCATAAGGTTATAATCATACAAAAATTCCATAGTCACTTTGTGGGGATGAAATTTCTGTAATATTATCCTAATGGTAAGATGACATAAACGATTTCAAAACACTGAAACTTTATCCCAGGGTAGATTTTATGAAGTTGCATGGTCAAGGTTACTGAGCAATTTGCACTTCTTTGCTGTTTCATAGCATTATCTCATATTAAGAAGCATGAGCGAGCACTTATCTTGCAGATTGAATTTTTATTTTTAATGGAATCCTGCAATATGATGCGTTATATCTAATGTTTTCTGTTCCTATAACCATAGATGTGTTGCTTAGAAACTTCTATCTCAAATTTTCTTTTAAAACGGATAACATTTACAACATTTAACTAAAGCGCAAATGGATCAGCTGGAGGGGGCAAATAGGAAGTTTTTGACTGTGTGTTTTTATTGCTTATTCGCATCAGGTTACAGCCCTTGATATCCATTGAATTCTATATAATTGTTTGAATTTAATGACCTTTTCCAGGAAGAATATAATGATTTTGGTAAGATTCTACACAACTAGAGATGCTGTTTTCTCTGTTTATTTCCAGCAAAACTATATAAGTTACGAAACCTTGTAACCATTTCGAAAACTTCTACCATCTCTTTATATAATATGAATGCGTTTTTATTTACCAAACTGGAATCATATTATGTTGTGCCATTTGAATCAAAGTTACTGTAGCTCTACTGAATCCAAGATTTAATTTCATTGCGGATGTACATTTCTCCCATTCTTTTCCACTGAATTTTTCTCACGTAGAATAACGAGACGTATCCCCCCAAGGATAACGACATCCGTGTTTATATTTTGTTGTAGTTAAGTTTGCAGCGAAATGATTTCATAAAAAGGCAAGGTTAAACTGAATTGCCACCACTATCTGGGATTGCGGAAAGCAGTTTGGTCACACAAGAGATTTTTCACTGTCAAGTAATTTTCTTCACTGTACTTTATCACTTCGATATTTTTACCTCTATATGTATTTAAAAAAAAAAGATATAAACACAAAGATTTAAAAAATAAAATACAACTTGTCAGCATCTAAAGGTGATTTTTCTTCGTCCTTTTCGTAGGTGTATGGGTATGGGAAGTCCTTTGGCGATGGTGATTTGCAATTAAATGACCAAAATACAGAACCTGCACATTCCATAGCTCAACTAATAAATCTTATCGTGACAACCAAGCAAAACTAAATTGATTTTTTTTTTATTTTGGGTTAGCAAAATTTTAAATTTATTATTTGTAATTTACCTTTTGTGTAGATTGTGGGACTGTAGGTCGCAAATTTACAAGCTGGTATATTTAAATTGCCCACCATCCCCATTGACATTCTGGACACCGATGCTCGCTGGAAAAAAAAATAAAAATACGTGAATAGTTGCAGTTGGGAAAAAAATATTTACATTGAAACTGGATTTATAAAAAATCCTTGTGTAAAGTTCACTTATTTAAAATACGTGATGATGACCAAAATGATGCAAAACTTTATTAAATTAAAATGAAAAGGCCGTGAAATGTTCAAAAATAAAAATAAGTATTCAAACAACAGAAAGTTAAGCAAAAATAAAAAGGCACTACAAAGTTTTGTTTTAAAAGTATTTCAGAAGTTCTATTTTATTTCTGAAATTCAAAGGTACAGTTCTAGAAGTTATGTTATTTAATCTTTTCACCCAGAGTATACTTTACAGTACTTTAATTTGAAGACCACCTTTTAAGTGTCTACATGACCTACCTTAAAGCAGATATTCAATAAGAAATAAAAAGACTGTTGAACTTAGATTGTATCCTTGTTTCAGTTTAAGTAAAGTAAGAAACTATTAAGAAAGATTTCTGGATCATGACATCTTCGTTTAAAGTTTGGCTGAAGATCGATTATGCCAAACTTAAATGACATTCCACCCCTTTATAGTTTGATTTTAACTCAGAAAGTGTTGTATTACAGTATAATATTGAATTTAAGCGGGTGTAGCGTATTGTATATCTTGATTAAGAAACACAATATTATTTACAAGTTCATCAAAGTAATGAGATAAAAATCAAAAAAATGAAAAATGTTTAATGTAGTGTTCTTTTGTATAAAAGTTTTAGAAGAATGGATGATGTTTTCCTCACGGACTTACACTCCCTATAAAACCAACGTAACCGATATTTCTGTGCTGTTATTATTTACGTTTGACTGCTTCTATTAATGTGTTCGATTTATGTATGCGTTTCAAGGAATCAATTAATGTTCTGTGGATAAATATTAAAATCATTTTCTGGTCATCTAAGTTTCGATTAAAGTAAATGTACAGCTTGATCTTCGTTGTAAAATTCTAAGTGTTGTGATTAATAGTAGTGTTGGGCATAATCGAATGATTTAAAGAATCGAGATATTAGTATTCGAATGATTTAAAGAATCGAATGATCATTCGAATGATTTTCGAAGGAATATCGTAGTAAAAAAAGTAGGAAACAAACACTCCATTTCAAGGAAAAAAAAAGCAAAAACAAAACAAGAAAATCATAACATACTAGTTCTCGTTTCTCAACCCTCAACGATGCATCGAGTGCAAAAATGAATATAAATATAAATAAACTCAGTCATTGAATCCATGCACACGAGATATACAAATTACCAACTTCTCGAGTTCTCGATTTTGTGTGTTTTCTTTTCTGTCTTTTCGTTCAATATTCGCTTCTCGGTCCTCGGCACTCGAGTCCTCATTTCGCTTAGAGAAAGTAGATAAGAAAAAATCATTCGAATGATTTGAGTATTCGAATGATATGTGTGAAGAATCGAGATATCTCGAGATGTTGCCTGAATCGATTATAATCGATTATTTCATTCGAATGCGCCCACCACTAATTAATAGCATATCATCCGAGTAAATTTGGCTCTCCGTTTCAAAATCGATAGCAAATTGTAAGAGGCTATTATAGCATAAGAATTTACCATTTACTGACGGTCTAGGATATGCATGAAATTAATTTTTCCTTATTAGTAAGTAGTAAATCTGATAATTAATAGATGGAATTCACTTCGAAAATTGAGAATTGTTATGTTAGGATAAGTTGTGGTAATCAAAGATGCCTAGTGCTCACTCTACCCTACATGCAAAAATTTCTTAACCCATAAACTTTTTTATTTACACGTAGCAAAACACGTATCATCACCCAAGGGAATGAAAGCTGGAGTCCCTCAAGGATAAAACTTGGACCACTGCTGTTCAACATTTACACTCCCGATCAACCAGCTTATATACCAAAGTACAAATAAAAAGCCACCGCTTTTTCACTAGAAATTGTGGTTAGGAGAGCTGAAGAGCACTTAAAAAACCTATAGGGATAATATATTAAATGGGGACTGAAAATAAACAGTGAAAAGACCAAACTCATCTGCTTCCGAACACTAGTGACTGTCATTCGAATACGAGCGCTTGCAACACGCTTTAATGCGATCAACCGCAATTGTTATTCTTACAATTATTTTGAACAATTGTATCAACAACAGCTTTTTTCCAAATAAATGGAAAATAGCTGAGATATTCCCAATACCAAAATAGTCAGGGGCAAATTATATAAGCAACTACCGACCAATCTCCCTCCTCCCTAACCTCAGCAAAATTCTTGAAATGCTGATTCTTTTCAAACTGCGCTCATTATGCTCTTCAATGGGAATAGTGCAGCATAACCAATTTGGGTTCAAAGCATCCCACTCCACTTTCGACCCTTTGGCTCTTAACAAAAAAGAGACCACTGTAACATGTCTGCTTGATATTCAAAAAGCATTTGACTCTGTCTGGATAGATGTATTGGTTTTCAAGTTGAAGTCTCTTCACTTGCCTAGACATCTTGTCCTCATCATCCATTGTTTCCTCACTAACCGTAAGTTTTACGTACGCGTGGGGAGTACTAACTCAATCCTTAAGAACATCTTAGCTGGAGTCGCTCAAGGATCCCGCCTTGGACCCGATCTATTTAACCTCTATACCCAAGGCCGTCTTTCCCCTTTTGGGGGCCCTGGGCACTTTTCGAAAATGGGGCCCCTGTATGATTATACTCCATGGAAATAAAAAAATTAAAAAAGAAAAAAAAACTTAATTTTTTTTACGAATGAAGCTAAGTTTGGACATTAGACATCAAAGCGAAGTGAAATTTCCGTGTAAAAACTTGATTTTTTTATACCTGTGAAAATAGCTAAGAAAACAAAATTTGTTTTTCGGCTACAAACAATTTTCACAAACGAGCTTTTATTCTCTTTCTTTTTACCATCTCATTTAAAATTTATTAACGTTTAAGTTTAGCTTCGATTTCAGTTCGCTTTGAAAAATAAACTATGAATAAGTAAAATTTAAGAGATCATAATTATACGTTGCTTTGTTTTATTATTTGAGATTTCGTGTTTGTGTCCACAGTCCGTAAAATCTGCGGCGATTCATTGCTGAAAAATTAAATGGAAAGACTGTTTGTGCCTTCAATGGGAGGGTAACGAAATCCCGCCGCACAAAATCCCGAATCACGAAATCCCGCCGAAAATAAAAATAAAAATCTCGCCGACAGATATTTTTGGAAATATTTGGCGGGATTTTCAATACTATTTTAGTACTATTAAATAAATATTTTATTTTGATCTATTTTTAAACAAATGGAAAGTATTTAAGGAACTGTTGGTTCAGGAACAATTCAGTTCCTGTTAGAACTCCGAGGAGGTAAACCTCCTCCATCTTTAGAGAGATGATTTTCAATGTTTTGGCCAATTATTTTTGGACATTCGACCAAAATATTTTTGGACTTTTGCCCAAAATTTTTTTTAACAAACTTTTTTTAAAAGTATTTTTTTTTTTACCAATTTGTTTTTGAGGAAATTTAGATTTTTCATAAATTTTTTTCAGGACATTTTTTTTTCAAAAATATTTCTTGACAAAAATTTGCCACCCAAGGTACTTTCAATCAAAAACATTGTTTATATTGGCGCCTGCCAGGCGACTTAACATACCCTAAGCGGAGCGAAGGAGTCGCGAGAGCGGGTGTGTCCCCGAAAAAGGTAGTTAGAATACTTAAGTCCCGCGGGACACCCAATGTACTTTTAATCAAAAAAATTGTTTACATTAGCGCCTGCCAGACGATTTAACATACCCTAAGCGGAGCGACGGAGTCGCGTGAGCGTGGTAAACGGATCTCCGCAGACCCCCCAAAGTTTACATTTTCAAACGTGATTTCTGGCTAAACTAGGCATCTTAGCGAGTTAAAAATGGCATATTCGTGTTTTAGGGAGATACATCATCACATGATTTTTTTTAAAACTTTTTTGGATATTTTTTTGATAATTTTCTTATTTTGTTTTATTTTTTTGACTCAAGATACTTTCAAGACTTCATACTTCACTTGTCTTCAGCTTTAAGCCAATCAGAGCTCGTTTTTTGACCATGTTAGCCCCCTTTTCATTAAAGTGAACATAAGTGTAAAGATTAATGTATTGATTACTGATTACTTACAGACGTTTCTTTTACAGTTGAAGTAAAATACGATGTCAGTTATGGTAATTTTTCAATTAATTCTTTCTGTTGTTTAGATTTTTTCAATTTTTCGGATCCACTTAGATATATTATCGCTTAGACGTATTTTGATTTAATATAGTATATTTTTATGCACTTCAAAAACACAAAGGAAACACGCAAACTTTACACAGAACGATGATCAAAAAACCAAATGAGCAAAGTCGCACACTAACACTACCAGAGTATATCTGAAAATTGCGCATGCGCAAAAACGATTCGACTATACGCTTATCCTTTTCTTTACTATTGACCTATAGAACAAATAGTGAGAATCTTTCATCTATCTCATTGAATTTCATCGTCAAATGATTTTTTTTCAATAATCACGAAAAAGTGATTTTTTAACAATAGAAAATTATTTTAACTTACTATACCTAACTTTTTTTTCATTTGTTTAAACAAATGTTTTTTTTATAACGTAATAGATAGTGTTATTAGGAATAAATATATGTTTAATTTTAGGTTTTACGAGATAGTGGAGCCGAGATATTTGCAAATGACCAAAAAATGACACAAAACACATTTTTACCAATAACTTTGGTAAAAAAAGTTGTCATGTGGTGCAAATTTGGTCTTAAGCTTTTTTCATAAGGACCTATCGATCCATCAAAAAAAAAAAAATAGACCATGCCTCTCCGCGCAAGGTCAGGCCCTTTTTCATGACGCTTTGACTGGACTATAGTACTCGTATGAGTTACTGCGTTGATGCAAACTTGTATGCGCGTTGCCAATATAGAAACATCATTATCTTTATTTTTCCATACATTGATATTCAAAATGTGTATTTTTTTTTGTTTCTGTCAGAAAGCAAACTGCATTGCCACTTAGTTAGTTATTCACAGCGAAGCATTGTTTATAGGTGCTTCATATTTCTGGTTTAATTTGAATACATTTTCGCAGGGAATGTGATTTAAAATCTTTAGCAAAGGTTGTTGTTCAGTAAAGAAAGTACGAAATCTGATCATTCTTTATGCATCTAAAATTGCATCGAAATATTTTTTTTTCTTGAAAATAGACCAATAGAGGTTAAGTGATGTTTCAGCAATTTGGGGGCCCCTGGTGATTGTGGGGCCCTGGGCCTGGGCCCAGTGGGCCCAGTGATAAAGAGGGGTCTGTCTATACCTCCGACCAACCTGCAAACCTGCCAATGATAAAAACTTTGCTATTCGCTGATGACTCCATCACATATAGCTCATCCATTAACCCTGATGTTGCCCTCCGAAAAGTTAAGGCACACATCCTTAGACTATGGGAATATTATCTCCAATGGTCAATCCCTCTAAAACAGAACTAATCTGTTTTAGACGACCCTCGCGTAATGGCCTAGCAACAAAATGCAAAAACCTTTCCTTGACTCTTCCTGATAACACAGTTATCACCCCCAAGCAAAGTGTTACTCGTAAATACCTTGGAGTTCACTTCTTCGAAAGGTTCAAGTTTAACCAACACACCAAATTCACACTTCGTAAGGCAAATTATGCCTTATCACTTTTACGTCCCCTTATGAAAGTGAGGGGTGATCTCCAAACCAGGACGAAGCTTCTGCTATACAAGCAACTCATTCGCCCAATATTCACATATAGTTTCCCCATTTGGTTCACAATAAGCCCAAAAAGCTCTCCGCCATTGTACCTCCCTTCACCGAAAACCCAACTCTTACCGCTATTATAGCAATGAAAAGCTGTACGAAGATTCAGGAATTGCCCCGATTGACAAATATATTGTTGTGAACAGAGCTTTATACTACTACAGCGCCATCTGTTGGAAAACTGCATATCTAATTTATGGAAGAAACAAAAAGCTCTTTTCCAATGTCAAATGTATTTCCCCTTATTCCAAACATCTAGAACATTCCAACACAAGAACTTTCGAGAACAACTAATTTGAGTATATAAGGGAGTGTTCACGGTGAGCGAGACACAGTTGATTTTGGATTGTGAAAGTGTGCAAAAGTATTGCTTATTGGATTGTGTTATTAAACAAGTGTTATTTAAATTGAATAAAAGTATTTGAGCTGATTATAAATTGAGATTTACTGTTTTGAATTGGAAAGTGTAAATAAAGAAGAAATACTAAAAAGAGTGATAAGTTTTATTTAACGAACCTAGCAAAAATATTACAATATCTACAATCTGAGCACTAAGATGCTGAGAAAAATCCCAACCCATCCCAATCCTCTTATTAATTTAATTATAGGTAACTCAGCCACAGACGATCGCTATCTCCAGGTGCTCTCCATGATGGACCAAGCATTTGGAATAGCTGGAGAAGACAGCTTCGAAAACTTCTATGATGTTGCACGGACGCAGCACAACAGAGGTTGAAGCCACTAAAAGACCAGACAGCAATCAACAATGACCCATACCCACCCCTTCATCACCACACGAGCCAACGAAAATTGCTTAGAAATAGGTGGAGATCTTTTACAGAATATCGCCCACATCTTTTAAGAAAGGCATTTTCATTGAAAGACGATGACGTACTCGTCTTAACTCACGAGCTTCTCAGTTTAAATTTAATGACGCAACATTTTAATTGAATTAGTACGATGCTAAAGCTGTTTTAGTATAATACTAGGTTTAAACAACGAATTTGCAAATTTTAATCGAATATAGCATCATACTTTCTCTACCCTTTTATTAAAGTTAAAATCATCGAATACCTACTTTATTGTTTTAGTATCGTGCTAGCTTCATATATGACTCTTTGATTGCAAACATCAAAAAAGGTTCGTGTACTTACTTTTTTACACGAAGTGTCATTGTTTTACGAGTGTTCAGAAGCAATTTATTAAGAAAATTCTTTAAGTACGATACTAGTTAGAAAATGTTTAAGATTAAGAATGAGTTAGTAAACTACTATAAAGTTAGAAAATTGTTAAGTAGTATCATACTAATACCTAATTTTGCGCCAATGAATTTAACTTAAAACAAAATAATATTAAATTTGAACGAAAATGTTAGAGACCTTCTGAGTAGCATGAACTTGCTCTTATGTTTAAGAGACTAAGAATTTTAAAAATGAGAGAAAAATGTTGATAGGCATACAACTTTTTTCTTAATTCCTTAATCAACTCCTTTAATAGTTCAAGAAAAAAGCGGAATTCCATTTTCGATTTTTTAAGTTTGTTGCGATTATTTAAAATATGAGGTTTTGTATATAAAATTTTTAAAACAATTTTAGGAATACAATTTGGTTCACCAATCTTAAGTGTTAACTATGGTACTAATTAAAATGTAATTAAAAAATGAATTAAAAATTTCATGGTAGATATGTATCATTAATTTCGGTCTTAAAAATGCTTTATACTTATACTTAGCTAACAGCTAAGCAGTTTAGGCTGTAGTCGAACAAACAGAATTGTGAAACCAATTTTTTCGGCTTTCCTATCATCGTAATGTGAAAATATAAGAAATTATCGAGTTTTTTTTTTTTTTCGAATTGTCATAAAATTGAAAGTACATATATTAAAACAGTATCAGTTTTGCTTTTTACTAAGATTAAGTTTAAGTACTAAGTAACACTACACTTAGTGATGAACCAGCGTATACAATTCTTGTGTTGAAAAATGAATACAAAATATATGTACTTCG
This sequence comes from Philhelius festivus, assembly GCA_963931855.1. NCBI lineage: Eukaryota > Metazoa > Arthropoda > Insecta > Diptera > Syrphidae > Philhelius > Philhelius festivus. The sequence goes on along the minus strand of OZ007556.1, from coordinate 4,654,933 downwards.
TTACCAAGAAATTAACATTGCATCAAGCCTTTCATCACAAAAATTTTTGTCTGCTAAATTTCAACAAATATAAATTCACCACACATACCCAACTTTTCTAGCGATATGACTTTGGAAAGATGGATTGTGAATGTTCCCAGTGGATGCTTGACTTTTCCATAAACTACTTTGAGTGTTTTTGGCCATTAAGCTTCTTATACCTATCATAGCCATTCCTATGATTCTGCCTATACTACATCATGGGTAGCTGTTTATTGATAGGGTTGCTGAGAAAGTCCAAGATAAAACTCATGTGGTATATCTGTTATATGGATGCCCATAATGCGAACAAATTCAACAGAAAAATATTCAGGCTTATCGGGCACTCGTCTTTATGTATATGTTCAAATTTAAGGGATACGACTTTTCTTATCTGCACCCATGACTTGGCAAGAGGTTTGAGAGATACGTATCCCTTAACAATAAATTGTATTGCTACGTCTTGCAGTTTTTGCAACTTAATTTGGTTTCTATTTTCCAGACCAGCAGATTTATGCAGATAGGAAATACCTTATGTCAACTAAGGGATTTAATTTATGGTATTAATGTGCTCCTGCTAAGTGCTGATATACAGTTTTTAATCACAATGTGTATTTATATATTATTGAAATTTGGAGAATCATTATATTATCACTATAATCAATAATACTCGTATTTTAATATTTGTATTATTCGAATACAAACACTGTTACGGAAACATCGATAATAAAGTTTATCTTGTTCCCAATTTCTTCACATAAGCACTAAGCCAGTTTAGCTAGAACAGCTCTTATAGTCTAGTACTGTGTAGAAAAAAATGGTACAAAAACAATTCCGAAAATTAGTTTCTTGGGTATTTCTACAATTATACACATTTTAAAATAAATATAAAAAATAAAAGGTCTTAAGAACTATTCACATGAGTGGTCCCAAAATAATTGACAGACCTACCCGAAATGCAATTTATCAAGTATTTTTAGAGCAGCAAATGAAATAGGCTGTCGATTTTTAGGTCCTAACTTATACTCAAAACTAAATCGATTTGAGTACTAACTTTGGAATTAGTATTGGTAATCTAAAGCATTTCTGCATTTATTCTCAAGATATGGATTTTTGAACTTTGACAAGTGATTGCGGCGATATTTTCGAAGCTACACCTGTCAAAATCATTTTTCTTTATTTATTCGCCGCCCTGTTTCGTGAGTGTTTTCTTCAACTCCATCCTGTTATCAGTTTAATATCATATAATAAAACGGCAAACATGTTTTTTGTGGTACACTTTTCTCCAAAAGTATTTAACCGATTTTGATAAATTTTATATGGTTGGAAAGCCACAGTTACGGAGATGTGCAGAATATACTTGAGACACGCATTTACACACTGTGGGTCATTTTTGTTTTTGCACTGTCGAACACTTTGCATATTACATAAAATAAAATTTAATTTCATAAATTTGCTTGAAAACACTGCCAATAATATAAATAATAAATAAATTGGCACTCGAATTTCGAGAGCTGGGTCGGCTAGTAAGATTTTAAATTGAAAATATATCTCTTACACAATTTTCATATTCCTTTCATTATGCAAATAGAACCTTAAAGCAATGTAGCTACATTTCATTTCCTACATTTAGCATATTGCAAAGGGAAATTATTTCGGGTAAGTTCATCCTTGATTCAAAATCTTAAAACATTCAATGGAACAAGTGTATCTCAAATTACTTGTTTGTTCGCATGGAGTGAATATTTATGAGATTTAATTCTACGGAGATAATATAGTTTGCATTCACAGCACGCGATTTTTCTAATATCTTAAGCCACGCACAAAATATTAACTAAATAAAAAGCTTAGGTGCAATCTGATGAATGAATGAAATTGGAATAACACAATTTGTTCATAGTCCGTGATATCAATTAGACCCCACAAATTGAAACATAACAAAATCCTATGTATTATGTATATACTCGTAACTATGCTCGTAATGTTAATATCTACACACAGAAATCAAAAATTCAAAAAAAATAAACTTACCGGATGTGAATGCAGTGAGTCCAGATCGACGAGCGGACAGGAAGACCTATGTTGCTGCTGGAATTTTGGCTGATATGGTTCCAGCATTCGAATTTTTCCCCAACGATTAAAAAATAATACTATCGAACCCACCCACAGCATCAGTACCACTCCAACAATGAGAACTTCTTCGGTGCGAATGATGAGTTTGGGACCTGCTGAAGATAGAACAAAAAATATACACTCCAGATCACTCGATTATAAGTAGATGATCATTTTATTTTTATTTTTTAAATAATCTTAGTTTAATATCGCTTATTATACTATTATTTAGCATAGTAATTTTTTTACGATTTAACCCACCATTAGGTCACACGTACTTGTTCTAACGTTCAAGAGGCTAAGAATTTTAATAATAGATGTTATCAGAGAAACATAAATATTTAAAAGCATAAAATTCATGCAGTTTTGGCTTACAAAAAAAAAGGATTCCCTCTGATTTTGTCAACAATAATGGGAAGTTATGAAAAACCACCAACCATCTGATAGTAAACAATTCTCAGACTTTGGGACAACAGCTGCCAATCGTTTGAATGACAACCAAGCACAGCAAGGTTATTCAATATTGTCAGCTTTTTGGCAGGTCATTGTCAGACATTGTCATTGAAATTGACAGATCTGATAGCTTTGGTATGGATATGTTTCAATGTGTAAGTGAGAAAAAAGAAATCTATGAACAAAATTTTTAAAATATTACTGAACGCCAGTAATCACTTTTTAGGTAAGTAGTTTTTGTTTGAATATTTGTTGAATCGTATACACGTTGTGATAAGTTTAATGTTTATAATTCAGTAAGAATAGAAAATCAAGCTGCAATTAAGGTTAAAATAAATTTAATTTTTAGTCCAACTTTGGACGTACTGTGAAATACAGATATTCTTTTTTAGCCTGGCCACACTAATGTGGAATGTTCTACCTAGCTCTATTTTTCTTTCTCATTGTAATATTCAGAAACTTAAAGGTAATGGACATCGACATCTCCTTTTAAACCCTTCCTTGTTTTCATAACGCTCGTACTGTGATAATCATTTTAAGGGTAGTAATAACCCCTTGAGTGTGCGCTAATTATACAAAAAAAAAATATCTATTTTCGTCAACGTAAAAAAAGATTTGTTTACTGTTTAAAACTACATAAACTACATTGGATTTATGATTAGAAGAAAAATAATATGCAATAAAAAAGTGATAATTTTTCACTGGATGGAATACCTTTGTAATATCGGCAAGTAGATGTTAAAATGAGATAAAACTGCGTGTGAGGTTTTAACAAAATTTTCTTTTGGATTTGAAAAGCCTATGTACATATTTTATTATGTATACAATAAAATGCCCGCCTTGGATTCTTACGGTGACAAAGATCCGAGTGGTCCAATTATCAATGACTCTTTCGCTTAGATCCGGCTGAATTTTAGCGATGGCCTATGTTCACCTAAAGGACATTAGTTAATTGATGTTTATTTGTATAGACCTGCGACTTTAGGAGAGATAACCTTATACTCAAACCGTTCATGCAGAATGTCAATCGTGGTATCCACTGTGTGGCACGTAGTGCTGGAAGCAAATTATTGTCTAGCTCCATATGGCCTCACCAACATCGTTTTCGAAAAAGTACGAAATAATGGTGTCGCTGACCTAAAATACCAAAAACATAGCCATTCATCCAAAAATACGCCTTGTCCCTGAAGATGATTTTTCGGCCAAAATTGGGGTCCTCTTCCAAACAATCCGAAGTTAAGTCAGCGTACAAACGGCGGCGGGTGGTCATTGTCACCAAACATTGAAGGGACACCACGTCTACCGCAAATGAGTGCAACATTTGCACAAACGAACATTAATTTTGATAACTTAGTTTTATCATTTGGGTATGGTGTTCAATCGTGGCATGGTGATTTGGCGTCAATAACTAAATAACAAGATTGATTATAGATAGATAGATTTGAAAGATGTCAAAAGCACAACACAGTCCGCGAAAATCTAACCGAGCCAATTAAAAAAACACTTTATTATCTATGGTTCTACCATGAGATAAAATTATCTTACAACTTCATGGAGCACCCTGCAATTCAGTAGCCACATCCAGGATTCGGAGTTCCACTTCTATTTTCATAAACAGTGTTCCAGTGAAATAGCCAGTTGCTATAGTACTTCTAGGAATGCGCATCAGTTTACCCTTGAGCCTAATTTCGGACGTACTGTCAAGTACAGAGATTATTTTTTTTAGCCGCACTACACGAATGTGGAATGCGCTTTACTCGGCTCAATGTTTCCCTCTCATTGCAATGTTTAGACATTCAAAAGGAAAGTGCATCGGTATTTCCTTTCTTGTCGTATACTACTATAAGGGAATACTGTTATAAGGGAATTCATAACCCCTTGGGTATACATAATATATAAAAAAAATAAAAAAAAAACGTCAGAAGAAGAAGTCTGATCCCTAAACATGATATTCTTAAGATTCTTAAAAATACGAAAAGAAATTGTTCCTAAAATATTTCATCCAAAAAAATATTAATAAACAACTCGTACTTGTCACTTCTTGGCATAATAATGAGTACGTTATACTGTCATGTAGAGGGTCTTGGATCCGCTGCAAACCCAAACAGTGTTTTGCCTCTTCCGAGGAAATGACAAATCCTCCAAGAATATCTTTTTTGTCATGAAAAAGTGCGTTTGGAATCGGCAGAAAATTGTTGAGAATTGTAAATCACTAGGTTAAGGTTCTCTAAGAGCCGCATTGGCTTATAATTTTTAATTGCGATATATGTACTAAAGGGAAAGTTCTGCATTTGGAAATTTTATGGAAAAAATGTTATTAAGGGTACCTGTCAGGGAACCGTTTATTGATTTTCGATTTTCTCATTAACAGCTCTAACGATTTGAATAAAAAATTTTAAGCAGGAGCCCCCTTAAGTTTTAAAAAATATTGTAAATAAAAATATTCGAAAAAATATTTTTTAGGTTTTTTGAAAAAAAAATTCAAATTTTTTTTTTTGAAATTATTTTCTAAAATCTATACTACTACTACTACTACTACTACCAAAATCTATAAGTACTTAAAATTGACATCCCAAATTGTGTTCTTGAAAAATTTTAAAGAAATTTCTTATATAAAAAATTATTTTAATAATAAAACTATTTCATAAATTCATACTTTTTTAGAAATCAGACGGCAATTTTATGCATTTGAATATTTTTATCTCATTAAATATACATTATTATTATTCCAAGAAACTTTTACATAAGAGCAAGTTCGTGCGATCCATTCGTGCATTTTATTTTGTTTTACTTGTAACTTCACTTGAACTAAATTACCTGTCACAATATTATAAATTGAACATTCGTTCAATATTTTCATAAAAAAATATTGTCAGTTAAATATTTTTAAACAAATAATGGTAACAGAACATTTTAATAGGAAAATATCGAGATAGCCAAACTTAGTAAAAAGTTTTGAACAATCAAGTGTCATGTGATGTAGAAAGGTCTATAAAATGCATCTGAATAATGTATGAGCTATGAGGATAAAAAAACAGTGAAATAAAAATAAGCTTCTAATATCTGGGTTCTTCGAAAACCAATTTGTGGAATAGCTGCTGATACATCTGACACCTCTAGAGCTTCCGTTTCAATCTATCTTTTATATACCTATTTAAAATAATTGAAACGTTCTCTATTCATAGGCATGTTGGTTTTTATTTCGCTTTGGTCAATTTATCCAGCTTTATGACCCAATGCCTTTGCTTTACTTTACGACGGACGCAAGGATGTTCCAAATTGGCGTAACAGCATGAATGGTTGTTAGATACGTTTTTGGAAGTACAATTTAATTACCAATTACTTCTGCTTTTTATAGTCAGCTTTTTTTGTATTAACTGAGCTAGCTCACTCTTACGAAGGTGAAAATTCAATTAAGTTAATATTACGAGTATATCAAAGATTAAAGGTACAAGAAGACATATTGTGCATCAATTACCTGTTTCTGTATGAGATGTTGAATTTAGTGTCGTGTCTCCGTGACGCAGGTCGATGTTTAACGTTGTTTCTTGTACCTCGACAATGAAGTCTGGTCCATTCCACCCAGAGCCCCATTCTGTTGAAAAATACAAATATATCATTAATCTTTACTAACCTTTTGATAGTCTAGAAGGAGATGCTGCAAGTAAGTAATAAGAGACACTCAGGTTTAAGTTTACAAATAAATACAAGGTGGCACAAGGGTTGTAACCCGACGTTCTTTGGCTGTAATTTTTGTAATGAATGGCATAGCAATTCATGTCTTGTTTACGTATATTTTGTATCTGCTTACTTTACAAATGTGAAAGTAGAAGTGACATTTGCCGAAAATCTTCCGGTAGGAGAAAACTTTTCTGCCACATTGGCTAATGAGCAGCAGTTCTCATCACTAGAGATACTCTTGGAGGATTTGTGAATTCCTCGCAAGATTTAGTACACCCTGAAAAACTTTTTTGCAGCGGCAGAGAATTGAACCCAAGACCCTCTGCATGACAGTCCATCCCACTTACTATTATGCCATTCTGTAGACCAGCGCTTATAAAACCAAGGAAATAATTAGACTTACAAGTATATTATAATCAATTTCAGAACGAAGGTTGAACTCTTTATCAAAGATAATAACAAGATCAAATTTGGAAGGGGCCAAAGAAACATGTTCAAGGTTCATTTAATGTTCAATTAATGAGTTCTATGAATAGTGTTTAGTTGTTTACAAATGAAGTTCTAAGAATTTACTGTTACACAATGAAAAAGTCGTATTATAATACGCGGGTTTTACTAAACCATGGAATAGGAGTTAAGTCCTGGCTTAAATATTTACATTAATAAAAACGGAATCTTCCAGGAATAGTTAAGTGACGTTTATCAAAAATCCTTACAGAAAATCTACTACAACAAATAATCCATCTCTTTTTTATATTCTGTGTCTGCATAAATTGACTGTCATTTGCTTATATCTTATTGTCGGTCTTTTATATATACGGGAATCAACTATGTCCCTTGTTTTTAAATTGAAGTCACAAACTGCATATGAATAGAGGATAAAAAGATAAGGAAGCAAAATTAAAATCAGGTTTGGATTTACATATATATTTATATAATTTTTAGTAATCTGTCTTTATACTTGAACATTATTGAAGTAATACCCTCTCCTATTCACATATCATTAAACGCTTCCTCCTTCCTTTTTTTCATCCTATGGGTGGTGTCAAATGTACCTATGACTAGTCGAAATCCACTTATGACCTTAAATTATTCGTAGTTCACATTTTATTAAACTGCTCTGCTTTCAAAGCAAATGCCTTGATAACTCGTGAAGACACGCACTTCGCACTTTTATTTAATTTTTTTTTTTTGATGAAACAAAACAAGTTTGACAATTCTATTTCTTATTGCTTCGCTAAACTACCTACTTCGGTGGTTTAGCTTAATCATAGTTAGTCAACGTCACTTAGCAGAAAATTTGTTTTATTAATGAAATTTCACACTTAACGATAAACATCCACAAAACCATCTTTATTAATATGGATGTAAGTATATTTTATACTTTCTGTGAAAATAGAAAAGTCAATGTCAATGTCAAAGTCAAAGTAATAGATTCCAAATATTCAGATGTCAAAAATGTCAAAATTACGGATGCCAAACTGACAGCTGTCAAAGTACAAAACGTCGAAATAAAGTGACAAATTTCAAATAGACAGAAATAAAACTGACAAATTTCGGCGAAGTGAAATTAGATAGAATAAGGTTAATTTTATTTTTTAAATAATTATTTTTCGAATAAGGCAATAAAATTGTACGTTTTGAAATATTTTAATAAGAGTTTCCGTTGTTTTTGACCGAAGTCGGAATTTTTGTAAAAATGCATTATGTACTGCATTTATAGCCAGTTAACCACATACATACATATCGCTTGAAACATTGTAAACATAAAATATGATTAAAATAAAATCATGATTTTTTTTTAATTTCTCTAACTATCGTATTTATATTTTGTATATAGTCATTGATTTGGAAACCATATCCAAAATCCAACACAACCTCCCAGACGGTATTATGTCTTGAAATATCTTATTTGAATCACCATACCTTCTGAAACTCCTGGTGTTGAATCCACTTGAGGTAATTGATGATCCAGCTTGTATCTGAAAAAGAGAAAAGAATTATGTATTGTATGCAAATGTATTTCTTCAAGTTCACTTCATGTTTAAATCTTTTTAAAAGTTATTTGATTTTATTTGAATCTCTGCCAATGACATAAACATGCAAAGCTCTAAATACTTGTATATATACAAATGAAGAGTTACATACATATTATGTAGATATACAAATAAAAAAAAATACTATACTCCACTCAAATATATTGAATTACAAAACAACTATGCACGAGTATTTCCGAATGGGTGATGGGATTTTATATTTGATCAAAAGTTGAATGAAACTTTAATCGAGTCCTTGAGTAATTGTGCTTTTGTTCTTTCCTTCTACAAGTGCACACTTGGCCAATTTTTCTTGCAAAAGCAAGCACTTTTGCCAAAATTATAATTGTACATAATTAAATTACAACAAATTGTTAAATTTGGCAGAACAAGTGCACAGCATACGCAGCAAATTAATAAACAACGAATGTCACGACTTTTTGTTTTTATTCAATGTTTCTTTTAATTTATTTCTTATTGTTTTTTTTTTTGTAACAAAAACGATTAGTATTTTCAAGTGGATTAGGGTAACTGGATAAGGGCAAGTGGGTTGAATTTAAAAAAATTAGTCTAGGTTATATATACATATGTATATATAAACGTATATACATATATATATATTGAATCAATTAATAAAAAAAACATCAAGGCTACTAATAAAAAAATTGCTGTTTGAAACCCCGTGTACGATGGGTGTAAAAAATTATAACAGATAATTTTTGGGCTAGAATTCTTAAATTAACTATGTATGTATATACATGTGCACTATGCACATACATTAAGGGCTCTTATTACAAGTAATGAGGTATCGTTACATATTATTCATACCCATTTGTACCCCACTTACATAAGGTTACAAATTGCGGTCGGTATTAAATTAATATAATTATTTATTGATTGAAAATACGAATTTGGTTTGGTATACCCATTTTCATGATATTTTATCTGGTTTTATTCTTATCAAGCATTTTTCAGGCTACACAATTTATGGAATCATAAAATAACCACAAACCAAACTCTGGCAAAAACCAAAATCTAAGTGTGTACTTTAGGGTATGGCATGGCTGTAAAAAACGAATCGTTGCATTAATAGCCAGTTAACCACAAATATATAACCAGTAAGTGTTATTTTCCATTGAATATTCGATAGAAAATTGTTTTTCTGCACATAAATTTAAATCAATACAAAATCTATAAAGGCCAATAAGTTAATGTGCATAAATAAATTTGAAGTTCGCCGCTAAATCTGTTGTAGCTGTGTTTGTGCATATATTATGATTGCCATTAATATTCGGTTTTTTCTTTTTTTCGAAAAATCCCTAAATTTTTGCTTTTAAAACAGGTTTTACTTGATAGCTTAAATTAATATATTATTTTCATTAAGAACGATGAAATAACAAAACAAAAATACTATAGTTCAGTCTTATTATAATATTGTAAATTGTTTCGGTAGTCTGTTTTCGCATTCGGTTTTTGTTGGGTTACATTTATTTGAAAAAAAAAACTACCAATCCTTCGATGAAACATATTTTTTACTTGCGATATAGCTACTATAAAGCAAGTTTTGCATTTGAAAAAATAAAAACGATCTCGAGATTTTGATCAAAGTTGACATTACGATGATAGAGAACACGAAAAAAGTGGGTCCGGCAATTCTGTCTGTCTGTATATCTGTACATCGACCTGGCTAACGCTAAGGGCTAAAGTGATTTTCTTCAAAATCGGTATTTAAGGTTCTTTGGTGATTCCCTAGACGACAAATTGAAATATAATTTTTAAGCTAGAAAACTAACTCTACCTGTCATTTAGAGATAGACGTGTAGGTACGAGTACAATCTGCAAGAAAACATGTTATTAGCATTACATAGAACGGTTTTTTTGATTTTCGACTTTATCATTAACGGCTCTTACGACTTTGACCAAAGTTTTGTACAGGAGCTTCTTTGAATTTAAAATAATATTGTGTATAAAAATATTCGAAAAAAATTCTTTTGGGATTTTTAAAAAAAATCTAATTTTTTTTTTGAAAATCAATTGCGCAAAATTTTAGTTGAATTGGTACGATGTTAAAGCTGTTTTAGTATGAAACTAGTTAAAATCGATGATTTTGCGAATTTTAATTGAATACTTTCTCTACCCTTTTATTAAAGTTAAAACCATCGAATACCAATTTAATTTTTTTAGTATCGTGCTAACTTCACATGACTCTTTGACATTTCCAAACATGAAAGCAGGTCTGCTTACTTAGTTTTTAACATGAACTGACATTACCTTAGGTGTGTTCAGAAGCAATTTATTAAGAAAATTGCTTTAGTACGATATTAGTTAGAAAAAGTTTAAAATAAAGAAAGAGTTAGTGAAGTACTTTAAAGTTAGCAAATTGTTAAGTATAGTATCATATTAAAACTTTAACAATAGTCTGTTCAAAATTTTGCGCCCATATTATTAAATACTTAAAATTGGCATCAGATTTTTATTTGGCTCTAGTAAAAACCATGCTGTTACATTTATAAACAATTTAAATTCCAAGGCATTTTACATAAGAGCAAGTCCGTGCGATCTAGTCGTGCAGATTATTATGATTATTTGTTGCGTGCATTCTGTGCTAATTTAACTTCATTCTTCTTGAAACCGATTCTTCAGTGCACTTTTTTAAGAGACGGATTTTCGCATGCTCGATTGAAAACGAATTCTAGACTTGAATATTTTCCCTTACGACCCATAGTAAATTTCTTACTTGTAACATTTTGCACATAGGTAATTTATTGCAAGTTATGTATTCATAAATAAAATCTAACTTGAGATTTTGATCAGAGTTGACAGAAGACGAAAATCAATTCTTTCTATCTGTCGACTACAGCTTAACGGTCAATTAAATTTGTTGAAAGCACACACACATTTTTTTGAAATTTTAGAAAATATTTTTTTCTTTTTGAAAACTGTTCCACAGATTTAAAACAAAATGCACAAAATTTGATTAAGTCATATCTAGACAATGGTTGAACCTAGAACCATTTTTTTGTTTTTGATTTTCTCAAAAAACTTAAGCTCCTCAAAAGTGTAGATAGGATTGTCTATTGAAATTTTCAAAAAAAAAATTAAATATTAAAAATAAATAATATATTGAAAACCCTATGCTCGATTTTTTAAACTTGATAATTTAAAGTTTTTAGTACAATATACAAAATGTGAAAAAATTGTATTTTATGTAAAAATAACAATATCCTATATCGATAATCCTATTTTTCTCGAAAACGGCACCTAGAATGTTGATAACATTTTTTTTCTTTCCACTAATTTTAACGATTTATAATTCAGTAAAACAAATTTGAAATTAATATATTATTGACTGTACCCACCATGGAACCATATTTTCGAGTATCTCATTATCGGCATAATCGATTTTAATGAAATTTTTTTACAGAGAAGCTTTTAAAAAGTTTGAAAAACATTGCAATTTAAAACTCACAAAAAAAAATATTTTTGAATTTTTGAAAAAAAAAAAAAATCAATTTTTGTTTTTAAATTCGAAATCTCAAAAAATGGGTTATTATTTTTTTCGTCATTTTTCATTAGTTTTTAGAACTGTTTCACTTCTTTTTTTTCCAATGGAATACAAAATTAGTCTTCCCGAATTTACTCTCACATTATCGAAGGTTGCCATTTCAAAAGAAGTGGTTTCTTCAGGAACACAAAGTATACTCAGTGTACAAATCGAGACGAAAAAAAAACCACTACCAAAAGGAGTACTAGGTCTGATAGGTATTCTACCTCAGGCAATTGCGTATGCCGACGATATTATTGCGTATAGAACGGCTCAAAAAGTTGAGGTCATCTTGCAGCGTGAGTTCGACAAGATATAGCGATATTGTGATAACTGGAAGTTGAAAATCAACTTTCAGAAATCAGAAACTATTTTGTTTAGGACTCAATTGGCTGGAGCATCAACGGATATGAGAAAGAACTGGTGCAAGCTGGTGATTGTGGGGCAATATGGAAATCCACTGGCGAGTAAAAATGTAGTAAAGTACCATGGTATTTGGTTGGATCTCAAATGGAAAAGATTCGAGTGTTTGATAGGAAGTGCTTACGTCGCTGCTTCAGGTTACACAGAACACCAGAGTCGGAGCACTCTATGCTCTATGCAACGGAGCCAATATAAACATCAGAACAGATTCAGGGTCACATTGCAAGAGCGATGGCCTTAGTTAATAGGTTTATCTTTGGGCTGATTACACCAACAATGAATATTTCGGGAGTGTGGACTTAAGTGGGTATATTCCACCAAATGCATTCCTACATTAAGACAGTCGAGGGCTGATCTAGGAGACGTGATCGCACAAGGCGGTCCGATCGGGACCGAAGAGATAAGTAGTCACCGACTATCTATCTTAATATAGTTTTACGTAGTCTGTAAGTTTTATATATAAAATAAAATAATAAATGATACAAATTTCAAGTTATTTTTTATAATTATTTCTTGAAAAAATAAATAAACCGATTTTGAATTTTAGTATTAAGTTAGTTTCTAGGCCGAAAGGCATTAGTTAAGTCATTATATAGTTTAACTTAGAGTGCCCGATTAGCAGGGCCGGATCTACCTAAGGGCTGTATGGGCTGCAGCCCAGGGCCCCGGGGTCACAAGGGGCCCCCAGACGCCGTTGAAAACAATAGGCGTTAATTTGAATTAAAAAAAAAATTTAAATTAAAAAACCTACCATAATGTTGGCAATGGCAACCCTGAGATCAATCTACTAATGTATAGTCCCCGGCAAGCTAGATGGCACTATTTTAGAGAGAGAGAGTAAATTCGCGCGTCGCTTTTACCTGGAAAAAGCGCTGCGCGAACTTACTCTCTCTCTCTCTAAAATCGTGCTCAGTTTGATGCCGAATAGTGTATGTGCGCGTCTATGCAACGGAACGGGGATTCCCCTTCGTTTGTTTTTGATCGGTGTATTTTTTCTACTCTTAGGTTAGGGTAGGTTAGGTTGTTGGGCTGACAATTGATGTAACTATGGTCACACTTAGATCAATGTAGATCCATTGTGTTACCCGTGAGTGTAATCACTCTTTTCTGATAAAAACCTATGTGTTCTGTTAATCAGTGAAGCCATTTTGAGGCATTGACGAAGTTCAATATGTGAATTCCTGAATATTAGAAAGATCTTCTAAATTGTCAAAGAAGTAACTAAAAACCATTTCCTTCTTTGGTGGCATAGCGACGGGCAATGACAGAGAAAGTGTGAGGTGTCTTCATGTACCTCTTCATCACCATATCCTCTACATAGGTCATCTGTACTTAGTTTCATTTTAAATTTATGATATTTTAGTAAATTACATATGTCCGGTGATTATTCTTGTAAGAGAGCGAAGGGACTTCTTACTAAGTTGCATAATTTTGTCAGTCCTCTGCTTGTTAAAGCAAGGCCATACTATTACCTAGTGGTATCACAGGTGTCAAGTAGACTCCACCTTTCATTGGATTTCTTTAGGATTAAATCTGAAATTTTCTGTTTAATGTTGCAGAGTGGGATACTTACCATCTGTCTTGCCAACTCATCGGCATTTTCATTACCTGGTATACCGCTGTGCCCCGGCAGAGTCTAATATTGTGCTGCGTGCCAAGAACCTTAAGTTCTTCGCGACAGCAAGAGACAAGCTTCGATTTTATCACAGTGGTAGAAATCGGTTTTATTGCCGCTTGGCTGTCAATGTAAAAGGTGATATCAGCCTGTGGTATCGCCATCATTGATACCTGTCTAGCAGCTGTTGTCACTGCCAGGACCTCCGCTTGGAAGACAATGCTATGATCTGGAAGCCTAAGTGAGTTGTTTAGCTCAAGAGGTTCTGAGAAAAAGCCTGCACCAACACCTGTGTCCATTTTGGAGCCATCAGTATAGATTGCTATTTCTGATAAGTTAGTATTGGTCTGATTATCGCCAAATACATCCACCTGATAATTTTTGGGCTAGGTCCCCAGGATTTCCCAAAGATTCTGTTACAGGAGTAGAATGCAATCATTCCTTTTTTTGCTATTTCTTTAGTGTTTAGACTTCAGTTTAATTTCCTATCTATAATCACACCAAGATACTTTGCATGATCTGAAATCTTCAGTGGGGTGCCTTCAATTAAAGGTATTCTGAAGCTTGGTATTTTCCTCTTATTTGTAAAAAGGACTAATTCTGTTTTTGACGGGTTAACAATCAGGCCGCACTTTCTAGTCCATCTACTAACCTTAGAAAGGGCGTATTCGATCTGTTCGCTGATAGTGGGTAAGAATTTACCTGTCGCTAATAACGCAAGATCATCAGCATAGGCTACTACCTTTTTATCTACTCTTACGAGGGACTTCCCGCCGCTCTGCTTAACGTCACGCCTGACGAAAAAACGAAACCCTAATTGCTCCGAAACTACTGGACCAAATTAGGTGAAATTTGATAGAATGGTGTAATTATGAGCAAAAAAACAGTTGTGCAAAGTATTTTTTTTTAATCAGAGTCATTTTAATAAGGTTTGCTAATGTCACTGTGTCATATATCAATAGAAAGAGACATAGCAAAAACTTAAAATTTTTAATGGATTTGCAAAACAAAAATATCGAAAACATAGATTTGGAAAGTGCGCGTCATATTATTGATTATTATCCAGAAGACGTAGACGAGCATTCAATCAAAATCGTACTTACTCCAATCTTAGCCAGAATCGTACACCTCTTCCAGTGACATTTTTAAGCTCATGTATGAAAATAAACTTATTAACGTGTTCCCTAACTGCTATACCATTTTAAAGATTTTTTTAACTTTGCCAAGTAATAGCTGTGAAGCAGAGCGCTCTATCTCCAAGATGTCCTATGTAGAAAATAAATACAGGACAACAATGTCGAACCATCGACTAAATAATTTATCACTTCTTTTGATAAATTGTGATCTAACAAAACACTTGCAATGTGATGACCAAATTAAGGAATTTGCAGCACAGAAATGCAGA
The DNA here is from genome assembly GCA_963931855.1 of Philhelius festivus. NCBI lineage: Eukaryota > Metazoa > Arthropoda > Insecta > Diptera > Syrphidae > Philhelius > Philhelius festivus. The sequence continues at coordinate 4,639,646 of OZ007556.1, read as the reverse complement.
AAGGTTGATTTATAAATTATAATTTATATAACATGTCATACACATAATCTGTCAATTTCATTTACTAATTCATAATAAATAAATAAAATGTTTTTATTGTTTTTTTTTTATATTCTTATATATATCACTATTTCGTTTTCACTCTCACCCAAAGATTGCCTGGAAGAGATTGCTACCACAGCAATAAGGTCGCCGTTTGCACAACTAATGCTTGCGTAGATTTAAGTAACATTTATGTTTTTTTTTTTGTGCAATAAAGAATATATATTAATAATATATCACTATAGACAGTTTTTTGACATGGCTATTAGTTGAGTACTTAGGTAGGCCACTAAAAAGTTTCAGCCGAGGGCCCCACAAATTCACGATCCGCCTCTGCCGATTAGGGCCAGTAAGTTAGTTGTAAGATTATGATAAAAAGGCTAGTTGATGAAAAGTTGATTGCTTGCTCAAAATTTTAAACTTTAAATTTCAATGTGGTCAAATTTCGGAATTTTTTAGGCCGGTTACCGTTTCTTATTAAAAAGCTTATTTAAATTAATTTAAATTTTAAGTGACTTCAACTTCAAGATATACTTGAACTTTTAATTGAATTCAAAGTCATCGCTCTACATCACTTGCGTTCTTTTAAAAAGTCAGAATTTGGTTTAATTTTCATAAGAGCTGATAAAAATTGACCACGACATCATCTTACCGATAAGATTACTATCGTAACCTGGCCAAACGCCAAACGCATTTTGGAGTTGCGGCCGATTTAATTTTTAATTGAAGTGAATCAATCTTATGACGCTATTTTATAAATTATTGTTGCAGAGATTTTATTAATCAATACTTGTGGCTTTCATGTTACTTTAAATTAATTTTTACTTTATAATCAAAAGAAATAACTAAGCAATAACTAATTAAAAGCAAGGACATACAACCCGATCGTGAACATATTTTTGTTTTGTTTTACTTTGTTTTGCTTACGTTGTCTTTCAACTTAATGGTCATGATGACATATAAATCTGGGACTTTGCAAACTTCTATCAAACAAGGACACGAGACATATTCGGAATGAATAATTATTCTTTTTCATTTGTTTCCTTAAGAAACTCTTTGTTTTTTTATGTACAAGTATAAATAAATGAGAAACCAATATATTTTATAATCAGTTCAATAATTGTAGTTTGTAAGGATTAAATTTAACTTAATTAACAAATGTATAGGCACATTGTTCAGCGTAAGGTTTTTATTCACTAGCAATTAAGTTCCAAGGTTATAACAATACTATTCGGTATCGTCTAAGTCTAAAACGAGAAGATTTCACTAGCTTGTGGTAATTCAGTTTAAAGACTGAATTACCTGAAGTCACCAGGTAAACTTGTTGCTGCTTTTTCTTTTTGGAATTTTTATCATTATTAACCATATTATATCCAATTTAAAAGACTGCGATTTCTGTAGGTACTTTAGGACGGACAATTCCGTCTGTATGTCTCTATGTCAGTACTTCGACCTACAGCCTAAACTACTTGAGGTGTTTCCTTCAAACTTGGTACTTAAGAGTCTTCAGTGGTTCCAAGAGGAGCAATTGGAATTTTTTTTACTCCAAGACCTGCATGCAGCCGTTATGCAAAATCAACTATCTCAAAAACGGCTCTAATGATTTTGATAAAAAAAAAATTAAGTGTGCTATTACTTCAATTTTGTTAAAAAAAAAAATTGGGAAACAATGTTATTAATAGTACCTGTCCTCTTCGACTTTCTCATTAACGGCTCTAACGATTTTGACCAACATTTTTGTACAGTAGGTCATTTGAATTAAAAATGATATTGTATATATTCTAGATGAAATACATTTCTTCATATCTCATATCTTGTAAATTGTATTAAAAAACTTTTGATTGTAAACTTTTAAAGAAATTGAGCATGGGTTTTCGAAATCTTGAGTTTTGAAAAAAAAAAAATATTTTTTGTTGAGAATGTTGATTGCAATTTAAATTTAGTATTTTAAAATTCTCCTCTATAGAATATTCTTAGAATATAAGTTTCTAGGCTGAAGAAAATTTGTTTAGCAACTAAGGGTGTAGATCAAGATACAGATGTGCATACAGAATTGCTACGAGACTGGCCACATTTTTGGCGTTCCTTATGATCATAATAATATTATGTCTGATTTAAATCTCGCATTAATCGTTTTTTTAAACCCATACTTGTCCTACATAATTAAAAATTCATCACCAATCGACTCCAACTTTGTCTGTATTATGTCGAACTCAAATTTTATATCGATTCTCACAAAACAGTAAGACAATAAAATATTTTTTTCGATAATAAAATCCAAAAACTTTACTTTGATCTCGAAAGTGAAAATTATTTCTTTCATTCATTTCCAAGGAAATAATCAATTTAAGATTTGTCCTTTTTTTGCACAAACTAAAACTAACTTCATTTCGTCTAAGCAAAGAGGAATTTTAATAATATGTAATTGTATTCTCGTGTGGAAATAGAAGAATTCATGCTGTCTTCAATGAAGTACTGTTGTTGTTACGACTGCGAATTCAATTAGTCTAATGAGAAGTTCATGGATATCATTACGCAAAGTTTTGCACGTTTTATTTGCAATCAATCAAAGCAAATAGTTCCATAACAATACCTTATTGCCGCACCGTATAATTCACATCACTTATCCTTCGCACCCCCGCATTTAATAAAAGTGTATCCTTGAGAAAGTATTTCACCTTTCTCATAAAATAAGTTTCTACATTCCGCACCAGCAGTTCGGGGAAGGAGGCTATAGAATTTGTTGGTTCCCCTTGTCAACTTCACACATTCTCTAAGTTGATTCTGATTTTGATGACAAAAGCTGTTAGGGTGAATATCCAATATCTAACTATTGTTAGATATAATTCCTTAATAAAGCAAGGAATGCCTTGGAGTTATGGTGTGTGTGGCATTGAATTATTGTATTCAGGCTTCACACACTTAATTAATTAGATAATTAGATGTAACGAACCTAGCAGCTCATTAAAGATAAATTTAACTGAATTGAAGTTTCAGAGTATCATCGCTTGAGGTTACTGTGTAACAGAAGATAGAAGTATGTTTCGGTTAAGCTATGTCTGCTCGTCTCGGGAGCACATAATTACATCAGGATAATCAACTGGATATTGATGTGCGATTTCATATGACTATAATATTGAATTACCACAATATTATATCATGATAATAGCCATGATGTTAGGAATACGAGTAATGTTATACGTTTCCAATTATTCCACCAAAATTATATACAACCTTGGATATATGGCAAAAGATAACATACAGAAGGGGGTTATTGCAAGAGCATTAAGAAATATCTTCGAATGTTTTAAATAATGGGTGCTGGTTTTGATATTTATTAGATAGACTATGAACATTCAACCAGTTCAGAAAAGATGAAAATATATAATTGATAATGCGAGAGAGGTGTCTTAAAGTTATTTCATCCAAATTAGAATTTCAATTAAATAAAACAAGCTCGATTGGCTAAATATTGACCTTATTAATTTAAGAATATTGAAAATTGGGAATTTTCAATGAATCAATCATCTTGATTTAATAAATCATAAGACCTGGCTGACCAATTCAATAGTTCATTTTGCGATTTATTTTCGTACAAACCACATCAAATTATGTGGAAATTGCAAAATTGCTACTTCAAAAGTCCTTAAGCAAGTGGTAAGCCTCGTCTTTAAAAAAGATTTTCCCATAAAATTTGGAAGGCTCAGTCCTTTCGTTTATTTCTTCAACAAGATGGATTTTATGTAAAAAAAATTCACTACGAGATATTTTCTCAAAAAGGCTCTCCAAAGGAACTAAACATAGTAATAACGAATCTGTTGATTGGAATCTCTTCAAGATCTGAAAAAAAAAAAATTACAAAAACCGAAGTAAGAAGAGGAACAGCCTGCAGAAATTTTGTAATAAACATTGAGTCTGTAAATAATGCTGGTATTCTTAAGAAAGTCATGTCGAAATTTCAAAATCAACTTCATATATTATTTAATCTTCACTGAGACCTTAGCTTATCTTATGAGTCTTCGCTTCCTAGAATGTGTCATAAATACTTGCCATGTGAACAGAAGGCCTAACATAAATAAAATTTTAAAAATTGTATATCAAATCTTGGAAAGTAGAAAGTCGGCTTGGGCAAATGAACTATTTTTTCGCAATACGCAAGTGTGGAATTGATTTAAAACTTTTTTATTAAATTCTAAATTTTTAAAGACATAATTTTACAAATTCATTAAATTGGACATATTTGGAGGATATCTGAACCTGACCTACATATCTCTGGTTTTAAGAGACTTCGATAAAATTTTTATTCCGAAATCATTCAGTAATCATTTCCTCCTCAATTCCTTAGAAACAGACATACACCAAAACAATAGTGGTTCTCACAGGCTGAAATTTGTGGAGACGGCACGACTGTGATTCAATCTGGGAGCCTCTCTTGACCTAGAAAGCGCCTTTGAAAGTTTTGAAAATATTACAATAAGAAAGCGCTGGACTCTATTAATGATATCAATTAGAATTGAATTGAATTGAATTGAATTGAAAGAAGAATTGTGTCTGCAGCACTTGTTAAGTCTCAACAGAGAATTTTAGGCTACCTCCATTCCTGCTATGGATGAATAAATAATTTTGGGGGGGTTTAATGCTCAGCGACCTTTAGATCTATTGTTCCCCCAACGAGAACTGAGTAAGATCGCTCATACTACATCTCTTCCTCCAGACCTGCTTCCTTGAGATACTTCAGTAAGAGTATTTTGAGAGATTGTATTTCACTCTATTCTATCAGATATCTATGCCTTTGAGATACGAGTGAATCACATCTAACTTATATATGATCTGGTGTTTCCTTGTGAGCATTATAATATCTCCACTCAGGTGACTTCTCAGTTTGCAGTCACCAGTGAGGAAACCCATAATTATTCTAAGCGTGTTTCTCCTCGGCTTCAAAGTGCTGTCCATATTTTTGATCTTATGGCCGACTATTTCGAGTTTATTATAGGTATGCTTAATTATATTTGCTCCTGATCCAGAATAGGGATCAGGCTCCGTTAGGGGTGTAGTTGCTCATTTTCAATTCCTGCTTGTACACAGAAATGGTTGATAGTTGTTGTTAGTCACTAGGATAAGGCTCTCTTTGAGCCATTGGCCTTAAAAATTTCTGTAAGAGAATTGTGGAATGAAAACCGAATCATAATCTAAAATAGTGTATCGGTCTTTAAGAATGGCTCAAAAATGGTCAATGAAGTAGGATTAGGCATATTTTCAGATAGCACAGAATAAAAAAGATCAATAAGATTTCCAAATTCCCAAAGTTTTTTTCATGTGCAAGCACTTGTAATTTGATGTAAGACCACATAGAGTCTTACGACATGTGAACAAGTCAATAATTATATTGAAATCTTTATTGACAGCCAGGCGGTAATTGAAGCCATTTCTTTAATTGGTCCTTAAGTCAAAACTCATCTCTTAATACGAGACAACTCGAATACTCAGTACTTAAGTCACTAATAGACGGAAATTCCTCCTCAAAACAGCAAAAAACATTTGTCGACACCTGGGACAAGAAATCTATTACGGAGTACGAGTGACCAAACCAGTTAAGCAGGCTTCAATTGTCCCTTTTGGTTGGAATACTAACAGTTCAAAACTCAATGGAACACATGAGCAAAATGGTTAACTTACGTAAGGGCCAAAATTATGCAATCAAAACTGACACTTAGTAAAAATTTACATGATACGATTTTTTCTATTTTTGCAGATATACAATTTCTTTAGTCCCTAGAAACTAATATGTCTCTTCCGACTTTTATATCATTCTTTCTTTCTGTTCACATGTAGGTATTTATTATTATTTATTCAGCTTTCTGCATGGACCATATAAAATAACATCGGGTTAGAAAAATCATATCGTGTATTCTTCTGTTAGAAGAGGACATTTTTTCATTATTTTCTCTCTCAAGAATTTGAAAGAAGCAATAAATGAAATGTCCTCACCTAAAAGTGGAAATCAATTGAAAACTTTCAATGGAAAATAAATGTATTTTAATTATTCAGTCATAATACAGAAATTCAATTATTTTCAAACCTATTGTCAATAGAATATTTTGTTACAATTTCTATCGACCCGAATAACAGAAGTTACAGAACATGGCTGCAGGATATTTATACAAAGAAACATCCCTCGAGATTTATTAAAAAATAATTATCTTGCTTTAAAAAAAAAAAAAGACTAAACACACTCTTTCCTCTAAGTAAGTCACATGTTTTCACTTTGATGGTACATGTGAATCGCTTACCAAAATGTTCGTTGCTTCAAAACGAAATAAAACAACGATTATTTGCACGATTCATATTTTTTCTCGTAAAATACCATGAACAACAGCACCCCATGCTTTTAATGAAATAATATTCTCGTGTTTTCAATGTCAGTTACAATAGAAGACCTTTTTTTCTACTCGTAAACCCCTTGGAGAATGGAGATACTAAACTTCTCAAAGTATTTCGCGGAATGAGGTTTTAGTGTGTTACATCCTTTCCTTGTGAATATGCGATGTGATGCGAAGGCATTTTAATCAGTGCTGTCGATTTTTGTTCTGTCTAGGACTTAGGAATCCGCGTGGTTTTCTTGAAGAAATCTTTCTAAATTTTCGATGAGAATTCCGTTACGTACAATTATTGTGAGGCGCAAACCTAGAACATTTTGATTGAAGAATTGTTTTCCCAGTAGCTTAGTAGATCTGTTTGTTTGTAACGTTTGGTGAAATGAATAATTTGAAACCAGCATTGTCAGAAAACCAAACAAATTAACTACAAAAATAGTTTTTTTTTTTTTTTTTTTTTTTTTTTTTTTGCTACAATTTATTCTTCAAAAAAATTCCACCCCGATGAGTTTCACCTTGTCGTGGTGGGGTGGCTTACGTCTATTTCTCCGACTTGATGGGGATTTAGACAACAATAAAAACTCTAAGAGTATTTTTCCTAGTTAGTTGTAAAACGTAGCAAAGACCAAAATAAGGATACTAGTTTTAGCCCGAACTAGTATTCAAAAAATCTAGTGCTATATCTTATCTCAGGCTCTATCTGAGTAACGGATCCCTGGTACTAGATAAGTTAAAAGATTCTAAATAAAAATCTTGGGCGATGTGATCACCATGTCACGGCCAAAAACGTAAAGTAAAGCATTTGAGTTTAAAAATGTCTCCTTTGCTCGGACGGTTTTGGTTTAACAATCTTGGAAATGTGTTAAACGATCGTTGAGATCAAGAAGATTGCTTGGGAGTATCTTTCTCAAGCTAAGACAATGACGAAAAATAACTAAAAGGAAGCACATTTTAGTGATTGGTTACTACCTTGATCGATTGCTGGGTGTGTGTATCCTTGGTTTGACAGGCCCTGAGTTTTGCAGTAACTCATCTGTAAGTGGCCTTGGTTGACTTCGGTTGGCCTCGGTTGCGCAGCTCCACCGGAAGCTATATTCTAGCACCTCGGGAGATAGTGCCCAGGAGTAAGAGATGAGTTGCTTAGTGTAACCTCTCTTTCTCAGACTATGTATGAGGTAGGCCCCCTTGTAGGAATATCGTGGTGGCGTGGTTTACTCCAAATGCGGAAACATATGGTTTTCAAGGGTGCTTGAATTCAAGAGGTGTTAGATAGCCCTCGCCTTACACACAACTTTGCTACTGAATCGGCTTCGGCTGGTTCGGTGTTAATGGTTAGGACTCAAACTGACTCCGATGAGAGTAGGCTCTCCGTGGGATGAAGCCATAATAGGCAGGTGCTCACCAAACATAGGTTCTTCAAAAACACTGTAGGGATAATAACTCTCCAAATGTGTTTGAGCTCGAAATTCTTAGCAATATTTTTTTAGTTAGTGGGAATTTGACAATTCTAATTAGAAGATAAAAATTATACCGAACAATATAGTAATTAAGGGCCCAGTGGAGCAGGATTTCAGTTCATATCAATATTTAATCTTATGGACCTATTTTGTCCTTTTATCGAGGCGTTTTTATTGTTCCATTTGAGTTTCCCTACCACAGCTATTTCTTATCACTAAAAGATACAAAAAGATAAAGGAAAAAATAAATATAAATATACATACATACATATATCAAAAAGAATGTATAGGGAAAAAAATATAGAAGGCTAAACCTATAATAAATTTAAGTTTTATTTGAATAGTGCAAAAATAGTTTCCCTTAAAAGCTGTAGACATGGTAGTTTCTTGCAATTCATTTGTAAATAAATTGCACAAACGAATTGCAGATACGTGGAATAAATGTTCTGCAATGCTGCGTGAAATGAGGCATAATTAGTTTAAGACCTCTTTGTGAATGGGCAAAATTGATTATTTCACTAAGGTAAGTAGGACATCTATTATGGATGATACTATGGAGTTTCAAAACAATCCTGAATTTTACTCATCAAGACTCATTCCAAAGAGAATGCTACGTAAATGAGATACACTAGAATGTCACGGAGTAGAGTAAATAAGACGAATACAATCATTTAGAGCAAGAAAGTTTGCGCTTATACTCACAGTCTAAAATTGGGTATACTGAATAGTTAAAACTTAAATATGGCAAAACTATTGATTTTATTAAGTATTTCCTCATATTGGGTAACAATAAGTCTGACGAAGATCTCAGAGTTCGTAATCCATAGTAAATATTTCTAATAGTTTCTGAGATTGCTCTACAGCAACTCACACTTCCATTTATTATAGATTCTAAATATTTAACTTCCTTTACATACATAATAAGTTAATTATTGAGGACAACAGTGGGAAAATATGAAGGATTAAGCTCATCTCTGGAGCATAACATAGCAACAGACTTAGTAGGATTAAGCTTCATAAGGTTATTATTAGACCAAATTTGGATATGAGTTAAATCCTCATTTAACCTAGCTATGCAGTCCTCTATCAATTTTACGGAAAATGTAAATTACTACATCATCAGCATACAAATGAACTATGTAATTAGTAACTACATCAGGAATGTCATTTACGAAAATAAAAGTGAATCCAAGACTGAACCCTGAGGAATTCCTATATTGCTGATCTCTATCTTTTAGGTAGTTGTAAATTAGCTTAAGTGACGTGCTAGAGAAATTAAAATTTCTCTGCAGCTTAGAAAGTAGAATAGAGTGATCAATGCAATCGAAAGCCTTAGTAAAATCTAAAAGTACGACAACACCAAACTTATCATTATCAGAGTCAAGAACGAAGCAGATATCCGAAGTAACTTTTATTACTGCAGATTCACAACTATGATTATTGCAGAAGACAGATTGCCATTTAGAGGGTAGAGAGTATTTATTTAAATAAATTTGGTCATGTATTATTTTTACTTGCGATATAGGTACTATAAGGCAAGTTCTGCATTTGGAAAAAAATCGAACTCGAGATTTTGATCAAAGTTGACATTACGATGATAGCGAAGACGAAAAAAGTGGGTCCGACAATTCCGTCTGTCTGTCTGTATGTCTGTATGTCTGTACCTCGAACTACAGATCAAACTACCGGAGGTATTTTCTGCAAACTCGGTAGTTAAGAGTCTTCGGTGATTCCCTAGAGGAGAAATTGAAATTTTTTTTTAGCTCCCGTAATGCAAAATCTTATTTATCTCGAAAACGGCTCTAACGATTTTGATAAAAAAAATTAAGTGTGATATTATGGACATGGGCTACATTTTGGTCAAAAAAAAATTTTGGGGCAAAATGTTATTAAGGGTACCTGCCATAGACTCGTTTTTTTCATTTTCGACTTTCTCATTAACGGCTCTAAGGATTTTAGCCCAAAATTTTTAGCAGGAGTAGCCTTAAGTTTAAAATAATATTGTATATAAAAATATTCGAAAAAATATTTATTGGGTTTAAAAAAAAAAAAATTTAAATCAATATCTTCAAAACCTATGAACGATTATTTTTTGAAATTATTTCCTAAAACCAATATTATTAAATACTTAAAATTCGCATTCCTCATTTTTTTTCTTGAAAAATTTTAGAGAAATGTCTTATATAAAAATTTTATTTAATAATAAAACGATTTTTTAAAGTTTATTTGCATAAATTCATACTTTTCCGGAAACCAAACGGCAATTTTATGCATTTGAACATTATTATCTCATTAAATCCATGTTTTATATTTATAAAATGTATCTTAAATTCCAAAGTACTTTTACATAAGAGCAAGTTCGTGCGATCCAGTCGTGCATTTTATTTTATTGTGTTTAATATGTTAATAATGTTTAGGAGAAATCAACTGTTTGCGAAAAAAGAGAGGTACGAAACTTTAACACTTCAAATGTTTCTCTTAAAATTCAAGTGAATCTTTTAACAATCGTTTATTAAAAGGTTTGAATGAGACATTTATTCACAATGCTCGCCTGAAGAGTTATAACCTTATAACAATACGAAGTTGATTAACGTAACTGGTCGACACGGAGAAAAAAATGACACGGAAAATGAAACCATCAATAAAATAGTCACACGAGCAACTCCTGGGTAATTTAATTTCAGAGACCAATAATTTCTCCGTTAAGATAAAAGAACTGATATTTGTCACAAAGTAAGAAGAAGGCTCTATGTTATTACTGTGCAAAAAAAAATCTCTCAATGTAACCATTTTTAAGGCAGCTGAGAACCTTGTTGAGGAATAGAAACTAAGAGGGTATATATCTGAGGAAATAGATTTAATATCTCTCTTTGCGAGATCCCACCGGGTAAAAACTCGCCATTCTATTAATATTAACCAAATCTAGAAGGTTTAAAAGTCACATTTTCGGAAAGTATCTAAATATGTACATTAATGAAAATTTGATATTCGAAATGAAAAAAAGTCCCCACAATTCTACAAGATCTGAGAGCAAAAACTTAGAACTTCAAGAACAAAAAATTAAAATCGCCAAAAACTAAAATTTGTTAGAAAATTTCTTTTTTTTTATTTTTTGGATATTTGAGTATTGAAATTCCAAAAATTGGAACTACCACAAAGACGCAAAGTTATCCCCCTTTTAGGCGACAAGGTTCCTTGACTCTATCATTTGATATGTCTGATATTTTCGAAGATGAGCTTTTATAAATATGACCTTTTTTGCTAAAGTGCATGATCCCTTTTTAAACATAACTGAAGTATTCAAAGCTCTTGTGGTAAGAAACTAAAGCTAACAAATTCCGTGGATCGACTCAACTTTCTTCGTTTGTATTTGCAAACTAGAAGTAACCGTTTATTGTGTTATCTTCTATAAATTGAAGAAAAGTTATTGTTATCTGTACTTTTTAGGTAAAGTTTTCGTGTGAAAATTAAATTTTAAAATTTAAATAAAACCTAATATTGTAAGGAGATATATCACTAAACCACGACATTACCATCGTGTAGGACAATAGAGCAACACTTAAAATTTTAAACTATGACAGTAGCTCTTAACGGTTATGGAAATGTGTATGCGGACCTCAGCAAAAATAATAATGTCACACTCTATTGCGTACCGGACTTCTTAAGTGTCAAGAAAAACGATGAGGCAGACTCTTTGGCAAAAAAGAGATCCAAACGATCAAAAATATGAACAGAACTTCCAATACTGAGGAATGCCAAACAGCTTCTTGGGAGCTCTACCTGGTCACTAAAGACACCTCAACATTCTTGGACTGATGAGCAATGCCACATGAGCAGACTCAACACTACACATCGGGAATAACCGGACCATGTATTAGGTAGATTTGATGCACTTCGTATCTAGGGCTTCATAAGATAGAAGTGAGCTTTCATCTCTGAACTTGCTCCAAATATTTTTCTCAAAAAAACATCTGGAAAAAGAGCTGTATAATGAGCTCACCTTGTTCTACATAGATCTTAAGCTCGCAGTGAAGTTGAATTCATTCATTCAATCATTCAAAGCAGTTAGCAACATTTCTGAGTAAGGACTTTTACAATACCATTTACAAAACATCTTTTGAAAATTAATGTTTATACGTAGCTGCATACATAAATACTTGGCAATGGGTTCACTTGTTAAAACTTCTACTTCGCCTTCGAAAGATTTTCATCCGTCAATTAGCTCATAGAAGCAACGAAAATCTTTACCACTACCTTCTTGAGATTACTAAAGCGACCTCAATTAAATATAATTGTAAATAGGGGTATAGTTTGGGTAACATGCAATTTATAGTTATGTCCAGTTCATTTTAGTAAGACTTTGTTTGCATTACAATGTTTGATTTTTATTATTTGCGGAGCTCTATAGAATAAGGTTATACAAAAATTATTATTTTTTCAACCCCGAATAATTTCTTTATCTTTCTATACTGTATCTGCATTGCTGTCAGACTTTTCAAATAAATGTACTGAAAACCATCACTACTAAGGGAGCAAAAGGTTAAACGGTACAATATATTAGTACCTTCGACAGCAGTGATCCCAAGACCGATGCTGCATGACAAACACATTGCAATCGAATTAAACGGAGTAGAAAGAGCATTCCCATTCGTAATGTTATCATGTTCTTCGTGCTGGTAGTAAATTTATGAAATAATTCTTTCCAATACAGCGAAATCCATAAAAAAGTAACATACACAGGTCCTAAAACGTCATTTTACGGGAGCATTATACGAGCTCATATACGTAAGCCCCACAGAAACCGACTTCTGTGAGTGTCGTGTCTGTGTCATCGAATTGAAGTACGAGTATGAATAAGTAGGTGGTTAGATGAAGCTGAGAGTAAGTGCAAAATATGGCGAAGAAGGGACTAAAGTGAACAATCCCATGATGATGGGATGATTTATTCTGTGAAAGTGATTTTTTTTCTAGATTTTCGAATTTTCTGAATTTTACTTTTAACGATATTTTGCATTGTTAAGGACGGAAAATCTGTCTGAATGATTTGAATTGGCTTTCATTTTGTGTCAGTAATTTTGTTCTTATGAGTCGCAAATTGTCATTTCAAAAATAATTAAATATGTAAATTTGGTGGCGTGACAGTTTGTGCGGAATTATTCCTTAATGGCTTACAACTCGTAACCATTTCTGTGGAAGTGTGTTAACTTGGCAGAATTGGTGGGGACCTACAATTATGATGATAGACATTTTTTCAAGACATGATACATATATGTATTTATTTTATCTCGCGTGTGGCAACTTTAGATAAAACTTCTTTGTTTGTAGGATACGTCTGGTGACCTTCAAACTTTCAGCGCATTTACCATTACGCAAAGCGAACTTCATGCTACTACAGCTTTTTTAATTAGGTCAAAATAATTTTGTTATGATCACCGCATTTGCGGTGTTTAATTGTGTGGAGCAAATTTTCTACCAATTTTTGAAACATTGGCAATTTCGCCTTTGATATTGTTCTAGAAAGGGAGGGGCACATGATGATTGCATATGCGGACGATGTTGCGATAGCCATATCTCGTAAAGTGGTAAGCATCCTAACACTCTGAAAGAACTTCTACAAAGTGCTTTAAACAAGCTTACTACCTAGGCAGATCAATGTGGACTCGGTGTCAACCCCCACAAAACTGAACTTGTCCTATTTACCAGGAAATATAAAATCCCACACATAGACCCTCCCCACATCAAAGGTATACCGCGTAAATTTTCAGACAAAGCTAAATATCTGGGTCTTATTTTGGACAAGAAATTAAGCTGGAAACCCAATATCCAAGAGAGAATCTACAAAAGCCAACATAACTCTATTCTCTTGCAAAAAAGCCGTAGGTAACAAATGGGGTCTACTACCTCATATTACACACTGGCTATACATCTCAGTCATTAGACCGATACTTACATATGGAGTAACAGTATGGTGGACTGCGCTGGAAACAGCAACAAACCGCGATAAGCTCAGCAAAGTCCAACGAACAGCCTGCTTAATCATGAGTGGAGCTCTCCGCTCAACTCCCTCCGCTGCACTTGATATTCTGTTTCATCTCATCCCGCTAGATATCTTTAGTAAACAATCGGCACAGCCATTCGGCTTAAAGCCTCCTCGCAGTGGATCAATAACGATATTGGCCACTCCAGTATACTGAACTCGTTCAGATCCCTACTTATAGTAACATCGATTACACCACCCCTCATCCAAAATTTAATAAAAACTTTCAAGTGTCCATCCTTTCCAGGTCTACCTGAGAAAATGAGTCACTGTTGGTAGACGAAGCGATTCGTTTCTACACAGATGGATCTAAAACCGATGACGGGGTCGGTGGAGGCGTATACTCCGAAAGATTAAATCTTTGTACATCTTTTCGTCTTCCCAATCACTGTAGCGTGTTCCAGGCAGAGCTTCTAGCAATAAAATAAGTCCTCTCTTCGCTCAAAGAAAACGTGATATCGACTACTGATATACGTATTTTCTCAGACAGTCAAGCTGCCATAAGGTCAGTCTGTCTCCATTAACTCACAAACAGTCCAAAATTGTCGATCATCTCTGGTGGAGATGTCAAAGCGGTTTAACATTCACCTTATATGGGTGCCGGGGCATAGAGACATTCCAGGAAATTGCAAAGCCGACGAACTTGCAAAAAACGAAACAATCTTACCTTTGTTGGATAGGAAATCCAACATCGGTATACCCCTAGCTACTTGTAAAGCAATCTAACCAAAGATGGATCAGCACCCCAACTTGCCGGTCTACCAAACTAATTTGGCCATTGTTTGATTCTAAACGCTCAAAACAACTATTTTCTATTGGTAGATTGCATATTAGCTCCGTTATAGATGTCCTTACTGGACACTGCCTAATAGAAAGACATGCTTTCCGTCTTGGAGTTCCTGCAAATGATTTTTGCAGAAGCTGCATCGATGAAGAAGAAGAAGAGTCAGTTCCTCACCTTATATGTTCTTGTCCTGCCCTAGCACAAAGACGTAGACTCCACTTGGGAGACTACTACTATAACGATCCTAGTGATCTAAATAATTCCGACATTCACTGTCTCAAACGCTTCATTGTTAGCTCAAAATGGTTTAACGAGTAAGGGCGATTTTTGAAATCCTGTGGTATTCAGCGTTACCGCTGTACCACTTCAGTGTCAAATTGCCACTTTTTTTCAGGCTGTGCCACCGAGCCACCACCTTTCAGTCTGTGCCACTTTTTATTCCCCACAAGTAAAACTAAAGTTAGCAATTCACCATGCCATTTTTCCATACCTTTTCATATCTTTCATGCGTACGATACTTATGTCGTTTTTATTTGGCAATCCGGAATCTCTCTCCGATCCGGAATCCCAATTGAACACTTTTGTTTGCTTCTGATGATTCTGAAGTTTTGTTTGAATGTATATGTGAAACATCAAATGCGTACAATAGGTTTGTTCGTTGAGCCCTGAAGTCACCCTGGGGTCGCCCTAAATCGTTTTTTGAAAAACCTGAAGTCACCCTGGTGAGCAAATTCTGTGTTTTTTGAGACCTGGGGTCGCCCTGAACTCGCCATGAAGTAGATCTAGGTATTTTGCTGGGGCGAGTTCAGGTAACGATCCAACTGTCAAAAGTCATATGAGATTTCATATGTATTTCTTTTGTTGTCGTTTGGCGATTCGCATGTTGCATGTTATTGCTTGTATTTGCAATTAAAAGTTTGTTGTACTCATCGGAGAAACATTCAGCAACAACGCGAAATTGTTTTTGTTCATTTTTAAAACTAATTTATAACAAATTTAAAGTTTTATCAGATCACAAAATGATTTTGTCTTGCTTTTAGCTGTCAACAAAACAGTTGAAAGCTCTTGGGTGTTTTTTGACAACTGAAAACCCCAGTTTTTGTTGACAACTCTGAGGGTTGTCAAGAAAACCTGGGTCAACCCTGGGTAAAGTTCAACAAACGAACCTAATAATCAAAATCAAGAAAAATGTTTGTTGAAAGCAGGGTTGGCCGAATTGTCACTTTGTAGAAATAACTACATTTGTTACGTCTGCTACGTACTTTATGTAGTTAATGTAGTTAAATGTAGTTAATTGTAGTTAATGTAACAAATTGTAGCATTGCTGTCAATTAACTGTCAGTTGTGCATTTTAAATTTGAATTTTTAAATTAAACGTTCAGTTATTCCTAAAATTCTTCATCCTTATGGTAAATGAAACTTTTTTTTTACAAACCTTCATTAGATCATAAAAGTGCAAAATTGTTTTTTTTTCCTTTATTATATTGATTTTTTATGAATTAACTACATACATATGTAGCAGACGTAACAAATTGTAGTAAATTAGGCATGTAGTTTCTTCAATAAACTACGCGTAGTTAAATACTACGTTTATATGCAGTATCGAAAGATCGAGTTGGATTAGGGTCGGATTTTCGACCCACATTTCTACTCGACACCGCTGAGCGATTGGGATCGAGTCGAACGAAGCTCATTTCAACTCAATACAGGTATATAAAGGTTCGAAGCGAGCTTCAAGCTCGCTTTAACACCTCACATAAACGTAGTAAATCATGTAGAAAATGTAGTGTAGTTAATTCGGCCAACCCTGGTTCGCACAATTTGGATACCAAAAATCACAGCTGTTGAGGTTGACGTTTAAGTATATGAATGTGTGAGTGCTTCTGGTTTTGCTTCTGATTTCAAATCCAGAAGCAAATTTCTCTTCTTTTCAGAATCAGAACTGTCATTTTTTCCCAATTGAACACTTTCAGAAGAGTCCGGAAGGCTTCCGGATTGCCAAATAAAAACGACATTATACCATCAAAGTTTTAAAATTCAACATAACCCCACACATTGAAAAAGTGGATAACATTAAAAATAGTTTGAATAAATGCCTATTTTCCGACTTATATGAACTTGTTGTAAAAATTTTAACCTTGCCTCATGGCAGTGCCTGCGCTAAGAGGGTTTTTTCCAAGCTAACTTTGATGAAAAACAAACTCACCAACAGACTAAACACTGAAACTTGCGAAAATATGTTGCCTTCTTTAAATTTAGTAAGCAACTGTGATTTAGCTGAGTGGAGTACAGATGAGCTCCTAATAAAAAAATATACAGGAAAGTAAAATGTGATACGAATTCTTTTAAATAAATTATTATTTATTCATACTTTTATTTATTTATTTATGTTGAATAATCAATACAAAATGAACTGTTAAATTTTTAGTTTTTAGCTTACGTTGCAATAAACCTTAAAATGATTGTTTAAATTATGTGTTTTTTTCAACTCCTATAAATTCGCTGAGATGAGTGTGAAATTTGTTCCCTTAAGTCAATTTTCATACATATGTATATGGTGTTGTTTTGTTTTTAATTTTAAGTGCCACCTTTTTTTCTCGAGTGCCACTTTTTTTGCCACTTTTCCAAAATATCCTAAGGTAACGCTGGTGGTATCACAACGGACCAAATATTGGTCTAAGTGTGTTGACCTTTTTTCGGTTGGCAGCCACATTAACCTAACCTAACCTATTGTTCTAGAGCTCATGTTACTTTATAGGTTTGTTGGTACTTAAAAAACCATTCCATCATCATCATCATCATCGGCTCGACAACCGGGTTCCGGTCCTGGCCTCTTTCAACAAGTCTCTCCACCTATCCCGGTCTCTAGCCGACGCCATCCAGTTGCGCACCCCAAGGCTTCGGGCGTCCTGGTCTACGCCATCTCTCCAGCGCAAGCATGGTCTACCACGCTGTCGTCTACCACAGAATGTACCACAAAAGAACTTTCCGAGCAGGTTCCTCTTCGCTCATGCGAGCTAGGTGCCCTGCCCACCGGAGTCTACCGAGCTTAATTTTTGTCACGATATCTGCTTCTAGGTATGTGAGTACTGGCAGGACCATGGTCCTGTACAGCAGCAGTTTTGAAGTTATGGTGAGATTTCTGGATTTGAAAAGCTTTGACAGACTATAGTAGGCTCTGTTGGATTTGAGAAGCCGCCCGCGTATTTCTTCTTCTATATTGTTATCGGCTGCTACTACTGACCCAAGGTATTTAAAGGATTGCACCACTTCAAATTCGTGCTCCGCTACCTTGATTGTTTGACCAACTGTTCCTCTCGCATTCGACGCCACCATGTACTTTGTTTTACCTTCACTAATGTGCAGCCCCAGATTTTGTGCCGCCTGCTCGATCTGGATGAAGGAATCGTGTACAGCTTGTTCGGTTCTTCCGATGATGTCAATGTCGTCTGCGTAAGCTAGTAACTGGCTGGACCTGTTGACGATGGTCGCTCTTGTTGCCGTGCCAGAGTCACGGATTGCTTTCTCCAACGCCAGGTTGAAGAGGAGGCAGGCCAAACCGTCCCCTTGTCGGAGTCCATTAAAGATTTTGATTGGTCTGGATAGCAATCCGGCTATTTTTACTTGGCTTGTTACGTTGGTCATGGTCAACCTACATAGTCGTGTCAATTTATTTGGGATGCCGAATACTCTCATGGCTTTGTAAAGTTCTAACCATTCCATTCGGATTAAATAGGGCTATTTCTCGAGATTACACCATTACCAATATTCCCCTTTTTTTCAAAAACTGTTCCACAGACTATAAATAAAAGGATATATGTATATTATTTTACAAAAAGTAGTTCTTAATGGTACCTCCCATAGAAACATTTTTTTGTTTTCGATAAAAAAAAAAAAAAAACACGTCGCATTAACGCGACGCCAAGTAAATAAACGCTAGCCCTTAGATTATCCAGTCGTCAAATTTCTCCTTCACAACTTCGATCGTTTCTGTGCTTGTGTTTAAGCCATGTAGTGCCGTTTTGTTAGAACCGCAGCTTGGATATATCCATGTTGTTTAGCTCTGACCACAAAAATATAGCACTACATCCGATGCCATGGTATCGGTGTCTCCTTCCTCATTTCGAAGGAAATAAGGTACAATGATGCCGCCATGCCATAAGCCGCCCCAAACAGTCAATCTTTATGGACGCATTAAAGCTCGGTCGTGCACTTGTTGATTATGTTCACTCCAATAATGGCAGTTTTGCCACTGAGTCAAAAATTGGGCCTCTTTCGAGGCAAACCTTACTGAATATTATGACAGTTGGATATTATTGGTAACTTTGACAGCTACTGAAACATAACAATTTGACAAAATTACCATTGTTATCTGGTAACCTTTTATTAGATTTGTAAGAAACTATTGGCAATAATCCTTTGAACTTGATTTTTCTTCATTAATAATAATAATAATTTTAATTACATACATATGTATATATGCATCTTTAAATGCTTGTTAAAAGAAGTAGAACGAAAAAAACATTAATAACTTTTATTGTGAATCAGTTGTTATATAATGTCATCAAATCACAGGTTAGGTATAGTGAATAGGATAAAAAATTCATAAAATCAATTTTGTAGTTAATTTAATAAGTTTTATTTTTGCATACAAAAATATTTTTAAGAGGTTTATGCTCTTCCCATTATAAGCAGATAACATAGAACAGAAATTACGATAGTTTGTACCTCATTGCCGCCAGAGCCATTAAAAATTCCAGACTCACTTTTTCCAGATAGATTTTTTTTATTGAATGTAAAAACTTCTATTTCGAACTTATTTCGCATCTGAGCACTGTAGAGTTTAATTAAACGAAAAATCTAATTTAGAAAAATACATTTTCGTTTTTATATCTAGAATATAATTGGATATAAATGCATTTATCGTACTGTTTCTTATTAAGGAAAACAGCTTACACGTAGAAGATCAAGATGTTATTATAGAAACTAATTTAAACTGCAAATCTCGAAAAAAAAATAAGGTTGAAATAAAAAAGCAAAGGCACGAATGTTATTTGGTCCGAGGTGTTGCAAGGAAGGTGAATGGAGGAAAAAATACAACTGCAGACACTAAATAAGCTGTACCAAGATGTTGATGTTGTTCGGAAAGTAAAAACACGTCAACTACATCAAGTGGAAGGATAATAATGTTCCAGCCAAGAGAGTTTTCGAATCCAAGTCCCCAAGGTCGAGAATAAAAGGAAGACCGAACCTCTAGTTTAAGGAGCACGCCATCGCGTGTACCCGAGTGCTTGACCTATATGACTGTAAGAGTGTAAGCAGCTTCTTCGGCAGAGGCAGTGATACAGAGACTGACGCATAGCAGTTTTTGACTTTTTGAGTTCTAAAAATATTAAAAATAAGGATTATATTAAGTTTCCACCCAATAAAACGTTCAATATTTTAAAAACACCTAGTTTACAATTGGAGTAAAATGTCAAATAAGCATTGGCCATTTGAGATTGAGAATATGTGTACACTGTACTGAATCCGGATTTGTTGCCGCGCTAGGCAAATTGTTATTTGTCCTCTTAAAAGTTAAAAAAGGTAAACCATACCAACTAACATGTATGGTTTTATTTGATGCTGCTTAAATATTTTCGACAAAATATAAGCTTACAAAGTTTGGAAATTAAAATCCTACTGTGAGAGATTTAATTTTTCATTTATTTAAGCGATTTCTTCTTTTTTTAAGCTTCCTTCTAAGAAGAAATACTTACAAGATTTGTTCACTCTTGCGTCATGATTAAGGGAAGATATTTTCTTATAAGCTTAAGTTCATTAAATTTTAATACAGTTCAAGCAAGAAGTGTGTAGCCTAATTGTTTAGGATCGACGATGCTTTAAAATAAAAAGCATTAGAAATTAATAAAAATAAATCCCAAATTTTGCTTTAGTAACTCATATTCATATTGTTTAAAATGCTCATCTAGAAAATTATAAAGTGACAGCTTAAGAAATAAATCAGTTCTAAATTTTAATTTAGGACCGATTGTTTCAATAGATTGTTCAAATTGATCACGGCGGTTACGAAGGCACATTAAATTGGATACAATGAAATCAACTTTAATATTAATTTTTTTAGCAATAATTATAGAGGGCTTGTTCAAAAAAAGAATCCTGAGAGCCGTATATTTGAAAGTAGGGGAGAAGGGGGTACATTTGACACTTAGTTTTTAAAAATCTGTATTTCCGAAAACTGTTAATGTATTCCAATGTTTTTTTTGTATTTGATTAATTGATTATTCAAGATTATGCTAACATTTATTTTTTTTTGTTTTAAAATATTTCCTCATTTTAAAGAAAAATATTTTCTAAAAAAAGTCATTTTGTCAAAAGTGCCCCGCACGATGTGGGGTTTAATCCACCATTGTCAAATGTACCTCTTTTAAAGTCAAAGGTGCCCCGGTGTCAAATGTACCCCAGCTTACCCTACTTTCGGAGTCTATGCAAATGTTTCAAACAGGTAAAAAGTCAGTTGATTTTATTTGAAGCATCTTGAAAAAGGATATTTGTTTTGCATTCAAAACATCACTCGAAATAAGCGTTCACAACACAAATTTGAATTTCTAGCATCATATATTGCTAATGAATTTTCTTTAAGGCATGCGTTTGGAATATTCTACATATGTACTCGTATATGTTTTTGAAGAGTAGTGGGCCAGCGCTCTGGTGATTCTGAAAAATAGTTGTAGAACTTTTTTCTTCAGAATCACAAGAGCACTTGGCCTTTCTTCAAAAAGATACAGAAAATTCTAAACTTTTTTTTTTAAATGTATTTAATGACCGCTTAAGCGAGTAAGTACCTTAAATAAAATTTATAAGAAATACGTGAGGAAACTTTACAAACAATAATTTCTGTACATTTTTATTGATGCTAACAATATTAATCATCTGTTGTCATAGGCTCGTCCCCGAAAATAGTTCAATTTCAATTTGTGTTTTTAGATCTTGTTAAAGCTTTCCCCGCTTTTTCCTTCAGCTTAGGATAAGATAAAATCGATATACGAATTTTGTTGAAAACCGATCATCGAAAGTTGAGAAGTCAAGATCATATGGACATGCCTTCCAAAAGTGCTTATATTGCTCTTATTTAAAGTGAGTATTAATATACGTGTTTTTTAAGTGAATAGCCAGGTCAGTAAATTTTATCACGCAAACAACGCAAAACTTAAAGTGAAAACATTGAAAGTGGTGGCGCTGATTTAGCGCTAGATTTTACAGTGGAGAGTAGGATAAGATACAAAACAAGTAGTAAATAGAATGCACGACTGGGTCGCAAGAACTTGCTCCTATGTATCATAGACTAGGAATTTTAAAAACGAATGTTATTAGAGGAAACTGTTCATAAGGACAAAATCATTTTTTAAATTCTTTTAGTAGTAAGAGATGCAAATAGAATGCTATGCAAATATGAATTTATGCAAGAGCAAAAATTATAACTCGTTGTTTTTTTCTTAAAAAAAAGCTTTTATGTACAAACTTTTTAAGAAAAAATTTTGGTACGCCAATTTAAAGTTTTTATTGTTGTTCGAATAAAAATTAAATTTTACAAAAAAAAATATTGCTTCTCTATAATAAATTTCATTAAGATCCGTTATGTGGATAATGAGAAATTCAAAATTTGAAAAAATGATTCTATGGTAGGTACAAGCTGTAATATCTTAATTTCAAAATTTTTTTATTAAATTAAAGATCGTAAAAATTAATTGAAAGAAAAAAATTTTATCAAAATTCTAGGCACCGTTTTCGAGAAAAATACGATTTTTGAAAACCATTTTTTTAATTTTTTAGCATATGGCATATGGTACCTACCTACCATACCTTTATTTTTAGGTAAAATAATTTTTTTTATTACATCTTGTAGATTATATTAAGAAACTTTTATTTATAAAGTCTCAAAAACATCTAGCTTGGGGTTTTCGAAATATTGAGTTTTGA
The DNA here is from genome assembly GCA_963931855.1 of Philhelius festivus. Classification (NCBI taxonomy): domain Eukaryota; kingdom Metazoa; phylum Arthropoda; class Insecta; order Diptera; family Syrphidae; genus Philhelius; species Philhelius festivus. Next base: position 4,616,972 of record OZ007556.1, on the reverse strand, counting down.
AAAAAAAATTGAAGTTTTTTTTTTTTAAATCCAAACAAATTTTTTTTGAAAATTTGAGTAAACAATTCTATTTATGTTTTTGGGGAGCCTTAGCAAAAAAAATGATCGAAATCGGTTGTTTGAGAAAATCAAAAACAAAAAAATGTTTCCATGGAGGGTATTCTCAATAACAATTTTTCGGAAAAAAATTTGTATCCATTACCTAGCTTTAACTAAATGAATTTTGTTTGTATTTTTATTTTTAAAATCTGTCGAACAGTTTTTGAAAAAAAAAAAATATTTATAAAATTTCGAAAAAAAATTCGTATGGCAGGTACCGTTATTTTTGGTCTTAAAAAAAAAGAAAAAAACGTGTGGGGGAAAAAATAAAAAGTGATATCTAGTAAGTTTGAAGAAAATCGGCCGAGCCGCTTAGGCTGTAGTCGAACAGACAGACAGACAGACAGACAGAATTGCGAGACCCACTTTTTTAGTCTTCGCTATCATCGTAATGTCAACTTTGATCAAAATCTCGAGTTCGATTTTTTTACGCATGCATAACTTGCCTTTTAATACCTTTAAGTCGCAAGTAAAAAGCGATTATTTTTTTACTAAATTTAGCAGAAACAAATCTAGCAAGTACTGTCCCTATGCTTAAGATGTCGCCACAATCGTTCGTTTTCTTGATCACTGAACCAAAAAGGTACATGATTCCAAGGAAAAACTGCATGTTTTTAAAGAAAAACTCCACTAAAAACGGGCCAAGAATCGAGTTCATTAAAAAAAAAAGAAACCCTAAACATGCGTTTTATGAATTTGTTTGTATCAAAGGTTCTTAAAATTATTCATTCCTGCATTAAATCAATGATTGGAAGTCATTAAAAATTCTTTCGATAATTCATGCATTTAATGATACTTTGCATGTAAAAAATGTATAGTTTCAAGAATTTAAAGTAATTTTTCATAAAATGTCACTTGCTCATGTTGATGAATGTGGTTTCATATAATCAGTCACGTTTTTCCTACAATAAAAGAACAGTTTCAAGCATTTTAAGAATTTTTTTATAAAACTTTACAATAAAATTTGTATAAACTGTTCATATTTCAAATGTAAAATATCATAATTTGATTTTCCAACAACAATTCTATTGCTTTAGATTTTATGAATGGTTTTTCATGAAAATCATGACAAAAATTAATTTTTATGAATTCTTGCATTATTCGTATGAATATTCTTTAAAAATGTATGATTTTGGCTGAATGATCGCCATTCATAAAAAGAATGTACAAACATTTTTTCAGTGAGTACTATAAGTACATAAGTATATGAAACAAAGGTACTACTATGAAATGTGTTTTTGCAGTACTGCTACTAGGCTGTTTTGGCGCTAAAGTAGCAAACTATTTACAATTTTAAAAATGGAAATTAGGAGAATAAAAAAGAAGTAGGTAAAAATAGTTTTGCCCAACAAAGTTTAAGTATGAATATTTATACAGACCAAAACTTAAAATATGCCACTGGGAATCAAAAATAATTGATTTTCTTCTTCCTGTCCCTTATTGCAATTTTGAGGATAAGTCTGAAAATTTGAGAAAAAATACCATTTCCGAAGATGTTTATAGTTTATTAAATGTTCAATATTTTCATAACATTTAAATTTAGTTATAAAAAGCAATGTGATTTTTATTTATAAATCCCTTCGGGATTTATAATTAAATGATTAGTAAATTTGAATAATTCCAAATCATATAATAAAACGGCAAACATGTTTTTTGTGGTACACTTTTCTCCAAAAGTATTTAACCGATTTCGATAAATTTTATATGGTTGGAAAGCCACAGTTACGGAGATGTGCAGAATATACTTGAGACACGCATTTACACACTGTGGGTCATTTTTGTTTTTGCACTGTCGAACACTTTGCATATTACATAAAATAAAATTTAATTTAATAAATTTGCTTGAAAACACTGCCAATAATATAAATAATAAATAAATAAATTGGCACTCGAATTTCGAGAGCTGGGTCGGCTAGTATGTAATAAATATTCTTAAGAAATGTTTTATTTTTCCTATGAATTGTAATTATACGAAAAACATAGAGACTACACTACAAAGAAGATTTGTAGTTTCTGAGATGACAATTATTGATGTTGATAAGTATTTTAATGGCGCCGCGTGGCGCCATCATAAAACAGTCTTTAAACAATAGTTGAATAATCACTTCTTAGAAATAGTATTTAAGTGTGCCTCATGCACACATATATACATATATACATACCTGGGTAGCTTGATATTTAAAAGATATTATTTTTTGAATTTTCAAACAAACGAAAGCGAGGTAATCAATTATGAAACACAATTCTTCCAAGAATTCAAGATGTTTAAGGAGTATAATTGTTGAAAATTTTTGTTAAGAGCAATAAATAAATGTTCTGACTTATGACCAATAAGTATCACTAGATGTAATTTTCTTGGAATATATCAGTATTTTAGCTAACCCATCTATTATTTCAAAATAAGTGTAGCATAATATAAATCACTGTCATTAGAAACATACTAACAGGTAGATACATACGTACATAATGTTAAATAAAGGCTTTAATCTAATAATTAGCAATCCACCGAAGTATTGATACAAATCCTTCTCATAAATCCACTCATTTGGCTTAGCGGAAGATCACTCGGCAATTCTCTAATTAAATTACCCTCAATTTTATGACAGCTAGGACAGGTATTACCGAAAAGCATAATCTTCGAAATATTAGTATAAGTTGATGTCGTTTTTAAGATATTGTTCAGTCCTGTGACAACTTGCGCCAGTTAATAGTGAAGAGAATTTAATTTTCAAAACAGAATGGGTGCTGCACAAAGTGGTGGTTCTCTAAAATACGGATACAAAAATTTCCGGGACACACTTCGAAATCTACGCTTGAAAATAAGGAAAACCTGTTGCAGTGTATTCGAAAAGAAAAACAACCAAATTCTAATTGATTCATCGAGTTTTCCCAGGTGTTCATCATTTCTCAGTTCCCCATGCTTGCACTGTGAACATCGTCATCTTAAGAATTGTTGTCGCATCCCTGGAGAGTCAAAATCAGATGCTAAGAAATATGCAGTGTGGAAAACTGAATTCGAATTCCCCTCAAAGGCAGTGAGACCGATTCGTATTCTTGGACTATCCGAAGCTGTAGCTGGCCAATTCAGTCCTTCGTATTTTCCTGCATATAGTGACAGGATTCCATGGGACACAATAGATGAAGCTGAAAAATCATTTAAAAAACTTGGGAAAAAGCCAATAAGAACAAATAAGTTTCGACGAGGAAGCCAAACAAGGAGAAAGATATATGGACAAGTAAGGCGTCCCAGATCTAAAGTGAGTGGAAATGGTATTATAATTGTATGTGCTTAAATAATATTTGCATTCTTTCTTAAATGTGTTAAAATTGTCTAAAACTGAAAAATAAAAATGCATTTGAATAAAAAGATTGATAAACCAGAAAAAATTTAATTTTAAATTTCGGGAAAGACACGTTTGATTTAAAGATTTGAGGTGGTTTTAAGTAGATGTACATATTCCACCTCAAGAGACAATGGTTCAGTGTAAAGATTATAATCCATCCTTGTCCTAAAAAAGGGCTGAATTATGCACCGTCTTCTGTGCTCGTTAAGTTGGAAATGACGTGTAGGCAGTTGCGTATGAAGATGACTTGTTACTGCTAGTGTCAAGAAAGTTCACTCCTGTATTAAGTGAATCTTTTCTGGCACTCTGAATATATCTAGCTCTTTTAGGCTACCCAATTTCGTTATTGTTTTTAAGCAGAATTACTGGTTGAAAAGATCTAGCTCACCTTTGATAAGTCCCAAACACTTGACACAGGATCGTAGCTACATATCCACGATCGCGAACACTGGCTAATAGGAGAGCATGCTACAAAGCTAGGTATTCCTCACAACCCTCACTTTCATAGCTGTGGGCAGCAGCGGAAAAAGGAAACAGTCCTCCATTTCAATCATTAGGAAGGACATTTTTTTACGACATTGACGAACTTTCGGAAATGAAGTTCAAAGACTTGATCTCCTCTCAACGCGACGAAATGGCTCTAGGGCGAACTTTGGTTACTTCTGTGAAGTGTTCTTTGTTTGATTCCTTAGATACCGACCTAGCGGACTGAGGGCTTGATGGAAGCTTACGAATGATCACTCAATCAGATTGGTTTCTGTTCTAGTTAACAAGCTACCTAGCTTGACACAGTGTAGATGGTGTCGGATGAGTGCGGTGGTCCGGTTGAGTGAGTGATCTAAATTCAAACACAAAAAGAGACATCAAAACTTACTAGATGCTTTCTTTTTTTTTAACTCAATATAAACTGGATAACTCCGTGAGAATGTCCACAATTTCCCATATCAATTCCATCCACAGGCTTACACGAATTATAGTATCAAAATGGCGCAATTCATCGCTAATTGGGTTAGTCTGCTAGTGGTCGCCTGCAAAAATTGTTGTAGTAACAATTTTCTACTGTAAAAGTTAAAAACATTAAATGGTTTTGAAGCATAAGTAATCAATTGAACTTTTTTTTCTTCATGCGCTTATGGGTGTGACATCAGTGCTCTTCACCACTAAAAAATTTATTCAATTCTCCTACAGGGGATCTGGCTTAATAAAATCATCAAAATATTGCTTGTTTCTTTATATGGAGGCTACATGTACAATGAAACTGAAAGTTCACTACAAACTTTTCAATCAATCAATGTCAAAGAACAAAGTTAACCCGACTTCCCTGCCACCAACAGTGTATGCTACATAATTTTAATCATTTAAGACGTATCATCATGCGTGAAAACTGTGTAGACTTTAAAAACTTTAATGTTTTAATAAATAGCGTAAAAATATACAATATATCTCATGTGACTAAACGCCGAAAACAATTCATCAGCAACCACCATTTGGCAGGAGGTTTAGTCTTAGCTAAGACAAGAAGTTATGCAATAAATGTGAATTTATGAAAAAGAATTTTTCAACATCGTTGAAGCAGTTTTTGAAATTAATTAATTTTGAATTTATTTTTTTAATAAAATTTTTTTTTAGTTTTAAGACTTTTACAACTTTAGATGTTATGCCAGCCGCCGTGGTACATGGTGTAGTCGAGAACTGACCAAACAGATGACATACAAATTTAATATAAGACTAGAGTTCCATTTCTTTAAGAACCATACGTATCAATCGCACCTAAGTAGTTACGACAATCTCTCGAAGATCGTTTATGCAAAAAATGCTTGTTTCAGATATTTCGTTGAGTTCTACAGCGGATTTGTGACTTTGCCGTGGCGATGGTTGTGTACTCGCCTGTCAACCTCATTATCACAGGTTCGATCCCTGCTGTCGTCTATGTCTTCTTTAATTCCATTAAAACCTTTTAAAATTGTCATCAATGGGTTGCTGTTTACTCATTACATGTTGTTTAGGCATAACACTAACAACATGTGATTGATTTAAGCTAGTATGCCCAACAAGGATGAATACGAATAAAAAAAAAATGCGAATTATAAGGGACATAGAAATATGATACGGCAGTTCTCCGCTTTAGTTCAGCCGCCACCCTTGGAGATAAAAGATCTGAGACAACCACCTTCAGTCTCAACATCGTGCCACACATCTTTCCTATCCTTCTTTCTGTTCCGTAACTTCACGCCCGCGCTGTGTTGAAACATTTAAAGGGTCATCGTAATCCCTTGAGCGCGAGTAAATTATAAAAAAAAAAAAATTATAAATAAATATTTCGCCAGTATTTCTAGTTTCATTTTTTTCGACAAAATCGATTGAAATATCAAATCCAATAATTTTAAAAGCCAGTTATGGAATAGGTACTTAATCAAAAATCACTTGAAAGTTCTATTCATTTCAATACTTTAAATTCTAAAGTTATACTAGTTTTATGACAATAGCTCAACCGAAAAAACGTGGCCCGGACCAGTAGCAGTGCATGTGCCTTAAAGCTATCTTTTAGAGTTCACGTAACCTTGAAATTAATGTTAAATAGAAACCACCTAATCTTTTGACTTTTGAGTATTGTTTCTTGAGATGAATTGCAAGAAAGTACATTGCATCTTTTTAATAAAAACGTGTCCTTCACAAATTAAAAAATAATCAGGTTTTTCTGGTTTCACAACCAACGTTTTTATTGAAATACATTAACATATGTTTTTTTAAATTTCTGAATAAAACATTTTATTATTATTCAAGCACATACAATTATAATACCATTTCCACTGACTTTAGCTCTGGGACGCCTTACTTGTCCAGTTATCTTTCTCCTTGTTTGGCGTCCTGGCTTTTTTGATAATTTTTCAGCTTCATCTATTGTCTCAGAGGGAATCCTGTCACTATATGCAGGAAAACGTGAATAGGTTTTCTTTATTTTCGAGCGTAAATTTCGAACTTTGTCCAGGATATATTTGTATCCGTATTTTTGAGAAACACCACTTTGTACAGCTCCCATTCTGTTTTGAAAATTAAATTCTCTTCACTATTATGTGGCCGAAGTTGTCACAGAAATGAATAATATCTTGAAAACAACGCCAACTTATACTAGTACATATTTCGAAAACTATGCATATATGTAGATACATTCCGAGCTGTCATAAAATTGCGGGTAATTTAATTAGAGGATTGCCTGAGTGATCTGATGCTAGGGTAAATAAGTGGATTTATAGTGAGGATTTATATCAATGCTGCGATTGATTTCGAATTTTTAGAGTAGAAGCTTTATTTCTACCTGCTACATAATTTTAAATGACAGGCTCGATAGCTTAAATACTAATATATTATGTATATTATATGTACATATATATATATCAAGAAAATTACCTCTAGTGACACTTATTGGTCACTAGCTAATAATACCCGTAAAACTTTATGACCTCAATCTACAATACTCAAACTGAATACTAAAATCAAGTGAAAAAATGGTTTAAAATCATGATTCGAAAAGTTTCCAAATTTAAGTAATGGACGCATGACACATTTTTTGTTTAAACAAATACATAGTGTTAATTTTTTATTTTTAAGTTATATTTTTTTCATTAATTTTTTAAAACTAATTCCCTTTCTCCTTGTCCTGTGTTTCCTCGTCGTTTCCATAATATCATATTTTCAAACAAAAAAATATCATCATTAAATTGTTTGTGTAAGCAGCTAAAAGAGAATCCTATTAATAATGGTAGATGGACATGAAGGGAGATATAGATATGCTTTACTCTTACAGATCACACACATTTTCGTAAAATGTCTTGTAAAAAAACAACGAAAAAAAAAACATTTTTTGAGTATTAACTTCGGCATAAATTACAAAATTCATTACGAACATTTTCGTTCCCAATTAAAGAGGAGAATCGTTATAAGGCTTCTTTTATTCGTGTACAGCGCCATTATCGATTGGATTCGATTTTCGATCCATGAATTGAACTATCAGCTTAGAATCGAAATTAAATGCAGAAAAAATCAGTTTATAAACAAAAAAACATACAAAATATATTAAAACGCGTGTACTGTGTCTATCCATAAAAACGAAGGGTAATTCAAGTTGGCCTCAACACTGTATTGGCAATTAAACCTTCCGATTTCTTAGTTGTGTTCCTGTTTAGGGTTGCCTTTCAAATGCACAAGCAAATTTAATTTGACTTACGTATTAATAGCTTATATATGTAACTTACATTAAAATTTTTGCCAACTGAAAATTCTAAATTTAAAAAAAATGCTTTTGAGTTTACTTGAATTCATTTATTTGGAATGCCTCCTAACTCTGGGTTATCCCAGTCCAGAACTGAAAATATTACACTTTTTTATGACAAAAATATTAGCAGGTTTCAATGCTGGTGGTAACCTTGAGCTAAACCTACAACTAAATTGAATCCTACATATTTCAGAAATAGTTTTTCAACTAAGAATTAACGTAAATAGTCAATTGTTGAATATCTATCAAAATCAAAGTGCGACACTATGGAAATGTGTTTTGACTATCGAAACTGAGATGCGCACGCGATACTATGAAAACAGTGGTTTTCATATTACACTCTTAAAATCAATCTATCTCTAACAAAATACATAATTTTTCTTGATGAATTGAAAAATATTTATGGAAACCGGCACATCGATACATTCTCGGTGGGTGGAGTCTCTTTACGGATATAAAACATGTCGCAATGTGTGCGCTTTTCAGTAATATGAATATGAAAACAGACACTAACCGCCATATTATTCACTCAATACATCCAGATTAAAAATAAAATCCGGATGTACTTACATTGAATTTGTAGAATTTACATCCGGATTTAAGTTTTTATCTGGATGAATGGTTAGAGTCTGTTTTGTGTACAGAGCTCCTAACGGATCTCATCGACAAAAACATCATCATAGATGGCATAATGAAAAGTCACAATCTAAACAGGGTCCTATAAATAAGCGTGTAAGTGCACCTTAAGTGGGTGGCAAATATGAACATTGGCGCTGTTATCATTAAGATGACTGTAAATATAAAGAATGTTAGAGAAACGTCAAAACACTCAAAAATTGAATTCCTCAAATTGTTGCCATACGATTTTTTTATAACATGTTTTTAATTTTATGAGTATAGTTTATTTAGCAAATGTTTCACTTTTAGATGGGACTTATAACATAACAGATAAATAAATTTATTAATTTATGTATGTATGTAATATTTTGAGTGTTTTTCTTTTTGTTTTTCTTATTAGTTTTCCTATCATATTCAGAAAAGCGGACAAACAAACTATAAACACTTTTATATAGTAGTATAGAAATAGTAAATAGATATGTCCTAAAGAGTGCTTTAAACCTTTAAATTTATCGAAAAATAAGTTATACGTAAATAATAAGCGAACAAATCTTATAAATGTCACAACTTAACCACTTGCTTGGCGACAAAACAAATCTGGTCAACACTTGTTCTGAAGCGTGCTATGTTTTTAAAGTCACTATAAGCAGATTGTACAGTACATGATAAATAAAATAAGTCGGAACGGCTAAGATGATAAGAACTCTATCATGACAAGATATACTCGTAAGTTTGGAGATCTAATCACTTCCTCGCAAAAGACAGTATATATACTCGTGAAAAATTTATTTTTGAAGTAAAACTTTTTTTCCGGCGTTGGGGGTAAAAAATGTTCTATGCAGCTGTCAGTGACATGTCAAAACGACACGTTACTAGTCACAGACAGCAACATGTTTATAGAATACAAAATGTTTGTACGTTTATAGGTTAAAATCTTACATAGACTTTGTTTACTTCTACCGCGTGTACGTCAGTACTAGTACACACAACTTTTTTTTATTTCAGGGACATCAATCAATCAATCATTAATCATCAGACCCTTATCGTGAGAGTGCAGCGCGACTAACATAACCCCACGGGTTAGTTGTCAATAACAAGTAATTAAAAGATGTCGTGACACTATTTAATAGCCAAATACCAATCGGGACTTGGACTATTTCTTAATTCTTTTTTCAGAAGTTGTATTCACCTATTCGGCACATGTCCTATTGTACCCCAAACGTGGAGGAAACATTTGGAAGATTTGTATTACAACTAATCATAGTTTTCTGGGTAAAATATATCTTATGAATTAATGAGTGAGCTTATGGTGTACAATGGTCCGATATGTATTAAGCCTACAAAAGAAAAACAAACATTTTTGAAAAGTAACGATTTACTTTTTAACATAGTCTCCTTTTAGCTCGATACACTTGATCCAGCGATGCTCCAACTTCTTTAACCCATCCGAAAAATAGGTTTTCTCGAGATCTGCAATGTCTGCCTACGTGGCGGCGATGACCTCCTCATTCGACTCAAATTTCCGCCCGGCAAGTGATTTCTTCAAGTTTGCAAAAACAAGAATCGAATCACCGACCGATATTGCACTTTTTCCATTTTTCTAAAATTCGCGGACAAGCTGGCTTCCACACGTGGTCAAAACAAAACTACGAGTAGGCTGAAATTTTGACCGTAGTCCTTTATGTTCTAGACGATAATAAATCTCTCTTGCGATACTGGCTCCATCGGGCGGTGAGGCTAAGTACTTATCGGACCGCCCTAGTAAGTATGTCAGTATTCCTGCTGACGCAACTTCAACCGAATAACAGCCTAAGAGGCAGCTTTAGTATACAGCTGCATTAAATTTAAGCGAATTTGGCTAAGAAAACTATTAAATTTTCTATTTGTGAATAAAATTAGCTGACTTTAATCTTTTATTTATTACCTTAAGTTGCTCGATTCAGGCATTCCGAATCATTCTAGAGAACTGTCAATTAATAATAGGGATGGGATCCCAATTTGAAATATTCTTACTCAATTTGTACAGTAAAATCATTTTTCATCGATGTTTAAGATGCTGTATGCAAGTTCATTTTCATTTCTTGAGACATTGATCTAACTGTAAATATCACGTTGGACCGTCTCCAAGTAAGTTGAAATGTTATTGCCTTGGCAACCATCAAAAGGTAAACGACCCTTTTGCAGAGTTCTTTATAACGCTCACGATCGTATTTGGTGAATCTCCATCTTTTTTAGACGTAGATCGCTCTCTACTCCAGTGTTTTACCAGGGGTTTTTTTGCAGCAAATACGTCCAGGTTCAACGGCTTTACTACTGAACTGTTCATATTTGTTAGAGACCAAATGCACGCAGAGCATTAGATAGTTCTCTGCAGCAGCCTTCTTCCTGTTTGAATTCAAGGCCACTATGATGGAACTATGAATAGGGGTAAGGCTCGCTTAAGAACAAACAAAAAAAACGATAGCATCTTGAGGACAGGCGACCCATTTTTGGATCTCATTTTTCGATGGCCGCCAAGGAAAAGAACGAAGTGACCAACCTTAATCTGAAAATTGAGAATTCTCCTCCTTACACTAAATGTAAAGAATTTTAGTTTTCATAAAAGTCCAAGCTTTAGATGGCTCAGGAAGGGTAAGCTCAGCCAAAAGCAGCAGAAATATTAAAATATATTAAAAGCGGCGTCAAGTACTCAGGAGTAAAATTCAACAAACAGTCCTCTTTTAATCGCCAAGCAACTGCTATACTACAAAATCCAAATTTTGCCTTTTATCGCATTCGTCCTTAATGTTGAAAAGAAGGAGTTGCCAAACAATTAATATTGCTTTTTTATAACGTACCGAATGTCCAACTCTAACTGCCAAAAGATCCTGCAAATCTGCAAACATGGACTTCATATGAAAGAAACACTACAGTAGCACCAGATTATGATGAACTCAAAAAAATCAACTGAACCAGATCCTGCAGATATCCTGCAAAGCTTTAAATACTACCAGAAAATCAATTTAAGCAACAGCGCCAGCACTGGGAAGGCATTCAAAGACACAGCAACTTGATGGAATGAAACTTCTTGAAGAGAATCTTAAAGAACTTAACTTCAAAGATCATAGAAAGTAATAGTCTTTGGTGATAAGGTTAGAGATCCGAGATGCGAATGATATATTGAACGATCGATCTTTCCCATTTTATCTCGGATATGTTCCGGTTATAATTAATGTTTCTATCCGGTTAACCTTGGCAACTTGTTTTCTGTTTTTTCCCAAGTTCACATTCTGGTCAAGTCCTTGTACCTTACAAAGCTGAATAACAAGCACTGACCTTAACTTAACCTTAATTCCTCGTTAACGAATCAATAATTTCAATTCCAATCGATTTTCAGTTATAGTACCATTCATTATAAATATCATAATAATCCACATTCGAGGAAGGCGATGAATAACCCCTAGGTTCTTAATTATCCTTGACCGTACATTCACATGTGCATGACTGAACAAATAATAAAATAAGACCATCTATTTTGTTGTATTCGAATTAACCCTCAGTACCTTTAAATAGTTGAACTTTAACACTTAATGTCTGAATTTATGATTCCACTTGACATAAAATGCGTTGTGTGTTCGTCGACAATAGCCTGACCCTTTCATCAGAAGGCGAAAATTAAAAATCTATAAGCGTCGACTGTGTAAACAAGCCAACAAAAACACCGTCAAAGAGAAACCACAGAGGAGACAAGTTCTAATTGCAATTGCCCTAGAAAGCCACACAAAAGCTTTTAACTATGACTTTGTACACAGACAAAATAACAACATCACGTCTTCAATTCCTTAGCTGGAGGACTCATGTGGCATTCAGAGGCGCATACAAAACTTGAGCCATCTTTATTCTCATCCTTGACATCGACATCTTAAAGTTACTGCCTAGGGGCAGTTTGTCACTTAAGAGAGCACATGCCTGGAGGTGCAACGAAATTTAAGTGCATCCTTCAAAGTTAAAGAAGAATATCTAAGGCTTGCTATATCTAGTCTACTGATATCCTTGAGGAAATTATACCCCCGGGAGCACTTTGTAAGAGTTAATCGGAGACCACTTGTCTTGTATTGCTGGCTGGAAAAAGTTAACTTCAGATAGTCCCTATATATGTACTTGTTCACAAAACAAGAGTGGGTGGGTATGAATAGTTTGTTCAACGAGGATGTTGTTCCATCAACGTCACCTCTCAACCATCAGAGATACGAGAATCTGTATTTGAATGCGAAGAACGTGCTTCCTTCGGGGTTCCGGCAACTTGATAGGGGTAATCGATTAGTACAGCGGTGTTTTCCGGCCACGCAGATATACATCTCTCACTTCCTCCCCCCTATCACTCTCTCTCTCTCTGGAGTCCACTTTCGACCAAGTCTTGGCTGACATTTCATTTCGAAAAGTCTCTTAATCGGCCTTTAGTATCTTCCTTTATAGAAATGCTTAAACTTTAGTCCTTGAGACTTTGCCTTAATGTCCCATCACAAAAGCGATGATGATGCGTTGATAGGTAAATGGGATAATATGTCAGAGGATAGAACATTTTCCACATAGGTAGGTGGAAGGGGTTGTGGTTAAGTCTGACAATACAATTGAAAACGAAAAGGGATTAGGATGCCAGTGCCTTGACAAGGGTAAATGCTTTAGTCTTTTTGAATGACCTTTAATTTAATTTTCACTTTTAGAATATTTTGAGTCGAATTTAAGTGCTAAAGAGTGTAAAATAAAGTTGAATGCTTGTTTTTTGAGTGCAGACAGTTTTATTAATGCGATTTGTAGTTGTGTAATTTTTATTGTATTGAATTTCAAAAATATTATATTTTTTGGCAGTGATTTATTTTTCATGAACTTTAATTATCTACTTGTCAAAATAAAAAGAGATTTAAATCATTTAATTTGCATTTGATGAAGTTGTATGTACTCTTATAGTTTTATTTTATATTAAATATATTTTACATATTTAAATATTTCCGGAGATACAAAATTATCGATAATTCGATTCAAAATAATTAATTAATTAAGTATTCATTGCTTTCTTTATTTTATTTCTGATTGCTTTTGTCCATTATTAAAAATATTTTATTTAATATATTATAGCTTACGGAAAATTTAAATAATTCGTGATTCAGCTGGAAAAGTGGTTTTATTTTTAAAAGAGTAAATAATTTCATCGCTGACAGATTTATATTGTTTTTATATTCTTAAATTGTTGTCGTGGTTGCTGTTTATACGCAGTTCAGTTATGGTAATAAACAATAGTTTATACTTAAAAAGGAAGAAAAGTCGAATTTTTAACTTTTTTTTCCAATTCGATTGAATTGATGGAGGAAACCAAATTTTCGCATTTATTTATGAATTCGAAAAAGAGCTGTTACAAAATTGAATTGGCAGTTTAAAGAAGGAAACAAGCATTTACAGGGCTTAGACAAGAAAAACATCGTATGGGGGTGATCTATTCCCCCCGCTTAACCAGGAGGGGATATTTTCCAAAAATTGACCTGAAACGGAAACAAAATTATCAAAAAAACAACTGTAATATTGTCAATGCCATCCGATACCTTTTTGTTAAGCCATAATTTATTTTTTTTTTCTTTTTGAATAAATTTGTTTTAATTTATTTTAATTCTTATTATTCTTCTCTAATGAGCGGATTTTGATTAACCGTTTTGGAAAATAGGAAGGAAGTAGAAATGCCGATGTACATTGGTTTTGAAGCTCTCAATATCAAATTTGGAGGTAAAATAGACCTTTGTAAAGCATTCCACATCCGTGTAGTGCGTCTAAGGAAAAAAACAATCTCTATTCTTGAAAGTACGTCCTGATACGAGTACGTATGTAACTGATCTGGAAGTACGAGTATTACGGTGAATTTATTTAAGGGCACCAATGCACCCGTACACTTATTAGTTCATTAGAATACTTTTAATAAAAATATCGACAAAATAGCGGGATTTCTGACACATTTCTGCAATGTTCAAGTTTTCATTGTCATTCGTTCACATAACACTTTACGCATTATTTTGAATTCTATCAAAGAGACTCTCAAGTGAATTATAGGAACACCTTTTCAGCTGTGGGAGTTATACTCTAGCTTTGAACAAATCGATGCTTTATAAATTACAGTTAGATTACAAGCGATAAATTACATCGTCGTAGAAAACCTAGATACTAAGCAGCATTTATCGATGTAGAAAATCCGATCTTTCCAAAGATGTTTGTCTATGATGCATATACTGAGTACTGAAAGTTTTTCAGTTTCTTCGATTCAAACGCCACTCATGAATAGCGGCATGGAAGGTGGGTTTCGATTTAAGGACAGCAGACTGCATTATTTTTTGATACATCAAATTCTCCACGATTTTTATTTCCCCATTGAACAATGCTGTCAATATCAAGTACAGAAATGCTAGAAGTTTCAGATTAGAGAGTATTTTTGATATGAAAGCTTATTGTCATACTATTTAATACTGTCAAAATAAAAAGCACAAGAATTTGTGATACTGTGGCAAGATAAATCTTCAAATCACGAGTAGACCTATTGCTACAAAAGACGTAGTGCCTATCACTAAGAAGCTTACGTTCCTTGAGACATATCTTCTTAAGCTGATGATAAATCAGCACTCTCTTGACCTTGGAAAGAAGAAATGTAAGGGCAATTGGAAGATACCTAAAAGACGAGGAAGGTAGGCTGAACAAATGCTGTTTTCCATCCACTTAGAAAGAGACCAGGAAAGTAGAGTTGATCGAAAAGCTTACTAACGGGTCTAGCCCGCATTGAAAAACACCTTTTCAGAACAATGGAAGAAATACTATACGGGTCAGCTTAATGTTTGTTTGGGCCGTTACGCTTACACAAATAAGCTCTGAATTGACATCGTAAAATGTTTTTAATAAAATTTCCAAATTGTCAGTTTGTTTTGTGAAATTGGTGTGTTCAATGCAATGTTCATGGAAAAAACACCAATGAAGTAAGTAGTTTTTTACCGAACTCATCTAGCGACCCCGATCGAGCTCTAAGCCAAAGAAGAAATGCATCAAAAAAGTAACATAATTTTTCTTTTTTTTTTTGACAGTTCGTTCCCCGCTCAGGGCTAAAAGAGAAAAATGCCACATATAGCACAAACCATCAGCTGAGTTGTGAAATGCATTCCACTTGTCAAATTTTGTCAACAGAAAACTTTCTGTCGTTAATTTCTTTTCTCAATCGTTGAGATAAGATAGGATCTATTATTTGCTGAAATTTATGAATGAACAATTTGAACGCGATAATACAATTTGGTGAGCATACCACAGAAACATTACATAAAAACGAGTCTGCAAGAAATGGTCCCGCATTTGAAAACCAACAAACACGATTCAACGCATGATGAAATGTTGACGATTTTGGAAAGCAAATAAGGCCCCTATAAACATTCATCGAATTGTGAACGTGTTACGAGTATTTCGGTGAATAATTTAGATACTGAAGACACCCTCACGTAAAGCCTTTAAATATTGAAACACAAAAAATATACCTTTACGTTCGTTTCATTTCCGCCATTATTTCAATATAAGCCGAAAGAAGCCTTACTTAGTAAGGTAATGAAAAATCAAAGACGCAATAATCGTTTGTTTATTGAAAATGACAAGCAATGATAAGAAAGATACAAAAAACGGAAAAGGTATCAATCGCGAAAATAATAGAGAGACCATCACACATCTTCAAGTTTAAGTAATACAAAAAATTGAGAAAATCCCATTAAACAAATTTTGTGTAGTTCTAAATGCTCACTGAAACAGGATCTTTACTATGAATTAATGCAAATTGAGGCTTAATTCTTAAGACAGAACAGAAAACCCAAAATTCATATACAGTGAACCAAAAAAAAAGTTGTACAGTTGATTTCTTAATAATCGTAGTCAATTATCTCAGGAACTATATATAATAGCAAAATGAAATTCATGTCAAAAAATGCTTATTATTTTATCTTTTGAATACAATCAAATTAAAATATTTAAAAAAATGAAATTTATAAAAAAACTACAATTAAGAAACAAGGTCTATTATATAAAACCAAAAAAAAACTTGTACACTATATCTTTCTTTCACTGTTAAGTTCCGTTATGCCACAAGACTTTGGGGTTCTATTCTGTTTTAAAGCGTATAGTTTCTGCTTTGTTTAAAGAGTTATTAAAAGTGTTTAAGTTATAAAAAAAAAATCAAAAATGGAAAACAAACAAACTTCAATCGAAATGAAGAAACTTGTTGTGAAGCTGTGGGAAGAAAAAAAAAGTTTTAGACAAATCGCTGAAATTGTGAAAAAATAATATTTCACAGTTCAGTACATAGTAAATTCGTACAAAATAAACGGGTTTTTCACCATACCAAGTGGAAATGGAAGGCCAAGTAAGATCAACGCTCCACAAATGAAGAGGCATATAGTCAGGACTATACAAAATAATCCCAAAATTTTAGCTGTTGAAATAGCTGAAAACTTAAGACAATAAAATTGTCAAGGTACATCCACATACCGTACGAAACTTCTTGCATTCTAGAGGATTTACACCTGGAAACAAAGCACTCCTTACTGCCAAAAATATCAAGAAGCGCCTGGAATATGCAAAAAAATATATTCAAAAGCCCCCAGAGTTTTGGACTTCCGTTATTTTCACAGACAACATATTTTCAACATATTTGGATCGGATGGGTGACGATTCGTATGGAGAAAGAAGGATACAGCGTTCGATCGGAAGAATGTCAACTGCACAATAAAACATGGAGGCGGTAGTGTTAGGTGTGGGGTGCGATAAGAGCAAACGGCGTTGGAAACTTTGTGTTTATAGAAGGAACTATGAATAAATTGGATTATCTTAATACCCTGAAAAACAATTTACAACCTACTGCTGCAAAATTAGATCTTGGACAAATTTTTTGTTTTCTTCGTGACAATGATCCGAACCATTCCTCGTTGGTAGTAAGAGAATGGTTGTTGTACAACTTTAAAAAAGTACATCATTATCCTCCCCAAAGCCCGGATTTAAATACAATTGAGCATCTGTGGGCTCACATTGAAAGGAAACTAAGATAAAGGAACGTAAAAAACAGGAATGAGTTGAAAGATGCACTGCAAAACATATGGCTTCAGATCACTCCAGATGTTACCAGAAGCTTAGCCCTTTGAATGTCAAAGAGGTTACAAATGGTTTCGGATGCCAAGGGACACCATACAAAATACTAAAGAGCGAAATTTTTCGAGATTGTTTTTTTTAATAAAGTTTATAAAATGTACAGGTTTTTTTTTGGTTTTATATAATGGACTTTGTTTCTTTATTTTAATTTTTTCGTGAAAATTGTTGATTTGAATATATTAAATTTTATTTATTCAAAAGATAAAATAATAAGCATTTTTTGCCATGAAGTTCATTTTGCTATTATATATAGTTCCTGAGATAATTGACTACGATTATTAAGAAATCAACTGTACAACTTTTTTTTTGGTTCACTGTATGTATATTTTAATAGAAATCATATGGACCTAAGATCATCTATAGATCAAATGATTTTCCCACAAGCTAGATGGGAATATTTTTGAAACGCGGTTAGAAAAACAACGGAGGAAATTCTTTAAACGACATTAGTCACTCTATGGCAATATCGATTTATTGCGGTCTTTGTTGTTGTTGGAACAAAAACAGTTATTGCGGCGTTACAGAAGTTCATTCGATTATTGTTAATATGGTGTTTTTGAAATTCCCACAAAAAAAGAGGTTTTTGTTGAAGGGGAACTTGCTTACGACATGTGTTGGCTCAGATTATGGACGTTTTTCCACAATGGGAAAACTCCACATGACAGATGTTGGAGGTTATAAGTGATTACTGATACCTAAAAACCACATAGGTATGAGTATTTGATATTGAATAACTCATTTCACTCTTTACTTAAAAAAAGTTACTCTACTGCAGTTGAGATTCTCGCACTTTTTAGAATTCTATTTTAATTTATCAGAATTTTATGCTTGCAGTTTTTTAATGTAAAACTCCTTTAAATTGCTTGTTTTGTAAATTTAAAACCAAAGAATACCTATTTTACCTTTTAAGTATCGTGATGACACTTCTAGATGTCAAAACAGATCTGTTTACTTAGTCTTTTGCAAAAAGAGTGGTCTGCAACAGCTTATACGTCAGGAAACTGTTAAAAAGTATCATATTAATAACTTAGCACAAGACTGTTAAATATTTTACGCCATTGACTTGAAGACCAAAAGCTAATTTTGTAAGCTGAGAATTAAAATGTATTGATTTGATGTATACTAGCTGAATTTAAATTCGAAGAGAGCGTTAGTGTTTATGTTCTTCTATAATTTTCTATTTTTCAAAACATTATTTTCTTGCTAAATATGTATTGTACACATAAAATGTATTCTTTCCAAGACTATTCGTCTTTCCACCTCTGCCAAAAAAAAATAAATGTTGTTACTTTGTTAAGGATTTATTTAAGTTTATTTTTTTTGGATTTAGAATAAAATTTGAATAAGAACAAAAACTGTTCAACCAAATGAAATGAACAAATTGAAAACTTAATCAATCTTATTTCCCAAGTAATCATCGTTCGTTTAAGCTCATTGAATATAAAATTGATTTCATTTTAATGTCTTGTAGTGTCACTCCTAAATTTAATTATAAATCACAAGAAACAACTTAATTCTTAATTCAATCCCCTTCTCTACTAAATCTATAACAAAGTAAGTGATATTTATGTATTATATAAGTATATAATACAAGTTCCTCTCAATAGAAATTACAGGATTCGAATAAAATTTCACATTAAATTTTCTTGTTTGCAAATCTTAGCTCTTCAATAAACAGTCGTCTCCGCTTATATTTTAACTACGTCCTTAATAAATTCGATATCATAACACAAGAAAACCATCATCCAACACTATTTTTTCAAATTCTAAATAAACAACTTGAGTTTACTAAAACCCTACTGAAATGAAAATTCAATTTAGCTGAAAATGACGGAAAAAATCATTTATCGAAACTGTAACAGCTTTGCATGACTGAACAGGTCCTTTTAAACTTAACATTTCACTTTGAATTGTAATATGTCAATTTTGACAGCACATTCAGCCTTATTGTGAGTTTCACCCGAACAACATTCCACCCGGAAAATTTGACATTTCACTTATCGCTTATTGTGAGTTTCACCCGAAAAATTATTCATGTTCGAAAAATTCCCCTTATTGTGAACAATCATTTCGATATGCAGCGATATGCTGCTTAATAAAATGCAGGAGAATCCTGAAATTGCCAAGGGCTTCACTTAAAGCAAATGGGGAGAAAGTGGCGAAATTTTGGAAGAAGTGAAGAGTGAGTTTGAGTGAAAAAAAAGTAAGAATAAGGCTTAAAGATGATTGTGCCAAACCAACATCGTGGTCTTTGTCAACTCTGTAAAAAAAATAAGGATTAATTCCTTTTCACACCCACGCATCTCCAAAGGATTAGAGTGATCCCTCAAACATTTTTAACAATTTAATTTTATATCCTGAAATTCTTATTTAACAATAAATTGTCAAAACAAACATATGTTTGTTCAAACTCACAAGAAGGTCTGTTCATTTTCCGAACGCGATATATCCGCTGCCTAAAAGTAGGTGTGCAAATTATTCGTTTCAGATGATCCAATACAAAATTGGGAGCCACAATGAGTGGCAATACTAGCGTAGCCACAATTCTATCTCTATTGCAAATAATTTCGACAAATAACTGATGCCCCAAATTCAATTATAACACTATTTTAGTTAACAGAGAATTTGGAGGTTGCATTTCATTCTCCGTTTCCATCACCATTCCATTGCGGGCCTCATTTTTCTGAACGTGCCTATTTTTCGAACTGTCACTCCTGATTCGAAGTGAAATTTTTATTCGGGCGAAACTCATAATAGCTTTTAAAATTTCGGGGAAACAAAAATGTTTCGGGGGAAATGTTTTCCGGGCGAAACTCACAATAAGTCTGATTATTTTTTTTTCATGTTCTTTTTCCACTTTTTTAAGAGCGTTCTTGGAGCTTCTTTTTTAAGGTACTAGTACGGTCTAGAATGCCAAAAAAACACACGATTTTTGGGATTTTTTTTCTCGGAAACCTTATTAGGTAACAACATAATTTTTTTTTCAAATAATGAATACGTGCGTCAAGAGTACAAAAAAAAATGTTTTTTGTTTAATTTTCGAATTTTGGCTGAATTATAGAGGGCGCAAACGTCGACTCATAAAAAAATACATGGTCCCATGGCGGACTGAAACAAAAAAACAAAGTGGGTTATTTAAAGGAAGGTTTCTTACGAGACAATTTACCACAATTTAACCAAAAAATTATATACAAAAAAAAATGGCCAAAAAAATTTAGAAAAAAAAAAATTTTTTTCAAAGCTTGATATTTTCTTTTTGTTTTGATTTTTTAAACAAATTGTGGTAAATTGTCTCGTAAGAAACCTTCCTTTAAATAACC
Organism: Philhelius festivus; assembly: GCA_963931855.1. NCBI lineage: Eukaryota > Metazoa > Arthropoda > Insecta > Diptera > Syrphidae > Philhelius > Philhelius festivus. The sequence goes on along the minus strand of OZ007556.1, from coordinate 4,596,132 downwards.
CACTTTGTTTTTTTGTTTCAGTCCAGCCAATTCTGAGATTAACTGTCCGCCATGGGACCATGAATTTTTTTATGAGTCGACGTTTGCGCCCTCTATAATTCGGCCAAAATTCGAAAATTAAACAAAAAACATTTTTTTTTGTACTCTTGACGCATGTGTTCATTATTTAAAAAAAAAATTATGTTATTACCTAATAAGGTCTCCGAGAAAAAAATTCCCAAAAATCGTGCGTTTTTTTGGCATTCTAGACCGTACTAGTACCTTAATTCCTTAGCCCTTCTAAAAATGAAAATTCAGAGTGACAGTTCTTATTCCGAAATGGGGAAAACATGTTTGATTTATAAATTTAAGCTATCTGCTATTCTTTCAAAAGCGAAAAATATAAAAGCAAAATGGAAAAAGTTAAGCAGATTCGACTGTTTCGAAAAAATCACCACAGGATGGCATACCACAACGACAGTCATTTTCCTTTAAGTGTTCTATTTTCCTTTAAGTCCTGTTGGCAAGAAAAGGAATGTCAACACAAATATCAACTCAAGTCTTTTTGAGCAAAAAGTACAAAAAAAAGGAATTTATTCTTTAATAATTGATTCAAGTGCGCAGAGATTTCCGTTCGGAAAGCATCCGGAAAATACGAAAAGTAACTCACTTTCTTCGGATGATGTATTTCATGTTACGGTTAATATTTAAAATGGAGTTCTTTGCAACCAAGCAGTTTTAATTTTTTAATTGATGAATGGAAAAAGTGTCTGGTGTATGTATTCGACGAACAGTCAAAAACACGTATTTGTTCCTCTTTCGTTTATAGAATAAATTTTAAATTTTAAAAAATGTGAATCAAGTTACAAAATAATATTATTACAGAAAAGTTAAGTTAATCAAATTGCAATGCATTATAACTTAAGCTATATAAATTTAATACTTTAAAAAAATCCAAAATTGGTTAAATGAAGTTCGTCAAAATATTTTCTAACTTTGTTTGCTTCTTAAGTTCTTTAAGCAACTGTTTCAAAAATAAATTCAAAAAAAAATTTTGTTACAAATTGAACACTTTGACATTTTATTACAAGAACAATTTGGTTTAAGGAGACATCAAATTTCCTTCTACCAAATTGATAGAATAACAAAAGATATTAAAAATTTACTGATCTCAGAAAGAAGAAGTACCTGAGAAAGTGTTTGACTTTGTAATGGTACCAAGTAAAGATTCTCAGACTATTTGCTTTGAAATTTCTAATTCACTACGTCAAGCGAAGATTTCATTTTAAAGCGGACTTTTGGTTTTCTGTAAACAATTGATACAACAATGTAATTGAAATTTTTGAAGGTGTACCCCTTTACGCAGCCCATTTTTGGGTTTCAAAACTAGATACGTGCATTTACTGATCAAATTCAATTGGTTCCTTAATTGAAAGCAATTCCTAATTTGCTCCGAATTTTGTTGAATTAAATTGCAATTATTGGAAACTTAAATTAAACGCTTTATATTTTCAAAAAATGCCAAGCAATAAGCAATATATGGTTAATGGAATCCAGGCATAATGGAAATCACGAACCAAGTATTTTGATGGGCTACACCTAGACCAAACTTAACTTGAGCTCTACATAAATTCCGGAAACACTAAATACGAGTACACTCAATACTGGTGATCAAAACTCTATACCCTTTTATAAATCGCAAGGCTAAAATGAAAGCATTGAAAATAAATGGTTAATATTTGATATTTGGGCTGCCAGTTTAACTGTTTCCCATAAATTTAGGTTTTTTTTTGTCGTTAAGAGGAAATCTTAGGGGATTAGTTTTAGAGCTTAAAACTGTTTTCTATGTTTATGGAATTGTCTTCAAAAACGTGTGAAAGATAGCTTAATATATTGATTTCGTGAATTAGCTAACTTCCGCAATGTATTTGAAGAACCTGATGCTGCTCTTTAACAATGTAAAATCTTAAACGGATTAAGAAGGCCTATAGCATTCTGCGAGTGAGATATTCCTTAAGCTCTGGATGCCAAAATTTTAAAGCTACAAAATGTATCAAAGTAATAGTTCAGACGAAGATGACTAAATATTAGAATTTTTTTAATTAAGTCTTTGAATGCATGAATTTTTCTAGAGTACTCATTTCTTATATATTTAATTTATTTACAATATTTAACAAAGCTTTTCTTACAATCTTTTCTTTACATTATACAATTGTATATATTTAAAAAAAATATATATATATTCGTATTTGTAAATAAAGTGGTAATCTGGGGGGTTTAAACATTTTTCAAGGAGGAAAGTTTTTTTGTTTCATCTAACAACACTACATATATGGCTTATTTGTCGGGGCTAAAGTTTAGAGCCTTATTTGTAAGTTGCAAATTATGCAGAACAATATATTTAAAACGATGCTTAATCGATCAATCAATACCTAAATCTAAATAAACACTAAGGCATTTGATTAGGTTTTGCACGAAGCTCTCTTATTAAAAATACGAGCATTTCATGTAGATGAGTGTCTTCTTCGTAGGATTAGAAATTACCTTCCTGAGCTTTAAATTCCTGTGTTCAAAAAATGTACCAAAGTCTCCATTTTGTTTTCGACACTATTCATTATTTTCATTAATGATCTCCTAACTCAAACTTCTTATACACTTCATTGTTTCGTGAACGAGCATCCTGAGTTTTTCATATTTGTTTCGAGAATAACAACTCTGTTCTTCTGTTCTAAGCTAGGCTCATTCCGTTCCGATCCTGACAGCATTATAAAATCGGCCTATGAAAACACAAAGCTGACTTCTGTCCGCTAGGCGAAATATACTACCCTTGCTATTGTCCATGAAAGCAAAATGCTTAGGTGTTCTTAAAATATGCATCCCCCAAAACTTCAGAATAGTATCCCAATTTAAACTAATTAGAACCTTTTGGATAGACTACGGAATGGACTCCTAAAACTCATAGGAGGTACATCTATTAAGAAAACTTTTGTTTCTCTCGAACACTGTAATAACGTTGTATGTTTTTCATTATCCCTTCGAACACTTTTGCCGAATTACTCGTCTGGCTAAAAATGCCCATCTGTTTATCCTTGAGCCTAATGTCGGACTTACTGTGAAAAATTATTTCAATATCATACATAACCTCTAATATGGAAAAAACGAATTTCGTGAACTTTTAGAAACAAATGTTCATATCAGTTGCAAATAGAAGTCTCTTTCCATGTTTAATCATTTCAAAAAAAAATGCACGACTGGGTCGCACGAACTTGCTCCTATGTAATAGACTAGGAATTTTAAAAACGAATGTTATTAGAGAAAATTGTTCATAAAATTATTAAAATTTTTTTAAATTCTTTTAGTAGTAAGGGACAAAAACAGAATAATATGCAAATATGAATTTATGCAAGAACATAAATTAAGTCGTTGTAGTGGTTTATTAATAAAATAAGCTTTTATATACAAAATTTTTGAAACATTTTTAAGAAATAAATTTGGTACGCCAACCTTAGGTTTTCATTGCTGTACGAACGAAAATTAAATTTCCCAAAAAAAATATTGAGCCGTTTTTGAGATATCAAATTTTCAAAAAAAATTATTTTTATTCAAAAACTCAAAAAATATTTTTCTTAAAGTTTTGAAATGCAGTGTTTTTTAAACTTTTTAGAAGCATCTCTATAATAAATTTCATTAAAATCCGTTATTTCGATAATGAGTAATTCAAACATTTGAAAAAAAATGGTTCTATGGTAGGTATAAAAACAAAATGTTTTTTATTAAATCATAGATCGTAAAAATTAATTGAAAGAAAAAATTTGTTATCAAAATTCTAGGCGGCGTTTTCGAGGAAAATACGATTTTTGAAAACCTTTTTTTAACATTTGTATGGTGGTAAAATACATTTTTTTCTCACATCTTGTAGATTATATTGAGAAGCTTGTAGTTATCAAGTTTAAAAAAAAAACTTGTGGTTTTGGAAATATTGAGTTTTGAAAAAAAAAATGATTTTGTTTTTAAATCCAAAAAAGAATTGTTTTGAAAGTTTTAATACACAATTCTATTCAAGTTCTTGGGCAGTTTTGGCAAAAAAAAAATGATCAAAATCGGTTGTACCGTTTTTGAGAAAATCAAAAACAAAAAAACAAGGTTTCTTGGAGGGTACCCTCAATAATCATTTTTCGGAAAATTTTTTTCAACCATTACCTAGCTTTAACTAAATGGATTTTTTTTGTATTTTTATTTTTTAAATCGGTCGGGCATTTTTTGAGAAAAAAAATATTTACAAAATTTCGAAAAAAATCGTATGGCAGGTAACATTATTAAAAAAAGGAAAAAAAAACGTGTGGGGTGAAAAAATTAAAAAGTTTAAAGAAAATCGGCCGAGCCGTTTAGGCTGTAGTCGAGCAGGCAAACAGACAAAATTGCGAGACCCACTTTTTTAGTTTTCACTATCATTGTAATGTCAACTTTGATCAAAATCTCGAGTTCGATTTTTTTACGAATGCATAACTTGCTTTATACGAGTAGTACCTATAAGTCGCAAGCAAAATTCACTTGGGTATATAAAAAAGAAACGCATATGTGGAGGTCTTATAAAGACTGGGCCAAACAAAAGTCCAATAATATTGCTAATTCTTCTACTTCACTGATTTATTTCAGTAGTATATAAAGTTTGTATTATAAAAACCTTCATAAAGAAATCTTGCATATACAAAATATTTTTCTAAATAAAACCGCTGTATCAATTTTTTGATTTCCTTCCTTACGAAATCACATGGAATTTTTGTTTGTGTATTTTTTTAACATTCATTAACACTTTTGTTTTGAGACGATTATATTTACCTGACATATTTTTCAAAATTCTAAAATTTTTTCATCGATATCAATATATCGGGAATCAAATCAATTTTTTTATTCCAATACCTCTAAAAGTATATGACATCCTAGAATTGTTTTTACACCACTTTGTTTTTAAAAGAGTTTCAAATATTTAAGTTGAACACCAAAAGTTGGTTCTCCTTTCTTTGCCATTGTGATTACATACAAATTTGTAACACTACCGAAGCTTCTGAAATTTTCAGAAGAAATAAGATTTTTTGTATCAGAACACTGGTGTTTGACTGTGTCTTATGAATATTCTTTTTGATTTTTCAACGATATGCTTAAAAGGTATAGTGATGTTGCCTGAAAAGGCGATAATACTTCTCTCATTAAATGAACACCTGCAAAAAGAGTTTTCCAACAAGGGATTTCGACTTAGTACCTATAAAATGTGTTTTGTTTTTTTTTCCAGAATTAAAGCCCCCTCAAATCCACACATTTACCCTGCTAGTCACTTGAATACACCCAGTTTTTTTTTTTAAACTCAAGTTGAGTTTTCTTCGGACGCATTGGTGACAACTGTTTCAAATATTTTTAAGACATAATATTCAGTTTTAATCATTAAAAAATTAGCTATGTACTAAATACCTTCACCGATAGGTTTTGTTAAAAAAAAACTAATTTTGTTTTTGTTGTTAATATAAATTATAAAAAGTCTTAAACGTAACTTTTAAAAAATGAGTCATAATAAAGAAAAATAACCGCAAAATTGCAGAAAAACTTATAAGAAGCCATGTTATAAAATGGTTTTCGAAGAACGTTAAAAACTTGAAAGGCTGATGTTACCAAGCCATTTCAGTCGTCGGAGCAATCCTGCAAAGCTGCTTCGATTTAACCTGGTTCTGCTGCAAAAATTAAGGGAGAAATCAAGCGTTACAGCTAGTCTTCCCATCGCGTGAAACGTGTCAAACGGAGAGCTAAGCATTTGCTGTGATGCAAACTGCAAAAAAAAAACTCCCCTTAGACCAAACCGCAAAGAGACACATCTACTCGTACTTTTTGTAGAAACCATAATGATGTTTAAAATTTAGTGTCATCGATTGTTTTTTTTTTTTTTTTTTTGATAAAAAAACTCAATTTCGAAGGCCCCGATGGAAAAGCTCAAATTGAATCATTTTAAAAATTCGAGGGTGGAGTAATGGTTTGGGGAGCAATCTCATTCAATGGAGCAGCTTCTTGTGTTGGTGAGTTGAAAATGGCCTTTCGACATATTTCTAAAATTTTTCTGAGTTTTTCCTGCATATACCAACAAGATAACGTGGCAATCGATACAACTCTGATAGTAAAAGATTGGACAAAGGGAAAAATGTTTCATAACTTCATTGGCCCCATACTCCCTAACCTGAATATCATTTTTTTTCGTTATAATCGGCGCACACTCAAGGGGTTTTTTGTGTACCCTCAATATGCCAGAGACACAGTGTAAGCATTAAAAATGCATTGAAAATGTTTAGTATTGGAAAATGTAATACCAAGGAAAACAAGTACAAACTCATTGATTACATCAAAAACACATGGAGTGAAATGGACAGGACATGAGGTGACTGTATAATTCATAACCAAATAGACTTTATGAAGTCACCCTTTACTAGGGTGGAAGTATCCATTATTAAAAAAGGTCTAACAGTGCAAAGGTTTACTTTAGACTATTTTGTTATTAAAGATTGCAATATTTTAATTTCAATAGTATTTACTATTTCTGCAAATAAAGCTGAATATTATTAATATGCCTTAAAAATGTTGTTGCTTAGAAACAGATGTTACAACTGTGTCCGAAAAAAAATCAACTTGAAATTTTACTGGACACTGGATATATTCAAGTGACCGGGAGTGTATATCCGCCATAATCATAAGTCACACAGGTAGCCACGGTTGGTAGCTTCATCCCTAAATCAGTGACCAATTTCTTGGAAACTATGAATATATAATAAATGTATCCTATGTGGCTTGTGCTGGTTTATTACCGCGGATTTATTTTAGAATATTTAAGTCTCTGAATAATCCCAAAATATTTTTATGACACCTCCTTTCGGGAATTGAGATATTTAATAATCCAAGTATCTTTAGCGGATTTATTAGTTTTGAAATTTAAAAAGAAAATATAATCCAATTTCTAAGAAAAAGAACATATACTTTGTAACACCAACTGCAGCTACTAAGCCATGACGAAACTGTACCTCTCTTTGGAGATTTAAAGGATGCACAATATTGATTGCAACATTGTTTCAGTTTTTTTCACAAATATAGCGGTTTGCTTCATAAAAGTTGAACTGAATTTAAATTTTGTTTTAAAATCTTTTTATTAAAAATTAAATAATAATTTTATATTCATACATTAAATTTATTTTATAAATAAAATCTAAGTTTCCTAAAATAGTTTTGAAAAGTTAAATATTAAACTTATTTGTTACTTGGTTATAAAACTTAATATTGATTTTAGTCACAAAAATATCTTTAAATAGATAAATTATTAATAGATAACAAATTAATAAATGATTGGCTTAGATAAATTTATAATTTTAATGAACAAATTTAATTTAAAACCTTTTAAATAAATAAATTAAAACTAAGATTCGTTTAAATTTTCGAAAATATATCAATATATCTTTAAAGTTAACATTTTACACAATATCTTTGTACATAATTTGTACAGCGTTTATAAAATAATCTTTTTGTTTAAGATTTGTACAAATATTTCACAGGATTTTTGTTTTTAAATTTTAAAGAATTTTAAGATTTCACTTAATTTCACCAATGGTTTTCTTTTAAATAATGTAAGCTTCCATGACCACTCGCTTTTGAATGTTGTTTCTTTGACATTTTCTGACATCTGTGTATGCTGGGAAGTCTTCTGGACTAAATTGACCGGCTATGGCTTCAGGAATTCTTGTAATATCGTTGAGAACATATGCTGGAGTATTTTGTAGATGTCGTTTCCATTTGTTGTATGAGCGTTTCTGGTCTACAAATTGTCCCTCGTCCATATCATGTGTTGCCGAATTCGATGTGGACGACGACGATGATGGGGAATGCCTGGATGTATACTTTCTGGGCAATATAGGCGATGAGGTCTTTGGCATTACCCTGGCGATTTTGGTCATCATGTACATTTCCATTTTCAAGTGACAGTCGCTTGGGTTGAAGCTGAGGGATGATGTGTTGGATGTGGATATTGATTCTGAAAAATATCCATAGCTTCTCTCATCGTCGCAACCCTCTTGGAAGTCATCACATACGGACAAAACTTCTGTTGTCCTTGTTGCCACTGGTAAGCTGGATTTTGATCGGGTGATATGTCCTTTGCTGGGTAATGGCGGCAACTCCACTGAGTTCACTCTGTACTTTCTCTTTGAGCTACTTATCCAGGAATGCTTGCCCAAGCATCCCTCTGGGTGATATACGCTGCTGTTTGGTGATTTATCTGAACTTGTAACACAACCCATTTTGTTCGATATATGTATGTATGTAGATACTTTTTGAAATAAATATTAATCACGCTAAGCACACGTCTTTACTGATTGACACACTGATGTTGACTATAATCTACTTTGTCACGGGCTCGCGTTATATATCCTTCAGATTAAAGGAATAATTTTTTGCATATTATGTTACTGACGCGTGAAGCAGGTCAATTTATCTTTCGCGAGGCAGGATTAGCCTGATTCACTTCGAAAACAACCCACCAGAGCAGGTAGAAAAAAGGGATCATAAGAGGAGAACATTAAGGGGCTACAGGTAGTTGAAATCATCAGGTGCATTATCTAACAGATAAACTTGTTTTTGAAATGAATCTTATGGATGTTTTCGTTTTTGAAAGTGCAAACTAGTGGATGATGGATATAACTGATGGGGAAGGTCAATAAAATATTTATGATGTTTTCCTCAGCAGATATTTCATAGTGATTTGCAATTATTGGTATAGACAATAGATATGAATCACATGCTATTATTTTGGTGACATTCTTATCACCGGGATTACAAGAAACAAAAAATCAGAAGAAAAACAAATTTGTCTTGTTGTTTTCCAATATTTGAATTAGTATTCATTATGAATTTTTCAGTTTATGATATGTTTGTCTACTGATATGAGCAGTCTGACGAGTTGCTTTTTAATCATTTTAATTGTGTCTGTTATATCTATCTGTCTTTAACGACAAACAGCTTCAAAAAGTATTTAATTGAAATGATTTGTATGTAGTTAGGTACTACAGAGACGAGAATATATTCTTTGAATTTGGCCTATCGTTATCATTTCTTACATATTTCCAAAAGAGTTTTTGAATGTTTACCAAAATATTATTTTGATCGAAAACGACTTGTTAAATATGGATAGAGAAACCCTTTCTTCCCAAAAAAGGATTTCCCAACGTACTTCTTGCAATATATCACTCGCAAATTTATTCATCAAAATAGCAACTCAATTTTACCTTAACACAAATAGATCTAACTGAAAAGATTAAAATTGTTAGCAATTCAAATTGATTTGCTAATACCAACAAATTAATAATAAAAATGTTTAAATCAACACTTCTTAACTACTTAGAATTGTTCAATAGAAAAGCTATAATAAAATCAGTCAAGTCGTTAGGGAGACATACATACATAAATAACCCACAAATAAAGCAAATTTTTGAAAACCTGTGTTTTTGCTATGTGAAGAACCTGAAACGCAATTTGATCGAAGTCGTTTAAATCGTTTTTGAAAAAAAAAATGTTTTTAAATCGAAATCGTTGAATGGCAACAAGGACAAAAGTTATACAAAGAAATGCAAATTTTAGTTTTTTTTTGGTTATCCGTTCAGAATCAAGAACGACGTAAGCCTGGACCTTCACCTGTTATTGTATATTGATTGTAAAACTCGAGGTTTAACCGAATGCTCTAAATTTTTAACATAAAACCAAAAATTATCTATAGATTAAAAAGAAATTCTTTTTATATCCAAAAATAATGACAGTCATATCATACATAGCTGTTAGAAACCGCTACAGAAGATCTCGAAAACTTTTATTACGAATTTCATAAACACTTGTCTGCGTGGTTAGATAAGTACGATCTACCAATTTTACATTAAGACGATATTTAGGGTAAAATTTGTAGTTTCTATACATAGTCATATGTGGTAAGCGATGCATATGAAAAAATCGATCTCGAGATTTTGATCAGACTTGACTACGATGATAGTTTAGGTTAGGTTAAAGTAGCTGATGCTGACCAGAAAGACTACGATGATAGAGAAGACGACAAAAGTAGGTCTCGTAATTCTGTCTGTGGGTTTTTTTTTCAATTAAAGGGCAGCCGTTTGGAGCTACTACATAATGCTCAGCCACTGGAAAGAGATTAGTGAACCTGGGAAGCAAATTTTAAAATATCGTTGAAAAGAATAGAGCAGAAAAGTTTCGAAAACTTTACAGAGAGAGCTCAACGCAGTAAATCCTGAAATATTAACAAGATATTAGATATTAGCACGACCTACGCGACAAAAACTATTTCGACGATCAGTACTCATCTCAACCATTTTTGAAACCAAAGCGAATCTTAATCGGTTAAATAACCATCCATACGGTCCCGAAGGAAACACGGAAAACGTTCTCCATTTTGTAGGGATTGGCCAAATTTTATCAGTCAAAGCCATTGCTTTAATATTGTATAAAATGTAAAACAAAGATCACTTAAAATTGATAGATAGAATCACATTTCTACAAATTTTTTTCGAAATTTTAGATTTTTTTTTAATAAAATGTACGACTGAATTGCACGTATTACTTGTACATTGTTTATGAATATAATTTATAAATAAAAATAAAATTGCTTATAAGTATAAAAACATGCAAATGTATCAAATTGCCGTGTGATTTCTAGAAAAGTATGAAGTTTTGCAAACAAGCTTTACAAATTAGTTTTATTATGAAATTAATGTTTTATGTAAGAAATTTCTTTTAAATTTTTCTTAACAAAAATAAGATAATAATATAATTAATAATATATTTACATTTTACGACATAATATCAAAAACTAGTCCGTCAATCATTTTAAAGATATTGACGCAAAATTTTAGTTGAATTAGTATGATGTTAAAGGTGTTTTAGTATGAAACTAGGTTAAAACAACGATTTTGCAAATTTTAATCGAATGTAGCATCAAACTTTCTCCACCCTCTTATTAAACTTAAAATCATCGAATCCCTATTTTATTTTTTAGTATAGTGCTATTTACAAACGCCACAAAAGGTCTGTTTACTTAATTTTTGCAAGAACTGTCATTGATTTAGGTGTGTTCAGAAGCAATTTATTGAGAAAATTGGCTTAGTACGATACTAGTTACAAAATGTTTAAAATTAAGAATGAGTTAGTTAATTTAAAGTTAGCAAATTGCTAAGTAGTAGTATCATACTAATACCTTAATAATTGCCTGTTTATAATTTTGTGCCATTTTTAGAGAATTTGTATATTACAATATTACTGTAAATTTAAAGGATATCCTAAATAAAATTTTGCATAGTGGCTGTATGGTAGGTATCGTTAGTTTTGAGAAAAAACAAGAAATTTCAATTTCTCATCTATCACCGAAGAGCATTTAGTAAGGAGTTTGAAGAAAGCAGTTTATGTTGCATGTTGTGGTACAGCCATACAGACAGACAGACACACTTTTTTCGTTTTCTCTATCATCGTAATTTCAACTTTGATCAAATTTTGATTTAATTTTTTTTTTAAAGCATGACTTGATGTATACTCGTAGTACCTTCATCGGAAGTAAAGAATTTCATGTAGTAAAGGCTAGCTAATGGCTGAAACGAAAATTTAAAAAAAATGTTAATTATGGTAGCAGGAAGAAGGAGAAAACGATATAAAAAATGTTTGGTTTTGTGGACTGCATTGAATAAATCAATAAAAAGTCAATAATCTTAGCGAAACGCATTTGTACAAACTTTTCATTGATTTACTAATAGTAGCTTCGAACGTTCAACCGATTTGTATTAATTTTTTTATGATTAGGCTTTATAAAATTTGTATTAAAATTAGAATAAAATTGAGAAAACCACATACTCGATTTTTTTTTTTTTTAAACTTGGGAATCAACAGTTTTTCAATACTATCATTCCCTTGCCATTTTAATTTGCAAACATTCAAGCCAATGTTCATCGTAGTTATTCGTTTTCAAAATAAACTATTTTCGAAAATAGTATTTTTCTCGAGAACGGCAGTTTTTGATAAAATATTTGTCAGCTTCTTTTACGATGTATAATTCAATAAGAAAAATTTGATATTAAGACATTACCATTATTTTTAATGAAATTTTTTTATACTTCCAAAAAGTTAAAAAAAAACATTACCTACATGGGTGATTCTACAAACAATGGAATAAAATGATACAAATTTCGGCACGACATTTTTGGATTCCAAAAGTCGTAAGCGTTGTTCTAGATGATCATTAGAACGTCCCTTTGCGTTGTTGAAAGCGGCCAGTTAAAAAAATAAAAAATGACGATTTTAAGGACATTTTTTGAAAAAGGATGTTCAGGGTACTGAGTTTTTTTTTAAGGGAACTGAATAAATCTTTATTTTTTTTCTTATTTTCTCTTGGGTACACATTGAAATATAGAAATTAAATTTAATTATTCTTCATAAACATAAAAATTCATCGTAAATAAATATTATTTAGCATTTTATTAAGAAAATATAATATATTATAATTAAATATTTTTTTTTCTAAGAATCAATTTAAAATAAATTATATTCTTTTTAAAAATTTTAAAAATATTTCGCAATGAAGTTCGAAGTTCAATATAACTAAAAATTTCTCAGGTTTCTGAATAAAATATCATTTGCTCATTTATTAACCAGGGGACTGAGGTTTTCATGGTTTTTGCGCAAAAAAGGTATTAAGGTCTTACTTAAAAAAATAAAAATATGTATATAATAATACAGTTTTATTAAACCTATACTATACTTCTAACAAATATGCCTTCTTACATACAAATTTGTTTTGTAAAACCTCACCAGAGGACTGATAATCTAAAGGGACAATCCACGACTTCTTGCACAAATGTCTTTTTCACAATACTAACATAAGAAACAGAATCGATTTGCTCCATAATTTTATTGTAAGGAGATTTGGTACTTCAAATTGCCAGTGCGGAAATTCCATCGATATCCTAGTTATTGATTTTTTCGACTGTTTCAATATGCCAGGGGACTGATACAAAAAACGGGGGACAAAGTTTAATTAAGTTTTTTTGTAATAAATATTTATCTATTTCGTAGCAAAGATGTGTTATTTTCCGTAACTTTGGTACAATTCATCTAAGTATGAGACCTGAAATAAGAGAACGGTAATAATTTTTTTTTGCGAAAACGCACTGGGGACACGCCAGGGGACTGAGAATCAGACACTTTGAAGAAGTTTTTGAGCAATATAAAATAAGGTAGATATCAACAAGATTTAATTTTATAAAAAAAAAATCAGATTAAATAATTGAACGGATTTTAAAATATTTCTTGGGCCACCGAAAATTCCATCGTTTGTAGAATCACCCACATATCAAAATTTCAGAAAAAAAAAATAAGTATTGCCTTGTTTATTGATTTACTTACTGAACTCCAGAAAAGAATTCAATACGGGTTTTTCAAGAAAATAAATGTTTTACCGCCAACTTTTGCATACAAATCAAATGATAGCAAATGGAGTGTCGATAGTTTGGAAGAAAAATTCTGGGTCAATTGTTTTTCTTATTTATTTTTTTTTTCTGTTATTTTGAACTTGTAAAAAAATTGAACTTTGTAATAAAATCAGACATAACATTGCATGTATGAAACATGTATGAAAAAGTTCTTATGTGAATTTTCAGAGGGAAAATTGATTTTCTTATATAAAAAAAAGTATAACAAATCTTGCTATGGGTGATTCCGCTGTAGACGATTTTTGACACCAATTTTTGAATTACAATATTTTTTACTTTTTTTGATAAATATTCAAAGTAGAAATACTATATTTAATAATAAAACCAAAAACCTAAACCTAGCTTATAGAGAACATTTTTGTTTGCGCTTGGCAACATTATCATACGAAGAGTCGGTACGAACTGCAATTATTACAACTGGTAACGTACGCTCAAAATAGCTATTACCGACAGTTTTAAGTTATGCTTTACTCAATAGACGTATGAAGCAACATGCCATTTAATCGTTTGCATAAAAACATGTACGAATTTGTTATTATATTTTTAGCATTATTGATTGCAAATAGCCATTGTAAGTTTGTTGCACCCGCGATATAAAAGATATAAAAGTTTACTTTTTTGGCAGAAATAAAGTGCTAGCGTTTTGAAACTTTCAAAAAGTAAGAAGAAAACAAAACTAAAATTAAATCAGTCGTTATTAGGAATAATATTGTACGTTGAACGACAAAAAACGTTGATTTAAATTGGTTGCACCCGCGATCCCAATATTAAGATCGCGGGTGCAACTTATTGACTACTAACATTATAACGTGATTTATTGTATTTTATTGATAAACTATGCTTTGAATAATAATTTCTTGTGTTCACGTTTTTTTTTAACTATGTAATATAATATTTTGTTCTTTTTTATATAAAAATATATGGTTAAATGGAAGTGAAACAAGAAAAAGAGACTGCTTTACAGAAAATTGACAAAAAATTAACAAATATGCTGAGCTTCATGCATAAAAAGGACTCTTGATTTAATGTGGAGAGATGTATTGAAAGAGAAAATTAAGGCAGATACAAATTTTAAAATTCTGACCAAAATCAGACAAAACGAAAAAAATGCAGGCAGCAAAAAAAAAGGCAAGCACTCATTACATCAGTCCCTGTAGACTGAAAAAGTCGCACAAGTGAAACGTAATCGCTAAAGGAGTCCCACTAACGTAGTTGAAATGTTAAAAAATGTATTTAAAAAAAAAAACTGGTTCCACCAAAGCAATGCCTAAAAAACTGAAAGATGACAGGTGATTTTTATAAAAGGGATAATATTAGCAGACAAGTGCCGGGTATAAAAGATGTGAAATCGATTAAGTCGGAAGTTAAGAATCGAGAAGAGTACAATGACCATGAGCATTCGTGAAGTTAAGTTTTCGATGTTTTTATTGAGTCAGAAGACGAAGCATTAAATTCTAAATCTCCAACAGGGTCTTTTGAACCCCCTATATTACCAGTACCATGCTCTAAAATACCGTTCTGTTTTTACAGCAGCAGTATTTCCAAAAGTTATTTCCGCAGGTTTGTACGTTCTTGCACCAGGTAGGCTGCAATATCACAATATCGTTATGTGGGGTTATCCTTAACCGATATCGATGAAGGTGGAGTACTTCTGACATACATATATGTATTTTCGAAAAAATATTGAAGTATTTGAAAAAACAAAATTATAATTAATAGAGAAGGGTACTGACTTGTTACATATGTGCCTTATTTAATATTTTTTCCAGTTTTTTAAATCAGTTTACTAATTTAAGTTAGACGCGTTGCACCCGCGATAATTTGATGTTGCACCCGCGATTGATTTAAAAGTTAATATTTCGTTGTTAACTTTTGTTTTTTATCTTTATTTTTATTTATTTAGTTAATTGAATCAACGTTGTTCAATATATGTAAGAATAGCATGATAAATGTTTCACAATTAACAGAATTTGTGTTTTTTGTACTATGGTCTAGAAAAGTCGGGCCGATTCTGTTGCACCCGCGATCGCACTTTGAAACCATTCTTCTGCCAAATTATTTATTATATTTTAGAATTCTAAATGGATTAAATATAAATAGGTGAAAATGTATCCCTTCAAGTAATAATGTCATTAAATATTTTGCTTATTTTATTATTAGAGTACTTCAAATGAGTCTAAATGTTGCACCCGCTATAATGGAATCGCCCCTATACAATCTTTAAGAAAAAGCTTCTTTATTTCGAAAACGAATCTTATGATTTTGATAGTAATATTGTTTGTGTGCTTTGCCCATTGGGAAACCAAAACTTTACTAGAAATTCTAGTTTGATTTCCGACTTTCACATTCATAATTCCACAAATTTTGATCTTGTATTATATATTTGAATTTTCAAACAAATATTTGCTGAATTTTTGATATATTTCAAAATCTTAAAGACTCTTATACCGATTTTATTCATTCATTGTCAACTTTAGAAATTTCTTCTTTTTATTCAATCGATGTTGACTATCTCAACTTTTGATATTTCAAGGCTGGTCAACTTCTTCGAGCAATGAGTGAAATTGATTACTAGATTAAGGGAACGTCATCTATCATTTTCAAAGGCGAGGACAGTTATAGTTTTTCAATATAAAAGAAACGGTATTAATATAGATTGGAAAATATAAAATAATTAAAACAATTATAATTCTTGTTAACCCCATTATTCAACAAAATGACTTAACGGTCGAAAAGATACCTTCATTATTATTAATTGTTGTTTATAATTATTGTGGTAAATTTGCTATAGTTTTATTGCTAGTAAGTGATGAATTATTTATTCTTAAACTACCTGTACCCGTTCACTTCAGCAATATTTTATTACAAGGCTTTTATAACAAGAAAAAATAATATTTTATAAGTTTTTATTTTTGATGAACATAGAAAATTATTTAGTTAATTCTATGTATAATTGTTTTTGTCTACCCTAATAACTGCCCTGCTTTGAGAATTGAATTGAGGGTCATAAAAATCCATCATTATTAGTAATTGTTTACAAATATTGTGGTTAATTCGTTATTGTTTTATTACTACTAAGTGGTAAATAAATTCTTGTTAAAATAATTATTCGCGCCCACTTTTCGAACATTTTATTACGTACAAGGGAACAAAATTCTAAGGAATCCTAAACTAAATTTTCTATTTTAATGAACATATATATAATTTTGTGGTTTTGTACCTGTACTAATATTTTCGTTTTTTTTAAGTGGGCGTGGCAAACATCTGGTTTATATTTAATTCTTCACGTGATACCATTTTTTGTACAAAATATCATAATGATCAAGTTGTTTAGTGCTGCAAATTCTTCAAAGATGATTTTTTGCATTATACTTATACAATATAACACTAGCAAAATTTATAAAATGTAATGTAGCTTTGTGTAAGATTATAAAAAAATAATATTATTACCGAAACATAATCCAAAAAATAAAGACAATTTTCTCAAAAACCATCGAAATTATTTTTTGTTACGTGAAATTTTCCAAAAGTGCGGTTTTATTAAAATCACTTCAGACATAACAGGTACGAAGTTTAATCGAATAGTTTTCGTTAAAATTGAAAAAAAAAATCAAGTTGTTGTATTGCACCTACCCGTTCTAAATAAACTTAAAAAAATACATATACGATTTTATTTTTTAGGGAATCAAATAAAAAACTGCATTTTTACTCGAAAAATAATAATTGACCTGTATTTACGACGAACATCCGTCCCGGGATACCCGTTGAAAGAAAAATAAAACTTTATAAGCCTTTAAAACTTTTTGCAAGACGAAGTTTTTTTACAACCCTTTCCCTAATGCAGAGGCTTTTTTCATGTTAACATTGCTTTAATACAGTCGCAAGAAGTTTGAATATTTTGGGTGTTGCGCTGGTTATAAAACTTCTTAAATTAAAATCAAACGAGAAAATAGTAGAAAAATGTAAGGTTCTGATTGTGAGAAAAATGATAACTGAAGAGGTCGAAAAAATATCTTAATAGGCCAAAAAAAATTTAAATTATATTTAATGACACTTGTTCCAAATATTTATTCAGTGCGATGCATGTCTTATGGAATTAGAAATCCTTAGTTTGGTAATTCTTCATAAAGTATCAACCATCGTTTTGCTTTTGAGAACCGAAAGAGCACACAAATTATGGAACTCTCAATTGTTTGATGAAGTTTTTCGCTTAAAGTCTTGAAAGTTTAGATATTATTAGCAAATGGACGGAAAACAAGGACATTTGGTGAAATGGCAAGAATTTCGTTCGCATTTTTAAGAAAAAACATTGGCTTAACAAACTTTTTACAAAGCTGGCCTTTGGGAAAATTTCTCGTAATGGAAATAAAATTTTAACGTTTTATTAACAAAATTGTCTTATTTTTAGAATATAATTTCGGGAATAATATTATTATGTTTCAACAATCTTACAGAAAGCTACTAATTTTGCTGAGGTCAATAATAATATTACAATCCAAATTTCTTTTTACAAAGAAAGAAATCTGAGAAAAAAATAATTTTTATAAGTGAGTGTGGTAGATTCATAATATTTTCTATAGATTAGGTGCAACTTAAATTTTTTAAAAATGAATATTCATTCGATATTTTTACTATTGATATTTTAAAAAGACAAAAAATGTCATGAATATTTCACAAAATTCAGAAAAAAATTACCAGTTTGAAGTTTAACGAAAAGAAGCTTAAGATATTTAAGTTTTCAAATTTAATATCTGACTGACATACATTTGTACCTACTATTCGTGTGCTATTTTGTGATTTCATATTTGAGAATTCGATTTTTTTTTTTGGAGAGGACCTGGAATGCAGATTTATTGAAATTGTTTTAAAAACTTTTTCGAGAAAATTAAATGAAGTAACGTTGTACGGAAACTATCTGGTCTAAATGAGCTAAAACATTACTAAACAAATGTTTCCTCTGAGGAGTAACATAAAATACTAATTCAGCATTTCGCTGGATTTACACTAGGACAGATGAAAATACCAACGGTAGCCATGACGATAACAAAGTTTTCGGAGTTATATATCTCTTATCGTAATACTAGTTTTTAACAAGAAACCAAAACTTTTCTTTTGGAGCAGAAATTATTTGTATAAAATTTTTTTAATTTTACTTTTTTTAAGTAGGGTCATCCAATTCGTGGTCTGGAATTGACACCATTTTTCAATTCATACGTTATACCGAGTTTTCGTCGAGGACTGTATAGTGAATATGTTTAGTTTAAGGTTTGCGATATTTTTCAATCTCAATTTAAATTGATTGACTATAGTTTAAATCTATTTGCGTTCAAGTTAAATTGATTTTCTATTAAGTTAAATAAATTTTGCGTATACATTTGGGAATTTATATGACTGATTACTTAACTATGAACAGAGAAAATCATTGTTTCAATATTCGTTAGCTTCCAAAACATTGAAAGTTGATGGGCCCCAAGGTATAATGCAAAAGTCATTCTTGAAGAATTTACAGCACTTAAAAACTTGATTATTTTAATATTCCTAACGTGGTTTAAGTCGTTTGTAAGGGCGATATAAGATCCATTGGTAACTAGTTACCAATTTTGGCGAAATTTTCAGACTAGCATAAGATACGAGTATGATCTCTATCTTGCCCACTTTTTGCAATCGCTTTTAATTAAATTTTGTTAATTTAGTATCAGTCTCTAAGAAACAAAAATAACTTATTAGATAGAAAGCCATTTTATTTCTTAAAATCCAAATACAATATTTGATATATATAATATATTTTTTAATATTTTTATGAAAAAAAAGAGTTATTTTCACTCTTGAAATAAAATGAAATTGGTAGGTGACCCTTAAAAAAATGGTATTACGTAAAGAACAAAATAATGCATATTAGACTTTTGCCACGCCCACTTTAAAAAAAGAATATAATACTTCAGGTACCAAACCACAAAGTTACCTATGTTCATTAAATATAGAAACAATTTTTTTAAATTCCCTAGAATTTTGTTCCCTTACGTAATAAAATTTTCGAAAAGGGGGCGGGTACAGGTAGTTCCATACTAACTAATTTATTCCTAAGTAGTAATAAAACAATAACGAATTAACCACAATATTTGTAAACAATTACTAATAATGATGGATATTTATGACCCTCAAGTCATTTTCTAAAGTTATACAAATTATAATTATACATAAAAAGGAATAAATACAATAAAATAATTTCATCTTAGGTTTTTCGTTTTGTGGGATTAAGAAAAAATATTTATATATATATGTATAAATTTATATACATACGTACATATTTATATATAAACTTTTAAGTTTATTTTAATATTATATAAAAAAATTAATATAAAATATGTATTAACTATATAAAACCGCAAGGTTTTCTATGTTCATTAAAAATAAAAACTCATCATAATATTTTTTCTTGTTATAAAAACCTTCTAATAAAATATTGCTAGAGGGTAGCAGGTAGTTTAAGTATAATTAAATTATTACTTAGTAGCAATAAAACTGTAACAAATTCACCACAATATTTATAAACAAGAATTAATTATACTAAAGGAATTTTACGACCACTAAGTTATTTTGTTAAACAGGGAAAAATAATTTTTCCTTAAGTTTTCCATTTTATGGGGTTAAAAGGAATTGTTATTATTTTAATTATTTTATATTTTTTAATCGATTGGCATAGCGTTTTGTACTAAAAAATTATTATTTTCCTTAACTTCATCTGGAGCTGATTGTAAACAACAAAAGTCTATTTATTAATATCCTTTCTTAACATTTTGGTTAAATTGACGTGTTTGCCACCATGAAAGCTGATAAAGTAACTAGGTTTAATGTCTAATGTGATACCATATTGTAGAATCTAGAGGACTTTCTTACTAATCGTTAAACCACTTGGAGCTTCTCATGAACTGTTTTTGAGAGATGTTAAAAACCAATGTTCATGTTCTTGACCCCTGTCAACAGACTGATCAGTGACGAACTCTTTCATACTCACAAAAAAAATCGCTCTACCAATGATTCTGCTAAATTTCAGTCTCTTACTTTTTGGACTATTTGGAGAGCAAAATGAAACAGTTTCCAAAAATCAACTACAGTTTACCTATGTTCTTACGTTGAAACTGTAAACAAGCACATCTTTTTTTGTAAGCTATTCATTCCTACGTTGAAGCGTAGATATTTGTCAGTTTCTCCCCAATTGCAGTGCTGACTGACGGAAATTGTTTGATTGGAATTATGTTTTCCCGATAAAGTTCTAGTTCCTATATGTAGATCTAAGAAACTAATAGATGACTGTGAATCAAAAAAGACCAACAAATATTAGTGTTGTAAATCATGAAATTCCCATAGGACTTATAGGCTCATCGCTGCTCAATAGTATTGTGCAATAAATCGCTCTCTAACAAATGATTGAAAAATTCTAGGCTTGCTTGAATCATAATTCATCAAGTGATTCATGTTAGGGTCTTTCCGAGTAGATACGGAAGACCGGTTCATTTTTTGTCTTTCGAGTATTTGTATCGATTTTTCAGGTTTTATATTCGGTAAGTTTAAGTTCGGATCGTCGTTGGTTGCTCTTCCCTAAATTTATTTCTCGGTCAGAGCAATGCTCCCTGGGGTTCAAGTTTCTTGGAACAAGAACATTGAGGAGATATTATTTCCGGCATGTCAAACTTAAAACAAAAAATCGATTGTAAAGAACTACGATATTCCCAGAATAAATACCCAGGATATTTGAAATTTCAACAACAAAAGGGTACTGAACCCTTAGTTCCATCGATCGTCAAGCTGATTCAATTATAATAAATAGAATGAATTAATGAAAATTCAACCTCAAAATGCATTTTCGGGAAAGAAAGGTAACATTTTTCATTGAATTCAAACATACTTGAATTCTATTTTCTCAATTTGATAAGATCTAAATGTCACTTTCTCTGTATTTAAGCTCCTCGCTTCCTTTCGACTTGCACAAAGTAATGATAGAAAATTACCACCCCATTGGCATCTTACAATGACTGTAGGAGCCACAATAATAACACATACTTACATTGATGTTTATTATAGAAGTCAATAAAATTATTTAAATTCATCTCGAGAGACCAACGTAACGTGACGTTATTTTTGGTATCATTTATGAATCCTTCGGTCACAGTTGCCTCGATGGTATTTTCTATTACATTGCAGACGCAATTCATTTATTCCAGCCTCCTTATTTCCAGACATAGAATGCAATGACTGGCGCAAAATACAATTTAATTCAGACAAAATGGACGATGTTTATCTTTAAGTCACCCAAAATACATTCTCATTGTATTTGTAAATTCGTGCATATATTATAGAGATTCAAAGGATTTTCAGACGGCTACAACAAATACATAAAACAGAATGTAATTCTGTGTCTTTCCATTCCTATTCCATGAAATATTTAATGACTCAACTACTGCATGTTTAAAGATTCAACGACTGGCACTTGTCTTTTTGATTTTGTTTTTGTTCCGCATCACAGCTAATTACACTCGCATACACACTTTAACAAAGGATAACGCCAACCCATAACACAACACCTGCGGGAAGCTTGTATTTGTTTTGTTTTTGTATGACTCCCGAGGGATGTCAATACAATTTGGTACAGACAAACTATCCATAAAATAATTAAACCTATCAGACATTGCATAAAAATATACAGACTCACCGGAAGACAGAGATTTAGGTGGTTAGGATGGGTCTATGCATACTTAGCAAACGAACTTGAACACGAACATTACACATCCGCCATAAATATTAAAAATCCATTACGATTTTCACACACATGAATGTGTTGTTAGAAAAGTAATACTCGTAGAAAGCCGGATGTGGGTTGTAAACACAATTTAAAATCCTTTGTGACATATTAGATCTTAAAACAAGGAGGTTGGAAAAAATATGAAATGTAAAAGCAAATTTGGTTCATCTACGAACGTGTGGCGACTTAAATTTATTGGGCCTTACCAACAATCAAATTAAGAGACGACTTTAATATTTGAGCGAAATGAAGCATTATTTAATGGACTCTATATAAATGACCATATATGCTGCATTTTATTTTTTAGGTTCCGTACAATAAATGGTTCATAATTTAGGGTTCACATAAATATTAAGTTCATAACATGTATGGTTAACTTTATAGAGCTCTTTAAATAATGGTCCATTTCGCTCAAATATTAAAGTCGTCTCTTAATTTGATTGTTGGTACGGCCCATTGTCTAATATGTAATGAATGTGCAAATAATCCGGTAGACAATGACAAACAATTCATGAAGCTGAAGATCGCTGCATCCAAATTTATGTTTTCATTTAGGATAGCATACGAGATACGAGTATCTCGATAAGTATCAAAGATATTGGAATATTTTAAACGCCAAAATGTTGGGCGCAAATTTTCCTAGGGGCGATGTCTGTTACTTTTTTCAAATTGTATCTCGTTATATTTTAATTTAGTGAGTTTAAAAACTTTTAAGACAAACAAATTTTTAGGAGAGGATATAGACCGCAATAATTTTTTTAGAAATAAAAAATATGACCCAATGTAGAATATACGTTTCTCTAGGGGCGATGTTTCTCCTTTTTTTATTTTTTTTTATTAAGCTTATTTAACCATGATGTATATGTATGTATATGTAAATGTATATTTTCTCTTCAGTTGTGACTGTTGTTCTAGATGGCTGGCATTACAAGAGGAATAAAACTTGAATCATCGTTAGGACTAAACCTAGTATAATTTTGTTTTAGCTAAACTAATAGCTCAACACCATCCTTTTTTGTTTTAGCTAAACTAAAAGCAATAAATATTTTTCAATTCAAATTTGTTAAACATATCTCATAATATCTATCTAATTATTATTATAGTTATTCTATAAAGTATATTCATTCTGGAATTTTCTTTTTCTTTGTCTTTGCTGAAATTTTGTTTTTGTTTGTATAACAACTAATCTTTTCTTTATATTCCAATTTTGTATAATTATTATCAGAATTATTAAAACTTGAATCGAAAAAATAAAAATTCATATGAAGTAAATATTATAATTTTGATAATATACAATTATTTGTTAATATAATGCAATAAAAAATATAAATATATTACAAATAACCTACATCTTAACTAACTAACACAAAACGTAGATATCTATTTTCCTTTTTGTTGTAATTTGTTGCTAGACAACAACTCAAGAACATGAAATAAAACAAAAAGAAAAAACATCGCCTTTAGAGTTTGGAAATTCTAATTTTTTTATATACCGTTCTTATACCTACGATTATTTGATCCAAAGTTATAAGGGTCTAAACTTTTTGTTTTTTTTTTTTAATTTCATGGTTAAATCATGGTTAAAAAAGCTTAATAAAAAAAAATAAAAAAAAGGAGAAACATCGCCCCTAGAGAAACGTATATTCTACATTGGGTCATATTTATTTTATTTCTAAAAAATTATTGCGGTCTATATCCTCTCCTAAAAATTTTTTTGTCTTAAAAGTTTTAAAACTCACTAAAATAAAATATAACGAGATACAATTTAAAAAAAAGTAACGGACATCGCCCCTAGGAAAATTTGCGCCCAACATTTTGGCGTTTAAAATATTCCAATATCTTTGATACTTATCGAGATATGCTATCCTAAATGAAAACATAAATTTGGATGCAGCGATCTTCAGCTTCATAACAATTCGCAGACAGAAATGAAACAGAATTATCATAATCCACTTCTTACATATGTACGAGTATATAGTATTTAAAATTACGATATGGATGATTCTACTAGCGTTGGAATTTTTTGAATTTTTCACGGGTCAGCTGATATTTTCAAGAAATGCAAATATCTCTGCCAAGGACAGTAGGGTGTGGGTCTAATATATACCTTCCGCATAATATAACCCGTTACGTTTACACGTTCCCTGTTTATCCCAAGCTTAGGTATTGGGAATATTCCGTACTTACTACATTGTGTTAACATTGTTTATAAATCTCTGACAGAGCGAGTGAGATAAATTACAGAAACTTCAAAAAAAAGTCGGATAATTTATTTCAGCTCGCACACCATTTTCCTTCCAGCTCTACGTTGCCCCTCCTGTAAATAACGTAAAAAATTCAATGCGACAGGTATGTACATTTCTTTAGCTCTTACTGTTCTGGAATCTCCCCTAGAAGATAGAAAATAGCATTTGTCCAGCCTGTTCCCAAAATAGGCGATCCTTCCTCCCCCTTCTCTTACTGAGCAATCGCACTTACATACTTTCAACCTTTCCAAGGTCATGGAATTGCTGATAAATCATCAGCTCAAGAAATATCTCGAATGACCGGCAGTACGGCTTTCGCAGACGTTGGTGATCTGATGGCATATCTCACCGAAGAATGGAAAAGATCTTTACATTGTTTTGGAGAAAGTAAGATTATTCCGCTTGATGTTTCTAAGGCATTTGATAGAGTTTGGCACCAAGCTCTCTTATCGAAAATGCGTGCATTTGGTATCAAAGAAACCTTTATTCTTTAAATTAGAAATTACCTTCTAGGTCGTTCAATACATGTTATTTTGGACAGTATCAGTATCAGTCTGATCTTCCAATATAAATACTGGTGTTCCTCAGGGCTCCATTCTGTCTTCGGCTCTCTTCCTCATTTTATAAATGATCTCTTGTCTGAAACCTCTAATCCACTTCATTGTTTTGCAGACGACTCTACTCCCAACTTCTCATACTCGTTCTCAAATTCACGTCCATCTTCTTCGGAAGTGGAATTGCAAGGGTATTGCTGCACTGCGATCTTTTCAGCACTGTTAAATGGGGTACACAAAATCGTGTGGAGTTTAATGCTTCGCAAACTCAATGCTGCCTATTGTCGTTGAAGCAAAATTTACCGCTTATACCATTGTCGTTGAAGAGCTCTTGCATCGAAGAAACTGAAAAGCTATCAGTACTCTGTATGTTTTAATGTCGATCATCGTATGAATAAGCACATTCCCGAGACGCCAAAAATGCTGCTAAATGCTTAGGACTTCTATATCTTTTATTTATAAGGCCTAGATATGCCTTAAATTCGAGTATAACTCATATCTTTGTGCAGATGTGTCACAAACTTCTCTTGACTTAGTGGATAGAATTCAGAACAGACCGTTAAAACTGATAGGAAACAGAAATATCATGGATTCATTTCCATTCCTTAGGAATGTTTCTATCGCTTCTTTCACAAGCAATGCTCAGTCAAAGTAGCCAGTTGCATTTCTCTCTTTTATCAGTTCACCCGTGATACCCATTCACTAGGAATGCTCATCAGTTCACCCTCGAGCCAAATTTTGGTCGTACCATTAAATAGATTCGTGTTTTAGTCCCACAAAATCATTGTCTAAACATTGCCCACGTCGATGATAAACTCAATTTTTTACAAAACTTAATTAAAAGCTTGTTTGAAAAACATATCCCTTTAAAAACAGTAGCTGTACAAAGTAAAAACTGTCCGTGGTATAATACGGAAGTTAAATATGCAATCAGTAATCGTAGAAAGTACTACCTAAAATGGAGGAAATCACCAAATCCTGAAACTTGGCGACAATACTGCTGTATCCGTAACCAGGCAACTTTCCTCATCCGCTCAGCTAAACGGAATTTCTTCGCCTCGAAATTCAACACTGAGCTTCCTCCTAAGCGGCTTTGGGCAAACTTACGTGAAATTGGTGTTGGCAAATGGCAAATTTCTAAATGCGTGATTGACCCAAATGTACTCAACACCCAATTAACCACCTATACCCAAATACCTTCATATTTCAAGCCCAAAGTTGATCTTTTTTATAAATATATTGATCTTTTTAATTTCGAGGTTGTACCTGATGATGAAGTTGTAAGTACCTTTAAGACCCTTAAATCCGAAGCCATTGGAGAAGATGGAATTCCTCTACGGTTTATAAAACTAATTTTACCATACTTAATTCATCCACTCACACATCTTTACAACCACTCTATTGCGTCCTCAACTTTTCCAACTGCCTGGAAAGCAGCTAGGATAACTCCTGTCCCGAAAAAACCCATATCAATTGAACCTTCAGATTATTTATCAACCCATAAGTATTCTGCCCTGTTTGTCAAAAGTGTTGGAAAAGATTCTTGTGAAACAAATACTTGAACACCTTTCCTCAAGGAATCTATTGTGTACATATCAATCGGGCTTCAGATCGAATAATTCTTGTTCTACAGCAGTAGTTAAGATTTTGGAAGACATTCGACTGCAGTACGATCAAGATAATATAACAGTATTTTGTTTATTGCATTTTTCCAAGGCTTTTGACAAAGTCAACCATACGGTCATTTGTAAAAAACTTAAATATTACTTTGGCTTTTCTGATTTGGCTGTTAACCTCATTAAAAGCTACTTGTCTAACAGAACACAGCGCGTGGTCGTTCAAAACGATATTTCACAGCCTACACTCCTGACTATGGGTGTGCCACAAGGCTCTATTTTAGGCCCAATTCTTTTCAGTATCTTTATAAATGACTTACCATATGTTTGCGAGTATGTCTCTTTTCATCTGTATGCTGATGATATACAAATTTACCTTTCACGAAGAATTGGCCTTATAGACGATCTTGTTTTTCATATCAATGAAGATCTGGATAAAATCTGTAACTGGGTTGAAGAAAATGGTCTTTCCCTTAATCCCGGGAAAACCCAAGCAATAGTGGTATCTAAGAAATTGAATGGTTATGACGATCTCCCCTCGATATTCTTAAAAAATGCAATGGTACCTTATGTCACCTCTGTGACCAGCCTTGGTTTTAAAATAACTAAAGATTTATCTTGTAGGGAGCACATTAATTCTGTTATTGGACGCATATATGGTACTCTTAGAAAACTTTAGATTGCAAGCAGCTTCACACCTAAAGAAACAAGACTTCGCTTAGTCTGAAGTTGTTTATCCCAAATTATATTCATTGTCTGAACATAAACTCCGGGTGGCTTTCAACGATATGACGAGTTATGTTTATGGCCTTCGAAGATATGACCACATATCACCTTACAAAACTAATGTTCTTAATTGTACATTGCAGGAATATAGTACAAATTTTCGAAACTGCATCTTTCTCCATAAAATAATTAGTACCAGATCACCTCAATACCTTTACGAAAAAATTCGATTTTGTATTTCGTCAAGAACAGGAAACATCATGGTGCCTTCTTTTAAGTTTTAAGTATTTAAACTCATCACGTTTGTTTTTTGTAAATAGCATTCGCCTTTGGAATTCTTTGCCTTATAGCATCAAACAAATTAGAGAAGCGACAAGCTTCAAATGTGCAGTTTGCAAACACTTTTCTAATCAATCATACATTTATTCATAAATAAGAGAAAAAAGGGGAAAGATTTAAAAAAAGAGGAAATATTTAAAAAAAATAAATTTGATAATGTATAATGTAATATTTTAGATTTTTGTTCAAACGAATAATTTCATTTTAGCTCAAAAACTTTATTCGGTAATCTTCTTGTATAACCAATGTAAGAATACTATAAAAGACTCAGTCTTACTGTATTATCCAATAAACTTAATTTTTTTTTTTTTTATAATCTACCCGCGCTCAAGGGATTATGATTACCCTTTAAATGTTCCAACACAGCGCGCGCGTGAAGTTACGGAAGAGAAAGAAGGATAGGAAAGATGTGTGGCACGATGTTCTGAGACTGAAGGTTGTTGTCTCAGATATTTTATCTCCAGGGATGGCGGCTGAACTAAAGCGGAGAATGCCGTGTCTTATTTCTATGTCGCTTATAATTCACATTATTTTATTCGTGTTCATCCTTGTTGGGCATACTAGTTTAACTCAATTACCTGTTGTTAGTGTTATGCCTGAACAACATGCAATGAGTAAACCAGCAACCCATTGATGACAATTTTAGAAGGTTTTTAATGGAATTAAAACGACATAGACGACGGCAGGGATCGAACCTGTGATCATGAGGTTCACAGGCGAGCACACATCCATCGCGCCACGGCCACCCCAAATTGAATTGAAATGAAAACGATTATGGAATAATTTACCCGACACCATTTTACCTACCCATTTCCATTTGCAAACATTCAAGACCAATGGTAATGTACACCTCTTTTCTCCCCCTCCCTGTTTATCATTATAAGAGTCTCTTATTTACTAACCTACTCATTTTGTACATGCAATATAGGTACTATAGGCCAAGTTGACATTACGATGAATTATAGAGAACACGAAAAAATGTGGGTACGGCAATTATGTCTGTCTGTCTGTACCTCAACATACAGCCTTAGCCGTTTAAGCGAATTCATTCAAACTTGGTATTTAAGGGTCTTAGGTGATTCCCTAGAGGAGAAATTGAATTCTTTTAGCTCCAAAACTGCCATACAGCCGTTATGCAAAATATTATTTATCTCGAAAAGTCTAAAGATTTTGATACAAAAAAAAATTATAAGCATGGACTACATTTTGGTCAACAACAATATGTTGGACAAAAATTTTCCAAAATTGAACCTGTCATAGAACGTTTTTTCTCTTTTTCGATTTTCTCATTAACGGCTTTAACGATTCAATATCTTGAAAACATGTGAGCGATTAGTTCTTGAAATAATTTTTTTTACTTGCGATATAAATGTACTATGTATAATGTGCATGTTATGGATTCGTAAACAAAATCTAACTCGAGAGTTTGATCAGACTTGAAATTATGATAATAGGGAAAACGAAAAAAGTTGGTCTCGCAAATCTGCCCGTCCGTCTGTTCGACTTCAGCCTAAACGTTTTGGCTGATATTTTTCAAACTTGGTAGATAGCTGCGGCTTTGTTTGGTTGCGCATGTCCGAATTTTCTAATTTTTCATAACTCTTGCGAATAAATCAGGCTGAATTTGACCAATGGCATCGATAATTTTGGTTTTCAGAGCATTCCATTCGGGCCAGACAACACCCGAAGGAATGTGTGTTAAGATTTTTGCTGAGTTTAACCACCTTACTCAGCTTGTCAACGAGCCTACTCGAATATCGGACGTTAATGGCCGAGCAGAAAATACTCTTGACTTGTTTCTTACCTCTGACCCTGATAAATACACAATAAGTGTATTGACGCCTCTCGGCACATCTGACCATAGTGTTATATCTGCAAATTTCTCGTGTCAAACAAATCCAGTTAGAGAAAGAGCTCCTAGAAGAACCGTATGGCAGTACGAGAAAGCCAACTGGAACGGTTTGAATAACTTTTTCAGGATCTTTAACTGGTCACTATGCTTCCTCGATAGTGACGTAGACTCCAGCGCAGATATGATAACTAATATTATTCTTTTGGGAATGAAACATTTTATCCCGAATAGGGTTAAAAGTATCAGACCCAAGGATAATTCATGGTTTGATTTGAGCTGTAAAGAGGTTGTCAAGGAAAAAGAGGTAAGCTTCCGGTGTTTTAGAGCCAACCCAACTGAGGAAAAACCGGAAAAAGTTCAAACAAGCCAGGAAGGCCTGCAACGCCCATATTCGACGGACCAAATTTTTACATGATCAAAAATCAAGGCAAAAATACTGCAATGTCCCAAAGGCAGTAAGAATTTTTGGTCATTTGTAAAAAATATGAGGAATTCTTCCTCTTCCTCGGTTCCTACGCTTGTTGTCAATGACACTCCTTTCGTTAGCTCTATTAATAAAGCTGACTTGTTTGTAAGGCAGTTCGCCGCAAATTCCACCTTGCCGGTTAGTGTCATGACTCCCCCAATTCTTGAGCGCGTTAGTGATTCTATGGGACAAATCTTTTTTCGCACTCGTACTGTGGCAAGAGTCCTGAAAGATCTCAACATTCATAAATCCGCTGGTCCGGATGGTATTCCCGCTATTATTCTGAAGAGGTGTTCTTCCACGCTAGCAAAACCCCTGCGTAAGTTTTTCTATCTATCCTATTCTTCTGGGCTCGTTCCGAGTAGATGGAAAACAGCATTTGTTCAGCCGATTCCAAAAAAGGCGACTCTTCTTCTCCCTCAAATTATCGACCGATCGCACTAACGTCCCTTCTTTCCAAGGTCATGGAAACGCTGATTAATTATCAGCTCAAGAAATATCTTGAGGAACGAAAGCTTCTTAATGACCGGCAGTATGGCTTTCGTAGCAATAGGTCCACTGGTGATTTGATGGTTTATCTAACCGAAAAGTGGAACAAATCTTTACATTGTTTCGGAGAAAGTAAGATTATTGCACTTGATATTTCAAACGCATTTGATAAAGTCTGGCATCTTGCTCTTTTATCGAAAATGAGTGCTTTCGGCATCGACGAATCCCTACTTCGTTGGATTAGAAATTTTCTTTCGAACCGTTCAATACAAGTTGTACTAGACGGATTCAAGTCTGAAACCCACAATATAAATGCTGGTGTGCCCCAGGGCTCTGTTTTGTCCCCAACCCTCTTCCTCATTTTTATTAATGATCTCCTATCTGTAACTTCTAATCCAATTAACTGTTTCGCTGACGATAGTACTCTTAGCTTTTCATATTCGTTTTCAGACTCACATCCCTCCTCTTCGGATATGGAACTGCAACGACAAAATATGATAAGTTCATTAAATCACGACATAAACAGCATTGTACAATGGGGAATAAAAAACCGCGTCGAATTTAATGCTTCGAAAACTCAATGCTGTCTTGTATCGTTAAAGCGTGATATACGCCCATTGCCACTATCTATGAGTAGAACTTGCATCAACGAAGCTGAACATCTCGATATTCTCGGTATGTGCATCACGAACCACCTCTTGTGGAACGATCACATACGCGATGTTGCCAAGAATGCCGCAAGATGTTTGGGTTTTCTGAGACGGTGCAAGAAATTCTTCTCTCCTTCTGATCTGGCTACAATCTATAAAACCTATATATGTACGTCCAAAACTTGAGTATAACTCCCATCTATGGGCTGGTGCTCCAGTAACTTACTTAAGTATCTTGGACAGTATTCAAAGAAGAGCTTTTAAAATGATTGGTGACAACAACATCATTGGCTCATTTACGTC
Organism: Philhelius festivus; assembly: GCA_963931855.1. Classification (NCBI taxonomy): domain Eukaryota; kingdom Metazoa; phylum Arthropoda; class Insecta; order Diptera; family Syrphidae; genus Philhelius; species Philhelius festivus. The sequence goes on along the minus strand of OZ007556.1, from coordinate 4,564,556 downwards.
ACTCCAACATCGTCGTAATGTTTCTTGCCTCACCCTTTTTTACCGTTATTTTAACGGACTTTGCTCTAGTGAAATAGCCAGTTGCATTCCTCCCCTTAAACAATTCAACCGTAATACTCGCACTTCTAGGAATGCCCATCAATTTACCCTCGAGCCCAACTTCGGTCGTACTGTGAAGTACAGAGATTCGTTTTTTAGCCGTACTACGCGAATGTGGAATTCCTTACCACGCTCTGTCTTTCCCAGTCATTGCAATGTTCAAGACTTCAAAACCAATGTACACCGACACCTCCTTTCTAACCCCTCCCTTTTTTCATAATGCTCACGCTGTGTCTCTGACATATTAAGGGTATACAAAAAACGTTTGAGTGTGTGCTAATTATAAAAAAAAAAAAAAAAAAAACCCTCAACAACAGGAAGAGGAAATATATAATATATATAAAAATAAAGATAAAATATGAAACCAGAAAGAATTATGACCATGGAAAATTCAATTTAATTGAAAAGAAATAACATTTTATTTCTTGAAAAAGAACAATGAAAGCTACAAAAGATTTACTGCCATCCTTAGAAAAAAGGGCGTAAGCGCAAAACATACTTGGAATTGTAAAACAGTGTCTTATTTTTAAGTGAAAATATAAATATCATATTTCCAACTGGAAATGGCTGAAAATCACGAATGAAAAGGGACACATTTCCATTTTGTACACTTTTCCCAAGCATAAAAGGCTTATCCTTTTGTAAGTAAGTAGGGAAATTTTTTGCTTTGTGTCTTACGATTTCATTGGTTTATGCCCGTATTTGCTTATTATCCTCGGTTTTTTGTTTTGCACCTTTTTTGCTTCTATCTTTATTTTTATTAAAAAAAAAGAACGATGAAAAACATTTTTAAAATTATTTAACTCAATTTGAAGCAATTTTAGTGCCTTTACTGATTACAAAAAACATGTCTCCATATCTTAGGTGTTTTTAGTGCGTAGGTCAAATAGCTTTTTTGATAGCAATAAATAAAAACAACAATTAGGTATGTAAACAACGACATTACCATACTGTAGGCCTTCCTTTAAATTTGCTTGGTTAAATCCACCACCACATAATTTAACACCTCTGGTCTATTTCAATAAAACCCAAACAAACATCATCAAAGTGTCAAAAGAGCTAAAAGAACACTCAAAGACTCCTTAGGAGTCAGATAATCCCCTTGCAATTTGTAGGCGACGACGACGCACGCCGTAAATTCTTTTTGAGTATTCTGCCACCGACACTTGTACGTAGTATTTTATAAGACAAAAAAATCATCATAAACTGTCCGAACCTCAGTGAATAATGAAATCCTTACGTTAAGGGTAAGAATTATCTACCCATATCAAGTTTTATTTCTTCCCAAAAACAAAAAAACAACTGTCAGAAAATAAGGTACTGCCATGTTTACTTTAAATATAATCCATTAACTTATCACGAAGGCAAGTATTTTTAGATTCATAAATGTGGTACACATGTTTTCTTAAATTGCGTTTTAGTCAAATCGTAAATATCCTTTGAGAGTTACAAAAAGGATGCAGTAGAACGTTCATAATTAGAGCGTTATAGGTGTTAAATGTTGTATTATTAATTAGTGCTTGAAAACAAGGAATATTTTCAAAAAAACTCTTTGCCTAATGTTTCATTGTTCAACTTAATGCCTAAAGGTATGTATATATTCTGCTTGCGTTCATTTTTATTTTTCGTTTTAATTATAATGAATCCTCAGATAAGTTAACTCAAATATTCCAAAGGTTTTAATATTTTAGAGTGGTTAACTTTGATGATTTTTAAAATATAATTTAAATAACGTTTTTTCGAGAGCATTTTCAACTTGATTGAAATTAATTTTATTTTATGTAGGTACATACGAGTATGTACAAGGTGGCGAAACATGAATCATCAATTTTTGTTAATTACTTTTTTACTAAATAAAGAAAGCGATTTTGAGAGATGGAAGTCTTTATTTGGTTTTGGACCTTTAAAATTTTGCCTGTTAAGTAGGAAATATGATATCCGTCAAATTATTGCCACCAGTGGGATGCAATTGTCTAAGTAGCCCCGATAAAAGAAGTCTGGGATGGTTAAATCGGACGATCTTGCTGGCCATCCCAAATCACCAAAACGGGAGATTACGCGACCAGAAAATGCTTTCTTCACAATATCCATTGTAGTTCGTGCTGTTTGTGTGGTGAAACCACATTTTCACCAAGCCCCACTCATCCAATTCCGACAGTAACAAGTCGTTCATTATAGCCCCATATAGAGTTCACCAATAACAGTGACCGTATTGCAGATGGCGTCCTCAAAAAAATAAGGCCCATTAACAACTCCCACGTGAACGCCGCTCCATATATTGGCTTTCAGGGGATGTAATGGCTCTTCGTGCTTCACACGGGGGTATTCAGTGCTCCAGAAACGAAGATTTTGCTTATTGACGTAACCGCTTAAGTGGAAATATGCCTCATCGCTCATGATGATTGTAGAGATTGAGGATGGCTTGATAGTAATTCAAACGCGACGGACGGTTAGTAGGCATTAACTGATGCACTTTGTGCACTTTGTACGGGAACATGTGTAAAGCTAAGTGTACACGATTGGTAGATCTTAAAATATTGTCAGATCTGTCAATGAAAAACATGCTTACAATATCTTACAACCGTGTAGTCTTACAATTAATTGTCAGAAAATTTGTCTGAATTTTGTTAGATCATTGTCTGACAATCAGAAAATGTATCTGACAATTAATTGTAAGACGGTAAATTGTAAGGTATTTGATAATTGTGTACACACACAATTTATTATCAGGCCTGCCCATTTTTATCGTTGTCTGACGTTTCTGACAATGAAGAAATTGTAAGATGTACGTTTTTTAGCATCATACAATTTTTTCATTGTCAGACAATTTGCAACCAAGGTTCAATTAAAGCAGTTTCCATAACGAACAAAAACTGACAATTATTTTTGTGTATACACGGTTGGTAAAAAATCTACCAATCTCTTACAATTAACTGGTAGATATTTAGCCAGCTTTCTGAAAATAAATTGTCAGCCAACTTCTGACAATAAATTGTAAGAGATTGGTAGATTTCTTACCAACATAACTTAATTGTCAGCTCATTGGTAGATAATTGTCAGACATTGTCAGGTCTTACAATATTGTAAGATCTACCAATCGTGTACACTTACCTTAAGTCTTTCACTAAAATTCGCTGTTGGGGCCGCCTGATGATGTTCAATTGCGTGGCCAGTTGTCGGGCTGATATTTCTTTGTTCTCAGCTACATCAGCAGCCGCAGAGCAGCCGCGATATTCTCAGCCGGACGACCAGTCCAGTGGCAGCTACGACCTGCATCGTCCCATGTGGTTCCAGTCTGTCAGTGTCGAGTCGAAATGTTTGCCCAGTTAGCGCAACACGATTAGAAATTCGACGCCAAAATGTACGCTGCGCTAACACCACCCAACGATAATTATTGGTCAAAAAAATAGATACAATTATTCCACGCTCTTGCAGAGTATAGCTCTGTATTGCTTGTCTGTTTGTATTCTGCAGTTGTCTAGTTCACAAATGTCAAATACGATTGACGTACGACGTCATTTTCAATTTGATTAATTTTGTGTCACCTTGTGTATCTGTGTTGTACAATAACAATCTTACCGCATATTTTTAAACACCGACTTTCACGTCTTTTTTAAAGTTTTACTAACCACATATGTAGCTATTACTGACGTTGAACGAGTTAAACATTTTTTCGGGATGAAGAAATTGGAATATGGTCAATACCAGGCCATATGGTCAGGCCATTATTTTTTGGACCAGTCATTGCACAATTGTAGGGACGTTGATTCAAATACACACAAAACGCACAATTTCTTGTATCATGATTGTCAATTATCAATTCGATATATGTATTTCGTTTCATCAGTATTTTTCAACTGTTCAAATTGTTGATGAACTGTGTGCGCTATTTGGATTTGAGATTTATTATGAATGGTTAAGTTGACGTTGACAATCTTGATATTATCTGCGGCCTTCTTCCATCGGTTAGCATATGTATGGCTACTCTGCTAACTTATTTTTTTTTCCTTTCGAATTATCTGAATTTCTTGAAATTTAAAATAAGAATTCAATACATTTTAATAAGCTCACTAAGCAGTTAACTTTTCAATGATGTTAATGTTGAATAACACTATTTTAACTTTTCTGCACAATTAAATTTACAGTAAGTTTTCCAATATTCCACTGTGTATTAAAATGAAAAAAAAAAAACGACTCTTTACCAAGAAATTTTCATAGATTATTAAAACTGCAAGCTGTTCAGTGCAATTGATACTCAAGAAAAACCTGTATTGGTAGCACGATGTGCAGAACATCGGTTTCTGCTTTGGGTATATGGTTTGGTTTCAATTTAAGGAAAACATATTTTCCATTAAAAATGAGCAAACTAAACACCATCAATCGGAGATCGGGCTAGGTAAAGTCTGATACATAGTCACAAAATAAATGTTGGTGTGCCCCAGGGCTCCGTTTTGTCCCCGACCCTCTTCCTCATTTTCATTAATTTATCTTGTGTCTGAAACTTCTTGTCCATTACATTGTTTTACTGTAATCTGAGGATTGCAGATTGCTGTCATAAAGTCCGGTTTTATCGGCTTGTTATACATACATTTAATTTTAATCCAAAGTCGAAGTATAACTATTAGTGATTGGTGCTTCTTCACTTCAGAGCCTTTAAAATAATTGGAGATACCAACATCTTTGAAACATTTACGTTTCTTGAATACCGTCGTAATATTTCTTGTCTCTTATTTTATCGTTTCTTAAATAGTCGTTGCTCTTGTGAAATAATCTCCTCAAGCCTGCACGAAGAAAAAATTAAATCTAATGAAAACTATATTTCGGTGAGTTAAATTCCTTGCCTCGAATTTAAAGTCAACGCTTCAACCAGCATGTACATTGTACATGTGAAAGAAATTTGTGATGGTGAATTGTGCTGAAATCACTCGTAATTTTTTTTTTTTTCATTTATCGCCACAGAGATGTTAAGAAAAAGCTCTGAAATCGATTTCATGAATTTTCTAACATAAATTATAGCGAGGTGCAACGTGCAAATGGGTAACAGCTCATCCGAGCTATTCCAGACATGTACAGGCTTCAGACAAGGAGATGCGCTATCATGTGATTTCTTCAACCTAGTCCTGAAGCAGATATTGCGCAAGAGTCGTGTTAACCTGGAAGGCACTATCTAGCTAGAAGCGTTCCCAGCTATTGATGAACAGGCGAAACGCGTTGGTCTTGGAGTTAATGAGGACAAAACAAAGTATATGCTATCAACAAACAAAGCCTCATCTGTCCATCGCCTAGGACAAAACGTCACTGTTGGTAGCAGTAATTTCGAGGTAGTCAAGGAGTTCACTTACCTCGGAACAAACATCAATCCCACGAACGACTCCTTAGTGGAAATCCGAGGAAAAATTATCCTAGCAAACCACTGCTACTTCGGTTTGGCCAAACAAATGGGTTCAAAACTCTTTTCTCGAAAGACAAAGTGCACGCTATAAAAAACGCTAATTTTACCAATTCTACTCTACGGCGGCGCGGCGCGGCGCCGAGTGCTGGACGATAAGTAAAAAAAGGGAATTGATACTGGGCACTTTCGAGAGAAAAATTCCTCGGTGGATATTTGGTCCTTTATGCGAAGAGGGCGAATGGAGGAGAAGATTCAATTGTGAATTATACGAGCTGTACCAAGATGTGGATGTAGTCCAATGAGCCAAAACATGTCGACTACACTGGTTCAGTCACATCGAGCGAATGGACAACAACGCTTCAGCCAAGAAAATCTTCGAATCCCAGGCCCCAGGTTCGAGACGACGAGGAAGACCGAACCTCCGCTACAGGAACCAGGCGGTTACAGACGCAAGAGCACTTGGTGCCAACGACTGGAGGGAGCTCGCGAGGGATCGTAACCGATGGAAGACCGCAATATCTCAGGCAGAGACCCTCCATGGATCGGGAGCCGGATAAGTAAAGTAAGTAATAAGTGTGGGCGGTCCTTAAGTTATAGCGGGTTAGATTTTGTATACGTTTATCTGTGCTTCTTACGAAACATATGTATCACAGTTACTTTTAGAACGAATATTACTATTTTTAATTTTGACATAATATGTAGCTATTTCTTCGAAAAAAATTAATTGTTTTCGGGAAAGTCGAAGAAAACTTTATTTCACTCTATTTTTATGTATACTATGTTTATAACTCATGTACACGCTCGTGTACTGTTTAAGTAATCATAAGGGTAGTCATAACCCTTTGAGTCTAAGCACAAAACACACTTTTTCCAACGTTGTTCTTATATTTCCAATACATGTCTCTGTCAGCTTCATTTTAAAATGTTTGTTCATTGTATCTTTTTCTTTCTTACACATTCTCGTCTTAATTTTTTTTTACATTATTTTAAGCAATTTTGGTTAATTTTTTTCAAACTCGGCTTTGTCTGAATTTTCCAATTTTCCTGGGTTATTAGTTTCCGGTCTGAGCTAAAAAACTAAAAGGTTTATCGGATCATCATTTTTACCCCAAATGTATTCCATAAAAAATGTCCCTAAATGCAAAAAACGTCGGATTCTCACAATTTTCATGGCCTCGTTTTCTTTGTTAAAATCTTGAATATAGTTTCAGCAAAAGGCAATTAAAAATTTCTGTTTTTTATCGGCTTTACAATGCAGATGCCCGTTTTGTAGTAAAAGGCTGCTTTTAAAAAAGGGAAAAATTAAATTACGCTGTTTCGTGCAGATAAACACAGCATTAATTTCCGCCCAAAGGACTGCATTTCCTTTTTGAATGAGAATAAAGAACAAAAATAATTAGTTAAGTTGATGGCGGTTATAATGATTATACCAGCTACAATAGATGAGCGCAGTACAAGAACGGCATTTAATGGTTTCCTTTGCTGTATAGGAATGGAGTAAATGGCCAAAAGCGTGAAGCTTGAGTTATGAGTGTCTTTATGTTTTCATTTTCTTTTCAATAAAAGAAGAAATAAAAGGAAGCGGGATTGTAATCATTTTCCGTTTCTTTCTGTTAGATTGTATTGTGTGTACATTCGAGTGACATGGTTTATTGTTTTCTTCGTTATAATGATAAAATGGAATGATATGGATACACTCCGGCACATTTGATTAATGCTTAGGAAGGATTTTGAAATTGTTTTAAAACTAAAAATAATGGTATAGTTGGTTATTCGTTATAGTTTCAAGAGGGAACGATTTAAAAAAAATGAGTTTAAATACTTTGGTATGATAAAATTCATGAAAACCTGTTTGTAAAAATGTTTAAAAGTTTAAATCAGCAGTCATGTTGTGACGTTGCTCACACTGTGTCTCTGGCATATTAAGGGTATCCAAAAAACCCCTTGAGTGTGCGCCGATTATAAAAAAAAACACACTTTCTCTATATTCAAAAATGCTATGTTTGATCTTAGTCTCAATTTTGAGCTGCTTTAACAATGTAGTAGTACGTAAAACCCGCTTAAGAGAAACGGCAAAATGTCACAGTCTTTTTTTCACTTAAGCGGGTTTTTTTCACTTAAGCGAACCCCGCTTAAGTGAAAAATAATTTCACTTAAGCGGAGTTCGGATAAGTGAAAAAAAAGTTCACTTAAGCGGGTTTAAAAATTCCATTAAGCGGAGATTTATTGCTAGAAACAATATTGTTTCTATCTTTTGGACTTGCCTTAAAAGAAGTTAAATAAAACAACGATTAAATAACACAAAAATAATTTATTGAAAAACGAAAACTAGCAAATTTTTGTTCTGTTCGATTCAATTTTTTTTTTCACTTAAGCGGAGTGTTTTAAGGGAAATTGGTCGGAAAATACTTGGGTATGAAAAAAGTGTTGCAGGTAAGCGGGTTTTTCTCTTAAGCGGGTTTTACGTATCTTTAACCATACCTATAGTACGATTACCTATATTACTTACATACCGGTACTTGGTTAGCTCTAAGCTTCAACAAATAAAATGCACAACTGGGTCACACGAACTTGCTCTTAAGTAAAAGACTAAGAATTTCAAAAATGATGTTATTAGAGGTCATCAGCATAAAATTAATTTTTAAATGACTAAAACAACTCCTTTAGTAGTTGGAAATATTTTTTTCCAAAATTCAGATGTATTCCTGCAGTGTGCTACCTTTTCAGCTTCGCCTTCAAAATACATTTTTTCCTTTTGTACGAGTATACATATCAGCTTGAATTTTTTGTTGGCCTCAATATATAAATCTCGTAACACCACTCCGTTTTCTCTTCTCAATACTTTCAGCCACGCAAACGAGCGCTGTCTGGCTCTCTCACATTCTTCGTCAAACCATGGTTTTTTATATAGCTTCTTATTGTCAGGGCTCTTTTTAATTTCCGGATATGCTTCCCTGATGCTAGCTTCAATATCATGAAAACAACCATGTTGTTGGCCTAAAAGTTTTGCATTCAAAATATTTCTGTATCGATCTGCCTTTGAAGAGATGCCATGTGTTTTAAGCAAATATTAGTTTATGTAAGAACAAGATTATAATTCGTGGTAGTGGTTTCCGTAAAAAAAAATATAAGCTTTTATATACAAAATTTTTAAAACATTTTTAAGAAAAAATTTTGGTAGGTACGCCAGTTTCAATTTTTTATTTTTTATTCGAATAAAAATTAAATTTTTTTAGTTTTTTATATATAGTTTTTTTTTCAAAAACTCAAAAAAATATTTTTTTAGGAGCTTCTCTCTAAAAAATTTCATTAAGATCCGTTATTCTGATAATGAGAAATTTAAAATTCGAAAAAATCGTTCTATGGTAGGTACAGTCAGTAATATCTAGATTTCAAATTTTGTTTTATTAAATTAAAGATCGTAACAATTAATCAAATATAAAAACTTTTAGCGAAATTCTCGGAACCGTTTTCGAGAAAAAAAACGATTTCCGAAAACTTTTTATTAACATTTGTATGAAGGGTAAAATATTGTATTTTTAGGTAAAATATTTTTTTTCTCATATCTTGTTGATTATATTAAAAAACTTTTATTTATCAAGTTTTAAGAACATTGATCATGGGGTTTTCGAAATATTGAGTTTTCAAAAAAAAAGTAATTGAAAGTTTGATTAATAATAATATTGAAACTGCTGGGGAGCTTTAACATAAAAAAAAAACTGATCAAAATCGGTCGTATCGCTTTTGAGAAAATCAAAAACAAAAAAATGGTTCTAAGGGGGCACCAAAAATAACCATTTTTTTAATTTTTTTTTTCAACCATTACCTAGCCTTAACTAAATGATTTTTTTTGATTTTTTCTTAAATCTGTGCGACAGTTTTTGAAAAAAAAAATATTTATAAAATTTCGAAAAAACTTCGTATGGCAGGTACCGTTATTTTGTATCCTTTAAAAAATAAAATGCACGACTGGGTTGCACGAACTTGCTCCTATGTAAAAGACTAAGAATTTCAAAAATGAATGTTATTAGAGAAACTGTTCATAAGCATAAAATTCATTTTTTAAATGACTAAAAAAAACTTTTTTAGTAGTTAAAGGTAAGAATAAGATGCCATGTGATTCAAGCAAATATAGATTTATGCAAGAACAAAAATTATAAGTCTTTGTAGTGGTTTCTTAAAAAATAAGGTTTTATATAAGAAAATTTTAAAACATTTTTAAGAATAAATGTTGGTACGCCAATTTGAAGTTTTTATTATTGTATGAATAAAAATTAAATTTACAAAAAAAGTATTGAGCCATTTTCGAGTAATTGAATTTTCAAAAAACAAAAAATTGATTTTTTTTTTTCGAAATTCAAAAAAATATTTTTCTTAAAGTTTTGAAATGCAATGTTTTTTAAACTTTTTAGAAGCTTCCCTGTACGAAATTTCATTAAAATCCGTTATGCTAATAATGAGAAATTCAAAATTTTAAAAAATCGTTCTATGGTAGGTACACTCAGTAATATCTTGTTTTCAAAATTTTTTTTATTAAATTATAGGTATTAAAAAATAATAGAAAGAAAAAAAATTAAAGCGAAATTCTCGGAACCGTTTTCGAGAAAAATACGATTTTCGAAAACCATTTTTTAACATTTGTATGGAAGGTACCGTTATTTTTAGGTAAAATTAATTTATTTTTCTTATATCTTGTAGATTATTTTTCCAAACTTTTATTTATCAAGTTTTGAAAAAATCGAGCATGGGGTTTTCGAAATATTGAGTTTTCAAAATAAAATTTTGAAACTTTTTTTAAAAATCCAAAAAAATTGTTTTGGAAAATTTGAATACACAATAATATTCAAACTGCTGGGAAGCTTTAGCATAAAAAAAATGATCCAAATCGGTTGTACCGTTTTTGAGAAAATCAAAAACAAAAAAAATGGTCCCAAGGGGGGTACCAAAACCACTCACTTTTTTGAAAATTTTTTTCGACCATTATCTAGGTTTAACTAAATTAAATTTTTTGAATTTTTTTTAAGAAAATCGCAGGGACAGTTTTTGAGAAAAAAAAATATTTATAAAATTTCGGAAAAAAATCGTATGGCAGGTACCGTTATTTTTGGTCATAAAAAATCAAATCAAAAAACATCCGGGGGTAAAAAATCAAAACCCATATCTACCAAGTTTGAAGAAAATCGGCCGAGCCGTTTAGCTGTAATCGAACAGACAGACAGACAGACAGAATTGCCAGACCCACTTTTTTCGTCTTCGCTATCATCGTAATGTCAACTTTGATCAAAATCTCGAGTTCGATTTTTTTTACGAATGCATAACTTGCCTTTTAGTACCTATAAGTCGCAAGTAAAAAAAGAAAAAAAACGTGTGGGAGGAAAAAATTAAAAATGATATCTACCAAGTTTAACGAAAATAGGCCGAGCCGTTTGGGCTGTAGTCAAACAGACAGACAGACAAAATTGTGAGACCCACTTTTTTCGTCTTCGCTATCATCGTAATGTCAACTTTGATCAAAACCTCGAATTCGATTATTTTTCGAATGCATAACTTGCCTTTTAGTACCTATAAGTCGCAAGTAAAAATTTTCTCAAGCAAGTTCGGTTAATTTAGTTAAAGCTGCATCAAGCTTTGAATACCGAGTGTGTTTCGGTTAAAAGATTTTTCATACGCAGAAAAATTATTGGTTGAAAACAATGTACAACTCGTTTAAAATTAAACTAGTGAGACTGTTAAAACCTGTAAGCTTAGCCACTTAAAATTACACGTGTCAACTCAGGTTATTGTTTGTACTCGTATTATTCAGTCTTAAAATTGTATTTATTAAATAAATCTGGGTAAATTGTTTTAACTTAGATACTCGTTTATTTGAAACAACATAACCATTCGTTAAGATTAACCAAGAAGATTGTTTTGAAACATGAAGATGGCAGCACTGGGCTTAAACGTGAATGCCGTCAATACGGTAGCACTGAAATATACTGAACAGATCATTAGCGTTGTGAAATTCGTTCGAACAAGTCATACAAATAAAGAGTGCTAATAATTATTAAACTATATTCTATTTTATTCGACAACTTATCATATTGTTAAAGTTCAGAAGCGGGATAAGAACATTATTCAGTTAAGTATAAGAAATATAGAATTTTATTTGGTCAGTTATGTGTTAATTTATATAATTTCTGGATGGTTTGTGAAATGTACCCACAAGTCGACATACGTAGGCATGTAGATTAATTGTGACGGTAATTCAGTTAATCGGTTATTTTGAATTATGATGGTTAGGTGCCAATGAGGTGGCGAATTTAATTGATTGGTGAAGTTGAATTTTATGGAAAATAAAATCTAAAACCAATCATTTGCTGTTATTTGAAATTTTGGTGGCAAAACAGTTATTCACAAGTAGCGTCCTTTGCTCAGTTTTCGAAAGAAAAAAGAGAAAGAAGAACGAAAAACTGTGTGTTTCATTTGAAAAGCATTCCGTTTTAGTGTTTGTGAACACTACAAGGACAACGACACGACAACAAGAAACAAGAAAATGAAGTGAAACCAAAGAGGGTAGACAGACAGAGACAGTATAGTACAACATCTTCATGTTGCATTGCGTTTTCGGTTTACGAAAGAGTATATGTAATGTGGAGTGGTTGGTAACAAAATAGAAAAGAGAATGAAAATATAATAAAAAAAAAGGGTTGTCATCTCTCAGGATATAGAAGAACAATGTAATTTGACTTTCATTTTAAAATAGATAAAGATTGCGGCTGTGTTTTCGGTTACGAAAAGTGCAGGAGCAGTGAAATCTGTTTGAATTTGTATAATATAAATGAAAGGTTTGGCTTGAGTTACATTTTCGGTTTACGGGAAAGTTCCAAGAGCAGTAATTGATGGAAGTTGATGAACAATACCAACGAGAAAAGTAAAAATAATAATATGTATGAGCATGTAAATAAAGTCGATAATTATAAATGGTATAGATTATAGCGTTCATGCGTTTATGAAGCCATGCACACGATTGTTGAATGGATTGTGTGGTGGCTGGAGTTAATTCGTGCCTCTGCACATGACTAATAGATATTAGGATACATTTAAAATTTTGATAATACGATGATTGCTCATGAGATTATTTTAACTTATAGATTAATGGAGAACATGAATCTGAAACAGCTTCAGGCTGAACTCAGAAGCCGAGAATTGCCAGTGAATGGTTCAAAACGTATCCTGTTGAACAGGATTAGGGAGTACGACAAGAAACATTGCGAACTGGAACGACGAAGTGAAACATCAAATGAGTCACAAGTTGTGAATCTTCAATCAATCAGCTCAAGTGTGGAAGCATCAGCAGATGACAACCTTCGAGCCAAAGAGTGGCAAATCATAGAACGAGAAAAGAAATTATTGGAAAGAGAACGTCAAACATTTATGAAAGAGCAAGCACTAGCTGCCAAACTCAAGGATTTCGAAGCGCGACTCACAACAAATTCCAACAATAGACCAAAGGTTATATGCACCATTAAGGAAATCGCGGACTCTATTCCTTCTTATTCACCAGGAGATGTTGCTTCCTTATCAACGGAATCATGGATCAAAAGGGTGGAGAGCTTGACAAAGTTGTACGGATGGGATGAAAGGGCACTGCTTATGGCGATAGCATCAAAAATGCAAGGATCGGCACGTTACTGGTGGGACACAATGCAGGAAGTATGTAGTTCATGGAGTCAATTGGCGGATGGCTTGAGGGCTAATTTTCCACATCAGATAAGTGAAATTGAAATACATCAACAACTGGTAAGGAAAGTTAAAAAAACCAACGAAACGGTCGAAAGTTATTGCTTTGAAATGCATATGCTTGGCAAGAGAATAGAACTCACAGATAAAATTATCATACAATATATACTCACGGGATTAAATGACACGCAGATGAGTTCAAGTCTGGCAGCTAGCGACATCAAGGACATTGCCGAACTGGTTGAGAAAATACGTTGGTTTGAAAGCATAAGATCAAATGCAAAGGCGTCTGCAGCAGCCAGTGCACCACAAAGAACAATGATGGAACACCGTAACAATTTCTCTTCTAATTCAAACTTCAAATGGCAACAAAGAAACCCGCTGGTTCAGCAAAACAACATCATTTGCTACAATTGTAATCAGCCGGGACATTTTTCAAGACAGTGCACTCAAACGCGGAAAAGACCACAAATTGAAAATGGTGCATCTAGTTCCAATATCAAAAGGCAGAACAATTTTAGTGTGAACATTGTAGGTTGCAAATCTAACACTGATGTTTATAAAAAGAACGTGACAGTGCAAGGAAAATGTTATACGGCACACCTAGATTCCGGATGTGAAAGAACTATCATCTCCAGGGCTGTGGCAAGAGGGTTGAACAACAGCATGCAGAAATCTCATGCCCTATTGCATGGCTTTGGAGGAGGAACGTGTGAAGCTGTTGGGATGGTGTGCATCGACATCGGAATCGATGGTGCTGTCTTCACTGTTTGGGCTACTGTCGTAGAAGATGCATTGCTAACTGACGACATCCTTATAGGTAAAGACATACTCGACAATCCAACATGCATACTTACAAAAACAAGCGAGAAACTCACAATCCAGCGCATCCGTGAGATTGAAACAGATCCTTCAAGGTTTAAAATAGCGGACATCCAAATAGATGATGAAGTCAGTACTGATGTACGGAACAAAGTATTCAACCTTTTAATGGAATTCCGTCAATGCATAGCGATGACTAAAAGAGAATTGGGAAACACAAGAATTACTACAATGGAGATTGAGTTGGAGAAGAAGGAACCAGTTGTCATTGTCAGTCAGCCATACAAAGTGCCTTATGCTCAGCGAGAAACTCTCAATGCAATCATAGAAGAACTCCTGCAGTGTGGAATAATCAAGGAATCTCAATCAAGTTTCGCTTCTCCGGTAATTTTGGTGAAAAAGAAGAATGGGGAATACCGAATATGCGTGGACTATAGACGGCTCAACAAAAATATAAAAAAAATAAAATTTCCAATGCCATTGATGGAGGAGCAGCTCAATAATCTGGCCGGGTGTAAATATTTCATAGTTTTAGATATGGCTTCTGGCTATTATCAAATACCTATAAGACCGGAGAATACACATTACACAGCTTTCATAACACCAGGAGGACTCTACGAATTTCTGAAGATGCCTTTTGGTTTAAGCACTGCACCAGCGACCTTCCAGAAAATGATGACTGTGATAGTTCAAAAAATGAAGCCGGACAAGGTCGTTAATTTTGTAGATGACATTGTAATTCCTGTCAACTCTATCAATGAAGGGCTATCTAAATTGGAAAAGTTTCTGAAGTTGCTTAAAGAAGGGAATCTCACACTGAACCTAAAAAAATGTCATTTTTTCAAAACGAAAATTGAGTTCCTTGGTCATATTGTGACAGAAAACGCGATTCAACCCGGCAAATTGAAAACAAGTTCTGTGGAACAATTCCGAACTCCATCCAGTGAACACGAAGTCCGGCAATTTCTAGGCTTGACAAGCTATTTCCGGAAGTTTATCAAAAACTTTTCGACAATTGCTTTACCATTAACCGAGCTAACCAAAAAGGACTGTATATTCCATTGGGGAAAATCTCAACAGAAAGCTTTCGAGGAGCTAAGAACCGCTCTGGCAAAAGAACCAGTTTTAGCATTGTATGACCAAGACGCTGAGCACGAACTTCATACTGATGCTAGTGCCAAGGGACTGGCAGGAGTATTAATGCAGGGAAGTGATGAAAAACGTCCGGTAGGATATTTCAGCAGGAAAACGACCGAAGACGAAAGTGTTTACCATAGCTATGAGCTAGAAGCTCTAGCAGTCGTTGAAGCAACTAATCGATTCCGGCAATACCTCCTGGGTAAACATTTTGTCGTAATCACAGACTGCGGGGCACTTAAAACGGCCATGGATAAAAAGGAGTTGGTTCCTCGAATTTCTCGGTGGTGGCTTAAGATGCAGGAGTATGACTTCGAAGTTAAACACAGACCTGGTACCGCAATGGCACATGCCGATGCTCTTTCAAGGACTCCACATGAACCAGCAGTAGAGCCTGAGGTTGTTAACATGGATATTCTCCAAATTGATATTGAAACTGATGACTGGATTTACACTATGCAACTACAAGATCCAGAAGCTAAGGAAATCACTAGAATTCTCCAAAAGATGCCTGCGAATCAAACCGAGAGGCAATGCCATCGGGACTATCGTTTTGAAGAAGGGCGACTATACCGAATTGTAGAAGGGGAAATACGACTTTACATTCCAAAAGGCATCCGACAACAGATGATGAGAAGCAGTCATGATCTACTTGGACATTTTTCGGAGAACAAAACATTCAGACATTTAAGGGATAGATGCTGGTTTCCGAGAATGATGCAGACTGTTAAAAGGTACATAAAAAATTGTGTTCATTGTGCCTATAACAAAATAGAAGTTCAGCCAAGAGGAGAGCTACATACCATTGAAAAAAAGAACATTCCATTCGACACTATACATCTAGATCACCTTGGGCCATTTGTGAAATCAACTAAGGGAAATTCTTATTTGATTGTAATGGTGGATGCTTTCACTAAATTTCTTAATATGAAAGCTCTTCCAAATACTCAAGCAAAACCGGTAATAAATTTCCTGAGAGACACGTCGAACCTATTTGGAAGTCCCAGACGAATAATTACCGACCGAGGAGCAGCATTCACTTCGAAATTATTCCAAGAATACGTCCGCAGTCACGGCATCCAACACGTATTGAACGCTACTAAAACACCAAGAGCAAACGGTCAAGTCGAACGGTACAACCGAACTATATTGCAAGCCCTCCTTCCGATGGTGGATGAGGATGTTCGTTGGGACCAAAAAATAAAGATGGTTCAATGGGGAATCAACAACACCCATAACGAAGCAACTCAAAAGACAGCCCAACAAATGTTGATGGGGTACATTCCAAAAGATCCTTGGCCTAATCCCATTACAACTGGCATTGTACTCAACCAAAAAGAACATGATTTGGCAGACATAAGGTTCCAAGGGCACGAAGCTATTAAGAAATCACAAATAACACAAAAACAAAGACACGATTCCAAAAACAAACCAGCTAGAATCTACGCTGTAGGAGATTTGGTAATGATCCTTAATGACGGAGTAGCAGCAACGGGAACTTCGAGAAAATTGGAGCCGAAGTACAAGGGACCATACATGGTGACAGCAGTACTACCACATGATCGCTATCAGCTTGGAGATATTCCTTTTGCGCCTCGAACGCAGAAGCCATTCTCATCCATTTGCGCTTCATGTTTCAGTTTATTATTAGATATGAAATGTGCCAAATTAATTAAGTGCGGTTATTTGATTTAAGCAAGTTACACATTACTCATAGCTTAGATTATCGATAACTAGAAACTGTGTTGTTTTGAATAAATAAGACGCATGTGTGTATCTATAGAAATAAAATTGTAAAGCTAGTATTTACCTAAAATAACACGAGATCAAATAGTACGAGTAGCTTCCCAATATGTGAAACTGAAGTGACTAAAATGCCTCTTGATATAAATTAACTAAGACGAAATAAAACGTGCCAATAAGTTTTAAATTTGTACGAGTAAAATTCGACTTTCTTGATATATAATTCTCTTTGTTACTTTACTTTAATTAATTCTTTTGTCATTGTTTGAAATGAAAAGGATTCCTTTCAATAAGTACAATTCCTTTATTGTGGTCACTGCTTTTCCTTTATACTTCAAATCAAAGTTTTCAGAGAAATAAATCTGTCAGCAAAGAAAAGGAATCCAATGCCGTAAATTTCAAGATATGTCTCATACATTTTGCTTTGAAAACTTCTCCAATTCCAATTTATTACTCTATTCAATTCAATTCAAAAAAATTAAGATTATTTTTAGCAACATAAAGAAACTGCTAAAGGCTATTCATGTATGACATTTTCTTTGACATGGGAAGAAGCCTTCTTTGTCTTTTATGTATAAAAATATAAATAATTTTTTAATCCAGATCAACAAGCTGAAAAGCATGCATAAATCAATTTAAATCTTCGTTTTTATGTTTCATATTAATTAATCAAAAAATGAAATCATTCACACAAAATCTTAAAAGCATGATGGCGTTGTAAGAAGATGTTCATATCTTAATAGCAATTTCAGAGCTTTAAAAATGTATTTGAAAAGAATTTCTACTCAATTAATTTTTTTGGACTTGAAGTTTTAAGAAATTTGTTTTCTAGAAGTTTCGGTTTACTGAATTTTAGGTTTTGGAAGTCTGTCCAACTTCTTTAATATTTTGTCTCAAGAAGATTAACACAGTTTTCTAAATCGTCATATTTTTGACTTGGGTTAGGTAAGGTTGACGTGATTGTCAGCAGGAGAGCCGACATACTTAGACCATGATTTGGTCCATTGTGATACCATATTTAATCTTGGAGACTTTCTTGCTAATCGTTAAACCAATTGGAGCTCCCTATGATGAATACGAGATTGCTTATGTCTATATTTGCCAGATCACTAACATCATTGTTGTAGAAATCTCCCAGATGGAGTCTACGTCTTTGATATAAGGCAGGGCATGTACAGAGAAGGTGTGTGATCGATTCCTCCTTCGTCTATGCAGCTTCTGCAGAAATCGTTAGAATAAACTCCAAGTCGCTTTGCTTGCTTGCTTCAGATCAGGTATTGTCAAAATCTGTTTTGTCGCCAAGCACAATACGGTTTGTTTCCTATATAGCATCTTGCTTTAGCATAAGCTTACACGTAGTGATGGGAATACCTATATTTGACTTATTTGGCAATCAAGGTATCATTGTTCTACTTTTGGGGAACAATTTTCTGAAATATCCCTATGGCCTTGCACACAGCAGAAGTGAATGTTGAACTGCTGCACCATCTCCATCAGAGGAGATCAGCAGTTAAGAGCTGTTATTGAGCTCATAGAGATAGAATCAAGAGATTAAATCGTCAAGACAGGACTTTTTTTATTCGCCAAAAGTTCTACCTGCAATACGGTTCGCTGATTGGGAAGACAAAAAATGAGACTTAAATATAGTCTGTCAAAGTATGCACCTCCATCAACCCCGTCATTAATTTTTGATTAATTGGTGTAAAAATGGATTAATTCATCTACTAGGAATGCCAAGTCCGCCGAAATTTACCTAAAAGGGATGGTTACCTGAAAGTTCTTATCAAATGGAATTTGAGGGATGGTGTAATCGATGCTACTTGGAAGTGAGTTCAAAATTACGGAGGGGGCAATTTCATTATTGATCCACTGCGAGCCATTTATTAGCCGAATATATCGAAGGTGTTATACAAGGAACAGAATGTCCAGTGCAGCGGAAGGAGTCGTGTGAAGTGCGAAGTCCGTGCACAGAAATGCCGTTGGATCTTGCTTAGTATTAAATAACTATTGTTTTTGTCTAGAGCTCTCCACCATACTGCCATGCCTTATGTTAGAATCGGTCTGATTACCCAGATGTGTAGCTAGTGAGTAATGCGGGGAAAAGCACTCATTTAATCCCAATGGCTTTTTTACATGAGAAGAATGCCATTTTGGTATTTTTAACTCTTTCTTGAATGTTAGGTTTCCTTCCAGCTTTGTATATAAGTATATACTTTGTATGTAAGTAATTTGCTCCATCGGAGAAGGTAAGTGGTATATCTTTAATGGAAACATGACGTTTAACATCCAGCCCACACTGATCAGCACTGTTTTGAGCTTATTTAAAACAAATTGTATGTAAGAGATCTTTTAAGGTATTATGATGCTTTTCTGATACGGCCATAGAAATGTCATTTATAAGCAATCACTCTGTAACTCTCCGCTTCCATATATCTAAACAGGTTATTCGCCACCAAGTTCTTAAGAAGGGGAGACATTACACCACCTTGTCGCTTCCCACTACTGAAAGATCTTCTTGCAGAAAACCCTCCCAGCATTTATTAATAACCCTACTAGAAGACATTTGATTGAATTAGTCTCCAAGCGAACGTCCTAAAATATAAATAGATGATAGTGCAGGCGCTATTGCAGAGCGATTGCAGATGTATGAATATTGATAAAAGCGAAGGAAGGTAACCATAATATACTCATTATAATCGAGGGAGTATTTGATGGTTTTACCAGTGTATGAAGAGCTGTGTCCACCGATTCTCCTTTCGTGCCGCATACAAAAGTCTAGAGTCAATGCTTGTTCTTAAATGGGTATTAATCAGTCGCTTAAAGTTCTGAGAAGGAATGATGATAGACTAATAGGTCTGAGATCTTTTGGTTCTAAATGCGAAGATTTGCCCGTTTTGTGTATAAATACACCTCTATTCTTTGACTTAACTTTTAAGTAAACTTATTCTGTGGTCTATTTTGTAGGCTCATGTACAGGAAAGAGAGAGTTGCCGTATCAACCTATATTTCTATTTGATTTAAATACTCATATCTGGATTATGATTTTTTTACGAATACATAAAACGTACCCTTACGAGATCAGCACATTTATATTAATATCTCAAGTAAAAAGTGAAATGTATTATGCCTGTCGACAGACAAATTCACAGTTGTTCTCCCCCTAAAATATATTTATCATTTCGTTAAGCTCGAAAATATCCACAGGCATATGCTGCCAATAAAATAAAACCATTACATCACGTAAATATTTATGAATAAAAAATTGACACGTATCGTGGCCAGTATATTAATTTGTTCTTAAAAGCCAAACAAAACGATTGTTTTGTTGAATATGAGCATGCTATTACTTGGTTTGGGATTTTTATTTTATTATTATTTGTTTGCAGTAATTTAAGTCATTAGGAGATACAAAATACTCCGGTTGTGTTTTTCTTGTTTTGATTAATACTTTATTATGAAGTTATTATACAGTTCTAAAAGACGTCTAGAACGCTGCTGTACTGAACTTTTACATATATATTGACACATAGTAATTCAATTCATAGTAAATAAACCGTAACCCTTAAGGACTTAAAACCACAAACATAAGGGAAATGAATTATTCTTCATTCAGAACATGACAAGGGTCTTTAGTTTGTTGAAAGGTTTAAACTTAAGAATAATATTTTATAACTAGAACTAGTCTCATGGAAGGATTAAATCAATTTCGTTTTTGACCAGGAAATGAGTTGAGGGAGCGCGTGACGTTGTTAGTTGTTTCAGGACATAGGTTGAAAATGTATGAAGGTTTCTAGGAATAAATATCACCGAGAAATTTTATGAACTGCACCTGCCATAGAATCGTTTATTTGATTTTCAATTTTTACATTAAAAATTTTTCCGATTTCGTACAAATTTCTTATATTGGATCGACTTTAAATTTGAAATGATATTGTATACAAAATTTTCCAAAAAAAAGCTATTTTCTTCAAACTTTGAACTTAAGGTTCTTCGGTGATTCTCTAGAGGAAAATAAAAATGCCTATTTAAATCCTCACTATTAGTATCACCAACAGGAACCAAGAGAGCCTTTTTACCAAAGCCTAAAGTTTTGATTTCCTTCCATAGCTGTTTAGATCCAAGATTTGTGTTTAGCTTACATAAGTACAAGAAGATCTTTGCTAGTTTTATTTTAGACAAAACTGTGTTTCTTACGAATTTAAAATCTCGAAGCATTGAAGGGCATTAAACCTTTCCACCTTCGGTAAAGTCTATCACGTAAAATCATATTAATTTAATTTGTCTTGTGAGATCCTTTGCGATGTCTCAAAAATTTTGTTCTGAATGGGACGTGCTTTTCAAAAAGGTTGAGATGCAGCGGTTATTATCCTCCGAAGGTTGCCAATCAAAATCTATGAAAAAGTTTTCAAAATTAATACTACGAAAATTATGACATTGGAAAGAAAATTGGTGCCTTAGGTTTACAACATTAGCCGTGTTTTTTTGTAGTATAGTAGGATTTTATATGAATAACAAATACAACATCCGCAGTAGGATCACTGCCGATACTCGAATAAACGTCATTTTAAACGTGATTTTAAGAAACTGAATGAAAATAATTACTAATTTATTTTGCTTATTGAAAAGTCAAAGATGATTTGATTAATATAAATTTTAAAATGAAGAGGAGAAAAATGCAAAGTAGAAATAATTTTGAAATTTAAATAAATGAATTAGTATAAGTTATAGAATAAGAATAAATTATGTAATAATGAAAATGATATAAGTCGCCACATGTATATTATTTAATTCAATTGACCTACCAATTTTTTTTTTACTTAAAAAAAAAAATGTTTGCATGATTTCTTATTTTCTCTAAAATTTAGGCGGTATTTTATTTTTTAAACATCATACCATGTATTTCAGGAGATGTTTAAGCAAAATAAACAACGAATTTCATGCATTTTTCATTAATAACATCCATGTTTTCATAAAAACATTTTTTTTAATTCCAAAGAATACGTGCATTTCATTTAGTTTTGAATATTATTTATTTTTATTTTTGAACTAAAACTATTATAATAGTTGTTTAATTAATTTAAACAATGAGTTTTATGCATTTAGTATGTATGCATGCATATAGAATTTTTAAATTCCAAAGTAATTGTACATAAGCAAGAGCAAGTACGTGCGATTCTTTCCTAAATTTATGGTGTACCCATTTTGAGAAAGTCAAACATTTTAAATAAAACCGGTTCTGTGACAGGTAGCGCTCATAATATTTTTCTTGAATTTTTTATTCGATCAAAATGTAGACCTTGTTTCCAATAGTACATATAATTTTTGTTATAAGAATCATTGAAGATTTTTTCGAGATAAGTAATAGTTCTCATGGTGGCTGGCTTCTATGGTAAGTTTAGGAATTGAAAATAAATTTCAATTCTCTTCTAGGTACTCGATACTCGTACTATTCGGTACCTAGTTTGAAGAAAACTGCTTAATTGGCTTAGGCTCTAGGTCGAGGTATAAACAAACAGATATCTAGTGTTCGGTTCTTTCGAAATGCAATAAATGCCCTATAGTACCTATGAAAGTCAAAATTCAAAGAACATTCCTTGTGGAAAATATAAGTTCATATACCTTTGTCAACGGCCTTGGCTCTGATGAAAGCATCGCTTCCCAAAAAAAAAAAAAAAAAAAAAACATCGCTTCCCATCGATCAGCGAAATGTTGACATGTGTTTTCTGTTGTTCTTTCTTTCTGTCTGTCTCTCTCTGTTGTATTGTACTCGTATAAGCCGATGGTCTGAGTTACCAGTGCTTTCAGTTTCTCCAATTCGTAGATTTATTGTAATGTAATGTAAGTTCATATACACAAAGCCGTTTGCAATATGCCAGAGATAAGTTCTGACAGGTATAATATTAAGTCCGTTTGTTTTTCAAGCAGGTCTTGGGTTCGATTTTTAGCCACTGCAAAAATGATTTTGGAACTCTCCTCTTGTCATGAAAAGTGCTGCTCATCTTAAACGTTCGGACTCGGCAGACAATTGTAGGTACCTTATGTTACTATATCCCGGGTTCCTACGAGCTGTTGCACCACCAAATTTGTACAATATATAGATTTTTACAGTTCATGGCGGCCATATTGTTTTATCTGTTCTTAATTTTTGCGAAACTGGATTCTGAAGCAGTTAAAAGATGACCTCGATTTCCGCAAAAAAAAATCATTTTCAGCAACAAGCGGGTACCTCAACAAATAAAATTGCATGTTTTTTGACAATGACAGTGCGAACAAAATCCACCAAGTAGCAATGCATCGGCGTCTGTTTGGTGTGAATTGTAGGCCAGCAGGATCATTGTTCCATACTTCTTCCAATACGACAATCACATTGTCATCACCGGCAACGGAGAACATTACCGATCGATGGTAATACTTTTCATTGGAACATATAATATAGATGGATGGATAGAAAGTAGTTCGTAGTGAATTTGCTGCCGATATTCCGATATCGTGCGATTTGACTCCATTAGCCTCCTTTTTGTGGGGTTTCATTAAATCGCAGCGGCCTTAAAATTATTATTACCCATTCTCTCTACCATATTTAGCCTGACACATTAAAAATTACCAGTGGTCGGGCAGCCTTTTGCTGGTTGTTACTACGAGTCTGACTACTTATGAAGAATTATGAAGAATTTTAGATGAAAAAAAAATCATCGGTACTTTTCTTAGCAAAACTACACACAAATTTTTAACATTTATGCGTATTTTATTTAATAACATCTATTTATAACTACATACTTCAGCCTTAAAAATATCTCGGGGCTATCTTCATGTTGAATTAAAGTAATAACTCAAATCACTTGTAAAAAGTCTCTAATTAACTCTCCCTGGTTTAGTTTCTTCTGAATTGGCAAAAAAATTGTCAAAATAATAATATTTGATAGTAAAATATAAATAAAAATAATATTCATTTAATAATTTTATAAGAAATTTATATTAAAGGTACAATTAATGAATTTATTCAATTTAATTGTTCTATTACATTAAGAAATTAAAAATGAATAGGGGCTGCTCCTCTAAGAGGATAAGATTATTATAGAAATGTAATTATTTTTAAATATTAAAATAAATATATAAATATTGATATAAGAATAAAATTAGAAAAGCTAATACTTGAATCAAGGAATATTTTAATGAGGATTCTCTTCATATTAAATTATAATCTCTTATAAGGGGAAAAAAAGATAATAAATCAATATCTTAACCTATTCAAGCTCCTAATCATGAATATGCTGAATTAGTAATTATTACTCTTATTAATAAATAAAAGTAAATTAAATTTCAGATTTTTTATATCAAAAGTTAAAAAAAAAAATATTAAGACCTATATAAATGTCAAGGAAATAATGCATCGTTCTGCATCCGTCGAATAGTCATTAAGTCCTCTGTTAACCTAAGCGTATCGACGGATTATCTAAGGAGAAACTCGAATTCCTAGTTTTATTTAATTTTCACTTTTATAGCACAATTTCGATATCCAATTGTTTTTAAGGTTTTCCAAAAGAACATTTCAAAAAATTAACCTTCACGCAGACCATTAATTAAAGTCTCAATATTTGTTCGGACAACAAGTTTTCTAAGAAACAGTATTTAAATTAAAATTTGTTTTAATAATAACATTTTTAATCAAGGGTATTAAATTTGTTCATCAAAACCAAATGGACATCTATTTACAATGCTTCACATAGAATTTATTCATTAATTGTTAGAATTGAGCAATGTTTTTGTCCTTAAGGTTTACCCATGTGCTAAATATTTTAACATTGACTTAAATAATAACTCATATCTTAAACTCACATTTATTTATTTAAGATAACTCATGCAATTATTTCTCTCAATAAACGATTCAAAGAGTCATCTCATTAAGAAAGAACAAAGAGTTATAAATAAATTGTTATGAAAAATACAACGAATAAAAATCAGCCAAGAGCAACTGATAATTTTTGAACTAACTAAAAAAAATCTTTGAACATTTGACGTATGAAAGTTCACCTCAATTGTTAAATTATACATTTTATTTTTCATTATTTTCAAATACAAAATTTCCGCTGCACTTAAAATTGAAAACAACGCCATAACATCTGCTTATTGTTTTGAAATTCGTATTAAGACTTTGTTAGGACAAAGAAAAGTACAGTTATTGAAGGAAGCACCTGACAGTCAGTTTATTAAAAACAAAAGCATTGTTTCAAAATCATGCATATGCAAGAGAATGCAACAAACTAATTATTATCTAGAAGAATAATATTTATTTATTTAATTGGCTTTCTTCTCAGTATTCAGTAATTTAATTCTATTTTTTGTGTATTACATTTCGAATCAAAATAAAATATGAATATAAAAGGCAAACATTTTTTTGACTTAACTGTAAAACCCTAAAATAACCTTCTTGTTTCACTAAAAATAATGGATCTTTAAGATATATTTCGGCTAGTTAACATTTTTTAAATTTGAAAATATCCATTTACAAACTCCCTCTGTTAAACAAACATAATTGCCAACAATTAGCCTCCGACATTATTTTTTTTTTCAGTTCACTGGGGCGTATGTGGAACATTTTTTTTTCTGGGAAAAGCAACAAGTGACTGTTTGTCTTTTACTACCAGCATTTAATCAAATTATAATTCATGTCACACGTACATACGGAAAAATATAATGTGATTAAAAAAGGACTTATCACAAACAGATGATGAACCTGCATTTAATTATTTACAGTTGACTCTGCTTAACCCCAATTTTAGAAAAAAATTTTAACTCGCGATATTTATAGGGCATGTTTTGCATTCATAAAAGATCAAGATCTTTAACTTCTATTCGTCTATTTAAGCAATGCGAATATATTAAACTTTCTAATATTTATTACAAGAAGTATATCACTTTATACAATAAGACAAATTCTATGCTTTTTACTGTCGAAAACAACTTTAAATCATTTGCAAATAACAAACAATTTGTACATTGGAGCAATTGATGTAGTTCATTTATATAAAGTACAAAAACAATATACGCCCAAGATGTCTCCCTCGAGGTACACCAGATGAAAAAAGTGAATTGTATACAAATGACAATCTCTAATCATTCAAGAAAAATTCCATTTAAAAGGAATGTGTTGAAAACGAGACAACATTCTGCTCGGAGTTATGAGGAGCAAAATTCTCTAAATTTTTCTAAGCGAATCAAACCGTAGGTGGAGCAGTTTAACTAACTGCATTATATCTTGAAATATTTGGCCCACTTATACTAAATCCCGAACACTTAATCAGGCAAGACATAGCCGGGATCGCAGCTACCTGTAGCAGACACTGGCCAATAGGAGAGCATGCATCGAAGCTAGGCATTCTTTAAGAAACTCTATGTCATAGAGCTGTAGTGACCAGCGGAAAAAGGAAACACTCCTCCATTTCCTCTTCAAATGCTCTGCTCTGCCCAAATTTAGAGCACAATTATTAGGACGGACATTTTTTGACGACATTGACGAATTTTCGAAAATGAAAATCAAAGACTTAATATCTTTTCTCAACCCAATGGCTCTAGGACGTGTACCGTACCCTCCGTTTGACTCCTTAGTTCTCGAGCTAGCGAACTAAGGGCTTTTGCGGAGGCTTACGGTACGGGGAGCTAAATAATCACTAAATCGGATTATCTACTTTTTCAGTACCAGTCAAGAAGCTGCCTAGCTTGGCACAGTGTATATGGTATCAGATGGGTCTGGTGGTCCGATTGTGCAAACGCAAACACAATAAGAGGCATCAAAATCTACTATATCTATATATTTCTTAACTTAATCCAAACTGGATGACTCCATGAGAATGTTAAAAATTTCCCGTATCAATTCCATACAAAGGTTTATACGAGTTATGGTATCCAAATGGCGCGCTTCAGCACTAATTGGGCCACAGGGCAAGACTGCCTTCCAATTTTTTTTTAGATTTTTGATGATAATGTGCTTTAAATAAGACTTAACATTGCCCTGACAAGAAAAAAGTGGAGCTACCAATTCGGTAGATGCATTGACCTACAGCCAATGAAGCGATTTTCATTTAGCTTCCCACACATTCTTCATCATTGTCAGCGGTATTTAAAAAAGCTCTATAGCGCTCCAAACGTGCCACCATGACAACACTTTCACGAACGGTCCTCCAATTCTCCAATGTTCACATATATTTTGGCACAGATTTCCAAGTCATCCAACACCAACTGTATGTGATAACACAAGATTCTGCAATAGGTCTGTCCGGCCTCGGAGCAAGAGTTCTGCTGAGAATATCGCAGCTATGGCTGAAGATGTCGTAGAGGACACACAGTATTGACCAGATAACGAAGAGCCACGCAATTGGACACAAAATTTTGTTAAAATACCTAAAGAAGTTTCCTTTGCATCGAAAATGATCATGGACCATCCATATCTGTGGATATGTGAATAAGCTAAATTTTCATTTCTAAAGTACCAAAATCCGCTTTGTTAGCGCCGAAGAGCCACTTAAAATTACTGCATGATTTGCTGTTTCTGCCTAAAGATTCGACGGACCTTATTTTTTCGAAATCCCCGCAGGCCAAGACCTATTAATCCCATAAGTCTTACTCAAGATTATGGCATTCCAAGCAAAAACACGATTTAAAAGACGTACATGGAGATTTTTGAGTTTCTGTTTTCTCCACAATCTTCAATCTGGTTGTTCACAAATCTGCTTAGATGAAAATGTTCCTCGTGGGTGATCATTTAGTTTCCCAAAAATTCTTCATTGAACTCAGTGGTATTTGAAAATCCACTGTAGGACTCCAAATTTGTTCCTGGCCCACCATGATTGAGCTGTGAGACCAACATTTTCACTAACGACCTGAATGTTTTCATCTGGGCTTTTATGACGTCTTCCATTTTCCCAACGTTCCCATATACATTAAGTCTTCCCAACACACAATTTTCAACCGCCCAGCATGTGTTTTTCGCTCAAATGAGATTCTTAATTCTAATATCCCACAAACAAGAATCCTCGGACCACTACTTTTAATTTTGGTAAATCAATGATGTTGACTTCCTTATTAATAAAATTCCAAAATTTGACGGCATATGTGTCATCCTTCAGTAAATGCTTATTAAAAAATGATAGGCACCTTCTCAGAAGCTATTCGTGGTAAATTCCTTGTTTCAGTTATACATTTCAGTTGAATGAACCTCATATAAGCGGACTTGACGGTCTCATATAAAATCTAGTGAAGAAAGCAAATCGTGCACATAAAATTTATAGAAGAAATAATAACAATGTTTTTTACAAGCAAAGGTAGTAATTTTATTTCCCTCGGGGAAGAGTAAACCTATAAGCTGACATGTGAATTAAATTATTTTATTCTCTATGGAATGACGAAGACCTCAACCAAACACTAATTCAACTTTGATTGCTGTCTGAGGACTATAATTCAACTCATTAGAAGACCTCAAAGGAATTTATTTCTTAGAAAGTAGGGGTTATGTGGGGAAGATTTTTTTTATTCATTTATAAAAATACATTCTTGTTAAGGCCGCTAAATTTGATTTTGAATACATCTATGGATTTTTTTTGTATTATTTAGATATTTACTTATTTATGCACACTTAAAGAGTAATTACTTCCCTTTATTTGAAATGGGCCTGCTTGCAGGAAACTAAAATAGAAACTATTAGTAGATACTGATACAAATTCTGTATGAGAATTATACCTTATTAATCTATAGTTAGAAAACTAGTGTCATTTAATATTAAAATAGTTAAGATTGACACTGGTTAATGTTTGAAGTTTTTCTGAACATCCATTATTTCTATGCAAGTTCTGTGAGTTCGTTAATCAAAAAAGCTTAAATAAAACGCATGCCTATGTTCCCCGTTCTTGATTTTATGATTTAAGTGGTGAAGAATGCTTTTTTATTTATTCAATTAGGTATTTATTTATTTATTCATGTAAAGGTATTATGTCTAAAAAAATTTACAGAAGGTTTTTGGAATTTGCATTATGCAATGAAAGTTGGCAAGGAACTTCAAAAAACGTTTTTACTCGTAATTGCAGGACGAGTCGATACAAACAGATCTTAAAGTTTATGATAACTAACAGTTTTATAAACGATTTACTTACTTTCACTCACAAGTGTGATCTTGTCAAATCCACGACAGAAATGTTAGTAACCTGAATTCTTTGCAAAAATTTCAGAAATTTCACGATTATATTTTTCATAAAATAATTCTTATAAATTTTTCTACGATTTTAAAGTTGTATTCATAATAAAATTGAAAATATCGTTGCGATTGAAAATTACTCCTTTCATTTAAGACCCACACATAAATACCATTATTTATGTAAGTATGAAGATAAATGAAGACCCTCGGCAAAGACGCAAAATGATTTCGCGGAATATTTTTGTCGCCACATCCTTTGAGAATTCATAAATAATTGATGGACTAAGTGAGTGAGTTTGCTCCCTCAAATCAGTCAATCCATAATAAATGGCAACAGTTCCTAGACTATTTGTTGATAGGAAAACAAACATAAAAAGTAATACATTTTGTAACCTTGATGTTTTTTTTTTTTATTTTTTCATGCGAAATCAATAAAAACGTCTCGTTGGTGATGATGTGCTCATTTCCGCGCCAAACTACTTCTTCTATGGCCCAGAGCATCCGGAAAATAAATCAATCACATTGAGAACTTCCAAGACAGAAAAACTCTAGGAAAATGATGTAAGTAAAACTTATACGATGATTGTGTTTTAAATTTCATAAAGAAACAATCTTATATTTTGCGATTTTCGTCGTGAATACCAAAACATTTAAAATCGCAATAAAAATATGACATTTTGACAGATCGAGGCATATGCCAGAAATTTTGGCTGGTATTTGCATATGTTGAGAATATTTCGGGGTATAAAACGGGATTGCCGTGGTATCTCTCCCTGTTCTTTAAACCAATTGGAACTATCTTACGAAGTGCTTGAGACTAAGATCATTGTATTTAGAAATTCAGCGAAGGCGATGTTTTTTGTAGTGCACACAGTTTCTGCTAAAGTCATTTGAATAAACTCCAAGCCGTGTTGTTTGCTTGGATATTAGATTATAAATGTGTTTGAACTAAATTTACTTTTACAAAATACTCGTACTTTTGCAAAATACTCGTATATGTCAAAAAGTCAAAATGCCAAAGTCATCCAACACCAACTGGACCAATACTACGAAGTTTAACAGTACGCCTAGAAGAGTATGTGACAATACAAAGTTCTCGGAGCCTTGCAGCATTTTTTCACTTGTGAGGTACCAAATTCCGCTTGTTAGCCCTGAAGAGCCATTAAACCCCCTTAAAATTACTACATGATTTGCTGTTTGTACTGATTATTTTTGCTTGCGATATAGGTACTATAGGGCAAATTCTGCATTTGGAAAAAAAATCGAACTCGAGATTTTGATCAAAGTTGACATTACGTACATGTCTGTATGTTTGAACCTCGATCTAGAGCCTAAGGCTAGGCGCGCACATTCAATTTTTAGTTTCGCAACTGTTTAGTTACTAAAATGAAACATATGGGCTTATATGGGACACTAAACTAAACGATTGCCTCGCATCAGTTGAGCTGTTTTTTATAGGTGCAAGAGAGAAAAGAATGCTAGCGTGAGTAAAGAGTTGCCAGTGTGCGGTTCTCTTTCAACTGGTGATTAAACTGTTTGATTTCGATCACAGTTGCCAGTGCGCGACTAGCCTAAGCCCCTGGACCTATTTTCTTCAAACTCGGTACTTAAGGGTCTTCGGTGATTCCCTAGAGGGGAAATTGAAATTTTTTGTTAGCTCCAAAACTAACGGTATCCCCCGTAATGCATAATCTTATTTATCTCGAAAACGGCTGTAACGATTTTGATAAAAAAATTAGGTGTAATTTTATGGACATGGACTACATTTTGGTCAAACAAAATTTGGGGCAAAATGTTATTATTGGTACCTGGCATAGAAACGTTTTTGATTTTTTGACTTTCTCATCAATGGCTCTAACGATTTTAACCAAAAATTTTCAGTAGGAGCCTCCTTAAGTTTAAAATAATATTCACCCCTGTTCTGATTTTCGTTCCGAATTGAATTCGTTACCGAATTTGATTTTCGTATGGATTTGAAAACGAAGTTCTTAATTTCGTACGAATTTGCCGTGCAGTGGTACTAACATTCAGACAGGTTTTCTGTTACACATGTGTATTCCCCTTTATAAAAGACAAACAAATAGTTTTTAAAGATATATTTTCAAAAATACTTATGTACATACATTTTTAGATTTACGAATTCAAATTCTCCAGACAAAATCGAAACGAAATGAAAACGAAAGTATTACTTTCGTAAACGAAAATATTCGAAAAATTTTTTTTTTGGGATTTTTGAAAAAAAATTCCAAGTTTTTTTTTGAAAAACCAATGTCTTTAAAACTTGTGAACGATTACTTTTTGAAACTATTTCTAAAATATATACTACTAAATACTTAAAATTTGGCATCCCAAATTTTGTTCTCGAAAAATGTTAAGGAAATTCGTTATATAAAAAATTACTTTAATATTAAAAGGATTAATCAGACGGAAATTCCTTACATTTGAACATTTTTATCTCATTAAATCCGTGCAAGAGCAAGTTCGTACGATGCAGTCGTGCATTTTATTTCAAAATTTCCGTTGGCCAAACGAGAACTGTAGACAGCAAACGCTACTGATCCATGCTCTATTACTTGCTCAATTCGATAAATTGAGAATGGACAACATCTACATAAAATTAAATGGTGCAGTCGTGCATATCGCACGAGATACAACCGAAATTCTGATTAGGACTGTATTTCAGCGTCACCTAATTTCTCGTTTTAGTGATTTTGCACCGGCTCCCAATAACGCCCAATATTAGATATTAGTCCTTTAGACTTTTGTTATTGAGGGTCATGAGGCTTTGATGAAAACATCGTGGTTATTACTTGGATGGAGTACCGTTCAATACCAACCGTGTGCTGTTGACATGTATTTCTTCTGTTTTCGTTGTAAGTATCTCATTTACCTCAGACAACACGGTTTTGTCAAAGGTAGGTCCATTGTCCAAACAATTTTAGTAAAATACTGAACCCTGATTTAAGTTCTATAATTCAATCAACTTCAACAATCAAACATTGGAAAACAAGACACAGTTCAGTTAACAAATCATGACTTTGACCTAAACCTACGAACAAACCCTATTTGTGTTTTTTTTTCCAAATTATTCGTCAATTGTTAGATGATACCAAATGTGAAATAAAATATAACACAGAATATTGCCAATGTGTTTTTTGGAATTTCTTACTGTACAATGAAGATAGAAAGTAATTTCTGTTTAAGTGGAGTGATTGAATTAAATTGGAGTTGAGGTCACTTGAGCTTTTAATTGAATTTCTTTATGTACTGTATATTGGATTCGGGATCTAAAAGTGGTAATCTTTCCTTTGAAATTCATTTATAATCTAATCCTTTTTTCCATCTTCAAGAAATCTATAGTTAGTAGTTAGTCTTTTCTGTCCTACTTTATTATCAAAACAGCCACTAGAATATTTTTAAGATTATGGAAAAAAATGTATATCGTGGATTAATAAAATCTTGAAAAGAGCATTTTTGTTTTTTACTTTTACATTTGAATGTTAGAAACCTGAGCTAATTCAAAATTGAGCAATTCTTAAATCAAATAAGAGTTGAGGATATCGAAAACCTCCAGTTTCATTTCACAAAATACCCCTCTAAAATGCTTATATACATATAAAAATGGTCCCACAGCACTCAAGTTTGTTGTTTCATTCAAAACCTTCAGTATAGCTTTTAATGGTGCAAACATTTTCCCACCTACACCGAGGCTATGATAACAAACATAAATCCCTTAAACCTAAACAAGTATTCTGTTGTGATTTCCAACTCTTGCTAATTCATTGTTTATTCATGATTTCTAAAAGATTAATTCAAAAATTCTCCTGAAAAAGAAAAGAAAGATTTTCTCGCCAGGGTGATATCTTCAAAGTTGTTTACGAACAAAGTATTTAGAGACTAAACAGATATTTATTTAATGGAAATATAAATTTAACAAAGCACACCTACGTTGATAAAATAAATTTCAAACACACCTTAAAAATAAATTTGAAGGCGGCAGTAAATAATTAACCATTTGGAGAAATGTTAAACATAACATTCCGATAAATTTCTATATTGACTATGCTATTATTTACAAGTAATAAATTTGCACTAACTTAACTATAAAGAAATGAATTTTACTCAAGTTGATCTTTGTGAATACTGTGAGGTGCTAAAATAAATTTTAGAACATCGGTATTAACGATTTGTCTCGGTGAAAATTTATAGCAAGTTACAGGGACATTATTGTGAGGAGAATATTATAACCGTTCATTCCTTTGAATATCTGTGATTTTCTATGTATTTGAGTAAATTTTAATCCAAAGTTGTTCCTGTACTCGAAATATTCGTAATAGGCTTAAGTAAATTGTGGCCAAGTTATGATAAAACATTTGCCTGCTCAGAACTGCAACTTTACTAATACCGCAATTTCTTTTCCGGACCGGAATAATCATATTGGTTTTGGATTTTGGTTTTTGAGCGGTCGACAGCGCTATGTCCAAGAGAGTATTCTTTCCATAAAATCAAGTACATTATTTTTATTTTCAATACCATTCTTATGACAATCCAATTACCTGATCTATGGAAGATTGTAAAAATGTTGCCTTTACCTAAAAAGGCAAAAGGGAACGAATTTAGACCCATTTCAATACTACCATTTTTATTTAAAGCATTGGAAAGGGTTCTACAAAAACAAATACAGTACGAACTCGGTTAACGCAAGCGTCGATTCGCGCAACAATCTTTACTCTATAAATGCTAGTTTTGAAAAATGTTACATCAATTAATGCAACTTCTTGTGTTTATGCATCTGTTCATTAAAATCAAAACATCAAACCAACAAAAACGATTTGTTTGGTTTCAATAATTTTGTTTAATAACATTTTCGTTATCTCTAAAAAAAATAAGCCATTACACCTATAATTTTGTATTAAAAAGTAAGTGCTTTTCTTGCTGCAACTAACATGCCTACTCCTAAACAATTAAATTTTCGGGAAAAACAGAGCTGTATCACAGCTTTATTAAATATCAATAGGCGTATTTTATTGGTAATCTATACATAGTGCAGCAATGGAAGTCCGAATAAAATGCTTTTTTGACTGCATATACACTTTTACTTTAAATTTTAAAGCTGGTATGCTTTGCATTTATACCCTGTCAAAATCAGCTGATTTGGAAAAGAAGTAAAATAAATATGTAATTTATTACAAAAATAATACAAATTGAAATGAATAAAGATCCAAAACAGAAAACGGCTGTACATAATTTCTGAGTTTCTTTTAACAAATCATCTTAATTTAGTAGATATTTCAGACTCATTAAGTGAACAAAGTAAAAGGAAACAAAAATGAAATATATACCTACGAATAAACAATCCGCTTTTAAATAAGCTAAGGGATGTGTTGGAAAAGTATACGTTTTGATGTGGTTTATGCTGAATTAACATCACTGAAAAATTTGTTAGCAAACAAGTGGCAAAATTATTAATAAAAACAAATCTCAATGGCATGTATGTACAAAAATGTCAAATTAAGGGCTCGGTGTCAGAAAAAAATCATTTTAATGTCCTTTTTAATCGTTTGGTATCGCAGCCATCCTTCGATGAATTTCATACTCTCACGTAACAGATAGGGAACATGCACACGCATTAAGAGGCAACATTTTGACCATTAATTAATTAATTAATTAATATTTCAAACCACATAATTTTGGTTGTTGTGAAAATTTACCATAAAATGAACAAATATCACCGAACACATTCTCGAATAATCAAAACCTACCAACCTCACGAAAAATAAAACTTTTGCAACCGATTTGAGTGTCACTGTAATCCAGATGCTCCAAAACTTTATCAGCACTATTATGTGCACTCTTATTACTGCCTAGTTTATACGCACTATTTCTTTGTTGTTGTTTACTGTGTAAAATTTTACTGCGCTGCCTATACATTTCCCAATAAAAAACGGCTAATGATTGATGATATTGGGCAGGCGCTTGATAGGGATGAATTGACTTTCCCAGTGCAACATGCGTATGATATTTCAAAAGCAGTCAAGTACATAAATATCTGCACGAAGCTAACGCAGCAATTTAATTTCTCATCTCAACTGCTGCGACAAAGTTGATTTATTCCTATTTAACAACTCTAGTAGGTGATACTTGTCTCCAGAGTTCCTCATGGTTCTATACTATGTACTCGTCTGTTTTCAGTTTATGTTAATAAATTCTAATTCCATATGAATGTAAACAATGTTCAAGTTTATTAACTTCCCATAGGGAGTTATTGTAATCGGTCCGATTTGTCAAATTGGAATTTTTGACATTTCTCGACGTTTCAAGGTCCCTAGAGGCTATATCAATCATTTTCAGAGAAATGTCTGTGTGTGTGTGTACGTACGTTCGTACGTTCGTACGTTCGTACGTCGTACGTTCGTACGTCCGTACGTTCTGGTACCATTTTTCATCGTCGATATCTCAAGAACGAGTAAAGATATCGACTTCAAATAAATTTTGTTTAATAGATAATAACTTCGAAAGAGGCTGAAAGGGCGTTTATTAAAATTCAGTGAGTAGTTTTTTCACTATAACGGTTTAAAAAAAAAAGTAAAAATTTTGGTTAGTTTCAAATATCTCACGAAAACATAATGCTATTGATTTCAAATTAAATTTTATGTACTCATTATAAGGTCATACAGATTTGGTATGAATTTAGAAAAAAATGAACATACCGTTATTTTTTTAAATAAAAAAAACTGAAAAAAAAATTTCATAACCCAGATATTCTAAGAACGGAAAACAATTTGAAACTCAAAATAATTTTATTTTACGAAAAATAATGTGTTTGACAACTGGTGAAAATTTACAAAAAAAAATCAGTTTACAGTTTTTTTACAAAAAAATAAAAAACTATATAAAATTTTATTGAAAATTGGTAAAAATTGTTTTTCGACTCAAATTTCTCGAGAACTAGTAGTGATATTGACTTCTAATTTAGTTTATTTTATACATAGTATAATTTTGTACAATTCGTAAAATGGTGACAAATATTGTATTAATAGTTTTTTTTTAAATAAAAAAACTATTAAAAATTCTAGTGAAAACTAGTTAAAATTGTATTTCAAGTCGAATTTCTTGGGAATGAACACCGATAGTGCCTTCTAAAGTATGTTGTTTTATACATCGATACCTTCCCGTAAGAATGTATACTAAGCGACATTTCTAAAATTGTTCAGGAAACGAAAAAAGCGAAGAAAGTTCTAGTTGAATCATAGTGTGCTAAGAGACAATTTTGATTAAACTAAGTGACATCTAACAAAATTTTTTATTGCTCACGACAATGAGATCTTTGTTAATGTCGCTTAGCATAATTTTTTTGGCGGATAATACAAATTTCAGGGGGCAACATTATTTTAATGAAAAAACATGGCAGTTGATAAATTTTTTTATTTGTACTCTAGTTTCCTTTTCATGCATAATAGGTTGGCGAAACCCAGGCCAAAACGTGGCCCTTAACATATAGTATATTTCCTCACCAAAAAGTCATTTTCGAAAAAAGTGTCGCTTAGTACATTCTTGCGGGAAGGTATCGACATAATACAATTATTAACATATGGTTAAATTTTGACAAGTATCGAATTGACAGTTTTAACAAAAATATAAAAAAAATCTACTAAAAAGTGGTAATATTTGTTTTTCGACTAGAATATCTTGAGAACGAGCAATGATATTGACTTTGCCATTATTTAATTTTATACATAATACAATTTCTAACAAATGGTTTATATTTGACATATGTCTAGTTTTAGAGTGGATATATTTTGTAAGTACCCTTCCATCAATAGCCAAACCATATCTTTTATATTTGAATATTTCGTTTTTAAATTTTTTTCAATTAAAATGTTTGGAACCGAAATAATAAAGACCACAAATGGGAAGTTATCAGTGTGGGTCGCACCCAGCCTCTTTTTTTAGCTGTCTTTTCGGTCTTATTGAGCATGGTGCCTCGTTCGTCATTGAAGACGGCTAGTACTTTGATCCGAATCTAATAGCCTTACCTTGAATCTAAGAAAGACAAAGTGTTTGATTATATTAAGAAAACGATAAGCCATATCCTACTTTCCTTCGAACAAATCTTAGCAGGACGTTTAATCGCTATTTAACTTAGGATAGCCATGTTAATTTACTTTTTGGTATAATTTACTGTGGAGCTTATGGGGATTTCATTCGTTCACAGCGGTAAAAATTCCTTTGTTAGGGGCCAGTTATAGCTCATCAGAAAAGTCCATCAGAAAAAATGTTGTCTTCCAAATTTGACCATATTACAACTCGATTTTGAGTAAAATTTGAATGCAATTAGAAGAATACTTGCTTGGACTAATTTTTAAAAAAAGAATTACAACATTTTGTTGCTAAATTTACTCAGAAAAGTCTTTCATTTCGTTTACTTTAGCTGTGTACAAGATCTGCTCAACGATGGAGGGCTGTGATATGTTTGACCATCTGTACAGTCCATCAGTGTTACGTGCCCTGTTCCCTGTTCTGTTCCGAGTTTTGCCAATCATAATTCATTCCAAAATTGCAAAGTCAAAGTGAACGCCTTTCTCGATGAGAGATCCTCAGTGTCATTGATAGATGACAACGTCTCAAAAGAACTGGGTCTTCATGGTCGAGTGGATCCACTTTTCCTTAAATGGAATGTCAATATTCACCGGATGGAAAACGATTCGAAGATTTTATCCTTGAGTGTGTCAGGAATGAGCAACATAAAGAGGTACCGACTCACACTATCCATAACTGAAATGAATCCCAATTGAATAATACGAGAACGCGACGGCAAGAATTTATAGGATTACCATTGAACTTCATAGATGGTAGTCGTAATCATCCAGTTGCGACGTAAACTCGCTTGGAGTGGGCTATTTATTGACTACATCAACAAAGGATTGGTAATCAACTATTGCCAAAAGTCCAAAATTATGTTTTTTACAGCTTCCACCAATGTGAACAGACTGAAAAACTACTTTTTGCTGGATAGTGTCAGTGTAGCAGCTATTCAACAATGTCACTGGACGAAAAACGAGCACTTCAACAGTTGGAGTCAAAAACCAAACGTGTGGGCAACCGCTTCGAAACATCTCTTTTATGGAAGTATGAAAAAGTACAACTTCCAAACAGTCGGCCAATGGCATCTCGTCGACATGAGTGTCTTCGAAAAAATTGAAAATTGCAAAAAATATGAGAAAAATACTGGAATATGTCAGATAATCTCAAATTAACAATTATATATATTTCCGTAAGCTGACATCAGGGGAGCTTCACGGTCATAAAACCAAGCAAATTGGGTAAAACAAGTATCGTTTGGGACACAGTAGCAAAAGCGAATGGAGTATCTTTGAACTCTGTGCTACTCAAGGGACCTGATCGGCTGACTTCTTCTGTGTTCTGTGTACCGGTTCAGAAAAAGAAAAATTGATTTATATGGTGATATTCGTGAGATGAATCCCAGTCTGAACCGAATACATATGTCATGCAAGTATAATGAATGACATTCGAAGCATCTTGTTCTCCCGCAAGTGTCCAATACTTAAAGAATTAAAAAAAAAGTTCAAAATTCGAAAACAAAATTTACACAGCACTATATATGCATACAAACCATATTGAAAAGATTATATTTTGCATTAAAAATAGAAAAGACAAAATATTTATTCCAAATCGATATTTTATGAGATGATAAATCTATTTTTATGAATATAAACAAGTTAGTTATTGTTGACATAAAATTCATCAATTCTTAATTTAAATATTTATTGCTCTATTTGTTATTAATTGTAGAGAATTTTATTCGTAAAGATTTTTGCTTGATGTTGATGCAAATCAAAGTCAAGGTCCGGGAAAATTTGTTGAAAAATTTACTTTGCGAAATGTTTTTCAATTAAAAAAAAAAAACAAAAACAAATCATCCATCACAAATTGCAAATCCTTTTTTTTTAATAAAATTCAACGGATGATGCGCTACCCAAAAAAAGTCTCTTTTCTACACTTTTATATTTTCACAAACTGTAGCCGAAACGTCCTAAATAACTTTTCACCCAGTCAACTAATGTCATATTTATTTAGGTCAAGCATCGCATTTTAAGACATTCAGCACACAGACTTACAAGGTTTTGTTTTTTTCCCCTACTGACTTTGATAACAGAGTTGATGGATGAATTACTCTCCTGTCTACCATTTCATGAGACCTGAATGATTCTGGTTTGTACAAAAACAAAATTTAACTTTTGCTTCAAACAAAGCAAACAACTTCAATATTTTAAAATTTGTAACTTTGACATGTCCATCAATTATAATGTTATGCATCGAGGCTTCAGATACTTCCGGAGCACTTTATTTTTGCTATTCTTTGGCCCAAAGTAAGAAGTCCTTCCGGTTAGGCTTTGTATCTAAGAGCAGTAATTTTTCTCATTTTTGGAAGTTTTGTTGTGTCAGGAAGAGGATCGATAGCTAGCATCAAGCCGTTTGCGAAGGTTTGAGGATGAATTGTTAAAACAAATTATTATTCTGACCCCAAAATTGGGTAATAATATTCTTACCGGGAAGCTATTTTACTGAGCACTTGCACTGATTTATAAAATCATAAACAACATATTGAATTTTCAAAAGGTCACTGGTGGTGAAAAAAGGAAATCTGGGATGAAATGGATTTATTTGTGTGGTGGTATAGGCGAACGTAATAACATTTATAAAATTTAAAGAGTTATTTTTTGGGAAGAATGTAAAATTAATTTTATTAATTTTTTACTGGAATAATTACTAGCTTTGCACGATTTACGTATTATTTGTATACAAAACCTGGTTTAAATAAATTTATCATTAAGAAAAATTAAATAATTTAAACATTTTATTTAAAGAACAAAATCGTTCATAATTAGTTCGATAGTTTCAAGCATGTTTGCATTCGGTCTAATTCCTCAAGTTTCTTTGGGGAATTTTAAAATAATTACGAGACAAAAGTCTATTTTTCCATTTATTAAATTAACAATGAAGGCAAAACGTAAATATACCGCTAACACGTGATAATGATACACGATTAAGCGAATAATAAATAGATGTTACGGAAACTTTCCACGTTAAACTCATGGTTTTACATTCATTGACGTAAAGAAATCAAATAGTAACGAACACACCAGTCAAAGTCAAAAAACGAATTAAGGTCACATTCCAACTCTTCACAAGGACGAGAATCTGAAGATTGTATCATCGACTGCATAAATGAGACATTTTGAATGATCCAACAAATATAGTAAGTCATTTATGAATAATATAAAAATCGAAGGGCCTTAATGGCTGCCCTGTGGTATTCTAGAGTTGAAAACTATCTACCGAGTATGATATAATATATAAACAAAATTCAGGGTCATATAAGTACATTTCTACTTGATCTTTAGATCTAATCGTACTATCCGTCGGCATGGCTTACGTCTTTATTTGCGGCTATGTCCCTATACTAACTTTAAGCTGAAGACAAAGATAATCAAATATGCGAATACTTAAATACATTAAGGATGGATTCGAATTTTCGAATTCTTGTGTTATCTTATCGTTAACGTATAGCTCACATCATATAACTATTCTTTCTAAATCAGCTCTATCGATTTCAATTAAATTTGAAACCAATTTCAAGAAAACCACGCTTCAGATATTTTAGAAAAATTCTCATCAAGGAAATAGAGCTTTGACTGTTTTCGTTCTTATTTTCAAGCAGGTAGTTTAGTCAGTTTATTTTAGTTAAGAAGTTTAAATGAAATTACATTTAAAATTTTATAAGAAATATTTGTTTTTAAACAAAGAAACTAAAAGTAAAAAGAAGTTTTTTAGTATTCTTAACTTTTTCAAACTTTATTTGCTAAAAAGATTCTATCTTGAGTTTTATTAATCAGAACATCAAGATTACGCTTAAAAAAATGACGAAGCGCCAATCACAATTTTTAAAAATAAATTATTTTAAAACGTCAAATGATGTGAGTTATACTCAAGTTTTGAACGTATAAACGCCTTATATGTAAATTGTAGCCAGGGGGATCATTCCGTAACTCGATTATCGTCAGACGATATCGTTTGAACCATAGCGTTACCTTTTTTTGAGTCACGTAAGTCGATAATCGTCAAAAAGCTATCGTCAAAACGATAGCGTTTGGACGATAGCTAAATAGGTATCGTCTTGCATTAATTTTGAAATTTGTAGGTGACTGTAGTTGAGTGATTGAGTTTCCACTGTAAATTGACATTTTGTATTGTTTTTTATTGAATTGACAGATTGACTACAGTTTGAGAATTTCTGAAATGCATACAAATCTCTAAGACTGTGATCGATAGACGAGGCGATAGTAGTCGAGTTACGTGAAACAAATCATGGACGATATCATCGACGATTATCGTTTTGACGATTATCGTTTAGAAAATTACGGAATGACCCCCCAGATCAGAAAGGATGAACATTTTTTACACCAATATAGAAATCATAAACATTTAGCATAGTGTTTTTGGCGTTCTCGGGAATTTCTGAGATCTTTTCGGCTTCTTCAATGCAATTGCCATTCAAGAATAATAGCATAGGAGAACATTTTTCTTCAACGGCATTAAACAGCATTGAGGTTTTAAAGCCTTAAACCCCACATGATTTTGTATACCCCATTTAACAATGCTGTAAAGATCGGAGTTTAATGAGCTTATCATACGATAACGTTGTAAATTCCACTCCCAAAGAAGGTAGAAGTTAACTCAAGAACAAGAATGAGAAGCTGAGGGTAGAGTCGTGGCCAAAAGCATAAAACGGACTAGAAGTTTCAGACAAGATATCATTTATTCAAATAAGTTAGAGAGTCAGAGATAAAACAGAGTACCAGCATTTATTTTGTGAATATCAGACTTGAAACCGTCTAAAACAATATGTAGTATTGAATGATCTAGAAGGTAATTTCTTAGCCAAAGAATAAGGCTGTTATTGATACCAAATGCATATATTTTCGATAAGAAAGCTTAATGCCAAACTCTATCAGATACCTTAGAAACATCAGGCGCAATAACTTTACTTTCTCCGTAACGATATAAAGAACTATTCCACACTAACATGTTCTTCAAGGAGAGCAGAAGAATCGGCTACACCAGACAATATTTTATGTGCAAAAATAACACATCTTCACGTAGTTTTTCTAAATATTGTAAGCTAATGAGCATCAACCGATCTTGATATGGGGGCAAGATGTGATTGTCAACCCTTGGAAGTCCCCTGAGATGAAAAAAGAAGGAATCGACGCTTGAATTCTCTTAATATAAACAATGTTATAAGGCGACCATACTTGGTAAGCATATTCAAGTAGAGGCGATGCAAAGATTGTATAGCGAAATTCCGGAAAAAAGGGCTGAAAACTCCTTTATAAGCTAAATTAGCCCTTGCTACCATGTAGTAAGACTGAACTTGAACCCAATATACTATATATAAATATATATAAATCTACAAAGTAGAGACACTGAAAAGCACTGGCAACTGAGGCCATCGGCTTTAGACAATACAATAGAGAGAGACACACAGAAAGAAAGAACAACAGACGAAACACATGTCAACAGCAAACGGTTGGTATTTGAATGGTCCCTCATCCAAGTACTAACCGCGCACAATGATGTCTGATTTCGCT
Source organism: Philhelius festivus (assembly GCA_963931855.1). Classification (NCBI taxonomy): domain Eukaryota; kingdom Metazoa; phylum Arthropoda; class Insecta; order Diptera; family Syrphidae; genus Philhelius; species Philhelius festivus. Next base: position 4,521,784 of record OZ007556.1, on the reverse strand, counting down.
GATCGATGGGAAGCATTTTTTTTTTTAATTCATTTTTATTTTAATTAATCTTAAAACTACCTTAAAGCTAGACAAAAATTCATAAAAACTAGCCTAATTATCCAATAACTTAAAACGAACTTACTGGCTTAATTCTAATACCTTTCGGCCTAAAAACTATTTTTATGAGGGCCATATAGCAAATCACCTTCACCCTGGGGCTCCCCTAGCCCTATTCAAAGCAGTATTTATATGTCTGTCGAAATACAAATACTGATTCAACCAGATGCCAATGTACTTTACTACACTTTTGCTCGCCAGTGGCCGCCGATGCGGCCCACACGATCACCAGCTTGCGCCAGTTCTTTCTCGTATCTCTAGAGGCTCTAGCCAACGGAGTCCTAAATAAAATCGTTTCTGATTTCTGAAAGTTGATTTTCAACAACCAACAATATCGCTAAATCTTGTCGAAGTCACGCTGCAAGAAAATTCTGATAACCTCAACTTTTGGAGCCGTTCTGTACGCAATAAGATCGTCGGCATACGCAATTGCCTGAGTAAGACTACTTATCAGATCGCTTGTGTAAATGCTGAATAGAATCGGCGAGCTCACCGCTCCCTGTTGAAGACCATTCTTAATGTCGAAGATTGCGGTAGAAGTTACATTGCCACTTTTGACAACAAACTTTCTCCCATTAAACATGTCATAAAGTATATACAACAGTGGTTTACTAATGCCGAGTCTGGTCAGTTTTAGATAGAGACCCTCTAACCATACGGTGTCTCCAAATCAACCAGATAAGCATCTGTACACTGCCTTTCAGTTTTGTTCCATTGGATGTCAGAAACGAATTTAGACGCGGCATGAATGGTGTCATGTCCCACCTTAAAATCGAACTGATTATTTATCCGGTATGATATTATTGTCCTCCGCCCACTTGGACAGAGCTCTATTAATGACTTTCTCGAATACCTTGCTGATACTCGGTAAAAGACTTATGGACCGGATATTCGCCGTATTGGAGTTGTTCTTTCCCGGGAAGCGATGCTTTCATCAAAGCCAAGGCCGTTGACAAGTGTTTTATTAATAATTCCTGTCTAAACTGTATAAACTGTCTAAACAGTTTGAATGCACTCAGGCACGTATTAGACTCTGACTAAACTTTAGTTTGTTTAGTACTTATGACTTCTATATAGATTTTTCTTAATAGCTATTAACATTTTAACTGAAATTAATATATGTAATGCTCAAGATAAGCCAGGTTTTTGGGTGATTTCTTTTTGAAAACTTATATTTCGTTTCGCACACGAACTATTATCTAGGTTTTTAGAAATATTAACCTATTTTAATGCTGTGCTCTCATAGTGTTTATCTCTGAGTTTTTTGTATGTTCAAATTTCAAACGTATTTTTGGAAAATGTGTTGCGAAGACAAAATAATTAGAAAAGAGTTTTTGCTATTTATTACTTGCGATATAGGTACTATAGGGCAAGTTCTGCATTTAGAAAAAGAATCGAATTCGAGATTTTGATCAAAGCGTAGACAAATAAAGTGGGTCCGACAATTCCATCTGTCTGTCTGTATGTCTTCTGTACCTCGATCTACAGCGCCTAAGCCACTGGACCTATTTTCTTCAAACTCGGTACTTAAGGGTCTTCGGTGATTCCCTAGAGGAGAAATTGAATTTTTTTTCTTAGCTGTAAAACTAACGAAACCCCCCATACACCCGTAATGCTTATTTATCTCGAAAACGGCTTGACCGATTTTGATAAAAAAAAATAAGTGTAATATTATGGATATCTACTACATTTTGGTAAAAAAAAATGTTGGGGGGAAATGTTATTAACGGTATCAGTCATAGAACGGTTTTTTTTTTGATTTTCGACTTTCTCAGTAACGGCTCTAACGATTTTAACCAAAAATTTTCACCAGAAGCCCCCTTAAGTTTAAAATAATATTGTATATAAAAATATTGGAAAAAAAATATTTTTGTTTTTTTTGATAAAAAATCCAATTTATTTTTTGAACTATTATTTTTTGAAATTATTTCCTAAAATCTAAATTACTAAGCACTTAAAATAGGCATCCCAAATTTTGTTCTAGAAAAATTTAAAAGAAATTTGTTACATAAAAAATTACTTTAATAAAACGATTTTTAAGCTTTATACTTTTCCGAAAATCAGACGGCAATTCCATGCATTTGAACATTTTTATCTCATTAAATCCATGTTTTATATTTATAAAATGTATGTACATATTTTAAATTCCAAAGTTCTTTTACATAAGAGCAAGTTCGTGCGATCCAGTCGTGCATTTTATTTTTACATACATACATACTAAATCCTTGGACTTTCAAAATATTAGTTTGAAAACAAATATTTCTTACTCACATGACCTCGTAACATCCTTGTCAACGTGTCATGTTTTTTGTATCTGGTTTGAAAAGACTTCAACTTGAACTATTCTTTGCATGTCTAGTTTCGTAATTGTTTTTAAAAAATACAATCAAAATTTAAATCCGAACGAAAGATCCCATAATATTCGAAATTCGATGTTCATAGCAATTTGTTAACTACCAGGTATTTGATTTGTGTAAGCTCAAATAAAAACAAAAACGGTATGATGCATTGCAGCATCCATTCCCATCATTTTTCATCAAATAATTTATTGGGTAATTTGCCAAATTTACCTTCCATTAATTTTATCTTAACTAAAACTGTATACATTTCATTCCTGGCTAACTAAATACCTACGAATACATATTTGCAATTCAAAATGCTCCCAGCATCACTACCATAAACATAAACAATACTTGCATACTCTGGTAAAATTGTCTCGTATCCAATTTTGCATTTTAAAAGCACGCACAAGATGAACGAGTGCGTGACCATCTGACAGCTCGTTTTTGAGGTCAGTTTACATTATGCAAGTATAGAAAAAGGGATGTCATGACTGCAAATTCACTGCACCGCACACATGCCGTACTTTTTTAATTCATCTTTTTTTAAGTGTGTGCAAACCAAACATAAATAGGTTTTGCATATTTTGTGTTGACTTTTTCTCGATGATTGTTCTAGATAGAAGAAATTTGCATTGCGAACGATATATTGAAAATTCATTGGACTTCACTGAGGTCAGTGGCGGATTGTGACGTTATTAAAGTTTTGAAAACACTAAGATCAAAAGGCTTTCGACTTGCATCACAAGGTTTTTGCTATCTTTTATTTTTTAAATATATTAATATTTTTATTTAAAAAATAAGTAAGTAATTTATTTATTGAAATATAATTTTCATTAAAACTTATAAGTAACAAATCCTGAATTTTAACGCTTTAGCTAAGCCTTCAGATCGAGTGGCAAAATATTTATTTACTATATACTTAATTAATTTAAGAATACTCAGTGATAATGAGGTTTCTCAATTTTCGGATTGATTTTAAATAACCAATGGTTTTTTAATTCAAAATATTGAAGCTGCCGTTTTATGGGATGCCATTTAAGTGGAGTAGCTCACATATTGTTTTGAATAGAATCGAGATTTTCTGATAGCTTTAATCATCACAAAACTAATATTTATATGAAAGTTAGCGATAGAGCTGGGAGGAGATAATTCTGCTTTTAGATTAACGGGCTAAGTTATTTCGAGCTGCATCTTCTTGTAGTTGTGTAACGGTATTAAGATCTTCTTTAAGTTGTTCCACGTTTTGAAAATTCCATTTAAGGTTTAACCCGCAGGTTATAGCGATGTTCTTCCATTTCATCAACCACTAGTTACGGTTTCTTCCCTCATACATCTGCAATTTATTTGTCATACGTCTGTCGATTATCTGAGTATGAGGTGATTTTTAATATAAAATCAGCTTGAAGCTTAAAGCTGTATGTAAGCATTTTTGGTAAACCAGTTCCCAAATAGATAGCGCGATTTAGTGTATTTCTTTGGTAAGTTAAAAAGTTTCTTCGGAAAGCTCTGCACTTTTTTAAATTAATCTATTCCTCAGATTTAGGCAGCATTGCAGAGAGTTGATATTATAACACTTCCAAAAATTTTGTATTTGGTTTTCAAAATCTTGGCCCACATCACATGTGCTATCCGAAGTCGCAAATAGAATTTATTTTAACTCCAAAACTCTTCAACAACATTAATTCTGCTTCCATTAAAGAACCAATCGCCAACCGCTGTACTTCGTGAATTTTGGTTGAAAATCATATTTTTAGATTTCTTTTCCGTAACTGTAAGTCCCTATGTAACACAATAATCGGAGAGTCGGTATATCATTAGATGTAGACTTTCAGTTGATTCAGCTAGAAGAACTACATTGTCTGTGTACAAAAGGATATTAGCAGTTGATCAGCGATTTGTACGCCATAGGGTATTCAAGAACCTATGTCATTTATGGATAACGAAAATACAGTGCAATTATTAGGCAACCTTGAACGAGTACACCTTCCTATACGTATCTTGAAAAACATTGAGTATTGATGTCAAGAAGAATATTTGGTCAACTTTTATTCTGAGTTTAGTCTGATATTGAGTTCTTTAAAATTTTAAGGAAAGTTCTTTATGTTAAAGAACGCTGGAATAAAAATGGAAATGTTGCCGCCAGTACCAATTTATGCAGGAATTATAAAGTTTAGTGCTTCTTCTAAATATCAATTGGCAAATTCACAGTAATTAAAAAGTGAATTTATCTTAATTAAAAACTATTGAAACTTGAAAACTACGATTAGATTTAGACGAATCCGTCTTCAATACGAATCTAGTGATATGAATATGAACAAATAACAAATGGGCCCCTGGAATCAACGGCCGTGCTACTTGCTTCTTGTAAATTTCTGTTATTCCATCTCTGAATGAAATGCAAATTTTTTGTTAGTTCGAAAAAAATTGCATCTTCCTGAAGGGGAAAAACACGCATGGTTATAGTCATCAATAATATTTTCATTTGCATAGTATAGGAGTGTTACCGTACCGCAAAGGCAATATCATCATCGATGTTTTTTTTATTCCTTTCAATTCAAAATGAAATTAATACAAGCCCAGTCGGTTAATTGTTAAATAAATCATTCTGTTCACACCCAAAAAAGAAAACAAGAGGATTGAATTTATAACGCAAACAGTAACAGCGGTATGTCGGTAATATAGTTTATAGTTTAGGTTGGAGCACCGATATTGTTGGTATCTTATAGAAAACGTATAGAAAATTGAAATGAAGTTATTATTAGCATTTTTGAAAACATACTTTTAGTTTAGTACATGCTTATAAGTATATCCAATCCATAATTATTATACTTCACCTCTTTGAAATAAAGAGTATCTCAACCTCCACATATTTTGAAATAAAAAAAAGGCAGTGCTTATTTGAAAAGTTTTTAGTTCTCATTTTTGTAAAGCCTGTAGATATGAATCAAATATTGTTACGGATGCGCCATCTGTTTTGTCGGTAAATAAACATTGAATAAATTTGACATTTACAAACTGATCTACCTACTTACTTGAGTACAATTCTAAACATGAATCGCTTCATACCGAAAGACCGCGCCGAAATAGTGTTGCTAGACATTCAAAATAATGATTCAGTTGTGTTAACTCCACGCACATAACTCATAACTCAACAAGCACCATCTGACAAGACTGTTCCTCGTTTGGGGTCGAATTTTGTTAAGCACGGGACAGTGTGAGTTCGTTGACATCAACGCCTAAGGTCCCCCAATGAACTGGTTGAACTGGAGAGAGTTGCCGAAAACCTACGTGTGTCACCAAGCTCAGTATTTTGGCAGAACCACCTTGAGGCGCATTTTGAGGGATGATAGCAAAGACTTTTTGGACTATGTTTAGCTAACTTAATGAAAAATAGTTCTAACGCAGGTACCTTTTTTGTTGCTCCTACAAAAACAAAACGCGTGGAGGAAAAAATTTGAAATAATATCTATCAAGAAGAAAATTGGCCAGACAGAATTGCCGTGAATGTTTAATACTTGGCAGGTTTCCATCTCTGCGATTTCTATCAAGTTGCTTCCAGTTATCTAGGCCAAGCGTTCTGGCATCCGCGATGGCTTGGTCTTAAACACGAAGGTACGGTCTGTCGCCGCGAACCTGGGGGCTGGGATTCGAAGAATCTCTTGAAGTCGATTTGCTTAAGCTCTCTGGACTACATCCACATCGTTGTTATATCTTCTCCTCCATTCGAGCTACTCGCACATAGGACCAAATATCCATCGAAAAATTTTTCTTTCAAAAGAGCCCAGTATCAACTCTCCCCTTCTGCTTATAGTCCAACACTCGGCGCAGCAAATCAGGACTGGCACGCTTAAGAGTGAGGAGATTTTAACCCATTTCTTTTGTTAAACCGAAGTAGCAACTGTTTCCTAGGGTAATTCTTCGTCGGATCTCCACTAAGATGTCACTCGTGGAGTTCATATTAACTCCTAGGTATATGAATTCCATAACTACGTAAAATTTTTTGCTATAAATAGTGACGTTTGTCCTAATCGGTGGACAGTTTGCTTGTGAATGTTTGTTCTTTGGATTTGCCAATCACCCAGTTGCTTGGTTATTTTTTTTTTTATAAAACTTCCGGATGCTGTTTCTATCGCGAGACTCGGTTTTCTTGAGCTGCGAGGTTGTGTAAATTATCTTCTTTCTACGCAAGATCTTCTCTTCTTCATACTCTTCCCTCGCTGCACTTGTTTTGCGCTTCAGCATATTGGCATGCACATCTTCTGTTACTAGTTTCAGTTTTATTTATTCGTCATCATTCCAAGAATTACATATTCCTCTTCGGTTGTTGGTAGTCTACGATAGTTTTGGCTAGCTGTTTGATGGTTTCTCGATATCAGGACCATTTATAGTTGGCATTTGTGGTAGGAGAATGCACAACGAACAGTTTCTAACTGAGTTGCTCCTTGTAAAATCTGGCAACTTCAGGTATGCTGAGGTGGTTTGCATTTTCTTTCTGTTTGACAATCGAGCTCTGAATTTAGCCGCAACTCAGAAATGTTCAGAGACGACGTTTGCCCTTCCAAATATACGCTCGTCTATGATGTCAGATACATTGCATCGATTAGCACATGGTCGATTTGGTTGGTGGTTCAACCGTCTGGAGAGCGCCAGGTTGCTTTTGTGCTACTTATCACCGTATTACGAGCTGCTACGAAATCTATTAGTCGGAAGCCATTGTCTGTTGCCTTTACGTCGAGGCTGTTTTTACCACCTAATTCACCAAACATGTCGTCCTTTCCGATTTTGGATTTAAAGTTCCCGAGCAAAGCTTTTATATCGTACTCCCTAAGGCCTCCGTCCAGGAGGTCATTAAACTTTTCCTTGCTAATTATTAAGCTTCAGCGGTAGGGGCGTGTGCTCATATCCAACATATATTTAGGAAGATGTATTTGATGCGGATCACAGTCACGCGATCTATAATTGATTTAAAGTCAATACCTTTGCCTCTTATCCGATTTCCTACAACGAATCTACATCCTAACGTGTTCATTCTATTATCTCTGTTATAAGTCTTTAGCTATATTTTTTTATGAATATATAACGTCCCGAATAGAAGTGTAAAACTACCCGAAAAATGTCCGTGGATTTTAAAATTGATTTCTTCTTTGATTAGTGCTTGTAATTTGGTTCAATTTCTTGGTTTTATATTTTAAGCTTAAATTTTCAGGCTTAAATTCTACTTAGGTTTAAGTTTTCAAAAAAATATAACACTAACTGAGATCTGACATATAAGTTAATAACGCTATTCTTCAGCATATGCGAAAATATCTCTTCATTTCATCTAGAGTAGACTCTCAAAATTTGCCGAATTAACTTGAAATTAAAATTTGTTTCAGGAGATAACCTGAGCTCTACACCGAAACCTGCATAATACCGAACTGAAAAACTAGGTAGTTTCAACCAACAATTTAAAACAGCTTATTATTAAGGTATTAGTATGATACTACTTAACAATTTGCTAACTTTTTAGTAGATTACTAACTCTTTCTTAATTTTAAATATTTTCTAACTGGTATCGTGCTAAGGCTCTTCTTTTCATAAATTACTTCTGAACACACCTAAAGTAATGACAGTTCATGCAAAAATCTATAAGTAAACAGACCTATTTTGATGCTTGTAAATGTCAAAGAGTCATATGAAGTTAGCATGATACTAAAAAATTAAAAAAAGTATTTGATGATTTTAACTTTAATAAAAGGGTAGAAAAAGTATGATGCTAGATATATTTGAATAAAATTTGCAAAATCGTGGTTTTAACCTTAGTTTCATACTAAAACAGCTTTAACATCGTACTAATTCAACTAAAATTTTGCGTCATTCTCTTTGTAATCATGTGGGAAGAAAATACAAAATTTTCTGTTTCATTTAACAATAATAATCCTTTATGACAACTATTTCCTCCGATCTAATAAAAGAGGATGGAGTATGGGGAAACGTAATCAATATTACTTCCACAACTGCTTCTGTCATCCAAATTGAAGGACGACTAAAGACGATATAAAATGAGTGAGAGAGTTTGTTTGAGGAAAAGTTTTGCTTACAATATTTGTGTGTGTGAGAACCTACAAAGAAGACAGACTTCCTTCTGAGAATAATACTGTCCCTAATTTAATATTGTGGAAATATTATATTTTTCCTGATATTACCCATACCCACCTGCCTTTTTGCACATACATAAAAACTCGTATATTTAAGTTGAGGCATTGAAACAGAGGCAGAGTCTTGATTTTATACATATATGAAGTTTCTCAACTTGCGTTTATGCCTCGTGAGTGCTTAGAAGGTATAAATGTGGTTATATGGTTATATGATGGGCGACTCTTACAGGTGTTTTCGTGCCGTTGACAACAACGAAAATTGCATGCAACATTTAAGTTGATTGAATTATTTTTTATTGCCTTTGATGTGGCCTTTAACTTTTTATATTAGAAAAAAAAACAACGTTTATTAGCAGTGGATTATTTTTTTTTATTTTCAAACTAACTGATTGGATTAAAGTGAAATGGTGTTTGCTAAACAAGGCTGATTCCTATGATTGCCCTGAATTTTGTAAAAAAAAAAAACTTTTTGTTTTAAATCTTATGGTATACGAAAAAAAGACTAGCTAATATAATTTTTTGTTCTATTTTAAATTTGAACAACAAGTTCGTTTTAAAATGTTAACGAAGAATATTATTTATTATTTCGTAAAACGCACCGTCTAAACGTCACTTTTTGACATTGACAGTAAATAAAAAAAAATATGTCTGCAATTTTCGATTGTGAAGGAGTAAATGCCTAATGAATTATATGTTAGTAAAGTTCATATTGAATATAAAAGTAAATGATTTGCAGAGAATGGAAAGGCAAACAAATAAAACAACGAAACACTTGGGTGAAGTGTTAGCTGACAAGTAGAGTGGGTTGCGCGTCCAGAGAAAAAACTGACACATATATGGGTTTTTCAAAGAAGGTATTGATGGTGAAATGGAATAATGGAAATGGCTATTATGGAATACGGAACATCCCAGTTTGACTTCTTACGTCCCCACCGTCGTTTTCGAGAAAGTACGGACCAATGACGCTGCCTGGTCCAAAATCCAGACTAAACCGCAACTTTTTGAAGATGCATTGTCATTCGGTGAAGCTCGTGTTGGTTAGTGTCATCCCATATATGGAAATTTTGATTTTTAAGACATCTATTTATCCAAAAAGGCGCCTTGTCGCCTTTTCCGGAAAAAATTGGGATCCTCTTCCCAACGCACAAAAGCGCAATCAGCGAACAAACGACTATGTCTATGCTCATGAACTTTGAGTTCCTAATTCAGTTGGATCTTGAACGGGTGTAGACCCAAGTTCTGACACAAAATTCGACAAGTTTAAGTCTGTAAAAGGCCAAGTTCTTATGAACGGTAAGGGAATCGACTGCCTCGGATTCTGCTGTATACTTTCACGGTCCACGGCGAGGTTCTTGGCTGATCTGGCTGAATAATAAATAATGGATTTGACAGATGTGACCAAAACAGCAAACGAAAAACCTTTACAAACTTTCAAGACCAATGAACATCGACATCTCCAATACTTTAATTTATCAAAGGTTCGTCGTCTTCCAACGATTATTCTGTCAGCGAAACCACAAAGTAATGTGATATTTTCGAACTTCTCCCAAGGCGTTTATAAAAACCTAATATCTGTAATAATAGGTAGGTAGAGATGGTAGTCGCCAGCCAACTGGGCCCGCGACTCAATTAGCGCTGGGGTGCGCCGTTTTGATACCATTAAACTCGTGTCAACCTAATAAGGATTTAGTACGGAAGAAAATGGCTTTTATATACTTTAGCGGAGCATTACTAAAGCCATTTTGTCGCATTCAGAAAGATAATCAGATCTTTGATTTTCTTCTCCGAAAGTTCGCTGGGGTCATCGAGGAAGGCTTTCCCAAAGGAAGCCATCCTGTAATATGCTAAGGCGGGGCAATCGCAAAGAAAATGAACCACAGTTTCTTTTTCTTGTGGATCTCCACAACTACGGCAGTGTGAGTTGTAGGGGATGCCTAGCTTTCTTGCATGTTCACCTATGGGCCAGTGCCCGGTGCATATTGCTGTGATCCTGGCTATGTCGCGCCTGGGTCTGCATATTAGATCTTTGGAACGTGAGTTGTTGTAAGTAGGCCATATCTTTCTTGATATGACACAGTTTGTGAGACTGCTCCACCTACGGTTGGATTCATTGAGAAAAATCGAGAAGATTTTTCTCTTCATAGCACCAAGAGGAATATTAACTTTTTCCACCAGTGAGCTATGTAGGGCCGAACCTTGCCGAGCTAAAGCGTCAGCCTGTTCATTACCCTCTATGTCACTGTGACCTGGAACCCAAATGAGAGTGACCTGGAGGTCAATGTTCAGACTCGCCAGTTCGTCCCGACATTGCTGGACAAGTATTGAGGTAGATGTAGATGATTTAATGGCCTTAATGGCCGCCTGGCTATCTGAGCAGATAGCTATATTTCTGAATTGGTTTTGGTTAGATTGGAGCAACTTGCATGCCTCCTTGATTGCTAGTATTTCAGCTTGAAATACACTCGCAAAGTCTGGTAGTCTGAGGGACTTGGAGATGTTAAAGGACTCGGAAAAAATTCCTGAACCAACACCACACTCCATCTTAGATCCATCAGTGAAGATTATCGAATCGAAATCCTTTGTGACAACGTCATTTTTCCAATCCTCTCTGGTGGGAAAAATGGCTTTGAAATCCCCGCTTGGGCCAAGAGGAGGTACGCAGTAGTCGGTGTTCGATAAGAAAATATCCGGAGGAATCAATTTTGTTATGTTTCCATGACCATAGGGTTTGGAGAACCAACAGTTAGATTCTTTAAGTCTTACAGCACTGCATGCCGCTAGGTATTTTATATGAAGGTCGAGTGGTAAAAGGTTCAGGATAACGCTCAGGGCATCTGTTGGGCATGATCTGAGAGCCCCCGTAGTGCCGACGCTAGCCGTTCTTTGAACCCTTTTAAGTTTTCCGACGTTTTATTGCTTGCTAAGTGCAGGCCACCAAACAATCGATCCGTAAGACAAAATTGGCCGTACCACTGCAGTGTACGTCCACAAAATCATCTTCGACTGAAGGCCCCACTTCTTACCAAAGGTCTTTCTGCAGGCATAAAAAGCTATACAGGCTTTCTTAACCCGTTCTTCAATATTTACCTTCCAATTCAATTTGGGGTCGAGAATAACTCCAAGGTATTAAGCTTTGGAAGATAAGGAAAGAGTTTGACCGTTAAGTCGAGGTAGGGTGAATGTAGGTATTTTAGTCCTGGTAGTAAAGAGCATCAGTTCCGTCTTGCTCTGATTAACTCCTAGTCCACTACTAGTGGCCCAGTTGCTAACTCTTTTCAGAGCCAATTCAGTGATTTCACTAATCACAGTGGTAAACTTACCTGATACCAGTAAAACCAGATCGTCAGCATACGCTACAGTTTTTACACCACTTCCTCTGAGCTTGACGAGAATTTTGTCCATGACTAAGAGCCATAGAAGAGGGGAGAGAACACCACCCTGGGGAGTTCCCCTACTGACATGCTTAGTAGAAATTATGTTTCCTAACGTTGCTTGGATCCTTCTGTCACTGAGCATAGATACAATCCATTTGGATATGAAACTTTCTACACCAAAGTGAGCAAGTGATTCGCGAATGGATTCAGTTAGGACATTATTAAAAGCACCCACCACGTCTATTAAGGTTGCTAGGGTATATTCTTTGTAGTGAATCGTCTTCTCTATTGTACGCACTACTTCATGCAGGGCAGTCTCCGTAGACTTGCCTTTTAGGTATGCATGTTGCGATTCATCAAGAGGACGACCCTCTAGTAAAACTCTGATGTGAGTATCAAGGATGCGCTCTAGTGTCTTTAGAACAAAAGATGTCAGACTAATAGGCCTAAAGTCCTTCGCGGATTCATGACCTCGTTTGCCGACCTTCGGAATAAAGACCACTCTTACATGTCTCCATGACTCGGGTACATGATTGAGATAGAGACAACCTTTGAAGATCATTTCTAGCCATGGTACTGCCAAGTCTTGCAGTTTCTGTAGCATAACTGGGATTATGCCATCAGGGCCAGGTGATTTGTAAGGGGAGAAAGTATTAATCGCACATGAAATACTATCTCCTGTTATAACAGAATTGATTTGCTCCCTATGAGCTATAATGGTATTTGTAGTGCTAAGCGTTTCGGGGTAGCTATTCTCACAACCCGGGAAATGTGTTGTCATAAGCAGTTCCAAGGACTCAGCTGGAGAGGCTGTCCAGATACCGTCACTTTTTCTCAGAAATGAAGGGCTGCAATGTTCCTTTGACAGAACTTTACTTAGTCTAGCAGAATCCTTAATATTTTCTATTGAGTGACAGCATTCTCTCCAGCCAAGCTTCTTAGATGCTGCTATGGCTCGCTTGTACACTTTTAGGCAGGGTTTATATGGTTGAAAGAATTTCTCCTTCTGACATATGTTGAAGATCTTTCTGGTCATTTTTCTAAGTGCAGAAAGATCTTCATTCCACCAAGGAGGGAATTTTTTGCGGCTATATTTAACTGGACAGGAGACCTTAAAGGCAGTGCTAATCGCTGCCTCGAAAGTCTTTACCTTAGATTCAAGAACTTCCACAGATTCTACACTAATTAACGGTAAATTGCCTAGCTTGAATTTTGCGATCTGACTGAATTTCTTCCAGTCAGTTCTTTTGGGATTTCTATATGGAGGGGGGGTTTCTACCTTGAAACCTATGTTGAAAAGGATCCAACTGTGATCCGAGAAGGAATTTAAAGAGGAAACTCTCCAGTTTTCCACCACCAGATTACAGTTGTTTGTAACAGTGATGTCAAGTACATCTTCTCACCCATCGTAGTTTTCCGAGCTTGGAAAAATAACTAAAATAATACCTGTGATAACACCCATGATAACATCTGTGATAATATTTATTTAAAAACTGTTTAACCAGTAATTAAGTAAATTATATCAAAGCCCAAGTCTCCAGGCTTAAGGATTCTACATCCTATGGACCTGGCCAAATACCATCCTTCATTGTTAAACGTTATATTTTTACCATAGCACGTTCTGTGGATTATCTTTTAAATTTTGTGGTTCTAACAGGTATTTCTACAGGTAGTCTTCATATATTTTGGCCAATTTTTAAAATGGAAACAAGTGTAATATTAGAGACATTGCTAAGTCGTCTATGACTTAGTCATGACTTCTAATCATTGAAAAATGATACAAGAACGTTATTTTACTGCGTCAACATGGATTTATGAAGGGTAAATCTACCGCAACGAACTTTATGGAGTTTTGCTCGGATGTTATTTTCAGACACCAAAATGAATTTCAAAGCGTTTGACCGTGTGAACCGTGGTTTACTTTGAAAAGAGTTTATGACCATTGGTCTCCCAAATTGGTTCTTAGTCTTTGAAGTCATGATGCAGATTATAGTTTGTGTATTTAAAAAATAAGATATCAACAAAGATGTTTATGAATTTCGGCGTTCATCAGGGAAGCCATTTAGGCCCCTTCATGTTTTTATTGTTTAAATAATGACTCACATAATGCACTTGAATATTCAGATATTCTTTCATTCGCGTATGACGGTAACTTTCGATTTTCGTACAAAAACAATGATGATTATGAAAATGATTAAAACAGTATGTAGTGTCAATGATATAGAACTTAATGTATCAAAGTGTAAGTGCATGTCTTTTTCTCGTAAACGTGCGAACTTTTTCATCGTGTATCAACTAAAGGGTAGATTTTGGCGGCCATATTGATTGGATGATATCTGTGCTTTAATATTCAGTTACTAATGCTAAATCACCATGACTAAGTACACGATTGAACAATGCGTCCAAATAATTAAATGATGTATTATTTATTATAAGGATAGACCTGGTGGGCCTTCACAGTCGTCTCAATCAATCAGCTAGCATTCGTTCGTCAAAGGAACGCAAAATCGACGCAGTCGATTTCTTCCCGTGCACAAGGACTCGGCCTTTCGGAAACTTCAATTTGGCCAACATTGAGTCGGGACTTAGGCCATTATGCCGAATGAAATGCAACTGAACTAGGAGCTCAAAATTCATGATCATATAGATAATGCCGGTTGTTCGCTGACTGGGCTTCGGAACGTTTGGAAGACCATCTTTACCAACGGCGCATTTTTGGATAAATGGTTGTGTTAAAAATAAAAAATCCCAGATATGGGATGATATCAACCCACAAGAAATATACCAAGTGACAATGCATCGTCAAAAAGTTACCGTTTGGTGTGGTATCTTGACCGGGCGGAGTCATTGGTCCGTACTTATTCGAAAACGAGGCGTTCATCGTCAATGGCGAGCGGTACAGAACCATGATAACTTGTTTCTTAAGGTCCAAATGGAACCATATATGGACCTAGAGTTTTTCCAGGAGGACACACAGCGGACGCCACGATTAAAATTCTCTATGAACGGTTTTAGGATAATGTTATCTCTCGAAGAGATGACGTGATTATGCCACTATGGTCATGGGATTTGACCCCGCTCGACTTTTTCTTGTAGGATCTCCTGAAGTCGAAGGTTTATAAGAATAAATCACAAAAAACCAATGCCATTAAGTTGACAATAACAAAGGCTTAAATTTAGAATCCATGTCACCGTAAGAAGTCAAGGCGGGCATTTAATTTAAATCTTGTCATGTGCCTTCCAAATAAAATAGAATTTTGTTAATACCTTACTTACAGCTTGTTTTATTCCATTTCAACAACCCTTTAAAATATGCGTCCTTAGTGGAATAATAGTTCAATTTATCAAAGGCTTATCTTATTCTTAACAACATCAATCTATTCTCAGTTTACCAAATTATTCTTTTAAAACCATATCACTTTTAAATATCTTATTTTGTGTCGATTGATAAGTCGCAGTATTGAAAATAAGAACCAACACTTTAACGGTAGCCATAAGCTCTTGGAATTTAATTAATTTATCTACTGATGATATTTTGTTTTTTTTTTTTTTGTTAATCTTTAAGAAACAAACAGATGCACAATGACAGCTGGTGGGAATCTAAATATTCATAAATAGTCGTATCATTGAATCTGTAGCTAGGAATTTTTATTGATATTTTATGATGGCTGAAAATATATCTTAATATTTACTGATTCAAGCAGAAAAATGTTTTATTTAAGAAACATTTTCAAAATGTTCGGTCTGTGAGTGAGTTCCAAACAGAAAAAAAACTGAATCTCTTTCATTTTTCAATGTCAATCAAAAGCAAATATAAAAGTGAAAAACATTTTCATAGTGATGAGCCTAAAATCACAAAAAAAATCAATATATGTTGCTTATAAGTAAAATTTAAAATGATCTTAGTACAATAGCTTCCCTCTTGAATTTAATCAATCATAATGTCCGTAGAATTTTTGTTTTATTCGTTTTTTATCTTATTTTTTATAGAGTTACGGCAAGATTGTCTGAGCTCCACCTGTCTTCTGGTAAGTGAAAATAAATCTTTTATGCCGGATGGTGGGTGATTATGTTATACTTGTGCTTTAAAGCCACTAATATTGTTTCATCAACTTTCTGGCAAGTTGTTTAACATTTCATTTTTTGACAACATGATAACTCAATTTCAAGAACAGATATATTTTGCTCATATAAACGGATTCATTTTAATGGAGTCGTCGGATAAAAAGGAATGTTCAAGGTTCTTAATTCGCATCTTTCATTCATTTTGGAAATGAGGGTTAACATGAAATAAATTTGTCAAGCAGTCTGTTCGAATTGCTATACTTTAAGAAAATTTATATCAACCTACTGTCACCCTCATTGAGTTAAGAACATTTCTATGAAAATTAATCGATTGCGAGATTTGGTTCCATTAAATTATACGACATATAAGAAAATCAATTTGTCTGCAAGTCGAGCCGGGATACTATAATTAAAACTTTGTTTCTTTATAATTTAATCAATCAAGAACTAGGTACACATATCTCTATTGAATTACCATATTCATCAAATTTATGAATCTGGATGCTGTTAGGAAGTTTAAGTAAACGAGGACAAGACCAAGTACAAAAAACAAACATCTGTCCATTGACTGGTATAAAACATTACTGATAGAAACAACTTCTAAGGTTGCGCGAACAGTAGTGCGACAAAGCGATGCGATGCGAGAAGCGTTGCGACAAGCGATTCGAGATGCGAGAATTAGATGCGAGATAGTGCGCACAGTAGAAGCGATTTTTGCGGTTGTGTTGTTGATTCCTTTACAATTATTGCCACTAAAATTGTAAAATTTTGCACCACACAGCACTGAAATAATAAAATTTTACTCTTTTGATTTTTTTTTTTTTGAAACCTCAAAACAAACAATATGAGCCTTCTCGCACGAACTCGCTTGAAAAAGTGGTCAAAACAGTTTGTGAGTGAGATGCTTGCGATAGGCATGCGAGAAACTCGTAACACTCGCATCAAATACCGCTTCACTGTGCGCACGTAGATAAAAATCAATGTAAATATATTTACATTTATTCGTATATGGGTCATTTTTTAAAAATTGATATTTTTTTTTGATCGTTTGAAAAAATTTTTTTTTCAGTTTTTCTTGGGTTTTAGTTTCTAAATCTATAGTAAACAAGTAGAAAAGGAGTTCTCCGAGTTGCGCAAAAATAATTTCAAATATTTTCCATTTTACGAGTATTTTTTGATAAAAATTTAAATTTTAAATTTCGAATGTACTAAAAATGTTCTTTTCTTGCATAAAATAACAATAATCCACAAAATAAATAGTAACAATAAATAGTTGAAATTTTGTGGAAAGCAAATAAATTTAATAGGATAATTAATAAAAAAAGTTGTTTGTTTACGAAATGATTTTGTTTAAAAGCATGAAAGAGTCAAAAAAATATTTTAAATAACGGCACATAACTTTCTTGGAACTTTTACGGTACCAATACTGTAAGGAATGATGAAATTCAGTATATTTACCTAGAATATAAAAAAATTAATAATAATATGAGCCATTATAAACTAAAAGAACATTTATTAAAAAACAAATACGAAAATGGCCACGGAGATTACAGGCCACGGAGATTACAAAATCGACTATTTCTTAATTTTAATATAGTAAATGTAATTCAATGTCATCCAAATTATATTAGGTTCAAGTATGAGTAAATACCTTTATTTTGGCGGTGGTTAGACTAAAAAATATTTATACGGTACAAAGATAACAAGGCCACGGAGATTACACTGAATTTTTACTCGGATGAAAAAATTATTTTGTATGCAAATTTTAAAGGAATTAACTGCAATAATTAAATTATAATAAAACATGAAATTAAAGGTTTTTTGACGTACTATAAGATAATGCATCGTAAAAAATTATTAAAAATTGTTTAGTTGTGTGAAAAAGCGAAAATGTTTAATTAGGTTTTTTTTTCCAAATCTTGTCACACTCGTTCAAATAAGTATTCGGACAACAAAACAATTTTTTTTTTGGCATATCATAAAATTGAAGTTTGAGAGAAGGCCTTTCAAACGACAAGGCCCAAAATTAAATAAAAAATCATTTTCATCATTAAAAATATTAATAAAACTGATTAAGCATGAAAATCACATCCCAAAAAGGCCACGGAGATTACACATTATTAATTACCATGGCTATTCGTTACCATCAATCGATCTGCAAATTTTTTCTTATAATGCTGACATATAAACACAGTTCCATGCCAAATTTCAAGTCTTTAAATTGAAATGCAAAAAAATAGAAGCTATAACGCTAAAAATGTAATTTTTTTAAAACGACCCTATACGTGCGCACAGTGTAGCGATATTCGATGCGAGTGTTGCGAGTTTCTCACTTCTGACCACTTTTTCAAGCGAGTTTGTGCGAGGAGGTTCATATTGTAAAATGTTGTGTGGTGCAATTTTTTAATAATTTTTGGTGGCAATAATTATCAAGGAATCAACAACACAACTCCAAAAAATCGCTTGTACTGTGCGCACTATGTCGCATCTAATTATCGCACTTCGAATCGCTTGTCGCATCGCTTCTCGTATCACATCGTTTTGTCGTACCACTGTGTGCGCAGCCTAAGAAAATAATAGTACGAGAGCTAGCAACATCGAAAAAAAACCTTCATTTTCAGATGGCAGATTTTTTTATTTATTTTTCTTCTGGCTCCCTCGATTAAAATGCGGGTAGCCAGGAGACGATGCGTTTTCCCGTGCGCGTAAGATTTATAGCGGTTATGAAGTTATTTTTAAAATCATTTTCAGAGGGTTAATTTTTTTCATTACGTTTTATAAACTATTAGCGATGTAAGTTCAAAAAGCCACACATTTCTGTGGTTGTAAAAGCCTAGCCAGACACTTTTTGTAAAAAAATTGAAAAAAGCATTTCAATAAAATTTTCGAAAAAGGGGCTAGACTTGCGATTAATCGAAGTACAGGCAAATTTTGGGGTAGTAATTGGGAAAGGCCCCACCATATTCCGAATACCTAAGAATGGGTGAACAAAAACGTTGCTAGCTCTAAGACTTTAAGGGGTACATATACTTTGGAGTAAATATTATGAATTCTACGAATGATACCGTATTGGAGATCCTTCGAAGAATTACTCTAGGAAACTCTTATTTTATCACTTTGCTAAAACAATTGGATACAAAATACCTCATGCAGAAGATAAAGTCCACGCTCTCCAAAACCCTTATACCACCAGTCTTGCCTTACGACCCACGACGCCAAGTATTCAAAGATAAGCAGTTAGTCCCCAGGGTAGAGGCGACAATAAAGACCGAAACTTTGGTTTAATGACTAAGTCATGACATAGTGATTAGTCTTAGACTCTAGATGAATGAATCCCGCGTGTACCGTGTCTGTGGCATGAATCGGAACCCAGAAAAGCAAGTAAATAATAAAGAGAAAGTAAAATTTAGTAGCATACTGGAAAAGTATAAATCGGAAACTCTCTTACAGGGATGTGATCCTTAGTTCTCTTTAAAATATCAAGGGCCATAATTCGAATTGGAAGGAACAGGGAACTTAGTCCCGATTCCCAATTCATGATAAGTTCAAAACTGAGTGGTTCTATTTGAGTTCATTTCCAATAAACAATACAAAATATGGAGGGCTCACAGCTGTACCGAACCAAGTCAAAAAAAAAAATCCAAAACTAATGCCAAAATCTCCGCAAAGTTGACCTTTATTCAGTGCAGTAATGAACTAATTCAAAAATTGTTTTGTTCCTTAGTTAACGGTAAAAGAACCAAGTCAGTGCCTCTCATTTTCGATTTATTTCAAAGCATAAATGAACCAAGTCAGTATTATTCAGTTTTCCTCAATTTTATAGTCGAACAGACGTGGGGATATGGTTTGTTTCGTATTTTTCATCTCGTTCTGCATGCTGCCCCCCTGAAACCCCCCTACTAGGGTACACTATAAGATTTGGGGTATTTGCGAGGTTGGGTGTATACTTACTTACTTACTTAGGTCCTCAGACCTTTTATGTCCATGGGGAACCCCTAGTGGGGCATAGGGCATCCACAACGTCAGCTCGCCATCGTGTTCGGTTCCTGGATATAAGTCGCAAATCCCTCCAACTCTTGCCTAGTTGGGCTGCTCCGTCGTCCAGAAAATCCTAAGGATGTTTCGTAGACATCTATCTATTAATGAACGTTTGCAGCTTCTTAGTGACACCTACTGTTACTTTCCAATTGCTGCAACCGTAAAGTAAAACGGATACCGGTTGTTGAGAAATATTAATGAGAGAAGATGACTGGGTTCCGAGGCTGATCATCTTTGTTTTACCGTAGTTGATTTTCAGCTCCACGATTTCTGCTTCTCTCTCCACCCCTGTTGTCAATTGGTGGAGATCCATGATCCTATGAGAGAGCAAGCATACGTCGTCCGCATTGTCAAGAAGTTTCAGGTGAGATGTCAGAGTCCATCGAATCCCTCCGTTTCCCGTCAAGGCCGCTCGCAGGAGATCGTTTATCACCAACAGAAACAATATTGGTAACAGAATTCAGCCCTGCCTGCGTAAACCTGCTTGTTCGTCATGGAGTGTGCCTTCTAGATGTTCCCTGATGCGTTTCAGTACTATTTTCGCTAATATTTTGACAACGGCAGGCAGAACACAAATCCCCCTTCCAGTTTTCGGAGTTGGGTGTATGCATTTAAAAAATCTGGGTTTAAAGAAACTTTGAATTTATCCTATTTATCCAATATCAACAGCTGTATTCTAAATAAACATATATATGGCCAATTCACTTCATTTCACAATTTAAAAAAAAAATTGGTCTAAACCCTTTTTTTATTTTTTTTTATTTAAATTTATGCGAAATATACGAAATAAACCGTTAGCGAGATAACCTTGACCGTTGCTGGACATAATTTCTCATGGCTCAAAATCAGGTGGCTTCGATTCTATCGCAATTCACCTTTTTTTCAAATTTAAGCAAACACTCAATAAAGAAGTTAAGTTTTATGTAGTTTATTTAGGAAAAGCAAAGAAAGGGAGGAACCTACAATCCCAATTTTGAACAAAATAGCCTCTATCCAACTCGTCGTAAAATTACGTCAGATAAAAGAAGGGATATGATGGATTTACTTAAATTTATTCCATCCATGTACCATAGTTCTTATAAGAACCTACCCAGGACCAGCCCCAAAGTCATGAAGACGATGAAATTTTTTATCACTAATAACTGTTGTTTTTTATTTTTTAAATAACCTTTACTTTGTAATACATTTCTGTTAAGTTTTTGAAATAAATTCATTATTTGTTTTTCCTCCTTTTTTAAATTATACCAATTTTTATTTTCCTTACTGACTATTTTTCATAATTTTTCGAGGCAATAATGAACCAAGTCACATTTTTTTAAATTTTTCTTAAATATTGGGTACATTTTTCAATTCTTCTTTTTCATTTTTGGTCAAAAGAAAACTGGGTAAATAAACTTTCCAAATGTCTTTACTTTGAGTTAAATGTGTATTTCAGTAATTAATGGCAGTTTATTTACCTAACCTCATAATATCTTCGAAATCACTTTTTCTGACTTGGTTCGGTTCAGCTGTGAGCCCTCCATATGTTTTTTGCAATTTTAGTAAAAAAAATAAATACATCTTCGTTGATCCGCTTAGGTTATATTCAATCACCTAGCAGATGAGGCACCTATGTAAAATTCTAGAATAAGGAAAGTGGAGGGAAAAACAAAGTCCGGAACTATATTCCACATTCGCGTGGCAGTTAAATAATGAATTTCTGTACTTAACGGTACGTCCCAAATTGTCATCAAAGGTAAATTTACGAGCATTTCTATAGGTATGAATATTACCGTGTAATTTTTTGGGGAGGAATCCAGCTGGCTATTCCACTAAAACACTGTTTGTAAAAATAATGATGGTATAATGATAATGTTGTATCAGAAATGTGAAATGTGAGAACGTGTGGGAATTATTGATTATAGAAACAGTTTGAATAGGAATAGAAATTGACTTTTTTACTCCTTCGTGTGAGTATAAATAATAAATGCTTTAATATTAATAATTACATGAACAAGTAAATTTCAATAAATTGTTAAATTGGACTCCTAAATATTTAACATAACATAAACCTTATGTGACTATCGATTTTTTGATTTTAATTGCCTTTTTATCTTCAACAAATACCTATGGTTCAACAATTTGGAAGTTTATTCAACTTGGGATGGTGAAAAGACTAATCGATGGAGGACATTGGAGAAAGCTAAAGCACTGTAGTTATGAACTCACTTTTAACATTCAATCAAAACGAAATATATATGTATGTGTCTAATACTATCCAAAGGCACTTTATACTGTTGTCAAATTTGTGTTCATAACATAACTCGTGTGAGCCTGTAGATAGAATTGATATGGGAAATTGTGGATATTCTCACGTAGTCTTCCAGCTTGGATTGAGCTCAAAAAGAAGAAAGGATCTAGTAGGATTAGATGTCTCTTATTGTGTGTTATTTTTGCACAATCATCCGGAATTTGAATCACTGACTCAACCGGATCACCGCACTCATTTGACACCATCTTAACTGTGATAAGCTAAGCATCTTGTTGACTGGTGCTGAAATAGTGGCCGATCCTATTGAGCGATCATCCCATCAAATCGATTCTAAAGAATCAAACGGAGGGTACGGAACAGAAGTAACCGTAGAGCCATTTCGCCAATGTCTTCAAAAAATGCACTTCCTAATAATTGGGCTTTAAATTTGGACAGAGCAGGGCATTTACAGATGAAATGGAGGACTGATTTCTTTTTCCGGTGGTATCCACAGCCACGACAGCTAGTGTTATGAGGAATGCCTAGCCTTGCTGCATGCGCTCTTATTGGCTTGTATTCGCTGCAGGAGGCTACGATCCTGGCTATGTCTTGCCTGTGTCTGTATATGAGAACGAGCCTTCGGGATTTATTATAGGTGTATCGTACGCAAGGCGTACGAGGAAGTGCAAAGGAACATTTATTCACCCCAGAGACAGCTACTTTACTCTTTCTTTCCTACTGAGTACCAGCCAGATAAACACACATGCAAGCAAACATGAGACACACGCAAGCAGAATGAAATATCCTATGTATTGTAAAATGAATTGTATATATTTCAGTCAGTCTAAAAAGCAAGCTCGACCTGGTCGGTCAAGAGAATAAACATTGGGTTTTTTGAAATATCTTTTTCCCAATCAAAGTTTATGTGTTTTTATTTTATAAGTATTAATTATAATTCGCGACGGGTTTAAGATTATACATTTGGTCCATGTCAAGCCGGATATGAGACAGTGAAACCCCCTATGGATAATCCTACAGTCCACAATTTAAATAAAGAGGCAAGCTAAAAAAGCCCACTAAGTAAAAGGAAAAGCAAGCTGTGAAGTGTTCTAAAATAAAATAATAAAAAATAAATTATAAGGCAAGCGGCAAGCCAGAATGGGCAACAAAAGTGCAAATTTAAGTGCGTCATATCGTTTAAAACAAAGAATCGCGTCGCCACCACGCTGTATTCAATGCCAGCTGCAAAACCATTTACATACCAGAAGTAAAAGGAACAGTTAAATTAATAAATAGCAAGCCCAAATACAGCTGCAACAGCGCAGCAACAACGACACGCATACTCATACGTAAGAAATTATATATTCCTTTTATTTACATTCCCCTTTTAGGTTTCACATTAGCAACGGCGCGACGGCGACAAAAAACCACACGAAGGCAAGCTATACCTAGCAACGAGCTGCGCACACAAGAGAAGAAATACATACTATTTCCATTCATTCTTCCAATCTAGCCCCACTCCAAGTGCGAGTGCGCACTAAAAATAAAACAAACACAAGCTATACACACACATAGCAAGCTAGACAGTTTTTTGTATTCTTCCAATCTCGCCCTACTCCAAGTCCAAGTGCGAGTGCGCACTGAAAATAAAACAAACACAAGCCATACACACACATAGCAAGAAAAAGGGACAGAGCAAGCGATCAACAATATATAAACGCAAGGGTAAGACAGCTGCACAAGATATCTTTATTAGTTGAAAAACCGCGAACGTGACAAGACGTGAAAAAAGTTTTCTGAAAATAATAAAGTGAATTTAAGCAATACAGCAAGAGAAAAAGAATTTATATCGAGAAAGATGTAAGTGACCCAGTTTTTAAATAAATAAAAAGTGAAAGCTTTAAGAATTAATGTGCAAGCAAAGTTATTTCGAAAATAATAATGCAAGCGAGCGGAGCAATGGCGATAGGTAGTTTTTTGTTTCTTTTTTTTCCCTTTGCGTGATCTATTCAAGAATAATGATATGTGTCGGCGAATGACACAGCGGTGCAGGGTGGTAACGACACTGTGCTGTGGGGTATTGTAATACATATGTGCGTATTTACAAATTAAGGTACTGTGCAATGGGTTCCATGGTTCGGTTTCTGTGCGTTCTTATAATGGGTTCCCTGGTTCGTTTGTCTGTGCGTTTTATAATGGGTTCCCTGGTTCGTTTGTCTGTGCGTTTTACAATGGGTTCCCTGGTTCGGATGTCTGTGCGTTTTATAAATGTATCTCGACGTGAGTACAATATATAGGTAGGTCAGGGTGTACAATGCTGTAGCCATAAGCAAGCGGAAAGCTAAAAATAGCAAGCGTTATTAAATACATTTCTTGAGCAAGCAATTACAAGCGTAATAAAATATATTTCTTTAGCAAGCATAATAAAATACATTTCTTGAGCAAGCAATTACAAGCGTAATAAAATATATTTCTTTAGCAAGCATAATAAAATACATTTCTTGAGCAAGCAATAACAAGCGTAATAAAATATATTTCTTTAGCAAGCATAATAAAATACATTTCTTGAGCAAGCAATAACAAGCGTAATAAAATATATTTCTTTAGCAAGCATAATAAAATACATTTCTTGAGCAAGCAATAACAAGCGTAATAAAATATATTTCTTTAGCAAGCATAATAAAATACATTTCTTGAGCAAGCAATAACAAGCGTAATAAAATATATTTCTTTAGCAAGCATAATAAAATACATTTCTTGAGCAAGCAATAACAAGCGTAATAAAATATATTTCTTTAGCAAGCATAATAAAATACATTTCTTGAGCAAGCAATAACAAGCGTAATAAAATATATTTCTTTAGCAAGCATAATAAAATACATTTCTTGAGCAAGCAATAACAAGCGTAATAAAATATATTTCTTTAGCAAGCATAATAAAATACATTTCTTGAGCAAGAAATAACAAGCGTAATAAAATATATTTCTTTAACAAGCACAATAAAACAAATTTCTCGAGCAAGCGTAAATGGCTACAGCAAGCAAGCAAGCAAGGGTCAGAGTGATGATGTAAATTCCACATTCTGAATAAATAGCAAGCGTCAGACTGATGATGTAAATTCCACATTCTGACAATATAACAAACGCCAGAGTGATGATGTGAATTCCACACTCTGAGAATATAGCAAGCAAGCAAGGGTCAGACTGATGATGTAAATTCCACATTCTGACAATATAACAAACGCCAGAGTGATGATGTGAATGCCACACTCTGAGAATATAGCAAGCAAGCAAGGGTCAGACTGATGATGTAAATTCCACATTCTGAC
This sequence comes from Philhelius festivus, assembly GCA_963931855.1. Classification (NCBI taxonomy): domain Eukaryota; kingdom Metazoa; phylum Arthropoda; class Insecta; order Diptera; family Syrphidae; genus Philhelius; species Philhelius festivus. The sequence continues at coordinate 4,496,171 of OZ007556.1, read as the reverse complement.
AATATAACAAACGCCAGAGTGATGATGTGAATTCCACACTCTGAGAATATAGCAAGCAAGCAAGCAAGCAAGGGTCAGACTGATGATGTAAATTCCATATTCTGACAATATAACAAACGCCAGAGTGATGATGTGAATTCCACACTCTGAGAATATAGCAAGCAAGCAAGCAAGCAAGGGTCAGACTGATGATGTAAATTCCACATTCTGACAATATAACAAACGCCAGAGTGATGATGTGGATTCCACACTCTGAGAATATAGCAAGCAAGCAAGCAAGCAAGGGTCAGACTGATGATGTAAATTCCACATTCTGACAATATAACAAACGCCAGAGTGATGATGTGAATTCCACACTCTGAGAATGTAGCAAGCAAGCAAGGGTCAGACTGATGATGTAAATTCCACATTCTGAGAAAATATAAAGAATATTCTTTAGCAAGGTAGCAAGCAAAGAATTATGATTCAATTACTATGCGAGCTTCGAAAAAGAAACTCTTACTTTATTTGATATCAAAAACAGGTAGGGAAGATTAAACGCCAAATGCTCTCGCTAAATATATAAAAAGCTTAAGGGAATAGGATATTTACAAAATATTTCTTGTATTACAAAATTTCGTTTACTTATTCATTTACAGAAAAACATGGCAAGCCAAAAAACTCTGAACTCCTTAATTACAGCAATTAGGCGTCAAGAGGCCTTTACGAAGCAAGACAAATTTGAGCAAGCTGACGAGGATGAGCTGAAAGTGCGTCTCGAAAGACTTGAGGCCACCTGGGAACAAATTACAACGGTCCATTTGAAGGCCTTAGCAAGCAAGGGAAACACTGTTGAAGAGACAGAAGACTTAGTTATAGTGGCGGAAGAGTTGTATGATGAAGTCAAAAGCTGTATACGCCGCCGATTGACAGCTATACACAAGCAAGGGCAAGCAACATCAGCATCATCCACGCAAGGGAATCAGCAGATAGCAGTCCAAATACAGATGCCCCCCCCTACACAAGAAATGAAAAACACTTGGGGTGAGTTCAATGGCTCGCTAACGAAATGGCAAGGGTTTCGGGATCGCTTTGTGGCAGCTGTCCACAGCAACGCAGAAATAAAACCAGCATTCAAATTTCAATATTTAAGCAAGTCACTGACAGGCAAGGCAGCGAAGACCATGGGAGAATGGCAGCTCACTGACGACAATTATTTGGAGGCATGGGAGCGTCTGAATCAACTCTATGGCAAAAAATATCAGACATGTCGGGAATTGCTCAGACAGTTCATTAAGCTCCCAACACTGCAAGCAAGGCCAGCTGCCGATGACATTCAACGCATGTCCAACGTAACTCACGAAACTATGAGACAGCTTCGCGCGCAAGGGATTCCTGTTGAGCACTGGGACATGTTCATTGTGCATATGTTGCATGAGAGATTGGACACCGATACTAGCAGACAATGGGAGCTTCAGCGCTCTTCGGAGACGCCAACAGCAAGAGAGATGCTGGATTTCCTAGATAAGCAAGCTGCAGCCAGTGTCGAGCAAGCGACCGCTCATAGGTCCAGACCACTCTTTCGGAGCCATAGCGAGCAAGCAAGAACAGCTTCGGCGACCAGATATAATAGGTTCATAGGGGAAAGGCCGAGTCAGCAAGGGGCAAATAATAGCAGTCAACCAATAGCCGGAGGCTCTAGTCAGATCAGGCAAGCTATAAGGACAACTCGCAGGTGTGAGATGTGTTCAAGAAATCACCAGCTTTACCATTGCGAGCAATTTAAGCAATTAAACCATCGTGCAAGGGTGAACTTCGTGAGAGCTAGAAAACTATGTGAGAATTGTTTAAAGCAGGGCCACAATGTGGATAGTTGCTACCAAACCACATGTCAGCGTTGTCCATTTAAAGTCAAACATAACAGCGTATTATGTCCAGCAAGGGATGAAGCAAGGATGGGATTTGTGATGAATACAAACAGCAAGGCGAAAATACGCAAGGGAGAATGACGCCAGGAAATACCAGCAAAACGACGAAAGCTAGCAACCAGCAAGGGAAGAACGTCAACTGACCCACTTATCGACAAGAAAAGCATATGTAGCCATAATAATTTGAATAAAGTCGAAACCGATTTCATGTCTACCTATTTAAATGTTTTTAACTCAATTTCTGATTCCACAGCTAATATAAGTACAACCTTGATGCCAACCATGATGATAAGAGTGTATCATCAGGGCAAGTATTTGGGACCTATTCGTGCCCTTCTTGATTCAGGGGCGCAACCAAATTTGATACAGTACAGTGTGGTGAGTGCGTATGGCCTCCCCACTAGTTCGATAGCACGCAAGGTTATAGGGGTGGATGGAAGTCCAGTGAGGATACACAAGCAAGCTAAGCTAAAGATAACACCATGGTTTGAATCAGAAACATGCATTGAAGATGATTTCTGGGTGCTTCCGAAGGAAGCGAGGTCAACGTTAGTTACACCACAGATGAACCTACAGCCAATTGCTAGCCAGAATGGAATTCCGTTTGCAGATCCAACCTATTGGAAGCAAGCCCCTTTCTTGATTTTGCTGGGGATCAGGTTTTTTGCAAGGGTCATAATTCATTCGATACCGCGCGGTGTAGGGGAGTTAGTCACAGTAGAGACAGCTTATGGGATGATAGTTTTTGGGGTGCATCCTCTAGTTGTAGCAAGGGAGCAAGCTGATTGTATACATGTAGCAAGGTGTATTGAATTAGAGAATATAGACAAAACGTTAAGAAAGCTTTGGGAAATAGATGAGAAAGCGATGCCAATAGCAAGGACACCAGAAGAGCAAGCGGTCGAAGACAATTTCGCAAATACAGCATGGCGAGACGAACAAGGTAGGTTTGTAGTAACAATCCCACTAAAACCTGGTACGCAAGATATAGGTTGCTCCAGGGCAATAGCCTTAAGAAGGTTTATGTACCTCGAGAGAAAGCTCGAAAGGGAACCATCTCTTAGAGAGAAATATATTAATTTTATGCGAGAGTATGCAAGCCTCGGTCATATGACCAAAGCATTACACAATCCACAGCCTGGCAAGCTAGTCTATTATATACCCCATCACTGTGTAACAAGGAAGTTTCGAGTGGTATTTGATTGCAGCTGTCGCACAGACAAGGGAGTTTCTTTAAATGAAGTTCAACAGCTAGGGGAAAAGTTACAACGTGATTTATTTGATATAATCATGCGCTTCAGAAGACATCGAATAGCCTTTAGTGCTGATATAAAGATGATGTTCAGACAAATACGAATAGCACGACAGCAATGGGATCTTCAGAGAATATTCTGGAGAGAATCACAAAGGGACAAACTGGAAGAATACTGGTTAACAGTTGTTACATATGGCATGACATCTTCTGCCTACAATGCAGTGAGAGCTCTTTTACAATGTGGTCGCGATGCAAGAGAATCATTTCCAGATGTGGATAATATAATAGCAAACGATTTTTATATGGATGACTGTGTCTCCGGATGTGATAGCGAACAAGAAGCCTTCCTTTTGGCGACACGTTTGGACAAGGTACTTAGAACAGCTGGATTTGAACTACGCAAATGGAAATCAAACAGCCAATGGCTTACGAGCAAGCTTGATTCAGATGAAGAAAGGGCAATGTTATTCGATAATGAAGGGCAAGCGGCGGTGCTAGGACTACAATGGCTGATCGATGATGATCAATTTACTTTTGTAGTTAAGACAACAGAAATAACAGGCAAGGTAACAAAACGCAAGGTGTTAAGTTGTATGGCACAGCTTTATGATCCAAATGGATATATAGCGCCAGTAGTAATACTGGGAAAAATCTTTATACAGGACATGTGGCGTTTAAGTTTAGATTGGGATCAAGAGGTAACAGCTGAAATGAATACAAGGTGGTTAAATTTGTGGGAAGGGATCGACCATCTGGAGCAATTTAGGATAGACAGGTGGTTAGGCATGTGTAAAGGAGAGAGTGTTCAAATACATGGTTTTTCAGATGCATCAATGGCTGCATATGGGGCAGTTGTATATGTGCGAGTAGCAAAAGGGGATGGGAGAATATTGAGCAAGCTAGTAGTTTCCAAGACACGTGTGGCTCCGTTGAAGACGATAACCATCCCACGTCTCGAGTTAGCAGCAGCAGAACTGTTAGGCCGTTTAATAATTGATGTGCGAAAAACAATGGAATGGCAAGGGGTTGAATATAACTTATGGACAGATTCCATGGTAACACTACATTGGCTGCAGAAGTTTCCCCGCGATATGAAAACATATGTGGCGAATCGAATATCATCCATTCAAAATAACACAGATGTCAAGCGATGGCGGTACGTCGGGACAAAGGAGAACCCTGCCGATTTGCTAAGCAGAGGGATGTCATCAGAAGAGCTAGTAAACAGCAAGCTATGGTTATACGGACCGTATTGGTTATGTCTCCCTGAGAGTAAATGGCCAGCCAATCCGATAGCTAAGCAAGCGCCGGAGATAGCAGTTCAAGAGATGAATGTATGTGCAGTTACAACCTGCAAGGTACGTCTAGGCATATGGATACCTGCTAAACGAGAAACAGTTTTGATTGAAGATTACTCTAGCACACTCACAAAAGCGGTGAGTATTTTAGGTTATATATACCACTATATGCATAGGTTGCAAGCGGAAGCAAAGCTTACTAAGCAAGGAAAGATAAATAGACGCACAAAGCGAGAAATGGTGACGCATATGACACTCACTACAAATGAAAGGGCAAAGGCTTTACAATACTTTATTAGGCAAGCGCAATATGAAGTTTATGGCAAGGACATAATAGCTCTTAAAAGCAAACGCGAGCTCCCAGAAAATAGCAAGCTAGAATCGCTTAAGCCAATATTCAACGATGAAGGACTTCTATGTGTGGGAGGACGCATTCATCAAGCAACAGGCGAGTATGAAACACGCCATCCAGCAATAATCCCCAATGGGACGAGGTTAGCATGGTTAGTGATAGACAATGTGCACAGAATAACCAAACATGGTGGGGCACAAATAATGATGCAAGCTATTCGTCAACGTTACTGGATTCCAAGGTTACGAAATGAATTGAGGAATTTTATACATAAATGCGTAGTGTGTGCTCGATACAATTACCGATTAGAGCAGCAGCTAATGTCAGAATTGCCAGCTGATAGAGTGCAGGCTGGGAAACCATTCTTACATACCGGGGTAGATTATGCTGGACCCTTTATTCTTAAGGTATTGAATAGGCAAGGGAAACAAATAACTTTACGCAAGTCATGGGTAGCAATATTTGTCTGTTTGAAAACAAGGGCGGTTCATATTGATTTAGTGGGTGATCTGACATCCGTATCCTTTATAGCCTGTTATGATCGATTCATCAGTCGACGAGGTCACTGCCAGCGCATGTACAGTGATAACGGTACGTCCTTTGTTGGCGCAGCAAGGGAAATTAAGCAAGCTTGGAAAGAATGGCAAGCACATGAGTTATTTAGTAAATTGAGTCAAAAGGGAACAGATTGGATCTTTATGACACCAGCCGCTCCACATCAAGGTGGGATTTATGAGGCGGCAGTTAAATCGATGAAGTACCATCTCAAAAGAGTGGTAGGTCAGCAAATACTGGAATGCGAGCAATTCTCAACACTATTGATAGGTATTGAAGGAATTTTGAACTCCCGCCCAATTCATCCTCTAAGTGATGATCCTGCGGATTTGCAAGCGTTAACTCCTGGTCATTTTTTTGATTGGAGAACCAATAATACTACCACCATCTTTCATGATGGCTGATGAACCAAAGACGAAAGGGGTCAGACTATATCGGCAACGACAAGCTATGTTTAACAACTTCTGGAAGAGATGGAGAGAGGAATATATTGTAACTTTACAAGAGCGTAAGAAATGGAGAAGGGAAAGGGATTGTCTAAAGGTAGGACAGCTAGTATTAATTAAGTCCGAGAATTTTCCACCAGCCCAATGGGCCTTAGGCAGGGTATGTGAACTTATCATGAGCAAGGACGGAATAGTAAGATCGGTATGTTTAAAAACCGAAACGGGACAGCTTGTTAGACCAGTGCAGAAAATCTGTATACTGCCTGTCGAACCAATTGCAGAGCAAGCGAATTTACAAGCAAGCTATTAATAATACTAACCCATGACAAGTTAATCTCTTTTCAGTTCAAGGAGCAAGCGAATTTATAAGCAAGCTATTTATAATACTAACCCATGACAAGTTAATTTCTTTTCAGTTCAATGAGTAAGCCAATGCGAAAACTGTATGAAGAGCCATTCATAAGGAACCAGCTAATAATAAAATGCAAGATTCTCAGCCGCCATTAAACCATGAGCAAGGACAACCTGATGACTACGAAATCCTATAGGAAAACGTGCGTTTTCGTCGGGACTGTATCGTACGCAAGGCGTACGAGGAAGTGCAAAGGAACATTTATTCACCCCAGAGACAGCTACTTTACTCTTTCTTTCCTACTGAGTACCAGCCAGATAAACACACATGCAAGCAAACATGAGACACACGCAAGCAGAATGAAATATCCTATGTATTGTAAAATGAATTGTATATATTTCAGTCAGTCTAAAAAGCAAGCTCGACCTGGTCGGTCAAGAGAATAAACATTGGGTTTTTTGAAATATCTTTTTCCCAATCAAAGTTTATGTGTTTTTATTTTATAAGTATTAATTATAATTCGCGACGGGTTTAAGATTATACAATAGGTACACCAAATCTTTCTTGATATAATGCAGTTAGTTAAACTGATCAACGGTTCTATTCGTTAAAAAAAATTGAGAAAATATTGCCTTTCATAAATCCTAGCGGAATGTTGACTCTGCGTTATGAAATGCTGATTCTTGCCTGGCAAGGTCGTCCGTCCGTTAATTCCCATCAATGCCACAATGACCCGGAACACAGATAAGAGAGACATTGTGATTAATATCGAGGCTAGGTTCATTGCGGCGTTGTTGGAACAATTTGGAGGATGATATACTAGATTGAATTGCTTTAACAGCCGCCAGACTGTGATAATAGCCCTATTCCGGTTTTGCTTTGGATCCTGTTTGTACACCTTGCATGCTTCCCATTCCCAGATAGCTAGTAATTCAGCTTAAAAAACAATAACAAAATCCGGTAGCCCAAGCACCCTAGATATATTCAGAGTCTCAGAAAAGATTTCTGAGCCATCAGTTAAGATAGTTGTATCGAAGTTTTTCGTCACGACCCGACGTCATCATCTCAGTCCTTTCTTGATGGGAACATAACCTTAAAATCTTTACTTGAGCCGATCTAAGGGGTGCAGTAGTCTGGGAGTTGAAAAAATCTCTATGGGAATCAGATCCATAATATCGCTGTGGCTATAAAGTTTGGCAATCCAATAGTTCGATTTCCTTAGCCTTAATGCACTGCAAGATACTAAATACTTAATGTGTAAATGAAATGGTTAAATGTACAGAAAAACGCTTAAGTAATAAGTTGGGCAGGATCTTAGAGCCTCTATGGTGCCAACGCTAGCAGTAAAATACATGCCGAAGGAAGAATACCACGCTGGCTTAATTATTATGAAATAAAATTATTTTACTGGCTGATTAATAATTTTATTACATAGAAGTTTTGCTCTTTGGTTGATATGAAAACCCGGACCTCCCATTCACTCCTGATATTTTCTACAATCCACTTCTTCATTTTGCCTTTTGCTAGAGGTGGGAATATATGCCGAAGCCCAACAAATTCTTTCTGTGGTTTATCCAAAGAATTCTACGAACAAGCTTGTTGTCGTAAACCAAGTTTCTTCTATTTTGCGCTTGTATATTTTCTTCGATCCATTTCTTCTAAATTCATCACAGTTTTTGGTGACCTGTGGTGGCCATGTAGTTTTGACACCTTTCAAATCTGTTGTTTATTATTACTTTACTAGTGCCAAATTACCATGGCAAGTCCATGATATAACTTTGTTTTTATCAAAATGACTGTTCGTCGTTTGGTGCGTTCAACCCACGTTTCGTGGCTGGTCCGGTAATCAATCAACCAACATCAAATCAACGCAAGATCAGCCGAGAGCATAGCATTGGTGCATGAAAGTGTACCAGCAGAGCTCGAGGCGGTCGATTCCTCGTCGCCCATAAGAGCTCGGTCTTTCGCAGATATTAACTTGCTAAATTTGCTACCATAATGATATAATAATAACTAATTAATTATATTTATAAACTTAAAAGCATTATATAAAAAAACATTGTTATCTTATTTGTACTTTGGTGGATAATACCTATTCATGCATGTACCTATCTTATGAATGTTAGTTATTAAGTAGTCTATAAGAGATTAAAAAGCTCTGTTTGATGAAGAAAGAATAAATAAATAAATAAATAAATAGATAAAAACAGAATGCTATGCAAATATGAATTTATGTAAGAACAAAAATTATAAGTCTTAAAAAAATAAGCTTTTTTATACAAATTTTTTTAAAAAAATTTAAGAAAAAAATTTGGTACGCCAACTTAAATTTTTTATTATTGTTCGAATAACAAATAAATTTACAAAAAAAAATATTGACCCGTTCTTGAGATATTGAATTTTCCAAGAAAAAATTAGATTTTGTTTTTCAAAATTCAAAAAAATATTTTTTTTTTTAAATTTAGAAATGCAATGTTTTTTTTAACTTTTTAGAAACTTCTCTATAAAAAATTTAATTAAAAGCCGTTATGCCGATAATGAGAAATTCAAAATTCGAAAAAATAGTCTTGTCTTGTTTTTAAATTTTGTTTTAATTAAATTATAAGTTGTAAGAATTAATAGAAAGAAAAAAATGTAAGCAAAATTCTCGGAACCGTTTTTGAGAAAATACGATTTTCGAAAACCAGTTTTTAACATTTGTATGAAGAGTGCCGTTATTTTTAGGTAAAATAATTTTTTTTCTCAAATCTTGTAGATTATATTAAAAAACTTTTATTTATCCAGTTTAAAAAAAACGTAGGATGAGGTTCTCGAAATATTGAGTTTTGAAAAAAAAAAATTGATTTTTTTTTAAATCCAAAAAAAAATTTTTTTTTTTTCAAAATTTGAATACACAATAATATTAAAACTGCTGGGGAGCTTTAACATAAAAAAAATGATCAAAATCGGTCGCACTGTCTTTAAGAAAATCATTATTATTATTATTATTACAACTTTATTGATTCATAAATAAATTACATAATCAATAATTAAAGAATTGAGCTCTACCTACCAGGGCTTTGAGCTAAATAATTATAAAATAAATCAAATTAATAATTCTAACTTTAAAATAATTTCATTAACATGTTTTTAAGAAAATCAAAAACAAAAAAATGGTTCCAAGGAGGGTACCAAAAATAACCACTTTTTTTAAAATGTTTTTCAACCATTTTCTAGCTTCAAATAAATGAAATATTTGAGTTGTTTTAAAAAAAAATCTGCGGGACAGTTTTAAAAAAAAAATATTTTTAAAATTTCGAAAAAATATCGTATGGCAGGTACTGTTAGTTTTGATCTTCAAAAAAAAAAGGAAAAATACGTGTGGGGGGGAAAAATTAAAAACGATATCTACCAAGTTTGACGAAAATCGGCCGAGCCGTTTAGGCCGTAGTCAAACCGGAAGACAGATAGACAGAATTGCGAAACCCACTTTTTTAGTCTTCGCTATCATCGTAATGTCAACTTTGATCAAAATCTCGAGTTCGATTTCTCTTACGAATGCATAACTTGTCTTATAGTAACACAAGTAAAAATATTTAAGTTAAATTAAAATATTCGTTTTTAAAAAGGTATGTTTTACCTTTTTATGACAATTTATTCAGACCTTAGAAATTGTAAACTTTGTAAAAAACCGGAATAATTAAAATCGATTATGTGTTAGAGTTTTAAAATTCGACCTCAGACATCGAAGAGCTGTTATTCTCGGAATATTTGTAGATGATAGAACTGTCATCAGTGATAATGAAAAAAAAAACAAATAACTGTAAAGTGAAATCACCAGGAAAGAGAGGGAGAGAACAAGAGAACCGTACCTGTTCAAATTGCAGTGGAACAGAATCAGTGGAATGAATTCTTTGGAGGAATTCATCAGCAGAAGGCAAATATTGTGCATTATTCAGTGGCGTACAAAAAAAAAAGTTTCGGATTCACAAAATATTGAAGGGGTTAAAAATTTCCATCAAAGCACTATTTGAACCAAAGAACTCATTTGCTTATCCATAAATAAGGCAGATTTTCTTATGGGATATACTTCTGAGAAATAAAAAGTTACAAGAGGTAAGAAATATATTGAAATACGTCGGAAATTTGAAAATCAAACAATTTGCTTTACATATAGTTTCATTTAGCATCAAATCGCTAATATTTTCACAAAAGCAGAAAGAGCAAGAAATTGTTTCAAAATTTTAGCCAGCTTCAGGCTAAAGAAGGAGTGTTATAGAGTGAAAGAACTACAATTTGAATTATATCTAAGCAGCTGTTATTGTGTGCTTATACTTTTCAAAACACCTCCAGCATTTGTTTAATATTTATTTTAATTTGATTACAATGTAATTTTTCATTCTATGTCTATCTTTTCATTCAACTATGTGTGCATTAAATTTTAATAAAACATGAGTACATTACAAACAAAGTTTATTTCATATAAAATGTGTGAGAATGTTAGCATATTTGCCCATATAAATTCACATATATGAGTTCACAGACAGAATGTTCTTAAAAATGATTTAATTCTATTTTTCACACATATCTAAGACTCTACTCTTTCTCAAGTTTATCACTCAAAAAGTTCTACTTACACATGTGAAGAAATTATTTCATTCTTTATTCTTAACTCATTTCAAAACCCCTTTTGCATACCATAACGACCACTTCACAACAATTCAAAACATATTGCCTTAATTTAAAATTCCCACCCGATTATTATTTGTTAATAATTTGTTTCCTTAACACACTTATCATTGATCGATGGGTAATTGATAATGTCCTCCTTTTTATCAGTACAATATTTCTTCCATAATTATTTATGCTACTATTAAAAATTCAATATTTACAAAAACCCTTCAAATCATAACACCCTGATAATGTAATGGAGCTACAAACACTCAATTTCAACCCTCTTTAAATGAATGAAAATCCTGTTTTTGCCCATAAATCGTTTTAATAAATTCTTAACTGACTGAGAGGACAACGACACGCATCGAAGATACATAAATAGATTTGAACCATAGTCGGATTTTATCTTTAAAAATAAATCTTAGCCCCAAACATCATCCATACGTCGTCTGTTCGAAGGAAAATGTATTTTTAACAACCCTTAAGTTTTATGCGGTCCCTAGAAGATAGAAGACGAGCTAATCCCATCGTTTGTTATCCCCTGCCACCTGATAATCACATCATAATTTAATGAATTATTATCAGAACTATCTTAACTGTGTTAACTTACCTTTTAGTTGCTCTTCCGTGAGAAAGTCTACAGCTTTAAGAATTCCTTGCTAATGGATAGGGTGCTCGTAACCTTATAACTATCTATTACACCAATTATAGCATAAATTTATTAGTGAGTAATTTAATTAAATTAAACACAAATAGAGGAGAAAGGGTAGAAAGGTGCTTTTCAAGCCTCAAGATTTCATTCATTATACTCGTAGCACCATAAGGACACACATAAATTGCACTGTTTTCTTATTTTTTTTTAATTTTTTTTTTTTAATTTTAAACACTTTGATCCGTTTTTATTTCGATGTTCGATATTTTTTTTAGCAAAAACAGACCAGTATTTTGAAAATTCTAACAACTTTGGAACATATGTTTCAAATCTGCGATGATTTTTCTAAGGACAACACTAATATCGCGAAATCCTTTACTTGCTTTGATCGTCCCGTATGAGACATTCAAACTCGCCAAAGAACCGTTATTAACTGAGAGTAGATCCCTGACCAACGAAACGAGGAAAGTGAAAATTCAGTTGGGAAAATGTAAACATTTTTTGATGCGCTTCAGGAGCATGCGTGTTTGGGAATACAACGAAATCACGTCTCATGCCATGTGCCATAGTGTCTATCGGTAGCTGTTTACTCAGATGGTTTTTAAATTTTGTTGATAAACAAAAGCCAAAAACGTATTGGTGGGAAAAAAAACATCGCAAAAACATCGCATTTTGTTTTGGCCAGTTTTGGGCGGGAGAATTTCGTTTGTTTTCAATGAAAGGCATAACGATGATGCTTTAGAGGTTTATAGTAAAGCTGAGAACTTCGAAACGTGATGACGATGTTGGCCTTGGTGAAAATATAATAAATATTTGCACACGCAATTTTCTCCATTTGAATGATTAACCTAATGGAATGATGCTTTTGTATGGTTTGACGACTTGTTATTTCCATGTAATTTGCAAAAAAGTGTGGAGACCTTTTTGAAATTGAAATTAATTCAGTCGTTTAATTTTTGTCCCTTCTATTGGGAAAATATGTATATATATTTTTTAATTAAATTCAGAAAATCCTTGTTATGTAGAACTTAATCACTCATTATCATGGATCTGTATAGGATTATTCTTTTATGCAAAAATATGACCATCATTCATAAGGTAATAAAGGAACGAGAAGTCTTTCGAGGTTAAAAAAAAAAACTTGCAGATTAAAGTCAGACGGAAAAAATCTCTAAAAATATTCGTACGCGTGCGGGTAGTTAACCATGGAATTAATGATATAAACTAAAAAAAAACGGCTTTCAAATAATTTTTTTAATAAAAATGAATATGATTTTAATAAAATGCATTGAAAAACAAAAGAGTTGTATTTTGATCATATATTGATTTTCGACTTTTTCATTAACGACATAAAATATTTCCGAAAAAATAATTTTTGAATAAAAAAAAAAATAAAACCTTTTTAAACCTGCTATATGACTTTTTCATTGATGGCTCTAACCCTTTTGACCAACATTTTTACACAGGACCAACAATTTTCAAAAATATATTTTTGGATTTTTGAAAAAAAAAACTTTAATGTCAATATCTTGAAAACGAATGAACGATTAGTTTTTGAAAAGTATTACAAAAGGGTTTTATTATCTTGAATTTTCCTTAATTTAAAATTATATTCTTGTGCCCAAATACTTGCCACCCTACAAAGGCATGACCCACTGAGTCACAACTGCTGTCGAAATACCTCAAATAATGAAAAAGGTATTCATCGTCGACAGCAGTTTCGCGTTACACTTAATGTGACTCAACGTGACACAATAAAAAGCCTTACTTCCAGAATGCATCTCAGTAGGTCAAAGCTGAGTAATGCATTTTGGAGGTAACCGTTGGTAAGTTCCAGTTAGGTCTCTGGGAACTCGAGGAGTCCAATTCAAAAACCCGACACTGACGGTCGTTTTTATATAAGAATGAACTTAACAATATAACCTCAAGTATCTTCTTTATTATATAAACATAAATTAAAGCTGAAAAGAACAAAATGTGAAGCTCTATAGAATATTAATTAAATGTCAAACTTTTTGTATCCTTGATCTACAAAAAAATACAATGCAATAAATTAGTTAATTAAATCAATGTATTTATATTTATAAGCAATTTTTAAATTCCAAAGTTCTTTTAAATGAGATCAAGTACTTGCGACCCAGTCGTGCCTTTTACTTTATTTAAATGCAATTCAGTTGCAAGTACTTGCCCTTATTTTGGGATTTCAAAAACTGTTGTGATAAAAATATGGATTTAATCAGATAAAAATGTTCAAAAACATGAAACTAATTCTCAAAATTGTCCTTAAAAAAGTGTTGGCTCAGAAATATTAAGTATTATACTCATATAATACAGAAGAATTAAGAATCCAAAAACAAAAGTAACGAAAATTTCAATATCCAATATTATTTTAGCTTTAAGGAAGCTTTTACAAGGATATTTTGTTTGAAATCGAGCAGCCGTTAGTGATAAAATTGAAGTTTTGAAGTTTTTTCTTAACGGTTATATGGTAGAAGCAATTATTTTTGTGAATTAAAAATAAAATTTCAATTTTCATTCTAGGGAATCATAGAAACCGTTAAGTACCATGTCTTTTCAAATATTTAAAATCTGCAAAAAACTACCGTTTTGTTATTACAAACGAATATGCTTAGTTAAAAAGCAAAAATTAAAAAATAATAATAATAAAAAATATCATGTTCCTAGTAATGTTTACTATAGTTAATTGTATTAAAAACGAATATATCTATCAAATCTGGCTGAACGGCAATATGCCATAGCCTTTATATTTACCTTTGTTATGTAAAATTTAAAACCCAGAAAAGAAACCGATTGTATAAGAACTACTATTGAATTTACATAATAAAGAATCTAATCTAATCTAAAAAAATCCATGTTAGAAGATAAAAGGCAATACCAAGAGACGACTTTAATATTTGAGCGAAATGAGCTCTATAAAGTTAACCATACATTGAAGGGGTTTTTGTATGGTTACATACATGCAGTGTACCTGCGAAGCTTCATATATTTATGAATTTTTGAATATTACAACAACAACTTGAATGAACTACCACCAAATACCCGGGTTCTTATTTGGCTGGAGTTATAGCTATTTCACGGTTGCCAAGCCGATCATCAGACTCCTTTATTAGTGGTGCTTAGCCTTTATACTATCAAGTTTAATCGAAAAACTTTTTTGCCTTGACTGAGATTTGAACCCAGACCTAGCATCCTCAGAAGCCAATGCCCTACGCATCACGCTACCGAGACCACATGATCAGGTCCATCCCAATTTAGGTTTTATCGTTTATCAATTATCACTTGAGGACTAGCGTTTTTATTAGTCATTCAAGTTTTGTTGTTGTAAATTCGGTTTCTTTCTATTTCTCCGAACTCTGTTTATAAGCCAACAATTCGTTGTATATTATAAGGAGGGAGATTTTTAATGAAAGATTTGACTCTGGTCAAGTTTTAAATTTATTGAAGGGGTTTTTGTATGGTTACATATATGCAGTGTACCTGCGAAGCTTAACTTAATATTTATGTGAACTCTAAATTATGAACCATTTATTGTACGGAACTTAAAAAATAAAATGCAGCATACATATATGGTCAGTTATATAGCGTCCATTAAATAATGCTTCATTTCGCTCAAATATTAAAGTCGTCTCTTAATTTGATTGTTGGTAAGGCCCAATAACTTCAGCAATTTAAGATGTAGGTCGAGATAGACACACACATATACCGATTTTGTTCCAGTTCGATTTTCTTAATAATCTCTTTCATCCCCTTTAGAATGTTCACTAGGGCGTATGTGGAATATTTGGTTTCAGAAATAAATAATACAACTGTACAACGCAAAATGATTTTTTTTGAAAATTCAATACCTCAAAACCGAAATCATATTTTGTTTTAATATGGTCTTAAATATATGTTCACTATTAAAATTGGCATACGGAACCCTTTCTTTGCGAAAAAAGTGTTAAACTCTATATTTAACGGTACATCCAAAATTAGACTCGTGGATGAATTAATGAAAATTCCTAGAAACGCGGGTATTAGGTGTGAACAAACTGAGAAAAGGATTCATTTGGCTACTTTAAGCGAGCATTGCTTGTGTAAAAAGCAATAAAACAAGGAAATACATGAAACACATTCTGACGGTGTTCAAGAGATGGGAAGGATTCCGTGATAGCTCTGTTTCTTATCAGTTTTAACACTCTGTTCTGAACTCTATCCAATAAGTGGAGAGAAGCTGTACCAGCCCAAAGATGTGAGTTATACTCGAGTTTTGGATGTATAAATGCCTTATAAATTGTATCCAGATCAGAAGGGGTGAAAATTGTCTTACACTGATACAGAAATCCTTAGCATTTAGCAGCGTTTTTGGTGGTCTCCAATGAAGATCATCGTTGACACACATACCGAGTACTGGCAGCTTTTTGGTTTCTTCTATGAAAGGGGCATTCAGAGGCAATGCTTCAATGACATCAAAAACCATCCAATACACCATGTATTGAATGATCCGGAAGGCAATTTCTAATTCAAAGTACAAGGGTTTCTTTGATTCCAAACGCACGATTTTTCGATAGTAGGGCTTGATGCTAAACATCAAATGCTTTAGAAATATATACGAGTATGTATGTTTAAAGAAATAAATATCTATTATATTTTTGATGATTTCTTGTTTTATTATAAGATTAAACTATCAATAATATAACATATTTAACAAATATAATTGTGGAAGACCATATGTTACAAATAAAAATTGCTTGAAGAATCTGGAAAATAACCAACATAAAATCAATAAGTTTTAGCTATGTATTCTAAATAAAATGCACGACTGGGTCGCACGAATTTGCTCCTATGTAATAGACTAAGAATTTTAAAAACGAATGTTTTTAGAGAAAACTGTTCATAAGGATAAAATTAATTTTTAAATTCTTTTAGTAGTAAGAGAAAAAAACAGAATGCTATGCAAATATGAATTTATGCAAGAACAAAAATTATAAGTCGTTGTAGTGGTTTCTTAAAAAAAAGCTTTTGCATACAAACTTTTTAAAAAAATTTTAAGAACAAATTTTGGTACGCGAATTTAAAGTTTTAATTATTGTTTGAATAAAAATTAAATTTACAAAAAAAAATATTGAGCCGTTTCTGAGATATCGAATTTTCAAAAAAAGGAAAAATAGATTTTTTATCAAAAATTCAAAAAATATTTATTTTAAAGTTTTGAAATGCAATGTGTTTTAGACTTTTTAGAAGCTTCTCTATAGAAAATTTCATTAAGATCCGTTATGTCGATAATGAGATATTCAAAATTCGAAAAAATGGTTCTATGGTAGGTACAAGCTGTAATATCTCAATTACAAATTTTTTTTATTATATTAAAGATCATAAAAATTAATTGAAAGAAAACAATTTTTATCAAAATTCTAGGTGCCATTTTCCAGAAAAATACGATTTTTGAAAACCACTTTTTTTTTAATTTTTTAACATTTGTATAGTGGGTACCTTTATTTTTAGGTAAAATAATTATTTTTTTCTCACATCTTGTAGATTATATTGAGAAACTTTTATTTATCAAGTTTAAAAAAAATCTAGCATGGGGTTTTCGAAATATTGAGTTTTGAAAAAAAAAAATTTGAAGTTTTTTTTTTTTAATCAAAAAAAAATTTTTTTGAAAATTTGAATACACAATTCTATTTTAGTTTTTGGAGAGCCTTAGCAAAAAAATAAATAATCAAAATCGATTGTACTGTATTTGAGAAAATCAAAAACAAAAAAAATTGTTCCATGGGGGGTACCCTCAATAACCATTTTTCGAAAAAAAATATTTTTTAAATCTGTCGAACAGTTTTTGAGAAAAAAAAATATTTATAAAATTTCGAAAAAAATTCGTATTGCAGGTACCGTTATTTTTGGTCTTAAAAAAAGAAAAAGCGGGGAAAAAATTAAAAATGATATCTACCAAGTTTAAAGAAAATCGGCCGAGCCGTTTAGGCTGTAGTCGAACCGACAGACAGACAGAATTGCGAGGCCCACTTTTTTAGTCTTCACTATCATCGTAATGTCAATTTTAATCAAAATCCCGAGTTAGATTTTTTTTACGAATACATAACTTGCCTTATAGTACCTATAAGCAAGTAAAAACGGGATAAGCGGTATAAGACGGGATTTTAAAAAGCGGGATTTCGAATAAACGGGATTTTAAAAAGCGATATTTTAAAATAACGGTATTATAGAGGACGGTATTTTAAAACTTTTTTGCGGGATTTTTGAAAAACGTGATTATAAAAAGCGGGATTCCGTTACGCTCCCGAAAATTTGAAATCAAACCAATTTTTGTTTTTTAATTAAAGACTTAAATTATCAAAACTAACTAATCTGAAAATAATCTATGACTAGATTCTGTCATATGATTCATATTCCTCCGATAATCTGAAAAAGTAGAAATGTTTCATCAATCAACGTCAGATCATAGATCTCATACCACGGGTGGGCTAATTTTACTTAATCTTTGTCTTCAGTCTAGTTTAGTTTCTACTATATATACAGTGACGAGCAAAAGTGGTCAAATGATTTCGCTTTTTTGAAAAATTGATTTAAGTAAGGATTTTTTAATAGAATTAAAATCTTTTTTATTTTATTATTTTGTTTATTTAACTCACATTTATTATGTATAGTAAAATTTTCAAAAAATAATATATTATACAAAAACAAATAATAATAATTTTCTGGTTTTGTCCAATTATGCACGTTTTAGTTTCAAGAGATTTAACATTGTTTGTTCATTGAGAGATGTTCCTCTCTATTGTGCTTTGTTTGTTTTACTGTTATTTAACAAGTAACAGTTGAGATAATTTTATTTGTTGATAGTTTGTTGTGGGTAAATTGTTCATTTTAAAGCGTGTAAAACTCATTATTGTCAAAATGAAAAAAAAAAACTGTAAACATCAAATCGACCGCGCTAATTTTTTACCAAAAAGTGGTGAAACATCGCGTGAAGTGTCCAAAATTTTGAAAATTTCAAAAACTTCTGTGGTTAATATTAAAAAAAAAGAGAAAAACATCTATGTCCTCCCAATGAAAAAAGGACGAAAACGACTACTTTCTGATTTGGAAGCTAGAAGAATGGAAAGAGTTGAGAAGTTGTGGGTCCAAAACACCTAAGCAGGCAGCCCAAAACATAGACAAGCCAGTTAGTGAATGGACTGCACGCGGGCACTCAAAAGAATTGGGTTAAACGCTAAAGAGAAACCGAAGAAGCCTCTGGTTTCAGCGAAAATATTAAAGCCAGGTTAGCTTTTGCTAAAAAGCACAAACACTGGGCCATTGACCAATGGAAAAAGTCATTTGGTCGGGTGAGACGAAGGTCAATAGAATAGGAACGGATGGTAGATATTTTTATTGGTCACGTCCTGGAGAACCACTTTAACAACATCAATTTCAAAAGACTGTGAAACATGGAGGAGGTTCGGTGATGGCTTGGGGCTGTTTCTCGTGGAACTCTGTTGGTCCTTTGGTGAAAATCGATGGCATCATGAACAAAGAAAAATATTTGGACATTTTGAAGACAAATTTACCACCTTTTACTGCATCAACAGGTTTCAATGATTGTGAAATAACTTTTTAGCAGGAAGGAGATCCAAAACACACGTCAAAAATTGTCTCGGAATGGCTGAGAAATCAATAGTTTACGACGATGACATGGCCAGCACAAAACTCTGACCTCAATCCAATGGAAAATTTATGGTCACAGTGAAGCGACGGTTGGGGCAGCACAAAAATCACACATCAAACACTCAGGAGCTTTGGCAACGAATGGAGCTGCAATGAGCCCGTATTCCAGAGCAATTTCTCCATAATTTGGTGAAAAATATGCCAAAGCGTTGCTCCCAAGTAATTAAAAATAAAGGTTTATGGACTAAATACTAAAGAAAAAACATTGAATTTAAACGTGCATAATTGGACAAGTCTAAAACTAATGGAATATTTTTTGTTTTGTATAATATATAATTTTTTGAAAAAGTTGTTATAAATAATAAAATTTAGTTTAATAAACAAAATGAAAAAAATAAAAAAAGATTTTAATTCTATTAAAAACTCTTACTTTAAATCAATTTTTCAAGTAAGCGAAAACATTTGCTCGTCACTGTATGTACGAGTAGTTGTGGTCAAAATAATAGTAGTGAAAACCTAAAATAAATTAATCTACTAATTTAAAAAAAAAAATTGTCATCTGATTTTCAAATGAGTGTTTTTTAGGCTTTTAATTTTAGAAAAAAATAATTTTCAAATTCAATAAATTGGTTGGTAATTTCAAATCTTTCCAAGTCATATAAAAAAAAGCTTTCAAAAAAATAGAAGCGCATTCAAAATCTACCTTTAAATATTACAAAAGCTCAACGACGACGTTGCATAAAATTAATAAGATTTTCACATCTTTCTATAGGTATCTATAGCTTCCCAAAGGGCTGTGTTAGTAATTGGCTTACAACTAGCAACATACTTCTTGAATTCGCACCAAAGATTTTCTATAGGGTTGAGGTCTGGGAACTGCGCAGGCCACTCCATGACATTAACCCTCTTTTCTTATCTTTTCTTGGAACCACTACTTCCCATCTTCAGCATATGGCAACATAATTTCCTCAATGATCTTCACATAAAGATGCTGGTCCATAATTCCTTGAATCCGGTATATTGGACCAACCATAGAAAAAAAAAACTTTCCCAAACCATTATGCTGGATCCATTATGCTGGTTTTGTGATGAGGCAATATTGAATATTGATCCCTGTGTGAGATAGTAGTCTCTGAGAATACAGTGCTCCTCTCATTTTCGAAATTTGTACAACGTTACTTTACAATAAAACTGGTGGTGTAACAGCTCGTTGAGATTCATGACCAAGTGACTTACAACTCTCAACCATTTGTGTAGGCGTACACCCAGGAATAGAGAGTACCTACAATTTTATGATGAGTTTGAACGGCTAAGATGAGCAGGAGCTTTCATGACAAGAGACACTCTTGGACGATTTTTGACTTTCTCACAAGAGGACACACCTGAAAAACATGTTTGCAATGGCTGAGAATCGAATCAAAGACCCTGTGATAATCCAACGCATTTTCCATTATGCCAAGGGGTACAACCTTTCTACTGTCTGATTTTATTGTGCTTTCAACACTTTTTCTATATTGCTAGTTTCACATTTATAGACGTAAATCATAACCGTCGATCTTGGCGCTGACCAAAATGACGTTTTCAAGAGCATGGGCAAATGAAGCCATCACTTCAAAATCGGCATCAAACCGTCATTGTCTGCATATGTGCTGGCTACTTTGTAAACATAGACGTCGAGATGAAAATTCAAGTGCTTTATTTCGTCTTAAACCTTTTTTATTTGGACACACTGTTTGATCAATGCTCTTGCTCACTTTTGAATTAATTTTGTAATATCTCCAAGTGTTGTAAAAACTAAACGATTTACATATTTACTTAATAGATATACATTAGACTGGGCCAAAAAAATTGACTATTTTTTTTTTTTGAAAGATATATCGAGAATATCATTCAGAATGACAAAAAAAAATTTTCGTAAAAGTTTGAGCCCTTAATATCAATTTTAAGAGGGCTATCATCGCTAATTTTGATTTTTAGTCATAATTTCATGTTTTGCGTCAGAACTGACAAAACATTGAAGTAAAAAAAATTCATTTTGACTTACTTTTATATAAAATTAAATTCCCTACAAAAAAGGTCTAATTGAAAATTTTCGTCAGACAAGCCGTTTTTGAGTAATTAAGCTTAATAAATTGTTATTTTTCGTTAGTTACAAAATTCCAAATTAAAAAAGTAAAATCGAAGAAAAATAACAATTTATTAAGCTTAATTACTCAAAAACGGCTTGTCTGACGAAAATTTTCAATTAAACCTTTTTTGTAGGGAATTTAATTTTATATAAAAGTAAGTCAAAATGAATTTTTTTTACTTCAATGTTTTGTCAGTTCTGACGCAAAACATGAAATTATGACTAAAAATCAAAATTGATATTAAGGGCTCAAACTTTTACGAAAATTTTTTTTGTCATTCTGAATGATATTCTCGATATATCTTTCAAAAAAAAAATAGTCAATTTTTTTGGCCCAGTCTAATATACATACATATGTATCATACTATCTGACAGTCAAAGAGCGGGAAAAAGTTGTCAGTGTCAATATAACGTACCAAAAAATCGTTTATATGAACCACCCCTTGTATGAATATAATTATATATAAATTTACAAGGCCATTTTCTAAAACTGATTATCATTTATTCTAAATTATTGAAATTATTTTTATTTTACTAAAATTGAATTAAAAAATTTAATTTTATTTGAATATTTTTCAATCGATACTGAAGAAATTTGTTTTATGTAGAAATCATAAAAGCACACCCTTAAGATACAACATCGTTTTGTTGTATTTAACTTAATCTGAGCACATAAATTCTGGAGGATATTTTCCCTTAGATTCCTTCATCGTCATGAATCATTATGTAGATAAATCCAACCAAAATGATACCCAACCGGAAGTATGTATTTTATATCTGCGCCAATGAATGGTCGTGTTGAGAGATATTTATCATAGCGTGAAATTACTTACGGTGCTCATTAAAATTGTTATAATCCAACTCTGTTGGATGATGTTTATTATGTATATGACCGGAAATAACTAAATAATACAAAATTAGTGAGAATTTTTATTGTAGTTTGTTCTGTATATGTATGATTATTTTACGCTTTATCCCATATTTACTAAGATCAAGCTTCCTAAACTCGTCTCCAACAACACTGCTGGTAGCTAGCTAAAGAAAACCAATTTAACTGTTGCACATTTTTCCGAGCTCAGGCTTGCAGGGTTTTCGATTAATAAAAATAGCTAGTTTTCCGGAGGAAAAACTGTATTAATGTAGCAGCCATACTGGAACAGTGGGTAAATGGCTTTCGAGTGAGAGGATTATAAGACAACCAAAATGATCATATTTAAAAGAGCGCAATCCCAGATCAAGACAAGTCTTAAACTTTTAGCTAAGAAATACGTTATGTGTCCAAACCTAAGCAACTCCGATATGACAGTTATCAGGCTTGAAGATAATGCAGACGGCTAATGGTTGGCCTCGACGTATGTACTTGTCCCATGACTGGCACCAAAACCATCACCACCATGAGAGTTGCGAACCCTGAAAACTGAAGCAAAATCCGACTAACCTTTTAAGTGGAAATGATTCAAATGCACGGTATACTTTCTGGGGTAGTTCAGAGATCAATGAACAAAGTGATTTTCTTACTGAAAATAACCTAAAAACCTGCAACTACCATTTTTGTCTTTCCAAATTCGAAAAATTATGAAGAATGAAAGAATGTACCCCTTGGCATAATGGTTAGTGCGTTGGACTGCCATGCAGAGGGTCTTGAGTTCGATTCTCAGCCACTGTCAAAATTTTTTTCAAATGTGTACTGCCTCTTGCGAGGAAGAGACAAATCTTCCAAGAGTAAAAGTTGTTATGAAAAGTGTACCTTATTAACTGTTGGGAATTGGCAGAAAATTGTAGTTCCTTTCCATTCCTGCTAAGCACGCACATTATGAGAGTTATTACGTTATTAGTCACTATGTTAAGGCTATTTTCAATCCGTAATGGGCACTAATTTTTTTTGAGAGGTGCACTGGTTTTTTGATAGTAACAACCTTAATTCAATGTTAGAGATTTGGAGAGTATTCCCTGTGGGTCACAGATGAATTCTCTTCAATATAAAATATAAAATTCTTAAAAGCATTATTTTAAAATCTCTTACCCAAATAAATATGGCCGGAAAACACTATCTGCAGGACAAGAATAATCTTCAATATCTACCACAAACATAAGTCTTACCAAACTTATATAGTTTGTCTCAAAGGTTTACAATCGAGCTCTTCCTCGCTCAGCCAAACATTATGTCTGGAAAGAATTTTGCCTATTTATTCAAAATATAAAGAATTTTGCCTATTTATTCAAAATATAAAGAATTCTACAAAACTTGGTTAAGTGCTATCGAGAAAACATTGCAATTCGTCATTTTTGAAAAAGCCTTATGTTTTCTGGACAATTTTTCCAGCCGAGTCTTTAGAATTACGGATGGTAAAACACTTTTCAGGAGAACAGAACCTATATGTGTTTAACGTGGACACCTGTAAATTAAGACTTTATTCCACGGAGGGCCTACCCTCATCGGAGTCAAATTGAGCCCTGACCATTAGCCCCGAGTCTGCCGAAGCCAACAAAGTAGCAAAGCTGTGACATGTTGCAGCATGTGCACACCTCTTGCTTAAAGGCGAGGTCTATCTAACACCTCTTGAATTCAAGCACGCTTGAAAACCATATGTTTCCGCCTTTGGAATAAACCACAACCACCTTAAGTAAAGACTGGTTCTTATGAAGTTTGTCAGTACTTTTTATAGGGCACTATTTCCTGTGGTGCCAGAATATAGTTTTAGGTGGAGCTTCGCAACCGAGGTCACTTACAGATGAGTTACTGCGAAACTCAGGGCCTGTCAACCCCAGGATACACACACCCAGCGATTGATCGAAGTAATAACCAACCACTAGGAGTGTGCACCCTTTCATTAGTCTTTATTTTAGGAACGATTGCCCT
Organism: Philhelius festivus; assembly: GCA_963931855.1. Lineage (NCBI taxonomy): Eukaryota > Metazoa > Arthropoda > Insecta > Diptera > Syrphidae > Philhelius > Philhelius festivus. The sequence goes on along the minus strand of OZ007556.1, from coordinate 4,472,051 downwards.
AAGCAATCTTTTTGATCTCAACGATCGTTTATTTTTACTATCATATTTCCAAGATTGCTAAAACCAAAACATCGAGCAAAAGAGAACATTATCTCAATAGCTTTAGTTTATGCTTTGGCAGTGACTACTCTGGTCACTTTTAAGTTTTCTTAGTTGTCTAAATCTTCAGCTGGTTTATCCGGAGAAATAGACGTAAGCCTCCCCACCACGACAAGGTAAAACTCATCGGGGAGGAGGTTCGGAGAACAGTAGACTCGAATCGCTTAGATCGTCAAAACGATTATCATTAACGTTATCGTCAATAATTTGCTTCACGTAACTTTATCACTATCGTCTCGTCAATCGTTTTCGGTATAAGAGCGTTCAGTTAATTTCAGATACTCTTATACTGTGACTGAAATGTCAAAATGAAATCCATGAAAGACAATGCTTGTTCGATAACTTGAAAATGTTAAACCATTGCTTTATTTCGGACTTTTCATTTTCGCTAGAAAGATTCCATTTAATCCACAGGGGACATAACTTGGCTTCCAAGATATTTGTCGTTTCCGAAACTATTTTCGATAATGTGCTTTGTGCAAGAACGAGTCCAAAATCGTTGCCTGTCAACCATTGGTACCCTCCGCCACCCCAAGTCTCAATAGTTACAGCAAATCTTAATATTGATGGTATAAATGTAGAACGACAACCATCCGGCTAGTTTATTGTTTGAAGTATCATTAAAAACGCTTCTTTTGAAATTCGAAAACGTTGAACAAAACTATAATGGTTTAAATTATTTTACAACAATTAGTAAGAAGAGTCTGATTCATCTCTTAATTGTCTTCGTAACCGTATTAATTGTTTTTTTTTTTTTGAATTTTCATTTTCACTATGTACATAGCAAAACTAAATTGCGACGAAACATTTTGACTTCAGTTTGATTAAATAGTAATGGAAATTAATGACAGACGATACCTATTTATATAGCTATCGTGCAAACGATATCACTTTGACGATTATCGTCTTACGTGAAGTGACACTATCGTCAAAACGATATCACTTTGACGATTATCGTCTTACGTGAAGTGAGACTATCGTCAAAACGATATCGTCCGACGATAATCGTTTTACGGAATGACCCCCCTGATTTTCGTTTCTTTAATATGGAACACAATCGTTCCACTGATTGTGTTCGATTGTCTTTCCCCCAGCCAGAGGCACCCACTAGACCGACATCATATTCCATACATAACTTTAAAGACCATATAAATAATCCATAAAATATAAATTATAAAATTGTATTTCATTAAATTTAAAGCTTCTGTATACCTTCTTAGATGTAGAAGGGGCTTTCAACAACGTCCTCACCGAATATATTCTAGAATCACTCGTTCATTTTGGTGTGAAGAACTACACCAGAGAGTGGATCATATCTACAATCAGTGACTGTAGGATTTAAGGTATATTAGTTTATATAAACATGACCAAACACGTTAACAGAGGAACACCTCAGGGCGGAGTTCTATCCCATTTTCTGTAGGTTTTAGTCATTAATAGAATTCTCTATTAGTCGGAAAAATGTAGCGTGAAGGCAGATGTGTATGCAGATGATTTGTTGTTATTGATGTCAGAAAAGTTCACTTCTGTGTTAAGTGAAATCACGGGAATATCTTCAAAACAGGTTAGTAACTGGGCTACAAATTGTGGATGAGAAGTTAACCAAAGCAAAACTGAACTAATACTATTTACTACTTAAACTAAGATACAGCCCTTCACTTCAACCCACTGTGTCAACAGCCAAACAATCTCCTCCAGTGCCAAATATCTATGTGTTATTTTCGACCCTTAAGTAAAAAGTGGGATTTCCAGGCGAAAATGATCTTGTGGATGCACACAGACGGGCTATACGAACATCAAATAACATTGATAAAATTAAGAAGGTTCAAAGAACTGCTAGCGTTAGCACCACAGGGGCTGGAAGATCTTGCCCAACTGATGTCTTAAGCATTTTCATTTTTTAACTTCCCATAGGGAGTTATTGTAATCGGTCCGATTTGTCAAATTGGAATTTTTGACATTTCTCGATGTTTCAAGGTCCCTAGAGGCTATATCAATCATTTTTAGAGAGATGTCTGTGTGTGTGTGTACGTACGTTCGTACGTGCGTACGTTCAAATACAATTTAATGTGCTCATTACAAGGTCATACAGATTTGGTATGAATTTGGAAAAAAATGAACATACCGTTATTTTTTTAAATAAAAAAAACTGAAAAAAAAATTTCATAACCCAGATATTCTAAGAACGGAAAACAATTTGAAACTCAAAATAATTTTATTTTACGAAAAATAATGTGTTTGACAACTGGTGAAAATTAAAAAAAAAAAAAACAGTTTACAGTTTTTTTACAAAAAATAAAAAAACTATATAAAATTCTATTGAAAATTGGTAAAAATTGTTTTTCGACTCAAATTTCTTGAGAACTAGTAGTGATATTGACTTCTAATTTAGTTTATTTTATACATAGTATAATTTTGTACAATTCGTAAAATGGTGACAAATATTGTATTAATAGTTTTTTTTTAAATAAAAAAACTATTAAAAATTCTAGTGCAAACTAGTTAAAATTGTATTTCAAGTTGAATTTCTTGGGAATGAACACCGATAGTGCCTTCTAAAGTATGTTGTTTTATACATCGATACCTTCCCCTAAGAATGTATACTAAGCGACATTTCTAAAATTGTTCAGGAAACGAAAAAAACGAAGAAAGTTAAGATAATTTTTTTTATTTGTACTCTAGTTTCCTTTTCATGCATAATAGATTGGCGAAACCCAGGCCAAAACGTGGCCCTTAACATATAGTATATTTCCTCATCAAAAAGTCATTTTCGAAAAAAGTGTCGCTTAGTACATTCTTACGGGAAGGTATCGACATAATACAATTATTAACATATGGTTAAATTTTGACAAGTATCGAATTGACAGTTTTAACAAAAATATAAAAAAAAACCTACTAAAAAGTGGTAATATTTGTTTTTCGACTAGAATATCTTGAGAACGAGCAATGATATTGACTTTGCCATTATTTAATTTTATACATAATACAATTTCTAACAAATGGTTTATATTTGATATAATATCTAGTTTTAGAGCGGATATATTCTGTAAGTACCCTTCCATCAATAACTAAACCATATCTTTTATATTTGAATATTTCGTTTTTAAATTTGTTTCAATTAAAATGTTTGGAACCGAAATAATAAAGTAATTTCTATAATATAATACATATCTTTATATTTTTACTATCAACTTAGTTTTTAGAATAATATATTGTAATATTTTTGCTAGGTTCGTTAAATAAAACTTATTACTCTTTCTAATATTTCTTCTTTATTTTTACTTTCCAAATCACAACAATAAATCCAATAAGCAGAGTTTTGCACACTTCCGTAATCAAAAATCAACTGTGTTGTGCTCACCGCGAGCACTCCCTTATATACTCATGTTAGTTGTTCTCGAAAATTCGCAAAGCTTCTCGTCTTGGAATGTTCTAGATGGTTGGAATAAGGGGAAATACATTTGACATTGGAAAAGAGCTTTTTGTTTCTTCCATAAATTAGATATGTAATTTTCCAACAGATGGCGCTGTAGTAGTATAAAGCTCTGTTCACAACATTGCCCCCTTCTTAAGATTGTTCGTCCCGAACAATTCTATCTCCAGCTTCTCCACTGTATCGGTGCAGTCGATCACTATGCACAACTTTTAACTTTCCTCGTGACCCTCTTTGAATTCGGTAAACGACTTCATTGATTTTCGTGACGACAGTATAAGGGCCTTACCAGTTTTGTTGAAGTTTCGGCGACAATCCCTTTTGACGGTGTGGATTATAGAGCCATACACCATCTCCTACTTGGAATCCTGTCGTGTTTGCTCTTGTGTCGTACCTTGTCTTCATTCGATCGCTGTAAGCGCTCATTCTAGTCCTGGTCCTTTCGTGGATGTCGATTAGCCTCTCTTTCAGGTCACTCACGTAATCCCCAGTTTCCTGAGACTCTTCTGATGGGTGTCCAAACCTTATCTCACTAGGCCGCCGTATGCTTTTTCCGAACAGGATTTCAGATGGGGTTTATCCTGTTGAGCTATGATAGGCCATCAAAAATAGTGGTATGTGCCTATCCCAATTTCTTTGGTAGTCGCCTACGACTTTAGTGAGGTGCTCTTTTAAAGTCCTGTTGAATCTCTCGACCATTCCATCAGATTGGGGGTGAAGTGGTGTGGTTCTCGTTTTCTTAATGCCAAGGAACGCGCGCACCTCTTGGAATATGTTCGACTCAAAGTTCCTTCCTTGGTCAGAATGGAGCTCCATAGGCACACCGAACCTGCTTACCCAGTTAGACACAATCTGGTCGGCCACGGTCTTGGCTTCTTAGTTCGGGATAGCGTATGCCTCAGGCCATTTGCTGAAGTAATCCATTACCACCAGAATGTATTTGTTTCCATCATTCGTTTCCGGAAATGGGCCAGCTACATCAACAGCAATCCTTTCAAACGGTGAGCCGACATTATATTGCGTCATTTTTCCTTGCAGTTTTCTACCAGGGCCTTTGGTTGCAGCACACGCATCACAATTTCGGCACCACTTTTCAACGTCGTCTCTTGCATGCAACCAGTAGAATCGTTGTCTCACTTTTTCTAACGTCTTTTTGACTCCCAAATGGCCTCCTGAAGGTCCATCATGCATCTCTCGAAGAACCTCTTTGATTTTCGATTGAGGTAACACAAGCTGCATCACATAGGATTTACCATCAGCGGACTCCCATTTTCGCCGAAGAACACCTTCTTGCACATGAAGTGAGTCCCATTGTGCCCAATAGGCCTTTAAAACTGGACTCCTATTGGAAATGTCATTCCATGCGGGTTTTTCTTCATGTTCCTTCCATGCGAGAAGAGGTTCAATGTCGGGGTCTTCTTGTTGAGCAGATCTTATTTCTTCATTGCTCCATCCACAAATGGGGTCAGCCCTTATTCGCAGAATGTTGATGGATTCCTTTTCTTCTTGTCGCCTGCAATGCTTGCAGTCTATTTTACAAGGTCTTCGGGATAGTGCGTCGGCATTTGAGTGCAGCTTTCTCCTTCGGTGTTGAATTTCGTAATCGTAAGTCTGCAGTCTTTCTATCCACCTTGCGACTTGCCCTTCTGGGTTCTTGAAGTTCAACAACCAGTTAAGAGCACCATGATCGGTTCGTAGAAGAAACTTCTGTCCATAGATGTATTTGTGGAAGTGTTTCGTTGCCAAGATGAGTGCCAATAGTTCTCTTCTGGTCACACAGTAGTTCCTTTCGGTCTTCGAAAGTACTTTGCTGAAATAGGCGACAACCTTTTCTTCGCCATTGTGCACTTGTGAGTTGTGACAGAACAGCGCCGACTCCCACATTGCTTGCATCAGCATCGATGATAAAAGGCTTGCCTGGAGTCGGATAGATCAGCACCGGAGCACTGGATAGACGGTATTTCAATTCTTGGAAAGCTCACCTGACCATCTAAACTGCTTGTTCTTTTCCGTAAGCTGATGCAAATTCTTTGCAATTCCGGCAAAGTCCTTAACAAAACGTCTATAATAAGTAGCAAGACCAAGAAAACTTCGTAGTTGATGTTTGTCCTGTGGTGTTGGCCAATTTTTGACGGTGTCAACTTTTTCAGGATCGGTCTTGACTCCTTGGGACGAGATGATATGTCCCAAATACTTTACTTCAGTCTGGAACAGTGCACATTTTTCTGGGTTCAGTTTAAGGTTAGCCTCGCGAAGTCTCTGGAACACACCCTTTAGGTTCTTACAGTGTTGGTCGTATGTCTTTCCATAAACGATAACATCATCCAAGTAGACAAGACAAGTTTTCCACGTCAGACCTTGAAGGACGCACTCCATCAAACGCTCAAATGTTGCCGGTGCGTTGCAAAGACCAAACGGCATTACCTTGAACTGCCAGAGCCCATTACCTGTGGAGAACGCTGTCTTTTGTCGATCCTCAGGGTGAATTTCAACTTGCCAATATCCACTTTTCAAGTCCAGTGTCACTAATTCTTGGCAGGGGGTAGCTGTCTTTCTTGGTTACGTCATTCAACCTTCGGTAGTCAACACAAAACCGTGTACTTCCGTCCTTCTTTTTGACTAGGACCACTGGTGACGCCCAAGGACTCTTGGAGTTCTCAATCAAACCATCCTTCTTCATGGTGGTAATCATTTCCTCAGCTTCACCTTGTTTGGCCAGTGGCAGACGTCTTGCGGGCTGACGAATGGGCCTTGCATCTCCTGTATTTATTTGATGCTGCACCATTTGTGTCCTTCCATATTTTCCGTTTGGTGAAGCGAAAATGTCGACATACTCGTTCAGAAGGCTTTCTGCCGTTTTAACCTGATGTTGGTCTAGGTTAGATGAATTGAGTATCTTTGCCTTGATGTTATTGAGCTCCTTAGGGTTTAATGTCGTTCTCGGTGTTTCAGCGTCAATTCGTGTTATGGCTGCGACAGATTCGCACTTACCGATAACTTCTCCTTTTGCTAACTTTACATCGTACGGTTTGGTGTTGAGTATCCGTACGGGGACCATATTGTTCTTTGGAGCCACAAGTGTCTTCCCAATGATGACGTTTTGGGAAGAACAATCTGAGCCTGGTTCCACCATTAGGTATCGATGGCGTCCACACTCACCTTCTAATTTTGTCCAAGCGAATACCTCAGAAGAAGTAGGAATAATCACGTCTTCTTTGATGACAGTCCTTAGAGTTGTTGTGTCTTCGTGCCCATAAATCATTGGAATCTCTGTATTCTGGTATTTGAGTACCTGGTTGCCAATATCCAAAATTACTCGATGTTCTTTCATGAAGTCCATGCCTATGATACATTCGTCACATATATCTGCCACCAAAAATTTGTGTGAGAATTCTAGATCTGCAATTCGAATTCTAAGTCGGACTTCACCATAAACCCTAGCTGCTTCTCCTGTGGCAGTTCTTAGACGGTAACTATTGGTGTTGTGTAGCCAATTCAGGTGAACTAGGTCTTGACGCACAATGGAGGCTGTGGCACCGGTGTCGATGGTGGCCACAAGTTTGTTGCCATTTAAAGTTGCCTCGACAGTCAGACTTCTATTGTCTCGCTTAGTTTGAGAGACCTGGATGGTGTTTCTTGGGCCATCGATACCAGAAACCAGCTTCTGCCTCTCGAAGTTGGTTCTTACTCGTTTCCCTGTTGGGAAACTGTTCGGGAAGTAACACTGATGTTATTGTTACCTTGTTCTGGGTTTGAAACTCCGTGTCCACCATGTTGACAAGCTCTTTTTGGTGGTAATCGACATTGACGCTGTAAATGTCCGGTCTTGTTGCAATTCCAGCACTTTGCAAGTCCGTTTCGTTGGTTCCTTTGGACATCAGTTCTTTGGCATGAGCATTCTTCGACGATGGCTTCTCTAAGTCGATGTACTCCCTGAGAAGCTTGCTCAGCTGCTTCCATTGTCAAGGCAAACGCTAATGTTTCCGAAAGAGTTCGTTTTCCAGCAGTTCGCACGGCCCTTTAAAGGTGTATGTCAGAAATGGCACGAACAAATGCCTCAACTGCGAACTGGTTACAAATTTCCTCTCCAACATCTGGATATGCAAGATGAACAAGCCTTTCAATGTCCGCTTGCAGTTGTTGTAAAGTTTCGCCCCTCTTCTGAACTCTGGAATTGAGTTGCACTTTGAAGACTTCTTTCATATGGCTGTTACCAAAGCGTTTGTCTATAGCCAAAACTAAGGAATTGAAGTCGCCGCTCTTATCTTCTGGTATGGTTTGCAACAACTCAGCAGCTGCTCCTCTAAGAGCAAGAGTTAAGGCTATATACTTGTCAGCCTCATCCCAGCCATTTGTTGTGGAGGCTGCCTCGAATTGCTTCTTGTATATAGACCAAGAAGTTTGTCCATCAAAGGTTGGAGGTTGCATCTCCTTTTTCCTCAAGGTTTCTCCAGAACTTTCCCGAATCTTTATATTTCGAATGCGATCTAGCTCTTTTGAAAACGTCTCCATTTTGTTGTCGACTTGATTCTCCAACAATGAAACACGTTCATCAAGTGCAGATACATTCTTCTCGATGTTAACAAGCTTGCCTTCTAGCATGTTTCTCTGCTCTTCGAGAAGGTCTTTTTGTTCGCTATGCTGTTTCTCCAGGCATTCGAGAACGTTCCTTTGTACATTCTCCTGTTCTTTCTTTTGTTCATTTCGTTGCTCTTCGAGACGTTCGAGAACATTCTTTTGTTGTTGAAGCAGAAGACTAATCATATTTGAAACATCTACATTTTTACTTACGTCTGCTTCCTCAGCGTCAGCTTCAAAGTCGAAAATGTTCGGGTCCTCATTTTGTTGTTTCAAATATTCGGCCAAACGCAGAACAAGCTCATTTTTCGATCCTGCTCTAGAAAGTTCTCGCTTGCCTAATTCACTTTTCAGCTCATTACAGTTGAGCTCTTTCAATAACTTGCTCATTTTTTTTTTTATTATTTTTTTTTCCGCACACTTCACTGCACAATAAGTTTTATTCCACTTTTCTGACACCAATGTAATATTTTTGCTAGGTTCGTTAAATAAAACTTATTACTCTTTCTTATATTTCTTCTTTATTTTTACTTTCCAAATCACAATAATAAATCTCAATTTATAATCGACTCAAATACTTTATTCAAATTAAAATCACACTTGTTTTACACAATCCAATAAGCAGAGTTTTGCACACTTCCGTAATCAAAAATCAACTGTGTTATGCTCACCGCGAGCACTCCCTTATATACTCATGTTAGTTGTTCTCGAAAATTCGCAAAGCTTCTCGTCTTGGAATGTTCTAGATGGTTGGAATAAGGGGAAATACATTTGACATTGGAAAAGAGCTTTTTGTTTCTTCCATAAATTAGATATGTAATTTTCCAACAGATGGCGCTGTAGTAGTATAAAGCTCTGTTCACAACAATATATATGTACCAGGGACGAAGCGTCCATATATTGAGTGGAATGAGTGCTTCCGTTGAACCATTTCAAAAAATCGTACCTAGCAAGGAATTAAATTCAAAATTCCAAATTGTATTAATATTTTTATTATATTACATATTTGTATCTATTAATAAATCTTCATTTACTCTGTAAATTACATTCCAACAACATTATCATCTCTTACTAAAATTACTAAAGGAAATCAAGATCTCTCTGGTTATTACAACTTAAAATGTCACACTGCAAACCAACTGAGAATGCTCAACATCACTCCATTATTTATAATGCTCAATCTCATGAAAGTTCTTGCTAAAATGCTTAACAGCTATGCATTCCTTATTATCGCCTCCTTAACTCAATTTCAAAATACCCTTCCACTCCAAGTCAACTGAAAATTATACCTACAACATCACTCACCAATATTCACAAAATGCTCAAACAACAATGATTCTCAAGCAATATAGAATGCACAACAGCTGGGCATTCCATTATTTCGCATACTAAACTTAGATCTCAACCCAAAGTCAAAATAATTTTGTCTCGTTTCTTGCCTTTTGCCCAATGTGTGAAGAATGAGTTGAGTGAATGCATTACGAGAATTTCCTACAAGAGATAGATAGAAAAACAAAGATGTATCTATTGAGTTGCTTATTGTCTCAAACTGATAATGAGTTTAATTTCATGGACAAAAGGGGTAGAAAAGTTTTATTTTAATATAATGTTGGTGCAAATTTAAGTGCAAATCATAAAACAAACAAATATGAATTTAAAAGGTGGTAGTTTTTTAATTATTTTCGTGGCGATAGATACAATCCACCTGTTTTCTGTTTATTTTTTGTTATTATACAAAAAACTGGTCAAAAATAGTATTTCTAATATTCATATCTTAGGTTTCTTGATATAACTAAAGGTTATTTTCAATTATGAAAATTTTAAATCAAAAAAAACTTCAATGAATCTTAAGATTTTTAATATCCCGTAATAATGGCATCTGTAGAGAGATCATATTTATGTTTTAAGAGAATTAAATATTTTTTTAGAAATAAATGTGGACAAGAAAGGTTATCTACTCGTAGCTTAGTTCTCATCAAATCGTACTTAGATAATTTTGTCTTAAAGGAAAAAGGATAAATCTTTGCGCAAGCTACTTTAATATATTATTTATGTGTATATTATTTTATGTGTATTATCATTAAGTGGAATTTAAAAGGTTGGATCTCAAAGGTCTTTCAGTTTTGGTTTTATGTTCAGTGCTTCCGCTATCGAAAAAGTCACGCCTCGTCCCTGATATGTACGTATATGAATAAGGTTGTTCAGTTGTACCCAAGTCCCACATATTCAAATTCCATTAATAGCTATGGTAAAATTGAAGAAAACGTCACAATATGTTTTTATCTTTTTGTCCATGAACAAGATGTAAAATTCTACTCAAGCTTTTCTTAGGTGTAGAAACACAGATACATATATTAAAAAACACGGAAATCTATAATTCAGTAGATAATATGTACCTACCAACTTTCGTAATTATTACAAGAAATTTAACATTTTAAATAGAAAATTTAAAATTAGTTAAACACATTTTCTGTAAAAAAAAACATAAAATGAGCGACTAAGTATCCTCATCATCAACAAAACAAAGCAAATTTCCTAATATCATAGTATGCCATAAGCATCATCGATTTTTAAAACAGGAGTCATTGTATATCCAGTGCAGATCACAGCCTTTCAATCCGGAAAACCCGCAACAACAATTACACTATGAAACCATCTACTTCGATCTTCCAGCTACTGCTCTATGATCGAAGTACTTATGTATACAAAATATCATACCAATTACCACAACAGATACAGTACCTGACCGAAACAAGTTAACGAGCTCACCAAAGGTTTAAATGTGCAACAACAACCACATTAGGTAACCCAAACCATCTTCTTCAATGGAGGTGTTAAAATGCAACAACAAACACGTTCAGTCCGGTCAAATTAGGTGAAAAAACAAGAGCAAAGCTACAAAAATTACCATCAAGAAACTGAGTAAACTTGTTCAAAACACAATTAAAAACAATTTTTCAAAATTCCCCATCGTTACGACCCATGGAAAAAAATTTACTCAAGGTCAAAGGTCAAAAAAATGGGTAGATGATAAAATTATCTATAAAAAAGGTATCAATAATTTTTTTCCTAAAAGTTACCGCTTCTGAGATAAAACGATTCAAAAAGTTGAGAGACCTTGAGTCAATTTTTTTCCATGGGTCGTAACGATGGGGAATTTTGAAAAGTTGTTTTTAATTGTGTTTTGAACAAGTTTACTCAATTTCAGCTTGATGGTAATTTTTGTAGCTTGCAATGTGTAGATTGACCGGACTAATTGCGGAACCGAGAACATGTCGAGGAGTGCAGCAAAGGGTTAAATGTGCAAAAAAATGGACCGATCATTTTTTTTTTCATATGCAGGTCAGCGATATATTTTCAATCTTAAAATAATGTTTGTTTGAATTTTACAGCTAAAGTTTGTTTCGCTGAAAATTTGGTTATTTGAAAAAAACTAAATATAAAGTTTTCAAGACCACAAATGGGAAGTTATCAGTGTGGGTCGCACCCAGCCTCTTTTTTTTTCTGAAGTTGGACAGCTGTCTAAAGTTTGACAATGTTTATACAATAAGACTAACCAACTAAGGAAGTCAAATAAATACTACTGTAAGCGTATAAAAGTTTTTTGTAACTTTAAAAATTAAACATCTTAGAAAACGCCCTACCAGCACATATACAAAGTATAGTAAAAAGAACCATAATTTATTTGTTTTTAAATAAAACTTCAAAATACTCTTATTCCTTATGATTCTCCCATGTAATCCCTATGAATATTCAAAAGAGGAACTATACCACTCCTCCTTTCCACACTTATAAAAACCTTACCTCAAATATTTTAGATCATCTTCCCTTTCCCCCTCCTTCACCATAATGCCACCACTATCTATCAAAATCATTCATTACTTATAGGGATGGATCTAATTTTGTATTCGTGGTTATCCTTAAATGGAACTTATGAAAGTCTTTTTATTTCGTTTATATTCCATTTAGTCCTAGTTGATGTTTCTTCGTTATTTTGGGGATGGAAATTTCTTTTGAATTACTGGCTGCCTAGAGCTTCACAACTTAATACTTTCATTAATATTAAATGACGGGCTATTATTCTGATACTATGGTTAAGACATTTGAAGATTAACAGGACATAACCATTTCGGTGGATTACAACTTTGACCTATTTTTAGCCTGTTTAGTATTTATCAAACGCATGGCTCAAATGTCATCGCTTCAATCTTGTCATTTCTTGCAGTAGGTAAAGTCAAAATCTTGAATTTATCTTCCCCTATTTAAACACAAAAAAAATATAACCATTACAGTTCTGAGGGTTCGCTTAAAGTAGGGATGACTTTTGATTGTAGAATCCTTTTCTGTTATTAATGTGAACTGGGTGCGGTTTTGTGATATGTTTTACTTTACAAAAACACAAATAAATAGGTCGGGTTCGATTTGCATACCCAGCTCACCAATAAATCATACTTTGAAAGATGTGGGTAAAGTCCCCGTGTCGCCGGGGTGCTGTACATTCAACCTTCCGATGCAAATTTTCATATAACAAAGACCCATCCATAATAGAAGTCTCTATTTTGTCTTCTTATGCTTCTATATACATATGTATATGCTCAATGACAAGGAGTGGAGGTAGCAAAGTTCCATCGCTGTGCGCTTGGAATAATCTCGTTAGTGGTAATTGGAAAATTTGTATGACTTTCCAGAGAGCTCGTAATATACGTGATAGTTTTGAATCTTTGATTTTTTTTTGTCATGAAGTTGAAGCCGAGACCAACGCCAACGGCAAATGTCCTTTAGGAGAAGCAATTCAGTCCGGAATTTCGTATGCCAGGAGCATAATGGTAATTTTTCATTGGTATTTCCATGATACGTGTGGTTGGTGGCATACGGGATAGCAGCGTAATACAAATGAAGCGTTAGATTGCTTCTCGTGTTTTAAAAAAAGACATGATGTATTGATAGGTTTTGTTGATGGCATATCTATGGACAAGTTCGGGACTTGAAATTCATTCTTTCAAATGCACCCATGTCACCCATCAATCAAGGGGTAAATGTTGAATTTTGAAGCTGCCTCTGTCAATGGATAGATAAGTCGGATTTATTTCACGAATACAGCAATCATATAATTCATTATAAAATTAATTGCTTTGAATTTTCTAAATTTCACGGGGTAGCCAAAAAATAGTAGATATAACTTCTCTATCGTGCTAGTATTGGTTCCGTGTAGATTTGGAGGAAATAATCAAAAATTATTGATGATGGAGAAGTGTCTAAGCAAATATGTTTCTATCTTTTGGCCTTAAAATTTGGTTCGGGACATTTTTGTCATTTTCTTAAGCGGAAATTAGAATTTCTTCTGTAGCTTTTGTAAAAAGGGGTAGTATTCAGCCCAGTAAAGCATCCCACATTCATTAAGTGTGGCTCAATAAAGAATCTCTGAATTTAACAGTACATCCGAAGTTGGGCTCAAGGGTAAACTGATGGGTATTCCCTAAAGCGCGAGTGTTACGGTTAAATTGTTTAAGGGGAGGAATGCAACCCACTATTTCACTAGGACAATCTTTATAAAAATAACGGTAATATAATGAAAGACACGAAACATTACGGCGGTTCTCTCATCTATCATTTTTTAAGTTCCTTTTTTGGATTCATCAACTACAAGACTGCTGTGGAGTTTTGTAGTTGATGAATTATTAGAAAGTCTAACTTCCCAAGGGATTCGATGTATTGGCTTTGCTGATGACATCGTTATAACAGCACTGGCGAAGTACGAAAAACTCTTTGTGATATAGCCCAGAGAGGGCTGTCTATAACTAGGAAATGGTGTATATCTGTGGGACTTAACAGCGACCCTACCAAAACAACTATAGTACCATTTATCAGTAAAAGACTTCTACCTCGCATGAAACCCATTCGGTTGGCGGGAGAAGTAATCGACACCCAGAGGGAGGTCAAATATTTAGGAGTCACACTAGATAGCAAACTCCTCTGGAACAAGCATATCCAAATAACTGTCGGGAAAGCCACAAAGGCCCTTATGATATGCAAGAGACTTGCAGGGAAATCATGGAGCTGCAAACCAAACGTCATAAGATGGATGTACACCATGATGGTAAGACCCATCATTACCTATGGGGCGATTGCATGGCATAAAAGAACCGAACTAAGCACAATTACGAAATCACTAGACAAATTACAAAGGCTCGCGTGTATATGCATAACAGGAGCAATGAGAACTTGCTCTACAGTAGCGATGAAAACCATCCTTCACTTAACCCCACTACACGTGACCATTGAAAATGTTGCTAAGGGAGCCATAATGAGGTTTGCCAAGGAGGGTACTGGGACGGGTAAAATTATTGGAAACAGGGAAAAAGACTCGATACTACGGTCCGCAGTAACAAACCCTCTTGACATCCCAAGAGATGGTACGATGAAAAGATATAACTTCGAAAAACATTTCAAAACGGAGTTAAGCTACAAAAAAGACTGGGTAGACGAAACAGTAAACTATGTACAGTCTTAAAGAAAATACCATCAAATGGTACACTGATGGATCGAGAACAGCTGAAAGGACTGATGCTGGAGTTTTTGGGCCTAGAACTAAACTCTCCTTGTAGATGAGACAGTCCACTAGCATATTCCAGGCAGAAGTAAATGCCATAGGTATACATATGTGCTGAAAGAAACCTCGATAGAAAATATAAAAACCAAAACATTGCCATCATGTCAGACAGCCGGGCTGCACTAAAAGCACTAAGCTCCTACGCCATTAGTACCAAACTTGTTTGGGAGTGCGTGATTAAGCTTAATGAACTGTGCAGGTAAAGAACTGTCACACTTCATTGGGTACCAGGCCACGTTGGTATCCAGGGTAACGAAGAGGCAGACTCCTTAACAAAAATAGGTGCATCGACACCCCTTATAGGGCCAGAGCCCTACTGCGGAATAGGAGAGAACGTGATTAAAAATAAAATCAAAACAGAAGAGGAGGCAAAAAGATGAAGAATCTGGAAGGAACTCCTTAAGCTGAGACAGGGGAAACTTCTACTCGGGGACTACAACCGAGAGCGTTTTCTAACCTCAGGAAAATCACAGGCTTTCTCACAGCCCACTGTAAGTTGAGAAGACACCTCAACATCTTCGGTCTAGTGAACAAAGAGTCTAGCAGATTCTGCAACATTCACGAGGAGATGCCTGACCACATACTGGAGGAATGTGATGCGCTCGTGCATCAAAGGCATAGATATCTGGGCCTAAGCTGAGACAGGGGAAAATTATACTCGGGGACTATAACCGAGAGCGTTTTCTAACCTTAGGAAAATCACAGGCCTTCTCACAGGCAACTGTAAGTTGAGAAGACACCTCAACATCTTTGGTCTAGTAAACAACGCGTCTTGCAGATTCTACAACATTCACGAGCAGACGCCTGACCACATACTGGGGGGATGTGATGCGCTCGTGCATCAAAGGCATAGATATCTGGGCAAGCACCACATAAAAGAAAATACAAAATACTCCAAATGCTTCGATTCCTCAAAGGAACAAACTTGGAGGAAGAACTGTAATAATGAGCTAACCTCATTCAGTTCTAGATGGGGGGGCACAATAGATCTTTAGGTCGCAGTGTTTTTATACCCCAATTTATTCATTCATTCATTCAATGTTTTTACAGCACATCGTACTTTAGTACCAATAGTAAACGGTTATCAAATATTCAACAAGTTTCTTGATCGCAAATCTAAAATAATGTCGTCTTCGTTACATGTAGACTATGGTTATTGCTAAGAAAACTCTAACTCTTATGCTTTAAAATCAGTTTGTATGTGCTTAATTCATCCCATTCTTGAATAGTGTTCAATTGTATTGTGTCTATTTTCATTTTCATCCATTGTGATAACTCGTATTTAAATAGTTAAAGACTCCCCATATGCCTCAAGATGTGCCTTGATTGGACCTGATTCCTCACAAAGACATTTTCTAAATGCATACAGCTTTTAAATTTGATATGTAACGAGCTTGATCTCTCAATAAACAAATTTGAATTTATAATTAAATCTCAAAATATTATTTCTTAGGTTTAAGTTTTTTTTTTATAAACTTACCAAGCGCTCCTTACAAATTAGCAGCGGTTTTGGCGACGTAGACAGCATTGAGGTTGTAAAGTATTGAATTCTTCGCGGTTTATGGTTCCCCATATGACAATGCTATTGAGATTGGAATTTAATGAATTTTTATATGCTGCCGTTCAAAATCCACATTCGAAGAACAAGAACTTGCACCTGGATACGAATATGAGAAGCTACGAGTAAGAGCACTGTCGTCAGAAAAACACTTTAATGGATTATAAATTTCAGACAAAAGATCATTTTTGAACATAAGGAATAGTGTCGGAGACAAAACAGAACCATGTGGCAAATCAACATTTATTTTATGAATTTCAGAATAAAAAACTATCCAATACAACTTGTATTCAGCGGTTTGAAAGGTAGTTCCTAATCCATCGAAGAAGAGGTTCATCAATACCAAATGCACGCATTTTCGGTAAAAGAGCTTAATGCCAAACCCTATCAAATGCTTTTGAAATATCAAGTGTAATATTTTTGTGACTGCGCTTACTGAATTTCAGTAATCTGTATTTGAAATACAACGGTTTTAAGTTCTTTTCAAAGTGACGGAATATGTTGTGAAGCTGAGTGTGGGTATACTTGATCCAGTCGAACCAACTTGCCCCGCTGTATTAAAATTCAGGTTTTATATTGGAGTAAGAACAATGCCGTGCTTGCCAAAAGTGGGCTCATACAAGATGCTCTATAACTGACTATGGGGCAATACATATATGTGTACATATTTACATCAATTGTAATAGTGATTACGACTTGTATTTTATTATTCGTGTAATATTTATTTTTTGTTGGTTTGGCTTTGGTTTTTAATTCTATAAAATTATTCGTAACTATGCAATTTTTTTTAGATGATTTTAATAAAATTTTTATTTGGAATCAAATTAACTAAAAATAAATGGTCTTTTTTCCTTAATAGAGCTTCTTTTTTCACATTTCAGTCAACTTACCAAATCTGCTGGCCCAACTTACCCCGCTAGTGTGGCAAGATTGTTTGGCATTTTTAATATTTCAGCCTTCAAAAAAATCTAAAAAAAAAAATAAAATATTTAAAATTATTTTTGCTTTTATTTGCTTTAGTATTAAATCAGTGTGGCAGCCTAGATAAAGTATACTTTCAAAAGATAAGGAAGCCTTTTGCTGTTGTTAAAGTAAGTCGAGCACTTTCAAGTTAAAGCACTACTTATGTAGTTTAAAATTAAGAAAGAGTCGGCTCTTATTTTAAATATAATTTTTAGAGTTAACTTCCATTTTAATTTTTTTTTTTAGTTTTGCACCATTTGCTTCATATTTTTTGCACCATTGACTTTATAATATTTAATTTGAGTATAAATTGTATTGTAATTTTGACTCGAGCTTTAAACTCTCTACTAACCTGTTAATACCTGTGTTGAGTTAAAATGCGCTTAATTCAATTAGACACTCCTTTGAAAAGGAGTAACGTCAAAATTTGTGACGAAAATACTTGGTAGCGATGTTTCTTCTTATGTCATTTATTCTTGTGTCAACTCAAATCGAGGTCTGGGCTCGAGTGATGGAAAGCCTGTTTCGAGAATCCGACCTAATTCCAACTCCATCTAGTAATCTTGATTCCTGCATATGAACATAGTAAATTTTTAGAAATTGTGGTTATGTCTTTCTGTGAGATTAGTATATTTTAATGAACATGATGGGATAATTTTCTGAATATGGGCAATCAAGATCATCTCGACTTTATCTTTCACCCATCATCAGGGGTATGCAATTGGTTGTATAGTATACTGCGAATGTGATTTCCAACTTTTCTAGTCTATACAAGTCATATTTTGTTAGAAAAATATTTAAGAAATTCATCCGCCTCGTAGTGACAATCAGTGACACCGAAAACACCCAAGTATGACAATTTTCAAATTAAAACCAGATTTTTGGCCGAAGGTAACGATAATATACTAAAAGTGAAATTCACTAAAAATTGCCATTTGTCACAACTTTTCGTGACCATTTCATTTTCCCTTGTGCAGTAAAAATATACAAGGCGAAAACAATAATTAACTCTATCAATTTTTTGTATTCTTAAACTGGGAACGGTCGGTTTTCAATATTGTTTCGCTTCGGCCGTTCCGTTAATTTTGTTCTTTTTTCAAATCTAAGTGCAAATAATTTTGACGATTCAGCTTTTCTTTATCTTTTGTTCAAGATACCTACGTTGGATTGGCAGAAGACAAATCGACAGGACGAGTTTAAGGCGTTCCAAATTTGGCTATGGGTGTTGTTCTATCTTTGACACCATTCGTTTTAAGTTCTACGGTTGGAATAACTCTATAACGCAAACTAAATCCTCGGGCCGGATTAGAATTCATGACATCAAAACCTTCGGGAAAGTTGGTTTCGGATACAGAAAACCCTTTAAATTGTGTTGACCTGTTTTATTTTTGAGAGCAAAAATTAAATACATAGATCATTTTCTCAAAAACTGAATCAAATTATATTTCTTTTATCATACTGTTTTGCATATTCACCCCATCAAAATCTATAAAAAGATAGTTATGTGTGTTTCTAATACTCTATACATACATAAATAAAATCGTTTTATTAAGACTTTTAATCGTCATTAATTTTCTACTGGAACCTAATGAAACAATCATCATACAATAACAATATCGTCATCTTCTGGAGTCCTTTCGATTATCTCGTCGATGAAATAACATATTTGCGAATCATGGTATTCACCACCTATTTCGACTTCGTCCGCTCTGCTGGATTCAGTCTGGAGATTATCTTCGCCCACGTGGCTCAACCTGTGCCGCTTAAATTGACTAGATAGAAGGAACTTCTTTGGACATCTGTTGCAGACATAGGGCATCTCGCCCGTGTGAATTCGCAGATGGGCAACTAAATTACTTCGCAGTGCAAAAGCTTTCTGGCAGACATCACACACATGACGTTTGTCTCCAGTATGAGTGAGCATGTGCGACTTTAGGTGGGATATTTGGCGGAATGCGAACCCGCAGTCTTTACACGTATGAGGACGTTTGTCGGTATGCAGCAGCTCGTGATTACTTCTGGTAGTGGTCGTGCGGAATGCTTTATCACAAGTTCTACATTTGAATGGCTTCTCACCTGTGTGCGTTCGTATATGATTCTGGTGTGTGGTTCGATTATGGGAAATCTTATCGCACTGATCACACCGATAATTTTGCGTTCTTGGCTTGGACTTGGCTCTGGGTCTTCTTAGCTTTTTAGGCCATTTCGGATGGTCTAGGTGAATTCTCATGTGATAATGAAGACTTTGATTTGTTTTGAACCTATACAAAGATATCACCTTAAAAATTCGAATCAAATCAAATGTAAATTTATACTTACGTCTTTTTGCAAACTTCGCAATTAATTGTTCTTTTATCAGAATGCTTTGACATGTGCATCTTCAGAATGTCAGATCTACCGAAACTGGCTCCACATTCTGCACATTGGAATTTCCTTTCCTGATTGTGTGCCGAGCGAACATGGCGTTCCATATTGCCCTGGTTGGTGTAGCTTTTATTACACTGAGCACAGGGGAAAGCTCTTTCCTTACTAATATGATTCTTCATGTGTTCGTCATACCGGTACCGATATGTAAACAATTTGTCGCAAACACCACAATTAAAACGTTTGTCACCGTGTAGCTTTACATGCTCTATGTATTGTGATTTCTTCTCGAAAAGTTCACAGCAGGTTTCACATTGGAATTGATTTCTGGGTTGACTCTTTGACTCCAGCTTAAAAGTAAATCTTTTATTATTTATAGGCCTTTAAAAAAAACACTTATTTGAATAGAAGCATAGGAAAGAATTGGTGTTGGCGCAGTGGATTATTTTCAATGCTTTCAATGAAATGTAAAGTTTGGTATCCTGTGAAATGAGGGTCCCTTCATATATGGATTTTTTTTTATAATTTTCAGGCACTAAAGGGATTATGACTAACCTTTTTAAAAGGAGATACCGATGTACATTGGTATTCAATGTCTAAATATTATAGTGGGAGGGAAATATAGAGCCGTTTAAAGCATTCCACATTCGTGTAGTGCGGATAAGGAAAAAATCAAACCTTGAATTTAATTGTACGTCCAATGTTGGGCTCAACTGATAAGCATTCCCTGAAGCGCAAGTATTAGGGTTAAATTGTTTAAGGGGGAGGAATGCAACTAGGTAATTCACTAGAACAATGTTTATAAAAATCATGTTAAAATAATGAAAGAAAAGAAACATTGAGATTCAAATGTTTCTGTTGTACTTCTGTATTGTATTATATCCAAGAGACTCAAGTGTGTAATTGGAGCACCTGCTCAAATCTGCGAATTGTACTCGAACTTTGAACGAATATAAGCCGTAAAGATTACAGCCAGATCTGAAGGGGTAAAAAATTTCTTGCAACTTCTAAGGAAACCTAAGCACTTAGCAGCGTTTTTGGCGACGTCGAATATGTAGTCATTCCACACAAGGTGGTCTGTGATAAACATACTGAGAAATGAAGCTGTTCAGTTTCCTTAATGAAAGTGCCGCTCATGGATAGCGGCATGGGGGTGGATTTCGGTTTAACGACAGAAGACAGCATTGAGTTTTTGAAGCATTAAATTCTACGCGGTTTCTGGTTCCCCATTTGACAATGCTATCGAGATCAGAATTTAATGTGCTTTTCATACGCTGCCGTTTTAGATCCCTATCCAAAGAACAAGGGCATGCATCTGAAAACGAATATGATAAGCTGAGAGTACTGTCGTATTAAAAATTTCTGACAAAAGATCATTGATAAATTATCAGAGAGTGTTAGCGACAAAACGGAGCCCTATGGCAAACCAGCACATATTTTATGAATTTCAGAATAAAAAACCATCCAATACAACTTGTATTGAGCGGTTTGAAAGATAATTTCTTATCTAACGAAGAAGTGATCCATTTATACCAAATCCACGCATTTTCGATAAGAGAGCTTAATGCCTAACTCCATCAAATGCTTTTGAAATCAGTCAGGCTTGAATCCACACCTCTTAGATAGCAGTCAAGCACTATATCCGCTGCGCCAAATATGTATGTCATGTTCAGACTATGTATATGGAAATGAAATGGACCATTATGTAAAGAGCTCAATAAAGTTAGCCATAGATGGTATGAACTTAATATTTATGTGAACTCTAAATTATGAACCATTTATTGTACGGAACCTAAAAAATAAAATGTAGCATATATGGTCAGTTATATACAGTCCATTTAATAATGCTTCATTTCGCTCAAATATTAAAGTCGTCTCTTAATTTGACTGTTGGTAAGACCCTATATGAATATATTTTACCGTTACTTCCTCTTGCTTTGATTCAGCTTGAACATAACAGATTTCTATATGTTCTTTTAAATCATCTTTGACTGGTTCCATTTTGGTACTTTCTGTGGCTTCTTCAGTTTCCACAGCTTCACCTAAAACTTCATTCTCTATCATCCATTGTTCATCACACGCTTCAACGATTTCTTCGTCTTTTGGATTATCGGGTAATATATTCTCAGTGGAGTTTGAGATTCCTTCGATAAAATTGTCATGTTCGCCAAAGCCCACAGCACCCTCATCCTTAATCCAGATTTCCTCCTCGCAATGCTCTTCTATCAAGTTATCGTCTTCAGTTTGGATGATATCCTCGTTACACATCGAATATTGTTCAACACTGGTGAGCAAGAGATCTTGTCGGAGTCTCTTTTCAGTTTCCTCGCTGCGTTTCCGAAGACGATAGGAGAATTCCAATCCATTTTCACATTCGTTACAAACAAATTTTGGCAAACTATCATAGACATCGATCTGGAATCCAAATAGATTTTAGATCCTAAAGCAGAATCGCTTGAGATCTTGAATTTGACTACTCACTTGGATATTTGTGCACAGTCGGATCTGTTCTACAAGCTCATCGTTTCCTTCGCTAAAAATGTCTTTCAAGTCGTCTGTCGTTCCACAAATCCGACATATTTCCAAAGTCATTTTGATTTACCAAGATTTTAATGCCTTATGCATAATATGAAAACAAAATATGTAGGTATATGATTTTTTAGAAACTTTTTTGTTTTGGATTTTGGAAATATTTTTTGTATGTGTTCTTAAACAAATTCAAATTGTAAAAGCAACGAATGACATTTATTTTAGTTTTGTTCAGTGAATAAAAGTTCAGAGTAGAACAGAGCAGAGTAGAGCAGAACAGAGCAGAGCAGAACAGCTTCCATGAGAAATGTCAGACAAGTTAGAACAGTCAGTTATCTGTTCTACCTTGCTCTAACTAAAAAGCAAGGGCAAGAAATCTTGTTCTAAACTGTTCCAGACAGACTCATTGAACAGCAAATTGACACATTTGACACAGCAGAACAATTATATACAGGGTGATGTTATTCTTGAAAAAATAAAAAAAATAATAGTTGTTTGCATTTTACAACCCGATTCTCCTCAAAGTCAGTGATGCCTCACAAGTCACAAGAAGAGGTGAAAGAGGTGATTTTGTGACTTTTTCGAATTCTGCCGCTCAGTCACAACTCATAAACTTTCAATGTTACTTTGATATTTTATAAGAAAATTTTCTAGATTTGTGAATAAAAGTGAGTACACAAAAATGGAAGTGGACTTTGTTCTAGTGAATATTATTGCTGATTCAATTAAGGCTAGTCGCGCACTGGCAACTGTGATCGAAATCAAATAGTTTAATCACTAGTTGAAAGAGAACCGCACACTGGCAACTCTTTACTCACGCTCGCACTCTTTTCTCTCTTGCACCTATAAAAAACAGCTCAACTGGTGCGAGGCAATCGTTTAGTTTGTGTCAAAACACAAACTTTTTAGTTTCGAGAATCGAGTTGCTCTAAGTGCGCGGTGTCCCATATAAGCCCATATGTTTTATTTTAGCAACCAAACAGTTGCGAAACTAAAAATTGAATGTGCGCGCCTGGCCTAAAGTAATGTAAAGTGGTACGTTTCCAAATCAAAGGTAGAAGTTCTTTATTTTTTTTTACAAAAATAGAAAACTACAAAAAGGTTGTAAGCCATTAAATATGATGGCACTTGAATGTAAAATTATTAAAAATGTCGCTTATAATAAATTACAAAATTATTAAAAAACGCATTAATCTTTTGTTTATAAATCTGGTTTGTCTGTCATGTAAATTCAACACAAGGGACCGTCTAAATTACTACCTTTAAATTATCGAACTACACTGCCTTATCGGCCAAATAAAATCGAGAATCTAAATTTCTTCTACGACTATCGATATACAAGCTAAATTTGACGTTTTTCTGCTTCTGGTTTTCGCTTTTCGTTTTCGTCGCAGTAGTGTAGGGTGGACAGTGCAGCAGCGAAAAAAATTGTCAGTAAACTGAAAATTTAACAATTTGCAAAATTTTTCTACTCCTAAGAAAAACAAATCCAATTCGACTTAGTTAAAAGTAAAACTTAAGCATGGCAGAAGTTGTGGGCTGTCACCAGGAAAGAACAATTCCAGAATATGAATTGATTCGAAAGCACCAAATAATGACCGAAGACAGATTAAGGTAAAGTACTTTTCTTAAAAAAATAATACACAAACAAATTTAATAAATGAAATTAAAATTCACATGACAGGGCTATTATCAGAACCCGGGAAGCCTATCAATATAAGCTTAGCAAAGGTGCAAAAACCCTAAGGGACTATGGTGTATTTGTGGTTTTCGAGAAGAAACTCCATGAAATGATCAAAACAATCGAAATTTCCAGAAATCAACAGTTTCCTGGCCTTAGATCTGCGATGTCAAATCGTATTGTCCGATTGTATAAGGAAGCCATTCGTTTCTATCCCGATGAGACTCGCCTCTGGGATGCATATTTGAAATTCTGCAAAAACAATTTCCCATCCGAGGTGCCAACTGCATACGAAAAGTTGATTCAGGTAACTACTTTATATTCGCTAATCAGATTTTTTATTCAAAGAAACAATATCGATTGTACCTCTTATGGTTAGACTTAGACTTAGTACGCTAACAGCAGCATTTTTAATCATTTTTCACTAGTTTTTCAATATAAAAAATAGCAATCGAAAAAATCCAAAATCATATTGATTTTGTGTTCTATTAAGCACTGTCCTAAAACTGCAGTGTTTGAATACCCACAACTTCAAATCGAAGTGCGATGCTATGGCCAAATTCCTTAGCGATAGATTTGCAAAGCAAAACACTTCCAAAGCCGATATACATATATTTGCGTTTCGAAACTTTTTGCTAAGGATAATTTGGGCAAGGTATGCTTTTGTAATATTGGTAGACACCCTTTCAGTATCGATATGGAAATTTTTCAAATCGCCCTTTGCATAATTCCGCACTTCAATTTCAATAGATTCCATAGTACCGCAGTTCGATTTCGATGGATGATTTTGTATGCACTTGCCATAAATATCCAAGTTAACTCACCAAATTTATTGAGTTAACTCTAGATCTAAATTTACTTTAAAAACATATCTCAGGAGTTAACCCCGAACTAAGATCATCGGAACTCCGTGTTAAACTAAATCAAACGAATTGCGGGAATTAAGCATAATAGGTAATTAGTGATAAGAGCTCTAGATTAGATAATATTCATATAAAATGGAAGTACAATAGGTAAAATGGGAAATAATTATTGTATTACATTATATTTCATAACAGTATTTGAAAAATTTGAGGCTTAAACGAACTACGTTATCCAAAATAATGCTTTTGCTTACAAATTGGTTTTGGGTTTTTGAACAATTTGAAGTTTGTGTTAAAAAACATCTTGATATTGCATTTATAACGTAAATGATATTTTCGAAAACGACCGTCCAATTCCAGTTGTTCTGAAATGCATAAAATAAATATTGGCGTACCCCAAGGCCCCGTTTTGCCTCCGAGACTTTAACTTATCTTCATAAATGATCTCTTGACTATTTCATTGACGACAGCATCCTCAGCATATTCTGTTTCAGACACATAACTCTGTTCTTCGACTGTGGAGCTGTAACGGGAGCGTATGCTAAGCTCATTACATTCCGATCTAAACAGCATTTTAAAATGAAATGTAATGCTTCGAAAAAATAAAGCTGGTATTCTTGCGTTATGCCATTATCCACGAATTGCACTTGCATCAAAGAAACGGAAAAGGTTCCATAGTGAGTATGTGCGTTAACGACCATCTCTTATGGAATGATCATATATTCGACGTAGCTAAAAACGCAGCGGAATGCTAAGGCTTTCTTGAAAGATGCAAGCAAGATGATCTGGCTACTTTCTCATCTATAAGTCATAAATCCGCCCCAAAAATTGAGTATAACTCTATGTCTCTATCTAGATTGGGGGCACCATTATAGACCGAGAGCCTACATCAATTTTTGGGTGTGATTGATAACAAAAAATAATTAGCATTAGCATAATTAGATAGATAGGCTAAAGTGCATAGAAGTGCATCATATATGCAGTTCTTTCCAAGTCCAAATAATTGTTATAACAACTTTGCCAAAATGTAGTTAAACCCCCTGATTGGAAATATCGAGGTCCAAGACGTTTTACAGACAGCCTTCTGCCTGCCAGACGCGATAAGAATAGGCTACTTCTTGTACTAAGAAGTCCGCCTTCAAAATGTCTTGGACCTCATTATTTGCAATCAGGGCACTTAGTTCTTCATTTTGAAGTTATGGAAAATTTTTTAACACCATTTTTTAGACTTTGGAAAGAACTGCATACCTGATGCAATCTTATGCACTATTACTCCCGCTAGAGCATGCAAGACGTTCATATTTGTAAATAACTACTAAAGGCCTATCTAATTATGCTAATTATTTTTTATCAATCACACCCAAAATTGCTGTGGGCTCTTAAGTCTATTACTCATTTGAACCTGTTGGATAGAATGCAGCATAGTCCTTATGAAATTATAAATTGAAATTGATTTGACGTTGTCGAAAACGAGCATACATACTAGTGATTTATTTCTTATATTAGAAACAACGACTGATATGATAAACTATCATCTCCTTAGGAGATACTGATTGATCATTTATTTAATAAAAAAAGGCAGTGAAGTATTTCTATATTAAGCTATTGGCTTAATACTTCTATTTTTTTTCTCAAGCAAGTATCAAGTATCAACTTTTATAAATGGAATTTAGTTTTTGATTCATGATAAATTATTTGCAAAACTATCGATATTTTTAACATTTCTGAGTTACATAAGTTAAATATTTGAAACTAATAAATAATTAAAAAAACGCAATTCACCAGCCTAAAGCGTAAGATAGGTATAGTTTTTGCGGTTGATGCTTCCGTCTGGTTGTCCTTAAACTCTTAAATTACTTCTTTATTGGGTGGTACAAATGGTTGTTCATTTTTTGTCTTCTTGCCTCTAACTCGTTCTGCAAGTAACAGAAGACGCAGTTGAATGCCTTCATCATAGCAATTCTTATTTTCTCTTTGCCTCTTTAATGATATTGTTATTCTTGGACGTCCGTTGCTGCTCTCTCTAGACTCTGCGAACTCCAGGTATGCTAAGGGTCGCATTTTCTTTTCGTTAAACAGGTGACCTCTAAAAAATTTTATTATGTTCCTCGAACAAAATTTGTTAGATTAAATAAATTATTTAAATTTATTAAATTTGG
This sequence comes from Philhelius festivus, assembly GCA_963931855.1. Lineage (NCBI taxonomy): Eukaryota > Metazoa > Arthropoda > Insecta > Diptera > Syrphidae > Philhelius > Philhelius festivus. Next base: position 4,445,214 of record OZ007556.1, on the reverse strand, counting down.
TGGTGCAACAGCTCGAAGTGAACCAGGACCTAGTGACTTACAACTCTCAACCATTCCTGTGTGCGTGTTTACCAGGAAGGAAGGGGACCTACAATTTTCTGCCGATTCCGAACGGCTAATGAGCAGCACTTTCCATGACAAGAGATACTCTTGGAGAATTTGTCAATTCCTCGCAAGAGGCAGTACACCCCCGAAAAAAACTTTCTTGCAGCGGCTGAGAATCGAACTCGAAACCTTCCGCATGATAGTCCAACGCACTAACCATTATGCCAAGGGGTACTACAATTTAAAATTTAATTTATTATTGTTACGTATGTATTTTATAATTTTGCGTGCACTATAAGGATTATGACTGAATGTCTGAATATCATAATGGGAGGGAAATACAGAGTCGGCTACAGCATTCAATATTCGTGTAGTGTGGATAAAAAAAAGAATCTGTGAATTTAATAGAACGTCTGAAGTTGGGCTCAAGGGTAAACCTATGGCTGAAGCGCGAGTGTTGCGGTTAAATTGTTTAAGATGAGGAATGCAACTGCCTATTTCACTAGAACGCTCGAGATTAAATTGTTTCTATTATCCTTCTATCATTTTTAAAACACTTTTTTTGGATTCTATCCAAGAGACTCAAGTGTGTTATTCGAAGGCCTGCGCAAATAAAGGAATTGTACTCGAGTTTCGGACGAATATATGAAGGCCTTATAGATTTAATTCAGGCAAAAAAGCATAGTTATGTATCTGCGGTTTTTGCCGATTAACTTCAGTTTGTTTTCGAAAAATCGTATAGCATTCACTCACAATATTTACACGCTAATAAAATAATACCATTTTTGGGGATGCAACGCATTTGCGACTGTATTCCGGCCAAAAGTCCAAGGAGAAATTCCTTCATCCTCACTCGCTCACAACTTTCTTTTTTCGTTTTTTCTTTTCTGTCATGTTCTGGAAATTAAAACGATTATGTAGTATTTACGAGGATCTGTATGTATAAACAATAAGGGTGGATTTTAATGAAACCGCGGGCAAACCTCAGAAAAATTTTCTGCAGAGTTGATAAAATTATCTCACGAACGAAATCTGATAAACTAAGAAATTCTCTAAATTTTAAGAAATGGTTTATACTTATCGCCCTGGGATTTTAAAACTATCTACTTCATTTCTATGATTGAAACGATTTTGAGTTCCAATTTAAGTCCTCCAACTTATTCTCTGGGAACGATTTTTATTTAAAATAAAAATTTCAAAAAATATTCATATAAAAAATGTTTCACCATTTTCTTGAACATTGAAAAATGACAAAATTAGTTTTACACTGATTTTTTTAAATCTTTAATTGACTTAAAAATTGTTTTCTGAACCACTTGGAGGACATTAATTGGAACTCAAGGACATTTCAACCATCCAATGATTGTTACAATTTCAGTTCCTTTGTACAATTTACTTATTTACTTTACTTGTTAAACGCAGTCTGTTAATTGCATACATACTTCTTTTATTTTATTTTCTTTTAAGTAACAAAACAGAATCACTTTTTAAGTCAAAATATCGAATGCCGTACATTTTTCATAACAATACATTTTTATGAGCTGACTGCGGTTTAATGAATATTTCCCAGATTTACACAAGTGTTTCTTAGGGGTGTTCGTGCAAATATGTGGCGGAAAGTTATATCTTTCTGCAAAGCGGAAAATTATCTCGTTGCATGAATACACTTACGTCATTTTCCATTGGTCGTCCAGAAGCGTTTGGAAGCGTCTAGAAGTCTTCTCAAAGCATTCCATTGGGAAAAAAATATTCTTCTGAGAAGAGAATTTCGCTTCTCGATTTCAAGTCAGAATCCACTCAAGAAGCACTAATACTCATACCCAAATGTCAAAAGCAACTATCGCAGATTTTCACCAACACGACTATTAACTAATACAAAGGGACAAAATTTCAAATTTGAGTAGAAGAAGTTAGCACCGTTCCATTGGATTTCAGAATGAGTGGATCCTTGAGTGGAACCAATGGAAAACGACATTAATATGACTTACCAGTTTACAGAGGACAAAAACGGTTTTGGAATTTCTGTTGACAGCTTGCTCTCAGCTGTTTTTAGTTTCAAAAAGTATGTTTGTTTAGCTCATTTCTGAATTTCAACTAGTTTTCGATAGGTTTCATATAAAACTTGTGGCTTAAGAAAACATCTCTTTTACAAAAAATGTATGGGAAACACATGTTTTTAGGTGCATGTTTGACTCCAAAACCGATATTTAAGAGAAAACCGCTTTTTCCCTTTGGTGTGAAAAGGTTATAAAAAAAATTCGTTAGCTCATCGACAGGGAAATCAATATCTTTGTCAAAGAGACGGAAAGGATATAAGTAAGGCGATTAATCCAGCCTGAGGATTCTTTAAGAAGTCTGTACTCGTATGTGTTTAGTTGTGTTCAGAAAAAGAATTTAAAATTGTCCAGTTTATAATTCTGGGCACTGGGAATTCCTCCGTCACTTTGAGGAGGACAATTAAATATAAATAGAATTACTTACATACAAGTCAAAAAACTATCTATTTCTTCTTTTCTAATACATATTTATTATATTTCTTCCTTTCTTACTTGCGCTAAGCCTAGTAAGGTACTGATGCGAAATGAAAAATCCAATCCATAACGTGCCCACTCAACTAGACATAATATCTCTCAGAACACTCATCCTGACATGAAATGTCTAATGGAGTCGCGTTGTTAAATGTTATGTTAGCATTTTAGCGATCTCTCTCCTCGTTTTCGTTTTGACATCAATGCCTAAAATCAAATTTGACGGATCTGTTTTTTTTCCCTTTTTCTATCACTATAACTATTCCCACTTCTAAGGAATATGGTAGTTAATGAGCTAATGACCTAGAAGAAGAGGGAATCAAAGTTTTTGCATACGCTAACGATATTGCCATTGCCGTATCAGGAAATCATCCTCAAATTCTAATAGAACTCATACAAACCGCTCTCAACAAGCTACTCAAATGGACAGATCGTTGTGGACTAGGTGTTAACCCCCACAAGACTGAACTAGTCCTCTTCACTAGGAAATACAAAATTCCTCAACTGGACCCTCCATCGATCAAAGGTGTTCCACTTCCTTTCTCAGATCAAGCTAAATACTTGGGTCTTATTTTAGATAAAAAGTTATTTTGGAAACCTAATATACAGGAAAGAGTAAGAAAAGCCATAGTAGTTCTCTTTTCTTGTAAGAAAGCCGTGGGGAACAAGTGGGGCTTGTCCCACAAATCACTCACTGGCTATATACTGCGGTCATTAGACCTATACTCAATTACGGGGTGACTGTATGGTGGACGGCCTTAGATAAAGCGACAAATCGCGGTAAACTAAGCAAAGTGCAACGTTCAGCGTGTATGTGCATCAGCGGAGCCCTCCGCTCGACACCTTTCGCTGCACTAGACATACTTCTTAACCTCACACCCATTGATATTTACAGCAAACAAATGGCCGCGAGCACAGCCGTACGTCTCAAAGCCATCTCTCAATGGACCAATAACTCTTTTGGAAACACCACCATTCTAAATTTATTCGGAACTTTCCCAAGTCACTCCGACTACATCACTCCCTTGTTGGTTTTCGATAAAAATTTTGAAGTCACCATTCTCTCAAGCCTCAAGGTCAGCTTTGATAGAAAATAAATCATTGCATTTTTATACAGATGGATCGAAAACTGAAAACGGAGTGGGTGGTGGAGTGTACTCAGATGGACTAAAACTTAGTCTCTCCTTCCGCCTACCAAACCATTGTGGCGTGTTCCAAGCGAAAATTCTGGCGATAAAGGAAGTATTGTCTTGGCTTAAAGAAAACGTGATATCTAGCACGGATATCCGCATCTTCTCAGATAGTCAGGCTGCTTTGAAATCCCTCGCATTAGTCTTTTTAAACTCCATTACAGCCCAAGGCTGTCGATCGTCTCTGATGGAGTTGGCCAAACAGTTAAATATTCACCTATTCTGGATGCCGGGTCACAGGGACATTGCGGGGAAATGCAAAGCCAACGAACTCGCCAAAATTGGAACGGAAATGCCTAGCTACAAGTAAACTTATGCTGAAGCGAATTGCTCTGGAACAATCAAACACAAGATGGCTAAACACTACCACTTGTTTGGCGACCAAACATATCTGGCCCAAACTGGATTTGAAACGATCAAAGTCTTTATTGTCCCTCAGTAGATCAGCTCCGTAATAGGTGTCATATTTGGATACTGTCTTATAGATAGGCACGCCGAACGACTCGGTGTACTATCAAACGATTTTTGCAGAAGTTGGTTGGACGAGGAGGAAAAGGAAAGAATCTCACACCTTCTTTGCACAAGCCCTGCTCTCTCATAAACACAGACATTAAAAGTCTCTTTCGCTAGGTTTTAACTACTAGGGAACTTTTTGTTCCCTATTAGATCGTGGTATCACAATGGACCTCTACTGGCCTAAGTGTGTCAGATACTTTAATGACAGCCACTTTAACCTAACCTAATCTATCACTATAACTAAAATAAAGCGAATTAAACAAAAGTTAAACCAAAAATTGAAAAACAAACAAATTTTTAAGCAAAAGCCTAAATACCGTGGGAAGAAATTTCTATCGTTTGACGTTTTTTAAAGATATACATATACACGTTACCTATTCAATTAAATATCAAGACCTGAAATGCCCAGCAAATCTGATTTTTATATCGAGAGATTTATGTCGATTTCCTTTACACACTAGAGATTTCGATCCCGGATCAAATTTTTTCCTGTGGTGTGCGTATTTCGTTTACATTAAAATCCCTCTTCAAATACGGACTCGAACAATTTGATCTCTGTTAAAAAAAAATGATTTTTTTTTGTTGTGAAGGAACGTAAAATCTGTCGGGAGATCGAAATCTTCACACAGAAATTGATTGATTTCTCATGTGTAAAGGAAATCGACATTAGTTAGCGATACAGATATCAAGTGGAGTTAGCCTGTAAATGACAGCTAAATTATAAACGGAAATGTTCGTTCTTCTTTTCGTTCCACAGGAATCGACTATACACCTCGATTTTCCTTTTGATTCTATGCGAAAGCTGGGCCTGTATCGCGTAAGAGTAGAGTGATCACTAAATTAATTGATTGTCGTTTTCACAATTGGAGGGCTCACAGCTGTACCGAACCAAGTCATTTTAAAGAAATCCAAAACTAACGCCAGCATTTCCGCAAAATTGGCCTCTATTTAGAGCTGTAATGAACTACATAGTTCATTTAGAGCTACATAGTTCTATTTAGAGCTGTAATGAACTATACATAGTTCATTACAGCTTTAAATAGAGGTCAATTTTGCGGAAATTTTGGCGTTGGTTTTGGATTTTTTTAAAATGACTTGGTTCGGTTCAGCTGTGAGCCCTCCAATTGCTCTCTCTATATTTCTTTATTGATATGATAGAGACAGCTATAGTCAAAATGGCAATCCAAAAATTTTATAATCAACTTTCACCATAGCCGATTCCACCCCAGTTTTCGATTCTATTTTAAATTTGTATTATGTATGAAAATAGATTTGGATGCCACTAATGCCAATTATTTCCTCCAAAAGGTAGGTCGTAAGTATTTAATCTCCGAGTAAAACAAACAAATTGTTAGTACCAAAAATGATCGTTTTTTTTTATTAATACCTTCTATAGACTTATGGAGATGCGATTTTATGAATTCAAAAACTTTAAATTTATATTTGAAATACGTAGCAGGCCCTCTGGCCCTGAAGCAGTAGTTCGATCCGCGCCCGTTTCACTTTTCTATCGAGACTCTAAACATGTGTAAATCAATGCATATGGAAAATTTGACAGATGTAGCATGCTTTTTTTTACTCTTGTTTTTCTTCGCAGTGTAGCAGATTGTTTTTAATCTAAAAAGAAAATACAAATTTGGAAGGTTTTTCTGATTTTCTAATGAATATACAAAAAAACAAATCCATTTCTACTTAATTAAAAGTAAAATACAAATATGGCAGAAATTGTGGGCTGTCATCAGGAACGAACAATTCCCGAATATGAATTGATTCGAAAGCATCAAATAATGACCGAAGAAAGGTTAAGGTAAAAGAGTTTCTCAAAAATATTTTAAAACAATCGCACAAAAAAGAAATTGAATTTTAAATGTCAGGGCTATCATCAGAACTCGAGAATCATATCAATACAAGCTAAGTAAAAATGCAAAAACCCTAAGGGACTATGGGGCGTTTGTTATTTTCGAGAAGAAGCTCTACGAAATGGTCAAAACAATTGAAATTTCAAGAAGTCAACAGTTTCCTGGACTTAGAGCTTTGATGTCAAATCGTATTATCCGACTGTACAAAGAAGCCATTCGTTTCTATCCAAATGAGAATCGGCTCTGGGATGCGTATTTAAAGTTCTGCAAAAATAATTTCCCGTCCGAGGTGCCCAATGCATACGAAAAATTGATACAGGTAAATAATATTTACTCATCATGTCTTGTATTGAATGAAACCATGTTAAACTAAATTATATATAATTTAATGTTGCGAAACAGTGGTCTTGAATCCCAAATAATAAAAAATATATAAATATTTTGGGTATTTTAAGATATGTGGCATTTCACGTGAAACGCAGGACGAAATAAGTGGTGGGTGTTCAAATTCGTTCATCTCTGGGTTATTAACATATACTTCTTTTAGTTCTTTACACAAATACAAAAGGATTTCGATCCATGAGGCCTGCTGCTGGATTAATAAGTTTGTAAAGTTTGGACAAGCTATGGGGTATGATTTTAAAAGAAGATAGAAAAATGGTTTTATTAGTGGTATGCATGTGGCAACTTGAACTTCTTTTAAATTATGAAATTAAAAACGAAAACGATTTTTTTTTATAGAAAACAGAAAGTTAATTATTCAAATCAAATTTAGGAACCTTCCACCTTATTTGATTTTTTTTATCAGATCCCAAAATGAAGCTTATAAAACATACAGTTTACACAGTTTACACTTTATTAATTAGTCAATAATTTTAAACACGCAGATTCTTACAAAAAAAATTAACCTGTTATTTGCATCTAACGGTCTTTCATTTTTATATTTGAGGCTTTAAGATTGTAATTGAACCTTACTTTTTCCGTTGTAGACGCATTTATTCAAGCTCTCTGAATATAGCGTGTTCATAAAAATAACAGTGTCTTGCATTTAAAGTTAAAAAGTGTTAAACATTCTCTTTTTTTTATTTTTCGGTAAGTAAAAATTTTACTATTTGTAGTTTTTAGTATTCTTAAGATAATATTATAGAAAAAATTATAAAATATTAGCTCAAAAATAAACAATGGGTCGGTCAAAACATTGCAACGAAGAAACTCGAAGTTTAATAAGAAAACTACGTTTGGAGGGGAAAACTTACCAGGATATTCAGGAAATCTTAGGATATTCAGCAAAAAAGATAAGTAACGCTATAAAATGGCAGAATAAACCGGAAACACGCTGCCGAAAAAGGATGACGAGTGTTAGAACTGACGGAAAAATTGTTCAGTTAGCTAAACAGAACCCTTCCATAAGCTCCAGAGAAATTAAAGATAAGCTTGAACTGTCTGTAAGCGCTGTAACCGTACGAAGACGTCTTTTGGATGCCAAATTACCAGCCCGAAGTCCACGCAAGGTACAATTGTTGACAAAAAGGCATGTGGCAAAGAGAATGGAGTTTGCCAAAACGCATCGAGATTGGCCACGAGAGAAATGGAGGAATATTCTGTAAACCGATGAAAGCAAGGTTGTTTTTTTTTGGATCCAAGAGTCGTCGGGAGTACGTAAGAAGACTACAAAATGCAGCAAACGATCCACGATACACTGTGAAAACAGTGAAGCATGGCGGAGCGCAAATTATGATATGGGCTTGCTTTTCTTACTATGGGGTTGGGCCTATCTATCCCATTAAGGGTATAATGGATGCAGCTTAATATGTTAAAATTCTCGAGGAAGTCATCTTACCCTATGCTGAAGAGGAAATGCCGTTGGTTTGGGTATACCAACAAGACAATGACCCAAAGCACACTTCAAAAAGGGCAAAATCATGGTTCCAGGAGAACAAGTTATGCGTTATGGAATGGCCCGCTCAATCCCCTGACCTTAACCCCATTGGAAATTTGTGGGGGGATGTTAAGAATGCGGTTCATGAAGCGAAACCGAAGAATTCGAAAGAATTGTGGGAAGTAGTGCGAGATTTGTGGAACACAATACCAGTCGAGAGGTGTCAAACTTTAGTGGACTCCATGCCACGCAGATGCATTTCCATTATAAAAAACAATGGTTATGCTGCGAAGTATTAATGGTAAGATAAAATATCAATATAGTTTCATATACGTTTTTTACAGTTTTCCTGACTTTTTGCGTTATAGATTCAGAACATTCAGATGCACTGCTATTTTTGTGAACAGCCATAAATTTAAAAAACGCTTTTTACCGTGATAAAAGTAACGGTAAAAAATCAATCTTAATTTTTTCTGTTAATATAAATGAAATACCTTAAACTGTTTTTAGAAGCTAAGTGAAATATAGTACAACGTTGATAATGAAAGCCTTTTTGTTTTATTTGGGGAGCACTGCTATTTTTATGAACACAGCTGTACATTGATCCACAAAAGTTTGCGTACAGCGATAAAATATCAGAAAAAAGGCATTGTGCACGAATGGTAAATGATAAATTTTCTTTGTCAGTAAAATACAAGTTTCTTTTTAAAAAGTGCAATAAAATGAACAAAATTAAATTTGTCCATGTATTATGGCTTTATGAGTAAGAGCAAACATTCCCATTAATTATGGAACACAAAGTCGTTCAAGCGGATGGTCGTGCGCCTTGAATTGCGAATAATCCGAGATATTTGTGCAGAATTCTCCTCAGGACAGTGCATGAAACGTTGAGATCGATGGCGAGTTAGTGAATTGATTCCCATACTGCTACAGCAGCCACATTTCCGTCTGTGCGCACCGTACGGCGAGAGGGACCATGAGCAGGCGCGGTGGGTGCTTTTGCGATTCGATCAAAACTTTTCAAAAAACGCACTGTTTGGGCTACACAGCGCTCACTTTAGAAATAAGTTTTCAATACTTCCCAAAGTTGTTCAAGCGTAAAACCTTCCGCGGAGGTATGATACTGACTGTCTGTCAAGATTTCGAGCGGAAAACAACGAGCCGCCCGTTATATTTCAATAAAACAATATTCAAAGAATGAATTTAGTTAAAAAAAAGTTCAATATTTTTATTTTTATTTATACAAAATTGGTAAATTTGTTTCTTACAGCTTCTTATTACTTCCCTTAAACGGTTTTTCATGGATGCAACAAATTTTTCTACTTATATTATTCCATTCGAATAGTTAAGCGTCTTTTAATTGGGCCTTATTGCGCATATCTCTTTCAAGTGCACACGTTTTTTATAGGGTTGATGTGAGGGCTTTGTGGTGTAGTGAATAGTAGGTGTAGAGTATTATATAAAATACAAATACACACCATGTGTGCGGAATGTTTAGAGTCATTCACCTTTATTCTGGTAGTCGTTTTAATAAAACGCCTTTAAAACGAGAAGGCTCCAGAGACCACATTTTGGTGTTTAAATAATACGAAAAGGGCAGCGTTCTTTATGTTCTTCACTTTTCTAAGCATTATAATAATAATCGTTTCAATAAAATTCCAATTTTCGTTTCTAGAGCCTTGTCGTTTTACAGGCGTTTTAGTAAAACGACTATCGGAATAAGGGTGATTATCTTGCTGGAAGTAATATTCGTTGGAAATACCCAGCATCTCGGCACTTGTTCTAAAGTTTCTTTTGAGCATATCAATGTAGATAAATTGATTCATAATTCCTTCGATTATTTCCAGCTAACCTAGCCCTGGAGACGCCATACAATTTTACACCATAAGGCCTTCATTACCATGCTTAACAGTTTTCGGTCTGCGTTTTGGATTAACGGCATCATTTGGCCTTCTCTAAACCCTAAGTTGGCCATCAGACCCCATAATATTATATATTGACTCGTCTGACAATATCACGTTGCGCCAAAATTCGGGAGGCTTGTTTATACAGGGTGATTTGCATAAGGTGTGACAAAAAGCTAGGGCGTGTAGGTTGGACTTAGACAAGAAAAAAATCGTATGAGAGGGGGGTCTATTTCCCCCCGTTTCGGCGGGAGGGGCAATTTAAGAAATCACTTAAAACAGAAAAAAAAAATATTAAAAAATAACGGTGATACCTACAGAGTAATGCTATAGCATTTTGAAAAGCCAGAAATGCATTCTTTAATTTTGTTTTTAAATAAAGTTGTTCGAGTGAATAATTTTTGAAAAATTTATTTTCAAAATCAAAATTTTTAACTATATTTTAACTAAAGCTTATTACAAAAAATTTTCGATATGATCCCCATTTTGTAGAAGGCAAAGATTGTAGCGCCTTCTTATTGCTGCACTTAAATTTATACTTGATAAATTTTCCTGTAATTTGACATTCGCAGGTCAATATTAATCCAATGCTCTCAATGAAAAAATGTATTGATCCAGTACTTTGTCACATTATTGTATGCTTATAAGACGATAATTAAAAAATAGTAAAAAGAAAGTTAATCCTTTCAATCGTAAATTCACCTAAGAATCCAAAAACGTAAAAACTAAAATAAAAGGCTATTCTTAGAACAAAAGTAGTTTTTGTTATTTTTGATTTTCTCAAAAACTACAAAACATTTTGACATCCGGTTTTTTGTGTGTGATCAAAAATTAATTAGAGCATATTGAATAAAAAAATAATACCTAATTACGTAAAATTTTGAAAAAAAAAATTGTTTAAAAAAAAATTTTCATTTTTTTTGTTTCAAAATTTTGATTTTGAAAATTAATTTTTCAAAAACTATTCACTCGAACAACTTTATTTAAAAACAAAATTAAAGAATGTATTTCTGGCTTTTCAAAATGTTATAGCATTACTCTGTAGGTATCACCGTTATTTTTTAATATTTTGTTTTCTGTTTTAAGTGATTTTTTTCTTAAATTGCCCCTCCCGCCTAAACGGGGGGAAATAGACCCCCCTCCCATACGATTTTTTCCTTGTCTAAGTCCAACCTACACGCCCTAGCTTTTTGTCAAACCTTATGCAAATCACCCTGTATATTCTTGGCGAACGCAAGCGCTTCGGCTGATTGTGCACGACTTAAATCCATTTCGAACTATGGTTCGAAACTGTTGGAACTGTTTCTGGGTGCACTTTAGTGTCATGATGCGTTTCAAGTTCAGAGCTGATCATCCTAGTTTTTTTTAAAATTATTTTGGTTCACCATACGCTTAATAGCTCGCTCATCTTTTACGGAGAGATTCGATGCTCTGTCTGATATTGCCTTAGATTCGACCGGCCCTGATTTTATAAAGCGATATATGGTTCTCTGGATCATTTACCGACTTCTGGACGATTGTTTTGAAATTTCACCGCAGGACAGTCTTTGTTTCACGTACAAATTAATTATTAACTCCCTTTCACTCAAACTCTTTTTTGGACCAAAAAAATTTACCGTTATTTGCACAGTGTGTAATGAAAGAATGTTATTTGCTGTACGCCTATTTTTGTGGAACGAATTTAACAACTTTTTTTTTAAATACAAATGTTGAATTTGACTAAATTCATCCTTTGAATCGCTTACCGTTCGTGATCCAATTCTCTTTTTTTCTGATATTTTGCCGCTGTACGCAAACTTGCGTGGATCACTGTAAATAATATATGACAAGTTTCAAAGTGGGTCTCTATTTATTTAAAAGATGGATTTTTGTATAAAATTTGGAAGTTTTATGGTTAATTTAATTTTACACCCTCGTCTTCAGAGTGCGCTCTATTAGCTCAGAAAAAAATAACTGAGCAGAAAGAGTTAAATGCTTAACGCAAGCAAGTGACAATTAATTGTGCAGGTGTGTTTTAAAAACAACTCAGAGCACGCTTGGTTCAGAGCTCTATTTTGAACTAAAAAAGTAAAGCGTGAATTGTATCATATTAATAAATTGTCGAAATTTTCAGCTTTGCTTGTGAAATTGGTGCTCATAGATAAAAAAAAGACCTGCGGTAAAGGAGTAACATAGTTTTTTTTTGACAGCCCAGTGCTCCGCTCGGGGCTAAACAAAAAAACACCTGATATATGTACATATGTATACGACATGCTTATTTTGAAAATAGGATCCTAATTCATTTAAAAGATACATTTTTTTTATCGTCAGGGATCTGCGGTACCGTGCGATAACCCCCGATCGACAATGATTGTCTGGTTAACCGTTTCGATCAAGTTTTGAATTTGCAAGTTTTAAGAAAACAATCATGCTTATTTTGAGATTCGAACGAATAGCTAATTCGATAGAATAGATATTTTCATTCGAATGAACTTTGACATTCGAGCGAAAAATGTTCATTGTCGAATGTCGATTGAATAAAATGAACCTCAATGAAATTCATTTCCGAAATCAGCTGTTTGAAATTTACTGACATTTCTATCTGATTTAGTATGACCAAACTGTTTTTTTTTTTTTTTTGATAATTTTTATTTAAAAAAAATGATAGTCTAAAAATATAAAAATAATACTTTATCATTTAAGAAAAACAAACTAAACTAACTAATGCTAACGGCCCGGTAAAGTTTAAATTTGAAAAACATCAATAAAACTGACATTTTAAAAATTGGGAGCATTTAGAAAACAGTATGGTAAGTTTATTGATATCAAAAAGAAGTAAAATAACGGTACAACTTCTCTGTATAATAAAATACTTGATTTATGTTTTAATTTTCATGTAAACTAATTTTGTTTTCCAAATTGATAAACAAAAAAAGAAGGCAACTTCAAAGCCTATTTAATTTACACAAATCTGGTCACACTTGAATTTTGAATAACTATTTGTAAATTGTTTCATGAAAATATTGATAAATTGAAGCCAGGCGTTAAAAATCAAAATAGCATTTGTTTTATGTATGAAAAGAGAAAACGGTGAGGAGCAGTTGTATAGGAGAAGGATAATGGATGCATCAAATCCATTTTATGCATCCATTACTACTAACATTATACTAGACTTACATGTTTTATAAATCTATTCGTCAGAAAAAATTGAACGAGAATGAAATGACATTTCTTTCGAACGATTCGAAAGTGAAAATTTGCTTAGTTTTCGAAAGATAAATGAACTTTCCATTGATAAAGTGAACTTTCGAATCGTTCGAATCTCAAAATACAAACTATTCGAATTCGACATACTTTCTAATGAAATCGAATGTCAAAATAAGGCTGAATATGTTTTTTGTAGTTTAAACTAACTCAATATATTTTTTATTTTTTTTATTTGTATTTAAAGAAACGTGGCGATAAACCAAAAATATGGAACAGTGCTGCTATGTGGTTCCATGAACAAGGCAACAATCTGGAAAAAGTAAAAAGCATCTTTTTCCGCGGCCTTCAGCGTCATCCAGATAGTGAATTGTTGTTTACGTCATTCTTTCGTGTACTCCTTTCTGAAACAGCAGCACTGCCCGAAGAACATCAAACAGCTAGCTTAGGACGGGTTATTGCCATATACAACACAGCTAAAAAGAAGATCTGTAACATTAAGTTCTTGGTGAATTTAATAAAACAATGCGAAGAAGAACAACACGCTAGCTTTACAGCACCTCTTCAGAAACTCATTGTTAATGACATGATGATGTTGTATCCCCGTGAGGAAGCTGTTTGGGATATTTTGGCACGTCGTGTATTGGCTGGCGAACCTATTAATGATTTTCCCGAAGACGCGATTATCGAACTTGAGCTCGAGGAGCGAAATAATGAAGAAATAGATATCAAAGATAACAAGGATAACGCTGTATCACCAAAGCCAACATTAAAGGCGCGCATCGAAGGATGCTTCAAGGTTTATCAAACTGCTGTTAGTATTGTAAGTATGATTAAAATTCAACAATTAATCAGTAAGTTTCAATAAAACCAATACTTTGACAGATTAAAACCCCAGCAATGTGGTCGTTGTTTATCCGATCAATGATGGAACTAAACAATGATTTGTCTACACAGGCGGTGTTGAAGCGCAAGAAGTTGGCCAGTGCTTTCAGAGGAGCACACGAAGCCAATTGCATGTCAGAGGAACATTACTATGCTTATATAAGTCTCTTAACTGAATCGAAATCCAACAAAGATTTTATCATGAAAATGATGTCCGAAGCCACAAAACGTTTTAACTCGTTGAAATTGTGGGAACAACGCTTGGCATTCCATGTTATGGAAAACAATCGTGCCAAAGTCTTTGAAATCTTTCGCGAGGCCACAAGTTTGCTTGGAACTAATTCATATCCTATATGGAAGTTGACTATTCAGTTCTTTATGACGTGCTACGAAGACAAAGCAACAAAACTACAACTCATCATGAGAGAAGCTTGCGCTTTTGACACACCTCAGTTTCTGGCATTTCGACCACAGTTTTTGGAATGGTCAGTTGTGAATCAACCATTGTCGGCAACTCGTAATTTGTATGAAGAACTCATGGCTTTGAGACCCCCATGCTTGGAGTTGCATCAGAAAATGGTTCTTTTAGAATCTCAAGCTGTAAGTTGAAAATTAATGGAGTAATTGATTCATTTTATTTATGACTTTTTGTTTGTACTTTCAGCTTAAGCCTGACATTGAAAAAATAAGAAATTGTTACGAAAACAGTTTATTAGATTTTGGAAAAACACGTACAGACGTTTGGATAGATTATATTAAATTTGAACGAGACCAAGGTGAACCAAAGCGTGTATCGACTTTATGCGAACGAGCCAAGAACACCCTCATGCCCTTATTTGTGGATAATTTTATCACCGAACATTGCCTGCTTACAGTTGGAGCTTATAAATAAAGAGGATATTATAGTTTTTTTTTTTTTTTTACTTATTGATAAGAAAGCAACAGATGCACTAAATAATGCGTTTTAATTTAATATAATGTAAACCGTAAGCGCAACTTATTTACTGTAAACTTGACTGCTAACTAAGAATAAATTGAAATTTCAAAAATATAGAAAACGTTGCTCTTAAACCTTGACAAGTACTGTTGTTATTTTTGTAATCTCATTGTTCTAGTTGTGATTAACTAATAATATACCAGTCAGAAATACAGCGTTAATAACCTTAATATGATGCCAAAATTAATTTCGTAGCTAATTCCAGAAAATGCTTGTATAATTATAATCATGGGATAGATTAGATTAGTTAGGTCAAATGTTTAGAATCAGTCAAGTTTTGTTAACAACATGTGATAGCGAAACTATTACTGAAGTCCACCCCAACTTCCGTGATGGTTAGTCTCTTAAAAAGGGATACTTTGTTTGTTACTGTTTGCTGAAGTTATAAAATTGGATGTGGTTTTTTTTTTTTTTTTTTGTCTGATAAGTTTATAAACTTTAAACATAACAATAAAGCTAACATTTCATTGCTCGTACGTTATTTCTGATATATATATATTCTGTCTGGTTCATCGTCTTCTGTTTATGAGTCATCTCATATTCCTCAGCTATAACTGAATTGAATTGAATTTTCTGGCTATTCTATTGTAATAACAATAATATAATAAATAAATAATAATTGTAATAATAATAACTGACAGGCTCTGTGAAGTCTTAACTTAGATGTTAATGATTGGCTTTTGCAAAAAGTTTCACGCCATAAAGCGATTCAACACTGCATCCCATTATGTATGGATGAAAAATCAAATGTGTCTACCTCGTTACTGGAATTTAATTTCAAAAAATTAATGACAAAACTTGATGACTTTTTTTTCTGGTCTTGAATGTGATAATACAATAATTAGAAATCGATTAAACTGTGATATTCCTTTGATAAAACTGACTGAAGCAGAAGTTGTGCAATATACTGACGACTTAAGAAGTACATGTTCGTCCGGTATTGACAGTATTCCAAATTTGTTAAAACCTGCAAGTCTCGTTTGTTCTGCAATCACCTATTTATTTAACTGCTGGCTGACAACTGGTATTTTTCCGTATTTGTTTACAATTCCTTTTAAATAAATGTGGAAATAAAACTAAAGCTGAGAATTATCATGCATACCAAAAGCTGTTTGTAACCATATTCAATTTTCTTGCCAATCATTAATCATACCTGAGCAACATGATTTTTGCCTACATAAGTCTACGACAACGAATCTTCTTGAACTGAGTAATCAATATAAATATGCAAAATGGTCTTTAGACTGATGTGTTTTACGCAGATCTTAGTAAAGCATTTGATGGGGTTAGCCGCTAGTCTTAATTAAAATAGAAAGATATAGGTTTCTGGGCTGGATACTTGCTTCGATCAAATCATATTTAAATAACAGTACGCAGTATGTGAGCTATACAAATTGTTTATCTAAAATGATTAAAGTGTTATCCGGACTACCTCAAGGAAATCATATTGGGCCATTATCATCTATACTATTTATTAATGACATTGGTGTGGACATCTTATATTCAAAAATCCTAATCTTTGTTGACGACTGTAGGCTCTTTTATGGATTGAAAAAACCCAAACGCAAACTTGTTTTTGCAATATGATTGGTGTATTAAAAATGGAGCTTAAAAACAAATGTAAAGTGATGTCATACTCAAGAAAAAGAAGGGAACTCTTACTGTCTTCTTACTTTATTGAGGAAACATTTAGTTAATCCTGTTTATTTAATTTTATTTATTTGACGTCAAGCTGTCTTCAACACTCATATTGATGTTAAGATAACTAAAGTAAGAAGTCGTCTTGGATTAATAAAGAGGTTTGCTAAGGAATGCAACGATCCTCATATTTCAAAGATCCTCTACTGCTTTCTTGTCCGTCCTATCATGGAATATTTTAGATGGGTGAGGTGTCCTACCTACGATGTATCTATTAATGAAATAGATTCCAAATAGCTCTTTTGGCCTTTGGTTCACAAAAATGTTCGCTTCCTTCCGGCGATTTTACATGGACTCATCGGTTGACTGTGAGGGCCTTGTAAATACGAAATCGTAATCGGAAACTTAATACGAATCCCGAAAAAAACTATCACAGAATCTATCGTAGTGTAAAATCTCATACAAATCGTTCTTACGAACAGATTTGATGATAGCTTTTTGTCGCGATTCGTGAAATTTCCGATTACGATGCAATTCGTGATAGGGTTGATTTAATTGGGCTTGTTTAATTTATTGATTCAAAAGGCCAATTGAAACTTATTTTTAAATCGGTAATTACGTTGTCTCGAAAATATAGCAGCAACAAACTTGGCGTTTTCAGTTCTTAAATAAATCTTTATCAACTATACCTATATGTGACTCAAAATCGGTCTTATAGTTCCGAGATTATAACAGACAGAAATGTACAAACTTAATTAAAACAAAGGAAGTCATGTTTACTGTACATATTTTATTCATTTTCCGTTTTGAGAGCACTCTCGGGAACTATTTTTGCAACTTTTCTAGGCTCTTTGACCAATGTTTCAGGACACTGCATTTCAGTCCAACTCACTGGTACCATCGGAACACCATAAGGACCACTTTCATTGGCCA
Source organism: Philhelius festivus (assembly GCA_963931855.1). NCBI lineage: Eukaryota > Metazoa > Arthropoda > Insecta > Diptera > Syrphidae > Philhelius > Philhelius festivus. The sequence continues at coordinate 4,427,657 of OZ007556.1, read as the reverse complement.
AAGCAACAACCACACCAAGTTCATTCTCAGCTGTACTTAGTTGATAGCAGGACAGTTCTGTTTGTGGGAGCTTAAAAAGATGAATAACAATTAGCAAAATGAAGTGAATTCGAAAAAAAAAATTAATCTCACCACTCTGGCTAGAATAATGTCACCTGGACGAAATGATTTGTACATTTCGACGCGATCTTTCTCGGTAGCTCGAACATCTTCTTTTCTCAAAATTCCCCTAAATTTGGAATAAGTTTGTTATGTTTGTTAAATGCAAAATAATCCAATCACACTCACCGATAGTTTCTTTCTAAAATATGATCGCCAATGCAAATGATAGAACATCTGGCAAATCTTTGATTTACCTGTTGAATTCGTGCTGTTATAATATCGCCAGAAACAGGAACAATAGTCTGATTACCAACGCATTTAACTTCAACAAATTTAAACTAGAAAATTGTTTTTTTAGATGGAAAACAACTGAAATTAAATTGTGTTTACCTTATTATCCTGTTCGCGAACATTTACTGTTCCAGCGAGTGTTGCGTAAATGTAGCCTTGCCTTTCATAGGTGCCTTGTCCTGCAACTGTATTTTCATCAGATAGACAGAGTCTTTGTCCAGGTAGACAAATTAAATTCATTTTAATAGAAAAATATAAAATTTAAAATAATAATTTCCAAAATTAAAAACGCGGTACTTGATTTAGGATGAAACTTGTAAACATGTCAAATATATTAAAACCTCAAATCGAAATATCAATTATCGATACTCGAATGTGGAAAGTACTTTTGTTGTTTGAAGACTTTCCAGAATTAAGCAAAATAATTATAATCTTGCGAAGTCGCGGCGATAAATTTTGTTTGCAAACTGTTTTCACATAATGGGTGTTTCTACAAGAAATTTCACAGATCATAGTCCCCTATTAGGTGCGTTTTATTATCCACAAATCTATCTGGATCCGGATCTGGATCTTCCCTTGAAAATAAAACTATACGGACCTTACTGGCAGCAGTGTTATAAGGCCCATTTGCTGATACGGAACATAAGTACTTATGTTCCACATAAACTCTTTATGTGACAGTTTACGTAGAGGAAAAAGTAGAACATAAGCGCTTAAGTTGAACATAAATATTTAAGTTTCGTATCAGCAAATGGCCCTAAGTCCGTCTCTTTTTATCCTTGGGTTTGGAAATTTTAAATTATGTCTTGTCTTTTTTCTTTACACTATAGCTTACACTACCTTACCATAAAAATGCATCTCCTCGCCAGTGTAAGCCTAGTACGCAGATCGCGACATGACAAATTTTATCTCTACAATTTTAATCTCTACAAAACTTTTCCAAATCTCGCGCAAAAATTTGAAGTTGGAGAGATGAAATCTAACTTAATGTGTTTTGTAGTGTATCTCTGGAACGGGTTGTCTTACAAAAGTCGTTCATACCTTTTTGGAATCTTCTCTTGATGGTCTCAAGACAAGCATTAGCACTTTTTACATAAAACCAGTATTGACAAAAATCACTTTCGACTGTCAAAATTTGTCCGGTAAAATAATGCTTGTATCATTCTTTTTCCTGGCAAAATTTAGTGGAGACATTTTGTAGAGAAATTCACAATAGTATGAATTTTGCGCGCGAACTGCGTACTGCTCGGAAAAATACCCGAGACAAAATTTGTCCCAGGAAAAAAAATGTATGGGAGACAAAATTTTTCCCGATCTGCGTACTAGGCTTTAGTTGCTAAAATGAAACATATGGGCTTATATGGGACACCGCGCACTAGCAATTTTTAGTTGCGATACTGTTTGGTTACTTAGGCTAGCCGCGCACTAGCAATTTTTAGTTGCGATACTGCTTGGTTCGAGCAACTAAAAAGTTTGTGTTTTGACACAAACTAAACGATTGCCTAAAATAAGTTCGCCATTTTATTGAACATATAATTATCTGCAAATTCACGGACATTCAACCAAACAGTTCATCTGGTTTCTATAAGGCTAGCCGCGCACTAGCAATTTTTAGTTGCGAAACTGTTTGGTTACTTATAGAAAACAGATGAACTGTTTGGTTGAATGTCCGTGAATTTGCAGATAATTATTATGTTCAATAAAATGGCGAACTTATTTTAGGCAATCGTTTAGTTTGTGTCAAAACACAAACTTTTTAGTTGCTCGAACCAAGCAGTTTCGCAACTAAAAGTTGCTAGTGCGCGGCTAGCCTAAGTAACCAAACAGTATCGCAACTAAAAATTGCTAGTGCGCGGCTAGCCTTAGAGCAACTCGATTCTCGAAACTAAAAAGTTTGTGTTTTGACACAAACTAAACGATTGCCTCGCATCAGTTGAGCTGTTTTTTATAGGTGCAAGAGAGAAAAGAGTGCGAGCGTGAGTAAAGAGTTGCCAGTGTGCGGTTCTCTTTCAACTGGTGATTAAACTATTTGATTTCGATCACAGTTGCCAGTGCGCGACTAGCCATAGAAAACAGATGAACTGTTTGGTTGAATGTCCGTGAATTTGCAGATAATTATATGTTCAATAAAATGGCGAACTTATTTTAGGCAATCGTTTAGTTTGTGTCAAAACACAAACTTTTTAGTTGCTCGAACCAAGCAGTTTCGCAACTAAAAATTACTAGTGCGCGGCTAGCCTAAGTGCGCGGTGTCCCATATAAGCCCATATGTTTTATTTTAGCAACTAAACAGTTGCGAAACTAAAAATTGAGTGTGCGCGCCTGGCCTAAGTCATTGGAGGAAACCTGGTATAACGCCAATTTGACTCCTATTGACTATTTGTCATTTTACACAATTTACTGAAAAGCGATACAAAACAAACCTTAATAGGCTTTTCACACCGAATTAAAATCTCGGATTTCAGCAACAAGATTACGAAATCTCATTGAAGCGTTCGCACTGAACAGAAACAGGATTTCATTCGACGTTTCTGTCTATTTATCCTGCTTTCTCGGATATAATTTATCTTCTCTCCTTCTCTCCCCACAATTCAAATTTCAAATAGTCACTCGAGACTCGACTCCATTATCTGCTTTTTATCTACCTCTTCTATTGCTGACAACTTGCTGACAAACCAGAACATTTCTAAAGGTTTGTTTGTTTTGACAATCCTGTGTTTGAAAGTAGATTTTGAGGAGATTTTGTCGTAATCTAGTAGATTTGGAAATCTGAAAATGTATGGGAAATCTAGTAGATTTGGATGAGATTTTGAGAATTTTGCTCGAAATCTAGATTTTGATTTGGTGTGAATAGCGTATTAGGGATTATAAATGAACGCAACCAAGACCTCTGATAATCGAACAGCCCCCAGTTTGACATTTGCCTTGGCGTGTGTGTTTTTCCTTTCATACATTTTGTATTTTGTAAATGGCATGTTGTTGACGAAAGAAACATTTTTTAATTCTTGGTTGTTGAAATCTTCTTAAAGCTCAGTAAATGAATTTGTTCAAAAAACAAGTCCCTTTAAAATGGCTGAAGTTCGTTGCAATAATTGCGATGTAAGTTCAATGAAACATTATTTTGGTTGTTGTTAACCAACTTCTTTTTTTCCAAAATTATTGCAGGAGCTAAACGATATTGATGCTGTTAAATGTGAAAATTGTAAAGTTAGCTTTAACACAACTGAATCTTTTTGCTCAGAAGAAGATGAATGTGAAAGTGATTTCCGTTTTATCGAAGAAGCTGAATTTATTGGCGAAGTATACAAATTGGAGAATCTAGATGAATTCGAAGAAAACACAAATGAGCAAGACATCAAATCTGAACCTGAATTAGATGCAAATATTTGTTGTCAAGTAAGTCGAAACATTTTCCCGGACATTTTTGTCTGAAAGAAATAATACTGTCCATCTCAGATTCCTAATGCTTATGTGGAGAGCATTGTTAAGTTGGAAGATGATGACACTGAAAACGTGACATTCGAAATTGTCACTGTTGAACCGAAATCAACTCTTGCTGATATTGAAAATGAGACACAGTTTGAAGATAACATAAATTTAGATGTAAATGACAATGCTACCGAGAAGAGTCGAGTAAGTATAAGGCTAAAACAAAATAACATCAAAATGAGTGTTCATCAAGATAAATTTTTAGATACCAGAAAATAAGAAAAACATCAAAACTACCGCCACAGAGGAAATCGGATCAACCACCCCAAGCGTACCATACCAGTGCACACAATGTCCAAAAAGGTAAGTAACCACTTGTTGAATTCTGGAATAACTTTGTTTGTTAAAGTCTTTCGGAACCTTAATTAATCACTAATCTTCCTGGATAGTAGTAAACATTGCAGCCCTATAGTATACCGAATAATTTAGTTTCGATTATAATCATGTTTATTGATACGACGATCACACAAACAGTGCCTCAGATTGGATACGTTAAGAAAACATAAATTTGTAGTTGGTGTCAAATTTTAAGTCTGATTGGCGAGCTGTTAAAAAAGTGTATGCAAATTGAGAAAACTGAATGCAGATAAGCAAAGACAAATCGTCCTCCAAGGAAGCAAATCATCTTCTAGTTGGATTTTAATATGTAATAATCTGGGGTGATTTTGTACTTAGACCATGACTTAATTCTGTCGTAATCCCTTGTACAAAAAAAAGGAGATGCAATAATAACTCAAGAAATGTGGGATTTCTTGGATAGCAAGATATATTATTTGGTAGTCATTTCTAACCCACGTATTATTATAGAAATGTGGAGGCTTTTACTTTAAAAAAATAATAACGTTTGACATTTAGCTCCCATTTCAATACCCCCTTTTGTTCAAAGTCAAACGATCTTGTTCTCTGTAATAGATGCAAAAGGTTTATCACTTTGCAGCGGGCTCAAAACATGCTAGTAAAACTGGTATCAACGGGCACGGTAGTGCCCAGCCAAGTTCTGGCACTATTTAATTTTTCAAAGTAGTAGTACCAAACCTGGTTTTCTAATATATGTACCACTTTCGCTCAAAGAACTTTATTCCGAACTCCTTAAATGAACATAGTTTCTAAGGAGTTTCCAGATCATCTTCTCACACAATACTTTATTTGATATAAAAGATACTAGTAGATACCTCAAAAATCAACTTTCAATCTAGTTGATCGTGATCGTCATTTATGTCGTGAAAATTTGGATTAACATCATTTGTAAGCGCATTTGACTTTTTCGAACAAAACTTGTTGCGAAAATTCTGATTGAAAACCTTTCTGGAACTGGTAATAACAATATGTTTAAACAGAAAGAATACTTTTAATATAAAAAAGAGGAATTTTGAAGGAACTGCGAAGTAAAAGAAAAGAAAAAATCCGAAGGTGCGAAACTATGTGAAAATAATCAAGCAAGAATTTTTCAACCACTTCAGAATGTAAGGGAGCCTGTGGTTTGTATATTATAAAAAGCCTTTCAATTTATGTATAGGTAATATATAAGTACTATTCTAGAAACTCAATTCAGAATATGGGCACTAAGCAACACAAATTCATAAAGAAATTGGAGACCGCTTCAAATGCATCAATTGTGTACTCCATGTTTTAATAAAAACTTGCAAGACAGTTCTTAAATTGTGCTCTAACATCTCTCGACCACCATGTCTGTCTCTATCTTCACTTCGTTTTTGAATTCGGTCTATGTCTTATGTGTGCAATGGAATTCAATAAATTGAATTAAAATCATCAAAAGCCTTTAGTAATGGTCGCGACCATGGTAAGGCTAATGTACCGTTACACAAATATGTGACAAACACACAAGTGCTAACTAAAAAAATCACACTATACCTTTTGAATTCCTCTTCGAATATTTCGCTTTAACTACTACGTGTTTAAGAATTATCAATGTTGATTCTCATGGGCTGTGTTTGTCGTATTGATTAAATTAAGTTTTATTTTTCCCAACGTTTCCGACGGTGGTTACCGTCTTCTTCAGGGGAGATCTTTATTTATTATAAAAAAAAGTTATTTTACATATCGTCGCCAGAAAAGTCGATTTTTCAGGAGAGACAAAAAACTTATTATCAAATCAATGAGAGGCAATGAGAGACGTGTTGTTAATTATGCGCGTGGCTCTGCAATTATAGTTTTTAGGTTCACAGGATATTTTTCATTAGATCCGGAATTTTTTTCACAATATAATTGCATCATTACCTAAAAATCGTTTTTTTCTGGGTTACGAGGTATTCGATCTACAGCGACGATATGTATATGATATTGTGTTTGGCGGATATGATACAAACTTACATGAAAATTGTAAAATTGTTAAAGAAAATAATTTTTTTGATTTAAGCGCTTCATAAGAAGTTTAGTCCAAGTGTTTTTTTTTTTTTTTTTTTTTATAATCTACACGCGCTAAAGGGATTATGATTACCCTTTAAATGTTTGAACACAGCGCGGGCGTGAAGTTAAGGAAGAGAAAGAAGGATATGAACGATGTGTGGCACGATGTTCTGAGACTGAAGGTTGTTGTTTTAGATATTTTATCTCCAGGGATGGCGGCTGAACTAAAGCGGAGAATGCCGTGTCTTATTTCTATGTCGCTTATAATTCACATTATTTTATTCGTGTTCATCCTTGTTGGGCATACTAGTTTAACTCAATTACATGTTGTTAGTGTTATGCCTGAACAACATGAGTAAACCAGCAACCCATTGATGACAATTTTAGAAGGTTTTTAATGGAATTAAAACGACATAGACGACGCCAGGGATCGAACCTGTGATCATGAGGTTCACAGGCGAGCACACATCCATCGCGCCACGGCCACCCCTAAGTGTGTCAAATTCTGGATGTGTTGTCCGAAACTAAGGAGCAGTAAGCCGCTGAACTATTTTGAGTGTCTTGTTTGCGGTTCATATTGTTTTTTTTTTGTGTAATGTCTCTAGCCTGTATCGTTTGGATGGGTGTTTTTCTGTGGCAAGTATTTCTACTCCTTCAAAGTTCAGTTGGCGGTCAGTTTCAACGCTGTGGCAAGCCAGACTGTCTGATTTATGATTCGCCATTCTTTGACGAAGGAGTTGTTTGGTCGTTCCGACGTAGTATAGGATACATGCTTCGTTTAATTTTTGTTTGTTTATTTTGCAGGTAGGCCTTTTGCGTCTTATTTTTTAGACATGTAAAAAGGAAAGCCATGGTCTGGTTTGACTTATACGCTAAGCTGACGTCTTCTTAAAATTTTTGGAAATCTTAGGGACATAAACAACACTTGTATGTACCTCTCCTTTCTTCTAATATTCTTTCCGATGGATCTTTATGCTTTTGACGAAGTATCAAGGATTTTGATGACCTTTTCCTCATTGGCGGAGTGAAATTTCCGACCACAACGCAAACGCCTAAAGCATAAAGCTCCATCGATAAGAATATTAGAAGCTTTCCGAAAATTTTAAGGAGGTAGTCGTTAGAATCAACATCGACAAAATTCAATTACTAATAGTGACCTTAAAAGTTACGACAGTGGCATGTCCTGTACGTAAATGTACCAATAATTTCTTTAAAACTCAACTATAATTTAAAAAAAAAAGATTTGTATTATATAAATTTAAAATTGTGGTTTTATAAGTTGCAACTAATTTTCGAAATTATAAAATAAAATTATTTGTTTCTCTATTTTCGTGTTGGTTCAACAGTTTTGTATGGTGTATTTTCATTTATCGAAAATAATCTCTTATCTAACGAAACTTCGGCATTCAAAACGAAAGCGTTTAAGGAATGCAATATCTACTCATACACATACAGCCTTATTTATTAGATTACACTAATACTCGGTCCAACCTCGGAATAGTTAAACCAGACCAGAGCATTTGATTCGGGTTTACGCCACGTCAAACATTAATCTACGCCTTGCTTATGTCAAATATACTATCAAAAGAATCACCAAACTAAAACTCTGATTATTATAAACAAAGCAAAACAAACAAATAAGCAAACCCCAGGTGATTTCCATTATTATTCGTTTTTACATTTAAAATTGTATTGTGTAAAGTTCAAATCCAATAAATGAATGTACCAACCACATTGCGTCCCCAATACCGTATAGCTGTTTTTTTTTTTTTTTTTTTTTTAAAGAATTTTAATTATTTATAAATGCAAAATAACTATCCATTTTGTCTTAGTAAAAAAATTGAAAAAAAGGCCTTTTTTAAATTTCAACGGCTTTAAACCTCCTATGAATATGAACACGTTTTAGCTTACTCCGCCTCTATTCTTCGTATATTTTTTTATAAATAAGCTTTTCAGGATTAGAGGCGTTGTAGAGTCGGAGGCAAAACGAGTTAATAAATAAGGCTGATAGAGTGTGACTCCTCATAAAAATTAACAATTGTCGTTCAAATTAAATGCCTATTGCTATAAGGTTGAATACCTCACATAAGTAATTAAACAATTTTTGTTATCTTATGGCTATAAAAACATAACCTTTTAAAAATCTAAAACCGATCTGAAACTATAGCATTTACTAAGAAATAAAGCTGATACCTTCCTTTTTATGGTATCGCATAGTTTCTGGAAATATATACATTCATACATGCATACAATGATATCTTAAATTAATAGTTACATGTACATTGTTTATTTGTATATTTTCTAATTAACTACATTTTAATTATACTTAAAGTTTTAAAAGAAAAGCAACTTTAAAGGCGCATATTAACCGAATACACAATCCTGATGATATAAGTGCCTGCTGTGCCGGCCATGCTTCTGAGAATGAATCTAAATCAAAATTTCGCCACGCTGCAACTGCTTTCTCCGAATCCTGTGAATCTGAATATTTATGCTCGGGTGACGAAACCGAAAGGTCTTTAATTCCTATAAAACATTCAAGCTCTCCACGAAAAAGAAAACGCAAACTTAAACATGAATCTGATTCAGAAAACAATAACTCACGAACAAAATCCCCCAAAAAGTGTAAGACCGAGTTAAGTCCTTGTTCTAACTCGAAGCAAAATAAATCCAATGAAATTGTTTACAAATGTGCAGCATGTGAGAAAATCACGGACAGCTATCAAGAGCATTTGAAGCACATAGTAATTCACGAGAAGGTAGATGATAGTCTTACAGTGACGACTTCTCTTGAACAACTCAAGAAAACACCCAGTGGCTTCCTTGAATGCAAAGAATGTGGAGGAGTATTCATGAGCGAACGCGAATATAATATTCATCAAAGGTCCCATCAAGGAGTTCATCAGTGTGACATTTGCAAGACAATACTTTTAACTCCGTCAAGTCTTCGAAAACATAAACTTCGCATGCATCGGCAAAGGTCAAGCAGAAAAGGAACATTGTTTGAGTGTAATATTTGCAATGAAAAGTGAGTTTGTTTAAAAATTGTTTTTCTCTTTTAATGTTTTATATAATATGGAATTGTTCTTTCACAGATATGAATCTCAGTTACTCATGTTGCAGCACAGAAAAAAACACACTGAGGTAATGAAGAAAATTGAAGAAATGACCATCATCGACCGAAGCGGAGGAAAAACTTCCTACGTGTGTAAAATATGCGCAAAAACTTCAAATAACAAATTCAGGCACGAGGAGCATTTGAGAATTCACACAAAAGAAAAACCCTACAAATGTGAAAAGTGTGGAATTGGCATTGCAACATCGAATGCAATGGCCCATCACATGCGAACCCATGAGAATGTAACATTCGAATGCAACGTTTGTGATGCCACATATCGACACAAGAAGAGTTTGAAAAAACACTTGAAATTGCACACTGGTGAGAGGCCCTTCGAGTGTCGTCATTGTGATAAAACGTTTGCCTTCAACTACACCCGAGCAGACCATGAACGTAAATGCCACATAGATGGTGGCACGTCTCGCATACAGAAACGAAAACGTAAGAGTAATTCTGCTAAGATTTCAACTGAAAGTGAAAACGAGAACAAAGATTCACCACAAGATGTACCAACGGAAGTGGTCACCAATGGTAATGAAACAAATCTAGATGAAATTGATATAATATAATATGTCAACATAAGCAATAAAATGCGTTGCATTATATATTTAAATGTTATCCTTATCTTTTGAATTACATATACATATATATATTTTTTAAATAACTTTTCCAAAGGAAAATCCAAGTGTTTTTCTTTAAAGTTTGGAATCAAAAACCGTTCGATTGGCAAACAAAATTGTTCTGATGTTTCCCTAAGCCCGAGTCACTTACCAAATTCAGGGGTTGAATCGACGAAGTCGAGTTGATTTTCAATTTTTTGATTGTGTTTTTGACGATGGCTTTTATAGTGCTTGTTAATTATCAAAACGATATTTGACGAACAAAATTGGTGAAAAGCTATTATTTTAATCAAATAAATACGATATTATCTTTGTCGAAAGTATTGTTTTTTTTTATCAATTTTTCAGTCAATACTCTCGATTTCTTGTGAGACTTTCATGTTTTTGGTTTAAAAACCGGTATCGTTAAAGTTTTTGTTTCGAAATAAAGGCTTGGTAGGTGCTTCATTTTGGCCAAAACTTCTTTTCAAAAAACGCAATGTTTGGGCTACACAGCACTCACTTTGGAACGTTGTTCAAGCGTATCGTTCTGCGGAGGTATGATAATGACTATCTGTCAAGATTTTGAGAAGGAAACAGCTGTCTGTGTCAAAATAAATGGAATACCCTGTAGTTAACGCGTAAAGTGAAATCAAAGTTGTTGAGTTATGTTTGTTTGGAAATAAATAGGTTCTTCCTTCTCCACAAAATAATTGCTGGGAAAAAATTAAATTACATATAGCAAAGAAGCTTCACTAATAAACCGAAAAAAGATATTTAGGTTCTCAATTAAATCAGTTATTTAATGGAAAACTATTAGTATACGTAATTAGAATAATATTTAAGGTCAAGTAAAGACTAACCTCTAAAGATTTATCGGAACCTAAAAGAGATATTGAAAAGATTTAAATTTAATTTTGAAATTACAAATTTCGTTTAAAAAGAATTAACTAGCGTTTTTACATAACCTCAAAATAGATAAACATTTTTTTTTTAATTTTCGACCGGGTAAAAAAAGCAATATATGGCCTCATCAATTCCGACGTCAGCAAAATCCTTCGAAAAAGTATACATAGCTTGGTGCCAATTAGAGAAAACGTTCAATTTTGAAGACCAATGTAATTATTTAGTACAAGTTTAACTATTACTTAGTTTAATTTGTTCATTATTTTATGTTAAAAGTATTCAAACAAAAAATTGCAACACATAATTATAACTGAAAATATTTAAAACTTTATTTGATAAAAGTAAATTTCGTACGTGTACAGTACATACGACAACAGATCTCCACTCTACGATATCGCTATCGGGCTAAACGTCGCGACCCCAACGTTGATAAATAAAGGCTCTAGTGAAATCATTTATTATTTAAAACGAAGTTCCAACAAAAGGTAAAACAAATTTTAAAAATTAATTAATTCTCCTCAGTACTTTCAGTTGATTTTACATTTCTGTTCAATATTTTTACCTTACGTTTAGTGTTGGTATCAATATTATGATCCTTTCGCCGGTGAAAATTTAACAAATATGACGTTTTGAAGGATTCCTTGCATTCTTCGCACTGATAAGGAGTTTCTCCCGTATGTACAAGCCTTACATGATCATTGAAGGTGAATCTCAGTGCAAATGTCTTATCACAGTATTTACATTTATATGGCCTCTGACCAGTGTGCATGAATAAATGTTTTTTCAGATTTCTCTTGTGTCTATATGTTTTACCACAAATGTTACATTCATATGGTCGTTCATCCGTATGAAGATTCATGTGACGCACTAGCGAACTACGTGTTGTGAATGCTGATCCACATAAATCGCATTTAACGGGCTTTTCCTTGGTGTGAACTCGAAGATGTTCCGTATGACCCGATTTGTTTGTTGTTGATTTTCCGCAAATTGTACATTTGTATGTTCTTCGACCGTCGACCCTTTCTATTCGTGATGTTTCACTTAGGAGCTTTGATTCCTCCATGTGGATTTTTTTGTGATTGGTCAAAAGAACTTGTAGAGGAAATCTGCAAAATTTAAAAACTTTTCTTTCATATAAAATTAAAATTAATTTAAAAAAATAATACCTTTCATCACAAAATAAACAAACATATTTTAATTTGTCTCCTGCGGGAGGGCTATCTAGATAATATTTGTGTTGTCTTGATTTTGTATGTTTTTGTAAGGCACTTTTAGAGCCTACGAAAATTTTGCATACATCACAAAAGAATTTTTCTTTTGTTACGCATATGCTTCGATGGACATTCAATTCATTACTATTCGCAAAGGATTCATTGCAGAGATCGCATTTCAAAATAGGAATATGCGGGGTTAATGCTGGACTTTCGTGTTTATCCAGATACTTCAAATGTACCTTATAGCTTTTAGAAGAAACCTTCGATTTTACCGTTGACTCTTGGGTCTTTGTGTCGGAAGATTCTTCATCGGAACCACTCGTACAGTGAACAGCTTTTGTGTGAGATAATAGACTTGCATTGCGCTTAAAACTATAACGAAATAAATAAAAACAAAATTATAAAAAACAATGGGAATTCAAGTTAGTTTTATTTGTCTTGTTTTGGTAATATGTATGTCTTTTTTTGTTAACATTTTTGATAAAGAATTCGTTAGTTTTCGAAAAGAAAATAATGAAGAACCATGTACATTTGAAAATAATTTGAAACTGATAAAAATATAAACAAATCACCTTAATATAATAATTTTTTTTTTTTGAAAGATATATCGAGAATATCATTCAGAATGACAAAAAAAAATTTTCGTAAAAGTTTGAGCCCTTAATATCAATTTTAAGAGGGCTATCATCGCTAATTTTGATTTTTAGTCATAATTTCATGTTTTGCGTCAGAACTGACAAAACATTGAAGTAAAAAAAATTCATTTTGACTTACTTTTATATAAAATTAAATTCCCTACAAAAAAGGTCTAATTGAAAATTTTCGTCAGACAAGCCGTTTTTGAGTAATTAAGCTTAATAAATTGTTATTTTTCGTTAGTTACAAAATTCCAAATTAAAAAAGTAAAATCGAAGAAAAATAACAATTTATTAAGCTTAATTACTCAAAAACGGCTTGTCTGACGAAAATTTTCAATTAGATCTTTTTTGTAGGGAATTTAATTTTATATAAAAGTAAGTCAAAATGAATTTTTTTTACTTCAATGTTTTGTCAGTTCTGACGCAAAACATGAAATTATGACTAAAAATCAAAATTAGCGATGATAGCCCTCTTAAAATTGATATTAAGGGCTCAAACTTTTACGAAATTTTTTTTTTGTCATTCTGAATGATATTCTCGATATATCTTTCAAAAAAAAAATAGTCAATTTTTTTGGCCCAGTCTAATATACAGGCAGTTTCTTTTTCTGTTTTGTTTTTCTTATAGTCCATAGACGTAAATAATGAGTAATATGTATTGCAAAATTATTGAATTCTTTGAAAACAAATCTTAAATCCTTTATTAACCTGCTGCAGGTTTTCCAAAGTACCGATGGGTTTTTCCACAAAGATTTTATTAATTTTTATTTTTATTATTCTTGCGTTCATTAAGAAAATAGTAAAACGAAATTGGGTACCTAAAGACCCTAACAAAATATCAACTGTATTGAAAGGCAGTTATAAAGACCTATATGTTTTCTAAAAATAAAGTCCTAGGCGAATTTTCGTATTAACAGAGCTTTGTTCGTTTACATGGTTCTTGGCAGACCAAAGTAGGCCTTTTCTTAAATACGCGAAAAATTATATCAATGTTGAAGATAGACTCATGCTACGACTCATGTACAACGAAAACTCAATGCGTTAAAGCGCAACATTTTCCATCCATTTCAATGTCCAGACATTCAAAACCAATGTGCATCGGTATCTCCTTTCTAATCCTATCCTACTTTCCTAATTGCTCGCACTGTGTTTAACATTATAAGGGTATTCGTAACCCCTTGAGTGCGCGTTTAATATAGAAAAAGAAGACCACGTTAGTTCTAAGTTCCGATTCTCTAGCTAATGCAGAATATAGTTTAAAATGTATAGTAATATGTTACTGAATACCCTGGAACCTTCAAAAATATTTTCTAAATTAATAGGAAGCTAACGCGAAAAGACATTTTTCTGTATTACGAATTTGATGCTTATATTTATATCAAATTTAATTTCACTTCTTAGTTTTTTTTTCAGAAGATGACAAAAATGGTATACCCATGTTCTGCATTTCACTTATTGTGAATTCGAGCAACAAAAGTGAATTTTGATGTTCTGCATTCCGCATAAAATGACTTTTGTGATTTGTTCATTCCGAATGTGAAACGTTGGTGTTCTGAATTCCATTCGAAATGATCATTAGATGCGTTTTATTATCCACAAATCTATCTGGATCCGGATCTGGATCTTCCCTTGATAATAAAACGATACGGATCTTAGTGACAGCAGTGTTATAAGTCCGTCTCTTTTTATCCCTGGGTTTGTAAATTTCAAATTATTTCTTGTCTCTTTTCTTTACACTATAGCTTACACTACCTTACCATAAAAAGCCATCTACTCGCCAGTGTAATAACTGATTTTTGGATCTTTGAAATAGATCCCGATAGAAAACAGGATCCCAAATTGTTTTTGTAATACATGTTAAAACTTAATCCAGATCCGGATCCAGATAGATTTGTGAATAATAAAACGCACCTATTGTGAATTGAGTTTTGGGAGATGGAAATTCGTGTTCTTCATTTCGAATATATACCGTTTTACGGTGAATTCAATTTACTTAGGCCGGTATTCACCGAGCGCTCATAACTTAAGAAGCTCCTAAACCTATTCACCAAGCAATATTAGTAAAGATCTACGAGCGCTCTTAAAAGTTAGGAGTGGTCCCGACCACTCCTAACTTACGAGCGCTCTCTTCGAAAGTTTGTTCGCTTGTGCGCGTGCCACGCACGCATTTGACTCGAATCCATGTGAGCAATGCCAAGTAGAAGAGTATCCATTTGCTGTCAAGACCAACATTCCACAACATTTCACAGTTTGGGTATGCCTGAACAAGAGAGAGTGGCTCTCATTTTCGAACTTCGAAAAACACTTGCGAGTGGTTGTCGTAAAGTTAAGAGCCGTTTAAGAGCGCTCGGTGAATACGAGCCTTAGTTTTGTTTGGTGAAACTTTATAGTTGGGTGACAATTGACAAAAATGTAAGTAAGATTTGAAATTTTGACGTGATTTTATTAAAATAAATTGTTGCTTACAGGGGAAAACACAAGAACTCACGACAAGAAAAAGTTCTGTTGCAATTTATGGAAGACCATTCGGATTTAGCTAAGGGTTTCGTCAAGGGAGACAAATCAAGTACGGAGGATCTGTGGAAGAACCTCACACAACTCCTTAACAGTGAAGGTCCTCCAATGAAAGTTGGAAAAAGTTAAGCAAGCGTCATAGCTACATATAGATGTATACTTAAATCAAAATGCATTAAACCAAAAATCAATCAAGGTTTGGCTAGATTGGAAGCTGAATATCCGGAAAAAACTCGCCTACAACAAAAACGAGCTGAAAATCACAGGAGGTGGACCCAGCAATTCACAGCCCATTTCAGCAATAGAAGACAGTATTGCAAAGATAACTGGCATTTATACTGTTGTGGAAGGCATTCAGGGTACATATGCGTTTGGTGACAATGCTGAAAACACAGTTGATGCGACGGAAAACGCCAACCGAGAAAGCACTTTCTTCAGCTCCTCTCTTCCTTCTCATACAATAAGACCTCCACAGCATACAAGATCAAATGTTGGAAGAGCAGATAAACATCTAAATCACTATATGGATGTTCAGGAGGTCACACTGAAGGGAATAGCTGAGAAAATATCTGAGTCAGTCGAGTTGGGAAAGGAGAACAAAAGCAGCTTAAAAAGGATATATCGATCCTTAGAAAAAGTTTCTGACACTTTAAATCTGCAGGTGGAAGAAGCAAAGCGCCATAACATGGCAATCGAAATATTGAAAAAGGAAAAAAATGAAATAAAAAAGAGAAGATTGGAAATTGAAGAAATGCGACTTAACGTACAGATAGAGTATTCTCCAAAGTAGGTCATAGGTATGCTAGGATCATTTTAATCTATTTACTTTTTATATTTATGTAAAACAAAACAGATAGCTTGAACTTTTTTTATGAAATAAAAAGCATCATTCTAAATAATCTCATCTTTTTATTGCCAAAGACTACTTGCAATAGAATCACGAATAATTCTTGCTTCGTTTAGATATTCTCCGAATTCATCATTTTCATTGTTGGCGTCCATTTGCTCTTCTTCATTCTCGATTTGCTCTCCTAATTCTGCTTCTAAATTATATTCCATGCAAATATTGTGAAGAGCAGAGCAAACGTTAATAATTTTACAAGCCTTTCTTGGTTCATAATTTAAAGTATTGAGCAGGCATCTGTATCTCGTTTTTAAATTGCCAATAGTTCTTTCGACTACATTTCTAGCTGCAGAATGTTTTTTGTTGAAGTTTGACTGCATTGTTCTTGATTCGGAAGATTTGAACGGTGTCATCACAAATGGTTCAAGACCGAATCCGGCATCCGCAAGTAGCCATGTACCACGTTGGCCAGTTTCATATCTGTCCACGAAATATCTTCTTGCGCCACTCATTTGCCATATCAGAGCATCATGGCTTGAACCAGGACGAGTCGCATCAATAGCTCTTATTTTCATTTTATGGTCACATATCTGTTACAAATTAAAATACATTTTTGATGCTATCAAACTAAAGCAAAAAAAGATACTCACAACCAAAGCATTGATACTAAAATATCCTTTTCTATTGAAAAATAAGTTGCACTCCCGTTGGGGTTTAATAATTTTTACATGTGTTCCGTCCAAACAACCGATGACCCCTGGAATCCCATACTTTTCCAAAAAATGTATCTTTGCATTTTGTTCTTCCTCTAGCGTATACTGAAGTTTTATCCATTTGGAACATAGTTTGGATTGCAAGGCGTCTAGTACCTCAAAAAGTAATTTACTGACTGTAGATCTTGCCAACCCTATATCGAAATCCTTTCCGACTGATCTCTGATAGCTTCCTTCAGAAAGATAACGAAGTGTTGCAGCAAGTTTATGTGTTAAGGGAATTGAAGTTTGTTTTATTAACGGATTTATTTCTTCCAAAATGTAAAGAAATGCTTCTTTGTTTAGTCTGAAGCTACTTTTGAAACTACAAAGAATTAAAATATTCTTATTTTAATTTATTGACTTGAATAGTTTCCGCATTTCAACTTACACTGCTTCTGGAAGATCCAAAATATTGGCTTTATCACGCAAAACTTTTCTGCGAACTCTCTCTCCTCGATTTTCCTCCCTTCTTCCACTTATTATAAATAATAATAGAGAATCCATCAGAATTTTTTTTCACGTTTTGAACAATAAAATCAGACTTATCACAGGCCCCGTCGTAATAGATTCGTAGTACTAAAAAAAACTTGCTACGAAATTCGGAGTTCGTGAATAATGGTATCACTAGCCCCGAATGAATAGGAAGTTGGACAGTTTTTTCTACGAACAGATATTTTGATCGGAGCTCAACTTAAAACGAAACACAAATAAAATTAAGCGAACGAAGATAAAGGACATGCAATTAAAATATATATAAAAACAATTTTTATTATTGTTTTCATGTGAATATGTTTATATTTTTTATTTTTTGAAGGGCAAATAAAGTAAATACAAATACATATGTAAATATTGGTATCCTTCCGTAATGAATCTCATTTTTAGTGTTTCTCTTCTTCGCGTATTTTCTACATTTATTACAAAGATTGCAACGGCAATGGTATCCATTTTTACGACCAACAAAATTAAAATCAAATCAAAAGATGAACAACGAAAATTTATTTATTTTTTCACATTTTGACGCAAATCAACTGATTTTGAAACTCCGAAATTAGGAAAATGCTCTTTTGATTCCGTTCGGGGCCTATGATTTAAATTTATTCGTATTCGTAGCGTAACAAAATTTTCGGGGATTTGTTACGAGGGACTCTGTGATAGGGGTGAATGTTTGAATAAATGATGCAAATTTTCTTTCAGCTGATTTTGACATTTCGAAAATAAATTCGGAGTGAATTGAAAAAAATTGAATTCACTCGGAATCCAGAGCATGCTTTTTCATTTAATGTGAAATTGAAATTCGTTTTCAATTCACTTTCACTCGGAATACAGAACATGGGTGTGTATATCAAATGTTTAAGTTACTAATGCTGTCCAGGCAAGGTAGACTTTAGGAAGACGTTTAATTACACTCCTCGATACATAATACGAATTTCAGTGAGCTTTTTAAAATTAATCCATTCCATTAACATTCAGTTAACATGTTCAGCACTTTAATGTCAGATTTAAACATCCGACCGACGAAGTGTTTGACTTGAATGTACATTAAGTTCTAAGCTGTAAGAATATAAATTTGGTTAATCCAACTTACCACTTGTTGCATTCACTGCACTGATAGGGGTGCTTGCTAATATGAAACTCGACTTTCTGAAAATTCAATTCTTTTAAATATTTGAATCAGGAAAAAGACAATTTATAACAGAACCTACTTCCTCTTTGTCATCGACTTCAAAATCAGGTTCTATTTGAAACTCTGGTTCCTCTTTTATAGCTTGAACTATTTCGTCATTTGTTGTTGTCTGAATTCCAACTTTAACTTTATCAATTTCTTCCAAATTTTCGAGTTTGAATATTTTTCCCTTCATCTCGGCATTTTCAATGTAAAGAAAATCATTTTCCCATTCATCATGCATGGATTGTGTAGTTTCCTGAGATAAGGTGGCTTTGCATTGTTCGCATTTGGAAGAGTTGAAGTGATTTTCCGTCTAGAAGAAATGTCCTCTTGTTATTATTGGAATCATTTGGTCTGAGTGTGTTTTACTTACGTTACATTCATTACAAAATATTGCAGACATTACCGTCTTGATATATATTAAAGATTTATTGTTTTTAAATTATTATTTTGTATTGTATACAAATTGTTGCTTTGAATAAAAAAGAAGATAGGAGATTCCACAGTACCAAGGTAAAGGTACATAAAAACATAATCCAAGAAAATGAATGGAAAATGCACTGTGTTTGTGTTGTGTCTTGTGTGGTCAAAACTGGACAAGAGAAATGTCAGTTGTCAGACATTGAATCTGTTTGATTTTGGAATTTTTGGGCTTCATGAAAGTGTTCATTTTCCAGAGATTGACAAACATTTGAAAACCAGGGGAAGGCAAATTGAATTCAAAATCGTTAGTCGATACAATCAATTAGGCCTATTCGGCGAGATCTTTTATTCTTCTATTCTGTTATTCTGCTATGAATTTCCATACAAATTAATGTTTGAGCTGTCAAAAAATCTTTTATGAATTTTAATTTTGGTATTTAGCACGCTAAAATCTGTTATAAAATCTGCTAAGAAAACTTTTATGAACTGTCAAACATTCGAACATAGAAAAAATCTTATACGAATAGCATTTTTGGTATTCAGCAATCCATAATCTTTCATGAAATCTGTTAAAAATCATAAAAGAATAAAAGACAAACTTCTGTGACTTTTATCATAAAAGTTTTCAATAAGTACAAGGGGGCATCAATTGAAAATGAATATTTAACTTTTATTTCGTCAACGAAATGTTCTTTAAAGGAGACAAATGAAAGAAAATATATTAACAGCCCGATTCTCCCCCTTGTGAGGAGTCACAAGTCACAAGCTCTTGTGACTATTCCTTGTGAGGATTGTTGTGATTCGATAACATTTTGGTATTCTCCCCCCAATCGTCACAAGAAAACTCACAACAAAACTCACCACAGCATGGTGAGATTTTTAAGTGTCATTATTTGAACAGCTGATTGTTCAAAACGAAGAAATTACAAAATGCAAGGTAACATAATTTTTAAGCAATAAAATGATTAAATAATAAATACAACATTTTCAGAAGAAAACACTCGTGGTGACTGCATAAAGTTTTCGGAAGGTGAAAAAACTTTTTAAATGTATTGTTTTGGAGAGCGAATGGATCATTTGTATCTCTCAATGTTCTTAAAGCCGTCGACGCTGTAAACTTCTTGATACGATTAGTTTCTTAAAGAAATTTTTGTTTATGTAATAATATTACTTTTCTTTTTTGTGGGAAAGATCAGCAAAAATATTCACTAGAACAAAGTCCACTTCCATTTTTGTGTACTCACAATTATTCACAAATCTAGAAAATTCTCTTACTGAATGTCAATCAAAGAAACTTTAAAAATTTATGAGTTGTGACCTGCTCTGAAGGAGATCACAGTTTCGATTGTTTTTGTGACTCTCACAAGTTGTGACTGAGCGGCAGAATTCGAAAAAGTCACAAAATCAATTTCACCTCTTCTTGTGACTTGTGAGGCATCACTGACTTTGGGGAGAATCGGGCTGTTAAACACATCATATAAAAATATAAGTAGATAGTATATGGCCATGGTATTTCCAGAAACCAGAAACATATGAGGTAAAATCGTGTTCCATTGTACGGATACCAATAGTGTGTAAGGCTAGGCGCGCACATTCAATTTTTAGTTTCGCAACTGCTTGGTTCGAGCAACTAAAAGTTTGTGTTTTGTTAGGCTAGGCGCGCACAATTCAATTTTTAGTTTCGCAACTGTTTAGTTACTAAAATGAAACATATGGGCTTATATGGGGCACCGCGCACTTAGAGCAACTCGATTCTCGAAACTAAAAAGTTTGTGTTTTGACACAAACTAAACGATGGCCTCGCATCAGTTGAGCTGTTTTTTATAGGTGCAAGAAAGATAAGAGTGAGACCGTGAGTAAAGAGTTGCCAGTGTGCGGTTCTCTTTCAACTGGTGATTAAACTATTTGATTTCGATCACAGTTGCCAGTGCGCGACTAGCCTTAGACTAGGCGCGCACATTCAATTTTTAGTTTCGCAACTGTTTAGTTGCTAAAATGAAACAAAGGGGCTTATAGGCTAGCCGCGCACTAGCAATTTTTAGTTGCGAAACTGTTTGGTTACTTATAGAAAACAGATGAACTGTTTGGTTGAATGTCGGTGAATTTGCAGATAATTATATGTTCAATAAAATGGCGAACTTATTTTAGGCAATCGTTTAGCCGCGCACTAGCAATTTTTAGTTGCTTGGTTCGAGCAACTAAAAAGTTTGTGTTTTGACACAAACTAAACGATTGCCTAAAATAAGTTCGCCATTTTATTGAACATATAATTATCTGCAAATTCAGCGACATTCAACCAAACAGTTCATCTGTTTTCTATAAGTAACCAGTTTCGCACCTAAAAATTGCTAGTGCGCGGCTAGCCTAACATGTATTACAAAAACAATTTGGGATCCTGTTTTCTATCGGGATCTATTTTAAAGATCCAAAAATTAGTTATTACACTGGCGAGTAGATGGCTTTTTATGGTAAGGTAGTGTAAGCTATAGTGTAAAGAAAAAAGACAAGAAATAATTGAAAATTTACAAGCCCCAGGATAAAAAGAGACGGACTTATAACACTGCTGTCACTAAGATCCGTATCGTTTTATTTTCAAGGGAAGATCCAGATCCGGATCCAGATAGATTTGGGAATAATAAAACTCACCTATTGGAATCCACCCGAAATTATTATGCACAACCCTGTTTTCAAGGATATGTCTACACTTTTAAGAATTTCAAATCGAACAGTACGAAACACGCTTTTTTGTACGCGAATATTTTTGACACCTGTCAATTTCTAGTCGCCCGCCGAATAATGCTAGCATTTAAATCAAAACACTGCCGCTTTGAATTTTTCAACTTAAATTAATCTGCATTTAATTATAAATTAATAAAGTTTCGATAAAAAATTAACTTACCAATCGAAAAATGAAAAATTCATTTTGTCGTATTTGCCGTGGAAGATTTAATTTGAAATACCCGCCAGCAGCTGTTGACAGCGCAAATAGAAAATCCATACCTCCACGCACCATATCTGTTCGGGTACAACGACCTAAATTCCAATGCACCAATGAAAAAATCCTAAATTTAATTTCGTGTTTGGGATTTTGAATTTTTTTTCAATTACAGATCGCAGAAAGCGGTGAAGTTTCGGAAAATATTTGCTGGGATTGTGAGGAAACACTGCTGGGCTTCCACAAAAGTATTGGAGAAGACAACGAAGAGGAAGAACCTGTAATTGTAGACGACGACGAAATTCTTTATAAAAGTTTAGAAAAATCCAAAAGAATTCATCGCCTGTCTAAAGAAACTGAAGTTATTCAAATTGATTCTTCTGACTCGGATCCTGAAGGACTTGTGATAGTTCCGCTAAAAGACGAAATAATTAACGTGGAAGCTGCATGTACTATAAGCGGTCGGTCACAAAAACAAAGCGGAGGCGTGAATAAAAATAATAAATTTGCAAAAAAGGTAATAAATAAGAAATATACATCATTAATTATTTTATCTTACTAGAGCCAGATAAGACAACTACTTTTTTCCATTGGTTGTGGCTTAGCTGGTTTTCATTTCAAAAAGGAGATATTTTGGTAATTTCGCTTGGAAATTATGGTCGATACTGTTGAATGAATAATGAGAGGGGGTTAACATGGTCGATACTGTTTGAATGAGCCTTAAATTATAAGCTATTGAAAGATTGCAATATTCGTATTATGTAAAATTGTGTTAGTTGTTAAACATTCCCAAGAATACTTTTAGATTATTAACTCCTTATTGGTAACTTCAGAAAAATTGTCAATAATTTTTTTTCCAATCGTTTGAATCCAATAATTTATACAAACACAACGCAAAAGAATAAGTAAATGTCTTTGCTGAGCCTGAAAACGCTCATTTATTATCACTCCATTAAATGGCGCTACAGTATTTTTGATTATTGTGGGTCGAACCAAGATGGGCAATATCACAAGATAGCGTGTTCCAATTGGTTTGAGATTCCCTTCCATTGTATAAATACCACCTTTAACAAAACTTCTCTATTCTCCGAAAACTTGTGTCTTTTCTTAGACAGATCCAGCCATAGATTCCTCAAAATCCAACAGGTGTCAATTGCTTTATAATACGGAAACTGGTGAATTCTGCGTTTTTCTTAGCTCTGTCATGTGAAAGTGTCGATCGTTCGGTTGGGCGGAATGGCCCGTTTTGGGTCAGTTCATCTGCCATTTTGTTTCCGTAAATATCACTGTTTCCTGCGATCCATCGAAGAGTAATTGAATTGTTTGCCCTGACTCTCGATGGGGGAACGGTCCGCCAGTTTAGACTGATGATTGAGCTAAAGGCTTTAATTGCAATTTGGCTATTTACGAAGAAATCAATAACCTCAAACTGCAAGCACTTCCTTTTAGGAAAGGCGGCAGGTTATTCGAAAAGATGTTTTATACACTAATCCGTTTTGGACCTATTCGTAAAAACATAATTTATAATTTATGTTTATGACCCGGTTTTGCTTAAAGAGTTCCTTTGTTCTTGTGGGATATCTTTAAGGGTTACAGGGTTAAAATATATGCACCGGTGTAATTTGGTCTTTTTGAATGTCTATGAATGATCCCTCCTGTCTTTTGTAAATATATCGAGTTGGACTAGTTACAGGAACGTTTCTAGGGCTGCGGTTGGTTTACTTCTAATGACACAAGTTGTGCAAAAACATGCCATTCTGAATTATAGACATGATCTTTAGAATAGTTGTATTATCTTAAACTGGAAACTAAGCCAAAAATGTTTACGTCGGATAGACCATGACCGTGAACGTCCAGTGAATAGTTACGTTACATAGTCCCCATTTGTATTCTGCTACAAGTGTAGACTGCTGTCAGGGCTTTCTTCTCTATAATAATTTTTTCATTACAGTTTAGTCTAAGAACAAGTAGTACCAGGCCAAGATATTTGTCCTTACTAACAACATGTATTATTATTATGGTATGCTGGCTTTATTTAGATTAATTTGTTTCCTTATTAATAAAATCTGTTCTGTATTCAGTGGGTTAGTATTAAGAAGTAACTTGATCTCAAGACATTTTAACAGGGTAAATTAATTTTTCAACATTTCTGAACATTTCATGAAGTGCCTTCTAAAGAGATTTGTCCCTCATGTATGCGTTTGAGAACACAATCTTATTAAGCTCAATGCAAATTTGATTTTCTATTAGTCCCTCTTAAAAAAAGGAGGATATATGCTAATTGACATGAAGTCTTTTTTGGTCCTGTGTGGGTCGGATTTTGGAATAAAAACTACACTAATTTTCCTCCAACTAGACCGAATATGGCTGATGTTAAAATATCTTCTAAATATGTCAACTTGGTTTTGTACAAATTTATCTTAAGAGCTTTGGAGCATATTTGCAATTATTCCATCAGGCCGGAAGTCTTATGTATGCATTAATATTTATATATGAGAGGTTGCTCAATAGTGATTCCTATGTCTCAAAAGATCATTATCAAGATTTTATCCATCCTTTTTAAAAATCCCTATGTATTTTTACATTATTCCTGAGGCAAGCTGGATCATTTTTACACCCGAAACATATAAAACAAACAAATTTCAGGTTGCTCACTTTCCTTAGTTTCCATTGTTTAATTTTTTTTTCTATCTTGAAGGTTCAATGCTCATTCAAATATATGTTTATATATCATTTCATTTGCATTTGAAAAAATCGATTTTAAATCAATTTTTAACATCTTTCAGAACAATTCCAAAACAATGACTAGCGAAAAAGAAGACACCATCCCCAGAGGCAGAATTTTCGAAAGTAAGCAATGTCCACTTTGTCCATATCACTCAGGTGTCGAATATGAAGTTGTGTTTCATATTCGTCAAACACATCCGCAGTACATCGGAGATGACCTGCGTTTTGATACTAAAGTAGGTGATTCGGTCCTTACTAGACGAATAATATTCGCTCATCTTTGGACATTTTTCGAATGCAAAGAATGCGGGAAGATTTATGACAGATTTTGGCCTCATAGAAAGCACATAACAACACATGATCGAAAAAAATTAAAAAATGCCCTGAAATTCAATAACAATAAAGTATCCGCCATCCCACAAAGACAAAGCAACGCAATTAAAAATCTCCTCAAACGCCCACTAGATGAGATCAATGGTTCATATAAATCAGCATCTGACGAACGGGTGAAATTGTTCAAAACTACCAATGACAATCGGTCGAATGAGATTAACAAAACATTGGTCATAAAGCTTCACAAATCTGAGTCGAAAACTGCCGCCGCTAAAAAGCAGCAAAGTCAAAGTGAAAAATCCAAATCAAATGCGCTATTGCGCAAACAGAAACAGTTGCAAGCCAGGCGAGAAAGGCGGCGACAAAAAAAGGAAGAAGAAAAGATGGCTGCATTGAAATTAAAAAACAAGTCTGCTCCCAAGACAATAATATCCAAGCCGACATTCAAAATGCCAACTCAACCTGCCCCACGTGCCTCTTCATTAGTTAAACCTATAGTACAAAAATCAAGCTTTAATTGCAAGATGTGTTCAAAAATCTTACCCAGCTTTCTTGGCTGGAATAGTCATATGATTCGGTATCATTCTCTCGACGAATTCAAAAAGATGAATATTTCACCCGAAAACATATGCAGATCATGTGATAAGCAATTCAACGATGCAAGTATTTTACAAAATCATATTCGCTTTTCTCACCGGAGGAAGAATAGAAAACTCGATATGGAAGTCAATGGAAATGACAAAGACGAAATCTGTTGTCTGAGTCAGACGTTCAAAAACAAAGAACCCAAAGGTGACGAACCACTGACGACTGATGATTTACCCCCAGTCATGCTGGGCAATGAATCTGACTCGACACCGGCAGATGAACCTCATACCTGTGTCTCGACAGAGAGTGCCTTATTTTGTCAGTATTGTGGTTTATTGTTTACCTCAGAAACGATGGAAGAACATGAGTCTATCCATATCACAGATGGAGATGTCAAACGATATTTCATAACAAAACCAAAAGTGTAAAATGAAATTAATTATATGTATAATTTCCAAACCGACGCATCCTGTTATTTGATAAAATTATTTTATTAACTGTTTGAAAAAAAAAACGAAGTATCGTTAATCTTATGACAATCATCTCTGTCTTGTGTGACTCTATGAATTATTCTATGAAATGATGATCTTAGTGTTAATTTAAAATAATAAGAATTTATAATAACAAATACGATATCGGAAATCGTACGTTTATTTATGTTATATGCCGTTGGCAAAGGGTTTCTCATTTATATTTTTGTTTTCCCAATCATTTTTTCTTTAAGTCATTAGGATAAAATCTAATGAAAAGCATTGAAATAAAGAAATTAAGTAGCGAAAACCATAGTTGTTTATTATAAAAGAAACGAGAAAACCACTGTTTTATTTTGTTTGAATTCAAAATTGCTGAACTGCAAGGTATTCATTCAGGTTGTACGATCGTACGCGGGCGGAAGTGGCTTAATTGTGACACGCATGATTCTTTACTTTCTTTCCAGTCGCCAGTGAGGAGCGTGCATCGTCCTTATTTGAGATCGATATGTTGCCGCATCTTGTAAAACAATAAAAAGCAGTCTTATAATCATCAAATATGGAAGTATTCACCCTTATCCCGGTAGTCGTTTTAATAAAACGCCTTTAAAACGAGAAGGCTCCAGAGACCACATTTTGGTGTTTAAGTAATACGAAAAGGCTGAATTCTCTATGTTCTTCACATTTCTAAGCATTATAACGATAGTCGTTTCAATAAAATTCCAATTTTCGTTTCTAGAGCCTTGTCGTTTTACTGGCGTTTTAGTAAAACGACTATCGGAATAAGGGTGATTATTACTCGGTACAAGGCTTTTTTGTAGGACAAGAATAACATCGAGCGAGTTTTCTTAAAATTGCGTATACATACATTTTATGTAATGAAATTATAGAAAAAAAACGTGGTGATCGTACATCTTAACGTGTACGTTTCTTCGTGATCATTTTGTATTCGTTTTAAAAATTAAAAATTGCTAAGCGACAAGTTCAATTACAGTAAGAATCACTCTCCGAGTCAATTTATAACTACATACATTTAGTTGAAATTGAAGAAATCCTTGTCCAAAATATTGTTTCCCAGGAAGTTTTTAGGCAAGGGTCAGAATTATATAAAACATATCATATTCCTTTAGAAAAAGAGTTGCTGAAGTTATTCTCCTTCACAAAAGGACTAACCCCACTGATACGACCAGCTTAAGACCGATTGGTTTTTGTCTGAATTCTGTATCCTCTAGATTTTTTGAGGAAACTACAAAAAAGAATTTTGGTTTTAAAAAATAGAAATAAATGCTTCAGTAAAAGTAAATTTATTGTTCGTACTGGTTGATCAGCAAAACATGCTCTTTCTAAGATTTTGCGGTTGTACATTACTAACATTATCATTAACAATAATCTTTGTACTGCGGGGCTTATCGTTGTTATTCTTTCAGAGAAACCATTTCTCTTCATGAAAAAAAAATTAATAACTTGTTGTTCCAATGTAGTTTTAATGATTGTTTGCTAGAAACCTAAGAATAACTTAAATGGCGCTTTCACATGGTCGAAAATTGAAAAAGTCTATGGTAGTTTCCGGTCATCGTGTCATTTAAGTCACCCAAATTTTCGTCTTAACAAATCCTACTTAGTACATAATAGTGTCTACCATGCCTACTATCTATGAAGTTATTTCCAAGTCTTCTGCCAAATCTTGGAGGACTTGTTCAATTCAAAGTATTTATTTAGCGTTTTTTTGATACTTAAAATTTGCAATAATTTAAAAAATGATAAATATAAATAATAAAGGGTGTCCAGCGGAATATTTTCAACTTTAAAATTCAATATAAAAAAAACTACATCGTTTTTATTTATTTTTATTTCAATTAAATGCAGAGTAACAATGCGGATTTTATTTTTTTTAAAACGATATCATCCAAATGGCCGTTTTTTTTTTTTCAATCCACTCTTGCAGTCGGACCCTTACATTTGCGATTACGCGACTGCAGTAATGCTTTGAATTTCATGGCGAATATTTTCCTGTAGGGTCTGAATTGTCCGGGGATTGTTATTGTAAACCTTTGATTTGAGGTATTCCCATAAAAAGAAATCGCAAGGTGTGAGTCTGGCGACCGAGGCGGCCATGGAATGTCTCCGTACTTGCTGATCAGTTTATTCGGAAAAACTGTCCTTAACTTTTCTATCGACACTTTTGAAATTGTGTTCGGTTATAGTACCCTGAATATAGCTGCAATTGCGGTAACAGAAACTCATCAATCATACGGCAATACACCGGAGCAGTGACTGTCTCACCTTGGTTAAAAAAAATAAGGGCCAATTACCCCGCTCGCTGCAATGGCACACCAAAACCAAACTGTCGTTTTTAAACAATGTAAACGTTTTTGATAGCTTTCTCTAGGGTTGCTGGGACACCAGTATCGCATATTTTGTTTGTTACATATCCAATATGGAAATGTGCTTCGTCACTGAATAAAATGTTTCCAAGCGTAAGTGCTGTGCGAAAACGTTCCATCATTGTTCTTGCGAAGGATTCCCGCAAAGGATAGTCACTTTCGTTCTTTTTAAAAATAACATGCACTGTTGAATTTTTTTATTTCTGTGGAGGCTGCAATCTTTCTTATCGATTTACGTGGATTTCGAATAATTTCATTTCAAACTTGAGACACATGTTCTGGCGTTGTTGCTGACGTTGATGGTCCAGGAATAGGTCTATTGACCATTGTGCCTTCTTGCCTGAATCTTTGTACCCATGACCAGATAAGTTGCGTGCTCGGCCCATCACATCGTCGTCGAATATTAAAATGAGTACAAAAAGCGCGACGCGCACGTACCAATGATTCACCGCACTTCAAATATTGCTCCACCGCAAATCCTGCGCTTTGAATTATACCCCTCATGCTTACCTCAACCCGCTAGTATTTCGATAATCGCAATTTAAAGTTGAAAAATTCACTCTGGACACCCTTTATAATGGTATTTGATGATTAGGAAATATTTTGTTTTACAACATTAGACGTGTTTTTTGGAAAGGTTATCCGTAGTACAGTAGGATTTTATATGAATAACAAATACAACATCCGCAGTAGGATGACTGCCGATAAAAGGAGAAGTGAAATCCTGCTGCGGATAGAGATTTGATGTTTATTAGAGTACCGGCAGTGATCCTACTGCGGATGTGGTATTTGTTCTTCATATAAAATCCTACTGCACTACGGATAACTTTTCCAAAAAAACACGGCTATTAATTATTGCTCAATTGTTTAACATTTAGGCCTATTCGGCGAGATCTTTTATTCTTCTATTCTGTTATTCTGCTATGAATTTCCATACAAATGTTTGAGCTGTCAACAAATCTTTTATGAATTTTAATTTTGGTATTCAGCACGCTAAAATCTGTTATAAAATCTGCTAAGAAAACTTTTATGAACTGTCAAACGTTCGAACATAGAAAAAATCTTTTACGAATAGCATTTTTGGTATTCAGCATGCCAAAATCTGTTATGAAATCTGTTAAAAATCATAAAAGAATAAAAGACAAACTTTTGTGACTTTTATCATAAAAGATTTCAATACATACACAGATACGAGTATATCAATGAAAAATTGATATACCATTGTGCAATACAATATTTTGCAAATATGGCTGATCCGGAATGAATTAAATAAGAATTAAATTACATTTTTGTTAAGAATGAACGTTTCATAGAACGACGACGATATATTTTTTATTTCCTCAACGAAATCTTTTTTAAATGAGACAAATGAAAGAAAATATATTTACACACATACGAGTATTATATAAACATATGTATATGTAAGTAGAGTAGAGGACACCAATCATGTGTAAGAGAAGAGATTACTTTTTTGTTCGTCATCCATTTTAATTTTGTCAGATGAATTATTTTATTTAATCACAGCTGATTATGATAGCAGATATAGTTCAGTTTCATAACAGATTTCGTTTTCGGAGTTGCATAACAGACTTTTATAAAAGTTCGAGCCCCTGAATACCAATTATAAAAGATCTTTTAAGATGGAAATCTTTTACGATTCATAACAGAAAATCCATAGCAGAATAACAGATGTTGCAGAATAGGCCTAATTATTTGGAAAATCATCAAGTAACTTAAATCCTTTATATATTAAAAAATAAATCCATGTTCACGAAGTGATATATCGCTAAAAATCAAATTGTTGATTGGATTGTGGTTGTGCGAATTTTAATAAAATTCAAGTGAAAAGGAGTCATCCCTTTGTAAAATAGAAAATTAACCATGCTGCATATTTTAACAATATAAACTACAAAGAAAAGTGAATGATAACTCTCTATAATTTTACCAAACTCAGAAATTTCATATATGTAGCTCCGCAAAGACATAAATCACTCTCCAACAATATTAAATTTCGAAAGGTGAAATTGGACCGTTTAAAAGCAATTTTATGTTGTTTTTCGTTGATAAAATAAATAAATTTATTTTTGACTCAGATTCTCGAGCGCTCGTAAGTTAGGAGTGGTCGGGACCACTCCTAACTTTTAAGAGCGCTCGTAGATCTTCACTAATATTGCTTGGTGAATAGGTTTATGAGCTTCTTAAGTTATGAGGGCTCGGTGAATACCGGCCTAAATATTGAAGCATCCGACTACTGAATAGTGAACACACCCTAAGGCAAAACTAGAAACATGGGTCGCGTTCGGGTACGTATCCAAAGGTATCCGGATTTGTTTGTGTTGTTGTAATCCCATAGGAAAAAACAACTGATTAACGAAACAGCTGATGTCAAGCAGAAATCTAAAGCTATCCAAAAAATTTTGGTATACTAAACTATCCAAGGGGAATTTTGAAGAACAGCTGACATTTCAGCTGATCTATTTTCTTTTGTGTCGAGTACAGGGTTGGCCGAACTGTAACTTTTTAACATTTTTTACGTCTAGTACTAATTTACTAATTGAGAAAAGTAAAGTTTGTTGCATTAAAGATCTCATTCGGATCCTACTGCAAAGCTTTTATTCTTTGAACTTAAGATTGTTTCTTGATATTGGAGGTATTAAACTCAAATTCTTTTAGGGTTTTCATAGAAATATGAAATGATCTTAACTCTTAAACATGACTTGTTATGGGATTATATGGACATATTTAGAGCTGAGTTTTCAGAAAAGGATTCTTATAAGACTATAAGCTTATATAATCTTATTGCAAGAGGAGAAAGTAGTTTATCTATAAGATTTAAGTAGTTGTAAGCTGCAAAAGTGTTTACCTCTTAAAATGAAAATGTTAGGAAAAGTTTCATAACAAGATATTAATACTTAGGTATAACAATGGGATATAAGAGAGTTGTATGGGAGTTTTTTTTTTGTCAGATTTCAAGAGTTTAGTTCTGGATAGTATGTTAGTTGGACTTATTCATTTTTAATAAGCGAAGTGAAAATGGCTGGTCAAAAAGCTACATAATTATTGGGCTGAAGGTGGATTTACTCCAATTAAAATAGAAAAAGATCATACTGGAGTGCTGCGGTTCTTAAAAGTAAACAGTTTCAAGTTTAAATTTAATTACCAGTTCTTGGTTTTTATTCTTTTTAAAAAGTTTTTTGGTAATATTTTATATGAACGTACCTAGAAACGACACCGCTTATTAAAATCACAAAAAAAAACCTTGGTGTCAGATAATTTGTGGTTAAAAAATCTGCCCTTTTCAATTTACCTTTCCTCATTGAAGGATTAACAATTGTTTGTCTCCAAAAATAAACTTCCCATCTATTATGTATAATTCCTACAATTTATCATCATTATGGTAAATGAAACATTTTCAGTTTTTGTACAAACCTTCATAAGATTAATATTATAAATGTGCAAAATTGTTTGGTTTCCATTATTCTATTTTTTTATGAATTAACTACGTATGTAGCAGACGTAACAAATTGTAGTAAATTAGGCATGTAGTTGACTCGGCCAACCCTGGTCGATTCACGTCGTTTTTTTGACTTTGACAGTAAAGCGCGGAACAGATTGAACCAGCAACAGCACCGTCAACAGCAACAGCGGCCGCCATTAATTTAGAGCCAATGTATTTCAATTGTTCAACACACATTAGAACAGCAACAGCAACGCCAACAGCGTCGTTAGGCCAAAGTCCTAAATTTGCTGTTGCTGGTGCGGTGTTGTCAACTTTCCCAGTGCAATATTCAGTGGCACCACAATGAAAAGCTTTTTTTTCCATATGAAATGTCAAGCAGATGAAATGACGTTGCTGGTGGCAATGTGTTTGAGAAATTTTTGCTGGTCAGCGTGATGTTTGCTGTTGACGATGCTGGTGCTGTTGCTGGTTTAATCTGTTTCGCGCATAAATGTTACCTATCCGGTTTTGGTCGTTCGCCAACGTATCCGATACTAAAGTATCTTAGATACCCTATCGGACTACGAGGTGAACGCGACCATGAACTAAAGTCAGTCAAGTTGACACTTGTCAAAATTTTGAAATAAAAAACGCGGGACCGGCGAAATTGTTTGAAAAACATCTTTATTTATTACCATTCTCGATATTCTCATTTGTTTAATAGTATTTTTTCATCATGTCCTTATGGGTAGATAAACATCGGCCACGCGAATTATCAAAATTGGACTATCATAAGGTAGTCTTTTCCAAACATGAATTATTCTCATAGTTAACTGGAAACATTTATTCTAGGAGCAAGCAGAACACTTACGAAACCTTAGCCAACAAGGAGATTTCCCACATCTTATGTTCTATGGCCCATCAGGAGCTGGTAAAAAAACGCGTATAATGTGCTTGCTTCGCGAGCTTTATGGGACTGGTGTGGAGCGCCTTCGAAACGAAACTATGACCTTCACAACTCCATCCAATCGTAAAGTGGAAGTGATGACAGTGAGCAGCAACTATCATTTGGAAGTGAATCCCTCTGATGCTGGCATATACGATCGCGTCGTGGTAATAGATTTAATCAAACAGGTTGCTCAGACACACCAAATCGATCCACATGGGCAGCGAGATTTCAAGGTAATTGTCCTTTCAGAAGTCGATGAACTCACCAAAGACGCTCAACATGCCTTGCGTCGCACAATGGAAAAATATGTTGCAACTTGTCGCATCATTCTGTCCGTCAACTCCACTTCCCGTGTAATTCCAGCAATTCGGAGTCGTTGTCTAGGAATCAGAGTTTCGGCTCCTTCACAAGATGCCATTGTTGGAATTCTACAGAGCACTTGCAAGAAAGAAGGTCTCAATCTTCCTATAGAGCTAGCCCACCGCATAGGCGAGAAATCAGAGAGAAATCTGAGGCGTGCAATTCTGATGCTAGAAGCAGCTAAAGTCCAACAGTATCCATTTTCTTCAAATCAGGACATTGTCGATTTAGATTGGCAAGTTTTTCTTAAGGAAACAGCAAACCAAATAATCCTTGAGCAGACTCCAGCCAAACTGGAAAAGATTCGGGATCGGTTGTACGAGCTCCTAGCACAGGGTGTTCCACCAGATATGATCTTCAAAGGCTTGGTCGAGAATCTGGTTAAGAATTGCGATATGTCGTTGAAAGCTAAGACACTGGAATTCGCCACCCTCTACGAGCACCGCATGCAAAACGGTTCGAAGCATATATTCCATTTAGAAGCATTTGTGGCGCACTTCATGAACATTTACAAGCGATTCATTTCTGAATCTCTTATGATGGATGAGTTTTAAAATATAAATTTAATAAACAAGAAACTTAACTAAATTACAAAAAACTGTTAATTTTATTTCTTTTTGCATATTAATTTCTCTGCTTTTGACGATCTCGTTCCATTTGGTAGGCCATTTGGATTTTATCGTCAGATGTTCGTACTGCTGTATCAATATACATCTGGATTAGTTCTTCTAATTCGACATGTGCTTGTTTGTATTCGACATCAATGTCGGAGTTCAGCTTCAGTCCATGCATAAGAAGATCCAACGATTGTAATGGCAGACACATCTCAGGATTGGTCACTGCTATTGGTCGTTTAAAATCGAAATATTCACTGCCTGCACCGAGCATGGCCCAAGTGATTTCTTTAGCTAGTTCGGTTGCTTCCAGCAGACGACTATGATTAACAAATAAGCGAAGAAGTTCCGAAGAGTTGGCAGCCTAAAACAGGAAATTTTAGTTTTATTAAAGAGTGAAAACAAAATAAAACGTATAATTTATTTAATAACGAATTTATGAACGAAAAACTTGTCAAAAAAAGATCCAATTCACTATGATTTTAAAGAACTTGGGTACTGCTTGCCCATGCTTGCTAATAGATACCCCTACAATTTTGTGTACTATTCTTAGCTCTTTAGATTTCTGAATAGGGTGCAAGAATGAAAGTTTCTATTCAGCAAGCAATTTTCTGTCCCAAAAAAATTATTAATGGAAGCTAACGGTAGAAAAATAAAATCTGAACTTTGTTGAAATACTAGGACCAATTTTGTTTACACGAACAATAACCTTGAAAAATTGAAACAAAAATATAACCCCGGAATTATACTCATTTACAAGAGAATCGATTCAACCGTACAAGCTGTAGTGAGGGGGAAAAGCCCACAGTACTGAGCTTATCAAAAAGGAAAGAAAGAAGAATCCAAACCCTTTCAAAAGATATACAAAAAAACTCACCTTATAAGCGGAATACAACCACTGCGGAACAAATGCATTCAAACTTAAAAGTTTGTTTACAACACTCTTCCGAATCAACGTTGAATCTTCTTCCTCATTATCTTCAACCAACTTTTGCAGCAAAGACCAGGCCATATCAGCTGCACTGCTTCTATGCGGAAGATCTTAAACGGCAAATGCATTTTTTAATTAATACAAATATAATATTTTCAATTGATTTTTTTTTACCTGCTAAATCATTTTCCTGCAACCATGACCATGCTTCATTCGGATTCTCATCCGCTGTTCTAACACAAGCTGTTGTCAAACTTTCAAACACAGGCAACACACTGTGTCCGAATCCTTTAGCTAACTTGAGTGCTGAAGTAAAAAGTCCGCTATTCGCCAGAATAACAATTAA
Organism: Philhelius festivus; assembly: GCA_963931855.1. Taxonomy (NCBI): domain Eukaryota; kingdom Metazoa; phylum Arthropoda; class Insecta; order Diptera; family Syrphidae; genus Philhelius; species Philhelius festivus. The sequence goes on along the minus strand of OZ007556.1, from coordinate 4,392,655 downwards.
TTCTTGAGAACCTGCATGCAGAAAAGCGCCAATGTCTTTACGATGCTCGGATAGTATAATAAGTGACTCGGTTTGAAGAAGTTCTTTGCGAATGTCTTTGATTTCCAAAACAACAACTTGTTCCTTGCTAATTGCCTGAAAGGAAATTTTATTGGAAAACAAAAATTTAGACATCAACTATGAAAATATACCTCTTCAGTTTCCATATTCTCATTGTTCATAGAATTACTAGCATAATCATCGCCTATTACTGGCTTTGCAATCCACCTATATCGAGTATCGATCAGGTGTAGCGAATTAATACAAACAAGAAGACTCGAACAACGTTTTTTCATAGCTTCTATAGAATCACTTTCTAGATGCAAACGCATTGCCTGCTCGTACATTACGGACGAAGCTTTTCGCATATTGCCAATGTTGACATGCAAGGCATACAAAAAGTCATAGATTTCATTATCATCAATGGCCAGCGACCTAGCTCTAGATTCTACAATATTTTCAAATTCATCATGTAACCCAACATAGGGGAAATGCATGAGAAGATCCAAACGTTTCTTATTGAACAACGTCACCACTAACTGTCTGAGGCAGTCCTTCCTCCTTGACAACTCGGCGTTGTATATTAGCGAATGATATGCTTCTTCATAGTGTTCGAGTATGAGATGATTGTTGAAGACTATCGATTGGAACATCGGCAATTGTGGATCAGTTTTGTCTAGAATTCCGATAGCAACTTGCGCCATTGAAATAATATGATCTAATGCGTTGTGCTGTTCAAATAGCTGAATAACTTTAAGATAATACCGAGCAATAGCTTGGTTATGGGTTAGTTCTTCCTCGGTGCTTTTGATGATTTTCTCCCGCATAAACTCTTCGGTTAAAACTCCTTTTGCACTCTGAAGGAACAGATCGTAGGCTTTGTGGGTCTCACCATTGTCTAATAGTGATACAGCCAAAATAAATTGTCCTGCAAAAAAAAAGCGATAAGGATTGCGAAAGTTTAATACTATTATAAAACTTACTGGAGCAGACATTCCATTCACACCAGCTATTCAAAAGACGGACATAGTCTTCGACAATTATATGCTGACAAGTGCTGAATAGCCATTCCCCAAATGTAAAGTTAAATGAAACTGCCCAACTAGAGAAAAAGGGAGTTTATAGAAATCAAAGATTATAATGTTGAGAAGCTTACATGAGTTGGCTTATGATTCTAACGAGAGGGATCAAGGTCTGTTGCCATTGTGGGGATTTCAAAGATTTACAACCTTCTCCATACAGAGCCAAAGCTGTGTAGAGACCCTTCGAGCTGAGGAAAATCCGTAGCAGCGGGACTGAGTGGTTTTTGCCACCATTGAGAAAGATTTTAGGGCCTCCATTTGTAAATTGCAACATATTCAAACGCTGAATGCTACTATCTCTGAAAATATTCCAATTATGTCGCCGTATAAAAAAAATTATCATTTAACTTACAATGTTGAGCATGCACCAAGGTTAACAGGTGTTTCACAAATCCAGACCATTACGTAGTAAGACTGCAGAAATATAACTGTATCGGGCATAAATTGAGAACGAATGGTTTCGAGAATATCAGGTGACAAGGAGCAGGTATCGATAAGAATCTGTTGCAGGATCAGTAAATTACGACATAAAGCAAAGCTAAGGGGAAGAAATAAAATTAAAAATAAAGTTTTTTTTTTTTAAAAAATAATTCGTACCTAATTAAAGACATTTGTCGAACGGATTCTGAAAGAACAGAAATCCCTATATGGCTGCCAAAAAGACCACCGATTGACAAAAGAAAACGAGAAGATTGAGTAAAACCTGTTGGATAAAAAATAAGAAACAAACATTAGATCTAAGAAAATATCTTTCAATTTGAATGAATACCTGAATGGGTCTGCATGCTCTCAGGACTTCCATTGTCCATACGTAGATTGTCCAAGAGCATAGCCATTGGAGTTCGTAGATCGCTGATCGCTTGAATTTTCTGTCGAATGGTTACTATAAAGTTGTTGGGTAGAATCTTCATAATCAAGAAAAAGATTAGTTTAGTTTCACATTTAACTATCTAAGGTAGACTAACCCCTCTATCGTGATCGCCAGCCAGAATATCATCGACTAACTTTCCAATAAGTACATTAGGCATTTCCAATTGATACAGTTTCTTATCTAAATCCATTTTGACATCTTCTGGTAGCCATTGTTCTATCTGCGCCAACATTGCCACCAAATTTACCAAATCTTCTCCGACTTGCTCGTTCCCGGCAAAGTGAACCGATATAACATTATCCATTTCAACACTATCGCCAGAAACCATTAAATGCTCCAGTGTCTCACAAGGTCGAAGCATTGAAAATGTATTTTTTTTCACAATACACAAAGCATCAATGGGATCAAGAATCAATAGGCCAATTGGTTGGCAGGCTTTGATGTGATATTGTTCACAGCAGGAATAGAAACGTTCCCATAAACGTGTAGAGATTTCAAGATATTCATCATCGCTTATATCGAAATCTTTGACCTCATTTTGGATTTCATCTTCAACTGCTTGACAAACTTGTTCTTTGAGAGCGACAATAGAGAGTTTCGAGTCAAAACGAACACTCGAGCGGCGGAACATCTATAACAACGAAAACGATTTCTCATTATTACAAATTCGCATGAATCATCAATTATAAATTTCTTACAAAAAGAGCTTTGGTGACAACTGGTCTTTCGAATTTTCGGAAAACATATGAGCAGTATGCTTCACGTGGATCCATTCCTTGTTCGACACCGACACAGTAACGATCTGGTGGTGGTTCCATTGCCGCCGATACCCAATTGATACCAGTTCCGCGTTGAAGACAGAAATTTGATATGCTAAATTCACCTTCTGCATTACACCATAGAGCCCAGATTCTTGACTCAGATGCGTCGAAGTCAGCTAAATCAGATTGTGGTGCAGAAATGATTTTTTTACGTGTAAGATAGTAACTTGAGGCTCCATCCGAATTGATCTCAATGCAAACAAACTCGGACCCCATTGAATGAGAGAGGAATGCACACAAAGTTGTATCGTTGATTTTGCGTAGGGCGTTTGTTTGGGCTGGAAAGAGAAAACAGATTTTAGTTATATTTTGTTGTTCCTAAATCAAAGCTAGAAAGTTATGGCTTAGATTGGAAAAATCAAAAAGCAAATCTACAATAAAATCGAGAGTATTTTGTCGAGTTTTAAGACAAGCTTTTGACTTACGTCCTTGCATTCTCGATTCAGCTCCTTCGCGAATGCAACTAATAGAACAAACATTCTGCAATGAAGTCGTCGACCACATTCGCATTTGATCATCCCGATAAAGAGCTACAAGAAAGATATGCCCATTGATGTGAGTGAATACCAAGGAATTGGCATATTCAGCATCGGAAGAATTAGACTTTCCACTAAATAATCCGAAAAAAGTATTAGGGAATATAACAAATAACCAACCGACCAATGCAATCTACTTACATCAGAGCTCCTTTTAAATTTGAAAACAATCTTGGCATAATGTAGTGCTCTTTGAGAGCATTAACCAATGTCTGTCCTGAGTGGCAGTTCATCAAATACAAGGTTAGTTGGTTTTGGTAGGCAAGTGCGAAATAAGCTTCTTCGCCATTTGGCGAAAGAAAACTTGCAGCCGCATGTGGAACTGGATTAGCTAGAAAAATTTCTTACATAGGTATGATAATATAATAAAATAATTCGCAAAGCTTACTGGATGATGTATTCTGCCCGATGACATAGAACGTGGATGGATCTCGGGCTGCATTAGTGCTCGCATCTCGAAATATCGAAAACGATTGGGTGTCAGAAATTTCATGTTTTCCAGCCAAAACATTGGGATGAGAAAACTTGATACGATGTAGGCTGCAGACAGTTGTGACAAGAATGACAATTGCGTCTTCCAGCTCGGTAATGGTCAACGAGAGTACTGGCGAATCGGTGAACTTGTAGCGTACATTGCTTTGATAGAGATTGAAGTCCAAACTTACTTCAGATAGTTCCAGGATATCCTGATATGTTCGCCTAGGTAAAAAGAGAGTTGAATTTTAAAGTAGTGTTAAGTGAAAGATTCTAGAAAGCCTTACCAGTATATGAAGCGATTGCGAACGTGATTGCTGGTTGCATTTTTGTAGCAGTAGCCACCTGCTTTTTCTGCGACTTTGATGTCCTGTAGAGTACTCTGAGTGGCACCTTCATTAAAATATATTTTATTTAATTGAAAAAAAGACATTCAATTATAGATGCGATATTACCCGTGTTCAATGTGATTTCATTCCAATCTTCTTCGGCTGATAAATCAGGTAAAACTTCACGGTAGCTTAGAGTAAAATTTTCCATTACGGTATTCGCGAATCAAATATTCAAAAAATTAGTTTTAATTTATAAATGATATAACTTTAATATTTAAACAATATATTAAGTGCTTTTTGTGTTTTATGGTTTTAAGTTGTATTGTATGTATCGCCGCCAAAACAAAAAAATTAACCTCAAAGTTTTCAAAAATCTAAATTGTCAATTGTACAGGGATGCTATTTGTTTTTCTTTCTTTAAATATTAACAACTTAGGCCGGTATTCACCGAGCGCTCATAACTTAAGAAGCTCATAAACCTATTCACCAAGCAATATTAGTGAAGATCTACGAGCGCTCTTAAAAGTTAGGAGTGGTCCCGACCACTCCTAACTTACGAGCGCTCTCTTCGAAAGTTTGTTCGCTTGTGCGTGTGCCACGCACGCATTTGACTCGAATCCATGTGAGCAATGCCAAGTAGAAGAGTATCCATTTGCTGTCAAGACCAACATTCCGGAACATTTCACAGTTTGGGTATGCCTGAAGAAGAGAGAGTGGCTCTCATTTTCGAACATCGAAAAACACTTGTGAGTGGTCGGTGAATACCCCACAGAAATTTCAAGTTAAGAGCCTCGTAAAGTTAAGAGCCGTTTAGGAGCGCTCGGTGAATACGAGCCTTAGTCCAATACTACACGTTGCGACATGTCTCATTTTTGATTTCCTTTTAAATTTGTATCCCGTGAGGCAAAAGCTATTACACGCTGACTCATGTCTCATGAGACTCATGTCTCAAATTTGACAGTTGTTCGTATTTTTTAATGCACAATGCAACATAAAACGAATATGAAAAAAAGAAACGTCAAAATGAGACTACTAAAAATCAGCCCGGCACTCACCGGGAATATTTTTTTGCATCTCATTTCCTCATATCTGCTTTCTTTTTTATACTTACGTGAGCCTCGTCTCGTGAGACATCGTGTAATAGGGGACTTAGCTTTTAAAAAAGTATTCTACGAGTATCTAGGTACGTCTACAAAAAGATGTTGTTTCGTTTCTCCCGCGATTTATTAAGTTTTTCATATTTTAAATTACATCTCAGGAGTGGCACCTTATACGATTCTTCAGTAGATTTAAGGCTCGGTCAAACAGAACGCGTTTTTAACGCCGCGTTAAGATTTTTTAACGCGACGGTAAGATTATTTTGAAGCGACGTTGCAACCGCCGCGTCAGACGACGTCAAACAGATAGCTTTCAAGCAATGAACAAACGAAACAATAATTCCTTAACAAAAATAATTTCAAGCAGCTCAGATTCGGAGGGGGAATTATTAGGTGTGTTTTTTTTGCAAGTCCATATAGAATTGTAAAAAAAAACGACATCGGGACTAAGCGCTTTACATGCAAATGCAACAACTACTTAAATCTATACAGAGTTAGCTAAGACCAGATAATTATCGAGCGTTAATCTAAGACCCGATAAAAATGGTGATGCCAAAATAGTATTATCTATATGTTATCGATAATTTGCTCAGAGACGTCAAAAGTGAAGTTTTTGGATTGGTTGATGCTAGTCGTCAATAAGCTGACAAATGTCATAGCGTACACAGTGCTTCCAGCTATGTGGAAAAAAAGCTCCTAAATCCCGATGTCGTTTTTTTTTACAATTCTATATGGACTTGCAAAAAAAACACACCTATTGCTTCTATGTATTTGTAAAAGAAAAAAGAATTTGGGTACATGCCAATTAACAAAAAAAGAAGAGTCGCACATCTCTAAGGCCAACAAACAGAAGACCTATCAATGCGACATTTATGATGAGAGACAAATTTGTCTCATATTTCAATAATAATAATTAAATATGTATGTAAAACAATGTTCTTATACGATTTATCATCCATATCGTATAGATATTGGTAATTTCTCACCAATTCAATTGATTTTTCCATCTTGAAAAAAATTAAAATTCCTTTGACTGCCGCAGCGTTAGAAATAATCTGTAATTTCACACAACGTCGCGTTTCACCGCCGCGTTGCAACGCCATGGTGAATTCAACGCGGCGTCAAAAACGCGTTCAGTGTGACATGGGACATGTATTGCAATGTAATACAACGCTTCGTTTGAACGCGGCGGTAAAACGCGGCGTAAAAACGCGTTCTGTTTGACCGAGCCTTTAGGCATGAGGCGTACAAAAATTGTAATTCATAAAAGATTTTTTTACTTTTGTGCATTGCTGTACAAAATGTCTCTACTAAATTTTCCCAGGAAAAAAAATGATACAAGCATTATTTTGCGGGACAAATTTTGACAGCCACCGCATTTCCGAAAGTGATTTTTGTCAAAACTGGTTTTATGTAAAAGGTGCTGATGCTTCTCTTGAAAGCATCAAGTAGAGATTCCAAAAAGGTATGAACGACTTTTGTAAGACAACCCGTTCCAGAGATACACTAAAAAACACATTAAATTAGATTTCATCTCTCCAACTTCAAACTTTTGTGCGAGATTTGGAAAAGTTTTGTAGAGATTAAAATTGTAGAGATAAAATTTGTCTTGTCTCGATCTGCGTACTAGGCTTTATCATTCAAAAATATGAAGCCATCTGGATTTTATGTCGATTTCCTTTTACACACTAGGGATTTTAGGGATTTCGATCCCTTGTCAAATTTTGTCAGTTGTCATATGTTGCAAAAAGAAAACAAAAAGAGATTGATTTTTTTTTGTTAATGTGTGCGTGACATGTCAAATTAAAAATCAGAATCCATACTTCTATTTACGTTTTGTCTTTTCTCTTTTGTGAAGTAGTGATACATCAAAATATTTTTCTCAACCTCAATAATTCTCCTAATCCTCAACGCTCAACGTTGCTTTAAGATTACAAATTAAACAATTTTCTATTTAAATAAATAAACTTTGATTTCCTCAACTATGACTGAAGTCGTTGATATGGCAGCCCGTCTCCATTTAACACTCGACCAGGATTAACCTATCCATTGAGTGTTCCGTATTGTGGCAATGGTTCCATTTCCATGCCCATCGACGACATTGAGACATCGATATAATGAATAAGACCAATTGAATTTATTGCAAAATCCATTATTCCCATTGCTTAGTATTGCGAATATTATCCTGAATATGAAAAATGCAAACAATGGCTGGAGAAGAACCTTCCAACCGAATTCGAGTGTTTGAAGCTGGAAGATGCTGCGAGCGGCGATGCCGGCGACGATGACAAGAAACGTCAAAAACGCGGTGGCAAGGGCTTGATGAAAATCAAGAAGAAGCAAGATGTCACCAAGAAGATCTGTGTGCCGCGTGTACCTCGTGGCAAGAAGAAGTTCGGCACTGTCGTGACTGGATTGAATACGTTTGGTAAGATTGGTCCAACCACGGCTGTGTTGGGAAATTATTAAGTACTGATTGCATTGATTTTCTAGAAATCGACCTCAAAGTAGCTGCTAAGTTCTTCGGGACGAAATTCGCCTGCGGATCATCTGTAAGGTGACGTTAAGGACGATTTGTTTGACATCATTCCAGAAAAATGGCCCGAGATCGATGAAGATTTATTGAGGATTTGGGAGACCAGAAGAGACAGGTTGCTAATGTAATGTGTCCGTATTCAAATGAAAAATAAAAAACTAGGCCTTATTGCGAGTTATAATATCGATTTGGACTCGATGTATTTGGAATACGCCAGCTTTTATCAAGTTAAGCTTTGAAAAAATCCAAAAATTCTTAAGAAGATGTCAACAAACATGAAGATACAACTCATTAATAATGCTAGAAAATGTCTGCCTGTAAACACAATCAAATTAGATGAATCGCCGCAGAAAATCAAACCTTTTAACGAGAGTTTACAAATCAAGCAAATACCCAATAACAAAGCTCAAGAAGTATCAGTTGCTCCAATTGAACTTGGAGTTCAATTAGATCTTAATATGGATTTGTTAGTGGATGGGTGGAAGGATCTTGAACATTATGTCAAAATGTAGTTAAAATGTTTAAAGAAAACTGTGTATCCTATATAAATGTTTCAATTTTTTAGGACGATTGTAAAGAAAGATCTTGGTGTTCGATGGAAAAACTTTACTTGCAAGAGTTCTTTGTTCGGAAATCCCGTGGTAGGTAAAATTTTGAGTTATTCACCCTTATCACGGAGTCCCTCGTAGCAAGTCCCCAAAAATTTTGTTACGCTACGAATACGAATAAATTTACATCATAGGCCCCGAACGAAATCAAAACAGCATTCCTAAATTCGGAGTTTCAAAATGAGTTGATTTGCCTCAAAATGTGAAAAAATAAATAAATTTTCGTTGTTCATCTTTTGATTTGATTTTAATTTTGTTGGACGTTAAAACTGGATACCATATTGCCATTGCAATCTTTTTTATAAATGTAGAAAATACGCGAAGAAGACCAACACTAAAAATAAGATTCATTATGGAAGGATACCAATATTTATTTGTATTTACTTTATTTGCCTTTCAAACAATAAAAAATTTAAACAAATTCATATGAAAACAATAATAAAACTTGTTTTTATATATCTTATTTACATGTTTTTTTTATCTTCGTTCGCTTAATTGTATTTATGTTTCGTTTTAAGTTGAGCTCCGATCATAGTATCTGTTAGTAGAAAAAACTGTTGTTATTATTGATTGATGTTATGTGTTTGGGATGAAAACTGTTGTAATCCCATTTGCGTTTGGGGCGTTTTATTGGTATCGGTTTCACAAATGCTGTCACAAAGTGAATCCCGAGAAACATTGTTATCATCCTCGTCATAATAGTCACAATCGACTCTATTGACGTTTTCAGTTGTTGGGCAGGTTCTTGGAGAGTTCTGAGTTTGCTGATTGGCGGCTGGATTTGCGTTTAGACATGCGGCGGGATTTTGTAAGCTGCTACTTTCCATGATGGTGTAATCGAGTTTAGACCAAATATCATCAATATTTGTTTATGCTCGATCTAAAATGACACGTCCTCCTCTTCCCAGTCGACGTCGCGGCAAAATCGTTGCAAATCCTATACAAAGTGGTCTAAAATAGAAAAAAATGCTAAGTGTTAAAAAAATAATAATATGACGTTCAAATTTATTATTAAATTTTATCTTACTAATCGTATTTTACATAATGGGGATGTGTATAATGTTGAATATTCCGAATATTCTTAAAAGTACTTTTATCATGTTTTTGAAGAATCAAAAATGACAAAATCATTGTTCGATGAATTTTTTTTTAAATATTTGCGAACATTGAAAATGGTTTTAATAATTAGTTAGGAAACTTAAATTGGAACTGAAAACCGCTCCAACCTTCAAAATGAAGCAACTAGTAACCGAATGCCACTGTGGTTTATGAACCAAATTCTTTTTTATTCTACTTCTTATAATAATTTAAACATACCATAAAAACGACAGGCATTGAACCTCGGCGCTTGTAGCCTCTCTCCCAGCGCGGGTAGCTCTTTTTTTGAAGTGTTTGGAAATCTTGAACTGTTCTGTTGTTATAATGGCTGCAGTTCGTCTAGACACTCTAAAATGGCGACGGAACTAAAAATAAACCAAATAATATTTATTTATTTATTTTTTTTAAATAAACAAAGAACCTACCTCGTCGTCTGTGTAGTTAGAAACTACATCCTGGACAAAATTTACAACCGAATGCCTCACATTGCGATTGTGATTGAAAAATTTATTTATTTCCAAAATATCTCCATCAGAATCAGTTGAAAAGAAACTTTCGGATGATGATGACGAAGAAGAAGACGATGAGGAAGAAATCAATTCTTTCATTACTGCGAGAGAAGCCATTGTAAATATATTTAAAGTTTATTTAATGTTTATTTATTGTCCACAAAAATTTTCACAGCACATGAAATTATCAGAATAAAAATCACAATGACGTCTAAAGCTAAATGTCAATTCCACTTTACTTTGGTATGTGTGCAAGTGCGTGTTTCATGTACGTGTAGATCCCTCTTCAAATAGGGATTTTAAGGATTTGATCCCTGTCAAAGAAAAATCGATTTTTCGGTTTAAAGGAACGTAAAATCTGCCGAGGGATCAAGATCTCCACACAGAAATCGATTCCTGAGTGTAAAAGGAAATCGACATTAGTTTAACTGCGACCTAAGATTTATTAGAAATAATCATTCGGCCTGGAACGCTTCCTGTATAACACTTTAAAGTCCTCCTTCAAACATATCTACCTTATGTTGCTGTCACTGGCATGTCAAAATGACAAAGTGCAAAATATCAAGTTTTACATAAAGTTTATGAAAAAGTTGACCCATTTATTTCCAATTTACAAGTTAATTATTTATCTCAATACTCTCTTAATACTTTCACTCGAAAGATTATAAAATAATCTTTATTCTTAGAGAGAAACCGAAGTGTTTGTAGAGTAAAAAAATTAAATTAAACGACAAACAATCAAAAATAATCATGTCAGAACGATCAAAAGGTGACACGTCGTCCTCGGTTGCTACAGCAGCACCACTAACATCCGGACGAGTTGTTAAGAATCCGTTGTTGAGTGCCTCTGTTACTGGATTGACTTTTGATGACTTCCAAAATAAACCACTTCTCTTGCCAGCCGCTCCCCCTATAGTCCATCCAACGCCGGTTGCTAGTCGTGGTAAGTGAACTTCAATATTTATTTGTATATTATTTTTTATGGCGGGCACTTGTTGATATCTATAGCCTATTCGAAACCTCTATCTAACTGATAGGAATCTAATAAAAAATCCACAAAATTGTGTTTCGCCTGCTGTTGAGATCACGAGTATGTAGGAAAGGAAACTAAAGTATCAAAACCTTACCAATGCTCGCTGGTCTTATAAAGGGTTGTCAACAGATGTCATTTTCTCATCATTTAGGATCCGATCATCGATTTTTTTCCCACCAGTTCAATATAAAAACTTGACCAACTTATTCAAAAATACCTTGACCGAAGGTTTGATCCTTGAATATCTTGTCCATATTGCAAGGTAATGCTTATCGACTTACAAAAAATTATAGAAAATGCTAGCTGGTTAACAGAAAGGGGTTAGAACATTTGAGAAGGCCATAAACAGTATGATTATAGTATTCACACTTGTTGATGAAGCAGCTAAAACCCTTGAGGTAGCATGCATTCCTGTAGCCACCTGTGATTTGCTTTTTACTTGTGATCCTGATATACACTATACTGTTCATGTTTTGACTCCTTTAGACACGATCAGTTTAACTAAAAAAATTCCTAAGACAGTGGTTTGGGTGTACGAAAAAGCCAACCTCAGGAACTGATAGTGTTTGATATTCTTTCTCTTCTTCATAGAGACATGAACTTCACTACAGTTGATAGCAAATATAATTCTTTTCGTAATGAGTAATAGGTTTGGCTAGAGCTGTTAGATGCTATCAGTTTGAGTTTGGGATGTTATAAACCTACCCCACTCAGGAAAACCGCAACAAATTCAAATGACCTTGGTAAAGCAAAATGACTACTCATGTACTTGAGAGGATATTTGATATGAGGGATAGTTCTTCTCTCTCAAAAGTATGGTTGCTAGAAAATAGAAAGGTTTTAATACCTACATAAATCCTTTGGTTCAGATGGCTTATTTCGAGTTTTAAATAGCTGTTCGTTCAGGAACGCTGGCAAAACATCTGAATAAGATTTTCAATCATTTGTCCTGCCAGTTTAAAAAAAATGACGAATTAAAATATTAGAGTAAAATAAAACGAAAAATATATTCTGTCATATCAGAAAAAGAGTCAAGGGTGCATCTTGCATTTTATTTCAAGTTGTGAAATTTTTATACTACATAATTTTGAGCACGTGAGCACAAAAACCATTATCAAATTTATTGGTTATTAATTTCTTTTGATCTATCAGTTTTGACATTAATCCTTATACTAGTACTATCTATTAGTCTTTAAAAAGAAGCATTAGGAATTTCCTAAATGTATGCTGTTCAATTAATATATTGTATCTTTACCTATACGACTCCAATAGTCATAATAACGCCTTGAAGTTGTGTAAGAAAATAAACAAAAAATAGTTTGATATATATGTATGTAAAATAGGCAGAAATTTTATTTTATCTGCATCTACGGTCATAAATATTTTTTGTTTAAAAACAAAGCATGAAGTGAAAGTTTAAAAAATCATAAATAATTTAAAATTTGTACCTAAATTACTAAAGTTATTTGGCAAGTTTTGTTTTCTTTGTAGCCCATCACCCTTATTCTATAATACTTTATTCAACGGACTGTTTGAAATACGAGTACTTTTTGTCTATCGAATTTGCGAATGCGATCTGTAAGAATGCAAATCGTGTGAGGCTCTTCTTCTCTTCAAACACCACATGACAAGTATAATAATTAAAATTATCAATAAAATTAATAACAAAGCTCCCAGAACTATTGCCGCAATAGATGCTTCTGATAGAACAATGTCTCTGACATCAATGTTGTAAGTCTTTTGATTTCCTGCAATGTCGTAGGCAATTAGGGTTACTTTGGGTGAACAGCAGCTGGCAGAATAGGTTGTTCGCAGTGGTTGATTGGTACCGACTGTGAAAGAATTGCGATTAATCAAGCCAGACGGTGTTGACTGTAGGCGGAGAAGTCCTGTTTCCCAATCCTGAGCAACCATGTCTAAGGACCAATATTTTTCGAAACAGGCAGCAGTATCGGTGCGAACGTTTTCACATCTACTTCCGAATTGCCAAGTGACACTCGGAGGTGTTGTGTCCTAAAATGTACATATGTATCAATTAGAAAAGATTTTTGTCAGAAAAAAATTTAATTACCTCTGCATCGATGCTGGTGATGACTCTAAGTTCTACCGATTGGGAAACTTGTCCCGATCCTAGGCACGTAAATTTGACTGTATCTCTGGTGCCCTGTGGTGTTGTGTTGGGAATAAGCACTGTCACTGTAACGGTGGTAGTTTGTCCAGATGGGAGAAATATACTATACACAAAAAGTCAACAATCAGTTTTGAAAACTTAATATTTTTAAAGACTTGCCTTTGCGGAGCGAGTGTTCTTAGAAACCGTTGTTCATCGGTAACTTGTATGTTATGGAAAATAGGCTCAGTTCGAAGATTTGTCACTTCGAAATACATATTGGCCATCATTCCCGGTGCGACCAGAACTTGCGATTGAATTCCCATATCGATCTTTGTTATACCTTGCTTCAAAACACTATTAGTTAAAGTTGTTTGTTTTTCATGAAATATAATTTTTTTGTTAGTGTCATTAATTGAAATAACTGGAAATATCTCCGAATCCGGATCGGTGGTTTCTTCAGGAAAAAGTAGATTTTCATGGGTTGTTATGATGTGCTCACGTCCTCCACGAGTATAAGGCAAGCCATTTATGTAGCCATAGTTAAGACGTCGAATCATATCATCTGTGAATCAGGGTGAATGATAAGGGAGAAAATATTTGTATGTTGTTAAGTATTTTTTAAAAGTTGAATAATTCAAACCATAATTAGGTCTAAGTTTAATAGATATGGTAATAATATAGTACCCCATGGCATAATGGTTAGTGTGTTGGACTGTCATGCAAAAGGCCTTGGGTTGGATTCTCAGCCGCTGCACGAAAGTTTTTCGGGGGTGTACTGCCTCTTGCTAGGAAATGGCAAATCCTCTAAGAGTATCTCTTGTCATGGAAAGAGCTGTTCATTAGCCGTTCGGAATCGGTCGAAAATTGTAGGTCCCCCACATTTCTGGTGACGCACACTAGGTATAATGAAATCGGCAAAAAACTTCCATACCTTGCTGGTTCATTGGAAAATAGACTTTATATTGTTCACTCAAATTTGCTTGCCATGTGCAAATGTTTGTGACAATCAAATTTGGTCAAATGTATCACATTGCATAAAATAGTAAGTAAAATTATTCATATCCTTGACAATAGTTTCGGTCCAAGAGCGTTTCTCTCTGGATGTATTCTTTAGTAGAACACAATGGTCCGTACCAACAATCAAATTAAGTGACGACTTTAATATTTGAGCGAAATGGACCATTATTTAAAGAGCTCTATAAAGTTAACCATACATGTTATGAACTTAATATTTATGTGAACTGTAAATTATGAACCATTTATTGTACGGAACCTTTAAAATAAAATGCAGCATAATTATACGGTCAGATACATGGAGTCCATTAAATAATGCTTCATTTCGCTAAAATATTAAAGTCTTAATTTGATTATTAGTAAGGCCGAATGTAACTCGACTGCTTGAACATAATAGACTCACACCATGGAGCGCCCGCGTGTGGGATTAGACTTTGAGCTCTGATTTCCACACTCGTATATGAAAAAATGTACACAAAAATCCTGCTCTGACCCTAATATTTGGCAATCTAATTTTTCTTTTTAAATTATGTTTTCGATAACTTTCTTTTTCCCTGAAAATAATTCAAAATTACATTTTATTTTATTGAACAAAACTTTTTGTGGCCTTAAACTTTGCCCCAAAAACTTTTTTCAATCAACTGAAATCGAAGAACCAGTTCTATCCGATAACGAAAAAGAGGACAAACATCTCTATATGTTCGTCTATACATAAGTCCCCACGTTATCAAAAACATAGTTGTCGAAGTCAAGTGTTTAACTTTATCCATTGGGTTATCAGTCGTTGTTGTCTTTTTACTTGCGACTTATAGGTACTATAATAGCCTTTCCACACCGAGACGAAAACACGGTTTTCGCCAAAAAATCGGTTTACGTCAAAAACCTGCATCGAAAACACAAGTTTTCCCATACATTTTTGTGAACTACAAGTTTTCGTTTTGGACAAGTTTTCGATAAAATCTCTCGAAAACCAGTTGAAATTCAGAGATGATGTAAACAAACACACCTAATGAAAAATTCAAAGCTCAATTGAAATGAAAATATTCAAATACCAATCAGACATAAAAAAAACATCTGACAGCTACTGAGAAGAAAAATGTACAGTTTTAATTGACAGTAAGTGTCAAAATAGTTTAAATGACAAGCGAAAACTTGTAAATATTCGGTGTGAACACTTTTTGAGGTTTCGAAAACTTTTAGCCGAAAACCGGGTTTTCGGTTCGGTGTGGAAAGGCTATAAGGCAAGTTAAGTTATGCATTCGTAAAAAAAATCGAACTCGAGATTTTGGTCAAAGTTGACATTACGATGATAGCGACCCTCCTGGGTCCATTTTTTTTGTTTTTGATTTTCTCGAAAAAGGTACAGTCGATTGAAATCATTTTTTTTATGCTAAAGCTCCTCCAAGGTTTGAATATTATTACATATTCAAATTTTCAATTTTTTATTTTTCGGATTTAAAAAAAAATTCAAAATCCAAAATTTTTTTTTGGAAACTCAATATTTCGAAAACCCCAAGATCGATTTTTTTAAAACTTGACAAATAAAAGTTTCTTAACATAATCTACAAGATTTGAGAAAAAAATTTTGTTTTATCTAAAACTAACGGTACCTTCCATACAAATTTTAAGAAATGGTTTTCGAAAATCGTATTTTACTCGAAAACGGTTCCGAGAATTTTGCTAAAATTTTTTTCTTTTGATTAATTCCTACGATCGATAATTTAATAAAAAATATTTGAAATCTAGATATTACTGACTGTACCTACCATAGAACGATTTTTTCGAATTTTGAATTTCTCATTATCGGCATAACGGATTTTAATGAAATTTTTTATAAAGAAGGTCCTAAAAAGTTTAAAAAACATTGCCTTTCAAAACTTAAAACAAATATTTTTTCAATTTTTAGAAAAAAAAGGAATTTTTATTTTTGGAAAATTCGATATCTCAAGAACGGCCTAATATTTTTTTTGGAAATTAGACTCTTATTCGTACAATAATAAAAACTTAAGATTGGCGTACCAAAATTTTTTCTTAAAAATGTTTTAAAAATTTTGTACATAAAAGCTTGTTTTTTTTTTCAGGAACCACTACAACGACTTATAATTTTTGTTCTTTTATAAATTCATATTTGCATAGCATTCTGTTTTTTTCTCTTACTACTAAAAAAATTTAAAAAATTCATTTTGTCCTTATGAACAGTTTTCTTTAAAAAATTTCGTTTTTAAAATTCCTAGTCTATTACATAGGAGCAAGTTCGTGCGACCCGGTCGTGCATTTTATTTTCTATACACTAGTGACATCATTTACAAAATTAAATAGCAATCAATCCGTCAGAGAAAAAACGAATTTTTGGATCATTTATCGTGATTCTGATAAAGATGAGGATCCAGGTGGAGGTGACAGTAGTACATAGAAAAAAGACAACAAATTCTGGAAAATGAACAAACAAGGAAAAAAGTGATGGGTATATAACATTGCTGTCGGTCTTATCCATATCATTTTATTTTCTCTTAGTAATCCATATAGTAAGATGGTAATGTTAAAAAAATATTGATTTTTTGTTGATCAAAAATCAATTTTGTGCTAACATCACTATACAGCGGTATGATAAATAATTATTTTCATCTCTATTGATATCACAGTCTTCATGGTCAGCAGGATTTTTTTTTCAACCGTGTATTATTCCAAAAATTAACCCTTAATCATTTATATCTCATTCTCAATACCAAGTAGGATTTTTCAGGTTTTATTAGCTTGATTGAAATATGAATTTACAAAAGCTTTCCCCATAAGCTTATCTCAAAGTCATATGTATATGTGATTCTTAAACCATTACGTTGTATACATATATTTCTTTGTTTACTTTGACCTACTATGCGGAATTATTATTTCTCAAAAAAAAAAAAACTCAAACTAAAAGTAATTAATTAGATTACGTTCAAATTGGCATAAAGAAATGACGTATTCATCTAGATTATTACAACGAACGGGGTTGAAAAGTTATCAAAGCTAAACTTGTTATCATTTGCAGAAAAGACTCTTTAAAAAAAGCAACTAATCTCTTTTTGTGCATAGACTCTATAAAGATTTTTGTTTGAGACAATTGTTTTCTTTAAAATTTTACTTACCAAGAAATACATCAGGTTTCCGATCGGCTCTAACAAAAACATTATATTCTACATCCAGAAGATCCGGAACCAATTTTAATGTAAACGTTGTGGACTTCATAATCTTGGTCAAAGGTACAAACGAATCTAGTTGACCTTCGTTCTGGGACAATAGACGTGATTTGAATTTTACCAATTTTTTTAAATTGATATCTAAAAAAAGAAAAAAAAACAAAATTTAATAGAAGTGTAAGCGAAACCTAGAGGTTTTACTCCACGTTAGTATAACAGTTTATAACACAAATACCACGTTTCCACAGCTGACTGCCGACTTGTCATGCGCGAAAAAGAAATATAAACAAAAACAACAACAAAAACAAACATTGGTTTAAACGTCATAGCACAAAAGTTGGCAAAAATTCGACTTTCTTCTTCTAGACCGAATCCAAATAAATTAGCAGAAAAAAAACAAAAAGATTGTTTTAATCTTTAATATTACACAACATCCAAATACTAAACATATCATCCGCTATAGTGAAATTTTGAAAGTTAATTAGTTGTGCGAGTTAAATTTTATTGAACACAAAACGATACCGACTCAATACAACGACGGGCGACGTCGACCCAGGAAATCTCAGAATTTCACTTTTGTCAGTGGAGTGAAATTTTGGTTGCAAAAAAGGTTTGTCATTCAATAATTTATTAATTTATGAACTTTTTCTTGTACACAAGAATTAATATAGTTAAAATTTCAATAAAATAAGCCATATATTGTAAAATCTACTAAGCCATAGCTTCACTGATGATGTTTGGTCTGTTGCGCATGTTTTCATAACAAAAAAAAAGAATTACAGTCAAAACAAAAATGTATGTATTTTTACTCCATGTCGGTCTTTTTTATTTTGGGTTTGATATATTTGTCACTAATAAATGGAAATAGCTTGAAGTTGGAATAAGTGGGGCGAGAAACATTTGAATGATTAAAACAAATAAATCATGTCTGTGAATTTGCCATCACAAAGTACAGAAAACAATTGAATATGACGTAGTGTTGGACTAGATTAGTCACTCATAAAAGATATCGTTTAGTTACCAAGGTCAAGTCCAATGTTCATCGTAAAAGGGGGAAACCGTCTGATGATTTTTGATGTTGAGGGCATAAAAGGTCTTGTTTGAAGACATACATACAAATTTTATGTACATACATATATATTTCCACTTAGAACGTAACTAAAATTAGAATCATGTTCTATTATTGTATAGCGTTCAACTCACATAAATGAAGTGCTCAATATAACAAAATTAATAGACATATAAATGCTGTGTCTGCTATAAGCCTATCGCTATCATACAAGTAAATAAATGAATGCTCAGAATGACGTAGAACATTATGAGTATGAGGATGTTTACTTGATACATGTGCTCCCTACATTCATGTTGGCAATAATCAGCAATAGGAGAAGCATTTGTAACTTTTTAATTAATATGTTGACAATTTTTCAAAAACAAACTTCAATGAGCACTGTATGCACTGAGGGTTATCCTAGAACAAAAGCTTTCGTGTAAAATTATTGTTTATCATTATATTTTACACATTATTGATCATGACTTGGCTGATAAAAAAGCCCAGAGGATTTATGTCCAGAAAGTGAGATAAATTGTTTTCAATAAATCAATAGGCATATGTCTAGGGTAAATATAGAGCCTAATCTTCAGTAACTGAGAGGTAGGAACTCTTGGCTTTAACCGAGGTGGTTCCTGGAAATTTTATTAGTATCTCAAACAATTTCGTCCATATCAATTTGAGTGTCTTACACGAAAGGCAACCTGGTGAATTGAATTTCTGAAAATTTAGTGTAATATGATAAGTTGCAATACGATTATTGTTTACTGCTCACCTCTCGTTAAATTGAAAATTAATAAATTTGTTATGAATTTACATAGTGTCGAAGATATTCAAAGTTTTTTTTAGGCACCGAAAACTGGTGGAAGTTGTTGACATTGGACAATAATTAATTTATTTAGTTTGAAAATAAAATTCAAAGCATATAAAATTTACAAAAAATCGATTCATTTATTTAATAATATTTAATTTAACTCGACCTGTTATGTATTAGAAATGAAAATGTAAATTTATATTGATTGTAAAAAAAACTTTAAGAAGCCCATTCAACGGCCTAAAATTATGGGCTTTAGTGGTAGTTTTTAACTATAATATTGAACGAAATATTCTCTATTCGTTCCTAAATGAACCTGATAGTTTGGCATACAAAGAAAAACTAAAGGCCTAATAGTTTTAAGAAGTTGGAAGTTGAAACTTTTAATTTGTGCACACTTTTAATGTCTTTAAACCTGATTTCCTAAATACTTGAGACAATTTTTATCAAAAATACTTAAA
This sequence comes from Philhelius festivus, assembly GCA_963931855.1. Taxonomy (NCBI): domain Eukaryota; kingdom Metazoa; phylum Arthropoda; class Insecta; order Diptera; family Syrphidae; genus Philhelius; species Philhelius festivus. Next base: position 4,372,987 of record OZ007556.1, on the reverse strand, counting down.
GATCGTCTTTGTACGTTTTCTTTTCAACTATGTATGGTTTTGGAATATATTAAAGTGTACTCTTATTCAAGCTATCCAATTATGTTAATTGGTAACATAGTATGTATACTAATCGATTCATCCACCTTTTATAATTTAATAAGCTTCAGTTCTTCAGCAATCGAATTTTACTTCGATGAGTCACGCTCTTATTTTATATCGAAGAGCTTTGATCTATTTTAGATACTGTTCAAAGCTTATTCGACATATTCAGGTTGAGATCAGTGCTGTTCAACTTACTGAAAATCTAAAGTTAATTGCAATTGTTCATTGAACGGAAATTTTAAAATTCATTTTGTTGATTAACTCCATACCAGAAATTCTAAAGTTTTATTGTTCTAATATGTTTCTAAAATGAACAGGTGACGTACAATATGTCCGCAACATCTAATAGTCAGATTCAATTATTTATTTTATTATACCATTTTTAATACGTTTAATGTCAAAAGCAAGCAAATAAAAGTTTGCACCAAAATTTCGGATTTTTGAATTCAATTACATAATTTCAGTACATTATGCACATCCAAAATTGACCAACTCCAACTTAAAATTGCTCTAAATTTTTTAATATTAAAAGTTTCAGCCAGTTAACTTCGAGTAAATAAAACAAATTATCTCAATAGCGATTTCGACAGGGAACCCTTGTGATATACACTTATTTGGCTAGTTTTAAAAAAATGTATAGACTTTTCGTTTTCCTTTTTGTTTCGATTTTTTCCATTGCTGATGAAAAGTTATAGCAACAAAAATATTGTGTTCAAATTCTTGAAATGAAGACTTTGAGTGTTTCGGGACTTTGAATTACTCGCAGTGCCTTACATACATAGCCGATGTAAAATTACAAACTTAAATTATTGGAAAACAAGGTTTGCTCTTCATTCCATTTTATTCAAATAGAATACGACAAAATCAAATTTTCAAATGCACACAAACATATATGTATGTATGTTTAGGACGGAACGTAAACTATGACTATTCATTTTATTAATTTATACGTAGGGATGCACACATATGCTCCGAGTAGACTTCTAATAGCATCGAGCAAATAATTCCACCGAAGAATAACGGAGATATCAAAAAATTGAAAAACCTCTGAAAAATATTAGCTATTATTTTTCCCTAAAATGGTAATTTGTGCCATTTGCGGTGATATTTGAAACGTAATACCCAGTATTCATCAAAATATGGTTTATCGCCAATCTGTCAAGTGATTAACTGCTGAGTATGAATACAATGTCGAAGCATTTAAAAAGTTCTAAGAAATCGGAACATTTCAAGATTTTACGGATTGCTTAAGAAAGGTATTTGAATTTTCACATGTGAAATTTAGAAAGAAATATTTTTTATGTACATAAATACATTCGTCAAAATTTAGTTTGCTTATCTGTCAAGCCATAACCTTTCAATTTCAATCAAATGATTGAATTGAATGATGGTTTTTCCATTGTCCAAATGCGTCTATTGATTCTGATAATAGATCTATGAGCATTTCCCCTTTTTTATATTTTAAAGGATCTATTGACATAAAAAGTACTACTTATCTTAGCGGTTAGGTCGTTTTTAAAGAAATGGTTGAGAGTTGTAAGTCACTAGGCCCTGTGTCTCTACGCCCTCAAAGTATTTTTTTAACCTATCTGCCATGTTAAATAATAAATAACGATAGGACTCTCCCGAACACTTTTTAACAAAAAATGTTTACAAAAAATCGATATATGAGCAGTTTTAAAATTCTCGCATTAAATTTCAAGACATATGTATGTATGTATGTAAGTGGGCTTTTCCCAATTCACATATTTGTTCTTTATAAAAATTAAAAGCGTTTCAAAGACATGAATTTATCTAAACTAAAATATAATAAAACCTTCGTGCAATTATTTATTTCAGTGGAGTGCTTAAGTTGCTAAGTTGTTCCAAATCCGTTGTTTGCAAATCTAACCCCGTTGTATGGTTTCTATTTCTATTACTGTTAGTATATCCCCAGTGCGTTATTTACACAAAAGAAAATTAGAAAAGAGAGGACAACACAGTTAATAGGAAAATATACTTACTCGCACATTTAGTCACCAAGCGTTGGACGAAACAAAATTTTCTTATTTTATTTTTTTTTGTTAATCAATAATAAAATACACAACATAAATATATTTTATTTTATATAATTTTTTTCTTGCTGAAACAATACCCATTTTCAGCTAACTTTATTAATAAAAAAATTATTATTAATCGGTTTTGTACTACGGTTAATTATTCGATAAGTTTTTGTTTTTCATTTTATAAACTAAAAAATACATATACAAAAATAAAAGGCAAAACTGGAAAATTGAGTTTTCTGTCTATCAACTCATTCTAACTGGAATCGGTTGTGATGTTTCTGTTTTTTTTTTAAACTAATGCTAGTTTTTTTAACATTAAAGACATTTTTTTTTACAAAAAAATTAAGTGCATATAGTAGAAATAATAAATAATATTAATTAAAAAAAATTGCTCTCTTAAAACTAAACATTCATTATCATAAAATAAATTTAATTGTTAAACAAAAAAAAATTAAACATAGAACAAAATGTACAGATTGTGTGTTTTTATGTAGTTTGTTTGTGTATATTTCAATTTTGTGTTAAGTAAATTTAAGCAGAGACAGAGATAGTGACAAAAAGGAGCTAAATACCAAATTTTTCTTGTGTAAGGAGATCAAATATTATTTTGTTGTTTGTTTTAAAAAAAGTTGTTAGTTTTTTTTGTTTGGTTTACCGTAAAAAACAGAAATAATATATGTATGTGTGTGTGTGTGTGGGTGTTAATATTCAAACTAACCACCATTTGGAGTTTCCAATGTTGCTGTTCTCATTAATGAATCGATTTTAACATGTAAACTAGATAGAGTCGTGTCCACTGGTATATCGATTTCTTGTGATCCCAAATAAGTGTCAGCAATCACTGTTAGCTAAAAAAGAAAAATAATAAAAAAAAGAATTAAAAATGTGTCAACTGCTACTTCTACTACAATACTACATGAGGGAGAATCTTTTGAAAGAAATTGTTTGTTTTTGTTTTTATTTTTACAAAACACACTCTTTCGAGTGTCTCGTGTTACATTTTTTGTTGCAATACATAACTATGATCCAATTACGTTGTGTTATTGTCCATCCAGAGTGGTTTTACGCTTCAAAGAATCACAGACTGAGTGTGTAAACAAGCAACTATCCACATTTTTGGATTACAACATCAAGTGAATGCTGCTACTACCTATTACACTCGAAGAGAAAAGTAAAAGTACTTCGCTTTCGATTCTAAGTACCTACTTTGTGTAATATTTGAATAATCTAAGACAGATTTCAATTACCAACAAAAACATTTAGGAGGGTTTATACTTTGATATTATTATGCAACTAAGTTGATGCAATGAGATTCACATTTTCAATTCCTTAAGAGACGGTATGAGTCGGGTTCGTACTTCAGATATTTTAATTAGTAGTTTGTTTGACCGTTTTCCTGTGATAAGGATCGTATAATAAGTGTAGACTCTTTTGTGAGTAAATATAGGACCTTGAGGTTAAGTATCAAACATTCTGTTAAAATATTTTTCTCTCACTTTCGAGGGGAGGGTTATCGATTTATGGCTATGAATATCCTATGAATTCCTTAATTATGCCAAGAATTAAGTATTTGGCATTTCCTGATATTTGGTTTTGCTGTTTAGAATTAAAAACAGGATAGTGTGTTGCTCTACCTTTTTAGAACACAATTGTTTAGTGTTTTTGTTAATAACTTTGAGCTCCCTAAAGGGATTATGACTACCCTTAAAATATTTGAGCAAAATGTGAGCGTTAAGGAAAGTTTGAGGGGTTTTATAAGGATATATCAATGTACATTGGTTTTAAATGTCTGAATATCATAATAGGAAGAAAGATTGAGCCGGATAAAGCATTCCAGAAAGAATATCTGAATTTTACAGTTCCCGAAGTTGGGATCAAGGGTAAACTGATGGGCATTTCTTGAAGCGCGAGTATTAGGGTTGTATTGTTAAAGGGGAGGAATGCATATGGCTATTTCACTAGAACACTGTTAACAAAAATAAAGGTAAAATAATGAAAGACAAGAAACATTGCGGCGGTGCTCGAGAGATTCAAATGTTTCTGTTATAGTTCTATCACCTATCATTTTTAAAGCTTTTTTTTGGATTTTTTTGCAAGAGACGCAAGTGAATTATTGGAGCACTTAGCCAAATATTGAAATTGTACTCGAGTTTTGGACGAACTTAGGCCTTATAAATTACGGCCAGATCAGAAGGAATGAACAATTTCTTGCAACGGCAAAGGATACCTAAACACTTGGCCTGATGCACATACCGAGAGCTAAGAGCTTTTCTGTTTCCTCAATGCAGGAACCGCTCATGGTTAGCGGCATGAAGGGTGGGTTGTGCTTTAACGTCAGAAAGCAGTATTGAGTTTTTAAAGTATTAAATTCTACGCGGTTTATGGTTGCCCACTGGAAAATGCTATCCAGATCAGAATCTAATGAGCTTTCCATACGCTGCCGTTCTAAATCCACATCCGAAGTTTAGTGTTATTTTTATTTTCTGATAAACTTCTTGAACTGTAAGTTCACTCATATTTCACTAAGTTGTACCCGAGTCTTAAAATTTTTTACCTCTTCAATTTGTCCGTATAAATGTATTATTTAAAAATGAAATCTAAAGAACTGTCCCTTTAAGATTCCAATGATGACAAAACAAGATATTTATGTAGGATTATAAAACACATTTGGATCTTTGCATTTGAACAACAAAAGAAACAATAAAGTCTTTGTTTTAAATTTGAGAACATATGTAAATATACTTACTGTGATTCCCTCTAGTTCTTGGAATGTTTCATTTCCAACAACATGAAGTATCTCACCACCCGACCTGATAGCCACTTCTCCTAAAATTCCCCCTACAGCTTCTTGTGTCTCATTCTCAGTTTCCAATCTTTCTCCATACCACACCAAGTACAACTGCAAATAAAAAAAAATAAAAACAAACACTTCGAAATTTTCTCTTATCAAAGATGGAAACAACAAACCCTTATTCGTTTTTTGAGAAGTGTTATCGCTGCGTCTTGCACCAATTCTGTATGAGCTGGAATGGAAGCGGTCGATATGAATACAGCACTATCGTATGGCACAAGTTCAGATGCATGGACAACTCCAATAAATGCATTTCCACCAGAGCTTTCTTTGATGCTATTTAATCCGGCTAGGAATTGACGTGTATTATTGAAACTATACGCTGTTGGTGTTCCTAAGGAATAAAAAAAAAAAAATATTTTAAAAAATACAGTACAAAAATAAAACTAATTCTCGATTAACTAAAACTTATCATGACCGTCATTTGTAAATATTTGTGTTGTTGTTTTTGTCAATGAATTAAAGACGATAAGAAATGAACTTTCAATTAAATTTTATTCAAGAATATTTCATTCGGGGTCTTGTTTCAAATAGTAGTGAATGCTTTGTTGTTGATATAATGTGCCATTAAATTAAAAACATCTCACATTCAACTTTTTTTTTTGTTATTAATTATTTTTTGTTTTGAGTAGCAAATGAAATTATATTTAAAAAATAAAGGCGTGCAATGGATTTTGTTTGAAAATCAATTTCAAGGACATTTATAAAATTTCGTTCGTTCGATAAATTAATAAAATAAAAGAAAAAAAAAAACTAATTAAATAAATTCAATATGCCGAGTAATTTGAAATTCAAATTTAAAATGTCGTCAAAATAGATTAAGATGTGATCTGATTTGAATTCCAACTTCAACCTGTTATGTGAGTTAACAAATTATGAATATCTTTGTTGTTTTTTTCGTTTGTTTGAATTTAATATTTAAGCTGTTAGTGAAATGACGTCAAAGGCTTTTGAAATATTGACATAGAGTTTTTTTTTGTTTCGATTGTTATCGAAATAATATTGAAATGTTTAAAATTTAAAAGAAATGATCTTCTAGTAAGATATTGTATCTTAATATCGATTAGTATATCGATGAATTAAAATAAGCAAACAAAAAAATTAAATTAACGAAATGTTGAGTTTATTTTGTTCGTAACAAAAAAATATGTATATGTGTATGGAAAATACCGTGCGTTATGTGGAACTATTTATAACAACCTAATGAATAACTTAAGACATGTTAAGATTTCCTGGTTTGATATAACTGTTTAAGAGTTGAAAGAAAAATGAGGAAAAAAAATTCTGATCATCTTCTTTTTGTTATTTATGTACGAGTATATGTGTTTTACATAATTGAAGGATGACAACTTCGTATCCAAATATCTTTAGTGAAGTTAAATAAAACTTAATAGTGTCAGAGTCAGGAGTGCCACGATTGAAATGAGTCAAATGTGAGAAAGGACAATCAGAACTGAACAAATTTGTGATAGCTTCAGAATATTTAAGAGCATAAGATAACAAAGGTGTCAAAGAAAAATATTCATCTCCAATACCAATGTTTACATGTTGAAAAATACACGTTTATAGGTACAGGAGCCTACAAAATGTGGTAAAAATATCCGGTGTGCGACGCGGCGGTTGATACCGAAAATTCAGATTTATTATTGTTAGTGCAAACAAGGAAGTACTTCGAATTCTAGATCGTTGAGAATTTAAGTGAAATCATTCATTGTGGGAGTTCAAAAATGACATCGAATCGACTATCGAACCAAGATGAAAACCAAGTGTGAGATCAAATTAATGAAGTATGTGAAATGTACTAATGTGTGGATGGTGTGTGGTTCCCATCAATCAGATTGCAATTCGTGACGACCAATTTAGTTTCTCAAATAATTCCTCCTTTAGCAATTAAAATGCAAATTTTAATACCTTAACTTTAATTTCAATAAGTTTTTGTGAAGAAGTTATGCTTATATGTAAATGTTTTAAGTTCATGAAGGGGTTTTCTTGTAGGATTACATAAATGTACGTGCAGTATGTCTGCAAAGCTTTATATGAATATTGTTGTTGTAATGTTTTAAATTGCATTTGTTTTTTTTTCGATTTATTGGTTGTTTTCATCTAAATAGTCCTTAAGCTTTTGGATCTATTCGAAATTATGAAATTCCAGTCTTTGGGCTTGAGTTCATTTTTAATTCAATTTCGTATAAAAACTATTGCTTTTATTTCGTATGTGTTCTAATCGTTTGGTTATATTACAAAGTAGTTGACATGTTGTATACAATTTGTATTTTTTTTTATTAAATAGAGGTAGGTAGGTAGGTAGGTAGAGATGGTAGTCGCCAGCCAACTGGGCCCGCGACTCAATTAGCGCTGGGGTGCGCCGTTTTGATACCATTAAACTCGTGTCAACCTAATAAGGATTTAGTACGGAAGATAATGGCTTTTATATACTTTAGCGGAGCATTACTAAAGCCATTTTGTCGCATTCAGAAAGATAATCAGATCTTTGATTTTCTTCTCCGAAAGTTCGCTGGGGTCATCGAGGAAGGCTTTCCCAAAGGAAGCCATAATGTAATTTGCTAAGGCGGGGCAATCGCAAAGAAAATGAACCACAGTTTCTTTTTCTTGTGGATCTCTACAACTACGGCAGTGTGGGTTGTAAGGGATGCCTAGCTTTCTTGCATGGGCCAGTGCCCGGTGCATATTGCTGTGATCCTGGCTATGTCGCGCCTGGGTCTGCATATTAGATCTTTGGAACGTGAGTTGTTGTAAGTAGGCCATATCTTTCTTGATATGACACAGTTTGTGAGACTGCTCCACCTACGGTTGGATTCATTGAGAAAAATCGAGAAGATTTTTCTCTTCATAGCACCAAGAGGAATATTAACTTTTTCCGCTAGTGAGCTATGTAAGGCCGAGCCTTGTCGAGCTAAAGCGTCAGCCTGTTCATTACCCTCTATGTCACTGTGACCTGGAACCCAAATGAGAGTGACCTGGAGGTCAATGTTCAGACTCGCTAGTTCGTCCCGACATTGCTGGACAAGTACTGAGGTAGATGTAGATGATTTAATGGCCTTAATGGCCGCCTGGCTATCTGAGCAGAAAGCTATATTTCTGAATTGGTTTTGGTTAGATTGGAGCAACTTGCATGCCTCCTTGATTGCTAGTATTTCAGCTTGAAATACACTCGCAAAGTCTGGTAGTCTGAGGGACTACCAAGAATGTTTGTAGAACTTAAAATGAATGCCCAGAAGAATCTGTTCATTGTAATATGCCTTGGAGTGAATTAAGTCAGGAGTGTTTTAATATTAAAAAGTATAGACAACGTCCTCGATGTGATTAAGAGGATGTCGAACACATATATGTATGTATATATTGAAATGCAACAGAGATTCCGTTATGTATTCGATGTGTGCAAACATTTTTTATTAGTAAAATTTGATTTATTTACTGAATTTTTTACTTCAAAAATAGGACTTTCCTATCAAATATATCAATATTGAATTTAAGAATTGAAGCTTCTTAACGTAAGCTCTCGGATGGTGTCTTCGAAATTATTCTCGTCGTCAAATGAATAAAACTCCAAGTTTTATTTTATTATAAAAAACGTTTATTAACAAACAACCGAGCGTTATGAAAATAAGTTCCAGAATAAAAAAATAGAATGAATTATTTTGCGAAATAAAAATTAAAAACATAAGGTGACTTGATACAAAAAAGCAAAGTTAAATAAGGCAAAGTAGTTTTATGATTAAATTTTCCTTACATTCTCCCCCGCGGTATTGGAGCCAGTATGGTCTTCATTACCATCACGATGAAAATTTAATACACATATTTTGACCAATGGTCTCTTGAAAACGCCTGTTGAAGTTTTAACTTCTACAACTCTAGTTTCACCATCATCCCCAGGAAAGATTTTCGTTATAATTCCTTTCGGCCAGCATCCACGGATGGTGTTGTTGTCAACAACAAGTACAATATCTCCTACTTTTACTCCTTCACCTCTGCTCAACCATTTAGTTCGACGGTTAAGTGTTGGTAGGTATTCTGTTCGCCATCGTTTCCAGAATTGGTCAGCTAAGTGTTGTGTTGCTCGCCAGTGTTTCCGAAGAATTAAATCCGTTTTTGAAAATCTACCAATTGGCGCTGTTGCTGAAGAGCGTCCTATCAAAAAGTGATTTGGAGTTAAGGCTTCTGGTTCATCTGGATGAGTTGGAACGTCAATTAAAGGTCTTGAATTAATTTGGTGTTCTGCTTCCGTCATCAAGGTGTTAAGGTCTTCATCAGTCGGATAATGTTCTTTTAGTACGGCTTTAAATGCATTTTTCACTGATCGTACTAAGCGTTCCCAGCACCCACCCATATGAGGAGCTGCAGGTGGATTGAAATTCCATTTGATCCTCTGAGTCGTCAACTGACGACTTATTTTGTCTTGATCAAACTCAGCAAGATTTCGTTTGAGTTCTTTTTCAGCACCTCGAAAGTTTGTTCCGTTGTCAGAAAACAGCTCTTGGGGGCAGCCTCGTCTTGAAATAAATCGTCTTAGAGCCATTATAAATGAGTCAGTAGAGAGGTTTTTTGCTATCTCTATGTGTATAGCTCGCAAAGTCAAACACGTAAAAAGAACTCCATACCTTTTCTCATGTCGTCGGCCTATTTTTATAGTCATTGGTCCAAAGTAGTCCACTCCAGTAAAACAGAATGGAGGTATTCCTGATGTAATACGAGCTGAAGGTAGTTGTCCCATTATGGTTGTTGCAGGCTTCGAATTATTATTGATGCAAGCGTTGCATTCACGCCTCACCTTTTTCAATGTTGGTCTAACTTTGATGATCCAGTATCGTTGATGTAATTCATTAAGAACGCGTTCATGTCCTATGTGGTTCCCTTTTAGATGATAATGCCTTACCAAAAGTTTCACGTAGTCGTCGTTGCCATGAAGTATAACAGGAAACTTGAACCAATCATCTCCATCAGATAGCTTACACAGTCTTCCATTTAATCGAATAATATTATCGTCTGTCAATTTTGGAGAAAGTTTATAGATTGGACTATTTTTGTCAATTTCTTGTTTTCGAAAGAGCGTTTTATATTCTTTTGCAAACATTCTTCGTTGGGATTGCTGTATCCAAAGAAGTTCGGCATCATGTACTTCGTCTGGTGAGAGTTCTCCGCTGTGATTTTGTTTGAATACATAATTTTTTATGAAGCGTAACATCCAAGCAGTTGAACGGATTAGTCTCAACCATGATGAAAATCGTTTAACGTCAGGTAGTTGAAAAGGATGGTTTTTAGTAATGACTCCAATAAATTCGAGAAGTTCGTCATCAACTGGATCTAGTTTATTCTTTGGCCATTTAGATTCTTCTGAATACAAAAACTCGGGTCCAGTAAACCATCGATTAGTAGGACTAAGTTCCTTGTAACCACTTCGAGTTGCGTCGTCAGCTACATTTAATTTTGTTGGAAGCCATCTCCATTCCTTAGCAACGGTCAATTCGGATATTTCGCTAAGACGATTAGCGACAAATTGTTTGTGACGGGAGCTACTTGATTGGATCCAGTACCAAACAGTTGCAGAATCAGTCCAATAAATTATTCTGTCCAACTTTCGGTCCAGATCTTCTTTCAGATGACTAGTCAGTCTTGCTCCTAGTAGGGCAGCTTGTAGTTCTAGCCTTGGTATCGTCATGACTGGTTTGGATGGTTTAACTTTAGCTTTGGCTGCTACAAAGGAAACAGTAATATTATTTTTTGTCAATGTTCTTACGTAAACAACAGCAGAGTATGCTTCTTCGCTGGCATCCACAAAGCAGTGTAGCTCAACAAAAGGTCCATTTAAGTAAAAGTCAGAGTAACATCTTGGAATTTGCACGCATTCGATTTGTTGTAAGTTTTGTAACCACTCCTTCCATTCAGCATCTAGTTCAGCACTCAGTTCGTCATCCCAGTCAATTGATGTCTTCCAAATTTTTTGAAGTATGATCTTCCCAACAATTACAAAGTGGGCGATAAAACCAAGAGGATCAAATACTGACATTATGATTTTTAATGCCTCGCGTTTAGTCGGTGTTCTTTCTCCACTTAAAAGAGTTGAGTCAACTTTCGAGAAGTTTGTATTAAAAGTGAAGACGTCTTCTGCAGTGTCCCACGCTACTCCTAGCACTCGATTCAGCTGCATACTATTGTCAATGTTGATTTTTCCATTCTTGTTAGCGGGAAGGAGATGCTGAGGAATTGTTTGGTTTACCTTTGCTGACGTAGAATACCAGTTTCTTAGTTCAAAACCACCACAACCATGAATTTTGATGATGTCCTTGATAATCGAAATTGCCTCTTCTTCATTGCTTGCAGTTCCAAGGTAGTCGTCCATATAATGACTTCTCTTGATAGCGTTCACTGCATTTGGATATTCAGTAACGAATTGGTCTGCATTCTTATCCTTGACATAGATAGCGGTGCATGGCGAACACGTTGCTCCAAAAGTCATTGCAGTCATTTTATACGTTTTTGGCTCGCCTTGTCTCTTGCATCCGCGCCAAAGTATCAGTTGGCTGTAGCAATCGTCATCTCGAATCTGCACGCGATGAAACATTTCTTTGATATCAGCAATGAATCCGATAGTTCCTTGTCGAAAACGAAGTATAACACCAGGTAGTGACTTCAGCATATCTGGTCCTTGTAGAAGCATGTCGTTTAGTGATGCACCATTGCACTTTGCTGCAGCGTCAAAAACCATTCTGACTTTCCCTGGTTTGTTAGGGTTTACAACGGGAAAGTGCGGTAAGTACCACTGTCGGTTTTCTCGATTTTTCGGGACTGATGTGATCTCTTGCAGGTAACCTTTTTTAATGTATTCACTGATGTTTGATTGGTATGCTGATTTTAGGATGTCATCTTTGTCTAGTCTTTTTTCTAGCATTTGCAGTCGTTTGAAAGCCATCTTTTTGCTGTCTGAAGGAAGTGGTATATTCTCAAATTTCCATAAAAGTCCAGATTCCCATCGATCCTTTGAAACTCTTTTTGTTGTTTCTGCCAAAATATGCAACGCTCTGTCATCATCACGAGATTTTTCACTGTTCGTCTTGGTTGTATTTACTCCATCCAATTCCCAAAAAGATTTGACCAAGTCATGAAGTTCAATATCATTTTGGTTTGAAATAACATTTGCAATTAGAGCTTTCTTGTCGTGATTATAAATAGATCCGTCATTTCCACTTATCGTCCAACCCAACCATGTCTTGCTGGCTATAGGTGAATTCCATTTGTCATGAATCAGTTGTCTTGTTGATGATAAAAGTCCATTGTTTTCACCTATGAGAATTGTTGGTTGTCCATTCTCAAAGCTTTCAAAGTCGATTTCGTTTAAATATGGATATTTTTTCGTTATCTTTTTCCTGTTAATTGTTTGGTGAATTAGAGGTAGTTCCTTTACGGTTCTGACGTCTCTTAACTTGTAAAATTTAGCTCCATTAAATGTTCCTTTAATAGCTGCCGAGAAGCACTTTGAATCCAGTTCATGTGCAGAATCTCCGTTGAACCATTTAACGCTTAGTGGTGAATGGGTTCCATTTATTTTTAATTTGTCTGCTATGTCGCTCCTCATCAAAGTAAGACTCGCTCCGGAATCCAGCATAGCTAATGTCTTGACTTCGATGTCACCATTTTTGAGACAGACTGGTAAAATTCTTAAATTTGTCGGGAAATCAGCTGAAGAACTTTGAGCACATAATTCACTAGATTGATTTTGTGGTGAAGTTCGGTTGGAGTGCAGCAGATGATGATGTTGTTTCTTGCAGTTGTCTATATTGCACGTTATCTTCTTGCGACACACTTGCATTGAATGATTTTCATTCAGGCAAGAAAAACAAAGTGAAGCTTTTGTAACGAACTTCCATCTTTCGTCAACGGTCATTTCGAAGAATTTCTTACACCTCGCTACGGTTTTGCAATTTGACGAACAAACCTTGCACTTTATGTTGTCATCTGATTTGATAGCTGTGTTTAGTCTTTGCGTCCGTTTTGTTGATATTGATGGTGTCGACTCTGGGTGTACACGAAGAGATGCAGCATGTGACTTTCTATCTAACCAATCAGCAAAGTTCCTTAGGTTGTAAGAATCCTTCTCATAAATGAAATCTGACCACATAATATGTAACGTTGGTGGTAGTTTCTTTTCCAGATCTTGAATTAGCTGTGGATTGGATAAATACTCACTTTTATTTAGAAGTTCAATCATTCCAGTAAGGTTTTCAACTGCCGTAGCAAATTTAATGATTGACATCGGCTTATCTTCTTTAGCAGGTAAAATATCCTTGGTCTTCAGAATCAATGAGTTGATGATGTAGTCTGGTCGTCCAAAACGTCTCTCTAAAATTTTCATGATTTTGTCTGCACTGTCTGGTGAAATGAGGAGCGATCGAACAGCATCTAGCGCTTCGTCCTTCAAAGCTACACGAAGTCGGGTCACATTTTCGTTGCTTGTGAATTTGCACATGTCTGTGGTTCGATGGTACTCATTTTTAAATAACAGCCAGTCTTCAGGGTTTCCTCCGAATTTTGGCAGATCCATTTTTGTTTGCCTTGCCATAAAAGTTGACATAATTTCCATGTACGGCGGTTTAGATTCTTTGCTGTCGGTACATGGAATCTCTGTTTCTTTTGTCTTCTTAATTTTCTTCACAGGATTTTCTTTTGTTTCTATGGATCCTTTGGACCTCAGCTTTTGGAATTCAAAAGTTAATTTTTTCAATTCTTCCGTCAATTTGAATATTTTGTCTTCAGTTTTGTCTTCTGAAGGAAGTTCATTGTCTTCCTTGATGTCTTCTGATTCGTCATCAGAGGAATGATTCTGATTTTCTTCATCTGCCGTTAACGTATTGTCTCCAGAACGTTCGGTAATATCGTCAGCTTCTTCTTTTTCCATTTCATCATCATGAAATGATATACACGATGTGCTTTTCCTGATTGGAAAACTATCGTCTTCCCCATATCGTTTCGGTGGAATTCCCTTTGATTTCCTTGCGCTTGTCCTGCTAGCTGACATTTTCCAAGTGCTGTATTCTTCTGGTTTGAAGGACCACGATGTCTTCGAAATTATTCTCGTCGTCAAATGAATAAAACTCCAAGTTTTATTTTATTATAAAAAACGTTTATTAACAAACAACCGAGCGTTATGAAAATAAGTTCCAGAATAAAAAAATAGAATGAATTATTTTGCGAAATAAAAATTAAAAACATAAGGTGACTTGATACAAAAAAGCAAAGTTAAATAAGGCAAAGTAGTTTTATGATTAAATTTTCCTTACAGATGGTGAGTTAACATAAAAAAACACCGAGAGGAGTTTTTCACATCTTTAAACTTAAACTAAATAATGAATTCAGTTCAAGGTTTGAACCAAATTGTCAAATCGAATTAAATGTTGAACTGAAGTTTAAAACAAAACTTCCACTTTAAAACTGGGGGTTAATAATAGACAAACGTACAAATAAATCAAAATCAAGTAAACTTGTATCAGCAAAATGTTGGTAAGTTTTTTTTCAAATATTTGTTGAAGATCACTAAGCTGCAGATCCCACAAGGGAGGTAAAATTGAAAACTCTTGTACCAAAAAAGAGAACTGAATGGGAGCGAAGCGGTGGGATAGAGAATGCGCCAATTTTTTGTGTAAGCTTAAGAATTCGAGGAACAATAAAATGAAAAGTCCGGACCGTTACAAATTATTATGATGTTTAGACCTTATTAAGTCGTCCACTTATCAACTAAGCACATCTGTATTAAATTTTTAGTTAAAACAAAATTATTTGACTTTTTTTCTTATTGAAAATGTATTTTTATTAAAATTATAGTATCACGGCGGAGATCTGGGTTCGAGTACCGGTCTTTTTCACCTAACATTTTTTTTCAGGGTCACTGGGTGTTGAGAGATTATCTCTTTTCATAATACCTTTTAGCCGTTCGGATTCTGCAGAAAATTGTAGGCTCCTTTGACTCTTACAAGCTGTCGTAACACCTGATTTGCTAGAGTTGACTTTGTGATTACATATAACACCGCAAAGTATGCAATTTCATTGAAGGTTATGTTCGAAAAGTATGTGTAAAATAAACTATAGACGTCTATATAGTAACATTTTAATAGCTTCAGTAATAAATCATTTTAGAATCTGGAGAATGAATGTCCGGGTTGATAGAAAAATGTACTCGTACTATCCCCGTGTTATTTCCAATAGTCTAACGTGCATACTTCTGTTCAGGGAGAAACAGTCTAAAAAGCTTCTAGACCAGAGAATTAGAAGTCCAAATTAATTAAAAAAAATGGATAACTTATTTTTAGGCTAAAAAGTATCCCAGACAATTTTCATGCTAACAAAATAAATCCATTACGATAACAATCGAATTATAAAAATATTTATAACCAATCTTTGACCGCACATAACTTTGAGTTATTTACTGAAATGCCATATATGTACAAAGAGAATATTGTATTAAAATGAAAAAAGAACGAATAAGGTAAATATCTTTTAACATGGTCAAAGTCGTTATGGCCGCTTAAAAAATTATTATATTTGAATATAAAGTTGGCGTAACATCCACATCCACACACTGTCGTGGATTATTTGGCACGCTCTAAAACTCATCGTGATATTTGCCACAATAAAAAAAAATAAATAATCAAGCTCACAAAAAGCTCAAATTACCATCGACTTGGACGATGCGACGCACGTTGGTTGCACGACCACGGGCGACGGCGGCAGCGGTATCGCAACGTTGAAAACAAAGCAGCCAAAGCCAAGAGAAGTAAGAGATCAAGAATATCTTTGCACTTGATCCAAATGATGGATGGAAATTAATGCTGCGGTGCATCTCCATCTTCTCATGTTGTGAGGCGTTGTATACGAGTATGTAGGTAAACATTATTTGAAATACAACAACACTGTCCTTCGATTGGGAATTCATAAGCACAAACTAGTTTCTAATTGACCCCAATTGCTTTATTTGAAAATCTCTCAAATAAAATATCTACATCAATATCCACATAAATGTATATGTATGTATATGCATAAGATATTCATAAAATCTTTAAATTCAACTGCGAATGTGTTAGAATAAAAAAGAAAAAAATTAATATTAAAATAAGATATTCTTACCTGAAGCATTCAGCGCGACCAAGACAATCTTTATGGCAAAATTTGATCTTAGCGCCTCTCGCCAAAGTGCCTTCGTCTTCTCGAGGGACTCTGGCGACGGATCGACAATCACCGCCAATGGCATTCTGATGTAAGCGTCTTCTATGTAGTTGCGTAATTGTTCGTGCGGCAGAAGCTTTCTGCGTGCTATGTGAATCTGTTTGCCCTGTTTGGCCCGATTCGTGGTCGCAGCAGTGCCAACCGGTGTCGATTGTGTTATTTGTGGCATTGGAGGCGATGATGTTGTTGTTATGAGAGGGGGGGCATTTATTGTTGTGGTGCCGAGCAGGCTGGATGGATATAATTCCTCGATGCTTTCGGGTGCATCTTCATAATATTCCTCCTCCACACTGCTATTTGAATTGTCCAACTGCTGGTGTTGGATGTCATGCAAGTCGTTCTCCTCCGAATAGAGGACATTGGATTTCATGGCGAGGGGAAGGGATTCGTTTCTTTGGGTTAATTCCATGGGGCTCATATCGATGTAGCCCGAGTCTGGTCCGGTTTCCTCAGCACTGGCACTGACAGACGTGCTGTCGTAGTCTTCTGTTGAGGAATGTTGTTCGTACGACTTTTGTCTGCGCACATACTCCGGCACCATTGTGGTGCGGGATATTTTGATAGTATGATCATCTCTGGCATCGGCCAGCATCATGTCTGTTGTGTCCTCTAGTGAATCGTAGTAGGCTGTATGGCCTGTGTCCAAATTTGTGTTGTGAATTATACCCTCTTCGTCCTCGACTTCTTGTTGAAGTTGCGCAGGGTCGTAGATTTCATGGTCATCGGGTGCATCACCTGTGTAAAGTTGTTCATTTTCCGACGAGCCATAATCTGCACTGCTTCCTGCACTGTTTATCAGGAAGGCAAACAGTGCTAATTTAACGGTTAGGCAACTATAATTTTTCAGAATCATGTTATGTGTGTGTTTTTTTGTTGTCGTTTGTTTTGTACTCGTATTAATTGTGCGTTCAACTGAACAATATTTTATAAGAATTTTTTGTTTATTTTAAAGGCTTTGGCAGGTTCTACGTTGTCATTGTGTGCAGTATAATCTGAAATAAAATAAAAAAATAAAACGAATTATAAATCTACTTTTTAAATAGTAAAGTTTAAAATTCGATTTCGATGAAATTAAAACAAAACAAGTCAAATCTATTGAAACAAATTTTGGAAGAAAATGACTAGAATTTCTGTCGAGAGCGGTGTTTGATATTCAAGAAAATTATGTTATTGAATAAGTTAATGTATTTACAACCCACTTCTGATAAACTTTTTGAATAAAATTAAAATCCTCGAAGTTTATACATAACTATTTGTGGCTAGTAGAATGTACATTCACTTCAAACAAAAGAGCTGATAAACGAACTCGAAGATTGACAACAATGTGTAAATAAATTAATTTGAGTTGATTTTAAATATCATAAAATTGCCTTATTGGAAAGTCGTTTTTTAAGACTATTAAGCTTTTTATTAGTATCAGGTAATACATTGAAATTATTGAAAAAGAATCGGTTTTCAACTCGTAAAATGGAAAAAAAGCTTACGACCAAAGTTTTCAATCTAAATTTCCCCTATTTTTTGTTACCTACTAGTTTAAGAACATATTTTTTCTTTTACGATTCTTCACAACACGTGAGTAGATAAGGTTAGAAATTCAAACATTCTAGATTGCATTGATGGAACGGCTGTCAAAATAAATCACTTTCAAAATAATTCTTATTTGCTACATCCCCTTATTTCTGATTGAAAACTGAGTCTTGCGTATGAATTGCTAGTGAGTCATATTTCTAAAGACATACGATGCATCCGTTTGACTGATGACAGCCTTAAGGAAGTTTGAAGAAACTCTCTGTGATATAATCCAAAGAGGCTTGGCAATTACTAGGAAATGGTGTCTTTCAGTAAGATTGAATATCAACCCCATAAAAGACACCAACTACCAATAAACAACTTCTGCCTCACATGAAACTTATTAGATTATCTGGCGAAGTAATCGACACGCAGAAGGAAGTGACATATCTAGGAATTACGCTAAATAGGAAACTTCTCTGGTAGAAACAATTCAAAATGTCTGTCGGGTAAGGGACAAAAGCCCTTATGATATGCAAGAGACTTGCTGGCAAATCATGAGCTTTCAAACCAAATATCCTAAGATAGATGTACTTCAGCATGATGGTAAGACCCATCATTACCTATGGTGCAGTTGCGTGGCACAAAAGAACCGAACAAGCAACAACTAGGAAATCACTAGAAAATGTTCAGAGCCTCGCTTGCATATGCATTACTGGAGTATTGAGAACTTGCCTTACGACGGCAATGGAGGTTATCCTTCACCTAACCCCAATGCATGTGACAATAGGAAGTGCAGCTAATGGAGCTATCCTAAGATTTGCCAGGGAAGTTACTTAAAGGGGTAGATGTATAGGAACTAGAGAAATAGAGACTTCATATCAAAGTATTTTATTTTTAATTTTGCTCGCGCTAAAGGGGTTTTGACCACCCTAAAAATTTTTGACCACAGTGTGAGGGTTAAGGAAAGTTTGACAGGATTTAAACGAAGATCACCGATGCACATTGGTTTCGAATGCTTAAATATCGAAATGGGAGTAAAATTTTGGTCAGGGTGAAGCGTCCCACATTAGTGTAGTGCGGCTAAAGGAAGATTCTCTTAATTTAGCAATACGTCTGAAGTTGGACTCAAGGGTAAACTGATAGATATTTGCTGAAGCTCGAGTATTGCGGTTGAGTTGTTTTTGGGTAGAAATGTATCATTACAAGAGATGTCATGATTTAAAAGTATAACTTCGAGAAAAACTTCACAACGGAGTTAAGTGGCAAGAAAGAGTATGTAAGCGAAACAGTGAACTACTCGTACTACTTCTTAAGGGACAGGTGCAGAACTAAACTTTCTTTGTCGATGGGGCAGTAAATGCCATTGTCATCGCACAGACTGAATGTGAAATATAGTCTGCTTGAATGTCTATGTCAGTGAAGTTTAAAATTGTTCTGTGACCACAGTGGTCCCCTTTCCAATGCTTACATTTTTTAAGCTGTAGAGCACTTTTGAACGCCAATTCTTTGATGAATAGATCAAATGAGGCAAGTGAAACGAAAGTTTCTAGGTTTGCGTTTAGCGGGGTTCTCATACATGCTTGTCTCTGAATTTTCGATATGGCCTTAAGATTGGTTCACATATCCAAGGCTGGCCACCAAACCAAACAGGCATACGTCAGGATAGGTCTTATAATGGCTGTGTGCATGCAACGAATGGTTTTGGAACTGGTTCCCCATTCCTTGCCAAAAATTCTACTACAGATGTAGAAAGCTATTGCAGCTTTTGTTTCCCTTTCTTAGATGTTTTCTTTTCAGTTTAGTTTACGATCGATAACTAAACCAAGATATTTGACTGTGCCAGTTATATGGAGCGGTATACCATTTATGATGGATTTATATTTGGAATGTTTCGTTTTCTCGTTAACAGGACCAGTTCTGTTTGAAGGGGGTTGATATTAAGTCCACTGCCACTGGCCCAATTACAGATCTTATCAAGGGTTATTTTAAGGAGCTCGCACAGATTGGAGACAAATTTTCCTGTCATTATCACAATATCATCAGCGTACGCCACGACTTTAACGCCGCCTTGCACTAATTTAACTAAAATCTGGTTTACGACCAGAAGCCAAAGCAGGGGACATAAGACCCCTCCCTGTGGGGTACCCCTACACGACCTAACTTTAAACCTGCTGTCACTTATTTCCGCATTAACAATTCTAGTTTGAAGCATGGAGTCAATCCAGCTTGACAGCATTGGCTCGATGCTCACAGAATCTACGGCTTGTCGTATCGCGCCATTTTGAACGTCGTTGTAGGTCCTTTCTATGTTAAGGAATTTGCTTAAGATAAATTCTTTAAAGTGGATTGATTTCCCAATTGTGCCGACCACTTCATGAAGTGCTGTCTCAACAGATTTACCCTTCATTTATACATGTTGGGCCCGCGAAAGAACACTTTCATTTAGCTTGAGGCGAATTTGCGTTTCTATCAGCCTTATTCTTAGCCTTAAAACCAATAGAAATGAATGTCAGCGTTCTATTAGTTTTTGTTCATTAATAAAACTAAATGCCGGAATTAAATCCGAATATCTTCAATGCTAAAAATATAAGAATGTGTTACCTGTAAATTTTAATTTTGTCGCTTTCTATTGAATGGCGGGTAGCTGCTCAAAACCAATGGTATAAGTTTTACAGTTAAACAACTGAAACCTATGATGTGATTTGTTCTTGAATTCCTTTCAAAGTCTTAATTATATTCATTTCGTATTTTATTCATGGACAAAGCTTCCATCAGATGCTAAGTAAGCCGACCGCGCACCGTGCCACTTATACGTTGAATTTAAAGCTTTTATTGTGATGTATCTCATGGCACAATCGCAGAATTTATTTCTCACATACTTGTACTCTTATGTATAACTATGTTCGGACTCTAAAGAAACTATTTTCACACGCCCCCTCTTCTGCAAGACCATTCCTAATCTCTTAGTTGGTAATAAAATATTTATCTCATCACATAATTCGCAATCACTATACACAACATCAAACTTATAAGTTTATTTCCCTCTCGCAGCTAATTTCCATTATGAAAAGCTAAACAAACCTAAACTAGTGAGTGAGTGAGTAAGAGAGCATGCCCTGCAAAAGAGAAATACTGCGAGACTTGTTTGATTTTGTTCTTATGTAATCAGACCATAATGTGAAATTAATGACACTAAATCAAGATTTTCCCATGCATCTGATGTTTGGTTTTCTGTCTTTTGTCTTCTCTGCTGTGTGTGCATACAAATACAATTGCATCACATCTCATTTGAATTTCTAGATGGCGTTCGTGTGCAGATTATAATTATTTTCTTTATGATATACGGACGCGCGGACTTTAAAAGAATTTTTATATTTTTTTCCCTTAATTGATTCAACATAGCACACGATCAAAGCAAAGCCAATGCGCATATATTAAACAACTCACAAAAAAATAAAACCCACAGCTGGTGTTTAATTTGGTTTTAAATCGATTGGCCTTGACTGAGAGTAACTGTTAAACATGAGATAAATTGATAATTATTATAATACTCGCCTCAACTCTTGCCACTAATGTTGTACTGAAAGTTTTGGCACTCTATACGGAGATTCCAAGTGTGCCACAAAAGAGTATTCATGAGGCACGCCCAGGCCGTATGTTGCTGCACATTTGTTTTTTTTTTTTTTTTCAAAATACCTCCAACATGGAGATAATGTCCATAAGATTCATCTTTGTCAGTTAAGCTGTTTAAATGCTGCTTTACCTCTACCGGTATGTTGCAGACTTATTTTTATATATCTACTTTTTTGTCTTTTTCAATTTGTAAACGTCCATAGCTGGAACTGATTGGTCAAGGTCAATAGTCGATTATGTTATAGATGCTTCATGGTTTGATATATTTGATTAGCCTCTCTATTGGATCTCGAATGGACTTATGAAATATTCCTCTCTACAAATTTAATTAAATGTAAATGAAAATTAATGAATATTTAATTGAATTGAACCGAACTGGTAGAGTCAGACAAACAAGTTGTAAATAAAGTGCAAACAACTAACCGCAAGTGGGCTTAAACCCGGTACAGATTAAGTGTGTATAGCAAGCTGATTAGTTTTATTATTAATAAAATAAAAGTTAGGTTTTAAGTTTTACATTGAACTAAGTTAATAGAAAATTTGGTATTTTTTTTAGACTAAATTGAATAATTTAAGATTATTTGAAATTTTAGACAAAAAAATAGTCAAAAAATCTTCGGAAAACGTCGTTGAGTCGGAAAAATTGTGAACGACTGAATCGGACATAACTTACACCACCCTATGGTGTTCTGATGCTTGAAACCAGGGCCCGTATTACAGATTACGAAACGAAAGGCAAAAAAACGATACCCTAGAAAACGATAGTCAACACATGGACCGATTTTGGTTTACGATAATGGATGCATCAAAATATTGCCTGATAAAATAAAAAAAATCTATTTTTTCAAGCGCATCCAACTTCATTCTTTCAATATTTCTGTCAAAAATAGTACATGTGTCAAAACAATGAAATACGAGTGCCAAAAGCAGTCGTAAGAGAAAACGATTATCGTTTTAAAAAAACGAGTATCGTAAAACGTAATCGCAAATTAACGATAACGAGGGATTTTAAACGATAATCGTAATTCGTAATACGGACCCAGCATTGCCATAATTTCAATCAATGATAAATCATAGGGAACTAAAAAACTAGATTTCAAAATTCATTTTAGAAAAAGTTTCTTTTTTAGCATTTTGATTAACTTTGACAACGTCAATCATTTTCTTAATCTTTAATTGCGATGGAAACACCATGTAAACATCTTCCTTTAAATCTGGGACTATCTTTTGGTGAAAACGTAGTATAATCTAGTGGTATAAAGAAATTAATCTCGTTAAATCTTTATTGGATCAATTGTTTTATAATTTGATCTAACCTATATCCGTATCGTGCTAAAGTATCTTGATGATTTATCATAGCCAACAGTATTTTGATAGGTGCTGTCAAAGTTAATCTTTTTCTTAATCTTTTAGTTTGATGGAAACACCACATTAATTTCTTGTTATAAATCTCTGATTATCTTTTGGTGAAAAAGTAGTATAACAGAAAAACATAAACTTAACAAACGCTTTGCATTAAAGCTCAAAGACGACAACAGAATAATTGACTTTCCAAATTCCAATATGAGACAGACATATCTATTCATTCTTCTTCCAGATATCGAAAAATTAATGAATTTTGTGCGCGTATGTGTGAAGATTCTCAAATTGGTGTTTTATGGTTAAATCACAATGAAGCAGATTCGTAAATTTTTCAAAATACTTTTAAATATGAAAATTATTTGTTTTAAATATTTTTCCAGAATTATGCAATTAAATTAAGTCAATAAATTCAAAATTAATTTTGGAATTTAAGAATAGAAGAATAAATTTTCCGTTAATAGGATATTTCTTCGGCAGTGTCGTATTTACGTAGAAAATAAAAAAAAACAGTTCATTTGTTACCTTTTCATTTTTTTTTGGCAAAATAATACTAATACCTTTTGGTTAAAGCATACTTTGGTCAATATCATTCAAATTTATCAGAAAAAAAGAAATGTGATGTTGAATGGAATCCACCTGCAACCAGTTTGTTTGTAATTTCATTAATTTCTAGAAAACTGCATTCAAGAATATTTCAAGTGAAATCAATTGATTGTAAATATGACAACCGATAGTTATTTTTTTTGCGGTGTATTTAGTAGCATAGAGAAGTAGGTAACAGGAAAACAATGTCTAACGTGGCCTACAACTTGTCATGTTTTTTTATTTACTTTTATGAATATTTTTTCTAGATTTTTTTTATAAATTTCGACCTCACGAAATCGCCTCTATCTTTGATATCTTTTTTTTTTATATATGTAGCCTAGAGGCATTTCTGACTTAATTAATTGCCAAAGAAACCTCACCAAGAAGCTTGTCACCTTTAATATTAATTTTTTTTTGCTTTGTTTTGGTTTGGAGTGTGGCGTATCTGATTTTTAATTATACCGACACTGAAAGTGTTTTCTGTACAAAGAAAAAGAAAATAATTAAAGTTGACTGTTCCTATCCTCTAGTTGTTAAACTCTCAGCTAATTGAAGTAATTTATCTCTTTGTTAAATCTGGAACCAATTAATTTGAGTTTAATTGTTTCTTTTTTTATTCTTTTTATGCTTCTTGGTTTATTAATTTTTATTTTATTACCTTGTGTGTTTGAAAGATTTTAATGGTTTTTATTGTTTCCTTTTTTATTTTTGGTAAATTTCCTTAAGGGTTTTGTTACATAATGTTTCATTGTTTTGCATTTTTTTGAGAATCTTTTCTTTAAGAAAATGAAATGGAACATCTTGTCTGGCAGGTTTTTGAATATAGGGTACGTTGAACTTCCTTCTTTTTGTAGGTATTTGATAGTTAATTATTTTAAACTTTTTATGATAGTTAATGTAATGAATTTGATTGAGTGAAAGGTGGTTTTCTTCAACTGCAAGAGTTGGTTGAAATTAATGTTTTTGTCTTCAATCCGATCAGTGATCGCCTTGCTGAGATCCGTATCAAAGTCACTTTCTAAAACGTAAGTCTAGTATGCACATACATACATCTCTACAAATCAAGCTTGAAAATCTAGCAAGGTTGAGTTTAATGATTTTCTAAGGGTTGTCTGGAGTATAATATCAAAGTTGTATTGGGTACTTGAATGCTTAAGTTGGAAACTAAGACATCTTCGGGCGAATAGCCTACGTCTTCCCACTACTATATTTTACTGCACCTCTTAATACGATGAGAAGTAGCACTACGTTTCCAAAGCTAAGGATTCACAAACTAACTTTTAGGATTCCAAACGATCGAACGACCAGCCCACAGCCAAATTGACCTTGTAAAAATCGATGCGGAGAACGTATCCGACGTTTTAGACATGAGTACATTTCGAGAGGAAAACGTCGACTCTGACCATTCTCTAGTTGAATCAACATTCAGAGTTCGACGGTCGTCCACACTATCCTGCTCAAAATTGCTTACTTACTTTGTCAAAAAATGTTGACTTCATTTTAACCTTGCAACATAGTCGAGTTAGTAAGTGTGTATCTACGTGTAAATCTAGGCGGCTATTCTGTGTCATTTGTATTGAAAAGATTTCAGAATAATTTATAAATAGGTTTTTTATTTTCATCATCATCATGAGCGATGAAGATGTTATTTTGGTTTATGCTGCTGCAATTATTTATGAAGAGGGTCTTCTCATTTGACAAAAAAAAAAATTAATTCCACAAGTTGAAATAGTGACAGACAAAACAAATTTGACAGCTGACAATGGTGTTGTTGACGACGTTTCCTGACTAGAAAATTATTGTCGACAATACTTTGTTGGTTTCTACCCATTTGAATCGTGTTGGTGATCAGCGATGTTGATATACATAAATCAACATAACGTGGTCACTACTTAAGACTATTATTTTTTTATTTACTTTGATATAAGAATTTCTTCTTTTCAATTCGAAACCCTTTAAGCCACCTTATACAATTGAATCGGTCATTTCAAAAACCTCTTAAGTCACATTTTTTTCCAAATTGCTTTTTTTGCTGAAAATGGTTCCTTAAAGGGAGATGCGTATTCTGGGTAAGAACCACGTTAGTCTGTACATTCCTTCCTCTTCAAATAATACCGTAGGAAAGACGTTCAGTGCATAAACAACATAAGTCAGTGACTTAAGAGGTTTTTGCATGCACTACCAAAATGGCGGGAGTAATTTGATATTTTAAATTTGCTTTGCTCTGATTGGTTCAACAATATTCAAATCTTCAATTTGATAACAACCGTCATCAATGTCAAATTTGCGTTTTTCATACAACTATTTTCTGCGAAAAGTAATTTTAGCTTTAAAAATGTCTTCAAGTGAAACAGAGAGTGATGGTGCGCCGAAAAAGAAGAGAACGTGTAATACCTTAATGAAATGTTACAACAAATTATAAAATTGAAAGACAAGACATAAACTAATTTATCTAAGAGATTTGAAAAACCGAGAAACTGTTGATATTAAGTTGCAGAAGAGTAGAGTCATATGTCGAAGTAAGATCATTGAGCTTGATATTTCTAAAGCATTTGATGGATTTTGGCATCAAGCTATTATATAGAAAATTTTGAGTTTGGTATCAATGAAGCCCTTATTCGTTGGATTAGAAATTTTCTACTGGATTGTTCAATACTTTTTTTTGGAAGGTTTCAAATCGGATCTTCACAAAATAAATGCTGGGGACCCCGAGGTCTCCGTTTAGTCTCAGACTCTCTTTCTCATTTTTATGAATGATCTCTGAAACTGAATGATCTGATGATTTGCACTTCATTGTCTATCT
Organism: Philhelius festivus; assembly: GCA_963931855.1. NCBI lineage: Eukaryota > Metazoa > Arthropoda > Insecta > Diptera > Syrphidae > Philhelius > Philhelius festivus. The sequence continues at coordinate 4,346,880 of OZ007556.1, read as the reverse complement.
TAGCTTTTCATATTCATCTGTCGCATCTGTCAAATTCACGTCCATCTCATTAGAAATTTAGAAAATATAGTCATAGAGCTAAAAATTGAAGATGTTTTGGAATTCATGAAATTGTGGCCAAATTTGTACAAAAAAACATGTTTGTCAACACTGAATCTTATAGAAAAAAATCGCACAAAAACAGAAAAAAGCACCTTCGACGTATATGAGCTTTAAGTATGCTTCACATAGAAAAGGTACTATCATAGAAATATATTGATGGATTGATTAAACATTCATTATTAGTAATAAATAAAGTTGCAACTCCGGTTTCACTTCTATCAGCAAAGGCTTATGTTTTAAAAGTACCCATCAATAAGAAAATGTTGAAGATAATCAATCTATGTACCTTAAATATATTAAAACATGACAAAACGTTATTCTTAAGTGTAATTTTCAATAATAAGCAATACAAAATATAATTACTACCATTTTTTTGGTTAAATTATATACCACTTACCCCAGTCCTTGCTAAAACAACTTAAGTCAAGAACAGTTTTGTAGGTTTTTTTTATTATTTTTATTAATAAACTGTGAATTTTTTTCGCTTTTTAATTTTCTTACCACTAAAATACTTAGTTAAGCATAAAAAAGTGGTTTAAAACTCATTTGTTTGAGCATGAAACAGTTTTTATTGATTCCTGAAAAATTCTAATTGAATGACTTATGAGGTTTTTGAAATGACCGATTCAATTGCAAACTCGTGCTAGTTTGACTATCTTCTGGCACAAAGGTTACTCGTAATCAGCAAAACCAATTACTCCATCATTTCCGAACAAATCCTATGAGAATAATTCCAAATTCCAACTAAATTGCAATTGACTTGTGTGGATTGTTGATGTCTGTAATAATTGTTTCCATAATTCAATATTTTTTAATAGCCTCTTTACTATTTTTTCACACTTTTCAATTTTATTGTTTAAAGAAATAAGAAAAAAAAAAAACCAAAGAGTTGTAATAAAGAAATAAAAAAAAAAAAAAAACAAAATGAACTGCTCAAGTTTAATTCAATATTTATTCAGAAAATAAGAATAAATATAAAACTTTGAGTGAGTAACTACATTTCGTCAAAAGTTCATCTAATCAGATCTCACTGTCGTTTGCGGTTGGGTTGATTACCACGAAATTATTCAAATTAACAAATTTTTACCGATTTGAATATTAAGAGATAAATTGTATATAATTTTTTTTTATTGTTTCCTTCATTACAATAATCAAAGTCAAGCGCATTTGTAAGATTCATAATTTTTTTTGTCTGTACTATAAAATTGCTACAAGTGCTTTCTGTTGTTGCTGTTGCGGCTGGCTGTTGCGATTGATTGTTGCTGCTAGCAAGTGAATGGAAAACCTGATAAACTGGCTCTTTAGTGTTCTATTAAAAATAAACATTAAAAAAATGCAAGAATTTAATCGGAATCATTTCAGCATTCTAATAAAGAAAAAAACAGACAACTTTGCTTAACCTTTAGTAGAAGGCAAATTTGTTTATTTCCCCAACAATCGCACTTCTCCGTCTTGTAACTTTCCGAAGCAAAACAATCATGGTAATTTCCTCAATTTTTGATTCAATTAGTAAACCTACCTAAACTTTGAGCTTTAAATTGTTGTCAGTATCAAAATAAGACGACATTGATGCTTTAAAGATCTTTCAAGATGGTTTAAATATAAAAATGAGGTACATACTTGCTAATTACGATTTACAAGCAACAAGTGTATTTTTGTATTAATCACACATCAAACCAGATTTAAAAAAATTATGTTTAAAGAATTATTGCTATGAATGTCATTGCTTATTTTTGTTTTCTTTATTTGAGATTAAATGAAAAATTATTATAGGGAGCTACCTAAGTTAGAGCTTAAGGTACTAGTACGGTCTAGAATGCCAAAAAAACGCATGATTTTTGGGAATTTTTTTCTCGGAAACCTTATTAGGTAATTACATATTTTTTTTTTTAAATAATGAATACATTCGTCAAGAGTATAAAAAAATATTTTTTTTTAATTTTCGAATTTTGGCCGAATTATAGAGGGCGCAAACGTCGACTCATCAAAAAATACATGGTCCCATGGCGGACAGTTAATCTCAGAATTGGCTGAACTAAAACAAAAAAAACAAAATGGGTTATTTAAAGGAAGGTATCTTACGAGACAATTTACCACAATTTGTTTAAAAAGTCAAACCCATTTTTGGGTCGCCATTTTTTTTGTTCATAATTTTTTGGTCAAATTGTGGTAAATTGTTCTAGAAAACATAAAAACAATCAAGTTGCAACAAGTTTTTTGAAAATCGGTGTAGTAGATCCGGAGATTGACTGTCCGCCATGGGACCATGTATTTTTTGATGAGTCAACGTTTGCGCCCCCTATAATTCGGCCAAAATTCGAAAATTAAAAAATAATAATTTTTTTTTGTACTCTTGTCTTGACGCATGTATTCATTATTTTAAAAATTATGTAATTACCTAATAAGGTTTCCGAGAAAAATATTCCCAAAAATCGTGCGTTTTTTTGGCATTCTAGACCGTACTAGTCCCTTAAACTGAAGCCAATTTGACAGATGATCATTATGACATTAATGGGCATGACATTTTGTCGTCTGTGTCACAAAATGACAGCAAGCTCTTCAATAACTACTTTTTAGATTGAGGGCTGGATGGCAATATGTAATATTGTTCTAGGTTTTTGTGATATGGAAATCCTTTTTTCTTCCAAGCTCATGCTCTTTAATCCTCAATATGTGTTAGACTAGGAAAGCCTATGCGACTTGAATCGCGCAACTATTCAGTCGCGAAAAAAATGTGTTTCAATGTGAATAGTCGCACATTATACCAAGGAAGTGCGACACTTAAAAGGTCAAAATTTGTCGCAGCATAAAACACATTCGTGCTTTTCAGTTCTACTATTTTTTATAGTTGCAAGAAAATGAATATATACTTATTCAACTTAAGAATCGACCAAGATCTTGCGATTTTCTGTCGTTACTGCCAAAAAATTATCGGCAACCTATTATGATTTCTTAGTATCTTCTGCGTTCAATCACAAGTGTTTTCTGTGTTTTAACTGAATAATCCTGCGACAGCTGCATTCCTAGATTTTTAGCCGTTTTTGTTGTCACTAAATTAGACTAGATTTTTGTCGCAAAACTATTCAGTTGCGAAAAATAGAACATGCGAGTTTAAATAATCGCGAATGACACCAAGAAATGATATTAGTTCATGATTACTTTTTTATTCGGAAAGATAGAAAATCGCAAGTGTTGAAGACTATTCACATGAAAGCGACGAACGTTCAACAAATAAAAAAACAAATGGGATTTAAAACATATAATTATAAGCCTAAATTCTTCACAGAAACTTTAGAAAGGGTTGAAATCTAGTATAATTTAATGTTAATATATTAAAATTTGCGTTGTTATTGCTAAAATGAGAGAAATTTAATAAACTAAATTGGTCGTCGCAAATTGCAATATGAACTGTTAAACACTATTCGCGTTCCACAGACCACACTGCAACGAATGAATTGTTTGCGTGCGGCGAATGTTCGTTCATTCGTCGATCGTTTGTCGCTCTCATGTGAATAGTCCTTAAGACTTACAAAGTCTACTCGCGTTCCACATACCATCCAAACTGCAAGAATGAATTGTTCGCTCGCGGCAAATGCCAAAATCATTTTTGTTTTTGTTTTAAACATCATTCGCGACGAATTATAAAATGCTATGTGAACGAAAAGTCAAAACGTACTTGAGTTCGTTTATTCGTCAGTCGTTCGTCGTTGGTCGCTCTCATGAGTATAGTCCTTTAAATAGTTGAAATCGTCGTTCAATAGAAACTCTTGAAGTTAACTTTTTTATTTTCATTTATTTGTATTTGTTATGAAGTTTTTACTGACAACTTGAATTTAAAAATGTTTGATGGTGTGTGTATGGTAAAAAAAATTTACTATGACAACGATTTTTTAGCCTTAGAGAACTAATCAAATCTTCATCACATCACCTGTTTGAACTGTATTAGTGTCAATCTACTTCATTATTTTTGAGGTTATTTCATACTAAAATATACGACGAGTCTCATCTAATCGTTGCAAAAAAAATTTCACTCATTTATTTAGTAAATTGGCTACCAATTATTTTAAAAATGAACACTTCATCTCAGTTCACTTTTGAGTTACAAGTCGTTTCTTGAGTTAACTCATTCTTTGAAGTAACTCATTATTTGGGGTAACTCGTTTTTTTAGTTAACTTATTCTTTGAGATAACTCATTCCTTGAGGTAACTCGTTCGTTAAAGTAACTCATTATTTGAGGTAGCGCATTCTTTAAGGTAGCTCATTCTTTGAGATAACTTAACTCGAGGTAACTTATTCCTTAATGTCATTTTCCATTGGTCGTCCAGAAGCGTTTGGAAGCGTCCAGAAGTCTTCTCAAACCATTCCATTGGGAAAAAAAATACTCTTCTGAGAAGAGAATTCCGCTTCTCGATTTCAAGTCAGAATCCACTCAAGAAGCACTAATACTCATACCCAAATGTCAAAAGCAACTATCGCAGATTTTCACCAACACGACTATTAACTAATACAAAGGCAAAATTTCAAAGTTGAGTAGAAGAAGTTAGCACCGTTCAATTGGATTTCAGAATGAGTGGATCCTTGATTGAAACCAATGGAAAACGACATAAGTTAACTAATTCTTTGCGGTAACTCATTCTTTAAGGTAACTCATCTTTTGATGTTACTTACTCTGAGATAACTCACTCTTTGAGGTAACTCATTTTTTGAGAGAACTCATTCTTTTAGGTTACTTATTCTTTAAGGTAACTTATCATTTGAGGTAACTCATTCATTGATGTTACTCATTTTTAAGGTTACTCATTCTTTGAGGTAACTTATTCGTTGAGGTAACTCATTTTTTGAGGTGACTCTTTCTTTGAGCTAACTTATTCTTAAGGTTAGTCGTTTTTTGAGGTAACTTATTCTGTAACGTAACTTATTATTTGAGATTACCAATTCTTTGAGGTAAATCATTTTTAAGGTAGCTAATTCTATGAGGTAACCCCTTCCTTTTTAAGGTAACTCATTTTTTGCAATTACACATTCTTTGAGGAAACTCAGTCCTTAAGGTAACTAATTCTTTAAGGTTACTCATTCTTGGAGGTAACTCATTCTTTGAGCTAACTTATTCTTTAAGGTTACTCATTCCTTAGGATAACTAATTCTTTGAGATAGCTTATTCTTGAAGTATCTTGAGATATCTTTTAAACTGCAAAATGAAAAAGGGTACAAAGTACTCTTTACACACAGATTTTTTTGGCATTCGAAATCCTGTCCTTACCATCATATTCTAGAATTTCCAAACAGACGAGAAGCAAAGGGGCTAAGGTAACACTTAACCTTTTGTTCCTAAACTCCTAATAACGTGCGCATGTAAGACTATATTTATTTTTAAATATCATTTACAAGCACCTTTTACAATCAAGATCTATCGGAAATCAGTGTAATATACTTATTAACAACTTTGTGTGAATTAAAATTTAAACGAATATGTATATTGATGTCATTATTATTATATAGCAACTTAGCATTCTTGCTTACGTTTATTTAAATTTTGTAGAATCATCGGTTTGTTTTAATTTTAATTTTAATTTTGCCTATACGTTTCAGCGATTTATCTTTTTGTTCATACCACACAGAGCTGAATGACCTACGTCTATATGTTGACTTTGGGGGTTCTTATAGGTTGAAAGCAAACAAACTTGTATTATAATTAGTTTAGTCTTTTTTTTTGTATTATGGTTCTAGTTTTTTTTTTTTGCTGATGATCACGTAGGTTTTTATAATAATTTGACAGTGAGGCACATTTTTTTCGATTCAAAATGTTTAAATAGTTGACGATGATGAATTAGGTTAATTTAATTGTCAGTGAGAAGACAATTATTTTTTCTTGAATTCAATTAAAATGTCAAAAAAAAAAAAAAATTTCAAAAACGATTCATTCATATACATGAATTGAAATTATTTTGTATGATGCGATTGTCATAATATAAATTTGTGATGGTCAACTTGAAATTTCAGGTTTTCAATTGGAGTTTTATAAATATTCCATTGTTACAATGTGAACCTTTACTTATCACAAAATGTATGTAATTTTATTTGTAATAATTTTTAAAATTATGATGATATTTTTAGTTTTGCTTCCGCTTATACATGCATACGTACTTACATATATACTTTCATTCGTATATAACATTCTGTAATCATTTCAGAGTTGCTTGACCTTATTTCTCATATTTATGTATTTTAAAGATCAACGTTAGCGTGAGGTTTGACTTAAAGTTCAACTTTAAAAGAACTTAGGTTCAAATTGAACACACAGTGCAACAACCTGATAACTCCACTTTTTGAAATGTTGGGAAAATTAAAAATAACTATCTCAAAAATAAGAAAAAAGAAAAATTTTGCGAACAGTGATAATTCCAAAACCGAGTTTCCGTATCCAAGAGCCAACTAAGATGTCTTTTTTGCACACCTAACGACGCAGGATTTGCATTAAAAAAACAGTTATCTGGTTGTTGCACTGGCTGCTTCAATTTATAGATGAACATATTCACTTTACTGGTGAAAACTAAACTTTGATATATTGAAAAAAGTTTATGTGTGCCTAAAGTTATATTTATTTACAAAGTCTCCGAGAAAAATCTGCCAAAAAAATGACCAATCTGTCAAAAGAATCCAATTGAAGATTTTCTAACGCAATTTTCTTTAATTTGGGAACTGAAATACGGTATTGCGGAATCATGTACCTGTCGAAAGATATTCAAGTTTAAATGTCGAAAATGTCCATTTTCGCTATTACTTTTTTTAAAAGTGAATGTTTAGAAGAGATCCCGTGTTTTTCCCGTTGTAACTCCTAAACGATGTCTATTCCATTAAAACAACAAAATAAAAGATTTAAATGTTGTGTGCTTTCCTACAAGAAAACAGTTAAATTCTTTTACTAAACATAAGAATTTGGCGAAAACTAAAAAATACTGGTTTTTTGCATTTAAATTTTAAACGACTAAGTTGTCTACAAATAGTTTTAAAATTGTTATATTCTCTAAGAAAACGATTATAACACCTTTTTTCTATATGATACATACATACATAGTTATTACTTTTTTAAAAAGGTAGATAAATAAAAAATATAGGTTTTTCTCATGCAACTCTTAAGCTGTAAATTTCATCGAATAATAATTGCTAAATAATATTTACATTATGTGACCCTTTAAAGAGCATACATTCACACTTTTAGCCAATAGCCATAATTTTGAAGATACCATTTTATCAAAAAAATAGTCAAATACAAAAATACAGGTTTTTATACCTTAACTTTAAAATATGTTGTTGATGAATAATTTATGCAATGAACACACTCTTATTATAACAACTTAAACATGAGTTAATTTTAATATTTAAGCTTCTCATCCTAGATCTGCTTTTCGCTTATGAAGAGTATCGTTTCTTTTTTGACACTTAATGATGACATTTTTCATTGCTGATGTTGTTACAGCTGTCATTGACATATTATGTGTAATAAATTTAAACAACTGAATGATGTTAATTTGTTTTGAAATCAAAAATTGAAAGTTAGTCTAAGTTTCGAATTCTAATAGATTCTATTTATTGCTATATTTGAATAAAAATATTTATCGAACTAAAGACTTCATTTCGATAACAGTTAAAACATTTTAGGAAATAAATTTATTTCTCGACTTGCAACTCGATAATAGAAAATTCAAGAAATTCTCACGCACGTGACTAAAAATACTGCCTAAATTTGGAATTCTAAATACATATTATGCTAAAGATGAATCAACTGGCCAAAAATAAAAATCTCATGAGAAAAAAAAAAACAACCAATATTGTTATTTTCCATGAAAGGTAACACATGTTCATTTGATTTATAGATCAATCCCATAAACAGATATTTAAATATTATCATTCTGTCATAACTTATTTGTTTAAGAAAAAAAAAAATTGCCTTAGGTCTATCGACTTGATCGCCGCAGTTGTTGCACAATAAACTGTTCAAGCTCACAGTTTGTTTAACTTTTCTTTTCTTTAAGTATTGAATTCAAAAAGGCAAATAACAAACAGACGTTTCTAAATAAATAACACAATATAGTCTGCATTTGTCAGATTTTTATAAATTTGCTTTATAAATAGGTACTTAAAAGTCGAGTTGTGGATTCGTAAATAAAATAGACTTTTAAATATTAATAAAACATTATATCGCACAAACATCTTAACCCTGCAGTCGTCGCGCGGATTACTATTGTAATCCACTAATGCAAAATTGATAATTCCCGAGTACTGGTGGTGGAGATTTTTTGTCTCTTTTAGTACTTACAGTTAGATAGTGAATTAATAATTTATAGTTTTTAACTTTAAATAATATGTAATTGCATTTTCCAGCAAAATAAATTTGAAAAAATTAAAGCATACTGGTTTTATCCTAATTTTAAAATGGATTACATATGTAATCCGCGCGACTACTACAGGGTTAACTAGTACAATTCCTTTGTACTTATTATTTTATAATACAAGAACAATTTTAATTGCTCCCAGCGATACATGTACTGTCAAATATTTGTACATAAGTTTGTACATCTTTAGAAAGAACATAAAAGCTGTACATATTTAAATTTATTTCAATGCGATATTTGGTATTTAAATTGGCAACACTGTTTTAATTGACAGTAAGTTTGAAAGCTGAGAGATGACATTTGTGCTTAACCACAGAACATGGAATGAAAAATATAATATGTAACTCAATAATTATTGGAATATTGAATTATAACAAGTAAAAAACCTGGCTCTAAGAATTTTGAAGCATACAAGTTTGGTAAATTGGGTATTATTCTCGTATAACAAACGTTATTGTGCGTTCTATACAAGAATCATAATTTTAGTTTCAAATTACTCGAGAAATTAAAAAAAAAATATTTAATTCCTCCGAAAACAGTCGTCATGGCTCTTTTATCAATCGTATGAGGTTTTCCATTGGTAAATTCAATCTGTCATTTAATTTTCTGTGTATCATTATTTAAAAAAAAATCTTCATCCTTTATCTATTTTCAATAGAAAAATGTGCCCGATTGAATGCATAAATTGCCAAAATCGGCATTTTGACAGATCCAAACCACAAATAAATTGATTTATTTAATCAATGGAAAACACCGGAGTTAATGTTGGGGCACACTTTTTTTGGGGGAATAAAAATCTAACCAAGAAGAAGAGTGTGTGAACCACAATTTTGAAATATAACATTCCACAAAAAAAAAATACCCAATACGTCTGTATATTTCGGATATTCCAAATACGAAACTTACCAAAAGTGACACTCCAAGGTCGATGATGTGAAAATTATTGTCTATTAAACTGATATTTAGAGAGTCAAAGGATGTATTTATAAAATCCAAACATTCTTTACTAAAGATTAGGATAATTAGCTCATTCGGAACAAATGTTCAAAATATACTCGTACATTAGAAATTTTGACCCGAATGAGAAGACCTCCGAAGCAACGAGCTTATCACACCTATGTAATTGCTTGCAATTTGCACGCCACACTTGGCTCATTTCGTAAAATGAAAAGTGACATTTACATAAATAATTTCTGTCAAAAACGGTTGTTCGTAGTTATAACTTTTTTCTTAAAACAGTCGCTCTTTAATTTTAAACAAAACATCATTTCAAGAAGAACTTACTTATAAAAATACTTGTGGTTAAATCAAAATAAAGAAAAACAGGAAATTTCATAAAACTATTTTATTGAATTTAATTTATGTTTTTTTTAGATGATTTTCTATTAAAGCAACATTTTACGACTCAGTCGTGCATATTATTTTTTTTAAATGAAAAAAAAAAAAAAAACATCGTCAAGACAAGTGAAAAAAATCAATACTTGGATTAAACTTTGTTATAAACGAGACAGATTTGTAGAAAAAACTCGCAAAAAAATATTTGTTTAATGTAATTGCCAAGCCCAGAGCAAATTGATTGAAATAAAATACTCTCGCATGTGGTATGAATTTTCATAGAAGCATAATTAGATCAGTGTGTCACTTTGAGCAAAAAAAAAATAAAAATCAAACAAAAAATCGGCAATTTATAAATGATTGTGTCAATACTCCCATTGTAGCTACGAACATATTTATTTTTTTATATTTTTATACAATGGAATGCCTGGGAGGTGTTTAAATTGATTGAGTATTTCTCTAGCTAAATTAAATGGAACGATAAATGTAACAAATAAGATTAAGTGTGATAATTCAAGTTTGAGAATCTCAAGACAACTACGAGTATTTTGATTAGAGTATTTATGAGTTTGGGATCAAAGCGCCGAATTTAATGTTAATGATTTTTTATTGGGAAGAAGATTTTTCATATTTTTTTTTCATGTTAAAGATTGTCCATGTTTCAAAAAGCTGAACATTTCAATTTTTTTTTAATTTGGATACCATTTGTTGGTTTTAATCCCATTTCGTCCTAAAAATAGCTACATTTTGAAACATATTTAGTCCTTAGGCCATAACCTTTCAAACACACAAAATTAAAATTAGAGCTACGGTTTCCGACACATACAAACCAACAAAACTACTTTAATATTAGTTACTCCTTTAAAGAAAAACGATGTTGCAGAATTTTGGTTTGTTATTTCTGCATCAAATCCGTTTGTTTGTCCAAAATATTTTGTCAGATATGAACCGTTTAAACATGATCTTATGTTCCAATTTCATATTTGAAAAAAAAAAACAAATCCTTTATTAGTTAATTGTTTATGAAGTAGAACAAACACACTTACATATATGGTTTTGCATTGACAAAATAAATCAATTTATTTACGATTAACATCTGTCAGAATACCGATTTTCACAATTTTTGCATTCCATTGGGAAAAAACATATTTATTTTCTGATTTAAAATCAATTTTGTAAATTTTAAATTTTTTCGGCGTATTAACCCTTCCTTGGACTTACATATACCAAAACAATCTTCAGCTGTCAATTTGCCAATGTGATTTTAGGTTTTTTCAATTTATTTCAATTGAGAAAATTATACCGAAAGCACGAAGAAAATTATTTCTAGTAAAAAATGGAAGCAGTTTAAAATGAATTCGCAGATTCATCATGGTCATTTTTTTTTCACTGAAACTAAATTTAGGATGAAGATTTTGTTGACATATTGACAGAAAAAAACAAAATTACTCTGCAATGCGAAAATAAATCAATTTGAAATCGCATTCCATTCGCGCGCAAAAAAAAAACAATTTTTGATCGAAATCTGAATTTGCCAATGGAAAACCCCATTTCTTTATATGCAGCTGGTTCATAAAAAAAATAAGTGTTAGGTATGTGTCATAGATGTATTTAATAATTTTGGAAAGTTATATGTATATTTTGTTGTTTTTATTCAATTATGAGTTTTATAAGATCACACCCGCAGCATAACTCAAACCTAATAACTTAATCAAATATTTTTAAATTTCATAATTATAATTTATATAAAGGATATCATGCGTTACATAAATTACTCAAGATTTATTTGTATTTTTGTATTGACTTAGATTATAAAAATATAATTTTCTAAGCTAAATGTATAAACCTAACAAGAATAATTTATTATTTTACAGTTTCTTAAGCTCTGTTCTTTGATTTTTTCGGAAAACTGTTATAAACTGTAATAAAGCATAATTTCGTTTGTTCCATTCTATTGAAATTGAAATGATTCTAAAATTGTAGTAAAAATGACATTGCAATTTCGAAGATCATTTCGGTAAATATTCCAAAATGCCGCAAATTCTTTAATAATACAGTTTAAGTTAGACATTACAGTATTTTTTCCTAGAAACGAAGTCAAACTAAAAGTCATATAACTGCTATTGTTGATTTGTATGGAAATTATACTTACGTTTGATTAACTAACTGACATCTATTAAAAAAGAGAGAAAAATTAAACCAATCCCATGTAGACAAAAAATTGGCTCGAAAAGCTATCCCAAGACAAGGCTTCATTTTAATAAGAACATTTTTCAAACCAAAATCTATAACCTTTCGATATAAATCACCCAAGGACATACATATTTATAACTTTTCTGACTTAAGAGGACTTTTTTATTTTTTTTCTTCAAACTGCAGTTACTTTCCTTTCGAACTAATCTAATTGTCAATGTGAAAAAAACCTTTTACCCGGTAGATTAACCTTTATTCTTTCTTTTTGAATAAATTCTCTATTCCGTTTTTTTTTTATTTTGCATAGAACCTTGACATTTCTCCGCCAATTCAAATGCAAATAACTAAAATGACAGCTGATATGCAATCAGATTTCCAGAACTATTCGAAACTCCCATCGGAGTGATGGTGACTTTCTTAAAATGCCACACGAAATGCGAGTATCATATTTCTTGTTGGCAAATTAGACTTTGAACTACATATTTAATTAATCAAATTCTCTCTCCTCGGGTACGTATGTATTCTATTGATTGCCCTTTTCGGAATAATTCTCGTTTTAATTTCGAATGCAAAATTCAAAATTATAAAAAAAAAACTTGCCTTTTCTTTATTTTTTTTTCTTTTCTCTTTATTTTCTCTTCGATTACGCTTACAAAATGATGGTGCGATTTGTTTTTAAAATGTTGTCAATCCTGCTGCAATCCTACAATCCAAAAACAGAAATTTATCAGTCAGAGTCAAGTGAATGTACTTTATTATAGTTTTCTTGCACTTAAGTTACATCAACTTTAATTTTTTTCACCTCACCTCACCAAACACAACACTTTTCTCATATACAATTTATATATGCTCCCCAAAGAGAGAAAATTATTATTTTGTATTTGTTGCTGTGTAAATTATTATTTATGGGCAAATGTAACGGCACAAACAGAAATAATATTAATCAACATCTATACACTCTTTGACACTGAATAAAACACACATGAAGGTTTAAAAGAAGCAAAAATGCATAACTTGGTATTTTCAAGAAAGGTACATCTAGAGGTGTAAAACGAACAAAAATCTTGAATATACAAAAATTATAAAGGAAATAATAATCTCGGTACGCGTGCGCGATTCAAAAGAAAATGATTACCGCATGGCCAAACGTCGACGGTTGAAATGAAACTGAAAGCGGTGTTTTTATTAAAAGCCATAATATTGTCTGGCTGTCTCTGTACCACACTTTAGTTTGATAAATAATATTCCTACTGCTATATACGCTCAGAAAGAGCTTTAGATTTTTGCTCTTCTCGCAAAACCGTTGTCGCCGTCTACGGTTTTCGTCGTCTTCTCGGGACTCTGGCAGTTAGTTTCCTACCCTACCACCTACCATAACAGCACAGGCAGACTCAGGTGGCTCAGGTCTCAGGTGAGTGAGAGGCTAAAAGTAACACTAGTTAGTATAGCGTGCCGAAAAAAAAGTTCGAGTCGATTACTAACGAGTCTCAAAGAAATATTAATAAAAAAAAACTCAACATAATAATGATAACCAAAATCTTGAACATTAATTATGAAGTTTTATGCGGGCATATTCGTGCGCCATGGTCAGGGATGAAAAAGCATTTTATTTCGCAGCCCGGTCAAAATACTCCGATCTTGATGGTTATTTAATTTTTTTTTTGTGAAACTTGAACAATAGAAACCAGAAAAACCCTAACCTTTACAAAATTGACGCTCTCATTAGGATATTTTTTTTTAGTTATAAAACCAAATTTTTTCTAAAATAAATTTCAAAAGATACAAAATTTTTCTAAACATTTAAAAAGTGATATTTTGTTTGTTAGTTTGAAAATCTAACAACCCGTTAAACACGCTTATAGTGACAAGTCAGATGCCAATTTTACGAGGTCAAAAAGTGTTGATGTCGGCTGTCCCCCACAATCCCCTGATTTGACGCCTTCCGATTTCTTCTTATGGGGTGTACATCAACAAACCAACAACAGCTACGAAACTTAAGGACAACTTATAAACAAATTTGTTGAAGTTTGCGAAATTATTATGGCGTTTTTTTTTCAAAAATTGGTCAAACAATTTTGCTGAAATTTTCAGAGTTCGTTATTATTATCGGGAAGGTTTAAGTCTTTTTAGTTTAATTCCGCCCACTGCTACGCCCACTTCCATTGCACTTTAAATCCATCTTTTTCGTAATTAGTTTATATTATTATAACTTAAATTATGACATTTGTAATTTGTTCGGAATGTGGGATATTCAGTATAATATTGTTTTCCTTATTTAACATTCCTGGGAAATTGAAATTCCGAAATTAAGCTCTTTTGAAGCAAAGTTTTGGTAGTAATTGACAAAAATTAGAAAATTGTTTCAGCCGTATTCACTGCGAAGAGTGGTAGGGTTCATTAATTACATAATAAAAAACTTTTTTGTGTGTTTGAGTTTTCCATAACTACTCGACTGATCTTGCTAAATTTTTGACATTTTTTCTAGAAAGATGACAATTTTTAAAAAGGCTCTGTTGAGCATTTTCGGAAATCTGCACAATGCCGCGTCAACTTTTTTACTTGCGATATAGTTACTGTTCAGGGCTACTCACTGTTTTATAATAATAATCCATATATACAAAATTTGTTTAAACCATTTCAACTGAAAGTCATTCAATCTTGAATCTAACGTAAATTTCATTTCATTCAAATCAGCATATATCATTATTTAATTTTATAATACCAAACATTTAAATTATACACTATGTTTTTGTTCTTAATCTTTAAATTGATGATCATGCAGTTAGTTTCTTTTTTTTGCCTACTTAACTCTAATGTTAACTTTTTTAAATATTCAAGTTGTTATCAGCACAGTTAGAATTGGGTTCTCTCAATTTTTCTTGTATTTCTTTGCCTCAACTTTCTTTTGACTTCGCAAGAAGGAAAATTGTGAGCATTGATCTTTTTCAATTCGATCGTCAAGCAGAGCAGACCTTTGGTAACATATTGTATTTCTAATATCTTATATTATTGACAAATACAATACACAATAGTACATAAACTTTTATACTTTTATTTCTACCTAAATTAAACATTTACAAAACAAATCCTACAATACAGTCCATACATTCGGAATCAGTTAACATTAGGGCATCTTTTGCATTTGAAAAAAAAAATAAAGAACACGAAAAAAGTTGGTCCCACAATTCCGTCGATCTGTCTGTATGTCTGTCTATCTGTATGTGTGTATGTCTGTTCCTCGACCTTCAGCCTTAACCGCTAAAGCGACTTTCTTTAAGATTGGTATTTAAGGCGGATCGGTGATTTCCTGTAGGAGAAATTGAGTTTTTTATAGCTCAAAACTAAAACAATCGTTACATGCCATACAACCGTTATCAAAATCTTTGGCCAAGAGCTCTTTTGAGTTTAAAATAATATTGTATATAAAAATATTCAAAAAAATATTTTTTGAGTTTTCGAAAAAAAAATCGCACGTGTGAACGATTATTTTTTAATACTTAGATGGACATCCACAATTTTTTTCTTTAAAGATTTAAAAGAAATTTCTTATATACAAAATTAATTTAATAATAAAACGATTTTTAAGCTTTTTTTCCATAAATTCATACTTTTTAAGAAGTCAGAACACAATTTTATGCATTTGAAAATTTTTCTCTCATTTAATCTATGTTTTATATTTATTTATAAGCAATTCTTAAATTCCCAAATACTTTTACATAAGAGCAAGTACGTGACGTGCGATACAGTCATGCATTTTTTTTTTAAATTCGCCTATTACTAAGTCTTGCTGCATAAAGGTTAGGGCGTTGGAATGTCAATGTACACGATCTTAGGTACGATTCTCAGTTGCTGCAAAAAGAAAATTTCGTCAGTGTTGTACTGCTACTGCCTCTTACGAAGAAGTGTCATAAAAATTCTTCTCATTCGAAATCGGCAGAAAATTGTAGGTCCCCTCCATTCCTGCTTAGACGCACACAGAAATGGTTGAGAATTATAAGTCACTAAGTTTTGGCTCTTTACGAGCCGTAATGTCTTCCAATTTCCATGATTTCTTGTGGTTGAAGTTTTTCCATAAAATGTATCACTAAGCTATCTTAACGATTTCTGTTAAAAATCCACTGCTGTCACACCCACTTTTGTCATATTTGATTATTGTCCTTATTTAAGCTGCCGAAAAATTTGTATATTTAGGCACTCATTCACCAAGACAGGAGTATTTTTTTTTTGGAAAACCATATTTTTCTAAGGCTACTCTTCTTATCTTTATCAATGACCATCTTATTTAACGTCTTTAACAAAGCTGACATTTTGGAACTACGCTCTCTAAACCGGAAATTACGCACTTAGCCAATTTTTTTTAGAAATAAGCTTACATTTACCATCAATTGAAGTATGGGTTGACCTGTTAATCATAGTACTTAAAACTCAGGCTGGAGTCAGTTCAATTTATCTTACATTTCGACAAGAATTCAATGCGAACAATTAATCAATCACCTATCAAATAAGCCAGAAGAGTTTGCCCTTTATATTTAATGGTTGGCCTGTTATCCTTATTCACATAGGAACTTTATTTTGAAGAGGTAAAGTAGAAAAAATAGAATAATTTAACTGAAATATTAATTCAGGTTGGTCAGAAAACACTAACCGAAATCAAAAAATCGATGTAGGATATACTGAACTAAACTAAAAACTAAAGCAAAAAAGCTTTTAAATAACTTAACTCAGGGTTATGTCAAAAGAGTAATAACGAGAGGTGACAAAAAGCTTTGATTGTGACGAACATGGTCATTTCACAAACCTTAGCAAATTCTGAATTCATTACTCTGTATACTGCTGTTGCAATTCACACCTATTCATGGCATGAAATGTATTTACAAGAACAACAATGTAAACGAATGGGTTTTGGAAAGAAATCCCATCGAAAGATATCTTTTCCATCATAATATTGATACCATTTTCTGACATCTTATTAAAAAACGAGTACAAATATTGTATACCCATCTAAATCATTGTTACTCGTAGAATCTTATAATAATTCTTTTATCAAAAGTTTGTTTACAGTTCGTAAGAATTTTTAATAGCTATATGCATCGGATACCAAAAAATAAGTTTTTACAAGGTTCTTTCTTCGTAATTTATTCATTGTATTTTCTACTAACCAAACATCTGGTATACTACAAGGCTGTGTTTTGTGACCTCTTATTTTTAAATCAATGCTACCCACCGAAAATGATCTAAAAGCTTAAAATGGAATATGGTTTTATCAAAAAGTGCTTTCTATTTTAAGAGAATGGCATTTCTTAAGAAGTTCATAATTTTGTCATTTAATTGTAAGCTGTATAAATTAAATATAAAGCTACGAGTAAAAAGCGAATTTGACTCGATTTCAAAAACCAAAAATTTGATCCCACGAATGACGAATGGTGCTCAGTTAAATCTGAAGCAGGGTTGCGAATTTTTGAATTAAAGAAACACTAAGTCATAAGCTCATAAGTCTTTAAGTGACTTTAAATTTAATTCGTAAGTTAGTTAGAGACTTATGATTTAAAAAAAATTAATTCATAAGCTACTAAGTGACTTATTAATTAAAAAAAAATAAGTTATAAGCTAGTTGGTAGATTGTAAATTCTTAAGCTTGTTTTGACTACATAATTGTTAAATTATTAACGAAAATAGTACCAAAGTAGTTATAATAAATTAGAAAAATCTACTAATACTATATGTACTTTAGATGTCATCCCTGGTCAGGGGTTCATGCGCCACTCGACAGGAATTAGAGTCAAACCAGCTTAGCTCTAGACCAGATCAGAGTCAATAAAAGTAGATTACAAAAAATACGATAGTTGCACTCAAAATGTTTCTTGTGCGGGTGCCTACGATTGAGCTTTACCATTTTTGATATTTTTTTTTGTTTTGATCTAGAAAAGCTTTGATCCTCTTGTATGTGGAAGACGAAATATTTTATCTCATTTGACCATTTGGAGAAGACATAACGACGGCAACTGCGACGACCAAAAAAATCACCGACAGTGAATCAAATAAATGCGATCAATTGTGACATTTTGCAAGAAAAAACAATTTTAGATTTTGCGCGAGTTAAACATCGTCGTGGACCTGTTTGTTTGTTTTTTTTTTTAAGTAATTGATCATATGGCGATTTAAAAAATATCTCGATTTTTTTATAGGTTGAAGTTGGTTGGGTTGTTTGGTTTGTGTATTTAGTTTGTAATGAAGTCATTTTATATAATTTGTTTTTACCTTATTTTTTTATGTGCACATGTTGGAGAATGAGTTGTAATAAAATTTCAAAGGTCAACACGGTTGTTTAAATTATGACAGATAAATTAACAATATAATAGATGTTAAGTGCATTTAAAACGAAGTTTTATCTATAAGTATACGACGGATATTGTAAATAACAAAACAGTTAGCAGCTCTGTAAATAAAAAAAAAAGTTTTATATATTTATCTGTTGTAAAACAGATATAAAATGAAAGGTAAATTATAATTTATTTAATATGAATCATAAAAACTACAAAACTGGTCCTTATGATATCAATTTGTTGCGTTACAATGGACAACAACTGGAAGTATTTTAATGAAACATGGTGGTTGATGGGTTTAATTTCCTCGTGTGGATATACAGAATTTCTATCGTGACAGATTTAAATATGTGTTAGACTATCACGGCGAAGCACCGGCAATCTAAAATTTAAATATTTCCGTTAAAAGAACTTAACCTTTATGTTATATGTACCTCAAGTTATAAGCTTTTGAATATCAAAACATTACTTAGAAAATTAATAGCAGTTGTAGGTTCCACAACATAAAGAACTATTCAAATGAGAGCGACCAACGATTTAAAACATATATAAGCCTAAATTTTTCACAAAAACTTTACAAAAGGGTCGAAATTTAGTTTATTTTAATATTAATATATTAAAATTTGCGTTGTTATTGCTAAAATGAGAGAAATTGGAGAAACTAAATTGGTTGTCGTGAATTGCAATATGATTGCTACGAACTGTTAACACTATTCGCGTTCCACATACTATCCACACTGCAACGAATGAATTTTTCGCGCACGACTAACCTCAATAAGACAATTTGAGAAACTATATTGGTTGCCACGAATTGCGAATTGAATCTGATTGTTACGAAGTGTCAAACTTGAATCGCGTTCCACATAATCGTATCGTACGAATGAATTGCTCGCTCGATACTAACCTTAAAATCATTCTTGTTTTTGTTTTAAACGTCATTCGTGACAAATGAAATCAAACGATATTTTTGAACAAAATATCAAAATGGAGGAAAGTTCGTTCATTTGCCAGATGCACGTTGGTGGCTCTCATGTGTATATTCCTTTCTTATTTAGATTGCACATTCTACTAGAAAATGGATTGTTTTTTTTCTTACCCTCGCATTACATAGATTACAAATAAGTGGCAGGTCACATCTATGTGGAAAGTTCAGTCGTAACAGCTCGTCCATTGTTTGAAGAATAGTCGAGATGACTATTGAACTAGTTGCTAAAATAAGAGTTTTTCATCAAGTAAGTAATTCAGCGCTAATTACATTTCTGAATGTACATCTGTGCTTCATATCTTTATCAAGAGGAGTAATGAATTATCTACATTCTACGTTCTCGATATTAAGCTAAAAAGTTTTACCACACTAAATTGCAAGCTCGTGTACTTTGAGCGATATTTCAATTGGAGTAATTTCATAACGAAATATTGCCCTATTTTATATAGAGTAGTTTTGGGTGTAATAACTTTGCAAAATATTATTTTTGATTTTTTCATCAGTTTTGTCCACTTTGGAAATGAAAATAACTATAATTGAAAGCACACTCAATCATCAATTTATTAGGAAATGTATAACCCCTCCTTAATAATTTGTTTAACAGAAATGTAGACTCATATCACAGCTTGATTTGATGGATCCAAAATCTGTACTCGATATCATTCTTTCAATTTGTCAATTACAAAAGAAAATCCGATGGCTACCCAACGTCTCTCTCATTCAATAATGAAACATCAAAAATGATCCACACACTATCGCCGACTTTTTCGCCTCGTTTTTCAAATAATCTTTCAGAGATGACACTTTCGTACCTGACTCTGCATATTTTATTTTAAGGAGAATTCCGAGAGGTAGGTATGGAAAACTTTTTTTTACATTACCAATACACAAAAAGGGTCCGAAAGGTGATGTTAACAATTATCGTCCTATTGCCAAACTGTCGTGTATACCCAAACACTTCGAAATCATACTGTATGAATTTTTGAGCTTTCAATGTAAGTCTCTCATTTCCCCTATACAACATGGGTTTCTCAAGTGTAGATCAATAACTACTAATCTCGTTGAATTTGTGTCTTTCGTCCTGTCGGCCTTAGAGCATGGCAAGGAAGTCGATGTCATATCCCCCGATTTTAGTAAGGCCTTCGATAAAATCTCCCATAGACTTATATTTTTCAAACAATCCACCTTCGTTTTTGAACCCATTCTGTTGAGATGGATTTCTTCTTATCAATATAGTGTTCGTTTTATATCTACATCCTCTTGCCTTTTTTAGCAACGTCCGGAGTCCCTCAACGCAGCCACTTAGGCCTTCTCCTTTTTGTTCTTGCTATTAACGATATGGAAATGGTCATTAAATATTCTCACATTTCTCTCTACGCCGACGATACCAAATTCTTCAAGACCATTTCTTCTACACAGGACTGCTCTCATCCAACTCGATCTCGATAATTTTTCAGTTTGGTGTCTCAAAAACAGTTTTGTTTTAAATATTGCCAAATGCCATTCAATCACTTTCTCACGAAAACGTTTCAAATCTTCTCCCCATCCTTTGTTCCTACCTCCCTATCACGACCGCCTTAAACTAATCAACCTAAATTCACTTGGATAACGAAGGAAAATTTATGAAATCCTCTTCATTCATAGACTACTTACAGGTTCAGTTGACTGCATTACTCTTTACAACTCGATCTTCTTTAATGCCAGCCCTCGAAACATACGTTATCCCCCTCTTTTTTGTAAACCCACCCACCGTACGTCTTATGGCTCTAATGAACCAGACTCTCGTATGCTCCGGAGTGTAAACTCAAATACTAGCAACTTCGACTTTAACCTCAGAACCCCCTGCCTTAAATTCCTTCTCCTGAATCAACCGCCCCACTAACCGTAAGTTAGTTAGTTAGATTAAGCATTAGCTTGTAATTAAGCTAAATAAAAGGGGGTTATGCCCCCACCAAAATCAAAAATTAAATTAAATTAAAATCAGAGTCGAATCTAAAAGTAATTTTTAAGTGAGGTCCAATTTTTTGTTGTTTTCAAAAATGACTTAAAGTACACTTTACTGATTAAATAACCGTCTAACTTTAATAACATTAAAAACGTTTTTTTTTTTATCTAAATGCAAATAGATTTAACCCAAACATTAACATTTTTAACCCAAAGGCAAATTAATTTATGATATGAGCATTCTAAATTCATTTTAACATTTCAACCCTAACAGTCGTGCTTCAGGGAAATCTCATCAGCTTACCCTTAAAGCTTCGGACATACAGTTAAGTTCAGAGATTATTTCTTTAGCCGCACTTCACGAATGTAGAATGCTTAACTCATGTCAGTATTTTGATAATTGCTAAAATACATTTGCGAATGCTACACACGAGTATGTACATATGTATGTAGACTTTCGTATATTTAAAATAGCTATTAAATTTAAATTTAAATTGAAAACAAAATATAAATTCAACGTTCTATCACCTCGCATTTAGATAGCCTTATTCAATTAAACCCTATTTTACTTAGTTTGTATTAGATTTATGCCCGATTTCACGAAGGACTTTTAAACATTTAACAGGCTTCTAAACCTTAAAATGAGATGTTTTGGTTTCACCAAGCGCTTTTAAATTAAACAAGCTTTTAAACACCCTTATAAACTAAATGCCCATTTAGTATAGCAGCTGAAATTATCGTGCTGTAACATTGCCAAACGGTTTTCTTAAGGGTTTTCTCTTTAACTGAGGTTTTTTGGCATGAGAAATTCGCAGATATGACACTTCTCTGATGCGCCTCAGGCCATAATATACTAATGATTTATTTATAGGGGTTAGAAGTTAGGAACAAATCTAGAGTGCTGGTGGTTTGACCTGCACCTTAACATACCTTTCGTACCATGATGATAATTGTGTATTTTCTTCTTTACAAGACCAGTACCAACGGAATAGACCATTAGTAAAAAAAAATCATGTAAAATTTACCAATATTTAAAAAGATGCAATTTATGCACCAATAACTCTAGCTATCATTAGGCTAATTTTCATATGAGCCCACCAACAGAAGGCAGTTAAATCTCGTTCAAACCAGATATATTCCAAAATGCAAACGGCAAAACGAAAGAAAGAAAAACATAAATTTCAAATTCAAAGTAATAAGGACTCACGCCCAAGTGTAGTTGAACTTGTTTTTGCAATAAAAAACCATCGCCTTTGGGTGTGATTTTGATTGGCATTAAGACATTAAGTAAACATCTTGACATTTGGCATTAAATCCGTTACTCGATTTGACTGCGTGAATTATTGTTTGGTCTAGTTTGTCTTATTTTTTGTGTTCATTTTATTTTTATGTTTTGAAGTTCGTTAACTTCTCGCCAAATTTTATGCGAACTTGGTTGTCGTTGAATAAACTATAAAATAAAACCGTAAAATTTCAAGTAAATTTCCGGTAAGATGAAGTATTAAAGGAAGTGATGAAAAAAAAACTAAAAGGCTGAACTGATTGTTCGGTACGGTACTTATGCATATCCAAGGCTTAAACCATAAAGAGTCACTCAAAATGTAGTTATTTTAATTGAAGACAAATTTATGTTTAATTTTACTCACTTTGTTTAACATTTGTACGAGTATGTATGTAATTGTTTTGCGATTGAATTGAATTTGTGCCAATTTTTGACGTTTTAATTTGACATTAACACAGTCCGATTGAAATTTGGTTCCCACAATAAAACTTACTTAAAATTACTCTTACAACAAATTAACAATGATTTTTGTTTGGGAAAAGTCCATTGCGCGACGCGTGTTGCTCGAATGGTGTAACACTTTCTATTTCATTTGGCCGTGTCGTGACTTTGGGGTTTGTCTTTTTTTTTTCTTCACTCTCTTCTTTTACTCTCGTAAAATTAACTCACTGAACTAATTGCATAATATTTTTTTTTAATTTATCTTTTATAATTCAATGAAGTAGAATGATGATTGGGAGTACACAAAAAAAAGTAATAATAAAATACCGAAAACAAGAAAATTGACCGCGAAAGTGTTTTGTTTTTCGGTCTCCAAAAGAAAGACCCCGAAAAGTGTAAGAAGTTCAAGCTCTTGCTTACTCTGCAATAATTTCAAAAGCAGATAATGACATGTTTACCAAAGTGCGTCTTTGGCACCTTTTATCGCAGACTTTTCACTTTTCCAGTTGCACGTATCAAAAAATTTACAAAAAAAAAAGTACTATTACTCTTCACTGAACCAAATCGCGTAGGTGATATTGAAGAAAATATTTTGTTAATTTTTGAAGAATCAATTATTCAAATCAACAATTTTTCATAGTATTTTTCTTCATATTGAAGACTGAATATTCAAAATGAATAAGGTTTCTTCAAATGATGAATGATTTAGTATTTTATTCAAACGAATGAAATTTTGTCATATCTACGAAAACAATTTGTTAATTTTTGATGAAGCAATTATTCGAAAAGACAAATTTGTATTAAAAGTTTTTTTTACTATGTATGTATGTATTTACATCACAAGTAGCACAAAATGGTATAATTTCGGTATCACATTTCTTAATTCATACGAAAACACCAGAGAGTTATTTGAGTAGCACTTTGAGACAAGATATTTTATGTATCACAGTGGCACAATAGTTAGAGCACAATCACGGCAAGCGAGAGGACTCGGGTTCGAATCTCGGTAGAGGCACAGAGGTAAATTTAAAAAAAATAACATTTAAAATTCTTTCATTCCAGCAAAAAATCACATAAAGAGTCGAATATAGTCGACAAGGAAAAATGAAGAGAACTCCAAAATAATCAACAATAACCAAACAGTTAATAAAAAACTTTATTTTTATTTATATAATTTCAAGAAAGAAGCATGAAATTTAATCAATTTCACAAAATTTTGTGGATTTAACACCATAACGAAAAATTTTATGCATTTCTTCAAAATGACAATATTTCTTGAATATAACAAAATTTTCTTCAAAACAACGGATAGGTTTCATTGACCGTATATTGATCACCCTTTATTCAATTCTACCTACTTTTTCTTCAATATGACTACCAAATTTGGTTCAGTGTTAACGTAAAGTTTGGTTAAATTTTCTGTGAATTTTGTTTTGGAATCTGCAAATGTTGGCGTGGTATAACGAAACGACGCGCGATGGTCATTTATGTTTTTGTTTTGTGTTGCTCGAGATATGAATGCAGGCAGTTGCAGCAGCAGCAGCAACAACAACAACAGCAGTAACAGTACCTCGAACTGGGTTTATGGTGCTGGTGTTTTAAGACAAAAAAAAAGACTTGTGGTCAATAACGCGCTTTAAACTCGACTGACTAAAATTAGATCTTAAAGTGTTCCTTTTTGTTGAGAGCGAAAAAATAACAATTCAATGGGGACACAAAAACGAAAACCATATGTAAACGTTTGTATATAATTTTTATATCTTTATCTGCGTTTTTGGAGTAAAGATATGCTCATATGTTTACCTTCTGGTTTAGTGGAGATGTGAAGTGAGTAGGAGAAGGGAATTCCTTTGGTCGACGTGGACGACACGGTCGCCGCGGTATTTCAAAAATGTTGGTTTCCCTTGATCCGGGCTGAGATTATTATGGATCAAATGTGGTATGATCGTTGGAGTACCTAATGCGGGTATATTCATGTATGTCAGTATCTTCCCGGCTTAAGCAATAGATGGCCGTGGTAAGCAATTTTTTTTTATCTCATGGAAGTTATGTAAGTAAGAGGGTCATGTAGTTCCACTTGTATGTTTTCGGGTAAGTATAGAATTGGCTTAAACTATATACTGTGAGCATCAAAAGAAATTGTACACCTATGAACTGCATCTTTAAAGCCCTGTTAAAGCAAGGGGCTTCGATCTTTTAGTAAAATACTTATGTTATTTTTTAAGGTAGTTTATTTTCAATGAATTGCCATATAAAAGTTAACAGAAAATAATGAAGTAAAAATACAATAAAAAAATTAAAAAAATATTTCAATTTTTAAGCGTCAAAAGAAACTGTACAACTCGCCACACATACTGTGCAACTTTCCGCTTATCGAGAAAACAACCGTTAAATTAATTTTGTTTTCTTTACAACTCATAACTAATTGATTAAAAGTGTTATTGAGTTCATGAACGTGCTATTGTCAGGGAAGTATGAAAAAATCCCGCGTGTAGTGCAGTAAAGATTGCTGAAAATATTACCCAATCTTCTGGAGTCAACGTTAGCGCGAGCACTACTCGGCGGACGCCCATAGTAGCAGGCGCGGACGCCCATAGTAGTAGGCTATATGGAAGAATTCCTCGCAAAAAGCCATACATTTCTGAAAAAATCTGAAGCGAAGACTTCTTTTTATCAAGAAGTATCAAAAAAAAAGTTCTTCATTCTGGGGAAATGTTCTCTTTAGTGACGAGAGCAAATTTGAGATTTTTGGTTCAAAAAAACCAACAAAAATATGGAGAAAGAAAAAAACTGAATTTTAACAAAAAAATTTAAATTCAACAATTAAGCACGGAGGCGGTTCGATAATGGTCTGGTGAGGTATAGCGTCATATGGAGTTGGGAACCTCGTCTTTATTGACAGTACAATGGGAAAAGAAGATTATCTTAATATTTTAAGAGACATTTTGCCAAGTAGTGTTGTGAAACTGGTTTTAATTGATTCATGGGTTTTCCAATAAGACAACGATCCCAAGCACACATCGAAAATAGTCAAGGAATGATTACTTTACCGTACATCTAAGCAACTGGAACACCCTCCGCAATCCCCAGACTTAAACTCCATCGAACATTTGTGGAAGTATCTGGATAAGCAGATCCGTAAGAGGAACATTTCAAACAGAGAGTCACTAAAGTCAATTCTAGTTGAATAGTGGCAAAAAATGCCAACCAAATTGACAAGGAAGCTAGTAGAGTCAATGCTCAGACCCATTGATACTGTTTTAAAGGCGAAAGGGAAGCATACAAAGTACTAGTTTTAAGTTTTTTACTTTAATTGAATAATGTACAATTTCTTTTGACGCTTAAAAATTGAAATATTTTTTGAATTTTTTTATTGTATTTTTACTTAATTATTTTCTGTTAACTTTAATATGGCAATTCATTGAAAATAAACTACCTTAAAAAATAACATAAGTATTTTACTAAAAGATCGAAACCCCTTACTTTAACAGGGCTGTAAAAATGTAGTTCATAGGTGTACAATTTCTTTTGACGCTCACAGTAGATAGAGCTCTATTAATAAAAAAAAAACATTATCTCCTTCCTAACACATGGATAGAGAAGTTGTCCGTTTAGTTACTTTTTTTTTATTAATAAACACATAGTTGCTTTATGATATATTTTTCTGTCGTTATCACTAAATGCACGCCAACTCTTCATTTATCAATGCGGTACGAATGCGGTAAATAATCGCGTTCAAGTTATTCGGTCGAATTCGATGTCCTCTATATTCCTAAATTTTAAGTCTTTATGAGCTTATTTGTTATTCTCTGAGAAAGTTGCTCTTCGAATTTATTTTCATTAAAATAGTTATCAGCTCGCTATCACTTGTCACAGGCTATTTTATACGTTTACTAGCTGACCTGCAAACGTTGTTCTGCCATATAATTTATTTCTAGGGAATTTTTAGTGTAGAAAAAAAAATCTCAAATCTAAGCCACAAACAGACATCATTTGGCCTTGGGACTTATTGATAGTCATTGCCATTGTCATTGTCTAATGGGAAACTGAATACGTTTAAATTGAATTGGCTTATCTGTAGGTATAATAGGGATTCGTGGCACTAAGATATTTTCACCTCGGAACTTGCCCTTTAAAATGCTGGCTTCGATAACGTTTTTCATCAATTTTTGAATGACTAATCGCGTACCGTTCTACAGCCGTGGTGGCTTCAAATTACGAAGCAAAATGATCGGAGATCCAACTTTCAATTGTAAATTATGCGGTGGCATGCCTGGCTAATCCAGTGAGTTCAAAAACTCTATTTTAAAATTTACAGCTTCACTGGCATCGCAAACTGTATCAATAGATTTGTATGATACCAAGTTCCCTTGCAACAACTGTTGTATCTTCAGCTTTAAATCGTCAACGTCCACATTTTTTACCGCTAAAATCAAAGGGCACGGTAGTGCCCAGCCAAGTTCTGGCACTACACCCTTTTTACAGGAACAAACTCAGGCGATTTTTGACCCCTCCCTATCTTCAGAACCAATGAAGTCAGAATATTTGCTAAGTTAGTCCGGCACAGGCGCCTCACCAAATTTCAATTTTCTAGCATAAGCGGTTCCTGAGATATAAGGCCTCAAAAATCACAGATCATCAAAATTATTGAGCACTTCCCGACATCGTAGAATCTTGTAATTTTGCACAACGGTAGGTCTTGTCATGCAAGCAGAGGAAAAAATCGAAAATTTGAAGTTTTCCATTCAGGGGGAGTGGTATCCGCCCATTTTCTCCGAATTGGTGTTGGTTGAATGGAGCACTTCCGACTGCTGTAAAATAATGAAATTTAGTAAAGTGGCAGGGCTTAAATTGCATACAAAGAAAAAAGTATAAAATTTGAGATTTTTTATGTTGCAAACTGCGTCAGGATTATTTTGAATATTTAGTGGCAGCTTAAATACTGAATGAGCTATTCTACCTTCATCCAATAAAGTTGCCGCAATGCCCGATGATGCAATGGCAAATGCGATGCTATTATATGATCGGATTTCGGCGAGAATTAGCGAAATAAGGAATGTTTTGCCAGTTCCACCTGGTGCATCCAAAAAGAAGAACCCAACTTGTCCTACTGAAACTGCAAGCATAATGTGGTCGTAAATGGTTCTTTGTTCCACATTCATTAGTGGGACATTGCGAGTAACAATCCCGACATTTCTACGGTGTTGTACTGCAGTTCACGATTCATTTCAGTGTTCATTTAATCAGATGCAGTTCGATTTGGCGAATTCATACCGAAATGACTGAGTGCAAGGCATGCATCTTTATACGTTGGATACTGTTGTCCATTCACTCTTTACGTATATCTAGAAATGACAATGGGCCAGTATAATTAACCGACAACAGTCGAAGATAAAAGCACTCAGTCTGCCTTGAATTGACTGTAAATACTGTAAATGTTAGTGGTGGACAACCCTTATTACTTAGGGGTAGGTACAAAAAATAGCTAGTAGCCGATTCTCAGACCTACTGAATACGCATATAAAATTTCATAAAAATCGGTCAAGCCGTTTCGAAGGAGTATATGATAACTAACATTGTGACACGAGAATTTTATATATAAGATTGATAAAAATCTAAAGTTAAAAGATTAACTCCTTGTTTTTCGTCGTTTATTAAAAGGAGTATAGAAATCAATTGACCTTTGGTTAGTATGCCGAAATATCCGAAAAGATTAAGTTAAAATTTTCCAGCAATCGTCGATATTGTTCTGATGTAACCTAAGGCTAGCCGCGCACTAGCAATTTTTAGTTGCGAAACTGTTTGGTTACTTATAGAAAACAGATGAACTGTTTGGTTGAATGTCCGTGAATTTGCAGATAATTATATGTTCAATAAAATGGCGAACTTATTTTAGACAATCGATTAGTTTGTGTCAAAACACAAACTTTTTAGTTGCTCGAACCAAGCAGTTTCGCAACTAAAAATTGCTAGTGCGCGGCTAGCCTAAAAGTTGCTTTATTCGATTTCTCAGTCTCAGAAATCATAGTACTAATTAAAAAAAAATCCTAAATATGTAATAGTGGAAAAAGAAAAAAGGCCGTTTGAACGTTGTCAAAACGGTGGCAGACACGTCCAAAAATGTGAACAAATTTACTCTTCGACCGCAAATTATTACATGACACTTCCACAAGTTCAATCCAAAAATCCTTGAGAAACATTAAATATTCTTTGTATAAAGCTCTGGGTCAATGTTACACCAATCACTTTGCAACTTTAAAAAAAATTATTTCTTGCAAGTATTTACCCCACTTCCCAGGCCACCGCAAGCAATAGTTCATATTAGAAAATCAAGAGATTACAACTTTCATGAAATAAATTATTTCTGTGTTTTTTTTTTCTTACCATCTTTGTGGCAGTAAATGAATATGACGTCTAACGTCAGTTCGATTGACACTTCTGCTGGTTTTCATCTCTATAATGCAGATTGAGTATTTTGTTTTGACATACATAGCTGCAGCCACAGTTGGCCAATTTTCTTAACTTTTGCATTCAGCATTTTTGACGTTTCAAATTCGAAAAGTCAAACCACTCGAAACAGTTTTTCATAAGTTTAAAGTGAGCTTGAACCTCCATGTGCTTCCCGGCATATTGTCAAACCAGAAATTTCGTTGTGGTGGTCGTGTGAACCCCAACACTTTAGAACTAGCTGCTCTGGTGGGTTCTCGGCAACGTTGCAACGATCGGAGAAGGACGTGGATATTTCTAGCATTAGCAGCTATCTGATGTCAAAATTTATTTGGAATTCTGTTGGCATATTTTTAGCAGTATCTTGTAGTGGTCCCAGTCGGAACGTTCAAACATCCATGATGAGTACCTTTTGCGTCGACCGCAATGTAAGTTGAAAAGAGATCTAAAGGCTCAGTTTTTGAAGATTGTATTCTGCTAGTAGAAGACAGTACTTTCCAGATGTACCACTTCATAGCTTGGCTTTAAAATTACTAGAAAAATTATAGTGTCATAGTAATTTCATATATCATATGTCTTGGCGAGGAGCTCGTAAATCATGTATTTGGTATCATCTTTCCTTTGCTCGGCTTATATTATCTTTTTTTTAGATTGTGGTCATATCTGCCTTGCAGCAGTACACTGATTGTTCGTCTGCACGTGACCTACTTAGGGATTTATCATTGCACGCACGGATCCGAAGTTTGTCAACTTTATTTCGTTTCCTTGTTTCGTCAGCAGTTAATCTGTACGTTTTCTGAAGCTTGTTGTTGCCTCACAATGGGAATTCATCGAGACACTAAGACCTTTAACCTGGAGGACAAGTCCTTAAGTACAACTCCAAGGACTTGGAACCAGATTGAAACCCTAACAAATATACAAGAAACCAGATGTTTACCAGGGGGAAGGGGGTTTAGAATAGAAGTTGATGTTTGTTTGGAAAAGGAAAAAAGGAACATTTTGAATGCTGCTGTCCTCTTTAATGCCTTCATTCCTTACAATTTAAAAAAAGCTATTTTTTTCTCTGCCTCCAAACTTACCATTCAGTCTTCCTTCCGAAAGTCGAATACCTTAGGAGTGTTCTTACATTAGAATCTTATTTCAACTCTCTTCTTTGAATATATTTTTGTTGTTGTTTAGCATCTTCTTTTAAAATGTTCTTCATTCAAGCCGTGCGCTCTCAGTCTTTACAAAAGTAAAACCTCTCTACCCAAAACCCATGTCAAGTTGCCTGGCTGACTTGTGGTCGTTTTTTTTTTGTTGTTAGGATAATTAAACACACTTGTTGTTCAAAACACAAAAGCGTGCTCAACCTCTAATGCCTTTGTTATGAATCTATCTAGAGATACCATCAAGTTTAACAGCACAACAATAAATAAAAGATCTTCCATTCAAATTTGAATTCCTTTCAATAATGATCCCGCCCAGATGATGTTTAGAGGTATCCACGTCAATTATCTTGTTCTTTTCCTTCCTCAGTTTAATGTTTAATATATTTTCGTATATATGATCCTGCTGGTTGTTAAAAAATAAAATGTAACACACGAGTCGTAGGCATTTGCTTGGATGTGAAATTGTTTAGATTTCAACTCATTTTTTTAAGAGACTTTTGACATTTATCAATTTCATGAGATTATGTCAATGAC
Organism: Philhelius festivus; assembly: GCA_963931855.1. Classification (NCBI taxonomy): domain Eukaryota; kingdom Metazoa; phylum Arthropoda; class Insecta; order Diptera; family Syrphidae; genus Philhelius; species Philhelius festivus. Next base: position 4,315,749 of record OZ007556.1, on the reverse strand, counting down.
GTTTACCTAGTGGTGAGGTTCCCACTTTTCATTTTTTAATATTACTTCTCAACAATATCAAATATTTTGAGAATTGTTTAAACGATTTCGATGAAATTTTATACACTTGACGGACGACTATTTATATTTTGATAAACTGACTTGTCTAGAAGCAGATAGTATAAACGTGAAAATTGTATGTTCTCCTTACACAAATGAACTTGTTTTGTTAAGTCAATGATCTCAATTCAACCATTACCTTTTGCAGTAATCAATGAAAATCAAAGGGAAAAGATGCCACCTATGTGAGAATGATGACTAGAGCCGCTCAGAAATGATTGCAGAATAATCTAATAATAGATGTGTCAGATTGGGAATCCTATACGTATAAGATAAGGAAGATCTTCTTTGATAGAATAGAAGAAACTATAGCCAATGGTGTCCTACTAGAAAAAGACTTTCTTCTATACAAAATAATTAATACGAGTATCTAATCGATCATAAAAAATGACATTACATTACAAAGTTTGAAATGATTTAAATTAAATAATACAAGTTGACAGTTCGTACCAAATACCAGCACACATGAAGTCGAAGGTTTAACTGAGTATGAGAAATTTAAAATTAATAATTGGTGGATAAAATAAAAGCCGTAAGCTTAGACATCGTGAGTTCGTGCGCGTTGAAGAAACGTGATAGTTCGGAAAATTACAAGGTCGTGTTCACAAACAAATAATTTGAATAGTTGTTTTTATGAGGCGATAATCATGTAATTGGTTATTTTATTCACTTTAGAACCCCCGAAGCATATTTAATGAAGAAAGTCCTCTTAACTGATACAGAAATGCTTATCTGCTTGCTCGCGGAACAAGTCCTGTGCAGAATCTCTCAACCTGCTACTAGGTACAGATGGCTTCTTAATTGTAAATAGGACTGACGGCATTAGGTCAAATAATACTTTCTGGACAGTATCCACATTTTGGTACAGCTGATAGACTCCGCGGTTATATTTTCTCCTCCATTCTCCCTCCTCGCATACAGGACCAAATATCCGTCAAAGAATTTTTTCTTTCGTAATAGCCCATTATCATCTCTTCCTTTCTGCTTATAGTCCAACATCCGGCTCCGTAAAGCGGAACGGCTAGAATAAGGGTTTTGTAGAGCACGCACTTCGTCTTAAGAGTGCGGAGTTTTGAATCCATTTGTTTTGCTAAACCGAAGTAGCAGCGGTTTCCTAGTGTAATTCTTCGTGGGATCTCCATTAAGGTGTCTGCCTCTTCTATCAATAGTGACGTTTTTCCCTTTGTCTTGTTCTAGTCGAGACCAACAAGTCTCGCTTGATCTTCAACAGCCGTGAAGTACTGAATCCTTGTTGTTCTAAAGCTTATTTATAGCTAAGCTTACCCCTTCTATACTGGGTGGTGGAACTGGTTCTTTATTGATTGAGAGCGAGAGTTATCTTCTTGCTCTATTAAACGTTCATGTAGCCCGTTTAACAGCTGGAAATGCTGCTTAAAATCATCTAAAATTCCCTGTGGTACGGTGATTAGGTTACTTTCGCTCCGGTCTTAAAACCAGGGGCCAGTTGCTTGGCTTTGTTTTATAAAACGTTAGGGTGCTTGGGTGTTGTTCCTATCGCGAGACTCTTCGATTCCCTTGAGCTGTGAGGCTGCTTAAACTCTTCTTTGTACTCAAGATCTTCTCTCTCCTCTTTGCTCGATAATCTTCTCCCGAATCTTCTGAATCTCTCAAATTTCTTTTTTTGAGAGCGTGAGGACAGATTCAAACTTTTGAGTAGCACCTCGATTGTAAAGCGTTCTCACGTTCTAGGTACATACTCCCAGATCATTGTCCTTTGACGTTTCGGGTCTTGTTGCCATTTGAGGGTAATCATAATTGGAGGCTTCTCTTGTCTCTCTCAAAACCGTTAAATTGTATGTGGTAGGGAAGATAATCCGACAACACAACGTCCATACCCGGCGGACAGAGCCCTGGTTTTGTCTTAGGACAGCAGACCGGATAATCCGATGCCGGTAACCCACTAAGGGGATATGATGGCTGCCGTTGGCCCTTACCGGGTTCATTCGCCACCATTTATTTTTCAGCAACCTGGCTAGTACTAAAAATCCTTACTGATCTCTTCTCCAAATATATCAGATCAGATCAGCTCACGTAGGGTAGACACCAAGAAACTGGAGACGACAACGTTGATTCTATCTAAATAAAACTTCCGCTACTCTCTTTTCGTGAGTGCCTTGGTGAATGCATATTTTCGTTGCAGGCAAATTAGTAGTGACATCTGCTAAACAAGTTCAAACTGTACAAGTCAGCAAGACTGTAGAACTTCAAAAGACTTAAGTTATTTATAGTTCTAGTGCCACACTTCTATAGTTGTCTAAATCCACTACACATTCTCCGGTTATGGAGAGAAGTTAAGGTTGTTTATGAAACCAAAATTGGCAAATGTTCACATGTAAACCCGAAAAAAATTTGAAAGATTCATTGGTATTCATTTCAGAAGAACAAGCCAATTGATACGAGACTTTTGAAGTCTCTTAACCCGGTGGCCGCAGTACACTTCATCAATCAGAAAGTGTTTATTATGGCTCCTTACGTAGATATAGAGGGCGCTGAAATTGCATATTCACTGTCACTTCTAGAGGTTCGCTTGGTGAAATAATTAATCTGACTAGGATTATTACTTCAAAACTTGACGTCTTTTCTTAAGGAATTTGTGTTAATAGAGGTACACCGCAAGGCGATTGGTCTTGATCTCTTCTTTAGGAAATATTAAAATATTAAATAAATTTTAATAAAAGGAAATTATATTTTTAAGTTTTGAAGAAACTATTTCTTATAAATCTTTTTATTTATTCTGTAAATCCATTTTACCTTCAAATTATAAATATTTTCCACAATATTTTAAGCGACTGCTTCCAGTTTCTGGAAATGTGATCTGAGGAATTGTTGAGGTGTTTTCGAAAAGTTTGACACTTCCAATAGGATAGATGTTCGATGAACATTTAATTTTCACTAAAACTGGATTCATGTGATCACAATCCCATATTAATTCTTTGCTATTTGCAACATTTTTTATAAACAAATCGTATTTGATCGAAAAATCATCAAACTTAAATAAAGTTTTAACTAGTTAACGTGATAAGTTGCATGAAAATATTCGAAAACAAAAAACTACATTTGATTCAAATGTCAAATTTCTATCTTTTTGCGAATTCATAACTTGCCCTTTTATCACTTAAATAAAAATTTAAAAAGAGGACAACAAAACTTAACGAAAAAACCTGCAATAAATCTGTTCCCAAATTTGGATTTTTATCAAATGACATCATAAAATATCTCACATTTGATATGTACACAGATTTTACACGTCCCAATAATAATAATCGTAAAAGGTCCAAAGGAACATTATCGAAATTAAGAAGTTTTTAACAGAGTTTTTAATGGAACACCTTTTATTTCTGGAACTTGAAAACTTCAAGTCAAATTTGTCAAAGTTGATTGACCTATTTTTTTTGTTGTTGTCTCTCTATCAACGTTTTGTGTTCTATTGGAAACTTTTTTTGGGAATTACCAGTTTTTTGTGGTTTAAGTGAGTAAGCTATGTTTGTTTATCATTTTAACAACGGACTCGTTGATAGTTTGAAGGTTGTTTTGTTATATCTTCATCAGGGCGAGGCTGTTTGACCTGTGTGATAAAAAGCCTGACTTATCTTTTTTTGTATCTAGAGGTTGAATTTTATGGCGAACAGAGTATGCATTATGAGATCATTTTACTGTATGATATCATAACCACTATTTGAATGTTTTTTTGTTCATATTCCTCTATTTCGTTACAGTAAAATCCTTAAAATAAAATTAAATAAGCCAGCAACATAAATAGTGAATAAAGCTAGGAACACACCCATCTGGTGTGATGTGTCATCGAATATGAACACTATTGATCAAAGTTGTTTCATTTTTCGGGATCACCATCTTCTCTTTTCGAAACAGAGAAAAAAACATGAGTGACAGCGTGGTATGGCGCAATAGGAAAATGAAGGATTTCGACACATCACAAATATGGTTTTACACCTATGAAATACATGAGAACATTAGTTTGCGAAAAACATGCATTAAATGAACTTTAAATAGCGTTTGAGTAGATTTGTTTTCACTACCCGCATATTTTACTCCCGGAGAGTGTGGTCAATCCGCACCCTCACCGAATTCAATTAGTAAATCTGTCGGATGAACTGCAATATCAATCCGCGAAACAACCTTGCTATTTTCTGAAACTGCGATTTTCGTTGAAAAATGCATAAGAAAAATAAAAAATGAATCTAAACATGTCGATTATGGAACCCCTGATATCCGTGGTCAATCCGCAAAGCAACCGCATCTACATCGAGTTTAATGAGTTAATCCTTCGGATAGACTATAATATTGGTTTTTCTTACTTTCCCGGAACTGCAGCCCTCTCGACACTATTAACCTTCTTGTTTAATGGTTCAATTGATACGGGAATTTTTCTTGACGATTGGAAAGTATCTTATGTCATACCTGTTCATAAATACGGTTCTAAACAAGACGTGTCCAATTATCGCCCAATAAGCAAATTATTAACCATTCCAAAAATGTTTGAAAAAATTGTAGAACCTCACCTTTATTCGTAAAAAAATTATTTCACCATATCAATATGGCTTCATAGCTGGCCGATCAACTTCTAATAATTTAAGTTTATTTAGTAATGAAATAATCAATATTATTGAAAATGGTTTTCAAACAGGTGTAATATTCACCGACTTCGCTTAGGCGTTGGACAGAGTTAACCACCAAGTTTTAATAAACAAACTGGAATCATTTGGATTCTATTCTGATATTTTGAAATGGTTTGAATCCTATCTTAAAAAAAGAAAACAATTTGTTCGGATTAAATTATGTTACGTCCGGTGTACCCCAAGGAAGTCACTTGGGACCCCTTTTGTTCTTGCTCCTCACTAATGATATCACCGAGTTCCTAAATAATTCCTCTTGTTTGATGTTTGCTGATGACGTAAAAATATGTCGCTGTATAAAGTCTCCTCAGGATTGTTTTTTGCTTCAAAGTGACCTTCTGTGCTTATCCGAATGGTGTTCTTCAAGCCAACTTTCCTTAAATGTTTCTAAGTGTCAACTTCTATCTTTTTCTAGGAGCTCTTCGCTAATTGCTTTCAATTATTTAATAGATAGCACTATCTATTTAGGTTAAACTAATAGAAAGATCTAAGGGTTATATTAGACTATAAATTCAGTTTCAAGTCCCATATAGACTTCGTGGTTGCCAAAGCTAATTCAATGTTATGACATGTGCCTATTTGAAACGTCAAAAGTTATATGGAGTGCGGATAGTGCTCCAAACTATGTTATCGACATTCTTGCATATTTTCGCCACCGGATTTCCTAATGGTAAAATCTGCCAATTCATCGGAATCTGTGTTTAGGTTAATTTATTTTATTTAAGGTTCCAGAAAATAAAACCAATTGTTCTACTTTCCGATAAAATGACAGTTCAAACTAATAGTATCCTTTTGAATTGTTCATCTAACCTTCTTTTGGAATCGGAAATCAAACGCCTTGTTCATATTGAGGCTTAAAACTCTACCGGCTTTCTTCGTAGAAACAATCGTTTTTGTTTTTAACGCTAAATTAAAGAACTCCAAGGAGTTTTATACCTATTTTCTAAACCTAGGAAAACAAACAAGACAAAAATATTTGTAGAATGCCTCAAATGCAATTTACTTGGACTATAAACATCTCTATTTCCTCCATGTCCAAAGTATGCAATTTGTTTTTATTATTTGCTGAAAACATAAAACCAACTTCTCAGTTATGCAACTTTTATACTCGTTTACTAAAAAGACCTTCACAAGGTTCGCAAACATTACTTCTTGTCTAATAGAAATGGCATAAAATCAGTCTTCACTAAACCGATAATAATTTCTCGTGGTGAACCGGTCGATGAGTGAGAAAGATCTTTTGCTGTTTAGAATCTTTTTTAAAGACCACAGCCCACCAACCAACCACACATACTAGAAGAATCAACAAGTTACTGTTTACAAAATACCACCACGGTAATAATTTGAAATGTTTTACACACATCATTTGTGAGTCTTAATTTGCATAGAGTTCATCATAATGTACAAGTAGCTCTTCTGAATGCGAATACCAGAGGACGCAGATGATTTCGACCGATAGTGTGGTAAGGGCAAGATACCACAGAAATTAAAAACAAAAAAAAAAACTATTGAAAACGTAGGTAAATTAAATGCTAAACACGTATCAAGATCGAGGCAATAACCAACGCTACAAAGACCATACGTACACTTCCTTCTTTTCCTTTTTGGTTTTGTACTCATTTCTTGTAAATAGCGAATATAAGTGATGCCAATTGTTTAAGATACGAGTAGATATCACTTTCTCAGAGGACAAGTATTAGTTTCGTGTAAATACGAAATTAGCTTTTCATATCTACAAAAAATAATTAGTTTTTGCTTGGTAAGGGAGTATTTGTTGGAAAGCCTTCAACGGTATGTTCTAATGAAAAAAAAGTCTGCATCGCCCGCCATATTGACAATAGCGTTATAACTCTTTAGGTCAGTTTTTTCGGGCACTGTAAATATCTACAATAGAAATTTTTACTTTTACATTCAATAAAGATCTACAAGGTGGCGCAAAATTAATCACCCTATCGGAAGATGGATTTTTTGGCAAATGGCGTCGTACGTCAATCATATTTGACATTTATGAACTAGACAGCTGCAAAATACAAACAGACAAGCAATGTAGTGATATACTCCGCAAGAGCGTGCAATAGTTGTATCGATGACCAATAATCGGTCGGTGGTGTTAGCGCAGCGTGAATTTCGACGTCGATTTCCTATTAGTGTCGCGCCAACTGGGCAAACATTTTTGGCACTTAGCTACTCGACTCGAACAGATTGAAACCACAGGAGATCATGCAGGGCGTGGCCGCCACTGGATTGGTCGAAGAGAACGAAGAAACATCAACCCGACGACGGGCAACGCAATTGGACAGTACCAAACGGACCATAGAGCCAATTTTAGTGAAAAACTTACTATCCGTCGCGTCAAGCCATCCTCAATTTCAACAGCGACGAGGCGCATTTACACTTAAGCGGTTACGTCAATAAGCATGACGCGCCATTACATCCACTTAAAGCCACTGTGTGGTCCGGCGTTCACTCGGGGGAGTGATTGGGATGTATTTTTTTTTAGGACGCCATCGGCAATACGGTCACTAATATTGGCGAACGCTCAGGGGCCATGATAAACGACTTCTTACTGTCGTAATTGGATGAGCGGGGCTTGGTGAAAATGTGGTTTCAACAAGATGATGCAACCGCACACAAAACAGATATTGTGAAGGAAGCGTTTTCTGGTTGTATAATCTCCCATAAAAAAGTAATTAAAAAAAAAATTGGACGACTATCCGCGCCATCTTGTAAAAACTAATATATAATAATATCTTATCAAGCTAGACTTACACCATATATTTTAAATTCAAAATCTTTGATTACGTGTCAAAAATGTTTGTGTCGGCAAAAGTTTCAAAGAATAGTTTTTCTTATAAAACTAGATACATACCTTTTTCAAAATGGCGGACAGTTTTGACATTTTTCTTGTAAGAATTTTGATACTTAAAATCTCCAAAGTTTAATCTATACAGACTCTGCTGCAAGCAAGTTGGCTTTTTTTGTGAGCTGACATAAGGAGTGTCATTGAAGACGAATGTAGGAACCGAAGACGAAGTAATATTTTCTACAATTTTTACAAATGACTAAATATGTTAGCTACCTTTGGGACATTGTAGTATTTTTTGCCTTAATTGGTCATGCAAAATTTGGCTCGTCGAAATGATCATTACAAGTTTTTCTAAATTGTATGAACATATTCCGAATTTCCACAGAGGGGTTGGCTTTAAATCTTTGGAAACTTAATTTTCACTAAGTAGATAATATCCTCTTAACAAATCAAATCAATTCATGAATTTCCCATTCCGAAAAATATTAAATTTGTAAACATATCTGCACTGGAGTTCATGTCACTGTCAACGAAGCATGGTGACCAGTTAAAATTGCAAAAAAAAAAAAAAAAACATTGAAACCGTCCCAGTTGGCTTTCTTATATTGCCAAATAGTTGTCTTAAGGGTATGACACGTGAAATTCGCAGATATGACACAACGGTCTGATGTGCCTTGAGGCGGTAATGCACTAATAGTGTATATAGCAGGGTCAGAGGTAGGAAACCAGTCTAGGCTGTTCGCGGATTGACCTGCAACCTCATGAATCCGGGTATTCTCGTTAAGGAGCTGAGTCAGGTTGTTTAACTCGCCAAAAACTTAGAATAACGCAGCCACAAAGAATTTGCGCCGCCCTCTTTCTTCAAGGTACGTCTGTTTGTGCGTCTGCGTATGCACGTCTACTGCACCTTGAGAGAGAGTCTAAAAACGTGCACCAATTTGCTTCATATAAGTAACGTATGTGATTTCGCAAAGAATACTACATTGAACTTTCTGTTCTAGATCATCCAGAACTAGGCCAAAGGGCAGGTGCAGATTTGGGGATTGTAGGTGTAACCAAAATTCATATACATGTATGTATGTATATATGTGTATGTATGCACAACATTATATCAAATTCATACAAAAATTCAAAGAGGAGTTTTCAAATACTGAAACTTTTCCGATTTTTGTGTCGGAGGCATAACCACTTGAACCAAAATATAAACACTGCACTGATTTCAAGTAATCCAAGTGGTTCTACTTTTAGCTTTCTCCTCGCCAGGTTATAGTTTTTAAAAAACTTTTAAAACATAACTGTGTTTCAACGTTTTGGCGACAATTAACCTACCTAAAAGAAATATGGGCTTGGCATTTAATTTAAACAAAAAAATGTTTTAATTTTTTGGTTATGCCCGATATCTCGTTAATGACTGGATCAATTTTCTTCAAATTTTTAACGAAGATACTTATATTTGGTAAAAATAATATTACATTCCAACATTATAAAAACAATTTTATTTGCTTTTGACTTTTCTATAATTAAACTATGAATGTTTATAATTTTATTAATACATATATCTTTTTATCTTCAAAATCTAGTCACGCTTAAGACTCGACAAGTTCGTATGATCAAGTCATCCATTTTATTTTTTTTTAACAAAACTAAAATCAATAAAGTGTCAGTACTGGTGAGAAGTTTATCCTCCATAGATGTCTGATATTTAGGGTTAACTCAGTAGTTCACACTTTACAATTGAGTTGCAAGCTCATCACATAAATACTTTACTCCGGCGTATAGGTTAGGCCTCAGGAGAGTAAACAAAACAATGTTGCGGATAAGTTAGATAACCCATCCGTATATATTATGACATTAAAACATTTAGCAGGTAAAATAAGAAACGTCAACAACAAAAACAACAATAACTAACAACGGTCAGCGGTTTGGTTTTTCTTAACTTTTGTTTTTGGTAATCCGGCACATGACAGTAATGCTTAATGCTGATATTACTCAGTACTCGTGTACATATATTAAAAGTTCTGAGCTGTTTTCCATTTCAGCATTCAGAACGCGAGGTCTGATATTGCTGTTATGGTTATTATTAAGCACGATTTTGTCTTGTCTATTGCATGAGGCGAATCTACAAAACAAGAAGACGTCACTTGAAGCCAAAGAATACTTTGTTGCTGGATTGGATTTAAGCCGACAACAGACCGATTTGCGAAGGTATTAATAGACATAAGGAACTGCCTTCGAGGCCTGAACCCGCTCTCTAGCGTTTGATAAATTATATTTTGTGTCACGTAAAGGCATAAATAGGAATTGATTGGCCGTACATATAACATATCTACATTAATGTATATTTTTTTCAAAGCCTCATTTATTCCAGCTTTGTCTCGCGCTGTTTGCGCAGAGTGTGTGGCCTTTGAAGGTCAAGTTTACAACGACGAATAGGGTAATCCTTTGAAGGTCAGCAATTGTTAGTTTATTTTTTGTTCTTCTGGGTTTTAAATGCGAGACAAATTGTAGGATCGTAATGGATTCATTGTGTTTTCTTTAATTTTAATGATGATTTATTAATGCGGAGATTAAAAGTTAGAGTGCAGGTTTCATGAGTATAATGCATATAGAAAGTATATTTGTCATTCTTCTTGATTTCTCCAATGAAAACAAATATTCATCTGTCATCTCCTTCATATTGCCGCCGAAGCTAATGCCATCTAATATGGAAAAGCTCATATTTTCAGTCAGTTTTCAGGCGTTATCTGTCAGAAAAGATGCTTAAAAAACAGATTCTGTTAGAGTACCTATCCGTTTTTACTTTTTTATTTAACCAAATTTGGTTTTGAGGTAAAGTTTAAAAATGATTGGCGCAAAATTTTAAACAGCCTAGTATTATGATATTAGTATGATACAATTTGCTAACTTTAAAGTAGCTTACTAGCTCTTTCTTAATTTTCAAAATTTTTAACTAGTATAGTGCTAAGGCTATGGTTTTTAATACATTGCTTCTGAACACACCTAAAGTAATAATAATAACAGTTCATGCAAAAAACTAATGAATGAATGAAAATTTTATTGAGTCTTTAGGTATCTTTTACAAAGTTGTTTCATCTTATTCTATCTTTAACAAAAGTACAAAAGTGGCTAATATAAATATAAAGTCGATAATATAAATATACATTTAGGACGTATGAAAGAAAATATATAGAATATAATATGAAATATTAGGAGTGGTTTAAACACTGAAATTGTCAATTCCGTGACTTGCTGCATTTGGTGGTCATTTTGTAAGCCCCAGTTGTTGGCTAGTGCCGTGGGAATCTTCAGTCCCAGACCCAGGATTGAGAATTGGTTGTTGTTCGGCGGACTATTGCCCGCAGAACTGCAGTTGCGGATTTTTTTTGTGCAGGTACGCTTCCTGCTGGGAGTGAGCCATGTGTCGGCGTCGTCGATTTTTGTGTTGTATATTACACTGTTGCTTAATGCAAGGAGTTGGTGGGCTGCATAAAGCTTCCTTTTTCCGGTTTTTTTTTTCCCTTGTTAAATTTATACCTCAGTTCGAGGTTCTACTTTTTATCATCTCACTGAGGAGAACTTATGGGCACTTTAGGTTAGGAAAGTGATCCTATTTTTTCGTTGTAATCACAGCACCATCCGGCGTTGAATTTAATTTTAGGATGTTTAGGAAGTTCGCTTTTAATGTTAGCGAATAATATTTAGTCAAAAAGTCATATTAAACACGGAAAAATTTTAATTTAAACCGCAACACGTTTTTACTTTTGGTTATGTTATTTTATTTTTTAAAGAGTGCAGAGGCACGTCTGGACTCTCGGAGATTAGCTCCAACTCTTCCTGCAAAAAACTAAGTAAACACACCTGTTTTGACATTTGGAAATGTCAAAGAGTCATATGAAGTTAGTACGATACTACTAAAATAAAATAGGCATTCGATGATTTAATCTTTAAAAAAAGGCTAGAGAAAGTATGATGCTATATTCGACAAAAATTTGCAAAATCGTCATTTTAACCTAGTTTCATACTAAAACAACTTTAACATCGTACTAATTAAAATAAAATTTTGCGCAGTTGATTTTATTTTGCAACGTATTCCTTTTCCTTCATTTATTTATTAACTGTCAAATGATCCAAGCATCAAAGAAGAATGGACAAACATTAGGTTTATTTAAATAATGATTTTTGTAAAATTGTCTGAACAATTGGAAATTTTTTTATGTGGGAACTTCCCAGTTAAGATTTCCAGCTTGTCAAAATTATAGTGAGGACACATAAATACATGTTTATTTATTTAATCCGTTAATGGTCTAACGTTAAAAAAAACATAGCTTTTAACATACATTTTAATTAAAAAAATAATTTACCTACAAAATAAATAAATATATATAGCTAATTATTAGGCGTGCTTTTTTGCAAGTCCATAAGGAATTGTAAAAACTCGGGACATCGGGACTAAGCGCTTTACATCTAAATACAACAACTACTTAAGTCTACACGGACTTAGCTAAGTCCAGATAAATTTCGAGACTTAGCCTAAGTTTTGATAAAAACGGTGATGCCAAAATGATATTATCTATATCGATACCTTCCCGTAAGAATGTATTAAGCGACATTTTTAAAATTGTTCAGGAAACGAAAAAAACGTCTCATTTAGTTATTAAAATGGACGAAACAGATTTGTTTCCTGTAAGAATGTATTAAGCGACATTTTTAAATTTGTTTCGTCCAATAAACTACAAAAAAAAAAAAAATAAATGAGACGTTTTTTTTCGTTTCCTGAACAATTTTAAAAATGTCGCTTAATACATTCTTACGGGAAGGTATCGATATGTTATCGATAATTTGTTCAGAGAAGTCAAAAATGACGATTCTGGATGCTGGTTGATGCTAGTCTCAATACAGCTGACATATGCCATAGCGTGCACAGTGCTTCCAACGACCCTGCAAAAAAAACACTGCTATTTATATTATTTATTCCTATTTTCTTATCGTTTGAGTATTTTGTATTCGTAGTTTATTATAGATTAAGCTGAATTAATAAAGCAGAAAGATGAGGCATTTTTAAATGAATAAAACTCGTAGAGGACAATTAAAATAAATGTTTACTAATAATAGAACTGCTTAAACCAAGAGATAAAACAAATATCAAAAGTGCAGTTTGTCATCTAATAGATCTATTGTTTCATGACCTGTGTGTCAATTGTATTGCAATTTGTCCTAATTTCCTTTTTGGAAAAATTGCGGATTTGCGTATGGAGATTTCGCCGGGATATTTTAGAGAGCTAGAAAATGTTTGTTTCATCCTCACCTCATTCTCTACTCTTTCTTCAACCGGATTCTGGATCTGTATCCTTCAAAAAGTTTCTTAACATTCTCTAGCTCATGTCATCTAGTTGTCCCATGAAAAGTCTTACGCTGACATCAGAATCAGCTTATGTTGTATTTTAACAAATGAAAATTTGCCATAAGTTCTTTGACTTTCTTGCCATCTAAAATCTGCCAGTATTTTTATCATTTAACAAAATTGACGGGCTCAACTGACGTTTAATTTTTATTATTAGAGTAACATCGTTTAAATATAGAGTTCACACTTTTTTCCAAATTGTGTGACAAAATTCATGAAAGAATGAGCTGCCAACATTATTTGCCTTCGTGTTTCACCAATTACGTAACAGAAATTGTGACAGTTTGTCAGTGTTGTAAACCCAACGTCAGCTTATTTCTGCCAAAATGCTTGTATTCTAGCAAGATTTTTTAACCGCATTTGAGTTCTAAAACTCATCTGTAACTATGGGGAAAATTGAAACGAATATTTTTTTAATTTCTTACTTATAACATTAATATCTTATCTTATTTATCAATTGATATTTTAAAGATGACTTTAGTAGAAAGAAACATGTATTAAATCACATTTTTATCGTTTTTTTTTTATTTTGCTTCGAATAAATTAATGAGCAGTTTTTTATTTTGCAAAAATACCCACATCCGGAATTGCTTTATTCCGAATAGTAAATCAAGTATGTAAATTGTCCCATGCCATGTAGTTTAACCACATTTTTTAATAAGCCATTAAAACAATATTATTATTTTTTTTTTCTCACATACAAAATCACCCAATATAATGCAAAATTGTAATAAATCACCTAACAAATTGCAAGTCAATAAAAATCCAAGACATTGATCGACAGTGAAAAAAGAGTGTTTTTAATTATACATACCCCATCAGGTAGAAGAAATATGTAGTCAGCCGAGCAGGTGCCGCATTGTCTATCAGAAGTCAATTGATTACTATTTGTTTTTTTTTTGATTTGATTTCAACTTGCTGTCCACGTTTCAATTTAAGATGGAATATAAATTGAAAAATTATTTATTTGCAAAATTTGATTACCCTTAAGGTATAGGTTGTTTGCGAGTAAATATCCCATTAAGTGTCAATTGACAGGTAACATTCTTCCCCGCTAGTAAGCAATTTATTTTTGTTTATTAATTTGTTGTCTCGGGAATACTTAAAATGTCACATCGGTTTAGCTGAATGGCAGTATTTAATAATAAGTTATTAAAAATTAGATGTTGATGGGTTTAAAAAAAATGATGCGGTTATTAAGAGATGGCTTTATAATAATTTAACATTGGCAGGTCTAAGATATGTCAAACTTTCACATATATCAATTAGAAAAATACCAATGAACAGGTTCTTCTTATTCTATAAAGAGATTTTTCCTGTTCATATTATTGTGGCCCAGAAATCTTTGAGACCTTAATAATTCAATATTTCTCAACTTTTCCTTGCAAAAGAGGATTTTTTTATTTACTAACTTTTAATTGTATGTATGATCGAACAAGTCTTTTTCCTCATCTTATTTATTTTAAAGATTCTTAATAAAACGTCAATAAAATATATTAATTCTAATTGATACTGACAGCTTCAAAAATGACTTTCGTTGAACCCACCGATTAACGGATTTATATAATCAAAATTTGATTGTTTGTTTGCAAATCGAATCCAGACTTACAATTATTCACAAGTATTTTTTGAAAAAAAAAAAAAATTCAGATGAAAAATTTCTCTAAATTTATGAACTGACGTTTGCGTTCCTTGAATTTTAATTGACTGAAAGGAGTCGTTACGAGGTGGCGAGGAGTATAATTTTGTCTCCGCCCTGTCAATCCGAAACCCATTAACCATTAAATATTATTGTGGCTACGTTTTTGTCTCCGATTGTTATGTGACTTTTAAATGGCAATAAAAAATAAACAAACAAAAAATCAAACTGTCATTTTGAAGAAAAACAAAACAAACCTGTAAATAAAGGCTTGCAACGATTATGTAAACTATGTTAAGCCGGTGCGCTATTGTAGACTAAAGAAAAAAAACACTCAGCAACTTGTCGTCGATAAAATCAAAGCAGTGTATACACATTATAATCAATCACCACCCTCCCAATGTCAATATCACACATCGTTGTGGTGTAAATGATTGCACGAAGTCACATTTTTGACAAAATGTATCAAGATAATCAAAATAAATAAGGAAGTGCCTTTTTTTTTTTTTTTTTTTTTTTTTTTTTTCGTTTCGGTTGGTGTGAACTTATTGTTTTTGTAGTTAAAGTTATGACTCTAATTTTTGCTTATTGATATTCAGGGTGGAATTGCCATGGTTAGCCGCCAAACATTGTAGTTAACTCGGCCTGTCAATATGCTCGATTAGTCATCCATTGTTGTTATTACTAATTGTCAATTTCGGAAACAAACAGAGTTTGCAAAACATTTCGAAAAGAAAGGTTGAGCAATATGAAAGATTAGGTTGATTGAATGTGAATTTTGTTTTAGGCGTGTAAATAAACGATTATCTGTAAATTATTTGAAAATGCGTGAGTCAATATTCAAACGAAAGTTATTGGTTCATGTTTGTACTTATATGTATTTCAAACCCGAATGAAACTGAGTCTAAAGCCCATTTTGTTCACTCACAGTTTACGTAAACTCAGGGTTACTTTCCTAAGTATTCAACCCCATTTAATTTATGCACGCTTTAAACAATGGACTATTATTCTGCAATTTGTTGATTTTTCCAACAAATAAGTGAGTTTTATTTGAAGTTTATAGCTACCTAAGTCAGTACGAATACCAATAGAACGCTAATAGATCACTAGTTAAGATTAGGTTGAAGTGGCTGCCAGCGTCGCACTTGAGACACTTAGACGAGGGTTGGCCCATTGTGATACCACATGAATTTACAGATTTTCTCCCTACTCGTTGAACCATTTGGAGCTCCTTATGAATCGTAAGACACTATAAGGCTAGTCGCACACATTCAATTATTAGTTTCACAACTGCTTGCTTCGAGCAACTAAAAAGTTTGTGTTTTGACACAAACTAAACGATTGCCTAAAATGAATTCGATATTTTGTGTAACATATAATTATATGCACCTACGCGGACATTCTACCAAATAGTTCATCTGTTTTCTACAAGCAACCAAACAGTTGTTCAACTAATAATTTAATGTGCGCGCCAAGCCGTCTATATTAATTAGATCACTAGGTTCTTTTAAGTAAAACTCTCTAAGATGCGGCCTATGGTATAGAGCAGGGCATGTACATGTACATAGAAGATGAGGAATTGATTCTACCTCTTCCTCGTCCATACAGCTTCAGCAAAAATTGTTTATTCAAACGCCAAGTCTCGTTGCATGTTTGTAAGACAGTGTCCAGTTATGACACCAATTGCGGAGCTGATATGCAATCTGCTTAAGCATATCAAACACTTGGAACATTTTAAATCAAGCATTGGACAGATCTGTTTTGTCATCAGACAGGTGGTTTTATTATTCCATCTAAAGTTTGTCCTCTCAATAGCATCTTGCATCAACATAAGCTAACATGTAGAGATGGGTATACCTATATTATCCTTATCAGGCAATATAGGTAATGTGTTGGCTTTTGGCCTTACAGTTCCCTGGAATGTCTCTATGCCTGCTGCGCCATCTCCGTAATAGTTGAACGGAAGTTGAGGGCTGTCATGGAGTTAGTTGAGATTGAGTCCATAGATTTATTCGCCGCTTGATTATTATCCTAGAAAATGCGGATATCAGTAGTTGATAATACGTTTTTCCTTAGGCCAAGATAGGACTTCTTTAATCGCTATAGGTTCCGCCTGGAACACGCTACAATGATTAAGAAGACGGAAAGTGAGACATAATTTTGGTCTATCTGAGTACACACTCCCACCAACCCCCTCATTAGTTTTCGATTTGTCGGTGTAAAAATGGATAGAATCATCTTTCAAGAAATGCATATCCTCCCAGAAAGGTGTTGAAAGAATCGTGACTTGAAAGTTTTTGCCCAAATGTAGTTTTGGGATAGCTTAATCGATGTGACTAGAATGTGATTCGAATGATAGAATGACCAATTTCGTTATAGGTCTTTGTGAAGAATCTTTTAGGCGTGTCGCTGTGCATACCACGTGAATAGGAAAAGTATCGTTTTTTAAAGGTTGACTCTCAGGCCACACATTTGGCTATTAACTTCACCGACCTAGCGACTCATCTACCTTCATATAAATGACATTGTAATGCGACGTTGTTAAAAGCACCTTCTTTATCTAAAAAAAAAACAACCATAGTGTACTCTTTACGCTGGAGGGAATAGACAATAGTTCGTACTACCCAGTGTAAAGCAGTATCTACCGATCTTCCCTTGTAATAAGCATGTTGAGCCGTTGACAGGAGTCTCGTATCGATGCTTGCACGTAAATGGATATCAATCAATATTACAAGATTTTTAAAAGAAATAATGATATACTAAGAGGTATGAGATCTTTTGGGTTTACTTGGGACTTTTACCGACTTTGGGTATGAACACAAATATGGAGATCACTAAGAAAGAAAATACTCGTAAACAATAATATCAAAAGAGTTTTTTTTTTTACCACCTAATGACATAATTCTCAGTCTTCACTTTGATGAAACTGACATTTACTTGTCTATTTTCGAGAGTAAATACTGACAGTTCAAAATCTTTACAAATAAAAGATCTTTAAATATACATATTAAAAATCAGTTCAAGGACATATTATCGATCAAATCGAACTTAAAAAATTACCAATGAAATAAAACATAAATTGATCGAACACATTAAAATATGACGTGTGTTTTTGATGTATTTTTATTTTCCAGGAAAATGTGTAAAAATTTCAATTTAGCGTATAAATCGCCATAATCCAGTTCCTCGCATTAACGAGCACAATTCACAAGTTATTTGATATACTGACATAAGAAATTTTAATTTTCATTCGAAATGGAATTTGATCTTTGTGCAAAAAGATTTGCTCTCTTATATATTGTCAATGTTAAAATATGTTTTTCAAAAGTATAATTCTTTTCTGCCGGCAGAAAACTCAATTTTTTTGGTGTGAGAAGCGGAATGAAACGGAATAAAATTTTTTACAATTGTTTGGGTGGAAAACTAGTACACATTAATTTGTTCCACTAGAATATATTATCCCGTGTAAACAGGCCCAATTGGATTCATTGAGCTGTCAACTTAAAACCGTGATTCTCAATTTGTTGATTGGAGATGCCAATTTGATAAGCACAAATATTTTTGACATTGACAACATGTCCTAATTTTGTCCTTAAATATTTTTGCTTTGCGTAGCGTTCAAAGTTTAACGTTTGAAACAAACATCTTATCGATTTTCAAATCTAACATGCAGAAAAAAAACATTAAAGCAGACAAGAAATATAAGATCTTGAGTTCCTTTTTCTTACGAATCCAAAACTTGCTCTTGATACTACCTAGATACGTAGTAACGAATCATCTCTTGTAAAAACGAATTTAAATTTATCTTTGTCTGTGTAGTTACATGAATTTCATTGAACATAATTGATATTTGCATATCGCGCAACACTTCATTGAAGAGACCACCAACGGCTCCAAAACTACAGTAAAGTCATCTTGAATTTAAATATAATTTTTAGCTTCATTAAGCATGACCCACAATGCTTTGCTTCCCAATTCAAAGTTATTTGTAATTCAATCGAAAACATTAAAACAGTTAACTTATTCATCAAAACTGTCAGACTTTGATAAGTTTGGCTGCATATTTTATTGAATCTGTCAAAATACTGAAGCCAAATATGGCTTTGACATATAAGATATCACCTGTCCGTTTCGGTTTGACTTGATAAGTTACGTCTGTCGTTACTAAGTAGTTGACGTCTATCAGATTGAGTGAAGGGAAATGGCTCACATCCCGTAAACAATAAAATTCATAAAAAAGCTGCGCCCCAAATTTCACTTTAAACTTAATGACATTTAATTTGTTTTATTCCGCATAAATGACATTCATTTATTTTGACGTGCCACTTTCGCAAAATTCAAACATAACACACTTTTTTTTGTCGTAGCCCTAAGCGATACAAACAAAAATCTGAAGTTGTAATCACTTGAGCAGGTGGGTTTAAGTGGTATCTAGTGGACGCCACCGTCAGTTAATATTCTCTAAGATGCTTAAGTAATCCATTGGGTTCCATATTTTGTTGTTGTTGTTGAAGTTCAAGCTTTTCCATACTCAACAGGTAGTCGACCTCGAAAAAAATGTTTTGTTTGAAACAAATTTACTTTGATTTGCTTAAGCAACTTGCGAATAAAAAAAAAAAACAAAGATGCCAAATTGCCTTGTAAACAATGTGTTCAGAAATATTTTGCATGCCAGTGAAGAATCGATATCTTTCGAGACTTATTTTGAATAAAAAGTTATAAAATTTATGATTTATTCCCGCATAAAAAAAAAAATTCAATAAACCGAAACCCCCAAAAAACGTGACATATTTTTGAATTAATTCAGCCTTTTTTCTCACATTTTTAAAGCTGCCAGGTATAAAAGGTAAAGTAAGTTATAATAATGAATGGCTTAAGATCTGGAAATATATACCTTTAAGTTGGATTGGTTGTTTTAAAAATAAAACACAACTTGTAGTCTCTATCCGCAAACCAGTATTAGAGGTCGTGCAAAAGCATACTCTCATCGCATTACAACGATAGATTAGCATTGCTAAGCTAATGAACGTTGTTTTGACATTTATCTATACTATAGCTAAATGCTATTAGGTGCAAGACAACATGTTTGGTTAGTTTCGAGTGTTTTAACTGTTTAAAGAGTGCATTGAATGACTTGCAATATGACAACAATGTTTGGCTTGTATTTTGGGTCCATTAGGTTTAATAGCATTTTAAAGTTATATCGTTTGATTTATTAGTAGTCTTACGTTAGATGATTTTTTAAAATTACTCGTTATTGGGAGGTTTGCTGAAACAATTATTGCAACAGCAAAGTCAACAGTTTAAATTCCTGCATAGAACCTTGCATCCAAGCTTAAGAAATTAGTTTAAAAACTCGAGTGCGTTTTTAATTGACAACGTCTGTTAAGAGATTACTGCATGTGCTCATCATGACTGACAAATCCTTCTATTTCCCAACAGTGCTGAATGCACCCATTTGAAGAAAGTTAAATATTTCGTCCGTTCTCTTACCTCCCTTAATTGCATTAAAATGAAGAAAGAAACATTTAAAAAATGACAAAAGGCATTTATTTGGTACTTAAAGATCATCCATACAATTATCCTGCCTACGCGGGATGAATTGTTCCGGGTAGAAAACCGGTTCCATACTTTAATTCAAACGCCAACAGGATGACTTATTCTCTTCAATTGGCTAGTAATTCTTGCAGAATTCAAAATATAGAAAGTTGTGTGTGTAAGTTTTCCACTTTGTTCTTGTTTTCTTACAATATTAGAATATATTCCGTTTAATTCAGCACTCATCGCTTCCCTCTCTTAAAAACTGAGTTTTATACCGGCGGAACTCATCCCGTGTGTGCAGGCTCAATATAAAATAGGAATTTGTTTGGGTGCGCATTTCATTGCTGGACATTTAAATTGTCAAATGTCAAAAGACAACAACAATATTAGCTTTGCACAGAAACCTACATGGAAGTACACGTTTTCACATACATTTTTTGTGAACTTCAAGTTTTCGTAAATCACAAGTTTTATATAAAAGCGGTCGAAAACTTTTAGAAATTCAGAAATGAGCTAAACAAACACACCTTTTGAAATATTCAGAGCCTAATCAAAATTGAAAAAGGAAATTGATGAATTCTTTAGAAAGAAATTGAAATGACTGACGAAATGTTCTCAAAAGAAATTTAAATTTAAATTTGGAGCAGTTGAGATAAGGAAGACAAGTTAAATCTTCATATATTTTGTTATTTTTTCTTCTTATGTATGTATAAAATTTTATATAACTGTTTAAAATTTATTTTCAAAAGTAATATGACCACAATTAAATTTTTAAATTTGATTTCAAATTATGCAATTATGCATTTAATACAAATTTTGACAGTTGGTACCAAAAAAAGTGAAACGTCGATACGAAGACGTGTAAATATTCCGTGTGAATGCTTTACGTGAAATTTTTGAAACAAACAGAATTAGAATGGAATGACTCCTGAAGAACGCGAAATAGTCCCGAATCCCACTGGTCGCCTAATACGGCGATACGTTAAGATGCTGAACGGAACTAAATGCTAACTAAAACAACACGGGACCTACCCCAGAAAAAGTTCGTGTCTCTCTTCCGGCCGAAAATATCGCTCTCTCGTCAGTAGATTTAGGAACTCTCCAAGTAGTTGGCCTTTATTTTTTTTTGTAAATTAAGCTATTAAAATAATTTTGTCTGCTAAATAAAAACAAAAATCCAATATGCTTTCGGATCAAAACGTACTTAACTCCAATCCGATTTATTCAAGTCATCTTCTATAGTGTTCATAATCCAATCGATATAATTGGAAACTTCCGTAAAAACGCCTGGGTAAGGAGCAATGGTGCATGGTTTTCTACTCCAAGAAACTATTCCGATTTGTGTGTTATTCACAATAAGTGGGCCTCCCGAGTCCCCACTGCATTGACCCTTGCCACCTTCTTCTACACCGGCACAAATATTTGTCATATGTGTCATCTGATGATGACGTTCACTGCATTCTTTCTTCGAAAAAACTTTCAACTCAACTTTTTGCAAATGTACTTGCAAGTCTCCGCCAGACTGAGCAACAAAAAAAAAACAATTGGTTAGTTCATTTTTCAACTAAACTTTCTCTTACCGCATTGAGTCCCCATCCAATCAAAGTGGCAGAAGTATTGCCTTCAGTAATTTGCATCATTTTCGGGAGCCTTACTGTTTGGACATGCTCTCCAAGCTTAACAGGCTCTACAAGCCTCAAGAGTGCAATATCGTGTATAAATCGATTGGGTGGAAAATATCCAGGATGCACAATAATTTTCGAAACATTTACGATATTAGGGCCGGTGGCATTGATCATCGTTACACCATATTGAATGTTGATCCTAGCGGGTGTTGCCCTTGAAACACAATGCCCGGCAGTAAGGACCCACATAGGATTCAAAATTGATGCTCCACATCGATGGGAACCCTTCCTGGAGCTTCGAAGCGAAACAATATATGGAAAGTCATCAATTTCAGCATCTGTGCCATTAACGATGCGTGAAGGAATTGAAGCAGCCAGACCCGAGCGTACTTCTAATGAGATCAAGAGTGTCAGTATAATAAACGTTGACATGTTGTTACTATATTATTTACTAACGTAAACAAGTCTTTATATATAAAAACATGACATCTATTTTAATTGGTGTTAGATTATACCCTCTTCTTAATGTGTATATTTATATGTAGTTCTTTAGTTTCCGCCCACCTGATTAAAAGGGTGAAACACGAAATAATGCTGGCAACAAATTGTGAAGAAAAATTCACACTACAAGTGCAAACGGGGTATAATTAACAAAGCTAGTTCAAGGTTGTATTCAAATTTGTCATAACTGATTGTTGGTTGGAGTAGAATTGAGTAATAAAATTTACCAACCCCTGAACATTAGATAAAGGTACGCGGTAAAAAAAAAATTCTTTAATTCATGAGTTGTATTGATAATAAAAACGCATTCAATCCCTTTTCTGCTGTCTTAAATAATATTTATGCAGTTTATTTTGCAAAATAATAATAATCGAAAAATAACGAATTGAATGTGGTTCTCAAGTTTTTGTAATCCATGTTTTTGGTGATTTATATGGATCAAATTTATAAATAAAACCATTTGCAAAGCTAAAAAGCCACCTATTCGTCAGAGTAAAAACTAATTTTTGGCATGTTTTTTTTATCTATATTCATCTTATCTGCTAATGAAAAATGGCTTGTGTTCTATTTAAGAATACATTCATAGACAAAAGCCGCGTTTTACTATCGCTAATGATCGATATACATTAACCGCGTTTTATTATCAGTTATCACCAATGATCCATATAAGTAGATTAATCCTTGAAAATAAAACGATACGGATCATAGTGGCAGCTGTGATGTATGCTCATCTCTCTTTAGCTGTTTTTTAAATGTTTCTTGCGTTTTTTCTTTACACTGTAGTTTATACTACCTTACCATAAAAAGCCATCTACCCGCCAGAGTAAGAACTCATTTTTGGATCTTTGAAATAGATCCAGATAGAGAGCAGGATCCCAAAAAGTTGTTGTAATATATGTTAAAAATTAATCCAGATCCATATCTGTAGATAATAAATCGCACCTATTGACTTACTAGACATGGACTGCCAAAAGCCAAATTCACGCTAGTTCCATTAATAACTATGTTGCAACTAGCGCTATTGCTTCAAAGGCGGAAAAAGTAATGTAAGTTTTGGTTTTGGTACTTGACACTATTGACTATTGACACTTGAGTTTGTAAAGTGTGTTAAGCGGAATTTTTGTAAGTTATTTATTTATTTAATAAAAAAAACTATAGGATGTAACAAGTACAAATCCTCAACTTATTTATCTATTTCATTAATGTTTCTACTACTTTTTAACCAATATAAAACCAAGTAATTAAGCTGTCTACTTACAATTAACAAATGTAAAACTCTTATAATGTAAAGCTTTACAAAAAAGCTCTTTTCAAATGTAAAAAAAAGCTTTTCAGGCATATAAAACAACAAGTCTTGCGACTTTAAACAGCTCGACTGATCACATCAGCCTCTGAAAATAAAATGCAAGAAATATAGTATGAAGTTTATAAATTCTAAATTCTATTTTTTTTTTTTTCAAATAAAACGCCACTTGCCAGAAATAATAAAATAAAAATCGAGCTGTTGATGTTTTTTTTAAATTGTTCTTCAGCTTCATTTTTGATTGATAAATGTAACTCTGTGTGTTACCTCACTCTCATCGCTCTATAGTCTATGACCGCACTTGCGATTTTTCGTCACTAGACACTTCTTTTTATGTGGGTGCACGCATTTGCTACAAATAAGTAGCGACCGAAAAATCGCTTGAAAAAAATGGAACTTGTTTATAATCGCTACGATTTTCAAGTCGCATGTGCGTGCATTCACATTTAACGCCATGTGTCTGTCCTATTTAATGCGGCTAAGAAATCGTGGATTAAAAATCGCAAGTGCGTGCATAATAATTTCTTCTTGCTACTACGATTTTTAAGTCGTAGTAATTTTAATCGCAAGTGTGAGCATGTCCATTTGAATACATTTGTTTCATTTTAAATTACGACAATCGCATCGCAAAAAAAAATGAAACAAATTGCGACCTTTAAATCGTCACGATTTGTTGGTATCAAGTGCGTTCATTCTCATTTAGGCTCGTATTCACCGAGCGCTCCTAAACGGCTCTTAACTTTACGAGGCTCTTAACTTGAAATTTCTGTGGGGTATTCACCGACCACTCGCAAGTGTTTTTCGAAGTTCGAAAATGAGAGCCACTCTCTCTTGTTCAGGCATACCCAAACTGTGAAATGTTGTGGAATGTTGGTCTTGACAGCAAATGGATACTCTTCTACTTGGCATTGCTCACATGGATTCGAGTCAAATGCGTGCGTGGCACACGCACAAGCGAACAAATTTTCGAAGAGAGCGCTCGTAAGTTAGGAGTGGTCGGGACCACTCCTAACTTTTAAGAGCGCTCGTAGATCTTCACTAATATTGCTTGGTGAATAGGTTTATGAGCTTCTTAAGTTATGAGCGCTCGGTGAATACCGGCCTTTTTTTTTTTTTTTTTTTTTTTATAATCTACCCGCGCTCAAGGGATTATGATTACCCTTTAAATGTTTCAACACAGCGCGGGCGTGAAGTTACGGAAGAGAAAGAAGGATAGGAAAGATGTGTGGCACGATGTTCTGAGACTGAAGGTTGTTGTCTCAGATATTTTATCTCCAGGGATGGCGGCTGAACTAAAGCGGAGAATGCCGTGTCTTATTTCTAAGTCGCTTATAATTCACATTATTTTATTCGTGTTCATCCTTGTTGGGCATACTAGTTTAGCTCAATTACATGTTGATAGTGTTATGCCTGAACAACATGCAATGAGTAAACCAGCAACTCATTGATGACAATTTTAGAAGGCTTTTAATGGAATTAAAACGACATAGGCGACGGCAGGGATCGAACCTGTGATCATGAGGTTCACAGGCGAGCACACATCCATCGCGCCACGGCCATCCCCAAACTTAAACTCATGTGTTCTATTTTTGCGACTAAAAGAACCGCGCGATTGAAATCGCAAGTGCGTTCCTAGTCTAAATCGTCACGATTTGTTCGTATCAAGTGCGTTCATTCTCATTTAAACTCATGTGTTTTATTTTTGAGATTAGAAAACCGCGCGATTGCAATCGCAAGTGCGTTCCTAGCCTAAGGGCTATTTTCATACTTCATTTATATAAAATGGAGTTGAAGCTGATTTTATGTCCAGCAGGAATTTTTCCATTTTAAGTGGTAAATGCTTTGTCGCAAAAAATCGTTAGTGGGGTAAGATAAGAGTAAGCGGTATTGTTCCATGCTGATGATTTGCGGATTTACCATTCATAATAAGCATTTATCGCGTAATCGCGATTAAGTATTACTTAAAGTATTATTTCTATATCCGTATATGAGCTGACGCACACTGCATTAATTAGTTTTTCAAATTTTTGATTTGGAACTTTCAAAATACCTACTGATTTAGGAATTCTATTTTTTCATTGAGATAAAAAAATGATTTATTTTTTATTTAAAAACAATTGTGCAAATTTGCCATTGTTTAATATACTTCAATTGTGAACATTGTTTTCAAAACAAAAAGAAAAATATCTCTAGTTAAAAATGGATGCGGTTCAACATGAATAAGTAAATAATAAAGCTCATATTTCCCTACTGAAAATAGATAAAGATTAAGAAGCAGATTCGCGTAATTATAGGAATACAATGACAAAACGAAGCGATTTGAAAAGTATTCCATTCTCCAATTATGAATTCACCAATGACTCGTCACAGTACCTTGTACGGTTCGACATTTTAATTAGGTTATTTTAAGGCTCGTATTCACCGAGCGCTCCTAAATGGCTCTTAACTTTACGAGGCTCTTAACTTGAAATTTCTGTGGGGTATTCACCAACCACTCGCAAGTGTTTTTCGAAATGGATACTCTTCTACTTGGCATTGCTCACATGGATTCGAGTCAAATGCGTGCGTTGCACACGCACAAGCGAACAAACTTTCGAAGAGAGCGCTCGTAAGTTAGGAGTGGTCGGGACCACTCCTAACTTTTAAGAGCGCTCGTAAATCTTCACTAATATTGCTTGGTGAATAGGTTTATGAGCTTCTTAAGTTATGAGCGCTCGGTGAAAAATTGTTCGCTTAGACGTGTGCCACGCACGCATTTGACTCGAATCCATGCGAGCAATGCCAAGTAGAAGAGTATCCATTTGCTGTCAAGACCAACATTTCACAACATTTCACAGTTTGGGTATGCCTGAACAAGAGAAAGTGGCTCTCATTTTCGAACTTCGAAAAACACTTGCGAGTGGTTGGTGAATACCCCACAAAAATTTCAAGTTAAGAGCCTCGTAAAGTTAAGAGCCGTTTAGGAGCGCTCGGTGAATACGAGCCTAAGTCTAGAGTTTACATCAATAATCTTTTATTAATTCAGTATTAAACTTGAAATATTTCCGCTAAACACTTTATATTATTATTATTTTATTCGGATAAGGTCAAAATGTAAAGTTCAATTGAAATGGATGACTCTGTTTTTAATAAGTACATTATAATAATAGATGTCGATATCTTCTATCTCAAAAAATCCTAGTGCAGGTAAACTGTCAAGAAATATCCTCTGAAATAGTTAGTTGTTTTTATCACTTTCGGCCAATAACAATAACGTCAGTAGTGAGAAGTCGAACCATATTCATTGAAGCGTTTGTATTGAAATTACATACGACTAGCAGTCCATATAATTATAATAAATGCAGTGTTATGTGCACATCTCTTTCATCCTAATGTTTTCTGGTTTTCAATTATTTATTGTCTTTTTTCGTTACACTGCAGCTTACACCACCATATAATGAAAATCCATCTACTCGCCAGAGTAAGAACACATTTTTGGATCTTTGAAATAGATCCAATTGTTTTTGTAATGTGTGTTAAAAAAGAAACCAGATCAAGATCCATATACATCGGTAGATAATAAAACGCACCTAAAGTCTGATGTTTCTTTACTGATCAGATTTGCCACGGTGGCCTGCCAAAACGGCAAAGGACAATCCAGTGTGCCGGGATACAAGTATTTTAAAAACAAGTATGTTTTTCATATTGCTAACACTAATAACTGAGTTTTCTGCCGGCAGAATTCCAGAGGGCGTAAATCCAATATGTATGTTTATCTATCCGCGTTTGTAGTATTGAATTTTAAAAAAGGCTTGGAATTAAAAAAAAGAACGGTTGGTTTAACCGAAAGCAACTCGGAGGAATGAATGCTCCCGTGTACAGATAACCTTACACACATAAACTGTATAAGTCTTTTACTTGCCTACCTAGTCCGGGGAAAACCAGAGACAATTTATCGTTAAGAAAAAAGATAAAACAAGTTTTAGGTTTCGATCATGCATGTGATAAATAACACACAAGATGTTTGAAAAACAAATACAAATACATACTACTCGAATCTGAGCTAAAAAAAATAGAGATACTTATTTTACTTGTTATTCATTCTAGTCAGTACAACAGTTTAAAGTTCAGCATCATCTTTGTAGTTGTTTCTCCATATTTTCAATAAACTATTGATTGATCTTTGGGTTTGTATAACAATTACAATTCTCTTTAGCAATTTGTTATAATTCTTTCGTAGAAATAACGTCCTCAGCAAAATTAAAACAATATAATCAAATGTTTATGCCCTTTACCCTTTTTACGTTTTCGAGAAAGAAAAATATGTGTTTATGCAGTTTGTAGTAGGTTTTTATTTGTATGTGTATTGATTGAGGCATTGGGGCTCAGGCGGCAGAAGCAAATAAGCAGCAGCTCCCGGCATTTACAATGTGATTACAACTTGTTATTTATATTTCATATAATCTTTCGTATGATTCCCAACTAAAAGTGTACCCTTTTTTATGTTTCATTTCAGAATCAACACCCCTAGTGACCGTTGGAAAGTTGTCGGATATTGATACTGAAAATCTAAGCGAAATTAATCTTAACGATACATCGGTTCCGTCATCACTATCATCAAATATTGCCGATCCTTCAGATGAGAACAGTAATAGTCTATTAGAATCCACTAATCAGATAGATAATTCAATTCTGAGTCAAGCAGCATCTTCGTTTTCGCAACTGCCATCAGTTGCTTCTTCTGTATTTTCTACATTCTCGAAAAAATTCAATTCAACTTCAGGAAGAGACGATTTCAACGCGAATCCTCAACTAGATATTCAACCATTCACAACACCATTTGTTGGTCAGGTTTCGGTGCCACAACCGCAAATACAACCACCGCCAACTGTGTTTGCAAACGAACAACATCAACAACAACAACAGATTGCACTACCACCTCAAACTCAACCGCAAGCACCAACTGCTGTACCACCAACATTCTACACCCCCACTGAGGTTCCATCGGCTCCAAGTGCACCTACTTGTCCACCACCAGCTTCTGGCCAAAATACCTATCGACTATCGGCAAGAAAGAAAATATACGCCCAAATTCCGGGTCTGTCTTCGGCACAGCACGAGCCATCGTTGCCAACCTCGGCAACTGGTTTTCAACCTCCAATAGGTTTTGAAGCATTGGGTGCACCTACTTATTCAGAAAATCCACCATTCGAGAAACCAGAAGAGCGTAAAGGAGGCTTATTTTCGTTGTCAAATCTTGGAGTTCCGAACGTTTTGCAGAATTTATCAGGCTTTGTTCAATCTGCCACTGGAATTTCTCAGAGACCACAAGAACAACCGTCTGCTACTGGTTTTGGATCAATTGGAGTTGCACAGGCTACTCCGCCAGCTTATTACCCTCAATCAAGTCCATCTAACTTTACTGGGATAGAACCAGTTCAGACGACTTCGACGGGAGTTAATTTCTTTGCACCGCCTGTTTCAAGTGCGCCACAATTATTTATACCAGCACAAGTTCCTCCGGTATTACCAGGGACTACATTACCACCTCAGCCTCCAAAAGGCCCACCAACCACTGGAGCTCTCTATTCAACTCAACCAACTGAAGCAGGTCAGTCGATTTCCACTCAGCAACAAACAATTTTTGAACCCACGACTTCATCATCTCGTCCGCCATCTGTAGGAAGCTATTTTGGAGGACAGCTCGCTAAGAGTTCAACGCCAGATAATAAACCTGATTTGAAAGCTTTTGAGCCTCATCAGCCTTCACAACCTGAATTCAGTTCAGAGAAAACTTTTTCAGGTTCATCAACCAATTTGTTCGGACCTCCACCAACAACTGGAAGTAAGTTTTCAGAACAACCACCCACAAGTGTTCCTCCTGAATCATCTCCGCAGTCGAATTTGAGCCTAGAGCAAACTACATCCGGTCCACCTCCGAACTTGTTCGGAGCTCCATCAACAGCTGAAAGTAACTTATCTGTACCGTTACAAAGTGTTACTCCTGAATTGACAACTCAGACTAATTTGGAATTCAAACAAGCTGCGTCAGGTCCGCCTTCGAATTCCTTCGGACCTCCACCAGGAGCTGGAAGTAAAATCTCAGGATCATTGTCGTCGTTTTTAACACCTAATTTTTTCACGTCTCCTACAGGTCTACCACTAACTTCATTACCTCCAGACATCCCTTTGTCACCACAAGTAAAGCCAATAAGTGTTACTCCTGCGTCGCCTTCGCAGGAAGATTTGAATTCGCAGCAAACTATTTCCAGTCCGCCCCCAACTTTGTTCGGAGCTCTTCCAACAAGTGAGAGTAACTTATCAGGAGCAACATTCCAAAGTGTTACTCCTGAATTGACTAAGCAGCCAAATTTGAATTCAGAGCAACCAGTGTCAACTCCGGCTTCAAATTTTTTCGGACTTCCACCAGTAGCTGGAAGTTATATTTCAGGACCACCGCCTAAAAGTGATACTGCTGAATCGCTTTCAAAACCCAATTTTTTCCCGTCTCCTTCTTCAGGTCTACCACTTACTCCAGGCATCCCTTTGCCACCACAAGTTAAGCCACAAATTTCTGGTCCACCATCTGCTGGTCCACCATCGTCATCATTCCGTTTACAAAAAGGAACTCGATTGTACAAGAGCCCATTTGCAGTTGCTCAGTCTGAAAATCAACCTCAAGTACAGATTTATAAAAATAACTTGGCGATAGCTGCTGAACCTGTCAGCTATTTCAATCCACAACAAACATTTTCACCACCTCAAGGAGAAGTAATTCGACAGCCAATTCCAACGCAAGAACCTCTCCCTCCAAAGGATAATTCTTTTTTGCATTCATCAGTGGCTACACCGCCACTTTGTAAAGCTTCAGAGCATCCTCCAACTGCGGACGGGATCAACTACTTTAATCCCCAAAAATTTGATTCCGGTACAGGGATTCCTTACTCTACAAGAACTGCTGCTCCATTGAATATTTTGGAACCTACTGCTGCGTCTGAAAGAATTTCAACAAACCCGATAAATTTTTTCAATCCACAGGAATTAAATTCTGCTCCGGGGCTTATTGATCTTACAAAAGGAGTTGCTTCCGCGAGTATACAACAACCACTAGCTGGCCCAGGCGGAGTTTCAACAAAACCTCCAAGTTTGTTTTCATCAACCAACGCACCACCAATTGATAACGTACCCAAGTGTCCAACAATTGTAGAAGGGGTCAATCCACAAGACATAACACCACATTCACTTGGATTAGATACAGAAACTGTTTCTATTTCAGCTAACCTTTCGTCAGTTGCAGATCAAAACCTATCAAATAAAGAAAATTATTTGTCTAACCAAGCTCCCGAGCAAAGAAAATCTCAACCATTGAAGGAAGTATCAAAAATTAATCCAGAAACCGACATTAAGCAGGAAAGATTAAACTTACTTCAAGAGCAACAAAATAATATCTTACCTCCACCACCATCGGTCAATTTTGGAATAACTACACAATCAAAAGAAACAGCTAACTTTCCGCCACCACCTCCACAGCACTCGTTTCAAAATAAACCAATTTCGAATCCTTATCGAAAGGGCTTACAGCCAGCGCATTCACAATTGGCAGCTCCCCCATCTTTGTCATCGTTTTTTACACCAGTCGATCAAGGGAATAATTTCTTTCAACCAATCACTTCGGGGCCAATTCCAGAAGCACAACAATCAGCTGCAAATTTTGTTACTGAAGCTAACTTTGTTAATCCTCAAGAAAAGCCTTTGAACATATCTTCAGGACCATTAAAATCTTCAGAGGATTTATCTCAAGAAGCTCCCAAACTTTTGGAAGAAACTTCAACTCCATCGGAAAATCTACAACCTTCAATTGAACTTTCAGAACTAGAACCTAATTTACCAATCAGGGAATCGACTCCTATTTCATCAGTTATTCCAGAACAAAATCAACCCACGTCTGGAGAAAACATATCAGAAGCGTCAGAAAAACCCGCTTCACCTCGACCAGCTGAAAATCCATTAAGTTTTTACAAACCTGACATTGCTCCGCCTTATTCGAACGACTTACAAGTGGCATCCAAGCCAGAAGAAAGTTCCAAAATTGCTTCGCCACTTAAGTCCCAGGATACCCCTGTTCCCGAACCTGTGCCAAATTTATTTACTGGATTTTTTGATCAAGCAGCAGCTTCGTCTGTAGCTACCCCCAACCCCGTACTTGTCCAACGACCATCACTTCCAGATCCGACAACATTTTTCGATTCATTCAGTTTAGTACCGAGTTTGGGAGTTCCAGCACCTCCCACCGAAGATCCTAACAGTCAGCGGATTCAAAACTTCTTTAACAATCCTCCACCGAAAGAACTCGATACCGTTGGAGATTTGAACTATAATTTGGTAGGCAGTGGGCTTTCGGTGCAAAATCTACAAATTCGTTCTCTTACACCAGCTTCTAATTTAGCCGAACCACCGTCGTCTTCTTGTTCGGAATTTTCGGAGCTAAATAGCTCGCTGTCAGCTGCCAATAGGCAGCCTTTAATCCAAGCTGCAGATTCGACTAAAGTATCACCAGAGGAGGAGGCAATTTTTGAATCGCCAGAATACCAAGATTTGCCCGAGGAGATAGTGAATGAGCTAAAAATGGCCAATAGCTTGCTAGGAAACAGTAGTCCCACAAATGAGGTTTGTCTTGAAACATTTTCGAAAAGTCTTAAATTTAATGTTGTGATGTTCCTTCATACTGAAATAGGTATACAAGCCAGCTGTTAAACATTGGTTTTACAAGAGAAAACTTGATGTCAAGTGTTTGTGGACTCCGTTCTCTTTTCACGACTCGGCCCTGATTGAGGAAGCTTTCTTGAAAGGAGGTGAGCATACTAGCATATGGATTTTTTTTAAATTGTCAATATCGTTTTCGTTTGCAGATAAAGGTGCCAACTTGGTCCCAGTGGAAGGTGGTCGATTCGATGTTAACATTTCAGAACGAACAAAAAGTCCGGTCTATTGGGAAGGCGAACCAATTGAAGTGAAGCGTTGCTCATGGTTCTTTAAGGCAAATGACTCAAAGTATGTCCCATATGAAGAAGAAACCGCAGATCTATTAGAAGAAGAGTATAAAAAAGCTTCGGAGAGCTGTGAATGGCATAAGAAAATTCCCATCATGGCTGGAGAAACTGTGGTCTTCCATGGTCCGACAGTAATTGTTCATTTCCAGCCACAACAGCAAGTCGATTCATGGGGTGGATCGACGGTTAGTAAATTATTTTTTTACATTAATTTTCGAGTTCAGTGCAACTACACAGTTTGACACAGTTATTCCTTTTTTGCACTGAAATTACTTATTAATAGAATAGAAAAGCACCCTCGATCTAATGATGATGTTATTTTAAGTTTAAATTTAGCCGAAAACGTTCGCTTAAATCAGAGAAGGCGCAGCATAAATAGGCCAGCGTTTTTAGACTTATAAGGTATCCATTAAAGTTTTGGCTTTTTTGTAGCTTTTTTACATAAAAAGTGGCGTCCAAAACAGTTATATTTGGTAAAAATATGTGTCGTCTTCGTCAACAACCCAATTCAAATAATGACGTATTATATTTGACTGGATTGAGTTCATAATTGCAGGCTTTGTTGCCGATGTCCTGCCTAAAATATGCTCCAAATTTATAAGCACAATTACAATTGCATGTGTGCATTCATCATACTTTCTTTAAAATAAGTTCATATATTGTGAATTGAAATAGAAAACGTTAACAAAATGTGAAAGGTATAAATAGTATAAAAAGGTTTATAAATGGCTAGTAAAGCAACTTATTTTAAATCTTAATTCTCAGTCCTCAAAGTCCGAAAGATACCGTTTATGAAAACATGGGGCAAAAGTTAGCAGAAATAAAAAAATTAAAAAGCCGAACAAGAAGGAAAATATTTTTGAATACTTAAAACTTTAGAATGATGTTAAGGCTATTAAAAAAACTTATATTAAATCTAATTGTTCCGAAAAAAACGGTGTCATGCTCATGCAAAATTATTACTATTTGTTTACAATAAATTATGAACGCAATTTTAGCAGGACTGCGGAAGTTTTACAAGTTAACTTTCCAACCTTTTTCCAAACAAGTCAACGTAGGATTACCTAAAAAGAAATAGGCTTATCTATAGAACTAAAATATGGAATATTACTAAAGATGGGTTTTTACCGTCTTCAGGCCAAAGCAGTATTTTTTCTTAGTTTCTATTCATGTTACAAGTTTTTATTGCTTGTTTAAAATGTATTCCGTTTTTCTCTGTAGGGTTGATTTTGTGTTTCCTGAAACAATTCTCTCAGCTTGATAACTATTCTACAGCTGTATTCATACAATTGACGATTAAATTCGTACCGGTGTTGAAACAGTTAACAGTGTTGAGAACAGTTGAAAGAACGGAAAAACTTTTTTGCTTCGTTCCTCGTATTGTTATTACATTTTTTTTTTTTGATTTTTTGTTTAAACTTGGAAGTTGGAGCATACAAAATAACACAGATTAGTCTGACGTGGTACAATAAAGAGCAAGGTAAAACAAACATTAATTAGTGTGGAAGAGTATCTAAATAGTTTGAAAATCAACTGATTCAATATCAAAATAGGCTTATTTACATAAAAACAGAAGCTGTGGAATATAACTATAAACTAGGTTTTGGAGAAAGGGTCATGGATTTTCGTAAAAAAAAAACTAATTTGCTCTATTAAGCATTTCGTGACGGCTCAATTTCTTACATTTATTTTTTAATATTTCAATTATTTACTAATTGTCATTCTTATCCCGATTTTTTAAGTTGTCTCATAAGAGTAGTTTTTTGTTTGAAATCGGTAAGAGTCTGTTTTCACCGCACCGGTTCCCGCAAAAAGATTCATCTATTTATTCGTATTATTTTATTTTTTTTTAATTCAGTTCATTATCAGGATTTTTTTATAATATCAACAATTTATCTTGCCAATTAATCCATACTAAATACAGTGGTTTTCGATGTGACATCTTCTTTTTTTAATTTCGAAAAAGTTCTACTCTAATTTTATCAAATGGTTTTTATCAAATGGTTTTGGAGTTGGAGTTGACGAAATACTTTTGATTTCTGTCAATACTGTACTATAAGTGTAAGTCAAAACTAATTTTTAAGCTAAGCGGATGGAACAGCTTTCTGCATGCAAATTAAACTACTTAAGTCTTGACTTTTTAAAGCTTTCCTTGGTTTCTTAAAATACGAGTATATGAATACAACTTACCACAATAAATGATCTTTGGTAGAAAGTAATAACCAATGAGCAAGTTTAGTTTAGCTTTTTACTAATATAGACTCAACAATGTAATTAAAATTTATTGGCGGAGATGAAACGGAAATCTGGAAAAGAGTTTCCCACTGAATGCAGAATGTACAAAGGGAATGGCAGATATGTTCTGGAAAATTTAAAAAAAATGGGGTGCATTTACTGACAAACATATCAAATGCCATTATTCTAATCGAACCCAAATGTTTTTTTGTATTATTGCTTTTAAAACATAAACACAGAATACTCGATCGAGTACTATGTTCGCATTGATTTTACATGCCTGCGGGCTAGTTCGAGACCAAGTTTTAGATGGAAGCTATTTTAATTCCGGGAATTTAGCGAATTCAAGGGATTGATTGCTCAAGCGAACTTGGGCAAATAAAGTGGTTTAGGTGCATAGCCTTCAATCGCTAGATGTAGCGATGGATCAATCTTTTAGTGGTTTGTATATCATAATTCATAAAACAAGTTTTTTTCAAATTCCAAAAAAATTACGCATTGAAAAAAATCGTTCTTGTTTTTTTTTTTTGCATCGGGAACGAAATTGGCACAAAAAAAGAATAAAAACGAGCTAAGTAAGGTTATTATTTGTACTCATTTAAAAAATAAGCATACACTAAACCCATTATATGGTGCACATTTACTTTTGTGACACATTGTAACTTTTGTAAAACTTTATTATTCTGTTTTCACTATAAATAATTTGAGAATTTTCACCTTATATTAATCGCTTACTCACGCGAGTAAAAGTCCCTGTCACCGAAACCCCCGAAACAGGAAAATCGAGTATTTTAAAATGTAAGCGAGCATCACTTAGATGCGCGAATACCATGTCCTAATATGCTTTTCTTTTGCCCACATATCCCACTAACAAATATCTGGCCTTTCTGCAAGCCAAATTAATATTGAGTGTGCAGTCAAATCATTTATATATTGAATATTCCGGGAAAGATTTTGCATTTTTCTATTATAATAATTTTTGCTTTGATAAGCATATTTGGACCTTCAAGAAGTTGTGGACCATACCTATGTATGTGTATAAAACGTTAATTAGACGGCTCGTATAGAACCCAGGCCTTAAGCGTGAGAGTTCCAATCCAACGGACTAACCATTACAAAACAGGTTACTGTTACCATAACTTGTACATTTATATATTTATAATTTTTAATTCATATCAAAATTGTGTTGTTTTTGAGATGAATATGTTTTTCCTAAGCTTATAATGCTAGGTACCGTTATTTGTACTGTACAAATATGTTTATGTAAAAATTCCCCTGTGAGGAATCATTAAAATTATTCTTCTTCCAAGTTGGAAGAAAATCACTTCATGGGCTTAGGCAGTCGGTTGAATTGGAGGTACAACCTACAAACATAAATATATACTTACAGACAAAACCAAATGTTTTTCTTTCTCTAGACACTATGCTTTGACAATAAACAATATTACATTTTAAAATTTTACAAAATTTACCTCCCTCTTGATATTAGTTGAATACTTACAATCTTCATCTCCAAAAGATTTATAGTTTCACAATATTTTATAGCTTTCGAAGCTTTATAAAAATCATTTTTTCTTATATGAAACAGCAAACCATTACACGTCCACGAGTTGTAAAGCGAGATCTTGATGATTTTAACATCGATGAAGGTGAATCACACAAAGTTGATCATTTACTCTTCATGGTTCATGGCATAGGATCAGCCTGTGATCTTAAAATGCGTTCCGTCGAAGAAGTTGGTAAGTACATCTTTTAATTAACTATGAAAAATAATCTTACAATAATTATTTCAGTGGATGAGTTCCGCAGCATTGCCTTACAATTAGTTCAATCGCACTATAAAAATTCAGTCGAAAATGGTTGTGTTGGGCGAGTGGAAGTTTTGCCGGTATCATGGCATAGCGAACTACATTCCGACGAATTTGGCATCGATGAGAAATTGAAATCGATAACTCTTGAATCCATTCCGAAGCTTCGAAACTTCACAAACGATACACTTTTGGATATTCTATTCTATACAAGTCCAATGTTCTGTCAAAGAATCATAAATACTGTTACATCATCCATGAATGATATTTTTGTAAAATACAAGCAAAGAAATCCAGAATTTCATGGAGAAGTGTCTCTGGCCGGTCATAGTTTGGGCTCTTTGATTATGTTCGATTTGCTGTGTCATCAAAGGCCCCACAAGCAAAACGAAGAAAAAAATATGGTAGGTTTGGCTTTGTCCAGTTTTAAGTTGCGTATACTTATTTGTGAATTTTTTTAGGAAAATCCTGACGAAATGACTTCAGACTTTCCAGTAGAATCAAATCAACTCAAGGAAGAAGAAGAAGGCAAAAATATCACATATAAAATGGGACAGGCTGGAACTGGTCAACCATTTATAAGCTACCCGCAGCTTCTTTTCCAACCGAAAAAGTTTTTCGCACTTGGATCACCCATTGGTAAGAATCTTATTCCTTGATTTGATGTATTCCAACATAAAACAATTTATTTATTCAGGCATGTTCGTCACAATTCGGGGAATAGACAAACTTGGGTTGGATTTCCGTCTTCCAACGTGTCCAGGGTTCTACAATATATTCCATCCTTACGATCCAGTTGCATATAGACTCGAAGCACTAGTTAATCCAGACATGAACGGAATCCCGCCAGTGCTAATTCCTCATCACAAAGGTAGAAAACGAATGCATTTAGAGTTAAAAGAAACAATGAGCCGAGTAGGAGCCGATTTGAAGCAACGTTTCTTCGAAACCTTTAAGACTACTCTAGATAGTGTGAACTTCTTGACTCCAAAGATTAAAAATGATCCAAAGGAATTGAAAGAGGAAGTCGATAGGGTAAGTTGCTTGAATGTAAAAAAACTAATTTATTCAATTCAAAATATAACCAAATATAGCTCTTGGAATTACAGGCCCAGCAAGGGCAACAAACACAACAAAGCATTGCATCAACA
The DNA here is from genome assembly GCA_963931855.1 of Philhelius festivus. Classification (NCBI taxonomy): domain Eukaryota; kingdom Metazoa; phylum Arthropoda; class Insecta; order Diptera; family Syrphidae; genus Philhelius; species Philhelius festivus. The sequence goes on along the minus strand of OZ007556.1, from coordinate 4,277,956 downwards.
TCTCGATCAAGAGCCAATTCGAACTCTACCAACCAATCAGATACAGATGCAATTGAAATTGATTTCCCATTGGGCAAGTTGAATGACTCGAAACGTGTTGACTATGTTCTGCAAGAGGCTCCTTTGGAATTCTTCAATGAATACTTATTTGCTTTGAGCAGTCATGTTTGCTATTGGTAATTAAATTATCCATCGGGAAAAAACACATTTGACTAACATTACTTTTTGTTTGTTTTCAGGGAATCTGAGGATACCATTTTGTTTGTAATGAAGCAAATCTATAATGAGATCGGTATCAGTCCAGATAGTCAAGTACCCCAACAAACAATGACAATTGAAAGGCCCAGCTCTAGCGGAAGTACAACGCAGCAATCGCCTACAAGTTAAGGCACAACATCTTTTTAAACAAAAAATTTAAAACAAAAAGTCAACTATTTTACTACTACTAATATACGAGTATATATGTATAATGTATGTCCGATCATTTAATTACAAAAAAAAGAAAGAAAAAGTATGAAAGTTGATATTCTCAGAGGATATATCATTGTTGTTGTGTTTGTTCGTTTTTTATCCAATAATTAATAAATATTGTCCTGATTTATTCAAATTTTGTGTTAAAATATGTTTTTTTTTTTTTTAATGAGTCATGAAGAAGCTTAGATAGTTGTAGTTCAAACATAAAACCAAAGAAAATCATCATAAAAAAACCATGGCAGAGCTAGGTTGTCGAACGAAAAGACTTTGTGAACCGCCTCAGAAGATGAAATTTGACGTTGAAAGCTTTTTCGAGAAACTCACCGCTCTGCATTCGCAAACCACAGACGCCAACAATAAGTGGTCCCAGTATCAAAATATCATCAAAGAGGCAGCCGAAACCACTCTATAAAAAATACCCATATGGTGATGAATGTACTATATACCTTATAAATTGGCAGAAGATGAACATGCCAATATGCTGCAGGGCAAAACAAGATTAGCGGGGGAAGGGAGTAGAAGAACATCCTGTTTAGAAAGAAGAGCGAGTGTCAAGCTCAAATAGATGTTATAAGAAAGAATGGCCCACTTTATAGCCTTATTACGAAATAGTCACCAAAAGGGGAAAGTAGATGTATTAAACCATTATTTCCAAAATTTGCTGAAAGGACATCATTTAATTCTCTCTAATGTCTCTGACGATATAGACGTGTTTTTTAATCGGTCCAGCTAAAGCTAGTTAATCAGTGCTAAAAACTCACAATCCGGGTTCTCTAAATAGCTTTAATCCGAGAATTTATAATTTTTTCTAAAGTTCCTCTATTTGTTTTATTTATTTTCTTGATAAATTCAGTCAGTGTTGCATAAAAATAACTAAATTTCAGTGCATTTGCCTTCATTTCTCTACACCTGACATTCTCTCAAAATAAATATACCTCTAACCATGTCACGCTCCAAAACCCTAAGAGAAAAAAGTATGTACTCTTCTCCCTCCAATAAAATACATACATCCCAAGATCTGGAAGAAAAACTTGAAAAGTGTTGTGCATCAATGCGTCAAACATTTGTGGAGGAGATAAATAAGATGCGTATTGAATTTCTAAATAAAATTGATGAAGTGAACGAAAAGTGGACTCAACGATTTGACAGTATCAATAATGCATTGTCAAGTTTAATTGTACGAGTTGATAAAATTGAATCAAACTTCAAACACCCCTGCCATGTTCCAAGTTCAAAGTGCCGAGATGCTTGCTCTACGAAAGCAAGTTAATTTCCTCGAAAGAAAAGAAGTTGCTTGTGATGCCGTTCTCTTTGGTGTCCCTGAACTCCCCGGCGAAAGCTTAGAACAATATTTTCATGAACTCTGTGCCACTGTGCAATGTAACCCTGTGCCCATTTTGGTTAACTCTTTTCGTGCAAAAATGCGAAACAACACCCATAACTCATCACAAAACAATTCACCATCCATTATTTTCAAATTCAACACCTCGCATGATCGAAATGCAGTTCTTGTTGCTGCTGCAAAATATCGACAACAAAAAAAATCTGCATTGAAACTATGTGACATTGGATATACATCGAAAGACAATAACTCAAACTGTTATCTTAATGAAAGTTTGAGTAGATACTCTCGATTCTTATTGCAAAGTGCTCTTGGTCTAAAGAGGAAAAAGAAATTGTTCTCTGTTTACTCTAAATCTGGAATTGTGTATGCTAAAAAAACTGAAAATGGTAAAAGCTTTTCTATTGAAAGCTCAGAAGATCTTCACTCCATCGCTGCTGGTGCTGCTGTTGCTGCTGCTGTTGGCTGATTAATGACTCATTGTTTTATTGTTATTTTAATTAGTATTGATATAAAATTATATTTTTCTGTGCTAACTTCTTTCTCTTATTTTTACTTTTTCCCTTTTATTACCCTCCTATTACGCTCCTGTTACTCTTTTTCTTACTTTCTTTCTTTCTCTTTTATAATTTATATTTTTCTTGAGTGGTATTTATTATTTTTCTCTTGTTTTTATATTTGCAATGAGTAATTCTATTTCATCGCACAGTGGGGGTGTAAAATCGACTTACACCATGATAAATATTTTATCAAATTATCGAGAAGGTTTTAAAGTTTGTCATTTAAATGCGCGTAGTCTGAATCAATGCAAATTAGATTACTTAAAATATTTATTTATGAATTCTGGTGTTGATGTTATTTGTGTATGTGAGACATGGTTCAAAAGCGACATTTGTGATGAGCAGTATAATATACCAAATTACTCAATTTTCCGGAATGATAGAATAACTTATACATGGGGTGGCGGATTAGCAATTTACTGCAAATCCTCTTTAAAATGCAAAATTGTGGGTAAATCTACTGATTCGAATACTGAGTTTTTAATAGTCGAGGTTGCGGATGGTTGCACCAAATGTTTAGTGGCTTGTGTGTATGTACCAAATAGAAGTTATTCTCCTCAGGCTTTTTTCTCTGAACTCTGCGAATTCTCTGCACAATACGAGCACATTTTAGTCTGTGGGGATTTTAATGCTGATATATTAAAAAATGATTCTCGGTCTTTTCAAATTCTTGATTTTACATCATCTTTGACGAATTAAATAATTACTTCGTCGGAGACACTACTAATGATACTAGTCTTGGTTCTCTTGGTAATTTGGTGCACCAATCTCTTAACTTAATGAATGATTTTGAAATAGTTGCAGTAACTGAAATTGAAGTTGTTAATTGTATCGCCATATTAAAATCCTGTTCACCTGGTGAAGATGGCATACCTATGCGTTTTATAAAAATGATCCTGCCGTTTATTGCATCTCATTTAACCCACATTATAAACCACTGCATTACTACTTCAACTTTTCCTAAACTATGGAAAACTGCTCGAGTTGTACCTGTTGCTAAAAAAGCAAATGCTATTACTCCTGGTGACTTTAGACCAATTAGTATCTTGCCATGCTTATCTAAGGTTTTCGAGAAGCTTATAGCAAAACAAATCCTTTTTCATTTATCTAATCATAATTTACTTTATGCTGGTCAATCTGGCTTTAGAGCGAACCATAGCTGTTCCACTGCTATAGTGAATATATTCGAAGATATAAGACAAAGTTTTGATAAAGGATATGTTACACTTCTCTGCTTACTTGATTTCTCGAAAGCCTTTGACAAAGTTAACCATGATATTCTTTGTTGGAAGTTAAAAAACTTGTTTGGTTTTGGTAACAGTGCAGTTACGCTTCTGAGGAGCTTTTTAACTGAAAGATTTCAACGAGTTGTAACTTCTAATTCTTCCTCAGCATTTCTGCCTATTAAGCAGGGTGTACCACAAGGATCAATTCTTGGCCCAATTCTGTTTTGTATTTTCGTTAATGATATGCCATCTGTTTGTCGTCACTCGACAATACACCTTTACGCTGACGATGTGCAGTTGTACTCGTCCAGTCCAATTTCTGAATTAACTGAGCTAACACACAACATAAACGAGGATCTTTCTAGCATTCAATCTTGGTCAAGTGAAAATGGCTTGCTCCTTAACCCATCCAAGTCACAAGTTATCCCAATATGCTTCAAAATACCACCTCTTAGCAATTTTCCTGACATTTTTCTTTCAAGTAGTAAGCTAAAAATTGTAAAAACTGCAACAAACCTAGGTTTTGTTATAAATCATAACCTATCAGGTTATGACCATACTAATTATGTTATAGGTCGAGTGTATGGATGCTTACGAAAACTGTGGATAACTGCTAGTTTCACTCCCTTAGACACAAGACGAAAACTTGTGACAAGCCTCATTCTGCCCCTAATAACATATGCTGAATGTGTTTATAGCAGCTTAGATTCCTTATCACAGCGAAAATTACAAGTAGCTTTTAATGATGCAGTGCGTTATATCTACTGTTTGCGAAGATATGACCACATATCACCTTATGTAAATTGCTTGCTAGGATCTTCTCTTAAGCAATATATCAACGCTAGAAATTGCATATTATTACATAATATTATTGTCAACAAGACTCCGTTTTATTTATATGACAAACTTATTTTCTCACGTTCCCCTAGGACATTTTCCCTCATTGCACCTCGATATCGTTACCTTAACTCATCCCGTCTGTTTTTTATACATGCAATTAAACTATGGAACTCCTTGCCAATAAATATAAGGGCAATATCAAGTGCCACTCATTTTAAAAAAGCAGTATTACTCTATTTCTCAATCTCGATGTAAATACTAACTTTTCATACTATTTTCATTCTTCTTATTTTTCCTATACTTATTTTTCTTTTCTTCTTACCATATCTACTGAAATAAATTTTATAAATTAGTTTCTAAGTTCTTCTATATCTCAATGTATATATTATAAAAATTCGTTGCTTAATTTTTTAATTCTAAGTACTATAAAAGATATTAATCTTAATGTACCATGTTATTTATAGTAATAATAAATTGAAATTGAATTGAAATTGAATTGAATTGAAATTGAAGTGAGTAATAGGGGAAGAAGATAACACACTAGTTAACCATTATAAAAGAGGTAATCTTAGCTATACAAAAAACTTCCAATCACCACAGCCGCAGCATCTGATGATTAGCCAGCAGTGATCTTTAAATGCTAAGGTGATGTTTTACTTATAAAGGAAGCATACGAAACCTCCAAAAATCATGATGATTTTCTTTACCAAAATCTAGGGGACAAGGAAGAAAGAACATCAGGGCCATATGGCACAAGAGTAATTTGAGAATATGTATATTAGAACATTTACTAGTTTTCCTCGCTATAAATTTTGCGACAGTTTTGTAATTTTTGTATTAGTAATTTGTTAAAATGGCAGAAAAAAGAAAAATCTTATAATCAGCTTGCATTCCAAAGGAAAATAAATGCGGGAAATTGGTGAAATCGTCGGGCGAGCACATTCGACTGTTCAAAAGATCGTTAACAAATATCTTTTTGAATGTATGCTACTTAATAGCGCTGGAATATCTCGAAGAAAATTCTGTGTTTCATTTCGTTGATTAATCAAAGTAAACGGTTAGAGTTCTTTACAAAGTATATTAATATACCACTTCTGGGAAAGTGTTTTGTTTACTGATGAAATGAAAATAAACTTGTTTGGTTTAGAACGCTAAGAATCAGCGTACCAATACATTTTTAAGTACATTTTTCGTCACCATTCACATTCGCAAGGAGAATAGTATTTCCAGCGGAAATGTTATTCGGTATAACCCTCACAGCCTTTAAACCCATTCATAAATCTTCAAGATTGTCATTGCCGTTGATTTTGCCGGCGATTCAACCGCTTTTATATTTCTTAAGTAAGTATGTACGTGCGACTCATCCGTGCATGTTGTTTTAATAACCATTTATAAAACATCAATAAACGATTTCGAATTTTTAATCTGAATTAAAAATTCCATTAAAACTAAATGCCATTTCGGTTAAGGGTATGCTTTTATTTCACTTACAATATTTTACCTGGGCAACAGTTAAATACTTTTCTTAAACATGAGAGGACCTTTTGTAGTTCTTGTAGCACTTTGGGCATTTACCATTGCTTTGACATCAGCATTTGATTGTAGCCATATTCTATCGGACACCGAAATCAAATTTCTTAACTGGAATAAACTAGAAAAGTGCATTGTTGAGATTGGAAGATATCCTGTCGATAGAAACTCAAGTGAACGTATTTGACAATTAATTAAAAATGTAAAATGAAACATTACTTTTTGTGTCCATATACATAAATACATTTTCCTAGAATTATTAAAGGCAAATGACGGAATAGAGAATATTTATCCATTGACTTACATGCATATGGGAAATCTCGTCACGGGTATCCCATTGGATGATTTACGCAACATCACCATTGATGTAGTTGAGATTGTGAAAGCATTTGGATCCGTGCGAAAAGGTTTCACAGATGAACAAATGAATCTGATAGCTCAAAAAGTTCACGACGAATGGCCGAACAAGAATCCTAGGACATATTCGGAATATGATTTGATGTCCATGGGCCAGATTGTGTGTTATCTCAATCAATCGGATATAGCCGCAATTCATGCAGTCGCATTGAGGTACATAAGAAATCCATGGCACATACATTTTGTCAGTCTTGAAGGTTTTTTTATTAATGTATAAATATTTAATTAAACTAAATTGTTAAAAAAAATTTAATTAATTATCAATTTTTTGATCCATATAACTTATGTACATATATCTAATGTCTAAGATTTTCTGCTGAATGGATTGGAAACTTAGAAAATTGTCCTGCTGATAGAATTCAAGCTTTTGCTAGATTAGCAGTACAAGATGATGCATTTGGTCCACCTTCTAATTGGTCAACCCTCGATGTAAAATTTTGTTGTATTTTATTTGAAATAAATTCCAAATAATAAAATTTTAAATTCTAGGTCAGCATAATGGGAAATATTATAAAAGGTCTCACTTCTTCAGAAATCGATTCAATAAGCAAAGATAAATTACGTTTTAATAAGCATTATAGAATTTACACAAATCGTATCAATTCTACCACTTTAAATGCTTCAAAGAAGATGGGAAACACTGATAGTTCATACGAACGTGAACCCAACAAAATATCAGATGAAATGTCAAGTTAAAAACTGAATTTATAATTAAGTATTTGTCTTTGCTAAAATATATGGTTAAAAAAGTTACACATACGCCTAGGTGTACCAAATGAACTGAGTGACCAAATTATATTTATTTTATTAATAATTTTAAGTTCTGATTAGATTTGATTTATTTATTTCTTTGTGTTTATGAAATGTATATGAAAATTCAATTTATTCCACATTCATGTTATTCGGCTAAAGTCTCTTCATGTCCGAAATTTGGCCCAAGCTGATGAGAATTCCTAGAGGCGCGACAGGTTAAAATGTCGACCAGGTTGATCGACATTGTAGACAAACAATGTTGATGTTCAAAGTGTTCATGCAGCTCAAGACATGACATTCAGTTTTTTGAAAATTTCTTGAAAACTATAAAAATAAAATGCACGACTGGGTGGCACGAAAATTCATTTTGTAAATAACTAAAACTACTCCTTTAGCAGTTGGAGCTAGAAACGGGATACCATGTGATGAATCACAAAAAACAAATTTTGGTATATCAACTTAAAGTTTTTATTATTATACGTTTGAAAATTAAATTTTCAAAAAAAATATTGAGCCGTTTTTTGAGATATCGAATTTTCAAAAAAATTTCAAAAATTAAAAAAATATTTTTTTTTTAAGTTTTGAAATGTAATGTATTTTAAACTTTTTAGAAGCTTCTCTATAAAAAAAAATTCATTAAAATCTATTATGCCAACAATGAGAGATTCAAAATTTGAAAAATAGTTCTATGGTACTCGTAGGTACAGTCACTAATATCTTACTAAATTATAGATCGTAAAAATTAATCGAAAGAAAAAAAAACTATCAAATTCTGGGCACCGTTTTCGAGAAAAATACGATTTTTGAAAACCATTTTTTAAAATTTGTATGGTGGGTACCGTTTGTTTTAGGTAAAATAACATTCTTTCTCACATATTGTAGATACATATATTGAAAAATTTTAATTATCAAGATTGAAAAAAATCTAGCATGGGGTTTTCGAAATATTGAGTTTTGAAAAAAAAAAAATGATTTTTTTTTAAATCCAAAAATTTGTTTTTGAAAATTTGAGTACATAATATTATTATATATAACATCGCAAAACGACATCAGTGCAGAGATCAAGCGAAGAATTACTCTTGCCAACCGCTGTTTCTTCGGGCTAAGAAGGCATTTGAGTAATAAAGCCCTATCTCAAAGAACCAAGGATACCTTCTATAAGACCCTCATCATCCACGTCCTGCTGTATGGGGCTTGAGGCAGAAGCATGGACACTGTCGAAAACGGATGAAAATCTGCGTGGGTGCTTTGAAAGAAAAGTTCTTCGTTTGATCTTCGGTCCAGTCTGTATCGATAGAGTATGGAGGAGAAGGTTCAACAACGAGCTGTACGGGCTTTACAGCGACGTTGACCTAGTCAAGACACCGACGCACCAGACCGTCGAATCTTCGAATCCACTCCTGATGGTCTGCGCAGCAGAGGAAAACCCTACCTCAGGTAGCGCGCAAGTTACAGAAACACCTCTCTATTAAAACACTTTCCTTAAAATCATTTTTATGTATAACATCTAGTATTAGAAAACTTTGTTTTTATAAATTATATAAGAAATATATTCATATTCATTTTGACTTTCAACAATATTATTAGTCTTCTATAATAAAGAAAAAAGAAAATATTATTTAATCCATAATTGGAATCTTTAACTGGCGCAGTCTATCGGAATGCACATTTTTCAAAAGTATATATGAAAACCAGCATTAAAAGAACCTATAAAAGAAAATAAAAAGAAAAAATAGATCTTCAAGAAATATACAGAAGAAAAAAAAAATTTTTTTCGCTTTTCATTGAAGAAGTATCTATCTAGAAGAAAAATTAAATCAAATCAAGATTTGGTGAATTCTCAACAAATTTTCCGCATTTTCTGAAGAAAATTATAGAAGAAACATAAAAAAAAAAATTTAACATTTGGAATTAATAGTTAACAATCAAGAGTCAAGACATCAAAATCACAAGACGAAGAAAACTTTATCGACCATATCAAAAATACAAACAGAAGAATTTATAAACCAGCAGTTACCGGAATTTTTGTTGGAGTATTTAGTTATCTACTATTTTAAGAAATAGAACTTATTGTTGGGGTGAGTCTAAATTCGGTTTTTACTTTTTGGTTATTCGCAAAAAAAAAAAAAAAAAAAAAATATATATATATAACGTATAAAGTGCGTTAAACAAAATACAACATCCGAATTCACATCTAAACCTATTTGTTTGTCACAAGTTTTACAAGGTTAGATATATAAGGTTTTAAGGGTGATCTTCGCAGATTTCAGCAGATTATTTGTTGTTAAGAATCAATTGAAAATTTTTGCATCTTTGAAGTCGTTGATAGATTAATAAAGCATAACCATGACTGAATCCGAAAATGCCGTTAACATTTTTGACGCGTTTAGAATTCCTGACGCTGTAAAGGATATACCTACCTTTGATGGCAATCCTAGATTGCTTTATGATTTTGTTAACAACGTCGAAGAGATTTTGAGCCTCATGTTACATGTAAATCCGAGCTATGCAAGGATTATTTTACGAGCTGTACGGAATAAAATCATTGGCCAAGCTAATGAAATTCTAAATATGTATGGTACTTCTCTTGACTGGAAAGAAATAAAAGATACTTTAGTTCTTCACTATTCAGACAAAAGAAATGAAACCAGCTTAATAAGAGATCTTCACAAATTGAGACAAAACCAAAATAGTGTAGAGGAATTTTATTCCAAAGTTGTAGAAATTTTTTCCACTATGATGAATCATGTAAAAATACATGAAAAACATACAAATGTTATTGAATCCAAGAAAACTTTATATAATGAAATGTGTTTAAATACTTTTTTGACAGGATTAAGAGAACCTTTAGGCTCTACAATCAGGGCAATGCGTCCGAAGGTCTTGTCTGAAGCTTTCAAGTATTGTTTAGAGGAACAAAATTGTACGTATTATCAACATATACATATCCAGACAAATACAAAAAATTACAGAAATCGAAACTTCCAATCAACACATCCTTCAAATCATAATAATACACAATCAAAATATCATCAACAGAACAAACCATTTTTTCATAAAAACTCACAAACTGAATATAAATCCGTAAATCCATTCGATGAACAATACACAAATACTTCAAATGACTATGCTCATCATTCTGGTTATTCTCCAAACAACACTTCATCCAAGTTTTACAAAATTAACAATAATCCAATTGGGTACAAACAAATTTCAAATATTCCTATGGACTTATCTAGCGGAAATACAAATAGAGTATCCAATAGATCTTTTAGATCAAATAACTATCCTCAAAGACATAACCAATTATACAATGTTGAAAGCTATTATCAGGACATTCAAAATTCTAAAATAAAGTCAGCATTAGGTCAACCTAAGGACCAGTTAGAAAATTTACATCCATTAATAAATCCTAATGAATCATTTGACGCTGAGATAGACGACCAAAATTTTTGTCTACCAGCCTCGGAAAATCAATAGGCTACATAGATCTTAACAATTTCAACTCAAACCTTCTTCCTTATATCACTATTTCTAGCTTAAATGGTAGTAAACTTAAATTCTTAATAGACACTGGGAGTAACAGATCTTTTATCAGCCCAAAAATAGTAAAAAATATGAACACTTTTCCCATAAAACCTATAGAAATTAAAACAATATTTAAATCGCATTTCGTTGACAGACAAATTTTATTTAGTAGTATTTCGGAATTAAATTCAAAACAAAATGTGTCGTTTCTAGTTTTTGAGTTTCACGAGTATTTTGATGGTCTTTTCGGTATAGACATTATGCAAAACTTTGGCATGAAAATTGATCTAAAAAACTCATTTTTAGAAACCAATAACGTACAAATTCCTATACAGTTTAAACCAAATGTAATGTCCGCAACTTATGTAGTTCCACCGTTTACCAAAAAGATATGTTATTTACCAGTCGATGTTGAGTCAGGTAGTATTTACATTAAAACGACAATTATTCAAAATAATTTGATCATACCAGAAGGAATATATCAATCGATAGACTGGTTCTCATATATTGAAGTTATTAACAAATCTAATGTTGAACAGATATTTGTCATTGAACAACCTTTAAAATCAATAAGTCTAAACAAACACTCTTTTATAGAATCAAATAGCTTTTCTATTACCAGTTCTAATGAAAGTTTAAAAAATATAGATTGTAGTATAAATACTGATCATTTAAACAAAGAGGAAAAACAAACATTGGCTAATCTGATCAAAAAGTACAATGATATATTTTTCCATGAAGGACAAAATTTAACCTTTTCCAATGAAATTAAACACGAGATAATAACAAAGGATGATGCTCCTGTGTATAGTAAATCTTACCGTTATCCCTATGCATTAAGAGACGAGGTTCAAAAACAAATCAGTGAACTGCTTGACCAGAATATTATTCGTCCAAGCTTTTCCCCTTACTGTTCCCCCATTTGGATAGTTCCAAAAAAAAAGGGAAATATGGGAAGGAAAAATGGAGAATGGTAGTGGATTATCGCAAATTAAATGAAAAAACTGTCGACGATAAGTACCCTTTTCCAAACGTAAACGAAATTTTGGACAAACTCGGAAAATGTCTTTACTTTACTACTATTGACCTTGCCTCTGGATTTCACCAGATAGAAATTAAATCCGGAGATGTGGCCAAAACAGCATTCTCTGTTGATAACGGGCATTATGAGTTTGTCAGGATGCCCTTTGGCTTGAAAAATGCCCCAAGGACACTACAACGTGTTATGGATCATGTTTTAAGAGGACTTATTGGTAAAATCTGCTTGGTGTATATGGATGATATTATCATCTTTTCCACCTCTTTCCAAGAACACGTTGAAAGTCTAAAAACGGTATTTGAGAGACTACAAAATGCAAACTTTAAAATACAACTTTCTAAATCAGACTTTTTTTGTAAGGAAGTATCTTTTCTTGGACATATTGTGACATCAGATGGAATAAAACCAAACCCTGATAAAATTCAAGCAATTAAAAAATATCCATTGCCTAGGACGGTGAAAGAAGTCAAGTCTTTCCTTGGTCTTTTAGGCTATTATCGAAAATTTATAAAGGATTTTGCTAATTTGACAAAACCAATGACTCAATGTTTACGAAACGGAGAAAAGATTGTGCTCAATTCCGAGTACATAAATTGTTTTGAAACCTGTAAAGTTTTATTAAGTAACAATCCATTACTCCAGTACCCAGATTTTTGTAAACCATTCAACCTTACAACGGACGCAAGTAATGTTGCAATTGGTGCTGTGCTTTCACAAGGCTTAATTGGTTCAGACAAGCCAGTTTGTTACGCAAGTCGGACTTTGTCCAAATCAGAACAAAACTACAGCACTATTGAAAAAGAATTATTAGCGATAGTCTGGGCTACGAAATATTTTCGACCTTACCTTTATGGTAGGAAATTTCAAATTGTGACAGACCATAAACCACTACCTTGGCTTTTCTCTTTAAAAGAGCCAAATTCAAAGCTGGTACGTTGGAGACTCAAACTCGAAGAGTTTGACTATTCCATTGTATACAAAAAAGGTCAACAAAATATGAATGCAGATGCTCTGTCTCGAATCCAAATAAATGTGAATGAAGCTAATGACAATTTAGATGCTATTTCCATTCAAAACAATATTGATGAATCAGAAAGTATTTCTACAGTTCATTCAGCTCTTGAAAATATAAACGATGGTATTCCTATTTCCGAACGACCTATCAATGAATTTAGAAATCAAATAGTCATACTTAAAAATGCGAAACGCAAAAAGTTATCAGCGATATTACAAACCCCTTTTGAACAAAAAAAAAGATATATGATTGAACATAACAGCCCTACGAATAAAGAGACTATTGTATTTATTTTTGAAAACTACATAATACCTAGAAAACTTACAGCAATATTAACGGATGATGAGACTTTTCAATCTATTCAAAGTGTATTTTCGCAATATTTTTGTAATTCTGCTATTAAGTTAGTAAGATGTAAAACCATGCTTAAGGACATAATTGACATTGACGAACAACAACAATTAATAAGAGATTATCACAATAATTCTCACCATAGAGGCATAGCAGAGACTTTAGAACACTTGAAGAGACAATCATATTTTCCAAATATGAAAAATATAATAACTAGAATAATAAATAGCTGTGATATATGTCATAAGTTTAAATATGATCGTAAAGGAGTCAAATTAAAATACGCAGAAACTGAAACACCATCACGACCACTTCAAATAGTTCATCTTGATATATATTTTGTAAGCAAAGAACATTTTTTAACAATCATAGACAAATTTTCAAAATTTTCTTGTGCATATTTAATTTCGAGTCGTAATAGTTTCAATATAGTAAAATCTTTGAGACATTTCTTTTCCCACCATGGTGTACCTAGAAAAATCGTTACGGACAATGGAAGTGAATTTATTTCAACTTTCTTTAAGGACTTTTTAAATACTTATAATATAGACCATCACACAATTTGTGCAAAAAGCTCAAATGGTAACTCTCCAATAGAACGATTCCATTCCACACTCACAGAAATTATACGTATCATTCAATCACAAAACAAACAAAAACCAATCGCGGAAATTGTTGATGAGGCAGTTTTAACATACAACAATTCAATACACTCCGTTACAAAACTTACACCTTTTGAATTGCTTTCAGGACACATTAATAAAAAACAACCATTTTTCACAACCCCTACTAAATACACCGAGCAAGAATATTTAATAAATCATATACAAAACTATGAAAATTTGACAAAGCTCATACATGAACAAAGTCTTAAAAACAAACAGGTTTTAATTGCTAAATTAAATAAAACAAGGAAAATACCCCCAGATTTTAAACCTGATGAAATTATATACGAGCAAGATGATAGAAGGAACAAGTTAGCTCCTCGGTTTAACGATCACATTGTTGTAAGAAATAACATATTGACTGTAAATACCAATAAAAGAAAAGTACATAAACAAAAAATTAAACCAAATCGTAAAATAATCCCATCCTAGCTTCAAAAAAAAAAAAACATTTGTTGAGGCTTCTGAGGATCATTTAAAATACATATATGTATGTATAATATTTAACTTACATACATATATTATTTACTTTATTTTGATTCAATGTTTTATTTTCATGTTGTATTCTGTTCAATTAGCTTTTTTTGTTTCTTATCCATCAACCAAAAAAGTTAGACATCGAGTTTGGATGAACTTCAAAAAATCGTAATATTAACTTTTCTATTTTAATTTTTAGTTTCTATTATAATTGTATAACCTCTTATTATTGTTAATATTATATTAATAATACACTTTTATAAAATAACATAACTTTAAGTTATTACTTTATACTTAAGAGGGAGGAGTTACAGAAACACCTCTCTATTAAAACACTTTCCTTAAAATCATTTTTATGTATAACATCTAGTATTAGAAAACTTTGTTTTTATAAATTATATAAGAAATATATTCATATTCATTTTGACTTTCAACAATATTATTAGTCTTCTATAATAAAGAAAAAAGAAAATATTATTTAATCCATAATTGGAATCTTTAACTCGCACAAGTGGAGAGCGACCCCAACCAACTTGAAGTGCCTAATTGGAGGCAGCTAGCTAGGGACCGAGCTAGCTGGGGGGTCTTGTTGGTTGAGGCCGTAGGCCACCCTGGACTGTGAGCGCCATTTAAAGTAAAAAAGTAAGTAAGTAAATACTCGTATTATTATATTTTTGGGGAGCCTTAGCATAAAAAATGATCAAAATTTGTTGTACCGTTTTTGAGAAAATCAAAAACAAAAAAATGGTTCCCAGGGGGGGTACCAGTAATAACCACTGTTTGGAACATTTTTTTTCAACCATTACCTAGATTTAACCAAATGACAGTTTTTAATTTTTTTCTGCCGAATCTGTCGAACAGTTCTTAATGTCAACTTTGATCAAAATCTTGATTTAATAAATGTAAACACGATAAAAATTTTGATATTTGTATATAATTTATTTATTTAGTTTTAACAAAGGTTTAACACAACATTAATTTTAATTCAATTCAAAGCGACGCATTTCGGATATTAGGTAGGTATCCATCTTCGGGCTTGACTTCTTCACTTGTGCGTTGTTTGTCAAACTTAACTTTGTGTGGTATTGTGTTGTTGCTTTTTGTTGATCGTGGTTATGCTGATAGTCCATTTGTCTCGTTTTAATTTAGTTGACTGTTTTGGTGTTTGATAGCTGTGTTGTACATGGAGACTACTAAACCAAATAAAAAAAAAATCTTGAGTTCGATTTTTTTTGCCTTATAGTACCTATAAGTGGCAAGTTTAAAAGAATGAGCTTAAGCCTAGTGACTTACAACTCTCAACCATTGCTTGCGTGTTAGCAGGAATGGAATGAACACACAATCTCTGCGGATTCCCAGCGGCTAATGAGCAGGACTTTTCATGACCAGAGATACTCTTGGAGGATTTGTCAATTCCTCGCAATAGACAGTACACCCCTGAAAAATATTGTTTCAGTGGCTGAGAATCGAACCACAGACCTTCTGCATGACAGTACAATGCACTTACCATAATACCTTCGAGCTTTTTTTTTTAATTTGTGGAAGTAAAAACTTTAGCTTTATGTAAATCTACACAAAAAAGATTGTAATATTTTTTTTTTTCTAAAATCAATAAATTTTGAATCAGTAAATTTTGTTGAAAAAAAAAGTAATAAAATTCCATTTTTAATGTAATTAAATTTAATATTTATAGGGCTATAGAAATATACTCATTTTGAAAAAGGTGGTGTTTTCGCTTTAATTTAATATCTTGTTCGAATTTCATTCTATAATAAAGTATTATGTCAAAAACTTTTAGAGAATGAAATTATCTAAAAGATGACCTATTACCGAGCGCTGTAGTAGCGTTTTTGCTTGGTCGTTCTCCTTCTGAAACGAAGAGAAAATCGATTCTGGATTTGAAAAAAAGAATCAAAACCAGAAGTATGCACACAAACGCACACTTTCAATGTCATTTTTTGTTACGAACACAGTCGATGACGGATATAAGAAATACCAAAAAGCTAAAGAATATATTTCTTAAAACAAACACAAGAAGTAAACTTTCTTATAAAAGAGAACGAAAATAAGAAAAAACTTTCTCATATCAAAAGAGAAAAAAAGTAAGAACTGTTTCACGCATGGAATGAAAACATTTTGCAAACAATTTTATTTACAAATATCACTAAGTCATTGTAAACAGGAGATATTTGCACTTGTAAATAGAACTTATGTATCCTTTATTTTTATAAATATAAAGCCAAATACATAAATAACAAAAATATATTTTAAGACTTAATCTTATGGAGATGTGCTTGGTGCGTAAGAATAAGTGTCTTTTAGGAACGTTTTTCTTGTATGAGATTTTCTTATACTCGTCATCGACTGTTACCCAAACATTTCATCTTTCTTATCATCGTCACCTTCCAATGCTCATGATGGATTCGTTCTGGAACTTTTACAAAAGGAGTTTACTCAAAGTAAAAGAGCAACGAATTTCAAGTCGCGACTCATTTCTATATCGTTCTATAGATTGCACTATATTCAACAAGTTTGGCCAACTGTTGGGGTAAGTGTCTAAGTGGACGTTCATCAGCCGTTCCCAACGTCCTCTAATAGAGTTCTTCGAGGCTGTTGAAAATCAGGCGAGACTTGTTGGTCTTGTAGTAAATGAAAACAAGACCAAGTATATGCTATCAACAAATATCTGTCTTCCGATTACGGCAAAACGTAACTATTGATAGCAAAAACTTCGTGGTAGAAAAGAAGATCATCTACCTAGGAGTTAATTTTGACTCTACGAACACGACACCTTAGTGGAGATCCGACAAATAATTATCCTGCTACTTACGCTGCTACTTCGGTTTAGCAAAACAAATGGGTTCAAAACTCCTCACTCTTAAGATGAAGTGCACATTCTACAAAACTTATACTACAAGTCCTGCTTTACGGAACCGAGTGAGAGGACTATAAGCAGACACGGAGAGATGATACTGGGCTCTTTTGAAAGAAGAGTTCTTCGACGGATATTTGGTCCTGTGTGCGAGGAGGGCGAATGGAGGAGAAGACATTATATCAAGACGTGAATATAGTCCGGAAATCCAAAACACGTCGACTACATTGGCTCGGCCACATTGAGCGAGTGTACAACAATGCTCCATCTCAGAGAATCTTCAAATCGCGGCCCCCAGTTTCGTGACGGCAAGGAAGGCCGAACATCTGGTTTAAAGACCAGTCCATCGCTGATGTAAGAGCACATGGCCTAAATGACTAAAATCGGAGAGTTCCTAATGTTTCTACCGGATTACCAAACGAAAACTCAATGTTGATTCGTCTTTATGTTCTAGCAGACTAAAGTTCGCTTATACAACTCCCAATCCAATCACTTTTCAACGCATGAATTAATGTTACCTTTAAATAAAATTCTCACATTTTATCAATTTTCTAATTTTTTTATTACAAATTGTATCTATATAATTATATCCTGCACATAACGTTTACGATTGTTTGAATTACAATTATCATTTTTTAATGGATTTATGTATTCGTCTAATTTTAAAATAACTAGTGCTTTTAGTTCTATTTGTTTCTTTTTATTTCCAATAAAAGCGAAGTATCGCGGCTTAGAACAAATTTAAGAGTACATAACATGGCTTTTTATTCACAACCTTTAAGCCTCTTGTTGCCCGCTGGTGGTTGTCCTTTCAAAACTGCTTTTTATTTGCTTTCATTATTTTGCTACGATTTAACTAAGTCCTTATACTAAGTAGATGCTAGTGCGTTAAAAATACCAGTTAACAATATTTGTGTTATAGATTGCATTCGTGCCCGGTCCGTCTGAATGTTCAAAACTTATCATCTACAAGATCCGACATTCCGTCTACATTAATGTTGAGCATACGCTTGTCCATGATCATCATTGGCGATGATTTGTCCATCGAAGACATGCCAAACGATTGCATATCAAGGCTTAAGGAGTCGTGAGACTGTTGCTGCGGCTGATGGTGGCTTAAGTGCGAGTGATGATTGGACGGGTGATGCAAATGCATGTGAACCTGCTTGTCATCCATGATGGCTTGATCAAGATTGAGAATGCATTCCGCTTTAAAATTATCTATTGTGAATTGGTCCACATTGAGGAACTTCATTTCATCATAAGTGGACGTGGGCGTGTCGAGATCCAGTGAATGGCTGATTGTCGAAACGCTATTTGTTGACATATTATGATGAGGTGGTGTAGATCGGCTTATTGGAGGCATGGCATTTAACGCAGGTGCGGGAGGATACGTCGACCATTCCATAGAGAGGCCACCGCCCCTTTCGAGTCCCATGTGATCGATGTTGAGATTCAGGAAGATATTCGGTGACATCCTGGAAGGAGACATTGAACCGAAATTCACCTTCGATTCGTTGTCGAGAGAGTTCGATGATTGAGGCGGTGTGTCTGGTAGAAGGGTATTACCTGCAAAAAGACCAAAATTAATTTTGATGAATTTTTTTATTACTCCTAAATGGTTACCTAAAGTACCATCTAATTGTGTCATAACATTATCATCATAGGGTGCGTTATTCATTTCAGGATCTCCGTTATCCTTCAATGAGCACTTCTCTTGTTTTCTCCACTTGGCACGGCGGTTTTGAAACCAAACTTGAACTCGGGCTTCAGTCAGATCGATTCGAACAGCCAGCTCTTCGCGAAAAAACACATCTGGATAGTGGGTTCGTTGGAAAGCACGCTCCAATTCTTGAAGTTGCAGTGAATTAAATGTTGTTCTGTAAATAAAAATAAATATAAAAGAAATCGATTAAAAATAGATATATTGAAGAGAAAATGCAAAAAGTGGTAATTCAGAGACAAGTTATTTATTAATCGTGTATTGCATCTATGGCAAGGAAGGGTGAGAATTCTTAATAAGGAGCTCTATACTCTGGATAGATAGGACGTTTGCATCTCACTCTGGTTTCATTGGCTTGCATAAGTGTGTCGCCTTTTAAAGCTCTCACAGGGTTTCCCTAGCTTGCATTATAAATCGACAACACTCAACATACTCAACTTCATAAAACTTGTTCTCAAAAGCTTCAAATCCCAAAAGCTCTTTAATAAAATCCACTGAATAAGCTCCTTGCTTGTAATTTAGAATGATAATGGTAACTCTGTTCTGATGTATATAACAAGCGCACGATCGTATTGACTTGACAGTATCCCTTTTCCCTTCCCTTCAGCAGTGGGATTCAACGGTCGCATTGGGGTGTACAACTGTTTGCGAAGAATAATTACAACAAAAATTCTTTAAGGAAAGTCAGTGGCTTGTTCTTTTTTAAGTGGCATTTTTCCCAACGTAGTGTAGTGATAAGTGCATCAGGCGCCACTGCTTTGGAAAAAGCTCTCCAATAAAGCCTGTACTGACAATTTGTGTTGAACAGATAGCAAAGTTTTCACCAAATATAGAAACTGTTCAGTAACTAAGAATTGTGTATTTGAGCTCCACTTCAAGAAAATTCAACCCAACTTCATGCTAGCAATCGGCTTTTATGAGATAATAAGTCCCTTATTCTCAATCCACTGTGCTAAAAAACCGTATTTACTTTATTTTCAATTCCTTCTTACTAGTATCCCGAAATCTAGGGGCCAAATTACCGCTTCAGTGACCGAGTGAGTGAGTCCCATCAGTGATCGAACGAAAATGTCAAATTAGTGTAATCGATTGCTCCGCTCACATAATTCACGTATTACTCGAAAACTGATGCGGTAATTTGGCAGGGGAGTTATGTACTTATAATATGCTTAAAAGACAATTTGCAGATCATAAGATATGTGTCGGAATCCGGAATTCGAAAGACAAACTCATAACTTGAAAGAATGCAGAAAAACTTCTGATAATGCTCTCTACATCTGGTAGTTAGTGGATGTTACGAGTATAATTTGAATTTTGATATTCAAAAACAGCTAAAATGTATATAGAACGCGGTACATGTTGGAAGCTAGAGTCACAACTGGATGGTAAAGAAAAACTGTGTAATTTCGTTACAACTTAAAGGAAGAACTCTGGTCCCAGGGCTCACAACAGTTGTTAGAGAAACTTGAGAAGAACTAGCTTCTGGGTAATGTACTTTGCCGCAACTTGTAGTATGGTGATATGTGTCACTAGATTTTCCGCAAGACTTTGGACCTATACAAATCAACCTGGCGCTCTCCAAATATCTTAGACCTACATTTCGAGGGACAAACTTTGACTCTCACCATTTCCTTTTGCGGCAAAATTCAGAGCTTGAACAAAAAGAAATTGCGACCCGATCAGAAGAAGAAATTTGACGTTAGATTTCTTTGGATATCTGAAGTCGCCAGAGGCTATTACGAGCACCTCAAACACTATAATCGGCAAGTTTTAGTGTGCTTTTCGTTCGGGTAGATCGACCATATATACTATATCTTCACGCTGAGGCAAATCCTGGAAAAGACCAACGAATTTAAAGACGATATCTACATCTTTTACATCGATTTCAAAACCAGAAGCTCAGCAGCTCTTTATGATAATAGCCGAACTCGGAGTTCCAGGAAAATCAAACAAACCGTGTGTCTTGGAGATGTGCTTCATGTTAAGCGTTAACGGCAAGTACATTTTATTCAACAAATCTTACCAATTATCCGTCCGTACAAACGGACGGCATGGGCGTCATTTATCGATTGAAGACAATGAGGACAATACCAAGGAGGTACATGCCATGAACGAACAAATAAACATGACCACCAAAACGTCACTATTGATAGCAACAACTTCGAAGTTAAAGAGTTCATATATCGCGAGGTAAATAATAACTCGACGAAACCTATCATCCAAAGAAGAATTAACCTACGAAACCGCTGCTATTCCGGTATGGCAGAACAAATGGATTCAAAAATCTCCAAGTATATGACAAGGACTTCTTTCTACAAATCCTATATAATGGATGCTTTTCGGAAACGAGTGTTAGAGGAAATGGTACAACCGGGAACTATAAGAGCTAGACCAAGATGTGAATACAGTCCAGAAAGTTAAAACAATTCGACTACATTGGTTTGTCCACATCACATGGTTGGTAACGGTGACCTTGGCATCATATTGGTTGGAAATCCGCCATGTTTTAGGAAGCAACTTATTGTAATAGATTTTTGATAAACATCATTTTAAGATTCAACGAACATTGTTTTTTAAATCTAAAAGCATAAGTCGGGACTTAAATCCGGGAGTAGAGGTGGAATAAGCGTTCTTTATCAATTGGGCTGTAGTAGTTCTAGTCGCGTATCTAAATCCGGGGCTTGGTAATTATTCATTCTAAAATATTTTCGTATTCAAATATTTAAAATTGCTTATAGAGTTCCTTTCGCCAGGTCGTCTTTGTTTCGTGATTCGGTTGAATATTTATTCGGATTCAGTTCAACAGAGTGCGTAGGCCATAAATTACATATGTCTAATAAATACCTACTCTTCTTTATACGTTCTTCTTATAATGATTTTATTTGAAATAGATTTTCAATAGGAAACCCTTTTTAAAAAATAAGGGTGTGCTAAGAATAAACTTCTATGTACGAATATTTTGAATTTATATTTTCTTTTGTTCGTGTGATGTTAAAAATAAAGCAATATTTCCAAATTTACCACATGAATATAAAATAAGAGAATAAATAAGAAAAAATATTAAATTTCTGTCATTGTTTTGTTGCAAAGTATAACAGCACCCTTAACGCTCTACACCTTTCTAGCTTCTTGTTATTCTTATAATCTCTTTCAATCGATATTGTTTTTTTTTTATTATTTTTTTATTTATTTCTTCTTTTTTTTTGTTGTTGTTGAATAATTCTTTTTCCAATGCCCTATTATGTGTAGGAATGGAACTTCTCGGCGAGCATTAAGTGCAATGAACCGAATGCTACTATGCCTATGATGACAGCCGCAGAAGCCAGACCAGAAAATTACTTCTGAGTTCTGACAGACAGAGGTGAAAAGGTGATTTTATGTAAGTATATTCCTAGGCTTTGTTGATAGTTCTGGTTTTGCTAGGGCACACCCGGTTCCAGACCCAAGATTTGATTCTACTCCAATGGAAAGTATTTTTATTAGTAGTCTTTTTGTGTTGAGCATGATCAATTGAATACAGTAAAATAAAATGAAATCTCATCGATAAAAACTTTCAGGTGTTATTACTAATTCCCTATTTCTGCTCACGAAAATTGTAAACAAACCTTTGATGTCGTGGTTTTCGAAAATGGATTAATGTCATTAGTTAAAATTATATCATGTTGGTAGTCAGGAGAGAGTTTTTAAGGCCAGTATGTACTTTTACTCTATCAGGAAGTTTAGAAGGAACCATGTAAGCCTTTTGGATTTAGAGTATCATTTTTAATAATCGAAATTATTATTGAATACAGTAGGAAAAGGAAATCTGTTTTTGATCGAATAACAAATAAAAACCGCGTAGTAGCTAAAAATTATTGTCATGCACGCACTTGCGATTTTTTTTGCCGCGCGATTATTTAATCGCGAAAAATAAAACACACTACTTTTTATGTGAGTGCACACATTTGCAACAAATAAGTAGCGACAGAAAAATCGCTTGAAAAATTAGAACTTGTTTCATTTTTATAATCGCTACGATTTTTAAGTCGCATGTGCGTGCATTCACATTTAAGGCCATGTGTCTTACTTTTTGCGATTAAAAAATCGTGAATTAAAAATCGCAAGTGCGTGCATTCCAATTTCTCTTTGCGACTACGATTTTTAAGTCGTAGTAATTTAAATCGCAAGTGTGGGCATATCCATTTGAGTATATGTGTTTCATTTAAGTTTACGACAATCGCATCGCAAGAAAAATGAAACAAATTGCGACTTTTAAATAGTCATGATCTGTTGGTAGCAAGTGCGTTCATTCTCATTTAAATTCATGTGTTCTATTTTTGCGACTAAGAAATTGTGCGATTGAAATCGCAAGTGCGGTCCTAGCCTAAACCAGATCCAGATTCACCTGTAATAACATTGAACTTTTTCGAAAATAATTTAAGCTCAGTCGAGTTTTTAAAATATTTGTCAAAAGTAAAATGAGAGATAATAGAAAAACAATCACTTTAGTCTATTTCCATGTCCGCTATGACTCCGTTGATTTTAACTTTAATCACCAAGGAATCACTTAAATGTTTTCCGTTATTAAAATGTACATTACCTAACGTAAGATTTGACATCTTATATTGTTCTGCTGAGCCCAAACGGGCAAGATGAGAAGCACTTTTCTTTACAAGACATACTTTTGGAGGATTTGCCACTTCTTATAAAGAGGCTTTATTTCTTTGAATGGCAGTGGCTGAAAATCGATCACCACACTTTCGGCGCCTCAGTCCAAACCACTTAACATTATGCCAAGGGGTATTCCATCAGTAATACCAATTTTACAACCCTTAATCTTTTTGAATCCTATATTCCATATGGTATCTCAAAATTAAAATTTAGGTTGAATTCTGTTTCTAATGGAACTCCATAACTTGTCCTGAAGTTGTTACGAGTACCTTTCTCCTAAACCTAAAAACAAAAAAGAAATAATTGCAACAAGAGGCTGCCCTCAGGTGAGGTACTATTACCCTTGTTGTAGAGTCGTTTAGTAAATGAATTGTTAGGAAATCTTACTTCTCAAGGTATATGCTGGATTGGATTTGCTAATGATATTGCTATCATATCAGTGGATACATTTAAAGTTAATCTTTGCGATATTATATCAAAAGAGGACTAACAATTATAAGGAAATGGTTTCTATCTGTAGGATAATCAATAAACCCTTCCAAGACGACAATCAGTCGTCTCCGTCTCCGTGAAATAATGGAAAACGCAGTGTGAGGTAAAATATGTAGGTGTCACACTAGATAGTCAAATACTCTGGAACAAACAGTTAGGAACTATAGTCGAGAAGAGCCACAAAAGCCCTAATGATTTGCAAGAGGCTTGCAGGCAAGTCATGGGCTTGTAAACTAAATATCTTCAGGTGGATTTACACTATGATAGTAAGACCTATCATTACCTACATATATGGTGTGGTTGCATGGCACAAGAGAACCGAAATATTAACAGCTAGAAAAACTCTAGAAAAAGTCCAAGGAGGCAAAGACTAAGGTGTATTTGTATTACGGTAGCAATGAGAACCTGTCTTACCGCAGCTAGGAGGTTGTCTTCCATTTATCTCCTCTCCACAAGGTCATTGGAAGTTATTATAAGATTCTCAAAAGAAGCAACTGGGACTGGGATAGTGAAATTATTAGTCTCAGGGAAGAGACTCAATCAGCAGATCAACAGTAACATGATATGATATGATCAAAAATTATAATTTCGAGAAAAACTTTTGTTTAAGCTAACTTTTGGCTAAATGAACTTGGCAAACAGAACTTGCTCACACTTCATTGCGTACCTGGACACGAGAGTGTTCATGAAAAATTAAACAAGAAGAGGAGGCAAGTAGATCCAAAGACTGAAAAGAACTCACTAAGCAAAGGCAGGTGAAACTACTACTGGGCATTTACAACCAAGAACGAGTTATTCAATCTTTAATCTATTGCATTCAATCTCCCAGTCTCTACCTTTACCTTTTCTATACTCACTGCTGAGTGAATTCGCGATCTTGGTGTCTTATGTAATAGAGAGCTGTGAGACGATACTCCAAAAAATTCTCTGATCTTTAAATGACCTGATCCTGTCTTCTTGAATACGCCTGTCACATCAAATTTCACTTTTCGCCTTTCTTGGAATAACCTTTTGGTTCTACCTCAGTTTCCAGACAGACTTCCATTAACTAACTCGAATACGCTGAAACAACAAAGACCAATAAGCCCCATTCTCTTCGTTCATCGACTACTTTCCGGATCTATTAACTGCACATCTCTCTTTAACTCCATCCCTTTCAACACTAATTGGCGGAATGTAGGCAATCCTCACCAGCGTTACCACTTACGGAAAAAAAGTCGAAGTAGATTTGAAGAAAAAAGTGAAGTAAATTTAGAAAAATCGAAGTAGATTTCAAAATGACTTTTTTTTGCATTTAGAAAAAAATTGGACTCGAGATTTTCATCAGTTATTACAATACGAAAAAGTGGTGATTCAGTCTGTCGCTAGGTCTGTTACTCAACCATGCCGTCTAGAGGAAAAATTATGTATTTGTACTTGTGTTGACGCTCATATTTTTGTATGGAAGTTCTGGGCTTACATACTGCCTATAGTGAAAATAGAGATAATGAAGTAGTTTTGGGCTTTTTTTGTAAAATTGAAGTAGGTTGAAACGGAGATTTTTAAAAGGAAGTAGATTTCAGTATTTTGCTGATGGTGCGAAGTAGGAAGTAGATTTTAAAATATTTTGAAAAAAAGAAGTAGATCTACTTCAATTGAAGTAAAGTGGTACCACTGATCCTCACCTCTTCTATTTACCCACTCACCGTACGTACATACATATGGCTCCAACAAACCTATTACACGCATGCTTACGAAGATTAATTGTAACACTACCGCTTTCGATTAAACCTCAGTTCACCTTGCCTAAAACTCTGTCTTAATCATCATTTAAATTCCAATCCTAGATTTATATAATAATAGCTATATTTGAGTTAGATTAAGAATAAGCTTGTATTAGGCCTAACAAATGAGGGTATTGTCCGCATCAG
Organism: Philhelius festivus; assembly: GCA_963931855.1. Classification (NCBI taxonomy): domain Eukaryota; kingdom Metazoa; phylum Arthropoda; class Insecta; order Diptera; family Syrphidae; genus Philhelius; species Philhelius festivus. Next base: position 4,252,092 of record OZ007556.1, on the reverse strand, counting down.
AATTAAAAATTAAATTAACAAACTACATAAGTTTTTGCAGTTAGTAGTTTATTGTAATGCAATGTTTAAGATTTCTATTTTCCCAGCAATCCTTAAACTTTAAGTTGAGCTTATGGTACGGGTGCATCGGTGCTTTAATATGAAAAGCATACAACAAATTTCAGGTTTTACTGTAAATACATATAAATCACCGATTGGTTTGAATCTGCCTTCTAGTTTGCCACTATATGTATGTATACACAGATAGTGAAAGCCTTTAAGCGTATGTTAAAAGTATCAAAATGAGAGTATTACTTAAATTGGTTAATAACTACACAGATTTTGTCAAAGCTCAGAGTCAAATCTAAACCTCAAGTGTTTGATATCATTTGATTGCTTCTAAATTCAATATGAAACTACCTTGATAACAGAATTCAATTTTTGAAACTAAAGAACTTTGCCTCTTACACCAAAAAGTTTGCTCAAGATAGTCATCTCAGAACACTCATTTCTTTTTAAAAATGCGATTTGCTTGATGTATTTATTCTAATGGCATTCAAATTTGGCAGTGTTTGCAAAATACATAGAATCGATTATTATCAACATTTTCAAAATAGATTGAGCATTTTATCAATTTGGTTAAAATGAAATGTTATTCCTTCGAAAAATGTATTTTACGGCATATTCCAATAAAAAATGACTAGAAAATATTAATCCAGGTTTTTGATCTGAAATTCGCGATATTGGAGTTATTTTTCATCCAAAATTGTCGTTTTCACCAACCTTATACCGTTAAATCGGTGAGTACATTTCCTTAGATTTTCAATTGTATGGGGGGGGGGGGACTCTAATATAACTCTAATTGAAATAGTTCAAAGACTTTTGACAAGATGGATGTATTTATGATAACGGACCAACACAACCAACGACAACCACTTTTACCTAACTCTAAGTTTTCACAAGATTCGTAATCCTTCATATGCATCAAAGTCTAAAATTGGACTTAATTCTTTAAAAAAAGCATTTAGTTCTGTATTTATTATTTATCTATTAAGTTTATATTCTTATATCGTGTTAGTGTCCACAACTTAGTATTTATAGGTTGGCTATCTAGTGGTATCTTTTTAAATCATATGTTAATTTGACACTGACAGATGGTTCCCGCTCGAAATCTTGACAAAAGGTCAGTATCATACCTCCGCTTGAACAACATCGGGAAATATTAAAAACTTATTTCCAAAATGAGTGCTGTGTAGCCCAAACAGTGCGATTTTTGAAAAGAAGTTGTGGCCGAAATGAAGTACCCACCACGCTTGCTGTACGCAAGTTTGTGCAAAAATTTCGTGAGACTAGTATTCTAGTGGACAAAACTCATGGTCCCCGTCGTCGTACGGTGCACACTGGCGAGAATGTGGCTGTTGTAGCCGAGAATGTGTAGACTCAATTCACGAACATCAACTTGCCATCGATCTCAACAACTCAACATTTCACGCACTAAACTGAGTAGAATTCTGCACAAAGATCTCGGACAGAATGGGCTACTGCGAAGCCAGCCGAGACAGTCACTTGAACGACGTTGTGTTCCATAATAAATTAATGGAAATGTTTGCTCCTACTAATAAAGCCATAATAAAAATATAATTTTGTTCATTTTATTGCAATTTCAAAAAGAAACTTGTATTTGGCCCACCCTTTATAGTATAGTATTGGCATACATTTTTTTTTTAATTTCACTTGCATTGCATTTCACGTTCAGATTGTGTCAGTTATTTATATACTCGTAAATGTACATACTCGTACAAATGTGGTTTTCCATTTCTAAAATCGATCACTTTATTTTTGATTTAAATATGTCAAAAGGCTGACTATGGGATTTTCGCATTCCATTTATTTATAATTTTTCGGCAGATTTACATATATCTGTGGCTTTACCTGCTGTAAGTTTATTTTTAGAGTATTTAATTTATTACATTTGTGATAATTGTGGTCAAAAATTAAGGATAATACTCGTAATCTCGAGGAAAAATGAAAGCAGTTTAAAATGATTCGGTAAATTCATCAAGCTCATAGTTTTCTACTGAAAGTAAATTAGGGCTTTTGACTCAAGATAATAACACAGACATATTTGTTGGAATGCTAAAAGCATTCGATGTAAATTCGTAGAATTTTTTGCTCTTCTTAACAAGCATAAAGTAGATATTGCATTAGTAACTGAAACATGGCTAAGCTATGGTGATAGGTTATCAAATGGAGATTATGTGTGTTATCGTTTAGATAGGGATGAGAGAAGGGGTGGTGGTGTTGCCGTGGTAGTCAAAAAAAAAAAATATACAACATATATTAATTCCCATTGCTGATACCAAAGTAATACAAAATATTGGAATCGAAGTTCCATTTTCTAATGGTTCTTTCTTAAAAGTTTTTGCTGCATACTTTCCAGGTGGATCTACGTCACCTCAAAAGAGGTTTGATTTAAACAATGATTTAAGGAAATTAGTGAGTTTTCAAGATAATTATTTAATAGGAGGAGATTTTAACTGCAAGCATAGAAACTGGGGATGTACAAGAGCTAATGCTTGGGGGAATATACTGTCTAATTTAAACGCAAGACACTCTTTTGACATTTTATTTTCACCTCATCCAACCTACTACCCTACAAACAGCAGGGCAAACCCATCAACAATAGACATTTTTTTGACTAATATACCGGGTTTATTTAGCGACTCTATTGTGTTAAATGAACTGAGCTCCGACCACCTGCCTGTGGTCATTGACTCTTTTATTTCACCATTTAGTCAAAGAAATGAAGCTTTTGATTTTAAAAACGCCAAATGGTCTATTTATAAAAGACTATTAAAAACGAAATTGAGAAATTTTCCAGATAATTTCATAACTGATACAGACCAACTTAAAATTGATCAAATCATTGCTTCCTTTGCATCTGCAATAATGGAAAGTGTTGATCAGGCTGTACCTAAAAGAGCAATCAATCTTAAAAGCACAAATGTCCTTCCACCAAATTTAGTAGAGCTAATAAAAGTGCGAAACAAATACCGAGCTAGGTAGATAAGAACTAGAAATACCTACTATTTAACTGAAATGAAGATTCTTAATAACATTATAAAAGAGGGGATATCGAGTTTCGGAAATAAAACTTGGAACCAGAAATTACTAGGGCTGGATAAAGCAAGCAAACCATTCTGGAATATAGTCAAGGTTATAAAAAAACGAAGCTCTCATATTCCTGCCTTAAGGGTAGGAAATAATTTAGTGATGACGGGATCTGAAAAAGCAGATGCATTAGCAACAACTTTTTATGATGCACAATTGCTTGCTAGCAGTGCCATTACAAATAATAACATTGAATCTGTTGTTTCTCGTTCAATAAGATTAATCAATTCCAGTACTTGGAATGATGAAGATTACTTCGTCACCATCGAAGACATTAAAGATGTTCTAAATTCCTTAAAATCTAAAAAATCTGTAGGATTCGATAGACTAAAAAATTTGTATTTAAAAAACATGCCAAAGCTGGGTGTTAAATTCTTGCAAGAACTTTTTAATTCTTGTCTTAAATTGGGATATTTCCCAAATGAATGGAAAATATCTAAAGTTATTCCAATTTTAAAACCTGGTAAGACGGCTAACTTGTCTGCTAACTACAGACCGATTAGTCTACTGAGTTCGCTTGGTAAATGTTTTGAAAAAGTTGTCAAGAAAAAGCTTATTGAATTCATTAACTCAAATAATGTATTGCCCGTTGGGGTTTGGGTTCCGTGAATCTCACAGTACTGTGCAACAGGTTCATCGCATAACAAAACATATAAAAAGTAATTTTAATGTAGGGAGAAGTACAGGTTTGGTATTGCTTGACGTTGAAAAAGCTTTTGATTCCGTTTGGCATGAAGGACTTCTGCATAAACTATTAGTGCTTAATTTTCCAATGTACCTTATTAAAATTATAAAATCGTTTTTGTCTTCAAGAAAATGTGTTGTGTCTGTTAACAATTGTCTTTCTCAAAGCTTTATTTGTGTCGCAGGGGTCCCTCAGGGATCAGTCCTTGGTCCCATTCTCTACAATGTGTTTACGTCTGACTTTCCAAGACTTCAAAATTGTGAGACAGCTATTTTTGCTGACGACACATGCATATATTCTACAGATTCAATTGGTTCCACTATTGTAACTAACCTGCAATCTGCATTATATATAATACAAGATTATTTTAGTGACTGGAAGATTAAGATCAATGCTTCTAAGACTCAGGCGGTCTTTTTCACCCGAAAAAGAAAACCCTGTTTTTTACCAAGTAACAGTCTCTTTATTAACGGTTGTGGAACAGATTGGAAGTCAGGCGCTAAATATCTTGGGATATACCTAGATAAAAGATTAACGTATGGTACACACGTACAAGAAATAATAAAAAAAATTAACATAACAATCAAAATACTCTACCCTTTTATAAATAGGAAATCAAAGTTGAGTAATGACAACAAACTACTGATCTATAAAGCGATATTTCGGGCGATTATATTCTATGGATCATGTGCTCGGGGTAATTGTGCAAAAAGTCACATACAGAGACTTCAAATTTCTCAAAATAAGCTTCTGAAAATGATGTTAAATCTTCCTTGGTGCTTTTCAACAACCGAATTGCACGCCTTAGCCAACATTGAAACGGTTTCGAGCAGAATCTCAAAATTAAGTGAACGATATAACAATTCTTGTTTATCTTCCGACAATCCCCTTATTTCAAATCTAGCTTCTTAAACCCTTGTTATAAAATATTATTTTTACGAAGTATTGTATGTATTTATTGTGTTGTATTATATACACAAATCAAACGATTAAAGAGTGATAAATGTTTCACTGTTATAAATTATTGTTCAATTATTTATTATTTTCTCATTTATTTATTTTTTCATTCGTTTATATACTAAATTATTTGTTCTTATTTATTTCTTGATGTTATTTATTTATTTATTTCTTTATGTATGTATTTATTTGTTTAATTATTTGGTTATGTAGTTTTTCATTTATTTATTTATCTAATTATTTGTTTATTTATTTACTTGCTTATTTTAATTTATTTTGCTGTTTATTTATTTATCTTTATAATTTTTAATAATTTCTAATTTATTTCCTTCTGTCTATTATATTCATGCTTATTTATTTTTTTTTGTTAAAAGTACTGATTATTGTTATAATATTTATTTATTTATATATATTTCATTTTGTAAAAGCTGTTTTTGATCTGGGTATTGTACACTTTTGTGTTTAAACCACCCCTTCTCTTAATTTCTTCGTTTTTTTTTTGTTAAATTATGATCTATTTGTAAGCAGGTACCAACATACGAGTATGTACCTCTCTTTTATATTTTTTTTTTGTTTTCTTTTCTTTTTTTATCTTTAATGAAGGTTTTTAACAGTAGCTTTTCCTTCAAATATTTTATTGAAAGCTAATTATATTATTGAATAAAAAATTGTATTTACTTGGCAGTAGTAAGGTAGCATATATACCAATCTCTGTAAATTGTGCAATATAGGTTTAAGTATAAGAAATGTAATATTTTTGGCTACAATAAAATATCTATAATCTATCTAATAACACAGACACTGCATTATACTAATACAACGACAGTAAAAACAATTCGAAACTCGCCGCGCAAAAAAATCAATTTTTGAATTCTGAATTTTACAATGGAAACTCCTTTTGGTGTATTTTAAGTGTCACTTTTCAATGAAGTCATCAGGAAGGGGTATAATGGCGAAAAACAAATATGCCAAGATCCCGAATGTCAAAATCCCGAGTGCGAAAAAAACACGAATAAAATCAAGATTGAATGCCGAATTTCAATACTTTTTAATACTATTTTACTACTTTTAAGGAAAAATCAAACTGTTTTGTGTGGCTGCTTATTTTGCTGCTTTGAATGTTAAGTCAATAACTCTTCATTTTCGATGTAACATGTTTGTTTGATTTTTGAAAAAGCCTATATTTTTAAAAAATCAAATGTTTCCATTTATATCATATTTTTAAAAAAGGCTTTAACCATGCGATTTTTTATCATTATATTGTATGTTGTAAGTGGTATTTCGCTCCCTAACTTTTGTTTAAATACTAGAGTACCGAATGGCTCAGTACTTTATTCGGTATTTAAAATTATTTAAAAAAATGTGAATCTTTTGACACGTACTTTTGCAAACTATTGTACATATTGAGGGGTGGCCGTGGCGCGATGGATGTGTGCTCGCCTGTCAACCTCATGATAACAGGTTCGATCCCTGCCGCCGTCTATGTCGCTTTAATTCCATTAAAAACCTTCTAAAAATTGTCATCAATGGGTTGCTGGTTTACTCATTACATGTTGTTCAGGCATAACACTAACAGCATGTAATTAAGTTAAACTAGTATGCCCAACAAGGATGAACACGAATAAAATAATGTGAATTATAAGCGACATAGAAATAAGACACGGCATTTCTCCGCTTTAGCTCAGCCGCCATCCCTGGAGATAAAAATATCTGAGACAACCACCAACAGTCTCAGAACATCGTGCCACACATCTTTCCTATCCTTCTTTCTCTTCATTAACTTCACGCCCGCGCTGTGTTGAAACATTTAAAGGGTAATCATAATCCCTTGAGCGCGGGTAGATTATAAAAAAAAAAATATCGAAATCAACTAGAATTTACCAATAAGTTTTAAACATAAACAATAAAAAAAGGAGATTTTGAATTCTAGATTCATTCATTCATTGGCATTGAGGATTTTGGCATTAGGTATTAAAGCCATTTGCAATTTTATACAGTCAGGATTTTGGCATTGGGGATTTGGATATTCATAATTTTGTCCATTCAGTTTTTTGGCATTTGGGATTCTGGCATTCGGGATTAAGGCCATTTGGGATTTTGGCATCCGGTATTTCTTACATACCAAATCATCATCTAAGTTTTTTTTTTTGTACGCATTTTTTGTCATTAAGTGACGTACAGTGCTAAGAAGTGCTAAGAATGAAAACTTTAATGATGAAAACTATTTGCTATTTAAAACATACTGTTAAAGCTGTTTTTTTTTTAAGGGGACCCCCCCAAGGTACTGTTGTCCAAGAAAACTGCCAAAATAAGCGCCTACCTGACGACTGAACATGAGCTGGGAAGAGAACTCAAGAGCGATTTAAAATCCTTAGAGCCCGCGACCATTCGGTTTTTTGGTATTCGATTGAGAATCAATAGAAGCAGCAAATTTAAAGTCAATTTAGTACAGTTTTGATAAAACTCAGTTGAAATTATTTTTTTTTATATTTTTATTATTTACACTAGTAACTTTATTTAAAAATAAGATACATAACAAAATAAGCTTCTGGCTTTCAAAACAAGTAAAGTTCTTTATTCTACTCGTAGTTTTTTTATTTTAAGTGATTTTTTTTAGATGCCTCTTCACTCAAACGAGGGGAAGTACCCCCTCTCATAGCAAAAAATGCTTGTGTTTTACCTCTCTAGGAATGTCCTTTATAACTTTGACAAAGAGTAACTCTTGTCATGAGAAGTGCGGCTCATTAGCCGTTCGGAATCGCCAGAAAATTGTAGGTCCCCTCCATTCCTGGTAGCACACACACAGGAATGGTTGAGAGTTGTAAGTCACTTGGTTTAGCGTTTAGGCTCCTTATGAGCCGTCATGGCCTCTAATTTATTTTATTTATTACTTTAGAAAGAAAAAAAAGCGTTTCAAATTTTCGGCCAAAAAGGACAAATTTTAGCAGCTTTTCCAAAAAAATTAAAATAAATATTCAATTACCTATTTAAAAGTAAAAACAAAATGATTGTCCCATGAAGAAATAGCACAACAAATAGCAAATTTAAAGAAAATTCATCAATTTGCTTAGACGTAAGCTCGATGTTCACACCTTAACGCACATATGATTTACACCGACGCACGAAAGGGTTTCTCTCCATTATCAGAGGGTTACTTTCATATATCTCACAAAGTCGAAGTATCCATTCATGTACGTTGGTCAGATTTTCAACCAAACGTCTGCAAGTAATCAACTATTTTTAAAAGTGAAATTGGTATAGGGTAAACTACCTAGTGACCGACCCCCTTTCAGTAATGGTCACCTATGACTGTTTTTTCATTTTATTAAGGTTTCCTCTTGCTGGATACTGCCGAAGCTATTTTTAACGTGTTTAGACGTGCAAATGTCATAACAAAAGACTTCAATTGATATTTTGTAGTCGATCGTTGACGTGTAATAAAAGATGTAAGTTGAGAACCTCTGTAAATCAAAGAAAACTTGTGAATTCCTTAAGAAACACTTGAGTATAAATCAGTATTTTATTAATTTATCCGTGTTTCTTATATATGGGACAGTGCATATTATTTCAAAACAATAATTAGTGGATCTATTTGTTAACTTTTTTTTATCAAAATAATAAAATAACTTAATTTAACGTGGGGTGTTCATAACTAAAATGTAATGTTCAATAAATTCAGTGACCGACAGGGGTGTCTATTACTGGCGCGATTAGAGGTTTTTGAGGATGTTAGTTACGGACACCATCGTTTTTGTCTTTCTTGTTTCCTTTCATTATTTACAAACCGCTTTTTATATTGCTATAAAGCCACATTTTTAGGAATTTATTACAAATGACTGGGCAAAATTAGTTTAAGAAGAAGATTTTTAAAATACAAGTTAAAAAAAACGTTTACTTTCGGAAACTTCCATGCTACAAAAACAGAAAAATACATTAGCACTTTTCTTTTCCCATCTTTAAGATAGATTACTTTACTAGTGATATTAACGTATTGATTAATTACAATATTTATATAAATATTTTTAATTCAGTAGCTAACTATAACTAACATTCAAATTATATTATTTTTTTTAATTGCAATTACTTGTTGAAAACAGTTTAAGTGCCTTTACATTTTTGTTTGCTTGTTTTTATTTAAATAATAATTTATCTTCATTTTATTCATAACTTTATAAGTACCTACCTACTGCATAAAAAGATTTTATATACATATGTATAATATCCCCGCATTATGGGTTTGTAATTAAATGGATTTCTTGTATACATACGTAGATGTATCTTTTTGTTTTTGTGCGTATTAATATTTATTTATCTTATATATTAGACAAAAATTATAGTACTTTGAAAAACCTTCCAAGTTAAATATATTCTCTTTTTATTTCGGTGTCGGTTTCGGTGAAAAACAAATTTAAAACAGAAGTTTTCGCATACATTCTTGACGAGCCACAAGTTTTTATGAGTCAGGATTCATGATATTCCCAATTGTCAATTGAAATGTCGAATTAAAACTTTTAATTATTCGATTTTAACGTTTGACGAGCTTATGTAAACTTGTTGCCGAAAATTCCTCTTACAATTAAGGGTGAAAAGCTACAGAAAAAGGGTGTCCGTAACTAGTATTTGACGGGTGTCGGTTACTGAAAAAAAGGTGTCCATAACTAAAAAACTGGTAAGCTTTTACGATTTTGTGTTTTATTTATTTTTGGAATTTCGTACATATTTATTTCTTTAATATTGTAAAAGAAATTATCAACAGTTATAATAATACACAAAAATCATTAAAATCGATCCAGCGAAAGGAAAGTTATGAATTTGCAAACTCAAAATTTCTCTTAAGGGGGTCGGTCACTGGGTGTCTTACCCTACATCATACATTTTTTTAATATCCCACCAATACGAAATACAAGATTTCGGCTGAAAACTTTTGATATTTCAATTTGATAAAACAACATTTCATAATGATTTTAACAAAATCTCAATGAAGACTTTCGATTTCGATGAAATTTCAATGAAATCTTGTTAAACTAATTTGAAATCCCAAAATTTTGCATTATAAGAAGGTTTAGAAACCCTTAAGCTTATTTGGTACAGACTTCCTACCTCAAACGTAATGTTTAAACGGGATATAATTTTTAAATAAAACTATAGTTTAATATTGTTGAGAAATTTACTGGTTTTGAGGTTTTCCAAACAAAAATACAATCCGAAAGCAGAGATTGACACATTCTTTACTCTTTCATGCCTTGGGAGTCAAATGGTGAAACCGTATTTTGGATTAAAAATATTTTATAGAAATAAAATAAAATATGAAGCTTTAGTAATTTTTCAAAAAAAAAATATTTTCGAAAACACCATAGAATCTCACACCTGTATCGTCGTTGCTTCCGCTTCATTGAAACCTTTTCCATGAATGTTCACCCAACTGGGTTTCGCCTTAAATCCCACAGCTCCTGGTCTTCACTTGGTTGTCTGTTTTTTTTTAAAAATTTTTTTTTGTGTATATTTGTGGGATGCCTTAAGCCTGAACTATATAAGAACACTTCGGCACTTAGAAGGCTTCGGATGCGTGGCACATTTTTTTTAATCTCTCGTCAGAACTAAACGTTTCTCACTCCGAAAATATCTCACATAATAATTTCAATATAAGTTGAAAAAACAACCCCCTTTTTAGGTTTTTTTTGTTTCAATTTTCGTTTTAAATAATATTTTAAAATTCAATTTTTAAAAATAAAACTGTGATTTTGTTTAAGGATCTCTGTTTTTAGTTGGAATGTATATATTAGTTTGTAAGTATATATTAGTAATATGTTAAACTGCACTCGCGAAGGCTCTAGCTAGACTGAATTAGAGGGATGGTTTTCTACGATTTGAACTTTGGAAGTTCGAAAAGAAACCTTAGAAGTATTTTATTTTAGCGTTTTCTCCTAAGTATTCGATGTGAGAATAGTAAATATAGTTCAGAGCTATTAGACAATGTTATATTCTTAGGAAAAAATGACTATGCATATACATATGTGCATGTACATATGTCTATTGTACATACAAATTTTTATTATACAAAAATATATCTTGTCATGCAAACTAGATACTTAAAGAGAGTCAGATTGACATCAAGACTTGATCATTCAGAGTAGTTATTTTGTTGTAAACATTTAACTAATATGTTTTCTTAAGCGATTAGAAAACAAATTGGTTACAAAGATATGACTTAAGTGAGGTATTGACTAGACTCCTCAACATTCTTAGACCCTCTTTTATCTAAGTGACCAAAACAACAAAAAGTCAAATTGATATTGTATCCATATCCACACAGAAAGGGTGACGAAATCAGGATTAAATTTAATTGCTAAAATCAAAGTTTTTACTATATACTATTTTGTATTGTTTTTCTCCAAGAAAAAAATACATAATTTAGTAAGAAATATATGAAAACTTACCAACAAATTGGTTTTACTAATATTTAATGACGCTGCAATTTATTATGCAACCGAAAAATATAGAATCCCAATTTTTTCATTTTTATTCTCCAAGCTAGTTTAGAAAAACTTTTCAAATTTCAACTTTGTCAATTTTTATTACTTTATTTTATGCAAAAAAACTAACGGAACTAACAAAAGTTTAACTCCCGAATTTCTGAAGTTTATCCATAAAATGTTCAATGAAGAGACTTTCCCAAACAATTTTGCTTGGCGAGTATAACTGCTATTTTTAAAAAAGGTAATCCGAATCAACCTGAAAACTGTGTTCTGTGTTAAGTTCTCTGAGAAAACTTGTCACCCAAATTTTATATCTTAAGTTGTCGAGTTGTGTGCAGTGTAATATTGTAATCAATTGTTTTCAAGCAGTTTTTCAGGCCAATCTTTCGACGGTGGATTGAGTTTTCGCACTTACTACCTTACCAAGATGTTTCATCGACAAAAAAGGCCTTTAAAGCGGCATTTGACACCATAGACAGTCATTATTATATAAACTCATGGTAATCGAAGTTACTAAAAAGTTTGTTGAGTCTACGAATAGTAATTACTAAATATGTCTGCAGTAGTATCTAATGGAGAGAATGAGTCAAATTCATTTAGCTCTGAAACTCGTTTCCCACAGTTATGTGTTTTGATGATCTGGTAATTTTTTTTTTTGACAACCCAGTGACAATTTACCTCGAAATAAATAAACTTAAAGTATTTTGCGATCTATAGGATCTAAAAATTAACTCTGCAAAATCTAAGACAATGGTATTCAGGAACCAAACTAGTTTTGAAAGAATCACAAGGACCTGGGACTGAATGGCACCAGTATAGAAGTTGTCAAGGAGTTTAAATACCTTGGTTTCGTAATTTCAAATAATTTGAGTATTAGTGCTCATATAATAGGAAAACTGGCTGTAGCTCAAGTCAGCAATTAATTCAATGTGTACGAGTAATTTTTTTAAGTCCTTTTTGAATGAAACACGTACACAGAAATGGTTGAGAGTTGTAAGTCACTAGGTTTAGGTTCTGAATGAGCCGTCATGGGCTCTATTTTTTTTATTTTTTTGTGGACAAAACGTCAAAGTTCAAAGCTTTCAACACCCAAATTAATAGTTGCTTCTGCTATGATAAAGAAGTCTACGGTATCAATGGATGAATGATATTGAAAAAATTCAAAACTATTTTTTCAAAAGAATATTCAAGTTACCCTTGAATACTCCAAACTATGCTATTTACGAGTATGAACAGTCCGGTTTACCGAAAATTCTTATACAAAACATGAAGGCTAGTGCAGACTTTTTAACAAAACCTGTAATAACTTACACACAAGAAAGTTCCGTGATTATCTTCGCTGTGGTTATACTCCTCTCTTAAGAACTGGCAAGAACTAGCTTTGGCACACGGCGTTCCTTTGATAATCTAAGTCCAAACAATGGGTCTTGTGAATAAAAAAAAAGTTGAAGCTTTTTTTGGAGGAAGCTAAAGCCAACTAGTCATAGCTTTTACTAGCAGCTTAAGCTAGACAGTACTAGCTTAAGCTTTGTTTTATGTGAATAAAAAAATGATAACGCTAAATAGCTTATGCTGGAAAAATCTAGCTTAAGCTTCGTAATTTAAGGTGTTCGTTTTTTTATTCACATGTTTCGGCTAGTTAGCTTTAGCTAAAACTGGTACATGTATGACCGAAAGGAAGGCTTTTTTGCCTCAATTTGTTATCTGTTCTACAGGGCAACTATTGGTTTCGGCTAAAAAATGTTTTTAACATTTCGTATGTCAGTTTCTGGGTCTATACGTTCACAGTCCTATTTTTTGAGATATTCCCTTATGTTTAATTAACAACTCGCACAAATTAATACTGAAAATAAGAACTAGTCAAAGCTTTCTAGACAGCTCGAAAAAATCTTGAAATTTTTGTAGCTTTAACTATAATATTCTAGTTTAAGCTATTTTTATTCACACAAATTGAAGCTTAAGCTAGGAAAACAAGCTAAAACTAAATGAATTTAGCTTTGGCTATTTTAAAATAGCTATAACTAGAAAACATCTTTAACTAGCTAGCTTAAGCTTATTTTTATTCACTAAAAATCAAGCTTTTACTTAAAAATCCAAGTTTCAGCTTTAGCTTTTTTTTATTCACAAGGCCCAAGGTAGCATAATGGAAAAATATCTATGTAATTCAATGCGTATTCAAAGAGAATTTTTTTACTACTCGTATATTCAATCTAACTATTTCAAAGTAAAGTTGCAATGTTATAAAGAGTAATGCAGAAACCGTAAAATCATATTGCTCTTTTTTCTCAATATTTTTGTTAGAAGTAATCAACTAATAAAAATTAGTAAATAAGATTGGTGTTAAGCTTTGAACAGCTTCTGTTAAGGTGTTAGTAGGATACTGCTTAACAATTTGCTAAATTTAAAGTAGTTTACTAAAAATTAGAAGCAATGACGGCTTATGAAGACCCTAAACTTAATGACTTGCAATAGGCTGTCCCGTGGTTGTATGAAGAAAAAAAATTCTTGAATTTTTTATCGAAAGGGGTATCAAAAGTTACGTATTAATGAGTAGATTCTGAATATGCATTTACTTTTTGATTTGGACATAACTTGTGGGGCTCTACCGCGGCTTAAAGACCTTAAAATATAATTTTGTTACCTTATTTAAAGATCTTTAACGTGCGGTAGAGCCATGTCCAAATCAAAAAGTAAGTATGTACATTTATATTCAGAATCTTCTCGTTAATACGCGACTTTTGATACATCTTTTGATATAAAAAATCGAAATTTTTTTTTCTTCATACAACGACAGGACAGTCTAACTTACAAGTTACAACACTAAACCATTTCTTTGTGCGTGTTTGGAGAAATGGAGAGGACTTACAATTTTCTGCCGATTCTGAACGGCTAAAGAGCAGTACAAATTGCTTCTAAACACAACTTAAGAAATGTCAGTTCACAGACCTTTTTTGACGTTTGTAAATGTCAAAGAGCTACTTCATATAACATAAAGCACGATACTAAAAATATAAAATAGCTATTTAATGATTTTAACTTAAAATGTTAACTCAATTAAATTTTGCAAAATCGTCTATTTAAGCAAGTATCATACTAAAACAGTTTTAAAATCAAACTAATTCAAAACTAATTCTGCAACATTGCTTTTAAACGATGTAATTTTACCTCGCGCTTTATTTTTAAGCTCGTTGGTGAGACATGTAAATGTGGTGGCGGGAGAGACAAAATTGATGCGGTTGCTAAGACTACAGGAGTGGAATCGCGTAAGGTGATAGTTGATAGTTGTCAGTCAAAATCGATACTTTTGCTCCACGTAGGGTATTATCAAAACGACTATCACTTTTTTGCGATGATTTTCATTGACAGCTATTTAGGTGTCGTTTTCATACTTTTTGTGATTTTCAATTAACATTTTGCATTGTTGGTTTCAACTGCATAAAAAAATAAAAGCTAAAATTAAAAAAGTGTTTCTTATTGAAATTAAAATATATTTTGTGAAACAAATAAAAAAATAAGTGAAGTGTAATGTTTAGCTAATTGCTCTCATTATTGCCTTTGGGCTGTCCTTCTAGTGGTTGAGCAAGAATTATATGATTTTTCCAGCTCCGGCCGGATATCCTTTCATGAACGTTGAAAGCACAGCGATTTGTTTATTTGTTACATGAGATCTTCGAACAAACAAAATTATTTTAAAGGACGCTCAAAACCATTACTTCATAGATACTCGTATAATATACCTGCTTACATATCCAAAACTTTACAGAAACAAAATTGCAAACAAATTCCAAAAGAATACAAATTGAACAGAGGGTAAAAATCACATTTCATTCTTGAAAAATCTGTAAGTGATGACAAAAAACTAACAATTTTTTGTGATCACTTTACGCAGAACAACCGGAAGTTGGTAATCAAAAACGACAATCAACAAAACGACAGTCAACTATCACCTAACGCGATTCCACCCCGAGTGGAATCGCGTAAGGTGATAGTTGATAGTTGTCAGTCAAAATCGATACTTTTGCTCCACGTAGGGTGATTATCAAAACGACTATCACTTTTTTGCGATGATTTTCATTGACAGCTATTTAGGTGTCGTTTTCATACTTTTTGTGATTTTCAATTGACATTTTGCATTGTTGGTTTCAACTGCATAAAAAAATAAAAGCTAAAATTAAAAAAGTGTTTCTTATTGAAATTAAAATATATTTTGTGAAACAAATAAAAAAATAAGTGAAGTGTAATGTTTAGCTAATTGCTCTCATTATTGCCTTTGGGCTGTCCTTCTAGTGCTTGAGGAAGAATTATATGATTTTGCCAGATCCGGCCGGATGTCCTTGCATGAACGTTGAAAGCACAGCGATTTGTTTATTTGTTACATGAGATCTTCGAACAAACAAAATTATTTTAAAGGACGCTCAAAACCATTACTTCATAGATACTCGTATAATATACCTGCTTACATATCCAAAACTTTACAGAAACAAAATTGCAAACAAATTCCAAAAGAATACAAGTTGAACAGAGGGTCAAAATCACATTTCATTCTTGAAAAAACTGTAAGTGATGACAAAAAACTAACAATTTTTTGTGATCACTTTACGCAGAGTAACCGAAAGTTGATAATCAAAAACGACAATCAACAAAACGACAGTCAACTATCACCTAACGCGATTCCACCCCAGAGTAATCGTCTCTTTTTGTTGTTTTTTCAAAATATTTAAGTTTGTTCAGCAAATTTGGTGTGCACCAAGGCTTCGTTTTGTCTCCGACTCTCTCATATTCATCAATGATCTTTTATCACCTATTCACATTCGTTTCTAGATTTGACACTTGTTCTTGAATAAAATGACCTTTTTTGGGATCTTGGTGTGTGTACCACAGACCACTTTGTGTGCACCGATCATACACTCGACTTCTCAAAAAATTCTGCTTAGTGTTTCGGATTACTTCGAAGGTGCAAGAAATGTGTTACTCCTTCTAATCGGGTGTAATCCATAAATCTTATATTCATTCAATGTAGGTGATAGAAATACACAAGAAACATTTTTATCAAGCTAACAATGCGGCAATGTTTCATGTCTTTCCATTATTCTATCGTTATTTATATAAACAGTTTTATAGTGAAATAGAATAGTTGTATTCCTCCGCTCAAAGAATTCAATCTCTTTACAGGCAACAAATTCCCATCAGTACTATCAAGTTCAGATATTCTTTTTTTAGCCGTACTACACGAATGGATAATACTTTACCCAGTTCAATATTTCCCTTCTATTGCGATATTCAGACATTTAAAACCAAAATCCATCCATCGATATCTTCTATTTAATTCTCTCCTACTTTCGTTAAGGCTTGTACTGGGCCCAAGCATTTTAACGGCAGCAGAAATAATTTTAAAAAATGAACACAAAAGAGAAAAAATATTAAAAACCCACTTTCGTGCAAAAACCAGTCTAATCATTTTCTGTCATTTGTATTACACATGAAAGTTTAGAGTTACTAAATGACACTTTTGGAGAAAATTGGTTATAAAACTCAAAACGATATTTAAATAAAAAAATTGTTAAAAGATTACTTCTAATCTCTTTTTTATTCTGGGCTTGAGCATATTTTTTTATATTTATTATGGAACGATTTTTCAATTTTAAAAATAATGACAAAATTAAAATGTTTATAATGTGCTTATCAGTTTCATCAAAAATACATTTGGCAAGCAGAGTAGGTACAACTTAGAAAAAAAACAGCATTGGTTCCTAAAGATACTTCTCTTTAGCTTTTTTAAAAAATGAATATAAATTCATAGAAACTTTTCCGCGTCTCCAATACCTTAAACATTCTAAAATTAAATTATTATTCCACAATCAAATTTATTCATATTTTGAGGAGTGTCTTATTGCGACTTGTTACAATTTGTTTGTTATATTAAAAGATATAATATATTTTAAGGACACTTATTTCGAAAAGACTTATAATTGTATAAAAATAAACAAAAGACCCACATGCTGATGAAGATGATGCTGGTGA
This sequence comes from Philhelius festivus, assembly GCA_963931855.1. Taxonomy (NCBI): domain Eukaryota; kingdom Metazoa; phylum Arthropoda; class Insecta; order Diptera; family Syrphidae; genus Philhelius; species Philhelius festivus. The sequence continues at coordinate 4,234,803 of OZ007556.1, read as the reverse complement.
TGTATGTAGGTACATCTTTTGTGTGTTTCCTCGTCATGTCTTTCTTTTGTCTCGAGGAAATAAACAAAAAAAAAAAAGGATGTCATAAGGCTACCTCCAACCCTCCACGATGGTTTATAAGGTAACATGATCTATCCCTCATTGTATATTGAAACTCTCTTCAAGGACGATTAATGTGGGATGTATTTTCATTAAAGTGACAATGTTTGGCAATCCTAGAGCCGTTTTTTGATACGAAACCCATTAACGTCAACCTGAATCTCATAGTTCCAAAAGGTATAAAAGCCATTGAGGTATAAATCTTAAGCTTATTTACAAGTACATAGTACAAGATGGTGCTATGGGTAAGTTCAAACAAATAGGACTCGTCGTCGATTCAATTGAATTCTTTTCGTTAAAAGTTGCAGATTCTTTTTGCTGTGATATTTGTCATTAGCTTTTTGACCTGTGCCAAAACCGAGAATGAATTGCATAGGATTTCTTTATCATCGATCGACCAAATTCAGAGCGGATTTCAAAGATATTGTGCTCAAGTACCTGTTTGTCGATATAATAAGATTTTAACGGCTATAAGGGATAGTTATGACATCAATGCCGAAACTTCTAACTACAATCTCAAAGTGAAAAAGTGATTTAAATAAAAAAAAAGTTTAAATAAGCAGACCAAAAGTGTTAACGTTTAATTTGTTTCTTTCGTTTCGGTCAGAAACCTACCAGCAGATCGAACAGAAGTCCTTGGAGGAAGTAATAGTTTGGAAGATGGAACGCCATCGGAAGATAATGGATTACTATTCGATGATCTCGACGGGAATGATATTAGTTTAAACTCATATGAAGATTTGGATTTTTTTAAACCCGATGAAATGAAAAGGGCAAATAGTTTGCCAAGTACTGGATGTGATTGCAAAGTAAAGGTATGTTATAAAAAATAATTTAAAAAATTCCAAAAATTGTTCAAAAAACTCGACACTCTTTCAACAATCGCTTTACAAGTAATTGGTTTTTTTTCGCATTATATTTTTGCCAGTTTATGTTTTAAAGTATAATTAATTAATTAGTATAATTAATTAAAATACCTACACGGGATTTATTATTCCATTGGAGAAGAAAGTTTTGCTTAACCATCATTAGAGTACCTTGTAGTGCAGGCAATCCATATCAATTTTAAGAGTGGACTCGGCATTAAGGGGGGTTCACATTCTCAAATATGCTTGTCAAACCAGCAAAATATCAAAATATTTTGATATTTTCATATCATCAAGTATGTTATTTCAAAGTTGGCAAAAATATTTGTACATCGGAAGATACATAATTTTGTTATTCAAAAATTAATATTGAGCACATCACAAAACCAACACATCCACTAGTGTTCACTATCAGCTCTGTGACGTCTTAAAAGTGGAGAAAATTCACTTTCATCAAAATGAATAGAGATTAAATTTGAATGACTCATAGAAATATGCAACAATTGATATCGATTATAACGAAAAATCAGTGAATATAAGAGAGTGCAAGAGTTTTTGTTTCCATTGATTAACATTCATTCAAAGAAAAAAATAATTGAAGTTCGAAAAACAGCTAACCTATAGTGTTTTTGTTTGGTCGTCCGGAAGCATTCCAAATGCTTCTGAAATCGTTCGTTTGGCACTTAATAACAGTTCTTCTTCGCAAAAGATTCTGAAGTGGAATTGGCTAAGGTGATTTGTAACCGTTACATTTGTAACAAGCAAATGATTCATTTCACTATTTAAATATTGTTTATTAATTTAGTTTTGTACAGAAGTTTCGCCTTTCGAAGAATGCTTTTTTGTACGTTTTAAATGCAAAACAAGATGAACTCTCTGCTCCTTTAAGATCAACTGCAGTTCCAGCTATCTTGAAACTAGCTGTAAATTTAAAGTTTTTAGGTTAAGGAGGCTATCAGCACCAAATAGGACACGACTATTCCATTGGCATGGCACAACAAATCACATGAAATTTTATCGCAAAGGTCTGCAGTGCGACAGAAAAAATTTTGTGTCCAAAACACACATTTTAAAATGAGTGAAATAAAACTACGATAAGTTTGAAATGTCCCTTGTCCCCTTTCGGTCGTAGATTCCGTGTAATTAAAATTATTTGCTTAAATTGTAATATGACTAAGATTTTCTTAAAAAAAAAACATGTACATTCACCCTTATTCCGATAGTCGTTTTACTAAAACGCCAGTAAAACCACAAGGCTCCAGAAACAAAAATTGGAATTTTATTGAAACGACTATCGTTATATTGCTTAGAAAAGTGAAGAACATAGATAACGCTGCTCTTTTTGTTTTATTTAAACACCAAATCGTGGTCTCTGGAGCCTTCTTGTTTTAAAGGCGTTTTATTAAAACGACTATCGGAATAAGACTGATTATAAAATATTCCTGGTTAGTTCCGTTATCACAATTGTTGTAGAAACAAATTTTCCGTATTAGAATGCTTTTGACCTTCGGAAACGTATTACCATGTATGAAAATTCCACTTGTAGTGGATTTCATTCAGCTTTTTTACTCTCAACCATTCATGTGTGCGTGTTTTTTTGGCAGGAATCCAATGGACATTTAGTTTTCTGCCGAGCCCGAACGGTTGAAATGAGAAACAAAAAAGTGGCTGGTAATCCAACACAGACTTTCCGCGTGACTGTCCAGTACAATAATTATTAAAATAAGAGAATCCAAATAACTTGTGTGTACATTTCTTAAAATTTCTTCTTCGATTTTGGCTATTGTGTATATTCGGAACTTACTTTTAAGTTTACGCAACTTTAGTTTTAATATAAGTTTAGGTTTAGCTCCGACTTACGAATATATTTTGTCTGTATCACTAAATCATTTTCCTTGAAAATTTTGGCAATAAGGCCTTTTTGAGAATTAATACCTTGGCTGTAGTATTCATAAATAACACTCTTTTTAAGTGGTAAAATAAATGGTGCAAAATTTAAAACAGCTCAGTATTAAGGAATAAGTATGATACTACTTAACAGTTCGCTAACTTTTTAGTAGAATACTAACTCTTTCTTAATTTTAATCAATTCCTAACTAGTATCGCTCTAGAGCAATATTTTTAATAAGTTGCTTCTGAACACACTTTAATGGCGGTTCATGCAAAAAGCTAAGTTTTGATATTTGTAAATGGCAAAGAGTCATATGAAGTTAGCACGATACTAAAAAAATAAAATAGGTATGCTATGGCGCAAAATTTTAAACAGCATTTCCTAACTTTAACATATACTTTATTAACTCATTCTTAATTTTAAACATTTTCTAACTAGTATCGTACTAAAGAAATGTTCTTAATGAATTGCTTCTGAACACACCTAAAACAATGACAGTTCGTGCAAAGATAGCACGATAGCAAAAGAAATAAATAAAATATGTATTCGATGATATTAACTTTAATAAAAGGGTAGAGAAGGTATGATGCTATATTTGATTAAAATTTGCAAAATCGCCGTTTTAACCAAGTTTCATACTAAAACAGCTTTAACATCGTACTAACTTAGATCTGTCAAAATGCCGATTTTTATATTTTTTTCTTTTTGGGCAAGGAAATTGATTGATTTTCCGATTTGAGATCAATTTTGCAAATCTAATATTTCGGCAGATTCCCTTCTCATGCTAATAACAAAACAATTTTTAGCTGTCAGTTTGCAAATGTTATTTTAGGTTTGTTAATTTTATTTGAATTGTGAAATTTATACAGTGAGCGTCAAAAGTTAGTAAACACCAATATGATTTCTGGAGTTACATGGAATTCGAACAAATAAATAAACAATGGATTCTAATAATAAAAATCAATAAAAATAAATCAAAACACAAATAAAAATTGAAAATATAACTTCTTACAATTTTTCCTAATAAAAACTAAACATACTCCATATTTAACGCGTCAGAAGAAAGAAAACATCATAAACAGAATATAAGGAGCATAGTAAAACATGATGGTGGGGGGATGTATGGCAGCATATTCGATCGGGAATCTTGTTTTCATTGAAAGTACAATGAATAATCAAGACTATCTAATTTCTAATAGTCCGAAGGAATAACCTTCAACCGACCTTACAAAAATTAGGTATGCTTAGCAATTGGATCTCTTAGCAGGACAATGATCCTAAGCGTATCTCGCGGTTACTTAAAGAATTAATACTTTATAGGACTTCAAAGCACCTCCACCAGCCTCCCCAATCGCCAGACCTAAGCCTCATTCAACATTTATGGGATCATTTGGACCGGAACATTTCACAAAAGGGCTATCAAGAACAAAGATGACCTTAAAAGGCTTTAATTGAAGAACTGTCCCAAATATCCTCCGATGTTAGAAATAAAATTGTTGTTTCCATTTCACGCCGACTAAGACATGTTATGAAGTCTAAATGTGGTCAAATGAAATACCCAGTTTTTTATTTAAGGTACTATTTATGTATATAAGATATAACAGATGTTTACTTACTTTTGACGCTTAAAATATGGAGTATTTTTAGTTTTTATTAGGAAAAAATGCTATACTTAATTTTTTGAAATTTTATTTTGGTTTTGATTTATTGCTATTAAATAAAACTTTTATTTTGTATTATTGGAATTCGATTTTTGTTAATTTTTTGGTTTCAATTCCATGTAACTCAAGAAATCACTTGGGTGTTTACTCACTTTTGACGCTCACAGTATATATGTATAAGAAAACGAAGGAAAATTCTAGTAAAAATTGAAGCAGTTTAAAATGATTCGGTTAATAATTCAAACTCATATTTTTCTACTGGAAGTAAATTAAGTACGAAGATTTTTTTGACATAATGAGACATACAAAATTACATAAATTTTTAAAACGATAAAAATTCGCTGCGGAAAAAAAATCAATTTTTGGGTTGAAAACTGAATTTATCAATGGAAAATTTGATTAGATTACACACTTCATAACTATGGACGCCTCTCTATATTTTTAAAGTACATGTTATTTGTTTCACTATTAAAATAAATTAAATTTTGCTTATGCAACTTCTGATTGAAAAAAAAAGCAAATTGAATACATACAGTTGCGGTCAAAAAATAGAACCGCAACCCATTAATAACTTTATGAAGTGTTTTTTCCACTTCACGAAATTCATATGTGGAATCAAATTGCCTCCCATTTAATAAAGTAGCTTACAATTTTAAAAGAATTATACAAAAATGGATTTAAAGTTCAGTCCATTTCTTAAGATTTGTTAAGTTGACAAGACATTTTTAATATTTTGTCAGCGCAAAGATTTTCAATTGAGTTAAATTTGGGGACTGTGAAAGTCATTAAATAACATCTAAACTGGTATCCCTGAACCATTTTATGGCTGGTATGTTGCCTGTCGTTGTCCTGTTGAAAGACCCACTTCAAAGACATCTCCTCAGAAACATAACGCAACATCTCTTCCTCCAGTATTTGTTTATCCATGATAATTCTTATCCAATATATAAATACGTACGACTTACACCGTAATATGAAAAATAACACCAAATCATTATTCTAACTTCTCTGTGTGTGATAGTTTTGTATGCGTATTTGGAGTTCAGTTCAGCATGTTGAGGGAGTATCCCCGAATCCCGAGTTCATAAAAATATTAGAAAAAAAAAACTTTCTAACGAACAGTATTTGGCTGGAGATATAGAATGTGAATTTTACAATGATTTCCAATTTTCACATTTTTGAACTACACTTATACTATGGAATAAGCGAGAACAAAAATTCTTCGATTAGTATGAAGATGTTTCCAACTCAAATTTTTGGAAATTAAAACTACGGAGTCTTTTTCCAAAATATTGCCATTACTTCTTTCAGACAAATATATGTATGTATGTACCGTAATTTTTCAGGTCAAATTTCCAAAGAGAGAACAATCACTGTGTCTACTGCACTTGTATGACCAAAGTTTACCAATCAGAAATACGTGTAACGCTCGTAAAATAGTTAATGAATAAGATCTTTATAAAGATCATATGATGAGAACAACAATTCCTATTTAACCAACATTGACTTTTCTTAAAAAGAAGAAAAAAGAATAATGATCTTATCCATCAACTACGAGTATTACTATTATCAAATTAATTACTGTTATCAAATCACTCTTTTAAAATATTGTTACTTTGTAGTTATTGTTTGTCCTAATCAGACCCAGCTGATAATTTGAAAAATGTTTTTTTTTTTAAGAACGAACTGCTTGACCTTGGCCACTTGTACTATCCACGTTACCTGTTCAATGCTGTTTGCCATAAAGATGACCGAACCTTTGACTACCCACCGAAATGTTTGCCTGGAGCTCAATGTAGACCATTGGAGTACAAAGTACGAGTCCTTACACATCGCTCCCATAACGACCATCTGCATAAAGATCCCACAGCATCTCTTCTACCCGAAGCTCTTCGATCAGTTTGGAAATTCAAAACGGTCACAATTGCCGCTGGATGTTTCTGTTCTTGACTCATGGAAAACATAAAGAATCTCGAAAATTTATCAATATCAATGTTATAATTAAATTAGTGTTATTCAAAAACAATAAAATGAACTGAATACATCTGCATATTCGTCATTCTTTTTAGATTTCTTATTGGTATACAAAAAAAGTTTTTTTTTTTCGAAATATTTACATTACCATTTTTATTATATTAAATTACTTGTATATTTTGTTGAAAAAATAAAGTCTACGTCATACACGTGTTTTTTCTTCTGTTTCTGTCATCGACACCGTCCTTATTTTAACAACGGTTGTACTAACTATATTTATTTAATTATATATTCTCTTATCGCCTAACTGTTTGCCTTTGGATCGTTGTCGGAAGGAAGGTCTTCGATTGTACTCACTGCTTCAGCTTGGGCAATGCCCCGCGAAAAACTGTCACTTTGATCAGAAGATGGAGTTGTCATTGGATCTGATATTGGAGTTTGCGTTAAACTACGGGATTTATCCCGTTTCCGTTTGATACCAAGGTCCATTTCCAAATCCGAGTCCATTTCGTTTTCGGACAGAGACAGAGAGCCTCCGGTTCGTTTGATTCTCATTGCAGATTCCGCATTCTAGGAAATTCAATAGTTTTAAAAAAATTCAATTGAGAGACATATATCCTTAGAGCTCACCGTATGGAACGTGGAAGGCTCTGAAATATATCCGTCGAATTCTTCATCCTCGCTGTATAGAAAATTACTATCGGTATATGTTTCGGGAAGCTTGCAGACGATTTGTGCGAGATCGATGAATGTGTACTCGCTAAGCGAGTGATTCTGTTTCTTTGGTGGCTCTTTGCTGCATTGATTGAAGCGCCCTAGTCGCCCGGCCTTGGCCATATTCTCGAAGTAGTTTTTTCCGTGAACATATCCAACATCACGTATCTCATCGAAACTACCAAATGCCAAAGTTTTGTACTTGTCGATAGGTGGTCGAATGTACTCGCAATAATCGGAGTTTTTCACTTCCTAAACAAACAGAAAAAAGGTAGTTTGTTATATGTACTTTTGGATTTCGTAATGATGCAGGAGAAAAAGTTACCTCCAGTTGTCTCACACAAGAGACATAAGCCAGTCTAGATTGAATATCGGGCAAGTCGGGCACTCTGACAGGCGAAGTGAAAGGATTCCATTTCTTATACAACAACCACCAGCCTGATAAATCGTCTCCGTAATTTGTTAAATCAGTATCATCTTGAGATCCTACATCTACGGCAATAATATGCGCTGCTCCTTGATTCCGCATCACGTCAGCTGTTAAGATACATAAGGGTATAGTTAGTGTCTATCTGATCTGATAAAAGGATTCTGTTTGTATTTTATAATAAGTGAGAGACCTTTTTGTTTTAATTACACATTTTTTTTTTGAAGCAAATTTGAAGAGTTTGTGTGTAATTTTTTTGAGAGGGGAATGGAAGGAGAACATTAAGACTAATTCACTATTGTCTGTATTTTGATTTCGTGGCAGAAATAAAAAATAAAAAAAAATATATCTAAATCTTTGTTTTTGACTTTCTGGATAATTCATGATTTCTTAAATCAAATGTATATGCGTGCGTAAATTTATTAAATCATGCTTTATAAGAATAGACACGATTAAGAGATTAAACAAATCAAAAGTTATATTTTTGTATGAAAGGAGTTAGAAATATTTTAAATTACCTGGAACATTGTTTGTGTAGCAACCGTCTAGGAGTAAATGGCCGTCTTTGTAGTCGCAAAATGGAGGAAATACTCCAGCTATGCTCATGCTGGCACGAATGTAGCGCCACATATACCCTAATGGTTATTCGAAAGTTGTATTATTTTATGTTGTTTTGTTTTATCATTTTTTTTTAATTGAGTGTGTGTGAAGAGTTGCCGTTGATTTTTGAATTATAATTAAATTATAAGATCGCGACGTGCCAATATGTTATAGAGATGTCAATGATGTTTGTATAACTTTTGAGCGGAGCTACATTCTGGGCTTTTTACATTTTCGGAAAGTTTAAACAAGTTATACGAGTAGGATCATTCATATTTTTAGACATGCACTTGCAAAACAAACTAAAATAATTTTGACACGATTATTTATGTAAATATACTTACTTTAGCCGGTAACGAATATTTTTTGCTGTATTTGTAAATTTAATTGCACATACTTACTTCGAGGGATAGTACACAAATTGTATAAAAGTATAAATATTATTGGTTTATTAAGTCAATTGGATAGGTAAAAACAATTTTTGAATTTTTTTAGTAAATATTTAAATATGTAAAATTCCTATTCCCCCTTGAGTATGTGATGATCTTCGAAAAGAGTGAAACTGTTAAAAGTAAAACACAAATTCATTTTAGCATGAGTAATATGGCTTTGAGTTTGTTTGTGAGAATTGTTCTATGAAAGCGGTAATTCCAGTATGCTAAATTTAAAAACGATATCATCATAAATCCATTGCGTTGCAAAGTTGTAATTTTTCTAATATTTTCATTGAAGAAAATAAATAAATATTCCAAATATCCCACTGAAACTTACTGGCAATCCGAAACCTAATTTTAAACCTCATTCAGTAACATTAGAGGCAAGACTTCGAAGGAGAGATACAATATCTTATCCAATGCTAAAAATTAATCAAATCAAAATAAGCAGAGTTTTTGATCTATAATTTGTTCCTGAGGCAAACAGGCTTATCACCCCCAACTGAGTAGTGTTTAAATCCAACAGAAGATGCCGTGACACCCATTGTCATATCGACTTTTTTACTGTGAAAAAACGGTCGCCTTAAATCTATATCTCCAACCTCTTTTCTGATTTCGAAAAATACTTCGATATAAAAGGCCTTTATGAAGATTTGCAAAATCTAACAAAATCGAATGTTGAAAGAGAGATATGCGGTTGCTTAAGATATTTTTCAACTAATACAACATTCTGCATAAAAATACCGTCTTTTCTTCTTAATATTAATTGCATAACGGCATACTCCAGGGATCGCCTCCATCGCTAGTATTATTCTACCTACATGTGTACTTGTATGTACTTTCATACAAAAACCCAACATCACTGAACTCAAATCTAAAATCAGATGTTTATTGCTGAAATCGCCATATAATGTCAAGTTAATTTGGATTCTAAGGCATTAGCATGCCTTAGGGGAAACGAATATTCTGATATTTCAGCTAACTCGTCCAAGAAAACTACGGTATACATACATGGGTTCACTGTCCATACCAAATTAGATTTACTGAAAGACATTCGAAAAGCGTCAAAATTCAAAAAACATACATACATCACCACTACAAAACCGTAAATATTATCATATAATTTCATTAAAACCAAAAATAGAGCCAATTGTCTCCGAAGCTAGGCTCGTATCGATATCTGGATATCTGGTGAATGATAGAAATTTGCTCGGTGTAAAAATATTGAATATAAATATTGGAGATAAGTTTACTGCAATCTAATGATACCCCATCAAAAGTTGAACAAGATTATTAATATGCAGTATTGGAGTATTTTCTCAGCCGCTGCAAGAAAGTTTTTTTCAGGGGTGTACGGCCTCTTGCGAGGAATTGACAAATCCTCCAAGAGTATCTCTTGTCATGGAAAGTGCTGCTCATTAGCCGTTCGGAATTGGCAGAAAATTGTAGGTCCCCTCCGTTCATGGTAACACGCACACAGGAATGGTTGACAGTTGTAAGTCACTAGGTCCTGGTTCACTCCGAGCTGTTGGACCACCAAATTTATAATAATTTTATAGTAGTCACCCTTGGTATAATTGTTAGTAGGTTGGACTGTCACGCATAGGATCTTAATTCCTATTCTCAAAGCCGTTGCAAAAAAGTGTATCATGGTGTAAAAGTGTATCATGGTGTAAGTAATGAAAAGTGCTGCTTATAAGCCGTTCAGAATCGACAGAAAAATGTAAGTCCCCGCCATTCTTGTAATACGTACACAGGAATGGTATGAATGGTTTCGATATGTAAGACAGTAGATTTAGGCTCTCTACAAGCGGCAATGGCTTTAAATTCCTTTATTTATTTGTATTCGATTTTTATTTTTACATCCCAGATAACTATGTGTTGGGTGCTAAAGTGCATCATATTTAACCAATATAAGGTCTGGTGTTTTTCCGCGAAAGTTGTACAGTCTGCATGTTTTACTAATAACTCATGCAAAAATATTGAGTTGCCCTCTTAGCTTACATTGGCCAGTGAGGAGGACCTTCATTATATGAAACTCTCTTTGTTATGATAGTGCTTTTCCTGCTATTCGGATTTAAGTCTGATTCCTCATTTTCTTGGAGACCTACGTGACTTGGTACTCAAGAGAGGGTGGTATTATTATTTATTTATACCCACAAACAATAGTTCGTGTCCTTAAATATTTTAATCCTCTCTAGATTTTCTAATCCTCACACTGTTTTGTCCAATATATAAAGGGTATTTATTTACCTTGAGTGGCAAGTGACAAAAAGTATTTATGAGGTGGATGGTCCCCTTTCACTAAGCTGTTTTTTATTTTTTAAATTCAATATCAAATCCATGTACCGGATCATTACCGCGTCAAATAATAATTTGAAACGAAACATTTTAGAACTTCGGCAATTGTTTCTTAAAAAAGCTTTGTTTTGTTGAACATATTGTTGCTCAAATCATAAATTCTTTCGACTTCAACTTTATACTACGTAGAAAAAAAACGTATTTGTTTGTTCAAAGTGCAATATAAATGTTAAAAATTAATAATATTTAACACATGTCAAACTATGAGAAATAAGCCTTTATATCGTACGTGATGAGCTTTCAAATTTTGTTTCAACGCTATTATACAGGACATCCTTCACAAATTGTTGACATTTTTTGATATTTTGCACCCAAACTCCCTTGAAGGACTTTTAACAACATCTTGGCCTTTGGCATGTTTGATGTTAACCTGACATTCCTTGGATTGAAATATGAGGTACCAGTAAGAATATAGTTTCTGCTTCTGCTCGAAACTGTGTTCCCTAATAATATCTTTTAATTTACTGTTTTAAGTTGTAAAGCGAAATTTTAGTGCAACTAGAATAGTTAGTGTACGCCTAATCGTAAAGACCAATCACATTTACATATACATACCTCTTTTTTATATTTTTATAAAAAAGATTTACATATTTTCAATTAAAATGGGAGCAACTTTAGACAAAAATAATGTAATCTGTAATAAATTTATTAAATATTTAATTTAAATTCAATTTTCAATTTTATACAAAGAAAAACAATAATAGAATGTCACTTATAAAAGATACTTAAAAAAGTATTTACAACGGATTTAGGTTTTATAGACATTATACCAGACATTTCATTACTTTCTATCCCTCTCTCTCTCTCAACAAATTTGCCTCTCAACACTAACAAAATGCCTTTTGAACTTACAAAAAAAAACAATAATTTCAATTACCTGGCAAATTGTTGAAATATCCTCCATCCAGTAATAGATGACCGTCTTTTGGATCGCAAAGTGGTGGCATGTAGCCGCTGAGAGACATTGATGCTCGCACAAAGCGCCACAGAGATCCTTTTATTTTTGTTACATATTTTTATTTAATTGTATTAAGAAAATAATTTAAATTTATATAATAATTAATTGATTTTATGAATAAGTTTGCATATTTGGTATTCAATCTACAGAAGCTATTAAAGTATCATAATTTACAAGGGCACATTTTAGAGTTTGAGTACTACATCGATTTATTTTACGAGTAAAGTGATTGATTGAGATGATGAATGATGAATCAACATCATGGAAATATAAAATATAAAAACAAATTAAATTCTACTTCTGTCCTAAGATAATGCAACAGAAATGTACAAACTAAAACAAAAATATAAATAATAAAAATACAAATAAATTAGTATTTCAAACAAGTTTGCTTAAATGTAAAAACCTCAGAATGTTTCTTTTTGTTTGGTATTTTTTTTTTCAAAGTGGACACTTGACTCTGGCGATAAATTTGTTTCGTTTTGCAAAAAAGCTTATTTCATATATTTTTGTATTGTGGCTTTGTTGTGTTTGGTGCCTAGATATGAACGAAAACTTACCGTTTGTATGAATTCGATGACAGCTTGCTGTTATGTCGGTGGTTAGAGTGAAAAATGGAATCCACAAGTCTTCAATGCAAACCTCTCCGAATGTGCCCCGAATGGTTTTATTAAATTCTCGGCCAGAGAACATGGATGTAATCGGATAAGTGAGGTCTAACAATTGAAGGAACCATTTTGTCATTTGCTGGAAAAGGACACAAAATTAAGTACCTCTCTTGAAGATCATTTGGTTTAATATGATGTACCACCTACCTTTGACCATTCACGGGCCTTCTGTGTGACTGTTGTAATATTTCTGTCACCACACCACAGTCCGCCCATGAGGGCACCTATGCTTACTCCCCCAACCATGTCAATGGGAATACCAGCCTCCTGAATGGCCTTTAACATGCCAATATGAGCAGCACCACGTGCTCCACCACCACCTAAGACTAGGCCTACCGAATTTCCAGTCAACCAACGCGCGAGTCGTGAAAAATCCGAATGCATATTTGGCTCTGATTTGAGAACTCGGTCATAGAGATCATTCTACAAAAAAAAAAAACTTTTGTTTAACAAATTCGAGACATCACATTCCTGATCTTGCTTACAATTCGGTATTGACTAGTTCGTGTAAACATTCGCTTTGGACATTGAATATGATGATGATTTGTAACCCAGGGACGTACATTCAACCATTGCAGGGTATTAAATGGTTTTGCATTTGTTGCCTCGGGATGGAGTAATACAAGTTCCTTTTGGGTTCTCAATGCCAGTCTGTCGATCTCCCGTTCGAATTTACAAACAGTTGGTGAACGATCACCAAGTCCAACGATTAATATCACATCGGCTTGACGCATGCATCGTTGTGTCCATTGGCTCAACGAGGAGTCACACTGATACAATGTTATAATATTTCTGTCTTCTTGCTGGGCCAACCAAGATGTCATTCGGTATTCGTTACTGGCTTCCAGTATATGAGAGCCAAGCTGTTTTGCTACGACTTCTGATGTCAGGCGCAATGTTGGTCCTTTTCAAAACAAAATCTTATAACCTCATTATTAGAAAAACAGAAGAAAAAACTTACCAATTGCACAAAGCGAATGATATATTTCATAGGTGAATGCAGTCAAAGGCACATCATCACTCACCGGAACCAATGCCACCGTTGAATATTTGTGTGTGACAGGATTAGCTTCCAGAGGAGCCGAGCCTGCTGTACGTGACTGCATGCTTCCTAAGATTCTATGACTAAGAAGGCTTATGAGTTTCGATACTACAATTGGATAGCGAAGTTTTATTGCATTGAAAAGTCCTTCAGGAAGCTTTGCCAATTCAGTATCACGTACAGCCATTACAGTTGTTGTTCGGGGAGTTTCTGTTATCATCTCGATGATGCCAACCAAGTCGCCTTTGCCATACTCACCGACAATTTCTTTCTTGCCACTTGATTGGGTTATAACTGAACGCATACGTCCACTTAGCACAATATAAGTACTATCGCTTACTTCATCTTGACGGTATACTGCTCGACCGGACTCCAGAAAGATCCAATCCAGGGCATAGTCACATTGACGTACCAGGGGTGAGAGACGTCGAACTACCCCATTTGCCATATCGAGAACGATGTTTGGACGTTCGCGCATTATTCTGTAAAATTAAATGATACTCAACAAATCAATACTTCATAATTTTATATTTTTATAAAATAAAAAAAAATCCATTTGAAAGCTAAGTTAATAAAATTCGCGACACTAGTTTTAATCGATTCAGAAAGCTACTTTTTGCTAGTTTAAAAACTATTGCTCGTAACTTCAGATTTACCGTCTACTAAGCCATATTAACTTTTCCAGGAAACACGGAATTCATCAGCGCATACCTTTAGTAAAGATCACGAGTTAACTTATTGCAAATGTACATTAAGTTCTTTACTTTTTGAAAAATATCATTCTTTCAGATCAACCCGGTTCGTCCAACAAGTAAGTAGTTTTATGAGTCAGTCACAACATAATATTGCCTTTCACACTATTCAGACACATTCACATTCTTTTCGAATAAAAACACATTTTGTGCTTTTCGAAAATGAAGGGAAAAAAATAGCAAAGTATGTGTTATATGCCGTCTCTACTAGAGAAATCATCTTCTTTCTGTATGGTATGACATGTTTTATGAGAAACTCACGATTTTTTCATATTATTTGTTTCTTTATTGCGAAAGAACTTCTATGGTCCGAATTTTTGTGAATGTTTCACAATTGCAAATGAATGTATCCATGCAGCTATAAAGCTGGTGGGAATGTATAAAGAAATTCCATAAGAGATGATTCGTTTTCTCCCACTGGCTTACTCTACATCTGTTATAATTCTACTTCAAAGATCGTGATGATCTGATAAATACATACATAAGAACTCTTTTTCCTTCACTATAAAATTTAACTAGTTTAAGGAAGAATTCCTTTAACATATTTTTGTAAGCGACCTCGAAACAACCTGGCCTAGGACAATCAAATCATTTTTGGTTGCACATATTCAAGCGATTTATTGATTCCGATCTAGTTCGAAAATTCATTGAATCGAACAAGAGAACTGGAATATCGGCCACTTGACCGATTACTGAGAATATACATATTTAGAAAAAAACATGGAACCAATAACTGCAAATTTCCATCCATAAAATGATGTTAATTATCGGTTGGCTATTTCAATTAGTTTATTGTACTTTGTGGAAGTCGTTGAACTGAGCACAAATCTGATATCTGGCTTTGTTTCAATTGAGGTAAAGTAATTAATTGTCTCTGAGTCTTTAAACGCGCCGGCGAATATCAAAGAATCAGCTGTTGAACTTGAGTTTCGCGATCGAAAGATCCAATGAAGCTCAAGTTTAATATAATTTCAGTCAATGTGAGAACACTGAAAGTAAATTGCTCTTTTAAATGACTCACAATCTTTCTGCCTACGCTTTTAATCACCAGCTTTTTATTTGTACTAATCACCATTATCACAGACTCCGTCATTATTATTATTATTATTATTATTATTATTATTAAATGGTAATAGACTAGTTTCAAGTAGGTTTTGCTTATCTAAGGATTTTCAAAAAAAAAACACTAAAAGGAGAATTTCAAAGATAGCTCATAGCAGAGTGATCGGGTTAGGTTAGGTTGGAATGGGTGTAGTCTTGGGTTTGATTCTCAGTTGCTGCAAAAAAAAAAAGAAGTTTCTCAGGGGTGTATACTACTTCTCGTGAGGAATTGACAAATCTTCCAAAAGTATTATGAAAAGTGCTGATCAAAAGCCGTTCGGAATCGGCATTTCTCCAAATGCGCACACAGAAATGGTTGAGTGTTATAAATCACTAGGTGTAGACGCTCTATGAGCCGTCATGGCCTCTAATTTAATTTTATTTTTAGGAGGGGTTTCATTTCATTCGGATCCATTCCGCTACCCAAGAAGTAAATATAGTAGATGTTTGGAAGAGAAGAGATTGAATTGCAGGGAGCTTATGTATTCGATGCCTCCTTGAACCATAGTGAATTTTGAATGCATTTTAGGTGACTAATAAAAACTAATGATAATAAAAGCTAATGATCCATATGGATCACTTAATGAAAATAAAATGAAACAATCAATATGACAGTATATGTGATCGACCGAAACCGATTTCCGGCAAAACTAATTTGACCTAGATCAAACCGGTTTATCTTTCGCTTTTCGGGATAAACAAAACTAGGTTAGCCCAAGACAATCTATTTTGGTTTTCTTGACTATAAGTATCTGCCTGGCACGTTTCGTGGGCTTAAAGGATTTTAACTTTCGCTTTGGGCTTTCCGTTCCGCTCATGCAATTTTGTTGTTGCGATTAAGGCGACGACTCAATTAAGAAAAATTTTGATATAGATGCCCCTTCATACATAGTGGAGCAAAGGAGTGACGTGATTGGTAGTGTTTATTAATAAAATTCGCAAATTTACTCACTGATACACAGCTGGTCTCAATATAAGTGCAACACGACTGGGATGTTTAGCTCTAATTGTGTAGTCACTCCCTTCCCCAGTCAGCACAGCCAGTCCTCCGACAATCTCTCCTGGATGAACTGTATGAATAAATACCTTAAGGGAAAAATATTCATTTTTAAGCAATTAAATAGAATATCATTGAACTTACCTCACTTTGATCTTTCTTTTTTGCTACTCGAGGAATATCAGCGGCATTCTGATAAACCGAAAGACAACCGGTCATAACAAAACAAAGGCTAACCTCCTAAAATGAAAATAAATAATTTAAAAATATTAAGAATAAAAATAAACATTGTTTTACCTCTATACTGCCTTCAGAGACAATCGTTGTACCGGCTTCGACTTCTCGAACTTCTACTATTCCATCCAACATGCCACGATCATCTTCGGATAGACCAAGTTCTTTAAGAAAACTGGTAACTGCCGACGAATGAACCAATTTAAAATCTATAGACTCTGGATTTGATACTGAACCGCGGCGGTTAGCTGTGTTGCTGGCACCCAGGCCCAACGCATTCGAATGCTGCGGATCGCCTAGATCGGCAAGCATATCCGGCGGAACAAAACAATCCGAGAGTGTGTGTTGGAAGTGTTCTGAACGTTTATGTACTGGCGAAGTCTTCACATTGACATGACTCTTCTTGCCACGCATATTATTTTGAACCAGCTCCGATGTAAGACCCAAATAGTTGCGCAGAGCTGTGAAGATGACACGTTGCAGACGAATCATAATTACCTGAATCACACGGATCATAATATCTGGATTCTCATCGAATACTTCTTTAAAAGCTTTCATTGGAAGACGAATAACCTGACTTTTCTCGACTGCTTTTGCTGAAACGGTTTTATAAAAACTCCGATTTCCCGATAGAACGTCTACGAAACTCAGCAACGATGTTACAGACTCTCCTTTCTTCACCGTCTTTAGAGATAATGTGCTGCCGTCTGCATTATTGATGAAGACATGTATGCAACCAGATTGAACAATGAACACACTATCATCGGCATGTGCGATCGTAAATAGGAAATCATTTGGTTCAAGATTAACAATTTCTGTATGCTTGCACAATTTGAGAAAAATGGGCTTCTCAAAATGACCAAAGATACGAATGCTCTGGAGCATATAGAGAGCATCAGGAGGTACTCTATCGCTACCTTCCATCATTTCTTCCAAATACTCCGCTGGAGGTTCAACAGTCTTAAGTTGCATTGGCATATTTTCTCCTCGCATTTGAAGGATTTTTTTCGCGAAACCCATCACTGCCTTTCTTTTGCGACCCTGGCCATTGTATACTTGCCCGGAGACGTTCTTTACTTTACGCAACATGCGCCGTCCGTAGAAGAGCATTTTATCACGTTTTCTAAAACGCAACCGACTTAGGTCTGAGTTTTGTGCTAGTAATAAAGCGTCGCGTTCTTTCCCACGTGCCCATCGTTTGTAAAGAACATACCAAACGACAAAGATGCATGTGAGTATGCCGATGGATATACATAAGAATGCCTGAAATATAAGAAACAGTCAACTTTTTAATAAACCAAACATTCAAAAGATTGAGATCTAAGTGAGGTGGTGAGACTTGCTGTATCTAACCTAAGCTTATCTAAAATAACTTTACGAAGACAGAGTATACAATAAGTAATATTTTAAGGGCGATATCTTGCGAATTATTGGACATAAAATAAATACAAAAATTAAAGGCCATTACGGCTCGTAGAGGGCATAAATCTAGTGACTTACAACTCTCAACCATTATTGTGTGTTTGTTAGCTGAAACAGAGATGACCTACAATTTTCTGCCGATTCCGAAATGCTAATGAGGTGCAATTTTCATGAAAAGAGACATTCATGAAGGATTTGGCACTTGCAAGAGCCAGTACACCCCAGAATGGCTGAAAAGCTAACCCAAGACCATCTGCATGACAGTCCAGTCGGAGTTGGATCAACTAGATGTGACGGTAGACTTTAAGATCTTCGAACGATTACACTCAAAGGAGATTTTCGACAGAGTTAATATAAAAAAACAAAATTTTGTTGAAATATGAAACTTTGCATATATTGTTTCGGCTGTTAGTTATTCTCCATTTGACCGACTGAGGGATTATTGGCTCTTAATTTTTGAATTCGGTAGATACAGTCACTGCTGACGTGTATTGTCGAATGATTAATGAGTTTTTGGTACCGTAAGTGCAACTCTCTACCGGGTTCAACGACAGAACAAGATTTTGGTTAGGGTTCACTCCACACGCAGCTGTAATTTCAATGGAAAAGACGAAACCAATTTTTCCAAAAATTAATCAACAAGTACGAACACAACTTTGTAAGAGTAACATTTATCAAAATTTAAATTTACTATTGTTAATCGTGTGAATCTCATGAAGAAGCTGTTACGAAAATAGTTTATCTCATTTGCAACATTAAAATATGGACCAACAATCGAAGGTTTTTAGGTGAAACTATTTCAAAAGCCCTACCTGGATTTCACGCAATAACAGGTTGTGATCTTTCACATTGGTACGTAAAAATACCAAGTTCACCTTCGGTACAATGTTAAGGATGTGAATACCGCCAACGAGGCAAGGTTTGAAATTTTCACGCAAACATTTAAGTCAGTCAAAAATATAAAAATGTTGATGCTTCAAATCCACCTCAATGCCAATCGAAACTACACCAGCAATTATTAACGTCATAATACATTTGCGGCCTAAGGAGTAATGCTAATTTGAAAAATTCAGTTTGCTTCCGTCTGAGTATGGATGCACCGAAATTGACGGAAGGTATGAATTGCGTTGGTTTGAAGGTGAGCTGTCACCACCTTTGGTTAACGACGCTATTATTCAAATAAATTTGCAAGTTGGATAGAAAACCGTGTGGAGCAGATTATTCCATAATCGTGTTGTGCAATTTAAATTGAGCATTCCTAGCAAAACGGGTGAACTGATTGAGGAAAGGAATGCAACTGGCTATGGCTATTTCGAGGAAGCTTTGCTTGTGAAAGAAGTGATAAAACAAGAAAAGACATGAAATATTCGGTGTTCAAGAGATGGAAATGATTCCACGATCCTTCTGTTATCCATCAGCTTTAACGCTCTGTTCTGAATTCTATCCAGTAAATGAAGAGAAGTTTGGGCATGTTGTGAGTTGTACTCGTGGTCAGAACTTATAAACGCTTAATAAATTAAAGCCAGATCGTAGGTGGTGAAAAATGTCTTACATCGATATAGAAATTCTTAGCATTTAGCAGCGTTTTTGGCTTTCTTGAAAACGAAGATCGTCGTTGACACACACAACGAGTACTGAGAGCTTTTCGGCTTCTTTGATGCAAGTGTCATTCAAAGACAATGACGTAAGGTCTACACTTTTTTTCATCGACATTATCGGCATTAAAATCCACACGATTGTTTATACCCTATTTAGCAATGCTGTAAAGATCGGAGTTTAATGTGCTTATCATACGGTCCCGTTACAATTCCACTTCCGAAGAATATGAAGGTAAATTTGAGAAAGAGTATGAAAAGCTGATAGTAGACTCGTCGGAAAAAACAATGAAGTGGGTAAGAAGTTTCAGACAAGATCATTTATAAAAATGAGGAAAAGTGTCACAAAACGGATCATTTAGAAGATGAAACATGAAACCCTCCAATACAACATGTATTGAACGATTCATATGGTAATTTTTAATTCAAAGAATAAAAGTTTCATTGATACCAAATGCACATATTTTCCATAAGTGAGCCTGGTGTCAAACTCTATCAAATGCCTTAGAAAAATCAAGCGCAATAATTTTACTTCCCCCAAAACAATACTAAGATCGTCCTACTCTTCGTTGAGAATGATATCAGATCGATAAGAGGAGGCAAATGAAGTGTCGCCTTTCTTAGGAACAGGCGGGACAAATGTTTGCCATCTTTCAGGGAAGATTTAAGAACAGTTGATGAACGATGGAACATCTTACGCAATTTTTTGCCAGCGCGGAATCAAGACCAGCTGATTTGTTTATATCAAGATCTCTAAGGGCTCTTGCAACTGTACAAGTGTGCAAATATACCTTTCCCATTGAATTATATACTTTCTCAAGTTCAGAAGGGGTAATGTTGCTGTCTGGCAACGTAGTACATTTATCTTATCTGAAGACCTAGTTCAATTTCAAAAGCTTTTTATCGTACTAAGGCTTTTTTTATTAAATACATTGCTTCTCAAGAAACCTAGGACAATAAAATTTCGTGCAAAAAAACTTACTAACAAGACCCCTTTTGATATTTAAAAATGTCAAAAGTGTGATATGAAGTTAGTAGATACTAAACAGATAAAAAAGGTATTAAGACAAAAAAATTGTAATATCGTAAATGTAAAAAAAGCAATATCCTGTTAAAGGATGAGCTGGGGTTGATCCTGAAACAAATAACAACACAATTTCTAACTTTCACAATTCTTAATCGATTTTTAATAACTGTAAATCGTTTTGCACACAATATTGCACACACTTTCAAATACTTAATCATTACAAAAAATAGTTAAATTCTATCCAAAAACATGAACACTTTTTGTAGCACCATCAAATTAAAACAAAAAGATTTACATTATTCTTTTTAAAACCTTTTTGAATCTTAATCGTTCAAACTGCGCTGAAAATCGTTCAGCAGACAAAATCTTTCAAAAACTATTTCTAGCAATAAATTGCAAATGTTAGAATAAAAACAAATTTGTAATCACACTTCCGTAATATATTCGACCAAACCTTTAATCTCATTAGGTCAGTTAAAAATTTCATTTTTTTTTATTTTGTAATTGTATTGTGCTATCTTGTTTGTATTAAGAGGCAGCCTTATAGAACATTTAAAAAAAAAGTCTTCTGAATCGATCCACAATGTTTGTTTCATTAAAGTTGAGAAGGGCGGTTTGACACATTGGTGAGAGAATTTTTATTAAACTTAATCAACATTAATTAATGTAATCCCACAGCATTAGGGCGTTGTCATGGGGCCTCGAAAGTGTTTGTAATTTGATTCTAGTACCATAACCAGTGACCAATGTCTATGAAGGATTCTTCTTCATTATGATTCTAACAAATACCTTTTCCCTAGATGTCAGAAAGTAAGGTAAACAAGTACAATTTCGGAAAAAAAATTTCGATTGATGATTTCCTTCAATATAAATATAAGTAACTACATCATTCCATATTAAATTAGATGAACAGGTATTTTCAAAAAGGTTTTTCAAATTGATTAGACTACGGCAAAACCCACTTCAAGTGAACACAATTGCGTGTCAGTGGCTTTTCAGCCATTTACATTGTAAATACATTGCGATTCACTTGATTAGATACAGCAGTATTTTATTTGGTTAATATTAATTGTAATAAATAATATCGATAACAATACTACCATTTGGAGAAAGTGTATATTCAAAAGAAACATTTCCAAGGTTAGTTTTTTTCCAGCTTTTCTTTTTTGAAACGATTTGAAAAGCCAGCCTTCTCCAAAAATGTATCGAAATAGATTTATTCAGGGCGCAAGTTTTTTTTTCGTGTAAAAGCTCATAAAGTCCGCTTCTCCTTCTCACACTCAGGACCAAATATGAAATATCCGTCGAATAGTTTTTTGTTGAAATATAAATTCAAGATCAATACTGACTAATATAAGTTTGTAAATTCATTTTCTTCAAAATAAATTCATTCTAGTCTCTACTGTTCATTGAATCGGATTTTATATATTTCTTCACCGATATATTTATTCCAATTTGTTTTTATAAAAAGAACCCAGAAATAGTTGTCCCTTTCTGCTTATATTTCAAAACTTGGCGCGTAAAAAAAAAATATAAGTGTTTTTCAGAGCGTGCACTTCGTGTTACGTGTTATAGCAGCGGATCGCTGGATCGCCACTATCTGGTTCTCCACTATTTGATAGCGTTTGGCATGAAGCTCTCTTTTCGAAAATATTTGCGTTTGGTATCAATGTGAAACCCTTATTCTTTGAATAATCTCCCAATCTTTTCTTCATTTTTAGAAATGATCTCTTCTCTTCACTACGATGGATTCTGTGATAGGTAGTTTGTTTCGAGATTCGTAACAAGTTCCTAATTACGATGGAATTCGCGATACTTAATTATTAAAATTTAAGCATACCAAAATGATCAAAATCGGTTGTACCCGTTTGGAGAAACTCAAACACAAAAAAAAAATAGTTCTAGGGGGAGTACTATTGATAATTTGCTGGTGCAACAGCTCGGAGTGAACCAGGACCTAGTGACTTAAAACTCTCAACCATTCCTGTGTGCGTGTTACCAGGAACGGAGGGGACCTACAATTTTCTGCCGATTCCGAACGGCTAATGAGCAGCACTTTCCATGACAAGAGATACTCTTGGAGAATTTGTCAATTCCTCGCAAGAGGCAGTACACCCCTGAAAAAAACTTTCTTGCAGCGACTGAGAATCGAACTCGAGACCTTCCGCATGACAGTCCAACGCACTAACCATTATGCCAAGGAGTACTACACTATTGATAACCATTTTTCGAAAATTTTAAAATGGTATTAACCAAGTTTAAAGAAAATCGGCTGAGCCGTTTTAGGCTGTAGTCGAACAGACAGCCAAACAGGCTGAATTGGGAGAACCAATTTTGTTCGTCTACGCTGTCATCATAGTAATGTCAACTTTGATCAAAATTTCGAGTTTTACAAGTTCAAAACATGCCATATAGTACATGTCGCAAGCAAAAATAAGAATTATATGTATGTAGGTACACATACAAGTGAACCGGACTGTATGCGACTTCCTAGACTAGACCTACATATTTATTATTTTATTGTAAGGCAATCGATTTTAATTCAACTTAGATGCACACAGATAATCTAATTTCCCAGCTTAAAGAGATTTGATAAATCAATGAAATTTCATAAAAAAAAAAATAGAAAACTGGGTGCTGCTCGACATTGACCCATCAGGGCAAACAAATCAATTTCAATCAAGAATTCAACATTAATTAAAATAAAAGAAAATTTCGCACAGAAACACAACAACGTGGGAAATGCGGAAATCTTCTTAAAATTATGATAGCAACAAAGAATTATTCTGCAAAACAAGAGATCAAAATAAACGATTTTGTTTTTGTTTTTGCAACAACATAGTGTGCCCGGCGACAACGACGAGCGGCAAACGACGTTGACGGCATTGGCAGGTTCTTAAATACTGTCAACAGCTTACATAATGATTGGGAATTAGTTGCGCCTCCTTTTTGTTTACTTATAACCACCCGCTGGCGCTGTAATGTTCGTTATTTGTGTGTGGGTGTGGGTTGAGGGCTGCACAGGTGAAGGCGGTGGCGGAGCCCCACCAAGCAGCTGCTTGGCCAAGCCAAACTAGGCACCAGCACGCACTAGCGCACCTTAAGACGGAGAGCAAAAAAACTGCGCAAACAAAAAAGAACCAACAAAAAGAAAAAATACTCACCGTAGTTCGGATTTCCAGCGATATATAATGAATCCACGTATCGGAAAATATAGTTCCGTAATCTCGATACGACGATCTAATTAAACCAACAATATCCATTGCGTAAATTCTTTGATTTAATTTATATTTGTGAAATCAAAGACAAATATGATTTTTGTCTGCTGCAAAAATTAAACAAAAAGAAAAAGTCGAAACTGAAAAAATATCAGATAAATTCGAGCTTTTTTTCACATCGTATTTCCGATTAGCGTTGCTAATTATGTTTGTAGAATTTATCACTTTTTTATTTGATAAGAATTTTATACTGTTTATAAACTTGACTTTGGTAAGACAACAACAAAAACAAGAACAACTATTTCCTGGTTGTAAACGGTGTGGGGAGCAAATATAAAAATGTTCGCAGAAATAAATAGAATTCACGCAAAAACAAATTAGAGATATAAAAAGGCAACCTTTTCAAATAACTGAATACTTTCGCACTGAAATTCAGTTTTCAACAAGAACCAGCTGACAGTATTTTGACGTTTTGTTTTTTTCTAAAATGTTCGAAGATTTGAACATCCCTGTTTTTCGATACTCGAGTCGAAGATTCGTACGGAATTCAAGTGGAAATTTAAGGGTTGGCTTGGCGATATTTCTTTCTTATTAGAATATTTACATGTATCTGCATTTGATTTCTGCAAAAAAAAATGGGATGCCAAATACAGAATTCATATTTGTTAGATACAGAGAAAAAGAGGAAAATGCAGAAGAACTTCATTTCTGCTTTATAGGAAATTCCAGAAATGCAGAAGTCAAGATTATAGTAAAGACGAACATGTTCATCTTTAAGCCTAGTACGCAGATCGGGAAAAATTTTGTCTCCCATACATTTTTTTTCCTGGGACAAATTTTGTCTCGGATATTTTTCCGAGCAGTACGCAGTTCGCGCGCAAAATTCATACTATTGTGAATTGCTCTTCAAAATGTCTCCACTAAATTTTGCCAGGAAAAAGAATGATACAAGCATTATTTTGTGGGACAAATTTTGACAGCCGAAAGTAATTTTTGTTAATTCTGAACTGCGTACTGCTCTGAGCAGTACGCAGTTTGCGCGCAAATATCATACTCGTACTATTGTGAATTGCTCTACAAAATGTCTCCACTAAATTTTGCCAGGAAAAAGAATGATACAAGCATTATTTTGCGAGACAAATTTTGACAGCCACGAAAGTGATTTTTGTCAAAACTGGTTTTATGTAAAAGGTGCTGATGTTTCTCTTGAAAGTATCAAGAGGAAATTCCAAAAAGGTATGAACGACTTTTGTAAGACAACACGTTCCAGAGATACTCTACAAAACACATTAAATTAGATTTTATCTCTCCAAATTCAAACTTTTGCGCGAGATTTGGAAACGTTTTGTAGAGATTAAAATTGTAGAGATAAAATTTGTCTTGTCTCGATCTGCGTACTAGGCTTTATTATAGCAGCTTCGACTGCTTTTAAAAGCAATTACAATTGTAAGTTTACGATATTTTCACATTTTTCTATAATTTTTGTTGACGAACGCATGATATGGAAAAAAAAAAAACATTAACAGCCTTATTTACTAACTCGTTTTAGCGACGGAGTAAAGTTACTTCAACTTTACAACGGCTCTAATCCTGAAAATGAACGAGGAATAGCGGTGGAATAAGCTAAAACTGGTTTATAGGAGGTTTAAGGCCGTTTTAGCCTTTTTTGGCCTGTTAATGCCAACAAGTTATATAGCAGCTTAGAAAGTAAAAAAGAGTTACCACATGTGTATTCTCTCCCACTTTCGGGTTTCTACATACATCTGCCTCTCTCTAGTTTTCTGCATTTTGCAGATGCAGAAACATGTAAATCCGCTTTTATACCCTTTTCACTTGGGATTATAATCTTTGATTCTATGAAAAAGATTTTAAAATATCCTTCCCTAGGAGAAGAAAAGTATTCATGAATAGATGCAAACGATCATCTAGTACTCCATGCTCTCATGTACTAATAGATGAGATTTGTAGGGAAATATATTCTTTGTGTTCCATTGAAATGGCTAGCTGTTGTCTCATCTGTCTTTTTACATTGGGATTGCGATGGGTGATCTAGTTGCTTTATTTGAAGAATGTATATTTTTTTTTTGATGCTTTAAAACTGAAATATTTATTGTTATTTTTTTTATTGCATTTTAGTAGTACAGTAGGATTTTATATGAATAACAAATACAACATCCGCAGTAGGATCACTGCCGATAAGAGGAGAAGTGAAATCCTGCTGCGGATAGAGAATTGACGTTTATTCGAGTATCGGCAGTGATCCTACGGCGGATGTTGTATTTGTTATTCATATAAAATCTTACTGTATTACGGATAACTTTTCCAAAAAAACACGATTATTTTCAACAATGAATCCTAAAATATATTCAAAATTGGCTTTAACCTGCGGCCAGAACGAATAAACATTAAAATAAACGCTGTTTTTGTATCTTTCTTTGGTATAAAGCTTCCGATAATTGTTTTAATGAACATGACATAGCAAACAGGCCCAATAAGTTTTGAAGTTGGAGCTGCAGCTCATCATGGACTCATTGAAGAAAAAGGAGTCAGGAGTGGATGGTATATTCAACATTGTACTACGACGGAAGAAATTGACATTTAGGCCGTGCAAATATGACACGCCACGCAAATATGTGTTACACATAATTATATATGCATCTGTGCGAACATTCAACTCAATGGTTGAGCTGTTTTATATAAGCGCAAGAGAAAAGTGTGAGCGTGAGTGAAGAGTTGCCAGTGCGCGGTGCTCTATCAACTGGTGATTGATTTCAATCATAGTTGCAAGTGCCCGCCTAGCGTTATACCACACTATTTAACAACGCACTGAATAATGCATATTATCCAGAGCGATGGAAAACAGCTGTGGTACATCCTCTCCTGAAAAAAGGAAAGGACAATTCCAATCCAGCGAATCTCCGGTCGATAAGTTATCTTCCGAGTATCAGCAAGGTAATGGAAAAAAGAATATCAATTGCTCAAATGGGCGCATGACAACAATATCATACACCCGAAACCGGATACTCAGTTTGGTTTAAAGGCGGGACACACTGCATTAATGCCGTGTATAAACTGGTCTCTGTTATCAAATAGAACAAAATTTAAAGACTGTGTACTGGTGATTGTCTGGTTGATTTGGAAAAGGCTTTCGACTAGAGGGTCTCTATCTAATCTCTTTATAATCGAGACGTTCTCGCACAAGGCGGAGCAGAGTGCCGTCGGACGGACAGAGTAAGGCAGAGAACCAGTTCTGGTGGTTGTTTGATAATAGAGAAAAGTTTACTATGACTTGTATGTCTTGGCGACTTATATAGATTTAAGGCTAATATTAGGTAGGGACAATCAGGGTGGCACCAAAAAAAAAAAAAAATAATAAAAAAATAGAACCTAACATCATGAAAATATACAGTTCGTTATACTTATCCGGTGTTTGTACTTGCTTCCAAGTGGTTAGTTACCGCGAAAGGATCACAATTAAGCAGAAGAACCAGATCCTTATTATAAATCCCAGAAGGAAGAATCGGATAAACCGAACCTTATAGGCCTGAAGTCTTAGTATCCCATATAAGGTATTTACTTAGTTTTTCAGTCTGACTGGAAGCTTTAGGTAAAACCGTTGGTTCTATCTATTTATTTTGTTTCATGCCGTCAAGATCCAAGGAAACAGCTTTAGTGAAAAATTACTCTCTCGTTTACTGCCTTCAATAAGGTTCGGAAGTTTTTAAAGCCAAATCTATGTGTGTGCCCTTGAAATACGAGTAGGTTTATCTTAATTGTCGTAGAAAATTGTTTGAACTAAAAGTATGATGATCGAACACAAAATTCTCACCATTTCTTTCTTAAAAAAAGCAACATGTACATTATCTCAAATATTTTATTCACCACAGTAATCGACAATGAAATAAAAATAAATGGTAAAAACATACACCTATCTTGTATTAATTATTAATATATAATTATTCTTAAATTATTCAGAATCACTTTCACTCTCAGATTGGAAGTCACCAACATTAATCGAAAAGCTATATTCCTGATCGCAACCCAAATATGAATCGCTCATGTAATACAAAGTATACTCGTGTCGTCCCGGCGAAGGTGCAACGAAATCCAGCTTAACTTTAGCCTTCTGTTGCAAAGTTAATCGTTTGATTGATAGTAATGAATTTGATTTAGGATCACCAATAACAACCCACCATCCTTCTTCTCGTTTCTAAGAATACAATGATATTAAAGTAAATATGTATAAACAAGAAAAAACACGAATTTCTTTACCTGAGGGAAAAATGGAGCAATAACTGGCCCAGTTACTTCATCCTCACGTTCCAATTGGACAACAACATTAACAGCCGATCCTGAATGAATACGTTCACTGTCAACAACTTCAAAGTTCATCTCAATGTTGGGATAACGATTGCAGAAACGTGCTACATCTGCCATTTGAGCATCGGAAAGCTGAAGCAATTTTGTTCGATCTTCGTCTTCCAGTTCCATTATATCGAAAACTGTTGCGATTTTCTAGTTACAATGAAAAATTATTTGAATTAAATTTGAAATGCAATGTCCTCTATAAATGCAGTATTGAAAAACAATTGCCAACAAACTCGGCATGATAATTACAACAGTTTTTACTTTTTTTTATTCATATATCCTTCTACTTTTAAAATATCGTTTTTATCGATTTGGACAGAAATTAATTTTCACATTAGAAACTGTTTTGGCA
This sequence comes from Philhelius festivus, assembly GCA_963931855.1. Taxonomy (NCBI): domain Eukaryota; kingdom Metazoa; phylum Arthropoda; class Insecta; order Diptera; family Syrphidae; genus Philhelius; species Philhelius festivus. Next base: position 4,206,042 of record OZ007556.1, on the reverse strand, counting down.
AGATTACGACAAGAAGTGAAGATTATGTTGAAATTTGGGATATGAATAAATTATAATCAATATATTGTTTCCAGTTTTCATGCGTAGTTACTTCGCAACATAATTTATAAATGAGACCGTAAATAAACCCCTTAACAACAAGACCGCATCTTTAGATGGGTTTCCAGCTGAGCTCTTCAAAAACAGAAGTGATATGTTGGTAGGGTGAATACATTAAATCATCAACCTAATTTGGGTGGAATGAAACATGGCCGATGTCTGGACTATCAGCTCCATATGACCAATCTCCAAAGTGCCATGATAGTCTGTCCTTCACTGCGATTGAAATACACGCAAAACTTGTAGGTGTAAACGAGAAAAAGTTCAAGGTCTTGCTATTAATGTACAAACAACTGCCACCGGATGGGACAAGACTACACTTCAGATATAAGCATCATTGAGGTATCTAGGCAGTTCAGCTACATCGAAGTTAATATTAAATCAACGAAGACCAACTGTCATTTTTACCGCAGGAATTTTTCCTGAGAAATTAAAGAAATTCAGAAACCTGCTCTCTATATCTCATATCAAGTATTAAGTCTAATTTCTGTTTTCAGTCTTAGTTTTTTTTAATCAAAAAACATTTTGCTGCTTTGCCTTCAGATTTCTAAAATTGCTGATACCTCGGAATCCATCATGATAAACATAACATAAAGACTTTTTCGGAAACATAAACGCAAAACTACTTACTTTTTCTGTACATCTCTTGATGATATCATTATTGAAATGTGGCAGCTGTTTGAGGTATGAATCCTTACTCCACATAGCTTGTGTCACCATCTGAGCCAATTCCATAGCTGCTACAGCTGGTGATAGCCAGCCGTTCGAACTGAGAACATCAACACAGGCTTGAATTAGACGTATAGCCTTTCCGAGAATTATCTCAGTGTCACCTTGTAGTTCTGGTCCCAATTGCAATCGCGACAAATGCGCTTGAAGCAGTAAGTTAGTCTTAATATGTGGGTCATTGAATCTAGAACAGAAATAGAAGAAGATAATTAAAGTCAAAATAAAGGGATGGGATGAAATTTTATTCCTTACTTGGGAGTAGTTTCATTAGGTCCTGTGATTTTATTCGGTAATCTCTGTGAGAGTGTTTTGAGAATTCCCTCCTCATGATGCCTCACCACAATGTCCTCATACTCTGCGGCAGATGATATAATTTCCAATAAACCACGAATCTTTGTTTTGTTATTAAGAGACAGACTGAAAAGTTCTAGAACAAAACGTAGAAATTGATGAATGAAACTCTTCATAAAAACTAAAAACATTTACCTATTGTTGTGTAATTGATATAGTAATAAGCTGCAATCATTCCCAGATTGAGCGGCAACGTGTCCATGTCATCTTCGACACTTATACACTTAGATTGTTCCAAATCAGCTAGGGTGTTTTCAACTAATTCCGAGAGATGATCCGACAAATGACGATGTGTTACACCTTGCAAATTATAATAGTTTGGATTTTGTGTCAGACGTCTATAGAGGAAAGTCCAGGTCAGATAATCCACAGCATCTTGCTTATTTTCTATTGTCTTTGTCACAACTTCAGCATTGAAATGATCATGTAAACGATGATCCAAATGACTCTCAATTGGCAAAGGTTCATTCAAAAATTTCTTGAAGAAATCTTTTTTCGAAGATTGGCACATGAGTACACATTTGGCGTCCGCATCTTCAATTGGTCGATTAGCTCTGCCCACCATTTGTAGAACATCCGTCACGGGATAGTCTTCATAGGAATGATTCTTGCCATTGTAAAATTGTGTATCCATTATGATTACCAAATGCGATGAGATGCTCATGCCCCAGCATAGGTCCCGTGTCACCACAGCCACCTGCACAGCACCAGAGTCAAAGAGTTGTTCCACTAACCTGTGATCCGAAGCACTTAGTCCCTCATGAATGTAGGCGACACCTTGTGAAAGCGTTTCTTTGAGTGTTTTATCCTGCATTCGGTCCAAAAATGGTTTGATGTCTTCCTCTTCGGCGTGGAAGAATCGATTTGGCTGAACCTCAGAAGCACAATAAGTAAGAATATCAATAGCAGTAAATCGAGCTTGCTTCCGAGATGAAACAAACACAATCACAGGCTTATGGGGGCTATATTTTACAATTGCATTGTACACCGGTTTCGACATAGCTGAAATTCTGGTTGCGTTGTGAGTTACATTGAAGCCCTGAATATGCAGTTCCAATGGAATCGGGCGTACACTGGGATGGAAATTGAACGTTGCATTCGTATTGCATCCCAGCCACTGAGCAATATCACGAGCATCGGCTAGAGAAGATGACAAAGCAACAATGCGAATTTGTTTCTCAATCTGTGATGAAATGTAACGCATTCTTGAGCAAACTATTTCCAATACGGGACCATCTTCCCCACCAACTAATTCCAATTCATCCACGATGAAAAGCTGTATATTTTGGACATTTTTCCTTTGCTTCCAACGACGAGACAGAACATCCCACTTGTCAGCGGTAGTGATAATAATCTGTCCCTTTGCCAAGAGTTTCAAATCCGTGCCGGTTTCGCCGGTTAGTTTTACAATCTTCAATCCCAACTGGCCACCGAACTTATTGTGCCAATCGTTAAACACCAAGTCTGCCAGAGCTTCTTTTGATATCAAGTAGACACATCTTCCTTCTGGATTCTGGAGCAGAAGTCGCATGATAGCAAATTCAGCTATTGTCATTTTGCCAGACCCAGTTGGGGCACCAACGAAGACATTATCATCACTGTTGTAGACTGCATTGAATACCTGCGTTTGAATCGGATTAAATTGTGGATAACGATCGACGTAGAATGTCTCGTAGCTAGGATTTCTCAGAGCTGTTATCGGCAGCGGCTGAAGATCAAGCAGCTCTGTGGGTGGCATATTTTTTTCGGGCAGTATCAAATGGCGGAAGGAAACCGGCAATTGAGTCTCGGCACCAATCCATCGATCCGAAACAATGCGGAGAAAATATTGCGGTGGCAATGGTTCAAATACCGGAACGAAGAATTTGATGCAATGTTCATCGGCGGCGTATTTTTCTTTCAGCAAGAAAAATTCATGATGCAAAATTACTTCCGAGTCAACATCTTCGATCAAAATCCAGAAACCCTCTGATTGACCATGTACTTTTTCGTCCCATTGAAAGTCAGGTGTAATAGTTAACTCGACCCGCAGTGTCGATCTTGTGATAGGCTGGATGTGTGTCGATAGTTCCAGTTTTGGAAATTGATGAACAAACTTATGAATAGTTTTACCCAATTTCTGAACACGAATCAATTCTCCAATCTCATTGGGCTCCAGATCATACAGACGTTCCCAGGGAAAGTTTTTCTTCTCCAGTTTTTTTGCTATCTCATCGGGCATTTTTTTGAACTGCCTCAGCGGAGTCATCGATTGCCACATGCGACGATCGATCATTTTACACAGGGTCAATGCTTTGTCTGACAACTGAGCCCAACCTCGATGGAGGACTATTTCAAATATGGCTCGAAGTAGACGAGATGCTGATTGTGTTATGAAAACCATATCTGACATTAAGGCGAATCCTTCGAGTTTCAACTGTGATATATAAGCCTGCAGAAGGACATTCACCTTAGCGCTATTTTCTTCCATTGACTCTTTGATAGGGATGGGGACACGTTCCATTAGCTTTTGAAGCTCCAGCTTTTCTTCTTCGCGAACTGCAATATGTTTGAATTCTGACGACAACGAAAACACACGGAACAATTCGATTTCACTTAGAGTTGGTTTCAATAATTGATTGTACGTCATGATGGTCTCGTGAGTGCAATAGAAATGCGATGCAATTCTACCCAGCTCGGTAACCTGAAAGTGTCCACTCTTGCGATCGTACTTGCACAAGCCACTGCGATCTAAATGCAGTGCTGCAGTGTGAATTAAATCGGCTCGATGAAGCTCCAAAAGCGGATCTTCAACTATTTTTTCATGACCTATACCATAGAGCGTGGGATTTCGGAGCATTCTTATATACAAATATGTATAGCCAAGCCAGTTAACTGCGTCTTTGACATTTTGAACCGTTCCCAAAACAATCTCAGCATTCAGCATATCTGGCATTTTCGATATAAACTGAGATTCAATGGGTAACTGTTGATTTAAAAGTGATAAATAGAACTGAAGTTCGCTGTGATTGGTTATGAGAATACCTTCGCCTTTAGTGTCGTATTGTGGTCGACCAGCACGACCTAACATTTGCAAAACGTCCAAAGCACTAAGTTCTACCCAGCGACCCTTTTCTGGATTGTAAACTTGAGTTCCCTTTATGATGACAGTGTGTGCGGGTAAGTTCACACCCCAAGCCAAAGTAGCCGTAGAAACGAGCACCTGAATGTGTCGATCTGCAAAGAGATCTTCAACCAGAGTCCTATCAACTCGAGTCATTCCAGCGTGATGAATGGCAAAGCCATACGGGAGAAGTTCTTTCAGCTCCGAGTTTTTCACTTGTTCAGCTTCGGTTCGAAGGACTTCCATACTGGCAGAACCTTCACGCAAAAAGCTTCCCAGGGTGTCTTTTTCTAAACACATGTCTCTCACAGCTCGAGCTGTTTTTCCCGTTTCTTTGCGCGAATGGACAAATACCAGTACCTGGTTGCGACCTGCGTGTTCCATGGTCTTTTCGTAGACGATTTCATTCATAACCTGGAATCGTTTGAGGGCTTTTTTCTCAGTTACTCCAATGTACTGCTGTTCCAGGGCAACGGGCCGGAAGCTATTGTCAAAATAAAAGAGTCCCTTATCGGGCTTCACTCTTAGGAAGGTCGAAACATCTTGGTAATTTGGTAAAGTGGCTGAAAGACCAACCAATCGAACTTCTTCCTGTGTTGTTTCGATATTCCTGATTGTTCTTGCTACCAAGGCTTCCAATACTGGACCACGTTCGTCATGCAGTAAATGGATTTCATCTATAATTACCAACCTTACGAGAGTAGTGAATGTCTTTTCGCCTCCTTTGCGAGTAATGATATCCCATTTTTCAGGTGTACAAACAATCACCTGAGTTGCGGCAATTTGTTCTCGTGTCAGCTGATGATCTCCCGTCAATTCAGATACAGTTAGATTATAGCAAGCTAAACGTCGCCCGAAATTGCCAACCATTTCTTGGACCAACGATTTCATGGGCGCTACGTAGATGATTTTAAAATCATCAGCATTAATGGTTCCGTCTTCGTTTATATGTTTACCGATTTCTCGCATCATAGTCAATAGAGCAACATTTGTTTTTCCCGCACCAGTGGGCGCACAGAGAAGTAGATTTTCATCGGATTCCAATGCGGCATGCCACAGACGACTTTGAATGCGATTAAGTGTTTTGAAACCTTCGAACACAGGTTGAACATACTTGGGAAGTTTATCAATTGGCTGCAGTTCTTCTTTATCGTCAAATGGAGCTGCCTTTAATGCAGGCACATGAACTTCCTCATAGCCTTTGCGTTGTTTTCGGAATGAGCCATCAGGCAATTGACATCTTTTGTTTGCCATAAAATGTGATCCTTGGGTAAATGCCAATTCATCGAGTTCTAAAACTTGACGCACTCCAGCCACCTGTTCGGCGGCACCACCCTGACCACCGTCAGCGTCATTTTCTTCTTTACTTCGTTTATTTGAACGCGAAGAGTTTCCGAATTCGTCGTCTTCACTTTTGCCCGTGTCCAGCTGACGAAGGATTCTGGACAAGTGCGTGTCACTTTTCATACGGTCACGTATTTTTTGGCGTTCGGCATCTGTTTGCGCTGAGGCTAACATCGTACAGTAGAGAATCATTTGACGGTTATTTTTGAGTAATTTTATGAATTCAAAGCAATCGTAGCCCAAGAGCAATACCAGCTGATTTTCGCAATCTCGGTCATCGGCTGCGTCTTTGAGAATTTTAAGGACATCACCTGCTTTGCTTTGTGATACCATTGCATCGTTGTAGTATTTGCTAAGGCAGCGTTGAAGCCAGTAGGCATCAATGTCAAGGGGATGTAGACCTCGTTCTTTTTTAACGCTGGCGCTGGTTGCTTCTTCAGCCATAAGCTGAGATAATTATTAAAAAATATATATATATAATATTAATGTCATTTTCATTTAATAATAAAAAAAATATGGATTTTAATGGTGAACTTCAAAATGGCGAATTGCGAAACGAGCCTAGTGACTTAAGTACACTCTCAACCATTCTTAAGTTGTTGGTCGGAAAGAATTGAAGGTACCCAAAATTCTTCGCCCTCACATCCGATAAAAGTGAAAGGTCTCCAAGCTTTCAAAGATGCGTACCACAGTATCACTTCTTTAAATTATACCAAATTGGAAAAAAAACACATGCTCGACCAGAAAGTATAACAAGTCTTCTTCAATGAAGCACAGACCACGCGAAGAGAATTCAAACTCCCCCAAGGATCTGTATAAGCACCATTACTTTCTAACTAGATCTTCCAGACGATTTGCTCTTTATGATGGCAGCATAACGCAAAAATTAAAATCCTATCCGAAGACTTCTCAAAACTTAACAAATTTAATTTATTTTTTTCCTAACAACAGGCTTGCGAACACAAAGCACAAAATTATATTAAACAATATGCATCTCTGTCACATCCCCACATGAATATAACTCGTAATCATCTGCACCGAAGGAGGACCTCAGAAATTCAACAGCAAAACCGAAGACTAAGGAAGGTAGCGTCATCAAATAGAGAGAACACCTGCAAAAACATTGCGCTCTATTAGCCTGATCCTGAGCTTAGTTTTATAAACTGATCAATATTTCTCCGCGGGGTGTTTCAGTAGCGCTCACACACAAAAGATAGACTCTCAACTTAATGCTGCCTTGCAAATTTCTGTATCAATCAACTCAATACTAACAAAATATTTGCCACAATCAAGTTATATATAACCTGCAAAATTAAGAAATCAACGCAAACAATTATTTCCCAATTCATGAACATTCGAGAGAAAGTAATCGTTTTAGTTCGATAGTTCCATATTCAAGAACCGAAAACCATGCCTGAAGGCTTCGACTTCGCTAGAAAAATGTGGGTAAACTTGAACTTATATGTCTCATTTTGTAACGGAAGAAGTTTCGAGATATGCCATTCATTGAAAAAAAGAACATATATTTTCCAAACTTTTAAGACCATGTTTTATTCCAAGCTGCGATGGTTTTAGTTAAGATATTTCTGAACCACGGGTGACCATTGAAGCAAATGCAAACATTTGATAAGAAAAAATTGTTTGTTGTTTATTGTTTTTATACTGATATACTAGATCGGCGACGGTTCAGAGATGACCTTCCCACATAACACGATTTGATTACCCAGCGTTTATATCTGAGGGTAAAGACCGCAGTTCAAATCAACGTAATATGAGCAAGTGAATAGATCTATTTTGTTAACCATTATGCCGCTGGGTAGTAAAAAAAATGACTAATACATTGTTCGGGCACGATTATTAAAATCACTTTCTAAACCACAAGGCTGAAGATATTTTTTTCGCGACAAATAGAATGCGATTTCCAATTAGTTATTTTTATCGTTGTATTCCTGCGCAAGGATGACACGCAAAATCGTGAAGCGTTCCACATTTTTGTTACCGGATACCGACCAATCTCACTTTTACCATGCATCTCAAAGATCTTAGAAAAAATTATAGCGAAACGTCTTCTTTGGTAATTGCCCCCAATCAAGTAGCCTTTAAACCGAAAAGAGGATGCCAAGATGCATTACTCCATATTGACAGCTATATTTCAAACGCTATATCAGCAAAAAATCATGTCTCAATTCTATCACTTGATTTTGAGAAAGCATTTGATAGAATAGGAGTACACCTAGTGCTTTCAAAACTGAAAGAATGGAATCTGGGGCAAAAAATGTTTGGTTACATCAAAGCTTTCCTTTCGAATAGAAAATTCTGTGTCAAAGTGAATAATGTATATTCTCCCAACTTCCCGCTACATAATGGTATCCCACAGGGATCTCCGCTATCAGTAATGCTCTTTTCGATAGCTTTTAATGCAATTAGTAATATTATAAACAAATATAAAATTCTTGATCATTGTTTGTATGCTGATGATGTAACGTGCTATGTAAAAACAACGATCTAGAAGTAACAAAAGTAACATTTATAAATGTATTAAGAGATTTAGAAGAATGGTCCACCCTTTCCGGTGCAAATCTTTCATTAGAAAAATGTAAAACATTCCATATATGTATGTAAAAAAAAAATCATGTTCAAACCTTAACATTAGTATAAGTAATGTAGAGCTTCAATCTGTAAATAATTTAAGTATTTTAGGCTTAACCTTTAACAATAAATATAATTGGAAAAATCATTGTATAGAATTAAAAAAAGCACTCGTTGCAAGGCTTAATATTATAAAATATCTGTCTTCCAAAAAATGTAATATTCACGTAAATACGTTATGTTATCTAACCAAAATGTTAATATTAAACAAAATCGACTACGGGCTTAGCATTTATGGAAACAGTCCAAAATCTACACTCAATATAATCAAGCCTTCATACCATCAAGCTGCAAGAAAATCAATAAATGCATTTCCAACGACTAAATAAATAAAATGCACGACTGGATCGCACGAACTTGCTCTTATGTAAAAGTACTTTGGAATTTAAGAAACATTTTATAAATATAAAATATATAAATATATAAATGAGATAATAATGTTCAAATGCATAAAATTGCCGTCTGGTTTCCGGAAAAGTATGAATTTATGCAAATAAACTTTAAAAAATCGTTTTATTATTAAATAAAATTTTTATATAAGAAATTTCTCTAAAATTTTTCAAAAAAAAATGTCGAATGCGAATTTTAAGTATTTAATAATATTGGTTTTAGGAAATAATTTCAAAAAATAATCGTTCATAGGTTTTGAAGATATTGATTTAATTTTTTTTTTTTTAAACCCAATAAATATTTTTTCGAATATTTTTGTATACAATATTATTTTAAACTTAAGGGGACTCCTGCTAAAAATTTTGGGTTAAAATCCTTAGAGCCGTTAATGAGAAAGTCGAAAATCAAAAAAACGGGTCTATGGCAGGTACCCCTAATAACATTTTGCCCCAAAATTTTTTTTGACCAAAATGTAGTCCATGTCCATAATATCACACTTAATTTTTTTTATCAAAATCGTTAGAGCCGTTTTCGAGATAAATAAGATTTTGCATTACGGGTGTATGGGGGGTACCCTTAGTTTTGGAGCTAAAAAAAAAATTTCAATTTTTCCTCTAGGGAATCACCGAAGACCCTTAACTACCGAGATTGAAAGAAATAGGTCCAGTGGTTTAGGCTGTAGTGAGAGGTACAGACATACAGACACACTGAAACATGTTTTTTGTGTACTAAATTTTCCTTAAAATTTTTATAAAAAAAATTGATATGCAAATTGTTAGTATTTAATAAAATACATTTTATAACGTAATTTAAAAATTTAATCGTGTATCGGTTTTCAAGATATTGAATTTTCAAAAAAAAAATTGTATTATTTTTTTAAAAATCCAAAAACTATTTTTTCGAAAAAAATTTTAGTTTATATTTTTTCAAATGCAAAGCAGCTCCTGCATAAAAATTTTGGTTAAAATCGTTAGAGCCTTTGGTGAGAAATTCGAAAATCAAAAAAACCGTTCTATGACAGGTACCACTAATAACATTTCCCCCCAAATTTTTTTTTCACCAAAATATAGTCCATGTCCATAATATCACACCTAATTTTTTTTATCAAAATCGTTAGAGCCGTTTTCGAGATAAATAAGATTTTGCATTACGGGTGTATGGGGGGTACCCTTAGTTTTGGAGCTAAAAAAAAAATTTCAATTTTTCCTCTAGGGAATCACCGAAGACCCTTAACTACCGAGATTGAAAGAAATAGGACCAGTGGTTTAGGCTGTAGTGAGAGGTACAGACATACAGACACACTGAAACATGTTTTTTGTGTACTAAATTTTCCTTAAAATTTTTATGAAAAAAATTGATATGCAAATTGTTAGTATTTAATAAAATACATTTTATAACGTTATTTAAAAATTTAATCGTGTATCGGTTTTCAAGATATTGAATTTTCAAAAAAAAAATTGTATTATTTTTTTAAAAATCCAAAAACTATTTTTTCGAAAAAAATTTTAGTTTATATTTTTTCAAATGCAAAGCAGCTCCTGCATAAAAATTTTGGTTAAAATCGTTAGAGCCGTTGGTGAGAAATTCGAAAATCAAAAAAACCGTTCTACGACAGGTACCCCTAATAACATTTCCCCCCAAATTTTTTTTTCACCAAAATATAGTCCATGTCCATAATATCACACCTAATTTTTTTTATCAAAATCGTTAGAGCCGTTTTCGAGATAAATAAGATTTTGCATTACGGGTGTATGGGGGGTACCCTTAGTTTTGGAGCTAAAAAAAAAATTTCAATTTCTCCTCTAGGGAATCACCGAAGACCCTTAACTACCGAGATTGAAGAAAATACCTCCGGTAGTTTAGGCTGTAGTTCGAGGTACAGACATACAGACATACAGACATACAGACATACAGACATACAGACAGACAGACGGAATTGTCGGACCCACTTTTTTCGTCTTCGCTATCATCGTAATGTCAACTTTGATCAAAATCTCGAGTTCGATTTTTTTTCCAAATGCAGAACTTGCCCTATAGTACCTATATCGCAAGTAAAAATATAATGGCCGAATCTGGTTTGCCAACACTCAACGAAAGGTACAATGAACTAATTCTCAAGCTTGCGGCAAAACTCCTATTTCCAAGCAGATAAATTCTAAATAAATATTCAACTGCTGCTTATCGATCCACACGTCAAAAAAGAGTTCCATCAGCGATATCATGCATTTGGAAACATATAACAAAATTCAATCTGCCTAACAAAATTTACTGCAACCCAACGTCAAGATTCCCATCATGGTTGTGCAGCCCTAGATCCTTTGAGCTTACGTTATCTGAATACCCTAAGGATAATACTCCAAAAAATATATACCTGACGATCTTCAATAATATGTTTGATGATTTCAAAAACAGGAATTGGAAATTCATATTTGCTGATGGTTCAAAAACAGCATACCACACAAGCTTTGCGATAACCACTGACAACGGGGAATTACTAAGGCACGGACTGCTGCCTCAATACGCCTCTGTTTTTTACGCAGAAGCACTGGCGGTTCATGAAGCCTTAAAGTACGCAACTAATACGAAAGGACTTTGGTTTATATGCACTGACAGCCTCTCTGTTATCCACGCGATAAAAAATCTAAATAATAACACACCAGCAGTGATAAAGCTTAGAGATCTACTAATTAAAGCACAATCAAAGATCAAAATCATGTGGGTACCTGCTCACATAGGGATCAAAGGCAACGAATATGCAGACAGAGCTGCTAATTCTGCCAGCAAAACACCTACTCTTTTGTTCAACACATATAGTGAGAAAGACTTTTTACGAATAGTAAAATCAAGAGTCATAACGTCCGAGATGGAAAACTGGACAAGCTATAATCACCACTACTCAAGTATAAACTGCAATAAAATTCAACCTATCTATCCAGTTAACTCAGCCAAAAAAACTATCGCCAACTTTGTACGCCTTCGGTTAGGTCATACTTTAACAACACATCAGTACCTTCTAACGAAAGAAAATCCTCCAACATGTTCGAGCTGCTCACAAACACTAGATATCCAACACCTCTTAGCCCACATCAGTCGTTCTCTACCCAACAATGATGACATCTACGAAATCCTTAAAAATATCAACAAAACAAATTTAGATACAATAAGTAGTGCTATAACAGATCTCAATTTTGCACTATAATATATTACAGCGAGCCGAAAGCCTTTGCAGCTTGTTGCTCTCTAAACCTAGTACTAACCTAGTAATTTAAGATTACTATGTTAGTCTGTATAAATAAAATAAATAAAATATATTTATTGGTACATATGAACTGTTATTTTTAATACCTTTTTAGGCAATAATATACATACATATATACAATTTAATTATTTCAAGTCAGGAACAGGTTAGATTTATTAGATTTATGTATATATGGCCACGGATATAGCAACAAAAATTCTAAGGGCAAAACTTTGTCCAAATTTGCTTAGATAAATATATAGTTTTCATTGAGTTCTAATATAGTGTAGTGCGTACACTTGAGAAAACAATCCACTTCAAAGAATACACTCTTGCTACCTTTCAACAACATCCTAACCGAATCCATTAACAAATCACTCGTTGACTTTGGTGTAGAGGACTATATCAGACAATGAATAATTTCCATGCTCAACGATAGAAGAATTCAAATTAAACTAAAAAAAAATATTGAAGAACGGTTTAAGATGGCCTGGTAAAATGTGAGGCTATGGAATCGAAGATGATTTTGTAGACTTACACAGCCGCTGTGCGTCCGATCTTAGATCAAACAATGGTTGGTGGTCTGCACTTAACAGAGCGTATAACGTAATAAACTTAAGAAGGTACAAAGAACAGCTAACGTTACGGGGGCTATACGATCCTGCTTTAAGCTTTTTCTTCCCCTTTTACCACTCGGCTTACATATTAAATATTTTGCAGTAAGAATTGTTGGCTTGCCAAACCTAACGGACACAGCAATATTATAAACCTGATCCCAGCAGACATTTTTTCAACAAGCACAGACTAATTCACCTCTTATGTGGGCATCAGAATGGATTTTAAAGTTATTCTTCCATCTAGATAGGACTGGAACGATAACGTTTTGATTAGAGACTTTGACACAACCATCTTTATTTATGGCGCAAAGGATGGAGAAAGATGGGGTGCATTCGTGAATTTTCCCTGAATCTTTAAATGTCTCTAGGTCTTATCGGCTCTTGGTGTTAGGAAGGGCAAAATCTTCTCAACTTTTTTCACAGAATTAAACAGTTTAACCAACTGCATTATATCTGGTTGTGGGAATCAGCAGGAAAATGAAAGTCATTCAATTCCACTGTAAATGTTTTGCTCTGATCACAATGATCTCTGTAATGGGTATTCCTAAATCTTAAAATAGCAAGCTAGCGACCTTCAGGTATAGTGGAGCTCTAAAATCCCTCATCCATTGGTCATACGAGTTTATGGTTTCAAAATGGCGCACTTATGCGCCATTTGGGTCACTGAGCAGGACTGCTCGTGGCCACCATTTCTAATACATAAAAAAAGCATTATCTTCTTGTTAAAGTTCCTGTTTAGCAAAGATAATAAAAATAGTAGCTATATAGAAGTGAGGATTGTTAAAGTGTTTAAATGCCTTGCATTACTTATTTCTCACAATATGGAGACCGCAAACGGTACTTACTAAGGTCACCAAAAAAATAATATATTTTAAAAATATATATTCAGATCCTCTGAACTAGTCTCTAGAGAAGTCGTAGATTCTATAAAATAAGTTCAAAATCAAAAGTCTTATTAACTTACATTTTCCGCATGCAATGTATGATCAACCCGGGCCTCTTCGCCCTCCTCTTGACCATCTTCATCTCGAATTTCCCCGTACATATCTTCGTCACTCTCCTCTTCGGACTCTTCAAATTGTACGTTAATGCCGTATGTTTCATCAATTTGCTCCTCATTATTGGTAACACTGAGTGCAGTGGATGCATCTGCCCCAAAATCTGTGATTTTCTTACCCAAATTCACCAACAGAGCAAACCTTTTCAAAATTTATCTTAATTAGTACCTTCGTAACTGCTATTGAACTCATAACTTACCTCTCATCAGCAACATTTCCTAAAAGACTGTCGATTTCTCGTTTTCGCTCGCGATCTTTTAGCTTGTCGTTCTTCAAAACTGCCAATATCTCGTCGGCAGCACCACAAAGAATATCACGAGGTTGATCGCCCAGAGCCTCTTGAATGAAACTCAGCAGAACTTCGTAGGTCTGTCGGGTTTCTTGGGTCTTTGGTCGATAAACGATACCGACCATCTCGTCTATACCTTCGGATAGCAGGGTGGCACCTTTCATCCGTTCGAAGTCATATTGGGCTTCATCTCGTTTCTGCCGTCTAATGTATAAAGAAAAAATATAATTAAATAATTTATTAATTTTGCCACAATAAACAAACTTTTGTTTTCGCTCCTCAGTTTTTTCAGGTTTAGTTCTTTGGTAGCGATCTCCCATTCGAGTGCCATCTAGCTTTCCCACCAATGAGACGACTTCACCCGTGGCTTCATCGCGTCGAGGTCGCTCGATAAGACGTACATCGGCTTGGAGGACAAGATTTGAGTTCTAAAATAATTTGGCGTCCGATGGAAAAGTAAACGTTTAGAATGAAAATATTTTTGTAGGTTAATTGAAATGTTTTGGTTTTGCTTACCGCTTTGTACTCATACTGAAGCTGTCTAGCTGCAGCATCCGCCATGGGGTGTGTTTATTATGATTTCTTGGTATTAAAGATGATATTTTTCAATTATTTGTATGAATTTTTTATAATTTTTCAATTATTTTTGAGAAAAATTCAGGGAGTTCAGTACTTTTGCACTCGCACACAATCAGCGACAAACAACACGAACGGCTTCAGGTCTGAATTTGACATGTGTCAAGTGTCAAATGCTGTGTAAGGTAAGGTGTTCATCTTACGTTTCGCGAATAACGTTACGTTCACGTCACTAAGGAAAAAGATTTTACTTCCGGCCGTTAAATTTGAAATAAAAAAAATATACTACATAAATCTATAAGCAGAGGAGCAGATAGTTTTCTTGAAGGAGACAATAAGATATAAATTAGGGCTCCTATGAACCAGTTTTAGCTTATTCCTCCGCTATTCCTCGAGTTAGTAAATAAGGCTGTATCAGCCATTTATTGGATTTGAACTTTATAAAATCCAATTTTAAATGTATCCAATTTCCAATATGCATACAATGATAATAAAATGAATAATAATGGAAATCAGCTGGGGTTTGCTGGGGTTTTTGTTTGTGCATAATAACCAGAGTTTTAGATTTGTGACTTTTTTCCCAGTATATTTGACATAAGGAAGGCGTAGCTAATACGGCTAAGAAAATATATATTAAATAAGGATTTGTTTGACGTGGCGTAAGCTCGAAGTAAGTGCTTCGGCTCGGTTTAACTATTCCGAGGTTGAACCCAGTATTAGTGAAAAATAATAAATAAGGCTGATACAGCCTTATTTACTAACTCGTTTTTGCGACGGAGTAAAGTTACTTCGACTTTATTACAATGGCTCTAATCCTGAAATCCTTATTTATAATGAAAATACATGAGGAATAGCGGTGGAATAAGCTAAAACTGGTTCATAGGAGGCTTAAGGCCGTTTTAGTATCTAAATGTCATTTTGAGATGACATCTTGTGAAATTTACAAAAAGGAGTGTAAGCAATTTTTTTTCGTTTCTTACTAAGACAAAAAGGATAGATATTTTGCAATAATAAATTATTTATATTTTCCAAACTCTCTAATAGTTGTTGTATGGTATTGGGAACGCAATGTGGTTGGTACATTCATTTATTGGATTTGAACTTTATACAATCCAATTTTAAATGTATCCAATTTCCAATATGCATACAATGATAATAAAATGAATAATAATAGAAATCAGCTGGGGTTTGATTTAGGTGTATAATAACCAGAGTTTTAGATTTGCCACTTTTTTCCCAGTATATTTGACATAAGGAAGGCGTAGCTAAAACGGCTAAGAAAATAATTTTAAATAAGGTTTTGTTTGACGTGGCGTAAGCCCGAAGTAAGTGCTTCGGGTCGATTTAACTATTCCGAGGTTGAACCCAGTATTAGTGAAAAATAATAAACAAGGCTGATAGAAAAGTGTTTATGTGAAAATACTTTGTTCTGATTATATGTATTTATATGTTTATGTACAAAATGCCATTTGATACTGAGCAGACACTAAATTATATTTTTCGAGCCTAATTTATTGGAATTAGCTAAACGGGTGAATAGCTATGCAATGTTTAAGGACTTATTCATTCATCATACAAATTATTATTTATATACAAATATTATTTATAATAGATTTCCCTACACATTTTAATTATAATGAGTTTTTTTTTAAATATAGTACGAAAACCTGAGAATCTATTACATTTAACCGTCTAACACAGCTTAGCTGTTTGTTAAAGAAAACAAATTATCTTGTTTACCGATTGAATTTAATTTGAAAAAAATGGAACTACCAAAAGTTAAAAGAATTCGAGTAATTAACAGGGATTCCTCGGATAAAGTATGTCATTATGTCTTAATCAGAATACTAGTAATCAAATTCATGTTCAGGCAACTTTTTGAGGATAAGATCTATTCAATAATTGAAAATAAAAACTGCGACAGTAACATATCATACCGGATGAAGAATTATGCTTTTAAAGAGATCACCAACAGGCCTATATATTTATATATTTTATTATAAGCAATTTTTAATTTAATTTTATTTAATAAAATATATAATTTTATTTTCAATAAATATAAATAACATAAGGTTTTAGTTTTTGTAATAACTAAAAGGCATTTTTGTTTAGTAATCGCAATATTTTAGTGTGATGTCAAAAGTACATAAAAGCGACAGTGTTTCTTCAATTCTACATAGGCGTTGAGTGAAGGGAAATTATATTAACTCGAACTGCACGGACTCTCCCAGCGAAGCTAACATTGGAAAAAAAAATGAAATTTAAAATACAATGACTGAGGTGGTTGATGCGCATCTGCATTCTGCGAATTCTGTAATAGACATGAATATAAAATGTTTTCGGACGACGAAGATTTCGATATGTTTGAAGACTCAGCTTTGTTCAGAAAAGTGCGATGTTTTAAATCCCCAGCAAATCCTTTTGAAGAGCTGGATGATGGAGAATTTCACTCCAGGAATAAGTTTGACAAGACAACAGTTTAGTTCTTGGTTGAAAACCTGAAAATCCAAGACCGAATTACATGCCGTGAGACTGCAATTTCACCAGAAATACAAGTACTAGTTTCATTACACTTCTTTGGGAGAAATAAATTGTGGTTGTCACTTTGACTTCTTTCAAAGTTCCTTCCTAAGATTTATGTCGTTTTTATTTGGCAATCCGGAATCTCTCTCCGATCCGGAATCCCAACTGAACACTTTTTGTTTGATTCTGAAGTTTCTTGTGATTGTATATGTGAAACATCAAATATGGACAATAATGAAATGTGAATATGAATGTGTGAGTGCTTCTGGTTTCGATTCTGATTTCAAATCCAGAAGCAAATTTCTCTTCTTTTCAGAATCAGAACTGTCATTTTTTCCCAAGTGAACACTTTCAGAAGAGTCCAGAAGGCTTCCGGATTGCCAAATAAAAACGACATTGGCCGCGTTCACTTCGTAGACCGATATGGTATCTAAGATACTTTAGTATCCGATACGTTGGCGAACGACCAAAACCGGATAGGTAACATTTACTGTCAAAGTCAAAAAAAGGCGTGAATCGTCCAGGGTTGGCCGATTCAACTACATGCCTAATTTACTACAATTTGTTACGTCTGCTACATACATACGTAGTTAATTCATAAAAAAAATAGAATAATGGAAACCAAACAATTTTGCACATTTATGATCTTATAAAGGTTTGTACAAAAACTGAAAATGTTTCATTTACCATAAGGATGAGGAATTGTAGGAATTATACATGATAGATGGGAAGTTTATTTTTGGAGACAAACAATTTTCTTTATAATAATCAAAGGAATTGGATTATGAACACATGATTTAAAGGTATTTTTTAATGCTGAATTTATTGTTTAAGGTATATTGCGACGATTTAGTTGCAGCAAGAGACCATTTGCTAATCCGCAAAACAAACAATTAATATTATACATATGTATGTATATATACTGCATTACAAATCCTATGAATTTTATTTTATTATAATAATTCATTAAATATTTAAGAATATAATATGGTATAGCCCTTATAAATATATACAGCTGACAATGTCTATTAAGTTTTTAGTTCAAATTTTTGATAATTTAATCCTGCGGAAAAGTAAATTGAAAAGGGCAGATTTTTTAACCACAAATTATCTCACGCCAACGAGGTTTCTTTTTTTTGTGATTTTAATTAGCAGTGAGCTTTAAGCCGACAGAGTTAAGCAACGATTTCTTTTAGTGCTTGTTCGCATTTGGTGAGCAGACGCTGTCGTTTAAAGGTACGTACATATAAATATTACCAAAAAAAACTTTTTAAAAATAATAAAAACCAAGAACTGGTAATTATATTGAAACTGTTTATTTTTAAGGAGCGCAGCACACTTGTCGAAGAGAGCACCAGTACGATCATTTTCCATTTTAATTGGAGTAAATCCACCTTCAGCCCAATAATTATGTAGCTTTTTGACCAGCCATTTTCACTTCGCTTATTAAAAATGAATAAGTCCAACTAACATACTCTCCAGAGCTAAACTCTTGAAATCTGACAAAATAAAAAATTCCCATACAACTCTCTTATATCCCATTGTTATACCTAAGTAATAATATCTTGTTATGATACTGAACTGGGTTTCATAACATTTTTATTTTAAGAGGTAAACACTTTTGCAGCTTAAAACTACTTAAATCTTATAGCTAAATTATTTTCTCTTCTTGCAATAAGATTATATAAGCTTATAGTCTTAAAAGAGTCCTTTTCTGAAAACTCAGCTCTAAATAATATGTCCATATAATCCCATAACAAGTCATGTTTGAGTTAAGATCATTTCATATTTCTATGAAAACCCAAAAAGAATTTTAGTTTAATACCTCCTATATCAAGAAACAATCTGAAGTTCAAAGAATAAAAGCCTTGCAGTAGGATCCGAATCGGGTATTGTCGAGCGGAAGGACACGATGAATACCGAAGTCTAGTCAAACCGCAAATTAATTTCTAGAAGTAGCTAGGTAGGATCGAGCTGGTTGTGAGAAGCATGTTAGGTGAGGTCAAAATTCACAGGCACCTATAGCGCCATCTTAAGTAATTAACTACAAGTTTAAGGGACAGTTGAACATACGATATGATCCACAAAAGTTAACAAACCTATTTCGCATTTAATTCAGAGAAAAATCGACCTTAAATGATTATTACTACTTTTTGCTGTACATGAGTGTAAGAGTTTATGTTGAACTTAAGAGTTTAAATTTCATTTCAGAGAAAGACCCTTTAATAATTGTTCATTTCTGTTAATAAAATAACAGATATTTAAATCCAACATTATGATATATAAACTTTGAACTAACTTTGTAATTACAATCTGGTATTCATGTACATACATATATAACTTTAAAAACAAAAATGTTCTTACAGACGTACTGATAACTTTGGCATCGCAAAACAATTAAGGAGTTTTAAAAAAAAAACAAAAGCCAGAAGTCTGTTCATTTATAACATTTTTCAAACATTCAACGATTTGAAATTGCATGAATAATTACTAAATTGGCTTTTAGGATCCACTGGGTAGACTATAATTTTTCAAATACTGGAAACCAGTTTCCATTCGCTGAACTAATTAAAGAAAAGAGAACGAAGATATGACTCAATTTTCTTTAAAACAAAGTTAACTTTTCTACAAAATCGCTGTGTTTAAAAGCTTGTATCTATGCTAGCGAAAGGAAACGAAAAGATGAATTTAGATGCATACACCTTCTTCGAATTATTCTTCTTTTTTATTTTACCCTCTGATTGAAGCACTATTACACGTTAATGAATTCAATTTCTCATTACTTTTTATTTCGGTGTTGGTCTGTGTTTGTGCTTTTCAAAATATAGAAGCAATAAAAAAATATATCTTTTGCTACGCTTATATGGAGAATTGAATCAGAATTCAGCTCCTTGTATAACTGAATCGTATATACATCGAATTACTCATTTTTTCTCTTTATGTAGCCATTTTTAACGGTAACCAAAACACTGCACGCACACACATTCAAAGCCAGACTGTTATATCGATTCCATTTAAATTGATAATCTATCGATATAGTGTGGCCATAAACCTGGATCGAAATGTCAATTCGGATTCGATTCGATTCCCCAATCCACTTATGTAATCGGGGTATATGTGCGTTGCATCGAAGTTTACTCTTTGCACAACAAATTCCAATGAAGCACAATAGTAAAAAACGGACAAGAGAAAAGAAAAACGTCAAATAGTTGCACCGAAAATTTTACCCACGCTTCACAAGTCAGTGAAAAATAAAGAGAACTGTCAAATTGGATTTATGGATCTGGTTTCAACGCATAATAAGCGCTTGAACCAGCGGAAGAACAAAGAAGAATTCTAAGAAAGCACAGACTTAGTTTACAAACAGAGTGGAGCGGAGAGTGATCAAAACCAAAGAAAAAAGAGGAAATCGATACAATTTAACAGATGTATTGAAAGGCTAGCATACAGAGTCCAGCGCTAGTTTTCGTGTGTTCGAATTGAATTATCCACTTTGCTCTTTGCTCGAGTGGGACAGATGATTCTAGAGGGAGCTTAAATTGTTTGAATCCTTTGATCGTAATTTTCAATTTTCTCAAAAACTAGAAGACATAGAATCATCACATGTTCGATTAAGAATTGAAAGAGGAAGAAAACTTAGTGCCAATTTAGAAACTTATTCCACAAATAAAAAAGAAAAAGTCTGTATATACGAGGGACGGCCGATAAGTCCGCGGCCTAAGGTACTTAATAAAAGAAAATTTATGGTTTCTCTTTTTTATTTTTCAATATAATCTCCCTCAAGTAAAATACATTTCTCACATCTCGCATACAATGCATTTAACCCACCCAAAAAATATTCTGTGTCTTTTTCTTCAAAATGACGGTCAACCGCAGCTTTCATTTCGTTGTCATCTGCAAATCTCCGGCCCCCTGTAAGTCTTTTTTCAATTTGGAAAACAGGAAAAAATCACTAGGTGCTAGGTCTGAACTATATGGAGGGTGGTCAATCTCTGAGAACCCCGTGACTCTTTGATTTTGCCTCGCGGTGTGCGGTGTGAACGGGCGCTTTATCTTGCAGTTTCCCACGTCGTCGTTTCTGTACAATAGCTTCGCGAACCTAAGTCAATAAATTGGCATAATATTGGCCATTCATCATAGTTCGGATTTTTTCGACATTTCGGACGTTTTCTTGGGTCACTACCGTCACAGGGCGTCCCGGGCGAAGGTCGTCTTCACAGCTCTCTCGTATATGAAGGCACAGAATCCTTAAGAACCGATGACATCTCTTCAAAAATATCTTTCGGTGTATTTCCCGATTGAATTTTTATCACGGCGCGGTGTTCAAAATTCAGAGAATTTTTGTTGTGCGATAAATAATTGAACTATCAGTGCAAAATTAATTAGTGATTGCTTTTATAATACTACTGAGTGTCGCAACTAGTGACATAAGTAACAAGCTAATTACTCATCGTTAAATACCCTAGGCCGTGAACTTTTCAGGCGCCCCTCGTATTTGAAGAGAAGAGTTTCTCTTGCAATGTTAAAGTGTCTCCGATTTTAGCCCTTGGGATTCAGCAAAATATTGCACTACCTCTACTATCCCGACGACTTATAACACGCAAACAGAAATTGTTGAGAGTTGGTGCATGTCATCCTGATTCTCAAAAAGTGTCCCGCAAACAAATTTAGATAGTTTAATTTTTGACAGTATAACTTTTCAAAGCATCCGCGGTTTTTCAAATTTCTCTTTGAAAGTGTATTTTGATGTGGGAAGCATTTCGTGTGAACACGTAAGTATGCAAGTTTAACTTGTTTAAACTACCACATTGGCTGCATACTCTGAATCATGGTCATGGAACAAAACCTTTCGTAAGATATGTAAACACTTTACGTCCCTCCGCTTATTCTAACCAACAACAAAATAAGACACATTTTGTATTCGTATGTGTTAATAGAGAAGAAACCGACTGAAGAGTGGGTTTATTACAATACTCACAATGTTTATGACTTGCTCAATAATTATACCGCCCTAAAAGTTTCCTCATCCATCTTTGCCATTATTTTCTTATTTCTTGTTGGAATTGACAGTTATTTTAAGACTTTTACAGATAATTTTCAACTTAGTTTAACATGTAATAAAATAAAACTCACCGTTCCCATTAACTACACATGCAATCTAACAATGATAAATCACACTTATCACGACACCTCTTTTAACTTACAAACCAAACCAACTTTCAACTAATAATCATAACCATAATGATATAGCAGTTGCATTTGTCGAAAAAAACAGTATCAATTAAACTAGAACTCCCCCATATGGTTGTAAATTTAACCGAGCCTTCACTAGACTAAAAGTACAGTTAAGTGTGTTTCTTCAACTACACACTGCAACTTGAAAAATGCACCCAAAGCAGAAAACCATTGAGAATGTCTAAGCACCAAATACTCAAATGCACGGTCTAATAAATTTCGAAGATGTTCATCTGACCGCGCACACCTGCTCTGCCAGTGCTTATTGAGCTCATCCCATCCACGAATCCACGATCCACGGAAGTGGCTGATATCCAGCAGAGCTAAATGCATTTTGCACGATTTGTATCTACTAATCGGGAATTCGAGATTATGCAGCGAATGAATGAGAGTGTGAAACTGCATTTCGTTTGCAATGCAATTGCAATTAAAATCAAGTGTGGACCCAAATTTCACGCGTTTAATTTTAGATGCCAAGCATCTGCAGAGAGTTTGTGTTATTCCAGACAAATAGGAACCACACAAGACAAACAAAAAATAGCGTGTCTGTTGGACTTAGAGAGAGAATGATCTTTAAGATGAGCTTATTTAATTTGCTTGCATTTAATGTAACTGGAAACTCAAAGTTTTCATCACCTAGCAATAGAATTTATTTCTAATGTGCCATAAATATTTAATTGGATGTATGTTCACAGGTGAAAATATATAATGATGCGGCTAATCTTTTGGTTCTATGTATTATCTACAATTCCGGCTTGTCAGATTGTGTGATTTATTGCAAACGGGGGGATTTTTAACCTGCTGTTTAAAATATGACTCTAATATTGAATTTCATTGCAATTTTCCATGAGAAATTTTACTAAACAAAGAAAATATTCTATGGTTGAAACGAGTTACAAAATACATAATGCTGTTTGGCGCTTTGGAAAATTTAAATATTTATGCCAATTGTGGAACTATTACGAGCCCAAACGCAAAATAGTTGGACTACCTATGATAAAAAACAAAAATCTTCTGATTCTTAAATTCCATCGGAAATAAAATCAATATTTTGGTATTTTTCTTAAGATATATTTATTTTGAATAGGAATAAGTAACAAAAACAAAATGACTTCAATTAAATAACGGTATAGACCAATCTTACAAAATAAAATAACGATTTAAACATTTTTTTAAGTGCAAAATAGTTGGCCTATGGCTCTTAATTTTTATTTCACCATGGTGTTACGTCGCCTTTGGCCTTGATAACTGCTTCTATGCGTCGTGGCATTGTGTCAACTAATTTTTGACATTCTTCGGTGCCAAAAGATTCCCAAATATTTATGATTTTAGCTTTAAGGTCTTGAAGAGGTCCGGCATGGTTCTTTTCGCGGTTTTTGTTTTATGCCAGACAGTTTCAATTGGTGAAAGGTCAGGGCTGCTGGAAGGCCATTCCAGTAAAGGAATAGCTTCAGCAGATAGCCACGCCATTTTAGACCTTGCTGTATGGCAAGAAGCTCCATCCTGTTGGAAAATATAGTCTCGATCACTAGCTTGAAGTCGTGGTATTGATGCGAGAAGCTCATTTTCCAGAATATCCCTGTACCTGGCAGCATTGACATTTCCATTTACAAAATGCAAATTGCCCAAACCCCGCCCCGACATGCATCCCCATATCATTAGAGATGCTGGAAACTTGACCGTTTTTTTAAGGCAATCTTTGTGAAAAACCTCTTTTGAATTTCTAATGACTCGTTTTCGTTCGTCGCCCACGCAAACTTCAAACCTGGACTCATCACTCCAAATAACGGACCGCCATTGACTTAAAGTCCAGTTTTTACGTTGTTTGGCACACTCTAGCCGCTTTTTCTTTTGTTTAGGTGTTAAAAGTGGTTTTTCTTTGGCCTATGTTTTTAACGAATTAAAATTGCTCTAATTTAAATAAATCTAAAACAAACCTTGTAAAATTTGTATCCAATTTTTTTCATAGTCCGTTTGCAAGTGTCGACCGAACCACTTTTTTTTTATTCTTTCCCTCCATTGAACAGTTATTGCAGCGGCCGTTTGACGTCGATTTTCTTTTATTATTTTTTTTTAAAACTCGGCAACCTCGAGGTTTTGCAATTGGTGGGCGTCCCGTGTTTTTACCGATCTCCACATTTCCACTATTTTTGAACTTGGAGATAATGTTTCGAATTGATGAGCGCGGTAAATTTTAAATTTAAATTTTATAGCTCGATAATCCCGTTTCGAAGGCTTTATTTATGGATTCCCTAAGGTCTCTTGATAATGCAACGCCACTCACCATGGTTGACATTAAATTGTTGCTGGCTTGCATAAAACAAGAGATCAATAAACAACAAAACAAGTGCATGTCATTTTTTTAATAACGGTTAACTGAAAATCTATTTAAATCTTCATAGGCCAACTATTTTGCATCCCAGAGAGAGTAGTCCAACTATTATGCTCTATCTTTGTTTGAGGGAATGCAAACTGGAGCCATATGTGCTTTCTCGAATTTAGTTCTGTTTGGTCTAATTTACTTATTAAATGTAATTTATTACATCGACAAAAAAAAATTAAAAAACAACTGCTTGAAGACCAGAAAATATAGGCACATAAAAAATGTTAATTTGTTAATTGATGAGTAGGCCAACTATTTTGCGTTTGGGTCGTAATACTTTATTCGTAGTGCACGCTCCCATTTCCTTACACTAAGTTTCTGATTATAAATGGTTTTTTTCAATAATTGGCACATGTAGATTTTGGCGGCCTGTGGCGGCCATGTTGTTTTGGTAAAATTTGTCAAATCTGTTGTTTATTATTCAGTTGCTGATGCCAAATCACCATAGCATACGAGTATTACACGATTGAAAAGCACGTTCAAATGATAAAACTTTCCTATGCAAATGAGTGTTCGTTAGTTAAATATGGCGCTCGTTTTATACGTCAAAAGAACACAAGATCGGCATCGGAAATCGCCTACACACAAAAACTCGGCCTTTCGCAGACTTCAACTTGGTAAATTTGCGTCGGAACTTGGACCTCCACCCGTACAAGATCCAACTCACCTATAGGAGCTCTAAAGTTCATGAATCATGGTTATATACAACGCCGTTTGTTTGCTGACTGGAATTCAGAGCGTTTGGTAGAGTATATGAGACGACGACGCCAACTAATGAGGTTCAGGCATTTAAATGAAGTCGTCTATTTATTCCATTTCAACATCTATCCACCCTTAATGAAAAACCATTTAGTATCGTGCAAAGGTTATGTTTTAATAAACTGCTTCTGAACATACTAAAAAAAATTCAGTTCGTGCAAAAAATAAAATAAGTAGACCTTTTTGACGTTTTTAAATGTCAAATATCTATAATTTTTGTGCTTGCATCCATACATTCACATTTGCTTGACATTCTGTTTTTCGCTCCAACTACTTCAGGTATTACGAACAAAATTAGGCTCCAGGGTGAACTGATGAGCATTTCTAGCGAAGCGGGTGTCACGGGTGAACTGGATTAAGGGGAGAAGCGATAAAACAAGGAAATGCATGAAACGTTCCGACGGTGTTCAAGAGATGGGAATGGATCCATGATAGTTCTGTTTTCTATCAGTTTTAACGCTATCTGTTCTGAATTCTGTCCAATAAGTGGAGAGAAGTTTGTACTGCACCTTTTGGCAAAACAATAAAGTGGATTAAAAGTTTCAGACAAGAGATTATTTACAAAAATGAGTAAGAGAGTTGGCGACAAAACGGAGCCTTGGGGAACACCAGCATTTATTTTGTGAAGATCATCAGACTTGAAATCGTCCAATACACCATGTATTGAACGATATAGAAGGTATAATTTCTAATCCAACGAATAAGAGTTTCGTTAATACCAAACGCATGCATTTTCGATAAGAGAGCCTGGTGCCAAACTCTATCAAATGCCTTAGAAATATCAAGCGCAATATTCTTACTTTCTCCACAACAATATAAAGATCTGTTCCACTCTTCGGTGAGATATGCCATCAGATCATCAACGATTGCTGCGAAAGCCGTATTGGCGATAATTAAGAAGCTTTTGATCTTCGAGATATTTCTTGAGCTGATGATTTATCAGCGATTCCATGACCTTGAAAAGAAGGAAGTAAGGGCAATTGGTCGATAAAAGGAGGGGGAGGATGGATCACCTTTTTCATGAACAGGCTGGACAAATGCTGTTTTCCATCTTCTAGGAAAGATTCCAGAATAGTAGGAGCGATGAAAAAGCTTAAGTAGTGGTTTTGCCAGCGATGAAGAACACCTCTTCAGAAGAATGGGGGGTATATCATCAGGACCAGCGGATTTTTTTATATCAAGATATTGAAGGGATCTTGCAACTGTACGAGTGTGGAAATATACCTGTCTCATTGAATGATTTACGTTCTCAAGTACACGAGGGGCAATGTTGCTAACAGGCAACGTTGAGCTAGCAGCAAACTGAGCTGCGAATACATTTGCCTTATCTAAAGAGCTAGTTATCGGTTTGTCATTGTAGATGAGCGTTGGAACCGAAGATGAAGTTGAATGTTTTACGTTCTTGACAAATGACCAGAAATTTGTTCTGCTTTTGGGACATTGCAGGATTTTTTTGCCTTAATTTCTGGTCATGTAAGAATTTGGTTCTTGGCAATGGTTTCTGACTTGTTTGTACTTTTTCCGATTTTCTTCAGTTGGATTGGCTTTGTAAGAGCCGATGCCGATGGGTTGCTTCTCGTTTACTGGAAAATAATTCACAAACTGCGCAGTTTTTGGATTTTTTAATTTAATAATGTTCTTATTGGATAATTTATGTACTTTCCACTTTTTTCTGAACAATTTTAATTTTTTTCGGTTTTTGATATTGCAGCTGTGACTGCAAAACCAAAAAGCACAAAATTATGTAAAAGTAGCAACATAATATAATTTGATGATAATGAAGAAATTTTCGACAGTTGTTGCATACCTGAAAATTACATTGGCCGATATGGCCGTCTGACAATGGCCTGGCAATGACGGTTCCGACAAAATTGTAAGTTAAGGATTGTTAAACAATTGGGACGTATTTCCTTCTGACTACATACAAGTATCTTATAATGAACAGAAAATTGTAGATCTCCTCCCGTCCCAATCATGCACATATACATATGTACATGAATAGTCGAGAGTTATAAGTAACAAGGTTTAGACGCTATAAGAGCCGTTGCCGTTCGAAGTAGTTTCACGTGAAAAAAAATAAAAATTTAAAACAAACGTTTTTACAACAATTGCTCCTGGAATTTTTTCAATATAAGGCCATTTTTAATTAATACTCTACCTATCAGTGATTATAGCAACTTTATAAAATAAAAAAAAATTTGGATTTAAATTCGCTATTTCTAAAACAGATAAATGATTTTTTTAATTTAATTTTCATTTCCACAGTTATACAATCTTAAAATTAGCGAACCAAAACATTTCATATAAGAACAAATTAATTAAACAAATCTGCTATAAGCGGAAGTTTAAAAATATTTATTCTATCGTAAATTTCATTAATGAAACTTTCATCATTTCTGTTGATAACATACCAAATCTTGTAGTTCTTAACAAATATTATCAAATACATATATGAAGGTTTTTTATAATAGAAACTCTATACATATATACTACGAAAATAAATCAGCCAAGTAAGTCTTTGCGCACTATTTAATTGGACTTATTCAATTATTGATTCAGCTTTCTGCTATTTTGAATTTATTATTAAATTATTCATAAATATAAGAATATTTATATTTTTTTAAATGTCTTGCGAATTTGACAACTCTGACTATGTGCCAAAATCTCTATAAGTTTGTGTGCAAATTTTAAACAAATGCAAATGAGCACGTTCAGATTTTTATTGCAAGCTATCTGGCGGGCTATTCCGGTTCTGTGATAAACGTGATCAAAAGACTTTTTAGATTATGATTTTATGATTAATCTCGTCTTGACATTCTGATTCTGTACTGTCAAAATTTTATCAGATGAAAAGTTGCTTATGATCGATAAATTCTTGCTAATAAAGCGTGATGTTAATAAAAAGGTTAACAAAACTATAAAATTCAAAAATCGGGAGAAATTTATTTTTTAATTGATTTTGTAGAAAGTAATATATAGATAAATTATTAATTTTTTCAATTTTTTATTTATTTTTTATTTGAGTTCTTCCCGCAGACGGCTTATCAAGACATGCTTTGTAGAAAGTAATCTAGATGTTTATCACGATATACATCGGTAGATAAATTGCTATGGAACATTTCCAAATACTATTTCAATACATGTATTCAAATTTATTTACATTGAAGATCATTATAATAAGGCTTAGTAAGTTAAGCTTACTGTTTACTCTTGTATTGTCTTTTGTTTTTAATCAAACAAAACAAAATTTAGGATAAGAAAAATGATGTGTACAGCTCAACGTTCGAATGACAATTAATGTTACATAATTGAGTGTAAAATAATTGAGTTCATAAGCAAATGAGTAAATGAGTTTAATGTAACTGTTTGTAATGGAAAATTTAACATTTATGATTTTATAAGGTACTCGTATTGTTTGCTGCGTTTTGTCTTTTGGGAATTGGTTTCAAAATACTTACATAATTCTCTGCAATTATAAACAGCAGTGTAAAATACGAGTAGCAAGATTAAATTATTTCATTTCTTAATGATAGCTCAGTTTATATCAAATAAAAACCATTACCAAATGTTGTTTATTGTAGCATTTTTACATTTAAGAACTTTATGTGTAGCATTTTGTTGCCGAAAATGTCGAATGTCATAGAAGAAAGAGTGAAAAATTATTGATTTTTTTTTAATTCCTTACTTCGTTGTCTCAATTTGACTATTAAGTACATGTATGTCTTTTATTTCTATGTCGTTATCCTATGCTAAGATTTATGAAACCTGGGAGACACCACTGTAAATGTTGAATGAGGAAGGTTGTTAGCTGAGCTGGAATGGAACGTGCTAAAACCTTTGAGTATATATAATATGGAGGGCTCGTTCCTATCCTTAATGCATTGTAGTACTTGCAGTTGTGATAGGGGTCGCTGTCTCACTTTCTGTAAGTTAAGGATACAGCTGTATGCTGTAAATTTGTGATTACCTTCTCCTCGCACATCGTTCTCGGTCGCATGTGATATGATTATGAAGCACTCGGTAAATTTTCAGTCTTGTTTGCAAAAAACCGCATATCAATAAGCTTTGTGACTGTTTTAATTCTTTACAAATTATACGTAAAAATAAGATCAAACTTTAAAGTGATGTTAATTGCTGGTTTTGTAATCAAACCCTACTTGGAGGCGAATAGCTTCCCCACAATGTGACCAATACAATGGATTTACCAAGGATGGCGACTACAATCGGAAGATCTATCAACAGCTGGACTGCAGTAATTTAGCCTCGACTAAGAGAGATGAACAGCAGAATGATTTTTCCGACATCAGCGATCAATTCCCTGCAAGTGGTTTGTGTCACCTTTGTAATGAGGTAAAGATTAAGAAACTGGCACAATTCCAACAAAAAAACGAGTCCAAATTCGAAGACGAACTCGAGGTGTAATGAGTTTTAGTTGGATTTTAAAAAATAAATTTGTAGAAATATTTAGCTTGAAAAAGTTTTAGTGTTTATTTGGTTGTTTAATGATACAAAAATATTAAATAATAAAATGTTTTCTTGTTTGTTAATTTGTATGCTATTTTTTTGTTCTAACTTAGTATCTTCCCGCAAGGCAATCAATCCTGCCAAAAACTTTTTTTTGGTTGCCGCTGTCAAATAACTTTGTCTTACACAAATTTGAGTAGCGCCCCCTATGATAGTCACGCATTTGGAATAGAAACGAACCCTCCATCTTATATATACTCAAATGCTAAAACTGATTCCAAGCCTTGATGTTTAATCATAAATACTAATAGTAAAGGGCTGAAAAGGATTTCGCTCAATAGAAATGTCGTTTTCGAATGGACGTTCGGATGTTGATTTAGAAATAACAGCCCAAAATTTTAGTTGAACTAGTACGATGTTAAAGATTTTTTAGTATGAAACTTGGTTAAAACCACGATATTACAAATTTTATTCGAACATAGCATCATACTTTCCCCCTTTTATTAAAGGTAAAATCATCGAATACCTATTTTATTTTTTTCGTATCGTGCTAACTTCATATGATTCTTTGACATTTCCAAGCATCAAAATAGGTCTGTTCACTTAGTTTTTTGTATGAACTGCCATTATTTTAGGTGTGTTCAGAAGAAATTTATTAAAAAAATAGCCTTAGCACGATATCTACTAGTTAGAAAATATTTAAAATTAAGTAAGAGTTAGTAATCTTCTTTAAAGTTAGCAAATTGCTAAATAGTATCATACTAATATCTTATTACTAAGAAGTTTAAAATTTTGCGCAACTATTTTTTCATATCACAATGTAATCAGAAAGAAGTTGATTCCGTCCAAAAATGGAAAATGATAAAAGTTCAAAAGACTAAAAATGACATTTTCGATTTTTACTACAATGATCGTAGTCCTCTTTATTGTGAAATTAAGGGAAGGGGGAGGTGAAAGAGAATGGAAGTGTCGTTGAACATTGGTCTTGAATTTTTGCAAATTGAAGAGCTTTGATCCAAGCAGGGGTTGAAGAAGCCTCATCGACTGATATAAAATTTCGGCAACTTTTCTCTATAGTAAGTTGAGTACAAGAGAATTTGAAATAAGTACATACATATATGTTTTGTATTTTTAAGAATTGTTTTGAAATCCAATTCAAGAGAAAAATAAGTGATAAGAGAGTGTAAAAGAAAAAATAAAAATAAAATAATCTTGAAAGCAACAATTAATTTTGTCAAGAAGTGGCGTTCCATATAGCATACGAACTGCACAAGTAGAAATTCGACAGACATCAACGTATTTGATACTTCAGATATTCCATATTAAGATGTCAAACCTTCATATCTTGTAAACCCATTTAGTTACAAAACAATTTCATATTTAATGAAATGTAATGTTCAATCAAACGTAACGCGTATAAAGATGCTGCAGAATAATACAATTTTTAATGCGGTTTTACACATTATCTTCTCATTCCTATATCTATAATAATTGATTAAAATCAACTGGGTTTCCCTCTTCTTCTCAAACAAACACACTTTATCAATCATTTTTCTCTTTATTACACAAGTTTACTTATAAAATAAGAGAAGACAGAAAAGAGAGTTTATTATATTTGTAATGTATGTAATCCGGTCGTTCTTTTCTATTTGAAAATAAAAGAAAAACTGAGATCTGTGAAAGTATGCTGATTGTAATGGATCTTTTTCTTAAGAATACATACGAATACGGCGCCATTGTTTTTAAACTATCAGTAATAAAAATTGAACACAAAGTGCGTTCTTTTCTTTATCGTCTTTGTAGAAGTAAAGTTTTAGTTGTTAACAACAAAAAAAGTATTTTATTGTAAAAACTAAAAACTAATAAATAAAATAAAATTAAAATAATTTTTTTTCTCCGAACCAAATACAGTTTGATAATAAATTTCTTAAAAATATTTATAAATTGCCACAAATATCCAGTTCGTAACTAAAAAAAAAAGTTTGCAATTGCAAGTTTCCATTCATTGAATTTCTCCTGCACAAATATTCGTGGACATTATATTTAAAGTCCTTATAATGCCTCTAAGCACGAGAATGTAATTAATAAAACTTATGCAACGTTGAATAGAGGTATTATAAGCTAAAAGCTTTTGGAGGTTGAATAGTGCCTATATAAGGACATTTTAGTACTGAACTGTCACTTTTATTTTTACATTTACCATATTACATTGACCAAACATTCACGATTAATAAAACAAAAATGTCTTTTAGTTTGTATTGGAACTAAAGCCTTATATTATTTTTATTTATTGAAACTGAAATTGTATACTTGCTAAATTAAAAACAAATGAAATTAAAAATTGTTTAAAACTTAATAGATAAATATAATTGTTATGTGTAAGTGTCGGATTTCTTATATTCGATTTTTGAGATTTTATTCTCAATAACTTGTTTGAGGAGCATCGGATTATGATTAAACGAATATCAATTTGATTACCAGTATTCTGCTAAAGATGATGACACACCATATCCGATGAATTTTCAATTCAATTCAATTTTGTTTTATTGAACATACTATTTACAATTTGGCTTACAACTAATAAGATACTACATATGTATGAAAATTTACATTTGTTGGCTCATAGGGGGCCTAACTATATACAGTAACTTAAGTTTAATTATTTTTATATAAAATTTACATGACGAAAAAAATTAAATTTAAAATGTTGGTTGACTGTATTGTCCTCAGGGTTGTCAGTGCATATCCGATGAATCTTAGGTAATTGCTCGTATTCGTTTAGTTTTCTATAGTTTCATTTTTGTTTATTAAATTAGACCGGTAGACAGAATGTGGAAACATTTTAAACAGCTTAGTGTTAATGTGTTGGTATAATACTACTTAAAAATTTGCTAACTATAAAGTAGTTTACTAACTCTTTCTTAATTTTTTAATTTTGTAACCAGTATCGATATAATAAGGCTATTTTTTTTAGCAGTTCATGCAAAAATCAAAGTAGACAGACCTTTTGTAAATGACAAAGTTTGATATGAAGTTATCGTGCTAACTAAATAAATATAAAATATCTATTTAATGATTCTAACTTTAATAAAATGTTAGAAAAAGAAATGATACAAAACTCAATTAAATTCTGCAAAATCCTCGTTTTAACCAAGTATCATACTAAAAATAAGATTTTGCGCAAATGTTTTTGAATTTTCCTTGACAAACAGCTGAACATTCTTATGGCGGCTGAATGTAATAGCTTTCCATTTGTTGGTAGGGTAAGACACCCAGTGACCGACACCCTTAAGAGAAATTTTGAGTTTGAAAATTTCGCTGGATGGATTTTAATGATTTTTATATTTTATTGTAACTGCTAATAATTATTGTTATATTATTAAAGAAATAAATATTTACGAAAGTCCAAAAATAAATAAAACACAAAACCGTAATAGCTTACCACTTTTTTAGTTACGGACACCTTATTTTCTGTTACCGACACCCGTAAAATGCCAGTTATGGACACCATTTTTCTGTAACTTTTCACACTAAACTATAAGGCCAGGCGCGCACATTCAATTTTCAGTTTCGCAACTGTTTGGTTGCTAAAATGAAACATAAGGGCTTATATGGGACACCGCGCACTTAGAGCAACTCGATTCTCGAAACTAAAAAGTTTGTGTTTTGACACAAACTAAACGATTGCCTTCGCAACAGTTGAGCTGTTTTCTATAAGAGCAAGAGAGAAAAAGAGTGTGAGCGTGAGTAAAGAGTTGCCAGTGTGCGGTTCTCTTTCAACTGGTGATTAAACTATTTGATTTCGATC
The DNA here is from genome assembly GCA_963931855.1 of Philhelius festivus. Classification (NCBI taxonomy): domain Eukaryota; kingdom Metazoa; phylum Arthropoda; class Insecta; order Diptera; family Syrphidae; genus Philhelius; species Philhelius festivus. The sequence continues at coordinate 4,172,427 of OZ007556.1, read as the reverse complement.
ACAGTTGCCAGTGCGCGACTAGCCAAGCTGTCAAGCGTCAAAATCGAATATTTAGAAGTTTTAATTTGACATTTAAATTGTTTTGACACCAAGTAGACACTCTACAAGAAATGTTATTGAACACAAACTCTATGCGGGGATATTATATATAAAATTTGTATATGTAGGTAGGTACTTATAAAGTTATGAATAAAATATATGTAGATAAATTATTATTTAAATTTAACATGCAAACAAAAATGTGTAGGCACTTAAACAGTTCTTAACTAGTAATATTACAAATAAAAAAATTGACTATACTAACAAAATTAATAGATATAACTTGAATGTTAGTTATAGTTATTTAAAAAAAAAATAAATAAATAAATTTGGTGGTGCAACAGCTCGAAGTGAACCAGGACCTAGTGACTTAGAACTCTCAACCATTTCTGTGTGCTACCAGGAAGGGAGGGAACTTACAATTTTCTGCCGATTCCGAACGGCTAATGAGCCGCACTTTCCATGACTCTTGGAAGATTTGTCAATTCTTGGCAAGAGGTAGTACACCCCTGAAAAAAAATCTCGAGACCTTCCGCATGACAGTCCAACGCACTAACCATTACGCCAAGTGGTTATGTACTGAATTAAAAATATTTATATAAATATTTAAATAAATCAATATATTATTGTCACTAGTAAAGTAGTAGTAGGTTACTTAGGTTAAAGATGAGGAAAGAAAAGTGTTAATATACTTTTCTGTTTTTCGGAAAATTCAAAAAGTAAACGTTTTTTTTAGCTGCATTTAAGGAATTCACAAGTTTTCTTTGATTTACAGAGGTCCTCAACTTACATCTTTTATTACACATCAACGATTTACTTCAAAATATCAATTGAAATCTTATTTTATGACATTTGCACGCCTAAACACGTTTAATCTGTTTCGCGCTTAATGGATACAGAAAAGTCGTATAAATAAGAATTTGAATAGCGGATGAATAAGTCCTTTTGCACTGCATAGCTATTCACCCGTTTAGCGAATTCTAATAAATAGTTCTGGAAGAGTGTACTCGTTACATTGTCAGAACACCTTGCTGTTATTTCTTTTACTTTTAATTTAAATCTGTGTCTGATGTATAAAAGTACTATCTGAAATCTGACCAATAAATTACTTGTAAAAGTACAGTTTAAATTTAAATTTTATTAAAGTTAATTTTGGAATTTTATACACAAAAATTGTCGAGTGCATTTTTTAGCTTTCATCTTTATCTATTTTTGGGGAATTCTGTTTCACTTCGTTGCTTTGACAGGTTTTGCAAATTTTCCTACAATAAGATACCAAATACACCTACGATTCTGACGACTCTCAATAAATACCTAACATAACTAAACTCAGTAGATACAACTCAACTGCCTTTCTGTTTCTCACTTTTCTGTTATAAACTACTTCCGATCAATCACTACTTTCTTATCATAAAAAGTACTTGTTTCCAAATACATTTTTGCCATCACTGTTCAAGCCTTTGTTTCATTCTTGGAAAGGCTTTCGTCCAACAAGAATCCACTCAACAAACTCATTCGTGTTTGAGACGGAGTCGTGTTCAGTTCATTATCGCGAGTGTTCATTTCTCTCCCCAATTTTTGCAGTTGTTCAATTCAGCTTACAAGTTTTTTGTTATTTTTTTTCTTAAAAAAGGGTGTAGTTAAACCACACAAAAAAGCATTGAAATATAATAAAAAAAAACTAAGTGCTTTATAAGTACATTTTCAAAATCAAGTTCACAATTTGAAATTATAAATGAAAATTGGATTTACCAGTGCGGCCGACGACGACAAGAAAACGGACAACAGAAACAAGCAATCATCTTCCAGAAACAATGTAAGTGCAGACTGCAGACTTTGATTTGCCTTAATTTAACCGGCTTTAATGTTCTTCCTACTTGTAATCTTTCTTAGTTAGTAGGTACCTTTGTACTTATATTTAACTGTCTTGGGAATAGCAAAGATACCGGTCAGAAGAATTCGCATCGCAGAGTCGGGAAAATAATTATTTGCTATGACGACGGAGTGCCAAAGTAATTAAAAAAATTCTTATCTCCTCCAAAGAACTTGTTCACGAAAACAGAAAAATAGTTATTTTTATTCGTTCCTCCTTTTTCATATTTTTGCTGTTGTTAAAGGAGAACGCAATACCAACCGAACCTAACCAAGGCGCAGCAGGCAGCAATAGCAATAGCAAATGGCAGGAAAATCGAATAAGAATAAGAAGAGAAGGGCATAGACCCTTCTCCTTGGTTATATTTTGCACAGTTGAGATAGAGAAGAGGTTTATTCTTGTTTATGGGATTAGGTATTCATCTGGTTGTGCACAAAGAAACTATTCTTGGGGCTCGTTTTTTTGTCTACTAAATTTGGGAGCGTGATTAGGTTTTAAAATAAATTTAAAGGAGCGCCTATCAAGATAAAACTACCTCAAACTCGAATCATCTAGTCGAACCCATCCCTAAAAATATCCTGGATTTCACTTTCCCCTTTTATGTATACCTTTTGTAAGGAAGACTGTGTATTATAGGGTATGTATTTATTTTCAACACGTTGCGCACATATGTGCTCCTGCCAACTGATTTTTTTCCTCAGCTCCGAACTTGCCAAGCCTGAAGCGTAGGCACAAACACCGGCAGTTTATCTTACAGGAACAACAACAAAAAAACGAAGAGAAAGGAGGGTTGCTATTGTTCGCACCCCCGCGTCCTGGAACAAAAGGAAAAGTAGGAATTCGCGTCGTGCATGAAATCATGATGAATCCTATGGTTCTAGTTGAATGTTCCATCTTCCATCAATGGTCTCAGTCAGCAGAGAACAGAGATCCACCCAATTCCGCAAAAATATTGTACGTGTGGGGTGCTGGCTGAATTAAGTCCATTCTCAGTTATTGTAGATGTAGTGAGGAGTGATATTTTTAAAGGAAGAATAAACGAGTGCACGAGTGGAATCATTGTGCACTTAGCCTTATTGGTATAACAGAAATGGACGAATGTACTAATTATAAATCGATATGACTGTGTTGTACTTAGGTGTGTTTTTTCTTCATTTTTTAAGAGTATGCGTAAAGAATTGAGTGAGTTCCTGAATTTTTTGGTGGGTGGATGAAGAAAGTATGAATAGGAAGTGGAGCGGATTGATACCATGAAATTTGGAAAAAGACTGTTGGGGTGATAGTTCATATGAAGTACATAAGTATTTACCTATAGAGATATCTGCCTTCGTCGTAACCATAAATGCGTTCCCTTTTACACATTGCCGTGTCCCAAAATGTTAAAAAAATCTTTCCCATGATAATAGGCATTTAACATGATTGAATTGCTAAAATAGAAATTTTTTGGGTGTGGATGATTAAAATAATTGCTGTTAGATTTGTTCAAAAGTTGAGAATCCATCAACGATATAATAATTTTAAAAAATTAGCGTCTTGAAAACGAGTAGGTAGGTACCTATATAAAAAGTTTAATATGTACGTTAAATAAGAGATTTTTTAGTTGTTCTATAAGTGCATAGATAGGTACCTACCTACCTGTTAAATTTGTAGGTATATTATTTACATAATTATTTTTGTAGATGAAATAAAGTACACTTTTCCGAAGATTTTTGATGTTCTGTAGTTAAAGCTCAAACTCACTCAAAAACAAAATGTTTTTTACAGTAATTGTATTTTGTAGTGATTTGTGTTTTTTTAAATACAGCCGTTGACAGCTAATTAGAAACGATTTCGTATTCAAATAAAAGCGTGAATTTTCTTATTCAATTCTCTAAATATCAACTTTTATTTATTACATAAAATTTGAAATAGTTTTGGGAAAATAAAATAGTATTTTTCAAATTTTCATAAGGACATATGGTTTCAAAAATATTTTTATATTTAAACCTCTAATTTGTCTGAGACAACTACATATGTAATTAGAAACGTAGAAAAACATTTTTTTTTGTATATATTATACGCGCACTCAAGGGGTTATGACTACCCTTATAATAATGTTAAATACACAGTGCGAGCAATTAGGAAATTAGGATAGAATAGAAAGGAGATACCGATGCACATTGGTTTTGAATGTCTGCACATTGAAATGAGTGGGAAATACTGAGACAGGTAAAGCATTCCACATTCTTGTAGTGCGACTAAAAAAAGAATCTCTGTATTTGACAGTACGTCCGAAGTTGGACTCAAGGGTAAACTGATGGGCATTCTTAGAAGTAACAAACAAAAAATTAGATTAGGTTTTGTGATGTTAAATAATTAATATTTTGTCGGATATCCTCGCTGCTTCAAAACTCTGCTTGACTCGATTAGCTATCTTGGTATCTTTTAATTGGAATCGCATACGAGGTTTCTTTCACTCTTTCGAATAAAGTATTCAAATTTGAAATGTTTTGCGTGCTTACGGCATTTTTGACTTCATCCTATAGATGTTCGATAGGATTTAAATCCGGACTTGAAGATGCATAGCATCTTCCATAGCATTTCGAACACAAAAATGTTTTGTGAGTTTCGCAGTATGCTTCGGGTTATTGTGTTGTTGAAAAGACCAAATAAATAACCAGGGTAGCTTTATGTTCCACAGTATCTTTTTCAACGTATTTCTCTTTGTTATGAATTCCGTCAATACTATAAATGGACCCAGCGCCGCCGTTCCAAAAAAAAAAAAAAAAAAAAATCCCCAAACGCAGATTGATCCACCCCCATGTTTGACTGCCGGTGAAATGTACATGGGGTCAAGCTCCTTAAATTTTGGGCGATTAATCTTCCTCTCATTGATTCACCCTCCAATCGGCATTCATTTGGCAAACTGGATGCGCCGCTATCTTTGCTCTTATGACCATTGGTTTCTTGCGTGAAATTCGTCCATAAAGTCTAGCTTCAATCAAACGAAGTGCAACATTCTTTTTGATATGCGGACATCAGATTCATCCGCTATTTCGCGCTGAATAACTGCTGCAATTATTCTGTGGTCTGCTTTCGACTGCCGAACAATTTTAATATCTGTATAAACTTTGGCTTTCCTTGATATCTTTCAGCGTGGAACATTGACTGTGCTTTTATATCTAAAGAAATAGGAAATGGCATCGAATACCACCTTTTTGGAACAGTTAAGCTGGGTTGCAATATGTTAAAATGATAAACCAGCCTTATAAAGCTAAACAATAGTGGTTCGAATTTTGGCGCACACCTCCCGGCTTTGCCTATTGTGAAAACCGCTTTCCTAACAGTTTTTTTGATAGAAATGGATATTTTTCAAGATAATCGGTTAAATGTTCATAATAAATGTTTATAATAAACTATATACATACGTATGTACATACATACTACTGAAATAAATCAGCCGAGTAGAAGACTTAGCACTATTATTGTACTTGTTGAATTATTGATTCAAAATAGCTTTTCAGGACCTTTAGTCCACAAAAATAGGGATTTCGTCCCGGCGATCTTACATGGACTCATCAGTTGACTATGAGGGCCTTGTCAGTACGCAATATTTGTTAAATTCAGTTTATCTTACATCAATTTTTTGACAAAAAGTCAATGTTAGATCAACGGGACGAAACGCCAATTTGGACTAAGGCAAAAAAAGCTAGTTTCAATCAACTATTCACCTTTTATTTCACAATAATGCCGAAAGATACGATTATTTTCGCTTTAAACTAAATTGTTTCTAATTAGCTATCAAGCAAAAAAACACAATTCTAAACTAAAATCTATTGTATCTATTAAAATGATATGCATATTGTTTTAAAGAAAAAGAATGAACGATCATAAATAGATCCCAATATGCAATGAGACAATGAGGTGAGAGACATTCATAATAATTCAAAAATAGACTCGTTTCTAATTAGCTGTCAGTGGCGGTAGGTATTTGAACTCCGATTTTGGTAATTTGTGGATTGGCCCCCGAGAATAAATCCACTAAAGAAATCTTCAATTGATTCACCAGGTTTGTTGTTTCGAATCATCATTTGTACAAATTTAGGTTTGTTTATTTTATTTTAATTGTGAAAATTATATCCAAAAGCGAAGAAAAAACTTAATTATGCATGTAGTAAAAAATGGAAGCATTTTTAAATTATTCGGTTAACTCATCAAGCTCATATAATATAGGTATCTCTTCTCAAAGGGAAAAAAGGGGAAAAAAATCAAAGTTTGATTGAAATCTGAACCCCATAAGATATGATAACATGAGGAAATCCAGCTTAAGGAAACATTTGAAATTTTAAACAAACAAAACTTGAGTAGTAATATTTTTAAAGAGGGGGTGGTGTACCTTACCTTTAATTTAAAAATAGGCTTAAACCAACATTTAGGGTTGTTCTTTTATCTATAGTAGAATGGTGCAGGCAATCAAAAATATTTCATCAACAAATATAAATCTAACTGTGAAGCCATGTTTTAAATAAAATCAATTGTTGGACAGGGTGATTCAAAATAGAGGTTTTTCGGAACTAAAAAAAAATAATTAAGAAAAAACAGTACTTTTCCACACAATGAACATTATGATGCGCTGTGTTCGTTGTGAGTATATTGATTTTTTTTAAATGGCTGTTTTGAAGATTGTTTAAGAAAAAAAATCAACGTTAGAACAGGCATTCAATTATTGAAGTGTAGTTTTGTTTTAACAAGATAATATATTTTAAAACCAACAATATGCCCGAGATTAAATCAGATAATTCTTAGGTCTTTTCGGATACCTGATTTTGCCATTGTCTTTCAAGCTGAAGTACTGGCAATAATGGAAGCAAGCAAAATACTTAAACTAGATCCAAATCAAAACCGGGATACGGCCAATTTTTCAGACATCCAGGTTAAGGCTACTGATTCGTCTTTTTCATCTTTTAAATTTGTGAAGCAATGCAGGGATGTAGTACCCCTTGGCATAATGTTTCATGCGGAAGGTCTCGAGTTCGATTCTCAGCCGCTGCAAAAAAAAAGTTTTTTTCAGGGGTGTACAGTGTACTGCCTCTTGCGAGGAATTGACAAATCCTTTAAGAGTGTATCTCTTGTCATGGAAAGTGCTACTCATGAGCCGTTCCGGAATCGGCAGAAAATTGTAGGTCTCCTCCGTGCCTGGTAACACGCACACAGGAATGGTTGAGAATTGTAAGTCACTAGGTCCTGGTTCACTTCGAACTGTTGCACCACCAAATTTATTTATTTAATGCAGGGATGAACTTGCGAGCTTGAACATTTACCTAAATGTTACTGTTGTCTGTATTCCGCGTCACAGTGGAAATGAATCGGCTGACGACATTTCTCGTGGTGTTAGGAAGGGTAAAATCTTTTCAACTTTTCTCACAAAATCCAACCGTAAGTGGAGCAGTTGACCCACTGCATTATATCTGTAAAGATATGGCCTACTTACAATATGATCTAATATGCCAACCAAGACGTAGATAGTAGATTTAAGGCTATTTTTATCGTGGTTCTGAGACATTTTAATCAAAGAACAATTTTCGGACTTACCGCGATTATTAATTATATTTTAATCAAATTTGTATTTGATTTTACCCGACGTTTCGACAGGGTTTCACTTGTCGTGCTCACGGGTTTGACTGATGGCTTGTAGGTAGTTGTTGTTTTATTCTTCTCTTGTTCTTGCTCGTAGATTGTACCGGTGCGTTTGTGCTTGCAGTTGAGATGGTACATGTTGTTGCAACTGCATTGATTGTTGTTGTGAATTAATATACTCTTGTGAGCAGGCAAAGCTAACAGCATCAGCTGGCAGATTGTTTTGATTTGTGTGTTTGTTTTTGTTTTTAGCCTGGATTCTATCAAGCTTTAATCTGTGTATCAGAGGATCCCATGTCCCAGAGAGATTAAAACTTTGGTCTCGGTTGAAGTTTGAGTGCATTTTTATTTCGATTGCCTCTCGTACTATCCTGGGGACATAAAATCTTTCTGTGGAGATTGATTTAGCTTTATCGAAACGTATAAAATGATCCTCATTATAAGCTAAATGTTCACATATTGTCGATTTTGTTACTTCGTTCTTTTGTATGGCTCTTATATGTTCGTTTAGTCTTGTAGAGATTGCTCGTTTTGTCTCACCTATATATGATGAGCCACAGCTACACGGAACTGAATAAACTCCTGGATTTTGTAGAGGAATTTTATCTTTTGGGGATCTTAGAAGTTGGCGGATTTTTTCAGGTGGCTTAAATATTGACTTTATGCCATGCTTCGATAAGATTCTTCCAATTGCTTCTATTGCAAGAACAAGAGAAGAATAAAACAACAACTACAAATTTTATTAAAATATAATTAATAATCGCGGTAAGTCCGAAAATTGTTCTTTCATTAAAAAGACGTAGATAGTATAGTTGCGTCAGGCAATGGGCACTGGCCAATAGAAAACAATGCAGTGAAGCTAGGCATACCTACAATACTCATTGTCGTAGTTTTGGGGATCAGCAGGTAACGGAAACAGCCATTAATTTCCTATGTAAATATATTTCTCTGGCCAGAATGAAAGCCGGACTTTTTGGACGACTTTTACGCACTATTTGAACTAAAAATCAAAGACTTGATCGAAGTGGCTCTGAGACGAACCTCGACAACTTCAGTAATGGCCACTTGTCGATCTTAAGACAGCAAGCTGGCGACCTTCAGATAGTGGGTAGCTCCTTATTATTTCCTTATCACATCCCATTAAATCCATAGCTCAAACGAGTTGATGGTATCAAAACTTATGACCCACACTGAAAAATTTCCAGAAAAAGGTCTTTTTTAGTTAAGTGTATATGTTTTGGGTCATTTTTTGAATCTCTCTATTATACATACATATGTATGTACATAAATACGTAATTCGTTAGCCTTACATGTTGCATTCACAAATTTTAATAAAAAGAGGAAATAATTACACCACAGGAACTTAATCTGAATCTTAGTAAATAACTGGTGCATAGCGATAGCGAATATTCGCATACAAAAATAACAACGACATTATAAATAAAAATTATAGTTCTTTGGCGCATCGAAGTCAAAGGATAATTACACAAAATTATGTATAAGCTAGAAGAACTCTTCATCGTTTTTATGTGGATATGTATAATTTATTGTTCAGAGCTTTAATAATTGCATGCAAAATCATTCATATCAATTTTATTGTGGATTTTTTGTTTGTTTTGGGTTTCATTATAACACGCGAACATTAATAAATTATTTGTATTACATTTTTGTTTTGAACAGAAACAATAACAAAATATTTATACAGTAAACCCCGCATTGGTATAAAGCTATAAAAAGTGAATAGTCGGTGATAGTCTCTGATATTTAAAATTTCGTTTTTACTAAAAAAAAAAAAAGATTGAATTCCATCAACGATGGAATCCAGAAAAGCCTTGCAGCTTTAATATTAAGTCTCCGCCGAAGGTTTATTTTAAATTAAATCAATCAATGTGATGTTTCCGCAAATTTTAGTTGAATTATTTTAGTATGAAACTATGTTAAAACAACGATTTTGCAAATTTTATTAAAGTTAATGTCGCAAAATTTTATTATATGAATTAATACAATGAAGCTGTTTTAGTATGAAACTAGGTCAAAATAACGATTTTGCAAATTTTTATCGAATGATAGCATCATACTTTTTCTACCTTTTTATTAAAGTTAAAGTTATCGAATACCTATTTTATTTTTTTAGTATCGTGCTATTTACAAACGCAAAAAAAGGTCTGTTTACTTAGTTTTTTGCACGAATTGTCATTGTTTTAGGTGCGTTCAGAAGCAATTTATTAAGAAAATTGCTTTAGTACGATACAAGTTAGAAAATGTTTAAAATTAAGAATAAGTTAGTAGACTACTTTAAAGTTAGCAAATTGTTAAAGTAATATAGCACTTTCAAAATGGAAAGCTGTTATTCTGGTTCTGGTTAGGCTGGGACATTTACAAAGGAAGTGATATGATCCCTTATCCGAATTTTCATCTTGACACCCTCGTTATTACGCTAATTAGAATGGATAGTTGAAGCTTGTTTATCTTGAATAAATGTTCTGATTTTTTCTCGAAACATTCGGCCATAGGTTCCTTGAAACCCGACAAGTATCGATTGTTAATCAACTAACGTCGCAGCCTCAAGGTATATCTGGCGAATTTTTCTTTTCTCTTGCTCCAGTGGCATAAGTACTGAAATATCGGTTTGGCTCGGATCAAGAGATAACCCATTTTTGGCCATGAACGTTGCACTGACAAACCTCGGCTCATTACGATAACGATCTATTAGTTCCGACTTAATAGTGATTGAGGTAATGGCTTTAATTGCTGCCTGACTGTCTATGAAGATATGGATATTCCTGTTTCCTACATCATGTGAGGCAAGATGCCTTACGGCTTCGCAAACTACAAGCACTTCCCCTTGGAATACACTGACAAAATTTGGAAGCTTTGGAAATTTAGTACTTTAAGCGAAAAAATCCTTTATTTTTTTAGTTTCTTGGAAACCGGGTCTGACGATTTGAATTAAATTTCGAGAGTTTGTTTTTATTAGCATAGGGAAGATTTAAGAAGTGATTTTTATAAAATCCGCCGACTGACCTATTTGTCTTATCTTTATCTTCAGTTCCTGGTAATGGGTCTAGTTATTTGAATGAATTCTCGGAGTTTGTTCTAATTAAAGCAAACATAAAGAGTGTCGCGTAAACGCCGCACCACACAGTGGCTTTGAGTGGATGTAATGGCCTTTCTTGGATTTGCAGTGTAAATGCTGCTGACGATTTTCGACACAAAATCGTCCTCTTCGTTGCTGAGATTGAGGATTACTTGATAATAATTCACACGCGACGGACGGTCAGCAGGCATTATCTAATGCACTGTTTTCATTTTGTAGGGGAACATGTGTAAGTATTTGAATAAAATTCGCCGTAGGGTCCATCTGGTGATGTCCAATTGCGTGGCCCCGTGCGTCGTCTGGTTCTCAGACGACATCGTCAGCTACAGCTGCGTTATTCTTGGCCGAACGACCAGTTTGGTGGGAGGCCACGCCCTGCATGATTCAAGTCTGTGCGAGTGGAGTAGCTAAGCTGCAGAATGTATGCCCAGTTGACGCGACGCGATTAGAAAATCGACTTAGAAATTCACGCTGCGCCAGCATAACCGAACAATTATTGTCCAAAAAATTTGACACAATTATTCCAAGTTCTTGCGGAGTATAGCACTCCAGTGCTTGTCTGTTTGTATACTTCAGCTGTCTAGTTCTCAAATGTCAAATATAATTGAAGTACCATGCCATTTGCAAAAATTATAACATCTTCCGTTAGGGTTATTAGCTTTGCACCAATTAATCATAAATATTAAGAATTCGATTTTTTTTAATAATTCGTGTGAACGGATGTACCCGGACGTCCGGGTAATGAACGAATTTAAACACGTGTTTAAGTACGCGTATCCGTGGTATTATAAATATATCTACCTATTTTAGGCACGTATGAATGAATGTACGTAGATATTTGAAGATTGTCATGTATCGAACAGATCGTTCATAACTGTACACAGTATCAACTCATTATGATCGTTGCTTCAAAATTTCTTGCATATCTTTTTTTTTTTAAAGGAAATTCTCAAATTTGTAAGTACAGTGGACGTCCAGTATAACGAATGATATAATGTTCGAGGTCATTCTCTATATCGAGAGCGTTCGTTATATCGATCGACTTTTCCATTCAAAAAAATTTTAAATAAGTGGTTGATTTATTTTATTCATATGTTTTTTATCGGTAATGTTAAATTGAATGGTTGTGTTTGATGACTTTGAGTAGATCTTTTTTGAACGGCTGAACAAGATCAACGCGTGATGAAAGTTTTTCTCCGCATTCTTTGAGAATCCGGACACCGAAACGTTTCTTAAACTTTGTGAGCCATCCATCACTATAGTACAGAATCCACCATAGATTTTGATGAATTACACTAGCTTTAGCCCTTAGCACCACTTATGGGAATGGTTTTCTCCCTTTGTCAAAGAAATCATTTGTACAGCCGATTTTCCATATTAGAAAACTCTCCTTTTCGCATAGATTTACGTTGTAGAGAGCCATTGTGTATCAAGTTCAGATTCTTCAAGATTTTTACGCGACTTTTTTCAATCCCACATATTTTTGATTTTGACACACGCAATTTTATTGAAATTTTCTTAAGTGGAACGCCTTTGTTTCACTCATCAATAATTTTGACTTTGTCTTTAAATGAAAGCCGAGTACGTTGAGATTTTGTATTCATTTTAATATTTTGTACACAAAACTAAATCTACAAAATTCTTACGGAGCGTTTCAGCCAGACGAAACTTTAAACAACAAAAACACTATTTAACTGCTAACACACATACGAGAATAAACTTGTGTGTTGATATAAGAATAGATGCACAGATCACAATGGCAACAAAAAAAAAAAACATTTTAAAGCAATTTATCTACACGTTCGTTATATCGGATAGCAAATTTTTATCATCGTTCGCTATTTAGAGATGTTAATGTAAATTTAAAAAGCGTTCGTTATATCGCAAATTCGCTATATCGGGTATTCCTTATATTGGACGTCCACTGTATACACATTTGTGCTATGATAAGCAATTTTGGTCTTCCTAAGAAGCATCGTAATTTGTTACCATCCAAAATCAACAAATTTCGACAAATTATAAGAAAAATTCCTCACAATCATGTAGAACAAAAAAATGAAACATAATTGATTAGATAAACCAACAAAAAAAAAAAACGAAGCAGAAGTCGAACAAGCAATATTTTTACATTAAAAACAAAAAAATTAAGAAAGAAAAGAAGCATGTTTCGACTAATTAGCTAATTTCCTTTTTATTAACAATATTTTGATTTTTATTCTTTCTTTATCATTTCGTAGAAGAAAAAAAAAATTAGCCAAGACATATGAGAGAAAAAAATCACACCGCGAAGAAACAATAAAGTGAACTTTTTGAATCTTCATGTTTTGCCCTGTAGTTCGTTCGTTGCCTTGTCTTTTCTTCCACCACCCGCTGCTGGTGTTTATCGAAGAAGCACCCATTATTTCTTTATACATATCTTTGACTGTATCCACAAAACAAGTATAAATTACGAGTATTATATCCCTTTTTGTTTCTTTCTCTGTATATACAATTCTGTTTCTTGAATTCCCATCGCATCGCATATTCCTGGCTTCAGGGAACAAAAACTAAACGAGTACTCAACGTCAGCAACATGACTTGAATGATTCATGTTTTCCTTTCGCGTTTTTGGGTTCTGCTGATACGATACTAATTTATGTATGGTCGTACCTAAGTAGAGAGTTTTTAACGACATTTTTGGGGGTTGAGCCCGTATGGACGTATAGAGGCAAAAATGGAAAATAAAGTCACAAATGCAATGACCCTTCGAGGCGATATGTAGAGTTTCCTTGGACCGACCAATAATGACTCATTCATCCACACCACGTCGCCGCCGCCGACACCAGGCAAGCCAAGCTTAACGAATTATTTTCATCGGATGTGTGTGTGTGTATTCGGTGATGGGATTATGCGCCACTGGCAGAATCAACGTCTAAAAATATGCATATGAATGAATTGGAAATGTGCGATCATGATCATCGTTCCCATATCAGGGAATATAAATAAACAGTGCCATGTGAGGCTTTAATAAATTTTTGCATTTTAGTACAGACTTGAAGATGTTTGAAAAGTGCTTTCTCTTGAGTCAAAAAAAGAGACTAGCTTTCAACTCATAATACTGGTATACTGGTAGGTGCATTAAATGGTTCTATGTATTTTGTTTATAATAATTTTGTGTCAATCGCAGATTGTTTTGGAAAGCTTGACGAGGCAAGGTGCCAAAATAAAAGTTGTAGAATGTTAAGTACCCATTCGCGTTAGTCAAATTAAATGAAACGATTTCAAAACACGTGGAGACGAACAATTTTTTCCCGCAATTCTGTCTGTCTATATCTTCGTATGTTGGTTTTTTGCAGTAAATTTCTTGACAAATAGGATAGTTTCTTTGACCTGCTGGTTAATGGCTCACCAGATTTCAGTACAAAAAATGATGAGGTTACATTTCCAGACCACTGATTGTGCTGATGTGATTCAGCAGACAACATAAATGCGGTGATTGGAAACCTTATGTGATTCACGAGACAATTGCAATTCAAAAGGTGACTGTTTCTTTATATGAATATGAAGGTTTTTATAATACAAACTCTATATACTACTGAAATAAATCAGCCAAGTAGAAGACTTAGCACTATTATTGGACTTGTTGAATTATTGATTCAAATTAGCTTTTTTGGCCTTTAGTCCACAAAAATTGGCGTTTCGTCCGGGTGATCTCACATGGACTCATCAGTTGACTTGTGAGGACCTTGTCAATACGCAATTTTTGTTAAGTTCAGTTCATCTTACATGAATTTTTTGACAAAAATCCAATGTGAACTATATCCAACAAAGATTAGGATTGTAATCATTAATGTTGGAATTTTTTTTTTTGCCCGTGGCCTGGCATTGAATATTTATATGAAGGTTTTTATAATACAAACTCTATATACTACTGAAATAAATCAGCCAAGTAGAAGACTTAGCACTATTATTGGACTTGTTGAATTATTGATTCAAATTAGCTTTTTTGGCCTTTAGTTCACATTGGATTTTTGTCAAAAAATTCATGTAAGATGAACTGAACTTAACAAAAATTGCGTATTGACAAGGTCCTCACAAGTCAACTGATGAGTCCATGTGAGATCACCCGGACGAAACGCCAATTTTTGTGGACTAAAGGCCAAAAAAGCTAATTTGAATCAATAATTCAACAAGTCCAATAATAGTGCTAAGTCTTCTACTTGGCTGATTTATTTCAGTAGTATATAGAGTTTGTATTATAAAAACCTTCATATAAATATTCAATGCCAGGCCACGGGCAAAAAAAAAAATTCCAACATTAATGATTACAATCCTAATCTTTGTTGGATATAGTTCACATTGGATTTTTGTCAAAAAATTCATGTAAGATGAACTGAACTTAACAAAAATTGCGTATTGACAAGGTCCTCACAAGTCAACTGATGAGTCCAGGTGACTGTTTCTTGTAGTCAGTGCTTACGTTGGCAGGGCGGCTCACAGTGGGGCCATTTGTATGACAGAGCGGAAAAAAGTTCATAAAAACCGAACCACTTAACCGATTTGGATGAAATTTACAGGAATGAAAGTAATTTCGGAAAGAAAGCACCACAAATAATTTCCACCCACTGCCACGTAAACTAAAAAAAAATCTGCAAAATTTATAAAAATCCAGGTTTTGTTCCAAGTCAAGGTTAAAGATGGTGCTTTTTTTGAAGGAAGTTGGCCATTAAAATTGTTCACACCTTCTTTTTGGGCGGTTTTTAGTCTTCCTTTTTTACTTTATTGTAATATGTACTTGTTTTGTATGTAGGCAGTCTTTTTTATTGCGATAAAATCGGAACCACACAACTGGTTTAAATAATATTTCAAATATTATAAAGGATAGTTTTAGAAATGACAACAAACTATTTCCTTCCACTGACACGCCCACACAAAAGTTTGTCTAAATTCCGAAAAAAAAATCAAATAAAATGCTTGATAAATGCAATCATTATGTATTTGTCAGTTCAGACGTTCAGTATCTTTATGATATAGATAATGAAAAGAAGCGATGTTGTTCTTATTTTCGGAGAAAAATTATGAACATTCGGTATTTCATTTTTGTTATAACGAAAGTGAGTGTATCTAAAAAAGTAACTTTTAATGTGGAGGTAAATCATAAATATAATAGAACACTTAATAGCTGACAAGTGTAAATTTACAAAGGCATTGTCAAACATTGATGGATGCATCAAACCAGCAACACATTTTATGTTAAGTGCTCACTACTGAAACTTGCATCAAATAATGTGCACACTTCAAACAAAGCACAAAATGTTTAAGATAATTTTCTCAATTTTGAAAAAGGGGATTTTGGAAAGAACAAGTACGTTACGCAATAGTATATCATATGTATACAAAAGGTGTCGAGACTTATGTTTTGTCCAAAATCCTTAGTGTACCCAAATTCTCTGGCTAATTTAGGTACTATAAGAAACATGAATCAGCTAATCGAAATCAGCACTTTCGGAAAATCGAGTTTTTTCCGCCTTGGCCCCACTGTGCGGCCCGGTGTTAAACAATAAACGGGCTGTCATAAATTCTTTTTTTTTTTGTCCGCAAGCTTCAATTGTAGGAAAACAATTACTAACCCTCCAAATGGTAAACTTGAAATAGCGTGCACCTACTCTTTAGCACATCTTGATGGTTTTGTTACATCATTTCCTGTAAATTAGTTTGCAGAATGCACTGCTGCAAAGTCCAAAGCAGCCTTAGAATCTTAGATCCCTTGTCTCTGTGTCCTTTTTAAAAACTTGTAACCGCTTGTTGGGGGAATCGATTAACTCATCAAGTCTTCATCAATTTATTGAAGAATTTATAAGGAAATCCTGTGTATTGAACAACTTTTCGGCCCTTTTAAGGTGCGTTAAGGAGTGAGAGGCAAGAGGAGGTGTGTTGTCACTGATTCTGCTATTATTGCCGATTGACGTTTAGTTGACTGCCTATGGGGAGAAGCACATGAGAGTCATAGTGTCCAATGGGAGTCGTTTAAGAAGACTAAACGTTAGAACCACTTGGATTGTGTCTCTTTACTGCCCATACATATTTGTTAATATATACAAAGAAGAAAAAGTAAAAAGGAACCAAGTTCTGGTTAACAAATTGTTTGGAATGAGTAGGTATTTGCTTTTTTTTTTTGATAATTCCAGTGCGATTTAATTCATTATGATATTTGTATTACATTGCGAATGTTTAGTGAAGATGCAATGAAGTGAAAAAGAAGCGATAATGAAACAGAAATAATGATGACTTCTGATGCGTCGGTATGATTTCCTTGCATATCTTTGACATTTCTTTTTATAATACATTTTTCGATTTTTTTTCATTTCGTTTTTACTCTTGGTGATGAAACACAATCGAATATGGCCGCTGATGACTTCAAGGAAATAACTTGCGAGCTCATATTTATTTATGAAATGAAGTAGGTATCATAATTGCTGCAAAGTCCAACAAATTTTGTAGGCCTTTCATTTCCATTTTTCTTTTATAATTAATTTAAACTCCCACAACGGAGCTTCCAAAATAACGCGCAACATTCATAAATGAGAAGAGGCCCCCGGTAATAATGCCCGCATCATGGAATGACAGTTAAAAGAAAATAACCAAGAAATGCGCATTAGACGGTGTTCACATTGGAATCACTCCGCCGACTTATTTTGACGTCTCTGTGTTTTTTCTCATTCGCACTTCATGGTTAGAAAGAGAAGAGAAAGTGAGGCAGGATTTTTAAAACAAATTGAAAATTAATGGATTTTTTGTTTGCATTTGTTTTGGTGACATATGACACAGCAGCCAACACCATTATTTATTTATTTATTATTGGTTTGTGTTTTGAGTTGAAATCCATTTTAAATATTATTAAATCTTGTAAACATTGTCAATTATGACAACTACAAGACGTCAAAGTGAGTCTGGACTTCTGGAGTGTTCACACTACTTTTGAGTCTGAACACAACAGGGTGGCCTTAATAAATCTGTTGAGTAAGTCCAATGTGAACACCGTCTTATATACATGGATTGAACTATCATTTTTTAGGGTCCGTTTAGTAGTTTATTAAAAAAAAATCACCTTAGCAGAATAAAAGTTAGAAAGCATTAAAAAATAAGGAAGAGTTAGTAATCTGCCTTGAAACTAGAAAATTGTTATGTAGCATCATGGTAAAATCTTAACAATAGCCTCCTTAAAGCTATTCGCAACAAATAAGGGACAATTCCGATTCTTCTAAGCTAAATGGTATAATTGATAATTTGATAATTGTGTAACTCAGGAAACATGATTATGATTATATGGCTCTTAAGTTATCTGTATTGGTCGCGTTCAGGATAGCTATCTAGGATAGTTTAGTATCCATTAGTTTTCTGATCGACCAAAACAAAATTGGATAGGTATACTATCCAGCTATCACAGCTATCCAGAAAAGAGAACGAACCACCGAAGATGTCATTTCGGAAGAAATTGCTGCAAATACTTTTACTTTAATTTTTTAAAATTTATTTTGGTGGAGCAATACCCCCATTTATCAGGCTTAAGACAAGCTAATTCTTAATCTAACTTTAATCTAGGATTGGATGGAAGGATGATTAAAACGGATTTTCAGGCAGGTTGAACAGAGGTTCAAGTTGAAACAGTTAATGTTACAATTAATCCTCCGAAGCATGCGAGTAATAGGTTCGTTGGAGCCATAAGAGAAACGATGGGTAGGCAGATAGAAGAGACGAGGATTTCTTATGTTACGGGAATTAGTGTTGAAAGAGATGGAATTGTAGAGAGTTGTGCAGTCAACAGACCCTAAAAGTAGTCGATGAATGAAGAGTATGTCGCTTATTGCTCCTCGTTCTTAAAGTGTATACAAGTTAATTAACAGAAGTCGGTCTCGATATGAAGGTAAAATAAAAGGGTTATTCCAAGACAGACCTTGAAGTGCGAAACGTAGAAAACGACGTTGAATGCTCTCGATTCTGCATATATGAAGGGGACCATAC
Organism: Philhelius festivus; assembly: GCA_963931855.1. Lineage (NCBI taxonomy): Eukaryota > Metazoa > Arthropoda > Insecta > Diptera > Syrphidae > Philhelius > Philhelius festivus. Next base: position 4,153,801 of record OZ007556.1, on the reverse strand, counting down.
CTGACTGAATGACCTGATTGAATGACATTTGAAAATGTTTAGCTCTAAGCAATTTTTTAGGCACCAGACAGAGATCAAGTAGTAGAAGAGTGGCATCGTGTATGGAAGAAACGGTCTTGAAAAACTTTGTATCGTCGGCGGCGTAGAGTGAAATAAGGGAATGCTTAATGACCATCTCAATATCGTTAACAGTAAGAATAAAGAGGAGAGGTCCCAAGTAGCTGCCTTGTGGGAACCCTGAGATAGCTAATCGAACTTTGCAGTAACAGTTTTTCAGGTAAGAAGAAACCCATCTTAAGAAGTCCAAGGGTTTACAGTTTGAATAGAGTAAGCTTATGTGAGATTTTGTCAAAGTCAAAGGTTGAGACAACGTCGACTTCCTTTCCATTTTCTAAGGCTGAGAGGCTAAAGGATACGAATTCAACAAGGTTAGTCGTTGTGGACCTACCCTTGACAAAGACGTTTTGTCTAGGGGAAATGAGAGACTTACTTAAAATATCTTACAAAATGCTTTCAAAGGTTTTGGGAATATGTGAAAGTTTGGCAATTGGACTATAGTTTGTAACTTCACACTTTGTGCCCCTTAACTGATTATACTGCTATTGTCATTGAATCGAATGATGTTCATGAATTGGCTAATTCTTCTACTACTGTTGCTAAAGGTGTCGTGCTTGTCAACAATAAAAGTCTGCTTCTAGTATCATTTTTTAACAAAGTAATCTAACAAATAATTTAGAAAATTAATAGAATAATCATTTGGGCGGCCTTCTCCAAGACCATCAGGTCCGATACATATATTTACTACCGGATATTTAATAGCAGCTTTTCTAATGTCTTCCGAATTTATCAATTTGCTTTGGCGGCTAAACAAGTTGATTTACCAGTTTAAATTTACTAATTTCGATGAATCAAAATGAATTCTGGAATACCATAGGATAGCCATTTAGGCCCTGATCTTTTTTATTAATTAATCACTTACCCTGTGTATTTCAGTGTAGAATCTGTTTCATTTATGCGGGATTCATTCCCTTATTTTTACAGATGACGCAAAGGTAACTTGTATTCATCACATTGAATTTATGTGACAACTAAATATTTTGATCGTTGTTGATTTTTTCAAACGTAATTCCAAAAATTCAATTAGACAGAAAAAAAAAATGTCTTGCATCTTTTAAGAAACTTAAGAATTTCGGCTTTTTTTTTTAGCTAAGTCCACTATGAGTATATTATTATTCTATTAGAGATATTCAGTAAAATTAAATATTTAATGCAACTTCCATTAATGGATAATGGTATGGTGTATGTTCTTGATTCACAGAAAATCGCTTTGTGCTTACGAAGCATTATACTGAGGAAGATGTATGCTGATAAAAAAAAGTATTGGAGACAAAATGGGGCTTCGGTTTTATAGCACGTCAGCATATATTTTTTGACAAACTTAAAACCATTCAGAAAAAATTGAATTGAATGGTGAGAAATGTAATTACAATTCCATTTACCTTATTCAGCTTGTAAATGAGCACACTCGAATACGAGATTTTGCTGGGTAAAACGCCCTCACTCTCGATTTGTTTCATACTTCTAACCCTGATAAGTATACCATAACGTTATAAGAGTAGATACTCCATTTGGCTCTTGAGAACATTGTGTAATATGTACTATCAGCCAATCTCGAGTCGCATTCATCCAATAAAAAAGAAGCATCCCATTAGGACCGTTTTGGCAATACGAGAAACTGCAACGGTCTGAATAACTTTTTTCGAATTTTCAACTGGTCACTATGTTTCCTCGATAGTGACTTTGATGCCAGTGCTGATATGATCACAGAAGTGATTTCTTCTTGGGTTGCGTACTTTTATTCCTAACAAACAGAATTAAGAGTATAAAACCTGCAAAAGTTTTGGTTTGATGCAAGCTGTAAAGAAGCTATCAGGTTGAGAGAAGTAAATTTCCGGCTCTTACAAAGCCAACCCAACTGAAGAAAATCGGAAAAAGTGTAAACAAGTCGGAAACCATTGCAACGCTTTTCAGCACTTCAGTACTTGAGAACGGAAATCATTCAATGGGACAGTTACATTTCCGCACTCGTACAGTTGCAAGAGCCCTTCGAGATCTTGATATAAACAGATTCGCTGGTCTTGAAGATACATATACCCCAAATTATTTTGAAGAGGTGTTGTTCATCGCTGGCAAAACCATTGCGTAAGCATTTATTTCGTTCCTACTGTTCTGGAATCTTCGCTGAATATGAAAAGGAGTATTTGTCCAACCTGTTTCTAAAAAAGGCGGCCATTCCTCCCCTTCTTCCTATCGATAAATTGCACTTGCCTCCCTTCTTACCAAGGTCATGGAATCGCTGATAAATCATCACCTCAAGAAATATCTCGAAGATGGAAAGCTTCTGAATGACCGACAATACGGCTTTCGCAGCAATCGTTCCACTGGTGATCTAATGGCATATTTCACCCAAGAGTGGAACAGAACTTTGCTGCATTGCTTTGGAGAAAGTAAGATTATTGCGCTTGATATTTGATTTATTTGAAATTAAGTTCTAGATCGTTCATGACATGTATTGGACGGCTTCAAGTCTGATCTTCACAAAATAAATGCTGATGTTCCCCAGGGCTCCGTTTTATCTCTGACTCTTCCTCATTTTTATAAATGGGGGTGGCCGTGGCGCGATGGATGTGTGCTCGCCTGTGAAACCTCATGATCACAGGTTCGATCCCTGCCGTCGTCTATGTCGTTTTAATTCCATTAAAAACCTTCTAAAAAATTGTCATCAATGGGTTGCTGGTTTACTCATTACATGTTGTTCAGGCATAACACTAACAACATGTAATTGAATTAAACTAGTATGCCCAACAAGGATGAACACGAATAAAATAATGTGAATTATAAGCGACATAGAAATAAGACACGGCATTCTCCGCTTTAGTTCAGCCGCCATCCCTGGAGATAAAATATCTGAGACAACAACCTTCAGTCTCAGAACATCGTTCCACATATCTTTCCTATCCTTCTTTCTCTTCCTTAACCTCACGCCCGCGCTGTGTTCAAACATTTAAAGGGAAATCATAATCCCTTGAGCGCGTGAAGATTTATATAAAAAAAAAAAAAAAAAAAAATGATCTCTTGTCTGTTTTGCCGACGACTCAACTCTCCAGCTTCTCATACTTGTTCTCAAATTCACGTCCATCTCCTTGGCAGGTGGAATTGCAACGGTATCGTATGATTAACTCCGATGTTTATAGCATTCTTAAATCGGGTAGAAATAATCGTGTGAAGCTTAATGCTTCAAAAACCCAATGCTGTCTTGTCGTTGAAGCAAAATGTACCCCTTATTCCATTGTCATTGAATGACACTTGCATCGAAGAAGCTGAAGAGCTCTCAGTACTCAGTATGTGTGTCAACGACGATTTTCGTTGGAATGACCTCGTTACTGATTCCGCCAAAAATGCTGCCAGATGTTTAGGATTTATATATATCAATATGACTTTATATTAGTTTGTTTCCCTGTAAGTACTATTCATATGAGAGCGACCAACGATTCACGGATTAACGAACATTCGTCCATTTTGACATTTCGTTCAGATAGAATTTTTTTTAATTAAATCAAACGAACAAAAACAAGATTGAAAATTCATTCGTTGCAGTGCGGATGATATGTGGGACACGAAAAGAGTTTGACAGTTCGTGGCAATCAGACTGCAATTCGTGATGACCAATTTATTTTCTAAATTTCTCTTTTTTTTTTAGCAATTAAAACGCAAACTTTAGTATCTTTATACATTTCAATTATTTGTTTACCGTTCGTCTAGGTTTTTTGAAGAATTTAGGCTTATAAATGTTTTAAATCCTCTTTCTTCTCTTTTTCGTCGGTCGTTGAACAGTCCTTTATATACCTATTCAAGATTCGTCTTCATTTCATGTTTGTAGGAGTGTCCTCATTACTGAATGTGTACCATAGCGACAAAGCATCATGTAAAGAATAAAAAGACATCAACATCGACTGTACCCCTACAATAATGTGAGTCCATCTCCGGCCGGCCAGACGTTTAAGATTGTGATTGGCATAAAAGATGTGTCAATGAATTTATTAAGTGTACGGCACATCATCATCACAGCATCACCATTCACCACATGCCCGCAGCAACACTTACTTTTGATGATTCTGTATACTTTGTTGCTAAATTGAATTGCATGTCTGTCAGATATTATTTATCAAGATCCAAGTACAGTTCTTGAGGCAATTACCGAAATCGCATTTAAATCAAAACTAATTAACACAATTAAACGAGTGCCTGGTTATTATGCTGCGTATATAAGTAAAGTGAGTACCCATGCGATGGCAGAGAATACCAAGAGGAAATATTTTGTACTTTTTTGTAGTGTCTATTGTGTTTGCGGAATAACTTGGAGGAACAGCTAGAAAGCCTGTTAGATAGATAGACACGGCGCATTCTTAATGCTCTGAATGCTTCTTAACACACAGATAAACCGGCACCAAGATAAAGTGGCAGAGCAGAAGTAACAGCAGCAAAACAACGGAACTCCGCCACCAGAGTGTGAGCAGTTCCCCATTCAGACATTTGAGCTTAACATGCGACCAAATTGCAACCTTCTTTTTCTTTTTTATCGTCGTGGGCTCTTTGTCGACATCGACAACAACATCGTCGTCGTCGTCGTCATCTCTGTTTGCAAGTCTTTTTTCCAGCAGTACACTTATTCATCATCAACAACTATTCTACAGTCCTGCTTTGCTATTGTACCGATGCATTCTCCGGAGAAGGTTTAATAGCTCTTGGTGTTGCCTCAGCTAATGATGATAGCAGTGACCGGCCACAGGTAAATTGCTGGCTTAAACTATCTAAAACAAAAAAAAAATAGAAGAAACCAGTTACATAAAACGGATTTTTACGTGCTTGACTATAGCTGAGCAAAAATTTCACTCGCAATCATCTGAGTGCAACTACTATACAAGACTTAATAAATTTTTTGAGCGCGCTTTATCATCCTCCGGATATCTCTGTATAGATCTCTGTGCTCTTTAGACCGAATTTTGTGGGATATTCAAATGCATCCCATCAGGGAGAACAGCATATAAAGGCACATCTATTTTAGGAAGAACTACAAGCATTTAGCAAAACAACAACTTGCACCGATCGACCCGTCCAATCGACCGATCGAATTTTCCAGCTCTCAGGATTTGCCGTTGAAAGTTGACTAACTAGAAGAATTTGAAATGTAAAGTGCACACAAAAAACCAGTGTGATGCAGCAAAAAAAAAATAATCATCTTCATCTGCAATGCTGCCGCAGCGGTGAATTCTCCAACCTTATAGGAGGACTTTTTTTTTGTATCGTCACTGGATTGTTCCGTACTTTAGTTCTTGTTTGATTTGATGTCGTGAGCGATCTTTCTCATTTTTTTCTTCATTCTTTATCGCAATTGTAAGCGCAGCTATGACTAAAATTCATAATTATTTGATTGAAGGCGGGCATTTCTTTCGCCTGTTCGCGTATAATTGACCAAATTGATACCTCTTGTCATTGCCGTCAGCATTAAGATGCATTAGATTCTGCTAAATGTATGTAATAGAGAAATTAAAAAATCAAAAATAACCTCGACGTAGGATGAACGAGAGATGAGTAGTTGTTATATAGGTTTCTGGCCAAGCCAGATTTATTCAATTTGGAAAACTGCTGCACGCGACTTTCTTATTTGCATACAGTTGGAAAAATATGTATGTACTCGTATATATCTATCCCAACCCAACACATAAATTTAAAATATGTATACATGTGTGTATCTGGAAAGAGTAGCTTTACATTTGCAAATGCAAATATGTGTGTTTAATCCCGAGACGGTTTCTTGGACAAACAAAATTTACTGTCGATGTCGGCCGAGATTTATAAATTTATAGTTCCCCATTTATGGATGTAGTTTTTTTTGTTATTATTTAGTGTAAGTCAGGTTCTTTAGGTGTATCCTTCTGAAACAACTTAACCTTGACAACGTAGTTTGATGATGATTGACATTGAGTAACGTCAAAGAACATTGTACGTATATGTTCAGTAGATACTATTTCGACATGTCTTCTGCATTAATCAGGTTGTTTGAACGTTGCATATACATATGTATGTATGTACCTACAAACAATTTGTTTTGACAGTGACAGTTGTCACAGGTATTACTCAAAATGACAAGAAGTAATCGTTGTCGGACCTGATTGTATTGAGGCAAAATTTTAAACAACCTATTTATACGTGCTTAGCAATGTACTAGTTAGCAATTTGTTTAATTTTTAGTAATTTACTAACTCTTCCTTCTTTTAAACCTTTTCTTTCGTTTTACTTACTATGTAGTAAATTACTAATTGCCTTTTATTAAAAATGGTGCATCTAAACACGTCCAAACAATGACAGTTCGTGCAAAAAATACAAAGCAAACAAAACTAATGTCGTTTTTATTTGGCAATCCGGAAGCCTTCTGGACTCTTCTGAAAGTGTTCACTTGGGAAAAAATGACAGTTCTGATTCTGAAAAGAAGAGAAATTTGCTTCTGGATTTGAAATCAGAATCGAAACCAGAAGCACTCACACATTCATATACTTAAACGTCAAACTCAACAGCTGTGATTTTTTGTATGCTAATTATGCGAAGTGTATCTTTCAACAAACATTTCTCTTGATTTTCATTACTGTCCATATTTGACGTTTCACATATACAATCAGAAGAAACTTCAGAATCAAGCAAAAAGTGTTCAGTTGGGATTCCGGATCGGAGAGAAATTCCGGATTGCCAAATAAAAACGACATAAATCTGAGGAAGGAACTTTGTCAGAAGTCAAAGTGACAACCACAATTTATTTCTCCCAAAGAAGTGTAATGAAACTAGTACTTGTATTTCTGGTGAAATTGCAGTCTCACGGCATGTAATTCGGTCTTGGATTTTCAGGTTTTCAACCAAGAACTAAACTGTTGTCTTGTCAAACTTATTCCTGGAGTGAAATTCTCCATCATCCAGCTCTTCAAAAGGATTTGCTGGGGACTTAAAACATCGCAATTTTCTGCACAAAGCTGACTCTTCAAACATATCGAAATCTTCGTCGTCCGAAAACATTTTATATTATTTTGTTTTCATTTAAAAACAATTAGCTCACGAATCATAAAAAAACACAATTTAACTCTTTCAAATAAAATTGCCAAGAAATTTTGTACGAGGAAAATGACAGAAGTCATATGGATTTAGCAAATTACTAAAAGTTAAAGTAGCCAGTTTGTGATTTTAACTTTAGTAAAATGTTAAGAGATAGTAATTCGTTTAAAATTAGCAAAATCCTTAGTAATTTACTAGAATGGCTTCAACATATTACTAAATCGTTTAAAATTTTGCGCCATTATTTTTACTTGCGAATTGCGATATACATACATACATGCGATTACATAGGTACTATAGGCCAAGTTCTGCATTTGGAAAAAAAGGTTGTGTGTACTGACGTTCGCGCGGTAGAAGTAAAACTTGTTTTCCCTCAGACTCCATAAGATTCTACCCTTCAAGCGTACAAACATTTTGTATTCTAAAAGCATGTCGCTGATAGCGTGTCCTTGTGACATGTCACTGACAGCTGCATAGAAAATTTTTTACCCTCAACGCCTACAAAGAAGTTTCACTTAAAAAACTCGAGATTTTGATCAAAGTTGACATTACGATGATAGCGAAGACGAATAAAGTGGGTCCTACAATTCCGTCTGTCTGTCTGTATGTCTTTATGTCTGCATGTCTGTATGTCTGTACCTCGATCTACAGCCTAAATTACTGGAGGTATTTTCTTCAAACTCGGTACTTAAGAGTCTTCTTTGATTCCCTAGAAGGAAAATTGAAATTTTTCTTAGCTTCAAAACTAACGATACTCCCCATACACCCGTAATGCAAAATGTTATTTATCTCGAAGAAGGCTTTAACGATTTTGGTAAAAAAAAAATAAGTTGTGATACTATGGACATGGACTACATTGTGGTCAAACAATTTTTGGGGCAAAATGTTACTAACGGTACCTGTCCGTTTTTTTTTTATTTTCGACTTCCTCATCAACGGCTCTAACCATTGTAACCAAAAATTTTCAGCAGGAGCCTCCTTAAGTTTAAAATAATATTGTATATACTCGTAAAAATATCCCAAATTTTGTGTTTGAAAAATTTTAAAGAAATTTGTTATATAAAAAATTACTTTAATAATAAAACGATTTTTGAGTTTTGTTTGCATAAACTCATACTTTTCCGGTAATCAGACGGCAATTCCATGCATTTGAACATTTTTATATCAATAAATCCATGTTTTATATTTATAAAATGTATTTTAAATTCCAAAGTACTTTTTAAGAGCAAGTTTGTGCGATCCAGTCGTGCATTTTATTATATTTTTTTTTTATTATAATCATTGGAAAGTATACTATGAGGTACAAATCGAACTTATGTATACATATGGACCAAAACGCGGACTGTTACGTTACATTCATACGCATATTTCAATACAAATTTACCTGAAAATATATGAAACAGAATACTTTTTCAATATCTATTATTTTTTTCTCAAAATAGACTTCCTAACTAACATTTTCTATTAATTTAAAAATCAGTGAGGCCTGTCATTTAAACGCTAAGAATGTTTTAGCAGGACTGTTACGTTACATGAATTTGGAAGTAGATTTTGAGGTTACATTACATTATGCAATAAGTCTGCTCTTTTAGTGTACTATTTCAAACGTGAGGTACGAGGTTTCTGAGATTAAGAAAGGAAGTAGCAAATAATATATTAATTACACTAAATACTGTATTTTTAGATTCTGTGGAAAGAAAAATGTTGGGACTGTTATGTTACATGAAAAGACTGTTACGTTACACGTGCGATCTTGGCTCTTTTAAGAGTTAAAGTCAGCATCGAAAATGGCTAAAATTGTATTTTTTTTAAGAGTTATTTGGTTTTCTTATCGTTAGACATTAAAAAAGAGTAACTTATGTAACATACAAATTAAATTAAAAAAAAAAATTATTTTTCGTTATAGGTAAGTACATATCGAAATTGTGCCGATCCATTAATCCACTAACTTACTTTAAGTATTTCCGCTTAGTTTTAAAAATAATAATATTTTACTTTATTTAAGATAAATTCATTAATCATTCATTGTAATAAATTATTAAGTTTGTTTATCGTATTTAAACAAACTTTTAGTATAAATAGTGCTTTGTAAATAAATATAAATCAATTCTAGTTTGGAATTCAACAACTTCTCAAACTTTTCCGTCCTTTTAAAACTATTTACATACATACATATATACAGCCTTATCATCGCCTTTACGATCGTAACGTTTATTTACTTCATGGTATCTGTTTCGTAACGGAAGAAACCGACGTTTACTAACGCGTGTATTTGACGTAAACGCCAATAAATTAATAAAGTGTTGATTCGTGTCAAAGAAGAATCATGGATAGTGCAGCAGTGTTATTGGAAGCGGAAAGATATGAATAAAGAAAATTAAATAAAGAAAAAAGAATATTCTTAAGAAATATATCAAATATTTTCTAACTCAGATACAGCGTAATTATAAATTATAAAAGTTTATTCGTTTTTAATTTTTCTTTGGAAAATTTTCCACTTATAATTTGCTGTCGGAGAAATCGGAAATCAAATATCTTCATAAATCGCATGAATTCACCATGCGTTGCTGCCATTTTGACATTTCATCGGCATGTAACGCAAGGATTTGACATTTTCAACGCACACAAACTTTATTTTCGTAGATTTTTCCGATTGCCCTATCGGAACGGCTACAATCATACAAAATTCCTACATTTCGTAGAAATCGGAGAAAATTACGTTCCGATCGGGTACGATGATAAGGCTTATAGTTTTTGTTCTTTTGGGTCTTACTAAGCTTTCCCTGAACATTAGAAGTATGATTGAGGTTATGAAATCAACATAGTTACAATTTTTTAATTTGAAACGAAAAAAGACTGTTACGTTACAAACTGTTTTCTGTTCTAAACAACGGCATTATTTAGTACACAACATAATTATTATTAACTTCCCATAGGGAGTTATTGTAATCGGTCCGATTTGTCAAATTGGAATTTTTGACATTTCTCGACGTTTCAAGGTCCCTAGAGGCTATATCAATCATTTTTAGAGAGATGTCTGTGTGTGTGTGTGTACGTACGTTCGTACGTTCGTACGTTCGTACGTTCGTACGTTCGTACGTTCGTACGTTCGTACGTTCGTACGTCCGTACGTTCTCGTACCATTTTTCGACATCGATATCTCAAGAACGAGTAAAGATATCGACTTTAAATAAATTTTGTTTAATAGATAATAACTTCAAAAGAGGCTGAAAGGGCGTTTATTAAAATTCAGTGAGTAGTTTTTTCACTATAACGGTTTAAGAAAAAAGTAAAAATTTTGGTTAGTTTCAAATATCTCACGAAAAAATAATGCTATTGATTTCAAATAAAATCTAATGTACTCATTATAAGGTCATACAGATTTGGTATGAATTTGGAAAAAAATGAACATACCGTTATTTTTTTAAATACAAAAAACTGAAAAAAAAAATTTCATAACCCAAATATTCTAAGAACGGAAAACAATTTGAAACTCAAAATAATTTTATTTTACGAAAAATAATGTGTTTGACAACTGGTGAAAATTGCAAAAAAAATCACTTTACAGTTTTTTTACAAAAAATAAAAAACTATATAAAACTCTATTGAAAATTGGTAAAAATTGTTTTTCGACTCAAATTTCTCAAGAACTAGTAGTGATATTGACTTCTAATTTAGTTTATTTTATACATAGTATAATTTTGTACAATTGGTAAAATGTTGACAAATATTGAATTAATAGTTTTTTTTTTTAAATAAAAAAACTATTAAAATTTCTAGTGAAAACTAGTTAAAATTATATTTTAAGTCGAATTTCTTGGGAATGAACACCGAGTGTGCCTTCTAAAGTATGTTGTTTTATACATCGATACCTTCCCGTAAGAATGTATACTAAGCGACATTTCTAAAATTGTTCAGGAAACGAAAAAAACGAAGAAAGTTCTAGTTGAATCATAGTGTGCTAAGAGACAATTTTGGTTAAACTAAGTGACATCTAACAAAATTTTTTGTTGTTCACGACAATGAGATCTTTATTAATGTCGCTTAGCATAATTTTTTTGGCGGATAATACAAATTTCAGGGGACAACATTATTTTAATGAGAAAACATGGCAGTTGATAAATTTATTTACATATAGTATATTTCCTCATCAAAAAGTCATTTTCGAAAAAAGTGTTGCTCAGTACATTCTTACGGGAAGGTATCGACATAATACAATTATTAACATATGGTTAAACTTTGATAAGTATCGAATTGACAGTTTTAACAAAAATATAAAAAAAAATCTACTAAAAAGTGGTAATATTTGTTTTTCGACTAGAATATCTTGAGAACGAGCAATGATATTGACTTTGCCATTATTTAATTTTAAACATAATACAATTTCTAACAAATGGTTTATATTTGACATATATCTAGTTTTAGAGCGGGTATATTTTGTAAGTACTCTTCCATCAATAATCAAACCATATCTTTTATATTTGAATATTTCGTTTTTTAATTTTTTTCAAATAAAATGTTTGGAACCGAAATAATAAAGTAATTTCTATAATATAATACATAATTTTATAATTTTATTATCAACTTAGTTTTTAGAAGAATGTATGTACCTACTGTACATACGTATATGAATAAGGTTGTTCAGTTGTACCCAAGTCCCACATATTCAAATTCCATTAATGGTAAAATTGAAGAAAACGTCACAATATGTTTTTATCTTTTTGTCCATGAAAAAGATGTAAAATTCTACTCAAGGTTTTCTTACCACAATGGGAAGTTATCAGTGTGGGTCGCACCCAGCCTCTTTTTTTATTTTTAAAATAGACTAAAACTACTCGGAGAAAATATGGTTTTATTAAATTGTTGATATAATAGAAGCTGGAAAAATTAACTTTTAAGGTTCTTGGACTGTTACGTTACATCAAATATTGCGGTGGGTTTCTTTGTTATTTTAAATGCTGATTTCAATTTGTTTTTCAAAATATTTAAGCCCTATACTTTCAACAAAACTTACTTAATGTGACCAAAACGGATAACACTTAAAAAACTAATTTTGAATTAATAAAACTTACCATTTTGTTTCGTTTTGTATTTTAATTTTTTTTTTTAATTTCAAGGAATCAAAGAAAAACGTGTTTATCGCGAAGTAAGTAACGAGTATCTCTTTGAAATTCATGTTACTCGTTACTTTGGGATGTATAAAAAATAAAAATGGCGAAAAGCCCGCGAAATTTGAAATATTTTTTTTTTCTTTGAGGTTTCGTTTTTCGCGTTTTGGTCCATATACATATAATGTATGTTTATGTTTATGTGGTTTTCGATTGGTAACATAAATCAATATATTTCCGATTTAGATGTGTCAAAATGTTGTTATTTTTGCATTCCTTTGGGCAAGCAAATTGATTTATTCTTCGACAATTTTCAGCTGTCACTTTGCAAATATGTTTTAAGCATTGACTTCTTATAATGTAACGTAATGCTTCCGGACTACCAAAGGAAAATGCTTTAACTTGCTCTGATGTAAATCATTAGCGGTTGTGATCTATTATGGTCTTGTACTAACGAATAAACTAATTAAAAAACAGTCTGTATGCGTAAATTGTACCGTTACCGATATTACAGAAAAAAGGGTGCCATGTTTTATGCAAAAGAGCAAATCTCGATTTTCCAAGCAGGTTTTTCAAATTTTGTCATATAGATACATAAGAAGTTTGACAACCGGAAAACGAGGATTTGCATTTAAAAACGAATATGAGAAGCTGAATATAATTTAACGGATTGCTACGTTGAGTGGTGAGTGGTTGATATACAGAAGAATTGAGGACTCGATTCCTAATACACGTATTTTTGAGATCGAAAGGGCTAGAGAAGGAGGGAGAGATATAGAGGAAGAACTAGATGCTAAAACCCTCTTTCAAACATTTTCGTTATATTAAAGTGCAATAGTCTTACTCTCTCTAAACCATCCATAAATTTACTCTGTCAAACAAACAGTTTCGATTCGCTAACACTAGCTGTTCATCTAATTACAAAACTATCAATTTTAGGTCAAAGTATAGGTATGTTCAAGTGCATACAAATAAATAAAATTGTGTAGAAATTGGCAGTATGGCGTATCCAAACTGTTTATCGATGACGGCAAGAATTTTTTTTTAATCTCGCTGAAATCAACATCCATTAGTCGTATCCGCCAGTAAACCACATTTCACTTAACACTTATCTTAAATACCAACAAAATGAAACACAAATAAACACATTGAACGATATCAAATACTTCAAAAGCTTAGAATAGGTCCGATGGTAAAGCTAACGTAGTGTTTTCGTATGTGTGGACAAAATAGATGACACTATACTTGCTAAAAGGAATTGATTATATCAAAATCTTTCGGAACTTTTGAGATTGTACAATTGCATGAAATCGCTTACGACTTCAATTTGGTATTGCTTGCACATAATACATATAATATGGCCATTTTTAAACAATAGCTTACTGGTAAAAAAAAAACTTATGCCATTCAAAATGTACGAATTTTAAATTTGTTGTCGACATATGTCCAACAATTTTCGGTTGTGTGTGAAAAATTATGAAACGCGCTTCAATTGTTTCTTCCAAATTTTTTCGTCAACTTTAAAACAAAACTTTCCCAGCTTATTCCAATCTTTGGCTCGACCATTCCATTCACTCACGCTTTTATTCAACCAGACAATCGTTTTCGAGATCACGGGATCACGGCTTCCTGCAAAGCTAGGTGCTCTGCCCGTACGCACACATTCAATAATTCAGCAAGTTGTTGGATGCCCTTCCAAAACTTTATGAATTCAAACGGCCGAGTTCCGATCCCTTTCAACTAACTTTTTCGAGTCATTAATATAATGCTATAAGAGCTCACTTATCCACAGAGTGAAATCGAGCGTCATCTGTGAAGAAAATGATCTTACGACTGTTTAAATGTTTAGTTTAACGTTTGACATTTTACAATATGTTATATTTGAGAACTTACCTACTAAAAAATTGATTTTATGTAAAAGTACTTTTGGCCCATTCGAAACGTACTCTCACAAAATCACTATTTTTTTTTGTAGGTAAGTTCTCAAATATTCCATATTGTAAAATGGCAAAGTTTAAACTAAACTTTTTAAGTCTGTGATGACAGTTCTGTAATTAAAACCGAAATGTCAAATCTCGAGTTAGATGACCTTTTATAAGCCAGGTAGTTCAAACGGGAAAGTTTAATCTAATTTTACGATTTCATAATCACAAAACATAGTACGTTCGAATGAGAGGATCTTCACCGTTTTCCGGTGGATTTTTCCAGACATACATATTTACTACGCTTATATGCAGTATCGAAAGATCGAGTTGGATTAGGTTCAGATTTTCGATCCAGGTTTTTCATTATTTGAGTTAGGAGCTCGGAATGACGTTGGGCTTCAAGTTCGCTTCAACACCTCATATAAACGTAGTAATTAAATACTTTCCACTTCATTAGGATAGAACTGAACATATTGCTTATACAAAATTGCGATTGCCTGATTCTCCCAGTGAAATGACCTCCAGCAGCAGCTCCTGCAGAAAATTTCAAATACGAAATTCTTAAATGTTGTAAATTTGTTAACTCCCACTGTGTGAATAACACATCGACATCTTTTCTTTTCTTAAGTGCAGAGTTGTTACCCGCAGAAGCATCTTTTATATGCGCGCAATGACACGCACTTTAGGTTTTATTATATTTTTTGTCTGTTTTTTTTTTTTGGTAAAACAAAGACAGTAAAACAAATCGACTTCCTCTCCAGTAGTCTGTAAAGTAGAATCATAAGAATTACAAAAAAAGGCGCGCTGCGATTGCGATGCTCGGTGAATACTAAAGAAAGAACACTTAACAAAACGCTTCTAAATTTAGACAGAAAATATGTATTATCTTGCGATTCATTCGAGTTTCGAGACGCTTGTCGTTTCAACGTCGACGACGCACGACGACATTGAATCACTTGAAATGGAAACAGAAAAAATGGAAAAAAAAAGAATGTTTTCAGCTAGCCTTTCATGATTGCCTGTTGATGATGAGATTGCGATTGGGAGATGTCGGTTGGTATATCTACGGATGAATTCCTATCCTTTTCTTTGTTGGCGATAAAATGAGATATTATGGTAATGAGTGCAATTCAGCTGAGCTTGCTGGGTTTTGTGATAGACATGCGGAGAAGATTGCTCATATCCATAATATGTGTGATAGAGTGTATTTTGATAAGGTTAGGTTGCCGCAGCTAGAGTATGTTAAACGTCATATCCAAAATTATTTTCACTTTATCACAAGGATTTATTTAAAAACAATGCTGCGGAATAATGTTTGTTTGATGAGTATGCAAACAAATCAAGTGAAATTGAAACTTTTTTGTGTTTGAAAATAACTGTCACTATATGAGCAGTGAATTTATCAAACTAAAATGACGTGTTAAATAAATGATTTGAATAAATTATGAACAAACAAGAATCAAACCAATAAACCGTTGACGAGAAATGAGTTTTGATTGAGTCATTGAATTAAATCCTAAAAAATATAACATCATCTTTAAAACTTGTTTATCGTTCTAGATTTTTTAAATGTTAAACTTAATTTGTTGCTATTGTTAAATGACGATTTGAAGCTACAAAGCAAGTCGTTGAAATTTGACTCTTAAAATTCTGGAATTTATTTTAGAAGTAAGATTTTAAGAAGTTATATACAAACTATTGTCAGATCTTACAATATTGACGGATCTGTCAGTAGAAAATGCGTTCCAATTGTCTTACAGCAGTTTGAACTTACAATTTTGTTTGACAATAGTGTCGAAACTTTATTGTTAGATGAATATACATAAAGTGGACACGCTTCAAACTTCTCTCTAGTGAGGGATCAACTGCTTCGGGTTCTGCTTTCTTTTTCCTGTTGATCTTTCGTTCCTTTGACGAACGAATATTTGCTGATTGATATCCTAACTGGTCGTCTTATATTTGGCCACCAAACTTTGAAGAGTCGACTGTGCAGGGCCACTACATTTACAATATCATTTTAATAATAAAGTCTTATATTTTAGACGTGCTATTGGATCGTGTAACCTGCCATGGTGATTTGGCATCAATAACTGAATATTAAACAACAGATTTGACAAATGTCACAAAAACAACAAGGTCGCCACAGGCCGCCAAAATCTACCCGCGACAATTAAAAAACCTTTTAGCTCTATGACCTATCATTTTTAAAGCTATCCGATAGAATCAAGTTAATTTTTAGAGCACCTGCATTAATATGGAAATTTTATAGGCTTTATAGATTACAGATGGGGTGAAAATGTCTTGTATCATCGAGGGAAACCTAAACACTTAGCAGCGTTTTTTAAGACGTCGAATATGTGATCATTCTTCACAAAATGGTCTTTGATGCATATACCGAGAACTGAGAGCTGTTCCATATCCTCAATGCAAGTGCCGCACATGGCGATATGAGGTGTGTGTTTCGCCTTAACGAAATTTCGGGTACTGTCAAGTGAGAAATTGCTTCATTAGGCGCCCTACACGAAACTGGAATTCCTTAGCCCGCGCCATTTTCCTCTCTCATTGCATTGTTCAGAAATTTACAACCCCCTCCTATTTTTCTAAGGCTCTCATTGTGTAAACCAAAAGATGTGTCAATCGCGATTGATTCGATCTTTGATCGATCAGAGTAAACCGATAGAACTCATCTCAATGTCAATCGTTTCAGTTTTAAAATAAGCGAAGTTTGTATGTTTCGTTCATTCCACTTCTTCTCAATCAATTCATACAACACAGAGATCTTCAAAATGAATGATTGCGATAGCTCAAATATAAGGGTATTCATAACCCTTAGAGTGCGCGCAAAATATCAGCAAAGAACATAGAAGCTCATTTATCCATAACCCATTTTGCCAAAAACGTATTAAAATGAATTTTCAAAGTTCAAAGAGAAATTTTTTGCTGATTTAGCTAAAATCTTTGTTCCAACATTCAGATAATTGGAATTATTTTTAGTTTTATCATATTGTGGTATTCAGCTTGGTTTATAACATTGTTATCTTTATTTACTTAACATTATGGAACCGGAAACGTTCAAAAACAACAGCAATCCATGTTTAGATAGTGAAATTCTTATATATACTTTCTTCAATCAATAGAATTTGAACAAGTCATTGAAATCCTTCAGCTCAATTATGTATAAAGGCAACATCTATCACGGTTTCCCTATTTCTTCATCCTTTTTTATTTCTTTGTGTAAACAATAAATGAATCGGTCATTTCAAAAACCTCTTAAGTCACATTTTTTTCCAAAATGCTTTTTTTGCTGAAAATGTTTCCTTAAAGGGAGATGCGTATTCTGGGTAAGAACCACGTAAGTCTGTACATTCCTTCCTCTTCAAATAATACCGTAGAAAAGACGTTCATTGCATAAACAACATAAGTCAGTGACTTAAGAGGTTTTTGCATGCACTACCAAAATGGCGGGAGTAGTTTGATATTTTAAATTTGCTTTGCTCTTTTTTTTTTTTTTTTTTTTTTTTTTTTTTATAATCTACCCGCGCTCAAGGGATAAGGATTACCCTTTAAATGAATGTTTCAACACAGCTCTGATTGGTTCAACAATATTCAAATCTTCAATTTCATAACAACAGTCATCAATGTCAAATTTGCGTTTTTCATACAACTATTTTCTGCGAAAAGTAATTTTAGCTTTAAAAACGTCTTCAAGTGAAGCAGAGAGTGATGGTGCGCCAAAAAAGAAGAGAACGTGTAATACCTTAATGAAATGTTTTAACAAATTATAAAATTGAAAGACAAGACAAAAACTAATTTATCTAAGAGATTTGAAAAACCGAGGAACTGTTGATATCAAGTTGCAGAAGAGTAGAATCATATGTCGAAGTAACATTATTGAGCTTGATATTTCTAAGGCATTTGATGGATTTTGCATTAAGCTATTATATCGAAAATTTTGAGTTTGGTATCAATAAAGCCCTTATTCGTTGGATTAGAAATTTTCTACTGGATTGTTGATTTCTTTTTTTTTTTGGAAGGTTTCAAATCGGATCTTCACAAAATAAATGCTGGGGACCCCAAGGTCTCCGTTTAGTCTCAGACTCTCTTTCTCATTTTTATGAATCATCTCTGAAACTGAATGATCTGATGATTTGCACTCCATTGTCTATCTTAGCTTTTCATATTCATCCGTCGCGTCTGTCAAATTCACGTCCATCTCATTCAAAATTTAGAAAATATAGTCATAGAGCTAAAAACTAAAGATGTTTTGGAATTCATGAAATTGTACAAAAAAACATGTTTGTCAACATTGAATCTTATAGAAAAAAATCTCAAAAAAAACAGAAAAAACCACCTTCAACATATATGAGCTTTAAGTATGCTTCACATAGAAAAGGTACTATCATAGGAATATATTGATGGATTGATTAAACATTCATTATTAGTAATAAATAAAGTTGCAACTTCGGTTTCAATTCTATCAGCAAAGGCTTATGTTTTAAAAGTACCCATCAATAAGAAAATGTTGAAGATAATCAGTCTATGTACCTTAAAGATATTAAAACATGACAAAAAGTTATTCTTAAGTGTGATTTTCAATAATAAGCAATACAAAATATAATTACTACCATTTTTTTGGTTAAATTATATACAACTTACCCCAGTCCTTGCTAAAACAACTTAAGTCAAGAACAGTTTTTTAGCTTTTTTTCATTATTTTTATTAATAAACTGTGAATTTTTTTCGCTTTTTAATTTCTTACCACTAAAATACTTAGTTAAGCATAAACAAGTGGTTTAAAACTCATTTGTTTGAGCATGAAACAGTTTTTATTGATTCCTGAAAAATTCTAATTGAATGACTTATGAGGTTTTTGAAATGACCGATTCAAATGATAAGTAAACAAAATCACAAACCACTCCTCTTGGCATGAATCAATCTTTGTAATTCACACGCACAGCAACTATAACCAGAAGAACCGCATTAATTTGTCAACATTGTTGATGAAAAAAACACAATTTGTTTAGATGGACGGGACATGTCTCCTACATAAATAAGATTTCTTTATCAAGCACCCCGTGACCATCCAACTATGCTCAATGCACAGCATGCCAGCAGCTCCTTCTTTCTAAATAAACACTATCCACATGATGTTATTCATTCGCCATCAAAAGAAGAGTACCTCCAAAGAGAAGCCACTCCGTTTTGAGATAAGTGCGCCTCCATCGTTGGCCTTTTCCAATAAAGCCACCACTCGATAAATACCACCCAATCAATTTCAATTCAAATTCCAAGCGACTTAAGATAGCATCTCAACAGTCATTCGCCTTTTGTTTACTTTTTTTTTGCCAAAGCTTCAAACGAACTTCAATCTACAACTTTTCATATGTACATAGTAGATATTTTTCTAATAATTATTACGACCAAGGCACGATTTTCGATTTTAACGTCTTTGTATGGTGAGTGTGGATGCAGTATGGATTAAAATCTATTCAAACAAACGAACACGACGGACGATGATTAATCTGTGGGTACTGGTTATTCGGTTTAACTGTATCGTTTAGCCTATTGAATTTTTCAAGCGTACCCGTTAGTCGCATTTCAACGTTGCCCCATTAAAATCAGAATCAACCATGCTGCAATCCGCACTTTCAAGTAGATCGGCACTCACCACAGCGCACCTCATCGCCACCGATGTTGCTCTTGCTGTCCGAGTAAATAACATAAACTTGAAGTTAACAGTGAAGAAGAAAGTTGAACAGCGGAAAATTATGGATTTTTATTTTTAGTTAAAGCACTTTCTAACTAAAGAAGAGCAGTGTAACTGCTTGTTTATAAAGAATTTTTTTATTTCTAGAAAAAAAAAAAACTTGTGTGTCTATCAAACTTTGCACATATTTACCAAAGCAACTGTCTCTAAATTTTTAAATTCTCGAATATGCATACATAGTATGTCAGTGTCAGTTTCTCAAAAAAAAAAACACAAAAAAACTTAAAATAAGCATTTCTAATTTTACATTTGCAATCTTTTATTTCAGAGTTGTGACCGGCTATCTTCTTGCTGAGCGCCAATTGGAAACTTTAATTCTTATTGAAGAGTTATTAATCAAGAGAAGCGAGTGACAAAAAAAAAACAAAAAGCAAAAACGACAATGAACGGCACTGGGTATGAACTGAATGGATCCAATGGCGATATCATTGCACAGAACCAACAAAAAGGTTGGTGGACTATTGGTCTGATTAATGGCCAGCACAAGTACATGACAGCCGAGACATTTGGCTTTAAATTGAATGCAAATGGAGCCAGTCTAAAGAAAAAACAATTATGGACATTGGAACCCTCCAATACCGGAGAAAGTAAGTCTAAATTGTAGCATTGATTTTACATACTATGTAGCTCCTCTCTCTCTCTCTAATAATAATAATAATTGTAAGCTTAAGGCACTTTATACTATCTACTTATAGAAATTGCTCTGTCACGATTTTGTCGATATTGCAGCATTTCCCATTTCCCAACTTTTTCTCAATACTGCATCATCATCATCATCGTCATCATCTCAGTCGTCTGCACTTCTCCTACTTCTATGATGAAAGTAAATTGTCCAATCAGTGTAAATGATTACTGTTTGCGCTGTGCTGCGGGTGTTGGAAATATAATGTCAAGATAAATTGCATGACAAAAGATTTCGACTAGGTCAGCAAAGAATATAGTAATCGATTTTTATGAAGATACTTTGTTTTTGTCTTTTTTCATAATGGTGGTGCCATCTCGCTATGTTGTAGAGGCGAATGACCCAAGAGCCAAGAGTCTGGGAATGAACGGCGGCGGCGACTTGAACCGTTTTGTTTTGTGTTCTTTTGCATTGTATTTATAAACCAATCAATTTCCTCCTAGGTCACAGTTATCAAATGATAGATTGAAACATTAATCTCTACTTCTGATTAGTAGTCGTATTTGTATTAATTTTACTCTTATTCTGCTGCTATAGTTCAACGAACATAGATTTTTATTTTTTTTTGCATTTGAAAGCTAAGAGATTGCTTTGTAAAAAAAAATTTATTTGCGATAGCAAATTGAAAGATTGTCTATTTTGAGATAAAAAGAGAAGGGTGAATTTATTTAACAATAATAGGATACAATAGCTTAAAGGGAATATTAAAAAAAAATCTTTAAAGCTGGTTTTTAGTCATATTATCCTCGGAAGTCAATGGACGTGTTTACTTTAGCTTTCATGATTGTGTTTTAAGTAGATAATCAATCAGTGTTATCAAAGGTATAACTTTTAATGAGTCTCAGATGCAAAAAATAATGAGTCCTTTTGCAAATAAACGAGTCGGTTTTTTCATTAGATTAGTTCTTAAATTTATCACTATTCATTGCGACCGATTCTTTAGCTGAACTTGACCACCATGTTGGACAGTTCTATTTACGTTTTCTAATAACAAATTTTAAAACAAGTTGGATCTAGATCTGTATTAATATCAAACACATACCTATTGCAAAAACGATTTGGGATCCTGTTCTCTATCTGGATCTATTTCCAAGATCCAAAAATTAGTTTCTAATCTGGAAGATGTTTTTTTTTTTTTTAATAAAGTAATGTAAACTACAGCATAAAGAAAAAAGACAAGAAAGAATTGAAAATTAAATAACATAAAAGGAAAAAAAGAGATGCATGTTTTTTTCTTTATTAGTTCAGAATAAAGCTCTGACCAGAGTCCGAGCATGTTCTGAACTTCCTTTAACCAAGTGTGCTCTGAGCGCTCTGAGTTGTTTATGAAACACACCTAAACCTTTAGTTGTCACCATTTTTTTTCTTATTTCCATCTGTCATGCTCAGAACGAAATAAAATGCACGACAGGATCGCACGAACTTGCTCTTATGTAAAAGTACTTTGGAATTTAAGATACATTTTATAAATATAAAACATGGATTTAATGAGATAATAATGTTCAAAGGCATAAAATTGCCGTCTGGTTTCCGGAAAAGTATGAATTTATGCAAATAAACTTTAAAAAAACTTTTTATTATTAAATAAATTTTTTATATAAGAAATTTCTCTAAAATTTTTCAAGAAAAAAATGTGGGATGCGAATTTTAAGTATTAAATAATATTGATTTTAGGAAATAATTTTAAAAAATAATCGTTCATAGGTTTTGAAGATATTGATTTAAAAAAAAAAAAAAATTTTTCAAAAAAACCCAACAAATATTTTTTCGATTATTTTTATATACAATATTATTTTAAACTTAAGGGGACTCCTGCTGAAAATTTTGGGTTAAGATCCTTAGAGGCGTTAATGAGAAAGTCGAAAATAAAAAACGGGTCTATGGCAGGTACCCCTAATAACATTTTGCCCCAAAATTTTTTTTGACCAAAATGTAGTCCATGTTCATAATATCACACTTAATTTTTTTTATCAAAATCGTTAGAGCCGTTTTAGAGATAAATAAGATTTTGCATTACGGGTGTATGGGGGGTACCCTTAGTTTTAGAGCTAAAAAAAAAATTCAATTTCTCCTCTAGGGAATCACCGAAGACCCTTAACTACCGAGATTGAAAGAAATAGGTCCAGTGGTTTAGGCTGTAGTGAGAGGTACAGACATACAGACACACTGAAACATGTTTTTTGTGTACTAAAGTTTCCTAAAAATTTTTATAAAAAAAATTGATATGCAAATTGTTAGTATTTAATAAAATACATTTTAAAACGTAATTTAAAAATTTAATCGTGTATCGGTTTTCAAGATATTGAATTTTCAAAAAAAAAATTGTATTATTTTTTTAAAAATCCAAAAACTATTTTTTCGAAAAAAATTTTGGTTTATATTTCTTCAAATGCAAAGCAGCTCCAGCATAAAAATGTTGGTTAAAATCGTTAGATCCGTTGGTGAGAAATTCGAAAATAAAAAAAAACGGTTCTATGACAGGTACCCCTAATAACATTTCCCCCCAATTTTTTTTAACCGAAATATAGTCCATGTCCATAATATCACACCTAATTTTTTTTTTATCAAAATCGTTAGAGCCGTTTTCGAGATAAATAAGATTTTGCATTACGGGTGTATGGGGGGTACCGTTAGTTTTAGAGCTAAAAAAAAATTTCAATTTCTCCTCTAGGCAATCACCGAAGACCCTTAACTACCGAGTTTGAAGCAAATACCTCCGGTAGTTTAGGCTGTAGTTCGAGGTACAGACATACAGACAGACAGACGGAATTGTCGGACCCACTTTTTTCGTCTTCGCTATCATCGTAATGTCAACTTTGATCAAAATCTCGAGTTCGATTTTTTTTCCAAATGCAGAACTTGCCCTATAGTACCTATATCGCAAGTAAAAAGAAACACATATTCGAAGCTCAATTTTAAAATTTGAATTTTTCTTCGAAACCCAAAAAATATTTTTTTGAACATTTGTACATATATTCAATATTATTTTAAATTCAAAGAAGCCCCTGTACAAAAATTTTGGTCAAAATCGTAAGGGCTGTTAATGAGGAAATCGAAAATAAAAAAAACTGATCTATGACAGGTACCGTTAGTAAGATTTTTTCCCAAATGTTTTTTTTCACAAAAAAAAAAATCCATGCCCATAATAGCATATACCCATTAAAGGCCAAGTACTTTAAAAATAGAGATAAATAAAAAATCTTTGAAATGCTGTTTATTGAGGTGTATATTTGAACAAAAATACAATTAAAAAAAAAATTTCAAGTTTGGTAATTAGAGGGGTGTACTCAATTAAGTACACTGGCCAGAATGGGTACATTCTCTTAATAATTATGAAAAATTTTAAAGCATTCTTTTTCGATGCAAAGAGTGGTTTGACACCGTTCACAAATCTATCGAACCCTGCTGTGACAAATGTGGCACCGTAGTTGATTTTTTATTTTTAGAGGAAATGTTCTCCGTTGCTGCGAACTTTCTAGTACATTTGGCTTATTTGGAGCTTTTTTGACGACTGAGCGTAAATAAGTTCTTCCTATGGTCCTAACAAATGAAAGGAGATTCCGGTTTTCTTTGTTTTTCAGACAATGGAGTTCCCAAGCATTCACCACCATTGAGTTTAGCATGTGTGTGAATAATGGCCACCACAATTTTTTATCCTTTATTTTTATGAGGTAGTTGTTCTCAAATTTTTCATGAAGGTCGACACCACCCATGCCTTTGTTGTATGCAACTAGAGGCTTTGGCTGAGGAATGACAACTATTTCTTTTTTTGTTCATGAACATCTCTTGACTTTTCCTAGTGGTTTCAAGTTGTCGTAGTTTGTTGCAACGGTTACAACAGCATTATCTTTCCAACGAGCTAACAAGATATTATTATTTTTGCAAAATTTGTGATGAAAGTAACCAAAATATGCTTTCATTACCGTTTTCATGGATTTTAGTGGACATTTTTTCGTTCTATTTTTCCGAATCGTACCTGTTGCACTAAATCCTTTTATGCGTAAAGTAGCCATAAGGTCATTGCTGGTCATGGGATATCAACAACTGGTAGAATAACCATAATATCTATTTCATTTCCATCATCTGGAATATCTTCAAGAGCCATGTAGAGGTTGGGAAAACGCCTGCCATAAAAGCTACTTCAGTTTATAGTTGAAAAGGACATTTCTCTGCAAATCCAGTGAAAAAAAAAAATTAAAATGGTTTTGGCCAGTGTACTCAATTGAGTACACCACTTTTATTCACGACTTACCATGCAGAAGAAAAAAATGTTTGTTTGTAATTTATACGCAATGTTTTTCTAGATACAAAATCTAAAGAATAGAATCCATTATTCATATGTTATTCAAAAAATTAAATTTTTACTAACATTTTACTCTCGCAAAGTCACCAAATTGCTTCAAACAAGAAATGCTCGACACAAAAGTTCACGAAAAACCTTGAAAATGCTTTTCAATCTCGACAAATTCACTGCCAGTATCAAAGCACATGTCAATAATTGCTTTCCAATCGAAAGAAATTAAAATCAAAGCCCACTTAAAAAAAAATCCACTTGAAATTTAACAAAATACTGTACTCAATTGAGTACAATGGCAGCTAATGGGTTAATTTTTTGTTTCAAAATCATTTCAGCCGTTTTTGAGATAAATAAGATTTTGCATAACGGCTATTGTAGGTTCCAGAGCCTTGTCGTTTTACTGGTTTTTAGTAAAACGACTGCCGGAAAAGGTGTTTGCATTAGGCAGACCTCATCTCGTGACTTCCGATAAAACGCATGTCGTACAAAATGATTGGTTATTGCCGTTATTGGGTGTTGTTAGTATTAACATATCAAAAATATTATTTTACTACATTTTTTAATATCATCACATATAATTTGCATAAGCTCCGATAAAAGATGTAATCGAAATTGCCGTCGTACTCGATAAAAATGGACCCACCGAGTTCGATATCTAAGGTGATAAAAGGCGTAGGTTATTATTATTATACATGATAATGCTTTTTACCCATTAAAAATATGTTATATAAATAAAAAGTTATATACATAAATACAAAATAGGTCATACTATAGGGTCCCTGTCCTACAAAACCTCAAATGACCAAATGAACGATCCTTCGAAGGGTTAACTCATGCAGTATTCCTATTAAATGTGAATTACTATAAATCATAGGCTTAACTTTTTTGCATCTGTAATCCTTTATTTAGACAACTTGTGTCACGTAAATACATTCAATTGCTTAAAAGTGTCGTATTGCTTCAATAAGATTGATGACCTATAGAAAACTATCAAAAAAGTTTACTAATCGTAATGCATCTCAACTAACAGACCATTTTTCATGAAAATCGCCTCCATTAACAATGTCTCGTGTGTCTAAATGTTGTCTTCCTAAACTGTCACAAACAGTCTCTCATTAATTTTATTTCTATCAGCAGTGTAATGCTCCAGTAATAATAATTGTGTTCTTGTTTCATTCGACAAGAAAAACTATAAATTCACAGCAAAATGTAAATGATCCTTTTCCCTGCTGTCCGTTTTTATATCACGGAATGAGATTCGATCTTGACGTATATCGTTTTATTTAAACAACTTATAGAACAGGAAGTTTATTTACTGGAAAAAGAAACTCGACAGAAAAGAGAAGAGAATCTGACAGTGGCATTCGACCAATCTGCAGATAGTCTCCAGTTTTTTAATTATGAAGTGCCAATTATAGTTTATGCATTTATTTGTTCCCAGCTGTGAACAATTCTGCTTTATGTTGTCGTTTTGCATGTCACTTGATCTATAACCACTATATTTTTTCTATTAACAGGTATTATCTACCTTCGATCTCATCTCAATAAATATCTTTCGGTGGATTCATTTGGCAATGTGCTTTGCGAGACTGAGGAACGCGATGCTGGAAGTCGATTTCAAATTAGTATAAGCGAGGATAATACCGGCCGATGGGCGCTGAAAAATGAGTCGCGCGGTTACTTCTTAGGTGGCACTCCAGACAAGCTCGTATGCACAGCAAAAACTCCGTCCAATGGGGAATTCTGGACAGTGCATTTGGCTGCCAGACCCCAAGTGAATCTGCGCTCGATTGGAAGGAAACGGTTCGCACACTTGTCCGAGACACAAGATGAGATTCATGTGGACGCAAATATTCCATGGGGTGAGGATACTCTGTTCACCTTGGAGTTCCGTGCCGACGAAGGGGGTCGCTATGCGCTACACACATGCAACAACAAGTGCGTTTGCTTTGACTCTTCAAAGTAGTACTTGGTAAATAATGTGCTTTTCTTATGTTTCCTTAGGTATTTGAATGCAAACGGAAAACTCCAGGTGCAATGCAACGAAGATTGTTTATTTAGTGCTGAGTACCATGGAGGACATTTGGCTCTTCGGGATAGGTAAATATTGATTGAGATTTGCATTGAGAGAAGTTCAATAATCATTTTCTTGTTTATTTGTATTTTTTTTTTCTTTTTCCAGACAAAGTCAATATCTTTCTCCAATTGGTTCGAAGGCCGTACTCAAGTCTCGCTCGTCGACTGTTACCCGCGATGAATTGTTCTCGTTGGAAGATTCTCTGCCACAGGCTTCTTTTATTGCTGGATTAAATACACGCTATGTTTCTGTGAAACAAGGTGTTGATGTAACCGCTAATCAGGATGAAGTTGGTGAAAATGAGACATTCCAATTGGAATTCGATTGGTCAGCACACCGTTGGGCTCTGCGTACTACACAAGATCGATACTGGTGTTTATCAACTGGTGGCGGAATTCAAGCAACCGGCAATAGACGATGTGCAGATGCACTCTTTGAGCTCATCTGGCATGGCGATGGATCTCTTTCGTTTAGAGCAAACAATGGAAAGTTTTTGGCAACAAAACGTTCCGGGCATTTGTTTGCAACCTCAGAAGCAATTGAGGAAATCACGAAATTCTATTTTTATCTTATAAACAGGTAAGAGAGAAAATTGGCAAAAGAACAATCTAAAGAGTGTTTTTGCAAATTAGAACTAATTCGGTTTTTGCTTTTGCTAAGTACATAATCGAGTATGTCCTAGTGATTAACAACTTTCGAGAATTCATGTATGCATGTTGTCGTCAAGAAGGGAGAGCACGAACAATTTTCTCCCGAGTCAAAATGGTTAATATGAGATGCTATTTTATGACACAAGTAACTGTTGGAAGGTTTGTCACTCAAGGCGATTTTAAAGTCTCATAAACTTCCAAGTTTGCTTAAAAGTACACATCAAACATGGCTAACTGCTCGTCTGAGAACTAGCCACTTACAAGAACTCATCGTATTGAACGAAACCTTAACACAAGTGCATTATTATTATATACTAGCTTCATGGATATGCAGGATTTTCTCTGACTTCTATTGAATTTTTGATTCCTACTTTACCTCCAGAATTAACATCGTTAGTTCCACAATGATAAGCACTTTGTTAATTAACAATATAGTTAACGTATTTCCGAAAAATACTCGTCCTTTAAATCCATTCGAAAGTAGCGTAGCATTTTGCGATTCTTTGTTCCGCAAAAAAATATTTTAATGAATAATAACCAAGAACGATTTGTCTTACAGATGGACGCGTCAAACTGTTGAAATTCTCATTCTCTGAGTTGTCTATTAGGAGCGTAAATAGAAATTTGAGATCGAAGATGTAGACTCGTAATCCGAATACAAAGCAGATCTCTTATAGACATAGTTTCGTACATATCAGTTATAGTTTTGTACATATTTTCTAGATTTCAGTGAATATGTACCAAAAAGCCAAAGTTCCAATACATTTTTCTAAAAATATATTTTGTAAAGCCCCCTAAGGCCCATTTGCTGATACGGAACATAAATACTTATGTTCCACATAAGCTCTTATGTGACAGTTTACGTAGAGGAAAAAGTAGAACATACGCGCTTAGGTTGAACATAAATATTTAAGTTTCGTTTCAGCAAATGGCCCTAAATCTCTTTCAATTCGACTAGAGTGTACTAACTTATTTTTTTAACTAACGAAGTTGTTTTTGCCTGTAAAACCAGTTTGTGTGTTAGATATGAACGCATTTTTTATTTGGGAGCCCTATTTTGTATTGTATATGACATCGTTCAAATAGCCTCTGCGAATTCGCTGGGTAACGCGAATCCGAGAGTTTCAATCTTTATAGGATATGAAAGGGTTTTCTAATTGATACTTGACAACTTTTAACTTTGAGTGTGAACGCACCCTTAAACCAATGACTAAATTGTCAATGTCAAAACTGTTGGATGTTCCCGTGCCAATGCCTCATCGCAAACGAACCAATATAGTCGATTTTACGGTTGAACGATTGAACGAAAGATAGCGGTCGTTTCCGCCGAAACGTGTGGCCGAGTCATTGAAAATTTAGTTCAACAAATCGACCTCTGCAAACGTGACCGTGGTGGACTAAAAACGATGTCGAATTTCATACATAAATGTTTCGATTGCAGTTCAAATCAATAATAAAATTTTAGATATATCTAAAAATTTGCATCTCCTTATTGAGGAGTCCTGTGCTAATACTAAAACAATTGTCAGCTTCTAAATTTATTTCAATTGTAAAAATCATATCGGTAGAATTTATGAAGCTCATATTCCTTTACTGAAAGTAAATTAAGGATTAAGGTTTTTTGAAATAATTAGAAGGATTCAAAATAACTCTAATACAACGTCAAAAATAAATCAAGTTAAAATCCCATTCCATTCGACGCGAAAAAAAAACCCCTTGGCATAATGGTAAGTGCATTGGACTGTCATGGGAAAGGTCTCGAGTTCGATTCTCAGCCGCTGCAAGAAAGTTGTTTCAGGGGTGTACTGCCTCCTGCGAGGAATTGACAAATTTTCCAAGAGTATCTCTTGTGATGGAAAGTGCTGCTTATAAGTCGTTCGGAATCGGCAGAAAATTGTAGGTCCCCTCCGTCCCTGGTAACACGCACACAGGAATAGTCAAGAGTTGTAACCACCAAATTTATTAATTTATTTTTTTTTTCGATTGAAATCTGTATTTGTGAATGGAAAACTCCATTAATTTTACCCAGTCCCGAAACCATTTATTGAATGTAGCCATTATATTTCGATTATGAATTATATCATAAAAAATGAAATAAAACCGCGTTATAAACTCAAAACTCAAATACAGCCAGTTCCAAGAAGATGTGGTATGGTAAGATATTTGAACATCTTTCACATCTCCAGCGGAGCTCGGAACGATATCGATAATTTTCCATTCATTTTCTACAAATGTGATAGAGAAGCAATTTTTTGGAGTTAATTGATTAACAAATGAAATCTTAAAGATTTCTTTGGTTGTATGGAGAATATATGTACATACGAGTATATAGTTAATTTATTGTGAAAGTCATCTTTATATTAATTTATTAACATTCTTCATTTATTTTAAAATGTAATTTCCAGACCAATTCTAGTACTTAAATGTGAACAAGGGTTCGTTGGCTATAGAACACCTGGCAATCTCAAACTAGAATGCAATAAAGCAACTTACGAGACAATTCTAGTAGAGCGAGCACAGAAGGGTTTGGTTCATCTGAAGGCACACAGTGGCAAATACTGGAGAATTGATGGTGATGGTATCTCAGTCGACTCAGACATTCCTGTCGATGGTTTTTACTTGGAACTTAGAGAACCAACAAGAATTTGCATTCGGTAAGATAAGTTTATTGAATAGCTTGTTTTTAAAAAGTAAATTTTGCTTAAATAACTAATTTTCCTTGTAGAACATTAGATGGAAAATATCTTGGTGCCACCAAAAATGGTGCATTTAAATTAGTTGAAGATGGCACCGACACAGCCACACAGTGGGAATTCTAAACTCCATAATCAGCCAATGCCCTTGTCCGAGAGTCATGATCGAAGATGAAAAAAAAACTCCTTATTCGAACAGGAATTTCTTTGATTAGTAATTTACACTAAAGGATTCTTATAGTAATTATAATCATTAATATCATAATAATTTCACGAGCATTAAGAGGATACCCTTGCAATATATTTAGAAGAAAAATAAAAAAAAATAATAATAATAATTTTATCTCTATTTTATATATTTTTATACAAGAAAAAGGAAAAAACATCCGCACAACACATAAACTAGGAGGAAAACAAAAAATAGTATTTTATACATTTATACCATATTTTAATTATATTAAAGCACTAGGAAACTCAAATACTACTACTCCATTGCCAAATACTGAGAGTAGACAAACATAAAAAAACAACTCATACAAATAACTAAATTTTCGTTTTTATTTATGTACGAGTATGTTTAATTAAAAAAATCTCTTTCTCTAGTGATTACTTTGAAATTTTTATCAAAACTTTTAAATGCATGCAACATAATTATATAAAAAAAAGAAACAGACAAAATAAAAAACTTATAAATCTATTGAAGTGGGAGAAAATAAATATTTTAAATTAAAATCTAAGAGAAATCTAATTACTTAATGGCTGGTAAATTTTTTATTTGCATAAAGCCGGGCGCTTCTGCTGCTGTTTTTTTATTTTTAAATTTCTATATATGCGTCGAAAATATTTTTTAACTACTCACTCACACACACATTATATTCCTATAAATTTAGAGACGAAAAAAAACATAAAATAAAATAAAAATACATTTTAAGATAGGTCAAAACTTCTAACCACCTTATCTCAATTTATTAATTTTGTTCTTTTTAGTTTTTTTGTTTATCATTTTTTTGTTTGTGTATGATTTATTTTTTTTACATTTTTGATAAAAAACTATTTTTGTTATATTTACACCTCCATAGTTATTTTATTGTGCAAAAAAACATTTTATTCTTTTCGAAATTATTTATATATATATATATATTTATGGAAACATACCTTTTTAGAATTTTATTTTAATTTTTATGTGCATTTTTTCACAAAGAAAAAAGAATGAAATTAATTTATATAAACGTAAAAATAGTTGATATCAATAAAATAAAAATACTTATTGTATAATTATCCCCAAATGTATTAATGTTTTATTTATATATCATTTTTTTTTTTTTTTTGAAAAAAGAAAATCATAGTTTTCAAACAGCTGTTGATGATGAAAAATGAAATACTACTTAACTTTATATAAAATATATTGCTTAAGTTCGAACACACGCAAGCTAGCGTGGAATTTAAACTCTTCAAAACGGTGAGAACTTTAGTCCATAAAA
This sequence comes from Philhelius festivus, assembly GCA_963931855.1. Classification (NCBI taxonomy): domain Eukaryota; kingdom Metazoa; phylum Arthropoda; class Insecta; order Diptera; family Syrphidae; genus Philhelius; species Philhelius festivus. The sequence goes on along the minus strand of OZ007556.1, from coordinate 4,121,960 downwards.
ATGATAAATTGGGTGTATAAGCAGGCATTTTTCAATCAAACATTTTGTTCCTGTGTTCCTGTGTTCCTGCTAAAAATAAGTCTAGCCACGCCGTTAATTGAGGTTAGAGCCAGTAAGTGAAATTGATGAGATAGCACCATTATCGGATTCTCTTCTTTCTAGCTTGGTTTAGTAAAAAATGAGGAGAGCTGACTCCTTTTCAATTAAACAAAGTAAACATTTATTAAAAGTCGGAGCGATTAAAAGGACCCATTCAACCAGAGAAAATCTTTAGAGTAACGACTTGACATGTTAAACGATGCAGTTCAAATTTGGGCTAAGATCACACAGCATAAAAAGCAGCAATTGTGTGCGACTCCTACGTCACGTAATCTCAAATATATTTACGTTAAATGTGCTCGTAAATTATGTGTCCACAATATGATCGGGAATTTTTTGGTCTATATATCGACGCCCCAGACGAAAAACATTCTACACCTGCACTCCAACGAAAAATATTGCAATTCAAAAGCTTAGGCGAAAAACATTCTAACTTGGGAAGACTGGACGAAAAAACTTTTAACTCGAAAATCTCGGACGAAAAACCTTCTAACTCGAAAATCTCGGACCAAAAGCATTCTAACTCGAAAATCTCGGACGAAAAGCATTTTAACTTGAAAAGTCCGGACGAAAAATATTCTAATTCAGAAAATTCGGACGAAAAATATTTCAATACGAAAATATTAGCCAAAAAATTTATAGTTTAGTTTTTAAAACTAAATTAAAGTCCTTTTTAATGCCAAAGAGAGGCATATATAGTACATATATGATTTTTTTTATTATTACTACTGCTATTACTATCATTAATAATACTGTTATTATTATTAATAGTGTAATATTATAACTACGATTATTGTAATTATTCTTTTTACTTCACTTTCGACATCTGCAAAAATTATGCTCGGTCCTCGGTCGAAACAAGTGAAAAAATTGAAAAAACTTTTTTATTTTTAATTACTATTAAAATATATTGTGATTTAATTTTCTATTTGTTTTTTGTCCGAAATTTTCAAGTTAGAATTTTTTTCGTCCGAGATTTTCGAGTTAGAAGGTTTTTCGTCCGAGATTTTCGAGTTAGATTTTTCGTCCGAGATTTTTGAGTAGAATGTTTTTCGTCCAAAATAATTTTTCACGAAATGTTTTTCGTCTGGGGCGTCGATATAGTACTGGGGCCCTATTTTGTAAAACGATTATCGTTGAAATTACTTCGTTATCGTTGAAATGCGATTATGTTAAACGAGAATCGTTTAGTTTTAACTATACTCGTTAGTTCTAACGGCTGCCATATACCTATCGTTTAATTTTCCTTTTATCGTTTCTTGATTTATATTTTTTTTTTTCATTTATTTATATCAATTTTTGACATTCCTAATAGTCGAAAAGTTGGTTGGGCTATAAAAAAAAATGTTTTTTTTTCGGTTAAGCTTGTACGCCTTTTTCGTTTTACTTAATCGCTCTTTGTCGTGACTATCGTATTCCTCAGTATCGTTCACTTGCCGCTCGTTTCGTAATACAAAATAGGGACCCTGTTGAGGGCTACTATTTTTCTTAGACTAACAGCACGATTCTCCCCAAAGTCAGTGATGCCTCACAAGTCACAAGAAGAGGTGAAATTGATTTTGTGACTTTTTCGAATTCTGCCGCTCAGTCACAACTTGTGAGAGTCACAAAAACAATCGAAACTGTGATCTCCTTCAGAGCAGGTCACAACTCATAAATTTTCAATGTTTCTTGGATTGACATTCAGTATATTTTATAAGAAAATTTTCTAGATCTGTGAATAATTGTGAGTACACAAAAATGGAAGTGGACTTTGTTCTAGTAAATATTATTGCTGATCTTTCCTACGAAAACGAAAAGTAACATTTTTACATAAACAATTTTTTTTTTTAAAACTAATCGTATCAAGAAGTTTGCAGCGCCGACGGCTTTTAAATACTTTGAGAGATACAAATGATTCATTCGCTCTCCAAAACAATACATTTATAAAGTAATTTATTCGTTTTGAATAATCAGCTATTCAAATAATGGCACTTGAAAATCTCACCATGCTGTGGTGAGTTCCGTTGTGAGTTTTCTTGTGACGATTAGGGGGAGAATACCAAAATGTTATCGAATCACAACAATCCTCACAAGGAATAGTCACAAGAGCTTGTGACTTGTGACTCCTCACAAGGGGGAGAATCGGGCTGTAAGATATGCTAGAAATACGGTCTTATTGAGATGACCTTTGGAGTGGAATTCTCCGATTACCTACGAATCGGAGACATTTTGCTTCGAGTTAGTTCTCCGATCAGCTGATCGGAAAATCTGTCCCACGAAATTCAACGCATGCCATTTGTATGCTTTGCTTTGCGATAAAGTACTTCTTATGGTTTTATTTTTCACAGATACAACTAAAATTTTCTCCGAAGTCCTCCGACAAGTTCTAGTTGCTGAGTGTTTTCTTTTTAAAGAAAAAGTTAATTAAAATGGAATTAATAAAGAAATAAACTTTATTTACGTTAACATGTTAACTATACAATGGACTTTTTGTTTTTAGGCAGAACGAAAACACAAGTTCGCAACAATGATGAATCTGCTGAATATCCTGATATTGCAAAAAAATACACCAAAAGGACACCAGAAATTGTGGCTGTGTTTTGGGAAGGTCTGGCCAATCAGCTGAATTCATTGGAACCAAGGCAAAGGGATGTTGGTTAATGGAAAAAAGGATGTTCGTGATCTTTTGTTTTGTGCATTGATCCATTTCCATTGTGAATAAGGAATAAGTCAAATAAAAAAAATAATATTCGGCCCTAGCGAGGTATCCGTTCGGAGCAAAAAATTCTCGAATTTTATACGATTCGGAAGATTTTTACTTCGAGGTATTCTTCCGAACAGCTGTTCAGAATTTTTCTCCGACATTATTTTAACGCACCCGGTGAACTGCGTTGAAGCGCGATTAAGTGCTTTATTTCTGAAATTTCTGACAGCTAAATGCAATTGTTTTTCCGATATCGTCCGACACAAATTCTTCGCGGAACAAATTACGCCAACGCATTTGTGTATTATTTTTCTTTCCGATAGGATACCTCGAATCCTCGAAAGCAATTTGAACCTCCGACAAAGTATGCGCTGCGGACAATTTTCCGCTCCGAACGGATACTTCGCAAGGGCCGATGTGTTTCAAAAGTTTTTTTTTAATTTATTCTTTTTTGACACTTCAAATGTTCAAATGGAAACCAAAAAAGATAATATGTTTGGAAATAGGGAGGGAACTTTATTCGATAGTTTTGATTTAAAAATCGGTGCTTCTAATTACATTTCTTAAAAACGCTAGCGCTTTATAATTGAACAAATTACTTTTTATAAACAATAAATTACACTCTCCAACCGATTTTTCATGGTTTAAAACGCTTATGGTGTTTATTTTATAAAAAATTATCGAAAATATATCGCATTTTCGATATATCGGTTAATTAGCACATCTCTATCTGAAATTTATAACCATCGCAATGCGTCGTTGGATTTCTGTAAAATTTCTTCCGATGAAAGCTACTACGAACCGAAATTTAATTTCCGAAGAAGGATACGTTGCGAAGAAAGTTCCGCTCCGACGGTTACTTCGATATCCGTATATTGTAGGTCAACTCCGTTCCTGGTAACACGCACAGAGGAATGGTTGAGAGTTGTAAGTCATTAGGTTCTGGTTCACTTCGAGCTGTTTTACCACTAAATTTATTCATTAAAAAAAAATTATTTATTATTATTGATTTATTTATATTATTTTTTTGAAACTTCGATACATATCTCAAATCTCAAAAACGGGTTATTTTGTTTTAATTTAATTTTTATAAGCCTGCCTAGTTGGCCACACATGTAAATTGGCCACAACAAGTTGGCCAATGTTTATTTGGCCGTAAAGTTACGTTTTTATCTCATCTTCTATATACAGGGTGATTTGCATAAGGTGTGACAAAAAGCTAGGGCGTGTAGGTTAGACTTAGACAAGAAAAAAATCGTATGGGAGGGGGGGTCTATTTCCCCCCGTTTAGGCGGGAGGGGCAATTTAAGAAAAAAATCACTTAAAACAGAAAAACAATTATTAAAAAATAACGGTGATACCTACAGAGTAATGCTATGGCATTTTGAAAAGCCAGAAATACATTCTTTAATTTTGTTTTCAAATAAAGTTGTTCGAGTGAATAGTTTTTGAAAAATTAATTTTCAAAATCAAAATTTTGAAAAAAAAATGAACATTTTTTTTAAACAGTTTTTTTTTGAAAATTTTACGTAATTAAGTATTATTTTTTTATTCAATATTCAATGCTCTTATTAATTTTTGATCAAACACAAAAAACCGGATGTCAAAATGTTTTGTAGTTTTTGAGAAAATCAAAAATAACAAAAACTACTTTTGTTAGTTACGGTTTTGGATTCTTAGGTGAATTTACGATTGAAAGGATTAACTTTCTTTTTACTACTTTTTTAATTATCGTCTTATAATTATCTTATTACTTTTTAACTATCGTCTTATAAGCATACAATAATGTGACAAAGTACTGGATTAATCATGTTTCAGACATTTTTTCATTGACCTGCCACTTTTTTATTACGGTGGCGTCGGCTTGGCTTAGGTGCATTTACGAAAGAAAGGATTAACTTTTTTTGTACAATTTTTTTATTATCAGTCTTATTAGCATACAATAAAGTGACAAAGTACTGGATTAAAACATTTTTTCATTGAGAATACCTGCGTGAGAGCATTGGATTAATATTGACCTGCGAATGTTTTTTAAATAATGCAACGTTACACGCCCTAACTATTGACAGAAAAATGCAATTGCGAAATAAGAACAAAAATGTTCCTGAATCTTGAAATCAATTGAAAAAATAAGAAATACATGCATATTTAGATAAAATACATAATTACTGTTTATTTAAATTTTTAACTATTTTTTAACTAAAGCTTATTACAAAAAATTTTCGATATGATCCCCATTTTGTAGAAGGCAAAGATTATAGCGCCTTCTTATTGTTGCACATAAATTTATACTTGATAAATTTTCCTGTAATTTGACTCCAGCCACTTCAATCCGTTTTTTTAGTTGTTCCAAAGATTCTATTTCCACTTCGTACACATAGTTCTTCATGAATCCCCAAGCATAAAAATCTAACGGAGTTAAATCTGGCGATCTAGGCGGCCATTCTATTGGACCTCCTCTTCCAATCCAACGGTCACTAAAATGTTCATCAAGCCAGTTCCTTACAGTGCGGCTGTAGTGTGCTGGTAGATTAAATTGTCTGCTATGGCCAAGGGAACGTTGTCATTCAAATCGGGCAGAAGGTCTCGTAGTAACTGCAAATAGGATTCTCCATTTATGACTGAATTCAGGAACCGTGGTCCAATAACTTTTCGTCCAACAATACGAAGTCAAACATTACAGCTAAAGCGGTATTGAGATTTGGTTTGTTTCTTGTTATGCGGATTGCTGTTACTCCAGTGATGTAAATTGTGGAAATTTGTTACTCCATCTCTGGTAAACTGAGCTTCATCCGTCCAGAATATCCTTCCAAAGTAATTATGTTCAGTTTCATCTCTTAGCAATAATGTTCGACAAAATGCAGCTCTCAGTAACTTGTCGTTTGCTGTTAGCTCCTGAACTGGTGTAGTGTGGTACGGGTGTAAATGCTCGGTATGAAGCACTGCCCATACTCTAGTTTGGGGCAACTGAAGCATAGTAGATATTCTCCTTGTGCTAAGGGAGGGATTACGTCGGACCATATCCAAAATTCTTTCCTCTATGTGTACTGATGCAGAAGATGAACTTTCTCTCCCTCGGTGCTCCAGCTCCAGTACTCCGTGTTCTCGAAGACGTTGATGGATTCTTCAAAATATCGTATGACTGGGACACCTCCTATTGGGATACATTTCAGCGTAGAGTCTTTGCGCTTCACGACTTCGACCATGAGCCATACCGTAGCAGTAATGCATATCCGTTAATTCGGCACGAGAGTAATTTGACATCGTGATATGTTGACGACTTGACATTCAAATTAGAAATAATTTGTACAACAAAACGTTCTTCCAATTTATTTGTCTTTAGGTAGCACATATTTTTATTTTCGTTTAAAAAATTACGCAACGTTTTTTTCTTGACCTCAACAGGTCGCGTCGCCAAGCCGACGCCACCGTAATAAAAAAGTGGCAGGTCAATGAAAAAATGTGTGAAATATGATTAATCCAGTACTTTGTCACATTATTGTATGCTTATAAGACGATAATTAAAAAGTAATTATAAGATAATTATAAGACGATAATTAAAAAAGTAGTAAAAAGAAAGTTAATCCTTTCAATCGTAAATTCACCTAAGAATCCAAAACCGTAAAAACTTACAAAAGTAGTTTTTGTTATTTTTGATTTTCTCAAAAACTACAAAACATTTTGACATCCGGTTTTTTGTGTTTGATCAAAAATTAATAAGAGCATTGAATATTGAATAAAAAAATAATACTTAATTACGTAAAATTTTCAAAAAAAAAACTGTTTAAAAAAAAATTTCATTTTTTTTTCAAAATTTTGATTTTGAAAATTAATTTTTCAAAAACTATTCACTCGAACAACTTTATTTGAAAACAAAATTAAAGAATGTATTTCTGGCTTTTCAAAATGCCATAGCATTACTCTGTAGGTATCACCGTTATTTTTTAATATTTTTTTTCTGTTTTAAGTGATTTTTTCTTAAATTGCCCCTCCCGCCTAAACGGGGGGAAATAGACCCCCCTCCCATACGATTTTTTTCTTGTCTAAGTCCAACCTACACGTCCTAGCTTTTTGTCACACCTTATGCAAATCACCCTGTATAAATAGCCTGCGAAAGTTGACCACAAAGCCAAAGGTAGGTAATGTACGAGTATATGGGTTGATTTTGTTCCACATTTTCAGGGGGGTCATTCCGTAATTTTCTAAACGATAATCGTCAAAACGATAATCGCCAAAACGATAATCGCCAAAACGATAATCGTCGATGATATCGTCCATGATTTGCTTCACGTAACTCGACTACTATCGTCTCGTCTATCGATCACAGTTTTAGAGATTTGTATGCATTTCAGAATCTCTCAAACTGTAATCAATCTGTCAGTTCAATAGAAAACAATGTCAATTTACAGTGGAAACTCAGTCACTCCACTACAGTCACCTACAAAATTCAAAATTAATGAAAGACGATACCTATTTAGCTATCGTCCAAACGCTATCGTTTTGACGATAGGTTGAGGTATGCATGAGGAACATATTCTGTAGATAACATAGTAGGTACTAACAGTCTGTCTCAAGGAATTGAATTTATAGAAAAATGAACATTATTATAAAAAATACACACTTTCATAAGTTGGCCACATGTGTAAGTTCACCGAAAACTCTTGCATCGCAGGTAGCCTAGTTATCAAGGTTTCACTGTACATCCAATAATAAACTAACATTTTTTCTTAAGAATGTTCTAAGAATTTTGTATAATATACTTGTAATTTTTGTTCTTGCATAAACTAATATTTCCAACTACTAATGAAGTTGTTTTAGTCATTTAAGATAATGAATTTTATGGTAATGAGCAATCATTTTTGAAATTTTTAGTCTTTTCTATAAGAGCAAGTTCGTTAGATCCAGTCGTGTATTTTACGAGTATTTAGGGATGTGTTCGTGCATTCGTCTGGCCGAAAGTTATATCTTTCTCCAAAGCTGAAAATTATTTGAACAAATACCCGTGCTGTTTAAAAGAAAAAACTCAAAATGTTACGAATTTTGTTTATTTTTATGTAATGTTTTTTTAATTGGTAAAAATATGATTTTTTAGTATTTACTGAACAGGGCTCAATGCGTGAGTGTAGAAATGTTTTTCTTCTCCGAGACCTCGCTTTATGACATGTGGAATCTTCTTCGGGACCATGCTATAAATACAAAATACACAATTAGTTAGCCTTAAAACGTTGGTTTCATTAATTTATTGTTTTAAAAATCCTACCTTATACAATCAATTATGGGACAGACTGATACACAAAGCGTGCAGCCAGTGCAATCATCGGTCACAAGCGGAATATGAGTTTCGGGATCAAACTTTATAGCTTGATAACCTGAATCAGCACAGGTCATATAACATTTGCCACAATTAATACACAAATCCTGCAAGATGTATGAAATTAGTTACTAACCCAATTTTTTTTCGAATTTAATAGGCTTCAAAATTTGTATCTCAGAAAGTTTTGGTATAAAATTTAATTTAAAAAAATTCCTTACATCATCTATAAGAGCAACGGCTTGTTTTGTGTTATCTAAGCTCTTGTAAGATCCTATATGAGGTAATGCACGTCCTATAACATCCTTAATTGTTGGAACAGGCTTTGATTGTTCATCTCCATTTATGGATGCTACGTCATCATCGTTTAACTTCCACATTGGACCCTTTTTTTGGCGGATATTGTGCATAATTTCTTCGCGTTGTTCCATTGCAGGGCCCAAGAATCCTAAAGTCTTAATTGTAGAAGAATCATAAAAAAATAGCTTTATTAAATTAACTACAACTTAAAAGTCTATCGAAATTGATAGGTATTGAAAATTTAATATTTAAAGCGTACCTTATTGCCTTCACCGGTCAAATGAAGGACGGGTTTTCCTTTTTGATGTTTTGCAACCGGTGGTGACTGACCATCCCAGAATTGTGAATTTTTCGGTGGAGGGTTCGACTTCAGGTAGAGCAGCGCTTTCAGTCCAACACAATAATCTTCAATTAGGGTAAAGTCTTGATTTTGAACAGATGAGCAGATTTGTAGAACACTTGCTCCACAATGGAGGAACTGAAGTGCGACTTCGGCTGAGTCTATCCCACCAATACCAAGAATAGGAAAGCCAGGAATTTTGTTGGCTATCGTCGAAATTGCTCTCAGTGCCATAGGGCGTGTTGCATTTCCAGATACCCCACCGTAAGTTGTCTTTTTATCAGCACCCACAGCTGGCCAGGGAGTAGCATCTGCTTTGAGACTCATAAGGCCCTGAACCGTATTAATTGCTGAAACTCCATCAGCATTGCCACGCTTGGCTGCCATTGCGATTGACACAATATCCGTAATGTTCGGGGTGAGTTTAACGAAGAATGGAATTTTGACAGTTTTTCTCACCCATTTGGCTATGTTTTCAACCAAAACTGGATCTTGCCCACATGCTAGGCCCATCCCGGACTCACCCATACCATGTGGACATGATAGATTCAACTCAAGAGCATCTGATCCACAAGCTTCTGCTTTAGTAGCCAACTCAATCCAATCAGCCTCATTATAAGAACACATAATACTTGCAATTATAATTTTTTCCGGGAAGTCTTTCTTAAGCTCAGCAATCGACCTGAACCAATATTCGGAGCGTTTCTCGGAAATCAGTTCAATATTAAGGAACGAACCTTGTTGGGGGCCATAATTATAACCAGACGTTGAGCCACGAACGATTCTGGGAGAAACATTTGTCACCAAATCCTTATCAAGACCGAATGTCTTGGTCACGACGAATCCCCAGCCTTGTTCGAAGGCACGACGAATCATGGCAGCACTTGTTGTCGGTGGTGCTGAAGCTAACCCAAATGGATTTTCAAACTTAAGTCCGCACATTTCAACAGATATGTCAACTTTGTCTATATCGGTATAGAAGAGTGGCAATTCCGGAGGTGTTGACAGTGGAATTCCCTAGAAATACCATTTTATTTGTAAGTATCTTTTAAAAAATTATTTTTGAAAAAATTATAATACCTGTAGATAGCAATGCATGTGCCAGGCAGCAGTCTTTCCATCATTTACAGACTCAACGGTTGTATTTGCAACACCAGCCAGATCTCCACCACAGAAAACATTCTTGTGCGAACTCTGCATGGTGGTGTAGTCTATTTTGGGTAAACTCCATTTGTCCAGCTCTATCGGGCTTAAAGCATTAGTAACTAGAAAATCAGTTATTTTACAAGTGCGTAAATTGACTTTATTAAACTCTCACTCTCTGGATCATAAAGGCCAGATCCAAAAGCCGAAATAATAAAATTAGCCTTCAATTTGGTCGTTTGTTCTTTGTCCTCAATCCATTTATCATTTTCGTCTTGCTCAGTGCGACAGAATTCCATTCCTGTAATCTGAAAATGATATAAGTATTAATTCTTTAACTATGCTTAAAAGTTTGGAATAACATTCTGATTTATCACCCCGATTTTTGATTCAAGACGCACTCTTGTGAGGAAAATCCTACTTTCACCTTCATACTTGCGATGAACATCTGGTGACTAGCAGGAATATATCCGCTAAGCCTGTTATCCTTTGACCCAGGTGGCAGTGGAAGATCAGACTTGTCCACAACATGCCATGAACGATCTCGAAGTTAATTTATAATCCAAATAATAAGGGGTTTATTGATACCAAATACACGCATTTTCAATAAGAGAGCCAAACTCTATCAAATGCCTTAGAAATATCAAGAATTATCTACAAAACAATGTACAGATCTTATCCACTCTTCGCGGAGATATGCCAGCAGATCACCAGTAAAACGATTGCTGCGAAAGCCGTATTGCCGGACATTGAGAAGCCTTCGATCTTCGAGATATTTCTTGAGCTGATGATTTATCAGCGATTTCATGACCTTGGAAATAAGGGACGCAAGTGCAATTGGTCTATAGGAGGAGGTAGATGAAGGGTCGCCTCTTTTAGATATAGGCTGGACACATACTGTTTTCTATCTTCTAGGGAAGATTCCAGAACAGTAGGAGCGATGGAAAAGCTTACGCAATGGTTTTACCAGTGTATTCGGTGAATGGAACTTTCGGCATTGTTCGCCAGAAATGAGAACTCTTAACTGTCCCAATTACAGAGCCTTCAGCCTCTTTAACAATGTCTGCAAGTTCATTTCTTTTGAAATAAATGATCGCCTACAACTTTTCGGCACAACCTGATACGTTCATATCGGTATGCCAGTAAAGTTAATGATCATTCATTCACATTTCTAACATCGTTCTTTAAAGTTCTGGTCAAGCAGTGTGGGAAATAATTGATTCTAATCTCGAGGGAAAATTCAGTAAAGAAAGACCGTTACTCATGTGGCGAACGAAAGCGGAAGAGAAGTTTCACCAACTTTGTGTATGAAACTGGAGTTAAGCAAAGGTTTATCATCAATTACTATCAATTTGAAGAAGAGGGAGCTAGCGTAGAATATGAACCTAAAAAATTGTTTTGGTCATCGATATTTGAATTGCCACCTCACCTGCAGGACAACAGAAGTTGCTGGTTTGATCCAATAATTTCACCAAAAAAGATATTGTACAAAAGATGTTGACTCAGAGGTTTTAAACAAGACAGGGTTCGGTCATAAGTCTTTCTGGTGAGAACAAATTGGTTTTAGAAAGTACAGGGCTACTGTAGAGACGGTTTATAGAGTTTAAAAAGACGAAAGAGTTTTCAAACAGTGATCGCCAACATTCTTTTCGATTCATGGAAAATATTTTTGAAAAAGCGTTTAGGTCTGGTGGATTGGAAAGTCTGTTTGAATTGCTTAGGAGGCGTAGACTGGTAGGTTATTTGCAACATTATAAGAACTGATCTCAGAGATCTAGTGATATATCAAAACCTGCCTGATATCATCAGGATAAGTAGCAAGATCTTCTTGGTAAGAGTATCTAAACAATAAGGTTACATAAGAAATATAAGTTCAGTTCAGCAAATTGCTTTGTATAAGAAGACAGCAAGGTGGTACAACAATGGGTTTCTCATTAGGGCACTTTTAGACAATTATAAAGAATATATTAGCTCCAAGCTTTAAATTTCTTCTTGTATTAAAAACAAAACCAAAGCAATCTTACCTTATTATCTTTCACAATGACCTTAAATGGCGACAAGTATGGCATAAATTCACATTTCTCTTCTCTAGCCAAGTCAACCTCTTCTGGCACGGCTCGAATACCTGTTGTTCCCTTGCGGAAAACCACAAATACCCTCTTAGCACCACAACGTAAAGCTGATGTTGCACAATCAAAGGCAGTGTCACCAGCACCCAAAACTATAACATTGCCATATAATTCAGGCAAAGCTTGACTAGCTTTACATGCACACAATCCTGGCTTACTTCCATTTGCCACTAGTGGAAGGAAACTTTTTGAAGTATAAAATCCACTTGATTCATCAAGATCTTTGAAAATGGGATCAAGTTTTGGTTGTGGTAATCCAATTCCGAGAAAGACAGCATCAACACCTGATGAAAGAAGATTCTGAAAAGAATAAGAACCCTTTTAAGAACGTACGATTTTTCAAAAAATCTTTTGGCCTACCGAAACGGTCAAGTCTTTGGTAGATAAAGAACGTCCCGTCTCGAACTTCACTCCTAAATCCTTAACTAGTTGAATTTCAAAATCAACTACTTCAACTGGGAGTCGGTATTGTGGGATCTCAGATGAACTGGAAAAAAGAAAAAAAGCGTTATGAATCTCTAAAATCTGAAAACAATTTCTAGAATTTACCTCAGACCTCCTAAGTACGAACGTTTTTCATAGATAGTTATATCTTTGTATCCCAAACGCCCTAAAAATGTCGTACAAGACAGCGATGCTGGCCCTCCTCCTAGTAAAGCAATTTTTTTATTTGGCTGTCTCAATGGCTTCTGTCCAGGTGGAACTATCTGTTTCACACCCATTTGCTTGAAAACGTCTGTGGCATAATGTTGCAAGCCACCAATATTGATGGGTCCTTCTTCGGATGCCTGTAAGTTGCAGCCCCCGACGCAAAGATCACTAGTAGGACAGACCATACCACATGTAAGCCCAAGAGGATTGTCAGAAAAGATTGCCTTAGCAGCTCCATAATAGTTCTAAATTGCAAAGAAAAGTCTTAAAAGTTGAAGCCTTATTATTTCGATGACTGATTGTGTACCTTATTGGCGATACTTGTTATAAAACTTTTGACATCCAATTGAGTAGGACAAGATTTCTGGCAAGGAGCATCTGCACACTTTAAACATCTTGCTGCTTCTTTTAAAGCACCACGTTCCGAAAGAGTAGTGTGCTTGATATCTTCAAAATTATTCTTCAATTTTACTGGTGCCTTAAATGTTTGTTAAAGGTGACTCGTTAGATAAGGTAGTTATGCATGAAAGTTGTAACCGCATGAAATGAAGTTCTCAAACTTACCGCGCACGAGTGATTTGCATTTCTCTTCCACTGCTTTTTGATAACTTTCGTATTAGAAGTTGGAACAAGTGAACATTTGCTTTTTACACGCGGATTCAAACTTAATAAGTTCTGTGAGAAAGCAATGAAATATTAATTTAATTTTATTCTAAGTCTAGAGGAAGTTTAAAAATCACCTCGATGTCGGGAACTTCTTTGCTTAACAACGCTGGTGGACTCATTATATATTAACAAATATCTAAAAAAAAAAAATTAATTTAAATGGAACAAATAAAATTTGTTATATATTAAAAACTTGTAAAAAAAACTTTGAAGTTATTACTGCTTCAAGGCTTGAGAATTTAATCTTTTTTCCATCAAATAAGATGTTATCCTATCTCCTCTAAGGGCCCAGTTTTACATTGTCTACCCACCGAGAAAAGTGAAACTTAATAAGTCTCCTTAATAATTAATTTGGGTTCCACTTACTCCGACTGTAAAACTGGGCCTTATGATAGGTAATTTGTAAATTCAATTAAAAATTCCCCTAGAACAATAAAATTCACAGTCTATTAAAGCTGTAAAATTTATAAGAGTCGGTAAACATCGACCAATATTTGCGTCTTAGAAGGGTACGACAGCATCTAGCTGATGAGCCCACTGTCGTACCTGGGCAAAACGCACCTTGGAGTTGAGGTCACTTGAATTTTTCAATTGAATTTAATTCAATCACTCCACTTAAACAGAAATAATTTTCATTTCTATATTGATGGTAATTTGTAAACATTAAAGTTTTGGATCAAAGTGCTTACGTATACTTTGATATACTACAGGTATTGATAAAAAAGGCGTGGCTTAAGAAACATGAATTAAAGAGCCATTAGAACTGCAGCGGCACAACTAGGAGAAATGTTGAAAAATAATCAGAACACCCACTCAGGGTGGGGTATCATTACCCTTGTTTGTGGAGTCTTGTAGTAGATAAATCTTATCTCCATTTCCGCATTGGATTTCCTGATAACACCACTATAAAAGCCATAAGTAAGTTTCAAGGAACTCTTTGCACTATAATCCAAAGACGACTAACAGAACCCCTCCAATACTTCTGCCATACATGAAACATCTATCTAGGAATTATACACTAGACAGTAAAGTCCGTTGGAACAAACACTTCGAAACTACAGTCGGGAGAGACACAAAAGCCCTAATGATTTGCAATAGACTTGCAGTCATAGGGCTGCAAACCGAACATCTTCAGGTGGATGTAAATTATTGGACTCAAGGAAAGATACTTAATCACCAATTCCACAGTAACAAACACTGACATCCCAAGATATGGTATAATATAACAAAACACTTTTGGTAACAGATACAAAATTAACTACACCATCGACACAAATATTATCAAGTGAAACACTGATGAATCGGGAACAAGCGAAGGGACGTGTGCAGGAATCTTCGGTCTCATGTGGTGTATCGTGATGGAATGCATAAACAAGCTTAATGATCATGTCAAACATAACAGGATCACAATTCATTGGGTACTTGGTTACGTGCCTCAAGATTCTGCAATATGTACGAGTACCCACCAGACCACAAACTAGGCAAATGTTTTCCACTCATGGACCAAAGGATACAAAATGGTAGAGAGTGACCTATCCTCTTTGAAGATGCTTCGAATACAAACATTTCTGAGAGCAATAGATTTGGAGGAAGAACTGTAAGATGAGGAACCTCATCCAGTTTAAGTGGGTGCACAATAAATAAATAAAGAGAAACAATAAAGAAAGGGGCAGCCCCTTTGACTTATTCAGCAATCCTGACAAAACAAACGGGCACATACTCGTACACCAACCATTAACCTATCAAACTTATCCGGGATGATTTCTCAAGTGGGGGTAAATGAAGAGATGATGCCCTTAAAATACGTCTACCTTCCCTCAACTAGGTGATTATGTGACGACAGATATTTCTTCAATGACTTAGAAGTACCCTCCTAACATTTCAGGCTATAGATTGCTGAAACTGATCAACACCCTCTACGGACTTGAATGACAGGATTTATCATACGATTCAATACCTAGAAGTTACAAACTCTAGGGTATCACAATGGATCTATATTGAACTAAGTATGGCGTTAACAAGATCAACTGTCAGCCCATTAACTCAACCTAAGGCGCAAAACAGATTGAACCAGCAACAGCACCGTGAACAGCAACAGCGGCCGCCATTAATTTAGAGCCAATGTATTTCAATTGTTTAACACAAATAAGAACATCAACAGAAACAGCAACGCCAACAGCGTCGTTAGGCCAAAGCCCTAAATTTGCTGTTTCTGGTGCAGTGTTGTCAACTTTCCCACTGCAATATTCAGTGGCACCACAATGCAAAACAAAAAACTAAATAGAATCGGAACTTGTTGGTTGCTGATATTGTTATTGTTCTCGTCGCGATTAAGGTTTGTTTTGATCTGTCTACGATTATTAAGGAAATGGAAGAAAAATTAATTGAACTTATAAGGGAAAATTCGTTTCTCTTCGATAAAAGAGGAAAATCCTATTTTTGTGAAGAATTTATGCAAATGAAAAACTTTTTTTCGATATGAAATTTCAAATAGATGAAATGACGTTGCTGGTGGTAATGTGTTTGAGAAATGTTTGCTGGTCAGCGTGCTGTTTGCTGTTGACGATGCTGGTGCTGTTGCTGGTTTAATCTGTTTTGCGCATAACCCATTATATTTTCTCTAATGCGAGAAACAGGTTGGCACAGCTACTTCAAGAGCAATGAAAACTTCAACATCAAAAGTCTTGTGAAATAAATTACAACGTGAACAGCGTTTTTGACAGCATATAATCAAAACAGTTTCAAATGCGAAATGATGTTGCCGTACATTATATGACACAAATTAAGGTGAATTGCGTCAATGTATACGACTTTCGCAATTTGTTCTTAGTAATTCTTCCATTGTCAAAACCACAACAAATAGACGAAACAAAAAGATGGTTGTCACATTTTCATTTGAGTGTTGATAATACTGACAAATTTCGTCTTAAAATTTGGTAGCATTTGCACAGCGACATCGAATTTAGGATTAAGGTCTAATGTTGATGTTGATGTCGAAGTTGCTGTGTTAATGTAATCAAATCTATTAAAACCAGTGGCTTTAAGAAGAGAGACGTGGTTGTCAAAGTTGCTGTTGAAGTTGATGTGCCAATCTGTTTCTCGCATTACATTTTATTGAAGTTAATGACGCAAAATTTAAGTCGAATTAGTTCGATGTTAAAACTGTCTTAGTATGTTCATTGGTTAAAGAGACAATTTTATTATTAATCGAATATATAGCATCATACTTTCTCCACCCTTTTATTAAAATTAAAATCATAGAATACCTATTTTCTTTTTTTAGTATCGTGATAACTTCGCATGACTCTGACATTTACAAACGCCAAAAAAGGTCTGTTTACTTTGTTTTTTTGCATGAACTGTCATTGTTTTAGGTGTTTTCAGAACCAATTTATTAAAAACAAAATAGCCTAAGCATAATACTCGTACTTACTACAAAATGTTTAAAATTAAGAAAGCGTAAGTAAAGAAACTACTTTCAAGTTAAGTAGTATCATGCTAACACTATGCTGTTTTAGATTTTGTGTAATTAATTTTCGATAATAAAGATGGACTAAAATCTTAACCAACCCTGTCGTATCATTATGCAAATTTTATTTTGTTAAAAAAATGTGACGTGATAAACTTATGGTACTAAATCAAATTGAAAAACCGTTAACTAATTTCGACTCTAAAAGTTTCGCTATATTGCTATAAAATAGTTAAAGCTTGGCATTAAGTATGTTTACATACACCTTTCCCCCTTTTATCACACCGCCCTTCATTACTTAATTTATAATCAATAAACATTCTCTATTCCCATTGAAGATTTTCATTAAAAAAAAAACATCAAATCATTATGTAATCGACTTAAATAAATGTCACTTTCCTTACTTTCACGGTGAAGTAGGTACTATCTATTTAAATATTATAGAGATAAGAAATGCGTAACATGTCGATAGCTGAATGTAGGTGTGTTCGTCAAAGTAATAAAAAACAAATAAAATACGAGATTCCCTTATCAATTACTTAATGAATACCAATTCAAAGAGAGATGGGCAGACCTGCATTCTTTATTAAAATAGTAGTATTGTCATATCTACATTTGTACTTGTTACTGTTAGCCGACATGTTAGTATGTTTATGTTAATATATGGTGCATTTCCATTTGTCACATTTTGCCATTGTTGCCTGATAAGTAAAACACAGTCACAAACTCGTTTAGTATAATTTTTGTTGGAAATAGCATTAAATTTAGGAATATCTAAAGTTAACATGTCAAAAAAAAGTTACTAAGTGTCAATTAAATAATAAAATTATAGGTACATATATATTATGAATGAATGAATAAAAAGTTTTGTATGCAAATTGACAACAACTGGGTCCAAAAATGTATCTGTGTCTTTATCAGTCAAGGTTAGATTTTTTTTTATGTCCACACAAATATTTCCCTATATCTTGTGATTAAATCAAACAAGTTCATGAACTTGTTTTAGAAATTTATTTGCTCTAGACATAACATATTAGCATCTAGCATAATTGATTAACAAAATGGGTCACTAAGATGTCTTCATATTGATGTTAAACATTGCCTTATAACTTCTATCTATCAATCAACTACGAGTGTTGTACTAATCAAATTTCATTATTTTAATTGTCCATTAAATTGATCAAATTTATTTGGTTAACAAAGCTGTTTGATTTTATGAAGTCAATCTACGAATATTGAGAGCTTTTTGTGAAACGAAAACAAAAAAAAAAAAACAAAATCAAACCTTATGTTGATGAAAACTATAGTATGTGTTGTTAGATCACTTAACGACTTTTAGTTTTTTTTGTAATTTAATTTAAAAATTTTGGAAGAATATAGAACTTTTTAAGTAGATTGGTCTTCGCACTGGAAGCGCCAATCTGAAACTGAAGTACTGGTCTGGCATCGCAAACACAAGTCGAAAACAATAACTCAAAGTTCTGTATAGGGAGTTATTTTGTTTCTTATCTGGGCTTCAAATGTAGTATATACTTACGTGATATTTGATTCATTATTAATTTGCTGCTAGAAAGAGATAACAGTGCCATTGCTCGTATATATTACCCCAGAATTCAGAGATGTTAGATTCGGAGCTAGAATCTTTTCAAAAATAAATCATTTATTACGTGGTTTGTTTTTGTATGTACAAATCATTGAATTTGAGTGATGGATGATAAATTTGAGATTTATGACTTTTTAAAGAGTTTATTTTGTTGTTTTATATACCTATGTGATGGAGGATAGAAATTGCTTTTCAATATCAAATATAAAAAACGTTTTTTTTTTTGTAAGGTTTAAGTACGGAATGGAGTTTAGAACATGTTTTCTTAGAAACTTTAAGGTCAATTATAGTTCATGTATTTAGGAACGTATAAGTGCGCGAAAAAGGAAAAAAAATACACGACGAGATCGCAGTTACCTACAGTTACTCACAATATTGATCACGTTTTTCCTTAAAAATTGAGCCCCTCTACGACTTGAATGTAGATGCGTTTAACTTAACTTTAACTGTGATAAGATTTTGTTGCATTTCCACCTAACGGCTTATAAAGGTTTTGTCTTCTTCATTGTATATCAATTTTTAAATGAATTTTGTAAGTTCGAAAGGAAGTACATTCGTGCCGGGCAAAATAATAGCAGTGTAAAATGTTAAAAATTATAATTTTTATATCTTTAAAATTCTGCCACTTTTTCTAACTTTTACTGTAGGGTGTTACTTATAGAGTAAAATCGGGTAATATCCAATCATATTTTTGTTAATAAAACACAAACGGTGTAAGTTTTTTTTAAAGATATTTGAAGAAAAAATACATCAGTTAATTCTGATAAAAAAAGTAGCAACAAAAAAATGTAGGAGATGGTCGAATGTATAAATAAGAGAAATAAGAGACAAACAACGTATTTCGTTCAACGATGGACAAGAACTGACTTTATTATTCAAATTACATGTAAGAAGATAATGTATGTACATAGGATATTATTTTAACAGCTGCAAGATCATTCGATTATTATTTACAAGGTATATATAATACATAAAAAGATCGTACGATAAACGATACTATACATATATGTATAATGATATAGTTAATACGAGTATTATAAGTAGATTTTGACATTGTATACTAAAGTAAATATATGTATTAATATATAATAACATTATGAGAATGTTAAGGTTAAGAAAAGCCTACATCTCGGCCATTTCTGACATAAAATCGACTCGATTTTTTCTAATATCTTTTCTTTAGTACTTTCAGAGCAAAACAACTTTTGAACATCAACTTAATTTAATGATATACGAGTAATAACAAGTTATTTGTCTTAAGTGATATGGCAATTCAATACGAAAGTAAACTCAAAATATAATGAAAATATCTTACGTTTATTCTGTTTTTCAATTTTAATCGCTCACCACATACGGTTTCATGTTTTCGGGACTAGAAATCCCTTCATATCGAATCCGGGAAATCTGTAGATTTTCGAGATCTCTAATGCGATACCTGTCATTGGGCAAGACTTCGTATACTTCGTATGGGCCTTTGTATTTAGGCAAAAGTTTCTTGTTAACCCCTACCGTCGTGATTATATTTTTGACCACAACATAGTCACCTACTTTATAACGATGTGGCTTTTTATGATTTTTATCGTATTGGCTTTTATTTATCTCTTGGTTCCGAGTGATTTTTAAACTTGCCTTTTCTCTCTCTTCAATAATATTTATTGGGTCTTTTTGGAATACATAGGATTCAAGATACTCGCGAACTTTATCATAAGCTACTCCATTTTGTGAAACACCGAACAGCAAAACACTTTGACTAGTTCCTGTGCTTCTATTAACAGTGTTATTTATAGAAAATTCTATTTTATTCAAATGCTTCGACCATTCGCCTGGCTCAATTTCGGTTTCTTTAGACAGCATGGCAGTTAATAGTCTATTGATTCTTTACACCTGACCATTGGACTGGGGAGAATGAGTTGCGACTTTAATATGTGTTACATCGGAATCTCGACAAAATAGTGAAAACTCTTCGGAGGTAAAACAGGACCCTCTATCTGAAATTAATCTTTTTGGTCGACTGTAATTTGAATAATAGTTTTCTAAACATTGTATACTTCCTTAGAGGTTGTGGTTCTAACCGAATATAGCTTCGTAAACTTTGTGAATCCATCCACGACTAGGAAAATATGTTTCTTTAAATTTCTTACAGCAGATGGAAGAGGTCCATAATGGTCGACATGAATTGTGTCGAATGGTTTATTACCCTTTGGTATGTTATGTAATTCACCTTCCTTTTTTCCAGAAGGGACCGCAAAATAGATGCATTTCAGACATGATTTGATGTAATCTTTAATTTTATTTTTCATTGAGGGGAACCAGTATGTTTTTCTAAGGTATTCAAATACCTTATCCGCGCCTACATGACAAAGACCATCGTGGTGACTTTGGATGATTACTTTTTCCATTTTTTTTGGAACGTAAAATGCAACAGCGTCTTTACATTTCCGATAAACAAGACCATTTATCATTTCATAAAACGGGAGAGGCTTATGTTCCAAGGTCTTAGCTATATTTTGAATGGATGCATCTTTGTTTTGAGCACAAGCAAGTGCATATTCAAAGGATTCAGGTTGAATCAAAAGAATGTTATGACACCTACTTAATGCATCGACGTGATTCATTCTACTTGAATCTCTATGTTCAACCAAATAGTCATATTCTTGAAGCTCTAAAGTCCACCTCGATATTCGAGGGTTGATCATTTTCTTACTTAAAGTGAGCGTTAAAGACTTGCAATCTGTTATAATTTTAAAGTTTATGCCCATTAAATAAGTCCGAAATCTTCTTAAAGCATATATAATCGCAAGAGTTTCAAGTTCAAACGAATGATACCTTGACTCTGCGGGAGTTGACCTTTTGGAAAAAAAGAAAATAGGATGAAACTTTGTATCCGGCTGCCTTTGCAATAAAACTGCGCCAAAACCTAGTGAACTGGCATCGCAGTGAAGCTCGGTTTCAGCCTGTGGGCAGTAAATACTTAAAACTGGCGCCTGAAGTAGTATTTCTTTTAAATTTTCAAAAGTGTTTATCTCTTTTTCACCAAATTGGAATTGAACGTTTTGCTTTAGAAGATCATAAAGTGGTTTTGACAAAACGGAGAAATTTTGAATGAATTTCCTAAAATAGGAACATAACCCTAAGAATGAGTGAAGGTCTTTGACGTTTTTTGGAGGGGGGAAATTTTGTACAGCAGCTAATCCACCCGAATTAGGTTTTATGCCATCTGCACTCACTTCATAGCCCAAATAGGTGATTGTTTCAGCCATAAAAAGACATTTGTCATATCTTAGTTCTAAATTGAATTCGGAAATAACTCTAGAAACTTTTTCCAGAATATCAAAATGTTCTTCTTTAGTTTCAGTAGCCACGAGCAGATCGTCAATATAAATAAGTATTTTACCGTCGTTTAATAAATCTTTAAAGACAGAATTAATGTAACGCTGAAACGTAGCCGGCGCGTTTTTAAGCCCAAATGGCATATAAAGGTACTCGTACTGCCCTAAAGGCGTTACAAACGACGTAAATTTCACAGAATCGTCTGCCATTTTCACGTGGTGAAACCCATTTTTTAGATCTAACAATGAAAAGTACTTTTTATTTCTTAACCTGTCTAGATGATCCTCAATTAAGGGAAGAGGGTAATTATCCTTCTGCGTCACACGGTTTAACTGCCTATAATCGATGCACAATCTAAATTCTCCGTTTTTTTTCTTTGTTAAAACGATAGGCGATGAAAAAGGTGAATTACTCTCCCGTATTATTTCTCGCTTTAAAAGATCATCCAAAATTTTTCGTAATTCAATCGTATGCATATAAGGTAACCGACGCGGTGCACAATTAAAATTTACTTTTGTGTTAGAAAGATTAATCTTCATTTCATAAAGAGCGTTCGAATGCAAAATATTTTTATCTAAATTGGTCTGTTTCATAATATCGTAAATTCTTTGTGTTTCTTCATAAGTAAGGTTCGTATTAATTGTTAAACTAAAATCATTTTTGTCATAGCAAGTATCTATATTTAAAATATCTTTCGCGAAATTATCATCAGTTGGTTCTACGTTGTCATATTTGCTGTTGAAATTACCATTACAATTTTCTTCGTCAAGGTTTTCATAATCTTTTAAATTATTTGTAGCAAAATTTTTAAAATAAGTAGCATAAGTTTTTAAAATATTTGTATCATAATTTTTTGAATGATTTATCAATTTACTTTTAGAATTATCATAACTCAATTTAATATTGCTTGCTTGTAAGAAATCTCTGCCAAGAACAACAGAGTTAATCATTGTTTTATTTTTAACTACATGCAACATGCAACTTAAAGAACTATCACTTACATAAATAATACACTTAACTCTCCCAAGTATGGTTAGCTTAGCTTCGTTAATTCCACAATACTGAACGCCGTCATTTTCTAGTGGCAGGATTACAAAAGATGGTATAAATTGTTCCTGAACGAAGCTTATTGGGCTTCCTGTGTCTACCATAGTATTTGCTTGAAATTCAAAAACATCATTAGTAAAATTACACAAAAATCTGTACTTAACAAAAAGTGTAAAGTCGTCGTTAAAGGTTTTCTTCATTACTTCGTCTTCTTCATGTTCCGGCTGATTGTCAGGTTGCTCTATCAATAGAACCGTAGACGGCTTAGCAAACGGATTAACTGTTGATGAATTGTTGTTTTTACAAGCTGTGGCTAGATGCCCTTGCTTGCCGCACTTGAAGCAACTTCCTCTCTCTCGACGCGGCCTTGGACAGCTGTTGGCAATGTGTCCGGGTTCGTTGCAATTAAAGCACCTGTCACTTACAAGTCGCTTTGTGTTGGCTGATAAAGAAGCAGTCGGTGTTGGTTGGGTAGGTGTACGAGTATATTCCGTGGTATATGATTTCATTTTCTGGTACTTCTTTAGCATTTGTTTAAGATCGTCCATACTTTTTGCAGTAAGAAGGAGTTGTTTGTTACAAAAAGCATCAGGAATCCCTTTTATGATATAATGCATGAGGTCCTCGTCTTCAATATCCGCATGGTATGCAATCTCCTGCATGGCCAGTGTATATTGGTGAATACTCTCGTCCTTCCTCTTCCTTCGGCTTCTAAGGGTATCATGCACATCAGCTGCTGTCACTGCTCGGTGAAATTCTTGAAGCAAGCTAGACCTAAGCTCCATCCAAGTTGAGCAACGGGAAGAGCGGAGGAACAGTTTGGCGGTTCCTTTGAGACTCCGTCTCGCATAAATAAATGACTGCTGCTCATCCCACATATGCAATGTTCTTGCCTCTTCAAAACTCCGCACCCATTGTTTAATCGAGAAATGATCGTCTCCGGAGAAATAGGGAACACTATCTTCGATGTCTTTGTATGATATTGAGCACGGGGCAGCATCACTCGGCATACACAGGGCTGCGAGTCTTTCCTTGAGTGCTAAAATCTCCTGTTGTTTTCTTATTTTTTCTTGAAGTGCGTTGATTTCGACTTGTAGATCATCTTCTTCATCATCATTTGATGCCACATTATCGTGATTGTCCGGAAAATGAATAATTAATTCAGGTTCACTTAGCTCGTCCACGTGGTCTTGCAGCCTCATCTTCAACACAGCCTTATTACCATCGGTATTGAGACCGAAACTGGTTAATTTTTCCTTAAGCGATGCTACGGTTGCCTCTTGTACAAACTTTTCAGCTCGTGCCTTGGCCATAATTTTCTTCTTTTTTTTTTCACACACGACAAGAATTAATCTCAAGCATAAAACAAAACGTATTGACTGACAAAACAAGAACAATTTTCGGGTATACAAAGTCCACTTCTGATATGTAGGAGATGGTCGAATGTATAAATAAGAGAAATAAGAGACAAACAACGTATTTCGTTCAACGATGGACAAGAACTGACTTTATTATTCAAATTACATGTAAGAAGATAATGTATGTACATAGGATATTATTTTAACAGCTGCAAGATCATTCGATTATTATTTACAAGGTATATATAATACATAAAAAGATCGTACGATAAACGATACTATACATATATGTATAATGATATAGTTAATACGAGTATTATAAGTAGATTTTGACATTGTATACTAAAGTAAATATATGTGTTTGCGATACACTCAATCAAAAGCGAAAATTTAATATTATTAAACAGCGAACCCAATAGAAACCAAATTTGCCAAAGCCTAACACCTTTAGTCTATGTTGAAAGAATATATCGAAATCAAACAAAAATCACCAAAAAATGTTTAATACAATTTATTAATGTTACCATATGTGTCCTGGTCAACGATCGAATTCAAAAAGATCGATGCCCAAGAGATAAGATATGATCTTAGCTATGCGAAATCGAAAGAGATTAGCAGTTATTACTGTTTAACTTAAAACAATTACATTAACTGTTTGAGTTTGAGTAGTTTTTTCAAGTTAACATAGGGTAAATAAGAAATGTTTGTGAAAGTTAACAACTAATATTTTATGAAATTGAAATTGAGTTTGAATTTACTTTATAATGTGAATCTTGCGTTATTATTCTCAAACATACCGCCCCCCCTGGAACGAGTTTCAGGACTTCGGTAATGGTGCAAGTTTGGTGATCGGACGAAGATATGTTCCATTGGCAGTCCTGACTGTAGCTACACGAATCTGGTCATCAGAGCCGGGATGAACCGCTTCTATCCTTCCAAGCGTCCACTTTATAGGGGGCAAATTGGGCTCTCGAATAATGACTAAGTCACCCATCTTTAAGCTGAGCTGCTTTTTTTGCCATTTGGGCCTTTCTTGGAGTGATGTTATGTATTCCGCTTGCCACCTTTTCCAGAATCCTTGCACCATACTTTGAAGGTGCTGCCAGTGAGTCAAACGATTGGTCGATATCTCCAAATAACTAGGCTCAGGAACAGCAGTGAGGGGCTCTCCTATAAGAAAATGTGCAGGAGTTAAAGGATTTAAATCGTAATCAGAGATAACACAAATAGGACGAGAATTTAAAATAGATTCTATCTGCGTTAACACAGTGTACAGCTCTTCGAATGTCAGAATGGAAGACCCAACAACTCTGCGAAGATGCAACTTTACAGACTTCACGCCTGCCTCCCATAAACCACCAAAGTGGGGCGCAGAAGGAGGAATGAAGTGCCATGCTGTACCGTCCATAGCAAGTCGAGCGGCAATCTCGTCGTTGTGGGCTTGTGAAACGACCAACTTCTGCATCTCATTGAGACAACGACGCGCACCTTGGAAATTCGTTCCGTTGTCACTATAAATGTTTGCACATCTTCCTCGACGAGCTACAAACCGCTTAAAGGCCGCTATAAATGCATCGGTAGTAAGGTCACTTACCAACTCTAAATGTATAGCTTTAGTTGACATACACACAAAGATTGCAAAATATGCCTTGGAGAGTTTTGGCTTCCGACCCTTAGACAGCTTGATGACAAATGGACCAGCGTAATCACATCCCGAGTTTGTGAATGGACGAGCAGGATGAACACGATGAGCCGGCAACTCACCCATCAGCTGAGTAGAAGTGGTTTTCCTTTGCAAAAAACAAATTTTGCATCTGCTTACTATTTTCCGAATAAGGTTGCGACTCCCAAGTATCCAATATCTTTGACGGATAATAACAAAAGTTTCTGATAAGCCAGGATGAAGATGATTTTTATGAATGTCTTCTGCTATAAGGAGAGAAACACGATTATTAGGCAAAATTATTGGATGTTTTAAATTGAATGAAACATTAGCATTTTTAAGGCGGCCTCCTACCCGAAGAAGCCCATCTCTATCAATAAAAGGTGAATATCTTAAAAGGTTTGATTTCACAGGGAGTTCACGATGTTTTATCAAGTGTTTGATTTCACTTCCGAACGAATATTGTTGTACAGTTTTGAGAATATTGATTCTAGCGGATTGAATCTCTTTGAAGGAAAGACCGTCGGATTTCCTCTCAAATTTTGCGGGTCTCAGGTTAGTAGAGAATCGAATACAGGTTGCAATAACTCGGATAAGGCGAGTCCATGATGAAACACGTTCTGCTAGCATGATTACCCAGCTACTTTCAGTGGTTGATGTCAGAACTACAGCCTTTGAAGATGGCCTTAACTCGGCAGAGATATCCTTCTCTGTTGACTGCTTTGCTGGAAAGTTTGATGTTGGCCAGCGGTCCTGTGGCAGTGATAACCAAGTTGGTCCATTCCACCAAAGTGGATGATCTTTAACAGCTGATGGTAAAATACCACGTGACGCACAATCAGCGGGATTTGATTCTGAAGCGACGTAGTTCCAAGAATGACGAGGGGTAATTTCAAGGATTGCAGCTGTACGATTCGCGACGAATGTATTCCAACGACGTGGTGGAGAGGACAACCAATAAAGCACAACCTGTGAATCACACCATGCAAAAAATTTACAGTCTATTGAAATCGAAGATTTTATCATTTTTAGTAACCGCGAAAGAAGAAAACCAGCGCAGAGCTCCAGCCTAGGGATCGAAACGGGTTTAAGTGGTGCTACCTTTGTTTTAGAAGCAATTAAAATAGTCTTATATTCGTTTTCAGAAACTTTACAGCGAGCATAAATAACAGCAGAATAAGCCACAGTTGACGCATCAGAAAATCCATGATATTCAATATCCTCAAATGATGGGAATATATTTCTTGGAATACGTAGCTGTTCGAAGAAATGGAGTTCGTTCCGATAGGTCAACCATTTGTTGGCCAACTGTGTCGGTAGAGGATCATCCCATCCAAGCTTAAGTTCTGATGACCATAATTCCTGGAATAATATTTTGAACAAAATAACCGATGGAGCTAGGAATCCTAAAGGATCAAAAATACTAGATATTTCTGATAACAGCGAACGTCTTGTCGGTGGGTAAACGAAACAAGAATTTGAAAACCGAAACGAAAATTCATCTGATGTAGGACTCCAATGCAAACCCAAAACCTTTATCATTGCTTTTGAGCGATCCGCATCAAACCAACAGAACTCACACTCATCCCTAGGTAGTTTAGCAAGTAGAGGCCAGCAATTAGAGTTCCACTTCCTTAACTCAAGCTGAGCATTGGACAATAAAGACACTAGTTCTGATTGCAACTTTATCAGATCCTCCGTTGAATCAGCCCCAGTCATGATGTCGTCTACGTAAACGTCTTTTGTAAGAACTTGAGCTGCAGTTGGATATTGTGATTGATAATCATTAGCAATTTGTTTCAAAACACGAACGGAGAGAAATGGAGCCGACGCTGTGCCATATGTAACCGTCCGAAGTCGAAAATGTCCTATCTCATCGTTGGGATTCTTCCGCCAAACGATTCGCTGGAAATCTGTATGCTCGTCTTCGACCCAGATTTGACGAAACATCTTTACAACATCCGCCGTGAAAACGTATTTGTGTTGTCGGAAGCGCAAGCAAACTCCAAATAAATCTCTTTGAATAGGAGGACCGATATGTAGCTGACTATTAAGTGAATTTCCTAGCGAATCTCTAGCTGACCCATCGAAGACGACTCGTAGCTTGGTTGTGGAGCTATCTGGTTTTAACACCGCATGATGAGGTAGATAAAAATGTTTTCCCGCAGCTGTTTGAATCTCATCTGAAGGTATACGAGTCATATGCCCAAGATTGAGATATTCTTGCATAAAGTTTGAGTATGACTCGTGAAGAGCCTTGTCTCGGCGAAAACGTCTTTCCATAGAGTATAACCGATTCACTGCAAGGTTTAACGAATCACCGAAGATAGGAGAAGAAGATTTGAAAGGAAGCTGGACGGAGTATTTGCCGTCAGTTGATCTACAGAATGTGTTACGAAAATGTATTTCAGCTTCGTCATCATTATAAGAATTATCATTAGACGGCAAAACTTCATTTAATTCCCAAAAACGTTGCAAAAGATAATCTACATCAAGCGAAGAGTGAAGGGAAGAGATTGGATTCCTTGTAACTGGTGACGATGAATCAAATAACTCTCCTGTTACCACCCACCCAAACGATGTATGTTGGGCTATAGGAACACCCTCTGGTCCTTGAATTTGATCGCCCTTGAGAATATACCAAAGCTTATCTGCCCCAAGAAGTATATCGATTGAACTAGGCACATTGAATAATGGATCTGCTAATTCTAACCCACGAATATGAAGCAAACGAGATGAATCGAACGATTGAGAAGGCAAGTTAGAGGTAAGTTTTGAAATTACATATGCCTCAATAAGCAACGGATTTTTATCAAATCGAGAAGTAAGTTTCATTGATACGCAACCTTTTGTATGACCCGCATCAGATGATGAAACGCCTACTATCGGAATACGAGCGTGTTTTCGGGGAATTCCCAACCTCTGAACAAATGATTCAACCACAAACGAAACTTGAGATCCAGAATCAATTAATATTCTACAATTCTGCAAATTCCCCTGAAAATCCTCTACCTGGGCCAATATTGTTGGAAGAATGGTTTGTCTACCAAGATTTACGTCTAACGAATGATTGTTTATAATTGGTGCAACAGATGAGGTAGACGATTGCTCCGAAATGAGTTTGTACGACGAAGTTTGTGGCTGCGATGAAGAGATTGTACTATTTTGTGACGATGAATGAACAAGTGAATGGTGACGCGACCGACATTCACGACAGCGAAATGTAGAGTGGCATCGATTTACCCCATGTCCAGGGTGAAGGCAATTAAAACACAAAGAGTTCGATTTTACAAACGACCGACGGGATTCTACATCAAGAGCAACAAATTTTGGACACTGTTGTAAGTTGTGCTGTTCTTTGCACTTAGGACAATGCCTGACAGGTTTTGACTGCGAAGATTCAACAAAATGCGAACGTATATTAGGTTGTTGCTTGTTACGTGAAACACTCGACCGTGGCACTACCGATTGACATGATTCTAAGGCTGTACATCGCGATTCCAAAAATGTCAAGAGTTCGTCAATCGTAGCATCGTCACGCGTACCGATCTTTTCTGCCCAACTTTGCTTAGTGTCAATGTCTAATTTGGCTAGAAGCAAATGAATAAGCCACGGGTCACGATTATTAGAATTAATAGCATTTAGTCCACGTATAACTTCATCTGCCGTGTCTGTAATCTGCCTAAGTATTTTCACGTTACCAACAATTGCATTGGGAAGAGAAAGATATGTCTCGATAAACGATTGAACTATTAGCTGTGAGCGATCATATCTGTGTTCCAAACGTTCCCATGCTTCGAAATAATTTGCTTCCGATAAAGGAATATGTTTAATAAGGTCTAGCGCCCGATCACGCAAAAAGGATTTTAGGTAATGAAATTTCTGAACGGCTGTTAAATTTTCTTTTTGATCTATAGATCCCGTAAATGAATCCCTAAACGAAGGCCAATCTTTATAATCGCCTGAGAATGGCGGTACGACTAGTTTTGGAAGCTGAATTGTACACCGATCCGAAGTCGCGTTAATTTTTTCCAGAAGCGTGGTTTGTTGCTTTGTCAGCTTTTCAACCACGGAAACATCATCTTCGGGTTTCGTTGTCGATTGTTTTTTACGAATTGCTGCAAGAAGCATCGCATGAGCATCGAAAAACCGCGATTCGTAAGTACCAAACTCGGTTTCATATATTTCGAGTTCTTCAGCGTCTTCCTCAACGCTTTCCAGGATCTTGTTATGCCACTCGCAAAATTCTGACCACGACTCGTTTAAGCTTTTAAAACGTATTTCTAGCATTTCCAGAGAAATTGCATTGGTGATTGTGTTAGCGAAATCACGTGCACGAGTCAAACGTCCCTTAGCATTCCCGTATTTTTGTTTGATTAAACTCATTATGCAAAAACCGAATAAAAAAAAAAAATAACTTATTGTCTCTGCAAACTTGAATTAATGTAATATAATTTGAATCTAAAGTCAATGCAAAAGTATGTACCTACGATTAAGGCATATACATAAAATCAGCAGGCACACACAATCACTTTTTTTTTTTTTTTTGATTAAGTGTAATTAAAGCGGACTGTATCAATTGTTTTTTTTTTCCACACGAATTCTACCTCGATTTATGTCCGGCTCGAAGGACCAATTTATGTTTGCGATACACTCAATCAAAAGCGAAAATTTAATATTATTAAACAGCGAACCCAATAGAAACCAAATTTGCCAAAGCCTAACACCTTTAGTCTATGTTGAAAGAATATATCGAAATCAAACAAAAATCACCAAAAAATGTTTAATACAATTTATTAATGTTACCATATGTGTCCTGGTCAACGATCGAATTCAAAAAGATCGATGCCCAAGAGATAAGATATGATCTTAGCTATGCGAAATCGAAAGAGATTAGCAGTTATTACTGTTTAACTTAAAACAATTACATTAACTGTTTGAGTTTGAGTAGTTTTTTCAAGTTAACATAGGGTAAATAAGAAATGTTTGTGAAAGTTAACAACTAATATTTTATGAAATTGAAATTGAGTTTGAATTTACTTTATAATGTGAATCTTGCGTTATTATTCTCAAACAATATGTATTAATATATAATAACATTATGAGAATGTTAAGGTTAAGAAAAGCCTACAAAAATAAATTCACTTAATAAAAAAATAACAAAAAACAAAAAGTTAAGTAACTCTAAAACGTAACAAAAAAAAAGTGGAGGGTAATATGGACCACCTCGTCTTCAATCCATTGACGGCTATTTATCCAGTTTGGACTCTGACATATGCCTTGCCAAACAATTCACATATATCAAAATCATCAACGGTCGATCATTCATCCTCATCCAGACCCGAAATTTCTTATATTGAAATGGCGGGTAATGTGGACCACTAGTCCAAATGCTCCTTTCTTCCCGTGGTCCATATTACCCGCAACATAATGTTTGGAGAAAAAGCTATTTTACAACAAAATGAGACTGTTTACAATAGTTTTATAAATAAAAACCTTAAAACAAATATTCACTTCTTAATATTTAAAAAATAAAAGGAGAACAAACTATATTTTTAACTATAGAAAAAAGGAGAAACACCTACGAAAAAAAAATCAATGCCTTGGATTTTCTTTTAATCCGGACAACTTCGTGACGCACTACTCCTGACTACTCAAACTATACTGAGTTAAGTTTAAACAGGTCACGCACAATCGCAACCAATAGTCTCCTTGATTGCATTTGTGTAAGGCGAGAAAAGCTGGTGGTCCATATTAGCCGAGTGGTCCACATTACCCGACTTTACCCTAGCAATTAGGTTTACCGTTTGAAGTCTTCTTCTTCGTCTTCTTCTTCTTCTTCTTCTTCTTCTTCTTCTTCTTCTTCTTCTTCTTCGTCTTCTTCTTCTTCTTCTTCTCCTTCTTCTTCTTCTTCTTCTTCTTCTTCTTCTTCTTCTTCTTCTTCTTCTTCTTCTTCTTCTTCTTCTTCTTCTTCTTCTTCTTCTTCTTCTTCTTCTTCTTCTTCTTCTTCTTCTTCTTCTTCTTCTTCTTCTTCTTCTTCTTCTTCTTCTTCTTCTTCTTCTTCTTCTTCTTCTTCTTCTTCTTCTTCTTCTTCTTCTTCTTCTTCTTCTTCTTCTTCTTCTTCTTCTTCTTCTTCTTCTTCTTCTTCTTCTTCTTCATGTCACTTTGCCAAAAAAAATAATAGCAGCGATTGCCAAGTTCTATTTAAAAATTGTGTTTTTCAATTTTAATTTACGAGTCGATTTAGCAAAAAGTAAGTCCTAAACTTCTATTTTATATTTCCAATGAATTAGCTTTAAAAACATTGGCGCAAAATTTTAAGCAACCTCTTAAGGTACTAGTATGGTACTACTCAACAATTTGCTAACTTTGAAGTAGTATACTAACTCATTCTTATTAAACATTTGCTAACTACTCGTAGTATCGTACTAAAGCAATTTTCTAAATAATTTGCCTTTTTTAAGCTTTTTAAATTTGAAAGACTCATATGATGTAAGCACGATACTTAAAATAGAATGCACGACTGGGTCGCACGAACTTGGTCCTATGTAATAGACTATTAATTTAAAAAACGGATGTTATTAAAGAAAACTGTTCATAAGGATAAAATGATTTTTTTAAATTCTTTTAGTAGTAAGAGATAAAAACAGAATGCTATGCAAATATGAATTTATGCAAGATCAAAAGTTATAAGTCGTTGTAGTGGTTTCTTAAAAAAAAGCTTTTATGTATAAAATTTTTAAAACATTTTTAAGAAAAAATATTGGTACGCCAACTTCAAGTTTTTATTATTGTACGAAGAAGAGTTTAATTTCCAAAAAAAATACGAATCCGTTCTTGAGATATCGAATTTTTCAAAAAAATGACTTTTTTTTCAAAAAATTGAAAAAGTATTTTTTTATTTTTAAAGTTTTGAAATGCAATGTTTTTAAAACTTTTTAAGAGCTTCTTTATAAAAAATTTCATTAAAATCCGTTTTGCCGATAATGAGAAATTCAAAGTTCGAAAAAATCGTTCTATGGTAGGTACAGTCAGTAATATATCTAGATTTCAATTTTTTTTTATTAAATTATATATCGTAAAATATCAAAAGAAAAAAAAATTTAGCAAAATTCTTAGAACCGTTGTCGAGAAAAATACGATTTTCGAAAACCGTTTTTTAAAATTTGTATGGAAGGTACCGTTAGTTTTAGATAAAACAAATTTTTTGTTCTCAAATCTCTCAGATTATATTAAGAAACTTTTTTTTTTTGTTGTCTGTTTTGTTTTTTTTTGTTGTTTTTTTTTTTGTTTTTTTTTTTAAATCCAAAAAATAAAGAATTGAAAATTTGGATATGTAATAATATTCAAGCTTTGGAGGACTCTTAGCATAAAAAAAATGATTTTAATCGGCTGTACCGTTTTGGAGAAAATCAAAAACCAAAAAAATGGACCCAGGGAGGCTACCAAAAATAAAAATTTTTGGGAAATTTTTTTTCAACCATTAGCTAGTTTTAACCAAATAAAATTTTTCAATTTTTTTTTTAATTCTGTGGGACAGTTTTTGAGAAAAAAAAAAATTGTTATAAAATTTCGAAAAAAAATCGTATAGCAGGTACCGTTATTTTTTGTCTTAAAAAAAAAAAGAAAAAAACGTGTGGGGGAAAAAAATTAAAACCCATATCTAACAAGTTTGCAGAAAATCGGTCCAGCCGTTTAGGCTGTAGTCGAACCGACAGACAGACAGACAGAATTGCGAGACCCACTTTTTTGGTCTTCGCTATCATCGTAATGTCAAGTTTGATCAAAATCTCGAGTTCGATTTTTTTTACGAATGCATAACTTGTCTTATACGAGTAGTACCTATAAGTCGCAAGTAAAAATAAAATAGCTGTTTGATGATTTTAACTTTAATAAAATGTTAGAGAAAGTATACGATGCTAAACTTAATTAAAATTTGCGAGATCGTTGATATAACTATGTATCATGCTAAAACAGTTTTAACATCGTACTAATTCTTATGCTTATTACAGACCGCAGAACCAAAAGTAAGCTCAGTTTCTTGTGGTTTGTTCAGCGAAAATGGTAAGATATTCCGTTAAATTTGAAAAAGCTGAAATCCGCGGGCGTTAGCAAGTTCTAACGCTTTCCTACATCAAACGTGTTTTTAGATTTTCAAGAATGCATCCTACTGCAGCAGCTACGAAAATAGTGGGTGAACTTGATTTACCATGCGATGTACATACAGTAAGAAGACGATTGAGGGAACACAATTTAAATGCTCACATAAACAAGAGAATGAAGTTATTAAGCATTTGGGATGCAAAGCGTTGCAGCAACGTGTTTCGTTTGTTCACTACACACGTGGCAACTGTTGCCGCAACCACAGTACTGTTGGAGCAACCGACCGAAAATATCAAAACTTTTTGATATTTCTGGCAACGGTTGCAGCAACACAAAATCAATTAGCAACATAGCTACACACGAAGCAACGGTTGCTTCAACATGGCTGTATTGCTGCAACGGTTGCCTCGGAGCGTAGGTAGCATTGTGAATCAGCTGAACGCTACCAAGTAGAAGAGAGTGATTTATCCTCTCTAAAGGCACTCCAAATAATCAAATTAGTCAAAGGGATAAACTTGGAGAAGGAAGAGTTGTAGAGTAAGCAACTCATCTAGCCCTGGGTGGTGGCACAATTGATTTTTACAGGTCGCAATGCAAACCTCACTTTTAATATTCACTTATCCATTAGCTTTATAATAAAAACGTTTTTCTTTTTATTTCAATGCTAGTTTTAGTAATACCAACACAAGCAAATGATACCCTCAAAATTGAGACTGTGCCCCTACAGACAAAATCCTACGTACTGCAATGGTACATACCTATCTTTATTCTGAAGTAAAAGCTAACTTTACTTTTCTGAAGATTTTTGACGCCCACAATTAATGCGATCTCAGAGCAACTCTACCACGTCAGTTATTTTAGATGTTCCAATCAACATGTGCAAAACTACTGCGTATTCGAAATGTTTAAGGTTATATTAAATACTGAAATAATTTTCCCCAAACGAATATTTACTGAATAATATTAATTAAATTCTACATTTGAAATAGGTATTCAGAAACAGATCGAGATTTTGAACATCGTGAAATTACGATCATAGAGAACAGAACAAAGAAGAACCCGCAATTCCTTCTATATGCCTGTGCCTCGTCCTGCAGCTTAAATCGCTGAATCACGTTTTCTCCTAGAATCAATTTCTTTTTTGTAGCTCCAAAACTAATGGTACCTATCAGCCAATCGGCTCTATCGAAGTAACCGTCGGAGCGAAACTTTCTCCGCAAAGCATCATTCTTCGGAAATTCAATTTCGATATATTTTTTAGAAAATAAACACCATAAGCATTTTAAACCATGACAAATCCGTGAAAGAGTGTAATTTATTGTTTATAAAAAGTATTTTTTTCAATTTTAATGCGCTAGGGTTTTTAAGAAATATAATTATATGCACCGATTTTTAAATCAAAACTATCGAATAAAGTCCCCTACCTATTTCCATACACGTTTTTTGTTTCCATTTGAAGTGTCAAAAAAAGAACAAATTGAAAAAAAAAAAACTTTTGAAACACAATTTTATATTAATTTGACTAATAGGTACTTTAATCACAATGGAAATGGACCAATACACAAAACAAAAGATCACGAACATACTTTTTTTCCATCCAAACATCGGTCCCAATTAATCTAACTGATTGGGCCAGATCTTCCCAAACACAGCTACAATCAGTGATGCCAGACTTTTAAAGCGTAAAATCCCAGAATGAATAGAAAAAAACCCTTTTAACCCACGGTGTTACAAGAAAAAACCCACAAATATCCCACGAAGTGTAAAATCAAAAATTTATAGTTTTTTTTCATTATAATCCATTTTAAAATTAAAAAAAAAACAAGTTTCTTATAACAAAACATACTTACGATTATTTATTATTCAGTCTTCAACAAACTTAAAAATAAAATAAAATTAAAAATAAAAAACAAAAAATCACACATTCAGTCTGATAAAAAAAAAAACAAAAAAAAAACTCATTTCACACCTAGGCTAGGACCGCACTTGCGATTTTTCGACGAGGCGATTAAAAATTCGTAGTCACTACAAATTATTGTCATGCACGCACTTGCGATTTTTTGCTTCACATTTAAGGCCATGTGTCTTACTTTTTGCGACTAAGAAATCGTGGATTAAAAATCGCATGTGCGTGCATGCCAATTTCTCTTTGCGACTACGATTTTTAAGTCGTAGTAATTTAAATCGCAAGTGTGGGCATATCCATTTGAGTACATGTGTTTCATTTACTCGTAAGTTTACGATAATCGCATCGCAAGAAAAATGAAACAAATTGCGACTTTTAAATCGTCATGATTTGTTGGTAGCAAGTGCGTTCATTCTCATTTAAATTCATGTGTTCTATTTTTGCGACTAAAAAATCGTGTGATTGAAATCGCAAGTGCGTCTTAGCCTAAACCTTTAAAAAAACAAAACAAAAAAAACTTATTTCACACTTAACTTATAAGAAAATCTCGTATGTAGTTATAAGAATTGATACCTATATGAACATTATTACATTTACATATTTTATGTGTAAATTTTTGAATTATGTACGGCTGTGCTCCTCCTTAATTTCAAAATTGTAGCAGTAAATATTTTTGGCCTGGAAGCATGATCTTAATAAGCAAAATGCCAATTTCTTAATAAGCAAAATGCCAATTTGATTCAAAAGATCGGATATTGAAAAATTTCTACTGCTGGACAGTAGAAAACATTAAATGCTATATTTGAGCCAAGAAATTGAAGTTGACCAACAACAGCATCCTTAAAAGGCTGATTAGTTCTGAAACGGATGATTTATAAAAATTCAAACAATTTGTTTTTAAATCTGCTCTTTCGGTGCTGTCCAACTAGATCAAGGAATCCTCGTATTCTTGACCCAAAAATATATTTTCTGTAATATCCAACGTACTCGTATTATTATTTATTAGTAAGATTTAGTTAGATTAGTAGGAATTTTTTTTTAACAAACGAAAAACGAAAATTCTCATTATGAAAAAACCCTTTTTTTTGTTCTACGAGCTTCAAAAAAACCCTTTATCCCTTTTTGCTTTTTTAAGACCACAAAAACCCACAAAAAGGGATAAAACCCACGATATGGCATCACTGGCTACAATTTCTGTTGTCCTTTGGTGTAATCCGCTCATATTAGTGCGAACTTATTTTTTCGTTCTGCCTAAGAACAACAAGTCTATTATAAATAGGTAACACAAGTAAACGCAAATAAAATTAATTTCCTTATTAGGTGCGTTTTATTATTCACAAATCTATCTGGATCCGGATCTGGATTAAGTTTTAACATGTATTACAAAAACAATTTGGGATCCTGTTTTCTATCGGGATCTATTTCAAAGATCCAAAAATTAGTTATTACAAAATTTACAAACCAAAGGATAAAAAGAGACGGACTTATAACACTGCTGTCACTAAGATCCGTATCGTTTTATTTTCAAGGGAAGATCCCGATCCGGATCCAGATAGATTTGTGGATAATAAAACGCACCTATTATGTACTTACATTTTAATAAACTATTTCTTTAAAAAAAAAACACTTTCCGCAACAAGAACTTGTAGGAGGATTTCGGAGAAAATTTTGTTTGTATGTGTCAAAAATAAGACCATTAGAAGTGGTTCATCGCACACAAATTCATGCGTTGAATTTCGTCGGACAGAATTTCCGAACAGCTGATCGGAGAAATACCTTGAAGCTAAATGTCTTCGATTCGTAGGAAATCGGAGAGGATTCCACTCCGACGCCGACGCCGACGGTTACCTCGATAGGACCGAATATGAAAAACCCTGCTTATGTCAAAATGACTATAACATTTTGATAGAGAAATCATGAAATTTAAGTAACAATTATTTCAGGTATGGTCTATAATTTGGTGGAAAAAAAATGTAAGTGGTCATACAATTTTGTTTATTTTCGACTTTTTCATTAATGACTCTAATGATTTTAATAAAAAAAATTAAACAGGAGCTCCTTTGAAATTGAAATAATATTATACTTTAAGATTTTCAAAAAAAATATTTTTTGAATTTAAAAAAAAATTTTTTTTTTTTGAAAATTCAATATCATGAAAAAATGTGTGGACGCTTGTTTTTTGAAAGTATTTTCTAAATAATCATGCTTATTTTGACATTCTTATGAATAGTCTATTCGTTAGAATGATTCTATTCCTTCGAATGAACTTTCTTAATTTTGAGATTCGAACGAATAACATTCATTTGCGAAAGATAGCATAAAATGAACTTCAAAAACGATTCATTTTCATTATCATCTGTTTGACATTTAATATATTTTTATTTGAATTAGTATGACCGTTTTACATTTTTTTATTTCTAAACATTTTATAGATGTTGGATAAAGAATCAAGAAACAAAATAAATAATACACTTTTTCATTATAAAGTAAAGTTTAACCATAAAGAACTACATATTCATTACATTTTGTGTGTCAACTCAGCTGTTTTGAAACTATTCCTAAAAAAAATAAGTTGTTCATGACGTGTTCTAAATTTTTAATTTTTTTCGTATACACTTGGTCACACTAAAATATCAAAAACAAAAGAGAAGTGTTTGTGAAATGTCAAAACCAAAAAGTGAAATCTTTATTTATTTGTAATTTGTTTATTGTTTAATAATTTAAATTTCTTTGATAAAAACATAAAATAATAAATAAAAAATAAAAATATGGCATTTGTGTTGCTTATAAATGAAGATGGTGTTGAAGAAGTGCAGAGGAGAAGAATAGTGGATTCGTTTTTGATTTGAAATCAGACCAAACCTGCAAGAAATTTGTTTGGTTATTTTGAACAGTTTTTCAACTTTTTTTACCTTTTTCCTAGTAGCACCGTCCTTGGAAGGTGGTCCACAACTATTTAATCTCCGCGGTTTCCTTCCAAAATCTTTCCATATTAACGCGGGTGGTAAAAAAAACCCTTTGCTACCTCCAGGTTTTCTTCCATTATTTTGATTAACTTTTCCCTTTGTTCGCGGTTTGTCCAGTTGGAATGCGACCTTTAAACATAAAACAACAAAAAAATTAATAAAAGTAATTTATTTTCCATGAAATAATTAAAAAAAATACATGTTTTGTTGCTTACTCGACAGAAAAATTCAAACGACACAAAAATGACATTTAATTCTATTCTTTCGAATGTCAAAATTGAATTAGCTTTCGCAAATGAATGAACTTTCTATGGATTGGGTGAACTTTCGATTTGTTCGATTAACATTCTAATCGCCGAGTCTCAAAATTAAGTTTCAACGAATTCGACTCACTTTCGAACGAAAGAGAATGTCAAAATAAGCACCAATAATATCTATCTTAAAAAATCAACAAATAAATAATTCCTGGTCTTTGAATAGATATGATGTCAAAACGTTTATCTGACTGTTTCGGATTGAATGTTCTTTTTCAACATAATGTCCATGAGCAACATGAAAGTACAGTATAATAGACTTAAAATCCATATAATCATTATGTCGGCGGAAATAATAACACAGTCTTTTATCAGCTAGAAGAGCTCATAAAGGTTTTAACCTACAGTTTTTAAAGCGCAGCAACGGATTTTTATAAACCCAGAAATCCAGTTTAATGAGCATCAATTTAAAGTGATAAATTTAATCATTCTTCCTTATAATGCCTGTTTTAAGTTATAATGAAATCATACGAGTAGGTGAACAATTGTACACCCCTTCAATATTTAACCGAAATTTGGTTTGTATACTAAAAAAGTAAGAAAGCTTATGCGCATTTTTAAATGAATTATTTAAAACTCAATTTACTTATGTACTCGTATATACCTACTTATTTGTACGCTATGAGTTTCGAAACCTACAAATACATTGATCTTTGATATTATACTTCATCCAACAAAAATATGCAGTACACATCTTATGGGAGAGCTTTTTCAAAATCAGTAGCGTGCTATATTTTTGCACAATACTAAATTGAAAGAACTCCTCCATAAAAAAGTGTTTGTGTGCCCGTAAATTTTCTATTGCATCTGACACAGACCCAACGTCCTATTGACCGCACATCTGAGTGTGCCTTGTGCCAGTGTGCACTGAATTGCTGTGGCCTATGTAGTCCAATCAAATTAGTATTTTATATCTACAAAAAATACTGCGTCGAATTTTTTTTTTGTTTCTTAAAGAGTACCTATTGGAGAGTGTAAATCCAAAAAGTTCGAACAAAAAACGCCCTTGCGTTGTCCGCCATTTTGAAAAAGGCTTTGGAAAGCTTGAACTCGATTTTCTCGGCTCCTATCATATATAGAGCTGTATTTTTTTTTAGGTTTGTACGTTAAAACATCTTCTTTAACTTTTGTTGAGAAAAAAATTTGAAACCTCTTTCCAAAAAAAAGTTATCGACGAAAAACTGTCGAGATTTTGAAGTAAAAAATGGTTTTCAACGTTTATCTCGCCTCATGTTCATCTGATCAAAAAAACAGTTAAGTTGTTTTTTATAGATCACTTTATTTCCTACATTTTGGTATCTTTAAATTTTATGTGCGACAAAAACTGTAGGAAATATAACCTGTCAAAATGGCCAATATCCTGCGAAAATTAAAAAAAAAAAAAAGAAATTTACTCACGTTTGAAAATTTTCAAATTTGATTATGTTCATTATGAAATTTAAAGAAACAGTTCAAACTCTTTTCCACAACACCACCGAGGTAGAGTTACGGCGCATTTTTTTCCAACGATGTTGATAGCAACGTTTTGGGAGCCGCCGGAGAAAAAGGTTTTATTGCGTTTGGGAAGGAAAATGGGTCACTGGATTCTTTGCGATATAGCGACTTTGTTAAAACGTCAAAAAAAAACTAAGTTTAATTTAATTTACTGGATGATGTGAAGACTTTTCCTCACCTGAAAACATTGAAGAAACTACCATTGACGATCCCAGCACAAACAAAGTTAATATGGAGCGCTCACAGCTGTACCGAACCAAGTCATTTTAAAGATTTCCGCAAAATTGACCTCTATTTAGAGCTGTAATGAACTACATAGTTCATTTAGAGCTACATAGTTCTGAACTATAGTTCATTACAGCTCTAAATAGAGGTCAATTTTGCGGAAATTTTGACGTTGGTTTTGGATTTTTTTAAAATGACTTGGTTCGGTACAGCTCTTAGCCCTCCATATGATCATTGATATCCGCACGCCTAGCCCCAAAAAAAAGGAGATAAGAACGACATGAAAAAACTATGCCACATTGAGCTATCGATAGGCTGAAATAGAAACGAAAACGATTGAATCGTGGATTATACCTCCTGGGGACACCACATTCAAAAAAATGCGCCGTAACTCTACCTCGGTGGTAGTGTGGAAAAGAGTTTGAACTGTTTTTTTTTTAAATTTCATAATGAACATAATCAAATTTGAAAATTTTCAAACGTGAGTAATTTTTTTTTTTTAATTTTCGCAGGATATTGGCCATTTTGACAGGTTATATTTCCTACAGTTTTTGTCGCACATAAAATTTAAAGATACCAAAATGTA
Source organism: Philhelius festivus (assembly GCA_963931855.1). Taxonomy (NCBI): domain Eukaryota; kingdom Metazoa; phylum Arthropoda; class Insecta; order Diptera; family Syrphidae; genus Philhelius; species Philhelius festivus. Next base: position 4,080,571 of record OZ007556.1, on the reverse strand, counting down.
GGAAATAAAGTGATCTATAAAAAACAACTTAACTGTTTTTTTGATCAGATGAACATGAGGCGAGATAAACGTTGAAAACCATTTTTTACTTCAAAATCTCGACAGTTTTTCGTCGATAACTTTTTTTTGGAAAGAGGTTTCAAATTTTTTTCTCAACAAAAGTTAAAGAAGATGTTTTAACGTACAAACCTAAAAAAAAAATACAGCTCTATATATGATAGGAGCCGAGAAAATCAAGTTCAAGCTTTCCAAAGCCTTTTTCAAAATGGCGGACAACGCAAGGGCGTTTTTTGTTCGAACTTTTTGGATTTACACTCTCCAATAGGTACTCTTTAAGAAACAAACAAAAAATTCGACGCAATATTTTTTGTAGATATTTCGAATTAATTAATTTAATTTGACTGGACTAATGGCTGTTGGTGATATTCAATTTCAACCCCCATTAAATATCGATGTGCATTCAGAGTTACCCTTGTTCATTTGTTAACTTGTTCAGTTTTTTTTCCTTGGGTTTTTATTGAGGTGCTTTTGATTTTAGAGCTTTAAAAAAAGGGTCAATTTAAAATCAGCACTACGACAACCCTGTGAGAGCTTTAATGAAGGACAGATTTATGCAATCCACTGTAGCCAGAATGCGAGGCAAACTTCCTATCTTGCCCACACTGCATATTTTTGTTGGACAGAGTATAGTCCCAGGGTGAAGTTTGGTCAAAATCGATCTAGCAGTTTTTCAATAACTGCATTTTGAGGGTGAAAAAACGTTTTCCAATTACGCTAGTATTTTCTCAAAAAAAAAAAAAGAAAAAGACAGATGTTAAAGTATTAACAACAACATTTTTTGAATTCCCACGAAACTTTAAACTTAATAATAAATGCAAGACCTCATCATTTTATTTAATCACCGATTGATAAAATTAACTTTTTCTGCTGCGAATTAGAATAAAATACGCATTGGTTCAGCTTAAGCATCTTGTTTCGTTTTTAGATTTTATTTAAAATAGAATACAATCATTTTAAATCAAACTTGATTCAAAAGATATCAAACGTAAATGTCATGAAGCTAATAGGTTAACAGAGCTAGGTCAAATGCTTCATTAATATAATTTTTTTTATTTATTCTATTTCAACTTAAATATGCAGTTTGTTTTTTGCCAATTTTTGTGTTTTCTTTGACATTGTTTTATAACTTAATTTTATTTTATTAATGGATCACAAACAAAAAAATCAAAATCGTAAAATACAGGAAATGTGAAGTTTCAAGCCCAATATCTGATGTATTTGCATAGTTTTTTTTCCGATTTTCGAAAACAAATTCACAAGCAAACTTATTAACACAAGTTTCTTAGACTTGTGATGTGAAAGACCGTAGAAAATTAAATTGTCTGGCTGGAGATTTGCAATAAATATTTGAATGCAATATCTATTCGATTCATATATTTTTGTGCCAAGATATTGATAACTAGTTCCCATTTGTGTCCCTTAACGTTTTGAACTACATATCAGGCAAAGTGCTTGAAAATAATTAAAAAGCGGCTCATATAATCAGCGAAGTGTTGACGCAATTTAAAGTTTAAAAAACAAAAGTTTAGTTAAATTTTACTTCAGTGAAAACAATTAACAATATACATACTCGTAAGACCGGTTTTAGTGGACAATATTGGGATAAGATTTATGAGAGACTTACTTTTTAATATTTTTTTTTATATTTTATTATAATTTTTATAATAAATCACTTATTAACTCCTAGTTTTACAGTGGAAGTTTAAACTTAAGTTCAGTTGAACCTGAACTGGAGTTTAAATTTGATGTTCAAATTGTCCGAGATTGCAGTCTAATCTGAACTTCAGTTCTATTGAACGTAGATTAACTAAACTGTTTTCACTTTCTATCCGAATCAAAGAAAAAACAATCAATGAAAGTTTGCTTTGTATCAGTTGTGACCTGTAATAAATTCTATTTTCAAATGTTTGAAGGGGTCGTTGAACTGAGGTTCAAACGGCAGTATAGTCTCGTTTAGCTTAAACTACAGAAAGAACTCTGTTCAAGGTTTTGTGAAACCAAATTTGTTGTTGAACTGAAGTTTAAACCAAAAGTGGGGCTTAAACTTCCACTGTGGAACTGGAGGTATGTACGAGTAAGTAAAAGTAATATAGATCTAGCCACCAGACTTTCAGCTAGTTTTATAGGATTTTGAATTTAATTTAAATTTTCTAGTGGAAGAGAGGTTAGTAGGTAAAATATTAGTCTAATATTTATTTGTGAAGGGGTTGACACTACATTGCATTTATATAGTTTTAAAGCGCGTCAAAGGAATTTTTCCAAGTATGATGAAGATTAAAGAAGATTAAAACCTAATGTGGTCCAAATTCTTTTCAAACCAAAAAGTTGATCTGGTATCCAAATATCGTGTTTTTCTCGCCACAGTCAAAACATGTATGTGCTATGATGCACAGGTTTTTGGATATTTGCCCCTCGAGGAGTATGAAGCCATTCAAAGGTATTTCTTCAAACATTTATTCAGATTTTTGCCTTTGCATACCCTTTTATATCGTTTGTTGGCTTCTATATATTCTGCTTTAATACTTTTTGCATAATTTCTTCGAAATAAATTGAAAATTGTCAAACAACTTTTTCTTATTTTTTTCGCACTCAACATTATACCATTCGAATTTTGTTCGTAGCCAGCTGTTCTGTATAGACAACATTCCCTTGAGACTGATCTTGGATTTTCTTGAATAATTATCTATAGACAGTTGGATTTGTGTGCCTTTCGGGAGTGCTCCAAGTTGAGTGGTTTTGGATTGGTAAGGTAACAACGATGAAGAGGAAACATTTAGACCATGATTTTTGACCATTGATTGAAAATGATATTTCCATTGATTTACATGTGTTAACAGCGTTCATTAATGCAGAAGGTAGTTTGTCTGTTTTTTTTTAAGGGATAATATAATAATATTTGCTTACGTCAGATATAATAGGACAGTTTTTTTATGTTGCGATATAAAAAATAAAATGGACGACTGGATCGCAAGAACTTACTCCTATGTAATAGACTAGGAATTTTAAAAACGAATGTTATTAGAGAAAGAAAAAATGTTCATAAAGATAAAATTAATTTTTACTTGCGACTTATAGGCACTATAAGGCAAGTTATGCATTCGTAAAAAAAATCGAACTCGAGATTTTGATCAAAATTAACATTACGATGATAGCGAAGACTAAAAAAGTGGGTCTCGCAATTCTGTCTGTCTGCCTGTCGGTTCGACTACAACCTAAACGGCTAGGCCGATTTTCTTTAAACTTGGTAGATATCATTTTTAATTTTTTTCCCACACACATTTTTTTCTTTTTTTTTAAGACCAAAAATAATGGAACCTGCCATACGATTTTTTTTTTCGAAATTTTATAAATATGTGTTTTTCTCAAAACTGTTTGACAGATTAAAAAAATAAAAATACAAAAAACTTTCTTTTAGTTAAGACTAGATAATGGTTGAAAAAAAATTGTCCGTTATTGAGGGTACCCCCCAAAGAACCATTTTTTGTTTTTGATTTTCTCACAAACGGTACAACCGATTTTGATCATATTTTTTTTGCTCCCCAAGCTCCCCAAAAACTTGAATAGAATTGTGTATTCAAATTTTCAAAAATATTTTTTTTGGATTTTTAAAAAAAATTCAAATTTTTTTTTTAAACTCCCAATTTTCAAAAACCCCATTCTTGATTTTTTAAAACTTGATAAATGAAAGTTTCTTAATATAATCTACAAGAAGTAAGAAAAAAAATTGAAAATTTGTTAAAAAATGGTATTCAAAAATCGTATTTTTCTCGAAAACGGCACCTAGAATTTTGATAAATTTTTTTTTTAATTAATTCTTACGATCTTTAATTTAGTAAAAAAAGATTTGAAATTAAGATATTACAGCTTGTACCTACTATAGAATTAGAATAACGGATTTTAATGAAATTTTGAAAAACATTACATTTCAAAACTTAAAAAACAAATATTTTTTCAAGTTTTGAAAAAAAAATCATTTTTTTTTTGTAAAATTCGATATTTCAAAAACGGCTTAGTATTTTTTTTTTGAAATTTAATTTTCATTCGTACAATAATAAATAATAAAGTTGTAGTACCAAATTTTTTTCTTAAAAATCTTTTAAAATTTTTGTATATAAAAGTTATTTTTTTAAGAAACCACTACAACGCCTTTTAAGTTTTGTTCTTGCAAAAATTCATATTTGCATAGCATTCTCTTCTTATCTCTTACTACTAAATGAATTTAAAAAATGAATTTTATCCTTATTAACAGTTTTCCTTTTCTCTAATAACATTCGCTTTTAAAATTCCTAGTCAATTAGGATAAACAGGAGTAAGTTAGTGCGACCCAGTCGTGCATTTTACTTAAACTCATTCAATTCAGGAGGTCTTTCTTTAGCCTTACTGAATGTATTTGGAATGCGTCCAATATACATATCTTTCCCATAGCAATGTTCAGACTTCAGACATTCAAATTCAATTTGTATTGTTATCCGTTTTTAAAACCTCTCCAACTTTCCTAAGCGCTCACATTGCACTCAAACATTTTAAGGGAAGTCATAATCCCTTTAGTAAAAGTGCTGACAATATTTTTAATAGTACTACTAGTAACATATTTAGAAAGCTTTGAATTCATGAATAAAATTCTGAATAAAATTTCGTGTTCTTTTCAGATCTATATACTTATCATTCCATTCAAATCACGGTGATATGGGAAATAAAATCACAAGAATCAGCAGAAAACCATTCAAAAATAAAAAGAAGAAGTCCAAAAATAATGGTCAAAACACAGCAAAGGAACCTGAATGTCAGTGCAGCTTGTTTCCCAATACCGCAACAACACCAACATGCATAAAATGTGTGTCTGGAATTATGCAAGAAATAGAAACGAATCGTTCAAATGGAAAACGTGCAATTTACAGCGGCCATTGGAGGATCATAGAAAATTCAACTGTACCAATTAGTGGTTCTCAATTTGATGTTAAAAAATTCGATAAAGTTTTCAAATCGCATCAACAATATCCCCCTCAAATTGATGAATCAGAAAATGATGATTCTGAGTTTGAAGATGCACAATCAGATACGTTACAATCTGAGCCTTCAGAAAGAAGTAAAAAACATTCCGAAGAATTGCAAGACGATGACAATAATTCCAATAACAATTCTTACTCGTCGATATTTGATGTATTTGAAAAATGGGAATGCGATGCATTGTTGAGCAAATCAGCTCTTGATGAAATGTTCTTTTATCCTGCGATTGGAGAAGCTGTTGAATGTGACGGATTTAACGAAAAATATGAACAAATTAAGAAATTAACACCTATTGAAACACAATTGAATGGCAATAGAACAAGTTTCTCATCAATCAATGATGAAAAGCAATTTGATGAAACCAACAAGACTGATGACCCATTATTTGATGAAACTCACATCTATGACACAGTAGCTAGCTCTGAGGAATTTGATAATATGATACGAAAAGATTCACAAAATCAATCGTTAAATGTCCGACAGTTAAAATCTTTCAAAGATGATGACTCAAAATCGAAAGAATTGCCTTTTCATGCTACACATTTTGACGCAACACAACAAAAAACCATCCCATTCAATGCTACGCAATTCGACACCAGACAAATTGATAACTCCAAATATGATGGAATATTATTTAACGATTCACAATTTGATGCCAAATATTTTGATGCCACAGAACCATGCTTTGTCACTCAACTTAAAAAATATCAAATCAGTGTTTCAAAACTTGATCCAGTGATACAACTTAATACAAATCGGCCATTCAAAAAATCGCAATTCAATGCATTAGAATTTAATGCTAAGCAACAATTTAAAACATTAGAATCTAAAGGAGCAAAGCTTGATGATAATGAGCTATTAAACGTAGCCGAAAACCAATGTGATGATGCAAAGCTATCTTCTACACTAATCAATAATGCAATGTCTGATGTCACGGAATTCGAAGCTGCACTAATTCGAACAGCTCAATTTGTAGCTTCACATTTCGGGGCTGAACGATCAAATGGCACTCATTTGCCTATCAAAAACTTCAATGCTGCACCATTTCGCAAAACTAAATTCAATGCTTCAGAATTTGATGCGAAGCAGTTTTTAATATCGCAATTCAATACTACACAATTGGATGTTCCAAATTTTGATTCACGACAGTTTACTGCTTCTCAATTTGATGCTATGGCATTCAAAGCTCAAAAATGCGGTAAATTTATCAAAAATCGTTCAAGACTTGACAAATCTCAAATATCTCATGACAACTGTTTAAATGTCACTGAATTTGACGCAAAATTGTATAATGCCGCACAATATGGTTCAAGGCAAGTATATGCAACATAAAAGTCTTGAAGTTAAAATATGGACTCACAGTTATCAGAAATATATAATTTAGTTTTTAAATAAAACACTGGTACATAAAATTGTAAATCTGACAGAGAGCAGTTCCAGCTCTTGGATTTTCTGTTTTCTACGAATTTATTTCGATGAAGTTGCAGTTCAACCTTGAATTGAATTGAACAAAGTTTCAAAATGAAGAGAACTCAAAAAAATTTGAACTTCAAATTGTTTTGCTTTTTGATTTTTGTTTCTCTTTTTCATTTGTTGCTAAAATCTAATAAAAACGAATAGTACTTGTGAAGCGATGAATTTTTGCTGAAATAATTCGTTCGTCAACCTTCAAACGAAATCGCTCGAATTTAGTCAAACCGTTTGACTTAAAGCAAACGTCAGATTCGTTATATCAATATAAGAAAATAAAAAGTCAGCACCACGCGGAGAAACAAAATCAGCTAAATATATTTTTTATTATTTAACTATTCTTAGAAATGGCATGTATAAAATTAATATGATAAAAATGTCTACTCTGGCGTATATGTACGTACTTTTAAAATAAATGTTAAACTATCGAAAAGTGAAGCCAATAAACATAATGTTTAAATATTTAAGGTTAATTTATATTGATTGTTTAAATGAATTCAGTGAAAGAAATATATTTTTATTCTATGTTATCGATATTTTTGTTAAATAATTTGTTATAAATACAATCTTTTTTCTATTGCATTCTATATATATTTTTGCGTTATGAATAAAAACCAAAAAAAAAAAGAATTTATTCTTTTCGCTTTGTTTTCATTGACAGTCAAAATGATTGCTTCATTGGATGTGAAAATTATTAAAAATATACATATGTTTGTAAACCTTTTAGTGCTTATTAGGATTGATTAAAATCTTAAGGCCCAACTTGAAAATTTTACAACGTGGGATGCTGGTTATATTTCTAGCATTGTCTAGTAAGCCTTAAGGCAAAATTTTAGTTCTAAATCGGTTCAGGACTTGGTCAGAATTTTATTTTATTTTATTTTATTGTTCAATATAATAGTCTTTATACTAATGGTGTCAAAGTGCAAGAGGAAAATATGTCGTTGCGCAACAACGCGCAAGAAAAAAGCGCTAAAAATGTATAAATAATCTCCAAAATAACCCTACAGAAATTATTTCCATGGCTTACATTATCTCATGAGATGAAACAATGAACAAAATTCAAAATTAAAATATTCAATCGAAAATAAACCCGAAATATAAAAAACGACTGCAAAACAACGAAATAATGCCGAAGTACCAGACTAAATTTTACATGCGGTTCTCATTGTTATAAGAGTTTAAGTAAGTTGCAAATTGAATAAAATGTAATAGGTTCCAAAATATTGTCATAAATTATGTTATAAAATCCAAATGCAACATCATATACATATGTATGTAAATATCTTTCAAAAGTTTTTGGACATTTTTAGAATTTGAACAATTGAACAAAAATTCGTTTCACCAAATACAAATTTGAAAATGCTTCCAAAAATCAAATCAGTTTGCCAATAATATGCTAAGAAAAATTATTTCCCGTTGAGCATTTGTTGTGAAAAGTTCTTTAATTAAAAAATACGACATTTAAACAAAGCCCAGACTATATTCTAAGATCTGTCAACGTCTGACAATGAGAGATGGAAATGAGCTGACAGTGTAGTGTACACAGCGGGCAGGTCTTGTCCCAAAGTTTAAAAATTTCATTGTTAGATGTTTGGTCAAGTAATGACTTTTTCGACTACATTTTTAAGTTGATAATTGTCAGTTCACATCGTTGGCAGATTATTGCCTATTAAAAATTGTTCGTTATGTTGGCAGGTATTAACAGCCAAAATAAAAAATGTTTTCTTGTTAACTAAAGCATCGCTGCTCGATTTCAATTTTTAAAAAATTCCGTTGCACCATTTAAGCTAAATGCAGACGATTCTCAAATATTATAATAATGGTCTGATCTGTCAATGTCTGATAAAAAGGTACTAACGAGCTAACAAAAGCCAACTTACAATGGTAAATTTTCAGTTCACATGGTTGGCAGATTTTTTTTCAAAGTCTAACAATATAATTGTCAGGTGATCATGCCAATCACCTGATAACGATTTTTCTAACTTTGTCAAGTTGAAAATTATCAGTTCAGATGATTGGCAGATGTTTTTTTTTATTAAAAATTGCTCTCTGCGTTGGCAGGTACTGTCAGAAAACTTAAATCTTTTTTTTCCTTACGTCACTAGAGGGAAATTTGAAGGGTGGCCAGTTTATATTCTTGTCAGATACCATAAACAATTACATCTGACAATGTCAAACAAGTCTAACAATTAGAAAATTGTCACTCGTCACGCTCACAGTATTTCCAGCTAGACGAATATTACAGAGGAATAATTATTTGAGTACTGACTATTTTATTTGAGGGCTGGTGATAAAAAAGCGATAAAACAATAAAAGCATGAAAACAAGGAGACCTTACGATGGTGTTCAAGAAAAACAAAAGTTTCCGTAATAGATGTGTCTCCTATAAGTTTTATGATGAATGCCTTATAGTTTATAGATAAAAACCGGATCCCTGTTTTATCGCTTGTTTCACAAGCAATGCTTACTCGAAGTAGCCAGTTGCATTCCTCCCCTTTATCAATTCATCCGTGATACCCGCTTCGCTAGGAATGCTCATCAGTTCACACTTGAGCCTAACTTTGGTCGTACCGTCAAATATAGAGATTCGTTTTTTAGTCGCACAACACGATTATGGAATAACTTACCCGGCACAGTTTTCTCCGCCATTTCAATTTGCAAACATTCAAAACCAATGTTCATCGTCACCTCCTTTCTCTCTCTCCCTAATATCCCCATCGACCATGCTATGATTAACATTACAAGGGTAAGGGTCTATAAACATACCCTTGAGCGCGAGTGAATTATAAAAAAAAATGAAAAAAATAGCTTGCACCATTTAAGAGAACCTAAGTATTTCGCTGTGTTTTTTGCTGCTACGTTGGATTAATGATCATTCCATAAAAGATAATGATCAGTTTATGTAAAGCAAGTGTGTATTTCACGAATAATGGCATGCATGGTATATTTTGAAGAAATCTTTTTGGTTTTGAAGCATACCTCGTCGTTTCAATTTCACACAACCGAAGAACAGGGTTGTGAGTCTGGAAACAAATATGAAACGCTGAGGGTAACAATTAAGTGGATGAGAGGTTTCAGACAAGATATCATTTATTAAGAAGAGAGCTAAACATTTATTATTTAATTACAAACTTAAAACCGTTCAGAACAGCTCAAATCTACCGATCCCAAAGGTTATTTCCAATCCAACGAAGGAGATGTTCATCGATACCAATTGCACGGATTCTCGATAAGAGGTCTTCATACCAAAGTCTTTCAATTGCTTTACAAATATATATTAAGTGCAATGTCCTTTAGTTCTCCAAAATGATATAAGCCTAGGTTCCACTTTTCGGTGAGATATAGGGCCATCTATATCGTGTTTTCTTTTTAAATCATAGGTTATTTTGACACTGACAGCTGTTTCTCGCTCGAAATCTTAACAGAAAGTCAGTATTATACGTCCGCGGAATGAAATTAGTCGCTTGAACAATGTTAGGAAATATTGAAAACTTATTTCCAAAGTGAGTGCTGCTTAACCCTGTTTTTTGAATAAAAAAATTGTTGGCCGAAATGATGCACCCACTGCGCCTGCTGTACGCAAGTTTCTGCAAAAAGTTCGTAGCCGAGAGTGTGAGACTCAATTCACGAACTTAAACTCGCCATCGATCTCAGCAGCTCAAGATTTCACGCATTAGCCTGAGGACACTTCTGTACAAAGATCTCGGATTATTCGCTTAAAAGGTTCAATTAAATCAACAATTAAAGGCGCATGGCACAGTTTGGGCCTTAGAGCAGCTTGAATTGGACAACGATTTTGGGCGAAAAATCAACTTTTCTGACGAGACGCATTTTCATCTCGGTGGCTACGTTAACAAATAAATTTGCCGCATCTAGGGCTCGGAAAAATCGCACATTATTGTGCATCCACAGAGAGTGACAGTTTGGTGCGGATTGTAGAGAGTGATATCATTGGACCATTTTTCTTTAAAAATGAGGCTGGGAACAACGTTTCGGTCGACGATGGACGTTACAGAGCCATGTTAACCGACGTTTTTTTACTGAAATTAATGTCTTGGATTTGGACAACCTTTGGTTTATGCAGGATGGCGCGCCATTCCACACAGCCCATGCCACAATCAATCTTTTGCGCACCAAATTCCCAAATTGTGTTATTTGCCGTTTTGGCAATGCCAATTGGACGCTTCGGAGTTGCAATTTGATCCCTTTGGACTTTTTTTTGTGGGGAAGCGTGATGGACCGATGTTATACCAATAATCCAGAAACGATTCAAGCACCAAAACCATCAACAAGGTCTTGGAAAATTGAAGTGAGAGAATGCGATACTGCGAAGCCAGCAGGGGCCGCCACTTGAACTAGAATAAAAATAAATCATGTAATGCGCACCGTAAAGGTCTTTTATTAAATAAGGTATATAGTATTAAGTAAGTTTATTAAGGCTATTGAAATATTGCTTAATTAAGTGAATAAATAAACGTGAAAAAAACGTTGTGTTCCATAATTAATCGGAATGTTTGCTTAATAAAACCATAATAACATGGACAAAATTTATTGTAAGCTATCATATGAGCAGCGGACTTATTGCAACGAAAGTCTTCCTAACGGCCATTAAAATACTTTCATTCTACGAAATAGGATATGCAATGTGAACCATCAGATTTGTGTATTTCCTTAAGAACTCTTTCCGATTGTGCGAGTGTGAAAGAAAATTTGTGGCATAGAATCTACGGTCTGCAGTACATAACAAAGTATGGCAAAGTCGAATTTCCGCAGCAAACTGTGTGACAGATATTTCCACACACTAAACACAACTGTAGTACCCCTTGGCATAATGATTAGTGCGTTAGACTGTCATGCGGAAGGTCTCGAGTTCGATTCTCAACCGCTGCAAGAAAGTTTTTTCAGGGGTGTAGTGCCTCCTGCGAGGGATTGACAAATTCTCCAAGAGTATCTCTTGTCATGGGAAGTGCTAATCACTAGTCGTTCGGAATAGCCAGAAAATTGTAGGTCCACTTCATTTGTCCATGAGAACGCACAAGGAAATGATGCAGAGTTATAATTTTAATTTTAACAATACGTGCTATTTGAAATACGAAATGGCTTCCTCGAAAACTTCATAATAGAAATGTAATCAACAAATATCTCTCCTCAAAAATTAAAAAACTGAATCCAAATTTTGTTTTCCTCAACAAACATAAAAAATGCTAAAGAATCCCTTGCGTATTGTATTTCTATAAGATTGCTGAGATATCATAATTAATAACATGGCATCCTTATATTCAACCAAATGAAAATAGAAATTAAAATTTTCAAATTTTCTTTATGTACATAAAAAATATATTATTAACAAAAGAAATTATAGAAATCTTTTAAGTCTTAAATTCTAAATAAAAATTAATTTCGTGGTTTTAATCCTAAACGTCCTGGACGTCTTCCAGCTGGGGATGGTGTTGGTGCTGATTCTTCACCTTGGACAGCTTCTTCTTCGGTTTCGGCCTTAACAGGTTTGGCTGGTTTTCTTCGGCTAACTATAATTATAAATTTTATATATAATTAAATTTATAGAAATGCCACTTCGATTTTTCATAGCGGGTGAATGTAGGCCTTCGCACACCACGAAATAAACTCAATTTTAAACAATAAATATGGATATAATCTAATACTTACGAGCTGAGTTGCCCTTGAACTTTGACTGTGAAGCTGGAGCTGCGGCTGGTGCTGATTCACTTTCTTCCTCATCATTGCCCTTGGCTTCATCAGATCTTGTCACCTTTGGAGTTGGCTTTTCTATAAATATCATTAATAATATTTAAGATAAATTCTAGATTTTAAGATCAAAATAAGCGTTTTTTTTATATAGGGTCTTTTTAGATATTTAACAAAATTTTTAAACCGATGGATTTCGAGCTTATTATATTTTTGTGTTAAGTGTAGGAAAATACCAAATAACTGACAAACCAAGCGGTAATATTTAAAAACAACTATTTCTTAAAAAAGTTAACTAGCTTCGAGTCTCTACGAGTATGTAAAAGAAACATTTTTTAAACAATTTAAAAAAATCAAAATAAATACTTTGACAAATTTATTTTTGGTTTCACTTATAAAAAAATTATTTCTAAAATTTTCGGAAACATTTCTTAAATGTAGAAAATTACCGGAAGATCATTCATACTTTTCTGTAAATATTTCTTAAATGATGCATTGGAGAATCTGTTTGACTTTGACAGTATTGAAAATTTTGTTTAAAACGTTCCTTAAGTATTTCAAAGAAGATTCGGAATAGTTTTTAACTGAAAAATTGGCCTTAAATTTCATATGAATTTTGTCGAATTTTTTCTTTTTATTTTCTTCTAGTTGCTTGATAGTTTCTAAGATAAGTAGATTTTTTTGAAAATTTCCTAATAGTTTCTGAAATGCTTCTTAATCTTTTCTGAAATACATACATAGTTCTGTAATTACTTTTAATACCTCCTACATCGTGTTTCAAAAACGATTTAAAATTTTTCTTAAAAGTGTCTAATTACTGAAATGCTTAAGAATTTCGTCTTAAATGTTGTCAGTAAATAATAAAATTATTTCAATAACAAATGTCAAAAAACTCACCCTTTAAAGCTTTCTTAGCATTTTGTTGACGACGCTTGAGTGAAGTTAGAAAATCATCGTTTGTACGGAAAGGCCTGATCATGGGTCCAATCTTTTTTGGTGGCTCTGTTGATGTGGTTGTTGAGCTTGATGAAGCATCAGCTGCATCACCTTCGCCCTCATTGCCGTATTCCTGATTATCGTATTCCTCATCACCAATCGGCTGCTCTTCCTCTCCTTCACTCGGCGCTAATGTTGTGGTTGTAGTCTTAGGGGCAGCACGTGATGCTGGCCTTTTTAAGATAGCATTTCTCTTCGGTTCCTCTTCCGCGAACACCGATGCGCAAGCAAGTACAACCAAAACGAAGAAGAATACTCTGAAGTAAAAAAAAAACATTATTCGCATTAAGTGATTGTTAAATTGATTTTAATAATAAAATATGTTTGGAAAAAAGTATAAGGTCTCTTATGAAACACAACCGGTTCAAAAAAAAAGCAAACAAAACAAGGCAAAAATTCCAAGCAGGTTTAAATCCGTAAATTTGAGATTTCTTTGAAATCCAAATTTTAAATTGGGTGGGTTGGGTTCAATTAGCTATTCACACTATCTTAAAAAGTTGATTGATCGTCACGTCATTGTTGTCAGACAGACAAATACAAATAAATTCATGTCTTAAATGTTGGTGGAAAGATAAAAAAAGTGCCATTTTCAAAGAGCCCAATCACGTCCCAAAAATAAAAATTACCATAAACCCCAACCATCATCCATTGCTAATCTAATGAGCCCCAAGCAATTACATAAAGAAGCATTTTATGGTGTTTTTGGCCGACTGCGGGGACAATCATGTCAATTGTTATAACAAAGAAACGTGCCTCGAAACAGAAAAAAAATACGAACTGATGATGCCGAAATGCCAACCGGGATCTACAAAAGATCGGTTGGCTTTAAAAGGTCGCTTGAACAGATTACTAATGGAGATATACTCATTATTAGTCGGGGGATTTAACAACAGAAATTGAAGAAATAAAAAAATATTTAGAAAAGAGATACTTGTTGTACGCCTTGGCTGATTTATAAGTTGAAATGCATGCGCCAACCCAAAAAAAAAAAAAAACGAATTTCAAGAAACCTTAACACAAAGTGCTTTTATCCACCAATATTCGTCGTTTGCGCATAAATTGTTCATTAAAAAAAATCTCGTAAACAGGTTTATCTCACCTATAAGCTTAGCGATGGCATATAGCTATTAGCTATACTTCTGCGAGTTTATTTATATATATTTAATTTTCTGTGGTCGCCCTCTTTACTTTTTGTTTCAACTGAATAACAAGTAGTTTATAGTCTGAGGTTGCTAAGACGTCCTTCAAGAAGAACTTTCACTTTGAGAAGAAAAAAAAAGGCATAAGAAAACAAGATTCAAAGCCGGTAGTAGAGCTTCAGGTATTAGATTCAGATTGATCGAGTCTTTAATTGATCCTGCCATGCAATGGGAAACACAAAGCGAAAAAATGAAACCAGTAATGAGAATTAAAAAGAAAAAATATAAATGTCAAAGAGATATATTATCCATACAGGGTTACCAACTTTTCTAAGACCTTTATGTGTGCCTGTGTTTCTTAGTACCTACATTAATTTTGAATTATAAAACAATGCAATAAAAGGAATCTGAACGTAACTTATCTCAAAATAATCCTTTTCCAAACTTTACAATAAGCCTTCAATTTTGGAAAAACGAGACAGAAACAATACTTCTCAAATACTGGAAGATTGTTTCGAATTTCAAAATCGGTAAATTATTTATTTCGGCAGCGTTTTACAGCTTGTGCAACGCATATCCTTAGTTAAAGGGAAAGTAGTTGGAAAGGGACACATTGATGTTTGGAGTCTTTAACAACTCCGCACACAAAAAAATTGTTTATGTGGAAATATTATGTTTCGAAGTAATCACAAAGAATACTGTGGTCATTTAAGTTAAGCAAACAAACAAGGCAATTTTTTACTCAGTTTATTTTTTTACCTTATTATTTGTTTTAAAAATATGAGGAATAAGGCATTAAGGCCTGAACTAAAAACTAATACATATTCTTCGTTAAGTTTTCGCCAGCGCTGTCAACTGGATTTTGACAGCCGTGTTTTTTTGAAAAAGTCAATTGTCAAGTCAGTAAATTTTCACACGCAAACAATAAAAAAATCAAGGTGAGTAAGCAATCAGAAAGAATGGTTATTGAAAAATGCGATGTGTGCCATATTATACTCGTATGATACTGATATTCACATCGATCGGGATCGTGACCAACATTAATATTAGAGAAAAAGAGTGAGTATAAGAGTGAGCATAAGTGTTTTATTCACTTTTAATTGTTACACAGGTTATATGTAAGTTTTACCAAATCCCGCCTAGTACGAGTATGTCACTTTTCCTCAAAATTACTTTCGAATTCTAACCAAGTTGACACCTTTTTCTGTCGCATCTTCTTTCTCGGTTGTACGCGTTTTGTTTTTTGGTAAGAGCCGTTTATGTTTTTATATTTCAGCGATTTTTCATTTTTCTGAAATTTAAACTTATATATTCGAAAAAAAGCTTAACAAGCCGGAATGCATTATGTAGGTGATCGCACGAAAACAAGCAAATACAAGGAAGTCGAAATATGAACTTTAAATAATTTAAGGACATCTTAGACTTGTGAAGAAATGTCTTCTTTATTTATCTAAACTAAAATTTGTATATTGGCTCAGTTCAGAAAAAGAAATCTAGATCTCTTAGCAGAAACTATTCAATTTTTCTTTAAAATATTGACGAACAAAATTTTTGATTCGCTCGCTCAATTTTTGGCGGAACAGAACTTCCTAGATCTCATTTGTCAGTATATGTATTCGAGATAGGTCTACAAACTATTTTAGATACTCGTAAGTTGAAAATGAGAACTGACAATTTTAAATTAAAACCCGTAAGGTTGCTGAGCTACTATTTTGAATCAAAACAATATTAACAAATTTCAAAATATTTCGACCTATGTAAGTACTCACTTTTAACAGTTTAACATTTCATAGCTTGTATTTTGAAGTGAACAGTTATCGAAGTAATACTAAATTCTCCCATATGTCCTTAGTTTAAGTTACCCAATTTTGAAATTGAAAATATTTATGGTAGGAAATGTGGAAAGTTTTTTTTTATCTATTTTTGAGTTAACTCTGAATTAAACTTTATATATTTAACATAAATAACGGCCGTGACAAGATAAACTTAAAATCTCATAAATCAGGGTAAGTTGACTCTGCAAATAAATTAAACCCAAGTTAATTCAGAAGCCGTTTTTCAGTGGTGGATTAACTTTAAGCTGTCAGATATTTACTTAAATGGAAGTGCGAAACTATGGATATCCCTTCTCCCTATTTGAATCGCGTGTCGCACTTCAATTTCGAACTGCCAGAAATATTTGTTCAGTTGATTCCATACTTGACTCACCAAATTTATTGAGTTAATTCGAGATTTAAATTAACTAAAAAAACATGTTTAAGGAGTTTACACGGGCTTTACCATGAATCTGCAATGATCTCACCCTTAATCACTCAAATTGCTTATGTCATAATTTGACATAATATGTACATCTTAGAGTTTTTTTTTTAAGAAAAATTCACTTCACTTATTTTCGATTCATAAATACACAAAACATACAACTTCATTTTAAAAAAAATCTAATTAGTGAATAAACGTTTAATAGTTTAAGTCAATTTCAGGCTCATCTTCGAGATGACACGTAGCACGATACGAAAACAACTGTGAAATGTATGCATATTTTTTATTCATGACAAAAATGTGTACTTTAACTAAACTCGAAGTACCGATTCCTGGAAATTTTAATTTACATTCTAAAGTACCAGCTTGAAAACCAGAAGATATTTGTAGCAGAAAACTTTGCCTAGTAAAAATTTGGAACATATTGGTTAATATTTTCACCAAAGTTGATTTTTAATATTAGAACCCAAAAATCAACATATTTAAGTAGAATTAAAATAGAATAAATGTTAAGTATCCCATTATGGCAACCCTGTCTGCAATATGGATACCGATTAAACTGCGATTACCGGCTAAAGGAAGTCTAAAATGCACCTATGACATTAACTGTCACGATTTTCATACGTGACTGGTTAGTTTGTTGGTGGATCGCGTTTGCGATCAATCGATCGGATTCGATAGTTTTTACCTACCATACCTGGGCATACCGGTGTGTATGTGCTATTTTCTAAGTAACGGTAA
The DNA here is from genome assembly GCA_963931855.1 of Philhelius festivus. Lineage (NCBI taxonomy): Eukaryota > Metazoa > Arthropoda > Insecta > Diptera > Syrphidae > Philhelius > Philhelius festivus. The sequence continues at coordinate 4,063,190 of OZ007556.1, read as the reverse complement.
CTTAATGGTCAGTTTACGGTTGAATGCGGTTGGCATAGAAGAAAAATTCAAGTTGCATCGCCTCTACATACGAATAAGTATACTGCAACACAGGTGGTGGCAAAAAGGTCATCGTAACTGCTACCGCCACCAACGTTCGTTGTTGCGGTCGTCATCGAGAACCACTGACAATTAAATGCTGCGCCTGTGCACCATGCCCTCTCCGCTGCCTCTGCCGCTAACACCGCCATGTCGTCAACAAGCTCCTCGATTGTAATTAATAACCATTTTTCTTTCTTTCGCTCTGCCGAAGTACCTTTGCTTCTTTTTTTTTTGCCACAGATAAAGCATAAATCGAATATCTGCAGAAACAAGTCTTTAAGCGTGATTATTTCACACAAATAAAAAGAATAAATACAACAACAAAAAAAAATACTATATTATAGCTGACCGGTTTTTTGTTCAAATTGAATGTTACATAATATTGATTTTGAATAAAATTTGTGTCATTTGGGACATCTACTACCATCGGGTTTCCATGCAGAATTAATTTGCATATCTGGTATCAATTTCGACTGAGATTTGAGAGCAGAGAATGCTGCAAAACTTTGGATTGACCTTGATCGTTCCAGCACTTAGCATAGATCCTATATTAACTTTGACACTAACAGAGAGGTTTCGGTAATAAATTTGAAATGTCCCAACTATGTGACAGAAATGGTTCGGATCACTGCTGATCGCACTGCCTTATGTTTGAACACTTTTTCAGGATCATTGTCAATTTTTCATTTTAAAAGGGAAAAAAATGTATGTGGTTTGTTTTTTTTACTCACTTGCTGTGGAGTTTCATTTTTATTTATTTTATTGATTGAACTATAATTTATATTTAGAAAAAAAAACAAAAAGGAACGAAAACAAAAAACTGTTTCGGCTCGTCTGTTCGCGGATGGACTTTATTTGGTAGTGTCAGACCACGTTCACTACTTATTATCGACTGCTGATACTGAGAAGACTAACGAAACAATTTTACATTCGTCAAACTTGTATAGTTGGTTTTCGAGAAAATTAACATATTGGCTGGTTGGTTTGTTGGCAGACTGGTGCTAGAGTGCTCCGGCTATGCTGGTTCACCTGAGGAGCAAGAAGTTAAACCTCTTTTGCCGGAGTAGGAGGGGATCATTTAGTTGTTGGCATATCTTCGCACAGTGGAGCACAATACACTGGAAATAGACAGCTTTTATTTTATGTCTTTTGGCTATTTCAGTTTAAAACAGTTTTTTTTTTAATATGATAAAAATGTACATATATAAGTTTTCTATAATTTTAATTTTTTAATCATTTTCGAAATTTAAATTATAAGTCAGGTGAAAGATCAATTGAAGTAGGTATAGTAAATCTTTTCAAATAAACAGAAACAACATTCTAATTTTCTTCATTTAAGGAGATATCACGAGGTTAAGGCCGAAAATATACTTTACAATGAAACATGTCACAAATTGAATTTTTTAAACTCGTTCTTTTCTCTGTTTGTTCGTTACAAATTTTGCAAACGATTTAAAGCTCACTTTCCTATAAGCAAGTTTAAAATACATCACAAAATGTTCGTTAGCGGACCAAATAAATCTAAAATTTGCAATACTTATGTCTAGGTTACAATCTCGTCAAGATTTTCAAATTTTCTCCTACTCTTACTCTCCTTACTACAAAGTGACGAGATAGCAATGATAATTGTTCAAACTAATTTGCTTCATCAGCTGTCAAAGTAACCAATCACATCCAACTGTCAAAATATTCAATATGGTTTGCCATTTTACTTGGACGACAATAGACAATATTGTGATTTTGCTAATTTGACGCTGTAAATGTTGGCAGGAGTACTGGATTTTGGCCACAAAATCATCGTCCCCGACTAGGCCCATTTTTGAATCAGGGACTTTGCCAACAATAAAATTGTTTTTATTGAAGTGAACAAAATTCACGAGTGTTCGACCAAGCATTAATGCATAATTGACTATTTGGTGCGTTTATGGCATGGCGGCTTCAACGGACGACTTTGGAGAAACTATTGCTAGAACAACACTGCGAATCATTTATTTGAATGAGAGCCATAGAGTTTGCTATCAAGAGAAGAGACCGCTTCCCCCTTCCCTGTGTTAATTAATTTTAACCATCTGTGAATACAGGTGCATGTGTAAAGGTGACGGATTGAATTGTATTGTCTTTCATGAATGATGTATAGAATAGGCAATCCCGCTCGCTTCATAAGGAGCTCTAATTGGCTTAGTGGCTTAAAATCAAATGGCAAATCCGTTGGAATCATCGGTACAGGCAGGATGAAGACTTCCTCTCCTTTGTATTTTCCCTTATTGATCTTGGCCTCGATGGCGTTATGCATTAGATTTTTTACAGCCAGTCTCTTTTCATTCCACAGTCGAGGTTGATTAATGTTATGCAGCATAATTACAGCTGATCCTACTTTTAATCGTAAATTGTGTAAATTTAAAAACTCTGTGGGATGGTTGATTACGTCATCCTGGCGTGTAACTGTGTCAACTGATTGTAAGAAAACAACTCTCCGGGAAGAAAATTCTGAATGGTTGCATTGAGATCATCGACATCTTTGGTTTTAGTCGCCAATATTGCTCGTTCACTCAGCCAATAATTGTTTCTGAACTGTTGTTCTATGTACGTAAAAACACGCTGAATAAGCTCCTCTTTTGAGTTGACAAAAATAAAAAGTGCAATTAATCCTGTCGAGGTGTCAACTGCAACCTTACCATTTCCAATATCTAATAACTGCTTCGAAAACATAATCGCAGTTCGATCTTGGTGAAAAAACCCTCGCATGTTAGTTGTTAATTGGAAGAGTCTGACAAAAATCACATGACAACACCAGTGACCTCTTGTGGGCCATCGTACATGCATCCCAAACGATCATTTTGCATATGTGTAGAATCTTCACCATTGCCATTTGGGGATGATGCAAATTGGTGCTTCGTTGATTTGCATGTTTAGTACTAATTTCAATGCATTGTGTGCAATTCGTCCACCTTCTAACAATGTTGCAGATATTCCAGATGAAGCCAATGCCAGGGCTACTTCGTTTTGCGATCTGATCTTTGCCAACAGTAATGAAATTAGGAAAGCTTAAGCCTTTCCTGAACTTTCACAAATATTTGAAGATCAAAATTAGCAAAATCGTTCCAGCCATTCTCGTGTTTTAGCGAGACAAACGAAAAACAGTAAATTTGTATATACATACATATATAGATACTAATTCAAATGCTTATAAATAAAAGAGAAAAAGAATACCAAGCATTTTCAGTTATTTGATTTTGCCTATAAACTGAAAAATTTGCTGATTTAAGCAAATGGTGTCTAGGTGGAGGATTAGCATCTTGATATAGAGTATATCTGAAAAATACAAAGAAGAAAAAGAAAATAAGTAGAACATTACATCATCTATAGAAGGAGAATTTGAATTTTATGTATGTAGATTAAGATTATTGGTGTGAAAATCACCGTATATTCAAGGCATAAATTATAAAGTGCGAAATTGATACCATGAAATTGAAAACTGTGGAAATTTAAACAAGTTAAACGTGATTCTTTCGACTCCTCATAGAAAGTAAAATTTTAACAAGTGGAGCAAAATACTCGTATGTGTATAAACATTTTTCTTTAAATTTATTTTGAATGTATACCAACTTATTCGCATAGCTTGCCCCACTGTGGGTAATTCCTCAAGAGGTACATTTTGTAGTTAATGCAAACTTTTTATACATTTAGGTATGTCAATGGTTATAAGAAGCAGTCTTGAGCGAAACCAAGAAGTGCAGATGAATCGACAAGAAAGTCTCTTTTTTGTGTTTTTGCTTTGAATACTGAAAAGCCAGTTAAATGGATGTAACAATAGAAATGTCAGCTAAATTTAGGTACCGGAGGCACCCACGCCACGTTTATACTTATTATTGGTTTTTTATGAAACTTTTAAAAAATTCTAAATAAACATGTCGTTTTTCAATATATTACTATACAGCTATTTATTTTTGCTTTTATGTTTAATTACTTGTGAGATACAGGTAATTTACTTGTATGTATGTTTCTTTGTATGTACGAATTTTTGTAGGTGTAGGTGCATGAAACATGGCATCCAAATTAAGGAATGTTATTTGTTTTGTTTTTTACACTTCTAGTTAAAAAGAGGTAACGAACGATTGATGATGATGGCAAAATCAACTTGTTGTTTTAAGGACAAGTTTGCTTTTTTTATTTGTTATAAGCATTATGAATATAAACAAAAAAATCGACCTTCAAATATGATAAATCCCATGTAGGGATTATTTCTTGATTATGTCTCTCCTTGCCTTAATCTACCAACTTGTTTGTTATTGCAAAAAAGCTGGATCTTAGATTCAGTACGAATTGAGAAATTTTGATTAAAATTAATATTTTAGCCTAAAACACATTTTTATTTCGAAACAATAGTCGACAAATGTGCCAATTTTGTCACGTTCGTGTTCATGTGAGTAGTAGGATATTGTATAAACCTTTTAGTAATGAACACTTACGTTTCAGAGTTTTTATTATTTCATGTTTGTCTTAAGCGTGCGTTATCCACAAATTGCAACTAAATACACCCAGTCAGAGACTTCTATCAGCCTGATAAATTTTTAATATTTTTGGTATAGCTCGAAAACTATGAACTTGACATTTTAACTCTTTATAACTTTTGTAGAAAATAATATTTCCTATAGGAATGATTGGTTTAAAAAATGTTTTGCATTAGTCACACTTTTTGAACTCAAGATTTTGTCCAAATACAGGCTGGGTCGGGTCGGGTCGGGACCACTCCTAACTTTTAAGAGCGCTCGTAGATCTTCACTTATATTGCTTGGTGAATACTTAGGTTTATGAGCTTCTAAAGTTATGAGCACTCGGTGAATACCAGGTCTACCTAGTATACTTTTTTTTTAAATCATAGGTTATCTTGGCACTGACAGCTGTTTCGCTCTTGAAATCTTTACAGAAAGTCAGTAACATACTTTTGAGGAACGAAATGAGTCGCTTTTCGCTTGAACAACATTGAAAGCTTATTTCCAAATTGAGTGCTGTGTAGGCCCAAACAGTGCGTTTTTTTAAAAGAAGTTTTGACCGAAATGAAGCAACCATCGCGCCTGCTGTACGCAAGTTTGTGCAAAAAATTTGTAAACTTTGGTATGCTAATGGACAAGACTCATGGTCATCTTCGTCGTATGGTGCGCACAGATAAGAATGTGGTGGCTGTAGCCGAGAGTGTGAGACTCAATTCAGAAACAATAACTCGCCATCGATCTCAAAAGCTCAACATTTCACGCACTAGCCTGAGGAGAATTATGTTCAAAGATCTCGGATTATTCGCTTACAATTTCCAATTGACTCAACAATATTTAAGTCGCACGACCATCCGCTTGAACGACATTGTGTTCCATAGTTAATAAGAATGTTTGCTTGGAAACTTGGAAACAATTTAATTTTGTTGTATTTTTAACAGAAACTTGTATTTGGCCCACCCTTTACATATGGGGCATTTCACGTGAAGCGGACAACGAAAAAAGTGATGGGTTTTGAAATTTATTCATCTTTGTGTTATTTATACTTCATTTGAATCTAAAAATACATTTAGAAGGATTTTGAATTTTGAGGTCTGGTACTCCAGTTATGGGCTTGTAAACTTTCGACAAGCAATGAGTAATGGTTTTTAAGAAAAATGTTGATAAATTAAAAGAAGCAATATAAAAATAATTTTAATAGTTGAATATATGGTAAAACAGATGTTCTTTTTATTTATGAAATCTAAACCGGAAATGAAATTTTTTCTTATATATAAAACCGGAAGTTAACATTTCAAATAAAATTTTGGTAAACTTGGCCCATTTTTATATTTTTTTTTATGTCTCAAAATAAAGCCCATATATTAGAGAAAATACATGCCAAGTTTCAGAGTGGGATACCCATACGTTTAGAAGATACATAATTTTTAGTGCGTGGACCTCGTGCAAAAAACAGATTTATTATACCTATAGAAAACCGGATGTTGGCGATTCAATTTTAATTTTAAGTAGCTTAGACCATTTTGATATTTTTTTTCTTTTCTCTTATTGTTCTTTATATAATAAAGATTCCAAATACCAAGTTTGAAGATGGGATCTCCATTCATTTAGAAGTTACATATTTTTTAGTGCTAAGGTGGCAACTTCGTGTCATGCGATAAGCCCCTCTTGGTCTAGCTTTCTTGCCTTCTCATAGTATGAAGAGACGCCATCTGTTAGGAGTGTAACTTAAATGCTAGAAAAAGAAAGATATAATATGCGGCCACGTTACAATAATTTGTATTGTATGTTTTTTTGATTTAAGTTCTTGCTTTAAATGAATACAACGTTTAGTTAGTTCGCACTTGAATTAAAGTTTAATAATAAATAACACAGACCCACAAAAAAAACTTCTCTGACTCTGGGGTGTGAATATGTGTCTCATAGGTTTTTCGGGTCGCTGATTTCAAATCCGGGGTCCGTTTGACTCAATCAGGTCAGGTTTAAGGGCATTTGAAGGTCAAATCGCTAAATATTCGTTTAAAAATCTGAAAACCTATATGTATATGTTTTTGGCATCGCTGAATTCGAATTTGGGCTTTTTTTGACCCCAACATGTAAAGGTCAAGGTCAAACGAAGGTCAAACCTCTGCAATCTAACGATATGATATTTTTGACCCCAGATTCTGAAAGAACGTAAAATTTTTTTGTGGGTCTGTGTTATTTATTATTAAACTTTAATTCAAGTGCGAACTAACTAAACGTTGTATTCATTTAAAGCAAGAACTTAAATCAAAAAAACATACAATACAAATTATTGTAACGTGGCCGCATATTATATCTTTCTTTTTCTAGCATTTAAGTTACACTCCTAACAGATGGCGTCTCTTCATACTATGAGAAGGCAAGAAAGCTAGACCAAGAGGGGCTTATCGCATGACACGAAGTTGCCACCTTAGCACTAAAAAATATGTAACTTCTAAATGAATGGAGATCCCATCTTCAAACTTGGTATTTGGAATCTTTATTATATAAAGAACAATAAGAGAAAAGAAAAAAAATATCAAAATGGTCTAAGCTACTTAAAATTAAAATTGAATCGCCAACATCCAGTTTTCTATAGGTATAATAAATCTGTTTTTTGCACGAGGTCCACGCACTAAAAATTATGTATCTTCTAAACGTATGGGTATCCCACTCTGAAACTTGGCATGTATTTTCTCTAATATATGGGCTTTATTTTGAGACATAAAAAAAAAATATAAAAATGGGCCAAGTTTACCAAAATTTTATTTGAAATGTTAACTTCCGGTTTTATATATAAGAAAAAATTTCATTTCCGGTTTAGATTTCATAAATAAAAAGAACATCTGTTTTACCATATATTCAACTATTAAAATTATTTTTATATTGCTTCTTTTAATTTATCAACATTTTTCTTAAAAACCATTACTCATTGCTTGTCGAAAGTTTACAAGCCCATAACTGGAGTACCAGACCTCAAAATTCAAAATCCTTCTAAATGTATTTTTAGATTCAAATGAAGTATAAATAACACAAAGATGAATAAATTTCAAAACCCATCACTTTTTTCGTTGTCCGCTTCACGTGAAATGCCCCATATGTTACATTCTGATGAAAGAGGAAAAGTGAACAGTGAGTTCCGCAATTTTGTGTGTTCGACTGTCAATTTGTGAGCAACCAGAGCCTGAACTCAACTGTCACTGTCATTGTCCTGACATATTTTGGAAATGCTTATTTTAGGACCAAAAATTATCAGTTTTTGTCATAGAACCATTTTTTCATTTTCCGAATTTTTCGTTAATTTTTGAAGGTTTTTACATAAAAGCTCTTAAATAATTTCAGAAATAAATAGATACTGAATATCAAAATGTCCTATAAGACTTTTTTTTATTTAAAAAAAAAATTATTTTTCATTTTTTGTTTTTAATAATATTAGAATGAGTGGATAATTGTTTTTGGAAAATATATGTATGAGTTTAATGTTAATAAATAAACATTAAAATGTGCTATGTACAACCAAAAACTTTTTGAAAAATATTTCGAAAGTTGTACATACTCGCAAATTTATTGTATTGTAAATGTATATAGTATGTATGTTGTAGTCAATGAAGGACGTCAAAATATCAATAGTGTAAGCGTGAAATGAAAACAGCCGCCCTAAAAATTTGTAACCTTTAAGCTAGGCTAGCTCTCATATATCATTTCGATATCAGCATTGAAAGCTGTCCATGAAATCGAGGCCTACATCCACAAACTCCCTGAGCCCAATTTCGTTTGGTTTACTTTTTTGTTCCCCAATGGACAATGCTGTCGAGATCAGAATTAAATTGAGCTTATCATAAGCTACCGTTTAAATTCCACATCTGAAGAACAAGGAAATGAATGCTGAACGAATATGAAAAGCTGAGGTTGACAAAACAATTTAATAAGTTAGAAGTTTCACACAAAAGGTCGTTGATAAATATGAGGAAGAGAGTCAGGCACACCAGCATTTGTTTTATGAACTTCACACTTGAGACCATGCAATACGACTTTTATTGAGCGGTCTGAAAGGTAATTTCGAATTCAAATGCATGCATTTTCGAGAGCTTGACCCCAAACTTTATCAAACGCTTTTGAAATATCAAGAACTTTAATCTTACTTTCTCCAAAACGATGTAAAAAATGGTTCCACTGTTCGGTGAGATATACCATCAGATCATCAGTGGAAGCGAAAGCGAAGAAAGCCGTAGTGCTGGACATTAAAAAACTTTCGTTCTTCAAGATGTTTCTTAAACTTATAATTTATCAGATTTTTGATAACCTTGGAAATAAGGGACTTAAGAGCAAAAGGACGACAGTTTGAGGGAAAAGAAGATTTGCCATTTTTAAAGACTGGGTGGGCAAAGAACATTAAAGAACACTCCTTCAGAACAATGGGAGAGATACTATCTGGGCCAGCGGATTTGTATATGTCAAGATCTTTTAGGACTCTTGTTTTCAATTACAGGAGGAATCATAATACTCTCCGGCAGCTCCGAATTGGTAGGAAACTGTGCTGCAAGCAAATAAGCTCTATCTTGTAAGCTGACATGGGGAGTCTCATTGAGAACGAGCGTTGAGACCGTAGAAGAAGTAGTATTTTGAATGTTTATTACAAAGTAATGTTTGTCCTTGAGTGGACTTAAGGTCAATTTTTGTTAATATTTTTTTGTTTTTTAAAAAAACATTAGTTAATTAAAAAAAAGGTAACGAAGAAAGGAAATGTTTATTACAAAGGATCAGACATTTTTACTACCCTTGTGACTTTGTATTTCTTGCCTTAATTAAGATGGTATAAGAAATCGTTAAACCTATGAGCCATCACTATATTTCTATTTAAAATAAATTTACAAACTTCTCACTTTTGTTTAATTGACAATTCTATTTCTTATTGCATCGCTAAGCCACCTTTTTAAGTGCCTTAGTTTAAGGTCTTTTCGATTGGCAATTCAGAAAAACTCGCCAATCCAGGATGCCAATAAAACAAACAAACAGAAACAATGCGATTCTGAAGTTTTTGTATAGTTATGTTTGTTCAACTTCACATCCAGTCATCACAATTTTTTTTTGTTCAAAAAAATTCTATTGCTTGATGTTGATGAATGATGATGATGTCACTCGGAGATATGTATGTTGTTTGTGAACATTTAAACATATTGGCGCAAAATTTTAAACAGTTCTCGTTTAAGGAATAAAACGGGCTCTACTTAACGCAGTCGTTTAGCTTGGAGACTTGGTCTAACTTTTGCATAATTTTAAACACGTTAGACAACTCTTCTAACTGATGTGGGTTTTACAACAGAACCTAAGCGAATTTGCGTTGAACAACCCTTAATTTGACAGATACATAACATACACAACTGCAAAAACACAAAAAAAAGTAAAACCAACAGACAACTTTAAACCAAATAATTTTTCGCCGAAAAAAAGTACATTTTATATACTACCTCGGTACAGATTTTGATTGTTTATAATATGAAATAAAGTATAAATAATAAGATAAACTAGCTATTTGCTGCTGTTAAAGTAAGACGAGCTCTTTAACGTTGAAGTATAGTTTATGTCCTTTAAAATTAACAAAAAGTCGGTTCTCGTTTTATACTCAATATTTAGAGTCGACTCCCATTCTAAAATTGATTTAGAGTAGGTTTTAAATGTTTAAAATTTTGCGCCATTCATTTCAACTTTTGGTCTTTTTTCAATAAACTTGTAATAAGTGCCTAATCTCAAATTAAAAATTTAATCTTGAAATTGTGTTTACCGACAATGACTTTTCATTACTTTGTGTCCTAGTAGTTCCGGTTTGATTCTGAAATTAACCTCGGAACCATTCGCTCTTCTATTTAACAGAGCAGAGGAACTGTCATTTCGAAAAGGCCATTAATCTCATTTAGGAAACTTCACATAGCCGACATTTTCTTTTATTAAAGAAATTTTGCAATTAATGCAGGACTTAAAGATAAACTGTCTATATTGATTTGAGTTTCAATCAACAAAACGGATCGATAATTAAAACAATTAACTTTTGATCCACCCTAATGTAAAGTCAAATGCAAATGAACCGAAACAAGCGTTCATTTTGGGTAATGATGTGTTAAGATGTATTAAGAAATTTCTGTAATTTGTAGATATTTGTAAGATGCACTCCTTGGCCTTAAGGTAGAGTTATATACCTTAGACCAACGTAAACTTACACAGATTAAGACAATTGAATTGGAAATCATTATTATATTTAAGGAAAATTCCAATAGGTTAAAACTACTACAATTTTTAAGGAAATTTAATTTTCATTGTCTTAGCCGTATCAAAATTGTCTTATTTCTCAGCGAGATGTTATCTTTTCTAATACCATCTATGGACAAATATTTAAGTAAGACGTTTGGTAATATTTATATAACGGTAGCTTTGTTTGAGTGTGGCTGCGTATATGTATGTGGTGCGAAATTAAAAGTGTAGAGTTATACGTTCAGACTGTGAAAAGAGTCAAATGTGGAAAAAGAACCCTAAACAGGAACCAATTTTTATTTTATGCCTCATGCAATTTACCATTTGAAAAAGAGGAACAAGGTATCTATGTATGTACATTAACAGTTTTTATCAAATTTATTTTTTGAAAATTATATTAGTCCTAGTAGGGGCAAGCCTGATTGTAATTTACTTCGTGCACCGCACGGAAAAAACTTTGAATCAAAAAGGCATAACTAGCAGAGTTTTTACATTGTTTTACAAAGCTTTGAACCCTGGTTGAACCTCAGTTAATTAATTGATTTTGGTTTAATTCTTGATCCGGAGATGATCGCGATACATACAACAATCTAAAAGCTTTCATTAGCATCGACAAGTAGCGATATTTTAGCTCTTAAAATAAGTAATTTCAAAATCCCTCATTGACTAAAAACGTTAGATATCAAGTTATACGAGAATATTATGTCGGCTCAGTTGTTTATGTGTAGGTCTGAATGCATAGGAATACATAGACTGTGCGTCGGCTGTCAAATCGTTAAACACACATTTGAACAAAATCTTAAGTTCGAATACCAATTTATTTCTAATAAAAAATTACGAGTACAATTTTTTCCGAATAAAAACAAAAAAATCACATAAACTTAGTAGGTATATCAATTATTTTTTAAAATTTGATCAGAAGGAACTTGTTGGATATGTTAGAACATATTTAACGCATATCCTATTTCCTATCCTTGCTTCGGAAATTTAAAAATCTTAAATTTTTTGATTTGTATACCATTTTTTTACCGATTTTAATTTTATCCGTTTGGATTTGGATAAGTAATTTATTTTCTTACACCCATATTAATAAAGATGGTTTAGTGGAGGTTTATCGTTAAGTCCTGGACTAAGTGCGAAATTTCATTAATAAAACAAATTTTTTGTTAAGTGACGTTTACTAATTATGATTAAGTTAAACCACCGAAGTAGGTGGTTTAGCGAAGGAATAAGAAATAGCAATTTACAATCAATTTAGGTAGCCACAGAATATAAAAAAGAGATTGCTTACTTTTGTAGAAGATTTTCTTAAAAGGATTTTTGATAAACGTCATTTTACTATTCCGGGAACATTTTATTTTTATTAATGTAAATATTTAAGCCATGGCTTAACTCCTATTCCATGGTTTAGCAAAACCATGGAATATAGGTGGAATAAGCGTTTTTTATTAATACAGTTAAAAAGTTAAATTGCCAAAGTTATACCAAAAATATTGAAAAGTGACCAGCCAGTGTGATCTATTCAATAGCCTCTAGTTCTTGGCAACGAGATTTAAAATATGGCGTAGATTGTGGAATGTATTCATGTTCACTTTCACTGAAAGTGATTTAATTTCCAATGACTTCAATTTGTTGGATGTAATGAATATTATAATAAATATATTTAAACTAAAGCTTATAAAATACTGTTTTAATTTAATATGATAAAACTTAAAAATACGTAACAAATTTCAATCAGTAATTTAAGCAAATTCAAGTTAGGAAAAAAAATTAAAGCTTTTTCTTGTTATTTGTTTCCAAGTAATTTCTTACATATCAAATGTTGTTAATCGCTTGATAATTTTTATACCAATTTAGCAAACAGGTACTTTTTACAAGAAGAAATATCATTGCATTCCCCGGTTTCACAAACAAGGAATAAATATCAGTTTTCAGTACTTTTTCATACTTTACCAATTTAATTTTAAGGCGTTTTTTTAATATGAGATACGATCCATATAGATCATTAGAAAACATACATAACAACAACAAAAACGCAGGATCCTGCTATTTATGGAGATCTCGATTTATGATCTAAGAATTAGTTTTAGCTTTGACCTACAGATGATAGATTTTTCCATAGTAAGGGTTTTCATGCAACATCGTAAGCTTTCCAATATTGAAAAATTGTAAAGTTTCCGAGACACATGTCATGAACGTCCTAAAACTGCATTGACTTAAGCGAGGGTCGTATACTTGCCGTTTTACTTCAAGATTGTAACATTTTACTTTTTCTTACTTTTAACTCAATTCTCTTTTTGGGAATTATATCTTATTATTTAAAAAAAGTCAGCTTTTAATTATTTTTTTTTTCACAAATTGTGAAACATTATATACACGTCATATATACCGTTAAAAATAGTTTACGACTTAACGATATTAACCATCTTCGTTTAGACGTTTACCACACGAAATCATGCCGGAAAGTTTACGATGTGTTGAAAAAGATTTTACATATATGTATAAATTCTGACACGGCGTCATAAACTATCCGACGATTACAAAGCTTACGATGTTTTTCTTAGAAGATACGACCATTGAAACCGACGATATAAGGTTCACTAGGCAACCTTATATATCCTAGAAGATACCAGAGAAATATTCTTTATCAGCTTTAAAAATGCGAAATTATTAAAAGTTTAAACTAATGAACAGTTCCGGTCCAATTCAAACTTAAAACATCAAAAACCTGTGGAACACAAAAATTTCAAAATTAATTAAAATAAACATGAGTTGTTAAATCTGAAATGGTCAAATGTTATATGGAATGAGTAACCCCGTTTAATATGATTCCGATTAAGAAACTAAATTGACATTGAGGATAAAACTACAATTAAAAGTACAAAATAAACATTAATCAAGACTTTCATAGTGATTCCCCTTGATTCTTCAATTAAATTGGCTATAAGTAAATATGAGAAACAATTGATTTTTTCATTTGATTTTTGATACTTACTCTTGACTTTTGTCAACAGTTCCTAAATCACAGTGGCATTATGTATGTACATTATGCCATCATCCAAAATAAGCAACGTTTACTTAACAACCTGCTTGTTTGCTTTGCATTCTTAATGAACATTTCTGTCCAGATCAAACATCAGTTCCTACCTGACTTAAATATTATATTGAAAAACAACTAGAGAAAAAGATCCAAATGCTAAAACTGGAACGCTGCGCACAAATTTCTCTTCAGATGGCTTTTAAAACTCATTTGTTTTCTTTTTAATGGAATTTTATTACTTTTTAATGGAAATTTTATACAAGAATGCAATATTTAAATATATCATATTTCCAAGTTGTGTTTTGTGCAATAGTTGGCAAACTAATTGGCAAAACTTGTTTGATGACAAACACACTTTTTGAATTCTAAAATAAATATTAGCTAGCTGTCAAAATATTTATATCTGCCATGGTTTTTTGAATGATAGGACAAACTATAATACTCTTACAGCCTTATTTACTAACTGGTTTTAGCGACGGAGTAAAGTTACTTCGACTTTACAACGGCTCTAAACCTGAAAAACTTATTTATAATGAAAATGCATGAGGAATAGCGGTGGAATAAGCTAAAACTGGTTCATAGGAGGTTTAAGGCCGTTTTAGTATCTAAATGTCATTTTGAGATGACATCTTGTGAAATTTACAAAAAGGAGTGTAAGCAATTTTTGTTCGTTTCTTACTAAGGCAAAAAGTATAGATATTTTGCAATATATATTCCAAACGCTCTAACAGTTGTACGGTATTGGGAACGCAGTGTGGTTTGGTTGGTACATTCATTTATTGGATTTGAACTTTATACAATCCAATTTTAAATGTATCCAATTTCCAATATGCATACAATGATAATAAAATGAATAATAAGGGAAATCAGCTGGGGTTTGCTTTACGTGTATAATAACCAGAGTTTTAGATTGGTGACTTTTTTCCCAGTATATTTGACATAAGGAAGGCGTAGCTAATACGGGTAAGAAAATATAATTTATAAATAAGGATTTGTTTGACGTGGCGTAAACCCGAAGTAAGTGCTTCGGCTGGGTTTAATTATTCCGACATTGAACCGAGTATTATTGAAATTTAATTAAATAAGGCTGTAAGAATTTCTAAAATGAATGTTACTAAAGAAAATAAAATTCCTTTTTTAAATTACTAAAACAACTTTTTTAATAGTTGGATCTAAAACTGAATGCCATGCGATTCAAGCAAATATTAGTTAATGCAAGAACAAAAATTATAAGTCGTTGTAGTGATTACTTAAGAAAGTATACTAAATTTGTAAAATATTTTTAAAAACAAATTGTTTTATTACTGTACGAATAAAGATTAAATTTCAAAATAAAATATTGAGCCGTTTTTGAGATATTTCTAAATGATTTTCCAAAAAAAAAATATTTATAAAATTTTGAAAAAAAAAATCGTATGGCAGGAACCGTTATTTTTGGTCAAAAAACCGTGGGGGGGTTGAATTTAAAATACTTTCTACCAAGAGTTTCAAGAAAATTGGCCGAGCCGTTTAGACTGCATTCGAAAAGACAGCCAGACAGACAGAATTTGGTCTTCACATCATCGTAATGTCAACTTTGATCGATTTTTTTTTACGAATGCATAACTTGCCTTATAGTACCCATAAGTCGCAAGTAAAACACGTAATGCATGTATATAAGAATCTATTTTATGCATGTACATATGTATCTAGTATCTAGTTTCATTTGAACATGTGTTTTAATTTTGATGAACACTTTGAATATCTCCAAGTTTTAATAAGTCAATCTTCTTGTACTAAGAAATTAAATTGATAATGATAAAACTGTTATAAATTTATAAAACATATTTCAATTTCTCAATAACATATTTTGAAAGTTCACTCCTCGTAACTAATGAATAATCAATGGTTAAAAACAATTTCAATTTTGTAACTCAATTATTCTTAAAGGTTTCAATTTTGCATTTAAAGCATAAAATATTTATTAATATTTTAATGTACGATTCCATTATTTATAATTGAATTTAAAGCTTTTATTTGAGATCGTTGTCGCTGGATTAAATGCATGGAATAGCTTTCTAACAGAAATTTATTTTCATTTTAATATGGCTGATTAGTTTTTGTTTGCTTGCAACGACGTAAACCAACGATTCGGTCAACTCGATGCTGATGAAGGAATTGAAAATGCTTAACCGATCCTTTAAAAAGGAGACCTTTTGAAATGTAACAAATACATACATTTGGTAGAATAAAACCTCTTAGAGAGCCAGAACCATATGACTTAAAACTCTCAACGATTTCTGTGTGCGTGTTGACAGGAATGGAGGGGACATACAATTTTTTGCCGCGTTCAAACTGCTAAGATGACCACCACTTTTTCATGACTCTTGGAGGATCTGTCACTTCCTCTACTAGCTATGGAAAACATTTTCGCAGAGGCTCAGAAAATAACCCCAGATCACTTACAATAGATACAGTGCAAATCAGTTACCATAATGTTACCACCACACTTTTACTAGTCTGTCCCACTATAGAGGAATCAGTCTCCTTATTAAGCCTAGTACGCAGAAAGCGCTAAATTTTTGCTCCCATAATTTGGTCTGCGTGTATTAGGCTTTCCGATGGGTACTGCACGCTAATGCACGAAGATTGGAAAAGACTTCATCGATGTCTTTGATGTCAAAAAGGAGGTTTATGCATCTTTAAAATCGTTCAAAACGTACAATCTTTCAAAAGTCATCAGGAAAGAATACCCTACTTCGAAGTGGTTGACAAAACTTCACCATCATAGACAACTACTATAACTTTAAAATATTTTAAGACTTTGTCTATCTAGAATCTGCCTTAAACTTGGACAACTGAACCAATACTGAAATCAAATCACACTTGTCAATCACTGCTTCTAAGAACTAAAAAGGCATCTGAGTAACAAAGTTTTTTCTCAAGCTACTATAAAACACTAAACATCCCGGTGCAGACGTTCGGTATTGAAGGCAGACGAGAAACCTAAAGACTGTTTTGAGAGGAAAATTTTAAGAGATATTTCTGTCGAGTCGAAATGTGAGACGAAATACCTGGGTCGAGGAGTTGGTTTAACTAATTGTTTCAGAACCACTCAACACCATTTCTACTCAACTCCAAATCGAGCTCGTAACTCAAATGACGAAAAACCTGGGTCGAAAATCCGACCCTAATCCAACTCTATCTTTCGATACTGCATTTATATACGTACAGCTGTATTTATTATAGGATTCGCTAAACGCGTTATGCAATGCATAAGGACTTATTCATCCACTATGCAAATTCATATTTATAAAACATTTGCCTAACCTGCATAGTTATAATGAGCTTGTGTCAAATAAAGTACATACCAAAAAGTAAGAATCTATTACATATAGTCTTCATAACACTCAGCTGTTTGTCAAAAAACAAAAAAAAATTATCTTGTCTGTCTATCGAATTTAATAAACAAAAACGAAACTACCAAAATCTAAAAGAATTCGAACAATTAACTTCGATTCATCAGATAAAGTATGTTATTATCTCTAGCACAATACTGGAAATCAAATTGTTATTGGTTTCATCCTAGCTGAAATAATCCTCAGACAAGTTCTTGAGGATAAAATTCAATAATGCAAAATAAAAATTACAACACTAACACACCGGATGAAGAAGGATGCGTGGAGAGAGATCACCAACAAGTATATTTATCTATTTAATACTAAACAATTTTCAATTCAATTTGTTTTTAATATATTAGTATAACAATTTTGTTTCAATAAATAAAAATAACACAAAGTTTTAGTTTCAATATCAAGTCAAATGTATTTTATTTTGTTGATAATCTTTATAATTCAATGTGATGTCAAAGTGAATGTGACAGTTCAATACTAAAATTTCCTTATGTAGGCACTATTCAACCTCCAAACATAAGTTTTATAAATAACGATTTTGCGTTTAGAGGCATTATAAGGGTTGCATAGCCTTATGTACTCACTATAATGAGTTTATAAATATGGCTGGTAGTATATGGGATATCAGTAATTTTTGTCGAGTTATAAATGTATATGACTCTCCGTGAATTCGGACTCTTTCTGAATGTGCCCATCTGACTGTAAAAGTATATGTTGCTGAACGCTTTCATTCCAGGTGACAGCCGCACAGCTGAAATGTAACATTTCAAAATAAAAAAAATACTCAACATCTTATTCAATGGCTCTTTCACGCGATATTCTAAGTGAAATTCCTAAAGATGCCGTCCAAATATCTGCCGAAGAAGCAGTTATGTATCAATGGAAAATAATAGGCAATTGGGAAAAATCATCCGAAGTGTATGTCATTTAGTATATTATCATAAATTTGCTTTATCAAAAATAAACTTTCCTAACCTTTAAGATGGGCATTGAAATACGCTCCAGAGGTTCTTGGAATTTGTGGCACATTCACTGGCATTTATATGAACAGCTACTTTAGGGGAAAACTAAAACTGGGACAGTATGGAAAACTATCAACTTATTTGCCAATTGTTGTTCTACCTGCCATAACCACCCTGGTTTACCACAAGTTCTTCATACAAAAAAACCTCTTGTTGGAACCATTTCAGTGTCCGACTTGCCTGCAACTTAGAGCTGCTGCCTTTCAAACATGTCTCGGTGTCATCTACCCAACACTGTTGGCTCCTATTGCATCGTTTATGTTTGCAACTCGGCATTATACTTTTCGCTTGCCATCGATTACTGAGAAACCAATGGAGGTGGTTGCCCTTCTCCGAAAAATGACAAAACCAATTGTGCCCACAATCGGGGCTGTGCTGTCTTTCCATGCACTTCTAGCCATGTACATCACGTTTAAGGAATCCCAGCAATACCTCAATGTGCAAAAGAAAATGCAGCAACTAGAAGCCGAAATCATAACCAACAATGAGCTCGAACTCGTTAAAGCTTCCTTTTAAAGTTGTTTAAATAAATTAAAAAAAAAAATACTGGTGTTTTTTCTTGTCTGGTTTTTTAACAAAAACTAGTTTATAATTGATATTTAAATTACTAAATCGTTCACTTAAGGGGAATTTTTGGATAGAGGTGAATAGTTAGCTACCCTAGAACATTTTATATTTGAATGAACTTTATAATATTAAAAATTATTATTGTGGAACGGGTTTAAGTTTTACATATGTATATATTGGTGCCAAAATGTTCATGCACGTATCAACATTTAAATTTTCAATTTAGAGGTAGGGTACCTCTCCGTTTTGCCTACTTATATTCGTACCCCAGGCGCTTATCATGTACATTTTCTGACGACTATCCTATCGTCTATCCTACGTTATGACCAATAGTTTGCTTTACGTAATACTACTAAATTAATGTCGTTAGTAGTAGTAGTAGTATTTATTTATTAGTTTTAAAAAAACTTTTACAAAAGAAATGTTTAAAAAATTACAATATAATTTGAAAATGTATCATTTATGACGGCTTGGTTAAATTTAAATTGAAATAATATTTTTCTTTTACTTTAACAAATTATAAATTATTTTTAATGAAATTATATAGTTTATGCACAAATATTTGTAAAATATGTTCACTTTTAAGTTCTTCAGGTAAACTGTTGAAAAATAAAAGCCCTCTATACATCAATGAATTTTGCGTGCTTCTTCTGCTGAATCTTGCCAATCTAAAGTTGTTGCCTCTTTTCAGATTATGTGGTTGAACGGTAGAAACAGATATTAAGTTGTTACTCAAATATTCGGGGAGCATATTTTCTCGAATTTTGAAAATGAAAACCATCGAGTTAAAAGTAAGATGCTGTTTGACAGTCATCCAATTTAACGATTGTAGCATGAACTGTATTGGAGTGTATATATTGCACTTAAAAATCATTCGCATTGCTTTATTTTGAAGAATTTGTAATCTGTCTTTTATTTCATTTGAACACGTATATAAGAGCGTAGAACAGTAAGTAAAATGTGGTAACACTAAGGAATTATATAAGAGCAAGGCTATTCTCATATTTACAACACTTCTCAATCTTTTCAAGTAATTAACTTTTTTTGCTATTTTCTTACAAATATAATCAGCATGTTCTTTAAATTTTAAATTACTGTCTAACACAACTCCGAGGTATTTAAAACTTTTAACACATTCGATTTGTTCGTTTTCCATAAAAACCGAGATATTAGTTCTGCAATTAAAAGTCATACATTTTGTTTTGCTAACGTTAAGCTTGAGTTTTTTTATTTTTAACCACTGACTTATATTAACAAGGTCTTCGTTTAAATGCGCGATCATTTCATCTATGTTTTTTCCACTTATGTAGATGAGTGTATCATCAGCGAACAATTTTACTTTGCAGTGCTTCAAGTTGTTTTTGACATCGTTTATATATATTAGAAAGAGATAAACTCCTAATACCGATCCTTGGGGTACTCCTAACTTTACTTCAACTGCTTCTGAAAACTGATTATTAACTTTTGTTTTTTGTGATCTTCCCGTTAGATATGATCGAAACCAATCCAATTCTTTGCCTTGAATGCCATACTCCCAAAGTTTGTTTAACAAGATATTTCTATCAATGGTTTCAAAGGCTCTTTTTAAATCCAAAAATACGACTACGACAGAATTTCCTTCGTCAACGGCCTTTTTCCAGTCAAAAACGTTTGGACGATTTAGATTTTGTATGCTCGTTTCAACCATAGATATCGATAAGGATATCTTTACTGTCCACTTTTCTACTTTGCGTCATAATTCATAAGCTTGTAAATTTATAAACATAAAATTTGTTTGCATCGTTTCATTGTTTCAGGTGGGAAGCTCTTTTCATGAAAGGAGAAACTCTTGGAAGATTTCTCACTTCTTTGCTAGGGGCGGCCTTTTATCAGATTCCCTTTTACTTAAAATATCTTTGCAAAATAAGAATACATTTAAATTTGAAGTTCATGTTTTGAGAACGATATTAGTTTAAAAAATATTAGTAAATTTAAAAACGTTTTTTCATTTTATTTTTGTATTAGTTTCTTCTTTATTTTACGGATTACAATTGATTAATTCAAGATTTTTGTATTGATTTTCAAAACGCAGAGAGATTGCGTATCTAATTAACTTAGATAACTTGTTAGATAATAAACAAAAATAATTCTAAATGAAATTAAAAAAAAAATGGCAACAATATTATGTTGTTACGAGCCAAAATATAAAATTACTTTATATAATAATAAACATTTAAAAAAAATAATTGGGCAAATAAAACGCGAGCTGCCACGCTCTGCCAACAAAACATAAACTTAATTTTTGTTTGTTTCTATTTTTTGTTTTGTTTAGTTAAGTGAAATCGACAAATATTGCATTAGAACAACTTCAGCACGTTTTCTTATTATATTTTTTTTAGTTTTCTTTTTTTTTCTAAAATGAAATTAATGCTGGAGTAGGTTGTGGAAAAAGTTGGTCGGTTGTTAGCATTGCACTTTTCCGTACTGCGCCTTTCTTTCCAACACCTCGCGGTACTCCTTGTAATTCATTTGGATCTCTTGCGAGCGATAGCGTGTAAGTTTGATTGATTTACGTGTATCTGGGGTGATGGCTGCACGATAGCCACCCTTCCTGAGTAATGAGTCGATGGTCTGGGTTTGATCCCAACCTTATAGAAATTATTTACAGTGAGTTATGTGTAGGCGAAAGAAAATATACTAAATTACCTTGTTCGGTCGCCACTTGTGGCAAGTAAGTAGCAGTCCGTTTGCACCCTCTTTCATTGGGGAACTCAATTCGAATGCCATGTATGCCAATTGTCCAATCTAAGTACCCGCGTGCCTCTTCAAAGTTCTGTTGAATCAAAGAAATTTGCAAAAATTAGTTAAGTAATTAAGTAAAAGAACAAAACTATAACGTAATAAAAGGTTATTGTGATACCAAATGGATCACGCCTTCAATACAATACCCTAAAAGTTCCTACGTTAAACATTGTTTGATCGTACTCTATGTGACCAATATTCCACTTATTTTCTATATTTTTAAACTTGCCGGGATCAATAATGAAAAAGAGATATAGTGTTTTCAAGGGGTTTGAAATTTAATTTGTGGTGATTTTTTCGATAATAATTTTCAATGATCTTCATGTTAAAAAGGCAAGATTGCAAGATTAACAAATACTTGAGGTCATTTGCTGAGACCCTACTTAATTCTTAAATTGAAAACATAAAACAAAAAAAAGATGCTACTTGCCTGTAAAATGGACACCGACACAGTCAGTCTTGGAAACTCGTCTCTAGTAATTGGAGCAAATCGTGAATCTTTCAAGGCACTGGTCAGTGCATATTCACGTAATCCCGAATGCAAATGCATTGCAGTAAATGTTCCAATGCAACCGCGTAACCGTTTATCCCTACCAATTTTCCAAGTCACGAATAATGGGCTGAAATATAACAAGCCATACCAAAGCTTACGTTGAAATTAAAAACCAAACTTTAATACTAACAAATCATCCCTATCACGAATTTCATCGTAATCGGATCGTCATTACGAATCCCTATTCACTTAGAGTTTCTTCTTGGGATTCAGACAATGTACCAGATTACGTTGAAATTCATGATAGGGCTGAATATCTTACAAAGGATCATTAGTAAATTGCGGCTGTCCTGGACCCTCGATATTGTTCAGCTCACAGTATAATACTTCAAAACAGAAGAAACACATATCTGGCAATGCCACTTGATCCATCGGCTTAATGCCGTTGGTAACATGACCATTGTGGTGGTGTCCATTAGTCAAGACACCATTCATATGGCAGTGCGGACCACCATTCATGTGTGCATGTGAACTCGAACCTCCTTGTCCCCCGTAGGAGTCTTCATTTTCTTGAGTATTGTTATGGCGATGATGGTTCGACATGCGATAGTTGTAATGGTTTTGGTAGCCCGAATTGTTCGACATCCTGCGGTGTGATCGCTCCGACGACTTCGATGGTTCAGAAGATCTTAGTGGCAAAATTTTATGGCGATTACTGTTGTGTTGATTCTTTTGGCTACGAAGTTTCTCTGCCATCCAATTCCTGATATAACGACTAGTAACAGTGCTTTCGGTTCCTGAACTGTAATAATAAAATAAATATAAAACGTTCAAATTTGGTTCTTAATATTTTTTTACAAAGCGGTGTTTTATAAAACATCTTACGTCGACTCAACTTCATTTTGTACCCGTTAAACAAATTTTTGGAATGATTTAAATTTTATTCGAAAAAAATGTATTTAACTGAATTATATGAAATTGAAGACATGTTTATTATGCTGGATAAGGGATTGAATCTTAATTAAAAACCAAATTTATTAGTACCAACCGAATGTGATAAGAAAATGAAATAGAATATCTGCGGCTCACAATTTGAATGTGTACATCTTCAGTATTTAAAAACATGACTAAAGTGCCGGTAGAGATTATGAGGTCACTCTCGAAAAATATTTTTACAAATGAACAAAGTTTTAATACGATCTTTAATAATTCCGTAATTGCAAGCAAAATGTGTTCTTCAGTTTCATTCGATAACTCATTTAAAAGTTTGGTATACAATATTAAATTAATAAATTGTATGGAACAACAGATGGAGCGGACGATCTACAATTTTCTGCTGTCTTCGAACGGCTAAAGAAGTTATTTTCCATGCCAAGATATGTATACATTGTGTAGTTTTTGGGGCTGGGAAACGATTTCCAGATATTCATTAATCATTACCCCAGGGGCTACTGCAATATTATTAATTCCATTAGCCTAGGCGCTCACTTGCAACTTTTAAGGAGTTTAATTTAAAAAAAGACTCCTTCGGGAACTCCATTACATGTAGTCATTTACATATGAACTAATAAATAAAAATAAAATTGTGAACACAACGTCTCATATACGAATACTGATTCCCAATACAACTACCGTTTCTTTTGAAACAAAACTATTGCCAGTTCAATTCAATCTTGTAGCTCTGCGTTATATCTCCTAAAAAAAACTGAGATAGGTGAGTTCCTTAGAATAGGTTCAAAGCCCAGAATTGCGTTCCAGTGCCGACATCAACCCAACTTAGAGGAACTCTATGTTTGATATCTACATATATATAATTATATATCAAACAGCGCGACCTAACTCCAAGAGAAATTATTTTATTATTATATTATTTTATTATTCTTAATTCATTGTTCAGTTTTATCATTTACACTTTAGTAGTATTCGGTTAAGAGTTTCACCAAAATACGCCTTATGTTGTTAGATTTTCCGAAACAAGGTTTAACCAATTTTCTAACGATCGTCTGAACTCATCACTCTTTTGTGACAGTATTGTCAATCAACTTTCTGCCAAATGAAATTATTCGATTTCTTATGATCCTAATCAACACCTACACAATAACAGCTTTCAAAGAAAAGAGGCTGTGTTGTACTGAACGCAATTCCAAATTGCAAGCCAAATCGATTGTTGTAGACAATTTGTGAAAAATCGGTTTAAGATGTCATTATGTGTAATTTCATTTGGTTAAACGAAAATGAAATTAGGCCCCAACTGAGCCTAATTTTCTAAAGCCGTATTATCTACTAAACATGCAAACAACTTCCTTACATATATATTGGTGCAGTTTATTTCATACAGTGGCTCACAGCTTATTTCTTACAGTGTCTTGTTTTAAATCTAGGTTACAACAACTTTGTAAACTAGAATGATTATCGAAAAAAAATCAATTCTATGTGGAACGAAAATAAACGTCCTTTAACTAAGAAGAATAACATTGGTATTTAGCAACATAACAAATAAAAACTAAAAAGACTTAAATTCCAGGTTATTTTCTGCCATTATTCTGGAAGTGTATTTTTCAAGTCATTTCTGCTTGGAGAGTTTGTGTTTTCGAATATTCTTGTTCAGAAAAGCCCACACATTTTCGATCAAATGCATGTCAAGTGACTGCACTGGATGTGTCATCAAGTGTGGGCAGTTCCAAAATGAGCCAGGTCTGCACAATTCCTGACTTGTACTTCAGGTCATTGTCCTGTTGGAACTGAAAATTTGGATGAATGCCTTAATTTTCAGTACTTTGAATCAAATTATTCTATAATATATTTTTAGCCACCATCCCTTCAATAAACTCCAAATTTCCAACTCCGGCTGCAGATATACAGGCCGATACCCTCAGCTTTCGTTTCCAGATATAATGCATCATTTAAAGAAGGACAGTTCCCAAACACTTGGAAAAACTCAATCGTGACACCCATTGAAAAAATAAAAAAAAACATTTAAGTGTGAAGAATTTAGACCTATAAACTCACTGCCAGTCTACGAAAAAGTACTTGAGAAAATAGCATATAAACAACTTTCAAAATACCTAAATGATAACAAGATAATAATTGAGAATCAATCTGGGTTTCGTCAATCATATTCATGTGAATCTGCCGTAAACATGGTACTGATAGGGTGGAAAGAATCTATCTCAAAAGGTAAGAAAGTTATTTGCGTTTTTCTTGATCTTAAACGAGCTTTTGAGACAATTGATCCGATTATTTTGCTGATGAAATTGAATAAATACGGAATTATTGGCATTGAGCATGATTGGTTTAAAAGCTTTTTATTGGGACGTTCACAACAAACCAAAATTAACGCCGTTTTATCTGATCCTGAAGCAATTGATCTGGGAGTCCCCCAAGGCTCAATACTTGGACCACTACTTTTTAATTGCTACATCAACGATATGAACAAAATTTTGAAAAATAGTGAACTGGCACTGTTTGCAGATGATTCACTTTTGTATGTTGAAGCCGAAACAATCCAAGAATGTGAACAACTAATAAATGAAGACCTTGATATATTGAATTTATGGCTTAAAGCTAATAAACTAAAATTGAATGTTACAAAAACTAAATGTATGGTTTTAAATGATAAAATTAATGTTAATATAGCAATAGATCAAGAAATGGTTGAACAAGTATTTGAAATTAAGTACTTAGGAGTTATTATTGATTATAAATTAAGATTTGAATCCCATGTGCAATATGTTTCAAAAAAAGTATCAAAAAAAATAGGTTTCTTGCGAAGAATTCGTAATAAAGTAAGCACTATTACGGCTATAAATATTTATAATGTAATTATTAAAGGTCTGCATGAATACATTCATTTACCTTCTCTGAGTAAGCACAGTACTTCAGTGTATTCTGTTCGTTGCATGCATAGAAAGTAGTGTACACTGAAAATGAATACACTATTCTAAAAGAACAAACACTGCACACCATTCGATTCCTTTATAATAAAACGAATACACTGTTTGGTTTCTCTCCTAGGCTTGAATGCTTGAACCAAATAGAACAGAACAAGCCTAACAGTTATAAACACACCGAATACAGTGAACGCAGCGAGTATAAAAACGAATACACTGTTTGGTGTCTCTCCTGGAATTATAGATAATTTTGTATAGCAAAATCGATAATAATTTACAAATTTTAATTATATGGGCTTATCCGTGCAAATTTTAACTTTTGGGATGCGTCGAAATATATAGACATTATTATTAAATATTCAGGTTTTGGAACTTATAATATTATATATATCATTGAGTTTTAACTATCCAATTAATAAAATGAACCATCGAGATAGTGCGAAAGTGTTTGAAATCGAAAAAATCATCGAATATTGAGACTTTTGGCTGCGTGCGTGGATAATTAACGTTTTGTGTTATTGCAAAAATAATGTTTAACATAAGATTACTTAGTACAATTTTTGTTTTTTTTCAGATAAATGAAGGTCAAAATTAATTGAAATCATTCATTTTGAGTGCGTACCTTCCTTATAAATAATCCAATATGATATAAATTTTAGAAAAAACTGCCATGCGTGATTTTTCGTAAATCTTTAATTGTCACAAATTTTCGTGTCTATTTTTTTAACATTGATCATGGGGCATTTTTTTATGGTCTGCATCATTATTTAAGCTATCTAGAGTAAAAAAAACTTTGGCTTCAATGCGTGCTTCATGCTTATGTACAAATTTTATGAAGTTAACAAAACGAACGTAAAAAACGTAACTGTTTCAAAAAAGGTACATTTTTTACTAGCACTCCAAAGAATTCTTTGATTATACTTTTACAATGAACGTAATTTAAACTGTAGAAACTCTAAAAAAAATGGTAAAAGTGTTAAACAAATAAGTTTGAAAAAAGAGGCTGTGAAGATTAAAAATAAAAACCAAATCAATTAACTCGGTTCTTAAAATAAATTATTTTAAATTCATTTTTCTATACTTTATACTTCTATACTTTTCAACAAGCAATACATATGAGTTATTTTGAAGTTTTTTATTTATTCGTCGTCTATAATTGAAGAAAAACTCAAATTTACATGCGTGCCTTAATTTTTTTTTTGTTTTTTTTTTTCAAACTCAAGAAGTTAAAATCTACAGGGATAAGCCCATATCTTTCTTAAAAATGAAATATGTTCAAGGAAAATGTACTAAAACTGTTTTTGCAATTTTTATAGAACATTATAATATAGTTTCTATGCCATTCATGGTAATGTTTTATATATTTGAATAAGAGCTTATTTGTAGACAAGATAATCTTTCAAAATGCGTTAATAATGTCAAAACTAATGAGTCATATATGTATACTGGAACAAGCCTTTAAAAAAAACTTAATTGAAAATACTTTTATATCAGCTTTCCTCTTAGATTTAAGGTTTTGTAATCTTTTACATAATATGTTTATTTAAAGAATAAGCAAATCAATAATATAAAAATACTTATTTTCTCCATTTTTAATTTTGTATACAGATTTTACATTTTTAGTCAATCGAAAAGAAACACTACTTCAATTTCCTTTAATATTATTTTTTCAAATTAATCATGTAGAGTTGGATAATTTCTTTTCACAAATTGTATATTTGCTTTAATGACAGTATTAATTTTATAGATCTGTTGACGATTTCGGAAGTTAGAAACTAGTTTATGAACCATCTCGTTTGAATTGTTTTATGAAAACTGTTTTTTTTTTCGAATCCTTATGACCAATTTTAGTGTGTAACTTGTTGAATTGATCGTAAAATATTGTTCGGCATTATCTTAGAGCAGGGTTGGGGCAATAAATGAGTTTTAATTTTTGTTCAATATTCAGAAATTTTTCATCAATTTTTGAATTTTTAATTATAAGAACCTATCCCAGTTTTGCTTCACACAGCTTTTTAGTATTAAATTTGGTGTCAGTTTGGAAAAAAAATTAAACAAAAATAAAGATGACCATATTTCATTGAACTATTGACCTCAATCATAAAGACTCGTAATACTCAAGTTAGAATCGATACAGTAAAATCGGAATTTTTTCACGATTTTAATTTTTAATCTTATAGTGAGAAATTAAATAAAGTTCCTCTACCTCGTCTCCCGTTGCATATATCAAGTTATTGCCTATGAAACATTATAGAGAACCATTACAATAGTAAATTTGCATCATAAGATTCTTAAAATTATTCAATTTTTCATCAACTTTTGAATTTTTCATAACAAAAGTTGAAATTAAAAGAACTTTACCCATTCTTTTAATATATTATGGTCAGTTTTACCCTTTCCCAATAGTTCTTATCAAAATTTAGCTTGAGTTTTCCACTTTCTTTATTGATCTTCACCTTAATGATCGGATAACTTGATTAAAAGTTAAAGTAAAATTTGCCGTGATCAACTTTTCTATTTGTTCACCCTCACATTCTTTAGCGATTGAAAGTTCTCAATTCGCTTGGTGTACTCGGTGTGTTTAGTGTATTATTTGGTGTATTCGATGTTTTCGATATAAACTCGCTGTATTCGATGCATTTGAGAAAACAAATCAAATGGTGTATTCGTTTCGAGTGAATACACGATTCTTTTGTTTTGGTATGGGGTGATGATTCATTTGTTTTGTTTTAGAAGAAGTGAAAGCAGCAAATAGTGTATTTGAAAAAATATAGAATGGCTTGGAAGTGGTTTCAAGCCATTCGTTGCAGATGTTTAGTAATTATTAAACCTCATTTTGAATATTGCTCTACAATATTATACTTAATAAATGGAAGTTCAATGAACACTCTACAAAAACTGCAAAATAAAGCAATGCGTGCAATACTTAGATGTAATAAATATACTCCTATTTTAGTTATGTTAAATATTTTATTGTGGATGAATGTAAAACAGCGTATTTATTTCAATGTTTTGTTTTTTGTATTCAAAATTAAAAATAACCTACTACCAAGATATTTGTCAAAACATATTCGTTACGTCAGAGATGTTCAACCGTATTTGTTAAGAAATAGAGATGATTTAAGACTACAAGCATTTAGAACTACAAGATCTCAAAATAGCTTAATATATAAAGGATTTAAGCTTTTTAATGAATTGCCAAATAGCATTAAACTAATAAGTAATAAATTTGAATTTAAACAAGCAATAGTTAATTATGTAAAACAAAATATTTCATAACATCAATATATATAAAAGCCAATGCCATTGTAAATAACAAATTATATTTATATATTTATCATTTTTAAATTATTGTAAATTGTAAATAGCAAAATTACGCTAAATAAATACTTTGAATTGAAAAAAAAAAAGATTCACATCCTTCATCTTCGGAAGTGGCTCTGCAACGGCAGCGTATGATAAGTTCATTAAATTCTGATCTTGACAGCATTGTAGAATGGGGTGTTAGAAACTGCGTGGAATTTAATGCTTCGAAAACTCAAAGCTGTCTTCTATACGTCATCGAGGAAACCGAAAAGCTTTATGTCCGCGTAATGTTTATTACTAACTATCTTTTATAGCATGGTCACATATTTGATGTTGCGAAAAATGCGGCGAAATGCTTAGGTTTCCTCAGAAAATGTAAGGAGTTTGTTTCCCCTTCTGATCTGACAACAATTTATAAGGGATACATTCGGCCTAAGCTTCAGTATAACTCCCATATCTGGGCAGGTGTTCCTAAAACCCACCTGCAACTCTTAGACAGAATTCAAAACAGAGCCCTTAGCGACAATTCTATTACGGAAACTTTTGTTTCTCTCGAACACCGTCGTAATGTTTCTTGTCAAACTTTGATTTATCGCTTCTTCTAGAAACAGTGCTTTAATGGAATAACCAGCTGCATTTCTCCCTTAAAACAATTGTAATACTCGTCTTGCTTAGAATGCTCATCAGTTAACCCTTGAGCCTAACACAGAGATTTATATTTTTGCCGTACTACTCGAATGTGGAAATACTATACCCACTCGTTTCCCTGCTGTCTTTGTGATGTACAAGCATTTAAAACTAATGTGCATCGGAATCTCCTTTGAAATCCCCTCCTCATTTCCTAACTGCTGTATTATTTATAACATCATAAGGGTATTTATAGCCCCTTGCGTATGTGATAATTATAAAATGCAAAAAAAAAAACCATAACGCTTCCTCTACCATGCTTTACATATGCTTTGGGGTTCTGTTTGAAGCTCTATTTAGCTTCCACCAAACATATCTTTAACACTATGTTGCACTGTAAAGGAACTGAATCCAACATATTTTGCAGTTTGCCGAATATATGATCCACTTTTATAGTGCTGAATAACAAGTCAATTTTCAATATTTCAATTTCTGAATACCAAGTTCGCGAACTTGGATCGTTGTGCGACGATCTATTTTTCAAGAAAGACTAGAATAGTTATGTCGGGTTTTGAAAACACACTTTAAATTTGGAAAAACAAACTTTAGTGACAGACAAAAATAAACCACGAATCAAGAGCGTAGGTGTTTTATAATTCAGCTGTATTAAATAAGCTATCTGCTCCTTGCACATGGGTCTACAAACCTGCAAACCTGATTTTAATTTTTCAAATAAACACTATCAAAAAACTGAGGGCCACTGTACATATACGTAGGAATTATTATTATTTTTAAATATAGAGAGATTACTTCTACAATAGTGTAGTTCAAAACAAAGCATTTTAATATACACGAATTTGAAAAAGGCAAATTAGTTTATAGGCTTACAATTTCTAAAATGCCAATTTTAAGTATTATTGATATTGATGCATTCCGGGCCTTATGTAAACATTTTAGGGTATTTGTGTAACATTTACAATTACAAGAAAAATAAGATTTTGGAGAAATGCTCTGATGTAAAATGATTTTAATCAAAAGGTTAAAACTAAAATGGAAACACTAAAAGACCATTCACAGAGCCGTCATAAACAAATGGAAAATGAATGATAAAATCTACAATTTCCATACACCATTTAAAAGAATGCCCAGAATTATTTTGAATTCATTTGTGCAGGTAAGTAGGAACACTCTGCAAAATGGCAGCCATGACGAAAGAATTAGCAACGACCTCTACAGGGACGTAGACTTGGACAAAAAGATGCATGCTTGTTTTCTAATGTCGATTTCCTTTACACACTAGGGATTTTAGGGATTTCGATCCCTTTTCAAATTTTGACTTTTAAGACAGATTTTACGTTCCTTCACACCAAAAAAATCGATTTTTTTTTTACAGAGATCAAATCCTTCGAATCCGTATTTGGAGAGGAATTTACATGCATACGAAATACGCACACTAAGGCCCATTTGCTGATACAGAACATAAATACTTATGTTCCACATAAACTCTTATGTGACAGTTTACGTAGAGGAAAAAGTAGAACATAAGCGGTTAGGTTGAACATAAATATTTAAGTTTCGTTTCAGCAAATGGCCCTAAAAGACAAAATTTGACAAGGGATCGAAATCCCTAAAATCCCTAGTGTGTAAAGGAAATCGACATAAGTTGTCTAATAAAGAGACAACTTATAGAACGAAAGGATTGAAGTGTCTTCAAATCTACTCCACTTTATTTGTCTTCCTAAATGGAGAGCGTCCCAAACAAACTTGGTGTCCATAAGTAAAGTAGCTAGCTAGAGCTTGTGGTCTAGCGAACATTTCGGTAAATGTTGTACGGGAAAAGAAATTCATTAAATCGACATAAGATGTTTTGTTTAACATTTAAGTTGAAACTTGAACTCACCTCTTGTCAACTCTCTTACGTATCTCGGCAAAAATAAATTTCCAGAAAATCCCGCGTTGGATCTCAAATGTTTGTTTTTGGAAATTGCACTGTCTTTTTGTTGCCTCAGGTTGTTTTTGTTTGTTGGAGGATTGATCTCTTCTTCCTCCTTTGTTAATCTTTTACACGACAGCAACACAAGATGGTAGTTTAAATAGCCAGATACGCAGCAGCAGCACAACAGTAATAGCACAACAGCCTAGAGTGGAGCTCCCTTCTTAAACTTGGCCTTCGACTCAACTCGAAACAAAAAAATATAAATTCAACTAAATATTCCTAATCATTAGGAATTGGCTTTTGTTTGTTTGATACTTGAACTAGCTAACATATTAATTTTGGTTTTATGCATTTGTTGGATTAAATAACTTTTGTCGATCTTAGGTGCTGCTACAGTTGGGGGAGAAGAAAAGAAACAGAAAAAAGCAAAATAAACAAGAAGTCAACTTTGTGAGGCACACACAACACTGCTTGATGGAAAAATGAAAAAAAAATCAGGAGTCTTGTCAAAAATGTTATAGGTCTTTTCTAGCTATATTTATATACATGACATAGAGATAGGCAGGTATATAGTAGATATTTGTATTTATAGAAAAATATTGTTATATATGTATGTACGTAGGCATGTAGATTTTACTTATTCGATGTTTTCACTTGCATTGTGTTCTTCGTCTTCTTCTCTTCAATCTTCACTATAAACCGAATTTAGTTTTGCTCTTTTGATGTTGAACAGCGGCAGCAATTGATGGACTATTTGATCTACACATTATCTAAATTAGTTGCACTACTTTGTTTGATTGGATTTAGTTTTTTGCATTAAGAATTTAGTTGATTTTTATTAAATAATAAAAACAAGTCGATGAACACTTCGACTGCAGGTTGTGTATACACGACGTACAGTGCAAGTATTTTTTTTATAAACATAACTTTAGATGGGCGATGAGTTTTCATTATTTGAATGGAATTCAGTGTGAGCTGAAATGGAGTGTGTGTGACAGGGCAATGGACGCATTCGAGAACATAAATGGATTATGCTATAGATTACTTTTACGCAAAATTTTAAACAGCTTAGTTTTAAGGTATAAGTAGGTGTGTTTTTTTTGCAAGTCCATATAGAATTGTAAAAAAAAACGACATCGGGATTTAGGAGCTTTTTTTCCACATAGCTGGAATCACTGTGTATTGACGACTAGCATCAACCAATCCAAAAACTTCACTTTTGACGTCTTTGAGCAAATTATCGATAACATATAGATAATACTATTTTGGCATCACCATTTTTATCGGGTCTTAGATTAACGCTCGATAATTATCTGGTCTTAGCTAACTCTGTATAGATTTAAGTAGTTGTTGCATTTGCATGTAAAGCGCTTAGTCCCGATGTCGTTTTTTTTTACAATTCTATATGGATTTGCAAAAAAAACACACCTAGTATTACACTACTTAACAATTTGCTAACTTTTATGTAGATTATTAACTTTTTCGTAATTTTAAACAATAAATAAATAAATTAAAGTAAGTGGCATGCAAAACACATCCGAATCTATAAAGAAATTGTAAAGGTTGCTTAACTTTAAAATACCTCCAAACAGCTCTTAAGTATAAAATCGGTACTTATAATCAATTTTCTCTACAAAACTTTTCCAAATCTCGCGCAAAAGTTTGAAGTTGGAGAATTAAAAAATAATTTAATGTGTTTTGTAGTTTATCTCTGGAACGGGTTGTCTTACAAAAGTCGTTCATACCTTTTTGGAATCTCCTCTCCATGCGTTCAAGAGAACGCTCTGGAACGGGTTGTCTTACAAAAGTCGTTTATACCTTTTTGGAATCTCCTCTTGGTGCTTTCAAGAGAAGCATCAGCACCTTTTTACATAAAACAAGTTTTGACAAAAATAAAAAAATCGGAAATACGGTGGCTGTCAAAATTTGTCCCGCAAAATAATGCTTGTATCATTCTTTTTCGTGGCAAAATTTGGTGGAGACATTTTGTACAGCAACGCAAAAAAGTATGAATTTTGCGCGCGAACTGCGTACTGCTTGGAAAAATATCCAAGACAAAATTTGTTCCAGGACAAAAAATGTATGGGAGACAAAATTTTTCCCGATCTGCGTACTAGGCTTTAAGTTTCATTTAAAGGCAAATAAATATTTAAGATGCAGTTTAAGAAAATCTTATATATACGGCCGTAAGTAAGAAGACCTATTTTGACGATTGTAAAAGTAAGCATGATACTAAAAAAAAAAGAATTCGATGATTTTAATTTTAATAAAAGGGTAGAGAAAGTATGATGCTATAATTCAACCAAAATTTTGTGCTAATAACTTTTGAAATAGCACCAGCGGAAATCCCAGACAATAATTGCTATCCCTTTCAACAGATATGCAATGTGTATGTCCCGTCTTTGGCACCATACATGTTCTTTATACTTTTTGCATTCGGTGATATAAGGGCATCATTTTGCAAATCAATTCTATTAAATGTGAAATTTTGAACACAAAAGTTATATTTTGACATACATAAATTAGCATAAAAACGGTTTTTTAAGAACTCAAAGCTGTTGTCTCTTTCTCTGTTGGACACACCACAGAAGATAGTAGTTGAGGGTTCCGGCTTAATACGTAGATAGATCATATTAAATTTAAGCTCACACTTTCCTCTCCATTAGATATTTGTAAAGAATAGCCGTTTTCTTACAATCGTCAATGATCCATATAGATAATGATATGAATACGGATCAATGATAGCAGTGTTATAGCCATCTTCATTCTTTATGATTTTTAATTTTCAAACATTTCTTGTCTTTTATTAGAACATTTCAAAAAAATATGTTTTCAAGATTTCCCGATTTGAAACTAAGCATTTTTCAGTTTTTAATTTTTGTGTCCATAAAGTTCATGACTATCAGAAAACATTTGATTTAATTGCACTTTCTAATTTCTTAACGAATGTATTAGGTGTGTTTTATTATGTTCTGATCTATATGGATTGATTTTTAGCACGCATTGTACATACTACGTTTCCAGCAAAAGATTTAACAAGAATAATTTCTAATTTACTAGAATAACGAAATGTATTTGTATAGCAAATATTCGAGGTTTGAAGAAGATTTATGGTAAATCCTGTTGCAAGGCAAGAGGAGCGGAGGAGTGTCGGTATTGGGGTTAGGTAGGAAAAAGGAAAGGTTAGGAAACTGGAATAGGAATAGGTTAGAAAAGGGTAGGAATGTTAAGTTTCGGAGGACGCGGCCTGCTTGCTGTGCACGGCGTTAGCTCGTCGGACGGGGGGGGATCTTGCCCCCGAAACTCAACCTCGCCTGCAAACAAATACATAAATCAGGCCAGGTAAACAACACAGGAAAATTTTGGACTAAAAAGAGACGGACGGACTATCGACACACCAGGGGCACTGCGGATGTTGTTGCAGTGAGGCCATTACCCACCCTACCTTAGGAATCTTCGGCCATTTTTAGATTCCCCCAAAATGGTGGATGATCGGCTTCAGATCACGCCATCTTCACCGGAACTCAGCAACCCTAGGCACCCCTGAAAAATGGTCTTCAATATGACATGTTTCGATTCCTCGAAACACAAAAACAACACTCAAATTTCATGAAACACAGCGTATTGAAGTTTATTTAACTATAAAAAAACAAGCAATTAAACATTTTACTTAAAGAAAAGAACAATAATGAAGAACCAAGGTGTCCAAGGCATGTTCCCCGAATCACTTTGGAAATGTACCCCTTCTGGCAACTAAGACGGCGACTTTAAATTTTATATGCGCAAAAAAAAGAATGCCCTACCTCTAATGAGCTCTTTGGAGGTGGTATAATTTTCTCAAAAAATACTTGATTTCCCTACTACGCAGAAAAAAACATAAAAACCCGAGGGAAACACCACTTTTCCACTTACAATTAAATTTACTAATTTTTGACACGATTAAAAACAAATTTAACGCCAAACAATTTAAAAAAAAACCAAAACTTCACTTCAACGCCTTCAGTTGACTATTTCCAAAAAAAAATCTTAAAGTTAAATAAAGGACAAACACAAACACTTAAATCCGACAGGATGATCTTTAATTAAATGATACCACTTTGTTGTAAGCTTGTTGTTGTTGTTGTTGACGACGCTGTGAATTCGGTATCAGTATTCTATGGAGGTGCTCCAAATAGAGGGAGTTTAAGGGCTTTTAAATGGAATTTCCGCCGCTGCCTCTCCACTGAACAACTAAGTCACCACCACTTCTAGCATGGCCCCAGTGTAACTTGAAGGGACTTTGAGAACACGCACAAAAAGCACACACAAAGAAACGATGCGGCGGCCCAGTACTTGGTTAGTTATCTGTGGCCGCCGAAAATTCACCTGAAAGGTTAAGAGTCTTCAAACACTTTTCCAAACAAAAACTCTAATGTATCGACTCACCACTTCATATTGTAAATATTTATCATTTTTTTGTTACGTAGACTTAGGTTGTCTTTTATATCATAATTTTTTAAATTATTTCCAGGAAAAATTCTAAAAACACGAACAACAAAAAAAAAAATATTAATTACACAACTCTCTCCACACAAAGCAAAAAAAAACGCACCAAATGTTACTTCAACTTCTTAATTCAATAGTACTTGTTTATTTCACCGGCCTTTAGGTTATGAATGTCAATTTACTATTGATCATTACCCACCAGAATACTTCACCGGTACACAAGTCCCACTCTCCCTCTCTTAACTGTCAAAGCAACATCCGATCATCATACTCATATGAAAATGGATCGTCCGATCAGTCTACATATGTGTTAGTTAACATTGAATCTCTAGTAGTCTGGCCCTTTAACGGGCATGTTCAACATCAACGTTCGGAATTTCAAACCGAACTTGAGTTTTATCTTGACGTCGTTGATAGGAGATTTACACTGCGGGATTTACTCTCCAAACCAAAATAAACGAAACAAAAATAACATAACACCTAAAAACGTCGAAACCCGGGAACAAAACATGTCAGAAAACAGAAATTGACAAGAATAAACAAGAAACGAAGACATTTGAAAAATTATAATTGCGTAATAAAATAAATCGACAGAATTGTCTCCACTTTTCCACAATTCACATATCCAAAATTTCCCATAAGATCTCACTGCGTTGAACACGCCCAACTCCAAAGTTTGTTGTCTCGTATATAAATAATAGTTGGCTAATCAGAGGAGATGGACTCAAACAACAACAATAATATGAGTTTTATTTGTAAACAACCAATATCAGCCACCACCATGGCGGACGTCTCATTTGGTAAGTACCAAAAACTATTTTTCTTTTATTGGTTCATTATTATACATAAATTTATTGTTTAAATGGTCTTAAAAATTAACCTTTATTGTTTTCTTTTTTCAGATTATCTCGACTGGATGGATCTGGCCACCAATAGTCTACAATCAAGATAGTAAGTTTGTTTACATTTTTTTCAGTGTTAATAATATTTTCGTTTTCTTCTTTACTTCCTAGGTCGTGGTTACATGAACTTTTGGCATCGGCGCTGGATAATTCCTGGACTAATCAGGCGTCCGCAACAAAATTTGCTGATTATTCGGATACATTCCGAATAAAAAGCAAAAACAAAACTACGGTCGCCTGAAGAAAGAGCACCTAGCGTGAAGTAACCCCACGGGAAGCTAACAAAAAAACAAAACTCTAGCGGAACGAACACAAACCAAGCCTCAATTGGAAGGATGAGTCTATACTGTTGTCGATATTCTTTTGCAGACATTTTAAGAGGTCTAGGAATGCTTGATGCAGCTGTGGGGAGCAACCCACGATACAAGCCGGGCAAAAAACATAAAGTTTCAACAATTGTTTTTAATAAAATTACGGACGCGACGACGCAAGAGTACAGGTTAGTGCTGTTCAGTCGAAATTATGTTCTTAGTACTTTTTAATTGAAATTCTAGGTTTTCTACGTAAACACATCCAACGACCAAAGGGTTAGGTACATTGAAATCATAGCGATTACCACTGGAAACTACCGCACCGCTCTAGTTGCTCGTAGGTCAGCTATTAATGTTTACCGGTGAGCTTTCACTAAAGTCAGATGTTAAGAATTAGAACTAAGAAAGACTAAATATTAATACTAACATGCAAACATGCTAAAATAAGTTAAATAAAAAAAAAATAAATACACTAAACTAATATCACAGTTGACTTAACCTAATTAAATTAGTATCACAGTTCTTTATAAATTATTAATCCTAACAATGTAAATATCACAGTTTTTAATAAATTATTAAGCCTAAAAAAAGTAAATATCACAGTTTGTACCTACTAATAATTTAATTAGTTAGTAAGCTATCAGTCTTTTTAAGAAATAAAATTTTTAAAATATCACAGTTAGAAAAGTTGTTTTTATTAGTAAACTAATCGAAAATATCACAGATCGTTCGTAGTTTTTCATCATTGCAGATAGTTATTAGTTAATATCACTAAAATTAAAAAAAAATCACAGATGCTCGGTTAGTAACTTATAATAATTAGTAATCACATAATGTTCGGTTAGTAACTTATACTTAGTAATCACATATGTTCGGTTAGTAAATTATCACAGTTGAATAAATAATTTAAGTATTAATAGGTAAAATCAAAAAGAATAAAAAGCTAACGCAGTCAATTAATAAAACTAAAAGAAATTTGTTGTTTGATTACATCAAAAACGTAAGGTACATTGTGGTAAAAGTAAAATGCCATTCTTTTAAATAGATTTTCAAGAAAAGTGAAATTTATATGAATTGGATAGGAAAGTAAATAAGAAAAGTATTGGAAACGATCAGGTACTACGTGAAAATAATTAAATAGCACACATTGAACGACTAAAGACAAGAACCACGAGAAATTAACGAATGATTTTACAATCCATTTCGGATTGTTTTTGATTTTTCGTGTGAGTTTATAGAAAACTCAGTGAAATCTGGTTTTATTTTTAATTTGTTTTATTTTTAATATTGTTCTAGATCTTAAATTTTCCGATTCGTTTTCCATTAATGTTTTTCTATTCGTATTACGCGACATTTAGTATATTTCGGTAAAACTTTAGCGGGAAGGTAGTTTGAGGAGCCACTTAACCCGAAATATTCTCGAATTTATCTCTTGATCGGGTAAATATCGACCTTTTTAGGTTCGAAAATTATCAATCTTCGCTGATTTTTCATTAGCCATTTTTCTAGAGCCATGGTTCGAGATGCCCGAAAAGGATTTGCTAACAGAGTCCCTATACACGGTTTGACTAACTGTGTTGTTGTTTGAGCCAAAAGTTTCTTGCGGAGGTGAGACGTAATCAGCTCCTCTGCCACTGAGATCACTATACGACGGAGCCGAGATCGAATATTTGTGGAGTTATCGTGAACGCTGGGATCCACAAAG
Source organism: Philhelius festivus (assembly GCA_963931855.1). NCBI lineage: Eukaryota > Metazoa > Arthropoda > Insecta > Diptera > Syrphidae > Philhelius > Philhelius festivus. The sequence continues at coordinate 4,023,913 of OZ007556.1, read as the reverse complement.
CCAGAACTACCTACATTTTGGGATGATGATCGGATATGTCTCTCAGAAACGAGAGGAGAATGCAAGACTCTTTGCCGAACCGATGAGTTTAAATTCTGAGTAGCCGATCTAGTAATTCTCGTATCTTCAATTTCAGAATCCCTTATTAGCCGATTGATGCGTTCTTCTTCTTCTTTGTTGGAGTACGCCATTGTGAAATAACAAATTTCAAATACTCAGACTCGACAAAAAAAACGAAAGTTAACGACGACAAATCAAAAACAACAAACGAAAATGGTGAGTCAAAATTAACGTTTTGTTTTAGAAAACTGTATGAAAGACTGTAAAAAAAAACTAAACTAACTAAACAAAATGAATGTAAATCTGCCAAAAGCAGATATTGTAACAAAAAAAATTAACTATTTAGCAGAAATTTATTAAATCTTATTAAAGAAATTTCAAAAACCAAAAAAAAATATCAAAAACAGACTAACTCTAACAAAAATTATTTCGGAAAACTAATTGATAATGTGTTAACCAAAAAAACTGTTCAAATTGAACTAAACTACAATTGTAAAGAAAAAAGAATTAATATTATCCCAAAAAAAGAATAAATAAATAATTGATAAGAAAACTGTAAACTTTATCAAAACGAAAAAAATATTTAAATAAATTAAGAAAACGAAATATTGAAAATGGAAAAAAAATAAATAACAAAAAAAAATAAATAACAAAAAAATTAAGAACTATCAAAAAAAACACTATTGTAACAAAAAAACTAAATAAATTTAAAAAAAAACTATCTAAACCTAAACTTAAACCAAAATTGAAAAACCTAAACCAAAAAACTTTCAAAAAACTTAACTGAACAAAAAGAATAAATAATCTAAGACCTATTGAATATAAAAAAAATATGTATTACAAAAAAACTAGAAGCAAAAAAAAACAAATATCAAGAAAACTTTATTCGAAAAATCTAAAGTACTTTTTCTTTAAGAAAAAGAACCTAAACTTAACAAACTAAATATTTTCTTACGTAAATTAATCCTAAACTTAGAATTTTTTTCTCAAAAAGAACTAAATTTAGAAACAAAATTAAATAAGTAAATAAATCTGACAAAAACTATGTACCTAAAATATGTAAATGTAACAAAAACAAAAGTAAACTATCTAAATTGATCTAAACCAAGCCTATAAAAAATAAAAAAAAATCAAATCTATCACTAAAAACTATCACCAATGTTAAAAAAAACTTTTTGCTTTTATAAATTTTGAATTTCCAAAAACTTAACTCAATTTAAAAAAAAACGAAGAAACTAAATATGTAATCGAAAACTTGTAATTTTCTTTAAACTTCAATATAAGTTTCTTTCAATAAAACTAAATTTTGAACCAAAAAAAACTTGTTGTTCTAATAAGAAAACGAAAAACAAATTTGGTTGCAACAAAAAAAAAAAGACTTGGAAAAATGTAAAAACTCGTAAGTAAACGCAATAACAAACAACAAAGCGAGTTCAAACAAAAAAACAATGTATAATAATTACTTGAAAATATTTTAGAAAAATTCAAAATTTACTAATTTTTGAATCAAAAACAACGAAACTTAAGTTTTGGAAAATAACTATTTAGTATATTTTATATTTTTAAGCTTTGTTTCATATACATTCGGGGTGCTTCAGGTAGCTTCAACGGTGGTTTCTTAGCGACATGGCATGATCCTACTAACGATATCACTAAAAGAAACAAGACATCAGACAGACGAACAAACTCCCCTGATGTGACGATAATAAAACTGGAAAACTACTAGAAACACAAACGAATTACATTACAAAGTTTTTCCTCACCGTTCCCGCAATCCTAGTCTGTCGCAAGGACCTTGCTAGAAGACATGAAACGGTAAGGTAAAACTTACAAAAATTTGGAACGATGATGTTGGACTAAACGTCACGCACAATCAATCGTCCAAGTAGAAAATGACAAGACTATAGGATCTGAAAATTGAAAATTAGAAATAGAAAAGTAAAGAAAAGTATGGATAGGAATAAGGAAAAACGATACGAAAATACGCTATCTGACACTACTCAAGCTTTCGCCAAGGAACGTCGCAATACGTCTAGGTTCGTCTGTGACCTTCCTGACGCAGACATACGCCCTTGTCAAAAACTCCAGTAATACCAGACAAACGCAGAACATTTACTAACCGCAGTCACTGTGAATTTTCAAACACTCGTCGCGATTTATCTAGGTATGTCCGAGACTTTCCTGATAAAGACTTACGAGGTTTAAAAATCCACAGCAAGTTTGGTTGGGGACTATACAACACAAACGAACTGAAACTAAGACTACAAAAACTATATTGTCCTAAAAACGTTCCAACTAGGTTGGAGAACCGCTTTAGCGACGTTGGGCGCCATTTTGTTGCAAGGCAAGAGGAGCGGAGGAGTGTCGGTATTGGGGTTAGGTAGGAAAAAGGAAAGGTTAGGAAACTGGAATAGGAATAGGTTAGAAAAGGGTAGGAATGTTAAGTTTCGGAGGACGCGGCCTGCTTGCTGTGCACGGCGTTAGCTCGTCGGACGGGGGGGGATCTTGCCCCCGAAACTCAACCTCGCCTGCAAACAAATACATAAATCAGGCCAGGTAAACAACACAGGAAAATTTTGGACTAAAAAGAGACGGACGGACTATCGACACACCAGGGGCACTGCGGATGTTGTTGCAGTGAGGCCATTACCCACCCTACCTTAGGAATCTTCGGCCATTTTTAGATTCCCCCAAAATGGTGGATGATCGGCTTCAGATCACGCCATCTTCACCGGAACTCAGCAACCCTAGGCACCCCTGAAAAATGGTCTTCAATATGACATGTTTCGATTCCTCGAAACACAAAAACAACACTCAAATTTCATGAAACACAGCGTATTGAAGTTTATTTAACTATAAAAAAACAAGCAATTAAACATTTTACTTAAAGAAAAGAACAATAATGAAGAACCAAGGTGTCCAAGGCATGTTCCCCGAATCACTTTGGAAATGTACCCCTTCTGGCAACTAAGACGGCGACTTTAAATTTTATATGCGCAAAAAAAAGAATGCCCTACCTCTAATGAGCTCTTTGGAGGTGGTATAATTTTCTCAAAAAATACTTGATTTCCCTACTACGCAGAAAAAAACATAAAAACCCGAGGGAAACACCACTTTTCCACTTACAATTAAATTTACTAATTTTTGACACGATTAAAAACAAATTTAACGCCAAACAATTTAAAAAAAAACCAAAACTTCACTTCAACGCCTTCAGTTGACTATTTCCAAAAAAAAATCTTAAAGTTAAATAAAGGACAAACACAAACACTTAAATCCGACAGGATGATCTTTAATTAAATGATACCACTTTGTTGTAAGCTTGTTGTTGTTGTTGTTGACGATGCTGTGAATTCGGTATCAGTATTCTATGGAGGTGCTCCAAATAGAGGGAGTTTAAGGGCTTTTAAATGGAATTTCCGCCGCTGCCTCTCCACTGAACAACTAAGTCACCACCACTTCTAGCATGGCCCCAGTGTAACTTGAAGGGACTTTGAGAACACGCACAAAAAGCACACACAAAGAAACGATGCGGCGGCCCAGTACTTGGTTAGTTATCTGTGGCCGCCGAAAATTCACCTGAAAGGTTAAGAGTCTTCAAACACTTTTCCAAACAAAAACTCTAATGTATCGACTCACCACTTCATATTGTAAATATTTATCATTTTTTTGTTACGTAGACTTAGGTTGTCTTTTATATCATAATTTTTTAAATTATTTCCAGGAAAAATTCTAAAAACACGAACAACAAAAAAAAAATATTAATTACACAACTCTCTCCACACAAAGCAAAAAAAAAACGCACCAAATGTTACTTCAACTTCTTAATTCAATAGTACTTGTTTATTTCACCGGCCTTTAGGTTATGAATGTCAATTTACTATTGATCATTACCCACCAGAATACTTCACCGGTACACAAGTCCCACTCTCCCTCTCTTAACTGTCAAAGCAACATCCGATCATCATACTCATATGAAAATGGATCGTCCGATCAGTCTACATATGTGTTAGTTAACATTGAATCTCTAGTAGTCTGGCCCTTTAACGGGCATGTTCAACATCAACGTTCGGAATTTCAAACCGAACTTGAGTTTTATCTTGACGTCGTTGATAGGAGATTTACACTGCGGGATTTACTCTCCAAACCAAAATAAACGAAACAAAAATAACATAACACCTAAAAACGTCGAAACCCGGGAACAAAACATGTCAGAAAACAGAAATTGACAAGAATAAACAAGAAACGAAGACATTTGAAAAATTATAATTGCGTAATAAAATAAATCGACAGAATTGTCTCCACTTTTCCACAATTCACATATCCAAAATTTCCCATAAGATCTCACTGCGTTGAACACGCCCAACTCCAAAGTTTGTTGTCTCGTATATAAATAATAGTTGGCTAATCAGAGGAGATGGACTCAAACAACAACAATAATATGAGTTTTATTTGTAAACAACCAATATCAGCCACCACCATGGCGGACGTCTCATTTGGTAAGTACCAAAAACTATTTTTCTTTTATTGGTTCATTATTATACATAAATTTATTGTTTAAATGGTCTTAAAAATTGTTTTCTTTTTTCAGATTATCTCGACTGGATGGATCTGGCCACCAATAGTCTACAATCAAGATAGTAAGTTTGTTTACATTTTTTTCAGTGTTAATAATATTTTCGTTTTCTTCTTTACTTCCTAGGTCGTGGTTACATGAACTTTTGGCATCGGCGCTGGATAATTCCTGGACTAATCAGGCGTCCGCAACAATCCACGATTATCTCTTGGTGAAAAGGTAGCATTAACTAAATTAATTTCTAATCCGCTAGATTAACGAAATATATTTGTACAATAAATCTACGAGATTTGGAGAAGATTTATGCTAAATTCACTTAAACAGAGGATTATATTTGCGAAAACGAGGTAGGTACTAAAAACAAATTGGGATCTAATTCTGACTCGGAAAGGTAGTTGGATTTTATGGTAAGGTATTGTAAACTTCAGTGTAAAGAAAAAAGACAAGAAATAATTGGAAATCAACAAAAAATATAAGGAAAAAAGGAACTGTACATAATATAACACTGCTGTCACTATAAACCGTATCGTTTTATTTTTAAAGGAATATCTATATGGATTTTAGCCTTGAAAGCTTATATGATACAATAATAAGTCAGAAAAGGGCATAGTATTCCATAATCGAGGAGTATTGCCAAAGAACCATTCCTAGTTAGACGAGCATTACGGTGGAATTGTTTAAGGGGAGGAATGAAATCGCCTAAAATCGGATTTTAGCCTTGAAAGCTTATATGATACAATAATAAGTCAGAAAAGGGCATAGTATTCCATAATCGAGGAGTATTGCCAAAGAACCATTCCTAGTTAGACGAGCATTACGGTGGAATTGTTTGAGGGGAGGAATGAAATCGCCTATTTCATTTTGTTAACAAAAATGATAAAACAACCAGAGAAGTTACGACGGTTTCGAAGAGACACAAAAGTTTCCTTTATGCCTTCTATAAATAGGACTCTGTTCGGGATTCAATCAAACATGACGAAATGAGTAATGGGGTTACCAGCTCAGATATGACGTTAAATACTCATGATTTGGTTGGATATAGGCAGAACGGAAGGGAGCACAAATTTCTTTCATATTTTAAGAAAACTTTAAGAAAAAAAAAGCTTTCCGATTTCTTTGATGAAGTGTCATTTCTGGTTAATGGCATGGATTGTTTATATCACTTGACCGACAGTAGTCAGCTTTGATTTTTCAAAGCATTACATTAAACGTAGTGGTTAAAAGTCCATTGTATAAGCTGTCAAGAACGGAATCTAGTGAGCTTAGCCATTTCCGTTCTACAACCTAGGTACAGGGTTGTGAATCTGGAAACAAATATGAATATGGAAAGCTAACTGTTGTCAGCGAAACAATTACGTGGATTAGAAGTTTTATACGGGAGGTTATTTATGAAGATAAGGAAGAGCGTCGTAGACAAAACGGAGCCATGGGGACTTAAATTCGTTCAGAACTATCAGAATCTATGGGCCAGTAAGGTAAGAAATTAGAGACTCAGCAGTACCAAATCGACGTATTTTCGATAGGACAGCTTCGTTGCTAAACTCTATAAAATGCTTTTGAAATATAAAGAGCGATTATCTTTGTTTTTTTTTTTCACTTTTTGGTGATATTGCTTCGAAAGCCATACTGCCGATCATTGAAAAGCTTTCGTTCTTCAAGATATTTCTTAAAACAACTGTTAATCAATCTGTACCAGTGCATTTGTGTATTTCAAGATCCTTAAGGAATCCTGCAACTTTGCAATTTCGAGAGAAGATTTGTTCCATAAAAGATAAAACCATTTAAGCTCTCAAGTAATCCTAAAGGATTTCGTAGCAAATTTTCTTTTTCTTGCGAGCTGGCGAAAGACATTGTAAAATTGATTTTTTGACATTTTTCTTCGAATATGAGCATTGCAGGAATTCTTTGGTCTGTCTGACCTTTTTTCTGTTTTCCTCAGTGGGGTTTGTTTTGCAGCATCGGAATCCTAATTCTCTCAACCTTTTAATCGCTTTTCAGCCATAGTTGTATCAAGAATTATTTTTGGAACTTAGTCCTTTAGTCCTCTTAGCGATGAGAGTTTTCATTCTATTAAGAATAGACCAAAAACATAAGAGCTAAGTTCTTCTATACAAAAACCTTTGTGTAACAAGTCAGCCGTGAAAAGTTCTAAGATCTAAAAGTACACTAAGTTCTTACTTCATGAAGGTTTAATACCGAATATTCAAAGTAGAATAATATTGAAACAGCTACAAAATGTACTAGAGAAACTTTATTATTTAATGATTACTGACTAAATATTAGCAAATATTCAGAATTTTAAGTTTCTGAGGGGTCAAAAATCGCCTGAGTTTGTTCCTGTAAAAAGGGTGTAGTGCTTGGCTGGGCACTACCGTGTCCTTTGATACCTTGTATCATATTCAAATCTATATTGAGGAAGCTTAGTAACATGTTAGAGTTTTCAAAGAAAATGTCCCTGCTGCCAAAAAGTTCTCTTTTGAATTTTTCCGTTAAATGGGTTGGTGGAGCATACAAAATTTGCTGATGTGATTCAGTGGATCTACGCACCTTAAGGTGCTCATATACATATTGTTTAATAAAGCACAATCATTACGAATGTACAACACGAGAGCATGGATGTCAAGGGTGGCACTGAGTTATAACGCTGTAAGCTAAAATCTGATATATCAGTATTTTTACTTATTTGAGTTTCACAAGTACAGGCTGGCCTGTACTTAAGAGAATGTATTAAACCACGAATTTGACTATAGTTTCAAAATTCCCCATCACGAAAATACACAAATCTATTTAATAGTTTTGTTTATATTATTTAGGTCTGCGCGGGGTCAGTCAGGCAATTTGTAAGCAGTAGTTCTATTTCCTTTGACTTACAGCTAGGGATGGCGGTTATTCAAAATTAACCGGTTTTCGGTTTTCCGGTTATTTTCCTTCTCGATTTAACCTGACGGTTTTAACCGGACAAAATAACCGGTTTTTTCAATAACCGGTTTTCGGTTTTTTATGTACAAATTTTTTGAAGTCTTAAAATACGTTCATATCAAATAAACTATATTGTAGATACATATAAAACATACAAACATGTATGTAGATAAGCTTTTTTCAGAAAAGAAAATCCTCTAGTTAAAGTGTTGTGTTACTTGAAATGAAATAAAATATGTGTTAAAAAAAAACAAGCATACCTAGTTAACACAAAATTTAAATTTTTTTTCGAAAAATTCTTTTTTATTTAACGAGGAAATAGCCGACATTTTATTATGAAAATTAATAAATAACAAATGTGTTCCTTTTATTGTTTTATAAGACTTTCATCACTTGATCGGGAAATACCTCGGGTTACCTCAATGACTTAATTTTAAAAATTCCAAAAAAAAAGAGTTACATTTACACAATAACATACAGAACAATACAACGCAATTTTGCGAAAGTGTGTAGTTTAAAACGATTTCACATTGCTACCACTACACTAAATAACTCTATAAAAGAAAAGGTGGAAGTGGTGAATAACGTCGCATGTTGCACACAAGTGCAGTTCTTATGAAACAAGGAGATCTTGTTTCAAAGACTTTTTCTACACTTTTTTGTTTCTGTGGTACCAAAGTAAATAACCAGTTTCCCGGTTTTTGGATTTTATAAAAAACACCGGTTTTAACCGAGGTAAAGAAATCTACGGTGAAAACCGGTTAATTGAAACACAATAACCGGTTTCGGTTTTAACCGGCTGGTTTTTCCCATCCCTAATTGCAGCGAGCAACAAATTTCTAATGCATATAACGGGTGATTTTTTAAGAGCTTGAGAACTTTTTTTTAAAAAAAACGCATAAAATTTGCAAAATCTCATCGATTCTTTATTTGAAACGTTAGATTGGTCCATGACATTTACTTTTTGAAGATAATTTCATTTAAATGTTGACCGCGGCTGCGTCTTAGGTGGTCCATTCGGAAAGTCCAATTTTGGGTAACTTTTTCGAGCATTTCGGCCGGAATAGCCCGAATTTCTTCGGAAATGTTGTCTTCCAAAGCTGGAATAGTTGCTGGCTTATTTGTGTAGACTTTAGACTTGACGTAGCCCCACAAAAAATAGTCTAAAGGCGTCAAATCGCATGATCTTGGTGGCCAACTTACCGGTCCATTCCTTGAGATGAATTGTTCTCCGAAGTTTTCCCTCAAAATGGCCATAGAATCGCGAGCTGTGTGGCATGTAGCGCCATCTTGTTGAAACCACATATCAACCAAGTTCAGTTCTTCCATTTTTGGCAACAAAAAGTTTGTTAGCATTGAACGATAGCGATCGCCATTCACCGTAACGTTGCGTCCAACAGCATCTTTGAAAAAATACGGTCCAATGATTCCACCAGCGTACAAACCACACCAAACAGTGCATTTTTCGGGATGCATGGGCAGTTCTTGAACGGCTTCTGGTTGCTCTTCACTCCAAATGCGGCAATTTTGCTTATTTACGTAGCCATTCAACCAGAAATGAGCCTCACCGCTGAACAAAATTTGTCGATAAAAAAGCGGATTTTCTGCCAACTTTTCTAGGGCCCATTCACTGAAAATTCGACGTTGTGGCAGATCGTTCGGCTTCAGTTCTTGCACGAGCTGTATTTTATACGGTTTTACACCAAGATCTTTGCGTAAAATCTTCCATGTGGTCGAATAACACAAACCCAATTGCTGCGAACGGCGACGAATCGACATTTCACGGTCTTCAGCAACACTCTCAGAAACAGACGCAATATTCTCTTCTGTACGCACTGTACGCATTCGTGTGGTTGGTTTAATGTCCAATAAAGTAAACTGAGTGCGAAACTTGGTCACAATCGCATTAATTGTTTGCTCACTTGGTCGATTATGTAGACCATAAATCGGACGTAAAGCGCGAAACACATTTCGAACCGAACACTGATTTTGGTAATAAAATTCAATGATTTGCAAGCGTTGCTCGTTAGTAAGTCTATTCATGATGAAATGTCAAAGCATACTGAGCATCTTTCTCTTTGACACCATGTCTGAAATCCCGCGTGATCTGTCAAATACTAATGCATGAAAATCCTAACCTCAAAAAAATCACCCGTTACATGTAACTAATATCTTTGAAACAATGAAAATTGTATTAACAATTATCGACTTGTCTGATTATAAGCGCAATAAATTAAAACACCATCAAATTTTGAATTCATTTTTTAGTATATTTTCATTACAATCTAATATAAAACAGATCTCTTATTATTATAATTAATAATATTAATTATAATTATAAAATTAAAAATAAAATTAAAAACAAAATCACCAGAAAGGAAGATCTAAGGTTACAAGTGCATGCGTGTAGTGTAATTTTACAATTCTTTTTCTTGTTTTGTATTGTTTAATTTGTTTATAAATTCACAATTAACTCTTAAGCGTAGGCCACCATGTGTTGCACAAACGTTTTCAATTAATTTAAATTTTCCGAATTTTTATTATAATACTCATTATTTCATCACAATTTTCCGTTAACATTTTTTTCTTTTAAATAAAATTAAAATTTCTTGCACAACAATTTCAAAGAAGGCTTAGAACTTAAAATAATTTCAGTTGCTATAGTTTTTTGTAAGAACTTTACTTTTTTTCATAAATGCAATCGGGAAATTTTTAACAACAAAAAAATAGAAGAACGTTTTTCTTAGAAATTAAATTTGAGTTTATCTTTCATTTAAGGAAGAACAAAACTAAGAGCAAACTAAATTAAATGAAGAGAAAAAATAATATTTTATACATGTTTTTATTTATATTTTAAGCGATACTTGGTAAAGTTCGCAGATAAAGCCTAAAGATTCCTGATTTCGGTTTTGTCTTTCATTTCTTGAAATCCAAAGATATGACTCTTTCCTATATTAAATTATATAGATACATTTATATATATATTCATTTGTGTATACAATTTATGTACAGTGGACTTAGTTGCGTTTCAGGGTTATATGTAACACTATTTATATAAAATCCTTATAATATTTAACAACGTTATTATGGTACTTAGAGTTTATGGCTACATGCTCCACATGGCATAAGAGACCTTGTCCTTTACTTAAGAATATCTATATATCAGTTGGGGGCGGGGGTCGAATTTTTGAAACTCGTCCCAGTTTGTGATTGGACTTATCTAGGAATTGTAAGCGTTTACGTTTGATGAAAGTCTTGGAGCCGTTGGCGGTTGGCATTCGTTCTCGTTATCGTCACAAATGCTCTCCGGTGCTGACCACCGCCGTTTGCGAGATAAGGAAGCGTCGACTGGCTGTTGTTGCGTTTCATTACTGCAGCTGTTTTGTGCAGTGGAGCTGGGTGGTGAAAGATGAGGTTCCGGGTAATAGGGAGACTGGTTAGAAGGTGGGTGGGATTTTTGCACTGGTGCGGAATGGGACTGTGGAGGAGGTGGTGGTGGGGGAAGTCTCGATGTAACCTCAGTATGCCCCAGAAGTCGGTGATAGGGATGATGAAGATGAAGTGGAGGCTGATAAAATTCATGGTGCCTGGAGATCGTGTTTTCATAAGCAGCTGATTCCTCATAGGGATGATGAGTTAGGGAGTTCGGTATATAGGTTGGAGCGCCCATACTTGCAAGTCTATTTGTGACGTTGCTGACTACATTCGTTAAAGGAATCGTGTTCTCCGCTTGAGATGGTTGTGCTGGTGGTGGCAACTTTCTGGACAGATTCTGTGGAAGCGACATGGGTTCGCTTTTATCAAAATTTTGGGACGGAGCTTGTTGATTATTGCAGTTAGCTGGAATATGACTCTGTTGGTGTTTGTCCTGGGTTTGTGGAAGAGGTTGCTGCTGCTCTTTCGATATCAATGAAATGCATATGTCGCCAACTTGAAGTCGTTGGCATTTTAACCCAAAAGATTTGAGGGTTAAATCTGGGTTGCATGACGCCCATCCTTGCCCATAAACGAAAAATGGATGCTCTTGCGATACTTCGACATCCGCCTGCAAATATATAAACAAAAAAAAAATAATAAAATTGAACAATTTTGAAAAACAAAAGAATATAAAACAACATAATAGTAGGTGCGTTTTATTATCTACGGATCTATGTATGTGAATCCGGATCTGGATTAATGTTTAACATATATTACAAAAACAATTTGGAATCCTGTTCTCTATCTGGGTCTATTTTAAAGATCCAGAAATTAGTTCTTTTTCTGGCGAGTATATGGCTTTTTATGGTAAGGTAGTGTAAACTACAGTGTAAAGAAAAAAGACAAGACACATTTGAAAATCAACAATCATAAGCAAGAGAGAGATGAGCATACAACACAACTGTCACTATGATCCGTATCGTTTTATTTTATTATAGAACATGATCCCAGATTGTTTTTGTAATATATGTTAAAAATTAATTAATGTTTGATCATACAAATTTTAATTTCCTCAAATGAAGCCTTGGAAGCAGTGATTTGTCAAATCAAACATACTTTATTATAACGTCATATTAACAAAAATAAATGACAATCAAGGAAGAAAAAGATAATAAATAGGTTTGTTCGTTGAGCCTTGAAGTCAACCTGGGGTCACCCTAATTCGTTTTTTGAAAAACCTGAAGTCACCCTGGTGAGCAAATTATGTGTTTTTTCAGACCTGGGGTCGCCCTGAACTCACCCTGAAGTAGATCTATGTAGGTATTTTGCTGTGGCGAGTTCAGGTAACGACCAAACTGTCAAAAGGCACAAGAGATTGCATATCTATTTTTTTCGTTGTCGTTTATCGATTCGCATATTGCATGTTATTGCTTGTGTTTGCAATTAAATGTTTGTTGTACTCATCAGACGAAATATTCAACAACAACGCAAAATTGTTTTTGTTCGTTTTTAAAACTAATTTATAGCAAATTTAAAGTTTTATCTGAGCATAGAATTATTTTTTCTTGCTTTTAGTTGTCAACAAAACAATTGACAGCCCTTGGGTGTTTTTTGAAAACCAGAAACCCCAGTTTTTTTTGACAACTCTGAGGGTTGTCAAGAAAACCTGCGTCAACCCTTGGTAAAGTTAAACGAACGAACCTAATATGTGGGGTCTGAAAAAAAGGGCACAAATGACAACATTAAAAATCTGAGTTACCGGCGTGTTAGGAACTATTAGACGGTCTCTTATTTTTGTTTGAAGCTTAACAAACTACAAATGATTCAAAATCAGTGATGGTTTGAAATTTAATTTAAACTCCCTGTATGATACTCTAACTGACAAAGAAAACAGATATATGGATAAATTCTAAATATATACATCAAAATGGACGAAATAATTTTACATTCACTTAAAATAAGAACTAACCTTTGAGCGATTTTTGTCATAGCTGAACGTGATTGTCACACTGCTTTGTGTTGGAGTAATCTTCACTACAGTAGATTCGGCTAATTGATGGAACGCACTTTTTTCCGCCGACTGTATAAAGTCCTCAGTTCTCATATCTTCGACTCTTCTCAGGGCGCCATTGGCGAGTTCAATGAAGGCTCCTTTAGTAAAATTACTAGTGGAACTGTTACTATTCGATCTAAAAAAAAATCAGTTTTTTTTTGTTTAAATTCCAAATAATGAGAAACGATTGAAACCCACCTTACTACAGCAGCAGTTATTGGTGACCTTCGTTTTGTAGCATCTCTATCAGATGGCGCTGGTCGTGTTAGAATTCTATGCTTAAGAGATCCCTCCTTCCCACTTGGAACTTTAAACCCGCTTACGGATTCAGGTGCAGCTGGTGAAGTATTAACTTTGCCATTTAAATAGGTGCCATTCATGTTACTGATGTCCTTTGGGTTGCTTGGTGGATAAGAGGAGTTGCGTTCCAAAGGGCTGGAAGGATTGCTGTTGTTTAAAAGCACTTGTGAATTTGTTGTTCGGAGAAGGCCAGCACTAGGTGGGGCTGCGACATTACTTGGGACACTAGACTGATAGACTCCTGCCGCCTGAAGGAATGGCGAAAAAGCTTCATGCTGGCCACCCAAATACGTTGGGCAAGGTCTTAAAGTGTTGTGGTGAACGAGTGCATGATGTCCCGGGAAGAGAGCTGGTGTCCTGATATTTTGCAAAATAAAACAACATACTTAGTAAGGAACATGTTAGTTTTGAGGTTAAATAAATTACTCACCCATAGAGGGCCCTACTGGCATACATGTGAGGATAATTATACTGGTAAGCTGCAGCACATGCTGCGGCTGCAACTGCTACATTACTAGTTACAGCTAATGATTGCGCTGTAAATGGCATCTTTTGAGGGTACATCTCTGATGATGTATTTGAATTCCGACTGCAATCGCTTGTCTCCGAAGATGACGGGGAGATCTGAGAGACATCTAATGGAATTGAACTTGGTGGTGTTCTACAACTATTGTTATTGTTGTTGGTGTTGTTTTGATTCATCAAATTGATGTTATTGGTTGTGACTAAATTTACAGGCCCAGACTGTTCATTTGAGTATTTTGCTCGAGGCAATGCATTAGATTTATTCAGATGGTTGCTGTTATTATTGGTGTTTAATTTACTGCTACCGTTATTACTATTTTTATCACTTGCCGAAACATTATTGTTGTTCAAACAATTGTTGTTGTTGTGGTTGTATCCTTTGCTAAGGTTGGTTACGGTTTTTGTTGAACGCAAATGTAATGGAATGGCGTTGGTGGTGTAGCAGCTAGTATTGTTGAGATGGCTATGGTTGTTGGTGTTATTATTGTTGTTTGAATTTGCATTATTATTGTTGTTGTTGTTATTGTAACGGGGTTGTTTTGGGTGTGGTCGAGCAAATTCCGCCGATGACATATTATTATTGGAGCAAATACCGTCTTGACCTTGAAAATTTGTCGCTTTCGAGCGTGGAGATCTATTTCGTGGTGAATTTGGCCGCTCCTGTGGTAAACACGTCTTGGACGAAAGGGCTAACGGAGTAGGCAGTATATTAGCGCTTGTTAATGACGACGAGGGTGTCGTCAGCGATAGTGTTGGTGGCCGTGGTGGTGGCAGGAAGATATCACTACCGCCGCCGTTTCCCAAATGTGAATTTGAAATATGACTATTTGCGGTAGAAACACTGATATTATTATATATTGAGTTATGATTAAGGACGAATTGATGCTCTAGTCCAGGTTCTGATTTGATTGACTGGTGATGGTGTAGGTGGTGGTGATGATGGTGAGAAGGAATCACAGCTGCAGCTGCTGCTGCAGCTGAACCAGCGGCTGCGGCGGCTGCAGCAATTGCAAAAGGATTGTGATGAGCATATGGATGTGCGGCCGCGGCAGATGCAGGTCCAAAACTCTCAACAGCTGATGACATGGAAGTGCAGGATTATTTTATAATTAAATTCTCTTCTCTGTTTTTTGTTGAATATATCTTCTTTTTGCTTAATGTTTCTGAAGCAACGAATTGGGTTCGAAATGAATCATTGATCTATCAATTTTATTAGAGAATCTGCAACGAAAGATGGAAATATTTGTTAATAAATTATTTTTCAAATGTTCTGATAAAATAAACTGCAAGATTTTGGTTTAAAAACTAAAATTTCGTTGGTTCATAAGGACTTTCGTAAATAAAGAAACTTAAGCCGTTTCAATTTTCCGAAAGAAATTGATTTAAATTAAGTTTCGTTAAGTTTTCCATCCCCAGTTATTGTAAGTTAGAAGGTTGAAAGTTCACTTATGCTAATGCTAAAGGGTGGTTAAATTTTAGGGGCCGATGTTGAATGTGAATTACACCTAAACGTCAAGTTTTTTTCTGCATTTCATTTGACATTTCTCAGTTTCAGACTAACTCAATTTGAACCATAGAAAGATACACAATCGAGCAACCCGTTAAAGTTATTCAGGCTTATTATGAAAATGGCATTAAAATCAAAATGCATATCGTGCACTTCGTGATTTTTCCGGTCAATTTAATCCTCCAAATGTGCGTACAATCGGAAAAATCGTGCAAAAATTTGAGCAAACCGGGTCTGTAGGAGATGTGAAAACACTAGTGCATGCTCGTACAGCTCGTACTGCAGAAAATATTGCTGCTGTTCGCGATAGTGTGGCTGAAGAGCCGTCCACCTCAACTAGTCGTCGTCGTGCCCAACAATTGCACCTCTCACGCTCATCGTTGATGAACATTATGCATAAAGACTTGCATTTACACGCTTACAAGGTGCAATTGACTCAAGAAATAAAGCCTCTTGAGAATTTCAAGCGTCGTCAATGGTCAGAATGATGGCAAGAAATGGCAACAGTGGATGATCAATTTTCGAAGAAAATCATTTTCAGTGATGAGGCACATTTTCACCTCAGTGGATTCGTCATTAAGCAGAATTGCCGCATTCGGGCGAATGATAATCCAAGAGTGATTTTCGAAAAACAAATGCACCTATACAAAGAGTGACTGTTTGGTGCAGTTTATGGGCTGGCGGCATCATCGGGCCGTATTTTTTCCAAATGAGGCCGGTCAGGCACTTACTGTGAATGGTGTTCGCTATCGTGAGATGATAACGAACTTTTTATGGCCCAAATTGGAAGATATGGATGTGGACGATATGTGGTTTCAACAGGACGGTGCCACTTGCCACACAGCTAACGAAACAATGGCTCTTTTGCGCGACAAATTCAATGGTCGTGTTATGTTAAGTGGTGGCGATGTCAATTGGCCGCGAAGATCATGTGACTTGACACCGTTGGACTTCTTTCTTTGGATTTATTTGAAAGAAAAGGTGTACGTCGATATTTTGTTTCATACATAATTAAATCATACCATATTATTATAATAAAAAGAAATGACAATAATTTCCTAAATAATTTGTGTTTTATTCAAAATCGAAATGTAAGTTTCTGATTCGTTAAAAAAGAAGATTGTCAGTTTCATTTAAGTGATGTGCTCTTAATTAGAGATTGAAAAAAACAGTAATTGTAACAATTATGAGAGAATTAAATTTATGTATAGGATTTTCTTTTATCCTCTTATATGGAAGGAAATCATATTACGCGTTTATAAATGAAAATTATTACTTTTTGTCCAGTGTCTAGTAGATATAGCCCCAAATGACACTTGTCATATATTTCATTAAGATTTTCATTTACAAAATGATCAGAACTAAGCTGCACGTCAAATTACATAAATTACGTCACAAGTTCCCTTTTTCAAAAAGTGTGGTTGGTTCATATGATATAATTTGGGTCTTACGTTCAGTTTTGACATTAACTTCAGTAAGCTGCAGCGTATATTAGTTGTTTTTTAAAATTTAAAATTTTGAATTGAATTATAAAATTCATAATTGGTTTTTAAATAAAACTTGTTTAAAAAACAGTAAAATACTTTATCTTTGAAGCTTAAATCTATTGCACTAATCTGCCATATTAGAAATTAGATAATAAAGGTAGTTCTGAATAACTATGTTCTGCGGGTGGAAAAACATTTCATAAGCTAATAAACCGATATATTTCATGTTTAACATAAGTTATGACGCACACATATCAAAAGAATATAAAGAGCGATAATAAGGTTGCAAAAGTCAATACTACAGTTTTTTAGGATTCTAAAAATGTATGGACAATAGGATTTTCACAGTTAAGAAATCGGCAGGCAATTAAGTAGACACCCGTAAAATTTTTGTCTGAATAAAAAACTAAGATAAATTGCACTCTATCATTTATAAAGATTTATGGATAGCATTCTAAATAGTCCTGTGAAAATTGTTTAATTTAAATTTGTACAAATTTATCACACTGCACTTATTAAGTGTTAAACTTTATAATACACTAACTCTTTTCTAATTACTTCATAGGAAATAGGAATTTGGTAAAGATTGAATCAGAAAAACCAAATTTAAAAAAAAAAATTGAAGATAAGATCCTTGCACAACTCCTAAAATGACAAACATTCATTGGGAAATTCTTATCTTTTGCTTTTTTTTATAAAAAATCTCCTCTCTCTAGAGTTCTGTCTTATCAAAAAATATTTGCTTGTAAAAATGTACATATGTAGATATATTGAACGAAAACCCGTTAAATTTCTCTTTGACAGTTTTCACATGTTTGCTTATCAAATCACCTTTTTATTATTTGGCTGTAAATTATTTTGAAAGATTTTAATATATTTCACTTTTCAAACTCGAAATATAAATTTTAATTTTGTGATATAATTTTTATGTTTGCACTATAAATCACAGTTTATTAATATCCACTGAACAGAAAGTATCACTTTTGGTTTTTTTTTCAAATATCACCGATCTGTTCAAAAATCAAAAACATACTAAACTAAGGCATTCCCATAATTTTCGGTTAGCCTTAATAGCGCAGCAATAAAAACATCAAACAAAATACAAAATAAAAAAAAAGAAAAACATTCAATATTAGTTCGTTTGGAACATCATAAGGTAATCCATTCATTTTGAGTATCGCTTTCGGGTTTTCCAGGACTTCTTCAATAAAAATTTGAAAATTTGTACCTGCGAGTGCGTGCATACAAATGGACGGACGAAACTGATGTTTGGTCATATGATAGCACACCCACCCATGGCACCTTCATATTTCGGTTGAAAAATAAAACATACAGCCATATAAATGTAGGCAAATATAACAGAAACAACAACAAAAAACAATAAATCCAGCAATTGAATATGAACTTGGCCGGTCTTCGTTAGATATACGCCTGACAGCATTGAACTCTTTGGTGACCTGCTATTTACTAATCTTAAATTAATTAATCTTAAGATTGAAAATTCTTAGTTTATTTTTAATACTGCATTATGATTAAAATTGGTCTAAGACAGCCCCGATACATTATTAAGCAACAACATATTTAACTCAAAACAAATTGGGCCCTAAGACTTACTATCACCTTGTATAAAAGTATTCCAGATGCAATTATCCTTTTGACAAAATCCAGCCCTGAACATAAGGAGATGCAGAGGAATGACGCTGAAATAATATTAAAAAACTACAACAACTACACAGGTAGGCGAGTACAACGATGATGATAAAGGACACATTTCGTTATGGTTCATTGAATTTCCCACTATCCATCTATCTATCTATCTTTTTGTGTTTTATGATATTCCTTTTATATTCGCTCTAGAATGAATAGAAGGTACCTGATGCACACACTTGAGTTTGAACAAAGGCTTCTATTGTGTTCTTAGGCACCGTGCGCTCTAAACTCTCAATATCTACACCACATTCAAAATTTACTTATATTTTGATGTTTTTATATTGTTTTTTTTTTTTTGTACATATACATATATCTTTTTTGATACTAGTAAACTGTTGAGATATAATTTTGGTGTAAAGACGATTAGCGAGAATTATGAAGTGTAGGTAGGTCCTGAGTCCTGACTGCCACTGTCAATGGGTGAATTACTACACAGGTATGAAGAATGAGAAAACTCGACTTTTTAACTTAAGGTAAATATTTTTTTTTGGGGTTTTCGTTAAAAATCGACTAAATTTATTTTTATTTAATTACTAAACACTACAAACAAGTTCGTTAACATTTTTCATTAATAAAATATTTGGGTAACATGGTTTATGATGCATGTTTAAATAGAGGGTTTACCTAATATTTATGGTTTCAGGTCATTCAAAAATCATTTAAATGAAAATTCCATGTAATATTATACGAAATGTCAACAAGAATAATTTCCTTTCGGTCATACATCATTTTTGAAAATCTCTCGTTCAAATAACTTTGGAAAGTGAGCATTTTAAAAATGCTAATGATATACAAAGATTGTATTTTTTTAAGCAAAATATTTCAATAAACCTTACTCATTTAAAATTGTAGCAAAAACGTCAATAAACACTTCCAATGGGTCCATTCTTGGAAATAATTAATTGTTCTTGAGAAGGTAAGACCATCACTGTATTGTACGCCAAGGGATGCATTATTTTTTTTTACTTTGGCGTATATATCTAGATGGCTAAGTTAACACTTTAATGATCCAAATCATTTTTCCAAAATTTCTGCTAGGTACTAGGAGGAACAAACTACAAAAATTTCAGCTTTTATTTACTATGCGAAAACTTGACATGTTTGAAATTGTTGGAAATAGAATTATCAAACATTTTTTTATATGCATTATTTGTTAAAAGTTGAAAATGGACGAGGTATTTCATAAAACTCAATTTATCAAACATTCGAAGTGGCGCCCAACATAAATCGACTACATTTTATTCCTTATGATTCCCTAACGACTTCAAAAAACAAAATAAATCAATTTTTTATTATTTAAACTGACTGTTTTTTCTAAGGAGTTTGAACATTATTAATTTTAATTAATGAAGATACGAAAATTATTTCCGATTAAGTGGAGTGATTGAATTTAATTCAATTGAGGTCACTTGAGCTTTCAATTATTAATTTTAAGTTATTTTAATATTGCTTATGATTGAAGCCTTATTCATTTAACACATTTTGCTCAGTCAATGGTTATTAGTTTGTTTCTGTGGTAATCTAAGACTTTTTGATAACATTTCTTTTTCAACTTGAATAAAGGTTTTCCTCAAAACTATCAATTTTCCAGCTTATCTGTCATTTCAGTGGTCAAATTTCATTTGATGCTCGTTTTTGTATTTTGTAGTGCACGTTTATTTTCCAAAGCCATGATATTAGGGTTTGTTAAGCGGAATGTGCATTCAGTCAAATACAAGACTAGTTATTTTTTGAGATCTCATTAATGTCAAATTTAAACTTTACCTTCAATTAATCGAGCAAAATCTATTACGAGTTGTACTAAATTTGTTTTTGGAAATAGTTTTTTAACACTATTCGATTTTTTAATTATTTTCTTTTTCCTATTTGGCAAGGAATCTCACCTTCAATTAAAACGTTAAGACTAGCCACGGTCAAAAAAATAAACAAATCTTTGTTTTGTTTAGTTATATGGGACGAATCTTTTTTCGCACTCGTGCAGTTGATAGAGTACTAAAAGATCTTGACATTCACAAATCCGCTGGCCCGGATAGTATCCCTGCTATTGTTCTGAAGAGGTGTTCTTCAACGCTGGCAAAACCTCTGCGTAAGCTTTTCCATCTGTCCTACTCTTCAGGTCTCTTGTCGAGTAGATGGAAAACAGCATTTGTCCAGACAGTCCCTAAAAAGGCGAATCCTCCTCCCCCTCTAACTATCGTCCAATTGCGCTTACGTCCCTTCTTTCCAAGGTCATGGAAACGCTGATCAATTTTCAGCTTAAGAAATATCTTGAAGAACGAAAGCTCCTTAATGACCGGCAGTATGGCTTTCGTAGGAATAGGTCCACTGGTGATCTGATGGTATATCTCACCGAAGAGTGGAACAAATCTTTACGTCGTTTTGGAGAAAGTAAGATTATTGCACTTGATATTTCAAAGGCATTTGGTATCGATGAATCTCTTCTTCGTTGAATTAGAAATTAACTTTCGGACCGTTCACTACAAGTAGTTTTGGACGAGCTCCGTATTGTCTCCGACACTCTTCCTTATATTCATAAATGATCTTTTGTCTGAAACTTTTAATCCACTTAATGGTTTCGCTGACGACAGTACCCTCAGCTTTTCATATTCGTTTTTAGATTCACATCCCTGTCATTTGGATGCGGACTTCCAACGGCAGCATATGATAAGCTCATTAAATTCTGATCTTGACAGCATTGTCTAATGGGGAATCCAAAACCGTGTAGAATTTAATGCCTCGAAAACTCAATGCTGCTTACTGTCGCTTAAGCATAACCCTCCCTCAATGCCACTATCCATGGATGGCACTTGCATCGAGGAAACTGAACAGCTTTCAGTACTCGGTATGTGTATCACAGACCACCTTTTGTGGAACGATCACATATATGAGGTCGCCAAAACGCTGCTAAGTGTTTAGGTTTTCTCCGCTAATGCAAGAAGTTTTTTACCCCTTCTGATCTGGCTGTAATCTATAAGGCCTATATTCGTCCAAAGCTTGAGTACAATTCCCATATCTGGGCAGGTGCTCCAAAAACCTGCTTGAGTCTCTTGGACAAAATTCAAAAGAGAGCTATACAAATGATAGGTGACCCTTGTCTAACTCAACTCATTATTTTATCGGTATTTTCATAAACAGTGCTCTAGTGAAATAGCCAGTTGCATTCCTTCCTCAAACAATTCAACCGTAATACTCGTGCTTCTAGGAATGCTCATCAGTTTACCCTTGAGCCCAATTTCAGACGTACTCTCAAGTACAGAGATTCTTTTTTCAGCCGCACTACACGAATGTGGAATGCTTTACCCGGCTCAATATTTCCCACTCATTGCAATGTGCAGACATTCAAAATCAATGGGCATCGGTATCTCCTTTCTCATCCTACCCTACTTTCCTACATAATTGCTCGCACTGTGTTTAACATTATAAGGGCAGTGGCGTAGCGTAGGGGGGGCGGTGGGGGCGGTCCGCCCCGGGCGGCAGGCCTAGGGGGGCGGCAAAATGTCGCAGTTGATGACGGTAGAGTAGAAATCAAATGTTTCATGACAGATCGTTTGACAAGTCAGCAAACAACAATGAATTCGTAGACGGTGAGTAGGGCCGTAAGAGTGCATTCCGTATTGTCGCGCGACTCGCGAAACTTAAACAAAACTTTCCAAAACTCTCTCGAAACTGAAAGGGAGTATTCCGAAACATATGATATGCATATGCGAGATATGATAAGATAACTATAGGATTCGACGGAAACGTTATTCTAGTGTCTCAGCCAGCTCAATGTTTTTGCTCCCTCCCACATCACAGAAAGTTATTTCGATTGTGTTGTTTATAGTTTAAATACTGTTGAATCTTCTAAAACTAAACACTTAGTACTTCACTCAACCTTTGAACTAGTTTTTGAATATGAAAAGAGTTAAAGGAAGCGGCGCGAAATACGCAAGAAAAAGGCTAAGAAAGAAGCAGACGCGAAATATTTCAGTTCTAGTTCTGGTTCAAAAGCTACGTTAACGTCTTCGGCGGCATCCAGCAGCAGCGGAAAATATTCCAATGTAAGTAAGATCCCTCCATCTACAATCGTGAGTGGCTTAGAATTGTCCTCCGGTAAATATTCATGGGAATGCATAACTTATTTTACAGGCAGAAGAAGAAGACGGGCCTGCCGTCGAAGTTGGAAGTCGTTCTGGTCCCACCACAGAGCAGGGTCAAAACGAAGTCGACTCACCAGAAGTACCTCAAGCATCTAGTCACAAGCCTGCAGAAGAAGTGAACCTCGTGAAGCTGTAAAGCCGCTTAAAAATAAGTTTTGTGGAAGTTCTTGAGGTAGTGGAAGAATTGACGGATCGGTAGCCAGTCTTCTTCTGACAGTCATGCAGTCATTCAACTTCCTCACTTTTTTTGGCTTTTGAGCTGCAGAGCTACCTGAAGAAGATGACGCACAAATTTACCTGCAGAAACGTGGACTGAGTGTGGATAAGTGTGCTCAGAAACTCTGCGTTTTAAAAGCTCTCCTAGTGGAGAGCAGAGACCGTTTCGTCCAAGCCGCAATCGACTTTTCTAAGACTGGAAAAAAAAACTCAGAATCGAACTCAAAACGAAAAGAATTCGCAGAAAAAATGCATGCATGGCGATGAATCCGCAGATGCAGCTTTGTCTCACGAGTCTCATTCGTAAGGCCCGTAGAATCCGTTTATGAAACCGCTGATCCTATATTTTACTTTCAATAAAAGATACTTCATTGCCTGTGAAATGATGTCTCGAAATTTAATTTTAATTTAGTATTGAATGGGGGCGGCAAAATGGGTCTCCCGCCCCGGGCGCCGAGATAGTACGCTACGCCACTGTATAAGGGTATTCATAACCCCTTGAGTGCGCGTATAATATAAAAAAAAATGTAATCAGCTGACAATTTAACACAAATATACCTCTAACCCAATTGAATTTTCCCTTAAGTTCCCAAAGAACTCGATCAGTTTGGTAATCGATTACATTCGTGGTTTCAACCCTTTTGAAAAAAAAAAACAGAATTTGATTTAAAAATTTAAAAATGTTGGTCTTTAGATCCTTCAATGTTTTCCAACACCCAACTAAGCGCAGCGCCGATATAAATTTCTTATTTTTTAGGTTCTTAAGTTTTCTTAATTTGCTTAGAAAAATTTTCAGCGAGAATTCCACTGTGATAATCAATCTAAAAATTGAGCTTCGGACGTATTTGAGACTTAAGTAGGTTTACGAAAAAAGTTTCACCTTCCTAGCGTGTCGTCGTTAATCGTATTCTTAAAAAAATAGATGTTGGTGTTCTCCAGGGCTTCGTTTTGTCTCCGACTCTATTTTTATAAGTCCCAATATTTACAGCATTCTTTAATAGGGTAAACAAAATCGTGAGAATTTTTATGCTTCGAAAACTCGATGCTGTCTGTTGTCGTTGAAGCGAAATGAACTCCTATGCCATTTCCCTTGAATGCCACTTGCATCGAAGAAGCCAAAAAGCTGAGAGTACTCTATATGTGTTGCAACGACGATCCTCATTGGAATAACCACATTCTCGAGACTGCCAAAAATGCTGCCAAATGCTGCAAAACTAACATCTTTCGGTAGGGCCAGAGATTCATTTTTAGAAACTCAACACGGATATACAATAATTTACCCCGAACATTTTTCCCTTGCCATTTTAATTTGTAATTATTTAAATCCAATCCTCCTTTCTACCCTTCCATAATTTCCCGATCGATCGTACTATGTTTCTAAAACAGTCTTTCGTGTATGTGAATTATGACTAAAAATTTTAGTAATAATTAAATTTCGGATTCAATAAAATAAAATTTCTGCCAAGTGACGTTAACTAACTGCAAATAAGCCACCGAAAACGGTGGGAAGTCATAAGATATAAAGAATAGGATTATTATAGAAGATTTTCGATGTCACTTAACTATTCCAGTAAAATTCTGGACTATAGGTGGAATAAATAAAGAAGATTCTATATCTTACTGTGTGAGGTTAACGCAAATACATATATAAAGGAAATGGTAAAAAATACAAATCTGAAAAAAATAAAGAATTATTTAAGTTTATTCTTTGCAGACGTAAGATGTTGTTCTCATACTTATTTAAAACAAAAATAAAAACAGTTGAATTTAGTTTGAAAAACCTCATATTTTAAATTCTCTTAACAACATAAGAGTACTTATTTTTTAAATAATGGTTTGCATGAAAATTGCACTTTTAATTAAAACAGATGAGAAGAAAATCTATTTATACAACTGAAAACAAAAATTCTTTACGAGTGTGCAACATGTTAGCAGTATTTCTATTCAATTCTAAAAAATCATAGAAAAACACTTAAAAGTTAAAACAGCAGGAACATGTTCCATACATTTTTCCAGCCAATTCAAATGAATTGCTTATAAATTCAAGTGTTCACAATCATTATGATGTTTTCTGGCATGTGTTATTAGAATGCAAAAAGCGATTTAAACAAAAAGAGAACACATTTGAATTTCAAGGACAAAATTTGTCAAATGGAAAGATGATAAAAAGAAATTTCACAAATGTCGAAATAATCACATTAGGAAACATAAAATCTTCAATGGGGGCAGATTATCGAGTATTATCTGGGATTTTTCATTTTCATGACTTGAAATGGAATAGGCGAGGAAATATTCGAACTCGATTGAATCGAAATAAGTGTTTTCAATGAAAAAATGATTTTTTTTAATTTTAAAATAATATCCCGAAATTGTAGCGCCCATGATATTAAATGGAAAAACCAAAAATTATCAATTCCATAACACACATGCTTGATCAACAAAACTATGTAATAGAAAACCCAAGTCATAAGCTTGTGATCATAAAATATGCAAATGGAATGAATTTTCATAGAATGAATTTGTTTATTCATCTTTTATTTTCCATTTACTTATTTCTACTTGCGACTTATAGGTACTATAAGGCAAGTTATGCATTCGTAAAAAAAATGGAACTCGAAATTTTGATCAAAGTTAACATTACGATGATAGCGAAGACCAAAAAAGTGGGTTTCGCAATTCTGCCTGTCTGTCTGTCTGTTCGACTATAGCCTAAACGGCTAGGCTGATTTTCTTCAAACTTGGTAGATATGGGTTTTAATTTTTTGCCCCCACACGTTTTTTTTCTTTTTTTTTAAGACCAAAAATAACGGTACCAGCCATACGATTTTTTTTTTGAAATTTTATAAATATTTTTTTTTCTCAAAAACCATCCCACAGATTTAAAAAAAAATTCAAAAAATTTCATTTAGTTAAAGCTAGGTAATGGTTGAAAAAAAAATTCAAAAAAATTGTTAGTTTTGGTACCTTTTGGAACCATTTTTTTGTTTTTGATTTTCTCAAAAATGGTAGGACTGATTTTGATCATTTTTTTTATGTTAAGTCGCCCCTGCAGTTTCAATATTATTGTGTATTCAAATTTTCAAACAAAATTTTTTTGGATTTTTAAAAAAAATTCAAATTTGTTTTTTGAAAACTCAATATTTTGAAAACCTTATACTCGATTTTTTTAAGATTTGATAAATAAAAGTTTCTTAATATAATCTAAAAGATATGAGAAAAAAGCAATTATTTTACCTAAAAATAACGGTATACTCCATACAAATGTTAAAAAATGGTTTTCGAAAATCGTATTTTTCTCGAAAACGGTTAGTAGAATTTGGCTAATTTTTTTTTTGATTAATTCTTATGTTCTATAATTTAAGAAAAAAATTTGAAAACAACAATTTTTTCGAATTTCTCATTATCGGCATAACGGATTTTAATAAAATTTTTTATAAAGAAGCTCCTCAATAGTTTAAAAAACATTGCATTTCAAAACTTAAAAACAAAAATATTTTTTCAATTTTTGCAAAAAAAAGTAATTTTTTTTTTTGAAAATTCGATATCTTAAAAATGGCTTAGCATTTTTTTTTTGGAAATTTAATTCTCACTCGTACAATAATAAAAACTTAAAGTTGGCGTACCAAAATTTTTTCTTAAAAATGTTTTAAAAATTTTGTACATAAAAGCTTATTTTTTAAGGAACCACTACAACGACCTATAATTTTGGTTCTTGCATAAATTCATATTTGCATAGCATTCTGGTTTTATCTCTTACTACTAAAAGAATTTAAAAAAATCATTTTATCCTTATGAATAGTTTTCTTTAATAACATTCGTTTTTAAAATTCTTAGTCTATTACATAGGAGCAATTTCGTACGACCCAGTGGCGCATTTTATTTTATAATTGCGCGCACTCAAGGGATTATGACTACCCTTAAATGACTTAAGCACAGGGCGAGCGCTAAAGAAATTTGGAGAGTATTTAAAAAAAATATCGATGCATATTAGTTTTGAATGTCTGTATATTGTAATGGGAGGAGAATGTTAAAATGTAAAAAATGCAGAGGGTAAAGAATTGCACATTCGTGTAGTGCGGCTAAAGAAAGATTCTCTGAATTCAGCTGTGCGGCTGAAGTTGGACTCAAGGGTAAACTGATGGGCATTCCCTGAAGTGTGAATATTACGACTGAATTATTTAAGGGGAGGAATGCAACTGGCTCTTTTACTCGACCCCGATGAGTTTCACCTTGTCGTGGTGGGGTGGCTTACGTCTTTCTCCGGCTTGCTGGAGTTAGACAACTAAGAAAACTCGTAGAACCTAAAACATAGGGCACGTGACATACATAACAATAAGCGATCGAGACATCTCTTTCGTTCGATGTATGCAAAATCAATCTAAAGTAGTGATATAAAATGATGTAAAAATGAGATTGCTAGATAAGAAATTTGAAATTTTGAACGCAGTAAGGACATCGGTTGTAGTTCAAGCCATGTCCGAAAAAATCTCGGTGCTATACCCAATCTCAGAAATCGGATAGATCCGATCAGAAACTGAGCAACGGGTCCCTGGTGCTGATTTATACAAATCTTGAACTATGTGATGTGGGGGTCACGGCCAATGACGAAAGGTAGTTGAGCGAATTTACCGTCTCTCTTGCTTATTAGTCTTGGTATAGCAATCACAATTGATGGTCCTTCCTGGTACCTGAAATTAAAGATTGCGGGGAGCGTCTCTATCCCTTTTGGTGTAGGACAAGAAGACTAATCTAATTCGGTGCAGGTTGTGGTTGGCTTCGGTCAGCTGTGATCTGCACCTTCATTTGCTTAATTTATTAAGCGCATGTAATATTACTGGTGATATTTCTATAATAACTCCATAATATTTTAAAGTAACAAGTAAGAACAACAAGATAAAGATATCTTCCGTAGAGTGATATCTATAAGAGAACACCCTAATTGAGTACCTCGGGGATAGTGATTGCTGAATCCCCCGCTAATTATAGTCCCCATGGAGTAAGGATCATGGAATCACTGTCACTGGGAAGGCCCTCTGTAAAGAGAGCTCGAGGTGGCTGATGGTTATACCAATCAATTTACGCGATTGGCTATTGTGGCTTGCTGCAATAGTTAGATAAAAACAATTAGATCCGTACCAAAGGGTAATGAACTGCCTACACAGTACAAAATTTGGAACAGCCTGGAGATGCCTGATTCGCACTCCCTTGACCAGACCTACGATGATGCATTTGAGAGCGATGCGGAGAACAGTTTGTCTTGGGGGGCTAGTCTTGCACTAGGCTGGAAGGGAGTGGCTACCTTTCATCCAGATAAAAAGCAACTGGGACCCAGTCCTGGGCCGTCAGTGCTTGAGGTTAAGCAGTAGGGTAAAGCCATAATAGGCAGGTATCCACTTAAAGCTTAATTTCAGATCTGGCTCTTTTACTAGAACACTATTTAAAATAAAATAAAGGTAAAATAATGAAAGACAAGAATCTCACGAGTGGCGGTGCTCTTTTATCTATCATTTTAAAACTCTTTTTTGGATTCTACAAGAGACTCAAGTGGATTATTGGAGTACCTGCCCAAATATGGTTTCAATTAGTAGTTCCTCATTTGACAATACTACACATTCAGAATTCAATGAGCTTATCACACGTTGCCTTTGTATATCCACATCCATAGGGTAAGGATGTTAATCTAGAAACGAATATAAGAAGCGGAGAGTATTTTCGGCAGCAAAAAAATTTATTAAATTCGATGTTTCAGACAAAAGATCATTGATGAATATAAGGAAGAGAGTCGGAGATATAACGGAGCCCTGGGGCACATCAGCATTTATTTGGAACCATCCAATACCACAATCTTACTCTCTCCAAAATACTCGTAATGTAAGCAATTGTGCTTCTATTCAGTGAGTAAACCATATGATCACCTGTGAATCTATTGCTCCGAAAGTCATACTGGCTGTCAATGAGAAGCTTTCGTTCTTCAAGATTATTTATCAGCGTTTCCCTGACTAAAGAAAAAAGGGACGTAAGTGCAATTTAACGATAATTGAAGGGGAAGGAGATTCGCCTTTCTTAGGGAGAGGCTCAACAAATGCTGTTTTATATCCAAAAGATTATGCAGTAACTATTCGAAAAAGCTTCAAAACCTATTGAACTTCTCTAAAATCAACAAAAGTATCATGCTTATAACTGAACATTCGCCGGTTTCTGCATTTTGTTTATTAATTGCAAGACCTACAAAGATACGAGTATCAACAGCATCGAATATTGAGAGCAAGGGTAGCGTTTGCAAATCCTGTTGAAGGTTTTTCAGTTATTCAAAAAATTATTTGGCTTTTTTCTTTTGTGCCGAAGGCATCTTCTATTTCAAACTTCACAGTACAACAGAAGAACTTCACCTCATTATAATCATTTGATAATTGATAAGTATCGAAATTTTGTATTTCAAAAGTCAAGTTATTAAAAAAACCATCAACCATTCATTTACAGTTATCAAAAATATGATTAATTGGTTTGTTACATAACTATCCAATTTCAATGTTAATCAATTATCAATTGAAAGAAAGTGATTAAGATTGAACAGTCGGAGAATAATTTAGAAAATTAGAGAGGAGTTAGAGAGTTGAATTACATCACTTCCTATCATTTCTCCCTGAGAACTTAGTGAAAAAATGAATATTGATACCGAAAATTTAAAATATAATTTTAAATCTAAAGCGATATGATTTAAATAGTGAATTTTAATTAAACAGCTGAAGATTTGCAATTAAAAATACAATACTGTTGCGTTTTTTATAGATGTGATCAATTTGACTATCTGACATTCAAAAATAAACAGAATGAAAAAATAGGTACTCAACTTATTCAATGAAAATTGCACCTCAAAGCATTGAAAGTGTATGGTTTGATTTGTAACGAAAAAACGCATTATTACAAACAAAAGAATATTAAACATGAGGTACATATATACTAAAGTTCTCACAACTCCAACACCCACGAATTATTTAATTTAGCCTTAAAGCTCAATGTCGCATTATATTGTTTTCTAAAAACAATACAACAATTATTTAAAATACCAATTGGTACTTTGAAATTTAATGTAACTTTTTTTTTCTTTATGTACGTTTTAATTGACCATTTCAAAAAAAAAAAAAAAACAATAGCTGCCTGTGAATACAATTTGCATTTCATATTTTCTACCTCAATCTTTTTTTTAAAGGAACAAAAAAACCAAATAGATAAAAAAAATAGTAAAAATCAAATACAACACAATATCTCCTTCTATATTGAATAATAAAATAATAAACAATTTGTATTTAAGTCATATTCTGGTGCCGATGAAAACACACCTTTTTGTAATAGATACGCGTTTCGATACGACTGACGAATATAAAGATAAAAACACAAACGTATTAAATGCCGATACATAATAATCTAAATATGCAAAATGATTGCTTAGTAAAATACTCATTTTTTTATTTTGATTTTGCTATAACAAAACAACTCTACACACGTTTGTTATTTTTACTCGTATTTTTTTTTTGTTGAAGTACACAACTTCGCACACTACACACGACAAAAAAAAATTCGTATCTTTTCTTGTTGTTTCTTTTTTTATTTAAGAACAATTTTCTTTGAACGAAAAATTCCGTTGAAAAAAGGTTGGAAACATTTTATATTCGTATAACAACAACTGCTGAATTGAGTAAATTCTGTGGGTATTGATACTGAGTCACGTAGATACTTTTACGTTGCCGGGATCGCTGATTGTAATAAATGTATCTACAACTTAAACACCATACATAATATAGCTACTCGCTCTCTTTTGAATTAAAAAAAAAATTGCGTGTGTAGGACGACCGACGACGACAGCGACAACAGCCAGCAACCGGCATGCGAAACTCTGACAATTGTTAAAGTTGTTGTTTTACCCACCGATTATTCTACCAAGACCAACCGATGAATAATTCCTTTGACGCCACACGCCAAAGCCGCACACGTAGCAAAAACAAAAAAACAACCAGCTACCGAATCTGAATATGAGTATACTCGTATTTTATATATTCTTCAGATACCCACATTTTGAATCTGAACTCTGTTGTTGTACTCATGAGTATATAAAAATGCCTAAAAATAGTCACCACACCGGCTAGAAAATGACAAAAAAAATAAAAATTTATCATCGCCATTGTTATCAGTAGATTATATGTACCTTCCCTACTACTTATTCAAGTTTAACTCAAAGAAAACGTAAAAAAATATATACATATAATTATATAAAAAAAACAGAATTTTTAAATCTCTAGCCAAATGCCGATGAATTTTGAATTGTTGAGCATGCTCTGGCTGACTCTCAGGACTGGAATAAGTTATACGCAAATCGAGAAGAAACTTAAGGCATCATATGTCTGGGAGCAAATTCACAGCATTAAATATTAAGACAAATATTTAATTTTAAACGCCTAAAACAATTTTTAAGTTTTTTTTTTTTAATTTAATTTTTCGAATGTGTTTTGAAGACGTTATGCTCTTTTAAAAAATATATGGAAATTGCACTTCCGCACAAAGTTTTGTTTTTTCTCTTCATACTATTCATACTATTGATTTCTTTACAGTAAAATGCACGAACACACATGAACTTGCTCTTATGTTCAAGAGACTCATATCGAATTGAAAAAATGGATGTTGTTAGATAAAAATGTTCACAAGCATAAACTTCCTTTTGTAAATAGGTAAAACAACTTCTTTTGTATTTGCAGCTAAGACCAGAATCCCATCTGATTTCTTAAACAAATATGAATTCATGAAAGAACAAAAATTATTAATCGTTTTAGCAGCTTCTTGAAAAACAAGTTTTTATATATACATAAATGTTTATAACATTTCTAAAGAAAAAGTTTTGGTACACCAAATCTAAGTTTTTACTACTCTGCAAATGAAAATTAAATTTCAAAGATAAATCACTAACCCGTTTTTGAGATATTGTTTATTCAAAAAACTTTTTCTTATGCTTCTGCATAAAATATTTAAATCCGTAGTGCCGATAATGAGAAAGTCAAAAATATAAACAAATGGTTTTATGGCAGGTACAGTGCCGTTTTTGAAAAAAGGTGGTAGTGCCGGGACTCACTCTTAAAATATGTAAACATCAACGTTCGTCTGAGTGCCGAATTTTTGCTATCGAATAGTCTTAATAAACATACATAATAATACAATCGTAATGTCAACATTGTTTTCTTAATATTGACATTAACATTTTCTGTGCATTTTAGAAGATTTTTTTTATATAAACTTTGACAGAATTTTGGACTGAAATCCACAAACATGCTTTTTGTGCACAGCGTTTCAAAGTAAAAGACCGAACCTATTTATTTCAAAAATTTAGTATTCTTAAAAAAACACACTAACGGACTCCGTTACGTAACGTAAAGTTTTTAATACTTAAGTTTAAACAGGGATGTTATTCGGTACAACATTTTATTCGTCTGATATCTGATATTTTTTTAGACAAGCATAATGATAATTCACATTCATCAAACGTGCTTTCAAACAGAGTAAGATGAATTTTTGGATGAGGAAATTTATTTTATTTTTATATTCCAAGTCGGGAGAAAACTTACATTTATTAATCTATTGAAATTCACCTGCATTACCGCTATTGCTTATAAAACTCATTTTGATATACATATTTTCTTACAATGTGCACAACTCGAAATTTAAATTTGCTTCAGGCTTGACAAGCATGCGTTCACATTCTCAAATATGTGTGCCATGCAGCAAATATGTGAAATCCATCCAGCCACGTTAAAATTAGTAAAATCAAGCCAATCATGCATGTCAATCATATTTGAGAATGTGAACGCCCCAAATGATGCACGAATAATTCAGTTTAACTCTTTTTGTTTCGTCCCGTTGACAATTTGGGTGAGGGGTGTAAAAACGTAGCTTCATTCCATTACACTTCTTCAACTTACACCAAATAAGTCAACAAGACGACTTTTTTGACGTTTATGTACTTTATGTCACTCCTTCTGCCATAGATTTATAAACCTGTAATGCAATTTCCAAAGTAAATACAAGCGAAAAAAAGCTAAATATTTAAATATATTGGCATTGTAGTCATCATCCAGGTCATGGCTTGACAGATGGAGGACAATCTATATTTTGTTGTATGTATAGTATATAGAATATTTAATTCGAAATTTGGCATTGTTTACTTTGGCAGATAAGGGATAGATTAAATTTTGACGTATAGAGAATATTTCGTTGCAAATGTCAACCGATTGCCATGAAAATACAGAAAATAAAAAGCAAAATTTTTTGGATTTTTTGAATATCAACTCTGAAAATTAATTGTTCCAGAGAATAAAATAAAATGGGATTTCTTTAAATCATTGAATAAACCTGTAATGAAATTTGAACTCAGGTATTTCAGCTTTGGTCTTTCTGACATATTGGCTGAGAGGTGAAAAATGTTGGAGGATTGAAGATATTGAGTTCTAACTATCAATGGAAATTACTAAAAACGAAATTTCAATCCATTGACACCATATCCGAACTCTTTTAAAGGCGCCTCAAAGCTTCCAATGTAAACACGATGTAGTAAGTATGCAATATTTCTAATGTTAAGATGGTCTTGAATGCAATCTTCCATTAGATATCGTGCTACATGGAACGTGTAACGTGTAAATGTTGTCTACTAATTTTAAAGAAAATCGACAGAGTGACTTAGAAATGTCACTTAAGATAAGCGATAAGTTAAAAATGAAAATTTTGTATCAAAAATCAAAATGAATAGTATCCATCACCCTTTTAAAGTTTTTAAATATCTTGACAAATCTCTTAAAAAGATTAACATTAAAAACCTACAAAATATGCGCAAATAACCATTGAGCAACTGGACGGCGGCGGCGCCCGAAGTAAAAAATATGCTTTAGCCTTAGGACATTAAAATATTCAAAATGCGGCAATGTTCTGACTGTCGAGTAGCCTTTCGTCCCCTAAAAGCTTGTTGGCCTTGGCAATGACACCTAGATGGTGAAAGCTGTGCTGTCGCTTTCCGATTATGTACACACACTCGCCATTAAAAATAGCAATTCCTAACCTTTTTTTTGTTCTCCTTTTGTAATTCATATTCTGAATTTAATATAATTTTTATAAATTGTGTTCTCAACCACCAACCACTTTATTGTACAGATTTCCATGAGTAAATGAGATTTTTGATGAGTAAACAAAATAGTACCATGTTCAAAATAATAAATATTTAATTCAAAGCTTTTAGATGACCGATACGAGCATAAGATTGAATTGGATTTTTATTGGGTCTACTCTATGAAGCAGCGGAATTAGATAACATGAAGATTATGATTGAATAATTGTATATCCTTTTAACTATGATTTTGAGATTTTGGAAGTTATGAGCTTCTGAGAAATACAAGAGATCTTTATTTTGATTCCTACTTTGAAGATATATTAAAGAATTTAAAAGTATAGGCTGATCAGTTGTTCTATAATTAAGAATGTGAGGTTATTTAAACTAATCTTTAACTCTTAGTCTTAACCTCGGTGAAATACAAAAAAATCTGGAGATACTACAGTCTAGAAGATTGGATAGTTTTTATTTTTTAATTTGAATTTTTGACGGGTATCTCTCATCGAATAACTACTTTGGGTTTGGCCAAATTTTCTCAAAAACGACCGTACAAGTTCGAAAGATTCTATGTTCTGGACCCCAAGTCCAATAATGTGCACTGAACAGCTCGGTGCCTATACTACCTAACCTCACTGGTTAAAGAGATACAAGGGAGAATTGGTTGATTTACTTTGTTAGGTTTTTTAATAATAATCCTTTAATTTTTTCTTGTCAACAAAATATCATTTCAACCCTACATTCAACATAAACTGACTTTTAATATTTTAATGGTTGAACTTATTTTCCAATTGTAATTGTAATATTAGGAGTGTTCTCGTGACTAGCAAGTAAAGCAAAGTAAAAATTTAACAAAGAAAACAAGAACAAAAACTTACTGGCTATTACTTTAGCTTTTTATCCGAAGTAAATCGAGTTCCGATGATTATTTAAGTTTTTCAAACTAAGGCTACAAACAGAGTGGAGCGGAGAGCAAAGCTGCAAAATTCATCAGAGCAAAGAGCAAAGAGCTCGAGCAGCGAGCAAGGATGATGACTAGCCAGAGTGAGGAGCAAGGAGCAAGATCAAAGTAGAAGGAAACAAGCAAGAGATTATTCTTTTTCATTTAAATATTTGTATTTTTCAAATAAAAATAGATTCTAATAATTTGAATCTGTACTTTATTGAAAACCCATTTTTAAGCATATGATATTTTCTGAAACGCGGAAACAGAAAATCATGTTAAGTTTCAAGAGTATTTGCGAATGACCATGAAAATATTCGGTTATTTACTTGACAAAATTCAAAACAAGCTTACGAAGAAGTGGACAGATTTCGTAGCAAACCCGATTCTAGTCAATAAAACATCTTGCAGTTACTTTAAATATAAAAAACAGTTCAAAATTTCACCAATTCTAGTTAAAAATCGCAGCGATGATAGCGGAGAAATCAAACATGTTTGAAATCGCCGCTTTGCTCTCTTGACGGCTCTTTGCTCTATCTTCGAACTACGCTGCACTCTGTGTGCTACCCTTTCAATGCACGTGTTTGATTTCTCCGCTTTGCTCTTTGCTCGCTGCTTTTGCTCACTCGCTGCTCCACTCTGTTTGTACACTAAGAGGGCGCTGAACTGTTTTTTTTATAGGATGATTGTTGGCAAAACTGATTTTTGTTTTGTTTTATTCGTCAGTTCAATCCGTCAAAAAATTAAAAAGCAAAAAGATGGACGCCAAGCAAAATAAGGAAAGAAAGTAAGTTAATGATACAAACTATTTTCTAGTTTATATTTAAAACATTTGACTTTTTAATACAGAATACAAAAAACGTGGTCAATGGTTGGAAGTAGAGTTCCAACACAACAGGCGCAAGAAATATGCCTATGCACACGTTCTGGAAGACATGATTTCATTCTGATGATTTGATCTCCATACTCATCTTCGCTGCTTGATTCCATCTTAATCAGTTCCTTTAAGATCTAAAATGGAATTTGAAGGCAAGGAATATGTTTATGTACATTGTACATTGATAATAATTATTATTAAAAAATTATTAGTACTTACAACATTTCTTGAACTTCCCATTTTTGATATTATTTCTTTTTCTTGTTGTTTATTATTTTTTTTTTTGACAGAAAAAAAAACATAAGTGCCAATCCCTAAATATAAAAATAAAGTTATGATGTGGATTGTTTTCGTGAATTTTTTTTACTTAGATTTACTTGCTAGTCACGAGAACACGCTTATTATAGGGGTAAAAAATGATCAAAATCGGTTGTACCGTTTTTGACAAAATCGAAAAAAAAAATTGTTCCAAGGGAATTACCAAAAATGACCATTTTTTGTAATTTTTTTCAACCAATACCTATGTAGCTTGAACTAAATGAAATATTTTGAATTTTTGTATAAAAAAGCTCTGGGACAATTTTTGAAAAAAATGTATTTATAAAATTTCGAAAAACATTCGTAGGTCAGGTTTTAAAAAAAATAGGAAAAAAAAATTGATGGGGAAATAAGAAAGAAAGTCGGCCGAGCCGGGTTAGGCTATCGTGGAATAGACCGACGGACGTACAGACAGACAGAATTGCGAGATCCACTTTTTTCGTCTCCGCTATCATCGTAATGACTACTTCGATCAAAATCTCGAATTCGTTTTTTTACGAATGCACAACTTGCTTATACATATGTACATAGTACATATAAATCGCAAGTAAAAATGTATTACTACATTACTCTGTTAACCTACATATGTATGTATATAACTCTTTTTGTAGCAGTAAACTATCATAATATTATTAAAGTTATTTTATTATTAGCCGTAAATAAGATACGATCGTAGAAAAGACAATGATAAATAAAATAAACAAAATAAATAATAAGGCCCTAAATGGCTTTCCTGTGGAATATAAGAATTAACAAATAAACGGTCAGAAGACTTCAATTAGAAAAGTAACACGGTAATTTTTAATTTCCTAAATAAGACTATGTATAAGGATATATTAAACTAACTTGTGAAACGTTTTGTCAAAATCTTACATATGTCCGTTAACTCAAAGTGTACTTGTTTTCGATCTTAAAAATTATCCAGACAAAAGGATGTTAAATGAAATACATAATGTAATGTAATGGGTGATCCTTCTTTTTACGAAACCATGGTGACTGTCACATATGTATAATAGAACTGGAATTAGAAGACAAGTCGTGGTCAATAATTGACTCAAGAAAGTTTTATAACAATAAAGCTAAATTAAATTGTGATATCACAATAAGTTATTTCTTAAAATCTAAGGCAAAAGCTTGTAGTATTCCCCTCCCAGCGCTTCCCTCTCATTTCACCAATTTTATTGCAAGCTGAATATGTTTTGTTTTTTACGCTTTTCTCTCCAATCAATAGGAACTAAATTCAAGTACTGAGAATTTCCAATAAAAAAAAACGTATTCAAGATCACCAGTTTTTTGTTTGAAAACATTCAATGCAAAGTTTTATCAATATCTTAACTTAGTTATATTTAAAAAAGTAAACGAATTTAAACGAAATTATAAAAAAGATTGGATATTAAAATTTAGAATCCTACTATTGTAAATACGAGAATTTATTTTAGGGACATATTTCACAAAGTTAACACTCCTTGCTGTTCTCGGGACTTTTCTTACATTATTGTCTCCCAAGACTTTCGAATTCAGCTATAGATGATCAAAAAAATGTCTCTCAAAAAGTCTATATACCTTCACCCTTTTTGAAATCAAGACCCAGAAATAAAGATATCCAAATTTCCTGGTATCCATGTTATGAGTCAAATTCAATTGTCTTTTTTTTCCACCGTAAGACTTATTGTTTACATTAAAAATATATACATCAATCTTATGCTAAGTTAAAACATGCACATAGATACACTTTATTTCAACAAACAAATAGATACTCTATCTATGAGTATCTATATTGTACCGACAATCAAATATTTTTGTTCTTCTGCTTAATTTGTTTCCAACATATGTAATTTAAGTACCTACTACCAATTTGCCAATTATAACATAATCTACCTACAACTATTCCACTATGTACAGATAGATATACAATTCTATACAGAAAAAATGTATCTACCTATACAAATATTTACGTCACTGCAAATTGATATCTATATATAGAAATTTAAATTAGATTCGTTTGCAATATTTTTTGTGTTTTCCCTTCTGTTTTGTTCTCTTCTCTTTCCAATAAAACTAAACATATGCACATATCACAGAGAATTGTGTTCTGTTTATTTAGCACAGTAACTGAGAATTTAAATTATTTGCAACAAAACTACACAATCTAAATTGCATAGGAACATATCTGCGAGTATGTTCAATTATAATATTGCTTCTTCACACAAAATTCATTAATTCTTAAGAATTGATGAGTTATTGTAAAATGATATCAATTAGACAAACTTAATGGAGAAATAACGAGCAGTATAAATGTAATAAA
This sequence comes from Philhelius festivus, assembly GCA_963931855.1. NCBI lineage: Eukaryota > Metazoa > Arthropoda > Insecta > Diptera > Syrphidae > Philhelius > Philhelius festivus. The sequence continues at coordinate 3,985,421 of OZ007556.1, read as the reverse complement.
ACCATCGACAGATAGCTTGACCCCTCCTGACTATAGATATTGTATCTAATCTATATGATGAGTACATATCATATGGTAACGGCATTTCGACAGACAACGCCAAGCTCTTAATGAGGTAATGTAAGCCTTTTTTTTTGACAGATGATGAAGAAACCGACACACATTCTCGCACATAAACTGTCATTCATAGTATCAGCTAGAAGCTTATATATGTATAGTAGGTGCTTGCACACTTCTCCCCCTTGATGGTTGGAGCTGCCTGCTATATCCATCAAGCATGTCTAGCTTCAAATTCATTCAGCTTTTCACCCCATAAAAGCTAATTGCTCAAATAAACTTTTGTTTTTTTTTTCTCTTTATTTTTGTTTTCCCTTTTATGTAAACTTAATTCAGAGTATGGTTGTATAGCATAACACAAAGTGTTAAAACACACACAGATAACCAAACAAAATAATAAATAAGAGAGACAAGAAGATAAGGAAATAAAACTTGCACCTACCTTTGGGATATATACATATTATGTATTTTTTTGTTTAATCAAATCGACATTTTGACAGATGACAGTTGTGACACATGACAGTTGAAGACGTGAGATAAACTCCATTCATCTGTGAGCTATAATTTTTAGACATCTATTGTTTTTATTTGTGCGTTTCAATTTTTGCATGGTATGGGGTATAAATCTATGTTCATTTATCTTGCACTTGATTTGGCAAACTTTTGTTGTTCTTTTTGTCTCTCTCATCAGTTGGTGTGTGCTCGTGTTGGCGTTGGCGCTGGCCCACCCTCTCATACTATGTCGGTGAAATGGCCTTGAACGAAAGTTTTCCGTTTTCCTTTGTCAGATTTGTGTGTAAAATCCTGATTGTTTGTTTGTTTGTGTTTAATAAAAACACATACCGATTTACACACATACACACACACGCTCACACAAACACGTTCTAGTGCTGATTAAGATTGAATATTTTTTCGAAAATTTGTAATATCTTTCGAAAAAACTGATCGAAAGAGTGTTGAACAAAAAATTACATAATGAAGTTCTCCAAAACCACTGACATATCATACCACAACTACCACAGCCACTATTATTATCTACCACCACCCACAACAACAACAATAAATTGCTAAAGGCCAGTGACAGTTCGTCGTCGTGTCACTCCGACTGACATACGATTGTAGAAACACATTTTTCGCACAAAAATAACAATAATAATAAAAGTAATTCTCTAGAATCCCGTGCACCCGTGTAAACGTACAGAGAGAGATCGGGCGGTGCGGTTAGCATAGAGTACCGTAGCCGAATGAGATTTGTACACGAGGAGCTTTTTATTGAATTGAAAAGGAAAAGACGAACGAGTAAAGAAAAAAAAACATGACAAACACAGAATCAAATAAAAACCAACAACAACTTCGAGAAATACTCTGTTTGGCGAGAGTGTATCTCTATGAGCAAGCACCACACTGGATGGTGTGTAGTATTTACCTCGCTTTCTGTTCGGTACGATACGTAATGTTTAGCCGTTAGTGTGCAGCATAGTAGTACACGTGATATACTATTACACTACGAACTTGAAGCCAGTTCGACGGATGGTTAAGGAGGTGCGCGCTGTGAAGCCTTCTCTTTGCCTCTGCTCCATTATCATCTCTTGTACTGGCTCACCCACAACATGACAAAGTTTCAAAAATCTCTCGTTGTAAAAGAAAAATTCACACAGGCCCGGATTGGTCTTTTTTCAGTGGGCCTTATAACTTATATAAGAGTTCGTACTGGTTAAAATCCTGTTTTTTTTTACTAGATTCCCCTATCTTGAAATTTAAGCTGACATTTTTGACTTAAAATGACAGTAACAAACTTATAGAAAAATGAAGTGTCTAAAACTTTGTTCATAAAAATTTTGTTTTCTAAAAAATACGGAAGAAATGCAAGAGAGAGAAAGAGAAGTTAACAAAAGCGTATGACAAGTATAATCATAAATTGACAGAAGCAGAAGCTGAAGAAATGTAAATCAGAGTGTCAGAATAAAAACTGTATGTTTATTGCATGTCAAATTTTCAAGAAGTTCATAATGTTAGTTTGTTAAAAAAACAAGATCTGTCAAACTTATATTTGCTGTTCTTTTAAATAAACAAAACGAATTACTAGATTATTGTCTTGTAAATTGAAACTTTGCTTAAGGTAAAAATACACCAGATCCGTCAAAATTTGTTTGATTCATAGGGAAAAAAAATCTGTGATAACATGTACTTTACTACATCAGTCATATAAAATCCATCTTACAACTACATCCTAAAACTATATCAGTGGAAAATGTAATTAATGTATTATCTCTATTAGAACAGGTATTTAGTGTTATTTTATCGACATACAAATATAAAAATAAGCTTTATAATATTTATGAATTTGGTTTGAATTAAAAATACAAAAAGTAATATTAAATTATTTTCAAACACAATTCCTTACTTCAAAAATGTATACTGTATAATTGAAGTAAGATATCATTTTTTAATTTTATCCCCTATAGGTTTTTTTTCTTTTTTTTTTAAGACCAAAAATAACGGTACCTGCTCTAATGGTGTATATAAATGTTAAAAAATGTTTTAGTAAATCGTATTTTTCTCGAAAACGCCGCCTAGAATTTTGATAAATTTTTTTGTTTCCAATTAATTTTTACGAGCTATAATTCAATAAACAATAATTTGAAATTAAAATATTTCTGCCTGTACCTACCATAGAACCTTTTTTCGATTTCTCATTATGGGCATGACGGATCTTAACGAAATTTTTTATAGAAAGGCTTCTAAAAATGTTGAAAAACATTGGATTTCAAATTTATAAAAAAAATATAATTCATTTTTTGAAAATTACAAATTTTAAAAACTGGTCAATATTTTTTTTAAATAATAAGAGCTTAAAGTTGACGTACGAAAATTTGTTTTCAAAAATGTTGTTTTTAAAAGCTTATTTTATTAATAAACCACTACGAAAAGAGTTTTAAAAATTAATCTTATACTTATAAATAGTTTTCTCTAATATCATTAAATTTTAAAATTCTCAGTCTTTTACATAATAGCAAGTTCGTGCGACCCAGTCGTGTATTTTATTTCGTAAGCAAATCGAAAAAATCTAAAATTACGATATCTAGTAAAGAACTTGGAAAAGGCAGTTCTTCAATTCCATTTATCTGTCATTGTGCCTGCACCTCTGCTCACATTCTTAACATCCTGAACCGGTTTTTTTTATATTAAAGCAATAAACAAACATTTTTAATATCTGAAATTTTATATAAGCTGATACTAATTAACTGAATTTTATTATAATTAATTATATACTTCAACTATGTATTTATATTTTCTAGTCCAATGAAAAACTTGAAGCCAGAAACGCGACAACGTTACTGTTGATAAGCCAAGACTTATAATCTTTACAAAAATTGTATTGAAAGTGATAGAACATATCGGTTTTTACATTGTAAAATTGATTTATGTACACCACCATAATGTCAGCTTATTGTCTGGGCTAAGCTTACACTTCAAGTCATTTGGATGAGATTTGGCAAAACCTTATAGACACCAATTAATCAATTAAAGTGCTACAGTCTACAGTTGTCTGGATTCTGTTTTAAATTAGTTTCTTAATTCTTTTCTTTTTAATATTTCTTTACTCTAGGTAGGTAGGTAGAGATGGTAGTCGCCAGCCAGCTGGGCCCGCGACTCAATTAGCGCTGGGGTGCGCCGCTTTGATACCATTAAACTCGTGTCAACCTAATAAGGATTAAGTACGGAAGAAAATGGTTTTTATATACTTTAGCGGAGCATTACTAAAGCCATTTTGTCGCATTCAGAAAGATAATCAGATCTTTGATTTTCTTCTCCGAAAGTTCGCTGGGGTCATCGAGGAAGGCTTTCCCAAAGGAAGCCATCCTGTAATTTGCTAAGGCGGGGCAATCGCAAAGAAAATGAACCACAGTTTCTTTTTCTTGTGGATCTCCACAACTACGGCAGTGTGGGTTGAAGGGGATGCCTAGCTTTCTTGCATGTTCACCTATGGGCCAGTGCCCGGTGCATATTGCTGTGATCCTGGCTATGTCGCGCCTGGGTCTGCATATTAGATCGTTGGAACGTGAGTTGTTGTAAGTAGGCCGCATCTTTCTTGATATGACACAGTTTGTGAGACTGCTCCACCTACGGTTGGATTCATTGAGAAAAATCGAGAAGATTTTTCTCTTCATAGCACCATGAGGAATATTAACTTTTTCCGCTAGTGAGCTATGTAAGGTCGAGCCTTGCCGAGCTAAAGCGTCAGCCCGTTCATTACCCTCTATGTCACTGTGACCTGGAACCCAGATGAGAGTGACCTGGAGGTCAATGTTCAGACTCGCCAGTTCGTCCCGACATTGCTGGATAAGTACTGAGGTTGATGTAGATGATTTAATGGCCTTAATGGCCGCCTGGCTATCTGAGCAGATAGCTATATTTCTGAATTGGTTTTGATTAGATTGGAGCAACTTGCATGCCTCCTTGATTGCTAGTACTTCGGCTTGAAATACACTCGCAAAGTCTGGTAGTCTGAGTGACTTGGAGATGTTAAAGGACTCGGAAAAAATTCCTGAACCAACACCGCACTCCATCTTAGATCCATCAGTGTAGATTATCGAATCGAAATCCTTTGTGACAACGTCATTCTTCCAATCCTCTCTGGTGGGAAAAATGGCTTTGAAATCCCCGCTTGGGCCAAGAGGAGGTACGCAGTAGTCGGTGTTCGATAAGAAAATATCCGGAGGAATCAATTTTGTTATGTTTCCATGACCATAGGGTTTGGAGAACCAACAGTTAGATTCTTTAAGTCTTACAGCACTGCATGCCGCTAGGTATTTTATATGAAGGTCGAGTGGTAAAAGGTTCAGGATAACGCTCAGGGCATCTGTTGGGCATGATCTGAGAGCCCCCGTAGTGCCGACGCTAGCCGTTCTTTGAACCCTTTTAAGTTTTCCGACGTTATATTGCTTGCTAAGTGCAGGCCACCAAACAATCGATCCGTAAGACAAAATTGGCCGTACCACTGCAGTGTACGTCCACAAAATCATCTTCGACTGAAGGCCCCACTTCTTACCAAAGGTCTTTCTGCAGGCATAGAAAGCTATACAGGCTTTCTTAACCCGTTCTTCAATATTTACCTTCCAATTCAATTTGGGGTCGAGAATAACTCCAAGGTATTTAGCTTTGGAAGATAAAGAAAGAGTTTGACCGTTAAGTCGAGGTAGGGTGAATGTAGGTATTTTAGTCCTGGTAGTAAAGAGCATCAGTTCCGTCTTACTCTGATTAACTCCTAGTCCACTACTAGTGGCCCAGTTGCTAACTCTATTTCTTTACTCTATATTTCTAAGATATTTTATCTGGGGTTGCTTTCATCTCTCATTTTTTTAGTATTCGTTCTTAAATTAATTTATAATTTTAAATTAATTATTTTTGTTTGCACACAATAGAATTAAAATTACCTAAGTAAGTACTCATAATAAGAATTTAATTCCTTTTGTACTATCTTCTTTTGAATTAAATCAACAAACAAATAAATTAAATATACATCTCAAGAAACCAGAGAAAAAGTTAACCCTATTTATCATATGCGATACGTAAATCGAGGACGTATTACAATAATTGTGTCTCTTGTCATGGAAATTGTCCCCCATTTTATCCGTTCGTATTCTATAGAAAACTATGACTTTTTTCCTTTTTTGCTAACCAGAAACAATGCAAACTAAAATGGCTGAGAGTTGTCAGTCAGTAGGACTAACATCTCCACAAGTTGTCGTGCCATCAAATTTTTATCATATTTTTTTTAAAGCTTTGCTAACTTCTTAAAATAGAAAAATGTCCAGCCCTGAGTTCTTTTTGATTTTCTACTACTACTACTCGTATCTACACAAACTACAACTCTGTGGTTTTCCCTTGAGCCCTGATAGTCCCCATCAAACTGTGCAGTACAAGTACAACCCACTCTGTCACTGGTTCTCGTTGCCATCACAGTCATCGTCATCGGCATCGGGAGAGGCCTAAACAGCAGCGCTTTTATGAGAGTCTGATGGAATTAGTAAAGCTGCTAGGCTGCCACTATAGTGTCGGGGCTACATTGAATGGATTTGTAAATAATGCTGGGTGTTGCTGTTGATTTTGAAGTATATATATGTATGTCTGTAAGCAAAGCACGATATACATAATTTATTTTGTTTATATTATTTGGGGTAAAGTAAAAATATATAGTGGGTACGGAATCAGTAATGTTTTTGCTTTTGTTGCTATTAGTTCTTGTGTAAACTGTGGCTATCTCTATGTAATTGATGTGTACACATTGTACGTATACCCCACACAACAATTTTGAAGCGAGTGTTTTCAAATGCCAATCATAATATTTTCTTACTTGTCTATTAGAAGGGAATCATCCAAAATACACGGTTCGAAATAGGATAGGTACATAGGTTTTAGATTCAACCGAATTTATATCTACAAAAACAATTGAATTGAGGACAAGTAGATATAAATATTTATCCATAAATATAAGTATTTAATAATTATGTATGTGTGCTTTATTAGCATAAACAAAAAACTGGATACCTATGCGTCGCAATTGGCAAGATAAATCAATAAAACATCATAAAATAAATATTTACATTGTGTATGGTACCAACAACATAGTTTCTGATACAGTAAAGGGTGTTTTTTTTAAAGGCAAATAACTTTTAATTGGCAAAACTGTTTTCTGTGAAAGTGGATTTGAAAGTTCTCGTTTTTTTTTAGGTTAGTATCTTTGGTATATCGTCTTGAATAGATTCACATCGCAGCAACATTTGCAAATTTTTCAAATTTATTTTGAAAAGCATGGTTCAATTCGAGAAACACATTGGGCGTTACGTGCTTTTTCTGGTACTCATCATCGGGGCGATTGATTTGAGGAACTTTTGATCGTTTTCACAATACTTTAACTCTGAACGATAACACACATCCCGTAAAATGTCGGTCGTTTAGTGAAAACAGAACAACCGATTACTGATTTACAGCGTAATGTTGATGGTGATCGAAATGTGTCAATTCGTCATTGTGCTCAACACAATTATAATCTTGTGCCCATGCACTTTATGTAAAATTTTGAGTAAAGAAGAATAAGTGGACTTTCAGACTACGCCAGGCCACATTTCTGAAATCATATTCAAGTATTAATGCCAAGAACTTATATTTCAAATGAACCCAACGTCATGGATATTTAAAACATTTTTCTGAGTTTTATCCCAAATTAAAGTTCTCTTCGTTAAAAAAAACACCCTTTATTCATGTAATTCGAACAAATTGCACATAAGGTATTTAACAGATTCGGATTGGTATTAACTAGATACTTAACCAAATATTGAATATATTGTTAAAATATTATATACAAATGCGTTTAATTATTTAATTAAAAAAAATTTATTTCCTCATTTCCAATGCATTTTGTGTAACTGCTTTTACATCTGAAAATTTTGTAATAATAAAATATAAGCTTACAATTCATTCAATATAAATGTGTATTAATTTTTCCATAACAAACACTTAAGAAACAGAATCAACCTTAACAAATCAATGATTTAAATTTCTTCACAAAATGGTTCACTATGGCGTATGTGGAACATTTATTTCAACATTTTTCACATTTGTTCAAATTCATGCTTGAAAGCTTTGAACATCAACAAATTACTATTGATAATAATATAATAGATTTCATTATTTGTATTTATATACATACATATATATGTACATACATAACTATGGCTGTGTTTTGCATTTATACAATGTCGTTCAATGTATACAATTTTTAATTTGTGACAATTGCATTTGTTATGGATTTTTACTATTCTTATACATTATACATTGTTCTAAGTTATGGAATATACATACCATTAGTCAGTAATTACAATTATTTCTACAAAAAAAATGTCAACATTTTGCAAAAATCTACTTAATATATATGAATTAAATTGAAATCTCAAGTGACCTCAACTCCAAGGTGCGTTTAGCCCAGGTACGACAGTGGGTACATCAGTTAGATGCTGCCGTATCCTTTGAGGTCACTCGAACGAACTTTCAATTGAATTAAATTCAATCACTCCACTTAAACCGAAATAATTTTAATATCTTCATTGACTTAATATGTACATATGTACATTAAATTTGATACACAAAAAATGTTTAGAAACAAAGATCTTAAGTAATGTCTTCATTTTCATTATTATATTGCATAACGAATAAAACGATTTTGTTCAAACTTATTCGCGATCTGCACTGCGAACCGTAAATGTATCGAATGCGGTCTAGATCGAAAGGTACCTAATATGCCTGAAACGAGCTTAAGGATTGGGCTTGCAATATATGTATGTATTCTTTAGAAACACATATTGAAATATATGCCCTACGAACTTACTTAGTTGGGACTAAGTTTGCAATGAACAAGGCCTTGTTTAAATAAGGAGGAATAATTTCATTTTAATTTTCGACGAAGCAATAAATTAGGGAAAAGTGTGAGCTAATTCGTTTTGTCAAAAAATTGGCTTCGAAAACAAACTGTCAGTTGTCAGGCAATTGGACAATTGCGTACAGTTAGCTAGCTTTTACTAAATGAAATTTTTTGAGTTATTTTTAAATCTGGCTTAGAGAAAACAAATATTTTCTAAAATTTTAAAATGCTTTCTAGCAAGCTTAAAGAAAATCGGCAGAGACTTTGAACATAAACAGAAAAGCAGAGCTGCGACTCTGTTTTTTCATCTTCCCTATCATCATTATGTCAAGTCCGCTACAAACATCGAGTTCAATTTTTTCGACGAATATTTTTTGAAATATAGAATTTTGAAATTTTTTAAAACATTAAAAGAATTATTTGTTATTATTTATACATTTAAAATTAGTTATATACCAAAATGACTTTTATTGACTAAGGAGCTAATACAAAATCAGAAAATAATTCCATTGTGGCTACATGAAATATGGCCCTATTGAAAAATGGCCTCAAAAATGGGGTCTTTTTTGATAATGAAAAATGAAAATGGAAATATCGCCGCAAGTAAATGAAAAAAAAAAAAATCAAACTAAAATTTAAACAATCCACAGTATTACTCGTTTATGACGTAACGACGTTGCAAAGAGCCCTAAGCACCTACGGGCCTGGTGGGGGGATGATTTCTCAAGTGTGGGTAAAGGAAAATATCACGCCCTTAAAAAGTGTCTACCTCTTCTCAGCCAGGTAATTATATGACGACAGACATTTCTTCAATGACTTAGAAGTATCCTCCGACATTTCAGGCCATAGTTTGCTGAAACTCATCAACACCCTTAACGAGCTTGATTAAAATAGGATAATCATAGATTTCCATACATGAGAGTCGCTATTCCTAAGGTATCACAACGGATGTACGTACATTGCTCTAAGTGTGACAGAAAAAAGACCAACTGTCAGCCCATAAGCTTAACCTAACCTAACCTAACCTATTACTCGTCTAGCTGTAAATGAGCATCAGTTAACCCTTGAGTCTTACTTCAGACGTACTTTCGAATATAAGGGTTCTTTCTTTACCCGCACTACTAGAATGTATAATACTTTGACCTCCTCGATTTTTCAAATCATTGTGAGTTTTTTTTTACAAGTTCTCAAAACCAATGTGCATCGGCAAGTGCTCAAAACAAGTTTAGGAAAAAATGTAATATTATCTCTTGAATTTGGTCTATAGTCACTACCACTCTGTATTGGCCCAACATTTTTAAATACAACTTTGTTAGGATATTTAATAACCATGGCAGTTAATGTGTTATAAGACTTTTTTTATAAACTATAATAAATTATCTTTTGGGAAAATGCAATACAAATGGTGAATCATTGGTGTTTCTACAAGAGTAATTGATTTAAAGGGAAGACCTCTGTTTCTCTGACACACTGCTTATAAAAAATGGAATTCACAATTGAGTCACACAAAAACTTGATTGAATTCCTGCAAAGTGGCATACAGTTTAACGAAAGCTGTAAGTATGGATTTTATTAAAAACCATTCAATCTCCGAATAGATAAATGGGAAAGGTATGCATTATTCGTTTGCTTATATTTATTTATTTTATTTATGCACTTGAATAAAACAGTAAGCAAAGTAAGAAAATTTAGAATTACTTACCGTAATTTAGGAAAATACATTTACTTGGTCTGAAAATAAAAAAAAATCCAAATTAAAACACTGCAATAAAGAAAAAGCACATTTTAAATAATTCAAACATTCCTGAAAACATTTGTGTAAAATGTTTTGTAGGTCCAAATTTCGACTGACTTTACTTAACGATTTTCTTGTTCTAGAAATTGGTTTAGTAAGGCTTTAAGAGATCTCTTATGAAAAGAGTTTCATAAGCAAATTTTCTTGTTTTTGCAAGCAGGTTGCATCTTACATCTTCAGATGGAGAAAATAAATTTTGTAACAAAAATGAAACTTACTTATGAAATGTAAATCTTTAGAATTTTGTTTAATTATATGAACAATGGAGTTTGCTTTGCAAAAGTGTACACCCTTGGTGTAATAGTATGGTTACAATATTGGGTCAAATCTGCCACCTAAACACACAATTGGTTTTTAGGGATACAACGTTTTGTGAGAAAGTTACATATTCTCCGAGAATATCTGTCGTCATGAAAAGACACATCTCTCATTCCTGGTGACAACACACATTTAGGGATAGTTAAGAGTTGTAAGCTCGAGCCACCAAGTTTATATATTTACTTTGTTACAACGAGCTCCTTCACTTTTTCAACTCTATCAAACGGTTAAAATTTATTTTATTTATTAAAATTTTAAATAATTTAATTAATCTAGTTCTACTTTCGAACAGTAATAAATGCAATATAATTTAAAATTAAATACACCATAAATACAAATAATTATCTACAAATATTAAGAAATCACGACATTTCAAAACAATATCATCAGTAAATGATATGAACAGCAGAGACCCATGATGTCTACCCTGTGGGATACCTAATGGATAATAATTGAATAATTGTTTTCGATTCCTACTCTTTGGTTCCTGCCAAATAGAGGAAAGAAAATCTATTTCAATATTTAAGAACCAATTCCAAATGTTTTCAATATTTAATTTTGAACTGTGTGGTTCATTGAGTTAAAAGCTTTATTTAAATCTGAAAAAAAAATTCAACAATCTAAAAACCATTCTCAAACGTTATTAATATGAGATGAAGTATAGATTCGTTAAATATAAGGAAATGTGGATAAAACATGAGCATAGTTTGAAAACATTCTTGTAAAACAATAGCAAATATACAATCAATTCTCGGTTTGAAATTAAGCTTAGGATTTTTTAAGCTTTCTCAATTTAATGCAATTCTAAATGAAAAAAAAAACAATACCTACTGAAGAGCAAAAACACTATTTTAAGATTTTCAAAATAGGTATTGGAATCAGAGTACAGACTCAAAAAACTTTCAATAAGTTATGGAGTTAATTTTGGTAAATCAGTCTAAGTTTTAATTTTCACCTAAGACAGGAAACAACCTGAGTCTTTTTAAATTTCGTTTTCATTTCTTCCTTCTAGGGCTCTTATTTATGTTAATTTCTATTTCAAATTTCAAATTATTTTTGTTTTTTACAAGAAAATTGTGACGAGTAGTATTTATTATTAGATTTAGTGTATTTTTGAGGTGTGCTTAACTTGTATATTTGTTGAGAGTAAAAGCTGTTTCCTTTTCAGTAAAAAAGTAATACATTTTTAAAACCTGTTTTAAGATACTCCTCGCGAAAGTTAAAACTATAAATTCAATCTTCAATTCAATAAATTCAATCTTCAAATCAAATGAATCTAACAATTTAAAAAAAAATTAAATTTTGTCAGTACATACGAAAAGTAAATCCAAAATATTGCTCAATGAGTTTATAATTTTCTCTTTTTTGGTTTTGAAAAAGTTTAGTTAATTTAATTTGAAAATTTTTTTAGTATTACAAGGAAACAACATTATTACCAATAAAATATGTATATGAAAAATCATTTTATTTCAATACATTTAAAAATAATTGTACTATTGTAGATTCCGCTTTTGTGAAAATAAAAAAGTTCTTTCAATAGAAATGGTGGATTTCCTTTCTTTTCAAACTTGTACTTCGACCTAATCTTAGCCAGTGAAGCGATTTTCTTTAAACTTTGAACTTAAGATTTCTAAGTGATTCCCTCAAAACTTAAAATATAACGGTACTTGTCATACAACCCTTAAGAAACAAGATTATTTATCTCAAAAACGGATCTAACGATTTTGATAAAAAAAAATCTATTAACTATTGTGTGTATGGTATACATTTTGGCAAACAAAATTCAGAACTTTTAATGCTGAACCTGCCATAAACCTGTATTTTTATTTTTGACATTCTCACTAACTGATTTCCATGAAAATTTTTATGTAAGAGCTTCTTCAAAATTTTAATAATATTGCAAATCAAAATTTTCAGCAAAAATAGTTTTGTTCATTTTGAGTTGCAGGGCTTATGTGCTACATAGGTTTTTTGAACATTTAATTCATTTTAACTATGACTCAATTACATATTTTGAAAAAGATTATTATTAACAAATTTTTCCAAAAAAAAAAAAGTAATGAAGACGAATCTTAAATGAATAAGGTAATTTGAAAAATATATGGATGTGCCATAAGTGGAGGTTTTCTTTGAAATTATTTTTCCAGGAGTTCATAACTCTACAGAACTAAAAATATGTCCATTTGTTCGGTCGTACGTCTGTGCATCTATAGGTATGTTCGTTTGTACGCCCACTGTTGATGTATCTGGTAAACGGGTAGACTGATTTGATTCATATTTGTTAGAGAGTTTTCTTCTTATTAATGTCTTCTTATCAAAATTTTTTTATTGAATGATCGATCATCAAAAAAAAGCGAAACAGAAAAACACTTTTACCAAAATCCTCCTAGGGGCCGTTTTTAAGAAAATAAGATTTTCGAAAACATTTTTTAATATTTTTATGGTAGTAACCGCTATTTTTAGATAAAAGAAAATTTGTCTACACCCTGTACATAGTATTAGATTTTTTTTGTATTGTACAAAAGGGCTTAGATAAAAGTAATTGTTGTGAGGGACTTTTTGTCGATATAACTAAGGCTTTTGACATGGTCAATCACAATATTCTAATGCAAAAACTATGGAAAGCTGGTTTTCGTGGTTTTATTTACAATTGGTTATAGTCTTACCTTAAAGATCGCTCACAATTCATCGAAATTGGCAACACAAAAAGTCATACAAAGATAAGCAATCTCGGTGTACCCCAAGGGTCTGTTCTTGACCCCGTTTTGTTTCTAATCTGTGTATATAAACTCCTTATTTTGTCTTCCTTTTGTTGGCAAGATTCTAGCGTTTGCTGATGACCTTGGAATTGCATATTGTTCAACCAGTCATTTAAACTTAATGGCGGATTTAAATCATGATGTTTTTTATTAAGATGCTGGTTCGAAGATCATCGACTTATTGTAAAACCAAAGTCATGTTTTTCAGTCTTTCTGGCCATAAATCTCCAGATTTAGATATTGTATTTCATTCTTCTGACTGCACCAGTCACATTTTATCAAGTAGAAGAAGTTTATTACAAATTAGTCAATCATTTGACAGTATAATGCCAAATGCCCCGTTAACTGTTTTAAAATAGAATCTGTAGTTAACTTTAGATACCTTCGTGTGAATATAGATCATAATTTGATTTGGTCCACACATATTCAGAACTTAAGAAAATTTCTTCTCTCTGCCACCTGTTGTTTGTTCCGAGTCGGAAAACATTGCTCTTTAAAAATGTTAAAAACATTGTACTACGGTATATTTCAATCGAAATTACAATATGGAATATGCTGTTGGGGCGGAGCTTACCTAAGTACGCTTTAACAGATTTTAGTAGATCAAAAGTCAGCTATAAATTTTCAAGTCTAATCGCTTAGCACATACTATTATTATTAAGAGCCGCACATGTTCTTCCTGTTCATCAATTATACTACTTTAAGGTACTACAAATTTTTTTTTTTTTTTTTTTGAGAGGTGGTTAACTACAAAGTACCAATTTCAGATGGACGAAACCTTAGAAGCAACTCCAGGCTTTTCCATGCTTTCGCACTACTACTTCAAAAAATTTTTACTCCATTGTTTCATGTAAGCTTTTTAAGCACTTCCCTCAGAAAAGCGAATGGAAAGAAGTATATCCCTTTTCATTAAAAAAATAAGACTTTGGCTTCTTGAATTTGAACATGAGGACATCGAAAATCAGAAAATTAGCTACGCTATATGTATAATTAAAAAAAAATAAATATTAAATAATAAGTAATTCATAGATATGCAGGTATACTCAAAAATTAGTTTGACCTGAGTTAAAATTAGAAGAAAAAAAATGTATAATTCTTTTAAAATGATGTCTAATTTTTATAAAATGTCATGTTTTTAAAACTCATAAAAATTGTTTTCTTAAAATTTGTTTTTATTTTCACGTAATGTTAATGCTCATTATTTACTTGTGCACCATACAGCAATTTTTTTTTTCTTATAAATTGGTATCATCTCAATTATTTATTTATAAGAGATGTCACTCACTGTTGTCTGTATTATTAATAAATTTATATTGAATTGTTAAGTTACTAACATATAGTGACAAAGACAATAAAGAATATTGAATTGAATTGAATTGAATTGAATTGAATTGAAACTGTTAATTTTCAAGTTTTAAAACATTGATTTTTCAGTGTTTTTTTTGAAAATTTTAACATACAAGATAAAATATTATTCAAACATTCTAAAAGACAAAATCGAAAACAAAAAAATGGTTCCAATAACCATTTTTTGAAAATTTCTAATCAACCATAAGCTAGGTTTTATTAAAATAAATTTCAACTTCTTTTAATAAAATTTACGAAAAACTTATAGAGAAAAAAAAAGTCACTACTACTTTTCACCTTTTTCAGAACTTCTCCTACAAGATGTACAGAATACACGTTGAGAAGCCATGGATTGGAAAATATTCGTGGCTATGAAAATAATTCGTTTAGTTTTAAAGTTATAGCAAGAGAGTATTTTTGGGTTGTTAGTAGTACATCTTATAGGTACATTCAATCCTTAACCATGTTTTACCCTAAGGCTTGAAGAGCAAGCTCCAGGCGTTAATATTTGTTTGCAAAAGAAGTCTAACTGGTTACCTGCAAGATATTACATTAAAAGCCTTACCTCCTAAAAAATTTTAGTGCGAATAAATCTTTTGAGGACAAATTCACTTTCTAGTTAATGAAATCTTATATTGAATATTCTGCACTTAGCTATGTTTGTATGTAAAACTGTTTCGAAATCTTTTATCGGATGTATTGAACCCTTAAATTAAATGAATAAGTGTATGAAAATATTTTTCAGTGTCACTTTTCACTATGGACAGGCAAAAAATTAATTCACGTAGGTATCCGAATTTTTGTTTACGAGTATTTACTTAAGAGTTTTTGATTGTATATGTGTGCGGTAGGTAAGTATCTGCGGGAGCACACGAGCCTATAATACCAATCGCTTTTGCTAAAACACCCGATTTATATACAACAAATTGGGGATGTGTTAGTTTCTATACCACTACCACCAACCCTAGAAACAAGATTCTGAATGAAAAAAGCATTAACGTTGCCGTCGTTTGTTATCGCTGCGCTGTTTACATATATTTCTCTAACCCTACCTACCCTCTACCCAAGACTCGTTGTCGTCGTCTGTCCAGGAATTTCTCTTCCGTAGAAGTGAGTATGTCGAACAAGGGTTGTTGTTTCAAACAACAACAAAAAAAAAAACGTAAAAAAAAGCTTTCAACATTGCACAATTCAACAGTCATGGATAGAATGAAGGTCGTTCGACGGAGGGTGGCAGGCAGCCTTATTACAGAGCCACCCTTTTCTGCGTTGGCGTTATACCTACGAGGAGCCAAAGTGTTAGTCATTAGCCGGCTTCGAAGGCATGAGGTGGTGCGGGCTAGGGGTTGTCTTGGATGTAAAAAAAACATCACCATCTTCTTTTGTATATGGTAATGGGTGAGATATCGTGTGTTCTCTCAAGGACGATTTCATTTAAAAATAAATCAAAGGGCTTTTGCTTAGCTGATGTGTGTGTGATATAAAGTTGTACGTATGGAGCTGGAAAAGTAACTTGATTGAACCCTAATTAACAAGAATTACGCTCCTGAATGAGCTCATAATTAAAACAAAGCAAATTCCAGCTGAAAGACACCTCGCAGCAGCACAAAGAATGAGAGAATGTCCTTTGTGCCATTCAAGCCATCGTACCGTTAGAAGTTGCCACCACCAATAACTGGATGAATGATTACGCAGGGTATCAACTTTCCAGCAGAGTCTAGTTTTCTTATCCGCCGCATGTACCTTTGTAACAATGGCTTGGCGAAGAACAAAGCCACATAACAACATGGTTCAACACACAAAACATAATCTGAATGGAAGAGGGAAATAATTCCACCTCCGGCCTATTGTGCACGTCACACCGTATGTTTATTTTTTTTTTTTTCTATAAAAAGCTGAAGCACCCAGTGAACCAGCCAACCGGTCGACCAGCCGACAGACATGACAGAGAGCGACTCGGATGACAGAGTGAGCTCCACTAGATACATTTATAAAACAAAAGCTAAGAGGTTGTAATTCATTCTTTTACAATAACGGCTACATGGCTGGATTACGTTAATGGCGGGGGTTGTATTATTGGTGTGTGCACTTACAGTGCTGTTCAAACATTTGTGATCAAACTATGTGATACTGAAATAGCTTGAAATTTTGATCATTTCCTGAATCAGGTCGAACTATTAAAAAAGTTAGTGTAGCAAAATTTTCCAAAAAATCTATATTTTTTTTTTTAACTTTGAAGACCTTAATCTCTTTGAGCACTAACTACAGACAGTTTGCCCTGAGGCAAGTTCAGAACTTTTATCGGACTATTTTATTTTTCGCCGACCAACAGGTATCAAACCAAACTGGATTTTATGCAGGCATGTATGCAGGCAAATGTAGATAGAATATGACAAAATGCTTGTCTGTGACTTAGAGATTTAAGTACCTTTTTCTTTAAAGTTTAAGACTTTAATCTTATACACATCTATCTCACCCAATCTTTTTTTAATTCAATGTTTTACTTAAAAATTTGTTGAACACAAATGGAATAATTTCTCAGTTTTGAGGTAAAAAAATGTGAGACTGTATATTTTTAATGTTTTAAATTAATACCTTTTGTGAATTTGTTCTTCTTCGTATCAGGCGAATCCCATACAAAATTTTGGACATACATATTTGAATACTTAAGTACTCGTAATTTGGGTAGTTTTATTGAATTATCATTACCACCGGAAAGTAATGAATTAGTGGATTTTTTGAACGAAAAATGTCTGTACCCTGAAATTAGGTTTTCTGACATTGTTTGGCTTTGTGTAAATCAAATGTAAAAATTTGTACTACAAAAAAAGATCTATTGCAGACATTCGAAGTTTTCTTATAAGATGTAAATCTAGGTTAAGAAAATTGTAAGGAATTTCAAAATAAAACAAACGGCATTGGCAAAGTCAGGAGTTTAGTCAAATTAATAATTAAAATGTTTAATGTTCTTAATAAGTGCTTGATGTGAGAGTAATTCAATTTAAGATATGCACTAAGTTTAAAAAACCAATTCAAAATTTTGAAGGAATAGGAAGTATTTTTTTATTTGACCAAATTCGGGAGTTTAAATTTGCAAACAAAAATTTCAGGCCTACATTTTAAAATCTCAAAATAATCTAATATAAAAGTTTAAAAATTATTTGTGTTACTATTGTCGGTTGCTGTATTTAAATTTCACGTTAGAATAAGATTTCTGACAGTTGTAAAACAACGGTTAAATAACAACATAGAATTTAAATGACTTGAAAAGTGAAAATAATTGCATTAGTTATATACAATTATTTAAAAAAAAAACGGCTTTGAATTAACTTTAAATAAATTTCGATCAGATTTGGTCTAAAAATCAGTTTCAATTAAAAAATTAAATACAATTATGGCAGCATATTATTTTTTTCTTAATTTAAAACACTTTTCAACTAATAATATACTACTCTTTTTTACTTATAATATATATTTACATATGTATGTTTATTCGACTACAGCCTAAATGACTCGGAGGATTTTGTTTAAACTTGGTAGATAGTACTACAAATATGTAGATCCATTTTATTGTCTTCGATTGTCTCAAACATTTTAAAACTGAATTCGATATTTTTATATTTTATATATTTTGTATGTATTATAAATCTCCTAAGATATTTGAATAGTGGTTTGTATTCAAATTAAACAGAAAAAAATGTTTTAATTTTTTTTTTTTTGAAAACTCAATATTTCGAAAACCACATGCTCGATTACTTTGAAACTTGATAGTAAAACATTTTTTAATATTCTCTACAAGGTGTAAGAAAAACTGTTATTACAAATGTTAAAAAATGGTTTTGGTTTTGAAAAAGCGAACAAAAAAAGAATTTTAAGTCTTTAAGAAAAAAAAATATATTGAATCTTAATTTGGATTTAGAGCGCATAGATCAACAGAAGATGCGTTACTTAAATTTCGTAGTGAAATTTATCAAAACATAAACAATAATTTATTTAAAGATGGACTCTTTATTTATTTAACCAAAGCTTTACAATTAGTTGATAGAAAGCAAATAGTTAGAGTAAATGGTATAGCTTAAGTACGAGCCCAAACGCAAAATAGTTGGACTACCTATGATAAAAAACAAAAATCTTCTGATTCTTACATTCTATCGGAAATAAAATTAATATTCTGGTATTTTTCTTAAGATATATTTATTTTGAATAGGAATAAGTAACAAAAACAAAATGACTTCAATTAAATAACGGTATAGAGCAATCTTACAAAATAAAATAACGATTTAAACATTTTTTTAAGTGCAAAATAGTTGGCCTATGGGTCTTAATTTTTATTTTACCATGGTGTTACGTCGCCTTTGGCCTTGATAACTGCTTCTATCGGTCGTGGCATTGTGTCAACTAATTTTTGACATTCTTCGTACCAAAAGACTCCCAAATATTTATGATTTTAGCTTTAAGGTCTTGAAGATTTCGGCATGGTTCTTTTCGCAGTTTTTGATTCATTTTATGCCAGCAAGTTTCAATTGGTGAAAGGTCAGGGCTGCTGGAAGGCCATTCCAGTAAAGAAATAGCTTCAGCAGATAACCACGCCATTTTAGACCTTGCTGTATGGCAAGAAGCTCCATCCTGTTGGAAAATATAGTCTCGATCACTAGCTTGAAGTCGTGGTATTTATGGGAGAAGCTCATTTTCCAGAATATCCCTGTACTTGGCAGCATTGACACTTCCATTTACAAAATCTAAATTGCCCAAACCCCGCCCCGACATGCATCCCCATATCATTAGAGATGCTGGAAACTTGACCGTTTTTTTAAGGCAATCTTTGTGAAAAACCTCTTTTGAATTTCTAATGACTCGTTTTCGTTCGTCGCCCTCGCAAACTTCAAACCTGGACTCATCACTCCAAATAACGGACCGCCATTGACTTAAAGTCCAGTTTTTACGTTGTTTGGCCCACTCTAGCCGCTTTTTCTTTTGTTTAGGTGTTAAAAGTGGTTTTTCTTTGGCCTATGTTTTAACGAATTAAAATTGCTCTAATTTAAATAAATCTAAAACAAACCTTATAAAATTTGTATCCAATTTTTTTCATAGTCCGTTTGCAAGTGTCGACCGAAACACTTTTTTTTATTCTTTCCCTCCATTGAACAGTTATTGCAGCGACCGTTTGACGTCGATTTTCTTTTATTATTTTTTTTAAAACTCGGCAATCTCGAGGTTTTGCAATTGGTGGGCGTCCCGTTTTTTTACCGATCTCCACATTTCCACTATTTTTGAACTTTGAGATAATGTTTCGAATTGATGAGCGCGGTAAATTGAATTGTCTTGCGATTTTATAGCTCGATAATCCCGTTTTGAAGGCTTTATTTATAGATTCCCTAAGGTTGAAGACTATAAAGAGGAACACTTTCATTTTCATTCAATTGAGTTTTGGTTGCCTTGCCCTTTAGTAAAACCGATCCGATCCTTGGAATATTTTTATTGTCCTGTGGATTTAAGTATAATCTGACTACTACCATTACCATGCCATCTTGGTACACTGGGCGTAATATGCGAACATGCACCTTATTTATTCAGAGGCAATGCTTGTGCGTTATCCGGATCATCAGGTGTTTGTGAATTTGCACCAGTCATTCCCAGAATGTCGATTTTCATACCAAAGAACTAGTGAAGGCAGGCCCCTCATGCCCTACGAGAACGAAGTGCTACAAGAAGTCGATCAAGACCCAAGTACCTCAGTACGTGGAATTCAAATATGACCAGGAGTACCCAAAAGTACAGCACACCGAATTTTGAAGAAAAATAGCTCTATTCATAACATGTTCAACGAGTGTAAAGTCTACTACCCCGAGATTACAATGAAAGAGTTGCATTTTGCCGAACGATACTACAACGGTACAGGGAAGATCCACGATTCTTGGACAAAATTCTGTGGTGCGATGAATCAATATTTAAAAAGGATGGATACATGAAACTTGACAATTTGCACGAGTGCCATGTAGAAAATATTTTTTTAATTTAATTTTAATATGCACAATAATTAAAACTTAAGCTGGCGTGCCAAATTTTTTCTTAATAACGTTATAAAAATGTGCATATATATAAAAACTAAACTCCAGTTCAAGTTCAGTTGAACTTAAGTTTAAACTTCCACTGTGAATCTGGGGGTAAGTCTCTTAAACATATGTTCATGCCACTAAGTTGTACCTATGCAAATGCATTGTTTTTTTAGTTTTTCATGATACTAAAAAGATAAAATAAGTAATTGATGATTTTACCTTTAATAATATGTTAGATTTAAGTCTGCAAAATCGTAGTTTAACCGAATATCATAATATGCTTACAAATTTTTGACATCGTATTAATTCGACTAAAATTGCGAAACTGTTTTCTTTTAAAACTGATATTTTGAAAATTCAACGAAGCAGAAATGAAAACCAAAAATAGCTTTTTTAATTATATTTGAAGTTCCCTTGCAAGATATTCTTAAAAATAGACACGATGTTTTGGCTCGAAAATGGAAGACCATTTTTTTTAAATATAACGGGTGATTTTTTTGAGGTTAGGATTTTCATGCATTAGTATTTGACAGATCACGCGGGATTTCAGACATGGTGTCAAAGAGAAAGATGCTCAGTATGCTTTGACATTTCATCATGAATAGACTTACTAACGAGCAACGCTTGCAAATCATTGAATTTTATTACCAAAATCAGTGTTCGGTTCGAAATGTGTTTCGCGCTTTACGTCCGATTTATGATCTACATAATCGACCAAGTGAGCAAACAATTAATGCGATTGTGACCAAGTTTCGCACTCAGTTTACTTTATTGGACATTAAACCAACCACACGAATGCGTACAGTGCGTACAGAAGAGAATATTGCGTCTGTTTCTGAGAGTGTTGCTGAAGACCGTGAAATGTCGATTCGTCGCCGTTTGCAGCAATTGGGTTTGTGTTATTCGACCACATGGAAGTTTTTACGCAAAGATCTTGGTGTAAAACCGTATAAAATACAGCTCGTGCAAGAACTGAAGCCGAACGATCTGCCACAACGTCGAATTTTCAGTGAATGGGCCCTAGAAAAGTTGGCAGAAAATCCGCTTTTTTATCGACAAATTTTGTTCAGCGATGAGGCTCATTTCTGGTTGAATGGCTACGTAAATAAGCAAAATTGCCGCATTTGGAGTGAAGAGCAACCAGAAGCCGTTCAAGAACTGCCCATGCATCCCGAAAAATGCACTGTTTGGTGTGGTTTGTACGCTGGTGGAATCATTGGACCGTATTTTTTCAAAGATGCTGTTGGACGCAACGTTACGGTGAATGGCGATCGCTATCGTTCAATGCTAACAAACTTTTTGTTGCCAAAAATGGAAGAACTGAACTTGGTTGACATGTGGTTTCAACAAGATGGCGCTACATGCCACACAGCTCGCGATTCTATGGCCATTTTGAGGGAAAACTTCGGAGAACAATTCATCTCAAGGAATGGACCGGTAAGTTGGCCACCAAGATCATGCGATTTGACGCCTTTAGACTATTTTTTGTGGGGCTACGTCAAGTCTAAAGTCTACACAAATAAGCCAGCAACTATTCCAGCTTTGGAAGACAACATTTCCG
Source organism: Philhelius festivus (assembly GCA_963931855.1). NCBI lineage: Eukaryota > Metazoa > Arthropoda > Insecta > Diptera > Syrphidae > Philhelius > Philhelius festivus. The sequence continues at coordinate 3,963,106 of OZ007556.1, read as the reverse complement.
AAGAAATTCGGGCTATTCCGGCCGAAATTCTCGAAAAAGTTACCCAAAATTGGACTTTCCGAATGGACCACCTAAGACGCAGCCGCGGTCAACATTTAAATGAAATTATCTTCAAAAAGTAAATGTCATGGACCAATCTAACGTTTCAAATAAAGAATCGATGAGATTTTGCAAATTTTATGCGTTTTTTTTTTAAAAAAGTTCTCAAGCTCTTAAAAAATCACCCGTTAAATACCATGCAAGCATTTTATGTACAGAGTTAGATACCCAAAAACAATATTTACATTATATTATATATCCAACACCTGTAAAACAGAAAAAAATATTTCCTCCATTTTGTCGAAATTATTTTAAAAATTCATGATACGAGTACATTTGGTGCCGTTATAAAGGATGAGCGAAAATAGCCAGTGAGCAGTCTAAAATTTTTGTTCTTAAAAACCTCTGGTCTCTTCGAAAACAATTTCGAGAAAAAAAAAGTTAAATTAAATTTTGTATACACCTTTGTGTAGTTATTGCCTGTGGTGTTGTTTTTTTAGGTGAGAGAGGAAGACAATAACTAGTGTTTCAGCTGTAATGTCATACTGAGTCGAGTTTGACCTACACCAGAAATACATATTCCAAAAGTTGTAGCTATTGCTGGCACGACACGGCACCGCACAGCTTCAACTGATGGCATTTGTCTCCAATGCGCATGCAAAAGCTTTTTCCATGGAATTTGTAGAATCTAGATAAATGTCTTGGTCTATAATGGTGAGTGGGTATATTGCGAGGAGGGAGATGAAACAGCAGAAGCCACCGTAAAGCTTAACATCCCTGGACTGGATGGATGGATGGATGAATGGGCAGAAGAGCTCAGCATATCTGTGGCTATAAATGTATATTATACGATAACAACATACAACATGGTGGTGAGGGCTTGTGTGTAAATCATTTATTTCTGAATGAAATTATAGTATGGGGGCTGTTAACTTGCTGTTTTCTGAAACTTGCAGCTCGTGTGTGTAAGAGTGTTGTAGTAGTATAGTACGAGTATATTTGGTCCTTAGCTATCCTTGAGGTTAAGGTCTTCCAGGATATTCTTGCGCACTTTTGTCACGTGCAAATTTGTATATTTTATTTTTTTTTTATTTGAAAAGGGAATTATATAGAGAGGATAGAGTAAATAAAATGTTGTATTTATCTTTTTATTTTGTTTTTACTTCGAAGTATAGGTTTGGGTTGAGCACTTATATAAGTGTGTTTTCCTTATGGTTCTTTTAAAAGGAATCATGAAAAAAGCTTTGTTATGATTTTTGGTTTTTTTTTATTATTTTTTTCGTTCTTTGTTCAAGTTTATATTGTGCGTGATAGGATTAAGAAAATTACTGTTCAAGTGCCGCATTTATTTTAAATTTTTTTTCTAGTTTGATGAACTTGATTTCAAAAATATTTAAACACAAGTTAAAAATAAACTTTTTTAAATAAATCTGAAAAACACATCAAATTTATGTCATTTATGGTTTTAAAATGGTCCTTAAACAGGTTTCAGAACCAGCTAATTTAAACATATTAAAGGATGTAAAAAAAGAATTTCCTGGAGACCATACATGTAGGTATACATTCTACATATCTCTTAGACAATGAGCCCATGAACATTGAATATTCTTTATCTCCTAGTGTTATCTCGTACATTCAAGGTGATCTCCTCGTGATTATGTGATACAGAATGTTTTCTAACAACAACTTTTGTAACCATTTCTATTTGAAAGTCTTGATGTAAATCGCTATTTTATATGCATTGCATAAAGGACTTGGTTTTTAAATTTTTATATGTAGGTATGTAAGTCCAAACGGTATCAGAACCTTATTTATATAGGCTATGTAGGTCTGAGTTTTTTCTAATTAACCTATTTGTCTATATTTCTTGTGCTTTCGTTTGATGTATGTACTTTTTTCCAAATTAGGCTTTGCATCCAAAGATATTTGGTGTTGGCATAAAAGATGCGTAAACACAATGCCGATCAACATTGTGTATTTACATTGTAGATCAACACGGTAAACATTTTACGTGGTCTTAGCAAGTGTGAGCTTGTAAATCTTAACGTCTAGACATCCACTTGTGTTGAATATAATTTGTGTACTGTTTTTTTAATTCAACTTATAAGATACTTAAAATAATAATAAACTTCACAAGTAAAAATAATGCAATGACCGCAGAAATACCAAATCTGACAGCTAACTCTATTGTATTGATGATCACTTCCAGACTAGAAAATTATTGTTCAGTCGACACAAATTTGTTTATTTCCACCCATTTTAATTGCGTTGGGTTTAGATTTACAATAGTTGATCGTCATTGTTGATCAACACGTTCAGACTTACTCGGCATTATTGATCAGCGACACAATTCAACATAATGTTGCATCTTAATTGTTGTTGTTAATTGGAATAGAATTGAATAAATTCTTGTACACTGCTTTCAATAATGTTATATTCCGAATTCTCATGATAGTACCGTCCTGTAAAAAGTTGGTGGATAATATATGATTTCAGAATTTCATAGTTCGCTGCGCAGTTTGTATATATGTAAGAAGTCCCAAATTCAAAAGCTTATCATAGGCTTGAGCAATATCTAAAAACACAGTCGAAAGCAATTGTTAAATTTTAAATGCCTTTTTAAAGTTTAAAGTTTTTTAAAGACTTTCGATTCTGTGTGGCTCTCTAATGAATTAGGTTTGTCAAACCGAATTCCGTAAACGCTCAAACTGTATAAGACTTTCATCATAAAAATAGAATAAAGCTGTCTGAGCAATATTTAAGCTTCTATAAATTATAAATATCATAAAACAATCATTTCCATGCTTAACTATGCATTTGAAGAGACTTTTTTGACACTCCGCTTCAAACGTCACATAATGTGCATTACAGGATTGCAAATTTTTGAATTAAAAAAACCATAAGTCATAAGTCTGTAGATGATTTGTGAATTAAAAAAAATTAATTCATAAGTTAGTTAGTGACTTATGATTTAAAAAAAAAAACTAATTCATAAGCTACTTAATTCATAAGTGACTTATGAATTTAAAAAAAAATTAATTCATAACTACTAAGTGACTTATGAATTAAAAAAATTCAAGTCATGAGCAAGTTAGTGACTTATGAATTAAAAAAAAATTAATTCACAACCTACTAAGTGACTTATGAATTAAAAAAACTTAAGTCATGAACAAGTAAGTGACTTAAGAATTAAAAAAAATTAATTCAAGTAATACAATTTTTCGTCATGTAAGAGGTTCAAAATGTTTTAAAAGGAGATCTCAAAAAGTTTCCAGAAACTTGCCTTATCGTGTGGAAGGTGAATTGGTGTACTTCTGCTGTAATTTGTTTAAAGACATAATAATAAAGCTAGGGTTAATTAGCAATATAATATATCTATCTGAAATATAGTCTTCTAATCATTCCTCTCTTAGGCTGCCTTAAAGAACGGAAAGGAGTCGTTATGTTTTCTCGGTCGATTTAAATAAGACCTTAAAGAAAGTTTTCCATAGACTTAGTGGCCAGTTATAGCTATCATTGAAATGCATCATTGAAAATTTTCATTCACATTTTTAAGACAAATAAACAAACTGCAATGGCTATAATAATTGGTACCAAAATGAAGGTAATGAGTAGTAGAATTTTTTTACTCTATAAAATACAAAATTCTGATTTAAACTTTCTTTTAAATCCACTTTTATTATTTCACTGTTAGAAATCAATTTTAATGAACAGCTGATTTTCGTTTCTTTAATATGGAACAAAATCGTTCCACTGAATGTGTTCGATTCTCTTTCTATTCTCAAATGTCAGTTTTCCTTTCAATGGTCAACTCTAACCACAAATGCATAGAATTGGTTGTAATCAGCCACTGACACGATCTTTTACTGTGACCAATTTTTCAACGATTGCTATAACTGGCTTGTCAAAAAAATGCAGTCAGCATTCCACTGATTTGTTCCAATGATGAATTTCAATGAAAGTTATAACTGGGGCTTTATTTTTTTCAAACTGTCTACCTTCGGCTTTAAAAAACCATTTCTATAAAGTTCGTATTAGATCTACCCTCACACGAGATTTTTTAGAAACCTCCGAAATCCCACAAGCCAGCGACTTAGGTCCTCTCTTTTTTACTAAAACTATCAACGATATTAAAATGGTCATACAATTTTCTCATATAAAATTCTACCTTGACGATACCAAGTTTTTCAAAACCATTTCTTCGACACAAAGTTCATCACTTTTTCAATTCGATTTTGATATTATCTTTTCACCGATTCTACGTTTTACATTATAAACCTAATTTTATGATCTTGGCTTTTTAAGTGGAAGAGAGCTTAACTTACTCACACATATTGACGACTTTATTTTTAAAGCGTGACCCGATACCTTCATTCATAATATTTCTTGAATACGCCTGGCAAGTCTATTTCAAATTTGCATCTCCGAGACTATTTAACTTCATTTCTTACGATTCGCCCTTCGTGGTCTGTCTTAAAATAACCCTTTGATCCTACCTATGTATCTAATAATTACGGGAATATGCTGGAAGAACAAAGAGAAATAATCGAAATTACTATGTTCATTTATCGACTAGTTTCAGGACCTAATGACTGCACTACTCCTTACAAAGTGGCATTTTACATATTTTAAGATTCAGAAATTCAGATCGTCTGAAGAAACGCATTACATCAGTGGCGTAGCGTACCATCTCGGCGCCCGGGGCGGGAGACCCATTTTGCGCCCCCATTCAATACTAAATTAAAATTAAATTTCGGGACATCATTTCACAGGCAATGAAGTATCTTTTATTGAAAGTAAAATAGGATCAGCGGTTTCATAAACGGATTCTACGGGCCTTACGGATGAGGCTCGTGAGACAAAGCTGCATCTGCGGATTCATCACCATGCATGCGTTTTTTCCTGCGAATTCTTCTCCTTTTGACTTCAATTCCGAATTTTCTCCAAAGGCTCCGAATTTTCTTCCTTTAACTCTTTATATTTTCAAAAACTAGTTCAAAGGTTGAGTGAAGTACTAAGTGTTTAGTTTTAGAAGATTCAACAGTATTTATAAACTATAAACAACACAATCGAAACAACTTTCTGTGATGCGGGAGGGAGCAAAAACATTGAGCTGGCTGAGACTAGAATAACGTTTCCGTCGAATCCTAGTTATCTTATCATATCTCGCATGTGCATATCATATGTTTCGGAACACTCCCTTTCAGTTTCGCGAGAGTTTCGGAACGTTTTGTTATAGTTTCGCGAGTCGCGCGACAATACGGAATGCACTCTTACGGCCCTACTCACCGTCTACGAATTCACGAAAATCAGCCGAGAGCGGTCAACGACGAACCGCAGATAGGGTGGCAAATTTCAAATTTACATCATTGTTGTTTGTTGACTTGTCAAACGATCTTTCATGAAACATATGATTTCTACTCTACCCGCATCACCGGCGACATTTTGCCGCCCCCCTAAGCCTGCCGCCCGGGGCGGACCGCCCCCACCGCCCCCCCTACGCTACGCCACTGCATTACATTCATGTAACTTATAAAAGTTGTGAAATTTGTTTTAAATACATTTAAAAATCAAAAATTAAAAGTCTCTTTTCTTTTACCTTTTCATACTTAACTTAGTAAAATTATTAAGCCAAACAAATGAAGGTGTTGCCTCACCAAAATTAAAATTAAATGTGTTATGTAAATATAATGAACAAAAAAGAGTTTTTTCTTATTTTTACTTAAAAGCAAAAACTGAGAATCAACAAGAACTAACGAAATAATTGGAGAAATTTCCTAGTTTGTATATTTCCAAGGTTTATTTATTTATTTATTTACATAACTAAATTGCTAGTTTTACAAAAAAAAACAAAAAACAAAAAAAAAAAAAGGTTATAAGATTTTAAATCAAAATGACATAACAATATATTTTCCATTGGTCTCGCAAGAATACTGTAGACTTTTCTTTTCGTTTCGAATGATTTTTGTCATTGTTTTAGACAAAGAATTTTCGTAAAATTTGTGCACCTTTCCGTAAGATTCATATGTAACTAAATATGTCAACATTGCAAATGCCATGCCATCTCTCAGTAAAAATCATTTCAAAATATGTTAATTTATTTCACAGTTTATAAAACAATCATCATTTGTATAATAATACAAGAACGTAATGCTCTCTAAAGAAAAGGTTTTTTTGTACTCATTTTAATCACTAGCCGACGGACGTAAATAAAATATTCTATTTTTAATCAAATTGCAGAGATAGCTTGTATACAAAATATACAAAACGCTAAACGCCAAACGCCAAAAGGCAAGCAAACAACGTTCATGCAAAGTTTATAGGTATGTATACTACGTTTTCGTTTCGAAAATAAGAATTACACAATATTCAATTTTATTTTGAGAATAATCTTTCTCTCCGTATTTTTATTCACAGCCGGTAATTTATGAAAAAAAAAGAAAAACAAACAAAAATAAATGTTCGAAAACTACGGTGCCGGTCGTAGACAGAAAAAGAAAATCAAAATTCTTAAAATTTGAATGAAAAATGACGTTGTGCATAAATTGTTGATTTTGTGTATGAATGTTTTTATTTTTATGCTTTTTACATATACAAAAATAATATAAATAAACAAAACACAAATTCCATTGTGTCGTTATTGTCTGTGGCTATACAATTCTATACAGTGATCTCTCATACAGTATTTTTCAACGATCTGTAAATTCTCGTTTTTTTATACTTAGGAATTTAAAATTAAAATTTGTTTTGAAGATCGAGAGAAAATCAAGTACCTATCACATGAGGCGAACAATCTGGCAACATTAGGATTTTACTGAAACTCTCGGACTAAGGTTAAAATTATTCAATGTATAAGTATTTAAGAAAATTCAACTCTACAATGGGAACACAAGATAAGTCTGTGATGTGTTGTTTACTCGTATTATTCAATTACTGACGCGATTGAACAGCACGTCCAAATGATAAATCTTATTATAAAAATAACGTTAGTTCAAACTTTGCGCCCGTAGCGCACATTATTGTAGACGTGGTGACCCTTCACATTCGACTCTGCCAACCAACGGTTCGGTAATCAATCACCTAACATTTCTGCGTCCAAGGAACTTAAGATCGGCCAAGGGGTGGCCGTGGCGCGATGGATGTGTGCTCGCCTGTGAACCTCATGATCACAGGTTCGATCCCTGCCGTTGTCTATGTCGTTTTAATTCCATTAAAAACCTTCTAAAATTGTCATCAATGGGTTGCTGGTTTACTCATTGCATGTTGTTCAGGCATAACACTAACAACATGTAATTGAGTTAAACTAGTATGCCCAACAAGCATGAACACGAATAAAATAATGTGAATTATAAGCGACATAGAAATAAGACACGGCATTCTCCGCTTTAGTTCAGCCGCCATCCCTGGAGATAAAATATCTGAGACAACAACCTTCAGTCTCAGAACATCGTGCCACACATCTTTCCTATCCTTCTTTCTCTTCCGTAACTTCACGCCCGCGCTGTGTTGAAACATTTAAAGGGTAATCATAATCCCTTGAGCGCGGGTAGATTATAAAAAAAAAAAAAAAAAAAAAAAAGAACATGGCCGCGGTTTGTTAGAGTGTACAGCTTGATCCGAGGCAGTCGATTCTTCGTTGTGCACAAGAACTAGGCCTTTTGCAGAATTTCGACTTAGAGAATTTTGCATCGGGACTAAGGCCTTTATCCGTACAAGAACCAACTGACCCACAGGACCCCAATTTACGATGTCACCGTCAATTGCGAGAAAGATGATAACCAATTTATTATGGCCCAAATTGAAACATATATGGATCTAGGCGACACCTGGTTTCAGCAGGACGACGCGACGCTCCACTATTGACCTTCTCCATGAACGATTTGAGGGTAAGAACATCTCTCGTAGAGGTGATGTCAATTGGCCACCAAGGTCATGCGATTTGAGCCTATTAGGCTTTTTGTTGTGGTGTTTCCTAAAGTCACAGGTCCATACGGATGAACCACAATCAACCAATGACCTAAAGATGAACATAACACAGACCATCGCCCAAATTCAGCTGAATCTATGCGGAAGGGTCATAGAAAATTGGGCTTATCGGGTCAGTGCCACCGTAAATAGCTGAGGCAGGTAATTGAACGATGTCATATTGCATTCCCAATGGCATATATAGGCCTCTCAAATAAAAAAAAATAATACCTCACACTTGTTTTATTTCAATTCTTTATTTACCCGTTCTTATTCAAAAACTTTATAAATTAAGAACAAAATCTTTTGGTTTATAAATACAAACTTTTTGAATAACTCAACCATTTAACGAGGTCTAGTAAGATATTGCTTGAATATGTCCCCAATTGGTTGAGTCATTCAGAAGTTAAGAAAATTACATAAATTATCGGGTTTGTTTTTATAAAACACAAGCCATTTGAGATATATTGAAAATTTTATGATTGGATTGTTAGCTCCTATAATGACGCCCGCTTATTGGAATAGGCCAACGATTTAAAGTAGTCAAATAAAAAAGTTGAAGAGGTGTTTAATCACACGAATTGGAAACATTTCCCGATACAACACGTTCACAGAATTAAGTTTTCAATAAGTCGATTATTACATCCGCTGTGTGGCTTGTCTTGGCACCTGGTAAAATCACATATCATTAAAGTCTTGTCTATGCAATGACCAAAAAATAACGTTGCAACATGTCCCTGTAGCGAACTCCATTGACTGTAACGTGACGGTCACCTAACCAATAATGCATATTCTGTTTGCTGACGAAACCGTTTAGCCAAAAAGCGCGCTTCATCACCCAATCCATCTATATGTAGATCAAGCCAATTAAATATTATAATGCACAAGATGGAGTCTCCAAAAAGGGTTCCATGAGCAGTAACAATCATCCTAAACAAATACGTCCAGAAAGAACAAAGATCGTGGGAGTTATATATGTATCTCCTCAACAACACGACTAAAGTATTGGAAAAAGTAATATTCAAGAAGATGAAGTGGTTCTGCAATGATAACACAATCATCTCAAACATTCATTTCAGCGTTTGTGAACAACACTCGACCGAACATTTGATTAGAAGAAAATCTGGACTAAGGCAACAATAAACAAAGATCTTGATGGATGGTGGTGCAACAGCTCTAAGAGAACCAGGACCTAGTGACTCACAACTCTCAACCATTCCTGTATGCGAGTTACCAGGAATGTAGGGGATTTACAATTTTCTGCCGATTCGGAAAGGCTAATGAGCAGCACTTTTCATGACAAGAGATACTCTTTGAGGATTTTTTAATTCCTCACAAGAGACAGTACACCCCTGAAAAACGTTTTTGCAGTAGCTGAGAATCGAACCCAAAACCTTCTGCATGATAGTCCAACGCAGTAACCGTTTTGGCAAAGGGGACCACTACTGAACAGAGTTTTTAAAGGAAAAATATTACAGACATCCTCTAAGTGTTGGAAACACTTAGAGGATAGACCTTCTCAGTTCAGAAAATACAATCTTGCTGGGTAAATAACTGCTGCTTTTGGCAAATAAACTAATAGGAAACGAATTAGAATGCTGACAAGGCAGCCGTGATATACCGAGTCATGGAACCTTAGTGTAATGAGAACTCTCGATGAGTTGCAAAGGCAACGAAGAAGCCACTGATAAATTCCAACTGCATCCAAACTTACAATTAAATGTTTGAAAGTTGTAAATCACTAGGTTTAAGTTCTCTACGGACAGTTGGCCCCTAATTTATTTATTTATTAATTTTTTCCAAACCTACGTTAAAACTTCCAATAGACTAAACAACACGAGACAAAAGGTCTATAAAATAAGCTGAAGTGCTGCTTTATTTTAAACTCGATTAGTGGAAAAAGTATATTATTATAAATTATGTAATTTTTTTATCTTTTAAGCAATAATTTGTATAGTAAAATTAACCTTTTAAAATATTATCTAAATGTGTACGGTTTTTTTTATATGATAGTAAAATGCTCAAATGGTAAAAAAACAGATAGGGATTTCTTAACTGTTAAATGGGAGCCATAAAGAATCTAAGATCTATTGTTTGACCCACCTATCGCTATGGCGTTAGATTTTCAGCAATAATTCATATGACCAAGCTTTTAGAAAACTAACTCTTGGTCAACTTCCATCTTGAGTATTTTTTTTTTGTCACAAGTTAAAGTGAGAATTAAAAAAAAACCATCTCACTAAATTCAAATGGCAGCGCCAATATCGATCAAAAATGCTATTATATTTTTTCTAGCTTAATAACATTATACAGTTGTACATGACTGATGTTCTCGAAAACTTTAAATACAAAATCTACAAAAATCCTATCTTTATCAAATGTAATATTTTGCCCAATCGGTTATGTATGACTCCATCCCAATAAACTTAAATGTTGTAAAGGTTTTTCTCAATAAATATTAATTAAATCTAATTTTATCAATACATATTTGCAACTCACATTTTCACTTAAAATATTTATTTCTTATCTTAAGAGTTTTTTGTTGTAAACATTAAATACAAAAAAAATAAAATCTTTTGATGATTGATTCATTTCTTTGCCAAAAAAATTCCTACTAGTTTTTCCTTAAACAAGAAAAAATATATAAATAATTAATGAGTGTTAAAGAATTTATTTTTTTGTTTTCTGCACATTCTTTTTCTTTCAGATAAATCATCGTAAATTTAATTTATTGTATGATGTACATTTATAAATAGAAGCCGCACTAAGTACACTAATGGAATTTATTAGCGCGTAAACACACATAGAGGCATTGCCGCACCACCAGCACCGGCCAGTCAGAGTTACAGTCAGACTCAGCAAAAGAAGCATTTCCTCACAAAGCTGACAAATTAATAAAACACAAAAGAATAAGAAGAAAAATAATTAAAAGAATAAAAAATAAAAATATATAAGAATTCTATAGAACCAAGAACTAGTATAACAAAGCGTAAGTTATAAAGAAGAAGAACAAAAAAAAAGAAGAAAATTAAATCGAGGCATCTACGCAAGAATGTGTAGTAAATTTCTGCGCAGTGTGTGAAATAATTGATGAAGCAAGAGATGGTAGAACATAAAATATACAAAAATACAATAAAATCAAATAAAATAAGCAAGAATTTTGTATAAAGAAATTATTTTTATCTTTTACAATTTTATCTCAACATTTTACTACAGATACTACAAGTCTTTGTGCGGCGTGGTTGCACTCTTGCTTCTACTATTCTACGCGACCGGCTATATGTGATTTTTGAAGCTCCGGACTTATTTAATATGGGCCTTTTCTTAGGGCCTCAAAATAAACACTTAGACCTTAGACACAATAAGACACATGGAAAATCATTGATACATAAATCAAACAACGGTGGACCTATGTAAATGGCTCCCTTCAGGAACACCAGAAAGAACTACTATCGAATTAGATTCCAGATCAACAATTTAAGCAACTTGTCTCCTACCAATTAGATACGAACTAACCAGTTAAGAAGGCTGCCATCAAAACCATTAAATTTAAATTTTTTAAATTAAAATTTGTTGATTAGCCTTACTAAAAGCTTAAACGAAATTTGTACAAACCATGTGCGTTTGACATCGCTTTTTGACAGCCTTAAAACACGTATTAGAGAAACGAGCCAAATAATATCTCTCCAACACCTTGAATTTTATATTCAAGCAAATATGTAGTTTAACCTAAAAAATTAAACAATAATTGTTGTAAAAATTATTTTTACCAAGAACATTTTTCGACTTAAACTACAATTTTAATTCACGAGTCACAATCACAACCTAAAATCACAATTAATCTGAAATCACAATCACTGTGACTAAGCTTATTTTTCTGTTGTCAGAAACAAAGCTATCAAATAAACCATTTCGGAGTTTTAATCAAACTAGCCGACCCAGCTCTCGAAATTCGAGTGCCAATTTATTTATTATTTATTATTTATATTATTGGCAGTGTTTTCAAGCAAATTTATTAAATTAAATTTTATTTTATGTAATATGCAAAGTGTTCGACAGTGCAAAAACAAAAATGACCCACAGTGTGTAAATGCGTGTCTCAAGTATATTCTGCACATCTCCGTAACTGTGGCTTTCCAACCATATAAAATTTATCGAAATCGGTTAAATACTTTTGGAGAAAAGTGTACCACAAAAAACATGTTTGCCGTTTTATTATATGATCTCACATTAAAATGATGGAGATTTTTCAGAAAAATGATTTTAGTAATGCAGTCTGTCGGTCTGTTTTTTGTGCCTCTGTTCGTAAAAGTCTACATTGAGCTAGAGCTTTGAAGGATGAAAGAATTTGTAACAAATTTGGTACAAACATTTTTGTACATATATGAAGGAGAAATTAAAATTTTTCTTCTTTTGCAAGTTTTCTCGAAAATGGCTCTAACGATATTAATTAAACTTCATACATCTATGTACATATATGTATGTATATAAAAAAATTAACTGCCGCATGTATGAAAGATCAACACGCTGATGTTTGTTGTCGTGTTCGTAATAATGATGACAAGGCTAAGAAAAAACTTTTTTGGAAAATTCCCCGGAAAAGTCAAAATTTGAAAGGTACTTTTGTATGAAAATCTCAAAATATAATTTGACAGTTCTGATGTCACACATTTTCATAAATATATAAATTGAAGTTCAGTTTGACAGTTCTGCTGTCACATAAAAATGCATAAGAACAATTTCCGCATTGAATATTTTATTTAAAAAAAGTGTTAATCACTTAAAATGAATAAGAAGCAATTTTGGTTTTTGAGAATTAAAAAAACTTATGCAGTAATTTTGCGTAACTTTTTCGGGTCAACAGTTTAAAAAAAAAATAAGTTGCTTTTACTTGGAGTTGAATTTGAATTAAAATTTAGTTTATCAACGTTTTACGCACCACTGTCGGCGCCGCCTTCGGACGGCTTAAGTATTTCCTCTTAGTTTGAAACAATATTGAATATATTATGTCTGTATATATTCAATATTGTTTCAAACTAAGAGTAGTATATTATATATATATAAAATGGAAAGGAGATGAAGAAAAGAACTCCGCAGCTATAGAGATATAACCATTGGATTTAGTTTACATAGACCTACAAAACCGCCCACCCGACCTGGACAAGGTGAAGAGCTGACGACCTCGTGCCATGCGATGACTTGGATGGTACGAGTAGTTTGCATCAGCTCATTTGGAAAATATGGTCAGAAGAAAGCATGCCCGATAAATGGAACCTTATAGCATTGTCTGTCTGATTCTCAAAAAAAGGAGACCCTCTGAACTACACCGACTACAGAGGAATAAGTCTCAATTTCTGCTCTATTATGTTAATATCTGAAGCCTTTCGTCATCAACCATATGGACCATAGGTCCATATTAGTGCGGCTTCAGACTAGGAAAGTCCCCTATCCATCAAATGTTCATAATACGGCAGATCTTGAAAAAAAAAAACCCAGGATCTTCAAATCGACACCCACCACCTTTTCATCTAATTCAAAGCCGTGTATGATAGCATCTATAGAAACGAACTACATATATGTATATAGAGCAATGTCTTGTCCGTTTGTGCAGGATTACGATGGAGTACGCATGCTGCTCCATCAAGGTCGGAAAAGATCTCGACGATGCACTTGATGTCAAAAAAAGTTTTAGGCAAGGCGATGCTCTGTCGTGCGACTTCTTCAACATGGGACTTGAAAGAATAGTGCAAAACTCACGCGTAAACACTAGAGGCACAATCTTTTAAAAATCCATCCAATTACTCGGTTACTCTGACAACATGGACATAATTGGAAGAACAAAGCGTGATGACAGTGGCGCGCTTCTGAAATGGAAGTGAAGTACAAGACCAAGTATATGCTGTCATCAAGAAAGGACACACAACACCGACGTCTTGGACAAAAAGTCACCATAAATAGTTATACCTTTGAGGTAGTTAAGGACTTTGTCTTCCTGGGCGCCTCAATTAATTCAGAAAATATCACCAGCGTTGAAATCAAATGGAGAATAACTCTTGCCAATCGCTGCTTTTTTGTACTAAGAAACTCAATTGAGTAGCAAAGCCATCTCTCAGAAACTAAAGTGTCCCTCTATAAAACTCTTATCATCCCAGTCCTTGTGTATAGTGTAGAGACATGGACCTTGTCGAAAGTGAATGAAAACGCCATCGACAGTAGCGCCACCTAAAGTAAGTAAGTATATGCAAAATTTCAGCCTAATCAGATATTTTGATTGCCAACTTGCCGTTTGCTGCCGGCAAGTTTGTGCCAGATCTAAGGCTACAAGTTGTCCTAATCCGTCTCTCATATTTTCGAATATATGTATGTATAGTGGTTTGGCACTTGAATGCAAAATATATTTTCAGCAAGACTCTTTATTTTATTTATATTGTTTGCAATATAAATGAGTGGGAATTTTCATGTGTTATGAAATGTCGTCAGTGACTGGGAATGTGGCAAAAAATACTCCCAGAGAGAAACAGAAGCCGAATAATCACTACGTACATATATAGCATCACAGGCATCGCAGCAAGGCAATAGCGTGTCGCGACAATAGTTGCTGCCACTTTGATAAGTTTTCCACTGAGGCACTGTATTTTTTTTTCTAGCCCACTCTATGAACTGCAACTGCAACTGCAACACATTTAGTTCTTTATAATAAAAAACGATATAATAAACATGATTGTTAGCACGTCTATCTGGGTTTAGTTTAAGCAAGAAGAGCAGACAAAAGTCGTTTTGTTTTGTCTGGTCTGGTCTGGTATGACTCTAACTACATACAGATCCCCTGCTTGGATGATCGTCAATTTTGCCATAGAGTTCAATTAGTTTTATGTTTTGCAATCGTTACAATTAGAATGCAATTACTTTATTATAATATGAGTATCATCTTCGAGATTACTCATTTGAAGTGATATTTTGTTTTTGTTTCACTGCAGAGAATGCCGGTCATATAATCTTAATCTAAACGAGAAAACTTAGGAAGACGTGACAATGTATGCAAGTCATGTGCTTTTATTTGTGAACTTTAAATGGCGCCCAATAAAGTGGTGATTTATGTTTTTTTTTATAAATTTGTTGTAAAATAAATTATAAGTAGTCTAGATTTGCGTATGCTTACAATGTCCTGTAAATAATCAGTCACTTCCTGATATGTCAAATTAGATCAGCTAAATACTGGAGCTAAATAATCATCGTAATTTATTTATTACATTTGGCATATGTCCCAATAAGTTTGTACTTGGTGATACCTTTTCAGAAAAATATAACTGCATACTAACGTATCCAGTATTTTTCCATTGAACTATTCCAAATGAGATTTTATCAATAAACCCAAACTTAAACACGATGCCACCTGGATCATTAATATGCTTTTCAAAATATCTACACAAATTATCTCGTGGTTATTTCAATTTTCAAGAGAACCATAATCAAGTTCTATAAATATAAATCAAAACACAACAACTCGATGTTATAGATGATGGGTTGTGCTGTCAAAATTCCTATCATGAGACAGGTCTTTTTTTTATTGATTTCGTTTGTTCTATTTTTATTTTTATATTCCATCAATTTGCTTAAACCTTACTATAGTCATTCAATAGACAGCGAGATCAGCTGCAGCAGCAGGTTGGAATTTTAAAAATAGTTGCTACGCGGTTGTATACAACCATCATTCACCAGTGCACCAGAGTTCAATCGAATTCATATAATATGGTATCGTTTCAGCTATGCCACATTTGATATCGCTTAAACACTGGCTCCACACATCTGGGGCACATATGCAACAAAGAAAAAAAGTATTAAAGTTTGAAGAATAGAACTCGTTCGAATTGTTCACAAAAAAAAATGTATCTTATCAGCGCTAATTTAAGTTCACACAGATACTTTTTTCCATTTTTCCAAGTGTTTGTTAGTTGTTCTTCTCGTTTTTACTTTTACTCTAAGGGCAAGTTGTTTCTAAGAACAGAAAAATCGACCTCGAAATTCTAATCGAACTTAACTTTACCGGGGACTATGTTAGAGTTGTCATAGAAAGTTTGTAAGGGAAGTTTGTTGTATTTGTTCCTAATAAATAAAAGATCGTGATTTTCAAAGACCACCACAGCGATTTTTATGAAATTTATTATTTGTTTCTGTGGAAATACAATACAATTTTTTTTTTAATCAAATAGTTATTCAAAAAAAATTAAAAGTTTTAATAAAAATTTTAGGCAAACGAGAAACAATATACAAATTTAAAGTAAATATTTACATATACATACATATCTATAATTATAAAATAAAATATAAAATAGCAGAACAAAATGAAGAAAAAGAATTTTTATAAGCAAAAAGTATAATATGAAGATCTAATTCATGAGAACAGCAAAACACACTGAATAAATTCATTTTTTTGAAATTTCATTTTAATTATGGTTAAATTCAATGATTACAATTTATAAATAATTTTTTTTAATTTTAATGACGTAGATTTAAGGTATAAGTATAGTTCTACTTAACAATTTTCTAATTTGTAAGCAGTAAACTTGAGTTTTCTTAATTTTAAACTTTTAATAAATAGTATCGTGCTAAGGCTATCTTTTAAATAAATTGCTTTTGAACAATGACATTTCCTGCAAAAACAAAGCAAACATACCCTTTTTGACGTTTATAAATCTCAAAGAGTCATACGAAGTAAGCACCAAAAAAATAAAGTTGCTAGCAAATAGCATTTGAACTTTAACAAAATGCTGAAGAAAAAATGATGCTAAATTTAATTAAATTTTGCAAAATCATCGTTTGAATATTGTATATAATAAAAACAGTTTTAGCATCATACTAATTTGATGAAAATTTTGCGCTAACAATTTTAAAATTCATTAATCTTAAATTGCTCCAATTTAAATAATTTTAAATATAAAGTGGTGCAACTTAAAGTCTTCCCTTTATTAAAGTTATTTCTCAAATATTTTCAGCTTTTGTATTTTAATTGATGCGAGCCCTGTTATTTAAGACAGCTTATGCTCCTAATTTTATGTTATTTTTTTTTTTTTCAATTGAATTAAGCGCCATTCAAACTTTCAAAATGTCAACAATTTAAATTCATTTTATGCTCATTCTGATTGCTGATCTTAATTGTATTCACTTAAAGTTTTGTTGTTTTTTGCGGGTTAGAATGCTGACCTGGCTATTAACTTTTTGAAAAAAACATGCTTAATGTTATTTGAGATGAATATAAAATTATCTTCTAAAATCGTTTTGATTGGACATAACCAACAAATTAGTATTGGTGCTAGAAGCATCAAAGCATAAATAATTGAGTAGAAAAGGAAACTTTATTCTGCTTTTAAGGCTCCATTACAAACAACACTATAATGCTATAAACATGATCAAATCTATAGAATCTATATATTTTTTATCTGATTGTAGGGTAAATTTTATAATTAACATTTCTTTTCGACAATGTTTCTAATGTTTCGAATATCGTCAGAATATGAAAACGCATTAAATTCTGATATCGATAACATTATCAAATGGAGAACCACATTTGGACAAGTGGTCCAATAACCCACTTCAGGCTTTTAGACAGGATTAAAAAGAGCTTTAAAAATGATAGGCAATAGAAATATAACAGAAGAACATCGCTGCAATGTTTTCTGTCTCTCATTATCTTATCGCTATTTTTATAAACAGTATTCTAGTGAAATAGCCAGTTGAATTCCTCCCCTTAACTCATTTAACCGTAATACTCGCTCAATAGTTTAGTTTTCAGCCCAACTTCTGACGTACTGTGAAGTATAGAGGTTCCTTTTTAGTCGCACTACACGAATGGGGAATGCTCAACCTAGCTCTATTTTTCTTTCCCATTATAAGATTCAGATATTTAAAACTAATATGCATATACTATATCCCCTTTCAAAACCTGGCCTGTTTTCCTAACGATCGCACTAAGATAATCATTTTAAGGGTAGTAATAACCCCTTGATTGCGCACATATTATAAAAAAAATACTTAAGCCCAACACTAAACCTACTGATTTATCCTACCTACATGAATGTTTAAATTTAGATTTTAGTAAAATAAATGAGCAAGAAAAAAGTAAAGCAAGACAGACATCTCAAAATTAAGCTAGTTTGTGCAACCCTCTTAGGCACTTTATACTTTTTTAGTTTTTTTTTTATATTTCTTCATCTCTCTCTTCTTGCTGATTGCTGGTTGTTGTTATTTAATTTTTTTGTTCACTAAATCCAAGAGCAAATGATAACCATTTGAAAAGTTAATTAAAATTATTGTTTAGGTAGTTTGTTAGGATGTATGAGCGCAACAGAGATCGAGGGACTCAGCACTGAGGGGATATAAATGCAATTGGGACAAAAAATTAATGTGCGCTCAACACACAGATACGAAATTGTATAATAGATAAAATGATATTTTCCAGATCCTCCAAATGATAACTTATACGAGGAATAGAAAATACTCTAGTTAACACTCGTAAATACATATGTACATCATTTGTATAACGTTCATAGTATAATATATGGCCTGGCCACCGTACAATTAAACGGTACTAGATTAGAATTAAGTGAGAATTATGAGCTCATTATGATTAATTGATGAATAGTTGTATTTTGCTTATTATTTCACCAATTTATTTTTTTTTTAATTTCTTATCTTAGATGTTATGCCAGTTAAGTTTCTAATTTTTATTAAAAAAGATTTAGGAAAAATTGTTATTTTGTTTATACTAAACATTTTAAGAACTGATAACTATCAATCTCGGTAATCGGTAGAACTCCAGAAAAATCAGTTTTTCAGGTTTTCCACAGATATATAAAAGCAATGCAGTTGTTTCTCCGAAAAATAGGAATGGAAATACATACTAATATTATAAAGAGGGGCAAAATGTGGTAAACAGGATAAAGGATGTGTTCCTCTAGTGATCGTGGTGATCATTTTTTTTTTAAATAAACAACTTTTATATTTGAAGCATTTGAATCAATGATGTTTTTATTTTTTTGATGAGGTCGAAAAATAAATTAAAAACTTTTTTCAAGGAAATTACGTTCCCCGCATATACATATTTGGGCACTAATTTCGGGGAATCGTATCTATGAAAAAATAAAATGCAAGATTTAGCCTTATTTGTTTTCTAGTATTATTTAGGGTCTTACCTAGATATACGGAGAATTTGACGAATATCACATTTTTAGTGCCTTGCACAATATCCGAATCTTCAAACTATTACAATTAAGATCTGAACTTTCTGGCTAGTGTCAGATATCAAGATTCAGATCCCTTTATAATGAATTATTATCTTTGTACAGGTAAAACGGGGGATACAAATACAAAATCTAATTTTATGAAACTCAGTAAAACACGTTTCGAAAACAACCCTATCTAGGTTGAAAGGGCATTTATTCTACTGACGGGATAGGAGGAATTATAGAATTATAAAACTGACTTTTAATGCTGAATCTAATAGACGATAGATACGATCATTTAAAAAAAATGCGCCTTTAAATATACATAATATGACTAAATTAAAATAAGAAACCTTTCAACCCCTTATTTTCTTATTATACTCATACAGCCATTTTTATAAACTCATTGTAGTGAGTACATGCAGCCCTTATAATGCCTCTAAGCTCAAAATCGTTATTTATAAAACTTATGTGACGTTGAATAGAGGCATTATAAGCTAAACGCGTTTGGAGGTTGAATAGTGCCTACATAAGGACATTTTAGTATTGAACTGTCACATTCACTTTGACATTACATTAAAATATTGCGATTACCAAAACAAAAATTCCTTGTAGTTCATAGTTTAGTTTATTTATTTATTGAAAGTTAAACCTTCTTTTATTTATATTGATTGAAAATAAAATATTATATTATATCAAAAACAAATTGAAAATTGTTTAGCATCAAATAAATATATGTTTTTTTTTTTTTTTTGTGATCTATATCCCCGCATTATTCTTCAACCGGTACGTGTTAGTGTCGCAATTAAACTTTCGATAATTGAGTTTTTGTGCACAATAAGTTGTCTGAGGAGTATTTGGTGATTATGATAAAAGAAATATCAATTTGGTTACCAGAATTGACATACCTTATCCGAAGAATCCCAGTTAATTGCTGTAATTCTTTAAGCTTTTAGTAATTCCATTTTTGTTTACTAAATTAGACCGAGACCAGATGATTTTTTTTTTTTAAACCGCTGAGCTGTGTTATGGCGGTTAAATGTAATAGATTAACAATTTTTGGTACTATATTTGACATAAGCTCATTATAACTATGCTGGGTAGGAAAATGTTTTATAAATATGAATTTGTATAGTGGATGAATAAGTCCTTATGCATTGCATAACTATTCATCCGTTTAGGTAATTCTACTAAATAAGGCTGATAATGTATATTTAAATATATATTTTTTTTTGATTATTAAACATTATTAAACTTTTCACCAACATATCAGCAGCTGCAGAGTGTGTTTTTTCGATGGCTGGAAATATTATCACAGCCATTGTTTTTTCGCTGTAAACTAAAGTTGTTTTATTGTAGAAATAGGTTCTTTTCATTTTTGTCAAATTTATATAAGAAAGACAATATTATTTTTTTAGAATGATAGTTTTATCTAAATGTTCATTTTTTTACTTTTAGTATTAGGAAATTACCCTAAGATCAAGTGCCTATATGTTTTTCAGTTTTATTATTCTACAATTTCCTCCATTCCTTCAAAAAACTAACCTTCCAACCAACATACTTTTAGGGTTGTTTTTGGAATGTGTTTTAGTAAGTTTCATAAGAGTTAGATTTTTTTCATCAAACTGGATGCGGATCTGAACCCGAATAAACAAAACCAAAAATAAAAGTAAAGATATGCTTCTAAATATAGGTAGATAGGGTAAACCGACCAATCATTGGCACCTTAAGGTTACTCACCACTTATTCGGCTTATATAACTTATGGGAATTAAGAAACGACAGTTTTTTTTTTTTTTTTTAATTTTTAACTGTATTTTCGTTTAGTGAAAAACATTAAATACCCTATTTTTTGTTAAAATTAATAAATAATTAATAAAAAGTAAAACAATGTCCTTTTACCAATGATTGGCACCATTTTCCAATCATTGGCACTGAACAAACCAATGATTGGCACATTGATTTTGTTTAATTTTTAAAGTTTATTAAAAAAAAGTATAACTCTATTATATAATTTAATAAATAAAAGGTAATTTATTTTTATAATTATATTTAAGTCTTTTAAGTTACATTATGTTTACAGTAAGGCCGAGATTAGATTAGATTTTTATTGATTGATAAAAAAGTGTATTATCATTCTAAGGAAAATTGATACAAAATTATGAAAATCTCTAACTTTTTCTTTACCAATGATTGGCACAGTGCCAATAGCCAATGATTGGCACTTTTTCTAATGATTGGCATGGCATCCAAGGATTGGCATAGTGCCAATCAACCCAGTGATTGGCACCTCATCCAATGATTGGCATGTGCCAATAAATGGAAATTTGATGGATTTACATTCCTATAGTTGACACCCCTTATAAATGCTATATTTTTAATAAATTATTAAAATAAAAAGAACTAACCTCTTTGTTATAGTTAATTCTATTATAATAACTGCACTTGACAATGGTTTTCCTCTTAAATTTATTATTAAATTACACTACAATGTCACCACTTTCCATAGGGTTTTCACAAGTTTCACATAAAATTTGGCGCGAACTTGATTCTAAATTTTTAACAGCGCTTTTTTAATTGCTACTAACTTCAGAGGCCAAAAGAAATGATCCAAATCATCAAAAATAGACCAAGGCTAATATTTTTAAAAAGATTTTATTAGAAAACTTTTAAATGTTATTAATACGAGTAATTTAAACTGTAAGTGCCAATCATTGGGGGGGTGCCAACAATTGGGCAGTTTACCCTATGTACATACATATGTAAATAAACACATATGTATTTTTTTTACTGACTACAATTTAGATTTGGAAATCCCAGACTTTTAATTTTGATGTTGTTTCAAGAAACAACTAAAAAATAAAATATAAAAGTATGTATAATTTAAAAAAGAATTCAGCAATACAAAAGTAAAAATAAAAACAAATATGGATTTTATTTACGAGAAGTATCTACATATGTATGTATGTATGTACATAGTGAGAGCTGACAAAAAAAAATGATATCACTAATGGCTATGGAATGGAAGTCTGCAGCGGGGTAATGAACTTAACAGACAATGTTGAGATATGTTTTATTAAATTAGTCTTACCTACATATTTTGCGGTTGAGTAGATAATCGTGTTTCGTGTGACTCAAAACCACTTACTAAATGAATAAAGTGATAATATTGCGAATTAACCGAAATTAAGATTTTTAAATTGTAGCGTCTGAAAATAAATCAGACACATCAAAAAAGAATTTTCCTCCAGCACCTCCTGTGAATTGAAAAGGAAATAATTTTCAATAATTAGTTACCTTTTGCTTCGAAATACATACTGTTCATTCCTACAAATTGTAACCCAAGTTGTAATTTTCAGGCTAACAAATTTTAATTTTCCCTCGACCTGTGTTGTCTAAGCTGAAAACACAACTAAGTCAAACTTAAAATAATCCAACATTTATGTTAGATATACAAATAGGAAGTTATTAACACAAAAAGACAACTTTTCCAAAATATAAATATCACCTTCCAGTTAAGGACACAGCTTGTTGAATTTTTCAATAATCATTGTCATCAATAAATAGTATCTGTATCTACCACTTGGTTACTGCACAATTTTAGATTTTGGTATGCTACCTGATCCACAGCAGCAACAGCAGCAGCAAAAACCCAGCACCTCTCCTTTTGTGGAGTTACTCGTACTTGTGCCTTTCGTCTCCCCGTCCTAATCAAGTTCGTTTCAAAAAGCCGGTTTTCTCAGTAATTCTTCTTACCACTTGGACTTGTTTATGCTGGCTGCTACTTTTGGGATCTCAATTGACCACGAGTCCACGACCAAGAGCAGAAATCCCAACCTATATAGCACCGAGGTATACGGATAAACGGCAACGTAAAACTGCGGATTGACGTATATTTTACGTTCGCTGCGTCATAATCTACCCTAACCGGTTGGACTCTGCTACTTCATCAAAGGAATTTTCGTCATGTGTACGCATAGTATCTAGATACACGTTTAGTAGTAGTAATTTTCGATTTTTCTTCTTTTTCATGAGTCTACTTGTTGCAATGTTGGAATTGGAAGTTGCTGGAACAACAACAATAACTATGAAAAAAGAGGTTTTTGGTTTCTTCTACCTGCTGATGCTGAAGGTGTACGTTGACTTCTGCTTCTGGGTGGAGACAAGAGAGATGGTGAAGGTGATACAAACTGAAGACAACTTCAACAACAACAACAACAAAAAAAAAACTTCTTCCCAACAGAAGTATGTACCTATACGTGCTACGACTAATATGCTGTTCAACCAAAAAAACTGGTACTTCCACTATTTCCATAGTAAAGTAGCGATTGGGAGGAATGAGAACTGAGACTGGTTACCTATGTCTAGCTATCTACATATCTCATCTACCCACCTCAATGCCCGTATTTGTAGTTATCTCACTGGCATACACCTTCTCTTGGCTCTTGGGTCGTTATTACTCATGTAGGCCTTAGTATAGTAAACAACACACAAGTGTCTTTGTAAAAATCGTAACGTAGTATTACGATAGTAGAAAAAATACTCTATGAACTCTATGATATGATAATAAATTTAAAAAAAAGGAAGTCAATAAAAAAGAGAAAAATCGGTCAAATGATTGCCAAGTTTGTATTTTACAGATTTATACTTGCACCTTGTGCGATTACTTGGCTTCCATTAGAGCAAGTTAAGGATAATAGTAAAGTAAGCTCCAAATTTTAATCAACAATAAATTGCTGCAGACAAAATGTTCTGTATTTATCAATACTAGTTTGTTTGCTATTGAATAATTAATTTTATTTTATTTTCAGTGAAATAATTTTTATAAAATTTCAAGGAAAATTTTGTTCTAATATACTCGTACTTCTCTGAAATCAAAAACTTTAAAAATTTAAAGTGAATTTAACTTTTTCGCTAGGTTTTCTTCGATACTATCCATTTTCACATGTTTTGTACTATTGCCTGTAGAATTCTAGTACTGAATCATTTAAAACTTAACACTTCGCAAGAGGCAATAATAAATAAATAATTTTATTCAAGAAAAATGTTCTTAGGCACACAATTTTTTGTGATTTTTAAAACAAATATGTATATTTTTATGCAGAAACAAAAATTATAAATCGTTGTTTTTTCAAAATAAATTATTATATCATACATAAAATCTTTAAAAAAAAAAATAATAAAAATTTTGTTACGCCAAATTTAGGTTTTTATTGATGTACAGATAAAATTTTAATATTGACTTTCAAAAATAAATTTTGATTCTTTTCCAAAAATCCGAAAAAAAATTACTTGTTTTTAAGTTTTTTTTTTTTAGTTTTTAACTTTTGATGTAATGTTTTTTAAACCTTTTAGAAGCTTCTATGCAAGAAATTTCATTAAAATCCCTTATACCGATAATGAGATATTGAGTCAAAATTCGAAAAAGTGGTTCAATGATAGGTACTGTCAGTAATATTTTAATTTCAAAATTGTTTTAATTCTAGAATCGCGAAGAAAAGTAAATTTTACTAACTATATTGGTTGATGATGTTTAAGCTATCTTAGCTCTAGTTTTAGCAATTTAGACCTTATTTTGATTCTGATGAACTGTGTTCGGGCAATAGCGATTATTGAACACCAAAGGGATACATTAACAGGGATAAACTTTTAAAAGGTTATAAACATTTTTTTAATTTATATACATACATATGTAGTTATAAGTTATAAGTTTAACCATATTCATTCGAACAAAAATGACATTGTGAAAAATATTGCATTACGAATATTTGTCCGTCTTTTAACTTTTTAGCTTTCAAAACATGAAAACATTTATGTATGGAATTTAGCCCCGTTCATATAACCATCGTGCGCACGTTTGCAGTGGTCCCAATTTTAGCCGAGTGGCTAAACGTTTCGACGGAAACGGACGATATTTTTTTGTTCAAAATTGGCGTGGGTTGTGGCACATTCACTTGTTGAAACCAGATATCATTAATGTGTACTCTAAGCAAATATCGTTTGCAACATGTCTCTGCATTGATTAGCGTGAAAACCACACGATACAGTCCTTTTTTGTCGATGATGGGGTATTTCATAAGACATGAGGGTTTTTACCTGGCCAATAAATAATGCAGATTCGGTTTTTGACGAAGCCGTTTATCCAAAAATGCGCATCATCACTGAAGAAAGAAAATTGACATTAACGCTCTTAAGATTGCCTTCACGGACTCAGAATTTTGGTAATGAATTTTAATTATCTGTAAAAGTTCTTTGTTCGTGAACTCCACCACTATGAAAATATTGTTTTTCTTTTTGAATGTTTTGACAGTTCGATCATCGGTCTGAGGGTGCGTTCACAGTGAAAGTTCAAAGTTGTCAAGTCCCATTTGGAAAACCCTTTATTGTATAACTAATAATAAACCCCATGATCAAAAACTCTCAAACTTCAGAACTGAATAATTCTTAAACAAAAGTTTCAAAATGGTGGTGAATACAATGACCGCTATTATCTTCATATGAACTCCAAAATCAACAATAAAATGACATTAGGTTTTAAAAATCTGTCAGAAACAAAATAAATCTATTCGCTATCAATTTCCGTTTAGAAAACATAGTTTCGATCTACATACATACGAGTGCATATGTACATATGTATCTCCTTGTTCATTCTAGTTTAGCTCACCAAATTTCCGAATTTCAAAAAATATCGATAAGGGAATCCAGTAATTTTTTTTGATATTTGTTTTTTATCTGTACGACCCCCTGTATAGTGTAGGTTATACGAGTATAATGGAATAAATCCAAAAGTTAACATGCAATCGCCTTGACCAATCTAATAATCTGTTTGTATTAAACAGTTTACGACCTTAATTATTTTTTTTATTATAAATACAATTTTTATCAACAAGGCAGTTTATTGTGTATTACTGTATTTTTGAAGATTTTGACATATTTTTCCAGTAAGAGAATATTTTCTTCTTTGAAGAGTTGATTGGTAAGCCTTTTGTAATCAGGATGAATCTAATGAGTCCGAAGACCTAAGGTAAGAAGTATTTCACATTGAGAATATATAATCATGGCGGATCTTTTACTTCCACGCAAGAGAAAAGACTTTTGAAAAAGCATTTTCCAGGGAATAGGGTTGAATTCCAGCGTGGAAGCGCGAAGCACTATTCACAAGGAGTACTACACTGTATTGTGTATTTGTGTATTTTACTCAGTCAAGACATCAGTGAACAAAATTAAATCCAGTGTAATTAATTAAAACATTTTAGTCAAGAACTTCTTAAATTTTGAAATTGGATTATAAGCATGTATCAGCAACTAATTGCCCATAAAGCTCATTTTTTGAAGAAAATTGAACGAAAAATACATAGGTCTTAATCTGTTTGATAGTCAACACAAACATTTTAAATTTTAAATTTGTGTACAGCTAGGTATTAATTAGTGTTACTATATCACTTGCAGGGTTGCGAATTTTTGAATTAAAAAATCATAAGTCATAAGTCTGTAGATGATTTGTGAATTAAAAAAATTTAAGTCATAAGTTAGTTAGTGACTTATGATTTAGAAAAAATTTAATTCATAAGCTACTAAGTGACTTATGAATTAAAAAAAAAATTAATTCTAAAGCTTGTTGGTATTTAATTTAATTAATAACTAAGGTAGATTTCAAGCTTTTGTGTGTCATAAAATTATCATGCTAGCTTATAAATTTTCCAAATAATAATTTTTTAATCCATTAGCTTATGAATTAATTTTTTATTTAATTCATAAGTCATTAGGTAACTTTTGAATTCATTTTTTTTAATTCCTTAGTCACTTATTTGACTTAATTTTTTTTAATTCATAAGTCACTTGGTAGGTTGTGAATTATTTTTTTTTAATTCATACGTCACTTACTGACTCATGACTTATATTTTTTTTAATTCATAAGTCACTTAGTAGGTTCTGAATTAATTTTTTTTAATTCAAAAGTCACTAAGAAGCTTATGATTTAAATTTTTTTAATTCACAAGTCAACAACTGACTTATGAATTAAATTTTTTTAATTCATAAGTCAGTAACTAGCTGCTGAATTACATTTTTCTTAATTCATAAGTCACCCACTAGCTTGTGAATTAAAGCCAAGCTTAAGCTAAAAAGTGACTTAAGTTTTTGCAACCCTGATCATTTGCTATGGTTCTCGTTGTTAATTTACAAGTATTATAGCCCTAGCATGTGATTTACGCATTCAAATCGTATGGGAAATCGTAAACCGCGAGTAGACAAGTTTTAATTGTTATAATATGAGATCAAATTTTACTAGGCATCTTTAATCACCCACCAGAAACTTTTGAACCTATTTGTAAGAAACAAGATCTTTTGAAATGCCCTAACCAACGACCTGCCTATATATTACACCTGGTAACCATGTTCCAAACAAGCATAGAATAAAAAGTTCACGGTATTTGTTTTTTTTTTATTTTGTTTTATTATTTTTATTTGTTGATCGTCGATTGTTGGCACTGCATATTAGAAGAGCCCAAGAGTGCCGAGTATGAGAATCGAGATGATAAAAGACAAACGACAACAACTAGGTACAAACTACAAAGAGGAAAGAAATACCAAAACCATTTATAGATTTATTTCTCGTTTCTACGGTGAAGTTGCTACGCGCGTTTATGTGCATCCATCGCCATCCGATGTTTGTTGAATCTTGGATCTTGATGTTGCTTGGCCGGCCTGGCCTGGCCCGGGCCATGCCATGCCAACCCAGACCCAGGCCGCCGCCATCGCCGAACGTACATACGTTTTGTGCCTCAAGTCGGCTCGATGGCGATAATGGCGGTGGAGTGGTGGTGGTTTGGCGGTATGGTCGTTAGTTGACTGGCTGGGATCTGTTGTATTCACATTTGGGGCTATAATTTAAAGCAACTTGAAGTTGTTCACATGGCCAAAACTTGAGTTTCTTCTTTCTTCTTATAAGTCTTGTATACGCTCTCACTATACTCACTGTCAAGGTCATTTTGGAATATAGCCTGTATTATTATGGTATTAGGATTTATGTTTTTTTTTTGTTTTTGTTGTACGAGTATACCTTACACTCTTGTTAGATTTATTGAATTTTTTGATCAAGAATACAAATTAGATATTTTTTTTATGATCGTAGGCAGCAGGTACCTGTAGTATTAAAATAATTCATGGCATTTTCAAGATCGTGTTAAGTTTGTTAATACAAAATAGATATGTTCGACTATTACTAGCTTCAAATTAGATACCTACGGAAGAAGTGTATAATTAACCCTTCAATTCCCAGTGTCACCTATGGGTGACATATACATATATTTTTTTTCCAACCATACCGCAACGATTTTTTTTGTTCTTCCTTAACTTATGCAAAGCCAATAGGTCCTAGTAGGCAATATTATTTTTTCAAAATACTAGCTTTACGTCATTTCTTCATTTCAATTCATTGTTTCGTGTATAATTGTAGTGTTTTTACTTTTTGTGATTTAGTGGAATATAAATTGAGATAAAAATGTCTAAATTGTAAGTATTGTTTTTTTTTCTAATTGAATGTGGTAAAAGAATATATAAAGTTGTTAATAAATGCATTTCAGGACAAAATTAAAAAAAAGAGTGATTATTACAACGGTAAAAATGTTAAGCGTCACCTGTAGGTGACACTGGGCATTGTCTGTAATAGTAGTAGT
Source organism: Philhelius festivus (assembly GCA_963931855.1). Classification (NCBI taxonomy): domain Eukaryota; kingdom Metazoa; phylum Arthropoda; class Insecta; order Diptera; family Syrphidae; genus Philhelius; species Philhelius festivus. Next base: position 3,934,207 of record OZ007556.1, on the reverse strand, counting down.
AGTATTAGAGCAATTACTGAATCATTGATGGCGATGGGATTTTAGAGCTATTGTACGTCTTACAGATTGACTTTAGATGAGATTGTTGAGGATTTGCACGCTGAAGGATCCAGGTGATATTGGGGGCTATCGTGAATAAAATTCCCCTGGAAAGAATTCAAATTTTCAAAAAATCGCGATCGTGAATGAGTTTGAAATATTCCCGCGTAATCTATGGCTATCGTGATTTTCTTCCATTTCTGAAGGATTTTAATGTTATTGGAAGCCCTAAAACTACACATACCTAATTCAAAGGTGTTTTTCGACAACAGATGTATGGTACTTTCTTTTTATCGGAGGGAAAAAGTTTCGAGGGAGATTTACGATTGACGAAAAAAGTTCCGTGGCCACAAAAAATTCCGAGAGAAACAAAATTTTCAGGGAAATACCCGATAGGCCCCACTGTCTTATTTCCGCCGAAAATTTCCACTTAAAAATAAATATTCTTGTAAGAAACGTGGTTTTATTTCTACAAGCAAAAAGAGGAAAACAAAACACGCAGTGCCCAGTGTCACCTGTAGGTGACGCCCCCTTAAAAAAAGGGGGAGGAAGGTGTTTTGTTTTTATAATTTTTTTTTGGTCTATTTTAAATCCATTTATGCTATTAAGAAGAAGAAATCGTTTTTTTGTTCATAAACATAAGCATGGGAATTGAAGAGTTAAGAACTATTGTTGTAAGTATAAACCTTACTGACAGTACTTACATACATATATGTACATATATTTAAAATAATCAAGGCTTTTGCGAACTGTAACATTATGGAGCTACAACCCGTAAGTACGTATGAACATTTTGGACAGGAAGTGTTCTTAAAAATTAGGGTTCATTAAGGCAACACACTTCTATTGCTGCCAACAATTATGAAGTTATAAAAGAGTTCAAAGTAAAGAGTTCTTTGTTGAGGTATTTAAATTGAAAATGACATTTAGGCTATCGCATATTGACCGATTTAAAAGAACTCTGTAAGGTTAAACTGGATTCTTATAGATTAAAAAAAAATTGTTTCGGAACTGAATTCGGAATTGTTTTTGAAATTGAAGTTTAATTTATGAAAATTATGCACAAAGTTTTCAAACACTACAATACTCGTAGTACCGGATGTGAAGGGTATTTGTATTTTGTAGAGATTTATTTTTTTTAACTGGCAGCACTGTTTTTATTGAGAGTAAATTTGACAGTGACAGATAATATGTGCTCATTGTATTTTTAAACTTTACCATGCATAGACTTACTCCAAAAAAAACTTGCAAGTTGAAATTACTGATATACTCGATTAAAAACTAATAGCAGTAAATTATGTTTCAAATGAAGCCAATTCTATGGTAATTAACATTATTTGTGTGTTATTTATAGCTATAATTTCAATCTTGCATGCCATTGAAAGATCGGCCTTAGCATAGAATCACAACTAGCTATTTGAGTATGTAAGATATTTTCGTTTTCAAAACAACTGAGCGTACCCCTCTCAACATCCTATAGGATACTCAACTTTTTTTTTGCGCACCAATATCATTATTTGTAATGGTTAATTGTTTCAAGAAAATTAAGTACATACATATGTATGTACATCCAAAATTAAAATTCTTTGGAATTGAAAGTACAAAATAGTACTCTGGAATTACGGATCAATTAATATTTTTTAAGGAAATAAGACTTGAGGGAACACTGTTCCAAGTTAAAAATATATCGAGTAAACAAAGGATCTAGTATTTTGAAATAAACGGTTTTTCAATAAGGGCAGGTAGATGTTCAAATGGAATAAAACAAACTGTGTGTGAGGCAAAATTGTTTTTTATTTGAAAAGCCCATTATGCCCGCCTCAACTTTTTATGGTGGAACGGATTCGAGTGGTCTAATTTTCTGATAGATCTGGAAGAAATTTTAGCAATTGCCTGTGTTATATTCATATGGACTAACGGCTGCAGGAAACAGCAAGAAGAGAAAGTCTAGCGGCGTCGATTCGCCTGACCTGGCCCTCAAATTTTTCATGCTAAACATCAATCGTAGCGTCCGCTATGTGGCACGGAGCGCCGCGCCGGCCATCCTGCTTGAACCACATGTTGATCCATACGGTTCAATTTCGGTAAAAAATGAATTGCTTAACATCGTTCTATAGCACTCCTCAACGTTGACAGCCTCACCAACTTTTGCGAAAAAGGCCGGACCAATGACGCCGCCAGCCAAAAATCTACACCAAACTTTTTCGCTTGTTAATCCAAAAATGCGCCTCGTGTCGCTAAAGATGATTTTTCGAATAAAATTGGAGTCTTCTTCCAAACGTTCCGAAACTCAGTCAGCGATCAAACTGCCTTGTCAATAGTCATGAACTTTAAGCTCCTGGGCCAGTTGGATTATGTACGAGTATAGGCCCAAAATCCGTCGCAAAATTGGAAAGTGTAAGTCACCGAAAGGCCGAGTTCTTGTGCACGGCAAGAAATCGACCGCCTTAGGATCTGCTGTACATTTTCATGAACCGCGATGTCTGAGCATGCGTTCCCTTCACATACGAATGTTGGTTGATTTACTACCGAACCAATCGCCTCAAATTTGGCAACCGAGCATTGAAGAGTTGACTGTGAAGGGCCACCACGTCTGTTGTAAAATGTGCGCAAGGAGCGCAACGTTTTTCACTAACGAATACTCATTTTGATAATAAAGTGTTATCATTTGGACATGCTGTTCGATAGTGTAACTTGACATGGAATTTGGCATAGGGATCAGTGATGCCAGACTTTTAAAGCGTAAAATCCCAGAATGAATAGAAAAAAACCCTTTTATCCCACGGTGTTACAAGAAAAAACCCACAAATGTCCCACGAAGTGTAAAATCAAAAATTTATAGTTTTTTTTATTATAATCCATTTTAAAATTAAAAAAAAAAACAAGTTTTTAATAACAAAACATACTTACGAGTATTTATTATTCAGTCTTCAACAAACTTAAAAATAAAATAAAATGAACAATAAAAAAACAAAAAATCACACATTCAGTCTGATAAAAAAAAAAAACAAAAAAAAACTCATTTCACACCTAGGCTAGAACCGCGCTTGCGATTTTTCGTCGAGGCGATTAAAAAGTCGTAGTCGCTACAAATTATTGTCATGCACGCACTTGCGATTTTTTTCCGCGCGATTATTTAATCTCGAAAAATAAAACAGACTACTTTTTATGTGAGTGCACGCATTTGCTACAAATAAGTAGCGACAGAAAAATCGCTTGAAAAAATAGAACTTGTTTCATTTTTACAATCGCTACGATTTTTAAGTCGCATGTGCATTCTCATTTAAGGCCATGTGTCTTACTTTTTGCGACTAAAAAATCGTGGATTAAAAATCGCATGTGTGTGCAATTGTGCATGCCAATTTCTCTTTGCGACTACGATTTTTAAGTCGTGGCGCGATGGATGTGTGCTCGCCTGTCAACCTCATGATGACAGGTTCGATCCCTGCCGTCGTCTATGTCGCTTTAATTCCATTAAAAACCTTCTAAAAATTGTCATCAATGGGTTGCTGGTTTACTCATTACATGTTGTTCAGGCATAACACTAACAATATGTAATTGAGTTAAACTAGTATGCCCAACAATGATGAACACGAATAAAATAGTGTGAATTATAAGCGACATAGAAATAAGACACGGCATTTCTCCGCTTTAGCTCAGCCGCCATCCCTGGAGATAAAAATATCTGAGACAACCACCAACAGTCTCAGAACATCGTGCCACACATCTTTCCTATCCTTCTTTCTCTTCATTAACTTCACGCCCGCGCTGTGTTGAAACATTTAAAGGGTAATCATAATCCCTTGAGCGCGGGTAGATTATAAAAAAAAAAAAAAAAAATCGCAAGTGTGGGCATATCCATTTGAGTACATGTGTTTCATTTAAGTTTACGATAATCGCATCGCAAGAAAAATGAAACAAATTGCTACTTTTAAATCGTCATGATTTGTTGGTAGCAAGTGCGTTCATTCTCATTTAAATTCATGTGTGCTATTTTTGCGACTAAAAAATCGTGCGATTGAAATCGCAAGTGCGGTCTTAGCCTAAACCTTTTAAAAAAAAAAACAAAAAAAAAACTTATTTCACACTTAACTTATAAGAAAATCACGTATGCAGTTATAAGAACTGATACCTGTATGAACATTATTACATTTACATATTTTATATGTATATTTTTGAATTATGTAAAGCTAAGTGCTCCTCCTTAATTTCAAAATTGTAGCAGTAAATATTTTTGGCCTGGAAGCATGATCTTAATAAGCAAAATGCCAATTTGATTCAAAAGATCGGATATTGAAAAATGTCTACTGCTGGACAGTAGAAAACATTAAATGCTATATTTGAGCCAAGAAATTGAAGTTGACCAACAACAGCATCCTTAAAAGGCATTCGGTTGATTAGTTTTGAAACGGATGATTTATAAAAATTCAAACAATTTTTTTTTAAATCTGCTCTTTCGGCGCTGTCCAACTAGATCAAGGAATCCTCGTATTCTTGACCCAAAAATATATTTTCTGTAATATACAACGTATTATTATTTATTAGTAAGATTTAGTTAGATTAGTAGGAATTTTTTTTTAACAAACGAAAATTCTCATTATGAAAAACCCTTTTTTTTGTTCTACGAGCTTCAAAAAAACCCTTTATCCCTTTTTGCTTTTTTAAGACCAAAAAAACCCACAAAAAGGGATAAAACCCACGATATGGCATCACTGATAGGGATATTCACTAAACATCGATGTATCGAATCCATTCGATGTTCACCATACGAGACATCGGATTGATCCGATGTTTTGCCTAGTAGATTTTCTATTCGATGTATCGATGTTTTTTTTTTTAAATCGAAAAACTATGACAAAGAACATAAAGACTTATTTTTATTAATTTCATTCAGGTCGGTGAATATGAGAATCGGCTCTTTTACGAGCAACTGAGCTGACTTTTTTCGAATTTGTAGAAATGACAACTAAGCAACCAAGATAACGCGTACTTTTGCAAAAATAGCCGTGTTTTTTTGGAAAAGTTATCCGTAGTACAGTAGGATTTTATATGAATAACAAATACAACATCCGCAGTAGGATCACTGCCAATACTCGAATAAACGTCAAATCTCTATCCGCAGCAGGATTTCACTTCTCCTTTTATCGGCAGTGATCCTACTGCGGATGTTGTATTTGTTATTCATATAAAATCCTACTGTACTACGGATAAATTTTCCAAAAAAACACGGCTAATGTGTGCATCAGCACTTTTTTGTCTTTGATTAATTTCTTAGGTTTAGTGTTTCATTTCACTGTCCTGCCTGAACTGTACTGCTTCATATACATGCTCTTACTCTCACTCATCTACAGTGTGAATTGTGAATCGAAATTTGCCTTTTTACGCTAATCTTAATCTAAAACAATTAAACTGATCATTTTTTTTGTTGGAATTTTTAAGGAATAGATAATACTTTTGCTAGCGCATATTGTTAGTTTCCATTTGTTAAAGTAAAAAATCATTAAATAAAGTAGGTATTCGATGTTGAAAAAACATCGATGTTTTTTAGCGATGTATCGGAAGACATCGATGCCGGTTTCCGATGTCTAACATCGAATAAACACATCGATGTTTTTCTTAAATGGACACCCCTAATTTTGGCATCGGTGATTGAATAATAAACAACAGATTTGACAGATGTCGCCAAAACAACATGACCACCAAAGGGCGCCAATTTAAAAAAAAACCTTTACGAATAATTTCCTTCATATTTTGGCATTATGTACATATTTTGGATATAAGACCTCATTTATAAATTGACAGCTGAGGGAGGGGTAAATCTGCTCAAAGATTTGAATTCGCAAAATTGATTTTAAATTGAAAAATAAATCCATTTACATATGTTCCCAATTGAATGTAATAAATCTAAATTTTGAAAGATCCAAATACAAAATATACTAATTTATGGAGAACCTAATAAGCTGGACTGGGCGCTATATATGTACACATATAAAAATGATCTGATTTATTTACTTATGTATATTTATTTCAGTATTATTTCAAAAATAAAATCTAAAGTAAGCTCAATAATTTTTTTGGGTTCACTCCTTGTATACCTATTGTGACATTTATCGGGTTTTCTACTGATTTAATAAAATTAATCTATGTATTTTTGATTTGGATCTGTCAAAAAACTATTTCCATAATTTGTATATTCTATCTATCAGGCAGTATTTTTTTTAATTTATAATAAATTTCGCAATATAGATGTTTTCAACTGAACTGTCAGTATTTCATCAGAACATTCATCAAGCTCATTTGTCGCTTTTAAGACTCGATAGAGTGATCAAGCCTTTTTGAAGTACATAAGTGTACGGATACAAAATTACACATGACAGTATGAAATCAATCTGACATGGATTTCCATCTGCCATGAAATTGACAGATGAACATGTTTTAGGAGATAATATCGACTTTATCTCCAAGCTTTGGATAATCTCGCCTTTAAAAACTGTTCTAAGTATCCTTACTATTCCCACACAAATATTCCATTAGTTTAAAGTTTAAGACAATTCGAATTTATTGCTTATAAATGCGATAAGAAACAGAAAAATCTATATAATAAACTTTCGATAGCAATCTATGAACAAAAAACAAACATGACAGGAATTAAAGTGAAAAAAAAAACTAATTCCTATCTCTCAACTCAACTTTGTGGGTTGAGCACCAGAACAGAAATACAGATTATTATGTAATTGCTTCTGATCATTATCATCACCATCATCATCATCACAAGCAAATATTTTAATTAATTTATTTAAATAGAAAAAAGGACGTATTTAAAAAGGCATCCAATAAAGTATTAATAGGCATACTTTTATTTTATTACTTTTTAAAATAAAATTTATAAAAAATTATAAAAACTCACTTCGTATAACTCGCCTTTGTAGTGAACTTCTACTCAAGCTCTGTCCTATAATTTTGTTGTTTCTCAAGATTCCTTCCTGATAATTATGCCGGTTGGGTTGGTGTAGTTTATTTTGTGTTTCTTATTTTTTTCTTCTTCTTATTTTTCACCGCTTAGTATTGTTATCATGAATTGAGTATTTTATGTACGTATGTATATATGTTATACATACACGTATATATTTTTTTCACAAATAAAAAGAACACATGATTGTTCTTTTTGTATTGGGAACTTATTTCGCCTTGTTATATGAAGCTTATCAATAGAATAAGATGCCTGGGGTAAGCAATGTCACTGTGACACTTTGAAACTTTAATTTGCTTCCTTTTACTGCCGAGCGCACAATATCAAGCACTTTTTCGATGGCTAAGCCACCTTAAAACAAAACTCAAGTTAAGCACAAATTCATATTAATTTTAAAATTTATTCCTTAAATCTATAATCTATACTAAAATAAAAAAAAAATATTTGAATTTTAGAGATCATCAGAAAATAAAACAAAATTCATAATATATAAAAATAATTTATAAAATATGAAAAAGATCCGTAGCACGTTATACGACGCCGACAAATCGTGATATCGTTTCAGAACTATGGAGCATACTGAACGCGAACAATCGGTCAGAGAACTAGTCCTAAAAACGAACGCAACGATTGAACAAACTATAGAGAGGCAGCGCGACACAGAGCAGAGAAGTACCACCAAACCAAACCAAAGCACCACCACACATTGGAAGCGAGCCCCAAAACTACGATCAGTGAGTGTCCCGTCCCGCAGTACACACAGCAACACTCCACAAGTGAGTCTACAAGCGTAAATCGACAGCGGTGGTGATGGCAATGGCGATGGCGGTGGTGGCGGAAACCCAGCATTGCACAGGCCCAACCAGTCACAGCCGGAATCACTGAAGAGCAAAATTAGTAGTTGACTAAGGCACAACATATTGGGGGTTCATTCGAAAATAGAATATTAATAACAGTTAGACGCTTGGACCGCAAAAAATAAAAAATTGAGTTTGAGGCACATTTGGAATCGTTAAAAAGTGTCTTGTGTGGATATAAAACTATAGTATACTTTTTAATACTAAAGTCATACTAAGCAAAAAAGGCATATCTACCATTGAATAACGTAGAATAACAATTTAATAATAACAAATCATTTATTTAAATTTTCAAAAAACATTCAGTTTTAAGGTGCGAAAACCAAAACCATTAAAATGCATTTATCTCAAAACTACAAAAATAAATATATGTACCTCCATTTTGTCTTAGGACGGCAACATAGTAAAATATGATTAACTTAAATGAAATTAAATTATGATTCTGTCTTTTTGTTTCTATTACCCCCAACATAACTTAATTAACTGTAATTAGGTATATAGGTATATACAAAATGGCATAGATCTTGACGAGTTTTGGAAGAAAACTGTTTTCACAATCAATCATTGAAAATGTTCATAAATATGGTGTCCCTCAAGTTAGCTATTGTGGACCAATACTTTACAATTTTCTCCATCGAATAAATGCTTTTCATGCTTCTAAAACCTTGGTTTTAAAACTCCGGCCATGATCTAAATAAGAAGAACAAGACTGCCGCGGCCGAGAGAATCTCTGTAGACCAGTCTGTGCTCTGTATGTTATTTGTAGGAGCCGGTCTAAAGGGGGGCGCGGCAACACAAAACCAACCAAACAACCAACCCAATCCCATATGTGAGTCGAGTAAATAAAATTTAAAAAAAAAAAAAAACAAAAAACAAAATTCTATTCAATCCAATCGGTTTCAGTTCATCTTAATTTTTCTTCTGCTTCCACGTCTCTTCCAACCTTTCGCTCACGCTATTTTACAACTCTACTACGGCCACATACTACAGTCAACAACCGATCTGATCTGATGGCGATATGATCGTGACAGAATAAAAAAAAAATAACAACATCGTACACATAACGACACTTGAATAAAAAATACATAGAAATATTGCTTATAGCATACTGAGGGGGCATGCATACTTAGAAGCTCCTACAATTATACTGCTCAGTTGGTCTTTGCGACTTTATTATATGAGACATAATCTGAAGGCTCTGCCTTCGAACAAGTTTCTATATTATTTTTTCTTTTCAATTAAACTAAAGTTATAAATATCTTTTTAGAATATTTAATACTGCACCAAAGTTCCTGTACTTTTTTTGTATTTATTTGGCAAACTATATTTTGCGTAGTGCTGTGAGATTCCCGAAAAAAACGTCTACAGTAGCAATCTATCCACTATGGGATTTTGAATAGTGTATTTGTAAAACGACTCATCTCGTCAGTGGGGGTAGCTTTTTCAAAAAATAATTGTAACTTGTTCAATTGTACTGTTTTCGGCATTTTCGCTATTATTTACAACTGTCAAAATGTTTTTGACAGTTCTAATATACTTACCTTAAGCAGTGTGAAAAGGAACAGCATAACCGGATATCCCGATTGTTTCTTAACATCAAATAATTAATCAAAAAGTATGATCGTTTTTAAATTTATTTAAGTAGGTACTAGCGTACCCGTGCGGGAACTCCCGCAAGAAATTTTTTTGTTCAACTGAAGTTTTTCAAAATAAATCATGTCTAAAAGTTTCTGTAGATTCGCTCAGTTTTTCTTGCTATGGAAATCTTGCGTAAATGGAAATCTTGTGTGAAGTACGGAATGTTGTTTTTGGGTGTTTATTTTACTTCTGTGTGTCATCGTTGAACAGCTCTATTTGAAAAAGACGCTTAGCCAAGAACTGTCACAACTGATCTCCTGTTCAACATGAGAAGTTGAAAGCGTACGAATTATTTTTATTAAACGTATGCATGTACCTGAATTAAAACAAAACAGCAAACCAATAAATCCAATCAAGTCCTTTTCTTAAAGGTAATGGAACCAACTGAAGGATATTTTGAAAAAACTAACAAACAATGAGCAAATCACATACATATGTAACTATCCTATAACAATGTATGTAGTTAAACCTGTAGGCACATAACTTACCTTAAAATAGTTTAAATTCAAAGACACACAAATATTTGTCAATTTTTTTTTGTTTTTAATTCGGAGAATTTTATTTTTGTTTTATTTTGTTTAAAAACTTTTTTGAGTGTTTTTATCGTTACTGCTTAGGTAAATTAATCAAACAACGCCCCTCCTTTGGACCCGCACCACCAAAGTATGGAATTTCAATGCAACTACAGTAGACTCGCGGTAACGTGAACTATTAAAAACCGAGCGTGTTCACGTTTGCGAAGTTGTTCATGTTTACGAAGGTGCAATTTTTAAAATTTTTCAAATAAATTAGACATATGTTGTCACTAAAATTCATATTTTTTTTTTGTGTTTCGGTTTGTAAGTACCTAATCCATTAGGTTAACAAAACAAATTACGTTGAAATAAAAAAGGAGTTATCTTTCTTTGGATTTTCTTTTTTATAAATTTCTGTAAAGGAATGATTGTTTTGTTTGTTCATTGCTTAACAGCTCTCTGTTTGATGTCCTCTAACGCGGAGGTTGCAACGTCGCGTCAAAATAATCTTACCGTCGCGTTAAAAAATCTTAACGCGGCATTGAAAACGCGTTCTGTTTGACCGAGCCTTAAGTACGCTGATATCTGTTAGACTTATGTTTTCATTTTCCGTCCATTCCAAAGATTTATTGAAAATGTTGATTGCTTCACTAGGCTCTATTCTGGTATGTGCTCTTTCCAAAGTACTGTCCTCACTTTCTTTTTCATCACTCGTTCGTTTCGGTTGCGTTCGGAAGATCTTCAGTCCATTCATGGATATCAGCAAAAGAAAAAATAACCTACCTGGACTAACGAGCAATCATTTACGGGGGATTCCCCGTTTCGACTAACCGACAAATGCAGAAAAGAAAACTACGTTTTGTACGTTAAATTCATTTTAAATTTGTTCACGTTATAGGGCCTTCTCATAGTGTTCACGCTACAGAGTATTCAATGTAAAAAAAATTATGTTCACGTTAGCCGGTGTTCAAGTAAGGCGGTGTTTTTGTTAGCGCGAGTCTACTGTATTTATGTATATGTACTACATTTCAGTGCAATACGAAGATAGAAGTAGAGATAAATAATTTTGGGGTGTTTCGACCAATGCCCCTCCCCTGATAATAAAAAAAAGTAACCTATACGGTAATCCAGACTATAACTTTTTTGTGTGTTAAATTTTATCAAGATCCATTCAGTTGTTCAAGCGTTATTGAGTAACAAACATCCATACATCGTAACATTCACTTTTATAATATTAAGTAGGATTATTAATTATTAAGTTAATATTTAAATTTATTTTTAATAGTATTAATGGTATATTTATGAAAAAAGCTTTGAGCTCATTATGAAGTTTTTTGTAGCGGTTGCTAAACTAAAGTCATTAATAAGTACAATTTATATATCAGTAAGTTTCGAATCTTATTTTGGTTTCATAGTCTTCTACATACATACTTATGTATGTATATTTGAAAAATATACTAACCAAAACGATTGCGTAAAAATTTTTCTCTGTTGGTTTAAATTATAAAGTTAATTAGGACCCTTATACAAAACATTAACTCAACTGTGGATTCTATTGACTGAGTTTGATTCCCAGTTGCTGCTCCCTATAGGAGACAAAAGTACAAGAACCTGCAATAGTGTATTTTGTTGTTAAAAGCGCTTCTAATATTAACTGTTCAGACTTGGCAAAAAATTGCAGGTCTCGTACATTCTATTTGTGCCTCAAATGTATTTATTTTTATTTAATTTGAAAAAGATCAGTTAAACAATGTTTTAATTAAGGATTTATAAATGATATCATATTCAATCTTGTTTTTGATTGACATTTTGCTCATATTATCACAGAGAAGAATTAAGGCAATAAGTGTATCGTAAGTGTACCTTTCGCAGACTTCAACTTGGTGAATTTTGCATCGAGACTTTGGTATTTGCACCTAAAAGATCCATCTGATCCTGGAGCTCAAAGTTCATGTTTACAGACAACGCCTTGTGTTAGCTGTTTGGGCTTCGAAGAGTACCCCAATTTAGTATGAAATATCATCTTTAGCGACAAGAAGCATTTTTGGATGAATGACTGTGTTAACAAGCGACATTTTTGTAAAAAAGATGACACCAATCCATATGAGATTCACCAGGTAATAATACATCCTCATAAAGTTACCGTTTGGTGTAGATTTTGGGCAATTGGTCAGTACTTTTTGAAAAACGAAGTTAGTGAGGCGGTCACCTTCAAAGGGGAGCGCCACCATTAACATTCATGCATAATTGATTTGAGGGTTAGGTTGTCACTCGCCGAGGTACGTGAATTGAATAAAGGTCATGCGATTTAACATCGCTTGACTTTTTTTTTGGGGTTTCCTGAGGTCGCAGGCTTATGCGAATAAACCACAACTAAACGATGCCATTGCCATTTGAATATAATACAGGCCATGCATCACTCAAAATTATCCGGATCTGTGCGAAAGAGTCATTCAAAATTGGACCACTCAGATCCGTGTCACCGCCGCAAGAAGCCGGGGCAAGAATTCGAACAATGTCATATTACATACAAAATGGCATACATGTGCCTTTTAAATAAAAAAAATCCATTTCAACATCCACCCTATATATCATACTAAAACTCTTGCAATTATTGCAGCAAACGACGAGTAACTCAATTTCTGGGATGGACTAGATTAATAAAAAGTGCACTAAATACTTTTATTAATTAAGTGACAACATACAAACTTATAAATTAACTAACTACGTGGTGGTCTAGTTTAAGTAGGTTAAAAAAGTAGTCAGATTAGATTAGATTAGATTAATAGATTTATTTATTTATAATAATTATATTTACAAAAACATTTGAGTTTAAAATTAAATTAAATCTTTTGTGGCATGGCCGGAAGGGCCGTCAGCCAGATGATAGCCTAAATTAATAATATTTCCAATTTTTGTAGTTTTATGTTGCTTTATAAACAATTTAATCTTAAAAGTCTTCTCTTATTATCTGTCTTCTATAGTGCTATTTTTAAATACTGAGATAGTTTTTTCCAACCTGTTCCATTAAGAATTTCAATGAGTTCCGCTTGTTCCAAATAACTTTTCTGCCATATTTGACGCCGAACTTCCGCTAGAATCGGGCACCTTGCGATGACATGCAGTACGTTTTCCCTTTCGTTGGTGTTGCATAAGGAGCAGCTTAGTGATAGGTCATTGCGATGTGGAATGAAATTTAAAGGCAAAAGTTCACCTCTAGCCCTGAAAATCAATGATATTGTTTCAATGTTATGGGTGTCCTTGAAGTAGTTGGATTCTCTTAAATCGTGCTGAAGTGTAGGGGGTAGAATTGCCTATGTAGTGAAGTAGAGGCTTGCTCTATACTTTTCTCTCTTGATTTGGAGTGGAGCTTTTCGAGTAGACTGTGAAGATATGGCCTCCATTCTTGTAGATTATCTAGAGTTAGATTGAAAGAGAGTTCACACGAGTCTGCTAAGTTTTTCCATTCCTGAAACCATGACCTTTGCGACTTTATTATCGAAACAGCAATCTTTCTTGCAACTTTATCATTTATCAACCTGGCTGTACATTAACTTGGTGATGTAGTTGAAGTGCAGTTTAAGAGATGAGAGATGTATTGGTGATAGACCGGTTTCAATGAGAAGCATGTAGTTGGGTGTTGTGTCGGGTAGTCGGAACTGCCTCTTTAGAAAGAACCTCAGGAGTTTTTCAGTGGTTTCAGACTGGTACCAGCCCCATGATTCCGCAGCATACAGCATTATTGATTCGGATGTTGTGAGAAAAACTTTGTATTTTGCACTAAAAGCTAGGTTCTTGTTACCATATACATTCTTCCACACCGTCCCAATCGCATTTTTGGACGAAGAAAGTTTTTTTACTAAGTGTTTTTCAAGGTTTAAGTTGCTCGTGACAGTGTAACCCAAGTATTGGTATTCCCTCACAGTTTCAATTTGGTCCGCTCCATAATACCATTTCTCGTTTGCTGCCAATCGCCCTGATCCTCTCCGAAAAACCATTGTTTTTTATTTGTTAAGGTTCACTGTTAGATTCCACTTCGAACAGTAATTCCGTAATTTGTTGATCATTAACTGAAGAGATTCAGGAGATTCAGCCAGAATGACAAGATCGTCTGCGTACATCAGAACTTTAATCCGGAACCCATCAATTGTTATGCCACACGGCATGTCTTTTATTAGATCCTCGATATAAAGGCAGAAAGCTGAAGGGCTGAGATTGCAACCTTGTTTCAAACCTACTAAGGCAAGAAACCAATCAGATAGATTTTGCCCATCCCATACTGCATACGTTGTTTCTTTATAGATGTCCTCAATTATATTTCCAAATTTTAGAGACATCCCATCTCTAAACAATTTAAACATCAGAGCCTTTCTGTCGATGGAATCGAATGCAGCTCGAAAATCGATGAAACATGCGTACAGTTTCTTCTGTCTACGACGATATGTCTCTGATTTTCGACATTTGGTCTAGCGTATTGGATTGGAGGAGCAAAAAGTTCCGGGTTCAATTGTTCTTCAAAATGATGTCGTAGTGTTTCTGCAGGCAATAGTGCTTTTGTTACAAAAGGTCTTCCTTTTATATTTTGTATTCCTTTCCAAAATTCCGAGGAGTTTTTTCAGTATGTTAGACTTTCAGCTTGTTTTTTGGAGAAGTTAACTTTTTTGCATCTACATAAAGCTTTGTATGCTCGATTTGCTTCAAGATAGTCTTCTTTCAAGGAATGTGCATTGAAATTTTGATATAGATGAAGAAGCGCAAAAGATATTTTCCGGGCAGACTCACATTCCTTACCATACCAGGCCGATTTTATCTTAAGGGGCTTATTGCTTGGGAGATGTGAGACCGCTGTCGATGTTATCACGCTCTGCAAAGGTTCCATCGTCGGCGATTGCTCATGTAGACCGTGTGCTGTAATACTGCGATTAAGTTTTTCCTGATATATTTCAGCACGATTTTTCTGCCATTTAAGTTTAGGGAGAAGCGAATTTTCTGTTTCGGGTTGACTATCTGAATTTGTCGCGGTTAGAGTTGTTATTATAGGCATATGGTCAGAATAAATCTGACTATCCACTTCAAAATCAAATAAATTGCAGATCAAATCAGTGGACATGATAAGATAGTCGATAACAGACTGACCTGGGTTTCTGATAAAAATTAGTTTACCTTCTTCGTCCCCTTTTTTAGTGCCATTCATTATAGACAAGTCGAAAGAACTTCCCATTTCTAAGATTGATTTTCCTCTTGCGTTAATTTCTGCGTCTTTAGATTTTCTTGGGACAGGACGGCTTCCAAAAGATACACATAAGTGGTATAAATAACCATAGGATTCAAATATGGAACATTATCAGTTCAACACATTCAATAATCTTCCTGACTTTCATAAATGTATAATAACATTTCCCCAAGTACCCCTGCAAAAAATAAAAATTTAAAACTTTCAAAACCTTATTTACAAAAATCACACTTTTTAAAAATCTCAACACCACCCTAATTGGAAATTAATTTCACATAGTAAACTTTTTGTTTCATTCTTCATTCATCGTCATTTTCTGTGCTCGTCCTTATTTCAAGCGAATTACTTGACAAAGATCGATTGATTTTTGCATTTTTTTTAATTTTAAAACGTTCATATTTTGAACATAATTTTGTATTTATAATTTTATAACTTTCATACGGTCTTCTTAAATTATTAAAATATATGCAACAAAATCAATTCTGTAGTTACATACCTACAACTGTTTAGAAATTATGTATATGCTTGAGCTTGAATCAGTTGTTTGAATTATTCAAAATTTAAATATCGTCAAATCTGTACCTTCGATTTGAAATTTTGTATATAATTCTACATAGGTATTAACACATGGAGTCACGACACCTGGCAGTCACCGCGTGAACCTTCAATTGGAGATAGATTTTTTTTCGATTTGACATTCAATGTATTTCCCATAAGAAAAAAGCAAAAAAGGGTCACAAAAACATTTATTTAACTAATCAAATTTATACGAACCGCTATGCGTGTGTTAATTTCTAAATCAGGTTAAAAATTTAGTAAGAAACTTTATTAATCTTTTGTAAACATATCGTACATTATGTGAATGACATATTATGAAACAATTTTTTTAAGAAGGAATTTGTATGGTCTGCTTTGACTAACCGTATTTGAGTCTCAAGGTAGTATATTTGTCCTTAAATCAATAATTATCTATTTAATTAAAAATAAAACAAACATAAAACCCCTGTGTGGCCTGGCCAATTCTAAGTCAGCAATTTTTTCAAGTGTAATTAAACTACTATGTGATATAAGAAAACAAATGTAACAAAAAAAACACAATAAAGTTTACTAATACTACTTCTATTAATTTTTCAATTCAATTCGGTAGGTGTACGTCGTTTGGTGTTTTCGTGTTTTGTGAAAATTTTTATTTTTTCTTGTTAACAAATTTCTATGATAAAAAAGACAAATTAAAAAGCAGAAAAATGTACGAAACTTTGTTATTTTTGTGACTTAATTAAAAAAAATTCATGTTTATCCCTTTTTTTAAGTATTTGTTGTTGTTTTCTTGCGATATTGATATCATATTGATCATAACTCTTGAACCAAAAAAGATGCTGTACTTGCTATACTTGCTATAAAAATGCTTTAATGTCTAATTCAGAACCGTCTGCTGAAATAAGGCTTTCTCATCACATGGAACTGATTTCAGAATAGCCCCATTCTATACGAGTACCAATTTTAGACATGCCTTGAAAAACATGTTAATCTTCTAGAATATTTTAAAGTTTCTTTAAACAGCAGGTTACAAATCCCTGTCTATGTAAAATACACAAGTATAGGATAAGAACCTCCATCAACTATGTAGCTTTTGTTTTCGCTTTACTCTTTTGCCGCTTAAGTATTTGATTATCGTTTTCGTTCTTTTAATTCCGTAACCAAATTAAACATCTTGTGAGAATAAAGAAGAAGAATATAAATAAGAAAAACAAAAGCCGGCTTCCGAAATGAAATAGTCAGGTTTATTTTCTGATTTTCTTTTTATTTATTTATTCATTTAGGTAATTTTTTTTTCTTCCAAACTACACATTTATGTTTACAAACGCACTAATAAAATATGCGGGAGAGTGCAGCAGTATAAGAGGAGAAAGAGAGGCCCAGTGTAAAGTTCTTTCAAATATGGACAACAATCGTGGACAATTTATACTGCACCAGCCTATTTCTAAGCGTTGATCAAACGACCAAATAAACGACTCGATCAACCAGAGATTTGTGTAGGAGAATGAACATGGAAGAAGGAGATCAGATGGGCAGCAGCGGGTAAGAAGTTATAAGAAACTCGCTATTGAGTTACTAACAATAAATGTACACTCTTAATCAATTGAATAGGCATATCTGAAAATTCACCTGTTGAATAGATGCACATTTCGGTCAAAATTCAAGAGTTGTTGGTATGATAAGGATTAATGTTCAATTAACGTGTATCTGAATTTTCATTTCTGAAAAAAGGACACATAGGTTATGTAAGGTTAGTTTGAAGTGGCTACCACCGTCACAGCTGACATATAGACCGGAATCGGTTCATTGTGATACTACCAGAATCTAGAGATTTTATCCCTACTCGTTGAACCATTTGGAGCTCCTTAATATGAAGCAGGCGAAACTATTATGTCTTTATTAATTACATCACCAGGTTCCTGCGCCTAAGGGATAGAGCAATGCATGTACATAGAAGATGAATAATTAATTCCACCTCTTCCTCATTCATAGAGCTTCTACAAAAATCTTTTAAGTAAACGCCAAGTCTTTTAGCATGACAGTGTCCAGTTATGACACCAATTACGGAGCTGATATGCAATCTGCTTAAAGATACTCGTATCAATATCAAACACTTGAACCGTTTTAGATCAAGCACTGCCAGATCTGTTTTGTCTTCGGACAGGTTGTTAAGTTATTATTTTTTCATCTAAGGTTTGTTCTCTCAATAGCATCTTGTATATTATGTCTTGTATATCTATAATATAAGTATATCAGGAAATATGGGTAAAGTTGTTCCATTTTTGGTGAGTTCATCATCCTTACAGTTCTCTGGAATGTCCATATGTCCTGGCACCCAAAAGAGGTGAGTTTAAAACTGCTGCGACATCTACATAAGAGATGAACGGACAGTTAAGTGCTGTTATAAGAGTTAGTAGAGATCGAGTCCAGAGATTTAATAGCCACTTGTTTATCCAAGAAGATGCGGATATAACTTGTTGATAATACGTTTTCTATAAGCCAAGACAGAACTTCTTTAACCACCATAAGTTCCACCTGGAACACGATAAAATGATTAACCCCACAAACCACAATCATCATTAGTTTTCGATCCGTCTGTCGGTGTAAAAATGGATAGAATCATCTTCCAAGAAACTCATATCCTCCCAGAACGATCTTTAAAGAATGGTGACTTTAGTTTTTGCCAAACTGTAGTATTGGTATAGCGTAATCGATGTGACTTGAATGTTATCAGAATGAAAGAATGGCCACTTTCGTTATTGATATTAAGGACATTGAAGGTATTGTTCACGCATTTATTAGTTTGATGTTTCTCTATCACGAATAATCCTTTAACGAATGCGATATAATTGTACGTGATTCATGATACGTACGAGTTTTGTGTGGACAGCAAAATGGTTTAAAATATTTCACATCAACGTCCAGAGTTAACTGCCAAAGCTGGATGACTTAAGAGACTTGGTCGTAAATTTGAACATAAATATCGTGTTGGTTTGTGAAACATGATTTTCCTCAGTTATCATGTGTGGTATTGAGGGTTAGAAAACTTTATAGCCAACTCGCTTCCTATCAACTATCAGCTATATGTAGATATTTAATAATAGAAGTGTGTAACAATTTAAGAGCAGACTTGAGATAAGTTGAGTATCATTTCTGCAGATCAATATAAATAATCTCTTCAATGCACAATGTACCTTTAAGAAACTAAACATTACCAAAACAGAAATAAATGTTGGTTTGGTGCCCTTATAAGAGAATATGATTTAGTTTATAAACATTTGAAGCCATTTTAACTCGATGAGTTGTACAACTTTTATAAAAATAGAAAATAAATTTGGCGGTGCAACAGCTCGAAGTGAACCAGGATCTTACTTACAACTCTCAACCATTCCTGTGTGCGTGTTACCAGGAACGCAGGGGACCTACAATCTTCTACCGATTCCAAACGGCTAATGAGCACTTTCCATGACAACAGATACTCTTAGAGAATTTATCAATTCCTCGCAAGAGGCCGTACACCCCTGAAGAACTTTTTTGCACTAACCATTATGCCAAGTGCCAAGGCGTTCTACACAACTTTTATAAAGTACTTACAAATACTAAGAAGTCAATGCAATTTTTTGCGCAGAAGCTAGACCCTTGTATTGTAGAAGATAAACTGCCAAAAACCACAAATAAACTGTTATAGTTAAAAAGGTGAAAAACAATATATGTACTACATATTGATTCTAACGAGCTTAGCAAAAATTTACTAAGTTACTAATTTACTAATGTTATTCAACGACATTTATCTTTGAATAAATCCTTCTGGAGAGCGAATCTCGTCATGTAACCACGTTTAAAACTCGTTTAATTTTGTTTAAATCTTTAATTATTCCAATTATACTTTTTTCCAGCGTAAAGTTATAAATTTTATGGAATAAAATGGGTTTTTACTGTTTTATATTTCTTGACAACACATACCCAAAAGATGAGGTTATCAATATCACTTTTCAACTAATTTTTTAGAATTTTTAATATCAATGGCGCAAAATTTTAATTGAATTAGTACGATGCTAAAGCTGATTTAGTATGATACTACGTTAAAACAACGAATTTCCAAATTTTAATGGGATATAGCATCATACTTTCTCTACCCTTTTATTAAAGTTAAAATCATCGAATACCTACTTTATTTTTTAGTATCGTGCTAGCTTCTAATGACTCTTTGACATTTGCAAACATAAAAAAAGGTTTGTGTACTTACTTTTTTACACGAAATGTCATTGTTTTAGGTGTGTTCAAAAGCAATTTATTTAGAAAATTCTTTTAGTACGATACTAGTTAGAAAATGTTTAAAATTGAGAATGAGTTAGTAAACTACTATAAAGTTAGCAAATTTTTAAGTAGTATCATACTAATACCTTAATAATAGGCTGTTTAAAATTTTGCGCCAATACATTTATCTCAATAACTTTAATATTAAAAGTTACAATCAAAATTATAAATGTGACTGCTAACTTTTTTCACCTTTTAATAAAAGTACGAAATGGCACGAATTAATAGGAAAAGTAGTTCATTTAGATCTCAGTACTTTTCGCGGCTGACTTGTTACACAAAGGTTTTTGTATAGAAGAACTTGGCTCTTTTTCTAACATTTATGTTTTTGGTCTGATTGATCTATACACCATTCAGGTTGTAGTGCATAATCAGTTGAAGACGAGTGTACGTTGTACAATGCAAAGCCTTAGCTCTGTCTTAGCTTACTTCTGCGTCTCAAAATTCAAACACGGACTTTAATTTTTAAAAAAACAGAGTCACACATGCAAGGGAAACAAAAAAAAAAACTCTATTTTAGAAGGAACCCAGAACCACAAGAGTAGCGAATGAAGAATCATAATTCCTGCTAATTGTTGTTGTTATATTTATCAACAATAACGCATTCTTCTGAAGTCATCAAATTGTAAAGCAGTACAGCTCTTTTGCCCTGGTCCCTTCTTCGTTATTCGTCATCGTATTCGTCATACCACTCCATTAAATACGAGTACTATATATTAAAAGTAGGTTTGATTTTATAGCCTTTCTGCAACATAATTTTAGTCTTTAATGGACGACGATGTGTAATTAAATTGATAGGGTTCATTATTTATTATTTTACAGATCGAATTTTGTTTTATTTACGTACATGTGTATACTATAAAAACTCCATTTCTTTTCGTAACCTACATTTCATGGTATACCTTGGTGTTTTTTGATTTGTTAGAAAACTTAATTGGCACATAATTGTTTCGTTAAGGCAGACACTTCGTTAAAAAATAAAATAGCAATTCTATCGCTCGTGAACTTTTCCTTATTGTGTATTAAGAACAGTTTATTAATTGCCATTTCAAAAAATAAATAAGAGGTTATAAATAAACAAGCTTTTATAAATGGTCTATCAATTGACGTGAGTATATTTTAGCGGCCTGTGGTGGGCATGTTTTTTGGGTGACAGTAATTGCTGTTTTAAAATATCTAGCGTTGGTTTCAAGTTTAAGCTTAAGCTTTAATTTGAATGAAAGTATACCCGATGAATGGAACCTTGGTATAATGTACCCCATACACAAGAAGAAGATGCTCTGACCTGTGCCAACTACAGGAGTATAAGTATTCTTATTCAAAATCCTGTCATCTGTACTATGTGATCGCTTAAAACCGTTTGTCAACGATCTACCAATGTGGTTTTAGGACGGGCAAATCAACCTTCAACCAAATGTTCACACTCCGACAGATTTTTGAAAAAACCCAGGAGTTTCAAATCGATATGCACCACCTCTTTATCGATTTTAAACTCTCATATATGATACCTTTCACAGATACGAATTATACAGAGCCATGTCGCATCTCGGCATCTCTGCCAAACTCAAACCGTCAAAGTCGTTAAGAATTCCAAGGTTTGAGCAAGGCGAAGCGTTATCATGCAACCTCTTTAAAATCGTAGCAAAGTCAAAAACAGTGGTATAATTTTTCAAAAATACCTTCAACTACTTGCTTGTGCAGATGATAGGTATTGATCTCATTGGGAAAACGAAGCAAACGAGGTGTTATTACTGGCGCGTTTGCAAGTGTTGAATCGAAGGCGGCGAAAATAGGTTTGCTTGTTAATGAGGATAAAATGAAGTAGATATGCTATAATCGAAAGACGAATATAAACATCGTCGACTCGGGCAAAACGTATAACGAACGATAGATATGTACAACTTCAACGTCCTCAAAGAATTTGTCTACCTGGGCTCCACTATTAACTCACAAAATGTCATTAGTATAGCCATCAAACGAAAAATCACTCGCCAATCGCTGTTTCTTTGGGATAAGAAGGCACTTGAGTAGTACCTCTCTCAAAGAACCAAGTAGAATAAACGTCAAATCTCTATTCGCAGCAGGATTTCACTTCTCCTTTTATAGGCAGTGACTGTGAATTTTGTACTTGTTATTCATATAAAATCCTACTGTACTACGGATAACTTTTCCAAAAAAACACGGCTATTGTTGTGAATTAAAAAGTGAATATTTTAGTGATTATCATGAAAAATATCTATCCAATATTTCTAACAAAAAAAAATGTTATGACAGACGGTTTCCCAAAGACAAGGAGTTGCGCGCCAAAAATCCGAATCGCTATTGTTGAGTTTAATATGATGACTGGGTTATCATATCAACATATTGCAACCCAGCTTAACTGTTACGAAAAAATGGTGTTCGTTGCCATTGTCCATTTCCGTAAAAATATAAATCCCGAAACAATTTTTCGAGCCGAAAGAAAGCGCAAAAAAATGGATGAATCTTATGTCCCCATATCAAAAAGTACTATTGAATGTTGTTTGTTTGAAACTGGACTTCATGGACGAATTTCAAGCAAGAAACCTATGGTCACAAAACTTCAAGGTTAGCGGCGCATCCAGTTTGCCTAAAGAAATGCCGATTTGACGGTGAATCGATGGAAATTTGTTTTGTGAAGCGATGAGGAGAAGATAAATCGCATTGGTCCCGACTGCAGAAAGTACGTCATGGTGCTGAATCAATCTGCGTTTGGTAATATTTTTTTTGGAACGGCGGCGCCCGTGGGACCCATTCATCGTATTGACTGAATTTTTAACAAAAATATATACATACGTTGCAATACTAGAGAACATAATGCTACCGTGGGCTGAATAAAAATATGCCGGTTTTTTTTATCTTTTGAAAAAGACAATGACCCAAAGCATTCTGCGAAACCCACAAAAGTAGTAAAAGTAGTATGCGTTTCCAGTAAGAAAATGCTAAGACTTAATCGAGTCAATTCAAAGACGATGTGCAGCAGTTTTGAAGCAGTTAGGATTTCCGACAAAATATTGATCATTTGATATAAGAGCCAACTTAGTCAAATCAGAGATTTGAATATAAAAATATTTTTGAAACCATATGCCCCTATTAAAATTGAAGAAATAGGTACTATTTTATTTTCCAAAAATACTACATTACGTTTTTTTCACAATAATTTAATATAAACTGGCATGTAATCTTAACTCATTGCACTAACCATTTCGAAGTTGTTCAAAGCCTAACATAACCCTTTTGGGTTAATATTAACACCAAGCACATCTTGAAAATTCCAAAAC
This sequence comes from Philhelius festivus, assembly GCA_963931855.1. Classification (NCBI taxonomy): domain Eukaryota; kingdom Metazoa; phylum Arthropoda; class Insecta; order Diptera; family Syrphidae; genus Philhelius; species Philhelius festivus. The sequence goes on along the minus strand of OZ007556.1, from coordinate 3,910,802 downwards.
AAATTTATCAAAGAAACTCTCAAATCCTATTTGCGTAAGGTCAAATGGAAAAAACAATCAGCTGCTTCAAAGAGAGAAGATCAAAAATATCCTTTAAATTGCTCACACCTTTCAATTCCTGCCACCTTCTTTACTCTCAAAATGGTCAATCTTTATCTGCTCTTTTAGATTTTTCGTAACTTTTACAACTATTGTTAAACAAAAGAATCTGCGTTCAGGCTACAATGCTCGCACACAAAAGAAAACACTTGAAAAATAACAATGCAATCTGCTTAATAACCACTTGAGAATGAATACTCGAGCCAAGCTAGTATTCCGATTCGCATTCAGTGAAGGCGTAAAGATTTAATCCCAAGAACAATGAACAATAAACAACACTCGAAAACCCAGCAGGACACCAGTTGTAATTATTTTTCTATGGCAAGAAAACTATGCCTATAGTTTATTCATCACAAGGTGTTTGGTGTATCCTAACTATGACTTCTCGGAAACTACTTGGACTAAAGTTATGCTGGAAATGTATACCTGAGCTGTGTGAAGATCTGGGGCTAGGTACTCGAAAATACAAAAGTCGTCATAAAACCCAAAAATCGCGGGCAAGATTTTCTCGAGTGGCTATGGAATTGGCAACAAAGGAATCTCCTCGAGTCCTTATTTTAAACTCACGGATCAAAACCTTCTGCTGTCAGTCTGTTCGCCAGACTTAGAAGCGCCATAAGCGTCAATAAGAAATAATAACTCACAAGAAGGACGATCCCAGCGAAAGGGACCAAGAGTTTAATGTCACAAAGCATCAGATGTAATTTAGGTCTTGAAAGGATCGCTAGGTGCCAGGTACAATGGAACTTCAAGAGGGTGTAAAATCGAAAAACAATTGTTTTCAATTAGGTATATCACAAACAGTAATTTATGACCACAGAAACACTTGCCTGCTATATAACAAAAGGATCAATATCTGAATCATGTTCATGCGCACCTTTTGCTGTTTTTTTTTATTGACAAGCGGCAGGTTCCTAATCTTCCATTGGAATAGCAACTTTTGTTGCTAGATATTCTATTTTTAATTCAAAAATAAATCATAAATCCGTTCATTATCTTATACAAAGGTACTATCAGAAATTCTGAATGACAATTAAGGACAAAAAATAAAAGTGACAATCCGCTGGAATGCGACTCAGAATCAAAAGTGTGCGCACTTATCTAACGAAAACAGAAAAGGCATACACATTAAAAAAAAAATAACTGTCATTTTACGTCCAACTTGAAAAGTTTTGACAAATAGGGGCAAAAGATAAATCAAATAAAAAGTCAAATAAGCACCTAGGTAGCTTCATAGCTGGCTTTATCGACTTTTCAGAGCCCACTCGCCACTCCAACAAAAACTCCAAAGCAAATCAATAATTCATAACCAAGCACGTTGCTGCTGCTGAACGGCAGCAAAGTTGTTATGGATTCAAATCAAGTACCTATTAGGTTCTGTTCAGAAATTATTTTATCTGGAAAATATCATTTTATGCAATATATAGTTCTTTTATAACTTTTTGTATAACAAAGTATAGATGGGAATCAGAAATTGCAACGACTGTGTCGCGACGCAGAAATGCGTTTCTATTTGGATTTTAATTATATTGAACTTAAAAACAAAATAACTTAGAAATAAAAGGAATATTTTGTTTCAGGCGTCGAAGTTTTTTTTTTTTTAAATAACTGTCATTGTAGAATATCATATCGTTTACTTATGACCAGTTATTCAAACGATTTCACCCATGGATCAGAATTTCAACCCATCGATTCCGACTGATTGACTGATGTTCAACTCAGGTTTCGTGTATGCACACATAATGTCTGTGATACTAATCAATCACATTCTTGAACCGAGTTTGAACCTCATTTCAACTCGTGAACTAGCCCTTAAATTGAGGAAATTTTCAAACTTATTAGCTCTAGAGTTGAACATTAAAACAAAACAGCAACACTATGATACTCTGTCGGAAATGACTGTCTGAATAAGTGTTAGACTTAGTACAGCACAAGAACTCGAGTAGTCTGAAAAGACGTTGTCGTCAACAATCTGAAAGACAAACGCTTTATTTGAGCTACTGTAACATACTTGGAGATGAGGTCAGTAAGAATTTTAAGTTCTAACCAGACGTCTGAAAAAGAGCGGGTGGCGGATAAATCCTTCATTGGTCAAACGCCAGTTTCTTCAACAATGTACTGCCTGTTGCGTGAAAGTGAAAACTACTTCAAGAGTATTATGTACATATTAAAATATGAAATATATACGTATTGCATAATACGAACACAACGGCACACATCTGAAGTCGTAGCTGCAACAGTTGGCGAACTTTTAACTTCTGCTGCAGCACTTTTGAAGTTATCGTAATACAACTATGTAGTCAAACTTTTCGATGCAGGTTTATATAAGCAATTCACAAAAGATTTCAATCAACTGACCCAAAAATTTACCTCTTTAAACAAATGTTTGAAATCTGTACAGCAGCATTGTGTTCAAGGATAAAATATGAATTTTGCTCGGCTTCCAGTTGCAGACGGAGCGCTCTGAGCGCTCAACCTTCATTTCTTTTTAAACTCAGAGCTCTAACGAGGCTCTTTCAATGAGCTCGGTAAAAAAAGACCTACCAGACGAGCAAAAAACTGAGTGTGGCTTATTTTATTAATTCTTTTTATTCTGTATTTTCAAAAAAATTAATTAAAAAGAAAAACTTCTTGAAAACACTAATTGCACAAGCAAATTATTAAAAAAATGATACAATGACAATTCACTGCTCAATTTTGTATGTTTATTAAATTGGTCGGATCAGTCAGGTCTTGCCGAGTTCAAAGCGAGCTCTAATCGCTCAAGCCCCACTCTGTGCCTCGGTTTGTTACCGCACATTTTAAATTATAGAGATTCGATACCATATTCATATCATTCAACTAAAACATTATTTTTTAAGGGTTCTATAAGTAATTTTGAATTTAAACATTATATTTGGAGGAAACACGATAAAACCTCCATTAGAAAAAAAAAATTGTAAGATATACATATATTACTAAAGATAACTTAATGCTAATGACTAGAAGAAATGCATAAAACATGCGTTAAATATTAAATAAATTAGATACATTCAATAAATTAAACAGTTTTAAATAAATTAACTTTACATCGATACATACAAAAAAATCCTGGAAAAGACTAACTTTAAAGCCACATATGATAGCATTCATTGTCAAAAGCTCTATATAGGCTATCCCCAAACTCGGGGTCCCGGGAAAAAAAATTTAATTCAATTTTGTTTTATTGAACATACTATACATACAATTTGACTTACAGCTAATAAAATACTACTATGTATGGAAATTTACATTTGTTGGCTCATAGGGGGTCTAACTAAATATATATACAGTGACTTAAGTTTAATGTGAGAAACAGATTAACACAGCAACTTCAACAGCAACTTTAACAGCAACGAAAACTTCAACATCAAAAGTCTTGTGAAATAGATTACAACGTGAACAACGTTTTTGACAGCATATATACATATAATCAAAATAGTTTCAAATGCGAAATGAATTTGCCGTACATAATTTGATAAAAATTAACGTAAATTGCATACGACTTGCAATTTGTCGTACTAAAATAAATTTGTTTTTAGTAATTCTTCCATTGTCAAAACCAAAATAAATAGACAAAGCAAAAAGAAATTGCATGTCAATTTCAAGTGAGAGTTGAACCAACTTTTAATTTCTAGTGACCGCCTTACCAATGTCGTTTTCAAAAATACGGTCTAATGACGCCGCAGGCCCAAAGTTCTCAAAACGGTAACTTTTTGAGGAGAGGATGCATTGTCACCTGGTGAACCCCGTGTGGGCTGGTGTCATCGCTTTTGCTTGTAAACAGCCATTCATCGAAAAATTCGCTTCCTCTTCGAAACGCTCCGTAGCCAAGTCAACGAAAAACTGGCGTTGTCTAAAGTCATGAATTCTGAGGTCCTGTGTTAGTTTGTTCTTGCACGGGTGTAGGCCCAAGTCCCGACGCAAAATTCGATAAGTTGAAGTGTGCGAAAGCCTGAGTTCTTGTGCATGGCAAGGAATTGACCGCCTCGAGTTCGCTGTACACTTTCCAGCAACGCGGCGATGTTCTCGGCCAATCTTGCGTTAATTTGACGCACGAATGTTGGCTGATTGACAACTGAACTGGTCACCAAACGTTGAAAAGTCCACTGTGAAGGGGCACCACGTCTACCTTCGAAATAGGCGCAAAATGCACGAAACGTTTGAAATAACGACCATCTTGGTGCCACATGTGATTTAGCATCAGTCAATAATAAACAATAAATTTGACAGATGTCACCAAAACAACATGGGCTCCACAGGATGCCAAAATCTACCTGTGCTAACCCTTTATAACCTGTTTCAATTTCATTGATGAATTGATGAATTTGAATTGTGTTGAGATCGGGTTAATGAAGGTTGATTGACGATGGGGATCAGTACGTCCACACTTACTCAAGATTGTTGATCAGTTTTTGTTAACTTATACAAAAATCAACATAATGTGGATGTTACTTTATATAAACGTCTATAAGATATTAATAACTCTAGTAAAGAAAACAAAACACGTGTTATGAAAACGTCTTGGGTGACATCACTTATGCGTCTATCAAGCAAACCGAAGAAATATATTTGTGGTTCGTTCTTTTTCTTAAAAACACCGATTTTGATAATTTAAGCATTGCATTGTTATTAAACTTGAAATTTTAAATCAAATATAATTTTTGCAAAGGGTTTTTGAGAGATTTACCAATCCACTCACCAACAATGGAAATTTGTTTTTTAAATATTAAAGATTAACAAAATATAGTCTTATAATTAAATGAAAGCTGTTTTAAATGAAATGATCATGTTGGTCACGTTTTAAATAATGCCAAGTAAAGCAGTTGTTATTGAACATTTTTCAGTTATAACGTTACCAGTACCACAGTCTAGAAATAAAACCGAAGACAGAAAGAAAAAGCAAACCAAAGTTTTTTTTTAATGAAAACAGTTGTTCGTTTGACGTTGCTCGTGCTGTGCTTATGTTGAACTTTATAAAGGTCTCAAAACAAAATACACCCTTGAGCGGGTGCGAATTATAATTAAAAAAAAACTAGGACATTTATTGATGCAGTAATAAATCTCATAAGAATCCTATTGTAAATTACTTTAAATTGAAAAACCTATTAACATCTTGATATAGGAAATTTTACTAAAACTCTTTATACTTACATTACAGTTAAGTAGTCTTTTTCGTCGATTTCGAGACCTTTGCTTCTAATAGTATGTTAGTGGGATGAGATAGAGGAAGATTCATAATGTTTCTGTTATTAGTTTGATTAAAAGTTTTTATGTTCATTCTAATATCATAACATTAATCTAAAATAAATCCCAGGAAATGTTTATTATTTCGAAATTGATAAACTGTCATTTAATAAAGGTATAATGGAACTCTTTTGACTTAAATAAGCGTTGACAGTCAGATCTAATATCTAAATAGGTTACATTATAACTACATAAAACTAAAACTGCATAATTAAAAAGAATAAACACTCAGATTTCTGAAATCAAAAATACTAAATTTTCGAAATAAATACCCACGCTATTTAGTAATTATAAAAACAAATAAACAAAACTACAACATAACCTAAATTTAATCGAATTAAAAATTCACACAAAACAATAATGATCTATACGACTTTTACAACAATGAATTAAAATTTATTCCAAATTGCATTAACATTGAATTATAATTATTAGATTTACATACATGTCTACTCATTTTATGTTATCATGTGATGTTGCTAAAAAAAAATTCCTTCATCATCGCCCACAGTCTTATGTCTGGTGTTTTCTGTGGGCAGTTTTTTCTTTTTGTTAATCAAAAAGACCACGTTCGGTTGAATTTTAAATTATGCAATTGAAATTATTGTCATAATTAATTTGCTTATTAGTAACAATATCTATCCAATATTGTTGATAATGCATGCATATAATGTATCTTACTATTAAAATAAATAACTAAGATATAAAATTTACATGCAATTAACTTTATGTGAATGTAGCTCATTTGGAATTAAGATAGAACATCAAGGCTCAATGGATACGTTATATTCTATGTTCTTTAATTTAAAACAATACAAGAACCATTAAACCATTAAATGATTTGGCATCAGTATTAAAAAAATTGAATAAATAAAATGCATCATTCTTAGAATTTCAAATTCGTTGTTTCACCTCTTAAAAGATAAAAGCTAAATGCAGAAACTATCTAAAAATATGTATGTGTTTTTCAAAAATCCACAGCCCCAAAAGAGACTTATGTAGTAAAATACAACATCAACGATACTTTTTACCCGGTTCGTGTGAAGCTTAACTGGATAAACAAAATCTGCAAGCTATTCTAGATAAAAGAACAGGATTTAAAATTTCAATTTTAATAGGGTACAAGAGGGTAAAAGTTCAGTAATGTCAAAAATTTATCTTACCAACGGATGTAGGCAAAAAGTGATTTTTCTTGCAATGGATGGATTTTTATAAATACAAGAAAATATTTCCATTTAATTCTATAGCTTAAAAGTGAAAATCTATTATATTTAGCCGTCATAACATATCTCAGCTGTTTGTAAAAGAAAAAGCATCCTGTCTACCGTTCGAATTTAAAAGACAAAAATATGGGGTTACCAAAGCTAAACGAATTCGAGCAATTAACTGGGATTCGCTGGATAAGGTATGTCATTATCTCGAGCACAATACGAGCACAAATTGTTACTCCTTTCATCGTAATCTGCAGATACTTCTGAGACAGCTTATTGAGGATAATATCACAACAATCGATGGTAAATATTACAACAATAACACATACCGGAAGAAAAAGGATGCGCGGAGAGATTATCAACAAGTATATATTTATCAATGTAATACTAAACAATTTTTTATTTAATTTGTTTTTAATATAATCTTAAATTTTCGTTACAGTAAATAAAAAGAACATAATATGATATTATATGTATTTATTTGGGCTTGAATGATCGATGAGGTGGATGCAATTAATAAAAAAAACTAATTCATCTTATGTTACCCTACGTTTCGCTGGCTTTTTTCCGGCTTCTTCAGGGGTTTTTTATTAATCTAAAACAACCAATTATACAATATTATTTAGAGTATTACTTGTGGACATATGTACTTAATTATTATATAAAACTGAATATGGAAACAATTTTAAATTAAACTTACTTCTGATGTTTAAAAATAATGTTTTACATTATGTTTTAAATGAAATTGAAATTTAAAATTAACAAATAAACAATTTAACACTTAAAAAATTGACATTAACATTAACACTATTAGAAACAACAAAAATTAAAGCTAGTATCACTTGGTATCACAGATTGGAAATGGCAACGCCATATATCGAGCTGATGTTGTCAATGTCTTCTTGATGGTTCATCGTTGTTTTTATGTTCTGCTGAATCCGAAGACTTTCTAGAGTGTAGCGGGTGGAAGTGCGGCTCTCCTTGTCAAGTATTTTGACATTTTCGAAATCAGCCATATGATCGTTGTCAGTCATATGTTGTGAGAGTGCTGTTGTTGTTCTTCTTCTTCTTATATCAGCTTCATGCTCTGAGAGTCTGACAGTCAGTTTACGTTTTGTTGTTCCTATGTATATCATATTGCATTTTTTACATGCAATTTGGTATACAACGTTGTGTTGATCTTTTTTGTCTATTGTTGGTTTTGTGTTTGTGAATATTGTATTGAGTGTTGAATTGGATTTGTGTGCGAACGATGTTTTTTCTCTTTCAATTGGTATTGTGTTATTTAGTGTTCGATTATCGGTGAGGTGCGGGACGTATGTTACAGAGTAATATTTAGGGTTGCCAGGTTTTGCTTTTGATGATTGTTGTATATTATTTTGATTTTGTAATTGTTGAAGTTTGTTATTTATTAGCTCGTTGATTATTGTGTTTGGGTAATTGTTCATTTGTAGAATATTTCGTATTTTTATGGTGTTATTACTATGGTAAATGTTGTCACTGATGTCAAATACTTTGTTAATTAGATTTTTAGCTGTATTTATTTTGTATTTAATTGGTTGAGAAGACACATAGTTAATCATTCTACCTGATGAAATCGGTTTACTATACCAGTCGAACGAAATTTGATTATTGTTTTTTATTAGTTTTGTCTCCAGGAATGGAAGTTGGTTGTTATTTTCTGTTTCTATTGTGAATTTTAATTTTGAGTGATATTCAGCTATACAGCTATACAGATATACAGATATACAGCTAAAAATCTAATTAACAAAGTATTTGACATCAGTGACAACATTTACCATAGTAATAACACCATAAAAATACGAAATATTCTACAAATGAACAATTACCCAAACACAATAATCAACGAGCTAATAAATAACAAACTTCAACAATTACAAAATCAAAATAATATACAACAATCATCAAAAGCAAAACCTGGCAACCCTAAATATTACTCTGTAACATACGTCCCGCACCTCACCGATAATCGAACACTAAATAACACAATACCAATTGAAAGAGAAAAAACATCGTTCGCACACAAATCCAATTCAACACTCAATACAATATTCACAAACACAAAACCAACAATAGACAAAAAAGATCAACACAACGTTGTATACCAAATTGCATGTAAAAAATGCAATATGATATACATAGGAACAACAAAACGTAAACTGACTGTCAGACTCTCAGAGCATGAAGCTGATATAAGAAGAAGAAGAACAACAACAGCACTCTCACAACATATGACTGACAACGATCATATGGCTGATTTCGAAAATGTCAAAATACTTGACAAGGAGAGCCGCACTTCCACCCGCTACACTCTAGAAAGTCTTCGGATTCAGCAGAACATAAAAACAACGATGAACCATCAAGAAGACATTGACAACATCAGCTCGATATATGGCGTTGCCATTTCCAATCTGTGATACCAAGTGATACTAGCTTTAATTTTTGTTGTTTCTAATAGTGTTAATGTTAATGTCAATTTTTTAAGTGTTAAATTGTTTATTTGTTAATTTTAAATTTCAATTTCATTTAAAACATAATGTAAAACATTATTTTTAAACATCAGAAGTAAGTTTAATTTAAAATTGTTTCCATATTCAGTTTTATATAATAATTAAGTACATATGTCCACAAGTAATACTCTAAATAATATTGTATAATTGGTTGTTTTAGATTAATAAAAAACCCCTGAAGAAGCCGGAAAAAAGCCAGCGAAACGTAGGGTAACATAAGATGAATTAGTTTTTTTTATTAATTGCATCCACCTCATCGATCATTCAAGCCCAAATAAATACATATAATATTATAATTTAATACATGATCATATACCACAAAACTTAAGATTTCATCGGAGGGCCAGCCGAAATATATAGACATAACATCATTTTTCTTTTTCAACGACACCAAACATACTCAAATAAGTACATACAATGAAAGGTTTCTTTAAACACATAAAATACAAATATGACACCAACACTTGCATAACATTAAAACACTATTGTAGACAGAAAAAAAGATTAGCTAAACACAAGGAAAGACTGAAGTTTTTACTATCATGCAAAGATTATGACATTATACCCAAACATCTAATAAACACATCATCACACATAACAGAATTCTTCACCACAGACACAATCAAACAACAACTTAACAAAATAAAACATACATACTTAACCAAAATTTTGAAACTTGAGATCAAACAAACTATCCTTTCCATTAAAATAACTGAACAAAACATTTTCCATACTAATATAACCATGAAAACCACACTTAATGAAATAGAGTATCACACATTTGTATCAAGGCAAACACAAATATACAATCACACAATAAAAGACACACATTCTAAACAAATATCCAAATTCAATAAACTAAAAGAACAACACACCATTAAACTAGGTCTCATATACAACGAGAGCTGGTTTGAAAACAAAACTAATGTTGAGTTTCCAAAAGAGAGTGAATGGCTTCTCTCACTTGGTAAAAAAAAAAAAAAAAAAAAAAAAAAAAAAAAAAAAAATTTGCTCTTCCGCTATCTAAAGAAAATTTCTCCCCAATTCACATCATAGCTGAAATAGAACAGTACATACAGACAATAGAAGATAATAAACAAAAAGAGATTGCCAGATCGAAATTATCAAATAGAATTTTAAATTTCAAAAGAAAAATTAAAAACTCTGTTAGAGAAAAATTTATATTAAAAACTTTCACAACAACTAGAAAAATTATTAAAAAACACAAAGATGAAATAGTAATCACAAACGCAGATAAGGGGAATAAAACGGTTGTCATGTACAGAGATGATTACAACTACAAAATGAACCAACTTCTTGATGACAAAAATACATACAAAACAATGAGATCTGACCCAACCAACAATCTACAAAAAACTAACAATGAAATAGTTAATGGTTTATACAAACAAAAAATAATAGACATTAGACTAAAAGAAAAACTATCTTGCTCTGCAGCATCAGCACCGTTGCTGTATGGGCTCCCAAAAATCCATAAACCAAATTTACCACTACGGCCAATAGCTTCCTCAACAAACGTCCCATGCTACAATCTTTCCAAACATATTGGTCAAATTCTCAAAAACATAATATCAGAAGATTATAACATAAAAAACTCAATTCAACTCAAAGAAAGAATAAAAGAAATACCACTGGAAGAAGAAGATATCATAGTTTCATTTGATGTTATCTCGCTCTTTACTAATATACCCACATACATAGCTATTAAAATAATCATGAAAAACTGGGAGAAATTGAAAAACCACACACAAATTCCAAAATCACAATTCCTTAAAATACTTCAATTTTGCTTGACAGATAACAACTATTTTAAATACGATAATAAAATATATAGTCAAACGTTCGGTATGCCGATGGGGAACCCATTGTCTCCCACAATTGCTGATATTGTGTTAGATCATCTAATTGATGAAACATTAGATAAACTGACAAAATCAAACACCAAAATCAAATTTATCGTTAAATATGTTGATGACATAGTTGCAATAATTAATAAAAAAGATACAGATATAATACTAAAAACATTAAACGAATATCACTCAAAATTAAAATTCACAATAGAAACAGAAAATAACAACCAACTTCCATTCCTGGAGACAAAACTAATAAAAAACAATAATCAAATTTCGTTCGACTGGTATAGTAAACCGATTTCATCAGGTAGAATGATTAACTATGTGTCTTCTCAACCAATTAAATACAAAATAAATACAGCTAAAAATCTAATTAACAAAGTATTTGACATCAGTGACAACATTTACCATAGTAATAACACCATAAAAATACGAAATATTCTACAAATGAACAATTACCCAAACACAATAATCAACGAGCTAATAAATAACAAACTTCAACAATTACAAAATCAAAATAATATACAACAATCATCAAAAGCAAAACCTGGCAACCCTAAATATTACTCTGTAACATACGTCCCGCACCTCACCGATAATCGAACACTAAATAACACAATACCAATTGAAAGAGAAAAAACATCGTTCGCACACAAATCCAATTCAACACTCAATACAATATTCACAAACACAAAACCAACAATAGACAAAAAAGATCAACACAACGTTGTATACCAAATTGCATGTAAAAAATGCAATATGATATACATAGGAACAACAAAACGTAAACTGACTGTCAGACTCTCAGAGCATGAAGCTGATATAAGAAGAAGAAGAACAACAACAGCACTCTCACAACATATGACTGACAACGATCATATGGCTGATTTCGAAAATGTCAAAATACTTGACAAGGAGAGCCGCACTTCCACCCGCTACACTCTAGAAAGTCTTCGGATTCAGCAGAACATAAAAACAACGATGAACCATCAAGAAGACATTGACAACATCAGCTCGATATATGGCGTTGCCATTTCCAATCTGTGATACCAAGTGATACTAGCTTTAATTTTTGTTGTTTCTAATAGTGTTAATGTTAATGTCAATTTTTTAAGTGTTAAATTGTTTATTTGTTAATTTTAAATTTCAATTTCATTTAAAACATAATGTAAAACATTATTTTTAAACATCAGAAGTAAGTTTAATTTAAAATTGTTTCCATATTCAGTTTTATATAATAATTAAGTACATATGTCCACAAGTAATACTCTAAATAATATTGTATAATTGGTTGTTTTAGATTAATAAAAAACCCCTGAAGAAGCCGGAAAAAAGCCAGCGAAACGTAGGGTAACATAAGATGAATTAGTTTTTTTTATTAATTGCATCCACCTCATCGATCATTCAAGCCCAAATAAATACATATAATATTATAATTTAATACATGATCATATACCACAAAACTTAAGAACATAATATGGTTTTATTTTCAAGAATAACTAAAGGCATTTTTGTTTTTGAAGTCGCAATATTTCAATGGGATGTCAAAAAGTGGAAAAGGAAAGTGACAGCGATATTTAACATTCGAACGCGTTTAGTTATAATGCCTCTATTCAACGTAGCATAAGTCTTATAAATATCATTTTCGCTCTAAGAGGCATTTCCATATAGAATTGTAAAAAAAACGACATCGGGATTTATGAGTTTTTTTTCCAAATAGCTGGAAGTACTGTGTACGCTATGGCATTTGTCAGCTGTATTGATGACTAGCATTAACCAGCATCCAAAAACGTCACTTTTGACTTCTCTGAACAAATTATCGATAACATATTGTAATATTTTTGCTAGGTTCTTTAAATAAAACTTATTACTCTTTTTAGTATCTCTTCTTTATTTTTACTTTCCAAATCACAACAATAAATCTCAATTTATAATCAACTCAATTAACTTTATTCAAATTTAAATCACACTTGTTTAATAACACAATCCAATAAGCAATACTTTTGCAAACTTTCATAATCCAAAATCAACTGTCTCGCTCACCGTGAACACTCCCTTATATACTCAAATAAGTTGTTCTCGAAAGTTTTTGTCTTGGAATGTTCTAGATGGTTGGAATAAGGGGAAATACATTTGACATTGGAAAAGAACTTTTTGTTTCTTCCATAAATTAGATATGCAATTTTGCAATAGATGGCGCTGTAGTAGTATAAAGCTCTGTTCACAACAATATAGATAATATTGTTTTGGCATCACCATTTTTATCGGGTCTTAGTTTAAGTCTCGAAAATTATCTGGTCTTAGCTAACTCTGTATAGATTTATGCATTTGCATGTAAAGCGCTTAGTCCCGATGTCGTTTTTTTCTAAAATTCTATATGGACTTGCGAAAAAAACACGCCTATTGAGTTTATAAATATGGCTGATATTATATTAGGCGTGTTTTATTGCAGATCCATAAGGAATTGTAGAAAAAAACAACATCAGGACTAAGCGCTTTACATGTAAATACAACAACTACTTAAATCTATACGAACTTAGTTAAGTCCAGATAATTTTCGAGACTTAATTTATGTCGATTTCCTTTACAGACTAGGGATGTTAGGGATTTCGATCTCTTGTCAAATTTCGACTTTTACGACAGATTTTACGTTCCTTCACACCAAAAAAAATCAATTTTTTTTTTGACAGAGATCAAATCCTTCGAATCCGTATTTGGAGAGGGATTTACATGTATACGAAATACGCACACTAAAAATACAAAATTTGACAAGGGATCGAAATCCCTAAAATCCCTAGTGTATAAAGGAAATCGACATTAAGTTCTGATAAAAACGGTGATGCCAAAGTTATATTATCTATATCTTGTCGATAATTTGTTCAGAGGAGTCAAAAGTGACGTTTTTAGATGCTGGTTGATGCTTGTCTCAATACAGCTAACAAATGGGCGTGCACATAGTGCTTCCAACTTTTAGGAAAGAAGTTGCTAAGTCCCGATGTCGTTTTTATCTACAATTCTATATAGACTTGAAAAAAAGACGGCTATTATAATGCTTCTACCAGCAATTATTCATTTAAGAAAATTAAGCATGCAATGAAAATTTTATATGCAGACCACAAATTTCAGAAAATACATAACTTATTTCACCAAAATGTTTCAGCATTTTTTTTCCTAGTTCCAATAAGTGAAGAAATAATTTGTCCAATAAGGCTAGCCGCGCACTGGCAACTGTGATCGAAATCAAATAGTTTAATCACCAGTTGATAGAGTACCGCGCGCTGGCAACTCTTTACTCATGTTTACCTTCCTTTTCTCTCTTTCGCTTATAGAAAACAGCTCAATTGTTGCGAATTAATTTTAGGCAATCATTTAGTTTGTGTCAAAACACGCACAGACAAGTGTGTCTGCTTGTGCGGGGGTGATGATCCCAACTAACAACTTTGCTTCCTATTTCTGAAATTAAGAATCATTCGTTGCTATAGTGCTCATATAACCATTCTTGCTGGAAGTCAAATAGCTATAGGAGTAAACTTTGATATAATTCATTGCCTAGACATTCTTTGGAGCACTTTCTATCACCTCTATAGGCGTAAAGACTCAATTTTCCTTTAATCATACTATAGAGATACTATAAAACCACATGACAGTTTATGCTCCTATAGTAATCCCAACAAACTGCTATAAAAGTCTTTATTTATTATTCGTTATCTTTATAGAATCATTATTGGACAGTTAAATTCAAGACTCTATAATCATGATCAATTTTTCTGTTGGACTCTTATAGTGCAATATAGTTCCTATAGTACTATTATAAAACTGTGCAATAGGCATACGTACACCACGTGCTTTTGCACATATAAGGATGAATTAATTACAACAACAAAATGCAGAAACCCCACACTGAGTAAATCCTTAAAAATGAAAAGTAGGATTGGGTCGAACAAACTTGCCTAAATGTAAAAAATGGCAATTTCAAAATATTAAAGTTTATGGTCGAAACTGTTTTTTAAAAATTTTTTTTAGAAAAACATTTGATAAGCAAAATTTGAATTTTTCTTATTGTATCCGTTCAACAAAATTAAATCTGAAAAAAAGATATCAAATTTTCAAAAAAGTTTTATTTTTTTTAAACCAAGAAAATATTTTAATTTTTTTCTTGGATAGAAGTTTTTTTTTAAACTTTTATCAAGCCTCTTTAAGCAAATATTATTAAAATCCGGCAAGCCGATAGTGAGAAATTTAAAATTACAAAAAATAGTTGAATGCGGTAGGCACAGTCAGTAATATTTAATAATTTCAAATTTTTTTATTGAATTATAGATCGTTAAAATTAATCGAAAGGAACAAAAATTATCAAAATTCTAGGTGAAGTTTTCGATAAAAATACAATTTGGAAAACCATTTCTTTACATTTTCAAAAAAAAAAAATTTGTCATATATCTTGTAGATTGTATTTTAAAATTTTAAATTTTAAGCTTTCCAAAAATTAAGCATCGTCTTATTTTTACGAATAGATAACTTGCCATTATGTCTATATCGCAAGTAAAAAGTCAATAGTGCAATTTATTTAAAAAAATATATTAAGTTTCATTCAAATTTCATATAAAATTTGAATCATGTTGTTTCTTAAGAAAAAAACTATTTTTTACGAATTATTTTAGCGACAGTGATTTGTATTGTGGATTGATTGACGAGACTTTTACTGCAACTGCAGTACACGACACATTTTTAACAGCTAGATTTTCGATGAAGAAGCTGAGAATAATCAATTTATCAATAAATTAATATGCTATGTATACCAGAACTCTAGCTTTTTTCACAGCTTATGCGAATAACGAAGCGATAAATATTGCTTCCTTCTAATATTTAAGTGTTAAAAGCACCTATAAAGGAAGCTTATGTGACTTTATAGGATTAAATTCATGATAAAAGTGATCCCAATTCAACGCTAGGTTTTACATATTCTAGTTTGGCCGTGCGGTTAGCGAGCAAGAGATTTGGTGCGAGAGGACCCGAGTTCGATTCCCACATTCTGCCTACACATGTAAGTAATTTTTAAATTAATTTTAAAAATAAAAGTAAAAATGAAATCATAAAAAATAATCAACTTTAAGATCTTTACAGAAATCATGCGGAAAAAGTCGAAAAACATGCAAGAAAAGCATCAAAATAAAAATGAAATCAAATAAGCACAAAAATAAATATTTTTCTTTTATTTTCCACATACTCCTATAAGTATTTTATTCTTGTGACAGTAAATCTTCTTTTCATTTCCACTATCGATGCAATTGCTGCAATAAAGCATATATTACCTCTATAACATAACGATAAGTATGTTCTTCGGAGTAACACAATTTACTCCATAAAGGTGGAATAGGAGTAAAAAAAAGTCGCCCTTTTAACTCTTTGGAGTTTTATACAACCCTTAAATGTGTGCAAGAAATAGTAATAAGAAGCTTCTCTAGATGAATATAGAAGTAAAATTGTTAGTTGGGATGACAAGCCGATTGTTATTACTCTTCTTCTTATTCTTCTTTTGTGAATAATTTAGTTTTGCTTGCACTATAATAATTGCAATGCATTTAATTTTTTGTATTAAATTTTGATTCTTACTGTGTTTTTTAAGAACATTTTTAACATAATTTTTGCCTGATGAAGGACGTATACACGTTCGAAACGTTGCATTAAATCAACATCTTTTATTGACCTAAAGCCCGCTTTAACCAGTTCATACATAAATAAAATATACAATTTTAAAGCCTCAGGCAACTTGCGCGTTAAGTAGCGTGCTCCTACCTCACAGCAAACACACAAACAGGTATTCGAAACGCAGTTTTAAAATCGGTAGAATAATACAACGTTTTCACCAAAAGATAATCTGAGATTTAAGGAAAGAGATTTATGCGGTGTTTTCACCGCACTGAAAGATTAATAAGAAGATTAACTTTGACAGCATCTATCAAAATGCTAATGTTGTTTCAATTTTTCTTATAAAGTAGAAGCGAGAGAAAGAAAATTTCATTTGTGCCAAACGATGAAAAATCATCGAGATAGCTTAAGCCTAGTACGCAGATCGAGACAAGACAAATTTTATCTCTACAATTTTAATCTCTACAAAACTTTTCCAAATCTTGCGCAAAAGTTTTAAGTTGGAGAGAATAAATCTAATTTAATGTTGTTTTTTAGTATATCTCTGGAACGGATTGTTACAAAAGTCGTTCATACCTTTTTGGAATCTCCTCTCGATGCTTTCAAGAGAAGCATCAGCACCTTTTACATAAAACCAGTTTTGACAAAAATTAATTTCAGAAATACGGTGGCGGTTAAAATTTGTCCCGCAAAATAATGCTTGTATCATTCTTTTTCGTGGCAAAATTTAGTGGAGACATTTTGTAAAGCAATTCACAATAGTATGAATTTTGCGCGTGAACTGCGTACTGCTCGGAAAAATATCCGGGACAAAATTTGTCCCAGGAAAAAAAATGTATGGGAGACAAAAGATTTATTGGAAATGGAAAAGTGAATCCGTTCAGTACTGTAGATTTCAAGTAGATTTATTTGAAATCTCGAATCGAGATGATCAATTTTTGTATGGTAAATCTAGTGATTTCAAGAAGATTTCAAGTAGATTTGAGTAAATCTCAGATTATCGTTCAGTGGAGACGCAGTATTAGGTCAGTTCGAACTTCGACCGATCGATCCTATGAAGATTTCAAGAAGATTTCAAGTAGATTTGAGTAAATCTCAGATTATCGTTCAGTGGAGACGCAGTATTAGGTCAGTTCGAACTTCGACCGATCGATCCTACTAGATTTACGAAATAAATTTGTATGGTAAATCTTCGAGATTTAAAGAAGATTTATGGTAAATCCACTTAAATCCCGGATTTACTCTTGGTGAAAACGTAGTATGAAGGGTGCGAAAAGATGACCCCTTTCACTTGAATAAAGTTAGCTTTTATTAAAAATCGCTGTATTAAAAAGCATCTATGCAATCAAATATCGCTTTCATATAAAATTTGTAAATATTTCTGTTTCTTATTTCCTGAACGGAAACAACATGGCACTGATTTTAGAATATACTTCTATTCTGTTGGCACCTTAATGACATACATGTGGGCTGTCATATTCATCTGCCAACTGTCAAGCTATAAGAAAATCAACTCCTTGTCAATCTCAACTTCGAATTCTTTCTTTCTCGGAGATTTTCTTTAATTTACCAAAAAAATTCCACAAAAACATTAACAAATCAATATTGATATTACATAAAAAATAAAATCTAATATCAACTAACTCATGTTATCGTAGCCAAATTCGCCTTTGTAATGCAAAAAGATTCGGATTCAGAAAATGTGCCACAGAAGCGAATTATATCCAAGGATCAATATCAATCGAACAATGCAGATTATGCTTTTCCAAACATATTCAATCACAGACCAACAAAGTCCTTGGCCTCCATGGAAGTGCCCGTTAAGAATTCAAATTCGGAGAATTCATCGAAACCCGAGATAAACGGCCAGTACAGTTGGACAAATAATGTTGACTTTCCCAATCGTCAAACCACAAACAGTGGCAGCGTGGTAAAAAGTTCTGTGACCTCGACCGATATGGATTTTAGTGGGTCGAAGACTTTCAACTCTCGTACTTTCGAACGTTATGTTCCCGGTGATGCACATCGGGGATCAGGCCCGGGACCTAGCAGCAGTAGTTGTTTGTTTAAATGATTGCATTTTGCCTGAGAAAAGATTATTAATGATGACATTTTCATTTCAGCAAACAGAAATAAAAAGATAACCCCCTTTATGATGCTTCTAAGTGAGGATATGCGTATATCGAAAATACTTCGAAGATTACTCGACGAAAACACCAGCACTAGTGCTTTGGAGTTATGTGCCAAACTGGAGACTGCCGTAAAGAACCAATCGAATATGCAGTACATTTGTCGTTCGTTTGACACTCTCGCCGAACAAATCATCATTATACTGAAACAAGCTCCTGTGCCATGTCTACGACAGATGGCCATAATATTCGGGCTGATGGGCTATGTTAATCGAGGAGACTTCCCTGTGTACAAGAGTTATATTGTAAAAAATTATGCATCCAGTAGAAGCATTCAAAAGTATTTGATGTTATCGCTAAAGACAACATTTAGGTAAGAAATAAGTACATACTAGATTTTAAGTTATACTAAAGTAATATCGGAATATATGTATGTATGTATAGATACATACCTTCGTTGTTTTGCTGTGTGTGCAAATTGTTCAAGGCCATGTACCGATATCAATAGTATTGGAAATACAACACAAATTCGATATCCATTTGTTCACACAATACATCGGAAAACTAACTTCTGAAACTCCCATAGGTTCGCAGTCTTAGAAATTCATAAAGATCGCATCTTTTGCAATGAAGTGACTTGTAGAATGTAAATCATACAACGGGTAACAAAAAATTATAACCAAGTACATAATATATGATGGGTTGGCCACTTTCACGTTTCACAAGCAAAATTGACATTAGGAGAAGTGATTCAAAATGAGTTATGAGTTAATATCGTGGCAAGCAAAACCTATGTCACCAATTCCTTTCTAGCTGATCGGATCAGTAAAGAAGCATCTTGGATCTTCTTCTTAAAGTAAGCGTTCGGTGCTCTTAGCGTCAATAATTAGAAATATGGGAAATATTTATAAATCAGCACTGTGTTCTAAAAAAAAAAGTTGGTTTATATAAAATGAAGACTGAATTCTTTAAAAGAGCAACAATCCCATGCACTGAACCAACCTTTTATCCGTTTGGAAAATATTCTGACATTGTTACATTAGACTGCTCTTCGCAGACGTCATGTGAAAATACCATTAAAACTGTTTGAGCATTTATTAAGCTCAAGCTTTGTAAAAACGTTATCCCACGTTATTGAGTAGATTTCTGATTCCTTTTCCTTATGTTTGTAATCATACAAGACGCATTTATACTTTTTGATTAACTACATTGGATCTTTATTCTATTCAAGTGTAAATACTCTTACATACTTGAATAATCTCATCATCCTGAGCCCAGTTTCGATTTTGCATTACATATTTTAAGATCTACGAACCACAGTACAGCATAAGCTTGTTGAGCTCTAGCTTAAGAGACAATAAATTATCATAAAAAATTGTCTTCATACAGCAAAACTTAGACAGGTATGTGGAAGTTGACTTTTGACATCGTTAATTTACAATTCAACTTGGTTTAAAATAGTGGTGGGCGCATTCGAATGATATAATCGATTCACACAACATCTCTAGATATCTCGATTCTTCACACAAATCATTCGAATACTCAAATAATTTGAATGATTTCTCACATCTACTTACTCTAATCGAAATGAGGACTCGACATTCGAGTGAATATTCGAAACCGAGAAGCGAATATTGAACGAAAAAATTGACAGTAAAGAAAACACACAAAATCGAGATCTCGAGAAGTTGGTTATTTTTGTGTATCTCGTGTGTGTATTCAACGACTTTGGGTTTATATTTATATTCATTTTCGCACTCGATGCATCTTGTAGGTTAATTATGGAATTGTAAAGGAAAGTCGAGAGGCAAGAACCACCATTATGTTATAATTTTTTTGTTTTGTTTTTCCTTTTTTTTACCTTGAAATGGAGTGTTTGATTCCTACTTTTTTATACTATCATATTGTTTCTAAAATCATTCGAATGATTATTCGATTCTTTAAATCATTCGAAAACTAATAACTCGATTTTTTAAATCATTCGATTATGCCCAACACTAGTTTAAAACAACGCTTCTCACTTGGGATTTGCATTCAAAGAACATGTGAAGAAGTTTCAAAATTAAGTGGGACTAAATCATTATGCGTTAACTCATTTAGGAACTAGTAGGTATGTTTTATTCCAACTTATAGTGATGGAAATCACAAATGATTCCAAGAAATCACCACGATATAAACATGATATCAACCAATAGTTTTAATACAATCCATCCATTATTTTACTGTTAATTTACATGTTTTTTTTTGGCTTTCTTTTATTATAGTTGTGATGCAATCAACAAACATCTGTCCGTATACAGTGAACGCATGCTCGTCACCCTCAAAGAATACTTAGAAAATGCCGATCTCGTTGATAACTTCATGGCAGTCAGTGATACAATTGTTGAATTCTCCAAACACTACAAACGTGCTTTCGAAAAACACTTCACCGACATTGTTGATATAATTGTAGGCTGGCATTTGGAAACAGAACAATCACAGTCACTTAAACACTACTGTTCAACTGTCTTGCAAAGCCTCTCGGAATATTTTGTAAAAAAATTAGATTTCACCTTTGGTTTGCTGGGACAATTTCTCGAAGATATTCAATCGGCTTGTGATGATATCAATTCAAACAGCAAATCTCCCCTAGCCAGCCCTGAATTAAGTGTTGGAGCATTTATAGGTGCATTCAATTCCATAATGAAATCGTTGGCAACTCCAAAAGAATTCATTGCCTTTACTGTTGGTAAGAATCTTTTAAAAAGCGCCGTTATCGTTATTACAAATGCAGCTAAGCAAAGTCTAAAAAACAGTTCCTGCGGTGAGACAGTCTATTCTGTGAATGAGTTCTTTACATTGATATTTAGCAATTATAATAAAATGGAAGAGCCAATGCTCATCGAGAACATCGAAGACATCATTCAAATTGAAATCAGTAACATGGATAGATTCGATGTTACTCTAGTCGGTAGTTTACTGTTTCTAGTTCTCACCATAATCAACCAACTGAAAGCGAATACACCAATGCATCTTATATCGACACTCATGAAAATGGATGGCAATTTCTTAACTCGCACCAAACTCACTCAAAACGATCGCAATTTCAAACTTCTGGTGAAGATCTATCATGAAATTCTGATGATTAAGAATGTGCCGCTCCTACTTGAAGCCTACCGTCACATTCTGATAGACATTGAAATGTCTATCGATTCGATAAACACAGAAAACGATTTGCCACAGGTGTATACATTAGCACAAGCCGAATCTGTTCTCACGTTTTACTTCTCGGCATTGGCAAATCTTGCCACACAGACTTCCTCTATAATTGGAATGTACGCACTGAACCCTTCGATTCTAGAACTCCTTATTACCAACTGCCAATCGACCAATATGAAAATCTGGTCGACTAATCCGACACTTCATACGGCTTTGATAAGCCTGCTGGCGGCTCACTGTCAAAAGAATCACAACTATCGCATGTCTAGTCGATTGCTCACTGATAATTTGTTTGCCAAGCTATCTCTGGATGAATCAAGTCCCACTTCGGAGAATTTTAGTCGAATTTTGCAATTTTTGGCAGAGATTCTCGCCCAAGCTGGTCACCTCTCTGAAGTCACTCTGAAAATTATCCTCAACTGGGTGAATAATCTCCTCAGAGATTGCAGGGAAAGTGCACATATCTTAAAGGACCACCAGCCTTTCATCGAAATATGTGATTCCCTCTGCACAACGTCAATTGTGAAACCTTTCGAGTGTGCTGAATGCATCTCTACTCTGCAGACTTATAATTTTCTTGCATCTAGAACACTGATGCTGATCAGAGGAGCCTCAATCAGTCATTTGCAGTCGACAAATGCTCGTGTAAGAGAGACTTATTGTGGAATTTTTGGCCGCCTGCCGTTGAATGTGTCTCTTCTGAATCCCAGCCTAGAGCTGGGAGTTTTTGAGTTGAAGCATGTAAAAGCCAGTGAACTCCAGCAGTGGTACTTATCAACCGCACTAACGGCTAGCCTCAAAGAAAGATACTTTCCCGATTTTATAGAAAAATTATCAATCAATAGCGAGTGTACGACGATTGAAATATTCTTTAAGGATATCTTCCCGAAGTGCTGGGTTGCTGAAATGCGTGAAAAGGCAGCTGATTACTATCGAACAACCTTAGGCAATCAGAATATGGTAACTTCATGGATACAGTGGGAAGCGGCGCGATACTGTGTGAAGAACAAACTAAGAACTAAGTTGGGGAAACCTCAAGACACTTTCTTGAAGATAGAATCGATCATTATGAAGTATGCACGAGTTTTAGCTTTGAAAGACGCCGACAGAGTTCAGAGTAGTGCTGAATTGATAGCCAATGCGAAGCATGCCAGAATTCTGCTTGGGTTCCTTGAGTGTTTGGAAAAATGCATTTACAATGCTGCCGAGGGAACTGCCTTTGCACTTCAAGCACCGGAAAAACCTGCAAAGACGTTCTTCCGAGTCAACACGTCTACTTGCAAGGAGTGGTTCAATCGTATTCGCACGGCAGTGAATCTTATAGCTATTCACTGTATGGAACCTCAAATGGTGGTTCGTTATTCAGAAACAATGCTGCGAAGTTTAGTCACATCGGGCAAAATTAACACTACGATTTTCGACCACACAGTGATGTCTCTAGTTTGGGCGCTTCTTAAGTGCAAAGAACCGGACTCCTTGCAGGGTCTGTATGTGTGGATTAAGATGAAAACAGGCATACGCTTTCAATGGATCAAATATGCGTCAGAACATGCTTCAGGGCATCGAGAGTCCGCAGCGGATGGATATGCAAGTGTGCTTGCAAGCGACGAGGAGATCGATAGTCATGTTCGGGAATTCTTGAGCGATCAAATGTTTGATTGTTTGTATTTTACAAATCAATGGGCACGGCTGAGGAGTCATTTGGATGATCTGCAGTCTGATAAGCGAGACACACTGCCAGTATTTGACATAAGTCCTAACCAGTTGGAGGTGATGGATAACTTGTATCACGATTACAACGCAGATATCTCCGTGCTGGAGCTGTCGAAATGGGATAATCTTGAAACTAAGCCAAACGAGCTACCTTCAAATTTTTCTTGCTACAAAGTGCTGAGTTCCCTTCGGAGCACGCTCACTGCGTTAACTTTAAGTGGGGACGGAAGTGATTTGACTGTTTGTTCGAAACTCATCACAGCTGGATTGCAAGAGAGTATTCAAAAACGGTACAGTGAGCATTTGCATGATTTTACCATTTTAAATCATGTGGCTTGTAAGTTGCTGGATAATAGTGATGCATGCGATACTTTCGATGCGTATTTGGCGACTGAAGATTCGGCGACTCTCACAAAATGTGTCAATTGGGCGCAGTTCTTTGCTCGCAAACAAGGAAGCGACATTAAGCACAGCATGTATTTGAATGTTGCCTCTGTG
Organism: Philhelius festivus; assembly: GCA_963931855.1. Lineage (NCBI taxonomy): Eukaryota > Metazoa > Arthropoda > Insecta > Diptera > Syrphidae > Philhelius > Philhelius festivus. The sequence continues at coordinate 3,886,635 of OZ007556.1, read as the reverse complement.
GCACGAAAAGATGGCAATCATAGATTGTGCCGTTCGGAGTTGGAAAGATTTTTCCAAGTCAAGGGGGTTGGTAAGAATATCGACGAACTCTTTACGAGTGTGCTGAACAATGAAATAAGACTTGACATTGGCGATACGGAGATATTGCAGGGATTTAGTGAGATGTCAAAATGTATGTATACTAATGTCGAGCGACAGAGTGATGCTGTAGCATTAGCTTCTGCATGTTGTCTGCAAGTGATCGAGCAGGTTTCTACACAAAAAGCTTCGCAGTATCCTGAGACTGTTTCTCGAATGTTGCTTACCCTCAGCGAATGGCTCCCGCAAAATCCCGATGAATTTTTATTAGATGATAAGAATGGTGGCAATTGTCAACAACATTTGCGGAATCTATTAATTAGTGTGCCGGATATATCAGGTGAGTTACACTTTCATATTGAATTGGAAATATTTTGTTTGATTTTATTCCCAATGAGGTTTTAACTCAGTACTTTTATCTAATCCCTTCTCTATCCCTCTATTCAACTGTTTTTTCTCATAGACTACCCTCATTCCAAACCGCACGCTTGCCTTTCCCTTTCCTATTTTGAAAGTCACATGCAATTTTTATTCTCTGACCACCACTTATATTTCACTATTATAGGTCACCCCGATGAAGACTTTAATGAAATCATACCCCCAATCGATATGGCTGTAGGAAAACTTATTCAAACGAGTGTCTTGCAATGCGATTACTCAGGAAGATCTTGGTCAGCATTTGGTAATTGGTGTTATAGATGGGGTAAGAAACTAGTCGAAGCTAAGACTGAAGACAATTGTGATAAAGCTGGATTGTCACAGCGAGATATTGAACTTATCAAAGAATTCATTGCAAATATTACGGATGAAGATGTTGCTGCTATTGTCCAAGTGCTGGACAAGCATCAAGTAACGGCTACAGAAGATGAAGACATAGAAACCAATGAAATCAGTTCAACCGAGCTAATTGAAAATCAATTGAGGAAGATTCCGATCCTGAAGGAAAAACCAGTGAACGTTATAATGTCGATAATTCAAATTTGGAGGCAAGCTCATAAGAGTGTTTATGTTTACTATGAAATGGCAGCGGAAGCTTATTTTAAGTATCTAACTCTGTCTTCGAGTCACGATGCAAAGTCGGGAGATTGCTCTTTAGTGACAGCTACTCTGCGACTCTTGCGTTTGGTGGTTAAACATGCATTTGGGTTGCAAGAAGTTCTCGAAGAGGGTCTCAGTTACACACCAACGCGGCCATGGAAAGTCATAGTACCGCAATTGTTCAGTCGTTTGAATCATCACGAACCCTATGTAAGAAAAAGAGTCTCAGAGTTGCTTTGTCGAGTGGCAGAAGACACACCACATTTAATTATTTTCCCAGCTGTAGTTGGAGCATTCCAAGAACACAAAAAAGACGAGGTAACCACCACAGATGAAGTAAATCCTCTTACATATTGTTTCAATTCATTGCTAAGCACTCTGTTAAATCAAGCTGCCGAGACTGTTGAACAAGTGCAATTGCTTGTCCGCGAATTGAAGCGCGTAACTTTATTGTGGGATGAGTTCTGGATACACTCTCTGACCCAATTGTACAACGAGTATTCTCATTTATTCAATGCTCTAGAATTGGAAGCGAAGAAACCCACGGCTATGCAGAATTATTCCAGTCTCAATGCAAAACATACTATCCTCATGACACACATAGCAGAAGATCTCAGAAAGTTATTTGCCGTCACTTCGAAGCCAGCAGAAACAAACTATGAGAGGAATTTCCAAGAAAAATACTCCAATATAATCGAGAACACCATCGAAGAGCTGAACAAGCCATTGAATTTGGCCAAAGTTAATGAATCATGGCAGAAACTTAAACAGTTATATACTGTTTTCCAGCAGCGCTTGCAAAAGAATTCACAGTCGGCGCTAAAGATGCTCGATATCAGTCCGGTGCTAGCTAACATGCGGAATACTGCTATCTCCATGCCAGGAGTTGAGACAACCGAGAACGAACCCATCTTTATTAGGGCCGTAGATAACACAGTCTATATCCTTCCAACTAAAACAAAACCCAAGAAGTTGGCATTTTTTGGAAGCAATGGAAAACGATACACGTACTTGTTCAAGGGATTAGAGGATCTTCATTTGGACGAACGCATTATGCAGTTCCTATCGATATCGAATTCCATGATGGCTAAAACTAATACCAATGTCTATCGAGCTCACCACTACTCGGTGATTCCTTTGGGACCGCAATCTGGTCTCATCAGTTGGGTCGATGGAGTTACGCCGCTCTTTGGAATCTACAAAAAATGGCAACAACGAGAAGCAGCTAGCAAAGACCGAAATGGAACGGTTTTGTTAAGACCTTCGGAAATGTTTTACAATAAACTTAGTCCTTTGCTAGCAGAGAAAAACATAAAAGTTACAGATAGTCGAAAGACATGGCCCCTGGCTACTTTACGACAAGTGTTAGATGAACTCTCGAAAGAAACTCCCCGTGATTTGCTTGCCAAGGAGTTGTGGTGTCACAGTGATAATTGTGCCACATGGCGTGCTTCCATTCGAAAGTATGCTCTATCAGTGGCTGTGACATCGGTGATTGGATATGTCATTGGACTTGGCGATCGGCATTTGGATAATGTGTTGGTTAAGTTGACTACGGGTGAAATTGTGCATATAGATTATAATGTTTGTTTTGAGAAGGGAAAAACATTACGAGTACCCGAGAAGGTTCCATTCCGAATGACACCAAATTTAGAGGAAGCTCTAGGCGTTACTGGAACAGAGGTGAGTTTTGATAATAAACTTTGTACTCTTGTTGAAATTATCGCATTACATTATATTATTATTCATTTTATTTATATTATTCCGAAAGCCATTTTACAGTACGAGTAAAGACTTGTGGCACTTGCATTATTATTTTGAATAAATTTGTTCCCTAAATTAAATGTTGACGTGTCTACATTAAGTAAATCCACCACATACGTGTCCAGGATTTTAATGCAATTGACACCCAACATGTAGTAGGTATAAAGATAGGTACAAAAATAAATTAGTGAACATTTGGTATCTATTTGGAATTCCGAATGAATTTTGGGATATTACTCAAAATGAAAAAAGAAACGTGGTGCCCTGGTCGTCGGAAAAATATTTTCTGAGAGTTATTTTTCTGGCTCTGGCTAAGCTGAGGCATTCATTCAGAAAGGAACTGGGATAAGCTCTACTCCTCCTCTTTATCATGACACTTTCAGCATAAGTCACTTTCCATTCTTTTCACGTGGGTTCTGATTTAGTTTTGATCCTTTAGGATTCCAACCCAGAAGGACAGCTTGCTTACGTCAAGGAACCAATATGTTTCTTCCTTAAAACATCCGACCTTACAATTTCTCAAATCCCATATACTCATGAACTGTCTGCGGAATTCTAGCTTTTTTTTTCTTCTCCAGTATCGTACCGAGAATTCGATTTGGCTTGATCAAGAGGTGAACCGTTTTAAAGTAATTCACATGACATTTCATTCATATCTCACGGTGTCCTGAGACCCGTCTAAGGGCAACTGTTTCTGTTGCGCTGAGTAATTCTAGCTGTCAAGGTATATATCAATGTAACTATCGACTAGTTCGCATATGGAAAAGTTCTTTGCGGCCCTAGAAGCTGCATGCATTTCCGCTTGAAAGACATTGCAGGAACTCGGAACTTATATTAATCTTTTTAAGGGTGGGTTAGCTGAAAATGTCCGTTCCATCTTGGAACCGTAAGTAAAGCCCGATAAATGCATTTATGAGCCGGTTTTCCGTCAAGGACTATTTCGGTCGTTGAGCGCTATTTGGTCGCCATATTACTTTCGTAAATAGATCGTGTGAAAATAAAAATTTTCAAGACTGAAAATCGCCTTTAATTACCGTAAAAAAAACTGTCACAGACGATAGTGATAATACGAACGAAAACGGCTTGACGATGTACGTGTTTCTTGCAGGAGTGACAAGATTTCTCTTCCGAAAATTGTTACTGCTTCAAATTACTCCGACAAGACTTTCTATTTCATGCTAGTTTGGGTACTTTTTTTGGTAATATTAGTTTTTTTTATAATTTATAACAAAAACACATTAAGTTATACTTTATATGGATATACAATAAATATAGATACTCGTAGTAGTTATGTTCTTGCACATTATATTTTACCATCGACATTTTATTGTATTTATTATTTTATTATGATTATATTCTTCGCAATTCCATGGAGCGATAATTTCATTAAAAGTTTTCGTTGAATTAATTTTTGTTCTGACCAATATACTGCAAACTTCACAAGGTGAATAAAATATTCCCGCCGGAACAAATGATTTATTAGGAATCACATCTAAGGTTGTCAACTGATTTCTGCTTGTTAGATTAAAAACAAACTGTTCGTTTGTTTCTGGAGAATCTGTTATATTTTTTGGATCGGGATTACAATTTACCACTGCACTTATGTATTGAAGGGATCCGGTACGGGGTCTAGTTCCACCCGTTGAAGTTATTTGTGGAGTCTTCTTTGGTTGAGATCCATTCCGGGGACAATGTTCCCATACACTGTAATCGCTATTGTTGGCACAATTCGGATTGTTGCATTGTAAAAGTCGGCAAAAAGACCTACGAAAATTGGAATTCTTCCAAGCATAAATAATTGGATTCAATCCAGAATTGAACATTGCCAATGCAAGAGCGGCTCTGTACAAAATTGGACAGGCATCGAACATCACAAATATTTGCAGACAAGCAACCAAGAAGTAAGGTAACCAGCATATTGTAAAACCGCCCATGATAAGAAGAACAACCTGCAAAGAAATAAAAATTTCAACATTAAGTTCTGATTAATAAAATTAATAGCTATCACCTATTATTCAAGAACTAGCGTATAGACAACATTTTAAATTAATCAAAATTGAAAAAAAAAAAACGAATTTTTTCTTAACTTTTTTTAATATTTGGTCACTAAAAACGTATTTTTTTATATCAAAAAGCACACTGGGTGTTGGCTCAACTTTCCTTTAAGGTAGCACGCGTATAATAATATAATTTTTATTTTTACAGTTAGATGGTGGTGTCAGTAGAACAGATTTAAAATATTAAATTGAGGAAACACCGTTAAATAAAAAAAAAAACGTTTTGTTTTTCAGTTTAACCCCCCTTTTTTTATAATTGTTTTATTGACTAACAGTACTGAAAGTGACCAGTTTTCAATATTTAATATTTCTTAGGGTATATAAAGTTAACAAGCAGGGAGTTAATTCTCTATCTGTGAAACTGTGAAGTGATAAGTTTTTTTACAACTTCACACATTATCCGATTCGCAAATTATGGAAAAAATTAATAAATTGTCAAAATATTTTCAAATATTAAATTTGTTTTCACACTCAAACGATTTTGTGAAGAGCCCTGATAAAATATGAAAATAACAAACAAAATTATACTCAAAAATGAGTATCGCGTATGAAAAATGAGAGCATTTCTCATTTTAGTACTGTTTAGTACATGTTTTGACAAACATTTATAAGAATAAGTTCCAGAATCGCATTATGTGAGTTAATGAAATGTAAAAATGAAAAATGGCTGTGAAAACTGAAATGATAACTTTTTTATCACTTCACAGTTTCACAGATAGAGAATTGACTCCCAGGCATCTATATCAATAGTTTTTTAGCTTAACAGTACTGTGCGTGGCTCACTTCGAGGGTTCTCAGGATTTTAACTCCCTTTTCAAGGGCCACACCCGCTCACGCAACTTCGTTGCTCCGCTTATTGCAAAGTAATGTCAGTTCAGAAACTTCCCTTTAATCAACAAATAATTCCCTTAGAAAATTGACAAAAAAAAAAGAAACATTTCCAATAATGTCCCAAAAATAAACCGACTCCCATAATACTTACATAAAGATAAATCTCAAAATAAACAAAATAAATGTACGACTGGGCGCACGAACTTGCTCCTAACACTAAGAATTTCAAAAATAAATGGTATTAGAGAAAAGCTTAAAATTAAATTTTTAAATGACTAAAACAACTTATTTAGTAGTTGGATGTAAAAATAGAATGCCATGTGATTCAAGCAAATATAGGTTTATGCTAGAACAGAAATTATAATTCTTTGTAGTGGTTTCTTAAAAAAATAAGCTTTTACATAAAACATTTTTAAGAAATTTTGTTTATAAAATTCTGTATTTTAAAAAATAATCGAAAGAAAAAAAATTTAAACAAAATTCTCGGAACCGTGAAATACGATTTTAAAAAACCATTTTTTAACATTTGTATGGAGGGTCCGTTATTTTTAGGTAAAATATTTTTTTTTCTCATATCTTGTAAATTATTTTAAGAAACTTTTATTTATCAAGTTTTACAAAAATCTAGCATGAGGTTTCAGAAATATTGAGTTTTCAAAAAAAAAATGTTGCAACATTTTTTTAAAAATCCAATAAAAAAATTTTGAAAATTTGAATACACAATAATATTGAAACTGCTGGGGAGCCTTAACATAAAAAAAATGATCAAAACCAGTCGTACCATTTTTGAGAAAATCAAAAACAAAAAAATGGTTCCAAGGGGGGTACCAAAAATAACAATTTTTTGGAAAAATTTGTCAACCAAATGAAATTTTTTGATTTTTTTTTTAATCTGTGGGATGGTTTTTGAGAAAAAAAAATATTTATAAAATTTCGAAAAAATTCGTATGGCAGGTACCATTATTTTTGGTCTTAAAAAAAAGAAAAAAACATCCGGGGGGAAAAATTAAAACCCATATCTACCAAGTTTGAAGAAAATCGGCCGAGCCGTTTAGCTGTACTCGAACAGACAAGACAGACAGTTAGAATTGCGAGACCCACTTTTTTGGTCTTCGCTATCATCGTAATGTCAACTTTGATGAAAATCTCGAGTTCGATTTTTTTTTCCGAATGCATAACTTGCCTTATGCATTTTGTATGGAAATTGAGGAACTTAAATTAATTAAAAATAGTTATAAATGTTTCCTCACTTTAAAGTTGTTGGTATTGTTATTGCAAAGTGCTAATCTACGAATAAAACTATCCGCGTGTAAAAATTAGTGTTACCTTAAAGGAAAGTTGAGACTTGTATTTAGTTAAATATTCATTAAAAATAAAATAAAAAAATATTCATTAAAAATAAAACATAATAACGTTAAATTTTTAACTTGAAAATTTAGTCTTCGAAAATATTTATTAAAAGAACCTTATGATTTTTTGACCGTTGGTTTTAATAATTTGTTTACAATTATAGCATTTTTAATTATTCCTGGTCATGTTTATCTTTCATTGTTTTAAGTCCAAAAATAACAGTACCTGTCATAATTTTTTTTTGATTTTAGAAAATATTATTTTTTTTTAAATCCTAATTTCTTTTAGTAGCTTATGGTTAAAAAAAAGGTTCTTAATTAATAAAAATACAAGAACTTTTTTTTTGGCTTTCTCAAAAATCTTTGCGAACGATTTTGATTTTTTGTTATGCCAAAGCTTCTTAAAAGTTTGAATAGTAAATATTGAAATTTTTAATACTTTCTAAAAGATGTAAAAAATAGTTCTTTTATGCATGAATAACAGTACCTAAAAATGGTTAAAAAAAATTGTTTTTAAAATATAAAGGGCTCCTAGAATTTCGATAACAATTTTTTATGTCGCTTAATTTTTAATTAAGACATTTTTAAACTAGCTACCTGCTATTCAACTTTTTTATTTATATTTTGATTATTTCATTTTCGACATTATTATTATTTATGATTATTTCATTTTGGACATAAGGGATTTAAATACATACATACATATAGAGACGCATCTAAAATGTCATAATGATTTTTTTTAATTTAATTTTTATTTGCTCGAAAATAAAACAAATTAAATTGTTGAGTTGAGATGCCATTCTCCGACAACTATGGCCATTTTTACATAACTGCCTTTAAAAAACTCTGAAAAAAGGCCAAATTAGACTTTACTTATATCATTCACACGTCAATTATTTTAGCTGTTAGTTTCTTATCCACATCAAAGGAAAAAAGAAAAACGTTTTTGAGTGTAGTTCGATATAATTTTCTGGTTAAATTCTTGAGACTATTATGAAATTTATCTCAAACCAAAGAATGTTTAAGTATACGGCTATTTAGTAAGACACCAACGATATCCCGTCGATTTAAAGCTTTTGCTTATGCATATTTATATTTGCTTAAGAAATCACATAACATTTCTTAGCTCAACACACTTAAGAAGTTTTTAAAATAAATTTCATGCTTCTGAACATTTTTCGATAATAACATCGATGTGTTTACATAAAATATATATTTAAAAGTCCAAGTCTTTCAAACATAAGAGCAAGTTCGTGCAACGAAGTCGTATACTTTCAGGCATCTTATTTCTTGTTTCCATCCAACGTACAGGCTCTAGTGGTTTGATTTATGTATACAAAATATCCTGTTTAAATTATTCTTTCATTGATTTTCTTTAATATTGAAATAATATTCTCCTGGGTGCAAAAGCAAACTTATTTAGAACTAGCTGAACCCAGCCACGCTAAGCAGTTTGATTGGTAAGACAACACGTCTTGATCGCCACGTAATTGCTTTTAAGTACAAATTGTTTGGAATTAAAAATATATATATTTATTTATAATGTAGTTGTAGTTAATGAAAAATGCATAAAATGCATTGTTTGTTTTGTTAAAACATCTCCTACTATACAATGAGGTTAGAAAAATAGACTAATTCTACCGAAAATATGAATTTATGCAAACAAAATCGAAAAAATACTTTTTTGGACATTTTTATACAGGGTGCGTTTTGTGTTGCAGGTCGATTTTATTTGGTTACAATTTTTGTGTGAATGAAATTTGTCAGTTTGCATTCCACAGTCCTAGAGAAGTGGGCGATAACAATTATTATGAAGTACCTAATGCAGCAACAAGGTGTTGAAATTTTAAATAATTATATAAATTGATAAAATAACTCCGCGAAGAAAATTGCTTCAATATTTTGCTTTTTTTGCTGAGCAAATTTTTAATTTTTTAAATTTTGCCTTAATTGCTTAAAGTAAAGACTGGGCGAAAAATAAGCCAACCGTACGCCAGAAAAGATTGATTTATTGAGGCAGAGGGTTGCTGAATGTCCGGGTGCTTCTCATCGATTCCGTGCATATAAAAATTGTGAACGTCTCCGTCATGTTTGCTACAAATTCTCAAAAAAGAATTTGTTAAATTAGTTAAATTATAAAATTGTATTTTAGATTTTATTAATTTTTTTTTTCTCAAAATGAGACCATACCTACAATAATACATCTATTTTTTTTTATCAGAATGGTTATAGTCGTTTTCGAGATAAACAAGATTTTTAATAATGGTTGAGAAGCAGGTAAGTTTTAGAGCTAAAAAAATTCGATTTCTCTTTTAGGGAATCATCGAAGTACCAAGTTGGAACCGCTTCAGTGGTTTAGTCAAGTCAGAATAAAATCTTGTGCTCCGTTTTTTTACCATATGCAAAATTTGTCCTATAGTGCCTACATATCCCAATATCGCAATATAACAAGGTTCAGTATTTGTTGGGTCTATGAGCCATAAAAAATAATTAACATTTTTTGTAAAGATATTGCACATCTTTTTTATTTAATAACTTATTTCAGTTTTGTTTCTTTAAAACCATATTTATATGTTTGTGTGCATAATTGCTTACAATAACAGATTGAGTAATAAATTATCAGAAATAAAAACATTAGGGAAAGAATTTTGGATTAAACGATAAATCCGTCAACAAAATTAAATTCGTGAATTTGAGGCTACATACATACTTATTTTAAACAATCGGAATTTGTTACTGAGTTGCTTTTGAAAATACTATTTTTCCCAGATGTGACAATTCTTTTCAAAACTTTATTCCTACATTTAGTTTCCTTTATATACATTGTTTTGAGAAGATTATGAAAGGGATTTTATAAATACATATTTCGGTTTTTTTTTCGTTTTCAAAGTTAAATTATGCATCTGTATATGCTTCACATAAATACGAGAAACATTTCTATAAATTACAGCAATGGATTCTTACACAATATATTTCACCTCAAAACAAACAAATAATGATCAATAACTAATAAAAAAAAGTTTGCCTAAATAAAATCGATGGTGTGCGGCCATTTATTATCACTTCTGAAAATTTGTTTACCTTTTTAATGTGAATTGTTTTTTACTTAGGTCATCGTTTACAAACTTTTATGTAAATAGATTTATTTTTTTTTTCTTAATTAAACAAGACTCGCTAGCCAAAAATGTGTAGTTTATTTTGATGTTTCAAAGATTATCTCACCTGTACGGACTTTGAATCGGATGGAAGAACTTGACAACATGTGGCCGTCTGCAGTTGCTTAGCTTGCTTGGCTGCTTCTTGCCATATTCTTAAATAAACAAACAGCATACAAATCCAAACAAGACTAAACACAGGTGTTATAATTCCCACAATATACCACGACGGAAGAACTTCATTGAACTCGCACTTTGTTGCGGTGTCCCAGTGATTGTGAAACACCGGAATGGAAGCCAATATCGCTCCCACTATCCAACCCAATGCAATACCACAAACTGCGACTCGCCTCGTGATAAATCTATTTGCGAAAGATATTTTCTTTTGTTATTTTTTTTAATCTCAAACAAAACACTTTTCGAACTTGGTGACCTCCAAACTCACCGTCTATAGTGCAAGGGATACATAATGGCAATATATCGATCGATAGCTATTGATATTAAATTCCACATTGAGATACAGCATGCAAATATTATAATCCAGAATCGAAGTATGCACAGGAACTCGGATTTTCCAATACCTAAGCCCAGAAAAAAAGATAAGTGGTAGGGAAGTGTTAAGCCGACAATTAAATCCGACACAGCAAGCGATAGAATAAAGAGATTCGAAACGACCGCCCGTAATCGACGACATATCCGAACCGCAATAATGGTCAGCAGGTTGCCGCCAATTATGAAAACCATAAGAAGCGCATGCACGATAATCCATACAATAATTTCCACGTCAAATTTGAACACATACGAATCTGCATCCAGATTAAATTCATCATCAGTTTCATTCAGAAGGACACAAATTGCATTTTCACAAACTGTTTTTCCCATTTCAAAAGTTCAATTTTGAATCCACATTTTCGAGTAAAAATTAAATAAGTAGCGCAAAACCGTTAGCAGTCCACTCTCTATCGGTGGCAAACTGTAAATGGCTTTCGACGATTTATCTTTATCAACGACATGTCTAATGAGTCAATGAATTTCAGTATAGTAAAAAAAGTAAAACAGTTGTACAGAAGATAGAAGTAGACATGAAAATGAGGCACAGACGTGAGGAAATCATAAAGTTGTTATTTTTATTTTCCGAAAAATTGTCCAAGTCTCCTACTCGTATATCTTCCGTACTACAATAGGGGTAGTGATTAGTGTTGCCACACTGTTACACTCACAGTAAAAGTATTGCTATTTGCATTTCTTTGCAGCGTATGTTTAATAGGTGTAACATTTTCAATTTTCTTATAGATTAAATAAACGCACCACTGGGTCGCACGAATTTTCTCTTAAGATAAAAAAATGATCTGAAATTCATTTTTTAAAGGCTTAAGTCATTTAGTTGCTTAAGCCAAAAAAGAATGACATGTGATTTTTTAACCAAATATAATTTTTATGCAAATGCAATTTTTTTTAAAAAGTTTATATATGTATAAAAACTTTTAAAAAAAATTAAATCTTAATATTTTTTTTTTGAAAATTCGATATCCAAAACGGATCAATGATTTTTTTGAAACTTAATTTTCATTTGCACAGTAATCAAAACTTAAAATTATTGACATATCAACCTTTTTCTAAACTTTCTAGCTTCTGCATACAAAAATATCAAAATCCGTTTTTGAAAAATTGAACAGGTGCTTATTTTTCTTTTAAAACTTATAGAATAAGAGCCGGAAACAGATTTTGGGAGTGTTGGTATAACCAAAATTCATATACATAGATGAATATTTAGATATACGCAATATTATACCAAATTTCATCGTCTGGCATGTTTTTTTTTTTTTCCTCCCGGGTGGGGCTGGGGAATTAAAAACGTTAATTTTTCTAATTTTTGTGTCGGAGGTATAACCACTTGAATTGATATATGAACAATAGAGGATTGTGCCCTGATTTGAAATACGTAGGTCCCAGACGCTTTACTTTCAGGTTTCTCCCTGACATACGCCCCCAAAGAGGACGAAAAACCAACTTTTGATGTTCGAGGTATAACAAAATTTGTGATATACGAATTATATCTCTGATTAAAAATATATAAGTTCCAGACGTTTTGGTTTCAGCCTTCCCACTGCCAGATAGCGCTAAAGTATGCAGAAATTTAACTTTTTTCATTTAAAGTATAACGAAGGTTACTAAAATTTTTCAATTTCTGTCGTCAATTTGTTCAAGTCTATAAAATTTAGTAACCTCTTCGATTTTTTAATCACGCGTTATGTCATCCGTCCTGTATTTATTTAATCATTAAATAAAAAAATTTATTATTAATCAGTTTAAGTTTATTTCATTTAAAAAACTAACACTGTAAGAAAAATCTTATAAGTTAGTGATAGTATATAGTCTCGTAGTGTTTTTGAATTATACCATATTTCTCTTACTATTGGAGGATGTTGTTTGTAAATCTATTTATTTTACTTGAGAAGGATTCTGTTTACCAAAAACTGCCAAATAGTTTCGAGATCGATATTTTGAAATACCTTAAAACATATCTTGCCAGATTTCTGCAAGAAGATATTAATCTGGAAAAGGCTTTAAAAATATAAGGATCTAATGACGTACATAAAATAGCTTTTTGTAGTGTTTGCGCCTTTCATGAAGACCATCGCCGATTTATATCAACAATCCTTTATTGTTTATATACCTACAAATTCAATTTGTTATACCTACGACACAAAAATTGGCGTTTTTGAACCCCCACCCTGGGCTGAAAAAGTAACTCCCGATGTGTTTCTCGAATTGAACTATGTTTTCTAAAAATTGGAACAAATTTCACACGTCTCTAAAAAAAAAAAAACCCTAATACACCTACTAATGAGCAATACATAATGAAATGAAAAATACATAATAACAAAATCGGCCAACTCATCGAATGAAAAATAAGGTAATAAATCAAAAATTGGTAGCATTCAAAACTACATAAACGAAGTTCAATGAAAATCGGTAAAGTCGTTTCCTAAAAAATCTGAATAAGAACAGAAGTCTTTGTATTGCATCTACATGTTTAAACGAGCTTGGTTTCTCTCCTAGGGAAACATAAGAATGCTCAAAGTTTCAAGCTCGATGTTCACCTGAACGCATATACTAACAGACCAAGAATTTTCCATCATCGTATCATGTTGTAATACGCAGTGTTTTGAAGCTGAAATAACATGAAGCTTATAGACAAGACATCAGAATATTTCGGGCCAACATGTTAGTTTATTATTCTAATATAAAGGGAATTGGGTCTGATTAAACCGTATTACCATAAATTCTGCATAATAGTGCTTGGTGCTTCAAAGATAATTCCAACTAGACTCAGGTGCAAAAGTTTACCCAAGGAAAATTAAATGTTCCCACGATAGGAATTGTCAAAAATTTTTTTAGAAAGTTGTATCCTTATCGGATTTGAATCCTCTAGTATTAACAATTAATAAATAAAAATTTAAATGAATCCAGGCAACACTGGTTTTGATTAGTAGTCGTAGATAGGTACATGTTGATTGCATTGAAGTACTTTGAATTGATTTACATGATCATAACAAATATTCAAGTTGTTTTCGCTATTATTTTTGGAACATTTGTAGGTAATACTGCGTGGGAATAATATAGACTGAACAACAATGACATTGTAAATGATAACCCTCTTTGAGGAAACACTTTTAACATAAACGGCTGCTTTATCTATAGTATATACCTATATCCCATCTATCGTGTGCTTTCGATTTCCTAAGTGCAACTGATTGAAATTGATATCTCCTGTGAATTGTTTTTGTATATGTATATTCATATGTATTTTATTAATGTATGCTATCAACAATATAGTTTTGTTATCTTTTTGAGGTATGGGAGAAATAAATTAAGCAAGCAATGTTATTTTATTGGATTAATAAAAAGGTTTACTGGCACCTTTTGGTCGACAGTAATACATCAAATAGCTAACTTGCACTTTCATGCGCTGAACAGAAAGATTGCGAAACCTTTGTGGTCTGTTATTAGAATATCATCCACGACAGAATGAAGAAAAACACAGATTACCATTATTTGTTATATGCTTTATTGAATTTATACTTACCCATTAGCCCTTTTAAATTTCCTACAACTTTAATTTTCAGGGTGCATTCCGCTTGGGTTGTGAACATGTCCTTAAAACTCTGCGCAAAGAAAGGGAAACCTTACTTACTCTTTTGGAAGCTTTTGTCTATGATCCACTTGTTGATTGGGCAGTTGGTGACGATGGCACAACCACAAGCACCCGCTCGACAACAGCTCTAGCTGCCGCGGCTAAAATTACTGCCCTTAAAGCAACATCAGCCGCCTCGAACAGTGCAGATGACTCTAAGAAGAAGAAAAAATCCGAAGAGTGCAAGAAAACCGAAACTGAAGTAACTAGAAATACAATTCTGGCTCGTTTTACGGAAATCAAACCCTACTGGACACAGTATAGGTAAGCATCTCGTTTAATAAAGAAATTTTTTTACCAAAAAGATAAATCAATTTATAGGGACGAAGTGATTTGCAAACTGCAACAAGTCCTAAATTCGCTCAAGGATCTCGAAGACAATCGTGATAGTATTCACCAATCTGAAATGCAACGTGATGCGTTGACCAAGCAATTGGCAATGATTCGTGAACTAGAAACTCTAGGAAGTGCAATGGGAAGCCATGCTTTGAACACTATCTCACAACGATACAATACATATAAAAAATCTGCGGATGAATTTGCTTCTGTAAAATCAAACATTACTGATTATCAAAAAGACCTAAGAGCCACTACGACTTTGTACTTCCATACGCTGCTTGGTTCTAGTGGTCTAGGAGAACTGAATTCTCTACGAAGAGTCATACAGTGCACCAAACCCACCAATGAGTTTGATATTGTCAAAGAACTCTTAGAAAACAGTGCTCAGAATGTTTTGTATGGAAAGTCTGACTTTGCCCGCAAAGAAATGGACAACACTTTGCAGCAACAGGGAAAAGCTGCATTCATATGCACCGATGCTATTAATCAATATGTCCAAGTAATGCGATTTTATCCACATTCAAAACTGAGAAAATCCCGCTTGGTCAAGTATGAGCGATTGTATCGTGATCTCCTGGAAGGTCACAAGGAACCCGGTCAAATCAAAAACGAATTGCATGCTCTTGCAAGTGAAGAACTCGTTTTGAGAAATTCTCCAGTATTTATTGATTTGGTTGTGGGATATGCGACTAAACTAGAACAAATGTGGATTGAAGCCAATTTCACGCTGAGAACTTTTAATATCCCAAACGAGCAGAATATTGTAGCGGTGAGTGTAAAATTCTGAAAAGAATCACAATGATAATTTAAATAACTATTTTTTACAGGAGCAGCAAGACAACTTAAATGAAAATAGAAATCGATTTTTAAATACGGGCATCGATGCTTTACATTCCTTACGATTTGCCACACTTAAGCACATCGTTCAATCCAATGAAGAAATGTTCTTATTCGAGACGTCAACTGTTGATGTTCTCGATTACCAAATCAATTACATACAATATTTGCAGAGTTCACAATACATCTTTGAATTGTCCCCCGGTGTGTTGGACATCCTTGCAACTCTGGAAACAGCATTCTTGGCAACCAGGTCACTTAGATTGGCATCGCATTGCAAAATACCATCATTAATTGTTGAACTCTTTATGATTAATGACGACGAAGATCTGATTAATATAATTGGAAATGCAATTGGTTCCGATGGAAACCAAGATGTAAGCTTCAAAAATGAAATGGGTGGTTTGAAGAAATCCAGTTTGAATTTCGTTCTGAACGAGATCGATCATTGCCTTACAAGTTGCCAAAAAACATTGAATGACGCCAAGAAGTGTCTAAGATCGGCCACGAACTGGGAACAGTTTTCATCAGCTCAAGTGAATAGCAATTTCAAACAAGTAATCGCAGAGTTGCTAAACCCCGGGCAAGATTATTTTGAACAGAACAAAATATTTGCGCTATCGCAAGTTTTTTCAATAGCCAAACAACAAACCGAATCTCTTTGCAATAGTCATCTGGACGATATTTATGATGTAAGAGCGATTGGTCAACCAATAAGGACATTTATTAATGTCATTCAGGAGAAAATCATAAATGGATTGACATCTCTTGTTGGTGCACTTGTCATTGAAGATCTCAACTCTAGATATTTGCAGGATTTTCCAGACATCTACAATCTAGAAAATCATATTCACAACGCAAAAGATCTTGCTGAGAGCATGTTTGTTTGCCATCAGCGTAAATGTGGTTTGCAACTGATGCAGACACAGCTAGATTTGCAACTGGAAATTGTAGAGCATTTAACTTTGATTGCTTCTGCGCATTTTTGGGCAAATGAGTTGAATTTACGTGCCCATGCTCCGCCCCTTGGACACATTATTTCCAGAGAGAAACTTCTGGCTACGATGCAAAGCAGTAGGCAAAGTCTTTCAGTGTGGAAGATTACAATGGAAAAGATTCAAGCTGAAATCGATGAAAATACTTGTGCCATAATTCCGCGATTGAAGTGGGCTGCAGGAGCCAATCCGAATATGGTAAGTGTAAAAGACCAATTCGAGGAAATGTCCAGCATTCAAATGGAAAAATTTCGAGCACACACCAGTTTATCGAACACGCTAATGGAGTTCACAGGAGTAATAGTTCAATTTGAACTTTTCCGAGCCGAGAACCAGGAGATGGATAACATATTTTTGGATGCAGTTTCACAGTGGGAGGATACTTATGTCGCAGAGAGACGAGTAGCCTCTTTAATCACACCTACTGAACAGTCAATTGTTCAGCTTCTCGACCCAGAAGGTACCGTCGATCAATGTTGGATTGACAATATATCGGGGCTACTAGATGAGATGACTTATGGAGTTCACAGGCAAATTGCCGATCTAGAGAAGTGCGCCCAAAACATTCAAGAGCAAGTGTTTAGTTGTTCTAGTGATCTGCAATCCCTGATGGATACCCAGCTCAGAGTTGATATACGTCAATTACTCAAGCTTTTCTCGAAGGTAGACACCGAGAGCCAAAGCACTGCTCGGGTACGGGAATTTCAGTACATTTTCCGGCAATTCTTCGCCCAACTCAATGATCTTAACATGAAAATTCTGTGTAGGGACTTTGCCGAGGCCAATGTGCGGCAAATGTTCGAGCAAGCGAACGATTTAATACGAGATGTTGAGCAGAATCACACGGATCTAATTGACCTAGTTGAAGATTTCCACGCAGACTCCATGGACCGCCGAAATGTGGGAGGTCCAATACAAAATGATCCAAAGAAAGGTTATTTTTTTGAGTTCTTTTAAGTATGAAACGGAATTGAAAATTATTTCTTTTTCCCCTTTCAGGTAACCAACGTGAGCAAAAGCGCAACGCATACGCCGTATCCGTATGGAAAAGAATCCGCATGAAGCTGGAGGGGAGGGATCCCGATCCAAATCGTCGCTGTACGATTTCCGAACAAGTTGACTATATGATACGCGAGGCAACGAATCCCGATAATCTGGCTGTTTTGTACGAAGGCTGGACACCTTGGGTCTGAAGCAAGTCTCCATGCATTAAGGACCATGAGTTGTCCTGGGACTCATCTTCAATGCAACCATATAAATTACAAACAAAAAGAAGAAACAAAGAAACAATTAGCCGAATATTTAAACAAAAAACAAAAAGTTTGGAAGCACAGCATAAGCAATCCAAACAAAAAAAATTTGATTCAAAATTACTTCCAACAACAAACAAAAAATGCGGGAACCACCGTGCCACCGCCTACGCCTCCCATATAGAGTATCTCGTCCCTTAAATGCAAGCCAATCGCCATTCAATTATATCGTAGCAATGGATGTGGGTGTTGCATGTTAATTTTGTTAATACATAAATCGTGTGCTGCCTAATCCGATATAAATAGTGCTTGAGATCTGAGATGTAATCAAAATGGAATTCCGCGCATGCAGATGTCGAAGGTAAATCATCTGCATCTGGACTTGAATTCTATTCTAACCGGAGTTTCCTAATTGGGGCGCCACTGCAGCCGGTGTCTCTTTAGGTGCGAAGGTGGACGGAAATATTTTGGAAAAAAAAATCTTTTTTTCTCTTATTTATAATAATTAGTAGCTGTTTATGATTTGTTTCTTTATTTAAAATTAAAACCAACAAAAATTCAAATAAAAGAAAAAGAACAATTATTTTTTTGTCAGTTTATAAATTAGTTTTGATTGGATTGTTTGTCTCGACCGATAGAGCTTTAGAAACTAGAACTCGATGTTTATTGTTAAGAATTTTGTTAAAATGTTGATTTCGTGATACCCCCGTTTGGTTTTTATAATTTTGGGCGTACTAAACTACCCTTAAAATGTTTGAGCACAGTGCGAGCATTTTAGGAAAGTTGAAGAGGAATTAAGAGGAGATGCACATTGGTTTTAAATATTTGAATATCATAATGGGAGGGAAATATAAAGTTGAGTAAGGCATTCCGCATTCGTGCGGCTAAAGAAAGAATCTCTGAATTTAACAGTACGTCCGAAGTTTGGCTCAACTAATAGAGACTCCCTGAAGCGCGAGTATTACGTTTAAATTGTGTTAGGGGAGGAATGAAACTGGCTATTTCACTAGAACACTGTTTATAAAAATAACGGTAAAATAATGAAAGAAAAGAAATTATACTTCTATCGCCTATCATTTTTAAGGCTCTGTTTTTGGATTCTATCCAAGAGACTGAAGTTAGTTATTGGAGCACCGATCCAAATATGGGAATTATTTTCGAGCTTTGGACGAATATGGGCCTTATAGATTACAATAATCTTACTTTCACCAAAACGATGTAATTATTTGTGCCACTGTTCGGTGAGATATACCACCAGATCACCGGTGGACCTATTGCTACGAAGGTAATACTCCCGGTCATTGAGAAGCTTTCGTTCTTCAAGATATTTTTTGAGCTGATAATTTATCAGCGTTACCATGACCTTGGAAAGAAGGGATGTAAGTGCAATTGGACGATAGTTTGATAGGGAAGAAGATTCGCCTTTTTTAGGAATATGCTGTACAAATGCATTTTTCTATCCACTCGGAAAGAGACCAGTAGACTAAGACAGATGGAAAAGCTTATTCAATGGTTTGCCAGCGTTAAAGAACAACTCTTCCTAAATTTTAGGAAAGGATGGATAAAATTTTAAATTTAAATTACATTTTAATTATTTACACTCATAGACCTAAATCCTTAACTTAGCTAATGTTCTAAGTTCAGGACTCTGTTCTATTTCTTTCCTCATTTACATAAAATCTTATTTTTAATACCGATGGGGTTTTGGTAAAATCACTGCTCACTTAAGTTAAAATGTTGTAAGTTTTCTTAACACCAGTTGTAAGCTGTATAAATTTATCATGTGGTTGCATACCACCTGCCGTACAGCATACAACTGTTTATGAACTCTATAATATGTTGTACATAATAGCAGATTCAAATTTATTTAAAGGTGTTTAACAATTCTAAAAAGCATTTTTACTGTCGACATATGTACACAAGTGTGTAAGTATTGTATTTTGGAACCGTAAAACGAAAACACGAAACTCGAAAAGGAAACTTCTAAACAATGTCGGTATTTTTATCAAATTAAGGGAGGCTGATGAAGAAGTCCAAGAAAGAGGTTTTACATTGTCAATCGTTCTCTTTTTCTACAGACCTTTAAGACAATACTACAGCCTACAGGTTCCTACTTGTAATGCATGTGAATATGCAGGGCCCGTATTACGAATTACGATTATCGTTTAAAATGCCTCGTTATCGTTAAGTTGCGATTACGTTTTACGATACTCGTTTTTTTAAAACGATAATCGTTTTCTCTTACGACTGCTTTTGGCACTCGTATTTCATTGTTTGGACACATGTACTATTTTTGACAGAAATATTGAAAGAATGAAGTTGGATGCGCTTAAAAAAATAGATTTTTTTTATTTTATCAGGCAATATTTTGATACATCCATTATCGTAAACCATAATCGGTACCATGTGTTGACTATCGTTTTCTAGGGTATCGTTTTTTTGCCTTTCGTTTCGTAATCTGTAATACGGGCCCAGGTTAATAAGTTTTTTTTAACACAAAACAACTTTTCTACTGGCAACTTTTCTACAAATATGGGTGAATACTACAAGTCTACAAGTTATAAATTCTGTAAGTTCTAAAACCTTCACAAACAAATTTGACCTAAACGCAAATATGTTTAATCTAAAAACAAATAGGTTTTTCCCAAACGCAAATAGATCTAATTAGCGAATCATTTAAAAACGAAACGTTTAAATTTTGCTAACATAAGTATTGTTTTTAAAACCATTTAGAAGTTCGTAATACAAGACAATCAGAATTTTCCTAGAGGAGAAACAGGGAAATAACGATATTGTATTTTTTTTTTTCAAAAATCATTGCAATACTGTTTAAACTTCGTAACCGTAATATTTTAAATAACTGCATCTAAACTGAGCATCACGTCCCCAGAGAAAAATTCACATAAAAGAACTTTTAAAAAATGCCCTTCTTAATGGTTTATTCCCGTGTATCTCGATAAGGACTTCGTCGTTTTTTATTATAGCTTTCTTAAAGTTAGTTCATAAGCACATCCACATTAACGTTTTTTTCGTTTCTGTTACATGTTACGAGTCTTGAAAGTTCAAATCAAAATAAAGTTGAACATTTTTAGATTAAAACCAGTTGTAAGCTAGAATTATAGGAATATAGAATATAGGTCTTCAAATATAAAAAAATCATTGGACAAGTCCGCTATTGTCCGCCAGTTCCTTAACTAATTTACCGGCCCTCTAAGTTATAGATTACTATAATATTGTAATTCTTATGCCTTTGGCCCTTAAAACTATATTTATACTAACATATCAATCGGTTTTGCTTTCAGCAGAATACAAAACACTTAAGCGAATCAGAAGTTCTTAAAAAAAAATTAGAAATATAACAGCCAAAGCAAGCATTTTGATTTTTTATAAAGGATTTTTCAACTGAAAGGGCTAAATTTTAACGGCGTGTGGCGGCCATGTTGTCTTGGTGACAGCTGTCAAGTTATGCATTCGTAAAAAAAATTTAACTAGAGATTTTGAACAAAGTTGACATTACTATAATAGCGAAGACGAAAAAAGTGTGTCTCGAAATCCTGTCTGGCTGTCTGCCTCTTCGAGCACAGCCAAAACGGCTCGGCCGATCAAGTTAAACTTGATAGATATCGTTTTTAATTTCCCCCCCCCCCCACAAGTTTTTTTTATTTTTTTTTAAGACCAAAAATAGCGATATCTGCCATACGATTTTTTTTTTTGAAATATTATATATATAAATATATATATATTTAGTTAAAGCTTGAAATTTTTTTTCGAAAAAATGGTTATTTTTTGGTACCCCCCTTGGAACCATTTTTTTGTTTTTGATTTTTTCAAAAACGGTACAACCGTTAGAGCTCCCTATACTCTGTTCAATTTATATTTGCAGTACAGGCCTTATGGGAGAGCTTTTTCAGAAACACTGGTGCCTGCTGCTGTTTGCACGGCACCTTAACTTAAGAAATTGCCACTGAAATAAAAAAGAGAATCACTGAGTTACATTAAAATTGTTTGTTTAATCTTCTTTGAGCACACGTACAGCCCACCATGACCTGTCTGCCGCATGGGTGAAAGCTGAAAGGAGACTGATCGCCAATTTGCAACTAACCCTTATTGTGTTTCTTAAAAAAAAACACTGAATCAAAGTTACCTTTGTCGAGTTGATAGAAATTCATATGGCATTTTCTTTGGTTTGTGCTACGTCACTTTCAGGATTTAAGCTTTTTCGAGCTTTTGGTAGCAAATATTTTTCTGAGATTTGTGGCAATTTTAAATGCTCCTACGGCAATCCTGTAAGAGCTTTAAATTAAAGATAGCTTATTGAAATCCATAATGGTCAGACTGAAAGGCAAATATCCTAACTTCCCTGTACTGCAAATATAAATTGAACAGAGTATAGCAGTTTCAATCTTATTGTGTGTTCAAATTTTCTCCATGCTCAATTTTTTCCAAAACTTGATAAAAATAAAAGTTTTTTAATAAAATCTACAAAATGTGTGTTACCTAAAAATAACGGTACCCTCCATGCAAATGTTAAAAAATGGTGTTCGAAAATCGTATATTTTCCGAAAACGGCTTCGAGAATTTTGATAAATGTATTTTTTTTTTCCGATTATTTTTTACGATCTATAGTTAAATAAAAAAAATCAAATCAAGATATTATTGACTGTACCTACCATAAAACCATTTTTTCGAATTTCTCATTATCAGCATAACGGATTTTAAATGAAATTTTGTATAGAGAAGCTTCTAAAAAGATTAAAAAACATTGCATTTCAAGACTTTAAAAAAAAATATTTTGTTGAATTTTTGATGAAAAAAAATTTATCTCAAAAATGGCTCAATATTTTTTTTTTTATTTGTAAATTTATTTTTTATTCTTACAATAATAAAAACTTAAAATTGGCGTACCAACATTTTTTCTTGAAAATGTTTTAAAAATTTGTTATACCCTGTGCAGGGACGGGTTAGAATATTCCTGCAGCGCCTCCCCGCTTGTCGTAAAAGGCGACTAAAGGAGTAAATACATCTAGGCCACAAACAGCAAGGTGAACCTAGCGACACGTAACACATATAAACTTTCCCAAAAGTGTGCATGCCAGTCCCTGGATTGGCACGACTGGAGATCACCGGTGCCGTAAAAGAGAGATCAAATACAAAACTGGAGCATGCACACGTCGATACTTACAACAACAACAAAAAACGTTTCGCAGGATTTTGTGAATTCAAGCATTATGGAAGTACTCGTTCGAAATGACACTACCCCGCCAGGCACTACCATTGTTACACATGGTACTGATCCTGGACCGAGCAGCAATGCTCGGGTCAGAGCTAGACGGATTCCGGGGGCTAGCAAAGTAATGCCGCAGATTATACAAAATCTGAGAGTTGCGAGTTGGAACGTTGACAGTATGACAGGTCGAAGCTTCGAGCTGGAAGAGATGATGAAAAGAAGGCGAGTGGACATCTTATGTGTTCAAGAAACAAAATGGCGAAACACGGGAAACAGGGCCCGTTTCTTGGATACGAGGACAAAAAACTATAAGATGTTCTACTATGGAACGGAAAAGGGTAAAAACGGAATCGGAATCATCCTTGCAAAACATCTATTAGGCAGCGTATTGACCATTTCGAAATCCAGCGACCGTTTGATGTCCCTTAAATTGGTGATTAAAGGAAAGTTGTGGAATATTGTCACTGCATATGCTCCCCAAATTGGATGTGAGCAGGTGCAAAAAGATGCATTTTGGCTAGACTTTCACAATCTACTTAAAGACATCCCAAAGGAAGAGTTTTTGTTCGTGGGCGGAGATTTGAACGGACATGTCGGGAAGACAAACGAAGACTATGAAGATTGCCATGGAGGCCTCGGATACGGCACCAGGAACCCTCCTGGTGAAGACATCCTGAGCATGTGCAAAACATACGGTCTTATCGTACTAAATACCATGTTCGTCAAACAAAGCCGACACCTGGTCACTTACAGCAGTGGTGGAAATGAAACCCAGATTGATTACCATTTGGTATCTAGTTTCATGAAACCCCGGGTAAAAGATTGCAAAGTGATACTAGGAGAAGCGATCGCCCACCAACACCGTCTCCTACTGACAGAATTTTTTATGGAGACAGTGAACGACAACAAACATACAAAAACTTTTGGGAATATCAAATGGTATAATCTGGATAAGGAAAAAGGTGAAGCTTTTATTTCGAATATGCAAAACGTTCTGTATAACAACACCGATATAGTTCGAAATGAAGAGAGTACAGCACAAAGTATGTGGGATCTCCTACAGAGAACTTGCAAAGAAAAAGCCAAAACACTGTTAGGGGTTTCAAAAGGACACAACCAACAAGGCAAAGAAACATGGTGGTGGAATGATGAAGCTAAATCAGTTATAAGTAAAAAGAAAATGGCTTTCAAGGCTTGGTCGAAGTGCCCCTCTAATGATACAGAGCAAAAGTCACGCCTCGAAGTGGAATATAGAAACTGCAAGAAAGAAGCGAAGAAGAAGTGCGCCCAAATTCAAGCAAAGAATACAGAAAACCTGTATCGGGAGCTGGATGAAATTTCTACCCCGACAGCTGGTGCTATTCAAGAGCTACGGCAAAACACGAATAAGGGCGCAACTATCTTCAAAATAGCCGCTCAAAGAAGAAGAAATGCTCAGGAGATTTGTTCGCCAAAGTTCATTAACAATGCTCAAGGCCAACTTCTTGTGGAAGACAACGAAATTCTTCACAGGTGGCGACAGTATTGTGACGGACTTCTAAACGAACAATTTCCAAGGCTGTACTTTCCAATAGCTTCACCTAACTTAAGCGAAGTATCCGACGTCACAGTCGAAGAAGTTAGTGAGGCGGTAAAATACTCCAAAAAGGGAAAAGCTGTTGGCCCAGACGAAATACCCTCAGAGTTTTGGAAAAAGATGGGAGACATCGGGTTTAGATGGCTCATGATTCTTGTCTCCAAACTTATACGAGGTGATCGCATGCCTAATCAATGGAGGGAAAGTTACCTTCTTCCAATTTATAAAGGAAAGGGTGATACTCGAAGCTGTGATAATTACCGTTCGATTAAGCTGATGTCACACACCATGAAGATTGTTGAGCGAGTCTTGGGTAGCCGACTGCGAAAAATAATTAGGCTATCTGATGACCAGTGCGGGTTTGTCGGGGGTAAGTCAACCACGGATGCAATCCAGAGTATAAGAATAATTATGGAAAAACATAGGGATTCTTTGGAGGATTTGCATGTCGTATTGGTTGATTTTAAAAAAGCATTCGATCGGCAACCACGAGATCTAATATGGGTGGCCCTCAGGCAACGAGGAGTTCCAGAAACCTATGTGCGGATAATTATGGACATGTATGATGGAGCAGTTACTAAAGTAAGATGCGCAGCTGGAGTCACCGAAGAATTCGAAATCACAGTAGGTGTACACCAGGGAAGTGTCTTGAGTCCCCTGCTCTTTATTACAGTTCTTGATTACCTGCTTGAAGGCAAAGTGACGGATCCAAAAGTGCATCAGTTATTCTTTGCTGCCGATGGAGCCATCATAAGTGAAGACCCGATATCCCTACAACGAGCACTTGACGTATGGGTGGATGTTCTAATAGGAAGTGGGTACCGCATAAGCGCGAAAAAGACAGAATACCTATGCTGCCCATTTTCTGATCCACACAGGCCTATTCCAGACATTTATTTGAATGGAGTAGTGCTTCCCAAATGTGAAAAGTTTAAATATCTGGGGTCTATGATAAATAACGAAGCTACTTGTGATGACGATATCAATCATCGCGTGGTGGATGAAGTGCTATCTTCTGTGACCGAAAAATGCCCCCTAAGCTGAAAGGAAAGCTCTACACTTCAGTTGTGCGTCCAGCACTCACATACGGTTCACAATGTTGGACAATGTACAAAAAGTATGAGAGTAAGCTAACGGCAGCTGAGATGAAGATGCTTCGTATGACAGCAGGAGTTACAAAGCTTGATCGAATTAGAAGTACGAAGATCCGAGGAAGCCTTCATGTTAAGAATACCATTTCCCAAAAAATTGAACACGACCGACTCAGTTGGTATTGCCATGTTCAAAGGAGAGATCCTGAGAACCCCGTCAAAAAGGCAATATCATACAACGTTCCAATTCGGAATAAAAAGAAAGGTAGGCCTAAACACTCCTGGTACAAACAAATGCAAAAACACCAGCATTCAGTTGGCCTCAGAAATGGAACAATACAAAACCGGGAGGCTTGCCGCCGATTTCTGAGGTCAACCCGGCGAACCCCACAGGCGGATCACTAGTGTGAAGCAGATACGTGGGAGAGTTATGATCCCCTCGACATCGAGATCATAACAGCGCCGAAGCAAAGGAAGAAGAAGAAGTTTTAAAAATTTGTTATGTAAAAGCTTATTTTTTTAAGAATCCACTACAACGACTTATAATTTTTGTTCTTGCATAAAATAATATTTTCTTGAATAACATGGCATCCTGTTTTAAGCTCCAACTACAAAAGGAATATGTTTTGGTAATTTAAAAAATGAATTTTATGCTTATGAACTGTTTTTCTCTAGTAACATTCGTTTTTTAAAATTACTAGTCTATAGCAAGTTCGTGCGACCCAGTCGTGCGTTTTATTTATTTCATACATTTATCAAGTTTCCTCTTACAGATTGCTTAGCTTAACTTATGTATATTTACATTTTCAATGAATAATAATTTAAATACATTTCTTTCAAAACGTATGTATAGGTGTCATCTAAATTTAATTTTAATTCATTGAACAATCTCATACATCTTGAGAATGGTTCATTTTACATCTGTGTAAAGGAATGTAAAACAACTGACTGCAACGAATATTTCTTCTTGGAACATAAATATCTAAAAATTTTATTAAATCGGGGCATATAACATTACACAATTGTTTTTTATATTGTACAGCCAACACACGTAAATGTTTATTTATGTTTTTTTTTTCTTCATTCAATTAAAATTATGTAATGAAACCATGCCTAACCAAATCTCAAAGCGTATAAACATCCGTTAAGATGGATTTTTTTATTCCCTTGCGGTACAATATACAACAAATACAAAAACCCAACAAAACCACCCTTTTTCTCTGCCACCATTTATTAACAAATAATAAAAAAATACAACTGCTCCAGGTGAGGCTCGAACTCACAACCCCGGCATTGCTCAACCAATACTGTCTATAAGTACCGTGCGCTAACCAATTGCGCCACTGGAGCTATGAAAATGCTGTGGTCAATGTTACATTTCAACTGAGTTCTTTCACGTTCAATTAATTGGTGAATTGTGAATCAATTTAGCAGTAATAGAAAGTAGAACAAATTTTTTATGGAAGAGTCGAATTTTTAATTCAAATATTCTAAATAAAAATCTGATTTTTAATTTATATTCAATTGTATAACAAGCATTATAGCATTTTTTTGAAATTCAGTGTTTTTATTACATATTTAGTTTATTATTATTATGTCAAATAATATGTAGTACTATTTTATTTTGTATTTCATACTAACAGCTCAGTTAAGTTATGTACATCCTTGGTGAAATGCATTACGCACCTCTAAAAAGTTCCCATAATTTAAAAACTAAGTAAGATAAATAAAAACGATGTACTTATGTATAGTAACGTTAGAAATGTATTTTTATTAAAGAAAATTTAATATTTATGCGCCTATTATGGATTACAACTCAACTTAGTTGAGTTGTCATCAACACAACTCAACTCTTAGGCCTCGGCCACGCAGTAAGCGGCTGAGCGGCTAAGCGGCTGAGCGGCTAGCGGCTGAGTGGCAGCTCTAAGCGACGTATGGCCAGGCACTGAGCGACTGTTTTTGAGCGATTAGTAGTTAAATCGAGATTGCACACACTAAATTAACAACTCAATGTTTACTTTGGCCATCTTTACTTCTTGCCGCTCAGAACATTACTAAAAATTAAAACAGGTTTGGTTGCTGAGCGGCGCCGCTGAGCCGCTCAGAATTTTGTTTCGCCGCTCGCTCGTGGCCGCTTCGATGTGATTTCATATGTTTTATATTTTTTTTTTCCGCTCAGCCGCTCAGCCGCTTACTGCGTGGCCGCGGCCTTAGACAACCAAACAAATTTTTCGTATTATGCAAGTCAACTAAAATTAGTTGTAATGAAAAACTACGTTGCCGTCTTTTAGGAGTCGATTTGCTGTCAAAACCATCAGCTGCTCAACATGAAATACAAAAGCAAGAATAAAAAATTGCATGATGAAAAGCTCTTTCGATTTGTTTTTCGGTGATTTGGAAGATGAGAATTTCCTTAATGTAGACAAAATAAAAAAGAATATGAAAATTTGGTAAAGTGGTAAGGCTTATAATTGCATACAAAGAACAAAATATAAAATTTGAGGTTTTTCATTCAGGGGCGTGGTATCCCCCCAATTCCTCAGAACTGATGTAAATTATATGGCACACTTCCGATTGCAGTTGAACAATGAAATTTGGTAGAACGGTAGGGCTCAAATTGCAAATTAAGGGACCAAAAATGAAAATTGAGGTTTTCCATTCAGGGGGCGTGGTATCCGCCCACTTTCTGAGAAAATGTTTCATTTATATGGAGCACTTCCGATTGCTGTAGAATGATGAAATTTGGTAGAGCGGTATAGCTTAATGTACATTCAAAGAGAAAAATTGAAAATCTAATATTTTTCATTCGAAGTGTCTTTTTATTGTCATTTTGTCATATTAAAACTGTACATGCAGCTTGAAAATTCATGTTTTTTCATAGAACTAGAGTGCTCGATTTGGTACTCTATGTTGTGCTAACATGAATGCGAGAAAGAAAACATTTGCATACCTGAAAAAATTATGAGTTTACATACAAAAAAAATCTTAACTGTGATGTGAACTACATATAATCAAACCACTAATTAGGCTATTAATTGGTGGGCTACCTTCATTTAAAAAAAGGAGTTAGAACTGCAACAAAAACATCATCGTATCCTCAACAATTATTGCTTTTTTATGACTTTGAGCGGATGTAAGTACTTGTATTTATAATTAAGGTAGATATTGTTGTGAACAGAGCTTTATACTACTACAGCGCCATCTGTTGGAAAATTACATATCTAATTTATGGAAGAAACAAAAAGCTCTTTTCCAATGTCAAATGTATTTCCCCTTATTCCAACCATCTAGAACATTCCAAGACGAGAAGCTTCGCGAATTTTCGAGAACAACTAACATGAGTATAAAAGGGAGTGCTCGCCGTGAGCACGACACAGTTGATTTTTGATTACGGAAGTGTGCAAAACTCTGCTTATTGGATTGTGTAAAGTTTAAAACAAGTGTGATTTTAAATTGAATAAAGTATTTGAGTTGATTATAAATTGAGATTTATTGTTGTGATTTGGAAAGTAAAAAAATAAAGAAGAGATACTAGAAAGAGTAATAAGTTTTATTTAACGAACCTAGCAAAAATATTACATTGGTGTCAGAAAAGTGGAATAAAACTTATTGTGCAGTGAAGTGTGCGAAAAAACAAAATAATAATAATAAAAATGAGCAAGTTACTAAAAGAGCTCAACTGTAATGAGCTGAAAAGTGAATTAGGCAAGCGAGAACTTTCTAGAGCAGGATCGAAAAATGAGCTTGTTCTGCGTTTGGCCGAATATTTGAAACAACAAAATGAAGACCCGGACATTTTCGTCTTTGAAGCTGACGCTGAGGAAGCAGACGTAAGTAAAAATGTAGATGTTTCAAATATGATTAGTCTTCTGCTTCAACGTTTCGAAGAGCAACGAAATGAACAAAAGAAAGAACAAAAGAATGTTCTCGAACGTCTCGAAGAGCAACGAAATGAACAGAAAAACGAACAAAAGAATGTTCTCGAACGTCTCGAAGAACAACGAAATGAACAAAAGAATGTTCTCGAACGTCTCGAAGAACAACGAAATGAACAAAAGAATGTTCTCGAACGTCTC
Organism: Philhelius festivus; assembly: GCA_963931855.1. NCBI lineage: Eukaryota > Metazoa > Arthropoda > Insecta > Diptera > Syrphidae > Philhelius > Philhelius festivus. The sequence continues at coordinate 3,856,774 of OZ007556.1, read as the reverse complement.
GAAGAACAACGAAATGAACAAAAGAATGTTCTCGAACGTCTCGAAGAACAACGAAATGAACAGAAAAATGAACAAAAGAATATTCTCGAACACCTTGACAAACAGCATAGCGAACAAAAAGACCTTCTCGAAGAACAGAGAAACATGCTAGAAGGCAAGCTTGTTAAAATCGAGAATAATGTGTCTGCACTTGATGAACGTGTTTCATTGCTAGAGAATCAAGTCGACAACAAAATGGAGACGTTTTCAAAAGAGCTAGATCGCATTCGAAATATAAAGATTCGGGAAAGTTCTGGAGAAACCTTGAAGAAAAAGGAGATGCAACCTCCAACCTTTGATGGACAAACTTCTTGGTCTATATACAAGAAGCAATTCGAGGCAGCTTCCACAACAAATGGTTGGGATGAGGCTGACAAGTATATAGCCTTAACTCTTGCTCTTAGAGGAGCAGCTGCTGAGTTGTTGCAAACCATACCAGCAGATAAGAGCGGCGACTTCAATTCCTTGGTTTTGGCTATAGACAAACGCTTTGGTAACAGCCACATGAAAGAAGTCTTCAAAGTGCAACTCAATTCCAGAGTTCAGAAGAGGGGCGAAACTCTACAACAACTGCAAGCGGACATTGAAAGGCTTGTTCATCTTGCATATCCAGATGTTGGAGAGGAAATTTGTAACCAGTTCGCAGTTGAGGCATTTGTTCGCGCCATTTCTGATATACATCTTCAAAGGGCCGTGCGAACTGCTGGAAAACGAACTCTTTCGGAAACATTAGCGTTTGCCTTGACAATGGAAGCAGCTGAGCAAGCTTCTCACGGAGTACATCGACTTAGAGAAGCCATCGTCGAAGAATGCTCATGTCAAAGAACTGATGTCCAAAGGAACCAACGAAATGGACTTGCAAAGTGCTGGAATTGCAACAAGACCGGACATTTACAGCGTCAATGTCGATTACCACCAAGAAGAGCTTGTCAACATTGTGGACACGGAGTTTCAAACCCAGAACAAGGTAACAATAACATCAGTGTTACTTCCCGAACAGTTTCCCAACAGGGAAACGAGTAAGAACCAACTTCGAGGGGCAGAAGCTGGTTTCTGGTATCGATGGCCCCAGAAACACCATCCAGGTCTCCCAAACTAAAAGAGACAACAAAAGTCTGACTGTCGAGGCAACTTTAAATGGCAACAAACGTGTGGTCACCATCGACACCGGTGCCACCGCCTCCATTGTGCGTCAAGACCTAGTGCACCTGAATTGGCTACACAACACAAATACCTACCGTCTGAGAACTGCCACAGGAGAAGCAGCTAGGGTTTATGGTGAAGTCCGACTTAGAATTCGAATTGCAGATCTAGAATTCTCACACAAATTTTTGGTGGCAGATATATGTGACGAATGCATCATAGGCATGGACTTCATGAAAGAACATCGAGTAATTTTGGATATTGGCAAACAGGTACTCAAATACCAGAATACAGAGATTCCAATGAACTATGGGCACGAAGGAACAACAACTCTAAGGACTGTCATCAAAGAAGACGTGATTATTCCAACTTCTTCTGAGGTATTCGTTTGGACAAAATTAGAAGGTGAGTGTGGACGCCATCGATACCTAATAGTGGAACCAGGCCCAGATTGTTCTTCCCAAAACGTCATCATTGGGAAGACACTTGTGGCTCCAAAGAACAATATGGTCCCCGTACGGATACTCAACACCAAACCGTACGATGTAAAGTTAGCAAAAGGAGAAATTATCGGTACGTGCGAATCTGTCGCAGCCATAACACGAATTGATGCTGAAACACCGAGAATGACATTAAACCCTGAAGAGCTCAATAGCATCAAGGCAAAGATACTCAATTCAGCTAACCTAGACCAACATCAGGTTAAAATGGCAGAAAGCCTTCTGAATGAGTATGCTGACATTTTCGCTTCACCAAACGGGAAATATGGAAGGACACAAATGGTGCAGCATCGAATAAATACAGGAGATGCAAGACCCATTCGTCAGCCCGCAAGACGTCTTCCACTGGCCAAACAAGGTGAAGCTGAGGAAATGATTACCACCATGAAGAAGGATGGTTTGATTGAAAACTCCAAAAGTCCTTGGGCGTCACCAGTGGTCCTAGTCAAAAAGAAGGACGGAAGTACACGGTTTTGTGTTGACTACCGAAGGTTGAATGACGTAACCAAGAAAGACAGTTACCCCTTGCCAAGAATTAGTGACACCTTAGATGCGATGGAAGGAGCACACTGGTTTTCAACACTGGACTTGAAAAGTGGATATTGGCAAGTTGAAATTCACCCTGAAGATCGAGAAAAGACAGCGTTCTCCACAGGTAATGGGCTGTGGCAGTTCAACGTGATGCCATTTGGTCTTTGCAACGCTCCGGCAACCTTTGAGCGTTTGATGGAGTGCGTCCTTCAAGGCCTGACGTGGAAAACTTGCCTTGTCTACTTGGATGATGTTATCGTTTATGGGAAAACATACGACCAACACTGTAAGAACCTAAAGGGTGTGTTCCAGAGACTTCGAGAGGCTAACCTTAAACTGAACCCAGAAAAATGTGCACTGTTCCAGACTGAAGTAAAGTATTTGGGACATATCATCTCGTCCCAAGGAGTCAAGACCGATCATGAAAAAGTTGACACCGTCAAAAATTGGCCAACACCACAGGACAAACATCAACTACGAAGTTTTCTTGGTCTTGCTACTTATTACAGACGTTTTGTTAAGAACTTTGCCGGAATTGCGAAGAGTTTGCATCAGCTTACGGAAAAGAACAAGCAGTTTAGATGGTCAGGTGAGTGTGAAAAAGCTTTCCAAGAACTGAAATACCGTCTGTGCAATGCTCCGGTGCTGATCTATCCGACTCCAGGCAAGCCTTTTATCATCGATGCTGATGCAAGCAACGTAGGAGTCGGCGCTGTTCTGTCACAAGTGCACAATGGCGAAGAAAAGGTTGTCGCCTATTTCAGCAAAGTACTGTCGAAGACGGAAAGAAACTACTGTGTGACCAGAAGAGAACTCTTGGCACTCATTTTGGCAACGAAACACTTCCATAAATACATCTATGGACAGAAGTTTCTTCTACGAACCGATCATGGTGCTCTTAACTGGTTGTTGAACTTCAAGAACCCAGAAGGACAAGTCGCAAGGTGGATAGAAAGACTGCAGACTTACGATTACGAAATTCAACACCGAAGGGGAAAGCTGCACTCAAATGCCGACGCACTATCCCGAAGGCCTTGTAAAATAGATTGCAAGCACTGCAGGCGACAAGAAGAAAAGGAATTCATCAACATTCTGCGAATAAGGGCTGACCCCATTTGTGGATGGAGCAATGAAGAAATAAGATCTGCTCAACAAGAAGACCCCGACATTGAACCTCTTCTCGCATGGAAGGAACATGAAGAAAAACCCGCATGGAATGACATTTCCGATAGGAGTCCAGTTTTAAAGGCCTATTGGGCACAATGGGACTCACTTCATGTGCAAGAAGGTGTTCTTCGGCGAAAATGGGAGTCCGCTGATGGTAAATCCTATGTGATGCAGCTTGTATTACCTCAATCGAAAATCAAAGAGGTTCTTCGAGAGATGCATGATGGACCTTCAGGAGGCCATTTGGGAGTCAATAAGACTTTAGAAAAAGTGAGACAACGATTCTACTGGTTGCATGCAAGAGACGACGTTGAAAAGTGGTGCCGAAATTGTGACGCCTGTGCTGCAACCAAAGGCCCTGGTAGAAAACTGCAAGGAAAAATGATGCAATATAATGTTGGCTCACCGTTTGAAAGGATTGCTATTGACGTAGCTGGCCCATTTCCGGAAACGAATGATGGAAACAAATACATTCTGGTGGTAATGGATTACTTCAGCAAATGGCCTGAGGCATACGCTATCCCGAACCAAGAAGCCAAGACCGTGGCCGACCAGATTGTGTCTAACTGGGTAAGCAGGTTCGGTGTGCCTATGGAGCTCCATTCTGACCAAGGAAGGAACTTTGAGTCGAACATATTCCAAGAGGTGTGCGCGCTCCTTGGCATTAAGAAAACGAGAACCACACCACTTCACCCTCAATCTGATGGAATGGTTGAAAGATTCAACAGGACCTTAAAAGAGCACCTCACTAAGGTCGTAGGCGACTACCAAAGAAACTGGGATAGGCACATACCACTATTTTTGATGGCCTACCGAAGTGCAATACATAGCTCAACAGGACAAACACCATCTGAAATCCTCTTCGGAAGAAGCATACGGCTGCCTAGTGAGATAAGGTTTGGACACCCATCAGAAGAGTCTCAGGAAACGGGGGATTACGTGAGTGACCTAAAAGAGAGGCTAATCGACATCCACGAAAGGACCAGGACTAGAATGAGCGCTTACAGCGATCGAATGAAGACAAGGTACGACACAAGAGCAAACACGACAGGATTCCAAGTAGGAGATCGTGTATGGCTGTATAATCCACATCGTCAAAAGGGATTGTCGCCGAAGCTTCAACAAAACTGGGAAGGCCCTTATACTGTCGTCACGAAAATCAATGATGTCGTTTACCGAATTCAAAGAGGGTCACGAGGGAAGTTAAAAGTTGTGCATAGTGATCGACTGCACCGATACAGTGGCGAAGCTGGAGATAGAATTGTTCGGGACGAACAATCTTAAGAAGGGGGCAATGTTGTGAACAGAGCTTTATACTACTACAGCGCCATCTGTTGGAAAATTACATATCTAATTTATGGAAGAAACAAAAAGCTCTTTTCCAATGTATTTCCCCTTATTCCAACCATCTAGAACATTCCAAGACGAGAAGCTTCGCGAATTTTCGAGAACAACTAACATGAGTATAAAAGGGAGTGCTCGCCGTGAGCACGACACAGTTGATTTTTGATTACGGAAGTGTGCAAAACTCTGCTTATTGGATTGTGTAAAGTTTAAAACAAGTGTGATTTTAAATTGAATAAAGTATTTGAGTTGATTATAAATTGAGATTTATTGTTGTGATTTGGAAAGTAAAAAATAAAGAAGAGATACTAGAAAGAGTAATAAGTTTTATTTAACGAACCTAGCAAAAATATTACAATATGTTAGTGTTAGGTATCTTTCCAGGACAAAAAGAAATGATTGAAGCGCAAATCAAAACAACCAATAACAAAAAGAAAATAGCCGTGTTTTTTTGGAAGAGTTATCCGTAGTACAGTAGGATATGAATAACAAATACAACATCCGTAGTAGGATCACTGCCGATACTCGATTAAACGTCAAATCTCTATCCGCAGCAGGATTTCACTTCTCCTTTTATCGGCAGTGATCCTACTGCGGATGTTGTATTTGTTATTCATATAAAATCCTACTGTACTACGGATAACTTTTCCAAAAAAAAAACGGCTAATATACAAAAAGAAGTAGGAAGCTATAAACTAAGTTGATTTTAGTAGGTAGAGTCCACCCTTCTATCTTTCCGTATCTTTGGAGATTTTGACATGGCAAAATATTAAAATCTTTGCAAAAAGAAGTGAGATCAGACCAAAAACATAAATGTTAAAAAAGAGACAAGTTCTTCTATACAAAAACCTTTGTGTTACAAGTCAGCCGTGAAAAGTACTGAGATCTAAAAGTACGCCAAATTCTTACTTCATGAAGGTTCAATACCGAATATTTAAAGTAGAATAATTGAAACAGCTACAATGTAATAGAGAAATTTTATTATTTAGTGATTACTGACTAATAAAATTTGATGGGCTTACTTCGCAAGTTTTTTTCATGCCCAATTCGAAAGGTTTTAAAAACTTGACCAGTGAACCCATCAAATTTTAGTCCTTTAGTTTCAACATTTATGTTTTTGGTCTGATAACACATTACACGAGATTAGTGTGTTTTTCTGGCTGATGAAAAATTTCACTCAATGGGTCAAAATTTTATACTGCTATGTTTTAAGGTAAAGTATGATACTAGTTAAGAAAAACTAGTTAAGAATTTGCTAATTTTTTTTAGTAGATTACCAACTCTTTCTTAATTTTAAACATTTTTTAACTAGTATTGTGCTTTTTAATAAATTGCTTCTAAACACACATAAGGTAATGACAATTCATGCAGACACTAAATAAGCAGATCTGTTTTGACGTCATATGAAGTTAGTACGATACCAACAAAATAAGATGTGTAGAGAAAGTTTAATGCTATCTATATTCGAACAAAATTTACAAGATCGTCATTTTAACCAAGTTTCATACTTAAACATCTTTTTAATATCGTACTTTTTCAACTAACAACCTTATTTATAAACGCCACATAAAGCCTGCAAAAAGTTATACACTCCTTATAATTCTTCTAAACGCGAAAATGTTATTTATAAAACTTATGCAACGTTAAATAGAGCCAAAATAAGCTAAACGCATTTTGAGATTGAATAGAGCCTGTATAAGGAAATTATAATGACGAAATGTCATTCTGATTTGTGTCCATAATAGAAATTAGAAAAGAATAAAAATGCCTTTTCAATTTTCTTCCTTTTTAAATGATTTAAATAATTTAAATCGTAATCGAGTTATCCTGACTCCGAGAAGGATAAAAGTGTACAAAACTAGATTTAATCCAATGGGACTAAGCGATGGAGAATTTAAAAATAAATATAGATTTTCGAAAGTAAATATGAAAAAATAATTTAAATTGTCCGCGCGGACCTCAGCAATGACAATAGAGGAGGCCACATCCCCGTAGATCTCCAAGTTATGGCTGCAATACGATATTGGGGACGGAATGAGGTATGTATATACTAATGTTCTCAACAATTCGAAATTCGAGATTTCAAGTTGGTGAAGCAAGATTTCATTGATAGTTCAACGAAATCTCAATAAAATCTTCAGATTTCAACGAGATTATTAATTAAACTTATATATTTAATTCTACGTATTGTTTTGATTATAGATTCAAGACGATGGAGGAGATATCCATGGATTCAGCCAACCTACTTTTTGCCAAATTTGTAAGCGAGTGGCAAGAGCATTAGCTTCCAAAAGATCAACGTATGTAAAAATGCCAACATATTCTTCGGACCAAATAAGAACTATGAACCAATTCTTTCAAATTCGAAGATTTCCAAAGATTGTTGGAGCCATTGACTGTACCCAAATAAAGATTCCGAAAGTTGGTGGTCCATCAGGGCAGTACTATGTTAATAGAAAAGGGTACTATTCGCTGAATACCCAAGTAGTGTGCGATGCATCCCTTAAAATAATGGACATTGTTTGCCGTTGGAGGGCAGCTCTCATGACTCCCGAATTTTTAGGGAGAGCAGGATAAAACAGAGATTTGAGATTGGGGAGTTCAATGGTCGTCTGCTTGGGGATGGTGGTTACCCTTGTACCAATATCCTATCTACCCCCTTTTGAATCCTCAAACGGATGCTGAAAAAAGATACAATATTGCTCATATAGCAACTCGAAACACGGTGGAAAGATGTTTTGGCGTTTGGAAGCAAAGATTCCGCATTTTGTTGACAGGTATGAGATGTTCCTTAGAAAACGCCAAAACAACAGTGATAGCGTTGGCAGTTCTGCACAACTTAGCAATTGATTTTAAGGATATTATCCCAACCACAGGTTTAAAATTAAAAAATTTAAAAAATTAAACGCTTAATAATATTTTTTTTGCAGATTATGATGTTATTGACAACAGTCAACCATATTCGTCAGATAATCAAGAAATATTACAACCGCAAACCAACCAAAATCTAACACGACGTGTATTTATTGAACAATTCTTTTCAAGAAACAACAAAATAAATGTTTTATATGCAATGCATTTTTTTTTTAATTTTTTATTTGAAAACAAACAAAAACTTAACTTCATAAACAAAAACTTAGAAACTTCAATAAATAAAAAGATAATTAACAATAATAACAATAACAAAACTAAAAATTAAAATTTTATTCTTCCAGCCCTCTCAATTTTAGCTTGTGAATCTCTTCTTTGTGCCTTCTTTCCATCAGAAGAGTTTTTTCTTTTTCAGCACGTTCCATTTGTAATGTTTTTATTTTTTCATTCCGCTCCATTAGAATTGATTTTATCTTCTCCTCATGTTCACACTCCTTAAATATTTTTTCAGCTCTTCGATTGTCCACAGCCGTGTTAAATAATTATTTTTTGAGATGTTCGTCATCTTTGCAGTTTATCTAATAAATAAAGAAAATCTTAAAATTATATACTTGACAGCAGCGAGAAGTACTAAACTACCTTCCGTTTAAATATTGATTTCTTTTTTCTGTTGGAAGTATCCAAAGCTGGAGGTGGATGTGAAGGCGAAGGCGAAAAAGGCGAACCTATTTGTTTTTTTGGAGATTCATCCTCGAGAAATAACACGTCTTCAAATTCCTCGTCTATTATCTAAGATAATGTATTCATGTTAGTTTTTTTAGTATCATATAAAAAGATTTTTAATCTCACGATTTCAGTCTGCGTGTTATTGTTGTCGTTGAGTTCCAATTGGTTTTGGCATGGTAAGTTTTCTTTTATAATCTAATTAAACAAAATAATTCGATTTTATTGCTTATAAGCACATAAACAGATATCTTGTATCACCTGAGTATCACAATCAAATATATTTTCATCTTCCTCAAATTCTTGCGGAATCAACGCCATCAACTTATCGTCTTCTGCGTCAGGTGATTCTGGGGGTGGCCCACCGCCTGTTGTTTGTAGGCGGAATGTTTTGTCTTGGCCTTCATTTGAAAATCAATAACAAAAAATTAAGTGACAAATAAAATTCCATTTACAATTATCTTTACACATAAATGTTGGTAATCTCAAGCCACGCATCTTTCTTCTTTCTAGTAGTATTTGTATCGACACTCCCATTTTCCACAATCTCGATTCGTTCTTCGATGAGTTGTCGAAGGAGTATCTAAAACATTTTTAAAAGTTATATAATATTGATTCAAAACGTCTATCTATCGGACGAATCCCAATTTGCCGAGCGCATTCTTTTCGCCTTCGATTCCATTTTGTATTATTATTATTATTGTTTACCTATTTCATTGAAAGAAGAAGATACAGCAGATTTAATTATGACATCTACATGGAATAGATTTCCCATTTTGGTACTTTTTTTGACATACGAACTGCATAACTATAATTTGTAGGAAAGTGTTTTATAAATACGAATTTATGCAACGTTGAATAGAGCTTACATAAATCCTTATACATTGCATAACTATTCATCTGTTTAGCGGATTCTATTAAATAAGACTGTAAGATTTTGCTCCAATATGAATTGAATAAAGCCAACGTGTAACTCTGGATTTCTATTTAAAAATGTATTATTAAATGAAACCGGGAACGCAATTCCTCAAATGTCATCGGAGCCGTCAGAATTATTTTGACGTGAGACGTGACAAAAATTCGCGATTTTTCATTTTCCGCAGTTTGTAAAAGACTTTTTTCAATTTTTCCAAATAAAAAACGTTAAAATCATGTTATAAGACCCCTGTAAGTTTTTCTTTTCAAGTATTGTTCATTAAAAATAATAAAAACAAGAAATCTACTTAAAAACGCCCCTTATGCATTATAAAACTTCGGAAGTTTTTGTTATTGCCACGGATTAATTGCTTTTGTTTTTGGAAAATATATCTATTTACAAACTCATCTGCCTTTGTGCGAAACGTTATGCTTTTCACTGGAAATGAGCTGGTTTGATACAACTAGACTGGCGAGTTTAACCAAACACGCTCTCAAAGAAGCCCAGAAACAAATCGACAAAGCCCTGGACATTCAAGACGACCTCGATGAAGACCCCACGGCGAAAGAGAAATGCTTAAACCCAAAGGTTGAACCAGCTTCTGCAGTTACAACGGAAAAGAGCAAAACTGCTCCCTCTACTCCCGTCCAACAAATGCAGCCGCTAGGTTTAGCTAAATCTACAGATTCCCAAGCACAATGGGGTTCATTCACGGGATCATTTTTTGAGAACCCAAATGCCAAGGAAATGATAACAACCCCACCGAAAAGTGGTGGCCAACGGCATTCAGTAACAACAACAACTGGACCACTTCTGTCAAAGCGGGAGTCGGTGACCTCAAACTCTGATTCTGTAGACCTATTATCTCCTCCCACATCCCCGAGTTCGGCTCCAACGTCACCATCGGAAAACATCAACAACTCTGAGTCTGTGGAACTGATAACAACCCCAACATGTAGCGAAGTGATGAGTCCCGATTCGAATGCATCTCTTCCCGAGAGCATTGTCATCATTGGCAGCGATGGAGACCACGAAGAGGATGATGACTCTATGTCGTATAGCACAGTAATGGGTGAAAGCGCCACAAAAACAACTGATATGGTTGTCGTTCCATTAGGTATGTTTCATTTTGAATTTTGGTTATACTAGTTTCCGTTAAAGGTTTGTTTTTAATTTAAAATTTGAGACTATGATAAAAATACGATATATTCAAACATAACCCCTGCTACACTCTTCACGATTGTATTCCTATGGAATTCTTATAACTCCCAAAAAAAAAAACTTTTACTTCAATGTTTTCACACCTTTATAATTTATTTATTAGGAGGATTTTTAAATTTTGTAGATAGCTTCAGTGCCGGATTAGCCACGAAGCAAGAGTAGCAAATGCTACGGGCCCCGCGCATTTAGGGGCCCCGCGCACCAACGTTTTCGGACCATAAAAAAGTATTATTTATATATTAGATTTAGTCACAATTACTAAGAAGAAAATATTTGCACCAAAATGATCAACTAAACTGTTATTTTTCTATCTGCTGGTCATACCAAAAATCATGTTTCGCACCGCACTATACACGCAAATTGGACAACGGTATGAAATTGAGGTGTTTATTGTTACCATTGATAACGTACTCACTGCTTTAGGTAAACGTATGAACAGAACAGTTATCATAAAATTGCTGGCATTTTCGGAATATTCCGAGAGCTAAAATCTCTTCCTGATTCAAAATAGCTATTTTGGCTATTTTGGTTGACTGTGAGTGACTGTGACTGTGGACTTGTTGAATTATTGATTCAAAATGGCAAAATACGAGTATTTCAACGTTAATGATTACAATTTTAATCTTGGCTGGATATAGTCAAATTGGATTTTTGTCAAAAAATCGATGTAAGATGAACTGAATTTAATAAAAATTGCGTATTGACAAGGTCCTCACAGTCAACTGATGAGTCCATGTGCGATCACTCGGACGAAACGCCAATTTTTGTGGACTAAAGGCCATAAAAGCTATTTTGAATCAATAATTTAACAAGTCCATTAATAGTGCTAAGTCTTCTGCTTGGCTGATTTATTTCAGTAGTATATAGAATTTGTATTATAAAAACCTTCATATAAAATCTCTTCCACCAGAAGAAATTTTGAAAAAATCTGCAACCATAGTAAGTGCCCACGCAGATGGAGGACAGTCTGGGCAACGAATTACAGCATTTCGCTTCAATGCTCAATTCTGATGTGGCTGGTATTATTGACAGCAGGAATCAAGCTGTTGATAAATAACTTTTTACAATCTTGTTTCCCGAACGTTGAAATTGCTTTGCGCATTTATTTGTCTCTCATGATCACCAACTGCAATGGTGAACGATCTTTCTCAATATTAAAACGTGTTTAAAATGAATTGAGGAACACGATGAGCCAACAACGTCTTGATCACCTCACTTTAATGAATTTTGAACATGATTTACTCCCAGAAGTTGATATCAACAGCATTATTTATAAATTTTCCCAAATTAAATCAAGAAAAGTTTGTTTGTAACAGTTTTGTTTTATTTAATACCATAAACTTGATAAGTACCTAACCTAAAACAGTCTAAGGGCCCCTTGATAGAATTTGCTACAGGCCCCGCGCTGGCTTAATTCGGCACTGGATAGCTTAATGTACTTTTATTTAAATTTCATTAATTAAAAAAAATATATTAATCATGATAAAACACAACGATTATAAAATACAAATTGACGTAACAATTTATAACAATAACACTTTGAATATCTTATAAGTGCAAGTTATTTCCCAAAAAAATTTCATTTTGTATTCGTTCTCTATATTTCAAAGAAATCTTGCAGTACTCATAAAGTCGTGGAAAATCCATTTCATTCAGCTTCATAAAATATTGACCCTTCGTTAAAAAATAACTTCCAAAAATAGTTCTCCTCGTTTCTCTAAGAGTTGAACATTTTCCTATGAAGTCAATAACATCTCGTTCCGCGGATTTGCATATACTGCATTCCAATGGTAAGTCGGTTCTGAAAGGAACATAGTTCAAGCTTAGTTATTCAATTGGAAGCCTGAGCATTGTAGCAATCATGTGAACACTTTTTGAATAATGAAAGTATTTTTTGTCTAATATGTAAGCTGCTCTGCATTGCTCTTCAACTTTTCTTATTATTTCGTATAGGTTTCTTTTACTGCTCTTTATGTCTTGTTCAATTTCAAATTACATCCTTGGGCTAGTCCCAATCAGTTTCTATACCAGTTGTTTCTGTCTTGAATATTTGTTGTTACTATTTTTTTGGTTAGTCGGGTTTCAAGCATTTTTAAGACTTTCACTTGGAGCTTAATGTCTGAGGTGATAACCCCGTCTTTAGCATAATGAAGTTATTTGGCGTGTTTAGGGGTAAATAATACATACCTTAAGAGCTGCTAAACTGCATCAGAGTTCTAACATCGTGTTGAATTTAATGCTTCTAAAACTCAGCGCTGTTTTTTGTCATTAATGCGGAATATTCCCCCTATGCCATTGTTCATGGATGTCGCTTGCATTGTAGAAACTGAAAAGCTATCAATTCTTGGTATGTGTATTACTGACCACCTTTTGTGCAATTACCACATATTGGATATTCCTAAAAATGCGGCCAAATGCTTAGGTTTCCTAAGGCGATGTAAAAACTTTTTCTCCCCCCCTGATCTGGCCACAATTTATAAGGCTTATATACGTCCTAAACTAGAATACAATTCTCATATCTGGTCTGGTGCATCATCTTTACACTTACTAGACAGAATCCAGAATAAAGTTTTAAGGCTGATAGGTGACAAAGCAATTTCCGAAACAATTGTTTCGTTGGAACATCGTCGAAATGTCTCTTGTCTATCACTGTTTTATCGTTACTTCTTTAAAAAAAAGTACTGGACGTACAGTTAAGCACAGAGATTCTTTCTTTTGCCGTACGACTCGAATGTGGAATTCCTTAACCGACTCTGTTTTTCCTCCCCATTTCAATGTCCAGACATTTAAGACGAATGTACACCGTAGTCATACGCCCTGTTGATCATGAGTTGCAAAGTTTCGGGGGAATTTGAGAACAAGACCACATCATCTGCAGAAAACAGTGGTTGTAGATAATGTTGGACTTAAAGGATAAACTGGAGCTTGTGTTCCTCTGTATAACTGTTCTAGAACTCGTCCAAACTTCCGTGATAAGCCTAAGTTATATTGTGTCAGTTGTGTTTCAAAAGCAGCATTGAAATCATTAAAAAAACACCTTAAGTTTTTGCCTTGTAAAAGGAAGTTCTCATACTTCTTCTTGAAATGAAAATGTTATCTACCATCGAGTAGACTGATCTAAAGCCAGCTTGTAACTCGCTTCTATAAAACAGATGCAAAAATATACGTAGCGTGTTCAACAGAAGTTCCTCGATAGTTTGAAGAATCCACTAACCAACCTTTTTTATGAATGGGAAATATAATCGATTCCTGGTACCTCTTAGGTGTAAGATTAATCTTAAACTTGCTTGCCTTCAAGTGATCAATTCGATATTTATATAATTTGACTGGTATTCCATTCGCTCCCTCAGCTTGTCCATCTTTTAGACACACAAGTACTTGTTGAATTTTATTAGTATACCCAGGAACTGGATATTGGCAATTTTGGGGTATCTGTTACTGGATTTAGCAAAACCTTAAAATATTATCGCAATATTTAATTGCAAAGCTTAGTATTAGGCCCAATGGGTCTTTTACACTTCGCCAACCTGATCGCTTCTATTTCACCATAGCTCCCCTTTTTGGTCCTACATAAGTCGTGTATTTTCTATTCATTTGAATGCAATTTCGTCTTTTAACAGCTGAACTCAAATCTTCTTCTGAATCAAAACTTATCGTCCCCCTGAAACCACAAAACACCGCAATAGAAGACGCCCTTTTTGAATCGCAAACAGTGAATTCGGATTCCACGCAAAGCTTTGAAGATGTCCAAATGGTGGAAGCTGCTTCTGTCACATCCGATGATAAAGATTTGGTCAAGATCAACTCTGGTCCATCATCTTCCGGCCACAATTCAAACGATGAAATCGAAACAACAACATCCTCGGATATCGAAATAATATCTAATCCCAATGGAGATTCGAGCAGTGTTAATAGTGCCAGTCGCACGAGTCCCTTAAAGCAGTCTAAAGTAGTATTCCCGCCAACTAAGAAAGGTCATTTCCGTGAGCCGTCTGAAGTGTCAACCATATCCGAAGATTCACAATCCGACACTGAAAAACTCATGCACCGCATCAGTGAATTAAGTGAAATCCTTGAATCTAGAGAATTACGTTTATTGGAGTTAGCACGCCAGAATGCAACGCTTCAAGAAAAAAACAACAATTACCAGAACCAATTAGATGTGATGAAAAGAAAAACAGAACACCTTGAGAGTGAAGAACACACTCAGAGGTTGTCTGCTCTGGAGAAGAAATTTCAAATGAGTATTCGAGAGCGAGATGCGTTGCGATTACAATTGAAGACAGCAAAAGAAGAACTCCAATCAAAGATACCCAAGAACGATTTCACACAGGTAGTAACCGAAAAAGATGAAATGATTTCCGAACTTCGTCTAGAGGGAGAAAAGTTGTCTAAAGAAGTACTGCAGCATTCGAATATCATTAAAAAACTTCGTGCCAAGGAAAAAACCAGTGAAGCCGTCATGAAACGGAATAAAGATCAAATTGTCGATCTAACTGAAGAAGTCGAGCGATTGAAGAAAACTTTAAATGCAAAAGAAGAAGTGGAGCGTTCTCAGATCGAAGCAGTTCATAAGATATCATCAGAGAAGCGAAAACTTGAAGACGAGATTACCATTTCACGAAGCTTGATAGAGGACTTTAATTCAAAATTGACTACACTCCAGGCCAGTCTTGATGCTGCCAAAGTTGAACTTCAAAACCGTAAACAAGCTCAGTCTGATTTGACGAAGAACACGCAAGAACTTCTGACTCTCAAGAAAGAAAAAGATAGAGCAGAGCTGGAAAGCAATGAATTAGCTGCTCAATTAAATGAATTGCGTGAAAAACTACGAATATCTGAAGCCGGAATGACTTTGCGAGAACAGAAACTGAGAGAGGAAAACTCTGAGTTAATAAGGCGACTAGAGGAGTCTGAAATTCGAGCGGAAAATCTTACTCAAGAAGTCAGTTTAACAACAATTCCGCTGATGCGGCAGTTAGAATCTCTTCAATCGACACTCACAATGCGTACGAGTAATTGGGACAAGCAAGAGAAGGAGTTTTTAACGAAGTTAGGTAATTTTTTAAATGTTGCAAACAAATTTCAACAAACTACTCATGATTGTACAATTTTTTTCAGAACTTTCAAGAGCCCGCCTTCAAAGTCTAGAGAATGTCGAAACATCGTTTAAGGAAAAAGTCAGCCTGCTTCAATCAAGAATTGAAATCCTTGAAGAGAAACTCTCAACATCGTTGATGCAAGAGGAACAAGCAAAAATAGCACTTCATCAAGCTGGTCTTGAACATAAACTCATTGAAACGAATTTTAAAAGGTTTTTATTTGTTTTAGGGGTCGAATATTTGTTCATTAAGGTTTCATAAAATGTTTTTCAGACAATTGAAAACACTAACGGAGAGTTTCGAAGACTTAAAGAAAACACACGATGAATTAAAACATAAATACACACTTTTGGAAGAGAAGTACGAAACAATGAAGACACAAAAGAAAGAAGAGATACCGGTCGAAGTACAACGTGATAATCCAGGCAATTATCGCAACAGAGATATGTCTATGAGTGAAGCTAGTAATTCTGATGAAGCGCATCACACATTGCGGCCAAATAATTCATCGCCCACACTGAGTCTTGTAGATGATGCATTAGGATCATTGGATTGGCAAGTGGTTAGTTTATAATAATTATAAAATTTTTAATTATTTATTCTTACCAATAGAATATTACGGACAGTAAGTTTGCAAACCAAGTTTTTAGCACTTCGTGAATCCGTTAATTGATTTCTTAAGACATTATTTCCCCGCACAAGTCCCTTAGGAGGTATAATTCATCATAAAATTCATTTCAGATGGTTCAATAAGTCACCAAACACCCTTTGACCTTTCCTTATAACAATTCGTGCGAAAAGATAAATGCGATTCACATATTAATTATTCACCTCTATTCAACCTCGAAATTTTGTTTGAGGGTTGTTATTTTACAATAGGGTTCATTTAATAGCTGAACGATTTAAAACCACTTCGATTACTTTTTTTTACAACTCTTGGCATTCTAGCTATAAGTTTTTAATTGGTCCAGCAATCCTATAATGTATTCCACAGATTTTGATGAACAACATTTATTCCGGACCTTTCTATCCAGGTTAATATCCGGTGATTTTGCGGCGGTTGTGTCATGACTTTAAAGATTTCTTCGTCTTCTCTCTATTTGAGTTGTGCTGTTGAAATAACGAATCCGTCGCCATTCATTCTTAGTCCAGAAATCAAAGTGTTTTCTTCCAATATCTTGTTATACGTCATTTGCTCATTTTTCCAATAACTCGAGTCAAACATCCCCTGACCATCACAGAAGCACATCCATGCTTGACGGTAGGAACAATACACTTGGGTAGCATCTTTTAATCAGCGTTGCGTCGAATGAAAACCTTTCGTTTTTTGCCAAATACCTCAAACTTGTATTCATCGCTCCATAAAACTCTGTTAAAATCATTTTCCGACCAGTCTCTCTACTTTTTGACCCATTCTAACCGTTTCACCTTGTTTTTTGGTCAAAAGAGAGGTTTTCTAACTTTTCCAACTCATCCAAATAGTCTAGTATCTCTTATTCTCTATTTGACCGTTGACAAGGACAGGGGCTTAGTCCTTGCTGTATTTACATCGGTACGTATTTCCAATGCTGTTTTTCGCGTATTTCATTTGTTTGTTGTTACGCTTTAACCAGTTCATATTAAGTTCGTATAAAAAAAGGTCACGTAAATCAATAACAGTTGTTACTTTTAGCATATCATCGTGTTTAATTGTAGATCTAGGCCGTCCTAACCGTGGTTCATCCTTAAGAGGTCCGGTTTGAGTGTGCCGCTCAATGGCACACTCAACACGGCGGCCAAATTCCTAAACGCAAGATTTGCAAATCAAAACACCTGCAAAGCAGATATAGGAAATGAGAATACGCATATGTAAGAGAATTGCGCAAGAAATGTTTGACATTTGCACAAATGCGTCTGCATTTGCGCTAGAAAGTAGCATCGATTGCATTTTGGGACACTCTGCTAAGCAGAGATTTTTGTATTTGCATTTTTGAACTGTTTGCTTAGCAGAATTTGCGCAAAATATGCGTTTAGGAATTTGCCCGGCCTTTCGATTCAACTGCGAAGGCTTCCATTTGCCTTATTTAAAAAGAGTGATGATTACAGAAGGTTTTTCAATTGTAGTTTCCGCAACTTTTCCAGACAGTTTCAAGTCCAATCTTCACTAATGCAGGTGTTCCCTAGGGCTACGTTTTTGTCTCCGACTCTCTTCCTCATTTTTATAAATGATCTCTTGTCTGAAACTTCTAATCCACTTCATCGTTTTGCCGACGACCCTACTCTCAGCTTCTATTACTCGTTCTCAAATTCACGTCCATCTCCTTCGGAAGGGGAATTGCAACGGTATCGTATGATAAGCTCATTAAACTCCGATTTTTACAGCATTGTTAAATGTGGTACACAAAACCGTGTGGAGTTTAATGCTTGGAAGACTCAATGCTGTCTATTGTCTTTGAAGCAAAATGTTCCTCTTAAATAAATTCCTCTGAAATAAATTATCTAATAATTTTAATTTGTATTCTTAGGACGATCTGGACTGCATATCAAATTCTGGTCGACATGCTACATCCGTATATGGAATGCATATAAATCTGCCACATATGAGCCACAACGCAAGTACAATAGAACACTTAACATCGCTGGTCAAACAACGTGATGGTGAAGTAAATCAATTGCAATGGGAATTATCAAGATTGCAAGTTGAACGAGATGTCTTGAATTCGGAAATATCAAATCTATCCATGGAGTTGGAAAATGTAATTACATTTTTTGTTTTTATTTTTAAAGAAGTCCTTCAATACAACTTAGATATCAATTAAGTTTTTAAGGCTTACGATTGGTCAACTCAAGTTGATTAAATGCTTCTTAAGAAACTGGTAACCCACAAACATAGCCCGGTCCTGGCTTCTTTTTACAAACCTCTCGTTAGTTGTCAAATTTAAATATATTTTGGTCCAGTTAACCAACAATAAGCCTTAAAATTCTTAGTTAGCTAAATATGTATCTAATTTTCTTAAGACAGTTGATTGTAATAAACAAAAAAAAACTAAATGTTTCATTTCCCACAGATCAAAGAAAAGGTTCAACTACATGAAGACATAGAAAAGAATTTCGCCGAACTACAACGGCAGTATGATGCCCTACTGCAGATGTACGGCGAAAAAGTCGAACAAGCACAAGAGCTTGAACTGGATCTGCAAGACGTCAAAGACATGTACAAGGCACAGATTGATGAATTATTACGCCAACGCAACAGTGGATTAACTACGTAAATTTGCATTTGGATCGATTTTCAGAGTTTATTTCTTTTTGTAGTAAATGTTAAAACGGTGAATGGTCTCAGTTGCCTTAATAAGTGTTTTTATGCACATACTCGTAGAACACTCAAACTGTTGTGTTTTTATTTTCCACACATTACTGATTGATTTCTGTCTATCTTTTGTTACCCATTTATTTAAAAAAAACAGCAATTTTTTAATGTGGAAGCAAAAAAAAAAAACTAAATACATTTGTGTCATTATTTTGTAGTGTTTGTCCAAGCGGTGATATTATTATTATTAAAAAATTGTATATGCTAATTTACATTTACCTTTTTCGGAACCAAATTTAAACAAACAAAATGGGATAAAACGCTCCTTTCCTTTCAATATTATTATTTTAAATAAAGTTATAATAAAATAATTATATATATATATAAAATTTTATGTATATTTAAATATTAAAAAAAAATTTTGTAAATTAAGAAAACAATAATATACTATTAATATTAGATAATTAATTTGTTTTATTTTATATTTAAAGTTTTTGAAGCTGTACCTAATTGTAAGATTTTCACAAAACTCGGAATGACTTAAACAATACCCGTGGGCTTAGCTGTTGTAGGCTGACTACTTGGTTTCGTCATAATATCAACAGCATTTTTTAAAAGTTGAGTTTTAACAAAATCGGTTGCAGCTGTATTGAGATCACTGCTTGTACCGTAATTGCATTTAATGTAGCCGTACAAGTTTGCTCCGTTGAGAACTAATGCAATCATAACAAGCAATAGCCATTTGAATTTCAATCCAAAAAAGGCAAAGATGAAGAATAGAGACCAAAATGCTGGACACAGAATTAGTCCCAACCAAAAGACTCGTGCTTCGTTGTTGTTGATTTTGCTCTGAAATTAGAATTTAGACAATTTTTTTATAAATTTAATTAAGAACAAGATACTTTTTAGTTTTTTTTTTTGTAATGCTATGAACTTCAAAAAATGGACACTCTGTCTCAACAGCTATGAAGCAAATATGGATTTGTGGCTACTTTAAAAATTATTATTTTCCGTCTTATTTTGTTTATTCATTACATCTTCTTCGATTTTATTGAGAAATTTGTAAGGTATTCGACAGCAATGGGAAGTGCTAAGGACTGCACTTCTAAATAGAGTGATCTTATTACAAAATTAATTACGGAAGGCAAGACTTATTCGGGATTCAAAACAATAATTGGATGCTCAATCGAGTCGTCGGGAATTCCAAAATCAATCCATTTACTCCATCTTCTGAATTTAGAGATATGTTTACCATTTCGACTAATGCTGAAACAGTTAGTAGATTTTTTGGAGAATATGGTCAAGTAGCCCATAAAAGGTTTTTTTTTTCTTAAAATTAGCACACACTCAAGGGATTATGACTACTCTTATAATGTTACGGTGTAACACAGTGCAAGCGTTTAGGTAAAGTAAAGTGGATTCCGAATTCTATCCAACAAGTTCAAATGAGCACTAGACCAGATATAAGAGCTTTAGTCAAGTTTTGGGTGGTTGTATGCCTTATAGATCGTAGCCAGATCAGAAGTGGAAACAAATTTAATGCACCCTTTAAGAATACCTAAGCGTTTCGCTGCGTTTTTGGCTACGTCGAATATACATATGATAATTCCATGTGAGATGGTCGTTAACACACATACCCACTATGGACAGTTTTTCAGTTTCTTTTGCAAGTGCCATTCATGGATAATGCAACAGATGAAATATTTTACTTGGTCGACAGAAGACAGCTTGTATGACAAAATATTAAAATTGGCAAAAAAAAAAAAAAAAACTGACCTGCACCATAGTGAAGATTTATTTTGTAGTCAGACGAGTCTTGTGGAAAGGTATTTGGCCGGATGTAATCCGAACACAGAATATAATCCACAACTTACAGCAAAGACATTAAAACATGGATAATCTAGTTTAGAAGTTAGCGCGTTCGAATGATTCAGACAAAATTTTGAGATATCTCGATTCTTCACTTAAACCATTCTCTCAATATACTCAAATTATTCGAATGATTTCTCACATATATTTTCTCTAAGCGAAATGAGGACTCGACACTCGAGGGCCTATTCGAGACCGAGAAGCGAATATTGAACGAAAGGACAGAAAACACGCAAAATCAAGAACTCGAGAAGTTGGTTATTTGTGTATCTCGTGTGTGTGTGTATTCAACGACTTTAGGTTTATATTTATAGAAGGGGTTTTTGTATGATTACATACGTGCAGTTCCAGTTGCCTGCAAAGCTTCATATATACATATTATGATTTTTGAATATTACAACAACATCTTGAATGAACTACCACCAAGAGTTTTTTTTTATTTGGCTGGAGTTATAGCTATTTCATGGGTGCCAAACCGATCATCAGACTCCTTTATTAGTGGTGATTAATACTTTCAAGTTTAATCGAAAAACTTTTTGCCTTGACTGAGATTTAAGCCCAGACCTAGCGTCTTCAGAAGCCAATGCCCTACGCATCACGCTACCGTAACCACATGATCAGGTCCATCCCAATTTAGGTTTTACTGTTTATCAATTGTCACCTGAGGACTAGCATTTTTATTAGTCACCCAAGTATGTTGTTGTCAATTCGGTTTCTTTTTTTTTTTCCTCCGTACTCTGTTTTTAAGACAAGAGTCCGAATGATCATTCGATTCTTTAAATTCTTCGAATACTAATATCTCGATTCTTTAAATCATTCAATTGTGCCTAACACTACTTGTAGTCTGTTGGAGTTCGTTTTTCAAAATTGTTAAAATATTAGCAGCAGATACTTGCTTTCGAGAACTCATTTTCTCAATAAAATAAACTACATGATCACTCGATCGCAGTAGTTTCTTCGTAAGTTTATATAAAAGGTTTTGTAGGTGCTTACGTAAGTTCAACTTACATGAAACTTACGAAAACCTTCTTGTTAGTTACTTCTGTAAGACTAACGTGAATCGGTAGTAAGACTTACATGTGTAATCTTGGCCTTATACTCTCATAACTTAAAAGTGTCTCTTATGTCTTATGAGCGTTATGATTTAATAAATTTGACTAGCGTTTGTTTATTATTGGGAATCTTTGCTAAAACCTAATGGAATTGTATGCAAAGAAAGTTCGGGTGTACCAATGTAAGTTAATCTAATCTAAGAAGTATTCTCAAATGTACCTAGCAAAATATCTTTAAGGTTTTATTACGTACCACATCGAATTTTGACTGTTTTTTTTAAGTTTATAAGTATTGTTTCTTTTTTTTTTAATCATTATTTTCTTTTATATGTATTTGCACTCCTGATAAATAAGGGAACTTACCTGCCTCGATTCGAAAACCCAATGTGACTTGCCATCATCGTCGACATAATTCCACCATCTCAGTCCAACCAGTAGACGCCCAGTTATGTTCTTTACAGTCCAAAAGTCTGCCGACAACAAAAGAATTACAAAGACAAAACTAGTGATGAACGATTCACTAAACCAATTGCAAAACACATAAACCAGAATTGCCAATCCGCGGAAGAACAAGTGGAAAAATGCAACATACGGATGTCTGTGGAAAAACATTCAAATACCAAATAGAAAGATGACAATTTTTAAATCCAAATAATTCGAATCCACTTACGTGTATTTCTTTGGTGGGCTTGTCCGAAGTTCTTCCTCCTCACCAAATGGAATTGTATCGTCGTCGAGAAGAGGTATCTAATGACAAGTAGTTTGTTTAGGCATGATAAACACTTAAAACAAAATTATAACAAATTGTTCAACTAGCTATACTTAGTATTTTAGTTAGTACATGCATCTAGATTTCTAGAGGAGTATTGTGCAAGCATGCCAGCTATTTAAATTGCCAAATATTCATTTTCAAGTGCGGGTTTGGTTACTGTGTTATTTTAAGCTTAATTATAGGGAGACTAAGGAAGCATGCGAAACTAACATTTCTTACCGTTGCTGATGACATTGTTACCTATTTTACTTTGATTTGTTTATACTTATCAAATAACTATTGCAGATTGCAATAAATGATAAAATTATATATTTTTATTTTCGGTAAAAAAATTTATTAAAGTATTGACAGAACAAAATTGTTGACACATTTGACGTTTTGCCAGGTTTAAATTTGAGAGCTGTTCGAGTCAAAACTAACTTGGTAAGAAATGCTACCACCAGAAGTATGGTGTCTTTGATAAAATTTTAAAAGTAATTTAGAGAACATCATAAAAAAAGGGGGCATGATGAAAAATGATGGGGCTATTTCGGTTCTTTATATTTTATAAATTATTACATCAATAAAAATGATTTAACGATTCTAGTTCCTTGTGAACACGGAAGATATTTATCATCGTATAATTTTCGGTGATAGAATATAAAAAAATATGGACAAGAAAAAGATAAACCCTAGTAAAAGAGCCAACAAAAAAAATGGAATGTTTGATTCCTATAATTAGGTGAACATTTGGTGAATTATTAGAATTTTATGAACGTGTAGTTTAAGGCTAGTCGCGCACTGGAAACTGTGATCGAAATCAAATAGTTTAATCACCAGTTGAAATAGAACCGCTCACTGGCAACTCTTTACTCACGCTCGCACTCTTTTCTCTCTTGCACTTATAAAAAACAGCTCAACTGTTGTTGTCAAACTTTTTAGTTTCGAGAATCGAGTTGTTCTAAGGCTAGTCGCGCACCGGCAACTGTGATCGAAATCAAATAGTTTAATCACCAGTTGAAAGAGAACCGCACACTGGCAACTCTTTACTCACGCTCGCACTCTTTTCTATTGTTTTTTATGGATTGAATATTTAATAAATCGTGTTTAATTTAAAAAGGAAATTCTTTATTAAGTGATCCGAACAGTTGAAAAGATTTGATCAGATAGAAAAAATATTATAGAACAATATTTGAGTTACAAAGAAAAACAAACTTAATTAAATTCTAAAAACTAAGTTCTAAAAATGTAAAGTAGATTAATTAAAACATAAGAAATTAATACTTTCAACACTTTCCCTTTTTAATTGATACTTAACATTTTTATGACATACCCATTTCGCTACACAAAAGGATTAGTCTTGGATAAGGAAGTGGTTTCGTCATTATATCAGCTACTTGTTTTTCCGTTGATACTTGTTGTATTTTAATTTTTCCTTCAGTGACTTTCTCTCGGATAAAGAAATGTTTTGTTGAAATGTGTTTTGTTCTTCTGTGGAATTCTGGGTTTTGAGCGAGTCTGACAGCTGCAGAATTGTCCACTTGAAGAATAGGAGTTTGATTCAGTTGAATTATTCCTTTAAACAACCTGCATAGCCAAATTATTTCCTTGCTTGCTTCATTTGCTGCTACTATTTCGGCTTCAGTTGTAGATGTTGCAACCATTGCTTGTCTTTGACTTAGCCAAGAAATAGCCCCTCCTGCGTGAGTTATGACTACTCCGGAAGTTGATCGTCCTGTCTTTGTGCATCCACCGAAATCTGCATCACTGTAGCATTCTAGAATCCCTTTTTTATTATTTTGTCTATATTCAATACCCAAGCTCAGAGTCCCAGCTATGTACCGGAATACTCTTTTTACTCGAGTGACATCTTCCATAGTTGGATTCTCTAAGGATCTTGAAAGAAATCCTATGCTATATGCCAAGTCTGGTCTTGTTCCCACCATTAGATACATTAACGCACCTACTGCCTGTCGATAAGGGAAGCTAAGCTTTTGTATTTCTTCTTTCCCTGTTTTTGTGATTTCAACAGTCTTCACCATTGGTGTCGAAATTGGCTTACACTCCGAAAATTGAAATCTATCAAGAATTTTCTTGGCATGTGCTTCTTGACTAATTTTTATTCTGTCTTCTTTTTGTTCTATCTCTAAACCTAAAAAGAACGAGGCTTTCTTTGAAATAATCTTGAATTCATTCTTCAGCTCTTCGATGAATATATCAAGCTCGTACTGATCTGTTGATCCAACTAGCCCATCGTCTACGTAAAGAACAAGTATAATTTTCTTTCCGTTTCTCTCCCTCATATACAAACAAGGATCAGCTTCACTAGCTCTGAATCCTAGATTGGAAATGAAACTCCCAAAACGCTTGTTCCAACACCTTGATGACTGCTTGAGCCCATATAAACTTTTCTTGAGCTCACATACTTTATCAGTACCATCCTCATATCCTTCAGGCTGCTTCATGTAAATAACTTCTTCTAAATTGCCATACAAGAAAGCCGTTGACACGTCAAATTGGATCAGATGCATCTTCTCGCTCGCAGCAATACTAAGAACTGATCTTATAGTTCCTAACTTTGCTACCGGACTAAATGTTTGACTATAGTCAATCCCTTCACGTTGACTAAAACCTTTAGCCACTAGTCTTGCTTTGTACTTATCGATACTGCCATCTGGATTGTTTTTCAAACAATAAACCCACTTGCAAGGGATTGCTTTTGCTCCTTTCGGTAAAGGCGTCAGTTTCCAAGTTTGATTTTCATTCAATGATGCCATTTCTCTTTCCATAGCTTTTCTCCATTCAGTGTTTTCTTTGCTATAAATGGCCTCTTTGTAGTTTTCAGGATTTGATGAAGAGTTCACAAAATCCTCTGCCGCCATTACATAGTCGTTAAAATTCTTGGGTTTTCTTAATCTAGACCTATCCCTTAGGCGTTCGTTTTCTATCTGCTGTGGGATAATATTTTGTTCATTTTCGAAACTGCTATCTCTCCCAGTTTCGTACTCGTCTGAATATATGCTACTTCCTGCACTTTCTGGTTCTTCTAGTTGTTCTTTACTGGTTGATTCAACGTCTCGAAGTGTTAATTTTATTGCTTTTTCACATATACTTGGATTTTCCTGAAACTGTACATCTCTTGATAGGATAACTTTGTTCTCTTCCTTGATGTAAATTCTATACCGCTCATCACCGTCATATCCCACGAGGTAACCTTTAACAGCTTTTCTGTCCATTTTCTTCCTCTTCTGGATTGGAATATGAGTGAAGCATGTCGATCCAATTATTCTCAAGTGCTTGATTCTAGGCTTCTTACCAATCCATAATTCGTATGGAGTTACGCCATTAACTGAAGACTTTCCAGTTCTGTTCAGTATGTATACTGCCGAATTCGTAAGCTCCGCCCATATTGCTTCTGGAAAATTACCATCGGTGCTTGAATATTTGAAGGTTCTTGCCATCTCTATCAGAGTTCGGTTTTCACGTTCACTGCCCCCATTTTGTTCAGGTGTGTAAGGCGCTGTTAGTCTCTGCGTGATACCATTTGACCGAAGAATCTGTTTGACTTCTGCGTTGTCAAATTCACCACCATTGTCACTTAATAGCTCTTTAATGGAATGACCTAACATCTTCGCATGAGCAATTACTTCTTTTAGTACGTTCTTGACATCAGATTTGTGTTCTATGGGGAATCCATATCGGAATTTAGAGTAACTATCCCTGAACACAACCAAATACTTTTTGTGTTTGTAAGATTCGCTAAAAGGCCCACATACGTCCGTTGATATCAGCTCTCCTGGTGATGTCGCTTTCCTTCTAGTTCCGAATGGTAATCTGTGTGCTTTACCATAGATGCAAGGTTCACACAAATTCTGGTCCAACTTTACTTTGATGCCCAACTCCTTCTCAAGCATCTGTTTGACATGTCTTTTATCTTGGTGTACGGAAAAACAAGTAGCTGATATAATGACGAAACCACTTCCTTATCCAAGACTAATCCTTTTGTGTAGCGAAATGGGTATGTCATAAAAATGTTAAGTATCAATTAAAAAGGGAAAGTGTTGAAAGTATTAATTTCTTATGTTTTAATTAATCTACTTTACATTTTTAGAACTTAGTTTTTAGAATTTAATTAAGTTTGTTTTTCTTTGTAACTCAAATATTGTTCTATAATATTTTTTCTATCTGATCAAATCTTTTCAACTGTTCGGATCACTTATCTTGGTGTCCCCATCGTTCATGATATAACTGCAGGGTTGTGTCATCTCCAACGACAACATTGAATTGAATTCCAGTCTTCTGTTTTGAAACAATTGGCTTGATAGCTGCTTTATATAACGATCCATTCACTTGACGATTTCCGCATAATATGGTTTTGCCATCCACTTCAAGCCAGCACTTTGTAGCTGAGGACTTAAAGACACTATTTTGGTTTCTGTCCTGTGCAGCCAAAACTGAAAATAAGTTTCTTGATATTTCTGGAACATACCAAACGTCTTTTAATGTCACTAGTTTATTGTTGTGAATTAATTCCATTTTTATCGTTCCTCTTCCGATAGCACTAAGCGTTTCTTTTCCAGCCGCTTGTATTCTGCTAGGACTTTCAAACTCTTCAAAATCAACGAACCAGTCTGGACAGTTGGTAACATGCCTTGTTGCTCCATTATCAATCCACCAATCCATTGAGTTTTGTTGTGTTGTATATTCCTTATTGCAGACCGACACAAGAGAAACATTGGTGTCGAATAAGTTACCTGTCGTCGGCTGAGAATTACAGGGTTCTATGTCGACCGACCCCCATTTCGAGTTATTCAACTTTTAAGTTTTTGATGCTCAGATTTCGTATTAAATGGCTATTGATTTACATTCGAATGATAACAAACGATAGATTATTGATAATAACTAATAAAAATATAATTTATTTGTTTATGTGTTGAGGAATTTCCTTTTAATTGCAAATTAAATTTTTTGCACAAAGTTCTATAAGCCAATTCCATGTAGTTCAAATTTCGGTGAAGGTTCTATGTACCACATAGAACCTTGTAATTGTTATTTAATCATATGAAGATTTCTAACATTTAGTTTAGTCGTTGAAAAAAACTATGGTATTCATAGTATAAAAGCAGCAAAATAGAGTATCTGAAATGATTCTCCAACTAAATATAAAACAATAATCTGATTTTTACATTTTTATTATAGGAAAATATTATATAGTATTTTTAATGCATGTAGCACCTAGTACACTATATAATTAACTTCATATATTTAACAGTTCGTTTACGTAAATAAGAAAATAATGAGAATAAATAATAAATATAATAAAACTAATATTTTAATTATTGATTGAATGAATTAAAGGTACAACATTTAAATAAATAAGAAAATAAATAGTAATTTGATTAAACAAACTAAAATTTTAATTTTCATAGTATATTTTATATATATCTTACAGTTCAAGTAAATATGTGAATACATTTAAGAAAATTATAGAATATTATAAATTAATTAAACAAACAAGAATTTTAATTAATCATATTGGATATTTGTTCTTGTTTTCATTATATTTTCGAAATTTCTTTATCAATAAATTGCAGGCATGTATTTAAGCATTGCTTTAAATGGTTTGATTTTTCTTGTTGCAAGGTCATTTTTTAATTGTACCTCTTTTAAATTTGGCCATTGAAAAGACCACATATTCTTATTTCTTAAGGTTTTTGAACACTAAGTCTACACTTTTAAGAGATTTTTCAAGATGGGAAGTCTTAAAAAACACCTCGGTAAGGTTCTGTGTAAGTTGAAGTTGGACAACTTTCGAAAATGGTATTAATTTAATATTTAAAATCTTACAACACTCGTAAACATTTTTAAAATCTAACGGTTGCATTTGCAAAACTGTAAGATTTTGTTTTTTGAATGACAAGGGTGAATGAAAATCGCGATTCGTAAGACGCGTTGAATGCAGCTATGGGTATTACCTATTTCCTAAATTGTAGAATGTCCTGGAGTAGAGAATTTAAAATGTATATGTTGGATGTCTGGCTGATGCTTATGAAAATCAATTAATATGAAGTTTACCAACAAGTGCCGGTTTTGACATAACACGGTTTAGAATCTTCAGCAAAGCACTAGCAATATCATTTCCTGTTCTTCCCATTGTGCTTTCATCACACAAGCAGCAATAGACGTTATTATTAAGCGAAAAATGTCCTGTAAAGTTATGCACATTTAACTTTGAGTGGTAAAAAAATGAGCTTACATCAGCTTTTGGACAGGTACACAAGTAGCACAAAATGGTATAATTTCGGTATCACATTTCTTAATTCATACTTTATTCCTTCTTTATTAGGTATGTACATTTATGCCTACTTAATTCCATCTTAATATGATCTTTATTAGGTATTGTTTTAAAGAACTTAACTTGGAGCGTTTACTCCTACTTAAAGCATTCTTAAATACTTCTTAAATGGGCATTTCTTAAATCGGTTTTTTTTGTTACTTAATTCCTTCTTTAATCCTTCTAAAAACATTCCTTTTTTATTTTGGTATTAAATCGGTATTTTTCAGATTCTTTAATACGTATTTAAGTCTTCTGAAACAGTATGATTTATAACGCCGTTTTCGTACTTTTAGTTTTAGATGGAAAACAAAATGTGTAAACCGAATTTATTAAATCTTTAAAAAAAAAGAGATTGTTTCATTATTGAAGACAAACAACAATTAAAATAGCATTTGTGAAGTTCACAATCAAAACGGTGCTAAAGGCACTTTTTTCAAAATATGGAGTGTGGTATACCAAAATTTGCGTATCAAAGAGAGCTATAGAATGGTGGAAAAATTGTATTTTAAAACGGTCTAGTTTAGAAGTTATTACTATTTTAATGTTGAGTTAAGGATAAAAACGAGGCTATTTGTTATTTTTTAACAAGCTATTTTTCATACAATGCTTGTAATTTTCAAAACAGCTCTATTTTTCTCTAAATGAAATCAAATAGATAGGATTGTTTTTAAAAAGGAGCTAAATAATTTTGGGCGCTAAAATTGTTGACCCTTATAAAAGGATCTTTAGTTTACCTATCGTATTCTTTGTTATCATTGTTAAATAAGTTTTGATGAATTCCAATAAAAAGCACTTTTCCTTACTTAAATGTTCTCTTGTTTTTTAATTTTACAGGCATTTGAGAATCAAAATTTAAGAAACTTATTTTCAAAACGCGCTAAATATATTTTTAACAAACAAAACTGCCTAAAAAAAAAAACATTTCACTAAAGGACGAAAATAAAAGGTCGCTTTAGTATTTTGTTTGGTCAATCTAATAAAAAAGACTTCTACAAATTTTACAAAATTTACTGCATTGAATTAACTTAAATATTTTAGGAATTATAGTTTTCCGCGCTTTTGCGCGTTTTCATGTTCATTTTTTTTAGCCTCTGTTTGATTGTTAACTTCACATTTATTTAAAATGTGACTTTTTTGATGACATCCGTTTATGTAACTGACAAAATGTCCATACTTAATTCATACTTTATTCCTTCTTTATTGGGTAGGTGTGTTAATTTATGGCTACTTAATTCCGTCTTAATTTCGTCTTTTTTAGGTATTGCTTTACAGAACTTAACATGGTGTGTTTACTTCTACTTAAAGCATTCTTAAATACTTCTTAAATGGGCATTTCTTAAATCGGTTGTTTTTGTTACTTAATTCCTTCTTTAATCCTTCTAAAAACATTCCTTTTTTATTTTGGTATTAAATCGGTATTTTTCAAATTCTTTAATACGTATTTAAGTCTTCTTAAAGAGTATAATATTAAAAACACGAGAGAGTTATTTGAGTAGCACTTTGAGACAAGATATTTTGAGTGTCACAGTGGCACAATAGGTAGAGCACAAGCACGGCAAGTGAGAGGACTCGGGTTCGAATCTCAGTGGAAGCACAAAGGTAAATTAAAAAAACTAACTTTTAAAATTCTTTCATTCCAGCAAAAATTCACTTAAAGACTAGAATATAATCAACAATAATAAAAAAACAAACAGATAATAAAAAATTTATTTTTATTGTTTCTAATAATTTTTTTAAGAATTGCCGTAGCTCTTTAAGAAGGAGTTAAGTAGTATTTAAGAAGATGTAAGGAACTATTTAAGAAGGAGTAATGAAGTATTTAAGAAGAATGATATCCCCATTTAAGACCATTTTAAGACTCAATTTATCTTCTTATTTCCTTCTATCGGACCGCCCACTTGCGCCTTTTCTCTACTTAATAGGAACTTAAATCCGTCTTATAGAAGATGTCAGATACCGATTTAGAATTCTTAAAGACTTCGTTAAGTAATTCTGTGCTACTTGTGTAAGTACATTTTGCATGTCAAAGCACAAAACTGGAACTGTATTTTCTCTGTCAACTTGTCTTTGCTTGTATGCCTCTTCCTTTTCCTGAAAATGCGCATTATATTTCAAAACCAGCTCATCAGATACAGTGTTGTTTTCAACTGCTATTTTATGCTCCTCGCATAGATTTAATGCTTCAAAAACTCAATGCTGCCTCCTGTCGCTGAAGCGGAATCCACCCCCATGCCGCTATCCATAAGTGACCCTTGCATTGAGGAAACCGAACAGATCTCAGTTCTCGGTATGTGCATCACAGACGACCTTGTGTGGAATGACCACATATTCGACGTTGCCAAAAACGCTGCTAAGTGTTTAGGTTTCCTTCGACGATGCAAGAAATTTTTTACCCTTTCTGATCTGGCTGTAATCTATAAAGCCTATATTCGTCCTAAACTCGAGTATAATTCCCATATTTGGGTAGGTGCTCCAATAACCCACTTGAGTCTTTTGGATAGAATCCAAAAATGAGCTTTACAATAATTGATAGGTGATAGGACTAAAACAGAAACAATTGAATCTCTCGAGCACCGTCGCAATGTTTCTTGTCTTTCATTATATTACCGTTATTTTTACAAACATTGTTCTAGTGAAATAGCCAGTTGCATTCCTCCCCTTAAACAATTTAACCGTAACACTCGCGCTTCGGGGAATGCTCATCAGTTTACCCTTGAGCCCAACTTCAGAGATTCATTCTTTAGCCGCACTACACGAATGTGGAATGCCTTACCCGACTCTATATTTCCTTCCCATTGTGATATTCAGACATTCAAAACCAATGTGCATCGGTATCTCCTTTTAAATCCCCTCCCACTTTCCTAAACGCTCGCACTGTGATCAATCATTTAAAATATAAAAAAAATCACATCTATCTTTCTTTGGATTATGAAAAGCCAAGTTAAATTGAGTGTTGAAAACTTGTCGATATGCATTAAATTTAACAGTTTCGTCAGATCCTGTGTTCTCTTAATACATATGAAACATTTCTGAAATTGTTAGACTTGGTTTGAGATACTGCTTGTTGCTAGTTTTTCACAAGCTTTTTGTAAACAATATCAAAAACACGAAGAAAAAACCAAAGGTAAATTGATCAACATAGAACTTTGTTGCGTTTTCGGCAATCCGATAAGAATTATAAGGTTCTATGTACAAAATTAAGGAATACAAGGTTCTATGTCAATAAGCAGATGTGTAATTTTTTTATTGGTCAAAGAGAGAATTATAAAGTTCTATCCGCCAATTTTGCTACATAGAACGTTGTAATTCTTAAATTAACTTCATTTTGGTTTTTAGAACCTTTGTTTTTTGCGGTTTACGCTTTATAGGGTGAATTAAGGTGCATGTTTATGAATTCATTCGAAAGCGCTTGAAAATACGAATCCAACGACATCCATAACTCATTTTTCGTAAAAATGGCTGTTAGAACCTTGTAATTCTGAGCCGACGCTGTGTTGCTGCTTGATAGTTTGCATCTATTTGGTCTTCCTTCAGCTATCCACTTTTTGCAGTCTTGAACCCAATGTCCTTTCTTTTTACAAAAATTGCAAATATCTTCTTTTCTGTTCCGGGTACTATATGTTTTTTGTCGAACCTCTTGCTTCTTTTTGTCAAATTTTGCTATTAACGCTTCTTGAGTCAAATGTTCGCTATCTTCTCTATTCTTGAAGTTTCTTTCATACATACAAAGCTGCATTGTCAATTCGTCGAATGTTTTGTCTTCATCTTTTGTTAGTAACATCCAGCTTGATCTGAAAGTTTCAAATGTACTTGGCAAAATATGCAAGACTTTGCATACTAGCATTAAGTCTGGTAATGCCTTCTCGTTTTTAGCTTTCAGACCACCATTCAATTCGTTCCACAAACTTCGCAGTTTTGCAATATGTGTCGAAACATCTTGAGCGGAATTCCAGCTGAATGCAAAAAGATCAGTGCATATCTTAAAGAGTTGATCTTTGGAAGTTGCTTCGAATTGTTGCCTAAGTGCATTCCATGTATCGTGTGCAGTTTCTTTATCCATGATTTTCTGATAAACTGCGTCAGTTACTGAGCTTGTTATCATCGATTTTGCATAGCTGTTTGCTTTTCGATATAAGTTGCTCTTTTCCTTGTGTTGGTTGATCTCATCTGGTTTGGGATCTCCTTCTAAGGGCTCTGGTTTCTTCAGAATCCCATCAATCGCATCTAAAGCTCCTTCATGGTAGTCTAGCAAATCCCTAATTTTTCTTTTCCAAATTGGCCAATCTGACTCACTAGCCAAAAGTTTGATATTCTTTGATAATTCCATTCTTGAGAACTCAGACGATATGATTTCAATAAGTAATAAAATTCGATTTAAATTAAAGCAATTTATTAATACTCGCGACTAGGCCCATAACCTATTGTTTTTTATGGATTGAATATTTAATAAATCGTGTTTAATTTAAAAAGGAAATTCTTTATTAAGTGATCCGAACAGTTGAAAAGATTTGATCAGATAGAAAAAATATTATAGAACAATATTTGAGTTACAAAGAAAAACAAACTTAATTAAATTCTAAAAACTAAGTTCTAAAAATGTAAAGTAGATTAATTAAAACATAAGAAATTAATACTTTCAACATTTTCTCTCTTGCACTTATAAAAAACAGCTCAACTGATGCGAGGCAATCGTTTAGTTTGTGTCAAAACACAAACTTTTTAGTTTCGAGAATCGAGTTGCTCTAAGTGCGCGGTGTTCCATATAAGCCCATATGTTTCATTTTAGCAACTATACAGTTGCGAAACTAAAAATTGAATGTGCGCGCCTAGCCTAAGTGCGAGGTGTCCCATATAAGCCCATATGTTTCATTTTAGCAACCAAACAGTTGCTAAACTAAAAATTGAATGTGTTGGCTGGCTTAAAAGTTATAAGCATTTTTTTATTTCGCGTTTAGTTAGCAATTGATGAAAATAAAAAAAAAATCGAATTATAGGCAAGTAGACTTCACGTATTTATATTTGTTAATTGAAATTGTTTATTTTGTTTTACAATTTTCATTTATTTATAAATTTTCTAAATTATTCAATGAAGCCTAGTACGCAGATCAAACAAAGACAAATTTTATCTCTTTAGTTTTAATTTCTATAAAACTTTTCCAAACGTCGCGCAAAAGTTTGAATTTGATGAGATAAAAAATAATTTAATGTGTTTTTTAGTGATCTATGGAATAGGTGGTCTTGCAAAAGTCATCGTACTTTTTTGGAATCTCCTCTTCTTGATGATTTCAAGAGAAGCATCAGCACCTTTTACATAAAACCAGTTTTGACAAAAATCACTTGCAGAATACGGTGGCTGTCAAAATTTGTCCCGCAAAATAATGCTTGTATCATTCTTTTTCCTGGCAAAAATTCAATGTAGATATTTTGTACAGCAATGCACAAAAGTATGAATTTTGCGCGCGAGCTGCATACTGCTCGAAAAAATCAAAGATAAAATTTGTCCGAGGAAAAAAATTGTATCGGAGACAACATTTTTTCCGATTTGCGTACTAGGCTTTACCACAAATTTTAAAATTGAATTAAGATATTTATTAAACATGAAAACGACTCGACAAAAAACAAAATAAACAAAATAGATTATCTGATTTTCAGCAGTTCTTCAAAATTCTACTTAAATAATTTAAGGCTGGGCGCGCACATTCAATTTTTAGTTGTTTGGTTGCTTATAGAAAATAGATAAACTATTTGGTTGAATATCCGTGCAGGTGCATATAATTATGTTACACAAAATAGCGAACTCATTTTTGGTTAAATTTGTGTCAAAACATAAACTTTTAAGTTGCTCGAATCAAGCAGTTGCGCAACATACCCTTGAGCGCGAGTGAATCATAAAAAAAAAAAAAAAAAAAAATGTGCGTGCCTAGCCTAATACACCAAACATTTTTGGATAGCTTGAGATTTCTGTTTGGTATCAGCTGTTTTTTCTATGAATTACAACAACACCAACAAATCCGGATACCTTTCGATGATCTATGTGCATGTATCATATCTGATATGAAAAAACGACAAATGTAACCATCAGCCAAAATTCAATAGTCTAATGCCGGATATACACTGTTCAAATACATGACAAGCATATGCAAGTGTGTTGGTAATTTGGGGTTGAAGTTGCATATACACATATCAAGCATGAGTCTTCAATCTTTTATTTTTACATCGACGGTGTGGTGAGAGGACGCTGCGCTTTGTGAGTTTTTTTTCGACAAAATTGTGATTTTACGAATTTCTTTAGAATTTTTTCAATTTTATGCGAGTAATTTGTTTTATTTTGTCTGTCCATTTTATCATACAATTTTTGTTTACTGCTTTAATATTTAAATCTGTGCTTATGTTGATTTGCGTTCTCATCTCTTCAACGTACTATACGCAAATAAACCAATGAATACATGATCAATCATCAATCTTGCATATACACTACTTCAATGCAGGACGCTAGATTGAAAGAAAATCAAAAGATTTTGATTTTGCTTCAATCCAACATCCAATCTATACGTGTGACTTTTTCACTAATGCACTTGCACATGCTTGTCATGCATTTGAACAGTGTATATCCGGCATAACAAAAATAATTAACACTGGATTTTCTTGATTCCTTAATCAAACAGATCAAAACGTCAACATCTTGAAAAAGCTTGCGTGAAAAAAAGAAAAAAATGAACACAAAACACAGCTGTCCGTTTTCTGAAAATTTTGCAGTTTCAAAATTTTATTTTCGTCATGTTGGCGACATGAAATAATAAAAAAAATTGTGTTTCCAACAGAGTTGGTTCAAAGTGTTCTGATTCTGGAGAAGAAGAAAGATTTTGCAATAAAATCACACAGGGAGGCATTATTTGGTGTTATTGTTGTCCTCGAATAAATAAATTAGTTAATTGGTCGGAGTAATGATGAATAGAGACTAAGCAACCCCCTAATTATTTTTCTCGCGAGTCGAGAAAACAGTGATAATAGAAGGAAAAAAAAGAATCCATAACAAAAGAGTCTTGATCATCAACCAGCCAACCTTTTTGGAGCTGTTTTGACCGTAAAGGAAAGGTTTTCTCGATCCTCGGCAGAAATAGACAAAACAGATTCATAATCTTTGGCCTCTGGTCAGAAGAAATAATAAGCGAACAAGAACAATAAAACGTAGAAAAAACTCCCAATCAGTCATCGCGCGTATGAAGAGGGGTGTGCAAGGAAATTGGTGAGTTTTCATAGTGAATCAGAGTTCTTGTCGTGTCCCTAGCCCAAGACCAAGATGAAGTGATAAAGATTAATTGAGTGCACATGACAATCGATTGAAGTTCTTGCAAATTTACTTATTTTTTCTACTGTCAACTTAGAGGAGAACAATTATTTCCAAACCCCGCCGCGGGCTGAGTGAACTAATTTTTGTGGCAGTCAGTCAGGCAGTGGGGGAACAAAGAGCCATCTCGCCCACCCAAATCACCTCCTCCTCCGTCTCGAGTTGGAAAGTTTCTTTGTTTTGGTGTGATCTCTGTTAGTTCTCACGACAACAAGGAAGGGTTCGTTGGTTCGTTCGCGAGACAAAAAAGAAGGAAACTGTTCGTAGTTCGATTATTTGGTTTTGCGTCTGTCGTCGTTGTCGTCTTATTTTCATAGTTTCTGGAAAATCAGAACCATTCCCAGTTAGATGGGGGCGAAGGCGAGTACCCCAGCAAATAGTGGTCACCAGAGCCCACGGACGCGCACTTTCTCGAGCAGTTCCAGCACTGAGGTCACCTCTCCGCCCGGCAGTGGACCCGGATTCAACGTGTTACGTGCCCTGCCCGGAATACAGGTCCCACAGAACGATCGGCAGAGAGCTCGGAGTCTCTCGTCTGTTCCAGACTTGCATCAAGCCGGTGGTGGAGGAGGCGGGGGTGTTGGAAATAACAACAACGGCGGTAGTAATCACAACCACCATCATCATCACCATCATCACCCACACTTAGTCGGCCATAATGATCGCAGTGCGGTTATCAATCGAGGAGGTTCTAGCTCTACAGCGGTAGTGGTATCGTCGGGCTCTTCTAATACTGTCGGACCCGGCGATCGCATCATCTACGGTGGCCATTCGATTTTGCTAAATGGTGGGACGGCAACTGGCGGTGCTATTAGCTTGGAACAGGTCGAAGAAGCTGGAATAGTCGACGGGATAGCTGCGTCGATGGGGGCATCGTCGAATAGTGCCATGGGTCGTGTGTACACAGCGACATCGTTGCCATCTCATATATGGTCGTTAAACGGTGAGTAAATCAAATGTTTATTTTTTTTTGTTTGCTTCACAGATAGGAACTATCAATTTGATATTTTAAGTGACCGACTATGAGCACTTACTGTGTATGTTCAATGATAGTATGTAAGGGTACGGTGAAATTACGAACGTGTGTATTTTTCAACTGCGTGGAAGGTCACAACGATTCGTTGCGATAGCATGAAAGTTCTGTTGTTTATGATGAGTTCTGATTTTTTTAGGCGCCGCGAACAAAGTTATTTGCGTATGAAATTATGCTTATGTAATCATGGTAAATGATTTTGACTTTTTTTCAAAGAAAAATATCATGAGTCTGACTTGGGTTTTGAAAATGTAAATATGTGTTTATGTGGTGGCTTATATGCATATGTATGAAGATGTTGATATGGTTTATATTTTTTTTTGTAAATATTGGAATTTTAATTTTTTGATATAATTTTGTTTGAATAGACTATTTTTGGGTGATTTGGTAAGCTCAGTTATATTTTATGTTGGTTTTAGGACTGAAATGCCGTTGTCCTTATTCTTGGTGTTATCTTTTTTGCAAAGGCAATTTTGTAGGTTTTGAACCCAGACCCCGTTGCAGTAGCCAACAAAAAACTTTGTATACTCGTAACAATATCGCCTATGATATTCGCCGGTAATATTCGTCCATCTCTCGATTGTACTTTGGTGGTGCCAACGTTTTGTATGAGAAAAACACGCGTTTACTATTTACTTGTTTTCCTTGCCTTAACAGTGGGAAAAAAACAACAATTTACAATTTATTCCCCTTACTACTCGTATATACACGTAAAAAGTTACGAATATTTTTTAGGTCTTTTACCTTAAAGATTTGTCGATTATTGCCCAAGGTAACTTAAACCATATTATGATTAAAGAAAACAAGACTTGCACTGAAAACGCTGCACGATGGTACACTTCATTGGGTACTTGGACATGTAGGGGTTATGGGAAATAAAAGAGACAATGAGACTCCTAACGAGACCAAAGCTCTTTGCGGAATAGGAGAAAACATGATAAAAAATTAAATCGAAACGGAATAAAAGAACTCCGAAAATTGAGGCAGAAAAAATGGTTCCTGGGAGCTACAAGAAAGAACGCTTTAAATTCTGCATCTGTTTAAGTAGGAACAAGCTTCGGGACCAAAGCTCTTTGCGGAATAAGAGAAAACATGATACAAAATTAAATCGAAACGGAATAAGAGAACTCCGAAAATTGAGGCAGAAAAAATGGTTCCTGGGAGCTACAAGAAAGAACGCTTTAAATTCTGCATCGGTTTAAGTAGGAACAACCTTCGAAAAATCACGGGTTTTCTAAGTGGCCACTATAGTCTGAATAGACACCTCAATATTCTTGGCTTGCTGAGCATTGCCATGTGCAGATTCTGCTGGGAAACCCTGGACCACATATAATGGAGATGCACTCATCCATTCAAGATAGGAATCTGAGACATTACCAGATAGAAGAGAAAAAACTACAATCCACAAAATCACTTCATACACTTAAGTTTTTCAAGGAAACTAATATGGAGGAATGAACAATGTTATTAAGCTCTAAATAGTTAGCAGTTCTCTTGATAAAATATAAACAAAATTAAAAATATAAATATAAATACATATATGTATACAGATGCGGTCAAAATAATAGTAGTGTAAATACATAAAATCATTGCTAAGTCCCTGAATTTTCATGTTTTTGTGGAGGAATATTCTGTAGTCAGACGAGTCCCAGATTGTGTTATATGGTGGAAAGGGATCTCGTCAATATGTAAGAAGGCCTCACAGCTAAGACAATAAAACATGGAGGATCCATGTTTTTTCTTCTATGGTGTTGGTCCCATATAACGGATTGAAGGCATTATGGATCAGCATCTTTATTTGAAGATCATGTAGGAAGATGAAATGCTTCTGAAATGGGTCGTTGAACAACGACCCAAAGCATACAATTAAAATTGCGAAGCAGTGGTTCCAACAAAAGAGGGTTAATGTCATGGAGTGTCCTGCGACCTTAACCCTAAAGAAAATCTTTGATTTTTTTGATTTGATTTGATTCTTTATTTAGCTTCAGCTATTTTTTTACAAAATTTAACTTAAAAATAGATTAAAGAAAAAACTTAATGAATTTTATTATTAGTTATACTTTGTTTTTACATATGAGATTAACTTTCTTTTAAATATAATTAAATTATTTTCTGACTTTAAGTCAATTGGCAAATCGTTATATAATTTGAAACCTTTATGGTACAATATATTTTGAGATCTACTAGTTGCAAGAAATGGTAGTCTAAAATCTGTTCTATTTCTTAAATTATATGGTTGAACATCTGACACATAAATTATTTCATTATAGAGATATCTTGGTAACATATTATTCTTCATTTTGAATATAAAAATAAGTACATTCATTATTGTTCTTTGGTTAATATTAAGCCATTTTAAAGTGTCTAGCATTAATTGTATATGCGTTAACCTACCGCACATTAAAATACATCTCATACCTCTATTTTGCAATTTTTGTAACCTTTCGGACATTTGACGAGATCCTAAAAATAGTATTGTTGAACAATATTCAAAATGTGGTTTAATCATTACATTATATATTTTTATTGCACAAATCATAGATACCCTACACCTTATTCTTTGGAAAAATCCAATTTTTTTAGCAATTTTGTTACATACATAGTTGATGTGAGATTCGAAACTTAATTTTTTATCAACGATTATACCTAAGTACTTTATCTCTTCAACTTTTTCAATTGCTTCTTCATTGATAATAATATTTTGAACACTTTCCCCATTAATTACTATAGCTTTTGTTTTAGCAATGTTAAGTTTAAGACTATTCTTTTTTAAATACATTTCTACGTTTTTTAAATCTGCATTCAGTTGATTGACGCATTCATCTGCCGAACTTCCGGAAACATATAGCAACGTATCATCTGCGAATAGTCTAGCCTTTGTATGCCTTAGTACAGTTTCAATATCGTTGATGTAGATAATGAAGAGTAAAGTTCCCAAAACTGCTCCTTGAGGTACACCCAAGGTTACATTCAAAGCTTCTGAGAATATATTCGCCACCTTTGTTCGCTGAGTTCGATAAGATAAATAACTTTTGAACCATTCAAGTTCTACTCCGCGGATGCCATATCTCTTCAGCTTCTCAATTAGTATATCCCGATCAATAGTTTCGAATGCTCTTTGAAAGTCAAGAAATAAAGCAACTATAACTTTCTTGTTATGAACCTCCGTTTTCCACTGCGTTACCACCAGGTTCAGAAGTGCCTCACAGCTGTGGTGTTGTCTAAACCCCGACTGATAGTCCGTTAAATAGTTATTAGATTCCATGAAATTTTGGAGCTGCTTATGTTCTAGTTTTTCAATAATTTTACTTTCTGTCATGAGCATATTGACTGGGCGAAATTCAGCAGGATTTACAGTTTTTTTTAACCTTTTCAATTGGCACTACCACTGATTCTTTCCAATGACTAGGAAAAATACCCCTACTAAGCGATTCATTTATTAAGTTAAGAAACGTAGGTCCAATTATGTTTAAGGCACATATCATCATTTTAGCTGAAAGACCGTTGAAGTCTCTTTTACTGTTCATATTTTTCAATATATTAGTTAACTCACTCATGTTTATTCTATTAAATTTAAAAGTTTTTTCATTACTTAAATTTATTGAATTTGTATAATGTTCAAAGCGAATTTTATCATTTATTTCCTCAACACTTTTCACAAAAAATATATTAAGGCTATTAGCTATATCAGTCTTATTTGTTATCACAATTCCATCACAGATTATTTTACTAACTTCACTTTTTTCTTCATTAAGTACCAGAGTTTTAATATTTCTCCATATTGTTTTTTGATCCGTTGATTGGTCAATCTTCTTAGCAATGTAATTATTTTTTGCCAGTTGAAGTTCATTCACGTACTTATTTCGACAAAGCCTATACCTAATCCAATCATTGGTATTATTTAACCAAACAGCTCCTTGGTGTAGTTGAATTTTCATTCGCCTCATATTGAATAAATTTTCGTTAAACCAGCCTAAATTTCCATTTATTCCACTAATTGTTCTCGATTTCACCATCGCACCCAAACTATTTTTTAATTTACCACTGAATACTTTAGCTGCTTCATTTACATCATTGGAACCTATACTTGATATTTCATTATTTATAAGTTCTCTACGAAAAATGCTCTCTTTAAATGCCAATGACTTAATCACTTTTTTAGTACATACTTTATTACCCACGCTCGTTTCGAAAACTATTTCCAAAGTCTCATGATCACTGATTTTATATTCCATTATTACTTTCGCCTGAATATTTCTATGATTCGTAACGACATAGTCTATTAACGTAGATGAATATTGGGTAATTCTAGTTGGTTCAGACACTATTTGCGATATGTCCGTTATACTTTCGTAAATTTGTCTTTTGTGAGTAGTATTCGAAAACCAATCTATATTAAAATCACCCATTATAATAACTTCCGAATATGATGAACATAAATCATCTATTTTGTTCAACTAAATATTAATTTAACGTTCAAACACTCGACTATCACTTTTGGTAGAAATTGTCTATTAACTTTCCCTTTTGTAATACTTAAAGGTGGATTTTGAATACGCTACTATTGTTTTGATCGCTGTTTTTCTATATGACTTGGATAGATTTGAAGTTGTCAACCAATTTATTGAATTTGAAAATGATTTTTTTTCTGATATTAAAAGCCTAAAAAACTATTTAATTCTTCAAAATTAGTAGATTAATTTATTTTAGTTTTTGTTCAAAGGTTCACTATCTACTATTATTTTGACCGCAGCTGTACATACATGTAAATTTATATATTTATAAAATATAACCTAAATATTTAACATACCGATATTTGTATTCACAGACTACAGTGGACGATCGCTTAATACAAAGCAGTAAATTTTTTTCCAATTTTGATTGATGTTTTAATATTTACATTTCAATTCCAATTAAAACTGTGCAGCTTGTGTAAAGTACTTTTTTTGCTGCCCTAAAGAATTCATTTGAAATTTGTGGTCAAAGTCGAATAAAAAAAAAAACACATCATACATACCTAGTCCTGCCATAAGTTCTGTCCCTAACAAAAACATGTTTTATTTAAAAAATAAAAAAGCAATCAAAATTCTTTTTACGTCATTTATTAAGTATTAAATTTACAATATAAGTATATAAGAATATATAAGTACATTTGAATTCAAAATGCCCCCCCTTAGCCTTCAAACACTTTCTTAAACGACCGGCCTCGCGTCTATCGCCACACGCACGACTTCCAGTGAAAACGAAGCTACTGTCTCCAACAAATCACCTTTGAAAGCTCAATATTTCGGTGAGGCTTACAGCAAGCCTTCTTCTCTAAAGTGTTCCACAACCGGTAGTTCAGCGGATTAAGATCGGGGCTGCCCGAGGGCCAATCTTCTGCGGCAAGAAACTCTGGTAAATTGTCCTTAAGCCATTGTTGTGTTGTTTTTGCTTTGTGGGTCGGCGCAGAATCTTGCTGAAATATTCAGTGCCCCGATCTTAATCCGCTGAAGATTTTGGAGGAGAAGGCTTGCTGTAAGCCTCACCGAAATATTGAGTCTCTCAAAGCTGATTTGTTGAAGACAGTAGCTTCGTTTCCACTGGAAGTCGTGCGTGCGGCGATAGACGCGAGGCCGGTCGTTAAAGAAAGTGTTTGAAGGCTAAGGGGGGCATTTTGAATAATTTCTTATATACTTATATTGTAAATTTAATACTTAATAAATGACGTAAACAGAATTTTGATTGCTTTTTTATTTTTTAAATAGAACATGTTTTTGTTAGGGACAGAACTTATGGCAGGACTAGGTATGTATGTAAATTTATTCATAGGCTAATAAGCTATTTCTTTTTAACTCTCTAATATAAAATCTGTCCAGATAAATAGTACTTGGAAAATCCACCAAAAATTTTAATTTTTTAAATCTATCATCCTCTAAAATATCAGAGTGTTAGATCCACATACATGTACATGTATGTACATGTATATAATGTTATATTTATAATGTTTTATTAATTAATTTTGTATATAATAAATTTCTTAAAAATTTAATAATATAGATATTAGGAAATAATTTCATAAACTAATCGTTCACACGTTTTCGAAGTAGCCAGTTACATTTATCCCCTTTATCAGTTCACCTGTGATACCCGTTTCGCTAGGAAAGCTCATCAGTTCAGCCTCAAGCCTAATTTTGGTCGTACCGTCATATACAGTTATTGCACACTTAATTTTTGTATCAACATTGTTAGAGCCGTTTTCGAGATAAATAAGATTTTGAATAACGGCAGTATGTTTTGGAGCTACAAAAAATTTCAATTTCATGATTTCAAAAATTAATCGTGTACACGTTTCAAGATATTGAATTTTCAAAAAAAATGTTAATTATTTTTTTAAAAATCCACAAACTATTTTTGTTCGAAAATGTTTATAAACTATATTTTTTTCAAATTCAAAGGAACTCCTATTTAAAAACTTTGGTTAAAATCGTTAAAGCCGTTAATGAGAAAGTCGAAAAAAATAAAAATGCTTGTATGTCTGACAGGTTCCGTTAATAACATTTTTTCTTAATTTTGTTGACCAAAATGTAGCCCATGCTTTATGCCCATAATAGCACACCTAATTTTTTTTTATCAAAATCGTTAGAGCCGTTTTCAGATATGTAGATAAGATTTTGCATACAGCTGTATAGCAGGTACCGTTAGTTTTGGAAAAACTTCAATTTCTCGTCTATGGAATCACCGAAGATCTTTAAGTAGCAAGTTCAGAAAAT
Organism: Philhelius festivus; assembly: GCA_963931855.1. Lineage (NCBI taxonomy): Eukaryota > Metazoa > Arthropoda > Insecta > Diptera > Syrphidae > Philhelius > Philhelius festivus. The sequence continues at coordinate 3,812,786 of OZ007556.1, read as the reverse complement.
ACCTACAGTGGTTTAGACTGTAGCTCGAGGTACAGGTATACATACAGCCATACGGAATTGCCGGACCCACTTTTTTTGTGTTCTCTATCATTGTAATGTCAAAATTTTGAGTTCTATTTTTTCCAAGTGCAAAACTTGGCCTATATGTATCTCGCAAGTAAAAACAATATTTGACTCTATTTAGCTTACAAATGTTGTATGTACCTACATATATAATATTGTAATTTAGATAACGTTTATCTATATGAAGGTTTTTATAATACAAACTCTATGTTATATATGTATGTACATACTACTGAAATAAATCAGTCAAGTAGAAGACTTAGCACTATTATTGGACTTGTTCAATTATTGATTCAAAATAGCTTCTTTGGCCTTTGTAAATGTAAATAGCTACAAGAACTCATTATTAACAAAATCTCTCATTTAACTTTGGAATTTCAAGGTCGATGGTAGTGTAAGGAAAACCAACACTAACAAAAAAAAGAAAACCAACTGTTTACCTACATCACTTTCTGCCTAAGTGGGTGATTAAAAGTTAAAATTTCTATTGATAGGCTAATATATGTATTTTATCGTTCAAATAGTTTAATCGATATAAACCAGTATTATAGGAGATACAAGAGAAAAGGTTTATTTTCTAACTTAATGAAAATTTGAGAAAAATATAATAGTAATAAATACTAAAGAATAATATAATAATATAATATAATAAAGCAAAACTAATAAACATATTTGAATTAAACAATGTTCGTAGTCGTCAAGTCGATCAATTTACCCAAAGCTTGAGTATAATTTGGACGATCGGAACTACTATTCTTCTCTGATACGGGAACAGCTTCTTGATTTAAATTATATATCAACATTTTATCTGTGTGCGAATTAAGATTTTTATACCTTCAAAAATCAATGTTAAGTGAAGATGAATGAAGAAGTATGGAGTTTAAATGAACAGAACTGGAAACATTTTGCTCAATACTGTATTGAGACCATTATAAATAAATAAATAAATTTGGTGGTGCAACAACTCGGAGTGAACCGGGACCTACTGACTTACAACTCTCAACCATTCCTGGGTGCGTGTTACCAGGAACGGAGGGGACTTACAATTTTCTGCCGATTCCGAACGGCTAATGAGCAGCACTTTCCATGACAAGAGATACTCTTGGAGAATTTGTCAATTCCTCGCAAGAGGCAGTACACCCCTGAAAAAAACTTTCTTGCAGCGGCTGAGAATCGAACTCGAGACCTTCCGCATGACAGTCCAACGCACTAACCATTATGCCATGGGGTACTACATTGAGATCATTACAATGTAGATAAATATACATACGTATACTTTATTTTCCCAAAAGAAAAACCATTTTTGTTTGAGCAATCAATATATTCGTACATAATATACTCATTTATATCAATTTTTATTTATATATAAGTACTATATATGCCTCTAATGCTCATATAAAATGAACCAAGTTTTTACATGATCAAAATACACGGCAAAAAATACTACAGTGTCCCAAACGTAGTACAAATTGTTGGTCATTTGTGAAAAATATTAGAAATTCCAGCTGTTCGTTGGTTCCAACGCTCGTTTACAATAACACACCTGTGACTTAACTCACAACGAAAGACAAATTTGCTTGCAGCCTTGTTTTTTGCAAACTCGACGCTGTCGCATAGTCTTCTGAATCCTCCTGTTCTTGAATCTTCTTTCGCACTCGTACAGTTACAAGAGTATTAAAAGATCTTGTGATACACAAATCTGCTGATCCAGATGGTATATCCTCTATTGTTCTGAAGTGGTGTTCTTAGACGCTTTCAAACCTACTGCGTTAGCTTTTCTATCTAACCTATCCTTCTGGACTCTTTCCGAGTGGATGGAAAATAGCTTTTGTCCAGCCATTCCCTAAAAAGGCGAATCCTCCTCCCCATCCAGTTACAGACCAATTGCACTTACGTCCCTTTATTCCAAAGTCATTGAAACGTTGATTAATAAGCAGCTTAAGAAATATCTTGAAGAACGAAAGCTTCTTAATGACCGGCAACAGGTTCACGTAGCAACAGGTTCACGTCTGATCTGATGGCATATCTTACCGAAAAGTGGAACAAATCCTCGGACCATTTTGGTGAAACCAAGGTTATTACACTTGATATTTCTAAAGCATTTGATAGAGTGGCATCAAGCTCTCTTATCGAAAATGCGTGAATTTGGCATAAATGATAGTTGATATTGGCATAAATGATAGTTTTTTCATTGGATACAAAATTACATTTCAGGGCGTTCAATTTGTGTTGTTTTGGACGGTTTTAAGTTTAATATTTACAAAATAAATGTTAATGTGCCCCAAGGCTCTGTTTTGTCTCCGACTCTCTTCCTCATCATCATCAATGATCTCTTGTTTGTATCTTCTAATCCACTATATTGTTTTATTGACTACAATACCCTCAGCTTTTCATATTCGTTTCCAGATCTTCATCCTTCTTCTTTGCAAATGGCAAACGGCAGCGTATGATAAGTTCATTAAATTCCGATTTTGGCAGCATTGTAGAATGGAGTATTTGAAACCGCGTGGAATTTAATGCTTCGAAAATCCAAAGCTGTCTTCTGTTAATATTTAACTCTTGCCATCATCCATGGAGGATCGACGAAACCGAATCGTGTATTAGTGACCTTTTGTGATCTTTTGTGGTATATCACATATTTGATGTTGCGAAAAATGCGGCGAAATTCTTAGGTCGCCTCAGAAGATGTAAGCAGTTTTTTCCCCTTCTGATCTGGCTACGATTTATAAGGCATAAATTTGGCTTAAGTTTGAGTATAACTCTCATATCTGGGCAGGTGCTTCTAAAACTCACCTGCACCTCGTGAACAAAATCCAAAACAGCGCCATTAGACTAATTGGAGACAATTCTATCACGCAAACTTTTGTTTCTCTCGAACACGGTCGTAATGTATTTTGTCATAAACATTTAACAATTTAAAAATTCAAAATCTTCTGAAAATACTATCGGAGGTCGAAATTTTCTTGAAATCAATTCGGAATTACGTTTCTGTTAAATACATCAAACAGAATTGGTTTCTTCGGAATAGAATGTGAGGTTAGATTCTAAACATAATACAATAAATAAAAAATCTTCGAAAATTAGAAAACAACCCTAAACACTTTTGTAAATATTTAATGTTTTTCGGAATCGATTAACATGATGATTATTGAGTCGGGTATCTTTAACGGTAAAACCAAGATACTTAATTTCTTCATAGAAAAAACTATATTATCTTGGTTTGATCTAAAGTCGGAATTCAGCCATTCGCCGTAGAATTCGCAACTTTCAACTTGCTCTTGAATTGTTATAATGGCTAACGTGATATCATCAAAATATACTACAGATCCATTATCAATAAATTGGCGCAAGACAAACATCATAAAGCTCTGAAAATAATACAGAACTAATGGTAGCCTATTCATAACACCCGACTCCACAAGATATCTGTCTCTCTAACTCAATGTCTGACATCTCTATCTCTACATTTTCTTATTGCTTCGCTGGGCAAATTATGTCATGATATTTCATTTCTATCCCTACTGCACGGGATGTGTTTTGTGCGGACAACAGAAATTAGCAAAACGTAAAACTAACAAAAATTATATATATTTTCAAAGAAAAGAATGCGCATCTACCTAAAGTATAAATAAATAACACCAAACATAACTTAACTCAAGAAACAAATGAATAACATGACACGCTAATGTATTTACTTACAAAATAAAAAAAAAATATTTGCCGACGGAATACTTGACAAGAACCAACCAAATGAGAAGACACGAAAAAATGAGAATAAAATGTAATTTCACGACAAAAAGTACGAAAAAAAACCATCTGTCAAATTTCATATCAGACATCTATATCAAGATAGAACCGAAGACATAATCGCTGACATCATATCATAAGAGGAAATATCGCGACTCCATTGGAGATTTCATATCATGATGAGCATCCTGAGAGAATTTATCTCCTGTGGAGTCGGGGTGGTCCACCATGTGTAACAAAAGCAGTTAACTGTATTGAATCTTCATCAATCGGAATCTGATTGGAAACCATTCTTTAGACCATAAATAGTAAAATATTGTTTTCACCCACTGGAATAAGAAAACTATCACGCATCACAATTATTATACGAGTATATTTTTCTGAACTAAAACTAACGGAAAAGCGTATGATGTTTCACTCCTTCTTCTTCCTTATAACTTTTCCACTTGTCTATCTATTCGTTTGTCAGAAAAAGACAATCCCCGTGGAGGAAATTTAATGGGAATTCTAGAGGTGAGATGAAGCTTTATTAAGAAATTATAAGGATAAGTAACACAAGTTTCGTTAAAACTCTTTACTAAATAATTGAGTTTAGAATCGGAAATCAGGAAACGGAATTAGTTGGTGCTTAATTTGTGAAACTTAGTTGAGCATAACGATGAGCCTTACAATACTACAATGTTGAGGGAACGGAATATATTGTTGATAAACTGAATCGTGTGCTTCTCTTCAATTTTAGCAGTTGATGTCAGTTTGACGAAAATGGAATGTCTATTGCATTTTGTCAATAATTTCGGAAATAGCTGTGCCCAAAACTCCCTAGGAAATTTCTCTGAAATTTTTCGTCGATTTATAAAAAATATTCAGCATAACAATCAGGCTATATCAATCTGCGAATATACTTCAATTGAATTTAATTCGCAATTTAATCGTGAATGATAGCCAGGTTTGTGGTCAGATTAATTAATTGAAAGTTTTTTTAACACCTTATTGACTGCAAAAATCGTAATAAAAGAAGAAAAAACCAAGAAAACCAAAACGAAACGACTTTTTTAATTTTTTTAATTTTATTTTCTTTTATTCGGTCAAGTGGATGTGTATGAATTCATAAGCGTCTAGTTGGTGTGGTTTGTTTACTTTCTTTATGAGTCGGAAATTATTGTCAAATGAAGTAATGGTATGTGAATCTACATTACTTGGGTCAAATATGTGTGCTGGTATAGCTTTGTCGATCTCTTTCTTTTTCACTGATCGAAGGTGTTCATTGAATCTAACCTCAGCAGCTTCTTGTTTGTCCAATATATTTTTTATCACAGTTAGAGCAAGGGATTTCATAAATGCCACTGCATCGATGAGTTGGTGTGTGGTCTTTTGTGGATCCCAAGCACAATTTAAGTTTGTTGTTTTGATTTTATGCAAAATTACAGTTCAGTAAAAATAATACTAATATTCTTGAGGATCATAAGTTGTTCTTTCCTAAGATATAATGTGCTTAGAAAATTTCAGGGCCTCTCTAGATATAAATTGCATAACGATGAAAGAAATGAAAATCGCAAAGATTGAGTGTAACAACAGTACAAGTACTGGATTTTTATTGTTCTTCTCAATTAACCAAAATGTCAGCCTAGTTTAGTGTGAATTGGACTCCCCAAAAAAAGTGTTATTTTGCTCATAGGTAGGTCTACATATGTAATGTAGAGTTTTTTTTTGCATTTAAACCTCAAAATTGAATTTTTAGCGCTTGTACTGTTCTTACACTCATCTATTCAATTTATTTTCCAGTACCTATATTTCTGCATCCATGTCAGCTTTGTTTAGCATGGATAAAATGTTTTGAATGATTATGATCTTCATGGGGCTTCATAAAATAATTGAGCATCTGCTACCAATTTTCTTCCTTAATTATGATAATCCGAAATGATTTCAATTGTAGATAAACGTTGAAACAATAATTTTCAAATCTCAATTGTTTTATTAAAGGAAAATAATTGTTTTAAAATTTATTTGCTATTAAAAATTTTAACAGAACTAAAAAACTATTTGCTTCAATAAATTATTATTAAATTTTTGCTTCTTCCAACATGATGTCTCAATTACCTGTGCTGATTAACTGATGCACTTACTGCTTCGTCGCTTTAACTTAAAGCAAATAATAAATACCTAATTGCATAAAATACAAAATGCTACAATAATTTATTTAAATTTATTTTCCATACGTAATACGAGAAATAAAAAAGAAAGTCTTTATCAACAAGTCATGCATATATATTTTATCTTATTATTATCAAATAGCTTACCTATGGCGAATTACGTTTTAAAATAATATCGGATTTACCGCCTGACGCTGTTCTTTGTTATACACAAAGAAATTGAATTATTTCAACAATATAATGTTTTCTAATAATTAGAACTTTTACATTTGAAAGAAAATATCCCAACCAACTGCGACTTATAAGAGAAGATCGATTGCTTTATGTGAGTGTCTCAAAAGTGCATAATAAATATATAAGTAGATAAAATTAACAATAACACAAATACATACAAATTCTGTATTTTTCGTTACAGAATGAAAGTAAACATCCCTATCGGAAAGCCAATAGCTGATATCACAGTTTGCGTTGATAAGATTTAATCAAATGGAACGCCTTTGTGAACCTCCTTTATCTTCTTTCGTTTTGTTTAGCTCGATATCAATACAATACAAATCCGTCCGCCTTCGAATTGGTATTTGTTTGTTTTGATAAGTTGATTTATTGATGTGTTAGTTAAAATACGTACTCGCTTAATGTCCTTCAAGACACCAGGTTCAATGTCTCACTCCATTCAGTTCATTTTAGATCGTGGACGAGTTTTATACATTTTATCTAACCTCGCACTGACCAGCCCCACTGTTTATTTTTTGAAACAGAAAAAGCTTCAGGAATAGCACTCAAGAGAGTCGAACAAAACCAGATTGCCCTCAACTCAACACCCAACCATACCAGAGAGTGAAAGATACACATAGAAAATCGAAATCAGCTTCTATCGCAGTGAAGCTTTTTTCACATTTGCAGAGTACAAGCAGACGACACAAAATTTTGATTGAATTAGAGTGAAGATGTGGCAGAGATAAAATCGAAAATAAAAACTAAGTGTTACATTTTGCGTATAAAAAGGTGAAAACTAAATTACACAATCGTCTTCTTTTAACCAGGGCAATATTGCTTCTTTACATGTCAACCTCTGAGCTCGGAGATTACTCGTGAAAGTCGAAGCAACTCGTCTGGTCGCGGTCGACTGTCATTAATATCCATAATTCAGTCAGTCAGTCAGTGAGACTTCTCAAGCAGAAACTTTAAAAGCTCCCTCACCGTCTCCGTGACGGTCGTTTCTTTGTGAATTTTAAATAAATGAGTAATTTTATTTAGCAGTTTAAATTACGTGCTGTTCGGTATAACTTCTGTCAGAGACGAGACAAGTTAGACAAATTTTGTTCGCAGATTTATTATTTAACAAAAATTTTGTGAAAGAAAATTGTAAAAAAAAATGAATAACAATTAATTCGTGGTATCTTTTAAAGTGAACTGAGAAGAAATCCATCGTTCTAAGGAACTACTCCGCCTTGTCGAGCTATAATTAAATTTTTTCTTTGAAAAATACCCCCACTTGAGGAGGAACATTTACGAATAATTAGTGATCTCCGCTGTGAGTTTTTGTTTTGCGATTAAAAAGTCATCGGTTAGAGCGATTTTTATCCCAAAAATAGAATAATTTTCTGCGAAAATAAAAACGAGAAACCAAGAATGAAAATAAAATAATTCAACTGCATGAGCAGACAGACAACGAACAGAAACAGAAACAGAGAAAACAAAAGTGAGACTGCTGTGAATTGTGACTTCCTCTACCTACACTGCACCAAGACCAAGCATCAGGCTTCAGGCAGCAGCAGCGTGTTGTACATACAGAGTCTTTGTTGTACCTTCTTCTTCATGGTGTTGGGCTGTAATCATTTTTCCGGTTCCATTCCTTCTCTCTGAATAAAAAAGGGAACACTTCTGTTGCGCTTCTTTTGTTCTTCTCAATATCATGGTGATATTATTTTATTAATTAAAAAAAATAATAAATAAGTTGAAAAAAATCTTTTGCTGGCAGTGAACGTGAACGATAATAACCCAGCATTCAGTTAAAAAGACAGAAAAACGACGCAATTGTATATTAACGGTCTTGTTTTGTTTATTAATTTGCCTTGCTTTAGCTACGTGAACGAATTTATTAATATTTTGTTTCGATTAATATTTGCTAATAAGCAGCAGTTTGATTGTCTTCTTATTAATGTCGTCGGTTTTATTGAGTTGTTGTTGTTCGGCTGTGGTATCACTTTATAGATAAGAAAGAACAACCTAACGACTTATTTTTGGATTCGTTGACTCGAGAAGTTTTTGTGCTATTGTCTCACATCGCATAGTAGTTTCGAAGTCTGCTCATCATCATTATATATTTAATCAACTTTATTCAGTTTTATTGGATTGAAATCCAATTTTTTTTGGTGAACTGATTTGGAATTCAGAGAGAGACACATATAAATAATTCGAAATGGGGCAAGCTTTCAGCAGTCAAAATGCCCATAATGGACATCAACAACCAACAAGCAAATATATTGGTAAGCAAGCATAATGCATTTCCTTTAATTCATTTTCGATTATATTTTTGTATTATTTCGTTCTATTTTTATTACAGGTAGGTTATGGTTTTCGAATTTTGTAAGGCTTCAGATATTTATGTTTTTCATTACATATTAATGTATGTAGTTCTATTGGTTATATTGTTCTATTTCAGGAACTAATTTATAACACTAGAGATTTTTATTTAAAAAAAAAAACTTGTTTACACATGACTAGTTAGGCTTGTTGAATTAGTTTCTTTTGACAGGTTTTGTTGATATGATGTGGTCACCAAAATAAAAAAGTTGTCAATGTTTTTGTTTATGCAGACAGTGGCAGTTCAGGTTGTGTTGTGGGTTAGGTAGAAACAGTGTGGGGTAAAGTATGATTTACTTGACTAGGTACCTACTTTAGTCAATTTATATTAGGACAAGTTGTAGGTATAACACTCGCATGCGATGTTAGAGAGCTCTAAATAACTGGATGTTGCAATTTGTCCTGTTTGTCCAAACAACAATATTCTCATTTATTTTACGTTTTATTGCAATAAGTAGTAGCAGCCCTTGGCGAAATATTTATTCAGCTAGACTGCCATACCGGAGATATGAGCTCGATTCCAAGCCGCTACCACTTGACAAATGTTGTCTTTTTCCTAAGGCTTCAGCTGCTTGCGAAGAAGTAACATACCTTCCCCAGCTGAAAATGGTGTTTTTAAATTTCAGAGTTCTAGCTACTAAAGAACGATGAAAATTTCAAACTTTAACATTTTACAAATTTTGTATAAAGATTCTTTCAATAGGGAAATTTTATAAAATCAGTATTCCGTTTGAGAATCGTTCCGCACATGACACAATCAGAATTATCTTTAACGCCGTAATCCCTTTTGGGACAATATTAATCCAAATGAAATAAACCATTATAAAATGCATCTTGATAAACTTTTTTTTGGGAGTAATTTTGGGCTGGCGAAATCATCGGTCTGTACTTTGTTTAAAAATGGAACTGAAATTTCTACATATAGCCTTCAATTGCGAGTGTTACAAATCGATTATAAGCAACTTCTTGTGGCTTAAACTGAATAATAGGGATACCGCCGGCATGTGATTACAACAGGACAACGTGCCACACAGATGGACATTCCATTCGAGCGATTTAAGGAGATGCTTATTTCGCACGGTGATTTGCGACGTGAACTAGGCCGTTTTCGAAATCATCTAATCAAAGTCTGTATGATCGTCTTTCTTTGACGTAGATATTGCTGTCATCAAATATGTAATCGTTCTGCTTCCTGTCCAAAATTTGTTTAATCAACTTTTTTTCAGGTTTTTTTGCAAACGCAATTGACGTTAACGAACACAGTCTTTCGCTTATAAAAGTTTTGGTCGTCAACTCGATTTTCGTACTGCAGATTTGCTTGCGTCGCAAATGATGTTGCGGAACCTATATGACTTTGGCAAACTGCGCTTTCGAAAATAATGCTCTTGGATACAAATTTCGTTTTGGGATTTTGCAGTTTGCGTTGAAGAAGTTCAAGCAATTGCATTTTTTGATGAAAATGACGTTTTTGAAAACGGCCACCGAAATTATGCAGCGCTTTAGCCCTTTTAGGTTTCTGTCTTTTTGGCTTTGAACAATCACCCGTATTCTGAAACTCGTATTTATGACTCGTATTCGACTATAGTCGTATGTTGGCATTCCAGGAGTCGTACATTCGACTTCACTTGTAATAATATCGGGAAACGCAAAACATCGCATACGACTATTCATATTTTATCGTTATTCCGAATCTCGTATTCGATTTACTTGAAGTCGTATTTGTGTACTTTATTACTCGTGTTCAGTTTTCTAAACGAGACTTGTTTTTTTTTTTTCGATAAAAATGGACAAAAAGTTAATGTAAGTACATTGGTACCTCTTGGCACAATGGTAAGTGAGTGAAACTGTCATGCGGAAGGTCTGGAGTTCGATTCTCAGCCGCAGCAAAAAGTTTTTCAGCAGTGTACTGCCTCTTGCAAGGAATTGACAAATCCTCTAAGAGTATATATCTTGTCTTTGAAAGTGCTGCACTTTAGCCGATCGGAATCGGCAGAAAATTGTAGGATCCCTCCGTTCTTGGTAACACGCCCACAAGAATGGTTGAGAGCCTTGGGTCACCCATCCGAAATGGTCCAACTTGTCTTAAAGTAAAAACTATTTAACAAATTGTAATACATGCCTCTTTAAGTCTGCAATGATCAAAAGTATTTAGTTAAAGCAGAAACTGCATCACAATAAGCAGCAATTTAAAGGCACATCGGTGGTGAAATTACAACCACATGCTAGAGCTAATTTGAGAAGTGCATTGCTAACATTTTAAATTTAAATTGTTAATCCCCAAGGATCAAACATTGGAGCTTTTCCGCCTCCTCCTTTTGTCGACACGATAAATGCTGAAGATGAAACTGACATAGTCCAAGAATATAACGAGGATTCACAAGCCAGTAACACCGCTCGTAAAAACAAAAAACAAAAAGAAAAAACAAATAAAATAGAAGAAGAGCTACTTCAAATCAATGGAGCTCATCAGAATTTTATTATAAATAAAATAATTTGATTGAAAAAAAACAACAAATGACTTTTCCAATTCAAATTTATTAATTTTGACAATTACCTATGGGCGACAATATACGTTGTTTTTTTAAGCTTCTCGTACGCAACGTATACGACTTGAAGAATAACGATTTTGATACGAAACGAGTTCGAGTTCGACTACGAGTACGATACAAAATACGACTTGTGGAATATGGGTGAATATCTTTGTTCTTTTGAGTGTAAACTTTAGCATGATTCTAAAGTGTTCTGAACTTTCGTTAACACTAATAAAAAAATCGATGAGAATACCTTCCGAGATCAAGTTAAATGATATCGGTAATGATAAATTGAATGTTATGTGATAATGTTTAATTTTTTTAGTATAATCTTGTAGATCTTGATATTCTTAGCAAAAATTTAGTATTTTGTGATGCTGATCACTGTTATTGGTTATCGACATTTAAAGGACGATTTATCTTTAGAGAATTATTCTACCTTAAATTTGGCACGTCTCCTACACCAGATTATATTTCATTCCTATTTTTAAAGATGTGTAAGCTTGTTTTTTGAAACTTAGAAGTGGTTCTTTAACACTCTTACGACGTATGGATTCCAACATTTTTTGAAACTTTTTTTTTAAAAATAAGGTTGTATGCTGCTGTTTGTAAATTGTAACAGTAATTCAGACTTTTCACATAGTTTTGGGTGTCATAAATCTACTTATATGTCCTTAAGTGGACTTTATAAATTTTCAATATAAAAAAGCTCATCCGAATTCGGATCACTTACTCAAACGGACCAACGAACGCAAGTATACTAAACAATCTACGCTGTTCCAAGCTAGGCGGCTTGTCAACTGAATCAGTAGCTAATCCAATTGAGTGATCATCTGGCCCCCATGCACCATATACCTCCATCAAAGCCCTCAATCCGCACTAGCTCGCAGTCTAAAGAATCAAACGGAGGTTCTTCCTGAAGCCATTTCGTCGCGTTGATTGTGCTCATAATTTGGCCAGAGCAGGGTATATGCAGAGGAAATGAAGCTATGACAGTTAGTGTTGTGAGGAGTGCCGCATGCTCTGTTATGTAGCAGTTTCCGCGAAAAGTAGCAATGATTATGGGTATGTCTTGCCTGATTCTGTAAATCAGATCAATGGTTCGGGATTTTTATATGTGGGTCAAGATATAATGCAGTTAGTTAAACTGCTCTACCTGCGGTTTGATTTATTGAGATAGATTGAGAGGATATTATCCTTCATAACTCCAAGCGGAATGTTGCTGGCTCGTCCGCCACTTCATGGCCATCAATGCAAGTACATTCCGGTATCGCTGGGCCAAATTGGAAGATGATGTACTAGATAGAATGGCTGACAACCGTCAGTGATAACAGTCGTATTCCAGTTATGTTTTGAATCTTATTTGAGTAACTTGCTTTCTTTCCTGATAGCCATTCACTTTGAAAAACACTAGCAAAGTCACTAGATAAATTCTGAAAAGATTCCAGAACCAATACCAAACTCGCATCTTTGAAAAATAATAGTTGTGTCGAAGTCTTTCATCACGACGTCATCATCCCAGTTATTTCTGGATGGGAACATAACCATAAAATCTTTCCTGATGATAAATTTAGGGAGGAAGTAGTCAGTGGTAGTAGAAAACATATCTATTGGAATCAACTCTGTAATATTGCTGTAACAGTTTGGCATTCCAAGAGTTCGTTTCCTTTAGACTCAATGCGCTGCATGTACTGGATACTTAATGTGTAAATCAAGTGGAAATAGGTGCAAATATACGCTTAAGGGATCAGTTGGGCAAGATCTTAGAGTCCCTGTGGTGCCAACTCTATAGCAGTTCTTTGTACCTTTTGGAGTTTATCAATGTCATATGCTTTTATAAACGCGGGCCATTATACAATCGAACCATACGTGAGGATTGTTCGTACCATGGCTGGTTACCTGGAGACTCCACTTTTTACCAAAAGTTTTGCTACAGGCGTAGAAAGCTATGCAGGCCTTCCTAACCCATTCTTCAATATTCAGTTTCGAGTTCAACTAAGGGTCAGGAATAAGACCTAGATATTTTTCACTGAAAGAGAGCAAGAGTGTGTGGCCGTTGAGTCGGGGTAGAGGGAATGAGTGTATCTTAGTAGTATCTTGGTAGTAAAAAGCAACAGTTCAGTTTTGCTAGTACAGAACTCGTAGCCTAGTTAATGACTTTTCTTAAAGCTGTTTCTGTTTCTTCACTTACCACACTGGTGAACTTTTCCGCAACTAAAAGCATCAAATCATCTGCATATTGAACTGGTTTCACACCATATCTCTATAACTTAACGTGAATTTTCTAAATGACTAGCAGACATAGAAGAGGGTACAAAACTCAACCCTGGGGTGTTCCTCTACTATCATGATTGGTCAAGTTTATATTACATAACATACCTATAATCCTTTTGTCGTCGAGCATGCATGTAGTCTTCTACACCAGAATCGACTACGCACTATCTCGTAAAGGGCGGTTACTGTGGACTTACACTTAAGGTATGCATGTTGAGAGTTTTTAGGAGGTCATCCGTTTAGGATGTCTCTAATATGAATGTCAAGAATGCGCTAAAAAGTTTTAAGCACGGAAGAAATGTGTCTGGAAATTCTTTGCAGATTCATGGCCCCGCCTACCTACTTTCGGGATAAAAACTACCTTTACTTATCTCCAGTCTCGGATACATTGTTAAAAGAGAGGCATCCTTTTTTAACTATTTCCAGCCATGGGACTCCCAAATCTTAAAGTTCTTGTACCATATTTGGCAGCATACCTTTCAGACCTGGAGACTTATATGGAGAGATAGTATTAATTGCACATGCAAATGGTGCTGATTTACCCTGCACGAGCCACTGACGTGTTACGGGATCTAAGCTTTTCGGGGCTGTTGTTCTTGGAGCCTACAAACTAAGCTGGAGGTGAATTGAAATGAGATGCCTTAGTAATTATTGTAGTAGATATACAGAATGACATTAATGTCACTTCGATATTGATTCCCCGACCAGTTTCCATTGGTCATACTATTTTGTATTATTCTCGAAATGTTTTATTTGACGTTACTGCTATTTCCCATCATTTTTATATTGAAATCTGAATGTGTTTTGATTAGATAATCTTATTCAATTTAATTATTATAATTCAACATGAATCACAAGCTATATATTTTTACATACCTACATATTTGACAAATCTTTGAAAATATATATTAATGGAAAGAGCACAACACTGATAATAAATTTGCTTTCATCTGAAAGGACGACAAAAATCTAATTAGTTCTTATGAGTCTTTGAGTCATTTTTTTTTAATCTTTATGAAAGGAAAATATTAATCACAATGGCTCCCAGAGACCTTTTTTTTATGACAATTAAAGCGATTGTAAGTAATTATGGTACAAGTACGGATGACTTATGACTTGTTTCGGATTGATGGAAAAGTTTCATCTGCTCCAGATTTTAATGTTTTATTCTTTGGACGCTGTTACTTGCCATTGTAATTTGACTTTAATGTCTTAAAAAAAAAACTGAAAAATTAACAACAAATAAAGCAACATGGCCACCATGAACTGTCAAAAACCTGTCCTTATTAGAAAACTTACCACATACATGGGTTGGAATTGGAAAACCATGAAAACAACTTTGTAATAGAAATGTTGTAAAGCTTGATTTCATATTGTTCTCATTTAAACCCTATTTCCGACTTCTTTGCATAATTAAACATTCAAGATAAGACTCTTTTTAGCACACAAGTAGACTTAAACTCCCTCATGCATACATTTTATTAAAACTTATTTTGCAACATGAAGAACGTGTTTTATTTTAAGGAAATATGACCCTTAAACTCAATGCAGCTATAATGCCTGCTTTACATATCAAACAAGTATGTATGACTTGGAACACGACTATACAAAATGTTCAAAAGAAGTCACTGTATTGTGCATGTGCATTGGGTGCATTGAATTACTCCACCATTGGTCTGTCTGTCAATCATCATTTAATTTGAAAAACAAATCTGACGCCACAATAAAAATAAAAATAAAAATTGAAAAAAAACCTCGTTTACCCTTAACTGGATTATGAATTATGAGCTTGAACACCTTGAATGCCTTAAGTACATATGTGTTTTGTTTTTTTTTCACTCTCTCTTTCGTGGTTGAGTTTGTTGTAAACCTGTATGAGATTGATTACAAGAACTTTCATTTTAATTACATTAATACACTCCGTGTAGGTTAAATGGGGTTTGGTTTTTGTACGAGTCATTTATCTTTAAACGGATATCTAAATATCGTGGCAAGAAACTAAAGGTCGCGAAAATCAATTGTTCTTAAATGTCACCTTGAGCGAAAAGTATTGATCAGTTTTGTAGCTTAAGAAATTTCATGCAAAGACAAATTTATTTACTTTGTTTTAATATAAAAACTTTTTTTAATATAAAAAAAAACTAAAAACAGGATGCGTTTGGAACATATCCAGGTGGATTTAATTTAGTTGCCATTTTTAAATGAATGAAATTTGTTGGCATTTTACAGTCGTAGAGAGTGGTCCATAACAATTTATTATGGAGTATCTAATGCAGATTAGTGGAATCGCCTGAATCAGCACTCGACTGCCTAAGTAAAGGAACGCATCAAGCGGGATAAAGCCGCTAAAGCAAATCCTAAAAATTAGGCTGTTGGTTAAGGACCTTGCATGTGACTACAAATCAGCTTTATAAAAAATTATCATTTCTATTTATGTTGAATCCGTTGTATAGAACCTGGTTGGAATAATAATAATGTTTGTACTCCGACTTTGGTGTTCTGTATAATGCAAGATATCGCCTTATCTATTTGAGATAGCGCAACGTTGAACCACACGGCCGTAATGAAACAAGTTCCATTTTTTAAGCGATTTTTCTGTCGCTACTTATTTGTAGCAAGTGGGTGCACTTACATAAAAAGTAGTGTGTTTTATTTCTTGCGATTAAATAATCGCGCGCAAAAAAAATCACAAGTGCGTACATGACAATAATCTCGACGAAAAATCGCAAGTGCGGTCCTAGTCTAAATCTTATCAAAGTGACGCTGCAAAAGAATTCTGATCACGTCGACCTTTTTAGCTGTTCTGTGCGCTATTAGATCGTCGGCACACGCAAATGCCTGAGTTAGACTACCTATCAGAATGAAAATGGTAGAAGTTACATTGCCACTTTTGGCAACGAATTTTCTACCATTGAGCACGTCATAAAGCATATAATTATAATAGTGGTTTACTTATACTGAGTCTGGTTTGCTTTAGATAGAAAACCTCTAACCGTACAGTTAGAGGGCTTCTCCAGATCAACCAGTTAAGCACCAGTACACTGCCTTTTAGTTTTGTTCCATTGGATATCAGAGAATAGCTTGGACGAGGCATGAATTGTATAATGTCCTGACTTAAAACCGAACTGAGAGTATCCAACGCCTATTCGACAGAGCTCTATTAATAATTTTTTCGAATACCTTACTGATACTCGGAAGTAGACTTATCGACCGGAGATTCGCCAGATTGGAGTTATTCTTTCCCTTTTTCGGAAGAAGCTGTTTTCCATCGTACTGGATAATATGCATTATTCAGTGCGTTGTTATATATCCACTGCCTCCTAAGGTAGACGTTATAGTACAACGTTGAATATAACATCGACTCCTGCTGGCTTCTTTTTCTTTCAGTCTTCGAAACTAAATAGGAACTGGACCCATTTCGCTAGGCGATGATGGTGATTGCCAGATGATCATCATTGAACCCGGTGAAACTGCGGTTCTCCGAACGCCATTGCGTCATTTTATCCCGAAGGTAGAAATGGTGAAGCTGGGCTCTGTTTCCCAGTTCATGATTCGGGTGAATGCTCACTGTCTCCTGCAGATCTTCGACAATAAAGAAACTGTCATCCAAGACGGCGTGGCGTCTTCTAGATCTACACCTGCTTTAAGAAGTACGTCTCTGTTTTCTGTCGTCCTCTGAAGCTTAAGACACTGAAGATCGTTTCGATCATTCCTCCTTAAGATCTTATGAATTTTTGGAAACATACTGGGGTCACTAGAATTAACGGCCCGAATTTTAATATCCCAAAACAAACCTATAGTTCTCCTTGTTCAATTGGTTAATGTTTTTGATTGACGACTTCAATGTCCTAATCTCCAGATCATGTATGTTAGTGAGTCGTCGCCGCCGTCGGTTCAAGCGTCAGAAGTCTTTTTTTTGTCTGTGTATTGATTCAATAGTTGCGTTACGGTACATGTCGGTAGTGTCACGTTCTTTGTATTTTGGTATGTTCTTGTTCTGTTTATTGTTCCAAGTCATCGTCTTTTTTAGTTTTTGTCAAATTCCTGTTTTTTTGGTGGGGATATATTGTTAGGAGGTAGTTTCCTTGATAAGGCTTTGGTAAAGCGTGGCCATCGCACTAACCATTATGCTAAACGGTACTTCTTTGAGGTAGAGTGCAATGAACTTTTACTCAAGATTTCTACAAAAGGCCTAGTCCATGTTTGTTTGTATGTGAATCAAGAAGGTTATGCTTCATTATGTCAGACTTGTGCTGCCATACTGGTTGAAAAAAAATTATGTTTCTCATAGAACCAGGGGGGTCATTCCGTAATTTTCTAAACGATAATCGTCAAAACGATAATCGTCAAAACGATAATCGTCAAAACGATAATCGTCGACGATATCGTCCATGATTTGCTTCACGTAACTCGACTAATATCGTCTCGTCAATCGATCACAGTTTTAGAGATTTGTATGCATTTCAGAAACTCTCAAACTGTAGTCAATCTGTCAATTCAATAGAAAACAATACAAAATGTCAATTTACAGTGGAAACTCAATCACTCAACTACAGTCACCTACAAAATTCAAAATTAAATCAAGACGATAACTATTTAGCTATCGTCCAAACGCTATCGTTTTGACGATAGCGTTTTGACGTAGCGTTTTGACGATTATCGACTTACGTGAATCAAAAAAGGCAACGCTATCGTTCGAACAATATCGTCTGACGATAATAGAGTTACGGAATGACCCCCCAGTTTTTTGTTTTTGATTTTTCAAAAACGGTACCACTGATTGCCATAATTTTTTTTTGAACTTTTAATATTAATATTTTAATTTTATTTATTTTTGTTTTTGATTTTTCAAAAACGGTACCACTGATTGCCATAATTTTTTTTTGAACTTTTAATATTAATATTTTATCAAAATGGTAGGGGCCGTTTTCAAGATAAATAATGAAGGTTTTTTTTTAACGGGTGTATGCTAGGAAACCTACGATTGATTTTGTTCTCTTGTAAGAACCCTTCTATTAAATCTAAAATCTTTGTCAAAAACCTTAAAAAATCGAACAATTGTTTTCGATATATCGAAGTATTTTTTTGAAAATTTTGGTTTACAAGATTATTTAAATTTTCCAAAAGCTTTGGTGTAAAAAAAGTGATAACTCTTTATATCATTTTTGTGAAAGTAAAAAAATTAAAAAAAAATAAAAACAAAAATGGTTCAATGGACGTTGCACATTATTGGGTAACCATTTTTCGGAAAATTTTTAAGTGAAATGTAGCCTTAACTATTTGGTTGATTATTTTTATTAAAATCTGTAAGTACTATAAGAAATCTTAGGGAGAATGGGTATAAGAACGCTATGTATGTACTAATCTACCCATGTGCTTAGGATATTGCCGAACAGACAGACGGGCATATAATTGCAGGAATCCACATTTTCTTCTATCATCTTTTCATAATTTTGTATGCGTTGTCATGCAGATAGTCTGGGCTCGACTTCATCCGCTGCTGAAAATATTATTTCGGGGTGAAATATCCTTTAAGAGTATCTCTTGTCATACAAAAGTGTTTTTCATCTTAGCCGTTTGTAGGTTACCCTCCATTTCTGCTTACGCAAACGTGAATGGTTGACGATGGTAAGTCACTAGGTTTGGGATCCGTTGGTCATATAATGTTTGACCAAAATCAAAATCGAGTTAATATTTTTTTTTACGAATGCATAACTTGCAATAAAATACCTACCCCTGGTAAAAATGGTTCCTTCAGAAAATTTGCAATAACAACTTGCGAGTATTTTTGAAATTTCTACAGCAAGACAATTGACAGCAGAAGCTGGAAGGGCTTAAAATATCCTCGCGGTTAAATGAAAACTCTTAGGATCAAAATATAATTAAAGGTTGTCAAACAGTCTCACAAAATGTTGCCACCGCACAGTGGTTCCATTTGTATGAGAAGTGCGGTCAAAACTCTATATTTAATTTTAACTGATGGAAAATAAATTAAATAATTAAAAAAGTGATGTGATTTGTTTTAAATATTATTTTAATTTGCAAGGAATCATATCAACAAATTTAAAATTTTTTTAAACAAAGTCGATTTTTGATTTTTTTTTTAAATTTGTTTCGTTAGCAAGCAAATGGTCTGAAGTCAGCAGTAATCTATTGAACAAATTGGTGTTTGTTGATATTTTTGATATTTTTCTCGTGTTTTTTGAACGAAAAAACTTGACATCTTTATTTTTGGCTTCAGCTGCCTCCTCCGTAAATTGGCCTATAGGCAATATGGAATGTTTCACGATCTGTCCTCCATGAATAAGAACCTTGTGTGCTGAAGCTGGCAATGGGTACCAAGGGTATTCTGCAACGATTTCTAGGGCTGTTTCTTGTGCGTATTCTTGAAAAGTTTCTGCATAAATTGCAAAACAGCTTGCTAAAGTTTTTAAAATAACAGCACCAGTTATTTTGAAAGATACCGTTTAGAGTAAGATTACCTAAATCAAGAGTTCATTAAGCCACAGTGAAATTATATTTTTACATGTGATTTTATTCAGACGAGCGACATTATTATGTTAGCAACTGATGAAGTTATCGGTTGCAACAAACACGAAACACTTTTACTATTAACACAGCTAACAAATGAAGGGACATATTTTACAATATAACACAAAACTTTGTTATTAATTTTTCTTATTACCGAAATCATGCTCCAAATTTTCAAAAATTTCTCGTTGGGATTCTACGATGCGTTCAGTTGTATGATTAGGGAGTTCTTGAAGCGAAACTTCAGCTAATGAATCCGATATTTTTATTGTTTGAAGTGCTGGGTAACATTCTTGTTTCGCTTTAAGAACCTTTATACATAGCTTGCAAAAACATCGACTTCAATTTTTTGGTTTATCAAATTCCTGATGACTTGGTACTGATGTTTCGACAATTTTGCCTCAACCAAAGGCTTCAAAGCATCATTCGAATCAAGTTGTTTAACTTGAACATTTTCTTTGAACTGGCATTTTTTTAAAGCACAAGCGATATCTTCATCAACAACGTCAACGATCTCTGCAATATGTCTCCTCTTCGTTCTAGACGAGCTTTCCAAAAATGGCTTTTTTGGTCTGCCTTGACGTTTTTGCGAATTATTCTCATTTGTTCAGTCTTGTACAGAACTATGTAAAATCTTCCTCGAAATGAAGCCAAGCACTATTTGTAGATAAAAGAAGTTTTTTTTTTTGAGCAAGCCTCTCACCTTCTTTGAAAGGATTCACATAGATTAAAAATTTGTTTAAAAAATGTCCATGTTTCGTTAGCTCTTGCAGCACTGACCTTTCTTCACCGAAAGCCAAATGTTAAAAATATCAATTCGCTTGATCATATTGCTTCAATCTAAAAAAAAGTGGAAATCAGTGTTTTACTTCGGGTCAAAATTTTAAGATTTGCGCCAATCTGCGCTCAAAAAGCCATATACTCATGTATTCTGAAAGAAGAAAAATAGCTCTAAATTTGTTTGTATAAATTATAACCGGCATTTATCGGCATTTGATGTTTTGATTCTTTAGAAAAACACGAAAAATGAAAAAAAAAAAAAAAAAAAACAAATCATTCACCAGTTCCAATGGACGTCAAAAAAAAATCTTCAGAAAACCATTTAAATGCCTTCATTATATATTGTTTTATTATTCACATCACCTATTTTTCAAAATTAGCTTTAAACAATCTACTAAAAATGCGTAATTTTTTTTTAAACTGCGAAAAGCACTCAACTTCGTGACGCGACTGACAACCAACAACTAATTTTAAATGAGAAATCTTACTGTTACTTAACTTTCCCATTATCATAGATAATTACTGCATTAAAAAAAGCAATTTCATTAACCTTGAAATTTTGACTTTCGGCCTATGGGAGGAACCACTGTGCACCGCCATCCACTAACGAGTATACAAAAATATTTACATATTTTCTTATCATTTAAGGTCCGTTTGATCAAATGAATAATAATTATTTAAATTCAAGATACAAAACGCTCTTTAAATATTTATTATTCCTTTTTGGGAATGGGGTCATAATACTTATTATTTATTTGATCAAAACAATATTAGCCAAATATTTTGTTCAACAACACCAAGTACCTGGTACTGTTATTCATTAAAAACAAAAACACCAACGCTCTGTCTCCCTGTTTGCTGAATCATAAAGTCGTCATCAGCAAAAGTGTTTTTTTTTTCTTAATTTATAAAAACATTTAATCAGTCCTTGCAACTTCACATCATGGGGGAAAAACAAATATTTTGTCAATATTAATTTGAGGTTTGAATTTCTTTGACAAATTACTTCCAAGACTCAGATTTTCATTAAATAAGAAATAAACAACAATAATAAACTCTCAATAAAGCGATAATTGTTTTGAGAGATGAATAATGGGACGGGCGGGCGCCTGTGATACCTACCATCCGAGTCTAGTCATGATATACTCCTGTGTGATTCATAAAATTAATTTGAATTTTGTTGTCGTGGAAGCCGTAGTAATGTACTCGTAGAGAGACCATAACAATTTAGATAATTATACACGAAATTATCTTCAATTCTTTAGCTAGCACATGGTGCGTCATTTTCTTAAAGTGTTATATCTGTCTCCAAAATAAAAGTACACTTAACACGAATTATTCCCTTTGCCCTCGTCCTCTTAAGCAAATTATTTATGCTTGTGAAACGAATGCACTTCATTCAAATCGAGAAAATGTACTAATGTACAGTGGTGTTGGGAATTTTTTGAATGAGTTTTTGTTTTTGGTTTTTGGGTAGACTTCCAAATCTGATAAATCGGTAAACGATTTAACACAACCATCAAAATATTGGCGCAAAATTTTAAAGAGTTCTCGTTTAAGCAATAAAACAGGCTTTACCTAAAGCTAGCCCTAAACGACGAACATGCTCGCCGAACTTGTTCGTGCTCGCTATGTTTTCGTCGTGTAGGGGCTGGTTCGCAAGCCGCTCGCTGTTTGCGAAAAATTTCGATTTTGTCGTGTTCGTTGGCTTCGATGTTCGCCGTGTAGGACCATGTTCGCGAGCAAATCTTAGTTTTTTCTGTGAACGTCGCACAGTGGGTCCCCTTCATACATAACAGTGCTCAAAATATCGTTTTTAATTTTTATCAATAAAAACAAAATAAAAATGCATAATCAATATAAATATTATAACAAATATTATAACACAGTATTATCTTTCCTCTCTGTCTAATGGCCAAGTTACGGTACATTTAAGTTGACTCTGTTATCTGTGTCATTGGTTTTTCATTAAACATGCGGAATTTTTAATTTTGTGCAGTTTTCTTTTATCTTTAAAAGTCAGAACTATATTCACTATTAATAATATTTTCATTTTCAACAGCAGTTAGTATCTATTTATAACAGTTTTTAGCATTTTAAACAAGACTGAATTTTGAGCACTGCTTAGTATGAACAGGACCCACCGTGCGTCGCACATGCTTACTCTGTGAAGAATCAACACGAAATGAATGTTCGCCAAATATGTTCGCCGTGAAGGGGCTAACGCAAACGAACAAGTTCGGCGAGCATGTTCGTCGTTTAGGGCTAGCTTAACGCAGTCGTTTAGCTTGGAGACTTTGTTTAACTTTTTCATAATTTTAATCACGTTAGACAATTCTTCTTACTAATGTTAGTTTTACAACAGAACCTAAGCGAATTTGCATTGAACAACCCTTAATTTGACAGATACATAACTCACACAACTACAAAAACACAAAAAAAAATAAAACGAACAGACAACTTCAAACCAAATAATTTTTCGCCGAAAAAAAGTACATTTTATATACTACCTCGGTACAGATTTTAATTGTTTATAAAAGTTATTAACAGTATTTTAGGTCGAAATGAAGTATGTATGTATCGCTAATTTACAGCATAAGAACTCAATTTGGTTTTTGTAAGGTGCAAATTCATTTGGCTATACTCGTCTCGGCATGCATACATAACATAATGTACATATATGTACATTTGTATTTACAGATTTGTTGATCGTAGAGCACGATTGTTTCGAATTTCTAATATTCAGTGATTCAGTATATTTACAAAGCACATCTTTTAAAAAATCGAATTAAACATCAGTAAACATTTGTACTTAGATTTGCTTTAGTACGAAATGACCATTGTAAATATGGATAAAGTATACTTTTAAAAGATAAACTAGCTACATATTTGCTGCTGTTAAAGTAAGACGAGCTCTTTAACGATAAATTATACTTTATGTCCTTTAAAATTAACAAAAAGTGGTTCTCGTTTTATACTCAATATTAAGAGTCGACTCCCATTCTAAAATTGATTTAGAGTAGGTTTTGAATGTTTAAAATTTTGCGCCATTGTATTTATTTTTGTATTGATACTCGTATTTCAATCAACAATTATCTAGTCTATTTATTATTTATTATTTACTATTTATTAGTATGATAATAAATATTTAACAGTTTGTAAATTTTAAAACATTTACTAAATTTTTCTTAATTTTAAACATTTTCGTGCTCAGGATATTTTTTTTCATAAACGTGCAAAAATTAGGCTAATGGACCTTTTACGATACATATTTGGAAATGTCAAGCAGACATATTACATACATAGATATATAGAAGTTAGTGCGATACTAACTTTTTTTCATACTGCATTAGTTTCAACATCGTACTATTTCGACTTAAATTTTACGCCTTAGTTAGTTTTTTACATTTGTTCCAAATTAATTGTTATATATTATATTGACATAATGTTAAAAAAAAACAGTGAAAAAAGGATTGCAATTTTAAAATTTTTCTTTCAATAGTCTGCGTTTGGAAAATAATTTTTTTGAATGCTTCCATATTGAAAATGGTAACGCAAAACAGTAACAGTGCTAGTTAAATTATTCCATAATCGACGGTCAGTCCAAAATCAGGTTCGATTTAAAGATTCGTTTCCGTTTTAACGCTTGAGTTTTGGACACATAAACACCTTATAGATTGTAGACACATGAATTGGCGTGAAAAATTTCTTGCGCTTATATAAAAAACCTAAGGATTTAGGAGCGATTTTAGCGGTCTCGATTAAAGGAAATTCCACTTTCGAAGGAGCTGGTCATATATTTGAGAAGGAGTACGAAAAACTAATGATAAAGTCGTCGGCAAAACAATGAAGTGTATTGAAAGTTTCAAACAAGAGATCTATAGTAAACGACTTTTAGAAATTTCAAAATTTATACACAAATATTGTATATTCGGACCCTACTGTGACTCCAAAGGTTGTTAGCCGAAGGAAGTGGTTCGGAGCAAAAATGGCGCAAAAGACTTGTATTAAGGTATTAGTATGATACAACTTTACAAATTGATTACTTATAAGCAGTTTATCTTTTTTATGTTAACATACCCTTTTTTGAAATATGAAAACGTCAAAGAGTCACATGAAGTTAGCGCAATGCTAAATCATATTATATTAATTCGACTTTTTAACTTTGATAAAATGTTAGACACCGTCTGATGCTTAACTCGAAGAAAATTTCCAAAATCGTCTTTTTTACCTAATATCATGCTGAAATAGTTTTAACATCGTAAAATTTGGCTCCAATATTGAAAAAAAAAAATTAAAACTATTTTTATCAAACTTGACAGCTTCGAACTTTCACTGTGAACGCATCCTTTAACCAATGACGTAGCTATCAATGTCAAAACATTCAGCAAAACCATTGTTTACAAATAATAATTGAAATCTATTACCATGGTTTCGATTCGGTGACGGCAACTTTATGATCAACTTATCGCAAAATCATTTACATTTATGAAACGTATTTTTGGCTAAACAGCAAAAAACAGAATAGACATTATTGTTCAGGTGAAAAGAATCAATTCACAAAAAATAACTGTTTGGTGTGGTTTGCATGCCGGTGGTGTTATTGGTTAGCTATTTGTTCGTTGATGAAAATGACCGTCACGTTACAGAGACATGTTGAAAGGTTATTTCTTTGATCAATTGCATGGAATGGACATTAATGATATGTGATTTAAACTTGTAACAATCGCCTTATTGAAAACTCAATTCGATGACCGTGTTATATCGAGAAATTGTTCTGTCGTTTGTGAAATGATTGAGAACAAGTTGAATGAACGAAACATAACTTTTTTTCGTTCGTCTCGTTCATCGGTTTCAGTGGCAAGAGATTGACATTAGGATTGATTGATTTGGTCTACTTTGATTGCAATCAATCAATCTTTTTGGTGAACGGGTCACAAAGACCGAATCAATCGCGATTGATACAGCTCTATACTGTACAACAAAATTGTGCATGTAAAGCAGAGTCTACATTATGTGTACTCAACACAACTTTTGTTGACCCGAACCCAACACGATGGGTAGAGATCAACAAAGTTGTGTCGACGTAATAATAATTGTATAGTCTGAACGTGTTCATAAACACAATAGTCAGCTGTCAGATTGGTTTTGTCTGTTTTAAGCTTGTGGAATTTATTATTCCTTTTTGTTTTATTTTTGTAATTTGAATTGTTCAGATGAAAATAATAGCATCTTCCTCACTAATGATGTAAAAAAAACTACAGAAATTATTCTGAAATTATTGTCATCACAAATGACACTTTAGACGTCAACATTGACACGTACACACTAATGTCGTTTTTATTTGGCAATCCGGAAGACTTCCGAACTCTTCTGAAAGTGTACAGTTGGGAAAAAATGACAGTTCGGATTCTGAAAAGAAGAGAAATTTGGTTCTGGATTTGAAATCAGAATCGAAACCAGAATCACTCACACATTCATATACTTAAACGTCAAACTCAACAGCTGTGATTTTTTGTATCAAAATTGTGCGAAGTGTGTCTTTCAACAAACATTATTCGTGATTTTCATTATTGTCCACATTTGATGTTTTACATATACAATCACAAAAAACTTCAGAATCATCAGAATAAAAAATAGAGAAAATAGTGTTCAGTTGAGATTCCGGATCGGAGAGAGATTCCGGGTTGCCAAATAAAAACGACATAAGTAAGACTATAAGCACAAGTTAATATGTTTACGATGTTGATCGACAATGTAAATTAACAATGTTGATTGGCATAGTGTGAACGCAGCTTAAAAGATTGAGAAAATTACGATTTTTAATAATTTCATATACATATTTCAATATAAAAACAGCTCATCTTAATTAATGAAGTGAAGGAAGTGCCAAATCTTCCAAAGTGTCTGTTGTCGAGAGAAAGCGCTTCTCAAAAAACTGTAGATCCTCTCGTTAACACTAATTCTTTGTATATTAGGTCACTAGACTCTGATTTATTTATTTATTTTTTAGAACTTTTTAATTTTTATCCACGAAATCTTTCGTCGTATATTTGCACACAGCACTGTTAATTCCAATCCTTTTGAATACACGAAGAGGTTTCTTGTTGTGTACAGAGTTACGGTTACTTGATTGTGAATGGTCTGTTATTATTTTAATTTCTGTTCTATGTAGGAACACTACCTATACATTTACATATATAGTCCAAAGCGAGTCGCAAATGGGGTTTGGGTGTATGACCGTATGCAAGGATATTTATTCTTGATGGTAGGGTGTATAGCAGGGCAGCAGGATACACTCTTTTTCGTAATGTAT
Organism: Philhelius festivus; assembly: GCA_963931855.1. Taxonomy (NCBI): domain Eukaryota; kingdom Metazoa; phylum Arthropoda; class Insecta; order Diptera; family Syrphidae; genus Philhelius; species Philhelius festivus. The sequence goes on along the minus strand of OZ007556.1, from coordinate 3,785,808 downwards.
ATCGCCGGTAGCTGTTGGTTGTACTACCAACGAATGGATTGCTAGTGGCCAGTGGAAAAGGAGCTTTGTGCTGTGTCGGGCTTGCTTTAAACTCGTAGCTCCTTGGTCGCATTTTTTTTGATTCATGTGGAATTTTCCTCCTAGCCGTCGTTGTCGTTGTCGTCGTCGCGCTGTTGTTTGTTGTTGCATATTATTCGAAAGTGTTTCTTCAAAAGTGAGAGAGATTTGCCACCACCAACTCCTCTTCGTTGTACTTTAATAGAATTTAAAATTATTCTAAAATACACACATAAAATAAAAACAAAAATTCTTCCCCCCCATGGAAGGGATTTTATGTTGCTCCACACACAATATGGAGACAAGTTCAAAAATATTAACTCTTCTCTGCCAAAAAAAAGAAATATGGATGAAAAGGGTTTTGTGTTTTTTCGATTGTAGGTCAAAAAGTCGGATTCGGAATCGGAGATATGATCGGGTTCTCTGCCATAGAGTGTGGTGTCCTTGGTTTACATTTGTGTTTTTGATTATAATCAATCCACTCTGGGGCATTAGCAGGAGCAGCAGTTACATGCAAGCTCTGGGAATGGGTGAGGTTGTATAATTTTGCTTCCATCAGCAGGTCCCAAGCGTACTAACTTGTTCGATTTGCATTCTGACCTATTTTATGGGTTTTCCCATTATTTCATTTGGCCCAACCGACGTGGTGTGGTGTTTTCGATTTTTTGTTTTCCTTTAGAATTGATTCTTTTTAGTCATTAAAGTGGGTTTTATGCATGTTTTTTTTTAAATAAGATATAATCACTTTTATAAATATGTATCTTCATATCTATAATAGTAATTTCTATTTCGTTTGCATAGTTGGACACAATAATGCAGCTGTTTGTTTGTTTTCCTTTATTACGGCAACAATAAATTGTATATTTTTTTTTTCTGACGATCGTATTTGGTGTTCAATTCAATTATTATTTAAAAGCTTACCTAACAATTATTAAAATGAAGCAGAAGCTTAGAAAAGCATTCATTGCATTGTTTAATTTTTTTTTGTCTAACTATTGATTGTTGTGCGAGTTTGCTTTGTATAAAAAAGAAAAGTCGTTTTCACAGAAATAACATTAAGCAATTAGTTGTATACCAATTGCACAATAATTGAGGGGTTTCTATGTAACTTTATATGTATAAAACAAAACAGATTGTATAGTAATTATGGGAAATTTTCCTTTTTTAGAACTCAATTTAAAAAAAAAATATACATATAATATATTTCTTATGAAACTTAACAATGGGTTTAAATTTGAGTATTAAAAGAGAAAACACTTAAACAAAACTAACAACACATAAATATAACAAATAAATGTGCTAAATATGGAGTCACACCCAGGAAGTGAGGGAAAGATTTCGCAGTATAACAGCGTTGAAACTTAAGGCTTATTTTATCTTTAGCTCATGATGTTTTACTTTCATCGACTCGTCTATACATTCAGTGCAAAAGTTTAAATTTTGTTTCAATAAACTGTACACTTTATTTGACGGAATTTGGTTAATTTTGTATATTGTACCAAAATTAAAAATATATATACAAAAAATATTCTCGAAACTGGAATCAACAACCAGTCTTCATATAATTTTATTGATTTTTTTTTTGGCTCATATTAAGATCTACATATGCAAATTGCTTTCTTTTCATGCTAAAGAGCACCGGAATTTTTGGTAAAATTAAAATGTCTTGAGTTTTTGTGTTCTGGTTCTCGTGATGCATGATGATGAAAGTTGCTTATTTTCAATTGAAAGCTTATTGTGACCTCTAGTCCAAATGCGTTTCGTCCAGAGGTCACAATAAGCTTTCAATTGATTTATTCCAATATAGTCCACAAAAAACAAAACCAAAAACTATAAAAATTTTTATATTTTTCGTTTTTACTTCTTCTTCTTGTTGCTTATTTTTGTTAGGATCTAGAATATTACGACTAAAAGAAGAATCTGATATGGCGAAAAATTTTTGTTTTTAAGTGAGCACCTGTCCGAATATGAGAACATAAATTACAGTCAGAACTTCGCATCGTTTTTGGAGACGAAGATAGAATATGTGGTCAATAAAACAACTTACAGTCTTGTTTATTGCAATTTTTTATTTTTATTTTTACGACGCTTTTCGGCTAAGCCTCCACCTTCGGATCACAATCGACTATACTCTGTCCAACAAAAATTGTCAGTACAGGCCTTATGGGAGAGCTTTTTCTAAAGCAGTGGCGCCTGATGCACCCTCACTACAATGCGTTAGGAAAAATGCCACTAAAAAAAGAGCAAGCCACTGACTTTTCTTAAGAAATTGTTGTTGTAATTCTTTGCAAAAAGTTGTACACTACAATACGACCGTCGTATCCCACTGCTGATGAGATACTGTCAAGATCAAGACAAGAGTGTCAAGTGTCACTCAATACGATCGTGCGCTCTTTATCTACATCAAAACAGAGTTACCTACCATTATCATTCTCAATTGCAAGCAAAGAACTTTTTCAGTGGTTTTTATTAAGGAGCTTTTGGGATTTGAAGCTTTTGAGAACACATTTTAAGAAGATGAGTATGTTGAGTGTTGTCGTATTGCTTTTCAACTTAAAAAAAAAAACGCGCCTATTATCTTACCGCTTGGCGTTGTGGGAAAAGGCTAAATTGAATATTGTTTTCAGTCGTTTTGAATCGGCAGACGGTAGCCCTACGCGTTTTTTACTTTTATTTGCAGCGATTTATAATTTAAACTACGGAATCCCTGTGAGAGCTTTAAAAGGCGACACACTTATGCATGGCAATGCAACCAGAATGAGAGACAAACGTCCTATCTTCCCTGTACTGACAATTTTTGTTGGACAGAGTATGGTTTGACTTACAGTCCGATTCTGCCGTTGTGAGGGGTTACAAGTCACAAGCTCTTGTGACTTGATTCCTTGTGAGGATAGTTTTGACTCGATAATATTATTGGAATTATTGGTTATTCCTCGCTAGAAAACTCACAACGAAATTCACCACAGAATGGTGAGACTTGTAGTGTCATTAATGGATCAGCTGATTATTCAAAACAAAAATCAATTTATCTTTGACCGTACAACTTCATTTAAAATTTCAAAATGCAATGTAATATAAATATTTGTTAGCAAAATATTTAAGATCTTAAGGATCTTAAAAGCCGTCGGCTCTGCAATCTTTCCAATATGAATAGTTTGTTAAAATAAAATCAGTGCTATATTGTTAAAACGTTACTTTTCATTTACTGATGAAAGTTCTGCAAAAAGATGCACTAGAATTAAATCTATTTTTGTCTACACTCACAAATCTATAAAAGTCAATTGCAAATTTTGTTCACAACATAATATCGAATGTCAAAACTCAAGTAATATATTAGTTGTGACTAGCTCCGATGGAGATCACAGTATCGATTGTTTTTGTGACTCTCACAAGTTGTGACTGTATAGCAGAATACGAAAAAGTCACAAAATCAATTTCACCTCTTGTTGTAACTTGTGAGGTATCAGTGAGGTTGGGCAGAATCGGGCTGTTAATGTAAAATCTGTTTGATATGAGTCTTTAAAATACAATTCGTTTGATAAAATATTTTAAGAAAAAAATTTACGAAATACTATTTCGTTTTCGGTAGCAAAGTTTGTTATTAATTCAACGATGCCAGAAAGTGTTATGACTCCTACTGTACTTGAGAACGTAAACGATTTTATAGGACAAATCTTGAGGATTCGTACAGTTGGAAGAGTACTGAAAGATTTATACACAAATACGTAAATCTGCTGACCTGGATAGTATTTCTCCTATTGTTGAGAAAAGGTATTGATCAACACTGGCAAAAGCTTTGCGTAAGCTTTTCCATCTGATCTACTTTACTGGTCTCTTTTCGAATCGTTGAAAAACCGTATTTGTTTTTAAGGTCATGGAAACGCTGATAAATTATCGGCTGCAGAAATATCTTGAAGCACGAAATTTTCCCATTGACCAGAAGTATGGCTTAATTCAACAGGTCCATTGTAATCTGATGGTATATCTCACCGAACAGTGGCACAAATCTTTACGTGGTTTTGGAGAAAGTAAGATTTTTACACTTGATATTTTAAAAGCATTTGACATCAAGCTCTCTGATCGAAAATGCGGGCATTTGGTATTAATTAATCTCTTCTTCAAAAGATAAAATATTACCTTTGGAACCGCTCTATAAAACTGCCGGTATGCCACAAGGCTCCTTTTTGTATCTGACTCTCTTTCTCTTATCCAAGAAAACATTGCCAAGCTTTATGGTCTCCTTTGACCATGATACAAATCTGACATCCTTTCTGATGTGGCTGCAATCTATAAGCAAAGCTTGAGAACAATTTCCTTATTTTGGGCAGGTGCTCCAATATGCCACTTGAGTCTCTTGGTTAGAATCCAAAAAAGAGCTTTAAAAATGATAGGTGATACGGAAACATTGGCATCCCTCGAGCACCGTCGCATTGTTGCATGTCTCTTTATTTTATAGTCATTTTTTATAAACAGCGTTCCAATGTCAGTTGTATTTCTCCCCTAAAACAACTTCGGACGTAAAGTTTAAATTCAGAGATTTTTTCTTTATCTGCACTGTCTCAATATTTCTTTTATTATTTTATATTTCAATATATCTTTTATAGAAATAGATGTTACTGCCGTAAAATTTTGCAAAACCATCTAGACATTAACAACTAGTAAGGTCGTCTCCTGGTATACATTTCTGTGTTTTCTTCAATACATGCATTTCTTCAATACATACATTTCTTCAATACATATGATTTCGGACTCAAAATTGGCCATAAAGTGGTTGGGCACAAGTTTAATTGTTGAGCACGATGACGAATTGACACATTTGGATTATCATTAACACTTCACTGCACATCAGCAACTGCTTGTTCAGACGTCTTAGGGGATGAATATTATCGTTAAGAGTAAATGTATTGCAAAAACGATCCATATAGTTTCTCGAATTAATCGCTCTGATGACGATAATGAGCACCATTAAACGCACATAACTCCCAATGTGTTTCTCAAATTGAACCACATTTTTCAAAATAAATTTGAATAATTTGCAAACGTTGCTCTGGTATAAGTCTAATGATAAATTGCCAAACCAAACTTACCTCAAAGCAACTGAGAACTTTCACATTCAAAATAGTGTTGCCAATTTTAGGTTGTCCGCCTCTAAAAAAGCACACGTTATCTTAGCCGTCTCGCTTGCTTAATCTTACACGAGTTTTACGTTGTTTACAACCGCGCATTTTGTCTACGTGCACTCACTTGCACCTGATCAATGTCACGGAAGATCACAGGCTCTTCTTGCAGAAAACGCTGATCGTAAAATCGGTAAATTGTTGGAGCACTTGGCGCGTTTCGAACATAAGAGATATTTCGATATGATGTTTGTACCTAAATAATATTAAACAACTTTGCTTCTTTGTTTTGTGATGCGTTTTTCCATCATAAATTTCCCAAGTTTTTCAAACCTCCTTCTGAAATGTAGATAAAGCTGCTTAATGCTCCAATCTATGTATATAACTAAGTGCAAAGGTGAACAGTTATCTTAAAATGAATCCAAAATATGGTATTTTTTGGAAATTTTACACGTCTGACCTCAAGTGAAATGATATTTCGAGTCATAAACTATTTTCTGACTTCTTCCAAGTTCCTTCATTTGTGTTACTTATTGTGATACCTTAAACTTTGCTATTTTGAATTGAGATAATTTTGACGAAATTGCCTAAATCTTTGGGCTTTTGAAATATTTCTCTTACTTGAATGACATTAACATCAATACAAACTGAAAACCTTCCAAAGCTTATATCTTAACTAGACGATAGTTGTACACCAGGGCCTGACGGTACATATACCTTCTAGGACTTAGTGAACATTATGTAATGTGGCTTCAATTTTATTTATTTTAAGATCAACTCAGTACTTTTCAACGGCTGCAAATCGATTAACTTTAAAGATAATACTGGAATACCACAGGGAAACCATTTGGGTTTAATACTTTTATTTATAAACAACCTACCGTCAATGAACTCCCTCCTTACGTTATTTCATCTATTTTTTTTTCTCAGATTGTTTTACCAAAATACACATGTTATTCATTAGAAGAGAGTTAGGAACATGACCAAAAACCATTATAAGACAAGAAAAGTTAAAAAAATATAGAAATAAAACTACCATATTTAAGAAATAAACACTCCATTAATATTCGTTTTTTTTTTTTAAGTTTTTATTAAATTTGGTAATAATGGGCCGTATCAACAATCAAATTAAGAGACCACTTTAATACTTGAGCGAAATGGACCATTATTTGACCATTAGTTGACAGCTAATTAGAAACGATGCAATTTTCGCATTGTTCTCTTAGGCCGAAGGCTGTTTCTCACCAAACGGTGAATTATTTGAAGAAATTATGTTCTATCTTACTTACTCTTTAAACTACTATGCAAATTCACTTTCTAGATGACAAATATTTTAAACCGTTAAGATTTTAGTTTAAACAACTGATTTTTCGATTGACACCTAATTAGAAGCGATTAAGTAGAAACTGAAAACGTATATCATTTTTCGACTTGAAAATAAAAAGGTAAATATTTACGGTATATTATGCATTATACCAATTTTAACAACAATAAAAAAAAACTAAAAAGTAAGCTGTTTTATAATGGGCAAATCCAAAAGCTGCACTGCTTTCATATCAACGCATCGCTAGGCAGCTTAATTGTTCCAAAAAGATGGTGTTTGATGCTATTGCTCATTTCCGTAAGTATAAGACCACAAAAAATGTTCCGCGCAAAAAAAGACCACGAAAAACATCAGTTCGCAGATCCTAGAAAAAGCGTAGCAGTCATCCAGCGAGAAATAATGGATAAATCTGATGTCATAATATCAAAAAGAACAGTTGCTCGTCGTTTGGTTGAAGCTGGACTTCACGGACGGATTTCACGGAAGAAACCAATGGTTACAACTATGCAAAGAAAGCGTCGCATCGAGTTTGCAAAAACACATGAAAATTGGACAGTGAATAGATGGAAATTTGTCTTGTGGAGCGATGAGACCAAAATAAACCGCATTGGCCCCGATGGCAGAAAGTATATTAGACGCCCGAAATGCCAAGAACTTAATCCAAGATACATTGCACCGGTTGTAAAACATGGTGGTGGGTCAATCTGTGTTTGGGGATGCTTTTCTTGGAAAGGCGTTGGACCCATTCACCGTATTGAGGGCATCCTGAATAAAGAAAAATATGTTGAAATTCTGGAGAACATAATGCTACCATGGGCGGAAGACAATATGGCGGTAATTTGGTCATTTCAGCAAGACAATGATCCAAAACATACCGCGAAACTCACTAAACAGTTTTTTGATAAGAATTCTTTGCGAGTACTTGACTGGCCATCGTCAAGACCTGACCTTAACCCCATCGAACATCTATGGGATGACGTGAAAAAGGCCGTTAGCATACAAAACATTGCAAACTTGGACACTTTGTTCGAAAAAGTGAAAGATGCCTGGTATTCTATTCCGGTGAAAAGATGTATTGAAGCAAAAAGGATTTCCAACCAAATATTGACGGTTTTAGAATATAAAACCCGACTTTAAATATTTTTTGTTACGTCTTTGTTGTTCTTTCTTTCATCGTTTCTAATTAGTTGTCTCACTAAAAACTGAGTTTTAAGTTTAAGCGTAAGCTCCATACAATGTGCCTTTTTTAAATCTGAATAAATATTGTTAAATATTTTGAAAAAATCATTGAAAATTTACTTATTAATCAAATAAAAGTAAATATTCATGAAATAGAAAAGGAAAATTAATGTTTCTTGTATTACACAACATCGTTTCTAATTAGCTGTCAACGGCTGTATATGGTCAGTTATAGAGTCCATTAAATAATGCTTCATTTCGCTCAAGTATTGAAGTCGTCTCTTAATTTGATTGTTGGTAAGGCCCAATAACATTAATATTTGGTAGCGTATCCTTTATTATTTACCACTCCAGTTTAACGTCTTGGCATATTTGTCACAATTGTCTATAGGTATTCTGGACTTATTTTTCGCCATTCTCGTTGTAGTCTTGTCTTTAAATCATTTGTGGAAGAAGGGGGATTCTCCCTCACATATCGGTCCAGCTTATTCCACAGGTTTTCAATCGGGTTGAGGTCTGGTGATTGTGCAGTGGTTGCAGTAACTTTTGGACAGTTATAGAGCAGCCATTCGCGAACAATATGTACTTTATGTTATGGGATCATTGTCTTGGTAAAATTTAAAGACCGCGAAGTACCCAATTTTTTGGCGCTCTGCCTAAGGTTTTCTCTTAAGATCCGCAAATAATACTCCTTGTTCATTGTCCCATCAATAAAGACCAAATAGCCCACGCCTTGGGCCGATATGCAACCCCAAACCATCACATGACCTCCCCTATGCTTTACAGTCGGCTCAGCGTCATACCATGACCCTGTCATCGGAACCAAAAAGTTTCAATTTCCTTTCTTCCCAAAAATGACATTCTCTCACCATGATGGATCCTTTTTTGGTATTCTTTTTTAAAATTTTGGCGAATAAGGCGGTTGTTCAAGTTTATGTATGACCTTTTCCTGGTAACTCGACCGTTAAAACCCTTAGCCTTAATGGTGCGACGAACGGTTGACGCAGACATTGTGCTTCCCACATTCAACCAGAACTTCAATAACAATTTTTGGGGAACTCAAACGGGGGTAAGCTTTTATTTTGCGAACGTCTGCTGTTAATTTTTTTTAGCTGGCCTTTTTGCTTCTTAATGTCGATACGTCCGTCGTTAGGATATCTTCTAACAATATCACCCATAGTACATATTATAGGCTTCATATTTACATAATTATTCCGCGATTTCATTGTAAGTTAAACCTTTTACACACTGATTAATTACTAATTTTCTATTCTCAAGCGGAGAATTTTTTTCCCCTACGGCCTACTGCGTTTGCTTTTACCAATTTTTGAAAAATTTCAAATGAAATTGAAATACTAAAATTATCACAGTTATAGTTTCAAACTGACATTGAAATTAAGAATCGATTACCTTGATTAAAAACCAAAATAAAAACGAGAAAGTTTAAAAAAAAACGAATATACGAAGTAAAAGTGTTTTTTCTTAATTTTTCGGGTATTATTATACCCAGAGCCCCTTATAGATTTTCTAAAACCAACACATGAAAATGATGCAATATAACAGATTTAAACTAAAAATATTTCATGATTCACTTTAAAAAAAAAACATCTTCTTTAATGATTGTTAGTTCAGTAGTTTATTATCTATTATCCCCTTTAACATAAAATCAAATAAAATATTCTGCTGAATATTTTGCACTTATTAATAGGCAAAATACTCGTCTTGATTGAGAGACTGAGGCATTTTTGAAAATATTTCTGTATGACAAAAGATATGTATGTCAATTAAATTGAAATCTATCAAAACTCTCCCACTTGTGAAAATGGCTGCTGTCATGACAACTGCCTTCCACTCAAAGTTCGAGTGCCACTTTTATCATCCAGAATCATAATCATAATACCTACCTACATAATGCAAAACGTCAACCAACCTACCCTTGCTCGACTGACTCACTTTAGCACGACAACAAAAGCTTATCTGTTTCAAGTTTTAAAGTTATCAATTTGCCAATTAAACAAACAACAAATTCAAACGATATTGCGCAAATCTAGAGAAGAAAAATAACAACAATCTAACAAAAGAATAAACAAATAGAAAAAAAGAAAATAATACAAATAAAAATTATTCTACGTCAGATGACAAATTGTCATGGAGGGAGACAGAATAAAAAAAACTCCAAACAAAAGGCTTCCACCACACGCATGAGTTTTATTCGAAACGAATCATCGCTCAAGCACATATCAATTTAATTAAAAAAAATATCAAGAATCACTGAGCACAAAAAAACCCAACTCAACATTCTATCTAAAAAGTGCTAATTTACGATTCATTCCTTATGATTCACATTGACTACGTGCGGAATATTCTGTACCTAAACGTAAAATCCAGACCAAAATTAAAAGGGTACTCGTCGAAACATTCGTTAGACGCATTGCAGCGGCTCTGTCTTTTTGACAGACTGCTCCAGTGGGGTATGGCTTTACATATCCAGTACATAATTTTTTGCTACGCGGGGATTGTAGGCTGCGATACATTGCGCCAAGCATCCCCCCATCTAATCTTCATCATCAAACAACCATCTAGCGCTACAAGCTGCCGGCATCATGTCATGGCAGCATCAGTGTCAGTTAACTCAGTGGTGCTGTTGCTGTGTCGTGTTTTGTGTATCGTTTCTTTCTTTCTATTGTTCGTTCCGGTTGTTTGAAATGTCATCTTTTCATATTTTGTGTTGTATAGTTGTTCACATTTAGTTCGATTATATGACGATGGCATTGCGTGTATGTGTAGAACTACATAGCTACCTATACCTAAACTGTAGATGGAAGGTGGTAGAAAACAATTTATGGGCTTTGGCAGTATAGGTAATTTAGGTAGGAGGCTACGAGTCGAGTACACACCGGATGGTTGCCATTCTATTTTAATTTTTGTTCTTATTTATTTTATTGGATATTCGTCTCTAATCAGTATGATTTATTTTTGGTTTGTTTTGTTCGTAGTTTAGTTTAAGGTGAGCTGATAGATGTGTTTTGCAAAGAAAAAACAATGGAGTGCTGCAAATGGTACAGGAGCTTCATTTGGAATAGCTGTCAAAAATTGACGTATTTTAGTGAATACAATGCTGCTGTACAGATTTCTAACATTTACTTCAGCTGATCTAAATCTTTTGCTAATTTATCAATCGAAATCATTTATATAAAGAATAGAAAAGACGTTGAATCTCACTTCAACCTTATGTAAACCTGCATCGCGTTGTTGGACTAGTTGGATTTTGAAACGTCAAAAATGGTGCACGTAAAAGTTAAAAGTTGGCCAACTCAATAGCAGCTACGACTGCAGTTCCGTCTGCAGCTGGGTTGCTTTGTCTTCGTAATATTGAATTTATGAGCATCCAATATTTGGACGTCTTTTTCAGTTGCAGCTCCGTCTCTATTGTGTTCGGCCAGTAAATGTGGAAACCCAGGATATATGGTGTATTTCATTTAAAGTGGTGGCAATTAATTATTAACCATTTGTTATTTTTTGTTTTTATTTGATATTAAAAGCTTTAATATTATTTATTGAATAAGGTGAATGACACGCGACACAATCATTGTCCATTTATCGGTATTCCATTAGGTATTTATTTTGTTTATGATAATGATAATTAATGAAAGTATGGAATAAAATTTCGTTTAACATATTGATTGATTGTTTTTCTTAACACTAGTAGACTCGTGCTTGCGTTGCTTTAGGTACTTAATTTTCAAAATCCAAAGGTTAATAACCTGACTTATCTTATAAATCTTTGTTGGAACGAGCTACAGATAGTGATATTGAACGTTTGCAATGAGATAAATCTGAATTTGGTATGACACAGATTTGTCTCAATCAATAGTCACTAAAAATTAGCTTTTAATTGACAAAAATTTAGCAAGATATGTAATTTAATAATACATTCCATGGAATCCTTTTTTGTTATTGATTTGCTCAAAAACGATACAATTGATTTTGATCATTTTTTTCATGCTAAAGTATATGAAAAGTTTTAATAGTATTGTGTATTTAAATTTAAAAAAAAAATATTTTTTTTTGTAAAACTTGATATTTCTGAAAGCTATTTTTTAAAACAAAACAAGTTGTTAATAAATTAAAAATTAATGGTTCCCACCATTAAAACGTTGAAAAATGGTTTCCGAAAATCGTATTTTCTTCGTGATCGGCACCTAGTATTTTAATACAAATTTTTGTTTTCTGTTTCTCTGAATTCTTATACGATCTATCATTTAATGAAAAAAAAATGAAAATTTAGAAATTAGCTACCATAGAACCATTCTTTAACTTTGTTTGACGTGGCGTAAACCCGAAGTAAGTGCTTCGGATCGTTTTAACTATTCCGAGGTTGAACCCAGTATTAGTGAAAAATAATAAATAAGGCTGACAGCGTTTTCACCAAAAGATAATTCGAGATTTAAGGCAAAAGATTTATGTGGTTTTTGCACCGCACTTTAGGATTAAAAAAAGATTAACTTTGACAGCACCTATCAAAATGCAAATCGTCGCTTTATGCCGTTTTTCGAAAATACATAGAAAATGGCAGAGATGTTTGTGAAAATTGACAGCGGCGCTTTTTCATAACTCGGAAACTAAAAGAAGTAGGTTAATGCCGATTACACAGAAAAATTGTGTTTTTTTTTCAGCTCAGTTCTGTGTTCTAAACTAAAAAATGACAAATTTCGACTTATGCCACTCTGCCGGAAAAGCGACGGATTTAATTTTTTTGAAAATTTGATCAATTTTTTTTTTCTTAAAGACCGAACAACGATTAATAAATTTGTGTTTTTCCATTAATTAATATATACTTGAGAAATCACATGGCCGATTGTTTTTAGCCCCAGCTTCTAAAAGATTTGTTTTAGCCTTTTTAAAAATAAATTTTATACTTCGGAATATTTTTTTTTAAATTCTAAGTCTCTTAAACATACGAGCAAGTTCGTGCGACCCAGTTGTGTATTTTATTTTATCATTTGATTTCAGTTCTACAAAACCTCAATATTTCACGTCAAGTTTGCGTAACAAAAGTAACAATTTGAAAGGCCTATGTTAATTTAACTGATTCAAACCTCAAGTGAATGGCGTTCTAAATAATATGGACCGATAACTTGACTATATTTTCTCAACCGATCCAGATAACTCATCAGTCACTCTCTGCCCCCAAGTTCTTACAGCTATTGATAATTGTCATCCTCCCTTATAACTAACATTCTACCATAACTTGTATCTAAAAAATTATACCCACTTCACACCATATTCTGTATGATTTTCATAAAGCCCAATTCTCCCAAATTAACAATTCTATTAATCGAGTTCACTTAATTTTGAAAATACGTCAGTTGAAGAAGCAGTAGTCAGTTTCCGTGGCAGGTCCTGAATTACCCAACTCAGTATGGTTTCTTAAAAACCAGATCCACCACTACAAACCTTGTACAATTCGTTTCATTAACTCTTAGAGCCTTAGAAAACGGAACTGACTATAATTTCTCACAGTATCATAGTCCTTAAACCCCCCTCTTTAGTTTTTGAACCCCTTTTCCTGCAATGGATTACTTCTTACCTATAGAGAATCGTGAATATTGTGTCCGGTTCAGATGCGCATTTTCCAATCCTATTCTAGCCACTTCTGGTGTCCCCCAAGGTAGTCATTTAGGCCCTCTATCTTTATCCTTACAATAAACGACATTGGCATTGTCATTGATGATACAAAATTTTTCAAAATCATCGCAGCACCTGAAAAAATATTTCTCCTCCAAACAGATCTCGACAGTTTCTCCACCTGGTGTACCAACAATTGCTTAGAGGTTAACATTAGCATTTTTACATTAACGCATCAAAACAACTCCCCGTCTTTACTATCTTCATATTAAATCCATACAAATAGTAGAAAAGATAAGGGTCTTGGCCTTTTATGTGCCCGTGAACTTAAATTTCTACTTCATATTAATGAAATAATCCATAAGGCCAACTCAGCATTAGGTAAAAAGATGGTCTGAAGAATTTTCCAATCCTTACGTGACCCGTTCGCTTTACGTAACGTTTGTCCGACCTCTACTTGAGTTTGCGTCTCAAGTTTGGTCTCCATATCAAGATATACATACATATATCAAGAATAGAAGGCATTAACGACGATTCCTTCGTTTTGCACTTCGATGCCTTTCTGGGATAATACTTTGATCTTACCCCCTTATCGTGACCGCCTCCAACTGTGCAACCTCAACCATTAGCACCTACACTGAAAATAATAACCGTCATCATATTGATGAATGGCGTTCATCAACTGAAAATCATCATATAGATGTACTTTTCATCTCATTGATGAAGAAATTGGATGAAAAAAAATTTTGCCGGATGAACCGTTCGTCAATATGAAGAATTTCATTTCATCAACTTTTTAACCAGCAACTCCATACAAATGTTTAAAGGGGAAATTTCATCAGTTCATCAAAACTTTTCATGTATATGATGAACGCTAGTTTCTGATAGTTATTCATCATAATGACGAATGTAATCGTCATATTGATGAATGATTTCTTCACATTTATGAAATTCGTCATATTTATGAAGGCAATCATCTTATTTATGACCAACATTTAGTTCTTCATATTGACGACTGATTTCTTCATATTTATGAATTTTGAGGGCAATCAAAATGATTTCTTCACATCAAATTGACGAATGCGTTCATCATATTTATGATTTTTTTTAGCATTCATCATATTGATAAAAGCAATCATCATATTTATGAATACTTTTTTGACAATTAGATCATCACATTGACGAATACATTCATCATATTTATGAATAATTTTTTAGCAATTAGTTCATCATATTTATGATTTCTTATTAGCATTCATCATATTGATAAAAGCAATCATCATATTTATGAATACTTTTTTGACAATTAGATCATCACATTGACGAATGTATTTATCATATTTATGAATAATTTTTTAACAATTAGTTCATCATATTTATGATTTTTTTTAGCATTCATCATATTGATAAAAGCAATCATCATATTTATGAATACTTTTTTGACAATTAGATCATCACATTAATGAACGTATTCATCATATTTATGAATGATTTCATGAAATTTAGTGCATTATATTAGTGAATTCGTTCATCATATTTATGAATTATTTATTCATCAAATTGAAGAATGCATTCATCATATTTATGAATAATTTTTTAACAAATAGTTCATCATATTTATGATTTTTTTAGCAATCATCATATTGATAAAAGCAATCGTCATATTTATGAATACTTTCTTGACAATTAGATCATCACATTGACGAATGTATTTATCATATTTATGAATAATTTTTTAACAATTAGTTCATCATATTTATGATTTTTTTTAGCATTCATCATATTGATAAAAGCAATCATCATATTTACGAATACTTTTTTGACAATTAGATCATCACATTAATGAACGTATTCATCATATTTATGAATAATTTTTTAACAATTAGTTCATCATATTTATGATTTTTTTTTAGCATTCATCATATTGATAAAAGCAATCATCATATTTATGAATACTTTTTTGACAATTAGATCATCACATTAATGAACGTATTCATCATATTTATGAATGATTTCAAAAAATTTAGTGCATCATATTAGCGAATTCGTTCATCATATTTATGAATTATTTATTCATCAAATTGACGAATGCATTCATCATATTTATGAATAATTTTCTAACAATTAGTTCATCATATTTATGATTTTTTTTAGCATTCATCATATTGATAAAAGCAATCGTCATATTTATGAATACTTTTTTGACAATTAGATCATCACATTAATGAACGTATTCATCATATTTATGAATGATTTCATGAAATTTAGTGCATTATATTAGCGAATTCGTTCATCATATTTATGAATTATTTATTCATCAAATTGAAGAATGCATTCATCATATTTATGAATAATTTTTTAACAATTAGTTCATCATATTTATGATTTTTTTTAGCATTCATCATATTGATAAAAGCAATCGTCATATTTATGAATACTTTCTTGACAATTAGATCATCAAATTGACGAATGCATTCATCATACTTATGAATAATTTTTTAGCAATAAGTTCATCAAATTTATGATTTTTTTTAGCATTCATCATATTGATAAAAGCAATCATCATATTTACGAATACTTCTTTGACAATTAGATCATCACATTGACGAATACATTCATCATATTTATGAATAATTTTTTAGCAATTAGTTCATCATATTTATGATTTCTTATTAGCATTCATCATATTGATAAAAGCAATCATCATATTTATGAATACTTTTTTGACAATTAGATCATCACATTGACGAATGTATTTATCATATTTATGAATAATTTTTTAACAATTAGTTCATCATATTTATGATTTTTTTTAGCATTCATCATATTGATAAAAGCAATCATCATATTTATGAATACTTTTTTGACAATTAGATCATCACATTAATGAACGTATTCATCATATTTATGAATGATTTCATGAAATTTAGTGCATTATATTAGTGAATTCGTTCATCATATTTATGAATTATTTATTCATCAAATTGAAGAATGCATTCATCATATTTATGAATAATTTTTTAACAAATAGTTCATCATATTTATGGTTTTTTTAGCATTCATCATATTGATAAAAGCAATCGTCATATTTATGAATACTTTCTTGACAATTAGATCATCAAATTGACGAATGCATTCATCATATCTATGAATAATTTTTTAGCAATTAGTTCATCATATTTATGATTTTTTTTTAGCATTCATCATATTGATAAAAGCAATCATCATATTTATGAATACTTTTTTGACAATTAGATCATCACATTAATGAACGTATTCATCATATTTATGAATGATTTAAAAAAATTTAGTGCATCATATCAGCGAATTCGTTCATCATATTTATGAATTATTTATTCATCAAATTGACGAATGCATTCATCTTATTTATGAATAATTTTCTAACAATTAGTTCATCATATTTATGATTTTTTTTAGCATTCATCATACTGATAAAAGCAATCGTCATATTTATGAATACTTTCTTGACAATTAGATCATCAAATTGACGAATGCATTCATCATATTTATGAATATTTTTTTAGCAATTAGTTCATCATATTTATGATTTTTTTTTTAGTATTCATCATATTGATAAAAGCAATCATCATATTTATGAATACTTTTTTGACAATTAGATCATCACATTAATGAACGTATTCATCATATTTATGAATGATTTAAAAAAATTTAGTGCATCATATTAGCGAATTCGTTCATCATATTTATGAATTATTTATTCATCAAATTGACGAATGCATTCATCTTATTTATGAATAATTTTCTAACAATTAGTTCATCATATTTATGATTTTTTTTAGCATTCATCATACTGATAAAAGCAATCGTCATATTTATGAATACTTTCTTGACAATTAGATCATCAAATTGACGAATGCATTCATCATATTTATGAATATTTTTTTAGCAATTAGTTCATCATATTTATGATTTTTTTTTTAGTATTCATCATATTGATAAAAGCAATCATCATATTTATGAATACTTTTTTGACAATTAGATCATCACATTAATGAACGTATTCATCATATTTATGAATGATTTCATGAAATTTAGTGCATTATATTAGCGAATTCGTTCATCATATTTATGAATTATTTATTCATCAAATTGACGAATGCATTTATCATATTAATGATAGACTTCTTCAAATTCAGATAATCATATTGTCGTACGTGTTCATCATATTTATCACTGATTTCATAACATTCATCATATTGATGAAGGCAATAATAGTATTAGGGATGGATTTATACATGATATTTATGAATTAATTTATTATATTTATTTATATATATTTCTACATATCGAAATATTTATGCATGATTTCTTTCACATTTCGTTCATAATTTTGATGAATACTCGTATATTCAACATATTCATGAGTAATTTCTTTACATTTATATCATCATATTGACGAACGTGTTTATGATATTGATAAACGCATTCATAAAGCTTGAGTTTCTTCACATATGAAAATCATCTTTAAGGCAAATGATTGTGTATGTAAGTGGTAAATGATTTACAAAGATTTTCTGATACTTTTTTCAAAAGTTGTAAGAAAAGGCCAAATTGAATTAAAAAACTTTGTATTACTCATTTTTTCGATATATGGCCTATAGATGAAAAGAAGGACTTTTGGTTCTGAGTTTATTAACAAAAACAGTACACCCCTATCAGATCAGTATTGCTAAATATAGCGTTTCAAAAACGCTGTATAATTTTCCTTACTCCTACTATCATTCGGATATCTCGTAATGATGACTTTGAAACCCATTTTCTCAAAACATATTATTCGAAATAACTTGCAGCAAATTTTTACGTACTTATAGCTTTTGAAAATAATATTACACATCTTTTTAGGTGCTTTCAATGGTTTAGTAAATTGTTTTTTCACTTTGTGTCAATTTTTAACAAAAAAAACAAAAAAATTAACTTTTCATTCAAACGAAGAGGTGAACGCGAGGACTGCTACTTTTTGCTAGAAATACACGCAGCATTCAATTTATAAATCGAAATTCGAGATTTTGGACAGAACAATTTTTAAAAAAATCAGTAAGAAAATCCTATAGAAAAAAGCAAAACATGTTTTCATATCCTATATTACTACCATTGTTATTATTTTGATAGATTCAGAATCAATTTCCATCAAAAATACAATTTCGAAAAAAATCGATGTTTGTCTTTCCTTCAGCAGAAAATTCAATTTTTCTTATTTTGAATAAAATATGTAGTGAAAAGCACATTATTGTGCGGTACGAAGTAAATAAAGCAATCATTAATATAAACGAAACATAAATATTACAAGTTTAGTTTCATAATAAGATTCAGGATTATAATTTCATAATTATTCAATCTACTTTAACTAACAATAAAGTATATTACTTTTTTAAGTGGTAACACTTGGCATTCTAACGGAATGCAAAAAGTCTATCCCCTTGATTATATTTGAACATCATGTGCAAATTTCATCATATTGATGACTGATTTCTTCACATTTATGAAGTTCATCATATTGATGAATGTATTTGCCACCATTTTTTTTAAATATTTCAAATTCATCATATTGATGAATACATTCACCTTTTATTTCATCACATTTATGAAATTCATCGTATTGACAAATGCTTGTGTAGGTAGGCGGGAAATGATTCACACAGATTTTTAGCAATACTAACTTCTGATACTTTTTTCAAAAGTTGTAGGAAAAGGCCAAATTGAATTAAAAAACTCTGATTACTCATTTTTTCGATATATGATTTATAGAGGAAAAGAAGGACTTTTGGTTCTGAGTTTATTAACAAAAACAGTACACCCCTATCAGATCAGTATTGCTAAATATAGCGTTTCAAAAATGCTGTATAATTTTCCTTACTCCTACTATCATTTGGATATCTCGTAATGATGACTTTGAAACCCATTTTCTCAAAACATATTATTCGAAATAACTTGCAGCAAATTTTTACGTACTTATAGCTTTTGAAAATAATATTACACATCTTTTTAGGTGCTTTCAATGGTTTAGTAAATTGTTTTTTCACTTTGTGTCAATTTTTAACAAAAAAAAAAAAAAAATTTACTTTTCATTCAAACGAAGAGGTGAACGCGAGGACTGCTACTTTTTGCTAGAAATACACGCAGCATTCAATTTATAAATCGAAATTCGAGATTTTGGACAGAACAATTTTTAAAAAAATCAGTAAGAAAATCCTATAGAAAAAAGCAAAACATGTTTTCATATCCTATATTACTACCATTGTTATTATTTTGATAGATTCAGAATCAATTTCCATCAAAAATACAATTTCGAAAAAAATCGATGTTTGTCTTTCCTTCAGCAGAAAATTCAATTTTTCTTATTTTGAATAAAATATGTAGTGAAAAGCACATTATTGTGCGGTACGAAGTAAATAAAGCAATCATTAATATAAACGAAACATAAATATTACAAGTTTAGTTTCATAATAAGATTCAGGATTATAATTTCATAATTATTCAATCTACTTTAACTAACAATAAAGTATATTACTTTTTTAAGTGGTAACACTTGGCATTCTAACGGAATGCAAAAAGTCTATCCCCTTGATTATATTTGAACATCATGTGCAAATTTCATCATATTGATGACTGATTTCTTCACATTTATGAAGTTCATCATATTGATGAATGTATTTGCCACCATTTTTTTTAAATATTTCAAATTCATCATATTGATGAATACATTCACCTTTTATTTCATCACATTTATGAAATTCATCGTATTGACAAATGCTTGTGTAGGTAGGCGGGAAATGATTCACACAGATTTTTAGCAATACTAACTTCTGATACTTTTTTCAAAAGTTGTAGGAAAAGGCCAAATTGAATTAAAAAACTCTGATTACTCATTTTTTCGATATATGATTTATAGAGGAAAAGAAGGACTTTTGGTTCTGAGTTTATTAACAAAAACAGTACACCCCTATCAGATCAGTATTGCTAAATATAGCGTTTCAAAAATGCTGTATAATTTTCCTTACTCCTACTATCATTTGGATATCTCGTAATGATGACTTTGAAACCCATTTTCTCAAAACATATTATTCGAAATAACTTGCAGCAAATTTTTACGTACTTATAGCTTTTGAAAATAATATTACACATCTTTTTAGGTGCTTTCAATGGTTTAGTAAATTGTTTTTCCACTTTGTGTCAATTTTTAACAAAAAAAAGCAAAAAAATTAACTTTTCATTCAAACGAAGAGGTGAACGCGAGGACTGCTACTTTTTGCTAGAAATACACGCAGCATTCAATTTATAAATCGAAATTCGAGATTTTGGACAGAACAATTTTTAAAAAAATCAGTAAGAAAATCCTATAGAAAAAAGCAAAACATGTTTTCATATCCTATATTACTACCATTGTTATTATTTTGATAGATTCAGAATCAATTTCCATCAAAAATACAATTTCGAAAAAAATCGATGTTTGTCTTTCCTTCAGCAGAAAATTCAATTTTTCTTATTTTGAATAAAATATGTAGTGAAAAGCACATTATTGTGCGGTACGAAGTAAATAAAGCAATCATTAATATAAACGAAACATAAATATTACAAGTTTAGTTTCATAATAAGATTCAGGATTATAATTTCATAATTATTCAATCTACTTTAACTAACAATAAAGTATATTACTTTTTTAAGTGGTAACACTTGGCATTCTAACGGAATGCAAAAAGTCTATCCCCTTGATTATATTTGAACATCATGTGCAAATTTCATCATATTGATGACTGATTTCTTCACATTTATGAAGTTCATCATATTGATGAATGTATTTGCCACCATTTTTTTTAAATATTTCAAATTCATCATATTGATGAATACATTCACCTTTTATTTCATCACATTTATGAAATTCATCGTATTGACAAATGCTTGTGTAGGTAGGCGGGAAATGATTCACACAAATTTTTAGCAATACTAACTTCTGATACTTTTTTCAAAAGTTGTAGGAAAAGGCCAAATTGAATTAAAAAACTCTGATTACTCATTTTTTCGATATATGATTTATAGAGGAAAAGAAGGACTTTTGGTTCTGAGTTTATTAACAAAAACAGTACACCCCTATCAGATCAGTATTGCTAAATATAGCGTTTCAAAAATGCTGTATAATTTTCCTTACTCCTACTATCATTTGGATATCTCGTAATGATGACTTTGAAACCCATTTTCTCAAAACATATTATTCGAAATAACTTGCAGCAAATTTTTACGTACTTATAGCTTTTGAAAATAATATTACACATCTTTTTAGGTGCTTTCAATGGTTTAGTAAATTGTTTTTTCACTTTGTGTCAATTTTTAACAAAAAAAACAAAAAAATTAACTTTTCATTCAAACGAAGAGGTGAACGCGAGGACTGCTACTTTTTGCTAGAAATACACGCAGCATTCAATTTATAAATCGAAATTCGAGATTTTGGACAGAACAATTTTTAAAAAAATCAGTAAGAAAATCCTATAGAAAAAAGCAAAACATGTTTTCATATCCTATATTACTACCATTGTTATTATTTTGATAGATTCAGAATCAATTTCCATCAAAAATACAATTTCGAAAAAAATCGATGTTTGTCTTTCCTTCAGCAGAAAATTCAATTTTTTTTATTTTGAATAAAATATGTAGTGAAAAGCACATTATTGTGCGGTACGAAGTAAATAAAGCAATCATTAATATAAACGAAACATAAATATTACAAGTTTAGTTTCATAATAAGATTCAGGATTATAATTTCATAATTATTCAATCTACTTTAACTAACAATAAAGTATATTACTTTTTTAAGTGGTAACACTTGGCATTCTAACGGAATGCAAAAAGTCTATCCCCTTGATTATATTTGAACATCATGTGCAAATTTCATCATATTGATGACTGATTTCTTCACATTTATGAAGTTCATCATATTGATGAATGTATTTGCCACCATTTTTTTTAAATATTTCAAATTCATCATATTGATGAATACATTCACCTTTTATTTCATCACATTTATGAAATTCATCGTATTGACAAATGCTTGTGTAGGTAGGCGGGAAATGATTCACACAGATTTTTAGCAATACTAACTTCTGATACTTTTTTCAAAAGTTGTAGGAAAAGGCCAAATTGAATTAAAAAACTCTGATTACTCATTTTTTCGATATATGATTTATAGAGGAAAAGAAGGACTTTTGGTTCTGAGTTTATTAACAAAAACAGTACACCCCTATCAGATCAGTATTGCTAAATATAGCGTTTCAAAAATGCTGTATAATTTTCCTTACTCCTACTATCATTTGGATATCTCGTAATGATGACTTTGAAACCCATTTTCTCAAAACATATTATTCGAAATAACTTGCAGCAAATTTTTACGTACTTATAGCTTTTGAAAATAATATTACACATCTTTTTAGGTGCTTTCAATGGTTTAGTAAATTGTTTTTTCACTTTGTGTCAATTTTTAACAAAAAAAACAAAAAAATTAACTTTTCATTCAAACGAAGAGGTGAACGCGAGGACTGCTACTTTTTGCTAGAAATACACGCAGCATTCAATTTATAAATCGAAATTCGAGATTTTGGACAGAACAATTTTTAAAAAAATCAGTAAGAAAATCCTATAGAAAAAAGCAAAACATGTTTTCATATCCTATATTACTACCATTGTTATTATTTTGATAGATTCAGAATCAATTTCCATCAAAAATACAATTTCGAAAAAAATCGATGTTTGTCTTTCCTTCAGCAGAAAATTCAATTTTTCTTATTTTGAATAAAATATGTAGTGAAAAGCACATTATTGTGCGGTACGAAGTAAATAAAGCAATCATTAATATAAACGAAACATAAATATTACAAGTTTAGTTTCATAATAAGATTCAGGATTATAATTTCATAATTATTCAATCTACTTTAACTAACAATAAAGTATATTACTTTTTTAAGTGGTAACACTTGGCATTCTAACGGAATGCAAAAAGTCTATCCCCTTGATTATATTTGAACATCATGTGCAAATTTCATCATATTGATGACTAATTTCTTCACATTTATGAAGTTCATCATATTGATGAATGTATTTGCCACCATTTTTTTTACATATTTCAAATTCATCATATTGATGAATACATTCACATTTGATTTCATCACATTTATGAAATTCATCATTTTTATGAATGCTTTAGCTTTGATTTCATCACATTGATGAAATTCATCATATTGACAATTGATTTAAAACAAAGTAAATGATCAAAGAGAGTTTTACCAGTTCGGTCTTCTAATACAATGGGAGCGTTTTTTTTTTGTCAATTTCCTTCTACTAAAAATCATTTGTGCAATCGAAAAACATTCACAGAACTTAAAAAAAAGTATGAAATTATCATTTAAGCAATTACGAACGAAAAATATGAACTGTCACCGTTTCACCCATCATACGCCTTCTATTTATTACCATCTACAAACCACAATTTTTCAAAACATTCCCGCAAAAATCATAGAAACCTGACCTTAAGGCCCCAGTTATAGCTCTCATTGAAATGCATCATTGGAACAAATCAGTGGAATGCTGAGTTCATTTTTTTGACAAGCCATTTATAGCAATCATTGAAAAATTGGTTTCAGTAAAAGATCCTGTCAATGGAATTGAAATTGAAAGGAAATCTGACATTTGAGAATAGAAAGAGAATCGAACACATTCAGTGGAACGATTGTGTTCCATATTAAAGAAACGAAAATCAGCTGTTCATTGAAATTGATTTCTATCAGTGAAATCATAAATGTGGATTTAAAAGATGCATTTCAATGATAGCTATAACTGGGGCCTTAAATAAGTATTTTGCTTTTAATAATTCCATTATTTTCAGATAAAAACATAATGCTACTATTCTTCATTTGTGTCCAAAAATAATATTTAGCTATACAAATATTAAAGTTTCTCTTTTATTTAGCAAAAATATTTTGTTACTAAAGAATATAATAATGTTTTTGATCATTTAGGAAACCTTACTACTTTTACTACCTTTTCCAAAAAGTGATCATTGACAGAATACAGCACTGATTTTGACGCGCGTTAAAAGGAGCCACATCTATATATCGATTCTCGCTCGGTAAACCATTCAGTATTAGTTTGTCTTTGTCGTCGTTCGTTGGTCTGCTTCTCTGTTCGCTGAGAAAAGTTTAAAGTTTTCGGGGAAAAATCAAAATTTCAAGTGAAAATTAAAAATAAAATAGAATAAAATAAAACAAAATAAAATAAGAAAAATCAAGTTTAAAAAATAAAGAAGAAAAAATAATAAAAGAAGGTAAGTAGGTACTCTTAATATCATATACATATATATATATATTATATTTTATATTGAAAATGTAGGTAGGTACTTTCTTAAATTTATCATTTCATTATCAAATGATTAACTAAAATCATGTAAATTGCCATTAATATGACAAAATTGTTAACGCATTATTTTACATCATGTATACTATCAAGATATGTACGCCGCCAAAGCCAGACCGCCACGACGGCGACGCCTCTTAATATCATATATATATATATATATATATATATATTATATTTTATATTGAAAATGTAGGTAGGCACTTTCTTAAATTTATCATTTCATTATCAAATGATTAACTAAAATCATGTAAATTGCCATTAATATGATAAAATCGTTAACGCATTATTTTACATCATGTATACCATCAAGATATGTACGCCGCCAAAGCCAGACCGCCACGACGGCGACGCCGCCATGACGCCGCCAAAGCCAGCGTGCGTGCCAGGTGTGGCAATGGTACAGTTTCTTAAATCAAAAGAAAGCACTCTTCATACAAAATTTCTTAAAACAATTATTCTACGAAGATAATAAATTAATGACTTAAAACGCATATTGATAATGACTTTTAAAGTTTCATAGGTTATTTTTCCAAAAGCATGCACAAGATAAATTTAAGAAAGTACCTAGCAACAAATAATCTATATATTTGAAAATTTATAATTTTGTTATTTTTCTTTCAATTTTCATATTCGTTTTGTGAATGGACATACCTAATGTCAATGGAAACACGAAATTACAAAAGCCAATTACAAAAAAAAAACAGAAATTTGAAGAAAGCTGCAACCAAGTAAAAATTATAAAACGTGGTAAGTTAAATTGATATTGTCATTTGTATTGGAAATTTGGGTATACTATTATTGAATCCATCTTAATTTTGATTTAAATTTCATAATAAAACGAGCATCAACAAAATCGAATTAGGTTTTCTAGTGTGTTTGAACGACAAATAATACGAGTACATATGTACATAGTCATCTTCTCAATTCTGCTTGAAATACTCAATTACAAAATTAATATATTTTAATACTTGCACATAAGACAAATGATTATTTTAATTTAATTTCGAAGCTTGATCAATTCATTTACAAACTTGACATAGTATCGAACGTCATAAATTGAGTTTTAATGTTGTGTTCCATTATTGGAAATAATCAGCCCTATCACGAATTCCATCGTAATCGAAAACTTGTTACGAATCCCGAAAAAAACTATCACCAAATCCATCGTAGTGGAAAATCTCATACAAATTGTCATTACGAACGGATTTGGTGGTAGCTTTTTTCGGGATTCTTAAAAGTTTCCGATTATGATAGAATTCGAGATAGGGCTGAATCTGTTGTATACATTTGGTTTTGGTATACATATCATAGCTTAATTTTTGCATTGTATTACTTAAGTACGTATTTTTTCTTGATGATATCAATTCAATTTTCATATTCGTTTTTTGAATGGAAATACCTATTGTCAATGGAAACACAAATTTACAAGAACCGATTACAAAAAAACAGAAATTTGAATAAAGCTTTAACAAAGTAAAAATTATAAAACGAGGTACCTAAGTCAAATTGATATTGTTTTTCGTATTGTCATTTGCCATCGAAATTTGGTTATACTATTATTAAATCCATCTTAATTAAATTTCATACTAAAACAAGCATACAAAAAATCGAATTAGGTTTTCTAGTGTTTGAACTACAAATAATACGAGTATATATGTACATAGTCATCTTCTCAATTCTGCTTGAAATACTCAATTACAAAATTAATATATTTTAATAAGTACTTGCACATAAGACAAATGATTATTGGAATTTAATTTCAAACCTTTTCTAATTAATTCATTTACAAACTTGACATATTATCCAACTTCATAAATTGAGTTTGAATGTTGTGTTCCATTATTGGAAATATGTTGTTTTCGTAAATTACGAGGTCGAAGCTACATGACTAGGATTTTTTTGGCAAAAAACTTCACTTAACAAATATTTGAGTGGTTTTGGTATACATATCATACTCGTAGCTTAATTTTTGCTTTGTGTTACTTATGTATTTTTCCTTGATGACGTCTTAACGATATCTTGATGATATATCTTCACTATATACATATGTAGAATAATGCGTTCATCATTTTGTAATATTGATGGCAATTTACATGATTTTAGTTTATCATTTTATCATTATCATGATATAATATATATATTTGCAAATTTATAATTTTGTTATTTTCCTTTCAATTTTCATATTCGTTTTGTGAATGGACATACCTAATGTCAATGGAAACACGAAATTACAAAAGCCAATTACAAAAAAAAACAGAAATTTGAAGAAAGCTGCAACCATCTAAAAATTATAAAACGTGGTAAGTTAAATTGATATTGTCATTTGTATTGGAAATTTGGGTATACTATTATTGAATCCATCTTAATTTTGATTTAAATTTCATAATAAAACGAGCATCAACAAAATCGAATTAGGTTTTCTAGTGTGTTTGAACGACAAATAATACGAGTATATATGTATGTACATAGTCATCTTCTCAATTCTGCTTGAAATACTCAATTACAAAATTAATATATTTTAATACTTGCACATAAGACAAATGATTATTGGAATTTAATTTCGAAGCTTGATTAATTCATTTACAAACTTGACATAGTATCGAACGTCATAAATTGAGTTTTAATGTTGTGTTCCATTATTGGAAATAATCAGCCCTATCACGAATTAAAAATTCGAAAAAAACTATCACCCAATCCATCGTAGTGGAAAATCTCATACAAATTGTCATTACGAACGGATTTGGTGGTAGCTTTCTTCGGGATTCTTAAAAAAAGTTTCCGATTACGATAGACTTCGAGATAGGGCTGAATCTGTTGTATATATTTGGTTTTGGTATACATATCATAGCTTATAATTTTTGCATTGTACGAGTATTACTTATGTAGTTTGTCTTGATGATATCAATTCAATTTTCATATTCGTTTCGTGAATGGAAATACCTATTGTCAATGGAAACACAAATTTACAAGAACCGATTACAAAAAAACAGAAATTTGAATAAAGCTTTAACAAAGTAAAAATTATAAAACGAGGTACCTAAGTCAAATTGATATTGTCTTTCGTATTGTCATTTGCCATCGAAATTTGGGTATACTATTATTAAATCCATCTTAGTTTTGATTTGAATGTCATACTAAAACAAGCAAAAAAAGTCGAATTAGGTTTTCTAGTGTGTTTGAACTACAAATAATACGAGTATATACATAGTAATTTCTCAATTCTGCTTGAAATACTCAGTTACAAAATACAATTTTCATATTCGTGTTGTGAATGGACATATGTACCTATTGTCAATGGCAATGGAAACACAAAATTACAAAACCCCATTACAAAAAACAGAAATTTGAAGAAAGCTTTAACCAAGTAAAAATTATAAAACGAGGTACCTAAGTAAAATTGATATTGTTTTTCGTACTGTCATTTGCCATCGAAATTTGGGTATACTATTATTAAATCCATCTTAGTTAAATTGCATACTAAAACAAGCATCGAAAATATCGAATTAGGTTTTCTAGTGTATTTGAACTACAAATAATACGATTATATATGTACATAGTCATCTTCTCAATTCTGCTTGGAATACTCAATTACAAAAATTAATATATTTTAATACTTGCACATAAGACAAATGATTATTTTAATTTAATTTCGAAGCTTGATTAATTCATTTACAAACTTGACATATTATCCAACTTCATAAATTGAGTTTGAATGTTGTGTTCCATTATTGGAAATATCGTGGGTGTACAAGCAGAAGGCACTAAGTCAATTTTTTAGGATTTTTACATTTTAATGCAAAGTGATCATTGATCAAGAATGATGATATCTTTGTACTCCAATCACCTCCTTAGTGATTTTTCATCGTTAAACATGAATTTTTTGAGGTTTTGTTTTGAACTAAGTCAGTTAAATAATTTTTAATACTGCTAAAAGGCACTAAGTTCACTTAGTGCCTTTTGGCTGTCATAGAAAAAGTTACAATATGCTATAATAATACAGCAAGAAGGCATTAAAGTGACTTAGTGCGTTTTAGCTGTCATCAAAACCAAGAATCCTTCAGTTCAAATACAATTTCGCGGACAATTTTAGAACAACGAACGTAATAAAAACTTTACAAAATGGAATAAACGCTGTTCAAAAGTATCTTTCTCTAACACAAAGGCCTAAATTGTATCAAGAACCTCCTAAAATAAGTGCAGACAAAAAAAAGACTTAATAGAAATGTGTCAAAATGGAGTGGTTTCTGAAGTTTTCCATTCTTGGTTTGAATCTTTGCCCTCACAAAAAAATAAAATAAAACTTTTAAATATTTCATTAAGAAAAAATTGTTTTTTAATTTGTATTTTTAGTTATAATTACATAATTGCATTATCTTTTCTGCTAAACAGCACTAAGTCAGGATATTTTGTAGTTCTAATGCAATATTTTCGAATTAGTTTGGCGAAAACTAAAATTTTTGATTAGAAACTTAAGCCATAATATCAATAGAGCTTTTCACGTAATCAGGTGTAAAATTAAAATCGGTATTGAATTTTCATGACTAAACAAACATTAAATATCAATTTACTCAAACCTATGTTTTTTGACTTAGTGCCTTCTGCTTGTATACCCACGATATGTTGTTTTCGTAAATTACGAGGTCGAAGCTACATGACTAGGATTTTTTTGGCAAAAAACTTCACTTAACAAATATTTGAGTGGTTTTGGTATACATATCATACTCGTAGCTTAATTTTTGCATTGTGTTACTTATGTATTTTTCCTTGATGACGTCTTAACGATATCTTGATGATATATCTTCACTATATACATATGTAGAATAATGCGTTCATCATTTTGTAATATTGATGGCAATCTACATGATTTTAGTTTATCATTTTATCATTATCATGATATAATCTATATATTTGCAAATTTATAATTTTGTTATTTTCCTTTCAATTTTCATATTCGTTTTGTGAATGGACATACCTAATGTCAATGGAAACACGAAATTACAAAAGCCAATTACAAAAAAAAAAACAGAAATTTGAAGAAAGCTGCAACCAACTAAAAATTATAAAACGTGGTAAGTTAAATTGATATTGTCATTTGTATTGGAAATTTGGGTATACTATTATTGAATCCATCTTAATTTTGATTTAAATTTCATAATAAAACGAGCATCAACAAAATCGAATTAGGTTTTCTAGTGTGTTTGAACGACAAATAATACGAGTATATATGTACATAGTCATCTTCTCAATTCTGCTTGAAATACTCAATTACAAAATTAATATATTTTAATACTTGCACATAAGACAAATGGTTATTGGAATTTAATTTCGAAGCTTGATTAATTCATTTACAAACTTGACATAGTATCGAACGTCATAAATTGAGTTTTAATGTTGTGTTCCATTATTGGAAATAATCAGCCCTATCACGATTTAAAAATTCGAAAAAAACTATCACCCAATCCATCGTAGTGGAAAATCTCATACAAATTGTCATTACGAACGGATTTGGTGGTAGCTTTCTTCGGGATTCTTAAAAAAAGTTTCCGATTACGATAGACTTCGAGATAGCTTATAATTTTTGCATTGTACGAGTATTACTTATGTAGTTTGTCTTGATGATATCAATTCAATTTTCATATTCGTTTCGTGAATGGAAATACCTATTGTCAATGGAAACACAAATTTACAAGAACCGATTACAAAAAAACAGAAATTTGAATAAAGCTTTAACAAAGTAAAAATTATAAAACGAGGTACCTAAGTCAAATTGATATTGTTTTTCGTACTGTCATTTGCCATCGAAATTTGGGTATACTATTATTAAATCCATCTTAATTAAATTTCATACTAAAACAAGCATCAAAAAAATCGAATTAGGTTTTCTAGTGTTTGAACTACAAATAATACGAGTCTATATGTACATAGTCATCTTCTCAATTCTGCTTGAAATACTCAATTACAAAATTAATATATTTTAATACTTGCACATAAGACAAATGATTATTGGAATTTAATTTCAAACCTTTTCTAATTAATTCATTTACAAACTTGACATATTATCCAACTTCATAAATTGAGTTTGAATGTTGTGTTCCATTATTGGAAATAATCTGTTGTTTTCGTAAATACGAGGTCGATGCCACATGACTAAGATTTTTTTGGAAAAAAACTTCACTAAACAAATATTTCTTTGGTTTTGGTATACATATCATAGCCTAATTTTTGTATTCTTTTACTTACATATGTATTTTTTCTCTTAATTTGAGATTGTAAAATAGTTTTGAAGCGTATTTTGTCACTGCAAACTTTAATAATTTAAAACGTCCTATTCAAGACTTTCAATTATTTAAAGAATAATAATAATAATAATTATAAATGAATGCAAAATATTGATTTGCATATAAAATAAAATATGTTTGAAAGTTTAAATAACTAAGAACCTAATTCACACGTTTCTCTAATTAACATTTTTAATTGCATTTATTGATTCCATGCGATATTTTAATCTTTTTCTACTCAATCTTTTCATTAGAAATATAAAATTAATTTTGGTGGCCATGTTGTCATAAAAAATACCCATTATTTATATTAATGTATGTATTCGAAATATTTTTTAAGGAAAAACCTTTAAAAAAGCATTATCCATGCTTACAGATTTTCCGGTTTGGGATACAAAATGCAGTGCTTCTTGTGCCGGATTTATTTTGATAACGTCTTTGCATTAGGCAAACATCTTAGGAAGAAACATGATTTAAAACAGGACAGTACTTTCATATGTTATGTCAATTCTTGTGCTCAGTGTTTCACAGATCTCTCCAATTATAAACGGCATATTTTGCGATTACACTGTCCCAGCAATAGCCTAACTTGCATGGAAGAAACGAGTGTTAATTTGGACGTGCTTGTTGATTATTCACAAGAAGTTTTAAATAACCCTAATTTGTATGGTGCTAGTGACAACAAAGCTTCTATTTCTCAACAAATGACAACGAAAAACCCAAACAAATTCAACGAAAATGAATTCCTAACTCGAAGTCGTAGTGATGCATTAAAATTTACAACTCTCCTGCATGGGATTAATAATTTTTGTCGTAAGGATGTATACGAGGTTCAAATAAATGTCAAGAAATATTTGATAGATCCATTGCTTGATTATATCAAAGCATTTGCACAAGATCGTCTTAAGGATGACACTCAAACTCAAAGCGATTTCCTAAGTATGGTTTCAAACTACCGTGATCTGTTTCAACAATGTGGTACAGACTATAATTTGTATAAAACACTCAAACAAATAGATTGTTTGGATGACATTAAAGAGTTTACAATAAAAAGTGATATACAGCCTCTTTATGCGCGGTCTGAATTAGTTTACGGAGAAAAACTTTGCAAAGGCAGTGTCTTGCCGCTACGATTTCAATTCCGAAAATATTTCGAGCAAGAAAATATACTGTTTGATATGTTGGATTATATGAATTCCTTATACTTGGATGAAAAGTACACTAACTTCATTCAGGGGCCGATTTGGAAAAAGAAACGTGATATGTATCCAGAAAAGAAGTTGATACCCTACTTTTTATATTGTGATGATTTCTCTGTAAATAACCCACTTGGTTCTCATGCTACAGCTCATTCCGTTTGTAATTTTTATTACTCATTTCCTTGTCTTCCAGTTTGTAGTTCAAAACTCGAGAGCATTTTTCTGGCAGCCGCTATAAAATCTAAAGATTTAAAAGATATTGGAAATGAAGATTGTTTAGATTATCTTATCCAGGAGTTGATATCTCTTGAAAAAACAGGAGTGGACATTAACGTTAATGGCAAAGTTCTTACGATTTACTTCATAATGGGTCTTTTTCTAGGTGATAACTTAGGAGTAAACTCCGTCCTTAATTTTTCGAAATCATTTTCGAGCAATTCGTTTTGCAGATTTTGTAAATTAGACAAAGAACGCTCAAAAATACTTTGCGTTGAAGAACAAGATTGCATTCGAACTATCGACAACTACAAACATGATGTATCTGTATGTGATACTAAAAAAACTGGAATCGCGGCAGAAAGCACATTTAACAAAATACCTTCTTTTCATGTAGTTGAAAATTTTTGTGTAGATGCAATGCATGACCTATGTGAAGGTATATTCCATTATGATCTTTGTAAAATAATACTGCACCTTACTAATAAAATGAAATATTTAACATTGGAAACGCTTAATAAAAGAAAACAAACCTTTGATTATGGCCCAACAGAGATGGACAATTTTTCGACTGAAATTAAAATTAACCACTTAAAAAATAGCCATCTGAAAATGACAGCACGTGAAATGCTAACTTTCACCATGTATTTACCTTTAATGATCGGCGATTTGGTTCCCAGTGATGATGAAGTATGGCTCTTTTTTCTTGAACTTATTGATATCACAGATTTAGTGTTGTGCTATGAAGTTACCGAACAACTAACCTCAACATTAGAGTTGAAAATCAAACATCATAACGAGCAGTATATCAAATTATTTAACGATAGTTTGAAACCAAAATTTCATTTTTTGACACATTACCCAACTATATTGAAGAAATCAGGGCCGGCAAGACATTTTTGGTCTTTTAAATTTGAAGCCAAACACAAGCCTTTCAAAGTGTATGCTCACGGAATAACTTCAAGAAAAAATATATGTCTTACTCTGTCAAAAAAATTTCAGTTCCAATTTGCAAGCCTAATTCTAAACTCTAACAGCAATTCAAATTATTTTAAACTTGATGATAAACAAAAATGTGACAGTGTATTTGCTACCTTAATTAGGACAAAATTAAACTCAAAACAAAATGATGTAATAGTTTTTTACAATGAAGTTGAGTACATTGGCAAGAAATATAAAAAAGGATTTTATGTGGGCAGGTGTTCAAACGATTACAAGATATACATTATTAAGATAATAGTGCAGTTCGAGCAAAATATACTAATGTTTTGTCAGACTTTAACGAACATTAATTTTAATTCTCACTTCAGAGCTTTTGAGGTTAGTCCAACATTATTGGGCGAATATAGAATTGTGGGATTTAATGAAATTATTGGACCCCCTGTTACTTTAATTAAAACATCAAAAGGAAAATACCTTATTAGACTTAAAGAACATTTTCACCAATAATGTCCAATATTTTAATGTATTTTGTATTTGTGTCTTTATACATTTTTACAAAATACTTCAAGAATAAATTAATCTTTAAACATGGAAGATTGGAATGAAGAACGGGATCCAAATATAATTTCAAGCGCTTCACTTTGCCAAGAAACAGTAACTACTGTCAATAATTCAAGCAAACAGGAGGGAGCTCATATCTACAGTATATTGCCTATAGACGAAACGGAATCTATAAGCTTAAGACCGCAAGATGAAGCTTCAAAATACACAATATTAAACACAGTAGAGGGAGTTCCAGTCTACACATTATTGCCAACACCTGATTTGAATTTCTCAAGCGATAATATTCCGAGTGAGAAGACTGATGACGAAGAACTTATGGAGCTTTTGAAATCTTGGGGTTGCTTAAGCATGTATAACTTTTTACATGGTAATATGAACATATTTCTTTTTTTATTAGAATAAGAATCTGAATTCAAAAACCAAATTAAGCAATTTAAGACAATTTAACGAGACCTAACCATCTACTACATATTTGACTTTTATTCAAAATTGTAGATATAACTGCCAATTATTTATTTTTAAATTGAACGTAAAATGATTCTATTTTCGGAAAAATTTTGTTGCTACACTGAAAATAAAATCTAGGTATACATTATAAAAATGTAGGTTGATCTGATAAAAATTTTGTCCAACAAAAAGTTTTCTCAAATTGATAAAAATTACAGAATTTTGTTGAAGTAACAAAAAATATTTTGTTGTATCCACAAAATTATTTTGTTATGCTAACAAAAAAATAACAAAAATATTTTGTCAATATGACAAAATTTCGTAGAATTTGTCATATTAACAATTCTTTTGTTGTATTAACAAATTTTTTTGTTAATGTTAAAAATTTGTTTTTTTTTTATTATTATCGGATTAACAAAATTTTTTTGTCATATTTTGTTAACTTTATAAAATATTTTGTCAATTCAACAAAATATTTTGTCAATTTTACAAATTTCTTTTGTTGAATCCACAAAATTAATTGTGTCAAAATGGTTTCTTTTTTTGGGGATTTATTTCCACAAAAATTGGTGTCTCGCCCCTACGATCTCACATGCAACCATCTGTGAGGGCGTATGGACAATACCTATACGCAATTTTTGTAAAGTTCAGTTAATCTTACTTCGATTTTTTGACAAAAACCAAATGCTAACTATATCATACACAAAAGAAATGTTATGTTAAAAAAAAAATATACGCGCCGAATAGTTTTATCTATTTGATCATATTGTTTTATCAATATTACAAAATAACTCAACCCCAAAACAAATTATTTGTCATTTTAATAAAAACGTTTTCATTTTTTGTTAAATTGACAAAAAAATTAACAAAAACTTTGTGATATTGACAAACCTAGGAACAAAACAGATTTTTTGTAGATACAACAAACATTTTGTTAACATCACAAAAAAGTTTGTAGATGTGACAAAAATCTCTGTTTTATTTTGTTATGTTAACAAAACTTGGTTTGTTAAACTGACAATATTATTTGTAGTGCATATTTTGTTAAACTGACAAAAAATCATGCTGAATTATAAAAATTTTGTGAAATCAACAAATTCATTCTTTCATATTGACAAAAATTTAATCAAAACGATAAAATTGTTTTGTTGAAGGTCAACAAAACGTTTTTATCAATGTTACCTAGGAATTTATTTTTAGTGTAGTTCCACTCGCGGGAATTTTCTTTTAAATTGTTTTAAATTTTAATAAAAAATAGTAACTCATCATTTCATCTTTCTTACTACTTCACTATATTTTCAAAAACATGCAATCCTGGTTAACAAAGTTAACAAATTCAAAAACAACTTAACAAATTAACATTTAGATTAATTAACATTAGATATTATAATGTACTTACTTTCTCTTTCTATGTTGTTCTTATAGGTGAGAATATAACGGTTTACATTTTAAAAATAATTAAGGAACGACACGTCAAAGGTCTTATATCTGATTTTAAATATGGAGACCGTATACTTTTCGAACACCAATTGGAAAAGTGGAGAAATTCTATTGGCATACCTCTTCAACTAGTAGAATCTTCATCATCTGTGGAATTTATTAGTCAAAGTTCTGCATCGCCATCCGCTTCCAGAGGTTCTTCCCCATTTTCATCACCTGAACCAGATGAAAGCAAATGTGTAGGTTTGTCTACTATTTTATCATCTAAAAAATACGGCCAAGAAATGTTGGCTTATTATGATAAGAATAAAAAATTTGAAAGTAAACAGCGACAGCTACTCATTACTATAATCGCTGAATATTTCGAAGAAAACAGCATCCCAATGACACTGAAAAAAAGCTATGCTCTAGAAAATGAAATTTTAGATCATTTTCCCACAGAAACGTTACAATACTACCGAACTGAAAAAAGAGGTAAAATATATACAAAATTACACAACATAAGAAGGTCCTTCAAGTCATTGCAATTCAAGAAAAAGAAACTTTCCCCGGTAAAAGAACTCGTAATCGGAAAAAACTTAGGTTAGCAGGTAAAATAATAATAAGTTCCGTATTTATTTTTAGATTTTTCAATTTAAAAAAAATGGAAAACAAAATCTGTTTTAAATATTTTATATTGAATCTTTCGTCACATGGTGACAAGTAAAAAGTCACAGACAAATTTCAAAGTGCTCTGTGAAATATGAGTTATTTATTTTCATCTTCATTCGTCCTTGCATAATTACGAAACATTTCAACTACTAATTAGCGCTCAAGAGGGTTTAATATATGACTAAATTGTTGGTTTTTTCCCTTGATGCGTTTTTTAACTTTCAGGCCAAAAACGTTTTTAACTTAAATAATATAAAATGTTCACAAAAATGGCTTGAATACGTTTTGTTGCGATTGCATAACAACAAAATTAGTTTACGCAAATTTTTGCCTAGCTATACTCTAATATATTTTTTGTATTAATTTTAGTTCCGGAGGCTGACGCTGAGTCTTGCGTTAAAAGCTTGAACTTCGACAATCTGTCTGCTGAAGAATTTGACAGTTTATGGCTGGCTTGCTCCCAACACCGGCTTTTACAAATACGAAAATTTGCAACACAAACCGAAATATTTGATGCTTGGCCGCAATATAAAGATGCGAATGGATATCGTTTGGTACGCCTAAAAGAGTTATATTTTAATTAACTTATAACTTAAATTTAATTTTTTAGATTGAAAAAGATTTCAACGCTTTATATCCCCAAAGCCTTTCCATATGTGAGAACTGGGACAAAAATTTCAAGTTAATAAAGCACTTTCTCTTAGCGAATTTAAAAGACAAGAAAGTTAATGACATGCTCATAGAAGTTCAAGAATCTAATTTCAATAAAGGTAAACTAAAACCTGACTCTTAATTCTGATTTGATACATAGATATGTAGATAAATAGATAGAACGTTCAAACTTTCATACTTGCCATTTTCAATGACTCTAAGGAAGCATACTTTGTTTGGTATACTTAAATGAAAAAAGATATAACCTCTCGTTTAAGTACATTTATTGATGGACTTAAGGAGGAATAAACAATGCTTAGTTTATTTGGATTTGCATAAAATAACAAAAATGATTTGCATTACCTCTACCCTACTAGACCTTTAATTTTAAAGTCAACGTCTGAAAATAAAAAGTTTCAAAGGTTCACCATAAGAAACTCCCAGCAGGCCTTTATTTTTGAAGCAAATTGCGTGCAACAGGCCAAAGACCACTTTTTTGAGTACGCAGCACAACAATATTCAACCATTTATTCTTGCAATTTTCAATGACTCTAAGGAGGAATACTTGGTATACTTAAATGAATACAAATTTAAATTTAAAAAGTTACTGCGTGCAGTAGATATTTGCCTCAAAATTATTTTTGTTTTTGATTTGCACTATCCACCTGCCTCTGAGCAGTTTTGGGTTTTTATACAATGTTTTTTTTTTATGGCATTCCGCCATAAAAAAAAGACATAACCTCTCGTTTAAGTACAATTATTGATGGATTTAAGGAGGAGTAAACAATGCTTAGTTTATTTGGATTTGCATAAATTAACAAAAATTATTTGCTTTGAAAAAAAATCAAGGCAAAGTGAAAGA
This sequence comes from Philhelius festivus, assembly GCA_963931855.1. Lineage (NCBI taxonomy): Eukaryota > Metazoa > Arthropoda > Insecta > Diptera > Syrphidae > Philhelius > Philhelius festivus. The sequence goes on along the minus strand of OZ007556.1, from coordinate 3,747,814 downwards.
AAAACTGTTTGTAATGCAAATTGTTTTGCATTAAATATTTTTTTTTAGACAAAATGCTTTTATAAGTATTTTTTTGTAATTATTAATGCTATCAATTTAGATAATTATTTATGCTCTTTTTTAGATAAGCCTTTGGCTAATCCTCCTACTACAAAAAAGATATTACGTCTCGTTTAAGTACAATTATTGATGCACTTCAAGAGCAATTTTTATTTTGATTTGCACAAAATTACAAAATTTTTTATAGAGAATCTAATTTCAATGAAGGTAAACTAAAACCTAACTCTTAATTCTGATTTGATACATAGATAGATAAATAGATAGAACATTCAACCTTTCATACTTGCCATTTTCAATGACTATAAGGAAGAATACTTGGTTTGGTATACTTAAATGAATACAAATTTAAATTTAAAAATTTTCTGCACAAATTAGGTTTTAGGTTTTTATACATTCTGCACACATCATTCTGCCGTTAAAAAAAATATATTTCGTCTCGTTTAAGTACAATTATTGATGCAATTCAAGAGCAATGTTTATTTTGATTTGCACAAAATTACAAAATGTTTTATAGAGAATCTAATTATAAATAGATAAATATATATATAGATATATAGAAGTGGCTTTGAAATTTTTTTCGAAATCATAATTTTTACCAAAACCATTTCAAAACCATGTTTTTAAAAACTTTAAAACTAATTCTATCAAAACGAAAATCAATATTTTCTTACTATCCTTTTTTTTTTATTTTTCTCCATAGAAAAGGACATTCTACTGATTTTGAAGAGCCTACATAACTACCTCTACCCTACCAGACCTTTAATTTTAAAGTCAACGTCTGGAAATAAGAAGTTTCAAAGGTTCACCATAAAAGACTCCCAGCAGGCCTTTATTTTTGAAGCAAATTGCGTGCAACAGGCCGAAGACCACTTGGATTTTTTGAGTACGCAGCACAACAACATTCAACCATTTATTCTTGCAATTTTCAATGACTCTAAGGAGGAATACTTGGTATACTTAAATGAATATAAATTTAAATTTAAAAAGCTACTGCGTGCAGTAGATATTTGCCTCAAAATTTTTTTTGTTTTTGATTTGCACTATCCACCTGCCTGTGAGCAGTTTTGGGTTTTTATACAATGTTTTTTTTATGGCATTCCGCCATTAAAAAAAGATATAACCTCTCGTTTAAGTACAATTATTGATGGACTTAAAGAGGAATAAACAATGCATAAATTAACAAATATTATTTGCATTGAAAAAAATCAAGGCAAAGTGAAAGAAAAACTGTTTTTAATGTAAATTGTCTAGCATTAAAATTTTTTTAACACAATATGCTTTAATATGTAATTTTTTTGTAATTATTAATGCTATTTTATTTTAATGCTCTTTTTTAGATAAGCCTTTGGCTAATCCTCCTACTTTAAAGCAATTATTGATGTACTTATTTTTTAAATACTCGTATTGATTGAGATATTTCCAAAAGTTTCAAAATATATATTGATTTATCTATTTATTTTTTAATTCCGGATTTGGACTACCCATTTCAAAAAAATGTTATGTAGCTAACTGTTAAGTATAAGTATATTAAAGAAAAATAAATAATGTTAAATTCGACATAAAATTCTATTTGTTTTTTTTTTTTATCTTTTGTTTGGGAAGATTATTGCGCAGGTACGAAGAATTTATATCATATCAAATGATGAGCTCTAACGTGGTGATAAAGTAAGTATCTTAATGATGATTTTTTATTTTTTTTTTCAAATTATTTCATTTTTCAAGACAAACAATTTTAATAAAAGATTAATATGTTTTATTCAATAATGCAATAATAAATCTTTTCAGGAAGTATATAAATGCTACAAAACGTGAATGGATTCATCGTACTTTTGATTGCGCTCATTAATATGATGATATATTTTTATCACTATAGTGATATATTTTCACAAAAAAATATAGCACTAGAGTGATTATTAATATATCATCATACTAATGAATGCAATCACTAGTACGATGAATTAATTCACAATATTGATGAACAATATTCATCAAATTGAAGAACAATATTCATCAAATTGATGAATAATATTCATAAAATTGATGAATATTATTCATCAAATTGATGAATAATATTCATCAAATTGATGAATAATATTCATAAAGTTGATGAATATTATTCATCAAATTGATGAATAATATTCATAAAGTTGATGAATATTATTCATCAAATTCATGAATATTATTCATCAATTTGATGAATATTCTTCACCAATTTGATGAATGCGATCATCAATATAACGAATTTATTCATGATATTGAAGAAATATGTTCATCATATTGATGAATAAAAATCATCATATTGATGAATTTGATCATCAATATGACGAATTTGGTCATTATATTGAAGAAATTTGTTCATCATATTGATGAAAAAAATCATCATATTGATGAAAGCGATCATCAATATGACGAATTTAGTCATCATATTGAAGAAATTTGTTCATCATATTGATGAAAAAAATCATCATATTGATGAAAGCGATTATCAATATGACGAATTTAGTCATCATATTGAAGAAATTTGTTCATCATATTGATGAAAAAAATCATCATATTGATGAAAGCGATCATCAATATGACGAATTTAGTCATCATATTGAAGAAAGTTGTTCATCATATTGATGAAAAAAATCATTATATTGATGAAAGCGATCATCAATATGACGTATTTAGTCATCATATTGAAGAAATTTGTTCATCATATTGATGAAAAAAATCATCATATTGATGAATGTGATCATCAATATGACGAATTTAGTCATAATATTGAAGAAATTTGTTCATCATATTGATGAAAAAAATCATCATATTGATGAAAGCGATCATCAATATGACGAATTTATTCATCATATTGAAGAAATTTGTTCATCATATTGATGAATAAAATCATCATATTGATGAATGCGATTATCAATATGACGAATTTAGTCATCATATTGAAGAAATGTGTTCATCATATTGATGAAAAAGATCATCATATTGATGAAAGCGATCATCAATATGACGAATTTATTCATCATATTGAAGAAATTTGTTCATCATATTGATGAAAAAAATCATCATATTGATGAAAGCGATCATCAATATGACGAATTTATTCATCATATTGAAGAAATTTGTTCATCATATTGATGAAAAAAATCATCATATTGATGAATGCGATCATCAATATAACGAATTTAATCATATTATTGAAGAATTTTTTTTCATCATATTGATGAATTTTTCATAAAATTCAAAATTCTTCATCATATTGATGAATAAATTCATCATGTTTTTAAGAAAAATTTCCAAAAAATTTCAAAAATATTCATCATATTTATGAACGCTGTAGTCAATATGAAGAACAAATTCAGCAATTGATGAACAATTTAAGGGGAAATTTTTTTCATCATATTGACGAAACAATTTGATGAATGATGTACGAGATTCATCGGTTAAAACCATCATCATATTGACGAACTGTTGTTCATCTTATTGACGAAAAGGTTCACTGGACTAAAATTGACGAATTTTTCATCATATTGACGACCTTTTTCATCTATATTACCCACCGATTTGGTTCAGTGTACAACCTCAAACTCCTTTTGTCTCACCCCCACCTCATAGTTATAAGTTTAGATTTAAGTAAGTTTTTAAGTTATCCTTATAGCTTAAGTCTTTATAGGTTAAGTCCCCACTAAAACTAAAAATTAAAAATAATTCAGGGACTATCCATATGAGAGCGACCAACGACCGGGAAATTAACGAACATTCGTCCATTTTGACATTTCTTTCATACATCATACATAATTCTTTTTCAATCGGCGCGAATGACGTTCAAAACAAGCAAACAAAACCAAAAATGATTTTGAGGTTAGTCACACGCGAACAATTTATTCGTTGCAATATTATGGTCTTTGGAACCCCAATAGAGTTTGACAGTTGGTAACGATGTGATTGCATTTCGTGGCAACGAATTTATGTCTCTTATTTTAACAATTAAAACGGAAATTTTATTTATTTTATTTTCTATTAGTTTTCTACCTTTTTGTCTATATTTTGTGAAGAAAATATTTTAAATCCCATTTGTTTCTTTACTCATCGTGTCGTTGGTCGCTCTCATGTGAATAGGCCTTTAAAGTTGTGTGGCAACCATGGTTTGTTAATTTAAATTTGCCTACTCTTGTTTTCCCATGAGGCACGGCAGGGCATAGAAGTTTCAATATTATAACCTGATCAGGTATAACTTTCAACTTTTCGCAATAAATTAAGATTTTAAATGCCAGCAGGTAAACAAATTGAAAACACCACCCCACATAGAATTTTGTATGGGTAAAGGTAGAATAAATGTAGAGTATAATTTCGCCCTCAGTCCCAGCTAAATCACCCACAACCACTCCCTCTCACTTCTGCACGCCCAAGCATTGAACCGTAAAACATCTTGTGGGGTTTCCTAATTTCTGAATAAATAAACGAATCCGCAACAAGTTTCACAACCATATCCCCCTATGTAGGAATATGAAAATCCTCCTCGTCCGCATAACCTTTTTCGTATAGGCTGAGTGTTTTGTGAACTCATTAGTTTAAGCGAGTACATGTCATACCCAACGGCACTTTGATTAGGGGTCACAATATAAATGTCGCGATCGATAAATCTAAGAGGGGGGGTTAGGGAAGGATAGTATATAGAGTCATTAACGGGGAATGAAAAATTTGAGGTGCGCTCGATGTGAACGACGGAGGCAACCCACAATCGATATTGGAAATGGGTTTTATTCTAGCAGTTAGACACAAGTGGATTTTGTGAAACAACAAGCAACAAGAACTATACATGTAGTACGTCTACATCATATACCCTACCCACCTACATAGTTAACCACCCATTAACATCGCTCCTGCCATGGGGTATGCTGTCAGTACGTGTATGACGGATGTTGATACAGAATTCCGTCATTTTAATGCTCCATCGCACCGCAGCACAAGAACTTATGGTAAGCTATACACAATGGAGACAGACAGACAGTCACCTGCCTACAAAAAGTTAAATTTTAATGGTTTGTTCTATTTTTATAAAAAGAGAAAAAAAGTATTGGCTTGGTCAATTTACCCACCCTTCTCTGTAAAGTTCATCGGATCGGAGCTACCTAATTCTTTTTTTTATTTTCCGTCCTTAATTTATTCCAAATGTACAAACAAAAGTTAAGGTATATCTATAAACAATTATTTAACTTTGTATAGACTTTAGATACATACATATACTTTACAACTTGTAATATGGTAGAATGAGTTTAATCGTTCTGCTTTGTTGTTGTAGCATGTTGTTGACGTTTACATTTTCTTCTTTTTTTTTTAGTTTTTTAACGTGTACTTAAATATAGTACTACGTGACTTTAGAAACAAGTTAACCTCGACTATTTACTTTATGGGAGATGTAGGAAGTTTGTTTTGCGCCCAAAACTGGATTTTAATTGGAATAGAAAGTTAATTACAAATTTTTCTAAGTTCATGTTGTAGAAAGAATTTAAAATGCTAATGAATTCTGCGAGATGATAAATTAAAGGCGCATTGAGGTTGTTTTTTTTTCTATTTTTACATATCTGTATTTCTTGAGTTGTGATTTTTAATTTATGTATGTAGTTGTTTTTGACGTTTATGTTCAAGTTGAAACTTCAGATTTTGTTTTTGATTTGAACGATTATTATTATTATTTTATAAAAATTAAGTACCATTTAAACATAAAGGGTGGGCCATCTAGTGGTTTCTTTTTAAATCATAGGTTATTTTGACACTGACAGCTGTTTTCCGCTCCTGACAGTAATTTAGTATCATATCTACGCGGAACTAAATGAATCGCTCTACGCTTGAGCAACGTGGAAATATTGAAAACTTATTTCCAAAGTGCATTTTAAAAAAAAAAAGTTTTGACATAAATGAAGCACTCACCGCGCCTGCTGTACTCAAGTTTGCGCAAAAAGTTCGTGAGACTAGTATGCTAGTGGACAACACCCATGGTCCCGTCGTCATCGTACGCTGTACACAGACGAGAATGTGGCAGCTGTAGCTGAGAGACTCAATTCACCAACATCAACTCGCCATCGATCTCAACAGCTTAACATTTGACACAATAGTCTGAGGAGAATTCTGCACAAAGATCTCGGATCGCAGTTTGGGCCTTATAGGAATATGATTTTTTGACCAGAATAAAAAATTCCAGTGAACACACGGCATTATCAATGGTTGTCCGGGGAAACCTTACTAAATATTTTGACAGCTGGAAGTCGTTGGAAACTTCGACAGCTCCTGAAACATAACAATTGTAAAAACTAACAGTGATCTCTGGTCGCCCCATTTTTTGTTGCCCTCCAACTATACTTTGGTTGCTGTCGGCCACTTTCCTTCCTTTTGTCTACCTTCAGTGATCCATTTTCTACAACTTCGCGCCAAAGTCCTTTTTTATTATATTTTTCAATTTATATTGCTGAAGTCTCGGAGATATCAGATATATGTATGTAATGTATGTAGGTGTAACGATTCCTCTATACCAATACCAAATTTCTCATTTTGCTGTCAAATACTAAGTTCATATTCTCTTGGACTGATGGAAATTTTGTGAAGACTAAAGAAAATGGCGTGATGATGAACTATTGTCATTTTTTCTGACGCATAACTGACAAAATAATGAATAAAATGAATTCATTAATGAGGTACATTTGACACTAAGTTACATAAATAATAATGGCGCTTTAAAGCTTTGTCAGTTTATAGTTTCAATCCAACAAATAAGTTCATTATTTTTTTTTTCTAAAAATGGTTTCAGCACAATATTTATATGACACAAGTTTAACAGCAAAATTAAACGTCAGTTACATAATTGACAGTTCATGAGTTTTTGACACAGAAATACTGACAAATTTAAACGGTAAAGTCATTAATGGTTGAAAAATTGAAGAAATTATGGCAGCTTGTCTCTTGTCCGTAGCATAAATCCGTCACAAGACAATTTTATTTTCACTTTTCAAAATTGACAAGCTGTCAATTTAAAATCTAAAATTTAAAAAATGTATCTAAAAATTTAGTATAAATTATTTTTTGACAACTTCTTTGAAGATCACAATTTGCAAAAAGCGATATTTTCGGAGTTTTAACAAATTATTAAAATAATCATTCATTTTTAAATCTTTACATACAACATTATGTATTTATTATTAATTTTTAATACTTTCTTATTCTTACAGGTATCAAATGCCCAGTTTGTAGTAAATTCGTTCTGCCCGATGACATAGAATGTCATTTAGTTATGTGCCTAACAAAACCTCGTCTCTCATATAATGGTAAGTTGCAAAGTTATTTACGTATTTATACCAAATTAAAGAAGTTGTTAAACCCCAGGTTCACTGGGTGACAAAATTATAAGAAGAGTTTTGGTAAGACTAAAATTAAATTGATGTGATTGATATTCCTCGTAAATAATAATAACAAATAATTATTTTAACTATATGGCAATAAAACTTTGATTGATTGGCTAGCTGTCCCCCAATCCATGGAGGGTATCTTCCTAAGGCAGAGCGATTTTCCATCCTTTACCCTGCTCCAAGTCGAATTATAAACCTTAGCCTCAAATATAGGGCCTGGGATACGAAGAGTCTCGCGGCTGGAACATTTTTGTCCATTCCCTTGATGTGGCCGAACCCAGCGGCGACGCGTGCCTAAAAAATGTAGTCGTTCAGTTTCAAAATTCTTATTTGCAATGCCAAGAAGTCAAACAAGTCTTTTTTTTATATATGTAAGTACTCGTACCTACATTATAATGTTTTTATTTTTATGTCAATAATAAATAGGTAGGTATGTGTTGATTAAGTACCAGCTAGCCGTTTTCCTCATTTCCTTCATTCCACAGTAAAAAAGCTTTCCTCGTTCAAAACTGATTTGAACGAAACCGTCCCTATGAACGACGCGCGCCTCATTTCTCATATTCGAAAAAATAAAAAAATTAAATATTGGAATATGTACCTAAATAAATAAATAAACTACTTACCTACGCCCTAGCTACCCGTTTTCCTCATTTCCATCATTCTATGTATTAAAAAAAGGCTCTACTCGTTCAAAACAGATTTGCACGAAATGCTCCCTACAACGAGCGAATTGTTTTTTTTTTTTCTTGTAGGCTTTCTATGGGTTCATTTCGTTGCCAAATCGTATGAACGACTTGGGTATATACTGATCGGTTGAGTGAAAACAAAACAGTGGCGGGTAGCTAGTTCGTTTTGTTTTGTTTGGGTAGTTCAGAGAAGGAATGCGCGAGTTGGAAAATGGAAAATATGTACGTATACATTAGATATAACTATAAGGAATGAACGAACAGTATAAGTATGAGGTGTGGGTTAATTAGATAGAAATTAAAATAATGTCGCCTGTAAGCTAGTCGTTCATGCACGACTTGAACAATATGACGCCTCGCCACTGGCCGAACCATCCTCCTTCGAATATGTATATATTCTCCTCCGTTCGCCCTACTCGCCCTGTAAAAGATCAATTATCCGTTGAAGGAGTTTTCTTTCGAAAGAACGCAGTATCACTTCTTGCTCTCGAAACCCCTCGAAAGAGTTCTTCAGTAGTCAGATACTGCCGGTGAATGCTTTCATATGTGACTTTTAAGTCGATGAAGCTTTAGCAAGGATAAGCTTTGATAATTCTCGGAGAATTGTTGATGTACGATAACTATCGGACATGGTTCCGTCCACTTATCCTTGATTGCTGATTTAATACATTACCAAAACATGAACTGCGTAATTGAAGCGCTTTGCTGGTAGGTAATTAGGTCTTGTCCTTTTCTATACTGAGTGTTGAAAATGGAAGTAAGTTGACTTCTTGTCTTGGATGGTTATTTGGTTTGTCACTATTAAATTCATTCACTTTCTTTCCGTCCAAAAATCATCAATATCAATGTCAATTTCTTGTTATTTTTTTGTATATAAATATAATTAGTTAATGGTAAAATAAATGATTTAAATAATTTTTTAATAGGCAAAATATCGTCTGATGAGATATTTTTCCTGAAAAAAAAGACGCAAAATTTTTTAATGAAAACAGTTTTCTTCTCATAGACAATATTTGTTTTGATTATTGACATAGTGAACCTACGATATTTTTATTGCAAGTGCGTAAATAATTGCTCGTAAAAATTAGTCGCCATCAAAGAAAAAATACTATCTCCACCATAAACTACCATCACTACCACTTAAAATATGTAGCAATCATACAAAAATTTTAAAATTAAAATAAATCACGTACAGAAAATAATCTCCAAAGTAACTGCAAACAAAAACAATCTGGAATAAAAACATAAATTCCAAGAAAATTCTTTTTTCATTTAATAATAAACAAAAATTAACTGATTGAATAGCTCAAAAATATTTTGACTTTTCTATACAAATTAACGATAACAAAGGCATATTTTGCGCTGGTTAAATACTTACAGCCATATTTATAAACTCATTATAGTGAGTGCATAAGGTTATGCAACCCTTATAATGCCTCTAAACGCAAAATCCTTATTTATAAAACTTATGTGACGTTGAATAGAGGCATTATAAGCTAAACGCGTTTGGAGGTTAAATAGTGCCTACATACAGTGATCCACAAAAGTCTGCGTACAAAGAAGATATTTTTAAAAAATTGCTGTTATTCACAAATGTCACTAGCAGAAATAAAATATAGTTCATTAAAATAGTTGTTATTGGTGTAATTTTTTAAATAGGACTTAAATAGAGAGATGATCTATATGTACGAGTATATTTCAACACAAAATGTTTTAATTTTGAATATACAGCTATTTTATTACGTGAAAACAACGAAATTTAATATAAATTATTTGTCCCTTTCAATGTTTTTTTATTTCAAAACTTTGCAACTTTTTGATGCAATTTTTGATCCACCTGAAAATTGAAATAATTATTGTAGTTACTTCACTAAGTATAATCTATGTTGGTATTTGGGTGTGCAACTAATAATATTGAAATGGTGAACTAAGAAAACCACGTCCCTCGATCTTTTTGAAAATTAGATCGTTACACTTTTCTTTTCATAACTTTTTGATGCATTTATATATCGTAATAAAATTTTTTGTGCATATTCTACGAGTATATACAAAAACGAAGAAATTCAGCCCAGAAAAGTTAATGTGCCTCAAAAATTTACAAACTTATCGAGGAATTAAAAAAATGTTCGACAGCGTAATTTTTATTTTAGACTAGCGTACCCGTGCGGGAACTCCCGCAAGCAAATTTTTTTTTCAACTGAAGTTTTTTAAAATAAATCATGTGTCTAAAAGTTTCTGTATATTCGCTGTTTTTCTTGCATTGGAAATCTTGTGTGAAGTACGGAATGTTGTTTTTGGGTGTTTATTTTACTTCTGTGTGTCATCGTTGAACAGCTCTATTTGAAAAAGACGACTTACCACTGAAATAATAAACACGTGTAGCTTAGCCAAGAACTGTCACAACTGATCTCCTGTTCAACATGAGAAGTTGAAAGCGTACGAATTATTTTTATTTAACGTATGCATGTACCTGGATTAAAACAAAACAGCAAACCAATAAATCCAATCAAGTCCGTTTCTTAAAGGTAATGGAGCCAAGCGAAGGATATTTTGAAAAAAAAAACTAACAAACAATGAGCATATCACATACGTATGTAACTATCCTATAACAATGTTTGTAGTTAAACCTGTAGGCACATAAAGTTTAACTTACCTTAAAATAGTTTAAATTCAAAGACACACAAATATTTTTCAATTTTTTTTTGTTTTTAATTCAGAGAATTTTATTTTTGTTTTATTTTTTTTTTTAAACTTTTTTGAGTGTTTTTATCGTTACTGTTTAGGTAAATTAATCAAACAATGCCCCTCCTCTGGGCCCGTACCACCAAAGTATGGCATTTCAATGCAACTACTTATGTATATGTACTACATTTCAGTGCAATACGAAGATAGAAGTAGAGATAAATAATTTTGGGGTGTTTCGACCACCCAATGGCCCTCCCCTAAATAATAAAAAAAAAGTAGCCTATACGGTAATCCAGACTATAACTTTTTTGTGTGTTAAATTTTATCAAGATCCATTCAGTTGTTCAAGCGTTATTGAGTAACAAACATCCATACATCGTAACATTCACATTTATAATATTAAGTAGGATGTAGAAAATTAAAGAGCACACTCAAAAAAAGCTTAGAAATGCCTAGAAACCTGAAGTTATCCAGAGAGTGAGTGCTGAAAAAGTAAATGTATTAAGTATCATTTTTTATTCCACTAAATAGATTATTCAAAATGAATTTTTATTTTAAACGAAAATTTTTTTAACTTATTTCATGTACGTTTCTCGGACTTTTATTTTATTATTTAATATAATTTTAAACACTAAATTGATGTATAAGTTATGAAATAAGGGCATATAACAAAAAGTAAGTGATACTTTACTCTCTGACATACATGCATGAGAAAAAAAATGGTCGATGAACTTATCGTAAGTTTTTTACGTTTTGAAAAAAAAAAAAACTGAAGGGTAGTGGACCAATTCTAACTTGAAATTCGAATTCAGCGCTTCAAAATACGTAAGGATATGTAGGTTCGGTTTTTGAAATTAACTACTTTTTTATTTTTTTGTGCACCTGTGTAGAAACTCGACATATTTTTATCAATTAATTTTTGATGCATTGATGAATTTTAGTAACGCGACTTGATTTACATTTCTGACGTTACTTTGATTATAAAAACATCAACTGTTTTGGTGTGCTAATGATTTGAATTTTTTTAAACGAAAATCTTAAAGTACGCTGGATTTCCTCATATAACAACAATACAGTGCATCCAGAAACGGCAAGAAGAGCTATTGTTCAAGAGGGGTTTAAGTCACGCACACCCAGGAAAAAACCATTGGTCAGTAATATAAACAGAAAAAAACGGCTAGCATTTGCAAAAGAGTATGTTACGAGTAACAAGCCTCCGGACTTCTGGCGTAAGGTTATATTCTCCGACGAATCAAAATACAACTTTTTTTAGTACTGACGGTCGTTTGAGGGTGTGGCGACGACCAAACGATGCTCTTAATCCCAGATGCACAATTAAGACTGTCAAGCACTGTGGTGGAGGTGTTATGGTTTGGGGCTGTATGGCGTCTTCAGGAGTCGGTAAGCTGGAAGTAATAGAAGGAACAATGGATCAATATGTATACATACATCGATATCCTCAAAAGAAATTTAAAAACAAGTGCTGAAATTCTGGGTATATCCAATGACTATTACTTCGAGCAAGATAATGATCCCAAATATACCGCCCATAATACGCGCATATGGCTGGTATATAACACTCCCCACCTGCTACGAACCCCACCACAGAGTCCAGATATAAACCCTATCGAGCACTGCTGGGATATATTTGGATCCGAACCCACGATATCCGCAAAAAGGCGCAGTTAAAAGAAGCCTTGTTTTGAATGGAGTAAGATCAATAGTTCTTATACAGAAAAACTGATAGGGTCAATGCAAAACCGTTTGAAAGAAGTTATAAGGCTAAAAGGGTATCCGACCAAATATTAACAGCGAAATTAATAAAAAAAATAATTATTTGTCTATATTAATTAACTTTTTTCAATTTCTGTTACAACTGTATGCAAACTTTTGTGTAGGAATTTCAGAGGTTTATTTTGTTGTTATTAATTTCTTCTTGTTATGAATAATTTTTTTTAATTTTTTGTTGAAAATAAAAACCTTGTACATTTCTCTATTAAAAAAATATTTTTTTTTTGAAACAAATCACTTTAAATTTGTGAATAACAGCAGTTTTTAAAAATATTTCTTCCTTGTACGCAGACTTTTGTGGACATTTTAGTATTGAACTGTCACATTCACTTTGACATCACATTGAATTATAAAGATTATCAACAAAATAAAATGCCTTTGACTTGATATTGAAACTAAAACTTTCTGTTATTTTTATGTATTGAAACAAAAATGTTATACTAATATATTAAAAATATATTGAATTGAAAATTGTTTAGAATTAAATAGATAAATGTACTTGTTGGTGATCTGTCTCCACGCATCCTTCTTCATCCGGTGTGTTAGTGTTGTAATTTTTATTTTGCATTATTGAATTTTATCCTCAAGAACTTGTCTGAGGAGTATTCCAGCTAGGATGAAACGAATAACAATTCGACTTCCAGTATTGTGCTAGAGATAATAACATACTTTATCTGATGAATCAAAGTTAAAGTATTTTCGTTTTTGTTTTGTTTTGTTTTTCGACAAACAGCTGAGTGTTATGAAGGCTAAATGTAATAGATTCTTACTTTTTGGTACTTTATTTGACACAAGCTCATTATAACTATGCAGGGTAGGCAAATGTTTTATAAATACATATGAATTTGCATAGTGGATAAATAAGTCTTTATGCATTGCATAACTATTCACGCGTTTAGCAAATTCTAATAAATACGGCTGTAAGAGTTCATAAATGTAAAAATATTGCATCACTGCACGGTATTATTTGTGCTAATTATTTGTTAAAATGGTGGAAATCATAAAGTTACGCTAGTGTGCGTATTTTGACTTAACCTTAAGCAAATCCACCTTGTATCCAAAAGTCGCTAGCGATTTCAAAATATTTTGTATCGCTGATTTAAATGAAATTCCGCTAGTTCCAGTGACAAAGTCGCTGGAAAGGCAACTTTGATAGTGACTATAACAATTCCCAACCATTCATTTGTGCGTGTTGTCTAAACCGAACAGATACGATGAGAAGCACTTTTCATGACAAGAGATAAAATCAATTGTTTTTATTTTTATTAAGCAGCCGCTAGGAAGGGAACCCAGACCACCCGGTCGACAGTCCAACGCATTAATTATGCCATGAGGCACTATTAGCTTTCTCATTAACTGCCTGAACACAATGGAGTGTTGCAACTGGAACTGGCCTTACAGCTGGAAAAGCAGCCAAAAAGTATCGTACTTGATATTTTTTCGTGAGCCCCATGTTGCTATATAGATTTCTAACATTTAGGTCAGCTGATTTAATTCTTTTGCGAATTTATCTATCCAAATCATTATATGAGAAATAGAAGAGAGATTAAAGCTAATTTCAAACTTATGTAAACCTGCATCGAGTAGTTTGACTAGTTGAATTTTAAAATGTCAAAAGTGCTGCACTCAAAAATAAAGTTAGTAAACCCTTGCAGCTACGACTGCAGCTCCGTTTGCAGCCACTTTGCGCTGTGGTCTTAATATTGAATTTGTCTATACAATATTCTGATCCAGTTGCAGCTCCATCTCCACTAAAATGGTACGTCTATCCAGATGAACCTCACTCTATTTTATAAGATTTCTTGGAGTGGAATACAAATTAGAGAACATTTTTTATTTCTCGGAGTGGAAAAGATAGATTTTATGACCAGATTCGTCGTTTGGTATCTGCACTAAAAATTGTTAATATTATTATTTCTTGAAGTAAAGTAAAAGTAAGGCAACTTGTGTAAAGTAAAAAAATCCTAAACTTTTGCTTTAAAGCGTTACGTCTGCAATTCAATAGAAATTTTAGCATAGCAATAGTTTTTACAACGAAAGGCATTAGAATTAAGTTAAATTTAAGTTAGACCACCTGCACGGGGGCAGTAAGATTTTTTGTCTGTCAAACTTAAAGATAATTTAATACACAGTAAATAAAAAAAAATTAAAAAAAAGGTTAGCCTTTCGCGCCGATGGTCTCTCTAAGCTGTTGGCAGAAAATTGTACTGCCGCACAGAGGGGAAACGGCGGAAAAAACCATATTTTGGAAGTAGGATTTATTTTGATATTGGACGTGTTTCTAACAGTAAATTAGTTAAAGAATCAGGAAATGAAAATAGTTTTTCAAAAAAAAATTGTGGGCCTGGAGATTTTCGTTCAAAGTTGAAAATTAGTGAAAACTGATAAAAATACGTGTAGTTTTAAAATGATCCATTCATTTACTCTAATATTTCAAGGTTTGAAACCATTTTTTTTGTAAATAGGCTTAAAATAAATAGACAAACAATATGGTACAGTAGTTTAGCGAAAAAGAATTGAATATGATTTTTTTCACAAAAAAACATTAAATTTTAGTGACTTTTTAAGTTCACATAAGGTTTTAACTACTTCCTCTGTTTGCCTATGTTGGCAGATAAGTTTCGTTAGATAGTGTTGAATATCAGCAATAGTTTTCAAAAATAATCTCATCCGAAGACGTCCGTATTTGGTTTTTAAAGCAATTTCAACCTGAAAAAGTCATCCAAAAAAGCCAACAAAAATGAGGCAAAAAAAAAAAATGGGCAGCTCTTTTCGCCGGACAAATCTTTCTAAATGTATTTTGGTATGCTGAATCTGAGCGTGAAGTCCGTTTTGCGAAACAACCCAAAATTGTTGATTAAATTGCAAAAAAAAAAAAAACATTAAAAAACGCACAATTTTAAAGTTTTTCGCAAATTAGTCAAACATTTTGGGGTGTTTGGGCAAAATGGATTTCACATTACCAAAATACATTTAGAAAGATCAGATAGATCAAAGGAACTACAGATTATTTTCTCTTTATATGTCGCTGTTGGCATTGAAATAAATGTTTTTTTCATTAACCCACTTTTTTGACAGTATTAACAACTTTCGGAATACAGTAAAACCGGTTATTTGAAGCCTCTCTTTTCTATAATTCCACTTGTCTCCAACAGAGATATGATAGAATGTCCCGCTAATTGATGGAAAAGTTTGGGTTTGGTAGCTATAATTTAATTTCTTAATTTCTTTTTTGTTTATTTGAATTGATTTTTTTTTGTTTAACTGTTTTTTTTTATGTATGCATAGTATATAATATTTCAAATTAAATTTATGTAGATATATATTTAAAAAAAAAAAAAAACTGAAACATTTTATGGCGCACAATAATTGATTTTTAGGTAAAACTTGGTGTTTCTCCGGGTTATGTCACAGCATCCAACGGTGTTGACAAAATCTCAAATTCCCATAAATTGGGAATTGTAGCATAAGATCATATTAAAATAATTTTCCCAGCGGAAATGCAATGCACACAGAAATACGATATTATTTCGAGGAATTGCAATTCCGCTGAAATCAAAAATAATTAAATTAAATTAAATTTTTTTCCCAACAAATAAAGTTTGTTCAAAGAATCGTATTGCAATAATTTTCTCAGCGGAAGTGCAATGTACAGAAATACGATATTATTTTGAGACATTGCAATTCAGCTGAAATAGAAATTAATAAACTGCTTTAGTTAAGTTTTAATAAATTTGTAATGTTTAGTTGTTAAGATCATCAAGTTGAATAAAGACGTGAAAAATAAAAAGTTTAAAAATAAATTGTTTTTTTTTTTTATTTTCTCGAATGTGAAAAAAAACATAAGTGGCGCAGTCGGTTATTTTATTGTCTAAAGATGATAAAATCGAATCTCCTTCCAAAGAAGTGAACTTATTATCTAAAGATAATAACGGCGACCCTAATTCCTCTTAAGCAGTGAATTGAAAACACTTTGTCCAAAGACAGTGAAATTAGTTTATTCCTATTAAGAAGAAAAAAAAAATATATAAATATTATTGTCCAAAGACAATAAAATCAATCATTTTACACGGTGACTTAATTTTGTTTCTCTTCTTGAAGAATTTTTTGTGTGTATACCTATACAAAGACCTACACCAAGTGAAAAAAAAAATCGAAGCTTAAATTAAATACGTTTTGTAAATGCCAAAAAACATTGATAAAAAAAACAAAAGTGAGAGATTTCTATCGTTTACTTATAATACAAGAAATCGAGACAGTGACGACAGTGACGACATTGAAGAAATTAAAACAATCAAGATGGCAAACGAAAATAGTGGAATACCAGTCAGTGAACTCATTAAAGAAGCTGCAAAAATAAAGGAGTTCAACGGAGATGAAAAATACGATTTAGCATCCTTTATTCGTGAAGCGGAGCTTATACTCCCACTTTTCAACGATAACCCAGCATTAAAGGAGTTTGTATACCAGCGATACATATTCAACAAAATCCAGGGGGCAGCCTTAAAGTGCATAAGAACATTGGGACCCAATCCAACGTGGGAAAACATCAAAAACGAGTTAAAGAAGAATTTCGGTGTAAGGGACACTTACCATAAATTACATCATCTTGCAATTACATGCAAATCAACATCTGTAAGTGCATATTATTATAATTTAAGAAATATTCTAGACAAGTTAAACGCTAAGTATGAATTTGATGATACAAAACCTAGTGAATTTGCTCCCGATTCAAATGAATCAATTATATTAAAAATTTTTTTGAATGGTATTAACCCAAATTTATCAAGTATTATTTATAGTAGAAACATAAAAACACTCCGAGACGCATATTATACACTTGAAGAGACAGGAATATTGAGGCATTACGATAGGCAAGCCAATTATAGGGAAAATTCATCAGGATACAATAGAA
The DNA here is from genome assembly GCA_963931855.1 of Philhelius festivus. Classification (NCBI taxonomy): domain Eukaryota; kingdom Metazoa; phylum Arthropoda; class Insecta; order Diptera; family Syrphidae; genus Philhelius; species Philhelius festivus. Next base: position 3,730,283 of record OZ007556.1, on the reverse strand, counting down.
ATTCAAATCAAAACTCACGATATTACAGTCAGAACAATAATTACAATCCTAAACCAGAAACTACAAATCAGAATCCATTTCGACAAGATAATTATTCCAGGCAGTATAGGCGAAATTGGGACAACGACAATTCAAATTCTAGACAATCAAGACAAAGTGGAGTAAATAATAACAACTATGATAGGAGACAGAATTCCAATTCCACCCCAATGGAGGTAGATCATATTGAAACCGTTTCAGATGAAGTAAATTTTCAATCAGAGGCCCCACATCATGTCTACCGATAGTTGAACTCACAATAGGGAAAGAGAAAATTAGATGCCTTATTGATACAGGATCAACAACCACACTTTTAAACTCAGATAGACTACCCAAATATAAACGAATAAAACTTCAGAACATTGTTTCTTTTAGCACACTTAGTGGACAAACTTTAATAGACAAAGAAATAATAACACCATTACCAATGGAATTTAACGAAAATAATTCTATGAGCTGGAAACTGACACCTTTTTATAATAAAAATTTCGACGGACTTATAGGTCAAAATCTTCTTAAACCTCTACAAGCAATTATAAATTTAGAAGAGGATTACTTAGAAATAAATAATGCAAAAATAAAATTTATTAATTCTTGCCCTTTTAAGTATGAAGAAATAAATTCATTAGAACAATCCATAATTGACCAAAATACATTAGAAAAGCTAGAACGAAAGGATATGAATATAGAAGAAAAAAAGGAACTGAAAAATCTTATTAATAAAAATAGAGATTTGTTTTTCCAAGAAGGTAATAAACTTACCCACACCCATGAAATTCAACATGAAATTATAACTACTACAGAAAAACCCATATATTCTAAAATATATAGGTATCCTCAAATTCATGAGGAGGAGATTAACAGGCAAATGAAAGAAATGTTGGCACAAGGTATTATCAGAGAAAGTAATTCCCCATACAACTCACCATTATGGATTGTTCCCAAGAAAATCGATAATTCTGGTGAGAAAAAGTGGAGAATTGTGATCGACTACAGAAAACTTAACGAAGTTTCTGTAAGTGATAAATATCCTATTCCTAATATAGAAACAATATTAGAGAAACTAGGAAGATCGCAATATTTCACTACGTTAGACCTTGCCAAAGGCTTTCATCAAGTGTTAATAAAAAAGGAAGACAGAAAGAAAACTGCGTTTTCAACTCCGTTAGGTCACTACGAGTTTATAAGAATGCCGTTTGGGCTTAAAAATGCCCCGGCGACTTTTCAAAGACTTATAAATTCTGTCCTACGAGAGCATATAAACCGTATATGTGTCGTTTACCTAGATGATATTTTGATATTTAGTACCACTCTAGAAGAACATATTACGAATATACAACAAATTTTCAATAAACTGAGAGAGCATAATCTCAAAATTCAAATCGACAAATGCAATTTTTTTAGTAGAAATACAGAGTATTTGGGTCACATTCTGACGACAGAAGGTATTAAGCCGAATATGAGTAAAATAGAAAATATTCAAAAGCTTAAACTGCCAGAAACCCAGAAGCAAATTAAGTCATTCTTGGGAATGACGGGCTACTACCGAAAGTTCGTAAAAGATTACGCAAAAGTAGCTTACGGTATGACAAAATATTTGAAGAAAAATACGAAAATTAACAAAAGTGATCCTCAATACATAGATTCATTTCAAAAACTGAAAAGATTACTTACTGATACACCAATTTTAAGATACCCTGATTTTAATAAAAGATTCAAACTTATAACGGACGCCAGCGATTTTGCTTTAGGCGCAGTCCTTACACAGGATGATCATCCCCTGAGTTATGCAAGTAGGACTCTAAACGATCACGAAAAAAAATATTCCACAACGGAAAAGGAGCTCCTTAGCATCGTTTGGGCCGTGAACTATTTTCGCCCATATATTTATGGTAGAACTTTTGATCTTCTTACTGATCACCAGCCTCTCAAATGGCTCCAAACCAAACATAAGGGCAAAGATATTAATCACAGGTTACAGCGTTGGTTACTTAGACTTGGAGAGTATGATATAAATATTGAATATATCAAAGGATCGGAAAACAAAGTAGCAGATTTTTTGTCGAGAATAAATTCAGAAACAGGAGAAATAAATGCTTTAGATACAGAACAAGACAATGATAACATGAGTACAGACGCAACAATTCACTCACAAGAGGAAGAACAAAATGACCACTTCCCGATTTTAGACACTGTTGTTAACAGATTTTTCACTCAAATCATTTTAACAAAGAATAAAACAAAAGAAATTGAGGTCATTGGGAATAAGCGAAAGATTTTCATTAGTAAAGACGACATTGAAAATAATTTCATGACGGACATATTTCGAAGATTTTTGAAATCAGGCAAAATAGGGATTTATTCTGAATTCTCTGATCCCGAATATAATAAAGTCCAACAAAAGCTGATAGAATTGTTTAATACTAGTTTAAAATTTTATAAATGTACCCACTATGCAAAAGATATGGAAAATGAAGACGAAACATTCAGATACATTGGAAAATATCACAAAAATGAAACAGGACATGCAGGAATAAATGAAAACTATGAAGGATTGAAAAAATTGATATACTACAAAAAATTAAAAACATATATTCAAAAATACATTAATAATTGTGACACATGCAATAGAGCAAAATATGATAGAAACCCTATCAAACCAAAATTCCATATAACTGAAACTCCAAGTGATATAAATCAGATAATTCATTTAGATGTCTATATAAATAAAAAACATAGTTTTTTAACCTTCATTGACAAGTTCTCAAAACATGCTGTTGTTCTTTATTTAGAAGATAGGAACAGCGTCACAATCGTTGGAAAAATACGATTATATTTTTCCATCAAAGGGAAACCAAATTTAGTTGTCCTAGATAATGAGTTTAATTCTGTAAACGTTAAGGAATTTTTGAGACAGGAAGGAGTAGAAACTCATTTTACAAAGCCTAATAGTCACACAGGCAACGCAGACGTAGAAAGGTTCCATAGCACAATAGGAGAAAAACTTAGAGTTTTAGAAACAGAAAAGTCAGATTTGCCAATACAAGAAAGACTTTTTAAATGCGTAGAATGGTATAATAAGTCCATTCATTCTGTTATCAAATCCAAACCTTTAGATGTAATAGAAGGAAAAGTTGATAAAAAACAAATAGAAAAATTATTGAAAGAACACAAAGAAAAAGTTATAAACAAACGAAATGAAAAAAGGGAAGATTACAACCAAAGTCAGGAAGAAGGTTATGTAAAAAATTATAAGGCACTAAGACACAAAGACGAACCTAAATATAGAAAACTAAAATTAGAAAACATTCATCCTACAAACATTAAACGAAGTACAAAATTTTCAGGTCAACTGGACAACACTATTTTTGATACTGACAATAATGACTCTACTACCCGCAACGAAAGGAACTCTGATAGTTGAAAAAATCGACAACAATAACGGATACGCTGAAGTTAACATCGAAGAAGTTCCAATCATTCATAATTACAACATAATCTTACATATAATAAAACCCCAGCAAATAACATATATATTAGATACATTTGAAAATAATATAAAACAATTAGGAGAAATAGATAACAAAAACATTTTACTTCACGAACTTAGCTTACTCAGAACAAAAGTAAAAACCTTATTACCACATAGACATAAGAGAGGATTAATCAATGTTGTAGGAACAGGACTTAAATGGCTCTTCGGTTCAATGGATGAAAATGATAGAGTAGATATAGAAGAACATTTAGGAACAATTGATGAAAATAATCATAACATAATTAATAATTTGAACAAAAATATCGAAATTAATAACCATTTTAACGATACTTTTAATAAAATTAAAGAAACAATAGAAGCAGATAGGGATAAGATTCTAGAAAAATTTAATGATATTAAAACAAATAATGAAAAAATTTATAAAGAGCTAATTTACCTAGATATACTACTTAAAATAAAAATACTAGGAGATAACATAGAACATATACAAAATAATATTGCATCATCAAGAATGAATCTTATGAGCAGCAATATCTTGACAGAAGATGAAATCAGAAAATATGACATAGATTTATATAAATTACAAAACATTAGACTAGGTACCGCAGAATATAAAAAAGAAAAACTAATATTTGCAATAAAAATTCCTAAAGATATACTTAAAGCTAAGCGATCTATTGTTACACCAATTACCAATAATAAATTTGAAGAATTTGATTTTGAAAATAAAGAAATTGTAATTTTAAACAATACTCATTATGATTTTAATGGAAATGTAAATGAAAAATCTTTAAAAGAATCCAAGCTTTGTATTTACCAAAATAATTGTTATAAAATAAAGAACACAAAATCTGAAACTATAGAAATTAACTCAAATTCAATATTGCTGAAAAACCAAAATACAACAACACTGTCAAGTTCATGTGATGACAGAATTATAACCCTTAATGGGAATTATTTAATAAATTTTCATAACTGTAACATAAAAATAAGAAATCAAACTTATTATGGAAAAAATGAAGAATTTACACAAAATTTTGTAATAAAAAACAATGATAACCAATTGAAAGAAAATAGTAGTACATTATCGTTCGATGACATTGTAATTAATCAAATTGAAAACATGGAAGTAATCGAAGAACTTAAATTTCATAAAAAAAAGTACATCATGTACAATTGGATATATTTAATTGCATTTATTGTAATAGTGATTCTTTTCATACTTCTATTTTTGTTTACAATCTATAAATACAAATCAATTAAAGTTGTAATTAACAACGAAACCCAGGAGAGTTTCGACTTAAAGGGGGGAGGGGTTATGTCACAGCATCCAACGGTGTTGACAAAATCTCAAATTCCCATAAATTGGGAATTGTAGCATAAGATCATATTAAAATAATTTTCCCAGCGGAAATGCAATGCACACAGAAATACGATATTATTTCGAGGAATTGCAATTCCGCTGAAATCAAAAATAATTAAATTAAATTAAATTTTTTTCCCAACAAATAAAGTTTGTTCAAAGAATCGTATTGCAATAATTTTCTCAGCGGAAGTGCAATGTACAGAAATACGATATTATTTTGAGACATTGCAATTCAGCTGAAATAGAAATTAATAAACTGCTTTAGTTAAGTTTTAATAAATTTGTAATGTTTAGTTGTTAAGATCATCAAGTTGAATAAAGACGTGAAAAATAAAAAGTTTAAAAATAAATTGTTTTTTTTTTTTATTTTCTCGAATGTGAAAAAAAACATAAGTTCCGTGATCTAGGTTAAATATCCAAAAAAAAAAACAAAAAGTGGTTTTCAGTTCTTTGAATGTCATTTTTTTCTGAGTGGGCGTGGCAATGAGTGGATATTCGTGTAGATTTGTCTTGCTATTGGCTACCTTTCCTGCAAATTTCATGAAAATTGGTTCAGTAGTTTAGTTTAAATTGAGTTTTTTCCGATCTCCCATACAAGGTGTCCCACTGTGTGCCGGCCGTCCATTTATGTGTGTTATCGCATACAAACATACAAAGTTGAAGGGCTTGCAATATGAATATATCGCTTTCCATTCCATATAAATTTATAACAACTGATATTAAAAACTTGTTTTATGTAATCAAACAGCTTTCAAGTTTGTTAAACAAGATATCAATTTACTAACAAAACGTTTTTGTTATGCATGAAAGTATATTATAAGTCCAATAAAACGATCCATAATATTTGTAAACAAATCGTTTCGATAAGATTTTCTCCTTCAAATATTATTTTATCCGTCTCAACTACTGATATAGGTATACCTAAATTACAATGCATTTATTATTGCTATTAGTATATTATTTATAACTATAGTGCACAAGCCTTTTGTTCTGCGCTGAATTTTCAAAGTAAAACATCTGAAATATTAAATTGTGAATTATTTATTTATTTAGCTTCAAATTTACTCATTTTGTAGCTTTGGCATTGAACAGTTCTATATTAACATATTTATTAAAAGCTGCACATGCAGCAAACAAAGGTTCATGAGAAAAATAATCGATATTGAATTAAATGTCAATAGCAGAATAATGGACAGAGTTCTCAAATAATTCTTTAAAGACCAAAGCCAGGGGCCGAATTACCGCATCAGTTATCGAGTCATACGTGACTGAATTATGTAAATTTGGCATTACCGCTCACGTTATCGAGCAGTCTAGTACAATAATTTGACATTCTCTCATCAGTTATCGAACTGAATTTTATTCGTCAGATGAGAAGCCGACTGATAGAACGTATCTAAACTGGACATAACATATACAAAGGCGTCTTTATTCAGCCCAAACCTTTTAATGAAACTTTAAATAGAAATATTCTGTAATTATAATGCATGTACGTGTATGTATATGTACATAATATAATTTTTGGATACTTACGCAGAATTTGACAAAGACAGAGGATTGCTTTTGTCCCTTAGGAGTCTGCGCTCCATAGCTTCGTACATCTCATCTTCTGGTTGATGTGAATTAAATGTTAGTTATTATGTACATATGTACGTATGTACATACATACGTATAAAAATATTTTTTAAATCCTTACCATCTGAATCGCTTGATAAAAAGAAATAATCCATTTTTAGTGGATATTTAGAAATATCCTCAAATCCTTGTAATAAAAACTGGAAACTCGCGAAAAATTTGTTGTTTTTACAAAAAAATGAAATTTGTTTGTCCAAAAATAAATTAAATGAATACAAATTTCATCTGTCAAACAAGAAAGACTCGATAAAAATCAATAGAGACTCGATGTAGTAGAATAGAATTACCACAATTTAAAATAGTTACACGATACGTTAGTCTACGAATGCCATCATGCCAAAGTGCTCACTAGTTCATTCGATAACTGATGGGACTCACTCACTCGATCACGGATGCGGTGATTTGGCCCCAGGACTTTTCCCACTTGAATTGAGAACATAATTAGTTTAATACAGTTCGTCAGCGAAGTAAGATTTAGTTTCCAGAAAATTTTGTTCTTAAGTTCATAGAAAAAAGCGGTGACATAAAAGAATCCACCGTCAGGATCAGAAAGCCAATTAACGCTAGATAAGTTAAAGTCTCCAAGAATGAAACAATTGGCAGTAGAAGAATCTGTACCAGTAAGGAAATATAGCATCGGCTCAACGCAGGGTACAGGTGCAGATTGTAAATATTTTTTCTAGAAAGCTGATAAAATTATGAACATGTAAACATTATGATTGCTTCAACACATATAAATTCCTTCTTTCCTTGTATTATATTTTTATTTTAGTGCCTTCCTGTGACCGGATCGATATAATTAAAAAAAAAGGAAAATAAGAAACAGACAATTGTTTTTTTGTTTTTTTAAATGTTGCATCTAAATAAAAAACTAAAAAGTGAAATCATACAAAATGTATGTACGTACAATTCTTGTGCAAAATGTACATTCCTTTTAGCAAAATTAAGCACAGAATCATTATTGATTCTAAACATCCAAAACTCATTATCATTAAGAAGCGATTGTCATGTGTACGTCACTGTCCCTGCCACCAAAGTCTTGTTTGTCTTCGTCGCCGTCGACATTGTCAAGCTTGTCGTCAATGTTTCCAATGACATGGAACTCGCCTTGTCACATTGCTTGTCCTCCTCATTTATTAATTATTACTACCTTGTAATCTTCTTAAGTGCTGTCTTTTCATATCCCATACACGTGCATATATGCATTTGGACATGTACGAGTACCATATACATAAATACATACGTCACTATTTTATCCATATCAGTAATGTTGTTTTATCTATGTAATTGGGTTTTGTTTAATTTTGTATCTTCTAAAAAAAATTAAGGTAAAATTGTAGGTACGAGTACTTACAGTTACTTTATTTAAGTAGGTCATTCCAAATATGCATAACACCTTTTAAAATATAATCAGCAAAATAATTATTCTTCCATAATACTTTTGTTTCGACATAGTCAAATAAAGGATATTTGCGAAGAATACAAAAAAAAAAAAAAGGAAAAATATTCAAATTTTCATCATTCCCAAGTTCTTTAATGCCTAACGTAAAAATCATCCTGCAATCCCATTCCTTGAAATCAGATAATGTCTAGCAACCAAGTCTAATATCATGGGCTTGTTTTAGTGAAACTTTGTATAACCAGCGCAGCTACTAAAATTGAATACAGCAGTTATCCTGACTTTTATGTCCACTCATTATTTTTAACTTCAAAGTTGGCGATTATGATAATTGAATGACATTCGATGTCAAAATTAGTGCCTAATATGTCACATTTCAGGTTTTTCTACAATTGAATTAAGCGCCATCTAAACGTTCAATATTTCAACAATTATAAAACACTCGCTCTGATTGCTGACCTAAATTCTATTCACTTTGTTGTTTGCGTGTTAAAATTTTTTGATAGGGATATTTGACAGCTAATATTAAAATACTGACGGGAGTACTCTCAGCATCTAATATTTCTTGCGAATGTGGATGATAAACTCCTTAAATTCTTTTCTCCATAGCATTATCAAATGGGGAACCATAAACCGCGTAGAATTTAATGCTTCAAAAACTCAATACTGTCTTCTGTTGTTAAAGCAAAACCCACACTCATGCCCGCTGTCCGTGAGCGGCACTTGCATTGTGGAAACCGAACAGTTCTCAGTTCTCGATATGTGAATCAGAGACCACCTTGTGGGGAATGACCACACAATCAACGTTGCCATAAACGCTAATTGCTTAGGTGTCCTTCGACGTTAAAAGAAACTTGCCATCCCTTCTCATGTGGCTGTAATCTGTAAGGCCTCTATTCGTTCAAAGCTCGAGTACTATTCCCATATTTGAACAGGTGCTCCAAGAACGCATTTAAGTCTCTTGAATAGAAGCCAAAAATAGCTTTAAAAATGATAGAAGTATAACGAAACATTTGAATCTCTCGAGCACTGCCTCAATGTTTCTTGAGCACAACTTCGGAAGTACTGTTAAATTCAGAGATTCTTTCTTTAGCCGCACTGCACGAATGTGGAATGCTTAACCCGATTCTATATTTCCCTCCCACTATGATATTCAGACATTCAAAACCAATTGTAAAAATGAGATTTACCGATTGAAAAACTCTTATCCTCACCAAAATATTTCTCAATAAATATTAATTCGTATGTAATTCATTACTTTATTATTAAATTTTACAGAGGATGTTTTAACCGACGCGAAAGGTGAATGTGTGATCTGCCTAGAGGAATTAAACCCTGGGGACGTAATTGCAAGGCTGCCATGCCTTTGTGTCTACCACAAAGGGTAAGCAATTTAAAATATTTAATTTTTATAAAAACCTTATAAAATATATTTCTCTCTTAACAGATGTATAGATAGATGGTTTGAAGTAAATCGCTCCTGTCCCGAACATCCTGGCGATTAGTAACCTAGTTAATAAGTTAATTAGATAATTATTTTACGAAATTATATAATAAAAGAAAAAATTAAAACAAAAGAAGAAAAGAAAAGAAAAACATATACGAAGCGAGGTGTAAACAACTCCTACCAAATTATTATTCTTGTCATAAAACCAAAACAAAATATTTTTCTATAAATATATATATGTGTACATATAATTATAATTATTATTGATTTTATCAAATTTTCAAATCCCCTTTGTTTTTATATTTGTTCTACATAATGAATTAATATTTTATATACTTTACTTACTATTTGTTGATCTAATTAATGTTTTATGGTTATTTACGTGTATTATCTGTTCTGTAACTCAAAATCTTTGTAATTTCCTTTTTTTGTCTTGTTTTTGTTTAATATTATTAAACTCAAATGTAGGTTTATTTAATCTTTTTTTTTATTTTTTTTTTATATAAATAACATAAATCATTGAAATTCATTATTTAAAATAATATTAATGTTTAAACCGAAATAGACTTTAAAAAAGAAACTCAAAATGTGTGAATAGAGAGGAATTGTAAACTAAGATTAGAGAACACTAGAGGAAGTTAAAAGTTGTAGAAAATTAATTGTTTCTAAGAAATCAAGCCAATCAATGTTTTCTAAGTTGATTTCATGTATATAAAGCTAGAGTGCTAGAAATGAAAATAGGTAAAGACCTAGGATCTACTTAAGCTATGCCATGACTGCGTGATTTATTTTCGTCGAAGCAGTCATTATATCACTGAGCTGGTTGAATAGAAATACACAAATTGAAACAGGGGAATAAGATTCAAAAGCTTGAGCTTAACATATTTTTCAATTAGCCAGCAGGTGCAAAAATTCCCCATTACCTGAGGAAGCACGGGTCAATACTAGCTAGCTTGTTGCAGTACAGGATTTTTTTTTCCTTACTCTCACAAATTTAAGTAACTTGCTTGTCAAATGGTTTGCCTTATCAAACCAAATACGCAAATAAAAAATTTGACAGCCACTACATGTTGTCAACTATCTTGCCAGTATTTGCATGACAAATTATTACGATCATTGGAGGGTTTTCCAATAAAATAAATCAATTTCCTCCATTATACAAACATTTTTGTCGTTATTTCAAAAGGAAGTATTTGTCCTCTACGGAGACAGACGCTTCTTAATTACTTATAAAAAATCTCCAGCCTTTTAATGCCTTTTACAACATTTAGTTTAACTCAAGGAAGAATATATTTTTCTTGTATTCAAATTAATGAGACCGGGCTTCAATTTTATAACTCCCATTTGATCAGCTTTACGAACAATGACTGAAAATGAATCCTAATTTCTGGTTCTGACTATCTACTGGTAAGTTTCTCACTTTGATTTCCAGTAGTAACATACTCAAGAAATATTTATTTCCTTTTTGTAAAGCAAGTATTGGCTGGGGTTGATGAAAATATGTTCAAATGATTGCTATTCGAGAACATGTCATCGATCAGGATAATGGTGTCTTTTTCCTATTGCAGCCTGATTATGAGGTTACAAGCGAATCATATTTGATTCGATATATCATTTTCCACTTGTTTTATTTGGATCAAATACAATATACAGATCAATTACTTCAAATATTTTGATCGGATAGAAATTACATCGAACTTTATTGAAGATAAGTACCAACAGCAGACAGCAAATTTTTGGTTGGTGATATGAGATATTCATCGGATCGTCAAAATTAAGGTGTTTAGGTTTAGGTAAAATGACAGAGCATCATTTTCTGATTTAATAAAAGAATTGAACCTATAAACGCTCATACTCATATTTTGGTTATACCTCAAAATAAAAAAATTATCTATCGGCTCATAGACTATCAAGTTTCTGTATATTTACTATTTAGTTTAATTTCAAAAAAAAGGAAGATATTAAGCTCACAATATTTGGCTTGAACTTTTGTTTTTGGCTCAGGATGTATGTTTTTAAAATCATTCGAAAGTCAATAATTAAAGATTATATAGAAAGTGAGATTTAAATTTGCATATTAACTTAGAGATTCTTTTTCGCTATGAAAAGTAGATTCAATCGTGAAAAAAAAAACATAATTTTAACATTAAAAATGTAATTTGTTTTACTTGTGCATCACTTACAAAAGTAAACCATTAATTAATGGGAAAACAGTTTTGCAAAATGTTAAGGGTGTATAAATATTGATCATGTAAAAGAAAATAAGGGTTAGCTTGAAAATTCATTAAATGAATTGTCTTCTCGTGCAAAATATTCCTGTTGGATATTTAAATGCTAAAAACACGCTTAAATTCGCTAAACTAAATAGTTTTAAGTCTTTTTGAAAGACTGTTTTATATTTTTCAGTAATGGTGTTGTTTACTTCAAGTATCCTGTTATATTCAAACTATAATGTCTTGATTTATGGTTTAAGTATATCGTTTCTATTATTGCATTGCTATCCCATACGTTTTTCATTAAGTATATGTGAGGAAAATATGGTGGTAAAGTAAATTTTGATCTTATATTACATCTTATTATCCAAAACAACACTCCTCCATGGCCGATGTATCGTCTTAAAGAATATATTTCATCCTTCCTAAACTTAAATTTGTATCCATAAAGGGTACTGTCTTTTGGAGGAAGTGACAATCCTCAAAAAGTGCCTATCGCTTGTCATTAAAAAATGCATCTCATCTAAGTCGTTCGGACTGGGAAGTAAATTGTTTGTACTATGAGTTTCTTCAGGCAACACGCATACAAAAGTGATTGATAGTTATATGGCACTAGGTACTGGTTCAGATATGTTTACTTAAATTGCAAGCAGTTATAAAATTATCAATTCATATACTTCAAGGTCCTTTAGAAACCTAAAAGTTTTCTGCTTAACTAAATTTCATTTCACAACATCATCGACATTATTAAAAGCTTAGAATACGATGAAGTCCAGAAGAAAAATTTCGAAAATTAATGTTTTTCGAAATCAAAAATATATAGATATTTAAAACTGGACGACTCGACTGGAAAATTTATTTAGCTCTCAAACTAAAATTAGGACTATTATCAAAGGTAAAACTAGCTCATTTTCCCAAAAAATGCTTTGTTTATCAAATAAGTCTAAAAATAACGGTTTAACATTAATTGATTTAAATGCAATTTCTCTCAGAATGTGTCTTATTGTTTATTTTATTTTTCTTCAGCCTAAAAAACAAACTTTTTCAAACAAATACCCCATCGAAAAATAAAACAACAATTGAACCGAAAATGTATAAAAAAAAACAAACAGAAATAAGTGGCCAGCGATTTAATGAGAAATATTAATTATAATCTACATAGAATTAAAAAAAAATATTAATAAATCATTGAATTAAATACAACCGAAAAAATGTGAAGAAAAAAATATAAAAAAAACTGAAACTATAATAATTAATAAGTTTTGTAAATGAATTTTTGATAAAAACAAAAACACAAAAAAATGTAAGTGGGATTTAAATTTTTGGTGATAAAAACGTAAACTATAACAAAAAATATATATTTAAAAAAAATAAAAAAAATATATATATATATATTATTCTCTTATAGTGCATAAATAATATAAATTAAACGTAAAACAAATTTTTTTGTACAAATTAAATAGACTCTTCTTGGAATTAAACAAAACGCAATTCAGTTAGGTAAATTATATGAAAAAATTAAATCAATCCGATTTTGAGTCTGTTAATACTGAAATTATAATGCGACAGACCAACCGTTAAATGTATCTATCGTGTTTTTATCTAATTGATGTGAATTTAAATATCTTATTCGATTTGTCAGCATACATAGATAGACTTAAAAAAAAACCTCAAATCTCATGCTGTATTTTCTTTTTAACACACAAGCCTTATTCTGCTATTCGTTATGTGACTTATTCCAATTAGCTTATTATTATCAAATTATGTACTATGTGTGCCACGTGTAATTATATCTCACACTTACAACGTATAAGCAGTCGATTATTTGTTTATAACAGTTCTTTATAACAGTTATGATTCATACATTTCGTGTAGGGATGTATTCCGATACCCGTGGGGCGGGATGAAATTAACGTTAAGTAACAAAAGCAAATTAAAAATTGAATAAATATTTACACGTTTACAATAATACAAGGCTAGTTACTCGGGATCGTCAATACCCCTAATAATATTTTAGTTTACGACTGTTATATTGTTGAATCAGAAAATGGTAGTATTAACTTAATAAGTGAAAATATGATCAAATAGGGGGGCACACATTCAATGACATTTCCATCAATGCGTAGAAAAAAGGGCACCTTAGATCTCTAAGTCGCAGTGCAAACCCCATCTCAAAAATATGACTTCTATCTTATAAAAAAGCCTGTATGTCACTAGATATTGCCATTGAGTGTGGACCCCGTTAATCAAATGAGTCGATCCGACAACGTATAGCAGAATAAGGACAAAAAAGTCACAACTAATGACACGTTACGATGTACTATAATCAACGTGATTCAACTAAAAAAACGAATCCCATTCGAATGATATCATTCCTTCTTCTAAAACCAACAGCAGCAAATTAATAATAAAACATAATAATTTACAACATTATGTGGTGTGTAAGGATGTTTTACTATATGCTTAGTTAATTGTTTAAGATTTTTTCTAATAGTTAAGTGACAAAACTAGAGAAAAGAAATTAAACGCAAATAGGTAATAGTATCTCACCTCTAGACAGTAAACAAAAATGAATAAAAAAATAAATATGTAATGTTTCATGTGAAAGTTTCTTAAAATAATTAATGAAAAAGAAAAACAACAATTGTATATTCTAAGTATTGTAAATATTTCATATTCTATAGTGATATTATGATTAAAATTATGTTAAAAAAATAAATAAATGAAGAAAAAAGGAATAATAAACTAAAACTATTATATTAAATATAATTAATTATTAATGAAATGTTTTTTGTAAGGATATCATTTAGTTTGTACAACAAATAAAAAAGCGAAATGTAAAGTTAAAAAAAGAGGTTATTTTATTATTTTTATTTACAGGATTTATTTACTAAAAAAAAATTATATACATTTATTTGTTACTTCGTTGTATACTATCCCAATTAGATGTTGCATTTCCACAAAACCAATTATCTTCTCGAGGTCTCATCCAGCCTGATTCGATAACATTGTCCTTAAATAAAAAACGAAAAAGTGATGTTACTATTATTTTGTATGAAAGTAAATGTTTCTTACAGCTGCTCCAGCATAGTCCACAGTTGAGTAGTATCCTGGATAGTTTTGATATGAGTTTGTGGGCGATGAGACAGCCGCAACTACTGAAGCTGGACTCCACGCTGATGCTCTTGAATCTAACGAGGGAGATGACATGTTCGCTTCTATGGCTGCCGGTGACCAAATTGAGTTGTTGCTGCAATATGGTGTGGCTACCTACCAATAAATTAAATTATTTAACAAAAAATAAATAACTCAACTAAATTGACTTTGAAGGAGATTCTAATTTTTAAAATTATCTCTAACATTGTATATAAACTTTATAGTTGTAACTTGCGATATTTCAAATTTTGTAAAGAAGGTAGGTACATAGGTTCGTAGATACATATGCATAGTTTGTCTTCACAGTTTTTATATTTTTAGGTTTGTATTTGTTTTTTTTTAAGAATACAAAAAATCAAATTTGCGCAGTCTTAGACGATTTAGTAGATGTTAAAATTGTTTTAGTAGGATATTTGGTTAAAACGACGAGTTGCAAATTTAATCGATTTTCAAAAAAACGGGATCTAGGTCTAGCATGCATACAAAACCAAGGAGGACACTTTGAACACTTGTTATAACTGTTTTAGTACACAGATAAAATAAAAAATAGCGAACCTCACACAGAATCATTTTTTATTCATAGCCTTTGGAGCTTGTAGCAAAAAACTTTGGCGCAAATTTTTAAAAAGCCTATTATTACGGTATTAGTATGATACTACTTAACAATTTGCTAACCTTAAAGTAGTTTACTAACTCATTCTTAGTTTTAACCATTTTCTAACTATGTAGTATCGTACTAAGGCAATTTTCTTAATAAATTGCTTCCGAACACACCTAAAACAATGACAGTTTGTGCAAAAAACTAAGTAAACAGACCTTTTGTGGCGTTTGTAAATAGCACGATACTAAAAAAATAAAATAGGTATTCCATGATTTTAACTTTAATAAAAGGGTAGAGAAAGTATGATACTATATTCGATTAAAATTTGTCAAATCGTTGTTTTAACCTAGTTTGAACATCGTACTAATTCGACTAAAATTTTGCGCCATTTTTTTAAATTTTACCTGTTCAAGTTTTTCCCAAGTATTATAAAATCTATGGGCTTTTCCGCAAATTTGTTATTCAGTTTTATTTTTATTTTCAAAGTAAAAAAAATTAGCATGGACAGTAAAAATGAAACATGCTAGAAACGGGATATCTGAAGACCGAGATAAGATATCAAATTTGTTAAAACGCAATACAAAGGTATTTCTTCTAAATATAAAGTCCTTAACGAAGTTTCTATCATTAGTACTAACAGCGCAATTACCGTTATCATGGGTCAGGATAGACCAAAGTAAGCCTTTTTAAAATCCCCGATATGCTATAAATTTTTTTTTTCTTAGAATATAACCAAGAATCTCGCCCTAAAATATTATGCACGAATAAAGGGACACATTGTATTACAATGTATTGGAAATATTTTTCACCTAAAACCACATTTGCAAGCTGACAACTAAAAATTGTTTTGATAATAGTGCATACAAGGTTAAATCTGCCTAAGAATTTATATTTTAAAAATTAATATTTAATCGAAAAATAAATCGATTTTTTTGCCAAATGGAATACAAAAATTACCAAAATTGAAATTTTGACAGATCTCAATCAAAAATAAATTGATTTATTTACTCAGTGGAAAACACTATAAGATAGACTAAACAAACACACTTTTTGACAAATTCAGCGAATAATCAAGCGTCAAAAAAGAAACGGACGGGATGCTTCCAAAATAAATTAAAAACTATTGACGACAACTCAACAATCCTCGTTCCCAAAATTTCTATGACGTATTTACGTAAAATATTTAGATATTAGCAGGCGTATCTATAAGATTTTCTTAAACTGTATTTAAAAGGTTATTTAGTTAAGCATACTTTAATATTTAATTTGCCTTCAAATGATGAAACTTCAATTCGTATTGCTTCTAAACTAAACGTTAGTTGTGTCACGTAACGTAAAATAATCTACAGATCTTATACGCTGCTTCTTAATTTTAAATAAGACAGCTGTTATATGACAGCTTGAATTAGTAAAAAGATTTGTAAGAAAAATTTTTAAATCTGAAATTTAGAAAAGAGCTATGGAAAACAAACCCAAGATAAAAATAATAATAATAATAATATGTATATTTTAATTAATAAAAAAATATATTGTTAAATAAAATACAATTTGTAGGTTTCAACAAAAAAATAGAACAACGTTCTAAACGTTTTTAATCAGCAAAAAAAATAATAATCAAAATATTTTTAAATTGATAAGAAACAACAATCAAACTATATAAAATCTGTATCAGAAACAAGTAATATTCTTGATTTCCGTAACAATACATATATCATAATTATTTGCTTTTAATAACTCTGAAATATCACAACAGACAACACAAACTCATAATTTGAAACTTCAAAATTAAAAAGATGACAAGTTATGTCAAAATAACTTTTAAAATGTCCTTAAGTGGCCTTTAAACGCGGTGGATGGCTTTTAAGTTCAGAGGCCTCTAAGTAACGTTAATTAAATATGAAAATTGATTATAGGTACTGATTTCATTCATATACATATAAGAGCTGTTTGGAGGTATTTTAAAGTTAAGTTAATTTTTGTATAGATTCGGCTGTAGGTATACAGTGAATCACAAAAGTAAGTAAGCACCTCTTAGTTTAAAGATCATTTCCTTCAAGCAATCGATAGTAATGTTAAAAAAAAACTTAATATTTTTGTCTGTATGATATGTATTTCGAACTAAATAAAAATTTGAAGAAAACTTAAGAAATATTCGACTTAAACTAAAAAAATTAACAAATTTATATCACAAAAGTAAGTAAGCAGTTCAAATAAACCTTGAATTCATTACAGTTATTTTGTAAATCTTATCCATTTAGTACTTTGTTGGATACCCTTTGGCTTTTATAACTGCTTTCATACGTCGAGGCATTGAGTTAACCAAATTTTGCGTAACGTTTTTTTCAATTTTAGACCATTCATCCCGAAGAACACGCTTTAAATCATCTTTCGTCCTGATTACATGTTTTATTACTTGTCGGTCAAGATGTTCCCATAAATATTCAATGAAATTTAAGTCGGGCGACTGTGACGGTGATTTGAGCTGGATTCGGACGTTATAAAGCAGCCGTTCTTTGAAAGCATGTGATATATGTTTATAGGATCATTGTCTTGCTGGAAGACAAATGACCTACCCATACCCAGCTTATTGGCACTTTTCTGAAGGTTGTTCTTTAAAATATTCAAATAGTCGAACCTATTTATCAAATAATCTATAAACACTAAATTGCCCACACCACAAAGTTTTCACCTCCGAGCTTCACGGTTTCTGACATGTTCGATGATTCAAGCTCTGTGTTTTTTTCCCCAAACTTTTCCGCGTCCATCTGAGCCGTGGATATTAAATTAGCTTTAATTGGAAAAAAACAACTGTGTTCCAAAATTCTGCTTGCTTAGATTCATGGGTTTTTGCAAAGAAGAGCCGCGTTTGGCGATTTATTTTACTTATGTAAGGTTTCTTTCTAATTTTTCGACCATTTTAACCTTAATTGCTTAATGCTTAATTACTTTTGTGGCATAGAAAATGCGATTAACTGAACAAACAGTGATGTTTTGCCGATAAACCAAATGTTAAACGCTAAAATTTGCCTATCACATGATGTTTACATGCTAACCATAACTATGAATGCATCCGTAACGGAATTTAATTTTATTTTAACATGTCTATGTGACAGCAATGAGTGTTTACTTATACTACGTTTTCACCAAAGGTAAATCCGGGATTTAAGTGGATTTACCATAAATCTTCTTTAAATCTCGTAGATTTACCATACAAATTTATTTCGTAAATCTAGTAGATTAGAAATAAATCTCTACTAAATCTTCATAGGATCGATCGGTCGAAGTTCGAACTGACCTAACATCCATATAGTGCTGAGCTATCTCGATGATTTTTCATCGTTTGGCACAAATGAAACTGTCTTTCTCTCGCTTCTGCTTTATAAGAAAAATTGAAACAACATTAGCATTTTGATAGATGCTGTCAAAGTTAATCTTCTTATTAATCTTTCAGTGCGGTGAAAACACCACGTAAATCTCTTGCCTTAAATCTCAGATTATCTTTTGGTGAAAACGTAGTATTACTTTTGTGATACACTGTATAGGTAAATCCATTGTATGATTTAATTGTTATAAGAAGAATCAAACTGTTTTTGTTTCTTGTCTCTTCTTCCTCAACAATTTTGTCGGTCTTTATTATTTTAGCTTTAATTCTATTCAAAATCTCTCTAAAAAAAAAAAAAAAACTATTGTTCTAAATTCTATGTTCTGTTCTTTTGTTATTGATTTCTTATCTTATCTTTATTCTCACTCAATTTAGCATAATTTTCTACTCAGATCTATTGCATCAGGGTCCCAGATAGCTCCTCAAGACTCACCCCTTAAGGTAATACTATAATAGGGATATTCGAGGTCCGGCGTAACTAGTCTTGTATTACCTATTCTAAAAGTGTACCATTTTTTTACAATAATACAAGGCTAGTTACACCGGATCGTGAACACCCTTTATAATGTTTTTATACAATGGTTTTGAGTAAAAAAAAATCGAGACTAGAAAATTATTTTGTCTTAGACAAATTTTATAGGAAATTTACCCATTTTACGGTTGTAGACTTGGCTATAACTTTAGCAAATACTCACCCCAGGTTGAAAATTTCCCGTCCCAGTATAATTGCCACTTTGGGACGATTTGGTATAAATTGGAGAAGCCGTATGTGGCAGGGGCATTGTTTCCCCTCTTGGAGAGGGAGTTTCTGTTAAGGAACTGGGAGAATATTAAGTGTTAGTGTTGTGTACAAACAAGAATATCCCTTTAAATAATAATTTCTCACCTGATATGTGCATTTGCGGACATGGTGCCGACACCGAGTTTGTTAGTGTAAACGATATTTGAATCTATGTCCTTCAATTTGTTCGTCGCAACGGGACGAACTTTTCCAACATGATGATGGTTATCCTCGGCGACTTTTACAAACGATGAAAGCAATCCCGACCTAGTTAGATTGCCTAAAATGTTTCCACTGTTGCCGCCACTGTTGTATGCCGTCGTCGTCGTCGTCATCGCTGTGGACGACGAGGACGATGATGATGATGTCAAGCGATTGCTATCTTTGGGGATGGGCTTGCTGCCACTGCCCCCGTTTCTTGTCGCTGATGTTGACAGATTGGCGGCTGATGGTTGTTGTTTCTGCAGCTGGCGACATTTTGCTCGTCGATTTTTGAACCAGACCTGTTTGAATGAATGAGTGTTAGTGTGACTTATGAGTTATGAGAGACGATTTAGGGTACCATAAATTAATTTAAAAAAATCAAAACCTAATTTGTCTCTCAGATAGGGGTCAACATTAATGATGCCATCAGACAAAAGAAACAACATCGGGATGAGGAAGAGGCATACCTACCTAAAAATATATCCAAGTTTAATATTGTGGGACGATATTGTTTGTGACTGCGTTTTTTACGGGCAGACTCACATAAATTCATCTCACGTACAGGAAACGTGACTTCTTTGCGTTTTCCCTTTGCCCAATTGTGTTCACATATCAGGAACAGTAACACATGCGTGATCCATTACAATAGAAAATGTCCACGGTTCCTTCACTCATTTTCAATCCCAATACTCAACAGAATACTCTGAACACAAACACCATGTTGGTGTGCGCAGCTAAAATTGGATTTTATGGGGTGAAACTGAAACGGAAAGTGGCATTGAAGTCGGGCGGGTACCGTTTCCCACCCTTGATGCGGAAAAATCATGATTTAATGGGTGTTTTGAGGAGTTCAGGGCGTGGACTGTTATCGTTTGTGGGTTTCGCCTATACCTACGTTGCGCTTAGGCATTTATTTTGAACGCTGAAACATATAATAAGTTTTTGATTAAGAATTCATCTACCTAATTTTCGTTGTTATTTGAAACGGGTTTTTGTTGTAATTGGATTTATTTTGAATTGAAAAGGATAAAATATCGTTAAGAAATTTCAGTTATGTAGGTAAATGAAAAAATCAATAATAGGCTTGTGATTATGTAGCTATACGTTTTATTAAGAAACAATTATACCTATTTAAGTTTTTTTCTATAGGTATAGTATTAATTATGTTTGAGTGGGATTTATACACATCGTCAAAACATAAAACGCTTTTTCGAAAGAAAGAAACACTCCATCACATTCCAATATTTTCGGTAGCAATAACTAGAAACTAGTAATAGTAGTCGAATTTGACAATCTAACTATTACAATTTTTGGTAAAAAAATAAATCGAAACCTACCCAACACTACAGAGAACATATCCTACCTACACATTTCCTATAAGTTAGGTAGGTAGATACATATATAAAGTTCTGTTCGGTAACTTATTCATAAATGTCAATTTCTTCATTTTGGTGTAACAAATTTGCTTATCTGTTTTTGAAAGCAAATACTGGAATTGTGTTAATAATAAAAAATAACTTTCATTTTCTAATTTAAGATTTGACATATTGCTTTTGTCGTTAACACATTCGTTAAGTTCCTTTTTTAATTAAAAAAAATATAAAGCCTCAAATAAACGATCCAAATTCTAAATAAATTTACAGAATCCAAGCCTCATGAGCTTCAAAATTTATAATTTTAGAATGAAAAATCCAAAAATCATCTGTCGATCTTTCATAATTGGTTTTTATTAGGTTAACATATGCAGCCTTATTTACTAACCCATTTTAGCAACGGAGTAAAGTTACTTCGACTTTACAACGGCTCTAATCCTAGCGGTTGAATAAGCTAAAACTGGTTCATAGGAGGTTTAAGGCCGTTTTAGTATCTAAATGTCATTTTGAGATGACATCTTGTGAAATTTACAAAAAGGAGTGTAAGCAACTTTTTTTTTCGTTTCTTACTAAGACAAAAAGGATAGATATTTTGCATTAATAAATTATTTATATTTTCCAAACGCTCTAACAGTTGTATGGTATTGGGAACGCAATGTGGTTGGTACATTCATTTATGGGATTTGAACTTTATACATTCCAATTTCCAATATGCATACAATGATAATAAAATGAATAATAATGGAAATCTGCTGGGGTTTCATTAAGGTGTATAATAACCAGAGTTTTAGATTTGTCACTTTTTTTCCCAGTATATTCCCAGTATATTTGACATAAGGAAGGCGTAGCTAAAACGGCTAAGAAAATAATTTTGAATAAGGATTTGTTTGACCTGGCGTAAACCCGAAGTAAGTGCTTCGGATCGGTTTAACTATTCCGAGGTTGAACCCAGTATTAGTGAAAAATAATAAATAAGGCTGATGTAGTTTTTTTTATTGTTTTGCCGCACATAAGGGATTATGACTACCTTAAAATGTTTGAGCACGGTACCAGTATAGATATGAGCTTTAAGGAAAGTTAGAGAGGATTTAAAAGAGATATCGACACATTCATGAAGTGTGGGTAAGGAAAGAATATCTAAATTTAACAGTACGACCGAAGTTGGGTTCAAAAGTTTTAAGAAAATCCTGAATTTCGTTACTGGAAAATTCATTAGATTGATCGCGATTAGAAGATGGTTTTAGGAAATTCTGTTTAAGATAACATACCCGATAAGATTTCATATCTACTTGCCTGTTGACAGTAGCCTGAACCGTAATAGCTATCTCGCAAATTTACCGTATTTTCTATCAGTTATTAACATACGCGCGCCATTTTAAATAGCCTAGTGTTAAGGTGTAGATAAGAATTAAACTACTTAATAACTTCCTAGCCTTATAGTAGTTTACTAACTCTTTCTTTATTTTAAACTCTAACCCCTAGTTTCACAGTGGAAGTTTAAACTTAAGTTCAGCTGAACCTGAACTGGAGTTAAAGTTCAAATCGTCGTGTTTCACAGTCAAATCTGAACTTTAGTTCAGTTAATTGAACGTAGTTTAAGTTAATTGTTTTCTCTTTCTATTTGAATTAAAGAAAAAAAAATCAAAGAAAGTTTGCTTTGTTTTAGTTGTGACCTGTGATAGGAAAAAAATTTAAAATGAAAATAAATTCTATTTTCAAATATTTGAAGGGGTTGTTTAACTGAGGTTTAAACGGCAGAATACTGTCGTTTAACTTAAACTACAGAATGAACTCTGTTCAAGGTTTAAATGACACTGTGAAAGCAAATTTATTGTTGAACTCAAGTTTGAACCAAAAGTTGTATTTAAACTTCAACTTAAAAAATAGTTTCATGCAAACATATCTACATAAAACAATGACAGTTTATGCATAAAACTAAATAAACAGAAATTTTTTGACTTGAAGTTAATAAGACACTAAAAATCAATATAGATATTGATTGATGATTAGAAAATATGAGCTGAATGCAACTAAATTTTTTAAAATCGTCATTTAAACCTAAAATTTTACGCCATTGACTTTATATTAGGAACTCAGAAAAGAGTTTTGCACTCAATTAATTTATTGAGTAGTTCTCTAATTTTCTTCATTTATGTTGTAAAAAATTAAAGTCTGTAAAGGCAAACCTAGAAACTTAGAAACTGAAAACCTTTTTCCAAATGGAATGCGAGAATTGCCAAATTCGCCCAAGTGGAAACCTTATAAGTAGGTATGGTCTCACTTTTGGTAGAAATAAATAATACACAAAAGAATATTCTACAATAAATACAAATCATTAGTTATTGAATTCTCACCTGGACTCTAGATTCGGGAAGGGCAATCTTCAGTGCCATTTCTTCCCGCATAAAAATATCCGGATATCTTGTCTTATTGAACAACATCTCGAGCAAGTCTAGTTGGGGCCTGGTAAAGGTGGTCCTCTCCCGCCTCGGCTTCCGTGCATTATCTGCAAACCCCCACCCATCAAAACATATATTTTTAATCTGATTTAAGGAACACTCTTAGAAAGCACACGTTTAGAAAACAAATAAACAAAAAACAATCCTTAAGTTGCACAACGTATGAATGTATTATCTGCATAACCTTTTGACTGTGACAAAACGTCTAAGCTAAACACCGACACGAACGGTGAATTCCTTAAGCGCCAAGGGTCATTGATTTTAAGGACTTTTGGAATTTTTCAAGGAACAGCCGTGACTAAATACATTCCGAAAATTTTGGCGTCAGGTGGTTGCCTAATAAAAACGACGACACGTGCAGCGCATCCAAGGGTTGGCATTGGCAATCCCACCACATCGTAACCATGATGATCATCGCATCACAGAGCATACCTCTCTCAAGCCCATCAAGTTAAGTTGGTCGTTAACGTCTTTATGGTGTTAACCGGAATCCATTTCAATTCCGTACAACAATAATAATTATCATTGTTATTCCTGTTTCTTATTTGCAATGTGCAGGCGGGCAGACGCACGGCTCGGTTGCTTGAATCCATACAGGCAGACAAGTGAACAGGCAACAAGGATCAAGGACCAAGGAGCACACACACGTACCTGCCTATTACTTGGCCAAACGGAGCGAATAATGCGTAGGCAAATAAGGAAGCGCAATTGCGTAAAGCCACTACACCGAGAGTTAAACTCTTAAGAGCTAATCGTGGGCAAATATCCTGGAGGCTTGTGAAGTCGTTGCCGACGCTGCCGTTGGGTTCCTGACATCTTCTCTAGCCGAAATGATAGTGTTTGCATTGTGGGGTGGCCCGGTTTGTTGGTTTTTCAATTAAGCAATTTATACTCTTGCAGCATATTCACCCTAGAATCATATTGTAGGATTTCTCTGCAAGGCGCTTGGCTTGGCTTGATTCGACAGAGTGGTGTTTCTACTTCGTGTTCCCAAAGCATAAAAATGATGTGTTGAAATGTAAACAAAACACGAAGAGTGAGGACGATGTAGTATGTAGTTTTTAACACACACCCTTATTGTGCTTAAATGTGTGTCATTTTCTCAAGAACTGACAGTCGACGCGACGATGACGACGGTGACAGAATAAAATGTTTAAAATAGAAAAGAACGATAAAGGGGTGCGTACTTACTGCACATACTTGTTGTGGGATAACCCATACTGTGCAATGAATCCACTGTCATAAGGTAGGGTGCTGGCTTAAGATATGGCATTGCTGCCGTGAGTCCACCGACACCTGGTCCTGGTCCAAGTCCAGATCCACCGCACGGGGTTGGATTTATTCCTACTGCCGATGGATTTGTTTGGTTTGTCGTTGCAAATGGCGAAAATCTCAAATCTGCATCAGGGTGACATCTGCTGAAATTATAAAAACATACATACCCTATATATCTATGTATAAGTACTCGTATACTAAAAAGGGATGTTTCATGCATACATATATATAACAGAATCTAATAATGTAAATATAATGCGTGTCAGGTTTTACAAATAAATACCCTGCTTGAAAGGGAGTTATACCTACCATCATTCCAACTTTTGACTTTTGATTGTATTTTGTGTGGCTAAGCTTTGATATGATACCCAACTCTTGTTGATATAATATTTTTTTAAATTAATGAGGCTTAAAAGATTCCCTATTTTTATGATGATTCCTAACATAACGTGATTGTTCAGTTTTTCCTTTTGAATTAAAATTAAACTGGTAGTTGTTGGAGTTTTGAAGATGAGTTATATTAAAGTTTACAGCCAACATTCGATGCATGTATTTTGGATTGAGTGATTTGAGGTCAATGTGTCAGAGAAAAGTTTAAGAGATCTAGAAATAGACTAGTTCTTAATCGAAGTCTTGGCTATTATCGCTGACTGATTTCTGATTATCAGCTGCTATTATATAAGTGCAATTTTAAATAAATATAAAAGGTTTGCGGAATTAGACTTTGTGTTTGGTAAGCCATTAAAAGATATTGTAGTTCATTCAATTTATATGAGGAATTTTTATCAGTTCCGAAGTATTTTCTAGGCATAATTTATATTGTCGATATGGCCATAAATTACGTTAACATTTTTACTTAGGACTCTGTCGACAAAAAAGACATTGTAGAATGTAGTCCAGAAACTCAATTCACGTGGAATACATTAGTTCGGCTACATCGAGTGTATGGAACACATTGTTCCGGCCAATGGAGTATTCTAACTTCAGCCCCCAAGTTAAATGCAACAAGAAAAACCGACGAACCTTTTGGTTAATGATCAAAGAGCGTACTCGGATTCCTAGAGGATAGAAAGCCACCGTGTCTAAGGAAGTAAACCCTCATGGATTAAAGATTGGTTACGTAAATGCAAAATTATAGCATTTTACGAAAAATTTCAGTAAGAAAATGTCGTATTTAGACTAAAAGACATTCTGTTGTAATAAACTTCATTTTATAGACGTGCAAATTTTTGAGAGGATTATGGTATTTCATAACTGGTTTCATATTTTGTCGGTGTGTTGTGCTAATAGTTAGAAATTTCTCAAACAAAACTAAATTAATATTAAATTCATTATCTTTATTTATTTATTTACTAGCTGCCCTGGGAGACGTTGTTCTGCCCTATTTTCTCTAAAACAGCACAACATTGTTTTGTTTGTTAATAGTTCCTCCCCGACAGACGATTATCTACCTACAAATATAAGTTTTCTATTTTGCAAATTGCAAGACTTTAGTAGTAGTAGTAATAATGTGGTATTTTCATTGTAATGCTTTATCGTACACGATATTTTTTGTTTGAGCACCTGGCGCGTAAATATCTAAATAAAAACTATAATCTCTCACTTATATTTTCCCTTTAGAATGGTTGCTTCGATCACATTGTTCAGTAATTTTTTCTCTGCTAACCGTATGCGCCGTTACAAAGTCGCGGTTGGTTGATATTTCGTAACATTATGACCAGCGATCCTACTTTTAATTGAAGATTATGGGGAGTTAATCCTGGCAAATCCAGTGAGTTCAAAAATTCTGGTGGATAATTTACTACATCATATTGTTTAGTTGCGCAACCAACTGATTTGTATGCCTTTAATTCACCGGCAATTTCATTTTGGATTTTAAAATTTATTTCATTTACATCTGTATTTTTGGCAGCTAATATAGCTCGTTCACTTAACCAACAATGATCTTTATAATTTAGGGGACTTTTGGAAAACCTTTCCTATAAGCTCAGTTCTTGATTCTGTAAACTGACAAAAATGACAGGAAATGTAATGTAGCCTGTCATAACATCTACATTGATTTTACCATTACCAATGTCAGTGAGTTGTTTTAAAAATATTTCTCCAGATCGATCTTTTTGCAATTCGACACGCATATTCTTGCTCAAATTTAGTATCTTAATTTTTTCCAAAAAATGGAGGACTTCAAATATGCATTCAGTTCATCCGCTGCACACTGGAACCCATTGTATGGAGAGCGTGCTCAAAATGCAAAATTGAGATTAACGGTTTCTTCCAAAACAAATATTTTGTTGCAAAGTTGACATAATTGTCTGTCAACTGGTAAAATTTTTAAGGTCGGAGAGGTTGTAGGTTAAAAGAAAATAAGTTGTGAAAGTTGTGTTTTACGTAAATAGGAGTTTCTGGTGTGATTTAGTCGGTTAATTCAAAGTAAAAAAACAGATTTTTCGACGTGAATTTCACAAAGTAATAATACGTTATCGATTTATAAAAGTCAGTAGATGATAAAAACGTATTTATATCAGCATCAAAAATAAAACTCACGGAAATATAAACAAAAAAGTGAAAAAAGCCATAAAATGTTTAAACACGTTTTTTTCCAATTTGCAACAAAGGCTTTTAAAACTAAATGCGTAGTTTTATAATATATAACTTCTTTTAGTAGAAACATAAGCTAGAAGTGAAAGCCTCTGTTGCAATTTGGAAAAAAATGTGTTTAAACATTTTATACGGATTTTTCACTTTTTTGTTTATATTTCCGCGAGTTTTATTTTTTATGCTGATAAAAATACGTTCTTATCATCTACTGACCTTAATTAATCTATAACATGTTGTTACTTTGCGGAATTCAAGGCGAAAACATTTTTGTTTTGCTTTAAATTGACAGACTAATTCACAACAGAAACTCATATTTACTTAAAACACAACTTTTAACACTTATTTTCTTTTAACCTACAGCCTTTCCGACCTTCAAAATTTTACAAGTTGACAGACAATTATGTCAACTTTGCAACAAAATATTTGTTTTGGAAGAAACCGTTAATCTCAATTTTGCATTTTGAGCACGCTCTCCATACAATGAGTCCCAGTGTGCGCTGGTGTAGACCGTGGAATAACTGGTAATATTTGACAAAAATCTCCTGCTAACAAAATCATCGCTCCACCGAATAGGTTTTGATTGTTTCACAGATCTTTCAGGGGTCGGTCTAATGCCTCCAAAGACTTTTTATGTGCCATCATGCATTCATCCCGTACTATCAACTTGCATTGTTGCAAAACCTTTGCCATTGCAGAGTTCTTCAAAATGTTGCAAGTCGGAGTTTCGTAGCTTTGAATATTCAATTGTAGTTTTAGCGCTGAATGGGCTGTTCGACCGCCTTCCAACAATGTAGCTGCAATACCAAAGGAAGCAAGTGCGAGTGCAATTCTATTCTGTAAGCGAATTGTTGCTGAAATCAATGAAATTAAAAATGTCTTTCCTTTAGATACCACCAGGAGCATCCAAAAAGTAAAACCCTCCAGTTCCATCATTTACAACTTTCATAAGTGTATCAAAGACATACTTCTGTTGTTGGTACAAGTACAACAGCGGAACATATGTATATTCGAACCGATTCCCTTAAAGCATCGAGATCGAACAGTTCTTCACTTTCCAACTCTTGATTAAAAGCGTCGTGCATTAGGCGATTGATTACGCGCGGCCAGCGGCCATGCCTTATTGAGATAATACTTTGTTTGACATCATCAAGCACATGTCTTCAATTGATATCAATGCCTCGTTGTAAATTTCTTCTGTGAATTGTAAATGTTGATTTTCTGTTCTATCAAATCAATTGTGTTTGACGGAAAGCATGTTGATATAATTATAGAATTATATTAGAGCATCATTTAAAGTTTGATCCCAAAAAGCATCATTTTCTAACAGTTGCAAACGCTGACAGGCTTCTCTGTAAGAGCCACATAATTCACCATTAATAGTTCGTAAATGTTGGAATGATGTTGGGCCTCGAACAATGACTAAGAGTATCTCAAATAAAAACACTCATCATTACTACTAAAAGTGTTGTTTTTATTATTTTCCTTATAATTTTTACGTTTTTTCTCTCCACAAGAACCTTCCTTGAACCTTAACAAAAAATTGACAAAAAATTAGGCGAATTGGTCGAGCCGTTCTCGAGTTTTACGCTTAGCAACACATTTTGCGATTCATTTTTATTTATATAGATTTATCTAGCGAGTTTTCTCCAATAGATATTTAACGCCTACTAACAATTTAATTATAAATTTCGTTTAAATTAATTTCAAACAATTTTCTTTCAATAGTAAACCAATTTTAGAACATACAGTATTAAACAATCTCATACATCTAGAGAACGGTTCATTTAAGCCATAATTACATCTATGTAGGGGAACATAGAAAATTTTTCGGGGGCGGATATTTCTTTCCGGAACATATATTTTTAAATGACTTAAAATAAGAGGGAATTTAATGTGATAAGACAATATATCATAGATAAACATTAACACAGTTCACTCTCCGACGTTTTTCTAAAGTCTCAAGACCAATTAAAGCACATCTAGTAGAGTAACTAGGCATTTCTGGTAATTTCCCTCTGAGTTGTCTCACCTAAAACTTTGTGAAAGACTTTTGTACTTTTTCGATACGATTCTTCGAAACAATGTAGTGTAGTGTAGTGCTTTCGCCACCACATAGTCAATATGAAGGGAAAAATTTAATTTTACATCAAAAATCACGCCAAGATCTTTAACCTCAGTCGACCTATTCAAGGCAGTATTTAAAACTAAATAATGATATAAAATGGTGGTGGTACATCTATTAAATGTGAAAATGTTACATTTTGAAACGTTTGAAGAAAGAAAGTTTTCTTTACTCCAGTTTACAATTGAATTTAAGTCATTTTGTATGTTCAAACAATCATTAATATTTTTAACAATTGATTCAAATTAGCTTTTTTGGCCTTTAGTCCACAAAAATTGGCGTTTCGTCCGGGTGATCTCACATGGACTCATCAGTTGACTTGTGAGGACCTTGTCAATACGCAATTTTTGTTAAGTTCAGTTCATCTTACATGAATTTTTTGACAAAAATCAAATGTGAACTATATCCAACAAAGATTAGAATTGTAATCATTAATGTTGGAATTTTTTTTTTTTTTTTTTGCCCGTGGCCTGGCATTGAATATTTATATGAAGGTTTTTATAATACAAACTCTATATACTACTGAAATAAATCAGCCAAGTAGAAGACTTAGCACTATTATTGGACTTGTTGAATTATTGATTCAAATTAGCTTTTTTGGCCTTTAGTCCACAAAAATTGGCGTTTCGTCCGGGTGATCTCACATGGACTCATCAGTTGACTTGTGAGGACCTTGTCAATACGCAATTTTTGTTAAGTTCAGTTCATCTTACATGAATTTTTTGACAAAAATCAAATGTGAACTATATCCAACAAAGATTAGAATTGTAATCATTAATGTTGGAATTTTTTTTTTTTTTTTGCCCGTGGCCTGGCATTGAATATTTATATGAAGGTTTTTATAATACAAACTCTATATACTACTGAAATAAATCAGCCAAGTAGAAGACTTAGCACTATTATTGGACTTGTTGAATTATTGATTCAAATTAGCTTTTTTGGCCTTTAGTCCACAAAAATTGGCGTTTCGTCCGGGTGATCTCACATGGACTCATCAGTTGACTTGTGAGGACCTTGTCAATACGCAATTTTTGTTAAGTTCAGTTCATCTTACATGAATTTTTTGACAAAAATCAAATGTGAACTATATCCAACAAAGATTAGAATTGTAATCATTAATGTTGGAATTTTTTTTTTTTTTATATATATATATATATATATATATATATATATATATATATTTTATATATATATTCATATAAATATTTTTAACAATTGCAAACAGCTTAAAATCATCCACAAACTATAGTCCTTGTGTATATTTCAACAGCGTTGCTAACTCATTTACATAAATTAAAAACAATAAAGGTCCAAGATGGCTTCCTTGGGGAACTCCTGAAAGAACATTGATAATTCATTATCTTACTTTAATATACACCTCTGTTGCCTTGATAACAACACCTTAAGTCTTAAAGAGTTATCGTTTATTGAAAAGAAGACCATAATAACTCAAATTTTGTTGTTTCTAAATTAATATTCACTAGAAAATTCTATTAAAAATCGGCAATTTTTGAGTAATGACGGTTTCCTTTCTTTAAAAAAAAAACAAACAAAGCTCAGAGGTATTGTGTCTTGGGAGAAAGTTACAAATTCTCCAAGAGTATCCCCATCGTGGAAAGTGCTTCTCGTCTAAGCACCTCAAAAAATTGTAAACAGGTTTTCAATAACGGCGGGTAGATCTTAAAATGCTAATAAATAAGCTGTTGTGAGATATTAACAAAATTCTTCTTTTTTGAAAGGCCCATACATATGCCATTATGCATCGTTTAAATGCTCGCCTCGGCTTCTTTCCGTGGCACGGAAATATAGTCCAATTCAATTGCTCTACCGCATAGATGGGGCTAAATTTGAGTGATGACCTGTGTTACTTTCACCTTAAGAGCATCCGTCTATTGTTGTTTATTTGCATAGACCTGCGACTTCATGAAAATGACTAGCGGAGTCAAATCGCATTACCTTGGAGTCCAATTCACGTCACTGCTGTGAGAGATATCCTTTGTTGTCTATATGTTCTTTATCTTGAACTATGAGCTCTTGAGTCAGTTAAATCTTGTACAGGTATAGCCCGAAGTCCCAACGGAAGGCCAAGTTCGACGGATTCTGCTGTACACTTAAACAGACTCGGTTGAAATTGCGGCCGATCTTGCGGCCCTTTGACGTACGAATGTGGGAAGATGCTCCAATAACCTACTAAAGTCTTTTAGATAAAACTCAAAAAAGCTCTTGCATCTCTAGAGCACCGCCACAATGTTTCTTGTCTTTCATCATTTTACCAATACATATTTTTAAAAACAGTGATATTGCTAGTTGCATTCCTTTCCTTAATCAAATCAGCCTAAATACTCGCGCTTCAGGGAATGTCTGCCAGTTTAACATTAAGCCCAACTTTGCACGCACTGTTAAGTTCAGAGAATCTTTATTTAGCTGTACTACACGAATGTGTAACAACTTACACGCGTCAATATTGTTACGAACAGAGCTTTATACTCCTACAGCGCCATCTGTTGAAAAATTGCATATCTACTTTATGGAAGAAAAAAAAAAGCTCTTTTCCAATGTCATATGTATTTCCCCTTATTCCAACCATCTAGAACCTCTAAGACAAGAACCTTCGCGATTTAGTTTCTAGAACAACCAATTTGAGTATATAAGGGAGTGTCCACGGTGAGCACGGCACAGTTGATTTCTGATTATAAAAGTGTGCAAAAGTTTTGCTTATTGGATTGTGGAAAGTGTTATTAAACAAGTGTGATTTAAATTTGAATAAAAGTATTTGAGTTAATTGTAAATTGAGATTTATTGTTTTAAGTTGGAAAGTGTAAATAAAGAAGAAATACTAAAAAGAGTAATAAGTTTTATTTAACGAACCTAGTAAAAATCTTACAATACCCTCTCCCATAGCTTTATTCAGAAATTTAAAAATTCAAGCATCAATTATCGGTATCATCTTTTAAATACTTTCTAATTTTCCTGAAGGCTCGGACTGTCTTCAAAAATTTTAAAAGTGATCAAAAAGCAAATTAAAAAAAAAAAAAACTTTCGCGCCTAATTTTATTTTTTATTTTTTTCCCATTTCACATTTTTTTTCTGATTCTATAGCGAACTGAATCTGCATATACCCTTGGTCGGGCACCATTTGTGTTCACAATTCTCAAGTTCTATACGCCAATTAGGGGAAAACAATAGGGTGAAGTGATAATGTATGGACAAAATTTTTTTTAATGGAATAGCAATACAAAGTTGCCTTTTAATGGAGTAAATTCAGCATACAAAAGATTGTTTACTTGTCTTGATGTTATGAGGTGCCCCAATCCAATTGAAAATTAGAAAAATACTAAATTTTTAAAAACATTGATCTAATTTCTAGATTTCCTGTCCCTTATAAAACAAACTACATTGTGATACGTTAAATAAAAGCCGGGTTAGTAGTATTAATTTTAATAGCTGTGTTTTATTTTCTCCCAGATCTGATCCAGATTGGATCTTCATTCAAAATTACATGTATAACAAAAACAAACAACACAAGGCCCAGTTTTGTTTGTTATTGTTGTTTTACATGTTATTTTGAATACAAAATCCAATCCGGTTCAGATCTGGGGGAAAATAAAACATAGCTAATATTTTTAATCAAGAAAAATTAAAAAAATATATATTATCAAGGAATGAAAAAAATCAGAAATAAGTAGATTATTTGGTATTAAATTTTTTTTTTTTTAAATTAGGCATTTGCTGCCGTGAAAAGCTGGTGGTCCATATTAGCCTAGTGGTGCACATTACCCGATTTTAGTCTATTAGACGTTGGTGTTTTTTGACAAAATTTTGCGAATTTCTCTAAAGTTCATGATGTTAGGGGCACCACTAAAGTGCCAAATAAAATTTTGTATGTATATTTGTGAACAATAACAGCAACTTTTTACAGGTATTCCGAAACGAATATGAAAAAAAAAATTTCACTCCACCCTAGTAAACAATAAGGTTATCATAGAATGTGATGTAACTAAATTAACACGGATGCTATACAGAGGCATCGGAATAAGTAGAACCAATTTGGAAAGAGAAAACGTAATGGACAAAAGACTCTATTCTACTACCTCCACTGCGCCTTCCATTCACGTGTTTATGCAATGATTTTTTGGGAGGAAGCATTGTTGGTCATTGGTTGTTGTTTGCACGTTTGGAACCAAAATTTTCAAAATTTTCCTCTCAAAACAGGCTTACACCACGTTCTCATTAACTTTTGAAGGGCCTTTACACCACATTTTAGGACCGGGCTCATATGTGTCTTATTAAAAGTACACTTTAGTTGCTGGGGAAGGGATATTGTCACTCAATTCTTATCCGAAAGAAGCAGCGGTTGGGAAGAGTTATTTTCTCGCATTGATATCTGAGTATATTCCGGAATTTAAACCCGAACTATACAACTGTCTACGGCACGTTTTTCCAAGACGTGGAAGTTTCTTGATGACAGCTTTCATTGACCGTTGATGTTAGACCGATTATATAAATATCTATTTTTATTTTTATTTTTATTTTTATTTATTTTATGTATTTCATCAACTTACCAAGATCTGCTGATTACAAAAATTAAAATAAACATCTAACGTTTAAGTTATACATACAACAGGCACTCTTTTAAATACATGCATATTATATCACAAAATCTTAAGTTTTTAAAGCATAATCTCAAAGAATTTATATAAGTAAATAATTACATACATATGTAATTGCAGACATTTCTTTTTCACTACGTCTCTATTCATTGAAAGGTCCATTTCATTGCATACTATGTTAACAAGTGTAAGAGATCGCGTTATGGGTCCATTAAAACCATTATTCGTTCTATGAGTGGCAATACAAAATAATTAATTTCTATTTCGAAGAACTCGGGTTGGGGGTATAAAAGAACATTAATGACAGCAATTCAGAACAAGATACATGATTATCCAAAACATCTCTAATAAATAAAATACATTGCACATGCCTTCGACATTCAAGCGATTTTAAATCGATAAGAAAGCATTTTGATATATGTACATAATTATCAGGCAAATGAACCATTCCAGTTGCACTTTCTTTTGAATTCTTTCTATTCTTAAAATATTATTGCCATAGAAAGGTGACCACACAACACAGCAGTGTTCTAAAACAGGTAAAACTAAAGCCATAAATAAGGCTTTCGATATATACGCATGTTTAGATTTCACCTAGTTCCGTTTTAAAAAACCTAGCAAGGAGTTACCAACCAAGTCAACAAGTCAAATATTGTTCATTGCACCATTCCAAAAAGTTGTTAATATCCAGCTGCAAAAATGCACAATACACTGGTGAAAATGTTGCAAAAAATAGTTTAACACCGTCGCGTCGGTGTACATTAGAAACTTACAGTATTCTAATACCGAAGGCAATTCATTAGTGAATAATATGAAAAGAAGCGGCCCCAAATGACTTCCTTGAGGTAGACCCGATACTATATGTCTATTTTAACAACCTGCTTTCTGTTTGATAAATACGAGTAGTAGTTTATAAAAGCTTTGTGTTGTTTAAACCCAGTGGTAAAAAGTTTTAAACGTTGCTCGTTTAAGGAATAAAACCGTGTCTAATTAATACAGTCCTTTAGTTGGGAGACCTTGTCTAACTTTTGTCGGTGAGATCATAGCCAACCTTCATGGATCAGCGTGTACTTTCATCGTTAGCGCGTTAGCCTCCAAAGATGGACGAGTTTGGCAATGAAACTAAAACTAAAGATGGCTTTTTATAGGTCCTCTCCAAACGCGGCTCTAAAATCGATTAAAAAATGGTGGGTATTAATTTAAAGTTTCTGTTTTTTTTTCAACCTTGTGAGTGTTGCTAATGCATCTTGAGCTACCTTAAGTTAAGCGGATCTTCTTTCTTGAGGACAGGGGAAACAATGCTGAGGTTTGATTAATTTCGACCATATTTTCTAAAAGAGGCGGAGAATACTGCTAATCAAGTTATCGATCACGAAGAAACTTTCAAACAGCTTGGCAGCAAGGCTATAAATTTGAGCAGGATTATTGGACTTAAGTTTAATTATACATATCTATACTCTGTCCAACAAAAATTGTCAGTACAGGCCTTATGGGAGAGCTTTTTCTAAAGCAGTGGTGCCTGATGAACCCTCACTACAATGCGTTAGGAAAAATGCCACTAAAAAAAGAGCAAGCCACTGACTTTTCTTAAGGAATTGTTGTTGTAATTCTTTGCAAAAAGTTATACACCCCAACACGACCGTCGTATCCCACTGCTGATGACGATGAGATACTGTCAAGAGTGTCAAGTGTCACTCAATACGATCGTGCGCTCTTTATCTACATCAAAACAGAGTTACCATTATCATTCTCAATTGCAAGCAAGGAGCTTTTTCAGTGGTTTTTATTAAGGAGCTTTTGGGATTTGAAGCTTTTGAGAACACATTTTAAGAAGATGAGTATGTTGAGTGTTGTCGTATTGCTTTTCAACTTTAAAAAAAACGCACCTATTATCTTAGATCTTACCGCTTGGTGTTGTGGGAAATGGTAAATTGAATATTGTTTTCAGTCGTTTTGAATCGGCAGACGGTAGCCCTACGCGTTTTTTACTCTCATTTGCGGCGATTTATAATGTAAACTACGGAATCCCTGTGAGAGATTTAAAAGGCGACACACTTATGCATGGCAATGCAACCAGAATGAGAGACAGACAAACGTCCTATCTTCCCTGTACTGACAATTTTTGTTGGACAGAGTAAAGTATTATTTTTCTAAATTCTTAGCACCTACTGAGAATATACTAAGATGTTCCTCTCATCGTCTGTTCAGGCGTTGTTCCATTTAGAAGTTCTTTTGAATGTTTCGAAACACTTCTGAAGTTCAGTGCCCTCTATTTCTTCTCTGCCTACTCGTCATTTTTATTTATATATAAGATTTGCATCTGTCGGATTTTTCAGCGGCAAAGATCAACAACATGGTGCCCAAAAAACAAATGTTTCAAGAAATCAAAAATCCCCATATCAAATGATGCTACAAGCACTGTGAACGGAATGCTTCACAATTAAACTGTGAAATTTGCGAGTTTTGGGACAAATCATCTGAGCACGTGCATTGGCTGGTTTTAAAGAACTGTCAGACCTATAGAATTTGCATCACAGTTGAGAGTTTTTGCGTGCAGTTATAAAGGGTTTTTTCAATAGGCGGGGGTAGATTTTGGCGGCCCCTGTGGCGCAAATAAATGCGACAGTTTCAATTGAAAAATTTGCGAGGATTAGAAGCAATGGATGACACTTCAAAGTACCAGAGCGCAGAGATCTTATGCTTCATTTAAAGCCGTATTTGCGCACGAAATAACAGTAAGTACCTTAACAAGTTAGATATAATTTGCGGTTCTTTAATTTTTTTTTTATATTTCTGATCAAAACATTTCTAGTCAGCCTATCACCATTGTTCTAAAATACGAACATTTATTTTAAAATTTCGCAAAGATTTTCACCATGTTTTCGATTTCTTTCGTTCTCGTTCCTTATTTTCATTTAGGTTAGTTTTGCTTAAAATTGTGTACGAAGGTATATTTTACACAACGAATAACCTACATTATATTATCCTGTGATACATTTATGTTACGAATGGTATACCCTTGCCATCTCTAAATTCAAAATAAATTTCTATAACATTTCGGTGCAGCACAACAAAACTCATATCGCACCCATTGTTCAAGTCGATGAAATACAGAACCGAAGCGAACGAACCCAAAGCCAGATTAATTTGCCAGATCTGCTCTTTGAAAATATATATGCATATGTGTGTACATATTTCCAAAAATATAGGTAATTCACTCATACCTTCATAGGGCAGGAACAATAGATCTCTGTGCAGTGTTCCTAATGCCGACCAAAAATGAAACGTGCGTGTTCAAAATAGCAGAATGCTTTACACATTCGTGCACAACTAGGCAGTGTTCCTTGGTTCGCGTAGAACAAAAACACATTCAGCTTTAGAACTAGCAGAGGCACTGGCACTGGTCCTGGTAGTTCAGCTATCAACAATGAAGGATCTCTCGAAAGTGGCCAGATATCCTTCATTTGTTCGAGACATGCACACGAGAACACGATTCGTATTGATTTTCCAAGAGAGTGAAATGAGGGAACACCATCGATGAATGACAACGTCTGACACGCCAAAACCGAAAGACGAACCTCCGATACCAATCCCGATGACGAACGACAGGAGCAGCAGATACATCCATTGTGTTTTCCAAATAATATGGTCAGAGATATACGAATGTGGATTCAATTGGCAAATTGCTATTGTTTTCGGATTTGGAAATTTCATTTTTCCTTTTTGCTCTGTTTTTTTTTTCGAATACAAAAATGAGGATTGTCGATTGTAGGTAGGCTCCCTCTAGGGATAGAGGTATCTACATTTATCTCTTAAGGTTTTTTTTTTTATTGAAAGGAGGAAAATATGGGTTCGTTTGATTTCAGACAAATTCTCTGATTTGAGGCTGTCAAACACTCACTGAGGCAATAAACATTCATTGTTCGAAGTTTCTGGGATTGCAATTTGAAAAGTGTTTTCACAACATTGTACTTTGCAAAATTGATAATTGAGAATTCTGTTTTGTAGAAAAAAAGGTGATGATGGGTATATTTACCGTGAATTGATGTACAAAGTAATTTTGCCGGTTTGTATTCGCAATTATTCGAATGGAAATTGTTTTTGATGTTTTATACCTTTCAACAACTTGTAGCTACCTATACCTATGTATATGAATTACATAACTATGATGGATGTGAAATTAATTTTGTAGGTTAGGTATCTCTTCGACAAAAGGTTCATTAATAGTCATCTTTTGACCGCAAGATCAAGAAGTTAAGAATAGAGACTATCAATCGAGTATTGATTTATAAGGACGGGTTATTTTTTCTGTTATTTTTGATTGTATATCGGTATCAAAGTGTAGAGTTGGTTTTGGCATTATGTCATTTAGTTGTCAATTTGACATTTAAGTATTGGAAACTTTCATTCAGGAAGTTCCTATATTTTTTTTAGATTTATACAAAAATATTATTTGGCAAGTTTTTTCTATTTGCAGGTACTTCAGGGAAATCTCTAAAGGACCTTTTAATCCTTTAATTTAGATTTTTTTTTATAATTAGCGCACACTGTCGGTCGGTGTACATTGGTTTTGAAATTCTTGAACATTGCAATGACAGGGAAAAACAGAGCGTGGTAAGACATTCCACATTCGCGTAGTACGGCTAAAGAACGAATCTCTGTACTTCACAGTACGACCAAATTTGGGCTCAAGGGTAAACTGATGGGCATTCATAGAAGTGCGAGTATTACGGTAGAATTGTTTAAGGGGAGGAATGCAGCTGGCTATTTCACTAGAGCATAGTCCGTTAAAATATAGTCTTACAAAATATAATAGTATTTAATATAAATGACCTAAGCCGTCTGACAGTTGACAATTTTAAAGTTTTACTTAAGTAACAATAAGTCTGATTTTTGTTTTGCCCTAGAATATTTCATCTATTACTTGTTTTCTGTAGTTTCACAAATTTAAATAAAGCTTTGAGCTTCATTCAGAACTCTTGTCATCTCAATTTCGCTGAGGTTACTTTTATCAAAAACGCTTTTTCGGGTTTCCATTATCATCATGGGCACTTACCAAGAAAGTGGAAAACGTTCTCTCTATCCCTTTGATAACATAAATTTTAAATCCTCTCCAACTTCCCTAAACGCTCGCACTGGTCTCAAACCTTTTAAGAGAAGTCATAATCCCTTCAGTGCGAGCAAAATATAAAAAAGTTGTCAGCATATGGTAGTTGAGTCTCGTTTATATGAGCCTATTTATTGGCTTTTTCTTGCGATAAACTCATTTCTTTTCTTAACAGCTAATGCACTAATGAAATCATAGAGTTCTATTTTCTAACCATCAGGACCATCTTGAGCAAGAGTTAGTTGGCGGACGCAGGATGTAGCTGTTTTCCTCCAACTTTAACAGGATATTTTATTCCTTAGAATAACAATTGTTATTTTTTTTTGGCAATCTGTGTTCATCAATGTTGACCGTTTTTAAAATATAGATCACCTGCATTTTCAATGTTGTGATGAATATGAGAGTGAGGCCAGTCTCGAAAAGAGGAAAGTTTTTTGCCATGGTACATGTAAGTCTCAGCGATCTCTTAAGGAAATATCTTAAAAGCTATTCCAATTCTTCGTATTTCTTGTGACATCATACATGAGCGGGCGGCGCACTATGGGACCAAATGGTGCAAACCATCTCAAAAATCCATAACTTTTTCGTTTCTCAATATTTTTTTTTGAAATTTTGCACACTTATACTTGTATAACCAAGAATTTAAAATATTAAAACGTTTTATATAGAAATAAATTATTTTCTTTTTTTTTAAATAAAATAGAATAACAAATTTGTAGATTTTGTTTAATTTATATGGTCAAAATTTATTGGAGCAAGAATTGTTGCAACAATTTGGATGAAATTTGTACAGTTTTTTTCTTTTACCGGTGAAAACATCTGAAAGTAGTTTTTGTGAAATCCGCCCACTGCCACGCCCATATTTTTTTGATTTTTGTTATTTTCTTATTTTAAGTGACCAGGAAGCCGAACATTTTTGTTTGAGGTTTTTTAAACTCAAGACATCAGATGCATATTTTTTCTGACCACTTTCCCGCCCACTTTAACGCCCCTTTTTTTTAATTTTCAGCTTAAAGTTCATTAAAAGCAGGCCTTTTTTTGATTAAGTTTTATATGTAGAAATTAATTTATGAAAAGTATTATTTTTTAGTAAAACCCGTGAACTGCCACGCCCCTTTTTGATATATGAAAGTGTTTTACCCTTAATACAAAAAAAAAAAAACGTAGTTCAAAAGTATCTTATTACTAGGTTATGTATCGATATTAATGTATGTTTAAAAGTTCTTTAGCCTCGTCAAATAATGCTTTGGTATCATTTTTTTTTTCTTGGTTTTACCAGACTAGATATATGCGGATCAGATGTATATAATAAAGTGTGTAGAACATCTTCGTTCGCAGCTGATCTTGAATATTTCTTTTGCAAATAAATTGTCTCATTTTAGTTTTTTTTTTAAATTTAATGCGAATCCTTCAAACGCTTTATTGAGAATAAAAGCTTAGTCATCTCATTACATTATCTATGAATGTTGCCTCTTGATTGATTAATGTTACAACAACAATTTGGCTGTCCCATGCCAACTCTATTACCTTTTAGACTATTTTCACATGCTTTTGTTGTTGCTTTTGGTATTGGTTACGATTCAGTTTACATATTGTATGCAGTTCTCTTTTAAGTGAACTGTTAACTTTTTGTTTTCTTCTGTTTTCTTTTATTTATACGTACCTACATTTGTATTATATACAACATACCCCACACACCCCCTCCCACCCTCAAATGCTTGGCATTTATTTTTATTTGATTATGATTTTTTTTAATATAAATATGAGTAAGGAAGTTTAAAATTGGAAAACAAATATTTTATTCTAAAAATAAAATTTTTAATTTTAATAATATTGGAAATAACTGATAAAAACTTATAAATTTTTTGGAATCATAGTCACTTATATGATGTTTATGAAAATGTGTTGCACATGTTTTAACAGTTATTTTTTTGAATTTTTGACAAAAAATAACATTTTTTTTTAAATTTTGAGCTAAAGTAATAAAATAATGGTGTAAAACTTTTTGGAATACATATTTATGTTCATCAATAAAGGTACCATATTTTTGCCAAATTTTAATTTTTTTCATCACTTAACAATAAAGTTATAAGAATACGAATTTTTATTCTAAAAACTTATTTTTCTTTCTCATCATACATTTTTTCTTCTTAAACAAAAGTGCATGAAAATGCGAAAGTTTTTATTTTCTCTTCCAAATTGTAAATATTTTTAGAATACAAAACAGCCATTAACTAAACGGAGGCAGCCGGAGCTAACAGAGAAAACTTTAATTGAAAACAAAAAAATGAAAAAGATACTGCACCTTACTCATTTTTTTTTATGAATTTACTGGTGAACTAAATTAAAAAAATATATAACTGTTTTGTAAAGAAGAGGGCTTGGGCTTTTCAAAAAGGTATAACACTTATACATTCTGTCCAGGAAAATACGAAATAATTGACTTCAAACTCTCACTTCTAATAATTCTAAAAAATAAAAATATCGAAATGTCATTTTTAACGGTAATTTTAGGTACATAGAACAAAAGTAAAATACAAAAAATTTATTGTGTTTGGAAGAACCCTATTTCTTGTATATAATCCCATCATTAGATTTTTCAAATTACGAAATTCACCAAAACCATTTTTGAGATGGATTTCATCATTTGGTCCCATAGTGCGGCGGCGCGGCGGCGTAGCAGCCTTCGCTGGTATTCTAAAGATGTGAAACTTCGATTTGAAATGGCTGAAATGTGCTCCGCGGTTCCTTTTTCCATGCAGCATTGAGTGCCTTTTTTTATTTTACTAGTTTATGAAATGTTTATACCGAGATAATTGTAGTTAATCATAATTTCAATATATCGATTTTCAAAATTTCCATTTCTCGTTACGACAGATGGGGCCACTATCGTTGCAGAAGATCGTGACTTTCGATTTGCTGAGGTTTCCCTGAAGTCTCCTAAAGTTGCAGTAATCAGCTATTCTATTGATCATCAGTTGGAGACTTTTAGGCGTTTAAGCAAATACAACAAAGTCGTCTGCAAAGTTTAGTACTTTGACTAAAAGGTCTTTAAAAACTCTTGTTCCACATTGTAGAACATCCTCAAAATCATCAATGTAAAGAGTGAATAGCAGAGGGCTTAATGTACAGCCTTGTCTCAGGCCGATTTCTACCTGTTATGATTTAGATCAACAGTTGTTAAGCGAAATCGTGGAGGAAGAAGAGTCGTACAACGCCTCCAAAATGCTCCCAAATTTAGTTGTTTAGTTTAGGCATAATAGCTCTTTTGTTTATATTATTAAAAGTGCCGCTTTAATACCCCGATTATGGTTTGCGAATCGAACGTTCGAGGTGAGATTTTTAAATTAGCGAACGACATACTACGGTTGCCGAACTTTACAATTCGAGTTCGAAATTTGATTGTTTATTGAAAATATCAAATATATGACATTTAAGTCGAATCAAAGTTTCTCGATTCGCCAACCGTAATACTAATTTCTCACACTCACATATTTCTTTGTTCGACTCGCCAGTGGTAATAAGGGTGTAAATTTTATAATAGAAGCATAAACATAGTTGCTTTTTAGCTTTCATGAGAATCTCAGCCATGCTCT
Organism: Philhelius festivus; assembly: GCA_963931855.1. NCBI lineage: Eukaryota > Metazoa > Arthropoda > Insecta > Diptera > Syrphidae > Philhelius > Philhelius festivus. The sequence goes on along the minus strand of OZ007556.1, from coordinate 3,687,424 downwards.
TGACGTGAGTGTGTAAATTTGGTCTTTTCTAAAATAGTTTCTGTGGAACCCAGCTAGGAATTTCTCAACAGATTATTATCTTGCACCCAGTTGTATTTTCTTTTACACAGAAGTCTTGTGGATATTTTCGTTGAAGAGTTCAGCAACAAAATTCATCCGTAGTTTTTAGGTATTGTGCCACCTCCTTTTTAAAAAATTGGAGCAACGATTGATTTTTTGAAATAATTTTGTACGCAGTAGTGATCATATGCATAGTCTATTGCTATAGTAAAATTGTCGATTTGTAGAATTCCGTAGGTATTCCGTTGGAAGCAGAAGCTTTGTTCATTTTTAGTTTATTCGGAACGAGTTTTACTTTAAAAGTCGGCGCAAGGCTTCATTTTCATTGAAAGATATAGCAAATTAAAAAGCTGAGAAACCGTCTTTATTGAGGATGGAAAAATGTTTTTTTTATGTCTTTCAGATTAAGAGCAATAGTTGATTGTAGGCAAGCCTTATTTTTGTTATTAAATTGAACTTTCCCCCAAAATTCTGCTGCATTTCTACATCATGAGAGATCCTTGGCTATGTCTTCCAGGTAAGCCTGACGTTTGTCAGCAAAAGTTCTAAGAACTTGCTATTAATGTTTAAAGAACCTTTCTGAATCTTTATCTTCAATTTTACGTTTTTATCTTATAACGTGACAGTTTCTATATTTGTTTTTAAAAAAGCTATATTTGTGTAAATACATATTAAAAACTCCTAAAATAATTTTCAGCAAATAAAATTAAAAATGTTGAACACGCTATCAAATCTTTTCACTTACCTACTAGGGGTGTGCCAGGGTTTCTCACTGGTCCTGAGCCATTAAGTCGAATGGACAGTACCTACAGTAAAATATTGCATGAAGCAGTAAAACCGGGTAAAGCATTCCACATTCGTGTAGTGCGGCTAAAGAAAGAATTTCGGAACTTAAGAGTACGTGAAAAATTGGGTTCATGGGTAAACTGATGGGATATGTACGAGAAAGAAAATAAATTCCTAATCTTCTATGTGCATGCTCTGCTATATCTCATAGACTTAGGCTCCATCTTGAAGTATGATTCTTCAAGAAACCTAGTGATCTTCTTATTGTAGACATTTGCTGTCTCACTCACTAAAGAGCTCCAAATGGTTCAATGTCACAATGGACCAGATCTGGGGTGGAATTGGCTAAGGTGATTGTGATTGTCATTTTCAAACGAAGATTATTAGATAATAGAAATTAAACGAAAATTAAGATTGCAATATTCCAAAAAAAAAATATTATTTTGAAATCTTAAGACAATACCAATGAATGACGAACAGGGATAGTCTTCAAATAACAGAACAAAGGGTAGCTAGAAAGTCTAACAGATTTACCGCAAGTTTTTCTAATCTTTTAGCCCAATCAACAAAGGTTGCATTTTTATTACGAAGATAAACTAAACAATATGAGTTACTTTATTATGGATTTACATTTGGTAAGCCACCGCAAAGTTAATATACAGAGATTTGATATTGTGTTCATTATATCTTTCTACTGAATAAGTATTTTTATTATATTGAATTTAATACATTTTTTTTCATACAATTTTTTGAAAGAAAGTACAAAAAACTTCCAATTTAAGATGAAAACAAGTTGTTCATAGAAAATAACATATACTTATGTGTACATCTTATATGACAGATAATGACAAACGATAAAACAATGATAAACGATAAACAATGAAAAAAGATAAGTTTAATAAATAAACAAATAATAAATCAATAAATAGAAAAACAATTTAGTAAAAAAAAAATAAATAAATTTACAATTAATAAATCAATATACAAGTATAAAAAAAATAAGTAATAAATCTATACAAAATAAGTAATTAAATAAATTAACAAACAACAAATAAAAAAATCAAAAAACAACAAACAACAAACAAATAAATTATATCTCAATGAATAAGTTACAACACAAATAAAAAACTAATTAGATAAATAAATAAATCAACAAATAATAAATCTGGAAATAAATAAATATATGAATATCTATAGCAGGGTTGCAAAAGCTTAAGTCACTTGTTAGCTTAAGCTTGGCTTTAATTCACAAGCTAGTGAGTGACTTAGGAATTAAAAAAAATATAATTCAGCAGCTACGAACTGACTTATGAATTAAAAAAAATTTAATTCACAAGTCAGTTGGTGACTTGTGAATTAAAAAAAATTAAATCATAAGCTTCTTAGTGACTTATGAATTAAAAAAAATTAATTCAGAACCTACTAAGTGACTTATGAATTAAAAAAATTTAAGTCATGGGCAAGTAAGTGACTTATGAATTAAAAAATTTTAATTCCCAAGCTACTAAGTGACTTAGGAATTAAAAAAATTCAAGTCATGAGCAAGTAAGTGACTTTTATGAATTAAAAAAATTCAAATCATCAGCAAGTAAGTGACTTATGAATTAAAAAAATTTAATTCAAAACCAACTTAGTGACTTATGAATTAAAAAAAAAATTAATTCATAAGTTAATGGATAAATGCTGATTAGAAAAATTATGAAATGGATAATTTATAAGCTAGCGTGATAATCTTAAGATTTAAAAACTAGATTTGAAAGCTTTCGTTAATAATTAAATAATTATGTAGTCAAAACAAGCTTAAAAATTTCCAATCTACCAACTAACTTATGAATTAAATTTTTTTTAATTCACAAGTCACCAACTGACTTGTGAATTAAATTTTTTTTAATTCATAAGTCACTTACTCCCTGATGACTTGATTTTTTTTAATTCACAAGTCACTTAGTAGGTGGTGAATTAAATTTTTTTTAATTCATAAGTCACTTTGTTGCTCATGACTTAAATTTTTTTTAATTCATAAGTCACTTACTCCCTGATGACTTAATTTTTTTTAATTCATAAGTCACTTGGTAGGTGGTGAATTAAATTTTTTTTAATTCATAAGTCACTTAGTAGCTTAGGATTTAAATTTTTTTTAATTCATAAATCACTTTGGGGTTGTGAATTAATTTTTTTTTAATTCATAAGTCACCAAATATCCTATGAGTTAAATTTTTTTAATTCACAAGTCATCTATAGACTTATGACTTAAGGATTTTTTAATTCAAAAATTCGCAACCCTGATCTATAGATAATTAGACTAATACATAAAAATACATAAAAAAGAAATATGGTTATGACACTATTTGATTGATTAACGGATTATCGGAAAATCCGCACTTCAGCACTTTAAAATTAAGTATTAAGTTTTCCGATTCTTTAACAGGTCATTTCAAAATTTGCTTTTTCGGGCAAGTCACTGGTGGAATGGTATCGAGAGAGGTTAAGCATCATTGTAAGTAATTTGTTTTGAGATATTTGCAATTTATTAACATTGAAATTAAGCTCATTGCTGGGAAGGATTTTCTTTTCCTACTAAAAAAAGGCTTGAATTTTGTCAGCAAAATAGATTCTCAATTAACGTTGGAAATAAGGTCTAAGGGACAATTCAAACCATTGGAGAAACCAATATCTTCAGCAAACTATAGAAACTAGTATAGTAAAGATTGAGTTGACATAAACTAAAAACATAATTGGACCTAATCCACAGCCTTGTGGAACATCTTACCTAAACAAAACGTTAGTTTGTTCATTATGCCATCGATTAAACTCATAGTGAACAGTGAAGCCAAAAACCATAAAATAGAGCTTTTTTCAAATTTTCTCAACAAGAAATTGTTGGTTAAAATGTAGAATTCTTTAATTATGTCAAAAAATAAGTCAGCCGTATATTTTTTATTATCGAGTTATCACATTTATTGGAAACAAAACTGTAAAATTCTATCTTGGGTCTTTTAGAAAAAAAAAAACAGATTGTACAGGATTGATGAATACAGTTTTACCTAAACAGAACACTTTATTCTATTTTTTTAGTGCAAATAAAAATGACAACCCACCCATATGACATATATTTTTGAATTTCCATATTCCTTCCAATCTTGAAAAAACATTATAAAAAGATAAAAGAGATTCCTAATCTATATATGCTATTTTTCCAACAGGGGATTTATCTATTTCGTTCATTTGAAACTCACCTGTTCTTCGCGATTAATTGAGCATATGCCAATAATACCTTCTTAAATTTAGGGTTGCAAAAGTATCATTTAATCAGCAATATACTCTGTTGCCGCCGCGCCGAGCCACCGTTACCTCTTCAAATGATTAACCTTTCCAGAAAAAAATCATCGTTTAAGTAGATCTAGATACATTCTTTTATAATATAATGATGTTGAAAGAGATTAAAGGTTGCATCTAAATCTCTTAACTGAAAATATCTACGGAACGTGCCTGTGGTTCATATATAGAGGGTGCCGTCGGTAGTTGCATGGCAACTTTTGATTTTGTTCTTTCGACTCTACAAATTTAAAAAAAAAACCTTGCCATATGGTTGTTTTTGTCTGGTTAAATGATATTCATAGCTTGAAATAATTTTTCTAATGAGCTGAATGTGACCAATTGAGGAGCGGGTGTACTAATCTGTCTGTTTGGTTTCCAAGGACACATATTTTGGAACTTAAAATGGCCTAAATACCTGTTGTCTTTTAAATATTTGTATCTTTTATATACATTAGATATGTAGGTGACTGCGGAAGAAGTATGTTATGAACTCTAATTTTGTTCAATATATAATTTCCCAATTCACCCAAATTCTTGTCCGACTGAACTTTGCTTTTGAACTCAATTACTAAATAAAATTTGTACTCTGTTAAATTTAACCAAAATCAGTTCAGTTATTTGCTGTGAAATTCACTTGGAATTAGACCCTGAGATTTTACAAAGAATTATAGGCTAAGTTAAGTTATTTAGTCAAATCTTATTTTTTTTTTAATGCGTATGAGTTATATTTATCACTGTCAGGCTTTTCGGTCGAGGTCAAAATTTTGCCAGATGGACTAAAACTCGCATACAAATTAGAGCTGCTACTTAGCAATCAAATTGTTGCGAACTCTTTTAGTAAGTAATCATTCAAGAATTAAATAATTGCCCGATAAATTTCAATAAATGCTATTTTTAGTTTTTAATATTTACCAATATATTTAGGGGAATTTAATTCCTCATCATCAGGGTCTATGAATAATATTTGTTAAAAATTATGATAATTTAATAATAATTCAAAACAAATATTATTCATAGACCTTGATGATGAGGAATTAAATTCCCCGAAATATATTGGTAAAAACTAAAAATAGCATTTTATTGAACTTATAAAGAAATACAAAAATAAAATATGAAATTTTATTTAAAAGTTCAGCGACACGAAAATAAAAGTAAATAAATAACAAAAATAAATAAAAACTATGTCTGATATTTAACATCACAGACAAAATTACGTGGAGAAGTGATAATTCGTAAGTAATAGCCATTTCCAGCATTTGATTTAATTAGAGAATATAAAGATTTGAGAGAGTCAGCAAGAGTTGATTGCATCCAACATTGTATTACAACATCTTAGTAGGAAAGCCTCTGACATCTACAGCTACACCCCACTGTCACACATCCTCTCTCGAAAAGAACAACTCAAATCTCCCCAAATATCTAGTTGATAAGTCTTTTTGCAAGTATCAGAAAGGTTTTTGGGAAAGATATTATTAGAGTTTAAATTGGTGGAAGGCAGAAATATTTTTGGTTACTAGGCGGTACATGACGCAATTCATGTCGCTTCTAAACTAGTCTGTGATATCCATCGAAATGATGTTTATGCGGTTGATTTGATGAAAGCTTCCGATACTGAAGGGTCAGAGAAAACCTTCCAATTGGTATGGATGAAGGTATCATCCATATTGTTATACAAACTTCGTTCTTAAAATTAATTGATTTGGTGGAGTGACAACTCTAGAAGAAGCCTAGCTAAGTGATATATAGAACTCACCCATTTATGTACGAGTATACAATACACATGCGTTATTAGTAGGCAGTAATGGAGGGGTCATCTTTTCATCTCTTGACAAGAGAGACAAGATAGAATTCAAAAAAGAGCTATCAAAATGATAGGTGACCGTTGTCTAACTGAAACATTTGTATCCCTCGAGCACCGCCGCAATGTTTCATGTCTATTATTATTTTACCGCTATTTTCATAAACAGTGCTCTAGTGAAATTGCCAGTTGTATTCCGCCCCTGAAACAACTCAACCGTAATACCCGACTTCTAGGAATGCTCATCAGTTTACCCTTGAGCCCAATTTCGGACGTATAGTCAAGTGCAGAGATTCTTTTTTTAGCCGCACTACACGAATGTGGAATGCTTTACCAGGCTCATTGTTTCCCACTCATTTCAATGTGCAGACATTCAAAACCAATGTGCATCGGTATCTCCTTCCTAATCCTATGTATCTCATTTTCCTAATTGCTCGCACTGTGTTTAACATTATAAGGGTATTCATAACCCCTTGAGTGCGCGTATAGTATAAAAAAAGAGCTATAGGTACTACCTTGCAAGAAGTATTCATAAGGAGGATTTTTGTTTTTCGCTGACATAAGGTGGGATCCGAACCCCAGACCACCGGCATGACAGTGTAACACACTTATCACTGCACAAAAAGTATAATACAAAATAAAGAACACAATTTGATTTAATGGACTTTGTGAATAGAAAAAACTAAAGGCTATTTTTGTAAGAAGTCAAAGCTAGTTAAATAGTTCCAGCTTAAGCTTTGTTTTATGTGAAAAAAAAAGATTGCGTTAAACAGCTTTTAGCTAGACAATTTTAGTTTAAGCTTGAGCTTTCGGTTGCTTATTAATATTTTTCGACTTAGAATCTTTGGCTAAAACTGATATTTTCGGAACCAAGAAGCAAAGCAAGGGAATTTTTTGCTCTATATGGAAAATATTGTTTTCATTACTTAGCAGTAAGTCCAAATAAGTGTGTCTATGCAACGAATGGACTAATTTGCTTCAAATTTTGTACAGAGTATTTTTATGTCATTGCCTAGAGGAAAAGTTTGAACTGTTGTGCTGGCTCATCTAGGACAGGTAGTTCAAATACACTAATTTTGATATTTCCAAATTTTATCAAAATCGACTGTAAATATTTTTTTAAGCTTCGTACCTGTGAATATGATGGAAATCTAATATGAATGTGAACGTTTTCCATAATCTTATTGGCCACATGCTTAATAGTTTTGCATATAGTGTGTTGAGCTCCAACATCTTATTATGCAACTGCACCTCAAAAAGGAATCTTCACTAATTTCTGACCTTTTTCGACAAAATTTTGCCAATGAAGAGAATTTTAAAATATAAGAATTAGTTACAGATTTTTATTCAAAGTTCAGGAGTTCTGAAATTTTTGCAGTTTTTACTATTATATTCTAAGCTAAGCTATTGTTAGTCAAACAAATTGAAGTTTAAGCTAGAAAAATAATCTAAAGGTACATGTGGAGTTTAATGCTTCGAAAATTCAATGCTGTCTATTGCCGTTAAAGCAAAATATACCCCTTATGCCATTGTCCCAGAATGGCACTTGCATCGAAGAAACCACAAAGCTCTCAGTACTCGGTATGTGTGCCAACGACGATCTTCATTGGAATGATCACATTCTCTAAATGCTGCTAAATGCTTAGGACTTCTATATAGATGTAAGAAATTTTTCACCCCTTCTGATCTGGCCATTTATAAAGCGTTTATACTTACGTCCAAAACTCGAGTATAACTCACATCTTTGGACAGGTGCATTACGAACTTCTCTCCACTTATTGAATAGAATTTATAACAGAGCGTTAAAACTGATAGGAAACAGAGCTATCATGGATTCATTCCCATCTCTTGAACACCGTCGGAATGTTTCATGTATTTACTTTTGCTTATCGCTTCTTTCACAAGCAATACTCATTCGATGTATCCAGTTGAATCCCTCCCCTTTATCAGCCTAACTTTGGTCGTACCGTCAAATGTAGAGATTCGTTTTTTAGTCGCACAACACGATTGTGGAATAACTTACCCGGCACGGATTTCCCTTGCCATTTCAATTTGCAAACATTCAAAACCAATGTTCATCGACACCTCCTTTCTCTTAAGATACCCTTGAGCGCTTGTGAATTATAAAAAATAAAATGCACGACTGGGTCGCACGAACTTGCTCCTATGTAATCGACTAGGAATTTTAAAAACGAATGTTATTAGAGAAAACTGTTCATAAGGATAAAATTAATTTTTAAATTCTTTTAGTAGTATAAATGGACCAAGCGGTCTCATAAACACAGACATTAAAAGTCTCCTTCGCTTCATCAGAAGCTCCAAATGGTTTTAACTAACTAGTAGGAAACCTTTTTGTTCCCTATTAGATCGTGGTATCACAATGGACCTCTAATGGTCTAAGTGTGTCAGGCGCCTTAATGACAACCACTTTAACCTAACCCAACAGAATGCTATGCAAATTTGAATTTATGCAAGAACAAAAATTATAAGTCCTTGTAGTTGTTTCTTTAAAAGAAGCTTTTATATACAAACTTTTTAAAAGCTTTTTAAGAAAAAATTTTGGTACGCTAATTTAAAGTTTTTATTATTGTTCGAATAAAAATTAAATTTACGAAAAGAAATATTGACCCGTTTCGGAGATATCGAATTTTCAAAAAAAAAAAAAGAAAAAAATAGATTTTTTTTTTTCAAAAATTCAAAAAATATTTATTTTAAAGAGTTGAAATGCAATGTGTTTAAGACTTTTTAGAAGCTTCTCTATAAAAATTTTCATTAAGATCCCTTATGTGGATAATGAGAAATTCAAAGTTCGAAAAAATGGTTCTATGGTAGGTACAAGCTGTAATATCTTAATTTCAAAAATTTTTTTTTATTAAATTAAAGATCGTAAAAATTAATTGAAAGAAAAAAAATTATCAAAATTCTAGGCGCCGTTTTCGAGAAAAATACGATTTTTGAAAACCATTTTTTTCAATTTTTTAGCATTTGTATGGTAGAGGTACCTTTATTTTTAGGTAAAATAAAAATTTTTTTCTCACATTTTGTAGATTATATTGAGAAACTTTTATTTATCAAGTTTAAAAAAAATCTAGCATGGGGTTTGCGAAATATTGAGTTGTTTCAAGTTGTTTTTTAAAAATCCAAAAAAAATTTTTTTGAAAATTTGAGTACACAATTCTATTTATGTTTTTGGGAAGCTTTAGCAAAAAAAAAAAAAATTTATCCAAATCGGCTTAACCGTTTTTGAGAAAATCAAAAACAAAAAAAAAAGGTTCATTAAATGAAATTTTTCTGTATTTTTATTTTTAGAATCTGTCGAACAGTTTTTGAGAAAAAAAAATTATTATAAAATTTCGAAAAAAATTCGTATGGCAGGTATCCTTATTTTTGGTCTTAAAAAAAAAAAAGAAAAAAACGTGTGGGGGGAAAAAATTAAAACTGATATCTACCAAGTTTAAAGAAAATCGGCCCAGCCGTTTAGCCTGTAGTCGAACAGACAGACAAACAGACAGACAGACAAACAGACAGACAGACAGAATTGCGAGACCCACTTTTTTAGTCTTCGCTATCATCGTAATGTCAACTTTGATCGAAATCTCGAGTTCGATTTTTTTTACGAATGCATAACTTGCCTTATAGTACCTATAAGTCGCAAGTAAAAATGAAATTAGGTGTGTGAAAATAGCTATTTCTAGAAAACATCTTTTCCTTGTCCTGTCCTTAAGCTTGGTTTTAATCTTGCAAAACCTGGATTTTACTTAAAAATCCGAGTCTTAGCTTTAGCATACTTTTTTGTTCATAATACACAATTTGTGTAAAAAGATTCCCAAGGCTTCAGGCAAAAAACGGCCAGAATTATAAAGTAATATCTGAACAACCCAATGTTTTTTTGTTAAATAAGTTCAAGAGTGCTTTAAGATATTGGCTAAAATACTCATGAATTTAAAGGCGATCGACTTAAGTTTTCCATTTATCACTTACTGTATTTAAGAAAAGGGGACTTTTAGTGTTATATTGGATTAAAATCTCGAGATCGATTGATTTTTAAGAGTTAACCTATAAATTGCTCTTGATCGTGATAATAAATAGGAAAGTATGAAATCTCTCGGCTTATTTTAAGGAATCATACACTCAAAAACGTTACCAAATAATTTTCTGATAAAAGATTTTTACTTTTAACTTTTTTTTTTTTTTGAAAAGTGTCACTCTAATAAAAGGAAACTGAATTTGATCTGAAAAATAAAAGAGTACTCATTTTTTTTAATCCTCACGCCCTTTCAATAGCCTGCATTTTATATTTAATTTTTTTCCTTCTTATGAGAAATATAAAAGTATAGTTTCGTTTTGCATCAGACAAAGGGACTACTCTTATCCTTATCGACTGAAGACTTTTCTTGTCGATCGTTGTTGTCGTCTCCTTTGACAGAACTGAAAATCGGTCTATCAAATTGCACTTTGTCTTGGGTGCCGTTGATGGAATTGCTTTACCTAACCTTATTTAATATTTGTCTATATAGATATTGTGTCTTTATATATGTATGTATATGCAAGAAAAACATCATGACTCGGAGGTAGGTATTAACTTTAATCCTTTTCCAATATAAAATAACTTTCTGTCTTGCTGGTTGGGGGGTTTTCTCATCATATATTATGATCTTTGGTTTCTCTTTCTTGGCCACCAATGGATTCTCACTTTTTCATGCAGGTATTGAATTTCTAAACAAAAATTTCCGATCGAATATTTTAAGTTTTATTAGTTTTTGATTGGTTCGACGGTGACGATATTTGAGCTTCTTCTTTCTTGCTTTGGGCTTCATGTGATGCATGCATATCACATCTTAAAATCTTGACCGAGACCGATAAAAGACTTTAGACGACTTATAAAATTTGTCCATTATGAGATCAATTTTAAATTAATATAAGAAAAAATAAAGTTTTATAAAACGTGAGAGTAGAAACATCAAGGGGGTCCTGACTTAGTTTTATAATCTTAATAATGAGTCTGTCAAATAAGAATTTCTAATAAAGTTTCATGGGAAGTGGTTTTGTCTTAGATTTAAGTGAGAGGAAATTGCAATAATCCCTAAGTAGCCTAAATATATTTTTTTAAATTCTATCAATTTAAATTTTTTGTCTTACCCAGATGATAGAGATGAGCTCCACATATCGAGTAATAACATAGATGATGACGTTATCGGCTGTTATATTTACCTGGAATATATAAATAAAAATAAAAGGACAATTAGAAGTATTTTGTATACTATAAACACACAACTAAGTATATGCATGTATGTATGTATATCTTATTTAAATCAAAATACTAAGGCAAAATTGATTGCAAATAACCCTAAACTTTTCTTAAAACGATAATTTCTTATAGTGGGAAGCGTTAAATATCACGATAATTAACAACGTCAAAAATTCGTAATCGGCAAAATAGAAAAGTGATCAATCAATTTCCATTCAAATATCAATTAAAGGTTTCTTTTTTTTTGATGAAAATCGGTTAAGGTTTTAGAAGTTTCATCCCGAATAGGGGAAAATTTATCAAACCGAAATAAAACTCATGGTTGGATTTGAGCTGTAAACACTATCAGGGTGAGAGAAGCATATTCCCGAGGTTATAGATCTTCAAGAAAAAATGTAGAACAACTTGTAACGGTCCTATTAAACGAAATAAATTTTTTCATGATAAAAGCAAGACCAATTTTTTGTCTTTTCTTAAAAACATACGCAATACAAGTTTGTGTTCGATTCTGATGCTCATCTTCAATGGCACTCCTTCTGTTAGCCCGCTGAAGAAAGTGAAATTGCTTGCAGCAAGTTTTGCTATTAGCTATTGAGGCTGTCAGAAAATGTCATGACTCCTTCTAAACGCAAATAATTTTATGTAACAATATTCTTCTTTTGCACTCGTATAGTTGCAAGAGTACTGAAATATTTCGATATACACATCTTCGCTGGCTTTGATAGAATCCCTACTGTTGCTCTAAGGTGTTCTTCAAAACAAACAAAACCACTAAGTAAGCTTGGTCTCTTTCCGAGTTGATGTAAAGAAGCATTTGACCAGCCTGTCACTAAAAACGGCAAATCTTATTCCACCTATAACTATCATCCAATTAGACTTACTCCCCTTCTTTCCAGGTTTTTCAAGGACCGGGAGTGCAGCTTTCGTAGCAATAGGTCCAATGGTGATTTTGTGAAATATCTCATCGAGAAATGGAACAATCTTCACATAGTTTTGGAGGAAGTATATTGCGCTTGAGATATTCCAACAGCGTTTGATAATGTATGGAATCAATCTCTTTTTTCGAAAATACACGCATTTGTTATGGATGAATCTAACCGCTTTGTTCAAGTTGTATTGAATGATTTCAAAGGAAACCATAAAATAAATGCTAGTTTGCCCCAGGGGTGCTATTTGTCTCCGACTCTCTTTCTTACATTCATTAATAACCTCCTGCAATGGATTACTTCTTACCTAGAGAACAGTGAATATTATGTCCGGTTTAAATTCACACTTTCTAGCCCTTTCTGGTTTCCTCAAGGTAGTCATAGGCCCTCTCCTCTTTATCCTTGCAATTAACAACACTGACATGGTCATTAAACATTGTCAAACACCACCGATAGGAATTTTTTCAAAATCATCGCAGCACCTGAAGACATATCTCTCCTCCAAACAGATATCGACAGTTTCTCAACCTGGTGTACCAACAATTGCTTAGAGCTAAAGATAAGAATCTTGGCCTTTTATGTGACCGTGAACTTAAATTTCTACTTCATATTGAAGAAATAATCCATAAGGCCAACTCAGCATTAGATTTTATAAAAAGATGGTCTAAAGAATTTTCCAATCCTTACGTGACCCAAACGCTTTATAACGACTTCTACTTGAGTACGCGTCTCAAGTCTATATCAAGATATCAAAGGGCACGTGTAGTGCCAGAACTTGGCTGGGCACTACCGTGCCCTTTGATATCTTGATATAGACTTGAGACGCGTACTCAAGTAGAAGTCGTTATAAAGCGTTTGGGTCACGTGTAGTGCCAGAACTTGGCTGGGCACTACCGTGCCCTTTGATATCTTGATATAGACTTGAGACGCGTACTCAAGTAGAAGTCGTTATAAAGCGTTTGGGTCACGTAAGGAACAAACTCAGGCGATTTTTGACCCCTTCCCATCTTCAGTACCAATGAAGTCAGTAACTTAAAACTTAAATTTGGTAAAGTGTAAGGGCTGAAATTGCATACAAAGAAAAAAATATAAAATTAGCGGTTTTTCATTCAGAGGCGTGGTATCCGCCTTATGTAAATTATATATGGCGCACTTCCGATTGTACTAGAACAATGAAATTTGGTAGAACGGTAGGGCTCAAATCGCATATAAAGCGACCGAAAATAAAAATCGAGGTTTTCTATTCAGGGGCGTGGTATCCATCCACTTTCTCAGAAAATATTTAACTTGTATAGATCACTTCCGATTGCTGTAATTAAGGTAGGTATTGTTGTGAACAGAGCTTTATACTACTACATCACCATCTGTTGGGAAATTGCATATATAATTTATGGAAGAAACAAAAAGCTCTTTTCCAATGTCAAATGTATTTCCCCTTATTCCAACCATCTAGAACATTCCAAGATGAGAACCTTCGAGAACAACTAACTTGAGTATATAAGGGAGTGCTCGCGGTGAGCACGAGACAGTTGATTTTGGATTATGAAAGTGTGCAAAAGTATTGCTTATTGGATTATGTAATTAAACAAGTGTGATTTAAATTTGAATAAAGTTATTTGAGTTGATTATAAATTGAGATTTACTGTTTTGAATTGGAAAGTGTAAATAAAGAAGAGATACTTAAAAGAGTAATAAGTTTTATTTAAAGAACCTAGGAAAAATATTACAGTCTGTTAGTGTTAGGTATCTTGCCAGGATAAGAAGAAATAATTGAAGCGCAAATCAAAACAACCAATAACAAAAAGGAAATATACCAAAAGAAATAGGAAGCTATAAACTAAGTTGATTTTAGTAGGTAGAGTCCACCCTTCTATCTTTCCGTATTTTTCGAGATTTTGAAATGGTAAAATATTAAAATCTTTGCAAAAAGGAGTGAGATCAGACCAAAAACATAAATGTTAAAAAAAGAGCCAAGTTCTTCTATACAAAAACCTTTGTGAAACAAGTCAGCCATGAAAAGTACTGAAATCTAAAAGTACGCCAAGTTCTTACTTCATGAAGATTTAATACCGAATATTTAAAGTAGAATAATATTGAAACAGCTACAATGTAATAGAGAAATTTTATTATTTAATGATTACTGACTAAAATTTGATGGGATTACTTGGAAAGTTTTTTTTATGCTCAATTCGAAAGGTTTTAAAAACTTGACCAGTGAACCCATCAAATTTTAGTCAGTGATCATTAAATAATAAAATTTAAATTTAAATTTAAATATTCGGTATTAAACCTTCATGAAGTAAGAACTTGGCGTACTTTTAGATCTCAGTACTTTTCACGGCTGACTTGTTACACAAAGTTTTTTGTATAGAAGAACTTGGCTCTTTTTTTAACATTTATGTTTTTTGGTCTGATACATACATATATCAAGAATAGAAGGCATCCAACGATGATTCCTTCGTTTTGCACTTCGATTCCTTCCGTGGGATAATCCTTTGTCCCGCCCCCACTCTTAGTTATAAGTTTAGATTTAAGTTAGTTTGTAAGTTATACTTATAACTTGAATTTAGCTGAATAAATTGGGGTTGAGCACCCACTAAAAGAAAAAATTAAATTACCTGAAATGTCTAATCTATTTATTTTTTTTTTGCTGACGAACTTATTCTCAGCTTTTCATATTCGTCTCTAGACTCTCATCCCTGTTCTTTGGATGTAGAGCCTTAATAGCAGCGTATGATAAGCTCATTAAGCTCTGATCTTTAAAGCATTGCTCAATGAGCCATCAACAACTATGTACAATTTAATGCTTCAAAAACACTATGTTGTCTCCTGTCTTGTCAAAGAAACTGAAAAACTTTCAGATTATCCATGAACCCAACATCGAAAATATTGTTTAGTTCAGAAAGAGTCCCATAATTCTTGAGGCAATATGTCCTCACATTCTTGGCGGATATTCTGTTTGAAGGTTTTAAGAGTCCTAGCAGAACGGCTGCTCCGGGGACGAATAGTCTTGACAGCATCTCATATTGTCCCATACTCTTCTGAGTGAGCGGCTGAATGTCGTAGTGTTTGCCCAGTTTGTTCGGACGATCTGGAAATCTGCGCCAAAACTCAAGCAACCGTTGAGTTTTTTTGCAAAATCTATAGACTACAAATCGTCACCTGAGTTCTATCTTGTTCAAAGTCCATTTTGGAAAATGTTGGGAAAACGATTTTTTAACTTCAGAAGCAAACTTTTTACTTAAATTTGAAAGAAAATACTGTGGAGTTTTTTTCTCCATTAAACTCAATAATTTTTGTTTGCAAAATGATTTATAAATCTAGGTTTTATTAAATCCTGAAATAGTTAAAAAATAAAATCAAGTGGGATGTCATTTTGGATATTGAACAACGTTGTATGGGCTGTAAACAAGTTGATTAAATTGGTGGATATTGAACAAAAAAGCTGAATATTGAACAAAATAGAAGCACTTAATAATTAAATCATTGAAACTACGAAAATACTATGAAAATAGAACAAAATATTCTAACTCATTCTTTGAGTTAAGCACTAGAACATAATGGGTGATCAGAAAAAATATTGCTGCTGCTCGGTAGGTAATGAAATTCAAAATTTGTTAAACATTTTTTTGAATTCACTTTTTACCCTTCTTTTTTCAGATTAATACATTATTTATTTTACATACAATTTTTAATTTAAATTTTGTTATTGTTTTAAACAAACTGGCGCAAAATTTTAATTAAATTAGTACGATGTAAAGCTGTTTTAGTATGATACTAAAATCGTCGAATACCTTTATTATTTTTTTAGTATCGTGCTATTTACAAACGCCACACAAGGACTTAGTTCTTTACTCGAACTTTCATTGTTTTAGGTGCAATTTATTAAGAAAATTGCCTTAGCACGACAATAGTTAGAAAATTGTAAGAATTAAGAATGAGTTAGTAAACTACTTTAAATTTAGCAAATCGTTAAGAATTATCATACTAATACCTTAATAAAAGGCTGTTTAAAATTTTGCGCTACTGAGTTTTATTGTAATTGGTTTCTTATTATTTTTTCATAAAAATCGTTGTTTAAACCTAGTTTCATACTAACACAGATTTAACATCTTAATAATTCAACTAAAATTTTGTGCCATTATGATTTTATTTGTAATGCATTGAAAGAAGATCAGGGGCTTGTTGCTCAGATCATACACATCATACATTTTATACAACATACAACATTTTTATACAACATACACATCATTCTGTTTCTCAGATTTCATTGGAAGTGTTGTATGACATTTGTTTTGTTGTACGATGTGTATGATTCTGACATTTCATTATTATTTGAGTGTGAGGTTAATATAAATCTCAATTTTTAGTGAAGACGTGTTGGAACTAGTTGAAATTAATATACGTGTCAGATGACGCCCTAAAATAATAAAAGAACCTGTTAATTTCAATCTTAAAGATCCATATTTTGTTGAAAAATTTAGATTGCCAAAATTTTTTAGTGGAAAAATTGGGAAGATCAATTGTGCGTTCAACTAATTGCAACGAAGCCTTGTCACCTTTGCATGTTTTGTGAATGTCGAGCCAGAGAACTTCTCAAATAAATTTTGTTTCCCCAGCTTTGCCTGATGAAAACAATGTTGCTACATGTTACATGCAGCAGCCACTTTACAACAGAATTTTGTGCTGTATTAAATATATGATCATTTATAGGTAAATTTGCTGTATGATGTAAATGACACATTTCTGAGAAACAGAATCATACAACATTCCAATATTTCCAGTGTAATCTTCAGTCATACATTGTTGTATGACAGTGGATCATACAACAAAATTGAGAAACAGAAATCATACAGCAGAACTGTCAATATCATACAATGTATGATGTGTATGATCTGAGAAACAGGCCCCAGATTGTCGATATTGTATTTTTCTACATTGAAAGTAAACTTTTTTCTTGAAATTATTTTAGCTACTTTCTTTCACTTTGGTTCCGATCTTATCACAAATTTGGAATAAAACTGTCCTTTTTCAGAATCTTTTAAGCTAGGCGCGCAAATTCAATTTTTAGTTTCGCAACAGTTTGTGTTTTGACACAAACTAAACGATTGCCTAAAATGAGTTCGCTATTTTGTGTAACATATAATTATATGTTTTCTATAAGCAACCAAACAGTAGTGCAACTAAAAATTGAATGTGCGCGCCTAGCCTTAAGGTCCAAAATGAATCAAATATTTTCACACGTTCATCATAAGAAAATTTGGTGAAACAATTATGACTGCAACTAACGTTGCAAGCGAATGTCATTTGAATATTGCTTACCACCTTGACCCATCCATTTTTGTATATTTTGTTTCCACAAAAATGGTTTTCGATTTTTTTTTTACTCGATCCAGGGCTTCTCTTGGTGTAAAGCATGTAGTTTGTTTAGATAAAACGGAACCTTCTGCTGATACTACATTTTCCAATGAAGGTACTGAAATGACTTCTTCAGATAAAGGAGGTATATTAGAATTCTGAATCATAGAATTCTGAAATACCAGATCCTGGATGAGCTGGATTTATCATACTGTAAGCGACAAATATTGTATTCAAAAACTGTCTAAAGATAAAAGGGTTTCTCAAAATACCTTAAAAGCGTTTGAAGATTACGCTCCAACGTTTCGCTTACATCATATTGTGCTTACAGCTTCCAATGTTATATCAGTATTAATTTTGTGTGGTACATTCCAGTGCAGTGATATTGAACAAAAATGCGGTTTTCCGTCCACATAACTTTTTTAATAGGATTTTGTTCAATAACATACAAAACTAAATGGATTAGATATGGACATTGAACAACAAAGAAATACATGGTAGTTTTTTTTAAAGTTAATATAAAATTGTTCAATTTCATATAAAAACAAAAAGCAGTGGTTGATTGAATAAAAAAGACACTCAAAATATTTAATAAAGTGGTTTATTGAACAAAATAGTTCTTCATAACTGTAAAACTAAAAGAGATAGAAAAAAATGGAGTACGCCATTCGAAAGAGCATGTTCGATTTATAAAAACTGCATTTCTAACTCAATTTCGCCAAAAATGGTCTTTTGAACAAGATAGAACTCAGGCGACGAAATGTATACAGGATGCAAATATATATACGTATGACCCTATATTTTTAAGTACGAGTATGCTATGGACTTCGAAATCTCCAAACCGATTGAGCTCAAACATTCCGATAAACTTCAGTATTGACCCGATATTTTTTACTAGGTCTGCGTTCGATCTCCAACTATTGCCCCCTTAAAACAAATTTGTTTAAGGGACACCCCCTCTGTCGACGAAGAAACAAATCCTTGTCATGAAATAGTGCTTTTTATCTTAGACGGTCGGCCTCGGCAAAAAAATTGAATGTTCCCTCCATTCCTGACGGCAACATGAATACAATAATGATTGAGATTTAGCGTCAACAAGTTTTGTTTTAGTTTGTCAATTGTAAAATATTTGCGGCAACACACTTGATCGTTGTCCTTTTGGAAAAGAACATCTTTCTTCCCCAAATCCGGTCGCTTTTGCTTCAATTCGGCTTGGAATCGAACTACCTGCCTTGCCTAATATGCGCCGATGATCGTTTTATCCTTTTCAAGGTAATCGATTTGAATAACACCTCAAACAAACAACTTTGTTTGCTAGAAAACCCACCTTGACCTTCTTCGACTTCGATTTGTTGTGGTTAATCCATGTTTCATTCACAATTACGAAGGGGAGCAAAAATTTGGTCAAATTTTTCTTGTACATCGCCAAACACTCCCTTGAAGTTATCAAACGATTGCATTTATTGTCAATTGCCAGAAAACGCGGTTCCCATCTTGCGGAAAGCTTTTTTACGTCCAAATATTAATGTTAAATCAAAATCACTAATTTATTTGATAAGTTTGTGAACTTATGAAACTTTTGTTTGGTTTGCGTGGTGCAAAAGAAAATTTGTGTTCTTAAATCATTTATTAGAATTGCTTTCAAGATTGTGTCCAAATAATTTGTTAACAACGTTTTGAAGTTTAACAGCTGTCTAAAATTGGAGAAGTTTTTGAAATTCAACTGATATTCTCTTCAGCAAACAGATTGTAAATACTTTCGTTGTTTTCCCAGAATGGCCTAAATAATAATTTAAAAAGCTCGTTGCAAGTTTCCACCTGGCCCTCCCACCCCTCTAAGTCTTGAGTGGAACGATACATGAATATTTTTTACTCTTGAATGGAAATTTTTTAATAAAACTGATCTTTTCCAGATGGCAGAAAATAAGTTCAAAGCAAATATCATCATTTTCATCTAATTAACTTTCTACACCTTTACGACACTTATTTTCTTATTTTTTAATATATCATACCACATGACGGGATACCGCAATTATAAACCAAAAAACCCTCAAATTCAACCCACACAAGTGATGTGAAACTAATATGCAGTATCAACAGTTAACATATATATTCATATTATTTTTTGTGCCAATAAGGACGTGAATTCAATACGTCTCAGTCCATGATTCAACGGTGTCACCATATAATATAAAATCGCGGTTGTACACTTGACATCGGCAAACACTTCATATTCCGATATATAAATGCCAATATTAACTACCCCCCGCTATGCAAGCCTTCACAAAGCACCCGCTTCTCAACATTCATACTCAAACTCAAGTCTTAAGTGTCCTTGTCGCGAATAAGGTGGGCAAATAATATTTAAGCCCTCCGGGTACAAACCTATACTTGACTTATAAAAGAGGAAACGAAGAAGTCCTTGTTATTACGAAGCCGTATTAATTTCGATTTAACAATTGCCTCGAAGAAAGGACTAACAAAAAAAAAAAGTAAATTCATAAAAAAGGACGAAATTGTTGGAACAAGTATCAATGAATGCGCGTGTTCAGGGTGGGTTGTGTAGTTAGGATGTTCACTTTGAAATTTGTTTTTTTTTTTTTTCAATATGAAAAATTAAAGCCTTTTTTGTAAGCATCTTTTGGAATATATGTACATACATATCTACATATATGAAAAAATAAAATAATAAAAAACAAAAGTCACATGTGGTAAACGAGGTCCTTTTCTCCACTATTGAGCTACTTCACAAGGTACGGGGGTAAATCAACTGGACAAAAGCCCAAATGTGTAGCTTTAACAAATATTTTACACGATACCTTTGAATTGAGCAAACTATTAACTAAAACAAAACAATACTGTATTTTTAGATTAAGAATTTTTGTTTTTCAATTTGCTTTATATACAATTTGACTTAAAACTTATAACTAAATTTAATAATGTTGAGTCAACAATAGGTGTCCAACGTTCTTTTTTTGGATTTATATAATGCTATTTGCTTACAATATCTAGCTTTATGTATTTTTTTAAATATTAAGAGTATAATACTTTTTGATGAATTGGTTTTTATCCCCTGTAGTGCTAATTGTTGTTCTTCTGGTAGAACGATGCGTTGTCGATAAGTTTTCAAATTGAACGTTAGAGATGGCTCGACCGTAAAGATAGACACGAGTACCTCTCAGTAGGCTCTATTTATTGTTGGAGGAGTTGTTGCACTTCTGTGTTGGGCCGCCTTGGCAGGGTCCGTCTTAATTTCTGCCCTAACCCGGCATCTACCGACCTTTCCTTTCCGACCTACTAGTGGGATCTTACTTTTTTGTTTAACCTGCTACGTAACAGACTTTTGGTCATCCCATCCCCAAACTCTCCACGATCAATACCAGTCATAGAAATGCTGCGAGCAGAAGTAAGAAAAGATCATCGGGGGTTCGTTTCAAGTCAAAATTTAAGAAGGCAAGATTGCTCAGAACGGAGAAGTTTGAATTGTACTTGAAAAGAACATCACTGATATAGGCACCAGAAGATCTTGATGAGAACAATAGTCTGCTAGCTGCACAAGAAAAGGCCGTCAAGCAAAATAAGTCTCCTGAAGAGACTATCAAACTACCAACAAAAAAATTATGTCTGATGGTCTGAAAAAGACTGAGAAAATGAAATCTTCCAGAGCAGAGCAAACGTGTACTCAAAGTGAGGTTGTCGTGGATGATCGCCAGTTATCGGTAGAAGATGAGCCCTCCACAAACAGCAGCTTGTTGGAAAAGTTGATTCCCAAATACTTCGTAGATGACTTGACTGTTTCTTCTGTGTTGTTTAAGAGGCTTGACGTTGATGGCATCACAGCGTTTTGCAAGCGCTCGTCTTCGAATTAAAGTCACTCATGCCCGGAAGCAGATGAGTTCGGTCTTTTCGTTGTTTATCTTCTGTCCCCGTTGATGCATTATTTCCATAAGTTTGTTATGTGCTCCTGTACTCTCCTGGCAACAATTTCTTGTGAAAAACCGTGGCGTATGTGATGAAACCGTGTGCATAACATGTAGCTTCGCCTTTGATCCTGGCATGTTGGATGAAAGAAATGTTGAACAACAGCGGTCCAAGTTTTGATCCTTGATGCACTCTAGCGTTGATTCTCTATATGTCTCGTGTTTTGCTAGGTATACATAAAAAACTCTATGGGATTATTCTTGACAAGTGATTTGGAAGTTCAAGTTCCGAAAGTTCGAAGTAGTCCTATAGTCCTAGTCATCTCTGCAGAAAATGTGGAGTTTCATCGAAATTAACGCCTCCAGAATCTGGCTTATACACCAGAGTACCGAAAATGCGCACATTTGCCCAGTTTATCTTAATCGTTCTTCGGGACGGGGACAACTTTTTCCATTTTTCAGGATGCATGGAAACAGTTGTTCTTCAGACAGTTGTTAAAGATTATAGTCAGCCGGAGAACAGCTTTCCTTTCCGGTGATGATAATGTCAACATTCTCGACAAGAATGAAAAAATCTGTCAGTATCCTCTCCAACGACGGGTTTCCTCGTTGAAAGCCACTTTCTTCTTCTTGGAATAAGTCTGGAAAGTGAATGTTGGCGAAAACGTTTCATCAGAAGTTGTTGAAACTTCTTGCCCGTGAAAGATGGTAATGAAGTTCGGTCTTCCAACAATCAAGTTGATCTATTTTAATGTTTCAGTGTCAGTGCCATGTTTGATATCTCCAAGTCTCTTCCTGGAATCCTTTTCCTGGTTATCTTTAATTGCCTGGTTGAACATTGTGTTGGTGCACTGAAGTTCTAAATGCAGTCACTTTTCCTGCTAAAGGTCCTGTATTATATTCTTTGGAAAGTTTTGCTGAGTCTTTGCCGAAGAACCTCCAATATCCGAGACAATTTCCATGTTGGGAGCAGAACATTAAAACATTAAACACATATTGAGTGTCGATCCTCCGCTCGTGGCAAGCGATCGCGAGTTCGCAAAGTTCCGTCTCGTTTAATAAAAATAAACCCTTATTCTTTAGATTAGAAATTACCTTCTAGATCGTTCAATACATGTTGTATTGAACGGTTTCAATTCTGATCTTTACAAAATAAATGCTGCTGTTACCCAGGGCTCCGTTTTGTCTCTGACTCTCTTCCTCATTTTTATAAATGATCTCTTGTCTGAAACTTCTAATTCACTGTTTTGCCGACGACTCTACTCTCAGCTTTTCATACTCGTTCCCAAAATTACGTCCATATCCTTCGCAAGTGAAATTGCAACGGTATTGTATAATTAGCTCATTAAACTCCGATCTTTACAGCATTAATAAATGGGGTATGAAAAATCGTGTGGAGTTTAATGCTTCGAAAACTCGATCCTGTCTATTGTCGTTGAGGCAAAATGTCCCCCTTAACTAATTGTCCCTGAATGGCTCTTGTTTGAAGAAAGCGAAAAGCTCTCAGTACTCGGTATGTGTGTCAACGACGATCTTCGTTGGAATGATCACATTCTCGAGACCGCCAAAAATTTTGCTAAATGCTTAGGATTTCTATATCGATGTAAGAAATTTTTCACCCCATCTGTTCTGCCTACCATTTATAAGGCGTTTATACGTCCAAAACTCGGGTATAACTAAAATCTTTGGGCAGGCGCAGCACAAACTTCTCTCAGAACAGAGCGTTTAAGCTGATAGGAAATAGAGCTATCATGGATTCATTCCCATCTCTTGAACACCGTCGGAATGCTTCATGAATTTCCTTGTTTTATCGCTCATTCGAAGTAGCTAGTTGCATTCCTTCACTTTATCAGTTCACCCGTGATACCCTCTCACTGGGAATGCTCATCAGTTCACCCTTTTGAGCCTAATTTTGGTCGTACCGTCAAATATAGAGATTCGTTTTTCAGTCGCACAACACGATTATGGAATAACTTACCCGGCACAGTTTTCCCTTATCATTTCAATTTGCAAACACTCAAAACCAATGTCCATCGACACCTCCTTTCTCCCCCCCCCCCCTAATTTCCCCATCGCTCGTGCTGTGTTTAACATTATAAGGGTCTCTTAACATACCCTTGAGCGCGTGTGAATTATAGAAACAAAAAAATAAAAATGAAATGTATTGTCAAACATTTCAGAGGCATTGATACCAGCTAAGTTCAATGGAAGAGACCCAATTCGTCTTATTGCGAAAGCCCCTCATATTTCGATGAAATATGTGTATGTTAATTATTGGCGAAGATTTACATGTTTTTCATTGTTTTCTGAAAAGGATTACTAGGTGTCTACGAATTCATGAAAGATAATATATCATATGTATGTGTATGTAAAAAAAAGTTAATTGCGGCCATATTGTTTAAGGTACATCTGTCAAATTGGCTGTCATTTATTACAAAATCAACATGAAGAATAATAACGTACGACAAGAACTCGGTGGCGTTTCGCAGACTATTACTTTTCGAATTTCGGGTGCCGACTTTGGCCTAAGTCTGTACAAATTTCAATTGACCCAGGAACTCAGAGTAAACGATCATAACCAACTGCGTGTGTTCCCTAACTGGGCTCTCGTACAGTTGGAAATCGAGCACACTTTCGGGCCAAAAATCATATTCAGCGAAGATGGGAATTTCCGGATGAATGGATTGGTCAACAAGCAAAATTGTCAAATTCGGTACTAACGCAATCCACATGAGATCCACTAAATTACATTGCATCCAAAGAAAGTCACTGTTTGGTGGGTATTTAAGGATGTCAGCATATTTGGCCAATACTTATTTTAGACCGACGTTGACCAGACCATCACCGTTAGCAGCGAGTACTATCGGTCAATGATCACCGATTAGTTTTGACCCAAATTGGTGATATGGACACCTACGACATGCAGTTTCAACAAGATGACGTGCCACATAGCTAGTGCTACAATGGACATTTTGCATGAGTAATCTCACGTCGCGCGCCGAGGCGATGTGAATTGGTTACCGAGATCGTGCGATTTAACCCAGTAAGACTTCTTCTTGCGGAGTTTTCTTAAGTCGCAGATCTATGCTAGTAAACCACAGGAAAAAAAATTGTAAGCAGATGTGCGCCACCCAGCGAAACCGCGGTAGACATTTAAATCATGTTATATTCCATACATGCGCCTTCTTAATAAATAAATGATATCTCACTCACAATTTGTTTTATTCAAATTTGAAGACAGAAAAACCTTAATGGGCATCCTTTTACAAATAGTCCAGCCAATATTATGATGAAGCATATTTTTTTATTTTTTTTTATAATCTACTCACGCTCAAGGGATTATGATTACCCTTTAAATGTTTAAACACAGCGTGGGCGTGAAGTTACGGAAGAGAAAGAAGGATAGGAAAGATGTGTGGCACGATGTTCTGAGACTGAAGGTGGTTGTCTCATTTTCTAAGTCTTTATTTTGGGCCTCACTTTTAGGCTGAAACAAATAATTTTGCTCTCTGCACTTGTAGCATTTTAGATAATAACCGCGTTTTTTGAAAGAGTGAATACCCAAGTCGGCAAAATTTTACATGCAAAACAATAAAAACATCAAGAGTGAATATAATTTGGTCAGCAACCAGAGTGAATATAGAATGAATAAAAATTGTTGATATATTGAGATGTAGATGGCGCTTAAATCGAAAAACATTTGCTTGGTACTGGGATGTGTTCTGGAATGCATCTTTTTTTCTCAGAAATGTTTGTTATGCGAAGACATTTGGAAATAAAGCTTCATGTCTATTTTGTAAAAGACGTACAAAAAATCTCAAATGTCAATTGATTGAAAAACTTCTGAAAAATTTTAATTTTGTCATTGAAAAATCGAAATTTTTTGGATTTTTTTTTGTTCAGGAAAATTGCGATTTTAGGGTTTCTGGAAAGCATCTAGAAAGAAATACCCTAAATAGGTCAAAATATAGTATTTTACTCATCTACCAAGCCATAAACTGTCAAATTCGATTGGAGGATGGCTGAAATATCGATAGATTAAAAAACGTCTACAAAATCTGATATTTTTCTTAAACGAAAAATCGATTTTTTTGCTCTTTAAAATTGTAATATAGGTGCTGGCAAGAATATGGAAAGAAATATTCTCAATACGTCAAAATAAATTTTAAATTACTCTAAAATTCAAGTCAAGCTTTATTGAGATTAAAAGAGAGTGAATATAAAAGTGACTATAATCTTTTTTTTTCAATTTTCTTTACTGAGTGTCTATCAATTTTCCATAAAACACGACTAATAATTGAAAATAATTTGCTGTTAGAAAGACATAGATTTTGTAAGATCAGAAGCATTTTTCTCTTTGAGGATTTGTCACTTTCTTACAAGAGGCAGAACCCCGAAAAAAAAGCATTTTTTACTATAATTTGGCAACGCGGCTGCTAATCGAACCCAGATCTTCCGCGTGACAGTGAAAAGCACTAATTTATAACATACAAAAATTTAATTGGGGCTCAAAGAACTTCGCTGGCAGAATGTTGTATATTTTTCATAACTCTTCACGATATTCACGCAAAATGTTGAGCAGTCTAGTGTTAGGGTATAAGTATAATACCTCTTAAAAATTTGCTAAGCTTAAAACATTTTACTAACTCTTTCTTAGTTTTAAACACTTTCTATTTAGTATTGTGCTAAGGCTCAGGCTTCAATTGCTTCTAAACACATCTAAAACAGTGACAGTTTGTGCAAAAATTAGTAAACAGGCCCTTTTTGACGTTTGTAAATGTCAAACAGTCATATGAAGTTAGCACGATACGAAATAAATAAAGTACCTATTTGATGATTTTAATAATTTTAATAAAATGCTGAGGAAAGTATGGTCCTAAATTCGATTAAAATTTGCAAAATCGTCCAAATTCGACTAAAATTTTGAGCCATTATATTTTAAACTGAATTGAAAAATCATACAAAGACCGACAACGACGGGATTATTCCTCTAGGCCTTCATGGTTATTTTCATGGTTCTTCGGCATTCTGATTTTTCGCATGACTATAGTAAGTTTATACTTATTTTGTTTGCCATTTCTTTGTCCCCAACAAAAAATTAAAAAAACTTAAATACATTTTAGTTATGAATTACAAAGATAATATTTTCGTAGCAAATTCTCAAAACAGGTAGCTTATTTTGTTAAATTTTTGCCTATCGTTTGGAGTGGGGTTTCAACATCCAAAAGCCAAACAAAAACCCAAACCATATCTATTTGGAGATTTTAAGTGTTTTGACAATGATGATGACAGAAAATTCCTTTTTCGTGTGATAATATTTTAAGAATTAAAATTCAAATTAAATTTGAAAATAAATGTACAGGGTCACAAAAATAAATTCATATTAAACTGCTAGCTGTGATGTAAATTCGCTTAATTTTTTTCGTTGCACTGTTTTTGGTGTTTCATTGTTCACAGTTGATTTTTTTATTGTATCTATAAATATCGCAAAATAAATAGATAGCTTATTTACCTAAATAACACACAGTCAAAATTGTAATTTATTGATGGGGCTCAATCTCGTGTTTTTTGATGATAACTCATTTACCTTTGGGTTACGAATAGTTTATTTGTAAAATGTAGGTATATTTGAAGTAGAATTTAAAAATAAACAAACAAAGAAACACTTAAACGCACACTAAATTCAAACAAAATATAAAACATTATTTCTCGTTTTTTCGGTGAATATTTTGCGGGGATTTAGCCTTCTACTTAAAATATATCTGCAGAGCTATTCGAAAAAAAAACCTGTTTCTAAAATTATTTATTCTAATTTTTTCGTTGCATATCTTCTAGTGTTCTAGTTCTTGTTAAATATTGTGTTGTTATTTTTGTTGATATGCTCTTCAAAATTAAATCTCTATAATTGATACAAACATTCATGGTTAAAATTAGGAAACAAAAATTGCAAAATTATACGAAAGTAGGTAAATACAAAAATGAATCCTTGTTTTTTACGTTGCATAGTTTTCGCCGTTTTATTTTTCACTTTCCTGTGATAATCATAATTTTGTTTTTATAATAAATCTCTGTTAAACACAAATTAAATCACAAACACATTTAAAATCCAAAGCGAAAGTTAATACACAAACTGTTATCTCTATTTTTTTTCAATTCGTTTTTTTTATTTATTTGCAAGTAAATAAATACAAAAAAAAACAGCACGCACGTTTTTATATATGCAAAAATTACAACTCACATTAATTAACAGACATTTCGCTTCCTTTTTTTATTGCAATTAATTAAAGTAGGTATACACTATGGCACGCGGCGGAGAGAGTTAGCCGAACTGATAATAAAGGACGAAGTAGTTATAGTTAGTTTCCAGCACAGTATAACATCACGGTCATATAGTCATTTGCGAATGTATGGAAAGAAGTAGTAATTTGCAACAAGGACACACTAACTGAAAGCCAACACTGTGTGCATAGAGGAGTTTTCATGCGTTCAAGTACCCGATTCCGATTGTGATTCCGAATCCGTGTGCAAATATAACAAGTTTGCAAGTTCAGCAAAAGAAAACCGACAAAATAAATTTTAAAATATAACAAAAAAAAAAGAATAAAAATTGCAACAACAAATAAAATATCCAACTATCTCTGCGGGTAGAAAATTTTCTGTTTATGTATCTCTACACTACATCGGAAGAAGAAAGAAAAGGATACAAAAAGGATGCGCCCCAACATCACATGGCAATGGCGGTCGGTGGGGTATAAACGTTACCACCCAAAATCTCTTCGAACCAACACCAGTGTTACTGCCACCCAGACACAATCATTGGAAACTAGTTTTCGAAAATGTGATTACACTTTGGCAAAGGAAGGTGAGTGTATCTAAAATGCAGAAAGTTATGTAGCTGGTGGTCCTTTGTTTGAGATAAATTTGTATCTAACTAACAATTTATAAGAGATGTAATTCTAATTAATTGCATCAGAGTAGCTATTGTGAGTCTGTTGGTCTAACCTTTTTACCAAAATGGCCGTTGTTGGTGATTCTAATGGCGGATGACGGTTGAAATGTTACAGGGTATACCTATAGTTTGTTTTTGAATTTCAAAATCCCTTTTGAGCCACAATCGATGTAACAATAAATTATTGTTGTTACGCAACGGAACTTATATCTCGTTGTTTCTACCAAACATCATCTAGATAGGAGGTTTCGACATTCAATTAGCTAATGTGTACCCAGCACCACCAGAGGCTAGGTCCAAAAAGTATCTGTCTTATGTGTGAGACATACCTACCTAACCTACTATCTCACTTTATAACAAACGTTAAGTGAATTTTGTGTTTGAATAAGCAAAGGTAAGTAACCATTATTGGGCCGTCACCGTCGTAGATACAAATTTTTCTTTAACAAACTTCTGTGCTAAATGGAGCTATAGGCTAGGCGCACTATAGATGGATGATGAGGAGATGACTACCTATGATGAGCATCACTTTCACGAATGATACGCCAAAGTTTAGTCAACATATTTACTTTGTGTGTGCCGCATTTATTGTCCACCTATGCGAGAGGGTAGTACAGCAGGCAGCATTTATCAGGGTTTCCTCTTTTGGTACATAGCCTGTTCTCGGTGTATAGATACTTTTTTGGTGTTTTATAAAAGGTAGATAGATGTAGATATAGAGATACTCGCAACTCCAAAAGCGAGATGAACGGCAAAGTATCTCTGCGCAAGTTCTGCGCTTGGAGCAAACGGGGGCATACGAATGTGTAAGAAGGTATAGAAAATCTATAGGTAACTGAGAAATTGGTATCTGCTGTTGCTGTTGCTGGTGTGCTGGGCGGAGCTTCCCGTTTTGTTTTTCGCCAGGACTGTGGGAGTTCCTGATGTTGCTCCGTACATACCTACAAGGCGGTGGAGTTGAATTTTTTACATATACTCGTACCTATGTATAGATACATTTGTATATGTAGGTACATACATTGAAATTTGTTTTTTTTTTCTTTTATTAATTTTTTTTTATATTTTTTTGGGACGTTTTGTTGTTATTTGCAAAACGAAACAACGAAAAAGACGACGATGACTACGATTACGAGTAGGTACGACGAGTGAGTACGACGTTGATGTTGAAATGAAAAACGGAAAATGTTATCTATCTTTGGAGGTAGCTGTAGAGAGATACATAAAGTATCTACAACCGTTCCCATTAATATTCTTCAGTCTAACAAAAGTAACTACTTGTGTATCTATGGCTAGCATTTCGATTGTGTAGCCAATTTTTTCTTCTACTTTTATATTTTTTTTTGTAGATACATATATTTCAGAGCTCTCATGAAATATTAGTTTGTTCCTTCACCACCAACATCGGAAGGTTCCCAGTGGGAATTCCTCAAGCACATTCTTCGATAGTTGGTATGGATGTGGTGTGGATGTGGGTGTGGGACTATGGGTGGGTGGTTTTCTCCCCAAGTTTTATATTTTGTGTCTTGGAGGCAGAATTAAATTTCTTGACAGATAGATAGAGGCATCCAAGAACTCTCCCTCTTTTCATCTTTCATTTCCTTTGCCTGACTGACTTCATCCATACCATAGATATACATACGTATATCTATGTATAGTATAGATAGATACCTACTTCTTACTTTTAGGAAGGAAGGTAGGTATCCCCAACAAAATGCTCATTAAATTTAATTTCATTTTGAAATCGAAAACACAAGAGTTATTTAATGTTTTCGATTTTTTTCCTCTCTTCCATTTAAGGATTTTTTTTTTAAATCGGGGGAGGATGGTTAGATAGATGGGTTTTTGAAAATAAAAAGATACATTTTTGATTTTCTTTGCGGGTGGATGGTAGTTTGTAGTCAAGGATTTAACTTCTTCTATTTGTGTTGTTGTTGGTGTTTTGGCACCCGCTTCTTCTTACCCCAGCCACGGACAATATTTTTACATCCTTTTACCTTTTACATCCATATATAGGTAAGTATACCTACGTAGTAATGAGCTCGAAACAAACATAAAAAGGGATGTTCTATAAAGATGATGCTTTTTTATTTTTTTTTTTGCAAAACGAATTGGTTGGTATGGCAATTTCATTAAAATAATTGTTATAGCTTTCCTCTCTATATACCGGCTAATGAAATTGTAATACCAAAACAGAGAAGAAAATGTGAAAAGCAAGGTAGGTAAGGTGCCTATAGTTATAACAACAAGAAATGGAAAAAAAAATATAAAAGGAAAATGCATAAATTAAATAACGATTTTCCTCGGGGGATATAACTTAGTTCTATCAACGATGGTGATAGGTAGGAGATTAATAAAGGTAATGTAAATTTAATCTTGAATTGAGGAGGTGGAAATATCACTACACCTAGGTAGATGTGGATTAGTTTTTTGTGATTTTAAATTTTAGCATACTTATTGAAAACATAAATTTTCTATTTCGCTACATTTTTTGAGTTAGGTAAATTGAAAACACAAGTTTTATAGGTATCTAGTAATATATTTATTATAAATTTAAGCTAGCAAAATGAAAGTATGTAAGTATTGACTCCCACTTCTGATACCTTGTTACTAAGCTGGCTTAAAGCTTTTTTTGTTAGTAAGTTATTGTAGGTACCTGTAACGTTTATTTTCAAATTTATTTTAGACTGAAAAATTTTCTTTTTCATTCTAAAATAAATTTGATTTATTAATCGTCAACTATTCTGGTTGGCCAGTTGTCATAAAACATCTGACATTACAGCTATGAACGCGGGGAATAAATCATTAACTTAAATTGTAGAATTCCTTCTCATATGTTTTCAAAGTTCAGTTTTATATTCCTTGCAGCCTAGTTATAAATCTTTCTTTCTCTCCCTTAAAATATTTTACTTTATATAACATTTTATTAAAGCTAAAATCATCAAATATCTATTTATTTATTATCTTTGATCGTTCCAATATTGATATGACTCTTTGACATTAACAAACCAAACGTCAAAAAATGTATGCTTACCTACTTGGTTTTTCGCACGAACTCACATTGTTTTTTTTTATAAAAAAAAAAAATAGTCTTACCACGATGATAGTAACAAAATGCTAAAAATTAAGAAAGACTTAAGAAACGACTTTAAAGTTAGCAAACTGTTAAGTAGTATCATACTGAGACCTTAACACCAAGGGCGTTTAAAATTTTTGCGCTGATAACTTTTCAATAAGTAGATAATTTTTTTCTTGAAGCTTTCTCCCCTAAATTAATCAATTGGGACGGTCTTATAACGATTTCTTCAGAAACTTTGATTGGTCGCTATGCTTCTTCCATACTGACTTGGACTCCAGTGCATATTTTATTACAAATTTGCTTCTTTTCGGAATAAGAAATTTTTTCGCTTGCAGCACAGTTTTCTGTCAATTCGACTCTGTCTTATAGTGCCATTATTCCTCCTGTAATAGAGAGCGTTAATGATTCTATGGGGCAAAATCTTCTTTTGCACTCGTACAGTTGCAACAGTACTAAAAGATCTCGATATACACAAATTCGCTGGCCCGGATAGTACCGCCCCAATTGTTCTGAAGAGGTAATCTTCAACGCTGGCAAAGCCATTGCGTAAGCTTTTCCATCTATCCTAAATCTGAAGTCCATAAAATTAATGCTGGTGTGCCACAGGGCTCTGTTTTGTCTCCGATTATCTTTCTGATATTCATCAATGATCTTTTGTCCGAAACTTCTAATCTATTAAATTGTTTTAATGATGACAATATGCTCAGCTTCTCATATAATGGTATACATATAATTATTAATTATTATAAATAACTATACCGACCAACTCATGCACAATAAAACGGTATGCTCGAGCGACGCGAGATAATTATTTTTTATACACTGTCTATATATTTGGTAATGCAAAAGCAACAAAAGACATGAGCGCACCCTTTATTCTACAACTGTGGTAAGAAGGTTGCACTTTTGTTTAATTTTTATTTAAAGCCTAGGTAGTAGGTACTCAGTTCAAGTGAAAATGAAAATTTCATATAAATGTGGCGGCTGGTTCACTCGCATGAAATCCCCAACGAGAGGTGAGTACCAAAATGTGGATTGGAAAACCAATTTTGTTCCACAACTTTTTCCACGCCAAATTTTCATTTCTCAATGTACAACCATGAGGAAAAAGTTTAAGGCAGCGTGGAAAACTGTGACATTTGTCAGTTAATTTAAATATTTTGTTTCAAAATAAAAAATTGAAAATTTACCAGAAATAAAGAATGGATAACGAATTTTTTGATACTGCTCTCTAGAGTTTACTTAATGAAAGTATTCAGTATTTCAGGTGAGTATCAAAAATTCACGTGGAAAAGTTTATTCTATTTTCATTTTTATTCTCCGCGTGTAATTTGGAACGTATTTATTTTTCATTTCACGCTAGGTGAGTACTAGGCTTAAAAATAAAAGTCAGCAGTGAAAAGTACTGAGATCTAAAAGTACGCCAAGTTCTTACTTCATGAAGGTTTAATACCGAGCATTTAAAGTAGAATAATATTGAAACAGCTACAATGTATGTAATAGATAAATTTTATTATTTCATGATTACTGACTATTTTTCGCTTTGAATGTACATTAAGCTTTACCACTTTACCAAATTTCATCGTTTTACAGCAGTCGGAAGTGCTCTATTCAACCAACACCAATTCGGAGAAAGTGGGCGGATACCACGCCCCCTGAATGGAAAACTTAAAATTTTCTATTTTTTCCTCTGTTGGCATGACAAGGCCTACCGTTGTGCAAAATTACAAGTGCGGGAAGTGCGCCATAATTTTGATGATCTGTCAGTCAGTCAGTGAGTCAGTCAGTTACGGTTTTTGTGATTTTGAGGCCTTATATCTCAGGAACCGCTTATACTAGAAAATTGAAATTTGGTGAGACGCCTGTGCCTGACTAGCTTAGCAAATATTCGGAATTTTATGTTTCTGACTTCATTGGTACTGAAGATAGGGAGGGATCAAAAATCGCCTGAGTTTGTTCCTGTAAAAAGGGTGTAGTGCCAGAACTTGGCTTGGCACTACCGTGCCCTTTGATATAAAACAAAGCAAAAGTCAGACTTATATTACATATTCAAACAAACTTAACCAAATCTAAATGCTAGTTCACAAAAACAACTTGTTCTATGTCTCTTTCCTGTAAATTCGAAGCCCAAAAACACAATCATACAATTTAAAAACGTGCAAATTTTTGGAACAACCGAAAAAGAATTATGATGAATATGAACATTTGTATCTTCCGCGCGATTTTTAGTTTTAAGTTGTTCTTTTGAGCTGTTACGCAGTGAAAAAACAAAGCCTGGAAAATTGTGGAACCTACCTATTCATTTTATATCTCTCATTCATTGCAGTGCAGCAAAGCATCGAACTTCTGGAAATAAAAGCACTACATAAACGAGTACATATGAAAAGACAGCATTTGAAATTATGTTAAGTCTTCTTAAACAACACCCCATTGTTAAAATAGACCAACACATTAATTTTGCCAAAAAAGATAGAATATGGCGATACAATTTCCCAGAATTCATTAAATATTCCTTTACTCACATAGCATGAAATAGAACCTTTGATTAATATTAAGCACAAGTCCATGAAATTCAATTCAAAATCAAAAAAGACAGCTTTACTATTGTTGCAACAAATGGAATATTACATGACCAACCACCGCAATAATGAATTCCAAAGAGGATGCACACTGAACAGATTGCCTCTTGGGAATCCTCTTCAACGGCGCATCTTCGAGTCCATC
Organism: Philhelius festivus; assembly: GCA_963931855.1. Taxonomy (NCBI): domain Eukaryota; kingdom Metazoa; phylum Arthropoda; class Insecta; order Diptera; family Syrphidae; genus Philhelius; species Philhelius festivus. Next base: position 3,653,261 of record OZ007556.1, on the reverse strand, counting down.
AACATCATCATCATCGACCGTATGCCATGCGAAATTCAATATCTCTACTTTCTATAGAGCGAACCAGTAATAGATTTGTAATTACCTTGCACGCCCGACCGGGCTTTCAAACCCAAACCATGGAACCACCACCCAAAGACCACCCGCCCGTGGCGAACTAAATGAAACACCAACTGTCTGTCAAATATCCATCTATACTTCTACTTGTCAGGTGATGTTCTCGAACTTTATACAAATGGGGCTGTTGACGGCCCGAGTTTTGAACCAGAGCCATCACCCAATGCTCAACTAAATTGGTTACACCGTTACAAGTTGCAGCACTGATATCGCGTTGTTGAAGTTTTTGTTGCTGGGTCTATATCGGTGGCCCTACGAAGGCGTATCAGGCAAACTTTCAAGCTTTGTTCGTATTCTTTATTCTCGGAACAAGGCGCGATTTACGTCAGAAAATAATAAAAGTTCTATCATCATCACCGCAACAGAAGCATAAGTGCCACGTCAAGTCAGGGTCTTTTCTTTCGGCTTAACAATCCCTTGAGAGATTATGTTGCGCCTCATTGGACAAGAGGGGGTGGAAAATTCGATTCGCCTTCATTGATTTAGTCCTCGTCGCTTAACATCAAAACGTTCCTGGCACTGCCGCTCTCGTGGCACACATTATACAGAAGTAAGCACTTATCCTTTGGGAAATCCTAGCCGAATCGAAAGTTGGTGGTTTTTGAGGCTGAAAAGCCACCACCGAACCAAGGCACATCTACCAACTACCACCCCCCTTCAAAGGGGGCTGCGATATTAAATCTCAATGAAATGTAATTTATTTGTGTTGACATGTGTTACAAATTTTGTTCGTTTACTTTTTTTTCGTTGAGGTTTATTGGAGAGATATGTATTACGAGTATTTCGGATTGATGTGGGCTCGGGCTTGTTTACACCCGGCTTTTAACTTCGAATGATGATTATGAGATGCTGTGCGATATTCAATGATGACCCTGCTAATGGGTATCAGGTTTAACATGATTATATGCGTTACATTGGATTTTCACTTAGTACCTCGAGGTAGATAGCTTTGTTTTTATGGGGTTCGAAGGGTTGATTGAGTTTTGGTGATGACTGAATGACATAAATATTAAACAGTTGGATAGGATTTAAGTTAAGGGGTTAGGAGTGGATTTAATTTGTTGTTTTATTGTAAAGAAATCTGTAACTTCATTTGATGTTCCATATGGTGTCAAAATGTGAAATCACAAAATAATCAAAACTTCTAACATAATATCGTTGAGGTCTACAAAAGTCGATTCGCGATATCCTTTGATATATTTAATGTAAGACTGGAATACTCTAGCGTAAGACTATATATGTAAAGTGGCTTAGGATTGAAGATTTGTCGTTATTGTTGGTTATTTCAATAAACTCATTAAGAAGAATGTGTAGTGGATACTAAAAATTATACTTGCAAATTTAATGATTCCTGATGTGAATGTCTAGACAAAAAGATCTAGAACACATTTTCACATTTCATTTTCCAAATTTAGGTGTGAACATGACTTAAGCCGGAACCACACCTATCTCTTGTGGTGTGATGTGGAGTGGTGTGACGCTATTGATCCAATGTGTCTTATGTATGCCAAGAACAACATTTGTGAAGTATGTTGTGTTGTGCACCGAAAAAAATATGTCCATCAATCCAATGAAAAATGGCATACGATTGATGAATTTTTGCATTAGATTTGAGCTGATGACCGATTTCATACGATTTATGATTTCCATTTCATCATCGTATGACAGCAATCATCATCGTATGACAGAAATCATAAAATGTATGAAATAGTTACATCACGTGAAAAAATCCATTTCCCCTCCTTTTTGATGTTTTCTTTCATATGATTGTTGTAAAGTTTCATAAGATGTATGCAATATATACATAAGATTCGCATGTAATCTTGCATAAACTTTATGAATACAGGCATAGTAATTATGAATATGTTCATACGAATATATCAAATTTGTGATGCATTGTATGAAAAATTACATACAATTGATGTAACTTTGCATACAATTTATGAATACAGGCATACAATTTTTTATTTTTTGCATAGAATCTATGAAATTTGTAATGTATCGTATGAAAAGTTACATACAACTTATGTAATTTTGCATGAAATCTATGAATATATTCATACGATTTATGATTTTTTGCATAGAATGTGTAATGCATCGTATGAAAAGTTACATACAATTTATGTAATTTTGCATGAAATCTATGAATATATTCATACGATTTATGATTTTTTGCATAGAATGTGTAATGCATCGTATGAAAAGTTACATACAATTTATGTAATTTTGCATGAAATCTATGAATATATTCATACGATTTATGATTTTTTGCATAGAATGTGTAATGCATCGTATGAAAAGTTACATACAATTTATGTAATTTTGCATGAAATCTATGAATATATTCATACGATTTATGATTTTTTGCATAGAATCTATGAAAAGTTTAATGCATCGTATGAAAAGTTACATACAATTTATGTAATTTTGCATGAAATCTATGAATATATTCATACGATTTATGATTTTTTGCATAGAATCTATGAAAAGTTTAATGCATCGTATGAAAAGTTACATACAATTTATGTAATTTTGCATGAAATCTATGAATATATTCATACGATTTATGATTTTTTGCATAGAATCTATGAAATGTGTAATGCATCGTATGAAAAGTTACATACAATTTATGTAATTTTGCATGAAATCTATGAATATATTCATACAATTTATGATTTTTTGCATAGAATCTATGAAATTTGTAATGTATCGTATGAAAAGTTACATACAATTTATGTAATTTTACATGAAATCTATGAATATATTCATACGATTTATGATTTTTTGCATAGAATGTGTAATGCATCGTATGAAAAGTTACATACAATTTATGTAATTTTGCATGAAATCTATGAATATATTCATACGATTTATGATTTTTTGCATAGAATGTGTAATGCATCGTATGAAAAGTTACATACAATTTATGTAATTTTGCATGAAATCTATGAATACAGGCATACAATTTATGATTTTTTGCATAGAATCTATGAAATTTGTTATGGAACGCATAAAAAGTTACATAAATTGTATGTAATCATACATACGATGCATTATTGTCTTCATAGAACATATGAAACTTGTAATACATCGTATGAATAGTTACATACAATGTATGTTTTCTTTCATACGATGCATTATTTTTTTTCATAGAATGTATGAAAAAATAAATGCATCATATGAATGAAATTTCGTGAAATCTATGAATGCAATCATATGAAATATGAATATTTTCGCACGATTTAGATATGCATTATTTCATAAAATTAATGCAGTTTTTCATACTTCGTATGGTAAATAACAGTTTTGTTGTAATTTTTCATACGAAATATGAAAGGATGCAGAAATTCTATGAAATAAGACACACAACCATAAAATATTCATAATCCGCATGTTTTCAATCATAGATTACTTGAAAGAAAAGATTATATAGAAAATAATTAGGTTATTATTTTATATTAAAGTATGTGTATGCATGTATGTATTTCATGAAAGATTATATAAAATATATGTAAATTTTGTTAGCTTACCCATACCGACTTTCAAAATGTATCTTCGAAATAGTTCCATTTCTTCTTCTTTTCGATTTCCTGAAAAGCTTAAATATTTCATTGAAAACAATACTTTTTATCAATTTTAAACTTATTATTTTCGTCAAATTTAGTATTTACATTAATGGCTTAAGGCTAATGCTTGATTAACATATTCATCAATTTTATGTACATTACCGGTACAACACGGTATAGCTGAATAAAAAATGATTGTCAAACATATTAAAATCTACGATCAACGCACAAGATTTAAGCTGAAGGACTCTTCAATTGAATCACCAATTGGAACAAGGGAATAAGTGCAAAAATTTCCAAAAATGACATTTTGATGCAAATGTCATCTGTATATCTAGACCCATTGGTTAGGCCGATGGTGATTTTATAAATGCATCTTAGAACACAAATAAATTATTCAGTTTTTTGCGTTTTCCCAACAATTAAATCAGATATATATATCTCCTTCTTCCAATTGGTGATTCAATTGTTCTGAAAGTACAAACATTTTAGATGATATATTTTTTGTAATTTTCATATCATAAAAGTGATTTTCTATAAATGCCCAAAATTGAGAGCAGGCAGGAGGATATTCTAAATTAAATAAATGGAAGGTCTTAAAACAAATATCAACTGCTCTTAAGAAGGAGTTGAAAAGAAACTTAACTCCATCTACATATACATAAAAGTTTAATATATTTTCTAAGTCGCTGTCACCTAAACCAAGCATAAACGGCTGAATGTTTTCACCTTTGCTCTTCAAAAAAGATATGTGGTCATCAATCTCCTGTATGGATTTACCCATAAATAGGAATGCCTGCTGTGAACTTGAAACTGTGAATTTGACAACACTCTTCTTTCCACAGTTGTCTTTTTTCACAGATTTTTGGGTAGGAAAGAGGAAAAAGTGCAGGCACCATAATAATTTGACTGCTGTTGCATCTGGAAATAGAATTCAGAAATTTTTTTTTATAAATTAATGGTAAAGTAAGATAAAAAGTTGTTAGTTCTTAACCTAATTTTATTCTAAACGGAATACCTAGCATAGTTAAAAGTATTAGTGGTAAACATAACATAATTTCTGCGGACGAGAATTTATGTTTTGCTCAACCAAATACTTATAAAGGAAAAAATAAAGAAAACTAATTACCGCTGTTAACATCTTCTTGATTTATCGATTCCAAAATTGCTCTCATTTTTTTATCTCTCGATTGGGTTTGCTTCAAGAGAAAATTTATTAATGAACTAGCTTGTTCTGGCCATCTACCAAGTATTCCCGGACGACTTCCATAAATTGTTGCAAAATCCTTGTCAATCTGGAGAATTAATTAATAAAATTTAAATCATGTAAAATTCGATATATATACATCAGACTATAGATAGAATAAAAAAAAAATAAAAAAAAAATAAAAAATAAAAATAAAAAAGAAAAAAGTATATGTAGGTTAATTAAGGTACTTGAGTTTTTAAAACCTTAAATTGACGGTTTCTTAAGGAATATTTGAAACATATGGGTTTGGGACAGAATCACGAAAAACATTTCAGGATTTCTTTTTCCTTACGAATCTAATTTTTTGTATCAAAGTATACATACCTATGACATTAATTGAAATTTAAATTGTTGATTAAATAAATTTTTTTGTATAAAAGAACTTAATTTAATCGAAGCACAGATCCAATATTTTTGTATTGCTTTCAATTTAAATGTAAAGTAAAAAGTGTTTGTCTATTTCCGTTTTACTTCGCTTTTTTTGATGATTTTTATTAATAAAAGAGTTTCAAGTACTTTTTTTACGCTTAACTTGTTTGTTTAGTGAAAGTACAAACATTTTAGATGATATATTTTTTGTAATTTTCATATCATAAAAGTGATTTTCTATAAATGCCCAAAATTGAGAGCAGGCAGGAGCATATTCTAAATTAAACAAATGGAAAGTCTTAAAACAAATATCAACTACTCTTAGGCTGAAAACACACCGGATAAAGCAAAACGTGTTTTTTGTTTTGTGAATCAAGAGAACATTGTTTCATATGAGACTACACACACCAAACAAAACACACGTTTTTGTTTTGAAGAGTTTCGGTGGTGGTTGTCGAAAATACGAGTACATGCCATTGTATGAGAGCAACATACACCGAATGCAACAAAACTGTTTCGAACAAGGGTCGTTGACGATAATTGCCTACTTTCTTGTGGCGCAAAACACACCGAATGAAACGAAACATAAAAACCAAAGCAAACAGAAAAATATGTTTCGTTGCCGATAGCTGACCTGTTGTTTTTTGCAAAACAAAATTTTATTTCCGTTTGCTTCTACGTTTACTCTGTGCGCAAATTTTAAATTAATATGAAAGTATATGTTCATTTTTTTAATTGAGGCAAGAAGCCCTATCTATATTTACAAAGATAAGGACATGCCAATAAACTTACTATTGATAAGCTGTGGATTGCTACTACCTACTATGTCACTTGGAGATTGGCAAGATTAAAAGCTTTTCTCTTTTCTTATAAATAATTCCATAATGTCTATTTTGTAAACACAAAATTGTTGTTTGTATTTACTTGCCGTAGAGTTATTATCTTTCAGCCGGAGTTAAGCTTTTACGATACTCGTAGTTCGTATTTTGTTTTATTTCAACGCACACCAAAGGAAACAAAAGCACAAAACATTTTGTTTTTTTTATTCTGTTTCGCTTGGTGTGGTTCAAATAAAAAATGTTTTTTTTGACTATAGAATCAAAAACGTTTTGCTTGATCCGGTGTGTTTTGTTGAGCCTTAAGAAGCAGTTGAAAAGAAACTTAACTCCATCTACATATATATAAAAGTTTAATATATTTTCTGAGTCGCTGTCACCTAAACCAAGCATAAACGGCTGAATGCTTTCACCTTTGCTCTTCAAAAAAGATATGTGGTCGTCAATCTGCTGTATGTACTCGTATTTACCCATAAATAAGAATTCCTGATGTGAACTTGATACTGTGAATTTGACAACACTCTTCTTTCCGCAGTTGTCTTTTTTCACAGATTTTTGGGTAGAAAAGAGGAAAGAACATTTCAGGATTTCTTTTTCGTTACGAATCTAATTTTTTGTATCCTATTGTACCTATATATGTATATTAATTGAAATTTAAATTGTTGATTAAATAAAATTTTTTATATAAAAGAACTTAATTTAATCGAAGCACAGATCCAATATTTTTGTATTGCTTTCAATTTAAATATAAAGTAAAAAGTGTTTGTCTATTTCCGTTTTACTTCGCTTTTTTCGATATTTTTTTATAAAAAAAGAGTTTCAAGTACTTTTCTTACGTTTTACTTGTTTAAATACTGTTATTTTGAATTAGTTTAGTAAATATTTGAATACTTAGCGGTATTTTAAAATATAAATATATATGGTTTTTATAATTCAAATAAAACTTACTAATCGAAAACCAGTTGGGGTCTTATACTCCGGCCATTTTGCAAAAATATCATGCAAAGAACTTGCTTGCTGCACGTTTTGCATCCTATATTGACTGCATGCCTGCCAACAGCTGTCAAATTCCGCAACTGATAAGTTGTCATACTTTAAGCTACGTATGCACTCCTCTGCATCAGTTTCTGGACCTGTTGGTTAATAATATTTAGATTATATTCTCATGTTTATTTGCAAATTTTGGGATAGGTACTTAATTTTATACATAGAACATAAAAACATAAAAGAGTGCTAAGTAATAAGAATGGATCTATGCAATAGCTAATAATTCAGTAACTCCTTAATTTAAATTGAATTTTCTCATAAATAGGAATTTAATTTGAACTCGAAACTGTCAATTTGACAATACTCTTTTTTTCCGCATTCGGCCTTTTTTATGGCTTTTTAGGAAAAAAGAAGTACAATTATTTCATTTAATTAGTATGCTTGATTGTTTATAGTTATGTTTGAACATATTTATTCGGAAATTTGATTTCTCATATTATGAAACTACATATTTCTTGCAGTAAGTTTTATCAATTTTATTTAAACTAAAGTAAATTTAACTTTAAGTGGTAGGGTTGAATGGTTTTAAAATTTGTCTAAAGTTTAAGCAAAGTTCTTGTATTAAAACGTGCTTTAAAGTTACTTACAGAACTGTTTATTACGTGGGTTTGGTGGTTCAACATCAGGGCTGTCAGACGCATCCGCATCCAAAGCTAATGTCCGTTTAAGAAGCGACCGATAACTCCTCTTGTCATTACAAGCTTTGGCATATATTTTTCCCCGTCTTCCCACACGGTAGTATTCCAGTTTTTCTCCAGGAAAACGATTAAGAATTTCATTTTCTAATCTATAACTGGTTTTCAAGGACATGTGAAGATTATTTTCTTCAAAATAACAGCATATTATGCTTATCAATATAGATCTGTGTTCTGCCAGTAACTTAGAATGCCGCTCATAGTAACGCGTCATAATACTTGATTTATTGGAATCATTCAATATGTCTGATAAATGTACTGACACTTCTATGGCTTCTGGTGAAGTAGGTCCTCTTGAGCTAGATGGTGTGATGGGTGATACAGAACTCAGATTTCTTTTTAAAGAACTACTACATTCACTATCCTCTTCGTCTACAAACAAGGATGATCTTGAACGCCATTCTATTAAATTTTCTTCGAACACCACTAGATCACCAATTTTTTGGTCTTTGAAAAGCATATTTATGTGGTGTCGTTTGATTACTTCCAAAATGCCGATGGTGATTTTTTCAGCTATATTTAAAATAATTTTTAAAAAAATTAGAATTTCAGAAGGTGCAGGATTCATAAATGATTCAACAAAAGCGTGTGTACAGATTATTATTACTATATATTTATAATATTAACCTTTGAAAACTAAGTCAACAATTTTCATTTTCATTCTAAAACTAAATCAAGTTTTACGGAGTTTTTTTTTAATTTACTTGCATAAGTGATAATTGATAGCTATTGTGTGATAGTTTTTACATATTATGCTTTAAAGTGATAAAGTAGACTCACATATTAAGAATTCTGTTAAATGATCTAAATTCCATGACTTGAGAAGTTTTCGCAAAGCATCTTGAGAATGGTCGAATTGCAGATTAGAAGAAGTTAAATCCTGACCGTCGTTGTGTTTTAGGGACGTTATATTGCACTTTCTTTCTTGTTGATTGAAGCATTCAAGTGATCCGAGTAAATTGTTCTCTGAGCTGTTAAAAGATATGTTTTCAACAATATCTACTGTGGGTCTTCCATAAGTTGGTGAATTTTCTATGTACAAGTAGGTTTGGGATTGATTAGGGCTTTTTCTGCCTTCTATGCTTTCATTCATTGTTTAATTAAATGATTTTCTTGTCGAGTGAACGGAACTGAAAGTATACAAATGTTTGTATAATAATGAAATTTTGAAAACCCACACAATTACTATTAACACATTTTATTTCAAGTTCCTTCAACTTTCTTATGGTAGAAAGTATTCTTTTATGTGCATCATAGTTTTCCCTTTCGGAGTTTTTATTACTGTTGCTGGAGGTCCAATTAATTCCTCAAAGTGTAAAATAAAATATTCACCCAGAAAAGAAGCATCGACTTCAAACGCCATGTAGTGTGGTCGGTAGTGAATTTCATTTAATTTTTGACAGAATAAACTAATGTCTTCTTCGTTTTGAACGAAATTTATAATTACGTATATATTATAATCATTAGTTAATCTGGACACGTAATAACCGCTTTTATATTCAATGCCATTGTATTCTGCTTCACACCAAAAGTTCAGTCGTTCTTTCTGAACCTCCAATTTGTTGCTTATTAATGAAATCAAGCCACTAGGCGTGTTGTGTTTCTTCCAAACTACACATTTAACGGTGTTATATTTAAAATTTAAAATTCTATTGGCAAACTTAAGCTGAAATTTTTTTGCTAATGTAAGGCATATATTTTTTCTGGAAGTTATAGCATGGGCATATAATTTAAAGCTTTTGTGCTTCGCTTCATATTTAAAACACCAATATTTTCTTAATGGTCCTGATTTTTGTAATATTGTTGGATAGTGTGTAATAATATGGAATTTGGGTTTTAATTTGTCTTGGAAAAGTTGAAGATATTGTTCATTATGCGTTTTTATTTTGCTCCTCAATGTTGATATCGACTCATCTGAGATCTCAAAGCATAGTACTATATTAATTATTTCTAGAAGGTTTAAAAGAAAGTTCCAAACGTCATCTTTTAATGGCACCATATCTCCTACCATAAGAGGCAGCAACTGAGCAAAAGTAAGCATTTCCCTTGCTGACATTCGTAGATGGCGCTTTTTTAAATGAGTTGGATGTATTTCATTCGAAGCATTTCCTATTTCTATAGGACCGTATTCAAATGTTTGTTTTCTTTTGTTTAAGGTTTCTAATGAAAAATATTTTTTTATTTGAGTGAAATGAATTATTACGTGACAAAGATCGTAATGGCATATTCCTTCAAAAATGTCATGCATAACATCCACGCTGAAGTTTTCAACAACATGGAATGAGGGGATGTCATTAAAACAGCATTCACTGTTAATACCAGTTTCTTTGGGATTATTTTTTTGTAGGTCAAAGTTGTAGTTACTTATATTTCTCCGTTTATCAGAATTTTCCGTACAAGTTTCACTGCATTCATCTTTATTCAAGCGACAAAATCGACAAAATGTTCCAGAAAACGACTTGCTGAAACCCAGTAATGTGTTAAGGCCTAAGTTATCACCAAGTATAAGACCCAAAATAAAGTGAACGTGGAATGTATCCCCATCGGGTGGCCTTACAAGGATACCTTCTTCTTCAAGAAATTTTAACTCATTTATGAGGGGTTGCAAACATTTTTCGTTCCCGTATTTTTTAATGTCTTTCGATTTGATTGCTGCTGCTAAAAATATGTTTTCTAGTTTTGCTTCATTAAGGGGCATACATGCAAATGAATAATAAAAGTTGCAGATAGAGTGTATTGAGGAATGAGATCCGAGGGGGTTGTTAATTTCAAATTCGTCTGCATACAAATAATATGGAACAAGTATTTTGTTTGGGTACAATTTACACTTTGTTTTCCACAGTTCTGCCTGAACAAAATTAATGAACTGATTACTTTTTTCCAAAGATTTCATGTAACTTAACATATTAGAAAGAAAGTTTTCAGTTTCAAATAATGCTCTGAATTGTGAACGAAGCGGTAATACAACGGCTTTGTTAATAACTTCCTGCAAATTTAACTCCCCATTACGATGATTGATATTTATTTCATTATTAATCACAAACTCATTTACATCGTCCATGTATCCACCCTTTCTAAGACATTGAGTTAAAAGATAATCTGAATCACATTTTTCGAATGGATTTGTACATGCATTAATCACACTACATATTTCATTTAAAATGACTTCATTTGACTGTAGTTTGCACCTAGCAAAGCTATCAAAAATTTCTAGAAGTGGTTTGATAATGAAATTTAAGGAACCTTTCTGTATTTCGTAAACATCTTTCCTTGAAAAATTGTCATTCGAGTGTAATGATATTGACCATTTGAGTGCGCTTTCCAAAAGCTTTTTTATCGCAATTTCTTTTTCAAATACTTTTTCTTTGCCACAATTTATTTCTGTTGAAGCTGAATTCGCTAAAGAACTATCAAGTATGATTTCATTTTGAATCAAGACGGAGCTTTCATTTATCTTTTCAGCATTAGGCGTTATTTGTTTTTCAACTTCTGTAGGTTTGAATGCTTTAACATGTAAGCGTCTTATATGTCTCTTGTAACTGGAGGAACTCATGAACAATAGGGAACATTTTTTGTCAAAACAACGAAAAGTACTGTTGGAATTCAAGTCATGCTTTTTTCGAAGATGATGCATAAGAATATCAATGTGGTCAAACTCTTTTTTGCAAACGAAGCACGACATTATAAAATATCTGAAATATTTTTAGAGGTTAATGACTTGTTCGGTAGGAAGTAACAGATAATGAAACACACAATGTGTAACTATTATAGCTATCGTTACCTGATTACAAGAACTAGGTAACTCGGTAACTAGGTAATTTTTTAAACTATAGATACAGCAACGTTCTTGAGTAGATGACTATAAAACAGAAATTCGCAACATATTCTTATTGAATCATGCCTAATTCTTTTGAAATTAGCGTTAGTCTAAACAAAAAAATTAATCAAATTGTTTCCGAGAATGTCAAAAGTCGAAAATTTTCTAAAAATTTTCATTAATTAAAAAACCAACACCCAAGGTTTTTAGAGGTAGACGATAAAAAAAGAATACAATATAAAGGTTGCATATAGAAGTAGAAATTAAGAAATTATAAAACACAAGCAAAACCGATCATAGCGTTCATTCGTGCATTTGTTTCTTTTTAAGTTACTGCTTTATCCAACAAGTTAGATTGAATTAAATAAAAAAACAAACTTTCTTAAATTAATTTAAAATTAATGATGTGCTGGCAGATCGCATTTTCGTAAAAAAAAATAAAATAAAAAAATTACTACTTTGAATAAATAATCCCACGCCTCTTTCCCCCCAGATACCGCACGCGCTGGGTCCATCTATTCCAAGTACAAAAGCAATTTTTGGTTGCAATTTGTATCGGAGCTTATTTCATTAAATTATTAAACTAATTTATTGCCAACGCGAATGTTCAAGGACGATAAAAAAAATTAATCAGATGAATGTAAATAATTTGTGAGGCATAAAACGAAGAAAATAAAAGTTTAAATCTTAAAAAATGTATTAAACGTTAATTTTATTTTGAAAAAGAGCTCGCAGCTCTATTAACAAGAAGATTCTTAAAATGACAAGTCTTATGATCCGATAAGAAATGCTACTCGTATGTATCTGACTGGGCATCTTACAATCAATCATGCCGTAAAAAAAGGAAGAATTGTGATCATACCATCTTATATTTACGTACTGCTTTTGTTTACTAAAATGAATAGTTTTGTATAGAGATATTTTCAAAAAATGTTTTCTCATGTGTACGCTTAATTTTTTCCTACACATAATCAAGAATAAGATAAGTGCTACCACCTACTCCTCTTATAAATTTTTGATATAAGAAAAACCGATTTAATATTTTTGTTGACATGATTTATGTTATACAGAATCCTTTCCAAATAAAAAGAATTTTGTTACATACTAGCCATAAATGAATTTTAATCATGTTCATTCTTTGAAAGGATTTAAATATATGTACATATATACGAGTATTATGTTTGAACTTAAATACCTACATCCATTCTTCTTAGGAAAAGTTAAACTTATGATTTATACCTACAATTCAATTTTTTATTGAAATTTGAAAATAAATATAAAATTACAAGAACTCAATACATACATATGTGTTGAAAAAAATTGAAAATCAAATAATAATTACTTTTCATATACATATTTATAAATGTTGGCAAAAAAGTAAGTAGGGAAGTTTTAACTAACTCGAAAATTCGTTAAAAAATGGATATGCATAGAAGATTGGTAAAATTACAAGATCTATAACAAATGATTTCAGCTATACTGGAAAAAAAATTCGTAAAACAAGTAAAACCAATCAACGGAATATTGATAATGCTTAGTTTTGTTTAAAAATGTTTTTAAAATATGTATTTTTTTACGTTTCTACTTATGCAGGTATATATAAATGCAAAGAGCATTTTTTATAATAAAAATAAGAACTTATCATATTTTAAAGAAATAAAAAGTTATGGTAAATACGCTCATCCTCAATTCGATGACAATTTATATAGATGCCCTCTAAACAGAAAAAGAGATGAATGTTGAACAACTGGGTTTTAAGATTTTTAGAACATATTGGCCCTCTTGTAACAAAATGATCAACCGGTTAGGCCTCTGCTTGTGGTCTGAGTACCTCCAGATCACGAAATTTAAGAAAAAAAAAAATTTGGAAAAATTACTAACTTACTTAAACAAAAATGAATGTGTTTCAAAACTATTTGTATTGACGAAAGTATTTATGTTGTATATAAAAGTAGAAAAGTATGTTTGAACTTCCTTGTAGCTTCGCTAAAAACTCGATTGACATGGATTATTTCTGAAATTATAAGATCTATCTACTCAATAATCTGATAAGAAAAATGTTTTTGACTGACTAGCAAAGTATTTTTTTTTTCGTTATTTCGTAAAACTAGCAAAACCAATCAACGCAATATTGGTAATGCTTAGTTTTATAAAGTATATTGTTTTCAAAATGTTTTTTTACATTCCTACTTATGTAGGTACATATAAATACGAGCATGTTTATAATAAAAACTATTCACCTCTTAAAGCAATCAAAATGTATGATAAATACATTTCCCCCTCCCTCCCCCGATACCGATGACTTAGATAACTGTCGAACTTAACTAGTGGTTTTTATTATTTTAAAGTATCAAAAACGATAAGAACTTAATTTAAGAATTTGTAAAGATCAATATTATGTAAACATATATATCAAAAGGAGCTTTCTAAAGAAAAACTATATTCTGAAAGCAATTTTAAATTCAAGATGTGACTGCAAACCGCTTTTTTTAAGTTGACATCGAATAAAAAATGAAAAAGTTACTACTTTACAACCATAACAAAATAAATAAAAAAGTTTTTAAAATATGATAAAAACCAATAGATCGTTTTAAAAAATACATACATATGTTGATAATGAAAGAGGTAGGTATGTATTGAACTTCCTTGTAACTCGCTAGAAAATGGGTTTGCTTGGAATATTGCTGAAATTATAAGACCTATCTACTAAATATATCTGATAACAAAAAATTTTTGACTGACTAGAAAAGTTTTTTTTTCATTATTTCGTAAAACTAACAAAACCAATCAACGCAATATTGGTAATGCTTAGTTTCATAAAGTTTTGCTTTCAAAATGTTTTTTTCAGTTCCTACTTATGTAGGTACATATAAATGCAACGAGCATTCTTTATAATAAAAATAAAAACTTATCATATTCTAAAGAAATTAAATTTATTTTTTTTAAATACACTCACCCTCAATCTGACGACAACTTATATATGTAGGTGCTCCTTAAACAGAAATAAGATGAATTTTGAACAGCTTGATTTGTAGATTTTTTGAAAATATATGTAGGTGCTCCTGTAAAAAATGATCAACAGGTTAGGTATCTGCTTGTGATCTGAGTACCTCCAGTTAACGTTTTGATTGAAATTTTAAGAATACATGAAAAGAAAAACAGATTTTTAATTAGTTTTGTTAAAAATTGTTTTTAAGATATGTATTTTTTTACGTTTCTACTTATGCAGGTAAAATTCAACGAGCATTTTTATAATAAAAACCATTCACCTCTTAGAACAATCAAAATGTATGATTAATACACTTCCCCCTCCCTCCCCCGATACCGATGTCTTAGATAACTGTCGAACTTAACTAGTGGTTTTTATTATTTTAAAGTATCAAAAACGATAAGGACTTAATTTAAGAATTTGTAAAGATCAATATTATGTATATATATATATCAAAAGGAGCTTTTTAAAGAAAAACTATATTCTGAAAGCAATTTTAAATTCAAGATGTGACTGCAAACCGCTTTTTTTTAAGTTGACAACGAATACAAAAATGAAAAAGTTACTACTTTACAACCATAACAAAATAAATAAAAAAGTTTTTAAAATATGATAAAAACCAAAAGTTCGTTTTAAAAAATATATACATATGTTGATAAGGAAAGAGGTAGGTATGTATTGAACTTCCTTGTAACTCGCTAGAAAATGGGTATGCTTGGAATATTGCTGAAATTATAAGACCTATCTACTAAATAATCTGATAAGAAAAAATTTTTGGCTGACTAGAAAAGTTTTTTTTTCCATTATTTCGTAATACTAGCAAAACCAATCAACGCAATATTGGTAATGCTTAGTTTTATAAATTATTGTTTTGAAAATGTTTTTTTACGTTCCTACTTATGTAGGTAGGTACATATAAATGCAACGAGCATTTTTATAATAAAAATAAAAACTTATCATATTTTAAAGAAATTAAAAGTTATGGTAAATACGCTCATCCTCAATTCAATGACAATTTGTATAGATGCCCTCTAAACAGAAAAAGAGATGAATGTTGAACAACTGGGTTTTAAGATTTTTAGAACATATTGGCCCTCCTGTAACAAAATGATCAACCGGTTAAGCCTCTGCTTGTGGTCTGAGTACCTCCAGGTCACGAAATTTAAGAACAAAAAAAAATTGGAAAAATTACTAACTTACTTAAACAAAAATGAATGTGTTTTAAAACTATTTGTATTGACGAAAGTATTTATGTTGTATATAAAAGTAGAAAAGTATGTTTGAACTTCCTTGTAGCTTCGCTAAAAACTCGATTGACATGGATTATTTCTGAAATTATAAGATCTATCTACTCAATAATCTGATAAGAAAAATGTTTTTGACTGACTAGCAAAGTATTTTTTTTTTCGTTATTTCGTAAAACTAGCAAAACCAATCAACGCAATATTGGTAATGCTTAGTTTTATAAAGTATATTGTTTTCAAAATGTTTTTTTACGTTCCTACTTATGTAGGTACATATAAATGCAACGAGCATTCTTTATAATAAAAATAAAAACTTATCATATTCTAAAGAAATTAAATTTATTTTTGTTAAATACACTCACCCTCAATCTGATGACAATTTATATAGGTGCTCCTTAAACAGAAATAAGATGAATTTTGAACAGCTTGATTTGAAGATTTTTCGAAAATATATGTAGGTGCTCCTGTAAAAAATGATCAACAGGTTAGGTATCTGCTTGTGATCTGAGTACCTCCAGTTAACGTTTTGATTGAAATTTTAAGAATACATGAAAAGAAAAAAAGATAAAATTATTATTTGTAAAATATAAAAATTGTTTTCAACACGTACAAAATATTTTTGTGCAATTATATTTTTTTGATACCACGTGCTTAACTCTAATTTTTTTTTTTGTTTAAATGGGATTAAAATTTAAGACTTGTAAGAAATAAGCAATACTGATCCAATATACTGGTTAAATTGCTTATTTTTATAAAAAACTAATTGCAAAAAAAAGAATTTTGTAGGTACAGACTACCCACAAAATTCCTTCCTTGAAAGAATTATATTATCGTATATATATGTAAGTACATACGTAAGTACAAATAGAGTTTTGAGAACTTACCTTTTTAAATGTTAATTCTTCCTTTTTTATGTTTGGTTTTCTTTATTTCACACTATTAGACAACCACGACGACTTTTTTATTTTAATTTTAATAAAATTATGGCGACGGACAAACGAGACAAACGCGCAGCAGCAGCAACAGACAATCTTTTACAAATGGCCACAGACACAGAACGACGCCGAAGCGACACCATACTTACTCAAGTTGAAATTGGTTTGAACTGAACGAATGTGACATGTAAGCATTCATTGATGTTCGGTCGACTAGCTTCCTGCCGATGGTCATGTTCAGACATACAAATGTCTTGACTCTTGTGTATATCAAGTTGCACAGTTTATTGTTTTGATTTTGCGTTTGATGAAATTTTTCATAAATGTTATGGCATTTTACATACAGAATATTGTTAGATTGCATACAAAATATGAAAAACATCATTTTGAAGAAAGTTTGTCATCAAATGGAAACATCAAACATATTCTGTATGTAAAATTGCATACATTTTATGATTCTAATCTTCAAATGGTGGGTTGGCAACAAAAATTGAGTTGAATCCAGACAGCGTTGGTTTTGGCGGTATCCAATCAAATTGGGATACGTGGATTAACCCTGCACTTACACTGGGATTTCGTAAATTTTTCAGACATGAGAAAAAATTGCCAAAGATATATTTATGACATTTTTTTTTTCAGGCTTTTTATTGAAAACAATTATTAAATGTGAGTTGCATTAATATGACTTTAATTTTTTAACATGTCTTGCAATCAAAACCTTGAAAATTTATAATGTTAAACTGAATAACTCATTAAATTAAGTTATTTTCAGGATTTTTTTACAAAACGAAAAACAATTTGTACAATTCGCAAGATTTTCGCACAGGTTTTTTACAAGTTTTGCAAAAGAAATTTTGGAAATTTGTTTTGATAGAAGAAAATTACTAATAAAAGAAGTTATTTTCTTAGAAAACAGAAACATTCAATACAATTGCGCGGTTTATAAAAGTTTTTTCGATAAGAATCTTGTAAATTTGTTTTGATTAATGAAAGAAATTCACAAAAGTAGTGTTATTCAAGTTTGAACTTGAATGGCATAAAACATCATTAAAGAATGCTTGATTTTCATTTTGGTTTGTACAACTTTTTTAGTTGAAATCTTGAGAATAAATGTTGATAAAAGTAAATACTTTTATATATACATGCAAGCGCTACTCAAACTTGCAGAAAAACAAACAATCGATGAAAATCCTGAGATTTTCACAAAAGTTTCGTAGGTACAATCTTTTAATAGATATATTGAAACTTAGTTAGGCTGAAAACACACCGGATAAAGCAAAACGTGTTTTTTTGTTTTGTAAATCAAGAGAACACACCGAATGAAACGAAACATAAAAACCAAAGCAAACAGAAAAATATGTTTCGTTGCCGATAGCTGACCTGTTGTTTTTTGCAAAACAAAATTTTATTTCCGTTTGCTTCTACGTTTACTCTGTGCGCAAATTTTAAATTAATATGAAAGTATATGTTCATTTTTTTAATTGAGGCAAGAAGCGCTATCTATATTTATAAAGATAAGGAACATGCCAATAAACTTACTATTGATAAGCTGTGGATTGCTACTTCCTACTATGACATCTGGAGATTGGCAAGATTAAAAGCTTATCTCTTTTCTTATAAATAACTCCATAATGTCTATTTTGTAAACACAAAATTGTTATTTGTAATTACTTGCCGTAGAGTTATAATCTTTCAGCCGGAGTTAAGCTTTTACGATAGTTCGTATTTTGTTTCATTTCAACGCACACCAAACGAAACAAAAGCACATAACGTTTTGTTGTGTTTTGTTTTATTCTGTTTCGCTTGGTGTGTGTTCAAATAAAAAATGTTATTTTGACTATTGAATCATTAACTTTTTTTTGATCCGGTGTGTTTTCAGCCTTAGTTTGTAAGATTTTACTTGCAAACAAAAAATTACTGTTTCGATTTTGCGTTTGATGAAATTTTTCATAAATGTTATGGCATTTTACATACAGAATATTGTTATATTGCATACAAAATATGAAAAACATCATTTTGAAGAAAGTTTGTCATCAAATGGAAACATCAAACATATTCTGTATGTAAAATTGCATACATTTTATGATTCTAATCTTCAAATGGTGGGTTGGCAACACAAATTGAGTTGAATCCAGACAGCGTTAGTTTTGGCGGTATCCAATCAAATTGGGATACGTGGATTAACCCTGCACTTACACTGGGATTTCGTAAATTTTTCAGACATGAAAAAAAATTGCCAAAGATATATTTATGACATTTTTATTTTCAGGCTTTTTATTGAAAATAATTATTAAATGTGAGTTGCATGAATATGACTTTAATTTTTTAACATGTCTTGCAATCAAAACCTTGAAAATTTATAATGTTAAACTGAATAACTCATTAAATTAAGTTATTTTCAGGATTTTTTTACAAAACGAAAAACAATTTGTACAATTCGCAAGATTTTCGCACAGGTTTTTTACAAGTTTTGCAAAAGAAATTTTGGAAATTTGTTTTGATAGAAGAAAATTACTAATAAAAGAAGTTATTTTCTTAGAAAACAGAAACATTCAATACAATTGCGCGGTTTATAAAAGTTTTTTCGATAAGAATCTTGTAAATTTGTTTTGATTAATGAAAGAAATTCACAAAAGTAGTGTTATTCAAGTTTGAACTTGAATGGCATAAAACATCATTAAAGAATGCTTGATTTTCATTTTGGTTTGTACAACTTTTTTAGTTGAAATCTTGAGAATAAATGTTGATAAAAGTAAATACTTTTATATATACATGCAAGCGCTACTCAAACTTGCAGAAAAACAAACAATCGATGAAAATCCTGAGATTTTCACAAAAGTTTCGTAGGTACAATCTTTTAATAGATATATTGAAACTTAGTTAGGCTGAAAACACACCGGATAAAGCAAAACGTGTTTTTTTGTTTTGTAAATCAAGAGAACACACCGAATGAAACGAAACATAAAAACCAAAGCAAACAGAAAAATATGTTTCGTTGCCGATAGCTGACCTGTTGTTTTTTGCAAAACAAAATTTTATTTCCGTTTGCTTCTACGTTTACTCTGTGCGCAAATTTTAAATTAATATGAAAGTATATGTTCATTTTTTTAATTGAGGCAAGAAGCGCTATCTATATTTATAAAGATAAGGAACATGCCAATAAACTTACTATTGATAAGCTGTGGATTGCTACTTCCTACTATGACATCTGGAGATTGGCAAGATTAAAAGCTTATCTCTTTTCTTATAAATAACTCCATAATGTCTATTTTGTAAACACAAAATTGTTATTTGTAATTACTTGCCGTAGAGTTATAATCTTTCAGCCGGAGTTAAGCTTTTACGATAGTTCGTATTTTGTTTCATTTCAACGCACACCAAACGAAACAAAAGCACATAACGTTTTGTTGTGTTTTGTTTTATTCTGTTTCGCTTGGTGTGTGTTCAAATAAAAAATGTTATTTTGACTATTGAATCATTAACTTTTTTTTGATCCGGTGTGTTTTCAGCCTTAGTTTGTAAGATTTTACTTGCAAACAAAAAATTACTGTTTCGATTTTGCGTTTGATGAAATTTTTCATAAATGTTATGGCATTTTACATACAGAATATTGTTATATTGCATACAAAATATGAAAAACATCATTTTGAAGAAAGTTTGTCATCAAATGGAAACATCAAACATATTCTGTATGTAAAATTGCATACATTTTATGATTCTAATCTTCAAATGGTGGGTTGGCAACACAAATTGAGTTGAATCCAGACAGCGTTGGTTTTGGCGGTATCCAATGAAATTGGGCTACGTAGATTAACCCTGCACTTACACTGGGATGTCGTAAATGACAAAAAAAAATTCAGGCATATATTAATGACACTTTTATTTTTCAGGATGTTTATTGAAAACCCAAAAATAATTACGTATGGTAAATTGCAACATTTTTTAACAAGTTTTTGAAAGAAAATCTTGAAAATTTTATGATGATAAGAGTAAATAAGTCATTAAATTAAGTTATTTTAAGGATTTTCTTGCAGAACATATTATAATCAATGAAAATATCACACTTTTTTAAAAGTTTTTACTATTTTTGCAACAATTTCAAACGTTTTTGATAGTTTTCACATTAAAATTCGTATGAAAAGTGTCATAAATCACGTTGTAAGTCGTCATCACCTTTGGACTTGTATTTTTAACCAACAATTTCAATAAAAACAATTGTTTGCATAAAAGAATTGTAAAATTTCATGCATTTGATGTAACGTGACATCAATCGTCACATTGAAATTCGTATGAAAAGTTTCATAAATCAAATGTTAGATTACATAACCTTCTTGATTTTTTTTAAACCCACAATTTCAATAAAGACAATTTTTTGCATAAAAGAATTGTAAAATTTCATGCATTTGATGTAACGTGACATCAATCTTCACATTGAAATTCGTATGAAAAGTTTCATAAATCAAATGTTAGATTACATAACCTTCTTGATTTTTTTTAAACCCACAATTTCAATAAAGACAATTTTTTGCATAAAAGAATTGTAAAATTTCATGCATTTGATGTAACGTGACATCAATCTTCAAATTGAAATTCGTATGAAAAGTTTCATAAATCAAATGTTAGATTACATAACCTTCTTGATTTTTTTTAAACCCACAATTTCAATAAAGACAATTTTTTGCATAAAAGAATTGTAAAATTTCATGCATTTGATGTAACGTGACATCAATCTTCACTTTGAAATTCGTATGAAAAGTTTCATAAATCAAATGTTAGATTACATAACCTTCTTGATTTTTTTTAAACCCACAATTTCAATAAAGACATTTTTGCATAAAAGAATTGTAAAATTTCATGCATTTGATGTAACGTGACATCAATCTTCAAATTGAAATTCGTATGAAAAGTTTCATAAATCAAATGTTAGATTACATAACCTTCTTGATTTTTTTTAAACCCACAATTTCAATAAAGACAATTTTTTGCATAAAAGAATTGTAAAATTTCATGCATTTGATGTAACGTGACATCAATCTTCAAATTGAAATTCGTATGAAAAGTTTCATAAATCAAATGTTAGATTACATAACCTTCTTGATTTTTTTTAAACCCACAATTTCAATAAAGACAATTTTTTGCATAAAAGAATTGTAAAATTTCATGCATTTGATGTAACGTGACATCAATCTTCAAATTGAAATTCGTATGAAAAGTTTCATAAATCAAATGTTAGATTACATAACCTTCTTGATTTTTTTTAAACCCACAATTTCAATAAAGACAATTTTTTGCATAAAAGAATTGTAAAATTTCATGCATTTGATGTAACGTGACATCAATCTTCACATTGAAATTCGTATGAAAAGTTTCATAAATCAAATGTTATATTACATAACCTTCATGATTTTTTTAAACCCACAATTTCAATAAAGACATTTTTGCATAAAAGAATTGTAAAATTTCATGCATTTGATGTAACGTGACATCAATCTTCAAATTGAAATTCGTATGAAAAGTTTCATAAATCAAATGTTAGATTACATAACCTTTTCTACTTCTATTTTAAACCTATAATTTCAAAATTATAGTTGACCTAAAAGCTATGTAAAATTGCATGCATTTGAAGTAATCCTTCATCAAACTTCGTGAACACTTTTACATATTTTTTATGATTTAGATCATCAAATTTCAAATTTCCCCTAAAAATATTCAGGTGAATATTTTGATGATCCCCTTTCACACATAATATGATTTTTTCATACAACGTATGAAACGTTTCATCATTATCATGAAGTTCGGATTTCATATTGTCTTAATATTTCATACGTTTTATGACTATAATCATCAAGTGGATTTTCCAACAACAATTCTTAAGTAAAATATTTTTATGAAAGAGGTTGCATAAAAGTTAAGACTTTTTTCATACAGTTGATGCAAAAAGCACTGATGTAGCGTTGATGATTTTTTCATACGCTGATGTACGGTGGCATCAAACTTTGCTTACAACAACAACTATATGGAGAGAATTTTGATGATTGTGAAATCATCAATTTTATGATTTTGACATCAATTGCAAAAATAAAACTGATGATTCTTCCATCAAATTTATGATTTTGCGCATAGATTTGATGATTTTCAGTTGATGATCGCCGATCATAAAATCTATGTAAAAAACTTTTTTCAGTGTGGTGTGTTGTGGTGTGTTGTGGAGGAATCGCCTCTGTTTCAATTGCTATGGTGAAGGATATGAAATGAAAAAAATACTCAAATGTCAAAGATATTTTACTATTTATAAAGACGACAGAATATATTTTTAAAAAAAGTCAAAAGACAACTGTTTTGAGTTATTAAAAGTTCCGTTTTAATGATTATTTAAAAAGCGTATGTATTTATTCTGTCTTGCGAAATCTATATGAAGAGTTTAAGCGTTCTACAACATGTGCAATTTATTTAATCGTTTTATGAAAGTTATTTTTAGGTCACTGTAATCGTCTTTCCTAGAGGATTATTCGCAATAACATGTCGCCAATATACGCCAAAAAAACCCCAGACAAACTCGAACATTTTCAGGTCACCGTAATCGTCCTTCCGAGAGGAATATTGGCAACGTGGTAGATAATTTCAGTAAACAATCCGCCAATATCAGTAAGTCAACGAAACTTAAGACTTGTCAAAAATATGGGTGAGGAGAGTGTGCAGTAGAATCCGAGGTAGTCAATTCCGTATTGAGCACACAAAATCGGTTTTTCCAAGACTACAACTTCACTAAGGCCTGTACCCGTACAAACTTCAATCGCGACGCAGGTCAGGTGCTCATAGTTATAATGACCATAGGTAATGTCGCGGGTTCGCTAACTGGGCTCTTGAGCAGTTGGAAGTTGGCCCCAATTTCGGTCGAAAAGTCATAGTTAACGACGAGACCCATTTCTCGATGAATGGGTTGGTCAACAAACAATATTGTCAAACTTAGAACTTGGTGTGGATTTTGGGCTGGCAGCTTTATCGGTCAAATCAGCCTGATAAATACGCCAGAGTTATGGAAAATTAGACGATTAGAATGCGCGCCACCCAGCGAAGCCACTCCAGAGTCCAGACATTCGAATGATGTTATTTGTTTCATAGGATAGGAAACGCTCAATGAAAAACCCTTTAATTTTCAATAATATATTGATCTCTGATAATATTTGATCTCTAATCGTATGACATATCCATCAAGCATCATTAATTAACATCCTGTAAGAATCTATGACTTGTTTTACAGTTATAATGAGTAATTACTCTATATCTTTATATATAAAACTTATAGTACTCTCGTGAAGACGAACGATTGGGGCGACAATTTAAGCGATAGTACTTGTTAGATTTGTCTTTGCTAAATTTAATAATAAAATATTCTCCTTTTTACTACTTGTTTTGTATCTTATCTTACTATCCACTGTAAAATTGTCGGCTAATTTCAGCGCCACCACCAGGATAGCGGTGGAAACACAAAATCACGCTCCATGATAATACTATAGGTTATAATAAAGGTTATACTTATACAAAGTCCATATCTATACATATTTCTTTTTGATGCAGTCGATGCAGGGTTTCATGGAAACCATGCAGGGCTTGGCCGTCTTGGAACTGGTCGTTCGGCCGAGAAAATCGCAGCTGTAGCTACGAATCTTCAACCAGACGACGAGCCACGTAATTGGACATCACCAGTCGGACCCTACAGCGAATTTTAGTCAAAGACTTATACATGTTCCCGTACAAAGTGCAAATAGTGTATCAGTTAATGTCTGCTGACTGTCCGTCGCGTGTAAATTACTGCTGTCAAGACATCATCAATCTCAACAGCATAGAGAACGATTTTGTATCGAAAATCACAATGAACGACGAGGCGCATTTTCACTGAAGCGGTTACGTCAATTAGCATAAACTTCGTTTCTGGGGCACTGAAAATCCGCATGGGATTCACGAAGAACTAATATATCCACTCGAAAAGCCACTGTCTGGTCCGGCGTTCACGGGGGATGAGAGCATTTTTTTTTTAGTACGCCATCGGCAATACGGTCACTGTTATTGGCGAACGCTAAAGGGCAATGAAAAATGACTTCTTACTTCCGGAATTGGATGAGCGGGGCTTGGTGAAAATGTGGTTTCAATAACACAAACAGCACGAGCCACAATGAATATTGTGAAGGAAGCTTTTTCTGGTCGCGTTATCCCCCTTTTGGTGATTTGGTATGGCAAGCATCCCAGACTTCTTTCTTTGGTACTACTTAAAGCCTCGGGCTTATGACAATAGGACAAACGCAGCCTTTAGCGAGAATATTCGACAGGAATGCGAACAGCTATCATCGGAAATCTTGCGGAGTAATGGAAAATGCGATAAAACGGGCACAAATGTGTATCAACAGTGGCGGTAGCCACTTGACGGGTATCATCTTTTCCACTTAACAGAAAAAGTTGTAAAACTGCAAATAAAGCTTTCTATCGCTCAAAATCGTTTCTTTAAATAGTAAAATAGTAATTCAAAAACAAAATTGGATGATTAATTTTGCCCCACCTTATATTTAGCCAGCGTTGCTTAGCAAACTCAGATAGTTTGGAAAAAAAGTTGAATTGTAAGAAGATTTGTTAGAGCTCTTAAAACATGAAATTTAAAATATTAAAATTCTGTGCAACAACTTGTATCCGCTTTATCCTACTTAAACTACAGTTGAGTGAAATGGGGCACGTTTTTTATTCAATTAGTTATAGATTTATAGCATCTTATATTATCAAGTCTAAGAGACAACATTTTGTATTAATCTGTGAAGCAAATGGAATTAATGTGTATCATAAAAAATTGCTTCTTAAATACTATAAAATATTTTTTCTTTTTGATTTTCTTCAAACTTAAAGTGTCTAGTGTTTTCTTTTAGTATTTCGACTATCTGAGTTTCTCGAAAAAGATAAAATTAGTGTCTACCAATCTAGTGCTTTTTGAACATTATTTTAAAGATTTAAAAAAAAAAAAATACTTCTTAATCAAAAATAAATGTTACTTTCCCTCCAATATTATAAGAATCCGTTGATGAAAAACTTTTTTTCTCGAGAACTGTTGCTACGATTTTGATTAGAAATTTTACATTGTTACGGTCCACCGTTGAGAAGAACAAAAGATAATCAAAAGCCGTTATTAACAGTAACTGTGCCAAGGAAAATTTTCTTGGTTTTTAATTTTCTCATTATCAGGTTAAGCGATTCAAATAAAAAAAATTACCTATATCTTTTAAAATCAAGCTCCAACAATCTTAAAATTTTTTTCTTCGAGAAATTAGACCAAATATTTATTTATAGTTCAATCTTTTAACAGAGTCATGACGATTCTAGCAGCATCAAAGTGATTCGTTCTTTTCCTCCTACACACATTTTGATACCTATACTCGTATACCAAACATTATTTCTTATCATGAATTATATCTATTTACTTGCCCTACCAACCACTCAACTACTTTGTTATGTAAGTATACATAATTATGTATCTATATATTCATCTAGCTTACAATTGGAAACTAATGAGCAATTCATTAATTAGATACATTATAGAATGGAACTATGAAGGTATATTATTCCACAATTTGTTGACAGATAAAAAAGACATGACATAACACAATTCAGCCATCATTGATTTTTTCCCTTAAGGGGCAAACACATCTCTTAACAAAGTATTCTCAAACAAAATGGTCGAACTAATTAGTTTCACAAATCAAAATGTAACAGAACTATGGAGACAATTAGTCTGCGGATTATCCTAGCCCAGACCAAGTCCCCAATAATGAAACACTGATGGAAGGCAATATAAGAAAGAAAATGACAATGAAACACGAAACACGAAACAAAAAAACAACATTCACTATAAAGCGAGACCAATTTTTTATTGATGACAATGTCCGATTGAAAAGTCACCAACGCACGCGCAATCCGATTGAAATAAAAATTAGAAATAAAAAAGAAACCAAACCATATCGAATAGAACCGCCATATTTTCTTCTAGGCTCACCCGCCTCAGCCCAGAATCATAGAAGCTGATGGGAGATGCAATATGTCTAGAATTTAATCTCCGCACAAAGCCGGAAGTATTGAGAACACGTATGGAACGATTCGATTGGGAACCGTGAACGTGAACCAAACATTACGCTCCCAAAAAACCTATCGTTCTTATAGCTCACAAAAATCGTAAAAAAAGGAGAACCCAAATGAATGAAGAACAATACGAACTGACAATCGAAAACGGCCGACCATAGAGGTACAAACGTAAAAAAAGGAACAACCATCAAATGGAATTTATCGAAAACATATAAATTATCGTTTTATATATTTAATAGGATCACGTTTAATTGTGTTAAATGGCTTCCGGAATTTCACCCTCAGGGATACGGGAGACCTTTGCACGTCACATAACTTGGGTCGGTCACACTCGCTTGTACATTGTGTCGGAAACGTGCACTTTTGTATGCGGAATTGACAAAGCGAACAATACACCCAAGGACCTTCTTGTCGATTAGCGAAAATTAAAGAGTGACATAGTAGAAGTAATTGGCCTCGCCGAACGGAGAGTTCGGAAATGCCAGGATGTGCTAGAGTGGCCAATGAGTGGCCACACGCACATACCTGAGGGAAATGTCTATAAAGTACCTTTAACCTACTGTCATTGAGCTCATCCTTTATGATTAATTTCAATTTATTATTGTGGAATTCAATTACTCGATGCTAGAGGTTTAACAAAAGAATATATTAAACCCTTGGTTAAGACCAAGTTATTGTCCTTGTTGAGTGTTTTATATTTTGCTAGAAACCGAAGTCTACGTAGATTGTTTTGTAATTACACTGTCGATGCACTTAGAGCTTGAATGAGCTTGGTTCTATAAAGAGTGTTTGTTTCAAAATCCTTCTTGATGAGAAAATGCGAAAAACGCTGCAAATATCCACATATTGCTTCCCTTTTTTTTATAAAAAAGTTGTTAATAGCATTTGCGGACGCAGTAACTCCTATCTATGACAAGTAAAGTTCAAATTTCAAATTTATTTATATCTTGGCTAAACACTTTTTTCTCTGATGAATAGGAACTGCAATAAACAAGGGGTAAAATGGGTACGAAGATCCGAGGAGAGCGTTCGGCGTAGAATGTGTGGCATTTTTGAAGGAGCAATTTCGTGAAAGAGGCGTTTGTGTAGAACAATCTAACCTGTATAGTAGTGGAAATGCATTAAAATCATTCACGGATCATTTTGATATATTGTGGTACCTATGGCTTAAAATCTTGAAATTTTTAGGGATGATGGAAATTATTTCTATAGATTTTTGGTTTAAAATTACTAGTTACAGTTGATTAATCTGCATAGATCGATTTGGGTTTTCTCTAATTCATCTTGGTGGATCATACAAAATTTAACAATTTAACTTTTCTACGTGGTTGTTCCTCTAAAAATGGGCTTCGTCGCTAAAGATGATTCTGTTGCTGAATTCGCGGTTCGCTTCCAACTTTTACTGGTAATCAGCCGTATCAAGAATTCCATCGTTATAAGAAGCTTATACGAATTCCGCACAAAGCTATCCATTCGTGATAGCAATATTTATGAGTTTTTCAACTATGACGGATTTTGTGATAGGTTTTTTTTGTAATTCGTAAAAAGTTTCCGATAACAAGGAAACTCATGGTAGGGCTGAATATAATGTTTTATCATTTGCATGTGTTGGCCGAAGTTCTAACTTGCTATGGTAATTGGCCTGTATGAATTGTCAAAATCTACCCGGCTCTATTAGAAAAACCTTCAAAACGAAAAAGAAGACAAAATAAAGTTGAAAAGTCAATGTTTATTGGTAGCTTACTTATTCGCTATTTAGAAGACTTTCGAAGCATCTTTTTGAAAATTAATATGTACATTGTATTATTATTATTTGTCTCAAGGCTGTTCAACTGCGACTCTATTCATACTGGTAGCACGGTATGTATATTCTACAAACTATCACACCAAAAATGGCACTAAAAAGCGAGGAATTTCTCGTCTTGTGAACAAACCTGCTGAATACCTGTCCTGTGAGGTCATTCCACCAATACGCTTGACCTGATTCTGATCAATTTACTATTAATATATGTATGTATATCGGTCAATTTCTCATGCTCTGACAATTGAATTAAAGAAAAAGTTCGAAAGACTTTGGTTAAAATCATTAAAAAATCCTCTAAGTCATAAGTTTCAATACTCGCCCATCATTTTAACAGCTCGTAAGAAAAACCATATTAAGCATGTAGTGCAGTTTGCTACAAATGCGACATTGCGTTATTACTTTTCCTATACTTGAAAGGTAAATGGTTCTATTGGACAAATCTTCTTTCGCACTTGCTCTAAGAATCCTTTAAGATCTTGAAATACACAAATCCGCTGGTTCAGATCGTAAATCCCCTTTTGTTCTGAAGAAATGTCCTACTTTTCGGGGCTCTTTCGGACTAGATGGAAAGGCGGCATTAGTAAAGCCGATAAATTGTACCTACATCAATTCATCCAAGGTCATGTAAAAGCTGATTAACAAACGCAAGCTCTTTAATGGCTGTCAGTACGGCTCTTGTAGCCAGAAGCGCAACAACCTAAAAAGCTAGGGGGGTGTCCAACCCAAAATAATCCAAATAACCCGAAAAATTCGGGGCGTAGCGAGGTCAAGCTTAAGAAGACGATGCAAACTGTTCCCAAAGCCATTAACCCCACAAACCCGGGGCGCAGCGAGGCCAAGCTCTCGAAGAGGATTTAAAAAAATTAATTTCAATAGCTCTCTTGATTTGCGGTGTCAACTTTTAAAACATTCTTACCCTTATATTACACAATCTTATAATCTAAAGTCGGAATAAAAAATTTATTCAAGTTAAAGACATCAAGCACTACATTTGATACTGAGATTAAATTCAGTTTTTTCTAATTTTGTTATTTTTTAAAAATCCAAAGAATTTGTTGCAAAAAATCGCTTCAAATTCATACTTTAACAAATATTTGGAATAATTAAAGCTAGCTTGTGTCGTCTTCGCAAGCTTGGCCTCGCTGCTCCCCGGTTTTGTTGGGTTAATGGCTTTGGAGATAGCTTGTGGATCTGGATCATCCCTTGAAAATAAAACGATACGGATCTTAGTGACAGCAGTGTTATAAGCCCGTCTCTTTTTATCTTGGATTTGTAAATTTTAAATTATTTCTTGTCTTTTTTCTTTACACTAAAAGTGTAAAGTGTACATAAAAGTGTAATAACTAATTTTTGGATCTTTGAAATAGATCCCGATAGAAAACAGGATCCCAAATTGTTTTTGTAATACATGTTAAAACTTAATCCAGATCCGGATGCAAATAGATTTGTGAATTTGTGCGAGGGCCGAAAATTGGTACGAAGCTCCAATTAAAAATCGCAAAAAAACTTCCTTAATTTCCTAAACTAATTTTCAGCAGAATTTAAGAAGCCAATTTTTGCTGGAACTATTCGTAGAAGACTCTAAGAAGCTGGTATGAAAGGCTATAAAGCCAGGAAAAACCATGGTTATTTGAAAAGAACAAAAAGGTGCGGCTTGTATGGGCTCGAAAATGCCAAACTTTTACTGAAGAAAATTGGTCAAATATTGTGTGGTCAGACTAATCGAATTTCGAGGTAAGTTAGATCATACGATGTTGCAACAATATGTATTAAATAATTTAGTATATTTTAACCCGTAATGAAAATACCTAACTTTCAAAACTTCTTCATTTATGGTACGCTTTAAGATTTTTGGTACGGCTGGTGCAACCTTTGTTCGTCGTCGAGTCGGGGAAGAATTTAGTGTTTGGTACCGACAGTAAAACATGGCGGCGAAAGCGTCAGAACAAAGACAACCTAAAACGCCACCTGCGTGATGAATGAAGGGCATTAAGTGCAGAACAATGCGATAAGCTTGTACGCTCTTTGCCAATAAGAATTGCTCCCGTGATAAAGGCAAAGGGCGGTCCAACTAAATATTGATATTTGTTTAATAAAAAGCAATGTTATACTATACAAAGTGTTTGAATTTATTTGAATTAAACAGTTGCACGTAAAGTGAGAAATATAATGGATGCTCAATAATGTTGGCCAAGGCTGTATATGTCGGTATCAGGGTTCGGACTTAGGTTTTAAATTTTCGAAGTAAATACGGAAAAAAACTGAAGTAGATCCAAAATTTTCGAAGTAGTTTTAGGAAACAAAATTCTTAACAAAATTATTCAGTAGGTATTATTTGATTATTTTTCATTCAAAAAAAAAAATTGCGTACACATAACTATAACTTTTGAACTATTTTTATTTTTTAGAAATATGTTAAGATTTAAAATCAAATTAAAAGCTGTAAAATATAGAATAATATGTTGTGATTAGGAAAAAATAAAAAATATAAAAGTATCACGAGTATTTTCACTTTTTATTCGTATGTTTCCAAGGTGATATTTGTTAGTGCTTTAGTTTTGTCCAACACTGTAGATATAAGAGTAAATAAAGACTTCTTAAAAATCGAAAAAACAAAAATAAACTATATAAACAACATATAAAAGCAAATTCAGACTCCAGACTTGTAAGAAAATAGTAATTATATAAAACTATTTTAAAGTAAATTTTCCATCAACGAACTTGTATTTTTCTATGAATTTTATCAATTCAAAAGGTAGCTCATAAATGTCTACGTTTTTCTGTAAATGATCTAGAAAACAATAAATTTTCCACGGTGCTTACGTTTTTTTTTTTATGTAATACAGAGTGAACAGCGCTGTCTTTAAATATGTTGGTTAAGAATTTTTTCAAAGAGAAGTAGATCCTAAAAAGGGAAGTAGAGAAGTAGATTGAATTTTTTTCTCAAAATCGAAGTAGATCTACTTCGATCAAAGTAAAGTCCGAACCCTGGTCGGTATGTATATTACTGTACTGACCATCTCTTAGGCTAGCCACGCACTAGCAACTGTGATTGAAATCAAATAATTTAATCACCAGTTGAAAGAGTACCGCGTACTGGCAACTCTTTACTCATCACGCTCAAACTCTTTTCTCTCTTGTGCTTATAGAAAACAGCTCAACTGTCGCGAATTAATTTTAGGCAATCGTTTAGTTTGTGTCAAACAGAGTTGTAAAAAATGCAGTCTTTTCGGTACTGCAGTTAATTGACTAAAAAGACTAATTTCTTTAAGTCTTTTAACTTACAAAAAGACTTTAACTGTAATCCAGCAGTCGCAGTCAGTACTAATATTAGTACTGTGCAGTTAATAAAAGCAGTTAATTGACTAAAAGTTAATTAACTGCAGTACTTTTCAACTGTTTTAGTCTTTTTAGTCACTCAAAAGTCTTCAGTACTGGCCTTGTTTTGGTTTTAGTCAGTAAGTCTTTTAACTGCAGTTAATTAACTGTAAGTTAATTAACTTATTTTTAGTCTTTTAACTAAAATACTTGAGACTTGTACTTATAAAACCACAGATGAGATATTTTGCATGTAGCATGTTGGGAATAGCATGTGGCATATGACATATTGCACGTGGTATGTGAGCCTTTTATAATTTTTTTTAAAAAAATCGTATGGGAGGGGGGGGTCTATTTCCCCCCGTTTAGGCGGGAGGGGCAATTTAAGAAAAAAATCACTTAAAACAGAAAAAAAATTATTAAAAAATAACGGTGATACCTACAGCGTGATGCTATAGCATTTTGAAAAGCCAGAAATACATTCTTTAATTTTGTTTTTAAATAAAGTTGTTCGAGTGCATAGTTTTTGAAAAATTATTTTTCAAAATCAAAATTTTGAAAAAAAAAAATGGAAAATTTTTTTTTCAAAATTTTACGTAATTAAGTATTATTTTTGTATTCAATATTCAATGCTATTATTAATTTTTGATCAAACACAAAAAACCGGATGTCCAAATGTTTTGTAGTTTTTGAGAAAATCAAAAATAACAAAAACTACTTTTGTTCTAAGAAAAGCCTTTTATTTTAGTTTTTATACGTTTTTGGATTCTTAGGTGAATTTACGATTGAAAGGATTAACTTTCTTTTTAATTTTGTTTTAATTATCGTCTTATAAACATAAATAATGTGACAAAGTACTGGATTAATCATATTTCACACATTTTTTCATTGAGAACACCTGCGTGAGAGCATTGGTTTAAAATTGACCTGCCACTTTTTTATTATGGTGGGGTCGGCTTGGCTTAGGTGCATTTACGAAAGAAAGGATTAACTTTTTTTGTAAAATTTTTTTATTATCAGTCTTATAAGCATACAATAACACATTTTTTCATTGAGAACACCTGCGTGAGAGCATTGGATTAATAATGATCTGCGAATGTTTTTTAAATAATGCAGCGTTACACGCCCTAACTAGTGACAGAAAAATGCAATTGCGAAATAAGAATAAAAATGTTCCTGAATCTTGAAATCAATTCAAATAATAAATACATGCATATTTAGATAAAATACATAATTACTGTTTATTTAAAGTTAATCCTTTCTTTCGTAAATGCACCTAAGCCAAGCCGACCCCACCATAATAAAAAAGTGGCAGGTCAATTTTAAACCAATGCTCTCACGCAGGTGTTCTCAATGAAAAAATGTGTGAAATAAGGTTAATCCAGTACTTTGTCACATTATTGTATGCTTATAAGACGATAATTAAAAGAATAGTAAAAAGAAAGTTAATCCTTTCAATCGTAAATTCACCTACATAAGAATCCAAAAACGTAAAAACTAAAATAAAAGGCTTTTTTTAGAACAAAAGTAGTTTTTGTTATTTTTGATTTTCTCAAAACCTACAAAACATTTTGACATCCGGTTTTTTGTGTTTGATCAAAAATTAAAAAGAGCATTGAATATTGAATAAAAAGATAATACTTAATTACGTAAAATTTTGAAAAAAAATTGTTTAAAAAAAAAAATTTTATTTTTTTTTTCAAAATTTTGATTTTGAAAATTAATTTTTCAAAAACTATTCACTCGAACAACTTTATTTAAAAACAAAATTAAATAATGTATTTCTGGCTTTTCAAAATGCCATAGCATTACTCTGTAGGTATCACCGTTATTTTCTAATATTTTTTTTTCTGTTTTAAGTGATTTTTTTCTTAAATTGCCCCTCCCGCCTAAACGGGGGGAAATAGACCCCCCCCTCCCATACGATTTTTTTCTTGTCTAAGTCCAACCTACACGCCCTAGCTTTTTGTCACACCTTATGCCAATCACCCTGTATAATATACAAAACAATTTCTTTGTATAGATTACATAAATAAAACATAAAAAAAAAAAAACAAAAAAATTTTAATAGATGATTCCACTTTGGTACTTTTTATAATCACACTCATCAGCACCTCAGTATTCAATATTAGCCGTGTTTTATGAAAAATTGATAGCCACTCAGTAAAGAAATTTGGAAAAAAACGATTATAGTCACTTTTATATTAATTCTCTTTTAATCTCAAGGTTTGACACGAATTTTAGAGTAATTTCAAATTTATTTTGACGATTTAGAATACTTCTTTCCATATTCTTGCCAGCCCCTTAATTACAATTTTAATGAGCAAAAACATCATTAAAAAAAAACAGATTTTGTAGATGTTTTTTAATCCATCGAGATTTCAGCCATCCTCCATTGGAATTTGACAGTATTTATGGCTTGGTTGATGGAAAATATGTATACTATATTTTGACTGGCTTAGAGTATTTCTTTCTAGATGCTTTCCAAAAGCCCTAAAATCGATTTTTCGGTGAAAATATTAAGATTTTTCAGAAGTTTTTCAATCAATTGACATTTGAGATTTTGTATACGTCTTTTACAAAATAGGCATGAAGCTTTATTTCAAAATGTGTTGACATAATAAAAATCTCTGAGAAAAAAAGATGCATTCCAGAACACATCCCAGTGCCAACCTTTCCGAAGCAAATGTTTTTCTGCACTCAATTTAAGCGCCATCTATATCTCAATATAACAACAATTTTTATCCACTCTGTATTCACTCCGATTGCTGACCAAATTATATTCACTTTTGATGTTTTTATTGTTTTGCATGTAAAATTTTGTTACTTGGTTATTCACTCTTTCAAAAAACACGGCTATTATCAAAGCGCACGGTAGTGCCCAGCCAAGTTCTGGCACTACACCATTTTTACAGGAACAAACTCTGGCGATTTGTGAGCCCTCTTCAGTATTAATGAAGTCAGAAACTTAAAATTTCGAATATTTGCTAAGCTAGTCAGGCACAGGTGCCCCACCAAATTTCAATTTTCTAGCATAAGCTGTTCCTGAGATATAAGACCTCAAAAATCACAAAAACCGTAACTGACTGACTGACTGACTGACAGATCATCAAAATTATAGAGCACTTCCTGACATCGTAGAATCTTGTAATTTTGCACAACGGTAGGTCTTGTCATGCAAGCTGAGGAAAAAAATTTAAGTTTTCCATTCAGGGGGCGTGGTATCCGCCCATTTTCTCCGAATTTGTGGTGGATGAATGGAGCACTTCCGACTGCTGTAAGATGATGAAATTTGGTGAACCGGTATGTCTTAAATTGCATATAAAGCACCAAAAATAAACACTGAGGTTTTCCATTCATGGGCGTGGTATCCACCCACTTTCTCCGAATTGTTGTTGGATGAATGGAGCACTTCCGACTGCTGTAAAACGATGAAATTTAGTAAATTAACAGGGAGTAAATTGCATACTAAGAGAAGAATATAAAATTTGAGGTTTTCCCCTGAGGGGCGTGGTATCCGCCCACTCCCTCAGAACTAATGTAAATTATACATTGCACACTTCCGATTGCAGTAGAACAATGAAATTTGGTGGAACGGTAGGACTCGAATTGCATATAAAGGACCAAAAATAAAAATTGAAGTTTTCCATTCAGGGGGCGTAGTATCCGCCCACATTCTGAGAAATTGTTGAATTTATATGAAGCACTTCCTATTGCTGTAGAATGATGAAATTTGGTAGAGCGGTATAGCTTAATGTAAATTCAAAACGAAAAAAAGAAAATTTAAAATTTTTCATTCGAATCGTCTTTTTATTGTCGTTTTGAAACTATACATGCATTTTGAAAATTCATGGCTTTTCTTAGAACTAGAGTGCTCGATTTGGTACTCTATGTTATTTTAACATGAATGAAAAAAGAAAACATTTGCATACATGAAAAAATTATTAGCTTACATAAAAAAAATCTTAACTGTGATGTGAACTGTAATCAAACCACTAATTAGGCTATTAATTGGTGGGCTACATTCATTTAAAAAAAGGAGTTAAAACTTCAACAAAAACATCATCGCATCCTCAACAATTATATTGCTTTTTTAAGACTTTGAGCGGATGTAGGTACTAGTATTTATAATTAAGGTAGGTATGTTAGTGTTAGGTATCTTGCCAGGACAAGAAGAAACAATTGAAGTGCAAATCAAAACAACCAATAACAAAAAGAAAATATACCAAAAGAAATAAGAAGCTACATATAAGCTAGGTTGATTTGAGTAAGTAGAGTCTACCCTCCCACCTTCCATATCTTTCAAATTTCTGACATGGCAAAATATTAAAATCTTTGCAAAAAGAAGTGAGATCAGACCAAAAACATAAATGTTAAAAAAAAAGAGCCAAGTTCTTCTATACAAAAACCTTTGATGGGCTTACTTGGCATATTCTTATTCTGTATGCCCAATTCGAAAGGTTTTAAAAACTTGACCGCAGTAAACCCATCAAATTTTAGTCAGTAATCATTAAATAATAAAATTTCTCTTTTACATTGTAGCTATTTCAATATTATTCTACTTTAAATATTCGGTATTAAACCTTCATAAAGTAAGAACTTGGCGTACTTTTAGATCTTAGTACTTTTCACGGCTGACTTGTTAGACAAAGGTTTTTGTATAGAAGAACTTGGCTCTTTTTTAAAAATTTATGTTTTTGGCCTGATATTTGTTTACATGCATATTCTACTGACTTTCTGTAACGGTCAGTTCTCTTCTTTTTATTTTAATTAGGGATGGTCACGAGCGGAGACAAGAGACATTTCTCGGTCTCGGTCTCGTTGCAATCGAAAAAAATTACATATCTGGGCATCGGTGTGGTATAACATTTATGTAGGTACCAAATGGCACATACCGCATGTAACATATAACATGCAATGTTATATGCCACATGCCACATGCCAATAGCAACATTCTACATGCAAAATATCATATCCTGTTGTTTTATAAGTACAAGTCTCAAGTATTTTAGTTAAAAGACTAAAATTAAGTTAATTAACTTACAGTTAATTAACTGCAGTTAAAAGACTTACTGACTAAAACCAAAACAAGGCCAGTACTGAAGACTTTTGAGTGACTAAAAAGACTAAAACAGTTGAAAAGTACTGCAGTTAATTAACTTTTAGTCAATTAACTGCTTTTATTAACTGCACAGTACTAATACTAGTACTAACTGCTGACTGTTTATTTTGCAGTTAAAGTACCCGTGCACAGTATTAACTTGCATTCAATTGTTAAGTTAATTAACTGCGACTTTACTAACTGCATTACCAAAGTACTGCAGTCTTTTACAACTCTGGTGTCAAAGCACAAACTCTTTAGTTGCTCGAATCGAGTTGCTCTAAGTGCGCGGTGTCCCATATAAGCCCATATATTTCATTTTAGCAACTAAACATTTGCGAAATTAAAAATTGAATGTGCGCGCCTGGCCTTAAGGAATTATTATATATTCGATGTAATCAAAAAACGCAGCGAAATGCTTAGGTTCACTTAAGATATGCAGAAAGTTTTTTCCCCTTCTGATCTCGCTATCATCTTTATTTATGTATAAGGTGTACTGTACATCTGCCCCCAACGGTGCCCCCATTGCTCATAGAATCCATAAAAGATCCTTTAAACTTATAGGAGATACATACATGCATACATCCATTGCGGAAACTTTTGTCTCTCTTTAAGACCATCGTAACCTTTCTTGCCTTTCATTATCTTATAACTTTTTTTTTAATCAACAATGCCCAAATGAAATAGTAATGTGGATCGCCCCAATTAAAGAGGTGCTTGTTTTGGCCAGCACTTCTAGAATGTGGAGTTTGTGCCCTTCCCGATGTTTCCCTCTTAAATCCTTTCCAATTAACACTGCACTTTACTTTGCGCTGTGTTCCACCAACACATTGTATGGATAGTCATAGCCCTTTGAGAGCGAGCAAATTATGAAAAAGGGACTTCTTATAGGTATTCAAAATAAGTAAATCTTTAAGGGCAGCAGCTTATGGTTTATTGGCAAGTCGCTCGATCGGTGGCCAATTCACATCGCCTCCGCTTGAGATAACCATGTTCGGAAATCGCTCGTGCCAAATGTCCATTGTGGCAGGGGGTTTGTGGCAGGTAGCGCAATTCAGTTAAAACCATATATCATTGGCGAGCATATAATCCAATTCGAGCCAAAACAAATTAGTTGACGGTGAAGGCCTGTCCCACGTCGTTTTCAAAGAAGTATAGACCGGTGATGCTGCCAGTCTGAAATCCACAACAAAATGGGCTTCGTCGCTGAATATGATTTTTTGACCGAAATGGACGAAGTCCGCGAAAGATTTCTCAAACAGAACACCTATTTTCATCAAACAATTCAATCATTTGACATATTTTCGAACGCTACGAGTCTTCATATTGATTAGGCAAGACAGACTTAATAAATGAGTCAACATGACAGATGTTGTTTCAACAATATGGCCGCAATCACTTACGAGTATCAAAGTTCAGAAATCCTTATTGGAACACTGCTTAGAAAACATTTTGTACAGGTCGGGGACTCAAAGTCGAGAATTTATCCGTGACTGGATTTAGAATCCGAAAATTACAGAAGTTATTAGTTCTTTTTCCATCCTGGTCTTATTGTTTATGAATTGTATGCGGGACTATTAGTTTTGTTATTAGATTATTATCCCCCATTTTTAAATAATGATTAATTATACTCTAAAAAATGAGAACAAACTAAGTCAATGGCAGATTACTTTTATTTTCTAAAAAAATAAAGCTCAATTTGCCACTGAACTAAATTAGTTTATTGGTTATTGATCTAGAAAGTTCAAGATTTAAAACTTCGCCATCACGTGTACAGCTAATGAACCCATTTATGCAGGTCAGGTATCAATTAGGAAATCCCTTAAAAAAACCCTTATCTAAACGATTTGTTCCCATAAATCAGCAAAACTCTTTTTTTTTTTGTTTGGTTCACATCCATAAATAAATATTTACAAATTTATTTCTGACTATATAAATGCTGAATGCATATTTTAATTCTAATTGCCTACCAAACGCACCCTCTTTTATAAAGAATTTCATCAGTCGTCCATGCTGCCACTGCCGCCACCCGGGAGCAGGGTCTTCAGGATTAGAATCATATTTCATAGTCGAAATCCGCAATGAATTAGAAATCTGTTAAGTCACGTGTTTCGGTAGACAGAGATTAAAAGAGGCCAACAAACAATAAAGGTATGAACTCGTCGTTGTCGTCGTCGTCGTCGAAGAGCAGTGAGTGAGTGGCTTCCTCGTCCTCATCTTGAACACCAGCACCAGCGCAGCGCCTCCTTTCCTTTGGTTTCAATTCTAATTCCTAATGATTGGGTGTAACTTTATAAGGTGCACGCGCCCATAGATAGATTATTCTTCCTAAATGAGGTCCTTTTGATGTGGGAAAAAACCGAGTAAATTGAATTGTACGGTGGAGAAAGGGATCGTGGGGCATTAACGTTGAGGACGACCGAAGACGGCGAATAGTGTTTCGAGAAGATAACGTCGTCGGAGAGTCCTAATTTTCTGTATTTTATTTTATTTCTTCCCTTGCGAAACAAAAAAAAAAACTTCCATATCTCTGCAGAACATCATTGCCGGGAATAAAAACACACACGCACACTCTTCTACGAGCAGAACGAACCACATCCTGAAAACCAACGAACGTTAATCTTCAGATTGAATCCGATAAAACAGCATGCAACCGCTGTGCTGCGAAAGAATCTACCAGTTGAAGTTCGGAATTCCATGCTTTGTTTCCTGTTTGGTGCGAGGTCGACAACGATGGCGATTATTGGACAGATTTGGAGATACCATCGAATTCCAGCGAGTGTGCCACATGCAGAGTGAGTTGGGCTTGGTGACTTGATGTCTGTCGGGCTAATGGAGATATTTGCTTGGTTTTTCAGTATTTACTTCCGATAATCCTTTTTCAATTGTTTTCTTGGCTCGTTTATTTTTTGTGTTGGTAGAAATGTTAGGAAAAAGGACATTCAAAGTGATTTTAGAACATTTTACACATCAGGGATGAAACATAGTCGGTCTGATGGTTAATGGATCAATTTTGAGTGGATAATTAGGATAATCGAATAGGTATAGGCTTAAGTCAAGGGTTTAATGAAATGCGTGTAAAGACAGATTTTATTGAATCAATTATTTTAAGAGTCTCTAATACTACTTCTCAAGGGAGAGGACGGAACAATAGTGTACTTATCTGAAGTTAATTTTAAATGTTTTATACTAACTGAAAAAAAACTTACATTCCATCCATTTTAGTTTTGTTTTTTAATGAATCACAGAAAGTTCTAGTTCAAACAGCATTTTCTAATAATTGGAGCTCCAAAAATGACCATTGGCAAAGAAGAACAATACAAATTCGGTAAAGAGTTTTCAAGTTTATAAAAGTGTTGCCTGTTATTTTATATGATTACACCTCGTATCGACCGAGTTTTGAAGTACTCGTCGAATCACAGGTGGTTGTGATTCAAAAATCTTCTTGATTTGGTCAATGCGTTATAGATGACGGGATGATATATTGAAATTTGTTCAGATTAGGGATAAGTTTGACGTCAAAAATCATGTGCTATGGGGAAACTTGGCGTTGAAAATCCGGCGAGATCTGCTTTTGTATGTTTGAAAATGTTTTGTCGAGTTGTTGTTGTTAGGATGTGATTGACTTTCTTAAGCTTAGATATTTGATTATATTGATTCTTGATGATAAACTTTTCTCAGAGCTAAGCAATGTTTTTTAAACCTATATTTACACTCAAAAATTATACGAGTACCTTATTTTTTGAAAACTCATAACATTTGTCAAGTTTCTTAAATCAAGAGTTAAGTTTCTATTACATTTCCTCCGACCAATAAATCGGATTTATGATACAAATTGAATTCATTAATCTTGTAGATAAGAAATTAATCTTGTTAAATCTTCATTGGCAAAATTGTTTTGCAAATCGAACAAATTTACATCCATATAGTGACCATTTATTTTGATCACCACATAGATTAATTCAATCTAAACTAATGAGGTTTCCCGTTGGTAAATTCAAAAAAATACTCCAAGAGTATCTCTTCTCATGAAAAGTAAGGGTAATTAGCCTTTCAGAATTGGTAGAAAATTGTAGGTCCTTTCCATTCCTGCTAACACACCCTGCGGAATGGGTTGAGAGTTGTAATGCTCAGGATTTCTACGAACCGTAACAGCATCTTTTTTATTTAATTTTTAAAGCTCATCACAGCTCTTATTACGGAATATGTGAAAATGATTGCTATTATGTTCTGGAAACTTAGAAGCAGATAAATAACTCTAGTCTAGTCTAGTCAATATCAGAGATTATCCTTGAAAAATTATGTTGTAATAAAATTGGTACATTTAGAAAGAATAACGAGGTCATTTAGTCTGTGTTTTATGGTCCTATGTTTCACGAGTAGGTATTTCATTAAGATGTTCAAAAGTGATTATAAAATTATGCTTGGGGCCTATATTCTATTCAAGATGATATGAATGCGATCGGTCGAAAGCTTTTTTAAAATCGATAGATAAAACAGAAACATGACTCTATATGTAACAGCACGTCCAACTCAACTTGGTTTTTAAAAAAAAATGTTTTTGAATCTATAATCCACTTAAGACACTTACTGATAAATGGAGAATAATCGAGGAGAGAAATTGGACCAAAACTGCCTAATTCGTTGAGTTCTTTATTTGGTTTGAGGATAGGTATCATTGTTGCTGTTTACCAGGCTCGAAGAATGAATCCAGGCCTGTCAAAACCAGGGCAATATCAAAGGGCACGGTAGTGCCCAGCCAAGTTCTGGCACTACACCCTTTTTACAGGAACAAACTCAGGCGATTTTTGACCCCTTCCTATCTTTAGTACCAATGAAGTCATAAACTTAAAACTCCGAATATATGCTAAGCTAGTCAGGCACAGGCGCCTCACCAAATATCAATTTTCTGGCATTTTTTTATGCCCAATTCGAAAGGTTTTAAAAACTTGACCAGTGAACCCATCAAATTTTAGTCAGTAATCATTAAATAATAAAATTTCTCTATTACATTGTAGCTGTTTCAATATTATTCTACTTTAAATATTCGGTATTAAACCTTTTCATGAAGTAAGAACTTGGCGTACTTTTAGATCTCAGTACTTTTCGCGGCTGACTTGTTACACAAAGGTTTTTGTATAGAAGAACTTGGCTCTTTTTTAACAGGACTCAGGATAAACAGGACTCAAACTTGATAATTGTTAAAGAGCAGGACGGCTTAAGTATTAGTATTAAAGAAAGTACGAAAGGTTTAAATTGCTTATTCCCTACATCAATACAATCTGCAAGGACATTTATATCTCTTGTATAATCAGACCAAGTTTTTCCGAAACGTTCATTTAGTTGAGCAGGAGCTTAATTTGTAGTCAGAGATTTTATGTTTTTTTGGAATGGTATCAGGACTGATGGAAAACGTCTTGCATTTTATTGAAATATGGTGCAAGATTTTCTCTAATTAAATTATATTAGTGTCATTCGGATATTTTTTGAATACTTGTACTTTCAAACCTGATTTTTTCTCTTATCGCAGATTATTTAGATTTACTTCCCACCAACGAACGACAGCTTTACGAGTTTTCTTTTTAGTTTAAGAAATAGACATGTGGATTCGGTAATAATGGCAGTCTCTCTATTGATATTAGTATTATGGGTAAATTTCTGAAGGATATACGAAACGTTGTGTGGGAAAACTACCAATTGGCTCTATTTCTAATGAATTTCTGCAGGATTGTTATATAATTCCCTTACTCTCGATCTCGTATTTTAGATGCAATGTAAACTTTTAATTGCACTTATCGATCCACCCCGACCGACGGGTCTCACCTTGTCGTGGTGGGGTGGCTTACGTCCATAATCAGCTGTTACCCAGACCAGCTGTAGATATGAACAAACTAAGAAGACCCAGGAGGAGGAGGTGAGATAAGTAAAGTCCCTGGCTTTGGCTGGGGATTTTGAAAGTCTCACGAGGGTGTCTTGTAGGGTAAAAGGAAGTAAGAGAGAGTAAAAGGTAGTAAAAGGGAGTAAAGGGTGAAGTCTCCGACTGGTTCAGTTGGAGATCTTCAAGTACTTATATTGTAAAATGGAGTAAATTGATGAAGTCTCTGGCTAGTTTGAAGCTGAGATCTTCAAGTTTTTCTAGTAGTAAGTAAGGGTTAAGGACCGTCGTCCTGTTCTTTTCAGAACGAAGACTAGGAGCGTCTTTCCTAGCTTGCCGTAAGGTGAGCAAAAGACTTCGATGCACATTGAGTTGTTGGTTTCTACCCCGACCGACTTCTTGTTGTGTATCCTAAGGGTTGACAGGCCCAGGGTTTTGCAGGAGCCCATCTGGAAGTGACGGGTTCAGATCTGGAAATTCCGAAGTTTGAGACACGAACTTGGACTAAGTCCGTGTTCGGATCGCCTATAGGAGGCTCCATGAAATGACGAAGTTGCGAAGCTCCACCAGAAGCTATATTCTGGAACCATGGGAGATAGCGCCCATATGAGTTTGAGGATTGAGTTTTATCCTCTGCTCAAACCTTATATCTATGAGGTAGCCCCCCTAGTGGGAGAATTATGGTGGCTTGGTTTATTCCAAATGCGGAGACACACGGTTTTCAAGATTCTTTTCTTGAATTCAAGAGGTGTTAGATAGACTTCGTCTCCAAAGCAAGAGGTGTGCATATGTTGCAACATATCACAACTTTGCGACCGTTATAGCTTGCTATATCGGGGTTAATGGTCAGGACTAAATCTGACTCCGATGGAGGTAAGCCTCCCGTGGGGTAAAACCGGAAACGGTAGGTATTCACGTAAAACCCAAAGACGATCTTGCACTTATCGATATTTAAATGAAGGCATTTTACCATACACACATTAACAAATCTCCACAAGCCTTCTAACAGAAGTCCACAATCGATAAAGCATGTAATCCCGTGGTAAACCTTAAGATTACCCGCAAAAAGAAAACACTAGGTATCTCTGAAAATTTCAGGAATATCATTCATGAAAATTAGAAAAAAAAGTAGTTGTCCTAAATGGCTTCCTTGCGTAACACCTGATGGATCCGTTATGTCATTGGAATGATAGTTTTTAATTTTAACAATTTGCTCGTTTTCCATCAAGTAAGATTCCTACCAGTTTAAAAGAGTTGAATTAATGCCAAAATGGAGTAGTTTTTTGAGACAGATTCTGTCACAAGCTTTTTCAAAGTCAGTAAAATTAAATATAATGTCAGTATGGGTCCCCTTTTCCATATTATTTATTATTGCATTCGCCAGCATGGTTAAGTTAGTTTTGGTAGATTTACTCACTACAAAGCAGAGTTGTAAAACTGATCTTTTGTCTTGGATTAGAAACGAATCAAATAATTTTGTATTGGTCTATAATATGATACTCCTAGCTTTGATCTAGATCTAAAAATCGGATATACTCGTAAATATAAAATTTATTTTCCAAGTTCTCAAAAATACAACTTAAGGTAACGATAAATTAAAATGTTGTTGTTGATGGTTTTGCTAATGCAATTGATTTTTAAGAAGAATAGGGGGATATTGTTCCGAACTTCACAGTTGCTTAGATCTAGGCTTAATAAGGCCTC
Organism: Philhelius festivus; assembly: GCA_963931855.1. Taxonomy (NCBI): domain Eukaryota; kingdom Metazoa; phylum Arthropoda; class Insecta; order Diptera; family Syrphidae; genus Philhelius; species Philhelius festivus. The sequence continues at coordinate 3,608,476 of OZ007556.1, read as the reverse complement.
TTTTATTTCCGATTGGTATAAAACAAGGGCACTAATATCGAGGCAATTAGCCAACCCTGATTGAAGTTCAAAATTCGAAACAGTTTTAGAAGAATAAACTAGAAGATAATTTGCAAATTTCAGGAACTTCACTTTTAGTTGTGCTAAAATATTTTACACAGGTAGGAATCGCAAAAGATTTTGGTATTTTGTTTGGTATTTAAAATTATCTGGGCCCAGGGGTTCTCAGCCATATGCAGTAGAATCCTCTCGAAGCATTTATGCTCCTAGAGCTAACTCTTTTAGTTGTTAAATTGATTTATTTATAGCGGGAGTTAGATTTACTTTTACCATTTTCATGAATACCGAAACTGCGAATCTGTTGACATTTGTGCTCGATATATTCCCAAACAAATTGAGCATCACGATTCTTTATGAAACTTTTTATCACAGGATATGACTGTCCTATATTTTTACAATCTTAAGTAACATGTAATATTGTATCAAAGCAAATTTGTAAGAACAAATATTTTTTTTGAAAATAGATCTTCATTTATTTGTCAACGATAAAACCCATTGTCTGCGACTAAATATTTCGATAATCTTCAACTACTGTTTGTGTTTTCAAATGTCAAAACTGACAGCTATGCAAATATGCTTGCAGCATTTTTCATCCCAAAATGATTAATATAAGAATGCATTTCGTTCTCATAAGAAAACGCATAATGAAAAATAATTTCCTTTTATGAAAATACTCTTTTATTTTTATATGGTCTTTGAAAAATGTTTATTCCAGGAAAAGAAAATTCCCACACTATTACCCCAGCAAGAAGAGAAAAAATCTGATCTTACACCGGCTAGCATCAAACCCCGCAGGAAGTTCCCAACGCTCAATACAGACACGGTCCATTCATTGATAAAAATACCTGACAGGCCAGTCTTTTGTAATGAACACCCTCGTTTTGAACCTGCCTAGCTGGTGTTTACACCAGCAACGATAACAAAACATTGAAATATTAACAATACTACAATGAGTTATTTTCGTCCTTTTGTCCGAAAAAAGACAATTTTCAACTTTTAGTTTTTAGAATTCGATGTTCTCTATATATTCGGTTAACTTCCTTCAAGTGTGGAAGCTGTTTGCTGGAGGTTCATAAAGATCTGTTAACTATTTCATAATAGGTGTTGATAATGAAGGTAGGTAATTGGTTTTTACTTCCTGACAGTTTTGTATCGTATTTTTGTGTGTGGTGATTGTAAAAATTCGTTTCATCAAGAATGTTCGTTACCGACAGGATGGTTTTGCTGGAGGGCGCATTCATCTTTGCCGCAAGTGTAGCAGAACTAATTTAAAAAGTATTATAAAAGCGCTTAAGAGTATAGAATTTGGTTTGTGTTATATGGAATCCTGAAAGGAAATAGGAGAAAGTAATCGTTCAGTGCAATATGTGTAGCCTAAAATTTAAGAAACTCTAGTTGTATACGTCAAAGTTCATTCGTATTGACAGTCCCTCTTGTCAAAACTTCAAACTCGGTTAACTAGGAAGTTTTTCGCTAATATCCACCATTTTGAATTTAAATTAATGATAGAAGCCTCTTCTAACTAGCATTAGCTGTCATCTTTATTCATAAGTCCCCACGAGCAAAGCCTAAGAGTAAAAGAAAATCTTGAAAATTTCTCTCGGAAAAGTCTCATTTTGAGATCATTGGCTGATATACAGAGTAGAATTATAATTAATGTGTCAAATTGTTAAAATGTGATAATCTGATGGCTGACAACATAGCAACTATTGAAACTTTTTCCAGCCTAAATGCTCAAAAAAATGAATTACTCATTTTGATAATATAATTTAATTCGATTCAGAAAGACGACATTAAGTTTACCAGAGCATTACAACGTCAGTCATATAATCTAGAAAAAATTTGTAAATTTTCATGTAATGAAATACCTAGAAGTACTCGAATACACGGAAGAGAGTATACTATTCATCGTTGTTCGTGTTTTTTGCCAACGTCATTTGAGTATTGAACATGTACGTCCTCTGCGTCCTAATGGTAGCCCATTTACCCCCCTTTGACTAGATGCCCACCTACCTAGAGGGAGGTCATTTTCACGTTTTCCCTAACATTTTTTTTTTGTTTTTGTTTGTCTTCTCTTCATGTTGTGCCCCAAAGTATGGCCTCTTCAATCGAATAGAATTTCCTTCAATTATTTATTTTATTACATTCCGTTTGCAATTTTCCCGGACCTGGCTTGTTTTGCTGGTGGTGTGCTGCAGTTGCCGCCGCGGCACCGTCGCCGCCATGCCGCCACACCGCCCGGCCGTATCATGCCTCAAGGGGCTTCTTTGCGTTCGTTCCTTCTTCTTCTGTTTATAGCTTGCATTTTGCATTCATGCAGTCCGGGCCGAAGCGAGCGCTATCGGCAAAGGAAAACTAGTTCATGTTATTTTATATTTGTATTCGAACATTTAGAAAAAAAATTCATTTCGGTCGACATTTAAGTGTTGGTTAGGCTTGGTTTGTGCTTCGCATGCACTTTTGCAACGACTTTTTTTGCTTTTAGTTTCTGACTTGGCCGCACCGGTCTTCAATTCGCTGCTGACGTCCACACTCTTATAGGAACGTTGTTGCATTACCAACAAGAACAACGTCAACGACAATGACACTACCGGCCGGCCAGCCGACGATGCAATGTGGGGGCGGTGGGGCGGTGGGTTCGGTGCATGGAGCGACTGTGCAAACATGAAAACTTACTGGCATTCTACAATTGGATTAAAATAGCTGGCGAGTGTTTTCCTTTTCGCATTTTGCATTGTTTACTAGTTTTCTTCTTCTTTCCTTGGGGAACAAAAACTAAATTTAATATATATGCTGCCATCTATTGGCTTCCCACCTACGAGTACTATTTCCGTTTTTTTAAGGAAAAAAAAAAAAACTAGGACCGACGACGACGAAAACTGACCACGTCTGGAAGCAGGTCTCGCTAGCAATTGACCTGCAGTTGGTTTGCTGTGCGGGGTGTCACTTGCAATGCAGATATTCATTACTTCGAAATAGTTGGAGCGAAGTGAAGCAGGGTGGAACTGCATAGAATTTTAGTTGTACGCAAGTTAGTGACAATACTCATTTGACAACAAGACCATAAATATGTGAGGATGAAGAAGTTGCTTGTTTTGTTTGTTGTTGCAACAGTTGGGACAAGTTTTACACAAAAGCTAACACCACTTTTTACAATTGAAATAAAAGTAAAGTAATACGCGTAGTAAACCCAAAACCTACCCTAAGAGACATTTCTAGGACTTCAGTACATGGTGTGACATTGTATTCACTATATCGACAGTTTAATGAACATGCGAAGGATATTAGAGACAGTTTAAGAGTGCCAAATATTGCGCTCGTTTGTGAATTACTTTAATCGATTGGTATTGGATTATCATTTCAAATTTACCTAGGAGCTGGAGGTAATTAAGAATAAATTTTCCCCCAACATCTGGAAAGTGCTAAGTGCATGATACCTCGAGAGATTCATTTTGCAGTTAAATGTAAATGTAAAAATATAGAAAAACAAATCAAAATAATTTACCCAGGTTTGGTTTTTTTTTTATGTATTAGATTTAAATCTCAGTTTTAAACTTTGATTATATTGTTCTTCATCCTCTGTTGTACGAGTACCTACTCTAAATTTAGCCTGAAATAACCTTTTTTTGGGGTCTTATAGTTTAGGATGAGGTACAGCAAGTTCTGTAGATCTTTAAGCAATTTATCTTTATTTATGTATCGTCCTTGTCTTTTATTTGGAATATAAAAAGTGTTGTGGTCCAAAAAGTACATGTCCTATAACACAACTTTGTCTTACTCAATCCTTGTTGAAAGAAGGAAATCTGTCTGTAAATCTGCATAAATATAAAACCGATTCTTATACAGGATGACTTTCAACACGCACAGCTTAAGACTTAACCCAACTTGAATCCTCATTCGATGATTAAAGTTACAAACAATCAGTATTGGTTGTTTAAAGTAAACCATGTTTTCATTTCAATTCTATGGAAATCCCAGGGGACGACACGATCAAAGTGTGACGTTCGTCTTTCAGACCTATATCAAGATCTTTAGCAAGATCCCTTCAATTTACTTTTCGCAAGTCATTTAGATCACATCTGTTATGGCACCCAGTTTATTGTACTCTTTCATTCGAGTACAGCTAAAATATCTTTTTTTTGTGGAAATGCTTTTTCATTTTACCTGGAACTTTACACGCTCTTCTCAAGCCTACATAATGCATAACATTTCATTCTCAATCGAACCCAGAAAAAGAATGCAACAAAAAGTGTCAAGATGTTGGTTGGGTCCCGTCGAATGTGGCACCTTCATTCCCAGTCTCCATCCACCAGCTTTGCTAGTCGAGTATAGCCCCCTCGCTGACTTCATCAACATCGAAGCAGCCATAAAAGCACGCATTCACATCTCTGTTGATGTCATAAAGTAAATGACAATCAATTTCATTTGGCATCTGGCTGTGAATATGGAATTGGAATATCGTGGTCGTGGTCCTCGTCGAAATTGAAAAATAATATAAACCTCTACCTATCCGCATAACAAAAATGTGGGTGCAGGTATAGGTTATAAGATTTCACTGCTGATGTAGTAATAATAACTGATATGGAGATTTGGAATCCAGAAGATACTGTCGCAGCAAACCGAGTTGATTGAGAATTTTGTTTGTTCGCTTTACATATTGGTTGTACACTTGTACAGGGTGTTTCTTTTACTGATTGATATAGAGTTGACAAAAATTAACGTGCATTAGTTGTACTGCAATGCTTAGACATAAATATGTCATATCATATCATATTTTTTTTTTTTTTTTTATAATCAACTCACGCTCAAGGGAATATGATTACCCTTTAAATGTTTTAACACAGAGCGGCCGTGAAGTTACGGAAGAGAAAGAAGGATAGGAAAGATGTGTGGCACGATGTTCTGATACTGAAGGTGGTTGTCTCAGATTTTTTATCTCCAGGGATGGCGGCTGAACTAAACAAAGCGGATAATTGCCGTGTTTTATTTCTATGTCGCTTATAATTCACATTATTTTATTCGTGTTCATCCTATATATGAATAGGTTATGAACTAAGCGGGCACTACCTGAGGCTATTTAAAAAGTAAATATAATTCAAATTTAAGTTCGGTCGGCGCCGCTGAGTCAATAATCAACTTTCATAATTGTGATACAATAAACAGTAATTTAGTAATATTTAAGTATTTCTTGCCTCATTAATATTTACTTATAAACCTATACGAGTCATATATTTTGTGGTTCCGAAAATAAGTTCAAATATTCAAATATTCGGATCCTGCCACATCACATATAATATGATTAAAATGTCCTACATGGAGAATAACTTGGCCATATATATACATATATACATATATACATTTTCAAGGCGACGAAAGCTTGCCGAGTACATAAACAACATCTTTTGCTTAGTTTCACAAAATGAAAGACAATGGCGACAAATCACACGATCTTGGTTGCCAAAATGCAATAATGAAACTCAATTCGAAGTAAATCAAGAAATGTCTCTTGCAGTAAAGCCAGAACGAGTCGTGTTGTGTCTTTTTGTGTCTTCAATATTCTAATCTCCCAAAATCCAAAATCGTCAAAAATCCAGTTATCATTTGACTATGATGACATGAGAATTGAAGGTGACGGTTATACCTTTCTGAATTTGGAAGAAGTATTGATCAATAACTCCACCATACTCTGGTCATTTAAACGTATATACGCTAGCACCCTAGGGTCTTCGCATGTACCAGAGTAAATAATTGTGAAGGAGAAAAATATTTAAATATTTTTGTACCCAGTAAATTGTGTTTATTGTTTCGTATGTTCTTTTCCATTATAGGAAGATTTTTGGTTTTTTCGTTAATTTACGGGGTCTTAAATTATGTCCCGGGATTTGAAAGCTTAAAAGTGTCACTATGAGCGTATGTTGTAGATAATCATTCTGTGCTTAGTTGGCATCAATCTTTGAGTGAGTAAAGGTTTGGATGCTAATTTTACAGTTCCAATACGGTCGGAAGGACAATTATGTCGACCGTAATATACCTATAGTGCGCTAAACCTCATACCTTATATTATGTAGAAAGTTTTAACAATTTTCCAACGTGCAGCGATTTTAAAACGCTCCATGTTGTAAAATGTCAAGCTTCCATTAGAGAACACGAATTAGATTTTAGATGACCTTATAAAGGATTTTCAATAGGGATTTTCAAACTTTGACAAATAATTTCGGCCATATTGTTGAAGCTTCATCTGTCAAATTGGCTGTCATTTATGAAGTCTGCTTGCCTAAGTCAACATGAGCTATAGCGTTCAATAGTATTTGCAAATTATTACATTGTTTTATGAAAGAACTCGGCCTATCGCGGACCACAACTTTCCCAGTACAAACTTCAACTGACCCAACATCTCAGACAAGGACGTGTGTTCACTTACTGGGTTTTCGAGTAGTTGGGAGTTGATTCCGATTTCGGTCGAAAAATCATATTCAGCAACAAGCAATTTGAAACGCTAATAATCTGAGCACGAGTGATAATCGAACATGGTTATTGCACGCGAAGAGGATGTGAATTGGCCAACGAGATCGTGCCAATTTGACCCCGTTAGGCTTCTTCTTGTAGGGTTTTCTTTTCTTTTGATTAGTCTATGTCAAAAAAAATTAAACCACTACTGCCTCCAAAAGCCTATACAAAAACAATTCCGTTGTTTAAATTTAGCCTGATTTATGCGCTAGGGTTATACAAAATTTGACGCTTCGGATGCGCGCCATCTAGCGAAGTCGCGGTGGACATTTGATTGATGTTATATTTCATAAGTAATGGCAAACATATGGGCCTTCTAAATAATCAAAAATTTCAATGATATCATCCTCCCAGTTTGTTCTGTTTGAAATCAACGATAGAAAACGCTAAATGGAAAACCTTTTCATACCTTCTTTCTAAGTGAGTATGGAAGAAAGCTGACACAACTTAACTTTTTTGAATTAAAAAAAAAACTACCAAATATATCAGTTTGGATCTTGTGTGTCTATGACATCTTCAACAAATTAATAGAAATTTTAAGGCATATTTAATGATCTTTTGCATCTGCTTGAGATATGTTAAGTTGCGTCGGCTTTTTTCAGGAACGACTATATTACGATATCGATTTTACTTAAGCAGAAACAAAGGTACAACTACAGGAAATAACTCATCCGAATTTATTAAAACATGCACCAGGATTTTGGCAATCTTTTTTTACTAATTTACTTTATTTTTTTTGTTACGTTTTACTCTTACTTATTAGAATGTTTTAGTTCGTACCTTACTGGTTGACTGCAGCATGTTCGAATCAGAAACTTTCAATCAGATGCCGTAGCAATAACTTCTGATGTTCCCCAAGGAAGTCAGTTAGGACCACTACTATTTTTTTTCATCAATGACATTCCAAAATATTTCAAATATTGTATGTGTTTAATGTATGCAGACGATCTAAGACCTTATCTTTATATTAAGTCAACTTCAGACTGCATTGATCTTCAGAAAGAAGATCTTTATCTTTATGTTTTAAAATGTCAAAGTACATCATTCTGCCAAGAAACCTTACCGATCGCGTATTTTTTCAATATTAATGGAACCTTTTTAACAAGAGTAATGAAAAAAAAAATCCTTGGGTCACTTCCAATAGTCACATCGATTATATCGTAGCTTAAGCCGGTTTAAGCTAAGATTTTACAAATCCTTTCACTCTAAAATCACTCTTTTTTAGCTACTTAAGATCTGTTTTGGAGTACTGCTGTATCGTATGGACCCAACATTATAACGTTAACTCTTTAAGACTTAAAAGGGTCCAGAAACGATTCACCACAAAAGCTTTAGAGACTTTGTGTTGGAACATCGATATGTCCTCTAGTAAATCAAGATGTTTATTACTAGGGATCCAATATCTGGAAATTCGTAGGTCATATTTTTAAATAATGTTCATCAGAGATATTATTAACTATAAAATCAACCCTTTTTGCTTTCGCTGGTAATTTTCTACGCACCCATACGGGAATTTCGCTCTGGTTGTCTTTTTTATGTCGCTTTCCACAAAGATAATTATGGAAATATTGAGCCATTAATGCGCTGTTTATGGCAGTCAAACTCTGTATATGTAGGGTTCTTGAATTTAACATGTTCCTAAGCAGAGATTGTTTAAAAAAAAATTGTTATTTTCTTGTACTTTGGTGGATAATATTTATGCAAGTATGTATCTTATGAAAGATAGGTATTAAGTAGTCTATAAGAGATTTGTAGACTCCAGGGATGGAATCGGCTAAGGTAATAGTTGATTACCAAGTTTTTGATTATCATTTTGGCTATAGCTCTATCATATCAATAAATAAATTCAGAGAGAGCGATTGTCAAAAAGACAATCAATTATTTTAGTGATCACTTTATTCTTACGTGATACGGGCCCAGTACTGACATGGTCCCAAATCTGATTCTTTACGACATGAGAAAATTCATTCCGATTTGGATAAAATCTGTCGAACTAAAAGAAAACTCCTGATTTGATTCGAGCTGTAAGGAGGCTATCAAGGTTATAGAAGTTGGTTTCCTTAGTTTCAAAGCCAAATTTACTGAGGAAGACCGGAATAAGTACAAACAAGCTAGAAAGACATGTAACGTTCATATCCGACGAACTAAAGTTTTATATGACATGACTCCTCCTGTACTTGCGAGCGTAAACGATTTTTTTTGGGACGAATCTTCTTTTGCACTCGTGCAGTTGCTAGAGTACTAAACAAACTTGACATTCACAAATCCGCTGGCCCGGATCGTATCCCTCCTTCTTCAATGCTGGCAAAACCACTGCGTAAGATTTTCCAGCTGTTCTACTCTACAGGTCTCTTTCCGAGTGGATGAAAAACAGCGCATTTGTCCAGACAGTCCCTAAAAATGGAAAATTCTCACCCCTTAACTAGCTTAACAAGGTCATGGAAACAAATGTCAATTTTCAGCTTAGAAAATATCTTAAGGAAGGAAAGCTTCCTAATGACCGGCAGTATGGCTTTCGTAGCGGTAGGTCTGCTGGTGATCTGATGGTAGGTATATCTCACAGAACAGTGGCATAAATCTTTACATTGTTTTGGAGAAAGTAATAAAAAATGCATGCATTTGGTATTGATCAATCTCTTCTTCGATGGATTAGAAATTATTTTCGGACGGTATCCACAAAATAAACGCTGGTGTGCCCTAGGGCTCCGTTTTGTTTCCGACACTCTTCCTTATGTTCATAAATGATCTTTTGTCTGAAACTTCTAATCCAATAAAATGTTTTGCTCACGACAGTACCCCCAGCTTTTCATATTCGTTTTTATGTTCTCAACTTTGTCCTTCGGATGTGGACTTCCAACGGCAGTCCATATTAAATTCTGATCTTAGAAGCATTGTCCAATGGGGAATCAAAAACCGCGTGGAATTTAATTCTTCGAAAACTCAATGATGTCTGCTGTTCTTTAAACGCAATCCTCCCTAAATGCTTCTATCCATGGGTGGCATTTGCATCAAGGAGACTGAACAGTTTTTAGTTAGGCATTTGCATCACAGCCCATCTTTTGTGGGTTGATCGCATATATGACGTCGCCAAAAGCGCAAGAAGTTTTTTACCCCTTTTTATCTAGCTGTAATCTATAATGCCTACATTCGTCCAAAGCTTGAATACAATTCCTATATTTGGGCAGGTGTACCAGGAACCCACTTGAGTCTCTTCGATAGAATTAAAAAAAGAGCTTTAAAATTGATAGGTGATGGAAATATAACGGAAACATTTGAATCTCTCGAACACCGCCCCAATGTTTCATGTCTATTATTATTTTACCGTTATTTTCATAAACATTGCTCTAGTGAAATTGCCAGTTGCATTCCTTCCCTCAAACAATTCAACCGTATAATACCTCTACTTCTAGGAGTGCTCAACATAAGTTTACCCAATTTCGGACGTAAAGAGATTCTTTGTTTAGTCCCACTACACGAATGTGGAATGCTTTACCCGGCTCAATGTTTCTCACTCATTGCAATGTGCAGACATTCAAAACCAAAGTGCATCGGTATCTCCTTAAATCCTTTCCTAGTTCCCCAATTGCTCGCACTGTGTTTAACATTATAAAAGTATTCATAGCCCCTTGAGTGCGCATATAATAAACAAAAAAAGGGCTCAAATCTATATAAAATGTTGCAACTTCCAATCCAAACAGGGACGTGTTCTCAACGTTACCTTTACTTAAAAATTAGCGTCTTTCCAATTTGCACAGTTCCACTTAAGCAGGCACCTCCTCAAAGCCCTCAAACCAAGCTGAAAAATAATTCCCTCTTAAATAAAAAGTACCATTTTTTTTTTGATTTTTTCATATAATTATCCTTTTGTTTATTTTCGCCTTTATACAATTAAATTCTTTTATTTTTTACGTTTTATCATTATTTTTTGTTTTATTAATAAATCTAAACTATAGTCGGAAAAATAAAACGAAAAAACTATCATCCAATTAATAAAATTAAAAATGTTTTACAAACAATTTGTTATATAACTTTTTTATTTCTTATTTTGTTACCTCATTTAACTTACTCACTTATTTTCTTTTTGTTTTAATTATAGATAATAATATTTTACTTAAAACCTATGCAAATTATCTACTATATTTTAAATATATATATATATTTTTGTGGTTTATTTTTTAATTAATTTTTTATGTTCATTATTTTGTATTTATAATAATAATTATAGTTTGTATATATAGAGATTTGTTTTACTATACAAAAAAGATATGATGATGTGTTTTTTCAAATGGGAATTCGATTTTAAATTTTAATTCTTGTTTAATTTAACTAAAATTAATTACAAAGAAGAGTGAATTTTAAACTTTTTTGACTTTTTTTTTTAAATTCAAGGTACATATTCATGAGTAAGATGAATGAAACAATTCTCTGGCCGTTTTTTTTTAAGTGTTTTTGTTTAAATACATATTTACAATTCATAACGGTAAAGGGGAATTAAAAGTTTAAATTTTTAAATATTTTTATTTGTTTGTTTAAGTTTAGCTTATCACTTATGAATTTCGTTGATCCAGGCTGTGTGAGCGAATGACAACTTACACAAAATGTATTTATCGAGGATTTTTAGGATATGTGTTTTCGAGGGCCTGGGTGTCACCACCTATCCGTTCTATAGCCACATTGCCGGCGGCCGATTGTAGGATCTCCTACACCATGTTCACATACTTGTCTTGAGGGGTCATGTAATCGAGACCGTTTTGGGAGAAGGCTTGCGCCGACATCGTTCCCGAGAATGAAGAGCTCGGCGATAGGCCAAAGTTTGAGGCACTATAGCCGGAATGACCCATGTTGTAGTTGACCTGATTTTGGTTGCTGAAGTACTCCATTTGGGAGTAATAGCTGGGGGTCTGGTAGTTGTTGGGATATTGGTTGTACTGATTGTGCCAGAAGTTATAGGAGTCGTGGTTGGACATGTAGGCAGAGTGAGCGGCAGCTGAGTGGTGGGCCGATTGAGCGGATTGGGCGGCGGCAGCAGCGTGTGCTGCAGCGGCGCTCTGTGGCGACATCGGTGTGACGGGCGGGGACGGGGTGGTTATGCTTGAGCTGGAATCCATGGGTGTGATGTTGCCACCTGGTTGCACCAATCTTGGGTTGGTGCTGGCACTGCCATAGATGCTGGCGTGATGACTTCCCGAGCCAATATCGCCGCCGGACGTATCTTTCATGGAATCATATGCGGCACGAAGTGACTCGCCATTCGAAGCAGCCGATGATTGATAGCCACCGCCTCCTCCGCCCATGTGCTCCTTTTTGCAGACTATGCTAACAGGACTAACGGAGGTGGCAGGTGTTGGAAGAATGGGCGAGGAATTGTGACCCCCGCTGCCGAGGTTCAGCGAGTTGCCACCAGAATTTCCCGCGTTTCCAGCCATGCTTCCGCCGGAATGATGGGACGACAAGGAATGCGAGTTTAAGAAGGAACTATGGTGAGATTTGATAGACTGGCCACCAGAACCAGCACCAGATGGCGCAGAGTTCGCCGATGATTTGTTATTATTGTTGTTGTTATTGCTCGATTTCGCCGGAGTGCCCGATGAGTTCGTTCCTGAATTGCCGCTGCCACTAGAGCTATTTTGATTGTTAGCGTTTCCGCTGTTATTATTGCTATTCGATGAATTGCGACTGGAACCGGAATTTCCGCCGGATCCCACTCCACCACTATTGCCTTTCGAACTGTTGAGCGAATTGGATTGTTGTTGCTGTTGCAATTGCTGGCGACACTTGGCGCGTCGATTCTTGAACCAAACCTGCAGAAGAAACAAAAAAGAAAAGAACAAAAATTAGTTTACACAGTCGCAACAACGTCAAGTGTGGAGGATTCAATTAAAGCAATCGCACTGAAATAACAAACAACTTGTATTTATTTAGCCCACCCTCGTCCTTTTCAAGAAGTCTCCTTCTGTGAAGTCATCATCACTGACACAAAACCCAAACCCGGAACTGCCTCTAACCATCACCCACTAGAGAAAACAATCCGCAAAGTGCCGTAGTTTGACGATAATGCTTCTTGTTGTTTTCCTTCGTTTGCTATTTCAAGGGGAAAAGCAGGAAAAATGATTCGAATTTCGGGGGTGCTAATGGATGCAAAGAATCATAGTAGATGGATGTAGAGTGGAAGTCCTTCGCCCGCAACTTACACAAACAATACGACCCATTCACAACAAGGGTGATATATTTATGCATTGTCGTTGTGCGTGCGTTCGAGCGTTTTATTGAATTTTAAAATCATTGCCAGAAAAGAGCATTAAACAAGGCGTATCGAATTTCATTATGGGATTCGCTCTCCCATTCCCTTATCCTTTTTTTGCCTTGAATTTCTAGTTGAGTTAAGAATGGAATAAATGTTTGATAGGTGACGGCAGGACGTATTGTTTGTGAATTTTCTTTGATAAGTGAACTGATAGTTGATTTGATTGAGAAAATGATTTTTTAATGAAATTTTTAACTTTTGGTAAATCAAAGAAAAAAAATTGTACAAAATCAGCAGAATTCTGTCAAATAATTTGAGTTTCTGAAAAATTAGTTCTGATTGTGAATCAAAGGAAGTTTTATGCAATGACTGTAATTAAATGAGGACTTCAAAAGAATTATTCACAATCACAAGGTACTTTACAGTTGATTCAGCCTAAAGACCTGTTAGCCAAGGAAAAAATCGTCTAGTAGATTTTGGTCATTATATCGCCATTCCCACCGGTTCATTGTGAATTCTACCAAATAAAAATATTTATTTATGTGGTTTTCTTTTTAAGTTCAGATTAGAGCTCTGAACAGAGTCCGAGCATGTCGAAGATGTTCTGAACATTCTCCGAACCAAGTGTGATCTTAAAGCTACTTTACACGATAATAGAAGTCATATGACCTGTCATCACATTTTCTGTATGATTTATCAAATGACCTGTCATTTCGAGTCAAGTCATACCGTTTTGGTTTATCTATGACTTCCCCTTTGATTTTCAGAGTACCAAAATCCAAAATAAATATAAAATATAAACTGAAATAAATTTGTATCGTTATTCATCATGGAGAACAAAAAGAAAGCAATGGCAGTGGTTTTATCAACAATGATAGCTGTATTAATTCAAAATTTTACAGTTATGTTAATGAGATCTGAAATATTTAAAAAAGCCGCATACATAGTTACCTTTTCAGAATTTTACCATATTTTGTATTCAAATGTCAACACTCCATTCAATGTTTCCCACGAAAACAAGAAATCTCGTATGACTTCTCAAATGGAATTAGCTACAGTCCTAATGTCAAAAAAGTCATATGCTTTTTCGTTTGAGAAGTGATATGAGTTTAATGGGTGCGTTCAAACGATTTGATTTGTTTTTTTTGACAGGTCATATGAGAAAGCATATGACTTATAATATCGTGTAAAGTGGCTTTTAGCTCTCTGAGTTGTTTTTAAAACACACCTGAACTCTTAGCTGTCACCATGTTTTTTTATTTTCCATCTGTCAAATGCTTATGTGAAGCACTTAATACTGTCTGCTCACTTATTTTATTCTGAGCTCATAGAACTCACTCTGTACACGCTCAGAACATGTTCAGCACGAAAAAACAAACACATATTCGAAGCTCTGAACTAAAGAAGAAACACAATTTATTTTTTGATAACTCAGGCTCTGCTCTGAACTAAAAAAGAAAAACATCTTTTGAGTTTAGAATAGCAGTTCTAACGTTGCAAAATGTGAGAAACTAAGTGCATAATTTAGGTTTATTGAAATTTAGGTTTTTTGTGGTTGTGAAATTCTCCAATAAGAGCAATTAAAATAAATCTGGTTCATTTGTCAGATACAAAGGGTCACAATAAGTTACCTATGTATTAATGTAGCTTTATAAAAAATGCTCGGATGGTTTTGGTGAAAAAATAAATATACATAGTTTATTTATTCGAGTAAACTCCTGATATCTTTACAAATGCAATGCTCTCAAAATTCTTCCTAGCAAAGCTCTTGAAAAAAAAAAACACGATTGAGTCAGTCAGGGTGTGTACACAATAACCAATTGATCTCATACTTTTGATAGTACAACTTTGTCCTTCTATTGTTACAACCCCTGAATGTGCAGCACAGATTTTATTTACCATCCATCAACATTGATACAAATTGTATATTTATATCCTCTGTGAGAAAATTTATCACCAAAAACATCTGTGTGCGAGCAACCGATGACAAAATAAACTTTCGTCTAGATTATTTGACGACAATAATAAAATTTCTCGGTGCGCTCGGTCATTAATAAAAAAATTTATCCGCAACACCAACCAAGGAAGTAACCAAACAAACCCAAAAAAAAAATGAAATTGTATAAAAGAGAAATCCACAAATAAAATGAAAAGGAGAGAGACAAAAAAAAAGTAAAAATGATTATATTACGCGCGACTGTGCGAAGGCATTCATTCGGATAACCACAGTTATTTACTTTGGGAAATTGCTTCTGTCGTTCTCGTTCTCCACTCCTCGTCGTTTTTCTCTTGTTCGGAATAAAAGTTTATTCCCCCTCTGCACGGGTTGCTATCGAATTTAAGGATCATAATCACTTGGGCGTGATGGAAAATCTACCACGCCGCGCCGCCACTGCAGAGAAGTTATGAATTCATATTATTCGGTCGAACGTAGAGGTAACCCTTGTGTTCTTGTGTATATGTACTTGCCAGGCAAGTAGCAACATTGGCAATATAAAAATGTAGAAATCACCCCCTATTGAACGCAGTTTAGATATGACACCAGGGTTTTATCGTGATAAGTAAACAGAACTAACAAGGTCATAATTTATTAGAATTTATTATACCTACAGGATTTTTGCTAATTGATTTTAGTATAGTAAAGAGAGACGAAGGCCAGAAATGGTGGGGGTAGCATTGCTGTTGGAAGTTTTCAACAATTTTTATAAAAATTTAATTAAAATGGTATTTTAGGTTTGAGCTAATTTCTGTTGTATTACATTTTGTGAAAACTAAAATACTATTGTGAATTAATGACGCTTTCGTTTGGGAGTTCGGAGTTCTCCTGTTGTACTCTATTTTTACTTTCATTCGAAAGTTATTTCATACGAGATACGATATTCCGAGTGATCTTTGGAAATCTATTTCTTTTTCCGATTTCATTAAGGTATAGGTAGACAAGACACGGAATACCCAGCATAATGTTTTTTGTCGGATTAGATACTTACTTATTAAAACTGATAAATGTAAAAATTAATGTTGGTATAATTGTCGACATTCGGTTTGGAATTCTGATATCAAAGAATAATCTGTGAAACTAAAGTGGATACTATTGTGAATTAATTTGCAATGATCACTCTGAACTAGGTGCTAAACTTAAACATAAACATGCTACTGTGAGTTAGACGCTCTCAGAGAATGTCAAACAGGAAACAAAAGAATAGAAATCTGATTAGCTGGTATGGTGGTTTTATTTATTTATTTCCGTCAGTCATACTGAATGATTAAATCAATAAGTCGATCGCTAGGTGCTCATTATTATTACGATTTTTATAATGTATCAAACAAAAATTTCAAGATTTAAAAACAAGGATAGAAAAAAATAACTCAATTTATTATACTTTTTTGTGCCTAAGCGTCTCAATTGTGAACGATTTAATGTTCTTAAAGATGGGTTCACAATAGAGTATTTACACAATTATGTTATTTTATTAATAGTTGATACAGAAATAATATAATACATTTGACTTATGCTTATTTTGACACAGACGAAAAAATTAAATAAAATTACAATTGAATTCTTTGAAAGTCATTTCAATTGTGAATTGGTTTTTTAAGATTTGTAGAAATGTAGAGAACATTTATGTATATCTTAACTTCATTTCCATTCAATGGTTAAAGAATGGATTTGTTTCTTAAGAAATTACTTCAATTTTCAGATGATTCGTTTAAATTCTATAGAGGAATTTATATTTGTTTTCTGAATTGGTTTAAGAATTATTTGAAATTGTGTTAGTTTTTTTTTCGTTGTTGTCAATCGAAACAAAAGCCAGTTTAAGATAGTGGTTAAGCTCAGCTTGAGAAAAGTCCATTATTCTATTATGTATATTGAACACGATGAATATTAGGTATGTAATCGATGCCATCCTACGACAAAAAACATAAGAAGGCAAGTTGAAATCCTTGCAAGTACGTTTTTAGAAATATAATACGAGTACCTAAGTGAAAAGTTTTCTTTTGAGCCATTTTGGTGATTGTGAATGTGTATTTAATTAAACATGTTTTTTTTTAGATTAAGTTATAAATGTATATACCTACAGCTATATACGTTAAGTTAACATATAAAAACCTGTTTTCAATAATAAATCTAGGTTAGGTTATGTTGATGGGCTGTCAGCAGGAGAGCCGACGCAGTTAGACAATGAAATGGTCCATTGTGTATAGATAATAAGTTCAACTTTTATAGATTCGTAATTTGAATATTTTACTCTCTGTCAAATCGCTCATTTTCATTCACATGTCAAAATATTAAAGAAAAGTGACAGTTTCAAATGCTGACGTCTTCATCCTATAACTATGGATTGTAATTTGTAAGAAAATCACAAAATATTTTTAAAATAAATCCATCGGCATTACAGTGCCTCATAACTATAGAAATACATACATAAAAACGAAAAAAATAATAATGCTTCTCCGAAACACGCTGTTTTACATTGGTAAAAATGAGTTATACAAAAAATATACAAAATCAAACCATAATTTAATCTTCTTGGACTTTCTCTTGGCCTTCGACACAAATGTGTCACAAAGTCTAAAATAGTAGGTATCATCGAAATTAACTAAATAAGCCTCGGCAATTATTCAGATTTTGAACACGGAGATAGCGCCACTTGTTGAAAACTAATAACAATATTCCCTTAAAAGAACCTGATTCCGCTAACTATGTTATTCATTATAAATCACAATATGACAGAAATAATTTGCATGATTTATTAATCATTTTTGTGGTGTTTTTTTCCCAATTCAAATATAGACATAAATAAGAGATCTTGATGTAAATTGCGCTAGAAAATTAATTTATTAATCAGTATCAGCAAACAACAATAAATAATCACATTGTGATGAATCGGTGAGAACTTATTGTCAGAGTCTTAACAAATGTTGTGCCACTCTAAAAATTTTAATTTTATGTGTAGGTAAGGGACTACAATAGATTAGATAAAATTTTTAAAAATAAAAAAAAACAAAGTCTTATATACAAAGTTGTCAAATTCTGAATACGGACTTTGAGATCGGTCAAAATTATTGTTTTACATCATTTTAGCCACAATTACTATAAGAATTTAACACGTAGAGGAATACATCTACGAATTTTCACAGCTTAATTCAAACCATTGTGAATGAAACATAATAGGCCAGTTGGGAGATTGGATATCACCGAGTATTTAAACAAAAATGTGGCCACCATTTTGAAAAAAAAAAAAGTTAAAACACCAAAAACACAAACGGTTCAATGTATACAAACTATATAATTATATCTTATTAACTTCCCATAAGGAGTTATTGTAATCGGTCCGATTTGTCAAACTGGAATTTTTGACATTTCTCGACGTTTCAAGGTCCCTAGAGGCTATATCAATCATTTTTAGAGAGATGTCTGTGTGTGTGTGTGTACGTACGTTCGTACGTTCGTACGTCCGTACGTTCTGGTACCAT
The DNA here is from genome assembly GCA_963931855.1 of Philhelius festivus. Lineage (NCBI taxonomy): Eukaryota > Metazoa > Arthropoda > Insecta > Diptera > Syrphidae > Philhelius > Philhelius festivus. The sequence continues at coordinate 3,590,190 of OZ007556.1, read as the reverse complement.
TTTTCGTCGTCGATATCTCAAGAACGAGTAAAGATATCGACTTCAAATAAATTTTGTTTAATAGATAATAACTTCAAAAGAGGCTGAAAGGCCGTTTATTAAAATTCAGTGAGTAGTTTTTTCACTATAACGGTTTAAAAAAAGTAAAAATTTTGGGTTAGTTTCAAATATCTCACGAAAAAATAATGCTATTGATTTCAAATAAAATTTAATGTACTCATTATAAGGTCATACAGATTTGGTATCAATTTGGAAAAAAATGAACATACCGTAATTTTTTTAAATAAAAAAAACTGAAAAAAAAATTTCATAACCCAGATATTCTAACAGCGGAAAACAATTTGAAACTCAAAATAATTTTATTAAATTGGTAAACATTGTTTTTTCGACTCAAATTTCTCGAGAACTAGTAGTGATATCGACTTCTAATTTAGTTTATTTTATACATAGTATAATTTTGTACAATTGGTAAAATGTTGACAAATATGGAATTAAAAGTTTTTTTTTAAATAAAAAACTATTAAAAATTCTGGTGAAAACTAGTTAAAATTGTATTTCAAGTCGAATTTCTTGGGAATGAACACCGATAGTTCCTTCTAAAGTATGTTTTTTTATTATATCGATACCTTCCCGTAAGAATGTAATGACATTTCTAAAATTGTTCAGGAAACGAAAAAAACGAAGAAAGTTCTAGTTGAATCATAGTGTGCTAAGAGACAATTTTGGTTAAACTAAGTGACATCTAACAAAATTTTTTGTTGCTCACGACAATGAGATGTTTATTAATGTCGCTTAGCATAAATTTTTTTGCGGATAATACAAATTTCAGGGGGCAATATTATTTTAATGAGAAAACATGGCAGTTGATAAATTTTTTTTTGTATTCTAGTTTCCTTTTCATGCATATAGGTTGGCGAAACCCAGGCCAAAACGTGGCCTTTAACATATAGTATATTTCCTCATCAAAAAGTCATTTTCGAAAAAAGTGTCGCTTAGTACATTCTTACGGGAAGGTATCGACATAATACAATTATTAACATATGGTTAAATTTTGACAAGTATCGAATTGACAGTTTTAACAAAAATATAAAAAAAATCTACTAAAAAGTTGTAATATTGAAATTGACTTTGCCATTATTTAATTTTATACATAATACAATTTCTTACAAATGGTTTATATTTGACATTATCTAGTTTTAGAGTGGATATATTTTGTAAGTACCCTTCCATCAATAACCAAACCATATCTTTTATATTTGAATATTTCGTTTTTAAATTTTTTTCAATTAAAATGTTTGGAACCGAAATAATAAAGTAATTTTTATAATATAATACATAATTTTATAATTTTATTATCAACTTAGTTTTTAGAAGAATGTATGTACTGTACATACGTATATGAATAAGGTTGTTCAGTTGTACCCAAGTCCCACATATTCAAATTCCATTAATAGCTATGGTAAAATTGAAGAAAACGTCACAATATGTTTTTATCTTTTTGTCCATGAAAAAGATATTAAATTCTACTCAAGGTTTTCTTAGGTGTAGGAAGACAGATATATTAAAAAACACGGAAATCTATAATTCAGTATATAATATGTACCTACCAACCTTCGTAATTATTACAAGAAATTTAACATTTTAAATAGAAAAGTTTAAAATTAGCTAAACACATTTTTTGTAAAAAAAAACATAAAATGAGCGACTAAGTATCCTCATCATCAACAAAACAAAGCAAATTTCCTAATATCATAGTATGCCACAAGCATAATCGATTTTTAAAACAGGAGTCATTGTATATCCAGTGCAGATCACACACAGCCTTTCAATCCGGAAAAACCGCAACAACAATTACACTATGAAACCATCTACTTCGATCTTCCATCTACTGCTTAAAATGCTTAAAATGCTTTTCAATCTTAAAATAATGTTTGTTTGAATTTTACAGCTAAAGTTTGTTTCGCTGAAAATTTGGTTATTTGAAAAAAACTAAATATAAAGTTTTCAAGACCACAAATGGGAAGTTATCAGTGTGGGTCGCACCCAGCATCTTTTTTTAGTTTGTTCTGAACTACATACTGTTGCAGGATTTTATTTTTAGAGTTAGAAAGGGGATAAATTGGTTTCTATCATTTTTGGCATTAAGTAACTCGCTAGTAACGAATCCTAGTTGAGCGACACATATAAAGAAGTTAATATTGGTACTTCACCTCTCAAAGTGTAAAAGCTGCAAAAAGAAAATTTTTAACATTTGAAAATGCCAAATAACTTCTCACAAGATTGAGGAATTGGTACAAAATGAGTACCAAACATTTCCTGAGCTATATTTTTGTAAAAAAAAGCGAAAAAACACTTCACTGCCACTGGCATCACACGAACTTCTGCTTTTATGGTTCTAGGCTTTAGATTAGATTAGATTTAGATTTAGATTAAATTTTATTGCTCTATAAATGGTAGGTTTTACATTATTTACAATCATTAAAGCATGGCAATCAGGCAGACGGATTGACAACTTATATGAAAATTAAAAAATTTATAAATGTAACAAATCAATTTCGTTTAAAAATATAAAATAAAAATAAAAATCAAAAATTTTCGCTTAAGATTCTTCTTCGATACATAAGTGCAGTCTTACAAAATTTAAACATTTTGGGTACATCTAATTCGTTGAGATATTTTATTGAAAACTCTTCAGATAAAAAATCACTTCCAAAGACGTGTCTTCTTGTTTCTCTGAGTACGGGACATCTCCCAAGAAAATGAAAAATATCTTCTCTTTCTGCCATATTACACATTCCGCAAAATATGGGTAGATCATCACGGTGCGGTATAAATTTGAGATTCAAAAGTTCACCTCTCAGTCTGAACATACTCGTACATGTTATTATGTTAATCGTGCAGTCGTCCCGAAAATAGTTGTAATTGTTAAGATTGTGGTTCAGCTTACTGTAAATCATCCTGTGTATGGATTCATTTACTTCTTCAGCATATATTGCAATCTAAAACGATCAATCAGTTGATACAATAAGGGCTTCCAAGTACTGTAGTCATCAAGGTTTAACTCTATACCAGTTTCCTGTGTTAGTTGCATCCAATCCTTGAACCATCCAGATCTGCTTCTTATCGCTTGAAGAACTGCTTTTTTTTGGAAGACGATAATCGGGCATGTTCAGAGCATTAATTATGAAATCAACTTGCAGTTTAAGTGTTTTGATAAATATTGGCGAAATTCCTGTTTCTAACATGATCATATAATTAGGGGTATTTGAAGGAAGCCGAAATATCCGTTTGATATAAAATCGGAGAAGTTTTTCAGTGGTTTCATACTTTTTACCTCCCCAAACCTGAGCTGCATACAACAAGGTTGACTCTGCCACAGACTCAAACACTTTGAATTTGCTGCTATGTGTTATATGACTATTGCTAAAAATTTCCTTCCAATGCAACATTGATTGAGGTCTTAGCTTTCGCTAGCTTTTCGGTAAGATGCCTGCCTTTCCATACTGAGGTTTTTGGTTAAATAAACTCCTAAATATTTGTATTCCTGGACGACCTCTATCCTTTCATTGTTGTATGTCCATTGTTCCCTCGAGTTAGACCTTCTAGGCTTTAAATGCATTGAAAACATAAAGTTATCTTTACTATACGCATTTGCTACAAAAAGTTGTGAATATGTCAAATGTAGGTACTAAAAAATTATTTTTTATCAGATTTTTCTTCATAAAAAAGATTTTAATTGTAAAATTTTTGGAATGAAAACTGGTCGAGTTATCAATGAGATATTGGGATTAATCCAAAAATATAATAATTTTCTCAAAAACCGTCAAATTCTATATTCATTTTTTGCCAAAAACTAATCACATCTCATTTTACTCAAAATCGTTCGAAAAAAAAAATATTGTTTAAGGATAGATGAGCCAAAAAAAAAATGATTCTAGGGAATTATACCTACCTATTAAAATGGTCTTAAAGCAAACTTCCCTTGCTCTTGACCAACAAACGTATGGAACACAGATTGGCGCGCCGACGGTAGGGTAAAAAACCCCGCTGTATTGATACTAAGCACAACGCACATATTGTAACTGTAAACATTGTACCCAAAAAAGTATGATTTACCACGAAAACGCAATTTAACATATCCACAAAAAAAGTTGCCTCCTTCTATTGACTAAAATTTATGTCAGCTGTCGAAGTTTTTGGTCTAGTTTTGAGTATCATCGGTTCACCTATAAACAGATATCTGAAATTGGACAAATTTGAAGCCCACTCGAATTGTCATGCATACCTTACCTACAAAGCTGTAGGTGTCGTGTCACAAGCCAAAACTATTGGATTCACAATAAATATTTTCATAACAAAATCAATACCAACTAGATATTTATGTAGGATAACAATTCAAAGAAAATAAATAGAATCCAAGAAGAAAAATGTTAATGACTTCTGTGCAGACTTTTTGCCGTTTTTTTTTTATTTTTGGCTGGACTTGGACACGGACTATTGGATGCGGAGGGTGAACAACTGTATTCAGAACTATGAACATTTGTTAAAAAGGTGTCATCTTTCAGGTTCGTGTCCGTGTTTTTCGTATATATCTATGGCTTCAATCGATTGTCATTGAACACTCGCTCACTTATGTAATGGAATGTCTCTATTATTTCCCAACAGGACGATGTCCTTTGTTTCTTCTTTTTTAAACAAACAAAACAAAAAGAAAACTATACAACAACAGACATAGAGAAGGTTATTCACAATAATATTCCATGCAAACCAAAAATACTAATGACGGCTGTGTTTACAGAAATCATTATCGACAATAAACTGTCAACTGAAAAAGCGGTTGTTTGACAATTCAATTGAACACGGTCATGGAAATATGTACATTCAGATTCAATTGCAAGAGGGATGACTACTGCCGACGGACGACGAAGGATGAAATTACACATTTTACCCTGGCTTTTCTCTATTGTTGCACTTTTGTTTTCTAGTTAAGGAAGTTTTTAACGAAGGAAAGAAAAAGGACATGGAACATATTTTGCATGATGATGATGTATACCCGCAAACAACCATCATCGTCATCGTCACCTAACCAAACATTGAAGAGGAAATAATTCTGTTTTTTTTCGGGTGGAAGGATTTCGGTCCTTATTGTTATCTGAGGTAAAAACAAATATAGCTTGTGTAAGAGCCCTTCTGTGCCATGTTCGGGTTTTTGGGCGCAATTTCAAATTAAACATTGGGCGTGCAAATATTGCAAGGCAACACAACAAAACCCTCAAAGTGTCATATGAAAATAATTGGGACAAAAGATGGATCGTTTTGGAACCAGTAACGCATCCATTAGCACCGGGATGTAACCCAAATTAAGACACGTTATATATTACGCAGTTTGTTTGCGTAAGAGATTTCTGGATTTTTGGATTTTAAGATTTTATATGTCATATAGAATGACACATGTGCTAGAGACCGTTAGTCGGAAAGTCAAATACAGGGGTGGCTTGAGGCTGTTTATTTTTATTGTGCAATTTGAGATTAAAGAACTTTAACTTTGACTTACCTGTACTCTTGATTCGGGCAGATTTATTTTTAAAGCAACTTCTTCACGCATAAATATATCTGGATATCGTGTTTTGCCGAAAAGCGACTCCAATACGTCTAATTGCGCTCGTGTAAATGTCGTACGTTCGCGTCTTTGTTTGCGGGTATTAACACCTGAAAAGGAGAAACAAAAACAGTAAAAAAAAGTCTTAGAGCCTAATTCCTATCCAATATTGTTGCGATTTAACACTTTAAAATATAAAAATTTAGGTAAATTGTGGTTTGGCATCACTTTAGATGTCACAAAGGGACATTCCATAGTCATGGAGTTGCCACACATGTTTTAAATGCATTATTTATACATTTTAAAATTATTCATTATTAAAACTAAAATGTGCATTTGCTTTGCTTTCATTTGACTAACCCATAGATTTTTGTAAATACATTTGATCGTTCAGATAAAAAATTAAATCAAACTTAAATGCTTTGAAAAGAAGAATATATAGACATTTTACTATACTCTGTCCAATAAAAATATGCAGTGTGGGCAAGATAGGACGTTTGCCTCGCATTCTGGCTACAGTGAATTGCATAAATCTGTCCTTCATTAAAGCTCTCACAGGGTTATCGTAGTGTTGATTTTAAATGGACCCTTTTTTAAAGCTCTAAAATCAAAAGCACCTCAACAGAAACCCAAGGAAAAAAAACTGAACAAGTTACGAAATGAACTAGGGTAACTCTGAACGCACATCAATATTTAATGGGGGTTGAAATTGAATAGCACCAACAGCCATAGACCACAGCAATTCAGTGCACATGTACACTCAGATGTGCAGTCAATAGGACGTCGAGCCTGCGTCAGATGCAATCGAAAATTTATGGGCGCACAAACACTTTTTTATGGAGGAGTTCTTTCAATTTAGTATGGTGCAAAAATATAGAACGCTACTGATTTTGAAAAAGCTCTCCCATAAGACGTGTACTGCATATTTTTGTTGGATGAAGTATACATTTTTCGCTAGTCGCACTTTCATCATTTCAAGAATAATGTTTTTTTTTAATGAGGGCTTTTGACTACTCATACAAATATTGGACATTAGTGAGGGTTAGAAAAATATGGAAGAATTCAAGAGAAAAGATCGATGCACAATGGCTTAAAAGTCTTGAATATCAAAAATGGGAGGAAAACATAGAGCTATGTCGTTAAACCATGCCACATTCGAGTAGTGTGGCTACAGAAAGAATCTCTATACTTGACTGCAGGTCTTCTAAAGATTGAAATGCTGCTTATTCCTAGACCTACAAGCGTTACAATGGAATTATTGAGGTGGAAAAACACAGCCCACTATGTCATAAGATAACTGTTAATTGGGAAAGCGATGCAATAATAAGGGAAATGAAACATTGTGGCGGAATCCAAACAAACTAAAAGTTTCAATTATAATTTGTTCACTTATCAAGTTATAGACACATCTGTCGATTTGTGAGTATTTTGTGCAACCTCAGGACGAATGAGGACTTTTTGGATTAAAGGCGGATCAAAGCGAAATTCTTTTTTACTTTAAACTTCAAGTGAAAATGGCTTTAGTCTTTAGTCTTGACAGTGGAAATAACATTGGCTCTTAGTCATTATACAATAAATAAGAAATATCTACAAAACGATGAAACCTAATTATTTCATAAATGGCGCCCAACCCAGAAATATTTTAAAACAAATTCAATCACGATGGACAGAAAATTTAACATAATGGATGGAACATTTTGTTGGCGAACCACTAATTCAACAAGGGTCAAGTTTTAGCTTTATACCATTTTGGAATTATGTTAGTTTCGTGAACTATATAATTTCTGAGTAATAAGGTTCATTTCAATTTATCTGGTTCGGTGTATAAATAAAACTCTTCCATTTAAAGGTCCGAAAGCAACCTATCTTCAAGATCATCATTCTATTTTTTTAATCAAAAATAATGCTAACGACGCACAGTGGCCCGTTTAGGCAAAAGTGCTTGCGAAATTCATTTTTCGGGTGGGTTTATAATGCAAAACTTTTACATTTCCTGAATTAACAAATGTTTGGAGCTCTAGTAATCGCAAAAATTATTTCATTTGTATGAACGGTTTGGCTTGTAGAGCTAGTCAAAGTTGACAAATATTTAAGGTGAGAAAAAAACATTTTTTTAATTTTTTTTTTTAAAGTATGTACTAAATTTAATGTTTTTTGAAACACCCCTTTTTAGGCACTTTTTCAACTTTACATTGAGTAGAAAAAAAGTTTTTAAAAGTTGTCAAGCCAAACTGGACGAATAATGAATCCTTATATATCTCTTTATCTACAATCAAAAACTCAGCTGCATAAAGTTGCATAACACTGAGCTAGAGAGATTTGATTTGAAAAAGTCAGTAATTTTTTCTGAGTTTTTTTTTCAAGTGCAAAAAAAAAATCATGGAAATTATTATTTCTTTGTTTTGCAGGTATGAGTCTTGGTTTTAAATAAAATGGTTTTGTAATTTAGAAGGAAGACATATTTTATGCTTAGCTTTTTAAAACGGTTTTATAGCTTGTTTCGTGTAACCCCTAATAAAACTTTTAAGCATGAATGTTTTTGATTTCGGGTATATGATTAATTATTGTCAGGTAGTTTGATGGATAAGGGTTCTTAACTGGATTAGAATATTTTTAGGTAAACGGATTACCTTATTGGGATGTCATAAAATTGAATATTTTTAGTGCAGGTATTAATCTTAAGGTATAAAAAAATAAAACATTGGGATGGAATTATCATTTAAAACTTGAACGATATACCATACAATATTTTGTTTGAACTTTTTTTAAAAGTTAATGGCACTGACGAGTTTATTTCTGCCGTAATAAGTGAACACCACCTATCCGCTGAAAATGAAGCAAAATTAAGACACTTTCATTGCGCTACTAAGAAAAAATGGGTCGCAGCCCATAGATCGAGAGTCAATTTTATAAACAAAAATAAGCAATGGTTATCTTCATCTCTCCATATCACCAGACAAACAGAAGTAATGTGTGATCTCCCAACTACATCAAGGTCATCAAGAGGCCAAGGAAGTCAGTCAATGAGTGTGAGTGCGCAAGATTCACAAAAAGCAAAAACTAATAAATGCAACAGAGGAGATAAGTACTGCAAATCTCTCTGATGCATTAGTAATAAGGTATAATAAAGACCATGAAAAGGCGAAGAGTGATGTGATCGAGGCAATTTCTACTGCAAGTCCGCTTCGAGTCAAAAGAGTCAAGGAAAGCAGAAACAGACGCAAACATGTTCATGGCATCAGTTGTTCCACTCAGGCTCAATAGTGCAGATTGCGAACATTGGAGGAACCCTCGCCTATCATCAACTCATTTCTGCCGACCCATAATGTTCCAATATGCCAAAGAAACTATTGACCTCATAAATACAACAGTCAACGATATGAAAAGGCAAATAGCAGATATTCAACCAACAAAGTATAAAGTTAATGAAGATATAACTATATTGGTGAAACACGAGTTCTTTTTAACTATGATTGACGGAAAAGTTTTAAACGAATTAACTCGGTCATGTGCGATATGTAAAATAACCCAAAAAAAACTTCAATAACCAGGATGAATTAAGAAACGACGAACATAATTACGAATATGGAATCTCCCCATTGCATGCTAGAAACAGGTGCATGGAATTTATTTTGAAACTTGCTTATACACTTCGACAAGAGGGAGAGGAATTTGATGAATCTATTGGGATCAAGGAGGCAGAAATAAGAAGAAAACGAGAGATTCAAAGGCGTTTTCACGATGAACTTGGACTTGATGTGGATAAACCAAAGCAAGGATTTGGAAATAGCAATGATGGAAACACTTCAAGGAGATTTTTTGAACAATCGGAGGCAACCGCTCGAATAAATGGGGTCAATGAAGAGATTATAACTATAGGATCAAAATAATGCTTTGAATTGCAGGGAAGAAGTGAATACAGTTAAATTTGGAGAGTACACCAAAAAAACCGCAGAGTTATTGAAACAGAAGTACCCTGAAAAACTACTAACACCTGCTCTTCATAAAATTTTGGTTGATAGTCAAAATATAATCGAATACTAATCTCTACCACTTGGAGAATTGTCAGAAGAAGCCCAAGAGTCCAAAAATAAAGACTACAAGAAATACAGATATCAAAATACGTTCAAAGTTTCAAGAATTCGGCAGAATGAAGACTTATTAAACATGCTAGCAATCTCATCCGATCCACTTATTTCTTCCTTGAGGCATGTAAGAACAGAAAAAGATCTGAAAGCCCCATACTCACCAGAAATGATAAGTTTGTTACGCATTTCCCCGGACTTAGATGATAGTTTCCAAGAAATTTAATGTTTGTATGTAAATTTTGGTTCCTTTTATTTTATTCTTCTACTTTTTGAATTGTAATCTAATAATAAAATATTTTATAAATACTTATAAGTACTCTTTTATAAAAAAAAATAAAAACTAAAATAAAAAAATCATTTAATAAAAAAAAAAGATTTTTTTCACCACATTTTCATTCAATTTGGGTTGTTTTCTTTTTTCCCCACTGTTTTACTTAAATTACACTCAAATTACTTCATAAATTGACTTTCAACCTTTTTAAAATTAAATACCAGATATGTTAACCACCTTAACTAAAACTTCTTATTTCAGCAGCAGATTCTGAAACACCCTGTAAATATTTTTCTTTAAATTCTCAAACTTTATAGCCTTGGAAATTTCCTTTAAGATAAAAAGAAAATTGTAGTGATATCTTTATTCGTTTAAAAGATATGATTTTTGCAACCAAAAAAGTCAATTCGGGCCACTGTGCGACGTTCGTTCATATCAAGATGGTGTTACCTCATATGCCGAACGAGTTCTATTTCGAACCAAAATGTCATTTTAAGCCCAATTTTGTAAAAATGAAAGCAAATACCCTGCAAAGCTAAAACAAAATAAGATTAAATTTCCAACAAAACCCAAAACAGAGTTATTTTGTTCTCTAAAATATCACATAGAACAAACATCAATTTTTAAGAAGTTAGTAGCCTAAGAAAAATAGAAAAACTTTTGAATTTCTATTAAGAAATCAAAGTGTTATAACTTTCAAAAATAATAACCAGAACAAAATTATTCAGTAATACATTTTGACTGTTGCCTAGCCTAGTACCTACGAGACCCTTTAAAAAATATATTAATTACATAGCAATACAAATTTGCTTATGAGTCTTTTAAATTAAGACTTTGACCTATATTTTTCCATAAGACACCTTGAAAATTGCTTTGAGTTTCTCCAAATCCAAGATGATAAATAGGTTCCAAGAATTATCTAATATTTACACACAATACATTTACAAACATGCATATATGTATACAAGTGTATAAGTAAATTTTCACTAAACTTATAGTCAAAATAAGTTATAACACTAAAACGCACTCAACACAAGGTCTCTTTATAACAAAAGTTGTAAATGGCGCCCAACACAGGAATCAATACAAAATTTAAATTAATGATACCTTACCTACATTCACATAAGATTTCTTTATAAAAAAAAGCGCAACCATACTCTTTTGCTTTTTCTTAATAATTCATATCGAAACTGCTGTTTCCAACAAAGTATTCCAAAAATTAATTGCATATTCAAGAAGGGTACCTATATTCCAATATGTATATCTATATAATGAAACATTGTTTCAAGCTATATAAACTGTATTTATTCATGCTGTGGGCTTTGCTTGTAAGGGTATAGTGCACAAGGATATCATATAAATAAATCATCATCAGTGTGATGTCCTCACAGCACGTAGATATCGATGTTAAATTTTGCAAACGGGGCTATAACCGAACCGAAAAAATCTATAAATAATATAAATAACGAAGGTAGTGGGCCAAAAAAGGAGTCTATGGCGATGAGGTTGGCAATGTTCAATTTCGTCGTCATCGTCGACCAAAAATTTGTTAAAGAGAGAGACCTGCGAAAGGAAGATAAGCCGCTTATGCTTTTTGGGTGATGGCAAAGGAGGACGAGTTTTGTAAATGAAAGACCCCCCATTCCACAGGCATTCTGCTCTCACCCTCTCCGATGAAACTTACATCTATATTCAATGGGCTTTAAGGAGCAATGAAGTATTTTCCGGTTTCACTTGACAGTAGGAAGGAAGAAGCAAAACAAAAAAAAAAAAAAACACCCAAACTTAATTTCGCAGACATAATAATAATTGTTCAACTTTTCAGACATTTCTCTTCTTAAATCCTCCACGCTCCATCTCCACTTGGACGTCAAAATAAACGAAATCTCGGCTTGAACATAATGGGTTTGAAGAAGAAGAAAAGCAATTGTAATGTGAGTAGGTATACGCAAATCCCAAAAACAGCAAAAACACAAAAAAAACCCTCTCAAAATGTTTGCGTAACTTTCGAAGGCGACTCTTCTTTCGATACCCACTTTCCTTCGACAAGCACACCACCCCATGCGATTCACATCCATTTTTCGGAAGAACATCCCTTGTTCCAACCTACTTACAATTGGTTGGCTGGCTGAATACATCATCATCCTATTCTTTCATCCGCACTCCATTTCAACATTCAACCCCATGAAAACGAACGAACGCTCAACTTGTCAAAGCACAATACCTACGTAAACGGCTGCCTATATTCAAGCCATCATCCTACCCTTCGCATCTTTATTCAGTGAGAGAACAGCTAGCTCCCTGAAACAACAAGGGGCTTAGATATTTTTCGTGTACATAAGGACATTCCTATCGTCCTTCCGTTATACATAAGTACAGAGGAACTTATATAAGGCTACCCCTTTGCATTGTGTTATGCGTCGCGAGTACATAGGGAGGAACATGCTCTATTGCTATTCATAAAACCCACTTACCCATTTCGGGACTTAAGCTTCTCTATTCATAAACGTATCAAAGTAGGCATTTTTTCCGTTTGTTCGTCCTTTCTTTCTTTACTTTTTTTGATAATTTTCAATTCGATTCATTGTGTTTGAAACGGTGGTGACGGCACGGAGGGAGAGGGCCAAAAATACTCACAATACTCACGCCAGATCGTGGCATATTTTAGGTGGTAGAACGAACGATTAGGGTGCCACTATATTTCATAGCTCAACGTTATAGGAGTTTAACGTTTGTATTGCGTGCCTAAAACACTCCTGCCATATATGTACATACGTATAGGTTATACTCGTATTTCTTCCTTTAACCACCAGAACCCTCATTTATATATAATGTAAAAGTCACATTCAAAATGGAAAATGTCCAAAAACGGATTCACATTTCCCAACAAAAAAAAAAGAATAAATAAACATCTGCAGTAGCAATAGCAGCTCTCGAAATAAAAAATAATAATAATAAAAAAGAAAATGGAATAATATAAAATAAAAAGAGAGAAGGACCTACAATATAATGCCAAGCAAGTGGGAGCAGCAAATAATGGAATTAATTAAACGAAATACAAAATTTATTACTCTAACTTTATTTGAGAGAAAAAAAAAAATGAATTTTAAGCCTTGTTTAGATGAGAGACAGCAGGCAGTGAGGCAGACGTCAGACTCTTGCAAATCAAGCTGTCAAACGAAGTTTTTATTCTCTTTTTGAAAAATTAACTTTGCACATCTGTCAGTTTGACTTTGAGTGACTTGGCTTTTTTCGTTCGTTAATTTTTATTTTGCGGAAGTTTGGAAGTTCAAATGACAGTTTGAACGAATACATTTTACTGCAACTCTATACGTTTTTAGATTAATAGGGGTATTCATGTAAGCGCGGAAAACCCTGATAAACCTCGGAAACCAAATAATTTTACATATCTCTGCAGAAACGAGCTGTCAAAATTTGTATGGGAAAAACTTTCTGCAAATGTGATAAAATTATCTCAAGAATTTGATGCGGAAAGTGCAGAAATAAACTTGATAAACTAAAGAAATATGGATTTTGACTTTTAATTTGACATTTCACAAAATATTTTCTACATTTACGCAAGTATTTTTTAGGTAGTGTTCATGAAAACATGTTGCGGAAAGTTATATCTCTCTACAAAGCGGAAAATTATCTCGTTTCATGAATACTCTTAATATCTTTTGTTAAACACAAAATTTTGAATAAAACAAAATGTTTGTACACTCTACCGCTCATAACACGGACAAACAGATGACGTATTATTCATTCAAAACTGGTCCAAAGTTATAAGCCTGTCAACAGATGCTCCTCATGATACGCTAGCAACCTCACAAAAGGCTATGTAATTTTTATTATTTACTATAATCTTGCCCCTTGTCCATTCAATTGCCTGTAACTGGAATCAGATCGATATTTTCTAGAAAGTATATACAGAGAACACAAATAATTCCAACAAAAGTATAGGGTTTTTCAAATAGCCCGAGTAAATTTTGGCGGCCTGTGGCGGCCATGTTGTTTTGGTGACATCCATAAAATCTGTTGTTCATTATTCAATTACCGATGCCATATTACCATGGTAAAGTACACAGCACCTCTAAAAATGAAAACTTTATTATCCAAAATGAGTGTTCGTTAGTGCAAACGTTTTGCGCAATTCGCCCCTTTTACTATAGGCAATTCACAGTGGACTCTTCAACGTTTGAACGTCAAACGAACGCAAGATCGGCCGAGAGCGGAAATCGTAGTCCGCGAAAGCGTACAGCAGAAACAGTCGACTCCTCGTCGTGCACATGAACTCGGCCCCTTGCAGATTTAAACTTGGCAAATCCAACTGACCCAGCAGCTCAAAGTTCATGACAATGCCGTTTGCTCGCTGAAAGTGGGGTTTCCTGAAGTTGTAGGTCTATGCGAATAAACCACAATCCACAATCGACCGATGTTTTTGAGGAGAACATAACAAAGACAATCGCTCAAATTCAGCCGGAGCTATGTGGAATATTCATTGAATATTGGATCACTCGCATCCGTACCAACGTAAGAATCGGAGGCGGGTATTTGAACAATGTCATATTCCATACGTAATGGCATTGGCGTGCGTATTTTGCTTAAATACTCTTTCACCCAGGAAAAAGTGTTTCAGGATGTGATGTGTAGTCTGAGTTTTGAGAAGCAACGTGGACCAGATGAAATATCACATTATGTTTTCAAATAGTGCGCAAGTGATCTTTGTCAACCATTTACACTTTTGTTTGACGACGATTAACTGAATAAAGTTCAATATTTAAATAATTAAAAAGTATTTTTCATTACTCCTATTCGTAAACCAGGACATCAACTGGTTTTTTGAAACTACCGTCCGTTTTACAAGTTCCCAGTCCCAGTTAACCCAAAATTATTTGAAAAAATCATTTAAAAGAAACTTTTCTTTTATCTCAAATAAATTATTTAACCATTCCAACATAAATTCATCAGTAAAGAATCAACCTCGACGATTTTTTTTTTGGTTTTTAGCAATCATGTCGTAAGTTTTTTCGCCCTATATCATTTTCACCGATTTTGTCAAAGCCTTCGACTGAGTAACTCACAAAATTTTTAAGCTAAAGTTGTATCTAAAACTTAGATAGTCATTCTAATTTATTGAACTGGCTTCAATATTTTTTATTTGATCGAACTCAATATGTTCAGATAAATAATTTTAATTTCATCAAACTCATGTTTGCGCCGGTGTTCCTCAAGGGACCCACATGGGACCAATTTTGTTTTTAATTTCACTAAATGATATTCCACTTCATATCCGTTTTCTTTTTGTAAATTCTTATTTGCTGATGACTTAAAAATATTCTGAGTCCTAAAATCCCTTTCTCCTCCAAGAAGACATAGATAACCTTTTTTACGTTAAATTACACAAATTTGATAGTGAAGAGTTCGTAGGGTACCAGGACCAAGTTACGCATAACTCTCAACCTTCCTGTGCGTTTTATCTGCCAAGTATACAAACGGCTAAGATGGGCATCACTTTACAAGATTTATTCTTGGAAGGTTTAAACCTTCTTCTTAAGCGGCAGTTCATACCTTGAAAACATTTTTAAAGAAGCTGTGAAACGGGCGCAAGCCAGTAACCTTTCTATTATACCATTATGCCTTGGGGTACTATACAGACTTGGTGAGTGGTGTAAGAAATATCATATATTTTTAAATATCCAATATTTTATTTTTAAGGAATAGATGGCGCACCTCCTGGCAGAATAGAAGAAAAGAAAGATCTTGTCGTTTTATTTGATCCTAACCTCAATTTAAATCTGCTATCTGCACATTACATAGTAGCTAAACCTAATTCTATGCTAGGATTCATTTCTAGAAATTCTCAACCCCGATGAGTTTCACCTTGTCGTGGTGGGGTGACTTACGTCTATTTCTCCGGCTTGCTGGGAATTTAGACAATAAAGAAAACTCTAGGAGTATCTTTCCTATAGTTAGTTGTAAAACGTAGCAAAGACCCAAATAAGGATACTAGTTTTAGCCCGAACTAGTATTCAAAAAATCTAGTGCTATATCTTATCTCAGGCTCTATCTGAGTAACGGATCCCTGCTACTAGATAAGTTAAAAGATTTTAAATAAAAATCTTGGGCGATGTGATCACCATGTCACGGCCAAAAACGTAAAGTAAAGCATGAGTTTAAAAATGTCTCCTTTGCCCGGACGGTTTTGGTTTAGCATTCTTGGAAATGTGTTAAAAATAAACGATCGTTGAGATCAAGAAGATTGCTTGGGAGTATCTTTCCCAACCTAAGACAATGACGAAAAATAACTAAAAGAAAGCACATTTTACTGATTGGTTACTACCTTGATCGACTGCTGGGTGTGTGTATCCTGGGGTTGACAGGCCCTGAGTTTTGCAGTAACTCATCTGTAAGTGGCCTCTCTCTTTCTCAGACTATCTATGAGGTAGGCCCCCTTGTGGGAGTATCGTGGTGGCGTGGTTTACTCCAAATGTGGAAACATATGGGTTTCAAGCGTGCTTGAATTCAAGAGGTGTTAGATAGACCTCGCCTTAAAGCAAGAGGTGTGCACATGCTGCAACATATCACAACTTTGCTACTGAATCGGCTTCGGCTGGTTCGGGGTTAATGGTCAGGACTCAATCTGACTCCGACGAGAGTAGGCTCTCCATGGGATGAAGCCATAATAGGCAGGTGCTCACGTTAAACCAAACATAGGTTCTAGAAATTCTAAGTTTTTTAGCCCCTAAGGCCTAAACTCTCTTCATTATTCCTTTGTATGATATGTTTTAGAATACTGGTTTTGTTTTATAGAGCCCTTTCTACAAAACAATTTCTCGAAGCATTGAAAATATTCAAAAACGGTATTACAAGAATTATACTTTATCGTTAACATTGGTATATACGAATGTCCTCTTATGACCCCAACTTACTGGCGAAAATATTTGTCAATAAATAATCTTTGTTAGAGACATATGACAATTGAAATCTATGCTCTTCGGCTTTGTGAGCCTTTTACAAGATGAATGTTTCCTTTGTTCGTGACATATTTTACAAGATGTGTGGGAGAAGCTAATTCAGTTTCTTATCAAGTTTATTTCTTTGATTGTAACAGTTGAGATTTATTTAAAAAGCTGTTATTATTTACTCTAGGTTACTTGAGTGTAGTTAATACTTCAGAAATTGTGTCTAATAATCATAAGGAAAGAAACAAAACAGCAGCGAAGATTCACAACAGACCCTAATATTACGAGTATTATTAAAAATATTACGTAAAATAAAATTTTAACAAATTCCAGTAAGTTGATTTCCTCAAAAGCAAGGCGAACGAGTTTTTAATAAATCACACATTTTTCCATTATACCAGAAGAAAACCTTCAAACAAGTTTTCTTCTTTTTTTAAGAAGAAATTCAAACAAAACCCTCTGTGTCAATGTTTACTGTCTTGCACATATTGACAAGATTTTCAATAAAACGTCAATTATGATGACTCCTGCAGATAACCAACCAGTTCAATAAAAAAAAGAGCTTGTTCCCTTTCAAGCTGTCCCGATTCACAAGATTAAAAAAAAAAACTCATCGTGAATGAAGTTTACTATACTCTAAGAGTATAAGGCAAAATGTCTACAATGTCCTCACAAGTTACAATTATTGTGTTCTCTTTATTGAATATTGAATTTGCGTATAAAGTCCTATACAAGATGTCTTGATAATTCAATTAGCATAAAATGACATTGAACATCGACTTCCATCTTCTGAACCCGACACAAGACTTTATTTTTATTTTGATGAAGTTTGCTCTTTTTCTTACTTCTTTTTTTAATGTCAAATCAAGGTATATATTGGATTGCATCATTATCAATATTTTTTTGACATAATGAATAATGGACCAACATACTCGTACAACACGGAAAAAAGCGCCCAGAAGATACGAAACTACAGCACACGCAATTTGCACGAGTTTGAATGCAAGTTTATGGCACGAGAGGAGGTTGGGTAGGTTAAAAATGGTAAGGTAGCGTAAAGAGCATACAAATAAAAGATATTTATGAGTTTAATTTATAATAATGTAATTGCCAACACGAGCGAAAATTAAAAAGAAAACAAAATAACTCACACCACAGAGTAAAGTTGCGAAGGAAAATAAATTTAAAAGAATTAAATGTACAGCTAAAGTAATGAGAGGGAAAAAAATATATGAAGTTATAAAGATAAAAATGAATGAAATTCTGAAGAAAAAAACTGCAAACGAAAACTAAGTATAGATACATTAGTTGTATCTCTTTGGAGTGACCTTCTTTTTTGTTTGGTAATTCATTTCGATTTGGAGAGTCACAATAAATATTCCTGACTGATACTGCCACTGCCCGCCTTCGCCGTCGCATTGTGGACACTCTCGTCATCATCGGCATGAGTAATGTGTGTGAACTTAATTGCCAGACAATGCATATACCAAAAAAATAAATAAGATCAATTTGATATTTTCAAGGAAATTATATAATAAATGCCTGTGACCTAATTTGCGATATTTTGTTTGAAATTTTCGAAAAGTTGTTTTCTTTTCATTTTGACCTCGCATTGATAAAAGCCTCATGCAGAGGATAATCATTGTTTTCTCACAAAACACATTCGACTCTGTAATGTTTTGATTTTCAGTGACTTCACAATTCATCAGGAAATGCTTTGTGTGATTGTTATTTAAATAAATAAAAAAATTCAATGAACTTCCAGATGTTTTTTAAAGTAAGTAAATAAATGAACGTCCCTGAAAGATCTTGCGTCGTTAATTGCAAAAATTATGATATAATTTATAGATAACAATTTTTTAGCGTGGCAATGAATATGAATGAAATATAACCTGTTACACGTCATTAATATTTTAAGCATGTTTATGTGAACTTGATAGCTCTTTACTTATGTGTATATATATGTAGGTGTCTGCATTTATTTTTTGTAGAACAAAATTCCACACGCAATTCATTCAATTAAATATGACAAAAAAGCAATAAACAAAAGAGCTGAGTTTAAAACTTGATTTAAGAATTCTCTTAAGTGTTAGTAACATTTTCAGTAATGTTTATGGGTATTTAATTTTTTTTTGATCAAGAAACGATTTGAATTTAATTTGATATAGTGGTGCTTGTTTTTTGTTTTGCATTTATAAAATAGCAGTCAATTTTAATATATTTATGTTAAACTGAAAATTTAACACTTGGAATACATTTAATTTTTGTTTCAATTTTTTAGCCAGAAATATAAGTGTATTGTAAACTTAATGCGATTTTAAATGCGATTTAAGTTTAAGTTCAAGCAATATAAACACGAGAGTAATAAATAATCAGCAAAATTGATTTTTACTTGCAAACATAGTGTCTATTCAAAACATATACGTATTTTTTAAAATTAGTCACATTGATACAATGAAAGGGACATTTTTATTTTTATCTACCTTCAGGAATCTAATATTATACAATTTTCAAGAAACAGATGTTATGAAATATGTACATGAATACGTGTATACTTTATTATAAAAATACATTGTTAATCTTATTTCAGTTTTCATATAACGGGTGATTTTTTTGAGGTTAGGATTTTCATGCATTAGTATTTGACAGATCACGCGGGATTTCAGACATGGTGTCAAAGAGAAAGATGCTTAGTATGCTTTGACATTTCATCATGAATAGACTTACAACTTAGACAACGTCGAATTTTCAGTGAATGGGCCCTAGAAAAGTTGGCAGAAAATCCGCTTTTTTATCGACAAATTTTGTTCAGCGATGAGGCTCATTTCTGGTTGAATGGCTACGTAAATAAGCAAAATTGCCGCATTTGGAGTGAAGAGCAACCAGAAGCCGTTCAAGAACTGCCCATGCATCCCGAAAAATGCACTGTTTGGTGTGGTTTGTACGCTGGTGGAATCATTGGACCGTATTTTTTCAAAGATGCTGTTGGACGCAACGTTACGGTGAATGGCGATCGCTATCGTTTAATGCTAACAAACTTTTTGTTGCCAAAAATGGAAGAATGCCACACAGCTCGCGATTCTATGGCCATTTTGAGGGAAAACTTCGGAGAACAATTCATCTCAAGGAATGGACCGGTAAGTTGGCCACCAAGATCATGCGATTTGACGCCTTTAGACTATTTTTTGTGGGGCTACGTCAAGTCTAAAGTCTACACAAATTAGCCAGCAACTATTCCAGCTTTGGAAGACAACATTTCCGAAGAAATTCGGGCTATTCCGGCCGAAATGCTCGAAAAAGTTACCCAAAATTGGACTTTCCGAATGGACCACCTAAGACGCAGCCGCGGTCAACATTTAAATGAAATTATCTTCAAAAAGTAAATGTCATGGACCAATCTAACGTTTCAAATAAAGAATCGATGAGATTTTGCAAATTTTATGCGTTTTTTTTTAAAAAAAGTTCTCAAGCTCTTAAAAAATCACCCGTTAGTATTGTTAAATATTGAAGTCTTTTTTTTTGTAATTTATTACTGTTGGAGAATTTGTAAAATAAATATTTTATTGTTTCTTAAAAAATAATTTATTATTAGTTGGACTTGACTGGGACTGTTAAATCTTAACTTATAATAATAAGATCAACAAATAAAAAGGAAGAACCAAAGAAGGTATACTAAAAAATAGAAAGCAACATTGTACATTGTAAACTTACAAAGATGCCATTCAACAAGAAAAAATAATTGTCAATAATTACCCGATTCATTCTTACGAATATTATTTCATACTTTGACAGGTGATTGCAGACAAATTATTTAAGCTAAATTTGTCAAGTCAGCTGACATTTCGACTGTTTTTGCCAAATAAAGATAGAGAATAATAGCGTTTAATAACACGTGTAAATTATTAAAATTTTCTACGAAAGTGGGTCTTCTTTGTGCAAAAACATATTCAGCGATGAGGCCCATTTTTGAACGAATAAGTTCGTCAACAAGAGAAATTGTCGAATTTGGGCTGATCAAAATTCAAACGGGTTCAACTGAATTTCAATGCATCTAGTCAGTCACTGCCTTGTGTGGATTTTGGGCTAGCGGCATCATTTAATTTCTTTGAAAATGACGTTGGCTTGTTGGCCGATGTTAACCAATTAATTTTAACCCGAATTAGATGATATGGACACCAACGACGTGTACGTTTTACAGGACAGCGCTTCCTAATCCACAGTCCGTGCCACAATAGATATTTTGCACGAGTGGTATCCGAACATGGTTATCTGACGTGCAAGTGATGTCAGTTTACTACTGAGACTGTGATTGTGCGATTTAACCCAGTTAGATTCCTTTTTTTATGAGGTTTTCTTAAGACACAGGTCCTTGTCAATAAATGACAAACCACTAGTACTCTGAAAACCATCATAATCAATGCCATTTGCTATCCAGTCTAGTTAATGCACCGGAGTTATTGAAAATTGGATTTATGATGCACACCACCCAGCGAAGCCGATAGAAAACGCTAGATGGAAAACCCTTTATCAGATGATCCAAACTGAGGACGAAAAAAATAAATATTATGATACTATACTATACGATACTATTTACTCTAGTCTCTTGCTTGCTTAGGAAATAAAAAAAAATAAAATAAATTACAGGCCATGACGGCTCAAAGAGAGCATAAACCTAGTGACTTACAACCATTTCTGTGTGCGTTTTTAGAGAAATAAAGACCTACAACTGTTAATGAGCAGCACTTTTCATGACAAGAGATAGTCTTGGAGGATCTGTCAATTCCTCGGAAGAGGTAGTGCACCTCTGAAATACTTTTTTGCAGTAGCTGAGAATCGAACCCAAGACCCTCCGCATGCCAAGGATACCCCTGCTTTAAGAAGTCAACTTCTGAAAAATTAAATTTTCTTAACTAGTATCTGGAAAATAGATTTAAATTTCATTTTATATATATTATACATTTGAATGAACGCTATAATTTTTGAAAACAACTTTCCGTGCCTCCATGATTCTTTTTTAGTTCGGAACAACAACCCGTACACTTGACAAAGGGCGATAAATGTTTATGGAATACATGTTAAAGTGGTTAAAAATTTGTTTTCAATAATGTAGCATCTTAAATCCTGAACTTTCTCTGCGGATGTTTGGTGATTGGAATACATAGTTCGATTTTCAGGAGTATACTGGAAGTGAACAAATCTTCTAAACGTATTTATTTTTATAAAAAATGCCTCTCATCTAAGCCACATGGCAGAAAATTGTACTTCCTTCCTTTTCATTCCTGCCAAGAACTCGTATACAGGAAAGGTGGACAATTGAATAAGCCTCTTAGGCTTTGGTTTTCCATGAGTTTATGAGTCACCAAATTCAATATTTTATTTTGTTTCAAAAATATCGATCATTGATAGCTATGATAAAATTCAAAAATTAGATACCACTAAAAGATTTAAGCAAGTGTAGCGGAAATTAATATATACAAGCACCATTTTCGTTAGTTATGCTTTTTTATATCTCAAACAGTTATTCAGTGAATTACAAAGAGTTACTAGATAAAGACTGATTCAGGAGCCATTGTAGTATTTTTTTATTTTTTATAAAATAAAGAAACTATTACGCTATTTATTTTTTCGATGTTTAGAGGTTTTTAAAAGTTGTTTACCAAATTCTCACTTCAAAATAAGTTTTTTTCGCTTTTCATTAACTCAAAACGTTTATTCAGCGTTGCTAAGTTGCAAATGAAAATTTATAAATGTTCAAAAAGTGTATCTTATTTTGTATTCAGAGTTGACATGTCCTAATCAAAGGGCACGGGAGTGCCCAGCCAAGTTTGCGGTACTACACCCTTTTTGCTGAAACAAACTCAAGCGATTTTCGACCCTCTTCTAATTTCAGTACCAATAGATTCAGAAACCAAATTCATGGTGTTTGGTAAGCTTATCACAAACAGGCCCCTCACCAAGTTTGAACTCTTTAGCATTATTTATTTCTGGGATATAAGACTTCAAAATCAACTTGCAACAATGCAAACGTTTTTCGAAGTATTAATTTTGCGAAACGGCAAAATCTTATATCAATTCGGAAATTACAAAATGAAATAAAAATGCGTTCAACAACAAGAACCTTCGTTTGCAACTCTGCAAAACTTTTGTTGTGAAATGAAAAACTCTTACGAGTATGTTTGCAGAATTAAGGAACAATCAAGAAATTTCTTTCTTGCGAATATTTATTTATTTATTTGAATCAAGCTAATTAATATCCAGCGTAAAAAATATTACTATTATATTATAATAAGATCATAATACGAGTTACTTAAAAGCACATAAATTAAAAAAATCTCAATTGAAGGTTTGCGAAATTAAAATAAACTAAAACTCGATAATATAGCTGATTCTTAAGGCAAAGCCGGAGAACTAAATTAAAACTGCGGAGGCTACATCCAGATGATGAATGAAAATATAATTCCCAACAATAGATTGCTTTCTTATAAAAAATATTTCAAAATGGAAACTTATTAATCAAATTTTATAAATATTTACCTATATATAAAGAAATTTTTAAAAATCTATGACTGCCTTAAAAGTGACTTATAAGTGATAATTACTCGTATAAGAAAAAGTATCCTACTAATTTGCCTCTCAATACTGATAACTATTTAAGTTACAAAGATTATTAGTACTATTTCAACTTAAAAAAATATTTAAACTAAAATTAATTTATTTGGTAACTTAGCTTTAAGTTGTTACTAAGCCTTTTTCAATGTTGTTAAAAAATTACTGATACTTATTATTTTAAAGACACAACATTAATTTAGCAGTATTTTAACTTATAAGCTTTGGTGAAAAATGAATTTTCAAAAAAAACATAAACTCCAATTTAGCAACAAAAAAATCTATTTTATGTATTAATGAATCGCAACAATATTTTAGCTCATCAAATCTAAATGTTTTTTTTATACAAAAATTGCGATATTTACCCCACATACCTTGGGAGAACCCAATAGCTTCTAAACCGTGAGGTAACCCAAAGGGTCCAAGTGATGGCATTGGCATGCCCGGTGGTAATGGTCCATGTGGTACCGAATGATGTGGATGTGGACCACCATAACTATGCGGATGTGGTCCTAGATCGCCAGATTTTAAAAAGCCCGCTGCCATCAGGGCTTCCGTTGAATGCAGCGCCACTGTGAACGAATTTATTTTCCTTGTGTTTCTGTAAACAAAACAAAAAATGGTACAAAAATTAGTGTTTTCCAATTACAATAAACAGGGGTAAGAAAAAGTGAGAGAATACTTTTGAGTGACGCCCCTTTTTGCGTTCAAAAAAAAGATCATAATCATCATTTCGAAAACAAAGAAAAAATCATATCCATAGACAGATGTGATGTGTTAAAAGTAAAACTCATTCAAACGTAAAATAGCTAAAAGTATGAAGACCTCTTCTTGTACATACATACGAGACCAAAAACCTATGTATATTTTATTTGCGGTGAACCATGGCATTGTTTTGCCTGCGGTTCGATGATTTTCCAATATTCACATTTTCAAGTGATAAAAGAGGTTATCCGTGTCGTGGCAAAATGGAAAACCAAAAAAGGTCCTTCCTTGTCTACCTATGTATATGAGATAGTGACAAATAACGTCCCTTCCGTCGGCACTTCTTTGTAGAGATTTAAATTTTTCCGCCAAAAATCTGCAATACCTAAGTAGCGGAGGAAATTTAAATATTTTGCACTCAATTTTAGAACATTTCACAGGTCAACGAATACAATTATAATATTGCTAAGCCTAGTTCTTGGAAAATAGATGACAGGATTATGGAAACCCAAAATTTGTTACTGGGTTAGGTCACCCAAGTTGCTTAGATTTATTTTTCTTTTTTGTTTCCTTGGTTTCGTTTTGCATGTAATTACACTAAAAACTCTAAACAATGATGGTATTTGAACGAAAAACGTGCCGCTTGCGTTTGGCCATATTTTGTTCTCTCTAACAATGACAATTCTCCTACGCGTACCTGTCAGTTGAATGACAGAAAACATGACAGAATATAAAGAAAATATACAAATTCGAGATTTTTCTTAAATGTCACGTTTCAAACACGGACTTTCTTTAAATTTTGGTTGAACTAAAAAAGTCTTAATGAATCTTTGTTGTGATTTCTAACAATCAAATGCTTGATGATGTGACACAAAAATCCCAGGTGACAGTTGGTGTACAGTAGCTCTAGTGATGGGTACTTAGAAAACTTCGTTAGATATCAAAACAAACACTCGATGTGCTTTGATAATTTGGAACAACACTTACATTTGATTGAACTCAATGACCAACTCAATTAGGGAAAACAAAAAATGCAAAGTTATCATGTGACATAGTTGCCGCTGTGGCCTTAGTTGATAGACATAAACTAAACACCCTTTGGCTGTCATCAATTCAAATTAACATTTTTATGTCACTTAATGAATTGCCCCTCAAAACGGTAGGTAAAAAAGAAGTTTTAAATTAAAGATTTCAATTCTGATTCCTTCTCCATTCGGCAATAGGCAATATCACAACAGCGATAATATGAAATTTGCGTCTAAATTGTTTGACTAAATTAGTATTTTTTTTTGTTGTCCGGGAGTAGATATAAAAATATTTATGCTAATCGAATAAAGGTAATAATAAAAAAAATATTTCTAGTTGTTTTTTTTTTTGATTTGTCATAAAACGATGATGAATATTAATGCAAACAAAAAATTGATATATTCTATAACAAGCTCACAGTTATGAATAATGAACGTTATTAGTGAAAAATTAAGGTTAAACTTTGTTAGAATAAAATTACTTTTATTTTTTATTGTTCTTTTTTGGATTTTAGGATTTTTAAGTGGTTTTTGAAGTTTTTATTTCAGTCTGTTAATTTTTTTTTGGGTGTAAGAATTTTTATAACACAAGAGTGTATAAAAGAAATACATATTTGAATCTATTAATTTTTGGAATTCAATGTGAGCGTGTTATCTGATAAAGTGGTCTTTCCATTTCAATAAAAAATTAACAAAAAAATATGTAAGAAAAATGAATAAAATTATTTTGAGTTTATTAAAACTATATGTTTTAGTTTAGTTTAGTTTAGTTTATTGAATTCAATGAATACCTAGACCTACACATTAAGAACATACATCTTATAAATTAGTGTAAGGCTAAATTTTAAATTTTACGATTATGTTGTGAAGAAGAGTTACTTTGATAGTATATACAATTATATTTTATAACATAACAATGTTCCAAAAATGTATGAGTACTGCAAAATTTCATTGAAGTATAGGGAGCGAATAATTAATGAAGATTTATGAAAATAAATTCATGTTAATACCTGTGATGTTTGTACTACATAATTTACAAATTAAAAATATTTAAAACATTGTTTAAGATAACCTGGTAAAAGGTATGTAAATTTTAAAGGTTAGGATAACTTTTTGCGAATATGTAAAAGAAAATATTCGGTTGTCAATCTGGCAGGCGGCATTTTGCCATGCTATAGAGATTTTGGATATGAAATGTATATTTAAATGATTAATTTAATAAAATCAATCAATTTACTATTTTATAACATTTAATTTTAATAAATCAGAAAAAGTTAAAACTACACAATGAAAATAAAACAAAAAAAAAAAAAAGAGAAAAAAAAATACAATTACATCTCTATTTACAAAAAAAGATTCGTTATTTTTGAATTAATTTTGAAAATGACTACGTTCCTCTCTACGAAATTGTGCTTCTCCACTTACTCTCCTTATGTGCCTCCGAAGATAGTTCCACAGTATTGCGTTGACAAAGAACTGTGTTGCTCAGAAGTAAGACAAGCATAACGGGGATATCTGAGATTTGGGATCTATTCGAGGCCCCAAACGGTATCCTATTGAATAGGCTACATGGTTCATTGTATGGATTACATGTATAAAACAGTTATCGAAGAAAATTGTATATATTAGTTTGGAGAAATTTGACACACTGTCAATTCTATGTAACACAAATATACCTATAAGGTGCGGTATTGTTAAAAGCTACGTTAAGCCTTCGCCTCCTGACTGCATCGCATTTGCAATAGATCTCGCACCCGTATGTAAGTATTAGTATAACTAGAGTCTTAGCAAATAACAAACGAGTTGCAATAGGTGTGTAATAGTTATTGCGAGGACCATAATTCGCGGAGTACTCCGTATACCTTACCAACGGCAGAATTTGTTTGAACGGCAGATTTCTTGCAGTTGAAACATAATCAATGCGTAATGCGAGAAACAGATTGACACAGCAACTTCAGGACAACTTTAACAGCAACGAAAATTTAACATCAAAAGTCTTGTGAAACAGATTACATCGTGAACAGCGTTTTTGACAGAATATAATCAAAATAGTTTCAAATGCGAAATGAATTTGCCGTACATAATATGATAAAAATAAACGCGAATTGCTTCAATGTATACGACTTGCGCAGCTTGTCGTACTAAAATTAATTTGTTTTTAGTAAGTCTTCCATTCTCAAAATCAAAATAACCAAAGACGAAACAAAAAGATGGGTGTCACATTTTTATTTGAGTGTTGATAATACTGACAAATTTCGCCTTAAAAGTTGATAGCATTTGCACAGCGATATCGAATTTAGGGTTTAGGTCTAACGTTGATGTCGATGTCGAAGTTGCTGTGTTAATGTACTAGTGGCTCTAAAAAGAGTGACGTGGTTGTCAAAGTTGCTGTGCCAATCAGTTTCTCGCATAAGTTGTTTAAGTATAAGTTATAGGGAAATATTTAAGGTTAAGAGTCTTCCTACTTGTAACTATGCATTTCGATTTCTTAGGGCTCAAAAACAGACCATTCGATATTGACCAGCGATAAATGTCTTCGAGGTCCCTATTTATTAAGTATGCGCAATTTTCAATAAGCCCAAGAGGACAGCTTTTGTATAATTGTACGAGTAGATCGTCAGCATACTTTTGGATAGATGATCAGTTAATCTTTTCGGAAAGTTCATTGATATAAAGAGAGAAAAGGAGAGGTACTAAGATAGAACCTTGAGGGACTCCTCTAGTTGTTGGAAGATAGGTTGATATGATATTGCCAATTGTTTTCTACCCCGAATGTAAGATGATAAAAAGAGTACTGGAGAAGGTGAAAAACGATAAAAGGTTGTAAGCTTATTATTGTGGTCAACAGTTTCAAATGCTTTAGAAAAATCAAGCAGTACAAGGAATGTCACATGATCATCATCTAAGGCAAGTCGAAGAATTTTGATAATATCAGTAGTGCAACTATGCTTTTCATCCAGCTCTTTTTTGAATTTTGTCCAAGAGACTTAAGTAGGTTTTTGGAGCACCTGCCCAGATATGGGAATTAAACTCAAGCTTTGGACGAATATAGGCCTTATAGATTACAGCCAGATCAGAAGGGGTAAAAAACTTCTTGCATCGGCGGAGAAAACCTAAACACTTAGCACAAAAGGTGGTCTGTGAAACACATACCCCGAGTACTGATAGCTGTTCAGTTTCCTCGATGCAAGTGCCATCCATGGATAGTGGCATTGAGGGAGGGTTATGCTTAAGCGACAGTAAACAGCATTGAGTTTTCGAGGCATTAAATTCTACACGGTTTTTGATTCCCCATTGGCCACATCCGAAGGATAAGGATGTGAATCTAAAAACGAATATGAAAAGCTGAGGGTACTGTCGTCAGCGAAACAATTAAGTGGATTAGAAGTTTCAGACAAAAAATCATTTATGAATATAAGGAAGAGTGTCGGAGACAAAATGAAGCCCTGTGGCACACCAGCGTTTATTTTGTGGATATCAGATTTGAAACCGTCCAATACTACTTGAAGAGAACGGTCCGAAAGGTAATTTCTAATCCAACGAAGAAGAGATTCGTCGATACCAAATGCACGCATTATTGATAAGAGAGTTTGATGCCAAACTCTATCAAATGCCTTTGAAATATCAAGTGCAATAATCTTACTTTCTCCAAAACGATGTTAAGATTTGTTCCACTCTTCGGTGAGATATACCATCAGATCACCAGTGGACCTATTGCTACGAAAGCCATACTGCCGGTCATTAAGGAGCTTTCGTTCTTCAAGATTTTCTTAAGCTGAAAATTGATCAGCGTTTCCATGACCTTGGAAAGAAGGGACCTAAGTGCAATTAGACGATAGTTAGAGGGGAAGGAGGATTCGCCTTTCTTAGGGACTGGCTGGACAAATGCTGTTTTCCATCTACTCGGAAAGAGACCTGAATAGTAGGACAGATGGAAAAGCTTACGCAGAGGTTTTGCCAGCGTTGAAGAACATCTCTTCAGAACAATGGGAGGGATACTATCCGGGCCAGCGGATTTGTGAATGTCAAGATCCTTTAGAACTCTTGCAACTGCACGAGTGCAAAAGAAGATTCGTCCCATAAAACCGTTTACGCTCTCAAGTACAGGAGGAGTGATGTCACTCTCTGGTAGCGTCGAATTAACAGCAAACTGCGCTGCAAGCAAATTAGCTTTATCTATCGACCTTACAACAGGAGTGTCATTGAAGACGAGTGTTGGAACTGAGGATTTTTTATTTTGTGAACTACTTTATTACGCAACCTACGAAAAATTTGATGGTGAATTTCCAATCGATAACGTTTCCATACACTATATACTTGATCCTGTTGCAATATGAGTCTTCATTCACCATTTAATTTTTTATGTATTTGAATCGAAATTTCTTAAATTTGTTACAAAATCTTGCATTGATAATATGGCGGATATATGGCAACACCAGTTTGATCACAGTGTCATCGAAAAGTCATTAATCTTGATCAAAATATGGAACTGAGTCGAGAATATTTTCGTGATTTTCTATGATTCCCCACATGAATAAAACCAACAACTGTTTGTCGATCAACTCGCTCCGAGTTTTGGTAATGAAGCACCAGTTTTCCGAATTCAATCGAAATCACATTGCGCTACAGGAAAAATTTGAGACGTGCTTTAGTAATACTTCCACCTGAATACATTAAATATTGTGTGAAAATTTGGGCGTCAAAAACATTTGTTCCCGTTAGAATTTGCATAAATTAGAAATCGCCTAAAAAGAAGTTCGTCTCCTTAGTGCAAAGAAATTTAGGCTGTTATCAAACCACAAATCATGGATCTATGCCGAAACTAAATAGCAATCAGCTCTATGAGTCTTTCAAAATGAACCAAATCCAACAAAGGTTTTTCGCACACGAAGCACAGCAAGGCAAATGGTAGCCTGTTGTATATTCTGAATATTTAGAAATTTCGCCTCTGCACCTTAATAGCACCATCATGGAACTGTCAATTCTAAACGGAACACCATTATTTGTTTGAAAATTAGTTTTCACCAATCGCAGAAGATGAATCATTCTCCACGACGACAGTTGCATTTTTGAGCATTCAGGACATCGAATTGATGGGTCAGCCCTGATCCAATGATCTCTTCTTTAGGTTCCACAGATCAAACAAAAAATGCAAGTTCAGCGTTTTTCCGAAATGATGCATTCGAAATGAATGTTTTCGAGAAACCTTTTTGTAGATACGCATCGCCAGATGAACAATTGGAGAAAGCGGGGAAGCAGACTTTTGTAAAAATTGTTAAAAAATTAACATATATGTATGAAATACGGACACTATTATGAAATACAGCTTTAATTACAACTGTTTTTAGGCTCCAATTGATGTTTCGTTGTAAAACCAAAAAAAAAATAGTAATTTTTTGAAACTAATTTTACATTATAATGTTCACTAATATTCAAATAAAATTAGTTTTGGAACCATTTTTCATGCAAAATCATACATTTACTGTAAAATATAACTTATACCACTTCAAATCATTAAATTCAAGATGGCGGACGTTCCTTGGAGAATGCGAAGGGAGATATCAGTACCATATCGTTAAAGTTTTAATGGAG
Organism: Philhelius festivus; assembly: GCA_963931855.1. Taxonomy (NCBI): domain Eukaryota; kingdom Metazoa; phylum Arthropoda; class Insecta; order Diptera; family Syrphidae; genus Philhelius; species Philhelius festivus. The sequence goes on along the minus strand of OZ007556.1, from coordinate 3,559,339 downwards.
TCAGAATTAACGCAAACCTTTATGAATATCTTAAATCTTCTGTTTCATCAAACTGGCGGAAAATTTTTAAAGACATTCACACTAGGTATTATTAATATAATACTACAAGGTGGTGCAAAAGTTGTCAGCATAACGAAAGATATAATTTTTCCAAATGGCAGTAAATATCAATTCTACTTTGACATTTGTGAAAATACGCGTCAACAAGACATTAGGACGCCAATAACACATCAGTAGATCTGACATCTGCCGCCATTTGCAAAAATTATAAGATATTCCGATTGGGTGACTATTTTTATTTACCTAATAGATATCAATTTACTTATACTTTTAGTTAACTTTAAATAACGGGGGCTCAATCTCTTATGTATGTATGTTGGTATGTGAATATTAAATATTTTAAAAACAAAATCAAACCGATTCCCATATACATATTATGTACCTACATATGAGGTATTTTTATTCAATTTGGGCTTAGCAATTAAGTTGGACTAATTCTTGAATACAACATCAATCAAATCGCCGTCGCCTGTGTTGATCATATTAAAATGTGCCATTTTTCCTGCTTTTTTCATAACTTTTTCGAGCATTTTGGCCGTTATAGAGATGATTTTGCAACGAATGTTTCCTTTGAGTTCGTCAATGGACTGTTAGGAGAAAAATGTCCTAATTATGGTTTTGGCACAAACACCGCCGCAACCGTCCCAAGCAGTCACTTTTTGATCATGCCACGGTGTTTTATTTTGGCACGTTGTTTCAGTGTGAAAAGATTGATTCATGGTTAAAATTGTACTGAATTCAAATACTTATGCCACACTTTCCAACTAAGAAAATGTAATTTGTATTAATAGTGTAAGTCTAAATCTAAATCTAAATCTTGTACTGAATTGACGTTTCAAAAACTTGTCTACTTAAGCCAATCTGATGATAAATGTCAAAAGTATTGAACGGTATAACACGATATAAAAGATGACGTATCCCGCACTTTAAATAAATTGCTTCTGAAAAAATGACAAGTTCATGAAAAAATATATTTATCAAAAAGACCTTTTTTGACATTCGCAAATGACTAAGTGTCATATAAAGTAAAAGTAACTATACTTAAATGGTGAATTACATTGCTAGGTATTCGATGGTTTTATCTTCAACAAAATGTTAGAGAAAGTAAGAGATGATGGGGAATACAACAAGGTATTCATAACCCCTTGAGAGCGCGTATAATATAAAAATAAATTTACAAAATCGTCCTTTAAATATAGTATCGTCAAAACATGATCTACATATAAGATTTCATGGAGATTTAAATGAAATCTCAATGAAAACTGAGGATTTCAACGAAATCTTCCTGCACTAATTTCGAATCTCAACATTTTTTAGCTGAAATTTCAGATTTCGTTTTGGTGTGAACATAGTATAAGATTTTGAGCAAATAGATTTAGGGCCATTTGTTGAAACGAAACTTAAATATTTATGTTCAACCTAAGCGCTTATGTTCTACTTTTTCCTCTACGTAAACTGTCACGTAAGAGTTTATGTGGAACATAAGTAATTGTGTTCTGTATCAGCAAATGGGCCTTAGTGTTTTAGGTAACTAAAGAACTAATCGTTGGATGATCTAAATAAGAAGATTAACTGTTTGGCCAAAAATATTACTTTGGGACTAACAATATTCGTTTATAGTCAAAGTGCTATGAAGGCCGAAGAATAAGAGACTTCATAATTTGGCTTTAACTGAAATTATTCTTGCTGAAGTTAAAAGATTTTTAATTCTTAGCCACAAAGCGTTTTTCAATATGCAATTCTTAATATTTACTGGCTTAAGTACTGCAAATAAAATTTTTCATCAAGTTTATTTGGGAATAAACTCCTCAAAATGCGGCAAAGAAAATTTACGAAATTCTTCAAATGAATTTGATGAAAAGGAAAATTTGGTTTTACCCTAGTATACCACATAAACATAGTTTTCAAATAACAGCACAAAGTATCGTAATTGAAGAACTTTCGCTGACACACTATCGAATCAATACCTAGTTGTACGAAGATTTTAAGAAACCCCCAACGATGACGTACGACGTGTGCCAAAAGTTAAGTGGAGAATTCGATAATGCACTCTGAATGCAATAAGTAACCTGAGCTCATTTCTCAAGCATCCTTCAAATTTGCCAAAGAACCAAAGTCAACACAGTCGTCCTCTCTTGATCCCCGACACCTACTCACAAATAATAACAATAACAATGATCCACTAAAGTAATGATCCCGATCTCGATCCGATTCGAATTTTGAAGAGGCACTCAAACGGGAACCAAGCAACATGAGACGAAAACGTATACGGGTGCGGTAGTGGCAGCGACAGCGGCAGCGGCGGCGAAGAACCCAAATGAAATGGAAACTTGTAATTACACGGCTGAATAGATAGATTTTTGTGTGCCTAACAAGCATTTTAAGGCTTTTCAAGAACTACCTCAGATACTTTTGTGATGAAATTTGAGAAGTGAATTAGGTTACCTCATACGGTTTTCCCAAAGATACTTCTCTATCTTATAGGTTGTTAAAGGTTCGTATGATACGCTGCTGGTTCAGAGCGTCACTTTGCACCATCACAATATTAATTTGAGTGTATGTTGTTGTTGGGAATATCGAACTGAACGATCAAAAAGTGTCCAAATTGAGTTTCTTATACGCAACGCATTTATTTGATTTTTTGTTTTGTTTTTGTATCTTTTTAGGACGACAAGCCATAGAGCGAGTACTCTTGGCGACGACGACGACCTATTTCACATTTTAGATTATTTGAATTTGATTGACTTATGATTTAAAAATCCACTTTGCGTCTCTCGCATTGTAAAGATACTTATCAAGAACGCGTTACCACAATAGAAACTTTGTTTTTTTTTTTATTTTCTTTTTTTACATACCGGATGAATCAACAGAGTTATGTGTAGGCGTTTTTGACGTTTATTATAATTTCAATATTCACGGTGACATTTATATTGTTTGATTACATCAAAAATCACTGATGGAGAGCTGCTACAAATTTGCATATAAATAAATAAATCAATTTTAGAGTTTTTTAATTAAAAGATTTATTGTCTGGATGTTAATGTAAATTATGTTTCTATCTACTATAGAGTCAAATTAAACTAAACTATATCTATATGATACCTGAGCTTGATAAAATATTGACATAATAATTGGAAGAAGTTTCGAACGAGTTGTTTCGATTTAATTTTTGAAAATTTAATACAATGTAAAGAATAAGCCAAAACCACTCAATATAAAACAATGAAATGTATAACAAATGTATAATAAAATATATAACAATATCAGTAGATATAACAAGTTTACCTATATGACTACTTATGATTGTTGAAGTTTTACAAAATCGAATTTAATGAAAGAACTTGAAAATGGTAAATCTGACAAAAAAAGGTAGGTAATGTGCGCAAATTAAACAGCTTAATTCTGTCACCGTTATTGGCGTATATATGTACTTTCAAAGTTATGTTTAGGTCTTAAAAGTACATGACTGGAATGTGCGAAGGTAAGTTATCGGCAGCACTGCTAAATTTTACACCCTGAACAATAACAATCCTAGAGTGACAATAAATAAATTATCAGAAATGGAGAGAAGATAGAGCTTTGTTATGGAGATTTTTTGATTCATAAAGGTACTCAGGCTCTATGAATATGTGTTTTTTTTTTACAATGAATGAATAAGGCTAAATTTTGATCGTTCTTAAAAGTGATAGTATAAAAAAATCGCTTTAATATTTTTAAACTTTTTCAAGAACTTTAAAGCTGAAGCATATCTTGACCAGCGAAAATTCATTACAGACTTTTTCAAAAATTGGCTTATGTAGTTATGCCTTCCATTGGGAACAATTTTTGCAATTTATACTTGATACAGAAAAGCCTCAGGTCTTTCTAGAATTGAAAATGTATTCAGGACATATAATTTGCAGGGAATTTCATATTTATCAGTATATAATCGCATTAAACTGAGAAGAAATGTTCTTAGAATCGATACCTTACTATTTAGGTACCTTAAATACAGTTCTTGTTTAGGCTAGTTTGTGTCTAGGATTTTTCTCATAGAAGAAACAAAAATTGATTTTCGAGCTTCTCGGTTTAAAATGTGACACACACCTGACCTGTGAAAAAAACGTTCGGAACCATTGTGGAAGAACATTACCTTGGCCAGTAAGTATCTATATGAGTAGAAGAAGAACAAATTTGTAGTCGGAAATCCTTAGATCTATTGTGCCTCCGTCTAGAGCTTAATGATATTGAAAATTTTAAACCTCGTCCGCCGGAGTTTCCTCGCTCTCGGTCTTGTTGCAGTCCGCTTTCTTCTATCTGGTGACGTCTCTGATGGATGAGTGCTTAACCCCACTAATAAATGATCCCGTGTTTCTTCATCACTATTGCAGAATCTGCATGTGACATTGCTCACAAGCCAAAAATATTGAGGTGTCTTCTGGGTCTCCTGTAAATTCAGTTAGAATACCCATAATAATTTTTTGGATGTTGCTTAAACTGATGCAGTTCGGAAAACATTATTGGTTGTAACTCCCAACAAGAACGTTTTCCTGCCTCAATTTTGGGAGTTCTGTCCATATTTTGGACCTTAATAGTCTCTGCAACTGTTTGGATTTTATGTTTAATTACATTCACACCTATTCTGCAATAAGGCTCTGAGCTCGTTAGGGTTAAATAGTCTGCCTCTTCATTTCTAATGACACTCGGTGGAAGTGTGAGGTCGTTTAGCTTAGACACAAACGCTCATATACCCTAGTTTAAAATTAGTGGCATAGTAGTTTAGAGCTTTTTGTTGTGCTTTGCTATCTGACATGGTGGATATGATAGTTCCTTCCGGCATAACATTCTTCACATGAAAATTCACATCTTCTAGGGAAATACTTGTGGACTGTCCCATCGAAAGAGAAAACATGGTTCTCGGCCCAAAAATCGCTACACCTTTATAAAATGTATTTAAAACACTTCATAAATAATAATACTTCTAATAATAAAATATTAAATTTTATCGAAAGGACTCTCGTCTAAGGATTAAAAGAGCTCTATAAAATCCGCAAAACTTTTTTTTTTAGAAAATTGATCCGAAAAAGAACGAATTTAATGTATAAATGAGACATTTCAAATGAAATAGACATATATGTATCTGTTATTTGAAAATATAGTTTGTTTGTCATTGTCAAGTAAAAAACTGTCAAACTGCATCGATAGATGACTACGATATTGATGGATTAAAAAACCTTTGAAAAATACAAACCAAAAATAGATTCTAGTGGAATTTTGAACTTTATTGTTGTTTTTAGTAGATCGTCCAATTTGTTCTTGGTTCTATGAAAGGAAACACTGCCATTATTCTCAACGGCTCAGTTCAGAAAGGCTTCTAAATAAAAATTCAAAAACTTCGTAAATACCTTCTAAATGTAAAAATATATTTTATACTAAATACAAACATTCGATAATTTCTTCAAATCCATGCATGAACGTTTTGAACTCGTCAAAAAAGTAATCGATAGAATTTGTCCGTTCATTGATTTGAACAAAATGAACTGCATGACACTGTGTTGGACTCATTTGAGCTGCTACCTCACATTTATTAAATTGAAAACGATTTATTTTTTGCGAGAAAAGAAGAATCACATTTAATTCCTTGGGTATATACAATGTTAATAGGTTTCTTTCAAAAATCAAAGATGGCAACTTAATATATTTTATAAATATGACAAGACTCAGCAGTTTAATCACATTGAACAGACGTTGCCTAGGTTTACGTGGCTGTCAGCAGTATAGCCGACATACTTAGAAAATGTGTTGTTCCATTGTGATAGGTTGACGTGAAGAAGATGCCTTAGGCTAAGAAGAATATAAGTTCATTAGACTCTATTTTTGATGTGATTTGTTGTCGTGTTTAAATTATTTAAAAAAAAGGCCACGAGAAAATTGTTTCTAGTTCCAAATTTTCCCCACAACAAGCTGTCCTGTGGAGCCTCTAACGCAGTTTCATCGCGAGCAAAAATAATTGCGAAAAAAACAAAATTTAATAAATTATTTCTTATCTATACTGAGTGCTGGCTATACTCGTACAGCACGATTAATTCTAATGGTCAGAAAAATTAATTTCCATTTAAGTTTCATACGATTAAACCATCGCCGGATGGCGGCGGCGGCGGCGGCGGCGGTTGGATGTTCAAGAGTCTTTACTAAAATAAATATATAAATCTATACGCTGAAATTGATAGTTACTTTATTTTTCGAATTTGTAAACTCATTCAAAAATTTAAATTTGACTTGGAAAGTTCAACAACGTGAGGAATAGATTTATAGACAATTCAAGAGCTATCTATCTTTCAGGAAATTTTTCGTTCAAGTAGATGACTGCAAGTTAAACATGAAGACCATCAGAGCTGGAGTCGCCCAAGGCTCAAAACTAGGCCCCTTCCTCTACAACTTAATGATTTCAGACCAACCTTCTCCAATAAGGTGCGAGAACCTTCTGTATGCTGATGACTCGCTCACCTATGCCACATCAATGTCAACGCACTAATCGCTGCCCGAAAAGTAGAAACCCACATTAACAGACTCTTTCATTTCCACTAGAAGTGGCGTATCTGAATCAATTCGGACAGCAACAATTTGCAGAAATATGGTCCTGAGACTCCCTGACGGATCCTCCATAGAGGCAAAGCCAAATGTCAAGTACCTGGGAGTGCACTTCAACGAGTTGCTAAGGTTTAACCTGCACTCAAGAAATGTTCTGAAAAAGGCCAGCTGGGCCTTCAGCCGTTTGCACCTATTGCTGAAAAGAAGATCAGGTCTTAACCAACCGACAAAGATACTCGTATTAATCTACAAGCAGCTCTTGCGACTAGTGATCAGCTATTCCTTCCCAGTCTGGTTATCCATCTCGAAGACAGCTATGAAGGAACTTCAACTATTCGAAAGGAAGATACTGAGGATCTGCACTGGACTTTACTTCGACTGTTAACGACAGAAACACTACAGGAACGAGGATCTCCACACAGAAGCGAATTTAATCCCACTGGACAAATAACTAGTTCATTCAACGAAGAAACTAATGGGGCCACTCGAATCAGCTTATGAGAAGGATGACCACAGAACAACGACATCCCGAACCGAGGTACCTCAGTGTGATGGAAACTCTGGATGACAACGTAATCATTGACAAAGTGGAAGTAGTCTCGTTCTACGCTGACATTGGGTCAGCCTACCACCGCGGCTAAAACGCCATCCCTGCCCACAACCCACAAAAATCACCACTGACAACCGTAGTAAGCCAAATTTTAAATAGTATGTTCAATAAAACAATATTGAAATTGACAATTCAAGAGCTTTACTCAGTCACTGTGAAACAAGCCTCTGTGCTATCAATTACTGATTACAAAAATGAAACATCAAACTTTTTAGGACTTTTCTCAGAATGGCTACTTGAGTTCATAAGTAGATGAAAGATCTAAATTTACGAGTATCTCGGCTTCAAAATTAACTTTTACTAAAACCTCCATTAGAACTGTTCATGAGCAGTGTTAAGACAAATCGAATGAAGCAATTATAAATCATTAATATCAAAAACAGTTGTAATGCTTTTACAAGGAAAATAAAATAATATTTAGGTGTTCTTGATTTTAAGTGATTTCTTATCTTTTCACAGAAATTATGTTTCTGTCAGATTACTAATTTTTCGTGGCTACTTAAAATTCGTCTTAAAATAAAAAGAAAAAACAAAAACCGTAGGTATCTGTAACTATCTATCTTCGCGCATCTTCCTAAGCACATTATAAACAAAAACTCAAAAGACAATCTAATTTTAATAAGTTGACTTCCTTAACAAAAAGATAACTTCTCTCGCAGTAGCGATTCATCATAAAAAAAAAAGGAAATTAATAAAACATTTAACAAAAAAAAAAAAAAAAAAAAACAAGTAGTAGGTACCCGGACCCACTAAACAACAACAACAAACCTATTTCTAAAAAAACTAAACTTAAAATAACGACTTTGTATCGACTGATGTGGTTTTGTATTCTTAGTCCCAAGGAGAATCTTTTAAAAAGCAATAGAAATCAAGCAGTTAGATTAATGTAACTAATTTATATTTGAAATTGCGTTTTTATGCTAATTTACAAAAAAAGATTTCTCGGATATATACTCAGAACAAGAAGATACACACGGATAGACAGACTCACAACTCGCTTCTGGAACCGATTCATTTTTTATTTTTTCAATAAAATAATTAATAACTATATCATAATCAATGCCGAGGGAAAACTCTATATTTTATTTTCTTATAAATTATGCATCTTCTCCTATTTTATTTTTGATCATAAAATAGAAACCGAGTGAAAAAGATACACTGGAGATTTATGCAAGCGACTTGTACATAAATTAAATTTCGACCGCTAATTTATGAGCAATTTTTGAGATATATTCCACTTTGGTTTTCCATTTTGAAGTTTAAAAAAATTGAATTGGAGGAAAAATTCAAAACAAATTATGAATGATAATTTTGTTGTTGTTGTTGTTGTGTGTGAGTGTGTGATAACAAAAGATACGAGTATGATAACAAAACAGCAGCAAAAGAAGATTCGTCTTGTCTATTTCCATCCGTATAGTGTGCTGTCACTTTGTTCGATAGAATACAAATGATGAATTAAAATGGCTTAATTATTTTGTGTTAAATGTGCATAAATTAATTATTTATGCATTAAGCCATAATATAGGCTATACCGTAGGTTTGTATTCATAAAAATTATACTTTTCTAAAAACTGTCGACTCCATATTGAGTCTTTAGACGAATACGGTATATCTAACTTTTCTCCGGTGGTCAGTTTTGTTTTTACATATATTTTTTTCTTCTAATCAGTGTGAAATCTGAAATTTTAATTAACTATTATTGGTTTTGATTAAATAATATGGCTGGTAATAATAATTAAACGTTTTTACCGTATGTGCTTGTGCATCTAACCGTTTTTTGTCCTGAGATGTAAAATTTGCATTTAGGTGTGTGGTTTTAAATAAGTCTAGACAAAAGTCTAGTGCATCGAATATAAAGTTGATTTGAATAAAAAAATAAATGATGTATTCTGTTATCGAACATAAATAATATGCTGCCATTAGGGAAACAATGAAATATAAATTAGATATATTATGCGAAACTGTAGTATTCTTTTGTGATAAACGGTTTTGATTTTATCGTTTTTTATTTTTTTAAATGTGAAACTCGATTCTTGTGTGAATTTGTAATATATGACCGTTTCTGGGACCAACTGTGGAAAATTGAAAAGGTTCCCATATATACTCGTAGCAAGATTTATGTGTGTGTGGATTTGGATAAAGTAAGTTTTGTTTTGTAAACAAAAGTATAAGCTCATTTGTGAAATACGGAAGCTTCTATTTTAGATGAATGTTTCTATTTCGAAAAAATAATATTTCATCATTAATTTTGTAGAGGTATACGTTATGTTAGTAGATGTATTTATACGAGGATATAGTTCGTAAGATGAAGATGCAGTTTGGTTAATGAGTTATTGATAGCAGAAATACATTGTAAGCGTTTTACTTTATTTTTTAAGGCTAAAGTGTGGGTTAGCAATGAAGCATTAAGATACAGTTAGAGGTTTCACTGTAAAAGTTATAAGGAGAACACCTAATCAATAAAGAAAAATCAAAAGTAGATACCTACTTAAAATTAGACTAAGTGCTACCTATTTATCTTCTTCTTCAATCAGAAAAAATTTGTAGTTTGTGAATTTATAGATCTTTGTTATAAATAAATTAAAACATTTAAACATACTAGGTTTGTGATGGAAGATTTAAAACGGAATTAAGGAATTCGTATTTTTAGCAACTAAGAAAATACTTCTAGGATCTAAAAGGGCGGTCCACGGGGCTTTAATAAAAACGTGTATAAATAAAGGCTGGTCAACCATGATGGGAAAAAACTAATGCTCTAAATATGTCAGTATATTGATTGACAAAGTTCCTTCTTAAAACATACTTTATTACAAAAAAGAATTACAAGCCAAAGGTTCGTAACTTATAAATCCCAATCATTCCTGCGTGATTTTTAGCGGGAATTGACGGGACGGCCGAGTCCAACGGCTAAGATGAGAAGCATTTTTCATGACAAAAGAGCTATCTTCTCTTGGAGGATTTGTCACTTCCCAGCGAGAGGCAGTACATCATTGAAAAACATTTTTGCAGTGGCTTTGTTTAGAACTCAAATAAACGAGTATTGATTGCTCTTAGTTAGAAATTGTGTATAATTGTGTATGTGTAACAGTCCAACGTGCTTATTTTTATGCCAAGCGGTACCAAAAAATGACAAAATTTAAACAAAATCAGTGGATTTCATCTTTGGGAACAAATGAGGAAAAAATATTATTAAAATATTTCTTAAGCTCCTAACATGATATTTCCGTTTCTTGATCGATTAGATAAATAGTCGAATCGCAGCAGTTTTATTTCTAAAAGCAGTTTGAGCATTTGTAACAGTTGTGCCGAGAACATTTGAAATATTTTTTCACCTACGGTCACGTTTTTTTGGCCAGGATTAAAACAAAAATTTAAATTTCACATCCAGGGAGCTTCAGGTCAATTCGAGACAACCAAATCATAACTGGATGCCTACTCGTACTTTCAGTTGAGTTTCAGATACTTAACTTTATGACAAAATCAGTGGGTGTTTGCTGTTGTGAATTTTGTAAGCCACATTGACGTGCCAACATTGAGGAATAAGGATACCTTAATGTTGCACGCGGTTAAAAAATATCAAGACCCATTCCAATTCGTTGGAATTTCCAAATACAAAGTAAAATAAGATAGCCAAATCATGATTTTTTAAGAAGTTTTATTACGAATATCAATTATCAGATGATTTTGATACATAAACTCAACGGACTTCCTTAATACCTAAGCAGAACCTTAAAGTAAGCCATTTTGTTAGTTATTGGCTCCATGGTTGACCGCCCAATAATGTTCTCGATAATATATACCAATTGGAGAATAGTCCTCATAAATGTCTTCCGTGTTCGAGGCCTAATACACGTACTAATTGCCTTTTTGTCACAAAGATTTTTTCTTTAAGTTTGAATAAAACTTTTAAATTTTTTATATTTACTTGAAATCAACGCTTCGCTTTTTAGCAAATACTTAATGAAAGTAGGTGCAGTCGGTGTGTTGATGTTAATAGACCAGATAAAATAAATTATGGGAATTCTAGAAAATAAACATAACAGTTGTTAAAGAAAAATGCATCGCATTTCACAAAAGATAATTGATTTTGAAAAACAAAGCATTATAGTTTAGGAGAAAGAATATTGGATATCGACAAAATGACAAATACTCGTATCTTAATGAAATTCTAATGCTGGGTTTCCACTTTCTTTAAAAAACGCAATTTGTCACAAGAGACAATGTGATACCAGCCTTCCGCAACTACTCTCTTCGCTTTTTATTGTTGGTATCAGCCACTTTGTCTTATAAAAGTGTGGTTCTCAAAAACCAATGGAAATCTAGTATAATATTTTATATAAATATAGATCCTTTATACGTCAAGGTTTTAGAGCCAATTTTTCAATAGACATCAGTTTATTAGTCCACACATTTTTTTTTGGAAGGCATGTACGTGTACGTATATAAGAACAATAAGATAAAGTTTTTTCTAGAAGAAAATATATTGATTCAGAAATAAATAAAAAAGAGACTGGGAATCGAACTCAAATAAAATCTACTTTTAAGTCTTTATTTTCTGAACGTCAGTTTTTTGTGGGTACCATTCGACTATTGAATTCTTTGTCCCTTAATATAAGAAGACAGTATTGTGAACGCGGTTTCGATGAGGTTTTGCTTTCGCATTTAAGTAGTGAGTAAATGATTTATAATTTCTGGATTATTTCTAATTATTAAATTTTTTGTATGAAAAGAAATTGCCTAGGATAAAGTTAATCTTATAATTAAATTAATCTTCTAGCTTCATTGTGTAACTATCTTCCAAATTGTATACTTTTACAACCATAAAGATTTAAAATTTAACAATCTAATGTCAAAGATTTGTATTTATAACAAAATGAAATGAAATAAAATAATATTGATTGCTCTTTGTTAAAAATTGTTCATGCTGAAATTGAAAATATACCTAAACCGAGTTATTTGACATTTGGTACCTACGAGTATAATTAAAATTCCATGCTGTCAAAATAATGCGAACACTCAATAGCTTTAGATATAGAAAATTCAATGTATGGCTTTTCATACTTTATGCTAGATACCTTTAGGTAGATTAGATTATGAAAACGAGACATTTTGTACAATATATATTTTGGGTCCAGTCGTCCAGTTATTTAGTGCGAAATTAAAGTTAAACTCAGTTCAACTCAACGAATATGATGGATTTACTCGAATTGTAGTACAAAATCGGAACGAAGAACGGAGCTTTATAAAATTAAAAACTATAGTGACCATCTTAGGAGCAACAAATAAGAAGTATCCAACTCGTTTTTTAACAGAACTATTCAAGAGACTATGAGAATCAGAGTGGTGTGACATATTTTTCGATTTCGTACCTATGTACTTTTGAAATAAAATGCACGACTGGGTCGCACGAACTTGCTCCTATGCAAACGACTAAGAATTTAAAAACTGAATGTTATTAGAGAAAACTGTTCTTAAGGATAAAATTCATTTTTTAAATAACTAAAACAACTTTTTTTAGCAGTTGGAGCTAAGCACAGGATTTCATGTGTTTTAAGAAAAAATTAGTTTATGCAAGAACAAAATTATAATTCGTTGTAGTGGTTTCTTAAAAAAATAAGCTTTTATACAAAATTCTTAAAACATTTTTAAGAAAAAAATTTAAGAATGCCAATTTAAAGTGTTTATTAATGTACGAATAAAAATTAAATCTACAAAAAAAATATTGATCCGTTTTTGAGATATCGAATTTTCAAAAAAAAAAACAGATTTTTTTTTTTTTCAAAATTCAAAAAAATATTTTTTTTAAGTTTTGAAATGCAATGTTTCTTAAACTTTTTAGAAGCTTGTCTATAAAAAATTTCATTAAGATCCGTTATATCGATAATGAGGAATTCAAGATTCGAAAAAATCGTTCTATGGTAGATACAGTCAGTAGAATCTAGATTTCAAAATTTTTTTTATTAAATTATAGATCTTAAAAATTAATCGAAAGAAAAAAAATTTAAACAAAATTCTCGGAACCGTTTTTGAGAAAAATACGATTTTCGAAAACCATTTTTTAACTTTTGTATGGAGAGTACCGTTATTTTTAGGTCAAATAATTTTTTTTTCTCATTTCTTGTAGATTATATTAAGAAACTTTTATTTATCAAGTTTTAAAAAAATTTAGCATGTTGTTTTCGAAATATTGAGTTTTCAAAAAAAAAAAATTTTGAAATATTTTTTAAAAATCCAAAAATTTATTTTTTGAAAATTTGAATTCACAATAATATTCAAACTATTGGGGACCTTTAGCAGAAAAAAAATGATCAAAATCCTTTGTACCGTTTTCGAGAAAATCAAAAATCAAAAAAATGGTTCCAAGGGGGTACCAAAAATAATAATTTTTTGGGAATTTTTTTTTTACCATTAGGTAGCTCTAACTAAATAAATTTTTTTGAATTTTTTTTAAAAAAATCTGTGGGACAGTTTTTGAGGAAAAAAAATATTTATAAAATTTCGAAAAAAAATTTTATGGCAGGTTATTTTTGGTCTTAAAAAATCAAATCAAAAAACATCCGCGGGAAAAAAATAAAACCCATTTCTACCAAGTTTAAAGAAAAACAGACAGAATTGCGAGACCCACTTTTTTGGTCTTCGCTATTATCGTAATGTCAACTTTGATCAAAATCTCGAGTTCGATTTTTTTTACGAATGCATAACTTGCCTTATAGTACCTATAAGTCGCAAGTAAAAATGGGATAATATTTACTATACATTTTTTCCATTTTTATGTACATAGGTATATCAATATTGATTAACGTAGCTTGAAGACAATATATTTTTTTTGTTATAATAAGATCATTTATGATCTTAAACGTCGAAAACGTAAAAGTTAAACCGTTAAACCATTATAACAAATATTTTACAACAAATCGTAAAATTCGATGTTTAATGTTAAATGAACAACTAGTTGATTAGGAAAGTTGTCCTACGACACTCAGGAAAAAAAAATCTGTGGAATATGATGCCAAACCTCTGTTTTTAATTTTACTGATAAGCATAGGTATACTGGCTAGAATCAATTTTTTGCTTGATTTTTTAAGCTTTGTAAGCAATTCGCGATAAATTTCGACATAAGAACTTTTTAGGGAATATTTCACAGAAAACAGCTTCTCCGTTAGATAAATGAAGTTTCACTCAACCATTTTAAGAAATATTTTTTTTTAATGTCGTTGGGATAGATTGGAATCTTGTCTTTGGTTGACGATAAATCGTTTGTCCCTAAATACTTCTTCGTAAAAAAGTTAAAACTTACTAAGTATCAAATATGTGTAAATACTTAAGAAAATGAGATTGGAATAGGTATATTTTGTTAATTCAAAAAGTTGCATTTTGGGAGATGTTGATCCAATTATTGTAAAATATGACTAAAATATCATAAAAATGCCAGACATTTTTTTCTATCCAATCTCTTTATAAAGTGAGTTTTACCTTTGAACCGACGGCGACGATTTTAAAATACAAAGTAAATTTCACATCAAGTTGAAGAATCAACAAAATCTGAAGCAAGCTAAAATTTCTCAGATCAGTGGTGTACTGAGTTAGATATGAAAATCTGATGGTTTAGCTAGAGCTGCTTATTTGTAGATACTACTTGGTTTAAATTCCTATCTTAATTTTGGAGAGAATTTTCTATAGGTGCTTAGATTTACCCCTAGTTTCTTAGGCTTTATTTTATTCATAAAAATTCAAGCATCACAGCTTAAGATTATACAGAATAGTTTTTTTTATTCAAACAAGATCCAAATAATGTTTAACTATCCACAGAATAAAATAAACACATAATGAAAAACCCTATTATCATCTTAATAAATCTTCAATTGTATATATAAAGCTACAGCTACTTGATGGGGTAAGTAATTTATTAGCTCTGATTGGGTAACCTTTGTTTTCCCTTAGAAGAGTTTCGTATGTGAACAATTAGCTGAATACTTTCGTGGTCATAAATTTAGGTCTTAAAAGGCAATTAAATGAAAGAATTGAAAGTGAAATACAAGTACGAATTCGGCGCCCTTCTTATGATTTTTCCAAAACGATAAGTGAAGTTTTATTAGGCAAAGCCTTGAGTGTATATATTTCAGCAGAAACTAAAACCCCTGATTTAATGCTAATTTACTATTTTAATTTTTCTGAAGTTTCTATAATTTATTTAAACATCTGAATTTGTAGGTTTATTGAGTTAAGAGATGTGTTTTCTAATTAACTAAGCTCCAACAAATCATTTTCAGAACTTAATTTTTTTTGTTTTAAAAAAGGATGGTTTGATTTATTTCGGAGAATCTGGTCTAATTTAAATCACAGAAATTAAATGCCTAGAATTATAAACAAACCCACCTAAAATATATACATTTGTACCTCCTTAAAAACAAATTGCTTAATCTCAAAATATTAAAAACACCGTTGGCCGTGTGTTCTTGGTTGCAATAGGTCCAGTTTTTCAGTGTGAAACTAAGGAGAAACTCCAGTTAACTCAACGAATTTGAAGCGTTAACTATATGAGAAAACTATTTTCGTCGACTATAATTTGACAGTTCAATGGAAATGTCAAAAATTAACAAAATAATGAAATTAGTCCAACAAATTTTGGACAACCAAATCGATTCATGACCCGTAGCGCAGCCATTTTGAATTTTCCATGAGCACATAACAGGAATCAAAATTTATTATTTGTAAAAAGTTGGCAAAAGTGCTAAGATAATAAGAAAATACAAAGGAGACAAACAGTTTGCTTTGAATACAACCGTGGGTTTGTTTGTTTGTTTTATAAAATTTCAACAAAACTCTGCCATGACTTTAAGCTGTCAAACCATTTAGATTTCAAGAATCTTTTTGAACTACCCTTTTGAGTTTTCAATTTCCGCATTAATCAAAGTTTTTATAATATCGTTGCACAAAAAATCAATTTGATTTGACGTGTGAAAATGAAATGCCGGTATGGAATCCGGCGGCGGGAATCACACTCTCAGGAACACACATTATACCAGAACAATATTTTTGTTCATGTCGTGAGCAAACTTGTTTTGGATCAAATAAAATGCTTAACTATTGGTGTCGAGGTGTTGTGAAATAAGTCTGAAACCCTCGTAAGTAAAACGTTGAGGCATTCACAATCGACAGGGTTGCCTTTTAGTCTTGTAAATCAGACAATTCAAACAAAATAAAGTACTGTACTGTACTATAGAATGACATGTTGATGTTTGAAATGATTTGTTTGTTTCAACAAAGCCTACTTACAACATATTTGTATTTCTAGATATCGAGCGCGAAAAATCGAAATCGAAATAAATCGTTCTAAGAAATCAGATGGTTCAATACTTGATTAACTTTAATCATCGTTAATCAGAATAATATTAAGTATGTTACCTTTTGCATAGGTACTTAATGTTATTGTTTCAAATTTAAGCAGCAAACAGTTTAAAATAGAGTAAGTATTTTGAGTAATTCTTTGAAATTATTTGAGCAAACTGTGTACCTATTTGTATAAATATAACGTCGTTTAAATATATCATTTTACTTTTTGAAATAAAAGTGCTATAAGAACTTAAAATAATATTTCATGTTTGCTAACAAAAAACTCAATTCAAGATGATACATAAACTCCATTTCAAGTATATACTCGTATTAAGTCCGTATACTTAAATCAACTTAAATCAACCTGGTTTTGAAGATCGATGTAATCCTAATTTCGGAGTAAGACTGGATAAAACACTTCAATTTTGGTGTGTTTAGACGAGTTAAACATAAACATCGCACTGAAAAAATGTGCCTTAGCGTTAAAGTCTGAAAAAGCCCATGATCTATTTCAGAAAATTAGTCAAAGTAGGTACCTAAGGCTGAAACACATCGGGTTAGTGAAGACATTTTAGATTCAAGGCTAGGAGAATGTGCGTTTTGTTTGTGTGTGTTTGACTCATAAGAATCAATGTACCTATTGCTGTTTCATAAATCAGAGAAAAACATTTTCACTGATTCGATGTGTTCTAAGCCTAATAATTATCATGTAGGTACTGCATAAGGGCCAAAAGTAGAAATTTAAGGAGATTAATGAAAATTTTGACATCGATTTATGCATAAAAATGAGTAGGTAGGTATTGTTATACTTATCTATATTTAAGGAAGTAGATACTGTGTATGTGTATAACACTTAATTACAAGGATTATCTAAGCTTAAGTCGATTTGAAACTAAAAATGTATAAGCAATGTAAAAAGAATGAGTTGATACTAGAAAATACTCGTTTTAAATTAAGTAGCTACAAGTATTATCAAGGGACACGGATTAATTTAACCGGACCAATTTTCCGTAAAAGTTTCTTTGAAAACCTAATCAACAGACCAAATATACAAAAATATTGATATGGAATCATAAACAAAAGTGTTGCCAGCCGAATTTAAATTTCACATCCGCTTTATAACAGTGAACACCGTCGGGTTAGACCAATATTATGCCATTGATGGAAATCCCGAGTAGTTAAAACTAAGAGTTAGCTTTTACTTACCGAAAAATTTAGAAAAGAACAGCTTAGCTCCCGTAAAAGCGCTTGTGCTTTTCCGAAGACAAAGTCTCCGCAGGAATATTCCAAAAGTATATTGTGGTTGTTGATCAAAGTTTAAAGCTAAAGATAGTCCAAGTGTTTACTTTAACTTAAGTTCGTTTTATTTATTTATTTATTTTTTTTTTTTGTTGGTGGTGTGAAAATGTCTATTTTGTTTCGAAAATTTTGTACCAAGATTTATTTAACGAATATTTTGTTTCGTTAAACATGAAATCGAATGAACTTTTTAATTTTATCTTCAGCAACACACAAATATTTAGACACACTTTACGCGCACTCTTCACTGTTATAACATTGATTTAGTATAACTATCTATCTATATATTGTGTAGCTTGTTTAGGTTGGTATCCTTGTTTTGATGGGGGGAGGATTTAAGATATATTTTGCACTTTAATCCAAATTTATGGGATCGCACAGGGTTGGCACACACATGGATAGAGATTAAATGGTGTTTCACGAAAAAATTCAAATTATACAAAAATAAACAAACGAGCCCGTCCGTCGGTAGTCAGTTGATAGGTATTTGAAAGTGAATTGTCTGCTAATCAGTTATATCCGTTAACTGTGATTGTGAGTTTTTGAATAAGTTCGTATTTGCCTTTATGCTAATCACGGTTTAAGGATGCGATTTTGTCAAAAAATAATAATAGTATCTGCACGTATGTATGACTAATCCAAGTGCGCGACGCTTATACACACCAGCAACAACAACAAGAAAATAAAAGAAGCAAGTGATTATGGGGTGACGGAGGAGCGAGTTTAAGGCAAATTGTACACAGATAAATTATAATCATATAAATAACAAACGTATTCCCAGATTCGAATGCGAATCGAGCAGATATTCGAACCGAACGAACGTCACTTTGAAACTGAGAGACTTAAAACTTGATTCGGCCACACACCTTCATGCGTTGTGTTTGAACGGCAAACCGGTTCCTTGGTTCTTGTATGACAGAGAACACACCCTGCTAATTGAGTTCGAGAGAGATGGATAGCTTATTCATCAGTGCACCCACACTTGTTGCGAGGTCTCGTTCTCGCGCAAGGCATTCGAATGAATGGGATTCGGGAATACCTGCGTAGCAATGGTCGCTAGCTCCGCCTCGAATATCGACCCTCATTTTGCCATTGCCATTCGATATGTAAGTGAAACAGAACGAAAGATTTGGCAACGGGTTAGAGTGGGAAAGGCAGCTTACTCTTGCCGTATCTTTCTATCTAGATACAAATTTATCGATGCCACAAATAAACACAGCGGGAGTTGACGTCGGTCGTCGTGTTCTTCGTTGAGTAAAAATAATAGATACGGTGGATTCGGCGATAGGGGGTTTCGGTTGAACTACTCCCTGCCCAGCCAGATGGGAGTGGGTTTGACTTTTGAAGAAATCGCTTTTTTCTTGGTCGTGTTTTTTTTATTGTTTTTGTTTTTGGCTTGTTTCTTAGCTTTTTTTTGGGCTTCAGCTTCTGTGCCTCTGTCATCAATGTGCAGCATTTTTTTTCGACGTCTTCTTGGTTGATTTTGTTTTATTTTCCTTTTTTTATTTTTCAATGCGAAACATGGAAATGTTGAAAAATCAACCTTTATTTTTGAAGTATTTTAATTCAACAGCAGCAGCAGCAGCGGCAACGGCAAGGGCTGTTGGCTGTTTGGATGTTTGTTGTTGTTTTTTGGTTGGTTGGCTGGTTGGTTCTACCATTTTTATTTTAATATCTTCTTGATGAGGCACTTTTCGTTTGTTGGCGCGTTCGTTTGTCGTTGGTGACTTTTATGTGCCCCAGCAATGTGAGGACTTGTATAGCTCGTACTAGGTAGGTGTAGGTATAGCTCATATAATGTTGGCTGTGGAAATATCCCGATCCCGGTCTCTCGGTAGAGTCCCTTCATGTTTAAATTATTTGCATCTGAATCTGTTTTGTTCGCCATGTTTTTTTGTTCGCTGCTGATGGTTGTAAGTAGGAACGTAGAGGAGATAGGGTATCCTTTATATTTTTTCTTTATTTCGATAAAAAAAAGTCAACTCTTGTTTGTCGCAATCTCTTTGTCATGGAGACGTCGTTGTTGCTGCTCGACGTATCAACCAGATTTATATGAACATACAATCAAACAATCGGGGGAGCAGCAAATAGCTTTCTACACACACAGAGAGGTAGCCACTTGTGCCAATAAATGGGGTTGCCTCCATTTGGGACAATAGAGGCTAAAACTAGAACCGTTCTGAAGGAGCGCACTTCAATAGGTAAGGTAGGGGGGCCAAATAAGGCCCTGTTCCTAATAAGGCCCACTTGTCAGAAAACACAGAAACGAACAAATAACGGGACTTTTTTTGCTTTGCATATTTAAACCATGTCTACAAGAACACATACAAAGGAAAAAAAGCCAGCTGCGCGATTCATGTCTTGACCTACAGCTCAATGAAGTTCGTCTGGGGGGAAAAACTAGCAAATTATAAAAAAGTAGTGTGTTTTGTGTTCTTTTTTAACAAATTTAAACCAAGTAAGTACCTATTTTTTGATTTTTCCCGTATAATATATAATATTTTGAGTAAATTACAACATTATTTGTTTGTAAAAAATGTTTGATCGTTAGTTTTAAATAATTTTTTTTTAAGTCTTGCATGTTCCTAATAAGGCCCACAAAAATAAGGGATGGGCCTTATTGGGCACACGCAAATTTGCTTTTAATTATTGGGTTTTATATTATACATATATTTTTTATTTTATATTTTTAATGTGTTTCAGACCAAATGCCAACTTTTCCCAAAAAAAGAGCTTCTAATAGGACAGTAACCAACATAAAAAGACGCATTGCAGGTTAAAGAATATTTTAGTTTTATTTTTTTACGAAGAAGTGAAGTTTATATTTTTTGTTTAAGTTTTTTGCTAAAATTAAGTTTTTTATTTAATTTGTGTTTTTTTGTTAAACTAAAGAGACTATTTCCTTATGAAATAAATTTAATTTTTGTGTTTTTAATTGCGATATTCTTAAGAAAACTGAGTGGGCCTTATTAAGACCCCATGGGCCTTATTAAGAACAACGTAAGCTTTTTATAAATTTCAAAAAAATATACTTTTCAATCTTACGAAAACAATAAAATCTATGTTTTCATGTAGATAAAATGACAAAGAATCATAACCTTTTTAGTTTACTCGGATACTCTCAAAAATCTAGCAGATATTTCGAAAAATCCGTTAGGTGGGCCTTATTTGGCCCCCCTACCTTACTCCTTGTTAGATGTAGGGTTTTGGTATTCGTAGTTCTGTTATATCTACATATACTATATGGTTAAGTAGGTACCTAGAGGTATAGATATCCTTTAGGTTATGCTTTTGTTTGTCACGTTGCTGCTGCTTGTGCTGGCTGTTGTTGGAGGATGAATGTAAGTACTTATCTAAATAATAGGTGGGTGTGACTTGGGTTGGGCGCCATTTAACTCTCTGGATGCATTCATAATATACACACACAAGAGGACTCTCTTCACTTGATGCAAACTCATTGATGTTGCAAATGCAATCAAAGTGGCTATTGTTTCATTAAAGTACAAGATATAGGTACCTACTCTTATATCTAAAATTCTACATGCCATCACTCTTTGTATAAGAAAGGAAGTATGTATTTATCCATACCTATATTATGGCTGGTTATACCACATTCAGAAGGGTGGTTGGTGCCGTTGGTGGTGGTGTATTTGTGATCTCATTTAATACTCAGATTAAACTTGACTATTAAATAAACATGTTTTGTGTTTTTGTTGGTTAGATACATAAAAAAACAAGACTTTCTTTCGCTTATGAGTTGTTGTTTAGATGACCTCTCTTTCTCTTTATGGACATAAAGGAATTTATTCAGACAGGAGTATGTATCTTTCAATTTTTTAAAGATACAAAATTCCCGAAGAAAATTATCAAAAAATAGATAGAGAATCTGTATCTACCGTTTAAGGAACATTTCCTTAAACGTATCATAAATTTTTACATAAGTTCAACATCAAAGTCTAAGTGGAACTTATTTTTAGAATGCTAATTGGAACCTTGCATATAGATACATAAACATACAGATGTGGTCATTAAAATAGGAACTCTTTTGGATCCAATAAAAAATTCAACAGTTGTTAAGTTAAATAAATTTTTATTCGAATGTGTTGGTTATGTTGTCAATGCAACATTAATAAAATTTAATAACGGCAATTTTTATATTTCCACCAAAAAACGTATTGCCACTTATAAAAAAAGGTAAAACATAGTCTTTGAAAGAACACAACGATTTTAGTTTCAAAAATGGCAGTACCTATTTTAATGACCACATGTGTATATGTATATGTACGTACCTATTCCTCGTTTTTGTAATATAAAAATGTAGATACGTATATTTAATGCTTATTATCTACTTACATATGTAGATATAGATACCTACCTCGTTTTATTTATATACATACCTATAAGAATTTATATTTTTACTAAGGCATGAGGCCACTTTTTAAGTCTCGTGTTGATTTCCTTTTGATAAATCATAAATGAAACGGTATTATGAGTCCAATTCTAATTAATGTGAAGAATATTGAATAATATATGTGTTTTAAGTGTACGAAAACATAATTGAGAAGATTGTTAAAATACAGTGTTTTTCTAAAAGGAGAAGACTTTAATTTGAAATTAAAAAAAACACAGAGAAATGTTTTTCATATCCAAAAGAAATCGGATTGATTTGTATTTAGGATTTTATAAAAGTTTGGATATGATTTCGGACAAATGGATGCCTCGTATACATGGAGTAATCTCAGGTTCAAATTTCACATACTGTTCTTTACCCAAAATTTTCCATAAAGTGGATTGGCACGTTGACAAATTCAAACATTTCCATATCATCATGAATTGTCAAACCAAACTTACCTCAAAAGAACCCATTGGTGCCAATTTAGAGTCCTCCGTTTGTAGAAAAAACACCCTTTAGTTAAACACTTACAACATAATCATCGATGACTAAGGCGGATTAAGAGGAACCATTACGCGTATTAACTATTTGCAGAGAATATCTAGCAGCAGTTATCTACTATATTATTGCAGTTTTCTTGTACATTAAACATTGCAAAAGTATTGTTTTCTCAACAACACTGTTTAAATGGTGGTTCATATCATATCTTGATCAGATAACCTAAAAGGACGTCCGTGAGTAGAAAACGTTCGAAGATAAAATCAACATTGCTTTGAGTACCTCAAGGCTCAGTACTTTGGCTTGTCTTGATTCTCTTTCTAATAAATGACGTGTTCAAAATTTTGAAGATGCCCTTGCATACATCGTGGGTTAAAATATATTGGCGGAACCTAGCATCTACAAGAAGATCTTGGAAGCATAAGTGTGGTTTCATATTTACATTTGATTTCATTTAGCATATCTCTCTCAATATAAATAGGTGTACGGCGATGAAATCCGAAATTGAGAGAAGATAAGATCACATCGATAACGTAAAACTCTAAATTTAATTTTTGAATCGATTATCTTAAGAGATTCTTCAGAAAGAAAACGGCGATAGATATATAATATGTGGGCTAATGAGCTCAACTTAAAAGTTTACCTTTGTATCAATATTTGAAGCATTCTTGTATAATATGTCAAATAAAGTCCATTGATTTTTATTATACCATCCTCGGAAGTATAGTTATTTTGCATATAAAACTCATTCCCTTTTGATCTCCTTGGACAAGAGAAGTATTGGACACATTTTTGAAAGAAATTTAATATAATATTCTACATGTTTTCGAAGAATGGACCAGCGGTACCGTGATTCTGAAAAAAATAGTTTTACATAGATACAAAATTTGCGTTGTAATTGCTAAAATGAGAGAAATTTGAAAAAATAAATTGGTCGTAGCAATCATATTGTAATTCGCGACGACCAATTTATTTTCCCAAATTTCTCTCATTTTAGCAATTACAACACAAATTGATAAATTAACATTAAATTAAACTAGATTCCTACCCTTTTGTAAAGTTTTTGTGAAGAATTTAGGCTTATATCTGTTTTAAATCCCATTTGTTTTTTTATTCGTTGGTCGTTGGTCGCTCCCATGTGAATAGTCCTTTACTAATAAAGCAATTACAAAAGCCATTTTCACATATGTTTATCAAAAATTTCCAAATAATGATTTTTGAACTTTGACGGGTAATTGAAGCCATATTGTTGGAGCTATGTACATCTATCAAATTGTCTGTCATTCCAAATCAACAGAAAGTTAGCGTTCAACAACATGTGTAAATGACTAAATAATTTCGAGCAATCATCATTACCATGAACGGCGAGAGTTGTCTGTCGATGAATTTTGAAGCAGAAATTGTGCTTAAGTCTGAGTGTCAGCCAATATTCCATAGTGCTTATGCAGTGCCTTATAAGTTGCGTGATAAAGTGGAAGATGAGATAAAACGAAGATTTTGGAACCCGTAAGGTTTAGTAAATTCGCCTCGCCGATTGTCATTGTGTCAAAGCCTAATAAGGGCATACGTATTTGCATGGATGCAAAAGTCACTAATCATCATTAATCCTTATATCAAAACAGAACATTATCCACTTCCAAAAACCGAAGATATTTTCGCAAGTTTAGCAAATTGTAAATTATTTTGTATAATCGATTTGTCTGGTACTTACCAACAACTTAAACTATCCGAAAAGTCTAGGGAATACGTCACAATTAATACCCACAAGGAATTATTTCGGTATACCAGATTGCCTTTCGGTATATCTAGTGCGCCATCAATTTTTCAGTCTGTGATGGACCAAGTATTATTAAATATTCAAAACGTGTCTTGTTATCTTGACGATATCCTTATCGGTGGTCAAGACGTTCAAAATTGTAAGAAAACACTTTTAGAAGTTTTAACAAAACTTAACAAGTTTAATATTAAAATTAATTTAGAAAAATGCAGATTTTTTGAAAAAAGCATTATTTATTTGGGTCATTGTATAAGTGAAATGGGAATTTTCCCAAATCCAAATAAACTTAGAGCCATAAATGAAGCCCCAGTTCCAAAAAACGTACAAGAACTACAGTCTTACTTGGGAATGTTAAATTACTATGTTAAATTTATTAAAAATGCTGCAAATGAATTGCATGATTTATACCAGCTTCTTAGAAAAGATACAAAATTTGTTTGGAATAGTAAAGTTCAAAAATGTTTTGAAAATTCCAAGAAACTCATTACTGAAGGTAGTGTTTTAGAGTTGTACGATCAAAGTAAGCCTATAGTACTTACATGTGATGCAAGCCCATATGGTGTGGGTGCTGTCTTATCACATATAGTAAATGGTTTTGAAAAACCTATTTTATTTGCCTCAAGCACTCTTTCTACCACCGAACAAAATTACTCCCAAGTACATCGCGAAGCACTCGCTATTTTGTTTGGAGTTAGAAAGTATCACAAGTATATTTATGGTCACAAATTTAAATTTAACTAAATTTAATTTAAACTAAACAGATAGTCAAGCCCTAAAAGAAATTTTTAATCCTAAAAAAGGAACATCAAAAATTTCAGTGTCCAGGTTGCAGCGTTGGGCTGTAGAATTATCAATATATGACTATGATCTTCAATATCGTCCCTCAAAACAAAACTGTCCCGCAGATGCAATGTCGCGTTTACCATTACCGGATAATACAGGTATTGAGTATATTGGTATGTTGTCCACAGGTATTGATAGTCCAGTCGATATAGAAAAAGTAAATCTTTATAGTAAAAATGATGAAGTCATACAAAATGTTTTAAAGTATATAAAAAGTAATGCTTGGCCGAAAGAAATTACGGCAAATGTCAAACCATTTCATAGAATTAAAGGAGATCTTTCTATAGACGTTGAATGTCTTTACTATCGAGATAGAATAGTTATTCCTCTGTCATTACAAAATGAAATTTTAAGAACAATCCATTCTAACCATGATGGTATTGTCAGGATGAAAATGATAGCTCGAAGTTTTGTATGGTGGCCAAAGTTTGACAAATGTATTGAGGAATATGTACAAAGTTGTCCAAGTTGTCAAATGACTCAACATGTTTTAAAAGATGTTTGTGGATTAAATTAAAATACTTCTGATTACTTTGCAATTCAAACAGGAAGTGCTTTATTTAGGAAAGGTATAATAAGAACTTAAGATTAATATTTGGTGATCTTTTGTTATACTTAAACCTAGCTTACATCGAGTATAATAATAATGTACTAGATTTTTTAATATATAACAATAACAAATTTCTTTTGGCACCAATTGGATAATATGGACGCCGATGACATGTAGTTAGAGCAACCTTTCTAGATTTTTGGAAAGACGCACTAAAAAGATGATCTGAAAAATCGTTTAAATTTGCGTCGCATGATGCAAATATCAACAAGAAAACAGCACTGCGGCAAGCATCGGAATTTCTTTCCAAGCTTTAAAACGAAAATACATTTTTCTATGTCTGCTGTCACTAAACTACTCATTCGGTTTCATTGTTGTGTTTATAAATAAGCTTTGACCACAGTGTAAATGTAGCTAAAAGAATTGGTGTAGCACAAGCTGTCATTAAAATCACTCACGCTTATAGCAATGAACGTGTACAATGGTGAAGCATGTCTAGCTGTCATCAAATAAGTTTATTTTTGGAAATTTGGATAGGTTTTTTCGTTTGGCAGTGAATTCTAAGTTTGAACTAGACAGCAGCCATAAAGAATAGAAAAATGTTGAACGATCACATGTGTGTCCCTGTCCAATTTTGCTGCAGCAACTTTTGATGCTAAGACTGGAGCTTCACAATGTGCTACACTGTTAACTATTTGCCCACGTTCCTACCATTAAAATACTAGGAGCTGTTGCTACATGCTTCATCATGATGTCCAACCAGTAAGAGTTAACGGATTTATTTATAAAATAAAATAAATATGTTTTTGATTCAGGAATGTATTCAGCACAAGCAAAATGTGAGAATAACGCGAAACATGGAGGTATTAGAAGGGCGCGACAAATTATTTTATGACAGAACTTATTCAAAGACGTCTTGCGACAATTGTTTAAACAAATTGCAGAGTAAAAAAATAGTTTTAACAGATAGTTTTGGTATGGTAGTGCTAGGTTTAATGAAAAAATGCTTTTTTATGGACTTTTGCATTTTCATGGCATTTTTTTGAGAAAAAATGATGCGAACATTTTTTTTATTTTACGATATATTTACGACAAATTTGCGACAATTATTTACGCTGTCCTTTTTCTTTTGCGAGTTCATTTAACCCTATTTTGTGGGGTGGTAGTGCTAACTTGACTGTCAAGTTCGCATTACCAGGGGTCATTTTTAGAAAATTTACGCAGGCGTACCGCGACAAAATTTTTGGTCTTACAGCATATTTACGACAAATTTACGACAATTATTTACGCTGTCCTTTTTCTTTTGCGAGTTCATTTAACCCTATTTTGTGGGGTGGTAGTGCTAACTTGACTGTCAAGTTAGCATTACTAGGGGTTATTTTTTAAAAAAATTGCGCTTCAAAATTTTTGATTTTACAACATATTTACGACAAATTCACGACAATTATTAACACTTACCTTTTTCTTTTTCGAGTTCATTTTACCCTATTTTGAGGGGTGGTAGTGCTAACTTGACTGTCAAGTTAGCATTACCAGGGGTTATTTTTTAAAATACAAGCGCGACAAATTTTTTCGTTTCACGACAAATTTACGACAAATTCACGACAATTAATCCAATTATTACATTTTGAAAATTTTGAAGTGGTAGCTGGTAGTGCTAACTTGAGGACATCACATTACAGCCCATGCCACAATGGACATTTTGCAGGAGAGAAGAAGAATTATACTCCTTCTTGTGGAGTTTTTTTTAAGTCACAGGTCTGTCAATCAACAGTAAAACACCACTGCTCTGAACACCATTGGCCAAATTCAGCCTGATTAATACGCCAGAGTTTTCAACATTTTGGTGGCCAAATAAGATAAAATTCTTACGTTAAAGGAACGCAAGATCGCTCGAGAAAGTGAACAACAGGGAGTTGATTTCTCGGCTTTTCGCAGACTTCAACTTGGTGAATTTTGCATCATGATTTGGGCCTACACCTTTAGATCCAACTAACCCAGAAGCTCAAAGTTCATGACATAGCAAAACACCGTTTGTTCGCTTTCTGAGCTCTGGAGCGATTGGAAGAGGACCCCAATTTTGGTAGAAATTTTTTTAGATGGATGGCTGTCATATGGATCGACACCAACCCACACGATATTCACCAGGTGACAATGCATGGTCAAAGTTACCGTTTGGTGTCAATTTTAGGCCTATGGCGCTATTGGTCCGTACTTTTTTCAAAAACGACGTTGGTAAACGGTCATCTTCAATTGCAATGGTTTTCCATTGAATTATAATGGACCAAGACGACATGTGGTTCCAGCAGGAGGGCGGGGCGCTACGTGCTACTCATAATTTAAATAAATTAAGTTACATTTATAATTTTAAAACATTCTCCTACTTTTCAAAATTTGAACATCTTTGGTAAGAAAGTCACCTAGTCCAATATGTGTCTTCTTTTTTCCCTAAACATGCGAACCGGTCACCATCAGACAAAGTGAAAAATATTCTCTCGCTCTGCCACATTGCACTTTTGATATATTATTGGTAGTTCTTCGCGATGAGGTTTATAAAATATGTTAAGTAGCTCTCCTCTGAGTCGAAATATGCTTGAGATTCTAAATGGTAAAATCATCTCGAAAATAATTTGGTTGAAGCCATGATTCAACATGGTATAGACTACCCTATGGTGGGAACTTAAGGCATCTTCCATCTCTCTATAGTTTTCATATTAATAACTGATTAACGTTCGTCGATTTCTAGTTGAACACCAGACTCGTTTGCCAATTCCTCCCAGTCTTTAAATTCCTGCATTGCTTCGTATCTCTTGAAGAGCTGCTTTTTCAGAAGTGCGATAAATAATTAGACATATTGATTACTTTTAATATATTGTTCACTTATAGTTTCAAGTTTAACTAATGGTAAAATACATGTTTGCGGTTCTATGATATACTTTGGTGTATTTAGAGTAAATTGTTTAATTCGTTTTATGTAAGATCAGAGCAGTTTTCCACGGCCTGGTGTGGGGAGGACCCTTAAGCTTCATAGTCATGAGCAAACAGTGTAATGTCATCTACTAGAAGCAGTGATTTTATAAGAACTCCTGCGTATTCTACACCTTCAGACAATGCCCTCATTGTGTCTTCCATGAATTGTGGATATAAAGGGTCTTTCAACAGGGACGCTACAAAAGTAGAGCGACAGGGACAGCAAACGACGCAATATTTCTTGCCGCTCTTTTGACATTTCTCTTCAGTAAGGTTTGCCATTTCATGATGGAAAGATATACGAGCCAACAACTAGTCGAAATTAATAAAATTTACTACCGAAATTCGGAGTCAGTGGCCTCAACGTTAAAAGCGCTACGTCCAATTTATGGTCGTCATAATCGTTATAGCAGATCAACAGTTGAGCGTCTAGTGGAAAAATTTGAATCCACAGGCACAGTACAAAATGTTCCCGTGCCAGTGAGACGCTGAGGCTTCAGTTGCAGAAAGCCCAATCGTACGAATATCGAACGTCAAATTGCAGCAGTATCGGCCGATTTATGCTTAAAAACCGTTGAAAATTGGGTTCAGCGTCTGGACTTATGCAAGCGTTTCCGTGGTGGCCATGCAAAAGAAATCGAGTTCCATACATAATGGCATCGAACGTACTTTCACAGGAATAAAGAATTTCATTGATATCCAAAACCGTTTTTGTTTTATTTAAAAAAAAAAACTTTTGTAGCGCTCTTATTGAAAAAAAACCCGATATAAACTTGGATATAAACTTGGACTCAGCTCACAACCCTATGCCTGGCTCATGTCTTCATCGGAAACCAATCTGATACATGTGTTCTATTCAAAGCTGCTGTCCTGCTACTTACTTGTCCAAACTTTTTGAGATTCCAAGCAACTTGTTCCTCAATGCATTTCGGTCAATTTTATCTTATTGTATATGTATTTTATTTCGGTCCTTATTCGGAATTACCCCCCCCCCCCCCAAAATGCACTTTTTTTTAATGAATCGATACAAAAAAGTGTGCTGTTGATAAAAAACATCAAATTATGGAGGAGAAACACTTTTTTATTGTAAAAATGTGAAGTATAAAAAAATTAATATAGGCTATAGGGTAAATTCAAAGTTTCTTTAAATCCAGATTCTGTAAATGCAAAAGAAACCTTGCATACACCCAACCTCGCACCTACCCCAATTCCTATAGTGTGTCCAAGCAGGGGGGTTGCAGGGGGCAGCATGCCCCCCATACATATCTCACTGTTTATACGCCGTAATGCGTAAGCAAGCAAAAAAAGCAAATATCCCATAAAAAAGTAGTTTTAGTTATAGTACTGTGGGTGGTCGGCTTATACCTCACTTTTTTACCATAAAAAAGTGTTTCTCCTCCATAATTTGATGTTTTTTATCGATTCCTTAAAAAAGGTTAATTTTTGTGGGGGGGGGGGGGGAATTCCGAATAAGGTCTTTTATTTCTTGTAAGGAACGATTCAGCGATGCCTTTAAGTACAAAGATGTGATCTATGGATGGAAGAGTACCCTGCTCTAAAGTCTGAACCCAGCCTGAAACTCACTTAATAGTTGGTTTGCGTTTTCCATGCGTTCAATAGATGTGAAAGGACTAAAGACTGGAGTATGCTTAACAATTTAATACAATACAAAAATCATAAAATGTCAAAATTCGTCGTCAAACTTTGGTTTGGTATTTAAAATTGAACCGAGACCAGAACAGTTTAAAATTTTATGATTTAACGAGGCCAACAAGAGAATGACAAAGTAATCTAGTCTAAAGGTCTCGACTCTGTCTCGTATCTAGCCCTACTTCCAATCAATAAACATACATATAAGTCCATAAATATCCTAGTTAATATATACTTAACTTACACTTATTTATGTCTCTCTAATCCATCTTTTAGGAGCATTATAGAAGTAATAAATATTTCACATAAATTACCCAAAATTTCAAATAAATTACACGTCTGAAAAAGTGCAATGATTTCTGTCGCAAGAATAAGAGGTAAAATCAGGGCCTTAACTATTCCTCGCAATATAACTTCGATAATGTTTTCCACAACAATTAAGCAGTCATAGGTATTGTCTGGCACTTATACTTTTGAATTAGAGCAAATGAGTGAGAGGTGTCAAAGAAAGTGTCAGCCGTTTTTCTTTTTTATTTACAATTAGCGCGCACTAATGGGGATTTGACCAGCTTTAATGATTAAAGACTGAATTAGCGTTAGATGTGTACAAAGGAAAGAAATCAAGAACAGATACCGATCCAGATTATAGCGCCATGTAAGACACTCAACATTCGAGTAGTGCGTCTAAATAAAGAATCTCTGTACTTGGCAATCCGTCAACAAACAGAGCTCAGGTTCGCAGAGCGGACACACATTGTACTTGAAGACGAGGAAGTTGTACATATTTTATTAAGAAAGTAGAAAATTACCAGCCAGAAAATGCCAGCCTAAATCAAAATACTAATTTTCAATCTTTGCTGTTAATTACAGAAGTATGTAAAAGTGCACTTAATATCTTAAAACTAAATAATAATCTTAAAAATCTTAAAGCTAAGTTGAGTTGGGAAAGAGAAAGATTATGATTGAGGAGCAATTTTGAAGTAGGATTTTGAGAGAGGTTTAAATAAAAAATGTTGAAGTTATTTACTTTTCGAATCATTATTGTAATAGGTAAATTTTGGCCATATTCGGAACGATAGAAGGAATAGGTACAGAAGAGTTTGTAAATTTATTAATTTTAGACGGTGCGGTGTTCGTAAGGTGGTATATTACATGGGTCATCCCAACAAAGGCCACGCAAGGAAAAGCGAATGTATCTACGTTGCAGAACTTCTATTCGTTGATTGTGAACATGGTGGTACGAAGACCATTCAACAAAGAAGAAGTTTAAGAAAAGTGACATACAGAGATTTGGTGACATTGTATATAGGGGTTCGAGAATTCTTTCGACAAGCGTTTCACGAAACCTGGAGTAGAATTAGCTCTATATTAGTAATACCTATTATCATAGTTACCTCCCAAATTGAGTTGGTTGTTACATTTATAATAAATAAGTCACGGATGGAAGTGACAAACGCAAATGGCTCATTTTTAAAGGGAGGGCGTTTTCGGGAGTAGGAGATAACTTGGCACCTATATTCGCATTCAGTTCAAGAATTTTTTGTTGGCGGAAGGTAAAGAAATTGCTTAAGCTTGAAGAAGTTGCAATGTATTGCATGCATTTTATATGTTTAGAAATACGCATGTCATCAGCGTAGATCTGAAGGTCAGATTCTTCAATGATAAGATCCACGTGATTAATGGTCAATAAGAAAATCATAGGACCTATAAGACTTCCTTGAGAGGCCCCTGATGTTAGGTGGATATGGTGATGAATGATCATTTAAATACGATTGGATCCAAGATATAAGTAAAGGCAGGAAGATTTTAAATTTGGACTGCAGGGTGTCCGGTAATTCGTGGATGTGATTGTTCTACAGTAGAGTCTGATTTTCAACTTTGACATCACTTTTTGACGATTTAAAAAAAGGCTCACTTTGGTGTACCCTGACTCATGTTAAGGTCAATTTCTCTGTCAGTACTAATGGTAGGAACTTCATTTTAGACTTTCTTTTACTAGAAACACCAACCTTTAAAACTACGTTTAAATTGAGCTGATATATTCTTAGGGTTGCCAGATATTCAATTTTGAATGGTGTTCAATTTGTCTTGCCCGAGCAAAATTTTGGTAATTTTTTTCAAAAAACATGAAAGAAACATAAAATTTTCTTATTTTTACCTGATGAACAAAACAATAATAAGAAAAAAAAAAACACAAAAAAAAACGAAAAACCCATACATTTTATGATACTTGTGAAAATGTAAGACAGGTAAAATTAAAAAAAATGATTTTTTGCCCTGAGGTGTAAGGGGCTTAAATAAAACAATAATTTGTGTAGTTTTAAGTAATTTTTACTTGCGATATATGTAGGTACTTAGGGCAAGTTCTGCATTTGGAAAAAAAATCGAACTCGAGATTTTGATCAAAGTTGACATTACGATGATAGCGAAGACGAAAAAAGTGGGTCCGACAATTCCGTCTGTCTGTCTGTATGTCTGTATCTGTATGTCTGTATGTCTGTATGTCTGTATGTCTCTACCTCGAACTACAGCCTAAACTACCGGAGGTATTTTCTTCAAACTCGGTAGTTCAGGGTCTTCGGTCATTCCCTAGAGGGGAAATTTAAATTTTTTTTTAGCTCTAAAACTAACGGTACCCCCCATACACCCGTAATGCAAAATCTTATTTATCTCGAAAACGGCTCTAACGATTTTGATAAAAAAAAATTAAGTGTGATATTATGGACATGGACTACGTTTTGGTAAAAAAAAATTTGGGGCAAAATGTTATTAACGGTACCTGTCATATAGAACCGTTTTTCTGATTTTCAACTTTCTCATTAACGGCTCTAAGGATTTTAACCCAAAATTTTCAGCAGGAGCCCCCTTAAGTTTTAAATAATATTGTATATACAAATATTCGAAAAAATATTTGTTGGGTTTTTTTGAAAAAAAAATTTTTTTTTTTTAATCAATATCTTCAAAACCTATGAACGATTATTTTTTGAAATTATTTCCTAAAATCAATATTATTTAATACTTAAAATTCGCATCCCACATTTTTTTCTTGAAAAATTTTAGAGACATTTCTTATATAAAAAATGTATTTAATAATAAAACGTTTTTTTAAAGTTTATTTGCATAAATTCATACTTTTCCGAAAACCAGACGGAAATTTTATGCATTTGAACATTATTATCTCATTAAATCCATGTTTTATATTTATAAAATGTATCTTAAATTCCAAAGTACTTTTACATAAGAGCAAGTTCGTGCGATCCAGTCGTGCATTTTATTTATTTTATATACATACAAACACAGTCTCCTGTGTTTTGAATGCATGCTAGAGCCCGTTTTTGGATTTCATTTTGAATGTTTATTCTCGAAAACTTTTGCCTTACATTTAGTGATCCTTCCGAAATACGTTGTTCTAATTCGGTTAAAGTTGTTATTTCCAGATGAGTACACAATTTCTTTCATTCGTCCCCATACAAAAAAATTCAGTATAGTGAGATCAGGAGATCCTGCAAGCCAGTGAATTAATCCATTTTTGCCTATCGTCCATCGATCACCGGATTCTTCATCCAGCCATTCCTTAACTTCACGACCATAGTGGGCCGGAGCACCATCTTGTTGGAAATAGGATGAAGCTAGTTGTAGCAGTGGAACATCCTCCAATAGGTCTGGTAGATTATTTTGTAAAAACTCCAGATAGTTAGTAGAATTAAGTCGGGGTGGCAGTTTGAAAGACACGATTAATTTATTTCCAATTACACCTGCCCATATATTGACACTGAATCTGTTCTGAAATGATATTTGTCGTCTTGAATGTGGATTGCTCGAAGCCCATGTATGGAGATTATGGAAATTCGTCATACTCGTACTATCTCTTGTGAATAGAGATTCGTCTGTCCAAAGAATTCTGTTTATAAACTGGTTATCATCCAAGTTTCTGTCTAGCAACAAGTTACAAAATTCGAGTCTCTTTTCAAAATCTTTGGGAAGCAGTTCTTGCAAAGGGTTATGATGATATAGATACATATTTACTCCATGCAGTATACTTGAAATTCTCTGTTTGGAAACAATATACTGTAGAGCCAAGCATAAGACGCGCTGATGGAAGGATCGATTTCAACAATTTCTTTCATCCACCGAAACTCTTCTTGTGCTTGCAGCAAGTTAGGATAAAGTTCCCGGTATCTTCGTTGTACTCTTTTTGAATTTCCATTGCACAACCCATAAACGAACAAAATGTCTCCGTATTCTTCTCTCGTAAATGAAGGCATTTCACAAAGCGCTGCTATCCAACTGTAATCGTGGCTTTACAATTTGATAATTTGATGAAAGAATTTGTTTTTTTATTCGTTTATACCAATTATTTAGTTAATTTACCCATTAATAATTCATACCCCACATCTAACTCCCCCTGAGAAGGGGTAAGGTAATTAGGGTTTTGACAGCAAGTTAAGTAGGTATATAAGTATACTTTAAACCCTTTTCATGATTGCGCACTGCACCAGTCTTAAAAATTACCTAAAAACTATCAATTCTTGGAAAACCACTCCAATTGCCAAGTGCTGCAATAAAAGTAGGTAAAGATTCCAAAAAATTCGATTTTTTACCTGTTTTAGATTTTCCCAAGTACCATAAAATTTATACGCATTTTTTTTTAAAAATTGACGTCAAAGTCAAAATTTTGCTCGGGCAAGACAAATTTAACACTATTTAAAATATTTATATGAAGGTTGTTATAATACAAACTCTATATACTACTGAAATAAATCAGCCAAGTAGAAGACTTAGCACTATTATTGGACTTGTTGAATTATTGATTCAAATTAGCTTTTTTGCCCTTTAGTCCACAAAAATTGGCGTTTCGTCCGGGTGATCTCACATGGACTCATCAGTTGACTTGTGAGGACCTTGTCAATACGCAATTTTTGTTAAGTTCAGTTCATCTTACATGAATTTTTTGACAAAAATCCAATGTGAACTATATCCAACAAAGTTTAGGATTGTAATCATTAATGTCCAATAATAGTGCTAAGTCTTCTACTTGGCTGATTTATTTCAGTAGTATATAGAGTTTGTATATTATAACAACCTTCATATAAATATTCAATGCCAGGCCACGGGCAAAAAAAATTCCAACATTAATGATTACAATCCTAATCTTTGTTGGATATAGTTCACATTGGATTTTTGTCAAAAAATTCATGTAAGATGAACTGAACTTAACAAAAATTGCGTATTGACAAGGTCCTCACAAGTCAACTGATGAGTCCATGTGAGATCACCCGGACGAAACGCCAATTTTTGTGGACTATTTAAAATAGCTGGCAATCCTAAAAACGTATTAGCTCAATTTAAACGTATTTCTACGACCCAAACGCAAAATAGTTGGCCTACTCATCAATTAACAAATTAACATTTTTTATGTGCCTATATTTTCTGGTCCCCAGCAGTTGTTTTTTATAAATAATAATAATAATAATAATAATAATAATAAATTACATTTAATAAGTAAATTAGACCAAACAGAACTAAATTCAAGAAAGCACATATGGCTCCAGTTTCCATTCTCTCAAACAAAGATAGAGCATAATAGTTGGACTACTCTCTCTGGGATGCAAAATAGTTGGCCTATGAAGATTTAAATATGTAGATTTTCAGTTAACCGTTATTAAAAAAATGACATGCACATGCACTTGTTTTGTTGTTTATTGATCTCCTGTTTTATGCAAGCCAGCAACAGTTTAATGTCAACCATGGTGCGTGGCGTTGCATTATCAAGAGACCTTAGGGAATCCATAAATAAAGCCTTCGAAACGGGATTATCGAGCTATAAAATCGCAAAACAATTCAATTTATCGCGCTCATCAATTCGAAACATTATCTCAAAGTTCAAAAATAGTGGAAATGTGGAGATCGGTAAAAAAACGGGACGCCCACCAATTGCAAAACCTCGAGATTGCCGAGTTTTAAAAAAAAATAATAAAAGAAAATCGACGTCAAACGGCCGCTGCAATAACTGTTCAATGGAGGGAAAGAATAAAAAAAAAGTGTTTCGGTCGACACTTGCAAACGGACTATGAAAAAAATTGGATACAAATTTTATAAGGTTTGTTTTAGATTTATTTAAATTAGAGCAATTTTAATTCGTTTAAAACATAGGCCAAAGAAAAACCACTTTTAACACCTAAACAAAAGAAAAAGCGGCTAGAGTGGGCCAAACAACGTAAAAACTGGACTTTCAGTCAATGGCGGTCCGTTATTTGGAGTGATGAGTCCAGGTTTGAAGTTTGCGTGGGCGACGAACGAAAACGAGTCATTAGAAATTCAAGAGGTTTTCACAAAGATTGCCTTAAAAAAACGGTCAAGTTTCCAGCATCTCTAATGATATGGGGATGCATTTCGGGGCGGGGTTTGGGCAATTTACATTTTGTAAATGGAATTGTCAATGCTGCCAAGTACAGGATATTCTGGAAAATGAGCTTCTCCCATCAATACCACGACTTCAAACTAGTGATGGAGACTATATTTTCCAACAGGATGGAGCTTCTTGTCATACTGCAAGGTCTACAATGGCGTGGTTATCTGCTGAAGCAATTCCTTTACTGGAATGGCCTTCCAGCAGCCCTGATCTTTCACCAATTGAAACTGGCTGGCATAAAATGAATCAAAAACTGCGAAAAGAACCATGCCGGACTCTT
Source organism: Philhelius festivus (assembly GCA_963931855.1). Lineage (NCBI taxonomy): Eukaryota > Metazoa > Arthropoda > Insecta > Diptera > Syrphidae > Philhelius > Philhelius festivus. Next base: position 3,522,094 of record OZ007556.1, on the reverse strand, counting down.
CAAGACCTTAAAGCTAAAATCATAAATATTTGCGAGTCTTTTGGTACGAAGAATGTCAAAAATTAGTTGACACAATGCCACGACCCATAAAAGCAGTTATCAAGGCCAAAGGCGACGTAACACCATGGTAAAATAAAAATTAAGACCCATAGGCCAACTATTTTGCACTTAAAAAAATTTTTAAATCGTTATTTTATTTTGTAAGATTGCTCTATACCGTTATTTAATTGAAGTCATTTTGTTTTTGTTACTTATTCCTATTCAAAATAAATATATCTTAAGAAAAATACCAAAATATTGATTTGATTTCCGATGGAATTTAAGAATCAGAATATTTTTGTTTTTTATCATAGGTAGTCCAACTATTTTGCGTTTGGGCTCGTACTAAAAAAGTCTAAAATGTGGTTCTTACCATTAGTACCGACAGAAAAATTTACCTTAATATGGGTCAGGGTTCATCAAAGTTAGCCTTTTTTTTAAATCGTCATAAAGTGATGTCAAAGTTGAAAATCGGACTCTACTGTAGAACAACGTTTTTCTTAGAACATGACCAAGAATCACATCCCAAAGTATGGCACACGAATTACCGGACACCCTGTATAAGCCAGTCGCTAAGTAGTCTAAAAAATTTTGTATACAGAGACATTTTTGTACTTTTATAATTATTTCAATTATTTACCGAATTTTGTCTGCCAATTTCTTCCTTATGAACAAATCCTTCAAGAGTATCAGCATGAATAAAAAATGTATCTTCTCGTGATAAGGTAGCAATAAGTGCTTGGTCGTGTCGATAAAGATCTATTAGGTTGCCTGTTCTTGAGCAATTTAATATGTTGGCCTATTGACAGATATTTAAGGAAACATAAGAGACTCTTACTATTTACGATATTGAAATAGTTATCGAATAGTTATCTCTACGCTGACCATACCAAATTTTTCAAAATATAAATTACAATTATGTCCACACTTTTTCAACATTTTAAATGATTGCTTAATTTTCATTACAAAATTTAGAAATGTACTACATAGACAATAGGCGATTTTTGTTGAGCTTCTTAATGTACACATTAGGAAATGTTACACATTAAGCTTATTTTGCACATGTAAATACAAGAACAACAAGTTAACAGCACATTCGCTCTTCAGTAATTTTAATGTAGGTAATAGGTATACATTTACTTTCCAATGAATTTCTTTTGTTATTATGTCAAGTTGGTATCTCTGCAAGATTTCCATGAATATGTTCGGTAAGTATGACTATTCTAGATAAGATTATTCATGAAGTTTGCAAATTTATAATATATAAATAATTTATGAAAAAATAACTAAATAAGTTAATGGTTATAAAAACAATAATATTTAATTTGAAAGTAATCCCCAAAGTTTTTAAATTTTAATATAATCGGAATTTGTAATGATTAGTTTATGTTTGTCAAATGATCTAGTTCATGGACACATCCTTTTTTATATATATTTTTTTGACCAACAAACCAAGCAGGTTGTGCAACATTTAGAATCAATATGTCTTAATGTAGGTAATTGGAAGGCTAGATCGTTTTCTTGGACAGTTCTTAATTTGAACATTAGAGCGCTCAACAAAACACACCTAATACTTATATATTTTTTAAATTATCAGGAGGAAGCTCCGGGACATCGGATTTTCAGTTTCTTTCATCCTTAATTCCATTGAAGGTACTAAAACTAACTTAATAAAAACTTTGAATCGTTTACACGATGAAATATGTAATTATCAAAACTAAAAAATATATTCAAGAAAAACGACATAACATACTGTAAACTAAATTTTCATTTACGTACATAAACGAGTATGCACTTATTTAAAGCCTTGAAAAATTGATTATTTTTCATTGTAATTTCAGCCAGTTTTACCCAAGTGTGCCACATATTATTAAAATCTCTTCTTCAACAACATTTGCTGAGAATAATAAGGCGAAATAATGAAGCTGTTCTTTTTAATTTTACTGCTTAATTGTTCTTCGCGCATTTTCGTGAGAATGCAAAAATGTCTTCCTAGAAATTTGCATCTTCTAAAGGTAGCAATGGCAAGTGAATGGACTCGAAGGACCAAACTAGTTTAATGCATTTATCTTTCTCTACCAAAATAGACCCGGCATTAACAAAAGACCTGCACCTATACAAAAGTATAGCACGAGGAAGGCTAACTAATAGAAGTTTGTTACCTACCTGATGGAATTGGTCTCGGGTCTGTCAAATAGCCAAGAAAAGTAATGATGATAGCTTTACGACCGTCCATCAGGATAAAATAAAATCTATTGTTTCAACGTAGCTATAGCTCTTGCTGCAAGGATGAGTTGTTGTGTTGTTGGTATAAAGTAGCCTTCACCGAATCTCTGCTCGCAAATACAATCTACCACAGTCACGAAAACTAAAACAAATTCGTACCTATGTATCTTGGAAATAAAACAATGCAAGCCGCGAATGAATAAGAATAGGAAGAAGGCAAGGATTAACCGCATTCGCAGCTATTGTGCGGTTAGGAACGCATTGTTTTTCTTTAAAATCCTCATCTTATAATATTCAGCCAAGTGGTGGTAGTGGCAGCTTAAGGGACTGAGGGCCTTCCTCAGCGGCATAAATCACTGACCCTAATTTCGGCATCCGCACTTAGTGCTTTTCGCATAGAAGAAACAAAAGGACATGATTATCTGTTTATGACTACAAGCACTAAAAAGGCTGTAGTAGGAAAGAAGAAGAAACACAGAGGGAGAGAGAGTAGGAACCGTGCAAGGTTGCTCTTCTTAATCCTGCCTGGAAGTAGCTATTTTAAAAATCAACTAGATTTAACATGTTTTCAAGCTAAGCAAGTCAGTGAAACGCGTATACCTATCTACCTACCTTTTCTTCTTTATTTGTTTTCTTCTTTCGAAAGGTCTCAGTTTACTGCAAATCATTATCTCATTTCGAGAATTTTTATTCATAAACTCTGCACAAGATAAGCTCCTAACTCCGTACACTGGATAAGGGTGTCACCTTAATCATTCATATGCGAGGATTAAGGTAATAAAGACACACAGGTCGAGGCGATGTCCCTCGGACAATGAAAGAATAAAAATAATTATATTGTTTGTAGAAGCACGTCAATGGGAAGGGCGCATTTAACTATAAGTCCGTTCCTCTTAAGCTAAAAGTTATTGTTTTAGGTTATGAAATTAAAAAAATGTTTCACTTGTTGTTTGCGTGATCAAATAATGGTTTTAAAGTTGATGAAATTGATATTTTTAAGAGCGTTGTATGTTTGTTTTTTGTTTGTATATTAAACGAGGTTCACATTTTATTTAGTTAAATATGTAAATTAAAATTTGGTTATTAGTTTAATGAAAATCTTTAGAATTCAGACAAATGACTCAACAATAATGAATTTTCTATTTGTATTGTAGTTACCCTGTGACGTAATTATTTGGGTGGATGGTTCAGGGAACTAATATAACGGAAACTACCTTCACATGGGAAATATCTTCACCACTTGTTAAATACTTCGTTTACAGATTGAAAATTCAATATACTTTTTAGTGAGAAGGAACTTCACTAAGATATAGACGCCTGCCTGACGACTGAACATACCCAAGGCGGATCAACAGTAAAGCGTGTCATCTTAGACCACTTAGGTCGAAAGTAAATCATCGAGGATCAGAAAAAAATTGCAGTTTGCTACTAGCGTTTATCTAATATTTTTACTTGCAAATTGAATATCCTTAAAATGTGCGATACTGCACAACTTATTGATTATAACTTAAGTATAAGCTATAAGTTAGTTACATAGTTTGAAGGTTATGTTACTTACAGTAAAGAAACAAAACTCTATAGTATGAAGAAAGATTGACTAAGACGCTTATTTGGTTTTATGTTACATCTTCAAAAACTCGTATATTTCAATGATGCTCCTAAGGTTGGTATTTTGCTTAAACTTGCTGAAACAAAAATTCAACAAAAAAAATCGTGGGTACGATAAGAAATGAAGTATTGTCAAAAGTATTAGAAACTCTTCTAAACCATTGATTCCAACACTCATTCATAATAAAACTCCTTTCGTTATACTCTTTTACATGAGAGCGTAGATGGTTAAGGGCAGATCTCTATTCGCACTTGCACATTCCCGCAAGTTTCCTTAAAGATGAGGAAATTTACACAAATCCCCTGGTCCAGATATCTTATAGCCTTTAGTTCAGAAGAAGTATTCTTCTACGAAAGCAATAATTTGTGTAAGCTTTTCCATCTGTCCTACTCTTCGGAGCTATTTCCGAGTAGATGGAAAACGGCATCATAGCATGTACATATTCATTCTCTTACAATAAGCGACCAATTACACAAACGTCCTTTCTATCCAAGGTCATGTAAACAATGATCAACAATCAGCTTAATGACTGGCAGTACGGCTTTCGTAGGTCCACTGGTTATCTGAAAGCATATCTGTCCGAAAAGTGGAACCTATCATTACATCATTTTGAAGAAGTAATGGTAATTTTACTTGATATTTCTTAAAAATTTACTAGAGTTTGGCTTGGCTTCCGTCTTTCTATTTTTGCAGCGTTTTCCAGGCGAAACTTATGCAGATAAAGAAGTCCTCTTAAACAAAACGTGTTATCAACTACTGTTTTTCGCATCTTCTCCGATAGTCAAGGGGCTATTAAATCTCTGGAATCGATCTCTACTAACTCTCTATAACAGCCCTTAACTGCCGTTCATCTCCTAGAGGGAAACATTAACAATCGCGTAGAATTTAATGTTTCGAAAACACAAAGGTGTGTTGTGTCGGCCAAGCAAAATACACCGCCCATGGCTTTATCCATAAATGGCATTTCTATGAATTTCAAAGAAACTGAATAGCTTTCCAAAGTCGTTTAGTGATGCTCATTTATTCGAGTAGCCATGAATGCAGCAAAATACTAAGGTTTTCTTAATAGAAGCATGAAATTTGTGTTCCCTTTTGAACTGTGTAGCTAAGGATGCTCATTAGTTAACCTTTGCCTAACTTCGAACATACTGTCAAATATAGAGGTTTTTTATTTAATCGCATCAAAAGAATGTACAAAGGTTTTGGATCACCAACTCAAAAAATGTTTTTTATTTTTAAAAGCGCTTCATAACTGGTTTAATATTTTTAGAAAAAAAGGTTCTGATTGGTGTCTTTACTTATCAACAAATAATAGGGTGGCCATAAATGTTGGTAAAAGCTTTAATAATTGACTTAAACGTATAGTGTAATAGCACCCTGTTTTAAAATTAGTAAAATTAATACAAGTTTTGTATTTTTGAACATTATGTTGTTGTGTAGTTTAATTAGAATTGATTGGTTCTTTAATGGTGATATTAATAAGGATTGGATTCAAAGATGAACGTATAAGACGTACGTAGCCGTAATATTTTCAAAAAATAGAATTTCAAGTTAATTGATATTGATTAACTAATTTTCCGAAGAAGGTCTAAGTGGATTAAATAGTAATTAAGTTAAAAATACTTTTGTTATTATTGTCGTAGATTTTCTTCAAGATTTGGTACCTTATGTGAAATTGTGAACTCCCAGTTTAGATGTCTATTAATATCACTTTTTAATACGTGGATAATCCATAATAATTATCAGGCAATTCCAAAATCAAGCACTAACAATCAAATTTCTAGAAAATGATTGAGTAAATGGTAAAGAATAATGAAAATCAACTGAAATGAATAATAAACACTGAATTAAAAAAATTATCTGTGATTAGACCAATAGAGCAAAGGTCTAATTGCTTCTTGGTCCAACTCTATTTTTGAGATTTGTTACCAGAGAACTGGGATTTCCATTGGAGTTAAAAAAAGACAAACATTTTTAAATCGTTTCCGCAAAAGAAATTAAAAAAATTTATTTAAAATAAATTTTTTTGATCTAAATTTCCGGCAGATTTAACCCTATTTGCTCTTACACCAGTACAATATTCAGTATGACTTTGAAAAATGTCGGCTTTCATTTATATTTGTTTCGGTACTGAAAATTGCGTTTAAAATAATGTAGAAACGTTCGTATGTCAAAATAAACGAATTTCTAATCGTTATTTAAACTAACTCAAAACATGTACTTCCATTTTGCATTTAAATAACGATTTCAGTAACTAACTAAATGAGTTTAAAATCAGTTAATTCATCAAGTTTATTAATTTTATTTATTTAATCGATGTAAGATGAACTGAATTTAACAAAAACTGCGTATTGACAAGGCCATAACAATACATGTGAGATCGCCGCACCGGAACGAAACGCTAATTTTTGTGGACTTTAAGGCCAAAAAATAAGTTTTTGCTTTTGTGAACTCTATTGATTTAATCAATTGGAAAAAAATTCCCCTAGAAAAATATAATTTACATTGCATTCATGCTGTAAATTTTATTTGTGTTGGTAACCATCGATTAATATATTGCGTGTTAGAAGGGTACGACAGCATCTAACTACTAATGACTCAAACTTTCCCGCCTGGGCGAAACGCATTTTTACTAAAGGTCGCAAAAATTTTCAATTGAAAAAAGGTTTCAGGCAAGGCGATACTCTGTCAAAAGCCCGTCCAATTACTTAGATACGCCGACATTTGTGAGCACTGAGACGGTAGCGAAGAAGGTCGGTTTAGCGGCAGATGAGGGCAAGACCAAGTATATGCTGTCATCAAGAAAGGACACACAACACTGACGTCCTGGACATAACGTCACTATAGGCAGATTTAATTATGAGGTAGTTAAAGACTTTGTACACCTAGGCACCGCTATTCACAATAATAACATTAAGAGACAATAACACCAGCTCAGAAATCAAACGGAAAATACCTCTTGCCAATCGCTGCTTCTTTGGACTAAGAAGGCAATTGAGCAACTAAAGCGCCCATCTTTAAAACTCTCATTATCCCGGTTCTATGGTGCAGAGACATGAACATTGTTGAAAGTGGATGAGAACGCTGTAGGATGTTTCGAGAGGAAAATTCTCTGTGTTATCTTTGGTCTCATCTGCATACACGGGGAGTGGAGGAGAAGACATAACCATGAACTGTACGGGCTGTACCCCAAAACTGACCTAGTCAAACGAATCAAACTCTAACGATTGAGATGGATAGGTCATGTAGAGCGAATGAAGCAAGGGACGGTGCAGTAAATGAACACCGCAACTCAGGTGGCGCAAACAAGTGGCAGAAGACTTTAACCAACTTGACGTGTGAACCTGGAGACAGCTAGCTAGGGAAGTTTGTTAGTTGATACCCTGGTGCACCCCGGACAGTAGCGCAGCCTTAAGTAAGTAAGTAAGTATTGAAAAACAATGATCAGAATCTTCAAAACAATTCTCGTCTTTCATTATATTACCGTTATTTTTATAAACAGTGCTCTAATGAAATAGCCACTTGTATTTTTCCGCTTAAACAATTCTCGCGTGTTAAGGAATGCCCATCAGTTTAACGTAGAGCCCAACTTTGGACGTACTATTAAGTTCAGAGACCCCGCTAGACATTTTCTTGTAGGGTTTTCTGAATTTGCAGGTCCATGCAAATAAACCACAATTGACAAATGCCCTTAAGGTGAACATTTCACAGGCTATCAGTTAAATTCAGCTGATTCTATACTGAAGAGTTGTTAAAAATCGGACCACTGGTATGCGTTCCACCGTAAGAAGCAGGGGCGGACATTTGAATGATGTCATATTCCATACATAGTGGAATACATGGGGCTTTGAAATAAAAAGAAAGAATTTTGTAAATACTTCACACACAGCTTGTTTCATTCTATTTCAACATGTACCCGACATTATTGAAAAACCCTTTACTTAAACTACCATTCGTACTTAATATCTTATCCAAGAGTTTATTCACACCATATTTGGATTATTCTGCTGTTTTCAATAGAATCAAGTGTGAACTAACGAAATTTCCTTTTTCGACGAAAGGTTTTATTATAAAATCTTATTTTTTGACGATTTTTTTTTCTTTATGCATTTATGAAAGTTTTCATAAAAACAAACAAGAAGAATAAATATATGAATGCAAGCTCTTTAAGACAATGCAAACTTCATCAAAAACCGAATATTTAAAATGAAGTTTTGCACCATGGCTTAACAAGTTCTTAGCTCAATTAACGAAAAATCATTTTAAAGTCCGCAATTTCATGTAAAGTTTGTCAATGTCCACATTTTCATATATACCTAAATAGCCCTGAAATTGGTATTACATTCAAGCCAAACCAAAACAAAAACTTTCACAACTAATGTGCAGGTATCTTTCAAATAAAAGTTCCCATCAAATGAAAAACCCAAAGCTAACTAGCCTTTTATTAAATAATTCCGCTACAACAATTTATCATTCAAATCATAAAACTTTGTAACATTTTACCAAACCATTAATTTGTAATCAAATGAGGCCTGCACAGCACATTGGCAATTGGAATAGACCCGCCCAAAATATGAAATCCAATGCAGAAGCCCATCACATCATCATCACTTTCCGAAAGAAGAATGAGTTCGAACAGCCTCCTACTCAGTGGTTAATGGCTATAAGTGAATAGCCCCGCTGGGTCAACTTCCGTACTAAAATGAATTTAATATATCCAGCAATACAAGCTATGTTATATAGCGTTACTGGGCTTTAAGATGATGCTGATGCATTCAAAAGGGAAATATACGCAGCATCTCTTTTTTTTCAAACAAGAAACCCAAGATGATGAGGATGATGCAGAAGATAGGGATGAGCGCAGGAGGAGATGTGTTGGTTCGGTGGTGATGCTTTGTTGGTATGACCGGTAGCCTAATCCCATAGTGGCTAATAACATTGTTACGATTTAATGTTCCTTCTCTCTACCTTCCGATATGAATGGGAAAATTCAGTCCGACACATCCCGAGATATATGATGATTTTATGCGCGCCTAACGAAATTATAAATTCATCTTTTTCTATTCACGCTTGTAATAGAGATTCTCGGTTTTAAAATTCAGGGATGGATTCGGGTGTGGAAAATATAGGGCGTCTTACAATAATTCACTGATTTGATGTACAGCCTTGGCCAAAAGTATTAGGCACCCTATATTTTACGCTCTATTCTCTTGGAGAATGAATTGTTCGCGTTGTGCCGTGCAAAATGCCTAAGATCGGTTTCGGAAGACTGGATCCCATCTAAATCGTACAAAATCCTGCAGGAAAAAAGTAACCACGGTAAAAGAAGATCGGTTTTTAAGATTGGAGTAACGTTTTGTGGTCAGATGAATTAAACTTTGAAGTAAGCATTATAATGAAGCCCCGAACTCAGAAACTTTAAAAACTGTTTTAAATTGCCATCCACTTAGTTATTTTGAGCTTTTGAAAAAGGTTATTTTTTTTTATTTTTGCAGGTGTTTGGAAACCCTGGTGTAACCTTTGTGAGGCGGCGAGATGGTGAGGAATACCACCCAGAATGTGTAGTTCCAACCGTTAAACACGGAGGAGGAAGCGTTGTGATCTGGGGTTGCATGGCTGCTGACGGCGTGGGCAAAATGGTCATTTGTGAGGGTCGCATGGACTCAAAAAATACATTAATTTGATGGAAAACACGCTGATGGCATCTTTCCAGCATATTTTTGGTGATACAAATATGCGGGGCGTGTTGTTCCAGCAGGACAATGCACCCTGTCACAAGTCCGCCCTCTCAGTGAAGTGGTTTGCTGAAAATGCCATTGACCTGCCTCAATGGCCTGCCCAGTCCCCAGATCTGAACTAAGCTCTATGCCTAAACGAATAGCAGCAGTCATAAAAGCGAGGGGTGGCCATACAAAATATTAAATTTTCTTTAATAAAAAAAAATTTAAAACATTTCTGCATACTTGTTTTTTCTAAATTTTACTTGGTTTTAAAATTATGGCATCTTTTTGGGGGTGCCTAATACATTTGGCCAAGACTGTATGTACTAGGCAACAAACAAAAACAAAATATTTTAAACAATAGTTTTTGAAAATTTAATTGACACAACAGGGAAATGACCATCAACGTCGACGAGATTGTCTTACCTCGCATTATTGACGAGGGCATTTTTTGGCAGAAAATCATTATGAGTGACGAAGCACATTTCGACTTGGCTGGCTTTGTTAATATCAATAAAAGTCGCTATTGGAGCACTGAATACCCTCGATAAATACACCATAGATTACTACACTTTCGTATAGTAACTGTATGGTGCGCCATTCGGGCCGGAGGATGGTGTCATAGGGTCATATTTCTTTGAGGATGCCATAGGCAATGCTGTAGAAGTCAATGGTGACCGATATCGTTAAATGTTGAATGTCGTTTATTGTGCCCTAATTTGATTACTTAGGCCTACATAACTTGTTGTTCCGAGACGACTGTGCCACATCACACGAGATGTTTTTCCAGCCGAATAATGTCAAAAAGTTATGATATCGACTGGCCCCGCGATCCCCTGATCTAAAGCCTACCGATTTCTGCTTACGGTGGCACTTGAATGAAAAGTTGTACATCAACAAACCAATCACAAGCTCGATGCTTCAGGACAATATAAGAAACGAAATTACAATAGAAGTCTTCGAAATGATTATGCAAAATTGCTTAAAAGTGCTCGCCTTAGCACACCGACCGGCCAGAGTCACTCACTTGACCGACATCATATTCCTTATACAATGTTAAAGACCACATAAGACATAATCAATCAGTAAAATATAAATTTAAAAATTGTATTTCATTAAATAGTTTTGAAAAAAGAACATCGACCTGGAACATAAAACGCACCCTGTATCAAATATAAAAAATGTTATCTGGGGTAGTGTTCATTTTCAGACCATCTACAAATTGGCGCAAAAGTTTTTTTTCCTTAAGCCTAGTACTCAGTTCAAGTGAAAATGAAAATTTCATATAAAAGTGACTGCTGGTTCACTGGCATGAAATCCGCAACGAGAGGTGAGTACTAAAATATGGATTGGAAAAACAAATATGTTCCACAACTTTTTCCATGTTATGATTTTCATTTCTCAATGTACAACCATCAGGAAAAAGTTTAAGGCAACGTGGAAAACTGTGACATTTGTCAGTTGATTTCAATATTTTGTTTCAAAACAAAAAATTGAAAATTTATAAACAGAAAGAACGAATAAGTTTAAAAATAATTGTCATTTTTTTTTTTCATTCAAAGTGAGTATCAAAAATACACGTGGAAAAGTTTATTCTATTTTCATTTTTATTCTTCGCGTGTAATTTGGAACGTATTTATTTTTCATTTCACGCTAGGTGAGTACTAGGCTTTAAGGAGGAAACTGATTCATGGCTTGTTGACTCGTATTTTATAACTCTTTGCTTCACAAATGTCAAAGAAGAATTGACATCTGCCGCCAATTGCAAAGATTTTCCGAAAGGGCAACAACTCTTGCGCCACTATGTACGGCTTATTGTTACGAGTACAACTGGTGTAGATATCATCCGAAAAAATAGATTGAAGAATGAAATGAACTAGGTATGTCAAACTTGCACAATTATTTGTATTCAATTCCTTGTTCAACATGTATCTAATGATGGTTCCAATCAATTTTGGGACCTCCCAAAAATGACTATGGAACACTTTAAAAAAGGCTTTACTCGAAAATGTTTTTACTTTGTACCGATGTAGAACAGAGAGTTGTGAAGTTAGAAAAACATCAAATTGGAAAACCAAAGAACATGGGTCGAAGAGAAATACAAAACTGAAAGGATTTTCAAGATCAGTCATACAAATTTTGATGTACTCAGTCGATATAGTGTTACTGGGGGACTCTCCAGAGACATTTCAATTAGTGGGTTATCACTTTTCTGGTTACTCTGTGTCTGTGTACTTTGATACCTGTCAGCAAACGTGATAAAATCTTGGATAAGGATATTTATGAAAGAAAGGGGAACATGTGAAAAGAAATTAGAGTTCATCTATCGTGGCATTAAGATATCGTGAAGTTACTTGAGGCGGAAGAACTGCTTCAAAACAGAAAATCGATGATCTCGTTACCTTAATGTCTTTGAAAAATACAGTAAATGCTTTCCCGATCCTTTCTAGCATGAAGTTCATCATTAAAAAAAATAACGATTGGGATAGAAAAAATCTATTATCGAAACGTTTGTAGCTTTTTTGTTACACCAGATTTGAATTTTCTAGGGATGCATCCATCTAGAAGCACGGATTCAACATTTAAGCGAAATATTCGTAGCTTGGTCTTAAAGCTTTATGCTCTTCCCGATTTAAATGCTTATGTATATATACGGCTTTCATGTCATGCTTGTAATTTATTCCTTGTTTAAATTTATTATGTAATGTTTTTTGTTTTAATTGCTAAATAAATATCTATTTATACATATGTACCTAGTTTGGTTCCAGTATCGGAAGAGACAATACGACCAATATCAAGATATTACAAATCCTGCCCCATCTCTACAGGTTGTCCAGAAACAACTGCTTGGATAGATGTGAATGATCTAATGCTGATCCTTTTTATTTTTTTCGGTCTAAATGGTCGTTGTCCGCGCTATCCAGATGATCGGGGTGTTCACCTCAAATTCCATTCGAAATCGCTGAGTGCAGTATATTACTTATCGGCCGTAGGAACAGTGACCCCACTTTAGGCTTAAAACTCCTCTGACAACCTCTTTTGTACGCAGAATGTATCATTTTTATTCAACCTAATGCATCTTGAAAATTCATGACATTTTTTTTATGTCCAATTCGAAATCATTAAATAATATAATCATTTAATATTAAAATTTCTCTATTACATTGTAAGCTGTTTCAATATCATTCTACTTTAAATATTAAATCTTCATGAAGTAAGAACTCGGCGTACTTTTAGATCTCAGTACTTTTCACGGCTGACTTGTTAGACAAAAGTTTTTATATAGAAGAACTTGGCTCTTTTTTAAACATTTATGTTATTGATCTGATAAATTTATCTGGAATGCCTCTCCTGCGCAAAGCAAGCTAAATAAATTCTCTATAAACACTGTCGAACGCCTTTTTATAATCAGTGAAGAGCAAGTGAAGTGTTGGTCGATATTCAACACACTGTTGGCTAATGATCAGATGATGTTGATGTATATTGTTGATGTATATCCACACAGGAATATCCATGTAAAATCCTGATACTCGTAGTTTGGTGTCAAGTGTGTCTTCGAGGTTCCATTACATTCTTGGTATTACCAAATTTTTCTGCAGTTTTCTTTACGATAGCTCTTTATTTCCCAATCTCTCTCAATGAGTGAGATGACAGTATAAATGTGATTCCATATGTGTCGACGTCCTTAAAATGATCTTCTTCTATAATCACCAATGTGTGAAAAGCTGTTTGACAGATATCTGGTATCAATGCTTGTTCTTAAATAGATATCAATTAATCTTTCGAAAGTTTTGCGGAGGAATTATGATAGACGGATAGGACTGATATCTTTCGGGCTTGCTACATGGGAGCATTTACCAGCTTTGGGTATAAAAACAGCCTTTACTTCTCTCCATGATATCTGAACTTAACCCAATCAAGATGAAGATTGTAATCTCGATATATAAAAAAATAAATATGTTTAATTAAAGACATTAACTCCGGTGCTGCCATGTGGAGATGTATCCCTTGCCAAGAGATTCATTACCAAGACGATCCTAACCTTAACTCTTCCGCTTGCGCAGAAAATTTGGTTGATGGTGCTTCGGAAAGCTTGGCTGATGCTCTTAAAAACATACAGGAAGAAGTGGACAAGTTAAAAATTACCCAACTCGCATTCAATAGCTCGATTTCAACTATATCATCAACACTCACGCAATTAAATAATCTAATATCGGAGGTGGCTGAAAACAAGAAGAGGATTATAAATCTCGAAGCTGACAATGAGATCTTAAAGGAAAAACTTGTTCTTCAGGAACGGCGCATCTGTAGACTCGAAAGGCAAGAAACACAAAACGAAATTATTATAAAAAACATACCAATAATGGAATCCGAAAATTTGTTGGATCTATTTAAAATTATAAAGTCCAAACTCAATGATGTTCCGATTGAGGATCACGACATTGTTGAAATTTTCCGTAAACCATCCAAACAACCCAAAGCGTCTGTTTCTAGAATCCAGAACACTCAACAAGTGAATACAAATAACACAATTCACATATCAACTCCTTCAGTCATCATCAAATTAAGAAACAAACATATACGTGACAGACTAATGTCGGCAGCCAGAATGTCTCCATTAAAAATATCAGATTTAGGCTTAAGTAGTGAAAATAATATAGATAAACAAATTTTATTTAATGAAGTCTTATGTTTTTCAGATACAATTTTATATAGTCAAGCCAAAACTCACAAAGAAGCACACAATTTCAAATATTTATGGGCCAAACATGGTAAAATTTTTATGAGAAAAGACGATACAACCAAAATCTTTAATATTACTACTCCATCCGATCTAAAAAAAGTTTTGTAAGTAAAATTGCCAAACACAGTTCTTGATAACACTTTTTAATGGAATTTTGCATATATTATCAAAATATTAATCGTATTAGAACTAAGACACATGAGGTAAATTTAAAAATAAAAAATTCAGATTATGACATTATATGTCTCACAGAAACTAATTTATCAGAAGATATAAGCACAAATGAAATTTTCGATACTAATGTATATAATGTTTATCGTAAAGACCGCGATCTCCGTCATTATGTTAACCTTGAATCGGGTGGTGGATGCTTGATTGCAATAAAAAAAAACATTCGATCCATGCGCCTAGCTAACTTTGAAACAAAAAATGAAGATCTATGGGTTTGTTTAACAGGTGATAACAACTTAAAAATATATATATGTTGTTGTTATATAAGACCGCGAACTCAACCTGAAATCTACACAAATCTTTTTGATAATCTCTCTGAGAAAGTCAATACTTTTGAGGAGAGGTCCTCTCTTATTTACTTAGGTGACTTTAATCTTCCTGAGATCTTTTGGGAATTAGAACACTCAACAAAAACAATGTTGCCTTCTCGTTTCTCTGGAGCCAAAGCTGAGGCTTTAATTGAGACAATGTCTTTTTGTAATCTCTATCAACTCAACTCCGTTATTAACACCCGGGTAGAAAATTATCTAGGAAACACTATCGAATAGCGTGGCCCTAGCTAGATTGGCCATTATATAGTAAATCCTATGCTGGGCCTAGACAGATGCAAGCCTGGCGGATCTTGACTAATTTATGCTTATCCTGGCTTTATATTGAACCTGGCTAGAACTGCCTATTTATTGGCTTTTCCAGGAGTATCTTAGACTGGGCCTAGATATTTTTAACTTGATGTAGCCTAGATATGAAACTTTTTCTTGGCGATATATTGGCTATAGATAGTATCGCCTCTTTATTGGCATTGTAACAAATAAACTACAAGGGACCTGGATAGTTTTTACTTGGTGTAGCCTGGATAAGGAATTGTATCTGGGCGTTATATTGGCCTTAGCTAGTGTCGCCACTTTATAGGCGTTCTCAGATTTTACTTATACTGGGGGTAGATAGTTTTTACTTTATGTATCCTAGATTTGAAACGTTTCCTTGGCGATATATTGGCCGTAGATAGTATCGCCTCTTTATTGGCATTGTAACATAGGTATTTAGGTACCCTTATTCTTTTTTAATTGAAACCAAAAAAGAGGTATATCACTGTTAATGATCATATAAACTGCAAGGGACCTGGATAGTTTTTACTTGATGTAGCCTGGATAAGGAATTGTATCTGGGCGTTATATTGGGCGTTATATGTCGCCTCTTTATAGGCGTTCTCAGATTTTACTTATACTGGGGCTATATAGTTTTTACTTGATGTATCCTAGATGTGCATATACATATGTCTCTATAAAAGGCTATTCATTATCCTTCTAAAAACATAACTTTTTTGTTTTGGTCCTAAATCGATATTTTTCAGATTCTTTAATACGTATTTAAGGGCCATTTGCTGATACGAAACTTAAATATTTATGTTCAACTTAAGCGCTTATGTTCTACTTTTTCCTCTACGTAAACTGTCACATAAGAGTTTATGTGGAACATAAGTACTTATGTTCCGTATCAGCAAACGGCCCTAAGTCTTCTTAAACAGTATAATTAAAAGAGAGTTATTTGAGTAGCACTTTGAGACACCATATTTTATATATCACAGTGGCGCAATATGTAGCGCACAAGCACGGCAAGCGAGAGACTCGGGTTCGAATCTCAGTGGAGGTAAATTAAAAAAAAAAAAAAACAAATTCTTTCATTCCAGCAAAAAATCACTTAAAGACTCGAATATAGGGAGGCAAAGAAAAAATGAAAAAATAATCAACAATAATAAAAAAAAAAAAAATTTTTTTTTGTTTCTAATAATTTTTTAAGAATTGCCGTAGCTCTTGTGCTACTTGTGAAGACCCATCTAGGGCCCATATAGGAACATCTAGCAAGGCCCATTATATACAGAGCATTAACAAATTAGCGAGGGACAAGCTAGATACTGCTCGGTAGGGCCATGATTGAAACTAAGAAAAACTAGCTGGGGCCTTGGCATTATCGAGTCGAAAATTCTACCCGGGCACTGATGATAAGCTTCTTGATCTCGTATTTTGTTCATCTAATAATGATTGCTCTGTTAAGCTTTGTTCCCAACCATTATCAACGGTTGATCGTTATCATCCGCCTTTATTAATAAAATTTAAATCTAAAATTACCAGATTTCTACCAGATCATGATACAATAAAAAGGAACTTTTTTAAAGCAAACTTTAATGAAATGAATTCTCACTTCAGTCATGTTGATTGGACAATCTTACATAATACAAACGTCAAAGATTCGTTCAATACATTCTATCAAATCCTGAATAAGCAAATTGAGTTACATACTCCTATTAAAAAACGTAAATCGTACAAATACCCCCGTTGGTACTCACGTTCCCTTATTCAATTATTTCAGGAAAAAAATCGTTTTTATAATAAGGCTAAAAAATTTAACAATGAAGACAATATGAAAACATTTAAGTACCTGCGAAAATTATGTAAAAAGGAATTACAAATTTGTTATCACAAATATTTAGAGAATACTGAAGCTAATCTTAAATCTAACACTAAATTTTTCTGGTCATACACTAAGCAAATTAGAGCAACTAATTCATTTCCTTCTGTAATGAAAGCAGATAACATCAACATTTCAACACAACAAGGAATATGCGAATCTTTTTCGATATTCTTTCAGAATAATTATTGCAATCCTGAATCTAATATTGACGAAAACGAGAATCATATTGAAAATTATACGAGTAGAAATAATATAACTGTTAACAAACCAAATATTTCTTCTCCAACTATTTTATCAATATTGAGTGCTCTAGATTGTACTAAAAGCGCGGGTCCTGATGGTATCCCAAATATTGTTTATAAAAACTGCGCGAATGTGTTATCTGGTCCGATTTGTATCTTGTTTAATAAGTCTTTGCAAGAAGCTTATTTTCCTGAAATACTAAAAACTGCTTATGTGACTCCAATCCACAAAAATGGTGCAATCTCTGAAATATCAAACTACAGACCAGTGTGTATTTTAAATGCTCTGTCTCTAATTTTTGAAAAATGCTTAAATGAAAAAATAGCATTTGACTTAAAATCAGTGACAGCATTAAACCAACATGGGTTTACTAAAGGTCGGTCGACAGTATCTAATTTGGCTTGTTTTACCCACGATGTATCCAATGCTTTAAATGACACCAAACAAGTTGATGTAATATACACGGATTTTTCAAAGGCATTTGACAAAGTATGTCATGCTACTATTTTAAAGAAAATGCGAATAATAGGTTTTCACGATGACCTTATAATTTGGTTTTCATCGTATCTTAACAACAGACCGCATTTTGTAGTTTTAAATAACGTGTCATCCCTTCCTTTCTTTCCTAAATCCGGAGTGCCACAGGGCTCAATTTTGGGGCCACTTATTTTCCTTATTTATATAAATGATATTTCTGAAAAATTATCGTCCAGTGCACTTCTATTTGCAGATGATCTTAAAATGTATAGAACTATTTCTTGTGTAAGAGATTGTATCGCACTACAAAAAGATTTGGATATTCTAATGAAATGGTGTGATTCAAATTCCCTTCCCTTAAATACGAGGAAATGTAACATTATGTCTTCAGTGATGAGCGCGTACGAATAACACGTCTATTTAAGTCGTCCGGCTGAACATACAACTTTTTCGAGTACATCATTGACCAATTTACCCAAGATAAAAACATTAAAAGTCCCTTTACATTACCCATTTTGCTTTAATAATTAAAAACTCGAAATAATAACAAAAAAGAGAATAAGAAAAATAAAAACAAAAAACTTAAGGTGTTATTTAAAAATAAATTGAATCCTATAAATTATTCTCTTTCACCTCTCGCCTTTTCTGCCCCGTTTTAAACATGACTAGTGAAGAAAATCAGTGTAATAAGAGAAAAAAATTAACCCCGACCCCGACCTCCAGCCGAAGTCCGCGTTTTCTAACCGTGGATTTATTTGAAGAGCGATTGCAACAATTATATACCAAAATTAGTTCTGATATTAACGGCATTCGTGATGATCTCTCAGCGAAAATGGACACACTAGAACGAACTTGGGACGATCGTTTCAGTTCTCTGCAGAAACAATATGATAAAATCTCTGAGAGAGTTGATATTGTTGAAGCAAACTCAATTCAAGTACCGACCGTAAAGTCTGAACTAAACACTTTGCAACAACAACTTGATCAAATCGAACGAAAGGAAATTGCCGCTGATGCTGTTTTATTTGGGGTTCCAGCACTACCTAATGAAAACTTAAGTGAAATGTTTAAAAACCTATGCAATACAATTCAATGTGATACTCCTTCTTTAAAAGACATTTTTCGCCCTAAACACCCGAGGCCTGATAATGCGCCAATTATTATCAAATTTAATTCGCCGCAAGAGAGAAATTCTATATTGAAAGCAACCTCTCTTTTTCGAAATACGAGAAAAAAATCTCTTTTATTAAAAGACTTTCTGCCGAATTCACACTCAACAAGTGCAGTTTTTTTTAATGAGAGCTTAACAAAAAAGAATCGTTCTCTTTTACAACAAGCGGTTCAACTTAAAAAAAAATCTAAATTGTTCTCGGTGTTTACCATCTCTGGGTCTGTTTATGTAAAACGAAATGCAACTGAGAGAGGATTAAAAATTGATGACGTCGAAAGCTTGTGTTCTGCTACTGCGACTTAACTATGGTCCTTTGTATACCTACATCAATACATTATTATCAGCCATCATTCAACACTCACCATAATTTATAATTTTATCATATTTTTTTTTATTTTATTTTTTTTATTAAATTATAATGTACTGCACAGTTTATTTTTTCTTGCCATTTAGTTTTCTTGCTATTTATTTATCTGATCTTTTAACTTTTTTCTTTTTATTTTGTTCCATAGGGAAAACATCGATGGTCTCATTTTATTGTGTTTTTTGTTTCTGTATTGCTTACTATGGGAAATTTGTTCTGTGCTTGCTTTTTTTCTATTCATTGTTAAAAATGTTTGTTTATTATGAACAGCGCTGTTTATAATAATGGGGATACGAATAGTACAAGTGAAAACTTGCGCACGATGCTAAATATTTTATGTAAACAAAGTACTGGGGTTCACATATGCCATTTTAATGCACAAAGCATAGTGAACAAAATTGACGAATTTAGGTGGTTGTTTGGGTGTGGAGAATTAGATGTGATCTGTTTATCGGAATCTTGGCTTAATACAAATCATGCTTGTGCTTATTTTGCTCTCAGTGGTTATAGCTTATTCAGATCAGATAGGCATAATCGGATTGGAGGTGGTGTAGCTATCTATATTAAAAAATCATTTAAGCCAAAGCTTATAAGATGTTCACTTCCAACAGATAGTTACGAATACCTCTTTTTGGAAATATTAAACGGTGACAATAAATGTATTATCGGCTCGGTTTACATTCCACCTAATGTAAAAAACTTTCAAATTATTGGTGAACTGCTGACTGATATTTGTTCACTCGCTCCTAAATGCATTCTCTGTGGTGACATCAATATTAATTTGCTAAATAATTTATCAGGTCCACCGTTAATTGAATTGGCAAGTTCACATAATATGTCATTTGCTAATATTACTGATCCAACTCACTTTATGCCTAATAAGAACCCTTCGTTGTTGGATGTTATTCTAGTTAGTGATGCTGATATGCTTAAATATTACTCCCAGTTGTCTCTTCCCGCTTTTTCCTACCATGATCTTATTTTTGCTACTATCGACATACCAACGCAAGCTATGTATGCTCCACAAATCTTACAATACTTTGACTTTAAGAGGATTGATTATGTGACTCTGTTTAATGAATGTATTTCACTAGATTGGGATTCTATTTATTTCAAACCAAATGTTGATGATCAAGTTGAGGTTCTGAATAACTTTATAACTTACCTTTTTGCAAAGTATGTACCAACAAAAACATTTGTTCCAAGGAATGGACCATGTCCATGGCTTTCAAATGAAATTATAGCCACTATGAGAATGAGAGATCATCTTTATCGCCGGTGGAAAAGATTTCAGATTCCTGAGATGTTTTGCGATTTTAAAAGGATTAGAAACAAAGTAAACATCCTAATTAAAAGAGCTAAATTGCGCTATTATACTAACAAATTTAATTCTAATCGTTCTTCATCATTTCTTTGGAATCAAATAAAAAAAATTGGTGTGTACAATAAAAGTAATGTTCAAAGTAATGTAAAAGTAGATATTGAAGAATTGAACAGAACGTTTACTAATACGCCATTGTCTCATGATGTTTCCTCTTCTTCTTCAAGTAGCATGATTACAAATGTAACTGAAAAAGCTTTTCTGTTTGATATCGTGGATTCGTTTGCAGTTGGTAAAGCAATAATGTCTTTAAAATCAGACAGTATTGGCTTGGACAGCATTCACCCCAAATTTATAAAAATTCTTTTACCTTGTATCGTGAAATATATTACTTATATCTTCAACACCATTCTTGTGTCTTCCACCTTCCCTATTCACTGGAAACAAGCAAAAATTATACCTATTCCCAAAAACAAAAAAGGCACAGAGTATCGTCCCATTGCCATTCTGCCTTTTCTTTCTAAGGCGTTTGAGTCTCTTATTAGCGTTCAAATTAAGCAATTTTTAGAATCAAATAATTTGTTAACACCTATGCAGTCAGGTTTTCGATCAGGTCACAGCTGTGTAACTGCCTTACTTAAAGTGACTGATGACATAAGGAACGCTATAGATCGAGATGAAGTTAGTCTGGTAACCTTAGTGGATTTTTCTAAGGCATTTGACTCAGTTTGTCCTGTACTTCTATGTAATAAACTTGTATCTTTTTTCAATTTTTCGCACCTTTCCGCTAAGTTAATCTTGTCATTCTTAACTAGAAGAGTCCAGTCAGTTTTTCATAACCAGTTGTTATCGTCCGCCTTACCTGTCTCCTGCGGTGTGCCCCAAGGCTCAATAATTGGCCCTTTGTTATTTTCCATGTTCATTAACGACCTTCCACTTGTTGTACATAATTGTCGATTCCATATCTACGCTGACGATGTGCAATTATATATTAATTTTCCTATTGGCCTAATGGATGATGCTGTCGCAAGAATGAATGAGGATCTAGCTTCTATAGTCAAATGGTCTAGCAATAATAAACTTCTTTTGAATCCTTCTAAGACAAAATCGATCCAAATCTTTAAACATTTGCTAGCTTCTCGTTTACCTCCCGTTATCTTAGATGGCACTACAGTTGAAATGGTGTCAAAAATTAAAAACCTTGGCATCATCCTCAACAGCAGCCTTACTTGGAGTGACCACATAAACTCAGTGATATCTAAAATCTACGGAGCTCTTCGGGGTCTATCAGTATGTAGAGAAACGTTACCGATTAATGTTAAACTGAAATTGGCAAAATCATTAATAGTTCCATTAATCACCTATGGGTGCGAGTTGTTCGCTAGTACAGATGGCAATTCAAGGCGTAAATTGAATGTTGCCTTTAATTCAATTGCTAGATTTGTGTACAATTTGCGCCGGTACGATCATATTTCAACCCAGTCTCAACAAATACTTGGATGCAGTCTTGATCAGTATTTAAATATTAGAGCTTGTGCTATGATTTCCAAAATTTTAAAAGAAAAACAACCTGTTTACTTGTATTGCAGACTTGTTTTTTCACAATCTGTTCGTTCTTATACTATAAGACCAAATGTTTATACCTGTACAATTTCTCGTAGGCAATTTTTCATTCATGCTATTCGTCTTTATAATGAACTTCCCCTCAATGTTAGAAAAAGGGTAAAGCACAGTAACTTTTTGTCATTAGTTTTCTCTCATTTTAGCACTAATCGTTGATGTTTTTTCTTTTTCCAGATGGTTAATACTTAAATTCAAAATTCTCAATTAATTAATAATAATAAATAATTAATACTAATTATCTCAGTAGAAATATGTTCTTGTTTAATGTTCTATTACTACCGTTCTTTTATTGTATCTTTATAGTTAAATATAATTTTTTTTTTCATAGATAAATATTGTTTAACAATTAATGTATAAATAGACCCTATGTTAACTGTGCACTCTAAAAGAATGTAAATTTCTTATTGTACAGCAAATGAATAATAAAATACAAATACAAAATACAAATACAAATGTCTTTCACTCGTCAAAAGGATCCTGTTGTTTTTAATTATTTATTGAATGAAAATGAATTGACAAGAGTTTATGAGAAAAAAGATCTGGGTGTTGTGTTTGACTCTAAGCTAATGTTTGACAAACACTATTACTTCTTAGTTAATAAGGCTGCCAAGAGCATAGGTTTTATTTTCCGCATAGGCAAGTTTTTTAAAAAATCCGAAACATTTATAGCACTTTACAATTCACTTGTTCGTAGTACCCTTGAATATGCATCAACTATTTGGAACCCAATTTATGGAACATTTTCAGACAAAATTGAAAAAATACAAAAAAAGTTCACAAGATATCTAGAATTCAAAATGTTTAGGCAGCATTCAACTTATATTTGTAGGCTTAGTCTATTCAAGATGCTTTCTTTGTTTCAGCGCAGGTGTATGTTAGACGAAATTTTTCTCTATAAGATTATTTCTGGCAAAATTGAATGTCAATTATTGTTGAACAACATAAATATCCACTGTCCGGCTCGTTCTTATCGTAATAATACCATAACGTTCAGTATCCCATTTCATCGAACAAATCTATTACTAAAGTCACCGATACTAAGAATTCAAAAATATCACAATAAGCTTTTTACCGATTTCGATGTCTTAAGTTCACAATACGCCAATTCCAGGAGGGTGATATTAGGAATTGTTGCAGATTTTGGTTCGTCATTTATCTCTATTTCAAATTAATTCTTTATTTAAACATAAGCTTTATTGTATGCTTCTTTTGATTTTTTTGGCTCTTGACTTTTAATATTAGTTTTATTTTTTTTTTTTTTTGAAAAGTATGTTCTTAAACTGTACTTAATTTTTGCTTCTCTTTTTTATATAAAAATAAAATATTCAAATCTGTTCTCTTAAATTTATATTGAATTTAACCAATCAAATAGCTTGTAAAAGATTAATAATGAAGTTTTTGTTATTAGTTGTAAGCTTGTTATTAAAATAAAAATAAAAATAAAAATAAAATAAATTATTAAATTTCAAAATTCAAAGAATTTCACTTTACACAATATTTAAATTTATTTACATTCCACGTATAATTTCTTCTTTAGTTGCTCGCAATTCCCACTATCACAAATAAAAGGCCTTAGATGTCACAAGTGCAGCCCTGAGGAGACCTATCCACCTGGTCAGCAGCACCAACAGTGTTCCTATATGATTATGCACCTTAATTATCATAACTAACGATATCATATTATTAACGGAAATTTGTTTAGATTCGACTCTCTCGCATTCCGATGTCGTTTCGTTGTCAGGCCATGCCAGGCCAGGTCAGGCCGGTTGGTCGTTCGTCTTTAGCCGTTCAGTCGGTGTGGTTAAAAGTCTAATTTTACTACTCGGCGATATATTGTTGTCTGAATTCGGGGTTAAACAGGAAGGTTGATGTGCGTAACATTGGGTGTTTCATTGAATTGTATCAATGGAATATTTTAACAGGCCGTTCTCGTCAACCAAGGAAAAAAAAATATTAGTGTTATTACTATGCATTTTGATTGCTTATAAAAATACGACCGAGGGAGATCAAATTCTTCCAACAACTGTACTATAATCTTCTCAGTTCTATCCCATTTGATGGTATATTTTGGAAGAATGTTAATTTTCGAACTTTCATGTTCCGATATTTTGTGGATACCTGGAACGGGAGTGATAATTCTAGGAAAAAGAATTGATACTTTTTTTTAGTTGGGTCCAAGTTTTTGCAAAGTTCATTCATCTTTGTTTCAATAGACATAAGTGATTGGCCGGAATATTTTCGGGAAAAGAATGTGTTGTGTGATATATGAAGGACGGGCGGAATTTCTAGGTATAATTTATTGAAACCATTTGTTTTGGGTTTAGACCAACAAGAGTAGGGTGCCATTTTGATGATTTATCAAACCCAATACGTAGAGGTGATAGGAAAGGAAATTCCCCTGCAGTTGGTTTTCTTCGATTCAAGGGTTCAACTTATATTGGTTGAATATCTATTTCGGGTTGTGTGCACCTATTGGGGAATTTTGCAATGTATCGTAACATCAAAGTTGACATTGTTGTTTAAAGTTTAGTATTTTCCCGAAAAATGTTACGAGGGTTTTTTAAATTTGGAATTTTATGTTTCAAGCAGGATGCTTTTAAACATCATTTAATGCCTAGAAAAATATTTTAAAAGTTCTTAATAATGGAATGCGGAGCTCACAAGCGTATGCATAAAAGAAAATATAAGAAAATGTTTTTGTTTTCGTGGAGTAAGTATATTGAATAAATCAATTGAAAACTTTTTGCACCCTTTCCAAATTCGTTTCGCCCTAGCACGACATTGGGGCTCATTAGTTATTTGCTGTAGTACCTACCCTTCTAGGGCGCATTCTATTAGTCAATAGTTATTAACAAAAATAAAATGTTCAGCGGGAATGCCCTGTAAATTATATTTTTCGAGCGCAATTTGGTCAAATTCAGATACTTAGAAAACAAAGCACAACACAAAATTAAATCAAAAACAAACGCTGAATGCTTTACATGCAAGTCAAAACCTCTTTGAAGCCATTGTGAGTGCAGCTCTTCAGGCCTTCATGACCTTTTGGGTACTTTTCGATAAATTAAAATTGGTGGCGCGTCAGCTCGATGAGAACAAGAGCTTAGTGACTTAGACTTTCAGCCATTCTTCTACTAGAACTTGTCTGCTGTTTAATCTCAGAACTCTGAAGCGATATTCCACAGGGCAGCCACTTTTCCAATAAGGGATCTTCGATTTAGGAGATTTTTTTTTTATAATTCACAAGCGCTCAAGGGTTTATTAAGATTTTGTATACCCCATTCAGCAATGCTGTAAAGATAGGAGTTTAATTAGCTTAGCACACGATAACGATACAATTCCACTTCCGAAGTAGATGGACGTAAATTTGAGAACGAGTAAGAGAAGCCGAGGGTAGAGTCATCGGCAAGACAATAAAGTGGATTAGAAGTTTCAGACAAGAGATCAATTATAAAAACGAGGAAGAGAGTCGGAGACAAAGCAAAGACCTGGGTAACACCAGCATATATTTTGTGAATATCAGAATTGAAACTAACATGTATTGGGTGATCCAGAAGGTAATTTCTAATACCAAGAAAAAGGATTTCATTGATACCAAATGCACGCAATTTCGATAAAACAGCTTGATTCCAAAGAAATATCAAGCACAATATTCTTACTTTCCCCAAAACAATGTAAAAAATGTAAAAATCTGTTCTGCTGTTAAGACAGGAAACATCAGATCACTAGTGGAACCATTGCGGCAAAAATCCTTTTGCCGAACATTCAGAAGCTTTTGGTCTTCGAGATATTTCTTGACCTGATGAAGGATCATTGATTTCAGAAAGAAGGGACTTACATAAGTACAATTGGCCGGTAGGAGGAGAAGGAATAGGTTGGTTGCTTTCAATATTGAAGGGAAGATTGCAGAAGGACAGGTAGGCCATGAAAAAGCTTACGCATATGGTTTTTCCAGCGAATGGGCAATAGGTATATCTTATATTTTTTCTATATTGAACCAAGACTTTTCTTTAGGTTTTATAATCTTAATTCTATTAGGAATAAAAGTACCCACATAAAAATTACTTCTACTATCATATCGGAACTGGCATCAATATCACTTTCGTGGAAACATAGTAATCGGTCAGAGATTCAAAGTAAAAAAATTATATTTAATATTATATAACAGTGAAACTTCTTTCAAACTCGGTAGATTATTTTGTTTCCAATTCCGGGAAATATTTCGTTATGTGTTATTTTCTGAAGCCTTGACTAAAGTCTCCAAATTCGAAGACTCTATTGGGATGTTATTGGCATATGTATATCTCAAACTCTCATTATTGAATAATACGATTTCAAAAGCGGAAACTTTGATGCAATGAATTTATTTCTTGGTTCTATAGATTGGAAGACTATCTTTTTGGAGCAAGATTTAACTCAAGCGATTGACATTTTCAAATTGAAATTAGAACAAGCCTCTGATAGTTATGTACATATATTCCAAGAAAATCGTTCAACAAAACTCCAACCCTCCTTGGTTTAACAAAATGCTATCAAACCTTAAAAACAGAAAAAATAAAGCTTTTAAGAATTATAAAAAAGATAGAACCAAGAGTTCGATGTGCTTAATAAGTTTTTGTATAATAATTTTATCTTAAATGCTGAATCACAAATCAAGGTTGACAGTAAACATTTTTGGAAATTTATTAACAGAAAGAACTAATCAACTAGATTCCCAAATGGCATGGAATTTTATAGTAGCACTTCTAGTGATCTATCAACTACGAGTATATGAAATCTTTTTGCTGATTATTTTAAATCAGTATATTCTCTTACGTCACCTAGTGCACTTCTTCAGTTTTCACCACCTAATGTTGTTGATGTTGGAAGCATCAATTTAAGTAGAATGGACGTATCTAAAGCCTTAAGAGGTATAAATGAAAATAAAAGTGCTGGACCGGATGGTATTTCTTGTAAAATCATTAGAAAATGTAAAACATCTTTTATCTCTCCAATTTTCAAATCAGGATCAAGACAAAAAGTATGTAACTACAGACCAATTTGTAAGCTATTATTCCAAAAGTATTCGAAAAGATTGTTTGTTATAAGCTTTATTTTTTTAACAAAAATGTAATTGCTGAATCTCAACACGGTTTTTTGTCAGGCAGATCAACAGTTTGAAAAGGGTTATCAGACAGACATTGTATTAACAGATTTCGCAAAGTCCTTCGATAGGGTAAATCATGAAATTCTTGTTCATAAACTTTTTTCATACTCATTTTTTAAAATGGATAAGTTCATATTTGAGTAATCGGACCCAATTCGTCAAGATAGATAAATTCAAATCTAAAGCTATCAAAGTAACGTCAGGTGTTCTACAGGGCAGTCATATTGGACCTTTGTTTTTTATACTTTTTATAAATGAGATTCCTGATACTATTAAATTATCTAATTACATATTTGTTGTACGCTGATGATGTTAGAATTTTTAAAGTCATAAAATCTGTTGATTGTCTATTATTGCAAAAGGATCTAAAGAAATTAGCATTGTGGTGTAATAAAAATTTACTATTTTTGAATGTCTCAAAGTGTCAAAATTTTACGTGTTTTAGGAGAAACTCACACATTTTGTTTGATTACTCAACTAATTTTTTTTTTTATAATCAACAAGCGCTCAAGGGATTAAGATTACCCTTTAAATGTTTCAACACAGCGCGGGCGTGAAGTTAAGGAAAAGGAGAAAGAAGGAAGGATATAGGATGCTTGGTTTTGTACGAAGGAACACAAAGGAATTTTCTTATCCTTACGCGCTTAAATGCCTTTACGCAGCCTTTTTCAGATCTAATCTGGAGTATTGTAGGGTTGTTTGGAATCCGTATTACAACACTCATTCCTAAAGAATAGAAAGAGTACAGAAATCTTTAACTAGATACGCTTTTAATAAGTTTAATTGGAGTATTGATAGACCTCCATATACTGTAAGGTGCCAGCTCTTTGGTATGCAAACTCTCGAGTTTAAGTTTAAATAATGATGATAAAAGATATCTTAAGTAATCTTATCATCAGACCAAAAACATAAATGTTAAAAAAGAGCCAAGTTCTTCTATACAAAAACCTGTGTCTAACAAGTCAGCCGTGAAAAGTCCTGAGATCTAAAAGTACGCCAAGTTCTTACTTCATGAAAATGTAATAACGAATATTTAAAGTAGAATAATATTGAAACAGCTACAAAGTAATAGTGAAATTTTATTCTTTAATGATAACTGACTAAAATTTGATGGGCTTACTTGGCAAGTTTTTCACTGGTTCACTGGTCAACTTGCCAAGTAAGCCCAAGTAAGTATTTGATCGTTTTGAGGAAATTCGTATTTCTTGGAATATGCCTAAACATCATTCTGCAGGTTCTCTTATTAAAAATAATTTCGTTCGTCTTCGGTTTTTTAATTTTCTATTTTTTACACAATTTATGCCCCATGTTTTTAAAAATGGTTCCTTAGGTTCTTACCAGCCATTTTTAAAATAACATTAGAAAACGAAATAAAAGTTCCTGAAAAATAATTAATATTTATTGTACATACCTACATATCTGACTTTTTCTATGTTTGCTACTTTGGCAATTATGAACTCATTTTTAACAAAGTATGATGATAATTGTGTTCATAAATGTATTCAAAGCCTGTTTTAGGTAGGGCAGGGGCAACAAACATTGCAATTACGAACTCAGCCATAGTTTTAAAAAAAATGTCATGCTTGTTTTGCTATCCAATCGACACATACACTTACTTATTTATTTATTTATTCACTAATATTGATTGTGCATATTTTATTATATTATTTTTATTATTATATATATTATATAAGCCTTAATCGAAGGGGTTTTTGTATGGTTACATACATGCAGTGTGCCTGCGAAGCTTCAAGTTGTTGTTGTAATATTCAAAAATTCATAAATAAGCCGTAATCTATAAGAGATTGTAAAACTCTGCTTGATGAAGATAAAGTAAACTATTTTGAGTACCAACCTGCAATTCACTACATTTTAAATTCCCAGAAATGAATACAAACGTTTTTAGAGATGCTAAGACACCACTCAAACAATTCAAGAGTTTGAGAGTTGTTACTCTTCGATTAAGTGTCATTTTAAATTCTTACCGTCACTCAAACCACTCATTTACATGTGTATGTAAATATTCGATATCAGGATGTGAGCATTGTAGATGATTACCAAAAAGTCTATAAATGCCAAAAAGTCATGATTTTCGGTGAATTTTCTTGTAAATTGAAAAGTCTCGATTTTTTTCTTCAGATTTTTTATTAATAGACTCAACTATGTCTTTTAGTAGTTCCGGCTCAAGACTATTAGAAGTATTTCTGTTGTTTCTCTTTTCCATTTTCTATATTGCAGAATCATAGATATAGGAAGAGATTTGGGAGCACCATTGTTCTTATAACCATGTTTGTCTACGTTTGCAAAAAACTGCTTTTTTTGTTTGACTATATTCTATCATGAACTTTCCACAAATTTTGCGATGCCAACTTGTAGAGAATAGAAGCTGGCAGGAATGGAAGGGGACCTACAATTTCGGGCCGAGTTCGAAGAAATAATCTAAGAAGATTTATAGCTTCCTCGCAAGAGGCAGTACCTCTAAAGAAATCATTTTTGGTCTGAAGTGGCACTGGATGGAAATCGAAACTAGACCTCCGGTGTGATAAAAACGAACAAACTTACCAGTACGGCAAGTTGCTACGTTTAATCGAGTACTAACACAATACGTTTAAACTAGGCGTCACGCCTCAAGTGCCATTATCGTTCCAAAATAAATGTTTCAGTTCCTAAGACCTCCCAGAAACAAAAATCACCCTTTCACGATGCTTTTATTGACAAATTTTATTCTTATTCGTTCTCATAGTAAGTGAAACAGTTAAACGTTGTTTCATGATGATTGGAACAAATTTTTGTTCGAAGGATCTTGTGAACTATTTATCTGGTTAGAAGTTCCCTTAATTGACAATTTAAAACCAATTTCGTAAATATTTAAGCAAAATAAGATAAATTTGTTGATATAGTCTTACACCACATTATTTTATATTTGAGTACAGAATTCAATCTACAATTGAAAGAAAAACGTGCAAAGATTTCAACTGCCTCGATGTTACATACATCCGTATGTACTTTTGGATTTAATTAATCTTCTCCTAAGTCGATTGTTTCCAGAAGGATTTATTCCCGTAAAGCCTATTACTCGTAACAAGGTAATCAAAAGGAAACTACAATTGAATGAATTCCATTGAATATCTTTTCTGATGGATTTGGTTAAATAAAACCGCAGATATTCGCACTGATACAATACTCATTCACAAGAAGCTACACTTTCGAGGGATGAATGTAAAAATAATCCCGAAGTAGATTAGATGTAAGAGTACTTCAGATACCTTTTTAATTCGCCTCTTGTCACTTATTTATTAGAATTAGAATTAAAGTCCAAACAAAGGCATTAAGATGTTGAAATAAGTCTTCAATATAATTAAAAGATATTTTCCGATTTATTATATATATTTCCCTTAAAAGGATCTTCTAACATCGCCATATCGTTATTAGGTATTAAACTATCTAATAAATAAGGCATCATAGCTCGGAACAGACCATGAATGTAATTGACAAGCGAGTGGCTTAGATTTATTGGTAATTAGTGGTTCCAGGAATGCATCGGTCCTATACATTCCTTCTCTCTCTTAATTAGGATCCTTTTCCGCTGGATTTTTACTTAGAAAACGCGAACAATAAAAACCAATGGAAAATTAACAAAAAGCAAACAGGAGGGTCTATAAAAAAGAAAAAGTGATTGCCCTATAAACCGATTAACCACCGCACCGCACCGCAGAGTTAGGGAATGAATTTTACGAGCGTGGTTCGTAATTGCATCGTAAAGTCGAATGAATACGTTTTAACGCGTTGTTTTTGTTGTAAACCTTTAAGAAATTCTTATGAGTACTTTGAATTTGTATAAACCTACAACTTTTCGATGTTTTGAAATTGAGCTCAAGTTAATTTTGCTAAATTTGATTTTATGGATTGCGATTGCCTGTACCAGCCGGTGATGTGGGTAAGTTAATGTCATGCCCCGGTCGGTCAATCGGTAGCCAATTTATTGCATTTTAAATAAATACAAAAGAATTTTTGTTTTATTACACCTGAAAGGTCGTAAAAAAGGTTGGTAAGTAATAATTTTCTTGGGTTTAATTGTATTTGGTTTAGTAGGTACGTGATTTAAGGCGGTTTTGGTTTAAAGAGCAAATGTGAAAGGATCGTTAAATTAACGCCATTATGTAGGTGCATGTCATTCAGCAAAAAGTTTCTGGTTTACGATTTAAATATTGGGCATGTCTGGTTTTTGTTTTTTGGAGAAAATTTGTTAAATATCCTCCCTACTCACACTTCTAACATAATCATGTATCTTTATATCTGATATCATCTATGATACTTTATGAATGGAACTGATTGTAAAATTTTACCTATTCAGTGTTTATTTCTGAATCCAAACGATGAATTGATGTTATGGCAAATAAAATTTGATACTGTGAATGACACTCGAAATTCTTGAATCTTTTTTTAATTTACGTAGTGCAAACTATCAACAATTACATGGTGAAGATAGTCAAAAACAAAAATAGAAAGATTCCGTTTTTGAAAGATTATGGACAAACGATTGGAATGAATGTATAGATAAAGCCAATATGTTCAAGGGGATTTCTCAACAAACCATTTGGTTTCTCAAAATCTAGGAGACAGGGAAACGGATATTTTAATGGAAGAATTTATTGAAAAGTTTGATGCTTCCATGGAATTGACACCTTCTTATGCTTTCGTTGCCGTTGAAGATATTAAAAGTATTATCAACAGCCTTCAATTTAAAAAAAGGGAGGGTTAGACCAAATTAAAAATGTTTTCTTAAGACATCTTCCAATAACTGGTATGAAATATCTCACTTTTATTATAAACGCGTGTTTAAAATTGAAATACTTTCCAGCCACTTGGAAAATGGCAAAAATTGT
Organism: Philhelius festivus; assembly: GCA_963931855.1. Lineage (NCBI taxonomy): Eukaryota > Metazoa > Arthropoda > Insecta > Diptera > Syrphidae > Philhelius > Philhelius festivus. Next base: position 3,489,828 of record OZ007556.1, on the reverse strand, counting down.
ACCTATTTCCAAAGCCGGAAAAGCTTCTGACATTGCTAGTGGCTATAGGCCAATAATTTTGTTAAGTAGTATTGGCAAAGTTTATGAGAAAGTTTTGAAAGAACAAATCTTACAGGTAGTATATAACAAAAAAATATTCCCCGATCAACAATTTGGGTTTAGAACGTTTCACAGCACTTCCCACCAGGTCAAAAGAATTTTCAATTATATTAAATGCAAACGTGGTCAAGGTAAATCAACGGGAATAGTCCTTTAATTCGGTGTGGCATAAAGGAATTACATATTTACAAAATGTAAACATTTGAAATTCCGCTATATTTATGTAAAATAGTCCAAATCTTTCTGGCGATCGATGTTTTAGTGTTTTTGGTGACGGTGATGTTTCATTTGTAATTAGTGAACTTTAATTTTGGTGTCCCACAAGGTTCCGTTCATGGCCCATCCTTGTATAATCTATAGATACGCATCGGATTTCCCAAAAATCCCTCAATGTGAATCAGCTATTTTTGCTGTTGAAATATTGCAAAAATATTATAACAAATGGAAAATTAAATTGAATGATGAAAAATTTCAAGCTATCTTTCTCTCACGAAAAAGAAAGTCTTATTATCTTCCTAGTAGTCAACTTAAAATTAATAGAAAAGATATAGTTTGGGAAGGATCTGTGAAATATTTAGGAATACACTTTGACACTAAACCAACATTTAGTGAACATATAAACAGCACTTTAAAGAAAATAAGCATAGCTATTAAACTGCTGTATCCATTTATTAACCGCAATTCCACTCTCACTAATGAAAATAAAATAATAATATTCAAGGTTATCTTCCAAGCAAAGCAGCTTCTTGTCACATAAAAAAAATCCGGGAATCACAAAATAAATTGTTTAAAATGATGGCTGAATCTACCCTGGCGTCATTCAACTACAGATTTCCACCAAAGACCGAATGTTGAGTTGATTTCTGAACAAATTCAGAAACTCGCCAATAAATTTGATTACAGCTGTGGTTTACCTGAAAACCCACTCATTAACCAACTGTTCTTCTTGTTCTACCTCCTATATGTATATCCATCTATTTACTTGTTAATTTATTAACTAATTTGTTATTTATTTATTTATCAATTTACTTGTTTTATTTATTTATTTATTTATTATTTATTGATTTATTTATTTTTTTATTGATGTACATATTTATTTATTTATGTATTTATTTTTTTTGTTTATTTATCTATTTATTCAATGATTTACTGATTTACTTATTTATTAAATTATTTATTATTAATTCTAATCACGTTATTTTGAAATGTTGTTGGTTATTTTCTTAACTTATTGCAATCTAGTCATTTCATTTTTTTTTCTTTTTCCCTAAATTTAAATTAAATGTTTTTTTAAAAGCATTTTCCTTCAATTAAACTATTGCCGAAATGATTGTTCAAATAAAATAAAATAATGTTTAATCAAATCTCTGAATTGTGAAATGTGCGGTTACACTACCTTTAAGTTATTTTTTGCGAAATAAAATCTAAACTATCAACAATTTTTGCGTGCAGGGGACATATGTACATGTTCACTTTTCATGTCAAGAAGTCAAAGGATTTACTATGGGAGAGTGGTTACGAAAGTGACATTTTTGAAATACCTGCCATAATTAAAAAAAAAAAACAATAAACATAACAAAATGAAACAACTTGCATATTTATGAGTAAACATTAAGCTACTATAAAATAGTAATTTGATTTCCACAGCTTATCTTGCTTCGATAGTATGGTTTAAAAAAAAGGGAAAATCAAATGTTACAACCGTCTTTTCCGTGGCATCGGTTTTAACACGGGAAAAGGCCAGTTGAAACACCATCTGAATGAAAGAGAAAACACCAATAGGTATTGGTTAAACTTCATATTTAATTCAAAAAATGTATTATACTCGGAATAAATACACACATACATTCATATACATACATATGTACTATTTGTAAAAAAAAATATCTATATAGGAACTGAGGTATCAGCAGATATCAGCATTGATATTTTATGATATTTCATATTTTATTCAAATTTTACTTCAAATTCAATTTGATTATATAGCTTCCATAATTTTAATCTTGAATATAAAAATTATTCAATTAAGACAAAATAAATATGAATACAATTCATAGTAATATCAATATGAATTGGAGTAATGTCAAATCCCAAACTTCTTATTCAGAATCACAGTTTCGGCATTGGAAGAAGCGCTGTTTTGATTTCTCTGCAAAACACCTAGAGTGGATCCACATTTTGCACAAAGTGCATTGGATCCATTGTTCCTTAGGAATAGAAAAACTATCCACAAACAGCATCTTCGTCTTCACTGGAATTTGCATCCAATGAATTCCTAAGTTTTGTTCTTCGTTTTAGTTTGCATTTCAAAACTGGACTTTTCTTAGGTTTGTTTTGTTTAATTTTTTAATTACTTCTTCTTCTAAAGCATTTTATTCAAGGGTGTCAGTTAGGATTGCTGTTCGACCTCTTTTTCGTCCACCTTGTGCGGGAGTTGCTGTTGGTTTCGATTTTGGATATGGCATAACGATTTTGGGAGAAAACGTGTCTGCAATATCAGCGGTTGCTGGTGAATTTGAATGAAGTACACGGCAGTGGCTCATTCGGGGCTTCAGCTGCAGATGGTCTATCAGTGACATTGCTTGGTGAAAACTCATGAACGCCGAAAATATTTGGATTTACTGGCCAAATACGGGATATTTGGCCAGATTTAGTGTTTTCAATAAAATGAGCAAGAGTGACATTGCAGATGTAATGAGCCTTTCCAACACCTCGAACTGATCTTCCATCTTTAAGGACTTCTGGGGGTCAATTCTGTATCTGTGAAACTGTGAAATGATAAGTTTTTTCACAACTTCACACACTATCCGATTCGCAATTTATGAAAAAATTAATAAAATGTCAAATGTGAAAAGCCCTGATAAAATATGAAAATTACAAAAACAAAATTATATTCAAAAATGAGTATCTTGTATCAAAAATGAGAGAGTTTCTCATTTTAGTACTAGTTAGTACATGTTTTGACAAATTTATCAGAATGAGTTCCAGAATCGCATTATGTGAGTTCATGAAATGTAAAAATGAAAAATGGCTGTGAAAACTGAAATGATAACTTGTTTATCACTTCACAGTTTCACAGATAGAGAATTGACTCCCTGCTGCTTTTATGAAAATTTCCCAGATTCGTTGTCGTGGCATTTTTTAATCACTCACGCGAAAAATTTCTATATTGTGTATTTTAAAATCTTAAAATAAAGTTTAGATATTCGCTGAAAATATGTAAACACAGGAAATGTCGTATACTTAAATATTTTTCGTGTGGACGATTGTAACATCTTACAACTACCCACACAACTCCCTATTTTCTTTTTTAAGAAATTAAATTAGAAATAAACAATTAATATAAAACCAATAAAACGAGCTACTGTGGAAATACTTTGTTTAAAAAATAAGTTCAATATTTTAAAATACGAGTATAAAAAAAAATCCGCCCGAAAAAAATTTCCGTTTCCGCCTAAATTTCACATTTCAAACTTTCTTTGACACATTGACGTACACTGACATTTAATTTTTTGTGGATGGGTGATTCTACAAACAATGGAATTAAATGATATACCAATTTCGGCACGACATTTTTAGATTCCAAAAGTCGTAAGAGTTGTTCTAGATGATCATTAGAACGTCCCTTTGCGTTGTTGAAAGCGGCCAGTTAAAAAAAATAAAAAATGACGATTTTAAGGACATGTTTTGAAAAAGGATGTTCAGGGTACTGAATTTTTTTTTAAGGGAACTGAATAAATCTTTATTTTTTTTTTACTTTCTCTAGGGTACACATTGAAATATAGAAATTAAATTTAATTATTCTTCATAAACATAAAAATTCATGGTAAATAAATATTATTTAGCATTTTATTAAGAGAATATAATATATTATAATTAAATATTTTTTTTTTCTAAGAATCAATTTAAAATAAATTATATTCTCTTTAAAAATTTTACAAATATTTCGCAATGAAGTTCGAAGTTCAATATAACTAAAAATTTCTCAGGTTTCTGAATAAAATATCATTTGCTCATTTATTAACTAGGAGACTGAGGCCAGGGGACTGAGGTTTTTCATGGATTTTGCGCAAAAAATGTATTAAGGTTTTACTTTAAAAAATAAAAATATATATATAATATTACAGTTTTATTAAACTTCTAACTATACTTCTAACAAATATGCCTTCTTACATACAAATTTGTTTTGTAAAACCTCACCAGAGGACTGATAATCTAAGGGGACAATCCACGACTTCTTGCACAAATGTCTTTTTCACAATACTAACATAAGAAACAGAATCGATTTGCACCACAATTTTATTGTAAGGAGATTTGGTACGTCAAATTGCCAGTGCTGGAAATTCGATCGATATCCTAGTTATTGATTTTTTCGACTGTTTCAATATACCAGGAGACTGATACAAAAAGCGGAGGACAAAGTTTAATTAAGTTTTTTTGTAATAAAATAAATTACTTAAAAAATATTTATCTATTTCGTAGCAAAGATGTGTTATTTTCCGTAACTTTGGTGCAATTCATCTAAGTATGAGACCTGAAATAAGAGAACGGTAATAATTTTTCTTTGCGAAAACGCACTGGGGACCAGGGTTGCGAATTTTTGAATTAAAAAATTCTTAAGTCATAAGTCTATAGATGACTTGTGAATTAAAAAAATTTAATTCATAAGATATTTGGTGACTTATGAATTAAAAAAAAATTAATTCACAACCCCAAAGTGACTTATGAATTAAAAAAAATTTAAATCCTAAGCTACTAAGTGACTTATGAATTAAAAAAAATTTAATTCACCACCTACCAAGTGACTTATGAATTAAAAAAAATTAAGTCATCAGGGAGTAAGTGACTTATGAATTAAAAAAAATTTAAGTCATGAGCAACAAAGTGACTTATGAATTAAAAAAAATTTAATTCACCACCTACTAAGTGACTTGTGAATTAAAAAAAATCAAGTCATCAGGGAGTAAGTGACTTATGAATTAAAAAAAATTTAATTCACAAGTCAGTTGGTGACTTGTGAATTAAAAAAAATTTAATTCATAAGTTAGTTGGTAGATTGGAAATTTTTAAGCTTGTTTTGACTACATAATTATTTAATTATTAACGAAAGCTTTCAAATCTAGTTTTTAAATCATAAGATTATCACGCTAGCTTATAAATTATCCATTTCATAATTTTTCTAGTCAGCATTTATCCATTAACTTATGAATTAATTTTTTTTTAATTCATAAGTCACTAAGTTGGTTTTGAATTAATTTTTTTTAATTCATAAGTCACTTACTTGCTGATGATTTGAATTTTTTTAATTCATAAGTCACTTACTTGCTCATGACTTGAATTTTTTTAATTCCTAAGTCACTTAGTAGCTTGGGAATTAAAATTTTTTAATTCATAAGTCACTTACTTGCCCATGACTTAAATTTTTTTAATTCATAAGTCAGTTAGTAGGTTCTGAATTAATTTTTTTTAATTCATAAGTCACTAAGAAGCTTATGATTTAATTTTTTTTAATTCACAAGTCACCAACTGACTTGTGAATTAAATTTTTTTTAATTCATAAGTCAGTTCGTAGCTGCTGAATTATATTTTTTAATTCATAAGTCACTCACTAGCTTGTGAATTAAAGCCAAGCTTAAGCTAACAAGTGACTTAAGCTTTTGCAACCCTGCTGGGGACACGTCAGGGGACTGAGAATCAAACACTTTGAAGAATTTTTTGAGCAAAAGATAAAATAAGGTCAAGCTAATAATATTGTTAACAAGATTTAATTTTATAAAAAAAAATCAGATTAAATAATTGAACGGATTTTAAAATATTTCTTGGACCACCGAAAATTCCATCGTTTGTAGAATCACCCGGATGCATTCAGTATCAATTTGCACATTTAAAAATTAATGATTCAAAATAGCTTTTTTGGACTTTAGTCCACAAAAATTGGCGTTTCGTCCCGGCGATCTCACATAGTCTCAACAGTTGACTGTGAGGGCCTTGTCAATACGCCAATTTTTGTGGAATAAATGCCAAAAAAGCTTTGTTGAATCAATAATTCATCAACAGGGTGTGGCCGTGGCGCGATGGATGTGTGCTCGCCTGTGAACCTCATGATCACAGGTTCGATCCCTGCCGTCGTCTATGTCGTTTTATAATTCCATTAAAAACCTTCTAATATTGTCATCAATGGGTTGCTGGTTAACTCATTACATGTTGTTCAGACATAACACTAATAATATGTAATTGAGTTAAACTAGTATACCCAACAAGGATGAACACGAATAAAATAATGTGAATTATAAGCGACACAGAAATAAGACACGGCATTCTCCGCTTTAGTTCAGCCGCCATCCCTGGAGATAAAATATCTGAGACAACAACCTTCAGTATCAGAACATCGTGCCACACATTTTTCTTATCCTTCTTTCTCTTCCTTAACTTCACGCCCGCGCTGTGTTCAAACATTTAAAGGGTAATTATAATCCCTTGAGCGCGTGAGTTACATATCTGTATGGTGACCTTAAGCACCATTAGGTTAATCACCTCTCCTCAAAGCATTTTCCCATAAAGTAAGAAGATACTTTTTGGCAAAATGCTAAATTAGCACATAAGAATTAATTGTAAGACAATGTTATTAGTTGTCCAATCAGCATATTATAATAAAGCAATGCAACCATATCTGATTGAACAACATAGTCATGTATTTTAGAATAAGTTAGTCTTAACCGAAACCTCGAGTAATAAAGACCTTTTAAAAAGAAAAACAAATATACTTTTTCTTAACTGGCGCAGTCGGTGCAACACGATCGATTTTTTTTTTAAGTGTGAGAGTGATTGTTTAAATAAAAATATTTGTTGTTTAGAAGAAAACTCGCAACAGCATACAAGTAGCCGAGCATTGGTGATCATGAAGGAAATCGCCTACATAAGAGAATTTTCGGGTAGTAAACAAGAGCTGACCCAATTCATAAATGCTGTGGATAACCACATGAATCTCACACCAGAAGACCTGCCATGTGGACGGCGATAAGTCAGTGCAAAGTGGTGGGAAAAGCCAAGGAGCTGCTACTAACAAACAACACTAGCACCTGGGGAGAAGCTAAAAAAATTTTGAAGCTGTCATTCCGGCCAACCATCGACCAAGGGGAAGTGACTCGTCGTATCAACAATATAACAGTAAGTTCTGTGTTAGATTTAATTAATAAAATTGACTACATATTAACGGATGTTCATACAGTTATCATGTATGATAATAATAAACATTCTTTGAAAATAATGTTATATTCCTTAATAAATAATAAAATAAGGGAATTAGCGGCAGGGAATTTAGCTAGGGAAATAAGAGACGAATATGACTTACTTAAAGTCAAAAGTATTTTATATTCGTATGTCGGGTTCGATGAAGGAATTATAGTCAAGACTAAATACTATAACAGACAAAATCAACATTTAAAGTCGACAGAACGAACATACCGACAAAACAACCCACAACCACTAAATAACTTTAGATCGACAAATTACCAACGACAAAATAATGATTCCAATTGTACTAGAACGAACAACACAGATAGACGACATACATATACTAATGCTCAGACAAACCAAAACCAACGAAACAACGATAACTATAATAATTATTCCAGACAGTCCCGGAATAGACAAGAACCAATGGACGTTGATAATATAGATCAACGATCTGCCGGTGTCGTAATAGAGGAAATTCATTCAATAGAAGCTCCGGTTTTTTCTGAATGTAGCCTCTCCGGTAGGAAAATACAAATAGTATTTGCATTCAAGAACCAAAAACATATATGCCTACTAGATACAGGGTCAACAATGAGTTTAGTAAATACAAATAAAATAGACTGTAGTTCATATAACGTACTGGATGAACAGACCTTAAACTTGTCTACTGTAAATAGTCAAAGTAAGGAAAAATTAAAAATTTTCCAGGTCCCAGTGCCTACAGAATTTGGATACCCTAAAAATGTTTTTGTTAGAGCATATGGGAAGCATTTAGGAGACAAAGCATATAGTCTTTTGTTAGGAATGGATGTACTTAGTAACTTGGTAGAAAGCATAAACATTTTAAAAAGGGAAGTGCTTCTACAAAATAAAACTGTACTTCCAATTGTTTTAGAAGTACAACCGTCTATACAGTGTTATGAGTTGGAGGGTAGTAATGAAATAAATTTAGACGATTTGAAAGCTTTCGAAAAACAGGAAATACAAAATCTGCTTGAAAAATATAAAAATCTGTTATATAGAGATGGAGACCAACTAACCAATTGCGAAAGTATTTTCCATGAAATAAAGTTGTCCACAGACCAACAGATAAATGCTAGACTTTACCGTTTGCCTAAAAAACATGAAGAGGAGGTAACAACCCAAATCAATGAAATGGAAAGGCAGGGTATTATACGCAAATCTAGCAGTCGATACGCTTCACCAATCGTAGTAGTTGCTAAAAAACCAGATAAAGAAGGAAAAGTTAAGTATAGAGTATGTGTCGACTATCGAGCTCTTAATGACATAACTGTAGACGATAAGTATCCGTTACCAAATATCGAAAGTATGCTCGATAAGTTAGGAAGATCTCAGTACTTCTCGACCCTTGATTTAGCAAAGGAATATCATCAAATAAAGGTGCATCCTGATGATATACATACATAAGACTGCATTTGTTACACCAAACGGTCTATATGAATACACCAGAATGCCCTTTGGGCTGAAAAACGCCCCAGCGACATTCCAACGTCTGATATGAAATTCTCAGAGAGTACATAGGCAAGATCTGCACAGTTTATCTGGATGACATCCTCATATTTTCGACGTCATTAGAAGAGCACATATCATCTTTGTAAAAAATATTTCAAAAATTAGCCGAACACAATCTTAAGATACAGTTAAGTAAATGCTCTTTTCTAAAGAAAAACACAGAATACTTAGGTCATATACTTACTTCAGAGGGAATGAAACCTAACCCGAGTAAAATAGAAGTAATCCAGAAATATCAATTGCCCCAGACAATCAAGCAATTACAAGGATTCTTAGGCAGCACTGGATTTTATAGAAAATTTATTGCTGATTATTCAAAAATAGCGTACCCGATGGTGAAATATCTAAAGAAAAACATGAAAATAAATTGTAACGACCCAGAATACATTCAAGCCTTTGAACGATTAAAAGCAAATCTTACTAAACACCCAATACTCAAATTTCCGGATTTTAACAAACAATTTTCTCTTTTCACTGATGCTAGTAATTTTGCTTTAGGAGCTGTTTTAACTCAAGAAGAACAGCCAGTATGTTATGCCTCCCGAACATTAAACGACCATGAAAAAGATTATTCCACAACAGATAAAGAATTTTTGGCAATAGTGTGGGCCACCACATACTTTAGACCTTATCTTTGGGGGCAGAAATTCAAAATAATCACTGATCATATGCCTGTGAAATATTTAAATAAAAAATATAACGGAAAGGAATTTAGTCAAAGAGTTCAAAGAGGACTTCTTAAATTACAAGAGTTTGAGTTTGAGATTGAGTACATAAAAGGTAAAGAAAATAAAATCGCAGACTTTTTAAGTAGAATCCCAAAAGACATTAACGAAACATCAGCAACAGTACATTCAGCTGACGAACAACTTTTAGATCACATACAAATCAAAGAAGGAATTGTAAATCTTTACCAAACACAGTTAATATTAACTAATTCTGTGCAAAGTGAAATAAAGATACAACACAATAAAACCATAATTCAGGTAGATATGACGAAAGATGATAATTACTGGAGAGATTTATTTCAAAGAACCATTAAATCAGGAACAATAGGAATTTATTCAGAAGTAGCAGATACCGAATATAATAAAGTGCAAAAAGTACTTATTGAAATGTATGGAAATGGCAAAGAAGTTACATTTTACAAGCTGACTAAGAGAGCAAGAGACCTAGAAAAAGTTGAAGACGCTCATAAACAAATATCCTTATATCACATAGAAGAAAGTAATCACTCAGGTATAGTGGAAACATATTACAAATTGAAAAACAAAATATATTTTCCAAGGCTTATACAGGAAATTTCAAGAGTAATAGGAAATTGTCAGACTTGTCAAGAGGGAAAATACGACAGGAAACCAATAAGACCTAAACTCAGACTCACAGAAACCCCAGTTAAAGGAAACGATGTTTTGCATATGGATGTTTACCATTTCAATAAATTAACATACCTGACATTCATTGACAAATTTACGAAAAAGGCTTATGCATACAATTTAAGCTGTAAGAATTGGACAAGTAAACTAGAATGCATAGATGAACAACTAAGTAAATTCGGGAAACCAAGAAAAATTATCTGTGACAATGAATTCAATTCAGAAAATATCAAAGAATACTTCAGGGAAGAAGGAATAGAAATACATATGACTAAACCAAACTCACATACTGGAAACTCAGATATAGAGAGATTCCACTCAACTTTACTAGAAATTTTACTGACGATAAAAAATAAAGACATTTCGACTAATCGTAAAATACATAAGGCCATTTCGATATACAATAGTAGATACCATTCAACAATAGGTATTAGCCCAAACGAAGCAGAAAATGCAAATACAACAGATTTGAGAAACAGAATCGAAACTAGGAAGATAACAAATGATAGATAAGAGAAATATTTCTAGGGAAAATTATGATGAAAAAAGAAAGGAAGGATACATCAGAAATTATAAACATTTAAGACACAAAAACGAAACATACTATAGAAAACATAATTTACAAAACGTTGACTCAACAAATCTGTGGCAACAAGGAAAAACGACATAAGTCAGTTTTTGCTACTTTTCAGGAGAGCGATTTGAATGTTTAGTGTGCAATTACAAATCAGGTACAAGACTTATGGACAAAGTTTAAACGCGAAAATAACTAAAATCACTGTAAGATGTTATTTGAATTTAAAAAGAATTAGTTTTATGTCAATTTATAGCTAATTTTGATAAAAAACATGACTTATGTCGTTGTTACTTATTTAAACTTTAAATAAGGAATAAGGAAAATGTACACAAGTCAACTTGTGTCTGGATTTTTTACGTAAAGGATTTTGGAAAAACTACACAAGTCAACTTATCTGCGTGTAAGCTTCAATTATACTTTGGAAAAAGAACACAAGTAAACTTATGATCGCGATTAAAAAATATAATTGTTTTGGAAAAAGAGCATAAGTAAACTTATGTGTCTGTTGATTTGGTTATTCTTTATGGAATAAAATCATAAGTAGAAAAGAAAAATTAAAGAATTGTACTTATGTTGTTTTTCCATACGCAAGTTCTGTAGATACTAACTTATGTCGTTTTTCTTTTGTCTTTAGTTCCTTAACGGTTTGAGATAAAAATACGAAAAAAATATGACAGACGGAATGGCTTTTTGCGCATCGGATGATATAAAAAACTCATTTTCGACATAAGTCGACTTATGCTGTTTTTCCTTGTTGCCACAGAAATATTAAAAGACCAAATAAATTTGCAGATAATCTTGTAGCTGCAGGTGATCCTCTGCATGATGGTAATGGGGGTAACAGAAGCAACTCTAATAATAACGTTAGGAATAGACTTTTATAAACTTGAAAACACTAAAATTGGACTTATGAAACTTGACCAAGACAGACTTATAATAGCTTTGGTACTACCAAAAGAAAATTTTTTTAACTCAACTAAAAATGATTATGCTAATCCCAAATAATGAAAAGAAAGAAATAGATATGGACAATTTAAAATTTTTTGAAATAAATAACATTAAATATGATTATAATCCTAGTAACTTTTATTTTAAAGATCTAAACATAAGTAAATCATGTATAACAAAGGATTTGTGTACTTTTTGTTATAATAAAGAAATTAAAATTGAAAAAATTGACGACGATACGTTAATATGTAAAAATTTGGAAAGAGAAAATGTAATAAATAATTGTGATAATAGAAAATTAAATTTAACATAAAATTTTATATTAAATATTAATAACTGTTCCATAAAAATATTCAATGTAACAATTTTTAATTATATATTTTTATTATTAAGAAAAAATAAATTTAAATGTTATAGATAAGTTAAAGTTCGAAGAAATTTCTAAAATTCAACAAATTGAAAATTTGCATAAAATTAATGAAATATAAGTCAAATCAGTAATGTATTAATGTTTTTTATAATTGTAATAATTCTTATTGTAATATTTTGTATAGTCAAGACAAATAGAAAATTAAAAATTCAAGTAAATAGTATAATGAAGCCACCAACAAAAACTCCATCGATTCAGGAGAATCTTAAATTTAAGGGGGGAGAAGTTACATATCTGTATGGTGACCTTAAGCACCATTAGGTTAATCACCTCTCCTCAAAGCATTTTCCCATAAAGTAAGAAGATACTTTTTGGCAAAATGCTAAATTAGCACATAAGAATTAATTGTAAGACAATGTTATTAGTTGTTCAATCAGCATATTATAATAAAGCAATGCAACCATATCTGATTGAACAACATAGTCATGTATTTTAGAATAAGTTAGTCTTAACCGAAACCTCGAGTAATAAAGACCTTTTAAAAAGAAAAACAAATATACTTTTTCTTAACTCGTGTAGATTATAAAAAAAAAAAAACAAGTCCAATAATAGTTCTAAGTCTTCTACTTGGCTGATTTATTTCAGTAGGATATAGAGTTTGTATTCTATCTTTGCTATCTGGTCATCCTATTTTAATCCCCTTGAGGAAAGAATCGAATTTTAGTTCTACCGATTGAATCAAATCATTAGAGGCATTTTCGATAAAATTTGAAAAGACCGAAACCAATTTGAAACAGCTACCCAGTTCTAGCAAGCCGATGTAACTCATAACGAAAATCTTTTTTTTTTTAACTCTTCATCATTGTTATCTATATTGTATTTGATTTGATTTAATCAATAACTGTAAGTAGGCTTTTCATCTTGTTTTTCCACAAAGATTGGAGCAAACAATTTATCTGTCATGTTCCCGGAAAGAAGCCAGCATTTATCTCAAGTTTGGCATTTTACGTTTCAAATCTATGTAAATATTTCAGTCCTTATATTGGTTAAAGTATAGGGTATCTACATATTTCACCAAAAAATATTCAATGTCAAAAGTCCGACTTTCTGTAATGTATAAAAGGACAGGGGCAGAAAAGCTTCTAAAAATAAATTGGTGCAAAACATCAACAAACTGACATCTGGCAACCAACCTGACCTTTAATTTAACAACAGAGTTAATTGAATTAATTTTGTTTGTTTAAATTAAATATTACAGACAAATCTTATGATTTTGAACGAAACGCCAACCATTATTGGAGTTGATATCCGGTCTTGCATTTTATCCGGTTTTACATATAATCTACATAAAATTCTGATCTTTTGTAATAAATAAAAATAAATATTAATTTCTCTCGAGGAACTAATTCCAAACCTAAGGTTATGGAAGAACCATAAAATTTCAACTTCACATTTTGACAAAACGTGAATTCATCTAAAAGTTTATTGCCACATTCGACATAAGTTTAATCAAAAAATTCATGATTTCACCATTGATATAAAATCAGTCAAATCCAAACACAAAGTTTGATGTCTTTTAATTTTGTTGATTGAATTATAAAAGTAATTGTGAGAACCAGTTGATTTGAATATAATCAGCATTTTACGACTCATATTCGTTTATAACCTGCCAAAGTCTTGGACATCGAAGATCCATCGTGTCGTCATAAAAACATGAAAATTAGCATTTTACATTTTATTCAATTTTATTAAAATTGAAATTATACTGACACATCCGGGCGGGAGACGACTTTCAAATTGTTTATTACATTTCCCAAATTTGTTCGTGTTCGAGCTTCAGTCAAAATTTAGTCGTCATTCAAGAAAAAAGAGAGTGAATGTGAAATGAATATGACAAGATTGGCACTACCTTCGTTCGTTTTCAGACTTGGATAAGATCTCTCCTCGTCAGCCATCAGCAGTATGAAAGCGTGCAGGAGCCACGGGCTGCTACCCTACTAGAACTTCCACCATCTTCGGCTCCGCACCAGACGACAATCAATGTCTCACCGGACAACAACAAAGTATTTTTTTAAATTACTCAAGATGACCAAATGTCCGAATGAAACTTCAGACCAACTGACAAGTAGGAAATCAACCATGACGCTGCATCGTCGGTCGTAACGCCTGATTGACGCGCAGAATCCCGAGAGGAATGAGGAACGGAAATATGGAATACCAAACCGAAACCAAGAGCTCTAGTCAAACCAACCAACCAACCAGTCAGTCAGCCAGACCCATAGCTAGAGTCAGATCCAAGCAAAAAGCCAGTCACTGTTTGTGGGCATAAAAAATTAGTTTCATCAAGCCAGGATTAGTGTCAGAGAAGTGTTAAATGGACTGGAGGTAGTTTGATGTGCGACAGCTACGCTCGTATTTCTATATTACCACAACTCGTCCCGTCTACAAGGTATCTCAATGGGCCGCACGCAAGGCACGAACGTGGACGCGGACGCGGACACGGACTCAGAAGACTATAGAGAGGAGTTGTGGCTCTGAACATTTGACTTGAGTTGGCTTTTGGCTTTGATGGAAGGTCAACACAATGGGTTGAGTGCCAAGCTGATTGATATTTTTGTTCGTTAGGTGTGCGCTGCTGCTGTGGCTATGTGGCTGTCAAACAGTAGGCGTGTAGGCGTTGCCCCTACGAATGTTTGTTTAATTAGCAATTTTACGGAATTATACGTCACAATTATTGAGATGTGAAAGATATGCGCCAAGATGTGGGAGATTATTCAAATTCAAATTCATATTCGCGCCATCGCAACGCCATCGCGATGTGACAAGATCGACATATTTGGGCTAACCCGAATCGAACACATTAAAAACTTAAGAGGGGTGAAAGCAACCCGATCTTAAGATGAGTTTAATATGCAGACTTTTTATGTTAGACTAAAAAATTTTAATATTTAATTCTTTTTTTTATTAGTTTTGTTGAAAGAAACAAAATATTCGACCTTGGTATTGTGCTCTCCACTGCCGACATAAGCAGGGTTGCCGCTGGGCAACTATTTGAAATCGTTTTCATAAAATAATAAATCAAATTTCCCAAAACCGACATCAGTTCAAAGATCTTTTCATGCAAAATTTTCAACGGGACTACTTTTTACTTTTAAAATAAAACAAACTAAATTTTTTTAAAATTATTTCAAAAAATAAAATACGTGACTGGGAACTTGCTCTAAAGCTTAAGAGAATCAGAATTTTAAAAATTGATGTTATGAGGGAAAAATTTTCAGAAACATAAAATGTGTTTCTTAAATGACTAAGATAGCTCCTTAAGTAGTGTAAGCTTAAAACAGAATGCCATGAGATTTCAAAAGCAAATATTATTTAATTCAAGAACAAAACTTTTAATAAAGATTTTTTCCAAAAGGGAATATGCATCTTGACAGGGGATTATTCCACCACAGTACTAAAGCTATATCCGTTTAATTGGCTATCATTAATTCATCTGTTTTGTCCAATTAACAAGGAGAGTAAAAGCGTTTAACAACAATTGCAAATGATTAATTTTTTTTATAAAGGTAGGTCATCTTGTCGGGACACATTTCCCCCAATTTCGATCGAAAAATCATAGTCAGCGATAAGGCCTATATTTGGATGAATGGGTTCGACGAAAAGCAAACTTGAGGAATTTAGGACGATCACAATCTACACGAGATCCACCCAATGGCAATGCATTCAAGAAAAGTCACTGGTTGCAGTGAAATTGGGGATCAGTTCATGAGAACGAAGTTGGAAAGGACATCAAAATGGATATATTTCACGAGCGATTTACGAACATGGTTATCTCACGCGAAGGGAATATGCATTGGCCACCGAGATCGTGCAATTTGACCCGTTAGGATTCTTCTTGTGGTGTTTTCTTAAGTCATATGTATTTGCAAAAAAAAAAAAAACAAGTTACCACTGCCCTGAAAGAAAACATAATAAATGCCATTAGTCAAATGCAGCTTAATTTATGCGCCAGAGTTATGGAAAAGTGGACGTTACGGAAGTGCGCCACCCAGCAAATCTGCGGCAGACATTTGAATGATTTTCTGTTTCGTACATAAAACTATTTTCTATTTTATTCTACTTCGTTCTAAGCAAATGCAATATACAAAACACAGTTTGTTTTATTTAAATCAGAAGATAAAAAATCCTTAATGAAAAAGCCTTTAACTGAAGTGGTTTTTACAAAAAAAAATAAGTTTTTGCATATAAATTTTTCAAAGCAATAAACAAATGGAACGTCATTTTTAAGTTTCTATTATTGTGCAAATACAAATTTTATTTAAAAAAAAATCTTTGAATGGTTTTGCTTATATCGATTTTTAAATTGGTGTGGGAATGCATAAACAGTGTAAATAAACTTGGAAGAACATGGTCACACTTCATTGGGTACCAGCACACGTGGGTGTTCATGGAAACGAACGGGCAGTCTCCTAAGCAAAAATTGGCCCATCTACCCATTTAACAGGGCCTGAGCCTTATTGCGGGCTAGGAGACAACGATATCAAAAAAAAAATTAAGCAAGAAGACGAGAAACGTAAATACAAGAAGTGGAAAAAAAAGTTTTGGCACGCCAACTTTAAGTTTTTTTATTATTTTTCAAATGAAAATTAAATTTCCAAAAGAATATTGACCCCTTTTCGAGATATCGAATTTTCAAAAAAAAAAAGATTTTTTTTAATTCAAAAAATAGTTTTTTTAAGTTTTGAAATGCAATGTTTTTCAAACTTATTAGAAGCTTCTCTATAAAAAAAACTTCATTAAATCCGTTATTCCGATAGTGAGAAATTAAAAATTTAAAAAAATGGTTCTATTGTAGGTAGTCTGTAATATCTTAATTAAAATTTTTATTTATTAAATTAAACATCGTTAGAATTTATTGAAAGAAAAAAAAATATCAACATTCTAAGTGCCGTTTTTGAGAAAAATACGATTTTCGAAAACCAATTTTTAACTTTTGTATGGTGGCTACCATTATTTTTAGGTAAAATCAAATTCCTTTTCTCATGTCTTGTAGACTGTATTAAGAAACTATTATATGTCAAGTTAAAAAAAAAATCGAGCTAGACATTTTGAAAATATTGAGTTTTGAAAAAAAAAATTGGAAACTTTTTATAAATCCAAAAATAAAATTTTTGAAAATTTCAATACATAATAATATTCAAAATATTGGGAAACTCTAGTATGAAAAAAAATATCAAAATCGTATGAACGGTTTTTGAGAAAATAAAAAAAAAAAAGAATGGTTCAGGGGGTACCATTAATAACCATTTTTATTAAATTGTTTTTTCAACCATTAGCTAGTTTTAACTAAATGAATTTTTTTGATTTTTTTTTTTAAATCTCGAACAATTTTTGAAAAAAGAAAATATGTATGTATTTATAAAATTTGGAAAAAAAAATTGTATGGCAGGTACGTTATTTTTGGTCTTAAACAAAAAGAAAAAAACGTGTGGGGGAAAAAATTAAAAATGATATCTATCAAGTTTAAAGAATATAGGCCGAGCCGTTTAGGCTGTAGTCGAACAGACAGACAGACAGACAGACAGAATTGCGAGACCCACTTTTTTCGTCTTCGCCATTACGTAGTGTCAACTTTGATCAAAATCTTGAGTTCTATTTTCTTGCGAATACATAACTTGCCTTACAGTAACTATAAGTCGCAAATAAAAATTGAAATTAACACAATACTGACTGTATACTTACCATAGAACGACTTTATTGAATTATGGGGTTAATGAGTTAATGTGTTTTTTTTTTTGAAATTTTAATTATAATTTTATTATAAAAACTTTAAGTTAACGTGCTAAAATTTTTAATTTTTTCCTAAAAATTTTTAAAAATTAAATTTATAAAACTTTTTTCGTTTTAAGAAACCGCTAAGAAATCAGATGGCGTTCTGTTTTTATCTGCAACTACTTAAACAGTTGATTTAGCCTTTATAAAATGAATTTTATGCTAATGAATATTTTTCTCTAATAACAAAAATTTTGAACAGTCTTGTTCTAAGGTATTCATATGCTTAAAGTTAACAATTTGCTAACTTTAAAGTTGTTTTGTAAAGCTTACTTAATTTTAAACCTTTTGTAACTAGTATCGTGTTAAGGTAATTTTTTTAATAAATTGCTTCTGAACACGCCTTAAAAAATAACAGTTAAAAACAGAAAAAAAACTATATCGTGCTAATACTAAAAAATAAAATAAATGTTTGATGGTTTTGAGTTCAATATATTGTTAGAGATACTCGTAGTATGGTGCTTAACTAAAATAAACTTTGCAAAATCTTTGTTTTAACCAATTTATCAAACTAAAACAGTTTTAACGTCATAGGTACTATTTTGACTTAAGTTTTGCGGCATTTGTTCTTAAAATTTTAAGCTTATAACATAAGAGTGGGTTCATGCGACCCAGTCATGAATTTTAATCAATTGCTAAAATAGTTTGAGTTCGGATAATGGAATGCCATCAGATTTCTAGAAAAACTATGAATTTATACAAACAAAATTTTAAAATCGTTAAATTAAGATTTCAGATATTGTATTTATCTTCGAAATTTCTTTTAAATTTTGATATACGAAATTGATAGGAATATCAAGTTTAAGTAGTTGACAATATACTTTTAAGGACATATCTATGTAATTGTAAAAAGCTATAGGTATTGGATTTGAAAAAATATACTTATATACATATATTTTTCTTAATAAAAAAAATGTTTTCGAAATTTTGTGTATACAATATTATTTCAAATTCAAAGGAGCTCCTTTATAATTATATTGATCAAAATCAGTTGTTCCATTAATTAATGTCGAAACTCAATAAACGCTTGTATGGACAGGTACCGTTAGTAGAATCTTTTGTTAATTTTTTTCCACCAAAATGTATTTTGTTTTTCAAGATCATTTCATACCGTAAATTTTGGAGGAAAACAGGACTCCAGGGAGTCACCGAAGACAACAACAACTTTGAAAAAAATCTTTTCTGCGGCTTAAGCTACAGGTCGAGATACAGACGTACAGAGGCACCGTTGCAATCGCGGTTTGCAGCTCGTTATGTCAAGTTGATAAAAAACTCGAGTTTCATATATTCTTTCAAATGCTAAACTTGCTATAAATATAGCACATTTATGGGAAGTAAAAGCAACTTGTATGCTATTTTAAAAACTTTTAAAATTCTATGCCACTTAAACACATAAGAGTTAGTATACGTGCGGTTGAATCAGTCATGAATTCTTTTTGTTATTGTGAAATGAAAATTGGATTCATTCAACAATTATAGCGCATATAAAGAAATTGTGTGGAAATTAAGAGTATTTTGAAATGATTTAATTTTCTTCCCAGTAATGAAATGAAAATTATACTCCAGTGATCAAATTTAATCCCTAGGTTAAGTTTTGATGACATTTCCACTTCACTTCTATCGAAAATTAAACTAGGGTTCAAATTTAGCACATTTGTCTTCCTTTATAGTAAAACGAGCTCTTCTGGTTCCCAAATGTTGTTCCAATTGATCCCACATCTCATCTTATTAAAAACAAAATTTGGTAACCCTAGGTGAAACCAATCCCAAAAACCATGTAAATCATAATTTTATAGCTTTTCGTGCAGGAAATTTCGGAATTTCCGATTTATTTTCAGCTGAATCCTAATTGGATTTTGGTTTCTGTTTTTCGGCTATTTGGACCATAACAAAAGTTTAAAACTCGTTTGCACGAAGAAGCCCAAAATTTATTTTTATATTATTAGGTTGCACATACCTGATTTGTTCCTGCTGCTGCGGCTGCTGTTATATGGTATTTTTTTATTCCTTCTTTGGTATGATTGAAATATTAAAGAATCCACTTCTTATTGGAAACAGCGACTTGAACTTGAGCCTGGTGAATTGAGGTATTTTTACACTTTAGAAAAATTGCAACCATTACCCAAAACTATTACTAATAATTAGTTTAAATAAAAAGGCACAAAATATGATTATCGGCGACTGACACCGTTGTGATGTAAGAACTGATAAATAATTTTCAACAAGTTTATCAATGGAAATGGAATAGTAAAAAACTAAGCTTTATCAACAACTACTGAGCGGGCTTATCAACTGTCATAAAGTTTACAGTTAACGTTATCACGATCATAATAGTACACCTTGACTAACTTACAGACGAAAACTGAAATGCATTGTTGTTGTATTTTTGTTGTGGAATTAAAAAACAAAAACGAAATTTCACCAACGCAAAAAGATCTGTTTATGACAAAAAGACACAATTTCGTTTTCAATCTAACACAATATTGTCACCAAAGCTAATCGTTTCATTTTATAACGCAATATAATGGAGGGCTATAAGTTGTAGTAAAAGAGCAGGTAATAAATATTTACATGAAAAGTACACAAAAACGAAACACTGCTGTTGACAAAATTCCAAAACTATTTTTTGACGTTAGGCAAATAGGTCTTATGTCAGAATTTGCAATTTTCGGTAAATTGAAAATACGAGTAAGTAATGATTGAGTTTTATAGCTCTATTCTGGATTCTATTCAATTGGTTTAAATAAGTATAATAATGGCACCTGTCCGGATATGAGAGATACATATACTCATGTTTTCGTCGGATGTATGCAATTCAAGATGGTAGCCAGTTTAGAACATGAAATACATTTCTCTCATCGTTTAAGAAAACCTGAGCATCTCACAGCGTTTTTTGGCTACGTATGATCTATTACAGTGTTTTTCAAACTTTTTGAGTACGCGACCCCTTTGCTAGTAACAAAATTTTGGCGACCCCCCATTATAATGTGTCAATTATTTAAAAAGCTACATACACTGAACCTCTTCCAAGCTCGGTCTAATCACACAAGATTTTACTTATTCGCGATGAAATTTTTTCCAGTATTGCCAAAAAAAAAATTGTAGGAGGCCTTGCAGTAATTTTCAGTTTTTGAATTCTTAAGTGCGCATCAGAATTGTCATTTAATTTTTTTCAACTGAAAGTAAGTACTTATTTAAAAATTAAGTGTTGTGTTCTGTTGTTTACGAGTGATTATGGACAAGTTTCTCAAAAGACCGTGGCAGCCTTGCACGTCCGGTGCAAGTGGAAGCAGAGGAAGCAACAAAAAAAAAAAAATAGACTTTATGACGTAAAATATCTTAAATATGGTTCACAGTTTTAAATAATAAGCCTCAATGTGTTCTTTTTTGTGAAATATTATTTGCCGAAAGTATCAAAGCTTATGCGACATCTCTCAATAAAACATTCCAAAGCGACATCTCTCAATAAAACATTCCAAAGAAGCAGATAAGTTGTTAGAATTTTTCGAACGAAAATTGAAATCCCTTAACCAGTAACAAAGTACTGTGGTTCAGGTAAGAAAAATAAGTCTTATTTGAATGCCCTTTATTATTTTTGGATCAAAAATAATTGTATCTGTTTTTGTCTGAACGTAATCGCGATCTAAATGCATACATATGTACATAGGTAAAAGGGTATGTACATGTACTGAAAGGCTTTAATTCGCGAAAAATACCTACGCTTTTTTCCATATTTGATCTATTTTGCTACATACATTATGTATTGTAATTTTGATTTACTGTTTTGTTTGATAGATTATTTTTGTTTCAAAATATGTTTTAGTTATCGAGTGCCAATGAGAAAGCTTTGTAGTTAGCTATCAAGTAGCATACCGAGTCGCCAAAGCAGGGAAACCTGATACAACTGCTGAGAATCTTATTTTGCTTGCGGCCCTTGATATGGTTGAAATTATTTTGGGCAAATGTAGGCAGATAAACTTAAAAATATACCACTTTCTGACAATACAATTGAGCGGAGAATAAGTGACATGGTCGTTGACATTCAAGAACGATTGAAAAATTAAAGAAGCGTCCACATTTTGCTTTGCAACTGGATGAATCTACGGATGTTTCAGACTGTGCACAGTTTGTGGTATTTGTTCATTTTGAAGCAGAGGAAAACGTGTAAGAAGAAATTTTATTTTGCAAGGCTCTTCCTGCTAATACTACTGGCCAGTGTTTGTACGATATGTTTTTAGAAAGCTCACAGGACAACGAGATTGATTGAACAAAATGTTTTGCTATTTGTAGCAATGGTGCTAAAAAGTGGGCTCATTGCAAAATTAAAATTAATAATGCCAAACGTTTCATGGACACACTGCCCTCTTCATCTAAAAGTCCTGGCATCCAAGGTGTTACCTTACTTACTAAATTAAATGATGTGCTTTAAGATGTGATTAGAGTTGTGAACTCTATTTAAGGCAAGGCCTTGCAAAGTCGGCTGTTTAGGATCACATGTGATGAAATGGGTTCACTCCATCAAAACCTCCTTTTTCACACAGAGGTCATATGGCCGTAAAAAGGAAAGGTATTGACACATTCTGGAATTGAAAGCCGAATTATTGATGTTCTTACAAGATTCAAAATCTAAAAATTCGGATCATTTTTCTGATCCCATCTGGCTCTTAAAGTTATCATTTCTTGCTGATCTTTTCAACCACTTAAACATTTTGAATAAGAGCCTCCAAGGGAAAGAAGAAAGCATTATAACTGCAAAAGATAAAATCAGAGGATTCCTCGCAAAACTTTACAAACAAACAATTTTGATTATTTTCCCTGCTTTCAGAAGATCCTCGAAGAAATTTCATCAGATGAATCGATGTCATTAAGCTCTCATATTCATCTCATGGTACTGAGTTTGCATAATTTAGAGAAGAAACTATTAAAGTTACTTTCCGGAACTGGATTCTGAAAGTGGAGATGGACAAAAATGGGTTTTAAATCATTTTTTGAATATGTCGATCAAACTCGCCAATCTACCATCGGTAAAGAGGAAAGAAAATCATTAAGATTTAGCTCCAGATGGCATACTGAGGATGAGGATGGAATTCAATTTGAAAACGATTGACAATTTCTGGATAAGGAAAAGAGGAGAGTCACATTCTCTTCAATGTTTGACATTAAAACTTAAAAATAAACAGACTAAATTTGGAAAATGATTTAATCTTAAAAGTGTCAAAAACTAATCCAAGATTTCAACGTTTACGAGTATTAAAAAATAAACAGGCACATAATATGACGCACTAAAAATTTTTTTGTTTTATTTATTTTTTTTCAGCACAGGACTTTTGATTATTAATCTTACCGGCTTGCGACCGTGACCCCCAAATAATCTCCCACACTTTGAAAAACACTGATCTATTAGATATATAAAATTAATTGAAGTCGTTCAATCGTGTCCAAACTTTCTTAGTTTCTTTTTATAATTCACACGTGCTCAAGGGTTTATTATGGACCCTTATAATTTTAAACAAAGCACTGGTGATGGGGAAATCAGGGAGGTGGGCAGAGGAAGGAGGTGTCGATGAACATTCGTCTTGAATGTTTGCAAATTGAAATGCCACGGGAAAACTGTGCTGGGTTATTTATTCCATAATCGTGTTGTGCGACTAAAAAACCAATCTCATTATTTCACGGTATGACCAACATTAGGTTGGAGGGTGAAGCGATAGAACAAGGTAATACATGAAACATTCCGACGGTGTTGAAGAGATGGGAGTGATTCCATGATAGCTCTGTTTCCTATCAGTTTTATTGCTCTGTTCTGAATTCTATCCAATAAGTGCTGCACCTGCCCAAAGATGCGAGTTATACTCGAGTTTTGGACGTATACATGCCTTACAAATGATAGCCAGATCAGAGGGTATGAAAAATTTCTTATATCGATATAGAAATCCTTAGCATTTAGCAGCATTTTTCGCGGTCTCGAGAATGTGGCCATTTAAGTGAAGATCGTCGTTGATACACCTAGTACTGAGAGCTTTTCGATTTCCTCGATGAATGTGCCATTCAAAGACAATGGCATAAGGGGGACATTTTGTCTTACGACAATAAACAGCATTGAGTTTTCGAAGCATTGAACTCTACACGATTTCTTATTTATAACACATTTAAAAATGCTATAAAGATCGGAGTTACATTACATTAGAGGAAAGCACTGGCAACTGAAACCATCGGCTTAGACATTACAACAGAAAGAGACTCACAGAAAGAAAGAACAACAGAACCTTAAGTTAGATTTATAGTGGATATCGGCCTATTATGGCTTTACCCCACTACTTAACCTCAAGCACTGACGGCCCAGGACAGGGTCCCAGTTGCTTTTTATCTGGATGAAAGGAAGCCACCCCTTCCAGCCTCGTGCAGGACTAGATTCCTAGACAAACTTGTTTCCGCATCGCTCTCAAATGCATCACCGTTGGTCTTGTCTTCGGAGTACGAGTCAGGCATCTCCAAGGCTGTTCCAAATTTGTACTGTGTAGGCAGTTCTACCTTTGGTACGGATCTAATTGTTTTATCTATCTATTGCAACATCTGCTACAATAACCAATCACGTATGTTGATTGGTTAACCACAGCCACCTCGAGCTCTCTTTACAGAGGGCCTTCCCAGTGACAGTGATTCCATGGTCCTTACTCCATGGGGGATTCAGCAATCACTGTCCCCGAGGTACCCAATTAGGGTATTAATTAGTTTATAGATATAGTATGTAATATCTTTTATTTTATTATTATTATCTTATAGATATCAATAAACGATATCTTTATCTTTATTTTGTTCTTACTTGTTACTTGTTACAATATTATGGAGTTATTTTAAAAATACCACCAGTAATATTACAGGCGCTTAATAAATTAAGCAAATGGAGTAAAAACCCCGTGGTGCAGATCACAGCTGACCGAAGCCAACCACAATCTGCACCGAATTTTTCGATTAGTCTTGCATTTCGTCCTACACCGAATAGGGATAGAGACATTCCCGCAATCTTTTAATTTCAAGTACCAGGAAGGACCATCAATTACGATTGCTTAACCAAGACTACTAAGCAAGAGAGACGCATTCGCTCAACTACCTTTTGTCGTTGGCCGTGACCCCCACATCACATCGTTCAAGATTTGTATAAGTCAGCACCAGGGATCCGTTGCTCAGATAACTGAGATTGGATATGGTACCAAAATGTTTTCGGACATGGCTTAAACTACAACCGATATCCTTTCACGTTCAAAATTTTACTTTTATTATTTAGCAATCTTATTATATTTTATTACGTCAATTCCATAGATTGCTATGCATACATCGAACGAAAGAGATGTCTCGATCGCTTTAAATTATGTATGACCGTGACCATCCTGGTCTTATCGAGTTTTCTTAGTTGTCTAATCTCCAGCAAGCCGGAGAAAAGACGTAAGCCACCCCACCACGACAAGGTGAAACTCATCGGGGTGGAGAAAGAACAACAGAAGAAACACATGTCAATAGTACACGGTTGGTATTTGAACGGTCCCCCATCCAAGTACTAACCATGCCATGCGCAATGATGCTTAATTTCACTGATCGATGGAAAGAGAACAAAAATATTTGTTACAAAGAATTTTGTTTCAATTCGATCATCTGTCATTCTAGCCACAGAAAATTTTAATAAAAAAAGATCAGGCTCTAGTTAGTCTTGAAAGTTAGTCTATACTTTTATGATGTTTAACTCAAAAAGTGTCTATGAAAATACACCACTGCATTGAAAACTATGCAACAAAACTACCTATAACAATTAATAAGTTCCCTATCGGAATGTTTGAATATCACAATGAATAATTATATTACAATTTTTTACAATATACAATACTTTATTACGGCCGGCGCAAAGTCAAAGATAGAATACCAAATATCGCAAAGTAGAAACACAACAATGAGAACCCATCTCCGCCGCGGTATTCATCGCATTGAACAAAAAGAATCAGACTTCCAGCACTCCTTTCATCCCGACACAAAGCATTTGAATTTTTATTTTTTGAGTCCATATTCACACACCCAAATGATTTTTGGACATTGATTGAAAAGGGTTTTTTCCTTCTTTAAAAAAGCAAAAGAAGAGATGATGGTTGATTAAGTTAAATTAAAAGAAACGATTCCCTGTCCCATCACATCAAGTCGGGCTTAAAAGAGTTCCATGTCAAAGTAGGTGAATCAAACTTGGGTTTGTTTTTTATTATTCGAATACAAGTAGCCAAACCATTTTGTCAACAAAAAAGGTTGATCCTTCGAAGATAACGTCTTTCTTTTAGTTTTGATGCAATCCTCTGGGCGATAAGCAGAATGGCGGTCAGATTTCTTATGAAGACAATTCAGAACTAATGGACGAAAATCCATCAATATTTTCACAAAAAAAAAAAAGAAGATATATTGTTACGGATTTTAACATTTCTGATTTACATCAATTAAAATGATGCCTCTGCCAAGTGACCAGCATCATTCAGACCAAAGACCATCAGGTCAAGAAAACACACAACAAAACCACCTGCCGAGCTTGCTTGGACGATGGACGGTAGTTCATATTTATCGTGGTGGATTGTTGTCATAAATCTCATTGAAAGTTCCATTAGTAATTTTTCCATAAAGTGGCAGCCCGTCCCTGCTACTTAAACACGTTATACCAACAGCAAGTCATTTCATTATAAATTAGTGTAATCAATTAATGCCGCAAATAATTAGCTCCACTTGGCTTCCGCACGCATGGTATATGTATATAAAAAAAAAACAAGTACGGGCGTGTGGGAAGGGGCAGAATGGAATTGGGACAGTGCTGTCGTCTTGCAAATGTGTTATGAGTTCAAATTCTATATAATTATTCTTGCCTAAGATGACAACTTCGAATTTCGGTACACAGCAATTAAATTTCCCAAATCATAGATTTCTTTTAAACGATACCATTTCACTTTATGATTTTGATGCCTTTGGCGAGATACGAAATTCCTGAAGTTGAGAACACTCTCTGCAGAAGTGCCCTGTATAGAAATTAAGTTCAAACAATAAGTCGCCGACTTTTTTCAAAGTGTTGTGTATGATGTGTTCTGCACATTTAACACGAGTTATACTTGTTTATATCACACACAATCTACAACCCTTCTGATTTACAAATTTGTATGATACGTTATCTCCACAGAAAGAAGCTTTTTATACTTTCTTTCTGAGTTAAGTCAAAGCAGCACAACTTCTGAGTAAATATGTGAATTGGAGTAGGAAACATATTACGATAAGTATACATAAATGAATAAATGAAATGAATAAGGAAAAAAGAAAGGGCTTAAAATTGTTCCTTGAGGAACACGGTTCTTAAGAGGATTGAAAAGAAGATTGAAACCGATAATGAGGCACTGTTTGGATACAACTTGTTAGATAAGAATAAATTAGTGTTATTGAAAATACATAGAAGTTAGAAGATCATTGATAAAAGCACGGGTTTGATTCGTTAAGAAAAAGAGAAACAATTTTGCCGTTCATAACTACGAGAGAAACGTTGACACGTTGACTCTTTCCAGAAGTTAGTTTTCCGTATTTCCCATCAATGCCACAATGACCCGAAACCCAGAAAAAGTGACACTGGTTAATATTAAGGCTAGCAATTTCATTCCAGCATGGCTTGACGAATTTGGAAGATGATATAGTAGAATTTATGGATTTAACAGCCACCTACCTACCTGTCTCTGATAATTTCCATATTTCGGTTTTGGTTTGGATCGAGGTGCATGCTTCCTTGATAGCCTGTAATTCAGCTTGAAAAGTACTTACAAAGTCGGGTAACCTAAAAGACCTAGATATACAATTGGTCTTTATTCAGGTGTATTTACTTACTTTACTTTACTTTAGTTGGCGCTACAGCACGGGGTGCACCTGGGCTTCAAATAGTAGCAGTGTCGATCTCTAGCTTGCTGCCTCCAGTTTCGAGTCCCAACTTGCCTTAAATCTCTCTCAACTTGATCACGCCACCGGAGATGAGGTCTGCCTCTGTTTTTCGTACCCTCTTGCATAGCGTTGAATACCTTACGGGATAGAGCATCGATGTCCATTCGCTCTAGGGACACATCGCTGTACACCTCGTACAATTCATCATTGTATCGTCTTCTCCAGATGTTATTTTGCCTATCGACACAAAGCGGACCATAAATCGTGCGTAGAACCTTTCTCTCTAAAACACCAAGGGAGCTCTTTCATCCTGGGAAAGGGTCTGCACCATATAGCAAGATCGGGATGATCAGGGTTTTGTGCAGCGTCTCCTTGGTATTTCTCGGTAGAGCCTTATTCCTCAATCGCTTACTTAGCTCACAGAAAGAGAGATTATAGCAAAAGTTAATCTACTTTTGATTTCAGCACTGATGTCATTTGCAGAGTTCATAGCGGTACCCAGCTAGACAAATTCTCTGACCACCTAGAAGTTATATCTATCAATAGTCTGCGGTGGGAATCGGCTTTATTTGATGACAGCATATACTTCGTCTTCTCCTCATTGATCCCAAGACCCATTTTGTACGCTTCTGACTGCATACTAGAAAAGGTATCCGTAACTGCTCACTTGGATCTTGCCATTATGTCGAAGTCATCCGCGTGTCAAAGATATTGAGTGGACTTTTGAAAGATAGTGCCATTGGTGTTGGCCCGAGTCTTACGCACTACTCTCCCAAGTACAATATTAAAATAGCTACATGAAAGCGCGTCACCTTGTCAAAGTCATCTGATGGTTTCGTAGTTTTCGGTTGAATCTCTCCCAATTTTGACGGAGCAACGGGCATTTTCCAACGAAATCCTGATAAGGCGTATCAGTTTGGCAGGGATACCAAAACTCGACATGGCACGGTACAGCTCTTCTCTATAACCGCTGTCATAAGCTGCCTTAAAATCGATGAATAGGTGGTGTGTATCGATATTAAATTGTTGGGTCTTCTCCAGGATTTGGCGTAGTGTGAAGATCTAACTAACTTGATCTCACTTAGATCGGGTGGGTGGAAACCCAAATCATCAACCAAATTTGCTTGACGTGGCTGCTTGCTGCCGGAATTTTGGTCATCAACTCCATTAAGCAGCTGGTTAAAATGCGTTTCCACTATGGTGTTTCCTTCCTCATCCTTGCAGACACCAGGGCGACTAGTGAATCCTTCTTGTGCATTTTAATTCTAATTCCTTAGAAGCAATAAATATGTACTCTGAACTTGCACAAAAATTGACAAATTATGAACCCAGAAAAAGTATTGCACTCTGATGTTATTTGATTCCATTCACAATCTTTTCTGTTTTCATCTCCCAGGTCCCTGCCAGTTATGAAGTCTACCATATTTAACATTTCATATTTGTTTTAAGAGACTTTCTTACCAAGTTCATGTATTGTTTCCGATCCACCTGTCTTTTAGTGCGGATATAACAGAAAACTATAAAGCGAGGCTGACTTCTTTCGCCGAATAATAAATCGTGTGAATTAATTTTAGTGGATTTTAAAGAGCCACAGCTCTTTCACCGTTACATAAAAGGTTTCAACAACGAACTCACTATACATGACACCAACAAAACCCCAAATCCTACACCATTCAGATTTTCCGTTAATTATATTAGATAAATAGTACTTTCGACAGCACTGATGTGATACACTGCTACCAGAATAATAATAATTCTTCGCGCCTAACTACTATGACAACCATCAGCCATGTTTTCATGTTCATGACTTAGTTACGAGTTTACTTGGTGGCATTCTAATTTTTTATTACACTGCTCATCATCATCAGCATCGTCGTCGTTTGTAGTTCGTAGTCCTCATCATCGCGTTCCAAATGATTCAAATCATAAATAAACGGCCACTGGTTGTATCGCGTATCCGTTTATATAGTTTATATGACCAAGTCGGCCATTAACTTGCACTGGGGCGGCAATAAAATTTTTATTAACTTCGCATATTTACTACAAAAAAAAATGGCACCCAGCGCACATAACATGAGTACATTATTTGCAGGATGTCCCCAGCTCCCGTCCCTATAATTTGCATATCGGTTATTAGCATTTAAATGCAAAATTAGTCCCACGCCAACACGTCGCGGACAATACCAGGAGCGGATCCCGAAGGGGGGCATCCAGACATCAGACTGCAACCAACAATAAACGACATTATTGGTACGAGGGGAATAATGGGGATGTGAGGGGACATTGTTATATTTATATGCAAAAGATCACAAGCGGGAAGCCGAAAACTTATAAGGTAGCACCACCAGCAGCATGAGCCATAGCAGAAGCAAGATTCGAGGATCATCGTCGCGGTGCAAAGGTAATAACAGAAGAATGTCCATAAATTTGCATCTTCAAAGTTTTTTAATCGAAAAGCCCGAATATGACAAAATAAGATACACCATCATACGAAAGATACAGATGCCCATCCGCAGATACAGTCAAACACATCAACGCACTCGGTCGCAGTCCCGTAAAATTATGAAAAAGGACTTCTGCTCCTCCCTGCCAACGGGTCTTCAGGTCCAACCAAAGTTCCAATTCCAACCTCCGACTCCCGAACGACGACGGGACATCGCATCCCAATAAAACCAAAATAACAAAATTAAATTGTGAACATAAAATATGGCCATTGTGGACATAAAAATAAAATGCGCTAGAGCGAGATAGGTGCGGCTTCTTTTGCTCGCATTGATCGCACTTTGATCGGAGCAGTCGCAGTGGAGACTTTTGGTATTTTTGGAATGATGATGATGATACCCGAAGCTCAAATGCATCCAGATCCAAGGACTTGGAAGCAGTTTTAATAATAAGCAAATAAGTCACAAAAGATCACAGGCCCATGGCCAGCCCGGCAAGGGCTTCGGGGTATGAGCGGCTGACAAAGCCATAAATTACCAGGGCCGGAATGTGTCTCGAATGCGCTTCTGTGCACCGCTTTGTCGACGTCGCTGTTGTAGGTATATTCGTTCCGTATGGCAGTTTATAACACAAAGACGACCCCAAATCCCAGCTTCGGCATTTCATCGTTCCGTAATCATGACAGAGTTCCAGGTGTTTTAGTCACGGTTATAACTTCTATACGTATCTATACTATTATGTGCTTGCAGGAGGAGGGATCCCCATCGACTTTGACTTCCAACCAAAAGCAACAACAAAATCACAATCATCATAAAGCGAGAGCGAGCAAGCAGGCCAACACAAGAATTAAGGAAAGTGAGAGGAGGAATCCCCCCGCAGCAACATCAGGGAGCAGAGACATCGATATTATTAGCGTAATAAAGCGGCGTGTGGTTTCTTCAAATTTGTTGTCCTCCCAGCGGGTGTCCACCCTACCGAATATTACTCATCGCGGTCATCATCATCATCAGACGTGAGCGGTCTCGGCGGCGATGGCGCGGTAGTTTTAAAAAAATGATATCAAATTTATTAACTGTCGTCTTGTTTGGGATATGTTGTTTTGCTGGTTCTCCTATTTTAGGACGACTTGGCATTTTGCACTGGAAAATAAAGAAAAAGTGTTAGGTCTCGAGACTTTAATCAATCTTGTGACATTATTTTGCTAAACAAGTTAGGAATATCGTATTGTGGGCCAATTTATAAAGATGCAAAAATATGTAGGTACCTCAGTGTCAAAAAGTACAGCTTGAACTATGTGTTTTTTTGGGTAATTGCAATATCTATGGCGACGGATTTGAATCGCCAAAAAATGGTGTCGTATCTATTAGACCTATCTAATTGAGATGTTTTCTGAGACATATTTCAAGAATTTGGTAAAAAGTAAATACATTGAACATTAGGAACTACAGCTCTTGGAGAACAAGGGTCTAGTGTCTTACAACTCTCAACTATTCATAAGTGCGTTTTGATAACATGAATGGAGGGGACCTATAATGTTTTGTTGATTCCGAATGGCTGAGCCATGAAGACCTTTTAATGACAATGCTCTTGAAGGACGTGAAAATATTGTTTGGTTTTTTGGTGGCTGCGGCTGACTAACCATTACGTCAAAAGGATATTCAAAGGGGTACCGTCAAATTTGTGTGGTAATCTGTCAGAAATTGCACAAAATGATTATGGAGTTAAAAAATGAATCTTGGATTCAGTGGAGGGAATCAGAAATGTAGTCGAATACAAATGGAATGTAGGAAAATAGATTCCGAGAACTAAATAGGTCTTGCGAAGATATAATTCTATCAAATGCAAAAACTCCACTTTGCAGAAGTGAATCAAGTTCTCATATATTATATTTTTTCCGTATTTCATCAAGGGAACACATACATATATTATTAACAGAAGAAACTGAAAAAACACAAAGTTGTTCATTTATTTAAACCTTTTGATATCAAATGCACATAAATACAAAGTCACATATAAATTCTTTAATTTCACTTGCGAAAGTAATAGCTAAAGTAGAACAAGCAAAAGAGCCTGTAGGATTCGTGTACATCGACTATACATTCTCCTCCGCCACTGAACAAAGTTTACGAAATGAGTTTCCATCAGCAGCCTGCGCTTGTACAGATACTTCACAAAGAGGTGGTTAGGTTGACGTGGTAGCAGGAGAGCCGACACACTTAGACTATAAGTTGGTCTATTGTGATACCACATTGAATCTTGAAGGCTTTCTCCCTAGTCGTCAAACCAATTGCTATGAAGCGAGCGACATTGCCTACATCGATATTTGCTAGATCACTAAGATCTCACAGATGGAGAAAATGTCTTTGTGATAAGACAGGACTTGCGCAGAGAAGGCGAGGGATCAATTTCTTCTCTTCTTTGTCCATGCAAATATTTTGCAGAATTCATTAGAATAAATTCAAACGTTGTCCTGTTATAACACCAGTTACGAAGCCTTTTGCGATCGGCTAAAATAAATTAAATCTTTGGAGCGCTTCAGATCCTGTGTTTAAAATGTTCCACCAAAGGTTTGTTCTCTGTATAGCAGCTGGCCTTAGCATAAGACTACACGTATAGGAGAATAATAAAGGTATAATTGTTCCACTTTTGTCGAGCTCGTCAGCTTTACAATTTCCTTTTCTTTGGCCCGGCACCTAGGAGAAGTGAATGTTAAACTGCTGCCCCATCTCCATCAGAGAACTGGTAAAGACAGAATCAAGAGATTTAAGGACTGCTTGCCTGTCCGAGAAGATTTAGATATCTTTGTTTGATATCACACCAGGGGCCTATTGCACCATCTTACAAAATTGTGATTACAAGCGTTTTTTAACAAATTTGTAAGAAATCGAGTTTTTTTCATATGTAATTTTTTTAATCACAAATTTGTACTTGTAATTTGTAGTTGGTGCAATAGGCCCCAGAGAGTAAAAATAGAATTATATTGAATTTTAAAGTGTTAACTTAACATTTAAAACAAAATAAAGGCCAGTGAGCCGAACAATTAAGGAAGATTGTAGAGATGATGAAGGCGCTACCCCACTTAGCCAAAAATTTAACCAGAAAGCCCCAAAACAACCAGAATTTTGGGAAAGACTTAAAAGACACAATTAATAGCATTGGTCGACCATTTAAAATGATTACCGAGTGGAGAAAAGTAAGTAAAAAACCGATTTATGTATAGTTCGACTTTTATCAAAAAAAAAAACTATAAATCCACTTTCTTTTAAATTATAAGATATTCTTAATTACCACTAATAGAATTTTGATTTTTGATCTATAATGGGTTGAATCTTTAAATTATCTCTTAAGGTAAACATATAACCTTCCACAGGTCAACAAATCTTCCGAAATCTGAAAAAATTGTTCTCGCATATATAATTTTTCAGAAACTCCTATATTCTAAGAAAAAATAATTCTTAAAAGTGTTTGATGTTTAATGTCCACAAAAAATGATAGCAGGGTGATTCCATTATAGCGGGTGCAACATTTAGACTCATTTGAAGTACATTTAATAATAAAATAAGCAAAATATTTAATGACATTATTAATTATCGCAGGTGCAACGCGTCTAACTTAAATTAGTAAACTGATATAAAAAACTGGAAAAAATATAAAATAAGGTTAAGTTAATTATAATTTAGTTTTTTTTCAAATACTTCAATATTTTTTCGAAAATACATATACATATGTACGTTAGAAGTACTCCATCTTTATCGATATCGGTTAAGGATAACCCCATATAATGATATTGTGATATTGCAGCCCACCTGTACAAGAACGTACAAACCTGCGGAAATAACTTTTGGCAATACTGCTGCTGTAAAAACAGAACGGTATTTTGGAGCATGGATCTATTGGTAATATAGGGGGTTCAAAAGACCCTGTTGGAGATTTAGAATTTAATGCTTCGTCTTCTGACTCAATAAAAACATCGAAAACTTAACTTCATGAATGCTCATGGTCATTGTGCTCTTCTCGGTTCTTAACTTCCGACTTAATCGATTTCACATCTTTTATACCCGGAACTTGTCTGCTTATACACTCCGCTTCAACTGAATACGCACAAAGTTTTTTAAAGGTATGTTGTTCATTTTTTTCAAACTTTGGACCTTAATATATCATTTGATGATGCTTACTGTTTGCTTGTAATGTTGAGAAAACAAATCAGAAAGAATAATTCAAAAAGTTCCGCTATTTTTCCTCTCGCTCTCTTACAAAGCGTTCCATATCGAAAAATGCAGAATTTTTTTGCGTCAACTGAATAGGTACAACAATCAAAATTGGAAATAAAAGCTAACGGAATGAAATAAAACAAGTTTTTCCTTTAAATATTTGTTTATTGGTTATTTCTAGTAGTGGGTACTGACACTTTTATTGGTAATTACTTCATGAATTCGGTCCCGCATGCTCTTTAAGCAGTTTAGCAAAATTTCCCTCCAGGCTAATTTAATGGCTGCATTTAGGGATTCTCTGCCCTCAAACTGATGGCCAGACTCATAAACTTTTCGTACCAACCATCCCCATACATTTTCTATAAGGTTCAGATCGGGAGAATATGGCGCCCATTGAAGCAATTCCACATTCTGGTCCTATATCCAATTTTGGACAATGCGTGCGGTGTGGATGGGGGCGTTATCCTGCTGGAAAGTCCAGTTAATGGGTCCTTAAATATCCACAAATTTAGGAAAATTTCTTTTCAAGATTCCTTTGTGGGTAAATGCAGACATTTTTGACTTTTTAACTTCAAGCTCAGCACTCTCATAGTAGTTTACTGAACCCCATACCATAACTCGACCTTCTCGACTATGATGCCGCGCTAAAAATCGTTCTTCTTTCCTCACATCGCGGAAATAATAATTACAACTATCAGAGCCATGAAATTTGAACTTTTTCTCATCAGAAAAAACGACGTGGTGCCATTCATTTTTCCAACTCATATGGAGTATAAAAAATTCTAAACGCATATCTTTTCTTTGCTCGTTTAGTGGTGGTTTCTTTTGAAGTTTCAATCGTTTTAAATGATTTGCACTGTGTATTACTCTACGGAATGTTGAAACGCTTGCAGGTACACCGGGTTTTTGTTTAAATTTTACCGCAAAGTCACACGAATCAGAAACACATCTTAAAATTGCTCTTCGATCAATTGCAGTTGTTGCCGTTTTTTTTACTTACTTTCATGTTTTTCCCTTATAAACTTTTATTTCTTAGGTGGGAATAAACAACACTAAAACTTGTGTGTATTTTTGGTAGCCTTAGCACGACCAGTTAGTCCTTGTTCTTTTATTAAATCGGTTTTAGCTCTTTCGACACTATTTAAATCTTTTGATCTACCCATTTTTTTTTTAATTTCAATTAAACGTGTCAATCATCTCAAAACTCTCATTAACAATGAAGATAATGACCGATAATGATCGTGTACCTATTCAGTTGACGCAAAAAAAATCTGCATTTTTCCACATGGAACGCTTTGCAAGACAGCGAGAGAAAAAATAACGGTACTTTTTGAACAATTCTTTCTGATATGTTTTCTTAGCATTACAAGCAAACAGTAAACATCATCAAATGATACATTAAGGCCCAAAGTTTGAAAAAATTGAACAATATACCTTAAAAAAAATGTGTGCGTATTCAGTTGAAGCGGAGTG
This sequence comes from Philhelius festivus, assembly GCA_963931855.1. NCBI lineage: Eukaryota > Metazoa > Arthropoda > Insecta > Diptera > Syrphidae > Philhelius > Philhelius festivus. The sequence goes on along the minus strand of OZ007556.1, from coordinate 3,453,795 downwards.
TATTATCCATTTTATAAAAATCACCTGTCATCCTTCAGTTTTTTAGGCATTGCTTTGGTGGAATCAGTTTACAGGGACTGATGTAATGAGTGTCTGCCTTTTGACTTGCGACTTATAGGTACTGTAAGGCAAGTTATGCATTCGTAAAAAAAATCGAACTCGAGATTTTGATCAAAGTTGATATTACGATGATAGCGAAGACGAAAAAAGTGGGTCTGGCAATTCTGTCTGCCTGTCTGTCTGTCTGTCTGTTCGATTACAGCTAAACGGCTCGGCCGATTTTCTTCAAACTTGGTAGATATGGGTTTTAATTTTTTACCCCCGGATGTTTTTTGATTTGATTTCGTTGTCGTTCTATGAAAACTCCCTAAGTCCATTTTAAAAAAAAATGTGATTGAATTCTTATTTAATTCATTTCGAATGAACCATTTGCAAAAAATTTTATTGCACAATGGCTACGCCAAACCCATTCTACAATTGAAGCCTGAGATCGTGCTATTCTGATAATTTTTGGATTTTTTTTATATTAATTTCCAAGTTTAAATGCAAATATCTCAAAACCCAAAAAATGGACTTAGGGAGTTTTCATAGAACGACGACGATTTTTTAAGACTAAAAATAACGGTACTTGCCATACGATTTTTTTCGAAATTTTATAAATATTTTTTTTCTCAAAAACTGTCCCAACGATTTAAAAAAAAAAATCAAAAAATTTAATTTAGTTAAACCTAGGTAATGGTTGAAAAAAATTTTCCAAAAAATGAGTAATTTTGTTACCCCCCTTGGGACGATTTTTTTTTTTTGATTTTCTCAAAAACGGTACCACCGATTTCGATCATTTTGTTTATGCTAAAGCTTTCCAGCAGTTTAAATAACGGGTGATTTTTTTGAGGTTAGGATTTTCATGCATTAGTATTTGACAGATCACGCGGGATTATTGTGTATTCTAATTTTCCAAACAATTTTTTTTGGATTTTTAAAAAAACTTTAAATTTTTTTTTTTTTGAAAACTCAATATTTCGAAAACCCCATGCTCGATTTTTTCAAAACTTGATAAATAAAAGTTTGAAAAAAATAATCTACAAGATATGAGAAAAATAAATTCATTTTACCTAAAAATAACGGTACCTTCTATACAAATGTTAAAAAATGGTTTTCGAGAATCGTATTTTTCTCGAAAACGGTTGCAAGAATTTTGCTTAATTTTTTTTTCTTTCTATTATTTTTTAATATCTGTAATTTAATAAAAAAAATTTTTGGAAACAAGATATTACTGACTTTACCTACCATAGAACGATTTTTTTAAAATTTTTGAATTTCTCATTATCAGCACAACGGATTTTAATGAAATTTCGTAAAGAGAAGCTTGTAAATGGTTTAAAAAACATTGCATTTCAAAACTTTAAAAAAAAAACATTTTTTTGAATTTAAAAAAAAAAAATCAATTTTGTGTTTTTTGAAAATTCAATATCTCGAAAATGGCTCCATACTTTTTTTCGTAAATTTAATTTTTATTCATACAACAATAAAAACTTCAAATTATGAACAGTTTCTCTAATAACATTCATTTTTGAAATTCTTAGTCTTTTACATAGGAGCAAGTTCGTGCGACCCAGTCGTGCATTTTATTTTTTGTTGCCTGCATTTTTTAGTTTTGTCTGATTCTGGTCAGAATTTTAAAATTTGTATCTGCCTTAATTTTCTCTTTCAATATATCTGTCCACATTAAATCAAGAGTCCTTTTTCTGCATGAAGCTCAGCGTTTTTGTTAAGTTTTTGTCAATTTTCTGTAAAGCAGTCTCTTTTCCTTGTTTCATTTCCATTTAACCATATATTTTTATATACAAAAGAAAAAATTTTATTATATTACATAATTAAAAAAATAACTTGAACAGTAGAAATTATTATTCAAAGCATATTTTATTAATGAAATATAATAAATCACGTTATAATGTTAGTAGTCAATAAGTTTCACCCGCGATCTTAATATTGCGATCGCGGATGCCATTTAAAATCAACGTTTTCTGTCGTTCAAAGTACAATATATTCCTAAGAACGACTGATTTAATTTTAGTTTTGTTTTCTTCTTACTTTTGAAAGTTTCAAAACGCTAGCACTTTATTTCTGCCAAAAAAGTAAACTTCTATATCTTTTACATATGTCGCGGGTGCAACAAACTTACAATGGTTATTTGCAATCAATAATGCTAAAAATATAATAACAAATTCGTACATGTTTTCATGCAACCGATTAAATGGTATGTTGCTTCATACGTCTATTGAGTAAAGCATAACACCAAAACTGTCGGAAATAGCTATTTTGAGCTTATGTTACCAGTTAACAGAGTTTGTACCGACTCTTCGTATGATAATGTTGCCAAGCGCAAACAAAAATGTTCTCTATAAGTTAGGTCTCAGTTTTTGTTTTTATTATTAAATATAGTATTTCTACTTTGAATATTTATCAAAAAAAAAAGTAAAAAATATTGTAATTCAAAAATTGATGTCAAAAATCGTCCATAGTGGAATCGCCCAGCAGTGACATTATAGTTCGCAAATTGGCAAGGAAGTTCAGAAATCGATAATAAAGTTTATTCGACGAATTCACTAATAATCGCGAGCGGTAATTCACTATGAATCCAGTCAACTCCATTTGGAGTACAATGTTGCATGAATAAAAATTTAATAAGTATGTTGATTCATAAGTAAATTACTGGAAAAAAACCTTAAAAAAAATTCACAAAAACAACTGTGATGCCTTTATTTGGGGCAAGACAGGCCTACTAAATTATAATCGGGGCAGACCTGTTTTTTCTTCTAATAAGAAGTTAGGCGCAGAAGTCGACGTTTTAATTGACTCTTGAACTTCGTGAGCTCATCCAAGTCAATTAGTGCAATTACTTAATCTAGTCACCAGTTGTTTTGGATTTTGAAAAATTCTCGGCAGAAGATGCACTTGCAATCCCAACATAAGCAAACTTTTGGTATGAGTTTAGTATCCGTCAAGTAATAACAATACTGGAATATCTTTTGTTGGATTCACATGATATAAAAAATGGTCAAACCATATCAAAAATTGATCGGTCTGCATCCAACTACTGGCATGATATGTAGAAACTGAAATTGGGTCTAACCCGGGAAAATACGAATAAGTTATGTACTGTCAAGACGCACTCATACAGATTTGAATAGTGATCGTTTCACTGCGTTCTGCAGATATTAAAGTTTTAGCTTGGGCTTTGCCTTTCTTTACTCACTTTTGCATGGACTGATGAAATGCCGATTTCATTAACGTTATAAATTCGGTCTGGAGGAAGTTGGTGTTAATCCATTATTTCAATCAAGAGTTTGAGAATTTGGCACCGATACGCGATTGAAGCTCACCAACAAACGACGAAAAAATGAAAATTCGATCATTTTGACCAGATCAGATGAACAATTACAAAACATGACTTCGACGTTAGTCACGCGGGAATTATTCATTCGTTGCAGTGTGGATCATAAATGGAACGCAAATAGTTTGACAGTTCATGACAATTCAGATTGCAATTCTTGACGACCAATTTATTTTCTCAAAGAGATAGATGTTATTGAGTTCAAATAACTTTCTCCGGATGCATTCAAATTTTGTGGATCTCGTGTGGATTGTGATCGTCCCACATTCAACAATTTTGCTTGTTGAACAAGAACAACCTATTAATCCAGAAAGAAGTCTCATCGCTGAAAATGTTTTTTCGACCGAAGCATGCGAAAAGTTTGCTCGAACAAAAAATCCACTTTCATAAAACAATTTTATCATTTAGATATGTTGTTGAACGCTTATAATTTTCCATGGTTCATATTGCAAGACAAGCTAAGGAAATGACAACCAGTTTGACGCATGTAGCAGAAATCACCTGTAAAGATCGGAAATCTCTATTGGGGAACCCTTTATTTATCGAGAAGTCGATTTCAAAATGACTGACAACCTCACTGAATTGACCTTAAGGGTTTTATCAGACATTCTCAATAAAATAACATGTTGATGTATTCTTACTAAAGGTAATATTTAATTACTTGCAACCAGCATTTTTCCATCACGACTTACAAAACCATAAGTCATTTTTGAAAAGTGTTATTTTAAAAACTCAAGAATTAAGAATAATTTTATTCATGCCTTTCTAAACAAGTCTCTTCTTTGAATGCTATCTTTCGTATTGCTTTCTTTACTTTAATTCTAATAAGCCCGTGGCAAATATATTCTACTCAGCTGAATATTTTCCTTTGGTTACACCTTTAGCCAAAGTCTTCTTTACCAAAGCAATGCGAAGCCATATAGAGAGCTCAATTGTGCGTTAAAGAACAAAAAATAACACTACCTCGGAGTAAAAAAAAGAAGAAATAATTTAAACCCAACCAAGTGTACTTGCACTCATGTGAAAAGTTAAGGGTAGTGGGTTAAGAATTAAGTAGGCCACCGAAGGTACACATGCATATACGAAAGGTACACAATCATATTGCATTTCTAATCAATCACCAAAAGGATCGATACATATTTACCCTGTGTGTTCCCTTTTTGCCGCCACAATATTGCCCTCCAGGCAGATGCCTTTCTAATGATCCCACCATATTTTTTTTTTGCAAGATGAAAACATAATAATAATTACATATCCTTAGAGAAATTATATTCCTCTGCCATATTATAGGTCAAAGAGGGAATTAGGGACCTTTTTCATATACGAGTACATATTGATTGCCTTGATGCACCTGAAAGGAACTTTTTTCTTTTTATGTAACTTTGTTTTGCCAATTGCGAATGCCGAAATTAAATATTAAATGTTCATCTCTATTGGTCTCTTTGTGTCTGCCTTGAGTTTTTTCTTCGTTGGCTAAGCTCAGTGAAAGGAACGAAATCGAAAGGAAAGGAACTCATTCGGCAACCCTATTGTCTGGTTGATGTCTGGATCTGTGGAGTTGTTGGCTCTGAATGCGGCACCGACAACTTGGTCGACAGCTTATGAAAGGATGGATTAGGCCAATAATCTCGGATGAATACGATGCAATGAAAGGGCACCAGAAGGCGATGTGTCAATACAAGTTATTCCCACCAGAATAGAGTCTCGTATGAGGACATACTCGTACATACATAGTTTGAGGAAATATTTTTGCCGGAAGGTCACTTCTATGAAATTTCAATTTTCTCCCACGACAGCACATTAGTTACTCCACTTGATCACCCCTTGAGGTTGAGTTTGCTGCAGGCTTTTTATTGTTAATGTCGTATGTTTTTTGCCAGAATTTATAATTAAAAACTATTACGAGAAAAAGAAGTGTCCTTAAGGCAATAAATGGATAATCTTTAAAATCCGTCGACGCTTGAGAATTAAGTAGCGAAAGTTTGACAACATTTTAATAACGCTTAAGAGTGCCTAGTTTAAGTAGTAGTTTGAGAAAATAATTAAAGGTGAAGAAGGGCAGGCTTCTTAAGAAACATATAGATATATGGGCGCCGACTGTCCACACTCCACACATAGAAGGGGAACATAGGAAAATCTAGGTTACACGTCTTCAACCAGAAACTTCAAGTTAGGTTATAATTCTAAATTTAAAAGACTTCAAAAATTATGTCAAGAAATTAAAATTTTAAAACAGAGCCCTCCGTTTGGGTCTCTTAGATTTACAACTGAAAGGTCTTTATTTGTTAAGTAGTTGAACTCTTAACTCTGGCTTGAGGACATGATCAATCTTAAGGGAATTAAATTTTATCAACGTTCAAGTTAAAGTAATCTTTCAGACTAGATCTTATGTATGATCATCGCTTAACTACCAAAACTTGGGGGAATCTCGATGTAAGACACTTAAGATACATGATGCATTTGATTTGATTTGGTGCTATAGTGCTAACGGAGATGAGGCCGAATATATTTTTTGATCGACTGTAATTATAGAACTCTGATGATCAGTTAGCCACTGTGTGCGGTGAAATTATAAATACTATGAAAAAAGTGCACAACTTTCTTTTCCCAATTCTTTAGCCGTTAGGGAAGTTACGGAAAAGTACCCATGAGCGCTTTTTAGTGAGGTCACAAATCAACAGCGTGAGAAAGTGTAGTTATTGTAGAACTTGGAAGTTAACACTCATTTGCAAATTTTAAACCATCATATAGCCCCTCGCTCACTGACGATCTTATGAATCGTTTATACCAATCCTTTTTTAAGTAATTATAATAGCCATGAGCCAATTATGGGGGTTTTCACAAATTGATCACGTTAGTGGAACATAAAGTAAAAATTATCAGAGCTAAAAAAAATCTTAATCGCGAGCGATTTATAAGATCTCATTCGGGATTACATACTCATGAGCAACTCATGAGTGTGTATTTCCGTGCTGGTGAAAGCACATGGCTTTCAGACCCGTGCCATCCTTTTAAGGTCACAGGAACTCCCTTTTTCATGTTCCTGTAACGATTGTCATCGACATTCACTGAAATTCTGGCCTTGTTTTCAAAAACACAAGACCTTGATTGCTTGATTACCGCCTAACCAAGATCCTTACCAGAAAGTAACTCGTCGTTGTCTATGCATTTGTTTTTCATGGATTGCGACTAGATTCCACTTTGTTTATGCACAAAACCATTCAGATGGAATTGCGCTTCTTGGATAACGAATCTCATACTTTTGAAAATGGAGATTTTTCGACAAAATTAGCTGGGTACTGTTTCGTGAAATTTGAAGTTGGTGAAAACCTCTTACCACAAGAATATTTTTAAGAGAAGCAAAGAACACTAACTGTCCTTAACAGTGCCAGTTCCTTCAATTTTCTTACCATTCTTCGAAAATGAACCAATACTTTCTCGACCGAATATTCTGCGAAATTTTCAAACAATGTCAGCGTAGATTTTTCCATTTTTGTTATAAGATACAATCATAATGCGTTCTTTTCTTGCATGGCACTTCATTTTTGATAATCGACACAATCGATGGTGACAGCTGTCAAATTTGAGACCTGCCTCTCTCATTAAATAAAAGAGACGAAATTTAATTAGTACACTATTATTGGGGCTGGTAATAAAGGTTGGCGCTTGTTACCGGTTGGACGATTTCCCTGAAAATTAAAGCTATTTAGTTTCGAGGCAGTAACAACTCTCAGATATAAAGACAGATTTACCAAGCATATTTTGGTTATGTACGTGTTATAATTATAAGCCACATATGCAACTCAACACTTAGTTGAGACCCCAGGCTGCAAAGCACTTATCAATATCATCCAAGAAATGCGGCGTATCTAATGGGCTAAGAAAAGGAAAACTTCAAAACAGCAATATATACTACAGTAATTGTAATCGAGTTAGGAAATGATGTGTTAGGAAATGATGTGATGACCGAAACCTCATATGGGTAAATTTTCCTAGGGAGGAGAAAGATGACATAAGAGTTTTCTTATGCGCCTTTAACGCTTAGCCATAGAGCCGACATCTTAGCCCAAACAATGTGATTTTACAGCTATCACCGTCGATAGTGACCTCAAGTTGATTGACTTTAGGTTAGGTTAATGGGCTGAAAGTTGGTCTTGTTACCGTCACACATAAATCAATGTAGATCTGTTGTGATACCCTAGGGGTTGTGACTCTCTTGTATTGAAACCTATGATAATCCTATGTCATTGAAGACCGTTAAGGGTGTTGATTAGTTACAGCAAGCTATAGCCTGACAGTATCAAGGAATTTCGCAAGTTCCGAGCACCAAAATTAACTCGGAACACCACCGTATTGTTGTCAAAGAATTAATGTGGATATATACCGACTGAATTCAGAAGAAGTAAAAACTGTGCCGGCATTAAGAGTCAACCGCTACAGTTGTCAGATTTCACTTTTTCTCTTTCTAATGGAGTCTCTAAAAACCCTTAGAAAGTCCTCCGTCAAAATCAAGGAATAAGAATCTTGCACGTATTGCCATCTCTACTTGGCCATTTGGCTTTGCATGGCCAATATAGCACTAAATTGACGATGAATTCCGAAAAGCAGATACAGCCTTTTAAGATACGAACAAAGTGGCACCGCATAACATATAGAAAGACCACTGTTGCTCTTGAGTTCGACGAAGAAACTAGTAACTAGAAAAAAAAGACTTCTTGAGATAACAAATCCTGAATTAAAGTGTGTTAATGCAAGCAAACCAATATTGTAGTAGAATTTTTCCAGTGGGTTTTGAAAATTTAGAAAATCAGTTATGCAAACTTAAAAACTGCGATGATAAATTGAATTCCGCTGTCAAGCATAGTCTGCCATCAATTCTGTGCAAGCTGTTCAATATGTTAACCGATAACTTGGTTAGGAGTATGTATATGCAAATTTTTAAAAATATATTTGGATGAAAGTATGCTCAAAGAATGAAAGGAGACAGCACGAACTGCGCCAGCATCGTTACCATCACCTACAAAACGTTTCACTTTTTTTTTTTTTTTATAATCTACACGCGCTCAAGGGATTATGATTACCCTTTAAATGTTTGAACACAGCATGGGCGTGAAGTTAAGGAAGAGAAAGAAGGAAAGGAAAGATGTGTGGCACGATGTTCTGAGACTGAAGGTTGTTGTCTCAGATATTTTACCTCCAGGGATGGCGGCTGAACTAAAGCGGAGAATGCCGTGTCTTATTTCTATGTCGCTTATAATTCACATTATTTTATTCGTGTTCATGCTTGTTGGGCATACTAGTTTAACTCAATTACATGTTGTTAGTGTTATGCCTGAACAGCAAACCATTGATGACAATTTTAGAAGGTTTTTAATGGAATTAAAACGACATAGACGACGGCAGGGATCGAACCTGTGATCATGAGGTTCACAGGCGAGCAAACATCCATCGCGCCACGGCCACCCCAAGAAACTACGACCACATGATTTTTCATTTGTCTACAACCTAATACTACCAGATTAGTCCGACCTTAGGCCTGAAAAAGCCCACCAACAATATATTCACATAATTTCAGATCGTGGAGAGACCCCAGAAACTTCAAGTCGATCACAAAACCTTTTCATCGAGACCACATAAAACGTGTAGTTTTGCGCGTTTGGGCAAGATGGCGATGAAGAATGCACGCGACACTCCATCAAGATAAACAAAAACCTTGCAGATACCTTTGATATCTAGACAAATTTTTCGGGTCATTAAAGTCTGGGTAGAAGATACGAATTAAAATCGAAAATTTTTTTTACGGCGCATTAAAGGAACGTAATATAGGTGGTCTACCCAAGTACTCTTATAAGTGGTCTTGAACCAATTTGGCGGGCGAAACTGGGACAAGCTAGATGGCTGCAAGAAGGTTGTTTGTTGACTCCGTGCTGTAGCGCTACCTTGAAGACCTTGAACTCAACAATCTGCTCGTCCATTCAGAATCTCTTAAGCCAACACTTTCAAAATTAAATGGTTTCACGCCAAGTTGCAAGACATATGATGTGATTTTCTTTAAATGCACCCTAACTGTTGACAAATGATAAGGAAAGGGATTTACGCTAAGAAAATGAAGAAGTTCCGCTTTTCTGGTAGATATGATATTGGCGGGTAACGGAATTTGTTTTAATATCACAGGAAAATCAAATAAAAATTCATAATCCTTAAGAACCCTTTGGACCAATAAGGGATGTACTTTGGATTTCTTTCTCAACCTAACTTTTATTCACCTGACCATATCTTCTTCTATTCAAAGGTTCTATGCAACTATTATGTCACGACGACTTCCTTCCTGTTGCAACGTAGGTATGTGGTGATTATGATGTGTGAGGTGTGACTTGCTTATTGTTCAGAAAATTCACCTGACCGAAGGATGACCGTTCATAAATAATGATGTCCCTATATAAATTGACCCCGGCTGTCAGTGCCACATCCTCCGCTCCAATTCAAATGAAATATGTCTTTTCCATCTTCGTTCGGCCGTCTCTCTATCAGAATATTGTATCCTTTCTTTATGACATCCTTTTTCTTTTTCATAACAATGACAGCATTAATGTTGCGAGAGTTTGTCGGGGGAGTTAAAATTATTAATGAAATGACGTAACAAGGGTATCCGCTTCAAATACCTTCTCTTGGGTCTTTTGTGATGTGGTAAACTAGTTTTACTCACACACGAATTTATATTCTCGCTCGATCAGTTTTTTTTAAATTTTTTTAAAAATCCAATTTTCCACCAATATGGGAACCTCATTCGGTAGCCGAGAGCAGTGTGTAAACATGCAAGGAGTTTTCCCAGGCAACCACTCTATTACAATATACAATGGGATGTGGAATCATTTCATGCATATCTAGATATGGAATGTGTCATGTGAACTGAAAGGATAAATATGCTTACCCTCAGTTTTGGGTTTGATCTTGGTTCTTGGACTCAAAGTAGTCCACTTGTGGTATTGTTTTCCAAAATCAAAAATGAAAAAAAAAACTGGTCCAAAGGTTCTACCTTTTGTTGTTCGGCCAAGTGTTGTAATATTGCTCCTTGGCATTATCGATTCCATTGTGTTCACTTTTACTTTGAGATTCAAATGTTTATTCTTTTAATTTGTTTTTTTTTTTTTTTTTTTTGAAAATTATTTATCTGACACATCAGCATACTGACATTCCATATAGCTTAAAAGAATGACACATTTCTAAGTCTGCCCCAGATCGGGTTACTAAATCTCTCTGGATGGGTAACATCGATTGCTCCTAATTTGATTGAAGAAGAAAATGAGTGTGTCCTTTGAAGGTTCGATGATGAATGGTGGTGGTTGGTTACCTGAGAGGATAATTTGATTTGATGGAAAGATAATTAGGGATTTTAGGAGAATCCTTCAGGCGTAGTGTCACTTGTCACAGAGAACAATTGAAGGTGAGATGGTCACAATATTTGTAATAATATTTCAATTTGATTCTCTTCTTAAGAACTATATTCAAAGAAATGTTTCAAGGAATTTGTTTTCAGTTTCAGATTTCATTGTTATTATATTTCTATATGAAGGCTTATAAAGTTGAGAATACACCACCGAAAAAGTCATAAAGATTAGAAAAATCTTAGCTAACGTTTAAACATGCATATTAATATATTTGTGCCATCGAATTTAAACTCCTATAAATATAACCCACTGCCAATACCAAGGTCATGCGAGCCAGCAGTGGATTAAAGTTTCTTCAATAGAACTAAACATTAGTTTATTGATATTTTTAATGAAAAAGTGTGGAAAATTCAACAGTACTAAAAAATTCAAAAATAACAACGTCATAAAGATCAAAAGCCATCGAAACCCCTATTTTCTTTATGCGAAATTTTAAGCAACAACCTGAAACGCAGTACTATTTGAATCCCTAGAATCGTTTTTGCGAATATTTGAAAAAAATAACCTTGTTCTAGGTGAGCTAAGCCTTTAATTAAAGTTTCTCCACTAAGAAAACACGTGAGCTAAATCTTTAATTCAAGTTCCTCCTTTAAGAAATCATATCATGAGCCTTTCTCCATTTCTAGCTGTCTGTGTATGTAATAGGAAATGAAACATAGTAACTATATACTGCATGTTTAGATACTTAGTAGAGGTTAGAGGAACAGTTAGCGATTTGCTGTTTGGTTTGCGACTCGAACACTTTTAAAGATTCCCTTTTTTTGTTCCATCGGGTATCGGAAGTCGGAACGTATCTAACACATTTTTTCCATTTCAACTAAGTAGATTATTTCTCTAAGAATCCATTCGAGTATGCAATGAAAATTTTCACACCATAGTTGTGCAAACCAATGAAGAATAAATTATTGTACATCAGAAAGGCACCCGCAAATTGCTTTTTTTTGTATTCATATCGGTTCACATTCGGGTTGTACAAGAAACTTTTAAAAGAAGTAAAATTCATTAAGTAATTTGTCTTACTGGACAACCGGGAACACCCCGAGAACATTAAAGTCAACCGACTTCTAATATTACTCGTAAGTTAACATGCAAAATATATTGTTGCGAACAGAGCTTTATACTCCTACAGCGCCATCTGTTGGAAAATTGCATATCTACTTTATGGAAGAAACAAAAAAGCTCTTTTCCAATGTCAAATATGTATTTCCCCTTATTCCAACCATCTAGAACATTCCAAAACGAGAACCTTCGAGAACAACTAACTTGAGTATATAAGGGTGTGCTCGCGGTGGGCACAGGACTGTTGATTTTTGACTATGAAAGTGTACAAAAGGTTTACTTATTGGATTGTGGAAAGTGATATTAAGCAAGTGATATTAAGCAAGTGTGATTTAAATTTGAATAAAAGTTTTTGAGTTGATTATAAACTGAGATTTATTGTTTTGATTTGGAAAGTGTAAATAAAGAAGAAAAACTAAAAAGAGTAATAAGTTTTATTTAACGAACCTAGTAAAAATATTACAATATATTTATATTCTTTAAAATTAACCCATTGCATAGGGTTAGGCCCCTTATGTGCAAAACATTTTTTTTATATTTTCAATGTATTATTTTTAGTTGTAAGCGAACACAAAAGTGACATCTAACAAAATTTTTTGTTGCTCACGACAATGAGATCTTTGTTAATGTCGCTTAGCATTATTTTTTTGGCGGATAATACAAATTTCAGGGGGCAACATTATTTTAATGAGAAAACATGGCAGTTGATAAATTTTTTTATTTGTACTCTAGTTTCCTTTTCATGCATAATAGGTTGGCGAAACCCAGGCTCTTAACATATAGCATATTTCCTCATCAAAAAATCATTTTCGAAAAAAGTGTCACTTAGTACATTCTTACGGGAAGGTATCGACATAATACAATTATTAACATATGGTTAAATTTTGACAAGTATCGAATTGACAGTTTTAACAAAATATAAAAAATATCTACTAAAAAGTGGTAATATTTGTTGGGGGTGGCCGTGGCGCGATGGATGTGTGCTCGCCTGTCAACCTCATGATGACAGGTTCGATCCCTGCCGTCGTCTATGTGGCTTTAATTCCATTAAAAACCTTCTAAAAATTGTCATCAATGGGTTGCTGGTTTACTCATTACATGTTGTTTAGGCATAACACTAACAGCATGTAATTGAGTTAAACTAGTATGCCCAACAAGGATGAACACGAATAAAATAATGTGAATTGTAAGCGACATAGAACTAAGACACGGCATTTCTCCGCTTTAGCTCAGCCGCCATCCCTGGAGATAAAAATATCTGAGACAACCACCAACAGTCTCAGAACATCGTGCCACACATCTTTCCTATCCTTCTTTCTCTTCATTAACTTGACGCCCGCGCTGTGTTGAAACATTTAAAGGGTAATCATAATCCCTTGAGCGCGGGTATAGATTATATAAAATAAAAAAAAAAAAATTGTTTTTCGACTAGAATATCTTGAGAACGAGCAATGATATTGACTTTGCCATTATTTAATTTTATACATAATACAATTTCTAACAAATGGTTTATATTTGACATATATCTAGTTTTAGAGCGGATATATTTTGTAAGTACCCTTCCATCAATAACCAAACCATATCTTTTATATTTGAATATTTCGTTTTTAAATTTTTTTCAATTAAAATGTTTGGAACCGAAATAATAAAGTAATTTCTATAATATAATTCATAATTTTATAATTTTATTATCAACTTAGTTTTTAGAAGAATGTATGTACTGTACATACGTATATGAATAAGGTTGTTCAGTTGTACCCAAGTCCCACATATTCAAATTCCATTAATAGCTACGATAAAATTGAAGAAAACGTCACAATATGTTTTTGATGTGTAAACATCTTTCCCGGCGGTAGAGTGAATTGAAAACGTGTGTAAAACTTATACGTCCCGTGTAACCCGTTACGGTTACACGTTACGGTTACACGTTCCGGTTACACGTTCCGGTTACACGTTCCGGTTACACGTTACGGTTACACGTTCCGTGTAGCAATCTACCTTACCGACGATTGCATTTAACACCATATTTACATTGTTAATATTACGTACTTACGACATCGTGTTTACATTGGAGACTTTGAGTACTGAAATCTCGATTTTATTACTTTCCATTGCTGGCTAGAACTTAATTCAATCTCTCAACATTTCTTCACCTCTCGACCAATTAGGCCTATTCTGCCACATTTGTTATTCTGCTATAGATTTTCTGTTATGAATCATAAAAGATTTCCACCTTAAAAGATCTTTTATGATTGGTATTCAGAGGTTCGAACTTTTATAAAAGTCTGTTAGGCTAGTCGCGCACTGGCAACTGTGACCGAAATCAAATAGTTTAATCACCAGTTGAAAGAGAACCGCGCACTGGTAACTCTTTACTCACGCTCACACTCTTTTCTCTCTTGCGCTTATGGAAAACAGCTCAACTGTTACGAATTAATTTTAGGCAATCGTTTAGTTTGTGTCAAAACACAAACTTTTTAGTTGCTCGAATCGAGTTGCTTTAAGTGCGCGGTGTCCCATATAAGCACATATGTTTCATTTTAGCAACTAAACAGTTATGAAACTAAAAATTGAATGTGCGCGCCTGGCCTTATGCTATTTCGAAAACGAGATCTGTTATGAAACTGAACTAAATCTGTTATCATAATCAGCTGTGATTATGTAAAATATTTCATCTGACATAATTTAAATGGATGACGAACAAAAAAGTAAACTCTTAGGCTAGGCGCGCACATTCAATTTTGGGTTTCGAAAATGCTTGGTTCGAGCAACTAAAAAGTTTGTGTTTTGACTGAATGTGTTTTGTGTTTTGATTGAATGTGCGCGCCTAGCCTAAGGCTATTTTGTGTAACATATAATTATATGCACCTGCGCGGACATTCATGTAAGTAGTTCATCTGTTTTCTATAAGCTACCAAACAGTTGTGCAACTAAAAATTGAATGTGCGCGCCTAGCCTTACACACTATGGGTATCCATATAATGGAACACGATTTTACCTCATATGTTTCTGGGAATACCATGGCCATACTCTACTTATATGTTTATATGATATGTGTATTGATATATTTTCTTTCATTTGTCTCCTTTAAAGAACATTTCATTGACGAAATAAAAGATAAATATTCATTATTACTTGATGCACCTGTGTACTTATTGAAATCTTTTGTGATAAAAGTCACAGAAGTTTGTCTTTTATTCTTTTATGATTTTTAACAAAAATGCTATTCGTAAAAGATTTTTTCTATGTTCGAACGTTTGACAGTTCATAAAAGTTTTCTTAGCAGATTTTATAACAGATTTTAGCGTGCTGAATACCAAAATTAAAATTCATAAAAGATTTGTTGACAGCTCAAACATTTGTATGGAAATTCATAGCAGAATAACAGAATAGAAGAATAAAAGATCTCGCCGAATAGTCCTAAATACGTGAAAAAGACGAAACACAAATAAACTGGTGTAAAATTTCATAGCGGGTTCATTTAATGTCTTAAAAAATACACTTCACGTTATTGACGGACATAACATTTTATTTTATTTTATGCTCTCAAAAAATGCATTTTCAGAGTTGAACTTTAAAAATCCAAAAAATGTTTTTCAGGGCAATCAGTTGACATCTGCAATGAAATATTCTCGATACGTCAAAATTTAATTTGTCCCTTATCTGTCATACCATATAATTATTTTAATTATCGAATTAGATATTCTTTATTATATCAAAATATACTATTAGCATTCACTATATCAAAATATAGATCGTTCTCCATCAGTCAAGCCATGAACTGGATGATGACTACGACTTCAATGTATTAAAAAAATTAGTTTTTGCCACTTATAATTCCATTACAAGGTGGGAATGATGTCAATCGGTCTGTAAGTCTCTGACAGAGGGAGTAAGATAAAGTACAAAAACCTAAAAAAAAAGTTAAGGGATTGGTTTGATTTTGGTAAGGTGAACGCTCCATCTAGTGGTTTGTCAAAAAAAAAGTTTCGACTTTTTCGCTGCATGACAAGTATATTTGTTGGCGGTGTTAAGCCAGGTATACATTGTTCAAATGCATGAAAAGCACGTACAAGTCTATTATTTCAGTGGCGAGGGAACGTTGCCCTTTGTGGTTTTTTTTCAGCAAAATTGTGTTTTTACGAATTTCTTTGAGATTTTTGTAATTTTATCCAAGTAATTTGTTTTATTTTGTCTGTCCATTTTATCATACAATTTTCGTTTGCTGTTTTAATATTTTAATCAGTGCTTATGCTGTGCTGTATTCTCATCTCTTCAACGTACTATACGCAAATGAACCAATAAATACATGATCAATCATCAACCTTGCATATACATTATACAATATTTCTATACAATACGCTAGATTGAAAAGATTTTGATTTTTCTTCAAGCCTACATCCAATCTATATACGTGTGACTTTTTTACTAATCACTTACAATTGCTGAGAAAAGTGCGGAGTTATCGTTCATTCTTCTTTGTGGTTTTCTTTTTTATATTTGGCGTTCGCTCAGTGCAAGTCGCTTAACTGAGTAGAGTAATGAGTGCGAAGAGATGACGCATGAACAAAGTTAACTTATATTAAAAATCGCTGTGTTTAAAAGCACAGATGCACTCGAAAGGAAGCCAAAAGAGAAACAGAGATCAAAATCATATTCGTGTAAAAACATTTTATTTTTTATCAGATAACATCTCTGTTTGAATATAAGGGTAAAAATAGAATACTGTCACAAGCAACATCCCTGGTTAAACATAAGTCAAGCAAACTTTACATTACGTAGCGGAGTCTACTTACTCCTAACACATGCCACGAACTACTTCATCGAAGCATATTGTCGATAAGGTTTTTGGGTCGTGTGAAATGAATATGTGTCGACATAGCAGTGCGAACTCTGGGAATCGAAGTAGTATGCCGACATGGCGTGTAAAAAGGACCGAACTAGTTCGTCGAAACAATTTTTTATGATGTTATTCGGTTTTAGTTGTTAAAATTTACAAATCGCCTGAAAAAGCGAGAATAAAATTCAATCTCCTTAAGCAAGAATTCAATAGCAAAAAAGTGGTTCTGGAGCATTAAAATTCAAATATTTTTCGGTCATTTTCACTTTTCATTTAAAATTTTACAACTCTACCATTTCACAGCTGATTTTGGCATGTACTTCTACGTCGGCGTATTGTTGTGTAAATGCCCATACAAAAGCGAAGTACTTTGTCAATTGTTCGTCTTGATCGATGTGGCGTGTGTGAGGGGTATATTCTAAAGTCACAAACTAGTACGATTGCATTGTATGTTTATTGGGTACGTTCGATAACAAAAATTCGGCACTCGGACGAACGTTGATGTTTACACATCTTAACCGTGAGTCCTGGCACTCACACTTTTTTTATCTAAATATAAAGTTTTCAAGACCACAAATGGGAAGTTATCAGTGTGAGTCGCACCCAGCCTCTTTTTTTATTTACTTTTAAAAACAATTAGCTCAAGAAACATAAAAAAAACACAACTTAACCTTTTCAAATAAATTTATAATCTTTTAATAACAAACAAATATTTCGCGAAGGTGTAAAATCGGATATAGATGAAGCGGGTCCTTCATCGTTTGAAGGGGGACGTATTATTAAATGCCTAGAGAACACATTTAACTAAAATAGCGAATTTTTAAAATAAATTATTCAATTTAACAATTCTTTCTAAATGTTTGACCGGAAGTTTTCTTTTACTATGCAAAAATTCTTTCCATATTATGATAATTAAGCTTACGAAGTGAAAGAGGAAAATTCCCTTGAGTTGGCTAATAATTTAATATTTCTTTCTATTGTTCAAACTGTTATCGATTATAATCTTCCAAAACGATTTTTTAGTGAGTATTTTGTATTGATTTCATTACCATATAAACTTTTATTCCAAGCCCATTTGAACACTGAAAATATCTTCTAGACAGCTCAACAGACTTAACATCTATCATAAAATCACACAAAATTCTAACCCCGCCCTATACGTTTGTACTTTAAATCCGTAAGACTGAAATGCCATTTATAAATTTCAAAATAAACTTTTTCTTAAATCCCAAATCACCCATTTCAGATGTCTTATTTGTCCCGCGTTGGGCTACCGTTTTTATTTTTTTTTATGCTTCTTTCCCTGAATTCCATATCAATACAACTGCAATTCAATTAGTTAAAGCTCATAATCTAAGCAGAGAAAAATGCTGCCGAAAAATTCCAGTCCACCACCGAAAACTATCATGACAAATCGAGGAATATTTCCAAGAGATAAATAAAAAGAAAAAAATATTAAAATTTAAAAAGTGCCATTCGCTTCAAGTCATTTATTCTTAAGCCATTGAGTCAGATCTCGGACAATGGCTCTGCGTATGGACTGGGACATGGGCATTGGGTGTTCAGCGCGTCGGGAACATCTTCGAAGTTGGGAGTGCAACTGTGTGTATGTGTATGAGTGAAGGGAGCGTCGCACGGTAGCAGTCTGCTTAATTCTAATACTGGCCATAAGTTATCATTAGAAGTCTTTTTGTCGGAGTCCAATTCAATAATTAATGCGCTTCTTCGCGTCTCGTCGTGCGTCGGTCTGCTCGAGGCCAGCACATTGGTTTGTTGTCCCACTTACCGACACGATGCGCTGCAGTAGCGATGACCATTTTGAATAGTGTGAACAGTGATGGTGTTAGTTTCCATGTACTTTAATTGGAAGAGATGATTCTCTTCTGTCGTATTCTCAAAATGCACATGCATGTGTACAACAGTAATAAACGGCCGGCCCTTCAACCCGATTCCCGGATATACAAAAGGCTGCTGCTCCTCTTCTCCCATATGAAGCTTGAGCCCAAGATCGTTGTTTGTTCGCATTACGTTTTGTTAACGTTATCTACAAGACAAGCACCGATAAATTATTACAAATAAAAATTTTTGATTTTTCTAAATCGATTGTTTAATTAAGTTCATGACTGAATTATACCGAAGAAGGTACCTACATACGAGTATCATTTCGTTTTGAAAAAAAAATTCCTTCCGAATGATGCGTCCAATAATTTTGTACTAAGCATCTAAAAATAAATGAATTTGGTGGTGTAAGAGTTCGAAGAGAACCAGGACCTAATAACTTAAAACTTGAAACCATTCCTGGGTGTGTATTACCACAAATAGAGGGGACCTACAATTTGCAGACTCCGAACGATTAATGAGCAGCACTTTTCTTGACAAGAGATACTCTTAGAGGATTTGTCAATTCCTCTCAAGAGGTAGGTCACCCCTGAAAAACTTTTTTTCTGCGGTTGAGAATCGACACCAAGAACCTCTGCATGACAGTCCAAAGCACTTACCACATTCTGAAGGTCTGGAGAATGTGATAATTTAAATGAAGATCGCCGTTGCCGCCACCAAGCATAGAAGAGGTTGAGAAGGCTATGGGCCGGCTTAAACAGAACAAAGCCCCGGGAGCCGATGGCATACCAGCCGAATTATTCCATCACGGCGGGCCAGCCTTACGTCAAGCAATTCATGATATTATAGTACACGTATGGGAGCAGGAAGAAATGCCAGAAGACTGGCGAAAAGGTTTAATATGCCCCATACATAAGAAGGGAGATGTCACAACGTGCAGCAATAATAGAGGTATCACGTTGTTGAGTACCGCCTATAAGATACTCTCCTCTATCCTACAAGACCGGATAACCCCATACGCTAAAACCGTTATCGGACAATATCAGTGTGGTTTCATTCCAGGCAAATCAACAACTGATCAGATATTTACCCTTAGGCATCAGGCGATGGAAAAATGTCTAGAATTTAACATCCCAACATACCATCTGTTTATAGACTTTAAGGCCGCCTATGATAGCATAGCCAGGGTAGAACTTTACAAAGCCATGAGAGAATTCGGCATCCCAAATAAATTGACACGACTATGTAGGTTGACCATGACCAACGTAACAAGCCAAGTAAAAATAGCCGGATTGCTATCCAGACCAATCAACATCCTTAATGGACTCCGACAAGGGGACGGTTTGGCCTGCCTCCTCTTCAACCTGGCGTTGGAGAAAGCAATCCGTGACTCTGGCACGGCAACAAGAGGGACCATCGTCAACAGGTCCAGCCAGTTACTGGCTTACGCAGACGACATCGACATCATCGGAAGAACCGAACAAGCTGTACACGATTCCTTCATCCAGATCGAGCAGGCGGCACAAAATCTGGGGCTGCACATTAGTGAAGGTAAAACAAAGTACATGGTGGCGTCGAATGCGAGAGGAACAGTTGGTCAAACAATCAAGGTTGCGGAGCACGAATTTGAAGTGGTGCAATCCTTTAAATACCTTGGGTCAATAGTAGCAGCCGATAACAATATAGAAGAAGAAATACGCGGGCGGCTTCTCAAATCCAACAGAGCCTACTATAGTCTGTCAAAGCTCTTCAAATCCAAAAATCTCACCATAACTTCAAAACTGCTGCTGTACAGGACCATGGTCCTGCCAGTACTCACATATGGATCCGAGACTTGGGTGCTTAGCAAAAGGCACTCCGACCTCTTAGCTGCGTTCGAGAGAAAAGTCTTAAGGAGAATTGTTGGCCCCGTATGTGAGGAAGGACGATTCCGGAGACGGTACAATCATGAACTGTACGCAATCTACCTTGAAGCAGATATCGTGACAAAAATTAAGCTCGGTAGACTCCGGTGGGCAGGGCACCTAGCTCGCATGAGCGAAGAGGAACCTGCTCGGAAAGTTCTTTGTGGTACATTCTATGGTAGACGACAGCGTGGTAGACCATGCTTGCGCTGGAGAGATGGCGTAGACCAGGATGCCCGAAGCCTTGGGGTGCGCAACTGGATGGCGTCGGCTAGAGACCGGGATAGGTGGAGAGAAAGAGGCCAGGAGCGGAACCCGGTTGTCGAGCCGATGATGATGATGTTGACACACATACCGAGTACTGAGAGCTTTTTGGCTTCTTCGATGGAAGTGCCATTCAAGGGCAATGGTATAGAGGTACCTTCTACATTTCACTTCAACGACTATAGACAGCATTAAGTTTTCGAAACATCCTACGGTCAGTTGTAATTCTACTTCCAGTCTAGATGGACGTGAATTTGAGAACGAGTATGAGAAGCTGAGGGATGTATCGTCGGCAAAAACAAATAAAGTGGATTAGAAGTTTCAGACGGATACAAAACAGAGTTCTAGGGAACACCAGCATTTATTTTGTGAAGATCTGACTTAAAACCGTCCAATACAGCAGGGATTAAACGATCCAGAAGGTAATTTCTAATCCAAAGAATATAGGTTTAATTGATACCAAACGCACACATTTTCTATAAGAGAGCCTGTCGTCAACTTTATCAAGTGCCCTAGAAATATTTAGCGCGATTGTCTTACTTTCCCCAAAATAATGTTAAGATCTGCTCCAATAAGTCCGAACAAAGACCACATATCAATATAATTTTTAAAATAATTGTTTATAGATTACAGAAAAAACAATAACAAAAAAAAAGTGTGAGTGCCAGGACTCACGGTTAAGATGTGTAAACATCAACGTTCGTCCGAGTGCCGAATTTTTCTTATCGAACGTACCCAATAAACATACAATGCAATCGTACTAGTTTGTGACTTTAGATACATATATACCCCTCACACACGCCACATCGATCAACCTAATCGACAAAGTACTTCGCTTTTGTATGGGCATTTACACACCAATACGCCGACGTAGAAGTACATGCAAAAATCAGCTGTTAAATGGTAGAGTTGTAGAATTTTAAATGAAAAGTTAAAATGACCGAAAAATATTTGAATTTTAATGCTCCAGAACCACTTTTTTGTGTTGATCAGAGCTTTATTGAATTGTTGCTTAAGGAGATTGAATTGAATTCTTGCTTTTCAGGCGATTTGTAAATTTTAACAATTAAAACCGAATAACATCATACAAAATTGTTTCGACGAACTAATTCGGTCCTTTTTACACGCCATGTCGGCATACTACTTCGATTCCCAGAGTTCGCACTGCTATGTCGACACATATTCATTTCACACGACCAAAAAACCTTATCTGAATTTGAACAAATTCCCCTAGATTAATATAATTTACATTGCGTTCCTGCTGTAAATTTTATTTGTGTTGATAATCATCGACTAACATATTGCGTCTTAGAAGGGTACGACAGCATCTAACTGATGAGCCCAACTGTCGTACCTGGGCGAAACGCATTTGGACTAGAGGTCACAATAAGCTTTCAATTGATTTAAAAAACCTTATCGACAATATGCTTCGATGAAGTAGTTCGTGGTGTGTGTTAGGGGTATTCAAATAAAAGCCACTATTTTTCCACAATTTATCCCTTCCACTTATACTTACATCCAAAAATTTCTCTTCATAGCTGTGCATAACGCTTTCCACCTAAACACATGTATTTTTGGACCATTTCCTGTAAAAATGTTTTGAAATAATCAACTATTTTGTTGTTTTATCTTGTTTCTAGTAAAATAATTATTTCGGAACGAGTCCAAACACATTTTTCTTGTTCATTTTCCATTATTACTTGTGTTTAGGATACTTTTAATGTAACAATCAAAAAATTACAAAGTGAATTTAAGATTAATGGGATCAAAACCACTAGTTAACAACTAAAACCGAATAACAACATAAAAAATTGTGTCGACGAACTATTTCGATCCTTTTAAGGCCAGGCGCGCACATTCAATTTTTAGTTTCACAACTGTTTAGTTGTTAAAATGAAACATATGTGCTTATATGGGACACCGCGCACTTAGAGCAACTCGATTCGAGCAACTAAAAAGTTTCTGTTTTGACACAAACTAAACGATTGTTTAAAATTAATTCGCTACAGTTGACCTGTTTTCTATAAGCGCAAGAGAGAAAAGAGTGTGAGCGTGAGTAAAGAGTTGCCAGTGCGCGGTACTCTATCAACTGGCGATTAAACTATTTGATTTCGATCACAGTTGCTAGTGCGCGGCTAGCCTTACACGCCATGTCGACATACTACATCGATTCCCAAAGTTCGCACTGCCGTGTCGACACTTATTCATTTCAAACGACCTAAAAACCTTGTCGACAATATGCTTCGATGAAGTAGTTCGTGGCGTGTGTTAGGAGTAAGTGGACTCCGCTACGTAACGTAAAGTTTGTTTGACTTATGTTTAACCAGGGATGTTGTTTGTGACAGCATTATATTTTTCCACTTATATTCAAACAGAGATGTTATCTGATAGAAAATAGACTGTTTTTACACGAATCCGATTTAAAACTCTGTTTCTCTTTTGGCTTCCTTTCGAATGCATCTGTGCTTTTAAACTCAGTGATTTTTAATATAATTTAACTTTGTTCATACGAAAAGGAGTCATCTCTTCGCACTCCTTACTCTACTCAGTTAAGCGAATTGCACTGAGCGAACGCCAAATATAAGAAAGAAAACCACACAGAAGAATGAACGATAACTCCGCATTTTTCTCAGCAATTATAAGTGCATTAGTGAAAAAGTCACACGTATAGATTGGATGTAGGCTTGAAGAAAAATCAAAATCTTTTCAATCCAGCGAACTGCATAGAAATATTGTATATGCAAGGTTGATGATTGATCATGTATTTATTGGTTCATTTGCGTATTTGCGTAGTACGTTGAAGAGATGAGAACACAGCACAGCATTAGCACTGATTAAAATATTAAAACAGCAAACGAAAATTGTATGATGAAATGGACAGACAAAATAAAACAAATTACTCGGATAAAATTACAAAAATCTCAAAGAAATTCGTAAAAACACAATTTTGCTGAAAAAAAAACCACAAAGGGCAACGTTCTCTCGCCACTGAAATAATAGACTTGTACGTGCTTTTCATGCATTTGAACAATGTATACCTGGCTTAACGCCGCCAATAAATATACTTGTCATGCAGCGAAAAAGTCAAAACTTTTTTTTTGACAAACCACTAGATGGAGCGTTCACCTTACCAAAATCAAACCAATTACTTAACTTTTTTTTTAGGTTTCTGTACTTTGTCTTACTCCCTCTGTCAGAGATTTACAGACCGATTGACATCATTTCCACCTTGTAATGGAATTATAAGTGGCAAAAACTAATTTTTTTAATACATTGAAGTCGTAGTCGTCATCCAGTTCATGGCTTGACAGATGGAGAACGATCTATATTTTGATATAGTGAATGCTAAAAGTATATTTTGATAAAATAAAGAATATCTAATTCGATAATTAAAATAATTATATGGTATGACAGATAAGGGACAAATTAAATTTTGACGTATTGAGAATATTTCATTGCAGATGTCAACTGATTGCCCTGAAGAACATTTTTTGGATTTTTAAAGTTCAACTCTGAAAATGCATTTTTTGCGAGCATAAAATAAAATGTTATCGTCCATCAATAACGTGAAGTGGATTTTTTAAGACATTAAATGAACCCGTTATGAAATTTTACACCAGTTGATTTGTCTTTCGTCTTTTCCACATATTTAGGCCTATTCGGCGAGATCTTTTATTCTTCTATTCTGTTATTCTGCTATGAATTTTCATACAAATGTTTGAGCTGTCAACAAATCTTTTATGAATTTTAATTTTGGTATTCAGCACCAGGGATGTTGCGGATGCCAATTTTTTCACATCCGCGGATGCGGATTTTTGAAGCCTCACATCCGCGGATGCGGATGCGGATGCGAATGTTTAAGATCTTATATAAAAAGCACATATAAATAATGAATTAAAATAATGTTGTAGTAGATAAGTGTTAATATTTTTACTAGTTATGATTAGTAAATAAACTTAAAAATAGGTGCATTATACTTCAAGCTTCTCTGCTTCAAGCCGGTTACGCAGAGGTTCGTAAATTAAACCCGCGCTACTAAATAATCGTTCGCTAGGAACACTGCCTGGTGGAGTGGATAAAAATCTTCGTGCTATCGGTGATAATACTCGTACCTTAAAATCTTCCCTATGAACACTAAAACATTTATGAGCATTACCATCCACATTGAGTCATTTTTTAGCGCGGTAAGAAAGTAATTCATTTTTGAGTACAGCTTCAGTGCTACAATTTTAAGGCATTTCTTGTGTCTCGTCTTCACTTGACGAATCTAACATCATAGCAAGGGCGTTCTTTAAACATGCGCTTTCTCTCGAAACCTGAAGTCCCTGGTCCTGGTTGTTCCATTTTGTGCTTATAAATTGTTCTCCCCCAAGCTGGAAAACTTAGTTCAAAGTTCACTTTTCAGAGTCGTGACGGCCTGTCGAATCAAATCAAACTTGTGCGATATTATTAAATAGTCGTCAACTTTTTTGTCAAGCATTTGAATAATTGGAATTGCAGAAGAAATAAGGGCGTGAGAGTTGCTGAGTTCCCTTGTAGCTTCCTCAAAAGGTCTCAGTAATTCAATAAGACTTTCAATGAATTTCCATTCTGGCAGAATAGGGTTAATCTCATTATCATTGATGTAAAGATTTAGGGCATCCTTAACCTTTGCCGCAACTTGTCTTGCATCCGCATCCGCATGAAAATCCGCACTGACTAGTGCGGATGCGGATGCGGATGCAGATGTCTAAATCAATGCGGAAGCTCCGCATTTGCGGATGCGGATGCGAATATCCGCAACATCCCTGTTCAGCACGCTTAAATCTGTTATAAGTGTGTAAGGCTAGGCGCGCACATTAAATTTTTAGTTGCACAACTGTTTGGTAGCTTATAGAAAACAGATGCACTACTTAGTTGAATGTCCGCGCAGGTGCATATAATTATATGTTACACAAAATAGCCTTAGGCTAGGCACGCACATTCAATTTTTAGTTTCGTAACTGCTTGGTTCGAGCAACTAAAAGTTTGTGTTTTGATACAAACTAAGCGATTGCCTAAAATGAGTTCGCTATTCTGTGTAACATATAATTATATGCACCTGCGCGGACATTCAACTAAATAGTTCATCTGTTTTCTATAAGCAACCAAACAGTTGTACAACTAAAAATTGAATGTGCACGCAATCGTTTAGTTTGTGTTAAAACACAAACTTTTTAGTTGCTCGAAGCAAGCAGATTCGAAACTAAAAATTGAATGTGCGCGCCTACCCTTAGAGTTTACTTTTTTGTTCGTCATCCATTTAAATTATGTCCGATGAAATTTTTTACATAATCGCAGCTGATTATGATAACAGATTTAGTTCAGTTTCATAACAGATCTCGTTTTCGAAGTAGCATAAGGCCAGGCGCGCACATTCAATTTTTAGTTTCGCAACTGTTTAGTTGTTAAAATGAAGCATATGGGCTTATATGGGACACCGCGCACTTAAAGCAACTCGATTCGAGCAACTAAAAAGTTTGTGTTTTGATACAAACTAAACGATTGCCTACAATTAATTCGTAATAGTTGAGCTGTTTTCCATAAGCTCAAGAGAGAAAAGAGTGTGAGCGTGGCCTAATTGGTCGAGAGGTGAAGAAATGTTGAGGGATTGAATTAAGTTCTAGCCAGCAATGGAAAGTAAAATAATCGAGATTTCAGTACTCAAAGTCTCCAATGTAAGTAAGTACGCAATATTAACAATGTAAACATGGTGTTAAATGCAATCGTCGGTAAGGTAGGTTGCTACACGGAATGTGTAACCGTAACGTGTAACCGTAATGTGTAACCGTAACGTGTAACCGTAACGTGTAACCGTAACGGGTTACACGGGACGTATAAGTTTTATACACGTTTTCGATTCACTCTACCGCCGGGAAAGATGTTTACACATCAAAAATAAAAATCCCACCACTATACAAAATTTCCACATTGATCAACAATTGGAAGTGCTTCATATAGCTTATAACAATTTTTAAGAAAGCTGGTGGATGCCATAGCCCCTGAAAGGAAAATCTCAAATTTTCATTTTTTGTTTCTTTGTATGTATGCTTCAAGCCTTAGCGCTCTACAAATTTGTATCTCTCTAAAACAATGGAAAATGCGCCATATAATGTATAAGAATTTTTTAGAAAGTGGGTTGATGCCACGCCCCTTGAATAGAATATTCCAAATTTCCTTTGTATGCACGACGAGACCTACAGTTCGTTGTGCGAAATTACAAGGTTCTACGATGTTGCAAATTGCTCCATAATTTTGATGATTTGCCAGTCAGTTAGTTAGGGTAAGAATTCGAAGTAACTGACTTTATTTGTATTGAAGGGGACCGAAAAACCCCTGAGTTTGTTCCTGTAAAGATGATGTGTCCTTTGATTTGGCTACCAAACATTGACTCAATTTGCTCAGTCACGCGCCAAACTAAACTTTGAATTTTCAATATGTCGGAGTTTGAAATAGTTTTTGTAATCTTCTTCGTTGAATACTCGTACATCTCACCATGCTCTACTTACCCTCCCTCCATCTCATCTGAGAAAAAAGAAGCTGAGAGCAAACTTATCGCCAATTTTTTGTCAACTTTTATTCTAGTATATACTAAAATAAATAGTTGAATCGTTGGTGCAAGTCGTTCAGTCTTTTTCTTTGATTTTTGTTAACAAGCTTTCAGGAAGCATGCCCCTATAGTCTTTCTGTTTTTGTTTAGGTATGGAAAACAGTTAAAATACAGTTGCATAGTTGTTGGCTACTTTTAGCAAGCATTATGTTCTGTTATTCGAGGCTTCGTAGCCCAATCGAAACTTATACCAAAATTTGATTAATTGAGTCGACTTAGATGACATGGAGGTACAAGACGGTTTATTGCTCATGGGTGATTTCAATCTTCCTTATCTTGAATGAATGAATGAAAAATTGGGGTATAAAAACACTGCGACCTAAAGATCTATTGTGTCCCCCATCTAGAACTGGATGAGGTTGGCTCATTACTACAGTTCTTCCTCCAAATCTGCTCCTCTGAGGAATCGAAGTATTTGGAGTATTTTAAGGGATGATAATTCGCTCTCCTTTATGTGGTGCTTGCCCAGATACTTGTGCCTTTGATGCACGAGTGCATCACATTTCCCCAGTATGTGGTCAGGTGTCTCTTCGTGAGTGTTGCAGAATCTGCAAGTCGCGTTGCTCACTAAGCCAAGGATGTTGAGGTGTCTTCTCAACCTACAGTGGCCTGTGAGAAGCCCCGTGATTTTCCTGAGGTTGTTCCTACTTAAGCTAATGCAGGTTAGAAAACGCTCTCGGTTGTAGTCCCCGAGTAATAGTTTTGCCTGTCTTAGCTTAGGGAGTTCTTTCCAGATCTTTGATCTTTTTGTCTCCTCTCCTCTTCTGTTTTGATTTTGTTTTTGATCACGTTTTCTCCTATTCCGCAGTAGGGCTCTGGCCCTGTAAGGGGTGTCGATGCGCCTATTTTTGCTAAGGAGTCTGCCACTTCGTTGCCCTGGACACCAACGTGGCCTGGTACCCAATGAAGCGTGACAGTGTTATTCTTGCCCAGTTTATTAAGCTTAATCACGCATTCCCAAACAAGTTTGGAGCTGATGGTGTAGGAGCTTAGTGCTTTTAGTGCAGTCTGACTGTCTGACATGATGGCAATGTTTTGGTTTTTATATTTTCTATCGAGGTTTCTTCCAGCACATATGCCTATGGCATTTACTTCTGCCTGGAATATGCTAGTGGACTGTCTCATCTACAAGGAGAGTTTAGTTCTAGGCCCAAAAACTCCAGCACCAGTCCCTTCAGCCGTCCTCGATCCATCTGTGTACCATTTGATGGTATTTTCTTTAAGACTATAGTTTATTGTTTCGCCTAGCCAGTCTTTTTTGCAACCATCTCTTGGGATGTCAATGAGGTTTGTTACTGAGGACCGGATTATCGAATCTTTTTCCCTGTTTCCAAAAATTTTACCCGTCCCAGTACCCTCCTTGGCAAATCTCATTATGGCTCCCTTAGCAGCGTTTTCAATGACCACGTGTAGTGGCGTCAGATGAAGGATGGTTTCCATCGCTGCTGTAGGGCATGTTCTCATTGCTCCTGTTATGCATATACATGCAAGCCTTTGCAATTTGTCTAGTGATTTCCTAGTTGTGTTTAGTTCGGTTCTTTTATGCCATGCAATTGCCCCATAGGTAGGGTGTCCATAACGTGTTTGAAAAAAAAGAGGACATTTTCGGAACTCCAAACATCTACTGTTAAACCGCTTCCACCCCCCCCTCAAGACTTCATTTTAAAAAATATAGGTATGTTTATAAAAGTAAGGTAGGTACACAAATAGCAGCAGTTTAGTTACTAATAGTTAGTTTATCTTAACATCTAGTTAAGGAAAACTCATGACATAAATAGGTATATAAACGCTTAATTGCGTTAACCTCAAATTATCAAAACTAAAATAAAAAATTAATGTTAATGTAGCCGGGTTAAAAGAGTACAGAGAAGGTGTGGTGAGTTTTGCATTCATGACATTAAATCGGTCTGTTCGTTTTCACGCATGTTAAATGTTCGAAACAGGGTTCGGCGCGGGATCCCGAATGGATAGGTGCGTACTTCAGTGTGTTAATGCTTCATTTTAGGAGACTAATACAAAAGTATATAAATGAAAAGTGAGTCAGATTAATATTTTGGAAAAAAGAGACCAAAAAGAGTACACAAATAAAAAAGAGTAAAAAAAAGAATTTGATGAAAAAAGAAAGAATAAGAAAGATCGGAGTCAAAAAAGAGAACATGTTCTCTTTAAAAGAGATGTTCTGGAAACCCTACCCATAGGTAATGATGGGTCTTACCATCATGGTGTACATCCATCTTATGATGTTTGGTTTGCAGCCCCATGATTTACCTGCAAGTCTCTTGCATATCATGAGGGCCTTTGTGGCTTTCCCGACAGTTATTTCGACATGCTTGTTCCAGAGGAGTTTGCTATCTAGTGTAACTCCTAAATATTTGACCTCCCTCTGGATGTCGATTACATCTCCCGCCAACCGAATGGGTTTCATGCGAGGTAAAAGTCTTTTACTGGTAAATGGTACTATCGTTGTTTTGGTAGGGTTGATGTTAAGTCCCACAGATATACACCATTTCTTGGTTATAGACAGTCCTCTCTGGACTATGTCACAGAGAGTTTCTTCGTATTTCCCCAGTGCCGTTATAACGATGTCATCAGCAAAGCCAATACATCGAATCCCTTGGGAGGTTAGACTTTCTAGTAATTCATCAACTACAAGACTCCACAGCAAGGGTGATAATACCCCTCCCTGCGGACAGCCTCTTGTTGTGATGACTTTCTGGACGTTTAGTCCTGCGTATGCTTCCGCCGTTCTTGTACTAAGCATTTTACTTATCCATCTGACTATAGTGCTAGGAACACTCTTCCTTTCTAGAGCCGAATGAACTGCTTCGTGAGAGGTGTTGTCGAAGGCCCCCTCAATATCAAGGAAGGCGCATAATGCCGTTTCTTTAATATCTAAAGCTCTCTGTATTATATTCGTTAATTCATACAGAGCGGTTTCTGTGGATCTACCCGCTCTGTAAGCATGCTGACGGTGATTTAGGGGCATGTTTACTAATACTTCCGATCTAATGAAGTTATCAATTACCTTTTCCAAAGTTTTCAGTAAGAAGGATGTTAGGCTTATTGGCCTGAATGACTTTGGATGTGTGGTATCTTTTTTCCCCACTTTGGGGATGAAAATTCCCTTTGCTCTTCTCCATAGACTTGGTATGTACCCAAGTGCAATACTACTTCGAAGCAGTCTAATAAGATAGGGCATCAGTTCCTCTTTACCTTTCTGCAAGAGCGCAGGAAAGATACCATCTACGCCCGGTGATTCAATCCTATTGCCTGAACAGATAGTCGCAGCTATCTTCCAGTCTTCCCGGTTAGGCCTTAGAGGTATTCTCTCTATCATATTTCCTACTATTGGTAAGCTGCCTGGAAAATGAGTATTTTGCAGTAGGGTTGACCTTTGCTCCTCGTTTTCAGTGAAGCTACCATCGGCGCGCCGCGGCGTAACGAAGTGCCAAAGAGGTTAATGTGTTATCTTTGGCTAGAGCCTTGTGTAATCTTGCTGCTGTAGGTGTCGACGAAATGCCCTCACAGAAATTTGCAAAACTATTTCTCTTAGCTCTCCTTATTTCCCCATTATATTTGGTCAATTCTGCAGAGTAGTTATGCCACTCTCCAGTACTCTTTGCTTTATTGAAGAGCTTTCTTACCTTGGATCTTAGTTTTGACAGAATATTGTTCCTTATCTTACCTGGTTATGATCTGAGGATGACTATCATTTTATTAATAGTAACACCATAAACTCCAAAGGAAAAGATTTTGTCCTAAATCAAATTTGAACAGTCAACTTGGGCTTATTTTCTCTAATAATTCTGCAATGACTGCATTGTAAAGGAAGGTAGCTCAACTCTTCCCACTATCGACCTTTCCCATACACACCATTATTCTAAACTAATGCTTATGATCATTATAATTTTGTAGCTTAAAAGAAGTATATTCTTATGTATACCGAGAAACATTTGTTATTAAATAAATAAATAAAATAAAGATCTAGATCATTTCAAACATTTAGATCAGCTTGAACAGAGAGGCATTGTCACCGAAACGCCTTCTAAAAGGTTTTTGTTTGCGGCCCGATCTTAAACTCTCTATACATTAGATTGGTATCCACACTGGACGAGAATAAAAGACAATATTGTCATTTTCTTAACCTCCACTTATCCAATCTGCGGCTATGAGTCAGTGCGAACTGAAAAGATAAGAGACAAAATTACATGGAGTTCCAAGTAAGAAGTGATTACATGAATTCAGGTGCACACTGAATGTGCAATATGATTCTTTAACAAAGCGGTATGTAGGTGTCGTAGCATTTCGCTCGGCAATATGATTATGGGTAGTTGTTGTAACGCTTCGTTACAGAGTAAGAGTAACACCCCAAGACTCCCTAAATGATATATGGCAAAAATATTTAAGAACTTGGACAGAGACCATTTAAACTCTTCATCTGCTTACACTGAATTCTCGCCTCCCTATAAACTGTTATATGGTGCATATTTAAACCAAAAGCAATTCGATATTATCACTGATCCTAAGCGATTTTGGCATTTTATTAACTCAGATGGTTATCCTCCCAACCTCAACTATAAAAATCATTTTTCTAATGATACTAAAAGTATAATGAATTCATTTGCCAACTTTTTCAGTTTTTCGTTTTCAGATAATAACTTTGAACCAAATATTAATTACTTTTCGTATCTAAATAACTCAAACCAATTGTGTAGCCAATTTAGCAAACCTCTTGCTTTTCTTTTCCAAAAATATCTTTCTCAAGGAAGTTGTCCATCAATGTAGAAAGACACTTTCATCATTCTTATTTAAAATTTCAAGAAGACATTTCTTATTATTATGCTTTCCAAAACTTTTTGAAAGTATTGTCTTCGACACTGTTTACTTTCACTGCAAACCACTATTTTCCGCCAAACAAGACGAATTTCTTAAATGTAAATCTTCGACCACAAATTTAACTGAATTTGTTTCTTATACTTTGAATTCATATGAACAACAAGAAACGAAGGTGATGTAATAGCCAAGGACTTTGGCAAGGCCTTTCGTAAAATTTCACACAATATTATGTATCTCATTCAAACTTAAAGCTCTGGGATTTCCTCCTGGTTTCATTCTATCGATGGAATCATACTTGTTTAATCGTAAATATCGGGTCTTGCTTAGATCTTTAATTCTGGATCATTTTACTGAGAAATCTGGACTACCGCAACGGTGCCATCTGGGAACGATTATTTTCATCCTGAAAATCAATGACGTCAAATCTTTGATTGAACATTCGAATGACATATTTTTAGAATAATTTCTTCACCTAATGACACTTTGCCCTTGCAGAAGAACTTGAACCAAAAGAACAATTTGGAACTTAATGCTGGCAAATGCTAAGCAATAACATATTCCCTTAAAGAAACACCCCCAGACTATTACATTAATGAAAGCATTGATTCCAAAGTAACCATCCGTTCGGGATCTAGGAGTAATATTTGATAGTGATCTGAACTTCATGATCTCTTTATTACAACATTGTGGCTAGGTCTAGTTCAGCTATTAGTTTCGCCAAGCGTTGGTCAAAAGAACTTTCAGATTTTTTCGTTACGAAGTGTCTACACAACCTATGTACGATCTCTGCTTGAATATGCTAGCCTAGTATGGTCGCCTTATCACATTGTTCATATTAAGAGAATAATTGAAGCAATTAAGCATAGATTCCTCCGCTTATCTCTCAGGGAACTTCCCTGGGTTGACAATCACAACTTGCTACAACCATAACTTGACAGTCAGATCTTGCCATATCAAGATCTCATTACCTTAAAATCACTACAACAACTGGTATAACTGATTCTTTGCGATCCTTGAAGCAATGAGATTTAACATCTACTCACATTCTCTTACATCAATACTGCAGTTGATAAAAATGCTCTCTCTCACAGAACTGATTATGGTAGAAACGAACCTCCTTACTAGAATCTTGGGGAAGTAAATTCTAATTGTTATATAGGGGAGAGTGGGGCACATTTGAACACGGGGCACATTTGAACAATGCTTATAAAATTTTATTTTATTATTCTTTTTTAAAAGTAATTTAAAATTTTAACCTGTCAATACCATATCCATAAACGTAATTGCCTTTCCTTGATTCTCTCAGTTGTTTCACCGACTTAGAGTTGAAGGGTACTTTTGCTAGTAGAAGGTTTTTTGTTTTCTATTTGCAAGAGCTTAAACAAAATTTACTGCGCGATTTTAAAACAGGAACACATTTTTTTGGAGGAAAAATAAATTTTAAACCTAATTGCGGTAAGTTTTTTACTGGATATATTTCAGTTAAATATTTATAATAAATTTTATGTCACTGGAACAGTTGGGGCAGATTCGAACAAGCGTGTTGGGGTACTTTTGAACATGTTCAAAACTGCCATGATTAGTTTTTTTTAACATATTTAAGACATTAAAGAGAAAATTTAATCAGCTTCAAGCAATTAATCAAGCAATTTGTTATCTGTTCTATAGGGCAAGTATTGGTTTCCGGTAAAAAATGTTTTTGTCATATCGACCATTAGTCTCTGCGTCTATACGTTCTCTGTCTCATTTTTGAGCTATTGAATACTGAAAATAAGGCCAAGTTAAAGCTTTCTAGGTCGAAAAAATCTTGAAATTTGTATAGCTTTAACAATAATGTTCTAGTTTAAGCTATTTTTGTTCACAAAAATTGAAGCTTAGGCTTGGAAAACAAGTTAAAACTAAATGAACTTAGCGTTGGCTATTTTGAAATAGCTATTACTAGCAAACATCTTTAACTAGCTAGCTTAAGCTTATTCTTATTCACTAAAAATCTAGCTTTTACTTAAAAATCCAAGTTTTAGTTTTAGTTTTTTTTTTTCTTATTAATCTTTATGAATTTTTGTTTTTTTTTTTTTTTTCTACAAATACATGAATAGGATATAACAAAAGTATTAATTTTGAGTTTTATTGATAAGTTCTTATAAAAAAATGAATATACAAATAAAATTTAAAAGTTCTTTTATTCAGTAAAAAAAAATTATATCACTGTTCAAAAGTGCCCCTTCCAAGTTCAAAACTGCCCCATACTTTTGAACATAAGAACTTGTATTGATTGGAGATGAAAATTCAATATAAATATTTCGTTAAATGGACCAAATATTTTTCTAAATTGAACGTCAATACCACTGTTCCATGTGAGTAAAATATCAGGCCAATTGCTCGAATATTTTAGGTTTTATCAGTCTGGAAAGCAAAAAGTGTTAAAATGTGCCCCGCACTCTCCCCTAGTTAATTGATTATCGTCACATCAAGATCACACAAAAAAAACCTTTTATGTAGTACTTCATACAACTAAATAAAATATAAACTAAATTGGTTTTATTTTATTGAAAAACCGGAACTGTAACTTAACAACAACAACTATTAAACAGAAGTTGGTAACACTTCTTTTATTTGTTACAGATTTGGGGCTCACTACGGCAATCCTAACAGAGCTGTCAAATGCGGATAGTTTATTGAAAGCCATAATAGTCAAAATAAAAAGCAAATACTATATAACCTGTAAAACAAAGTATATGGAAATTGGAGATAAATAATAAATTAAATCGGCTCATGTATCCACGTTTGCTCGTTTGAACATGAACCGGTTCAATTGTTACTACTTTTCATTCGTTACATTTCATTTCTGTCGCCTAACATCTTTACACCGCCACCCCCATGAATTACCTCATTGTGTGCCCCAATATTTAACTAATTTTAATTAAAATAAATACAGCACGAGAAACTCAGCAATATCATCGTCATCATCCTCACTCGGTCCATCCAAACTAATGGACATAAAATGTCAACTGAGTTACGCATTATAGAAGGTTATCTACCGACACATGACCATCCCAGGAACTTGACACAAAATACCTTTCAACGTACTCCATGTGTCCGATTGGAATGTAGTATAGTCCCTTGTTTGTCCAGATTACTGCTACTGTATTTCTATACCTCGGTCTTAGCTACACAGCCTCATAGACACAAACCTTCACCGAACTAAAAAATATCATCAATCAAATTGGTTTCATTAGATGTAATTTTATTTTCAGTCAATAATTCAATCGATTTAAAAGCTGTTCATTATAAATTGGTTAGAGACCATTTATTATTAATTATATTGTGGTTTTCATGCTGATCACTCTCAGTAGGTAATGTTTGTTGTTTGCTTTCTTATTTGGTGAGAATTCAGGAAGTGATTCTTGTTGAATGAACTCTAGGTAATAATGATGGGTAAAAAAAAAACGAAACTGATTGTTAAATAAAAAAAAGTAGGTTTCAGCACAGCAACATTTTTCTTTTTAATTGATAAGCTTTTCGTTTGGTTTAGATATTTAAGAGTCACAAAAGTTCCAATAATGAAAACTCAAATTAAGTATTCAAAAGTACATATTAATGAGAAACCGATATTTATGTACATTTTTCTTGGAAACTATTTTTGATGTTAATGAAACTTTTCTTCGTTCAATGCGCATCTCATATTTCATTACTTAAAACTACCGAGTCCTTGACAATAACTTTTATTGAGTATTAAAAGCTTAGAAGAGGTTTTGTATCAGGCGCTTAAGTTTAAAATATGCTCGAACGAAAATTTTATATTACCCTCATATTTATAACAATATAGTTAAACTAATTAAAATCATGTCTTTAAAAAATTATTGGCCTAGTTTTAAAATAACGTTAAAAAAAGGTTGTGTGTAGTGTACTGACGTACGCGCGGTAGAAGTAAAACTTCTTTTCCCTCGAGCAAAGCCTATAAACGTACAAACATTTTGTTTTCTAAAAACATGTCGCTGTCTTTGACTGATAATGTGTCGTTTTGACATTTTTTTACCCCCAACGCCGGAAAAGAAGTTTTACTTCAAAAATCTTAAAATTTAAAATCAATATTCAAAGAGGAGGTTTTAAAAAAAAAAAATATAAAAAGTCAAAAGTCAAAAATCGTTTCACTTTTTGGGTAGACAAATTGAAAAATTGAAAAGCTGTAAAATTCTTGACAAACAATTTATTTATTTATTTGTTGCCTATTGGTATAAACTTTCCTAGACTTAACAATTTAAATTACTATAATTAAAAACTATTACTTTTATGATTTACAAGCTTTTGTAATTGGTTCATTACAACCTTAGTTTGTTGAATGTTGTGGGATTAGAAAAAATTTTTAAATTTTAAAGTTTTAAAAATCGAGCTGGACTGTATGGTCTAAACAACATTAATAAAGGTGGACAATTGATATGCCCCGTCAGCCGTCACAATATCTATCTCAAAAGAAACGAGGAAGTAAGCCCTTATACACAACATATATGCATCCTAAACTCTAACTTAGAGTCGAATTACACTCCCAAATCTTTATGATTATAAATTTTTTGAAGCTCGTAGTTTGAAATTTTATAACAAAAAACTAACTAAAAACTATCAGAAAGCACGTTTCGGATAAGTTATCTAGGTCATTCTGAAGTTGCCCCAAATCTGTCGAAGATTTAATCACTTTGTAAATATATCTTTTCATCATCTGCAAAGATTAAACATGAAGAATTCTGAGAAGCACCCTCAATTTTATCTTTTTCCTTTATTTGTTCATTACCAGTATGATAGTCGTGAGATTTGTTGTTTTAAGAAGTTTAAGAGATTCATTTTGAATAGCGAATCGAAGGTTCGACTAAAGTCAAATGATTTAATGAATTTCCATTATCATGCTATTATCAATAGCTATCTTCCATAAAGTAACTATGTTACTTTCTTGACTATGAGCGGTCTGAGTGCTCAACTTGCATTCTTTTTACTTGCGATATACATAGGTACTATAGGGTAAGTTCTGCATTTGAAAAAAAATCGAACTCGAGATTTTGATCAAAGTTGACATTACGATGATAGTAAACACGAATAAAGTGGTTCCGACAATTCCGTTTGTCTGTCTGTATCTCGATCTACTGCCTAAGCCACTGGAGCCATTTTCTTCAAACTCGGTACTTAAAGGTGATCGATGATTCCCTAGATTGGAAATTCAAATTTTTGTTTAGCTCTTAACTAACGGTACCCCCCTACACCCGTAATGAATAATCTTATTTATATCGAAAACGGCTCTAACGATTTTGATAAAAAAAAATTAGGTGTGATATTATGGACATTAACAAGACAGGTACTGTCATGGAACGGTTTTTTTGATTTTCGAGTTTCTCATCAACGTACGGCTCTAACGATTTTAACCAAAAATTTGCAGCAGGAGCCCCCTTAAGTTTCAAATAATATTGTATATACAAATATTCGAAATAAAATCAAAGTTTTTTTTTGAAAATCAATATCTTAAAAACGTGTGAACGATTATTTTTTGAAATTATTTCCTAAAATCTATACTACCAAAAGCTTAAAATTGGCATCCCAAATTTTGTTCTCTAACAATTTTAAAGAAATTTATTAAATAAAAAATTACTTGAATAATTAAATCATTTTTAAACTTTGTTTGCATAAATTCATACATTTCATGGCAATTCCATGCATTTGAATATTTTTATCTCATTAATTCCAAAGTACTTTTGCATAAGAGCAAGTTCATGCGATCCAGTCGTGCATTTTATTTCGCTCAGAGTTCGATCGGGTCTCGCTCGATGAGTCCAGTGAGAAGACACCGAACAGATCGATCAGAAAGCTGCGTACGGTTAACTAGATTCTTCTTTTCTTAATTATGCATTAAATAAATAAATTAAATAAATTTGGCAGTGCAACAGCTCGAAGTGAACCAGGACCTAGTGACTTATTACAACTCTCAACCAGGCCACCGAGGCCCTACATGGGCCTTTAGAAAAGGAACTTTGTTAATACCTCTTGCACATGTTGTTTTTTTACATTTCAACCTGTACCCTCACTTAAGCCTAGTACTCAGTTCAAGTGAAAATGAAAAATTCATATAAAAGTGACTGCTGGTTCACTGGCATGAAATCCGCAACGAGAGGTGAGTACTAAAATGTGGATTGGAAAAACAAATATGTTCCACAACTTTTTCCACGCTATGATTTTCATTTCTCAATGTACAACCATCAGGAAAAAGTTTAAGGCAACGTGGAAAACTGTGACATTTGTCAGTTGATTTGAATATTTTGTTTAAAAACAAAAAATTGAAAATTTATAAACAGAAAGAACGAATCAGTTTAGAAATAATTTTCATTTTTTTTTCATTCAAAGTGAGTATCAAAAATTCACGTGGAAAAGTTTATTCTATTTCCATTTTTATTCTTCGCGTGTAATTTGGAACGTATTTATTATTCATTTCACGCTAGGTGAGTACTAGGCTTGATTAAAAAAAAACACTAAAATTTTCAATATCTTTTTATAGGAAATTTAATTATATTTTTTATGTACCTAGGTTTTTTCTGATAGGAAATGTGAGTTTTCTAAAATATTTATCGCATGATAATTTTCTCTCAGATACATTTATCTGTTGTGTGAAAAATTTTCTGGCATGATAGTTATCTTTCATGGTAATTTTATCCAATGACAGTTTTCTTGCGTGATAGTTTTCTCGGATGATAGTTTTTTTTCGCATGAAAAAATTTACTTTTCTTTTTTCTTTAAAACAAATCAAAGCAACCATAATTCGGTCATTATAATTGTAGAAATACATAAAATAAAAAAAGATAGCACTTCAAGGAACTAAGTACTTCAATAACATTACTTGACACTAATGTTAGATGAAAAATAGACACTTTTTGAGGATAATTAAACAGCTTAGCATCGTTTTAATCCAAAGTAAGCATCAATTACGAATACCGTCCAACTGACGGATGGTGTCAAAAAGTGCGCACTTAGTGTAGTGAAATCCAATTTCATAGCGAAAATCGTTCGAAATAAATCCGTTCTATGCCAAAAGTCCAAGACCTGCAGATTACATGTACGAAGTACATGGGACCATTAATAGGCAATAATTTGGGGGCTCAACGAAGACCGGTAGCTGCTCAAGTATCTGCGTCGTTGTCATCTCCGATTCACTGATGCTGTTGATCGATATACAGTGGACCAAATTATGTTAGAAAATGGAATTAAATTAAAAAATCTAAATATTTAATAAAAATCAGTTTTCGCAGTGTGGGTGGGTATGATTGTTAAAATCGAAAAATATAGACAATGAGATCGCGCAGATCCAAGGCAGTTTTTGTCAAGAGCTTAGTTTTATTCCAATGAAATAGGATCGTTGCGGACTTTTTTCCAGAAAATTGAAAAAAAAAATTATATCACCTATTCATTTTTTAGATGATTTTAAAATCTTTTAAGAATGACGATTACTATAAACTCCATATAAGATCTTGCTCTCTGAATTAATTTAAATCCAATTTTGAATCTATTTTGAGCCACTCTATAGCACACAATCCAGACTCTTGGCATATACAATATTTGTCATTAATTTTCTTGTATTTCTTTCCACTTCGAATATATATACATTTTTGCTCATTTGTCCAATAATCGGCCAACAAATGAGCCCAGACGTTCAAAGCCATCATTTTCATATCAGATGCCTGGAATCTTGTTGTCGTTGATAGTCTTTTGGCTTCGGTTCTTCGATTATTATGACACAATCATCGTATATAAAATGTGAATTTATGAAAACTTGTTAAAGTTGGTATTTTCAACAAAAAGATTATAAATGGACTCCAAAGTTCGCCATTAACATGAAAAAAATAAAACGCATCAAAGCCAAAAGGTCTGTCGTTTTAGTCTCTTCGCAGACTTAACTATCAGAAGCTGTAGCGGCAACAGCTTCTCAGAGGCAACGGCCATCACAATATAATAACATCGATTCCGGGTGTGGATCGTGTGTGATGAGGTGAAAAACAACAACAAAAGTAAAGAAAGAAAAGAAAACGGTCATAAAACTCAAATTTCTGAGCTATTTTATGGAACCACATCAAGGAGTTTAACCTTTACCAAAGACATGGTAACGGAAGGCATATCAATAGAATTCCATTAAACTGCTTTTTTTAATATGGAATTAAATAAATAAATGCAGTTAAACTAGCCTCTCGTCGCACCAGATTGGTTGACGGAGGCGTATTTAAGTATTTTGACGATTTCACGCCAACGTAGCCAACCACAAGCTTTGGTTAAAACGCCTTGTTTCATATACATATGTACATTATTGTGGTTAATCTAGAGCCCCCGCATATTGAAAGTTAGTTTCACTATTAACAGAATAATGTGAACGGTGAATTGTTCTTTAAAAATTGTAAATAGTCGTCAACCTTAAACTAAGGTCCGATTGCATCTACTCGTTCCTCCATTTTTTCGAGCGATACATAGGTAAATTATGTATTCGTAAAAAATCGACTAGAGATTTTGATCAAACTTATTCGTATATACTTTTTCAATGAAGATAGAGTAAATGAAAGAAGTTCGATTGCCAGTTCTGAATGTCAGCGTGCTTATTCGTTATTCGGTTATTCGTAGGGTGATTTTTCAAAACCGTTAATAGTTCATTATGATCTTTGGTTCCAAGGCAACAAACTGATAACTATCTTTTCAGATACGACAAATGTATTCGCAGCTCATTTTGCTGCTAGCTCTACTTTGTCAGATAGCAACATTGCCCCTCCTCTTCATGAGAACTTAAATAATTCAATGGGATATGGGCATTTCAGCTCTCGTACAGTTACAAAAGCCCTTCGAGAGCTTGATATACACTTAACCACTCGTCCTGATGGTAAACCTCCATTCTCCTGAATAGGTGTTCTTCCACGCTTGAAAAACCATAGCAACAAAGCCAACCATTTACGGAACCTCTAAACACACAAGTCGTATTCATGGCTTCGGGTCTACAATTCGCAAATATATCTTGGTAAAAAGCCGAACTCAAGGGAAGGTCATGAAATGAGGATCTCCCCTACTGGGCCATATCCAACCGGTGGTATCTTATAACATTTAAAATTGTATTAAAAAGACAAAAAGATTTGAGAGTAATTAGCCGGAATAATAAATATAACTATCGTTGATATAACTCGTGCTATGATTAACATTATTACGAGTACAACGTGGATATCAAGCTTTTCACAAAATGCACAAAGTTTCTGCCAGAAAATAGACTAGTTCAGGAATATTTTGAAGGTTCGAAGTATGCGTGGTGCATAAGGGTAAGAGAGCCGTGGTTCAGTCGTACCATTATTCAAAGCTTAGTTCAACTTCAAGGATTAAAATTTATTTAAAATGATAGATAAGGTCGTATTAAGGATGAAGGATTGGCGTGTATTTAGCAAATTCCAACACAACCATATCCACATCATATGCTCTTCTGTTTGATTACAAATATTGTAATATCGATCTCAACTTCAGACTGTGAAATTCTTTGCCGGCTCAACAGTATAAATCAAAGAAAACTTAACGTTTGGCTCATTTTCTTTATTGTTTACGTCGTTTACGTATGATTATTCTTCTCCGAAAATATACATACATGCGATTTCTTTTCATAATCTTTTAAAGTCTAATAAGGATTTTATAAACATGAAGTTTGAACGCGCCAAGTTTGATACTCATTTTGTTTATGATCAAACCAAATTAAAGTTTTCCGCTTTTCATGTCTGAATTCAGACCGACAGCCTTTTATCACCGTTTCTAATTTATGGAATTTCTTACCAACAAGCGTATTTTGACAGTTCCTGTTGTTTTATCTGTTGCCCATATTCCGATTTGAGCGGTTCATCGGTCCGTACTTCTTAGAAAACGACCGACGACGGAATTGTAGCAATTATCAACGAAGATCTCAACCGATCGATGCTAAACAATTAATTTGACTTAAATTGGATGATATCTATGTCATCGACATTGGGTTCCAACAGGGCACACCTGATCCCGCAAAAGTGATTCGCGGTTATGGTTACATTTACTTAAACAAGCTTCCGATTATCACAGTTCGGCCTAAGCTCTTGAATATTCCCTTGAGTGTAGTAGCTATACTTCTTGACTGCGATCAGAAGTGAAAAATAAATAAAAAAAAAATTACAATGCACACAACAAACGTAGTTATTTTTTACTCATATTGGACTTTTAAGTTAAGCAGTTGTTTAGTAAACCTCAGGACTCGGTTTTATCTCCAACTCTATAACTCATGTTCATTAAAGATTTTCCTGTGATCCTTCTTATCCAGTAAGTTCAATGCTGTCTGGTTTCCTGTAGTTAGAGCAGAACTTCTCACTCTTCATGTCTGTCTTCTTAGGCTAGGCGCGCACATTCAATTTTTAGTTTCGCAACTGTTTAGTTGCTAAAATGAAACATATGGGCTTATATGGGACACAGCGCACTTAGAGCAACTCGATTCGAGCAACTAAAAAAAGTTTCTATAAGCGCAAGAGAGAAAAAGAGTGTGAACGTGAGTAAAGAGTTGCCAGTGCGCGGTACTCTATCAACTAGTGATTAAACTATTTGATTTCGATCACAGTTGCCAGTGCGCGGCTAGCCTTAGTGTGATCAACAAAGTTCCAAGTATAAAGGTTTCCCTTTATAGCATTTTCTTCTTGTTTAAATAAATAAGTTGTCCTCACATTTCTATTGATAATGATTAATTTTATTCAAATCCATATTGAATCAAAAGAATATGCGATAAGTTTTAAAATTTATTTTTATCTCCCATGGAATAACCCGAAAGTAGGGGTTAAACTTCGATTCGCAAAATAATTAAATCTCAACACTTGAACAGATTATTCGATTAGATTTTATATCTTCCTTGAATCTATATGATAGTTCTAAAAAGCTACTCATATTTATTTATTTGTCAAAAAAACAGTAATAGTTGTATAGCCCTCAGATAGCTATAGCGATGATATTGGCAATGTTCCTAGGTTGGAGTTAATTTGATTTGGATCTAAAAAAAAAACTTAATCAAAAGGTTTTCTTTTTAAATGATGAATGACAATTTGAAACAATATCTTTAATAATTGTACTTCGGACTTTGAAACGGATGCGAAGCGTTTGTTTGATTACTAAATTATGAATTAATATATTCAAAAAATAGATTTTCTATTTGTGTTTTAAGGTTGTTTATGGGTGGAGGACGCTGAACCTTCGGGAATACATATCGTATTCCATTATCTGGATTTTAACAGTTTTCGAACCAAACGGTAAACAGGGTTTTTTGGAAAAAAGTTTAAAAAAACTTGTAAGGCCCACACCAACTTAAATAGAATGGAAGCGACACTTCGAAAAGTTGGAGCGTTAAAGTTAAATTATATCAAGCATATATATGTATAATAGAACAATAAAACCGCTCGAGATTTTGATTTTGATCAAAGTTGACATTACGATGATAGTAAAGACCAAAAAAGTGGATCTCGCAATTCTGTACGTGTGTCTGTCTTTTCGACTACAGCCTAAACCGCTCGGCCGATTTTTGTTAAACTTGGTAGATATCGTTTTTAATTTTTTCCCCCCACACGTTTTTTTCTTTTTTTTTTAAGACCAAAAATAACGGTACTGCCATACGATTTTTTTCGAAATTTTTAAATATTTTTTTTTTCTCAAAAATTGTTCACAGAATTTAAAAAAAAATTCATAAGATTTCATTTAGTTTAAGCTAGATAATGGTTGAAAAAAAAAATTCCAAAAAATGGTTATTTTTGGTAGCTCTTCCTTCAGACTTGCTTCCTTAAGAAACTAAAATATGTGATGTATCTCAGAGATTGTAGTTCACTCTCTTCTATATCTGGGGACGTCCGAGAAGGGATTTTCCAATAGGCACGGGTAGATTTTGGTATCCTGTGGCTATCATGACGTCTTACTGTCTTAGTGATACCTATCATATGTTATACGTATACGTTCGTTTTCGGCAGCAAGTATTCCACTACTACTTTTTAAAAGTGTATAATGGATCATGATTGTCATTATTGAAATATCTGTAAAAAAAATTTATTCGAAGTCGATACACCTATTATACGCAATAAATTCTAATTCAAGGATTCAAAATGTCTGTTCCATGTCTAGACTAAGATTCTAGGGTTTTCCCATTGATACTGACATTCAATTTCGTAAGTTAAATGATATGAAATGTTAGATTTTGTAACTTCGAATCAAATAATTAAATTAAAGAGTAAAAAAAAAGAGTATGCAGTTACCTAATTTCAATCACTTTAATCATCAATATCAGTTGTTAATCTTTGAGTAAATGCAAACATGTATAACAAGGGGGCTC
Organism: Philhelius festivus; assembly: GCA_963931855.1. Taxonomy (NCBI): domain Eukaryota; kingdom Metazoa; phylum Arthropoda; class Insecta; order Diptera; family Syrphidae; genus Philhelius; species Philhelius festivus. The sequence goes on along the minus strand of OZ007556.1, from coordinate 3,409,219 downwards.
AGCAGCGTTAAAATTATGAAATCTCCGAAAACAAGTGAAACGTTCATATAAGTAAAATATAACGATTAACTACTTATCAATATATATAAACAATATCATTTAATTTTGTTAACTGATCACGATGTGGCAGCATAGCAGCCATTCCTCTTACAGGCAGGCTAAATCTAACAGTATCTGCGCAAACTATGACGCAGTCCGAAACCTAAAGGCGTTTATGTTAAGGCACTCGAAAGTATATTTGATTTTGCAATCAATTACTCACAAATCTTAAATTAGACAGTATACGCTCTAAAGATCATTTACTTGAGATATGCGTATATGTATATATGGAATTAGATATTAGGGTGCGTTTAGACTTTTTTAGCAAAATGTTCCCTCTTATGTGTTAATTATAAAAAAAAATAAATTAATCATTTTGAGATTATATTGAGGAAGTTTGCTGAACAGCTTCAAAAATATTTTTTCTAAAAAAAACATGTTAAACTTCCATTTCTCCCCTAAGCAATTCAATTGCTATATTCGCGCTTCAGAGAGTTCCCATCAGTTTACGCTTGAGCCCAAATTCGGACGTACAGCCGCTCAACAAGAATGTGAAATGCCTTATCTAGCTCTGTTTATCCTACTCATTTCGATATTCAAAGCTCCAAAACCAATGTGCGTCGGTATCTCCTCTTAAATCCTTCCTTTCATTCACTAACACTCGCAATGTGCTTAATATTTACTACTTTTATATGCAGTATCAAAATATCTATTTGGATTGGGGTCAGATTTTCGAACAAGGTTTTTCTTCATTTGAGTTAAGAGCTCGATTTGGAGTTCGGTTGAAATGGTGCTGAGCGATTCTGAAACAATTTGTCAAACCAACTCCTCGATCCAGGTTTTTCGTCTCTTATTTCTATACTCGACCCTGCTGAGCGAGTGGGATCGATGCGAACGAAGCTCATTTCAACTCAATACAGGTATAAAAAGCTCGAAACGAGCTTGAAGTTCATATAAACGTAGTAATTAAAAGGGTAGTCAAGCTAGGGTGAAATCGGGAAAGCCGCAGCATTCAACCTAAATATTAAAAATATAAAATACGAGTGGGTTCGCCCTAAGTTCCAATTCTCAACTTCAATAGCAGTTTTGATTACAAAGTTCATGGTTTTATAATTCTTTTGAGTTAAACGTCGTAAGAGCACGAACGTCCAACCGTTTGTACACCTTACTTTCTTTGGTTTTCACGATTTCCTTCCATAGATCGAAAAACAAAAAATATTAAACCTGAGCATATCAGCAAAAGATTATAAATTCATTATCCAAATAATTAATCTGATATAGAAGGCAATAAAACCTTAACTCAATCAAGTTTGAAATTTAGTTTAATCAAAATAAGGGTCAACTGTGGAATAACATTTTACTCAGTAGCTCAAAAAAAAAAAAACATAGTGAAAATGCGGTTTTCACTATTTTTTATCATTGTAACGCTATTTACAAGTGGAATTCATTCGCTGTCGTTTGTAAATAATAAGACCGTCGCCAGCGATATTCTCAGTGAAATCTTTTACAAGGAAATTCAAACCAATCAGAATTTAATCAAGTTAAAAACCGGAAGTTTAAGGACGATATACAATTCGGAGAAGTGTGTTTCGAGCTTACGTAAAATCGTTGATGAACTACCAGAAAATCTTAAAGTGGCTCCATGTAAGCAAAGATTTATATAAATAATTAATAATAATCTGAATCTCTGTTTTAAAATTGTTACTTTTTAACTAAACCTTAAATTTATTTTCTTTCATAAAGTGGATTATAACTTCTTTTTTTTACAGTGGGTAACCCTTGAACGTTATAAATAGTTCTAAATGTAAGGTAAAATTCCGTTGGGGCTAGGCCTATGTGTAGCGAGTTTAAAAATTACGTTAGAGCAGGGGCGAAATGCAAATAGCGCTTACATTGTAGTAATATACATATAATTGAAGTGCCACAGCTCGTAGAGAACCAGAATCTAGTGACTTATAACTCCCTACCATTTCTGAATGGTGAAGAATGCAAAAAATACATGAGTTCTTAAAAGATTGCAATCAGTTGAATGCATGAATAGGGACAAATGTGAATGCAATCTTTTTAATATCAAGTGAATGGTGATTGCTGATTGCAAATTTGAAGACGCATGATTGGATTTTTTTTGATTGAATTCAGTGGTTTATTTTTACAGATTGCACTTCCTAAGAACTCTGCTACGGAACACTAGTTTTCATGATTTCAACGCTTTCAGCTATTTTTAAACAATCCAAAAAAGAAATACTTTATCCTTAGATTTAACAGTCTCGTATGGCAGTTCGCTTTGATGAATGTAGTTGAAACAGGGATGTCAAATCAAGACCATAAATTAGATGATCGTATATACATATAGATTTATAATGAGGGGCATGCAACCATGCAACAATAACAATAAGGATAAGTACGCCATAAGTGTATTATCGCCTCTAGGCACATCAGACCATTGTGTCATATCTGCGAATTTCTCGTGTCAATAAACTTCAGTTAAAGAAAAAACCTTGTGAGAACCGTTTGGCTGTACGAGAAAGCCGACTGGGACGGTCTCAATAATTTATTCGGGAAATTTAACTGGTCACTATGCTTCCTCGATAGTGATGTAGATTCCAGTGCAGATATGGTCTCAAATCTGATAATTTGCGGTATGAAAAATTTTATTCCGAATATCATAAAATATATTAAACCGAAAGAAAACTCTTGGTTTGATTCAAGCTGTAAAGAGACTATTAGGGTTAAAGAAGTAAGTTTCCGTTGTCTTAAAGCCAATCCTACTGAGGAAAACTGGAATAAGTACAAACAAGCTAGAAAGACCTGTAACATTCATATCCGACGAACTAAATTTTTACATGATCAAAAATTACGACAAAAAATACTATTATGTCCCAAAGGTGGTACAAATTGTTGGTCATTTGTAAAAAAAACGTACGAAACACTACGACATCCTCAGCTACAACGCTCGTCTTCAATGCTATTCCTGTTGTAAGCTCCATAGATAAAGTCAATTTGCTTGCAGCACAGTTTGCTGCTAATTCGACGCTACCAAAGGGTGATATGACTCCTCTACCTCTTGTACTTGAGAGTGTACACGATTTTATGAGACAAATCTTCTTTCGCACTCATGCAGTTGCTAGAGCACTAAAAGATCTTGACATTCACAAATCCGCTGGGCCGGATAGTATCCCTCTGCTATTGATCTGAAGAGGTTTTCTTCAACGCTACCAAAACCACTGCGTAAGCTTTTCCATCTGTCCTACTCTACTGGTCTCTTCCCGAGTGGATGGAAACCAGCATTTGATCAGCCGGTCCCTAAAAAAGGCGAATTCTCACCCCCTCTAACGATCGTTCAATTGCACTTACTTCCCTTCTTTTCCAAGCTCATGGAAACGCTGATCAATTTTCAGCTTAAGAAATATCTTGAAGAACGAAGGCTTCTTAATGACCGGCAGTATGGCTTTCGTAGCAATAGGTCCACTGGTAATCTGATGGTACATCTCACTTAAGAGTGGAACAAATCTTTACATCGTTTTGGAGAAAGTAAGATTATTGTACCTGATATTTCGAAAGCATTTGATAGAGTTTGGCATCAAGCTCTCTTATGGAAAATGCGTGCATTTGGTATCAATGGACCTCTTCTTCGTTGGATTAGAAACTACCTTTCGAACTGCTCAATACAAGTTGTGTTGGACGGTTTTAAGTCTGAAGTTCATAAAATAAATGCTGGTGTGCCACAGGGTTCCGTTTTGTTTCCGAAACTCTTCCTTATAAATGATCTTTTGTCTAATTGTTTCGCTAACAAAAGTACCCTCAGCTTTTGATATTCGTTTTTACCTTACATCCTTGTCCTTCGCATTCGGACTTCTAACGGCAGCGTATGATAAGCTCATTAAATTCTGATCTTGACAGCATTGTCCAATGGGGAATCAGAAACCATGCAGAATTTAATGCTTCGAAAACTCAATGCTGTTTTCTGTCGCTAAAGTGTAACCCTCCTCCAATGCCGCTTTCAGTTCTGGGTATATGCATCACAGACCATCTTTTGTGGAGTGATCACATATTTGACGTCGCCAAAAACGCTTCTAATTGCTTAGGATTTCTCCGCCGACGCAAGAAGTTTTTCTGATCTGGTTGTTATTATATAAGGCCTTTATTCTTCCGAAGCTCGAGTACAATTCCTATATCTGAACAGGTGCTCCAAAAACCCACTTAAGTCTCTTGGACAGAATTCAAAAGAGAGCTATAAAAATGATATAGGCGACCGTTGTCTAACTGAAACATTTGTATCTCTCGAGCACCGCCGCAATGTTTCGTGTCTATCATTGTTACTAGTGTCACTAGTGTCACTAGTGAAATAGCCAGTGACATTCCTCCGCTTAAACAATTCAACTGTAATACCCGTACATCTAGGAATGCTCATCAGCTTACCCTTGAGCCCAATTTCGTACTGTCCACAAATGTGGAATGCTTTACCCGGCTCAATATTTACGAGTATCACTCATTTCAATGTGCAGATATTCAAAACCAATGTGCATCGGTACCTCCTTCCTAATCCTAATCCACTGTGTTTAACATTATAAGAATTTTCATAACTCCTTGAGTGCGCGTGTAATATTAAAAAATTATTTTCAAAGCTTTTATGCAAAATTTCTTTAAAAGACTAAGATTGCTTTGATATGAAAACTAAGCTTAGTAAAATGTTCACATTATTCATTACAGATTTAAATACACTAAAAGGGTTTTTTGTGAATATTTTTGGAATTAAACTTAAATGCTAGACAGTTTTTGATGTTCTTAGACTGACTCAGAAATATGGGAGCTTTCCATCTTCTAAGATCACGAGCACGCTTCTGTCATCCAGAGCAAGGACTCAGGGATATCCGATAACTTTGTTATCAGGTGGTCAAGAAACCAAAAATCCATGATTTTGTTTTCGAGAGAGTTGAGAAATCAGGTGTGTCTTTCTGCTAAGACTCCAACACTAAGGAATGACATTATAATACTCGTTATTCCAATCGAGCAATCATTTGTTTTTTCCGAGATATATAAACTCCTCAAAATTGCTGCCTGTTCACCTGTTCTTGTATATGCGTCTAAGATTAAATTACGACACATTTAGCTTAGGATGGTTCCGAGAAACTTGTATCTAGTTCCAAATTTCAACGTATGTTTCTCATGTCATGCGACAGACCTGGATAATTTTTAACGGCAGCTCAACTACGCGAACACAGTTCCTAACAAAAATGAAGAATCTCGACTTGAATCTTCACATTTAGGCTGGTATTCACCGAGCGCTCATAACTTAAGAAACTCATAAACCTATTCACCAAGCACTATTAGTGAAGATCTACGAGCGCTCTTAAAAGTTAGGAGTGGTCCCGACCACTCCTAACTTACGAGCGCTCTCTTCGAAAGTTTGTTCGCTTGTGCGTGTGCCACGCACGCATTTGACTCGAATCCATGTGAGCAATGCCAAGTAGAAGAGTATCCATTTGCTGTCAAGACCAACATTCCACAACATTTCACAGTTTGGGTATGCCTGAACAAGAGAGAGTGGCTCTCATTTTCGAACTTCGAAAAACACTTGCGAGTGGTTGGTGAATACCCCACATAAATTTCAAGTTAAGAGCCTCGTAAAGTTAAGAGCCGTTTAGGAGCGCTCGGTGAATACGAGCCTTATTGGCTACTTGGAAAGCTGCATTCTGGTCTTAATAACAAAATGCAGTTGCTTGACTTTTCATAAAACTTCCAGGTGTTTATTTTGATACGGAGACTCTTCAATTTCTTTCAGCTGAAAGCTCTCTTTTTTCTATGCAGGACATGCTTCATTTCCTTTTTTTTCTGGTTGCATACTTTTTCTCGTTGTAATTATTTAGCGTTCCATCAGAAGCATTTTCGAATGTCTATATTCATGTTCTGCTAGCTTTTTCCGAGATTTCAATTATTCATCTTCATCATCTTCAATTAGCACATGATCGATTGTTAGTAGTTCAACCGAAGACCTGGTCGTTGCTTTAATTAAAACTTCTAATCGGATATTCCGATACAAATAACATTCAACAAAGATGTATTGGTACTTGAAGTTATATTATACTTCTAGGCGTTAGAAAAACGTTATTATCGGAATAAGAAAAGATATAAGGAATTTCGATTGACTTCTAGTGCTTCGACTAGTATGCACCTACAAATAAATAATAATAATTACATTATGACACATTGGGCTATAGCACCACCTTTAGTAAATAAAGTTATTTTGTCAGCAGTAAACTATCTCCAAATTTTAAAAAAGATTGCGTTATCTAATATTTGCTCAATGACAAACGGAATGCAATATCCACTTGAACCTAAAAGAAAATAAGTATGGACTTTGTCCAAAGTTGCTTCATAACAGTCTTGACCTTCGTGGATTAAAACAAAAAATGTATGTCTGCAATTAAAAATTAATGACGAACCATCTCGCATCGTAGCCTACTACCCGAATTTTAAATTTATAATATACATAATATAAATAATTTATTACGATTTATATATTTGAGTACACTACTAAAGTGATTAAGTATTATTATCTGACGACAATGGTCTGACATGTAGTTATTTATTGACTTTGGCATATAGATTTTTCTTTTAGATACCTACTCGTAAGTTCAGAAATAAACTAGATAAATACTCCTAGTGACGTAAAGGGACAAACCGATTTTTTGAAGATAAAAATCATGTGTTTTATCAAGCGAAAACTCAAACTGTAACTTTTTCATAGTTTTTATCAAACTTTAAAAATACTTTGAAGCTTTATACTCGTATGTTCAAAATAATAATCTTGCCAAAAATAGTTATCAGATTTGTTTGAGATAGAAGAAATCACTTGACACTTCTATGATTATAAAATCCTAAATTTAGGTAAATTCTAAAAGTAGGGGTATTTTTTTAAGCAAAAGGATTGGACGAGAATTGGACGAAAAAATTGATGTCGGTGCAAAATAAGTTGTATGATGCCTGAAACAACAACTAATTCCTTAAGGCTTAGCTTAGCCCAGTGAGGTCTCGGGGCTTCATTGCTCTTTACTCTTTGATATAGTAGTATTATTTATTTATTATTTCATCAAACAGAGAATACATTTTACATATATTTCCTTAAGATTACTAGATACAATTTATTAATTTATTAATTACCACTCAGGTTACCTACTATAAATAATAATTGATGCTTAAATATATCTCTATTATTAGAGTGAAAAAAATCGATATCATTACAAACAACATTAGCTTCTCTTAGGCATCTTGTAAAAGGCTCATTTAGGCCGGTATTCACCGAGCGCTCATAACTTGAGAAGCTCATAAACCTATTCACCAAGCAATATTAGTGAAGATCTACGAGCGCTCTTAAAAGTTAGGAGTGGTCCCGAAAAATTACATATTCAGTCTTATCAAAAAAAAAAAAAAAAAACAAAAAAAATACTTATTTCACACCTAACTTATAAAAAAACACAAAAAAAAACTTATTTTCATACTTAACTTATAAAAAAGTCACATATGCAGTTATAAGAACTTATACCTATATTAACATTATTCCATTTACATATTTTATGTGTACATTTTTGAATTATGTACGGCTAAGTGCTCCTCCTTAATTTCAAAATTGTAGCAATAAATATTTTTGGCCTGGTAGCATGATCTTAATAAACGAATTAAATTTATCATATCTTTTCCGAGGCGATTTCTTTTTTTGGATTTCATATCTGTTACAATAGAGAAAATTCTCTCTGCTTGTGCATTCGAATGCGGAAAACTTAAGGCCGTTTTGACCACATCATTTAAGCTTGGTAAAATTAGTTCGTCGTTGAAATTCTTCAAGTGGCAGATCTCGAACCACATTTCGTCGATCGAAAGATCGGCAATTGGCTGTTTTAAAATGTTCAAGGCAGAACCATCCAAATAAATTAAATTTTGAAGCGTACTTCGTTGTCGTTCCGTAATTTACAAATCCAAAACAAACAACAAAGATACATTATCACAGAGACCAAGAACATTGTAGAATATACTCGTAGTTGTATTCTATGGTAATCTCACTGAGGTGAAAAAAATATTGGGAAGGTGAATAGGTAAATAGAGGCAGCGGAAAAAAATTGAACAACATCCTAACACTACGTTTAGATGAAGGAAAAGTGGAAGTGATTTCTAATTTAGATTTTTTTTTTTAGCAAACGAAAAACGAAAATTCTCATTATGAAAAAACCCTTTTTTTTGTTCTACGAGCTTCAAAAAAACCCTTTATCCCTTTTTGATTTTTTTTACCAAAAAAAAAACGCACAAAAAGGGATAAAACCCACGATATGGCATCACTGCTCAAGACCAACATTCCACAACATTTCACAGTTTGGGTATGCCTGAACAAGAGAGAGTGGTTGGTGAATACCCCACAGAAATTTCAAGTTAAGAGCCTCGTAAAGTTAAGAGCCGTTTAGGAGCGCTCGGTGAATACGAGCCTTAGTCCATAATTTGATCGATTGAAAGGCAACAGGAATAGACTTCTCGATCGCAAGCTTCTGGATGGAGTATAAATCTTAATCAAAGACAACAGAAAGGGGCAATTGATATGGTTACTTAATATGTCCCTTATAATAATAATACAAAAATATTTACGGCGAGCTGAAAGCTTAAGTAAGCCAATTAATTGACAACGAGAATCATACGAGGGCATTCGAATATTCCAATGCAAACGATAAATTACAAGTCTTGTAAAACGTTTTTGTATATTTTCAACCCTTTCTGAGAAAGTTTTATAAAAAGGGTTATATATTACTGAACAGTACTCTAAAACGGATCTTACAAAGGAATTGAAAAGGGATTTGAGTGTATACGGATCAGTGAATTCTTTAGAATTCCTCGATATAAAACCTAGCATGGAGTCAGCTTTAGCTACTATGAAGTCTATGTGAAGGTTAAATCTTAATTTTTGATCAAATATGACGCCAAGATCTTTTTTATCAGAAATTCTAGTAAGGGAAGTATTATTAATTTTATAAGTGTAAAACACAGGAGACTGGTTACGATAGAAAGACATAATTTGGCATTTCGAAACATTAAGAAAAAGACAATTATTCGTACACCATGACTCAAGTCGGGAAAGGTCTTCTTGGAGGAGCATACAGTCGGAAATGGAATTAATTCGACGGTAGATTTTTAAGTCATCGGCAAAAAAAAGTTTATTGGAAAATCGAATTTGAAGTGGAATGTCATTGATGAGAATTAAAAAAAGGAGAGGACCTAAGTGGCTTCTTTGAGGAATACCGGAGGAAACATTGATTTGATGGGAGTTTATATTAGTAATATGAACAAATTGAATACGATCAGACAAGTATGACTCGAACCATTTCAGGAGAGTAGAATGGAAACCCAAATGCTTGAACTTATAAATCAACATATGGTGATTAACTCTGTCGAAGGCTTTGGCAAAATCTGTGTAGATTACATCACATTGAGATCCACTTTCCAGAAAATTGACAACGCTATTGCAGAAAATCATAAGATTTGTTGAGGTAGATTTTCCAGTAACGAAACCGTGCTGGTGAGGTGAAATTGTTTCTTTAAGAAGAAGAGATAATTTTTTGTAAATGTTGAGTATTTTTCTCTCCATTTTGGTATTGTAGAGATGATTAAGAATCCGGAAGTGGAGACAAGTATTAAGATAAAAAAATTTGTTGTTGGGCAACCGAGAAATGCCAAGTATTCCTCTATATTTAACAGCACGTCCGAAGTTAGGCACAACTAACTGTAAAGTTATGACTTATGAGCATTCATAGCTAGACATTGTTTGAGGGGAGGAATGCAACTAGCTATTTGATTATTACAAAATGCGATAAGACAATTAGACAGGAAAGGCTACAGACGGTGTCTTCTACAAGTCTTAGGGCTATGTTCTGGATTTTATCCAACAGTCATAGATATAACAGTTATTCTCGTCAGAAGATGGGAGCCAGATCAGAAGGTAAAAAAACGTTTTGTTACTCAATTGCCTTCTTACAGTTCGCGTACACTAAAACCGAATCATCGGCCTATATCGGGTCGGAGCTATTCGGACGACTGTCTCGGATGTTCGTCTGCATACACTCCTTCCGTTCTCGGAGGATGTCGATATGGAGTGTGACTGTGAACCTTCGATTCGAAATAAATAATTTTTTTCAATGGAAGACTTTTTCTTAATTTCTGCAATTCAGTTCCATTTCCGATGAAATTTCGGCCCATAGTCGTTTAGCAATGTCTCAGGGAGATGCCCTGTTATAAATGGAATTAATAAATTTTTAACTACTCATATTTTATTTTTTTGCATGAATTTTATCGCAAGAATCAACCGGACAACTGACGAAAAATCCAAACATCTAATCAACCGGACAACTGACGAAAAATCCAAACATGTTGGGATATGCCGGTTGATTGCATATTATCGGGCGTCATCGGACGATGTCGCTTTCAGTGGTGTACGTGCTCTCTTTCCTTTCTATACGTTTGGTTCGATCAGCCGAGTTCGGGTGATAACGCCCGAGTATACTTCGGCCGATGACGGACTAGGTGTACGTGAGCCGTCAGTCTAAGGAAGCAGCGATTGGCAAGAGTTATTCTCCGTGCGATTTTAACGCTGGTGTTATTGTCTGAATTAATAGCGGCACCTAGGTACACAAAGTCCTTAACTACCTCAAAATTATAACTGTCTATGGTGACGTTTTGTGTTGTGTGCCCTTTCTTGATGGCAGCATATACTTGGTCTTGCCCTCATTGACCGCCTAGCCCATCTTCTTGGCTTCCGTTTCCATCTCAATGCTCATAAAAGTGCCACTGACATCACGCTTTGTTTTTCCAATTATGTCAATATCACCATAAATAAATAAATAAATAAAAATAATTAGACGGACTTTTGAAAAACTGGGCCTCTAGTGTTGACGCGTGAGTTTTGCACTATTATTTCAAGAACGATGTTGAAGAAGGCGCACAACAGAGCATCGCCTAAAACCTTTTTTGATTTCTTCTTATGGGGAGACGTGAAGGAAAAAGTAAACATGAACAAACCAAACAAACTTAGGTTTTCTTAAATGTGATGTAATAATTGAAATATCAGTTGGTGTATTGTTCTTTTTTTATTGATTCGTTTTAACATTCGTTTATTTCAGCTCTTTATTTTTTTTTAAAGTTTTTGCTTTATTTTTATTTCCGCTCTCAATACTCTATAGCCAGTATCAAACCTTAGGACTTGTGTACTATATGTTTAAGAGAGTTCTTATATTGAAGGTAAGAGTAAGGTCCGTTCGATTTTTTACTTTCTGTTCGGTGAGATCCACGATCATTTGTGATTGTCTTTCTTTTGAAAATTGAGTTTTTTAATTCAAGATTCATCTTTCCAAATGTGATTACTCTTTTTCCTCTTTCATTTTGTTGGTTTATTCTTGTTGCTGTCGGTTCGGTACAGAGCTGTTTTTATTAGTATAAGCCTTCGATTTGTCGCTTACAAAGGTGACAAACCGGCTTGAGAAAGTGTCTCTTGATAGTTTCAAACTTTATTGCATTGGTTTGGTTTCTTCTCTTAAATCATTTCTAAATTCTATGGAATTTTGAGAAAAAGAGTAGCAGGACTTGAGTGCAAGTTCTCTCTTCAATAAAATCCAGCAGACCTATAAATATTGTGGACAATTCAAATTTATAAGGTTCTTCCAGACAATAAACTGTTTTTCTTTTTTTTAGTCTTTGATTCATGGGGTCACCTGCCATCCGGCATCCTCTTTGGAAGCACTTATGACGTTGGTAACTTTGACCAATGTATCCAAACGTCGGTTTCCTTGGACGATGTAAATGGAATCGTAAATGGACAATTTTGTTTTGTCAAAATTCCAATTAAGGAAGCAAATAATCAAACAGTCCCGAAAATCAAAGAATTGAGCTTAAAAATCGGAATATGTGTCCCTGATAGCTGCAGTCCTGAGTTCGTTCAGTCAGTCTTTAAAGAATCTCTTCAAAATGTCTTTGAAGGGAAATTGGCAGATAATGTTACCGTTTCACTTTGCAAAACCGCAGAGCCACCCTCTTGGAACGCTATCAATATTATAGGAGTGTGAGTTGAAATAAGAAGTTTTTTTTTAATGGACTTAGTTTAAATGAAACTTTATTTGTTTTACAGATGCTTTTTTGCTTTGATCGGAGCTCTAATGCTGTCAAGTTCAGTTTATGATTTTGCAATAACATTGATGGAAAGTAAGTAAGGCATATTGAAATATTTTATAGATTTTCGTATTAAAATATATTTTATTGACATTTTAAATACTTTAAACGGCTTTGATCGCCATTTTTAAAAATTTATTTCCAACTTACAGAAGAACCAATACCCGTTTTACTGGCTTTCTCCATACTTACCAACGGCAAGAAAATGTTCGCCATATCCACAAAGAGTTCTCCCAACATTATAGATTGTCTATCTGGAATTCGTGTTCTATCTATGGCCTGGATTATGTATGGCCACACCTTCTTAATCTCATTTCAACTTCCATTTATAAATGGTAATTATAGCAAAGAGGTAAGTTAGAAAATTGCAATTTGATTTCCCGACTCAATAACCATGGTTTCCTAATTGAATTTTAGTTTGAAAATTCATTTGCTTACCTTCATGTCGGCAATGGAACACTGGCAGTTGATTCCTTCTTTTTTCTAAGTGGTCTTCTGGTGGCTTGGGCAGGCTTTCGAGAATTAGATAAAACGTAAGTCTCTTAAACCCTTAATAAAAATACAAAATTTTCAAAAACGAAACAAAATTCCAGGAAGGGAAAACTGAATATTATCATGATGTACGTTCATCGTTACATAAGACTGACTCCTCTTGTTGGTGTTATAATGCTGATTCTGTACAGTCTTAAGAAAATAGTTGGCGATGGACCATTTAAAGAAGGCATTAAGGATGATGGCGATGAATGCAACGGCAATAATTGGTGGCCGAACCTGCTCTACATTCAAAACTACTATATTCCCGACCCAAAAGTAAGTTTCCATATTCTTTAAGATCAGGCATTCAACTGATAATTTGCTGTCAGCAACTTTTTGCTCGACTGAAACTAGAAGAGCGTTGCTGACAAAGGTGAATGATAATTTATAATTTGTTCCTTAAAAAAGTGTCTGGCTCGATCTTGGTACTTGGCCGTGGACTTCCAACTTTATGTGATTTCACCATTTCTCCTGATTGGCATGTGGAAATGGGGAAAGAAATTCGGCCTCGTATTAGTGGCTTTAGTGCTGATGTCAATCGCTTACATAATGACAGTCTACATAAATCATGGCTTCACAGACCTCAAAGGGTAAGTTAATTCTGGTGTCCGATGAATTTGAAAAATCTAATTAGTATTTCCTTGGATCTCAAGAGGTAATCCCGGAGAATGGAACCTGACCTACATCCCGATGCACACTAGATGTTCACCATGGATAGTGGGCTTTGGTTTCGGCTACTTTATGCATATCAATCGTCAAAGAATCTTCCGACTTCACAGGGTAAGTTTTCAATGCAGAACAAGTCTCTTTTAAATAATTTTTTTCTTTGCTTATTTCGCAGATGCTTCAACTTCTTGGTTGGTTTGTTTGCTTCTTCATAATGATTTCAACAGTATTCGGAACGTATTTCTCAATCCATGCCAATGGCAAGGGAACAGTTATTGAGACGGCCCTATACGATGGCTGGAAGCGTTGCCTCTGGGCTGTGGCACTATCTTGGATAACTTTTGCCTGCCACTATGGATTTGGTGGATTTGTGAACGCTTTTCTAGCTCATCCATTCTGGCAGCCATTAGCTCGTTTGACATACGCCATGTATCTCACTCATGCTTTAGTTATAAGATTCGATCTTAGTTTGTCACGATTGCCAGCGTACTTTAGTTTATACGAAGAGGTTTGTTAAGCAACTTTAGTGCGATGTCTTCAGAAGTAATCCATTTTGTTTTTCAATTTTCAGATTCTTCGATTTTGGAGTGCCTTTGGTATGACAGTTTTGTTCTCAATCGTGATGTCTTTGGCATTTGAAGCGCCAATTTTGGTATTGGAAAAGTTTATTTTCGGCAAAGATAAACCAAAGAAGGTGAAATCAGTTGAGGTCTTGGAAGTGCCAAAAGATAAAATTGAAATTCCATAAAATATAGAAAATCTGTTATGTATGCTTAGTCTTAGATTAAATTAGATTTTAACTATTTATGAATATTTGATATGAGTGAATAAATGTGAAACAAGTTTCCTTGTAGGAGATCTTTTTTTCGAAAGCACCTCATGTATAATGTCCAGTCTTCATGCCACAAAAATACAAAAAGGGTACTATAAAATTGTGTCCTCTTTGCAACTTTAGACAAACTAAATTTTGAAAATTATTTAAGAAGTTTTCCCCGCCTTGTTTTTGTCCGCTTAGTGGTAGGACCATCATGCTGTTATCAGGAAACCATTTTCCAATGTAGACTTCATCTCTTCCGCTTCCAGTAGTTTCAAGTTCTTTTTCCTGTGTTTTTCCCAAGCTTATGAAGAAGGCAGAAATTCCAACCACCAAATCATGGAGTATATTTTTGTAGGAAAATTCTTCCTCCTAACACCTAACTCAAAAACAAATTCCAAAAGGTAAAGTAATCCACTAACAGTAGACGAAACAAATATGACAGCTGACAATTGTGATGATGAAAACATCCAGACTTGAAAATAATTGATTAGTCGAAACAATTTTGTTGATTTCAAACCCATTTGTATCAAGTTGGGTTCAATAAAAGTTGATTGGCGAAGTTGATCAGCACGTGTAGATGTTGTAAATTAGATATAATTCACTTAAACTTTTTATCATAATTTATATATATGTTAGTAAACATTGTTTCTATATTCATTCTCGATAAAATATTCAAACTGAATAGACTGTAATCAGAATATTCCTTCTCTGCGTAACTTATAATTTCAATAGGTTATGGGCCAAGAGAATCGTGAAGGACGATAATTATTTTAATAAAGAAATACTCCGAAGATTTGTTTTGTACAAATAAGTATTTGCTTTCTTCAATATAAAAATAATTTTTTTGTCTGCATTACAAGTTGAAATATTTGAAAAAGTTTGCAAAATAAATTCAAGATGGGAAGCAATTTTTTGGCAACAATGGAGAAGCTTAAGGGGCGTGAAAACTATGCTACTTGGAAGTTTGCAATGCAAATATACCTAGAACATGTTGAACTTTGGAAAGCTGTTGATGGTATTGAAACGGATGTAGCAAAAATTTCAAAATCAAGGACCACAATAGTCCTTTGCATTGATCCATCGAATTACATTCATATTCAGGAAGGTAAAACGGCAAAAGAGGTTTGGGACAAGCTGCAAACAATTTTTGAAGATAAGGGTAGATCACGTCGAATAAATTTAATACGTCAATTGAGTGGAACAAAACTAGAAGATTGTGAGTCTATGGATGCGTATGTTACAACAATTATTACTGCTGCTCAGCGATTAAATGCTATAGGTTTCAAAGTCGATGACGAATGGCTTGCTTGTTTTTTACTATGTGGTTTATCTGAAAAATTTGCACCAATGGTCATGGCAATGGATAACATAGAGGTTAAACTTTCAAGTGATGCAATTAAAACAAAACTATTGCAAGAACTTCCGCCTCAGAACAAAGACAGTGCATTTTTTAATAATTCAAAGAATAAACCCAGAAAAGCTAGCATTCGTTGTTACTCCTGTAATAAGAAAGGTCACAAATCACCAGATTGTCCAGAAAAGAAGAAATTGAAAAATGATTTCAACAAGAAAAGTACTGATTCAGCCAATAATGTAAAACCGGCGTTTAGTACTGTATTTTTATCTGGAAAATTCAATAAGAATAATTGGTACATTGACTCTGGGGCAACGCAACATCTCACAATGAACAATGAATGGATATTTGAAGCAGAACAATCCCCAATATCTGAAATTCTAGCAGCAAATAATACAAAGATGAATGTTCAGTCGTGTGGTATTGTCAAGATGTATGCTGATGTTAATGGAACACCAAGGCCGATTGAAGTTCACGACGTGCTATGCGTTCCAAATCTTACGGCTAACCTTTTGTCGGTAAGTCAGTTGACTAAGCATAATCACAAAGTACAGTTTTTTGCAAATTGTTGTAAAATCAATGATAAAAACGGACGATTGTTAGCTTCTGCAAAAGTTGTTGATGGTCTATATCGTTTAGAAGGTGCAAGATGCAAAAGTTTCACTGCAGTTGCCAGATGTGATAGCATTCAAACATGGCATCGGCGATTAGGTCATATCAACTTCAATGACTTAATGAAAATGAAAGCCGGAGCAGTCAATGGTGTTGCATTTAATGAAGACAAAAGCGATGAAGTATGTGTGACATGTTTACAGGGTAAACAATCCAGATTTCCATTTAATCATGTTGGAACGAGAGCGAATGAGGTTCTGGAAGTTGTTCATGCAGACTTGGCAGGGCCGACACAGAATAGATCGATTGGTGGAAATCGATACTACTTTATTTTGATTGATGACTTCAGCAGAATGACATTTACATATTTTTTAAAATCCAAAGATGAAGCATTCGAAAAATTTTGTGAATACAAGGCATTTGTAGAAAAACAAACTGGCAAAAAATTAAAAAAAATTCGATCAGACAACGGCTCAGAATTTTGCAACAACAGATTCGACAAATTATTTCGAACTTGTGGTATTGAAAGGCAAACATCGACCCCATATACACCACAACAGAATGGATTAGCCGAAAGGACCATACGAACATTGACAGAGAGAGCTTTATGTATGATCACTGATGCGAAATTGGATAAGAAATATTGGGCTGAAGCAATAGCAACTCCAACATACATCAAGAATAATTGTTCTTCTCACGTATTAGGAGACAAGTCACCGATTGAAATTTGGTCAGGTGTTAAACCAAATTTATCTAAATTTCGAATTTTCGGATCATCGGTAATGGTACATGTTCCTGATCAGAAACGCAAGAAATTTGATGTTAAATCAGTTGAACATTTATTCGTTGGCTATTGTGAAGGAAACAAAGGATATCGGTTAATCAATCCTGCCACAAATAAGGTCATCTATAGCAGAGATGTCATCTTTTTGGAATCAGACACACCAAAGAACCAAATATCAATTCAAAACAACATGCTAAATGAAAATAATACAACTGTAGTATTAAGCAATGATGGTTGTGAAACAAATACTTCGTCTGATGAAGAGTCTAATGTTGAGGTGGAGAAGATTATTCCGAAAGAAAAACCAACATTAAGACAATCAGAACGATTAAAAAAGCCAATCCATATGCCAGATTTCATTCATTTGGTAAGAGATGACATCAATGAACCGTCAACTTTTAGTGAAGCGATGTCGAGTTTAAATAGTAAGCATTGTGATCGTGCAATGAATGAAGAATTCCAATCATTAATTGATAATAAAACTTGGCAATTAGTTCAGTTACCAAATGATCGAAAAGCAGTTAACTCAAAATGGGTTTACAAAATCAAGACTAACAGAGATGGAGAAATTATACGATTTAAGGCCAGACTAGTTGCTAAAGGATGCGGTCAACGTGCTGGTATTGACTATCAGGAGACGTTCTCACCAGTCGTACGTTACTCATCAATACGTTTGCTGATGGCACTAGCAGCTAAATACGACCTTAGTATAGATCAGATGAATGCGGTCACAGCATTTCTACAAGGCGATGTAAATGAAATTATTTACATGAAACAACCAGAGGGATTTGATGATGGAAGCGGTCGA
This sequence comes from Philhelius festivus, assembly GCA_963931855.1. Taxonomy (NCBI): domain Eukaryota; kingdom Metazoa; phylum Arthropoda; class Insecta; order Diptera; family Syrphidae; genus Philhelius; species Philhelius festivus. The sequence continues at coordinate 3,391,410 of OZ007556.1, read as the reverse complement.
GTTTGTTTGCTAAAAAGGGCAATTTATGGACTCAAACAAGCTAGTCGACAGTGGAACATCAAATTGAATGACGTCATGATAAATAGTGGCTATAAGCGTTCTCAAATAGACGCCTGTATATACTTCCGGCGTGAAGGAAAAAATATGACATTTATAGCTGTTTACGTTGATGACTTTTTAATTTTTTCAAACAATAAGGGATGGACAAATCAAATTAAATCGAACTTGATGAAGAACTTCAGCATGAAGGACTTGGGAGAAGCAAGTCATTGCATTGGCATGAAGATCATTCGTGACAGAAAACAAGGCATTATCTCACTCGATCAAAAAAAGTTCACTGAATCAATTATTGAAAAATTTCAAATGAACGATTGTCACCCTGTAAAAACACCAGCAGATACAAACGAAAAACTAACCAAGCACATGTCAGCAAAAACACCAGATGAAATCAAGGAAATGCAAAAAATACCATACCAAGAAGCAGTAGGCAGTATACTTTATTTGTCACAGTGTACACGCCCAGATATTTCTTATGCTGTAGGAGATGTTAGTCGTTTCAATAATGACAATGGAAAAGCACACTGGAATGCTGTAAAGCGAATCTTCAAATACTTGAAGGGTACTGCGGATTATAAGCTTCAATTTTCACACGATGGAAATGTAAATTTGTTTGGCTATTCGGATGCAGATTGGGCTTCAGAAATTGATAGTCGGAAATCATGTACAGGCTATATATTTAAACTTCAAGGTGGAGCCATATCCTGGGGAAGTAAACGCCAGTCAACTATAGCGTTATCAAGTGCAGAGGCTGAATATATGGCTTTATCATCAACTACACAGGAAGCGATTTGGTTAAAGCAACTTCTTAATGAAATTGGAGAGTATATTGATTCCGTTGGAATATATTGTGACAACAAGAGTGCAATCAATATTTCGCAGAATCAATCCTATAGTCCAAGAACAAAACATATAGATATTCGACATCATTTCGTAAAAGAAAAGGTAATGGACAAGTCAATTAAACTGCAATATTTAGACACCAATAACATGGTTCCGGATAATTTAACTAAAAGTGTTACTAAAGAAAAACATAATTTTGTTCAAGAAATATGGGATTAACTTTATTGTAATGTTTTTATTTTTTAATTTACTGTTAACTTATTCGAAAATTATGTTATATCTTAAAATTTGTTTAATGTTTATTAATGTTAAATTGTGAATTAAGGTGGAGTGTTGTAAATTAGATATAATTCACTTAAACTTTTTATCATAATTTATATATATGTTAGTAAACATTGTTTCTATATTCATTCTCGATAAAATATTCAAACTGAATAGACTGTAATCAGAATATTCCTTCTCTGCGTAACTTATAATTTCAATAGTAGACCTAATCAACATTTTTGATAATTGATGTGTTTTTTACTGCTCCTTTTTACTAAACTGCTTTCTTAAAATATTTAAATATGTATATGTACAGCTGGTAATAGCTTAATTGACCCAGCGAATCTAAAAACATTTAAACCACTGTAAAGCCAAATTCAAATAAGTTATCGTCGACACTAAAATTACGTATTAACTTAAGGTGTCTTCTTTAAATATGTCACTTAACAAATACATCGGATGCATTTCACAAAAATTACCCCGCATTTTCTAAAAATGTGAAGCCTGATAATATATTGTTTGGAATACATTGGAACATAATCAACATTTTGTGGATTATGGAACTGTTTAATAGTGTTAATTATTACACCCAATTTCTACCTATCCCTGGATCCATTTTCTTATTCCTTATTCGAACTTCCAAAACAAGTAAAAACGATATAGGAGTTGGGAAATATTCGATGTTGACTAATAAATATTTTTTTTTTTAATAATGTGCACGCAATAAAGAGGGGTTAACTGCTCTTAAAATGATAAACACAGTGCGAGCGTTAGGAAAATAAGGAACGATTTAATAGAGAACTTACATTGGTTCTGAATGTCTGAAAATCACAGTGGGATACAAATATTAAGCCATATAACGCATTCGTGTGGTGTAGCCAAAAAAAAAAAGAATCACTGTACTTAACAGCAAGTCCGAAATTGGGCTCAAGGGTTGACTGAAAGGGTTCTATAAATTGCGAGTATTACGGTTGAATTTTTTTTAGGGAACTGGCTTTTCTACTAGAAAACTGTTTATAAAACTATCGGTTATTGAATAATGAAAGACAAGAAAAATTACGCCAGTGCTCAAAAAATTCATATGTATTTGTTATAGTTCTATCACCTGTCATTAGAGAGCCTACTCAAGTATACCAGCTGTACTCAAAGTTTTGACGAATAAAGAAATTATAGATTACAGTCAGATCAAAAGGTGTGAAACATTTCTCTCATAGACGAAGGAAACCTAGGCGTTTGAATATGTGGTCCTTCCACAGAATTTGATCTGCCATGCACATGCAGAGTACTGAAAGCTATTGGGTTTCTTAAATGCAAGTGCCGGTCATGAATAGCAGCATAGTGAATAGGTCCTTTTTCAACGACACGAGACAGAATTGAGTTTTTGAAACATACAGTTTTAAGCGATATTTGATTCCCCATTGGACAAAACTGTCGAGATAAGAATCTAATGAGCTTATCATAAGCTGCGGTTCTAGATCTAAATCGAAAGGTCAAGGACGAGAATCTGGAAATGAATCTGAGAAGCTGAAAGAATTATCGTCAGCAAAATAAGTTTATGAATTAAAAGTATCAGACAGAATATCGTTGATGAATATGAAGAAGAAAAGCAGAGACAAAACGGAGCCCTGTGGCACTTCAGCATTTATTTTATGAAAATCAAACAAACATCCAATTCAACTTGTATAAAATAGTTTTAAAGATAATTTCTGATACAAAGAAGAAGATATTCATCAATACAAAATACACGCATAATATTAAGCGCATTGGTCTTACTTTCTATAAAACGATTTAAAGTCTTTTTAGACTATTCAGTGAGATATACTATCGTAGTACCCCTTGGCATAATGGTTAGTGCGTGGGAATGTCATGCGAAATGTCTTGAGTTCGATTCTCAGCCGCGATCCTCTTGCGAGGAATTGACAAATTCTCCAAGAGTATCTCTTGTCATGGAAAGTGCTGCTCATTAGCCGTTCAGAATCGGCAGAAAATTGTAGGTCACTCCGTTCCTTGTAACACGCACACAGAAATGGTTGAGAGTAGTAAGTCACTAGGTCCTGGTTCACTCCGAGCTGTTGCACCACCAAATTTATTTATTTTTTATATCAGATCACCATTGGGGCTGTTTCTATGCAAGGTGGTTTAACTGTTATAAAGAAGCTTTAGTTCAATATATTTCTTGATCTTGGAAAAAAGGGATTTAATACAATTGGAAGTTTGTAAAATGGTGAAGAAGATTCGCTTTTTTTACGGACAGGTTGGAAAATGCTGTTTCACATCCGCTTGGAAAGATTCTAGTGGAATTTCGTATTGAATTTATGAAACTATGGAATTTTCTGATTGAAAAGTTAAGCAAATGAGTGTATATCGAGCACATTTGCGAAAGAAGATTCGTATCAGGAAATCGTTGATATCAAGGTGACATAAGGTGTGTCATTCAATGAGTAAACATCTTTTCTACCTTTGCGAGTTCATACTATTTTACGCCTTAATTTTGTGTCATGAAAAAATGTCGTTCGTCGAATATGATCGTTGAATGTCTTTCTAGTTTTTTTTTTTTTTTAACTTTATCCGGTTTCCCTCAGTAGGATTGGCCTTATAAAATCGGAAACTTATTTCTCCGACCTTTTAAATCTGTTAGCTCATCAAAATCAAACCATGAGTTTTTCTTAGGTTTGATAGATTTTATCCCATTCTGGATAAAATTTCGAATTTCGTAAGGAACTAAATTTTGACATCATATCAGCGCTGGAGTCTATACATCACTATCTAGTACTACGTTTATATGCAGTATCGAAAGATCGAGTTGGATTAGGGTCGGATTTTCGACCCAGGTTTTTCGTCATTTGAGTTGAGAGCTCGATTTAGAGTTGAGTTGAAATGGTGTTGAGCGATTCTGAACTATTTTGTTAAGCCAACTCCTCGACCCAGGTTTTTCGTCTCATATTTCGACTCGACACCGCTCAGCGAGTGAGATCGAGTCGAACGAAGCTCATTTCAACTCAATACCCGTTTACAAAGGGTCGAAGCGAGCTTCAAGCTCGCTTCAATACCTCATATAAACGTAGTATAGGACTGTCTCAGTTGGTTTTGTTATACTACCAAACACTTCTCTTAAAGATTAAGAGATAAGATTTTGGCGTTTAGAGCATCACTAATAGTGTATTTAATTGGTACAGAAGTAAGGAATAAGTCTAGAGTGTTGATTGACCTGAAACGTTTGAGATTCGAGACGGCTCTTCGACAAGCTGGGTCAAGATGTCCAACTCATCAGAATTTCAAATAATATCAATTTGGTGGCTCAAGGAAGAAATAAAATGCACGACTGGATCGCACGAACTTGCTCTTATGTAAAAGTACTTTGGAATTTAAAATGCATTTTATAAATATATAAAACATGGATTAAATGAGATTAAAATGTTCAAATGTATGCGATTGTTGTCTGATTTCCAGAAAAGTATGAATTTATGCACGAAAAGTTTAAAAATCGTTTTATTATTAAAGTAATTTTTTGTATAAGAAATTTCTTTAACATTTTTCAAGAACAAAATTTAGGATGAATTTAAAGTAAAATTGATTTTTTTTTTAAACCCACAAAAAATTTTTGCGAATATTTTTATATACAATATTATTTTAAACTTAAGGGGGCTCCTGCATAAAAATTTTGGTTAAAATCGTTAGAGCAGTTAATGAGAAAATCGAAAATAATAAAAACGTTTCTTTGACAGGTTCCTAAATTTTTTGTTACCAAAATGTAGCGCATGCCCATAACAGCACACTTAATTTTTTTTATCAAAATCGTTAGAGCCGTTTTTGAGATAAAAAAGATTTTGCATAATACCGTTAGTTTTGGAGCTAAAAAAAATTCAATTTCCCCTATAGGTAATCACGGAAGACCCTTAAGTACCAAGTTTGAAGAAAATAGCTCCAGTGGCTTAGGCTGTAGATCGATATACAGACATACAGACATATAGACAGACAGGCGGAATTGCCGTCTTCGCTATCATCGTGATGTCAACTTTGATCAAAATCTCGAGTTCGATTTTTTTCCAAATGCCGAACTTGTCCTATAGTACCTATATCGCAAGTTAAAAGGAGATCAGTTAAAAATTACTTCAGCTATTAGATGGTTGAGTTTTTCTTTTTCGGCACCAGTATTTTTGAAAAAGCTCTACTGTGAAGCCTGTACTTAAAATTAAAATAAATTACACAGTGCATATAGTAACTTCTAAAGTGTTATAAATACTTAAATTGGTTTGGATAGGGACTGGAGTGAAGAAGGTTATTATTTACTTATAAAATACACTTTATTTGGGCAGACAAAAAAGAATTACAATGTCTGTTACAATTTGAACAAGTTTCGATTTGGCTTCAAGTCCAGCTTGAGTATCAAATATCCAAGACTCATTCCTCGGAGTTGAGAGTAGAATTCCGTTTCGGTTGTTAAAACACATTTATAATCGTTGTTAAATCACACTTCTTAAATTCAGCCAACATTAATTGTACCTATACTACGTAAATAATTAAACTCGTTATCATAATCGTGATTTAGAACAATAAATCAAATAATTTATTATGACATATGTATATTAATGATTTTAAATCACTTTTGTCGATCCAAATAATAATCTTAAGATTTGGAATAATTATTTTGTAAAACTGAATATTTGCTGTCGGAATGGCTTAATGGACAGCCAGTAATTTATAATTTATATTGTTGCTTATCAAATGTTATTTAAAATCTAGATAGATCCAATCACTAAAATATTTCCCATTTCAGTCGAAAGCTCCACAAGGATTTGAATTTTATTTAAAAAGAATAAATATATACATATGTATGTATGAAAATAAATGTTTATGTGTATACAAATTGAATCATTAATAATGTTTTTTTCTTTTTATATGGGAAGAATTAGTCCCGGAAATACCCGACCTAACACAAAAATGGCAGTAATACAACCAATACAACATTAATGTTAAAAAGTGACAACTTTAAAAGCCTTAGCTTGCATTTTTAAGATGATGTGTTTTTTGGTATAAGCTTGACAGCCTCAGACCCTAAAAATGAAATAAGGAATATGCTTTTTGGTTCGATACACTTCTTCCAACGTTGCTTCAATTATGTATGACCCTAAGATAATACGATTTTTCGAGCCTTTCAATATAAGGGTTTGTTTGAACGATGACCTCTTCATTGGACCCAAATCTCTTAACTTACAGCCATTTCTTCATGGTTTTACAGAAGACAGAGTGACCTGTCTGTATGCTGAATGACGAAGAATTTATTACTCAACTTATGAATAAAATTTTGCCATTGTGAATGCAGATATGTACGGCATTGCGATATCCTGGTGGAAAAAAAGTTTTTTTTTTCAACAAATGCAAACAGCCGCATTTGCTTCAAATCGGCTTGGAATCGTTCCAGCAGTTCTGGATAATATGCGCGGTTGATCGTTTTCTCTTTTCAAGGGAATCGATGTGAATAATACCGACGCGTCTATCCAAAACAACTGTCACCATGACATTGTTTGCTGTAAAAACCCATCTTGGCCTTCTTCGGCTTCGATGCACCATTGTTCATATTCCTTGGTTTCTGGTGTGTTGTGATGAATCCATGTTTTATCCACAGTTACGAAAGGGCGCAAGAACTCGGTCGAATTTTTCTTCAACACCGTCAAGCACTCTTACGAACTTGTCAAACGATGGCGTTTGTTATCGATTGTGAGCAAACGCGGCACCTATCTTGTGGAAAGCTTTTTCAAGTCCAAATAGTTATGTTAAATAGAAATCATTGATCCATGTGATGAGCCTGTGGTCTTTTCAAGCTCGCACACCTTCACTTGCCGATCGTAAATTATCAAATCGTGGATTTTATCGACCATTTCTGGTGTGGTGACCTCAATCGGTTGACAAGAATATTTTGCGTCACTTGTGCTGGAACGACCAGACCGAAATTCACTTTTTTCCGTTTTAACCAAATTATTATTAGGTTTCGGTAAGATATCAATTCTTTTCTTTCAGAAAACTAAAAGAAGCTCCAATGCACAGTTCTTACTCATATACGAAGACTGTCGTTTATTCCTCCGTGATCCAATAACAAATTGAAAGCTATCTAATCGACATAGGTGGAGCTTTTTCGATACAACAAAACCTTGTTACCAGCAGTGAAATTGGTTGTAATAATAATGCCAAAGTCGAATTCGACTACAAGTTAAAAGAAAATACATTTCGACCGACTTAAATGATATCACTTCAAATGGCTGTTAACAAAGGAAAACGTTATGTCTGCAGCAGCATCCTGTACCACACATTCAGAATAAACGAATATTGCGAACTAAAACTGCAAACAGAACTCTATTTGGTCCATTCAAGCTTTTAATGGGATGGTATTTGGAAAAGTCAAACATTTTTTGCTGAGTGAGTGAATACTTGCCTCTCAATTGAGCCGTTCGGTTTCAGCAAAAAAATTTTGGCCTCCTTTATTATAGTTCCTACAACAGGTACACAAGAATGGTTTTTTAATTTTGCGTGTACTAAAGGGATTATGACTACCCTCAAATTGTTTGCGTGCGAGCTTTAGGAAAAAAGGAAAGGATGTCAAAAGTTTTAGAAAAAATAAGGAATTTAGTAACCCTTTGCAGTGCTTTGACCAAACATGGTTCTTAGCTGTTGATTTTCAACTGTATGTACTTTCTCCGTTGCTGCTGATTTCAATGTGGAAATGTGGAAAGAAGTTTGTACCCGCCTTGATTGCCTATTTGCAACTGAGTGGGTAATGGCTGTTAACTTGGTAAGTTGGCCGATAAAAAAACTAACTTTTAACTTTATCTAAGATGCGAAGCCGAAAACTAATTTAAGAAGCTCTCAATTTAAGAAACTTATATTGTTATTTGAATTATTTGTTCTAAAGTTTCATCTTACTTTTTCCCATCAGAACTTATGCTGCCGAGTCTGACATATATTCCAACCCACACAAGATGTCCGCCATGGATAGTTAGCTTTGGTTTCGGTTACTTCACGCATATTAATCGAATAAATACCATTCAACCACCAAAAGTAAGACAATTTCTGAAAGAAACCTTAAAATCAAGTCTTAATCCTTTATTCCTCCAAGAAATCTCAAATCCTGGGTTGGATATTTAGCTTTTCGATTCTGATAGCCACAAAGTGTTTGGACCTTATTTCACCATCAGTACAAATGGTGACGGTACAGTTCTCGAAGCTGCATTGTACGAGTACGAGGCTTGGAAACGTAGGCCATAGCATTAGCTTGGATTGTATTTGCGTGCCATTTTGGATTTGGTGGTCTAATCGATACATTTTTGTCACATCCGTTTTGGCAGCTAATGGGACGTTTGACATTTTCCTTGTATCTCATTCATATGACTGTTGTGAGACTCAACTTTGGAGCGATCCGGACGCAACTGCATTTATCAAATTATGAATTGGTTTTGGTTTGTCAGATTGAAAATATTATTTTTTTAACTTTATCATAAAAATTAAGTTTACTTTTTAAGGCTCTGTTGTGTTGGGGTTCTTTTGGAATTTGACTAATAGCTGCCATTGTTGTAACATTAGAATTTGAATCACCAATTTTGGTTTTGGAAAATTTCCTATTTAGCCGGAGAAAAGCAGACGTGAATAATCAGCAAATTCAACAGACTCTTTCAAGGCCTCGTGATCTCTTTCTACACGTGCCTAACAAGGATTTTTGAATGGATATTATTTAAAATGTATAATCTATTATTTTTATTCTTAATTATCTTTGTAAATATTAAAGATACTCGTAAGTTTCTTAAGAAGGAGTAGAGTTTCTTAATCACATTAGTTTTGGTGGGTCACTTCTAAAAATGGCTTCTTAAGCCGACAGGTTTGCAAGTTGAAAACTAGGACAGTTATCAAATTTCATTCCATAAAATATTTCACTGATTTCGTAGATAATATTGGGGGAAATTATCGGACTATCTGTTCCTTGTTTTTGGATCATGCGGTAATTGACATGGGTCATTACATTATCAACTCAAGTTTTTAGTGCATTTCGTCTTTCACTTGAGTTAAAATCATTTTTTGATCCGAACTGAATTTATCAACGGTTTCCTAGAGTAATACTTCGTTGGATCTCCACTATGATGTTGTTCAAGAAATTATTACCAATACTTATACTTTTTTTTATAAGAAAACCTATTAGACTATTATAGACGTATTGTCCTTCTTGAAAAAATATTACAAACCTATCGCGAGAACACACGAACCAAAATATTTCTAAGACCCGTGCACGCATACGCCAAGTAGACGAATTTACAAAACTTCAAAACTTGATGTTAAAGTAAGCCTTGGACAGAACCTTGCCAAAGAAATCACCAATAACTTTGAGCTTGTTTAAGACATCATCTACCTGGCTTTCATACTAAACTGAGATAACATTACCAGCGCTGAGAATAAACAAAGATTAAATCTTGCACAATAGTTTCTTATTTGGGTTTAGTAACTAAGTATTAAAGCCCTTTCTCATTCAATTAAAGTATGCTGTTTGACAACATTGATAGTTCCCTTTGTCTACGGTGACCACATACGATAATGTGGCTGCTGTAGCCGAGAGTGTGAGATGAGACTCAATTCACAAACATCAATTCGTAATCGATGTCAACAGCTCAACATTTCACGCACTAGCCTGAGGGGAATTCTGCACAAAGATCTCGGATTATTCGCTTACAAGGTCCAATTGACTCAGCAATTGAAGACAGATAACCAGCCGAGACAGCCACTTAAACAACGTTGTTTTCCATAATTAATAGGAATATTTGCTCTTACTAATAAAGTCATAACACATGAACAAAATCAAAGGGCACGGTAGTGCCCAGCCAAGTTCTGGCACTACACCCTTTTTACAGGAACAAATTCAGGCGACTTTTGACCCCTCCCTATATTCAGTACCAATGAAGTCAGAAACTTGAAATTCCGAATATTTGCTAAGCTAGTCCAGCATAGGCGCCTCACCAAATTTCAATTTTCTATCATAAGCGGTCCCTGAGATATAAGGCCTCAAAAATCACAAAAACTGTAACTGACTGACTGACTGACAGATAATCAAAATTATGGAGCACTTCCCGACATCGTAGAATCTTGTAACTTTGCACAAAGGTAGGTCTTGTCTTGTCTTGTCGAAAATTTGAGGTTCTCTATTCAGGGGGCGTGGTATCCGCCCACTTTTTCCGAATTGGTGTTGGTTGAATGGAGCACTTCCGACTGCTGTAAAACGATGAAATTTGGTAAAGTGGTAGGACTTAAATTGCATACAAAGAAAAAAATATAAAATTTGAAGTTTTCCATTCAGGGGCGTGGTATCCGCCCACATTTGCATATGTCATTATGAATATAATATAACATCACTCAAAAGACCTTTATACAGTTGTCAAACAAACAAACAGTTGGTAAACCTTAGATGAAATTTTGTGTGTTTATGAAAAAATATTTCAATTTTTCAATTCAACTCAATTTTTCTTTATTCTTATTAATTTAATTTAACACAAGTATATTTATGTAACTAACAGCAATCAATAATAAATATAATAAGAATAGTTAGTGCCATCTTATATTTAAGAACAAAGAAGAGATGATGACATATCGATTTTTAATTATGCGTGGGGTGTACAATAAAAAATGTATACAATTGTAAAAAGCAAAATGACTCTGGTGTAAAGAAATATACAATGTATTAAAACTTTAGAACTTAAAAACTTATAAAACTTAAAAAAGGAAAACAATATAAAAAAACCTAAAAAAGAAAAGTATTTTTTTGGTCAAATCGTATACATATGTATATGTATTGATAACAATTTTGTTTGTATATATATATAAGAGCAACTTATATATATAGTAAATCGTATCAAAACCTCGATTTCTCGATGATCCAAATCAAGAAGCTTACGAACTTACGAATTTCTAAGGGGAGCGTATTAAAAAGTTTGCAAGAGATAATAGAGTACGAGTTTCTGTAGCTTGTCGTGCGAAAAAAAACGGAATATTCACTAAAAAACGAAATTGTTACGTAGTTTTCTGATGTGTGAAATTGGGCTTTGCATGTAACCGGCCCTTGTAAAAAACACTTAAGACTTTAAAATAATATAAATGACGAACAGAAAGAACTGTCAAACTTCGAAACAATTCCATTGAGTGTGCTAAGCGATGAGTTTTACAAACATTTGGTGCTGCTGATTTTTGAATAATGGTTAGTTGTTGAAGACGATTGACATATGCACCACCCCAGCAGCATATCCCATATTGTAGTTTTGAATGAAAAATACCGTAGTAAACCATTTTCAACAAATTCACAGAACAGAGCTTTTTTAAGTGATAAGAACAGCAACTGGAAAACAAAAGATAATTTTTCAAAATTGATATGTGTTTGGTCCATTTTAAATCTTGGTCAAAAGTAACGCCAAGCTATTTGAAGTCTTCTACACTTTCAATTATAAAACAATTACTGTTACAGTCGACGCCCTTAACAAATGATTGAATTTTTGAGTACTGCCTATGCCGTTAACTTAGTTATGATAAGCACAATCGTGTGAATGAAAAATTATAGGAATTTCTGGTGATACTTTGCGAGTAAGATTAGAAAACATAATTTTAGTTTTATTACTGACGATAAGCTCGTGTTTCGCAAACCAACATCTTAGTAGGTGAATATCATGATTTATATCACAAATTTAATTTAAAGGACTTTAAGAGCAGTAAACAATATCGAGATCATCAGCAAATGCTCTGATTTCACCCATAAAAGGAAGTTCGAAAAGAGAATTAATGTATATAAGAAACAAAATTGGACCAAGTACGGAACCCTGTGGAACTCCCAAGTGGCTAGTCTTAGGGCAACTAACACTGGACTGAATTTGTACACACTGTATTCTATTTGTAAAATAACACGCAAACCATTTTAAAATGAATCCCCGAAAACCAGCTTCATCAAGTTTATCTAATAAAATATTATGGTTAACCATGTCAAATGCTTTAGTAATATCTACAAAAAGTCCAGCACAACATTTATTGCTATCTAAACAACTTTGCAGAATGCAACAAATGTCCAAAAGAGCATCTTCAGTAGAAAGCCCAGTCCTAAAACCAAATTGATTTGGACTGAAGAAGTTAAATCTGTCAAGATAAGACAGCATTCTTGTTTTAGTAAGCTTTTCAAATACTTTTGAAATTGAAGGTAGAAAAGAAATTGGTCTATAATTAGATTTATCTTCCCTACAACCTTTTTTGTATAAAGGAAGAACTATACCACATTTAAGTTCATCGGGAAATTTCCCAGACTCAATACTCAAATTGAAAATATGCGATAATATATCTATTAAGTTAGGCCCAACGTTCTTTAAAAGTATATTTGAAATCTCGTCTTTACCATAGGAAGTTGAATATAATTCCAAATCGACTTGTAATCAAAGCCAAGTTAGATTTAAGCATGTGCTTTTTTTAACACAAAACCATTACTTGCCCTTTATGGGAAGATAGTACAATCATTTTGCGCACTGTCACGATCCCGAATTCTGATTTTCAAGAACCACTTCAATATTTTGATTAAAAATTTTGAGATTTTATCTGATATTGTTTAATTTTCAATGGGTCTCTAATAAATGAAGTCATTCTTTCACTGATTAGTTTAGTTGTGTCAATAATATTGAGTGCGTTATTACAATTTAGTGAAAATGTATTTTTCACTTTTCGTGATCTTTAGTGTGCTGGCGACGGGAATTGATTCGTACACACTACTGAATAACGTCACGGTTTCAAGGGATTTTCTTCAAGACGTATTTTATAAAATACCAGTCGATACAGAAGCTCCCCCTAATGAATTATTGAGCTCACAGCAATGTCGGCTTAGTTTAAAAGAGATAATTAACCGTCTACCAAGTCGAGAAGTTACCCCATGTAAGTTTGTTTAAAAGATCAGTTTCGATGTTTTGATATTAAACTTCCACCTTTTCAGTGGAATGTAAGTTCGGAATTTGGGGCAAACATCTTGAATGCAAAAAGTAAACAGTCTGATACATTTTTTAGAATGTGACTAGGGTTTTTTGATCTAATAAAATACACCTTTCAAATTTGAATGAATAGGTATCTATAACTTATTAAGACAAGCTTATAAATCAATGTGTAGTTGACATCAATCCTCGTACAAGACCCAACTGACCCATGAGCTCAAAGTCCATAAAATAAATTTACATTAATTAATTAATTTGTATAACGTTTATTAACGTGGATCCATATCAATTAAAGATTAAAATTATTATCACGTGTTCAAATGTCAATTTAAATTAAGAGATCTCAATAAAATCTCATGTATCTACAAATTACAGCCTTCCGCAGATACTAAGCGTCAAGTTACGTTTTAACCATTTCTATTAGATGCAAGAAAGCAAATCCTTAATTATGACTAAAGCTATCTTAAATTTATAATATATGTATCGTTTAGTTTACTAATTAATGTCATAGACTCATTTACGGTTATTAATAAATGTGACAGTATCCAGTGATTTTCTTAGTGATGTTTTCATTCAAGAAATAACCAATAAGATTAAATTTCTTGATTCTCCCATAATAAATTTGAAGCAATATACATAATTCAAATACATTTTTTTTATGTACGGGAGATAACTAAGGGAAAAAAAGTCTTCAAGTCTTGCCTTGTAATTTATTTCGACAGGTTTGGCGCACAAACTATCTTTAATAAGGTGCACAGGAATAACCAAAAAATGAGGCAATTTTTTCCTAAAAAAAAAATGTAAACCCTATTTGCCATTTATCTGATTTTTTTTGGTAAAATACTGAATTACATTGATATTTGGAAAACATGTAAGTATGAAATTTCATCAAATCGTTAGAGGAGTTTTTGCCAAAATTTGAAAAAAAAATCCACTTAATTTAGCTTCACAGTTTTGTTTGTCTGTCTGCCTTTTTGGCTAGATGACATCATATAAAGCTAGGTCGATTTTCTGTAAGATTAAGCCGTTGTTTTGCTTAAGTTTCTAGGAACAAAAATAACTGTACCTTTTTTTTGTTCAAAATTAAATAAAATCTTTTTCTCTCAAAAACTATTCAACAGATTTTTGTAAACGAAATTTAAATAAATCTGGCTTTATATCATCAATTGTTTTCCAAAAATTGTTCATTATTGACTCTTTCAAGAAAACAATTTATTTGATTTACGATCTAAAAAAAAAAAACAACAGTACAAATAGATTTTGAACTGAAACGATTTTCTTCAAACTTGGTACTGAAAAATGTTATTTATCTCTTAAGCCGCCATATCGATTTCGATATGAGTACTATTGAAGACATGTTCTACATTTTCGTTGAAAAACTCTACAAAAAAATCTGTTACTAACGATACCTGTAATAGGAACGCGTTTTGGATTTTCGATTTTCGCATTAACAGCTTTACCATGTTTCGATCAAAATGTTTTTGTAGGAGCGTCTTTGAATTTTAAACAATATTGTTTATAAAAAATTTCGGAAAAGTTGTTTTTGAGAATTCAATTTCTTGATAATGGGTGAACTTTTGTTTTTTGAAATAATATGCTTGAATGTACATATTTCATAGAATACTTAAAATGAAATGCACGACTGGGTCGCACGAACTTGCTCCTATGTAATAGACTAGAAATTTTAAAAACGAAAGTTATTAAAGAAAACTGTTCATAAGGATAAAATGAATTTTTTAAATTCTTTTAGTAGTAAGAGATAAAAACAGAATTTTTATAACATTTTTAAGAAAAAACTTTGATACGCCAACTTTAAGTTTTTATTATTGTACGAATAAAAGTTAAATTTCCAAAAAAAATACTAAGCCTTTCTTGAGATATCGAATTTTCCAAAAAAAAACGACTTTTTTTCTTAAAATTGAAAAAAAAAATATTTTTTTTTAAGTTTTGAAATGCAATGTTTTGTAGATTTTCTTTTTAGAAACTTATAAAAAATTTCATTAAAATCCGTTATGCCGATAATGAGAAATTCAAAATTCCGAAAAAATCGTTCTATGGTAGGTACAGTCAGTAATATCTAGATTTCAATTTTGTTTTATTAAATTATAGATCGTAAAAATTAATCAAAAGAAAAAAAATTTAAGCAAAATTCTCGAAACCTTTTTCGAGAAAAATACGATTTTCGAAAACTATTTTTTAACATTTGTATGAAAGGTACCGTTAGTTTTAGATAAAACAAATTTTTTTTTCTCAAATCTTGTAGATTATATTAAGAAACTTTTATTTGTCAAGTTTAAGAAATCGATATTGAGGTTTTCGAAATATTGAGTTTCAAAAAAAAAATTTGATTTTTTTTTTTTAATCCAAAAAATAAGAAATTGAAAATTTGAATATGCAATAATATTTAAACTTTGGAGGAGCTTAAGCATAAAAAAAAATAATTTAAATCCGTTGTACCGTTTTCAAGAAAATCAAAAACAAAAAAAATGGACCCAGGGGGGCTACCAAAAATAACAATTTCTTGGAAAATTTTTTTCAACCATTACCTACCTAGTTTCAACTAGTTTCAAATTTTTCAAATTTTTTTTTTAAATACTGAGGGACAGTTTTTGAAAAAAAAAAAATATTTATAAAATTTCGAAAAAAAACCGTATGGTAGGTACACGGCTAAAAATTCTGGGATGTTTTTTAATACGGCCCTCGTATTACAGCCGTATGCAATACATGAATAATTTGTTTTTAATATTCCAACTTTATTAAACATTTTTTGTAATAATTTGGTATTAAAACTCAGTACATATCCCACTAAAATGTTTTTTTTTAATACTTTTCCACTAAAATTTAATCTTCAAATATTAAAATATAATATTTCTTTATTATAATCTATTATCATTATTACAGAAAACTTATATTTCACAACTTATAAGTCACGCCTCGAAGTGGAATATAGGAACTGCAAGAAAGAAGCGAAGAAGAAGTGCGCCCAAATTCAAGCAAAGAATACAGAAAACCTGTATCGGGAGCTGGATGAAATTTCTACCCCGACAGCTGGTGCTATTCAAGAGCTACGGCAAAACACGAATAAGGGCGCAACTATCTTCAAAATAGCCGCTCAAAGAAGAAGAAATGCCCAGGAGATTTGTTCGCCAAAGTTCATTAACAATGCTCAAGGCCAACTACTTGTGGAAGACAACGAAATTCTTCACAGGTGGCGACAGTATTGTGACGGACTTCTAAATGAACAATTTCCAAGGCTATACTTTCCAATAGCTTCACCTAACTTAAGCGAAGTATCCGATGTCACAGTCGAAGAAGTTAGTGAGGCGGTAAAATACTCCAAAAAGGGAAAAGCTGTTGGCCCAGACGAAATACCCTCAGAGTTTTGGAAAAAGATGGGAGACATCGGGTTTAGATGGCTCATGATTCTTGTCTCCAAACTTATACGAGGTGATCGCATGCCTAATCAATGGAGGGAAAGTTACCTTCTTCCAATTTATAAAGGAAAGGGTGATACTCGAAGCTGTGATATTTACCGTTCGATTAAGCTGATGTCACACACCATGAAGATCGTTGAGCGAGTCTTGGGTAGCCGACTGCGAAAAATAATTAGGCTATCTGATGACCAGTGCGGGTTTGTCGGGGGTAAGTCAACCACGGATGCAATCCAGAGTATAAGAATAATTATGGAAAAACATCGGGATTCTTTGGAGGATTTGCATGTAGTATTGGTTGATTTTGAAAAAGCATTCGATCGGCAACCACGAGATCTAATATGGGTGGCCCTCAGGCAACGAGGAGTTCCAGAAACCTATGTGCGGATAATTATGGACATGTATGATGGAGCAGTTACTAAAGTAAGATGCGCAGCTGGAGTCACCGAAGAATTCGAAATCACAGTAGGTGTACACCAGGGAAGTGTCTTGAGTCCCCTGCTCTTTATTACAGTTCTTGATTACCTGCTTGAAGGCAAAGTGACGGATCCAAAAGTGCATCAGTTATTCTTTGCTGACGATGGAGCCATCATAAGTGAAGACCCGATATCCCTACAACGAGCACTTGACGTATGGGTGGATGTTCTAGAAGGAAGTGGGTACCGCATAAGCGCGAAAAAGACAGAATACCTATGCTGCCCATTTTCTGATCCACACAGGCCTATTCCAGACATTTATTTGAATGGAGTAGTGCTTCCCAAGTGTGAAAAGTTTAAATATCTGGGGTCTATGATAAATAACGAAGCTACTTGTGATGACGATATCAATCATCGCGTAAGCGTAGGGTGGATGAAGTGGCAGGAAAATTCTGCTATCTTCTGTGACCGAAAAATGCCCCCTAAGCTGAAAGGAAAGCTCTACACTTCAGTTGTGCGTCCAGCACTCACATACGGTTCACAATGTTGGACAATGTACAAAAAGTATGAGAGTAAGCTAACGGCAGCTGAGATGAAGATGCTTCGTATGACAGCAGGAGTTACAAAGCTTGATCGAATTAGAAGTACGAAGATCCGAGGAAGCCTTCATGTTAAGAATACCATTTCCCAAAAAATTGAACACGACCGACTCAGTTGGTATTGCCATGTTCAAAGGAGAGATCCTGAGAACCCCGTCAAAAGAGCAATATCATACAACGTTCCAATTCGGAGTAAAAAGAAAGGTAGGCCTAAACACTCCTGGTACAAACAAATGCAAAAACACCAGCATTCAGTTGGCCTCAGAAATGGAACAATACAAAACCGGGAGGCTTGCCGCCGATTTCTGAGGTCAACCCGGCGAACCCCACAGGCGGATCACTAGTGTGAAGCAGATACGTGGGAGAGTTATGATCCCCTCGACATCGAGATCATAACAGCGCCGAAACAAGGAAGAAGAAGAACAGAAAACTTATATTTCAATAATTTGTTACTTGATTTTAGTAAAATATCTGGTTAAAAGTGACCATAATAAAATAATGTATTGCAATTTAATATTTGATTGTATTAAAATTCAATAAGTAGTGTATTTAGCCTGAAACTCTCGATTCAATGCTCAAGAAATACTTTTTAACTCGTAGTTGAATTGAATATCGAGGTATTAATTTTGAACACATTAATATTAGATTTTAATACATATGTAGGTATTGATTTTTAATATTGAGTATAATTTTGTCGAAAGAAAACTCCGTTAGTTTGTTTCAACACGTCGGCGTCATCGGTCGGCAACATGGAGTTCCTAATGGAAAATTTAGTTGGGATTTACATTAAAGTGAAAAACGTGGAAAAAATACAATCATTTAAAAATCAGACGCATGGCGTTAGTGACGGCGGGAGCTGAGTATCTGCTATTAATTTTCAATACAATGTGGGTTCAAAAGTAATCCAATGAAACCTTAAATAGTATTAATATTTAATAATCTTGTATTACATTTAAACACTCTTTGGGCTTAAAACGAGTAATAAATATATTCAATTTTAATGAAAAAATATATGTTTTCAATATCCAGCGTATTAAATTCTAATATAAACGCATTTAAAACCAATACAAGAAGTGATGAATTTTATTTTTTTGGTTTAAATACTAATACATACTTATGTGTGTTAGAATTTAATAATACGAACTTGTTTTTTAATACAAAACGGTATTGACATTCAATATGTCTTCTATTGAGTTTGAAAATCAAATATATTCAAAGCATTACATTTAAATACCATTTTGGACTGGTCATATATATGCAACCCAAAAAATATTAAATTTAACGCCAGGATTTTTAACCGTGTACCGTTATTTTTGGTCTTAAATAAAAAAGAAAAAAAAACGTGTGGGGGGAAAAAATCAAAACCCATATACCAAGTTTGAAGAAAATAGGCCGAGCCGTTTAGGCTGTAGTCGAACCGACAGACAGACCAACAGACAGACAGACAGACAGACAGAATCATCGTAATGTCAACTTTGATCAAAATCTCGAGTTCGATTTTTTTTCCGAATGCATAACTTGCCTTACAGTACCTATAAGTCGCAAGTAAAAATAAAAGTACTTGTGGTAGCCATTGTTGGCATTGTTGCGAGTCTAAGGTACTAAGGTAAGCCACGGAGGCGTCTTTACTGAAGGGCGATGGCACGCTATAGTTTAGCTCGAAGGATTGGGTGGTCCTTGCTCTCTACCAAAAAACTTCCTGCTCAGAAAATAAAATAAATTGTAATTACTTTTGTATAGGGAGAGGATAGGAAAGGCTTGATAAATAGGCAATAGGAATATTAAAATAAGGAAACCCATAACCATTGACACCTTTGCCGCTGCATCTGAGAAATGATAAAGTTTCAGTTAACTCCTTGACGAGAAAATAAGTTTGCTTTCATAGAACCGTTTTTTATTTTCGATTTTCTCATTATCATATCTCGATTTTGAGATTAAATTTTTATTTGCACAACAATGACAATTTTAAACTGGCGTACCAAATTAAAAAAAAAAAAAATGAAAATTTTATAAGTATATAAAAATTTATTTCCTATAAAAAATGCTAGAGCGATTTAAAGGTAATGTATTTGACTTATATTCAGATTCATATTTGGTTAAGAAATCACATGGCATTCTGATAACTACCTCAAAGTATTAAAGGAATTGTTTTAAACATTTAAAAAATAAATTAGTTATATGCTTCTGATCGTTTTTTGCTATTAATTTTCATTTTTCTTAATTCTAATAAACATAAGAGCAGGGTCGTGGAATTTATGTTTTATTTATATTTCTCACATGAAAAACATACAATTTGGATCGGTAGTGTCTTCTTATATTATATGATACACATACATTTCTGCATTAGAACTACTTACCAATCCAAAACCTGACAATCTATCATAGCCTAAAAACTCTGTCATAATCATAATGGAAAGAAATTTTGGCAAAAAATCTGTCTAAACGCGGGAAATCAACCACCATGACTGTACATTAGAAACTTCGGTCTAAACTATCAATACTTCCTAGCATAAATGTGCTATTTATTTAACTCGTTTTGTTAATTTAATCTTCGTTAAAGTTATCTATTCTCTTCTAATTGATCTAATAGTTTTAATTAATTTTTCGTCACCAACACATGGTTATCAATGAAGCAACTATTGAAATTCACTTTTCTTTAACCAAGGTTTTTTTAATTAAGATTTACGACTTAGTCGCGAGAACTTGACCGAAGGAAATTATAAATGTTCAAGGCATTGAAGGTGTACTCGTCATTGATTTATCGAAAAACAATTATAAGAGATTTGTTTCCTTCAAAAGTTTTTAAATACAAACAGTAACAAAAAAATATTAATGAATATCAACTCGGTTTGTATACAAAATAACATTAGTTGACATTTAACTAAGTCAAGTTCTTCAACCAAATTTTTTTTTGGGAAAATATCATAATTTAATAGATACTATAAAAAAAATTTGATTTAAGCTTCATTTAAATGTTCGAACGTTGTATACACCCACAGAGTGAAACAAATAAAGGCTTTTTACAATAAGCGTTTTCTATTATTAAATTTAAATAAAACGAACTGTGGGTAAGTTATGATAAATATAAGTTGTTTATTTATAATGTACATATATGCCATTATGTATAAATATAACATCATTAAAAAGTCTGCCGCGGCTTTCCTGGTTGGCGCACATCCGCAACGTTCAATTTTTCTGGCGGATAAACCATTTTATTTGCACATGTTATTGAACGCTTTCACTTTCCATGTTGATTTGGCAAGACAGATTAAATTAATGAAAGCTTATTTGACAGATTTGGCTTCAACAATATGGTCACAATCACGCGTCGAAGTTCGAAAATCTATATTGAAGGTAACCCTTCCATCCTAAAAAGGTGAAATGTTGTGTGCTTATGTAAAACTCATTCTAAATCGACTTGTAATCCAAGCCAGATTAGATTTGAGCATGTGCTCTTTTTAACACAAAACCATTACTTGCCCTTTATGGGAAGATAGTAAAATCGTTTTGCACACTGTCACGATCCCGAATTCAGATTTTCAAGAACCACTTCAATATTTTGATTAAAAATTTTGAGATTTTATCTGATATTTTTTTAATTTTCAATGGGTCTCTAATAAATGAACTGATTCTTTCACTAAATCAGTTCAGTTCTGTCAACAATATTGAGTGCGTTATAACAATTTAGTGAAAATGTATATTTCACTTTTTGTGATCTTTAGTGTGCTGGCGACGGGAATTCATTCGTACACACTACTGAATAACGTCACGGTTTCAAGGGATTTTCTTCAGGACGTATTTTATAAAATACCTGTCGATGCAGAAGCTCTCCCGAATGAACTATTGAGCTCACAGAAATGTCGGCTTAGTTTAAAAGAGATAATTAACCGCCTACCAAGTCGAGAAGTTACCCCATGTAAGTTTGTTTAAAAGATCACTTGCGGTTTTTTTATATTTAACTTGCAATAATGCTGTAAGTCCCTTTTGAGTGGAACGTAAGTTCGGAATTTGGGGCAAAAATCTTGAATGCAAAAAATAAACAGTCTGATACATTTTTCAGAATGTGACTGGGGTTTTTGATCTAATAACATCCACCTTTCAAATTTGAATGAAAAGGTGTAACTTATTTAGTCAAGCTTATACATCAATATTAAAGTGCAGTTGACATCAATCCTTTACTCGTACAAGAGCCAACTGCCCCAGGAGCTTAAAGGTTATGACTTATGACCATAGACAACGACGTTTTTGCGCTGATTGGGTTTCAGGGCGGTTAGCTGAGGACCCCAATTTTATCACACGCCGTCTTTGGTCCACACATTTTAGAAACGACGTTGGTGAGGCGGTCACAGTCAATGGCGAGCACTACAGAACGATGGTAGACAATTTCTTATTGCCTTAATTGAGCCATATGGACCTAGAAGCCATGTGGTTCCAGCAGTAGCGTGCTACGTGCCACTCAGCTGACATTATGCATGAATGGTCTATGGGTAACGTTATCTCTCGCAAAGGTGACGTAAATTCGCCACCAAGGTAATACAATTTTACGCCGTTAGACTTATTCTTGTATTTTTCTCGAAGTCACAGGACTACGTGGATAAAGCTTAGTCGACAGATGCCCTTGAATTCAACATAACACAGCCATCGCTAAAATTAAGTCGGACCTATGTATGAAGACGAGTCATTGAAAATTAAACCACATAATGGCATACATGGGCCTTTTAAAGAATAAAAATATTTCAATAATATCTCACACACAGCTTCTCTTACCCCATTTCAATGTTGACCCCTCCTTATTAAACAATAAACCTCTTAGATACTACCCATTTTTAACAATAAGTTTTTGATATGTAAAATAAATTTTTAAAATCTATTTTTTTTTTATATTTTAACAGTCTTGGATGCATGGGGTACTTATCCCTCAGGAGTACTCTACGGAAACAACTACGATGTCGGAAATTTTGACCAGTGCGTCAAGACATCGGTGGCTTTGACTGAAAACACCGGTGTTGTGAATGGTCAATTTTGTTTCTCAAAGATTCCATTGAAAACTGAATCCAAAGCAATGCAATATGTTGATCCATCTATCAATATTGGAATATGCGTTCCTGACACCTGCAGTCCAGAATATCTAACAACTCTCTTTAAGCAATCAAACATCAAAGATGAATTAAAAGAAGCTCTGGCAGGAATGACGATAGAAAATTGTTCAAATGGCAAAATACCACCTCTAAAACCAATTAATATTGTTTCTATGTATTTTTATTTTCCGTTATTGAAAATGATATCCTCTTCTAAACTTTGACTTTTTTACAGATGTATATTCAGCATAGTTACAGGTTTAATGATTCTGAGCTCGTTGTATGATTTCTTTATGAACTATTATGGAAGTAAGTTCTCACAATGTTACCAAGGTTAACCTACAACTTATATAAACTCAAGATGTTGTGCACACGACACATTGGATCTTTTATTTTTTTTCTATAGTTAACATTTTTCATTTTTCTTAATTTTCCTTAGAACCAACAGTACCTGTCCTGCTGGCCTTTTCTGTTCTAACAAATGGAAAGAAATTGTTTGCAATCAATACTAAAAGATCCCCAAATAATATTGACTGTCTGACTTCAATTCGGGTAATATCAATGATATGGATTATGAACCACCACATGTACTCGAACAACTTTATTCCTATAGTTAATAAAAATGGATTCCTAGAGGTAAGTCTACATTTGATTTGTGTATGTGACAAGAACATATATGAATGTTTGTGGCACATAAAGTTCCCATAATTTGGGAAAGAATGTTTGAGTCGAAAACGGGAAACTTAATGCTCTTAATCTCGAGTGGAAAGTGGGTCGGTCTCATCGGAATTCTTGGAATGAGAACTTCCTTGCCTTTTGATAATCGTGGCCTTGATGTTCATGAGTTTCTTTACCGTCAACCTGTTTCCATTGCACACTTTCTGTAGGTTTATATTGCGCAGCAATATGATGAGGGAGCCGACTTTAAGTTGAAAGTTGTGCGGTACCAGACCGGGCACATTCAAATATTTAATTATTTAGTTTGCTTCTTCGTCGACTTGAACGAATGCAATATGCGGCTGCGATTTTAGTTTAAATAATGAAGTTCAAATCATGGATGTTCTTATTCTTCGCAGCCCGTATGGCGTGTTCTCTCAGCCAAACGTGGTACAAATAATTGCGACTGTTGTTCTTCATTTGGCGGGCATCGGCGGTAGCGAAATCATTCCCGTTGCAGCACTAAACCTAAATTCCGCCATTTCCAATTGAAAACAGTCGTTTTGAGAAATCATCAGCTGATGGATCGTTCTGTAAGGCAATTCGCATGTTCGTTGTCAACTCCAGCTAGTTTGACAGACAGAAATACGAATACGAAATACGCCGTTGATCAAGGGATGACCGGCAAGGTACATAGGTATAGGTAGAAATGGCGACCACTGGCAGTCTATGCCTGTAGCCCAACAAGCGCTGAAATGCATGCTTTTTGATACCATAATTCGTTTGCACCAGTGAATGGAATTGATAGGCAGAATTTTGGACATTCTCACGGAGTCAATCATCCGGAATTCGGATCACTCACGCAACCGGACCAACGCACGCATCCTAACCATCTCTACTGTGATAAGCTTGGCAGCTTGTTGACTGGTGATGAAGCAGTAGTATATCCGATTGAGTGATCATGTCCCCCCCCCCCTATTTCCTTAAACCCCCATCAAAAAATTAAACGGAGGGATTGGCACAGAAGTAGTCGAAGTTCCTCCTAGAGTCATTTCATCGCTTTAAGAAAAGAGATAAAGTTTTTGATCTTCATTTCCGAAAGTTCGTCAATGTCGTCAGAAAATTCCCCTGCTATTGGTTGTGCTCTAAATTTATCTAGACCAGGATATTTGGAGATGATGAATGACTGTTTCGTTAAACTTCTGGTCTCCACAGCTATGACTGTAAGTGTTGTGAGTAATGCCTAGTTTCGCTTGATGCTCTCCTATTTCCCAGTGTGCTCTACAGGCATAGCAACGATCCTGGTTATGTCTTGCCTGGGTCTACGTATCAGTTCATGTGTTAGGGTCACAATACAGGTGAGCCAAATCTTTTTAGATAAGAACCGGTAAAGTTTGAAGAAAATCGCTGGCCATCAATATCATTACGCCTCCAATGCCATTCTGCATTTATCTCAGATGAAAGTTTTGCAAGGGTTCCGTGCTATCGCAGAGTTTCTTGAAATATTCCATGTTAGTTCGTCATCCATCCAAAGATTCAATGGCTATTTTAAACGCTGAATGAGGTGTTCGACCAACAACGTGGTATCTGCTATACCAGGAGAAACGATCGCTAGGACGTTATCGGATCTTGACTGGATTGTAGCAAAACTCAACGTAATGAGGAACGTTTTCCCAGTTCCCCTAGGCGCATCGTTACCGTTGTGAACAGCCTTCATCAATGTGTCGTTTTCGAAAATTCTTTTTCCTCGAAAACGCCTCCTAGAATTTTGATTACATTTGTTTTCTTTTGTTTCTTTGAAATTATTCATTTCGATTACAGTATTTGAAGAATTTTACTCCCGGTGAGTTAACTCGCATCCGCTGGAAAAGTGAATTATGAAATTCGCCGGGTGAACTATATTGTCGATTCCTAAAATTACCTTATCATTTATGAACTTTCCTATCGCCACTGTCACTTACCGACATTTAGTCAACGGCCAAGGCTTTGATAATAGCATCGCTTCCCATCGATCAGTGAAATCAAGCATCATTGTGCGTCGTTAGTACTAGAATTGGGGGACCGTTCAAGACCATCCGTATGCCTTCTTTCTTTTTTGTTAGATTTCTGGCTAGGTCCGGTTGCCTTTTCATCATTTCATTTTTGTGTTTTCCATTGTTTATTTTTGCTTTTATTTTCGTTTCATTAAAAATTCACTTCAGATTCGTTTTGAAATTGGTGCGAATGTAAAATGATAGAAATTGTATGGAGTGCGAATGGATTGCGGATTCAGTAATACCATATAAGTTGAACATAATGTCGGTGGTGCAGGGCATGTTACCGACATTCGTTCAACTTTCTTTCGTCGGATTTAGTAAGAGCAAAAGTTTGGAAATTAATTGAAACTGTCACTTTAGCTCATTTGCCGAATTATGTAATAGGGGTGATTGTCTCTCCCAGCACTTGACTGAATTTGGATTTGATATGAATATTTGGTATATTGGATCTGCCAGGCCAGTCCGGAAGCAATACTATTACTTGCCGACTAAAGTATTACAGAACAGTTAAAGACACTCGCACAGCACGTTCGATATTCTTCTTAATTCATGCAAGACTAAGGATTGCAATTTTTGTAGAGTAGGCATATTGAGCTGAATGTCTAGTCATTGGGCATGATTCCTTTCACCCATATTTGGTTGATGATTTGACGCATATACCCTATTTCGTCTCCGTATATGAAGAGCTCTGCAGGTACCCATCAGATCCTGCAGCGCTGTTGTTCTTAAGCTCATTTATAGCTAGCCCTACCTCTTCTTTAGTGTGTGAATGAACTTCTTGTCCTATTACATGTCAGCATGATGTGCATTTGACAGTTGCTGGAAATGTTGCTTGATACATCACATTGTACAACTAAAAAATTTAGGTTTCTCAATCTTCGAAGGTTAGATGTCAATTATTTTTTTATGACGTCGGAACAATCAGAAAGATTGGAAATCGAGAAATCTGAATATTATGCACTGAAATTTAAGGCATTGAACGTACGGATTATTAGACAAGTCTCAACATATTTAAATTTTGAGTTTTCAATTTTGAGGAAGCAGAGTCCTAAATGAACTCCTTAATTTTCAGTGGAGGAACACTTTTATTTCAATGCCCGCACTGATGGCAACCTCTGGTGTGGATTCGTTCTTTTTCATTGGTGGTCTTCTTGTAGCTTGGATCGGCTTCAGAGATTTGGACAAAACGTAAGTCATGCAATAAATAGAATAAAGTAAAACGGTTTTGACGAATTTATGTTTTTATTTCAGAAATGGTAAAATAAATATCATTATGAACATTGTGCATCGTTACATTCGACTGACACCTGTTGTATGCGCTGGACTCCTGATTCTTTATGGCTTAAGCGACTTACTTTACACTGGGCCTTTTAAATATGTGGCATTGGAAAAATCGTCATGCAACGGCTATAACTGGTGGCCGGTTCTGATTTACATTCAAAACTATTTCGTTCAAGATGTTCTGGTATGGTTTAAGTAATTACGAGTATCAGTAGTTCTCAATCTAAATTCTATGATTATTTCTATTTCTAGTGCTATGATGAAACTTGGTACTTGGCCGTTGATTTTCAGCTTTACAGTCTTGCACCGATTTTACTGATTCCTATGTGGAAGTGGGGAAAAAAAGTAATTGCTGTTGTCATTGGTCTGATAATTGCATCAAGTGCATGGGTTATGGCGGTATTTTTGAGAGAGGGATTTACTGGAATGTCTATTGGGTAAGTCAGTTTTTCTTTGACTGTACGATTGCAAATCTTTAAAATGAAACAAATTGCTTAAAATATTTCAATAGAAGAAATAATTGGTTTCCTATTTTAAAAAAGAAGTTCCCTCATTCTTTCACATCGCTGTGAAAAATGGTGGAAAAAGAAATTGGGTGGATAAATTCTTTAAGCCTGAAGTCAACTATAGCCTTAAATTGCAGTTTTTCTAATTCAAATGGCACAGCAGCGGAACATTTATGTAATTTTTAGTTTAATATTCGGAGGTGCTCCTTTTGCACTTCTTTTTCAATTTATTACCATGGGCATAGGCATGTTGGAAATAGTGCCCTAGCTATCAACGGCTGTGCACTTTCTATGCTCCATTACGAGACCGGAGAAATCAGATGAAAGCGCATCTCCCTGGTCCCTGCCAAAATACTGCATGTTGAGAATAATTTGTAGAAGATTTTTCCAAGTTGCAAAATGAACCGGGTTTTTTTCCAATGCCATGCGACACTGCCATATCAGTTTTCTTGGGACCCCGAATTTGGCTATCACTATATAATATAGGTCCTGACTATAAATGCTATAATATGCGGCTTTGTAATAGAGAAAATAATGGGATTTGTTGCGCTTTTCTATAGTTTATGTCATGGTGTATGGTGAATATCTGTTCACTGGTACTTGGCGACTACAGTGCTGCAGAACGTCTTAAGAACTCACAGAGCACGTTAAATAGAATCGTATATGCTATGTTCAGGATGCCTCGATAGTTCTCCTTCTTCTTCTTCTTACAGGACCTAGGATTACCTTCTATGTAGATGTGGCATATTCAACTGATAATCCTGGCATCGAGCATGCTTCGTTCCGTGAATATTTGATTGATGATTTGATGCAAGCTGCACCCTATCAAAATATCACCATGAACTTGAAGAAAACTTTTGTTAAGCCTCTAGATTTTTCGATCTTTTTGTTCTTCACCTTTCTAAGAGGCTAAGCCTACCTCTTCTATAATGTGTGTTGGAACTAATTCTCCGTTGGCTGTAAGTGCGATATCTTTTTGGGCTACTATACGCTCTACATGATTCATATTTAGTAGCTGAAAGAACTGCTGATTAAAAGGTTACCTTCACGGTTTCAATAAGCTTGCGTTCTTCTCTTTAAAAAACCTTGTCAATTCTCCTGACTTTTTAATAAAACCTCCGGTTGTTGTTTCTTTTGTTATATCTTTTTTTTTTATTTTGATAGGAAGACGCTAATTATTGAATAATGTGAAATTAAAATTCTACTATGCGAAAATTTCGCGCGATTTTTGTTCAAAACTACTGCGAAAAACGATTTCACAAGTCCGAACTCTTCAGACTGAGCTGCCACTGCCACTTTTGTAAGCTAAATCTTTTAAAAGCAGGGTTCCACCGGGTACTCAAATAAATTATACTCTTGCTTCGAAGTTATATTTCTATAAAATGAGAAATCTCCATTTTCTTTTCAAGATAAAAGATTAAAAGAAGAAAATTTAATGAAAGGAACTATTGTTTGTCCTCGGGTTGTTCCACCCCTGATGCCTAGGTGAGGCGTTGTTATAGCTTGGGTTTGGGTTGATTGCTTATCCAAGGTGGAAGACTGATTCCGTGTCGGCATAAAAGAAAACTGCATATTCGTTGCTCGTTGGGATTATTTTTAGTACTAGGCTCGGAATGTCGTTTTTGGGTGGTCATTCTTCTCATTATTAGATTAGGGTGGTTGGCACTGTTTATGATAAGTTTCTTTGCCGATTGCACAAGGAACCGGTTCAGTGGCTTGATTTTGGCTTCTTCGAAAACTCCTTTCGCCGCTGTCGATCGAAGATAAGTTCGGTGAATATCTACAGATTTTTTTAGAAATATAAGTTGAAGTTTCTACTTAGCTGTTTTCGAGATGGTGTATGAAACAGGAAAACTCTAGCTGATGACTAATCTGAGTTACTGCTTATATATAATCATGAATTGGCTGACTTAATCTGGTCCTCTTTTAAAGTAAGGGGTGCAAACGATGAAATGCAAAGTTGGCCTTCTTTCGCACTAGCCTTGAGTGTGAGTTGAATTTAAACAGCTTCTTAAAATTGACTCCGAGGTATACTTGACATTACTTTTGGCTGCTATCGTTGATTCGTCAGAAAGTTTCGGGACCAGATCGCTTCAGGTTGTTGCAGAATAACATCGGATACCGTTGGTGGCAGGTCTCCTGAAGTCCACAAGTTCCGATTTGGTTGTGTTGATCGGGATGGATTTCGCATTTTTTTGTAGTACTTACTCGGAAAGATTGGTGGTTTGGGCTTCTACTTTCCGGGCTGTTATGGTTGGGGCTATCGATGAGACAATCGCCGGCAAAAAGCAGATACTCGCCATCGGATGGCACAGGTTGATCAAATGTCATCCGTTTCGATCCCAGGACGAGGCGATTTCAGCTTTTAAGGATGTGATATGAAGGAATGAAGGATGGAAATTATGATTTTTGCTACTTCATTAGTGATGAGAATATTCCCAGTAATCGAAGTTTGAGGATAAGGGCTTCTATCCATATTCAGCCGATTGCTTTCTTGACATCTGCAAAGCATCAAACGGTGAGTGGTACGGAGAATCAAGTGAATATATGAACGTTTAAAACAAAAGAAGACGTCAGATACAAACTTAAGGATGCAGTGTCGAGTGCCCTTTAAGTCAGGGTTAATATTATTATCGTTGCTTCTTGAGACTCCTGAGTATGACTTCTTCCAGAATTTTGCTGATGAGGAAGGATATCAGTCAGTAATTGAAAACCATATTTTCAGGGCCCTTCTTTGAAATTGCCACGCCCCTTGCCGTTTTTCACTTGTTGAGAAAGTAGCAGTTGTTTATGATTATTGCAAGAATAACTATGACAGAAGTGGAAGTTTTTTGGCTTGGACTTGGCGATCGTTTTTGTTATCTTCTCTGGATTTCACAATTGGGCATTGGGCATTGGGCCATTTGCAGTATAGCTATCATCAAATTTGTTAAGTTTTGTTAGAAATAGTTCGCAAAACGTTGCACTTTAGTGCATTTATGAAAAGAGAAACTTACATGTAACATAGTTTTATCTGAAATAATTTAAATTAAAATGAAAAAAAAAATCAGCATAGCGATTTTTTATATTACACACGCACTTTAAGGGGTTATGAATACCCTTACAATGTTAAGCACAGTGCAAGCAATTAGGAAAGTAGGATAGGATTTGAAAGGAGATACCGCTGCACATTGATTTAGAATGCCTGCACATTGCAATGAGTGTGAAATATTAAGCCGCACAGTGCGGCCGAAGGCATCTTCATGCGGCCAAAAGTCCAAAATAAAAGTTTTGAGTTAGGGGTGTTTTGTCATCAGGCTGTCTAAAGGAGACCCCTAGGAGATGGAGAATGTTCGTAGTTGAGTCTCTAGCCCCAAATCCCCCCATAATCTTAGTTTGAATGTGGCTGCTAAGTAAACGTAGTCACGCGTCGTTAAAATAGGCTAATGGACACTTCCATCAAATACGTTTAAAAGTTTTTATTTCCAAGCAAATATATTGCAATAAAATGGATTCAACAGCTGCAGGTGTGTAAAATAAGTTAAAGAATTTCTGAATAAAAATTCCTAAATAGTAAATTGTTAGACAGAGATATGTCAACACTATTTATTTACTTGTTCTCAAAGCTATTTAAGATAGTTAATAAAAGTATTGTGCAGTGTGCACCAATTAAAATAAAATTCAGCTGCCCGTTGAGTTTTTTTGTGCATTAAGCTACTACATAGTACGGTCTATAACGCCAAAAAACGCACGATTTTTGGGAATTTTCTTCTCGGAAACTTTATTAGATAATAACATGATTTTTTTTAAATAATGAATACATGCATCAAGAAAACAATTTTTTTTAAATTTTGGCCGAATATAGAGGGCGCAAAAGTCGAATCATCAAAAAATACACTGTCCCATTGCGGACAGTTAATCTCAGGATTTCCTGGACTGAAACTAACAAAAAAACAAATTGGGTTATTTAAAGGAAGGTTTCTTACGAGACAATTTACCACAATTTGTTTTCAAAGTAAAAAAAACAAAAAATATGTCAAGCTTTGAAAAAAATTTTTTTTTTTTTTGGAAATTTGTTTAGATATTTTTGGGTCGCCATTTTTGTTGTGCATAACTTTTTGGGCAAATTGTGGTAAATTGTCTTAGAAAACATAAAAACAATCAAGTTGCAACAAGTTTTTTGAAAATCGGTTCAGTAGATCCGGAGATTAACTGTCCGCAATGGGATCATGTGTTTTTTGATGAGTCAACGTTGGCGCCCTCTATAATTCGGCCAAAACTAGAAAATTAAGACAAAAAAAATGTTCTTGTACTCTTGACGCAAAGTATTCATTATTTAAAACAAAAAAAAAATATGTTTATTACCTAATAAAGTTTTCGAGAAAAAAAATCACAAAAATCGTGCGTTTTTTGGCGTTCTAGACCGTACTAGTACCTTAATTTACAACAATATCCCTGGTATTGTATGCCACGTTAGTTCACAAACTTTTCATTCATGGCCCCGAAATAATAAAATGTTCAGTGTTACCTATCTGTCAAATGTCGGAAGATGCACAAAAAGCATGTAATAATCCATTAATATCTAGTTGTCGGGAATTACCTCTAAAATCACTTAAATCTTTGTCGCTTTGTCTAAAGACTGTATCATTTTCTTAGCACCTCCACCTGTAAATAATCAAACAGAAGATGAACAACAATCTTTTGACAGCTCTTCCGCTTCTGAAACAGATGCAGAAGATGTAAATGATTGTGACTGTTACGAGATGGGCAATGAAAACTTTTTCATGTAAATATCGGATTAACTTATATTGTTTGCTGATATTGCATTTTTTATTTCTAAATTTATGATTTATAAATTGCTGTGTTCGATTTCAATAAAAATATATAAATAATTTTTTTCCGATTTATTGCCATATAGCATTCCACCATTTTGAATTTGTTCATTTTTAATAAATTTTCAAGTACATATGCCCTAATAATATCAAAACAAAATTTTTCAACCAACTATAAAAGTTATTTCATTTTTGACAAGTATGACAGTCCAGAAAGTCATCACAACAAGAGGCTGTCCGCAGGGAGGGGTATTATCACCCTTGCTGTGGAGTCTTGTAGTTGATGAATTACTAGAAAGTCTAATCTCCCAAGGGATGACATCGTTATAACGGCACTGAGGAAGTACGAAGAAACTCTTTGTAATATAGTCCAGAGAGAGCTGTCTATAACTAGGAAATGGTGTATATCTGTGGGACTTAACATCAACCCTACCAAAAGAACGATAGTACCATTTACCAGTAAAAGACTTTTACCTCGCATGAAACCCATTCGGTTGGCGGGAGATGTAATCGACACCCAGAGGGAGGTCAAATATTTAGGAGTTAGACAAAGGCCCTTATGATATACAAGAGACTTGCAGGTAAATCATGGGGCTGCAAACCAAACATCATAAGATGGATGTATACCATGATGGTAAGACCCATCATTACCTATGGGGCCATTGCATGGCATAAAAGAACCGAACTAAACACAACTAGGAAATCACTAGACAAATTGCAAAGGCTTGCATGTATATGCATAACAGGAGCAATGAGAACTTGCCCTACAGCAGCGATGGAAACCATCCTTCATCTACGCCACTACACGTGGTCATTGAAAATGCTGCTAAGGGAGCCATAATGAGATTTGCCAAGGAAACAGGGAAAAAGATTCGATAATCCGGTCCGCAGTAACAAACCTCATTGACATCCCAAGAGATGGTATGATCAAAAGATATAACTTCGAAAAACATTTCAAAACGGAGTTAAGTTGCAAAAAAGACTGGTTAGGCGAAACAATAAACTGTAGTCTTAAAGAAAATACCATCAAATGGTACACTGATGGATCGAGGACGGCTGAAGGGACTGGTGCTGGAGTTTTTGGGCCTAGAACTAAACTCTCCTTACCGATGGGACAGTCCACTAGCATATTCCAGGCTGAAGTAAATGCCATAGGCATATGTGCTGGAAGAAACCTCGATAGGAAATATAAAAACCAAAACATTGCCATCATGTCAGACAGTCAGGCTGCACTAAAAGCACTAAGCTCCTACACCATCAGCTCCAAACTTGTTTGGGAATGCGTGATTAAGCTTAATAAACTGGGCAAGAATAACACTGTCACGCTTCATTGGGTACCAGGCCACGTTGGTGTCCAGGGCAACGAAGTGGCAGACTCCTTAGCAAAAATAGGTGCATCGACACCCCTTACAGGGCCAGAGCCCTACTGCGGAATAGGAGAAAACGTGATCAAAAACAAAATCAAAACAGAAGAGGAGACAAAAAGATCAAAAATCTGGAAAGAACTCCCTAAACCAAGACAGGCAAAACTCCTACTCGGTTGTAGAACCGAGAGCGTTTTCTAACCTGCATTAGCTTAAGTAGGAACAACCTCAGGAAAATCACGGGGCTTCTCACAGGCCACTGTAGGTTGAGAAGACACCTCAACATCCTTGCCTGGTGAACAACGCGACTTGCAGATTCTGCAACACTCACGAAGAGACACCTGACCACATACTGGGGAAATGTGACGCACTCGTGCATCAAAGGCACAGGTATCTGGGCAAGCACCACATAAAAGAGAGTGAATTATCATCCCTTAAAATACTCCAAATACTTCGATTCCTCAGAGGAGCAGATTTGGAGGAAGAACTGTAGTAATGAGCCAACCTCATCCAGTTCTAGATGGGGGACACAATAGATCTTTAGGTCGCAGTGTTTTTATACCCCAATTTATTCATTCATTCATTCATCGTATGACATGACGCCATATTAGGTCGGTCATTTTGAATATGCTGATTCTGATAACAGATTCGTAATCAGCGACCCCAAAAACTCCTATATACCAATTTGTGGATCATTCTCTACGTTTTTCGACTTTTGGCCGCACAAAGCGGCTTTCGGCCGCACTGTGAGCCGGTTAAAGCATTCCACATTCGTGTAGTGTGGCTAAAAAAATCTCTGTACTTAACAATACGTCCGAAATTGGGATCAAGGTAAAAAATCAATGTAATGGTGCTAGAGGCTGTTACGAATCGACTAAAAAAATCTATAAAAAAAGTACGTATACGCCTTGGTGAACAATTAGGTTCTCTAAATCTAAACTACTACAATCCTGAAGTTAAATTACCTCCAAACCAAATAAAAAGTATGATAAACATGCTGAAATAATGAGGCACCCTGTCACGCGAATGGAATTCGAAATTCTTGCTAAGAATTGCCAAGTTTCGGTTTCGTTCGATTTATTCGAGCAGGAAGCAGGAGTGACAACTTATTTGTCTTAGCAAAAACTAGGCTTGCCAACAAGTGGGCTGAATCAGTCTTTTCCGTTCTGACCACCAACTCGTGAAGACCTCTCCTCCAAAAGGGGATTTTTTTTAAGGGGCAAATAGAGAGAAATCTGAGTAAGTTTCTTTATAACTTTTAGTAGTAGTTTTTATTCCTTAAGATTAATTATTTTTAACTTCTCCCTGCAATCCAAAATTTTCCCATACAAAAGGGCATTCCTTAAGAGAGGAAAAGAAAAAAAAAACCGGGGTCATCCAGACGAAATTAGGACGAGCAAGCATAATTATAAATTAATGTGATAATTAGAGAAACTTCCGATAAGAAGAGGTAAATTTCTTTACACACTTAAAATCCTTCCAGGCGTAATTAAATAGGTTTTTCTGATTTTACTATAGGAAAAAATCATCAATTTTGACGTTTCACCCACGTGAACGAGGGTGAACGTCTCCTTTTTTTCCAAAAAATTTATCTAAGAAGAAGGAAAATAAGCACTCAGAGGAGGGGCAGAAAAATTTTTCTCCTAAGACGTTCTCTACCTTCCCAGGAGACGGGAGCAGAAAGTACATCGAAACTCTAGTGGGAAAACTAGCGGCACCATTCCAAAAGTTAAAGAGAGCCTTCTATTGAATTGTTGTTTAAGAAAAAAAAAAAACAGACTACTGCTCAAGCTCAGTCTAGTTAGTGTAGCTCGGAAGTCGGATCGGTTCGCTTTAGCCACTGCCTAGATCGCCTAGTGACCTGCTTAGGGTGGAAAAATAGTGTACTAGTGGGAAGAGGAGGGGTAGACTATCTCGGAAAACGTGGCATCGGGACGTGTGCAAGGGAGAGATAACTAACATAAGAAGTGAAGAAAAAAAAAAAGAATATAGGAAAGTGAATTAAATATAAAAAAAAAAGAAAGGAACAGAAAATTAGAATTGATTAAAAAGTTAAAACAAGTTAAAAGAAAAAAAGGAATTAATGTTATTTGAATTAGGAAATCAGTATAAAAGAAGAAAAAACTATTAAAATAAAGTGCAAGGTAAATTGGGTAAAATAAGAAAAAAAAAAGGGAGATAAGAGCCCAATTAAAATTGTCAAAAGTGAATGTGTGATAGTTTGGCTGCGGCTTGTCTACGTCAACAAGGAGCATCTTTATATCACCCCGTTGGATTTTGTGCACAAACTCAACATAAGCGGTAAGTCTCCCATTATAATTCGTAACGGTTATATTCTCTCATAACAGGCCAAACTATTGCTACTATAGCTTGCTCTTTTTGCACATTGATAAATTTGAGAAAAGAAAAAAGAAAAAAACAGAATTGAATTAACTTAACTGAAGAAAAATGTCTATTGTCTATTCATGCACTTGCAAATTAGATTAAAAGAAAATGTAAGAATAATTATTTGGCAAACAAAAACAACTAAATATACTTATATTGAGAAACAAAAAAAATCGTCAAGATAAAGTTAGGAAGAAAACGAAACAAAGTAAACAAACATAATATTAGTTACCGTTAGAACGATCATTATATGAGTGTGCCTAGGTTAATTTATTGAGTAATGGATTTATTATTGATTATATATTCTAATTTTGTTTAATAAATAGTGTGTGACAATTAATATGGAATTTTGAATAGTATAAGTATGGGGGTGAGTGTGCAAGATGTCGGTGCTTATATTTATGATTTAGTGTGATCAAACCAGAACTTTGGACCAGGGACAGTTCGCAAAAAAACCAAGAGTGCGTGAGCTGTCAAGGCGTTGCCGAAAGGCGATACAGGGAGGGAAAAAAGGCGCTCGAAGTGAATTCCCATCTATCACTTCAGCTTAGTAGGGTGAGGTATTCAGTCTGTCCGGTTGTTACTTTTAGTCTTGGCATGAAATATATTTTTCGATCTGCACTATACGACCGGCTGTGTGAGGACAAGGACCACCCCAACCCGGCGTACCTAGCCGCGCTTCTACAAGCATGCCAAGCAAGGTCCTCACAACAGCTATCATGTGAATTCCGTCGTAGCAAGGCTTCTAAAACTATTATTCATGCTCTTTATGACTCTTTCTAACTAAGTATTTGAAAAAAATTAGAGCACTAGCTTAAAATAAAATATTTATGATTTTAAAATCTATAAGATAGTTTTTTGACAAGCATGTCGATCGTAGCATCGTAGATCTGTTTGCCTGTCCGGTTAGGTGTAGGTGCAAATTTGGTACATACAGTTCTACTGAACGGGTAGACTCCTAAAGGAGAAATTCAAATTTTATATTTAAGTCACATGGAATGGAAAGCTTCCGTAATTTTTGTTATCTCAAAAACGACAGTATTAATATTTCCACGTTTTTGCAAGCAAGATAAAAGACTTATGGTCATACCACTATTTTTATTTTTTCTTATTTTCAGAGCAAACGACGGCGAATGGGAATTAACTTACGTCCCTCTGCACACTCGATGTGCACCTTGGTTAATTGGCTTTGTTTTAGGATACTTCATGCATAAAAACCGTCAAACAACCTTCCATCTTACGAGGGTAAGTATTTTTTCTACCAAAAATATGATACAAACAATTACAAATATATTTTCTCCTTTGGGTAGATTATTCAATTGTTAGCCTGGATCGGAAGTTTTGGAACTTTGTTTTTGATAGTTTTTGGGCCTTATTTTTCCTTGAGTGCGAATGGCCAGGGCACAGTATTTGAAGCTGCCTTATATGCTAGCTTGAAACGGGTGGCATGGAGCCTTGCACTTGCCTGGATAACATTTGCTTGCCATTATGGTTTTGGGGGTGTAGTTGATACTTTCATGTCACATCCGATTTGGCAGCCATTTGGGCGTTTGACATATTCCTTATATTTGATGCATATGATTGTCATACGAATGCATTTCGGAATGATGCGAACTGAAATTTATTTCAGTGTTTATGATTTCGTGAGTTTTTTTTTTTGTTTGAACTCAAAATTAGATCTTTGATTTTCATACTTTTTTGCTTTCAGTTCCTTTGGTTTTGGAGTGCTTTTGGAATATCATTTTTTGTTGCTATCTATATGAGTCTTTCATTTGAAGCACCTATCTTGGTATTGGAAAAATTCATTTTTGGAAATGATAATAAAGTGGACAAGAAACCCCAGACTGGACCAACAGTTTCGACGAAAATTGCCTTTGAGGTACCGCAAAAAGAAGTGTAATTAAACTTTGTTATTTATTAATTTTAAAAATGCAAGCAAATTAAAAAACAAACTAATTTAGAATAAGAATTAATATTTAATTTATGTAAATGAATGAAAATAATACAAAATAAAAAAAAAATTATTAAATCACTGTTCACCTTAATTTCGTATAACGAAAGCAGAACCGTTTTAACCAACATAATAAACTATTGTTAAAATATTAAAAAACTTAATTGAAATCCATAGAACTATTTTCTGGATTTCATTCAAGAAAAAGCCTAACTTCAAACCCAAATTATGTTTACTACTATAGGCTTAACACAAGCAGAAGATATAACTAGACATAATATTCTTTTATCTATACATAATAAAGGTAGAAAAGTTCGAAGTGGGAGAGTATGAGTAAGGGAGTAAAATTTATTTTTAATTTATTTTATTTGGCTTGATACAAAACTGAGGTTAACGTCGAAAGAACTAGCGTTTTATTAATTATCACATAATTTAGACTTAATAAAAGCTTAAAACTAAAATGGGAAGAAGGTTTAGTGCGGGGTTTGGGACAGAATTCTTCTAAGGGATGCAGAATTGAGGGACAAATCAAAAATATCTTGAACAGAGTTGGCTGAACGTAACAATCTGGAGATTGGGTTGAAGTGTCCGTAGTTGGTGCGGTGTGTAGGGAGGTGGAAAAAGGGGACGGAACTTAAAAGACGCGGGTTTGTATTGATAATTATTAATTCAAGCAAGGCCGGAGAGTCAATGATACCGGTGGTAAGTTGGTGGACGAATACTATATCAGCGATATGACGAAGTTGAGCAAGGGTATGTAGGTTTATCAATTGTAGACGGTCTTCATACGGGGGTAAGATAAAGGGATCAGACCAAGGCAAATTGCGCAAAGCAAAACGAAGAAATCTTCGTTGTACTGCTTCAATTCTATGTGAGTGAGTGATGAGGAAGGGTGACCAAATCTGACTAGCATATTCAAATGTGACGTATAAAGATCTAGTGACAAATGGATCGTTAAATTGATAAGGCCAAGAGAAGAATTAGCATTCGCAAGTGCATGATCAACTTGAGAGCGGAAATTTAGCTCTTTATCACATATTACTCCAAGGTCTGTAATTGAGGAAACAATAGGGATAGGTACATTAAGGAAATGATACGTTCAAGGAATTGAAGGTAAACGTTTACGGGAGAAAGTCATAAATTGACATTTTTTTATATTGAGTTCAAGAAAGTTTTTATTGCACCAAGTAAAAAAAGTGTTTAGGTCATGTTGAAGAAGCGAAGAGTCTTGAGAAGATGCGTTTGTTTTGATTATTTTAATGTCGTCAGCATAGATGGAGATATCAGAGAAGGAAATGATGTTACTCACGTCATTGATGGCAAGAACAAATAGGATTGGGCCGAGATGGCTGCCTTGAGGAACCCCTGAGGATGCGAAGATTGGATCAGACACCGCGTTTCTAAACACAACTCTATATGTACGGTTCACTAGGTATGATTTAGTCCACTCAATAAACCATGTTGGAAAACCAAGAGCTTTCAGTTTTACATAGATAATTTGGTGACTGATCTTGTCAAAGGCTTTACTAAAATCAGAAGTTATAACATCAACTTCGAGACTTTTTTCTAAAGATATTAGTATTTTAGAGACAAATTGGATAAGGTTAGTTGTGTTGGACTTACCCTTTAAGAATCCGTGTTGAAATGGGGAAACAATAGATTTACAATAGAAGCAAAGAGAATCGAAAACCATATTTTCAAAGAGCTTTTGTAACGCAGAAAGTTTAGCGATCTGTCAGTAATTAGAGATATCATTCTTACAACCCTATATGAAAACGGGAAAGATAAAAGATTCTTTCCAAAGAGAGGGGAAAACAGCTTATGAAAGTGATAATTGGAAGAGTTTGGAAAGGGGTTCACATTAGCACATTTTTTAAGAAAAATAGCAGAGATTCCATCAGGGCCAGGAGTTTAACTTATCATAGATGAATGGGGAAGTAATAGTAATTGTGACAAGGGACGTTTGCAGGAAATTGGATAGAAATCTGTGATATTCCAGATCAGGTTCATTTGAAGTATTGCTATAGGATTGGCTGAAAAGGGTAGCAAAGAGATTAACTATGATTTTGGGATCAGATGAAGATGTGCCAAGAAAGTTGAGCTTTGAGGGAAGGCCGTCGAATTTTCTCTTGACGTCAATGAATTGGTAAAAGCTTTGGTTCAGTGATGAGATAAGTCTGCATTTGATTAAGATACGACTGGTAAAGGGATTGGCATAAAGTCGAAAAGGAAGAAGATGCTTGTTGGTAGTAAAAATAGTTTAGAGGCGTCTGGAATTTGAGATAAGTTTTCCATAACCTATTTCTGACATTACGGATACTACGCAGCTCTCTTGTGTACCAGAGGGGAGATGAAACACAGTTCTTTTGTAGTGTTAAAGGAACTCATTGGACAAGACAAGCGAATATTGAGGTATAGAAGAAGGAAAGAGCTATGTCGATAGGAGTAGAAAAAATTCAATGCTGTAGAAATGAATAATATTGGCTCGTCCAAAGTATTGCCTTGTTATCGTAGACTATGAATGAATTATGTATGTGGGAATATTGCGCTGCGACCTAGGGGTCTATTGTGCCCCCACCTGAATCTAGATGACCTTGCTCATCTTACAATTCTTCCTCAAAATCAATTACTCTTAGGAATCTTAGCATTTGAAGCACTTTCAGAGAGGATAGGTTGCTCTCTTCTACCTCGTATTGTCCCAGATGGTTTTTCTTTTGTTGAATGAGTGGACAACATTTTCCTAGTCCGGTGTTTCCTCATTCATGTTGCAAGATCTACATGTTGTACTGCCACACCAAGTAAAGCCTAGGTGTATTCTAAGTATCCAGTTAAGGAGTCTGTCTCTTCGTTCTCATAAACACCCACATTACCAGGTATCCAATAAAGTGTGACCCTGATATGTTTGCAAAATTCGTTTAGCCTGTTTATGCACTCGCACACTAGTACCCCTTTGCATAAAGTTTACTGCGATGGACTGCCATGCAGAAGGTCTTGGATTCGATTTTCAGCTGCTGCAAAAAAGTTTTTCGGGATGCACTCTGCCTCTTGCGAGGAATTGACAAATACTCTAAGAGTATCTTTTATCATGAAAAGTTCCGCTCATTAGCTATATGCAATCTGCACAAAATTTGTAGGTCCCTTCAATTCATGGTAACACGCAAACAGCAATTGTTGAGAGTTATAAGTCACTAGGCTTACGCTCTCTTCGAGCCGTTATGGCCTTATTTTGTACACTAATTTAGAGCTGATGGCTTATGAGCTCAGTACCTTGAGTGCAGCTTGGCTATCTGGCATGATCATAATGTTCTTATTACGATAGTTTCTTTCGAGATTTCAATCCCCGCATTACCCTATAGCGTTTCAATACGCTTCGAAGAAGACCCAGAGATTCCTGCACCAGTCTCTCTGCTTGTTCTCGATCCATCAGTGTATCACTTGATGGTATTTGTTTTCGAGGGTGTAGTTTATTTCTTCTCCCACCATAGATTAAGGACTTGAAGTTACTCTAGAGAAAATAATCGAGTGATATTGTAGAGATATAGAAAGTCGGCTTACATTGCTCTCTACCCGACCATTGAAAGTTAATATGTCTCCTTCCACATTTTGAAATAAATATGGTCCGATGGTGCCGCCATGGCCATGCCACAAACTGCGACAAACAGTCAACATTTGTGGATGCATTAATACTTGTTCGAACACTTATTGAAAAACGGTAATATTGCTATGTTTATGTACATCTATATATATAAAAATCAATGCCACTTTTCGTTGTGTTTTTATAACTCAAGAACGGGCTCACCTATCCGAACTAAATGTTTAGGCTTTGTTCGGACTATGTAGTAGATGGTTTATGTGAAGTTTGCACAAAATCGGTCGAGTGGTTCTTCATTTATCACATTTTTTGTAACAAATGAATTCAATAAATATCGGATCATTTTGTTAGTGGGGATTTTGCTGTCAAATTGAAACTTATATTTTTAATTTGATTTATTCTTTTTTATATGAAGGAATAATGCCACAAGCCGGGCGAGCAAATATAGGTCGGCGAACGCGTAATGAAAATGATGTGGCATTACTAAGTTGATCACAGACTGCAGATGAACGCGCACAAGCTAATGCATCGCAGTAAACGTAATGCACGAAATAGATCTGTTGACCCTGTACCTGTACTGAACCTTGCACGCCGATCACGAATACGTCGTGGTCGTGCTGCTCTTTTGGCTAAAATGATGCGTGCTGCTTTTAATTACAACAGTCCTAATTGTGATGCGGCTAACTTTCCACGTGAAACGCCCGGCATGTGTTGTGCTAATGGCAAAGTGAGATTTCCAGCATTAGAAACTCCACACAAACCATTATATTCATTTATTTTTGGGACATCTCAAACGTCGAATCACTTTTTGATCCATATTCAACAACACAATTCGGCATTTCAAATGACCTCTTTTGATGCTACTAAAATTATTAGAGATAATTATGCCGACGTTTAAGGTAAATACTTCAACATGATTGTCCCATGTTTATATCAATCTGAATCATAAAGTATTCGATAGTTTTAAAGATTCTGATCCAACTTCTACCTAAAATTGCATACATGTTACAGATTCAGGGCCAGATTTATCATCAAGATGGTTCGTTATTGCCATACTTCGACGCTGATCATCAATTTTTGCAAATTTATTTTATTGGTGATGAAATTCGTGAATTGGATCAACGTTGTGCAATTGTTTCGAATACAAGACGAGAAATTATTCGTGAGCTACAAAGGTTTTTCCATCAGCATAACGCTTTAGTTCAATTGTTCAAAATTGCTCTCGATCGTATGCCATCTGATAATCACAAAATCGTAATAGAGTTGATAGAACACCTTTTGGAGAGCATGCAAGGCGATTCAATGCACCCACAATTGATGAGGTTGCAATTGTAATTCTTTGTGATCAGTTTCAATCCCGTGATATTGTACTTCATCGCAGAAATGCAACATGTTTCGGAACTTCATCGTATATGACACAATCATGCAAGCCGTTTCCAATAATGCAGGTGGATTATATTTCTTGGATGCGCCTGGTGGTACAGGCAAAACGTTCGTTATGTCATTGATTTTAGCTATTCTAAC
Organism: Philhelius festivus; assembly: GCA_963931855.1. Lineage (NCBI taxonomy): Eukaryota > Metazoa > Arthropoda > Insecta > Diptera > Syrphidae > Philhelius > Philhelius festivus. The sequence continues at coordinate 3,348,634 of OZ007556.1, read as the reverse complement.
TATTCGATCGGAACAGAAAATTGTATTGGCACTTGCATCTTCATGAATTGCTACTACATTATTAGAAGGTTGTCGGACTGCACACTCTGCACTAAAATTGCCATTGAATGTACAGGTAATTGAAACTCCAACTTGCAATATTTCGAGAAATTCTGCTATGGCAAAAGTTCTGCGATTAACGGCAATTATTGTATGGGATGAGTGTACAACAGCGAATAAAAAATCGCTAGAAGCATTTAATCGAACAATGCAAGATTTACGTGGTAATCAACAGTGTTATGAATCAAGATGAGGCAATGAATAACTAGCTGGTATGCCACCGCATTGCTTCAATTTGAAAGTTGATTCTTTGATCATATTATTGCGAAATATTAATCCACCAAAACTGTGTAATGGCACCAGATTGGCAGTGAAAAAGTTATTGCCAAATTTGATTAAAGCTACAATCTTAGCTGCTATATCAAAAGGAGAAGTTTGTTTGATAATACGTATCCCTATGATTCCAACTGATATGCCATTTGAGTTCAAACGATTACAATATCCTGTGCGTTTATCATTTGCGATGTCCATCAACAAGGATCAAGGGCAAACATTTCACGTTTGTGGTGTGAATTTGGAGGAATCATGTTTTTCACATGGTCAACTTTATGTTGCCTGTTCCAGAGTCGGTACCCCCAGCCGTTTGTTTATTCACGCCCAAAATGGAAAAACAAAGAATATTGTTTATCCAAATTTTTTGGATTAAGTTTTAAAATAGCTAGCAATTAATAAAATATTTTTTTGTTTGAATAAATGAATTTGATGTTGCAATTAATTTTTTTTATTATTTCACTTTATACGTAGCGAAGCACGTACCGGGCCGCTAGTACATTTGTAAATTATTTGGCCTAAATCCAGATCTCCGGCTAAGATTTATAGCGCCCAATTAGCGAATTGACGGTATTTTCTTTTGTGGTCTGCATGAAATGACAAACCTTACTACATGTTTTGACAGCTAGATACTACATGTTTTGACAGCTAGATACTAATGAATGAAAGATGAATTTGACATCTGCTGAAACAAAACAATTGGAAAATCTTTCATTGCTTTCTGGTCACTTTTTACTTTAACTAAAATCTTTTCCCCTACCAGCGTATATGCTTGCTTTAAAAGCGTCCATTCTCATCAATTTAATAATAATAAGGCCTAATCATCACTTTTTTATTTCTTTGCTAGACTACAGACCCGACGGCGCTGACCGAGTAGACATAAAATAAAAAAACAAAATTGCCAGCGCTAAAATGTTATCAGAAACCACTCCATTTGGATATACAATTCAAATCCATGAGATATGTAAGCCATAGTATTATTCTAGCAAAGTCATGTTGATAACTGATCGTCAATCGAATTTCCAAATCTACATTTTTTCAAATCATTCGATGTTGATTGTAGAACTACGCGAAATCAGATTTTGATATTGGTACCGAAAGTGTTTATTATAGGGAACTCAATAAAATAATAAGTCACTTTTAATTTCTTGCTCAGTTAAGTTACTAGTCGAATCGAGTCGATCGGTGGTGGTAGCGTATACGATTATCTAACCAAAATGGTCAAAATATATATTTCAAATATTTTGATCAGCTGCTTGCTGATAAGTGGAATTAACTCATTTCTGGTTGTGAAAAATTTTACTGTGCATAGTGATGTTCTCAGAGAATCGTTTCTACATGAAATACGCAGTAATAATGCAATTGGAGGGGAGAATTTGAATCAATATGATCTGAAAAAGTGCATTCTGAGCTTGAAAGAGTTGAGTAGTGTCGGGAATTCTCAAGGTGTTCAGTGTAAGTGAAGTTTGGGATAGGGATTTTAAAAAAATAAATAATTTTGCAGCGCAACTGCCCGTGGACAACCTGGTCACTTACAAATCTTAACCATTTTTCTCTGTGAGTTGACATTGACACTAATGAAACTTTTAATTTCTTGTAGACACCTAAATGGTTAAGATTTGAAGTTTTTTTCATAGTAGTCTTTGAGAATTTTTCACTTCCTAGCAAGAGGCCCTCCTAAAAGTATATTTTTTGGAGGGAATCGATCCCAGACCTTTGGCGTACTGGTCACCGCAAGGGGGAAAAACCTCGGAAACCAACTTGCAATATAGTAGAAATATTGGAAAATATTAAGAAATTTCGTTTTCAATATATAAATTTTTGAAAACTTAATATGTACAAATAAATTCTTGTTTTAGACAAAATTTGCAGGGAAAGGTCGTGTGTGGCAAAATTTGGTTTCCAACATTCTATATTCCGAAATTCTATATTTTAAAATTCTGTACTAAAAAACTCCTGTAAATCCATAATTTGTATCCCAAAATTCTGGATTTCAAAATTCAGTATTTACAGAATTTGCAAGTACGGTTACTCATTCTAATAGAGTATTCTCAAAATGTTTGCTTAATTAATGGACATTTATTGTAACTAGTATCGCTTGTGGTCGAAATTCGACCATTAACCGCATTTTTTCCCAGTAAAATACTTACATTTATTGGAGGCCAAAATTGATTACACAAAAATAATCGCAAATGGAAATTAAACAATATCGCTATCAACAAAATGAGGAGCACAAGGTTTGAGCATAAGCATTCATACCATAGTGAAAAGGCATAACGAAATGAAATCGTTCGATTCACATTTCTTTCTACATGTGTTTTAGCAATTTAGTATGTATGTAAATATTTTTCTCGCACGCAAACGCTTCTCGCGTCGCATCGCTTTGTCGCATTACTGTTCGCGTTCGCGTAGCCTAATGGTTAAGAAGACACAGAAGAAAGAGAGAGAACTTTGTTGACAAACAGCTGTGTGTATCGTGTATTTATTATTTTAGACATTTTGTATGGACAATCCATGATTTCTATTTCGATTTCTATTTTCACGTGCAAATAGTCGAAGGGTTCACATAATCTCTTCTGATGGCACTTCTAACTAACATTAGCTTTCAAATGGTATATTTTTTATTGTCGGGCGTTCAGTTTAAGTATATTAAAAAGGAACTACAAAAAAAAATTTAACGTATTAATATATAGATAATCAACAATATTGCTCTAATCAAAATTCATAAAGACAAAAGATAAAAGTCAGACATTTGAATGTAAAATTAAATCTCTGGGTAAATTTACACATGTTTTTCTTTGAAGGAGGGTGGAAGCAATAGAGTGCATAGACTTAATATGAAAAGTGTGCTAGAGCCCACACAAAACAGAAAAATCTTACTAACAACTTTTACATAATTTTATAGTTTTCGATTCATGGGGTAAAATACCTTCGGGAATAAAAAGCCATAACTTCTATGATGTCGGAAATTTCGATCAGTGCATTAAAAGTTCAGTGCTATTATCAGATGTGGCCCTTGGTGAAGTGTCCGGTCAATTCTGTCTTGCCCAATTACCACTAACAAATGCATCTCTAATGAATGATGAAACAAACAGTAATTTGGAAGTAAACATTGGAATCTGTGTACCAAATAGTTGCAGTCCCGAAATAATGAATTCAATATTGAAAAACTCATTGGACAGATATTCGAATGGGATTCTTTCGAAGGTTTCTGTTTCGCAATGTACAATTGGAAAGAGACCACCTTTAAAGGTTATTCATATTGTTGGAATGTAAGTATAAAGTATTTTAAGGTGTCATTTGAGACTTTTCTATACTTTTAATTTGCAGACTTGTGTTCTCAACGGTTGCAGCCCTGATGTTTGCAAGTACTATCTATGAGTTCTATATAAACTATACCGGAAGTGAGTATAACATCTGTTTAACACTGAAACAAAACAGAGTAAAAATTAGCACAACTGTACTTAAAAAAAAATTATTAATAGGCCATTTCCTATAATTCAATTAACGTAATTGTTCTTCTGTGAAGAATTAAGTTTGTATGACAAGATCATCTAATCAAATTAGTGTAGGGTGATTCCGCTATAGACGATTTTTGACACCAATTTTTGAACTACAATATTTTTTACTTTTTTTGATAAATATTCAAAGTAGAAATACTCTATTTAATAATAAAAACAAAAACTGAGGCCTCAATTTTAGAGAACATTTTTGTTTGCGCTTGGCAACATTATCATACAAAGAGTAGGTACGAACTGCAATTATTATAACTGGTAACATACGCTCGAAGTAGCAATTTCCGACAGTTTTAAGTTATGCTTTACTCAATAGACGTATGAAGCCACATACCATTTAATCGTTTGCATAAAAACATGTACGAATTTGTTATTATATTTTTAGCATTATTGATTGTAAATACCCATTGTAAATTTGTTGCACCCGCGATATAAAAGATATAAAAGTTTACTTTTTTGGCAGAAATAAAGTGCTAGCGTTTTGAAACTTTCTAAAAGTAAGAAGAATACAAAACTAAAATTAAATCCGTCGTTTTTAGGAATATATTGTACGTTGAATGACAAAAAACGTTGATTTAAATTGGTTGCACCCGCGATCCCAATATTAAGATCGCGGGTGCAACTTATTGACTACTAACATTATAACGTGATTTATTGTATTTTATTGATAAAATATACTTTGAATAATAATTTCTGCTGTTCACTTTTTTTTAACTATGTAATATAATATTTTGTTCTTTTTTATATAAAAATATATGGTTAAATGGAAGTGAAACAAGAAAAAGAGACTACTTTACAGAAAATTGACAAAAAATTAACAAATATGCTGAGCTTCATGCAGAAAAAGGATGTAGAAATTTAATGTGGAGAGATGTATTGAAAGGGAAAATGAAGGCAGATACAAATTTTAAAATTCTGACCAGAATCAGACAAAAGGAAAAAATGCAGGCAACACAAAGGAGTTCCACTAACGTAGTTGAAGTAGTAAAAAATGTATTTAAAAAAAACTGATTCCACCAAAGCAATGCCTAAGAAACTGAAGGATGACAGGTGATTTCTATAAAAGGGATAATATTAGCAGACAAGTGCTGGGTATAAAAGATATGAAATCGATTAAGTCGGAAGTTAAGAATCGAGAAGAGTACAATGACCATGAGCAATCGTGAAGTTAAGATTTCGATGTTTTTATTGAGTCAGAAGACGAAGCATTAAATTCTAAATCTCCAACAGGGTCTTTTGAACCCCCTATATTACCAGTAGATCCATGCTCTAAAATACCGTTCTGTTTTTACAGCAGCAGTATTTCCAAAAGTTATTTCCGCAGGTTTGTACGTTCTTGCACCAGGTAGGCTGCAATATCACAATATCGTTATGTTGGGTTATCCTTAACCGATATCGATGAAGATGGAGTACTTCTAACATACATATATGTATTTTTCAAAAAATATTGAAGTATTTGAAAAAAACAAAATAATAATTAATAGAGAAGGGTACTGTGTACTATGTGCCTTATTTTATATTTTTTCCAGTTTTTTAAATCAGTTTACTAATTTAAGTTAGACGCGTTGCACCCGCGATAATTTGATGTTGCACCCGCGATTGATTTAAAAGTTAATATTTCGTTGCTTACTTTTGTTTTCTATCTTTACGTGGGAAACTACAAACGTTTAAAGTTGTGACATTAAGTGATCTCCTCATTTCTACCTTCGTCGAAGACTTCTTGTTTATAATTTCATCAGTTTTTTTAACGCAAGAACGTTGTATTGACATCCGACTTGTTTGCTATTTCTCATTTATAAGTGGGGAGATAAGTTCATTGTAATAACTTCTACATCCAACAATAAATTAATTTACTCTTTGTATTAATTTAGGGAAAATTACGCAAAATTTAAAACATTGTTCGCTTAAGGAACAAAATCGGCTATACTTAAAGTAGTAGTTGTTTAGTTGCGAGGCTTCATATTTTTCATAAATTTAATCTCATTGAACAACTTTACTGACTAATGTGGGTTCCACAACGTAATATTAAAAAATTTACGTTGAACGTCCCTTAATTTGACAGATGAAGAACTCAAACATACACAATAAAAATAAAATACCTAGACTTAAAAAAAAGATGTCATAATTGAAAAATGTTCAGAATACAAATTTATTTTTGAATTACTAAAACAATTCTTTTTTTAAGTTGGAGCTTAAAACAAAATACCACAGAAGGCAATTTTAAGGTCATACGAGTATTATTGTGCAAATTAAAATTAAACTTCAAAAGATAATTAATCACCCGTTTTTGAAATAAATAACTATTTAAAAAAAATATTATTTTTTTAGGTTTTATAGTTTAATTAATACAATGATAAAGCTGTTTTCGTATCAAACAACAAGGTTAAAACGACGATTTTGCTAGTTTTAATCGAATAAAAACTACCTACTAAGTTAATATGACTCTTTGAAATTTAAAAACGTAAAAAAAGGGCTGTTTACTAAGCTGACGTCGATGTATGTTGTTCTTAAAGCCAATCCTACTAATTAAAATCGGAATAAGTACAAACAAGCTAGAAAGACCTGTAACATTCATATCCGACGAATTTAATTTTTACATGATCAAAAATTACGGCAAAAAATACTAGAATGTCCCAAATGTAGTAAACATTTTTGGTCCTTTGTAAAAAACTTTACGAAACACTACGACATCCTCAATTCCAACGCTTGTCTTCAATGCCATTCCTGTTGTAAGCTCCATAGCCAATTTTCTTACAGCACAGTTTGCTGTTGATTCGACGCTACCAGAGAGTGACATGACTGTTCCTGTATTTGAGAGCGTAAACGATTTTATTGGACGAATCTTCTTTCGCACTCGTGCAATTGCTAGAGTACTAAAAGGTCTTGACTTTTCCATCTGTCCTACTCTCCAGGTCGCTTTCCGAGTAGATGTAAAACAGCATTTGTCCAACCTGTCCCTAAACAAGGCCAATCTTCTTCTCTCTCTAACCAACGCAACGTCCAATTGCACCTTATGTCCATTCTTCCCAAGGTCATGGAAATCCTGATAAATAATCTGCTCAAGAAATATCTTGAAGAACGGAAGCTTCTCAATGACCGGCAGTATAGCTTTCGTAGCGATAGGTCCAGTTGCATTCCTCCCTTTAAACAATTCAACCGTAATACCCGTAATTCTAGGAATGCTCCTGAATTTACCCTTGAGCCCAATTTCGGACGTACTGTCAAGTACAGAGATTCTTATTTTGTGGAATGCCTTATGCGCGAAACAGATTAAACCAGCAACAGCACCAGCATCGTCAACAGCAAACAGCACGCTGACCAGCAAAAATTTCTCAAACACATTGCCACCAGCAACGTCTTTTCATCTGCTTGAAATTTCATATGGAAAAAAAAGCTTTTCATTGTGGTGCCACTGAATATTGCAGTGGGAAAGTTGACAACACCGCACCAGCAACAGCAAATTTAGGACTTTGGCCTAACGACGCTGTTGGCGTTGCTGTTGCTGTTCTAATGTGTGTTGAACAATTGAAATACACTGGCTCTAAATTAATGGCGGCGGTTGCTGTTGACGGTGCTGTTGCTGGTTCAATCTGTTCCGCGCTTTACCCGGCTCAATATTTCCCGCTCATTGCAGTGTGCAGACATTCTAAACCAATGAGCTGACGTATCTCCTTTCAAATCCTATCCTACTTTCCTTAACATCTATAGAGTAAGAAGTTGTCGAACTCAATAATTTTAGATTCATTTTTCTTAATTGAATTGTAAATTATAAAAATTAAGCAAAACAGAAATTTTTTTATCAAAATTTAAGGTGTCATTTTCGAGAAAAATACGGTTTTACATAATGGTAGATTGTTTTCAGAAACTTTCAACTGTTAAGTTTAAAAAAATCAAGCATGTAGTTTTCGAAATATTGAGTTTTAAGAAAAAATGATCAAAGTCGGTTGTACCGTTAAGGAAAATAAAAAAAATGGTTCTAAACTAAACTATTTTTAAGATTTTTTTTTTTCAAATATTACCTAGTTTTAACTAAATGAATTTTTTGATTTTTACTTGCGACTTATAGGCACTAAAAGGCAAGTTATGCATTCGTAAAAAAAATCGAACTCGAGATTTTGATCAAAGTTGAGATTATGATGATAGCGAAGCCCAAAAAAGTGGGTCTGGCAATTCTGTCTGTCTGTCTGTCGGTTCGACTACAGCTTAAGCGGCTCGGCCGATTTTCTTCAAACTTGGTAGATATGGATTTTAATTCCCCCCCCCCGGACGTTTTTTTCTTTTTTTTCTATGATCAAAAATAACGGTACCTGCCATACAAATTTTTTTAAGATCTACAATCTAATAAAAAAAATTTGAAAACAAGATATTACTGACTGTACCTACCATAGAACGATTTTTTAAAATTTTGAATTATCAATATCAGCATAACGGATTTTAATGAGAGAGAAGCTTCTAAAAAGTTTAAAAAACATTGCATTGCAAATCTATTGTTTTTTTTTGGAAAATTCATTATCTCGAAAACAGCTCAATATTTTTTTTTTGTAAATTTAATTTTTATTCGAATAATAATTAAACCTTTAAATTGGCGTGCCAACATTTTTTCTTAAAAATGTTTTAAAATTTTTTTACATAAAAGCTTATTTTTTAAGAAACCACTACAAATTTTTGTTCTAGCACAAACATAATATATTTGCTTGAATCACATGGCATCCTACTTTTACCTCCAATTACTAAAGAAGTTGTTTTAGTAATTTAAAAAAATAATTTTATGCTTGTGAACAGTTTTTATCTAATAACATTCATTTTTGAAATTCTTAGACTATTTCTTAAATCTGTGGAACAGTTTCTTAGAAGAAAAATTATCAAACAAATAGTACGGCAGATACTCTTATTTTTTTTTGTCGGCAAATTAAAAACTGCTATCTACCAAGTTTAAAGAAAATCGGACGAGCCGTTAAGACTGTAGTCGAACAGACATAATTGCGAGATCCACTTTTTTCGTAATGTCAACTTTCATCAAAATCTCAAATTCGATTTTTTAATAAAACATCCGGATATTTTTTTCGACTCATTTTGTTTTGATATGAAATGATTATAATCAATCTGGATGAAGTACGAGTATAATTTTGAAAGATAAGGAATCTATTTGCTGCTGTCAAAGTTAGACGAGCGCTTAAACGTCCACTCTTTCTCATTTAAAATTAACAAAAAGTCGGTTCCCACTTTAAACAAATTTTAAAAGTCGACTCCCATTTTAAAATTGGTGCCTATAGAACCAATTAACAATTAAAATGGATATGACATTACGACTATTTTATCTAATTTTTTATGACCTATGATTTATTAGAGTTAAACATTAGTTTTTACTTAAGACTAACTTGTGTTCTTAAATTAGAGCAAGCAGTTCCACTTTTATTGGCATTTTCAATTTTGACAAACGGAAGGAAAATGTTTGCCATCAATACGACAAAATCCCCCAACAGCATTGATTGTTTGACAGGCCTGAGAGTTTTTTCAATGATTTGGATCATAGATCATCACACACATTTGATAACAAGATACATTCCAGCATTGAACCAAAGCGTATATTTTACGGTATGTTGTAAAAGTAAAGACTTTAAATGTTTTTAGAATTTAATTTAATTTTTTTTTTACAGATGTTTAGGGACTCAATGTGGTCGATGAATTTTATGAATGCAGCAATATCTGTTGATACATTTTTCTTCATGAGTGGACTGTTAGTAGCTTGGGCTGGATTAAGAGAATTGGACAAAACGTAAGAATTATACTTCTGGTAGGTACCTTTGCATAAGCCCGATATAGATAGAAACGGGACTTATTCAAATCGAATCTGTAGTTCCCAAGATCTTAAAATACGTGTCTAAAAATTATGATTTTTAAAATATTATTGGAGACAACGCAAGTTTATTGGATATAAGAATTGACTCATTTTAGCTTTGAATATTTTTCTTGAATCTTTTTAAGTATTGGACTGTGAAAGTTGAAAGTAGTGGCAACTGGCAAGCACTCGTGAGAAATTACAAGTAGTACCTATTTTTATGGTACAACCGATTTTGATAATTTTTATACCAAAGCTCCCCAAAAGTTTAAATATTATCGTGCATTCAAATTTTCAAACAAATTTTTCTTGCATGTAATGTAATGTAATGTTATTTCTACAGACATGGCATAAATATTATGACTTTTCGGACATTTTTGCATCATTAAGTCTGAATAACAAAAAAGTGGACTTGAGCTCTTTTTACAGCATACCGACGATATTTTATACATACTTAGTATTGACTTTAAGATATTGGAATATTATTATTTATGTTTTCTTTTCAGGAATGGGAAGTTGAATGTCATCATGATGTACATCCATCGTTATATTCGATTAACACCGGCTGTAGCTGCTGTTTTGTTGTTCAACTTTAGTTTGAACGAATTAATTTACACAGGGCCATTTAGGGAAACAGTGCTTTCAAAGAACAAATGTGACAGCAGCAATTGGTGGCCGATTCTAATGTACATTCAGAATTATGTTGTGAAAACTAACGAAGTAAGTATAGATATTTTAAACGTTTTCAAATTTTAAAAATAATATAAGGACAAAACTAAGCTTAATTAATTTTCATTCATTCTCTCTCTGATTCTAAACTAACTTATTTTTAGTAATCCTTTTATTCAAACGCTGTCGACAGCTTTTTCGATATTCGATATCCAGCAAGCACGCCACATTCGTTTGCTTTTTGTTGATTCCAAGTATAACATCAATATGGAGTCACAGTAGTGGATGTAGGGTAGAGTGTTTATTTCGAAAGCCGTACTGGAACTCCGGTATGACATGTCTTTTTCTGCAGAAAACGTTGAGTTTCTTCAATATTAATACTTCCAGTATCTTGCTCATTCAGCTGAGCAAATAAATTGGCCGATATCCTTCCACATTTCCGCAGTTGCTTTTCCTTGGGACGGGGGCTGCAGGAAAATCGCTGTTGTGCGGACAGTTGTAGAAGATTATAGTCAACAGGAGAACAGCCAGATTTGGTAACTTCTTATGTACGTAATTAGATAATTAGATACCTTGCCGCTTCCTGCTGATTTTTTGGAGTTCCCAGTGATGATAATGTAGCTACTTCATCAAGTGAAAACATCTAAAATTTCAATATAATAAAATAAACTAAATAGAAAAATTTTTATATTTTATGTTTGTTTTATTTAAAATTATAAATTTACACAACTTTATTTAAATTTTTACGACGCGTTTCGGAATAAATTCCATCATCGGGTTCAAATGACATAAAACTTTTATGTCATTTGAACCCGATGATGGAATTTATTCCGAAACGCGTCGTAAAAATTTAAATAAAGTTGTGTAAATTTATAATTTTAAATAAAACAAACATAAAATATAAAAATTTTTCTATTTAGTTTATTTTATTATATTGAAATTTTATCAAAACCGCGCAACTGGAGACAAAACACTAAAAATGATGAAAACATCTGTTAGTGTTGACTTCGATGATGGTTTTTTTTCATTGAACAAGGTCACAGTTTCGGTGGTTGCTAATATGTTCTGAAAGCGGGTTTCTACTTCTTCAATAAAGTCAGGAAAGTGTATGGGAGGGTGGTCTTTGAAACTATCATGAACGTAATTGGCAAACGCTTCAGTTTTTTCAGCAGAATTTGTTAAAACTTCTTGTCCGTGAAGGATGGTGTCTGAAATTGAGTTCGTTCTTCCAACAATCTTGATTGATCTTCTTAAACATGTCAGGGCCAGGTTTGTATGTACGAGTCTCTTTCTAACAAAACAAACAATATTTATCCATCTGGTACTGTTCAGAAAATATATTTGTAACCTTTATTTAGTTTTATCCTTACATTTACCCTACTAAATTGAAATCTTAAATGTCAAAATCTTCCGTCTCAATGATCTTCTAAATATGTGCACATATGATGTTAAATTTTGATTATTCCAATCTCTTTGTCGGTGAAGTAAGAGCGAACAATTCACCTGAAATATGTCAATCTCTCATAAGCAGAATAGTACCCCAGATTTTAGAGTTTACCCCCTCCCCCCTTCCCCCCTTCCCCCTATAAATATAATTTTTCATTAAAAAAACTTCTATTAAATCAAATTCACATATTTATTGCTGCTCAAATGAAGCCGCAGAAATGATACAAATCGCAGAACTTAAGCAAGAAAAACAAAGCCGAGGTAAGAACTTACAAAATCAACAACGATAAGCCTTCAAACATCAGGAAGATGATTGCTCAGTTACTGGACAAGTTCAAAACTTTAACATTACAAAATAAAATTATGATGCTTTGAAGTTTTCAAATGTCAAAAAGTTCTGTTTGATTAGTCTTTTGCACAAACTTTCACTGTTTCAGGTGTGTTCAGGAGTAATTCGTAAAAAAATAGTCTTAGTACGTAACAAGGTAGAAAGACGCAAAATTTTAAATATTTCTCTACTGGCATTTCTTAACGCAGTTGTTTTTGATAGTAGTTGCGATAGTTTGTCTTATTTTCTCATTTTAAATAACTTCTTTTTTTTTTTAATAATAATGTGGGTTTTGCAACGCAAACGTAACGCAACGCAAATTTGCGTTTAACACCTTTTATTATCTATTTACATTAGATTGTGCGGCGAAAGTCTGTCAAAGTTCATATACAAACAAATTTAATTGAGTTAAAATTAAGAGATTGGGACATTACGAGAACGCTTACACCCATATTAATAAAAAACGCTTATTCCACCTATATTCCACGGTTTAACTAAATCATGGAATAGGAGTTAAGTCCTGGCTTAAATTTTTACATTAATAAGTTTATCAAAAATCCTTTGAAAAAATCTACCACAACAAGTAAGCTATCTCATATTTATATTCTGTGGCTGCCTAAATTGATTGTCAATTGCTTGTGTCTAATTGTGTATCACCTACTTCGGTGGTTTAACTTAATCATAGTAAGTAAACGTCACTTAACAGAAAATTTGTTTTATGAATGAAATTTCGCACTTAGTCCAGGTCTTAACGATAAACCTCCACTAAACCATCTTTATTAATATGGGTGTATGTCTAAACTTTATTTAAATTGTTTCATGCAGATGAAGAAGTTTGTTTTGGTATGAAATGAATATTGTCACTTTGGATAAAGTATTCTTTTAAAAGATAAAGAAGCTGTTTGCACCTGTTATAGTTAGACGACCCCTTTAAGGTTAAAGACTCTTACATTTAAATAGTTTTAATAGTCGACTACCATTTTACAAATGATATAGGTCCGGTTTAAGGTTTTGCGCCTGAATTTTAAAAATTAAGAAAAAAATGTACACCTATAATTTGAAAACACCTAACCTGGAATGGATTGATAAACCGAAAAAGGAAAACCGAAAGAAAATGCAATCTTCAACGTCCATATTAGGCTTAAATAAATAAATAAATTATATTATATTTGAAAAAAGTCTACATTTTGTTATTTTTAGCAGTTTATTTATTGAAAAATTTGCAATTCATAGCTAATTTTCTTCAAAAACTGGAACAGATTTATTTAAACAAAACCAAGATTAACTAATAAGTTATGAAGAAATGTCTTGATTATAATACTTGTATCTCTACTTATTTCATTCTTAGTGCTTAGGAGAAACTTGGTATTTGGCTGTTGATTTCCATCTCTACCTAATGTCTCCACTTCTTTTAATAATGATGTGGAAATATGGAAAGAAATTCGCACCTGTTTTACTTGTCCTTGCAGTGACATCAATCGCATATGTTATGTTTGCTTTTGTCAAAAAAGGCTTTACTGGACTTTTAATTGGGTAAGTAAATATAAAACCGATATTTCATAAAATTTATAATTTTTTCCACATTCTAAGAACTAATTTTGGTGAATGGACTCTAACTAACATTCCAACGCACGCCAGAATTGCATCTTGGTTAGTTGGATTTGCGCTGGGCTACTTTATGCACGTTAACCGACAGAAAACATTCCAAATACCAAAGGTAAGAATTGAGCAGGGTTTCAATTGTGTTTAAATAGCTTTAAATTTGACCCCACTACACATAGTTAGGTAAATACTTTTATTTCATTTTTTGAAATGCTTAGCTTTAAATGCAGTTGACACAAAAGATTATTATTATGTCCGCCGTGGCTTCGCTAGATAGCATGCATCAAAAACATCCAATTTTTAATAACTCAGGCTGAATTTAACAAATGGCGCTGATTATGTATATCTTCAGAGCAGTACTAGTTTTTACGGTTTATTAAATTGCACCTGTAACTTAAAAAATCCCACAAGAAGGAGTCTGTCGGGAGAAATCGCAAGAGCTCGGTGGAAAGTTCATATCGCCTCCACGTGAGCTGACCCATGTTCGCTTACTCAAAATATTCATTTAGGAACAGTCTGTGTGGCACAAAGGGCCACTCTTCTGTTAAAACCATATTTTGTCGGTGTCTAAATCATCCAATTCTACCAAAAGCGCCGTGGTAGATTATGGCATGTCCAACGTCGTTCTCAATGAAATATGGACCGATACTGACGCTACTCCAAAACCACTCCAAACAGTGACTTCTTCTGGATGCATTGCAATTGGATAGATTATGATTGTCCCAAATTCGAGAAGTTTGCTAGTTGATGACGGTTTTAAGTCTGAAATTTATAAATAAATGCTTGTGTGCCACAGGACACCGTTTTGTCTCCGACTCTTTTTATCAGGTTCATTAATAATTTTTTGTCTGAAACTTCTAATGCATTAAATTGTTTTGCTGGCGTCAGTACTCTCAGATTCTCATATTCGTTTCCAGATTCACAAACTTGTCCTAGAATTTAATGCTTCAAAAACTCAATGCTGTCTTCTGTTATTAAAGCTGAACCCATCCCTTGATGATCACATGATCACATATTTGACGTCACCAGAAAGCTGCTAAGTGTGTATATTTCCTACTACGTTGCAAGAAATTTTTAACAGCACCTAGTATGGTTATAATCTATAAAGCTTACGTATATATTCGTCCAAAGCTCGAGTATTTGGGCAGGTGCTCCAATAACTCACTTGAGTCCCTTGGATAGAATCCAAAAAAGAAACTTTTAAAATGATAGGTGATAGTATTTTTTAGGTGGTAGTATGTTTTTTATGGATAGAATATTAAATAAATCGAATTTAATAAAACGTAAATTTTTATTTCAAAAATTATACGATCTAAACCTTTATCATTGCAGATAATTCAAATAATCGCTTGGATTTCCAGCTTTATGACTCTATTCTTGATTGTCTTTGGACCCTATTTCATCATGAGCCCCAACGGCCATTCTTCCAACTTTATCGCTACAATGTATGAAGGCTTAAAGCGGATTTTGTGGGCAACCGCCTTATCTTGGATAACTTTTGCATGTCATTTTGGATTCGGTGGCATTGTTAATTCATTCTTATCGCACCCAATTTGGCAACCTCTGGCGCGTTTGGCATACGCTATGTTCTTAGTTCACATGACTGTTCTGAGAATTATCTTAGGATCGGTTCGATCCAATGTATATGTTTCGGAATTTTCTTCTGTAAGATTATGAAAAACCCTTAGAACATTTTAAATTCCACATTAAAAATATATTTATTTTATTTATAGCTACTTTCGTTTTGGAGTGGGTTTGGCACTTCCTTATTTTTTGCAATTTTTTTGGCCCTCGGCTTTGAATCCCCAATTTTGGTGTTGGAGAAGTTGGTATTCCAAAAGCAAAAACCAGCAGGAAAGAAAGTGCAATAAAAAAGAAAAATGTTTGAATTGTTAAAACAACATTTTTGTTTATAAACTCGTAGCTTTATATTTTAAATAGATTAATAATTTATTTCACCTAAAATATTATTTTGTATCTTATTTAAAAAAAAAAACTGTCATCAATAATTTGTTGAAGGCATTGTAAATATTACGTGTAACAAATAATGTGATTTTTAATAATTTTATCCACATTAATTTTTAACTTACATACTTGTTCTTATGTACAAGTTCTTTATACATAGTTTTAAATTGTATACAAATAAACATGGATGAAATTCGAAAAAAGTCTTCAAATGTTTCTCTTATAATTTTAATCCTATCATTCTTAAACCTCTTTTTTGCATTCTATCCAAGAAACTCAAGTTAGTTATTTGAGCACCTGCCTATATTTGGTAACCGCACTGTAGCTTTGTAGATTACAGCCAGATCAGAAGGAGAAACAATTTCTTACACTGACTAACGAAACGTTAACACTAAACAACATTTTTGGCGACGTCGAATATGTTTCTAAAATGTTTATTTTTTTTAAATTTAACATTTGAAGGGGTTATGACCCCCTTGATTTCGCTTCTACTGTACATTTTGAATGCAGGTGGGAGTGTGTGGAGGAGTGCTGATGTAGTTGGTCCGGGTAAATCTCTTCGGAGTAATCGTCACTGTTCGGTTAGAAGTGGGACGGATGGCTGCAGATGCGCAATTCTATAACACTCCGGGTTCCTATCGACCTCCTCGTGGTGCCTGTAGATACGAGTAGGTTACGTAAGTAGCTGATCTAACTAGATAGGATAGGACTATCGTTCCTAGTTCGTGGTAAGGCGAACAAAGCTTAGGATTATCGTTCCTAGGTAGTGGTAAGGCGAACAGAGGGTGCACACTCCTGGTTGTTGGTTTCTACTTCGATCGTTTGCTTGGTGTGTGTATCCTAGGGTTGACAGGCCCTGAGTTTTGCAGTAACTCATCTGGAAGTGACCTCACCGTTGCGAAGCTCCACCGGAAGCTATATTATGGTACCATGAGAGATACTGCCCAGAATATTGAGGGCTGTTGCGTCTTGGATGCTTGGCTCATGCCTACCCCTCTCCTCTATCTATCTTCGTGATAGTAAGGTTGAGGGCTGTTGCGCAATGCTAGACCCATGCCTACCCCTCTTTCTTCAAACTATCTATGAGGTAGGACCCTTGTGGGAGTATCGTGGTGGCGTGGTTTATTCCGAATGCGGAGACACATGGTTTCCAGGATTGCCTGGATTCAAGAGGTGTTAGATAGAGCTCGCCTCTAAGCAAGAGGTGTGCACATGCTGCAACATGTCACAGCTTTGCTACTGAGTTGGCTTCGGCTGACTCTGGGCTAATGGTCAGGGCTCAATCTGACTCCGATGTTGGTAGGCCCACCGTGGAATTGAGTTTTAATAGACAGGTGTCCACGTTAAACACAAGACAGTTCTGTACATTTTGATTAATTTTCGACAAGTTATGTATGTATGTAGGAGTAGGTATGTATGCGTTGGTAGATTTTGGCAGCCTGGTGGTGACCGGTTCGGTTATCAATCAGCGAACATCCGTATGTCAAAGGAACACAAGATCGGCCGAGAACATTGCGACGGTCCGTGAAAGCGTACAGTGGAACCCGAGATACTAGAGTTTTTATATCCTTTTTCTAGATAAAGGTGAAACCCACAGCTACCATTTTCGTGAGTTTTAAGATAATTGGTACACAGGGTGTTTCAGAATCTCGTGTTGAAGTATGTCTTTTTTATCAATTAATTATTTTGTTTATAATTTACAATTAATTGCGGCTTGTTTTAAAAGCTGTGATTTAAATGAAATCAAGGGTCTTGCACAAGTTTAAAACAAAAATATGACATATATGATGTTAAATATGGGAGTTATACCCAAGCTTAACCCGAGTGTATAAATTGTAGCCAGACCAGAGAGGAAAATAACTGCTTATATCTTCTGCTGGTGGACTACCCCATGGGTATGGAAAGTTTGGTTCTTGGCCCAAAGATTTCTGCCCCAGTGCCTTCGCTTGTTCTTGATCAATCAGTGTACCACTTGATGGTATTTGTTTCGAAGGTGTAGTTTATTTCCTCTCCTACCCAATCTTTTTTTTGCTTAGCTGTGGAAAAAAAAGTTTTTCTAGAAATTATGTTTTTTGATCATGACATCTCTTGGTATGTCAAGACGGTTTGTTATTGTGGACCTACTGATTAAGTCCCTTTCTCTGTGAGACCAATTATTTTCCCTGTCCCAGTTTCTTCCTTTGAGAACCTCATGATAACTTCCACTCCCGCACTTCTGATGACCTCGTGGAGAGAGAATAGATCGAGGACAACCTTCATAGCTGTGGTAGGGCAGGTTCTCATTGCTCCCGTAATACAGATACATACGAGCCTTTGAACTTTTTCTAAGGTTTTCCTTGTTGTTGATAATTCGGTTTTCTTGTGCCATGCAACCGCGCCATAATGTAAAACATCCTGAGGATGTTCGGTTTGCATCCATGCATGCAAATCTCTCGCAAATCATTAGGGCTTTTATGGCTTTCCCCATTTGCTAAATAATGTTAGACTTCTCGGAAGTCCCTTTATAACAGATTCAACATTTTTTGAGAAAGTTGCCTCATTTTTTATTATACTTGTATCATTAATTGATTCATCGGTTTTGTTTCATTTTGCAATTAGGTTCTTCTAATTAGTTAAAAAAAAATATTACATTCAAACATTTTACGAACATAAATTTTATGAAGCAAACAATCTTCCATTTTTAGTACTTTTAATTTAACACTTTATCTTTAATAGTATGATATAATTACATAAGTAAGCCAATAACATACTTTTAGATTTTCTAATCATATTAGAGCTTGGGACCATAATATTTAAAATTTGTAATTCCACTCTTGCGGACTATTGAAAAAACTCTTTTGTTTTATTGCTACGTACATATTTATGTATTCTCTTATGTAATAATATACTTTTTGAATAAATCATCTTATCACAGTTTTTGGTTTGTATTCTCAGTTTAAATATCTTTGCTTTCTTTATTTATGAACGTTTTTTCTGCTTAATCGACGACGACCTTAGGCGTAGTTGCCATCACTACATTTTCCTTATTCACCGGCTTTTCTCGACGAAAAATTATCTTCTCTAATACTAAAACTGGAGACTCAAAGGCTAATGTAACATAAATTGACATAAGCAGTGTAATTCCAAATGCGCTCCAAAAACGAAGAATCTGAAATGAAACAAAGTGATTAAATTCTTGGTTAGATAGAACTTATTCATAACAAACCTCATTATATGACGAAAAATATAACTGAGTGCGTGATATTCCAAAATTCATTTGTACTATGTTCATATGCATCATATACATTGCATAAGACAAACGTCCAAATGGCTGCCATAATGGATGTGACAAAAATGCATCAACAATACCTCCATATCCATAGAAACAAGCAAATGTTATCCAAACATGCGCCATTGCCCAAGATACGCGCTTTAAACTCTCAAACATTGCAGCTTCGAAAACGGTGCCTTCGCCATTGCCCTTTGAGGAGAAATAAGGACCAAATATGATGGCTACCATTGTGAAGAAACTGGCAGTCCAACCGATAATCTGGACAATCTAAATAAGGTTCAATATAATTTTAGTTGTTTATTTTTTTAAGTACACAAAAATTGCCATATTTAATCTTAAAACCCTACAGCCCATTTTTTGTTGAAAACGTCAATACTTTCTTATTGTGTCACATTTTAATTGATTGGCGAGAAGCTCCAAATTCTTTGTTAAAAAGTATTATTAGCTTAGACCAGGGGCCTATTGCACCATCTTACAAAATTAGGATTACAAGCATTTTTTAACAAATTTGTAAGAAATCGAGTTTTTTTCATATGTAATTTTTTTTAGTCACAAATTTGTAGTTGGTGCAATAGGCCCCAGGAGGTCAAATTATTACCAGACGGACGGAAATACTAAAACCTTATACAGATTTTTACAACTTTTGTAAGTATTCCATATATTGCATATTTTCACTTCACTTGATCTATGAAATGACTTCTGAAAAATCAGTTCTTGTCTAATTGAGCTTTGCTCGTCGAAAACAAAGGTATTACTTAAACATAGAACATTCTTCTTCTTAATTTTTTAAAACAGTTTTAGAACTTTTTACAAACAATAAATAATCGCAAATACTATTTTACTTTGCATGTTATTGATAAACTTTAAAAAATTATAAGTCCAAAGTGAAAATTCTTAAGAAACTGACAAAATTTTGTTCGTTACGAAAATCTTAGGCAAATCGTTAAAACTCTGTGATCAAATCAAAATTTGTTAGCAATTTTTCATTCACAAAAATAATTACTGGCTGTGGAATTTCAGACTCCATAGACTCCTTCAATAACTTACTTTTGATAGTTGGAATTGTGATTGACGATTTTTATGCATAAAATATCCGAAACCAAAACCGATAAGCCAAGGTGCGAACCTAGTGTGAGTTGTTGTGTACACTTTCTCCCATTCATGAGGATTAATACTATAATTAAATATAATGAAAACCATGTTATATTTGAATAAATAAAAAATATAAATAAATTGTTCTATAGAAAGACCTTAAATCAATCTCAACAACTGACGCGAAACATTCGGAACGAGAACGAAGTATTAGCTGTAAACAACGTTATTATCGTCTGTCGTTGAGCTCAGAGCTGTCGATGTCACATCAAATTAACCTAATTCATCATGGGTACTCAGATTTATCACAATTTAAATTAATTTTTCATTGTCGTTCCAAATATTTCGCAGTGCTTTGCAAGAGACTAGACCGTTATGATACATTATTGACAAACAATAATAGCAAAAGTCCGAAACATCCTTATTCCATTTTGGGCTCATGTGAAGAACGTAAGCATTTGCTTGCAGTGTTATAAAAACATTGAAGGTTGAAAATCAATTTGAAAATTTAATATACATATAATATATTGTATTAAGAAAAAATTGCACGAAAATGAATTTTGGTTATGGAAATCAATTATACTTTTGACAAAATTTTGTTTCGGCTACTTTAATCAGGGAAGCACCTAGGAACCTGCAAAAAAAAACAAAATGAAGAAATCTTTTCAAGAGCCCGTAAATTTGGATTCCTTTTTATTGTTTTTATTTGATGAAGCTGAAGATCGCTGCATCCAAATTTATGTTTTCATTTAGGATAGCATGTCTCGATAAGTATCAAAGATATTAGAACATTTTAAACGCCAAAATGTTGGGCGCAAATTTTTCTAGGGGCGATGTCCGTTACTTTTTTCAAAATTGGATTCCTTTATATTTTATTTTAGTGAGTTTTAAAACTTTTAAGACTAAAATTTTTTTAGGAGAGGATATAGACCACAATAATTTTTTTAGAAATAAAATAAAAATGACTCTATGTAGAACATACCTTTCTCTAGGGGCGATGTTTCTTACTTTTTTTAATAAATTTTTTTTTATTAAACTTTTTTAACTATGAAATGTAAAAAAAAATACAAAAATTTTGTACCCTTATAACTCTGGATCAAAGAATCGTAGGTAAAGAAACGATACATGAACAAATTAGAATTTCCAAACTCTAAAGGCGATGTTTCTTCTTTTTTTTATTTTTTTTTTATTAAACTTTTTTTAACCATGAAATTAAAAAAAAAAAAAAAAAAGTTTGGACCCTAATAACTTTGGATCAACTAATTGTAGGTTAACAAACGGTGCATGAACAAATTAGAATTTCCAAACTCTAAAGGCGAAGTTTCTTCTTTTCTTTAATTTTTTTTATCAAAGTTTTTTAACCATGAAATTAAAAAAAAAAAAAAAAAAAGAAAAAAGTTTGGACCCTTATAGATGGCTGGCATTACGAGAGGATTAAACCTAGTATAATTTTGTTTTAGCTAAACTAAAAGCCCAATACCATACGATATTGCAAGTATTTATTTTGCCCCCTTTTTTGTTTAAGCTAAACTAAAAGCAATAAATATTTTTCAATTCGAACTTGTTAAACATATCGCATCATATCTATCTAATTACCTCAGAATTCCAGTTTTAATTATTCAATAAAGTATATTCATTCTTTTTCTTTCTTTTCGTTGAAATTTTGCTTTTGTTTGTATAACAATTAATTTTTTTTTATATAATTCCAATTTTGTATTTTCTCTCACTGTTGCGAAAAGTAGCAACGCCAACACTGATGTTGCAAGAAGTAGCAACTCCAAAACTGAATTTGGTAATAACAACAACGTCAACACTGGCGAACAGCTTCAAAAGAAGAAACACAAATGCCAGACTGTTCCTGCAACAAAATTTAACAGACGGCAGCTGTAGACTATTTTTGGTGGCAGAAGTAAAGCAAGAACGAACAAGAAGACACTAAAATTTTTTGAGTGCAACTTTGTGCACAAAAACGCCTTTTGCTTATTTTTGATAATAAAGTAATTGTTTTATATACTTTATTTTTTTTATATACTTTATTGTTTAGTCTTTATTTCTTGATTATAAATTTTCAACACTCACAATATTAAAATTTGAAAAGTAACCGGCAGACGGCCTATGAACCATGCTTGCAAATCTTTATATATCTATAGTATAAGTTTGTATACTACATTATATGAAAACAATAAAGATTATTATTAGTATCATTAAAACTTGAATCGAAAAAACAAAAATTCATATGAAGTAAATATTATAATTTTGATAATATACAATTATTAATATAATGCAATAAAAGATATAAAAATATTACAAGTAACCAACATCTAAACTAGTTTTGTGTATCTATTTTCTTTTTTGGTGTAATTTGTTGCTAGACAACAAACGACTCAAGAACATGAAATAAAAGAAAAAGAAAAAATATCGCCTTTAGAGTTTAGAAATTCTAATTTGTTCATGTATCGTTTTTTAACCTACGATTAGTTGATCCAAAGTTATAAGGGTCCAAACTTTTTTTTTTTAATGTCATGGTTAAAAAAGTATAATAAAAAAAATTAAAAAAAAGAAGAAACATCGCCTTTAGAGTTTGGAAATTCTAATTCGTTCATGTACCGTTTTCTTACCTACGATTCTTTGATACAGAGTTATAGGCATTCAACCAGAAACAATTTCATTTTATACGATGAAGCGAATGAAAATATCTCGTTTTCTAACGAAGATAGGTTTTGAAAATGAAAACCACTTTTGTGATTACTTATACTAATAGACTGTTAATTCTTATTTTTATTTTAATTATATTTATAAATGTATTTATGTTCCTTGTTCAGGGGCGAACGCAGGTAGGGGTTTTAAGGGTTCAAACCCCCCCCCCCCCCCCCCGAAATGACCAAAGAAATAAAGGTTCATTTCGTTAAAGAAAAAAAAGTGTTATTTTCGTGCCATAAATTCTTCTGCTAGTGTTGTTTTTTCTTACGACTTATATGTACTATAAGGCAAGTAATGCATTCGTAAAAAAAATCGAACTCAAGATTTTTATCAAAGTTAATATTACTATGATAGCTAAGACGAAAAATGTGGGTCCCAAAATTCTGTCTGTTCGACTACGGCCTAAAATGCTGGGCCGACTTTCGTTAAACTTGGTAGATATCGTTTAGAATTTTTTTCCCCACACGTTTTTTTTCCTTTTCTTTTTAAGACAAAAAATAACGGTACCTGCCATACGATTTTATTTCGAAATCTTATAAATATTTTTTTCTCAAAAACTGTCCCACAGAATTTTGAAAAAAAAATTCATAAGATTTCATTTCGTCATTTTAGGTAATGGTTGAAAAAAATTTTCAACAAAATGGTTATTCTTGGAAACCCCCTTGGAACAAATTGTTTGGTTTTTGATTTTCTCGAAAACAGTACAAACGATTTTAATCATTATGAATCCCCTCCAAGGTTTAAATATTATTGCGTAGGTATACAAATTTTAAGTTTTATTTTTTTGAAAATAAAATTTGAAAATTTTTTTCTGGAAACTCAATATATCGAAAACCCCATGCTCGATTTTTTTTAAACTTGATAAATAAAAGTTTCTTAATATAATCTACAAGATCTGAGGAAAAAAAAATTGTTTTACCTAAAAATAAAGGTACAAACAATAAAAATGTTAAAAAATGGTTTTCGAAAATCGTATTTTTCGCAAAAATGGCTCCGAGAATTTTGATAGTTGTTTTTTGTTTCAATTAATCTTTACTTTTAGAGAAGCTTCTAAAAAGTTTAAAAAAACATTGCATTTTAAGACTTAAAAAAAAATATTTTTTGAATTTTTGAAAGAAAAAAATTATTTTTTTTTTGAAAATTCGATTCCTCAAAAACTGCTCAATATTTTTTTTTTGTAAATTAAATTTTTATTCGAACAATAATAAAAAGTTTAAATATGCGCACCAAAATTTTTTCTTGAATATGTTTTAAAAATTTTGTATACAAAAGCTTATTTTTTTAAGAAACCACAAAAACGAATAACAATTTTGTTCTTGCATAAACTAATATTTGCTCAAAACACATGGCATCCTGTGCTTAGTTCCAACTACTAAAGGAGTTTTAGTCATTTAAAAAATGAATTTTATGCCTTTTCTCTAATAACATTAATTTTTGAAATTCTTAGTATTTTACATAAGAGCAAGTTCGTGCGATCCAGTCGTGCATTTTATTTTATGTGTCTTCGTATTTTAACGCAACAAATAGACACGAAGCGAACTGCAATTGCGTTTTTGATAATTTACATTATGTATGGGGCAGAAAACGGACTAACGGAGCAAGTTTGAGTTATTGATGGCTCCAAGGTCGAAGTGTGTTGAAAACAAGTTACGAATGAGTAGCACATATCACCCTCTGAGAGCGTTTTGGTTATAATTATGTAGTATAGTTAACGTAGGTACCAATTGAGTGTTGCTGGTGTCCTTATGTTTTCGTATAACTCTTTTTCCTATGATCGCAAAAGTACAACAAGTTATAACTTCACGTATTAATATATGCCGGATTTAGTTTTGCAGATTTGGACCACTAGGCGAACCTAGAACTTATTATAACTCTATTGTTAGGTACACTTATGGAATCACTTACACTCTTTTTCTTGTTGTTGCATTAATGATATTTTACGAACCAAATGATGGCCTCCATCACAGGGCCCGTAGTACAATCCTATGTCTAAGAATTAATTCCGGAATAAAAATGCCCAAATGGGAAGCACCAGAAACGCCCTCGTAGTGAATATTTTCCAGCTTTTGGTAACATTATTCAAATTTGTAAAATAGGTATTCGTTGCAACATCTTTATGATGTTTTGTTTTTGCGATCCCTAACATAACATCCCTAAGAGCAAATATTATTTAGTTATAACATATTTATGTTAATTACAATAAAGAATATGTAATTAACAAGTAGGTACCTACAATACTTTTTTGAAACCCCCCCCCCCCCCCCCGAAATTATTTTCTGCGTTCGCCCCTGTCCTTGTTATAAACTAAAAGCCTGATATTGAATAAAGGCTTATTTACAAAAAAAATATTTTTTTGTTCGGGATTTTACTTCCAAAAGAACCTTTTTAAAAATAATTTAACTTTCAAAAGAAGGCATATTCAATTATAGATACTTCCAAAAGCAGATATACTGAATTTTTAATGTTATATTTATATGTTTGAATTCAGTTTATACTCGTAGCTCTAAAAATTTAAGTTAGTGGTTCATTTACTTTTAAAACCAAATTTATAGAATAGGAGTGTGCGCAGATCTTATACTCACCCCAATGCGAGACCAGTAAAATGTTCCGAAAAATATATCCCCATAACCCATCCAATCGAAGTTAATCCCAGAACTAGTAAAACTGGTGCGAATTTCTTTCCCCATTTCCACATCGGAATCAAGATCAGCGGTGAAAGAGCATAAAGCTGAAAGTCAATTGCCAAATACCAAGCTTCTCCATAACAAGCGTCAAAATCCAAGTTTCCAATTCGAACATAATTTTGAATATAAAGTACAATTGGCCACCAATTGTATCCGTTACATTTCTTTATAGCCATATATGAATCCCTGAACGGACCAGTATAAATAATCTTATTTACACTGTAAGTCAATACAAGCCCAGCGGCCAGAATAGGCGTCAATCGAATATATCGATGTACGATATTCATTAAAAAATTGATTTTTCCATTTCTGTAACGAAACAAAAGAATTATAAGACACTCCTTAAATTAAATATTTGGCAGCTCTTATTTACGTTTTATCCAATTCTTTGAATCCAATCCATGCCACCAGCAGGCCACCCATGAAAAAGAACGTGTCCACTGTCATGCCTCCATTGAAAATTGGCATGAACTCCAAAGAGAAGTGCCACTGAAAACAGAATTCGTTTTATGTCTATGGAGATCATTTAATAATTTTTTGGAAGATCCTTACAGCAGAATAATCGGAAAAGTTTATGAGTGGGGCTGATGATGCCTGAAGGAAAGTGTGATGCAATATAATCCAAAGCGTTGATATGACTCGGATTCCGGTGAAACAGTCAATATTGCTTCGCGATCGGTTGGTGTTGATTGCAAATAGTCTTTTTCCATTTGTAAGAATAGAAAATGCCATGAGGACCGGGTTTGGTTTTTCTGGAAAATCAGAAGTAAAATGAAATGCTTGGAATTAACATCAGGCTTATAAGGACTATTCACATGAGAGTTAACAGCCGACGAATGAACGAACATTTTTGTCCATTTTTTATTCTTTATGAACGACATTTAAAACATACGATGGTATGTATATGGTAGAATTTAACATTTCGTAAAAGTCAGATTGCAATTCTTGACGACCAATTTTGTCGCCGTTTTGTCCCCGACCCTCTTCCTCATTTTTATTAATGATCTTCTGTCTACAACTTCTAATCCAATTAATTGTTTCGCTGACGATAGTACTCTAAGCTTTTCATATTCGTTTACAGACTCACATCCTTCCTCTTCGGATGTGGAACTGCAACGACAAAATATGATAAGCTCATTAAATTACGACCTAAACAGCATTGTACTCTGGGGAATGAGAAACCGTGTCGAATTTAATACTTCGAAAACCCAATGCTGTCTTATATCGTTAAAGCGTGATATACCCCCCTTGCCACTATCAATGAGTGACACTCGCATCAGTGAAACTCAACATCTCGATATTCTCGGTATGTGCATCACGAACCACCTCTTGTGGAACGATCACATGCGCGATGTTACCAAAAATGCCGCAAGATGTTAAGGTTTTCTGAGACGGTGCAAGAAATTTTTCTCTCCTTCTGATCTGGTTTCAATCTATAAAACCTATATTGTACTAGGAATGCCCATCAGTTTACTCTTGAGCCCAACTTCGGCCGTACTGTAAAGTACAGAGAGACGTTCTTCAGCCGTACTATGCGAATGTGGAATTCCTTGCCACGCTCTGTCTTTCCCAGTCGTTGCAATGTTCAAGAATTCAAAACCAATGTACACCGACACCTCCTTTCTAACCCTTCCCTTTTTACTTGCGACTTATAGGTACTATAACACTATAAGGCAAGTTATGCATTCGTAAAAAAAATCGAACTCGAGATTTTGATCAATGTTGGCATTACGATGATAGCGAAGACTAAAAAAGTGGGTCTGGCAATTCTGTCTGTCTGTCTGTCGCTGTGACTACAGCCTAAACGGCTCGGCCGATTTTCTTTAAACTTGGTAGATATGGGTTTTGATTTTTTAACCCCCACACTTTTTTTTCTTTTTTTTTTAAGACCACAAATAACGGCACCTGCCATACGAATTTTTTTCGAAATTTTATAAATATTTTTTTTTTCACAAAAACTGCTCGACAGATTTTAAAAATAAAAACACACAAAAATTTCATTTAGTTAAAGCTAAGTAATGCTTGAAAAAATTTTTCATGGTTATTGAGAGTACCCCCCATGGAACAATTTTTTTTGATTTTGATTTTCTCAAAAACTGTACCACCGATTTTGATCATTTTTTTTTTGCGAAGGATCTTCAAAAATTTAAATAGAATTGTGTATTCAAATTTTCAAAAAAAAAATTTTTTTTTCAAAACTCAATATTTCAAAAACCCCACGCGTGTTTTTTTTAAACTTGATAAATAAAAGTTTCTCAATATAATCTACAAGATGTGAGAAAAAAAATTTCATTTTTCCTTAAAATGAAGGTATCCACCATACAAATGTTAAAAAATTTAAAAAAATGGTTTTCAAAAATCGTATTTTTCTCGAAAGCGGCACCTAGAATTTTGATAAAATTTTTGTTCTTTCAATTAATTTCTATAATCTTTAATTTATTAAAAAAAAATTTTGAAATTAAGATATTACAGCTTGTACCTACCATAGAACCATTTTTTCGAATTTTGAATTTCTCATTATCCACATAACGGTTCTTAATGAAATTTTTTATAGAGAAGCTTCTAAAAAGTCTAAAACGCATTGCATTTTAAAACTTTAAAATAAATATTTTTTGAATTTTTGAAAAAAAAATCTATTTTTTTCTTTTTTTGAAAATTCGATATCTCAGAAACGGCTCAATATTTTTTTTTAATTTAATTTTTATTCGAACTTTAAATTGGCTTACCAAATTTTTTTCTTAAAAATCTTTTAAAAATTTTGTTAATAAAAGCTTTTTTTAAGAAGCCACTAAAACGACTTATAATTTTTGTTTTTGCATAAATTCATATTTGCATAGCATTCTGTTTTCGTCCCTTACTACTCGTATTAAAAGAATTTAAAAAATTAATTTGATGCTTATGAACAGTTTTCTCTAATAAAATTCGTTTTTAAAATTCCTAGTCTATTACATAGGAGCAAATTCGTGCGACCCAGTCGTGCATTTTATTTCTTAATGCTCACACTGTGTCTCTGGCATATGAAGGGTATATAAAAAACCCCTTGAGTGTGCGCCGATTATAAAAACAAGCGAACATCATATAATTAATCTAGAGAATGAATAATCTCCACTTCAAGGCTCCATTTTAGAAGCAATACTTTTTGTTGAATACTATACAAATGATATTGAAAATGTTCTCAAATAACTGGTATTGAATTAGTTTTCAACAAATATATGTATAATACTTTTCCGCTTCATATAATTCATGTAATTTTGCTGAAAAATTTATTCGCAGCAAAGCTGTTATTCATAAAAAAATCCTGGTGTGCCTCAGGGCTACGTTTTATCTCGGACACTTTTTCCATATTCTTTAATAATCTTCTACCTGAAACATCAAATCCTAATCCGTTAAATTATTTTGAAGACGACAGCACTAGATTCTAGGATAAGGACCTTCGGATGCAAAACTAGGATGGAAGCGCATTAGCTTATAAATTCTGACCTTTTCAGCATTGTAAATTTAAAATTTAATGATTCAAGCTTCAAAATCTTCCTTTCGATGAAGCAGAACACAATCCCCATGCCGTATCCGTATCCACGACAGCACTAGATTCTAGGATAAGGACCTTCGGATGCAAAACTAGGATGGAAGCGCATTATCTTATAAATTCTGACCTTTTCAGCATTTTAAATTTAAAATTTAATGATTCAAGCTTCAAAATCTTCCTTTCGATGAAGCAGAACACAATCCCCATGCCGTATCCTTAAGTGGCGAACAACTTTCAGTTCTGAGTATGTACATCACAGATCACCTTGTGTGGAATGATCTCATACTTGAAGTCGTGTAAAAGTAGTCTGGTAAGTGTCTAGGTTTCCTTCGAAGATGCAAGAAATTAAGTACCCCTTCTGATCTGGCATTAATCTACAAGGTACAATTCTTATATTTGGGCAGGTGCTGCAATGATCCACTTAAATCTCTTGGATTGAATCCAAAGACGAGCTTAAAAAATGAAAACTATAACAGACACATTAGCATCTCTGAAAAAGTCGCACGACAGAGCACCGCCTTGCTTTAAACCTTTTTTGACATCATCGGTGAGATCCTTCCCGACCTTGATAGAGCAGCGTGGGTTATCCATCGTTATCCTGCACAAACGGAAAAGTTTTTTTTGGGGATGCCAAAACAAGACATTGTTCTAAATAGTTCTTTCCTATAGTTTCTATCTATCATACGCGGCTTTGAAATCGATGAAAACTCGAGCCTCATCGCAATTTTTCATTCATTCAACCGTAGTACTCGCAAGTGCATGACCATCAGTTTACCCTTGATCCCAATTTAGGAAGTTAAGTTTAGAGTTTCTTTCCTTAGCCGTACTATATGAATGTGGAATGTTTCCCGGGTCGATTGCGATACTCAACTATTCAAACCTGATGTGCATTGGTACGAGTATCACCTCGAGCTGTGCATAAATCAAAAATTTTAAGAGTATTCATAATCTCTTTATTGCGCGAAAAATTAAAAAAAAAAAACATTCATAAACAATTTAAATTCAAAACAAAGGTACTCAACATAATTCACACCCTAAAGAGTTGCATTAAGCAAATAGACTTAGGTTACAACAAATGGACGAAATCGACTTCTGATTTTTTTCTTTATAATCGTATCTTTGTTGCAATCAATGCAGATATAATTTGACGTTTGATGTCATGATGACTATGTCATCATCTGACATCAGAAATGGTGTTCATCTTTACATGCAGGTTGAGATTTCATGCAATAATTTTCCCACTAAACGAAAAAATTACATATTTTGCAATAATTGCTGAAATAAAGTAATAATAAATATTGCTCCACAGGGTAAAAAGATTTTTCTCCTGCAACTGTTGGAAAGTTGCACAGAAAAACTAGTCACTAGTCAGGGGTCCGTTCTTGGGCCATTGCTGTTTTCAATGATTATAATTTCTTCTATTGGCTTGTATGCAAACTATGCTCAGAATCGTTTAACAGCACTTCTAACATACTCGTATCATAAGTAATATTTATGGCTGCCTCCTGCCTCCGTAGACTTCCAATTAAATTTCAAGTCTAATTTAATAAACAGAAAAGATTGATATTCTTTTTGCCGTACAATAAACACAAATTTTATGAAAATATTTATCTGGAAACCCCACCCAAATAAATTTCTCTTTTATTGTTTTTTTATAGTTAATAAAATTTGGATTCATTGAACTGAACCCTTTGCAAGCAAAACAAAACGGTTTCGTTCTAGTTGGTTTGAAAATAGTTTCAGCGATGAATATTTATGGTTAGAACATTTTATAGATTTAAAATTTCTTTTTAAAATAGAAAAGCATTTTATCAAAGTACAGCTGAAAACACTTACCTTGATAATGGCTCACATAGATGTCATAGGCTGAACTTAAAATCATCAATACTGTCAATACAGCTAATACAGATCTAAAAAAAAATATAAGCTTAAGTAAAATACATCTTGACAATTAGGTTCAAAAATGTGTTCTTGTGCTTAGGTGCAAGTATTGGCAAAATTCCTTGTTTTAATGATTTCTAATATAAAGATGATGGAAAAATCGATAAAAATGTTTTACGTCAGATTGTCCGTCGCTCACGTCTGTAAGCATTTAGTTAATCTAGAACCCCTTAAAAAGGAGATATGAATTTGGTTAACATAATTATATTTTGTGTGTGCTTCGAATTTTTGATTTAGATTAGAACATGTATCTGTTATAAGACGTTTTCATTTTTTTAAATGTCCTTGTAAACAGCTGAAATAATTTTGAATGTAATATATTACCCAATTAAAGTAGGTACCTCGTTACACATTTTTGCCAAACAAAATCGCATGACGGATTAGATTATTCCCGTAAATCTTTTAAACTCTTTTACCAAATTTGTCAGAATGTTTAAGTATTCCAAATAATATTGCATTTATAAATTTAAATAAAAGAAAAATTAATTTTTAGTATTTTGACTTTTTCACATTTTCTCACTTCCAATATCATATGATTATGGACCCAATACAATACCACACATCTATAATGTTTAGTTACACAAATCCAATCTTGCACTTTGTATATTGCAATATTGGTAGCTCAAAATTTTAACTTCTTAAAACTCACATTAAAGCAATATGTGTTGCTGTTAGTGCTGGAATTTTTCCGTCTGAACATTGCCCAACAGAAATTTCGGAAAAATCTCCATCGATGGCGATCTTAGCGGATTCTTTAAATATTGATGTTAGTAAGTCTGGACTACAACTATCCGGAATGCATATTCCAACATTGATAGAACGGGGATGGTCCCAAAATTTGTTTGAACTTCCTGTTGAATTGTCTTGCTTGAGAGGTAATGTAGCGAAACAATAGTGTTGTCTTATAACACCAGCGATCTCATTAAGGGACAAAGCAGATTTGACACATTCATCATAGTTGCCAAGATCATATTGGTTGCCGGCTAACACGCCTGCTGGAATGTTACCCCATGCATCGAAAACTGTAAAAATAAAAGGTCTCATTTATTATCAGTGGTCTTAAAATTAGAAATAGTTTTATAGTAGTGAAAATTATATTATAATTTTGGTTTTTGTTCTTCTAAGATCGAACCAAATTTCAAAATAGCTGAATTACCCTAGGACAGTTAAATATTCGAATCAAACATTACAAAAAATAGTGCTTTAAGGGTATATTATTTCACGAATTAATATTGCTCATTGCTATTGCCTCTTTAAAATGCATCGGGTCTAACGGATCTTGTCCATTATATTCATTATTCTCGGAGGAATCCTTCTTAGAAATGAATGAGTTTTATGTTTCAGTGTGGTACAAGTATGTTTGGGAAAAACGAAGACTAACAATTGAATGCAGATTTATGCGCATTTCGGAAAGCTCCCTGTGTGTGATTTATTTACAGAAATCAAAGACTCATGTATGTCATTATGTATGTAATATGACATCGTTCAATACCGCGAATCTCCGGTCGATAAGTCTTCTACCGAGTGTCAGCAAATTAATCGAGAATGTTATTAATAGAGCTCTCTGCAAATGGAGGACAATAATATCATACCGGATAATCAGTTCGGTTTTAAAGCAAAAATTCATGTCGATATCGAATGGTATCGATATGTATACGGGTGCCTCTATGGTGGATTTGGAAAAAACCTTCGACACCGTATGGTTGGAAGATCTTTATGTAAAGTTGACCAGGCTTGGCATAACCACTTTTGTATATGCTATATAAAATGCTCATTGGTAGAAAGTTTGTTGTTAAGAGTTAAAATGGAACTTTTACCACAGTATTCAACAGCAGGGCGCGGTTAACTCGCCGATTCTATTCAGCATTTACACCATCGATATAATAGTCTAACTCAGGCGATGGCGTAGGCTAACCGTCTTATTAAATACAGAATGGATCAAAAAGTTTAGGTCATCAGAATTCTCTTGCATCGTAACTTCGACAAGATTCAGCGAAATTTTGGATCAGTATTTATATTTTTACCGATATATAAAAGCTACTCTGACCAGGCCTAGGGTAAAAGTAATTTGCTACATGGCCCTCATCAGACTAATGATTGCTTTTGGATGCCCGGTGTGTACAAAGTTGCCCTGCCTCAGGCAGTGCTTACGTCGCTGCCTTGGATTACACATTCATTCATACACAGAAAACCACAGTCGAAGGCTGATACGGAACAGGGATATGGTTCTGCTAATCTAATACATCGGCCGTAGAGCTGTGGATATGTTGCTTCCTTATGACGTGACGGAAGGAAACGTGCTCACACAAGGCACGCTGACCGAATTTTGTTCAGGAGGACTGTGTCCGATCGGGACCGAAGAGATAGGAGGAAGCAGGAGAAGTAGTTTTGGTCGCTCGAGTAAGACAACTAAACTATTAGACAACTAAAGTATTAGAGAAACAAAGAAATGTCAAATTAAGTTGGGCAAAAAACTTGACGTTAAGGTGTGACTCACAATTAACATCGTGGATTATGGTTAGACCACCCTTTATTTGAAAAAGTATCAAATGTACTTTCGGGGTTCCACAAGAAAGTCATCTTGGTACTTTACTTTTTATACTTACTATATATTAATGATTTAGAAATGTTTTTTTTAAACTAAAAACATTGATTAATTTCTTGAATTCTAGAGCAGATGGTGCGCAGTGATGATTATTAATTGAAAAAGGATCAAAAGATTGAAATGATCAATTTCCAATTAGCGCAGGGTCGCACAGTGCGCAGGTAGTGGACAAAAATCTATTTTTCAAAAGTAAGATAACTGTGATCGAAAATTGGTTTCTAAATGTAATAAATGGGGGATTTTACTTAATTTGAGGAATTTGTACGCCCCTTACCACGCCCATTTTTGATAATAAATTGGTTACATGAAAACTTCTAGTACGATAGTGATTTCAATTATTAATATTCTGGTCAGTGAAGAAATTATGAGTTAAAATAGCGCAAAGTTCGCCCACTGACACGCCAACTTTTGCTATAAAATTGATTTTTTTTTAATTTTTCGCATGATATTGAAAAAATGTACAAAATTAATGTGTTTGATAAGAAAAATTTATTTGAACAAAAATCCACCCACTGCCACGCCTACAACTGTAAAATGATTAGTTAGAAGCCAAACATTTAAAAAATTTGATGATTACACGATATACAAAAGTTGTAATATTTTAAAGGTTAGTAGGAAAGTATAAATGTTCTCAAAGCACAACGACCACAGAATATATCGCATAAAAAATCTTACAAAATATAATGGATATTTTTATTGTTGACAAAACAATTATTCAAAAAAAGTAATAACAAAAGGAAAAACCGAAAAATAAAAAATTACGAAAAAAGATCACTATCCGAGTCTTCGAGTGTATAAGCGATGAAAGTGATAACGTTTATTTATTTCTGAGCAAGTTGTTGATGCGTGTCTTGCTAAGATTTTCTGATCTTCAGGCTCTAAATTTGATTGCATATTTAATTTTACATCCATAAACTGCAAAACACCAGGTACTAGGGCTGTTGAGTTGGAAAACCAAACATCAAAAAGCTCTCTGTTTGAACACAATCTGTAAAAAATGCTCGTAAACAAACACTTGTTGCAAGAAAAAGCGCAAGTTGCCGCAAACTTTTTTTACTTTCTTACTTTTTTTAAAAGATATGATTGTTTTCTTTCTTTATATAAAAACACTTTTTTCCCATATGGCACCACACAAAATATATGACTTATCAAAGTCAGTAATTAACACGAAGAAAGAACCTTTGATTTGGACGCTCTTTCAACCGGTAACTACAAATCCTACTCTCCCTATTTGTTATTTTGCTGATCTTCTGAGGATCAGAAAATTGAACTTAATCATAAATAAACTGTCGATTCACATTTTTGGCACATTTTTTTTTTATTTTTTTCGAATAGTCGCCGCACTGTGTGTCGTAGCGCCAGTGACTTTTTATATAAGGAAACCACAAATCTTTGGAGCGAAACAGATGCAGGGTAAAAGATATCTAAAATAATAATTCCGAATGGGAATTTGAAAAGTTTTATTGAATTGCTTGGGAAACCTTGGAATTAAGAAGGGCTAAAACACAAAATCTTTTAAAAAATCTGAACAAAAGAAAATGATATTTACAAAATGGACCGTTAATACTCGGTCCCGAAAGCACAAACGGTGTTTAGAAACGGGCCACGTGTTCCGCAATATCGAAAGTTTTCAATCACGAAAACCAAATGAATACGAAAATGAATTTTTAAGCAAAATTACTGACATGACAATGAAAACAATAAATTATAATTTTAATACCACTACACTTAGGTTTGTTACCACCAAATTTCTCTCTAGTATACTCCCGCTAATTTCAACTTTTCTGCAGTAAAATTTTCCACCAAATTTCCCAGAGTTTCTCCAACTAGGAGTTCTTAATTTTTTTTTCGAAAATAAAATTCATTTCATTGCTTTCAAAAATTTCTTGCTAATCTCTTTCGCTCCTCTCGCTTGAATAAATCACAGTAAAGAAGTGTTCTTCCAGGCTTTCACCTTTTAAACCTAGTGCTGTGCGCCAATCAGTGACGTGGGTTTCGGTCGCGTCATTTATCAGCAACACTCAGCACATTGGTGAGAGTGCGCCAGAGCCGTTGACACCCATCACCCTTCTCGTACTTGCAGTTTACACCCATCTTTATGCACAGTCATAATCATTGAATTCGCCGACTATTTTTTTATTTGGTTCTGTGTTGGAGGAAGGCGAATGTAAGAGAAGATATAACCTCGAGCTCTATCAGCTGTACAAAGACTGCATTAGCTCGGCCACATCGAGCGATTGGACAACACTGCTTCATCAGCTAAGAGAATCTTTGAATCACAGC
The DNA here is from genome assembly GCA_963931855.1 of Philhelius festivus. Classification (NCBI taxonomy): domain Eukaryota; kingdom Metazoa; phylum Arthropoda; class Insecta; order Diptera; family Syrphidae; genus Philhelius; species Philhelius festivus. The sequence continues at coordinate 3,312,799 of OZ007556.1, read as the reverse complement.
CCCAGGTCCGTGGGGTCCTCCTACACTCTATCTTATGGAGTATAAACTAAATACAATGGCGCAAAATTTTAAACATTTAAAACCTACTCTAAATCAATTTTAGAATGGGAGTCGACTCTAAATATTGAGTATAAAACGAGAACCGACTTTTTGTTAATTTTAAAGGACATAAACTATACTTTAACGTTAAAGAGCTCGTCTTACTTTAACAGCAGCAAATAGCTAGTTTATCTTTTAAAAGTATACTTTATCCATATTGACAGTGGTCATTTCATACAAAAGCAAATCGAAGAAGAAATGTTTACTGATGTTTTATTCGATTTTTTAAAGATGTTTTTTGCGTAAATAGACTGAATAACTGAATATTATAAATTCGAAACAATCGTACGAAAGTGCTCTACGATGAGCAAATCTGTAAATACAAATGTATGTAGGTACATATACATATCTTATGTATGCACGCGCGCCGCCGCCGCCGGCCGAGACGAATATAACATAGCTAAATGAATCTGTACCTTGCAACAACAAATTGAGTTTTTATGCTGTGAATTTGCGATTTATACTTTATTTCCATCTAAAATAATGTAAATAACTTATAAACAATCAAAATCTATACCGAGGTAGTATATAAAATGTACTTTTTTCGGCGAAAAATTATTTGGTTTAAAGTTGTCTGTTCTTTTTACTTTTTTTTTGTGTTTTTGTAGTTGTGTGAGTTATGTATCTGTCAAATTAAGGGTTGTTCAACGCAAATTCGCTTAGGTTCTGTTGTAAAACGCACATTAGTTAGAAGAGTTGTCTAACGTGTTTAAAATTATGCAAAAGTTAGACCAAGTCTCCAAGCTAAACGACTGCGTTAAGTAGAGCCGGTTTAATTCCTTAAACGAGAACTGTTTAAAATTTTGCGCCAATGTCAACAAATATATGACAAAAACCGTAAACTTAACTTAGAAGTTCATCTTACGCAACTTATTTTTTTTTATATTACGATTATGGTGAAATTAACATCTGTTAGTTTACTATAAGTTAAAGCGAAAACGCGTTTAAGAATGTCACTTTTTTTATCGCAAATAAAATCATTCTGCCAGAACTTTTGCGATATTGTTGCAATGATTTTAAAAAAATTTTTAATTCTTTTTTTCTAAATAAATTAAAGACGTGTTTTTTATATGACTAATCAAGAAGTTAAAAAATCACACTTACAACGAGCAACTTGAGGGCTAGGATAACGTTTAATTATTTCCCGCAAACTAAAAAGACACTTTTCCGAATTATACCGTCCATAATCAGTACCGGCTTCGTAAATTTTATTCGGATTATTTTTGATTTCATCAAGGAACATTTGACTAAAAACATCACTCGAAACGGAAACGTTATTGACAAGCGACAGCGAATGAATCCCGCCTATAATCAAGGTTATAATTACAAAAAGTGAAAACCACATTTTCAATGTTGATGGCACTTTCCGAATGCTGAAACTGAAATAATCAGGCTTTTAAGATATAATGGCTTTTTATAGTTTTTAGTAAGAAAAATTTCAACACGTTATTGATGTGGCTGATAAAAAAATTAAATCTCGGTGCTTCCTTTCGATAAGCTTGACAAAAAAAAATCCCATATCTTCATCATGTTATCGATATTTTGCATTTTTTTTAACTAAGTGATGATTGAAGAGTGATAATTTATAGATTAATAGTCCTCAATATTTCTATTTAATAAGTCTTAATCTTCTGGATTAAGCATTTACGGTGCTACCCGCATTTTCATACAAAAAAGGTGTTTAGTCATTTTGAGAATCAATTTATCAAAATGTTTCAGGAAATGATCATCTCTTTATTTTGACACGTTTCAGACACACTTAAGTGACGCGAAAGGCTCAAAGATATAGTGGATTTCACTGATTCCTTGGACGCAAGGGTTTTAAATGGAAGTTGTCAAGGGGACCCACATGGTGAGTAAACGTTTGTACAATGTACATACGTGGAACGTCGTGCTCTTTCATAGATAATTTTTACTTGCGACTTATAGGTACTATAAGGCAAGTTATGCATTCGTAAAAAAATCGAACTCGAGATTTTGATCAAAGTTGACATTACGATGATAGCGAAGACCAAAAAAGTTGGTCTCGCAATTCTGTCTGTCTGTCTGGTTGGTTTTGGTATCCCCCTTGGAATCGTATTTTTTGTTATTCATTTTCTCAAAAACGGTACAACCGATTTTGATAATTTTGTATGTCAAAGCTCCCCAGCAGTTTCAAAAAAAAAATTTTCAATATTTCGAAAACCCCAAGCTCGATTTTTTTAAAACTTAATAAATAAAAGTTTCTTAATATAATCTAAAAGATGTGAGAAAAAAATGTGCTTTACCTAAAAATAAAGGTACCCTCCATACAAATGTTAAAAAATGGTTTTAGAAAATCGTATTTTTCTCGAAAACGGTTCCGAGAATTTTGCTAAAATTTTTTTTCTTTCTATTAATTTTTAAGATCTATAAATTAAAAGAAAAAAATTTGAAAACAAGATATTACTGACTGTACCTACCATAGAACGATTTTTTCGTATTTTGAATTTCTCATTATCGGCATAACGGATTTTAATGAAATTTTTTAGAGAAAAGCTTCTAAAAAGTTTAAAAAACATTGCATTTCAAAACTTTAGGAAAAATATTTTTTTTTAATTTTGAAAAAATTTTTTTTTTGGAAAATTCAATACCTCGAAAACAGCTCAGTATTTTTGTTTAATAAATTTAATTTTTATTCGAACAATAATAAAAACTTTAAATTGGGGTACCAAAATTTAAAATTTTTTTATATAAAAGCTTATTTTTTTAAGAAACCACTACAGAGACTTATAATTTTTGTTCTTGCTTAATCCTATATTTGTTTGAATCACATGGCATCCTATTTTTACCTCCAACTACTAAAGAAGTTTTAGTCATTTAAAAAATTAATTTTATGCTTATGAACAGTTTTTCTCTAATAACATTAATTTTTGAAATTCTTAGTCTATTACATAGGAGCAAGTTCGTGCGACCCAGTCGTGCGTTTTATTTTGTATCGCGGAAGTGGAACACAATTCTAAGAGACTTCAGCATAACTACACATACCTATTTCTTCGACCACATGCCCTTAGAATTATCTTGTTTAATTTTAAGTTCAGAAGATAAGCTGAATCGAAAACAATTTGGGCTACTATCAAAGCTAATATAGAGATAACATTTTTAATTTGGACTTGGCAAACGACGCACGCACGGTTAGAAGACTCCCCATTTCCCATGGAAGACATTACCCAATATTATTAAAGCTGTCCCAGTAAGAAAAAAAAAAGGAATGGATAGATTTACACAATCGTTGTTTGATCCTGAGAGCGCGTACACCACTGAAAGCGACATCGTCCGATGACGCCCGATAATAAGCGATCAACCGGCATATCCCAACATGTTTGGATTTTTCGGCAGTTGTCCGGTTGATTCTTGCGATGAAATTCATGCAAAAATAAAATGCACGACTGGATCGCACGAACTTGCTCTTATTTAAAATTACTTTGGAATTTAAGATACATTATATAAATATAAAACATGGATTTAATGAGGTGAAAATCTTCAAATGCACGAAATTGCCGTCTGATTTTCAGAAAAGTATGAATTTATGCAAACAAAGTTTAAAAATCCTTTTATTATTAAAATAAACCCCAGACCGGCACCATCCGAGATCGGAAGGAGTGTATGCAGACGAACGTCCGAGACAGTCGTCCGAATAGCTCCGACCCGATATCGGCCGATGATTCGGTTTTAGTGTACGCGAACTGTAAGAGTATATGGATCAGAGAAATCTTTAGCGTTCCTAGAAATAAATCCAAGCATAGAACTGGCCTTAGAAATAATATAGTCGATGTGATTAGCGAATTTGAATTTTAAGGTACTAGTACGGTCTAATGCCAAAAAAAAGCACGATTTTTGAGAATTTTTTTCTCGGAAACCTTATTAGGTAATAACATAAATAATGAATACATGCGTCAAGAGTACAACAAAAATTTTGTTTTGTTTTAATTTTCGAATTTTGGCCGAATTGGCTGGACTGAAACAAAAAAAAACAAAGTGGGTTTTTTAAAGGAAGGTTTCTTACGAGACAATTTACCACAATTTTTTTCAAAAGTCAAAAGAAAAAAAAAATATCGAGCTTTGAAAAAAAAAAAAAAAATTTTGAAATTTTTTTGGCCATTTTTGAGTCGCCATTTTTTTGTTCATAATTTGTTGGTCAAATTGTAGTAAATTGTCTTAGAAAACATAAAAACGATCAAGTTGTAACAAGGTTTTTGAAAATCGGTTCAGTAGATCCGGAGATTAACTGTCCGCCATGGGCCCATGTATTTTTTGATGAGTCGACGTTTGCGCCCTCTATAATTTGGCCAAAATTCAAAAATTAAAAAAAAAATCTTTTTTCGTACTCTTGACGCATGTATTTATTATTTTAAAAAAAATATGTTATTACCTAATAAGGTTTCCGAGAAAAACTCTGTCGAACGCTTCCGCGAAATTGGTGACGAAGGCCTCGTTTGATTATTATAAGAAGGCTTAAAGATGGATTGAAAAAAGTCAGCAAAAAAATTGCAGATACTAGACGGATCACTAGATGTTTGTCCATTATAACGTATAGAATTCGGAATTCCGGTGGAACTTTTTTTGTCATTTATAAACTTAAAGAAACATTTACTATTTCGTTGTACTTTAGATTCAATACTTAAAATATGTTGGTTGTATAAGAATTTATCGAGAAAATTGAATTCACGATTACACCGAAGGTACATAGTTCATGTATAGACCATTATCATCCCTAGAATCACGAAAAAGTTTAAAAGCTTTATTTTTTCGATTATTCAAATTAATAAGCTTTTTATTGAACCAGCAGGGCTTAGATTGAGATTTCTTCAAATATTTAGTTGTATAAGAGTCGTAAGAAGAGTAAACGATTCCTCAATGTCAACGTTTTTAAACATAGAGAATCAATCAACCCTATTCAAATAACATGCACGACTGGATCGCACGAACTTGCTCTTATGTAAAAGTACTTTGGAATTTAAGATACATTTTATAAATATAAAACATGGATTTAATGAGATAATCCCCCTCACGGTTTCCGCCTTGACGATGGCGAGGGGGCTTACGTTTGACCCTCCAGCAATCCAGCTGCAGGGACCTTCAACTAAGAGAAACCAACAAAAAACAGGGATGTTTATCCAACAAATAAAAAATTATGGAAAAAAGTTTACAAAATGAAGATAAAAATCGAGTGGAGATATACACTCAAGTGTCGGCAGAAGTCACGGCTGCCGGCGAGGGCTTGGCTTCGCAAGAAGCTAAGTCGCCAGTGACAAAAATGTAAACAAGCCAAACCTAGTGAAACAGCACAACCTTGCAGCGGCTCTTCTCCCTGCTCTAGATAGCCTGGCTATTGACGGTAGGGAGACCTCGAACAGACCTCCATCTATAGGAAGTCGGACCGAGGACGAGTTGCTGGAAGACTCGAGTCAAGAAGAGACTATGCTGAAGTCTACTGCACCGCCCAATGCTTCGAGGCAACGCAGTAACTACAGATCCTCTAAAAGATTCGTGAGTGTTACGGAGAAAAAGGACCCAACTTCTCTCAGTCCAAGAGACAGGGCCCTTTTAAAGAAACATAGAAAGTTGATAAAGAACTATGAAAGTCAGATGGCAAAGACTTCCACTGCACCCATAGCTTCCTCCCAACTACAGAAAGAAACGAAACCAGTCAGCGAAAGAGTAGTTGCTTCCACATCGAAGTCTATCCCTAAAAAGATAAACCGAGAACAGGACAACAATAACTCAACAGCTCGTACCGGCAAAGATACGAATAAGACTTCCCTCAAGAAACAGCAAACCATCGCTAAATCGAACCCGAAAGGGAACGACAAAGCAAAGGTAGGCAACTCTTCTGGGACAAAGTCAGTTTCGTCCAAGAGGGCAAGATCGGAGGAGACAGCCAAGGCCGATGGTTCTAAAAAGTTTAAGACCAACAGCTTTGACAACACCCCGATCGATCTTCAAGTGGCCATTATTAGTCGAGAGGATCCGGATGGGAAAATCACGGCCAAGAACTGGTTACTCGTGGAAAACGAAATCCTAAAAGCCATGATGGCGACATCCGAAGACGATAGTGCTGAGGACTATACCTTCGACGGAGCTGGTTGGCGGAAAGGAGTAAAAGTGGTTTGCTGACCTCCTCCTGAAAGAAAAGGCAGACGTGGTGAGATATGGTCTCGGTACCGTAAGGGTAAAGAGGCATGAAGGCAAAGGGGAGTCAAAAGCTGCTGGTGGTGCAAAGTAATTTGCAGCACGCTAAAGCAGCAACGCACGACCTAATGCTCTACATGTCTCAGGAGAACGTGGATGTGGCCTTAATTCAAGAACCTTGGATTTGTAAGAATCAGGTACTAGGGTTGAGGTCAAAAAATTACAACCTTTTCCACTCCACGTCAGAAGGTGATATTAGAAGTTGTATTCTAGCCAAAAAATCGATTAATGCTTTCTTTTTATCTAGGTACAGCAACAGGGATAACGCGGCAATCAACGTTGAATCCAAGGAAGGCAACTTCGTCTTGGCGTCAACGTACATGCCGGGAGATGAAGGAAATCCTCCATCAAAAACGGTCCGCGATCTTGTGGATTACACCACAGCAAGAGGGACACCTTTGGTGATTGGATGCGACGCCAACGCCCATCATACACAATGGGGTGGCAAGGATATCAACAAAAGGGGTGAGTCAATTTTTGAATACATTCTCTGTTCTAATCTTATGTTATGTAATAGGGGCAATCACCCTACATTTCGTAACAAAATCAGGGAAGAAATTCTAGACCTCACTCTTATGAGTAATAATGATAAGATCTCTGCAGGGAATTGGAGAGTCTCCTCTGAGAAATCCTTTTCGGATCACTTAAGGATACTCTTTACCTTAGATAGGAGAATAAATGATATTAAACCTTTTAGGAACCCAACTAGGACGAATTGGACAAAGTATTCAAAATGGTTGATTGAACGAATCGATCCTCCAGAGGAAGAAACGCTTTCGGCAACCTCAATCATTGACAATGCTGTTCAAAATCTTACTAGTAAAATGAAAAAGGCATTTGAAAAACACTGCCCCATATCTCGTAACATTAAACCCACTAATCCACCATGGTGGAATAGCGATCTTAAGAAACGAAGAACAGGGGTCAGAAAACTTTTCAACAAAGCCAGACTGAGTAAATCGGAGGAAGATTGGAATTTATATAGATCCGAACTTAACTCATACACCAAAGAGTTAAGAAGGGCCAAAAAGGATTCATGGGCAAGACACTGTGAATCCATTGAGAACACAAGTGAGGCTGCGAGACTTCGAAAGATCCTTGCACACAATCCCACGATTCCGGGATACATTAAGCATCCCGATGGATCATGGTCGAACTCGAGCCAGGAAACACTTGAACTCTTTATGGAAACGCATTTCCCGGGCTGTAAGAATCATCAAGGACCGGGTTTTACACAACCACACACCTTAGATATCTTACAATCAGAACCAGAATTGGAACAGGTTATCACAGAGCAGAAGATTATGTGGGCAATAAACTCGTTCAAACCCTACAAATCAGCCGGACCAGATGAGATTATTCCGGCATTTCTTCAATATGCTCTACAGATAATCACCCCATGGCTTAGGGTAATCTTCAAAAGTTGTATCAAATGGAGATACGTCCCTATCAGTTGGAGGAGAGTTAAAGTAGTCTTTATTCCAAAAGCTGGAAAACCGACACACTCGACTGCAAAAGATTACAGACCGATAAGTCTCTCTTCGTTTCTCCTCAAGACACTAGAGAGAATTATTGATCTGCATGTTAGGGACCTACTCAAACCAAGCAACCTGTGCAACTACCAACACGCTTACCTGAAAGGTAAGTCAGTGGAGACTGCGTTGCCCGAGGTCGTCTCACAAATTGAGAAAAGTCTCGAGCACAAAGAATACACCATGGCAGCATTTTTGGACATCGAAGGAGCGTTTAACAACGTAAAAACGGAGTCCATTAAATCTGCTCTAGAAGAAGTTGGCGTTGAATCTGCTATTGTGGTCTGGATTTATACCATGCTCAATGGTAGAATCATTAGCTCGCAACTTGGGGATAGCAAAGTAGAGAAATCGGTTACAAGAGGCACTCCACAAGGAGGAGTAATTTCACCTCTTCTCTGGGTCCTGGTTGTTAACAAAATTCTCACAAGATTTAAGAATCAGGGCATTAAAATAGTAGCCTATGCGGACGACATAGTAATTCTGATATCGGGTAAATATCTTACCACCATCAAGGATATTATGGAATCTACACTTAAAGAACTATCTTCTTGGACAGCACAAAACGGTCTCGGAGTTAACCCTTCCAAAACCGAACTAGTCCTGTTTACGAAGAAAAGGAAATTGGAGGATTTTACCTCTCCAAAGCTTAACGATATTCCCCTGAAACTTTCCAACGAGGCTAAATATCTTGGAGTAATTCTTGATTCCAAGCTAACATGGAAACGTAACACAGAGGAAAGAATGAAAAGAGCATTATGCGCTCTCTACACATGCAAAAAAACCTTCGGTACACGGTGGGGCATGCGACCGCAGGTCATACAGTGGATGTACACGGCGATAGTTCGTCCCATACTTACCTATGGGTCGATCGTGTGGTGGACGGCCGTAGAAAAAAGAAGCTATCTCAAAAACCTGCATAAGGTACAGAGACTAGCCTGTTTAGCAATAACGGGGGCACAGAGTTCTACGCCACAGGCGGGGCTGGAAATTATTTTAAATCTTCCAGTCCTGGACGAGCACATAAAATGCACAGCAGCCAAAAGCGCAATTCGGCTTAAAGAAATGGGCTCTTGGAAGCACAGCAGTCATGGTCATGGGTCTATCCTGCAAAGGTATGACAAAGTGGCAGGGCTTAATGTGACAACGGACTACTTACCACCCAGAATAGATTTCAACAGATACTTCTCCACTACTATACCCGAAAGACAGGAATGGGAATCCAACTCACTAATTAGTGAACAAGGTATTTCATTCTACACCGATGGGTCAAAAATGGAAGAAGGAACAGGAGCTGGGGTGTTCTGTGAATCTCTCAATATAAAAGAATCATTCAAACTCCCAGATGAGTGTAGTGTCTTTCAGGCTGAGATTAACGCTATTGAAAAGGCGGCAGAATTGGTACGCACGAAAGAATTGAACTCGTCGGAGATCACATTTTTCGTGGATAGCCAAGCGGCCATCAAAGCTTTAGCCAGTGAGACTATAAGATCCAAAACAGTAACAAAATGCCGAGACATGCTGAACAATATTTGCAACACCAACCAAGTCAACCTCTGCTGGGTTCCTGGACATAGTAATATAGAAGGGAATGAAATGAGATGAACTGGCAAGGAAAGGGTCAGAATCAAATAAAAACAGCAGTAGCCATTTAAATTTGGGACCAAAAATCCCGATTGGCGTGATTAAAAGGAAAATAGACCTAATAACGAAAGAGCGAATCAATAACTCCTGGTCCTCCAGGGACGACTGCGTTATCTCTAGAAGTTTATGGCCTAAAATTAATGAAAAGGAAACTCGATATATGTATCTTATCGCTCAGTAAAAAGAACATCAGAATCCTGATAGGTGTACTGACGGGTCACTGTCCCATTGGCACAATGGCCATAAGAATGGGTGCATTTGCGCCAGATTTCTGTAGGAGCTGTCAGGATGTCGAGGAGATTGAAACCATTAAACACTTGCTCTGTGACTGTCCAAACCTCCAATCAAATCGCCTCCGCTACTTTGGAAACAGGTTTGTTGGTGAACTAGACGATCTAACGCAGGTCTCAATGGCAAACATGAGAAAATTCATTGTAAGCACAGGCTGGTTCGAAAATGAACCAATCTACATAAGACATTAGTTAGGAGCATCTCTGCTTTTATTAATAGGGGATCACAATGGACCAAAAGGCCCCGTGTACGCAACAGCCTTGTGCTGTGCACACCCCTCCTAACCTAACCTAACATAACCTAACCTAACCTAACCTAACCTAACCTAACCTAACCTAACCTAACCTAATGAGATAATACTCGTAATGTTCAAATGCATAAAATTGCCGTCTGGTTTCCGGAAAAGTATGAATTTATGCAAATAAACTTTAAAAACATTTTATTATTAAATAAATTTTTTATATAAGAAATTTCTCTAAAATTTTTCAAGAAAAAAATGTGGGATGCGAATTTTAAGTATTAAATAATATTCATTTTAGGAAATAATTTCAAAAAATTATCGTTCATAGGTTTTGAAGATATTGATTTTTAATTTTTTTCAAAAAAAAAAAACAACAAATATTTTTTCGAATATTTCTATATACAAAATTTTTTTTGAACTTAAGGGGACTCCTGGTGAAAATGTTTGGTTAAAATCCTTAGAGCCGTTAATGAGAAAGTCGAAAATAAAAAAACGGTTCTATGACAGGTACCTTTAATAACATTTTGCCCCAAAATTTTTTTTTGGCCAAAATGTAGCCCATGCCCATAACATGACGCTTAATTTTTTTTTATCAAAATCGTTAGAGCGGTTTTCGAGATAAATGAGATTTTGCATTACGGGTGTATGGGGGGTACCGTTAGTTTTGGAGCTAAAAGAAAATTAAATTTCTCCTCCAGGGAATCACCGAAGACCCTTAACTACCGAAATTGAAAGAAAAAGGTCCAGTGGTTTAGGCTGTAGTTCGAGGTACAGACATACAGACATACAGTAATACGGACATACAGACATACAGACACACAGACATGCAGACATACAGACATACAGACATACAGACATACAGACATACAGACATACAGACATACATAGATACAGACAGACAGACGGAATTGTCGGACCCACTTTTTTCGACTTCGCTATCATCGTAATGTCAACTTTGATCAAAATCTCGAGTTCGATTTTTTTCCAAATGCAGAACTTGCCCTATAGTACTTATATCGGAAGTAAAAATTTCAAACATTAAGAAAGTTACATTTATCATAATTAAGAATAGAACTAGTTTCAGAAGTTTCCTTTATATAATCTAAAAATTCAAACGATATACAAAGTACAAGATGATTTTTGGAGTTAGGTAAAGGAGGTGGAGTAGGACTGTCAATACTCACACCGAACTCATTATCAGTGAAAACTAAATCAAGAAAAAGAGGCTGCGTGCGACCCACACTGATAACTTCCCATTGTGGTAAAAAAACGTATATCGTTGAATCGTTCAGTCGTGTTAATTTTTTGCTCTATATTCTATTTCTTTTCTTATTAAAGTTTCATATTTAAACTTTCAAAATGACAAAAAAATGTGCTATGTGTGGCTTAAGATGTCTTGGTGACAAGTTTATTGAATGTCAAGGCTTTTGTGATTCAATTTTCCATAAAAAATGTGTGAAAATTCGTGACGAAACAATTAAAATTCTTCAATCAGAACCTAATCTTTCTTGGCGGTGTAATGCCTGTAGTAGTGTTAGTGGCTCTCTTTTATCGCTACTTGTCCAACTTAAAAATGATGTTGCGGTTATAAAATCTAAAATATGCAACAATGATTCCTTGATAATAAATTCGGATTCAAATATAGATACGGTTGTTAATGATCCCTTAAGTAACCCTGTCTTACAACAAATTCCTGCGGGCAACCCAGAAACAGTGATAAATGAGCTACAAACAAAAACAACAAATATTATCCCAACTAGAACATTAACAATAACAACATCATCATCATCGTCATCATCATCATCATCATTTTCGTCTTCTTCATATTTTCCGTCATCATCATCATCGTCTGTATCAACAAAAACAATAGATTCAATTATTTGCCAACCTAGTGTCGCAACTGGTTTTACATCTAATGCAATAACTGAACCCACGCAGCCAACAGCTTTACCCACAAGCGAGGTTATTATTTCATAGTCCGGGAGCTGGCGACACTTTTCAATGTCTAAGATGCGTACTCATGAAATATTTTTTTTCTTGTAGTTCTGAGGTAGGTGACGACGAAAATCGACTGCTGCCACCTGGGTAGTGGTGGGTTGATTTACTGTGAATTTTTTAAGTTGCAAAAAAAACCGAAAATTTGTCTAAAATGCGTACTCATGAAACCAGTGACATATGTTAGTTTAACATTTAAAATGATGAAAAAACTTGTGCTTACACTTGGGTGGTGGTGGAAAGTACCGCTGCCAGTTAAGGGAAGTTGGGCCCCCTCGTAATGCACTGTAACCTAATTTTTTTTTTCCTGGCCTTAAAATCTTGTAGACAAATTTTTTTTGATTGAATTTCATAAATAATTAGACAAAGATTACGGGAAAAATAGCACGTGCTTTAAAAGGTCATCTCTTAAGCCCCTTTTAGACGATCAGTTGTTCCCTCAGTTATCAGTTCAGTTGTCAGTTCAGCTAAAAAAGGCATTGTATTAAGACGTCAGTCCGGTGTTCAGTTGAGCTTGTATTCTGCTTCTCTCTTAACTGAATTGTGATAAAAAGGGTAACTTTTCTTCCATAAACATGGACACACGCGATAAATTTCAATGAAATCGACCAAATTATCATTCTGTTTCGACATATTGAAAAAAAAAACATGAACTCGAATGAGGACTGAACTGACAACTGAACTGAAAAGTATTTACACATCAGTTTAACTGATAACTGAACTGAAAACTTATGGGAATTTCATCAGTTTCAGTCTCAGTTTCAGTTTCAGTTAAACGCTTCAGTTTTTGCATTTAGACATCAGTTTAACTGAAAGCTTAACTGATAGCTGAACTGAAACTGAAACTGAAATGATCGTCTAAAAGGGGCTTTACCCTAAAAAAGGAGCAAAAGGGGGGAAAAACACTCTTTTGAAAGTTTTTTTTTTATCTCAAAAACTACATGCATTTTTATGAATCTGATAAAGAAATTTTAGATTTCATACAAACATAGACCAAATGATAAAATTAAAGAAAAAAATGGGGGGTGCCGGGGTTAAATGTTCCCTTTTTACGCATCTCAAAAACAAAATGTATTTTGAAGACTTTTTTCTTCTGAGGTTTTTTTATTCACAAATTCATACATACTTTATTATACATATATAAAATAACGGAAGGTACTTGGGGAGGGGAATACATTTTTCGAGTTTTTGTCATATATCATAACGAAATTCATTTTTAGTAATCCGCTAATGAGGTTTATTCTGAACACATTCAAAATCAAACAAATTCAAAACAAATCGAAAACAGAATTAATAAAATGCACGACTGGGTCGCACGAACTTGCTCCTAAGTAATCGACTAGGAATTTTAAAAAAGAATGTTATTAGAGAAAACTGTTCATAAGGATAAAATTAATTTTTAAATTCTTTTAGTAGTAAGAGAAAAAAACAGAATGCTATCCAACTATGAATTTATGCAAGAACAAAAATTATAAGTCGTTGTAGTGGTTTCTTAAAAAAAAAGCTTTTATATACAAAATTTTTAAAAGCTTTTTAAGTTTTTATTATTGTTCGAATAAAAATTAAGTTTACGAAAAGAAATATTGAGCCGTTTTGGAGATATCGAATTTTCAAAAAAAGAAAAAATAGATTTTTTTTTTCAAAAATTCAAAAAATATTTATTTTAAAGTTTTGAAATGCCATGTTTTTTAGACTTTTTAGAAGCTTCTCTATACAAGTTTTCATTAAGATCCGTTATGTGGATAATGAGAAATTCAAAATTCGAAAAAACTGTTCTATGGTAGGTACAAGCTGTAATATCTTAATTTCAAAATTTTTTTTATTAAACTAAAGATCGTAAAAATTAATTGAAAGAAAAAAAATTTTATCAAAATTCTAGGTGCCGTTTTCGAGAAAAATACGATTTTTGAAAGCCATTTTTTAACATTTGTATGGTGGGTACCTTTATTTTAAGGTAAAATAAAACTTTTTTTTATACATCTTGTAAATTATGCTGAGAAACTTTTATTTATCGAGTTTGAAAAAAATCTAGTAAAAGGTTTTCGAAATATTGAGTTTTGAATAAAAAATTTTCAAGTTTTTTTTAATAATCCAAAAAAAAAAAATTAAAAATTTGAATACACAATTCTATTCAAATTTTTGGGAAGCTTTAGTAAAAAAAAAAATATCAAAATCGGTCATACCGTTTTTGAGAAAATCAAAATAAAAAAAAATGGTTCCATGGGGGGTACCCTCAATAACCATTTTTCGGAAAATTTTTTTCAACCATTACCTAGCTTTAACTAAATAAAATTTTTTTGTATCTTTTTTTTTTAAATCTATCGAACAGTTTTTGAGAAAAAAAAATATTTACAAAATTTCGAAAAAAATTCGTGTGGCAGGTACCGTTATTTTTAGTCTTAAAAAAAAAAGAAAAAAACGTGTGGGGGTAAAAAATTAAAATTGATATCTACCAAGTTTGAAGAAAATTGGCCAAGCCGTTTAGGCTGTAGTTGAACCGACAGACAGACAGACAGACAGACAGACAGACAGACAGACAGACAGACAGAATTGCGAGACCCACTTTTTTAGTCTTCGCTATCATCGTAATGTCAACTTTGATCAAAATCTCGAGTTCGATTTTTTCTACGAATACATAACTTGCCTTATAGTACCTATAAGTCGCAAGTAAAAAGATGGATAAGAATATTCACAAACCAATAACATTTTTCCTAGTATACGTTCCTATCCGTTTTAATACTGTTTCTAATTAGGTACTAATTACCTAAAATTTTCCCGTCGCGACTTGCAGGTCACCTTAATCCCTCAAAGAACAACATACCCTTTTTATTCAGAAGACAAATAATACAAAACGCAATTTTTTATATGTTTTTCTTTTTTTTTTTAATTTCGTGTTCTTTAAAAATTATAACATTATACTCTCGTCTGAATATCCAAAAGTTTCCATTAAACAGGATAAATCTTCTTCATCAAAATCCTCACTTGTGCTGACTTGGGTGTTTCTTGATTCTTCTTCAGCATCAGTTTCCTCACTATCATTTTGGATACTAGAATCTATAAAATTGAGAAATAATTTCAAAAACAGTATAAAATGAAGAAGGAGTCTATTTTGTAATTACCTGCATAACTGATTTTCGAAAGATCTTCGAATACAACTTCTCTGACTGAAGTTGTTAATTGATTTTGTAAAAATTGACATTCGGGCTTCATTCACGTCGCTAAGCTGTTTGTAGCCGTACATACAGCAAACAAATTTCTCCAACTTTTGAATACATCTGCTTCAACATCTGGATAATTTTGTAGTCTTGAGAAGGTTTCGATGAATTGAGGAGAGTTTTGCAAAATTGTGAATGTTCGGATAATTCAGTTACTTCAATGTTTTCACTTTAAAATATGGAAATTTGTACGTTAATAGAATTTTAGTACAAACACTTTTCATTTAGATTCGAAACTATTGTTATTGCATGATTTTGTGAAAATAGATAAATTATAATTTAGAAATTATTTAGGTACACTTACTTTGTGATCACAGATGTTGAAAGTCCCGATATATTAGATTCACTTCTGGGTTCATTATCACATTGGTTATAATTTTTCCTTACTGCATTAAACACTTTGAATGGTAACCTTCACTTTTGCTTAAAATTGGTTGCAATTTAATGTCGCGCCCGGTTAAGTTATTTTCTTGACGAATTTTCAAACTTACAAGACATTTATCTAAACGTTCTTGAGTGAATAAAATAATTTTATCTTTTTTATTTCCACAAAAATCACAAACTGGTCGAGAATTAGCCATCGCACAAACTGATTATTGTTTACTGTCTTTATCTAAGAAAAAAAGAATTGTACTGAAAAGTTAAATATTTCGTGGTACTTCGTTAACTTCTTCTATGCATAATTAGAAACAGAATATGGCACAGGGAGGAACTTATACTTAAAAAAAACGGTATGTTGTTCTTTGAGGGATTAAGGTGACCTGCAAGTCCCGACGGGGAAATTTTAAGTAATTAGTACCTAATTAGAAACAGGATTAAAACGGATAGGAACTTATAATAGGAAAAAATGTTAGCTACCCAAGCAACAATTTTTAACCCTGGCTCCAGAAAAAACCGAGGTTACAAAAAGCCTAAGATAACTCTTGTCATAGTGGGACTAGAAATGAGATACTTTTTTACCCTAGTATGCTATACGGTAGAAAAAAACCAAAAATTATTTTAAGGCTGATTTCGGTAAAATTTTCTCTCTTGCACAACTTTTTGGTCATATATTGGATTAAAAAATTTAAACTGGTGATAATATTTGGATATTTTTTTAACCCTTTCAAAACCAATTTGTCATTTTTCTGGTTCCAAAACAACTATTTTTAAATCTAGGTTAAATTTAAACGGTTCTGGAACGGTTTTAGAACGGCTTTTTAGCCAATTTGTAACCCCTTGGTTTGGAAAACTTGAGTTCAAAACCGGTTATTAAGCCGCTTCCAACCCAAAAATTGTTGATTGGGTAGGTAGATATATTGGTTTGTGAATATTCTTATCCATCTTTTTAATTCTGTTTTCGATTTGTTTTGAATTTGTTTGATTTTGAATGTGTACAGAATAAACCTCATTAGCGGATCACTAAAAATGAATTTCGTTATGATATATGACAAAAACACGAAAAATGTATTCCCCTCCCCAAGCCGCCTCCCTTATTTTATATGTGTATAATAAAGTATGTATGAATTTATGAATAAGAAAACCTCAGAAGAAAAAAGTCTTCAAAATACATTTTGTTCTTGAGATGCGTAAAAAGGGAACATTTAACCCCGGCACCCCCCATTTTTTTCTATAATTTTATCATTTGGTCTATGTTTGTATGAAATCTAAAATTTCTTTATAAAAATGCATGTAGTTTTTGAGATAAAAAAAAAACTTTCAAAAGAGTGTTTTTCCCCCCTTTTGCCCCTTTTTTAGGGTAAAAGATGACCTTTTAAAGCACGTGCTATTTTTCCCGTAATCTTTGTCTAATTATTTATGAAATTCAATCAAAAAAATTTTTTCTACAAGATTTTAAGGCCAGGAAAAAAATAATTAGGTTACAGTGCATTACGAGGGGGCCCAACTTTCCTTAACTGGCAGCGGTACTTTCCACCACCCCCCAGGTGTAAGCACAAGATTTTTCATCGTTTTAAATGTTAAACTAACATATGTCACTGGTTTCATGAGTACGCATTTTAGACAAATTTTCGGTTTTTTTTGCAACTTCAAAAATTCACAGTAAATCAACCCACCACGGGTGAGCCTGCAGCAGTCGGTTTTCTGTTTGTCGGGCACCTAAATTACACAAAAAACATAAAATCATGAGTACGCAAATCTTACAATTTTTTGTGTCGCCAGCTCCCGGACTATCAACAAAATTGCATGCAAATAAAATGCAGGAGAATAAAAAACGATCAGGTCAACGAACTCTTACTGGTAACTGCACTGATCTTGATAACACAACGCTATTATCTCTTTCATCTGTGCCAAAAATGAAATTCTTAGGTTGCGCGTACAGTGGTGCGACAAAGCGATGCGATACGAGAAGCGATGCGACAAGCGATTCGAGATGCGAGAATTAGATGCGAGATAGTGCGCACAGTAGAAGCGATATTTTCTGCGGTTATGTTGTTAATCCCTTTATAATTATTGCCACCAAAATTGTAAAAAGTTGCACCACACAACACAAGCACTGAAATAACAAAATTTTACTCTTTTGATTTTTTTTTGAAACCTCAAAACAAACAATATGCGCCTTCTCGCACGAACTCGCTTGAAAAAGTGGTCAGAACAGTTTGTGTGCGAGATGCTTGCGATAGGCATGCGAGAAACTCGCAACACTCGCATCAAATATAGCTCCACTGTGCGCACGTGTATAAGAATCAATGTAAATATTTTTCTCGCACGCAAACGCTTCTCGCATCGCATCGCTTTGTCGCACCACTGTACGCGCAACCTTACACCTCTCTCATTTGCAAACAAATGTCACTGAGGAGAACATAATTTCTTTCGTAGCACATAAGCTTAAATTGTCCAATAAAAATAATGTGCTTTTCTGCAAGAGATTGACTAAGAGAAATATTGAAGTTTCAACTCTTCGTTTTGTAAATTTTAAACTCGGCGTCCCAGAGATTTTATTCGATGAATTATTTAATGCCTCTTTTTGGCCTTTGGGAGTTCGAATAAAAAATTTTAATCAACGCCAAAAATCAAAAAACGAGGACGCTGTGACCCAAATTTTGGAAAATTGACATGTGCTTCATCGTCTTCCTTAAATCCGTCACAACTGAAGGTTTTCTATCAAAATGCTGGAGGCTTACGCACCAAAACCAATGATGTTTTTATTTCTTCAATTGCACATGACTATGACGTTATAATTTTGACAGAAACCTGGTTGCAAAAAGATATTTTCTCATCTGAACTGTTTGATCCGTCATATGTAGTTTACCGAATGGATCGTACTGCTGAGTCTGGAATGGTTCGAGGAGGAGGAGTATTGATTGCAGTCCGTAGTTCATTTAGTAGTAAAGAGATAAGTTTTCCATCGATTTCAGTTCATTTTGAACAATTATGTGTTAAAGTTTATTCAAATAATGTACTTAATAATTTAAATAGATTTGAATATTTCTTCATTGTTAATTACATAAGACTAAGAAGTAGTTTAGATTTATATATTGAATTGGTTTCAAACGTTAACAATTTTGTGAAAGATTTGTCAT
The DNA here is from genome assembly GCA_963931855.1 of Philhelius festivus. Classification (NCBI taxonomy): domain Eukaryota; kingdom Metazoa; phylum Arthropoda; class Insecta; order Diptera; family Syrphidae; genus Philhelius; species Philhelius festivus. The sequence continues at coordinate 3,294,051 of OZ007556.1, read as the reverse complement.
CCAATCAGTACCCATGCATTTTTGGCGATTTTAATCTTGGTGACATTGATTGGCGTTTTCAAGCTGATGAACAATTGCTTATACCATTTAATGTTACTAAAGATGTGGAGACGGAATTGGTTGACAATTTTTTTTCGCTTGGGTTAATTCAAATAAACCACGTTAAAAATAGTTTACATAGATTTCTTGATCTTGTTTTCATTTTTAATGATATAAAATATAAAGTTTTTGAAGCGAACTTTCCTATAGTTAAAAATCAAATTCATCATAAAGCTATTTTTGTTATCTTAGATTTTTATAACTTTCAAAATTTAAGTGATGTAAACAATAGTTATTTTTATAATTATAAGAAGGCTGACTTCATTTCATTGAATAATTATTATAATTCTATAAATTGGAAATCGGTTACAGCCGATCAATCCTTAGATAAAACGTATTCAATTTTTAAGAGTTATTTGTTTGAGGGAGTTCACAAGTTTGTCCCTTTGGTCCGAAAAAGAGCGTCTTTTAAATATCCATGGTTTAATAAACGGCTAAAGAACTTGGAAAATGTTAAAAATAAAGCTTTTAAAAAGTATAAGTTATCAGAGAACTTTGAAGACAGAACTCATTTTATTCAGTTGAGAAGAGAATTTGATTTTTTAAGCAGGTTTCTCTATTCTCAATATTTATGTTCGATTGAAAGAAATATTAAATATAACTCAAAATCTTTTTGGGTTTTTTTGAATTCAAAACGTCAAGTTTCTGAATTTCCAATTTCTATGGAATTGGATAATGCATGCTCGTTCGATAAAAAATCTACATGTGATCTTTTCGCAAACTATTTTAAATCAAATTATAATGAAGCAATTATAGATAATTGTTCAGATAAGTATAATGAAATTAGTTGCCAAGTTGATTTTGGTTCTTTTTCTTTAACAGATCAAGAAGTTTTAGATGGTTTACTTCATCTTGATTTAAACAAAAAAGCCGGTGTGGATTTGATTCCACCACTTTTGCTTTCCAAATGTGCTTCTTCGCTTTTCAAAATTTTGAAAATTGTTTTTAATACATCGCTTCATACTGGCGTTTTCCTTCAAGAATGGAAACTTTCTTCGATTAGTCCAATATTTAAAAGTGGTCTTAAGCATTTGATTAACAATTATAGGCCAGTATCTAAACTTTCAGCCGTACCGAAACTGTTTGAAAAATTAGTTTATGATAGGCTTAATTTTGCAGTTAAAGGCATTATAACAACAAGACAACATGGTTTCTGCAGTGGTCGATCCACTACTACAAATTTATGTCTTTTTACGAATTTCTGCGTCCAGTCATTGGAGCATAAATTGCAAGTGGATGTTTTATACACAGATTTTATAAAAGCATTTGATAGAGTGCATCACAGGCTTCTTATAAGAAAGCTTGAGAAAATTGGGTTAAATCTCGGTTTTCTTAAATGGCTGGAATCTTATTTGTCAAATCGAAAGCAGATTGTGGAAATTGACAATGACCAATCATTTCTTATTGATGTTTTGTCAGGTCTTCCGCAAGGTAGTCATCTAGGGCCACTGCTTTTTAATCTCTTCGTTAATGATATTGCGGACCTCTTAGAATTTACCAATTGTCTAATGTTTGCAGACGATTTAAAACTATATCATCAAATATCCGTAAAGGAAGATTGTGAAAACTTTCAAAAAGATATTGATAGATTATTTCAGTGGTGTAGATATAATCATCTCGATTTAAATATTTCCAAATGTAAAATCTTTAGAGCCTTTCGTTCAACACCAAGAGTTATATACAGTTATAGACTCGGCAACGAAGTTTTATGTACTGTTAGTGAAGTTAAGGACCTTGGAGTTATTTTTGATACAAGGTTGTCTTTTATATCACATATAAATTTCATTGTATCGAAGGCAAATTCACTTCTTGGTTTTCTAAAGCGAAATACCCTAGTATTTAGAGATTGTTATACGTTAAAAGCTATTTATACTTCTTTAATAATACCTATACTTGAATATTGTTGTGTTGTATGGTCTCCATTTTATGTAAACTCTTCTGATAGGATTGAAAAAATCCAAAAAAGATTCACAAGGTTTGCATTGAGGAAATTGGGTTGGTCAGAAGATCTACCCCCTTATAAGTCAAGATGCGCCTTAATAGATCTCAAATCGTTAAAAACCTGTAGAGACACTCTCTGTTCACTTTTTATCAAAGATATCGCTAATGGAAGAATTAATTCACCCGAGTTATTAAATCTTCTAAACTTTTATGTTCCAGAGAGAAATCTTAGAAACAGAAACGTTCTTTTTCTTGTTTCCAATCACAGGACGAACTATGGACTTAATGAACCCTTAACTCGTTCACTGAGAAATTTTAATTCTATTAGTTATGAAGTCGACTTTCAAATGAATAGAACTGTTTTTAAACAAATTGCTCTAAATATTTTTAATAGAAATCAATGATTGTAATATATGAATTATTGTTAAAGTAATCAACAGATAAATATCCATTGATAAATAAATAAATAATAATAATAAAATAATAATAATAAAACCTTGGGTAGAATTTTACATCTTTTTCATGGACAAAAAGATAAAAACATATTGTGACGTTTTCTTCAATTTTCTTTTTTCTTTTAATTTTTGCGGATAACATAGCTTACTTATTTGTAACAATCGAAGAAATGCTGCGAATGATGCACTGTCTTAAAAGCTTAAAAGATTCTACTTAAATCTGATTTCTTGGTTACCAGCCCAAAACTGCCAACTAAAATACTCCATTAAGAAACAACAATACCACCATTGTTCTCTTACAAAGTTAAAATTTTAAATATGTTTTAAGGAACTAGATATGGACGATGGAAGACTACCTTAACAAGTACTGAAACATACGCTGTCTGCTAGGGAAAATCTTTTCGTAAAGTACGAGCAGCTGGGAACTGAATTGGGTGAACTTATGCATTCAATCCTATACAAGCACTGCGAGTCTGAGTAATATTTTTAATGCTATTTTTTAAAGGATAAGTCTCACTACTTATGAACAATTTAAATAAGAAGAACAATCTTTACAGTACAAAACTATCTGCAGCAAACTGAACTTTCACATTTTAAAGAAAATAGGCACATATTTCAAAAACTGCTATTCGCTCATTACGATGAACGTAATATTTAAAGCATGAGTTGAAATTACCAATTTTAACTATGTACATTCCAAGGAGACCGGACCAACCAATTTCATATTATGATCTTTGCAATCTTAAGGAAAGAAATGATTTATATTCCATTTAATTGTAAGTTGCCCCATCTTAAAGGAAATACGAGTGAGTTATTTAGGAGAATACTCGATCGAAATGAATGCAATCCTAGACATTTTCAATGGAAAATAAGATTGGCGAATCTTATATAAATACACGGCAACTGCGCCGAGTTACAGAAAATGTATTATATAAAAGGAGTTTTAGGGCCATCTTTTTCACTTCTGTTCAACTTGAGGCAAACTCTCAAGTTGAAATGCAAGTTGATTCATTCTTTTTTTTTCACAATTTTTGTTCTCAACTTCCGAGTTGAAAATCTAAAGTTGATCAACTTCAGATTTGAAAAATATCCCTGGGATAATTGTTAAAATAAAATACAAACTGTCACTTTCAAAATTAATTTTGAATTTATTCGGTCAATCACATTGATTGTTTGTGTGATATGTATGTGTGATGAATGATTTTCTCCCCGATCTATGTACGAGTACCTAAGGCTAAACATAAAGTTATTACTAATGGGGAACGAATGTGTGTCATGGTTGTCTTGTCATGGATGTTGCCGTTTCCCCCAAAGGTATTGTTGATGGTACATTTGTGGCAGCTAAATCAGCAAATCCGGGTATTTCAGGAGCAGGTTCTGAAACTTGCTATGTTGTGAATAACAGCGCACATGATGATGAGTTTTGCCGTTTCTGTCACCTAAGGTCGGAAGCCAACACTGAAAATCAGCTTTTCCAAATGCCATATGAACGCTCAACTCAATTGCGAGTGCCTATATGCAATGCATTGTACAAATTCTCATCAGTGTTTGTGACATTTATAAAAGGTGTTCCGGGATAACTTGTGTTTGAATAACCTGAGTCGGCAATGGTGATAAAGTGACCAAATTTACCTATAAAAATCATCTTTTCGATCGCGATAAGTCAAAAAAAAAATATTGATCATGTGCTGAGCTTTATGTAATATACATATTAATGTCTATGCACTTATTTGTACTTAATGTTTAATACATTATGCATACAAAAAAAAAACTAATATTACCTGCCAGCGAGCTACAATATCATTTATTTTAAAATTCGCAGACGCCACCGTCTGCACATTTAGTGAAAACCATCCCTTGCGATTTCTAAAGGTTTCTGCATCACTTCCACCTGGTGGTTGAATGCCAATTGTCCTAGGAAACTTTGCTCTAGCGAAAATCTCCAGTGCTGCTTCAAGCTTTTCCTCGTGTGTTTCCGCCATTCGAATGAACCACGGTGCTAGATTGGCAATTGTTTTTTAATTTGTATGAGTGTGAGTGCCAGGACTCACGGTTAAGATGTGTAAACATCAACGTTCGTCCGAGTGCCGAATTTTTGTTATCGAACGTACCCAATAAACATACAATGCAATGGTACTAGTTTGTGACTTTAGATATATTCACATGAAAGCCACTATTTTTCCACAATTTATCCCTTCCACTTATACTTAAATCCAAAAATATCTCTTCATAGCTGTACATAACGCTTTCCACCTAAGCACATGTATTTTTGGACCATGTCCTGTAAGAACGTTTTGAAATAATCAACTATTTTGTTGTCTTTCCTTATTTCTAGTAAAATAATTATTTCGGAACGAGTCCAAACACATTTTTTTTGTTCATTTTCCATTATTACTTGTGTTTAGGATACTTTTAATGTAATAATCAAAAAATTATAATGTGAATTTAAGATTAATGGGATCAAAAACACTAGTTAACAACTAAACCCGAATAACAACATAAAAAATTGTGTCGATGAACTATTTCTGTGTAACATATAATTATATGCACCTGCGCGGACATTCAACTAAATAGTTCATCTGTTTTCTATAAGCAACCAAACAGTTGTGCAACTAAAAATTGAATGTGCGCGCAATCGTTTAGTTTGTGTCAAAACACAAACTTTTTAGTTGCTCGAACCAAGCAGTTTCGAAACTAAAAATTGAATGTGCGCGCCTAGCCTAAGAGTTTACTTTTTTGTTCGTCATCCATTTAAATTATGTCAGATGAAATATTTTACATAATCACAGCTGATTATGATAACAGAATTAGTTCAGTTTCATAACAGATCTCGTTTTCGAAGTAGCATAAGGCCAGGCGCGCACATTCAATTTTTAGTTTCGGAACTGTTTAGTTGCCAAAATGAAACATATGGGCTTATATGGAACGCCGCGCACTTAAAGCAACTTGATTCGAGCAACTAAAAAGTTTGTGATTTGACACAAACTAAACGATTGTTTAAAATTAATTCGCTACAGTTGAGCTGTTTTCTATAAGCGCAAGAGAGAAAAGAGTGCGAGCGTGAGTAAAGAGTTGCCAGTGCGCGGTTCTCTTTCAACTGGTGATTAAACTATTTGATTTCGATCACAGTTGCCAGTGCGCGACTAGCCTATCAGACTTTTATAAAAGTTCGAACCTCTGAATACCAATCATAAAAGATCTTTTAAGGTGGAAATCTTTTATGATTCATAACAGAAAATCTATAGCAGAATAACAAATGTGGCAGAATAGGCCTAATAATTGATCGAGAGGTGAAGAAATGTTGAGGGATTGAATTAAGTTCTAGCCAACAATGGAAAGTAATAAAATCGAGATTTCAGTACTCAAAGTCTCCAATGTAAACACGATGTCGTAAGTACGCAATATCAACAATGTAAACATGGTGTTAAATGCAATCGTCGGTAAGGTAGATTGCTATACGGAACGTGTAACCGTAACGTGTAACCGTAACGGGTTACAAGGGACGTATAAGTTTTACACACGTTTTCGATTCACTCTACCGCCGGGAAAGATGTTTACACATCAAAAATTATTTAATCATTGGCATAAACATCACACCAGTTAACGGCACGCTCTCTCCATCTCCATCTCCCACTTATCCACTTGCCTTGTAGTAACTGTCGCTTGCTACCGATTGGATGTCTCTTGCGATGATTCTTGTAATGGATGGTTAAGTGACATCTGATGTATGGTTTAATTGTGTTTGTATGTCTTGATTGATTTCAAATATAAAGCGTTCTATGGGCATAACACCTAGAACGGTTTGTATTATGAATTTAATCCATTGGACCTACACTTCACGGTTGAATTTAGATCGTCAGATTTGTGTTTTGGGTGTCTGTGATTTTTTGGAATGGTAAGTTATTTTTGTGTTGTGTTTACCAATTTTTGTGGGCTAAGAATTAATTTCTTTGACGTATATGGCCATTCTGTTAAGTACAGACCAGCTGTTTTAGCATTAGGTGAAACACAGGTTGGTGCAAACACTGATCTTTCAGAATTTAGCCTGCCTGGCTGTAACCTAATGCCTTTACTCTTTCGCCATCACGGCCTTTTAGTCCATGATGTTTAGATATGATGTTGCTTGCCAGAGTCTTCCTTAATACGGACATTGGTCTAATACGAACTTTAACTTCATGTGACTCAAATTTACTGTCCGCAAGCATATCATCTATTATTGTTTCATTTAAAGGAGTCCAAATCTGGACAGCAATTCAACTCTTAATGAGTTTGATGCGCTGTCTGATTCAATTTCCCGAATTGTTTCCTAGTACCCTCACTCTGAAGTCGTTATTGCGGGCGACTTTAATGTGCACAATTCAAATTGGCTCCGCTATTCAGGACAGAGAACACCCGAGGGAAGATATGTTGAGATCTTTGCTGAGATGCACCACCTTACTCAGCTGTTAGATGAGCCCACCCGAATACCAAATGTTGCTGGGCAAAACGCTCACACTCTTGATTTGTTTCTTACTTCTAACCCTGATACCATAACGGTAAAATCTCTAAAATCCGCTGGTCCTGACGGTATACCCCCATTCTTCTGAAGAGGTGTTTTTCATCGCTGGTAAAACCATTGCGTAAGCTTTTTCATCGCTCCTACTATTCTGGAATCTTTTCTAGAAGATGGAAAACAGCATTTGTCCACCCCGTTCCTAAAAAAGGTTACCCTTCCTCGTCTTCGACCAATTGCACTTACGTCCCTTCTTTCCAAGGTCATGGAATCGCTGATAAATCATTAGCTCAAGAAATATCTCGAAGATCGAAAGCTTCTTAATGACCGGCAATATGGCTTTCGCAGCAATCGTTCCACTGGTGATCTGATGGCAAATCTCACCGAAGAGTGGAACAGATCTCTACATTGTTTTGGAGAAAGTAAGATTATTGCGCTTGATATTTCTAAGGCATTTGATAGAGTTTGGCACCAGGCTCTCTAATCGAAAATGCGGATTAGAAATTACCTTCTAGATCGTTCAATACATGTTATATTGGATGGTTTTAAGTCTGATCTTCACAAAATAAATGCTGGTGTTCCCCAAGGTTCAGTTTTGTCTCCGACTCTCTTCCTCATTTTTATAAATGATCTCTTGTCTGAAACTTCTAATCCACTTTATTGTTTTGCCGACGACTCAACTCTCAGCATTTCATACGCGTTCCCAAATTCATGTCCATCTTCTTCGGACGTGAATTGCAACGGTATCGTATGATAAGTTCATTAAACTCCGAACTTTAAAGCATTGTTAAATATGGTATTAATATGGTATTAAAAACCGCGTGGAGTTTAATGCTCCGAAAACTCAATGCTGTCTATTGTCGTTAAAGCAAAATATATCCCCTATGCCATTGTCCTTAAATGGCACTTGCATCGAAGAAACGAAAAAGCTCTTAGTACTCGGTATGTGTCTCAATGACGATCTTCGTTGGAATGATCACATTCTCGAGACCACTAAAAATGCTGCTAAATGCTTAGGATTTCTATATCGATGTAAGAAATTTTTCACCCCTTCTGATCTGGCTACCATTTATAAAGCATTTATACGTCCAAAACTTGAGTATAGCTCACACCTTTGGGCAGGTGCAGCACAATCTTCTCTCCATTTATTGAGAGCGTTAAAACTGATAGGAAATAGAGCTATCATGGATTTATTCCCATCTTTTGAACACCGTCGGAATGTTTCATGTATTTGCCTGTTTTATCGCTTCATTCACAAGCAATGCTCACTCGAAGTAGCCAGTTGCATTCCTCCCCTTTATCTATTCACCCGTGATACCCGCTTCGCTAGGAATGCTCATCAGTTCACCCTAGAGCCTTACCGAGATTCGTTTTTTAGTCGCACAACACGATTATGAAATAACTTACCTGGCACAGTTTTCCCTCGCCGCCGCTTCAATTTGCAAACATTCAAAACCAATGTTCATCGTCACCTCCTTTCTCTCCCTCCCTAATTTCCCCATCACCGTGCTGTGTTTAACATTATAAGCATTATACATTGAACGCGAGTGAATTATAAAAAAAAAAAAAAATTAGGGGTCTGGGATTCGAAGTTCAACGCTTCGTCACAACCAAATAATATATCGAAAGTAAAAACAATGCCATAAGCATGTTTTATTATAAATATATCGCACATGTATTCTATTATAGTCCAGTTGTAAGAGCCATTAAAATCCAACAAGATTTCAATGGATTCTTAGAGATTCAGCAAACTGGAGCAAATTACCCTCGTTTTAAAGTATTTCTGACTCTAAATTCGAATTCAGCGCATGAAATTATATAAACTCTTAAAACCCATATCTTTTTTAATTCTAAAAAATGTGCAACTAGCACACAATATATGCAAAGATCACATTTTAACTTAAGTATATAATTTATTTATACGTATATATATATATATGAATATACATAAATAAATAATCACATATAAAATATCAGAACTATTTTTGGTTTTAAAATAAAATTATGATTCCTTTTCCTCAACACCAATGACCGAAGAAACAATCGTAGTATTTTCTAAATTCGGTTTTTGAACTGGTTTTCGTCCACCAAATATAAACTTTTCCAAAATTAAAATTGGCGATTCGAGGGCAAGTGTTACATATATGGCTATGAAAATTGTAATCCCGAATGCACTCCAAAAATATAAGAACTGAAATTACCAAACAAAAAGTAAGAAAAAGATTTAGTTTTCAAATTGTAACCAGACAAACCTGATTATAAACAGAAAAATATACTTCTGTGCGTGTCATTCCAAAGTGCATTTGTTCAATTGCCATATGCATCATGTACATGGCATAAGTCAGACGTCCAAGTGGCTGCCAAAATGGATGCGATAAGAATGTATCAACAAATCCACCATATCCATAGTAACAAGCAAATGTTATCCATGCATGAGCAAGTCCCCAAGATATGCGCTTGAAGCCCTCGTACATTGCAGCCTCGAAAACGGTTCCTTGACCATTGGCACTTAAAGAGAAATATGGTCCAAAAATTACAGCTGTTATGGTGAAGAAACATGTGATCCAAGCAATAAGTTGAACAATCTAGAAGAAGAGGTTATGAGTGGGAAAGTGGTGGAACGAATTTTGTTGGCAATATTGATATATTTTTTTCCTGTTTCTTAAATTTATACATCAAAAGCTTGTAAGACACTCAAACTTTATCGATTTTAAGTCATGAAACATAATTTATCTTGAGTTTTCTCGCCGTTAAATAGAAGAATTTTTCTTCATAATCCTTATTAGCTCTACGAGCTCAGTGGTGAAAATGGCTTATAACTTACTTTTGAAATTTTAAAAGTTGACTGACGATTTTTATGCAGAAAGTAACCAAAACCAAAGCCAAGTAACCAAGTTGAACATCTTGTATGCGTCGGAATGTAGACCTTCTCCCATTCATGCGGATTTACTCTTAAAAATTAATATAAGCGAAGTTTTAAGTTTATTAAGGAAATGCTAAAAAATCTGAAAAATCAAAATTTTGTTTGAAAACTTTGCTTTTCTAAATTCTGTTGCTTCAAATTGAGTTCGTATTAAATATTGTTATATTTGAATAATATTTCTTTAATTTTTAACATCTATGAGATTTATGAGTAATCCCAGAAATATTGACAAAAAAATATTTGAATGTTCCCATAAAATATAAACACACTTTCGTTAAATTTTCCATAAATTAATATTAATAATATGAGTTCTCGTTTTCTTGAATTACATTACTCTTGTATTACAAAGTATGGATAAAGTCTATTTACCTCATTTAAGATCAGATTTTAAGATTCACGAATAAAGCACTTTATAACTTACCCTAAAGCGAGCCCGACATAACCCTCGGCAAAGTAGATTCCAATGACACAAGCAATTGATGATAGTCCCAGAAAAAGTAAGACCGGTGCAAACTTTCTTCCCCACTTCCACATCGGAATCAAAAGAAGCGGTGAAAGGGCATACAGTTGGAAATCAATGGCTAAGTACCAAGCTTCGGCATAACACTTGGAACAAAAGGAAAGATTTTAATAAATTATTTCGTACTTCCAATTAAAAATAAAATTCACGACTGGATCACACGAATCAATATTTACATATTCTTAAAAGAAAGCAGAACATGATCAAGTAAAAGAGTACCTTCGTATCCTGAATGTAGTAATTCTGGATGTAAAGCATAATTGGCCACCAACTTGTGCCATCGCAGCCATTTTTTCCCATCTGAACATCTTTTATTGGACCCGTGTAAACAAGCTTGTTTACACTGTAAGCCATTAATAGTCCTGCGCCTAGGACCGGAGTAAGTCTAAAGTATCGATGGACGATGTTCATTAAGGGGTTGATTTTTCCAGCCCTTTAAATTTAATTTATAAAAATCAATGCATCGAAAGACTTAAGAACATTTTATTATTAACGTTTTATCGAGTTCTCTGAATCCAATCCAAGCGACTAAAAGTCCTCCCATAAATAGGAACGTGTCCACTGATATACTTGCATTCAAAGCAGGAAAAAACTCAAGACTGTACAGCCACTGAAAATATAAATAAAATAGTAAACATTTTTAATAATAGACATAAAACAGCACTCAATTGTGTTTTAATCACAAAAGTTAGGCAAGACGCAGTTTTAGTTTAAAAATCGACACAATATGCGTATTGAAAACGTTGTGATGAGTTCCAGCGAGAGCGCCAGAACGAAGTGCCTTAGTGGGCTTAATACCTTTTCATTTTGTGTCTATAATTCAAAAAATCCATTTAAACCGCCCTAAATCTTCTAGGCGGATTTGTTTATAATAATTACCTTGATATTTAAAAACTAGTGCTCTGTATACTCACATGTATGTGATCCTGATTGTTGATAATTGGAGTTCCGTGAATATTTGTATAGGTGTGATGATTCATAATCCAAAGTGTTGATAGGACTCGAATTCCAGTAAGACAATCAATGTTGTTTCTAGATTTTTTGGTGCTTATCGCGAAAAGTCTCTTTCCATTTGTCAATACCGAGAATGCCAACAATATTGCAATAGGCTTTTCTGGAAAACATAAGAAACAGTAAAATAATTCTTTTTAAAATCTTTAGAAAATCATAGTTACACATATTTCTAATCGATGTGTTTCACAGCCCAGAATTAAGGCTACACCTTTCTTTAACTTGAATTAGAATTTGACTTCACAAAAGGAAAGAAATGTCACTGACATTTGAAATAGTTAGGGGCTTTTTTTACTTAGGCTGTGTTATGAACACTTCATATGATGCTACTGAGGTCAAACGTGTCGTTGGAAATATAAAGGCAATTGAATAGTGAAGACCACTCTAATTTTGTGATAATTACCTGGGACGCTACCAGTTAGAAGAGAGCGACTTATCCCTTCCCAAGGAACTCTAAATAATCTATTTTCTTAAAGAGATAGACTCGATCTTTAGGTAGCAGTGCAATAAACTCCTCAATATTCATTCATTTAACTATGTAGTCTTATGTCAGCAAATAAAATCTTTATTTTTAAGATGCAATTATCATCCCAGTCCTGAGGTATGGTCATGGAATTGGACTTATCCTAAATACTTCGAGGATTTGTCATTTGGATTTGAATAGCTAACCTCGGTCATAACTGTCCCACGTAATAGCCGTTACCCGAAGTAGTGCTACTATGATTTCGATTCAATACACACTTCTTTTTGCGCCAAAATTTACAGTAACGTAACCTTACAAAGATCCTCAAGATAAGATCACATTGCATTTGGCTCAAATGCAGGTGTAATGAGGACTTTTTGGCCCACGATGGTCCATAAAATTAAAACTGAGCGGTAGTGGATTAGAATTTTTAAAAATCGATTGTTGGGGTATTGAGACTTTCTTTTGGATATTTTTGTCCCACTTTTTATGCATGTACTTGGTTGAACTTTACATTAAATTTAAATTGAAACATGAAAATTTAAAGGGAAAAAAATTTGTTCATACGTACACTGCCTCTTCCGAGGAATTGACAAATCCTCCAAGGACATCTTTTGTCAGGAAAAATGCCCCTCCAATACTTGTAACAAGCACACAGGAATGGTTGAGAGTTGAAAGTTACTAGCTTCTGGTTCTCTACGAAGTGTTCCACCACCAAATTTTTACTTCAGTCTTCACAAAAGTACGCTACAGTTCTTAATATAATATTGGATCCGTGGTTTTGGGTATAAAGAACTTGAAGGTATCGATCTGTATTGAGATGAGTACAAGAACTGCTTTCTTTCATCTTAAAATCGGTTGCAAGTGAATGCCAACTACACAGTTTTGTCACCTATCGCATAGGCTTATACGGTCGAAGGGAAATTATTACCAAAAGCATCAACCAAATCGGCTTGTTTCACAAACTTAACGGACTTGAGCATTCGAAAAAAAAATTGTTTCTATTACAACACACCTTAACTCTCTGAGCTTACTTTCTACACAGAACCAGTCTACTTGAATCTAAAACATATTTTTGTTTTTGAGTCTGCGTTTTCCGAAATAAATTCTCCTGTAGAAGCGGGATATATTTCCTTAAGACATCTTCAAGGGTCATTTTCCAAAGTATTGAAACTTTACTCTGGCAGAACTCTGAAATATGTACTTTTCAGTAAGTATACGCCCGAGTAACCCAATGGAAAATATTAATCATGTTTGAAATTCATGAATAATGGTCATATCAAAAGTTTCGGTGGTGTAGACATCATGGCTTAAAAACATCAAAAGTCCACTGACTATAACGATTTTGAGTAAAAATAAAAAAAAAGTCGCTGCAAAGGCTGAATGTTGTTATTTGTAGATTGAATTTACAACTTCCTTAAGCATAAAACAAACCTGGAGAAGCAGACCTGTAACCTGTCTTCCTATTTATTTTTTTAATCACATACTTGTTTTCTTAACTGGTGGCACTCCATCTTATCACATTTTATTAATTAAACACTTGAAATAATGGTAATAAGACTCTTTCATTTTTTTCTAGCTAGGTACTTACTGTCTGAACAACTCGTGTAGAAATCATAACATGAGCTCAACACCATTAGGATCGTTAGAATGCCAAATATTGATCTGAAATAAAATTTAATATAGCCCCCAACACATTTCGTTACATAAAATGATAAAAAAAATCCAAATACATACATGCCAATAATATTCATTGTAGACAGTGGTGGAATTTTTCCATCCGAACAAAGCCCAACAGCAATTCTAGACAAGGATCCTTCGAATTTACCACTAACTGATTCCTTGAAAATTGATGTTAATAACTCGGAACTGCAGTTATCAGGAACGCATATTCCAGTATTTAGAGTCGCATCAAGATTCCACCAGTGTATTTCATGTTCTGTTGATTGTTTCTCCTGAAGAAGAATTCTTACAAAGCAATATTGACCATTCACCACACCAATTAATTCATTTAAGGTCACAGAAGTTTTAACACACTGATCGTAGTTTCCCATATCATATTCGTTTCCCGATTGAATACCAGATGGCAAATGTCCCCATGCATCTAAAACTGATAAAAGACATATGGGACAGTTTTGAGATAAATTAACTTAATTGAAATAGGCACTAGTTTGTACTCGATTTCTGAATACTGGAGTATTCATACTAAAGACCGTTTAAAATAACAAAATACTAGATTCTAAGGTTAGGCCTCTTTCTTCAATAAACTGAACAATCATTAATTTGTTATTATTTACAACAAATTTAGAGTACCAAATTTTCACTACACTTACATCGAGAAACTTGAAGACTCGGAAAACGGTTGATTATTTCCCGCAAACTCAAAAGGCATTTTTTCGAATCATATGGTTGCCTTTCATCACCAGATGTGTAAATCTTATTTGGGTTGCTTTTAATTTCTTTGATGAAAACTTCACTCAAAACATCACTCGACACGGTCACATTGTTCACAATGGAGACTGAATGAATACCGTTAACGAGAATGAATATAAAAAATAATCGTAAAAAGCTCATTTGGACGGTGTTGCTTTGGAAATGTTGTACAAAACTGAAAGCTTGCTTACAGTAACACTTCGTTTTAATAAATAACTATGTACCTTAAAAGTTGAAATAGCTGAAGTAAGTGTTCTTCAACTAAAATAAATAAAAACAAATTGAAACGGCAGTGATAAGCCGATAAACTTTTAAATAAGTACTTGGAATTTAAATTGGCTGTGTTATTCTGGTCAGACAATATTTAAGGGAAGTTTTATCGAGATTTTCGTTCAGTTGAACAACCTAACTCAGCTTGTTGATGAGTCATTTTCGATTCCTGACGTTGCAAGTTAATCCACCAAATATCTAGACTTGTTTTATTTACCTCTGACCCTGATAAATGCAATATTATCTTCTCTATGCTTATCGGACCATTGTGTCATATCAGCAAATTTATCGTGTCAACAAAACCCAGCTAGAGAAGATGCTCCTAATAGAATAAGTACGCTAACTAAAACGGTCTCAAATATATCAACCATTCACTATGCTTCCTCGAAAAAGACCCAAACCACAGTGATATGATATGATTAGAAGTTTAATTCTTTTCCGATCATAAAATATTATCCTGAATATGAATCTATCAAATTGAAAGAGAATTCACGGTTTGCTTTACGATGCAAGGAGGTTATTGAGTTCATAGAAATAAGCTTACGATGTTATACAGCCAACCCTACTGAGGAAAACCAAGAAAAGATCAAACAAGCTAGAAACAGCTGTAATACGATTAACCAAATTTTTGCATGACCACAAATTAAACAAAAAATTCTACCATATCCCAAAAGTAGTAAAAATGTTTTGTAAAAATGTTTTGTAAAAAATGTACGAAAACTACATCGTCTTCAGTTCCAATGCTTTTCTTCAATTCTACTCTTTTTATCAGCTAACTTGAGAAAACTAATATGCTTGAAGCACAGTTTGTTTTTAATTCGACGCTACCAGAAAGTGTGTTAACGATTTTATGGGACAAATCTTCTTTCGCACTCTGCCCGAGTTGTAAGAATACTGAAAGATCTCGATGTACACAAATCCTCTGGTTCAGATGGTATCTCTCCCATTATTTCGAAGATTTGGCAAAACCGAGCCCTTCCCTAAAAAGGCAAATCTTCTTTCCCTTTTAATTATGTTCCGATTACACTTACGTCCCAAGTTCATGGAGTTCATCAGCTTAAAAAATATCTTGAAGACCGAAAGCTTCTAAATGGTCAGCCGTATATCTTTCGTAGCAATGGGTCAAATGATGATTTGACAGTGACACAAATCTTTATATCGTTATTGAGAAAGTGAGATTATTGCACTTATTATTTCAACAACATTCGATGGAGTTTGGCATCAAGCTCGATAATCGAAAATTTGTCCATTTCCTATCGATGAATCTCTTCTTTGGTGGATTAGAAATTATCTTCCGGACCGATAAGTACAAGTGATATTAGATGGTTTATAATTTTAATATCCATAAAATTAATGCTGGTGTGCGTCAGGGTTCCTCTTTTTGCCCGACTTTCATACTCATTCCTTTAATAACCTTCTGCCTGAAACTTCTAATCTATTCATTTATTTTTATTGTCTTTCGGATGTCAAACTTGAATTACAATGCGTTTCCGAAATGTCCAATGACGAATCAGAATTTATGTGACTAATTTTTCTTTATCAATGCATTACACCGAAAGTACCTCTTGATAATTACTATCCACTGATTATTTTATAAACTTCTCCTCTTTTCTTGCTCTTAAAGTACGATCCATTCAAGTAGCTACTCGATTTTGTTATTTGATAAAAACAAAAATGAAATAATGGCAAATGTTCATAATAATGCTGATTGATATATCATTACGTTTAGCTTATCATATTTTATCACAGAAATGTCTATTGAAATGAACCACATCGATTCTCCTTTAGTTTTCCGCCTTTAAACTATAAAGAGCCCTTACGTTTTAAAAACTTGACTATTTCAGTTTTAGCACGCGGAAAGAACGATCGCGATGAAAACTTATCTTTCACTTTTCGTAATTTTAACTTTGATTACAAGCGGGATTCATTCTCTGTCGCTTGTGAATAACGTTTCTGTTTCCAGTGATATTTTTAGTCAAATCTTTTTTGAGGAAATCAAAAGGAATCCGAATAGAGTTTACTCATCCGGTCTTGATTTTGGGGAGTATAGTTCGGAGAAGTGTCTCGGGAGTTTGCGGGAAATAATTAAACGTTATCCTAGCCCCCAAGTTTCTCGGTGTAAGTGAGAATTCGATATTTTATAATATCTTAAGGATATAAAACATAAAAATACTTTTGAAAACAAACAAACAAACTGTTTGGAAATGCGTGAGTGAATATCGGAAAAGTTCTGAGAGAAAGAAACTAAAAGCTAAAGAATTAAAGTACAAATGATGTGTCAAACGAAAATTGTAAAATAAAATTGTTCAAAGGTTAAAGTTTAAAGCATCCAACTTCAACACCATGAGAAATCTGAATAATAATAATAAATAATTTACCGATAGTAAAAGTTGTTGTATCAATCAATTTTCCTATTTAAGTAATTTGACAGTTTTGGTATTGATGAGATAACTAACAAAAGCTATTTTCGAAAATTTAAATCAAATTTGATCGTCAAATGATCTCATTTTTGACGAAGATATTGCCGTCGTCAGATATGCAATCGTGAGGCTTGCACAAAAGCTGTTTGATCAACATCAGTTAATTTTCTTGCAAATTCATTTGACGTTTACGAACAATCTGTCTGGCAAATAATGTTATCGAACATGTGACTTTAGGAAAATGTGTTATCGAAAATAATGCTTTTGAATAAACATTTCATTTTGTGTTTTCGAACAAGTCAAGAACCAATGCAAGTGGTACTCGAGAGGTTCAAATATTTCTGTTATAGTTCTATAACCTATTATTTCTAAAGCTCTTTTTAAATTATATACAAGAGAATCAATTGGGTTATTGGAGCACTTGACCAAATGAGGGAATTGTACTCGAGATTTGGAAGAATATAGACTTTATACAATATAGCAAGATCAGAAAGGGTAAAAAACTTAAACACTTAACAGCGTTATTGGCCACCACTTCGAGAACTGACAGCTGTTCGATTTTTTCAATGTAATTGCCGCTCATGGATAGCGGCATGCAAGGTGGGCTCCGCTTTTGCCAGAGGATACAATATTGAATTTTTGAAACATTAAATTCTACGCGGACTATTGTTCCCTATTTGACAATGTTATCGAGATCAGAATGTAATGAGCTTTTCATACGTAACACTTTCTTATTCCACATCCGAAAACCAAGGAAACGAATATGAGAAGCTAAGAACACTTTCGCCAGCAAAATGTGAGAAATGAATGTGAGAAAGAGAGTCAGAGACAAAAGGGAGCTCCGTGGCATACCACTATTTATTTTATGACTTACAGATTGAAAACCGTCCAATACAACTTGTATTGAGCGGTTTCCAAAGGTAGTTTCTATACTCCAACCAAGAAGAGATTGATCAATACCAAATGCAAGCATTTCGATAAGAAAGCTTGATGTCAAACTCTATCGAATGCTTTTGAAATATCAAAGCAATTAATCTTACTTTCTCCAAGCTTTACTCTTTACTTGATGTCAACAAAATGAACAACTTTATTGGGGACTCCTTCACTATGAAGCACAGAGATTGAATATTTAACTTCGATCGCAACAAGGAATCAACAACCAGTTTCTAAATTCTTGTCACGAAATTTGCATTTCCTTAGCAGCAATGCATGAACATTGACCAATGATGGATCGAGTGCATTTGATAAAAGTGGTCAACACTTGTTCTTTTCTCTAAAAAGAATATATTAGTTAGTGTGGGACGTGTGCTGGCTAGGTATATTGATTTTCGAAAGTACTCTAGCAAACCGAGTTGGGAGAAGTTCTCACTAGTTACACGACCATACAGAATGCATTGAGTACAAGTTCCAATACTTATATCTAAAACAAATGGATTTTCCTCTAAAAAACACTTTAGAAGAATGACGCCCATAGTAGGGTATCATATCAATTCTTCATCTAACGAAAGATGATGGAAAAATATTCCAAATTGCATGAATATTTGCATATTGTTGAACGTTGTTGCTATAGCAAACTGTTTTGCTATTGAAAACATGTAATATTATTATCATTAATCTCATGATTATCACTCATAGCATCATCTTTTGGAGGCAAAATTATACAACTCCTGCGCCCAAATTCGAATTTAACATTCTCATAAGAAAAATAGCATTGACTTTGAGGAGGTTTCCGATACGCGGAAAGACTGCATAGTTATTTCTAAGAATTATGTCACATGGGTTTTACCAATATATCCAATTATTTTATATTCTCAGAATAAGAACATGCATCCATCCAGAATAAGAACATGTACGCTTTCATCTCACCTCCAAGCAGGCAATTCATAGAAATTTTCTCGGCTTTATTTGATGATATTTTTTAATACGTCAAAAATGCTACCTGAACATTTTAAAAATCTTGAATTTTGAAGGATCAAAATTCAATTAATTTTCAAAATCAGTATTTAGTTAATTTAAATTTATTATTATAGTTAAGTTCCAGACTTCCTTGCGTATGACGTTGTAAAGTTAGTCGAAAATGGGTTAGAAAAATATACACAAAATTAACCTAATTTTCTCAAAAATAATGTAAACCTTATTTCCGTTATGTGAATTTTTCGACTTCACTTTACTCAATTTATAAACTTAAATTAAATAAATGTATGTATATTGGGACTCAATATAACTGGGACTCAAATAGTTGCAAACTATGTAGTTTGAAACCTAACTTGGGTAACTGACAATTCTTGTGCGCATGGTGTTATTTAAAAAAAAAATTATATTGAAAAATCTCAAAGGATCGGTATGTTCAATAAGTGCTGCCGAATTAATTTAATCGTCTTTTTCATTTCAATTAAACTTTCAAGTTTTAAACTAAATATTTATATTTTTTAAAGAAAAACCCCTTCCAATGTCACTTTTTATCTGCAGTGTTCGATGCATGGGGTACTATTCCGGCTGGCGTATTAACAGGAAATCAATATGATCTCGGCAACTATGATCAATGTGTGAAATCTTCTTTGGCCTTCAATGAGATTGCTGGTGTCATAAGGCTACAATATTGCTTTGCCACATTACCTCTCAATCGGGATCCTTCAGCAGAAATTTCAGAAAACTATTGGGACCTCAGTCGATCAATCAATATTGGAATATGCGTTCCGAATAGTTGTACTCCAGAATTACTAACATCAATTTTTAAAGAATCGACAAAGGATAATTTCGGAGGAGCTCTTTCTGAAATTTCAGTTGGAAGTTGTTCAAATGGACAAATTCCACCATTAACATCATCAAACATCGCTGGGATGTAAGCGTAAGAAAAAGTTTAAATTAGTTAAACTTCATAATTTTAAAATAATTTAAATTTAAATTGTAGAAATTTTATTTATTTAAGTTTGACCTAAATTTTCAGATCAGTATTGGTGTTATTGACAGTGCTGATGATATTAAGCTCAATTTACGACATCTTTGCGAGTCATTATCAAAGTAAGTGTCTTGAATTTTGTATATAGAAAAATAATGTTTGCTTCAAAAGTACAATCTGCTAGTGGATCACACTAACTTGCTCTCATGGTTGCTAAGAACTTGAAACTTTTTTTAGTTACATACATGTGTTTATGTATAAAATAGACGAAGTATAACAATTAATGGAACCAATTTGAGAAAATGTGAGGGATTTTTCTGCAACTTTTTGTAGAATTTCAGGTCTCTATAGCTTCATCTCGAATATTGATTCTATGCCGTTGTGCAGTTTTTAGTTCATTAACATACACCTCCCAGTCTTTACAACACCCTTAGGAAAAAAACCTGTTTATCCGGGTGAACACAGTAACCAGCTGAAATTTTCAAACAGATTTATATTCGAAATCAAACATCTCTCTCAAGTGAGCTATAGTTTATATTTTGAAGACGCTGTGCATAAATTTTTAGTGTGAGATAATATAAGTATAGCTTAAATGACAGAAGATATCGAGATCAGAATTCAATGAGCTTATCGTAAGCTTAATCATAGATCCATATCCGAAGGACAATCACGTGAACCTAAAAAAGAAAATGAGAAGCTGAGAGTGCAGTCGTCAGCAAAAGAATTGAATGAATAGAAGTCTTAGACAAAAGATCATTAATGAATATGATAAGGAAAGTCGGTGACAAAAGGGAGCCTTGAGGCACACCTGAATTTATTTTATGAATAACAGACTTGAAATCATCTTATACAACTTGTATTGAGCGGTTTTAAAAGTAATTTCTAATCCAAACTCTGTTAAATGCTTTTAAAATATCAAGTGCAATAATCTTACTGTCACTGTTCGGTGAGATATACATATGTATACCATCAGATCAGCAATGGATTTATGGATAGGCTGTACAAAAGCTGTTTTTCATCCACTCGGAAAGAGACCAGTAGAATAAGAAAGATGACAAGTCTACGCCAGCTTCAGAAAATACCCCTTGAGAACAATGGGAGTGATACTATCCGGGCCAGCGGTTTTTGTGTACATCGACATCTTTCAGTACTCCTGCAAATGTACTAGTTCGAAAGAAGATTTATCCCATAAGATTGTTTACGCTCTCAAGTAAAGGAGAGTCATGACATTTTCTGGCAGCTTCGAATCAAAAACAAACTGTGCTGCAAGCATATTGGCTATCTAAAGTGAGCTGACATAAGGAGCGTCGTTGGAACTGAACCTTTTCCACGTTGTGGTATTTTTTGCCTTTATTGTTGGTAATAAACAAATTTAATTCATCGAACATAATCATTACAGATGTTGTTTCCTTAGTAGGGTTCACTTTCTAACATCGGAAACTTACTTATCTGATTGATAAACTCTTTACAGCTCGAATTAAGTCATACATTTTCTTTCGGTTTGGTAGATTTTTCCCTATTCGAGATAAAATTTTTCATTAGAAAAAGAAATATCTGTGACCAGTTAAAGTTCCTGAAGAAATCCTTGAGACCGTCCCAGTTGGCACTTTGATATTGCCAAACGTTTCTCTTAGGAATTTTTTCCCTAACTGGGTTTTGTTGATATAAGAATTTTGCAGATATGACAAAGTTGTCAGAGGCAAAAAACAGGCTTAAAGTGTTGGTGAACAGACCCACAACGCCAGGAATTCGATGAGGCTCGTGAACGAGATGAGTTAAGTTATATTTCTCAGACAATTATATTGACATACCTTCCTTCGAATGTTGTCAGAGATTGACATAAATCAAAAACAAAAGAGGTCTGAGCACAGAATCTTGGGGGACTTTGAGATTTATTATTAAGAAATAATCTAAACTTAAAAATAAATCAGTTACCAAAGTAATACAAAAAAATGAATCATGCCTTCAAGAAATAATTTTGAAAAAACAGTTTCAAACATGCTTTTAAAGACTGGAATGGCACGAAACTTCTCTTAGCTTGTCCGAAAATATTTTTGACGAGTGGCGGGTCCAGTTTGCGGATGTCATTTCGAAGGTTGATCTTAAAATCTTTGTAAATAATCTTTCAAAAGCAACTTCTTGTGCATCAACAGGTGTTTACAGAAATTTTAACCATCTGTATTCGTTCCTTTTGTAACGATTATTCAGCCACAGTAATGAGCACTATCTTTAGAACAAGAGTTAAAATTTTAAATCTTAATTTTATCTGTAATTGAGATGACCGGTCTAGGCTCTGTAATTTATGAAACAGAAGACAAAATGAAGACATCTACCATTTCGTGGCTGCCAATGTCCAATTCTACAAGAAATCCGTCGGTTATATTTTTAGGAAAGTTATTTAACATTACAAAAACTGTCTGAACTTTTAAACGGTTTAATCGGTAGGCTTAGCCTCTGTAAATATTGCCATCATGCACTTGCTTACCGTTCCAGCTCCCTTTACAATAATCCGGTCGATTACCCACTTATTGCAGTTTTAAACTAAACACATAGGTATCATTGTTTTGGTTCAACTATGTCAAGTAGCATATTCAAATATTAGATTTTCCTGTTGCTATTACTAATAATGCTTTTTGTTTCAAATCACGATAAAATTGATAACATTTAAACTTATAATTAGTGCTTCAAATAATTAATATTCCTTGTCTGAAAATATTTTCATTATTATCAAATTACAATATTTGTGATTGAAAATTTTATATCTTTTAATTTTTTTGTAAATAATTTATACCTTTTATTTATATTTTGTATGTAAAATATCTTATATTTTGAGGTTTTTGCATTTTTACTTTTTATTATTTTTGAATCATATTTGAATGTTATTTTAGTCATATGTCGGAGATTGGTCGGTAATTTGCTTTATCTTTTTCGTTTCTTTTTATAAAAACTGGAACAACATTAGTATTCGAAAAGTACCTTTAAAATATTATAAGCTCTCGGTAAATTCTTCGCAGCTTATGTTTTAGTTTTATACGGTAAAGAAGAGAGTTCTACATTCGAGGTTTAAGTTTTTTAAAATCTGAATATGTTCTTATACTGGAGTTTGTTATATGATTTTTAAGTGATGCTATGAAAAGTTCAAAGGCATATGAAGCTTCGCCATAAACTTCATTTCAATTTTCTTTCATCAGTTTTTTTTTTTTTGTTTTTTTTTTTTTCAAAAATATAAATTAAATTAAATAATATTGAGATTGTTAAAAAGTACTGCAGTGAGACAAAGAGACAAAGATCTATACTTTGCAGGCCAAAGATTAAGAGTGCACATGTGCATTGATTTGTTAACTTAGAAAAGCGAAAAAACTCGAAACCGGTAGAATATGTTCAATTATAAACGGAAATAATCCGTGTAAGATAAGAGATAAAAGATTTTTAAGTATCAATATTAAACTCACCCAGAATGAGAAGATTAGAGGCTTTTTCAGATGTTAAAAAATTCTAAAATTGCAAATGCAAAGTCTGAATTACAAATAACAGAAAATGTTTTAAAGTGTCAGCACTTTTTAAGCTTAAGTTAAAAACTTTACAATATGTAATTTGAATCTTTCAAAAATACTTCTAATCCCTACGCAGAATACGAATCGCTTATAGACCGAGAGCCCACAGCAATTTTTGGGTGTGATTGATAACAAAAAATAATTAGCATAATTAGATAGGCCTTTTATAGTTATTTATGAATGTGAACGTCTTGCATACTCTAGTGGGCGCAATAGTGCATTATAGTGCATCAAGTATGCAGTTCTTTCCAAATTCTAAAAAATTAGGATACAAAATTTGCCATAACTTCAAAATGAACAACTAAGTGCCTCGATTGCAAATATCGAGGTCCAAGACGTTTTAAAGGTGGCCTTCTTAGTGCAAGAAGTAGCCTATTCTTATCGCGTCTGGCAGGCAGAAGGCTGTCTGTAAAACGTCCTGGACCTCGATATTTTCAATCAGGGGGCTTAACTCTACATTTTGGCAAAGTTGTTATCACAATTATTTGGACTTGGAAAGAACTGCATACTTGATGCACTATTATGCACTATTGCTCCCACTAGAGTATGCAAGACTTTCACATTTGTAAATATCTATAAAAGGCCTATCTAATTATGCTAACTATTGTTTGTTATCAATCATACCCAAAAATTGCTGTGGGCTCTTAGTCTATTAAGTTCATGTAGAAGTTGTAACTTAAAATTTTATAATCACCTTCTTCGTTAGAAAAAATCTTAATTTCTATAACAAATATTAAGTGAGTTAAATTTAGAAAATATTCAAGATTCAATCCAAAAAATAGCAATTTTTTCCCAAACTTCTAATCTTTTGATCTACTAATAGGTTGCTTATCATTTCAATGAAAGCAAAAAATGAATCAAGATTATTGGTTATGGTTTCAATGGTAGAATCATATGTTATGTGTATGATCATCTAGAGTCTTAAACATAAACAAAGTTTCAAGCATTTGTACGTGAATTCCCTAAAATTTATTTGTAACTCACATACAATGGCTTTGGGTTTGCCAGCTGCAAAAACTTGAAATTTTAAATCTTTAATTTCCAAGGAAACCGAATTGAAATAATTTATATATTTTTTCCTTACCATATATCTTTATCTATTAAAATACTGCCTAATCGAATCTTTTTCACACTCTTTGATAGTAAAAAAAACTCATTTACTTTTATAAGTTTTTATTTGAAATTTTATTTGTATAACTGTCAACACATCAAAGTAAATTGCATAATAGTTACTTCAGATGCCTTCTCGTAAATACTACTCGTATGCTCAAGAAAATATCACTTGACATTCCATTAATCAGAAACCATGTGCTAGCAATGTTTAAGTAAACATTTGTAAACGCTTTTCAAAACCATTTCAATATTATTATTAAAATTCAAATACAAAGAAAAGAGTTTTTTTTAGAAGCGGGGAACTTTACATTGGCAACACTATTTTTGGTACAGCTGGTTGAAAAGTTCTCGGTTGTTTTAAGGTTAGTTTGACTAAGGATAAGGAATTCATCATGAATAGACTCACGTCGCCAAACAACATTTGCAAATTGTTGAAAACATATGGTTCAATTCGAGAAACACATCGGGCGTTACGTGCGTTTTATGGTGATCATTATCGCCAGTCATTATTTAAACGAAAATACGAATTATTAACAAGCGATTGCTGATGTGCAGCGCAGTGTTGATTATGATAGAAATGTGTCAATTCCTCATTGTGCTCAACAATCAAGCTTGTGCCCATTCAATTCATAGAAAATATTGCATAAAGAAAATTCCCTAAATCATATTCAATCATTTCAATTTCATGAATATTGAAAATATTTCTCTGTATTATTTCAAATGAAAGTTCTCCGCCTCTAAAAAAACCACCCTAACTCGTACATATGTATGTATGTTCACTCGAAACCCGATTTAAAAAAATTTAATTTTACTTCTGATTTTCCAGAAAAACCAAACTCAGTCCTCATTGCATTTTCTATTCTTACAAATGGAAAAAGGCTATTTGTAATCAATACCAAACGTTCACGAAATAGTATTGACTGTCTCAATGGAATCCGTGTCATATCTACGCTTTGGATTATAATGCATCACGCTTATGATAACATTTTAGGAGCTCCAGTTATAAATTTCTCAGACCTTTCTGCTGTAAGGATCTTTTAAGAAATTATATTAGATCTTCATCGACTTTATACCGATTAAATATAAATTTTACAGTGGTTCTACAGTTGGGAGTTCATGCCAATTATCAATGCAAGCATGACAGTGGACACTTTCTTTTTCATGGGTGGCTTGCTGGTGGCTTGGATTGGGTTTAAGGAATTGGATAAAACGTAAATAAGTGCTGCCAACTATTAAATTTAAGTCGTTTCTTCTAATTTTTTATTTTTTTTACAGAAATGGAAAAATCAACTTTTTTATGAACATTGTACATCGATACTTTCGATTGATGCCTATTCTAGCCGCTGGGCTAGTGTTGGCGTATAGTGTGAATAGTGTTATTTACACTGGCCCATTAAAGGATACATTTATGGCCAAGAATAATTGTAACAGCTACAATTGGTGGCCACTTCTACTATTTATTCAAAATTATTATTCACAAGATGGAAGTTTTAATTTTGACGATTGTTATGCAGAAGCTTGGTATTTGGCCATTGACTTTCAGCTTTATGCTCTTTCACCGCTGATCTTGATTCCGATGTGGAAATGGGGAAAGAAATTCGCACCAGTTTTGGTGGTTCTAGGTTTGATTTCAATTGGATGGGTTATGGGGATATATATTTCGGGACATTTTACTGGTCTCATTTTGGGGTGAGTATTAGTGTCAAAGCTTAAAGTCTGACTGATGATGCCTACCATTTAAAAATTTATTTTTAAGAGCCATACATTGAACACAAAGTTCACATTAGGAAAAAAAACATCTATGATCGAACAGTTTCCTGTATACTTTCTAAAATTAGAATCTTTCATAGACATCCTTACTCTAAACTCAAAAAATTAAACTTGTCTGACTGCATGAAAGTTCATAAAAATACAACGTCATCATTTCGTGATTTTAAGCGTATGATTCTAGTGTTCACCTGGAGAGAAAGAAAGTTGTGTTTGTGCCAAACGATGAAAAATCATCGAGATAATAAAACATGATATGGATATTGGTCAGTTCGAATTAAAGATCAATTGATCCATAGAAGATTTAACACGATTAATTCGCTATTTCTAATCGTTTCAGTTTTTTCCCGAATGTCTTATTAAGTAACGTATTTAGTAATTAACTCCTTGTATTTATTTTTCGGAGTTCATGGAACAAACTCGGAATTTGTTTTAAATGGAAATAAAAAACTTCGAAGTTCTGAACTTTTTGATTTAAAAAGTAACTCAAACTTTTGTCTTGCTCTGAATGAAGTATGCTCATATACGTTGCATCTAACCGTGACTTTTCGAACAACGTAAGTGCAATAGAGAAAAAAAATCGAAAAGATGAAAAAACTGACTTGTGCAACTATTTGACGTTTCTCTTGTCCGTTCGTTTTTTCCTTTTCTGCTTCATATGATTTCGTTGAAAGAGACAAGAAAGTGAGGCAGGATTTTTAAACAAATTGAAAACATTTGTTTTGGTGATATATGTACATATATGACACGGCAGTCAACAGCGTTATTTATTTATTTATTATTGGCTTGTGTTTTGAGTTGAAATTAATTTTAAATCATATAATAAAACGGCAAACATGTTTTTTGTGGTACACTTTTCTCCAAAAGTATTTAACCGATTTCGATAACTTTTATATGGTTGGAAAGCCACAGTTACGGAGATGTGCAGAATATACTTGAGACACGCATTTACACACTGTGGGTCATTTTTGTTTTTGCACTGTCGAACACTTTGCATATTACATAAAATAAAATTTAATTTAATAAATTTGCTTGAAAACACTGCCAATAATATAAATAATAAATAATAAATAATAAATAATAAATAATAAATAATAAATAATAAATAATAAATAATAAATAAATTGGCACTCGAATTTCGAGAGCTGGGTCGGCTAGTATTATTAAATTTTGTAAACAATGTCAATTATGACAACTACAAGACGTCAAAGTGAGTCTGGAGTGTTCACACTACTTTTGTGTCTAAACACGACAGGGTGGCCTTACGTCAAAATAAATCGGTTGAGTAAGTCCAATGTGATGTGAACACCGTCATAGGCGTTTTTCTTTTCTAGTTCAGACCAGAGCCTGGGCAGATGGAGTTCAATACTTAACACAAGCATTTGACAGGTGGACATTTTAAAAAATGGTGGTGGCTTAGTGTTTAGGTGTGTTTCAAAAACA
The DNA here is from genome assembly GCA_963931855.1 of Philhelius festivus. Classification (NCBI taxonomy): domain Eukaryota; kingdom Metazoa; phylum Arthropoda; class Insecta; order Diptera; family Syrphidae; genus Philhelius; species Philhelius festivus. The sequence continues at coordinate 3,266,248 of OZ007556.1, read as the reverse complement.
ATTTAGAGTGTTCAGAGCACTTTTGGTTCAGAGTATGTTCAGAACATGCTAGACATGCCCCGACTCTGTTCATAGCTCTATTCTGAACTAAAAAAAAGAAGAAAAATGCCAAATACGACGTTTTCAGCAAAAGATAATCCAAGATTTATGGCAAGAGATTTATGTGGTGTTTCCACCGCACTAAAAGATTAAAAAAAAGATTAGCTTTGACAGCACCTATCAAGATTCTAATGCTGTTTCAATTTTTCTTATACAGTGTAAGCGAGAAAAAGAAAGTTTCATTTGTTCCAAACGACGAAAAATCATCGAAATAATTTAGCAAGATATGAAGATAAAGTCAGTTCGAACTATAGATAACGATTTATGAAGAGAAGATTTATGAAGATTTTACAAGATTAATTTCTTATCTACTAAATTTACGAAATAAATGTGTATGGTAAATCTTCGAAAAAATAACAAAGAAATTCTCTAAAGTATAAATACGTTATAAAGGTGCATCAACATTAGAAATATTGAAATGAAACTTTTGTGGGGTCTCAAATGGTTCTTCAAATACTAACAAAAAGCAGATTTTCTGAGAGAAAGACGTTCTGCGGAACTTAAGTAGTGTGCACTGTGCAATAATATTGGATATAAGAGCCGTATTTTAAAATTCAAATTATTGTAGTATAATGCCTGTTTACGTACATATATTCTCTGTTGTATAATTTTCGGGATTTCCTTCGTCCAATTGTGGATTCCGGTATTCGTAGGGTGGTTTCAGTGTCCATAGGCTCCACGTGTGTCGCAGCCAGCTGAGCCTCTATCAATTCATGATTTACAAATTCAGGCTTAAGTGTTATTTTCACAAAATTTTACTTAAACTTTATTTCTCACATACATAAATCATTTATTTATCTTTTTTATATTTATTTAACAAAACATATTTATTCAACCCGAGTTTTATTTTAGTATTAATCCTCATGAATGGGAGAAAGTGTATATAGCTACTCACACTAGATTTGCCCCCTGGCTTATTGGTTTTGGTTTTGGATATTTTATGCACAAAAATCGTCAATCACAATTCCAAGTGTCAAAAGTAAGTTATTGATTGACTGTGGATAGACACAGTCTTAAAGACCAGTCAAAAAATACCAAATAATTTTCATATAATTTTCATATACATAAAATAGTATTTCAAAATTGGGAAAAATTGTGTATAATTATTAAGTTAGTCTTACTTTTGATGTTGGCTTACCTAATTAGTTTTATTTCCTAAAAACAAAATTAGAAGCTCAAATGATATTCAGGCGAGATATGCTCTTAGATTATTTTTAAACTCGAATAAGCTAGAAAACTCCTCATAGAACACTCTGAAACAAAATTTATAAATGTTTGCTCTGTCTCCCTCATAGATTGCCCAGCTTATTGGTTGGACTGCCAGTTTCTTCACAATGACAGCTATAATATTTGGACCATATTTTTCCTTAAACGCCAACGGCAAAGGAACCGTTTTCGAAGCTACAATGTATGAAAGTTTGAGGCGTGTATCCTGGGCACTGGCGCATGTATGGATAACATTTGCTTGTCACTACGGATATGGTGGTATTGTCGATGCATTTTTGTCTCATCCGTTATGGCAGCCATTTGCACGCTTGTCATATGCAATGTACATGATGCATATGGCCATAGTAAGAATGCATTATGGAATGACACGCACAGAGATATATTTTTCGGTTTATAGTGAGGTTTGTTATGAATAAGTTTATTTCTATACGCACGAATCAATCCTTTCTATTTTGCTTACAGTTTCTCTATTTTTGGAGCGCATTTGGAATAACAGTGCTTGTTGCCATTTATGTTACATTAGCTTTTGAATCCCCAGTTTTAGTATTGGAAAAGATCATCTTTAGCCGAGGAAAGACGGTGAAGAAGGAAAATGTAGTGCAAGGATCTCCACCAAATGTCGTCGTCGAGTCTGCAGAAAATAATTCATAAGTGGCGAACAGTGCTATTTGAGCTGAAAATACAAACCAAACTGTGATAAATGACAATATGATACTGGAAATGTACTTATACACATACATTCATAACTACATATGTATATGTCAGATGAAAGGAATTTAATTGTGTTTTAACTAAATTTTGTCGACTAATGTTAATTTACCTTAATAATTAATAAAATTTATTTACAAACTCTATTTCATTGAATAGGTTCTTAACAAAAGCAAGGCTAGAATTTTAAGTTTTAAAGAAATTAATATTAATATTTTATTATTGATCTGGGTCCAGAGGCTTTTTAAATAAAAAAATAACTTAAAAATGAATCCTTATAATAAAAGAAAAACAACGCTGTTTTGAATGAAAGACAAAGATGTCCTGGGAGTTATTGAGAAATTGGCTAAGCGGAATATTTTTGAGGTTGGTTCAAAGTCGCCGTAGTTTGGCGGAAGAGAAAAGTGGATCTGAGGCAACGTCGGTTAGTATTAATGGAAATCATTTCGAAAAGAAAGGACTAGTTATTAGTCCCAGCGAAGAGCTACTGCACAAAGAAAATGTCACCAACTTCACGACGTTTTTGGAAGGTTTGCAAATTGATCAATTTTCATCAATCTTCATGAAAATTACGAGGGGCAAGTGAAATAAATTTGAATCATTAATAAACATTGATAACATCGTTTATAGTTAAGACAAAAATCAAAGGTCCAAGGTGACTACCTTGAGGAACGTCCGTGGTAGCATACATGACATTGGAGATTGAAAACCTTAACATGCCACTATTTTGGCGGGTTTTCTGGTACGCTCTGAGCCATGACATGAAAAAGGGAGGAAAACCGAGAGCTATAAGTTTAAGGTAAATAATTTCATGATATATATTTTCAAATGCCTTACTAAAATCTGTGGTCTGCCCACTTCATAAATTTACAACCTAAGAAATGAATTCCAAAAGGTTTGTTTTTGTAGATCTGCCTTTTAAACTAAAATTATGCTGGGGAGAAGATAGACTTGCAGTGGAAGTAAAGAGAATCAAACACAATGCTTCTTGAAGAGCTTAGAAATACAAGAAAGTTTAGTATGGGCTGTTAGTTAGCAATATCGTTCTTTTCACCATTTTTGTGAACGGGAAAAATAAAACAAAACTTTCTATAAATTTCGAAAAACTGGCTTGAGAGAGTGAAAGACGAAATAACGCTGCGAGTGGCTGACAGAGAGAGTTGGAACATTTTCGTTAGAAAAATGGCAGGCAAACCCTCCGGACGTGGAGAGAAGTCATCTTTGAGCAAACTTATCTTTTTGATGCAACACTAATGTCAACGGTGGCAAAGGAGGTTTGTGGAATACTTTTAAAGTAACTAAGAAACAATGGTGAGGTTTTTTCCGATGGTCACTGTACGATTGGCTGGAGAAGGGGGCAAAAAGATTCGTGATACTTTTAAGGTCTGCAGATGTCGTGTCCAAGAATTTAAGAGTTAAAGGGAAGCGAAGCCATAATTTGATAGAATCCTCTAAAATCAGAAATCAGACAATCTCGCATTCTTCAATAAGAGCGGAGAAACGGTTTTGAACTTGCTGATATTTCAAAAAGTCAAAAGTAGACCTAGATTTCAGGAAAATATTCCATAGTTTATTTCTGACATTACGAAGGGTTTCACAGTTCTTTATTAAAACAAGGAGGAGATATTTGTACATGGACGGGAACAGAAATAAAATTATTAAGGAATACGAAGTCAGCTTTGCGGAAAATGAAAAAGAAAGAACTTTCAAACAATATTCAGTGGTTAGTTAATTCAAAGGAAAATGTGAGGGAAAGAGGAGGATGGAAGTGGTCGAGGTAGAAGGTAGAGAGTGAATGAAAGCTACTCTTAACGATAACAAGGGAATTCTACTATTAGGACAATACGCCAAAAAAGCTATTTTAAACCTTTTTTTTATAGTACTATGAGCAGAGTTGGCCGAATTGTCACTTTTTTAAAACAACTACATTTTTTACGTCCGCTACGTAGTTTATGTAGTTAATGTAATTAATGTAGTTAAATGTAGCAGACGTAGTTTCAAATGTCAAATGATGTTTTATTCATGTTGTCAACAGACACTTAACTGTCAGCTGTACATTTGAATTTTAATTTTTTTTTTTTTAATTTATTTATTCGTCTTTAAAGTTACAAAACATTACTTAGACTACATTTAAGGATAATATAAAAATCTATAACAATCAATAATATTACAAGAAATTAACTAAAATATTCTTAATTTGAGATCTATTTAAATTAAAATCAATACCAAAATCATAATTTTCGTTAAAATCTATGCAAGCTCTAGTGACAGGATTTTGGCGAGCGTAGGTAGTACTGTGATATGGAACATTTAACAAATTTCCATTTCTCGGACGCAAAGAACGAAAAGGTGCATAAATCTTAAACATTGATAACAAAATCGGACAGTCTATGACGCAATTCAAGACATCAAAAGCAAAAAGTACCGAATTTAATTTTCTTCTCAAAACAAGAGGTTTTAAGTCAATAAGTATACATCTGGCTTCATAGGATGGAACACTTACATTTCGAAAAATTTTTCGTGGAGCAAATCTAGTGAATCTCTTTTGAACTTTTTCTAAGCGATAAATGCTAGATTGTGTGTAGGGATTCCATATAACGCTGCAATACTCCAGATGCGGTCTAACTAGACTAAAATAAAGAGTTTTTAATGTATATGGATCTTCGAAATTTTTTGAATTTCGAATTAAGAAACCCAACATGGAATTTGCTTTTGAAATAAGATGATCCATATGACAAGAAAAATTCATTTTGGAGTCAAATATAACCCCTAGATCTTTTTGTCTATCAAATCTCTGTAATATATCGTTCTCGAGTTTGTAATCAAAACACCAGGGATTTTGATTTCTGGAAAACGTAACTACGCTACATTTTGTGTTGTTAAAGTACAGCCCATTAAGCTTGCACCAATCGATAATACTGTTTAAATCAGATTGAAGCTTATTTGCATCATGAATTGAATTAATGCTGCTGAAAATTTTTAAATCATCAGCAAATAAAAGACATTTAGGCCGGTATTCACCGAGCGCTCATAACTTAAGAAGCTCATAAACCTATTCACCAAGCAATATTAGTGAAGATCTACGAGCGCTCTTAAAAGTTAGGAGTGGTCCCGACCACTCCTAACTTACGAGCGCTCTCTTCGAAAGTTTGTTCGCTTGTGCGTGTGCCACGCACGCATTTGACTCGAATCCATGTGAGCAATGCCAAGTAGAACAGTGTCCATTTGCTGTCAAGACCAACATTCCACAACATTTCACAGTTTGGGTATGCCTGAACAAGAGAGAGTGGCTCTCATTTTCGAACTTCGAAAAACACTTGCGAGTGGTTGGTGAATACCCCACAGAAATTTCAAGTTAAGAGCCTCGTAAAGTTAAGAGCCGTTTAGGAGCGCTCGGTGAATACGAGCCTTAGAATAGTATAAATGAAATGGTAAGGCATTTATAAAAATATTAAAAAGCAGCGGTCCAAGATGACTTCCTTGAGGAACACCTGAAAAGTTAAATATTTCTTTAGAAAACATATTACCGATTTTTACAATTTGCTTTCTATCTACTAAATAACTTTTTATCCACTTATGGAGAGAAGAATGAAAGCCAAACAACTCAAGTTTCTTCAAAAGGACACAATGTTGAACACGGTCAAATGCCTTCGAAAAATCTGTGTATATAGTGTCTACTTGTGAGTGTGAATCCATATGGGTTAAACAGTAGTTAGAAAATATTGCTAAATTAGTAGTTGTAGATCTTCCTCTCAAGAAACCATGTTGGTGTTCAGAAATATGATTATGAACAATGTTGTATAATTTATTTTTCACCACAGCTTCGAAAACTTTAGGGATTAATTGCAATTTTGCAATGGGTCTATAGTTTTCAACAGATCCTTTTGAACCAGATTTATGGAGGGGAGTGATTATGGAGTATTTCCAAGTATCTAAAAAAACACCTTGACTTAAAGACAGGTTGAATAGAAAACAAAGTGGAACTGCAAGGTTATTACAAAAAGTTTTTAAAAGAATCGGTGGAATATTATCTGGTGAAACCGAATAGTTATTTTCAAGAGATGATAATACTTGCAAAACGTCGTTTACAGATAAAATTAGGTTCCCAACGTCAACACAAGAATTTGTGTTAAAAATGTTACCATAGTCTAGTTTAAGATCGATGAAGTTTGATTGAAAAAATGATGCAAAACTATTGCAAATAACATTAATGTCATCAGAAGTTTGAATTTTGAAATCAAACGTTCAGTTATTCCCTTTTAAGCCCCTTTTAGACGATCAGTTGTTGTTTCAGTTATCAGTTCAGTTGTCAGTTCAGTTAGAAAAGGCAGTGTATTTAGACGATCAGTTGTTCCTTCAGTTATCAGTTCAGTTGTCAGTTCAGTTAAAATAGGCAGTGTATTAAGACGTCAGTCCGGTGTTCAGTTGAGCTTGTATGCTTCTTCTCTTTTAACTGAATTGTGATAAAAAGGGTCACTTCTTCCACAAACATGGACACGCGCGATAAATTTCAATGAAATCGACCAAATTATCATTCTGTTTCGATATATTGAAAAAAAACAGGAACTCGAATGAGGACTGAACTGACAACTGAACTGAAAACTTTTGGGAATTTTGTGACAAATGTGTGTTAAGTTCTTAAAATAACAGTTTAAAGGATTTAGGCCAACTTTGATCAAAATCTCGAGTTCGATTTTTTTACGAATGCATAACATGGCATATTGTACCTCTACCTATATGTTGCAAGTTAAAATTGTTTGAGAATTCGATGTGTTCATTTTCGTTCATAAATAGATCCGTTAACTCTTACTGGTCGAGCAAAATGATGAATCTGATTAGCAGACAAGCTGCTGTCAAATTACAATGGTAGACAAATAGTTAATATGGTTTTCTGAAATTTCTGATTTCCGAAAATATACCATTAAAAAATCATACTTTTGTCTTTCAATAAATATTCACCATCTTTTCAATTATATTAAATGTTAGATAGATTCTCCACTTCGATTCTAAAATTTATCTTAGATCATACTTTGGACTTCTTTGAATTTCTCCATCAAGATTCGTCACACTATCAAAAACACACTCTATTATCTATCAGCTATTTATGTTGTTCCAACAACGTGTAAAATAAATTAAACTTTAAAAATCATTTCCTTGTCAATGCATTGTGTATATGCACATTACTATAACAGCACTTCTGCAGATAAATATTGAGCACTGATTAATCTTTAAGATATAAGCCTTTAAACACTTAAGGCGCGCTCAATTCTATTACTCATTTCCGCAATTTGTTGAAATAAAAATAATTGATAACATGATGGTAGACTAGAATTTTTTTTTTATTTCGTCTAGCTTATCACATTTTAACTTAGAGATGTTTATTTAAATCAACTTCATTTGTCAATTCTACTTAAGTGCCTAAAACTATAAAGAGCCCTTTTATTTTAAAAGCTTGGATATTTCAGTTTTAGCGTTCGGAAAGAGCCATCACAATGCAAACGTGGTATGCACATTTCGTATTAATAACTTCGATTATAAGCGGAATTCATTCGTTGTCGGTTGTGAATAACGTTTCTGTTTCGAGTGATGTTTTTAGTCAAATATTCCTTGATGAAATCAAAAGTAATCCCAACAAAGCTTACGTATCCGGTGCAGATTTTGGGCAATATAATTCCGAAAAGTGTCTTTCTAATTTACGGGAGTTAATCAAGCGATATCCTAGTCCTCAAGTTGCTCGAAGTAAGTGTACGAGTATATATCATTTCTTCAGGATCGAAAACAACAAAGTAATTCTTTGAAAAGCAAATTATTTTAACAAACCATAATAGTTGAAAAAATTCAAACTAAGAACTATGCGTATATAAATGTGTACATATATCGATGGAGATACTTATCAAATCGAAATAGAAGGAGATACATAATTGTGTTAGACAGTAATTATGACCCTAATGTTACATCACAACAATTTTTGGACTTCTTTTAAAGTACCTTCAACTGTGATATCTGCGATACATTTAACTGTGATATTTCCAACTGTGATAAATTTGACGAAAAAGTCTAAGGTTTTGAGAATCTTTCTTTTTTTTATCTTCCACACAGAGCGTGAACTTTAATGAAAGTTGGAGAGGATTTAAATAGAAATACGGTTTCACATTGCTATATCGTCAGGTTAATCATTCAACATTCGTGTATTTCGACTTAAGAAAAAGTGAGATACAAATGTTTTCGTTATAATTCTATCACCTATCATTTTTAAGGAAAGTTGTTTCTTAACTTTTCGAGATATTAATTTGTGAATATCTATATTTTTATGTTGAAGCATTTCTGACTCCAAATCGATCTTACTGTATTCTTGGAATCGAGTGGAAATTGTATTTACCCAATTAAAATAAAATACACGACTGGATCGCACGAACTTGCTCTTATGTAAAAGTACTTTGGAATTTAAAATACATTTTATAAATATAAAACATGGATTTAATGAGATAAGAATGTTTAAGTGCATGGAATTACCGTCTGATTTCCGGAAAAGTATGAATTTATGCAAACAAAGTTTAAAAATCGTTTTATATAACAAATTTCCTTAAAATTTTTCGAGAACAAAATTTTGGATGTCAATTTTAAGTATTTAGTAGTATAGATTTTAGAAAATAATTTCAAAAAATAATCGTTCACACGTTTTGAATATATTGATTTTTGAAAAAAAACTGGATTTTTTTTTCAAGAAACCCAAAAAATATTTTTTGAATATTTTTATATACAATATTACTTTAACCTTAAGAGGGCTATTGCTGAAAATTTTTGGTTAAAATCGTAAGAGCCGTTAATACGAAAGTCAAAAATCAGATAAACACATTTTAAAATCTCTTCAATGCTCGTCTAAACAGGGTGAACTGTAGGACTTTAGCAATATTTTTGTTTCAGTCTAATTTCTGCTAGAAACTGTTCGGTAAGATTTCGAAAGTTATTCATTCTTATTATCTAATACTTCTAAACTTTGTCGAGATCCCTTTGTTATATAGTTTTAGCACTAGTGCTCTTATATCTATAGTGCCAAATACCTCCTTAAAGTCAATAAAAAACTATAAGGCTTGAATTCCATGAATATTTCAGCTAAATTAGATTAGATTTTATTAGATTTTAATTCAACAGCAAAATCAATTTTACATTTTCTTGTTCAAAATATACAATTTGAATAGTTAAAGACTTGGAAATTTATGCCGTTACCAATAACAAAAACATATATTATATATAGCTATTGTTTAAATTTCTTTACTTGCATCTTTTTTCTACAGTTTTCGACGCATGGGGAAATATTCCAGCAGGTGTAGAAACCGGAAACCAGTATGATCTTGGAAACTATGATCAATGTGTGAAATCTCCTTTATCATTCAATGCAGTATCTGGTGTCATAAGACAGCAATATTGCTTTGTCTCTGTACCTCTCAAAAAGGATCCTTCAGCAGGAACTACAATAACTTTTTGGAACGTTGGTCGCTCAGTTAATGTTGGAATATGTGTTCCAGATATTTGTAGTCCACAGTTACTGACATCAATATTTAAAGAATCCACGAAGAGCAACTTCGATGGAGCTCTTTCTGAAATTTCTGTTGGACGTTGTTCCGATGGACAAATTGCACCACTAACAGGATCTAACATTGCTGGCTTGTAAGTGTAAGAATTTGAAATAAGTTAAATTCGATATTATCATGACAACATCAATTTTATTTCAATATTGTAGAAACATTATTTACTTAAGTTTCTAAAATTTGCAGATCTGTATTGGTGGTACTGACAGTATTGATGATTTTAAGTTCAGTCTACGACATCTATGTGAGTCATTATCAAAGTAAGTACCATTAATTGTTTCCTTTTTTATGTGCTGTTTTCATGAAAAAAGAAAATTACTCAATTTTAAGAGAAGCGTAATAATATTTTCAATTATTTACAAAATATTCCGCCATATTTCAAGGGTTTATTGAGACCCTTACTATTTTGAAAACGGTACAAGCGATAGGGAAAGTTAGTGAAGCAGAGAAAGGGGATGTTGATGAACATTTGTTTTGAAAGCTTGGAAATTGAATTGGCAAGAGAAAACAGTGTCGGGTATATTATTCCACAATCGTGTTGAGCGTCCAAAATTAGGTTCGAGAGTGAATAATTGATGAGCATTCCTAGCGGAACGGGTATCACGGATGAACTGATTGAGGGCTGGAGGGCAACTGGCTACTTCGAGTGAGCATTGCTTTTAAAATAAGCGATAAAACAATTAAAGACATGAAACATACCGACGAAGGTGTTTAAGAGATGGGAATGATTCCGTGATAGTTCTGTTTCCTATCAGTTTTAACATTCCGTTCTGAATTCTATCTGCCCAAATATGTTATTTTTAACTTCCCATAGGAAGTTATTGTAATCGGTCCGATTTGTCAAATAGGAATTTTTGACATTTCTCGACGTTTCAAGGTCCCTAGAGGCTATATCAATCATTTTTAGAGAGATGTCTGTGTGTGTGTACGTACGTTCGTACGTTCGTACGTTCGTACGTACGTTCGATATCTCAAGAACGAGGAAAGATATCGACTTCAAATAAATTTTATTGAATAGATAATGAAAGGGCGTTTATTAAAATTCAGTGAGTAGTTTTTTCACTATAACGGTTTAAAAAAAAAAGTAAAAATTTTGGTTAGTTTCAAATATCTCTCGAAAAAATAATGCTATTGATTTCAAATAAAATTTAATGTACTCATTATAAGGTCATACAGATTTGGTATGAATTTGGAAAAAATGAACATACCGTTATTTTTTTAAATAAAAAAAAAACTGAAAAAAATTCATAACCCAGATATTCTAAGAACGGAAAACAATTTGGAACTCAAAATAATTTTATTTTACGAAAAATAGTGTGTTTGACAACTAGTGAAAATTCGACTCAAATTTCTCGAGAACTAGTAGTGATATTGACTTCTAATTTAGTTTATGTATGTTTATGTATAAAATAGTATAATTTTGTACAATTGGTAAAATGTTGACAAATATTGAATTAATAGTTTTTTTTTTAAATAAAAAAAACTATTAAAAATTCTAGTGAAAACTAGTTAAAATTGTATTTCAAGTCGAATTTCTTGGGAATGAACACCGATAGTGCCTTCTAAAGTATGTTGTTTTATACATTTTATACATTTGGTTATTTGAAAAAAAAAACTAAATATAAAGTTTTCAAGACCACAAATGGGAAGTTATCAGTGTGGGTCGCACCCAGCCTCTTTTTATTTCTGAGTTCAGGTCGTATAAACGCCTTATAAATGGTACCCAGATCAGAAGGGGTGCCAGCGACTAGAACACCTCTCCAGAAAATGGGTTCTTATAGTACAGCAGATTTATTTATATCAAGATATCGAAGGGTTCTTGCAGCTGCACGAGTGCGGAAATATACCTGTCATATTGATTTATTTACGTTCTCAAGTACAGGAGTGGCAATATTTTTGTTAGGCAACGAGAACTAGCGGAAAAATGAGCTGCCTTTCCTGAAGAGCTAAATATCGGGTAGTCATTGTAGACGAGCATTGAAACCGAAGATGAAATTGAATATTTTGTGCGTTTTTGACAAATCTAAAGAAATGTCTACTGCCTTTAGTAGAATTTCTTGCCATAGTTTCTGGTCATGTAAGAAATTGCGTCTTTTTATAACAGAATGGCAATGCTTTCTGACTTCTTTATCCTCTTTCCGATTTTCCTCAGTTGGATTCTCTTTGTAAGAACGGAAACTTACTTCTGATAATCTGATAGCATCATTTACTACGTTTATATGAGGTATTTAAGCGAGCTTGAAACTCCCTTTGACCCTTTGTAAACGGGTATTGAGTTGAAATGAGCTTCGTTCGACTCGATCTCACTCGCTCAGCGGTGTCGAGTCGAAATATGAGACGAAAAACGTGGGTCGAGGAGTTGGCTTAACAAAATGTTTCAGAATCGCTCAACACTATTTCAACTCAACTCCAAATCGAGCTCCCAACTCAAATGACGAAAAACCTGGGTCGAAAATCCGACCCTAATCCAACTCGATCTTTCGATACTGCATATAAACGTAGTATTTATAGCTTTAAACAAACCAATACTTTTCTTTAGATTTTATACTCTTAACTCATAAAGGAATAAAAGATCGCATCGCATGAAAAATCACTTATGTGATCATATCGGCGCTAGCATCAACATCACTATCGAGGAAACAAAGTGATTTAGTTAGATTCTCGTATTGTCAACCAGCCAAGTGGGATCCATATTGAGGAAGTGTTTACCAAAAGACCCTGATGGCCCAGGTAGCGAAATTCTGAAAGATCAGTATTCTTACCAACCTGTGTTTCACTTGGTGCCAAAACAACTAGCCAGTATTTAACAAATTGGCCTAAACATTAAAGAAATTTTTTCTTAACCCACGAATATTGGAAATATTTTTAACTTCAATTCACAAATAGTGCCAAGGTGCTTTTTTAATAACTATCATCTCATTTCCAAATTTTAACATAACGTTTGTATATACATGAAATTTTTATTGTTAACTAGAATTCCTGAATTTTATTGACCCATATTCGCGATATTATATCCGGCATTTCATTTAACTAGAAAAATGTTTCAACTTTATTTCACGGCATCCTTATCTGCTGCAACAATGCCTTTTCGTATATTTATCTGATAGTAGCAGATAAAACTTCATTCACTACGAATGTTTTAATTGCTCTCTGCAATAGTAGATACTTCAAAGTTTCACTTAGATACTTGTAAATAACTTCACGAATACTTGAGATGCAATTTGTAGACATCGATCAAACAAAAACCACACGCTGATTATTTGCTTAGATCTTAAATTTGTTTACAAAGCAAAGCTAAGTTCTTATATTAAGTGTTAGCCATAAAATTGTAGAACTGTTTGGATTATTTATAAGATACAAATTATTATTATTTTATTGGTCTGAGATTACTCATTGGAAGTGGCATGACGAGCAAGATTTACAATTCAGTTTGTATTTTCTTTATTTTAACTTTATCAGGCAATTTTCATTTCATTTCTAATCTGTTACTTTAATAGCGTAACTTGGCTCACGGAGGTCATGGTCAGAAAATAAACTGTAATATTTTTTTTAAATAGTATTTTATTTTTGAATATCTCCAATCCTTAAAGCTAGCCCTAAACGACGAGCATGCTCGCCGAACTTGTTCGTGCTCGCTATGTTTTCTTCGTGCAGGGGCCGGTTCGCGAGCCGCTCGCTGTTGGCGAAAAATTTCGATTTTGTTGTGTTCGTTGGCTTCGATGTTCGCCGTGTAGGGCCATGTTCACGAGCAAATTTTATTTTTGCTATGAATCAAAATACCGTTTTTAATTTTTGTCAATAAAAACAAAATAAAAATGCCTAATCAATATATGTAAATATTATAACACATGTCATTCGTAAGTATTATCTTTTCTCTGTGTCTAATGGCCAAGTTACGGTACGGTTTTTCATTAAACATGCGGAAGGTTTTAATTTTGTGCAGTTTTCTTTTATTTGTAAAAGTCAGAACTATATTCATTATTAATAGTATTTACATTTTCAACAGCAGTTAGTATCTTTTTATAACCGTTTTTAGCATTTTAAACAAGACTCTGAATTTTGAGCACAGCTTAGTATGAACAGGACCCACTGTGCGTCGCACATGAATGTTCGCCAAATGTGTTCGCCGTGTAGGGGATAACGCAAACGAACAAGTTCGGCGAGCATGTTCGTCGTTTAGGGCTAGCTTAAGATATGTCAATTCTTGAGCAGTTCTTTAAAATAAAAAAGATGTGCGAAAATATATTTGGTAAATGTGAAAGAGCGAATGTTATCCAAGTAGAAAGTAATTTCGGACATTTCTATCAAACGAAATGTCTGACAGAATTTTACTACATAATTATTTCGTTTTCAAAAAAGTTTCACTCTTTTTCGATTTCTATCCCCGAAAGTTTCACAAGTACTCGTATCAAATATCGAATACCGAATGGCAAATAAAAAGGGCGTGGATCTAGGTACAGACATGCAAATAGACATACGGAATTGCAGACCGACTATTTTCATGTTACTCGTATCTACCATTGAATTGTTAAATTTGATTCAAATTTCGAGTTCTTTTTTTAATAAATGCAAAACTTCTCCTTTAATACATAGCTATAAGGCGAGAATTAAGTAGAAATATAAAACCCACTCTCCAATTTTGCATCTGTCAATCTCAACAAAGTAATGTCTGGCTCTTTTGGTTTTGACAAATTCGGGAAAAGTTCAACAGATAGAGTGTAGTAACTTGCAAGTGTCAACCATTCTTTATGCGTGTTATCGGCAGGAATGGATTGGAATTAGATGATTGAAAGGACTAAGAAGACAATCTAAATGGTGTTTTTTAGAGGAGGAAACTGTTATTTGTAAAGAGTAAGACAAGTTAACACGTCCGTTGTTGAGGTAAGACTGATCTTTATTCAAGTATATAAGAGCATGTGTTTAGATTTACATAGTAACAATTATGATATGAGAGTAGATGTTGTGGCTATTAAACAGGGTGTTCCTTACACTTGACATCCCCCTTTTTTAAAGTTGATTCTAATTTACATTTATATTTCAAATTTAATTTCAAAAGTAAAATACAAAAAATTCCATTTAAATTCACATTACAGTTCAATTCAAAATTTTTTTTTTTTTTTTTTTTTAGTTAATTCAAAAGTGTGAACAATTCATTTAATTAATAATTCAAGTTATGATTTTATAGAACAAAGTTCTTACTCAGATCTCATATATACAATGCATATGTAGATGATTCATCACACGGATTGATATTTAATAACAGGTTTCACAGTACGACCGTATCGTGTCTTATACGTGGAGCCTGTGACATCGTTACTGATATTCATAGTTGGTTCTGGTATGGAAGTGCTTTTGGCATTTGTGGATCACTGATCGTCTGACTCTTTTCCCCTGAATTTGCAGTAGCTGCCTCATGTGGTATCTGATTGTGCGGATTGACTGCAATACTTTTTTCTGAAAATATATGAGCATTAGTTTTATTTAAATGAATTGAATTCCGACGAATGGTTGTGCCATCATCAGTACGGATAATGTATGAACGAGGTGTGTCAGCTTTCGATCGTATTTCTCCAGAAGTCCAGTTGCGTACGCCTTTTTGAATGCATACTCTATCTCCTGGATTAAAAGATTGTGAGGGCTTCGCTTTGGTATCGGCATAATATTTACCGATGAGTCTGGACTGGGACATGTTCTGTTTCACGTTCTTAACTACATTAGGTTTAAGTTGATTTTTTGTAAGTGGTAAGAATGATCGTGTGCATCGGCTCATTAACCTCTGATTTGGAGACTGCATTTCATTGTCCCTCGGCGTATTCCTCCAGTTCAGTAAGGCCAAGTCTACATCAGATCTATCCAGAGAACATCGCTTTAAAATCTTTTTCGCTTCTTGAACATATCTCTCAGCGAGACCGTTTGAACGAGGATAGTATGGGCTGGAGGTTTGATGATAAAATTCCCAAGACTTTGCAAAGTCTTTGAATTCTCTTGACGAAAATTGAGGTCCATTATCGCTTTCGAGTTTCATTGGAATACCAAAAGTTCGAAACCAGAGTTTGAGTAATCGAGTGACTTCAGATGTTGTTGATTTTTTTAGACGATGGAAGTCAAAAAAGCTTGAATAACTGTCAACAACAAGCAAGTATTCGTTACCCTTAAATGTAAATATATCTGTCGCTAAGATTTCCCATGGAAGGTCTGGAACAGCTTTGGCGATGAGCGGCTCCTTTGGTTTAGATGACTGGTTGGCTTGACAAATACTGCAATTTTTAACGAAGTTTGTTACGTCACTAGCCATGCCAAGCCAGAAAAGAGCACCTCTTGCACGACTGAGAGATCTCTGTATACCTTGATGCCCAGCATGAATTTTTTGTATCATGGACATTTTCATAGTTGTTGGTACAACTACCTTCTCACCCTTCATCAAGATACCTTTATCGAGTCCGAGTTCATCTCTAAAGGTCCAAAATTTTCTTACCGTGTCTGAAACTTGTGATGGGTTTTGTGGCCATCCATTTGAAACGTATCTTATCACCTCTTTTAAGCATTCGTCATTGTTCGTCCCTTCTACTAAAGCATTTCGTGTTTGCTCTGATACTTGAACTAAGCAGTTGATTTGTAATTCACTATCTGGATTAGTATCTTGTCTTAATGTCGATTCGGCACAATCGCGACTAAGTGCATCAGCTAGAGCTATTTCTTTTCCTTTTCTATAAGTGATGTTCGGTGCATAGGGCATTATTTCAAATAATATTCTTTGTAATCTATTCGGTGCGCAATGAAGTGGCTTTTTGAATATGGCCTCTAAGGGCTTGTGGTCGGTTTCCACTAAAAGACGCTTCCCGAAAACATATTCGTGGAATTTTTTACAAGCAAACAATATGGCTAGTGCTTCTTTCTCTATCTGGGGATAGTTTTGTTGAGCAGCTGTTAGGGCTTTTGATGCATATGCAATCGGCTGATCTTTTTGCATCAGCACCGCACCCAAGCTATGCTTACTTGCATCTACTTGTAGCTTAACATCCAAATTTGCATCGTAGTACCGTAAAACAGGAGTGGTTGAAAGACTTTCTTTGAGTGTTTTGAATGATTTTTCGTGATTCTGATTCCAATCCCATGCTACATCTTTTTTGATCAAGTCTCTTAGAGGTTGTGTGATTTCAGATAGATTTTCTATAAATTTTCCAAGATACGTGACCATTCCTAAGAACCTTTGAAGCTCTGGTACATTGGTAGGTTTTTTGATTCTTTGTATAGCTTCTATTTTGTCTTGGTCTACCTGAATGCCATTCGACGTCAAAACATGTCCAAGGAATCTTATGGACGTGGAACAAAAAATACATTTCTCTTTATTTAGTTTTAAGCCCATAGCTGATAACTTGGATATGACTTTTTCTGTTAGCGATTGAAGCTCTTTTTTCGAGGATGCATGAATGAGTATATCGTCTATAGATACTTCAACGTTTTCATCATCTTCTAACATACTGGACATAATGTCTTGAAAAATCTCAGATGCCGATGCGAGGCCAAAAGGAAGGCGAGTGTAAGAAAAACGACCCCATGGCGTTGCCATCGTGAGCAAATTCTGGGAACGTTTTGATAGTTTCACCTGCCAGAAACCCTTTTTACAATCCAATAACGTGAAATATTTCGATTTTCTAATTCTGCTTGTTATCTCTTCAAGTGTTCTTAAGGGATGATATCTTCTTATTATATTTTTGTTAATATCTGTAGGGTCTATACAAACACGCAGTTTGCCGTTCTTTTTTGCAACTACCATGGGGGATACTGCCTGAGTAGCCTCTTTCGTTTTTACTAAAACTCCTAATTTTATCATTTTTTCTATTTCCTTTTTCACAGTTTCTCTCAAGGCATATGGAATTTTCCTGGCAGGATGAATACGCAAAACAGGATTTTCTACCAAGTCTATGTCATAGATAAAATCTTTCACGCAACCCAAACCATCGAAAATGGTTTCATCAATTTGAATTTCGTTCACGCGTAATATTAGGTTGAGAATTTCACAAGCATTTTTGCCTAATATTGGGAATACTTTTTCCGCCACGACCTTGAAATTAATTTTTGCATCTTGCTTGCGCACCTGGCATAAGACATTTACTTCTCCTATGACATCGACTTTGTTATTAGCAAATCCTACTAAGCTCTTAGTTTTTGAAATAAGTAATTTAGGTCCTAATCTGCTAACAATGCTTTCTGGAAGAACGTTGCATTGTGCCCCAGTGTCCAATTTCATTTTGATTATGTTCCCCATAACTGCGACCTCTTCTAACCAATTCTCTTTATCATCATCTGCAAAATTATTAACTGCATTTATATACAGGAGATCATCACTACTTATACTTTCATCATCTCCTATAGCATTTACGGTATTTACTTGCGTACTCTTTTTATGACGACAGCACTTCGCATAATGACCCGTTTTTTTACATAGCCTACAAACAGCATTACGTGCTTTACATTGTTGCCTGCCATGACGAGAACCGCAACGTGAACAATCATATACTTCGTTGTTCTTGTCATCACGATATGCTTTTGTATGTTTCTTCTTAAAATGTTGTCTACTCCCCTCGCTCTCATGAGATTTCTTACCATGACGTATGATGTTAACTTCTTGTTCTTTATGAATTTGTTTGAGTTGCTTTGTTGCAATTTCGCTAGCTTTACAAATTTTAATTGCCTGATCTAACGTTAAATTTTCTTCTGATAATAATTTTTCTCTGACTACATCGGAAAACAACCCAATAACAATTTTGTCACGTACCAAATCATCCCGTAGACTGCCAAACTCGCACTTTTGCGCCTGGTTTTTAATTTTGGTAAAAAAGTCATCAAAGTGTTCTCCTTCAACCTGGGTTATTTTATTAAAGGCATATCTTTCAAAAGTAACACTGATTTTTGGATCAAAAACGGCTGCAAACTTTGATTCTATGATGCTCACCTTGTTTTTTTCGTCATCAGATAATCCAAAAGAATTAAAGATTTCCGTTATATCAGGTCCGATAGCCAACATGAATTGAGCCACTTGCTGCGCTGCTGACTTTTTATCTAACTCCAGAGCCACGGAGTACCATTTGTAGCGTTGTAGCCAATTTTTCCATTTAGACGACATATTCGAATCACTCAACTCTAAATAACCAGGTGGTTTTATACAATTACTACCGCGACTTTCATTTCTGTTCGCACTCATATCAAGCGAGGGGTCAGGCATTTTTATTTATTTAAAGTCTTTTTAATAAATTTTTCTTAATTTTTGATGTGTAAACATCTTTTCCGGCGGTAGAGTGAATCGAAAACGTGTGTAAAACTTATACGTCCCGTGTAACCCGTTACGGTTACACGTTACGGTTACACGTTACGGCTACACGTTCCGGTTACACGTTCCGGTTACACGTTCCGTGTAGCAATCTACCTTACCGACGATTGCATTTAACACCATGCTTACATTGTTAATATTGGGTACTTACGACATCGTGTTTACATTGGAGACTTTGAGTACTGAAATCTCGATTTTATTACTTTCCATTGCTGGCTAGAACTTAATTCAATCCCTCAACATTTCTTCACCTCTCGACCAATTAGGCCTATTCAGCCACATTTGTTATTCTGCTATAGATTTTCTGTTATGAATCATAAAAGATTTCCACCTTAAAAGATCTTTTATGATTGGTATTCAGAGGTTCGAACTTTTATAAAAGTCTGTTAGGCTAGTCGCGCACTGGCAACTGTGATCGAAATCAAATAGTTTAATCTCCAGTTGAAAGAGAACCGCGCACTGGCAACTCTTTACTCACGTTCACACTCTTTTCTCTCTTGCGCTTATGGAAAACAGCTCAACTATTACGAATTATTTTAGGCAATCGTTTAGTTTGTGTCAAAACACAAACTTTTTAGTTGCTCAAATCGAGTTGCTTTAAGTGCGCGGTGTCCCATATAAGCCCTTATGTTTCATTTTAGCAACTAATCAGTTGCGAAACTAAAAATTGAATATGCGCGCCTGGCCTTATGCTACTTCGAAAACGAGATCTGTTATAAAACTGAACTTAATCTGTTATCATAATTAGCTGTGATTATGTAAAATATTTCATCTGACATAATTTAAATGGATGACGAACAAAAAAGTAAACTCTTAGATAATTTTTAGTGTTTTGTCTCCAGTTGCGTGGTTATATATATAATAAAGTTGTGTAAATTTATAATTTTTAAATAAAACAAAAATAAAAATAAATTTTTTCTATTTAGTTTATTTTATTATATTGAAATTTTATTAAACTCTTAGGCTAGGCGCGCACATTCAATTTTTAGTTTCGAAACTGCTTGGTTCGAGCAACTAAAAAGTTTGTGTTTTGACACAAGCTAAATGATTGCGCGCACATTAAATTTTTAGTTGCACAACTGTTTGGCTGCTTATGGAAAACAGATGAACTATTTAGTTGAATGTCCACGCAGGTGCATATAATTATATGTTACACGATTTTATCTCATATGTTTCTGGGAATACCATGGTCATACTCTACTTATACTCGTATGTTTATATGATAGATATGTGATTTGATATATTTTCTATCATTTGTCTCCATTAAAGAACATTTCAATGACGAAATACAAGATAATTATTCATTATTACTTGATGCACCTGTGTACTTATTGAAATCTTTTATGATAAAAGTAACAGAAGTTTGTCTTTTATTCTTTTATGATTTTTAACAGATTTCATAACATGCTGAATACCAAAAATGCTATTCGTAAAAGATTTTTTCTATGTTCGAACGTTTGACAGTTCATAAAAGTTTTCTTAGCAGATTTTATAACAGATTTTAGCGTGCTGAATACCAAAATTAAAATTCATAAAAGATTTGTTGGCAGCTCAAACATTTGAATGGAAATTCATAGCAGAATAACAGAATAGAAGAATAAAAGATTTCGCCGAATAGGCCTAAATATGTGAAAAAGACGAAAGACAAATCAACTGGTGTAAAATTTCATAGCGGGTTCATTTAATGTCTTAAAAAATCCACTTCACGTTATTGACGGACGATAACATTTTATTTTATGCTCGCAAAAAATGCATTTACAGAGTTGAACTTTAAAAATCCAAAAAATATTCTTCAGGGCAATCAGTTGACATCTGCAATGAAATATTCTCGATACGTCAAATTTAATTTATCCCTTATCTGTCATACCATATAATCATTTTAATTATCGAATTAGATATTCTTTATTATATCAAAATATACTTTTAGCATTCACTATATCAAAATATAGATCGTTCTCCATCTGTCAAGCCATGAACTGGATGATGACTACGACTTCAATGTATTAAAAAAATTAGTTTTTGCCACTTATAATTCCATTACAAGGTGATGGGAATGATGTCAATCGGTTTGTTAATCTCTGACGGAGGGAATAAGATAAAGTACAGAAACCTAAAAAAAAAGTTAAAGGATTGGTTTGATTTTGATAAGGTGAACGCCCTATCTAGTGGTTTGTCAAAAAAAAAGTTTTGACTTTTTCGCTGCATGACAAGTATATTTGTTGGCGGCGTTAAGCCAGATATACATTGTTCAAATGCATGAAAAGCACGTACAAGTCTATTATTTCAGTGGCGAGAGAACGTTGCCCTTTGTGGTTTTTTTTCAGCAAAATTGAGTTTTTACGAATTTCTTTGAGATTTTTGTAATTTTATCCGAGTAATTTGTTTTATTTTGTCTGTCCATTTTATAATACAATTTTCATTTGCTGTGTTAATATTTTAATCAGTGCTTATGCTGTGATGTCTTCTCATCTCTTCAACGTACTATACGCAAATGAACCAATAAATATATGATCAATCGTCAACCTTGCATATACAATATTTCTATGCAGTACGCTAGATTGAAAAGATTTTGATTTTTCTTCAAGCCTACATCCAATCTATACGTGTGACTTTTTCACTATTACACTTACAATTGCTGAGAAAAATGCGGAGTTATCGTTCATTCTTATTTGTGGTTTTCTTTTTTATATTTGGCGTTCGCTCAGTGCAATTCGCTTAACTGGGTAGAGTAAGGAGTGCGACGAGATGACTCCTTTTCGCATGAACAAAGTTAACTTATATTAAAAATCTCTGTGTTTAAAAGCACAGATGCACTCGAAAGGAAGCCAAAAGAGAAACAGATATTAAAATCAGATTCGTGTAAAAACAGTCTATTTTTTATCAGATAACATCTCTGTGTAAAAAATATAATGCTGTCACAAGCAACATCCCTGGTTAAACATAAGTCAAACAAACTTTACGTTAAGTAGCGGAGTCCACTTACTCCTAACACATGCCACGAACTACTTCATCAAAGCATATTGTCGATAAGGTTTTTGGGTCGTGTGAAATGAATATGTGTCGACATAGCAATGCGAACTCTGGGAATAGAAGTAACTACATGGTGTGTAAAAAAGATCGAACTAGTTCTTCGAAACAATTTTTGATGTGTAAACATCTTTCCCGGCGGTAGAGTGAATTGAAAACGTGTGTAAAACTTATACGTCCCGTGTAACCCGTTACGGTTACACGTTACGGTTACACGTTACGGTTACACGTTACGGTTACACGTTCCGGTTACACGTTACGGTTACACGTTCCGTGTAGCAATCTACCTTACCGACGATTGCATTTAACACCATGTTTACATTGTTAATATTGCGTACTTACGACATCGTGTTTACATTGGAGACTTTGAGTACTGAAATCTCGATTTTATTACTTTCCATTGCCTGATTCTTAATTCAATCCCTCAACATTTCTTCACCACCCGACCAATTAGGCCTATTCTGCCGCATTTGTTATTCTGCTATAGATTTTCTGTTATGAATCATAAAAGATTTCCACCTTAAAAGATCTTTTATGATTGGTATTCAGAGGTTCGAACTTTTATAAAAGTCTGTTAGGCTAGTCGCGCACTGGCAACTGTGACTGAAATCAAATAGTTTAATCACCAGTTTAAAGAGTACCGCCCACTGGCAACTCTTTACACACGCTCACACTCTTTTCTCTCTTGCGCTTATGGAAAACAGCTCAACCGTTACGAATTAATTTTAGGCAATCATTTAGTTTGTGTCAAAACAAACTTTTTAGTTGCTCGAATCGAGTTGCTTTAAGTGCGCGGTGTCCCATATAAGCCCATATGTTTCATTTTAGCAACTAAACAGTTATGAAACTAAAAATTGAATGTGCGCGCCTGGACTTATGCTACTTCGAAAACGAGATCTGTTATGAAACTGACACAAACTAAACGATTGCGCGCGCATTCAATTTTTAGTTGCACAACTGTTTGGTTGCTTATAGAAAACAGATGAACTATTTAGTTGAATGTCCGCGCAGGTGCATATAATTTTATGTTCATCTGTTTTCTATAAGCTACCAAACAGTTGTGCAACTAAAAATTGAATATGTGCGCCTAGCCTTACACCCATGTTTCTGGGAATACCATGGCCATACTCTACTTATATGTTTATATGATATGTGTTTTGATATATTTTCTTTCATTTGTCTCCTTTAAAGAACATTTCATTGACGAAATAAAAGATAAAGCCTAGTACGCAGATCGAGACAAGACAAATTTTATCTCTACAATTTTAATCTCTACAAAACTTTTCCAAATCTCGCGCAAAAGTTTGAAGTTGGAGAGATGAAATCTAATTTATTGTGTTTTTTAGTGTATCTCTGGAACACGTTGTCTTACAAAAGTCGTTCATACCTTTTTGGAATCTCCTCTTGATGCTCTCAAGACAAGCATTAGCACCTTTTACATAAAACCAGTATTGACAAAAATCTTTTTCGGCTGTCAAAATTTGTCCCGCAAAATAATGCTTATATCATTCTTTTTCCTGGCAAAATTTAGTGGAGACATTTTGTAGAGCAATTCACAATAGTATGAATTTTGCGCGCGAACTGCGTACTGCTCGGAAAAATATCCGAGACAAAATTTGTCCCAGGAAAAAAAATGTATGGGAGACAAAATTTTTCCCGATCTGCGTACTAGGCTTAAATATTCATTATTACTTGATGCACCTGTGTACTTATTGAAATCTTTTATGATAAAAGTCACAGAAGTTTGTCTTTTATGATTTTTAACAAAAATGCTATTCGTAAAAGATTTTGACAGTTTGACAGTTCATAAAAGTTTTCTTAGCAGATTTTATAACAGATTTTAGCGTGCTGAATACCAAAATTAAAATTCATAAAAGATTTGTTGACAGCTCAAACATTTATATGGAAATTCATAGCAGAATAACAGAATAGAAGAATAAAAGATCACGCCGAATAGTCCTAAATATGTGAAAAAGACGAAACACAAATTAACTGGTGTAAAATTTCATAGCGGGTTCATTTAATGTCTTAAAAAATCCACTTCACGTTATTGACGGACGATAACAATTTATTTTATGCTCGTAAAAAATGCATTTTCAGAGTTGAACTTTAAAAATCCAAAAAATGTTCTTCAGGGCAATCAGTTGACATCTGCAATGAAATATTCTCGATACGTCAAATTTAATTTATCCCTTATCTGTCATACCATATAATCATTTTAATTATCGAATTAGATATTCTTTATTATATCAAAATATACTTTTAGCATTCACTATATCAAAATATAGATCGTTCTCCATCTGTCAAGCCATGAACTGGATGATGACTACGACTTCAATGTATTAAAAAAATTAGTTTTTGCCACTTATAATAATTGCATTACAAGGTGGGAATGATGTCAATCGGGTTGTAAATCTCTGACAGAGGGAGTAAGATAAAGTACAAAAACCTAAAAAAAAAGTTAAGGGATTGGTTTGATTTTGGTAAGGTGAACGCTCCATCTAGTGGTTTGTCAAAAAAAAAGGTTTTGACTTTTTCGCTGCATGACAAGTATATTTCTGGCGGTGTTAAGCCAGGTATACATTGTTCAAATGCATGAAAAGCACGTACAAGTCTATTATTTCAGTGGCGAGAGAACGTTGCCCTTTGTGGTTTTTTTTTCAGCAAAATTGTGTTTTTACGAATTTCTTTGAGATTTTTGTAATTTTATCCGAGTAATCATCATATAATAAAACGGCAAACATGTTTTTTGTGGTACACTTTTCTCCAAAAGTATTTAACCGATTTCGATAAATTTTATATGGTTGGAAAGCCACAGTTACGGAGATGTGCAGAATATACTTGAGACACGCATTTACACACTGTGGGTCATTTTTGTTTTTGCACTGTCGAACACTTTGCATATTACATAAAATAAAATTTAATTTAATAAATTTGCTTGAAAACACTGCCAATAATATAAATAATAAATAAATTGGCACTCGAATTTCGAGAGCTGGGTCGGCTAGTTTGTTTTATTTTGTCTGTCCCTTTTATCATACAATTTTCGTTTGCTGTTTTAATATTTCAATCAGTGCTTATGCTGTGCTGTGTTCTCATCTCTTCAACGTACTATACGCAAATGATCCAATAAATACATGATCAATCATCAACCTTGCATATACAATATTTCTATGCAGTACGCTAGATTGAAAAGATTTTGATTTTTCTTCAAGCCTACATCCAATCTATATACGTGTGACTTTTTTACTAATACACTTACAATTGCTGAGAAAAATGCGGAGTTATCGTTCATTCTTCTTTGTGCTTTTCTTTTTTATATTTGGCGTTCGCTCAGTGCAATTCGCTTAACTGTGTAGAGGAGTGCGAAGAGATGATTCTTTTTCGCATGAACAAAGTTAACTTATATTAAAAATCGCTGTGTTTAAAAGCACAGATGCACTCGAAAGGAAGCCAAAAGAGAAACAGAGATTAAAATCAGATTCGTGTAAAAACAGTTTATTTTTTATCAGATAACATCTCTGTTTGAATATAAGGGTAAAAATATAATGCTGTCACAAGCAACATCCCTGGTTAAACATAAGTCAAACAAACTTTACGTTACGTAGCAGAGTCGACTTACTCCTAACACATGCCACGAACTACTTCATCGAAGCATATTGTCGATAAGGTTTTTGGGTCGTGTGAAATGAATATGTGTCGACATAGCAGTGCGAACTCTGGGAATCGAAGTACTATGCCGACATGGCGTGTAAAAAGGACCGAACTAGTTCGTCGAAACAATTTTTTATGATGTTATTCGGTTTTAGTTGTTAAAATTTACAAATCGCCTAAAAAAGCAAGAATAAAATTCAATCTCCTTAAGCAAGAATTCAATAAAGCTCTGATCAACGCAAAAAAGTGGTTCTGGAGCATTAAAATTCAAATATTTTTCGGTCATTTTCACTTTTCATTTAAAATTTTACAACTCTACCATTTCACAGCTGATTTTGGCATGTACTTCTACGTCGGCGTATTGGTGTGTAAATGCCCATACAAAAGCGAAGTACTTTGTCGATTGTTCGTCTTGATCGATGTGGCGTGTGTGAGGGGTATATATCACAAGTCACAAATTAGTACGATTGCATTGTACGTTTATTGGGTACGTTCGATAACAAAAATTCGACACTCGGACGAACGTTGATGTTTACACATCTTAACCGTGAGTCCTGGCACTCACACTTTTTTTTTTTATGATGTTATTCGGTTTTAGTTGTTAAAATTTACAAATTGCCTGAAAAAGCAAGAATAAAATTCAATCTCCTTAAGCAACCATTCAATTAAGCTCTGATCAACACAAAAAAGTGGTTCTGGAGCATTAAAATTCAAATATTTTTCGGTCATTTTCACTTTTCATTTAAACTTTTACAACTCTACCATTTCACAGCTGATTTTGGCATGTACTTCTACGTCGGCGTATTGGTGTGTAAATGCCCATACAAAAGCGAAGTACTTTGTCGATTAGGTTGATCGATGTGGCGTGTGTGAGGGGTATATATGTATATCTAAAGTCACAAACTAGTACGATTGTATTGTATTTTATTGGGTACGTTCGATAACAAAAATTCGTCACTCGGACGAACGTTGATGTTTACACATCTTAACCGTGAGTCCTGGCACTCACACTTTTTTTTTTTTATATTTTACGGTATGTCTTTTTGTATATGCATATAATTTTTTTTTTTTTTTTTTTTTTTTGTGATTTTTATTCTGACACCATGTTATTTGTAAAGAGTAAGACAAGTTAACACGTCCGTTGTTGAGGTAAGACTGATCTTTATTCAAGTATATAAGAGCATGTGTTTAGATTTACATAGTAACAATTATGATATGAGAGTAGATGTTGTGGCTATTAAACAGGGTGTTCCTTACACTTGACAGAAACCTTTAGTTTGAAGTAAAATACAATTTTTTTTAATATAACTTTTAAGGTTTTCGCGGTTGTAAGCCAGCTGCACCGGTGAACAGGATCAATGAAATTTGTAGCGAAATGTTCGGAGTGAGTATTGTATTACACTCGCTAAATATCTTTTTGTATATATAACGCAGCTAATCCGAAAGTTTAAAAATGTCAATTTTTTTTTTAATATCTATAAAATTAGCTTTATTTGAAAGATAATTTTTTTTCATTGATGTTTGAATATGCTTGAGGGAATGTGACCGCTGCGGTCACATGGCGTAATCTGAAAGTCCAATTTTCCGTACGCAAAATTTTCCATAAAGTGAATGGGCACAAGCTTAAGTTCTGAGCACAATGATGAATTGACACATTTCTAACATCATCACACTGTACGATGTCTTATGGAATTCGTCTTATCGTTTAGAGTAGTGTTGCGAAAACGATCCATTGTCTCTCGAATTAATCGCTCTGGAGGACGATTATGAGCACCGCATAAAACGCACGTAACACCCCCGACGTGTTTATCGAATTGAAACATATTTTTCAAAATAAATTTTAATAATATGCAAACGTTGTTCCGGTGGCGTTGTCTATTATTCATGATGAATTGCCAAACCAAACTTATCTCAAAATAACCGATAACATTCAAATCCGCCGTGACAGAAAACAGTTTTACCAATTTAAAGTTCTTCGCCTCCTCAAAAAAAAAACACCCTTTATAAATCAAAGTCTTGAAGTTTAAAAGGATACAGTCATTCAGTTCTGATCTACATTTTTAAGCTTTCAGGTTTCTATCTCAAAGGAAAAATCGAAAAATTGAAACTGGAAATATATGCTTGGAAAGAGAACTAGGTTAGGAGGGGTTTTTATACGGAAAGCTGCAACACCTCACATCCTACATGTGGGTATGTAAGATTTTTACAATACATACACTGAAAATAAATTCCTAGGTAATATTGACAAAAACGTTTTGTTGACCTTTAACAAAACAATTTTATCGTTTTGATTAAATGTTTGTCAATACGAAAGAATGATTTTGTCGATTTCACAAAATTTTTATAATTCAGCATGATTTTTTGTCAGTTTAACAAAATATGCACTACCAATAATATTGTCAGTTTAACAAACCAAGTTTTGTTAATATAACAAAATAAAACAGAGATTTTTGTCACATCGACAAACATTTTTGTGATGTTAACAAAATGTTTGTTGTATCTACAAAAAATCTGTTTTGTAAATGTTTGTCAATATCACAAAGTTTTTGTTAATTTTCTTGTGTCAATTTAACAAAAAATGAAAACATTTTTGTTAAAATGACAAATATTTTGTTTTGGGGTTAAATTATTTTGTAATATTGATAAAATAATATTATCAGATAGATAAAACTATTTTGTAAGGAAACCAAAAAATTCTGCGCGTATATTTTTTTTGATCATGACATTTCTTTTGTGTATGATATAGTTCACATTTGGTTTTTGTCGAAAAATCGATGTAAGATTAACTGAACTTAACAAAAATTGCGTATTGTCCATACGCCCTCAGGGACGAAACGCAAATTTTTGTGGACTTAAATCCCAAAAAAAAAAACTATTTTGACAAAATTAATTTTGTGGATTCAACAAAAGAAATTTGTATTTTGTTAAATTAACAAAAATTTCTTGTTATACTTTGTTAAATTAACAAAATATTTTGTCAATTCAACAAAATATTTTGTCAATTTAACAAAACAATTTTGTTGATTTAACAAAACAACTTTGTTAATTTAACAAAACAATTTTGTTAATTTAACAGACAAATTTTGTTAATCCGATAATAATAAAAAAAAACAATAACACTTACAAATAAATTTGTTAATACAACAAAATAATTGTTAATATGACAAATTAATTTTGTAAATTCTACGAAATTTTGTCATATTGATAAAATATTTTTGTTATTTCAACAAATTAATCTGTTAGCATAACAAAATAATTTTGTGGATACAACAAAATATTTTTTGCTACCTAAAAAAAATTCTGTAATTTTTATCAATTTGACAAAACTTTTTGTTGGGCGTATATTAACAAAATTTTTGTCATATATACCTAGATTTTATTTTAAGTGTACCCAAAGAACTTACATACATATAATTATTGCTACTGCTTGTTTGACCAATTTTCAGTCTGTAGTTTTAACCCAGCGTGAATGACCACGAAGTCATGCATAATGTGCTCGAACAATTGAGGACTTGGCTAACCGAGAACATAGCTGCTGCGACAGAGAACATCAGAGAAAATCCACAAAAGTCGTTGCAATTCCAGCAGGATGGAGCAACCGCTCACATAGATCGGGCAAAATCTCATTTTTTTTTTATTTCACACAATATGACATTGCTTTTGATCAACCTTGTATAGGTAAAAGTAAGGAAAGGAGGTATAAAGAGTCTAGGTATGGGTTGCATCTGTGAACCATCCTGTATTCGAATTCGAAATGAATTGCTGGATGTTCCACATCAGGTTAACTGAACTGCACTGATTAATCTCAACTCGTTGCGGTTACAATCTTCTGAAGCTAAAGGCATAATTCTTGAAATTGTCAAGGGAAGTTTGAAGTATTTCGCAAATCACGCTGTGTGCTTTTTCACGACAACAACCACATCTTTGACACAGCTTGAACCAATCTTAGTTTGAATCTGGTTAATGACTAGTAGTCAAAGGAGGAAACATAAAAATGCTGGCTCTTTACGTCACAAATTTTCTCTTATTCTGACCTATTTCTACATTAACAAGATTCTTTTGAAGCATGGAATGCATCCAACTTCACCCTATTCTGTATTTCGTTCCGAAAGTCAATCTTATTCGAAAGTGCTTTTCGTTCCGCTTTTGATTTTGACTCTGTAAAACATTCGAAACGGAAAAAATAGTACTTAATACTTTTCCCTTTTACGGATTAGTTTTTTCGAGTGTCGAATTATTTCTCATTAGATCTGTCAAATTAAGAAATGAAAACAAATTGCGAACAAGGCGGATAAGGACAAATTGTGGTTTTGGACAAGGAATTAATATATTGTTGTGAACACTATACTACTATACTACTACAGCGCCATCTGTTGGAAAATTGCATATCTAATTTATGGAAGAAACAAAAAGCTCTTTTCCAATGTCAAATGTATTTCCCCTTATTCCAACCATCTAGAACATTCCAAGACAAGAACTTTCGAGAACAACTAATTTGAGTATATAAGGGAGTGTTCACGGTGAGCGAGACACAGTTGATTTTTGATTACGGAAGTGTGCAAAACTCTGCTTATTGGATTGTGTAAAACAAGTGTGATTTTAATTTGAATAAAGTATTTGAGTTGATTATAAATTGAGATTTATTGTTGTGATTTGGAAAGTAAAAATAAAGAAGAAATATTAGAAAGAGTAATAAGTTTTATTTAACGAACCTTGGAAAAATATTACATTGGTGTCAGAAAAGTGGAATAAAACTTATTGTGCGGTGAAGTGTACGAAAAAAAAAAAAATAAATAAAAAATGAGCAAGTTACTGAAAGAGCTCAACTGTAATGAGCTGAAAAGTGAATTAGGCAAGCGAGAACTTTCTAGAGCTGGATCAAAAAATGAGCTGGTTCTGCGTTTGGCCGAATATTTGAAACAACAAAATGAAGACCCGGATATTTTCGTCTTTGAAGCTGACGCTGAGGAAGCAGACGTGAGTAAAAATGTAGATGTTTCAAATATGATTAGTCTTCTGCTTCAACGTTTCGAAGAACAACGAAATGAGCAGAAAAACGAACAAAAGAATGTTCTCGAACGTCTCGAAGAGCAACGAAATGAACAAAGGAAAGAACAGGAGAAACATTTTGAGGAACAGAAAAACGAACAAAAGAATTTTCTCGAATGCCTGGAGAAACAGCATAGCGAACAAAAAGACCTTCTCGAAGAGCAGAGAAACATGCTAGAAGGCAAGCTTGTTAACATCGAGAAGAATGTATCTGCACTTGATGAACGTATTTCATTGTTGGAGAATCAAGCCGAACGTGTTTCATTATTGGAGAATCAAGTCGACAACAAAATGGAGATGTTTTCAAAAGAGCTAGATCGCATTCGAAATATAAAGAGTCGGGAAAGTTCTGGAGAAACCTTGAGGAAAAAGGAGATGCAACCTCCAACCTTTGATGGACAAACTTCTTGGTCTATATACAAGAAGCAATTCGAGGCAGTTTCCACAACAAATGCCTGGGGTGAGGCTGACAAGTGTTATTGCTTAACGATAGTCGAGCCAGACAATTTTTTAAGAAGAATTCTTTCCGTTAGGTTTGAATATAGACAACTTTATTGAAAAAGGAACAAATTAATATCTAATACAAGAAAATTAAAAAGAAAAGAAATTACCTAAAAATTAAAATAGTCTTTTTCTTCTCGACTTCTATTCAGCTCCAGTTTTGCAATAATAATAAAAAGTTTTAAGGTGAAAAATTAGAAAAACTATTTGAAGTTAAAAACTTAAAAGACTTAAAAATAAATTAAATAAAAACTGGCTGAGTTAATTATTATCAGCAACATTTCTCCCCCCCGGTGAAACATCAGGTTCATCTGCTGATTCATCAGACTTAGTATTGCTGATATCCAAAACTGCCAGTTTGACAACAGGTCGTTCATAGACTCCACTCGCTGTTCTGACCAATGCTCTTCTTACTTGTCCATCGTTTGCTCTTGTCGTACTAATTACAACTCCTTTCACCCAAGACCCTCTTGGTAAATTCTCATCCACTATGAAAACGATGTCATTCTCTTCTATATTTTTAACATCTTTAAACCACTTGGTTCTTCGTGTAAGAGTTGGCAGATATTCTTTAATCCATCTCTTCCAAAATAAGTTTGCGATTTGTTGACTTATTCTCCAACTCTTTCGGAGCAAGAGATCCTTATCACAAAATCTTCCAGGAAGCTTATTACCATTCGATGAACCAATCAAAAAATGATTTGGTGTTAAAGCCTCTGCATCTTCAGAATCCACTGGAACATAAGTTAGTGGGCGAGAGTTAACTATGCCTTCGACCTCAATAAGAGAAGCCTTTAATGACTCATCCTTCAAACGTTGGTTCCTTGTTACCTCTTTTAGGACATTTTTTACTGACCCCACTAATCGCTCCCAGCAGCCTCCCATGTGTGGCGCAGCGGGCGGGTTAAAAAACCATTTCGTCTCAGCACTGATGAACTTACTCTTGATGATTTCTTTATTCATTTTATTAAAGGATTCCCGTAGTTCCTTCTCTGCTCCTTTAAAGTTTGTTCCATTATCAGAGTAAATCTCTCTTGGTGTTCCTCGTCTTGACATAAAATTCCGAATACATACTATACATGAGTCAGTTGTCAAACTATGTGCCAACTCAATATGTATAGCTCGTATTGTAAGGCAAGTGAATAAGACACCCCAGCGCTTCTCAATCTTTCTACCTGAGTGAACAAACATCGGCCCAAAGTAATCAACCCCAGTGTAAGTAAAAGGCCTGACAAATGCTGCAAGTCTCGCTTGCGGTAGCGGAGACATCTCAGGACACGATGGTTTTGCACTATTAATTATACAAACCGGGCATTTTATACGTACTGACCTGACCAATGTCCTTAAACTTGGTATCCAGAAACGTTGACGAACTTCGTTAACAATCGTCTCTTGACATTGATGATAAAAACGTTGGTGATAATCGTTGACAATCAAAAAACTCATCGGGTGATTCTTCGCTAATATTACGGGTCGTTTTGTTTCTTCTGTTACGTACCAAGCTCTATCAATTCTTCCTTTAATTCTCAAAATCCCATCGCCATCTATATATGGTGAGCATTTGTAGAGACTGCTAGATTTGGGCAAACACTTGGAATTCATCAGCATGGCTAGTTCATCTGAATAGCTGTCTTTCTGGGCCATTCTTATAAGTGCTATTTCAGCTTCATGTAATTCCTGCGACGAAAACGAACCTACTCTTTTAGGTATTTTAAAACGTTTAGGTTTGATATTGTTTAAATACCGAAAACAATAAGCCATTGAATGAAGCAAACGCCTCCATTTGGAAAATCTTTTATATTGTATTAGTTGATCTTTAAAGGTATTGCATATGTGTGTATACTGTGGTCTTAGTTCAAGAAGATCGACTTCCTCATTTGTCATAGAAGGCCAACCTTTCTTGTCTTCATACAGGAAGGATGGACCTTTGAACCATCGGCAATCTTTATCGAAGTTTGGCTGCTTGCTCCACTTTGTTGCCTCATCTGCGACGTTCATTCTTGTTGGAACCCATCTCCAGTCTTCTATATTGGTTATTTCAAGAATCTCTCCAACTCGAAACATTACAAACTGTTTGAGCTTTTTTGGGTCTGCCTTCAGCCAAGATAATACATTTCGAGAATCGGACCACATGAACGTTTGTGAGATATTTATGTTATGGCTTCTAACAATGTTCTTCGCAAATCTTGAACCAATCAATGCTGCTTGTAACTCTAGGCGAGGTATTGACATCGGTTTAAGTGGTGCTACTTTGCTTTTTGCACCCACTATGATACAATCCACTGAAGATCCATCGTCAAGTCTGAGATATGCGACAGTTGCCATCGCATCCTCACTAGCATCCACGAAGACGTGCAATTGGACAGATAAATCCTTATATCCACCAAAAGAGTAGCACCTCTGTATTTTCACATCTTCAACTTGTGGTAAAAATAATCGCCATTGTTCCCAAGTAATTTGCAAGTTTTCAGGAATGATCTCATCCCAACCAATTGACAGCTTCCATACATCTTGAAGTAAAACTTTCAACTTTACTAAGTAAAATGATAAGAATCCTAGGGGGTCAAATACTGACATCAACACCCTTAACAACTCGCGTTTGGTTGGCATTCTTACTCCATTCAAGACATCAATGTGTCCCTTATTTAACTTTAGGGAAAAAGTAAATGTGTCTTCAGATGTATTCCACCATAGTCCTAGTACCTTTGTTGTAGAAATCGTTTCGTCCATCTGATCTTGAAAAGATTTTCCCACACCGATATCGGATTGATTCAAAGCTTGAAGAACTTCCGTTGAGTTTGAAACCCAGTTTCGTATATTGAATCCAGCCCTTGAGTGGATCTGCTTCACCTCTTTAGCAATTTGGATTGCCTTCTTAACAGTATCCACACTGTATAGCATGTCGTCGACATAATGGTGGTTAACAATAACATCGACTGCCTCCGGATAAGCTTTCGCAAACTGTTTCGCATTTTTATTTTTAACGTGTTGCGCAATACTAGGAGAGCATCGCAATCCGAATGGCAGGACTAACATCTTAAAAACTTCAGGAGCACTATTTATCTTACCAAAGTTCCATAGGAATCTGAGACAATCTTGATCTTCTTCTCGTATTCTTATCTGGAGAAACATTTCTTCAATATCTCCAGCAATGGCAATCTTTTTCAAGCGAAGAGTATGTAGCACATCCGTCAAAATTGTAAGTTCATCTGGTCCCTTCAGCAGCATGTCGTTCAGAGAGGTACCTTGAGAACAAGCAGCTCCATCCAAAACCATCCGAATTTTCTCTGGCTTATTGCGGTTTTGAACCATGAAAACCGGTAGGTACCAAACCCTTGAACAATGTTCTTTTAACTCTGATGAGCTTAGCTTTCTGGCATATCCCTTTGAGATCAAATTATTAACTTGCTTGTTGACAGTTTCGAGCAAATTACAATCGGCTGGGGTCTTCTTTTCTAGACACCTATGTCTTTTGAGAGCCATAGGGTAGCTATTTGGAAGATCAACTTCGTTATAACGCCATAACAATCCAGTCTTGAATGCACCTTCTTCATTTTTAACCGTCTCTTCCAAAATTTTAGTAGCAAGTATTTCATCAGTAGACTTCATGAGAGCTTTCTCCACCCCATGGTCTTCCAAGACATAATGTTTCCTTACCATCTCATGAAGATCCTTGTTACAATCACAAGCATGGTAAACTCCATATTCTTGACTATCTTTGATGTTATTGCCTGTAACACACCAACCAAGCCGAGTTTTGAAAGCAACAGGTTCATTGCAGGATCCCTCTCGTAACTTCTGGGCCAGCAGCAACTTTTGGTTGTTGATTCCAATTAATATTCCACACTTCGCTTGGTTGTAGGATCTTATTGGAATTCCTCTAAGGTGCGGAAACTTCTCTGCCAACGAGACTTGATTGATGGATTGC
Organism: Philhelius festivus; assembly: GCA_963931855.1. NCBI lineage: Eukaryota > Metazoa > Arthropoda > Insecta > Diptera > Syrphidae > Philhelius > Philhelius festivus. Next base: position 3,231,135 of record OZ007556.1, on the reverse strand, counting down.
GAAGGTAATGCTAATTTTTTCACGGTGCGTACATCTCTTAGCCAGTACCTTTCAGGTTGAGAATTGTCACAATCACCTGAAATCTCCAATGGTACAACCTTCGAGTCATTCTCAAGTCGAACAGTATTTGCAGTCCATTTGAGACACAAGGGTTTAGGAATCCCATCCAGTTCCAAGATATTCGCAACCTCCTCTTCTATCAAGGTTAGGGAAGATCCATTGTCAAGGAAGGCAAATGTCTCTAAAGATTTTTCTTTGCCATGTAAAATTACCGGAACTATGCTAAAAAGCATATCATTGGCACTGGTTGATTGATGTTCATAGCAACCGACAATTGGTTCAGGTTCGTTTGCCTCATTACGGTGACCATGCATAAGCTGGTGATGTTTTGACGCACAGCCGTTAACTCCGCAGACTGCTTGCTTCCGACATTTGAATCTTCTTGGATGACTTAGGCAACCTTCGCAGATACTTCGGTTACTCACCAGATCCCATCTCTTTTTTTACGGAGAGTTCACAAAATCGATCACACTTGACAAGCTTGTGATCCTTTCCACAGAGATAGCAACCAGCATTCTTGTTTTGTGAACCATTTTTAGGTAGGACCTGATTTTCTGAATGAGTATGCATATGAGACTGACGCTTTTCAACTCTTGTTTCAGCAACTGCACATGGTGTAACCTTACATGCCGCTTGTGCCATGTTATAAAGCCAATCACTAAAGGTTGTCAGAGTATCGTTGCCATCTATTGTCATTGCCCAATTCAGCTTCAAAGATGCTGGAAGCTTCTCCACCAATTCCTTCAGCAAAGTTCTGTTGCTCAGATAATGGGTCAAACCAGAGGCCTCTATCATACAATGCACACTACGAACAGAGAGAGCAAAGGTAATAAGGGTATCCAAACGCTCTGCTTTTGGACCTGGTTCCATTCTAATCTTCTTCAGGATGTTGTCAACTATGTACTCCGGTTGGCCATACAGCATTCGAAGGGTCTCGATAACTTCTGGAACATTGGATGGCATCATGAGACGAGTACCAACAGCTTCCAGAGCTCTTCCTTTCAAAGCCCTTTGAAGTCGTGATAAGTTTTCTTGGTTAGAGAATCCACAGAGCTTAGTGTCATTCTCAAAACTGCTTATGAAGAGTGGCCATTATTCAGGTCGTCCGGAGAACATAGGAAGATCCTTCGCCATCACTTGACGTGCTGCTATTTGCCTTTGATCCAAAAAATCCTGCTCTTTGAACGCATTTGTAGTTGGTTTCCATCGCAAATTCCCTTCTTTTGCTGAATCTTCAGACTTTTTGGCATTCACAAAGGCAGCTTTAGAATTTTCCACCCAGACTTTGGTTTCATTTAACCTCATACTAACGTTGTCGTCCAAGTCGTCTTCTGCTTCAGCTTCCAACGTCATTAATTCAAATTTTCTTTGAATAAATTCCTTTTCCTTCTTTTCTCGTTCCTGGAGAAATTTATCTTCAATTTTCTTTTGTTCCTCCAAACGAAGCAGCTCCAATTTTAACGCTCGGCGACTTTTACTTGAGGATGCAATTGATTTAGCATCAGTCTTTGGATTGTTCGAACGAGCATAATGGATTTTTGATCGCGATGTCTTGATTGTAGGGCCTTTTGCTGATGCTACTTCAACTTGTGCCACTGTCTTGTCGCTTCCCATCGGTGAATTGAGATCTATGCATTCCTTGCAAAACCAATCTCTCTCTTCAACAGATGAGTCGACTTCTGCACAGCTAAAATGCAACCATTTCTTACATTTGGTACACTCTACCATGTCTTCGGCATCATTCCTCCTTTCACAAGCATTGCAGTCATACCCATCAGACATCCTAAATCTTGTGCAACGTCTGTTATTTTAATTTTTAGAAATATTGCTTAACGATAGTCGAGCCAGACAATTTTTTAAGAAGAATTCTTTCCGTTAGGTTTGAATATAGACAACTTTATTGAAAAAGGAACAAATTAATATCTAATACAAGAAAATTAAAAAGAAAAGAAATTACCTTAAAATTAAAATAGTCTTTTTCTTCTCGACTTCTATTCAGCTCCAGTTTTGCAATAATAATAAAAAGTTTTAAGGTGAAAAATTAGAAAAACTATTTGAAGTTAAAAACTTAAAAGACTTAAAAATAAATTAAATAAAAACTGGCTGAGTTAATTATTATCAGCAACAAGTGTATAGCTCTAACCCTTGCTCTTAGAGGAGCAGCTGCTGATTTATTGCAGATAAGAGCGGCGATTTTAATTACTTGGTTGAGGCTATAGACAAACGCTTTGGCAATAGCCATATGAAAGAAGTCTTCAAAGTACGACTCTATTCCAAGGTTCAGAAGAGGGGCGAAACTCTACAACAGCTACAAGCGGACATTGAAAGGCTTGTTCATCTTGCATATCCATATGTTGGAGAAGAAATCCGTAACCAGTTTGCAGTCGAGGCATTTGTTCGCGCCATTTCCGACATACATCTTCAAAGGGCTGTGCGAACTGCTGGAAAACGAACGCTTTCTGAAACATTAGCGTTTGCATTGACAATGGAAGCAGCAGAGCAAGCTTCTCACGGAGTACATCGACTTAGAGAAGCCATCGTCGAAGAATGCTCATGCCGAAGAACTAATGTCCAAAGGAATCAACGAAACGGACTTGCAAAGTGCTGGAATTGCAACAAGACTGGACATTTACAGCGTCAATGTCGATTACCACCAAGAAGAGCTTGTCAACATTGTGGACACGGAGTTTCAAACTCAGAACAAGGTAACAAGAACACCAGTGTTACTTCCCGAACAAGTTTACCAACAGAGAAACGAGTAAAAACCAACTTCGAGGGACAGAAGCTGGTTTCTGGTATCGATGGCCCCAGAAACACCATCCAGGTTTCTCAGACCAAACAAAACAATAGAAGTCTGACTATCGAGGCAACGTCAAATGGCAACAAACGCATGGTCGCCATCAACACTCAGCGAATAAGGGCTGACCCCATTTGTGGATGGAGCAATGAAGAAATAAGATCTGCTCAACGATCTGCTGAACCTCTTCTCGCATGGAAAGAACATGAAGAAAAACCCACATGGAATGACATTTCCGATAGGAGTCCAGTTTTAAAGGCCTATTGGGCACAATGGGACTCACTTCATGTGCGAGAAGGTGTTCTTCGGCGAAAATGGGAGTCCGCTGATGGTAAATCCTATGTGATGCAGCTTGTGTTACCTCAATCGAAAATCAAAGAGGTTCTTCGAGAGATGCATGATGGACCTTCAGGAGGCCATTTGGGAATCAACAAGATGTTAGAAAAAGTGAGACAACGATTCTACTGGTTGCATGCAAGAGACGACGTTAAAAAGTGGTGCCGAAATTGTGAGGCTTGTGCGGCAACCAAAGGACCTCGTAGAAAACTGCAAGGAAAAACGATGCAGTATAATGTTGGCTCACCGTTTGAAAGGATTGCTGTTGATGTGGCTGGCCCATTTCCGGAAACGAATGCTGGAAACAAATACATTCTGGTGGTAATGGATTACTTCAGCAAATGGCCTGAGGCATACGCTATCCCGAACCAAGAAGCCAAGACCGTGGCCGACCAGATTGTGTCTAACTGGGTAAGCAGGTTCGGTGTGCCTATGGAGCTACATTCTGACCAAGGAAGGAACTTTGAGTCAAACATATTCCAAGAGGTCTGCGCGTTCCTTGGCATTAAGAAAACGAGAACCACACCACTTCACCCGCAATCTGATGGAATGGTCGATAGATTCAACAGGACCTTAAAAGAGCACCTCACTAAGGTCGTAGGCGACTACCAAAGAAACTGGGATAGGCACATACCACTATTTTTGATGGCCTATCGGAATGCAGTACATAGCTCAACAGGACAAACACCATCTGAAATCCTGTTCGGAAGAAGCATACGGCTGCCTAGTGAGTTAAGGTTTGGACACCCATCACAAGAGTCTCAGGAAACAGGGGATTACGTGAGTGACCTGAAAGAGAGGCTAATCGACATCCACGAAAGGACCAGGACTAGAATGAGCACTTACAGCGATCGAATGAAGACAAGGTACGACACAAGAGCAAACACGACAGGATTCCAAGTAGGAGATCGTGTATGGCTCTATAATCCACACCGTCAAAAGGGATTGTCGCCGAAACTTCAACAAAACTGGGAAGGCCCTTATACTGTCGTCACGAAAATCAATGATGTCGTTTACCGAATTCAAAGAGGGTCACGAGGAAAGTTAAAAGTTGTGCATAGTGATCGACTGCACCGATACAGTGGCGAAGCTGGAGATAGAATTGTTCGGGACGAACAATCTTAAGAAGGGGGCAATGTTGTGAACACTATACTACTATACTACTACAGCGCCATCTGTTGGAAAATTGCATATCTAATTTATGGAAAAAACAAAAAGCTCTTTTCCAATGTCAAATGTATTTCCCCTTATTCCAACCATCTAGAACATTCCAAGACAAGAACTTTCGAGAACAACTAATTTGAGTATATAAGGGAGTGTTCACGGTGAGCGAGACACAGTTGATTTTTGATTACGGAAGTGTGCAAAACTCTGCTTATTGGATTGTGTAAAACAAGTGTGATTTTAATTTGAATAAAGTATTTGAGTTGATTATAAATTGAGATTTATTGTTGTGATTTGGAAAGTAAAAATAAAGAAGAAATATTAGAAAGAGTAATAAGTTTTATTTAACGAACCTTGGAAAAATATTACAATATAATAAAAGAAAATAGATTCAGTTGCTCTTTGCATGGATGAAGAAATTAATGAAGAACGGATTCAACGAAAAATTATACGGGACAAATAAATTATTATGTAAATGTGTGATAAAGAGTAAATATTGGTGCAAAGATTAATTTAACTATTGATTATTATTTTAGTTTTGTACACAGCTTTTGCCTATGGAAGAACAATTTTTTTTACGTTTTTAATGCAAAACAAGATAAATTCTCTGCTCTTTCAAGATCAACTGCAGTTATAGCCGTCTTGAAATTAGCTGTAAATTTAAAGTTTTTAGGGCAAGGGGGCTATCAGCACAACTTTTCCGTTGGCATGGCACAAAAATCACATGAAATTCTATTGCAGAAGTCTGTAGTGCGATAGAAAATATATTGTGTCCAAAACACATACATTTTAAAATGAGTGTTTTTATATTTCCCTTGTCCCCTTCTGGTGTTAGATTCCCTGTAATTCAATTTATTTGCTTAAATTGTTATTATAACTAAGATTTTCTAAAAAAAAGATACATTTTAATACATTCCTTGTTAGTTCAGTTATCACAATTGTTGTAGAAACAAGTTTTCTATATTAAAATGCTTTTGACATTCGGAAACGTGCTAGCAGGTACGAAAATTCCACTTTAGGAAATGCCATTCCGAAAGTAGTGTATTTTATTCGGCTTTAGAAATACAAAGTACCAAATATACATTTTCGGAAATTTTCACTGTCGGAACGAAATACGGAGTAGGGCCCCAGATCGCGGAGTATATATCAGGTGAGAGCACACGGCCCATTACTAAGCCCAAGGTCTGAGTTCGATCCCCGACTACTATCATTTATAAATATCAGTGGTCTTATTGAACCTTATTGATTCGAATCTTGTTTTGAAAATATTTTTCATTTACTTTTGATTTTCCAGAAAAACCAAAACCTGTCCTCATGGCCTTTTCAATACTAACGAATGGAAAGAGACTTTTTGCAATCAATACCAAACGATCGCGAAACAGTATTGACTGTCTCACTGGAATCCGTGTCATATCAACTCTTTGGATTATAAACCATCACGCTTATACAAATGTTTTAAACGCTCCAGTCATAAACTACTCAGACTTTTCTGCTGTAAGAATTTTACAAGAAATATTTTCAAAGTCTCTAAACAGATTACATTTTCAGTGGTTTTTCAGTTGGGAGTTCATGCCAATTTACAACGCAAGCATATCTGTGGACACGTTCTTTTTCATGGGTGGTCTGCTGGTGGCTTGGATTGGATTCAAGGAACTAGATAAAACGTGAGTCCTGCTAATTTTTAATTTGAGGAAATTCTTAAAGTTCTTTTATCTAATTACAGAAATGGAAAAATTAACTTTATCATGAATATCGTGCATCGATATATTCGACTGACGCCTATTTTAGCTGCTGGACTTGTTTTGGCTTATAATGTTAATAAAATTATTTATACTGGCCCGTTTAAGGATCCATTTATTTCTGCGAATAATTGTAACAGCAACAATTGGTGGCCAATTCTGCTATACATACAAAACTATTATGCTGGGGATGAAAATCTAAAGTTTGATGCGTGTTATGCAGAGGCTTGGTATTTGGCCATTGACTTTCAAATTTACGCTCTTTCTCCCCTGCTCTTGATTCCGATGTGGAAATGGGGAAGAAAATTCGTACCAGTTTTACTAATTCTGGGATTGATATCGATTGGATGGATTATGGGAATATATTTTTCAGAACACTTTACTGGTCTCATGTTGGGGTGAGTATTTTATAGCAGGTTTCATAGGAGGTTTTTTTTTTACAAAATGTGCGTCTAAAAGTAAATGACCTACAAATTTAAAATTTTAAAGATATAAATTGAATGCAAACTGTAACAAGAAAACTGTAGCGTAAGTTTTTGGTAAAAACATTTTGTGATACCTTGAAAGGCAAGAGCAATTGCCCTCGCTCCGCAAGCAATTTTTATTTCTGTGTTTATTTCAGACAATAACTTAAATTTTAATTCTGTGTTCTGTGGCAAATTATTTCATGAATTTTGAAAATTGAATAAAGAACCAAACAAAATACACTTCCTGGAATTCGGAATCAATTCGTCGATTCTACATGTAAAGATAAAAAGCATTAGACGTAAAAATATTTTGACACCGATTGCTACAGAGATTGTAAGAAAAACATGGTGAAATTGATTTTATAAAATAATTTATTTCATTGCGTTCGTGGCGAATCACTGTTTGTGGTTGCGAGGGGTTATATGTTTTGACACAGACAGAATTTTTAAGGGGCTGAAATTTAGTGAAAATATTCAGAACGATGCTCGTAATTATGTGTGTTAGTTACCAAAACATCCGAGGTGGGACTAGACCTCCAAATTGAAGGGACGCAGCCATAAATGAGGATTAATCCTTTTTTTACGTTTGGGTTCATGTTTCTACTTCACCAAATGTTAGTTTTACTTCATTGAAACGATTTACGAACCCGTAATAGCGCGTAATACATAGCTTTTGATAGGTGAAATCAGCAAAATAAATATGGACAAGTTGCTCTCCATTGTGTCAGTGCTGTGGAGAACAATACGTAGGTATTAAAGCAAAAATATTTCTTAATTTTCCCAAAACGTAGTGGAATTAAAATGTGTCAAAGGAAAAAATGATTTTCACATCCCAAATTGATTTTCTTTCTTTTAACTAAATTTTCCGAAAATTTTAAAATATTATTGCTTTAATATTTCATTTAACAACATTGGCACAATGGAGTGTATCGTGTGCTAAAGCTCCGCACAGAAGTCTAAAATGGACTAAATGCTGTGTTTAAGGGTAAAACCTTTCCCAAAGGAATGTTAAATATTTGGAACGACAGTGAAACCTTCACCTATCAAAATTAATTTACATGGGATAAATGAAAGTTCCCATAGTCAAAATTAAGTCAATGTGACGTCGACAGCGCTGGTTGCTACGACAGAGGTTGCTACTTTTCAACGAATGTTTTGTTTTCGTTCCGAGTGTTTCGCCTTGGTTTTGGAGACTATTTTAATCTTAGTTATTAAATAGATTTGGGGTCTTAAACTAACACAATTTATTTTTATTTTTTATTTATTTAAATGCAATGTATTCTGATTTTTTTTATAGTGGTAATCCTCATGAATGGGAGAAAGTGTATACAACAACTCATACTAGGTACGCACCTTGGCTTATCGGTTTTGGTTTTGGATATTTCATGCATAAGAATCGTCAATCACAATTTAAAGTTTCAAAGGTAAGTTATTGATAGTGTTTGTAAGATTCTAAAATCCCACATGTCAAAATGATTTTTGAGAATTGAAAATTGCCAAATAAATTTGCTATGATCACAAACATATCAGATGAATTTTTTGAGCCTTAGAGTTTTTTTTTTAAATAAAACAAAATTCATACTTTTGTATACTTTTTTCCATTAGTTTTTAGGGACGGTTTTTGATTTTTCAAAATATAAAATAACCATCTTCTTCCTAAATTTAAGGACGTACTACCAAAAGTCGCTATTTTACAAAATTATTTCTTCAAATCTAAAACTTAGTTTTGGACTTTTTCAAGTACCTACAAAACAAACACTAAAAGTGATCAAATAAATGTCACGAGTAGAAAATATGCAATTTGAGTTATCAATTTGAGTGTCAGATGCGCACCAGTTGTTTTTATTTCAAAGCATTTGACATTCTCTTGATTTTAACATTTTATCTCGTGAGATTTGTATTTTTATCTATATTCATTGAAACTGAAAATGAATGATATTAGATTACAGCAACAGATCTGGCAATCTTTCAAAAATAGTAATTAACTTACATAAGTATTTTACTACATTTCTGTCAAATCTGTCTATTTCTCCCCTGTAGATTGCCCAGGTTATTGCTTGGGTTGTCAGTATCTTCACGATGACAGCCATTATATTTGGAACGTATTTCTCTTTGAACGCCAACGGCAAAGGCACAGTTTTCGAAGCTGCAATGTATGAGAGTTTGAAGCGTGTATCCTGGGCTATGGTGCATGTTTGGATAACGTTTGCTTGTCACTATGGATATGGTGGTATTGTTGATGCATTCTTGTCACATCCATTTTGGCAGCCATTGGGACGATTGTCTTATGCAATGTACATGATGCATATGGCCATAATACGCATGCATTTTGGAATGACACGCACGCAGATATATTTCTCAGTCTACAATGAGGTTTGTTTTGAGCAATTTTTTTTTCCTATACATGTGTTTTTAACTTTCCTATTATTTTGCAGTTTCTCTATTTTTGGAGCGCATTTGGAATTACATTGCTTATGTCAATTTATGTTACATTAGCCTTTGAGTCTCCAGTTTTAGTATTGGAAAAGATCATTTTTAGCCGGGAAAAGCCGGTAAAAAAGGAAAATGACGTCCAGGCACCTCCGCCTAATATTGTTGTTGAGTCAACAGAAAAGGATTCATAAATGCAGAGCGAAATAATTTGAATGAATTGAAAGCTAAATACAAAACCTGTGATAACATGATACTGGAAATATATTTAAAATCAAAACATTTTAAAACCATATGTGTATCACTTTTACACTTTTTTACATAGATATTTTTTTGATCTTATCTTTATCTGCTCAAATGGGTATCCACAAGCAAGTAGTCACTGCAATCAATTCTAAGCAATATTGAATTTGTTTCCTCATAAAGTTTAAATCACAAGCAAACTTAAGCCTACAGACTTGTCAAGCCTCTTAGAAGACTAGAATAAAACCATATTAAGTTTCATTTGTATGTCTGAAGAGTACCATGTTTGTTTAAATGGTAATGCGAACAATCAAAATTTTCAAATTAACTAACTAGGATATTCTTCATGAGACTGAATGCATTATTATTACAAAAATCTCATGCTTGATTTCTTTCAAGCTTAACAATCAACAGTTTTTTAATACTATTTACGATATATAGAGAAATGTTTAAAAATGGTTTTTGAAAATGATATTTTTTTTTCTCGAAAACGGCCATAGCCATAGAACCATCTTTTGATTTTTGACTTTTCCATTTTCGACATAACGAATTTCTTTTACAGAAGTTTCCAAAAAGTTTAAAACACATTGCATATCAAAATCTAAAAAAAAATATTTTTGTATGTTTTTGAAAACAAAAAGTCAAAATTTTTTGTTTGAAAATTGGATATCTCAGAAACAGCTAAATTATTATTTTTTCATTAATGATTTTAATTTTTGTTTACACAGCATATTTTGGGATATGATTCTTGGGTATATTATAAGAGACATGGTTTTTCGCGGATTTAAGGAAAGACCTACTTTAGTCTACCCTGACACATGTTTTTGAAAATTATTTAGGACTTTATTTTGATAACTTGTTTTGGTCTTCAGATATACAGTTAAATTTTTCTAACCCAGGCTAATTTTTGACTTCAAGGTCAATTTTCTCCAGATGCACAGTTAGATCAGTTAATTACACTTCAGTTCCTTGTCACACACAACTCCTAGCTCACATAACGAATGAACTTAGGTAACCGGGCCATTATTAACGTACGCCGATGTAGTAGAGAACGTTTATTTGATCACGTTACAGTTTGACATTTCCTTAAGTTAAGCTCAAGAAAGTTTTTCAACATCAAGCTGTTAAGATCATAATGAAGAAGATAGAAACCGGTAGAGGAGTAGATGGATCTACACATTCTCTTACCCTTAGCATATACAGATACCGAAATCTCATTTGCGCAAAATTTTAAAGTACATGTTTAGAAAAATGCTAAAGTTATTTAAGTAAGTTACATTACTAAGTTAAAAAGAAGATTTTGCTAATTTTAAACGATCTTAGCATCTTACTATCTCTTAACGTTTTACCTAAGTTTAAATCACAAAATTGCTACTTTAACTTTTAGTAACTTGCTAAATCCATATGAAATCTGCATTTTTCTCGAAAAAAATGTAATGGCAATTTTTAATTGAACGAATTAAATTGTATGTTTTTTTATGAATCGTAAACTACGTAATCGCCGCTTAGTTGCACCTCGCTTAATTGAACATCCCGCTTAATTGACCGAAAAAGTTGCATTGCAAAATTTCCCGTATTAGTAGCATAGCTTTTTAGATGGTTAATTGAACCCCGCTTAATTGAATTACTCGGTTAATTGAACTTTAAAATATGCACCCGAAAAAAAAATATATGGACATTTTTCGGATAATTGGACGTACAAAAAAATTATAATGAAACAAATATTAGAAATATTTTATTACTTAACCTACGTCTGAAGTGGTTTTTTAAAAGACAGGTATCATTCAAGATGAAGAGAAGCCGGAAAATGATATCGTGGTCATAGACAACATACTTAAGTACAATGCTTAACAGACGCCGAAATTTTAAAAACGGTTTAAGAAAAAGAAGAATTTGAAGCCATATTACCATCGACTTTCGAAATTCTTCAGGACATTGCAATTCTACGTTTATACTTCTTACCACTAAATAAATTTACAGTTGAGCTGAAAAACAAGAAGACATTGTTCAAAACAAAACAATCAATCAAAATCAAATCACAAATTTTTTCAAACCAATGTATGCAAATAACCATTATGAGCCTTTCGAGGTACATACCTACATACTATTGTATTTATTAGTTTTACTTGCGATATAGGTACTATAGGGCAAGTTCTGGATTTGGAAAAAAAATCGAACTCGAGAATTTGATCAAAGTTGACATTACGATGATAGCGAAGACGAAAAAAGTGGGTCCGGCAATTCCGTCTGTCTGTCTGTATGTCTGTACCTCGAACTAGAGCCTAAACTACTGGAGGTATTTTCTTCAAACTCGGTACTTAAGGGTCTTCGGTGATTCCCTAGAGGAGAAATTGAAATTTTTTTTTAGCTCTAAAACAAACGTTACCCCCCATACACCCATAATGCATAATCTTATTTATCTCGAAAACGGCTCTAACGATTTTGATAAAAAAAATTAGGTGTGATATTATGGGCAGGGACTATATTTTGGTCAGAAAAAAATTTGGGGGGAAATGTTATTAGGGGTACCTGTCATAGAACCGTTTTTTTGATTTTCGAATTTCTCACCAACGACTCTAACGATTTTAACCAAAATTTTTATGCAGGAGCTGCTTTGCATTTTAAAAAATATAAACTAAAATTCTTTTCGAAAAAATAGTTTTTTGATTTAAAAAAAAATACATTTTTTTATTTAAATTCAATATCTTGAAAACCAATACAGGATTAAATTTTTAAATTACGTTTTAAAATTTATGTTATTAAATTTGCATATTAATTTTTTTTATAAAAATTTTAAGAAAAATTTAGTACACAAAAAATTTTTTTTAGCAATTTTATGCATTTGAACATTATTATCTCATTAAATCCATGTTTTATATTTATAAAATGTATCTTGAATTCCAAAGTACTTTTACATAAGAGCAAGTTCGTGCGATCCAGTCGTGCATTTTATTTTTTATCCTTTTCGAAGCTAAAAGTGATTTTTTTTTAAGAATAATTTATTTCTGTTTCATAGTTTTAATTATGTATGTATGTTTATTTTTTAAATAAAACGTGTTCAAATATTTTTGTGTGTGTATTCTTTTTCAGTTTTTTCAAGGTTTTCGTAAGTTGACAATGAAATGTTCATAGTAAATTTCTGGGATGAATATTTTAATTTTTAGTTGACCGACTCGTGCAATTATACGGGTTTCGTTTAATTGAACAGGTCGGTCAATTAAGCGGGGTTTCGTTAATTGAACCACCCGGATAATTGACCGAAAAATCTGACAAAATGGTCAGTGCAATTAAGCGGGGAATACTGTAATTGCTTTTCGCAGTAAATGAAATAATTCAAAATGTTTTTTCGACAGACGAAGATTTCGATATGTTTAAAGAAATAGCTTTGTGCTGAAAACTGCGATGTTTTAAGTTCCGAGCAAATGACGATGGAGAATTTTACTCCAGGAAAAAGTTTGACAAGACAATGATTCGGTATTACAAACAGTGGGCTTCCGATTTTACCAGAAAGACAAGTACTAGTTATATAACATTTCTTTGGGAGAAATATCCATCAGGCTTCCTAATGGAACACAGTGGCGTAGATAGCTTTTCGCTATGGGGGGGGATAGATCTAGTTCGCTCATTTTTTTTAAAGTTTTAATAATTAAAAAAAAACAAATAACAAGACTTCATTGAATTCATTACACAGCTCCACAAAACAAAAAAAAAATTTAATATGGGATCAGACCACCTTTACTATAGGTTTTCTGGGTCGCTGAATCCGAATCCGACCACCATTTTACCCTATCACGTCAGGATTTTTTGCTTGCGTTTGAGGAAGTTTGTCTGTTTTTTTATCCCTGCTCTGCGAATGATTCCCTGGAAGAGCTTAAACTCTGGTGTCCTAGGCTTATTGGGGGTTAACCTGGCTGGGTTTTAGGGAGTTTGAACTTTTTTGCACCTGTCATCCTTGAGCTATACGCTCCGAGAGCTTCAACTCGGCCACCCTGTGTCACTGGGGGTTGACACTGAGGTCACTGAGGTTATGAAAAATCCTGACGTGATAAGGTAAAATGGTGGTCGGATTCGGATTCAGCGACCCCGAAAACCTATAGTAAAGGTGGTCTGATCCCATATTAAAAACATGTTTTTTTTTGTGGAGCTGTGTTATGTATGCCATAAAAAAATTATATTTTTTAAAGATAATATATTATAGGTACGCATTAATTTGAATATGAACTAGAATAAATATTGATATACAGTGCCTTGCATAAGTATAACCGCACCTGTAAAAATGCGTTTTGTAGAAAATTAAAATGGGAATGATACTTTACTATTTTTTTTATTGAATGGCATCACTAATCAAGTAAATTGAGAAGAAAAAAAGATCCGTTATTTTCTCTTCTGGTGTTTAAAAATTAAAAACAGATTTTTATATATTGCAAAAGTATAACCGCACAATGCAAACCTCTCTGAAGCTTCATTCAGTTATGTGCTTCGAAATGACAATAAACAATGCCACGTGGTAAACATTTAAGCGATCCGGAAAAAGTCAAAATTCAAGCTTTTCGGTTAACTGGCCTAAGCTTAAGGGCTATTGGTAGGAAAATTTAAAGATCCGATCGTGTCGTCCGAAATTTCTTACATAAGATCCAGAATCTTATGAGACGAAAATAAGACCCGGGCATCTGCAGAAGCAGACACGTCGAGATAAGAGGCGTTTAATAAATGCTGCATCCAATTCGGCGCATTCTTTGCCGGACGTTCGTGACGAATTGGGCTTAGGAATTTCGGCTTCAATGGTTTTTCGTGCCTTAAAAAGCAGTAAAATGATTGTTCGGTGCAAAATGATGCCGGCTCCAACATTTGACAACAGTCTACAAAAAAAGTAAGAATTTGCCCACCAAAACATGAAACGTAATTGGAAAACTATAAGTTACATTCCATTAATTTACACTTAACTCTTGTTATTCCAAATGGCATAATTCAATGAACGTTTTTTTTTTAGATTATTTTAGATTATTTTCAGTGGCGACAAAAATTTTAATCTTGATGGGTCAGGTGGTTTTAACGGATATTGGCACGATCTGAGAAAGTTAAAAAGTTTGTTTTCAAGAGGAACTTTGGCGCTGACAGTTGTAAGGTTTGGGGGGCCTTCTGCGACCGTGGTAAGGTTGCACTTGCCTTCACCTCTGCAAAGATGAACAGTTCAGCTTGCACCCAGGTGCTTCAGGATAATTTGGTACTCTACTTAAGACGATTTCGTCGAGTTCGGCATGTCTTCCAGCATGATAATGCCCCAATTCACGTTAGTCGTCAAAGTTTGGGATGGTACTAATCGAATAACATACATTTTATGGTGTTCCCGGCACGTTCTCCAGATTATAACCCTATTGAAAATCGTTGGGAAATTTTGACCCGCAAAATTTATGCCCATAATAGGTACAGTACAGGTACATACATTCAGTGTTGCTGAGCTGCGAGAGGCGATTGTGGAAGAATGGAACCGTATAGACGATTCCATATTAAATAACCTTGTCAACAGTATGTCAAAAACAATTTTTAGATTGGTCGAAAATAGGGGCAGCAATGTCCTTTACTAATTTAGCCGAAAAAATTTACTTATAATAAAAAAAAACAGATCAAAATAAAAAAGCGGTTGTACTTTTGCAACACAAAAAAAAAATCTGTTTTAATTTTTAACCACCAGAAGAGAAACTAACGAAACTTTTTTTTCTTCTCAATTTATTTGATTAGTGATGCCATTCAATAAAAAATAGTACGGTGTCATTCCCATTTCAATTTTCTACAAAACGCATTTTTACAGGTGCGGTTTTACTTATGCAAGGCACTGTAGTAAGTAAAATAATATTAATTTAAAAAATAAATCACAAAGTAAAATCCAGTTTTCGGTTCTTTTTAGATAAAACACTTATAATCTCATCTGCTAGTATAGGTATTTCGCGATGAATAGCTAGAGCAGCCAAACCATTCAAACGATCCTGCAAATAAGTAAACATCCAAAGCTTATCACACTGTTATTAAAATAGACATATTTTTAATAATCTCACTTCGTTGGTCATGCTTCTTTGTATTGTTTTTATTCTCTTTACTGACTGGTGAGTTATTTCGGGAGTTGACGTTGAAACCGACAGTGTAGCTAATATCTTTAATAAAATATATATAGCTGGATGGAAGCGCTTTTTCTTGAACGTTTACCTATTATCAATTGGTGAGAGACGTACGAAAAAATTTCAGAGTGCGTTTCTTTAACTTATTTGGTTCATGACTGGTTATGTTGAACAATTATCGATCTCAATGGGGGGGGATATATCCCCCTGATCCCCCCCCTATCTACGCCACTGATGGAACACAAAGGATATACCTATGTACAACAACTAAACTAAACTAAACTAAACTAAAAGATATGGCTCTACTATACTCTGAAGCAAGACCCATATGCGATGGAAACTCCTTTTATGTGAGCAACAGGCACCGATAAAGAGGACGTTCTGTCCGACTCCATAATTTATTTTATATTTGGATACTGTTTTAAGAATGATCGAAGTTATATACTCGTTAAGCCGTCTGTAAAATGAGTTGAGCATTTTCTGCATATATGGGAATTCAAGAAAACATTTTTCCGAATCATACACTCGAGTTGTGTTTAGTAAATCTTGATTGTAACGAATTTCATTGAAGAAAACTTCACTTGAAAGAGCCACATTATTAACAACAGAAACTGAAAAAAATTGCACTGATAAGATAACAGATTATCAATAATTTAAAAACAGCTTTTTGAACCATTACAGCACTTAAGAAAGAAGAAAACTTTAATTATGATCTCAAAGTGATTCTAAATTCAAACAGTCTGAGCACTATTTTATGGAGACTTACATTTTTATTAACTTTTAAACGATTTAACTACAATTAAGTTGATTGCTGATAGATTTTATATAAACTGATTTGGAAAATCAGTGCTTTATAACTGTAGTATCAGATTAATTAACTGTCGAATCAAAAGTTATAACGGTAATCAATAACTATCATAAAACAAAAGTCCATAATGAATTTAACTAGTAGAGATTGCAATTAAAAAACATTGATATGAAAATCTGTCAATCAACAGCGTTTTAACAACTTCATTTCACCCATATAAATGGTGAACCATTTTGGCACACCCTTAAATATAATTTAATTTATATTCGCTCCAAGTAATACATAACTATGGCTTTGAAACTTACCTTTTACAACTCGTAGAAGTGTATACTCTTTATACATTATTGCGTTCACGAGTTTTCAAATGATTTCATATGGTTTTCTGTTATAACGAGTGTGGTAGACAGATCATCAAAATCGAAAATTTGGAATTTTCCATTCAGGGGGCGTGGCATTCACTCACTTTCTCAAATTTCTTACTAATTATATAAAGTATGTACTTCCGATTGTTGTAGAACGATGCAAATTGGTGTAGCAGCAGGGTTTCAAGAACATAAAGAATACAAAATTAATCATTTGGGATTTTTCATCCATTGGGCGTGGCATCCACCCACTTTATCAAAATTCGATTATTGTTGGTTGATGAAATTTTGTAGAGCGGTGTCTTTTCTACGAGTATATTCTATATACAAGTATTCCTTCAAGAAAGTTAATCTAAAAAATCTTGATATGCGGTCTTTGTTCGTATTTGGATCTACAATGTTTGTAATTGCTGAAAAATCATCAGCGTTTCTACATCGTTCAATACATGTTGTATTGGACGGTTTCAAGTCTGATCTTTAGAAATTAAATGCTGGTTTTCCCCAGGGTTCCGTTTTGTTTCCGACTCGCTTCCTCATTTTTAAATATGATCTCTTGCCTGAAACTTCTAATCCACTTCATTGTTTTGCCGACAACTCTACTCTCAGGTTTTCATACTCGTTCTCAAAATTAACGTTCATCTCCTTCGGGAGTAGAATTGAAACGGTATCGTATGATAAGCTCACTAACCTCCTATCTTTACAGCATTGTTAAATGGGGTATACAAAATCGTGTGGAGTTTAATGCTTCGAAAACGCAATGCTGTCTATTGTCGTTACAAATGCAAAATGCACCACTTATCCTTGAATGACACTTACATCGAAGAAACCGAAAAGCTCGCAGTAGCCGGTATGTGTATCAACGACAATCTTCGTTAGAATAACTACATTCTCAAGCCCGCCAAAAATGTTGCTAAATTCTTAGGATTTCTATATCGATGTAATAATTTTTTACCCCCTCTGATCTGGCTACCACATCTTTGAGCAGGTGCAGCACAAACTTCTCTCCACTTATTGGATAATATTCAGAACAGAGCGTTAAAACTGATAGGGAACAGAGCTATCATGGATTCATTTCCAACTCTTGAACACCGTCGAAATGTTTCATGTATTTCCTTGGTTTTGAAGCATTTCCCACTAATATTCCTTATTTGGCAAAGCTTTCAGTATTTAATGAGCTTATCATAAGTTACCGATTTAGTTTCACATCCGAAGGACAAAGGTCCAATTCTAGAAACGAATATGAATGGCTGAGAGTAGAGAGTAGTAGCCAGCAAAACGATTTAATGGATTAGAAGTTCAGATAGAAAATCATTAATGAAAATTAGAAAAAGGGTTGGAAACAAAACGGAATCCTCAGTATTTATTTTGAGGGTATCAGTATTAAATTCTATACTTGTATTGAATGGTTTGAAAGGTACTTCCTAACCAATTGAAGACGAGATTCGTTGAAGTCGAAGGAACGCATTTTCGATAAGAGATTTCGATACCAGACTCTATCAAATGCTTTTGAAATATCAAGCAAACCAAACTGATGTACGGAGTTCATCCACTTTTCGGTGAGATACAGCTATGGACAAAGAAATAGCACACTTATGATGTTTTGTATGAATATTAGTTTTATTTTATACTAATGAACTGAAACATTTTGATTTTTATTTCAGGACCTCTTGCAACAAAAAAGCTTCATTTAAATATTAATTTAAAATTATAAGCTATAAAGGAGATTTTTAAAAATTATTTTAATTTGTGGTTACGTTATTTCTTGTGGACAAAGAAATAGCACACATTCCTAGAATTGTAAAAAAATCAACCTTTTAGCGAAAAATTCTTAGAATTTCAAATCTTACAATATTACCAAGTTAGTACTTTGTTGGGTGACCACGATTTTTCAAAGTTTCCTGGCATCTTCTTGGTAAACTCTCAATTAATTTTTGGCATCTACTTTGTGGGATAGAATACCACGTTTCCTTGATACCGGCTCAAAGATCGTTCGAATTTTTGAATTTTTTCTGCCCAATCTTAACCTTAACATCATTCCGTAGATGTTCTATGAGGTTAAGATCGAGACTTTGAGCTGGCCAGGTCAGTATATCAATTTTTTCGTCCAAAAGCCAATCTTTGGCTATGTTTGATGCATGTTTGGGATCATTGTCATGCATGAATATCCAATTTACTGGCATAGACTCAAAGGAAAATGGTTCCATGGTATTCTTAAGAATATTGAGATAAGGAAATTTATCCATTCTGCCATCAATCGTCACAAGTGGACCCACTCCATGAAAATGTTCCCCAGACCATCAAGTTGCCCCCTCCGTGTTTCACAGTCTTAAAAGTGTACCTGTGGTTGTATGTTTGGCACTTTGGGCGATGGACAAATGTTTTCCCATCTGGACCAATTCGATTAACTTTGGTTTCGTCACTCCAAAGCACTCTCTTCCAAAACTGCACGTTTTTGTTTTTATGAGTCTTAGCAAAAGTCAAACGAGCTTTGATGTTCTTCTTGGAAAGTAACGGTTTTTTCCTGCTCCCAGCATCGTTTCTCTGTCCATAACTGTATACTATCAGATCACCAGTTGATCTGCCTTGTGAAGTTTCCTTCGAAGAAACTGAGAAATTGCAATACTTTGCCTTGCATTTATTTTACTTCTTAGCATTCTGTTAGTTTCCTTACAGACTTCTAGTGTTGTTGAACCGTTTTCAATCTATTTTAAGACTAGATATTCTTATTGTGTTTTAATGGAATTTCAAAATACAATGTGTTAATGATGATGCGGAACCAAATAAACAAGACTAAAACCTATTCGAGCCTAAATACTTACAATAGAAAAAAATTGAAGTCTCGATAAAATTGAAAAAAAACATGGTTTCCAACTTATGCTTACAAAATAAGACTTTCAGCAAATAAAATGGAAGGTGGTTCGAACTGCAAGACGTTTAGCTTAAAAAAATAAAAATCAATTTTTTTAATTTAAAATTTTAAGTTATATGTGTTTTGAGTCTTTGAACAAAATAAAAATAGGAAAAATAGTGTGAATCTGGCCTAAAACTGTGAAACTGGTCCTCATATGGGTGGAGACATAAATTCTACATAAGTGGACTTGGAATTATTTGCATGTCAATTAAATGATATCAAAGATAAATTTAAGTTGTGAAGTAAATTGTGAAGTTAAGTAAGACTAGCTCTATCCGACAATGAAATTATTCTTTCGGAGAAAAATTGTTTCAAAGAACAAAAACCTGAAGTGATGGAGAAATTTAAGTCATAACTAAACCTTCAGAAAATTATTGGCTCATTACAGGGATAGAAAAATAGTGTTGTTCTGTAAACAAATGTTATTTTGGCTCTGATATCATTAATCATATACTCACAAAATTAGACGATAACCTTTTATCATTGTTTCCGTATCAAATTTTAATTGCTGAACATTTTTTCATAAACAATTATAAATAAATAAATGTTGCTATACACACTAAACGTGCGTATTTCTGTTTTCTATTTTCAATTAAAAAAAAAAGTATCAACAGTTAGATAATCTTTCTTATCAAAGGAATAACCCTTACCACAAGATATCACAAAGTTTACTATTAAAAATGAATGGAAACATACAGACTTTCTCAGTACTGTCGGATTTATGGCCAAATACTCATTAACATAAGAAGTAAAATACAATTTCTGCAAGAACGAAAATTATACATTAAAAATGGAATTTCCAATATTTGTAATTATTGGTTTTCTAATAAGTGGAAGTTATTCATACTCGGTTCTCGATAATTTAACTGTGTCTGATGATATTTTGAATAAACTGTTTTATAAGGAAATAAGAAACAATCCTGAAGTACTAGAAATTTCTGTTTGTGGTTCTAGTGGGTCATATGACTCAGAAAAATGTATTCATAGTTTAAATGAGATAATACGACAGTTTCCCAATACGAAAGTTCTACCATGTAAGTTTGAAAAATTAAAAAAAATTATATGTGAAATATCTTCGATATGTAATAAAAATCGATGACAAAATCTTATTTATCTGTAATTGCCTTTAGAATAAAAACACGTTGTATGGAATCCGTTAAATGTAATATCTATATACATAGCTATTTTCTTCAAAACAAAAGTTTGATTCAATCTTATTTCAAAAAGCTATCGACTCCACAGTATTAAGCAACCGGGTGAAATGTACACAACTTTAAATTTTATTTACAAATTAGAATTATTGAGCGTTAGACTCTTCCTCTCTACTTCAGTCCTTTTTCTTGTGGTACTAAAATTTGCATCATAAAATGGAAAATAATTACAGGAAAAAAATTGTGGAACCCATTAATTTTGTGACAGGTTATCATTATGTTTTGTGTCAAATAGGTACTTGTACTAGTGAAAATAAAATTTTCATATATATGTGATGACGTTAGATCCACTTGAAATTGCACAATTACCATATCAACGGTAAATATCTATAATTGCTCTTTAAATATCTTCGGATGAAAATAAAATTTCCCTACAAATGTAAAGCATAGAACTGACAAAAATTCTGGTTCAATCCTATTCATGCTACATATTTCCAGTATTTTACTTTTTCGCTGAATGAATAAATAATATGACTTGAAAAACATTATGAAACATACTTATTATTATTCATTTCACGAGAAGTGTGTAGTGTGGACTTCAAATTGGCCATGCGAAAATTCAAGTTTCATTGAGAATAAAAAAAAAATTTATTCCACTCAACAGTTATTGACGCTTGGGGCAAACTTCCTTCTGGAATACTACATGGAAACTTATACACCCTTGGTAATTTCGATCAGTGCGTTAAAACATCGGTAACTTTCTCAGAATCGTTCGGTGTCGTTGGCGGTCAATATTGCTTTTTGAAAGTACCACTGGAAAATCAAAAACCTCCCAATGAACGAACGCCAATATTTTTGGACTCACCAGTTTTAGAAGGTCGAGCTAGTTTGGCAAATAAGAACATTAATATTGGAATATGTATTCCGGATAGTTGCAGTCCTGAGGTGGTCACCCCAATTTTCGAAACAGCTGTTCGTAAGGCTTTTAATGGAGCACTATCTGGAGTTTCTGTTGTTAAATGTACAGATGGAAAAACACCACCATTGAAAACTATCAACATTGTTGGAATGTGAGTATAATACACTATTTACCTAATAAACAAAATTGATATAGAATTGAAAGCTATTAAATGAATTTTTTTTCAGTGTTATATTTTCATTATTTGCCCTGCTGATGATCCTGAGTTCCCTCTATGAATTCTTTATGAATTATTTTGAAAGTAAGTATTTCTTTAGTTTATTATTTCTGAATTTGAATACTTATAAATCTGTTTATGAATCTTCCCGACTTAAAATCATTTGTCCAATTATTATTTCTTTTATTTACCTGCATACATCCATCAACGATAAACCAAAACTCTATAGTTTCAATCCGATAGGTATACAAATCTGTGAAACTTGTTTTCTAGGCCTCATTGAAAATTGCCTTTGGTTTTACCAGTTCTAACTTATGGATGCAAAATTTATCAAAATTGCAAAAACCTATCCAGGTAAAATAAATTAAAAGAAGCCTTTAATAGGGCTATAAGATATAGTTATGGATTACAAATATATTACCATGTTCCCCATTTTAAAACGAAGATTCCTTAAAATGTCCTAAGTAAAAGACAACGAACATATCTCTTTGAGGAACTTCGGTTTTGATTACTCGTATCAATCAGATCAACTTATTGTATTCTCTCTCGTTTTTCGTGTCTTACATCTGAGGAACAATTTTCATTATAACTTCTGTTACGATTTTTAACTTGAGACTTATAACTACTATAAGACAAGTTATGCATTCGTAAAAAATCGAACTCGAGATTTTTATCAAAGTTGACATTATGATAATAGCGAAGACGAAAAAAGTGGGTCTTGAAATTCTGTCTGTCTGTCTACCCGTCTGTCTGTTCGACTACAGCCTAAACGGCTCGGCCGATTTTCCTGAAACTTGGTAGATATCATTTTTTCTTTTTCTTAAGACCATAAATAACGGTACCTACCATACGAATTTTTTTCAAAATTTTATACGTATTTTTTTTTCTCAAAAACTGTTATACACAGGTTTAAAAAAAAATCAAAAAAAATTCATTTGGTTTAAGCTAGGTAATGGTTGCTAAAAAATTTTCCAAAAAATGGTTATTTTTGTTACCCCCCAGTTCGAATATTATTGTGTATTTAAATTTTCCAAGAGAATTTTCTAAATTTTTGTTTCTTTCGGTTAATTTTTACGATCTATAGTTTGATAAAAAATTTTGAAATTAAGATATTACTGACTGTACCTACTATAGAACCATTTTTTTCGAATTTTGAATTTCTCATTATCGATATAACGGATTTTAATAAAAAAAATAACGGGGCGACTTTCCAAAACGTAAGCAGGAGTTGAGTTTTGAATTTTTTTACAGTTAGGTATGGGTCTCAATAGAACAGTATTAAAAAATTAGAGTGAGGAAACCCCCCTAAATCCTAAAAAAAAAAATATTTTCTTTTTCGGTTTTAACCTCACTTTTTGTTTGACTCAGACCATTTTTTTGGCGAAATTGTAAAATAAAGTGCTTAATTGCTTTATTTAGTCAATGTAACTATCAATTCTGAATCGAACACAAAAAACCGAATGGTTTATGTCTTTTAGTTCTTGAGAATATTGAAAATTACTAAGACTACTTTTTGTTTTTTGCTTACTTACATAAATTCATCGGTGCTATCATCCAGCATTATGGCGCATATACAGTGAAATATGTAAGGGGGGAATACTGCCCCCTGCAACCCCCCTGCTTGGCTCAGTATAGGATTTGGGGTGGGTGCGAGGTTGGGTGCCTGCAAAGTTTCTTTTGTACTTCCAGAATCTGTAAATTTAAATTTTTTTCACTGTACCAAAGAAAGAAAGGAAAAACGTCAAAATAAAGCAAGAAAAAAGTTTTTCATGTGGATCGCAGCCATTATTGTGTTCAATTTGTATGAAAAACTGAAACTTTAAAAATTAATTAAAAATAGAAATAATTGTTTCCTCACTCTAAGATTGCGATAAATAGTGTTTTTTAGTGATTATCTATCGATTAAAAAAAAACTGCGTCTGAAAATTCATGCTTACGTTTTGGAAAGTTGAGCCAAAATAGCATTTCAAGACTTTAAAAAAAATATTTTTTGAATTTCTGAAAAAAAAAATATATTCTTTTTTTGGAAAATTCAATATCTCAAAAACGGCTGAATATTTTTTTTAATTTATTTTTTATTCGTATAATCATAAAAACTTTAAGTTGGCGTACCATATTTTTTTCTAACAAATGTTTTGAAGAGCTTATTTTTTTAAAATTACTACACCGACTTATAATTTTTGTTCTTGCATAAACCAATATTTGCTTGGATCACATGGCATCCTGTTTTTAGATCCAATTACTAAATGAGTTGTTTTAGTCATTTCAAAAATGAATTATATGTTTATGAACAGTTTTTTTCTAATAACATTAATTTTTTTTAATTCTTAGTCTTTTACATAAGAGCAAGTTCGTGCGACCCAGTCGTGCATTTTATTTTATAAAACATTACTACAAACAGGCAATGTAAGGCCTTTCAACTGCGGAGAACTTTTTTCTAATTCTACTCGAATTCGGCAATACAAATTTCGATTTAAAATATTTTTCTCCATTTTGCTTAAATTTTATATTTTTACTTATCATTCTTCTCTCTTGTTATTTTTCAGAACAGCCAGTACCCGTGTTGTTGGCATTTTCAGTACTAACCAATGGAAGGAAAATGTTCGCAATTAACACCAAGAGGTCTCCAAATACTATCGACTGCCTAACAGGAATTCGAGTCTTTTCGATGTTTTGGGTCTTATACTGTCACACATATTTAATTAGTCGTGCTATTCCTGACATTAATGCACTAGATAAATCTGCGGTAAGCTTAGAAGCTCTCATTGGCATTTTATACATGAACTGCAAGTTCCTAACGACCAACTATTATCTCGCACTTTTTACATTTTTCGCCACTTTGCTCCCCATAACTCGATGATTCTTTGTCAGATCTGGGGCCGAATTACCGCTTCAGTGACGAGTGAGTGAGTCCCATCAGTGATCGAATGAAAATGTCAAATTGGAGTAATTTATTTCTCGATAACGTAAGCGGTAATGCCAAACTCACATAATTCAGTCACGTATTACTCGATAACTGATGCGGTAATTTGGCCCCTGAATTACGAGTAGATCTACTTTATATGTACTTCACAGAGTCAGGGACAAAGAAGAAGAAGATAACATTTCTGTTTCGTTTACTGGCCTAAAACTAACAGTTAGTCCAAAATCTGTCATAGCTTATGTGCACAATTAAATTGGTAGAAGTTGACAGTTTTGGGAAGTAAACAAACAGACCTGATAATATGGTTTTGGTGGGAAGGTGTCAACTTGAATTCTATACTTTTTCAGTGGTTTAAATCTTTAATTTCGATGCCCGTTGTAAATGGAACCGTTTCGGTTGATTCGTTCTTTTTTATCAGTGGCCTTTTGGTAGCATGGATAGGATTTCGGGAGCTGGATAAAACGTATGAAAAATTTCAAAAATATATATTGTTTGAAGACTATTTTCGAAGACAAATTTTTTTTTTTTTTTTGCAGAAATGGAAAATTAAACATCATTATGATGTACGTGCATCGCTACATTCGCTTAACACCAGTCGTAGCTTCTGGACTTTTATTTATATTTAGTTTAAATGAAATCATTGGTACAGGACCGTTTAGACAAGATACAATCAATTCAGAAAAATGTAAGGGACCTTGGTGGGGAATTTTGTTGTATTTACAGAATTATTTTTTCCATTCAAAGGTTAGTTTTTTTTTTTGAAATTATTACTAATTTTTTCAAGTTTCGTAACTTAAATTTTCGTCTTCATATTTTATCTAAAGTGCTTTGGACGAACTTGGTACTTAGCCATCGATTTTCAACTTTATATCCTTTCTCCGCTTCTTCTGATTCCGTTGTGGAAATGGGGAAAGAAATTCGCTCCGGTATTGGTTGCTTTGGCACTCATGTCCATCGGATGTGTTATGACTATTTATATTACCGAAGGCTTTACAGATCTTAGGGGGTAAGTACATATTGTAAGCCCTTTAGACAAGTTAACAATGCGAGTGAAAATGTTCTTTCCATACTGCGTAAATTTCACAAACATTTATTTTAGAACTTCTGTTAAGGAATAAGACTTAGAAAAGTGAGTTGTTCTTGTTAGGTTGAATCTAGACTTCAAATGAATTGTGGAACGTATTACAATTTCTCGTGATTAAAGAATGAATTTTCCTTATGCGAATCGTTAAAAGTCTGATATTGGTTAACGAACTTATTTTCTAGTTAAATACAAATTGTGATATGTTAATTTGTGAATTGCAATTCATCGTAAGAGAAGTCCATTTTCACTCTAACTTCCTAGAAGGCCTTACAACAATGATGGTGAAAATTATTTTGTATGATTCCACAGTTTCTCAAACAAAGATGAATGGAGTAAGACCTACACACCAATGCATACAAGATGTTCCCCATGGTTGGTCGGCTTTGGGTTGGGATATTTCATGCACATTAATCGTCACAGAACATTCCGGATCTCAAAGGTAGGAGGCATTTTCTATACGTTATAAACGGTAATTCATTTATTAAAATTCAAAGTAAGAAGAAATATTAAGTATATTAATTAAGACCACTGGTCGATAACTGACTGATCTTTCAAGTTCAAACTGTTCTATAAAAAACTGTTCGATTTATAATTAGCTGCAAAGACGATTTTTAGTGTTTACACGACAGATTTTTAGTTTTTTCTTTTAAAAATCCGAAACCTTTTAAACTAATTTTTCTTCTTAATTTAATAGCTCGTTCAACTTTTAGCTTGGATAGTTTGCTTTGGGACAATGTTATCGATATTATTTGCTCCGTATTTCTCAATCAAAAACCATAACGGCCAAGGAACAGTATTTGAGACAGCAATGTATGAGGGTTGGAAACGTGTTTCATGGGCAATGGCCCTTGCTTGGTTAACATTCGCTTGTCACTTTGGATTCGGTGGAATTATTGATTCATTTTTGTCACATCCGTTTTGGCAGCCAATGGGACGTCTAACATATTCTTTGTACCTCTGGCATATGTTTGTCATGAGAATAAACTTCGGAACAATGCGAACTACCTTATTTTTCTCAACCTATAATCAGGTTTGTACATATATAAAAATTGGATTTTGATTTTTTTTTTTCTGGAAAGGGAAATATTTTTTTTTTGTTTTTGTAAACATTTCAGTTTCTCTACTTCTGGAGTGGATTTGGGATATCACTTATTGTTGCCATTGTTATTTCGTTAGCCTTTGAATCCCCGGTTTTGGTATTGGAGAAGTTTATATTCGGCAATGGAAAATCGAAGAAGTCACAACCTATTGAACCTACAACTTCACAAAAAGTTATTGTAGAGCTACCCGAAAAGGATCAATAGTCTTTTAAAGATTTAAAAATACCAAAAATTGTACCTAATAGTTTAATTAAAAGTAAACATTTTTTAAAGTTTTGTCTTTTAGATTTTCTCACCAAAATTAAGTGTACAAATAATTTTATGAGTAGTTTTGAATTTTAGTACAGGTTGGCGATCTTAAAACTTTTTCTTGGAGGATTTATATTTCAAATTGGATTCATATTCATAGTATACTATATTGATACTAAAATGCAATTGTAGACTATGAGGATGTATTACCCGGAACAGGCATGGCTTGGAAATCTCAAGTCTATTGGTTAGGCCTGGAAAAAATAAGTCGAATGTACCGCAGTAACCACAAAATTGGATATCACGCCAAGTGAACTTCGCAAGTTCCATGCAAATCTTAATGCAGGGCCCAGTGCTGGATTTGGTGTTGGAAAGAACAAAATGATCTGCAAGGAGTTGCTGATATCTTGGAGTTAAATGCTCTTGAATTTTCTTGTATTTTGTTATTTTATCGTTTCGCAATACTCGCGCTTTTAAGAATGCTCATCGATTTTCTCACGAGCCCAATTGCGGACATGCTGTTAAGTAAAGAAAGGCACAAGAACGGCGTAAGTATATGCAGGACAAAATATTCAGAAAATCATCACAACAAGAGGCTGTCTTAGGGAGGGGTGGTATCACCCTTGCTATGGAGTCTTATTGTGAATGAATTACTAGAAAATCTTACTTCTCAAGGCATACGATACATAATTACTAGGAAATAGTGACCTTCAGTAGGATTAAATATCAACCCCACAAAAAAAAAACAATTATAGCTTTACTAGAAAGCGACTTCTGTCACACATGACACCTCTTAGATTGCCTGCGAAGTAATCGACAAATATGAAGGAATTACGCTAAAAAGCAAACTCCTCTGAGAATAAATACATCGCAAGAGAAAAAATCACTATAAAAAGTTCAAATTCTCACTTGCATATGCATCACTAGATCAGAACTTGCACTACGGCAGCAATGGATGTTAACCTTCACCCAACCCCACTACATGTGGTGGTAGGAAGTGCAGCTAGGAGAGATATCCTTACATTCGCTAGAGAAGGTACTTGGAGGTTGGAGGTTTAAATATATAAGAACGAAAGAAAGAGACTCCATTGCCAAGTATTCAATATCTAGTTTACTAGACATTTCAAGAGATGGAATGGTTAAAAAGTATAATTTCTAAAAAAGCAAGAAAGAATGGGTAGGCGAAATGCCATAAAATGGTAATGGTATGGTAATAGAGAACGTTTCAAGGCACAGGTGCAGGAATTCGTCATAGGAAAATGTGCCAAATGAAATCTCGAAAGAAATTAGAGCAACCGAAACATTAGGCGACGACATCGGGAATAAGCGCTTTACATGCAAATGCAACAACTACTTAAATCTATACAGACTTAGCTAAGACCAGATAATATTCGAGACTTAGGCTGGTATTCACCGAGCGCTCATAACTTAAGAAGCTCATAAACCTATTCACCAAGCAATATTAGTGAAGATCTACGAGCGCTCTTAAAAGTTAGGAGTGGTCCCGACCAGCGTTGCCACAAAGTGCCCGATCGGGCCATTTGGCCCCCTGTTTTACATTTTGGCCCTTTGCCCGGGCCAATTATAAATGGCCCCCAAATCTAAATTTTAGAAGATTAAACATCACATCATATCGTGCGTAATAATAATTAAAAAGCTTTACAAAATTAAATATAAACCATCGCGATTCATCGCCACTACAATGTGTTTCCACAACATACAAATAACTATACTTAAAACGGAACTGAATTCGTTCATTTATCTCGTTTTAATGATTTGACTTTTTTCTCACGTAATTTACTTTCATCATCTACCAAAGCGTTTATGTAACTTAAATAACAAAAAAATAAATCTTACAAATCTTCTGAGAAAACATTTGCGTTTGCAAAAAGAATTTTATTTTTTAAACAAATTTTTAAATAAGGACTACT
Organism: Philhelius festivus; assembly: GCA_963931855.1. Lineage (NCBI taxonomy): Eukaryota > Metazoa > Arthropoda > Insecta > Diptera > Syrphidae > Philhelius > Philhelius festivus. Next base: position 3,202,131 of record OZ007556.1, on the reverse strand, counting down.
TAATTCGAACTGAATCTAGTCTAAAACTTAACAGTATTTTTTTTTTGGTCATTTAGCAATGATACAAAATGTTTAAATGGTATCCCAATTGCATGCAATATTCTGGAAATACATCTACTAACATTTCAACAATTTGCAACTTTTTGCAGACTTTTTTCACTCCGTTTATAAACCCCAAAGTATTCCCTCTAACCTTTCTGCAATTTCATGTTTAAATTCAATCAATATCGGTCACTTAAACTTAAGTGACAAACATGTTGAATTAGCCTTAATTGGACTAAATGATGATAAACAACCAGGACCCGATGGTATTCCTCCGATCATTTTGAAAAACTGGTCAGCTGCTCTATCGGGACCATTAACTTTTTTGTTTAATAGGTTATTTTCTTGATGATTGGAAAATATCGTACGTTATTCCTATTCATAAATCAAGATCTAAGCAAGATGTTTCTAATTATCGCTCCATTAGCACATACATATAATGTACCAAAAATTTTGGAAAAAATTGTCTCTGATAAGCTAAGGCGTTCGATAGAGTAAACCACCATATACTAATATGAGGTCACAGCAGGAGTACCACAAGGAAGTCACTTGGGCCCTCTTCTATTCTTGCTGCTGATCAATGATATCCCTCAACCTCATCATCGGGTAAATTATAATCTAAATGAACCTTTAACTCGATGTATTAGAGAAGCCAGCAGTACATGTAATCATGTTGAGTCGAGAATCTTTTAAGAAGCACATATTGCTTATATCTAATTCTTAATCTGGTGGTCTATTAAGTTATTCTTTTAGATTAAGTTCATTTTGTTTTTCTATTTTTCAATAAAAAATTGTATTCTGTAGTCTGTAAGATTATATAATAGATTTTATAAATCTGCTTGATGAAATAAAAATAAATAAATAAATCGTATAGGCATTTGTTTTTTTTTTTTGCCGTTTATTGTTTGTTCGTTCTTTGTTCATTCATATATTGAATTAAAATAAGGAAAAGTAATATAAATATTTTAATAATATTACTGGTGTGATCTTATTATAAATTGTATTTTTTTAAAGATATTTTAAGATAATTCCCAAGAAATCAAATCAGACGAAACAGTCAAGTACTGATGCATCTGCTGTCTACTACATAGATTTAATAAATGCATTAAATAAATAATGCATTAAATAAATAACAAAGAATAAATACATATTAAATAAATAAATATTGTAGTTTAATGTTTTAAGGACGGATTTGTAAGTAAAATATTTGGCCCCAACTTTTGTCAAATGGCCCTCAAAAAATTTCGAAATGGCCCTCTCTGCTTTTTCCTTCGCGGCAACGCTGGTCCCGACCACTCCTAAACTTACGAGCGCTCTCTTTGAAAGTTTGTTCAAAAATTCGAAAACTAAACAAACGACTCACGGTGAGTGCAAAACCAAAACCAGCTATCGTCACCAGCAACGCTTCCCAAGCAAAATACGAAATTGACCCAAGGATTCTCACTGCCAGCTGTCATTCAAGTTCGAAAACAGTTTTATTTCACAGTTTGGGTATGCCTGAACGAGAGAGAGTGGCTCTTATTTTCGAACTTCAAAAAACACTTGTGAGTGGTTGTTCAGGCATACCCAAACTGTGAAATGTTGTGGAATGTTTGTCTTGACAGCAAATGGATACTCTTCTACTTGGCATTGCTCACATGGATTCGAGTCAAATGCGTGCGTGGCACACGCACAAGCGAACAAACTTTCGAAGAGAGCGCTCGTAAGTTAGGAGTGGTCGGGACCAGTGGTACCACTTTACTTCAATTGAAGTAGATCTACTTCTTTTTTTTCAAAATATTTCAAAATCTACTTCCTACTTCGCACCATCATCAAAATACTGAAATCTACTTCATTTTAAAAATCTCTGTTTCAATCTACTTCAATTTTACAAAATAAGGCCCAAATCTACTTCTTTTTCTCTATTTCACTCTTAGTAGTAGTATGTAGCCCCATAATTACCATGAAATAAAAGAACATCAATACAATACAAATACACAAATGAGTAATTGTATACGAAATTTCTTTAAAATTAAAAGAAATGTAGTGACAATTTTAAATATTTAATAACATTCATTTAAGAAAAAAAAAATTTTTATGCATTATTTTTTCTAAAAGCAAGTAAAAAGTCACTTTGAAATCTACTTCGATTTTTCTCAATTTACTTCACTTTTTTCTTCAAATCTACTTCGACTTTTTTTGCGGAAGTGGTAACGCTGGTCGGGACCACTCCTAACTTTTAAGAGCGCTCGTAGATCTTCACTAATATTGCTTGGTGAATAGGTTTATGAGCTTCTTAAGTTATGAGTGCTCCGTGAATACCGGCCTTAATCTAAGACCGGATAAAAATGGTGATGCCAAAATAATATTATCTATATGTTATCGATAATTTGTTCCGAGAAGTCAAAAGTGAAGTTTTTGGATGCTGGTTGATGCCTGTCGTCAATACAGCTGACAAATGCCATAGCGTACACAGTGCTTCCAGCTATTTGGAAAAAAAGCTCCTAAATCTACAATTTTATATGGACTTGCGAAAAAAAAACACGGCTATTGTCATCACGTCGGACAGCCAAGCAGCATTCAAATTGTTAAAATCCTGTCATTAGTTCTTAACTGCTATGGGAGTGTGTGGGCAGGCTAAACGACTTTGGTAAGCATAGTAATATCACATTGGGTACCGACTTACGTAGGTGTCATAGGAAATGAAGAAGCAGATATTTTGGGTACATAGGAGCAATGACACCCCTAAAGAGGCCTGAGCCCTATTGAGGAATAGGAGCGAATTTGATTAAAAACATAATCAAAAACGCTTTATATTATGTATCGGATTAAGCAGTAACAGCCTCAGAATAATTACGGGTTTCCTCACTGGTCACTGCAAACTGATAAGAGACGTCAGTATTCCTGGCCTGGTGACCTGACCAGTGTCACATGTAGATTTTGTAATCCTCACGAGGAAACACCGGACCATATATTAGGTAGATAGATGTGATGCATTTGCCCATCAAATATAAAAGTATCTAGGACGTCACCAGATAAAACAAAGTGAACTACAATCTCTAAAAATACTCCATATACAAGTACTTACGTTTTTCAAGGAAGAAAGTCTGGTGGAAGAGTTGTAGCATGAGCGATCTTACTCATTTCTAGAAGTTCTGTTTTTTCCTCTAATTATGATACACAAAAAAAAAACAATGTGCATCAGTACCTTACCTTCCACGTTCCACTATTTCGAAAAACTGTAAATCATTTATTGTTGCCTTTGTCCTTTCTTTTTAACTTGTCAATGTTTTTTTGTGAATTTTCATCTATATGGAAAAATTCTTTTATAATTCCTCTGCATAAAAAAGCCAAAAGGACGAAGTTAGTAATTATAGACCTATTGCTATTGATTGTTGATAATTCCAAAAAATTTTGAGGCTTGAAAATCTATCTTTCTATGGTAAATTATTTACCATTCGAAATCAACACGGATTTACAAAAAGAAGATTAAAGTCATCTTTTTTATCTAAGTGGTAAATCATTTTATCGATGAAATGGATTGAGTTTTCACCGACTTAAGTAAGGCTTTTTATTTGCTGTTTAAACTAATTAAGCTTGGATTTAGCAACCATTTTGTTGGGCTTCAATCGTATTTATACAATAGATCATTACTCAGTACTTTGGAATGGTTATACCTCCTAAATGTGAATTGTTAACTCTAGAATACCAAAGGGCAGCAATTTAGGCCCTTTACTTTTTATTTTATTCAAAAATTACTTACCATCTGTGTTCAAGCATTCAAAAGGGAGGAATGCAACTGGAAATGTATCATTATCATGTGTAATATGACTGTTCTTAGTGTGTAATTTTATGGCTTGCTGGAATTCATATACGGGTGAGTTCATAATCGTCAGCCTAACTAAGAACTGCATTATCTGCGTTCATAAAGTCAGATTTTCGATCGAACTAACCTAGCCCAACTGCAGTGCATACCGTTCATAAAGGTCAAACTGCGTTGTCAGCGTCGGGCAGATTGTGCAGTCGAAATTTTTTGGCTGCAGTAGAGCGGACATTTATAAAACTAATTTTATACCTAAAACAGGTCGAAGAGGCACTGTATAATAGTCTGAAAGAAGCTTATATTGAATGTGGACCTCGACATCCTAAAAAGACTACGGAATATATCGCCAGGATACTTTGAAACCACCTTCATTAAGAATGCATTTTTTGGCAATAAAGTCAGGCCTTTTTGTTTACTGCAGACATTCTGCATTGTGAGTGCGTTCACAAATGCATTAGAAAAGAACTGCGATTGTACTAGCGCAGATTTTCTGCGTTTATTTATGCACCCTAAACACCCTAACTCCATAACTAATAATACAAATTCAATCCTCGGTTGGATAAAGAGATATTCAAGGCAACTTACTGGAATGTTCTTGTCAAGTTTGGGCCTCAAATAAAGCCGCCAAAAGGCCAGACTAGAACAGGTGCAAAAAAGTTTCCTAAAGTTTGCGCTTACTGGGTTAGAGTGGTATAATCACTATGATCTCCCTCCTTATGACAACAGACTTAAATTTATCGATATTTCTAGTCTTGTTTTGTCTTCGTTCTTATTTATTTTTATTTTTTTACCTAATTTTTTGAAGTTTCGTTTTTAAGTTAATAATATCAAAAGAAGAGAAACGCACTAAGTATGACAATGTTACTTTTACCACGGTCTAAGGATTAAAGCACTGGACTGTTAAAATAACCTGCATAAACCAATTGAAGACGAGAGGCGTTGAAGTCAAAGGAACGCATTTTCGATAAGAGATTTCGATACCAGACTCTATCAAATGCTTTTGAAATATCAAGCAAACAAAACTGATGTACGGAATTCGTCCACTTTTCGGTGAGATATACTATCAGATCACCAGTTGATCTGCCTTGTGAAGTTTCCTTCGAAGAAACTGAGAAACTGCAATACTTTGCCTTGCATTTATTTTGCTTCTTAACATTTTGTTAATATCCTTACAGACTTCTAGTGTTGTTGAACCGTTTTCAATCTATTTTAAGACTAGATATTCTTATTGTGTTTTAATGGAATTTCAAAATACAATGTGTTAATGATGATGCGGAACCAAATAAACAAGACTAAAACCTATTCGAGCCTAAATACTTACAATTGTAAATAGTTGAAGCCTCGATAAAATTGAAAAAAATATGGTTTACAACATATGCTTACAAAATAAGACTTTCAGGCAAATAAAATGGAAGGTGGTTCGAACTGCAAGACGTTTAGCTTAAAAAAATAAAAATCAATTTTTTAAATTTTCAAATTTTAAGTTATATGTGTTTTGAGTCTTTGAACAAAATAAAAATAGGAAAAATAGTGTGAATCTGGCCTAAAACTGTGAAACTGGTCCTCATATGGGTGGAGACATAAATTCTACATAACTGGACTTGGAATTATTTGCATGTCAATTAAATGATATCAAAGATTAATTTAAGTTGTGAAGTAAATTGTGAAGTTGTAAGACTAGCTCTATCCGACACTGAAATTAGTCTTTCGGAGAAAAATTGTTTCAAAGAACAAAAACCTGAAGTGATGGAGAAATTTAAGTCATAACTAAACCTTCAGAAAATTATTGGCTCATTACAGGGATAGAAAAATAGTGTTGTTCTGTAAACAAATGTTATTTTGACTCTGATATCATTAATCATCTTCATCTACTCACAAAATTACACGATAACCTTTTATCATTGTTTCCGTATTAAATTTTAATTGCTGAACATTTGTTCATAAATAATTATAAATAAATAAATGTTGCTATACACACTAAACGTGCGTATTTCTGTTTTCTAATTTCAATTAAAAAAAGTATCAACAGTTAGATAATCTTTCTTATCAAAGGAATAACCCTTACCACAAGATATCACAAGGTTTACTAATAAAAATGAATGGAAACATACAGACTTTCTCAGTACTGTCGGATTTATGGCCAAATACTCATTAACATAAGAAGTAAAATACAATTTCTGTAAGAACGAAAATTATACATTAAAAATGGAATTTCCAATATTTGTAATTATTGGTTTTCTAATAAGTGGAAGTTATTCATACTCGGTTCTCGATAATGTAACTGTGTCTGATGATATTTTGAATAAACTGTTTTATAAGGAAATAAGAAACAATCCTGAAGTACTAGAAATTTCTGTTCGTGGTTCTAGTGGGTCATATGACTCAGAAAAATGTATTCATAGTTTAAATGAGATAATACGACAGTTTCCCAATACGAAAGTTCTACCATGTAAGTTTGAAAAATTAAAAAAATTATATGTGAAATATCTTCGATATTTTTTTTTTTTTTTTTATCCGATGGAAATCTTCAAAAGACACTCGGTAAGAATCGGTACCGAGTAGTGTGGGACTCTTACCTTACTAAAACCACCGGTGAATCAGGACCAATCTATGAAAGATCGACAAATGATTTTTATTTCTTAATTTTTAAATCGCATTGGGGGATGTTTAATGTAATAACACTTTCCCATAGCTTTTAGACCGCATCAGCTCATGAGGCTTGGTTCTTCTTAATCTCCGAACATTGTCTCGTACATTTAATACGGTCTCCATTTCGGAGTTGGTGTGACTTTGCAGTCGCTGATGGTGTGATACAGCGTGTTTCTTAACCACTTCTGTAACCATTTCAGTTTGAAGGTCACGATGTAGATCGCTATTTCTTATATATCTTCGATATGTAATAAAAATCGATGACAAAATCTTATTTATCTGTAATTGCCTTTGGAATAAAAACACGTTGTATTGAATCCGTTAAATGTAATATCTATATAGCTATTTCCTTCAAAACAAAAGTTTGATTCAATCTTATTTCAAAAAGCTATCGATTCCACAGTAGTGACTAAAAAACTGCTCATGACGAGAGAAAATTAGGCAACCAGCTGAAATGTACACAACTTTAAATTTTATTTACAAATTAGAATTATTGAGCGTTAGACTCTTCCTCTCTACTTCAGTCCTTTTTCTTGTGGTACTAAAATTTGCATCATAAAATGGAAAATAATTACAGGAAAAAAATTGTGGAACCCATTAATTTTGTGACAGGTTATCATTATGTTTTGTGTCAAATAGGTACTTGTACTAGTGAAAATAAAATTTTCATATATATGTGATGACGTTAGATCCACTTGAAATTGCACAATTACCATATCAACGGTAAATATCTATAATTGCTCTTTAAATATCTTCGGATGAAAATAAAATTTCCCTACAAATGTAAAGCATAGAACTGACAAAAATTCTGGTTCAATCCTATTCATGCTACATATTTCCAGTATTTTACTTTTTCGCTGAATGAATAAATAATATGACTTGAAAAACATTATGAAACATACTTATTATTATTCATTTCACGAGAAGTGTGTAGTGTGGACTTCAAATTGGCCATGCGAAAATCCAAGTTTCATTGAGAATAAAAAAAAAATTATTCCACTCAACAGTTATTGACGCTTGGGGCAAACTTCCTTCTGGAATACTACATGGAAACTTATACACCCTTGGTAATTTCGATCAGTGCGTTAAAACATCGGTAACTTTCTCAGAATCGTCCGGTGTCGTTGGCGGTCAATATTGCTTTTTGAAAGTACCACTGAAAAACCAAAAACTTCCCAATGAACGAACGCCAATATTTTTGGACTCACCAGTTTTAGAAGGTCGAGCTAGTTTGGCAAATAAGAACATTAATATTGGAATATGTATTCCGGATAGTTGCAGTCCTGAGGTCGTCACCCCAATTTTCGAAACAGCTGTTCGTAAGGCTTTTAATGGAGCACTATCTGGAGTTTCTGTTGTTAAATGTACAGATGGAAAAACACCACCATTGAAAACTATCAACATTGTTGGAATGTGAGTATAATACACTATTTACCTAATAAACTAAATTGATATAGAATTTAAAGCTATTAAATGAATTTTTTTTCAGTGTTATATTTTCATTATTTGCCCTGCTGATGATCCTGAGTTCCCTCTATGAATTCTTTATGAATTATTTTGAAAGTAAGTATTTCTTTAGTTTATTATTTCTGAATTTGAATACTTATAAATCTGTTTATGAATCTTCCCGACTTAAAATCATTTGTCCAATTAATATTTCTTTTATTTACCTGCATACATCCATTAACGATAAACCAAAACTCTATAGTTTCAATCCGATAGGTATACAAATCTATGAAACTTGTTTTCTAGGCCTCATTGAAAATTGCCTTTGGTTTTACCAGTTCTAACTTATGGATGCAAAATTTATCAAAATTGCAAAAACCTATCCAGGTAAAAAAAATCGAACTCGAGATTTTTATCAAAGTTGAAGAAAAAAGTGGGTCTCGAAATTCTGTCTGCCCGTCTGTCTGTTCGACTACAGCCTAAACGGCTCGGCCGATTTTCCTGAAACTTGGTAGATATCGTTTTTAAATTCCCCCCCCCCCCCACACGTTTTTTCTTTTTCTTATGACCATAAATAACGGTACCTACCATACGAATTTTTTTTTCGAAATTTTATTATTATTTTTTTTTTTTCTCAAAAACTGTTCCACAGGTTTAAAAAAAATCAAAAAAATTTCATTTGGTTTAAGCTAGGTAATGGTTGCTAAAAATTTTTCCAAAAATGGTTATTTTTGTTACCTTCAGGAACCATTTTTTTGTTTTTGATTTTCTCAAAAATGGTACAACCGATTTTGACCATTTTTTATGCTAAAGCTCCCCAAAAGTTCGAATATTATTGTGTATTAAAATTTTCCAAGAGAATTTTGCTAATTTTTTTTCTTTCGGTTAATTTTTACGATCTATAGTTTGATAAAAAAATTTGAAATTAAAATATTACTGACTGTACCTACTATAGAACCATTTTTTTTCGAATTTTGAATTTCTCATTATCGATATAATGGATTTTAATAAAAATAAAATGCACGACTGGGTCGCACGAACTTGCTCCTATGTAATAGTATGTAATAGACTAGGAATTTTAAAATCGAATGTTATTAGAGAAAACATAAGGATAAAATGAATTTTTTAAATTCTTTTAGTAGTAAGAGATAAAAACAGAATGCTATGCAAATATGAATTTATGCAGGAACAAACATTATAAGTCGTTGTAGTGGTTCCTTAAAAAAATAAGCTGTTATGTACAAAATTTTTAAAACATTTTTAAGGAAAAATTTTGGTACATCAACCTTAAGTTTTTATTATTGTACGAATAAAAGTCTGATTTCCAAAAAAAAATATTAAGCCGTTCTTGAGATATCGAATTTTTCAAAAAAAAAAATGACTTTTTTCTAAAAATTGAAAAAATATTTTTTCTTAAGTTTTTAAATGCAATGTTTTTTAAACTTTTTAGGAGCTTCTTTATACAAAATTTCATTAAAATCCGTTATGTCGATAATGAGAAATTCAAAATTCGAAAAAATCGTTCTATGGTAGGTACAGTCTGTAATATCTAGATTTAATTTTTTTTTTCGGAACCGTTTTCGAGAAAAATACGATTTTCGAAAACCATTTTTTAAAATTTGTATGGAAGGTACCATTAGTTTTAGATAAAACAAATTTTTTTTTCTCAAATCTTGTAGATTATGTTAAGAAACTTTTATTTGTCAAGTTTGAAAAAAATCGAGCATGGGGTTTTCGAAATATTGAGTTTCCAAAAAAAAATTTTGATTTTTTTTTTAAATCCAAACAATTAAAAATTGAAAATTTGAATATGTAATAATATTCAAACTTTGGAGGAGCTTTGGCACAAAAAAAAATTATTTAAATCGGCTGTACCGTTTTCGAGAAAATCAAAAACAAAAAAAATTGACCCAGGGGGGCTACCAAAAATAACAATTTTTTGTAAAATTTTTTTCAACCATTAGCTAGTTTTAACCAAATGAAATTTTTCAATTTTTTTTTTAATTCTGTGGAACAGTTTTTGAGAAAAAAAAATCGTAAGATTGCGATTGTGATTATCTATCGATTAAAAAAAACTGCGTGTGAAAATTCATGCTTACGTTTTGGAAAGTTGAGCCAAAATAGCATTTCGAGACTTTAAAAAAATTTTTTTTTGAATTTCTGAAAAAAATAAATATATTCTTTTTTTGGAAAATTCAATATCTCAAAAACGGCTGAATATTTTTTTTTAATTTATTTTTTATTCGTATAATCATAAAAACTTTAAGTTGGCGTACCATATTTTTTTCTAACAAATGTTTTGAAGAGCTTATTTTTTTAAAATTACTACACCGACTTATAATTTTTGTTCTTGCATAAACCAATATTTGCTTGGATCACATAGCATCCTGTTTTTAGATCCAATTACTAAATGAGTTGTTTTAGTCATTTCAAAAATGAATTATATGCTTATGAACAGTTTTTTCTATTAACATTCATTTTTTTAATTCTTAGTCTTAGCAAATTCGTGCGACCCAGTCGTGCATTTTATTTTATAAAACATTACTACAAACAGGCAATGTAAGGCCTTTCAACTGCGGAGAACTTTTTTCTAATTCTACTCGAATTCGGCAATACAAATTTCGATTTAAAATATTTTTCTCCATTTTGCTTAAATTTTATATTTTTACTTATCATTCTTCTCTCTTGTTATTTTTCAGAACAGCCAGTTCCCGTGTTGTTGGCATTTTCAGTACTAACCAATGGAAGGAAAATGTTCGCAATTAACACTAAGAGGTCTCCAAATACTATCGACTGCCTAACAGGAATTCGAGTCTTTTCGATGTTTTGGGTCTTATACTGTCACACATATTTAATTAGTCGTGCTATTCCTGACATTAATTCACTAGATAAATCTGCGGTAAGCTTAGAAGCTCTCATTGGCATTTTATACATGAACTGCAAGTTCCTAACGACCAACTATTATCTCGCACTTTTTACCCTTTTCGCCACTTTGCTCCCCATAATTCGATGATTCTTTGTCAGATCTGAATTACGAGTAGATCTACTTTATATGTACTTCACAAAGAGTCAGGGACAAAGAAGAAGAAGATAACATTTCTGTTTCGTTTACTTGCCTAAAACTACCAGTTAGTCCAAAATCTGTCAAAGCTTATGTGCACAATTAAATTGGTAGAAGTTGACAGTTTTGGAAAGTAAACAAACAGACCTGATAATATAGTTTTGGTGGGAAGGTGTCAACTTGAATTCTATACTTTTTCAGTGGTTTAAATCTTTAATTTCGATGCCCGTTGTAAATGGAAGCGTTTCGGTTGATTCGTTCTTTTTTATCAGTGGCCTTTTGGTAGCATGGATAGGATTTCGGGAGCTGGATAAAACGTATAAAAAATTTCAAAAATATGTTGTTTGAAGACTAGTGTCGACGACTAAAATTTTTTTTTTTTTGCAGAAATGGAAAATTAAACATCATTATGATGTACGTGCATCGCTACATTCGCTTAACACCAGTCGTAGCTTCTGGACTTTTATTTATATTTAGTTTAAATGAAATCATTGGCACAGGACCGTTTAGACAAGATACAATCAATTCAGAAAAATGTAAGGGACCTTGGTGGGGAATTTTGTTGTATTTACAGAATTATTTTTTCCATTCAAAGGTTAGTTTTATTTTTTGAAATTATTACTAATTTTTTCAAGTTTCGTAACTTAAATTAACGTCTTCATATCTAAAGTGCTTTAGACGAACTTGGTACTTAGCCGTCGATTTTCAACTTTATATCCTTTCTCCGCTTCTTCTGATTCCGTTGTGGAAATGGGGAAAGAAATTCGCTCCGGTATTGGTTGCTTTGGCACTCATGTCCATCGGATGTGTTATGACTATTTATATTACCGAAGGCTTTACAGATCTTAGCGGGTAAGTACATATTGTAAGCCCTTTAGACAAGTTAACAATGCGAGTGAAAATGTTCTTTCCATACTGCGTAAATTTCACAAACATTTATTTTAGAACTTCTGTTATGAAATAAGACTTAGAAAAGTGAGTTGTTCTTGTTAGGTTGAATATATACTTCAGATGAATTGTGGAACGTATTACAATTTCTCTTGATTAAAGAATGAATTTTAACGAACTTATTTTCTAGTTAAATACAAATTGTGATATGTTAATTTGTGAATTGCAATTCATCGTAAGAGAAGTCCATTTTCACTTTAACTTCCTACAAGGCCTTACAACAATGATGGTGAAAATTATTTTGTATGATTCCACAGTCTCTCAAACAAAGATGATTGGAGTAAGACCTACACACCAATGCATACAAGATGTTTCCCATGGTTGGTCGGCTTTGGGTTGGGATATTTCATGCACATTAATCGTCACAGAACATTCCGGATCTCAAAGGTAGGAGGCATTTTCTATACGTTATAAACGGTAATTCATTTATTAAAATTCAAAGTAAGAAGAAATATTAAGTATATTAATTAAGACCACTGGTCGATAACTGACTGATCTTTCAAGTTCAAACTGTTCTATAAAAAACTGTTCGATTTATAATTAGCTGCAAAGACGATTTTTAGTGTTTACACGACAGATTTTTAGTTTTTTCTTTTGAAAAAATCCGAAACTTTTTGAACTAATTTTTTTTCTTAATTTAATAGCTCGTTCAACTTTTAGCTTGGATAGTTTGCTTTGGGACAATGTTATCGATATTATTTGCTCCGTATTTCTCAATCAAAAACCATAATGGCCAAGGAACAGTATTTGAGACAGCAATGTATGGGGGTTGGAAACGTGTTTCATGGGCAATGGCCCTTGCTTGGTTAACATTCGCTTGCCACTTTGGATTCGGTGGAATTATTGATTCATTTTTGTCACATCCGTTTTGGCAGCCAATGGGACGTCTAACATATTCTTTGTACCTCTGGCATATGTTTGTCATGAGAATAAACTTCGGAATAATGCGAACTACCTTATTTTTCTCAACCTATAATCAGGTTTGTACATAACTATATAAAAATTGGATTTTGAATTTTTTTTTCTGGAAAGGGAAATATTTTTTTTTTGTTTTTGTAAACATTTCAGTTTCTCTACTTCTGGAGTGGATTTGGAATATCACTTATTGTTGCCATTGTTATTTCGTTAGCCTTTGAATTCCCGGTTTTGGTATTGGAGAAGTTTATATTCGGCAATGGAAAATCGAAGAAGTCACAACCTATTGAACCTACAACTTCACAAAAAGTTATTGTAGAGCTACCCGAAAAGGATCAATAGTCTTTTAAAGATTTAAAAATACCAAAAATTGTACCTAATAGTTTAATTAAAAGTAAACATTTTTTCAAAGTTTTGTCTTTTAGATTTTCTCACCAAAATTAAGTGTACAAATGATTTTATGAGTAGTTTTGAATTTTAGTACAGGTTGGCGATCTTAAAACTTTTTCTTGGAGGATTTATATTTCAAATTGGATTCATATTCATAGTATACTATATTGATACTAAAATGCAATTGTAGACTATGAGGATGTATCACCCGGAACAGGCATGGCTTGGAAATCTCAAGTCTATTGGTTAGGCCTGGAAAAAATAAGTCGAATGTACCGCAGTAACCACAAAATTGGATATCACGCCAAGTGAACTTCGCAAATTCCATGCAAATCTTAATGCAGGGCCCAGTGCTGGATTTGGTGTTGGAAAGAACAAAATGATCTGCAAGGAGTTGCTGATATCTTGGAGTTAAATGCTCTTGAATTTTCTTGTATTTTGTTATTTTATCGTTTCGCAATACTCGCGCTTTTAAGAATGCTCATCGATTTTCTCACGAGCCCAATTGCGGACATGCTGTTAAGTATAGAAAGGCACAAGAACGGCGTAAGTATATGCAGGACAAAATATTCAGAAAATCATCACAACAAGAGGCTGTCCTCAGGGAGGGGTGGTATCACCGTTGCTGTGGAGTCTTGTTGTGAATGAATTACTAGAAAATCTTACTTCTCAAGGCATACGATGCATAATTACTAGGAAATAGTGACTTTCAGTAGGATTAAATATCAACCCCACAAAAAACAATTATAGCTTTACTAGAAACCGACTTCTGTCACACATGACACCTCTTAGATTGGCTGCGAAGTAATCGACAAATATGAAGGAATCATGCTAGAAAGCAAACTCCTCTGAAATAAACACATTGCAAAAGAAAAAATCACTATAAAAAATTTAAATTCTAACTTGCATATGCATCACTAGATCAGAACTTGCACTATGGCAGCAATGGATGTTAACCTTCAGATTCGCCAGGAAGGTCCCGACCACTCCTAAACTTACGAGCGCTCTCTTCGAAAGTTTGTTCGAAAACTAAACAAACGACGGTGAGTGCAAAACCAAAACCAGTCACCAGCAACGCTCCCCAAGCAAAATACGAAATTGACCGAAGGATTCTCACTGCCGGCTGTCATTCAAGTTCGAAAACAGTATGATTTTACAGTTTGGGTATGCCTGAACAAGAGAGAGTGGCTCTCATTTTCGAACACCATTTTTACACCAAAGAAATTTCAAGTTAAGAGCCGTTTAAGAGCGCTCGGTGAATACCAGCCTTAATCTAAGATCCGATAAAAATGGTGATGCCAAAATAATATTATCTATATGTTATCGATAATTTGTTCCGAGAAGTCAAAAGTGACCTTTTTGGATGCTGGTTGATGCTAGTCGTCAATACATACCCCGGTTACAAGAGAAGATTGAGGAATCGAATCGAATCCGAATTGAGATTTCGATCCAGGTATATGGTGGCACTGGATCGAGAGATCGAATTGAAATGGGATCGAAATGACAATATGGTTTTGTACATACACTCGATTCTTCGATTCCTCGATTCTGGTATACAAGCATATTTTCGATTCGATTCAGCTCGTTTAGTGGGATCGGATCGAGAAATCCTTTTTCAATCCGATCCAGGTATACATGGAGCTAAATCCTGATTCAATTCTCCATATAAACGTAGTAACAGCTGACAAATGCCATAGCGTACACAGTGCTTTCAGCTATTTGGAAATAAGCTCCTAAATCCCAATGTCGTTTTTTTCTACAATTTTATATGGACTTGCGAAAAAAAACACGGCTATTGTCATCACTTAGGACAGCCAAGCAGCATTCAAAGTGTTAAAATCCTGTCATTAGTTCTTAACTGCTATGGGAGTGTGTGGGCAGGCTAAACGACTTTGGTAAGCATAGTAATATCACATTGGGTACCGACGTACGTAGGTGTCATAGGAAATGAGGAAGCAAATATTTTGGGTACATATAGGAGCAATGACACCCCTAAAGAGGCCTGAGCCCTATTGAGGAATAGGAGCGAATTTTATTAAAAACATAATAAAAACCGCTTTATATTATGTATCGGATTAAGCAGTAACAGCCTCAGAATAATTACGGGTTTCCTCACTGGTCACTGCAAACTGAGAAGAGACGTCAGACGTTTTGGCCTGGTGACCACTGACCAGTGTCACATGTAGATTTTGTAATCCTCACGAGGAAACACCGGAACATATATTAGGTAGATAGATGTGATGCACTCGCGCCACAAATACACAAACAGATAAAACAGAGTGAACTACAATCTCTAAAAATACTCCATATACGAGTACTTACGTTTTTCAAGGAAGAAAGTCTGGTGGAAGAGTTGTAGCATGAGCGATCTTACTCACTTCTAAACGTTCCTCTGTTTTTTCCTCTAATTATGATATACCTAGAAAAAAACCAATGTGCATCAGTACCTCCTTTTTAATAACCTTCACTTTCCTTAAGTCAAACAACATTTCTAGTCATGACCCTCATGTGGTATTGCAACTATATTCAGACTTCCTTCAATGGACCTTTAACCTTGGTACTAACGACATGTGACATTTCATAAATTTGACGAAAAAAAGCCATTAACTAGTGTTTTTGAAATCTTTCTCTAACTTCACGAAAGGTTTATACCATCAGTTCCTGACGGTGTACCTTCCACTATTTCGAAAAACTGTAAAAATCATTAATTGTTGCCTTTTTCATTTCTTTTTAACTTGTCAATGTTTCTTTTTGTGAATTTTCATCTATATGAAAAAATTATTTTACAATTCCTCTGCATAAAAAAGTCAAAACAGACGAAGTTAGTAATTATAGACCTATTGCTATTGCTTGTTGGTTATTCCAAAAATTTTTTAAGCTTGAAAATCTGTCTTTCTATGGTAAATTATTTACCGTTCGAAATCAACACGGATTTACAAAAAGGGAATTACAGTCATCTTTTTTATCTAATTGGTAAAACATTTTATCGATGAAATGGATTGAGTTTTGACCGACTTAAGTAAGGCTTTTTATTTGCTGTTTAAACTAGTAAAGCTTGGATTTAGCAACCATTTTGTTGTTCTTCAATCGTATTTATACAATAGATCATTAGTCAGTACTTTTAAATGGTCGCATCTACTCGTACCTCCTAAATGTTAATTTTTAACTTTAGAATACCAAAGAGCAGCCATTTAGACCCCATACTTTTTATTTTATTCATAAATTACTTACAAGTACCATCTGTGTTCAAGCATTCAAAATGTCTCATCTATGCACACATGTTATGATCCTCAATTTTTTCCAAATTCTCGTGATTGTGAAGAGTTGTCATGTGACCTTAAGTTTTTTTGACTGGTGTTTCTATTCTTTACTGTTTCTTAACGTCCGTCGACTCATAGTCTTAGAGTCTTACGAGGTAGCTTTCGACTTCTTTTAATTATTTAGTTAATGGTATATCGTTTTTTTTTATATTTTGCGTGCATTAAATGGGTTATGACTACCCTTAAAATGTTTGAGCCAAATGCGAGCGTTGGAGAGTATTTAAAAGGAAATACAGATGCACAATTATTTTGAATGTCTATATCAAGCGGTTATAATGTTAAACACAGTGTGAATATGAATATGGGAGGGAAATATTGAAACAGGTAAAGTGTTCTACCTTCAAGGGTAAACTGGTGGGCATTCCCTGAAACGCAAGTAATACGATTGAATTATTTAAGGGGAGGAATGCAACTGGAAATGTATCATTATCACTTGTAATATGTCTGTTCTATGGTGTGTCATTTTATGGCATGCTGGAATTCATACAACACCCTAACTCCATAACTAATAATACAAATTCAATCCTCGGTTGGATAAAGAGATATTCAAGGCAACTTACTGGAATGTTCTTGTCAAGTTTGGGCCTCAAATTAAGTCGCCATAAGGCCAGACTAGAACAGGTGCAAAAAAGTTTCCTAAAGTTTGCCCTTAATGGGTTAGAGTGGTATAATCACTATGATCTCCCTCCTTATGACAACAGACTTAAACTTATCGATATTTCTAGTCTTGTTTTGTCTTCGTTCTTAAATTATTAATGTTTTTCAGTGGCTTAGGCTGCAGGTTTAGGATCAAATATACAAACCAAATGTTGGTCCTTCTATTAAGTTCACAAAAAATTTGACCCGACTGATGCTAGTGCTAGGGTACAATTTATTTTTATTTTTTTACCTAATTTTTTGAAGTTTCGTTTTTAAGTTAATAATATCAAAAGAAGAGAAACGCACTAAGTATGACAATGTTACTTTTCCCACGATCGAAAGATTAAAGCACTGGACTGTTAAAATAACCTGCATCCAGCCCAAAGAAGCCGACATCCTGGACACCTATACTCCATTCCAAACTAAAAAATTGACAAAAAAAATAGCTATCATAAACAGAGTTATATTCACCGGCAGGAGTATCATCATTCTCATAACAGAATTAAGGACCAACAGCGCTTTGGATCCTCTTTCAAAGAGACACCATCATCAACAAAGCATATCGAAGGTTCACCGAAATGTGAAAATATAAATAAGAGCCGCTGCCCGAATGCCTAATGGCCAGAAGCTGAAGGTGGAGCAAACAAAAAATAAATGTAAGCGCAAGAACCGAAAACCCAAAACCCCCGAACCCAAGCTGAAGCTGGAGCCGAAAACGAACGTGTTCGACCTAAGTGGGAGATCCAGTCGACACTTCCACTCCGTCAATTCGCATCAAGGTATACGTATTTTGTGTATAATTCCACACACATGACTCCAATTTTTTTTTGTTTTTTTTTTTTTTTTTTTTTTTTTGAGGACCTCTTTTCATACACCTGAACAACCTAGACCTGACAAGACAACCGAAAAATTTAAGGGGAGTGAAAAATCAATAGATTCATTGAATTAATTGCTGAGTTATACAGCATCAGAAACAGAAGCTGCCCTGCCTGATGTATTTTCTTGCTCCAAAATAAATGGTAAATGGTAAATAAGACTTCACAATGATTTTCCATGAAAATCCCATCACCGATCACTCAGTCAAATGAAACGAAAACAAAACCCAATTCAAACAAACCGTTGTCGTTCTCGAGTTGAAAGAACGTATTTGTAATCCTTGAGCGATTTCATTTATGTATTTTATTTTTTCGAATCGATGTTGTACGAGTACAAATCGGTTCTGGGGGATACTTATGTAGGTATATAAACTCCGTTTCTGAAATAAGAATCTGACTGGAGTAAGGGATAAAAGAATTGCAAGCATATTTTTCATATTTTTTCTTCGTTGTCGTTTAAATTTAAGGCATCAGAGAAGTTATTAAAAATGAAAATAATAAATTTGAGGCGCAACAGCTCGTGTAGTACCGCGGCCTAGTTTGATACAACTCTCAATCATTAATTTGTGGAAGAATAGAGGGGACCAACAATGTGCCAAATACAACATGCAATGATTTATGAAATTTATGCTAGGAGTAGTAAAAGGTTCTATCAAGTACAATATGAGTGTGTGTGTGTTAAGGGATTATCCTTTCATTGAACACAGAATTTGCGTGCTATAACATATAACTGGCGAGTTAACAAATGTAAAAGGTCTAACTCACTGTTATTCAGCGTTTATTAATAAGATGTAATTTTTCTTCATTACTCTAAAATTAATCGTATTTCATGTTAACCTCTAGCCCTTGCTCGTAATAGTTCATTTGGGTTAAAAACAAAGTAAAAGATTTAGGTTTTGCAAGACCAAGAGTGTAATCCTATGTTTCCACCAAAAGATTATCTTAGTTTAGATTAAATAAGTCTATGTATGTAGTATTTCAAACGCACAAGCAAATATGTAAACTTTGACACTTCCTTTGAAATAAGAAATGGTGTTTGATTTTTTCAAGGAAGTGGAAGTGGGACAAAACGTATACAAAATATTCGATTGTACAGTAAATGCTCTCAACTCGATATGAGTTAGACAAGTGCAATCTTTGCTTCGCGTGGTACAACATCTTGTTCGGCTCTTAAATTTCTGAGAATCTTGTACCCTGATCCATGGTTAACTATATTTTGGCCGAACATTGCAAAATACGGCTGACATCCTAGAGAGTCATGGTTATCAGACCTCAAAGCGCAAGCTATGCTTGACTGGTATGAATCCCACGTATCTTGTTCATCTGGTACAAATACTCTCAGCTTATTTAAGATACTTCGGTTCACTCTCTCTGATAATTATATTTGCCTGCGGAGAATGAAATGCTGTTCGAACATTTTGCACGCCATAGCCCTCTAAAAACTTCAAAAACTCAGATGATATGAACTATTTTCCATTGTCAGAGTGCAAAAATTCGGGAGTTCCAAACGCATGGAAGACTTCTGGTTAAAAGAATCTAATAATGTTTGCTGAAGTTGCTTTTAGTAACGCTTTGAAGAAAATATATTTGGAGAAGTGATCAACAGCGATGAAAATAAAAGTATGTATTGCCGCGTTTTGTACGTGGATAAGGTCCTAACAAATCTATATACAAACGCTGCATCGGTCGCTCAGAGACGATCTGCTTCGTAATCGGAGGACGGAGAGTTCTATTTGATGTTTGTGGTTTTGCATACCTCGCACTGACTCACGTATGACTTGACCTGCGTGGCCATCTTAGGCCAATAGTACTTCTCCCTGACTCGGGTATAAGTTTCGGAAAAAACACTATGGCAACTATGTCTGGTACCGTGAGCCGTTTCAAAATATACAAATTAATCGACACAAAAGAGTAGTTTTGATTAGATTGATAAATTAACAACGGCAATCGGGGAATATATTACTTCAAGGAATCGTGAACTTTTTTTTAGAAAAAATGTGAATCGTGTTGTAAAATAACATAAAAAAAATAATTCTTGAACTGAATATGTCGAAGTCCTGACCTAATAGAGCAATTCTGAGTTCGTATTCGAGTAAAGCATATAAAAAACCCTAGGAGAAAAGTAAACTTGCTTCACCACCACAAGATAATTATATTCGTTCAGGCATATATTACATATGTAAAGGGTGGTTAAATTTTGAGGGCCGATGTTGAATGTGAACCACACCTAAACGTCAAGTTTTTTTCTGCATTTCATTTGACATTTCTAAATTTCAGACCAACTCAATTTGAACCATGGAAAGATACACAATCGAGCAACGAGTTAAAGTTATTCAGTCTTATTATGAAAATGGGCGTTCAAATCAAAATGCATATCGTGCACTTCGTGATTTTGTCGTCAATTTAATCGTCCAAGTGTGCGTACAATCGGAAAAATCGTGCAAAAATTTGACCAAACCGGGTCTTTAGGAGATGTGAAAACACCAGTGCATGCTCGTACAGCTCGTACTGCAGAAAATATTGCTGCTGTTCGCGATAGTGTGGCTGAAGAGCCGTCCACCTCAACTCGTCGTCGTGCCCAACAATTGCACCTCTCACGCTCGTCGTTGATGAACATTATGCATAAAAACTTGTATTTACACGCTTACAAGGTGCAATTGACTCAAGAACTAAAGCTTCTTGACCATTTCAAGCGTCGTCAATGCATGGCCGTAGCTAGGGGGGCAATAGTAAGGGGGCAATGAACTACCTTAAAAAAATAACTTTCGTACCGTAATGCCATTGATTCAAAAACTGGTTTGTTAAAACAAGAAAAATCCATTTCCCATATTCAAGCTATGGCGATGTGGCAGGAAAAATTAAATAGAGTCTCTACAACTAGCAGTACCTATTCAAACGTTGATACATCCAAAAGCTTTAGAGAGACATAGGTACTACTTTAGGTCTAGTATTGAGGTTATACATTTTGTCAAGGAATTAGATTTGCATGGAAATTATATTTTTTGGAGGAAGAAAAGGAACAAGGATTATTTCAGAATTTGTTTGAATACACCTGCATGAAAGATCCAAATTTGAAAGAGTCTCTTACTCATATACACAAATTGCAACATACCGTTCACCTAAATTCAAAATAAAATTATTCAAGCAATGATTATACCAGTACGAACTACGAAGTTACATTGTTAAAGATATTAATGAAGAAAAATAACCGCGAAAATATTGCAATAGCAATACGCTTCGTTAAAGATGAAATTGTCAATGAGTCGTTGCTGACAGTTAGATACTATTACTGAAAATCTTGATGCAGCCAATTTTACAGAATTAATGTTAAATAACATTGACCACTCTTGTATGCTAAGCCAATTCTATGATGGCGCAAGTGTAATGAGTGGGAAAGTTTTGGGAGTTGCGACCAGAATAGAAAATAAATTGGGCCGAAAAATCCCTTACGTCCACTGCTTTAACCATCGCTTGGATTTGGTAATCATTAGGGTTATCTCGGAAATGACTTTCATTCGTTTATTTTTTGATACATGTATCATGTTACATGAATTTTTCAGCATGGAAAAATAGCTGCCTTGTATGGTGGAAAAAGGATTTACCGGCTCCTAGAACAGAGTTTGTCAGGACACTTGGCCGTAACAAAACTTGTACATGATAATAATTATTCATTGATTTTGACGACTTTGGATGAGATTAGAAATGATAGATTTAAGGGTGATGACGTCCCCAAGAGTGTGGACATTAAAAAAGTGATGCTCAATTTGGAATTCCGAATGGCATTGATTGTGGCCAAAAAAATATTATTCATGCTCCAGCCTGCAGGTGCAGTTTTATAATCCCAAAGCGCAGGATTAAAAGACGCCATAACAATCATTAAGCTCACCCAAAATAAAATAAGGAAACTTAGATCAGAAATGTATCATCAAATTTTGGAAGAAGCAAAGTCTATGACAAGCTTCGATTCCGAAAATACGACTCATACCCAAAAGAAACAAATCAAAAAATCAAATCGGATGGATGGCTACTTGGTATATGGCCCTTTCTGTTCCTGCGAGACAAAATATAGAACCTCAGAACGCTCAGCCATTTAAGTCTGAGTATTTCGAAACGTTGGACACACTAATTGCTAAATTACAAAGGAGATTTTCGGACAACGACGATCTACTGAATTCAGTAGCGAGTATAGATGAGTTGGATGTAGACAAAATGGTACTATTGAAAACTTAAGTAAGTGCGAGAAAACAAAACTATTTGTAAAATGTACACACAGTTTCACCAAGCCACTTTGAAGGCCAATAAACGAACCAAAACAGATAAATTTATCAGGTCAACAAACTTTAAAACTTTTAGCGAAAACCCATTTAATTGCAATTTGGTGCAACTGGCCATCCATAAGTTACTGCAAGAATATCAAGCTTTTTTGATTGCTCCTCTTTATATGACAATAAATAAATACATACTTTTAAATTTGTCATAACAAAAATCCTAAGACCCATACGCTGAAAAGAAACATATACCTATATTTATTTTCAACTTCAACGCTTGTCTCAAAAAAGTTTTTAATGAAGATTAAATTTATAAAACTTTAATTTTCGATTAAGCAAACGGGTCTGTCTTTTTTGTTGGAAAAATGCAATGCGTTAATATTGGCTTTTAAGGTCTTACAATTCCATCAAGGAAAGTGGCTGCTGTGGTAAAGGCTTTTTTAAGTCACCTCAAGAATAAAGAGGAAAACACAATTGATGTTTTGTACCAGCGAGAGCCGTTCAAAGATACATAAATGAACTTTTTGCATCTGTGGCGACCATAGGATGTAGCACTGCTGTGTGAATCTATTTTCTACTTTGACTGCAATTAATAAGCAATCATAAGCTATCAATGAGTCACGAAAGAAAGAGAGGCATGGTATTTCTGGCCTTTGAAAAGAAAAGAACCAAGTCAGTTGATCTGGATGAATTCCATCATATTTTTAATATATGGCGAATCAAAGAATTCAGTTATTTTAATAAAAGAACTTTGTATTGTTATCTATGTAGGTATACTAAATATAATATGTTAAGAAATATAATAATATAAACCATTATATGTATAAATGAATGTTTAGCACTTATCTATCACCCCCTCCCGCCAATTGAGTAGGTACCACCTTTACCAGATCAGATCATATTTCATATCAAGTAAAATGTTTACTTCCGCCCTACATGTTATCACCGATGCCCTACCTTAAATTCAACTCTAGCTACGGCCCTGCGTCAATAGTCAGAATGGTGGCAAGAAATGGCAAAAGTGGATGATCAATTTTCGAAGAAAATCATCTTCAGTGATGAGGCACATCGCACATCACATCATTTATGGACTGGCGGCATCATCGGGCCGTATTTTTTCCAAAATGAGGCCGGTCAGGCAGTTACTGTGAATGGTGTTCGCTATCGTGAGATGATAACGAACTTTTTATGGAAGATATGGATGTGGACGATATGTGGTTTCAACAGGGCGGTGCCACTTGCCACACAGCTAACGAAATAATGGCTCTTTTGCGCGACAAATTCAATGGCCGTGTTATCTCACGTGGTGGCGATGTCAATTTGCCGCCAAGATCATGTGATTTGACACCGTTAGACTTTTTTCAAAATCAAACAAAATCAACATCGGCCCTTAAAATTTAACCACCCTTTACATATGTATATGTCTGATATTCAGAGTTTATAATTTTCTCAAAGGCTTTGACTGGTCAGGTACCATTAAAAGTTATATTACTGAAATTACATAAGTTATGAATTTTTATTGAACGCAGCTATTGATTACGACATAAAAACATATTATTGTGTCTTTTTTTGGCGAAAATATTTGTTTAATTTTGGGCCCACTATAAAGTGATTAAGATTACTCTTAAAATTGTTGGGCACAGTACGAGCGTTTAGGAAAGTTGGAGAGGATTTAAAAGGAGATACGTTGGTTTTGAATGTCTGAATTTCGTATTGGCAGGGAAATATTGAGCCCGGTAAAACATTTCACATTTGGGTAGTGCGGCTAACGAAATAATCTCTGAGTTTAAGAGTACGTCCGAGCTTGTGCTCAAGATTTAACTGATAGGTAATCCTTAAAGCGCGAGTAGTACAGTTGAATTGATTCAGGGAAGGAATGCAACTGGCTATTTCACAAGAACATTGTTTATAAAAATACCGGTAAAAAAATAGACTAAGAGCCCACAGCAATTTTTGGGTGTTATTGATAACAAAAAATAATTAGTATAATTAAATAGTCCTTAAGTAGTTATTTACAAATGTGAGCGCTTTGCACACTCTAGTGGGAGCAATAAGGAGTAAAACTGCATCAAATATACAGTTTTTTTTCTAAAGTCTTAATAATTGTGAACTTTGTTATAAACTTCAAAATGTAGAACCTGATTGCAAACATCGAGTCCAAGACGTTTTGCAGACGGCTTTCTTCGTGAAAGACGTACCCTATTCTTATCGCGAATATGAATATGAAAAGTTGAGTTCACTGGCGTCAGCAAAACAATTTAATTTAATAAAAGTTTCAAACGAAAGATCATTGATGAATATGAGAAACAGAGTCGGAGACAAAACGGAGCCCTAGGGCACACCAGCATTTATTTTATGAATAACAGACATGAACTATCAAACACAACTTGTATATAGAGCGGTTGCAAAGGTAATTTCTAGTCCAACGAAGAAGAGATTCATTAATACCAAATTGACGCATTTTAGATAAGAGAGTTGGTATAAGCGCAATATACTGCTGGTCACTGAGAATCTTTCGTTCTTCAAGATATTTCTTGATAAAATGTATCAAAATTCAAAAAATGTCTTAAAGATGGTTATTAATGATTTTGATTAATTTCTTTATGCTAGATTTCCTATAAGGTTTGAGAAGTATTGTGTATTCAAATTTAAAAAAAAAGTTTTAGATTTAAAAAAAAAAAAACATTTAAAAAAAATTTGAAAACTTTTTAATTCGAAAACCTCATACTTGATTTTTTTTTAATTTTTACAACCAACAGTTTTTAAATACTATCTACAAGATGTATGAAAGAAATTATATTTTATCTGAAAATAACGGTGTCCAACACACAAATGTTGAAAACAAGTTTTCGAAAAACGTATTTTTCCCAAAAACGGCACCTACAATTTTGATAAGAAAATTTTTGCTTTCATTTAATTTGAAATTAAGATATTACTGTCTGTACCTTACATGAAGTTTGACTTTCTCATTATTGGCATAACGGATTTTAATGACCTTTTTTAATACAGAAGAACCCAAGAAGTTTTTTAATTATTGCAAATCAAAACTTAAAATAAATATTTTATTTTTTTATTTTTGACATAATTTTTTTTTTGGAACATCAATAGATTATCTCAAAAATGGATTAATATTTTTTTTTTTTTGAAATTTAAATTTTATTTGTAAGAAATCACATGGCATTTTATCTCCACCTACTAAAAGATTTGTTTTAACATTCAATTTTGAAATTCTAAGTTTATAACATAAGTGCAAGTATATTTACCTGCGATCCAGACGTGCATTTTATTTTGCATAGAAGTAACGGCACTGGTCTGTGCGAAACTTGGAACTTGAAATGACATTTGAGTTTTATTCTTGAAGGTCATTGGTTAATAGAATTTAAACCAAGCCCTCGAATTTGATGAAACTTTGAGGCACGATAAATAATAACATATTTTTGAAAATATCACCCAATCGCCAATATCTATAAAAAATAAGGGTTATGTTCAGGGTTGGCCGAATTAGCTGCACTACATTTTCTATATCATTAACTACGCGTAGTTATTTGAATATACTACATGCCTAATTTACTTCAATTTGTAACGTCTGTTACAAACGTAACGTACATAGTTAATTCATAAAAATAAAATGCACGACTGGGTCGCACGAACTTGCTCCTATGTAATAAACTTGGAATTTTAAAAACTAATGCTGTTAGTAAGTCGTTGTAGTGGTTTCTTAAAAAAATAAGCTTTTACATACAAAATTTTTAAAACATTTTTAAAGTTTTTATTATTGTACGAATAAAAATAAAATTATCAAAAACAATATTAAACCATTTTTGAGATATTGAGTTTTCCAAAAAAAAATAATTTTTTTTTCAAAAATTCAAAAAATATTTTTTTTTTTAAGTTTTGACATGCAATATTTTTTAAAATTTTTAGGAGCTTCTCTATAAAAAATTTCATTAAGATCCGTCTTGCCGATACTGAGAAATTCAACATTCGAAAAAAATTGTTCTATGGTAGGTACAGTCAGTAATATCTTAATTTCAATTTTTTTTATTACATTATAGATCGTAAAAATTAACTGAAAAAAAAATAAAAAATTCTCGGAACCGTTTTCGAGAAAAATACGATTTTCGAAAACCATTTTTTAACATTTGTATGGTAGGTACCGTTATTTTTAGGTGAAATTAAATTGTTTTTCTCACATCTTGTAGATTATATTGAGAAATTTTTACCTGTCAAATTTAAAAAAAAATATCTAGCATGGGGTTTTCGAAATATTGAGTTTTGAAAAAAATTAAACTTATTTTAAGAATCTAAAAAAAAATTGTTTGAAAGTTTGAATACTTACACGAAAAAAAATAAAAAATCGGTTTTACCGAAACAAAAACAAAAAAATCGTTCCATAGGGGTATAGCATTAATAAAAACTTTTCCGAAGTTTTTTTAACCATTATCTAGCTTTAACTAAATGAAATTTTTTTGTATCTTTTTTTCTTAAAATCTGTCGAACAGTTTTTGGAAAAAAAATATTTATAAAATTTCGAAAAAAAATCGTATGGCAGGTACCGTTATTTTTGATTCTTAAAATAAAAAAAGAAAAAACCGTGTGGGAGGAAAAAATTAAAAATACTAGATATCTACCAAGTTTAAAGAAAATCAGCCGAGTTGTTTAGGCTGTAGTAAAAAAGACAGACAGACAGAATTGCGAGACCCCATTTTTGGTCTTCGCTATCATCGTAATGTCGACTTTGACCAAAATCTCGAGTTTTTTTTTTACGAATGCATAACTTGCCTAATAGTAGATACCTATAAGTCGCAAATAAAAACATATTAAGCGAAACCGGACAATTTTGCACTTTTCTGATCTTACGAAGGTTTGTTAGCAAACTGAAAATGTTTCACTTGCCATAAGGAAGAATAATTGTAGAAATTATACATAATATTTAGATGGAAGTTTATTTTCGGAGACAAACAATTTGCTTTGGATGATCAGAGCAGAGGATATGGATTATGAACACATAATTTAAAGATATTTATTAAATCTGAATTCACTGTCCAAGGTACATATTAGTAAAATATTATTTGACTAGCTGCAAAAATTTATTTCCTTCATTTATTTGACTATTTGTCAAAGCTCTCATTTGGTTACCCTGTTCCATAAAAGTTCTCAAAAAGAGTTAGGTTTGGGGTATGAGGACCTATTAGGAAAATCTAATAAACTAGAAATGCCTAGAAATGCCAATAGGCGACCTAACGCGGGATACCCACAAATAAGAATTTTGGCTGACAGAAGAATACTGGAAGCTGTAACGACTGGTTCATTAATCAGTATATCAGACGTTTAGCTTTGAAATTCCCTGTTTCCAGGCATAAAATTTCTAATCTTTACCCATATCGCCATACACCTGCTCAAGAGCTTCCCTTGATGATTATAAAAGAGGCTTCAATTATGACAATTAGTTCATAAGCAGAATTCTTTCAGAGGGACGAATCTAAATTTATATACAAGAGATGGGCTCACAAATTTTCACAATCTTCATACATGGACTTTGGAGAATCCACGAAAAAGAAGAAAGTCATAATTTCAACACAAATTCGGCGTCAATATGACGGAAGGTGTAATTGGAAGCAATTTAATCGGCTCCTTCAAAGCACTAGTCAGGCAGAATTCTATAAACTAAGTAGGTATCTGGAGCTTTTGCAAAACGATTTACCTACCATAACTATTGGAGGGCATTCAACTGATTCAAATAGCTTTATCATATTTCAAACAGAATGGTGCTCCAGAGTACAGGCCACTATTGGTCGAGAGATTACAAATTGGCTAGGTGAAGAATATAAAAATCATTGAATCGGAAGAAACGGACGAGTTTACTCCTAACCTTACATGATTGGATTTTTGAAGTAAAACTTCTTTTCCGGCATTGGGGGTAAAAAATTGTCTATGGAGCTGTCGGTGACATGTCAAAACGACACGCTAAAGCGACATGGTTCTTACAATTATTAGAGATGAGCTTAGTCGTGATTTTTGAATCACAACTTAACCTGTGACTGTGATTTGCAATTCAATGTGAGTTTAACCTGTGATTGTGATTCATTCAAAATATTATACTGGTAAAAAAAATAAATTTTTTTCTTATAAAAAAACCAAAGTATACTTTTATAAATTTTTTTTATAAAGGTGCTGAACTCGAATCC
Organism: Philhelius festivus; assembly: GCA_963931855.1. Classification (NCBI taxonomy): domain Eukaryota; kingdom Metazoa; phylum Arthropoda; class Insecta; order Diptera; family Syrphidae; genus Philhelius; species Philhelius festivus. The sequence goes on along the minus strand of OZ007556.1, from coordinate 3,173,588 downwards.
GAAGGCAAAAATATTAGATTATATCGGGTTTTTTAGATATTTCCCTTCAAATTAAAAAAAAAAACTTTTTTTTGCTGTTGCCACATAAATTACCTCACATATCTATTATTTATTATGATTTTTGAAGTAAAACTTCTTTTTATTCAATGCTTTCAGAGTATAAATAAGCGAAATAAAACATTTTTTTTTTAATTTTACCTGCTAGGTTTACCAAGTATCATAAAATCTAAAGGTTTTAAGGCAAACTTGTTATTAATTTTTATTTTTATTATTGTAACGTTTATTAAAATGGTAAAACATTTTGTTTATTACGCATTTTCTTTAGAAAATTCAACTCAAAGTCAAAAGTTAGCTTGGGTAAAAAAAAATTAACAGGCTTAGAAATTTGATATCTAGAGACTCCAACAAGATATCAACTTTATTTAGACGCAGTTATAAAGGCTTGTATATCTTCTAAACACAAAGCCTTAAACAAATTTCCACAAATTTCCACAATTAACACAATTTTCGTTAATATGGGTCAGGATACTCAGGATAGACCAAAGCAGGCCTTTTCACAAATCCCCGAAAAATGATGTCAACATTGGAGATAGACTCACCATGCCAAAATATGCCTTAGGGCAAGTTTTGCATTAGTAACCAAATCTTTTAATTACTCTATTCAAGTGCACGAATTTACTGAAGTGCTCTGCGAGACTATAGTATTTTTATTGAAAAAGCTAAGCCCATAAGCAGATAAGGCACGGTGTTTTGATAAATTTTACTAAAAAGGATTACCAAATTTTGTTTGCATGTTAAATACTTTGAGAAAGAATAAAAAGCAAAGTCATCCCTGTTACAAATATGTTTTTTCTTATCTGTCAATCAACGATTCTCAACCTAACCAATAGCATACCTACCTATACCTATACATATTCATAGTTCTATCCATATAAGAGCTATGTTGGTAAAATCATTATTTGTATAAATACATATGTACATAGGTATACCCTACTATAAATTGTCAATTTATGAAGGTAACTAAAGCAAAAAAAAAAATTCAAAAACTGTCAAATGCAATCTTTTTTGCCTTTAGTCTCAATTAATAAATCGGAATCTCGGATTGATTTTCAATGTATTATTGACATTTAACACTCACAAGTTTCGATTAAATTCTCACTACCTAAAAACAGGAAGTGTGGACTAGGTAGGTACCTTCTTCCTATTACTAGAATTTCTCAATTTAGTTAAATTAGGTTTATGAGTGTTTCGTTATTTTTAATTTTTGTTTACAAGGGTATCTAGTTGATTGAAGATTCAATGTGTACATTGCTCTCACGTTAATGAAATGACACCCAAACCAGAAAAAAAGTACCTACCGAAGAAGAAAAGTCAGGTAGAAGGGCGTCAACCAAATGACATCGGAGTAAACGCATCAAACTGGTATTATTTGGAGGGGATAATTGAAATTCAATATGGCTGAATTAATTTAAATTTTGATTGGCTGATAACCGATTTTGTCGAAGAGAGATGAATTCTTTAATCAAAGAGAGATGGAACCAACTAAATGAAACAGAAAAATTTCTGCTGTCCCAAATTCAAGTATGATTTTATACCAATAACATTGGTTTGTGCATGAACTTAATTCCTTTTTAAAGGTTTTTATAGTAAAAGCAACAGTTAACAGATCAACCAAGAGATGTCGCTACAATATTTCACCATAGGGTGATTATTATATCGGCGGTTAAAGTACAGGACCTCGTAAGCAGTGTTTTTCCATGTAGACAAAAAATGTAGACTACTCGATTGTCTACGTGTAGACAATTCAACGTATACAATTCATGATTGTCTACATGTCAATGTCAACAATGTAGACAACGTAGACATTCAATTTTTCTTATTATGTTTCGTCTAATAAATTAGAGCTCGAGCCAAAATCATTGTCATCAATCAAAACAATCATAGAGACATCGCCGGATTTAGATGTCGCAGGTGATTAGGATTGCTTACAGGCATTCCTTTCGTAAATGAATGTGAAGGCATTATTATTAGGGTATGAATATGCTTTTTTTAACAAATTTGTATTTACCTGTGGCTGCGAAGACGGCTTTCTGCAGTATTTTGTAGATTTGTGTTGCACACTGTACAATATGCAACATATTTGTTATTGTTTTTCATTAAAAGAAAACCTAGTTGATCGAAACCTTTATTTTTTCGTCGACCAATATTTGAATAAAAACTCAAATCAACACCTGAAATTTTCTTAAATGAAGTAAACAATGTGACAGAGAAATCAAGAATGACAGATGACAGATTGGCTGACATGCTTTGTCTTCATTGTGTACATTGTCTACATTGTCGACACAATAGTCGACATTGTCTACATTGTCGACACAATTGTCTACGCATTAATGTAGACAATGAAAGTCGACACGTACGTAGAGGAACAACACTGCTCGTAAGTCGTAAGTCGGAAAATTCAACAAAAATGATATTTGGTCGCTGTAGATCGAATACCTCGTAACCCAGAAAAAAAACGATTTTTAGGTAATGATGCAATTATATTGTGAAAAAAATTCCGGATCTAATTAAAAATATCCTGTGAACCTAAAAACTATAATTGCAGAGCCACGCGCATAATTAACAACACGTCCCTCATTGCCTCTCATTGATTTGATAATAAGTTTTTTGTCTCTCCTGAAAAATCGACTTTTCTGGGTTACGAGGTATTCGATCTACAGCGACGATTTATGCAAAAAAAAATAAGTAACCTCTTGGTGGACGCATTATTTTAACAAACATTTTTAGAAATATAATGAAATATTTATAAATATATCTTTTTTGATATTAATTTAAACATTTTTTCATGCCTGAAAATATGCAATATGCACTATACCACTTACGAGGTCCTGTACTTTAACCGTCGATATATCATTTGAATTTGAAAAAATTTTGAGGGAGATAAAAGTTGTTTTTTGTTTGTGTTATGAGATTTTTAGAATGTTATAACAGCGTTAGCGAGAGTATATTATTATTTACAGAACCGACTTATGGCCTAATTGCGTGCAGCGGTACATACAGCGCTGCACCCGGAACACATGAGCATACACTCTGACATTTATGGTGTAGAGATAGTTTTATCAAAAAGAAAACGACAAATATTAATATTTCATTGTTTTTTTTTTTTTTTAATCATGTTTGTAATTGTGTAAGCTCAAGGTCAATTGTCATTAGTTTTTATTTTGTATGCTGTGAAGTTTCGGATGTGATTACACCCTTCTTCAGACCTATTTATGAAGCAGATTTTAATTGAAAACATATGTACATTATATACAACAAAATTCAAAAGGATTATACTTACAACTTTAACAAATAAAAATATTTCATATTTTTTGTTTGTTTTTGGTATCCGTGTTTTTTTTAAAACTCTTTAAAACGTTTCAAAAAGTTTCTTGTAAATATCTTTTTCTTTGTTGTTCTCTAATTTGTTTAATTTCAATGAAAATAAAGTTTTCGAATTTATGAATTTTTAAATTCAAATGATTTATTTTGAAAATAAATTCAAATATTTGTATGTACATAGTATAATATATTTAAAAATGAGTTTTGTTTAGGCAGATATGGATTGATAAATAATAAACTGACCGTAAATATTACTAACACCCAGTTTCGCAGTGATAGACTAAACCGCACTTTTGGTTTAAACTTCAGTTCAATAACAAATTTGGTTTCAGTTTAATTTAAACCTCGAACAGAGTTAATTCTGTAGTAAGTTAAACGACACTATTATGCCGTTTAAACATCAGTTCAACAACCCCTTCAAACATTTGAAAATATAATTTATTTTCATTTTTTTTTTAATTTGTTTTCCTGTCACAGGTAACAACTGAAGCAAAGCAAACGTTCCTTGATTGATTCAGATAGAAAGAGAAAACAATTTTGTTAATCTACGTTGAATAGAACTTAAGTTCAGATTAAACTGTGAGTTGAACTTCAAATTTAAACTCCAGTTCAGACTCAGTTGAACTTTAGTTTAAACTTCCACCGTGAAACTGGGGGTAAGTCTATCACAATTTGAACATCTATTAATGCAATTTTCGGTGCTTCTAATATGTATCATTTCTAGTAACATTATTTTATTGTAATTATGTTCTGCTTGTAGAATTGTTTAATACGTTTCCCAATGTCAAAAACATTCTAATACGGAAAATTTATTTCTACAACAATTGTGATAATGGAACTAATAAGGAATGTATTAAAATGTATGTTTTTTTAGGAAAACTTAGTTATAATAACAATTTAAGCAAATACATTTAATTACGGGGAATCTGCGACCAAAAGGGGACAAGGGACATTTAAAAACCCCCGACGCCAAGCAAACATCAAACTTCTTGTTTATAATATGTTTTGTATCGCAAAATTCTGCAATAGAATTAGAATTTCATGTGATTTGTTGTGCCATGCCAATGGAATAGTCTTGTCCTATTTGGTGCTGATAGCCTCCTTGCCCTAAAAACTTTAAATTTACAGTTAGTTTCAAGATGGCTGAAACTGCAGCTGATCTTAAAGAAGTAGAGAGTTCATCTTGTTTTGCATTTAAAACGTACAAAAAAGCGTTATCGAAATGAATCCTTTCCATAAATAAAATTTTACGTTTTATCACATTTTCATAATAATTTGCTTGTAGCGTATAATTTTTCGTTCATTAATTTCGTCATCCATGCAAAGAGCAACCGAATCTATTTTTTTATTTTATATTAAATTCTTTCTTTAAAAACACCAATTTGTTCTTATCCGTTTTGTTTGGATTTCTTAATTTGAAAAATCTCATGAGAAATAATTCGACACTCGAAAAAAACTAATCCGTAAAAGGGAAAAGTATTAAGTACTATTTTTTCCGCTTCAATTGTGTTACAGAGTACAAAATCAAATGCGGAACGAAAAGCACTTTCGAATAGGACTAACTTTCCGAACGAAATACAGAGTAGGGCCCCAGGATGATCTATTCAATGGAGCGCCAGTGCAGTCTTTTATGTGCCATATCAGATTTATGGCCTGATATACGATTTCGAAGTTTTTCATTGAGGTTCCTACATAAATTGATGGACATGATGTTGTCCTATCACCTACTCATTTTATCTTGTATACTATATTTGATTTTTCTTCTTTTTCTAATTTATCTCTTAATTTTGAGAAAACTGAATTTCTAAGAGTATTTTCTGATTTAAAAGCTATTCTAGTATTTTCCTTATCTCTAATAGACCTATTCACGCGACGAAAAAAAGGCTTTAATTTCTCAACGGATCGACCAATTTTTAATAATCAAACACCTCGTTACCGTCATTGTCACGCCACACAGTGCCGTCTGCCGTTACAAATGAACAAACAACAACAAGTCCCTGCAATTTTTTCTCAAATACGGAAGGATCTCTATTTCTAAAAGTTTTTGTGTATATTTACACGTTTAAATCAAAAGCTGTGGACATACATAAAGGATGTTCTTATCTTCTTGTCTTTTTGTGTTAGAGTTGTAATAATATTTTTGGGCCTTAACGGACTAAAAAAACGATACCCTAGAAAACGATAGTCAACACATGGACCGATTATGGTTTACGATAATGGATGCATCAAAATATTGCCTGATAAAATAAAAAAATCTATTTTTCTAAGCGCATCCAACTTCATTCTTTCAATATTTCTATCAAAAATAGTACATGTGTCAAAACAATGAAATACGAGTGCCAAAAGCAGTCGTAAGAGAAAACGAGTATCGTAAAACGTAATCGCAACTTAACGATAACGAGGGATTTTAAACGATAATCGTAATTCGTAATACGGGCCCTGAAAAATTAATAGAATTAATTTGAAAAAAATTAATTGTCATCCAATAAGTGAAAAAAAAAAAATAATTTTTAATAATGTGTTGACCCAAAATTTATTGTTAACTCTCCAGTATATAAAAAAAAAACAAAAAATGTCTGTTGTGTGTAAATTAAATTAAATAGAATATTCAACTATAGAATCAAGAAAAACGTAATATAATAAATTTCATTCAATTAAAACAGGTATTTCAGTATCTTTCTGATAGATTTGAAGTCCTTTATTTTTTCTTGTGCGAATAAGGTGGGGTAGCATAGAACTTCCTTTTCTTCAATGTGCTCTTCAGTGGCGTAGCTGTAATAGAAATCCAAATCAATATGGAATAATTTAATTTTCAATTAACAAACCATATAATGAGTAGAGAGTTTCTTTGTTGTTGGCTGGAGTACGAGGTTCCGAGGAACCATTATTGCTGTGAGTGTTCTCCTTGTCGAAATCAACATACTGTGTCCAATATGCCGACGGGATCTTCATCAGATTCTGCATAACCGAAAATTGCATGTGGATTTCGGTGAAAATTGCATGTTGGTCTGGGTCGGGGCTTGAGTAGCCTACAATAGTTGGGCCAAAAACTCGAGATATATTCTCGATGGGCATTCTTACTTCGGGACATTCAGCTATTCGCTGGAAATGCAGAATGAGAAAAGCTAGTGTGTCGCGATTCGCCTGTGGCATTTGGTTGATTGCATTGTACAAATTCCTTTGTATTTCATTTTCGGTGACATCTTGCACTGCATTACAGAAATCTTTCCATAAGCCAGTCGGGATCAGAGGTTCTCGTAGAGAACGCAGAAAGTCTTTGATGCAACCACACAACACATGGACGTCTATATCTGCCAAATGTGGTTTTCCCTTGCCACGAAGGAACCTCTCCTTCAGCGCTTTGACTTCTCGCTCAGAACCGGACACACGATAAATTCCCACTTCATTAAGACCTCGGTTTTCGATCTCAAACACACAATGGACAATCAGAGCCGGAATCATTGGTGAAATTGGTGGAGCGTGGTCGCTTATGTAACCCATCAGGCCCTTAAGAGTGGGAGTTCCACACTGAGGTACACAGGTCACTGTAAGTACTCCTCGACAGTCAACATGGCAGCATAGTTGGCAGTCACGACATTTTAAAGCCACTGAACCAAAACGAATTCTTGAAAAAAAAAAGAAACAAATTTATGAAAAAAATCGACGAGAAACCAAGAAACTTACTTTTTTTGACAATGAGTGCATGTATCTGTTCGAATAAAAGTTTTCGAAGAGAAATTGTGCTGACGCATCATGCTTCGGTGTTTGACTGCTGGCGATGCAGGTGGAAACGGATTAACCGACAGGGTCACAGGAGTTTCCTTATGTGGAGAAGGACGTCGCGGGGTGCAGTTGTTGCTGGATCGCGGCATCTTTGACTGCGGACTGGAAATAACTACCTCCTCTGGTTGATGATGATCTTCTGCAGTCAATGGAACTGCTTCGATTGTTGACTCAGCACGAATAGCACCACTGCCATCTTGGGGAATTGAAACCTTTGTTGTTGCACAAATTTTCTCATTCACTCCAATCTCTAGAGTGTGTTTGTTAGCATTAACCGCCGAACGTCTGTGGGGAGTGGGAGCTTTTGGAGTTCCCGTGCTCAGCCGTGATCTCTTACCACCAACAAAAGGACCTGTGTTTTTCGGCAGAGATGGACGATGCTTTTGCCAGGTCTTTGATGTACGGACATCAAGAAAATCATCCTCAGATTGTGTGAGTGAGAGATCTGAGAGAAAAGAGCCCGTTGAATTGATGTCGTTGCCAAATTTTTCCTCTATATGTGTATTCAAAGATTTGCGTTTTTTCTGTTGGAATGTGTTGAGGAAGGCCAGTTTGTCTTTAGTTTCCTCATTGATGTCACGCTCATTGCGAAGAAGTTCAGCAACAGCTATTATTTTTTTCTCCTATTCGAATAGAATGAAGATTGTATTTTTTAAATAAGGGCTCAGCACTCAAAGACAGGTAATAACAAAAACGTCGGCATAGACCAAGCGGAATAATATTCCACTAGCCGCTATGGAAGGTAAAATTTGTTAAATTATCCTAGCATAAGTCAATACAGAGAATGCAGAACAAATTGTGGTACCTATTTATGAACATATCTGTATTAATTATGTCATAAGTGATGTGAACGAAGTACGAGCTAGGAGTTGCATTAACCTGACTAGACACTTATAAAAAGAACTTTAGTCATACTAAATGCATCATCTTCTTCGACAAGTGAAGTATCGAGGTAGGTTACACATACACCCCATGTCGAATGTTGAAGAGTTATCGAACCAACTTCACTGTATATTTAAACTTGCTAGAAGAGTCCGTTCATTTTTTTCGACTTCTGTTACTCATTTAACAGAATTCTTAAGGATAAATAATGGAATAAATGTTTAACGCCACCACATTCTTAAAGGTCATTGAGGGATGTAATTATCCTTGAAAAAAGGCCTCTTGCGATTAAAATAACTTTTTGTTAAAAAATATTAATAAAATACTTTTTCAACTACAAAACGAAATAAATACCTCAATAAAATAAAAACAAAAAAAGACGAGGTAATCATTCTCTTTGACCAAGATGCTATTTACTGAATAATTAATCGACCTTCGGTTTTCCGCCTTTTATCAAACAAAGCTCCTACCTTACACCTAATAACTTGCTTACCATTTGATCACGATCATGTTCGGCTTCTCGCCTAGCTTTGCTTTCCATTTCAAGAAGACGCCTTGCATGAAACAATTTGGTTTCCAGATCTGCCATATTTTGTAGAGAAGCATCCAGTTCCTTTTGTATGCGTTGTGCTTCTCGAGTGCCGCTTAGGCATTCCAAACGGAATGCTTCTTGAAGTTTTAATACTTTCAAAAACTCTGCAATCAATTAAGAGAGATACATTAATATGTAATTAGGCTTCAGTTAGCACAAATTTAAATAATTACAACCTTCTTCAGCCGTTCCATCGGTTAGCACATGAATGCAACGCCGAATATCATCAAAAGCCGCTATGGTTGATAGCGCAGACATTTTTTTTATAATAATTGAACTGAAGTGTTTTACTTATTATTTTTTTAAACAAAATTATTTATTGTTTCTAGTCACTTTTCTAAATGAATTCTTTAATAAAAATATATTTTCACTTAGCTTGAATGAAATCCCGTTTTTCTTGTATTTTTTTCGAAATTGAATATTGACAGCAGCTGCCGTTGGTAAGACAAATTTCGGTTCAGTGGAAGATTTAAGGGCGGGAACACAATGGAAATAAAGCATTAACTAACTCTTACCCCCAGGCCGCACGACACTACTGCTAACAAATTGCAATACACATTGGCCCTTACACGCCGTCTCCACTAGCGATAAATCCATCGCAATCGCAATAGCCAAAGCAGAGAGCAGAAGAACTGTCAGATTTTTGTGGCTGGGCATTTCATCGCATACTTTTTTAGTATAGTGAATAATTTTAATGGATATATAAATGAAAAACGTAAACCCCAAGCAAAAGCTTTCTTCGCACGCAAAACTCAAACTCAGTTAAATTAAATTTGGTTACGCCAGAACAATATGACAGTTCTCCTTGCGATAAAGCAAGCGATGGATGGTATGCGATGAGAGCATACTTTCTATCGCAAGCGATGAAAATATAGCTGCGATGGCGGTCTCCACTTGCGATAATGAACGCATGCTTTAAAGCATGCTCTGGATTCATCGCTAGTGGAGACCGCATGTTAGTAATACACATTCATAGAATCGATTTTAAAGTCACTTTTTGTTAGATGTAGAAAAGTTGCTTTCAAAATTTCGTAGTAACAGATCAAATTTACAAAAGCCTTATTTATACCAAAAATTGTGACTCATTTTCATAATTTCGTTATTGTGAACTGATACACAAACAGATTTCTATTAACCAGATTCGTAAAGTTCTATTGTGATTCTATCATTTTAAATTTAACTTAGTTACAGGAAAGCAGCTTTTAAGTATTTATAATTGAAATTTGTTTTATTTCTACGAATCTTTGGTTAAAATCGAACTTAGGCTAGATTCGGATCTATTACTCAGGGCCATTCTTTTTAACACATACGTAGGTACCTAACCCCAGGCAACACAAGCAAGTACTGGCAAGCAACTTGAGAACATACACTGTGTGTCAAATATCTATAGGTTTTTTTATATTTAATTACCTATTTTGCTTGAACGGACATTCCACCGAATGAAAATATTTTTCTTTATGAGTCTGCAAATCACACTACGACTAGGCGCGCACATTCGATTTTTAGTTTCGCAACTGCTTGGTTCGAGAAACTAAAAAGTTTGTGTTTTGACACAAACTAAACGATTGCCTAAAATGAGTTCGCTATTTTGTGTAACATATAATTATATGCACCTGCGCGGACATTCAACCAAAAAGTTCATCTGTTTTATATAAGCAACCAAACAGTTGTGCAACTAAAAATTGCAATTTGCAGGCTCTGAACTTAAAAAGAAAAATGCCTTTTAAACTTTCTTATCTCACTTCTTCTTCATAAGATAACATGAAACACCATTTGCAATTTGAAAGGTAATGTCAAAGTTAATCAACGTGTTAATAATTTTTTTCGGTGGAAACACTTAAATATATTAAATCGAAGATCATAAAATAATTTGATAGAAATATATAGCATTAGGTTCATAGGAATTAGTAAGAAAGACTGCTTTTAAACGAAGTAATATTACCTTACGATTTTTAAGCCCGTAGGAGAGAGACGTGTGTGGTGGCGGGGGTACAAAAAACTGCTGGGGTTGGAAAAATTGCAGAGCTATCGTTCTTTCTTCTTTTTGGTTTTCTTTATATGTCAGGTATGTTTCATTTCTTTTTGGCCTTCGCTCAATGAACTTCGATTTACTCACTAGAGTAGCAGAGTAGTAGGTTGTAGCATCAGCCTACTTCACCGGTGACGACGCCAACATACCACCAGTCGAAGTCAAGAAGCTCGTGGACTACTGCATCAGCAAAGGACTACCACTTATGGTTGGATGTGACGCAAACGCCCACCATACAACGTGGGGTAGTACCGATACAAATCAAAGGGGTGAGTACCTTTTAGACTTTATTATCGAGAAAAATCTAGATATATTTAACGTAGGGAACACACCTACATTTGTAACTAGAGTAAGGAAGGAAGTTCTGGACTTAACGTTTGGAACCCCGAACTTAAGTCGATTAGTTAGAGACTGGAGAGTCTCCAACGAACCTTCTATGTCTGATCATAGAATTATAGTGTTTACTTTAGAAAACCTGTTGACAGAGAACACCTCTGGCAGGAATCCTAAGAAAACAAACTGGAACCTGTACAAAAGCGTCCTAAAGACTAGTCTTGAACGAATAGGTCCACAAGAAACGACTAATAGTAACCTTGAGTTAGAACACTTAGTTAATGAGTTTAGCGGGGCCATAAATGAGGCCTATGAACTCAGTTGTCCCCTTAAACCCATTAAAAGGCAGAAAGATGCTCCATGGTGGAACAACAATCTGTCAAAACTAAGATCCAAGGTAAGAAAGCTCTTCAATAAAGCAAAGAGTACTGGAGAGTGGCATAACTACTCTGCAGAATTGACCAAATATAATGGGGAAATAAGGAGAGCTAAGAGAAATAGTTTTGCAAATTTCTGTGAGGGCATTTCGTCGACACCTGCAGCAGCAAGATTACACAAGGCTCTAGCCAAAGATAACACATTAACCTCTTTGGCACTTCGTTACGCCGATGGTAGCTTCACTGAAAACGAGGAGCAAAGGTCAACCCTACTGCTAAATACTCATTTTCCAGGCAGCTTACCAATAGTAGGAAATATGATAGAGAGAATACCTCTAAGGCCTAACCGGGAAGACTGGAAGATAGCTGCGACTATCTGTTCAGGCAATAGGATTGAATGGGCGTTAAGTACCTTTCAACCTTTCAAATCACCGGGCGTAGATGGCATCTTTCCTGCGCTCCTGCAGAAAGGTAAAGAGGAACTGATGCCCTATCTTATTAGACTGCTTCGAAGTAGTATTGCACTTGGGTACATACCAAGTCTATGGAGAAGAGCAAAGGTAATTTTCATCCCCAAAGTGGGGAAAAAAGATACCACACATCCAAAGTCATTCAGGCCAATAAGCCTAACATCCTTCTTACTGAAAACTTTGGAAAAGGTAATTGATAACTTCATTAGATCGGAAGTATTAGTAAACATGCCCCTAAATCACCGTCAGCATGCTTACAGAGCGGGTAGATCCACAGAAACCGCTCTGTATGAACTAACGAATATAATACAGAGAGCTTTAGATATTAAAGAAACGGCATTATGCGCCTTCCTTGATATTGAGGGGGCCTTCGACAACACCTCTCACGAAGCAGTTCATTTGGCTCTAGAAAGGAAGAGTGTTCCTAGCACTATAGTCAGATGGATAAGTAAAATGCTTAGTACAAGAACGGCAGAAGCATACGCAGGACTAAACGTCCAGAAAGTCATCACAACAAGAGGCTGTCCGCAGGGAGGGGTATTATCACCCTTGCTGTGGAGTCTTGTAGTTGATGAATTACTAGAAAGTCTAACCTCCCAAGGGATTCGATGTATTGGCTTTGCTGATGACATCGTTATAACGGCACTGGGGAAATACGAAGAAACTCTCTGTGATATAGTCCAGAGAGGACTGTCTATAACCAAGAAATGGTGTATATCTGTAGGACTTAACATCAACCCTACCAAAACAACGATAGTACCATTTACCAGTAAAAGACTTTTACCTCGCATGAAACCCATTCGGTTGGCGGGAGATGTAATCGACACCCAGAGGGAGGTCAAATATTTAGGAGTTACACTAGATAGCAAACTCCTCTGGAACAAGCATGTCGAAATAACTGTCGGGAAAGCCACAAAGGCCCTCATGATATGCAAGAGACTTGCAGGTAAATCATGGGGCTGCAAACCAAACATCATAAGATGGATGTACACCATGATGGTAAGACCCATCATTACCTATGGGGCAATTGCATGGCATAAAAGAACCGAACAAAACACAACTAGGAAATCACTAGACAAATTGCAAAGGCTTGCATGTATATGCATAACAGGAGCAATGAGAACATGCCCTACAGCAGCGATGGAAACCATCCTTCATCTGACGCCACTACACGTGGTCATTGAAAATGCTGCTAAGGGAGCCATAATGAGATTTGCCAAGGAGGGTACTGGGATGGGTAAGATTATTGGAAACAGGGAAAAAGATTCGATAATCCGGTCCTCAGTAACAAACCTCATTGACATCCCAAGAGATGGTATGATCAAAAGATATAACTTCGAAAAACATTTCAAAACGGAGTTAAGTTGCAAAAAAGACTGGATAGGCGAAACAATAAACTATAGTCTTAAAGAAAATACCATCAAATGGTACACAGATGGATCGAGGACGGCTGAAGGGACTGGTGCTGGAGTTTTTGGGCCTAGAACTAAACTCTCCTTACCGATGGGACAGTCCACCAGCATATTCCAGGCAGAAGTAAATGCCATAGGCATATGTGCTGGAAGAAACCTCGATAGAAAATATAAAAACCAAAACATTGCCATCATGTCAGACAGTCAGGCTGCACTAAAAGCACTAAGCTCCTACACCATAAGCTCCAAACTTGTTTGGGAATGCGTGATTAAGCTTAATAAACTGGGCATGAATAACACTGTCACGCTTCATTGGGTACCAGGCCACGTTGGTGTCCAGGGCAATGAAGTGGCAGACTCCTTAGCAAAAATAGGTGCATCGACACCCCTTACAGGGCCAGAGCCCTACTGCGGAATAGGAGAAAACGTGATCAAAAACAAAATCAAAACAGAAGAGGAGACAAAAAGATCAAAGATCTGGAAAGAACTCCCTAAGCTAAGACAGGCAAAACTATTATTCGGGGACTACAACCGAGAGCGTTTTCTAAACTGCATTAGCTTAAGTAGGAACAACCTCAGGAAAATCACGGGGCTTCTCACAGGCCACTGTAGGTTGAGAAGACACCTCAACATCCTTGGCTTAGTGAGCAACGCGACCTGCAGATTCTGCAACATTCACGAAGAGACACCCGACCACATACTGGGGAAATGTGATGCACTCGTGCATCAAAGGCACAGGTATCTGGGCAAGCACCACATAAAGGAGAGTGAATTATCATCCCTTAAAATACTCCAAATACTTCGATTCCTCAGAGGAGCAGATTTGGAGGAAGAACTGTAGTAATGAGCCAACCTCATCCAGTTCTAGATGGGGGACACAATAGATCTTTAGGTCGCAGTGTTTTTATACCCCAATTTTTTCATTCATTCATTCATTCAAAGAGTGCGGAGAGATGACTCCTTTTCAATAGAAGAAAAGTTAACTTTCATTAAAAATCGCTGTGTTTAAAAGCATCCATGCAATCGAAAGGAAGCCAAAAGAGAATCAAAGATTAAAAATCACTTTCTTGTAAAAGCAGTCAAAATGTATGTGAATCTTGCTTGCCAGTATTAGGTGCGTTTTATTATTTACAAATCTATCTGGATCCGGATCTGGATTAAGTTTTAACATATATTACAAAAACAATTTGGGATCTTGTTTTCTATCGGGATCTATTTCAAAGATCCAAAAATTAGTTATAACACTGGTGAGTAGATGGCTTTTATGATAAGGTAGTGTAAGCTATAGTGTAAAGAAAAAAGACAAGACATAATTTAAAATTTCCAAACCCAAGGATAAAAAGAGACGGGCTTATAACACTGCTGTCAGTAAGATCCGTATCGTTTTATTTTCAAGGCAAGATCCCGATCCGGATCCAGATAGATTTGTGGATAATAAAACGCACCTATTAACTTGCTCGGATAGCCTTGGCGGAACATGTCACACAAACATAAATAGCAACCTGCCCGTCAACTGGCATGGAATTTCTGAAGTTAATAGACAATAAAGTTGAGAAGCAATTAACCTGACAGACATTTGTAGGCTAGGCGCGCACATTCAATTTTTAGTTTCGCAACTGCTTGGTTCGAGCAACTAAAAAGTTTGTGTTTTGACACAAACTAAACGATTGCCGAAAATGAGTTCGCTATTTTGTGTAACATATAATTATATGCACCTGCGCGGACATTTAACCAAATAGCTCATCTGTTTTTTATAAGCAACCAAACAGTTGTGCAACTAAAAATTGAATGTGCGCGCCTAGCCGTAAGGCCTTTTATCGGCAGTGATCCTACTGCGGATGTTGTATTTGTTATTCATATAACTTTTCCAAAAAAAACACGGCTATTGCTTCATTTAAACAGTCGTAAGAAATAACACAATTAAGATAAATACACACCCTTAATATTTTTTTAAACTGCTGTTCATAGATTTTTAATCAAACATACTTATATTTTGACAAGAAACAGCTGTTCAATTAAATGACAGCATATTTGAGTGCTTTGGTTTCGTATTCTTTTTTCGGTGGATAACAAGTAATCTTATTTATTTAATTTCACAAAGTGATTTATTTTACCAAATTTATAATAAATTATGTAAGAATCGGTCTTTAATACATCTGAAACTGTTGATTGAAAATATCGTTTATTTAAGTGTTTCTCATAAATTCCTTCAGCTTTCGAGAATTCGATCCCATAATATTCTATTTTATTTAGTCCAACTGTGTTGTTTCGTGTGAAATCTAAACGAGTTTTGAACCCTCTTTATTATAACAATTATATCTTACCCTAAACAACTAATAATAAGAAAAACTTCTTCTTCTTCATTAACTTGCAAGCCAAGAAAACGAGCTTGTTACTTGGTTCCGATTGAATAGAGATATCGTATAGAAATGCCGTATTCGCAAGGGTTGTTTTTAAATACTTCAGCCAAAAGGGAATAATATGTTGCTAAATTATACCCACCTTCAGGAAAATATCGTCTCAAATCTCTATCTGATCACGCATCGCACATAATTATTGAAGATATTTTACCTTGTTTGATAAGTGATTTTGGCTCAGAGTAAACTATGGAATATTTTGTTGGTTCGTTGTATCGAGTCGCCAACAGGTGTAAAACTAATGATTTATCTCTAACAAATTCAAAGTAGTTTTAAATTTTCGGTCTAAGATCTTACCAATTTGTTTTTGTATTTGCATTTTAAATAACTTTTGTATAGGGACTTAGACGAATTTCAAAATAAAAGGCTTAAATGAACGAATATCAACGGGAAGTTGGATAGCATCTGAAAGTTGAAAGGCTTCTTGCCATCTTCATTTTCATATGCTAAATAATACGAGTAGCTATCGAGATCTTTCTTTAAAAATCATAAGGACAGCTATGATACATTTATTTTGATTAATCTTTGGAAAATATTGGATTTTCGGTTCCTGTTTGTTGTTTCAAAACACTGGGTGGTGGATATTTGGTTTGAGTTAATGTTTGCATTTAGAATTAATAGGTAATCCCTTTTTGCTTTAATTTAGCTCCTAACGCAAACACAATTTCTCAATTACCTTTACCTTTGGAACTGGAATTCACATCACAAAAAAGAACATTATAACCAATTGGGTTAAGTATAGATTATTATTTACTGCTCTTTATATATTTCTCAGGAAAACACTACTATTATCACCAATTCAATATACATATGTATGTACCTATGTACTTACAAATCATTTTTGGATTATGTTACGAAAAAATCTTCTTTGCATCATTTCGAAAATCATTGTTCATAAGCATACCTATATAAATATGTATGTACAACCATTTCTAATTTTCCGGATTATTTTTCTTGTGACTTCTGTTGTGAGTTTTGCATGATATTTACTACAAATATGAAAAAAAGAAAAACAAACATTACCGACTAAATGATATTTTTATCTATCACAAAATATTCTTAACACATTAATTGGTTTACAATTTATTATGAATTTTCAAATTCAAATAATATTACTATATCCCATGCTAAGCTCATACATAGCTATGCTATAATGACACTGACTGACTGTGTGATGGAGTTCTCATTATCAAATTGTTTGCTCTTTAACTAGACTTTGAGCGAGGTTTTTTGATTTTTCCTTAAATTAAATAAAGAAAATTTTATCAAAGTTTTTTTTCGATTTTCTAAAATTAAATCCAAAAAACTTACGAGAGTTACATTTTTTTCCTTGCCAACCCTCGTCACATTTGCATTTATTATTATTATTTTGACAAACACCATGCCGGCAAGGTCGTTTGCACGTCGAACGCTGTATTCTTCCGATTTCGCAGTGGTTACCTCTAGTGCCATTTTGACATCGACACATATTGTTCCCAATGCAACGTCCATTATTGCTACATGGCACAACGCATTTTGCTGAAAAATACATTTTAGAATGTTTTTTATTTGTTTCTTCCTTTCAAGAATAATAACTCTTACAGAACTCGCAACGCAATCCATAGTAGCCTTTAGAGCAGCGACAGGTGTCCTTTTGAATGCATTTACCCCCATTTAAACATTTCTCTGCACAAATACCTGTGTTTAATAAAGAAAACTAATATTATAATTTTTTTTTATTTATCGACCAAAGAACAATGTTGAAGGTTTCCAACACAGGTTTTAGGCACTCAGCAGTGCGTTTGGTTCACAAACGTGCTTGTCAACTAACTGATGAGATTATTCGAGTTGATCACGCTGGGGAATTAGGTGCCGATCGGATATATGCTGGACAAATGGCAGTCCTAGGCAATGGTCCTATGGGCAAGACAATTTCCCATATGTGGGAACAAGAGAAACATCATCGTAGTGAGTTCGAGAAATTAATTCGAGAGTATAGAGTTCGACCGACCATTATGACCCCCATTTGGAATGTTGCCGGATTCATGCTGGGTGCAGGTAGGTTTAAAATTTGGAAAGGTAGCAAATAATTTCTAAATATTCCTTCTCTTTATTGTTTTGTTTAAGGAACGGCCCTTCTGGGAGAGAAAGCCGCAATGGCCTGTACTGTAGCTGTAGAGACAGTTATTGTTGAACACTATAACGATCAACTGCGGCAGTTAATGGAGAAACCCAATGTTGACAAAGTAATAAAGATCCAAATTGGAAAAGTTCTTAATTAAGCTTTATATCCTTTTTGTTATATATTTTCAGGAATTACTTAACACAATAACAAAGTTTAGAGACGAAGAGCAAGAGCACCATGACATTGGCATTGATTCAGGAGCCGAGCAAGCACCATTCTATAAGGCACTTACTGAAGTTATCAAATTTGGTTGCAAGACAGCTATAAATATCTCAAAGAAAATATAAAATATCCACAATAAATGCGGAATGATATCTATTAAAATTTTAAGAACACACAATTTTGTATAACTGTCGATAAGGGAAAACAGTTGCTTTTACTGTGTATTATAGTTAATATATTTATGTTTTTTATTTCTGTAGATGTTATTGTTATATACTCACCACCTTCACAGTGTCGTCCTTGATAGCCATCCGGACACGAACAAACAGCTGGAGCTGTGCAATTTCCACCATTCATACATTGAGGATAACAGAGCGCTGTTTGACAGTATTGCCCCATATAGCCAGCCTTGCATTGACATATGTCGTGATTACAAAACCCATTGTTACCGCACTTAAGACTGCATTGAGGATCAGGACCTTTATTTTATGTTTTGTTTTTATTTCGTAATTCGTTAAGTTTTTAATATTTTTATTTTCAATTTCATAATAAGCTTAATAGTATTTAATGCAATATTTGTTTAATAACAAAAACACAAGCAGTTGAAATGAGCCGTTAGATACGGGGAAAAGGTGTGCTAGGAAAAGTTTGACGATTTTTTTTTTCGAAAATAGTCTTTAGCGAGACTTAATAATAAAACAATTTGCAGAGCATAGAGGTAAATGCAGTGGAATACAAGAGCTTTAATGGGGAATAGGGAGGGACATTTTTTTCGCACAGAAATATTTTCATCCTCCGAAAATGTATCTGCTTTCGTGGTACTTTTGGTTCTTACATTCGAAGGAGGGGAGGGAATCGTTTACAGAGAAATTTTATTCATGATAACCCTCAATAATTTCCTGGCTCACATACGGTGGGCTGTTAGGGTCAGTTGTGTATTTATTTCTACAAGTTAGAAAATGATAAAATCAAAACATAAAGTTGCTCTCAAAAGTCTTCTGTGATCCAAAAATCGATTATTAAATAGATTCACCGCAGCTCGGCATTCGTCACTCGTTTCACAATTTTGAATAGATTTACACATAGATGTAGAAAAAATGATGAGTGAGTGGATGTATAATTGTCGGAAGAGCACCTAAGTGGTCGCAAACATATATTAATACAAAACAAATACATGCACCTTTGTGTAACTCATTCATCTTGTCAAAAATGGTTCTGAGATTGCGATAGTGCATATAGTGTTTGACTTTAAATTCTAACATCGTCAGACCTTCCGCTAGGGCACAAAATTAAAAATACAATTAAAATCTAAGTAAAGCATTCTAACAATAATTATATAAAGCAGGAATTCCAAGCAAAAGATATTTTATATAAAATTATTTTAGTCACAATTTAAATGTGCAAAAGTATGGTTTTACTCGGCATACCTACTAATAGGCTCTTAATAGTGAAAAAGTAGTTTTTTCTTTGTTTTTTCTCTACTTTTCAAAAAAAAAACACAAATAGATAAAAAGCATATACACTACCTTGCTGGGATGTTAGTGGGTTGGAAGCGGTTCTATCATACACACCTCTATGTGCGCATTCCTTTTTGAAACGCAGTCTTAGTGGTGTACCTGGCAGAGGTTTACCTTTTCGATTTTGTATAAGCAAACCTATGCTAAACATAGCCGTTCCGGAATTGTTTCCCGTACATGGCAGAAAAATGCTAAAATCTTGTCCACATAAAGTATAACGATGAACAGTGGCAAATAAAAGAGAAGCAGAAATTCAATTCGTTGTGCAGGCTTTGAACAGAAAAGAAATATCACATTACCTTTTTCGTGATGTGGTATTCTTCCTTTGGTCTTAATGGAAACAGTTGGTGTTTTAAGAATGCTCTCATCGGTTGATTTCAAACGATCGAAATTATAGTCATACTTTTTATTTCCTGATTTCCATGTAAAGTTTACACTGTTGACTTCTGAGGGTATTGTTGGCAGATACTGATTGAAGTTTGGATCTCTAAGGTCTGTATAGACCTTACCGTTTTGGATAGCATAGATTTTTATACTAAAACCTTGAAAGAATTTGATTAAAACACGCGTTCTTTTTTTTTATTATTTTTTTCTAAACATACCACTTAGAACTCGTAGTTGTTGTTCATTGATCCACAATGATAAATCTTCTTCTTCTTGTTCATCGGAATGTTGACGATCTTGTTTCTTAGTGCGTCTGCCTTCGGCTCCATTTTTTCTACATTTTACGCAGGACATAGAAACAATAAACAGCAAAAACAGCGCGAACGGCCATTTGGGATTCATTTTTCTTTAATAACTGTTTTTCTAGTTTGAATTATAGCAAGTATGTATGTATGTATTACAAACAAGTGATTTATGATAATCAAGTGTATATGGAACGAACTTGGTTATTAAGATTTTTATATTGAAACTTTTATTAGAGTGCCAGACATTTTGTTAACATTAAATACTGAACGTATATTTTTATATGAAAAATGTTTAAAGTTGAGACACCAACTTTATTCAAAAAGAAAAATTCAATGTAACACGTTTTTAATTTATAAGTTACAGATAAGTACAAATAAGAGGAAGACTTTTATATAACATGTTAATTTTCCCATTTTGGAAAAATTAATATTACGAATCGAATTCGAAAGGAGAAAAAATATAGTAAAAATCGTGTTTTTAAATTTTGTAACAATGGGAAGTAAATTTCAAGACTTTGGTGAACGTATACCAACAAAACTTTATGGACAACTGCAAACAAAGTTTAAGACAACAGCAACCTAGGAATGACAAGCGATACATAGAAAAATTGAAATTGGTATTATAACCGGTACAATGACTGTTTACCCTTAGTAAATGTATTTACTTATTCCATAGTTGTGGATACGATGAAATAACCTATTGAACTGATATCCTTCAAAACAGGCAGATACATCATATGTAGGTATATCATGATATCCATATACCATTAATAAAATAAAATGCACGAAAATTGATCTTGCGGTTCAAAACTAACGTGACTGAGTTTTGATGATTTATGTAAATACTAGCGACTATAGAAACTATAACGTGGCTAAGTTTTGATTATACTTCGTACAGCCCGTCACAGCTTACGGGAAAAACACATTATCTATTGCAGAAGACTTGGTGGATTGATGGGGGCGTCCAATATTGTGTCGATTAATTTGTATCTGACTGTTTCAATTGAATTTGCAGTTTTTGTTGCCAAAACACATTTTCGCAGAGCCAATCTAAGTTTTTGTATTTGGTAGTTAGACTTGGAAATGAGTTGTCAACCACGGCTTGACTCATTCGATAAAATGGAATTTAGATTTCCAGTGTCCAAAAGCAGTTTTGAGAATATTTTGTAAAAGGGTATTGCAGCAAATGCGCACGCATATGTTCATTGATTGCGTGATTTTTTCGACTCGCGTCGTTCAGCTCATCTGCGGGCTTTGATCACGGAGTAAGAGGCAAAGTTTTGTGGAAATCATCAGCACAAAAAGAAGAATGAAAGCACTTCCTTTCGGTCGGTTGTTTCCTCGAAAATAACGTAGGTATAGGCTGGACAATCGAGCTTCGAACGATTTCTTATGGGCCATAATAAATTCGTCCCAAATAATGATTTTGCATGTATTAAGGATTTCAAGTTGGTTTTTCCGCTTGGAGAGCTGAGTGCGCAGTGCTTCCGCAGCGTTTATGAAATTAACGAAGATACCATTGCGAGTGCTATCCAATTATGCATTCGAACCGAATCTAATATCAGATTAATGAAATATACATTTGTAGTTTGAGTTTACATATTGTTGTTCCTGGTGCACATCGAAGTGTTGTTCTCGCATCAGGTCTTGGTCTTGGAGGTTTTAACTGTCGAATAAGGTCAATAGCTACACGATAGGCGTGTGGCAGGCCTCATTTTTGCCATTCAACCGAGTACACGCAAACATCGATTTATAATGTAAACATATTTGGAAAAATGTCAAAAAAAAATGCTTGTTGATCCGATCGCTACCAAACTTCACCCGGATTCAACTGCTGAGTTAATCTGAAAATTTCATCAAAATCGGTGACGCAGTTTTGGAGTCCATAAATTTAAAATAGTAAAAAGTCTAAAAACTTAAATTCTTTTTTTGAATTATTTTTTTTTTAATTTTAAAATTGTTTCTAAGAAATCAATATTAAGAAATATTTGTTAGCAAAATTATAAAAAAATCGGTTAATTGCTCTCCGATTTTTTGTTCATAATTTTGCAAACGAAAATATACCACAATCAACAAATTTTCTGGAAAAACGTCGAAAACATATTTCAAAGATTCGATTTTTCTTAACCGTTCACACGTTTTCAAGATATTGATTTTTCAAAAAATAAATTGGATTTTTTTTTAAAACCAAAAAAATATTCTTTCGAATATTTTTATATACAATATTATTGAAGTAAAACTTCTTTTCCGGTGTTGGGGGTAAAAAATGTTCTATGCAGCTGTCAGTGACATGTCAAAACGACACGTTATCCGTCAAAGACAGCGATATGTTTTTATAATACAAAATGTTTGTACGTTTATAGGTTAGAATCTTACAGAAGCTTTGCTTAAGGGAAAAGAAGTTTTACTTCTACCGCGCGTACGTCAGTACACACAACCTTTTTTTTAAACTTAAAGGGGCTCCTGCTGAAAATTTTGGTTAAGATCGTTAGAGCCGTTAATGAGAAAGTCGAAAATCAAAAAAACGGCCCTATGACAGGTACCTACCGTTAATAACATTTTGCCCCAAATTTTTTTTTTTTTTGACCAAAATGTAGTCCATGTCCATAATATCACTCCTAATTTTGTTTTTATCAAAATCGTTAGAGCCGTTTTGGAGATAAATAAGATTATGCATTACGGGTGTATGGGGGGTACCGTTAGTTTTAGAGCTAAAAAAAACTTTCGATTTTTCCTTTAGGGAATCACAGGAGACCCTTAAGTTCCGAGTTTGAAGAAAATTGCTCCAGTTGTTAAGAATGTAGGGAGAGGTACAGACATACAGACATACGGACATACAGACAGACAGACGGAATTGTCGGACCCACTTTATTCGCCTTCGCTATCATCGTAATGTCAACTTTGATCAAAATCTCGAGTTCGATTTTTTTTTCAGAAATGCAGAACTTGCCCTATAGTACCTATATCGCAAGTAAAAATTGTATAACAGCTAGTTGAATTGAAACATCAATCACATAAAAATGCTCTTAACCAAATTGGAAACAAATATATGTATGTATGTACGTACAGCTGTTAAGGCTCTAGCTTAATGTATATACTCGTACCTGGCTGAACAGACATAACGGCCGAGGGACGGTAGGACAAAAACATCGAAATAATATTGAGAGATAGTTAAAAATGAATTCAATATTTGATCTTCTTGTTAAGTTTTTTCCAAACTTGATCCCAAAATAATTTTGTACAGCATGCATATTTCTTTTTTATTTTTCCCAGTTTATCAAAATAGTTATAGAAATATGGTAAAATTAAAAAAGGTAATTCTTAAATCATTAATTTTCTAAACGGTCTATATCTCGATTTGCTTAATGATCTTTAAACTAACAATTTTAAAGAAAATCGGCTCAGCCGTTTAAGCTGTAAGCAGACAGAATTATGGGATCCACTTTTTTCGTAATGTCATATTTGATCAAAATATCTAATATGAAATTTTTTCATCTTTTTTAACATTTGTTCATGCATGAAAGAAACGTTTTGGATAATTGGAGTTTAAAAATGGGTAATTCTTTTAAATAAAGATACGTATTCAAAGAGCATAGGAAGTTCTCTTTTATTCAAATGAACTCTCTATACATGACAAATGTAAATAAATAAATGAAAATAAAAGAAAAAAAATAATTTAAAATAATTTTAAAAAGTAAAATTTTCTTACATTCCTAGAACAAATTCAGTATATTTTGTTGTATGAGTATAAAAAATGTTACACTTTTAAAATAATACAAGACTAGGAACACCGGATCGTGAACACCCCTACTTATGCAACGACAAAAATAAATCAATTTGAAATCGCATTCCATTCACCGCGAAAAAATTCAGTTTTTAATTGAAGTCTGAACTTGCGAATGGAAAACCCCATTAAATTTCCAATAAAATAAAGAAATATATTTGCTCTAATACCGTTCAGCCAATTTACTCAAATCAATTAATTTTAAAATTATTTAATTAAGTTTCAGAACTGGTTTAAGTTTTTAACGCTATTTTGCTAAGGTAATGATGTTTAATGGCAATATTTACTTGTGAATTCGATTTCCCCTTTAACAAGTAAAATGTTCAAATGCTTGTAAGCTCTACGTCTTAAACGAGAAAATACGTCTCTTTTTCGTATGACTCATTTTGTGCTTGTTTAGCTAGATCTAATATATGTAAGCATGAATTACAAATTATTTACTTAGTTTCATTCAAATGGCGACTTCACCGATAAGGTAGTACTGCTTGTTTATTAAAAAACAAAAAACATTATCAACCAAAAGAGTCACAGTTCAATCACATTAATTGATTCTAATTTACAAAAATCAACTATAATACGGTAATATAGTATGTCTTAACTTGCTGGATGAAGAGAGGTCATCTTAAAATTACTTCTTATCTGACCTAAAGCCCGTCATAATAATAAAACTTGGCAAAAAATTGCCCATTTTTGCGTCTCCAAACCAAAAATAAAATAGATAATGACATTCATATATGTATACCGCAACGACTGTTTACTGAAGAGTTTTGCGCAAAATATTAATAAAATCTATTGTAGAAGAGCACATGGCTTCATATCAGTAAACGCAGGCTATAAATAAACACACTAACTATCAATAATATATTTGAAAATGAACAAACAAGCTACGAGTATCAGTATAAAAGACTTGCTACTGACTGAGATCCATGTTTTAGTACTTTGTATTACCTCATTCAAATGAACTCATCTTTTATAAACATCGCACGACCAGCTATCTCAACAACCACAAAACCAACAAACGTAAACAACCGATAAAAATCCAATTAAAGCTGCAGCGGCTGTCTGCCCAGATGTCTAGAAGAAAATCACACTTGCTACTCTATTCGATGGTGTAAACAAATCAATTTTGAAAAACATTCACCACTTTATATTGCCGGCTATTAATTTCCCATAAAACCAGATATACAAGTATTTGGTAGGTTTTTATCAGCTTGTATCCGTCGCACAACCTAAGCACAGAGCAAACTCATCTTATTATTCTGTTTTCTTCTCCTTTTTTTACAACAGGAAAGATAAAAAACCGCAACACTACTTCCTGCCGACACCACTAAAGACAACTAGAAGGGCTTCTTTTTGTAGTGCTTCGGCTTCCTTGCAGCCAGTCTGCCACCTTATTCTTTACACATCCCTCCTTCTGTTGATATTGTATTTTTTTTTTGTATCCAACATACACATGAAGCAACACAATCTACCTGAGTGTCTACCTGACTGCGACTGGACTTGCCTAGAGCGTAGATGGTCGTCGTCGTCACATCTTCGTCTTGTTCGCTTCCAGAGTTTATTTTTGGTCATACACTTGCTGCTTATAAAAGTGTATGATGAAAAACGCGAGAAATAACTTATGGCCAGGCACTATAAGAGAAACCAGTTAAAGTCGCAACAGGTAGAGAGGAGGCATCCGCATCCGCCGATGGAAATAGACACAGGCATAGATGTGCAAATGCACAAATATACTTGAAATTAAAAATATCATTGTTCGTCTTCTTCATTTAAACAAAGAATCGCCAAAATCACTCTTGACCTCGCACTATTCGCGGACGTAGATATACAAAATGCAAACGCGATCTGTGCTCTGCCTGTGCATATCGAATGCAATTTGAATTCACTGTGGGCGTTATTTAAACCATTTTTTTTTTTATTATTTGAGATTGAACCAAAGGAACAGGGTATTTTAAACATCACACAATCACTCAATGGACTAAGTACGGTACGATCCACGATTCCATTAGATGGAAATAGCTTAATTAAAAATAAATTCTTTTCTCTTCAAAAGCAGATCATTGTTTTTTTTTTTTGTTTCAACATCAAAATCTTATCTGGATAATTTGCAGAAAATCCAGATTAATCAAGATTATCTCTTAATAAGAAAAAATTAAATTCAAAGAACTAACTATTGGTCGAGTTTCGATGGATTTAGAAAAAAATTCCGCAATCTTTTGCCGATAAACGATTTGAACCGTACCGCATCTGGATGAACACTGAGTAATTAAACTCCACACCACACTAGACAGTGCCGAGCCAGAGCCAGATAACCACCATACCACCACCACCAATACTTGCCCGAAAACTACCATCCGGCCAACGTCGCCTTTCTTAGCTCGGCAGTCGTATTTTCCAGCAGCAGGTTTGATCGAGTGCGATAAGTAACTTCATTTATATCGTCTACATACCTCGACGACTCATGTCGGCTGATCGTGTAATTTTTCTTCTTCTTTTGTGGCTTTATGTTTTTATTTTTATTTTTATTTTTATTTTTTTTTTTACATTGTCAGTTGGGTGTGTGTGACCATAACCGGCTGATTCTTGCAATGGATAGAATCATTTAGCAATACTTAATGCGATCAAAATGTCTTTTTGTCCAATAGGAAAATTTAACCAAGTGATGCCGGGCTTAATTATGCCCAGCATAATTTAGTAATTGCAGTTTTGACTAGTTTTAGATGTCATTAAAGACTTAAGAAATATTTTTCAAAGATTTAGAAATAGCAATCAATAAATACAACAAATTTCAAAATTGAAGACCCAGTTTTTAGTCCTCAGCTGGAGTGTGTAAAATTTCATAGATTTTTTTTTTATAATTAGCGCGCACTCAAGGGGTTATTACTAGCCTTAAAATGATTAACACAGTACGAGCATTAGGAAAATAAGGAAGAGTTTAAAAGGATAGTCGATAGTGTTTTGACAACTAAATAAAACCAGTACTTTGGAGCCAAAGTTGTTAATCCTCCATTGAAAAAGAACTTCATGAATAATTTATTTGCTCTGATTTAAATCAAAGTTTACTCAACACTGAAATGAACTCGGCCTTGTGTTTCGAAAATACAAGATGAGCGTGTCGAGAATATAATAAAGCATCTGTTTTTTTTTTTAAATAAATACAGCTAATTGGAAAAAAAAAAATTTGGAAATCCCTTCGAGGCTAAGAACCTTAGAAATCATTCTTAAAGAAAGGTTCACTCACTACAAAATAAAGAAGTATTTTACAGTTCGGATCATTTGGATAGACACACTTAACGGATATTTTTATTAGAATAATAATATAATAAATTATCGTTTTTGATTGTTTTTGTGATTATTGTTTATTTAACTTTTTTTTTGTTTGTACGACTTCCCTGATTTAAAATAATATACTCGTAATACATCAAAAATTTAATTCAACATTTTTCAATAATCGCAGGGAATTTCTCTTTTAGGGCACAATAGATCTTAAGGTCGCAGTGCACAGCCCCTGTCAATATTTATTCATTACTTTCCCTTTTCTAACTATATATTGCTGGATATTGGTTCATCGAACCAAAATAGCTTTTGATTAAACATTACTAAGGAAAAAAGTTAAACAAACTTTTCTTATATTTTATTTAAAAAAAAATGGTGTATCTGTCCAAATGAACCGCTCTGTATGTATAGAGAGGGTGTTTCTAATGAATGAACAATACTTTGGGAAATGATGAATGTGTGGTCAAAGAAAAAAATGTTTACAGTAAGGAATACCTCTAATGCGTAAATGATTTCCCGAAGATTTAAGAAAATGCTTACTTTGGTGTGCTCTGACTCATGTTAATACGAATAGTTCCGTTAATACTAATGGTTTATATTTCTTTTTATAAGAAATACTAGCCTTTGTAACCGAATATTGGAAATAGAGTTATTGGTAATGCATTGCAGTATATGGAGCGTGCAACGGCAGTAGCAGATGAAAATTGATATTTATTTTCGAAAATTTTATATACTTATGACTACAAACTATGGTAAATTTATCATTTATCCTAAACAGGAAAAATATCCTTGTAAATAGACAGTTTTGTATGAAAGGAATAAGTTATGATTTTTGAATATTACAACAATAACTTGAATGAACTAGCACCAAATGTTTTTATTTTGGCTGGAGTTATAGCTATTTCACGTGTGCCAACCCGATCATCAGACTCCTTTAGATAGATAGATAGATAGATAGATAGATAGATAGATAAGATAAGATTTTTATTCAATGTTATAGTTGTACAGTTGTTATTACTGAAAAAAAAGAACAATTGAATAATTAAGGCATGACAATATCTGTCGTTTGCCTGAGTGGCACATTAGATAAGTTTTACAATAATTTAAATTTTGAGAGTAAATTAGTAAATTATGGTTTTTGTTTAAATAAGTTTTACCATAATTTAGATTTTGAGATAAATTTTAGCAAATATAATTCTTATTTTTGTTTTTTTTTTTTTTTTTTTTTTTTATGAGTTTTATTAGTTTAACAAAAACAAACCAAATTTTTTTTTTGTTTTTTAGACTTTTAGTTTAATTAAAACAGCACAATACATTAGTTTTAAATAGTTGCAATTTTAAAAGCTTTCTGTGATTATCCTTCCTCTGTAAGCGTTAGCCTTTTGATAGTAGCTGAACAGAAGCTTCCAGTCCATCCCGTTCAGATATTTTTGAACTTCATCGAATTCAAGAGTATTTTTTCCAAAGTAAGAGCGTCTTATCTCTTTCAACATGGGGCATATTCCAATGAAATGGAAGATATTTTCTCTTTCCTGCAGGTTGCACAGATCACAGTTGCCAGTTCCTTCGGTTCGATGCGGTGACTAATTAAGGCTTATTAATTCACCTCTTATTTTGAAAATTGCTCCGATCATAATGCATGAGAAGCTGCTGTTGAAGTAATTTGCTTCGTTTAAGTTATAGTTAGCTTTCGAGTAATGAAGCCTCTCTGTTGACTCACGGGCTTTTTCGATATAAGAGTATCTCTCATTCTCATCCGTTGTCCGGATGACTTCGTAAAACGTCTGTTTCCAGTGGTCCATTCTAACTTCCGATAAATTCAGCACTATACCGCAATCTGCCGCCAGTTTACTCCAATTTTTGGCAAAGAGTATATTCTTTTGCACTGCATACCGCAAAATCTGCTTTGGTAGCCGACTTCCATCCATTTTAGACACTCTTGATAAATAATCAGCATGTAGCTTTAGCGATGAGATAAACAGTGATGGTAAGCCAGACTCAAGATAATACATGTATTTAGGGGTGTTGATTGGCAAATAAAAAATTTTCCTAAGAAAAAAACGTAGCAGACTCCTTTATTAGTGGTGCTTAGCCTTTATACTTTTGAGGGAATAAGGAATAATATTTAAGGAAATCAAAGTTTGGTGTTATACAAGAAAGGAATGACGCGGCTATACAAACACCATCCGATTCCATTGAAGCGGAAATCGCAAAGATTCGACAATCCTTAAATAAAAAGCTATTATATGTGGCATCGTTCTAAGTAAATTTGAATCAACACTTATTAACTTACAATTTACCTATTATACTATACAAACAATATGCGAATGCAGCTTAATTAAAGAAAATTTCAAGAACTTACTAATTAAAAGAAATTCCAAAATAAAAAATCTGTTACGAAACTGCAATTGCTCAAACAAAACTCTAGACAAATACAGCATACAGGTTCATTGGATGAAAATTCTAAATTTGCAAAACTTTCTTCTTCGAAGTTCAAAACTTTACATCGAAAAAAACTTTTGGTTTAAAGCACAATAGTCAATTTTCGTTAAAATTATAAAGCATAGCAAAAGCTCCACATCAACAGGATGGAAAGCTTGACGGGTTACGACGCTGTATTTGTATGTACGAGTATGTTCCATAGTTCTAAATTAACCCTCTCTCTTAGAACTGATAAATTAAATAAATATCGTTATCTTGTGTATTTATTGTTATTTTATAATCAAAGAAGAGGTGTTCTTGAACGCTGGTAAAACCACTGCGTAAGCTTTTCCTATATATCCTATTTGTCCTATATCTATATAGGTTCACTGGTGATCTAATTAATTAATTAAAATGCCCATCAGTTTACCTTTGAGCCCAACTTCGAACGTACTGCTAAATTCAGAGATTCATTTTTACGCCGCACTACACGAATGTTGAATGCCTTACTTGGCCCAATATTTCCCTCCCATTGTGATGCTCAGACATTTAAAACGATCCGCAACTCCTCTCCAAATTTCTTAAACTTTCGCACTGTGCTCAAACATTTTAAGGGTAGTAATTAATCACTTTAGTGCGCGAAAATGCTACGTAACCGTTAAGAAAATTCTATTTTTTTTTATTTTCAAATGTCTTCAGGGGTTTTACATACATTATCGTGTCAAAGAGAGACCGTGAAATCAAAACAAAACATACACAATTGTTCATTCATATTTTTATTCAACACTAAAAATAGGTATTGTATATTTTCTAAAACAAAACTGGTAAAAAAAAGTCTGGCACACTAATTTGATGAATCAGCGGAGTTCGCTTGCATAAATTGCAAAACAAAATGTTTAGCAGGTTTGTTTAGCAACTATAAAGAAAACAGTTGAACACATGATTAATTGTGCATTAAAAGAAAAAAATAAGCTTTTCATTTCTTACCTTCGAAACAGCGTCCAATACCTCTTTTTTTGGAAACTCTTCTTCACTTCTATATCCCCATGAGTAAAATAGC
Source organism: Philhelius festivus (assembly GCA_963931855.1). Taxonomy (NCBI): domain Eukaryota; kingdom Metazoa; phylum Arthropoda; class Insecta; order Diptera; family Syrphidae; genus Philhelius; species Philhelius festivus. The sequence continues at coordinate 3,142,839 of OZ007556.1, read as the reverse complement.
CTGAAAGTAGTCTTTATTAAGAAGTAATACAATTTTAAACAATTTTACTATTAATATTTACTCATTTTCAATTGCGTCCTTTTCACTTTTTGTTTTCTTCAAATAGAGTTGTTTGACAAAAGTTTCGGTTATAAGTTTTTTAATATTTGATCCGAAAAAGGGATGACTTTTATCGAAATAAATATTCAGACCTTTAAGGAATTCTTCCAAGAATTCTACAATTAAAACGGGAGTTAGATTAAGTGATAATTGAATTCAGTAATTTAATAAGTTTAATTTGAAAATACTCTCATTCCATTTTTGAGATAAAAGAATATGTTTTTTCCGATTTTATCAAGAATTTAAATATGTATAGTTAAACAAGTCAGTCCGAGTTATAGTCACTCGGAGATAACAGCTAAAAAAAATATACCTAACGGGTTGGGCTTGTATTTTATTAAAAATGTGCCTGGTCCTACAAAAAACGAGACTTTTTACAAATTCTGTTGCACACTTTGAAAAAAAAAATTAAACGTCATGCTTAAAACCTCAAGTTCGATTGTGTTTACAAATGTAAAATTAAAAATTATCTTTCGAAGATAAATGATCCTCGCCGTTAATATTTTTTGAACACATAACCCAATTTTATCTAACTAACAAAAATCGTATTAATTTTAAATAAGATAATGATAAAAACGAAACTGTCAAAAGCTTTAAAGTTAAAAATCACTTAAAAGAAAGAAAATATAATCAATGACTTGGTTGCACGTACTGTACGGCAGACGGATGGATATGAAACGTTCGAAACTTCCTTTCTAACGATAAGAAGGGTCCTCAGAGAACGGTCCCTACCCCAGAAAACATCGAGAGGATAAGAACTGCATTTCAACAATCTCGGAGTTCACTTCGAAAACAGAAATTGATCAAGCCACTACCGTGACTGCTTCACGTTATTTGACCATGATTCAGAACTTTTTCTTGCCCGAATTGTTCCAGATGGAACTGGAAGATCTCTGCAATTAGCAGGATGGAGCCACAGCCCACACAGCTACAGGTTGCCGGTTTGCATGGAATATGTGCGATACAAATTCTCCGGATCTCTAAACAGTGGATTTAATGTGGCCAGCGCTTTGTCCTTATTTGATGATATTTTTACTGCGGGGGTCACTTAGATGTCTTGTTTAGAACCCCAGGACTCTGGAAGCCCTCAAAAGAAACATTCGACCCTGCATCCTGGAAAATGTTTGAGTGTGCAGGCCGCTATTTAGCCGATACAGTATTTAAAACTATGTACTTAAAATTTCGCGTGTATGCATTTTATTGATTTGTTAAATCCATACGTCTGCCATGCGCCGCGCCGCCTGGGGGTTAATTCTCTATCTGTGAAACTGTGAAGTGATAAAAAAGTTATCATTTCAGTTTTCACAGCGATTTTTCATTTTTACATTTCATGAACTCACATAATGCGATTCTGGAACTCATTCTGATAAAAGTTTGTCAAAACATGTACTAAACATGTACTTAACGGTACTAAAATGAGAAATGCTCTCATTTTTGATATACGATACTCATTTTTGAGTATAATTTTGTTTGTTATTTTCATATTTTATCAGGGCTTTTCACAAAATCGTTTGAGTGTGAAAACAAATTTAATATTTGAAAATATTGTGACATTTTATTAATTTTTTTCATAAATTGCGAATCGGATAGTGAGTGTGTGAAGATGTGAAAAAACTTATCACTTCACAGTTTCACAGATAGAGAATTGACCTCCTGGAGATTTCTAAATAAATTGTTTAATACTCCTTGTCAGCAGAATAATCAAAAGACTAAGTATAGCAATTAACTTATTATATATATATTATATATATTAACTTGTATCCTGGCAAATCATGTTTCAATTTCTTCAATAAAGGATTGCTAGAGAAGAGTGAAAAATCACGACCTGATATATACAACCTTTGAGCATAAGTCATAATCACAACTTTTGAAACTATTTATCAAGAAATTGTAAATGTCTAACATGTGATTTAGTTTGCTGCCATTTAACGAACTGTGAACGAAATCACGACAATAAAATTAAATTCACCACGAAGTTATTCACCCCTATTACAGAATTCGGCGAATGAGCTAAAGTGTCAGTTTCAATTAATTTCCAAACTTTTGCTATTACTGAATCCGACGAATGAAAGTTGAACGAATGCCGGTAACAATCCCTGCCACACCGACATTTTGTTCAACTTATATGGTATTACTGAATTCGCAATCCACCATACAATTTCTATCATTTTACAATCGCACCAATTTCGAGACGAATCTGAAGTAAATTTTTGATTAAACAAAAAATAAACAATGGAAAGCACAAAAATGTAAGTCAAAAGCTTATCATACTGAATGTTAAGTGTTTGTTTAAAAAATTTTAATAGAAAACGCACAACTAACAACGCAACCGGAAAGCCAGAAATCTAAAAAAAAAAAAGAAAGCACACCGGTTGGTATTGAACCGTCCTCCATCCAAGTAATAACCACGCACATCGATGCTTGATTTCGTTGATCGATAGCGATGCTATTATCAAAGCCTAGGCCGTTAACTAAATGTCTGTAGCTGACAGTGTCGATACGAAAGTTCATAAATGATAAGATAATTTTAGGAATCGACAATGTACATAGTTCATCCGGCGAATTTCATAATTTAGTTTTACAGCGGATGCGAAAGGTCAACGGATCGAGGCAACTCAGCGGAAGTAAAATTCTGCGAATTCTGTAATAGGCATGATTATTTTCTTGTCCGAATATGAAAAAATGTCATAATTGAATCACAACGAGTCATCATTCAGAAGCGTATAGTAAAACACAAATTGGTTAAAAGACAAGGACATTTTTTATAATATTTTAATATGCATATTGGTTTTTCAATAAATAGGTTAAGAAAGGAACTGAAATATATTTAGTTTTTCTTTAAATAAAATCCATTTTGTTTTAGAGAACCATCCACTGCCATGCCTACTTATTTTCATTATTAAGTTACTCGAGAAAGTTACTTATTTTTATAAATAAGCGGTAAAGAACTTAAAACACACAATATGGGGTTAATAGAAATCCACTCAATGGCACTGAAACTTCTAATCCACTTCATTGTTTTGTGGTATTTGTATCAACCACTTTCTTCGTTAGAATGACCAAATTCTCGAGACCGCAAAAAAACGCTGCAAAATGCTTAGGATTTCTATATCGGTATAAGAAATTCACAAATACAAATACATCCTTGGACAGGTGCAGCACAATCTTCTAATTATTGGATAGAATTCAGAACAGAGCGTTAAAACTGATAGGAAACACAGATATCATGGAATCATTCCCATCTCTTGAAACCGCTGGAATGTTTCTGTATTTCCTTGTATTTCTTTTCTTGTTTTATCGCTTCCTTCATGGGCAATGGTAACTCGAAGTAGCCATTTGCATTCCTCTAGAACATAAACCTAAGGGGGAGGCGTTATAGCCATATGCTTTGAGAAAGCTATTTAATTTTGTATTCCCCAGTTGTAGTTTATCATTTTATATATGTTTTTTTTGTTCACATATAAATGTTTTCATACCTTCAGAAACTGGAACTCCTTTCATAAAGATATATGAAAGCACTATAAACAAGAGTGTTATCTGTGATCGTTGAAGTTCATCAAATTCGTTGCTGGTCACCGCCGGGAATTTAGACACACAAATGTATTGTTTTCCACCTTTTGTATCAGGCACGGTTTTCAAAAGAATACCATAGGTCTAAATTAGAGGAAACTATAAGAAATTTTTGTAATACCTTTAGTGAGAAGAATACTTACATTCTCAAGAGCATCTTTAACACCCGAAATAACTTGATTGAACAAAGAGGCTTTTCCATTTAGAGCTCGAGTAATTATTTCAGAATTTTTCAAGGGATATTTACTGGAGCTGTTATTCAGAATATAGTGAATAACATTATTTCGATGTTCTCTTTGATCTGATAAATTTTCGTCTTCTACCTCCATGTCCATGACAAGGTTTTCCAGGAATCCGCCTTTTTTATTACTCACAAGCAACTCAAAGTTTGCTATTTTGAATTTTGATTTAAACTTCTTCAAATCTTTTTTTTTCTGAACTTTAAATTTAGTTTGGTTTTGCTAAAAGTTTAATAATTATAAAAAAGAAAAATACAAAAAATTATTGAATTGTTATCACCAAGCTCAAAACAAAACCGATTTCGCATTTTCGCAGTATTTTTTTTTAAACAAAAGACAAGAGACGTGAAAATTTCCCTTTTCCTTTTATTTGGAATGTCAAAATAAAGAACTGTTTGCTGACAAATTTCCTATCTATTTTTAAGGCGCCGCACAGTGGGTCCTCTCCATACACATCAGTGCTCAAAATAGTTTTTAATTTTTGTCTTAAAAAAAAATAAAAATGCATAATTAATATACATATTAGGTGCGTTTTATTATTCACAAATCTATCTGGATCCGGATCTGGATCATCCCTTGAAAATAAAACGATACGGATCTTAGTGACAGCAGTGTTATAGGTCCATCTCTTTTTATCCTTGGGTTTGTAAATTTTAAATTATTCCTAGTCTTTTTTCTTTACACTATAACTTGCACTACGTTTTCACCAAGAGTAAATCCGCTAGAGATTTAAAATAAATCTTGAAGTGTTTTCACCAAAGAAACTGAGATTTATTTGACGTTTTCACTCTGTCTTGTCATTCAATTGTCAATTTGAACAAGAGAAAAAAATTGCAATTGGATAGTAATACTGCTTTTACACGGAAGCGATTTTTAATCTTAGTTTCTCTTTTGGAGTCATCTTCCGCCTTATGTAACCCCGCCACCACACACTTCTCTCTCCAACGGGCTTAAAAATCGCAAGGAAATATTGCTTCGTTTAAAAGCCGTCTAAACAGAAAAAAACAGATATTTCTATTTTGTGTTGTTTTTCAATGAAGAAAGTGGGCTTGCATAGGTGCGTTCTACAAAATAAGGTTTGTTTGTTTTGCAAATCTTCTGATTGCGAGAAGATTTCAAGGAGATTTATTTTAATACTACGTTTTCACCAAGAGTAAATCCGCTAGAGATTTAAAATAAATCTTGAAGTGTTTTCACCAAAGAAACTGAGATTTATTTGACGTTTTCATTCTGTCTTGTCATTCAATTGTCAATTTGGACAAGAGAAAAAAAATTGCAATTGGATAGTAAACAGGAAAAAAACAGATATTTCTATTTTGTGTTGATTGTCAATGAATAAAGTGGGTTTAAATAGGTCCGTTCTACAAAATAAGGTTTGTTTGTTTTGCAAACCTTCTGATTGCGAGAAGATTTCAAGGAGATTTATTTTAAATCTTCATTTGAGGTGATTTATGTCGATTTCCTTTTACACTAGGGATTTTAGGGATTGCGATCCCTTGTCACATTTTGACTTTTAACACACCAAAAAAATCGATTTTTTTTTGACAGAGATCAAATCCTTCGAATCCGTATTTGGAGAGGGATTTACATGTATACGAAATACCCACACTAAAACGACAAAATTTGACAAGGGATCGCAATCCCTAAAATCCCTAGTGTAAAAGGAAATCGACATTATATTTGTATGGTAAATCTACGTGATTTAAAGGAGATTTATGGTAAATCCACTTAAATCCCGGATTTACCTTTGGTGAAAACGTAGTATAAATCTTCATTTGAGGTGATTTATATTTGTATGGTAAATCTACGAGATTTAAAGGAGATTTATGATAAATCCACTTAAATCCCGGATTTACCTTTGGTGAAAACGTAGTATAAAAGCCATCTAGTCGCCAGTGTAATAACTAATTTTTGGATCTTTGAAATAGATCCCGATAGAAAACAGGATCCCAAATTGTTTTTGTAATACATGTTAAAACTTAATGCACATCCGGATCCCGATAGATTTGTGAATAATAAAACGCACCTATTATGACACATTTATGTCATTTGTAAGTATTATCTTTCCTCTCTGTCTAATGGCCAAGTTACGGTACATTCAAGTTGACTCTTTGTCATTGATTTTTATTAGACATGCGCAAGTTTTAATTTTGTGTAGTTTTATTTTATTTTTAAAAGTTAACTTCCTTAAAGCCTAGTATACAGTTCTTCTAAAAAAAAACCAATGCATTTCTTATGGGCGTTTTTTCCCGAAAAAAAAAACGTTTTTCGTTTCACCACAGTCATCCGAACTGTAAACCAAAATCGAAAAAAAAAATTATACTCACCACGACTTTTTTTCACGCAAAACAATGTGCATCTCATTGTTTTTACGGAAAAAACTTACAAAAATTTGTTCATGAGTTTTTTCACCACTCATTTTTTTTTTCTTCAAAAAGAACTAGGCTTAAGCCTAGTATACAGTTCTTTTTGAAGAAAAAAAAATGAGTGGTGAAAAAAAAATTTTTTTCTCATGAAAAAATGTCTGTAAGTTTTTTCCGTCAAAACAATGGGATGCACATTGTTTTGCGTGAAAAAAAATCGTGCTGAGTATAAATTTTTTTTTCGATTTTGGTTTACAGTTTGGTGAAATGAAAAAAGTTTTTTTTCGGGAAAAAACTCTCCCATAAGAAATGCATTGGTTTTTTTTTTTTTAGAAGAACTGTATACTAGGCTTTAAGCCTAGTATACAGTTCTTTTTGAAGAAAAAAAAAATGAGTGGTGAAAAAAAAAATTTGTTCTCATGAAAAAATTTCTGTAAGTTTTTTCCGTCAAAACAATGGGATGCACATTGTTTTGCGTGAAAAAAAATCGTGGTGAGTATAAATTTTTTTTTTGATTTTGGTTTACAGTTTGGTGAAATGAAAAAAGTTTTTTTCGGGAAAAAACTCTCCCATAAGAAATGCATTGGTTTTTTTTTTAGAAGAACTGTATACTAGGCTTTAAACAAAAAAAATTAAAAATATGTTGTTTGTTCAAGAAGGCATGTAGATTGCAAATATATTTTTATTTTCGTTTGAAAGGTGTTACTTAGGCTGGTATTCACCAAGCGCTCTTAAACGGCTCTTAACTTTACGAGGCTCTTAACTTGAAATTTCTTTGGGGTATTCACCAACCACTCACAAGTGTTTTTCGAAGTTCGAAAATGAGAGCCACTCTCTCTTGTTCAGGCATACCCAAACTGTGAAATGTTGTGGAATGTTGGTCTTGACAGCAAATGGATACTCTTCTACTTGGCATTGCTCACATGGATTCGAGTCAAATGCGTGCGTGGCACACGCACAAGCGAAAAAACTTTCGAAGAGAGCGCTCGTAAGTTAGGAGTGGTCGGGACCACTCCTAACTTTTAAGAGCGCTCGTAGATCTTCACTAATATTGCTTGGTGAATAGGTTTATGAGCTTCTTAAGTTATGAGCGCTCGGTGAATACCGGCCTAAGGCTGGTATGCCTGAACAAGAGAGAGTGGCTCTCATTTTCGAACTTCGAAAAACAGTGGTTGGTGAATACCCCACAGAAATTTCAAGTTAAGAGCCTCGTAAAGTTAAGAGCCGTTTAGGAGCGCTTGGTGAATACGAGCCTTAATCTTTTATTTTAATTGTCTATTTACTTACTAATTTCTTAGTAATTATATGTGTATTAACTTATTTTTTTTATTTAGCTATATCATTTTAGTTTTTCTATCTACATTGTCAATCACCGACAGTACGGCTTTTGTAGCAAAAGGTCCACTGGTGATCTGTATTGTTTGCCTTTATAATATCTTGATTTTCCATTTTTACTTGCGATATAGGTACTATAGCACAAGTTCTGCATTTGGAAAAAAAATCGAACTCGAGATTTTGATCAAAGTTGACATTACGATGATAGCGAAGACGAAAAAAGTGGGTCCGACAATTCCGTCTATCTGTCTGTATGTCTGTACCTCGAACTACAGCCTAAACTACTGGAGGTATTTTCTTCAAACTCAGTAGTTAAGGGTCTTCGGTGATACCCTAGAGGAGAAATTGAATTTTTTTTAGCTCTAAAACTAACGGTACCCCCCATACACCCGTAATGCAAAATCTTATTTATCTCGAAAACGGCTCTAACGATTTTGATAAAAAAAATTAGGTGTGATATTATGAACATAAGCTACATTTTGGTCAAACGAAATTTTGGGGCAAAATGTTATTAGGAGTACCTGCCATAGACCAGTTTTTTTTTTATTTTCGACTTTCTCATTAACGGCTCTAAGGCCGGTATTCACCGAGCGCTCATAACTTAAGAAGCTCATAAACCTATTCACCAAGCAATATTAGTGAAGATCTACGAGCGCTCTTAAAAGTTAGGAGTGGTCCCGACCACTCCTAACTTACGAGCGCTCTCTTCGAAAGTTTGTTCGCTTGTGCGTGTGCCACGCACGCATTTGACTCGAATCCATGTGAGCTATGCCAAGTAGAAGAGTATCCATTTGCTGTCAAGACCAACATTCCACAACATTTCACAGTTTGGGTATGCCTGAACAAGAGAGAGTGGCTCTCATTTTCGAACTTCGAAAAACACTTGCGAGTGGTTGGTGAATACCCCACAGAAATTTCAAGTTAAGAGCCTCGTAAAGTTAAGAGCCGTTTAGGAGCGCTCGGTGAATACGAGCCTAAGTTTAAAATAATATTAGGTGCGTTTTATTATCCACAAATCTATCTGGATCCGGATCGGGATCTTCCCTTGAAAATAAAACGATACGGATCTTACTGACAGCAGTGTTATAAGCCCGTCTCTTTTTATTCTTGGGTTTGGAAATTTTAAATTATGTCTTGTCTTTTTTCTTTACACTATAGCTTACACTACCTTACCATAAAAAGCCATCTACTCGCCAGTGTAATAACTAATTTTTGGATCTTCGAAATAGATCCCGATAGAAAACAGGATCCCAAATTGTTTTTGTAATACATGTTAAAACTTAATCCAGATCCGGATCCAGATAGATTTGTGAAAAATAAAACGCACATATTGTATACAAAAATATTCGAAAAAATATCTGTATTTTTTTTTTGAAAAAACATTTTTTTTTTAAATCAATATCTTCAAAACCTATGAACGATTATTTTTTGAAATTATTTCCTAAAATCAATATTATTTAATACTTAAAATTCGCATCCCACATTTTTTTCTTGAAAAATTTTACAGAAATTTCTTATATAAAAAATTAATAATAAAATTTAATAATAAAACGTTTTTTAAAAGTTTATTTGCACAAATTCATACTTTTCCGGAAACCAGACGGCAATTTTATGCATTTGAACATTATTATCTCATTAAATCCATGTTTTATATTTATAAAATGTATCTTAAATTCCAAAGTACTTTTACATAAGAGCAAGTTCGTGCAATCCAGTTGGCATTTTATTTTTTATTGAATCATACTGATCGTAAAAATTAAGCAATATAGACAAAATTCTAGGACCCATTTTCGAGAAAAATACTGTTTCCGAAACCCATTTTTTGTGGATACCATTATTCTTGGATAAAAGAACTATTCTTCCTTGCGTTTGAAAAAAAAATGAACTTGAGATTTTGACATTATGATAGAAAAATCGAAAAAAGTGGGTCAAGCAATTCCGTCTGTCTGTCTGTACCTCGACTGACAGCCTTAAATGGTGATTCTTTAGAGAAATTGAAATTTGTTTAGCTACAAAACTAACGGTACCAACCATATAGCCGTTATGAAAAAAATAATAAAATGACAATCTAGTTTTACTAGTTTAGAAATAAGCTACAGTACAGTAGCTTTTTTTGGAAAAAATGCTGGCAAAGGACCCTATCGCAGAGGCAATCAAAAACGTGTTGCTGAGTTTAAATGTTTTGAGTGCAAGCAGAAAGGACATTTTGCTAAAAATTGTCCCAACAAACGTAAAACAATGAAAGGTCAAGAAAGACAAGTGCTTTTTACATCGCTCATGGCAAGTGCGAGTTCAACAAATATCGATGAATGGTTCATTGACTCAGGAGCTTCAGAGCATATGACCAACAGAAAAGACTGGATACAAAATTTTACCTTTGTAAAAAAAGAAGTGGTGACTGTTGCCGATAATTATAATCTAAATGTAGAAGGGAAAGGAGATGTTGATTTGAAAATTTGTGTAAAGGGGAAGCTAAAAATCATTACCGTTAAAGACGTCTTGTATATTCCTAAATTGTGTGCGAATTTATTATCAGTCAGCCAAATGACAAGACATGGCCTCGTCATTGAATTCAAATCTGATAAATGCGAAATTTGGGATAAGAAAAGTTTAATAGCAACAGGAAATCAAGTAAATGGTAAACTCTTTAAATTGGATCTAATGTCGCGAATGTCTAATGCAATCAACATGCTTGTTGATAAAACCATATCATACGATTTGTGGCATCGGAGATTGGGGCACGCAAGTCATAGCGCTTTGATAAAAATGATGAGTGGAGCTGTGACTGGAGTGAAATTTTCGGGTTTGCAAAATGAAAAATGTCTTAAATGCATCGAAGGAAAGCACTCGAGAATATCTTTTCCAAAATCAGAGTCAAAATCAAGCGAGCTTTTGGAATTAATACACTCGGATGTTTGTGGGCCAATGGAACAGAAGTCGCTTGGAGGTGCCTATTACATACTTACGTTTTTAGATGATTTTTCGCATAAAGTCTTCGTTTATGTTTTAAGACACAAGTCAGATGTAATGGAAAAGTTCATTGAATTCAAAACCTTAGTAGAAAATCAAACGAATAAGAAAATAAAGCAACTAAGATCAGACAACGGTAACGAGTATTGCAATCAAGCTTTCCTTAGATATCTTACGAAATGTGGGATAAGACATCAAACTACAGTTCCCTATACGCCTCAACAGAATGGGAAGGCTGAAAGAATGAATCGTACACTTATCGAAAAAGTCAGGTGTATGATCATGGATGCTGGTGTTGAGAAACATTTTTGGGCAGAAGCAATGTTGTATGCTGCATATTTGCTTAATCGTACGCCGAGCAGAGTGCTGCAAAATTCCAAAACTCCTGAAGAGATCTGGTCCGGCAAAAAACCGGATGTTTCTCATCTAAGAGTTTTTGGTTCAACAGCAATGGTGCATGTTCCTAAGCAAAAAAGGAAGAAGCTTGATGTCAAATCAATCAAATGTGTAACACTTGGCTTTTGTGAAAATTCCAAAGCTTACCGGATGTATGATCCTGAAAAGAAAAAACTAATCAAAACCTGTGATGTTGTATTTTTAGAGAGCCAACCATTTGGACAGGTATTTAGCAATAGAAAAATAAATGAGTTTTCATCATTATCGCAAGAGACTTCTGTGGGGATTACTAAAGAAAATCCTAGTGCTATTTTGAATAGTGAGGAACATATGGATGTAGTAGTTACTGATAGCTCTGGCTTTGAAAAACTGGATGAAGCATCTAATATATCTGAACCTTCAAGAAAATCTGAAAGGATTAAAAAACCCAAGAATTTTGATGACTACATTACGTTTATAGCTAGTGGCTGTAATTCAAATGATCCAATGACTTATGAAGAGGCCATTTCAAGGAAAGATGCAGAGTACTGGAAAGAAGCCATCAACAGTGAATATGCTTCTTTATTGGCAAATGAAACTTGGGAGAGAGTTGACTTGCCACCAGGAAAAAAGATTTTGAAAACGAAATGGGTGTTTAAAACAAAAACGGATGCCAACGGTAAAGTCATTCACTACAAGGCCAGACTTGTGGCAAAGGGTTGCAACCAACGTCATGGTATAGACTATGAGGAAACTTTTTCGCCTGTTGTTAGGTACGAATCTATTAGATTTTTATTGGCTTTAGCAGCTCGAAAAAATTTAGTAATAGAGCAGATGGATGCCGTTTCTGCATTTTTGCAAGGGGATCTGAGTGATGAAATCTATATCAAACAACCTGAGGGATTCGGCAGCAGTGAGAAGGTACTTAAATTGCGAAAATCTATTTATGGATTGAAACAATCTTCTCGAATATGGAATCTGAAATTAGATAATGCTTTGAAAGATTTCGGAATGAAACGATCAGAAATGGATCCATGTATCTATTTTCAACATGATAATGGCAAGATTTTAATAGTTGCAGTATATGTGGATGATTTACTGATTCTAGATAATAATCCCCAACTTAAACAGCGCTTAAAATTAAATTTACTTAACCAATTTCACATGAAGGACATAGGTTCTGCCAATTCTTTTCTAGGGCTCAGATTAGAAAGAGATGAGTCCAAAGGTTTAATCTGGATCGACCAAGAGAAATACATTCTTAATATGGTAAATAAATTTGGACTGATTAATAGCAACGTGATTTCAACACCTATCGATATTAATCAAAAACTGACAAAAATGATGGCACCACAGTCAGACTCCGAGCGCGAAGAGATGTCAAATATACCATATCAGGAGTTGATTGGCAGTTTGTTATTTACTGCACAAGTTTCACGACCGGACATAAGTTATGCGGTTAACTATTTAAGTCGTTTTAATCAAAATCCGGGCAAGGCTCATTGGGTAGCAGCTAAGAGAGTTCTGCGTTATCTCAAAGGTACTTCAAACTGGAAGCTGTGCTACTCAAGAGAAGATGGCAATACAAATATGCTAACTGGATATTGTGATGCCGATTACGCTGGAGATGTTGACGACCGAAAGTCCGTCACAGGGTACATTTTCAAAATGCAAGGTGGAGCAATTTCCTGGTGTTCTCGTAAACAGCCGACAGTTGCTTTATCAACAACAGAAGCTGAATATATGGCAATGAGCATGGCAATACAAGAAGCATTGTGGTTGAATGGTCTTCAAAGTGAACTTGTTTTGGAAAATACAAACAAAAAAATAATTTTATTTTGTGACAATCAAAGCGCGATATGTCTAACTTCAACAAATGTTTATCATGCAAGGACGAAGCATATAGACGTGAGACACCATTTCATCCGAAACGTCATCAATGAAAATTTGATCAAGATTACATATTTGCAAACTTCGGAAATGATTGCTGATATATTAACAAAGGGGTTACCAGCTGAGAAATCTCAATATTGCACTAAGTCAATGGGTCTAAAGAAATATAGATTCTAGTGGGGATGTTGGAATTACAAAAGAATCTACCTGTTTATTAGAATCTTATATTTTGTTTGTTATTGGCTTTAGTGTCATATTATTTATTTGTTAAGTTTTTTAATAAAACTTATTATTCCTGTTTCAAGCTCTTTCAAGATAAGTCGTTTCTTTTAAAATAGAAAACAAATTATTTTCTAGAATGAAAATTTAAGAAAAAGTGGTATTAAAGTTTTTTTTTTTTAATTTCTACTTTCTCATTAACGTCTACCGATTTTTCGAAATTTTTATGAAGGAGCTTCAAAATATTGCACGAGTACCTGTCATTAATAACTAATTTTCGAGAATTTTTTTCAATTATTATTTGGCCTTAATTTGATGAAATTCAAAAATTTTAAAAAAGATATCCATAGTGCAAAATCACATGTATTAACAAATTACTTTTGTTTACGCAAGTAAAAAGTCAGAAAAAGATACAATTTATGTACGTGGCAAATATAAAAATTGTTTTATCTTACCGCAATTACCTTTTCGCAAAAATTTCCCCGGTGCTCCATAACTTAATTTTTGTATAGTGCATTTCTGAATCGGTGCAGTTGGGCGTTCACAAGACGTTTGCCTTGCCCATGGCAATATCTCCTTCGGAGGTATTGGCACAGGCAAATAGCTTAGTTTGTACGTTGTGCATTTTGCCATTGGAGCATCGAATTTAGATAATCCAGGTCTTGGTAGAATAGGACCAATTTTAGCACAGCTTTCTTGTGGCAAATATGATAATTTATTAACTGTACATTTTTCCATGGGGCTACTAGGAGTGCACATAGATGTCGGCGGTATAATGAGTCCACGTCGACAGTTTGGTTTTGGAACAAAGTCATGTTTTTGAGTTGTTATATCTTGAATAGGAGCATTTGACTTGCAGACATTTCCCTTCGGCCGAATGGCTTTAGTACGTTCTGAGCCATTCTGAGGTTTATAAGATAGCTAAGAAGTAGATTGACAGTGTTATTTATTAGATTTTCTTAGGCAATTTCTCAGTGATATTGTCGAAATAGTTGAAAAAAGAAGTTTATGTTTAAAATACGTACTTTATAAACTGTACACTTTTCCATTCCTCCCGAAGGAAACTCTATTCCAGGCCTGGGCATAATTGGAGCTGGTTTAGTGCCACATGAGTTCAAATAACTAAGCTTGTAGACAGTGTTTTTATTTGGCAATTCTGAGCCAAATATTTTTATAGCTTGCTCTGGAACTAAAGCGCGAACTCTCTTTGTATTGCAATTGGGAATAAAGCTTAATTTGTATGTTGTACAAAGTGGACCACTCTGAGGTGGTTCTACACGAACTTTTTTGGCCCAGGGCATATCTTCTTTTGCAGGTAAGGGAACAGGCAAGTAGCTCAATTTCTGTACAGTGCAGTGCTCACCAGGGGCATCAGGTCGAATATAGTGTCCGGTCTGAATCATAGGCTTAGGTGGAGGGTTACTACAGATGTCGTAGGGCAAGTAAGAGAGTTTATTAACAGTGGATTTTTCCAATGGCTCACAGAATTTTAATATTCCATCGGAAACTCTTAAGGGTTGTCTCTTGCTATAACATTTCGGGACATAGTCGTGTTTTTGGCTCGTTATATCAAAAAATTGTCCATCAAATCGTTGTGTGTTTGACTTAGGTTTTAAAGGCTTGACACGTCCAACTATACAATGGGGTTGAAATGAAAGTTTTTGAATGGTATTACCATCCATTCGACCTTCAAATGGTTTGATGCTATCTTGAACGTGAATTGGAACAGCTCGTTTGTATCCTTGGTTTCCAACATAGGAACACTTATAAATAGTATTCGTGTCTATTGGTTGAGTTGGCCGAACATAGCTGACCTCAGGCTTACACATCGCTTGTCGTGGTGGCTGTTCATAGCAACAATCCATATTGCATGAGCAGTTGCATGAATTTGAAGCAACTTGACAAGTTTCATATGCCGTTGGTATTTCACATTGCATGTGGGAACAATTTTGTAGCTCAAAATCAGGAACTTCATATATAATTTGATGATCACACATAGCGGTTTGATTTATAAATGACAAAAGGTTTTTTTGCAAAGAAATACAAATTTTGTTAAGCACAAAAAAAGGGAAAAATAAAAACAAAACAAACAAACAATTGCGGGCCAAAAAATTATTTGCCTGAATGAAAAATTAAAGTTTCGATATGTATTTTTTAATGCTTAAAATTCCAAGCATACCTGAATTTATATTCAAAGTGAGCCAAACATTTTTACTTGATTACAAAATGATACAAAATAAAACCTTTCCAATTGAATTCGAATGTGTTTCTCATCTTAGCTAAACGGGCACGCAGAAAATTAAAGGTCTCCTTCATTACCACCCACAACACGAGATGGTTAAGAGTTGTAAGTATTTAAGATGTTGCGCCTTAAATTAACTTATTTTTTGTATTTTATTAAACACTGGTCGCGTTCGGGTACGTATCCAAAGGTATCCGGATTTGTTGGTGTTGTTGTAATCCCATAGGAAAAAACAACTGATCAACGAAACAGCTGATGTCAAGCAGAAATCTAATGGTCGCGTTCGGGTACGTATCCAAAGGTATCCGGATTTGTTGGTGTTGTTGTAATCCCATAGGAAAAAACAACTGATCAACGAAACAGCTGATGTCAAGCAGAAATCTAAAGCTATCCAAAAATTTTTGGTATACTTAACTATCCAAGGGGAATTTTGAAGAACAGCTGACATTTCAGCTGATCTATTTTCTTTTGTGTCGAGTACAGGGTTGGCCGAACTGTAAGTTTTTACCATTTGTTACTTCTAGTACTAATTTACTAATTGAGAAAAGTAAAGTTTGTTGCATTAAAGATCTCTTTCGGATCCTACTGCAAAGCTTTTATTCTTTGAACTTCAGATTGTTTCTTGATATAGGAGGTATTAAACTCAAATTCTTTTAGAGTTTTCATAGAAATATGAAATGATCTTAACTCTTAAACATGACTTGTTATGGGATTATATGGACATATTATTTAGAGCTGAGTTTTCAGAAAAGGATTCCTTTAAGACTATAAGCTTATATAATCTTATTGCAAGAAGAGAAAATAGTTTAGCTATAAGATTTAAGTAGTTTTAAGCTGCAAAAGTGTTTACCTCTTAAAAAAAAATGTTATGAAACCCAGTTCAGTTTCATAACAAGATATTAATACTAAGGTATAACAATGGGATATAAGAGAGTTGTATGGGAGTTTTTTTTTTGTCAGATTTCAAGAGTTTAGCTCTGGAGAGTATGTTAGTTAGACTTATTCATTTTCATTAAGCGAAGTGAAAATGGCTGGTCAAAAAGCTACATAATTATTGGACTGAAGGTGGATTTACTCCAATTAAAATGGAAAATGATCGTACTGGAGCTCTCTTCGACAAGTGTGCTGCGCTCCTTAAAAATAAACAGTTTCAATATAATTACCAGTTCTTGGTTTTTATTATTTTTAAAAAGTTTTTTTGGTAATATTTATATGTACGTACCTTTAAACGACAGCGTCTGCTCAACAAATGCGAACAAGCACTAAAAGAAATCGTTGCTTAACTCTGTCGGCTTAAAGCTCACCGCTAATTAAAATCACAAAAAAAAAAAAAAGAAACCTCGTTGGCGTGAGATAATTTGTGGTTAAAAAATCTGCCCTTTTCAATTTACTTTTTCGCAGGATTAAATTATCAAAAATTTGAACTAAAAACTTAATAGACATTGTCAGTTGTATATATTTATAAGGGCTATACCATATTATATTCTTAAATATTTAATGAATTATTATAATAAAAAAAAATTCATAGGATTTGTAATCCAGTATATATACATATGTATAATATTAATTGTTTGTTTTGCGGATTAGCAAATGGTCTCTTGCTGCAACTAAATCGTCGCAACATACCTTAAACAATAAATTCAGCATTAAAAAATATCTTTAAATCATGTGTTCATAATCCAATTCCTTTGATTATTATAAAGAAAATTGTTTGTCTCCAAAAATAAACTTCCCATCTATCATGTATAATTCCTACAATTCCCCATCCTTATTGTAAATGAAACATTTTCAGTTTTTGTACCTACCTTCATAAGATCATAAATGTGCAAAATTGTTTGGTTTCCATTATTCTATTTTTTTTATGAATTAACTACGTATGTAGCAGACGTAACAAATTGTAGTAAATTAGGCATGTAGTTGAATCGGCCAACCCTGGACGATTCACGTCTTTTTTTGACTTTGACAGTAAATGTTACCTATCCGGTTTTGGTCGTTCGCCAACGTATCGGATACTAAAGTATCTTATGTCGATTTCCTTTTACACACTAGGGATTTTAGGGATTTCGATCCCTTGTCAAATTTTGTCAGTTGTCATATGTTGCAAAAAGAAAACAAAAAGAGATTGATTTTTTTTTGTTAATGTGTGCGTGACATGTCAAATTAAAAATCAGAATCCATACTTCTATTTACGTTTTGTCTTTTCTCTTTTGTGAAGTAGTGATACATCAAAATATTTTTCTCAACCTCAATAATTCTCCTAATCCTCAACGCTCAACGTTGCTTTAAGATTACAAATTAAACAATTTTCTATTTAAATAAATAAACTTTGATTTCCTCAACTATGACTGAAGTCGTTGATATGGCAGCCCGTCTCCATTTAACACTCGACCAGGATTAACCTATCCATTGAGTGTTCCGTGGCAATGGTTCCATTTCCATGCCCATCGACGACATTGAGACATCGATATAATGAATAAGACCAATTGAATTTATTGCAAAATCCATTATTCCCATTGCTTAGTATTGCGAATATTATCCTGAATATGAAAAATGCAAACAATGGCTGGAGAAGAACCTTCCAACCGAATTCGAGTGTTTGAAGCTGGAAGATGCTGCGAGCGGCGATGCCGGCGACGATGACAAGAAACGTCAAAAACGCGGTGGCAATGGCTTGATGAAAATCAAGAAGAAGCAAGATGTCACCAAGAAGATCTGTGTGCAGCGTGTACCTCGTGGCAAGAAGAAGTTCGGCACTGTCGTGACTGGATTGAATACGTTTGGTAAGATTGGTCCAACCACGGCTGTGTTGGGAAATTATTAAGTACTGATTGCATTGATTTTCTAGAAATCGATCTCAAAGTAGCTGCTAAGTTCTTCGGGACGAAATTCGCCTGCGGATCATCTGTAAGGTGACGTTAAGGACGATTTGTTTGACATCATTCCAGAAAAATGGCCCGAGATCGATGAAGATTTATTGAGGATTTGGGAGACCAGAAGAGACAGGTTGCTAATGTAATGTGTCCGTATTCAAATGAAAAATAAAAAACTAGGCCTTATTGCGAGTTATAATATCGATTTGGACTCGATGTATTTGGAATACGCCAGCTTTTATCAAGTTAAGCTTGGAAAAAATCCAAAAATTCTTAAGAAGATGTCAACAAACATGAAGATACAACTCAATAATAATGCTAGAAAATGTCTGCCTGTAAACACAATCAAATTAGATGAATCGCCGCAGAAAATCAAACCTTTTAACGAGAGTTTACAAATCAAGCAAATACCCAATAACAAAGCTCAAGAAGTATCAGTTGCTCCAATTGAACTTGGAGTTCAATTAGATCTTAATATGGATTTGTTAGTGGATGGGTGGAAGGATCTTGAACATTATGTCAAAATGTAGTTAAAATGTTTAAAGAAAACTGTGTATCCTATATAAATGTTTCAATTTTTTAGGACGATTGTAAAGAAAGATCTTGGTGTTCGATGGAAAAACTTTACTTGCAAGAGTTCTTTGTTCGGAAATCCCGTGGTAGGTAAAATTTTGAGTTATTCACCCTTATCACGGAGTCCCTCGTAGCAAGTCCCCAAAAATTTTGTTACGCTACGAATACGAATAAATTTACATCATAGGCCCCGAACGAAATCAAAACAGCATTCCTAAATTCGGAGTTTCAAAATGAGTTGATTTGCCTCAAAATGTGAAAAAATAAATAAATTTTCGTTGTTCATCTTTTGATTTGATTTTAATTTTGTTGGACGTTAAAACTGGATACCATATTGCCATTGCAATCTTTTTTATAAATGTAGAAAATACGCGAAGAAGACCAACACTAAAAATAAGATTCATTATGGAAGGATACCAATATTTATTTGTATTTACTTTATTTGCCTTTCAAACAATAAAAAATTTAAACAAATTCATATGAAAACAATAATAAAACTTGTTTTTATATATCTTATTTACATGTTTTTTTTATCTTCTTTCGCTTAATTGTATTTATGTTTCGTTTTAAGTTGAGCTCCGATCATAGTATCTGTTAGTAGAAAAAACTGTTGTTATTATTGATTGATGTTATGTGTTTGGGATGAAAACTGTTGTAATCCCATTTGCGTTTGGGGCGTTTTATTGGTATCGGTTTCACAAATGCTGTCACATAAAGTGAATCCCGAGAAACATTGTTATCATCCTCGTCATAATAGTCACAATCGACTCTATTGACGTTTTCAGTTGTTGGGCAGGTTCTTGGAGAGTTCTGAGTTTGCTGATTGGCGGCTGGATTTGCGTTTAGACATGCGGCGGGATTTTGTAAGCTGCTACTTTCCATGATGGTGTAATCGAGTTTAGACCAAATATCATCAATATTTGTTTATGCTCGATCTAAAATGACACGTCCTCCTCTTCCCAGTCGACGTCGCGGCAAAATCGTTGCAAATCCTATACAAAGTGGTCTGAAATAGAAAAAAATGCTAAGTGTTAAAAAAATAATAATATGACGTTCAAATTTATTATTAAATTTTATCTTACTAATCGTATTTTACATAATGGGGATGTGTATAATGTTGAATATTCCGAATATTCTTAAAAGTACTTTTATCATGTTTTTGAAGAATCAAAAATGACAAAATCATTGTTCGATGAATTTTTTTTTAAATGTTTGCGAACATTGAAAATGGTTTTAATAATTAGTTAGGAAACTTAAATTGGAACTGAAAACCGCTCCAACCTTCAAAATGAAGCAACTAGTAACCGAATGCCACTGTGGTTTATGAACCAAATTCAATAAATTAAATTGAAATGAAGCAACTATATTATCCGAAAGCCACTGTGGTTTATGAACCAAATTCTTTTTTATTCTACTTCTTATAATAATTTAAACATACCATAAAAACGACAGGCATTGAACCTCGGCGCTTGTAGCCTCTCTCCCAGCGCGGGTAGCTCTTTTTTTGAAGTGTTTGGAAATCTTGAACTGTTCTGTTGTTATAATGGCTGCAGTTCGTCTAGACACTCTAAAATGGCGACGGAACTAAAAATAAACCAAATAATATTTATTTATTTATTTTTTTTAAATAAACAAAGAACCTACCTCGTCGTCTGTGTAGTTAGAAACTACATCCTGGACAAAATTTACAACCGAATGCCTCACATTGCGATTGTGATTGAAAAATTTATTTATTTCCAAAATATCTCCATCAGAATCAGTTGAAAAGAAACTTTCGGATGATGATGACGAAGAAGAAGACGATGAGGAAGAAATCAATTCTTTCATTACTGCGAGAGAAGCCATTGTAAATATATTTAAAGTTTATTTAATGTTTATTTATTGTCCACAAAAATTTTCACAGCACATGAAATTATCAGAATAAAAATCACAATGACGTCTAAAGCTAAATGTCAATTCCACTTTACTTTGGTATGTGTGCAAGTGCGTGTTTCATGTACGTGTAGATCCCTCTTCAAATAGGGATTTTAAGGATTTGATCCCTGTCAAAGAAAAATCGATTTTTCGGTTTAAAGGAACGTAAAATCTGCCGAGGGATCAAGATCTCCACACAGAAATCGATTCCTGAGTGTAAAAGGAAATCGACATTAGATACCCTATCGGTCTACGAAGTGAACGCGGCCAGTATTTAAGATGTTGCGCCTTATGTCGTTTTTATTTGGCAATCCGGAAGCCTTCCGGACTCTTCTGAAAGTGTTCAATTGGGAAAAAATGACAGTTCTGATTCTGAAAAGAAGAGAAATTTGCTTCTGGATTTGAAATCAGAAGCAAAACCAGAAGCACTCACACATTCATATACTTAAACGTCAACCTCAACAGCTGTGATTTTTGGTATCCAAATTGTGCAAACCAGGGTTGGCCGAATTAACTACACTACATTTTCTACATGATTTACTACGTTTATATGAGGTGTTAAAGCGAGCTTGAAGGTCGCTTCGAACCTTTATATACCTGTATTGAGTTGAAATGAGCTTCGTTCGACGCGATCCCAATCGCTCAGCGGTGTCGAGTAGAAATGTGGTTCGAAAATCCGACCCTAATCCAACTCGATCTTTCGATACTGCACATAAACGTAGTAAGGGTATTCATGTAACGAGATAATTTTCCGCTTTGTAGAAAGATATAACTTTCCGCAGCATGTTTTCATGAACACCCCCTAAGAAATACTTGCGTAAACGTGGGAAATATTTTGTGAAATGTCAAATTAAAAGTCAGAATCCATACTTCTTTAGTTTACGAGGTTTATTTCTGCACTTTCCGCAGCAAATTTGTGAGATAATTTTATGCGATTTGCAGAAACTTTTTCCCATACAAATTTTGACAGCTCGTTTCTGCGGAGATAAAATTATCTGGTTTACGAGGTTTACGAGGGTTTTCCGCGCTTACATGAATACCCCTAGTATTTAACTACGCATAGTTTATTGAAGAAACTACATGCCTAATTTACTACAATTTGTTACCTCTGCTACATATATATGTAGTTAATTCATAAAAAATCAATATAATAAAGGAAAAAAAAAACAATTTTGCACTTTTATGATCTAATGAAGGTTTGTAAAAAAAGTTTCATTTACCATAAGGATGAAGAATTGTAGGAATAACTGAACGTTTAATTTAAAAATCAAAATTTCAAATACACGACTGACAGTTAATTGACAGCAATGCTACAATTTGTTAACATTAACTACAATTAACTACATTTAACTACATTAACTACATAAAATACGTAGCAGACGTAACAAATGTAGTTATTTCTAAAAAGTGACAATTCGACCAACCCAGGGCCTTCATCGCGTAAGACGACGATAGTTTGACGACGTCGTTTGAACGATTGAACTGCTTCGTGTAACACATACAAACTTGAATCGTCTGGACGATGTCGTTAAGACGATTCAACTTTAGCTTCATGTAACTTGTTGAACTGTCAAATATGGTCGACTGAACGATTGCGATTGAACGATTGCTATTTTACAATCGTCTCATACATTTTGTGGATTTTTTGAAAGTTTTATTTTAATTTCAATTAATTAAAAAAAATGTTACTACATTACAATTTGTTATTTTTCGATGATAATGAAAGTGAATTAAATGAAAGCGAAACTATCGAATAAATGCGAATGCGAAGGACACTAATTTTTCGATTTCCTTTATTTAACACTAGGGATTTCGATCCTGGATAATTTGTTTTCTTTTGGTGTGCGTATTTCGTATACATAAATCCATCTTCAAATAAGGATTCGAAGATTTTGATCTCTGTAAAAAAAAATGTGTGAAGGAACGTAAAATCTGTCGATTAATCGAAATCTTCATACGGAAATTGATTTCTCATGTGTAAAGGAAATCAACATAAGGAATGCATCGCACCCTCTCTCACTTCCAACGAAAACTTTAGTTTGATTACAACCAGACAGCCCAAATGACATTTTATTGCTTCTTGATGTTCTCAAACTGTGGACGATGGACGACACGACCGAACGATGCGATTGAAACTTTACACGAAGCAAACTTTTGACGACGTCGTGCTCGACAATCGTTTGGACGACGATCGTCTTAAAAATTACGCGATGAGGGCCCTGCTTTCAACAAATATTTTTCTTGATTTTGATTATTGTACGCATTTGATATTTCACATATACAATCAAACAAAACTTCAGAATCATCAGAAGCAAACAAAAGTGTTCAATTGGGATTCCGGATCGGAGAGAGATTCCGGATTGCCAAATAAAAACGACATTAAATTAACTTATTTTTTGTATTTTATTAAACACTGGTCGCGTTCGGGTACGTATCCAAAGGTATCCGGATTTGTTGGTGTTGTTGTAATCCCATAGGAAAAAACAACTGATCAACGAAACAGCTGATGTCAAGCAGAAATCTAAAGCTATCCAAAAATTTTTGGTATACTTAACTATCCAAGGGGAATTTTGAAGAACAGCTGACATTTCAGCTGATCTATTTTCTTTTGTGTCGAGTACAGGGTTGGCCGAACTGTAAGTTTTTACCATTTGTTACTTCTAGTACTAATTTACTAATTGAGAAAAGTAAAGTTTGTTGCATTAAAGATCTCTTTCGGATCCTACTGCAAAGCTTTTATTCTTTGAACTTCAGATTGTTTCTTGATATAGGAGGTATTAAACTCAAATTCTTTTAGAGTTTTCATAGAAATATGAAATGATCTTAACTCTTAAACATGACTTGTTATGGGATTATATGGACATATTATTTAGAGCTGAGTTTTCAGAAAAGGATTCCTTTAAGACTATAAGCTTATATAATCTTATTGCAAGAAGAGAAAATAGTTTAGCTATAAGATTTAAGTAGTTTTAAGCTGCAAAAGTGTTTACCTCTTAAAAAAAAATGTTATGAAACCCAGTTCAGTTTCATAACAAGATATTAATACTAAGGTATAACAATGGGATATAAGAGAGTTGTATGGGAGTTTTTTTTTGTCAGATTTCAAGAGTTTAGCTCTGGAGAGTATGTTAGTTAGACTTATTCATTTTCATTAAGCGAAGTGAAAATGGCTGGTCAAAAAGCTACATAATTATTGGACTGAAGGTGGATTTACTCCAATTAAAATGGAAAATGATCGTACTGGAGCTCTCTTCGACAAGTGTGCTGCGCTCCTTAAAAATAAACAGTTTCAATATAATTACCAGTTCTTGGTTTTTATTATTTTTAAAAAGTTTTTTTGGTAATATTTATATGTACGTACCTTGAAACGACAGCGTCTGCTCACCAAATGCGAACAAGCACTAAAAGAAATCGTAGTTTAACTCTGTCGGCTTAAAGCTCACCGCTAATTAAAAAAAAAAAGAAACCTCGTTGGCGTGAGTTAATTTGTGGTTAAAAAATCTGCCCTTTTCAATTTACTGGCAAGAGTACGATAACTTAGGCGCCAAGAAATAATAACGGTTTTTTGTAGAACAGTTCAATACAAGCATTTTTTACTACGGGAGGGGGGGGTCTATCTCCCCCCGTTTGGGCGGTAGGGGCAATTTTATAAAAAAGGTACTAAAATGGAAACAAAAATATTAAAAAATAACGGTAATACTTACAATTAAGTGTTATACTTTTTTTTAAAGCCAATACTCTGATCTATTAGATAATTTTTAAATCAAGTAGAATCTATGCACAGTTTTTAAAAAAACGAGTTTTAAACTCAAATTTTGGTGAAAAAAAAACATAAAAAAAAAGTTTAAAGTTTAATTTTTCAAAACTGCAAAGTTATATATTATTATTTTTCCTAAAATTCGTTGCTCTAATTTATTCTTATTCAAAAACTGAAAACTAGATGATTTTATGTCGTCTAGTTTTTGAAAAAATTGAAAATAACTAAAACTACTTTTTTATGGGATATTTGCTTTTTTTGCTTGCTTACCCATTACGGCGTATAAACAGTAAGATATGTATGGGGGGGCATGCTGCCCCCCTGCAACCCCCCTGCCTGGGCACACTATAGGATTTGGGGTAGGTGCGAGGTTGGGTGTATGCAAGGTTTCTTTTGCATTTACATAATCTGGATTTAAAGAAACTTTGAATTTACCCTAGGGTCTATATCCAATGTCTACTAAATATATGTATGTACGTAGCCCAAAGTTGCAAATTTAAAATGTTCACACATGAAAATTTAAAACATTATGAAAAATTCACATTACCTAGGTACTATTGTACGAATGCCACAAATTTATATAATTCCTTAATTAATATGTATGTTTATTGTTTGTGTCTAACATTTTTAATGCTAATACGGTACAGGTTATTGTTTACCAAGGTCATTCGTTATTCAACCTTTGTAAGAAAGAAGTATTTTTTTCTTTGAATGAAGAATGGCGACTAAGCATCCACTACTTCATCCTAAATTAAATAACTTTTCAATATTTCAAAAGCATCGCGTTCTTAGAAGAAATTGGTCTAATTCCAACTAAAGCGTCAACTCCCCTCAACTCCAACTCAAAAAGGTGACAAAAATTGTAAGAATACAATATTATTATTATTATTTATTCATCAACCAGAGCATATTATACTCTTACAGACTAAGATACATAAGTAAATATATAGTTACAAATTTGTAGGTGGGTATATTAATCTTTTATTTTAATAAATAACGTTACTTAAATTTTGCTTAAAACTAATGATTTAAAAGTTTCTCTGGTGCAATCCATATAAAAGTTAATATTAGAGCAATAAACCCATCTATCGGCACATTTTTCCATGGGCCTCAATATTAGCTAGAGATTCGGGAGGTGCTTGCTATAATTTTTTTTTGTGATCAAAATGCCTGTAAACACGGTTTTAATACATTGAACATTGAAAAATTGACTTGACTATTTTTAAGTAACACCTGACTTACTCACAAACTGACTGACTGAGACTCGAAATGCCATGCAATTCTACCTCCTCTGGTGCATTCTTGGTAACCCTAAATGATTTGCTGTACTTTACCTACAAATGAACCACATTAACATTAATCCTCAAAATGAAATCACCGTAGTTAAATACCAAAAATCAAAAATTTCATAAAAAGTAGTTTTAGTAATTTTCGATTTTCTCAAAAACTAGAAGGGACAAAACCATTCGGTTTTTTGTCTTCGATTCAGAATTAATAGTAGCATTGACCACAAAAAGCCAATTAAGCACTTCATTTTACAATTTTGAAAAAAATTGGTCTAAACTTTTTTTTTTTCATTGTTTTTAACAAAATTTTGAGTTTGCATGCAAATTTTTCAAAAACTATTGACATAAATAATTTAATTTAAATTTAGGATTATAGAACAGACTTCTGGCTTTCAAAACCGGTATAATATTTTATTGTAAGTGTTGCCGTTGTTTTTTAATATTTTTTTTTTTTCAATTTAAGTCATTTTTTCTAAAATCGCTCCTACCTCCTAAACGGGGCGATATAGACCCCCCCCTCCCATAGTAAAAAACGCTTGTATTTCTACAAAAATCCGTCATCAATTTTTGGCGCCTAAGTTATCGTACTCTCCCCAATTTACTTTTCCTCATTGCAGGATTAAATTATCACAAATTTGAACTAAAAACTTAATAGACATTCCCAGTTGTTGTATATTAGGTGCGTTTTATTATCGACCAAGATCCATATGGATATCAATTTGATAATAAAACGATCCAGATCCTAGAAAATTTACTTTTCAATTGTGGTACTTCTGAGTTTTGTTTTTGACGTTTCGACTTTTTTTTTGTAAACAATCAAAAAATAAAAATGGAAAACGCAATTGAAGTAAGTAAATTTGCTTTCATTATAAATTGCAATATTTATTTATTGTGTAATACTAAAAATCATTTTCTTAGTTTATTTTAGAAAGTGAAGGCAGTGACTGGGACTCAAACTGGATAGGTTACAGCCACGAAGTCAAGGACAATGTACTTCTCGCAGTGTGTTCATAGAACAATTTTTCAGAACGTAGTACTTAAAATCATATTCCAGATGAAATCCTTGTTTTTCCTATACATAGGTATGTTTTTCTTATAAAATTTAAAACTTTAAGATAAAACCGTATAATACGTTTAGATAGTACTATATTCAAATATAATACTTTTATTTAAATTTTTGTTCCAGGTCCGAAACAATTGCGGCCATCTCTTTTGGACCCGAATACTCGGATTTATTTAAAAAACAAAAAGCCATCAAAAAGCTACTTAAGTCAGCCAACAAAAGCAATAAACCGAAGAAAACAAGAAATTCAACTTCCTGTTCCAGTTCAAGTTCAGTATCGGCATCAACACAATCTACCACAGAAGTACAAACAAGAGCAGCAGGTTCAACTAACCCTACTATGCAAACACTACAAACAAAATCAAATCTTCATGCCAATTGGAAAACAGAAATATTCGGAGATTCCGATAGTGACTGAAGTATGGATAGTTCTATTATAAATTTCATTAAAGGTATGGGCTTTTATGAAATTTATAATAGCTCAAATGGACACCAATTGAAACCAAACCACCAGCCAATGGACTCGAATGGCCAAATATTATTCGTTTCACAAACTTTCGTCATCTTGTGGTCGACGTCAAAGAAATAACAAAATAACATTAGAAGCCTCTTCAAAGTTAGTAATTGTCAACACTTTGTTTTCAAAAAGCTTACAGCTATTGACCCGAAAGTCGTACAATGAATCTGCGATGAAGAATTGTAAATTCCATCAAAGAAAAATAAACAACAATGATGTGAAGTTAAGTTAAGGTCAAAAGGAACAAAATAACAACTTGTTACCAAAGTTCTAGTTTGTTTGAACGATACTTCGTTCAATCCCCAATCCTGACGTTCTAAAAGCTAAAGTTATATCATTTTAAATATTGTTTAAATAAAATTCATCGTGCATTCAAAATTCACTGTATATAATGGCTTAAAAAGGAGGGGCACAACAGTTACAAGGGGAGATAAATACTGACGAGGAATTATACAAGTTCCTTGAAAGACCTGGAGTTCTCGCGTTCTCAAAAACAAACTAGTAGGTTACATTCCAGGGCACCTATGCACATATTAATTATAAATCATAGCCATCATATTATATTATTTATTATCATAGCCCACCTGAATTAGATTTGAACATACAAATATATTAATAATTCATAAATCTTTTTTTTGCTGTTTTTTTTTTGTAACCTGCCATAGAACTGAAAAACTTGATCTTAAAGTTGCGAAAAAAACTAGTCACACTATGTTAGCATTCGCTGAATATGGACCTTCATATGTTGGTCCTAATACAGTTATTGGCAAAGAAGAAGCTTTAAAATTATTCCCCGAAGGCTATGTTAATATACATAGAAGCTCCGGAAGAGGAAGAAGTAGAAATTGAAGAAGAAACAACAAAAAAGAAGAAAAAAGTGAGTTATTTTTTTAAGTTCTTTTTAAATAGTATTTCAAAAAAAGTTAATTTGTTTTTCAGTCGAAGACAAAACACGTAGAAAATTCAGAAGTCGAAATTGAAGCTGACCCAAATGTGCCGACCCCCGAGGGTGAGGGAAACGAAAGTTATTTAAGATAAATCTTTATTTCTCATGTCAATTAAAAATAACTTTTCGTTTTCCAGACGCAGAAGGAACTCCTAGGCAACAAACAAATGAAGAAAATTGAAATCGTTTATGTGACAAGACCTTTTATTTTATTTTAGTTTTAATAATTCTTCATCATTAAAATAATGTTTTTTTTATATGGCTAAATTGCAAGTTTTATTAACAATTAATATTTAATATATTACAATAAAAAATAAATTAAAAAGCTTAACTTAAATGAATTTTAAAATGCTAAAATTCAACGACAGTCTTTAGCCAATCACGCATACTGACCCTTAGAAGGCCATTGTCGTAGCCAACTTCTAAGACATCGCATGCATTTTTATTTTTATTGTATCTTATTTTAGTAACGCGTATTAGTCGATGTAAATTAAATAGCGGTACCCGTTGTGTGTTGTAGTACTCGGGCCTGTCATATCCTTTAATCTGTAAGAAAACATATTTTTTAAATTCGAAAAAAAACTTTAAAATTTTAAATCTACCTTTCGCATAGAACCAAAGACTATTCCATATTGATCCTTGAAATCTTTATCAAACACTCGCATTCCATCGGTTGGAGTCTGTATTCCATTTTGGCTTATTTGTCCACCGTTTAATGGGACAATGTCTAATGTAAATATAGTTTTCTCATCAGTTTTTAACCTTTGGGAAACATCCAACACGGCCTCTCTCAGTGGTGTCACCTGGACATCTCCGTTGTCTGCTTCCGCAGCAAAGCTATTTCTCCAAACATTATAATGAATGTCTGTCACTCCGGTGCAGAATTTATCAAACCTACGAATTTGATACATAATGGACAATAGACTGAAAGCACTCAGAACACATCCATCTGAAAGAAATTAATTCTGTATAGACTGACGTTTGAATGAGAACTCGAACAAAATAATTTACTTGAAGGCATTGCATCTCCAAGGCCGAAGAAAATATTCTCCCAAGCAACAGGCCATTCTATGCAGTTGATGATATTTATTGTCACTTCCGCACGCAATAATATTGGCTGTGTGATGTCTCGCAAATCGTAAAGCACTCTGCATTCTGGTCTCTTCCCGAAGAGTTCCTCCATTATATCCTCGAATGGGGCTTTGCTGGCAGATGCACCGGTTCGGGCGTTGTTATCGTTTGTTTCTTTCAAGGCTTTTCTTAAATTTTTTAATTTTGTGTTCAAAATTTTGTGGTGGTTGGTTGAGTCTGTGAATCACATAATCTGATATAAAGTTTGATTAAATAAAACGAGAAACTTACGAGGACTTCAGCTGCCAAGAGATCCTCCAGCACATTGTTCATATCATATTTTTTTTTACGGGGGTGGTCAAATTCACATTGCCGCTTCTCGTAAGCTCTTAAAAAGGCGATGGTTTCACAACTCGTCCAAATTCTTCGCCTTTAATAAAAAATATTTTTGCAACTTAATTTTTATTAATAAAACGAAGTAGGTATATTTACATTTTATTTTCTTTTGCATTCATCTTTTGATTTTTGATACAAAATTAATTAGCTTTTAAACGAAATGTATGGTTTTGTTATTGTACCTACATTTATTTATTATGACATTTCACGATTTGTTGTTTTTTTTTTGCACAGTGCTGACAAAATTTAGATAAGAAAATCACCTTCTGGTGTTAGGATTTAAAACTAATTCTTGGATCTTGAAATAGATCCCGATAGAAAACAGGATCCCGAATTTGTTTTTGTAATACATGTAAAAACTTAATCCAAATCCGGATCCCGATAGATTTGTGAATAATAAAACGCACCTATTATTTATAAGGGCTATACTATATTATATTCTTAAATATTTACAGCCGTATCTATAAAATTTTCTTAAACTGCATCTTAGAGGTTATTTAGTTAAGCATACTTAAATATTTAATTTGGCTTTAAATGACGAAACTTCAATTCGTATCTTTAATCGATTTTTCATTGGTACTTAACTAAACAATGGTTGTGTCACGTAACGTAAAAGAATGTGAAAATCTAGTACAGAAAAAAAACAAATGCTGCTTCATTTTATCCAACACAGCTGTTTTGTGACACCTTCTTTCAGTAAATAATTGGAACACATTTTTTTATTTGTGAAATCAAAAAAAAAAAAAAATGGCTATCGAACACACACCCACACCCGCCGCCACAAATAAAAGAAAAAGATCTGAAAATTGGGATGCCTCCTACAAGGAAACTTTTTTATTTTAGAATTTGCAATAATACACTACAAAACAGAATTATTTTATGCACAGATTGGGCGTTTTCTTAAATGCAGTGTTGCAGCGCATCATGAATTTTGATGTTTTTTTTTATTCACTTGCTTCAATAAAATAACGTTATTAAATACGAATTCTAAATTTTAGAGTTCTTTTTTAATGAATTGTAAAAGTAAATTTCAGAGTGAAGAAAAACGTTACAAGGGCATCAAAATCCACGATGCGCTGCAACACTGCATTTAGGAAAACGCCTATTCTCTTCCAACAACGAGGAAGAAAGTGTCGATACAAACACTTCAAAGGCTAAGAGGGAAGCGTGGACGAAATTTCTTTGCGCGTACACATACTTTAATCAATACAAATTTTATGTTTCTTAAATCGTTGCACTTTATAGTTCTAATATAATATCACAACAAACAATACCTACAAACTCACAATTTGAAACTTCAAAATTTCAAAGATGACAATCGAGATGTCAAAATACATTTTAAAATGCCTTTAAGTGACCCTTAAACGCGGTTGATGGAATTTAAGTTAAGAGGCCTTTAAGTAACGTTACTTAAATGTGAAAATTGATTATAGATACCGATTTCATACTTAAGAGCT
The DNA here is from genome assembly GCA_963931855.1 of Philhelius festivus. Lineage (NCBI taxonomy): Eukaryota > Metazoa > Arthropoda > Insecta > Diptera > Syrphidae > Philhelius > Philhelius festivus. The sequence continues at coordinate 3,111,684 of OZ007556.1, read as the reverse complement.
GCTTAGAGGTATTTTAAAGTTAAGTAACCTTTAAGATTTGTTTATAGATTCGCCTGTTAATGAATTGTTATAATAAAAAAAAATTCATAGGATTTGTAATCCAGTATACATACATATGTATAATAATAATTGTTTGTTTTGCGGATTAGCAAATGTTCTCTTGCTGCAACTAAATCGTCGCAACATACCTTGTACAATAAATTCAGCATTAAAAAATATCTTTAAATCATGTGTTCATAATCCAAATCCTTTGATTATGTCAAAGAAAATTGTTTGTCTCCAAAAATAAATAAATAATTCCGAATAAGGTCCGATCATAAATGTGCAAAATTGTTTGGTTTCCATTATTCTATACGTATGTAGCAGACGTAACAAATTGTAGTAAATTAGACATGTAGTTGAATCGGCCAACCCTGGATGATTCACGTCTTTTTTTTACTTTGACAGTAATAGCCAAACCACAATCTCGCGTTTGGTCGGTCGGGCTTTGACATTTTGAATAAAAACAATAGACTCTTATGAGGCAATCTGAAATGTTACCTCAGGCGTTGCGACGGCTTTATATCGTAATATCGTAAACGTCAGACCAACGCCAGGCCAAAGCAAAAGTAGATCTATTTTCTATTCGGTCGGGCGTTTGACAGTTCATTGTCGGCCGTATTTTGTATTTGTTTTGAAAGTTGAAAATTGAAGTGAAATAAGAAGTAATTGATTTTTAATAATAATTAAATCAAAAAAAGTGTGGTTCTGTTTTTATTTAAATAATTATATTTTTTCAGAAATCTTTAACCCGGCTGTATGAACCCTATTAACTTTGAACCACCAAACTATCAACAATCGGCGGCCCCGGCGTGGATAGCGGCACGGTGCACCATCATGAAAGCATTGGAAGCACATCTTGCGATTCTTTTGAAAAGTTTGTAGGTAATGTATATCGAAAAAGATAATACACTTAATCATAATTAACTTACAGACACTTGATTTTACTCCACATTTGTTTTTAAATGCCTCATACCCAGCATAGCTCACAACACCGAACAAGGAAAAGTCAAGGAGGTCATCAAGATCATCCATATCCATCTCTTGTTTAAGAAAATAGCTTTACAAATTAACTATTTTAAATGCCCAAAATTTAAAATACCCAATATTATATACCTTGTAAATTAATAAACAGTAACAAAATTCATTGGAATATAACAATTAAGTAGGTACTTATCAAAGATGTCATGGAAATGTCAGTCAACGCTCGAGGTTTGAAGCTAAATTTCGTTTTACAAATGCTACGGTCGCGCTTTTTGACACACAAAATCGTATATACTGTAATATTTTTGCTAGGTTCGTTAAATAAAACTTATTACTCTTTCTAATATCTCTTCTTTATTTTTACTTTCCAAATCACAACAATAAATCTCAATTTATAATCAACTCAAATACTTTATTCAATTTAAAATCACACTTGTTTTACACAATCCAATAAGCAGAGTTTTGCACACTTCCGTAATCAAAAATCAACTGTCCTTCGCTCACCGTCAACACTCCCTTATATACTCAAATTAGTTGTTCTCGAAAGTTCTTGTCTTGGAATGTTCTAGATGTTTGGAATAAGGGGAAATATATTTGACATTGGAAAAGAGCTTTTTGGTTCTTCCATAAATTAGATATGCAGTTTTCCAACAGATGGCGCTGTAGTAGTATAAAGCTCTGTTCGCAACATTGCCCCCTTCTTAAGATTGTTCGTCCCGAACAATTCTATCTCCAGATTCGCCACTGTATCGGTGCAGTCGATCGCTATGCACAACTTTTAACTTTCCTCTTGACCCTCTTTGAATTCGGTAAACGACATCATTGATTTTCGTGACGACAATATAAGGGCCTTCCCAGTTTTGTTGAAGCTTCGGCGACAATCCCTTTTGACGATGTGGATTATACAGCCATACACGATCTCCTACTTGGAATCCTATCGTGTTTGCTCTTGTGTCGTACCTTGTCTTCATTCGATCGCTGTAAGCGCTCATTCTAGTCCTGGTCCTTTCGTGGATGTCGATTAGCCTCTCTTGTAGGTCACTCACGTAATCCCTTGTTTCCTTAGACTCTTGTGATGGATGTCCAAACCTTATCTCACTAGGCAGCCGTATGCTTCTTCCAAACAGGATTTCAGATGGCGTTTGTCCTGTTGAGCTATGTATTGCACTTCGGTAGGCCATCAAAAATAGTGGTATGTGCCTATCCCAGTTTCTTTGGTAGTCGCCTACGACTTTAGTGAGGTGTTCTTTTAAGATCCTGTTGAATCTCTCGACCATTCCATCAGATTGCGGGTGAAGTGGTGTGGTTCTCGTTTTCTTAATGCCAAGGAACACGCAGACCTCTTGGAATATGTTCGACTCGAAGTTCCTTCCTTGGTCGGAATGAAGTTCCATAGGCACACCGAACCTGCTTACCCAGTTAGACACAATCTGGTCGGCCACGGTCTTGGCTTCTTGGTTCGGGATAGCATATGCCTCAGGCCATTTGCTGAAGTAATCCATTACCACCAGAATGTATTTGTTTCCATCATTCGTTTCCGGAAATGGGCCAGCTACGTCAATAGCAATCCTTTCAAACGGTGAGCCAACATTATATTGCATCATTTTTCCTTGCAGTTTTCTACCAGGGCCTTTGGTTGCAGCACAGGCGTCACAATTTCGGCACCACTTTTCAACGTCGTCTCTTGCATGCAACCAGTAGAATCGTTGTCTCACTTTTTCTAAAGTCTTATTGACTCCCAAATGGCCTCCTGAAGGTCCATCATGCATCTCTCGAAGAACCTCTTTGATTTTCGATTGAGGTAACACAAGCTGCATCACATAGGATTTACCATCAGCGGACTCCCATTTTCGCCGAAGAACACCTTCTTGCACATGAAGTGAGTCCCATTGTGCCCAATAGGCCTTTAAAACTGGACTCCTATCGGAAATGTCATTCCATGCGGGTTTTTCTTCATGTTCCTTCCATGCGAGAAGAGGTTCAATGTCGGGGTCTTCTTGTTGAGCAGATCTTATTTCTTCATTGCTCCATCCACAAATGGGGTCAGCCCTTATTCGCAGAATGTTGATGGATTCCTTTTCTTCTTGTCGCCTGCAATGCTTGCAATCTATTTTACAAGGTCTTCGGGATAGTGCGTCGGCATTTGAGTGCAGCTTTCCCCTTCGGTGTTGAATTTCGTAATCGTAAGTCTGCAGTCTTTCTATCCACCTTGCGACTTGTCCTTCTGGGTTCTTGAAGTTCAACAACCAGTTAAGAGCACCATGATCGGTTCGTAGAAGAAACCTCTGTCCATAGATGTATTTGTGGAAGTGTTTCGTTGCCAAGATGAGTGCCAAGAGTTCTCTTCTGGTCACACAGTAGTTCCTTTCGGTCTTCGACAGTACTTTGCTGAAATAGGCGACAACCTTTTCTTCGCCATTGTGCACTTGTGACAGAACAGCGCCGACTCCCACATTGCTTGCATCAGCATCGATGATAAAGGACTTGCCTGGAGTCGGATAGATCAGCACCGGAGCATTGCATAGACGGTATTTCAGTTCTTGGAAAGCTTTTTCACACTCACCTGACCATCTAAACTGCTTGTTCTTTTCCGTAAGCTGATGCAAACTCTTCGCAATTCCGGCAAAGTTCTTAACAAAACGTCTGTAATAAGTAGCAAGACCAAGAAAACTTCGTAGTTGATGTTTGTCCTGTGGTGTTGGCCAATTTTTGACGGTGTCAACTTTTTCAGGATCGGTCTTGACTCCTTGGGACGAGATGATATGTCCCAAATACTTTACTTCAGTCTGGAACAGTGCACATTTTTCTGGGTTCAGTTTAAGGTTAGCCTCTCGAAGTCTCTGGAACACACCCTTTAGGTTCTTACAGTGTTGGTCGTATGTTTTCCCATAAACGATAACATCATCCAAGTAGACAAGGCAAGTTTTCCACGTCAGGCCTTGAAGGACGCACTCCATCAAACACTCAAAGGTTGCCGGAGCGTTGCAAAGACCAAATGGCATCACGTTGAACTGCCACAGCCCATTACCTGTGGAGAACGCTGTCTTTTCTCGATCTTCAGGGTGAATTTCAACTTGCCAATATCCACTTTTCAAGTCCAGTGTGGAAAACCAGTGTGCTCCTTCCATCGCATCTAAGGTGTCACTAATTCTTGGCAGGGGGTAACTGTCTTTCTTGGTTACGTCATTCAACCTTCGGTAGTCAACACAAAACCGTGTACTTCCGTCCTTCTTTTTGACTAGGACCACTGGTGACGCCCAAGGACTTTTGGAGTTTTCAATCAAACCATCCTTCTTCATGGTGGTAATCATTTCCTCAGCTTCACCTTGTTTGGCCAGTGGAAGACGTCTTGCGGGCTGACGAATGGGTCTTGCATCTCCTGTATTTATTCGATGCTGCACCATTTGTGTCCTTCCATATTTCCCGTTTGGTGAAGCGAAAATGTCAGCATACTCATTCAGAAGGCTTTCTGCCATTTTAACCTGATGTTGGTCTAGGTTAGCTGAATTGAGTATCTTTGCCTTGATGCTATTGAGCTCTTCAGGGTTTAATGTCATTCTCGGTGTTTCAGCGTCAATTCGTGTTATGGCTGCGACAGATTCGCACTTACCGATAATTTCTCCTTTTGCTAACTTTACATCGTACGGTTTGGTGTTGAGTATCCGTACGGGGACCATATTGTTCTTTGGAGCCACAAGTGTCTTCCCAATGATGACGTTTTGGGAAGAACAATCTGGGCCTGGTTCCACTATTAGGTATCGATGGCGTCCACACTCACCTTCTAATTTTGTCCAAACGAATACCTCAGAAGAAGTTGGAATAATCACGTCTTCTTTGATGACAGTCCTTAGAGTTGTTGTTCCTTCGTGCCCATAGTTCATTGGAATCTCTGTATTCTGGTATTTGAGTACCTGTTTGCCAATATCCAAAATTACTCGATGTTCTTTCATGAAGTCCATGCCTATGATGCATTCGTCACATATATCTGCCACCAAAAATTTGTGTGAGAATTCTAGATCTGCAATTCGAATTCTAAGTCGGACTTCACCATAAACCCTAGCTGCTTCTCCTGTGGCAGTTCTCAGACGGTAGCTATTGGTGTTGTGTAGCCAATTCAGGTGCACTAGGTCTTGACGCACAATGGAGGCGGTGGCACCGGTGTCGATGGTGACCACACGTTTGTTGCCATTTAAAGTTGCCTCGACAGTCAGACTTTTGTTGTCTCTTTTAGTTTGGGAGACCTGGATGGTGTTTCTGGGGCCATCGATACCAGAAATCAGCTTCTGCCCCTCGAAGTTAGTTCTTACTTGTTGGGAAACTGTTAGGGAAGTAACACTGGTGTTATTGTTACCTTGTTCTGGGTTTGAAACTCCGTGTCCACAATGTTGACAAGCTCTTCTTGGTGGTAATCGACATTGACGCTGTAAATGTCCGGTCTTGTTGCAATTCCAGCACTTTGCAAGTCCATTTCGTTGGTTCCTTTGGACATCAGTTCTTTGACATGAGCATTCTTCGACGACGGCTTCTCTAAGTCGATGTACTCCGTGAGAAGCTTGCTCAGCTGCTTCCATTGTCAAGGCAAACGCTAATGTTTCCGAAAGAGTTCGTTTTCCAGCAGTTCGCACGGCCCTTTGAAGATGTATATCAGAAATGGCGCGAACAAATGCCTCAACTGCGAACTGGTTACAAATTTCCTCTCCAACATCTGGATATGCAAGATGAACAAGCCTTTCAATGTCCGCTTGCAGTTGTTGTAGAGTTTCGCCCCTCTTCTGAACTCTGGAATTGAGTTGCACTTTGAAGACTTCTTTCATGTGGCTGTTACCAAAGCGTTTGTCTATAGCCAAAACCAAGGAATTGAAATCGCCGCTCTTATCTGCTGGTATGGTTTGCAACAACTCAGCAGCTGCTCCTCTAAGAGCAAGAGTTAAGGCTATATACTTGTCAGCCTCATCCCAGCCATTTGTTGTGGAAGCTGCCTCGAATTGCTTCTTGTATATATACCAAGAAGTTTGTCCATCAAAGGTTGGAGGTTGCATCTCTTTTTTTCTCAAAGTTTCTTCAGAACTTTCCCGAATCTTTATGTTTCGAATACGGTCTAACTCTTTTGAAAACGTCTCCATTTTGTTGTCGACTAGCAATGAAACACGTTCATCTAACACTTTTGAAAACGTCTCCATTTTGTTTTCGACTTGATTCCCTAGCAATGAAACACGTTCATCTAACTCTTTTGAAAACGTCTCCATTTTGTTGTCGACTTGATTCTCCATCAACGAAACACGTTCACCAAGTACAGATACATTATTCTCGATATTAACAAGCTTGCCTTCTAGCATGTTCCTCTGCTCTTCGAGAAGGTCTTTTTGTTCGCTATGCTGTTTGTCAAGGCGTTCGAGAATATTCTTTTGTTCATTTTTCTGTTCATTTCGTTGCTCTTCGAGACGTTCGAGAACATTCTTTTGTACATTCTCCTGTTCTTTCTTTTGTTCATTTCGTTGCTCTTCAAGACGTTCGAGAACATTCTTTTGTTCTTTCTTTTGTTCATTTCGTTGCTCTTCGAAACGCTCAAGCAGAAGACTAAACATATTTGAAACATCTACATTTTTACTTACGTCCACTTCCTCAGCGTCAGCTTCAAAGACGAAAATGTCCGGGTCTTCATTTTGTTGTTTCAAATATTCGGCCAAACGCAAAACAAGCTCATTTCCTGCTCTAGAAAGTTCTCGCTTGCCTAATTCACTTTTCAGCTCATTACAGTTGAGCTCTTTCAGTAACTTGCTCATTTTTTATTTATTTATTTTTTTTTTCCGCACACTTCACTGCACAATAAGTTTTATTCCACTTTTCTGACACCAATGTAATATTTTTGCTAGGTTCGTTAAATAAAACTTATTACTCTTTCTAATATCTCTTCTTTATTTTTACTTTCCAAATCACAACAATAAATCTCAATTTATAATCAACTCAAATACTTTATTCAATTTAAAATCACACTTGTTTTACACAATCCAATAAGCAGAGTTTTGCACACTTCCGTAATCAAAAATCAACTGTCCTTCGCTCACCGTCAACACTCCCTTATATACTCAAATTAGTTGTTCTCGAAAGTTCTTGTCTTGGAATGTTCTAGATGTTTGGAATAAGGGGAAATACATTTGACATTGGAAAAGAGCTTTTTGGTTCTTCCATAAATTAGATATGCAGTTTTCCAACAGATGGCGCTGTAGTAGTATAAAGCTCTGTTCGCAACAATACGATCAAACGCCCATTTAACGCCGGACCGACGAACGCGAGATTGTGATTTGGCCATAAATGTTACCTATCCGGTTTTGGTCGTTCGCCAACGTATCGGATACTAAAGTATCTTAGATACCCTATCGGTCTACGAAGTTAACGCGGCCACTTACATACATATGTATTGTGTTAAACACTTACATACATATGTCGATTTCCTTCCAACAAAAAAATCGATTTTTCTTTGACAGGGATCAAAATTTTTAAATCGCTACATATTTAAAGAGGGATTTCAATTTATTTATTTTATAGCTGACGTACAAATAAGACGTAGGCCAAATTCCTAAACGCAAGATTTGCAAAGCAAAACACTTGCAAAGCAGATATAGAAAATCAGAATACGCATATGTAAGAGAATTGCGCAAGAAATGTTTGACATTTGCACAAATGCCTCTGCATTTGCGCAAGAAAGTAGCATCAATTGCATTTTGGGACACTCTGCTTAGACTGCTTTTACACGAAAGCGATTTTTAATCTTTGATTCTCTTTTGACTTCCCTTCGATTGCATGAATGCTTTTAAACACAGCGATTTTTAATGAAAGTTAACTTTTCTTCTATTGAAAAGGAGTCATCTCTTCGCACTCTTTACTCTAGTGAGTAGATCGAAGTTCACTGAGCGAACGCCAAATAGAAATGAAACATACCTGACAAGTAAAGAAAACCACAAAGAAGAAAGAACGATAACTCTGCAATTTTTCCAACCCTAGCAATTTTGTGTACCCCCGCCACTACACACGTGTCTCATCCACGGGCTTAAAAATCGCAAGGTAATATTGCTTCGTTTAAAAGCAGTCTTAGCAGAGATTTTTGTATTTGCATTTTGGAACTGTTTGCTTAGGAGAATTTGCGCAAGATATGCGTTTAGGAATTTGATTTGATTTTTAATCAAAGTTAACTTTGTTCTATTGAAAAGGAGACATCTCTACGCACTCTTTACTCTACTTTGTTAATCGAAGTTCGCTCACCGAGTGCCAAATAGAAATGAAACATATCTGAGAAATAAAGAAAACCACAAAGAAAAGAGAAAGATAACTCTGCAATTTTTCCAACCCCAGCAATTTTGTACCCCTGCCACCACATACGTCTCTAGCCAACGGGCTTAAAAATCGCAAGGTAATATTGCTTCGTTTAAAAGCAGTCTATGATAAAAAAAAATAAGAACATCATTAAACCTCTGAATGCATTCACTAATTATATTTTACAAGCAATTTATATAAAACCAAAAAATAAACAAATGAACTCTAAAACAAAGCAAGAAATAAAAGAAAACATTAATCCCGCTTCTCTTTCCCTCAAAGTGGATAGTTTATCTGATAGAAAAGAAGGAGCAATTACCATCAATTGTAGAGGAGAAGAAACAGCGCAAAAAATAGAAAATGAGATGAAGAAGAAACTAGGTGAAAAATATGATGTAAAAATATTTGGTAACAGACGTCCTCAATTGATGATTGCCGATATGAATGAGAAATGGAGTAGAGAGGAATTGGAAACAGCTGTTAAAAAGCAAAATAATATTGTAGGCACAGTAAAATGTGTAAAAGATTTTAAAAACAAAAACAAAGAGGCTTACTATGCAGTGGTTGAACTTGATCAAACTGATCACAAGAATATGCTGGAAAATCGCAAGTTAAACATCGGTTGGGAAAAATGTCGAGTTTTTGAATATTATAACGTGAGTAGATGCTTTAACTTCAACGCTTATCACCACATCGCTAAAAACTGTAAAAGTGAAATGAAATGCGGAAAATGTAGTAAAGACCACGATACAAGAGATTGTCAATCTAATGAGGTTAAATGCATAAACTGTATGCGATACAATGAAAAGTTCACCCTTAGTCTAGACACTAACCATGATAGTCGAAATACGGAGTGCTCAGTCTATAAACGACTGCTGCAAGCTGAAAAAAATAGGTTCGAGATATAACAACGACAAACAATCAGTGGTGTGTACTGCAATATCCAAGGGCTAACAGGAAACTTAAGTGAGGCTGAACAGTGTTTCGCCAATACTAAATATGATTTCCTAATTATGTCTGAAACACACATCACCGAAAACATCGAAGACAGTGAAATCCAAATTGAAGGTTATCAACTAACCCGATGCAATAGTGAATCGCGACATACAGGTGGATTATGTATATACGTAAAAAACCATTTTTTAGTACAGATTATAAAACAAGAAAAGATAATTTCCGAACATATTTACTGGCTAGTCATAAAAATAACGTCAAACGACCAATCATTGTACCTCGCATCGGTATATCGATCACCAAACTCATCGTATAGAATGTTTTGTGATAAGTTTAAGGTTTGGATAGAAGAACTTGTTGATCTTAACCGACATTTTATAATAGCAGGAGATTTCAACATAGACTGGATGGATACATCAAATATTTATACGAAGGAGATGCAAAATACCATAATTATTGAAAGTATGAGTCAACAAATAGTACAAGAACCTACCAGAATCACGAACACATCGCGTACTTTAATCGATTACGTTATCACTGACTCCACGCCAGCTTCAGCCAAAACCAGCACAGAACTTAAAATCGGAGACCATGAAACTCTTATAATAGACTACCAAATAAGAAGAAAATTAAAAAAAACATATAGTGAAAATAAAATTAAAGTTCTTCAATATAACAAGGCATCATTCATAAACCAGTTGAACAGAAGTGCAACAGTTTTTGATAACTGCGACCCTCGAGAAAGTAGTAAAATTTTTAGTGAGGAATTGCTTAGAGTTATAATTAATAGGTGCGTTTTATTATCCACAAATCTATCTGGATCCGGATCGGGATCTTCCCTTGAAAATAAAACGATACGGATCTTACTGACAGCAGTGTTATAAGCCCGTCTCTTTTTATCCTTGGGTTTGGAAATTTTAAATTATGTCTTGTCCTTTTTCTTTACACTATAGCTTACACTACCTTACCATAAAAAGCCATCTACTCGTCAGTGTAAAAACTAATTTTTGGATCTTTGAAATAGATCCCGATAAAAAACAGGATCCCAAATTGTTTTTGTAATACATGTTAAAACTTAATCCAGATCCGGATCCAGATAGATTTGTGAATAATAAAACGCACCCAATATGGTTGTTTATAAAGATATTTCAAAGATTTCAAACGAATGGTTCAATAACACACTTATACAGTTGAAACGCGAAAAAATTATGAGATACCAAGAGTTTTTACAAATTAACAACAATGAAACATGGGACAGATATCGTGAATGCAGGAACACTTATAAGGCTGAAATTGTTAAATCTAAGAATAATAGTATAAAACAAAAGATTGAAAATGCTATGGACCAAAAATCCATGTGGAAAGTTATTAAATCCCACGTTCTTAATAAAAAAAAGCAGTGTATTAAACATGTATCTTTCAACAACGTAAATGTATCAAATAATAAAGACATAGCTGAAAAATTTAATAGCTACTTTATCGAAAGTGTCTCTGAAATCAATGAGTCGATTCCTTTTGTTCAATTCAGTCAAAGAACCAATTTTACTAACGCGTTATTTAAATTCAGATGTGTCTCGGTAATTGAAATAAAAAATGTTTTGAAGTCACTAAACAACAAAAGAGACTTCAATTTCTTAAGCGCAAAAATGCTCTTGGATGCAATCAATATAACTGGTCCAATGCTTACGAAAATTATTAACCACTCAATGATAGCAGGAAGTTTCCCGGATACATGGAAAGAATCAATAGTCACTCCCATTGAAAAAGTAAAAGGAACTGACAAATGTGAAAACTTTCGTCCAATTAACGCTCTTCCTGTTTATGAAAAGGTTATCGAAAAAATAGTACATACCCAACTCGAAGAATATCTCGATGAAAATAACCTATTGCTCGAAAACCAATCTGGATTTAGGAAAAAACATTCATGCGAATCTGCACTAAATAATGTGCTAATTAGTTGGAAAGAGGAGGTAGCTAAAAAAAAGCTTGTAGTCTCTGTTTTCCTCGATCTAAAAAGAGCTTTTGAGACAATAGATCGGAGAATACTTCTAGAAAAGCTAAACGGTTATGGTGTAAGAGAGGAGGAACAAAACTGGTTTGCGTCATATCTGGCAGATAGAACCCAAAAAACATCTTTAAATGGAATAATGTCTAACAGCGTCGAAACAATACACGGTGTTCCCCAGGGATCCATCCTTGGCCCGTTTTTATTTATAATTTATATTAACGACATTAAACAAGTTCTCAGGCACTCCCAAATTGTGCTTTTTGCAGATGATGCACTTATATTCATATCAGGAGAGAATGCAGAGGCAGACGACTGCATGAATTTACTACAAGAAGACCTCATAAGAGTCAGCGAATGGCTGAAAGCAAATAAATTAAAGCTGAACGTAGCTAAATCGAAGTGCATGGCCCTCAAACATAACATCAACTTGAATCTGGAGATGGAGAACCAACAAATTGAACAAGTAGAAGTTATTAAATATTTAGGTATCGTTATTGATAACAAATTAAAATTTAATTTGCATGTTGATTATTTAGTCAAAAAAATTTCTAAAAAAAATGGTTTCTTTAACAGAATAAGAAATAAACTGTCAGTAATGTGTTCAATTAACATTTATAATGTCATGATTAAACCACACTTTGAGTTTTGTTCATCAATTTTATACCTTTGTTCTAATACTGAATTGTTAAAACTACAACGTCTACAAAATAAATCCATGCGTATTATACTGAAATGTAACCGTCTTACTCCGATAAGAACAATGCTAGATATGCTCCAATGGATGAATGTAAAACAAAGAATTTTTGTTAATGTATTATGTTTTGTTTTCAAAATTAAAAATAACTTATTACCTAAATATTTAAGTAAATATCTGAGGTATGTGGGTGAATCACAGCCTTATAATCTTCGAAATAGAGATGATTTCAGACTTCCTAATTACATTGCAAACCTTACACAAAATAGTATATTATATAAAGGATGTAGACTTTTCAACTCACTTCCTTACGAAAAAAAAAAAATGAAACAAATTTAAAAACTTTTAAAAGATATGTAAATGAATTCATTAAATGTAATTATCCTTAAATACCTATGTAAATATTGTATATACCTATATAATTTAAGTTTAAAAATTGTAAACAAAATTGAATTTTAATAGCAGAGTTCTGCTAAATAAACTATCTAAACTAAACTAAACTAATGAAATGCACAAATTAGTTGTTCTTGGAATGTAGTAACTAGCAACCCTGATTTTTAGCATGGAGATTCAAGAACGCACGTTGTTTACAAATGTCAAAATAATTTCGTTTTCTTGTGTCTTTTTTAAAAAAGGGGAATATAAATTTAAATCATGGGTCTCACTAAGCAGTACTTGGCTTATAAACTCGACAGTACCTTCAATATCATTGCCAGTGGTCGTCCAAGAAGTAACTGCTATTCGGGCTAGTCCGGATCGTGTCCACATTTCTGTTGGCTACTCTGACGGCATAGTAGAAATATTTGACATTGCTTCTAGATCATCGGTGTGCTCTTTATCACTTCACAAGACGGCGCGGCGGTCACTATACTACGTTACGATGCTATGGGAATTCGTTTGGTCACAGGCGGTTTGGACACTGAACTCGTCGTTTGCGACATTGTCACTCAAACTGGAAAGCAACGATTGATAGGTCACAATGGCCCCATTACTGACGCACACTTCTTTGAAAGATTTGGAATTGATGATATTGTGGTGTCTTGCTCCAAAGACACACACATCAAGTTCTGGAATCTTGAAACACAAACATGCTTTAAGACTATCGTTGACAACCGTACCGAAATCTGGGCTCTCGCATTCGTCAAAGATCTTATGATAGCAGGAACTGGAGAGAGTTCCATGAACATATATAGATTAAAGAGTCGAGATACAAATGCTGATAATGTGCAATCGGCTATTGAAGGACTCAGCTTAGATGATGAAGACACCATAAGTCCAATAACTGTGATAAATTGTGGTGTTATACAGAAATCCGGACGTGGAAGAACAGTTAGCCTAGTTGCTGATCCAACTGAACGAGTCATTAGTTGCCATGGAACAGATGATATCATTGAAAATTTCTATATTTGCTCCAAGGAAGAAGCCAAAAGTCGTTTGACTAAGAGATTGAAGAAATCTGCTAAATCTTTAAATGATGGATCTGATTCTTCGAAGGAACTGACTCTATCTGACGAAATCAAGCGCTTATCCAACATTAAAGTAAAGAACAAGATTAAATCTATAGATATAATAATGGGAGTTAACAATGAACTGAGAATCATTACAAATCTCTCTAACAACAGCTTGAAAATGTTCTCTTTGAATGTCTTGGAAAAGCAGGGTGAAGCGAAACTGCTACGCTCTATCACACAGAGTGGTCACCAATCAGAAGTTAGAACAGTTTGCTTCAGTTCAGATAACCTGGCAATCGCATCAGGTGGTGGAGAATCAATGAAGGTCTGGAATAGAGAATCATCGCAATGTTTAAGGACAGTTCCGGCGGGTTATGTTCTCAGTTCATGCTTTGTACCTGGCGATCGATATGTACTCCTGGGCTTAAAATCGGGTGTCCTGTTAATAGTTGATGCGGGTACTGGAGAAGTTGTGGAAGAGATTCCAGCTCATGAAAACGAACTCTGGTCGATTTGCTTGCTGCCAGATATGAAGGGATGTGTTACTGGCAGCAGTGATACCACTGTGAAGAGTTGGTCCTTCGAACTAATTGACAATACGAATACGGATGACGGTATGACCAGGCCAAAAGTGCTATCACTATTGCACGTGAATACCCTTAAGTTGGAAGAGACGGTACTATGCGTGAAGGTTAGTCCTAATATGAAGTTTTTGGCTGTCGGCTTGTTGGACTGTACAGTAAAAATATTCTTCTTGGATACATTTAAGTTCTATCTGTCTCTCTATGGACACAAACTACCAGTGCTCTGCATGGACATCTCTTATGATTCGGCTATCATTGTCACTGGTTCCGCTGATCGAAACGTCAAAATCTGGGGCTTGGATTTTGGTGATTGCCATCGTTCGTTGTTTGCGCACGATGATTCCGTAATGGCAGTTCAATTTGTTCCTAAAACACATATGTTCTTTACTTGCGGCAAAGATGGAAAGATTAAGCAATGGGATGGAGATTCCTTTGAAAAAATTATCACTTTTCCAGGTCATGTTGGCGAGGCGTACAGTTTAGCTGTTAGTCCAAATGGACGGTATTTGGTTAGTTGTGGCTCAGACCGCACGCTTCGACTATTTGAACGAACTGAGGAGCCTATAGTTTGACAGGATGTTCAGGAAGACGAGCGAGAGGAAATGGAAAATGAAACTTTAGCAACAGGCGAGGATAACTCTGTTCCTCTATTGCCTGGGTTAAAACTTCCATCTCGTAAGACCGTAGGTGCAGAAAAAGCAGCTGAAAGTATCCTGGAGTGCTTAGAGATTCTTAAAGAATTTGAAGCTGATGAAGCTCCAGAGTTACATCCTCTTATGATAGCGTATGATGCTAAGACATCTGATGACTTTCTTCTCGCTATTTTACAAAGAATAAGAGCCTTTGATATGGAAGAAGCATTAGTTCTCCTCCCCTTTTCTAGTGTTTGTGACATTCTTGAACGAGTTCCAAAGTTAGCCACCAGCCGGAAGGATCAAACCGAAATCATATGCAAAGTGGTACTGTTTCTCTTTAGAATCCATCAAAAGCCAATTACAAGTAATCAAACTCTTTTGCCTGCAATTGGAACGATCATACGTTGCTTGCAACAAATTACGATTGAATGTCGCGATATGGTGGGAATGAATTACTATGGACTGCAGTTATTGCAACATGATATTGAAGAACGAGATGGCATTGAATTGTTCCGAGATGCTTCACAGTCAAAGAAACAACGAGAAAGGAAGAAGAAGTTTGTGGCGAAGAGGACGCATATTCAAATGATATAATAAACAACATGTACAAAAATAAATTTTTTTTAACTAAAGCCTAGTACTCACCTAGCGTGAAATGAAAAATAAATACGTTCCAAATTACACGCGAAGAATAAAAATGAAAATAGAATAAACTTTTCCACGTGAATTTTTGATACTCACTTTGAATGAAAAAAAAAATGACAATTATTTTTAAACTGATTCGTCCTTTCTGTTTATAAATTTTCAATTTTTTGTTTTGAAGCAAAATATTCAAATCAACTGACAAATGTCATAGTTTTCCACGTTGCCTTAAGCTTTTTCCTGGTGGTTGTACATTGAGAAATGAAAATCATAGCGTGGAAAAAGTTGTGGAACATATTTGTTTTTTCAATCCACATTTTAGTACTCACCTCTCGTTGCGAATTTCATGCCAGTGAACCAGCAGTCACTTTTATATGAAATTTTCATTTTCACTTGAACTGAGTACTAGGCTTAAATAAAAAATTATTTTATGAATTTTTAAAGTATAAAGTATATTTTATGGAAAATTATTTTATTACAGCTGAAATTAACTACAAATAGCGGCTTTTGGGTATTGAGTTGTCCGAGTAGTTTTTTTGGTATAACAGCAACCTGCAAAAGAGAAATCAATGTTTATAAGTGTAACAATTCAGGCAGGCGATGAGGATTATTAATGTTCCAATTCCTTTTCATATTCAACAACAAATATTCGTAGTAGGCTATGTTTTTATATATAGCTAATAAACTGGAGCTAGAACACTTCACTTCACTTCGTTTCGAACTATCAAGTTAATCAGATAAAAAACTAATTTCGTTCTGAAGAATAAAGAGTTATTAAATTCATTGGTTTGTCTTATTAATAAATTATCTATTATTAAATAAGCTTGCTTAACAATATCATTAAAAGCGTTCGAGACATTTTTGGAATAATTCGATTAAAATTTGTAGAGCGGCAAGAAGAGTTGGTGACCTTATGCGGTGCATAGCAATTAAATACTACTGTGTTATTCTCATAGCACAATTTCACTTTTATTTAGATATGTATCTATGTACACACATATGCATTTGCACGTTGTTATTTTCAAAAGGTTTTAATTTTTTTTGGTTGTGACGATTTTTTTGGAATGGAAGAAAATTATTTTTTTAGGTAGTCATTTTTAGGTATGTACATAAGTATGTATGTAGATACCTAACAATCTAGTGTTCCTGACAGAAGACTGTTGGAATATAACTTGACAAACATCGAAGAGTTCAACATAATTCGGACCAGAACAATTAGAGCTCAAGCAAGCATATTTCATAAGACACTTCAAACATTCAACAATCTGCCTTCCAATATAAAAAATATAAATAACTTACATATGTCATTTCAAAAACCAAATATGTTTATATGCAAAGACTCATTAATTTAAATTACTAGAAAAATGTTTGAAATGTTTAAAACTATACTAGTTATTTTCGTTTCAACGTTTGCATATTGAATCGTATTTTTAGGCATAAATATAAAAATATGATATTGATTTTTTGAGTGGTTAGGTATCTTAACAAAAAAAAAATAAAACAAATTAGGAATAGGTAGGTAGGTTAGGTTAGGAGGGGCGTGCACAGCACAGAGGCTGTTGCATACACGGGGCCTATTAGTTCTTTGTGATCCCCTATTAATAAAAGCAGAGCTGCTCCTAAACTAATGTTTTATATAGACTGGTTCGTTTGCGAACCAGCCTGTGCTTACTATAAATTTTCTCATATTTGCCATTGAGACCTGCGTTAGATTTGTTTGGAGGTTCGGACAGTCGCAGAGCAGAAGTTTAATGGTTTCAATCTCCTCGACATCCTACAGAAATCGGGTGCAAATGCACCCATTCTAGTGGCCATTGTGCCAATGGTGATAAAATATATCGAGTTTCCTTTTCATTAATTCTAGGCCATTAACTATACTCTATTCAATTTATATTTGCAGTACAGGCCTTATGGGAGAGTTTTTTCCGAAACACTGGTGCCTACTGCTGTTTGCACGGCACCTTAACTTAAGAAATTGCCACTGAAATAAGAAAGAGAATAACTGAGTTACATTAAAATTGTTTGTGTAATCTTCTTTGAGCTCACGTACAGACCACCATGACCTATCTGCTCCATGGGTGAAAGCGAAAGGAGACTGATCGCCAATTTGCAACCAACCCTTATTGTGTTTATTAAAAAAAAAAAAACACTGAATCAGAGTTACCATTGTCGAGTTGATAGAAATTCATATAGCATTTTCTTTGGTTTGTGCTACGTAACTTTCAGGATTTAAGCTTTTTCGAGCTTTTGGTAGCAAATATTTTTCTGAGATTTGCGGCAATTTTTAATGGTACTACGGCAATCCTGTTAGAGCTTTAAATTAAAGATAGCTTATTGAAATCCATAATGGTCAGACTGAAAGGCAAATATCCTATCTTCCCTGTACTGCAAATATAAATTGAACAGAGTATAGGTAGGTAAGTTTGTACCTATATTAACATTTTTAAATTGCATTCTAATACTGGGGGTGGCCGTGGCGCGATAGTTGTGTGCTCGCCTGTCAACCTCATGATCACAGGTTCGATCCCTGCTGTCGTCTATGTCGTTTTAATTCCATTAAAAACCTTCTAAAGATTGTCATCAATGGGTTGCTGGTTTACTCATTACATGTTGTTCAGGCATAACACTAGCCGTGTTTTTTTGGTAAAGTTATCCGTAGTACAGTAGGATTTTATATGAAAAACAAATACAACATCCGCAGTAGGATCACTGCCGATACTCGAATAAACGTCAAATCTATATCTCTATCCGCAGCAGCAGTATTTCACTTCTCCTTTTATCGGCAGTGATCCTACTGCGGATGTTGTATTTATTATTCATATAAAATCCTACTGTACTAAGGATAACTTTTCCAAAAAAACACGGGTGCTAACAACATGTAATTGAGTTAAACTAGTATGCCTAACAAGGATGAATACGAATAAAATAATATGAATTATAAGTGACATAGAAATAAGACACGGCGACGGTATTTCTCCGCTTTCCGCTTTCAGCCGCCATCCCTGGAGATAAAAAATCTGGGACAACCACCTTGTCTCAGAACATCGTGCCACACATCTTTTCTATCCTTCTTTCTCTTTATTAACTTCCCACTCGCGCTGTGTTGAAATATTTAAAGGGTAATCACAATCCCTTGAGCGCGGGTAGATTATAAAAAAAAAATCTAATACTAATTATTAAACCAATAGGTAGGTACAATATTATAGAATAATGCATTTTAAATAAATTATGGAATGCAGAATTTTCAATGGAAGAAGTGAAGAAGTGAATTTTGAAAAGCAGAATTTTTTAGTGCAACTTTTTTAATATTAATAAATAAATAACTCACAAATTTGATCGAAATTCGTACAAAAACATTACAATACTTTTTTCTTCAATTTGGAATTGGTACACCCAATATCTTCTTTTTTTTACAAAATTATATTATGGAAAAAAAAACATTTTTTGTGAAGAAGTTTTTTTTTACTACATATTTCTTGCAAAAAAAGATAATTGATTTTTTTTTAATATTCTTTATGTGTATATCAAACAATTAATAAAATTGATATGCCAATTTTCACTTAAATTAATTTAAATTTATATAAATTTTCTATACGCGTGAAAATATTTTTTTTTTGAAAAGTTATATACTCGTACCTATACCAAATTTCTTTTTTTAATTTCTTTAAATTGTACATTATACAGGGTGTCCTTTAATTCGTGCATAATATTTTAGGGCGTGGTTATTGGGTATATTCTTAGAAAAAAAATCATTCTAAAGTATCGGCCTGTCTTCAATTTGTATGTCATATGTCGGGGATTAAAGAAAAGGCGGCCTATTTTGGTGTACCCAAACCCATGTTAACGGTAATTGCGCTGTTAGTACTAATGATATAAACTTCATTTAGGCCTTTATTTTTAGAAGAAATACCAGGCTTTGCAACAGTTTCTAGCAGTTTCTAGCATGTCCCGTTTTTACTGCCCATGCTAATTTTTTGACTTTGGGCTCAATTTTCTCCAGAAAATGCGCAATAAACATATCGTTTTACTATTTTTTTTAATGAGCGTAACAATGATAAAAATAAAAACGATGTCTACCAACTTTAACGAAAATATGCCGAGCCGTTGAGGCTGTAGTCAAACAGACAGACAGAATTTCGAGACCCACTTTTTTCGTCTTCGTCATCATATCGTAATGTCAACTTTGATCAATATCTCGAGTTCGATTTTTTTATACTAAAAAAAACTATATAAAAGAAATATTTGTTTCTTGTCTTTAATTATATTACCGTCATTTACTAAGCCAGTTGCACTCCTTCCGTAAAACAATTCAACCATAACACTTGCGCTTCAGGGAATGCCCATCATTTTTCCCTGGAGCTCAATTAAGTACTGTTAAATTCAGAGATTCTTTCTTTAGCTGTACTACGCGAATTTGAAATATTTTACCCGACCTAAAAGTGGTTGTTCCGCAATTGATTATTGCGTGTGTAGGCGTGAATGCTTTGAGGTTTTAATAGACTTTCAAGTGCTTACGGCAAGTTTTTCCACTCATTTGCCATTTGTATTTGTAACTCTACTAAAATTGACAGACCTAGCACTGCCTACTTGCGGGGCAAAAATACAAAAAATAAATAGAATAGCAGTAATGTTGAGATTTATAATCGTAAACTATTCGAGGAAACTAATTTACCTACAACATTTCAGAACCTTTCTAGTTAAGGAATAATGGATATTTTATTGGAAATCATCATAAAAGCAATACGAAGGTGTTTAAAGAAGAATGGTATGATTGGGAATGCGTAGGAAAAACAAATCGTTCTATCTTTTGAATCTTTTTCGCAAAATCATCATTTCATAAGGCTTTATGCCTTAAGTGATAAGAAATACAAAAGCTTTTGTGAATCCAGACGAAAAAATTAATTTAAAACAATCCTGAATGAGCTAATAAGGTGTAAAGACACCAAGCGTTCTGGTATAGAGTTCGACAGATAGGTCACTGTAACTTCACGACTGATATAGCAGTTGGAGTAGAAAATTACTATTCGTCAAGAAGACGAAAGATTGTGGCAACATCTTAAGTATATCTAGGGGCGGTACTTGCTAAATTTGTCTCTGTTAAATTTAATAATAAAATATTCTCTTTTTTAACTACTTGTTTTGTATCTTATCCTACTCTCCACTGTAAAATCTAGCGCTAATTTCAGCGCCACCACCAGGCTAGCGTTCGCAATACAAAATCACGCTCCATGATAATACTATAGGTTATATATACAAAGCTTATAGCTTATACTTTGGCTATTACTTTTTCAATACGCACTTCCAAATTTAGTTCTTGAGAAACTCGATGCACCGGTTGTAAAAACAGAGTTGGAAAATGCCCTTGCAATTATGAAAAACAACAAGGCCCCTGGACTTCATGGGATTCGAGTGAATTTTTGAAAAACAGTACTGCAAACTTTCATGAGTGCCTTTTATTATTCTTTAATAATAAGAAAAATATTTTTTCAAATTTTGTACAATCGCTTAGCACAACCGGTTGAAAATAATAAGTATCTTTCAAAGTGATTTTCGTCCTAGATTGTCAACCATCGAATTTCTAGAAGGTTTATATCTTTCTGCATTTTTTGTAGATTTTAAATCTATACAGTTTCTTGGCGTCTATACAAAAATAATTATAAACACTTCAGCGTCAGTTTACAATAGAAGTGAAATGTTAAGCTTTTCTGTTACTGAGACGGCAGTTCCACAAGGCTGTGTTCTCAGTCCTATTCTCTTCGCACTTTTCATTGACAATGCATACCGGAAAACTTGCCTGGCGGTGTTGTTGTGGGAGATATATGTAAATGTAAAAACACTTTTATACACCGACGATGCTGAAGCAGTAATGCGAAACTTGGAATATAAAAATAAACACGTAAAAATCAAAAGTCATGATATTTCAGTACTCGGCAAGGAGAAGACTACCAATAGAAAGTTGGCAACTAGTGGGCGGACCTTTAGAATTTGTCAATGAGTTCAGGTATCTGGTTTTGTATTATCCTACAATCTTAATCTGCGGGCACATTTAAAAAAAAAATTTACTAAATAATAAAACTAATGTAGCCTATATTTCACTGCAACAAAAATGTAGACACTAAATCTAAATTTAAAGTATTCAATACAACTATCAACTCCTGTTTCTGCTTTGCAAATCAAGTCTTTGGTTTCAGAAAAGTTAAAGACTGAACTCTTGAAGTGTTTTCTCTTCAAACGCATTTTCAAATTCTCTGCTATAGACCCTATTTATTCTGTACATGTAGAGGACGGAATTCCCCGAATTTACTGTAAAAATTTCAAAACAAACACACATGTTATAATAAAAATAATGAAGCGTTCTTACCTAAATCTTCAGAATCAATAACTAATATGCTTTTCGATTTCATTTGTCATTTTTAAAAGACTTTTTCGATCTAGATGTGGAACTAAGTTTATTTCTCAAAAACATTAAACAAGTTTTATTATGTTATCATAAGATAGATCAACATTTTTATAAAACCTGTTTGAATAGGGCACGGTATTCTGAATCTAGATATCTATATAGAACGTTAAATCATTTTCTAGTCTCTAATATGTAGTTACAGATTGACAAATTGCAAAATCAGCACTATATTCAAAATGTGGACTGAGATCCTATACCTCGATTTTATGCCACACAGACAATTCCCGGTAACTTAAATGTAGCTGAAGGCGTTTTCCACTTCCTCGCAGAATGCCCAATTTTACTTGAAATAAGAAGAGCTTCTTTCACAATCCAAGAAACAACTGATATTTTAAATGGAATACACGATTGGAAGATATTATCGCAATATTTTGTTCATGGCTATAAGTAGGTTTGTTCGCTGAGCCCTGAAATCACCCTGGGGTCCCAATAGCTTTTTGGACTAAATTAATCTTAAAAAAAACATTTTAATCCATAAATTATTGCTCAATTAATACCACGTAGGACTTAAGCCGGTATTCACCGAGCGCTCATAACTTAAGAAGCTCATAAACCTATTCACCAAGCAATATTAGTGAAGATCTACGAGCGCTCTCTTCGAAAGTTTTTTCGCTTGTGCGTGTGCCACGCACGCATTTGACTCGAATCCATGTGAGCAATGCCAAGTAGAAGAGTATTCATTTGGTGTCAAGACCAACATTCCACAACATTTCACAGTTTGGGTATGCCTGAACAAGAGAGAGTGGCTCTCATTTTCGAACTTCGAAAAACAGTGGTTGGTGAATACCCCACAGAAATTTCAAGTTAAGAGCCTCGTAAAGTTAAGAGCCGTTTAGGAGCGCTTGGTGAATACGAGCCTTAGTGAATAAAATACATAAATGGATGACGATTTTACTCACGGGCAATGAAATTATTAAAATTATTTTTTTTTAATTGGCGCAGAGAACTTTAAAATCTAAGTATACAGCATAGAGGAAATATCATCCCTTGAAAATAAAACGATACGGATCTAAGTGACAGCAGTGTTATAAGCCCGTCTCTTTTTATCCTTAGGTTTGTAAATTTTAAATTATTTCTTGTCTTTTTTCTTTACACTATAGCTTACACTACCTTACCAAAAAAAGCCATCTACTCGCCAGTGTAATAACTGATTTTTGGATCTTTGAAATAGATCCCGATAGAAAACAGGATCCCAAATTGTTTTAATAATACATGTTAATACTTAATCCAGATCCGGATCTAGACAGATTTGTGAATAATAAAACGCACCTAATAATACACAAATGGGTTGGCGCAGTTTGTTCCGCGAAGAATTTTTGTCGGATAAAATCGGAAAAACAATTGCTATAAGCTGTCAGAAATTTCACAAATAAAGCACTTGATCGTACTTGAACAGCTGTTCAGAAGAATACCTCGCCCGAAGCAAAAATCCTCCGAATCGTACAAAATCGGAGAAATTTCCGCTCCGAACGGATACCTCGCTAGGGCCGATTGTCTCTAAAGCAAATTCTATGATTGGTTTTATTAAACGAAATTCTTCTGATTTCAAGGATCCGTAGGTACACCCTGAAAATTTTATTTTTTTCTATATTTCGTCCTATCTATATAAATAAAAATGAATCGCAAAATGTGTTGCTAAGCGTTAAACTCAAGAACGGCTTGACCAATTCGCCTAATTTTTTTTTTAAAGTTTTTGTTAAGGTTCAAGGAAGGTTCTTATGGAGAGAAAAAACGTTTATTGCGGCGTTCTCGAGTTTTAATACGCTTAGCAACAAATTTTGCGATTCATTTTTATTAATATAGATTACTTTTAGTCAATGTTCGAGGTCCAACATCATTCCAACATTTACGAACTGTTAATGGTGAATTATGTGGCTCTTACAGAGAAGCCTGTCAGCGTTTGAAACTGTTAGAAAATGATGCTCATTGGGATCAAACTTTAAATGATGCTGTAATTTTTTTCAAAACCTCAACAAATACGAACATTGTTTTCTAGGAACATGCTTTCCGTCAAACCCAATTGATTTATGGATCAAATACAAAGATGATATGTTTGATAGAACGCAATAGACCATGAAGTCGATATTCACAACAGTTCGTTGATATCAATTGAAGACATGTGCTTGATGATGTCGAACAAACTATTATCTCAATTAGGAATGGCCGCGCCTAATCGCCCAATGAACGACGCTTTTAATAAAAAGTTACATCGTGAAAAACTGTTCGATCTCGATGTTTTAAGGGAATCGGTTTTTACTTTTTGGATGCTCCTGGTGGTACAGGAAAAACATTTTTAATTGCATTGATTTTAGTAACAATTCGCCTACAGAATGAAATTGCACTCGCACTTTCTTCGTCTGGTATTGCAGCTACATTGTTGGAAGGCGATCGAACAGCCCATTCAGCGCTAAAATTACCATTGAATACTCAAAGCAACGAAACTCCGACTTGCAACATTTCGAAGAACTCTGTAATGGCAAAGGTTTTGCAGCAATGCAAGTTGATAGTATGGGATGAATGCACGATGGCACATAAAAAGTCTTTGGAGGCATTAGACAGAACTCTCAAAGATCTGCGAAGCAATCAAAACCAATTCGGTGGAGCGATGATTTTGTTAGCAGGAGATTTTCGTCAAACATTACCAGTTATTCCACGGTCTACACCAGCAGATGAACTGAATGCATGTTTGAAGTCATCCATTTTGTGGACAAAAGTTAAAATACTAAATTTGAGCAAGAATATGCGTGTCGAATTGCAAAGTGATCGATCTGGAGAAATATTTTCAAAACAGCTCATTGACATTGGTAATGGTAAAATCCCTGTAGATGTTATGAAAGGCTGCATTACATTTCCTGTAAATTTTTGTCAGTCTACAGAATCAAAAACTGAGCTTATAGAAAAGGTGTTCCCAAACGTAGCTCAAAATTACAGAGATCATTGTTGGTTGAGTAAACGAGCTATATTAGCTGCCAAAAACACGGATGTAAATGAAATAAATTTCAAAATCCAAAATGAAATTTCCGTTGAATTAAGGACATATAAATCAATTGATTGCGCACCTAACCAAGATGATGTCGTCAATTATCAACCAGAATTTTTAAACTCATTGGATTTGCCGGGGTTACCTCTCCATAATCTTCAATTAAAAGTAGGATCGGTGGTCATAATGCTAAAAAATATCAACCAACCGCACCAACGGCACACGGTTAGCAGTGAAAATATTAATGAACAATATGATAGAAGCAACTACTCTGAGGGGAAAATATAAGGGAGAGGATGTATTGATACTACGCATCCCAAAGGTACCAACTGACGTACCGTTTGAATTTAAACGACTGCAATTTCCAGTGCGACTTGCTTTCGCTATGACTATAACAAAATCACATGGTCAGTCGTTGAGTGTTGGCGGCGTCAATCTGGAAAACCCATGCTTCTCTCATAGACAGTTGTATGTCGCCTGCTCTCGCGTCGGAAAACCGACGGCTTCATTTATTTTCGCGCCAGGTAATCAAACATGTACGATAAGGCATTTCATTGAAAATACCAGATTATGACTACTACTACTACTAAAGTCTTGCAATTGACAAAATAGGACACTTATAATTGTAAGTAATCGTTGTTTATCTTGGAGACATAAATCTATAAATATGAAAAGTGATCACTCCTAAATATGTTTTATTGCCGTTGTTTTAGAAAAAAAGGGCAGAACAACGTCTGCCGGGGAAGCTAGTACTGAAATATAATTGCATTATTTGGAATCCAGAATCTAAAAAGTTGATTAATAGGATTTAGAAGATTCTAAAAAAATTTTTGAGGCATACATTAAAAGATTTTGCATTAAACAACAAACAAAATGCACATTTGTGTATTATTTTTCTTTCCGATAGTATACCTCGAAAGAAATTTGAATCTCCGACAAATTATGTGTTGCGAACGATTTTCCGCTCCGAACAGATACCTCGCTAGGGCCGAACATAATTAATGTGAGACTCAAACAACAGTTTATCATCTATGTCATTTGATTCATTAACCCCCCATAATTTTATTCCATCAATACTATAGTCAAATAATATTGGATTTAACTTTCTACAAAACGTTAAGACAAAACAATAGTCACAGTTATTTAAGTCTTTTTGAAAAGCAATACCATTATTTTATTAATACCTATGAACATTTTTACATCCTCAGCAAATATTAGCCCTTCAGATACAGATAATACAGATGGAAAATCATTTATAAAAATGTCAAATAGAGGTGGGCCCAAATGACTACCCTCAGGAACGCCTGAATGTACTATTATAGTATGTCTCGAAATCACCTATTTGAACCATGGATTCTTCTTCATGCGTGTTGGTGAGTGAGCAATTAATACCATCGCGTTTTGTCCTAGTTGTACCATTGAGATTTATCAGGCCTGCTCGTGCTTTGAAAATACATCGGATCATTGAGAACTTCTGATCGTCACAGATATTTTCCTTGCCGGCGTCAAAATTTAATAGATGGTAGATGCTATGGAACCTTGTAAGCTGTGCGTTATGTAATGCTTCGTGTTTGTCTTCTTCAATAATTTTATCCGCCACTTCACCAAAAGCAGCATTGAAAATATTCCTATTTGATACAAAATCTTGTAGATTTTCAAAATTTCTAGCATAAGTGATGTTGATATCCTAGCTCTGGAACCAATATATATGCTGATTCAGTTTGTTGTTACCATAAAAGTTGAGAACGCTCCATAAAAAAATCATGTGGCAGCGCATCGAGTGTTCGAAAATTCAGTTTACTTTAAATTAAATATACATCGATTCAGAAATTAACTGTCTGTGGTGACAAAATATGAAATACCTTATTCACCCCTATAATTGAAATGGACTATACTTTAACAGGTGCCGTCTCCTGGAGGGAGGTGTACCTAAGGAAACACAAATATCCAACTGGCACTTTAGTCCTGTAGTCCTGGGAAAGTTGTTTGACCGTTTCCGTTAAGCCCGATGAAACTGAAAGGCCAGTTTGTGAGATAGAGCCGTAATAGGCAGGTGCTCAACTTAAAAGTTTACTATGTTCCAGTATCTAGGCCCAATTGAAATTAAATATTATATTATATTATTCCATTTTTTTTTACATTTTGTTAAAAATTCGAATAAAATCTTTTGGCAAAAAGGGTGTTCGCTTCTTAATGTTCCTATTAAAATTGTTAGAAGCATAGTTTGCGGATGAATTTTCTTAGCTTTCTCTCTTTTAAAAGCTCTAACAATCATGTTTAATCGAATTAAGTAAGGAGTTGCATAGTTTCGTAAAAATTAAAAGTTCGGTGGAGAAGTTTTAGTTTTATATTCTTCTAAATATTGCAACAAAATGATCACCCTTATTTCTGACTACTTTTGCACCTTCCTCGCTTGTTTGGTAAAGTTGAGGTGTAATCGGATCCAGTTTCTAAGAAAAAGAATAATGTACCCAGAAAAATGCAATATTCCACGTTTAACTCACGGTTTCTTCTTCAGAAAGCTTCTCAAAAAGTGGATGTTCTTGAAGATGACTGACCATCCATTTGTGAAGGTCTTCAACATCGGTTATTGTGTAAACTAAACCCTTAATTAGAAAAGAAAATTAGCGACCAGTACCATTATACAAGATTTCTAGTATTTCTTACTCCTTTTTTAAGAACATACGCATACTCCGAGAGCAGGGCATTGTTAATAATTCGCCACTTATGTTTTGCTTTCTTAAAATGGGGATCCGGGTAAAGGAAGAACATTTTGGAAAGTTGGGATTTCTTGAAGTAGTTTGGCAAATATTTCATAGCGTTTGTTCGAATACACGCAATATTTCCATAGCAACCTGGATTAAGAGTTCTCAATGCCTTGATTCGATCCATCACATAGTCAGACACCTTAACCCTGATTTCCATTCCTAACGCATATTTCTCCGGAAACATTTTTCCGAGAGTAACCAAAAACCCACCATAACCACATCCAATGTCAGCGAACTCCACGGTTTGTGATGTGATACCTGGATATAGGGTAGTCCAGTCGAATTCTTCAGGACAAGATGGGCTAAGGAAATAATAATAATGAATTTTTCCTGGACACCTTACTGGTTTTGCGATCTTACTACTCAAAGCAGTGGTCTGCTATAGGATTAGAATGGGCCCTCTGACGATAGTATCTCTTCTGAGGTAACGACAAGACAGCTCCTTCGTCCATAATTAACTGCTAAAATTATATTAAAAATTATATCACAATAATATGTTTTTTGTTTTATTTTTTAATATTTTACTTCAAATTATTTAAATCAAGGCGCTTAATAAATATCTAAACCTCATTTGTTTACATGTGCGAAGAAAAACAGAACGTCACTTTGTCATTTTGACAACTCATCATCACTCCCCTTTCGAACTGTTTGATTGGGTACGTTCAATAACAAAATCTGAAAATTTAGATCTGATAGATCAGTCGCAAGCCTGTTGGTTTTAGTTTGTTGGCTTTGAATCGAATTAAATGAGATCTTACATTTAAATTAAAAATTCAACTTAAAGCCAGGCGGGCCTCAGTTGCTCAAATGAAACATATGGGCTTATAAGGGACTCCGCGCACATACAACTCGATTTCAGCTAAAAAATCAGTTCCTTTCTATAAGCCCAAGAGAGGAAAGTTTAAGTTAAGTGTGACTGAACTGTTGCATGTATGCGCTGCTCTATAAACTGGTGATTAAACTATTTGTTTTCAATCACAGTTGCCAGTGCGCCTAAGGACACTGGCTGTTTTCAAACAGCAAGTTAATTTCTAAATACATATTATGATAAGCCAATTTTTGTTTTAATAAAAATGCTCCTGAACACACCTAATACAATGACAGTTCGTTCAAAAAACGTAAAAAGAAAAATCATGTAGTCATACGATACTAAAACCATAAAATAAAAATAGGTAATCGATGACGTTTACTTTAAAAAAGTATAAGAGTAAGTATGATACCAAATTTGATGGATATTTGCAAAATTGTCGTTTTAATCTAGTAGCATACTTAAATAGTTTTAACAAAGAATTGATTTGACTAATATTTTGCGCTATTATTTTTTATGAATTCTTTTCCAAAGTACGTCAGTTTATATAAAAACAATGGCGCAAAATTTTAAACAGCCTATTATTCAGGTATTAGAATGATACTACTTAACAATTTGCTAAGTTTAAAGCAATTTATTAACTTGTTCTTAATTTTAAACATTTTCTAACTATTATCGTACTAAAGCAATTTTCTTAATAAATTCTTCTCAACTTCTAAACACACCTAAAACAATAGCCGTGTTTTTTTGGAAAAGTTATTCTTAGTACAGTACGATTTTATATGAAAAACAATTACAACATCCGCAGTAGGATCACTGCTGATACTCGAATAAGCGTCAAATCTCTGTCCGCAACAGGATTTCACTTCTCCTTTTATCGGCAGTGATCCTACTGCGGATGTTGTATTTGTTGTTCATATAAAATCCTACTGTACTACGGATAACTTTTCCAAAAAAACACGGCTAATGACAGTTCTTGCAAAAAACTAAGTGAACAGACCTTTTGTGACGTTTGTAAATAGAACGACACTAAAAAAATAAAATAGGTATTCGATGATTCTAACTCTAATAAAAGGGTAGAGATAGTATGATGCTGAATTCGATTAAAATTTGTAAGATCGTTGTTTTAACTAAAGAGCTGCATGAATACATTCATTTGCATTCATTCAACAAGTACAGTAGTTCACTATATTCTATTCATTGTTATTTTACTAACTAGAGTACAGTGAAAATGAGTACCACTCCATAAGCCACAAACACTGTACAGTATTCGATCTCTGTTATCGAAATGAATACATCGTTTGAATTCTCTTCTATACGTGAGTGCTTGATTCAAACAAAACATGTGCAAATCTAACTGTCTTTAACACACTGAGTACACCGAGTACACCAAATGCACTGACCTAAACGAGTGCAGTTTGTAGTTTATCTCTGGGCTTGTATCGAGTGAAGGCGAAAAAAAATATTGTGTAAATAAATTAATTTTGATAAAATGGAATTTAATGACGTAAGTCATATGACATGGTTTTGCATATTTGTACGTATTTATTAATGAAATTCAAATATTTATTAGGACTCCACAAATGATTCTGACATTTCAATGGTGAGCGTAACTGGCTTGTTAAATAATTCAGCCATTAAAGCCAAAATAATAATAATAACGGAATTAGAAAACGAATAAAAAAATTAACAAATAAAAAATATAAGCAAAAATCTAATTCATTTGTCCCTTCTTTGATATAAATTTATTGATATCAACGATTTTTCTTCATTAGCACACTTTTACACAGCCTGCGATCGCCTCCGAGTCTTACTATTATGTTAAAGGATGTACGAGAAGTTTGTATTTGTTCAGTAGATAAATGAGTGTATTCAGTGTACTCGGTGTACTTGGTATACTCGTTGTACACACTGACGAATACCCATTCTTCATGAGTACACTACACTTATTGTTTTGGTATCAATGAGTGCAACATTCATTCAGTAAACAAATATCGGGTGATTCATTCGTTTTGCTTTTCAAGATGTGAGTGCAATGAATAAGGTACCTGAAAAAATATGAATGTCTTGGAACTGGTTGCAAGTCATTCATTGCAGATGTTTAGTTTTAACCTAGTTTCATACTAAAACAGCTTTAACATCGTACTAATTCAACTAAAATTTTGCGCCAATACAATAAATAGGGTTTTAAAAGTACGCTAACATACCTAATGGAACAGGGCTAAGTTCTTAAATTTTTGTTTTAAGGAAACACACCTTATCAACAACAAAACAATTATCTGAACTGTCAACCACTCAGGTTTTCTCACGTGTTGCTTTTGTTTCACATTTACAACAGGGAATAAAGTTCTTCAGTCAAAATCAAATTTATTTTTGAACAAATAAAATTAATTAACCTAAAACTTCATGCAAATAAGATTCCCGATCATACAGCAGCAATGAGTGATACCCTAGAAGTTCTTTTTACAAGTGACCTAAGTGAGCAACAATGGTCGTGTTGCGCCTGGGACTACAAAACTGCAACCAGTTTAATGGTCTACAAAGGAGGCGGTGCCGTAAATGCAAGATGTTTTTGCTTCATTGGCAACAGCCACATTATAAGCGCAAACAATGCCAAACCACTGTTCCATGTCTGGCCCATCAATAGCCAGGAACAGATATCTTCAGTTCGATTTGTGGCCCCTGGCAAAGCAAATGCACTTGCTATTAGCCCAGATGGCAATTATCTAGTTGCAGGGATTCAAGAGACTTTGTATATTTGGCAGATCAGCTCCGGACGAATGCTGGTAAATCTTTCCAAGCATTATCAAGCTATCACATGTATTAAATTCACAGACGATGGTTCACACTTCGTGTCTGCGGGTTTGGATGGAGGTGTTATCGTATGGAACCTAGCACAAGTCATCTGTAATGGAGACCATAATCAGGAGCCTCTGTATGCTTTCAATGATCACGGACTCTCCGTTACGGATGTACACATTGGAAGTGGGGGTATCCGGTCTTTCCTCTATTCTGTATCCCTAGACAGGACTTGTAAAATTTACGATCTAAGTTCCGGGACATTGTTGCTCAATGTAGTCTTTACCGAGAGTCTGAGCTGTGTTGCTTCTAATAGCCTAGAGACATCAGTCCATGTTGGAACGACAGAAGGCCAAATATATGAATTTTACATCAACTCCCTGCCCAGGACAAAGGTAAGTTTGAAATTGAATTTGTACAAGGAGGTTTTAGGATACTTTCTATTTTCGTATGTTGCTAAACAGTTTTTACTTCAAAGGAATATCACATGACGAAGGAGAATGTGAACAAATATTTGGGACACAAAGGCACTGTGTCTTGCCTGGCCCTCTCTGTTGACGGTGAGACACTTGTTTCGGGAGGAGAGGATGCGCAAGTACATCTATGGCATATACCAAGCAAGCAGCTAATCCGAACCCTTGCTCACCGAGGACCCATATCAAGTGTAGTCCTTTCGCTGAGGAAACTAAACGCCTTTGGGCCGGATAACACATTCTTAAATATGTTTACGAACAATCTCAAACGGATGATGGACTCAGCAGAGGCGGACGAGTCACATACAGTGGAAGTTCTAGTCGAAGACAATGACGATGATTGCCCACCCTATAAGCCAACTAATCGGTCATCCACTAACGCATTGACTACTATAACAGGAACAAACGCAGAGGAAGTAGAGGCGCTGAGACAGGAAATTAAAAAACTCAAAAACATTAACAGGAAATTGTTTTCAATTTCAACCAAAAATATACTCAATAGTTAAACACAAAAATACTGTTTTGTTAAAGTACACATTTAAATAACAAGAAAAAAACTACCAATCATTGTTTTATTTTGATTCGCTCTCGGAAACATGCATGCCGCTGGTCTTTTCTTCAGCCAAAGATTGACGGATCTCACGATTGGAATGCAAAAGTTCCTTGAGTTGAGCCATTATGTTGTCGGTGCGTTGCTCGATGAAATCTAGAGCTGTGCTCAGTTCATCTAGGCTGTCGTTAACCGACTCGAATTCTGGGAACAAAGAAATGATCTAAATATGAAGATTCTTTGCAGGTGGATGCACTTACCAGCTAAATCTGATTCGACAACATTTTCAATTTCATTTTTTGATTCATAAGATTTGTTGGGACTTGGATTATTTTCATTTTTAGGTGCCATTTCGACTCTAGGTCAGCTGACTTTGGATTTTCCATCATTTACGTCAAAAATTATTTGTCAAAACCAGATATGTTCATATTTTCGAGAGGACTGGTTTTTTTTTTTTTTTAATTTTAAAGTAGCGATTGAAACAGTGATGCTAATAGTAGGTGCGTTTTATTATTCACAAATCTATCTGGATCCGGATCTGGATTAAGTTTTAACATGTATTACAAAAACAATTTGGGATCCTGTTTTCTATCGGGATCTATTTCAAAGATCCAAAAATTAGTTATTACACTGGCGAGTAGATGGCTTTTTATGGTAAGGTAGTGTAAACTACAGTGTAAAGAAAAGAGACAAGAAATAATTTAAAATTTCCAAACCCAAGGATAAAAAGAGACGGCCTTATAACACTGCTGTCACTAAGATCCGTATCGTTTTATTTTCAAGGGAAGATCCAGATATGGATCCAGATAGATTTGTGAATAATAAAACGCACCTAGTATGTTTTATTATTTGCGGATCTATATGAATCTGGATAAGTTTTCAACACAAAACCAATTTGGATTTCTGCTCTCTATTTGAATCCATTTCCAAGATCCAAAAATACGTTTCTACACTGGCTTTTATGGTACGATAGTGTAAGCTCTAGCATAAAAAAAGACAAAATAATTGAAAATTAACAAACATAAGAATGTCATATACAAATTATTTCATTATAAGTTTATAACAATAAACATCTGAAATAAAACCCCACAACTTAATTTCAAGTCACTGATCTGTAAACATTCATTTATCTTTATAAAACAATTATTTAATCCGATGCATCATGCACCATGGTTCACATGTTTTGACATTTCTATACAAACTATCGATTACAAAGGGATAATTCGTGGTAGTAATACAGTTTTAGTTATACTAGGTGTGTTTTTTTTGCAAGTCCATATAGAATTGTAAAAAAAAACGACATCGGGATTTAGGAGAGCTTTTTTTCCATATAGCTGGAAGCACTCTGTACGCTATGACATTTGTCAGCTTATTGACGACTAGCATCAACCAATCCAAAAACTTCACTTTTGACGTCTCTGTGCAAATTATCGATAACATAAAAATAAAACTATTTTGGCATCACCATTTTTATCGGGTCTTAGATTAACTCTCGATAATTATCTGGTCTTAGCTAACTCTGTATATATTTAAGTAGTTGTTGTATTTGCATGTAAAGCGCTTAGTCCCAATGTCGTTTTTTTTTACAATTCTATATGGACTTGCAAAAAAAACACACCTACTATGATATTGTATGAAATTGTAAAAAGATTTTATTGAAATTTCGTTGCAATCCAGAGTTTTCATTTCCGAATTTCCATATTTCGTTTTGGTGAGAACAAAGTATCAATCGATTCTTCTTTGACAGAGATCAAATTCTTCAAATCCATATTTGAAGAGGGATTTAAATGTATATGAAATACGCACACCAAATGAAAAATTTCGATCTGGGATCGAAATACCAAAGGAAATCGACATTAGTTGTTCTTATATTTACTCGTAAGTGATTCCAATGTTGTTGTCTTTGGTGGAATTTCATTCGGGATTATCAAGAAAACACACCTTTTGTTTGAAAATTGAACTTTACATGCGGTCTCCACTAGCAATGAATCCAGAGCATGCTTTCATTATGGCAAGTAGAGACCGCCATCGCAGCTATATTTCCAAAGCTTGCGATAGAAAGTATGCTCTCATCGTATACCATTCATCGCTTGCATTATCACAAGGAGAACTGTCATATTGTTCTGGCGTACCCAAATTTAATTTGAGTGAGTTTGAGTTTTTCATGAGAAGAAAGCTTTTTCTTGAGATTTACGTTTTTCTTCCAAGTTTAAAAAATGTCTGATTTGAAATTGTCCATAGAACTCATTTATATTAATTCCTAATTTGAAAGTCTTTCAGGCGAATCTATAAACAAATCTTAAAGGTTACTTAACTTTAAAATACCTCTAAACAGCTCTTAAGTATGAAATTGGTATCTATAATCAATTTTCACATTTAAGTAACCTTACTTAAAGGCTTCTTAACTTAAACGCCATTATTTCACAAATAAAAAAATATGTCTTCCAATTATTTACTGAAAGAAGGTGTCACAAAACAGCTGTGTTGTATAAAATGAAGCAGCATATGTTATTTTTATGTACTAGATTTTCACATTCTTTTACGTTACGTGACACAACCATTGTTTAGTTAAGTACCAATGAAAAATCGATTATAGATACCAATTGAAGTTTCGTCATTTAAAGCCAAATTAAATATTTAAGTATGCTTAACTAAATAACCTCTAAGATGCAGTTTAAGAAAATCTTATAGATACGGCTGTTTGTATTTTGATCCATTAAAATTATTCACTATACCAAAAAAAGTATGCGATGAAATGCCCAGCAAAAAAAAATTGACAGTTCTTCTGCTCTCTGCTTTCTGCTTTGGCTATTGCGATTGCGATGGATTTATGGCTAGTGGAGACGGCGTGTTAAAACATCAACATCACCGCCGCCCATCGCTATACATAACTTAATTGGAACATGCCAGAGGAAGGTACGTGGTTCTGAAAACTTGAACTGGTCTTTTTAGAATTCCATTGACAGGTTGTTTATCAAAGTAAGCGATGTTTTCAAATCAAATTATATTTTGGAAGTGCAAGTGCAAGAGACTAGGAATAGGAATAGGAATCATCATAAATATCATTATCAAACATCAAGACAAAGACAACTAGTCAACTACTGAACTCAAGAATTTCGAGTTGTAAAAGTTTATAAATCTTAGTGTTCAATGGATCATCTATTAGTCATCGATGGGAGTGTTCTTGAAGGCGGTGGGCAAATACTGCGAAATGCTTTAAGTCTTAGTTGCATTTTGAAGAGACCTATAAAAGTGATCAAAATTCGTGCCGGTCGGCCAAAACCTGGTTTAGCTGCCCAACATCTCTTTGGCCTTAATCTTTTACAGCAAATAACAAATGGGAAAGTAACTGGCAATGTAATTGGATCAATGTCAATTGAATTCCATCCTTGCGAGATACAATCTGGGAAGTATTATGCAGACACCAGAACTGCGGCAAGTATATCCCTTTTGATGCAGGTTGCACTCCCTGTACTAATGTTTGGAAAGAATTCATCGGAGCTAGAACTTAAAGGAGGAACTAATGCATCAATGGCGCCACAGGTGGACTTCATAACAGAAATATTTAGGCCAAATCTGGAAAAGTTCGGGGCCACGTTCGATTTTGACCTTTTGCGCAGGGGATACTTTCCTAAAGGTGGCGGACATTGTCGAGTAACAATTCCTCCTGTTAAGCAGTTGAATCCTATTGAAATCACAGATTTTGGGAAAGTCAGCGAAGTATTCGGTTGGAGTTACGTTGCTGGTGTACTTCCCCTAAATATGGCAGAAGAAATGAAGAAAGGCGCAGTAGACATTCTTCACAAGTGTGGCACTGAAAAAATCAATATTGAAGTATATAAAGAAAGCCAACAAATGAGTAGAGATCCAGGGTCTGGAATAATCGTGGGAGCAGCCACAACTTCTGGTTGTGTATTAGGTTGTTCGGCTTTGGGCGAACGGAAAACTCAACCGTATCAAATAGCAGCTAATGCTGCAAACGAATTATTATCTTCTATACAAAACAGAGAGTGCACCGATCAATATGTTCAGGATCAATTGATTATTTATATGGCTCTTGCAAACGGTACAAGCATAATGCAAACAGGTAAACTCACTACTCACACCTTAACCGCCATTTATATAGCTGAGTTGATGACTGGCATTAAGTTTGAGACCACCGAAGACCCGCACACTGGTATTTCGTTGGTGAAATGCAAAGGCATTGGGGTTATTAACAATTTACTGTAGTTGAATTAAGATACTTACATATTTATATGTATATCTAAGTACATAATAAATAAATTACAGTATTTTAAAAGTAGAAATATATTCATGTATCATTGATATTAAACTTTTAAAATTATATCTTGAGGTTTTTGCTATACTTAATATAGTATAAAACCGGTTGCCCATGAGTGAAATTTGAAAAATGTTCTTTATTATAAGAATACACATTTTACAGTACATTATGCGCATGGTTTACAAATCACTATGAAATGTGTGCCCTGCCTTGCACGATAAACTAAAGGTAAAAGTTTGAAGATATTTTCAAGTTTGACAGTAATGAATTCTTAGAAAACTAGCTATTTATACTCTGTTCAATTTATATTTGCAGTACAGGCCTTATGGGAGAGCTTTTTCAGAAACACTGGTACCTGTTGCTGTTTCCACGGCACATTAACTTACAAAATTGCCACTGAAATAAGCAAGAGAATCACTGAGTTACATTAAAACTGTTTGTGTAATCTTCTTTGAGCTCACGTACCATGATCTCTCTGCTCCATGGGTGAACGGGGAAAGGAGACTGATCGCCAATTTGCAACCAACCCTTATTGTGTTTATTAAAAAAAAACACTGAATCAGAGTTACCATTGCCGAGTTGATAGAAATTCATATGGCATTTTCTTTGGTTTGCGCTATGTAACTTTCAGGATTTAAGCTTTTTCGAGCTTCTGGTAGCAAATATTTTTCTGAGATTTGCGGCAATTTTTAATGCTCCTACGGCAATCCTGTAAGAGCTTTAAATTAAAGATAGCTTATTGAAATCCACAATGGTCAGACTGAAAGGCAAATATCCTATCTTCCCTGTACTGCAAATATAAATTGAACAGAGTATAGTTTACTGGACTTTGTGAATAAAAAAAAAACTAAAGCTAAAACTTGGATTTTTAAGTAAAAGCTAGATTTTTAGTGAAACAAAAAATTAAGCTAGCTAGTTAAAGATGTTTTCTAGTAATAGCCAACGCTAAATTCATTTAGTCTAAGCTTGTTTTCCCAGCCTAATCTGCAATTTGTGTGAATAAAAATAGCTCAAACCAGAATATTATATAGTTAAAGCTACAAAAATTTGAAGAGTTTTTCGACTTGTCTAGAAAGCTTTGACTAGGTCTTATTTTCAGTATTCTCTTTAGTTATAGTGCGAACCCGCCCGAGTTTATAGGCATAAGAAAACCAACATTTTATAAGAAACGGTTGGAAGTTAGTGATGAGGATTTTCATAGTTTATTTGAATTTTCAAAAGAAAATGTGAAGTGGCTTTCTGATTACTTTTTAGAAGACTCAAGATATGATAAACACATTTTTTACCCGAAAACAATACTTGCCCTATAGAACAGATAGCAAGTTGTGGCAAAACAAAATCCAAAACAACCTTCCTTTAGGTCATACATGTACAGTATACAGTTCTAGCTAAAGCTACCTAGTCGAAAGATGTGAATAAAAAACGAACAGCTTAAATTACGAAGCTTAAGCTAGAATTTTCTGCCATAAGCTATTTAGTGTTATCATTTTTTTTTATTCACATAAAACAAAGCTTAAGCTAAAACTGTCTAGCTTTAGCTGCTAGTAAAAGCTATGACTAGTTGGCTTAGCTTCCTCCAAAAAAAACTAACTTTTTTTCATTCACAAGATCAACTATGTCAAATTCGCGTTCAATGAATGCAATTGAAGAGGTGTTGATGAACATTGGTTTTGAAAGTTTGCAAATTGAAATGACCAAGAAAAACATTGTCGGGTAAATGATTCTGTAATCGTATTGTGCGACTAGGAAACTTATATCTGTATTTAACGGTACGTCCAAATATAGGCTCGAGCGTAAATTGATGAGATTTTCTAGCGAAATGGGTAAAGTGATTGAGGGGAGGCATGAATGAAAAACAAAATAACATTCCGACGGTGCTTAAGAGATGGGAATTATTCCATGAGTCATCTGAATGAAAAAAAAGTAAAAGCCCTCTATAGAAGAAGCTAAAGCTAACTAGTCACGATATTTACTAGTAGCTTGAGCTTTGTTTTATGTGAATAAAAAATATACCTACACCAAATACCTAGAAAATTTTAACTTTAGATTCATAACTTTAGCTTTTAGTTGTCTCAAGCGCACAAACTCGGTCATATTCGCATAGCTTATTTCTAGCTTCAAATACATTATTTATTATTTTAAGCATTTTAATTTACTCAAATTAAAGTTTAAACCGAAAAAATAAATAGCATTAGCTATTTTAAAATAGCTATTACTTTTTAAAGTATAACCAAATCAGAAGGGGTGAAAAAATTCTTACACCGATATATAAATCCAAAGTATTTGGCAGCGTTTTTAGAGGTCTCAAGAATGTGATAATTCGCTGTTGACACACACAGAGTTCAGCAGAGACAGCTTTTCAGTTTCTTCGATGAAAGTGCCATTCAGAAACAATGCCATTGGGGCACACTTGCATCAACTATACAAGCATCATTGACTTTTCGAAGCATTAAACTTCACACGATTTCTTACACGCGATTTAGCAATGCTGGAAAGATTACAGTTTAATGAGATTATAGTTTGCTTATGCTGCAAGAAAGCGAAAAGAAATAATAAATGGAATAGGACATTGTCATTGTTAACTATTAAAATATTCATTATCAGTAAATTTAATATTTATTACATAATATAAGCAAATAGTAATTTTTTGGAAACGAAAAACTGAATTTTGAAATATTTAAAAGGCACGACATTCTTAAAAGATTTTGACTTACTAAAAACAACCTAACATTTAATGAGGAAGTTAAAATATTCAGAATTTTTATTAAACGTTCCTCATGTCAACTGCTTAACATATTTAAATATAAAGATATCTTCTTATATATATCTGCACCCATTGTTGACAAAGCTGGACTTTATTCAAAGGAAAGAATATTGTTTTTGTACCCTAATTTTACCATATATTTTATTTCCCTTTAATTGTCTTAACATTTTCTACTAAGGGTACTGCTTATTTCAGGTAAATCACCACACAATGACTATAAGCTGGGCTTACTTTACTAGAAAGAGAGTGTCAACAATTTGTTTTGGCAATAATTATCCATACTTTGAAAATCTTAAGAGTCAGCTGCTTTTCAGTTTCAGTTTCAGTTTCATTTATTTCATTTCATCTTTTACAGTAGACTTAAGTCTATAGGAGCAAAAGTTACATTTATTATATAATATAGTTGCACTATAACAAGCTAATCCAAATTTAGATTTAAAATGTTACAATTTAGAGCATTAGTTAAGTTACATTTAAAAATTTCTTTAAATTTATATTAACATTAACAAAAAATTTCAGATTTAGGAAAAAATAAATAAAAATTAAATTAAGAATTTTCAGCCAAATACCTAAAGATAACGCGATCAAAATGCTTACGTCCTCGAAGCTCTCGTATGTCTAAGGGTAGGGAGTTCCAGAGTCTGACAGCACAAACAAAAAATTGGCGCTCAGAGGCAGAGCAAGTGAATCTTGGTTGAATAAATACAAAAGATCGGATGGAAGTAGAGAACACAATTTTGTTATAAAGATAAGATGGCTCCTTCTTTGCTACGATGCCATTCAAAGTCTTTAAAGTATTGTAACTTAGATATGCGTTTAAGGTACAACCAAGTAAATTTTTCTTATACGCGGAAACATGATCATAACGCTTAAGATTGTACACGTATCGAATTATGTTGTTGAAGGCAACATTTAGGTTTCTTTTAGATTCTGAGCTATGACTGCAAAATATCTGGCATCCGTAAGTAATAATCGGGATAATTAAAGTTTTTGCTAAGTAAAGTCTAATATCTTGTGGTGTATGCTTCTGTGTGAAGGAAAGACTGCGTAGACATCCGTAAATTTTTCCCATAATGTGTTGTATGTGACAATCCCAACTAAGTGTGGAATTAAACCATATACCAAGGTTCTTTACTTTATCAACGTACTCGATTACCTGGTTGCCAATTTGTATGGGTGGAAAATAACTGAGATCAAGCTTTTGTTTATAAATTACCATACATTTAGATTTTGTTGGGTTCAACCTCAAGTTATTCGTCTTAGACCAACGATAAATTCTATCCAAGTCTTCATTAAGTAGGTAAGCACCGTTATCAATCATGCCTAATTCACAACTTAGGCGAATCTGTGCATCGTCTGCATACAAATCAATGGACGAGTAATGCACCTGGGTTGGCAGGTCATTAATACACATGCAAAACAGCAATGGTCCTAGTATCGATCCCTGGGGAACTCCGGAATAAAGATCTAGCAATCCAGAAACATTTTTATTTACAACGACAGCTTGCTTTCTCCCAGAGAGGTAAGAAAACATTAAATCGGCAGCTGAATCTTTGAATCGGAACAGCCTTTTCATTTTGGAAATAAGAACACTGTGATTAACCGTATCAAAGGCTTTCGAAAAGTCAAGTAATCCTAAAAATGATACTTGATCATGGTCAAGTTCGTTCAATCATTTTGATGTTTCGATTCAATTTGACATTTCCAGAAACTATCAATATAGTATACCTTTTATTTGGTGAAAAGAGGTTAATTTTTCTATAGACTGATATTTTTTACATCGCAGACATCCTGACCGATGATGAAAATTCAAAATCGCATTAATAAACATTCGAACACCAATACGGACATATGGAAGAAATTTAAAAAAAATATATACAAAAACAAGATTTTATTTTCGTTAACTTTAAAAAATAAAATGATAAACAGCTATTTATCTTGATAGAATGAAAAATTAATGCGAAATCAAAAATGATATTTTTTTATTTAACCTCCAAGCAATCTGTAAAAGCAAGTACTCACGACACGGGTGAAAATTGTTGGTTACGTTTTATTGTATGTATGCACCTTTATATTCGATGTTTTTCTATGTTCGTTTGTTTTCTTCTGTCAGAAATCAGTATCAAGAAATAGAACTCTGAAAACGAAAAGCTCACAACAGAGAACAGAGAAATTCCTAAAATCAACATTTGATTGTTCTTCAAAATAAAAAACAAAATCGTTCAATTTGGCAAATTGCATAAAATGTCCTCGGTGCATCTTATACCAGTTTCGGTGTTTTTGTTATTTCAAGTTTCATTTATCGGATGGTAAGAGTATTTTGGATTGTCCGCACAGCATAGCTATGTAATTGAAATATACCTTTATTCCAAATTGCAGCTACATTGCGGCGGTACTTCAAGGACATGTTGTGCCAACGGTACCCTACATCAGCGATGCTGCAACATACTCCCCCGAAAGCTGCGTTTTTGGCCAACTCATGAATGTCGGTGCAGCGCTATGTAAGTGTTTTTATGTCTGACTTTTTTCTTCCTATACTAAGCTCAATCAATTAATGATTCATTGATATGCTAATTATTATTGCATTTAGTGGGAATTACCATTTACATAAGATATCGTCAAGTACTTGAGTTATATTGCCATCATCCCGAGATGGGACCATCATTGCTGAAATACAACAAACTATCTGCTTGTTTCGGAGTGTTATCATGCTTCGGAATCAGCATAGTTGCGAACTTTCAAGAAACAAACGTTAGAATTGTTCATTTCATTGGTGCATTTATGTGCTTTGGTTCTGGCACTTTGTATTTCTGGATGCAGGTAAGAAATGGATTTAAATTGTGAAGATTTTATTGTAATTGTTTGTTGAAATCAAGGCTTTTATATCGTATATGATACAACCGATGGCCGGAACTAAACTAAGGGCTCATATAAGACTAGGAATGTCAGTTTGCTGCACAATTCTCTTTATATTATTGGCAGTGACTGGAATTATGTCGCATATTTTGTTTCGGGGTACAAATCCTCGAAAGTGGTAAGTTTACTTTTTATTTTAGTTAGCTATTGGCTTTCATTAAGTCTTGGAGTAAGAACAATAATTTATGCTACTGCGTAAATATACCCGAATAAATACTTTGATTGACTATAAAGTAAGGAATCTTTGCAGATACATTCCAAAATATTTTATTTCCTAAGATAGTTTGTCTTATAAACTTGTCAACAATTTGTGCCTAAAATTATGTTTGTACCATTTTGCCGTTTAGCAATTCTTTAAAACAACACACTAAAGAATCGCAATTATGAGCCAAAATAAATAATA
This sequence comes from Philhelius festivus, assembly GCA_963931855.1. NCBI lineage: Eukaryota > Metazoa > Arthropoda > Insecta > Diptera > Syrphidae > Philhelius > Philhelius festivus. The sequence goes on along the minus strand of OZ007556.1, from coordinate 3,069,179 downwards.
TCCAACATTAATTGTTAAGCCATTTGGACGAAACATTCTTTAATCATTCAGAGGAATTAATGTTGTTGTATGTATGTGTAAGCTCCATTTCCACATGGTAGGAACATCCAAAAAGAAAAAAAATTGCTTGCACCGTCTTAATAAATAAATAAAACAAATGCCATTTTGTTTTTGAACGTCTCGCTTGAATTTATTAATATTTTATAAAAGAATTTAAAAGTGGTAATTCAAAATTCAAGTGTGACCAGATATAATTAAATATACTTTGAAGTTGCCTTCTTTTTTTGTTTATCAGTTTGAAAAACAATTTAGTTTACATCAAAATTAAAACATAAATCAAGTATTTTATTATACAGAGAAGTTGTACCGTTATTGTACTTCTTTTTGATATCAATAAACTTACCATACTGTTTTCTAAATGCTCTTAAATTTAAAAAACTCAAAGAGATACTTTTTCCAAAAAAAATTTGAAGAAAAATAATTTAATTTTTTTGTAGTGTTTTTTTTTTTTAAGAGATCTCAGTGGGTTCTGAGATTTTTGGCATAAAATTTGGTGTAGCTGCGGTTATCGAGCAGTTTAGTTTGTACATTAAAGTGAGGTACAAATTTTGCAATTTTTTTTGTTTGACTTTAACCAATGTTGGGTGGGTAAATCTATTTTTTTTTTTACGTCAATTTAAAAGTAAAAGAATGATTAAAAAACATGATTATTAGTTTAAAACAACTTATTCTCCGGCTCTCTCATATTCGTTAATGATCTTCTGTTTGAAATTTCTAATCCATTTAATTGTTTTTCTGACGACAATCATATTCGTTTCCAGATTCACGTCCATATCCTTCGGATGTGGATATGGAACGGCAGAATATGATATGCTCATTAAGTTCTTATCTCGATACCATTGTAGAGTTTAATGCTTCAAAAACTAATGCTGTCTTCTTTAGTTAGAGGGGAACCCGCTCCCCATGCCGCTATCCATGAGGGGAATTGAGAGCGGTAAAGAAACTGAACAGATTTAAGTACTCGGTAAGTGCATCACAGACCAACTTGTGAGGAATGAAATCATATTTGACGTCGCCAAAAACGCCGCTAAGTATTTAGGTTTCCTTCGCCGATGCAAGAAATGTTTAACCCCTTCTCATCTGGCTCTATTCTAATTTCGTCCAAAGCTTGAATATAATTCCCATATGTGAGCATGTGCTGCAATAACCCACTTTCTTGGGTAGAATCCAAAATAGAGCTTTAAAAATGATAGGTGATAGAAGTTTAGTAGACAAATTTGCATCTCTAGAGAGATGCAGCCGAATTTTTCTTTTCTTTCATTATTTTGCAATTATTTTTATAATAAATGTTCTAATGAAATAGTCAGTCGCATTCTTCCCTTTTAAAAATTCAGCCGTAATATTCGCGCTTCAGGGAATGCCCATCAGTTTACCCTTGAGCCCAACTTCGGACGTACTACGACATTTTTATTAAAAAGAATGAATTTCTTGAATTAATTTGTTTGACATTCATCCAATTAAAGCATTCGAGCACAATTCGATTCGCATTGAAAATATTCAGTTCCAAGATTGTTGAAAATATGAAATTTGTTAAGATTCAACTGACATTACTCGAAAAGTGGCACAGTTATCATGTTAGTAAGGAAGTCCGTATGAACGGTTTCTTTTCTAAAACTTTCTTAATTGGTTGCATGATTCTTCGTAGGAATCAGTACTATCAAAATCATGATCTTCATGGTTGCATGGTTCTTCGTAACTGGCAGATCTATCCAAATCTTCATCTTCATGATTGCTTTTCAAAGGAGATTCGGAAAAGCCCAAAGATGATTTCACCTTCTGATTGCGCTTCTTCTTCATTGTTTTCAATTAATTAAGTATTTCCCATTGAATTTGAATACATACTCATGATATGAAAATAAAATTAAATCTTCATTACTTATATGTATCTCTAACTTGCATCAAGAGAGACTTGACAATTGCTTGGTTGCTCAACCGAAGTGGAGACTACTGCTGTTGGTAAGGACAATAAAGCAATTGCAATCTGCTTTACTAGCGGATGTTTTAGACTTTGAAATCGTTTCGATTACAACTCTTTCATCTGTAAAAAGATTTTCACTAAAATATTACAGGTACATATTTTTTAAAGTGTATTATGTAAAAAAAAAAAGAAACACAAAACCATCAGATCGTCACTTATTGTACTAAATATTGCCTTATTCACGTTACTTCTTTTACTTAAACGAGTATTCCCTAAATAAAATGTTAACTATTAACATGTTTCACATGAATGACAAAAATTTCTTATTTTACTTGCGATATATGTATATATGGAAACGAAATAATCGGTGTTGCTTCTGTCCGTTTGTTCGTCAACAGCCTAAACGACGGCCAATTTTCTTTATAGTTGGTAGATAGCATTTAATTGTTTTTCTTTTGAATACTAAGGCTGAAAACACACCGGATAAAGCAAAACGTGCTTTTTTGTTTTGTGAAACTACACACACCAAAGAAAACGAAACAAAACACACGTTTTTGTTTTGAAAGGGTTCGGTGGTGGTTGTCGAAAATACATGCCATTGTAAGAGAGCAATACACACCGAATGCAACAAAACTATTTCGAACAAGGGTCGTTGACGATAATTGCCTACTTTCTTGTGGCACAAAACACACCGAATGAAACGAAACATAGAAACGAAAGCAAAACAGAAAAACATGTTTCGTTGCCGGTAAACTGACCTGTTGTTTATTGCAAAACAAAATTTTGATTCCGTTCTTTTTATTTTCTTCTTTCATTGCATTTTACAGATTTCTTTGCTTCTACGTTTACTCTGTGCGCAAATTTTAAATAAATATGAACGTAGATGGAGAAAAGTTCATTTTTTTTAATTGAGGCAAGAAGTTTATCTATAATTATAAAGATAAGCTGTGGATTGCTACTTCCTACTATGACATTTGAAGATTGACAAGATTAAAAGCTTTTCTCTTTTCTTATAAATAACACCATAATGTCTATTTTGTAAACACAAAATTGTTATTTGTATTTACTTGCCGTAGAGTTATATAGAGTTAATCTTTCAACCGGAGTTAAGCTTTTACGATAGTTCGTATTTTGTTTCATTTCAACGCACATCAAACGAAACAAAACGTTTTGTTTCGTTTTATTCTGTGTGTTCAGATAATTTTTTTTTTAAATCGAATCAAAAAGGTTTTGTTTGACCCGGTGTGTTTTGAGCTTAAATGCTCAATTTTGTATAAACTTGAACTGTTTTCATTACTATCTTTGTTTCTTTACCTAAAATTATCGGTACTCACCATACAAATTAAATAAAAAAAAACGGTTTTCGAAAATGTTATTAATAAATAAACAAAAATGTTGCAATTAAGACATTACTGGCAGTACGTACCATTGCACCATTTTTTTATTTATGATATTTTCATTATCAGCATAATTAATTTTTATTTTACAGAAGCTTTTAAAAAAATTTAAAAACATCAAAACTTTTTGAAGTTCAATTTTTATTTGCACAATATTAAAAACTTTAAATTGGATTGAAAATCTGCAAATAATAACATGTTGGAGTTCAGGGAAACGAGCACGCTGGCAAAGCATCTAACTCTGCCAAAAACTTCTGGGTAAATAGCATCAATACTCACACCGAATTAGATTTTCTAAATCATATCCAAACAACCCAATAATTATAAAAATCTATTTACGAAATTTTCCAAAACCCAAGTTAAATTAATATTAAAAAAAAAATATCCGATCTTCCACCAAAAGCAAATATTATTGTTTAATTTAATTTATAAAATAGATCCAAGTCTCCGCAGCTAGGCTCGTTAATATAAGTACATATTACCACGCAATTCTTAATATCTGTCAATAAATAAATATGTATATAAATAAATCTAAAATATTTTCCCGAAAAAGTTATTACTCCGATAAAACAAATTACACTCCTACTTATTTCAGGTACCCATCTGATGGTGGTTGGCGCTTCCATGTAGTTAGTTCAGTATCCGAATGGATAATTGCCACAATATTTTGCTTCTTCATTCTGACATTTACAGACGAATTCCGAGATGTGGACTTGGATCACCCACAAGTGACACTCGCAGCCTATCGTATAACATTGTAAAAAAAACATAACGTTGGTATCGCTTCGGATACAACTTAATTTTTTATATGTTTTTCTTTTGAGCTGTGATAGTTTATACTTCTTAGTTTAAGAGACAATCTAATTTTTCTTTTTCCATTTCATTTTGTTTTTTTTTTTGCGACCATGTAAAAAGTATTTAAAAAATAAAATAAGAGGTGTAGCTTTACATTGAGTAAACATAATAAAAATATATCTTATAAATTTAATAATTTATTGTTATATATGTATCTATGTATATACAGTAAGTGTTTTGTCTTGATTAAAAATTTAACGTTTCCTTTCGCGCGAACGGTCACGTCTCTTGTTGCTGCTTCCTCTGCTGCGAGAGCCTCTGCCCCCAGAATACCTGGAGTGGTGCTTGGAACGGTCTTTGTCCCGCCGATCGCGATCACGGTCTCTGTATTTGTCACGGTCCTTTCTGTCAGCATAGTAATCTGAGCGGTCGCGATCTCTTGATGATTTCCTGAAAATCAAAATGATACTAGTTTTTAAGTATGTATTAAAGGGAGATAATGATTGATGTTACCTTTTGCGATGCTTTAAGTGCGGTGAGGATGATGGTGATCGTGAGTAATGACGTGATTTCTTTTTACTACTCTTTACGGGCGTCCTTGACCTGTGATGCCCTTTTTTAGAGGACCTACTCTTGTAATCCGCAGATGGCGTGCGTGATCTAGATCTGGAATGGCTTTTTGATCGACTGCGAGACCGACTTCTTGATCTAGAACGGGAACGCTTATCAGGGGACTTTGCATCCGATGGAACTGGCAAGGGAATTGTTCTTTGAATAAAACCACCCCATGCGTTATGAGAAGTGTCCTTGCGATCGACTGTAGTCACCGCTGGTGGGGTGTTTTGATCCTGTTTTTTATTCCGGGATTCCATGTATCGCTTTTTAAGTTCCTCCACGGCACTCTCAAGCTTTTCTACATTGGGCTAATGGGTGGGTATTATGATTAATAAATAAACTTATAAATATTTAAGTGTGCTTGCCTTTGGTCGCTTATAGAGTTCCATAATACGATAGCATATATCAATAATGTCATCTTCGGGGATTTTGAAGATACCATACCATGACGGATTTGCTGGGAGGCCTATTCCCAGTTTACGTGCGCTGAGGTAAATGCAAGCACAGGCAATAGTCTCTGGCTGATAGCGCATAAAGACGTCGGTTCTTAGAGAGTCATTCATGAAGTTCCATGAAATCTGCATCATTTTTTCGTGTTTTTCGTACTTCAACACTTGCAAGTACATGACAATCAGCTTGTGAGGGTGTTTAACGTGCACGCAAAAACCCAATTCTTTTAAAACTCTTCGCTCAGCTTTGATAACTTGATTCTTTAAATTGGTATAGAATTGATCAAGTATCATTGGAGTAATGTCTCTAAAATAAAGTCAAAATCATACCAAATGAGGGGAAAATGATTACATTACACAATTTTTTAAACTAACTTACTTTTGTACGCGAACCTGTTTGATGTGATGGAAAACATTTATGACATCTCGAATGCGACGGGGAGCTTCTTCGATTTTCGAAGCCAAGCACACGCAACTCATGGCCACGGTTTCCATGTTGTGGCGTACGAAACTTTTCGAATAGAAAAACCTCTGGAAAATTACTTGACCCGTTGCCATTGCCACTTGGGGCAAATTGAGGAGTATTCCCGCCGTTTGTATGAGTTCACATCCTAGAATTCGTAAATCTTTTTCGGTTTCTTTGTCCAAGCCATCGACTTGAGATGGGGTAGCGTCAAGTTTAACTTCTGGAATCAAGCTATTTTCCAGGGTTAGAACGATTTTGTTAAAAAGTCTTGGGAAACCTGGTTTTGTTGTTGCAGCCATTCCTTTATTCGCATCACCAGTTTCTTGGGCAACCATTTAAAATAGTTTTTTTTATTTGTTTCTAAATATATTTCTCACACTTTAAAAATTTAATTTTCACTCAAAAGAAAATATGCCTATAAATTTTCATGCTGAAAAAAGAATGATGATAATGAGAGAAGTGACACTGACGTTTAGAAGAAGTGGATACTCTTATTCATTTCACACTCTCCTTTTGCTTTTAAGGGCCCCACACACGATCAATATAATTGTATACAAAATCTTTCTATATAAAATCTATAGTAGAGGAACGAACGACGCGCCACCTTAAGAGGAGTTGAAGTTTTGATGGTAGATTTGTGGAGAGTTGAGAAATTAGAAAAAGAGATTAATAATGAAGGTTAAAACAAAATGGAAGATAGACACAAAGGGACATAAAAAGGTATTTTGTGCTGCCTTGGATGCATTTTCTATACAAATGAAAATTATGTAGCTTTTTTGCTTTTGCATAGAGAAAAAACGATATATTGTTCAGATGAAGGTTTGTATTTGTATGTACATTTGAGCAAGTAGTGTTGAATGTGTGTGTATTCAAATATTGGAGTTTTTAAATATAAGTATTGTTTTTTGTTGGTAGGAAATTATTTTCATTAGAAGTTTGAGAATTGGTAAATCTTATCGAAAAATAGAAATCTGAAAATATGAAATTGGTTTTGTGTGGGTTGCAGTTGCGGATTTCTTATCTCGTAACAAAATATATATGAAACATTTATGAAATCACGCATTTTGAATAAATACAAATGTTAAATCTTAAAAGCAGGGTTTTGAAATTTTTAATTTGAAATTCATTATTTTGTGAAGTTAAGCCTAGTACGCAGATCGAGACAAGACAAATTTTATCTCTACAATTTTAATCTCTACAAAACTTTTCCAAATCTCGCGCAAAAGTTTGAAAAAAAAATGTATGGGAGACAAAATTTTTCCCGATCTGCGTACTAGGCTTTAAATTTTAAAAAAGTAAAATTTTGATAGGAAAGGAATTTTTTAATGCAGAATTTTGAGAAATGAAATTTTGAAAACTCAATATTTCGAAATCCACATTCTCGACTTTATTGAGAAACTTTGTACTTTTCATTTTTTTTTAACATTAGGTGTGTTTTTTTTGCAAGTCCATATAGAATTGTAAAAAAAAACGACATCGGGATTTAGGAGCTTTTTTTCCATAAAGCTGGAAGCACTGTGTACGCTATGACATTTGTCAGCTTATTGACGACTAGCATCAACCAATCCAAAAACTTCACTTTTGACGTCTCTGAGCAAATTATCGATAACATATAGATAATACTATTTTGGCATCACCATTTTTATCGGGTCTTAGATTAACTCTCGATAATATTATCTGGTCTTAGCTAACTCTGTATAGATTTAAGTAGTTGTTGCATTTGCATGTAAAGCGCTTAGTCCCGATGTCGTTTTTTTTTACAATTCTATATGGACTTGCAAAAAAAACACACCTATTATCTAACAGATTAAGTGAAAGTATTTTTTATTTTTTCCATACAAAATTGTACCTTTTCCATTTTTGTTTTGAAAACTTTATGCTCGATTTTTTTTTTAAACTTCCTACTCAACAGTTTTGAACATTATCTAACAGATTAGGAAAAATTTTTTCACAAATTTTTTTCAATTTTTTTTGGAAAATTGTTCAAAATCTACATACTCGATTTTTTTAGAAACTTTGTACTTACCTTAGATTTAGAAAAAATGTTTGATTTTTTTTCAAAAATAAAATTATACTTTTATTTGAAAAATCAAAAACCACAGTTTGTTGTTTTTTCAATAACCGGTTTTCGGTTTTTTATATACAAATTTTTTGAAGTCTTAAAATACGTTCATATCAAACAAACTATATGTACATACCAACATGTACGTATGTAGATAATCTTTTTCCAGAAAAGAAAATCCTCTAGTTAAGGTGTTGTGTTACTTCATACTATTGTTTAAATTGAAATGAAATAAAATATGAGTTTAAAAAAAAAACAAGCATATCTAGTTAAGCCTAGTACGCAGATCGGGAAAAATTTTGTCTCCCATACATTTTTTGTCCTGGGACAAATTTTGTACCGGATATTTTTCTGAGCAGTGTTCGGGCGCAAAATTCATACTTTTGTGCATTGCTGTACAAAATGTCTCCACTAAATTTTGCCAGGAAAAAGAATGATACAAGCATTATTTTGCGGGACAAATTTTGACAGCCACCGTATTTCCGAAATTTATTTTTGTCAATACTGGTTTTATGTATGTAAAATGTGCTGATGCTTGTATCAAGAGGAGATTCCAAAAAGGTATGAACGACTTTTGTAAGACAACCCGTTCCAGAGATATACTAAAAAACACATTAAATTTGATTTCATCTCTCCAACTTCAAACTTTTGCGCGAGATTTGGAAAAGTTTTGGAGAGATTAAAATTGAAGAGATAAAATTTGTCTTGTCTTGAACTGCGTACTAGGCTTTAACACAAAATTTAAATTTTTTTCGACAAATTGTTTTTTATTTAACTGAGGAAATGGTTGACATTTCATTTCCATTTACATTACATTTACACAATAATTTACAAAACAATACAACGCAATTTTGCGAAAGTGTGTAGTTTAAAACGTTTTTCATTCCTACCACTACACTAAATTACTCTGTAAAAGAAAAGTTGGAAGGGGTGAATAACGTCGCATGTTGCACACAAGTGCAGTTCTTATGAGACAAGGAGATCTTGTTTCAAGGACGTTTTTTACACTTTTTTATTTCTGTGGTACCAAAGTAAATAACCGGTTTCCCGGTTATTGAATTTTAGAAAAAACACCGGTTTTAACCGAGATAAAAAAATCTCCGATGAAAACCGGTTAATTGAAACAAAACAACCTGTTTCAGTTTTAACCGGCCGGTTTTTCCCATCCCTAACAGACATACAAACGGAATTGCGGGACCCACTTTTTTCGTGTTCTCTATCATCGTAATGCAGTATGCATAGGAAATTTCTTCATTTTTTTAAATTTTACAAAACTGTCTATACCCATAAAAACTATTTTTTTGTGAAAAAGTAGTTTTATTTTTGTTTGAAAAATAGTTCTTATGTGTATTTCAATTAATTTTGATACAAAAAATTTCTGTTTTTAAATAATAATAAAAAAGACAGACAAATTTTCGTACTCTCTTTATTATTGTTGCCAGCCTCATGGCTTTAACAACTGTTAAAATTATCCCACTTTATTGATTACTATCCTACTCTAATTCTTAAGTCTCAACTCAAACGTCAAATTGTGGAATACAGCGCCACCAAAAGAGCCGAGTTTAAAGCTTATTTTTCTCTTGCATGAGACTACTAGAGTTTATATACAATGGTGTTACCGAACGTCGCAATTAAACTTACCTCTACATTATATCACAAATATATCTACAGCCGTGTTTTATTGGTTAGTGAATATACTACATCGCAAAATTTAACATGGAAAACAACAACAAACGATTAGTGAATAAAAATAAGCTAGTAAAAATTAGTGAAGATGGAGTTTCGGATGTTGAAAAGTAGGAGGTGTTTAGGTGGTGTCCGAAAAAATATATGTGGCATACTTGAGGGTGTGTTCGTTGGTATTTATTTTTTTATACTTTGCCTTTTCTAATCCAAAGTGTGATCGCTCCGAAATTTATAGAACAAATATTTTTTTCAAATGCAAAACTTTAATATATACCATAATTTCAGCTTTATACTGCTGCCATTAATTTTTGTCATAAAATATTGAATCAATTTACCCAAAGGCGGTTGGTTTTGATTGATATGTTTAATCAGTTCACTGGCATTTGTTCAAAAATGTCGTATAACTGCGGCATTATGCTGAATTTATATATGTAACAACGGTGAAAATTGCACATTTTAGTTGAATTAATACGATGTTAAAGCTGTTTTAGTATGAAACTAGGTTAAGACAACGATTTTGCAAAATTTTAATCGGACACAGCATCATACTTTTTCTACATTTTTATTGAAGTTAAACTCTCAGAATACCTATTTTATTTTTTTAGTATCGTTATAACTTCATATGACTCTTTAACATTTAAAAACGTCAAAATAGGTCTGTTTACTTTGTTTTTTGCACGAACTACTATTGTTTTAAGGTTGTTCAGAATCAATTTATTAAAAGAAATTGGCGGTTTCGCAACTGTTTGGTTTAAGAAACTAAAAAGTTTGTGTTTTGACACAAACTAAACGATTGCCTAAAATGAGTTCGCTATTTTGTGTAACATATAATTATATGCACCTGCGCGGACATTCAACCAAACAGTTCATCTGCTTTCTATAAGTATCCAAACAGTGTTATGCAACTAAAAATTGAATGTGCGCTCCGAGCCTTAGGACGATATTAGTTAAAAAATGTTTAAAATTGGAAAACTACTTTAAAGTTAGGAAATATATAAGACGTATAATACTACTACCTTAATAAGAGGCTGTTTAAAATTTTGCGCCAATGTCATTTTATTGATTACTTTGTTTTTGGTGCTTGTATTACTGCGCTAGATATAGATTGCCAATAAAACGCGCCTTACATTATACTCAAAACCAGTGCTCCACGCTCCTAAATGTTCTTTGTTTCATGTTATGTTATTGTTTTGTTCTTACGTAATATTATTTGTTTATTTTTCATGTTTTCTTGTGTCAGTGTTAATTGTAATAGAGTTTGCCTACTAACAACTAACACTGCACTAAATGATGAGCCGGTGGTATAACACAGTTCTCTGTGTTGGCAAACCATTGGTCGAAAAACGGAGCTTGCTATAAGCTTTCTTCGACCAATTATGATAGTGTAAAAAAAAAAAAAAAATCAATATCAATACAAAGTCATTATGAAAGTGCAATGAAAGAATAATTTTTACAAATACGCCAATGTGATAGAATAGGTCTGTTTGATGTCGGCGCCGCACTTTTTTTCCCTGAACACAAGCTGAAGTGTTTAAGCACTTTTATTGCTCTTGTTTATTCGCATTTGCACTGTCTTCGATATGTGTTCGGGCGTGTACTGAATTTGAATGGATTAACTTACTTTCACTCATTATTTCTCAAAAAAATAATAATAAAGCAGCAAAATTGAAATCAGTATGGAAAAAAATATTTTAGTTGCAAATTAAAAGATATTTCGTTTCCGAATTTGTAAGACAATATGTATGAGATGTTTTGTAGAAATGTACTAAAATACATTTTGTGGTACAACAGCTCGAAGAAAACCAGGACCTAGTGACTTACAATTCTCATCCATTCCTGTGTGCGTTACCAGGAATGGAGGGGACGTACATAAATTTCCATTTTCTATTTCAAAGGAAATATTTTCAAATAAATATACTTTGGCGCCCTCTGCACGAGGAAATTATAATTTGAGTGATTTAGAAACAAATACTTTGGGTGGCATCAAAGATGAATACCAATAAAAAAAATAATGTGAATTATAAGTGACATAGAAATAAGACACGGCATTTCTCCGCTCTAGTTCAGCCGCCATCCCTGGAGATAAAAATATCTGAGACAACCACCTTAAGTCTCAGAACATCGTGCCACACATCTTTCCTATCCTTCTTTCTCTTCATTAACATCACGCCCGCGCTGTGTTGAAACATTTAAAGGGTAATCATAATCCCTTAAGCGCGGGTAGATTATAAAAAAAAAAAATTATAAAATAAAAATATAAATATATAAGTTGTAAGGATGTTTCGCGCCCCATTTAAGATGACACCAAAGCATGATGCTTTATAAACAAAATGGCTTTATTATAAATAATTAAATTTATCAATTGGAACAGAAAAATAATTTTCCTTAAGCCAAGTACACATTTCGTTTAAATTCAAAAAAATTGGTTACGTTGCGACTTGCGAGAGAAAATTTATTTGGCGTAGCGAATTTTTTGTATTCGTTGTCGTATTACAGTAATATATAGTATATACATACGTCAATGTTTTTCGAAACAAAATTTTCGATAGAGTGAAAAGGATACAAATTGTCAAACGCCATTTTTTTCTGTAATTCATAGTGAGAATAAAATTTGTTTTCGTTTGAGTTACATTAAACATTTGTTTTCGTTTGAGTTACATCAGACATTTTTTCGCAAAAAAATCGCAGGCATACATACCTACATGGAGTTTCATTTCGATGAGTAACTGTATGAACATAGCTTTAAAAAAAAAACATATACCCACTCGCTTGTCAAAACGCTTATTGTGATTTCTCATCACTAGAATTTGATGTGAATGACGAGAATAATTCTATAAAATAAAAAAAAAAAACTATTTGATTCTAACAATTTCTCTTTTTCCAATTACACTACCTGTCAAACTCCGAATTTAAATATAAATACTTCCTGAATGCACATGTGACATACCAAAGTGTCACTCAAAAAAATGTGCACAAGTATTGGCACTCAACTTAGCAAGATAGATTGTTCCAAATATTTGTGTATTTGGTAAGTTCATGATGCAAAAAAGAAACAAGTGCATAATTTAAGCTCTTAAACTCATATACATAAATGTCTCTTTGATTGCTCTTTCAAAAACAAAAGAACTCATTTATAATCTACTGCGCAAGTTTTTACCAAACGTCATGCATTCACGAGGTAGATAAATAGACACAATGTTAATCGTGAAGATAAAGACGTACTCGTATATGTATATCTGCAAATATAAATGGGAAAGTGCATGATTTAACTGTATTAACACCGCTACATATCTGTTAAGTTCTCTTATATTTTTGAGAAACGACAATAAATATGTAGATATGTAGATATGTTGATAGATGAAAATGAATCCAATATGTATTTCTAATCTGTATCTGCGGTGAACGCAACGAATCTCAATTCTCTTCCTGTGACTGACTCTACGAGAGAAATATTCTTCTTTTTTTAAGTCCTCTGTGCCTCTAGTTTCAGCTGAGAAGAAAAAGAAGTAAATAGCCCGTCGTCGTCGTGTCGGTGTGTCGTCACGTTCTAGTGTACGCGCTCTAAAACTTTTAATTCATTAAAAAAGTTTTATAGGTTTTTGAACTATAAAATTTTATAAAGGTACTCGTATCTTCAGAAATCTTAAAAGCATTTTATCATTTTTGAATCAATAAATAAGAGTTTCGTTCGTGTTCAGAGTGAAGGTGACTACGAAAAATGGAGTTAAAAAGTTCCACCCCCCAAAAATAACATAAAAAATGTTCAATTTTAAATTCTGTACAAATTAGGGATGATTTTAAAAAATACAAGGACGAAAAAGTATCTATAAACTTCGCACAGTCTTAGATTAATAAATTTTCAAAAAATTCCTTAATTTATTTTTAATACAAATATGTAAGCAAAGCAAAAGTGTGGTGACTTTAACAATGCTGCTGAAAAAGGCAATATTTTCGAGCCATTAGTTTGGTTGTATTTTTTCATTTTGGTGTTTCAAAGAGATAGTTTTCGAAACTGGAAACGAAAATAGATATACTCGTATGGAGAAAGATAGTCAATTAAAATAATTATTGGAAAAATAAAACTTTGACCATGGCCGAGAAAGGGTTTGTAAATATAAGCTTTTGCTTTTTTGAATTTTCTTTCTTTTGGGGTGAACCCCCCGCCAGCTTGTAAGATCATACACATAAGGTTGTCGACCGGTCGATTCCTTGTCATTTAATGTATGTACATAGAATAGAAACATAGAAAGAAAGACTTTGTCCTTGTCAGTCAGACACACAGCAAAACAAAAAAACAATATTTGACATTTCAACACAAAAATTTCTTACTCTTTTACGATTTTTTCTTTTTGTTATTATTGGCAGCACGCTAAATATTATTTAGGGAATTCAAAAAACTTGACAATCAGCATGCGCAAATCTAACGTCGAACCTACCTTGACAAAAAGATATAATATGGAGATGTGATGGAGACTGTTTCTCATTAAGCTCTCTGCTCGAAAAAAATTCAGTTAACAAAACAGATAAAGAGAGTGAGTCAGGAGAGAGAGAGAGCAGTGATAATAATAAGAGAGAACACATTTGAATCGAAGTAACCGTGTGTGGAAAATATAAAATATTTTTTTTTGTATCAATGTCCTATATGACGTAGTCAATATTCAGTGTGGGAATCCAGATCAAGGGGAAGTTTCTAACCTAGAAAAATCTCACCGTAAATTGGCTGTTCGTCCTTTTTTAAACTCTCTATATTCTCATCTCAGATTCTTGAACGAGTGTTTATACTGTGAGTCAAAAATTTATTCGAAGAAATTATAAAACAGCTTAAATTCAAGTTTGCGTTTTCTATACATTGCTCTTAAAATTTTAAACTAATTTTAAAGATAAAATTGAAGACTTTTAATGTTTAATTAAACATTTTAAATTCGTTTTTTTTTTGTTAGTTGAAGCAAACATGAACACGTGGTATACCATCGTTGTTCTTGGAAATATAATACATAGTTGCAGACTCGTTTTTGGGGGAATGAACGTTGGTGCGGAGTAGCGCTTTTGCTTTCGTTCTTACCATCAAAAGCTTGTTCTCTGGGCCAAAACTAGATAATCAAAAAAAGTTTATCATTGTTTCCCCTAGGACGTTCAAACCTTGTTTTTAGAATCACATTAAAACTTCTCATAATACCAACAAATTATTCTTTAATCTGTGATGGTCCATCTGCCCAAAATAATTTTTGTATGCCAATTTCAAATATCATACTAAACGGCGCCCAATGTGAAACTTTTGTATATAAAAATGTCAGCGATCTCAACTCTGGTATTAAGGCATTATTTTTTAGTATTTTCAGCTGTTTTTTTTTTTGTGTGGTTATTTGCAGTTATTTTTATTAAATAAAGTTTGATGGCATATATTGTAAAATATTTGTCATAATAGTAGATCACTACTTGTTTTTTTTTTTTTTAATTTTTAATGTAGCAACGCACTTCTTACCCAGCTACCTGAGACCATGAAAAATCCTTTTTAATATTCACATTTTGTCTATTTCGAAATCATATTGCCTGTTTAAAAAAAAATAAAACTTCCTTTTTACCAAGGCATTGAATCGAGCTACCCAATTCTTGTATTCAGGTGGCCTTATGCAAAATATCTTCAAGAACTCTTCATATTTCTTGAGGTTTCTGATTGGCGGTTTCGTTTCACTTAAAAAAAACAACAAGATGAGACAAGATGAGTTTATTATCTTAGCTGATTTATAATAACCTTTTTTAATCTGTCCTGGTACTAAATTTGTGATAAAAACTTCGACCCATGCGGCAATTTACTATTAAAATTGTTTATCAATCAAACATTTTGCAAGCAGTATGTCTTGGTCTTTTTTCTAATTTTAAACTATAGAAACATAATTCATAAATGGTGTGTAACAATGCTGTTCATAAAAATTTAGAGATTCAGTATGAAATTACGATAACTGAATTATTTTACCGAAACTGGCGCCCAACGTGGGAAATTTAAATTAAAACATTTAACAAATTCCAATTTGACCTATTAAGTTAATAAGCAGCCAAACAATTTAAAGATTGAAGACACCATGCAAACAATTAACAAAACCTATTTTTCTGCCTTTGTTTTATTTGGGCCGTATTCTGTTGCATTTTGTCCCGGTAATATTTAAATGTTTTGTTTACAAAAAACACATTCTATAAACAAAATGTTGCCCAATAGATGTTATGTACGTTTAGCAAATAGATACAATTTCTTAAAATAAATTCAAACATAAAAATATATCGATTCATAATTTTATCTTTTGAGGCACAGTACTAGACAGCTACAGCATGCCCTTATGCGCGAATGTTGAACCATGTCTCTCCATCGCACAAATATCTGTCCTAATATTTTCTGAGCACGTTTACGGTACACGAACGAGGACGACAGTGGCAAATAGAATGATGGTGTATCTTTTTCTCGCGTGAGCAGAAAACTCAAGTTTTGCAATTTTCTTCTTCATGTGTAGATACAAACCCTCTGGACTGTGTGAGCTTTAAATGTAATTTTTTGCTCCTAAATTATAATTCATCTCGTGGAACACAAAAATAAATTTGTTTTTAATGCTTTTCCGTTTGCAACACTGTGTTATATTTATGTGTAAAAATAATATTGATAAATTAAAGAAAAACTATAAATAATAAGATAATCTCAACGCTTTAAATATTAATTTTTGATATTCCTAACTAAAGTACATATACCTACTTCTTCGAGTTGAACTATTCTCTTTTTTAGTATCAACGGCAAAAATATATGGTACATATGTATCCTACTAGATAATATAATTAAAGTGTGTGCTTTAAAGAAAAATAAATCAAAGTTAATAAATTCATTATACAAGTGGCAAGTATGTTTTCTCAGTGAATAATATCTAATATTACCTAACAACAAATCAAATTTTTTTCTTCGAAACAATATTATACTATAGATAGATATCCATAGAACGGCCAAACACAAAGTTAATAATTTATTATTTATTTATAGAAAAACAAAAAAAAATTGAATAAAAGCTTAAAAAAAATCTATATACATAATTCATAGATAGCACTTCGAATAGAAAAATTATATTAAAGTGTTATTAAAGGAATCATAAATTGCGTGTTTTAGTTGTTGTGTACCTACTTTACCTACATATTATATTAAAGTCGAAAGGCAGTGTGACGGGAGAAAACTCAAGAACAACAACAATAACAGGAACAATAAAATAGAGGACAATGCCTGTAAAAAAGCAAGGTATGTAGATGTTAATGTAAATGCACACAGTTCTGGCTAGACAATTATTTATCTATTTAACTTGAAATAACAATGAAAATTAATGTCGTGTGTTAACCTTTTGTTAATAAATAAGTGTCTTTTTGTTTTTGTTTAATAGGTATAGTAGTTTAAGGCTTTGGATAAGTTGTTTTTCAAGGGAACGTCTTTGAAACAATTCATCCACATGTCAGTTTTGTTTTTATTTATATTTAAATGGCATTGAACTAAAAAGTTTGCTGATTTTTTTCTCAAAAATTCTCTGTCTGCTGGCTAGACACATTAATTTTTCATAAATTTATGATATTTCTCCTCCGTGTGACGAAAGCGGCTAGACATTTTGAATTATTTATTTGAAGGTTAACGGTCGAAGATCGGAGATCAAGGCCGTATCTACTAAAATTTTTGAAAAGGAGATGTGAAAATTGTGAAAACTTAGCTGAACTTGAACTGCATAAAGTCACTTCTTCGTTATGGTGTTAACCAATTTTAATTTAACAATTTAAAATTAAGTATTCGCTGTTTATTTATTTATTAAGCTACACAATTTGTTCTAAGGCTAATTATCATAAAGAATATACAAATATTCCCAAGGAAGCGAATAAGTTAAAACAAAGTATAGACTTTTACTGTCTGGACTGTTTGTAAATTGAAAAGGTTTCTCATCGATCCGGTGTCTTCTAAATCAGTTATAGAAGGTCAAAGGTCGAACTGGTGTCTTCTTGATCAGTTATAGAAGATCAAAGGTCGAAAGTAGGGTTTTTGAAAAACATACCGGTACAATCTCCGCAAGAGAGAATAAAACAAAACAAAAAGAAACAACAACTACCACCCACAAGCCATCAGTCAACCCGTGACCACGACAAGTGGAACCTTGTCGAAACGTCGGGATTTAAATTCAATTTTTTGAATAAAATACCATCGCGGTAAGTCAGTTAAGAAAATATTTATAAAAGTAAAATACCGAGAATAGTTTGTTTTACAGAAAATTTGAGCTCTACAAACTTGGAGCACGTAATTCTGCAATTTTTTTGGTAGAATTTACTGTTTAAAAGTTATACAAATTCAAAGAATTACAACTATCGTAAGGTTAACAAGATTGTTCACATTCCTACACATAACCTTACAAATGAACCTTCAGGTTTGTTTTTGTATCTGATAACCTAAGTACACCTATTCCAAGTTAGTGTGGCAAGTTTTATGTCTTTATATCATCATTAATGTCCGCTTCATTTGTATAATTTGTTGCAACATGTCTTATGGAACATATTTAACATCATTTTTGATAGCTATATAATGTGATGTACCTACGACCGACGAACCAACAATTTCTATTCAATGCAAAACAAGAAAAGTCAATTCCTTGCTATGAAGCTCTTAGAAGTTTAAGGCTGCTTATATCCCCGTAAGACAAGCCAAATATTAAACTGACCTTTCGATTATTATAGATTTAGGAGAGAATATTGACCTTCTTTAGCATTTGCACATTCTCCTGAGGAGACCAATAAGATTTACTTTCGAAAACCCAGTAAAAGTTTAAACAAAATTAATCTCTACTCAAAGTTTATCCACTTTTGTATCTTATTCTAGCATAGTTCGACTTTTATGCTTTTAACATTTAATAATACAACTGCGAAAGAAGATTGTATCGCTGTTTTAAGATATTCTAGATTTTTTCGATCAACCAGGCACAATAAAGCTGTGCCTATAATATGCATATATGGGTCGTTTTAAAAAAATTAGCTTCTATTTGTTTTGCATTTCAATTTAAAGACTTGAAATTTGGCATGGAACTGTGTTTGTATGTCAGCATTATAAGAAAAAATTTGCAGATCGATTGATGGTAACGAATAGCCATGGTAATTAATAATGTGTAATCTCCGTGGCCTTTTTGGGATGTGATTTTCATGCTTAATCAGTTTTATTAATATTTTTAATGATGAAAATGATTTTTTATTTAATTTTGGGCCTTGTCATTTGAAAGGCCTTCTCTCAAACTTCAATTTTATGATATGCCAAAAAAAAAAAATGTTTTGTTGTCCGAATACTTAGTTGAACGAGTGTGACAAGATTTGGAAAAAAAAAAAAACTAATTTAACATTTTCGCTTTTTCACACAACTAAACAATTTTTAATAATTGTTTACGATGCATTATCTTATAGTACGTCAAAAAACCTTTAATTTCTTGTTTTATTATAATTTAATTATTGCAGTTAATTCCTTTAAAATTTGCATACAAAATAATTTTTTCATCCGAGCAAAAATTCAGTGTAATCTCCGTGGCCTTGTTATCTTTGTACCGTATAAATATTTTTTAGTCTAACTACCGCCAAAAGAAAGGTATTTACTCGTACTTGAAATTAATATAATTTGGATGACATTGAATTACATTTACTATATTAAAATTAGAAAATAGTCGATTTTGTAATCTCCGTGGCCTGTAATCTCCGTGGCCTGTAATCTCCGTGGCCATTTTCGTATTTGTTTTTTAATAAATGTTCTTTTAGTTTATAATGGCTCATATTATTATTAATTTTCTTATATTCTAGATAAATATACTGAATTTCATCATTCCTTACAATATTGGTAGGGTAAAAGTTCCAAGAAAGTTATGTGCCGTTATTTAAAATTATTTTTTTTTGTCTTTCACGCTTTTAAACAAAATCATTTTGTAAACAAACAACTTTTTTATTAATTATCTTATTAAATTTAGTTGCTTTCCACAAAATTTCAACTATTTATTGTTACTATTTATTTTGTGGATTATTGTTATTTTATGCAAGAAAAGAACATTTTTAGTACATTCGAAATTTAAAATTTAAATTTTTATCAAAAAATACTCGTAAAATGGAAAATATTTGAAATTATTTTTGCGCAACTCGGAGAACTCCTTTTCTACTTGTTTACAATAGATTTAGAAACTAAAACCCAAGAAAAACTGAAAAAAAAATTTTTTCAAACGATCAAAGAAAAATGTCAATTTTTAAAAAATGACCCATATACATATGTACTTAGGAAATCAGATTTATATTAGCATATTATTTGTTTATATCTTATTTTTAATCTGACGAAAAAAATATGATATTAAAGAAAGGGATAATTAAGGGAAGCATTTGAGATTGAAGAACTTTGGTGAAGATTTTCGAAAATATCACATAACGTGTTGACTTCTATCAAATAATTCGAAAGTTCGTGAAAATTGGGATTCGTAGTATTTTGCGTAAAAGACATTTCTTGAACTAGAACACCTTTGGGACTGTGACGAATGTGATGATGGAGCAACTCCCGATCTGAAAGAAAGTGTACATGTTCAGTCTGCGAAGACTGCAAAAGGGGCATCGAATAATCTCGAACGAGATTAGGTAAGTACTGCGCATAAGCTAGAATCAGTGGCCATGGAGGTTAGTGACAAAAAAGATATAAAAGCCTAAGATATGGAATTAGGGCATCGTCGCATGGGGTATTTTAGTCTGATGAAGATGAAGGATATAGCAGCTGGAGCTAACTTTAAGAAAATCAATATGAATAGGTGTAAGGGCCAAACAAACCAGAATGCCATTCAGGAAAATGGAACTCGCCCAAGGAAAGTTCTGGAACTTGTATGTTCTGATCTTTGTGGTCCCATTGATGTCGTTTCTCGTGGAGGTGCACGTTATATCATGGTTTTAAAATTTTTTTGAAAGGCAAACCAACAAGAAAATAAATTTTGTAACAGATCCTTTGACAAACTTCTGAAATAAAATAACATTCAACACAAGACGACAACACCGTATACATCAGAACAGAACGGTTTAGCAGAGAGAACTAATAGAACGATCATCAAAAAAGCACGCTGCATGTTATTGGAGGCTAAACTTGGTGTAAAGTTTTGTGCTGAGGCAGTATCCACTGCTGTCTTCTTTATAAACAGATCTCCAAGCAAATTGTTAACGGGCATCACTCTTGAGGAAAGTTTTTCTGGATGAATCCCGAATTTTATTCGACTTCAGTGTTTGGGTGTAAGGCAATGGTACATGTGCCAAAACATTACCGAAAAAAGCTCGATGCGAAGTCAGAATGTTGCACATTTCTGGGTTATTGTGAGTATACAAAAGGCCATTGCTTATACCAACTCGAGAAAGATAAAATCTTAACTAGCCGAGGTGTTGCCGATTGAACAAAAAGGAGGTAACCGAGCCAAATAATGCTAATTATTATTTTTCTCAGATGAGTCGAATTTAGTGGGGGATGTTGGAGAAAATGTAAACCCCAATATCGAGGATAGCCCAATTAATAGCACGAAATTGTAGAATCAAATAAAATTTCAGAATCCAGTGATAATATGAATGAATCGTCTTACTCCGACTTGCAACTTGAAACGAAGTGAACAATTTTCCAAGAGTATATTTTGTTATGAAAAAGTGCTTATAGGTCTTCTAGTCACTAGTCAGGTCACTGATTTTCCACAATATGTTCCGCCACCAATTATTTTTTGTATTTATTTAACCTATCTTAAAAGAAAATTGATAATATAATTACCAAATTAAAGCTAAGATTGGCCGAATTAAAAATCTACTGGTCAGTTGAAGAGTCTACTGTGAACTACCACAACGTGAACATTAAAAACGGGCGCAACGCGAGCAAAGTTTGCATTAACTAACACCCATTTTGATAATACAGTTTTATATGTGGACGTACTGTTCAGTCGTGTAATAATGATGCAATAGTGATTTGGCATTAGTAACTGAACATTAAACCGCTAGTTTGACAGATGCCACCAAAAGAACATGGTCGGCACAGGCCGCCAAAATCTACCCTTGCCAAATGAAAAACCCTTTTTTATAACACCCTCTTTTTTAAAGCAGATCAAAAAAAGTTTTCTTTCACTAATTAAAGGTATAAAGGTATTATTTTGATTCCTTTCATATAGTATAAATAAATCCAAAGAATTTAGAGGTTTTTAAAATGTAAAAATAAAAAAGAATCGCAATTGGTTTTAGATTAAACTTTTCAATAGCATGATTGTGTTTTGTTTAATGACCCATCTCTTCTTACATATACATATATTCACTCTGCTTATAATCCCCATGCTAATGCTCATTAATACCCTACCACCTTCTCAACTTCGATCTAATGTCAATTAAGAAACCACCCGTCAACTCTTGCATACAAAAATATCGACAATTTTGCATGCTTAAGCCAATATTTTGCATTTTAATCAGCCACTAAAACAAGAAAAAGTCAATATATTTTCGTTAAAAAAAAGAAACTCCCAATTAACCTAATGCGTCCTAATTGATTGCCTGTCCCATGTCTGTTGACTTTAAGATTCTTATTCGTAAGTACCTCACATTGTTTAAAAGAAGGCACATGTTGCTGCCCTTTTAGTTTAAAAAAAATAGAATAAACAATTCGTCAGACTTGAAAGAAAGAGTATCAAAAATAATCGTCAATTTTTAATCCAATTATTATTTTCCAAAGGTTAGCATATAAAACGCCCCCAACAAAAAAGGTTGGGAAATTGTTGTGTTTGTTTTAATATTTATAAGATGTAATTAGGTACTCTGGTCCAAGTTTAAAAGAAAAATTTTAAATACCTGGCACTAACAAAACTAAAATTACACAAATTGGGCCAACGACAGAGAATTAAGCATATCAGAATTTTCTTATAGCATAATAAAGAAAATGTGGCATTTGAGGAATGCATTTTGTAGACTCTGTCATTCTAGAAAAATTAGGGTATACATTTGTGGAAAATGGCAATTTTTTCATGTGGAAAGCAAAGCATTATGCTAAGTAGAAAATACAGTCGATAAAAATAAAGTGTTCAAGTCGAATTAATTATTTAAAAAAAATATTGTTAGAATAAAGCTGAAACAAACAGAACTCAACAAGCTTGACTTATTCTCAGTGAGTTAAAGTTATCGCTTCAAACCTTTGTTAAGTCGATAGATCCAGTGAAATCAGCTGCATTCTGTATTATAGGACCTGGATTTCTAATATAAATAGATGTAGCCAACAACAGAGGCGACTTTGCCAACTATACAGAGCAATTTCATGTACAGCAGGGGCACAAAGCCGTCTTCAGGTGTTAATGGCCAAAAACTTATTCAAGGAATTCCAAGGAAATTTCGGAACATAATAATCAAGAATCGATCCATCGATGAAGTCTTTGGTTTCACGAATTAAAGTAAAATCTTATACGAAATAATAATCTTTAACTTAGAGGCAAATTCACGTCCATCTCCTTTGAAAGTGGAATAACGGTATAATGGCTATATATTCCAGACCGCCAAAAATGGTGCTAAATGCTTAGGATTTCTATATCGATGTTAGAAATTTTTCACCCCTTTGATTATAAGGCGTTTATACGTTCAAAACTCGAGTATAACTCACATCTTTGGGTAGGTATAGCACAAACTTCTCTCCACTTATTGGATAGAATTCAGAACAGACCGTTAAAACTGATAAGAAACAGCTATCGTAGATTCATTCCCATCTCTTGGAACATCGTCGGAATGTTTCATGTACTACGGCCCCCTTGTTTTATCGCTTCTCTCACAAGCAATGCTCACTCGAAGTAGCCAGTTGCATAACTCTCCTAAATCAGTTCACCCGTGATACCCGTTTCGCTAGGAATGCTCATCAGTTCCTCGAGCCTATTTTTATTTTAATACGGTTAACTCAACTGCATTAATGTATAAGCTCTACGGAATGACTATTCTAGTCTGTTAATCTAAAACTCGTAGCAAGATAAGGAGATTTCAAACTAAAACAGAAGAGTCCTGTGCTCTTAGTCCAGGGTTGTTTCTTGTATACGGAATCGCTATTGACAGCAGACAATGCATGCGCAGTAATTCAGTTCAGATTGCAAGACTAAAAATAACAATACAAAAATTTGCAATTCGACTTTTTCATGGTAAACCAAGATAGAAAAAACACCCACTGCTAGAACAAATAATCACCTTTTTTAAAAGGTTTCATAATAATTGTGAGGAAACGTATAATGAACAAGAAACTAGCGTGAGCCGTGACCTCTGTAAGGAATATTATTATTCAAACTTATGACTAGCATAACAATTCTTTCCAAAACTCCAACCACCATAATAATTTGTTATCATAGCATTCAGTTAAGCATTCATAGAATTCAGTTAAGCTTTGCAGACTCGAACGTTCATATTTGATTTGACTTTTTTCCGGTAGCATGTCTATACTTCATAAATCCAGGAAACAATCTTGAGAATGTTAAATCCCCCACAATTCCATTCCTTAATTTTAAGAAATGACTTCGTTCCAGAAGGTTTTACACTACCCGTTGTCTTGTTTTGTTGTTTAATGGAACTCGTATTTCTTGTAAACCCCATAAAATAAAAGGAATGGCGTATTTTTTTTTAACTTTGCGAGTTTCAAGCTCATTTTTGACAGATGACAAGTCTTAATCAGACGAATAAAAATGTTGTTAAAAAATGCTTTGAATGAAAATAAAATAGGTACATAACCTTAATTTTGTTCATGTTTCGCTTTTTAATATCAAAGTCAATCATGATCAGTCGTATTTATTAAATTTCCTAGAGATACCCTAAATAGTAGATTAGCAATTTCTGATTTTATAAAGGGATTGCAATAGTTGCCTCCATACTTCAATGAATTAATAAATTTGAGTGAATTTTGGGGTAGGGTCAATGAACTTTTCATTTATTTGAAGATAACTAGTCAATAAATTGAAGTTTGAAATTTCACTTATCTTGTTCATTGAACGCGTCTACTTTAGAAATTTGAACGCAATCTGATATACCCAGCAGAATTACAGCAACAGCACGTGAATACATACATTTGACATTTCATTAAGTTTGCACTATAAACTGTATTGTTTACTATTGAAATTATTGTTAAATAATTGTGAACCCGACTGTAACCATAAGTATTTCATTCTTTAATGAGCATAACAGCATGGAGGTTTTATGATTGTAAAAAGACTGCAGTCGTGTGTTCGTCTTCGTCATTCACTTGTTCAACATAAGTCGATGTGCGACCACTTTTTTACTTTCCTAAATGACGTGTGGTATTAAATCGAAATGTTAAATTATTGCCGAATATCGATCGATTAAATTTTTATCGGAAGGATGTACTCGTAGCCTTATATCGCGGTCGTAAAAAAATTAGACCTGTGTTTATAAAAACCTAATAAAGTTAACGAAACCGTTATGGAAGAAGAAAAAGAAGAACTTCTAGGCAAAAGCGGTGATATTAACAAAAATCAGGAAATTGATTCAAGTGATGAAGAAGATTTAGAGGATCAAGAACATTCTCATTCGTGGGATGATGAAAAAGAAAAGAGTTCCGAAACAGAGGATATTCAACGTTGTGGTAATGTAAATTCGAGTGATTCTGATCAAAATCTTCTTGAAAAGTCTAAAAACGAAGAAGATAGAGATAGCGAGGATAAAGTAAACGTAAACGAATGTTCAAGAATTCAGGATAATATTGACAAAATCGAAACCTACATAGGCGAAAGAAAATCGGAAACAGAACTTGTAGCGGATGATAATTTTCAAACGGTTGAAGAACGGTCGTATTGGTCGTCGGTTTTTGGTGATAATTTAGTTATAAGTGAAGATGAGGTGATTGATGTTCTAATGGATAACAAGCCCATAACGAGGTTAGAGCCGCCGATGAATCGCAACGATTCTTGGCCAATTTTAAACAAGTATGTGCAGTGTATATGCTTCGAAATTCCTTGGCTCAAAAGTATGTATATGCATACATATATATGTGTTTTTACTTTTATTACTATATACTTAAAAATTATATAAATGTTTCCAATAATGACAATATATAATTGGCGATCAAGTCTTAGTTATGTGTCTGTTTGTGATTTTCAGTTTAAGACAATAACAGAGTTTTTTAAAATGCTCAAAACTTAATTATTATAAACCCATATTTCACATCTTTTTCACGAATTTACTTTTACTAAACCATAGAATAGGAGTTATATCTGGACTAATGTTTTCACATTAAAAAAAAGAAATAATTGTTTTTTTTTTTTTTTACAAAACCAGACGTGAGAGAGTGAGAAGTTTCCAATAAACCGTAGTTGAATAGGTAGTCAAAATTAAGAAGAATGACAAGAATAAGGAATATATAGCTAGAAGATAACCAAGCCCGCAAACATTCTTCTTATGAAGTAGTAAGTTAAGTCAACTGCGGAGACTGATTGATTTTTCTTTAAGCCAAGATTCGTAACAACATCAAGAATCTTAATTTGTCTGTTATTTAAAAATATAGGTGGTATTTCACTGATATCATATCACTTCTCGGATATAAGAATTGGAGGAGATTCTTCCGATTTAAGATTCAGTCCATTGGGAAGTGACCAGTTATAAATATTTGGTGTTGGTCAATTATCCTGACAATACAATAAGATCGTCGAACAGTCCAATTAGGCGTGACAATAAATGACGATTAAATAGATTGCTGTAGTAATCGACCAGATCTATTACTTATGCCAAAGAGAGCATATAAGAACAATAAGTATCGAAATTTAAACAAAACAACAACAGTGTGAGATATAAAATTGATTATGGCTCTATTTTGAAGCTATATTCATGTCAATATATCCTTCACAACTAAGAGTATTGCATCGCTTCTATGCCTTAAGTTCATCGTGTAGAAAGTGCCTACCATTCAATAGAAAGTTCTGTGTGACCGAAAGTCTACTGCCTAAGGCATGACAGTTGCGGTCATTAGTTAGATGTTGACGTACCCTTCTAAGACGCTATATCTTGTTCGATGATTTTGGACTGCAATAAAATGTATAGCACATTAGTTCTGCAGATTGGCACTTAGGTGTAAAAAAAATCTGTGAATAATATCACCGGTTAGTAAATGGCTGAATGCAAAATTTTTCATTAATTTCAATTCAAATACGATACTTGATTGCTAAAGTGTTTTTGAGGCAAGAGTACGATAACTTAGGCGCCAAGAAACTATAACGGTTTTTTGTAGAACAGTTCAATACAAGCATTTTTTACTATGGGAGGGGGGGGTCTATCTCCCCCCGTTTGGGCGGGAGGGGCAATTTTATAAAAAAGGTACTAAAATGGAAACAAAAATATTAAAAAATAACGGTAATACTTACAATTAAGTATTATACCTTTTTTTAAAGCCAATACTCTGATCTATTAGATAATTTTTAAATGAAGTAGAATCTATGCACAGTTTTTGAAAGAACGAGTTTTAAACTCAAATTTTGGTGAAAAAAAAACATAAAAAAAATGTTTAAAGTTAAATTTTTCAAAACTGCAAAGTTATATATTATTATTTTTCCTAAAACTCGTTGCTCTAATTTATTCTTATTCAAAAACTGAAAACTAGATGATTTTATTTCATCTAGTTTTTGAGAAAATTGAAAATAACTAAAACTACTTTTTTATGGGATATTTGCTTTTTTTGCTTGCTTACGCATTACGGCGTATAAACAGTGAGATATGTATGGGGGGGCATGCTGCCCCCCTGCAACCCCCCTGCCTGGGCACACTATAGGATTTGGGGTAGGTGCGAGGTTGGGTGTATGCAAGGTTTCTTTTGCATTTACAGAATCTGGATTTAAAGAAACTTTGAATTTATCCTATGGTCTATATCCAATGTCTACTAAATATATGTATGTACGTAGCCCAAAGTTGCACATTTAAAATGTTCAGACATGAAAATTTAATACATTATGAAAAATTCACATTACCTAGGTATTACTGTACGAATGCAGCAAATTTATATAATTCCTTAATTAATATGTATGTTTATTGTTTGTGTCTAACATTTTTAATGCTAATATGGTACAGGTTATTGTTTACCAAGGTCATTCGTTATTCAACCTTTGTAAGAGTGAAGTATTTTTTTCTTTGAATAAAGAATGGCGACTAAGCATCCACTTCTTCATCCTAAATTAAATAACTTTTCAATATTAAAAAAAAAATATTTCAAAAGCATCGCGTTCTTAGAAGAAATTGGTCTAATTCCAACTAAAGCGTCAACTCCCCTAAACTCCAACTCAAAAACGTGACAAAAATTGTAAGAATACAATATTATTATTATTATTTATTCATCAACCAGAGCATATTATACTCTTACAGACTAAGATACATAAGTAAATATATGGTTACAAATTTGTAGGTGGGTATATAAAATTCAAATTACATTTAAATGATTTACATAGTTAATCTTTTATTTTAATAAATAACGTTACTTAAATATTGCTTAAAACTAATGATTTAAAAGTTTCTCTGGTGCAATCCATATAAAAGTTAATCTCAGAGCAATAAACCCATCTATGGGCACATTTTTCCATGGGCCTCAATATTGGCTAGAGATTCGGTAGGTGCTTGCTACAATTTTTTTTTTGTGATCAAAATGCCTGTAAACACGGTTTTAATACATTGAACATTGAAAAATTGACTTGACTATTTTTAAGTAACACCTGACTTACTCACAAACTGACTGACTGAGACGCGAAATGCCATGCAATTCTACCTCCTCTGGTGCATTCTTGGTAGCCCTAAATGATTTGCTGTACTTTACCTACAAATGAACCACATTAACATTAATTCTCAAAATGAAATCACCGTAGTTAAATACCAAGAATACAAAATTTCATAAAAAGTAATTTTAGTAATTTTCGATTTTCTCAAAAACTAGAAGGGTCAAAACCATTCGGTTTTTTGTGTTCGATTCAGAATTAATAGTAGCATTGACCACAAAAAGCCAATTAAGCACTTCATTTTACAATTTTGAAAAAAAATTGGTCTAAACTTTTTTTTTTCATTTTTTTAACAAAATTTTGAGTTTGCATGCAAATTTTTCAAAAACTATTGACATAAATAATTTAATTTAAATTTACGATTATAGAACAGACTTCTGGCTTTCAAAACCGGTATTGTATTTTATTGTAAGTGTTGCCGTTGTTTTTTAATATTTTTTTTTTCAATTTAAGTCATTTTTTCTAAAATCGCCCCTACCTCCTAAACGGGGCGAGATAGACCCCCCCCTCCCATAGTAAAAAACGTTTGTATTTGACCCTTCTACAAAAATCCGTTATCAATTTTTGGCGCCTAAGTTATCGTACTCTCCCCGTTTTTGATAATTAAATCGAACACCTCTAATCATTCGCTGCTGGTAATCGCTCAAGCAATGCTCTGTCCTCTGGTCAGAGCTAAATAAGAACATCGCATATTCGTGCCTGGAGTAACGGCATCTAGTTGTCAGCGCGTGTAGCTTGATTTCGCTTTGGCTTCAACACCTATGGTCAGAGGGTCAAAAAACATTAATTAACCTTATTCATGTTATAATTGTAATAGATTTCTATGCATAAGTTGTTACATAAAGAATATGTTTCGAAACTTATTTTTAAATTCCTTTATTTTTTATATGAAAAAAGTATACATACTTGTATTTTTGTTGTTATTTTCCCAAATTTTGATTCATATCGACGTATAAAAATGTGTTAGAAGGTTTGCAAGAAGATTTTTTGGGGAAGATGGCCTAAAATGGCCCACCAAGGTAAAATAGCCCCCTTGCTAGAAATTGGAGAATCGAACAGAATTAGAAGGTTTTGGTAACACAATTCTTTAGTTTATCTGGCATCACTGACATAAACGAAATATTAGCAGCTTCAAGCTATTGTTTGAAATTTTACAGGTCAAACTGTTTCTAGCCATCTACAAAAGTAGAACCAATAAAATGTTGTAAAAAGTTTGTTGACAAAAAAAAATTATAAAAAACATTCAATTATGAAGAAAACAGTAAATGCATGTAAGTATCAAGTATTTCTTATTACATAATTTACTGAAATTAGTTGGCCTATAACTATTTCAGTGTGTTCGAAATTAAAACCAAAATAAAAAAACCCTAAATGGGCAAAATGGCCTACTAAGCCTAAAATGGCATAGTGTGCCATTTTATACTTACCCTTTATTTTTTTATTTTCCTTATAGTGAAAATGATTGAAAATAATATAACGATGTACAGAGAGGTATTAGTATATATATATTTTACCCGGACAATTTTGATCGTTGGAATTTGAAGAGTTTTCGAAAATTAAGTACTATAAATACTTTTTGAAACTTTTTTAACTCGTAAAGCAAAAAAATGTAAGTGTTATTGATTTAGCTTTTAAAAGAATATAACATTTAAGTTTAAATGTCACATTTTGTGAGATATGACACATTTTCCTTAGGGGGTGCCATTTTAGGCCACCTTCCCCTACTATTCCAAACACTACATATGTATATATTATTGAAAAGGAAAAAAAAAATTAAGCAGTGTTTTATTTTTGCCAATGATACTCTTACAGATCATCCCTTGGAAATAAAACGATACGGATCATAGTGACAGCAGTTTTATACATCTCTTTTTCCATATGTTTGTTGATTTTCAATTATTTCTTGTCTTTTTTCTTTACACTACCTTATTAAAGCCATCTGCCCGCCAGAATAAAAACTAATGGCGCAAAATTTTAGTTGAATTAGTACGATGTTAAAGTTGTTTTAGTATAAAACTAGGTTTATACGACGATTTTGTAAATTTTAATCGAACATAGCATCATACTTTCTCTATCCTTTTATTAAAGTTAAAATCATCGAATATGTAAGGACAATATGATCATAACTTCTTAACAATACCTTACAATATAATATATTATATACCTAGCTCTAAGTATACTATTTCAAACTTGTTATTAAATTATTCTAAAAATAAAATATTGTTTGAGAAAGAATATAAAATAAATGTTTATATATAGATTGGTTTCTAAACCTCTTTTTCATTATTAAGAAGACGTTATAACTCAGAAGTGGGATAAGCCAACAAATTGAAGATTGCAAATTGAATATTGGTATAAGATTAAACAAATTGAAGATTGCAAATTGAATATTGGGATAAGCCAAGATTAAACAAATTGAAGATTGCAAATTGAATATTTGGATTAGCCAAGATTAAACAAATTGAAGATTGCAAATTGAATATTGGGGTATAAAAGATGCATGGTGTAATGCAAACAATGTGGAAATTCCGATAACTGCAACAGTAGCGCAGCTTCGAGACATTTATGTAAGAAAAGAAGCTGAAATTTTGATTCAGCCTTCAGAAAACATTGAAATTTCCGAAAATTTAGAACTTTCCGAAAATCTAGAACATTCTGAACGACATGATATTCCGATAAGTTCTGATGAAAATAATATAATTCCAAGGAATGTTACACAGTTTGATGATGAAGAAGCTCTCATTGAAAAAGAAATTCGTATTCTTGAAAAGAAAAAGAAGTTAATCGCATTACGCAACGAATTGAAATTTTTAGACGAAGCGAGTGAATCAAGTAGAATTATTACACCTTCTTTCAAAGATATGAAGCACTCGATTCCCGAATATTCAGGTGATGATTCATATGATGCATATAAATGGATAGATACATTTGAACGCATATGTGAATCATTGAATGGTGATTCTTCCTTCCGTTTGAAATCCATCCGTCGACTTATGCGACCTGATTCCGCTGCTGAACTATTTTTACGAGTTGACAATTCCAAAACTTATGATGAATTCCGATCAAAATTTCTTTCAAATTTTGGACATAGTTACTCAATATCTGAAGTAATTGACAAAATGCGAAAAACCACCTTCAGCTCAGTAAAATCATCAATTATGGGTTACATTTTGAAAATGGAAGAACTTGCATCTCGTGCTAATATTGATGAACGACAGACAATCCAATTTATAATCGATGGATTTCGAGATCGTTCAAATAATGTGGCCATTTTGTATCCTGCTCGCAACATTACTGAACTGAAACAATTATCTCATCGCTATTCACAGCTACGTGAAATGAATTCCGCTCACGATACTGTGTCCCATTCTGTTGGTTTCAAGCATTCCGCTTCCTTAGCGATTCCGTCGAAAAATGAAACCAGATCAAGAGAAAATAAACAAGTTCTTTGCTACAACTGTTCCGGAGTTGGGCATTATTCCTCATCTTGCCCCGAGCCAAAAAGAAAACGAGGGTCATGTTTCCGATGTGGGTCGACTCAACATATAATACAAAATTGTTCAAAACCTGCACCTAACAACCGACAAGTGGCATTGATTGATTCATTCCGAACTAATTCCGATTCCGTTCAAGCATTTGATCAAAATTCCGAAACAAAATCTCAACATCTTGATGAATTAAATCATGTAAGTGTAACTTTTCTGCCCAAGAGTTTTGATTCACATAGTAACACATTTACATCTCTTTTTGATACTGGAAGTCCAATTAGTTTGATCAAACGTTCCGTTGTTCCCAAAGAAATTCAATTTGGACCAATTCAGCCTTCCGGTTTTAGTGGAGTTGGTAATTTCCGAATATGCACATATGGTGAAATTGAAATTTCTGTAACTTTTCATGGAATTGCCAAATCAATCAAAATTTATGTAATTCCCGATTATTTAATTAAACATTCATTGATATTGGGTCGCAATTTCTTGCGATTATTTAAAATTCGTTTATCTTTTATTTCAAATTCGCTTCCGAAATCCAAAATTGAACTTAATATTGATTCCGATATTAAAAAAATTAAAGTCGATAATCAAGTGTTACATTGTGAATACAGTAACTTGTTGGGAAAAGAATTAAGATTTTCTTCCAAATGTTTCTTGTGCAGTCAGCCGTTAGTTGTCGGCTTAGCTGATAGTTTATGTGGTAAACCTGAGAACATAAACTGTCATTTGGTACCTGATATTTATGCTATTGATTTAATTGAAACCGGATCTGAATCTTATAATATTAACCCAGACATAAGTCTTTTTCAAAAAGAAAGAATTAAAGAAATTATATTTTCCGATTACTTATGTGTTGATAATATTCCAATTATTGAACACGATTACAAGATGAGAATACATATTTCTTCTAATAATCCTATAAGTTATGCTCCGAGAAGAATGTCATATGCAGATAAAAAGATTGTTGAGGAGACTGTTCAAGACTTATTAAAAAAGAAATTCATACGTCCAAGTGAATCGCCTTACGCCTTTCCTCTAGTTTTGATTCCAAAAAAATGTGGCGAAAAACGCCAATGTGTTAACTATAGACCATTGAATAAAATAACTGTTCGTGATAGTTTTCCGTTACCACTTATTGATGAATGTTTAGAGAAGTTGAGTAAAAAAAAATATTTTACTACTTTAGATTTAAAAAATGGATTTCATCAAATTCGCATGGATGAAGGTTCAGTTAAATATACTGCTTTTGTTACCGCAAATGCACAGTATGAGTATTTAGTTATGCCTTTTGGTTTGAAAAACGGCCCACCCGTTTTTCAACGCTTTATAAACTACGTTTTGTGTCCATTTTTAAAAGAAGGATCCGTTGTTGTTTATTTAGATGATATAACCTTGGCTTCTGATACTATTGAAGAACACTTTATTTTACTTAAACGTGTTTTACGGCGACTTGCTGGATTTCGCCTCGAACTTAAATTTAAAAAATGCCAATTTTGTTATACCGAAATAGAATATTTGGGATTCACTGTGAGTCAAAAAGGAACAAGACCTAACAATCAACATTTAAGTGTCATTAAGCATCTTCCGTTTCCCTCTAATGTTTCCGAACTACAAAAATGTCTTGGACTATTTTCATATTTTCGTAGATTTTTAAAAGGATACTCTACAGTCTCGTTTCCTTTACGACAATTGATGAAATCAAATGTTCCGTTCAATTTTGATGAAACTTGTAAAAAAGTTTTTACTTCTTTGTGTGAACAATTAGTAACTAGTCCAGTCTTAGCTCTTTACAATCCAACACGTGAAACCGAATTGCATTGCGATGCTAGCTCATTGGGATATGGTGGCATTCTTCTTCAAAAACAAGACGATGAAAAATTTCACCCGGTTGGATATTTTTCAAAAGCTACTTCCGATAGTGAGTCTCGTTACCATAGCTATGAATTAGAAACGTTAGCCATAATCTATTCTCTTGAAAAATTCCATACTTATGTGGATGGTATTCCGTTTCGAATTGTTACTGACTGTAACTCATTAGCTCAAACATTAGATAAGCAGACCATCAATCCACGTATTGCTCGTTGGGCTCTTGCTTTGGAAAAGTACAATTACACTATCAAACATAGAACTGGCGCATTGATGGGTCACGTAGATACTTTGAGTCGATATTTTCCAGTATTAGGGAAGGATACACCAAATTCACTGGTTTCAATTATTGACGTTGATGATATTGATTTTCAGCTTAAAGCTACGCAAAACCGTGACGAACGTATTGTTCGATTAAGAGATAAGTTAGAACATGAATTAGTTCCTAACTTTGTTTTGGAAAATGGACTTGTTTATAAAAAAGACAAAAATGATCGTTTGTTGTTTTACGTTCCACGTGAAATGGAAAGTAATGTTATTCGTGAAGCACATGAAAAAATTTGTCATTTAGGTACTGCTAAATGTCTTGACCAAATTAAAATGAATTATTTGTTTCCGGCTATGAAAGAAAAAGTTGAAAGTGTTATTCAAAATTGTTTAAAATGTATTATGTATTCTATTCCTTCACATTGCCATAATCGAACATTGCATTCAATTCCAAAGAAACCTATACCTTTTGATACTTTACATATTGACCACTTTGGCCCACTTCCATCTATTCGTTCAAAACGAAAACATATTTTGGTCATGGTAGATGCTTTTACAAAACATGTAAAGCTTTATCCAGTCAATTCTACTAGCAGCAAAGAAGTACGTGCTTGTTTAAGTAAATCAGCCTTATTCCGTAAGGCGTTGAACGCCAAAATAAAAACGTCAGTGTGAATTTGGTATTACGTAAGGCGTTCGACGCCAAATAAACGTCAATTTGTCGATTCTCTCTTGTGGAACGTGTTCTCTATATTGTTTTTGGTATTCCGTTAGTCGTTTCCATACAAAAAACGGCTGTAAAAACGCCGAAATCTGTCGTCTAGAAATTTGATGACGACAGGAGTCAAAATATAAGTTTTTTTAAACTTATTTTAGTTTTTATAATTTAAAATTAGTTAAGGGTGAAAATAACAAATCTATAAGGAGTTACAAGAAAAGGCTCGAGTGCGTACCCAGCATCTCCTGCAAAAATGTATTTTTATTTGAACTGATATCAGTCACAATCACATCCCCAAAAGTATTTCTTTCTCCTCCATCATATGCATAATGTATATATACAAATATTTATATCAAGCGATCTATCTATATACATATACAAATATCTATCCGATTAAAATGGAAAATAAAAGAATTCGTAGAAATTAAAACTTGGCAAAGATAAAACGCCAGCAGGTATTTCCTTAAGAATGTTGCTTAGGCTTGGCTGGGATAGTCCCAAATTAAAGTCGTTCCCAATCCCTTTTGGTAGCTCGCTTTTGCAAAAAATCTAAGGGTATCAGCAAGTTTGAATATTAACAAATGCGATAAAATAAAAAATAAAAACTAGTGGTAGAATTACCTACTGCATATATTTTTTTATTTAATAACATACTTTGTGCCAGCCAAATCAAAAGGATTTGCTTTAGATAGAATGTACATACATATATCTTCTGCAGTATCAAATCTTTCTTTTCTTCTTCATCGTCACTGCTGCTCCAAGAAAAATAACTTTCTACACTGTACATTTTTCTTATGTTTGAAACAAATTCACACAAATATAATTTTCAAAACCAAATTATTCAATTTGCAAACAATTTGATATGTCAGATGTTTGGAATGTATTGTGGAATGTAAGAGCGAGAGAAACGCTGGCGTTTTAGTTACGGAATACCAAAAAAAAAACGACACGACTCCTAAAACGACAGTTGGCGTTTTAGAAAAACGCCTATCGGAATAAGGGTGAATATTTTGAATATTTTAGTCGACCTAGAAGAATTATTACTGATCGAGGTCCGTGTTTTACTTCCTTAGAGTATAGTTCTTTTCTTATTGATCATAATATTGAACATGTTAAAATAGCGACATCTTCTGCTCAAGCTAATGGCCAAGTAGAGCGTGTTAATCGTATTTTGAAATCTATGCTGGCTAAACTTTCAGAGCCCATTCAACATTCTGATTGGACTAAAATGTTAACGCAAGTTGAATTTGCTATTAATAATTCTATTCACTGTAGTACAGGTGAAATACCTTTTAAACTTTTGTGTGGAGTAGTTCAGCGGGGTCCTAGGATTGATGTTCTTACCGAACATTTAGATAAAAAATTTGAAGATTGTGATCGTGATTTTGATAAAATGCGGGAAATATCATTGGAGCAAATCGAAAAATCTCAGCAACGAAATTCAGATCTAATAACAAAGAAGTTTCGACCAGCAAAAATATTTACGAAGGGCGAGTTTGTTGCAATTAGAAATTTTGATAAAACAGTTGGAACAAATAAAAAATTTACAAGCAATTTTAAAGGACCGTATAAAGTTTATAAGGTACTACCTAATGACAGATATGTTATCAGGGATATTGAGAACTGTCAACTTACTCAATTACCATACGATGGCGTTATTGAATCTAGAAATATCCGCGGCTGGGCTGATTGGCGTAACTCAATGGATGTTAATCTTGATTCTGAGTGTGAAGAGTAACACCATTTTATTTATTGCATATTTTCCAATTTTAATACCAATTATTTTATTTAACATTTATTTGTTTATTATATTTGTAAATCTATTAAATTTAATGTATACATTTTATTAAGATATACCAAAAAAAAAATAATAATAATATTAGATTCCTTATAATTTATAAGTTGTTATGATCGGGACGATCATTTGTCAGGTTGGCCGAGTTGTAAGGACAATATGATCATAACTTCTTAACAATACCTTACAATATAATATACTATATACCTAGCTCTGAGTATACTATTTCAAACTTGTTATTAAATTATTCTAAAAATAAAATATTGTTTGAGAAAGAATATAAAATAAATGTTTATATATAGATTGGTTTCTAAACCTCTTTTTCATTATTAAGAAGACGTTATAAATACATATTTTATTTTTTTAGTATCGTGCTATTTATGTACAAACGCTACACAAGGTTTGTTTACTTAGTTTTTTGCACACGAGCTGTCATTATTTTAGGTGTGTTCAGAATCAATTTATTAAAAAAATTACTTTAGTATGATACTAATTAGAAAATGTTTAAAATTAAGAATGAATTAGTTAACTACTTTAAAGTTAGGAAATTGTTAAGTAGTATCATACTAATACCTTAATAATAGGCTGTTTAAAATTTAGCGCCAATTTTTCTTCGAAAAATCATCTAAACTTTCATGAATGGGTTCGTGAAGAAGCAAAATTTTCGAAGTGTTATAGCTCCATCATCAGGCGAACTGCTTTTGAGTAAAAAAAAAATCGAAAACATTCGTCAGAGTTATGGAAAAATAGACGTTTCAGATACGCACTACCCCCACATGTTATATATTTTAGAGTTAAGAGAATTAAGGAGTGTTCTGTTCCACTTTTTAATGTTCACATTAACCGAAATTAGTACAAACAAATGCCACCAACAATAATTTGTTTTTCGTCAAAATTGTCTAATGTACAACATTTCAAAATGCACATACATACATAATAAGAATCTCAACAAAATAAGCCTTTTGTTTTCTTGTTGTGTTGGGGAGATAATTTGTGTATCCTCGGTAATTTCTTAAAAAACACTTGGGAAATACACACTTAACTGAAAAGTTTTCATAATATAAATCGTGTTAAGTTATTCAAATATTTTCTACTGAATATTTTTCTCAAAATTGGGCAATTAGTAAAAAAAACGAGATTCTGTGTTGCAATTATAAATATCCTGTTTGAATTTTACTCTTAAAAAGATGTTATAACCTTATGTACTATTTTCTTTTGTCTTTGCAGAAGCTCACCGTGCCCTTGAACTGCTGGAAGACTATCACTCAAGATTATCTGAGCCCCAGGATCGAGCCTTACGTATTGCCATCGAGCGCGTAATACGAATTTTTAAATCACGCTTATTTCAAGCGCTCCTAGGTAAGTTGCGACAACTTTAAACCATAATTAAAAATTTGTCATCATCATTATCATACCAACTCAATGATGCTCTTATTAAGAATACGCAGGTATAATGTTAAAATCCAACACTTAGTCACATGTTCGTACAGATTTGCTTTTTCTTACTACTTAAAGTTGACAGATTTCAGCTAAAAAGTGAGGAAGCCATTTCCTTGTTGACAATCCTTTCTGATTTAAAAAATTCAAAGAAGTCTTATTTTTGATACGTACAATCAGAAAAATGTTGATGCCAACTTTTGTCGACTTCGACTTGAATTTTAAAAGACTGAATAACTTGCCCTTATAGAACCTATTTACATTATGTATTTCATCGCAAATTAAAAGGGTTTAACGGTGCACACACATGTATGTATTATAAACACTCCAATATAAATATCTAAATATGTACTACATATGTATGTAACGTTGGTAGAACATCTTAAATCAGTGCTTCTGTGTCCTGTTCCTGTTCTACTTATGCAACCGTTGCGTTTGTAAATATTTTTTTGCATTTTCACTGCGCTCATTAAAAGTTTTGAAGTGGGGAGATGGTTTTTTTTTGTGAACTTTACACAAAAACTTTTATTATGAAAACGTAAATGTTCAGTTCATGCCTATATATTGATGGATGCAGCTTGTCCTACTTACGAGGACAATGGAGAATATGGACATACTATTTAAGTGTGTATACGAGATGAGTAGATTTTTCGCTTGAATGGCTGTAATAATCGGAAAGTAGGGAACTAGTTATCTTTTAAAATTTATAACACATAGTTTTGGCAGCTATAAGACATGCTTTTGCAGATATTTTTAACATGTTAACTAGGTCTTAGACCCTTAGCAGTTCATTGGACCTGGGAATGAAAATAGTAATAAAATACTTTGACTATTATTGCGATTATGAAACAGTAATTTTATTTAATAAGACTAATTACAAATTACATATTTCGTTATGTAACATGATTTCAAACACACCGTTAAATCGTTGCTTTTAAATTTTAAGGTTAAAATTTGATGTAAACTTGATGTGTTAGAGCAAATCTATGATCAGATTGAATTCATAGAAAAAACGTGTGAATATTGAAAAAGAAAAGGCCCTCATAATGAACGAACTTGAGGATTCAGGGATGACTAGAAGTTGAAAATCAACTTCAGTAATCAGGTTAGGGCTCCGCTGTTTTATAGCATCTGGCTTGACAGCAGGGTAAATGTGATCATGTGATCACATGGCCGATGATTGGTTATAGGTGCCCGTTGTAGTTCAACGTTAGCACATCTCAAATTGATATTTCGGTTCCGATGTTCGATAGGGAGAGTTTAATATTGCTGTTTCGATTGGTTTCACTCTTATTCTGAAATCCAATGGAACGGTGATAACCACTTCTACTCAACTTTGAAATTTCGTCTTTGTATTAATTATTCGTCTTGTTGGTGAAAATCTGCGACGGTTATTTATTATTTTTATATTTTGGAATAAATAATTTATTTCCGAACGAACTAAATTTTAGCAAACACAAACGATTACGAAAGCAAATCAAGCAAGAAAGCTGCTGCCGCCGGGTCTTACTTTTGAGTATGTAACGGGTGATTTTTTAAGAGCTTGAGAACTTTTTAAAAAAAAAAACGCATAAAGTTTGCAAAATCTCATCGATTCTTTATTTAAAACGTTAGATTGGTCCATGACATTTACTTTTTGAAGATAATTTCATTTAAATGTTGACCGCGGCTGCGTCTTAGGTGGTCCATTCGGAAAGTCCAATTTTGGGTAACTTTTTCGAGCATTTCGGCCGGAATAGCCCGAATTTCTTCGGAAATGTTGTCTTCCAAAGCTGGAATAGTTGCTGGCTTATTTGTGTAGACTTTAGACTTGACGTAGCCCCACAAAAAATAGTCTAAAGGCGTCAAATCGCATGATCTTGGTGGCCAACTTACCGGTCCATTCCTTGAGATGAATTGTTCTCCGAAGTTTTCCCTCAAAATGGCCATAGAATCGCGAGCTGTGTGGCATGTAGCGCCATCTTGTTGAAACCACATGTCAACCAAGTTCAGTTCTTCCATTTTTGGCAACAAAAAGTTTGTTAGCATTGTTTGCCGCAAGGACAATTAGCAAAAAAAAGAAAAGAAAAAATCAATTGATTGTATCCTCCGCAGTCAATCCGTTGCGAAGTCAAATCTAAAATTTATTTCCGGTGTATGTTAAGACCACTCAAATAAGTTTAGCACGAATGCGTACACCGACCACCACCAACAAGCTTAACCAATTTAAGTTTCTTAAATTAAAAAAAGACGAAGGTTTTCCTTTCAAAGGATTAACAAATTTGTTTTATTTTGCTTAAGTTTTGTCTTAATAACACGAATTCAAAATGCCAATTAAATTTCACAATCATTATTCTCATGATGAAACCTCTGCATACAAAACAGCTGGGATGTCCGTTGGTACAGCTATAGAGATCAATGCCCTATAGAGGGATTCCTCATCTGTACAAAATATTAACTTCC
The DNA here is from genome assembly GCA_963931855.1 of Philhelius festivus. NCBI lineage: Eukaryota > Metazoa > Arthropoda > Insecta > Diptera > Syrphidae > Philhelius > Philhelius festivus. The sequence goes on along the minus strand of OZ007556.1, from coordinate 3,028,918 downwards.
CGCTCCTCTCGTCTTCATTTTTGCTGATATTCAACGTCATCTACTTGGTGGACCATCAATCGTTGCTAGCATACATACACAAAAAAAACATCGCATGGTGGGAGGAGACAAAGTTCAAACGTCGAAGCCCATTTTCGGAGTTGACACCTACTATTGTCAATTTTATGAGTGTCGATGGCTTTCATCTCTCATGATCTCCCAATTTTGGCTATGCGGTATGTAAATCGATGATAAAAAAAAGTGCATGTATGAAGTCGGACTTTTGTTTTGCCGTCGGTTTTGAACATTTGACTTCGTTCGAATGCCAATTCCAACGGATATCAGAACAAAGTGTAACTATTTCAACTTGACTGCATGTTGCGCTGCAACATCCTGGCGGGCCGCAGGGAAAGTGTCCAAATGATGACTTCGCAGGTTGTTTATGGGGTGATAGATCCTCGTCGGGTAACAGGTGTGTAGGTACATGAAAGAAGAAAATAGGTAGGTATGGTGAATGGTGTGTGGCAATAATAGATTATTAAGGTTATAGAGATTTATAATTGATATTTATTAATTGAATTAAAATTATATAGTTGTGGTAGGATTAACATATAATTGATTTTTAATGTGTGTGTGTGGGGGGTGGTATGCTTGAATCGTTTAGCATTGGTAGAAAACTAAGTTTTGTTACAGGGCGTTTAAATGAGCTGGTTGCAGTCTTGACTGTTACGACACGAATTTTGCCATCAGCTCCCGGATGAGTTTCCGTGATTCTGCCAAGTCGCCAAAGAGTTGGGGGCGTCTGCTCATCAGGCAAGAGCACTAAATGTCCAACTTTAAGTTCATTGTTTGGTGTGAGCCATTTTGAACGCTTTTGTAGTCGAACCAAGTATTCAGACTTCCACCTTTTCCAAATATCTTGGTGAATTTTTTGCAAAAGCTGCCATCTATCCAAATGGGACTCTTTACTTGTTGTAAGTTCTTTTTCCGGTGCAGTATTTAATGCTGCTCCAATTAAAAAGTGTCCTGGTGTCAAGATAGAGAGATCGTCGGGATCTTCAGTTACAGGACAAAGTGGACGGGAGTTCATACAAGCTTCGACTTGAGCGAGTATGGTTGCATATTCCTCGAAAGTCAGGGTGTAATGACCGATGACACGCTTTAGGTGGTGCTTCATGGACTTCACACCTGCCTCCCAGAGCCCGCCGAAATGCGGAGCTGCAGGAGGATTGAAATGCCATTTTGTTTCATTGGCTTGCAACTGCTTTGAGATCTCGGCTGCCCACTGCTTTGACATATACGTTCTTTCAGCCTCTAAAACGTTTGCAGCGCCTTTGAAATTCGTCCCACAGTCACTGTATAAATTTGAACAAATTCCACGGCGAGCAGTAAAACGTTTAAACGCTGCAAGAAAGGCAGATGTAGTGTAATCGCTTACTAGCTCGAGGTGAACTGCTTTCGTGCAAAAACAAATAAAAATCGCTATGTACGCTTTGGTAATTTTGCTACATCGACCCTTCCACGCTTTAAGTTGCACAGGGCCAGCATAGTCAACTCCAGATGTCTGAAAAGGTCGAGCTTGATTTACTCGTAAAGTTGGCAGATCTCCCATCTTTTGCTGCATCTCTGTTGCATTGAATCTGTAGCATCTTAAACATCTGTGGATGCACTGTTTTACAGTAGATTTCAACTGAAAAATCCAATACTCGGACCGAATTGTAGCCATCATTAATTGTTGACCGCCATGTAGAGTTTTCATATGTGTGTCATGAATAATTAGTGATGTAAGAAAGTTACTTGAAGGCAGTATAATTGGATGCTTTTGTCCATAAGGTAGCTCAGCGTTCTCTAATCGACCTCCAACTCTTAGGATACCTTTTTCGTCCATAAATGGTGAAAGTTTTGCTAGCTTACTTCTTTTAGAAACCGTTTTATCATTGCTTAACTTCTGAACTTCTTCACTAAAATACTCTTGTTGTACAAGAACAATCAAACGTAAACGAGCAGAGGATATCTCATCGACTGAGAGTGGTCCAGACATATGGGTGGGTAATTTCTTTGCTTTGAATCTCAAATTAGTTAAGTACCGACGCCAGTACGCTGCAGCTCGAAATAATCGGTTAAGTGATGAAAAACGGTTGAATAGAAGTTGATTTGATTCAAATGTAGCGAAGTGAACGCAGAGCTGAAAAATGTTAGCTATGGGGTACCCAGATGCGATCAACTTACTTTTAGGTTTTGAATTGTCCGAACCTTTGGTTTCAAGATCCGTGGCTTTTATTTCAATAGATTTATGAAGGTGTGCATCAAATGATTGTAAAAATTCAGGCCCATACCACCATTTGCGGTTCTGAGTTAGATCACTCGGATGGGCTCCTCTCGATGCAACATCTGCGGGGTTGTCTTTAGATGGAACGTAGTTCCAACACCCAGAGTCAGTAAGTTCCTGTATTTCTGCCACTCTGTTGGCAACGAAAGTCGTTCTAATGTATGGTGCGCTTCGAATCCAAGCAAGTGTGATTTGGGAATCACACCACATAAACATTTTTGCCGATTGGAGTTCCATCGTATCCACAGTGTGCACTAACAACTTTGCCAACAAAAGAGCTCCACAAAGCTCCAAACGAGCTAAGGATTTACTTTTTAGAGGTGCTACTCTAGTCTTTGACACGACGAGATTTGTAAAAGTTTCATTACCGGTGGTAACCCTAAGGTATATTGCTGCCGCATATGCCTTTTCAGATGCATCGCAGAATCCGTGGACTTCAATCTTTGAAGCGGTGGTAACATTGATCCATCGACGAATCTCGATGGCCTGTAAAAGACTTAGCTCAGCTTTCAACCTTTGCCACGCAGAGATTATTGTTGCTGGGAGTTCAGAATCCCATGTCTGCTTCTCCTTCCAAATATCTTGCATTATTATTTTTCCAATGATGACGCACGGTGCTATCCAACCCATTGGATCGTAAAGGCGAGCCAGGTCTGAAAGGATAGTCCGCTTTGTAATACCTTTATTTTCGGGAAGTGAGATTTTGAAGGTGAAGATATCCTTTGCAGGGTGCCACTGGATGCCAAGTGCTTTAATCGCATTTTTTTCATCAAATGAGAGTGGAATTTGAACCTCTCTATCCTCCTCCGGGACTGCCATAAGTAGCTTCTCGCAGTTGCTTGCCCATTTTCGTAAGGGAAATCCTCCTTTCTTCAACATCCTTATGAGTTGACTCTGCATCTCCAAGGCTTCTGTTACGGAGTCTGCTCCATGAATTACGTCATCCACGTAGAAATTTCGCATGGCTATGTTTGATGCAAGTGGGAAGTCATCCCGTTCATCAGTTGCCAGTTGTTGAAGCGTACGAATCGCTAAATAGGGTGCAGCAGCAGTGCCAAAGGTAACCGTATTGAGACGGTATACTTTCATTTCTTCTCCCTCAACATCTCGCCATAATACAAGTTGATACAACGAATCATTTGGAGTGACCCATATTTGTCTGTACATTTTGTTTATGTCCGCTGTAAATGCAATTTTATATTTCCTGAATCGTGCGACATGGTCAAAAATATCGTCTTGTAACCTAGGGCCAACAAAAAGATGGTCGTTGAGCGACGTCCCGTCAGATGTTTTGCAGGACGCGTCAAACACAATTCGGAGTTTTGTTGTTGAACTCGATGCCTTTAACACTGCGTGGTGAGGTAGGAAATAGTGGGGTAAATTCAAATCATTAGGTTGTACCTCAGTCATGTGTCCAAGCTCTTTGTATTCATTGAAAACCTTTCTGTAATTTTCGTTAAATAACGGATTTGTTTTGAATTTCCTTTCCAATTGAAGGAATCTTACAAGAGCTGATCTCTGAGACCAACCAATCGAGGGATACTTTCCTTCTTTGAACGGAAGTTGGACGACATATTTTCCGTTGAGTTGTCGTTGATGCGTTCTGCAATAATGTGTTTCACATTTTTCTTCCTCCGGTGATAGGAAATTTCGTCTCTGAACATCTTCAAGTTCCCAAAATCTACTTATCAGGGAATCTAAGGTATGAGGCTCTGTTTTAGTATGAAGGGATGTTATTCGTGATTGGCTGTTGGATGAAACACCTCCAGAAAGTACCCATCCTAGTTCCGTCCTTTGTGCCATAGGTGTGCCCGGTTCTCCTTTTATTATGCCTTCAAGAATAATTGATGGATAAGCATCACTGCCCAATAAGACGTCGATTTTATTAGGTTTGTGGAACCGGGGATCAGCAAGCTCTATGTTTTTGAGATGATTCCAATTTGCATTGGGTATCTTTTGTGTAGGAAGGACAGCTGTCAGTGTGGGAAGGACCAAAGCATTAAGTTGAAGACTAAAGTTTGCGTTTACGTTTGATAAAACCGTAAAACTTACTTTCCACTTTGAGATGCTTGTGGTAGTTTCTCCAACCCCTATAATGTTAACGCAGTTTCTTTCTTTTTTCAATTTGAGAAGTTGAGCTGCAGACTCAGTGATAAAGGAAGCTTGAGACCCAGGATCTAGTAAAGCTCGCAACAGCAACGGTTGGCCAGCAGGTGTCAAAACCTTGATAAGGGCCGTAGCCAGAAGAACGGGTGCTTGGTTGTTTTCGGCTAGAAACGCGTTATTTGCTGAAGTAACTCCTGTTGAGGGTGCAGATTGTTCTATAGTTACTGATTTGGAGTTGTCTGCGGAAAAGGAAGCTGTTTTTATTGGATGTGGATTCGAAGTAGATTCTGTTGCATGCATTGCGTTAGCTGCATCGTTCAAGTGCAGTAAAGAATGATGCTTTTGATGGCATGTAGAGCAAGTAAATGTACTTGTGCAATTTTGAGTAAAATGTGCGTTTGACAAGCAGTTAAAACATAATTTGTTCTTTTTAACCAATTCATGTCGTTTTTTAACATTCAGTGCTTTAAACCTAAAGCAACTGCGAATGGGATGTGAGCCATGACACATAGAACACTTATTGGCAATAGTAGAATTGTGAACACGAACTGGAACTGTAATTGAAGAAGATTTTTTACCTTTGTGTTGATTTAGATCTGAAGAGGATTGCCCAATGACATCCAATGTACGCGACCTCATTAAAATAAAATCTTCTAGAACGCTGTATTTTGGGTAGTCTACGTGTGTAGAAATATGGGATTCCCAAAGACCACGAGTTGTAAGTGGAAGTTTCTGCACAGTATGAAAGATGAGAACATCTTCCCACGCATCTACAGCTACGCCAAGATTTCTTAAGGATTGTTTCGCCTCGTTCGTCGTGTCTAATAATAGTTTCAGATCATCTGATGACTCCAGGGTCAGTTTAGGTTGGTCAAAGAGAAGTTTAAACTGGTTATCTTTCAATAACCTTATGTTCTGAAACCTTTTCACTAACAAAGCCCATGCAGATTCAAAGTTTGTGTCTGTATTTCTAAGGATTCGAGCCGCCTCACCGGTTAAATTACCTTTTAAATACTGTAATTTATGAGCGTCGGATATTGAAACATTTTTGTTTACCATAGCTTCGAACAGTCCCTTGAATTCTGGCCACATTTTAAGTGAGCCATCAAAGGTAGGGATTTTAATTGGAGGGAGCTTAAGTTCTACCAACGGTGTGCTTGAACCACTCAAAGATTTGTTAAGACAATTTTGGCTTTCGTTTATTGATAATTTTTCTTTTAAATCGGAAGAATAATTGAAAAAAACTTCTTTTAATTTGTGGAATGTGAGTGCCTCCATATATTTCACTTTTGCTTCTTCAGTAGGAGCTTCAACAATTTTTTGATGATGGACTCTAGCCTCTTCAAACGATCTTTCTAAATTACATAAACGCGCTTCATTCATGTGCACAGATTTTTTTGCAATTTCTAACTTAGTGTAAGCATTATAATCTGCTTCTATGTCTTGCGATATGGTTTGAACCGCATCTATTAAGCCCGGAAGTTTGCTCTTACTCATATTGAAGACAAATGTTTGATAATATTATATTCGAAGAACCCACAACACACAATTTTGTTACGTAAGAATATGTTTTAAAATGAAACAAAATTAAATAAATGCCACACACCTGTTGTAATGCGTTGCTCCCACGATGCGTGAACTTCCTCAGTTCCAGATACTTTCAGAATAGTGTTACTCGACCGAACGAACTATTGATGTCTCTCACACGAAACAAACACGATTGTCTTTCAGTTTTATTAATAAAACTACGCACACGTATTCGTATATTTTTGTTTAATTCACTTTAAATGATTGTTTTTAGTACTAAGCGATTATTTTAAAAATCTTTTATATCCGGCTCGAAGGACCAATGTTTGCCGCAAGGACAATTAGCAAAAAAAAGAAAAGAAAAAATCAATTGATTGTATCCTCCGCAGTCAATCCGTTGCGAAGTCAAATCTAAAATTTATTTCCGGTGTATGTTAAGACCACTCAAATAAGTTTAGCACGAATGCGTACACCGACCACCACCAACAAGCTTAACCAATTTAAGTTTCTTAAATTAAAAAAAGACGAAGGTTTTCCTTTCAAAGGATTAACAAATTTGTTTTATTTTGCTTAAGTTTTGTCTTAATAACACGAATTCAAAATGCCAATTAAATTTCACAATCATTATTCTCATGATGAAACCTCTGCATACAAAACAGCTGGGATGTCCGTTGGTACAGCTATAGAGATCAATGCCCTATAGAGGGATTCCTCATCTGTACAAAATATTAACTTCCCGCTCCTCTCGTCTTCATTTTTGCTGATATTCAACGTCATCTACTTGGTGGACCATCAATCGTTGCTAGCATACATACACAAAAAAAACATCGCATGGTGGGAGGAGACAAAGTTCAAACGTCGAAGCCCATTTTCGGAGTTGACACCTACTATTGTCAATTTTATGAGTGTCGATGGCTTTCATCTCTCATGATCTCCCAATTTTGGCTATGCGGTATGTAAATCGATGATAAAAAAAAGTGCATGTATGAAGTCGGACTTTTGTTTTGCCGTCGGTTTTGAACATTTGACTTCGTTCGAATGCCAATTCCAACGGATATCAGAACAAAGTGTAACTATTTCAACTTGACTGCATGTTGCGCTGCAACAAGCATTGAACGATAGCGATCGCCATTCACCGTAACGTTGCGTCCAACAGCATCTTTGAAAAAATACGGTCCAATGATTCCACCAGCGTACAAACCACACCAAACAGTGCATTTTTCGGGATGCATGGGCAGTTCTTGAACGGCTTCTGGTTGCTCTTCACTCCAAATGCGGCAATTTTGCTTATTTACGTAGCCATTCAACCAGAAATGAGCCTCATCGCTGAACAAAATTTGTCGATAAAAAAGCGGATTTTCTGCCAACTTTTCTAGGGCCCATTCACTGAAAATTCGACGTTGTGGCAGATCGTTCGGCTTCAGTTCTTGCACGAGCTGTATTTTATACGGTTTTACACCAAGATCTTTGCGTAAAATCTTCCATGTGGTCGAATAACACAAACCCAATTGCTGCGAACGGCGACGAATCGACATTTCACGGTCTTCAGCAACACTCTCAGAAACAGACGCAATATTCTCTTCTGTACGCACTGTACGCATTCGTGTGGTTGGTTTAATGTCCAATAAAGTAAACTGAGTGCGAAACTTGGTCACAATCGCATTAATTGTTTGCTCACTTGGTCGATTATGTAGACCATAAATCGGACGTAAAGCGCGAAACACATTTCGAACCGAACACTGATTTTGGTAATAAAATTCAATGATTTGCAAGCGTTGCTCGTTAGTAAGTCTATTCATGATGAAATGTCAAAGCATACTGAGCATCTTTCTCTTTGACACCATGTCTGAAATCCCGCGTGATCTGTCAAATACTAATGCATGAAAATCCTAACCTCAAAAAAATCACCCGTTACATTATATTGTGCTTAGAGGATTCTGACTTGAAATCGAGAAGGTAAATTCTTTTCCGACGGAATGGTTTCAAAAGTCTTCTGGATCTGGATGCTTCTGGACTTGCAATGGAAAATGATATTAGACACTGCCTTGGATTACAAAGAACACGAGTGTCACATTACACCGCGATGATATTCCAACCAGGTTCTATATAAAAAAGGCCCAACATAAAATGAATAAAAGCTGATTCTAGTTTAATTTTTGGGGCATCCAACAGAATGACGAACATTATGAGAATGTGGTTCTAAATAGCACATCTAGGAATTGAGAGACCGACTGTTTTTCATCTTCTCAAATATCAATTTTGGCCAAAATCTCGAATTTAAATGTTTTTAATGCAAAACTTGCTCTGCAAAACCTATGTTTGTGTATCGAAAGTAAAAAGAAGTTAGGAAAAAACGTACAAGGATGGCATTAAATGAAATGAATACAATTGTTACGTATCAAAAACAGTCGGCAGTATGGAAGAATTTCTGGCGAGTCAGAAGGTTTAAGATGTGAAGCCCTTTTAGATTTCTAGATTCCATTCTCAGACCTTATGCATGGTATAACAAAAAAAGGCCACGTTCAGATTCCTCTCCAGTTATTTGGATAGTGTTGTTATAATCGTATGTAAGAAAGCAATTTTTGACAAATAACCTGTTGGCATAAAATAAATATTTTCAGCTGCCCCTTCTAAGATATTAAAGTTAAAAAAATAAAGAGACTGGACATTCTCTAAAATTGCTGAGCATTGTTTCGGTGAGAGGGTTTCTTAACTTTGCTTTAGAAAAATCTCACTGAAACGGATCTTTTGTAAAATGAACAAATTTCGTGCCGAATTCTCAGATTTGGAGAAGAAAACGTGAAACTATTCAATAGCTATTTATATGTGGTAAAATAAAGTCTGAAAGCTCACAATCTGCTGTTGATGTCTATCTAATTGAATTGGCCATACCGTTTTTTAAACTCATGTGCATTTGAATTCAAATGTCACTCAGTATAACTTCCCATATCTTGGCCATATAAATTAGATATTTTATGTATGTACACTTGTACCTGCTTGACACTTTTTGTATATCTATAAAGTATCTATTCAGATACAAAAAAAATAATCCTAATTGTAATTCAAAACTATGCATTTTATCAACAATACATATGTATGTATTTATACGTATGCATTTTTATATATATCTACCTACATACAGCAGCAGCGGCATTGTATTCCACTTGATGTGAAGATGCAATCATTTATTACACAGTACACACTATGCATTGTTCCTTTTTTCAAAAGAGTGTTTAGCTTTTAGCATGTTGCCGCTCTTCTTTTGCTTTGCAAGGCTGCAGACCGTCGTCGTCGTCGTCATCGAACGTCGACTGTAAACTCTTGTGGCATATCTATATGCTTTATTATTCTACGAAAAAAAGGAAATAAAGTGCTTATCAAGGACTAAAAACCAGCCATGTTCAATAGGCTTTGCAATTTGATTTACATTCCGTGTCTTCGAATGAACATGAATATGGGATGGGTAAAGGAGTCTCTACCCGTGTATAGATAGTCTTAGAAAAGACTATTAGGCGTAGAGAAAAGTTGGCATTCACAATAGACAGCTAGACGTTTATAAATGCATAAAATCTACTGTGACAGAAAGGAGGGGAAACACACATTTTTCTTCCTTGCCATATACTTGAGTGCTATAATTTTTTATCTTTTCTGTGCTGAGCAACTATAAAGAAGGTTTTAATTGTTTTAAATTCATGATTTTTAGAACTCTATATACCTACCTATTCAAAGTTATTTTCGTTTTTAGGACATGAATCTATTAAATCCTAGGTAACCATATATTATACATATGTCTAGATCAGTGCTGTCACCTTCGTCCTTTTTTGGGCGTACGTTGCATGACATGTTGGTGAAACAGTTAGTACGACAAGGTGAGATAAGAGCTGCTTATCTCTTTCACTCACAAAATTGTCGCCATGGCGTAATGAAAAGTCACAATCTAAACAAGATCTTTGCCAATTATTCGCTACATGTAGTTAGACTATCCCTTGAGTTTTTTAAAAATAAAGAACAATCGGGAAATTTAAAAATCTAAATGTTGCCTGGTGGTCCCGTCTACCGCAGCAGCTAGAATCAAATTTCCAGGTGGCGACTTTACTGAGAAAGGCTTATGGCGAATCAGGAACAAAAGCCATTCATAAATCAGATTAATATTTTAATTAAAATTGATCCCAAATCAAAATTTATCTACATATCTTCAAAATTGCTTGAACGTTTAGCTCCTGACTTTCGAACCACAATAATTCAATAATGTTGTTCGTTGTTCCACGAAGAACGAACTTCGAATGAATAACGAACATGTAAATAAATCTAGCTTTAAACGTAGCGATATTTTTTCTAAAGTACCGGCTGATCTTCACATGCTGTCTCCATTGGCGATAAATTCATAGCAATCGGAATAGAAAAAGCACATAGCAGAAGAACTGTTAGATTTTCTTGGATGTGAATTTCATCACATACTTTTTAGTGCAGTGAAGAATGCCAGTGTCACAGATCTAACAGACTTCCGAACTGGAAATAATTATCAATGAATTTAATCACTTCTTCTTGGAACAATTTCCAATCGGCGATTTTTTTTTACTAGGAAGAAAGACATTAAACTCAAACAAAAATTTTTCGCGTGCAAGACTCAAATAAATGAAATTTGAAAACGCCAAAACAAAACGACGTTTCTTTTTGCGATAAAGCAAGCGCTGATGCGATGAAATCCTACTTTCCATCGCATACTATGCGTGTGGTGGCGGCCATTACTTGCGATAATGAATGCATGTTTCAAACCTCGACTTAGATGCATCGCTGGTGGAGACTATATGTATGTTAGGGCGAGACTAGAGAATGGAAATTTATAACAGTTATGAGGGTTTTTCTCCGTTAAAATTGTAATATGAATTCAACACGTTTCGTTCGGCCTTAAAAAAATATAGTTTTTCAATCCGCTAGTGGATGGCACTAACCCTACGGCCCGCATAACCAACTACAACAACTATGAAAAACAATGTCCAAACTTCGACCAACAGCCTTAACCGATTTTCTTCGGTTCTTTAAGTTTCTTCGGTGACTTTTTTAGTTCCAAAACTACCGGTACCTACTATACAGCCGTTATGCAAAATATTTTGTATCTCCAAAACGGATTTAACGACTTTGATAAAATTAAATTTAATGTGCTATTACAGACATGGACTACATTTTGGCCAACAAAATTTTAAGAAAAAATGTTATTACGGCCGTAACGATTTTCACCTAAATTTTTGGACGGGAGCTCCTTTATTTATATTATATTTTTTTTTTTGAAAAGTGAGTGAACGTTTAGTATTTGAATTTATTTCATAAAATGATTGAAGCATAATTTCAAACAGCCTATTATTAAGGTATTAGTGTAATACTAATTAACAATTTGCTAAATTTAATGTACTTTACTAACTCATTCTTAATTTTAAATATTTTCTAACTAGTATCGTACTTAAGTAATTTTCTTAATAAATTGCTTCTAAACACGCCTCAAACACAATAACGGCTCGTGCAAAAACTAAGTAAACAAACCTTTTTGAAGTTTGTAAATGTCAAAGAGTCATATGGAGTTAGCACGATACTAAAAAAATAAAATAGGTATTCGATGATTTTAACTTTAATAAAAATGTAGAGAAAGTATGATGTTATATTTGATTAAAATTTGCAAAATCGTTGTTTTAACCTAGTTTCTTACTAAAACAGCTTTAACATCGTACTAATTTTACTTATATAAGTTTGGCGCAATTATTATTTAATACTTAAAATTTACATCCCAATTTTTTTTTAATTTAAAAAGTCCATATTTTTATATTTATAAAAAAAATTTTACTTTTACATAAGACCAAGTAAAGTACGCACGATTCAGTGGTGCATTTTATTTTATTTATTTTTATTTTGTTTTTATTTTTATTTTAGTAATAGAGTTGTTAGGTGGATTTACCGTGAGTATTCAAGAAATATGTTGTGGCTGAAAGTTGTGAGCTTGAACAGCCATTTCTAAAATCGCCTTTTAACCAATAATTTGAGAAATGTTCATACACAAAATATGATAAGAATATTTCTTAAAGGCAATTTATTAACCTTTCTTAAAGGATCCATGTGTTTAAAATTAGAAAGTTGAGAAATTATCCTTTTTCAGTTTTTGTCACTTAATTCCCCAACTAGTTGAGTAGCGAAAGCTATAAGAAGAACAATTTTCAACAGCTGTGTATCACATTCACAATCACTTGGCTCAGGGATTTAAGATTTGTTTGACATTTCTATTCACACAATTCGTAGCATTTAAATGAAATCTCACCAGTGGCGTTAAAAGGTTGTGCTGATTTGCTCAATATACCAAAATGCAGTTTCTATTTTATATTTTTTTTTTCGATCTCGCTTACAAGGTACCATTTTTTTAAATTAAATAAATTAATTAAATTGATCATTCAACGAACATCAAATCTTAAGTTCCTACTTAATGTAAAAGTTAAATGAAACTATAAAGAAAAACTTCCTTCCTTGTAGAAAGTAGTGCTTTTATATACATACATACAAGTGATCTTTCTACAATATCCATTTTCATATTCCTATATTATGAAATGAATTTGTAATTGGGCGCCACTTTATTATCTTTTATATCTTTTATATCAACAAAAAAGTTAAATGTATAAACTTGCGCATGAATAAATCAATTTTGAAAGACAACTCAATCTCTTACGTGTTTCTCTCAAATCCCAAAGGCTCGTTTGAAATAACTAAACTATAGGTAGTGATTCAACAAATCACGTCATTAGATACGAAATATTTTTAGGACGTTACTTCAAGTCTAATTGACACTCTTCTTCAATTTTTTGTATATAAAGGTATTGCTTTCAGATTTGATTCCCATTAACAAAAATTAATATACCTACTCATAGGTATAATTTCATTTTAAGTTCGATTTACATAACATCAGCAAGACGAACAAAATTATGAAAAAAAAAAAAAACATTTTAAAAAAACAAAATAAATAGACATGTGCTGCATGTGTATCCATTCTCATTTGGCTACTTTTAAAAAATAAAATAATTGAAGTTCTATTTTTGATGTAGTCACAAGCACAAGTACAGAAGCTGAAAAATATAGAAAACCTACTTGAAAACCACTTGAAATGCTAAAACTAATGAACAGACAAGCGACATTATGTTGTATCACGCTGGCACTAAGAACTAGGCAGAAGCCACTGGCCTGGTACATATTCCTTTCTTAGTATTAGCGAAGCGCCTTCCTAAATCGCTAGAAGTTATCATTATGTAGATATGTAAATATATGTATGAGATTAAAATGTGCGATTGTACGTATGTATGCATATGTTTATCATCCGGCATTGACACATAATATATAATACGGCTTCTTCTTCTCTTGTGAATGCGCATGATCTCGGTTTTATTTCAAAAGAAATAGACAGCAACGATAAAATACAAATATTTTATATTCAAAATAAAAGCAAACAATAATGCCAAATACACAGCCGGTGCGGAGCGGCGGTACATTTGTATTACAGTGTGGAGCAAAAATAACGGTCCTATATTACATTAAATTGTATCCAACAACCAAAGGGTCAGTATTTGACATTAAAAGAACATAATAACGGATTCTTATGCATATAGAGGCAAAATATTAAAATAGTTTACTATGAGAGCGGGTATATCTGTTCCCATTTACTTGAGCAATACTTACAATAGCCGTGTATTTTTGGAAAAGTTATCCGTAGAACAGTAGGATTTTATATGAAAAACAAATACAACATCCGCAGTAGGATCACTGCCGATACTCGAATAAACGTCAAATCTCTATCCGCAGCAGGATTTCACTTCTCCTTTTATCGGCAGTGATCCTACTGCGGATGTTGTATTTGTTTTTCATATAAAATCCTACTGTACTACGGATAACTTTTCCAAAAAAACACGGGTATTGAAGTGCTAAACTCTTTTGAAAGCCAAAGCCGGAGCCAGAAGTCAGCCTTTTTTATTTACTTTCTTGAAAAAGTTATTTTAATAGTTTTCGAAAAATACTTTGTCTGCTATTACACAATAAATCTAGATGCATGCACCTTCTTCAAAATTTACTTTGTTATGTCATCCGCTGATTGAAGCACTACTCTACTACACGTTGAAACCAAATTCATGAATCCAATTTGACAGTTCTCTTTATTTTTCCATTCAGTGTTGGTCTGTATATGTATGTATGTGCTCTTTAAAGAAGCAAAAAAGTGATTCTGTGAATTGCATCAAACTTTACTCCTCGCACAACGCAATCGTATGAAGCAAAATAGAAATATGGACAAGAGAAACGTTAGATTGTTACACCCACATTTTTACCCACGCGACAAAGACCTGTTTTTTCCGTCTCATCTTTTCCATTTTTTCTCCTTTTCACTTACGTTGTTCGAAAATCGCAATCTCCTAAATGCGCCGTGTAAAAGCTGACTTTCTAACTCAAAATTAAAAAAAAAAAAGTATTAAACACCTTTCTGTTTTTTTTTTTATTTATGGTCTCTTTTTCCTCCACAACTGATTCCATTTGTAAGGTTAAATGGTCATCTAGCCAGAGTAACAAATTATTAAAACAGATCCAGATAGAAAGTATGGTCGCATTTTGTTTCGCTATTACGTGTTAAATAAAATTCAATACAAATTCAGATGGAAAAAAACATCAAGCAGTTTTTGAAATATCGAATTTAAAAAAACATTTTTTGAAAGTTATGAAATGTAATGTAAAGTGGGTTAAATTATATTGACTTTATTGAACATGTAACTATTTCTTAGAATATGATATTGCCTTCTGCTGATCATTGTCATTATTAGAAAATAAATAAATAAGCTCGGTAGTGCAACAGCTCGAAGAGAACCAGAACCTAGAAACTTACAACTCTCAAACATCCCTGTGTGCGTGTTACCAGGAATGTAGGGGACCTACAATTTTTTGCCGATTTCGAGCGGCAGTACTTTGCATGACAAGAGATACTCTTATAAGATTTGTCAACTCCTCGAAGGAGGCAATACACCCCTGAAAAATCTTTTTTTTTGGTAAGAATTGAACTCAAGACCTTGTGCAAAGGGTACCTACTTATTATTTAGGCCTATTTTGCCACATCTGCTATTCAGCGATAGATTTGCTGTTATGAACCATAAAAGATTTCCACCCTAAAAGATCTTTTATGATTGGTATTCAGAGGTTCGAACTTTTATAAAAGTCTGTTATACCACTTCGAAAACGAGATCTGTTATGAAACTGAACTAAATCTGTTATCATAATCAGCGTTGATTATCTAAAATATTTCATCTGACATAATTAAAATGGATGACGAACAAAAAAGTAAACCCTTAAGGGCCAGTTATAGCTCATCAGAAAAGTCCATCAGAAAAAATGTTGTCTTCCAAATTTGACCATATTACAACTCGATTTTGAGTAAAATTTGAATGCAATTAGACGAATACTTGCTTGGACTAATTTTTACAAAAAGAATTACAACATTTTGTTGCTAAATTTACTCAGAAAATGGAATATATTTTGAGTTTTGGCAATCAGCTGTTCAGAAAAATTAAATTCCATCAGAAAAAATATTTAAATCCATTTTCTGAGTAAATTTATTTTATGATTTTTAACAGATTTCATAACAGATTTTGGCATGCTGAATACCAAAAATGCTTTTCGTAAAAGATTTTTTCTAGGTTCGAACGTTTGACAGTTCATAAAAGTTTTTTTTAGCAGATTTTATAACAGATTTTAGCATGCCAAATACCAAAATTATAATTCATAAAAGATTTGTTGACAGCTCCAACTTTTGTATGGAAATTCATAACAGAATAACAGAATAGAAGAATAAAAGATCTCGTCGAATAGTCCTAATTATTAGCTATTCTCCAAAAAATTTGCTATGAAATCTTTTTAAAACCATATCACTTTTTTTAATTATCGTAAAACATTTCAATTAAGTTTATGTTAAGGATGTTTTTATCAAAAAAGAATTTATTAATTCTTTTGATTTATTCTCCATAATTAATGACACAAACAAGTTTTATGTGTTATATATATGACAATCGCTTTTAAATAATTAAAACAATTTTAAAACAAATTATTTAGAAATTTACCAGTGTAGGGGGCACCGAAAAAAGCAGTTTCACAACTCAAATACTCTTCTTCTTTGCTGTTCTTCATTTCAGTAGTACCTACATTTGACTTTCTTTAAATTCAGAACGTTTGTAACATATTGATTTCACTATGAAAGAATCAATTCATTCGGGGTACCGGAGTGTAATCGTAGATTTATATATTTAAAGGTTAATATTAATTCCAAAGCTTCATCCTAGTTTGAATAAAAGTAAGAAAATCCATTGCTATCTTGTCATGTCATGCAATAAAGCAACCCAGAAATTTACGAACCTATTTGTTTAGGCAATGCTCTTTTTCAAATATTTGTTTTCTGTCTTAACGCACAGATGGCATCGTCTCTCATTCGAACATTTTGGTGAGTTAGCTCAGTAGAATGTGGTGAAAATTATAAACGTCAAGTTATTTTGGGTTTTGTGCTGTCTCTTTTTACATATAAATGTAAAACATTTTTCTTTCTCGGTGTAGCGCGTTTAAATTTGCAATTTTTTTGTTAAAATTGTAATGATTTCAGTGTGCATTTTATGAAGAAAACAATTGATCAGATATCTCCATTGGAGTAGTGAATAAGGATTCAATAATTTAAGTGTTTTTCTTCGAACAAAAATGTTCGGCACTCTCAACAACTACTTGTCCGGTGTTCAAAGGGCTTGGTCTGTCCAGGATGGAGAAACGGTAGCGGGATTTCTTTCGCTGAAAGACAAGCACATCATGAATAGGAATCTATATCTTTTGGAACCAGAGAGCTACGTTGAGCGGCAGTTGGATCCACCAATCGATGAGGTAGTTGTTGCTCATTTAAAAGTTCTCTACCACCTCAATTCAGAAAGTAAGAATTATTTGAATGAAAAGCTTAATACAAAGTACATTTCATTAAAAAGGTCGTGACTACATGGAGGCGTACAAAAATCAAATGCAATGCATTCAGAGCGTTGTAAAAGTGTTGCAGCAACTTAAGGAGGAGAATTGGTGTCTGCCAATTATGTACACTACTTGCCTGGACTTAAGAGTTTTGGCCCAACGATGTGAACTTAATGGGAAGGTGTCCACACCCGGCGAGATATTGGAAAAAGCGGCAGAAAGCTTAATGAGCTGCTTCCGAGTTTGTGCAGCAGATAATAGGTATGAGTGACTTTAATTGCTTTTTTTAATTTTGTATAATGTAAATATAATCTTATAGATCTTCCGATGAAGACACCAAACGCTTGGGAATGCTGAATCTGGTGAACCAACTGTTCAAGGTCTACTTTCGAATAAACAAGCTTCATTTGTGTAAACCTCTCATACGTGCCATCGACAGCTCGGCTTTCAAGGACTCATTTTCACTACAAGAGCAAATCACCTACAAGTACTTTGTCGGCCGGAAGGCTATGTTCGATTCAGACTACAAGAGCGCCGATGAATTTCTTAGTTTTGCATTTCAAAAATGTCCACGGAAATTCTACAAAAATAAACGACTTATTCTCATATATCTGGCTCCGGTTAAAATGCTGCTGGGCTATATGCCAACAAATGAGGTTCTGGAAAAGTACGATGTGATGCAATTCCACGAATTGTCCAATGCAATCAAAGAAGGAAATGTTCGCAAGTTCGACGAAGTTATTCAAAAACATGAATCGTTCTTCATCAAATGTGGAATCTACTTGTTGGTGGAGAAGTTGAAGTTCATGGTGTATCGGAATCTTTTCAAAAAAGTTTATCTCATTAAGGGTACCCATCAATTGGATTTGGAAAGTTTTCGTTCGGCGTTAAATTTTGTTGGAGAGGAAGACATGTCTATGGATGAAACCCACTGCATTGTTGCGAACTTGATATTCGAAGGCAAAATTAAGGGCTACATTTCGCATAGTCATAATAAATTAGTCGTGTCTAAGCAGAATCCATTTCCAACTCTCAACACTGTTTCATAGAAATGAGAAATTTAAATACTTTTTTAATATAAATAAAATAAAGTTGATTAAAAAAAATAAGCGAGCTCGTTTTTCTACAAAACTTTCGAACTGGGCGCTTTATCCTATTTTATTAAACAAATATTTTTGAATAGTTATAATTTTTCTAGAAAATAGTAATATATTTATATGTTGAACCAGCAAGGTTTAATGCAAAGGTAACTTATTCCGATGATTTAGAAATTTTGGTTTTCGTCAGTATATGAGCATTATAAACAATTTATTTTAAAATATTCCTTATAACCATAAAAATAAAAAAGTAATCATTACTGAGCCAATAGTAATAAGAGAAAATACATTCGGAAAAAAAACAAATTGTGGACTTGTACCCAGTTTAGAAATAATCTGAATAAATATTTAAAATGAAAGTTTTTAGAAAAAAAAGTTTTGAATTGGAAAAATATCCGCAGTTTATTTTTACAAGCAAACAAAAATTCACTTTCACAAGACAGATACTTCTATATGCCTTAGTTTGTACCTCTCTGTATCGAAGGGTTTATTAACGTATGGAGCCTAAACGGATGTCATTGTAAATAATACGAATTTTAGAAATAAATCGATGCTTTGCTGCTTTAATGCTTAGTGACCACTTTATAGCCTTGAACCATAAGAGCAAGTTATGCAACCCAGTCTTATTAAAAAATGCATAATGCTGAAAATGGTGACTTACAACTCTCAATCATTTCTGGGTGCGTGTTGGCGGAAGGAATAGAGAGGTTCTTCAATATTCCAACGACTGAAATGAACACTTTTTCACGACAAGATATAGTTAGTCTTCAATAGTTCGTCACTCACTACCAAGAGGCAGTGCCACTGAAAAATTTGTTTCTACGTGTCTTAGGCTGGAAATCGCACACCAGACCTCCCTTCGTATTCATTTCTGGGTGCGTGTTGGCGGTAGGAATAGAGAGGTTCTTCAATATTCCAACGACTGAAATGAACACATTTTCACGACAAGATATAGTTAGTCTTCGATAGTTCGTCACTCACTACCAAGAGGCAGTGCCACTGATGAAAAATTTGTTTCTATGTGTCTTAGGCTGCAAATCGCACGCCAGACCTCCCTTCGTATATTGAAAAATTCGCTCCACTTTTCAATTGGTTTTTGTTGTTTGTTTTTACATTAAGGAAAACATAATAAAAAAAAGACACTGTTGTTACTAAATATATTTTCAGAAAGCCGTAATGCTCAAAAAATTTCCAAATGATTCCATTCTAAAAAAATTACTTCACTTGTGAGTGCGTGCACAGATTTGTTTGTCCTTTCCTTAATTCCTTAGTAGACCGCCCGTGCCTTTTAGTTCGTTACGACATTTTATACAAGCTTCACAGACTGAATTGTAATATAATCGAAAAATCAACAAAATTCACAGCTTGGTCTATTTCAAACCTAATACCTCCCGGGCAAGAGGGTCTTAATAAAATTGAAATTTTTGAAATAAAATGATGTGTTTCCATTTCTGAGTCTATTAATTATTAAAAAAAAGCTTACACAATATTTTAGTATTTAAAAAAAATAAAATGCACGACTGGATCGCACGAACTTGCTCTTATGTAAAAGTACTTTGGAATTTAAGATACATTTTATTAATATAAAACATGAATTTAAAATGAAATTGCCGTCTGATTTCTGGAAAAGTATGAATTTATGCAAACAAACTTTAAAAAACCGTTCTATTATTAAATAAATAAATTTTTTATATAAGAAATTTCTTTAAAATTTTTCAAGAAAAAAATGTGGGATGCGACTTTTAAGTATTTAATAATATTGATTTTAGGAAATAATTTCAAAAAATAATCGTTCATAGGTTTTGAAGATATTGAATTTTCAAAAAAAATTTGTTTTCAAAAAAACCCAACAAATAATTTTTCGAATATTTTTATATACAATATTATTTTAAACTTAGGGGGACTCCTGCTGAAAATTTTTGGTTAAAATCGTTAGAGCCGTTAATGAGAAAGTCGAAAATCAAAAAAACCGTTCTATGACAGGTACCGTTAATAACATTTTGCCCCAAATTTTTTTTTACCAAAACGTAGTCCATGTCCATAATATCACACCTAATTTTTTTTATCAAAATCGTTAGAGCCGTTTTCGAGATAAATAAGATTTTGCATTACGGGTGTATGGGGGGTACCGTTAGTTTTAGAGCTAAAAAAAAATTTCAATTTCCCCTCTAGGGAATCACCGAAGACCCATAACTACCCAGTTTGAAGAAAATAGGTCCAGTGGCTTAGGCTCTAGATCGAGGTACAGACATACAGACAGACAGACGGAATTGTCGGACCCACTTTTTTCGTCTTCGCTATCATCGTAATGTCAACTTTGATCAAAATCTCGAGTTCGATTTTTTTTCCAAATGCAGAACTTGCCCTATAGTACCTACATACAGCTGTGTTCATAAAAATAGCAGTGCTCCCCAAATAAAACAAAAAGGCTTTCATTATCAACGTTATACTATATTTCACTTAGCTTCTAATAACAATTTAAGGTATTTCATTTATATTAACAGAAAAAATTAAGATTGATTTTTTACCGTTACTTTTATCACAGTAAGAAGCGTTTTTAAAATTTATGGCTGTTCACAAAAATAGCAGTGCATCTGAATGTTCTGAATCTATAACGCAAAAAGTTAGAAAAACTGCAAAAAACGTATATGAAACTATATTGATATTTTAGCTTACCATTAATACTTCGTAGCATAACCATTGTTTTTTATAATGGAAATGCATCTGCGTGGCATGAAGTCCACTAAAGTTTGACACCTCTTGACTGGTATTGCGTTCCACGAATCTCGCACTACTTCCCACAATTCTTTCGAATTCTTCGGTTTCGCTTCATGAACCGCATTCTTAACATCCCCCCACAAATTTCCAATGGGGTTA
Organism: Philhelius festivus; assembly: GCA_963931855.1. Classification (NCBI taxonomy): domain Eukaryota; kingdom Metazoa; phylum Arthropoda; class Insecta; order Diptera; family Syrphidae; genus Philhelius; species Philhelius festivus. The sequence continues at coordinate 3,008,002 of OZ007556.1, read as the reverse complement.
AGGTCAGGGGATTGAGCGGGCCACTCCATAAGGCATAACTTGTTCTCCTGGGACCATGATTTTTCCCTTTTTGAAGTGTGTTTTGGGTCATTGTCTTGTTGGAATACCCAAACCAACGGCATTTCCTCTTCAGCATAGGGTAACATGACCTCCTCGAGAATTTCAACATATTCAGCTGCATCCATTATACCCTAAATGGGATAGATAGGCCCAACCCCATAGTAAGAAAAGCAAGCCCATATCATAACTTTCGCTCCGCCATGCTTCACTGTTTTCACAGTGTATCGTGGATCGTTTGCTGCATTTTGTGGTCTTCTTATGTACACTCGACGACTCTTGGATCCAAAAAGAACAACCTTGCTTTCATCGGTCCACAAATATTTCTCCATTTCTCTCGTGGCCAATCTCGATGCGTTTTGGCAAACTCCATTCTCTTTGCCACATGCCTTTTTGTCAACAATTGTACCTTGCGTGGACTTTGGGCTGGTAATTTGGCATCCAAAAGACGTCTTCGTACGGTTACAGCGCTCACAGACAGTTCAAGCTTATCTTTAATTTCTCTGGAGCTTATGGAAGGGTTCTGTTTAGCTAACTGAACAATTTTTCTGTCAGTTCTAACACTCGTCATCCTTTTTCGGCCGTGTGTTTCCGGTTTATTCCGCCATTTTATAGCGTTACTTATCTTTTCTGCTGAATATCCTAAGATTTCCTGAATATCCTGGTAAGTTTTCCCCCTCCAAATGTATTTTTCTTATTAAACTTCGAGTTTCTTCGTTGCAATGTCTTGACCGACCCATTGTTTATTTTTGAGCTAATATTTTATAATTTTTTCTATAATATTATCTTGAGAATACTAAAAACTACAAAAAGTAAAATTTTCACTTACCGAAAAATAAAAAAAAAGATAATGTTTAACACTTTTTAACTTTAAATGCAAGACACTGCTATTTTTATGAACACGCTATATTCAGAGAGCTTGAACAAATGCGTCTATAACGGAAAAAGTAAGGTTCAATTACAAACTTAAGGCCTCAAATATAAAAATGAAAGACCGTTAGATGCAAATAACAGGTTAATTTTTTTTGTAAGAATCTGCGTGTTTAAAATTATTGACTAATTAATAAAGTTTGACCAGCACTGCTATTTTTATGAACACAACTGTATATCGCAAGTAAAAACAGTAGGGATGTGTTTTCACTAATAATAATATCCCAATTCTCCTGGGAAATTTGGAAAACCTTCGAACACATTCGTCTTACCAATTTTCTAATGCGAGAAATACTTCCAAACAAATTGTTATTGTGTAAACCCGAACATATAAAATAGATAACAAGATTTTTCTTCTTTTTTTTAGATATACAAGAATTCTATGAATTAACTCTATTGGACGATTCGAAGACAATTCAACAAAAGACCGCAGAAACATTACAAATAGCAAGTAAATGGGAACAAGAAGGTCACACAATCAAATTGTCGGATGTAAGTTTAAACCAAATATAGATATTTTAATGTTTCAATATATGTATATTTATTTAATATTTTTAATTTGCATTGAGAGAAAATAACTTCTTATAATCATGCTTCTTGGTAAAAATAACACTTACAACACAATTTTTTGTAAAAAAAAACATGTTTTAAATACAGCATGACCTTAAGGGACTTTTCCGTGAATGCTCTTTTCGTAAATTTAAAAGTAGACACAAACAAAACAACATCGTCATCGATAAAAGACATAATACATAACTTTAATTTAAACTAAGTGAAAATCAAGAGCATGTATTTTCATTTTATTCATCATACGTCTGTATTTTTTCTGAAAACTTTTGGTATTTTTGGGAGTTGTGGGTTTTTTCTGGATTCAAAAAAATAATAGTTGCGAATTTTATTAAAAATGCTTATTTGAATAAAATAAGTCTATATAAAAAGTCGTAACGAGCTTTTCGTAGAGGTCCGCAATTACTATTAGGCAGTTAGATCACTGTCTGGTGCTTTTAAAAGCTAAAGTAGAATCCCACTGCTGATGAACTCTTGACGTATATTCTAGTATAGAAAGAAGTTTAGAAAAGTTAGATTCGTAGAGACGTTAAGATTGATAATTTAACTGTATCTCGATGTGTTCACGCAGTAGATTTTGTTTCTAAAATCTCTGAGAAATTCTTCAAAGATAGAGATTGCCTTTATTTATAAATAAATAAAAAATAAAAATAAAGACCCTTAACTACCGGGATTGAAGAACATACATAGGTCTAGTGGTTTAGGCTGTAGGGAGAGGTACAGACATACAGACACACTGAAACATGTTTTTTGTGTACTAAATTTTCCTTGAAATGTTTATAAAAAAAACTGATATGTAAATTGTTAGTTTTTATTTAAATACATTTTATAACGTAATTTAAAAATTTAATCGTGTATCCGTTTTCAAGATATGTATTGAATTTTCAAAAAAAAAAAATTTGTATTATATTTTTAAAAATCCAAAAACTATTTTTTCGAAAAAATTTATAGATTATATTTTTTCAAGTGCACAGGAGCTTCTGCATACAAATGTTGGTTAAAATCATTAAAGTCGTTGATGAGAAATTCGAAAATCAAAGAAATCGTTCTATGACAGGTACCGTAATAGCATTTCCCCCCAAAATTTGTTTGTACCAAAATGTAGTCCATGTCTATAATATTACACCTATTTTTTTATCAAAATCGTTAGAGCCGTTTTCGAGATAAATAAGATTATGCATTACGTATGGGAGATACCGTTAGTTTTGGAGCTAAAAAAAAATTTCAATTTCTCCTCTAGAGAATCACCGAAGACCCTTAAGTACCGAGTTTGAAGAAAATAGGTCCAGTAGCTTAGGCTCTAGATCGAGGTACAGACATACAGACAGACAGACGGAATTGTCGGACCCACTTTATTCATCTTCGCTATCATCGTAATGTCAACGTTGATCAAAATCTCGAGTTCGATTTTTTTTTCCAAATGCAGAACTTGCCGTATAGTACCTACATATGTATATCGCAAGTAAAAAGTTCAATCAACCGATGGCGAAAATGTTTTTTTTGTTTTTTTTTTTTTTTTTATAATGGATTTTGATTATCCTTAAATGGTTAAAAAAAAGGTAGAGATGGAAGAAGAGATGCGCATTGGACTGAATATCAAAATGGGAGGGAAAAGTCGTCATCCAAAGCACTCCACATTCATGTTGTGCGACTAAAAAAATAATCTCTATATTTGATTTGACAGTATGTCCGAAACTGGTGTCAAGATTAAACTGATATACATTGCCAGAAGTATGAGTCTTATTGTGGAGTAACTGTGGAACGAATATTAAGGGTATTCATGTAACGAGATAATTTTCCGCTTTGTAGAAAGATATAACTTTCCGCAGCATGTTTTCATGAACACCCCCTAAGAAATACTTGCGTAAATGTGGGAAATACTTTGTGGAATGTCAAATTAAAAGTCAGAATCCATACTTCTTTAGTTTACGAGGTTTATTTCTGCACTTTCCGCAGCAAATTTGTGAGATAATTTTATGCGATTTGCAGAAACTTTTTCCCATACAAATTTTGACAGCTCGTTTCTGCGGAGATAAAATTATCTGGTTTACGAGGTTTACGAGGGTTTTCCGCGCTTACATGAATACCCCTATTATTGTTTGTGGATGAATGCAAAAATACGACAATTAGAGACATGAAACATTTCGGCGGTGTTTGAGCGATGTCTGTGATGAACATACCGAGTACTGAAAGTTTTTGGTTTCTTAAGCACTGCTCATGATAAGCTGCATAAAGGTGTGTCCACACCAAAGAAACATTTCTGGAAACATTGTTTAAAAAACGTTTCTAAAATGTTTCCCATTTGTTTAAAAAACATTTCAGAAATGTTTCTGATTTGTTTTTTTGGTGTGGACGCTTTGAGAAACATTTCTTAAATGTTTCTTTGTTTCCAGATTGAGTTGTCTGTAAATTTTTTTCTCGCCTGTGTTGTACTTTAAGCGCATGAATTTTTTTTTTCTACTTCATCTTTATCACAATTTGTATTTTCGCAAATTTCAGATATATCATTGGCTTTTCTGATTTTATTTTTAAAATTTTCGTCAAGGGTGGATCCGAGCGTCCAGACCAAAGAAAACATTTCAGAAACATTTAAGAAACATTTCAGAAATGTTTCTCTGTTTCTGAAATGTTTTTTAAATGTTTCTGAAATGTTTTTTAAATGTTTCTGAAATGTTTAAAAAATGTTTCTTTGGTCTGGACACACCTTAAGAGGTAGGTTTCGCTTTAAAGAAGACAGCAATAATTAAATACAAGCCATCTAGTGGTTTATTTTTAAATCATAGGTTATTTTCAAGTACAGCTGTTTCCCGCTCGAAATCTTGACAGAAAGTTAGTATCATACCTCCGCAGTACGAAATGGGTAGCTTTAGAAACAACGTTGGGAAATATTGAAACTTTTTTTCATTTCATGCATCTGAGGAGAATTCTGCACAAAAATCTCGGATTATTCGCTTACAAGCTCAAATTCACTCTGCAATTGAATGCCCCCGAACATCTACTTGAACGACGTTGTGTTCCATAATTAATGGCCCACCTTTTAGCACGTCCTCTCACTAAACCGTCGATGTAAAAATAAAAAATTGGAGACTCATGCTGCAAATTCAATCAGAATTTGCTAATGCACTTGCACGGCGGCTTGCATGTCATGCATTTGAACAATGTATATATGCCATATATGGCTTTCGGATTCGATTTACTTGTAGAATAGACCTGGACCCGATTGAAAAAGGATAAATAAATTCGACTTAACTTTGAGAACTAGTACGAATTCAAAATATGAATCTTGAGGAAATAAAGAATCGAGATCACCAGACCACTGCTTGTTGTTGTGGGTGTGTATTATTTTTATTTTGTTTGTTTGTCCAACTTATTGCATTATTTTGTGCAATGGCTCCACGCATTATTTAACACTTTACAGGAACTGAATTCGCACTTAAAACAAAACTGTTACTTTTATTCCATTTGAATTCAATTTTTCGATCCGGCGTGGTCACATACCTGGGTGGAAATCTCAATTCGACTTTGATCCGATCTCCCAATCCACCCAAGTAAATATCTCATTTGCCGACAATTCTTATATGGCAAGTTTGGCATAAATACAAGGTGGCGCGAAATTAATCATTCAATTTTATTTTTGAATTACTTTTTTTACTAAATAAAAAAAAATATTTTGATTTTTATGGCATTTTCCATCACTTTCCGCAAGATTTCCGGTGATAACTGTTCGTAATCCTGTCGAAAATTCTCCTTAAGGGCTGCAATTGTCTGAGTCTTGTTGGCATAAATGCGTGAGTTCAAGAAGCCTCAAAGAAAGAAGTCTGAGATAGTTGAATCGGGCGAGCTTGCTGGCTCGTGCTGTGTGCTGCGGTTGCGCCGTCTTGTTAAAACCACATGTTCACCAAGTTCCGCTCATCCAATTCCTGCAGTAAGAAGTCATTATCATGGCCCGATTTATCATGGTTTCCTAGTAACAGTGACCGTATTGCCAATGGCGTCCTAAAAAAAAATACCGCCCAATCACTCCTCCCGAGTAAACGCCGCACAACACAGTCGATGTAATGGCTCTTCGTTCATCAAACGCGGATTTTCAGTGCCACAGAAAGATTTTGCTTATTCTAGTAACCGCTTATACCATAACACTAGGCTATTTAAAGTTTTGAGCCAATGTCATTTTGTTTCATAATCCATGTTATATAAATTTCCTACCTATTTGGAAAAAGGTACTTTACTTTTTCTAAAGATTATTTTTACGAACTTTCAAGTTCCTTAGTTATAGACAAGAGCACAGAAACATTACTTTAAAGTAAGATATTGGAATCATTTTCTTTCCGATCAATCGTTTAAAAAATTTATTTTTTTACAAATTAAGTTGCTTAGTTAGACAAAAGCCCAGAGATATTACTTTAATGTAAAAGATATTGGAATAAATTGTAAAAAAATATGGATTGTGTTGTTTTGTTACCCAACGAGGGCCGACTTTCCAAAACGTAAGCAGGAGTTGAGTTTTGATTTTTTTTTTTTTTACAGTTAGGTATGGGTCTCAATAGAACAGGGTTTAAATATTAGAGTGAGGAAACCCCCCTAAATCCTAAAAAAAAAATATTTTCTTTTTCGGTTTTAACCTCACTTTTTGTTTGACACAGACCATTTTTTTGGCGAAATTGTAAAATATAGTGCTTAATTGGTTTATTTATTCAATGTAACTATCAATTCTGAATCGAACACAAAAAACCGAATGGTTTTTGCTTTTTGCTTACTCACATAAATGCATCAGTGCTAGCATCCAGCATTATGGCGCATAAACAGTGAGATATGTATACAACCCCCCTGCTTGGGCACACTATAGGATTTGGGGTAGGTGCGAGGTTGGGTGCCTGCAAAGCTTCTTTTGTACTTCCAAAATATTGTAAATATGATTGTTTCTAAATATTCAAATTCGAAAAAAGGAAATTTCCCTTAAATAAATGAATAATTTTCTAAAAAAATACAAACGAAAACAATAAATTTCAAGAATATCCCAAAAAAACAGCGCGTATAAAATCACTGTACCAAAGAAAGAAAGGAGAAACGTCAAAATAAAGCTAAAAAAAAAAGATTTTCATGTGGATCGCAGCCATTATTGTGTTCAATTTGTATGAAAAAGTGAAACTTAAAAAATTAATTAAAAATAGAAATAATAGTTTCCTCACTCTAAGATTGCGATATATAGTGTTTTTTAGTGATTATCTATCGAATAAAAAAAACTGCGTGTGAAAATTCGTGCTTAGGTTTTGGAAAGTTGAGCCCCCAACGATTTTAAGCCATTAATTTTACCCCATTTTTCACTGTAAATTCAAAATCGCCAAATGGAATCCTGCTTAATTGATTCCGAGGGAATTTTGTATTCTTTTCAGGGAGCTTATATAGGTTTTATCTCACCAACAGCAAACAGTGCAGAAGGTTTTGCATTTTGTATATTTCTTGACATTCTCATTCTTATAGGTACCTATATGTACATAAGAAGTTAAAAAAAAAACTTAGATAAAATATCCAAAGGCTAAATATGTTAAGGTCAGTGATCACTGCTGTCAAAAATGCAAGTAGTGCAACTGTACCCTAATTATATAACTTTCTAGCTTAAGGAAGTTTAATCTTATTTTCATCGAATCTAATAGCTTAAATCGATGTAAATAACATATACATCATGTAATATAAAAGTACTACAAGCAATTAAATTTTGCTACCCCTTTTGCAATTTCTAAGTAAGCCAAGGATAGTACTTCCATTAAAAAATCAGCTATAGAATTCACAACACATTCACATCTCAAACGTCTGCACATGTAAATAGTATAATGGCTTCGAAAAACTATAATAATAGGTAACTATGTAGGTACATATATATTATGTATATATATATATATATATCTCAAAAATTCAAGTATCTATGTGCTCTAATGTTGTGTTGACGTTGTGACACACACTGAGTACAGTATGGCTAATATGTTTTAAACTTTACATACACGCGAGTTTTAAACAACCAACCGAGCGACACAATATTGACGTTGAGGAGAAGTCCTTGATATCGCATGTAGAATTTCTTTCATAGCATTCTTCCGGTGTCTTGCAAAAGAAAAAAAAAGCTCACAATAATGTATCCTGTGTGTTCCCACACATCATGACGTGTGACACATTTATACAACATTTTCATATGTTGTATAATGTATACATTATGAATAGATTTTGAAGTAAGCTTCTGTTTGAAAGTATTTGTAATAAATTCGAGGACTCAAATGCTTCCAATGTAAATCGAAATCTATAGCGCAGCAAAATGATATCGCAGGATTATAATAATCTTCTTTCAGAGTTCAAACTGTTAAACGGCAGGGAGGGATTTGCGCTGTTTATAAAAGGAAAATTTATCGAAAAATTTAAATATCATCCCACCAACCATCCTTAGTCGGGATTTAATTTGATTCACTCTTAAATTAAACTGAGATTTATTAAAATTAAATCGTAAATCTAGTAGCTTACAAATTAATCTTTATAAATCTTCTTCGAGTCAATAGTTTTTCGTATCGAACTAACCTATACCCATATCCAGCTGAACGCTTTCACAGTTCACAGTACAATCGTTTTTTTTTTTTTTTGGTTCGTCTGTCATAAGTTAAACTTTCTGCCTCACTTTCACTCCATAAGAAAAAAATTAAGTTAATATACTTGTTAACCTTTTTGTCTTTAAACACCGGATAATCCTTTGGTGGAAATATAGCTTTAATCTCGAAGAGTTCAACACATACATTTATTTAGATAATCTAGGAGATTCGATAACTTGTTAAATCTTCATAGAAGAAAAGACACCTAGTATTTTTTTGTTTATGTATACTATTCAACAATTTTCTTAATTTTAAACACTCACGACTAAAACATTTATATAATAATAATATATGTTTAAGTAATCAAGCTCATCTCAAACATATCGGACTGAATACATTCATTCTACGGGCGATTTTTTTTATTATTTGGTACTAAAAGAACTCAAAATTGTAAACCATAGCTTCACATTAGGTGCGTTTTATTATTCACAAATCTATCTGGATCCGGATCTGGATCTTCCCTAGAAAATAATGTCGATTTCCTTTACACACTAGGGATTTTAGGGATTGCGATCCCTTGTCAAATTACGACAGATTTTACGTTCCTTCACACCAAAAAAATCGATTTTTTTTGACAGAGATCCTTCGAATCCGTATTTGGAGAGGGATTTACATGTATACGAAATACGCACACTAAAAAGACAAAATTTGACAAGGGATCGAAATCCCTAAAATCCCTAGTGTGTAAAGGAAATCGACATACAACGATACGGATCTTGGTGACAGCAGTGTTATAAGTCCGTTTCTTTTTATCGTTGGGTTTGTAAATTTTCAATTATGTCTTGTCTTTTTTCTTTACACTATAGCTTACACTACCTTACCATAAAAAGCCATCTACTCGCCAGTGTAATAACTGATTTTTGGATCTTTGAAATAGATCCCGATAGAAAAGAGGATCCCAAATTGTTTTTGTAATACATGTTAAAACTTAATACAGATCCGGATCCAGATAGATTTGTGAATAATAAAACGCGCCTATTATAAGGATATGATGATACTACTGAAAATTTTTTAATTTTAAACAAGTTTACTAACTTTTTTTGTAATAAATTGTTTGTGAACGTACCTAAAACAATAAGAGTTCATTAAAAAAAATATACTCGTACTCATCTGTTTTGATATTTGGAAATTTCGAAAAGTATTTATATGAAGATTGATATGAAAGATAGGTACTGCGATTTTATCTATATATATAAATGTGATGTTTCCACCGCACGAAATGATTTAAAAGCATTTAATTTTGAAGGTGCCCTCGTTGTTTCATTTTTTCTTATCAATATGAAGTGGAAGTGAGAAACAAAGTTTCATTTGTTTCGATATGGGTCTTTTACAGATTTAACAAGATTCATTTTTAATCGTCTATACGCGATTAACGAAATAAATGAGTATGGTAAATCTTCGAGATTTGAAGAAGATCAAGGGTAAATCACACAAAATATTAGTTTAGCGGGCGGTGGAAATGTAGTGAAACCGCGGTATTAGAGATTAAAATGTATTGGGTATTCCATTGGTAAATTCAGATTTCAATAGCAAATGGAATACAGTATAAAATGATTATCTTTTTTATAGTATTCGTATTATTTCGTGTCCAAATAGTCTTTATCTTTTATCTACTTTTGTAAAGAAATGCAAGCTTAATGAAGCTGCTTCCATTTAAAATGAATAAAAAAAAAACTATTTGCATTCTGACAGCTGAAGAGTTATTTAAATTTTGTACAGATGGAAACTCCACTGATTTACGGTCAATTTCACTCCCCGATCAGTATGTGTACCCTTTCCGGCATGCGTACGGATTGGGGTTGAATATAGAGCATTTATGTGAATTAATGTGACATGGCGGGGCGATAGTACTTATGAGGCCGAATGCCTCTTATATAAAACTCCCGAATATTTGAGACACTTTTTAGTCATCATTCATCAATATAATCATTTTATAAAAAAAAAATATATTTACTGGGGATTTACTCGTATTGACAAATAATATTTTCTCTTTACACAAAGCTAGTTCAGTTTCTTTAGATCTCAACAATCTCAAAAAGTTAAATTTTGTTCCTCAGCAAAGTTTGCTTAGATTGGTTTGCTTGAATATTTTACTTCGCATCAGTTGATCAATTTAGAAATGGAGTGGTTATGACTTCTTGTGAAGAAATGTTATTTAGGTTTCTGCTTCTGAATATTCATTGAATATTGTCGGAAAAAATTCTTACTAAGAATTCTACTGCAATTCAAATAATTTTAGTAATTTAAATGACGTCTTGGGGAGAGTACGATAACTTGGCCGCCAAGATTTGATAACGGGTTTTTGTAGGGGGGTCAAAAACAAGCACTTTTTACTATGGGAGGGGGGGGGTCTATCTCCCCCCGTTTAGGAGGTAGGGGCACTTTTAGAAAAAATGGTTTAAATTGAAAAAAAAAATATTAAAAAACAACGGCAACACCTACAATAAAGTGCTATACTGCGTTTGAAAGCCAAAAGATTGTTCTATAATCCTGCATTTTAATTTTATTACTCATATCAATAGTTTTTGAGAAATTCGCATTTAAACTCCAAACTTTGATAAAAAAACGTGAAAAAAAATGTTTAGACCGGTTGTTTTCAAAATTGTGAAATGAAATTGTAAATTAGCTGATATGTGTTTCATGTATCTATCAGTTCTTAATCGAACACAAAAAACCGCATGGTTCTATGTCTTCTGGTTTTTGAGAAAACCTCCGTTTAAGAGGTAGGGGCACTTTTAGAAAAAAAATGGTTTAAATTGAAAAAAAAAATATTAAAAAACAACGGCAACACTTACAATAAAGTCTATATACTGTGTTTGAAAGCCAGAAGATTGTTCTATAATTCTACATTTAAATTAAATTACTCGTGTCAATGGTTTTTGAGAAATTCGCATTTAAAGTCCCAATTTTGATAAAATAACGTGAAAAAAAAAAGTTTAGACCGATTGTTTTCAAAATTTTGAAATGAAATTGTAAATTAACTTATATGTGATCCATGTATCTATCAGTTCTTAATCGAACACAAAAAACCGCATGGTTCTATGTCTTCTAGTTTTTGAGAAAATCGAAAATTACCAAAACTACTTTTTTTGATTTTTGGTGGTGACGGTGATTCCGTTTTAAGGATTAATGTTAATAAACATAATGAATCTTTGTTAGTTCAGTACCGCAATTCATTTAGCGTTACCCAGAATGCACCATGAGGAGGTAGAATTGCATCTGGGTCAGTTATTTTGTCAGTTAGTCAGGAGTTAGTCCGTCATAGTTAGTTAGAAATGGTCAAAATGTATTAAAAAGGTGTGTAAGTCTCGTCAATAAAGCCATCGTCCGTACTATAACTGTCGAGTTCGTTGAGTTACTCTTTTATGGTGGGAAGCCGAGGATGTTTTGGCGGTAAAACACTTTCTAAATTTTCGCTCTGAAGAGTGGGAGGATCGATGTCTTTTAACTGTAAACCCTCACATATATCACCATCGGTATAACAAGGGTAAACTTTTTTTACATCTGATAAAAACTCTATTATTTGCAAACCCCAGTCGTCCTTATATTTCCTTTCTAGGCAGTATTTTCGATAGAAAAATAGTGCCATGTATTGGTGAACATGGTCAGAAGTTTGTTTTGGTTTTTTAGATCGTTTATTGTATTTTATATGTATTTAGTGGACATTGCATAAATAGAATAAATTTGAATTTTTTTAAATACAGATTCTGTGAATGCAAAAGAAACTTTGCATGCACACAACCTTGCACCTACCCCAAATCCTATAGTGTGCCCAAGCAGGGGGGTTGCAGGGGGGCAGCATGCCCCCCCATACATACTTTACTGTTTATATATTGTAATGTTGGAAGCTAGAACTGATTTATTTATGTAAGGAAGCAAAAAATATCAAACATTTTGTAGAAAAGTAGTTTTAGTTATTTTCGATTTTCTCAAAAACCAGAAGACATAGAACCATGCCGTTTTTTTGTTTTCGATTAAGAACTCATAGATACATGAAACACATGTAAGCTAATTTACAATTTCATTTCACAATTTTGAAAACAATTGGTCTAAACTTTTTTTTTCACGTTATTTTATCAAAATTTGGACTTTAAATCCGAATTTCTCAAAAACCATTGACACGAGTAATTTAAATTTAAATGCAGGATTATAGAACAATCTTCTGGCTTTCAAACGCAGTATAGCACTTTATTGTAAGTATTGCCGTTGTTTTTTAATATTTTTTTTTTTTTTTCAATTTAAACCATTTTTTCTAAAAGTGCCCCTACCTCCTAAACGGAGGTTTTCTCAAAAACCAGAAGACAGAACCATGCCGTTTTTTGTGTTCGATTAAGAACTGATAGATACATGAAACACATATAAGCTAATTTACAATTTCATTTCACAATTTTGAAAACAACCGGTCTAAACTTTTTTTTTCACGTTTTTTTATCAAAATTTGGAGTTTAAATGCGAATTTCTCAAAAACTATTGATATGACTAATTTAATTTAAATGCAGGATTATAGAACAATCTTTTGGCTTTCAAACGCGGTATAGCACTTTATTGTAGGTGTTGCCGTTGTTTTTTAATATTTTTTTTTTTTCAATTTAAACCACTTTTTCTAAAAGTGCCCCTACCTCCTAAACGGGGGGAGATAGACCCCCCCCTCCCATAGTAAAAAGTGCTTATTTTTGACCCCCCTACAAAAATCCGTCATCAAATCTTGGCGGCCAAGTTATCGTACTCGTGCCGACGTCTTCGCTATCCAAAAATTAATTATTTTTGCAATCTTATGAAAGGTAATTTTCTTTAAAGACGTGGAAATATTTTTTCATAGGTGACCTAGTAAAAAACTAATGGGAACATTCACTTTCTTAAACTGAGATAAAATTTTAGTTTTAAAACAGCGCCCCTATATCTTTTTGTTATTACATACCAAACAAGATTCAACCCTGTTCGAGGATTGTGGGTGATAATGGGTGGTAGATTGGGCGATAACCTAGTTTCTTACAGATATCGCACCGTATATCTAAGAAATAGAAAACCGCTCACATTAGGCAAGCACAACAGGCTATAGAAAATATTCAATGACCGACAATACGTCTGGTAGAAAGACCTACATATAGAGCACATTTGGTATTTAATTTTCTTTTTCCTTTCTCACTCAAAACAGAATCACATATACATAAATATTAGTTTTTTCTTTGTATAAATGTACATTTCTATATTTTATATCGTTCGTATATGTGTATTTCTTGCTAATTGTTTGTTCGTTCGTTCTTTTTAGCGAACAGTTTTTACATTACTTTTTTTTCATGTAGCACGAGTTGTAGAAAATAAAATAAAAGTTAAACAAAAAAAAATCAATGCTAAACGAAATCGAAAATGAAAAGACAATTAAATAAAATACAACACACTCAACACAAGGCTGACCCAATGATTTTCCTTTCTTTACAGTTAATTAAGATTTCTTCGAATATCAGCCGAAATTGTGAGATAGCTTCGGCAAGGAACGAAGAACAACTTTTGGTAGGTACACATCCTTCGAGTTGGTAGTCTTGGAATTTTGTTTTGTTTTCTTCTATCATAAAATTGCGTACAAATCATATTTTGCTGCGGGTGTGTTTCTCTCAAGGAGCAACAAGTTGGGTATAATTGTTCCTTTTTATTCCACTTACTCCTACTCACTTCTACGTACGTACATACTTACATACATATTTATATTACTCAACTCGTCGCAGGAACAAATTGATAACACAGGAAGAGAATGCTGCTATGAAAATAAGGTGCTTAAAGCACTAACAAAATTCCATTCCAGAATTCAACAACGAAATTTTTGGTGGAATTGGACTAAAAAGTATACGAGCGTAAATTGATTTATGTTTCTATGTAGGTAGATGGGTACTTTCTGTTATTTGTCAGAAAACTCAGCTAATCAAGAGAGAATAGCTCTAATAAGACAATCTGGAAGTGCTAAAAGATTCATATTGATAGCAAATACCTATACAGAATTTAAATTTATCAAAACTATGTAACGTCTTTTCAGTATAACTATTACTTAATTCAGATATCGCAAACGTTATTTCGTATATTTTACTGTTTGAAAGTTGCAAACATTTCTGAAAAACGTAAAGCGAGATAATCCAACCATCTTTACCTTCCAGGAACTTAAAACGGTATTCTTGAATTCCTTTGATATTGCAAACATTATTTATACTACTAAAACCATTTTTTCGGTATTGCCACATTTTTGCAGCAGTCCATATATTAAATACATATGTACATACATACATATATTACATACATCTGTTTGCTAACTTAAAATGTCATCAGGATCAGCAAAACTGTTTTTTTTTTTATGGGTTTTTGTTATTTTAATTTCAATTATTAAAAATGTTATAAATTGTTGAATTGTTCATTGCAATAGAATTCCATTCCGGAATCCCGAAAGGAAAAAGTTGGTTAGAAATTAATTAAATGCAAATGTGCTATGTAATGATGGATAGTTTTCCAAATTGAGTTTAACGCAATTATTTAAAAACAAAAAATGCATCAAATTTGACATAAAAATAAAAAAAAATAGGAATAAGTTTTCAGAGTTTGTTGACAAACTAAAACATAGTTTTTTATCGCAATTTAATATTTTTGATGTTCCATCATGACACAGACAGTGGGGCGTATTCATAGAGAATTACTAAAGTTGTGATTTCTTGATCCATAGTTTAAGGATTTTCGGTTAAATAAACACAGCCACTATTCATAGTCAGTTTCCCAGCTGTTTTTAGTAGAACGCCAGGATAAGGTTGTATTGTACTACAATTATACTTCAAATAATGACTGATCAAATAATGATAAATATCTTATATTTCAAAAGTGTACATTGTGAGTGGTCCTTCTTAATATTGCACGTCGAAAAAAAGTAAGCAAACAGGTTCTGAAACAACTATTCTATAATAATTTTTAGATGAACAACAAAGGAAATATTAAATGCGAACGTCAGGGAAACTGATCGAAAATAGAGAAGGAACTTCTACGGGAACTGATTCAAGATGATATCAAAAAATAAAGCAGTTTGGACCGATGTAGAGCATAGCGTGAAGGCCGCTGAATATAAAAGACCAATGCCAAATGCCAAAATTAAAGGAACAGTGACATCGGATGGAAGTAGCCGCCAATATTGATGACTATTCTGCTAACCGATGGTTGCGATATACTATGAAGATCAGCTTAAATGAAAATAAGGGGTTTTATAGTAATCAATCTGGTCTAAATTTGTCCGTACTTATATCACTTTGGTGGACATTTATACCAAAAAATCTTTGTGCTGTTAAAACTTGGAGGTTGCCAGAAAGAAACAGGGAATCCTCTTTTCCTGAGTAGTTCTTCAATTATGAGTAAATTCATGATAAATGTGATTATTTCTTTATGCAAACGATGTATTTCGTAGAAGTCTTTATCTCTCAATTCAAATGGATTGAACAGTGTTTTGTACCTATTATGTTCCTTCTTCGTGGTGGCACATTTTACACTTCACTTAATAATTCAAACTCCTTTAAAATGTCCATATATCTTCTTCAATTGCGGTTTCAGTCAACATTGTTCTGGACGATAAGTTTACGTAAAATTCATTTGAAATAAACTACTTTGCCAACTTTTTAACTCTTAAACAAAAAAAAAATGGCATTTGTCTCTGATAATAACTACTTAAACACAGCAGTTCCTATGTTTAAAGTTAGGCCACAGGTTTAGCCCTAAGCTTAGGCTTAAATTTATTTATGAATAGCCTTAACCCTGGACTTGCTTAGTAACAACTTAGCAAGAGCTTAGCAAACATCTATGAATATGCCCCAGTATGTAAGTTCCGAAACTCGGTGTTTTGACATTTTCTAATTTACAAAAATGTGAATTTTTACTACACACAGTGGGAAGTGTTATAAACTTTATGTAAAGCGCTATTAAACTGAAATTGTTGTATATTTTATTGCGAAATCACAAATTGTAAAAAAAAACGAGTGCCTGAAGTCTATTTGCTGATTGGGCTTAGAGTTTGACGTTTTATACTCAAAGTGGTTCAATAGGTTCGTTCGTCAACTTTACCCAGGGTTGACCCAGGTTTTCTTGACAACCCTCAGAGTTGTCAAAAAAAATGGGGTTTTCGAATTTCAAAAAACACCCAAGGGCTGTCAATTGTTTTGTTGACAACTAAAAGCAAGAAACAAATAATTCTGTGTTCGGATAAAACTTTTAATTTGTTATAAATTAGTTTTAAAATGAACAAAAACAATTTTGCGTTGTTGCTGAAAATTTCATCTGATGGTGATGAGTACAATAAACATTTGATTTCAAAGCCAAGCAATAACATGTAACATGCGAATCGACAGACGACAACAATATAAATAGTAGAGATGAAATCTGATGCGACTTATGACAGTTTGGTCGATACCTGAACTCACCACAGCAAAATACCTAGATCAGGTCTAAAAAAACACCGATTTTACACACCAGGGTGACTTCAGGTTTTTCAAAAAACGATTTAGGTCGACCCCAGGGTGACTTCAGGGCTCAACGAACAAACTTAATGTGTTTCAATTCTTTGTTGTTGTTTTGCATGGAAACAGATCTTTTTTGACAGAATACTTTGTCGGCGAGCGTGTTCGATTTAGAATGTCTTTTTTTTACATCTTTTTGAGTTTAATAAGCCACTCACTTTGAAATAAATATATTTATGAAAACACTTGACAAGTTTTTTAGATATTTTTTTTTTATAAAATAGGCATTTAGTTTTACAGAACGTGATCTAGTCACTTTTCGGCAAGTATCCATTAGTCATTGTCTAAGTAGATAAGCCATTTCCATAATTCTACTCAAAAACACCTAACAAAATTACAACAGTAGTTTTCTATAAATATGTCCTCATTTAAAAAATGGCATACCAATAATCATTTATTCTCAAATGAGTTAATAAATGAATATGATGTATGAACTTGTGTGTACGTTCAGTGAACTAGAAACTTGCCTTACATTGTTCATTAAACTCACTAAAATACTTAAGAAAAGATTTAGAAATCCAATTCCAGTGCTTAGGTTAGACAATTTTTGTGTTGGAGTTGGACAACAACTGTCTAAGGTTAGACATACTTTAGTTTATTAATACTACTGACTAACTTTCCAAAATCCGAGACTAAAGTTTTTTTTGTGAAACTAAATTTCATTGACAAAACGTTCTTCCCCATAGTTTTAAAGTAAAACAACCATTTGTTCAACTGAAAAGTGAATTCATTTTTAAAGCGGGAAATTCATACAAAATGTTCTAAATTTATTACATGTCATGTTTTTGGTGATATTTGTATGTTTTTCCCAACGAAACGACTCAATTAGTCGTCATCGAATTAGGTATTTTCGAAGCGAAACAGGAGCAGACAAAAATGGAGCATGCGTATTACATATCTCTATTGACGAGAAAGCTCATCCTAACGACACACCGCACCGTACCGACATCGACACGTCGACATTCGACAATAATAAGGTGAAGAAGCTTCGCTTGCTCTGTGCTGCGAAATTAAACTGGTTGAATTTTGGTAAACAATACTTCTAGGAAACATGTACACAGCAATACTCACTACGTAATGTACATCCAGTAGCTAAAAAGTCTCTCATTCTTAAATCGGTCTTCAGTGAGATACAAAATACTCGCTGGAGTGGTATACCTGAAATGCGAAAAGTGCTCCGTCCGTACTGCTGCTGTTCCTTAAATTATATTTTTGATTGCTTAAAAAAAGAACAAAGAATACATTTTAAAGTATATATTTGCCAACATAAACTAACTATTACGAATAGTATCTTAGATTTTAATCTCAGCGAAAGGTGAACCATTGTATTTAGTATTTGATTGAAAATAACCTGTCGCGAGGGTGGTAATGTGTCGAGGTGCTTTGTGGTGTTTCCTCATGAGCAAATAACCAGGTTTCGCAAATAATAGATATACCTACGTTATTATTAATTGTTCTGGTTGACGTACAACTCTTTGTGTTATTGTATTGAGGATAATAAAGATTTACCTGACATTCATTCCACTTTTTATTTAAGGCTCAAAAAAAAAATATATAAATCTTTTTAGCTATGTGCGTTTTTTGTAAAATCTTTTAAAAACGAAAAAAAAAACAGCGAAAATTTATTTTTTTACTAACGGATTTAAATGATACCATAGTGAATGAATTTTATATTTTTGAAAATGAATGAACTGGTGTTTTGTTTTTTGAAAATGTTTAAAGATTCTTCGAATGCATAAAAATTATGATTTTTAAGGAAAATATAAAAAACTCATAAGTGATAAAAACAATTTCTAAAAATATAAAAAACTGACAATAACATAACAAAAAGAAGAAATGATTGATTGGGTGTCGATTGTTCGCCACTCGAGGCGGCGTTTTTCTAATTACGTTGGTTCACGATCGCCAGTTCGCATCCGTAAACGTAGACGTGCACCTCCACCTCATGTCTTGAAAGAGAACCAGTATAATTGTTGTTGTTCAAACGTAAGTTATACATACGTACATGTGTACAAATATAAATATGTACCTATGTATGTATTTAAATGTTTATTATTTCTTTTTTGAAATTTATATTTTTTAAATTTGTATGCATAAGTAAATTAAGAAAAAGAAATCAAAAGTTCAATAATTCAAGGTGTGGTTTTTGCTAGTTTAGCATGGTAGAATGAAGCGAATTTAATTTTCGTGATATTATGCAGTTAATGAGCACATAATCTTATATGATTTTTCTAACATCCAACAACAAAATATGGAATTTATATCGGAAACACATTTTAAAAGTGGGAATCTAATTTTAATTAATTCGGGTAGTATTTTCTTCTTGACACTGGAAACGTGTAAGCGGAGGCAAAAATAAAATAAATAAATAAAAATATTCAAAGACCATCCCGCAGAAACGTTGGTGAATGCAAAGAAGGTGATGCGTGTGAGGGAAAATCAGAGTTTTTTTTGTAATCGTATCGAAAATTTTTAGGGGAGACTATTAATTGGGATTTAAATTCAGTTAAATTGTGGATACGCATGTTTGAGCGATGGGGGCGGCTTTATGTCTCGAAGGCCAAATGAGATGTATGTATGTGAAGAGTTTCTTAATTTACTTAATGCAATATATGCTCACTATTAATAACCGACAATCGACGGCGTGTTAACATTGTCTTGTCATTATCATTAATAAATGTGTAATACTCTGTGATATGTGATAAACTTAAGTTGACAATTTTGACGTTCAAAAAACGAATGTCTTCTTTACAAGAGCATACTTTTAATAGAACGTTTTACTACTACAAATGCTAATTTCATAAATCAGTTCATTGGATACTACGTTTATAAAGAGAATTGAAACGGAATTGAATCAGGATTAAGCTCCTTGTGTACCCACATCGAATTGAAACTGTATTATTCGACCTGATCCCACTAGACGAGCTGGATCAAATCGAAAATATGTACATATGTAGACATGAATCGACGAATTGAAGATTCGAGTTCAAAGCTAAGGCCCCGATTGCCGTTGTCGATTGCCAATCGAATCGAAACTTTCCGATTGTTTCGATTGGTTTTCATATTTTATATTGTGTAACTCAATCGATCGAACAATGTACTATTGTGAATAAACCCACAGAATATTGCGAATATTTCAAATTTGACAGTGTTCTATGATGTGTTAGCTTTTGAAATCATTATTTCTTGTTTCTGGTCTTCTTTTTTAATATAAATTAAAATAGTTTATTTACATTATAAAATTAGTGGAATTGAGTTATGGTTTAGCGATAGTAACACAGAAACCGACAATGCCCAAGAAAATTTTGAAATTACCAGAAAAATAAGACATATCATAGACAACTCTAATCTTCTGGAACTAGAACAAACGATGTAAGATTTATGTAATAAAGGTTTTTATTTGGTATTCACATACACATATTTGGTTTTTGAAAAATACTTTCGCTTATCCAATAATGTGTCGTTGGACTTCTAAGTGAAATTAACCCAAATTTTATGTCAGCAATAAGAAGCTCTTCGATTCCCAACATAATAAAACTTGCTAGTACTTTGAGATGTTGTGCTCATGGTTATTACCAAGTTAGTGTTGGTAATTAATTTTGTATTGGCCTTCCATAGTCCACAGTGTCTTTAGTTCTAAATTAGCACTTAATGCAGTTCTAGAAACGCATATTTGCTACTGCAAAAAAACTTCGGGCTAGAATGCATATTTATTAAAAAGTGGAATACCAGCTGTGATAGGGTATATTGATGGTACACATTCATATATCATATATTTAAAAAAAAAAAATCAGCATGCATATTACACTCGCTAACACAAACCATCTTCGCGATGTTCACATTTTTTTCCATCAATCTGACCAAAATTTCTATTTGCCTTTTGTTCGTTATCACTTTTGACTTTCATAAAATAAATATTTGAATGTTTTGTCCTTAAAATAATTAATTAATTGAAAGAAACTTTCATTTTGTTCACAAGAAAACTTCTGGACTTCACCTTCCTTACGCGTCGATCAGAAAATGACAATCGAAAAGAAACGAGTGTGAAATCGAAAAGTTTCGATCACAATCGACATTCATATTTGAAATAGAGTAATCGACGATCGATGATCGAAAAAGGTCGATCATCGATTAGAAAATCGACAACCACAATCTGGGCCTATGTGTTGGCCGTGTGGGCAATAATTGTGTATTTTGTTTTCAGACAGTTTCCGTTAAGTTTTGCTTTGTTCTGTTTCATGTTATTAATAATAGCAAACATAAGCAAATAATTTGTTTTCTTGGTGTCGACATTTTGAAACGATACCCACAAAATCACAAACGTACAATAAAAGACTGTCACTACGATTCCATTTGAATTCAATGTTTCAATCCAGCGTGGCCATAAACCTGGATTGAAATCTCTCATGTAATCGTGGTAGGAATGATATATTTATTAGAGTGTTTACTCATTTCCAGGATAGGATTATTTGAAAAGATATCATAAGCTAAAAAATATTCAATAATAAACAAATTTATGAAAAGGAAAAGGAAAAGGAACACGTTCTCCATCCGTGTGTCAAGTAACACGTGTGTTAAGAAGCGGTTAGTCCAGTTTTTTTTTTGTTAATATGACTATTATTTGTTTCAAAGAATCTTGTACGCTTGTGCGTTAAAAACTAGAAACTCAACCATTTGGCGTCGCTGAAACTTACTCAACATACATATTTGTTATGAAGTGAAGAATTTACGTAAATCAAAAATTTCAGTTTAAAAAAAATATCAAAAAACTTTGGTGTATATTTACCGTGATTAAATTTTGACAATAAAATAACAACGAACACTGAAAATCAGCAGATAATTCGTATAACCTTTCGAAAAGTATATTTTGCATCTCAATTGAGGATATTCATGATACCTGTTTCTGGGAACAAGGAAGATTCTTTTTTAATTCCATTAAAACCTTCTAAGATTGTCATCAATGGGTTGCTGGTTTACTCATTACATGTTGTTTAGGCATAACACTAACAACATGTGATAGAGTTAAACTAGTATACCCAACAAGGATGAATACGAATAAAAAATAATGCGAATTATAAGGGACATAGAAATAAGACACGGCAGTTCTCCGCTTTAGTTCAGCCGCCATCCCTGGAGATAAAAAATCTGAGACAACCACCTTCAGTCTCAACATCGTGCCACACATCTTTCCTATCCTTCTTTCTCTTCCGTAACTTCACGCCCGCGCTGTGTTGAAACATTTAAAGGATAATCATAATCCCTTGAGCGCGAGTAAATTATAAAAAAAAAAAAAAAAAAAAAAAAAGATTCAACCTGTCCCAATTTTTAATTTTTGTTCACGGTTATCATGAAATTAGTCAAATTATCATTGCTGTTCGTGGTAAATCCACGATCATTAGGAGGAACATCGTGTGGTGTGTTCACAATATCAAAATGAGCAGTACATAAATAGTGTCCACTTAAAACTTAAGTTAAAATAATGTTGGCAGCTCGAGGAGAATCGATTCTAGAGATTTACAGCTCTTAAGTATTGCTGTGTGCGTGTTGTAAACATGAATGAAGCTAAGCACAGACGATTGTTAGATCTTACAATATTGTCAGATCTGTCAGTAGAAAATATTTCCTAATTGTCCTACAAAAGTTTATTTAATTTTTTCTGATAATATTGCCAGAAACGTCATTGTCGATGCAGTTTGTTGGATATTAGATGTGCAAGAATATAAAAGGGCTACGCTTCAGGCTATCTAGTGACACGACGGAAAAAAGTTTGAATTTGTCTGCCAATACCACTTACAACTTTTAACATGAAAACGTTGTGAGAAAAGTTATTGTCCGGCAACTACCTGAAAGTGAAATTGATTTTTTGTTGGGTTTGAAGGCTTAATAAGTATCTACATTTGATCTTAAAAATCATTTTATATGCATGAAATCTTAATTATATTTTCAAAGAAAGGCCAGCCCTAGCTTCCATTTGAGGCCAAATTTTTAACTTAAGCTCATAGAAAAATTCGTTTTAAAAAATTAAAAAAATATTTCATTAATTTTCTGCCTTTAATTCATGGTCGAAAAAACGCACCGAGAGTGGCATATCTTAAACGCTATGGTCAAAATGTGTGTTTTGTCTTTTTCTATAGACTATCACCCTTATTATGGTTGTCAATTATCAATTGATAATTGATAAAAATTGAAATTCAATCTTTTATAACCCAATTAAAAAAAGTTTTGGTCATTGATAATGATGCTTACCGTTGTAAACTGAAAAAGAAAGAAAATTGACTAATATTGCCAGATAGTTGATAATTTCTTAAATAAAATTGAGTTTAAAAGTACCAAATTTCAATATTTATCAAATATCAATTGTTAATTGACAACCATAATAGAGGTGTAACTCTAGTTTTTCAAGTCTTAGTTTTTTATTTAAAAAAATAGTAAACAAAATTAAATTGTCAAAGAAAATAAAATTAAGCATTTTGTCTTTAATTGGTAATATGACTTAATCTATAGGCGATTGTATATTAATTGCATTAATTTTTTTACCCTTTTTTTTATAAAGTAGCTCATTTGTAGACTGTATTTAAAATTGTACTGCCACGCTTTGATGTATAAATGTTTTGTTATACGTAAATTATTTTCGTCGAATATGACGTTTTGTGCTGCTTGTTTTCGTACACTATTCATTTATCGAAATACATAAAAGTAAACAGTAGATATGATCTAAGTGAGCCGACGGTCTCGTTGGTCTATTAGGGAACATGGATAGAGGGCAAGAAGTTCCATGTCCTGTTTCTGATTCCGACCTCGGAATCGTTCTTTCACTCCAGGTTTTAAATAATTGCCAATCAGGTAGACGGCCATTGGCAAAACCATATTAAACTTAAGATTAAACAAAAAGAAATTGTGAATTTAAATCTATTTTTTTTTTAAATAAATTTTTCAAACTATGTAACTAACTAGTGTGGTTCTATATGAAAAACTGTTTTGAGCGAGTAGTGAGAGTATTGAAAATTTATTATCAAGAAATAAAGACTAAACATTTGAAGTATATAAAAACAAATTACTTTATTATCAAAAATAAGCAAAAGACGTTTTTGTGCAACTCAAAAAATTTTAGTGTCTTCTTTTTCGTTCTTGCTTTACTTCTACCACCAAAAAATAGTCTACAGCTGCCGTCCGTTAAATTTTGTTGCAGGAAAGCAGTCTGGAATTCGTTTTCTTTTAAAAATGTTCGCAGTATTGACGTTGTTATTTCCAAATTCAGTTTTGGAGTTGCTACTTCTTGTAACAGCAGTGTTGGCGTTGCTACTTTTCGCAACAGAGAGTGACATTATTAAACCATCTCTTAACATTTATTAATGTATACAAATTCCGTACGTACCTAAATCTCTTTCATTTTAAACACAGATGGTATAAATTTAACTTTTTCTAAAAATCCTTCAATTGGAATCATTAAATGATTTCATAACATTAAAACTACCTTCACCTGCCCAAACAAAAAGCATCCATTTAGAAAATGTAATTAAATGTCTTTAGAAAACTTCCTGTGTTATAAAATATATGGTGTTGGCATTTGTCACCTCATACATTGAACAATTTCTGTCAACTTTAATTTTCATTTAATAAAGCTTTTGAAATGGTGGTATGGATGGAATACGAGAATACCCCAGATTTTCCCATCAATTTTTATTCTTCTTAAATGTATAACTTGTATTATTTATTGTCAATAACTTAATTTCTGTAATTTTATTTTTTAGCAAAATCAAAGATTCAAAGTCGATGGTGAATCTGAGCTTCCAAAAACAGATGGACACTACCAGCAATCGTCACCCCAACCTCATTCGCCAGAGCCCCCAGCCAACAATGTACAACAGATCCCAGTAGAGTCGCTTCATTCTGAGCAAGCTGTAAGTGCAGACATTCCCCAAAATTGAGAATTGAGCATCCTTATTGTTAACCGCAATTAAAATCCGTTTTGTTTTAAATAAATTGTTTTTTTTTTTTATTTTTAAGTGTTGTTTGATGTTTTTTTTTTTTTGCTTTTAAATTTTAACAAAAATATGTTATATTATAAGATCCACCTATAGCTAGTTTTATATTGCATGAAATTTATTTTTTGTTTTGTGAATGCTAATAAAAAAAATTGCAAATTTAAATAAACTCCCAGTTCTAGTTGCTGCAATGTATTAAAAATTTTCAGAAATAACGGCCATCTGTGAGTTACCGCTTTTATATTGTAAGTTACAGGAGTTTAAACTTCAAGCTAAAAAATATTTTGTATGCCGTCATTAACTAGCTTTTAAATCCTTATTGAACGGATTAATACGAGTAGTACTCACATATCGTGGATTTTGGCTTTAGAACAAGGTTTTGGAATTATGGAAATTAAAGTACTTACTATACGACCTTCACAACGAACCAAAATGTCGGATTTCGGCAAAAATTACTACGTTTATATGCAATATCGAAAGATCGAGTTGGTTTAGGGTCAGATTTTCGACCTAGGTTTTTCGTCATTTGAGTTAAGAGCTTGATTTGGAGTTGAGTTGAAATGGTGTTGTAGGATTCAGGAATAATTTGTCAAACCAACTCCTCGACCCAGGTTTTTTGTCTCACATTTCGACTCGACACCGCTGAGCGAGTGGGATTTAGTCGAACGAAGCTCCTTTCAACTCAATACAGGTATACAAAGGGTCGAAGCGAGCTTCGTAGTCATTGACTTATTATATATGGACTGCTAGTTGTGTATAATTCTCATACAAAATTTGCAACCAAAATGGTACAACGGATATAATCGAAACAACATATTTAACGCCATCTCTTGTTCTACTAGTGCCAACAGAAATGTTTACTCATAGAAACTAAGGACATCTATTGACATTGCTTTGAAGAAACGGTGCTAGTCTATGGTTAGAGAGATAATCGGCTGAGAATAGTGCTAAGGGATCTCGAAAAAAAATCCCCTTTAAAATATTTTATGAATCATTTTGGTTTACTTAATGATTTTATGTCCGCGCAGGTGCATATAATTATATGTTACACAAAATAGCGAACTCATTTTAGGCAATCGTTTAGTTTGGTCAAAACACAAATCTATCTGGATCCGGATCTGGATTAAGTTTTAACATGTATTACAAAAACAATTTGGGATCCTGTTTTCTATCGGGATCTATTTCAAAGATCCAAAAATCAGTTATTACACTGGCGATTAGATGGCTTTTTATGGCAAGGTAGTGTAAGCTATAGTGTAAAGAAAAAAGATAAGACATAATTTAAAATTTACAAACCCAAGGATAAAAAGAGACGGACTTATAACACTGCTGTCACTAAGATCCGTATCGTTTTATTTTCAAAGGAAGATCCAGATCCGGATCCAGATAGATTTGTGAATAATAAAAAGCACCTAAAGAAAGGTTTTTGTAAATTTGATACAAATTGTAGGATTGGTTTTTCTCTAAAGTGAATTGTTAATTTAAATCAAAATTAGGATTTATTTGCATAACTAATTTTTTTGCAAATATTTTTGCTCTAGCCAAAAAGATTTTAGCTTATCTCTTGATTTCTAGTATACAAATTAAAATGATTTGTAAAAGTGAAACTAATTGCTTTAATAAAAGTATTTTTACAAACAATAATAATATTTGTTAATAGATAATACAAGTAAATGCAACGAAAACTGTGTTGCAGTATAATTATATTTATACGTTGAAAACAAAAATGAAAAAGGGAAAATTAAAAATTAAAAACAAAAATCCCGCGGCCTAGGAACACTTTCATAAAATAACACAAAAACACCTGTAGATGGGCATCATTGTATATAAAGTTTGTACACAATTACAAAAGTGAACGCCCGAAATATTTTCGATACCTCCAAAATGTTGCTTTGACTTGCATTTTTGTATATACTTTGGTTGGAATGATATAAAGAGTCGAGTTGTCAATTTCTATTGGAATGGCAAATGAGAGAGAAGACAAACTGAACGAAAAAGAGGACGCAGCGTTCAGAGTTCGGATTCGAAACCTTCCAATTGAATTATAACTACTTTCGCTTAAAGAAAAAAAAACTACCGCTTTGGAATAGATTCACTCCTATTTTTCATATCTAAACGGTACAAACCTAACTTATTACACGATTTAATCAAAGACAAATCAAAAGGGAGAATTAGTGTAAATTTAAAAATTGGTTGAAACATTTCATTTTAATTTCAACATTTTAAATATCCCTCACGAAAAGCATTGTGTGTATGAACCACATAATTTATAAATTTTTTTTTTTTAAGTTTGATTCTAAAAGTAATGCGATTTGCGTTATATTTCTTTGGTTTAAAATTGATTCTTTCACTTATTAACAAAAAAGACCAAATTTTGGTTGTACTTCACCTGAGCGAATCCGAACCCTGACGACTATTGAGTGTAGAGTCAGAGTGTAGTGGTAGTGATAATCAAATCAAGTCAACGAAGAGAGTGAGCGAACAGAACAAGACCAAGTTGCGCGGCTAGTCGACATATTTGAGTAATTCTATTCTATTACGTTAATAAAGTTTAACAACAAAAATAATCGTTCGAGTAGCTACGGTTGTGATAATTAAACTAAACAATTATATAATAATTGATGCGTTTTTGTAAAAAAAAATCATAAATAATCCAGTCGGTGATCATCGATAAATGGAAATGAATATAATTTTCCAGTAGCATTCGAATTCGAGTATCGCGCGTTGGTGTTCAAGTTCATTTCCACTATGTTGCGTAGCCGTGCAGCCTGGAATGACAATTTTTTCCATTCTTCCACAAATTCCCAGTCGAGTTGTCAGAAAATTTGTAAATTTTTCGCTGGAATCTGAATCGGCGGCAGCGCGATGTCGATGTCTTTATCTTGCGTTTTGTATTTTGTTTTTATCAATTAAAGTTAATAATAATATGTAAATTGATTGCTTTTGGTGCTGTTTTATTGTTGGATTATTTAATTTCGTTTGCGCTTTACCCAGGTGGTTGCTAAGTAACAACGAAAAAGTCGACAAAAATTCAAGACAACCAAACGAAAAAAAAAAATTGTGTGAAAGTTCTCCGTTGCTGCTGCTGCATTCCATTCATTGCATCTATTTTCGTTTTTTTTTTTTTTTTTGTTTCTTTACTTGATCGTTCTTCTTTTCATCTTTGGTGCATAGAGTGTGCCTTATTTGTTTGACCAAAATAATATCAAGTGTGTTTCCGTCATCGTACAAATGGGACCATTTATATAAAAAAATTAAACAAGTGATTATGTAGAAACAAACGACCTCGAAATGTCTTATGACCTATTACTCTATCAATGTTGTTCTTGGCTTTAGTCGGAGCCGCTATCGAAGTTTGTCGTAAACAAAATTGTGAATCAAATTAATTACCTAGCTGGGTAGGAATTTCATTCCAATCCAATCTAATCGAGTGTCTTCCTATTTTTATTTGATTCGATTTTTCGCGTTTCGCTTCCTTTCTTGAAACGAAAACAAAAAGTGTAGTTTTTCTTTTACTGTGTGTAACTCCTACCAACTCTCCCACACAAAAACCTAATACTAAAGATGACAACCCGAAAAAAGAAACGTCAACAGGACAGCGGAGGTGGATTTATCAAAAAAGTTTCCTCACTCTTTAATTTGGATTCGGTAATTTAATTTTAATAATTTTGTTTCTATTTTATTTACGAGTATTTTTAATTTACATACATTTATTCATCACACACATGCCTAGAGCAACTGAATATAAGTCAGAAGCGAACAGCAGAGTATCTATTTTTCCTTAAGCTAAGTGTACACGATTGGTAGATCTTACAATATTGTCAGATCTGTCAGTGAAAAACATGCTTACAATGTCTTACAATCGTGTAGTCTTACAATTAATTGTCAGAAAATTTGTCTGACAATTAATTGTTAGATCATTGTCTGACAATTAATTGTAAGAAACCTGACAATCGTGTGTACGCTAGCTGACAATCGTGTAATCTTCCAATTAATTGTCAGAAAATGTATCTGACAATTAATTGTAAGACGGTAAATTGTAAGGTATTTGATAATCGTGTACACACACAATTTATTGTCAGGCCTGCCAATTTTTATCGTTGTCTGACGTTTCTGACAATGAAGAAATTGTAAGATGTTCGTTTTTTAGCATCATACAATTTTTTCATTGTCAGAAAATTTGCAGCCAAGGTTTAATTGTCAGTTTCCATAACCAACAAAAACTGACAATTAATTGTGTGTGTACACGGTTGGTAGAAAATCTACCAATCTCTTACAATTAATTGGTAGGTATTAAGCGGACTATCTGAAAATGAATTGTCAGCCAACTTCTGACAATTAATTGTAAGAGATTGGTAGATTTTGTACCAACCGTGTACACACACAACTTATTTGTCAGCTCATTGGTAGATAATTGTCAGATATTGTAAGATCTTACAATATTGTAAGATCTACCAATCGTGTACACTTAGCTTTAGAGAGTTCCGGTTAAATCACTTGTATGTTATTTTTTTGCACATAACGTTTAGCCCAAGCTAGAGCCCCAAACCATCCGCCGAATTTTGTTGGTCGATTCTTAAAAATAGATTGTTTGTTTTATTTTACTTTTCTAGACAAACAAACAAAAAAGAATAAAATATGAATTTAACTTCAGCTTATTTTTGTTATTTTTTAATTATCTTATGTCAGCTATTTTTACATCTTTGAAGAAAATTATTTTAAAGACCATTTTTCTCCAAATTTATGGATGACGACAAACCGAAGAAAAATGGCGTTTAGAAAGATGAAATGAAATTTGCAAATGATGATTTGAAAAAAAGAATTTAGCAATTTTAACCTTTTTACTTACATTATGTAGGTTGTTCCTTATTGGAGTATGAGGTTTCAACTACTTTTGTAAAACATAGGTTTATGTATTCTGAAATGTGTTCAGCTTTAACTTTTGCATAGCTCCAAGACATTCCTTTTTCGAATTTTGGACATCAGTCCTTTTTCTGTTCTAGAGAAATGAATCCCACTTTTAAAGTTCAAAAATAATTTTGTATGCATTACAATAGAATGTGAAGCGGTAGGTATTGAGTGTGGTAAATTTTGCAAGCCACTTCTTTCTTACAATTGCGTAGCTTCTAGTTAGGAATTTGACCAGTTTTCTTGTCATGTTGTTTTCGTTGCCAGCTTTTATTATCTTCAAGTCCCTCCATTACACATGCGAATAAAACATTTTAACTTCACATATTCGGCAATTGAAATGAGTCAACAAACATGCCACTTAGTAGATACATATGTCTTGCCTTAAATCATAAGGACGTTAAGCGGATATTGGGCGTATATGTATGTGATTAAGACAATGACCTGAATGTGCTCCATTCTATTAGGCGTGCGCATTCTAAACAGTCGGTACTTAATTAGTGCTATGAAGATGTCTCTTACAGATTTTTGGTAAAACTTGATATAAGCATTCTTATACCCATGACTTGAACAAGCTTCTCATAAAACCAATTTTGCTGGGAACTCATTCCCTGTTAGATATAATATGTCCACATTGAGCTCGTGAACAGAAACAGTCTATTTAGAATGATGTCCAAATGAACTAAATTAATTAGGGGTGGCCGTGGCGCGATGGTTGTGTGCTCGCCTGTCAACCTTATTATCACAGGTTCGATCCCTGAGGTCGTCTATGTCTTCTTTAATTCCATTAAAACCTTCTAAAAATTGTCATCAATGGGTTGCTGGTTTACACATTACATGTTGTTCAGCCATAACACTAACTAACTAGTATGCCCAACAAGGATGAATACGAATAAAAAATAATGTGTATTATAAGGGACATAGAAATAAGACACGGCAGTTCTCCGCTTTAGTTCAGCCGCCATCCCTGGAGATACAAAATCTGAGACAACCACCTCCAGTCTTAGAACATCGTGCCACAATTATTATTTATAATCCCTTGAACGCGAGTAAATTATAAAAAAAAAAATCGAAGTAAATCATATGATAACTTTGTAGTTGGGTTGGTTTGGAGGTAATGGTTAAATATTACTTTTTAAAATTCTGAAAAGTTAGGTATATTAATCCATTTTTTAACACAATTTTTACAACATCCGTTAACTTGAAGGGAGCTAAAATTATACCACTACTATTAATTCCTTTATGTCTTGAATATGGGCATAAAAAAATGTCGAAAGCCAAAAGCTAATTACTGCTTTCTAATCAGGACTCAGGTCTAAGCATACTTGTATTACATCTACACTTAAAAGTCGCTGATGATAGGAATTGACTATTTTAACATTTTTCGAAAGCTTTCGACTCAGTTAAACATAAAATATTAATTCAAAAACTAAAATAGCAATTTGGGTTTGAAAACACTGTTTGCAATCTTATATCCTCATATCTTCAAGGTCGTACAAAGGCTGTTTTTAATGGACAAAAAACATCGTCCAGTTAACTAGTACCCTTACGTGTTCCCCAAGGATTTTTGTTGGGACCACTGGTCTTTTCATTGTATATAAATGACATTTCTTACTTTATAAAAAAATTGCAAATTTCGTAGATGATGTGTAAATATATTTAACTTTTTCAAAATCCTTAATACAAGTTGGTATACCAACTTAAATGAAGAAGTGAATAATATTTTGTTGTAGTCTAAATTTAACCATTGAATGCGTCTAAAACGAAAGCCAAAGGAGGTGATAGGGCGTTTCCATACACAAATGTTTTTCCAACTCTTTCTCTTGATATTAACGTTTTGAAGGTTTCTTCAAAAGTTAAATCTTGGTACACGAATTAACCAACAAATGATCTGGAACGTTCAAGTGAACAAATTTGTTTCCACTACTTATGGGATTTTTCGTATTTTGAGTCCTACAACTAAATTTTTATCAACTTAAAGTTGTTAAATCTTTTTTTCTACCTCAAGCTCAAGAAGAAAAAACTGAACATAGCTTATAATAGTTGTAAGGTTTATATTCAACAAAACCAAGAGATACCAGTTCGAAAATAACGGGTTGCACATTGGATGCCTTACTAAAATACCGAACAGTCCTAGCTTAACATAACATAATATTTGATAAAGTTCCAGATTACTTATTAAATAAGCTTACATTCGCACGATTTGAAAAAACTCTACATATTATCCAACCTACTTATACATTTTTAGCCACTCGAAGTCAATTTTTTGTCTATGTGTCCCTTTTTTGTCCCTGTGGAATAGTTTGCAACTATCTGTATAACAGGTTACAAGTAAAAATAACTTTACGAAAGGTTTATTTGAATTTTATGCAAGCAATAATTGATCATCGCCGATTTTTTCGAGTTATTAAACAATTCAAATTATTATTTTTATTTTGTATGCATGTTTGTACACATGCATGTAGCAACTTATAACGCTTTCTTCAATCCCTTCTTTGTTCTTTTCTTTTCTCTTCTTTCTATATTATTTTCTTAAATAGGTTATTTAAAATTGAACCGCTGAGAAGAAAAAGGAAACATTCCACAAAAATGGGAAATTAAAGTAATGATGCAAAAGCGTAGCTATTTTTATAGCGCACATTATAAGCCTAAAAACGAAAAAAATTCGTGTCAACCTACTTTTTAAATGCGATTATAAAATATCACTGAGTGGAAAAAGGAAGAGATTTCAGGAATAATTTTCCTTTTTCCACTCAACATTTGAAATTTTCCGTTGAAATAATTTTTTTATTTTGTTGGCCGTTATTTAAGTTTATTAAGTTTGTTAGTAGCCTATGCTTTTTGATGAGAAGTTCAATCAAACTTTGACACTTTGACAAGACTCTTGATGGCACTGACTATGAGTGGGAGATTCAAAGTCATTCAATAATATTACCCAGCCCGAGGACATAGTTCCTCCCCTGTGACAGGAACTTTTCTATCATAAAGCGAGTTTCTCGCAGATATGATAGTATTTATTCATAATCTTATTTATCTCAAAACGGCTCTAACGATTTTGTTAAAAAAAATTAGGTGTGATATTATGGACATGGACTACATTTTATTCAAAAAAAATTTTGGGTAAAATGTTTTTCACGGTACCTGTCACAGAACCGTTTTTTGATATTTTGCCTTTATCATCAACGGCTTTAACGATTTTAACCAAAAATTTTCAGCAGGAGGCCTCTTAAGTTTAAAATAATATTGAAATTAAAATAATATTGAAATATTCGAAAAAATTAGTTTCGGAATTTAAAACAAAAATTCCAAGTTTTTTTTTGAAAAACCAATATATTTTAAACGTGTGAACGATTATTTTTTGAAACTACATATTTCTAAAATCTATACTATTAAATACTTAAAATGTGGCAATCCAAATTTTGTTCTCGAAAAATTTTAAGGAAATTTGTTATATAAAAAATTACTTTAATATTAAAAGGATTAATCAGATGGCAATTCCATACATTTGAACATTTTTATCTCATTAAATCCATGTTTTATATTTATAAAATGTATTTTGAATTCCAAAGTCCGTTAACATAAGAGCAAGTTCGTGCGATCCAGTCGTGCATTTTATTTCTATTTATTTTTATTCCCTTGAATTATTATTAAAATATTGTTTTAGTTTTCATTTTGCAGAATTATTTGATATTAAATAAATAAAATGTTTTGAACCCATTATTTATATTATTTGAATAAAAAAACTTAATTTAAAATAATTTATTTGATTTCTTTTTTCAATTAGTGGAAAAAGGAAAACATTCCACTGACTTTAACAGGAATTATTAAGCCAGAGCTTAAAGTTTTTAATTTCAATTGTTTGGTATGTTACTCTTCTTTACTAGCTTTACATTTGTCCTTCAGAATGTTTTGAAGAATAACTTTCACTTTCAGAAATAAACGGTTTTTTTCGGATTCCCAAAAACTATGATTAATGGAATGTTTTCTTTTTTCTTCTCAGCGCCAGCGGTTCAATTGTTATCATAACTACCATCATTATTGTCACTGTACTGTACAAAAGTGTAAACTTATTTTTACAGATACTTATTTTTGTCTTTGTTTACATCAATTCAACTTTTTTCGAAACACAAATTTTTATAAAAAAAATTGAAAAATTGTTCTTAACGATATTATTCTCTTTTTCGTTTTCGATTTTTAAATACGGTCCAACTGATCTTATGTATCATTATGCAAACATAAGCTTCTAAATTCTGTGCGAAAATTAAAAATAAAAATATTTTTTGTTTTATACCAAAATTAAGTGATTAGAAATCAATCACATGCTTGAACGGCGGTTCAAATTTTGTAAATTCACCGAAATAAAATCGTTTGTACAATCTTTCCTTAGATGAATAAAAATTGTCTGCTTTATTTTTACAAGTTTAAAGTTAGGTTTTTAATTGAAAACAAAAAAAATTCTTCAAAACAAAGTTGAACAACTTTTCTGTATCTTTTTTGAACAATCTTTCCATGAAGGACAAGAAATTGATTGATAAGAAATGCGTGACTAAAAACCTTAAGAAACTCTACAGTAAATAAAATATTTCACACATCATAATTGAGTATCTATTGAAGATTTTTTTGTTAGTTTCGTTTTCAAGGAACGTCACTTTCGGATATAATAAATTTCAATGACTCATTTTGTATAGGCGAAAAGTTTAGATAGATAAATTAATTTTACAAACAGGGCACATTTTATCGCTTGCTAGGGAAATTAAATATGCTATCGCTTCTGCATAACTATGTACATTGTATTTATGTACATATATTTATATGAGATGATTATATTTTCTAAGGTGTGTGATATGGAAATAATGAAAACATCAAGGTTTTAGCAGATGTTTAATTAAATACCTTTTGTTTTATCTTTTATCTCTGGCATCCATGTAATAAAAGAAAATATTTCTCAAAATCATTGAAATATAAATTATGGATTTATAAGTATTTCATAAATTGGATACATTAATAGTTATTTAAATTGTGAACCTATTCTTACGTATTTGTGTACTATGTACTTCTTTCAATTTATTTGAATTCTCATATACATACATATGCATGTATGTACCTATTTGAAGTTCATTCTCGCCTTGAAGGAAATCAACAAGTATAAAAGCCAATTACTCAATTTGAAAGTACAGCTCTAAAGGATAATTTACTAATTGGTTCTTAATGTGTTCTAATCCACACAATATTTGGCGTTTTGTCCTGGCGGAGACGATGTATGTAAATAATTTTTTTAATTTTGAATGTAATAAATAATTCAACAAATCAAATTGAATTGTCTTCTACTTGGTTGATTTATTTAAGTATATATGTACAGTACATTAGATAATTATAACGACATCAATGCTTAGCCAGCCTTTTTCATGCGCCAGAAATTTTTATTTTGATAAATAAGGGCGGCTAGTTGTTGTTTTATTTCAAAACCTCATGTATGCCAATATGCTTGGAATATGGCATCGTTCAAATTCCCTAATGGCCTGCGTTATTTTCACCTTAAGTCCATCAGTCGATCGTGGTTTATTCGCATAGAACTACGACTTTAGGAAACCCCACCAGAAAAAGGACAGCGAGCCCAAATGGCATGATATTGTTGGCCAATTCACGTCACCTCTGCGCGAGAAAACCTTATCCTCAAATCGCTCATGCGGAATGTCACTCATGGCGCCCATATGGTTTAATTTGGGCCATAAGAAATTGGTCATCATAGTTCTGCCCCCCTCTCCATTGACTGTCTCGCCAACGTCGTTTTCGAAACCAATTCGTACAGACCAATGACGCCGCCAGACCAAAATCCACCCAACGGTAACTTTTTGAGAATGCATTGTCACCTGGCGTTCCTCGCGTTGGTTGGTGTCGTCTAATATACGGCAATTTTGCTTGTTAACACTGCCATTTATCAACAAAATGCGGTTAGTTAACGTAATCAACAGTTAAATGTTTCCTGTTTTAACAATTTTTTGAACAACATTTCCGTTTACGGGAAAAACATGAAAGGCGAAACTTACCTAGTCACGTCGGCTGCCGATAGAAAAGAAATCCTCATAGCTGCTTCGAATTCAGACCATACTGCTGCAAAAATTAATGATCATTTGCGGAGATGCAAACTGCGAAAGAAGCACCCCTAACACCAAACTACAAAGGGGAATGTCTTATTTTTTGTGGCAACCATATGATGTGAAAAAAAACGAGTGGCATCCTTTTGTAGTTTTTTTCTTCAAAAATGAAAAATTAACACTGTTTGTGAACGTTGAAAAAGGCTTTTCTAGGTAGTGAAAGAGTGGTTCAAAGTTCAAAATGTTTATCTACTTCAGTGGCACTCATAGTTTCCTGACATGAATATCATTGAAAATGTGTTGGCGTTGGATGACGCGCAAGATCTATGAGTCAAGAAAACAATTCAGTACCAAGCACGAGCTAATTGATGCTTTCAGAAAGCATGGAGTGACATAACTTTAGATTGGATTATTTGGCCAAAGTGTATGATTCAATAGTGACTTTATGAAGTTACTCTTAACCTAGGCTAAATTATTGAAAATTGTATAACGATTAGTTAAAAATTTATTTTAACGTATTCTGTTATTAAAAGTAGCATTATTTTATGTTTAACTCACTGTATGTATTCGGATGAGCTAAAACAAATGAGTGTTTTCTGAAACATAAAGCTTAATATTATATATTAAAAGTGTTCTTGGTTTCAAACAGGTGTTATCAGTTTTACAAAGCACTGGATATATTCAAGTGACCGGCAGTGCAAATAGTTAAATTTAAAATTTTGTATTTAGCGAAAAAGCTTTAAAAATAAAACTTTCAGGGAAATCTGTTAATGAATGGAGTATTTTAGAATTACGTTCTATGAAATTTCAGCCGGTTAACTGAACTGAAATAACAACCAATAAAATAAATAATTTGCGTATAAAATAAATTCTAAGTTTGTTACCAAGTCATATTTTATATTCAATTGCCAAGCAGACAAATTATTGTATCTTATCTGCTATCATGCAATTTCTTGTTGCATGCATAAACTTTTGAACTACTGTGTACTTTTATCCCTTTTTGAAACTTAACTAAAAAATCAATCATTTTACCTAAGGTTCAATTAATAAAACTATAATCATAATAAATGTACATATGTGTCCATATATACGGGAATGCCTACTCGAAATGAATACATTCGGTTCGAAAACTGACGCAAAACTAACTAAGAGCTATGTATAACTTATTCATGTTATGCTCTTCATATGTACATACATATATATCAATAACATTCTTAATTTGTAAGTTTACTGATAGGAAGGCAAGTTGAACTTGATAATTTAATCAGATGGGTGCGGTATTAAGAAAAAAAAAATTCAAATCAAAAACAAAAATTCCATGAAAACTCTATCTGATAGCAGATAACTATGCATGTATTGATATCTGATGTAGTAAAAACATCCATAAATAAAAATACTCACAAGCTAACATCAGCAGTAGTCTTTAACTAAAATAGTCGTTTAGTAATTGTGTTAATGGAGTGCGCAATGACTGCTAATTGGTTCGAACTCTCCCTCTCTCCATTAATATTTATTTGCTTCATGTGACCGACTGACCTAACGGCAATAAGTTTTGAAAAAGTATCTATCAGTATTAACAGATACGGCATAAAATAAATATCCTTAAGTCCCTAAGCTATAGTAAGTTACTATAAGGTCATTCAGTTTAATGGGAGAAATTTACTTTTCAACTTTTAGAACGCGTAGAACGCGTCGTAGACTAAAGTATGAGACTTATGAAACTAGAGCGTACAATTAGAATGTAGAAACAGAACAGAAATTCGTTCATCGCTAAAAGTATCTAATTAAATTCACCATGTATATGTTTAAGAGCGTATCTGCTTTGTGATTAAATGTATGCCAACAAAAAGAATACAAGTTTTTGTACGAGTACGTACTTCAATCACTTTATAGTAATTTTTGTAGGTTTCATAAAGCAGAAAGAAAACTAGGGGGTTATTAATGATTATAAAACTGAATATTTGACTTTCCAGGTTTTCAGCGTTACAAATTGTTTCTCAAAATAGTTTTTGGTTCTATAATTAAAAAAATATATGTTTGTCAACTTGAATTGAAAGACGGTTTTTTTATTTAATTCAAAATGGTTATTCACTCTGGGAGACTACATTATGTGATCATTTCAGATTTTTTATATCCCACAATGTCACGAATTCATGGCTTTAGGTATGTAAACATGTGGTCATTAAAATAGGAACTCTTTTGGATGAAATAAAAATGCAACAGTTGTTAAGTTACATACATTTTTATTCGAATGTGTTGGTTATGTTGTCAATGCAACATTAACAAAAGTTAATAACGGCAATTTTTATATTTCCACCAAAAAAAGTGTTGCCACTTATAAAAAAAGTAAAAGATAGTCTTTGAAAGAACACAACGATTTTAGTTTAAAAAATGGTAGTACCTATTTTAATGACCACATGTATATTTGAAAATGTCTCAACCATTGGTTATAAACTGTAAACAAACTAAGATCAAATATCGGAAAGAAAACAACATTCAGTACTCACTACATTAAAATAGGAGTTTATAGAAAAATATTTAATATCCCACCACAGATGATTTGTTGGTGTGTAAAATTGCCAACAAACTTTGTTCCAATTTATTTACTTACCAAAGATTAATGAGGTTTTCCATTGGTAAATTCAGATTTCTATCTAAACAATTATTTTTTCGTGACGAATGGAATACTATTTCTAATAAATTTTGTTGTCATTGTATTCGTATAATTTCGTGTTTTGGTCATAATAACAAAAGATCTTCATCCTTTATTTACTTGAATTTTTATATAAAATATTTTAAGAATTTTAAGTCCTTTAAACATAGACAAACAAGTTTATTTTCTTGGAACGACAGTGTTTATGTTTAAATAATCGAAATTTGCGTAATAAATACAAAATACAAAACCACTTGCATTTGCTATTTATCTAAAATTTGCGAAAGGAAAGAGCAAATTATCTTTACCGATATTGAATTTTTTAGGCTCTTTTCGAAAAAGAGCGTAACGGAATCCCGCTTTTTAAAATCCCGTTTTTTCAAAAATCCTGCAAAAAAAGTTTTAAAATACCGTCATCTATAATACCGCTTTTAAAAAACGGGATTATAAAAAGCGGAATATCGTACCCAACACTTTTCGAAAACGTCGAAAATGCAATTGCAAGATGTTCTTAAACGCAAAATTCAAAAGTCAACTGTTCGAAAACCCAAAACGGAATTTGTATGCAAAAGCGTTATTCTCGATAACGCAGTTGATAAGCCAAAGAACCTGTTCGTCGCCGTAAAATGCGCTTGCAAGAAAATTGATTAACTTTAATCAAACAGATTTCGTGCAAGCTGAAGGTTTGAGTATTTTACGTCCGTTCAAAATTTACGATCAAATTGACGTTGATTTGATGTTATCGAAACGGCCTTATATACATGAATTAATAATTAACTTGTATACACATTTACTTAACTCAGAGTTTATTTTACAGTGTGTCCAGTAGGACACAATATAGTTATAGTTAAAAATGATTATGAATATAATACATCATCATATTTATAAACGAATTGCAAGTTGTTTGTTTAAATTTAATCTCATTTATTTTGACCTGATGGTATAAGTATCGCGTCGAACAGTGGCACGAATCTTTACAGCATTTTGGAGAAAGTAAGATTATTGCGCTTGATAGGCATTAGGTACAAAGTTTGGCATCTAGCTCTCTTATTGAAAATACACTGATTTGGTATTGACGAATATCTCCTTCCTTGGATAGTCATTACCTTTTGGAGTGCTCAATATTAGTCGTTTTGGATGGTTTTTGTAGATCTGATATTTATAAAATAAATTCTGGTATGCTCCTTTTTGTCGCCAACTATTTCTCATATTCATTAATGATCCTTTGTCTGAAAATCCTAATCCCTACAAATGTTTTGCTGAGGAAAGACTCAGATTTTCATTTCTATATTCTTATTTTTTTCTTGCGATATGGAACTAGAACAGCAACATTTGATTTGATAAGGAGAATCCAAAACTCAATGCTATCTCCTGTCGCTCATACTTGCATTGAGGAAACCGAACAGCTTTCAGCATCACGGGGCACCTAATGTCGAATAAGCACATATTCGACGTCGCTAAAAACGCTGCTTAAGTGTTTAAGGTTTCCTTCGTCAATGCAAAAAATTTTTCACCCGCAGTAATCCATAAAGCCTATTTTCGCTTGATCATAATTCTCATATTTGAGCAGAAGCTCTAATAACCCACTTCACTCCCTTGAATAGAATCCAAAAATGAGCTATAAAAATAACCATTAGTTACCATCAGTATATCATCGTTGCCCATCAGTATACCCTTGAGCCCAAAATTTAAGACGTATTATTAAGTACAGAGATTCTTTCTTAGCCGCACAACACGAATGTGGAATGCTTCTTAGCTCTGTTTTTCGCTCCCATTTCGATATCCAAAACTTCAAAACCAATGTGCCAATTTAGGAGATCCATTTCCTATTTTTCTAAGGCTCGCATTGTGTTCAACATTTTAAGGGTAGTCAAAACCCCTTTAGTGCGCGCACATTATACAAAAAAAAACCTGCAACAATTCGTTCTGAATGAACTTAAGTGAACTTCTGGATACGTTTAGTGAAATTTTATTAAGAAAATTGAAACAACTTACTTCAGTGTCTAAGTTAGCCAATCGTCGCTTCTAGAACACTTTAGTAAAATGACTACTGGAATAAAGGTGATTATTCGTAGGTACCGTAAGGTTTCGTACGAAGCCCATTGAAATAAGTAATAATTTTAGTAACATTAACAAAAGCTTAATGTTTATAGTTTATGACTCTAGTATTGTGTGCCATTTAAGACAATTTATTTGTTTGAAAAAAAAAAAAAAAACAAAACAATCATCCATTTTTTTTCTTCTTATGTTTTCTATTTATTTTTGTTTTGAGACTTTTTTAAATTAATTTATATTAATTTTTTTTAAATTATGATTTTCAGGCTCATTCGACATCCACACACAAGGTAAGGCACTTAAGCCAGGTTATAAAATTTAACTTGTTTAATTGTGTCACTGTTATCAATGTTTATATTCGTTTGTTAGCTGTCAGTATGTAGTATATTTTTTGTAACTAGATTGTTTAAAGGGCTTATGTATGCATGTATGTATGTGAACTGAGTACTATTGAATTTATAAATGTCCTAATTGTATGTTTTATTGTCTGTTTCAATCTATTTTGTGTGTTATTACTCATAGAAACCTGTAAATAAAGATAAAGAACCAATAATTGATAAACCATAACAAAAAATGCGTAGTAATATTAAAAGGAGTTTGGTTTAGAAGTTGATAACTAGAATAAAAATTTAAATACACCCGATAAGTTATTTATGACCTTTGTTAAGAGATAAGTCAAAGTGTTATTAAACCTTTCTATAGAGCAAGTTTTGCATTTGCAAAAAAAAAATCGAATTCAAGATTTTGATCAAAGTTGACATTACGATGATAGATAACAAGCAAAAAGTGGGCCCGTCAATTCCGAATGTCTGTCTGTACCCCAACCTAAACCGCTGAAGCGGTTTTCTACAAACTTGGTATTTAAGGGCCTGCGGCCATTGCCTAGAGGAGAAATTGAAATTTCTTGGAAACTAACGGTACCTGAAATATATTTATTTACGTATCTCGTAAGCGTCTCTAACGATTTTGATAAACAAAAAAAAATTAAGTATGCTATGCCGGAATAGGGTTTCGAATATATTTTTATAAAATTAGCTTATTTTTTGGTTCTAAATATATATTTTTAATTTGTAGGACTGATTTTGTTCTAATCAATCAAAGAATTAAATTAAAAAATCCTTATTTTTAGTTCTTTTGTAACATTTTTTTTATAACGGTCTAGCTACATTACCCCCCCTATTATGGAAGACAACTCAACTATAGTTTAGTTGTAATTCTTAGAATTGGTATTATCGATCACAACCAGTTGACTGTCAAAGCACAACCAGTTGTCGATTAGCAGACAACTAACAAAATGGCCGACTTTTCAGTTGTCTCTTTGTATTATGTAACTAAGTTGAGTTGTGTCTCGGTTGTAATAAGCATCAAAATCAAACAACTGGTTCGAAGCAGTTGTGTAGACCATTTTAATGAAAGAATCTGCATTCGGATACAAAATATGAACACAAAACAGTAAGTTAAACAACAATTTTAATAAAAATAGAATGTAATGAGTGTATTTTAGTTTGAAAACTACATGGCCATCACAATTTGAACGACTTGTTGCTCTATGTTAGTTGAGCATTTATCCATTTTCCACAAATAAGTTCCTCAATCACATCTACCACTTTTTTAATACAACTGACACTACCGATTGAGTCAGTCCTAAATTAAAATCATTGCCACTACACTTTTGGCAACTTCCTTCGTTCATGAAACGAAGAGCAGTAGCAAGTTTAACAATTGGTGGAATCGCTGAGGGACATTGGTTATTTTAGGAAAACTTTATTTCCAACCAAAAAAATGCATACTTTAGAAATAGAAGTGTACATAAGTTTATTAAATATACGTTCTTTTTTATTTTGCTATATTAAGGAATTCTCATCTTCCAAATCACCGAAAAACAAATTGAAAGAACTTTCCATCATACAATTTCTTATTTTTGCTTTTGTATTTCATGTTGAGCAGCTGGTTTTGACAGCAAATCGACTCCTAAAAGACGGCAACGTATTTTTTCATTACAACTGATTTTAGTTGACTTGCTTAATACGAAAAATTTGTTTGGTTGTCTTGGAGTTGAGTTGTGTTGATGACTCAACTTAGTTGAGTTGTATTGTAATCCATAATAGGCGCACAGTTTTTATATTTTCCCTTATATCGTCAGCCAGTTTCTTTATATGTATTTAGTATTTTATTGCTAAAAAATACTCTTCTTAAAAGGCTAGATGAAATATGGCCCGAAAGTAAAAATGGAGAAATGGCCTTAAAAATGGGGCTTTTTGTCATAATGAAAAAATTACCCCTATTTAAAAATTGAAATAGGATAATTTTAGGTTTCTATGCATGGAAGTCACAATTCCTAGGGTATTGTAAAGGAATCTACATTGATTTAAGTGTAACGGTAACAAGATCACCTGTCAGCCCATTAACGTAACCTAATCTAACCACTTTTTTTCATGTTCTCTATCAGAAGCGCAACAACCTAAAAAGCTAGGGGGGTGCCCAACCCAAAATAATCCAAATAACCCGACAAATCCGGGGCGTAGCTAGGTCAAGCTTAAGAAGACGATGCAAACTATTCCCAAAGCCATTAACCCCACAAACCCAGGGCCCAGCGAGGCCAAGCTCGCGAAGATGACACAAGCTATCCCCAAAGCCATTAACCCCACAAACCCGGGGCGCAGCGATGCCAAGCTCTCGAAGAGGATTTCAAAAAATTAATTTCAATAGCTCTTTTGATTTGCGGTGTCAACTTTTAAAACATTCTTACCCTTATATTACAATCTTATAATCTAAAGTCGGAATAAAAAATTTATTCAAGTTAAAGACATCAATCACTACATTTGATACTGAGATTAAATTCAGTTTTTTCTTATTTTTTTATTTTTTAAAAATCCAAAGACTTTGTTGCAAGAAATCGCTTCAAATTCATACTTTAACAAATATTTGGAATAATTAAAGCTTAAATACACTAGAATTTTATTAAAAATCAGTATGTACAATTTTCAATCCAATCCTAGTGTATTTAGGCTTAAAATATTTCCGATTTTTAGCGGCTTGATTTTTTTTGGTGGGAAAATTTTCAAAAATATAATGAAATCTCGGTTCGTATTAATTTTAGTACAGGGTCCCCATTGAGTAAAATCTATAGTAAAAAACTTTCTATTTTTACAGAATTTAATATTATATACTTTATAAAATATAAACACAATAGCTGTAATAAATATTGTCCTTGTCCCTTGATAGGTAAGTTATAGTTGAAAATCGTCGAACACCTCCCTCGCCTAGCTTTTTAGTTTGACATCGTACAATCGTATCTTTTTTTATTGACGCGCTTTGAAACCGTAAATCGAGCACCGGATTTGTAAGAGTTCACAGCTTTGGGAGGAGCTATTTCTTTACATTGTCTTCTAGAGCTTGGCCCGTTGGTTGCGCCCCGGGTTTATCGGGTTAATGGCTTTAGGAATAGTTTGCATCGTCTCCTTAAGCTTGACCTCGCTACGCCCCGGGTTTGTGGGGTTAAGAATGTTTTAAAAATCGTCACTCGGGTGTCTATCGATTTCGGAGGGGGTGTCCACCGACCTCTAGGGGGTGTCCGGACACCCTGGACACCCCCGTTGTTGCGCCCTTGTTCTCTATCATCGTAATGTCAAATTTGATCAAAATCTCGAGTTGGATTTTTTTCCAAATTCAAAACTTGCCCTATAATACCGACATAGT
The DNA here is from genome assembly GCA_963931855.1 of Philhelius festivus. NCBI lineage: Eukaryota > Metazoa > Arthropoda > Insecta > Diptera > Syrphidae > Philhelius > Philhelius festivus. Next base: position 2,963,890 of record OZ007556.1, on the reverse strand, counting down.
ACGAGTATATCCCAAGTAACAACTATATTAGTTGTTCGAAAAAAAGTCGGCTTTGTTGTAATATAACTTACAAATGTACATGTATCAATTTGAGGTCGACATTTTTGCTGTCTTTAATACAATTGTCTTGTTTTTACTGGAGATTAATTAAGAATTTAAACTGGAAAATTTTTCTTTTACACGCCCCTATAAAATTCTTTATTTGTTAACGAATTTCAAACCTTAAAACAATCTTTATTTTGCATCTCCTTAAGAGCAGAAGAAGAACGACAAAAACTTGTTGATAGGTCACCTATTCTAAAAAAAAAAAAAATAAAACACCCATAATATACTTTTAATTCATTTTAAATGGCAAAGTTGTAGGTATTCAACATAAATAAACTTTCTTCTTACCCACAACCATTTTTATTGTATAACATAACTTGAACTTGATGTACCTACATATATGTATGCTCTGTAATGTGCTTTCTTTCATAAATTCTTTTTTAATTAAAGAAGTCACTAACTCTTATAATATACATTCCTATAACACTTTCTATTGTTTTCATTGTCAGGTTAATGGGGAGGATAGCTGGATATATGAGGACATTCAACTGGAACGAGGCAATTCTGGACTTGGATTTTCTATTGCTGGTGGAACAGACAATCCGCACATCGGCACAGATACATCAATATACATAACAAAATTAATCCCGGGTGGAGCTGCAGCTGCTGATGGACGGCTTGGTGTCAATGATATAATTGTGTCGGTTAACGATGTATCCGTTGTAGATGTGCCGCACGCGGGTGCAGTTGATGCTTTGAAAAGAGCTGGCAATCATGTTAAATTGCACGTTAAACGTAAAAGGCCTGCGAATTCAAGTGCACTAGCGGGTGACACTTCGACATTGAGTACTGGCGCTCTAGCCAGCACGGGCCCACAAGTTATTGAGATAGATCTGGTTAAAGGTGGCAAGGGTCTAGGATTTTCTATCGCAGGCGGCATTGGCAATCAGCATATACCAGGCGATAATGGTATATACGTTACAAAAATCATGGAGGGAGGAGCGGCGCATGTGGATGGCCGTCTTAACATTGGAGACAAGTTGATTGCAGTTCGGCACAATGCGGTCAGTTTTAATCGATTTTGTTTTTCATTCAATTTGACTAATGAATTTTTGTTTTTCTTATTTAGTCGGAGAAGAATCTGGAGAATGTTACTCACGAACATGCAGTAGCCACCCTAAAATCGATAACCGACAAAGTTACATTGGTTGTTGGGAAGACGCAGCATTTAGTTAGTTCGTCATTTAATCAAGTCAATTCGCATTCAACAGGTGCGATCAATAATGTCGGACAAAGTGTTGTCGATTTTGGCCGATCACCTTCACCCGCCCCAGCAACATCAAGATCCCACTCACCTTTGCCTCGTAAGACACTCACTATACTCTGCTAAATATACTATACATTTTAACATTACACAAATCATTGTACTTTCTATCATTTCTCTGTCCCCCTTTCCAAATATGCACATGTGCAAGATAGTTTGGTACTTGCATATAAACCAATATACCTAATCCTAATGTGTTTTTATTTTATTTTTCTCTTTAGAACCTGCATCAAGGTATGCATCATCGAATGTTCTTGCTGCTGTACCGCCAGGTACTCCTCGTGCTGTAAGCACAGAAGATATAACCAGGTAAGAGATAAAGGTCATCAAAACAATAATAATTATCTTATCGCATGATTTTGTTTGTGAATGTGATGTAATGATAAGAGGTGCGATCATGAACCGTAATTTGGTCCAGAGAGATAAACAAAAATTAGACAGGGATGTTATAAACGAAGTATTTTAATGTCTTACAAAAAAATATGTTATACAAAACTGCTTAAAAAGCTTATGGAATTATGAAAGTCTAATATTTCAGTAAATAAAATAAGACGAAAATTAAGTTGTATTAAAATAGTAATTGTATTGTATTAAATAGTAGTTGTCTAAAATCGGCTGTTCAGCATTTAAAGTAAATTTACAGGCTGGACTATAACTATATATTAAAAAACACGGTGACGACTGGATGTTTACCTTTCTCGCTAAACTATATCATGTAGTCTCAATGTTCTCACGAGAATCCATCTAACGAAGTCGGCTTTGATAATTGGCATGAACAATTGAGAGTTCAATTTTATTTTTCTAGAAAAATCATTATTTAAATTTCAAAGTAATGAAATAGTAAAAAGAAAGAATGAAAAAAAGTAAAATTTACATTTTTGGAGGTAAAATTTGCAATCAACAACAAATGCAATCTTAGGATATAAAAACATTACATTTTTAAGAGAGAAGTTCTTAATTCTTAATTATTTTCCAAGAGTTACGATCATAAAAAGGAAAACGATAATGACGAAACTCTGAAATATCTAACATGGTATTTTTATATACATCATGTAAATCTGCACTTACTTAGGTTACTAATGTAATTTACTTTTATTCAAATTGGATGGCTATATTCAATTTTTAATTTAATGTGTATTTCTGCACAGTTATTTTAACAGCCACACTTATATTCTTATAACTTTCATTATTTTCATTTCCAGTTGTTTCTTCTTAAGTCAACTTGACTATAATAAAAAAACAATTTAACCAACATTAGAACCTTATTTAAAGAAACAACTTAAATGCAAATTAATTTTTCAAAATAAAACAAAAAATAATTCTATTTTTTTAACAAATCTAAATATTTTTGAGGATACACATTTGCAAAATACAAATTGACTTTTTTGAATCAAGGAACATGCTTTCCTATCCTGTAAATTTCTTAACAACACTGCGTAAAGATAAAAAGATAAAACCAGAGAACTATTTCAAGAAGTAAAACATTATTACTCGCACATTCCTTATATCGAAATCGGAAACGCGTCAAAGTAAAACAAAAATGAATAATTTCATGACAAAACTCCGTCCGCCAACGCCAACACATAATCACTATTGTCTGTCTCCTTCCAGTGAGCTTAGCACTATGTGATCGTTCAGATCGTGTTTTGGTTTATTTAAAGTTTTAAATATTTCTTTCAAATACTATAATTAAATATTATTATCGCCATCATAAACGAAAATCTATCTACCTACTTAGTAAATTACTTGGATTCAATTAAGTGCGATATATATTTTCTATATAAAATATCATTGATTAGTCACCGCTATCATCAAAAAAAAAAAAAAATGAGCTGTTTACAGCTGCATTTGTTCAATGAGAATTTTTTAAAGCAAAAATACGTGAGGTGCTTAACAAACGGCTTCATTAACCTAATGAGTATGCTGATGTTGAAATTCACTTATTTATTTAATCAATTTATTTTTTTGTTTCATTATTATAACTAGAGAGGCGCGTACAATAACTATACAAAAGGGTCCCCAAGGACTGGGCTTTAACATTGTTGGAGGCGAAGATGGACAAGGAATTTATGTGTCATTCATTTTGGCTGGAGGGCCAGCTGATTTGGGTGGTGAATTGAAGCGAGGAGACCAACTGATTAGTGTGAATAATGTTAATCTTAAAAATGCCACACACGAAGAAGCCGCTCAAGCGCTTAAAGTAAGTCAACATTTTTTTTTTCACTTTTAATTTATCACGCACCTCAAGTTAGATCCAATCTCCAAGGTAAACCCAATTAAAAATATTTTGTATGGCAAATCATCTTTTGTCTTTGTCAATTGAACCTTAGATTCCTTAAAAAATCAATATTACAGTGCAAATAGCAAGGAGTTGTATTGAAATCAGAATGTATTCAACATTTGCAGCAAAATTAATCACTAATTATTTATGCTCTTGGCTTAGGGCCAATTTGAACATATTGTTGATAAAAGAGCAGAACAGAAATTTTTTTGTTGTGATTAACAGCAAGTTACAAAACGAGCATTAATCAAAAAAATTAGAACCACACGATTAATCCCGTTTCTTTATTGACTAACATCCTATATATTTGAAAAATGGTTATACAAATAAATTGAGGCCATGACGGCTCATAGAGAGCCTAAGCCTAGTGACTTACAACTCCCAACCATTTTTTTGTGCGTGTTTGGAGAAATGGAGGGGACCTGCCGATTCCCAACCGTTAAGGAGCAGCACTTTTCATGATAAGAGATACTTTTATTTACTATTATTTACTTACGATATCATATTAATAGCTGTGTTTTATTTTCCCCCTGATCTGATCCTGATTGGATTTTGTTTTCAAAATAAACATGTAAAACAACAAATACAAACAAAACTGGGCCTTGTGTTGTTTTTGTTATACATGTAATTTTGAATGAAGATCCAATCTGGATCAGATCTGGGGGAAAATAAAACACAGCTAATGTTGTCTTAATCTAATTCATGATTTTTTAATATTAGCAGTATAATAATTTTTAATGAGTGGACGTTTTATCCCCTGCAGTACTGATTGTTGTTCTTCTCGAAAAAGGATGCGTCGTCATTATGGATGATTTCTTCAAATTGATAGTTAGTGATGGCTCGTGCACGTGGTGAAGGACCAAAACCCTCTGCATGACAGTCTAACATGTAGTAATTTGGGCAGGAAGAAGCACTATCAAAAAACAAATCAAAATTACTCAGAAACTTGGATGGATGTTCGAGTTAAAAACTCGTATAACATATTGAGGAAAGAAACGTTCATAAAATGATTGTTTTTACTACATATCAACTTATCAGAATTAAGGTTTAATTTAACTATCCAGGAAGCATCCATATTAAAAAAAATAATGTTGTCTACCGTAAATATTTTCCTGAAAAGACTAAACCTTCTTCATAAAAAAAGAATTAACTCCAAAAGGGAGCATATCTAAGATACAAAGTCGCCCCTATGCAATTTTATTTACCTAAACCTTCTATATTGGCGACTTATTGCCAGCAACATAGAACAAAATGCACAGAATAAAATTGGTTTTCCTGAACAATGAGAGCAAGAGGGTCATGTTTTATTTTTTACTAACTTATTTAAATTTAGGTCCAACAACAATTTCTAGGAATTGCTATTAGTTTTCGAGCACAAATAATATGAAGTCTTCTGGGTCTTCAAATATTACTCATTTTGTTATTGTTTATGATGTTAAGTAGCATGCACTACACCATGAGCTTTTGGATCAGCTGTGAATAATTGCATTTCAATCTTAGTAATGTTCAAAATTTTATACATACTTCTAAGACAACTTCTTTTTTTAATTCTAAACATAAACAACAACTGACAAAAGACCCAGCTTTGCCCCAAAAACGAGCAAATAAAATTGAAGCTATTTTTTGGTATCGACTTCTCTGACTTGTCTGGTATCGACTTCTCTGACTTGTCAAAAATGTTCTTTCTTCAGTTATAAAAGACGAAGCGTTAATGAATATTTTTTTTTTTTACAGAATTCTGGTGGCGTTGTAACTCTAGTCGCTCAATATCGACCAGAGGACTATAACCGTTTCGAAGCTCGCATTCACGAGCTTAAACAACAAGCTGCTCTCTCATCTGGTACTGGTACTCTGCTTCGTACGTCACAAAAGCGCTCCCTCTACGTCCGAGCACTATTCGACTACGATCCGAATAGAGATGATGGCTTACCATCGCGAGGTCTTCCATTCAAACATGGAGATATCTTGCACGTGACAAATGCATCCGACGATGAATGGTGGCAAGCTCGACGAGTCCTTGGCGATAGTGAAGATGAAGTCATTGGCATTGTACCATCAAAACGTCGATGGGAACGTAAAATGCGAGCAAGAGATCGTAGTGTTAAATTCCAAGGTCACGCAGCTAATAACAATATGGACAAAGTATGTATAACTGTTATATTGTATTTAATATGAATTTAAAATTGCAATTAAATAGCAATCAACTTTGGATCGAAAAAAGAAGAACTTTACATTTTCGCGAAGATTCCCATTTATGAAAAGTCGCGATGATAAAAACGAAGATGGCAGCGATCAAGAGCGTGAGTATAAATGGACTTTGGATTTGGACAAAGTCTATTATGCTTTACTTGTGTTATTTGTTTGTTAATTTCTTTATTTAATTCTCATTTTGTATTGTTCCCAACCGAAACGTTTTCGTTTTGTTTGTTTTTTTTTTTTTATTTCATATACAATTTTAAACGTGTGTTTGTCGCTTGTTTACACCAACTCAATGTGTTTTGTCAAAACAAAAAAAAAAATGAAAATGAAAAAATAAAAAAATACACACAAAATTGAACTTGCGTAGCTAATGGAGTCGTTAACAGTGAAAACGACAATGTGAACAATAATGACTGCAACGAACAACAACGTAAGTTTACAATATCTTGAAAAACAACAACAATATTCTAATAACAAAATATTTATAAAGAATTAATTCTAACAATAAATTCTAAAAGCTGTGCTAGCAATAAACGGGTTAAGTTTAATCGAAAAATTAAATTAGATAACAAAAAATTAACTTTTAACTTAACAATATTATGTATGTGGTATTATTGTTTTAAATGGAAATGGTTGGAGGGAATTTAATAAAGGGGTACTTTGGTGTCTTTTTTTGATAACACAACACGCAGCACTTTTTGGACAGTTTATTTTATTTATCCGCAACTCCACTATTTGTTTTATACCATTCTCTTTGTTTATTATTTATTTTTGTCGAACCAAACTAGCTCTTAACTTTCTCTTGTATTGCATTGTATAACTATCTATTTTATTTCTTGATTCGTTTTTCTAGCTTTTATGCTTTGCTACACACAAGACGATGCCAATGCTGAAGGAGGTATGTACCAAGTTCACTACACTATTGCTCTTATTTTTTTTATTAATGTAAATTGTTGTGTTTGTACTCTAGTGTGTTTAAATATAAATTAAATATTAATTTATTTGTATACATATTTTAATCAACAAATTAATATTTTCCTCTATCACTTAAACAAAGTAAAAGTATAAACATAAAAAAAAAATAATAAACACTAACTAACAGTATACCAAAAGCAAAGAAAAGAAAAGATTTTTTTTTTTTAAATATCATACAACACATTTATTTCGTTTCGGACTATATCGACTAATTTCATGTTCTATATGGTGTATTCAAATTATAAACGACTTAACATATGCAGCAAGAATTTTTTATGATTTGAGAACAATATATTATATATATTTTTAAATATTTTATTTAGAGCTTAATTCAAGCGTTTTGTTGTTTGATATATTTATATAATATTTTTCTTTTACCAGTTGCATTTATTGTAAATATATGTACACATAATTTAAGATCTTGAGTCCCTAACTGGGCGTAGATGAAAGTTCTTATTATATGATATTCGTTTTTCATAAATTCCTTTGACACTCACTTAAACAACGGCTTCAAACATTACCCAAACTATCCTTTTATTCCATTTCAAGTTTCTTGACTCGTCCTGCTCAATGCCGCCATATTTTTAGCGTAAGCAAGGAAGGACAGCCACTCTGGCTCCTTTTATATAATGCGCTACAGACAAGGCTGGTACTTTCGAATCTTTTCTTTTCATATTTTTTGTTAACATCTGCATCTAACAGTCAATGCTATCACTTATTTGGATCATCCGATAATGTCTGAGTGAGGCAATTTCTGGCTGAACTATGCGAACATATTTCTTCTTCTTTACCATAGTTACGAATAGCTCTCTTCTACGCCAGATTTATAACCAGCTAGCCCACTATTCTTTTGTTTCAATCAATTAAATATTTTCATTTAGACTAAGAGCCCACAGCAATTTTTGGGTGTGATTGATAACAAAAAATTATTAGTATAATTAGACAGTCCTTTAGTAGTTATGTGAACGTCTTGCATGCTCTAGTGACAGCAATGGGAGCTTTTGTATAAAAATTTTGATCAAAATTGATGAATCCGTTATCTGAAAACAAAAAAACCGGTGTGGTAGGGACTGTTAATAACAGTTTCTCTTAAAACGAAAAATCCGTTAGTTATGTTCCACATCTAATTATGTAAGAGAGATAGTTAAATAATTATTTTTCCGTTCGAAAGATTTTGTGTACTACAAGTTGGTAATTTTTTTTTAATCCATGTGCTTTAATGAGCACCCAAGTACAATTCTTCAAATTTTTAAACAAAATCGGGCACAATCAAGAAGTGTAGACACTGCAAAATAATGTATTTACAATAATATAGCCTGGAACAGCTTTAAACAAACTGTTTTTATCATGTTGTTCATAAATGTCGTTTGCGACTTTAAAGTTTATACTAAATAGGTGACATTACGGAATGTTTAATTCCAGACATTTGTTCATATCCTGCATTGGTTTGTTCGCCACAAATACAGAGAATTTAAATAGCTTCGAGTTATATCATGAAATCGAGCAGGGGGAGAAGAGTCTGGAGAAACAGCTTATGGCTTATAGTCCGCTTGAACTAGTTTTTCAATTCAGTTGAAAAAAAAGATCAAAGATAAAATTTACAACTAGTAATTCGTTACACAAGCAGTGAACCGCCCATTTACTGAATTTACTTCATAGCAATCAACTCTCATTAGTGTATTAAACTTCTTTTTACCAATGCCGGTTTTTCGAAATTGTTTATCTGAGCAGGGCGGGTGTAGTTCTTTTGAAGACTGCACAGCTGAATTTCGTTTAATCATTACCATTTATGGTTTTTTAATTTCATTTTTATAATAATAACCAATGTGAGTGTCAAAGTTGAAAGAAAAAAAAACGCAAAAAGCCTGGCCTTATATATATAATACAGAAAGTTATGATTCAAGACAATAGTATTAATAAAAACAAATTTACAAATACATAATGAATGCTAACTGTGTATTAATATTGAACAAAATTTGCATTGTATATTTGTATACTAGTTTATTTATTTTGCTATCGGTACAAATATAAATATACATATTTTGCTGAGAACGATTTAATTTAAATAAAAAAATTAACAAAAGAAATCCTACTCATCCAACATTTCAGCATATTAAACATTCAATGTTTGAGAGTAGTTAGATTAAGATTTTAGATAATCTCTCCCTTTCATAATGTTCCTTTGGCTTGATTAACTTATATTTAGTTATATTTCACTATTTATTTTTCTTAATAAAAAAATTTAATAATATTTTTTTTTATTGTGATTAAAAATCGGTTTAAGTCCTTTCATAACACCCCTTAAGATTTTATGTCATGGAGAAGTCTTAGTAGGGAAATGTGCTTGAAGACAGTTAAGAAGTTTTTTAAGATGACATACATACATACATATCTAGAGTTCATTTCCGGAAAACAATTCTTACATAATTTACTTTTACTATTACTATTGGCTATTTTGGTTTTCTTAAGTTATATAATATTTATTATATAAAAAAAATATTGGCATATTGTTTAGACAAAAATACTGCCCTAATCTCTTTTTTTTCGTTTGTTTTATTTACATTTTTCATTGCAATCGAAATCAAAAATAAGAAAGGTCTCGACTTATTCTGCTATACGTCCCGGAAAATGACTGTTTTCTGCTTTCGAAATATAAAAGCTTCAATAAATAAAATGCTTAGTAAAGAAAATTACGGATAGTTGATCAATCAATAAGTGTTATTTAAGATATTATAGGCGTTCTGTGCCAAAATGACTTAAGTCCAATGTTTTTGTAAAGAAAAGAAATCACGTTTTTTTAAATTAGTATAAAATCAATTTCAAAGTTCTCAATTAATTAATAAATACAAAAACTGTTTAAAAAAATAAATTTAATAAAGAAAGCAGCAAAGGCCGTTTTGGAAACTATCTATGAATTACGGCATATGACAAAGAACACTCTTTCGAGCACAGTGAAGGAAGTCTTATGACAATGTGGGGACAAATTTAGGATTGCATAGAGTGTTTGAAATGTTCGATGGAAATGAAAGGTCAGATGTCCTTTTGTCCCATATTTTGTATTATTCTGAAATGCTGTTTTGCATTTGTAGCTTAGGTCATTTTGGCTTCGAAATTTATTTTTTTTAGATCAAAAAATCTTTCCCCAATAAAATTAAGTTATGTATGTATACAAGTCTATTCGGTATCTAATATCAGTTAGATTTTGCTGAAAATGAATTAAGCAGTAAGAGCATTATTTATGTAGTTAAAAACTATGCACTCTATGAATAACAGAATGACTAATCAAATTCGAAACGAATCGATTGATTACTTCCACTCGGATAGCAGAATAGGTATCATTCCATTCATTCACTCGTCCACTATATTTTTTCACAAGTTTCTTTTTTACTTTATTTTTGGTTATATTTGTTTCAATCGAACTACAACCCCCTGCCGCAAAAAAAAAATCACTCACGAAAAACAAAACCAACGAAAAAATTTAATTTATAATTTCTTTTCTTTCTTTTAAATTTGTTATTTAATTATATGTAAAAAAAAGGCGAGATTATCTACAGAGTGGAGTTGCCTGATATGGAGCAGATAACACTTATCTACTTGGAGAATAGTGATGCTGACTATCGTAAGTCGAGCAACTAAAACAAAAAAAATACAAAATTTTGTAAAATCAATAGAATTATTTGCAGCAGTTAATGCAACAAGAAAAATTATTTTAATTTTTGTTTGTAAACTTTTGATTAAGTTTTGTAGAGTAAATCGAAAAAAATGTTAATTTATACGTTTTGATTTATATTCCTCATAATGGGAGTATTTTTAATTTTGTTTTCAAATTAATTTTATCTGTTTTGTTTCGTATAAGCAACCGTGAATCGTTGGTTCGTATTTTTTTTATTTTGACAATGGATATTTCGTTGCCCCTGTTGCTCTTTTTCCCTCTTTAAATAGAATTTGTTACAAAGAAAGTGTATATGATTTGTATGAGCATTTTTTCAAACACATTTGTTATTATAACTGTAAAACTTTTGTGAGATTTCAAAAATGCAAATGCATAAATTCCATTCACTCATGTTAGAATGCTTGAAAAATATCTGATTTTTTTAATCTTTTATTTTGTATTCTTATTTACTTATGTTTTTTATTTTTTAATTTGTTTTTCTTCATGTATGTGTTTTTTTGTGTATTATCAAATTAAATTGGCTAAGATGGTAAGATTTGCAACAGGTTGACTGAATGTACCATTCTTGTAGTTTTTAAAATGGGCACCTTTTTCAGGTGGCACTTTCATTATTTTATATTCCTTGTTGGTATGAAAATTTTAGTACCTTTGCACATAAATTCACAAAAAAATATTTTTTGTGAACCCCTTACTCTTCCAAAATCTTGAATTCTATTTTAAGTAAATAAACATTAATACAGACACGGTTAATCCAACAGATACACACATATGTACACACTCAGTATTTCCATGTTTACGTTTGTTTTGTTTTTCTTGTGATTTGGTTTTCTTTTTATTTATGAATTATTTGCAAGTACATAGGTATGTAGTTAAAAGACAAAAACGGGTGCGCTCGCGGTTTTGTTTATGTCAGTTTTTAAGATTTGTTTAAATTTGACATTTTTCAACGGATTGACTTGAGTAGACCTGTTTTTGAAAAGTCAATCAAGTACAATTTTAACCATGGATTGATTCACTCCGAAACAACACGTCGAAACAGTGACGCTGTACATTGATAAGAGACGTATAAGACGAAAATATTGTGGCTAACAAGCACCGTCTGACAACAATATTTGTCGGTATTTGTGGAATTTTATTGAGCACGAGGTAGTAGGAAATCGTGTTGCCAAGAACCCCAGTGTCGTATGGTCACCGCGCTCAGCATTTTGAATTCAAAAGAACCGTCTTGCGGTGCGTTTTGAAGGATCATTTGCATTTGTTTATGTATACAATCCTATTGACATAAAGAACACTGCTGACAGACTTTCCACGTCGCTTGAAATACGGACAACCGTATGTCGCATACCGACAAGTAAACACACCCAGCACATTTTAAATGCAAATACGTAAATTGCTAGCGTATTGGGAAAAGGCTTGAAACTGAATGTTTACTTGTTGCTAACTTTTTATTTCTGAAATTGCAAACGATTAATATCAATATGAAGAAGGCAGAATATTTGTAATAGTTTTAACCCTTGATATGATCATATTAATCAAATTTCAACCCGAATTACACTTTTTGATATGATCATATTAATCAAATTTCAACCCGAATTACACTTTCAGAATGTCTTGGCCCCATTGCTTGTATATCAATTACTTTAAGTTAAAAATAATTGCATTTTTAAGATGGAAAAGTGCACAATTGAACCACACAAGGAAGTGCAAGACGATAACATATAATAAATTCCTGCCAACTCGAGTAGGTAATCTAATAATACGCAGTATTGTGTGTTATCGTTCCAACGCAAAAATTGCTTAAATATATCGCTCGGGTCTCTTCTCTATTGTATGGAATTTTTTTTTAATAAACTACTTTATACTGAAATAGCCAGTTACTTTCTTCCACAAAAACTATTACTTAAACTATTACTTGTACTTCTATGAATACACATCAGTTAAAATTTAAAACCCTGTTTCGAACGTAACATAAAGTGTAGAGTAGTGCGGCTAAAAACAGAATTAGCCGCACTATTCGAATGTGGAATGCTTTACCTGGGTCTATTATTCCTTTCAATTTTGATATTCAGAAATTCAAAACCAATGCACATCGTTATCTCCTATTGAATCCTTCACTATTTTCCTAACACTCGTACTGAGGTTAATGATCTTAAGGGAAATTAAGCCCCCTTTAGTAATTGCTTATTATAGTAAAATGTACATGAACGTTACGTTGATTCTAATTGTATCCAAAATTAAATCTTCGAATTATCTTTGTTTGTTTTTTTTTTTTGTTTTTTAATTAGAGAAAAGAAGTTTTTTTCAGAAGGTTTTCCAATACCTCAGAAAAAAGCCAACTGCCCACGTTAACGAGCAGCTGGGTACATATTTGGCCATTTATAATAGACCTCGTTCAGATTTATATCCAAAAAAGGATAGCTTTGTATTGGTCGGTAATTACATATTTTTTTTTTTGCTTTGCTCCAGACTTAAAAATCGGAGATATGTACGATGTTTTCCACTCATTTAAAAATTCACCTGTTTTCAGAGACTTATTGAAAATTAGCCACAAAGGTAACGCAAGGGACGTTGCACATTTTTTGATTATCTTAGGAGATATACTATCTGGACCAAGTCCTTTGTTTTCATCAATCCCATTTAACGCTTCAAGTACATCTGATATTTCTAACTGAATAATTCCTATATCAATATCAACTACATTAGATGGAGTAAATTCAGGTAGCTCGCTAGGAGACGTAACTGCGTAAACAGATTCAAAATAATCTGCAAAAAGATTACAGATAGTTTGCAAATCACAGATATAGAACCAGAAAACTCCAGACAATTTGGCAAACCACTATATTTTCTTTTGGAGTTTATAAAATTCCAAAAGCTTTTGCTGTCTTTTTTAACTTTGGATTCAGCTGTTGAAACATAATTACTATACAAAAATTTATTTAAGACATCAAAAGACTTTTCGATTACAAGATAGTTCTGTCTGAAAACCAAATTGCTGTAATTTCGTATAAAAAAACAGTTGGTGTTTTCCATTAGTAAAATAAATTACTTTTGATTTAGATCTGTCAAAATGCAGATTTTGGCAATTTTTGTTTTCTATTAGGCAATTTTAAATCAAATTTTTTCAAATCTAACCTAGTTTGCGTAGAGTTGTTCAGCTGCATGTCCAAAATGGTTGCACAACAGCAAGGTGCACAATTTGATGCGATTTCGAATTAATTTATTTTTGCCTTCATATCAGTGTAGTTTTGTGGATTAAACTGCTGCTTCCACTTTTTACTGGAAAGAATCTTCTTCGTGTTTTGGATATAATTTTCACATAAGAAATAAATTAAACAAACAAACAAATAAATTAAGCAAACTGACAGCTGGAAATTGTTTTAGCATTAGTACAGGGAATGGTAAATCTGGTTAAAAATTTATATTTGCAAAATTGATTTAAAATCGAAAACTAAATCAAACATAAACTGCACGCGGTGATTTGCAAGCGTTCTTTTGTAGTTAGTCCATTCATGCCCTTCAAGAAAGTGAGTCCGTTCGTAGTCAACAAAAAATGGACAACTTCACACTTAGATCCAAATATGTGTTTTACTTGTTTAATGCGTATGGAATCTAGAATCACTACAGAGTTAATCATTTTTAGCACAGAGAACAAAAATAGTTTTTTTTTTTCATTTCAAGACGCGTTAATTTATTATTTAGAAGAATATTTACAAATGCACTATTTTGCACTAGTGAATTAGATGCAATTAATTGTAATGTGTCTTAGAACCGAACAACAAGAAAAAAAAAAACTTAAAAAGAAGGATTTGTGTAAAGAAATACTGACTAAGTTGGGTCAGTATGTACCACCTATGTACCCATCAAGCTTGAAAGATGATGAAATTGCAAAATAAGGCTAGGCGCGCACATTCAATTTTTAGTTGCACAACTGTTTGGTTGCTTATAGAAAACAGATGAACTATTTGTTTGAATGTCCACGCAGGTGCATATAATTATATGTTACGCAAAATAGCGAACTCATTTTAGGTAATCGTTTAGTTTGTGTCAAACACACAAACTTTTTAGTTGCTCGAACCAAACAGTTGTGAAACTAAAAATTGAATGTGCGCGCCTAGCCTAACTGACCGAGTACATATCAACTGTCAACTTCCAAATTTCTTGTCAGTTGTTTTGTTGCCAATTTAGAACAAACTTCCATACAAAAACATCCTTTATGCTATGTACCCACCAAGCCGAAGTCTGAGGTTTAACATGAAAAATGTTGAGATTTCGAATTAGTGTAGCAAGATTTCGCTAAAATCCAGATTTTTCATTAAGATTTTGTTAAAATCTCGATTGTTCCATCAATCTGAAATATGTATCAATAGTTTCCAGCCGAAATCACGTATTTCGTTTTGGTCGGAATATATTATTATATAAGAAATCTTGGATGAAACGTAGACACTGTTGATAGTATTTTTCTGAATCGAGTTATTTCTACGCAACTTCAACCTTAATTCTGTTGTATCTATGAGAACGGAAGTTTTAGCAAACTGTTATTATTAAATAGACCTTATATTCAGTTCAGTTAAAAAAATGCATTTCCTCTGAGAAGGAATTTATTTTATGTCGAGTGGTGTAGAGGCAACTCAGCTAAGTTGTCATTACATACATACATACATACATATTTTCGAAGTAAACTTTTTATTTTTAAATACATAATAATGTAAGTATAAAACATAATTTCGAACGTCCTTCGACTCGTTCAAACGAAAAACACACATTGAAACACAAGATTGTTGGCATGCTTCGAGTGTTTTAATTTTTAGTTATTGTATATACATACATACATGCATACATTCTTTTAAGAACAAAATTGATGGTAAATTTACAACTTGAAAATAACTATTATTATCTAGTCATAAGAAACTTTTGGCGTATTTCCCGCTTCAATACTTTTAAGAACTATTTTGAACCCGTGAATGATAAATCTCCTGTTTCAATTATTATTCCTTACACGCCAGTTTTAATTTTTTTTTGTTTCGTTACAAAATGCTTTTTACTAATCCTTTTTTATATAATACGCAGAAAAGACTTAAAGCTAAACGAAAAAATATTAATTTTTAACTACATACATTGTTTAACAAATATTTCAATATATTTTTTTCAATAGTGTGCATACGAAGCATTTTAAAACAGAAAGGAGTATTTTCTTTTTTAAAGTATTTCTTTGTAATTTAACATAAAAATTGAAATTGTCTTAGTGAAATCATAGAAAATTGTGAAATGATCTTTAATAAATAATAATAACAATATACAAATTGTATTTATTTTCATAAGACAATTTTTAATTGAAGCAGGAGATTTTTTTTAGATTAGAAAAAGAAACTAAATAAAAGAAATAACTAATTAAATTGGTAAGTACCTGAATAAAACTGACCTTTACAAAATTGTGATTTGAAATAGTTGTGATAGAATAAGAGTAATTTAATACTTTTAACACTGTAAAATCTTGCTTGCTTATGTCTCTTCGAAAATAACGAAATTTCAAATGAATGCGAATAAAGTCACGTTTTATTTCCATTGGTCAGATCACTTCAGATTTTGATCTCGGATTTCAGAGATCAAAATATAAAGGGTATTGATTTTCTTTTAAGATAATTTTAGTGTGTAATAATTGGTTTGATGCAGAGATTTTTTGAGACATAATCTGGTCGTCTGTCAAGAAGTGGGGAAATGAAATGCTCTCAGAGAAAAGGAAAACTGTCATATTCGGTCCTAGCAAGGTATCTGTTCGGAGCGGAAAATTCTCCGATTTTGTTCCATTCCGAGGATTTTTGCTTCGAGGTATTCTTCCGAAAAGGTGTTCGCAATTTTTCTCCGACATTATTTTAACGCACCCGGTGAACTGCGTTGAAGTCTAATCAAGTGCTTTATTTGTAAAATTTCTGACAGCTTAATGCAATTTTTTTTTCGATTTCGTCCGACACAAATTCTTCGCGGAACAAATTGTCCAAAGCATTTGTGTATTATTACTCTTTCCGATAGGAACAATTTTCCGCTCCGAACGGATACCTCGCTCAGGCCGAATATGAATTGATAGCCGAGAAAATATTTTGCCAATAAAAAAGGCGAAAACAGATTGTTTTGCACTTTGTGTATCATTGAACTTGTGTTAAATAAGATTTTAAAAAAATATCAGAACTGTTAATAAAAAGTTGCCCACACTTGATTTCACTTAAGCCATACTTTCTTTTAATCAATTATTATCATTAATTTCTTTTTTTTTATCAGAAATTAGTTTTTATTTAATAAATAAAATTAAATTAAAGAAAACAAACTCAAACAAGTCAACCTTATAACTGTGACATTTTTACTATGTAAGTCTGTAGGTGATATTGGTTTCAATTCTGAATTCAAATCTCGGCTCTCGACGACCAATCGAAAACGCCATAATTCTCACCACTTTTTAAACTTCAGGGGTAAATCTGCTGAAAATTTAAGATTTGCAAATGGATGTCTAATGAAATGCAAAATCGTTTTTTTGATAGTTCCAAATCAAGAATAAACTGATATATTATAAAAATGGAAACCCCGTTAAATAAAAATAAAAGTATTATTTGCACAACCCTTAGGCTTAGATTGCGCGACCCAGCTACGGAGTACGTACTGCCAAAATGTAGCTAATTTCACACTATCTCTCGATCACGAAATTGTTTTTTAGGTTTTTTCTTTAAATTTTATAAATAAACAATAAATATTTTACTTACCAGCCTTAACATGCAATTGGGGGAAATACTATTGCAAAATCGGGATTTATAAAAAATGATGTTTTTTATTCCTCAAATTTGGAATTCAAATCTTAGATAGTAATTGTCAAAAAGAGTAAAAAATTATGAGATTGATTTTTGTTGTAAGTTTACATAAAGCGCGGAACAGATTGAACCAGCAACAGCACCGTCAACAGCAACAGCGGCCACCATTAATTTAGAGCCAATGTATTTCAATTGTTCAACACACATTAGAACAGCAACGCCAACAGCGTCGTTAGGCCAAAGTCCTAAATTTGCTGTTGCTGGTGCGGTGTTGTCAACTTTCCCACTGCAATATTCAGTGGCACCACAATGAAAAGCTTTTTTTTCCATATGAAATGTCAAGCAGATGAAATGACGTTGCTGGTGGCAATGTGTTTGAGAAATTTTTGCTGGTCAGCGTGCTGTTTGCTGTTGACGATGCTGGTGCTGTTGCTGGTTTAATCTGTTTCGCGCATAAATGTTGCCTTCCATTGGTTTCGCTCAAGCATCACCTCATTCTGAAATTTAATGGAACGGTGCTAACTCCTTCTACTCAACTTTGCCTTTGTATTCGTAAATCGTCATGTTGTTGAAAATCTGCGACAGTTATTTATTATTTGTTATTTGTATATTTTAGATTAAAAAAATTATTCCCGAACGAACTCAACTGTAACAAACAAAACGAAACAAAATCAAACAAGAATTCTGCTTCTGGGTCTTACTTTTGACATTTGAATATGTGTATTAGTGCTTCTTGAGCGGACTCTGACTAGAAATCGAGAAGTTAAATTCTCTTTTCAGAATCGTCAGAAGAATATTTTTTAGTCCAATGAAATTGTTTGAGAAGACTTCTGGACGTTTTGCGGATGTTCAATGGAAAATACCAAAAGAATTAAGTTGGGAGCGTTTATTTTTTGGCAAATAAAGGAAACTAGTACGTTCAGAAAAATCTCAATCTTGTAAATCTAGGCTAAAATCAGGATTTCCTAAACTGCATCTTATATCGATTTCCATTCAACTACTGATGATTTGGGGGTCAAGTCTCAGATTTTAAGTGGTAAATAGAAAAATTGAAAAATTTGTGCAACTAATGTCGTTTTTATTTGGCAATCTGGAATCTCCCTACGATCCGGGATCTCAACTGAACACTTTTTTTGATTCTGACGATTTTGAAGTTTGTTGTGATTTTATATGTGAAACGTCAAATGTGGACAATAATGCTATCCATTTCAAAACCAAAAATAATGTTTATTGAAAGAAAATCACTGCGCACAATTAGAATATAAAAAATCACAACTGTCGATTTTCACGTTTAAGTATATGAATGTGTAATGCGAGAAACAGATTAACACAGCAACTTTAACAGCAACGAAAACTTCAACATCAAAAGTCTTGTGAAATAGATTACAACGTGAACAGCGTTTTTGACAGCATATACATATAATCAAAATAGTTTCAAATGCGAGATGAATTTGCCGTACATATTTTGATAAAAATTAACGTAAATTACATCAATGTAAACGACTTGCAATTTGTCGTACTAAATTAAATTGTTTTGAGTAATTCTTCCATTGTCAAAACCAAAATAAATAGACAAAACAAAAAGATGGTTCTCACATTTTCATTTGAGTGTTGATAATACTGACAAATTTCACCTTAAAAGTTGGTAGCATTTGCCCAGCGACAGCAAATTTAGGGTTTAGGTCTAACGTTGATGTCGATGTCGAAGTTGCTGTGTTAATGTAATCAAAGCCATTTAAAACCACTGGCTCTAAAAAGAGTGACGTGGTTGTCAAAGTTGCTGTTGAAGTTGCTGTGCCAATCTGTTTCTCGCATAAGCGCTGTTTTCGATTTTCAGAATCAGAATTGTCATTTTTTCCCAAGTGGACACATTCAGAAGGCTTCTAGATTGCCAAATAAAAACGACATAACCCGACTTTTTAATCAATTCAAACTGATAAAAATAAATAAATTGGAGGCCATAATGGCTTGCAGAGATCCTTAAATTTAGATTTAAAACTCAACTTTTCCTGTGTGGGTGTTAGCAAGAATGGAGTGGAGCAGCACTTTTCATGACAGGGATGCTCTTGTCATTTCGTGAAAAAGTGAAACCCTGAAAAACATATTTGCAGAAGCTGGGAATCGAACCCAAGTCCCTCTCCATGACAGCCGAACTTATACATCCAAAAAAATGTCAATTCACATTGGTATTCTGCGATTTCGTTGACGTTTTGAAAGTTTTGTCTCTCCCAAACGCCTTCATAAGTTCTAAAATATACTTTCAAAATCGAATCTTTGGTTATAAATGTGACGTCACAGATTTTTTTAAATTAAAAAAAAAATTGTGCCGATATTGAATGCAAAAACAAAATTAATAGGAATTTAATGTTGCAATTTCTTTGCATTTTTTAAGGGATTATAATAATGGCGGAAAAATTTGAAGAACCTTGTAGGTATTAGTATGTTAGTGTTAGATTGTCATGCTGAAGCTCTTGGTTCGATTTTCAGGTGCAGCCAACTAAAAAAAGAAAAACTTTTTTCCAAGTAATGCCTCTTGAGAAGAAGTGAATAATTATCCAAGACCTCTTGTCATGAAACGTACTTCTCATCTTAAACTGTAGGCCCCATCCATTAATCCCACCAAAACGCAAAATCGATTGGTTGAGACTTTAAGTCTGTAAATCCCTAGGTCCTCGTTCTAGACGAGCTGGTCACACCTAAAACAATGACAATTCGTGCAAACAACTAAAGAAACACGCCTTTTTGACTTTTGGAATTGTCAACTTTGCATACGAATCTATACTTCATCCAAAAATATGCAGTACACGTCTTATGGGAGAGCTTTTTCAAAATCAGTAGCGTTCTATATTTTTGCACCATACTAAATTTAAAGAACTCCTCCATAAAAAAGTGTTTGTGCGCCCATAAGATGTAATGTAACTCATTGTTACAACATTTAAACTGACATTTCAACTTTTATTTTTGACACCAACTATGGGTAACCCTTGTATATAAAAAGAACGTACGACCGGAAATACTGGCAAAAGAATTCTCAAAGATATAAGCTTGAAGACTAATTATTAAAGGTATTCATGAACAATCATAAAGTTTCGACGTCGTAAAATTTTAAAGCTTCCGATACTCGTTTCATAAAAGTCCTAAAACTTCTTGCGTAAAATAATTCGTAAATCAATCAGCTGTTACACGTGAAAAAACTTTGAGTTGGGCTTAGGCGACGGGCGTTTACTTTGCTTATTTTCTTTAAGGTTGAAAAAAAAATTAAGATGTTTTTAAAGTATATTTTACTAGAGCCATTTTAAAAAAAGAGAAAATTCTACTTCTGATGTTTTTTAAATCCAGTTCGATATTAATTTGAAATATTTTTAACAAATTATAAAATATAGACGTTATCGTACCGTTACAAAGAGTTTACGATGTTTATCATCTTCTTTTAACACGCGAATTCGTGTCGGAAAGTTTTTTTATCAAAAAGATTTTTCATACAAATGTTCACAGTTCGCTTACGACGTCGTAAACTTTCCGACGTTAACAAAATTTACTATCCCGACGTTGCATGAATACCTTTTTTTATTATATAAATACTTTGTTATTTGTTTCGCCAAATGAAAACTTGGAAATTTAAGCACAAATGCTTGCACAATTTTCAACACATAAATATTTTTAGTTTTCGTATTAATTCGTTGTTGATAAATAAAAACTACCTACATATGTAAAACAAAAAAAGATAGGGTGTTCTTTTTTACTTAAACTTCTTTTAACATTTTAATTGCTAAGAACTTCTTGCAACATAACTTTAGTTTTTTTTTTAACTAATCTTTCTTGAGCTTCTTAGATGTTTGTCAATGTTTTATTATTTTACTTTTTTACTTTCTCGATTTCATATTATTTTTGTGTAAAATGCAAAAACTAAATTTTAATCTAGAGTTTACCACTTCAACTAGAATAAATTTACTAAGATTTAAATAAAATGAACAAATGAATATGTTAAGCATTTTTGTATATTATAATCTAAAATGAGCCGTTTGCGCAGCGCTAGAAATGTTGGACAGAGTGAGTAGTATTGGCGAATGCACTGCATTTTGCATTGCTTCTCTCGTAAAACGTCCTATTAGTCTATTAAATATAATTAATATAACTGTTTAAATTAAAATTTAACGATATTTTATCATTTAAAAAAAAAAAATGTTTATTTTTAGATTTTATTATATTTTGAAAAACTTCATTTTGTTCAGAAACTACTTAATGTTTTGTGTATCTATCTGTGAAAAAATATCAATAGTGTTTGAATATTATCTTTTTCGGAGACAATCTTTAACTTCTTTGTGTATACCGAAGATTCCCAAGAAATTTTGTATTCAGTTTACTTGCCTGAGTAGAGCTAAAATAATATTTAAAAATAACAGTTATATTATAGAAAATGAAGAAAACTAACATTTGTATAATCCCAACCATTTACAGCATCCGAAGAGAATGTTCTTTCTTATGAAGCTGTACAAAGGCTTTCGATAAACTACACTAGACCAGTTATTATATTGGGCCCACTTAAGGATCGCATAAATGATGACCTTATTTCAGAATATCCCGAGAAGTTTGGATCCTGTGTGCCACGTAAGAAAGACTTGTATTTAATTTTAATTTCACGTTCTTAAAAATATATATTTTGTTTTCAGATACTACACGGCCAAAACGGGATTATGAGGTAGATGGCAGAGACTATCACTTTGTATCGTCAAGGGAACAAATGGAACGTGACATTCAAAACCACCTATTCATTGAGGCCGGCCAGTATAATGACAATTTGTATGGAACATCGGTGGCCAGTGTAAGGGATGTGGCCGAAAAAGGCAAACATTGTATTCTTGATGTATCGGGCAACGCAATTAAAAGATTACAAGTAGCTCAATTATATCCAGTAGCCGTTTTCATAAAACCTAAATCTGTTGATTCAGTGATGTAAGAATGAACTGTTTTTAATTGAGTACAAAACAAAAAATGATATAATAATGTTTTTGTTTTTACAGGGAAATGAATCGGCGAATGACTGAGGAACAAGCGAAAAAAACCTACGAACGAGCCATTAAGATGGAACAGGAATTCGGCGAATATTTCACAGGTATTTATTAAAAATATATTTTACATAAAAGACATAATACAGTAGATTTTTTGTGTTGAACTACAAAGATTGTATTTATTTTAAATGAAGGTAAAAACTTAATTTTTTCTTGAAATCTCTCACCATTATTATTATTTAAAACTTTATTCACCAATACATAAAGGTTAAACATATATTTTTCTTTCTTTTTTTTAAATAAAAATTTAGTTCAAAGTTTAAGTACTAGTATATAATGTTTTTTATGTAGTATGGTCAATTCAAATCCATCTGGCACAAACCTCCCCTTTTGTTGCTCAACAATCTCTCCATTTTGCGCCATTGTACCAGTTGGTGTTGAATTGCACCAATACCCTCGGTAATCATCTTTCTATTTTGACATATACATATTCTGAGTCCTTTTAAGAGAATTTGAGATAAATTCCATTATTTACTGAATTATTACTTTTATTACATTATTACTGAAAGTATAGTTGAGTCTAAAATGTATTTTTGTGTGTCTTTTCCAACTTTTGAGTCTAAAATAAGTTTGATGTTCCAGAATTGCTTCCAGCTATTCGTCTATTTATTTCCTTTTCTTCTTGATTTGAAAAAGATTTTATCTGTGTTAGGAGGTACACGTAGTCATCAATAAAGTCTCTGGTCGTTCTCGAAAATGTGAAATCAAATTCAATTTGATCGTCATTTATTGACCCAGATATTGCTGTTATCAAATATGCAATCACCCACTTGCACCAAAATCTGTTTAATCAACACCAGTAAATTTTCTTGCAAACGCATTTAAAATAAACGAACAAGCCTTCTGGCTTACCAATATTTCTGTCGTCAACTCCTTTTTTTTTTTAACTGCAGTGTTGTCCCGCAATAGAACATATCGTCGCTTTTCCGGCATAAGTCGAAATTTGTAAATTTTCAGAAGAGCCTTTTAAAGTTTTTTTTCATATTAAAAAAAAAATTGTTGTTCATAAAAAATGAAACTCGAATGTTGAATACATGCAAAAATTGCATTTTTTGTTTGTAAAGTTTTATAGAAAACGAAATATTTAACAAAACAAAAATTAATTTATGCCGTTTTTCGAAAATACATAAAAAATGACAGGGATGTTTCCGGAAATTGACAGCGGCGCTTTTTCATAACTCGGAAACTAGAAGAAGTAGGTTAATGCCGATTACACAGAAAAATTGTGTTTTATTTTTCAGCTCAGTTCTGTGTTCTAAACTAAAAAACAACAAATTTCGACTTATGCCACTCTGCCGGAAAAGCGACGATATGACTTAAGCAAACTGCGTTATCAAAAATAATGCTTTTGCATGCAAATTTCGTTTTGGGTTTTCGAAGAGTTGATTTTTGCACTTTGCGTTCAAGAACATCTTGCAATTGCATCTTCAACGCAAATGACGTCTTCGAAAACGGCATATTTTTCATTGTGTGGAATGTTGATGTCCTTTTCTTGTGTTCAATTGTATCAAAAGCATTGCGATGTCGATAAATGCTCGTCACTTGTGCCTAGGAAATTTACAGGAAAAAAATCCACGTTTGACTGAAATCTTGAGAAATGTATAAATATGAAATCAAATATAAATAAATAGAACAACAGTATTGTACAGTGTACCAATTTGTGCCTAATCCCGTGGAAAACCTGATAGTTCGTTCAATTGCATAACCCCATCGAATATTTTTTTCCATTGGTCGTCTGTTTGGGCAGTAGTGAAAACGTGGATACCCCGACGGTTTGTTCATTTGCATAAACCCACCGAATATTTTTTCCAATGGTCGCCTGTTTGCTCAGACAAAAATAGCAATCGGCATGACAAAATGCTTTTATCCCCATCATTAGTACAACAACTTTCATTTTCTGTTCAATATAAAATAATAAATTAATATAAAATCAGTAATAGCAGGTGTCTATAAGTGTGACTGTTTTTCGTTTTTTAAAATGCAAAATAAACCCAACTCTACAGGCTGGAACATCAATCTCCCTTAAAAAATAAAACTCAAAATGATTTAAAATGATGATTGTGTAGAGAAAACATTTTCACTCGTTTTGTGCTCTAGCTATATAAAATTAAAATTATCTTATAACCCTGACATTAAACAATAATTTTATTTTTTAGGGGTTGTTCAAGGTGACACCATAGAGGAAATCTATAGCAAAGTGAAACAAACAATCTGGGCACAAGCTGGCCCAACTATATGGGTACCATCGAAGGAATCTCTATGACCAACAGCCACAACGACATGGACACTGCCGCCTCGAGTACGTGTTCGACCAGTCTCGAGAAACACAAATCAGCATCACTGATTTGTTTAAAATTAATTTTTACATTAAAATAACTAAAAGCAAAAAAAAAAAAAAAAAACAAAAAACTTTTATCTTTATCGTTATTAATTATTATTATGATTGTCTTATTATTTAAAAATAGTAATTTAATTTTACTATAGTTTTATTCTTTACGACCATACAAGAGAGAGCGAAACTAGCAAGATTATACAAAAAAACAGAGAGAAATGTTGTGACATACATACTAACAAACAAAAAATGAACACTAAAATACACACTAAGTTATATTATAAATTGATAAAATATAATAAAAGTTAAAATAAAAAACAACAGAGAAGTGAATTCGAATCTTAGTTATTTAAAACGATTTAAAAACATGAATATAAAAAAAACTAATCTTAAAAAAAAACAACAAAAAAGAGATCTGATTCTATATCGTATTCGTTATAAAAAAATGTTAAATATATAAATATATTTTTTGCAATAAAATAGAACAAAAAGATATTTAAAAAAAAAATGAAAATACGAAAGATTTAATATTTACATGCATAATATACTTTTTTGTGGGCTAAGTGACATTGTATTTTACTTAATTTAAAGAGAAAAAACTACTCGTATCTTCTTCCCCCCAACACTCAAACTTAACTTTATTTCTTTTTGTTAAATTCTATCTCTTTTTTTTGTTTCTACCCTTTTTGTTTTTAAGAATGCTTTTGCTCATTTGTAAAGTATAATTTTAGTTGAATTATAATTCTATTATACGAATATTTATTTGTCTATTAAACTGTAGTAAACATTTAAAATATGTCTGTAATGAATTTTATTTTTTAAATTTTTGACGTAGTCATCGCAAGCACGCGTATTGTTACTATTAAAATGGCGTTGAAGTAGTAGAAAAATTGAAAATGGTAGTTACTTATATTTATACATTAAATTTAACAATACAGAAACATAACTTTTATATATATAAAGATATATATATATACATATATATAAATGAATATTGAGGAATGCTATATATCTGATTTACTTATAAGAGAAACAACAATTAGAAACAGCAATACGTATATGAAGTGTATAATTGAAGTTAGTTTTTTTTTTAATCGACATAAATAATCTCATTGTATAAATGGTTCGAGGTAAATGATTAGTAAAAATAGCTGCATCTATATTTTACAGCTTTTTTCTTAAATTAAATTTAATTTCTTATGAAAAAAGTACTATAAACAATGCAAAATCGTATATTAACGTCGCATATTTGTAGCTAGCAAATAGAAAACTATATAATATATATATATATACAAACACAAACTTACATATATATATACATAGTAAAAAAGAGTCTAATCCGACTTTATGATAAGAAACATCACAGAAAGAACAACAGTAGCTAAGAAACAGAGATACCACATTGGCTTATGAATAATTTGTTTCTAAATTTTCCTCAATCCTATAAATTGAAGATCCAGTGAATATTTTATTGCTACATCGTTATTTCCAAACAGATTTCTATTTTTTAATATGGAGAGTTTTACAAATTTCCAATCTAAATACTTCTTTACTTATGCCTTTCCAGTTTGGGGTAAACCACGAACTCAACCAGCCATTCAGGCCTTTCATTGCATCCGTTTGGATGGCAACAAAATTCCGAAATGCCGAATTGTTAAAATTTGATCGATTGTGAATTTTCCTATTCTAAAAATGCACTGATAGAGGCTGATCACTTTGCTGATGAAGTGTTTCAAACCTTCAACTGGTATATAAGATCGTACATAATTTAATATGTTGAACACCCGTCTATAGTTGGCGCAGTCGAGAGGATGCGCTTTCTTATGAATCGCCCAATTGTGTTGAGATCCCGTAGACATACACTCACCTGACCAAATTTTTAAATGTATGCTTCGGCAGGTAAGATGTCTTGTTGGATTTATGTTTTAGTATTATTGGTTTGTATCGCTGTTAAACAGTTGGCGAAAGTATTTACATAGGTCTACTATATTATCAGATCTGATTGTGAATACTACAATATTTCAGCCCTCATTTCTACTGATTTCTGTTTGATATTTGTTGGCGTGTTCTTAAAAAACTTAACTTAAAATTACTGGTGATGCATCGACTGCAACGTGATCAATTTTTACAATCTTGTATATGTAGATACAAATATCGGCTAATATTCCAGTTCAATCTCCCGATAATCATGTTCCAAATTGTATTTCGAAAATCTTTCGTGGTAATATTCAAACAACCTTCCAGCACACACATAATATGTCCAGGTGAGAAGGTATTAAGCTTTTCTTTACATTTAGAAAGCAGTTTTTTCAAATATTAGAGTGTCATCGGGTCTATCGTAGTTTTTGCACAACATAAGGTTTTAAAATAATTGTTATGTTACTTGTTTTACAAACCATTCACAGACTATAGTATGCTCTGTTGAACTTGGGTAAAAACCCGCGTATTTTTGCTTGCATTTGATTATCGGTTATATATTACTATTAAACCATGATAGTTTAATGATTGTACTACCTCAAGTTCAATACTCTATTTGTTTGACGAACTGTAGACATGTATATAAATAACAGACAAATGTTTTCTAACGGAACCGCCTTAATTGATATATGCATACATGCTTTCTAAAGCTTTGTTGGCTTAAAGATTGCATATGCGTTTGTTTTTTTTAATTATGAAGCTACATATATTTTCTGGCTATCGGTATGTCTAAAGTCATCTAGTTGAGTGATCCTTTATTATAATCAATTAAGTGGCATAATGATTTTTGTGATGAGGCTTTAAAATTTTATAAATAAGTTTTGTTAAGGACTACATTAATAAAAATCCAAGTTCCAGATGTCACTATCTTATGAATATTAAAATAGAAAAGGGAATCTAGGCGAAAAATTAGCGACGTTAAAATACATATTCACTGGCTCTTAGACCTAAGGTATAAAATGTTGTACAGAGAAGATCCAGAATTGCACAAAAGTCGTGTGTGTTTCAAAATGTGCCTTTTTTCAGTTTGTCGTTGTGTATTGTATTTATGTATAATAAAAATGTTACTGCCGCCCTTCTTCAAGTACATAATTACAAGTATATTAAAAGTTCTTCCGTTGTATTTTTACGCTTTAAGATACAAAAAAAAAAAACAACTCACGCAGCTCCACATTTTCCTCTTTTGTTTGTTGGTTGTTTCTTTATTTTTAAATTTTCTTTTTAATATTTAATTCTGGTTTTTATTTTAGCTATTGTTGTTGCTTGTCGATTTTCACTCTTCATTGAAAATAATATTGTTTATTTAAATAATAAAAACAAACAAACAAAAATCTTTTTGCATTCATAATTAAAAAAAAAATATAATGTATTTTACAGTGTTCCACGATCGAATTCCTGTAATAAAAGAAAAATCAAATGCAAGTAACTAAAAGAAATTTGAACAAACCTAACATAATATTATAAGTTGTGTCTTAGAATGAATATTATATTACAAAAAAAAAGTTATAAATTTATTTTTTTTTAAATGTTAAAAAATGAAATACGAAAGTTTCGAGAAAATATATTATATTGTAATTGTTCATTCATTTAATGAGGTGTTTCTTTCTTTTCGTTACCGGATAGTTTTAGTCTCAATGCACTAATAGTCAAATCTCAATAGCAAAGCAATAGTTGTTATTGTCAATTTGTAGAGCAATGCCTCTGAGAAGCTCTTCTTATAGTAATTTATTGATTTTTAATTTCGATATTGTAGATGTATATCTCGAGATTTTGATGAAACGTCTCCAAAACGGTTCTACCTATTTTGATTTGTGGTAAGGTTGTAAAATATTTAAACAAAATGTTATTTACGGTAGCATTTTTTTATTTCCGACTTTCTCATTTACGGCTCTATCGATTTCGATCAAATTTTTTGTACAGGGCCCGTATTACGAATTACGATTATCGTTTAAAATCCCTCGTTATCGTTAAGTTGCGATTACGTTTTACGATACTCGTTTTTTTAAAACGTTTTCTCTTACGACTGCTTTTGGCACTCGTATTTCATTGCTTTGACACATGTACTATTTTTGACAGAAATATTGAAAGAATGAAGTTGGATGCGCTTAAAAAAATAGATTTTTTTTATTTTATCAGGCAATATTTTGATGCATCTATTATCGTAAACCATAATCGGTCCATGTGTTGACTATCGTTTTCTAGGGTATCGTTTTTTTGCCTTTCGTTTCGTAATCTGTAATACGGGCCCAGATACTCCTTTAAACTTATTAATAAATTGCGTACACAAATTTAGGAAAAAAGTTCTTTTTTAGCTTTTTAAAAAATTCAATTCAACTTAACAAGAGAATGATGAAAACAAATTAGGTTCCATGATTTACGAAAACGTACCAAGTCGTGTAAGCTGTGGCTGTACATACATACATCATGTACATACAGGGAAAATTGAGAAAATGTTTAGTTTGATCAAAATCTCGATATAGATATCAGTTGCACTTTTTGCAGATTATAGTTTTTCTAGCATAGACAAAGCAAGCTTCTTTCAGGTTCTACAATTCAATTCCACTCGATATGAAATTGAAATGGATCTTAAATGAAATTCGATGCTCTACAGTTTGATATTGATTTAATTTTATTCTTGAAACAAAGTGAATGTCTTCCATATCTGGTTACTTTGAAATGATCTTAACAAGGTTGTTAAGCATTTTAAAATGGTATGGATGAAAATTATACTATGTAACAGCTGCATCTCTTTTGGTCAAGTTAGAAAATCACATCAAGGGTATGCTGCAACAGATCATGATGTGGTTGGACGGAGAAACATGATAATTAAACTTTTGAGTGAAAAGTTTAAATAAAAAACTGTCTTTTTTTTGTCTAATTTTAGTATTCTTTTATTTATATGAATATAATTATTTGACAGTTTGGGTACATACATATCTATATGTATGACGTGCTAACATTGGACTCACTCCGCCGACTTGTTTTCACTTCTCTGTACCTTATCTCAGTTCGACTTTACGATAAGAAAAGAACCTTCGAGGTAGGATTTGTTTTAAAAATATTTGGATTATTTTGCGACATCCGTTTTGTGTGTTGGAATTTTTTTTATCAGCTAACTACTGTAGAATAAAATGTTGTTGAATCGAAAACACTTTGTATTTTTTATATTTTTACATAATTCTTTAACCAGCACAGATTTCTGTGACTGATAAACTTCAAAGTTAGTAGTTAGTAACGAATCTACGTCAAAATAAGTCGGGCGAGTGATTCCAATATAAACATCGCCTATGTTATATAATTCAATCCGTCTTTCTTTTTTTTTTATTTTCTCTTACAATATTTTGTTTAACTAATATTATTCACATTGTCTACTTTATGGTTAAATTTACATTAAAAAAAAAAAAAAAGTACATTTATACACATTTATTTATATAATTATTATACATTAGGAAACTCTTGAAAAACATTTTATTTTGCCGGTTTCAGCATAACATATTCATCCTACATGAATGTGTTTTTTTTAGTTGCGTTTACACGCAAATTAAATATTAAGAATACTCTTAAAGTTAGGACTGTGCATACGTCCAGACGACTGGCGCACCAGTTATACGGCAATTTGCATTGTATATACATATGCAATTTTTTTGCAAAACTTTAATTCGATTTGAAAACTTATAAATAAATAGTTAATATGATTTATATTATTTTAACAGTTAATATATTTTTATATTTATTTTATTAAATAATAAGAAGCTATTCACACTAATTTGGATCAACAATTTGGTCTAAAAGTACTTCCCAGATTCCGATCGGTTGATACTATAGAATTTCCATGACCGGTACTGAGATAGATGTTTCCATGGCCTGGGCTTTGTATGACATTTGCAGCCGCAGCAACATTTCCACCGCCTATATGTACTAATTGAGCTTGCTGCTGGGTTGACATTGTTGGTATAAGAACTTGCTGCGTTTGGAGGGCATTCGCTGCTTGATTGTTCTGCATTTGCATTCGGAGTAGATTTAATTGATTTGCTGTTATAGTTATCTATAATTATAAAAAAAAAAAACGATTTTTAAATAAAGATATGTTTATATTGATTGTTTTCTTCATATTACAAAATGTTCGTCTATTGCAATAAATATAAAGTCATTAAGAAGAGGTTTTATTTTTAAATCATTAAATCAAAAAACCTATTTTTTTATATATTTTAGTGATATTTTAATTTATATTTGAAGTACAAACTTTGCGGTGATTAATGGAATACAATACCGAATGGGGGCCTCGGTTCTGCCTACTTTTCGTATAATTGTGGTTGTATTTCGCTCGGTAACACAATAAAACGCTTGCACCTACATCACCTTCGAAAAATTATGACCCAGTGAAAATCGCACCAAACTGTTACTCGTGGATGAAGATGTTCCACTATTTTTTTTAGCCAAAAATGCCAGTTTTGTTTGTTAATTTACCCACAGAACATGAAATGAGCCCTATCACGCAGAATTATTTTGTGAGAGAAATCATGGTCTTATTCATTAGTGTATCATTTTCAGCACGAACTGAATGACAATTTGTACTAATTCATTAACACGGTTTGCGGTTTACCAATCAGAAGTAATCGCAAGGGAGTTTAATGAAGAACTTAAAAATGAAACCTTTTGTTGAAGGCATCTTTATTAGGCATACATAAGAAAGCTTGATGAATTAACCTACTAATTTTAAACAGCCATTTTTTACTAGAAATAATTTCCTTTGTGTTTTGGATATAATTTTCACAGTTGAAATAAATTAAACCTAAAACGACATTTGCCGCCCCTTCGGTCTAACCATAATCACACATTTTTTTGCAAACTATGGCCAATTTCCTAAACGCAAGATTTGCAAAGCCGATATAGAAAATCAAATACGCATAAATGTAAGAGAATTGCGCAAGAAATGTTTGAAATTTGCACGAATGCCTCTGCATTTGTGCAAGAAAGTAGCATTGGGACACTCTGCTTAGCAGAGATTTTTGTATTTGCATTTTGGAACTGTTTAATTAGCAGAATTTGCGCAAGATATGCGTTTAGGAATTTGCCCTATTTTTGTGAGCTTTACTAATGAACAACGATGATGACTTTTCCGCCCCTTATGATTCGAATATAACTTTGTACTTTCTTATATACAAATTGATAGAATTTTTAATTTAAGAAAATAAACTTTTGTGTTTATTACCAATTATAAATTATATAAAAACAATGAAAAATTATAGTTCTTATAAAAAATTAATAAAATTTTTGATTAAAAAAAATGCTTTTTTGTTCTTCCGTAATAAAAAACGATGATGCTTGATCTTAATATAATACAAAATTGATTGCATTAATAATTAAACAAACATTTAACTTTTGTGTTTATTTCCGACTTCTCATGAACAATAAGGATGATTAAAATACTATAAAAATTGCATTTTATAATAAAAATTTTATTAAATATTAAATAAAAAAAAATGTTATTGGTTTATAACTTTCAATGTACAACCAAAATGATTTTGCCGCCCCTAACTCCTGGTGTCCGGGCGACCACCCCTAGCTACGCAACGCTACATTAAATTTGGATTTTCTAACTTCATTTTATGTACAAGTACTTTCGAATCTAAAAACGTGGATATAATTAGAGTAAAATGCATAAAATTCCTTGTTTGTTTTGCTAAAACATTTTTTAAAATAGTAGGCGTCTGATATTTGAAGAAAATATGAATTTATGAAAACAAATGTTGGTTGGCAAAATTTAAGTTTTAATTATTGTGCAAATAAAATTTTCAAAAAAATATCATTTAACTGTTTTTGATATAATTTTCAAACAAAAATATTGAAACAATGAAGATATTAAAATCATTTCCGTTTAAATGGAGTGATTGAATTTAATTCAATTGAAAGCTCAAGTGCTTGAAATGTTTTAGTTTTGATATTCAATGTTTTAAATTTTTTAGAAGCTTCTGTATGCAAAATTTCATTAAAATTCATTAAGCCGATAGTGAGAAAGTTAAAAATCAAAAAAATGGTTTTAAGGCTAAGCGCGCACATTCAATTTTTAAAACTAAAAAGTTTGTGTTTTGACACAAACTAAACGATTGAGTAAAGTGAGTTCGCTATTTTGTGTAACATATAATTATATGCACCTGCGCGGACATTCAACCAAATAGTTCATCTGTTTTCTATAAGCAACCAAACAGTTGTGCAACTAAAAATTGAATGTGCGCGCCTAGCCTAATGGTACCATTAATAAAAATTTTTTTTAACCATTAGCTAAATTTTACTAAATGAAGTTTTTTGATTTTTGCTTTAAAAAATCTGTGGAACATTTTTTGAGAAAAAAAAATATTTTCTAAAATATGGAAGACAGGTACAGTTATTTTTGTTCTGTGGGGAAACAATTTTAAAATTCTATCTGCAAAGTTTCAAAAACAAACAAGAATTTATAAATTTTATTTGAAAATTCAATGGCGCAATACTGAATATGGAAAACAATCGTACAAAAGTGCTCTACGATTTTTAATTTTGCAATATTATGGCGATGGACAGACACATCTGTACCTACAAATGTATATACATACATATATGTATATGTATTAATGTAGGAGTATATGAATAATTTTGCGCCTTGCAACAACAAAATTGAGTTTTTATTTTAAGAATTAGCGATGTATAACTACTTCATTTCCACTTAAAATAATGTTAATAAAGTTTAAACATTCAAAATCTGTATTTAAGTATTATATAAAAGTTTTTGTTTGTTCAAGTTTTTTGTGCTCATTTTAATTTTCTTTTTGTGTAGTTGTGTTTGAGTTCTTTAGGATTTTTTTTTAATTCGCTTAGATTCTGTTTCAAAACCCACATTAGTTAGAAGAGTTGTCTAACGTGTTTAAAATAAGGAACAAATTAGTTAAAGTCTTCTAACAACTGTGTTAAGTAGAGCCGTTTTATTCCTTAAACGAGCAACGTTTAAAATTTTGCGCTAGTATCTTCAAAACGGGTGAAAGATTTTTTTTTTAATTTTTAAACAAATTTCCAATATAAAAAATTATTTACTAATAAATTTTGTTTTGCATATTTTCTCTAGAAATCAGACGGCATTCTATTTTTTTTTTTCACCTCATACTATTTAAGATGTTTTAGCAAAATAAACAACAACAAATTACATCAATTCCAAATTACTTGTACATAAGAGCAAGTTTGTTCGATTAGTATAGTATATAGTCGTGTATTTTATTTTGTGATTCGAAAAATTAGATTTTTCTTTTATTTAGTAGGAATTTTTTTCATTTCCATGACAATCCTATATCTTGTGATGTTTGTTCGAAACGTCACTTCCAAATCGAAGTGAAATTATATTCGGTCGAAACTTATAAAAGCTTTAAAAATTCGGGGGAACAAAAGTGTTTTAGGTGAAACTCATAATAAGGCTGAATATTTTCAAAACTACGTTGTTCTACCAATCTGTTTAAAAGATTGCCATAGCAAACGCTACAAAAAATTTAAAGGAATAAAAACTGTGGCACGTCGGTCTGAACTTTAACAAACTTTTTTTTTAAACATTCCTGTTATTAAACTAAAACCTGTTTAAGAGTCAATATATAAGAACATTGAAAAGAATCCAACATACAGTAATTTCTTTGTAGCGAGTTGCCATCGTTAGCTATGGATAAGATTCTTTTGGCCCTGAACTAGAGTTATATCAAGTTTAAACCCAAACTAATGATCCTCCGCGGGGGACAACTTTAAAGCATTACAATTTTAAAATAAAATCAAATATTCTTACCGGAACATTGGTAATCTCTCCATTGGGCGTAACCACTTGCTGAATCAACTGTATTTGCTGCTGCGGATTCTGTAAGCTATTCACCATAGTAGCGGTTGTTTGCTGCTGCCCTGGATTCCCAGCAGTCAATAAGATGTTCTGAGGAGCAGTAACTATGTTGATGCCCTGCAAAGACTGCTGAATCTGTTGGTTGCCCAGCAACCCGTTGGGTGTTATATTCGACGTTTGAATGTGAGATTGTTGTAGCTGTCCCGTTTGACCACCGAGTTGTATGTAATACTGCATGGGTTGATCAGGGGCTGGCGTCTGGACATTATTCGATGAATTCATACTGACTGCACTCGATGTAGTCTGCTGATTAACTAGTTTGTCCGTTTCCTTCTTCACCGACGTTGTCGGTGGTTTAATTTCCTCTCTCGGAACTATGTCAATCAGAAAATCGAATTGATCACAGATGGAAATCGCTTGAGCTATGTCGCTGCGCTGGAGTGTGCGCCTTTTGCTCTCCTCGGTGTGCACCCAAGCACGCAAAGTCAGCTCTTGAATGAAATACTCGCAAGCTTTAGCAAACAACAGCGGTGCTTCGGCAGCAATCATTCGCGTATTTTCGTCTAGTTTCATGATTTTCTTGATTCGTGCCAGAGGAAGTGCTTGATGCTTAGCATCTACTTGTTGTATGCTTCTTACCTCTTCCAAAACTGTCGGCCAGAAGTTTTCGATGGTCGGCGGCTTCTTCCGTGGGTTGGTGAGTTTGTGAGTTCTGTGCCGCTCATTGCTCGACGAGGAGACCGATGGTTCCACACTGTCAGGTACTTCAACTTTGATTGGGGTTACAGTGATTGAGTGATCCATTTGTTTGCTGAGAAAAAATAATCTGGTTAAGTAGTTAGACCGAAAAAATCGAATTCTACTTACTGTGCGGGGTAATTTTGGAAATAAATGTTTTAAATGTTGTGAAAACTTTTTCAAATTTAGACGGTTGATTCCAATACTATAGGAACCGTTGTTGGTGCCTTTTCCCTTTTGGGACTCCGTAGTCACAAGGTAAAGTATGCCATTGCTTTGGTGGATGATTTTTAGATGAAAATTATTGGTACGCACTTTTGGTTAGTGTTGTTTTGTTTGTTGCACATTTACTTTGGGCTTATTTTGCATCAAAACAATAAAGTGCACGTGCTGGATTTTGAATGTTTTCCTATTTGGTTGTCCAATGAGAGACGATGATCAACAAAAATCGACCAGAGACCAATAATCGTATTGGCTGTCGTGCTGCAATCTCCAATAGAAAACCTTTGCTGTCCGCCATTGATCATGATTGGCTGATTTGGCGTCCATTTACAGCCACTCCGAAATTGAAGAGC
Organism: Philhelius festivus; assembly: GCA_963931855.1. NCBI lineage: Eukaryota > Metazoa > Arthropoda > Insecta > Diptera > Syrphidae > Philhelius > Philhelius festivus. Next base: position 2,928,065 of record OZ007556.1, on the reverse strand, counting down.
TGTCAAACTACGACATTGCCATGATTAAAATATTTAATGGGTGATTCGAAATGTAAAAATGTGTTTAAAAATAAATAAATAAGAAGCCTTTTTTCTTAAAAAACATGGAAAAATATTAACTAATTTTTATCACTACATCCACTGCTTTATCACAACCAAAATTCAATCAATCTGATTTGTATTGCATTTTTGTGGCTTCATTGTTTTTTCTTTCAGTTATGTCCATAATTCGAATATTGTTTATTGTTAATGAAGGTGCGCGGAGGTTACATGAAAAAACTTAACCAGATGGGACAACAAAATTTCGCAACCGATGCAAAAAATGATAGATCTTATAAATATTGAATCCAGAAAAGAGCAAAATCATATGGGAGATAGGGGGTCTATTCCCCATTTTATTGACGGGAAGAGGAATATGACTATACTCCATATAGTGCAACAAGCTTCTCATAGAGTTTAGTTTCTCGTCTAGTGAAGTGAAATTATTGAAATCTTATTTAACTGGAAGAATACGAGCGGTTTCCTTATCTGACTTTTTTATGATAAGAAAAAGGGTCCCTCAAGGAGAAGACAAGGTCAAATGTAGCCTTCAACAGCACAGTTTATTATATTTTTGGATTACGCAGATATTATCATTATATTAAATTAAAAACACTCACCCATATTCCACAAGTCATATTTTGTCTGGTTCTCGTAGTCGAACTCGTTTCGTATCAAAATCGTTATTCTTCAAGTCGTATACGTTGTGTACGAGAAGCTCAAAAAACAACATATATTGTCGCCCGTAGGTAATTGTCAAAATTAATAAAATTTGAATTGAAAGTCATTTGTGTTGTTTTTTCAATTAAATTATTTTATTTCTTATAAAATTCTGATGAGTTCCATTGATTTGAAGATGTTCTTCTTCTATTTTCTTTTTTTTTTGTTTTTTTTTTTGTTTGAGTGGTGCTACTGGCTTGTGATTTCTTATCATAGTCTTCGACTCTGTCAGTTTCAGCATTCATCGTGTCAACTACAGGAGGCTGAAATACTCCAATGTTTGATCCTTGGAGATTAACAATTACCTCCAAATTTAAATGTTAGCAATGCTCTCCTCAACCTTGTTCAGGCATGTGGTTGTATTTTCGCCTTTAAATTGCTGCTTGTTGTGCCGCAGTTTTAGTTTTAACTAAATACGTTTGAACATTATCCAGACCTAAAGAGGCATGCATTAATTTGTTAAATATTAAAAATAGGTTTTCTTATTTTAAGCCAAGCTGGACTATCTTGGATGGGTGGCCCAGAGGCTATTTAGTTTTATAGAAAAAAAAGCCCAAAACTGTTTAATATTTGCTTTCAGCGCTCCACTCTTCCCATGGACCCAAATTTTCTACCTTCAAATTTTCTTCGAAGGCACAAACCAATATCTCAAACTGAGAACGATTTGTTTTTTTACCTAAATATGAACGCATTAATAACGTTGAGTGCAAATAAATAAACCGATAAGAAATGTACTTACATTTGCTTTTTGTCCATTTTTATCGAAAAAGTAAGTCTCGCTTAGAAAATTTTACACAACTGATAAAGTATACAAATACGACTTCAATCAAATCGAATACTCGATTCGGAATAACGATAAAATATGAACAGTCGTATGCGATGTTTTGCGTTTCCCAATATTAGCACAAATAAAGTCGGATGTACGACTCCTGGAATACCAACATACGACTGTAGTCGTGAGTGACTGTTTAAAAAGTTCCAGGAAGCCTTAGTTAGTAAACATTTTCGACGAAAGTTGAAAAAATTTAATTTTCTGATTTATTACAAACTTAAGTAAATAAATCTACATATATGGACTTACAGCCATATTTATAAACTCATTATAGTGAGTACATAACGCTATACAGCCTGTCACAATTGACCAAATGTAAACGTTTTTATTCAGCAGGCAAACAAAAGAAAAACTGAACTAATAAACTATAGTTAATACGAAACTTTATTATAAGTAATTTATAAATTGTTTTTCACAAATTTAATGCCAGTTTTAATGCCAGCTAAAAAACTTCGTCTGGTTGGGCGTTGGTTCGAAAATCAAAATCCAAGAAAATTCTTCAAACCTTCGGGGCCTGTTCGTCTCGTTCGTTTGTAGCTTGGCTTGTTAATTTAATTTGACATATCCGCTTCTAGATGTCGTTGTCGGCGACACTCCCCCCTGGTAAGACGGTTGGAATCGACTTACCATCTTGAACGTCGAGAACGGCAATCTTTAGCGCTGGTCGAACAAAAATCCCATCTCTGGTTTGAACTGTCACTTTTCTTACCTGCCCATCACTATCAGGACTGCATTTTATAACGCGGCCCTTTGGCCACAAATTGCGAAGATTTTTGTCATCAACAATAATCACAACGTCTCCGACTGCGATAGGTTTTGCTGGTGCCCACCACTTTCCTCTTCGGGTGATTGTAGGAAGATACTCCTTCAGCCATCGTTTCCAGAATCTGTTGGCGAATTGTTGCGACATCATCCAATGTTTTCTCAAGACTCGGTCCCCAGTGAAGATGCTATCTGGTTTGTGTCCGTCCGATGATCCCAACAGGAAATGATTCGGAGTCAACGCTTCATCTTCTTCAGTATCAAGTGGTAAGTATGTAAGTGGATGGCAATTAATAGTTTTTTCCACTTCCAGTAGCATACTATAAAGCAACTCATCCGAAGGATTGTGAACTGGAGCTATTTCTTTGAGAACTTTTTTGACTGTTTGTACCATCCGCTCCCAAGTGCCTCCCATATGAGGTGATGATGGTGGATTGAATATCCATTTTGTCCTTGGCGATGAAAATTTCTTGGCTACATCTGGCTGCTGTTTAAAAACATCTCGAAGCTCATTTTTCGCCCCATGGAAATTTGTTCCATTGTCGCAATGGAATTCAATGGGAATACCACGACGTGCTATGAAACGTTTTATAGCTAAGATACAGGAGTCACTAGATAAGCTTGAAGCCACTTCGATATGTACTGCTCGTGTTGTCATGCATGTAATCAAAACACCCCATCTCTTCTCCGATCTTCTTCCTATGGCCACGTTCATAGGGCCAAAATAATCTATGCCGGAATACGAAAAAGGGCGATGATACGTGGCGAGTCTGGCTGGTGGAAGTTTTCCCATCATTGGCGCCTGCGGAACTGCTTTTCGATTTTTACAGTACTGGCAATTCTTGAGTTCTTGTTTTACAGAAACTCTGATGTGAGGAATCCGAAATCTTTGTCGCAATTCATTGACGACTGTTTCGTTATGCAAATGATGAAACTGTTCATGTGTATGTTGAATTATAAAATTTGTAATGATGTGATTTCTCGGAAGTATTATTGGTCGCTTAACATCACGGTTCACTTGAGCAACAGCATCTATTCGTCCATAAGAACGGAGTACTCCATTACGGTCCAAATATGGAGAAAGCTTGTAGATAGAACTAGTTTTATCCACACTCCTTAGATGTTTCAACTTTGGTTTTTGTTTTGTCAGCATCAGGAACTCATTGAAGTAAACATCGAGTTGAGCTGAGCGAAATAGGTATGCTTCAGCATGTTGATATTCCTCTTTTGATAATTCACCTGACCGTATAGGTACCTCGTTCTTTTTGTGCCGGATGTTGTGGATGAATCGAAACATGAAGGCCGTGCTTCTCAACAATCGCATCCACCTCGAAAAACGCGTTGGATCAATTAGGATTTTTGATTCATATTTGTTTATGAACAGATGTGGTTTGATTTCTTCTTCCGTTGTGGGAATCACTAGAATGCTTTTTGTTGGCCATTCAGATTCAGGAAGTGACAGAAAAGGTGGCCCTGTATACCAGCGTCAATTGGATTCAAATGAAGGTTGCTTCTTCGGCCACTTCGTCCCTTCATCTGCCACATTGAGTTTAGTTGGCACATATTTCCATTCCTCGATTTTAGTTGATTCCAAGATCTCAGATACTCTGAAGGCCACGAACTGTCGATATTTACGATGATCAGCGCGAATCCAACTCAGTACTGTATTAGAGTCTGACCAGAATACCTTTCTTGAGATGGTGACTGAATGCTCCTTCGCGATGGAGATGGCTAAACGGACTCCGAGTTTTGCGGCTTCTAATTCCAGACGTGGAATTGAGATCAATTTCAAAGGCGCTACTCTCGTCTTAGCACTCACCAGTCTACATTCAACATGGTCTCCTCGGATGCATCGAAAATATGCCAAGGCAGCATAAGCGCTGCAGCTGGCGTCCACAAAGACATGTAGCTCGGTTTTAACCTCATTATCGAATTGAATGTCGGAGAGATAACATCTTGGAATTCTTAGTTTTTCGATGTTTTCTAGCTTACGGATCCACTGGCACCATCGCTCGAATTGTTCTTCATTTATTTGGTCATCCCAGTCTATTGAACTTCTCCAGATATCTTGTAGTAATATCTTGAGGAATACCAGAAAATGTGCAATTAATCCCAGTGGATCGTAAATCATCATCAGAATGCGTAGGACTTCCCTTTTCGTTGGCTTTTGAGTTCCTCGTAGAATACTGTTGTTGCTTCCGTTCTTGGTAACGACGAACGTGAAACAATCTGTAGATGTACACCACCACATGCCAAGAACCTTATCTGCTTCGACCTCAAGAGACATGTTAAGATTATGGCGTTGTTTAGCGTGTGCTTCTCCTAATTCGCTGACTAGTTTTGATGAATTGGAGATCCATTTTCCAATTTCGAAACCACCGTGCCGATGAATCCGTATTACATCATGGCAAAAAGTTGGGTGGCCTCCGCTTCAGTGTCCACGCTGTCTAAAAGGTCGTCTACGTAGTGGTTTTCTAGAATACATCTTACTGCTCTGGGGTATTCATCGATGAAGGTAAGGGCATTTTTGTTTTTGACGAATTGTGCGCAGCTGGGGGAACATGTGGCGCCAAACGTCATGACTTGACTTACATAGACATCGGGATCTTTCTTCGACTCATCAAGTTGCCAAAGGAAACGTTGAGCGTGTTGGTCATCTTCATTAATTCGAACTTGGTGATACATTTCTCGAATATCCCCGCAGATCGCAATCTTCCTTTCCCTGAATCGATGTAATACACCCAGCAGTGACGTCAGCTGATCGGGGCCTTTTAGTAGTAGGGAGTTCAAAGAGATTCCTCTCACCTTAGCGGCAGCATCCCAGACGATGCGTATCTTTTGAGGTTTCTTCGGATTCATTACGGGAAAAATTGGTAGGTACCAGGTTCGACGATGATTTTGTTCCAGCTCTTCTTTGGAAAGTTTGCGAATATAGCCCTTTCTTATATATATTCGGCTATCTGATGGTCCAGGTTGTCTTTTAGTTCTGAATTCTGATCCAATTTAGCTTGTAGGCAGCGAAAACGTCGAGCAGCCATAGGAAAGCTGTCCGGAAGTTCGACTTTATCGTATTTCCAAAGCAATCCTGTCTCGTATCGATCATCATCATCAGTTCGAACTGTTTTGGACTCCATTATTTCAAGAGCACGCTGGTCATCAGGTGAGATCAAAGATTTCGATGTGTTGTCGAAAACACCTAGGCTGTCAAGCGTAAAATATTGTTTCATCATATCGTGAAGCTTATCGTCTGATGGTTGCGTGCATTCGCAATGATGGAAACTATGATGAATGTGAATTGCTGAAATAGTTTCTTGAGGTTGACATACTCCATGAATCGTCCAGCCCAAACGTGTCTTGGATGCAATCGGTTGATTTATGGTTCCTTCTCTATATTTTAGCTGAGTACCCAAATGCCAGTTATTAAGGCCAATCAATATACGCGGAGTCGATGAGCTATATGAACTAATTGGAAGTCCCTTTAGGTAGGAATAGCTTGACTGTAAGTTCTTCATGCATATTGACTGCGTTGGTAATTTTAGTGCTGATACTGTTCGAACATCGGAGATTGTATATTTTCTGTTTGTGTTTTCGGAAGATATTTGGACTGAAACGACTTTAGAATTTTGTTCCATCCGATGGGTGTCTCCGGTCCACTTAAGGCACAAAGCTTCGTGTGGTCCTTGTAACTCAAGTTCATCAGCTAGGGAGGCGTCCATTAAGGAGAGCGACGAGCCTTCATCGAAAAAGACGAATACTTTTACAGGACCTCGTTTACCATGGATTATTACTGGAAGAATTCGAAACAGTACGCCCATTTTGTTGTCGATATGGGTGTTGATTCGGGCAGTTGCAATGGCATCTTCGTCGTAGTTATGTAGTAGACGGTGGTGCTTATATGTACACCCGTTGATTCCGCAAGCTGCAGTCACTCGACATCGGGAACGTAAGTGAGAAAAGAGGCACAATCGACAAAGCCTTTTTTCTTTAGCGATATTCCATCTTTGGGAGGTGTTGAAGTTGTTGAAGCTGGAGCAATTTTCAACCTTGGGGCAGTTTTGATCGCATATACAGCATCTTTTACGGCTTGATGGACGTGAGTCAGAATTGGTATTATGTACGGCAACCTGACCTCTAGCAGTAGATTTTTCGCATCGTGTTTGGATTTGCGGAATGTTATAAGTTACGCTGCTCACAGTACCAGCTAGCTGCATCAGCCAAGTACCCAAAGTACCCAAGTTCACTTCGATGTTCGATGAATATGTTGCCCAGTTTAACTTAATTTGGGCTGGTAGTTTCTCAATAAGTTCCTGTAAGAGAACGGGGTTATTTAAATGATTTAACATACCACATGCTTCCATGGTAGAACACATGTTATCGACTGGTGCAAATGGAATAATGGTTTCCAATTTCTCTGATTTTGGATTTGGTTCTGCACGAACCTTCTGCAACAATGAATGGATGATTGTTTCTGGTCGTCCAAAAATAATTTTCAGCGTCTCAATTATGGTGGGAACGTTTTGAGGAAACAGAAGTCGGCTTCGGACTGCTTCCAATGCCGGACCCTTCAAGCATTTTTGGAGTCGGTGAATATTTTCCATATGGGTTATTCCACACGCTGCAGTGGTTCCCTCGAAGCAACTTATAAAGATAGGCCATTCTTCTGGCTTACCACTGAATATCGGCAGATCGTTTGGTAGAGCTTGTCTTGCTGCCAGTTGACTTTGTGTAAATAGTGGTGGCGAGGCAGCAAATTCTGGCAGTCCTGGAGCTGAAATTCCATATCTTGGAAAGGCAGCAGGAGGAGATGAAATATTTGCGTTTTCAATGCCTGGCCGCAGAGGAGGAGCACATGGACGTCTTGGCTCCAACATCTTTTCAGGTTGTGCTTTGTAGACAGTGCGACTTGCCTGAATAGATTGTGCTTCTATCCACTTGTCCACTTGGTTTTGGTTTGGACAAACAGTTTCTGTATTCAATTCGGGTTCTTGTTCGTCAGAATCATCCTGCAGCAACAGATTGAAACGTGCGTCCATGTACGCCTGGTCCTCCTTGAGCTGTTGGGCCTTTCTTTTCTCCTGCAGTGCTCTTTCTTCCTTTTGCAGTGCTCTTTCTTCCTCGAGCCGTTGTAATTGGAGCTTAATGCGACGTGATCGTGTTGAGCGTACGGTGCTGGTTACAGATTTTGTTTGGGAGTGCGCTGATGCAGTTTCTGCAGCAGAGTTAGTACAGTTCTCACACGTCCAACTATGGTTTGCTATGGATTCGTCCACAGCAACGCATGTGAAATGAAACCATGCATCGCATGAGTCACATTGTACCATCTGCGCGCTGTCCTCAGATTTGCACAGTTTGCAGCTAAAGGTAGCTAATTTGCCACTTCTCGTAAGGCGACCACTGTTCACTGGGGTGGCTACGTGCTTTTCTGCCATTTTGCAGATACAATTATATATGTTAGTTCGGATACAAAAGAATTTTCGTTGTGACCAAAAGTTTTTTACACCAGAAGTTTTTTAGAATGTCACAATTGACCAAATGTAAACGTTTTTATTCAGCAGGCAAACAAAAGAAAAACTGAACTAATAAACTATAGTTAATACGAAACTTTATTATAAGTAATTTATAAATTGTTTTTCACAAATTTAATGCCAGTTTTAATGCCAGCTAAAAAACTTCGTCTGGTTGGGCGTTGGTTCGAAAATCAAAATCCAAGAAAATTCTTCAAACCTTCGGGGCCTGTTCGTCTCGTTCGTTTGTAGCTTGGCTTGTTAATTTAATTTGACATATCCGCTTCTAGATGTCGTTGTCGGCGACACAGCCCTTATAATGCCTCTAAACGCAAAATTGAGGCATTATAAGCTAAACGCGTTTGGAGGTTGAATAGTGGCTACATAAGGATATTTTAGTATTGAATTGTCACATTGACTTTGACATCATTAAATTATTGTGATTATCAAAAAAAAAATAAAATGTTTCTTGTTACTGAAACTAAAACTTTGCTATTTTTATTTATTGAAACTAAAATGTTATATTATTATATTAAAAAGAAATTGTTGAGAATTAAATATATAAATAGACTTGTTGGTGATCTCCCTCCACGCATCTTTTTTCATCCGGTGTTAGTGTTGCAAGTTTTGTCTTGGATTACCGAATTTCATCCTCAGTAAGTTTCTCTGATAAGGATAAAATAAATAGCAATTTGATTACCAGTATTGTTCTAGACATAATGACATACCTTATCTGATGAATTAAAGTTAATAATTGTTCGAATTACTTTAGCTTTCGGTAGTTTCATTTTTGTTTATTAAATTCAACATGTTTTTTTTTTCTTTGATAAACACCTGAGTGTTATGAAGGCTTAATGTAATAGATTCTTACTTTTTAGTACTTTATTTGACACAAGCTCATTATATAACTATGCTGGGTAGGAAAATGTTTTACAAATACGAATTTGTATAGTGGATGAATAAGTCCTTATGCATTGCATAACTATTCACGCGTTTAGCGAATTCTAATAAATAAGGCTGTTAGAGTTTGACTAGAAACTGAAAAGAGTATTGCATAATTACTGTTTAATTACCTACAAATAAAATGCAACAAATATATATATAATTTGCTTTCAACTTTTTTTTTTAATTTTTAGTTTTATACAAAAACAAACAAATTCGTTTCGGTCTTAAAAATGTTTATGTCATGCCAAAATGCTTGACGCAGTCAATCCAATTTGCCATCATTGTTTCTCTGACATCAAATTAAACCTATTTACGAAAGTTTGGCATTTATAAATCTCAAAATTAGTTTTCTTGCGCAAACTATTATTGTTTAGGATTTGTTCAGAGGCAATGTACTTTTAAAAATAGCCTAATGGCTAAAACAGATGTGCAGCATGTCTGCACGGATCGATACATATAGCGCTGCACCGGAACACATGTGCATATACACTCTGACATTCATGATACATAGTTCTGTCTTTAAAAAAAAAAGAAAACAATTGATATTGACATTAGAACCTGCATAAATCAATTTCGCTGCATCCAAAATGATGCACATCTATTTCAGCCATTAGCATAATTTCATTTTAAAAATTAAAAGGAACTATTTTTTAAATGTATCTTTTATCCTACTAAACAAATTTGTTAAACAATGTTACAAGTTATATTTAGCTTAATGTGAAAAATGGAATTAATAATAGGTAGATTATTGCAAACATGAGAAATCGAATCGTTTTATTAGTAGACTTGATTTTATTCAAATCAAATCTTTTATTTTGTATTTATTGATTTCAAAACATAAGTATATTAAAACATAGTGTCTTATTTTTTATACTTTGTACATATTCGGGTATAAACTGAATTAAAAAGAAAAACTATATTAATTAAACTAATTAAACTAAGTAAATGGAATATTAATAAAAACTAGAAAAAAAAAAATTAGGCAGTGGCAAAGTTAAAAAAAAAAAAAATATATATATAAAGCTTACTTGAAATAATGATTTTAGCTTCTGAAATGGATTTTTAAAGAACTTTCAAAGGATTTGCAGTTGTTAAGTCTTCTCAGGCTGACAGGCAGGGAATTCCAAAGACCCACTGTGTGCACAAAGAACTGTCGCTTTGAGTTGAGGTAATTATAATTAGGTCTAATTAAGATTTTACTTCTCTCTGATGTTGGAAATATAAGTTTTTCAAAAAGATACTCAGGAACTTTGTTCTGCATTAGCTTAAATAAGAACACAAGAGCTTGGAAATCAAGAAAATTTCCCAAGGACATATTTAAGATACAATTTGCATATCTAGAAACATGGTCAAACCGATTTAGACCATATACGAAGCGAGCAATATTGTTGAAGGCAACATCTAGTTTTCTTTTACTTCTGCTGTCTAAACAGCAGAAAATCAAACTGCCGTAAAGAAAAATAGGAAGAACAAGGGTTTTTGCAATTATCATTTTTGTATGCACAGGCAGACAGCTTCCAGTTGTATGCAAAACCCGCAATGCAGCGTATGTTTTACCCAAAGCACAAGAAACGTGATTTTCCCATGACAGAGTTTGATTAAAAATAATTCCTAAGTTCTTAACTTTTTCAACGTAGGTGAGGGCAGTGCCATTAAGTTCAATTTTCGGAAAATATGACGTTTCAAGCGCAGTATTACTAATAACAATAGCCTGACATTTATTTGAATTTAGTTTCAAAAGGTTTTGATGAGACCATTCCACAATACGCATCAGATCTTCATTAATTCTTGCGGTTGCATCCTCAACCATTCCAATCCGATAGCTCAAATAAATTTGAACATCGTCCGCATACATATGGGTTTTACAATATTTGAGTATCGAGGGTAGATCGTTGTTGAAAAGGGTAAAGAGAAGTGGACCTAAGATGGATCCTTGTGGAACGCCTGCATGCGTTGAAAGAAAATCCGAGAGTTGATTATTTACAAGAACTGCTTGAGTTCTTCCAGTCAAGTATTCCTGAATGAGACCAAGAGCCGAGTTTTGAAAAGAGAAATAGTATTTTAACTTTTTTAGGAGCGGTGCATGCGGAACCGAATCAAAGGCTTTAGAAAAGTCGAGGAGAACCATCGTTGTTACGAGATTTTTATCTATTTCTTGTCGGATATCATCAACAATTTTTAAAATCGCTGAGGTACAGCTGTGTTGTGGTCTAAAACCAGACTGGGTGGGTGAAAGTAGTCGATAGAACGAAAATAAAACATACAACATTCGTATTCAAATACAATCCATTATTCTATTGTTATAAATACTTTTTAAGAATTTTAAAAACCCCTAACATAAAATAAGTGGATGCCAACCCTTAATTGTAAATGTAAACTATTCCTTAATAAATATTTGATCAATATTGAATGTTGGCAGTGCCGTTACTCCGAAATTATTGTCCACACGTCATGGTCATTTTTAGTAAAACTAAAATTGTAATTAAATTTAATACAAACAAAATCAATTAAAAAACTAAACGATGTTTTGGACAATATTTATACTTGCCACCAGTATTAAACTACTTCTCATGAAATCCTAGTAACTTAAGTACAATTACCACTTGATGTTTAAGTCAATTCCCTGTTATTTCAGCCGGTCAACTGATTTTGAAGTCCATCGGAACTGGATGGCTATCACCTATTCCCTCCCACCTTCCAAATGGTATTTTGAAAATAGCAGTGAATGGACTCTCGACTACCCTCCGTTCTTTGCCTTCTTCGAGTGGTTCCTGTCTCATTTGGCGCAATTTTTCGATCCGAAAATGTTAGAAATCAGGAATCTAAACTATGACTCTGATGCCACGATTCTATTTCAGCGATTATCAGTGATAACCACTGATATTGTGTTTGCACTTGGAGTTAAGAAGTAGGTTAACTTTTTTGGTTGCAAGATTTTTGAATTAATCATTGAAATTTAATTAGATGTATCTTATCATTGAAAATCAAGCACACTCTTGGAATCCTCGCAGCAAGCTTTATCTTTCTCTGCAATGTTGGTCTTATTTTCGTTGACCACATACACTTTCAGTACAATGGTTTTCTTTTTGGAATCCTGCTTTTAAGCATTGGCTATCTATTGGAGCAAAGATATTTAGTTTCCTGTGTGTTGTTCGCTTCCCTGCTGAATTTCAAACACATTTTCATTTACATGGCTCCCGCTTTTGGTGCATTTTACTTAAAGTTCTATTGCTTCCAAGGAAAGCATCCAATTTCAAAGTTCTTGGAAATTGTGGCAGCAGGGTTGGGTTGCTTCGGTGCGTCATTTGCTTTGTTCTACCAACAGTTACCACAGGTAAAGTTTATAAGTCAATAAAGCGTTTTCGTAATATTGTTCTCCAAACAGGTATTTTCCAGATTGTTTCCATTCAAACGCGGTCTGACACACGCCTACTGGGCCCCAAACTTTTGGGCTCTCTACAATTTTGCCGATAAAGTGGCAGAAGTTGCACTGAAATTACCAAAACAAGGTGAATCGAATACTGGAGGCCTTGTAAAGGAATACGTTCACGTGTTTTTGCCAACGATCAGTCCACTGATAACGTTTGTATTGACTGCTCTGGTTATGGGTCCATGTGTCATGAGGTTATTAATCTTCACAGAAAAATGGTAAGAAAGAAAAATATCATATTTCATGGATTTACCATCAGTTTCTATATTGAATTTTATAATACATGCTCAAAACATATCTAATGCATTTGAAAAACATACGAAGTAATGGTGAAATATTAATTTTGCACTTAAAGAAAGGCATCTAGAAATGACGTTCTAGGCAAATGGTTAGAAGGCTTTTCAAACATTACATACATGTTGTCAGAAAGCTTATGGCATTCACTAGTGTGGCTGCTCACTTTTAATTACTGGAGCTGGGGCTACAAATCTTTTTGCTGTTTGAAGACATACAATTTTGATATTTTAACGTATTTTTAATGAACTTTGAAAGAAAAAGTTTTCTCTGCAAAACCTAATTACGGCATCTGAACTGAAAGTACTAATCTACCCCTCAAAATCCATTTAAATCTTTTAATTCGAATACAATTAGTCCTAATTATGAACTCTGCACAATAGTTTTGTGTTTCTAAATTGATAAAAAAACCGAAGAATATTAAAAACGGTTTATCGAAGAAAGAAAAACGTATTGGAAATGTCCTATATTGGTTCTTTTAGTTTTCGTTACAAGTTTTTTGAGGATAAATTATATTTGATGTTTTTATTTTATTGTTATATTCTTATCATAAAAACTTGTAAAAAGTTATTTTATGAATATATATTTCATAAAAATGCACTTGAAACAATTCATTAATGGTCTAACTAACGATATTTTATCGAAATATATGTAAAGAACTATTGATAAGATTTGTTATAGTAATATAAATGAATATTTTTTTTTGTAAATAATTATTTTACATTTTAGTTTTAATTTTTTTTTCAATAAGATGTCATGACGGACGGCGCATAGCGGGTCTAAACCTATTGACTTACAACTCTCAACAATTTCTGTGTTGAAGAAGTTTAAGTTGCATACATTAAAAAAATTAAATATTAAATAAATCTTAAGAACCTTGTAGATAAATATGTACATACATATATACATTATTGCAGAATTCTAAATCCAAGTTTAATGAGTTCTTTCCACATATTCTTAAAAAAAGACTCTTAAAATTTCTGACATCTCGTTTTACTGAATGTGCCTATCGGAATTTCACTGCTAAATTTTTCGTTCTATATTAGTTTTAGAATTGAGACTCGGTACTTTTATTTTAACATAATTTTGTTACGGGCAATGGTTATAGATACGATCATTACAATGAACATGTTCAAAATAAAGAGAAACTGGTAATATGGTGATAGTTTCGAAATATTGTTAAGTTTTGGTTATGGAGTTAGCATCTATAATTTTTTAACCATTTTGAACTATTCTGACCTATGTTAATGCATTATATAAACGCCATCACTAAATTCAATTGCGATCGCTACATAAATTTAAAATTTAAAGATCTCTGTATGCACACAAAAAATGAACTAGAGTCCTGGGCTTTTCCACGGTTCCTCTTTTGTTTCTGGACAAAATTCAGTTGCTAACTAAACAATTTAATTTGTTTTATTGTGACTATTTTCACCCAAATCAACAATTTATTTTGAATACTTCCTCTCCTATATAAAAAAAGGCTAAGTTACTTTCCAAACTGGGTTGTGTATCTTCTTATTGTACGGGGGAGAGAATTCCATAATCGAATGGTTTGAACAAAAAACTGGTGTTCAGATACAAGAAAAGAAAAACGAATTGATATTAGGTCGCAAGATCTCTCAGCGGTGTTAAATTATGAGATGCCGAAAGCATGCGAATTAAGTGTTTTATAAAACGTTATTCCAAGATTTTTTGTGAAATAAACGAATTGAATGATTGTATTGTTAAGATAGATTTTGTTTTCTTAGAATTGAAACAGAGGTAATTTTTAATTTTACCAGATTCTATCGAAATCTGCGATTTGATTTCATGGACGCCATTTTCAACCATACCAAGAGGAAAATTATCATAAAGTTGAACGTCATCTGCATATACATATATGCATCTTTCCTATCCGCCCGCGCTGTGTTGAAACATTTAAATGGTAATCATAATCCCTTGAGCGCGGGTAGATTATAAAAAAAAAAAATGCATGGAAGAGGTCAGTACACGAGAAGAAAGATCATTTATATACATAGAAAATAGCAAAGGACCCAAAATAGAACCTTAGAACACCTCTATGCAAAGGAAGGAAAGAAGACATTGAATTGTTCATAAAAACAGCTTGAGATTTATTAGTTAAATAGGATAAAAGTATTAAGCCTACTGCGATGAGAAGTTACATTTATCTTTAAGTTTCTTACAAAGAATGTTACAATTGACAGTATCAAATGCCTTCGAAAAACTTTTGCGAGGCGGTAAAATAACTATTGGTCGAAAGTCCTCACAATCACGTTTTTTAGTGGTGGGTATAGTGTAAGCTTGTTTCCTAATGGATGGAAAAGTGCTAGTCGTAAGAATAGTATTAAAGGTATGAGTTATATATCTTATTACAAAAGGTTTATGGCTTTCAAAAAAAATCGGATGTATGTCGTCAATACCAATTGAGTTAATATTTATTAATAAAAAGCTTTCCATGTATGATTAATCATTTACATTTACATAATTAATTTTTGTAAATAAATATTTTTTAATATTTTTTTTTAAATTTTCAGTGACTGCGTCAGAGGTTTTCTTCAAGCAATTGTTATATGTTCGTGCACTTCCTTTGTGTTCGGATGGCATGTACACGAAAAGGCCATTTTAATGGTAACCATACCTCTAAGGTAAGTGCCCCTATTTATTGATTAATTACCAAAAATCATACCTTTTATTTTCAGCTTGCTTAGTCTACTAAATACCCAAGATGCTAAACACTCATTTCTTTTAAGTTTTGTTGGCTACTTCTCATTATTCCCTCTATTATTCCCTCCAGAACTCATCGCAGTAAAGTTTTTCCTATTTCTAGCGTATAACTCATCCCATTATGTATTGCTCAAATCCTTGCATCCAAAAATGAGCTTTCGGTGGTATGAGATTCTCTACCTGTTTGGTTTCGCAGTGCTGCCTATATACGAGCATATTCTAAGTCCAGTCTTACAATTGAATACAAAACTACCATTCCTTCCATTACTTTTGACAAGTATTTACTGCAGTGTGGGGATTCTTTACACATTCTTAAGTTATTATATTTTGTATATGAGTGATGTTAGCTCGTCTTACACCAAATCTAAGAAAAAGTTAAAATCTAAATAAACAAAATTGTTGTATTTGAATTTCTTAGTTTTGTTTTCTCTGTGGTCGGTAAACATCCAATCCATGCTGTGGATGCTCTACGAGGATAGCCACGTTCGGGACGCACAAATTTATTGTTATAGAGCCAATACAAATTGTCTTTAAAGAAATATGTTTTGCCTTGAAATTCAAAACAAAAAATAAAAAGATAAATAAGTTTTCAACATTTCAAGATAATTTTATTACCATTTGCCAATGTTGCAGTCGCATCGATGTAATTTGGTATGCCAATCCATCTCTGCATTGACTTTGGAAAATCATCTTCAATTCTACGGATCCTTTCATCTATTTTCCAAAATTGCGTTCCCGCAAAGATGTAAGTCATATTGTTTTTAGCTTTGATTTGGGAAATTTTGTAGTTTCTAGGGCAGTTATTTGTTTAAAAGAATACTTACGCCATACCATTGCTGCATCTATTTTAGTTATGTCTGTAGCTGTTGAAATAAAATTCGTGAGATTCTTTGGGCTATTTTCAATGAGTTGTTGACCATCATAAACCCAATAGATTTGACCTGAAATTGAATTCAAACTTTAGAAGTAAGGATGAGAACACAGTTGGAGTTATATAACAAACAAGAACCTCATGCAGTATTCTTAGTTGCATTGGGAACTTGCAAGGTATCAAAAAATGCTGTTCACTACTTAAAATTAAAAAAAAAATTATATTTAGGTAACAAGACTAACTAACAAGACAAGCTTTTCAGGAACAGTTGCTTTAGATTAGGATTAATTGAACGCATTTCAACCATAATCGTTGCGCCTATTTAGACCTAAAGTAATTAATAATTCATTTTGCGTAATTTAACTCGCAACTGAGTAAGGATGTTACAAAGCAAATTAGGCAACGAAATTGGTGAGGGGGTATATAAAGCGGTCAAGATTTTTTTTTTCAAAAGTAATGTAAAAGTCATTTTTTAATTCAAGAAATGAAAGATGATTTTCTATTTGATCTTAAGTTAAGTGAACTCATAAATTTAGGAAGAGTCATTAAGCCACTGCCTTCTGGCTTATTTGTAAAATGTTCGTAAAAAAAATACATAAAAGAGAAGACAAATACTAAAAAACTAACTGCAACACAACATGTCCTGCTTTACCCTTTTTAAACTAGAAAATATTTCTTTCCCTAGTTTTCTCTTTAAACAAAGTTATTTAAAGGAATAGTTTTTGAAGAATTATTTTGTAAACTAAAAAAAATTTAATTCATAAAACGTGTATTTAATAAAACGTGTATTTATGTTAAATCTATTTCTACATCTGTACATCTACTATATGCATACATGTTTCGAAAATCACAAGAGAAAAATTCAGAAATGATTTATTCATTGGGTTCTAGAATGCTAACTCAATATTATTTAAGCAGCTTAAAACAATTGTAATCTAAAACTTTCCTTTTAAACTCAACTTGAATATGAAAAAGGAAGCATCTTGTTCTTAAAAGTTCCTCTAATTCATTTTAAACTCTATACTGCTTCCGTATGGTAAATGCATATATTTACATAAGGAATTATGGGTTGAAAGTTCTGGGTGATCTGAATTTAATTGCGAAAGAATAACACAAACCTGTAAAATATATAGAAGATCCATCAAATCGTTCATATACCGCATCGATGTTTTGAATATTTTCTGGTAGAAACGGTAACATTTCATATATAGATTTTGGATAGTCACTCTCAATTGTGTATCGAGGCGAAATTTTCCAAACGTATTTTCCCTTAAATATATAAACAGCTCTTTTTATCATCGATACTGCATCAAAGTGGCCTTGACAGATATAGCTCCCAGGAGTAAGCGGCCCAACTTTTTTTGGTATTTTTTTGGGTGCCTCAGTACTTTTCCAAATCATGTTTGTAGAGTACTTCTCCTGTATTGAATGTACATTATAGTAGAATGAATAAACAAACATGAATTCCATTACCTTATGGTTGATAACTGTTTCATAGTCACCCTCATATGTAAACTGGATATCTACTTTGGTTGTTGGTGCTTGGGAAGTGCTCTCTGTTGTATATTCATATTGCGATGTCGATGAAGTTGTTTTTGGAGTAAATTTTTCTAATTTATCGTCACCAGGTAATATTCTGTTAACTTTATATAAAAAGCCATTGGTTTTTGGATTAATCTTCACATAAAATAAACAAACATACTATAGAGATCGTACATAGCCAAGACATCATCATAATCCAAGACATTTTGACCAGGTCCTTTATAGTAAGGGAACATAATTGATGAATACACTGGAGAGTGAGCCAAACCTATGCTATGACCCAATTCATGCAGAGCAACTGAATAGAAATCTACGCCATCGTTCAAGTTTGTTGAATTTTCTACCCAGTTTTCGTCTTCATCGAAGTGTACATCACCTCCATATGAGCCCATTTCATATGGATAAAACGCATGAGCTAGTATATTACCCGGACCATCAAAGGGGTAGCTGGAAATTAAATATTTTATGATAACTATCGCATTGGCTGGAAATGTTCTTACTTATCTCCATGGTATTGACTTCCAAATCCAACTATAATATCTGCTGAGGTATCATACACGCGTTGGAATTTCAAACGATTATAACGAGCCCACATATCAAAGGCCTTATCCAAATCTCGTTCAATTTGTTCCCTCTGCATTTTGGCCGACCAATTAGCTATGCTTATGCAAAATACAATAGACTGTGGAAAAGAGGCATATGTGCTCAAATTAAACTTACTAGTACTTAATTTTGCGTTTCTGCCAAGACCGTGCCCCAATAATATAACGTTTTGATCGAGATCGAGTTAATGCCCGGGATTCTATATCCGGTACTCCACAACGCGGTGAAGATAATAACTAAACAATACATAATAAAATCAGCATAAAAATACATAATCAATGACATGATTGCATTCATTTGTTTACTTGCAATGTTTGATTGTCCAGCTCACCGGTCTGGTTGAGGGCTCCATATTTTTGTATACTCTTAATGGCTTCTATTATTGCAACTTCATGGTAAAGGGCTTCAGAGTCACTTGGATTTGATTCTAAATACCCGAATCTTCGCATGAATTGTATCTTTAATTCAATTTAAATAATTATAATTTTATGTCTTTTCTCATTGAAGAAGAATAGAAACTTACTAATTTTGGGGGAGGAACTTCTATACCTGCCAAATGTCTTCTAGCTGGAAAGGCGTGTCCAAAATCAAACATGAATAAAGCTACCAGAAGGCAAGTAAATTTAATTAATTTTCTGAGTATGTACATTATCTTAAGCGGTTTGAACTTCTAGAGTGACTTTTTGCAACTGATAAGTTTTTATTTTTTAAACGCTAGGGTTGCGTATAGCCTTTTGTGGTTCGTGGTGTTTTGTTATCAGTTTATACGCACAGGGTCTGTGCAACTGTCTTGGCAACAAAGACAAAGTATCGGGGCCCAAGAACGCCGCAGGCGCTCGATCACGATTTTGTTCTTTAAATTAATTTGAAAAAGACCCCGAATTTAACGTATACATTTATGTCTCAAACAAATTTATTTGAAAGAGTTAAAATGTATAAGCAAACAATGGTTAAGTTTACACGGAAAAGGTGCATTCAAAATAATAGCTTTATGTGGCAGTTTAAATGGTTTTAAATATTACCAGAAGTATTTAAGTATAGTATGCTCCAGGCTCCAGATCAAGGTTTTAAATATTGGAATAACGTTCTCAAAAAAATCTTTTGAAAAATATCGATGACCGTTACAATGTAAGAGATATTTTCAACAATATTGATATTGCATTAAAGTCAATAAATTTCAATTTAACAGAATTTTAAAGAAGCGTTAATGAAAATTTGCCCGGGCGTTATGGGCATGGACACAGGCTATGCATGCTGATATGCTTGTGTGACAAAGCATACTGACCAATTCGAAATTCGAGCTTGAATATGAATGTGAACATAATTCCAAAATTTTTTATTTATCAATTTTAAATAAAAAAAAAATAATAAAAAAAATGTGATAAATAAGGACTAATTCAATTCAAAAATTGTTCTTTTTTTAATGAATGGAAAAAATGTATTTCGTTAAGTCTTATCAGGTATGTATGTAGATTAGACTGGGCCAAAAAAATTGACTATTTTTTTTTTTGAAAGATATAGGTTTTGAGAATATCATTCAGAATGACAAAAAAAAATTTTCGTAAAAGTTTGAGCCCTTAATATCAATTTTAAGAGGGCTATCATCGCTAATTTTGATTTTTAGTCATAATTTCATGTTTTGCGTCAGAACTGACAAAACATTGAAGTAAAAAAAAATTAATTTTGACTTACTTTTATATAAAATTAAATTCCCTACAAAAAAGGTCTAATTGGAAATTTTCGTCAGACAAGCCGTTTTTGAGTAATTAAGCTTAATAAATTGTTATTTTTCGTTAGTTACAAAATTCCAAATTAAAAAAGTAAAATCGAAGAAAAATAACAATTTATTAAGCTTAATTACTCAAAAACGGCTAATCTGACGAAAATTTTCAATTAGACCTTTTTTGTAGGGAATTTAATTTTATATAAAAGTAAGTCAAAATGAATTTTTTTTACTTCAATGTTTTGTCAGTTCTGACGCAAAATATGAAATTATGACTAAAAATCAAAATTAGCGATGATAGCCCTCTTAAAATTGATATTAAGGGCTCAAACTTTTACGAAAATTTTTTTTGTCATTCTGAATGATATTCTCGATATATCTTTCAAAAAAAAAAAATAGTCAATTTTTTTGGCCCAGTCTAATGTAGATATGTATATTATGTTCATCGATTGAAGATATCTTTAGAATGAGAATCAATGTATTAGCTATGCAAAACATTTATGGTTCGTTATTAAATAAAATGAATTTACACTCCGGTTAATAAATTTTGTGGAAGACAGTTCATGGGGAGCCAAGACCTAGTACCTAACAGATCTCAAACAATTCTGTATTAATGTTTCAGGAGGAACGAGGGAACTACAATTTTCTGTCAAGTCCGAATAATGAAAAGAGGAATCTTAGAGGATTTGTCACTTCCTCCCGAAAGGTAGCACCCTTTTTGTGTGTTAGCGGCTGAGATTCAAAGACAGTCCTCCAATGTGACAGTCAGACAGAGTAACCATTAGACCAAAGAGTAACTCCAGAGTTGCGTTAAAAAAAGGGAAGGCTATTGTAAACCGAATTAGAGCCTCGGGGAAACATAAAAGACCTTTAGATTAAACCAGTATTTTTTGTTATACATACAGTTGTGTTCATAAAAATAGCAGCGCTCCCCAAATAAAACAAAAAGGCTTTCATTATCAACGTTATAATATATTTCACTTAACTTCTAATAACAATTTAAGGTATTTCATTTATATCAACAGAAAAAATTAAGATTGATTTTTTACCGTTACTTTTATCACAGTAAGAAGCGTTTTTAAAATTTATGGCTGTTCACAAAAATAGCAGTGCATCTGAATATTCTGAATCTATAACGCAAAAAGTTAGAAAAACTGTAAAAAAGTTATATGAAACTATGTATATTGATATTTTAGCTTACCATTAATACTTCGCAGCATAACCATTGTTTTTTATAACGGAAATGCATCTGCGTGGCATGGAGTCCACTAAAGTTTGACACCTCTCGACTGGTATTGCGTTCCACGAATCTCGCACTACTTCCCACAATTCTTTCGAATTCTTCGGTTTCGCTTCATGAACCTCATTCTTAACATCCCCCATAAATTTTCAATGGGGTTAAGGTCAGGGGATTGATTGATTTTGCCCTTTTTGAAGTGTGCTTTGGGTCATTGTCTTGTTGGTATACCCAAACCAACGGCATTTCCTCTTCAACATAGGGTAACATGACCTCCTCGAGAATTTTAACATATTCAGCTGCATCCATTATACCCTTAATGGGATAGATAGGCCCAACCCCATAGTAAGAAAAGCAAGGCCATATCATAATTTTCGCTCCGCCATGCTTCACTGTTTTCACAGTGTATCGTGGATCGTTTGCTGCATTTTGTGGTCTTCTCACATACTCCCGACGACCCTTGGATCCAAAAAGAACGACTTTGCTTTCATCGCTCCACAGAATATTCCTCCATATCTCTCGTGGCCAGTCTTGATGCGCTTTGGCAAACTCCATTATCTTTGCAACATGCCTTTTTGTCAACAAAGGTACCTTGCGTGGACTTCGGGCTAGTAATTTGGCATCCAAAAGATGTCTTCGTACGGTTACAGTGCTTACAGACAGTACAAGCTTATCTTTAATTTCTCTGGAGCTTATGGAAGGGTTCTGTTTAGCTAACTGAATAATTTTTCTGTCAGTTCTAACACTCGTCATCCTTTTTGGGCCGCGTGTTTCCGGTTGATTCTGCCATTTTATAGCGTTAATTATCTTTTTTGTTGAACATCCTAGGATTTCCTGAATATCCTGGTAAGTTTTTCCCTCCAAACGTAGTTTTCTTATTAAACTTCGAGTTTCTTCGTTGCAATGTTTTTACCGACCCATTGTTTATTTTTGAGCTAATATTTTATAATTTTTTCTATAATATTATCTTGAGAATACAAATAGTAAAATTTTTACTTACCAAAAAATAAAAAAAAAGAGAATCCTTAACACTTTTTAACTTTAAATGCAAGACACTGCTATTTTTATGAACGCGCTATATTCAGAGAGCTTGAACAAATGCGTCTACAACGGAAAAAGTAAGGTTCAATTACAAACTTAAAGCCTCAAATATAAAAATGACAGACCGTTAGATGCAAATAACAGGTTAATTTTTTTGTAAGAATCTGCGTCTTGTTGCGGGTTTCTTGGATGCCGTCGGGGTCTGTGCTGGCATGCTTGACCGGCCTCACGCTCGTCGGAGGGAGTAGATTCTTGACCCCTATCGAAACCGCGCAGACAAAAATCATGCCAGGCTCTACGTCGCGGTGTTATGACGTCACGAGAATATTTTCTTTACCCACCCTGCCATGGTAACCTATCTCGCCTAAGCTACCCCTTTCCTCGCCATCTTTCACTTCCTCATCCCATTCTTACCATTTCCATCAACCCTCATCCTTTATCCTCTAAATTAAAAACCCATTTTAGATCAAATTATTATCTTTTCAATCATTATATTTAAATTGAAGTTTCATTTTCTTTGCAATTTTATTTGAATCTTAAACAAACAAATTAAGACTATACAAGTAGAAAAATTAAATTATTCAAACAAATTATTCTTGAAATTAAGTCTTTCGAATTCTTGAAATTTACTAGTTAATCTAATTTTGAGAATATGTACTTAAGCACATATGTACGTAAGTTGAAAGTAAATTTCGTTTCTCTCACAGTTAAGCAAAACGCGTATTCATAAATATGCATGTATCTGCATGAATATTCTTTTGCGTGCACTTCACTCAAAACTACCGATTCTTAGCAATATTCCCCGCCCCTTTGAAAGTTTTTATATATTTAAAATGCGATTTAATGCAAAAGCTTACAGATAATTGACTCACCCTTCTTACCGGTGTTTAAGATCTAGCTCCAAATGTTGTGGCCACAGCATCCAGGCTGATATGATGAACTTCTGTATAGATGTTACGACTTTTACTCTGCTATTAAAATATATAAAACACTTTCAAACAATTATTTCCCTTACAAGAAGTGACTAAATTTAAGTGCAAACAAGTAGCATTGCATATATACGTATAAATATGCATACAAATTATGCTACCTGTGGCCAGTTAAAATCTACTTCGCGCTCACGATATGCGTTACAAAAAAAATAGGTAATTTACGTTATGAAAAACACAATGGGGGCTATCGTGAACAAAATTTCCCTCTGAATTTTCTCCATCTTCGAAAATTGGAAAGGTCAATACTTCTGAACTGTTCCTTGTAAGCTGGCGACTGGCCTTTTTAAATGAGAGCCAAAGTCACTATGAAACTTAATTCCCAATATCAATTAATTCCAAGGGAAACTTTCAACATTATTCGAGATGACAATTTTGAAAATTGGGAACAATTCCCAGGGAAATTTTATTCACGATAGGCCCCAATAGTTATTACAAAAAAAAATGAATTAAGTTAATTAATAAAAAAAATTAAAAGTCGTTTCTGTTGACTGGATTCGAACCCAGGACCCCACGCCTACAGTTAAAACGCCTAAATCACTGGACCACAGTTGATATGAATTTTGTTAATCCCAAGTTCAATTTGAAAATTTAGGGACGTTTTATCTAGTGGTGTAGCTTTTCTTCTGTTTTTTTCTATTTTTGCAGTATTTCTACTAAGGCGTAAGATTTTCAGATTTTTAAACTTTTCATTAACGTTCACTTTTTTTTTTTTTTGGAAATTGAAAATTAAGTTTTTTTTTTTTATGAATTCATTTCATTAATCAGAGTTGAGTTGGAAATAATAAAAAAAAGGAAATTGACGTCCACGAAGTCTGAGTTGCTTGGGTATAGGCGTACTTATAACTTGTGAGAAAAATTCTTTTTCTTTCTGCAACAGTTTATTTTAGCCATCTACGACTACCAATCAGTTTGTACGGGACAAAATATCGCCGATCGGGAACGGTGGCGATACACGGTCTCATACATGCACATTTAATTTGAAAGGTAGGGGAGTAGTGACTAGTTTGTTACAGTTCGTTATAGTCTTTAAAATTATTGGGGGCTATCGTGAACAAAATTTCCTTCGGAATTTTCCCCATCTTCGAAAATTGGAAAGGTCAATACTTCTGCACTGTTCATTGTAAGCTGGCGACTGGGCTTTTTAAATGAGAGCTAAAGTCACTATGAAACTTAATTCCCAATATCAATAAATTCCAAAGAAAACTTTCGACATTATTCGAGATGACATTTTTGAAAGTTGGGAACAATTCCCAGGGAAATTCTATTCACGATAGGCCCCATTGACTAATTAATAAAGTGTGACCAGCACTGCTATTTTTATGAACACAACTGTATGTGCCTTATTTTGCCGATAAGAATTTTTACTTGCAATATATTAACTAATATGACAAGTTAAGCATTCGTAATCAATCCTGAAATAGCAATCATAGGGAACAGGAACAAAAATGGGTTTCGGTATACAGTTTGTCTGTTCGGCAACAGCCTAATTTTCTTTGTTTGTTTGTTATTCCCCGACACGTTATTTTATTTTAGGACTAAAAATAACGGTAGGTACATATACTTTTTTTCGTTTCTTTACGTTCCTTGCAGTAAGTATGAATTGAAAGAAATCGTCAAGTAACGAAATAAACGACGAGCAGCAGCAGGCGGTAGGGCCCTTTCTATCTGCCCTTTTTTATATCATATGAGAGCGGCATGTGCAAGACTGAAAGCTCGTATTGAAATTTGAACAATTAACGCAGCAGGGCTCGGACTTGAAAAATCGTTTTTCGCAGTAGATTTGAAAAATAAGATCATAATTTCCAATGGCGCAAAATTTTAAACAGCCTATTGTTAAGATATTAGTATTATATTATTTAACAATTTCATAACTTTAAAGTAGTATTCTTGAATAAATAAAAAAAATTGTTTCTGAACACACCTAAAACAATGACGGTTCGTGCAAGAAACTAGGAAAACACACCTAAGTATCATACAAAAAACAGTTCTACCATCGTTACTTATTCTACTAAAATTTTGCGCCAGTAATACCAAAATTTAACAACGTACAAAAAATATTGACTGGTTAGACAAAGCGGATTTTTGTAAAAATTTAAAATTTCTTATGGTAAAATCTAGCTTAGGCTGAAAAAAACAATCTAAACAATCAGTATTTTGTTTTGATTTTCTCAAAAACGAATCAAGGGATTTTAATCAATTTTTGTATACATAAGCTGCTCAAAAGTTTGAATAGTATTGTATATTATAAAGCCCGACGATTGCTGTATCCGATTTTTTTTTCTTAGGATAGGATATCTTGAAAAGAATCTACGATACATGAACATTTTCAACCTCGGAATGTTTTTCTGTTTTAGAACGAAGTTTCAAATCGGTGAAAATGGTCACGTAACGAAAAAGCGAATTCTAATGTAGTATATGAGTGTGTTTGCGTCCATTAACAGATGTGCAGGATAGTCGCGTATGCGCACTCTCTCAGTCTATTTCTATTTATATGTGTGCATGCGAGTATCGAGATTCGAACCACGCTTCGGAATTAAGAAATCGCTTTTCAAAGTACATATATATTGGAAGACAAATCGAAGTAAAATCAGAATTTTCGGTTTTTTTTAATTGTATCTCGTTATTTTTTTAATCAGTTTTTAAACCTTTAAAATTAATGTTTTCTTAGGAGACGATATTGACCACAATAAATATTTTATAAACAAAATAAAAATACATATATATATGTAATAGTTTACTTCAAAATAAAGACAAGAAAAAGCAATCATATAAACTTGATTATTAACTATTATTATTATTTTTTTAATTTCATATATACATACATAAATTTTTAAATTGAAAAGAAAATCATTAAATAATTTCCCCATGATTATCTGGTTTTTCTTCACTAACATCAACATCTTCTTCGACCTCAATTCCAACAGATCTAAGTTGCCCGGCATATTTTGTTATTTTATTTTCTTGATCTGTTAAAAGTTCCAAAAGATCCTCTTGGTCTTTATGAAGTTTCGTCAAATCATCTGCGAAGCTAGACGAACGTCGCATTTCTTCAGACAATTTTTCTCTCATTGATTCGATTTCCTTCTTTAAACGTAAGTTTTCTAAATGAACTGCATCCGAACCATCTGTTGCGCGTATTTGCTCAGAAGATCCATTTGGTCCGGCAACTGCAGCTAATTGTGCTCTTAATAGGAGATTTTGGTCTGAGAGTTGTGTATTGGTAGCTTGAACTTGTGAAAGTGATTTTTCTAACTCATCGTTACGGGCTTCTAAATGACGAACTGTATCTTTCAGAGTGCAGATTTCCGTATCTAATCCCCGAATGATTCCTTTGTATTGGGCTACAAGTACAGACGCTTCTGAGCTCAACGTAAGCTCTGTTAAATCAGTTCCGTTGATGTCAAAACCACCGATAAGCTTAACAATCGATGCTGAAATTAAATACAAATATATAGTCATTTGAATGGAGAGAGATTTTATCTTACCTTCAAGTGATTTATGCATTTTACAGTACTCATAGTCCAAAAATAAATCTGATGAAGTTTTCGCCCGGATTTGAGGCATCTTCGATGCACGACTGTAGGCCTCATGTCTCGAAACATCACTCAGCTTTGTACAAAATGTTTCTTGTCCTATTCTCTTGATGATGAGCTGCAACAAAAATTAGAATAAAAACTTTTCTTTTGCTATCGAAAAATAAAACACACCTGACAAATATCTTCTCGTTTGTTGTTGGGTGCAGTGTTGTCATTGAATTGAATACACAATCCCATGAGGAAAGCACACAGGCCTTGCACCAAATATTCGTTTTCATCGTGTTCGTTAGCACAGACCTTCGCTATCAAATATGCCACACATCCAGGTGTTGAAATAAGTGCTTTAACTGCGGCTGGGCAATTACTCAGCCAAATACTGAGCAGCATCAACAAACCGACTTTACTCTGGAGTTTATAGCTTTCTTTTTGTAACAGATTTGTACATTGTTCAAGGAGCGAAATCGGGGGACTGCCTGCTGCGGTGGCGAGAAGGACACGTAGAAGTTCTTCCTTTTGTGTGACGTTATCCACTAGTCCGTGCATAAGGGCGGTTGCCGAAAACCAATTTGCCAACGGATCCATACTGAACAACCCACCACAGAGCAATTGGCCTGTTGTGAGACTTGAAACTTCCGTACTAGAAGGAAGAAGAGTTTGTATGACTGCATTCTGTCCAGGTTCATTTTTATAAAGAAAACATTGGAAGCAGTAAAGTACGGCACAACGCAGAGCAAGTGGCTGCTTTTCGTTGACCATTGACATCAGAAGCACCACTATGGCTGGTCGTGGAGGATTACTCGGGGCTAAAACCTTGCTAAGATCTTCCTGATTGTTGCTATCACCACGAACAACTTCTGCTACAGTGTTAATTGTTTCGGTGAGAATGTCCGCAGGTACGCCACTACTCATAAGAATGTTGCACAAAGAAAACAGTAATCTGGACGAACGCATAGCCTTTTGACACGAAGCAATCACTTGCTGCTGATTACTTGGCGTGACTAATGCTCGCACAACTTGAAGCATACAATGAATGTTTGAGACTTTCTGCGGCGTCCAGCCGATCTCTTCGATTTCTGGAGGAATGGTGAACATTGGTGCCAGTTTTTGAATGTAGCTGCCTTCTTTGAAAAACTGCTGGTTACTGGAGTTGTTCTTTAGAAGATTTAACATTAAAATAAGACAGTCTTCGACTACAATTCCGCCATCGGAGCAACCCTCCTCTCTGACTATTTCAAAAAGTTTATCGAATGCGCTTTCGAATGCTACGATTTTCTGAATGTTAGAATGACCTGAAATAAAAAAAAAATAATATTTAGAGTGGAGCATCAACCCACACTAAGTTAGCACTCAAGCACTACACCTAATGCACAATTTCATGCTACCATTGCATCGACCTGTAAGGCATGATTTAGAAGAAGTTTTAAGAAAATTTAATTTCATGCAAACTAATATCGGTAATGATAATGACAGTGAGGTTAAGTTTTATCGCAAGGTCACCAGTCTTCCATGCTAAGCTTCGAAAAACAGCTAAAGATATACTTATTTCACAACTTCAGCTAAAAATAGAAGGCAGATTCGCATTTCAGGGAAAGCAACTCTGGACTGTTTTCTTATTTCTAAAGCAAAAAAAAGCAGCCGAACTAAGTGGCAAAGGCCTGTATTATGGCTAAATTTATTTATTCTAGCCATTTTGGTTAACTTTTTTGTCATGCTGATTTGCAGGACAGCTCATACAATACATCAAGAATTTTCTTGGTTATCGTTTGTTTCAATTTTGCAATGATAAAGACGTTACATAAAAGTGATGCATGATTGATGCATTTATGAATGCTTGACAAAATGTGCATCACTTTTGCAACGATATGTTTTTGATTTTACACTACGTAAGCTCTTGTTCAGAATGTTTGGGAAAATGAAACCACCTACTAGCAGCGGTTGGTAATTCAACACTTACCCCTAGTGTGATAGTCTATCGAGCTTACTCTTACGCCAAGGTGTACTACAATCTTATATACTGTTATAACTGTCTTGATATTACTTTTCTGACCCTCTTTTCATAACTCACGAAAACATTTTATTCTCCAGCGTAAGACTTAAGAATGTGTACCAAAGAAAGGTTGCGTTCTTGGATGGCACAACAGAAGTTAGTAAAATAATCGACTAACGATTTTCTTACAGGTAACAAAAATGCGAGAAATCATTTGCGAAATGCAAAAAAGAATTAAATGAAATATAGAAAGTATAACATTATTTACCTTTAGTGAGCTGAATGAGCAATAACAATGCGTCATTGCGTATAACTTCCCGACTGTCGGTGAGCAAATCCATTAGTTTCGAAACTCCCATTGGACTCACAATGATTATTTCCTGTAAGGCCCTTGTCTTATTTGTAATGAGAATAGTGATAAGCTGGATAGCAGCACGACGCACCCTAAAGTCATATTCTTCCAAATAGCCCATAACCAGAGTTACGTTTTCAGCTGTTTTGATGAACATTTCTGTAAATTGTTCGCCCACATTCACAGTCACCGTCGGATTGTCTGCCTCCTCGTCGAACTCGTTCGACGACATAATATTACATAGCGTGTCGAGTGCATAGCTGATGATTTCACTGTCTTGGCAATCGTTCTGCAGCACTTGAATGAGAGCGGGCATTCCCTGAGCGCCAACTTCGATCCGAAATTTCCGCGAAAGTGCTTTCAATGCTCGACAGGCATCTCGTCGATCTTCAAGCAGGGTGGATGATGTCACTCGGTCAACAAGCTTCTCCACCTGTTCTCGGTTGAAAGTTCAAAGAGTTGGCGATCACCAGTCACATGCAACAATAAAAATAGGATTCTAATAAGTGCAGGTAGTATGTTTTGGATCAACTTTTGCTTGTCGCTCTAATTTTAAATTATCTTGACCTTCAAAATATTTGTTTGTGAATGGCTCGTGGACGATTGTTTTTTTTTTTTGTAAAACATGTAAAAGTGAATAATGAAAATTTCTGATCGTTTTTTCTTAATAATGTACATGGTTCTATTTTTCCATACGAATATAACTACTTGATTATGTTATCAAATTTTTAATCGCGGAAATATCTATAGTTAGACTTACAGTATCTGCAGCACTAGGTTGTTCACCTGGCTCCGACGTCCCGAGGACCGTTTTAATTCCACTTTTTAGAAAATCCATCCGGATATTATTATTTTAATTGGATTTTCCACTTCCACCCGTAATAAAACAGATAGTGATAGTAAAATATCAAAAAAAAAAATCCTAACAAATTTGACGTGTCCACGTCCCGCTGTCACTTTCGATTTTGACATAAGGAGGTGAAAAGGTTTTGAATGGTAATTATACAGTACAGTCATGACAAGAAAAAATTTTAGCTGAACATTAGGCGTGTTTTTTTCGCAAGTCCATATAGAATTGTAGAAAAAAACGACAACGGGACTAAGCGCTTTACATGCAAATGCAACAACTACTTAAATCTATACAGAGTTAGCTAAGACCAGATAATTTTCGAGACTTAATCTAAGACCCGATAAAAATGGTGATGCCAAAATAATATTATCTATATGTTATCGATAATTTGTTCAGAGAAGTCAAAAGTGACTTTTTTGGATGCTCGTTGATGCTAGTCGTCAATACAGCTGACAAATGTCATACCGTACACAGTGCTTCTAGCTGTTTGGAAAAAAAGCTCCTAAATCCCGATGTCGTTTTTTTCTACAATTCTATATAACGGCTATTTTGCAATTTAAAGGAAATCCAAAAATATCTTCTTTCAAATTCTTTTATAATTTAATTTTTTTAAGCTTCCGCTTTATCTGTACATCAAATAAACAATACTTTTGTTATAGGTCAAGCTTCTTAATAGCCGTGTTTTTTTTGCAAGTCCATTAGAATTGTAGCAAAAAAAACAACATCGGGACTTAGGAATTTATTTCTAAAAATTTGGAAGCACTGTGCACGCTATGGCATTTGTCAGCTGTATTGACAACTAGCATCAACCAGGGGTGGAATCGGCTAAGGTGATAGTTGATTGTGATTGTCATTTTGACAATTGCTCTCTCTATATTTCTTTATTGATATGATGGAGACAGCTATAGTCAAAATGACAATCACAATCAACTATCACCTTAGCCGATTCCACCCCAGCATCCAAAAACGTCACTTTTGACTTCTCGGAACAAATTATCGATAACATACAGACAATATTATTTCTTCGAAGTTTTTGAAGGTTTTGGAGCATCTCTACGATTCAACTCAAAAAAAATATTGAAAAAGGATGTGTTCATGAACTATAGGTCATTTGGCAACATAAACTATTCATTACACATTCTAAATATATTAAAATTGATAAATTGTGGGGATAAATTTTAAAGTAAATGTTATTGTTTTTATAATTTTTTACTTATTTCGTTATTTTTTTCATAAATTATTCATATATTATAGATTTACCAACTTCGTTAATAATCTTATCTAAAATGGCCCTACTTACCGAACACATTAATGGAAATCTTGCAGAGATACCAACTTAACACTATTAAGAAAAGAAATTCATTGGAAAGTAAATGTATACATTAAAATTACTGAAGAGCGAATGGGCTGTTAACTTGTTGTTGTACTTACATGCGCAAAATGTGCTTAATGTGTAACATTTCTTAATGTGTACATTAAGGCTAGCCGCGCACTAGCAATTTTTAGTTGCGAAACTGTTTGGTTACTTATAGAAAACAGATGAACTGTTTGGTTGAATGTCGGTGAATTTGCAGATACTTATATGTTCAATAAAATGGCGAACTTATTTTAGGCAATCGTTTAGTTTGTGTCAAACACAAACTTTTTAGTTGCTCGAACCAAGCAGTTTCGCAACTAAAAATTGCTAGTGCGCGGCTAGCCTAAGAAGCTCAACAAAACACGTCTATTTGTCTGCAGTTTCTCTTGGAAGTAACGTATCCGTACAATTTCAAGTAGAAATAGAACTGAGACAAGGATGCAAATTGAGTCCCCTATTATTTGCTCTATTCATAGACGACTTGGAAGAGATATTGCAAGGTGGAGCTCGTGTTTCGGTGGACCTGTTAATCAAAGTACTTATGTTCGCAGATGATAATTGTGGTGCTAGCAGAGTCGCCTGGAAGTCTCCAGTTGATGATCAATAGATTGTTTGAGTACTGCAACAAGTGGAGGCTCCAGGTGAACCTAGACAAGTCCAAAATCATGATTTTCCGAAAAGGTGGGGGCCGGAACTGCTGCAGTGAAACTTGGAAATTTGGAGCTCAAAGCATTGAAGTCGTAAATGAATACAACTACCTTGGTATGCGGATATCTCGAAACCTGAATTGGAAAAACCATTTATTTAATAAGTTGGCCAGGTCCAAACATGCTTAAAACGCAACATGGAGTACTCTGTGGTTCATTGTAAAGATGTTGACTACGAATCTAAATATCGTATTTTTGAAACCACAGCTAAAGCGATAATAGGTGCGTTTTATTATCCACAAATCTATCTGGATCCGGATCGGGATCTTCCCTTGAAAATAAAACGATACGGATCTTACTGACAGCAGTGTTATAAGCCCGTCTCTTTTTATCCTTTGGTTTGGAAATTTTAAATTATGTCTTGTCCTTTTTCTTTACACTATAGCTTACACTACCTTACCATAAAAAGCCATCTACTCGCCAGTGTAATAACTAATTTTTGGATCTTTGAAATAGATCCCGATAGAAAACAGGATCCCAAATTGTTTTTGTAATACATGTTAAAACTTAATCCAAATCCGGATCCAGATAGATTTGTGAATAATAAAACGCACCTAATGTATGCTATGCAGCTCAAGTTTGGGGTCACAAAAAGTTTGAAGAATTTGAGCAGCTTTTGCGTTATTTCTTAAAAAGAAGCTTGAAGCTACATAATAGTACTGCGAATCGTATACTAATGCTGGAAACTGGGCTTCTTACTTTGTTTATTGCAACTCTTTAACTTCATATAGACTACGTTCTAAGGACGATTGCAATGGATGATAGGAGACTACCAAAAACAAATATCATGGTTTGAGTCATGGAGAGATTTAGCAGAGTACTGTAGACATACACTAATTCTCCGGAGTGATGAAATGGACGCGTGGAAAAGCGAACTCTATAGTCTCATAGCTACAGTAGACAAAAGAAAGAGAGAGGACTACACTCTGAAAGCCAAAAAAAAATAATTATTTCAGTGCGGAGTATCCAACCAATCTCTTGTCACTGGTTTTAAAAGCAAGAGGGGAGATACTTCCTCTGAACTATATTCCTCACAGGAATGGTTTGGAAGATATGTGTGTATTATGCAACCTCAGAGAACGTGAAAATGTTTTCCATTTCTTGGGAAAGTGTCCTGTTTTAGTGAAAACTAGAAGGAGAGTACACTTGGGAAAAACTACCTTAATCAAGACGAAATCATTGTTGTTTTAGACGGAGGTATGGGTTGGAAAGCACTTTACAATAATGCAAGATTGCGCTTAAATACAGAAAACAAATCTTAGATGAACTTTTGTAAAGTAATGTTTCAATTTTGTATATTAAACAATAAAAAATGTATTAATAATTGCCAACTGACAGATGGCGTAGGCCATGTTAAAAAATGAATGATACACACTTATTGTAATTTGTATTAAATAAAATCATTTTGAAATCTAAATCTAATATTTTGGCATCACCGCTTTTATCAGGACTTAAGTTAAGTCTCGAAAATTATCTGGACTTACCTAAGTCCGTATAGACTTAGGCTAGGCACGCACATTTAATTTTTAGTTTCGCAACTGCTTGGTTCGAGCAACTAAAAAGTTTATGTTTTGACACAAACTAAACGATTGCCTAAAATGAGTTCGCTATTTTGTGTAACATATAATTATATGCACCTGTGCGGACATTTAACCAAATAGTTCATCTGTTTTCTATAAGCAACCAAACAGTTGTGCAACAAAAAATTGAATATGCGCGCCTATGTTGTTTTGCTCAACAAAATAGCCACACCAAGTCACTATGAAAAAACATTTTTAAATGTCTGTTTTTTGTTTCTTTGATTATCGTATACTTATATTTGCATAAACCTGCATATCTGTAGCAGTTTTACTATTCGTAGATATATTGAATAAATATTGTATGAATTATTCTAGTGAAAAATGTATACATTATGTACTTCTTTCCAATATTTTACTATTTCTTGTGGAGCTCAAAATCTAGAAAGTTTTTATTGTTCTACTCCAACAATGATAAATTTGATTCTGCTGAATCTATTATTCTGCTTTGATTTTCTATTATTACTCATAAAAAATCTTCACCATAAAAGATCTTTTAAAATTGATATTCAAAAAAGAAAAAAAAAAATTCTGTTATAAGACTTGGAAAACGAAGTATGTAAGCAAACAGAACTAAAATTTTTTATCAATCAGCTATTCTGTTATCGATAAAATATTTCGTCTGCAAAATGAAGTGAAAATGGGTGAAGCGCAAGAGGCAGATCAAAGGGGCTACTTTTTAATGTAAGTTCCACCAAAAGTGTCCTATGCTTTCTCTAACAAAATAATTTTGTTTTTTTATATGTATATAATTAAAGCTTATATTTGCTTCCTTTTCATAGCATTTCCCTGATGAAATTAAAGAAAATACATTTTTAATTCACTCTTGGAAATCTTTAACGATAAAAGTCACAAAAATGTGTCTTTCATTCTTTTATGAATCATAACAGATTTCATTACAGATGACAAAATTGGAATTAGTTAAAGGCAGTTCATAACAGTTTTTGTAAAAGCAGCCAAATTCAAAATTCGGACCAATGCAGTGTGAAGTTCTGGAATTGAACTTAATTCTAATTCAATTTTTTAATATTTTGTTTAAGAGTTGTGTGATATATTTTAGATTTGTACTCCAAATATCACACTTTTTACATTATCTAACGAAATATTCATATCTTAAGCAATAACAGACAATATATTATGTAGTTTGGAAAAGGTGATTTAAAATATGAATGCGTACATCGATGTTTTATTTTGAATTGTGTGAAGATAGAATAAGTAATTGAAAGGGGTCTTACCAGAAACTAAAATAGATATTTCTCAGAATTTAAAAATGATATTTTTCGTTGTGCCAATAGATTATTGTCAAATTATTTTTCTTCCTATATTAAAATCCATGTGCCATAAACGCACACAAATTAAGTACGTTCTTTCACATGTCGATAAATATTTTTAAAATTGGACTCCCTTGTGATTTTTGTGGGATCTGACCTTTCATTCATTTTTTTTCGCAACACCTAGTGATATCGCTAGAGAATTTAAGTACAACATATTTGTAGATAGATACTTAAAACCGGGGTTTTAACCATACCTAACATGATGATAGAGAAGTCCAACAAAATGGTTTTCATCGGCTCCACCGTATGAACTTCAACAACAATATAAAAATAACACCTATAAATTTCTATAGAATATAGTGCATGTTTTGTCAAAAGGTACTTAATTGTTCTTAAAATATTATTTTTTTTAAATGTTTGCCATTTTTTGTAACACGAAATTTAATCCGAATAAAACTTGGTAGTCAAAAAAATTCAAAAGGTCATTTTTTCATTTTTTTAAGATCTAAATTATAGAGCCATCATTTGTTTTAATGAAATATAGCTCCAAAATTAAAATTCACCCCATTTCCAATAAATTTAACCCGGTTTGTTTGTTTGTCTTGTTTTTCATTCGGCTTGCCATACGTTCAAAGGCTTAACACGATAACAAACATTTTGAAACAAACTTGAAAATTGTTTTGTCGCACATGTGTATGAGAATCGAAGAAAATAGAAGTCTGATCGTATATACATATGTACATACATACAAAACAAATACAAAAAAATATTCCAGTAAGGTTTGTCATACATGAATGCAGATTTATTTGCAGTGGTGAAAGTATAAAAAGAATATCGATCAAAAACTCAATATTGCAAGTCTAGTAGGAAATATATAGGAAGCAATTCGAATATTAACAATATGTATCAGCCTTACAAGGGAGCTTTGACTAATCCCGTCCAGGAAGGAATAATTCAACATTATTTGATTTTCAAGGCAAACACAAGTCTAAACCAAGCTGAAATAGAGACATTTAACAAATATAAAAATGAAAAGGTATCTATGAAGGCGGAGAAAGATTTTGATCACCAAAACATTGACCCTAATCATGCAATTGTCAGTTTTGACCTTCAGAGTGTCTTTGGCTCTCCATAAGGCAATGCATCTTTACTTTTTTATAAACGAATATTAAACGCCTATAATATGGTAGCAACACATTCTTTGCCAGAAACACCAAATTATAAATTGAGTGAATTGCACAGCGGACTTGTGGGAAAATAATTAACTGATCGAGAGGCAGTTACATTCAATTTGAATTTTGATGATATTTTCACCATAGGGTCAACTTACCATCCACTCTGGTAGGGTTTAGGAATATGCTAGTTTACTGTCCCAAAAATGAACCGGTTCAGTTGTAGTAGACGTTAAAGTTTAAATGTTTAGCATACCTCCTTTGTATATACAAAGATACGTGTAAAAATATTTGCGATAATGACAGGTTGAACTCTAAAACTAGATTGAGGATTTAATTAATTAATTAAGATATTTGTATTTAATAAAAAAAAAAACAAAAAATAGTAATAAGGTAAATATATGGAAAACAATATTGAATAAAATAGAAAAAAAAAAAATGTAAGGTAGGGCGATTTGAACCGAGGACTTCCAAACAACAAGATGCGTAGGATTGATCCTCTTGACCATCCAGCTACGCAGTGTTTGAATGAAGGTTGGGCAAGTTTGGTAGTTAAAAGCGGTTAAGAGGCGTGGTTGAAATGGTTGCTCATGGATAAGCGAGGATCGTTAACTACGACTAACGAACGGATCGGTGTGAGTTAATCCTTGAAAGGAAGTTGGAGCGTTTCCGAAGTATTTTGACTAGAAGTATTCAATTTTGGCACACCTATTTTCGAAAAATTCAGATTTGAATTTTGGTGCCAAAATTGGATTTTTCTGGTCAAAATCCAGCTCAAAAACGGCGAAAAAACAGTGTCCGGAAACACTTCCATGATGGAAAAACCGGACGAAACCAATGCCTCAAGACGAGAAATGAAGTAGGTGATTCCAAAAACGCATTAGTTGGTTTTGGTAAAGCGGCGTGTGAAGTCGTGTGCGGTCGTGTAGTTAAATCGAAAGAACTATATGACAAAACATACATTTTTACTTAAAATTTTTAGTATAAAAGTTTAAAACAAGACAAAAATAAAACAAGTATATAAAACCAAGAAGAAAAATAATATTATTAAAACAATAGAACTAAACAGTGAAATAAGAAGAACACTATAACAAAACATATAAATTTCAACAAAGAAGAAAAATAACATTATTAAAAGAAAAGAATTGATCAGTGAAATAATATCAAAAAGAGCGGAATTCGCACTCGACTCCATAGAGCCGATGGGTTAAGGCACGCCCAGAGAGCCAAAGCCAACGACCAGAAATAAATCCTGGTTCTGAAGTGCACTCAGCCCTCTTGGTGCACAAACCAAAACGACCACCAAAAATAAATCGTGGTTCTGAAGTACACCCAAGAACCGAACACACCATCAGAGACCATCACTAGAAAAGTCGCTTTCCGACTCCCTATAACCCTTGGACGTCTACGTAAACGAAAGACTGGAACACATAAGAAGACAACATACATATACCTAAAACATTGACGTCGGATGAGAGGTACCTACGACCTCAATCACGTAATTAAGGTCGAAGGAATTCAACATTGAACACGTACAATACCTGCAAACTATACACGCACATCGCCGACACCAGGAGAAAATGGCCTACGAATTAAGAGAACATCACCTATGAACACAAACCACATCAGCAATAGACCCCGAGAACTAAACAACAACTACTTCATCTATAGACTACAAGCAAATACAACCAACTTATAAGGACCAGCATTGACTACCAGCAACAGTAACAACACCTATAGACAACTGGGACATACAACACAACCAGCAACAGGATACAGCAAGTACACTCAACCACAACATCTACTACAAACAACAGTAACAGCACCTATAGACAACTGGGACATGCAACAGGAAACAGCAAGTACACACAACCACAGCATCAACAAATAAAATAATAACGACAAGAACGTGCGACATCTATGCACAAAATCCTAAAAGCTATTCCTATTCCAATATCCGATTTCCTCAAAATTATTTCAATTAAAAATTTTTTTTTATCATATTTTTAAATTTTGAAAACAAAAATCTTAGTAAAAGAAAATCGTACCTAAATATATAAAAAAAAAAAAAAAAAAAAGGAACTAACTAAGAATCAAATTAAACTAAAAATACAGACAAATTAAACGTAAATCAAAACAACGTAAAAGTAAATGAAACTATTCAAGTTATTGCAAACTAAATAACTAAGTAAGATTATTGCTTTTGGTTAGGGATTATAATGAAATGCATGTAAAGCGAAACGATATAAATTCTTTCAAATTTAATTTTCTTAACAGGTACAGACAACTACACAGAATACCATAAACATAACAACATAACAACGCGAAAAAGCCAACCCAATTGAAGCGGTGCACCTCATCATTGGTCTTCGGCAGTCTTATATGTAA
Source organism: Philhelius festivus (assembly GCA_963931855.1). NCBI lineage: Eukaryota > Metazoa > Arthropoda > Insecta > Diptera > Syrphidae > Philhelius > Philhelius festivus. The sequence continues at coordinate 2,889,603 of OZ007556.1, read as the reverse complement.
AATAACAATTCATGATCAATTAAAATAAGATTATCTTATTGAAAGCTTTGGTAAGTCATTTTTGTAAAATTATAATGAAAATTTGAAATTTTATATCGAATTTGCTGCGAGCTTTTATTCGCCCTAAAAAAAAAAAAAAAAAAAAATATTTATAAATTAATTTGCAAGCATACAAAACGAAAAGTATGCCATATTAAAATAAACAATAAGATCTTTGCGTACATTTAGGCGCCAAAATCATAAAATATTTTCAAAGAATTTAATAGCTAATAACTAAACGAACATTATACCTAAAAGAAAGAAAACGTAACATTACAATGATTTGGAATTCTGTAAAAGAAAATATAACTTAATCGATGCGAGATCCTTAAGAAGTTTTAAACGTGCATTCTTTCTTCATGTTTTTTTTTTGTTCCTTTCTAATTTGATTATTATACATATCACATATTAAAATATTGTTTTGAATATCTTATTAGGGCTTCGACTTGAAAGCTTAGTTTAGAAGTTTCCTTAGTTTTATAGGGTAAATTTGTTTTAGTTTTGATATTGAAATTAATTTTTTTTTTCGTTGAATAAAAGAATTTTATAAGTTTTTCCAATAAGGTTAAAGATAATGTGTTTTTGATTATCAATTTGCTTTTTATTTTTTTGGATAAGTTTTATGGGAAGTGGTTCCACTAATGATTTCAGGTTTTGGGGATTTCATTCCTGACATGGATAGTTGAATTCCATTTTAAAGGGTAGATGTGGCGGTGTGAAGAAAACTCCTAAAAGCAGATGGTAAGATGGTAAGCAAGTAATTTTGAGAAGGATTTTACTTAGGGGGCAACTGCAAAATAATCTACGAGGCGGCAGTAGCCATGGTCGCATCATAGAGGTGATGCGGGGGTGGGTTAAAGCCTCAAGGACAAACAACATCGAGTCCTACCCTAATCCAGGGTTGCCACTTCAAATTTTTTTCACTCAATCTCGCGGTTTATTAAAGCGCAAATATTTGTATGTACTTTTCTTTACGATCAGGACGACATTCGGTCTCAAGATTTTTATTTTCTTGAACCTTTTTCGAATTACATTTAATGCATAAATTTCGGCATGAGTAAACGACGTAACAATCGTTCTGACGACTATGGCAAGATCCCACCCTTCCGACGAGCGTAGCCTTGGCTTAAGCAAGCATGCCGAGCCGTTAGTAGTCAGAACACCCTCCGCTTCTGCTGCCAGGATCGGCCCCTGGATTCCTGTATGCCATAGGTCGTAATGGTGGCATAGGGAGTGGAGGTTAGCGAGGACACAAAAGAAAAAAATTATTTTAAGTGCTATTTCGTTGCTGTTTCGAGGGTTTTAGCACCTCCCCTTTAGGGAAGATCTTTAATTTTTCTTGAGTGTCCTTGTTCGAACACCAGGTTCCGTTACAGGTGGCGCCCAACGTGGGGCCCGAATTCGTCCTTTTCAGTAAGGGAAAGGACATGCCAAAATACAGAAAAAAAAAATTTTAACTTTGTTTTTTTTTATAGTTTTTTTTTATTGGAAATTTTTGTGGTAAATGAACCCGAAGAAGCTCAAGTTTATTCGTCCAGTGGATGGGTGATAGAGTCCCTGTTCAGGCTGTTGCGATGCGCTTAAGCTTTTAGGAAGTTCAGGAATTTTTTTTTCTGATTTAAAATTTCATTTTTTTAATCCGGTTTTTGAATTTTTTTTTTTCGAAACTTGTTGTTGAGTCTGAAGTTTTGAATTTTTCTTTATTGATGTTTTAAAGCGCTCAACCCAAAGCTCCGTTTTATAACTGGCTTTTGGATGTGAGTATTTAACAACGTTTCTGCAAATAATACACAACATTTTTACAATTTAGACAAGGCTTAATTTGAGAGAAACAAATTGTAAAATTTTTCTGTTTTGCGGCGAGTATTGGTGTTTTGAGAATTGAGAGAGTGAGTGAGAGAAGGAGAAGAAGTGTGTGTAAAAGAATTACTTACCAGCCTTATCATATCTGATTGTGAGTTAGGGACTCTTAGCATGTCACATCTACCCTTAAATCTTTTATGAAAATACAACCTATAAATTAGATTTGGTTTTGATTTTTTTTTACTATTTTTTTTTTAAGTTTAGTTTGTCAACTTATAAGTTGATTCAGTTATATTTAGTCGTTTGGTATCTTATATTTTTTTTTTGAGGTATTGAGGTAGTATTATTTTTTGTTTTTCTTTTTAGATTTTAGAATAATTTTTATTCTTGTTCTCGATAAGCATCGAAATAAGCAAAAGTTAAAACTTATTTTGAAATTTTTTTTTTATTTAGTTTGAAATACCTTTTAGGGGTTTGATTTAAACTATAAAATCTTGTTGGAATAATTATTTTGATTTTGGTTTTTAAAAATTTCTATTTACTTTTTTTTGAATTAAGGAATTTTTTTTAGGATATAATTTTTTACTTTTTACTTTTTTTATATATTTTTCTTGGGTTTAGGGTAGTTCAACAAATTTTTTTTTGTTAGGATTTCCTTTTTATTTTTTTTTAAATCCTATAATCATAATTTTGCATTTACGTAGATTGAAGATTGTTTTTGTTCAGGTACTTAGTTTTTTTTATTGCTGAACAGAATATAGTTTTTGGGTAAGGTTTTTGTTTAGTTTTTTTTGTGGATTTCGATTTGGATTTGGAGATAGCACCTCCCCTTTAGGGACTTTAACTAATCTTCGTTAATTTTTCTTGAGTGTCCTTGTTTGAACACCAGGTTCCGTTACAGACTTTGTTATGACGACATTACAAGTTAGATTTTAAAAATTTTAAATAAAATATTTTCTCATGAATCTCTGATTCCTTGTCTTGTGTGCCCTCCCAAATGACGACAAGGTTGATGTTGATGTTTTTGATGCAGGAAGTAGACTTTGTCCATAGCTCCATCGAAAGTTCCTACGAAACTTAGAAACATTTAATTAACTTTTGCTTTTGTGACATCTGGAAAACATGAAGTTTAAAAATGTAGAATTTAAATTAATTCAAATGCTTCTTTTGTTTGATTGTTTAATTTTATTAAGAATAAAAATAAATTATAAACAATAAATAAAATAATAAATTTTATTAAGAAACCAATGTCAATAAAAACAATTGAATCGGTGAGTGTAAGAACAGTACAAGTACAAAATCTTAGTTTTGAGAAAAACAAAAAAAAAATGTGCGTCCTATTTATCCTATCCTCTTTTTTTATTATTCAATGAATCCCTTAGATGCTCAATCTTTCCATTATTATGGAAAAGTGCTTTTATAATTCCAATTCATAAAAAAGGGTCTAAGAATGAAATCACGAATTACCGACCCATCGCCAAACTTTCTGTTATTCCCAAACTGTTTGAGTCCATTGTATGTAATATGTTATCCTTTAACTGTAAGTCTATCATTTGTGACAACCAACACGGTTTCGTCCAAAATAAATCAACTATTACAAACCTACTTCACTTTACTTCTTTTTGTCTTGACTCCTTTGAAAATCGGAAACAAGTAGATTGTGTGTTCACAGATTTTAGTAAAGCCTTCGATAAACTATGTCATAAGACCTTAGTCCATAAACTTAAAGCCTTAGGATTTAATGACAAATTCTTAATGTGGATCTCGTCATATTTAACGAATAGAAATTATAGTGTTACTTTTAGAAATGAGCTCTCTGATCAATTTTACGTTAACTCTGGTGTTCCACAAGGCAGCCATTTAGGACCCCTATTATTTATCTTATATATAAATGATATAACTTCTGTGATAAAATACTCTTCGGTTCTGATATACGCTGATGACATTAAAATTTTCAAAACTATATGTTCAATTAATGACTGCTCACAGCTTCAAGAAGATCTACATAGTTTTAGGGAATGGTGCAATACAAACCGACTTTTCTTGAATATTGACAAATGTAAAACAATGTGTTTTACACGCAAAAAAACAATTATAGATTATAATTACATATTAAATTCTTCTTCCCTTTGTAAGCTATCAGTTTTCTCTGATTTAGGAGTTATTCTTGACAGTAAATTAATGTTCATTGACCATTATAACTTTATAGTTAAAAAAGCTAATAAAATTCTCGGTTTTATTAAACGATTCTCTCGCGATTTTCGTGATCCCTACGTCCTCAAGCTCCTTTACATATCTTTTGTCCGACCAATACTTGAATACGGCTGCGTAATATGGGCACCTTACTATTCTGTTCATATAAACAGACTTGAAGGTATCCAAAAAAGGTTTTTGCGATTTTGTCTTCGTTTTTTTCCGTGGTCCCAGAGATCCACACTACCTCCATATTCTCACAGACTCTTGCTTATAAACCTCCCATCACTTTCACAACATAGACAGTATCTCCAGCTTTGTTTTATTGTAAAATTAATAAATGGTTCAATAATATCTCCATCAGCTCTGCATCGTCTAAATTTTAGCTATAGTCAAACTAGCATAAGAAGGCAGTTGCCTTTATGTCCGATTTTCAGCAGAACAAACTATGGTGCGAACAGCCCTCTAAATCAATTGATTTCAGTTTTCAATAAATATTATTTTTTAATTACTTCTATAAACGACAATGTCAAAAGTAAAAAATTTAAAGAAAACTTTTTTAACACTCTAATATTGTAGTTATATATACATATTTATTTATTTGTAGATAAATTATTTTTTAAATTAAAATATATGTAATTAGCTATAAGTTTTTTTAACGTTAGACCATTAACGAATTAAATAAATAAAAAATACTTTTTTACAGAAAATCCATCAATCTTTTTGAAGAGCCAATAAAAATATTCTACAATAATACATAAATGGCATAATTTTAATTTCTAAATTTTGCTCAGTTTAATATTTGTTTACGAAATATAAGTTATTGGATATTAACATTCGAAATATTTCTTCTAAATTCAAAAATGTTTCTTGCATTATGCAAGCATACTGTATTATTGGCTGTTCTCTTGTTATTCATACATTTTTACGTACAAATCTGGATTTATTTTAAAAATCATTGTGATGATAAATAAAGACCTTGAAATCGTACGGTTGTGTTTACCTACTTATTATAAATTGATTATCAGCGAAAAAACTAAATTGATGTATTTAAAGTTTTAAAAGAGTTCTTCAAGCCAATCGGATCGGTAATATTGCTAGTAGGAATATACAAATGCACTATCTACGTGTAAGCAATATAAGCTTACTAAATGCAACTTTTGTACATAGAATCAATTTTTCATATACAGTAGCCGTGTTTTTTTGGAAAAGTTATCCGTAGTACAGCAGGATTCTATATGAATAACAAATACAACATCCGCAGTATGATCACTGCTTCTAACTAACTAACTTCTTAATTAAAGAATAATAATGCACATTCAACTAAATAATTGTTAAATAGTCTAAAGTTTATGATAAATGATTAAATAAAAACACAAACGAACGACTGTTTTGAATGTTTCGTTTATTAAATAAATGAAAAACGGAATGTAAAAGCTTAAAATCCGAGTTTTTTTTAAATGGTTCTCATAGAGTTATAGAGCATTCGGATTTTAAATAGAGTACCTATTTTTAGTTTAACTGTTCTAAGTACATTAGTTTGGTAATATTTTACATCATTGAGACAGAAACCTTGCTTGTCCGTTATGGTGTGTAGCAGTATAATGTCGTTGATTGCGCACCCCAACTAACATACTCTCCAGAGCTTAGCTCTTGAAATCTGAAAAAAACTCTCATACAACTCTTTTATATCCCATTGCTATACTAAAGTATTAATATCTTGTTATGAAACTCAATTGGATGTCATAACACTTTTATTTTAAGAGTTAAACACTTTTCCAGCTTAAAAGAACTTAAATCTTATAGCAAAACTATTTTCTCTTCTTGTAGCTAGATTTATAAAAACTTGTAGTCTTATAAGAATCCCTTTCTGAAAACTGAGCTCTAAATATGTCCAAATAATCCCATAACAAGTCATATTTAAGAGTTAAGTTATTTGTATACCACTTTGAAAATTCTAAAAGAATTTGAGTTTAAATCCTCCTATATCAAGAAACAATTTGGAGTTCAAAGAATATAAGCTTCGCAGTAAGATCCTAATGAGATCCTTAATGCAACAAGCACAACTATTCGCAAACTCCAGTTTTCTGATGTCAACATTCTCCTCTCACTCGCACGTAAGTACACATAAATCATAAAGAAGCGTCTATGATCTTATAGAAAGAATAAAGATGTTACTAGAAGAGTTAGTGTCGCGTCAGCAGCAGCCATATTCCTATACACAAGCAAAGTAGTTGCCTGTACATTTGAGGGTTACCATAACTTCAAAAATTATGATCTCGATAAAATAACTTGGCTGTAGCACTGACTTAAAATTTATTACGTGGCATTTTCAAGTTTACATTTAGCATTGTTGTGATTACATAGAAAGTATAAAATATATTGTGTAACATTTTTTCAATTTAAACTAAATACATTAACATCTTGGGATTGTAATTGTATTGCTACTACTATCTTTTCATTCAAAATTAACAAAAAAAATGTATTCTTTATGTTGCATTACACGAGTAGTAATTTTTTGTGACAAGAGTAATAGTAGAAAATTACAGAGAATATGAGATTTTATTACTCTTGTTAATGCAGCATAAGACTCTCAGTGTGTAATTTGGAATATTTTATATTAAATTTGAACTTTCCTGTTTCCTATTTACTCTCACAAGCAAATGACCCATGACCTAAATAAAAACAAAACAAATTTCAAAGTTAATTTTGATTTTATTTGCTGACGAAAGAAATATATGGTAACTCTATTTCCGATAAAAGTTATAAATAAAATAATTTAAATATGCATTATTTTGAAGGGGTTTTGTGTTTTTTCAACGTAAAATGTTAGAATTAGTAGATACAATTTCAATCGCATTTAAATTTCAGTTCCCATATGTGCAAAATAATAAATATCATGCATCGCCATTATAATATCATAGTTGATAGACTTACAAAATAAATACTGTATCAAGCCTAACAGTTTGTTGGCATAGCAAATCATGTATACACACAAACTTAAAAAGTATTTTGTTTCATTCTTTATTAAGTTAACAAATATTCTGTTCTCTTTTTATCACCTCTTATTGTAAGAGACGCTTTCTCATAATAGGATTTTGCCGATCTCTATTAGAGCCATTTTAATATAAACGTGCATCTGTCATCCCATAAAGAAACTTCTGTTGCTACTATGAGTAGGAAGAGCCTCTCATAACTAGGCCATTTAAGGCTTTTAACAGTTTTAAAAGAATCTCGTAGTATTCTCTAAGATTACTTTTAGCTCCTCTTAACTAATCTAGTTGAACTCTTGGAGCATCTTATGAGATGAAAAATGTTACTTGGGACACTTACCAAGTTTGCTTTGTTGTAAACATCAATTATTTTCTTACAACATCCGCAGTAGGATCACTGCCGATACTCGAATAAACGTCAAAATTCTATCCGCAGCAGGATTTCACTTCTCCTTTTATCGGCAGTGATCCTACTGCGGATGTTGTATTTGTTATTCATATAAAATCCTACTGTACTACGGATAACTTTTCCAAAAAAACACGGCTAATGTATTCTCTTTTCCCCCTGACCCTGCAATTTTCTTGCCAATATATCACCGTGTTTCCAGAATCTATCTTCCCAATCTAAGCAGCGTCCAACTCATCATATCAGAATATGTTCTACACCTATTATTCTAGTAAAAGAGACACATAATTGACCACACGACACGATACAAGTGTGTTTCCGACTTTAGATATATTCATTCATAAAACTCGATACGGATCTTAAGTTGTCCTGCGTCAAAATCTTGTTGACGTCATTCATGACCACAAATAACTTTGTGAGAAAAGTTGAATTCAACAAACCTTATCATTATTCAGATATATTGAATATCAAGCGAAAGCTAACTGCAAGCACCATTTACATATTCAAAAATGATATAAAAAATCTAGATCTCTTTTTGAGAGTATGTACATACACTCCGAAATCTAATGCTAGATTTTAACTTTAAGTAAAAGACAGGTTGAATAATAAGAACCTACATACTTAGGCTCGTATTCACCGAGCGCTCCTAAACGGCTCTTAACTTTACGAGGCTCTTAACTTGAAATTTCTGTGGGGTATTCACCAACCACTCGCAAGTGTTTTTCGAAGTTCGAAAATGAGAGCCACTCTCTCTTGTTTAGGCATACCCAAACTGTGAAATGTTGGTCTTGACAGCAAATGGATACTCTTCTACTTGGCATTGCTCACATGGATTCGAGTCAAATGCGTGCGTGGCACACGCACAAGCGAACAAACTTTCGAAGAGAGCGCTCGTAAGTTAGGAGTGGTCGGGACTACTCCTAACTTTTAAGAGCGCTCGTAGATCTTCACTAATATTGCTTGGTGAATAGGTTTATGAGCTTCTTAAGTTATGAGCGCTCGGTGAATACCGGCCTTAGAAAGGTGCACACCTAGCACACAAAATAACCATCTACACACCCGAATTAAAATATATACTAAAGCTAAGTGTACACGATTGGTAGATCTTACAATATTGTAAGATCTTACAATGTATGACAATTATCTACCAATGAGCTGACAAATAAGTTGTGTGTGTACACGGTTGGTACAAAATCTACCAATCTCTTACAATTAATTGTCAGAAGTTGGCTGGCAATTCATTTTCAGATAGTCCGCTTAATACCTACCAATTAATTGTAAGAGATTGGTAGATTTTCTACCAACCGTGTACACACACAATTAATTGTCAGTTTTTGTTGGTTATGGAAACTGACAATTAAACCTTGGCTGCAAATTTTCTGACAATGAAAAAATTGTATGATGCTAAAAAACGAACATCTTACAATTTCTTCATTGTCAGAAACGTCAGACAACGATAAAAATTGGCAGGCCTGACAATAAATTGTGTGTGTACACGATTATCAAATACCTTACAATTTACCGTCTTACAATTAATTGTCAGATACATTTTCTGACAATTAATTGGAAGATTACACGATTGTCAGCTAGCGTACACACGATTGTCAGGTTTCTTACAATTAATTGTCAGACAATGATCTAACAATTAATTGTCAGACAAATTTTCTGACAATTAATTGTAAGACTACACGATTGTAAGACATTGTAAGCATGTTTTTCACTGACAGATCTGACAATATTGTAAGATCTACCAATCGTGTACACTTAGCTTAATAAAAACCGGTGTCTAACGAATGTTTGTTTTGTATTTATGAGTTACAAATTGACCATGTATACATGGAAATGAAGGTAATATTCATAGTTAAAATATATTTAAATGGCTACCTCAGCATTCTTAATTTTGTTCAAACATTTTTACAAATAAGAAAAAAATGTTTGCGTTTTACATAAGCTACATTTCGCTATTGTCTTTTTGTTCACCATGAAATTCATAATCCACTCAATAGATACTCACCTCAGAAAAAAAATACTCATTTAGGCCACAATAGTACGCATCAATCTGGCAACATCTCTACTCATCCATCCGAAATTTCAGCGGGTTGGAAAAAAATCAAAATGTCGTCAGCTCAGCCGTCAGTTTGATGACAGTAGATTTTCTTCTCAAAGAAAAATCCAAAATTGTGTGTTAAAAAAATGTTAAAAACTATTAAATTCATAATGATTGAGTTACTGTTTACCTAGTTAATAAATATATCGGAAATAATTTATCAATTACAATGAATTCCGCACAGAAAGCTGGTACGTTTTGTTTGATTGATTCGTTTGATTCGTTCATGATAGGTTGATTGCCTTTGCCTTGCCTGCCTCTGCCTGGGCTTCTTCGTTTCCTGTAAATGAAGTTGTGTATTTTTTTTTCTTCCTTCAGAAACTTTTACTCCCTACACCCCTTTCAACAATACATACAAATTTATTTCATAATTTATAAAATATCTTTTATTTATCAACAATTTTTTTTAAAGTGGGTATTTTGTGATGTATAAACAAAAGCACCGAAAAATTGAAAAAGTATAAAAAATACATAAAATGTGTATCACGAAGTCATCTTCGTTGCTCGTCGGTCAATTCAATTAATTCACTCATTCACTGTTGAATAATAAAGTTAACAAAAAAAAACAAGTACAATAATTAACTGAAAATGGAAAAAAATGTGCAGTGCAGTGAGTAAGAATTATGAGGAAGAAAAAACAAAAATAATTTATGACCGCTTTTAAGATGCTTAAGTTTTAACTTTTCGTTTTTACTTTATGAGAAAGTGTTGTGGGTTTTAATCTTTTTTTTTCTTAAGAGTGAAACCCATAAGGGCATTTGAAGAGCTAGGTTCTTGAAATAAGCCTACCAAATTAAAGATGTTTCATCGACGACGGACGATCGTCATGTTTGACGGATAACAATGCGAATAAACTAAAACCTAGAATCCGTGTGATCACAAAAGAGCATAAGAATGCTACTTTGAGATTTGAGTAGAAAACAAAAATAAAATACAGACATCGATTTACCTCACGGGCCCGTTGTTAGAATTTCTTTCAAAGGGGAAATGGTTATGTGGTTTTTCTATTAAATGAATGACAACAAATAATTGTAGATTTTGATCATAATCTACAATTTGTTGGATTATAAATGAAGACGAGATCTACACTTAAAATAAAAATGTATATAATAACCCATAGGTATCCTGTATACAATTTTTAATTTTTGATTTGAAATATTCAAAACACCTTGTATTATGAACTATACATTTTTTAAGCTAGTGATTAGTTCAATTATAAATAACTTGAACTAGTTTTTTTCCTGATCCAGTTCGAAGTTGGTTTTTTTTTATTGGTTTCAGAATTCGCCTACGAGTTATCTAGTACCTTGAAACAAAAATGTATCGTATCACTCAATACTGATTCATTTAAAAAAAATGCTGTCTTTACGTTGTTTTCACAAAGATATGGTTCTGCCTAGAAACAGAATAAGACTGAGTTAGAAATAGTTCTCAAAAAAAAAAAAAAAAATGTTAAAATACCGATTATATTTTCATTTCCACAATTTGATTAAAAGTTCAAGTGACTTAAACTCCAAGAATGACAATATTAAAGGAGTTTTTTTGTCTCTTTTTATAAATAAAACATAAGAAAATAATTGACATAACGAACCACCTCCAACGAGTAAACAAATCAACAATTAGAAAACCATTTCTGATTGAGTTTAAATCGTCGTCGCCGAGGAGATTTAATTTAAATTTTGGGTTTGATTTGTTATTTGTAAATTTTATTATGTTTTGGTTTTGCCTTTTTATATACACTGTATAACAACGCTATTAATTTGTGGCATAGTAAAATTTAACACATTTTAAAAAAGCAGAGTTTAATATTAATATGAAAAAATTAAGTTATACATACCTACATAGTTTCTCGGTCCGACGAAATAGTAACAATTTTCTATTCTATAAATAGTTAGTGTGAGTGAATAAATAGCTTTGGATTAAAGTGTACTGCAACCTTTAGATCTATTGAGCTGAGTAATATCGCTCATACTACAGCCCTTCCTACAGACTTGCTTCTTTGACAAACTTAAGTATGTAAAATATTTTCAGAGATTCTTCTTCCTCTTCTATCTGGTGACGTCCGAGATACCTGTGTTTTTGATGCACGAAAGCATCACACCTACCTTATATATGTCCCGGTGTTTTCTCGTGAGGATTATCGTACTCGAATCTGGCACTGCTCACCAGGCAAAGAATACCCAGATGTCTTCTCAGTTTGGAGTGACCCGGAGTAATGAAACCCGAATTTATTCTAAGGTTATTGCTACTTAATACGATACAGGATGTAAAACATTCTCCCAAAAAGCATTTGGCCTCCCTCAGTTCTGGGAGTTCTGTCCATATTTTTTACCTAATCTTCAGTTTTTGATTTTTAGTTTTATAAAACTGAAGAAAAAGATGCCTTTCAAAAAAGCAAACCAGTCTATATTTATAAATTTTCACTAAAATCTCAGATCATATAGTTGTTTTTAACCAATTTGTGAATACAACTGAAAATATTTTATGACAAAATTAATATAACCATTTAAGCAAATAAGTTAAATAAAAAAAAACAGAAACCAATTTCGTTTTGTATACCTATCAACTTAGCTCATAAGCTGGGAAGTTTATTGCCGGTAACATGAGCGGATATATTTTACTGTTTTTATATTTTAAATAAAAATTATATTTTATGAGTATATATATGTATATGTACAAGAAACATCATCCACAAAATATGGCAGTATTTATTTATTTTGTTAATAAAAATACATATAAATTGTGCACATTAAAGCAAGCTGTTTAATTTTTTAAAGGGGTTCCAAAATAACTTCCCCCCGCCGGTTACGTTTCTGAAATATAAATTCCGACACCCTCACCAAAGAAAACACAAACCTCTTCTCTCATCTGTAAACAATCCAGTATTTACGCAAAATACTTTTGTAATTAGTCATCTAAGAGGCATGACATAATTAAAATATTCATCGTTCTATTCCAGCAACAAGCACGAGCTCGCAATCGCAGCTTAGTAAGCGTATATCTACTCTGTCACCGCATGTAGAGAAATCAAGTCGTTCTTGGTTGTGCGCAAATCGTTTCTATATTTATCTTTTATCAAGAATTCTTTTATCTGAATATTTTAAGCTTCTTAAGTTTGTTTTGCATTTTGCAAAAGGTTTTATTCAACATTCGTATTGCCTTTTAAGAAGTTCAAGAGTTAACATTGAACATTAAACCTAAACTCAAGAAAGCAACTGGTGTGCAATTAACATAAGGTAAAGCAAATTAAAAATGTGATTCATATTAAAGATCAACCAAGGTTGCTTTTAATTGACAATAATTTAAGAACTTTCTAAAAAGCAAATGTTCCAATGAGTTCTATTAGTTTTCAACTATTATCGCCCTTTAGGCGCCAGTCATCAGTTCATAAATCTATTTTTGTTCAAACACGACGTGTTTTGCATTCACGATACGCTTTTTTTGATTTTCATTTTGTTAATAAATTTAATTTTTGTGTCGCATTATGATGGAAAATACTCTATTTTGGATGATGTTGATGTTCTTCGACCAATATTGTTAGAAACTTTTGTTATTTTTTGTATGTGTTGTATTGAATTTGGATTACAGACTTGGTGCTGAGAGGTATGCTAACAACAAAAATTGAGAACAGATAGTAAACGTAAAGCCGTCATCATCAAACTTTGTTAGCCAAGTGACGATAACAAGAGTAAGTCCGATCATTCGTTCGATCAGCCGCCATAAAGTAAAAAGAGAAAAAGAGATTGACAAATTTGTGCTAAAAATACCATAAAATTGTGAATTTGTTTTTTTTTTTTGTTCATCAATTTCTCTCCGGCGCAACTAGTTTTTTGCACGACAGCGATGAATGAGGAAGAAAAAATAAAGCTAAAGACCATTGCCACCGTAGCCACTTGCCACAAACTACCTACTGCTACTTAGAGTGGACAGAGTGCGATTTTCGTTGTTCTTCTTTTTCGTTTCGATAATCGTAGTCGTGTTACTCCTTTTTGTAAACAAAAAAAAAACAATAAAATTTCACTTTTAAAAATGTACGATTCAGACGAGTAGCAAACTTGGCGCGGTGTCGTGTGCCTTTATACATAATAATTAATTAATTTGCAAAGTTCCTCTTCCCTTTGTGTTGACTTGTGGAAATTAGTTGTGTTTTCTAATTACTGATCGTTATGCAATGCCTGAATTCGATGAATCTTTTCTTATTCAATGTGCCCAGATAGAGAAGCGTAAGCCATATTCCTATTCCCTAGATAGGCGATATTTGAAAAAGAAATCCAAGCCAAGGGTACTTATTAAGAATGTCATTCGATGTAAGTTATTAATCCATATTTGGTAGTGTGATGTGCGAATGTTGGGAACAGTTTAGGAATTTCAATTGAACTTGTATGTCCGGGTAGAATTGACGCAAATCGAAAATATAAATTGGTCGAATAGGGAAAGTTGTTTGCTTTTTTCTTATTATTACTTTTATATTTCAGATAACAACGTCAGCTCACCATCAACGCCGAATTCATCGACGATTGGTTCATCGGGTCACAAGAATAGTCTCAAGGGTACTAAATTAGCGCGCCGAGCAAAATCTTTCAAGGACGATCTGTTTGAAAAGATTTCACTAATGCGAACACCCACAAACACGTTGGGAAGGTAATGTGTTTTTGTTTTGGATTATTAATTTGAGTTTTTATTTGTTTCTTTTTGATTTTGGTAGGCCACATTCCCCTCATAGTCCCCGAACCAAACACTCCAAACCTTCATCAAATGAAGATGGAGTTCGTTCGTTACAATCACTCGAGACGCACGTAAAGGACATACAAAATGCTTTAAAACACTTCCGAGATGTAATTTCAAAGAAAAAATTAGAAGTGTTGCCAGGCAATGGAACTGTGATTCTGGAAATGATTGCTAGCATGTATGCAGGTAGCATTAATTATCTTTTATTGAAATGCTGTATCGCTAGTTAAATATAATCTGGTTTATTTTTTTTAGTTATTCAAACATACACTCTTAAAGAGAACAGTAATGTCATGTTATCAGCTACGCGGCAAATGTATTTGTCCTTGGGAAAGCTGATCAAGCTTTGTGACGAAGTATTGCTCTGTGAAGAGGCAAATGAGTGTACATCATTAACTAAAGAAAATGTCAAAGAAGTCGTCGACCTAGTTGATGAAGCTGTGAAGGTTGTTTTTTTTTTTAACTTATATTGACTTAAAATAAGATGTTTACTAAAAAAAATATATTTTTATTTTATTTTTTTTTTAGAATTTAGTTGGCTTGGCTCAGCAAAAACTTAAAGAAAAAGAAGAAATTAATTTAAAATATGCAGCAACATCCTCAGAAAATAAAATCTCACCAAATAATCTTATGCGACCACCAGTTGAAATGGTTGGTCAGCGGACATCATTACCCGATATACCATTAACTCCCAAGTATGTTCAGTATAATATTTTATTTTTCTTAGAAAGAATATTAACTTTTTCTCTTGCAGAGATCGTGATATATTAGAAAAAGCAAATTCAAATCCTATACGTGCAACACACAGCACTGAGAGTATTTTGAGAGATTCTAGTCCACCTCCAAAACCTCCACTTCCAAATAGGTAAATTGATATACTCAATTCTATAGAATTAAAGTTTATGTATTTAAGAGAATCAGCAGTTGAATAAATGTTTGTTTCTGGCCTTGCATATGAAATCATTCGAAATAGCTTAAAAAAAGAATTGTCGAAATAGAATAGAATAGAAGAATTTTTTCAATATACCTATACGAGATAAAAAAGAAAAAAAATAATTAATAGACAAATTCGGTTTTGTCTTACTACTTCAGAAATAACGTTTCAAATTTGGTTAATTAGCTAATTAGGGACAAAATAGCATACATTTATTCGTGTCAAAAACATTCGACTTTCTTCAATGCTTTGTATTTATTTAATGTTGTATCAGAGGATATTTAAATTGCGAACTGGACCTTTTTAAAAGGAAATAATAAATCATTGGATTGCGAGTAAAAAAGCTTAGTTTCACAACAGTTTCAGTCAATACTATTGCAACTTTTACATTTTTCTTAGTCACTTTGTTTTCTGTAGAAAATTCAATGTAATAGTAAGTACAATAATGGTCGTTCTCATTATGAAGACCTGCTCAGATTCGTTAAGTTTGATTCTTTTTGGATGTTGCGCTTATCTACCTACTCAAAGCATACATTTTCAAATTAATTATCTATGTTTTTATGCCATTTCAATCTATAAATTTCAAAATTCTCCATGTCACCTATAATTGATTTTGTTCGACCTATAAAACACGCGTAGATATTATGAGTGTTATTTTTTTATAGTAAAATATTTAAATTTAAATCTTGCGGCACACTGTTGTTGCGGTTTTGTTTTCCCTTTTTGGCGAATTGAACACTGTTTAACATTTAAATTTAACTATGCCACTATATTATAATTATTTTCATTAATAAAACATGAATATTAATTGAAAGGCAATGGTAGAATCAATTTACATTTTTAGAATTTTGCAAAATTTAAACATCTAAAGACATACTTTTCCTTTTTTTATTTCTCTATGTACATAACACAATTTAAGAGAGGCTTATATCGACCACATAAACTTAGTCGATAATCGAAACTCGGAATTCAATTTTTCGATATGTTTTACAATTTTCTATTCGAAAAGCTTATTGAAAAATCAAAGAATTAGTGTTGCATTATTAATCCTGTAATGTTTTTTCTATAATACATAATATGCGGAATGGATTATTAAAATTTAACAAATATATTTATTTATTTCACAGATCCATTGGAGCTCCCCCCTTACCACCTAAACGACGTGGTCAACAAAGTCAAAACAATGCAAGCAGTATTAATTCTGAACTAGACTTCAGCTCAGATTTTTCTATGCTTAATTACGGAGTCGATCAGTAAATTAAATAAACTTTCTTAATTTAAAATAAAAAAACAACAATTCTTTCGTTTTTTAGTCTTTCAGTACGCTCTAGATCACCGGATGAAAATTCTAGTCAATGCTCGCTGGATTCAGCGTTGAATCATTCACGTGAAGAAGAGGAACTTAAAGCTCTTACAATGGAAACATCTTCCGAAGATCAATTTCTCGAAGATGATCCTGATAAGCTGCTTGCATTAAGTAAGTCCTTTAGATAACATAATCATAGATTTTAGTTGAGACAAAAAAGATAAGGCAAAATTATGCCAGCAAAAAACCAAATTTTCAGAACTCGAATGGTTATACTTTAACAACATAAAACACAATTTCCATTCATAGAATCACCACAAAACAAAAAGGACTCAGAAAAACTGGTCAACGCTGTCATGGAGAAGCCTGAAATGCGAAAAACCAACCGCCATTCAAACGAATCTGGTACATTTCTTGTTTTAAAAATAGCAGTGTTTTTCTGTTGCTCTGGTCTTTTTTCTTTATTTTTCTTTCTAATTGTTGACTTTTTAACTATTACACTTTTATATTTGTTTAGTTTAATATGCAATAAGACTCTTTCATAATCATTGCAGGGTTTGTTTCCATGCAGTCTATCCGCACAAGTACACAAAGTGTATCAAAGAGATCATCAGAATACAGTGTGCAACACAAATCCGCTGGGCAGTTTACTAGTGAAAATAGTCAGGAGTTAATTTCTTCACATCATCACAAAACTTTTGGTCGTTTTTCCAGTACTTCTCTGTCGGTGACGGCAAATAATCAAGCATCTTTTTCTGGGATCGAGACACAAAATGGAGTGATGAATTTTTCCAAAGCAAGTAGCGGAGCCAATGATGATAATCAATCAATAAGTAATAGCAGTGCTAGTCCGGATCACTTTGAAAGTTCAATGAAATCCGAGAAAATCATCAATGTTCAGCAGAGTATGTCTTCGTTGACCAAGACCAATAGTTTGGATATCTCATCTTCGGATGATATGTTCTCAACGTCTTTGTCTGACTTGGTTCCTCCAGCCTTGCCACCAAAAATTTCTAAGATCAAAGAAAAACATTTCTCGCAATATGACAATCTCGATGAGATCGATGATATTCACAGGTTTGTAAAAGTTAGATTCTCTCTTCTGAAAGTAGTTTTATATTTTTTTGTTTTATTTATTTATAGTATGTTTGGTGCTCAACATAACGATCTCCCTGAATTGCGCTCAAATCCACTCTATTTCCAATGGCAAAGCAAGCATCAGAGCTTAATTGACCCACGTCAGTGTCACAACTTCTCCATGGAGCCTAGTCTTGAGGAACCGCCACCCTTGC
The DNA here is from genome assembly GCA_963931855.1 of Philhelius festivus. Classification (NCBI taxonomy): domain Eukaryota; kingdom Metazoa; phylum Arthropoda; class Insecta; order Diptera; family Syrphidae; genus Philhelius; species Philhelius festivus. Next base: position 2,871,802 of record OZ007556.1, on the reverse strand, counting down.
CTATGAAGAAAAAGCACAGTAAGTCCTCAATGAGTTTAATTTATGTTATTTATGTTTTTTTTTTGTTTTTGTACTTGTATTCAATTTAGATCGAAGGTTTTAGAATCAAGTGGTAGGGAACTAAATTATTCTGTTGTTGTTAAACCAAATATTGTTATTAGAAAAACTCTAACGCATATGGTTTGTTTTAATGATTTAGTGTTTCAAAGTGTGGCCTTCTCGGGTAAGTTTAAGTGGTTCGAAAGAGTTGTATTTTGTTTTTTTTTTTAATTTTTGATTGTGTTTTTTATCGATTTTGATTTATTGAACAAATAACATAAGACTACAATAATAGCTTTTTGCATTTGATTATTAAATATGTACACACAAGAGTATGTATACAAATTTCTCGGCAAAACAGTCATTATTTCAAACAAACAGAAGACATACTTTTAAAAATTAAAACACGATAATATTACAGACAAGTTTAAGTATAATTTTTTTCTTGTATTTTATCAGTGTTAGCGTTTTTGTAGTATTTAATTTTTCTATTGTGAACTTTTGTATTCGAATGTTTCTATTTAGTAGCATTTGTTAAATTTCCTTGTATCTACTATCTATTTGGTTTAATTTATTTACTGGTGTCTTCTCCTAAACTAAGGGATCACCTCAAAACACTCACACTTTACTTCTAATCTACCGCAGACCAGACGGTCTGGTTTGTGGTTTTGAAATCAGGAATCTGAAACTAATAAAAAATTTGTACCTTGCGAAACATTTTAAATCATAGGGAGCCTTCTTGAAACATTTTGAACTGAAAATTAAATTCTATGCTAGATACACACGAGGCAACCGTTGCAGCAACACAGCCATGTTGAGGCAACCGTTGCATCATGTGTAGCTGTGTTGCCCAATGATTTTGTGTTGCTGCAACCGTTGCCAGAAATATAAACAAATTTTGATATTTTCGATCGGTTGCTCCAACTGTACTGTGGTTGCAGCAACAGTTGCCTCGTATGTAGTGAACAAACGAAACACGTTACATCACCACGTTGCTGCTACGGTTGCTTCGTGTGTATCTATACTTCATCCAACAAAAATATGCAGTACACGTCTAATGGGAGAGCTTATTTTTGCACCATACTAAATTGAAAGAACTCCTCCATAAAAAAGTGTTTGTGCGCCCATAAATTTTCGATTGCATCTGACGTAGGCCCGACGTCCTATTGACTGCACATCTGAGTGTGCACTGAATTGCTGTGGTCTATGACTGTTGGTGCTATTCAATTTCAACCCCCATTAAATATTGATGTGCGTTCAGAGTTACCCTTGTTCATTTCGTAACTTGTTCAGTTTTTTTTCCTTGGGTTTCTGTTGAGGTGCTTTTGATTTTAGAGCTTTAAAAAAGGGTCCATTTAAAATCAACACTACGATAACCGTGTGAGAGCTTTAATGAAGGACAGATTTATGCAATTCACTGTAGCCAGAATGCGAGACAAACGTACTATCTTGCCCACACTGCATATTTTTGTTGGACAGAGTATAGCATTAGGATTTTTTTTATTAAGTTAGTAATTTTTCGAGAGATCTTCCAGTTGTCGAAAAATAAAAGGTGTAGAGTAGGGGTGCTTCACAAATTCATATTTGTGTGTTCTTTGTGGATGACTTTTTTCAATATTATGATGTTTTCCTGGTCCCAAAGATATTACCAACATTTTTTAAATGTTATTTTAGGGGTCGCGAACATCGGCGTTTTACAAAATATTACTTTTTTAATAAATGCATACTCGAATATATTTTTTAAGTTTTAAAAATATTTGTGTCTGATTCCTCATTCTATTTCAAAAATTATAGTCATTTATAAAACTATCTAAATTTTTCTTTCGTTTTATACAATTCTTTGTCATTATTGATACGAGTATGTTGGTCATATTTTAATATTTATGTAGGTCAATTCAATTTGCAATCTATAGCATTTTTGCTAATTTCTCTTCTTTGTTTTGAACAAAAGAATTGATTGATTGAGATTCTATTCTTTAAATGTTGAAGCCCTATTCTGCTATTCATCGGACAGAATTTGCTTTAAATTTTCACTCATCTCGTCGATATTTTGCTATTCATTAGAAGTGAATCTGATTTACATCGATAATGTTAGTACTATTATGTATTATTCTCCCTATTCACGTGAACTCAATCGTCCCACACAATATAGTCCAACAATATCCTTATCTATTTCTATTATTAAACTTAAAATATTTAACCATAACAAATAATGGAAACTTCCAAACATTTTCTACTGAACAAATTAGTTTCAGATAGTGTGGTTCACCCGAGGTATGTATATGAGAATGCAAATGTAGAGTGAAAGAGAATCGAATGTACGATCAGCAGAATAGGGCTGCTGATTTTCTTTTCGAGTGAGTTAATTTGGCATACAAACAAATCTGATAATAAACTGAAAATTAAAGCAACAAAGAAGAATACGAAGAAGTTCTTATGTCCTTCCATTTTTTCATAGTTCTAAAGATTAATAATTAAAACTTCAAAGTATTCAAATTCACAATTGTGCTTTTTATTCACAATAATCCAAATAGGTACTAGTGGGTCAAGTTACACAAAACAGATTCTACAGTGTTTATACGGCATCTCGAAAATGAGTGACCATTTTATGTTATATTATTTAATCACTTCAAATGCATAAAATCTGTTTTTGTATTTTTTTGTGAAATGTTGGATTGGGAAGAAAGCATTAATTACATTAAAAAATTGGTAAAAAATTTCTTCAACCACTATCATATCGTTTTAAGCCATACGCAAACCGAAGTGATGGTGATGGTGATGGCAATTGCATTAAGCGCACGATAATAATGCGTTTAAATTTCTGCACACATCCATGTAATCCATGTATATTTTTTGTTGAAACAAATTTTTTTATTATTATTATCATTTATTACCAAACAAACATGATAATACTAAGTTAAACGAGTCTAGCTCTAGATAATAATGTTTGCTTTTTGATATTTTTTCAATATTTTTGGAATTAGCATTTAGCATATAGGATGTAGTTTTTTAGGGTTAAATTTCTTGAAATGGTGGTGGCGTCGATGATCGCAGCATTGGAATGTGTAAGCAACTCATATACCGCGTGGATGTGTACCATGAAATGAAATCAATTTAGCAGGTTATCAAAAATAAAACAAACAACACAATGCACTAAAAACAATTAATGACCGCCGACAGTTTTACAAGATTTTATTTTTAAGTAATTCACACAAAAAAAAAATCAATTTAAGCTCATCGGAGATCGCTATCCTACACACCGCGTTACCGAACTACATGATCTGCTCTATCCCATTGGTGATTTTATTGTTTATCACAAAGTATTATATGCTGTATTTTAGTGAAGCTTATTCGATTATGCTCATTTATATTGAATAGTAAAAACTTGTGCTTTTCTGACGCAAGAGTCAATGAGTGCGAAGGTAAAATTAGATCGCATTCTTTAAATTTGGAATAGGGGATAAACAGTCCACAACAGCCTTGCTGATTACTAATATGTATATAACAAGCCAGTCACCGATGGTGCTCCTTTTATTCTCGTGTTAAGATTAAGCGTAATATACAAGCAAAACAAGATTTTTGCTGCAAGCAGGCATTGCTGCCAGAACACTGAAATGCATTTCAATAACACAATTTCCACTTGCTTATTATTGTCTACAATTATTAAGTTTAATTTTTTTCTTCTAAGCTATTAACACAATAAATTGCGGGTTTCATAAAATACCATTACAGTGACCGCATCTTGGTGTACTATATCTATGACTTTATTTTTATATTTAAAAATACGTAATCCGTTTGTACTTTTTTAAGATTGTTTAAATAAATAATTTTGCTGAATTCACTAGATTTTAAGACGTTCACGACTGAGCAATTTGGAAAACGTTCAACAAGTAAAACTAAAGATTTTCTTTATAAAATTATGACAATTCGTGTGTATATATCTTTAACTTTACAATCTTAACATAAGACTTCTGCCCAGATATCAGACAGAAATTAATTCATAAATTCGACTACCAACTTCTCTTTCTACGAATTTCAAACTTTTAATTTTGTGGTTGAGCTCTACCAAAACTTATCTGACCTATTAACTATTATAACAGATAGTTTTGGTCTATAAAAAGAGTATTCTCATCATATAACTTGTATTCGCTATTAATTTTCACATATTGATTATAAAACAGCGAATTTCTTTCCCTGGGCATTGTATTTCAATTTCTACCAAAAATCGAAGCAAAACATTTCTAAATATTGCAAAGCCTATACCCAGAATATTGGTTAAGATACACTCTTTTGTACTTTCCTTGCAAGAAAACAAGTTCTTTGAAGTTTTATACAAGTAAGAATTTTTTGCACAAAACTAGCATTTTTTTAAGTATCCAAAAACTTTTGAAAATATCCAAAAACACAAAGTTAGCAAGCAAGTCCTGAACGTATTAATAAAGCTTTGAATTATGGTTGGTTTTAACTACATAATGTTTATAATTATCTTTCTAACAAATTTTTTAAAACATTATTTCAGTTTTGGCTTACATGGAAATCTGTTCGGCTACATCAAGGTCAGTCGAACAGCACCGCCATTCGATGCACACGTACAATTTAAATCGAAACATATCACATAGCCAGACTATGAAGTATGTAAAAATAAAATACAAGAACTTCAAAGATCCCAAATAATAATGGCCTACATTTTCAGTTTATCTCCTGTAAGTAAACCCCTAGCATCACAGTCATCACTGACATCATCACCAATCAATGAAATACCTCCAGCACTGCCGCCAAAGAATAAACAACGGATTCGATCGACTCCTACTCCAACAATAATCACAACACCACCACAAAGTCCTAAGCCTGCTATGGCTTCGGAAATATTTCAAGAAGGTGGTCGTATAGGTCGTGTCATAACATCTGCAGCTGGTACAGAAATGTCTACTGTAAACGAAGAGGGTGTAGATGAGGAGTTTCACAGTGCGAGTAGTGATCTTAATCCTATGTCAGATGAGAATGCATGCGAACAGCAAGAAACCGATAAGGATTCACCAGTTTCAAATCTAGATAACACCAATGAAGAGGATGAAGGAATTGATGTTATTCTGCGAAATAATTCATATAATAAGAAGGTAATATTCAATATGAAATACAAATCTAAAACTAAACGTTTTCAATTTGAAGGACTGTTCACCAACAAATTCAGTAAACAACGAGGGTTTGCCCAATCTAATAGAAGAACTTGATATTTCAGCATATATGAATTTCAAAAAAGACATAGAAGATGGTCCCGAAGTTAAGGGTGGCTATCTAGATGCTCTTATTGTACATGCTTGTAGAGTTCAGAAAAACTCTGATAATGGTAAGAATACATTTAAGACACACAAACATTGTACGACACCGAAACCTACAACCATAGTAGTATACCCAAATCACAATTATGCTATTTTTTAAGCTTTTCTTCTTTCTTCTTCTTTTCCATTTCCATTTCACTATACTATCTATTTTAACGCTGCTTTATCAGCAGACGAAAAAGATGGTAAGAGATATTTTTATGAGTACATCTCAAAATGTTCATAATGGTATAGAATAACAGGGTTGGTCATAAATAATGAGTTCTATTAATGAAGAAGACCAATTAAAATAATGAGAATGTCGCATTTAACGTATCGCATCACATTATTTTAGAAAGGATTGTTTTTATAACTGTGTTGTATGTATATTTTTTTTTAAATTGGATTTAGAATGCCAAAAACCGAAATAACCCATTTAAGTATTTGAAATCTCCAAAAAACTAGTAATTTCTACACAATTACAGGCTTTAAAAAGAAGTAATGTCGATCTATTTTGAAAAAAAAAAAAATGTTTTTCGACTACCTGATTTTGGCAGTATCTTTCATTGTGGATTCCTGCAATAAGGGAAGCATGCAAAAACAAAATCAAAATCGTTTTATTGAACATATTATATACAATTTGACTTACAACTAATAAGAGAATATGATAATTTACATTTGTTGGCCCATAAGAGGCCTCACTATATATAATCACTTTAGTTTAAAAAGGGTGTTTATTCTCGATTGTCAGTGGTGATTTAGCTCTAGGTTGTGGGTAGGCAGGCTGACCCAATGTCAGCGCAGAACGAGACTACTTCCCCGTTGTCCAAGATTACGTTATCATCCAGAAATTCCAGCACACTGAGGTACCTCGGTTCGGCACGTCGTTGTTCAGTGGTCATCCTTCTCATAAGCAGATTCGGACGGCCATCAGAATAGAAAGCCAAGGGGCTTTTAAAATCATTGGTCCAGCAGAGCCATGATGAGCTCGCGAGCCTGAATGTCACTCTTATCTGGGTTTCTAAGGCCAAAATATTCGCAAAGTTATTCCTCAAAGACCTTAATGATCTATCTGAACTGAAAATAAAAAACTTGATCTCTTATTTTAACACGACTAAGTGGCTCCGAGACGAACCTCGAAGACTTATATAATGGGTACTTCTCGGTGTTAAGACAGCAAGCTAGCGACCTTCAGGTAGAGGGGAGCTCATTAATCCCTCATCATGTGGTCATGTGTGGATTACCTCTTGGCATAATGGTTAGTGCTTTGAACTACCACGGAAGGTCTCGAGTTTCTCAGCCGTTCCAAAAAAGTTTTCTGCGGTGTACTGCCTCTTGTGAGGAATTGACAAATCCTCTAAGAGTATAACAAGCTGTTGCACGACCAAATTTATCTATTTATTTATCATGTGGTTTATGGTTTTTGGTCTGCTTTATTTATTTAAATTGTCTCCAGAATAATAAGAAAAATAAATAATGATACTAACACGAAATTATACGGAAACAAAGTCAAAAAATCATTAGAAATAAATAAATAAATAAATAAAAATCGCATTCCTTTATGCACGAAAAAAAATTCAATTCCTTACTTTTACTACTTTACTTTTATTGACCTGCAATATCCCATGAGGTGACGTAATTTCTCATCGTCATGTGGTTTCAATAGCCCACCTCTAGTCTAGACTTAAAATAATGTTTATATCCATAATGAAAAAAACCCTATCTGCCGCCAAAAAAAAACAATCATTTCGTTTCGAATTCATACGTGCATTATAAAATTTGCAAAATATATCATTTATTTAGGAAATGCACTCATTATTTATCGCCCTCCCTTTATCAAGCTTTAAGAAAATTGTATTGTAGTGTTCCGGCTTTGCACTTCACTTTTTAATTCAAATTATTTTGTTAATTTGAATACATATTCTTACCAAAGATTTTATATTTCAGCTTTTTGTGAAGCATTTATCACAACATTTAGAACTTTTATTCAACCACTGGAACTGATTGAGAAGCTTACTCGCCGTTATTCCGTGCTCTTTTGTCAAATGAATAATGACCAGAAACAAAGGGCTGCTAAAGAGACATTTTCTCTTTTAGTTCGAGTTGTAAATGATCTAACGTGAGATTCATTTTTTCTAATAAGAACTATGTTTGACAATATTCAATTATTTATAGGTCAACGGATCTTGTCAAACAACTATTAGAGATTTTGATTGAATTCGTAAACCAGCTTGTGTGCTCTGGTGAATTGTATATGGCTAAATTGCTCCGAAATAAAGTTGTAGAGAAGGTAGAAGACATTATTTTATATAAATTCTTAATATTAACTAACTTTTTTTTATTTATATTTAGGTTATGACATACAGAGAGCAAAAACTGTATAGCAGTTACTTATCTGAACAACGATGTATCACAGCAAATCAGCCAACATTGCTAGATTTAAAATCATTAGAAATCGCCGAACAAATGACTCTGCTTGATGCAGAACTATTTCAGAAAATTGAAATACCCGAAGTATTATTGTTTGCCAAAGAGCAATGTGAAGAGAAATCACCAAATTTAAATAAATTCACGGAGCACTTCAACAAGATGTCCTATTGGGCGCGATCTAAAATTCTTATGCAGACAGATGCCAAAGACAGGGAAAAGCATGTGATTAAATTTATTAAAATAATGAAACATCTGCGCAAGATGAATAACTATAATTCGTATTTGGCTTTGTTATCGGCCTTGGATTCGGCGCCTATAAGAAGGTAGATGTTTTGCTTTCATAAAACAACCATTCATAGTATATTTATAAAGACCATTAAACTTCTTTTTCTGTTATTTTTTGTAATTTAATTAATTAAGATTTTTCATTTCGTTTAGACTGGAATGGCATAAAACAATAACTGAAGGATTAAAAGAGTATTGTGCTCTAATTGATTCTAGCTCTAGTTTTAGAATCTACCGTCAAGCATTAGCCGAAACCAATCCACCGTGTATCCCATACATGTAAGTTAATTTAATCATTTAAATGAAGAATATCTTCCAATTATTTTTTCCTAAAAGTGGACTTGTGTTACAAGATCTGACATTTGTACATGTGGGAAACCCAGATTATCTTAAAGACGGAATTATTAATTTTTCCAAACGTTGGCAACAACACAATATTATAGTCAATATGAAACGTTTTAAAAAATGGTAAGTTAAAAAATATTTATTTATTTATTTTTCAAACTGTGTTAGAAAATTAAATTTTGCCTTCTTCTAGTGCGTATCCATTTAAACGTAACGAACGAATAATCCGTTTTTTTGAAAACTTCGAAAATTTCCTTGGCGAAGAACAAATGTGGCAAATTTCAGAAAATATTAAACCTCGCGGAAGAAGAGCACCACAAAATTAAACCAAACTTGCAAACATGTTTAATCGTCAATCTAACAAATAGATATTTTTTGTTTTGAGATAAGCAACTAATTTACACAACGAAAAAGCGATGTGGTGAGGCAGCTATTAACTGCATTTGAGACCAAAGCCAACCGAACAAACATAAACGAATTATACCAAAATTTAAACTAAACAAAAAAAAACTATTTCTTCCCAACCCTCGCCCCATAATAATAATCATGTACTTTAAAAACAAACTACTGTCCCCACATAGTATACTTGTATAGAGTTAAAACGTCTGAGATAACGTGTCTGGGAAACGCCACTTATGAAATGTAACTCTTATGTGGTCTACCGAGCGTGTAAGAAAACTAACTAAAAACTAAAAATGAAGACGTGAAATTCTATTAATTATTGTTAAAAACTATTATTAATCAAATCATTATATAGAAAAACAAGACTGTCTTAACAATTAGGAATTAAAACAAACAAAACATATATATATATATATAAAAATATTATTGTATGTATGACGATATTAATTGTTGGAAATTAAGCACATGCAATTTTATGCTAATGATTTTTCTTCATGCACAAACAATCCAGTCGAAATGTGATTTTTTTAATCACCTTATCTTTCGCAACTGACTTCCTTCATTTCTTATTTTTTTTCGTATACACGCACAGGCAATGAATTTAATTTTATTAAAAAAAAAAACAGAACTAATTTACTTACCGTTAATGTTCACTAAAAAACTATATATGATAGACCAACAAAGTGCAATCTTATATCTATTTTTTGTTTTGTTTTGAGGTTTTTTCTTCAGCACGAGTATGCTTTAAAAAAAAAGAGATTATTTTGTTTACATTATATATACATATACATTTGTACAGTACCGATCAAAAGATTGGTTACGATTAATAAAAGAATGCATTTATTCAAGTTTGTCAGGGTAATTTTAGGATATATGTAACATGTTGTATTGCAGATTGACAAAGTTTTTTTTTGTAATTTCTGTCTATTGATACGCTTGATAAATCGACTCACAAATTGCAGACGTTCTTTCAAATATGTTTTTTGTTAACTTTGTTTCGATTGCCAAAAAAGTTCAATGAAAATGTCTCCATCGGAAACAAGAAGCGGCCATTATATTTTTGTAAAGCTTGGAAGTGTGTTTGGAATCATTGTCATTTTGTAATCTTGAGTCATAATCAGAGCTTTTTGAAGAATTTGGTGGTAGTGCTCTTAACGCATAATACTTTGTATTCTTACCAATTTTACAATCCTACTATAGCTTCGACAGCACAAACTTTGTTTCAGTGAACGAATAATATTCGTAGTTGGTAAATAATGACAAACCGTTTTGAAAGGTCAATGTTGGCAGCGTATTTTCTTAAAAACATTCAAATGCCAAACCTAATTTTTCTGAAAATATAAACAAAATCTTATTTTTTCCCTTATTTGACTAGTTGCCATTCCCATTAATGAGCAGGAACAATGCGTTTTTTCCTAAATCGTATCCAAATGATGATCAATGCTGTATACAAAAATAAATATAAAAATTATACACATAGAATGCATGCCAATGTGTTAATATGCAAATTTACAAAATTAAACTAAAATATGTAAGAAAAGTCTGTAATAATTGTAGAAAAATCATTAATCTATACACAACTATCTTACATTAGACAAAACAAAAAAAGTTTTAAATCACAAAACAAAAAAAAAAACTTATCGAAATTCTGTGCTAAAAAAAAAAAACAAAAACAAATTATTAACTTTTATTATTATTAGTAAACTTTTAAATTTTACACCAGAAGTAAACATTTATCTTTATAAATTATAAGTGTATAAATATTTTTTTAAGATGCAATTCTAAAAAATAAGAAATTAGTTTAAGGTTTTAAATATATATGTATCTGTTTTTGTTTTATTTATATTTTACTTAATTTTTTTTTTTGCATTATCAATTAACAATTTTGTTTGTAATTTTCTTTTAATGAATTTATTATTCACCGGTCATGCTTTTACATTATATATTATTATTATTACTATTAACATAAATGCCATACCTATATACATATAACATATACTATATATATATATTTTTTATACATACTTTATCGTGTAATTGTATTAAATTATTTTTACTTTGTCGTTATTTTTATGTATAATAAATCGTTGTAAATACTAGAATCGGTACCTTTAATATTTTTTAATATTCTGTTTTAATTGTTTGTCTCTGATTTTATAAATTGAAAAAGAAAAACAACAAAAAATAGTTTAACTCTAAAGAATACAAAACAATATATTATACAAGAAAAATGTGTCTAGTTCTTATGTAATATTAGGGTTTGCATTATGTATTATATATAAATATATTAATAAACAATATTTAATATTAACATCGCTAATTTTGATTTATTATCATGATTATTATTGAATAAATACATAAATATCACTATGTTTTACACTAAACTATCGTAACTAAACACAACACCCACACACTTTGATTGCTTCATGTGTGTGCTAAAAGGTCGAGTAAGTGAATTGTTATTATTTTTTTTGTCAAAGCCGAGATACAACAAACCGGAGAGAAATAGATCAGCATGTGTTTTATAAAAAAATAATTATGAAGTAGTTTTTTGTATTGATGATGATGTTTTAAGAAAAATAATAAAAATGATGTATCTGTGAACCCTATGTAACAATCCTAACTTATTACAAATTCAAATAAAGAAACCATAATATCGATGTTTTAAATTTATGTTGGCTTTCAATTTAGCAATAACTGACCTATATAGACTTTCGTCTTTCTTGTAACAACTGAAATTTAATTTTTGCCTCAAAATGGGGTATTCTAAAAAAGTGATGAGTATGTATTTAGAATACAATCCAATTATTGCATTTCATTATTTTAATATTAAATGATTTTAAAATTAATTTTTAAATTTTATTCATCTTAAAAAAAAAGTTTTAAATATTAAATTAGAATTGCATTACAATGAAAAACCGACTTCATTTTCTACTTGGGTTATTTTTAACATTGGGTTCCGTATGTTCAAAGTTTAAAGGAGTCGGATGAGTCCCATTAGTGAAAAATGCGAACCCCGAAAAAAAGTATCATTGCTCCCGTCGTCGTACTAAAAAAAACTTGCTACGAAATTCGGAGTTCGTGAATAGTGGTATCACTAGCCCCGAAAGAATAGGAAGTTGGACAGTTTTTTTCTACGAACAGTTATTTTGATCGGAGCTCAACTTAAAACGAAACACAAATAAAATAAAGCGAACGAAGATAAAGGGCAGGCAAATAAAATATATAAAAACAAGTTTTATTATTGTTTTCATTTATGTAAATTTGTTTATATTTTTTGTTTTTTTTTTTTGAAGGGAAAATAAAGTAAATACAAACAAATATTGGTATCCTCCTTCCGTAATTAATGTCATTTTTAATGTTTGTCTTCTTCGCGTGTTTTATACATTTATTACAAAAATTGCAACGGCAATGGCTTCCATTTTTAATGACCAAAAAAATTAAAATCAAATCAAAAGATGAATTACGAAAATTTATTTTTCACATTTTGACGCAAATCAACTGATTTTGAAACTCCGAAATTAGGACAACGCTGTTTTGATTTCGTTCGGGGCTTATGATGTAAATTTTTTCGTATTCGTAGCGTAATAAAATTTTCGGGGACTTGATACGAGGGAGTTTGTGATAGGGGTGAATATTTCTTCGAAGACCCTCTCTAAAATTTTTGTGAAGGCCAAGGCAATGTCGTTTTCACTTCGCCCACCGGTGTATTCCGTCTAAACAGCTCAGAAGACTTTTTTGTTGTGGATGAATGAGCTGTTAAGTTGTAAACCTTCAGTTTTGAACAATATAATATAGGACCACTTTCAGATCTTGGACATAATATAACATTTTGCAGATCAAAAGTTAAAATGGGAATGCGTGATTCTTTATCATAAGCTTTTTGTTCTCTCATCATCTTCTTTAAGTTTAAGTGGACCTCATGTTTATATAAATTTTCCACTTAACGCATCTTTTTTTCTTGCTGCATTATAGGCCTCACATTGGCCACATTTATCCGACTTGGGATCAAGAACAGTATCTTTATATAAGTTATACATTTTCGTTATACATACATATTTAAGTTTGGATCTAAATAAAGTTTATTTGTTTTGGCTCTACAATAATGCAACTCTATTTTGGGAAAAGATCGTATATGCTCTTTTATTTTTGCAACCCTATTTTCGCTAATTCATTTCACAGACTTAACTCCTCGTTTGTCTTTTTTGGCCATACCAGATGTTACATCTTTTTCGGGCGCAATATAAACAGATTTTTGGGAAATAGAAAATGTTTCAAGCCAAAGCGAATTACACACCTGAATCTTGTTTCCAAGTACTTCAAAAAAATACCCAAAAGTGAAATTTCGTCGAGAAGGAATTGTTTTTTTGTTTTTCGAAAAGTTTCCATTTTAGTTGTGGATTTTAAAATAAAGTTAGTTTTACCATCAAGATTTAACAAATACAAGGATTCAAAAAGTTGCTTACGTTCTGACGTTGTCAATTTCTCGGCACAGTAGACTTGCAATTAAGTGCGGTATTACACAGCGCATGTATTTAATGCGCAGTTCTCGGTTATTTTGTTTTCCACTGTCATTCGGTGATGCGCGCATTATTACACGGAAGACTTTTTCGATTTTTGAGTCTTGTGCATTATTTGACAGCTATCTTTTATTTCAATTCTCGTTGTTCGTTCGGTGTTCGGTTTAGTCATTAAAAAAAATAATTAAAATACAAAAATGGAATCAGGGAATGATTTCAACAATTTATTAGATTCATTTCATAGATGAAAATCAACTCGCATGTTAAAGCTTTAGTCCATTTTATTTAATTTTCATTAGCAATAGCCATATTAGAGATGTTTGCTTAACAAAGAAGAAAAACGAAGTGAAGCAAATTCGAAAAACAACGGAGAAGGAGAAAGAGAAACGTCAAAAACATGCAAGGAATATCCTACCCGTGCATGTCGAGAAATCTTTCTTTCTGTTTCATTTTTTTTTCTTTCTTTCTCTTTCGCACTTCATTCATGCAAGACTCAACATGCGCTGTGTAATACCGGACTAATTAAACAATTTTTGTCGTTTTAATTACTTTTTTTTGGTACTGTTTTTCCCCGCCTGATTTCTTCTTTTTAAAATGTCTTTTTTTGACAAGCTCGGCTTGCGGTGAAGAATTATTTTCATCTTGCACATCTGGAGTGGATGTACAGCAGGGCTCGGACTTAGGTTTTAAATTTTCGAAGTAAATACAGAAAAAAACTGAAGTAGATCCAAAATTTTCGAAGTAGCTTTAGGAAATTAAATTATATAAACATAAAATATAAAAGTAAATTCAGACTTTCAAAAAAATAGTAATTAAATATAACCCTATTGTTCTAAAATCGCGAGCTGCGTTAGATGGCGATTGTCGAAGGATTCGAACAAAATGTAAATATGTAATAGTTTTAGAACGTTATATTTCAGTATCTCTTATACATCAGTTAACCTTATTAAGTTATTTAATAGAATTTATTGTTTTTATTAACTCCTATTATAGCAAAGACAAATTTTATCTCTACAATTCTAATCTCTACAAAAACTTTTCCAAATGCCGTGCAAAAGTTTGAATTTGGGGAAATAAAAAATCCTGTCAAGTATCTATTAAACAAGAAATATTCATAAGAAAATATAAACAGTTTGTTTAGAAAAATGTCTGAAGAGTCTGATTCCGAATCACAGACGGAAATTATTAAATCCAACGAATTAAAAAAGAAAAATGATTTATACACGTCGTGAGCTCCGTCGACGAAAGATTCTGGAGAATGATAATGTAGGCTCAGCAAATTGTGTGGTGTGATTCTTGAACATCTATAGCAAATAATAGTGAGTGATCGAATTAAAAAAAAGTCCATATGATATTATACAACTTTATCTCTTTGTCCTTTTCTTAACCACAATAGCTCAGAAAAAGTTAATTTTGTATTAAAAAATTATTTTTTTTTTTTAAATTCACTCAGTTTGTTTATTTTTTGTTAATTACATTTAGTATTCTTTTTAAGGAAAAAAATATTTTTTTAAGAAAATGAACTGGGCTTTAATAATAAGTGAAAAAAATTAATACTCATTAACGTGTTTTTTTGAATAAAATGATATCAAAGTGAAAAAAACTACTTAAAAAACGAAAAAATTGGGTTTGATGCAAAATTGCGGAGAAACGGTTGTCCGCAGAAAAAAAAGTCTTTGGACAAACTAAAACTGTAATAAATTCTTGATTGGTTGTAAAAAAAATCTTACGAATCGGACGTAGTTTGGCAAAGATAAAGCCAGTTAAGGGAAAAATCATAAAAACCGTTATAACTCGAAAACGGGACGAAAACGAGAAAATGACCTCTTAAGTTTTTCGACTTAAAATAACCTCAGGAATCCATGATTTTCATTTAGGGCGGTGACTATGGGACACCCTGCATATACATATTAATCAATTTGATTTATTTAGGATGCAACAATCATAAATTAAAACCGCCTCTGCTCTTCTTGGAACCACCAACTAAATTTGAGAAAATCTTATATCCACCCGAATGCATATAATATAGGTTTACCAAGTCCTTTAAACTTACTTAATACTTGTTTTTGTTTTTAATTTAATAATAGGTGTGTTTTTTTTACAGCTTTAATAGGCGACGATAAATAAAACGCATCGGGGCATAAAAAAATCTAGGCAGCACTGTGCTGTGGAATGGCATTTTAAAACAAAACAAATCTAATCTCTTTCTCGTATCTTCTATCGAACATTTTTGACATTTCCATCCTTCGTCGCTATCTTTCACCATAGAATAAGAAATACTTCTTATTCAACGTCTTTCACAAAGTAGAGAATGGACAAATTTTTATAAACAAGAAGCACAAAATCGTAATTAACAAAAAAGTAAAATCCTAATCAAAAACATTAAAAAAAAAAACAGTTTCGAATTTTTCCATTTGAAACTAGATATTTATTTTGGGCGCAGCTGTCAACTGAATAAAAAAACAATTTGTTTTCTTTTACCTGACGTTTGTATACAATTCATCGCTTTGGGAGCACAGTTTTAAGCCTCGATAAAAATTATGCCCCGAAAATTCTCGGGGCATCGCTGATGCCCATAGTCACTTAGTTGTTGTTGCATTTAACATGTGAATTGTTTGCCACAGGCATCGTTTTTTTATCTTTGCCTATTGAAAATGTAAAAAAAATACACCTAATGTGTGGAATAAAAAAAAAAAACATGGCTAAAATTAAAGTTCTGAATAAAATTGTTGGGTTAAGGATGTTGGGGGTTTTCCCAAATTAAGGAAGTTGGGGATTTTCCCAAATGTTGCTCACAACGTTTATCTTTTATCTGAAATTCAATAGGGGTATTCCCGTTTTGGTGCAACGAGCCTAGTACAAATGCGAAATTTTATTATTTTTTAGTAGACCGTGAACGCACTTTTTCTCACTGTTTGCAACACTGAAGTAAATTTTAAAATGAGTGGCATTTGTTTTTTGTTTTGAAAATTTAATTTTTATAAGAATTGAAGTTTGTTCAAGTTTGTTGAAGATGTCAAAAAAAAAAAACAGAAAAAGAAAATATCAGAATTTTTAATAGAAGATGCTGCAGATAAAATTATGTGGATCGAAGGTATCAAATAAAATTCAGGCCGAAAATCATAAAAAAGCTACATACATAGATGCATATATATTATATTTTCGGAAAATGGGGTTTCCCTTCGGCGGCGCTTCTTTTTTTCTCTTAGGTCCATTTAATTTAATAAAATTAAAAGAACAATAAGATATTTCTTTCGGCTTCCAAAGACTTTTAAATTTTAAAAGCTAGTGGCTCTTGCTGAGCTGTCAAAAATGCGACTGCAAATTTTACACCGTTGTATTTTACTGTTGCAATAGGTTTCGGGTATAGCTAAAGTGCGACACTATTGCAAAATTGCACTCCGTATATTTTGTTTTTGTAGTGTTGTAAGATTTTGCACTTCTGCATTTTTACAATGATACTAGACCTGTTACATTAGATCGTGAATACCCCTAATATTTACTGTTGCAATTCATTAAAAAAAAATCTAAAATGTAAAATGAGAATTCGATAACGTTATTTTATTGCAGCAAGCATCAAAATTAATGATGCGCTCCAAAACTTCATTTAGGAAAACGCCCGTTGACTTGTGATTTGGGACTACATATTTGTATTCGTTTTTTTCATGACTCACGGCCTTTATAGCTGGCTTGTGGAAGGCGCGGTCAATGAAATGTTTAATTATTTTTGATATAAAAACAAATTATTTAATGTGATATTTTTAATTGGGTCATTTATGATACAGAAAAGCCTCCTAGCAGATGCTGATGTCTATATTAACAAATATCGTTTGAGAGCCTACCTACTCGGCTCTCAATTGAAATCGACGGCATCTTTGACTTCTCCCAAGTTAAACAGTCTTGGAGTGGAATCCTACAAAAGTGGTTGATGCCTTTTTGGATTTGCTCTTTGCTTTTGAGAGAAGCATCAACAGCTTTAACATGAAAAGCAGTCTTGAAAAAAATTACTCTCGGAACAGGCATTATGGAGAATCGTATGTGTATTCTACGAGTGATTTTTCTTCTTCGCCCTCGAAATTAAAAAAAATACTTATCAACTGTCACATTTTTGCCGAGCTGCAATATAAATTGGAAGGCTGGAAGAAATACTGGAACTGTCTGAGAAATTTTTTTTTTTTTTATAATCTACACACGCTCAAGGGAATATGATTACCCTTTACTGGCTGAACACAATGGAGACGGAGCTGCAACTGGAGCTGCAACTGGAATAGCTGTCAAAATATTCAATACACGTAAATTCAATGTTACGAACACAACACAACGCAACTGCAGTCGGTGCTGCAAGAGTTGGCGAACTTTTAACTTTTTCGTGCAGCATTTTTGACATTTCAAATTTTATATATCTGTCTGTGATTTTAAGTGTTGTTTTGTTGTATTGTGATTTCGTGGTTAAATTTTAATTAAAATAATGGACGAAAATCTTCAATTTCAGTGTCCATTTTATAGTTTCAATTACTTAAAATATTTACAATTTGCCAAAGATTCAACACCTGACCCAACAAATGACAACAAAACAATGAAAGCTGTACAGCCTCATTGTGGGCACATAAAAAAAAGTACGTACGACACTTTTTGACAGCTCTTCCAGTTGCAGCTGCAGCTCCAGTTGCAGCATTCTATTGTGTTCAGCCAGTTAAATGTTTCAACACAGCGTGGGCGTGAAGTTACGGAAGAGAAAGAAGGATAGGAAAGATACAGTGATCCACAAAAGTCTGCGTACAAGGAAGAAATATTTTTAAAAACTGCTGTTATTCACAAATTTAAAGTGATTTGTTTAAAAAAAAAAATATTTTTTAATAAAGAAATGTACAAGGTTTTTATTTTCAACAAAAAAAAAATTAAAACAATTATTCATAACAAGAAGAAATTAATAACAACAAAATAAACCTCTGAAATTCTTCCACAAAAGTCTGCGTACAGCTGTAACAGAAATTGAAAAAAGTTAGTTAATATAGACAAATAATAATTTTTTTGTACTACTTTCGCTGGTAATATTTTGTCGGATACCCTTTTAGCCTTATAACTTCTTTTAAACGGTTTTGCATTGACCCTACCAGTTTTTCTGTATAAGAACTATTGATCTTACTCCTTTCAAGCAACAAGGCTTCTTTTAACTGCGCCTTTTTGCGGATATCGTGGGTTCGGATCTTTTCCAATTCATCCCAGCAGTGCTCGATAGGGTTAATATCTGGACTCTGTGGTGGGGTTCGTAGCAGGTGGGGAGGGTTATATGCCAGCCACATGCGCGATTATGGGCGGTATGTTTGGGGTCATTATCTTGCTAGAAGTTATAGTTATTGGATATACCCAGAATTTCAGCACTTGTTTTCAAATTTCTTTTGAGGATAACGATGTATACATATTGATCCATTGTTCCTTCTATTACTTTCAGCTTACCGACTCCTGAAGACGTCATACAACCCCAAACCATAACACCTCCACCACCGTGCTTGACAGTCTTAATTGTGCACCTGGGATTAAGAGCATCTTTTGGTCGTCGCCACACCCTCAAACGACCGTCAGAACCAAAAATGTTTTATTTTGATTCGTTGGAGAATATAACCTTACGCCAGAAATCCGGAGGCTTGTTAACATACTCTTTTGCAAATGCTAGCCGTTTCTTTCTCTTTATTTTACTGACCAATGGTTTTTTCCTGGGTGTGCGTGACTTAAACCCCTCTTGAACAATAGCTCTTCTTACCGTTTCTGGATGCACTGTATTGTTGTTATATATTTCGAGCCGTGTGCTTATCGTCTTAGCCGTTATAAAGTGATCTTGCTCCACCATTCGCTTGATCACACGCTTATCCCTTTCGGAGAGCTTCGAAGGTCGGCCTTATCTTGTCTCCGATTTGATCTGTCCTGCGTTTCTAAAGCGATCTACCGTTCTCTGTATCGTTGACCGAGCTCTTCAGGTTATTTTTGATATTTCACCATACGACTTTTTTTGTTTAACGTAAAGATTAATAAATCAACTGCTGCTCACTCAAACTTAACTCTTTATTTGCCATTTTTTGCTTTAAAAACAAAAAAAAAAACCAAATACAATGATTTGCAATACGCGTTTAGAACGATTAAAAATAAACAAACAATCATATTATGCAAAAACAAATTTATCGATACTTAAGGAGAGTGTAATGCAAGAAATATTCACCTGTACGCAGACTTTTGTGGAAGAATTTAAGAGGTTTATTTTGTTTTTATTAATTTTTTGTGATACGAATATTGTTTTTTATTTTTTTTTGTTGAAAATAAAAACGTGGTAAATTTCTTTTAATGAAAAATACCTTTTTTTTTAAATAATTCACTTTACATTTGTGAATAACAGCAATTTTTAAAAAATATCTTCCTTGTACGCAGACTTTTGTGGATCACTGTATGTGGCACGATGTTCTGAGAAATATAAGACATTCAATAATATTACAACTACTATGATACTATGATAAATTTACAAAACCATCAAAAGATTTCATGTATATTTCTTTTGTTCTCGTTTGTGATTCGCGTATTGCAAGTTATTGTTTACGTTTGCAATAATATGGGGTGACATTCTGTATGGCAAAAGCGAACGAACGTTTTCGTACGTGCGAACGGTTTGCTTCGTATTTGCTTTCGTTTTTGAAAAACGAACGATCGCTTTCGTTTCTTTTTTTACAGAATCTGACCCATGTTTGTTGAACTCATCAGTCATCATCGTCCTCATCAGATAAAATATTGAATAACAACTCAAAATTGTTTTTGTTCATTTTTAAAACTAATTTATAACAAATTAAAAGTTCAGAGCACGGAATTAGTTGTTTCTTGGTTTCAGTTGTCAACAAAACAATTGACAGGACAGGCCTTTAGCCCGGTCAAAATAGACATTCAAGGTTACATTAATTCGCACAAAGCTGAAAATTGGCATGAATGTTGAGAACACTATTACAAACAATTTGTCAAAAGTCCCCATCGATCCGACGTGTGCAAAAAAAATTATTCAAGGTCAAATGTTGCAAATTTCGGTTTTTTGCATTTTTCAGCTGAACGGCAAGTTTTATCATAAGATAGGTGAGACAAAAATTATTCATCATACAATTATCTATAGAAATTGTCTTAACACTTTTTCTCCTAAGAATCACCATTTTGGAGATATAGCGAATCAAAAAGTTGAAAAAAAATTATTCAAGGTCAAATGTTGCAAAAATCGTTTTTTTGCATTTTTCAGCTGAACGGCAAGTTTTATCATAAGATAGGTGAGACAAAAATTATTCATCATGCAATTATCTATAGAAATCGTATTAACACTTTTTCTCCTAAGAATCACCATTTTGGAGATACAGCGATGTTGAAAAATGTGTGTTCTTCATAATATGTATGTCAATTACCGTTATATACATTACACAACGGTAATACAAGTAAAAATATTAGTTTTCGTGGCGTATAGATACATATTATACAATTCTAAAGCCAGATATACACTGTTCAAATGCATGACAAGCACGCGCAAGTGTATTGGTGAAAAAATCACACGTATAGATTGGATTTAGGATTAAAGCAAAATGAAAATCTTTTGAGTTTCTTTCAATCTAGCGTCCTGCATTGAAGTAGTGTATATGCAAGATTGATGATTGACCATGCATTTATTGGTTCATTTGCGTATAGTTCGTTGAAGAGATGAGAACACAGTACAACATAAGCACTGATTGAAATATTAAAATAGTAAACAAAAAATGTATGATGAAATGGACAGACAAAATAAAACAAATTACCTACTCGGATAAAATTGAAAAAATCTCAAAGACGTTCTTATATTCACAATTTCGCCGAAAAAAAACTCACAAAGCGCAACGTCCTCTCACCACACCGTCCATGTTAAAATAAAAGATTGAAGACTCATGCTTGGTGTGTGTATATGCAACTTTAATCCGAATTTTCGAATACACTTGCACAATGTATATTTGGCTTAAGAATATAAACTCGAAAGAAAACCCAGTCCCTCATTTTATGTGACCGTACGGCCTTGAGCAGCATCTGTCTGCGACGCTCACGCTCGTATACCAGCTCCGTTTCTAAGGGCCCAAACAAAATAGTATTAGTCCCAAGCGTTCCTTCGTAGTAAGAACAAGTAGTTATTGCAAACAGAATTTGTGCAGTTTCTTGTTTGTAAACATTTGGCGGAAAAAGTACACTCGGAAGAGTACCATTACCGTAGTTAAAAGACGTCACGAACAAGAACAAGCTGGTACATCAATAATAAGTCCTCCTCGTACTAGAGCACGCTTAAAGGATTAATTTTTTTGTTTAGGTTACATTACCTTAGGTTAAGGTGGCTGCTGACCGCAAAAGCCAAAACACTTAGACCAATATTTGGTCCGTTGTGATACTACAGGATTTCAAAAATCAATCTTACTCGTTAAACCATTAACAATGAAGCATTTGAGACAGTGAATGTCAGAATTGTTTTTTGTTTAAAAGAGTGCTGTTTATTCTGTGGCAATGAATTGAATAAAGCGTTTGAAATGAAAAAAAGCACTGCAATATCGGCGTCAAATTTGTAATGTAATTAGGTGCTTAGATAAGTTTTGGTACTTATCTTTTGTAAAAAATACTCATAATCGCTTTCGTCATTTCCAATAGTAGTATTTTTCAATTAGATACAAAATTTTCAACTCAATAGGACCACAATAGATCGTTGAATAGGCCTACCGGGAAAGCCACCTTTAAAACAACGCGCCAAGTGTACTACTTCACGGGTGGCGCGGAACCGTGTACATATTATGAAGAATACAACTTTTTCAACTTTTTGCTTCGCTATATCTCCAAAATGGTGATTCTTAGGAGAAAAAGTGTTAAGACAATTTCTATAGATAATTGCATGATGAATAATTTTTGTCTCACCTATTTTATGATGAAACTTGCCGATCAGCTGAAAAATGCAAAAAACCGATTTTTGCAACATTTGACCTTGAATAATTTTTTTTCAACTTTTTGCTTCGCTATATCTCCAAAATGGTGATTCTTAGGAGAAAAAGTGTTAAGACAATTTCTTTAGATAATTGCATGATGAATAACTTTTGTCTCACCTATCTTATGATAAAACTTGCCGTTCAGCTGAAAAATGCAAAAAACCGATTTTTGCAACATTTGACCTTGAATAATTTTTTTTGCACACGTCGGATCGATGGGGACTTTTGACAAATTGTTTGTAATAGTGTTCTCAACATTCATGCCAATTTTCAGCTTTGTGCGAATTAATGTAACCTTACCCTTATTTTTGAAGCTAATTTGACCGGGCTACTTGGGTGCTTTTGAAAACCGAAAACCCCAGGGGCCTATTTCTCAGATCATATACATCACACATTTTATACAACATACAACATTTTCATACAACATACACATACAATTTTCTGTTTCTCAGATTTCATTGGAAGTGTTGTATGACATTTTTGTTTTGTTGTAGATGTGTATGATTCTGACATTTCATTATTATTTAAGTGTGAGGTTAATATAAATTTTAATTTTGTTTTCTTGCGAAATAAAACAAATTAATTGTGAGATAAAGAAAACTTAAGTTTTACTAATTTAAAAGTAATAAGAGTAATAATTTATACATAAAACTATGGAATTACTATACGATGGTGAAGACGTGTTGGAACTAGTTGAAATCAATATACCTTTCAGAATACGCCCTTAAATAACAAAAGAACGTTTTAATTTCAATCTTGAAGTTCCATATCTTGTCGAGAAATTTAGATTGCCAAAGATATTTGTTAAATTTTAAGGGGAAACATTGGGGAGATCAATTGTGCGTTTAACTAATTGCAACGAAGCCTTGTCACCTCTGTAATAAATATTGTTAACTTTTCATTGGCTTGGAAATGGAATCCATTATCATGGAACTAGAATAATACAAGCCCATAAGAAACCCTAATGAAAATACATCAGCATAGAAAAGAAAACAATGAAAATTGATAATATGTAATTCAAATTTTTTATAATTTCATTTATTTAAAAAATACTTACTTTTGTATATTTTCTTTTCATGTTGTACATGCAGCAGCCACTTACAATAGAATTTTGTGTTATATTCAATGTATTAATGTTTATAGGTAAATTTTATATATGATGTAAAAAATAAATTTTTGAGAAACAGTACCATACAACATTCCAATATTTCCAGTGTAATCTTCAGTCACTTATTGTTGTATGACAGTGGATCATACAACAAAATTGAGAACAAAACAGAAAAGTTTGTTTTTGTCTTTGGTGGAAAACTTGATATTGATACAATAATGGAAGAAAAACTAATTGAATTAGTGAAAGAAAACAAATTCATTTATGACAAAACAAATCCGTACAATGAACAAGAACTGAAAAAAATTTGTTTTGTCTCCGACTCGTATTTTTGTTTATTTTCAGAAAGATTGTAACTGCTCACCAGTTCCTGTTTGGGATAGGTAAATTATATCCAACTAAGGACATTCTCTTCAGCTATACATAGCAACATCAACGCGAGGGAAACTACATGTCTAGTATAGTTTTATTTTTCATTTGTGCTTTGTATCTTCTTTTGCTTTTCCTACTTATCACCAGGAACAATTTTTGAAAGTATCCGTGCAATTCTCTTTCATTTTCTGAATAAATAAATCTCGCCACGGCCTTGAAGTTTTGATCTGGGACAAATGATATGCATTTAAAAACTTGAGGTATTTCTCATACACGGCAATCAAAATCAAAATTTTGTCCTTGTTTGTTGAAATATCCATTTAATTTAAAATAAACTTATAAAACTTTAAGTACAAAACAATTTAAGCAAACAAAAAGAATGAAAATTTGGCAGATGTCTTTTTGTTTTAACATAACCAGGCATCATTAAAGTTGGGAAGTATGCACATGTTTTCTGGCTGCAGCGCTGCATGCATCGCTGCGTGCAGACTTGCTGCACATCTGTTTTAGCCATTAGTCTCTCTTTTTTTAATCTCTTGCATTGTGTGAAAAATCCGTTTTAATGCAATCACAAAAATGTTATCCTTTATCTTTAAAGGAAACGATTATTTGCGTAGATTCTCGTACCGTGAGGTACTTTCATTGATACTTGTATTTTTTTAAGAATTTTGCTATTTTTGTGTTGTTGTTGTATTTTGCATCCCTGTGAGACATTTTATAAGAAAAGCACTTATGAAAAACAAAAGAGTTCAAACTTACTTACATACAGGGGGGAAACCAATATTAAAATACTGTTTCCTGCTATATTATTTTCATGGATTTATTGGATTCTTATTTTTACAGTTTTATCATCTAGTTTTTCTCTTATTCAATTCAGTATAATAAAGTATGCTTAAATCATAATGCTTGGATTGTGCCAAAATTTATTTTTTCACAAGAATGCAAACTATTTCTTCTGCCATAATTAATGTTTTGGATAAAAACAAATTGTAGTAAATTAGGAATGTAGTTTATTCAAATAACTACGGGTAGTTGATGATGTAGAAAATATAGTGTAATTAATACGGCCGAATGGATTGCGTATGGATTACAATTGACGATTGACTCTACCCGCTTTCACTAGGTGCGTTTTATTATTCACAAATCTATCTGAATCCAGATCCGGATCCAGATAGATTTGTGAATAATAAAACGCACCTAGTGTAAAGAAAAAAGGCAAGACACAATTTAAAATTTCCAAACCCAAGGATAAAAAGAGACGGGCTTATAACACTGCTGTCAGTAAGATCCGTATCGTTTTATTTTCAAGGGATGATCCAGATCCGGATCCAGATAGATTTGTGGATAATAAAACGCACCTACTGTCAGTTTTTCGTTACGTGACGATTTCTTCATTGTTAGCCCTAGCAAGCCACGCAAAGGGACTTCTTTTCAAAACGCCCACTGACAATGATTGAATATTCATCTAATAAACGAATAAAATATAGCTTATAATCTTCTTCTTCCTTTGTTTCGGCGCTGTTATGATCTCGATGTCGAGGGGATCATAACTCTCCCACGTATCTGCTTCACACTAGTGATCCGCCTGTGGGGTTCACCGGGTTGACCTCAGAAATCGGCGGCAAGCCTCCCGGTTTTGTATTGTTCCATTTCTGAGGCCAACTGAATGATGGTGTTTTTGCATTTGTTTGTACCAGGAGTGTTTAGGCCTACCTTTCTTTTTATTCCGAATTGGAACGTTGTATGATATTGCCTTTTTGACGGGGTTCTCAGGATCTCTCCTTTGAACATGGCAATACCAACTGAGTCGGTCGTGTTCAATTTTTTGGGAAATGGTATTCTTAACATGAAGGCTTCCTCGGATCTTCGTACTTCTAATTCGATCAAGCTTTGTAACTCCTGCTGTCATACGAAGCATCTTCATCTCAGCTGCCGTTAGCTTACTCTCATACTTTTTGTACATTGTCCAACATTGTGAACCGTATGTGAGTGCTGGACGCACAACTGAAGTGTAGAGCTTTCCTTTCAGCTTAGGGGGCATTTTTCGGTCACAGAAGATAGCAGAATTTTCCCGCCACTTCATCCACCCTACGCTTACGCGATGATTGATATCGTCATCACAAGTAGCTTCGTTATTTATCATAGACCCCAGATATTTAAACTTTTCACACTTGGGAAGCACTACTCCATTCAAATAAATGTCTGGAATAGGCCTGTGTGGATCAGAAAATGGGCAGCATAGGTATTCTGTCTTTTTCGCTTTTATAGCTTATAATATACATAAAATAACAAGTAGCTTAAAAATAAATTAAAAACAATACAATTCAACTGGTAACAAAATTCTTATAACGTAACGTTGGCCTTAAATAAATCCTACTTGCAAATGTCGTTTCTTATTGTACTCATCCAATCTCAAGAGTTCGTATCATACTGTACCTGTCAAAATGTCAAAGTCAGTAATAAAAATTCCACTTTAAGAGTTTTCTCTTAAAATTTAGTCACTCCAGCAACTCTACCTCAAAGAAAAGGAAGGTGTTGTTTGATATCGATTAGTTTTTCTTGGTCATTCAGTATTTCTTGTGCGGTATTTCTCAGTTCGCGGTCACCGGTAATGTTTTTTCTTTAAAGAAAAATTATTTATAATTCTCACAGTTTAAGTAATTAAAAATAAAAACAAAACTTCGCACCCACAAATTATAAGCAAAAAGTCTCCAAAATACAAAGGGATAACTTTTCTCCAGCAGTGTTTTCGTTTTTTTCTTTGCTTTAGTTTTTTATTGGGTGTGTGCCTGTGCTGCGCTTCTCTTGGTTCTTTTGTGTGTGACAAATAAAAAATAATTATTTGAAAACCAATATTTTTTTCACAAAGAAAGCGTTTTTGTTTTTAAAGCACTTTTATTCATCGAGAAAAACTTAAACTTATTGTGAGGGTTTTTGATAAAGTGCCACGGTACCAACTAGCGGTGATTTCAATGCACAAAAGAAAAAAAATAGCTGCAACTCCGGAAGTCTGAAGAAGAAGTTGTAACGTCGAAGCCGCCTCATTATCAATCGCCGCTGCAAGCAATCGTTCGGTGCCGCAAATTTATTTTATCGGTATCGTCGCATAGTTCTGTTGGAAAGGGGGAGAAATTATCTAAAATCATAAAAATTGAAATAATCAAGCCAAACGAATAATAAAAAGAAGAAGAAATAAATTCCCGCACGAAGAAAGTTGCTAAACTAGGTAAGTGGTCAACACCATCATCTTCATGTTACCAACATCTTGATATTTAACTGGAAATGTAACTTCTTAAGCGATATATCGATGTTCTGTTCCTCTGGTACTAGCTTGCACTCCGGCAGCAGTTGAAGACCACGACGACGACGTCTTGTTCTATCTTCCTTGTGTGGCTAGTAAAAACGGTAGCAGGAAACCCATAAAACTGCTTTTTGTGTACAAGGTACAAGTTCCATTTTTATGGCTCGCTCAATGCCTCTATCAACTTCGAGTCAAGTGCAGCAAATTCGCAGATTTGGACTTGGATTTTTTTTCCAGTTTTCCGTTTCATGTACGCATGATCTTTTAGAAAAAGAAAGAAAAGAAAACGAATATCCTCCTCTGCACATGTTTTAAACTCGGATTAGGAAAGGGTGGACCCCCAGGAAGAACTTGCTCTCAATGTAATGTTACTTGGCACATCTTAGGAAAAGCAACAATACCGCAAAGGGATATTTGCCCACGTACTGTCTGTCTATTACATATATTAGAATATTAGAATTGCAGTTGGTTTTAATAAAAAAAAATATTTATTATTTTTCTTCCTTTAATTTGGTTTGTACACCAATACATGTACGAATAACAATGAGAAAATCCTATAAGAATGGGAATTGTTTATGAGTATAGCAAGTAAGTTAATCATGATAGCGATAGCATACAGTGGGATATTTGTATTCAAAATTCGAATGAATAATTAAATTGAAAAAAAAAATTAAGCAAAAGTTTGTAAACGGAATTTTCTTAGTTACCTGCCTTTAAAAATTTAGCTTAGGTATCAATCTAATAATACTCAAAGATTTTGTTTAAAACAAACAAAAGGTTCATGTTTAAGAGCTTATAAACATTTAATCAGACTAAAAATGAAATTTTTTTATTGAAACCTCTTACTTCCGAGAAACAGTTTTGATGATTTTTCTAGGGGTTAACTTTCGCAAGAGTTTTTAAAAACAGTTTTACTTATAAATTATTGTTTAAAAAAGTGTTATACAGATGTTAATGAAACACCGAAAACGTTAGGTCCAGTTTTGAAAGAAAAAAATTTGAAACCTCATTAAGTGAAATAATGAGATGATTATGTTTTTACAATAATAGAAATATCATAGGTATACCTATGTACATAAAATGAAGACATATGAGATTTTAAGTTTATCTTTTCGCGATAAACACCAACTACGCATCGATACTGTTTAAGAACAAGAGCGAGTACCAATAAACAATAATTTCACACCTATAAAATGTCAGTCTTATCCGGTGACCACGAACAATGAAACTTGTTCGAAACGTCAGGAAAAAGAAATTGAAATTATTTCTAAAGAAATTAAACGCGGCAATTTCCGAAAAACTTTATCTATTAAACAAAAATGATGATAGTTTAATTTTGGAGTAATGCAACTGGCTATTTCACTAGAACTATTTATAAAAATCACCTATCATTTTTAAAGGCCTCCTTTGGATACTATTCAAAAAGACTCGAGTGGATTGTATTGTATTAAAATTTTACCGAATACAGGTTTTAAAGCTAGATAAGAAGGGGTGAACAGCTTCTTACGTCGTCTAAGGAAAATTAAACACTAAGCTTAGTTTTTCGCGACGTCAGTTATCTTCTAAAGGATCCCGTTGGATTGGTTTACGAGATGAGGCTCATGCCTATTTACTTTCTTTCCTCTAAGGCTGAAGGTTGTTTTGTATTTATAATAATCTCAATATAGCCAGGCTTGTCAAGTTTTCTATTTTATAATTTTAATACATTCGTGTATGTAAATATCCTACTGTGCGGCGGACGTTATCGGCGGTGACGGTGACCATGAGCATGACGATGACAGGCGATGGGCCGTGGGCCTGAGCAAACGCAAACGCAATGGAAAAGTTAAGGAGAATCGAGAAAGTGCCATTCCAAAGAGGACTTTTTTAGGGTTGCATTTGCATTAATAAAAAAACAAAGAGATTTTGTGAAGAGACTTCAACTTACCATTTTCTTTCTCTTTTTAAATAAAAAAAAATTATACCTAACAAAGGGTGGGTTTAAAGCCGGCATTTTTATATGGTAAAAGTTTGCCAACTTATTTTTCAAAACAAACAAACACATAATTGTTCCATTACAGGTACTTGCTCAGATAATCGGAAATCGAAAATAGAGTCAGTCACTTAAATAAGTGGGTAGATATTTTGGCAATAGCAAATTCAGTATAGGTTACTCTATCACTACACTATGACTACTTTCCTGCCACTCCCAAACCATAATTAAATTGACAGGTTCATTGTTGAAAATATAAATAAAGCTTATGATTCATATTCATTTAATCATTTGATTTTTTGTTTTCATTATTACATATATGTAAAGGCTTTCGCCTATTTAATTTATGTACATAGATAAGTATTTAATGGTAATAAAATTAGACATAACATTGTATATATGTACGACGTATATTGTACGTGTATGTATATATAATAGAATATTAACATATCGGCAACATCAAGAAAACCTCGGAATATTTATATAAAATTGTACTCAAATCTTTATTAAGACTTCTTCAAAATTCTTTCTATCTATCTAGTAAAATATTGAAAATATTGAATATTGAATAGGTAGGTATATGTAATAAATTTTTTTTTTAAGAACGGTTGAAGCGGTTTTTGTTACCCTTTGGCATAATGGTTAGTGCGTTAGAGTGTCATGCGGAAGGTCTCGAGTTTGATTCTCAGCCGCTGCTAGAAAGTTTTTTTCAGGGGTGTACTGCCTCTTGCGAGGAATTGATAAATTCTCCAAGAGTATCTCTTGTCATGGAAAGCGCTGCTCACTAGCCGTTCGAAATCGGCAGAAAGTTGTAGGTCCCCTCCGTTCCCTGGTAACACGAACACAGGAATGGTTGAGAGTTGTAAGTACTAAGTCCTGGTTCACTCCGAGCTGTTGCACCACCAAATTTATTTATTTTTTGAAGGAATTTAGAATTTAAATAATCAAATTTTACACTTGTTTTGAATTCCGTTCCGATGCGAATCTAATCATTTTTATTATTTATTTGTAAATACGTTTATTTTTTTAATGATTAATATAATCTAGAACTAAAAATGTAGGTGAGTATTCTGTTTTTTTTTTTTTAATCTTGTAAACTCTGGAAAGTTGTATACATACGAAGACATATGTATGTACATGTGTATATCCGTTTTTCTTTAATTTTTTTAAGTAATAAAAACATACAATTTATAAATTATAAAATTGAGTGCAAGTGTGCGTTCAAAGCAAATGCATGTGTATACATTTATGCGTTAGGGCCTTACGAATACCCCGTTACAGTTACCCTATTACGTGTATAACGTTGGAGTTTAGCTCGTTTACGTGGTGCACATTTATGATACGTTTGTTTTGAGTCTGGTACGTTGAAAAACAAAATTTGAAAATTAAAATCTGAATTTATTAATTAGGTATTACGTGTAAGTTAACATAATATTTGGACCCAAATATTTCGTTTTATGACTCAAAATGAAATTGTGTAAGAATAACAGACTAACGGAAATCTACTAAAATGTCATTGGACCTTTATAAATTTAGAGACGAATTTAATATTTGCACAAAATTAACCACTATTTAATAGACTCTATATAACTGACCATACATGTTACATTTTATTTTTTAAGTTCCGTACAATAAATGGTTTGTAACTTAGAGTCCACTTAAATATTAAGTTCGTAACATATATGGCTAACTATATAGAGCTCATTACATATTGGTTCATTTCACTCAAATATTAAAGTAGTCTCTAAATTTGATTATTGGTAAAGCCCATTGAATTTATAAGAATCACCAATTTTGAAATAAAAAATAGGGAATATAGAAGTGAGCATAAGCGTTTGCCACATCACTTGTCACATCTTGTGATGAATATCATTCAAAATAAAGTTTATAATCATTACCAATATTATTTATTTCATATTATAAATTAACACTATTTCAGATACTAAATAAATAAGGGACCATGGCGTGGCGATTCAAAGCCTCGAAATACAAAAATGCTGCTCCCATTGTGCCCAAACCGGAAGCATGTATTCGAGACATATGCGTGGGATCTTATCAAACGTTCGGAAACAATATTGCAGCATCGGGAGCTTTTATGGCATTTAACTGGGAGCACACGGGATCTAGTTTAGCAGTGCTGCCAATTGATGATTGTGGGAGAAAAAGCAAGACTATGCCCTTGCTACATGGTCACACTGATACTGTGACAGATTTAGAATTCTCACCTTTTCATGATGGGCTTTTGGCGACTGCATCGCAAGATTGTTTGGTAAAAATTTGGCACATTCCGGAAAAAGGTTTAGATGCTTCTCTATCAGATGCTGAATGTGTGTTTTCTCACAAACAACGTCGTGTGGAGACAGTAGGGTTTCATCCTACAGCAGATTGTCTCTTACATTCCACAGCAGCGGGATGTGTTACCCTTTGGGACATCACCACCCAAAAAGAAGTATTTTGTAAGTGAAAAAAATATTTTCAAATTTAAAAAGAAGAACATTTTTGAACATGTTATTTATAGCTAACAATGAACATCCTGAAGTTATACAATCGGTCAGTTGGAAGCAAGATGGAACCACTTTGGCTACCAGCTGCAAGGATAAGAACGTGCGGATTCTAGATCCCAGAGTAGCTGGCGATCCGATTCAAATGGTTGGTGAGAGTCATCAAAGTATTAAGGACTCCCGCGTCGTATGGTTGGGAAATCAAAGTCGGATTTTAACAACGGGTTTTGATTCTGCTCGTCTGAGACAAGTAATCATTCGTGATTTGCGTAATTTCTCTGTGCCAGAAAAAACTCTGGAGCTGGATTGTTCTACAGGCATTCTTATGCCCCTATATGATCCGGATACCAACATGCTTTTCCTTGCCGGAAAAGGTGACACCACAATCAACTATCTAGAGGTCAGCGATAAGGATCCGTTCTTAATTGAAGGTCTGCGTCATACTGGCGAACAGACAAAGGGTGCCTGTTTGGTGCCAAAAAGGGCATTGAAAGTGATGGAAGGAGAGGTTAATAGAGTTCTGCAATTGACTTCCAATATGGTCATTCCTATTATGTATCAAGTTCCAAGAAAGGTGAGATATTTTCACAAATTCTTAAAATACTAAAACTTTAATTCGTTATTTTTCTACAGACTTATAGAGATTTTCACAGTGATCTCTACCCAGAGACTACCGGTTATAAGACTGAATTAAGTGCCAGCGAATGGATGAATGGCATCAACATTCCCGTACCAAAAATGAGCTTGGATCCGGCAAAACGAGAATTAGGCGATGCCCCAATCACGGTAAGCAGGGTCTTCAATTGTTGTTAATTTCTTGTTGATTGGTTGATAAAATCAAATGAATAAATACTAAGATATTCCGCCTTGCTCGTTATACATTAATAGGTTCATCGTGGTAATTTAAAATCGGTTGTTATGAATATCGAAAATAAAAAATCCTTAGAAGCCAAAAAGCAACACAATGGGCGTCATGCGTGCAGTCCAGTTGTTACTACTACGGTTAAAAACGATCTCAGATTCAATGACAAGACTGATAAAAAAGATGACGACGAATTACTTGCGCTTTCAAGAAATGATATAATGAAAAAATTTGACAGCAAATACAAAACTGATTCCGAAAAAAGCATCAGCTCGATTAGAAAAAGGGCTGTATCACCACAAAATGGCGATAATCATCATGAAGAACATCACATCGTTTCTCATAATTCCTCGCAAGAATCTCCTGAAGAGTCATGTAGCAGTGATCATTCGATTACGAGTCCACCTAAACCAATGCCACGTACTTCGAGAAATAATTCTTTGCCCGACTCGCAGCATAGCTCATCAAGCGATGAAACTCCCCGCCCGAAACCAAGAACAACAACACCATCGTCGTATAAGGTTTTATTTTGTTGCCCAGTAGTTGATGCTAGCATGTCTTCGTTTCATGTTTTATTTCGTTTATCTTTCGTTTTCGTTAAAAAAAAAAAACTTTTATTTCGATTCGTAGGAGTACTTTGTGTTTTGTTTTTGTATTTGTTTCTTTCATTTTTGTTTCGTAGTTTTTGACTTAGTATTGCGCTTATGCATTCTTTCAAAACACTTAATATACGATCCCGACCATGCTGTTTCTAGTCATCAAAACAAGCAATCTGGTATCCGAGATTGCTTCGTTTTTAAAACTAGCTGCCTTGAACCTATAGTATTAGATTCAAAGGCTGTCTTGACTGAATCATTATTCGCCAGACACTTGAAAATTTTAACACAAATTTTGCCGACATTTATCCTACAATTAAAGACCGCCTAAGAGGATAAGCACCCTTTATGAACATGTCGTCGCTTTTCCGGCAGAGTGGCATAAGTCGAAATTTGCAAATTTTCAGGAGAGCATTTTAAAGTTTTTTTCATACTGAACAAAAAAAATTTCGTTGTTCATAAAAAACAAAACTCGAATGTTGAATACGTGAAAAAATTGCATTTTTTGTTTGCTAAGTTTTATAAAAAACGAAATATTAAAAAAACAAAAACAAAAATTGATTTATGCCGTATTTATACGTAGAAAATGAGAGGGATGTTTTTGAACATTGAGAGCTGCGTTTCTTCATAACTCGGAAACTAGAAGAAGTAGGTTAACGCCGATTACACAGAAAAATTGTGTTTGTTTTTCAGCTCAGTTCTGTGTTCAAAACTAAAAAACGATAAATTTCGACTTATGCCACTCTGCCGGAAAAGCGACGATGTGTCAATCAACATTTTGAAGAAAAGAAATGGAAAAAAGCTCAAATAAAAATTATACCTATATTTACATATTTTAAATCCTTAGTTTATCTTTTACAAATATGTGCCGTAAAAGCAAGAAGAACATACACATATTTTTTATGTTTTAGAACAAAAAACTGATTAATATATTTTTTATTTTTCGCTTCTTTCGTTTTGTTTATTTAATTGATTTAAATTATGACTCTATTAACTGAATGAAATAAATTGTTAATTTTCTCTTGACAGCCAAGACTGGGACCGAAACCATTTTCGAGTAATTCGGGAGACCTTACTTTAGACAAAGTATTCGCTGTCCCACATGCCCCAGGATGTCAAGACACGATTAATAGCTTAGAGGAAACAATTTCGCCGCTCGCCTCTAATAAGCCCGATCTCATTGTTGAAATTGAAATAAAAAGTTCGTTAATTTATTCTTTTTTCTTATTGAAAAATTTAATCTAACTAAATATTTATTCCAGAAGAAAAACCACATAGGAATGGCGATGCGGAAGGAGAGTCTGGTTCAAAGTCCTTAACAACTTCGGAGAGACGAAAGGCAAGTTTTGTGTTTTTGCTGATTTGTTTGTATTGTTCCCTTGTTTAAATGAAACTTAACAAAAGTAGTTAATATCTTTCTTATCTCTTATTTCCTCTCTAATCCTTGCTTCAAATAACAATCTTATCCACAGTCGGCAGATGAATCTCCTGATAAGGTTCATTAACACATTTAATTTTTTAATTTATGGACCTCTTGATATTAACAGAATTCCATTTTAGATATTCGAATTAAATCACTCTGAGTCATCGGGAAATTCAACGGAGGGAGAAGACAAACCTGAGGTTGAGCTACGCAGAAATCCGACTACAAGAGGCAGTATTGCGGATCGTCGTCGCTTATATGAGAACAGATCAAGAAGCACCCAAGACGAAAAGATACAATCACCAGCTCCACTGTTAGTTTAATGAAATTTTTTTTGTTTGTTAAACTTACTGATTGAATGAATTGATATTGTAGTAGACGTGAGTTAACAAAACCAGAACCAACAAAGCCAACTCCGACGGAGAACAAGCGTATTTCAGTGCCCGAAGGTAAGCTTCTAGAAGAAAAACGACGAAACATGGAAAGCATTAAAAAATCAGCCACAGAAGCAACTATAACGTCAACAAAACGTACTTCAACAGTATTTGGTAAAGTTTCGAAGTTCCGACACTTAAAAGGAACTCCAGGTCATAAGTCTACTCACATTGAGAATTTGCGAAATTTAAGTCGGCAAATTCCTGGGGAATGCAACGGTTTCCATGCAAATCATGAACGAGTTGCGGTCCCCCTTTCCGGTCCGGGAGGAAAAATCGCAATATTTGAGCTAAGTCGTCCTGGTCGTTTACCCGACGGTGTCATCCCCTCATTGGTTAATGGAAGCAACATCATGGACTTCCAATGGGATCCTTTCGATTCGAAGCGTTTGGCTGTGGCCTGTGACGATGGAATAGTCAAACTGTGGCGTATTGATGACAACGGCTTAACCGAACCGACAAACACTCCAGAAAAAGAACTCACAGCCCACTTAGATAAGATCTATTTTATCAGATTTCATCCCCTGTCAAAGGATGTTTTCTTGACAACAAGCCATGACATGACAGTAAAGTTGTGGGATCTCAACACAATGCAGGAGAAATGCAATTTGCAAGGTCACAATGATCAGATATTCGATTTGGCATGGAGTCCGTGCGGAAAATTTGCTGCCAGTGTATGTAAGGATGGCAAGATACGTGTATATAATCCGCGGAAGTCAGAGACACCAATAAGAGAGGGCAATGGACCAGTCGGAACGAGAGGTGCTCGGATCACTTGGGCTATTGAAGGGCAGTACATAGTGTGTACAGGATTTGATAAGTAAATCTAGATAAATATTACATTTCTAATGCTTAAATTGCTCACATTGATTTTTTTCATCTTGAAGAGTATCGGAGCGACAAATAAGCGTTTATAATGCTAACAAATTAGCCGCTCCATTGAACACTATTAGTTTAGATGTATCACCATCTATTCTAATTCCATTCTATGATGAGGACAGCTCAACATTATTTGCTACCGGAAAAGGAGACTCAACTATCTATGCCTATGAAATCACCGATGAGGAACCATATATATGTCCACTTTCACACCACAGGTGCTCTTCGTTGCATCAAGGCCTTAGTTTTCTCACAAAGAATCATTGCGATGTGGCGAGTGTGGAATTCTCGAAGGCTTATCGCTTGACAAATACAACAATTGAACCATTAAGTTTTACAGTGCCAAGAATAAAGGTACATTTTAAATTTCATTTTCATATTACAAAATAAATAAATAACGTTCACATGTTCATATAAAATATAGAGTGAACTTTTCCAAGATGATCTCTTCCCCCCAACTCTGGTGACATGGTTGCCAACAATGACAGCAGACGATTGGTTTTCTCTGAATGATAAAAAACCCAAAAAAATCAGTCTCCAACCGGAGGGTATGGAATGCTGTGAGTATTAAAATGATATAATTAATTAGGCTGCAAACTAATGAAATTTTATTGGTAGTATCATCCATTCAACCAGCAGCACAGACTAAAAAACCCGAACAAACATCCAGTCCCCAATTTTTGACAAAATCCGAATATGAAAAAGCGAAACAACAAGAAGTAAGTAAAGATTTTAGTTCTTCGAATTTAGATATCTTAGTGCCGAATGCACATGCTTTGAAAAAAAGATAAACAAACATAAATTTTCAAAAAAAAAAATTAAAAATATTAACTAAAGAGATTGGCAGCATTTTGAAATTCAGACATTCTACTTTAGTCTAGTTCTTCTCGTAGGAAACTAGCGTCTATGTTACATTGGTCCAATATTAAAATATTCTCAAAGGTTTTAAAATTCAAACATATTTTTTTACTCATAGTAAAAAAAATGAGGTTTGACTTGTTTTATTGAAAAAATACAACTGCTGACTTGGACTACATACGGGCTTGTCTAATTAGTTTAAAAACAAACAAACTTAGGTCTCGGTGCCTTATAATACGAGTATTTACCATCACGCACTTCTCTTAGCCTCAAACTGCCACCATACTATGGTTAGAAATTCTTATATCTACGGTTATACGGTTATATATACGGTTATTTTACGACAATAGACTTACAGGATGTCCATAAACTATACATTATTCAAAATCTCTGTATTTATGTAGTTAAATAGGGTAACAAAAAAATCGAACCCGATTATGAAAATTCTTTTTGGGGTTGAAAAGGTATGTTTAGAGGATACCTAGTTCAATTAAAACATTTAAATTAAACAGAACTATGTAATTAGCTTTTAATAAAGATTTTTGTTTCTTACATTTCTAAGACGATCAAGATATATACCAACTGTAAAAGAAATGTAATAGGTTGAATATTTAATGAACCATTTTGTTTATAATGGACCCTTTTCTAATTCAAAATATCTTTGGAATTGATTTAAAATCTTTTACATCCAATCGGAAACAAACTCTTTGATTTTTTCGTTCACTCTTATCCTTACGAAACCATACATCTCGCTTAGCAATATTAAGGGTAAAGGACAGGGAAATTGTAATAGAAGTCGGATAAAATCTTGCATTCCAATGAAGTTAGAACAAGAAGCTGGATAAAAATACAGTAAAAAATGATTTTTTTTAAAAGTATATGTAGATGATGTGGGCTTGTATATAATATTATTTGTATTTATTTTTTAGATTCAAAAATCAGTAAGTGCTCGCATGGAGTACAACACCAAACTCGAACAAGATGAAATGGAAGGAGTGGACGAAAACGAATGGGAAGAATGAAATTGACAACAAGCGTTATAGAAATATTGCTGGATCCTCGCCAGCAGCTTTAGGAATAAGATTATAAAATTTATATAATATAACAAATTATAGTACTATTAATCTTAAACGTTAACAAAACAAAAAAAAAAACAATCGTCTAAAAAGTGGAACACTAAAAAAATACTCTGAGCATAATGTATATCATTTGTTTTGTCTTAAAATCCATACTTAGTCGAGATATTAAAAAAATCAATCCCCTTAAATCATAACTTGAAGCTCTCTCAATTTCATTTAAAAGTCTATTGTAAGTTTAATTTTTAATTAGAGATTAAAAAAGTAACCTGTTGCCATAAGTCAAGGAATCATACAAAACTAAATAATTTGTAATTCAATTTAAATATCTAGTCGGATATCCACAAATTTAGATTAAATTAAAAACAAGCAAGAAATTACCCCTATCATAGATTCTTCCAAGTTATTTTTTGTTGTAATTTTCAAGTAAAAAATATAACCAAGAGACTATGGACACATTGCCATAAAAAAAGAGATCCTCAGGATATTCCTGATCATTGCCAGTTTATACATTTTTATACATAAAATATACATCGTTATTGCAATTTTGATACCCAAAATTAATTAGCACCATCAAAGAATCTATTGTTATCATTAAGGGTATTCATGTAACGAGATAATTTTACGCTTTGTAGAAAGATATAACTTTCCGCAGCATGTTTTCATGAACACCCCCTAAGAAATACTTGCGTAAATGTGGGAAATATTTTGTGAAATGTCAAATTAAAAGTCAGAATCCATACTTCTTTAGTTTACGAGGTTTATTTCTGCACTTTCCGCAGCAAATTTGTGAGATAATTTTATGCGATTTGCAGAAACTTTTTCCCATACAAATTTTGACAGCTCGTTTCTGCGGAGATAAAATTATCTGGTTTACGAGGTTTACGAGGGTTTTCCGCGCTTACATGAATACCCCTATTATGATTCTCCACCTTACGAAAAATTACAATTACAAATCTTATACAAAAATTCCAGTACGATTGGAGTGTATATTAGATTTTTTCTGAATAATTAAGGGAAGAGAATTTTGAATATCAGGGATTCTGTGAAAGGAGCGAATTCATACAAACAGAAACAAAAATGAAAAAGAAAGAACTTTTTATATTTATACACAATTTTTATACTCGATAAAAAAGGAAACTGTAAAACAATCAAATAAAATCTTTTTTTTTTAATTTGAAAAATTCAAAAATAGTTACAAAATGCGAACTAATAAAACACCAATAATGATAACATTCCACAATAGTTCATCCTGCTCGTAACATCATTATAATAAAGAACCACACGATATGACATTTTAATAGTAAAGCGAAACATTATTCGCCAGAAACCATATTAAATATTAAGATAATATGATTATTATATTTTTTTTTTTAAATAAGTATTTATATTTACATATACTTTACAACCTAAACAAACTTTTATATCTAATCAATTTAAATAAAAGAAACAAAAACCGCAGAGTATACAACTTTCGAATGAAGTTTAAGTATTTTTGTTTTGAATTGTTTGTTTTAATTTATTAAAATGTTCAGTATACATTTTTGAATAAATATTTTTTTTTATTTATTAACTGAAACTCTTTAAAATATGTGTGAGTGAAATTTAAATAATGTCAGTAAATTTATGATATATTTTTTTTAAATGATCAAACTTAAAGTTTTATA
Source organism: Philhelius festivus (assembly GCA_963931855.1). Lineage (NCBI taxonomy): Eukaryota > Metazoa > Arthropoda > Insecta > Diptera > Syrphidae > Philhelius > Philhelius festivus. The sequence goes on along the minus strand of OZ007556.1, from coordinate 2,832,409 downwards.
CATGCAATTTTTTACTATATTATTTGAAATACATGTGTTTGTGTATATTTCAATATATGATAGGTTTTTTTTACATTGATGTGTGTATCTCTCTGCAAATGATAAAAAATAACTTTTTAATAAACTTATACAATAAGATAAATAAAATTTTACTACTGGAACAATACAGTTTTTATGATTTAATACTTTTTTGGAAGTTCAAAATCTAATCAAAATTTCTTGGTATGTGCTTTACGGACTTAAAACTTGCGAATTCGATAGATTCGTACTATGAACAGCGATTTTGCTAAAATTGAGTTTGCCCCAAATTTCAAAACCTAGTTGAATTTGATTAAATTATTATGATAAAATTGAAAATAAATGAGAAAGGTAATAATGTAAATCTGTCTGCGAGGCATGTGCATTTAAGAGAAAAGAATCCTGGGCCCTTATCGCGTAAGACTAAAGCGGGCGCGCAAAAAATACAAACAAGTATGAAATCTTTGTATACATTCTTATATGTTACAACTCAAAAATAAAAACAAACATAATTTTTTTAATTTTGCTATATTTTATATAGTGTTTCCCCTTAATTTTAGGAATTTAGTATTAGGTTAAGTTAAAGTGGCTGCTGACCGGAAAAGGTCAGCACACTTAGACCAATATTTGGTCCGTTGTGATACCACAAGGATTTCAAAAATCCCCCTTACTCGTTAAACCATTTTGAGCTAATAATGAAGCGTTTGAGACAGTGAATCTCGGAATTATTTAGATCACTAGGATCGTTATAGTAGTAGTCTCCCAAGTGGAGTCTACGTCTTAGCGCTAGGGCAGGACAAGAGCATAGAAGGTGGGGAATTGACTCCTCTTCTTCTTCATCCATGCAGCTTCTGCAAAAATCATTTGCAGGAACTCCAAGACGAAAAGCATGTCTTCCTATTAGGCAGTGCCCAGTAAGGACACCTATAATGGAGCTAATATGCAATCTACCAATAGAAATTAGTTGTTTTGAGCGTTTAGCATCAAGCAATGGCCAAATCAGGGCCCGTATTACGAATTACGAATATCGTTTAAAATCCCTCGTTATCGTTAAGTTGCGATTACGTTTTACGATACTCGTTTTTTTTAAACGATAATCGTTTTCTCTTACGACTGCTTTTGGCACTCGTATTTCATTGTTTTGACACATGTACTATTTTTGACAGAAATATTGAAAGAATGAAGTTGGATGCGCTTAAAAAGATAGATTTTTTTTATTTTATCAGGCAATATTTCGATGCATCCACTATCGTAAACCATAATCGGTCCATGTGTTGACTATCGTTTTCTAGGGTATCGTTTTTTTGCCTTTCGTTTCGTAATCTGTAATACGGGCCCAGTTTAGTAGACCGGCAAGTTGGGGTGCTGGTCCACCTGTGGTTAGCTTTCTTTGTGGTATCTTGCTTTAGCATAAGTTTACAAGTAGCTAGGGGTATACCGATGTTAGATTTGCTATCCAACAAAGGTAATATTGTTCCGTTTTTTGCAAGTTCGTCAGCTTTACAATTTCCTGAAATGTCTCTATGCCCCGGCACCCATGTAAGGTGAATGTTAAACTGTTTTGACATCTCCACCAGAGATGATCGACAATTTTGGGCTGTTTGTGAGTTAATGGAGACAGAGTCCAGTGACTTTAAGGCAGCTTGACTGTCTGAGAAGATACGTATATCGGTTGTCGATATAACGTTTTCTTTTAGCCAAGAGAGGACTTCTTTTATTGCTAAAAGCTCTGCCTGGAACACGCTACAGTGATTGGGAAGACGAAAAGATAGACAAAGATTTAATTTTTCGGAGTATACGCCTCCACCGACCCCGTCATCAGTTTTAGATCCATCTGTATAGAAATGAATTGCTTCGTCTATCAACAACGACTCATTTTCCCAAGAAGACCTGGAAGGGATGGATACTTGAAAATTTTTATCAAATTTTGGATGAGGGGTGGTGTAATCGACGTTACTAGGTAGACTACTGAACGAGTTCAGTATAGTAGAGTGACCAATATCATTATTGATCCACTGCGAGGAGGCTTTAAGTCGAATGGCTGTGTTAGCGGCCGATTGTTTGCTAAAAATATCTAGCGGTATGAGATGAAAAAGAACATCAAGTGCAGCAGAAGGAGTTGAGCGGAGAGCTCCACCCATGATTAAACAGGCTGTTCGTTGGACTTTGCTGAGCATATCGCGGTTTGTTGCTCTTTCCAGCGCAGTCCACCATACTGTCACTAATGACTGAGATGTATAGCCAGTGTGTTATATGAGTTTGTAGACCCCATTTGTTACCTACGGCTTTTTTGCAAGAGAAAAGAGCTATGTTGGCTTTGTTGACTCTCTCTTGGATGTTGGGCTTCCAGCTTAATTTCTTGTCCAAAATAAGACCCAGATATTTTGCTTTGTCTGAGAATTTAAGCGGTATACCTTTGATGAGGGGAGGGTCTATGTGTGGGATTTTATATTTCCTGGTAAATAGGACAAGTTCAGTTTTGTGGGGGTTGACACCGAGTCCACATTGATCTGCCCAGTTAGTAAGCTTGTTTAGAGCATTTTGTAGGAGTTCCTTCAGAGTATTAGGATGCTTACCAGATATCGCTATCGCAACATCGTCCGCATAGGCAATCAGCCTGTGCCCTTCCACTTCAAGAATCACTAGTAGTTTATTTACGACTAGGTTCCAAAGGAGAGGAGAGAGGACGCCGCCTTGCGGCGTACCCCTACTGACAGTCCTTCGAGTAGTAAAATCGCCCAGTTTTGAATTTATAATCCTGCTTATCAGCATATGATTTATCAAATTACTGATTGACTTATCCACCTTCAGAGATGACAGCGCAGATGTGATTGCGGATGCGTCGACATTGTTAAAAGCTCCTTCTATATCCAGGAAAGCAACTAAGGTGAACTCCTTATGATGAAGGGAGTGTTCGATAGTACGAACCAGCGTATGTAGAGTGGTTTCTACAGATTTCCCTTTGTTATAAGCATGTTGAGCATTGGATAGTAAGGACTTATCAATGTTTGCCCTCAAATGGATTTCAATCAGACGTTCAAATGTTTTAAGAAGGAATGATGAAAGGCTAATAGGTCTTAGATCTTTAGGATTAACATGGCTAGGTTTGCCAGCTTTGGGGATGAAAATAACATTTACTTCTCTCCATGACAAAGGAATGTGAGCCAGAGCGATACAACCATTTAAGATGTTTACCAGAATGGGTATTAGAATATCGGAATTTTCCTGTAATTCCGCTGGAATTATTCCATCTGGCCCAGGAGATTTGTATGGATTGAAGCTGTTTATTGCCCATTTTAATTTTTCCTCTGTAATCAGACCTTGTGGAGGAGTTATGCTACTGAATGTGTTGTTAGGATCAGTGCTATTAACGTAAGGAGAGCTGTCTGGAAAATGTACATCCAGGAGCAGATTGAGCGATTCTTCGCTTGAGTTTGTCCAGGAACCGTCATTGTTTTTTAGGCAACTTGGCATTACTGGATTTTTGGAGAGGATTTTTCTTAACCTTGATGCCTCTGAGTTGCCTTCTATATTGTTACAGAAAGCTCTCCAGGACATACGCTTGGTTTTCCTCAGTTCTTTTTTATATAACTTGAGGGAGTCTTTATATGAATCCCAATCAGAAGTTTCTCTGGAGGTTTTCGCTCTATTAAAGAGTTTCCTGCATTCTTTTCTTAGTGGATCCAGCCCCGAGTACCACCAGTGTGGTTTCTTTTTACCTCTTATTTGTATAAGAGGGCAGGCAGTTTCCAGAGATTTGTTGAGGGCTGTTGTGAGGTCATTGACTTTAATGTCAAGATCCTCAGTGTTGTAGGGTATGCTGTATAACTCAGGTCTGATTGACCTTAATAGAGTTGCCCTATATAGAAGCCAATCTGTTTTCCGATGGTTACGGAAGGAAGGTTGGCTAGGAGGTTCGTCCATTACTTCGAATTGTATGTATCTATGATCAGAGAAAGAATGATCATTTGATACTTTCCAATTCGAGATAGTATGATAAATTTTATCTGAGACAAGAGTTATGTCAAGTACTTCCTGTCTGTTTTTAGTAACAAATGTGGGTTCATTTCCAACGTTACATATTGTTAGGTTAGTGTTCAAAATATAATCGAAAAGAGACTCACCTCTGTCGTTTATATTCGTGCTACCCCACACTGTATGATGGGCGTTAGCATCACTTCCAATAATGAGGTCAGTCTTCTGCCTATCTGCATCAGTGATAAGCCTCCTCAGAGTGTCTCCTGGGAGAGGGCCAAGGTGGTCATGGCCAAGATATGCCGACGCCAGCCAGAGAGTTCCTTTGACTGTTTCCAGTCTTGCGACGGTTACATCTCGATCACTGAAATTAGGTAGTAAAAATACATTTAGGCTACTTTTAACTAGTATGCAAGATCTGGGTTCACCTTTATCTAATGCATACAGCAAGTAGTAGTTTGGAGTCCTTAGTCCCCGAACGATGGATTTCACAATCCAGGGTTCTTGGATTAGGACGATGTCTTCTCCGCTGCTGGATAGACGAAGAAGCAGGGAGGCCGAGGCCTTGATAGAGTGTTGGAGATTAATCTGAAGAAATCGCAGCATCTTTGCTACAACCCTCCCGATCAACCTCCAACACGGTGACGTTGGAGTCTTCCGATTCCGAGGTTGAGCCCAGAAGAGCGTCCTCACTCAGAAGATCTTCATTGTTGTGGTCATCGATCTCCATGTCGCTGACTGTTTTTATTGTCTCCACTGTTGCCGAAGATGACCTGGATGCCTCTTCCTCTTCCAGTGATGGGAAGGTGATAGATGCACCAGGGTCTGCAGCTGCAGTTTCGGAAGTGGATGCACCAGTAACATCCGCGTCCTTTTTCTACACCTTCAGTGTGATGGTCTCAAACCCAAACCTAATCACACCTTTGGTCTGCGCCAGAGGAGCAAGGGACTCCTTATTTAGTACAATAATTGCACCTCTGTAGGGTCCCTTTTTCTCCTCCAGTTTCGCAACTTTCCAGTTGTGAGTAGGAAGGGATGGGTTCGATAGCCGGATCATCTGGAGTATTACATCCATGCTGGAGAGTTCGGCTGTAACCATGGCGCGAGCTCTTGGTCTGCACGGGATTTTCTCCTTAGCAACAACCTCGAGCTTAGCACCAGGCCAGACTTCCCCTAACCGGCTAACGGCCAACGATAGAAGATCACACGATCTCTGATCGTCACAAACCATGAGCTTAACATGTCCTTGATGCCAGCCTCCATCGTTTGTGATTGGAGGTGGTCCTGGGTTCTCCATCATGATACTCATGAAGCTCAACTGGAGCTTCCCCTTGACCACCTGCCAATTTTCCGCAGAGATCGTGCCATCGACGTCGTTCCCGTCAATGATCGCGACCACGATTTTGTTTTTAACCACATCACTGAAGGTCTTATTCTCTCCACAGGGATGTGATGGAGCGCTGATGTTGTGCACTTTGGGGCGTTTGGGTACTGAAATTGTGCCCTCCATAGACCTTTGACGCTTCGACGTGGAGTCTCCGCTGGCCTGGACGCTATTATTAGCTAAAAAGCTTTTAGCCCACTTGATTTTTGCATCATGCTAAGAGTTCCCCCCGGCGCCAGGTTGTTCACCAAACACCCTGAGTATTCTCTTAGCATTGCGAATGTCCTTGTAGAGTGTCCTAGAAGGGTTGGGCTTACGCCCGCTCCCCCCAGGGCCTTCTTTAGGATTTGTGGAGTTGTTAGAGGTGGAGGGACCATGCTTCACAGTCCTACCACCGCTGGAATGAGGCAAAGAAGTTCGGGGAGGTTTACTCTCCTTAGTGGTAGCAGGACCATGCTTCACAATCTTACTACCACTGAACCGCGGTGTCGAAGTTTGGAGAGGTTTACTCTCTGAAGTAGTAATAGAAGGGCCATGCTTCACAGCCCCCCTGTTACTGGAAGGAGGTATTTCTACCATTTTACTCCTGCTTTTGCTTTCGACAAAACTTTGGATAGCTTTTTCGCATTTCCAATGTGGGAGAGGGAGGGATATAAGGATGTGTAAGAGGATGATGAGCGTCCTTTGGTTTCAGGACTCATCTGGAGATAACATCTCGAGAATCATTGACCCTACTCAGCTTCTACAACTCGACAAGTTCGACGCTCAGGTAGAAGGAATTTAGTATTACGGCGGCAAATAATTTAGTCATAGCTCTGGGTATTATAAGATTAAGATATAAACCTTTAAAAAAAAAATAAAGAAATATATTCATATTTGGCACTACTTATTGTTTTAAAGTAATGCATTTGAACATTAGCATCTATGTTATTGGTACATACTTAGGTATTAGTTCTTATAAAAGTTCAACGAGCTCTTATAGGATATTATTAAACATAATTTGTACTTACAGAAGTTAAAGCCCCGAAGCATAGACAAACCTTGCATTAATTTTGTGAAAATCCCATTTCAATGATTCTTCTGTTCAGTCTCTGGGAACCAGGGGTCTGTAGCAAACTACAATTTAACAATTGTACAAGCGACTAAAGGCAATTAAGTAATTAATTAAGTTTACCCTAATCTCAAGTCTCTGTATTGTTCTAAGCACAAAGCTGGACATATATATATGTATGAGGGATGTGTTTTGGCTAAACTGGCGAAAATTAAACATTGATTTGTCTATTCAAACTTACAATGTGCATAAATACTTTTTAGGCAAAAATTAGAAACTCCAAAAAAAACTGGAACTTGTGTAGATTATTTTATTCTCGATTCGGAAGAAATTCCCAAAAAAATCAATTTCTTTATTTTGTCGTTCCCTTTTAGTTCTCTTTCTAAGCAACTGCTGTCGCCACCATTCACATTTCCGTTGGTGTAAGTGCTCCTTCTTTACGTTTCACGCCGCCGTCACAGAATAAAATGCATGACTGGATCGCACGTACGAGTACTTTCTCTTATATAAAAGTACCTTGGAATGTAAGGATATATTATTATTTCGAAATAGTTCTTAATTCAATTTGTTGAAAAATAAATGTGGCATAATTTAATTTAAAATAATATAGGATAATAAAATTAAAAAGAAAATGATTAGTACGAAGATGTTTCATGATAGTGATAGTAGGTGCATTTTATTATTCACAAATCTATCCGGATCTGGATCTTCCCTTGAAAATAAAACGATACGGATCTTAGTGACGGCAGTGTTATAAGCCCGTCTCTTCTTTTTCTTCACTGAGTTTCTCATTTTCCAGATTGTTATACTTGCCAGAAATGTAACATTATTATGTACAACATTTGAAAATGTTTGCTGTATTTACAGGACTAACCTGAAAGTGGATTAGGCATGTAAACTTTGCTTTCTGTACCAAATCCACATTCTATAAAACGTCGAGTACCTTTATGTGCAGTTCTATAACTCTCAGCGGAAACATTGGAAAGAGCAGCAGGTGGGTCCACATACAAATTCCATCTTCAAAATTGTTAAAATGCTTGTGTACAATTGTTAAGTACTTAGTTTACTTCTAGTTTTATGGTACACAACCCTCTGTAATTTGTTAAAATTTGTCTCTTGTACAATAATAATTGTAGTTTTATGGTACAGGCCCCAGATGTCAATTGACCAAAAATATAAAAAGTATACTTATAATTTTCGACTTGCCTCGAATAAGATCATTTTGACGAGTAGAAAAAGGAGATATCTCATTAAATTCGATTCGCTCCGTATTCCATATATAGTTAAGACGCAGTATCAGTCTTTAATAAATAAATTAAAACAATATGAAATTTACCTTTTTATCTGGATCTATTTGAATGAATCAATAATAAGTTTTTAAACATGCGGCTGGATTGGTGTAAAGAACAGAAACAACAAGTACAAATAAACTAATATAAGAGATGAGTATATATAAACCGTGGTCAATCTTGGCTCACGAGTCCCTATGGATCATCGCATCGAATGCATTTTGACGAACTTCTTTCTATTCTTTCTTATATTTAGTAAATTATCAAAAAAGAAAACATGACAACAAACCTCCCTTTATAAACTACATTCCTAAAAATAATTCCTTCTCCCTCATTTCAATCTTCAAAATAAAAGCCTTGTTTCTATGGTTAAAACGGGTTTCCAAATTTATCGATCAAGCACTTGATGAAAAATAAATCTAAACTGTGTTCATTGTTTTTTTGCAAGAAGGTTAATTCATATCAATGAGATTTTTATTTAACAAATGTTTCCGTAAAAAGGAACCGGAAATGAAACCAGGAGCAATTCTGGATCAAGTAATTTCTCAGTCATCAGCGACGGCTAACAAGTGTCTCCTATATAAGTTAGCCGACTACAAGAGGGGTTATTGATATGCCAGTCAAAAAATGTTCGCGTTCTTAAAAATAAATTGTTTTCTTTTCTTCAGGAGGAGACTTGATAGATGCCATCAATACTGGCGGCTTGGTTGCAGTGGAACAACTGATTCGAGAACAATTTGGAATTTTCATGTATAACGATGGCAAGGGGCAGGTGATTAATAGACCGGAATTCCTTCGCTGGAAGTATAGGGATCACACTGAGGTAATGATTCCAATCGAGGCATCGCTATCAATACATGATCCTTTGGGAAAATGGACGGATCATAAGGCGTGTTGGCAGATGCAGTATCGCGGGGCTTTAGGGGAGAGCCTCTTACACGTTTTGATAATTTGTGATTCGAAAATTCATACAAAGCTATCTCGTGTATTGCTACGCGTTTTTCCCAATCTAGCTCTGGACGTAATGGAAGGTGAAGAATATTTGGGTGCAAGTGCCTTACATTTGGCAATAGCATATAGCAACAACGAGTTGGTAGCCGATTTGATCGAAGCTGGAGCAGATATTAATCAGAGAGCGATAGGAAGTTTTTTTCTGCCAAGAGACCAACAAAAATCAAATCCGTCCAAGACTACAGATTATGAAGGTTTAGCTTATATGGGGGAATATCCATTGGCATGGGCTGCCTGCTGCACAAACGAGAGTGTTTACAATTTGCTTCTTGATCATGGCGCTGATCCCGATGCACAAGACTCATTTGGAAACATGATATTACATATGGTTGTTGTTTGTGATAAATTGGTAAGTTTTCAAAAATCCGCTCTCTACAATAAATTTGTCTTAAAACAAGTACATATGATTCAATATAACGCCAATTATTGGGTTTTTGTGACTTAAATATTGAGAAAAAATAATAATAGAAAAGTCCAGCCTATCAAAAATGTTTCTAGGTAATCTCATATCCTAGTTTGACTGCTCTACATAAAGGAATTTTTATTTTTGTTAACAATACTATTTCCAAGTTTATTTGTATTCATTATTACATTTGAGAGAATATCGGATATCCTTCAGTAAGAACCAATTTCATTGAATTTGATTTTAAAATTTTCCAGGACATGTTCGGTTATGCCTTGCGTCATCCCAAAACACCTGCTAGGAATGGCATAGCAAACCATTCTGGACTCACACCACTAACGCTTGCCTGTAAGCTTGGACGAGCAGAGGTTTTCCGTGAGATGTTAGAGCTATCCTCTCGCGAATTTTGGCGTTACAGTAACATCACCTGTTCGGGGTATCCGTTGAACGCTTTAGATACATTGCTACCAGATGGACGCACAAGTAAGTCAAATCACTATTATCAATGGGATTGTAAATGGTGATTCCCATTAGATGTAGTAAAAGGCAAGGACGCATTGCGGGAAGTGTGGTTGTATAAACAAAAGTTATTTTAAGCAAAAACTTTTTATGTATCTAATACTTTAGTGCTCTGCAAAAGTAAAACCGCACCCTTTGAAATGAATTTAGCAAATAACTCTAGATGGATGCCGGTCTCTTAATATTATTTTTTTAATTTATTACAATTTTTATTTTGTTTTGGATTATTAGTTGTACACAAATTAGAAGGGTATTTTATTACCCTTTTTCTCAATAAGACCAAGTATTCTATTGGGCATACGTTCAACCAGATTCTCAGAGCTACCCAAACCCAATGTTCGCGAATCGATTATATGCATAAACTCGGTGTGTAAGGATTCTCCAAAGATTTCCTATTGGATTACAATTAGGAGAACATGCAGGCCATTCAATCAATCTAAACTCTGTCGACTACCGTGAATTGCTGACTATTTTGTTGAAGGATGTGACGGAATCGACAATATCGCATTAAGGTCTATTGAAGCAACCTTAAAAGGAGATACTAATGCGCATTAGATTTGAATTACGGTTGAACTGTTTAAGAGGAGGCAATTTTACTAGAATACTGTTTATAAAAAGAATGGAAGGTAATAAACATTGCGGCGGTACTCGAGAGATTCCAATTTGTTTGTTATACATACATAGTTCTATCACCTATCATTTTTAAAGTTCTTTTTTTAATTCTGTCGAAGAGACTTTAGTGGGTTTTTGGAGCACCTCTACCCAAATATGGGGATTGTACTGGACTTTTGGACGAATATAGGCCTTACGGATTACAGCCAGATCAGAGGAGATGACAAATTTCTTGCATCGTCAAAGGAAACCTGAGAACTTAGCAGTGTTTTTATCATGGCCACTTTAACGACAAGAAATAGCATTGAGGTTTATGAAGTATTAAATTCTACGTTATTTTTCGGTCCCCATTTGAAAATGCTATCGAGATCAGAATTTAATGTGCTTATCATACGCTGTCGTTCTAAATCCACATTTGAAGAATAAGGACGTGTATCTGAAAACGAATATTAGAATCTGAGAGTACTCTCGTCAGCAAAACAATTTAATGTATTAGAACAGAAGTTTCAGACAAAAGAGCATTGATGAATACTTATAAGAAAAAGAGTTAGAGAAAAACGGAAATTCCGTCGCTCTGTATAACAGTACCATGGCCCATAGCCTAAACCGCTGAAGCGATTTTATCAAACTTAGTTTACTTTAGGGATCTTTGGTGATTCCCTAGAGGAGAAACTGAAAATTGGTTTAGCTCCAAAGCTTCACAGTCGACTCTTCAACGTGTGGTGCCCAAATTTGAAACGACAAAGTTTGTGCTATGCAGTCGTGCATTTTATTTCTGTATACTTTTGGAGATTTTTTTTATGAACTGGTAAAAGTATTTTTTTTTCCAAAAACCGTTATGTATACATAGTTCTTGCCGCAAGAAAAATTTTGTTTCAACAAATTTTTTTTATACCAGAGACACATTGTGAGCATTAAGAAAAAAGGGAGGGGTTAGATCCTGAGAGAAGTTGGTCATTGTATATAATAAACGCTATAATACTCTCAGTAAAAGGAAAATTATTTATTAACTCAGTTTTTTTGGTGACGCTGTACTCGGCAAAATTTGACGTTGTGGTCTTAAGATAGGGTAAGAGTTGGGAAGAGTTGGTTAGACCAGGAACTCACACTAATGGAATTATTTTGATACAAATATACACGACTTTATCGCACGAACTTGCTCTTACCAGGAACAGGCCCGGATTAAAGAAAACGGGGGCCCGGGGCTATTTCAAATTTGAGGCCCCCTAAAAAGATATAAAACCCAAGCAAGTCAACCCCTCACAACCCAGAGCGTCCTAAACCCCAAGCGAGCCAACCCCCAATAGCCCGGGGCGCTAGGATTCCACGCTCTCAGAGACGATGCGTCGAGGAGTTGACGCATTGAAAATTCAAGAAGCTATCCCCCAAGTGCTCCAACCCCCGATAAGATTAGGAATATTTGATACCCGGGGCTAATTATTTATCAGGGGCTCCTCTTTTAAACGCTTTTGAAAAATTATGTTCATTTCGCAATCGCAAATAAAAAATCGTAAACCCGAAAGGGTTAAACCCACATAACCCAATTCGTAATTAATTTAAAAACCATGAACTCAAAACCGTCAGACCCTTTCTTATCCAAAACTCTAAAAATTAAAAGTAACAAATTATGTAGTAATTAGGATTTATAAGATTGAATGAGTAAGAAGTATACATTATTTATAAATAATAATTATTAAACAAATTTTTTTTCTCAATTTCTTTTTTACAAAATCTTGAATCAAAACATTAAACTCAATCGATCTTAATAATTCGGATTCGATTGCTAAACGAGTTAAAGATGTTAATCTTTCATCCAACATCGAAGATCGGTACATATTTTTTATTCTTTTAAGGACTGAGAAAGATCTGTCTGCTTCACAATTAGCTATGGGTATTGTTACGAATATTCTAAGGGCTATATGAACATTTGGAAAAACGTCAATCATTTGTTTTTCAACGATCCAGCTAAGTATTTTAAAAGGTGAAATAAGTTCACTTTTTTCTTTTTGAACTTGAGAAGAAAACACTTGCGGCTACAATTTCATCATTTGAATAAGCTGCTCCAGTTCGTAAGTTAATTCAATTTCTAAATCTTTATGATAAATTTCGACTAAATTTATTGCTTTTATTTTTACTTCATTTTCACTCATAGTTAAAATATTGCAAAAAAATCCGAAGATATCAGTGATGTAAGCGTAAGCTTCAATCCTCTTGCGCATTTCTGTGAGCAATTTATCTATTATTACATAAAAAGTGGCAATTTTAGACTTATCAGAGCCATAGAGCGTTTCTTTTTGTCCGTCGTTCAATATTTTTGTAATTTTTCTTTTATTCAAATCAGAATATTCGTGATTAACTTTTTTTCTCAAGGCTTTCGATTCTATTTCAATTTGTGAAAAATTATCTCGTGTATTTTTCAAATATTCAATCAAAGATAACATCATGTTTTTAGCTACATTTAAATCTAGTTCCACTTTTTGCAAATACGAATTGGTGGCGTCAAATCTATCTAAAATCTCTTTCCAGAATACCGCCATAAAGGCATTTTCAAGTTTAATAATTTTCGACTTTAAAGATGAGGCTTTATGCCGAGTATCTAATTTTTGAGTTCAGTTAAGCAGCTTAACGCATTAAAAATACCAGCAAAATTATTCACTAGAGCATTAACGCATCTGCTCTTTTCGACCATCGAGTTATGGATAAACTCGAAACTTTTCTACTTTCTTTTTGCAATACATTCCATCTATGTGTATGTAGATGAACTAAAAAAGTTGGGCTATATGGGCTTAACGTTTTTGGGATATATAGCTTTCGAGTTTGGATGATTTTGTGGGGTCAACTAATTCTGGTTTTTATTTTTGGAGTTTATTAGATTGTACAGTTTGAATATCACGGTTTTACGGTTTAAATTTCTTAAGAGGATGGGGCCCTCGTTTCCGCGGGGCCCGGTGTTTCAGTCCCCCCCTAGCTCCCTATTAATCCGGGCCTGACCAGGAACTATTATGTGGCCAAGCACTACGGTTATTAGTACTATCTTTGGTACAGGAAGCTATATAAAAGTTAAAAGTATTAAAAATTTATTTTTTCTCTGGTTATTTGCAGTAACATTTAAAAACTCCTATTTCCCTCATGTATATTGGCTGCCAAAAATACGATTTTAGTAAAATTAATTATGACGTTAGGCAAGAAGTTCAATCGAAATCGTTAGATCAGTTTTCGAGAAAATTTGAAAATATTGTTGTTGTTGTTGGACTTCTCCATCATCGTAATGTTTAGTTTAATTTTTCCACGAAACCAATTGCCATAAACAGCAATTAAAAGAAAACAATTTTTTGTTAAAATAGTGTATATAATATATTAGTTATCTTTTCAGATTGGAATTCAGCATTGTTTATCATTTTGAATGGAACAAAAGAGGAACATTTGGACATGCTTGACGGTGGCATCATACAACGTCTTTTGGAAGAAAAATGGAAGACATTTGCTCGCAATCAATTCTTAAAACGACTTCTCATCCTCTTTATACATTTGTTTTTTCTTTCGATCTCGGTTTACCTACGCCCAGTTAGAACCGACCTAGCTAGTGAAGATGCTGATCCTGAAGATCCAGATGAAAATGGTGGAGTTGAAGAAGTTACGGATGCTCAGAACATTGTTCGATATTGTGCCGAAGTGGCAACAATTGCGGGTGTATTAAGTTATGTGATCTTTCAGCAAGGTGACGAGGTCAAGAATCAAGGACTATCTGCCTTCCTAAAACAATTAGTTAGTTTTTCTCGTTTTCGGCTGAATATTCCTAATTGAGTATTTTACTTTTAGTCACATGCCCCAGCTAAAGCCATATTCTTGGTCTCGAATCTACTTATTTTAGCTTGTATACCATTTCGGATTATGGGCGATATAGATACGGAGGAAGCTATATTGGTATTTGCAGTTCCTGGAAGTTGGTTTTTGCTGATGTTTTTCGCTGGGTAACCTTGCTAACTTTAATCCTATAGAAACATTTAAAGTTTTTTTGTAAATATATTTACATTTTAGAGCAGTTCGTTTGACTGGACCCTTTGTTACAATGATTTACTCTATGTTGACGGGAGACATGTTCACCTTTGGCATCATTTATGCCATTGTGATATTTGGATTCTCACAGGCTTTCTTCTTTCTCTTCAAAGGACATCCGCAGTTGCAGACAACTATGTTCAATACCTTCCCTAGCACATGGATGGCTTTATTTCAAACCACTTTAGGAGATTATAATGTAAGTCATCAAAATAGGTTCTTAATATCTCTGCTCACTGTTTCGATTTTAGTACCCGGACTTAAATCAGACTTCGTATCCGAATCTGGCAAAAACCGTTTTCGTAACGTTTATGATTTTCGTACCGATTTTACTGTTGAACATGTTAATAGCTATGATGGGTAATACCTACGCTCATGTTATTGAGCAATCTGAAAAGGAGTGGATGAAACAGGTAACGTTTTTAAAAAAATGTTTTGTATATTTGTTAAAATGAAATCCTTTGAAAGTGGGCGAAAATTGTTGTCACCCTCGAACGAGCAGTTCCACAGACAGACGCTCAAAAATACCTTGAAGCTTATTCGATTCCTCTTGGCGTTTCTGATGATACTGGCTTTGAGCAGAGAGGCGTAATGGTAATAAAAAGTAAGAATAAAACCAGAGCAAAGCAGAGGAAAGGCGCTGTCTCCAATTGGAAGGTACTACATATGTAGCTTTTAATTTTTTTTTTTCGAACTTATTCATATTAATATGTGTCTCATACATTTTTTAGAGAGTAGGTAAGGTAACCTTGAATGCACTCAAGAAACGCGGCATGACTGGGGAAGAAATGCGTCGTCTTATGTGGGGTCGAGCTTCAATTTCAAGCCCAATCAAAATTACAAAAAAGAAACTGAAAGATCCCTATAACTTAAACCCTCAGCCAGGTTTTGAAAATGCCCTCAATGTCATTAACTTCGGACCAGCTTCTGCCACCGCAAATATAGTTGACATTGTTAGTGATCCATTCAGAGATTTGGTTTTACATGCTGAACTCTCAGATGGAACTGATCCCAATTACAAATCATGCTTAGAAAAGTTAGCGTTTCAAGCTCGAACTCTTGTTGAGCACACTATGAACATTAAAATAAAACCACCTGATGAGAAGGTTATTCCACTTGAACCAAAGCCGATACCGCCGCCATTGTCGCAGAAACAATCAGAAAATCCCGAAATTTTGCACAATTTATTTCAAGATCCAAAATTTGCCGTAGATCCGGTTAAATTAGAAGAATTCTATAAAATGCTTGAAGAAATTGATACCGAAGAGAGTGATGCTGGCGGTGCTGGCAGACCAATTTTGGGAAAATTATCTTTAGCGAGGAGGACTAGAAATGCATTATCGAAACCGGATGCCCTTAAAGGGATTGCTGAATTAGCTTACAAAGATGTCTCTCAAAGTCTTTGGAACAAACCCAGTATGGAGGAATCTGTAAGTTTATAATTTACATACATACAAATGTATAATAATGATGTTTTGCGTTTAGAATCAAAGTGAAGAGAGAGAAGAAGTTAGTATTCCAATTGAAGATGACCCGACTATCATTGAAGAGCCTTCAGAAACAGAACAGGAAACGGCAAACGAAGAAATAGTAACTGCACAAGATGTCCATCGGGCAATGGCACAGCTTCATCTAAAAAGAAGGCAATTCCCCCAGGACGAAACAACCAGACGAGCTAAGAGTGCTAGGATTCGCAAAAAAAACAAGTAGGTTAAATAAGAAAGAGCCTTCAAATTTGAAAGAAACAATTTTTTTTTGTTCGGTAGAATATCTCCGGAAAACATGCAGGATACACAGCATCGTCATCGATCAGCTCCTTCTAATAAACTAGGCAGGAGAAATTTTTCACAGGATCCTCTTGAACCTTGGAGCACTCGTGAACTAGGAGATATAAATAAAATTTTGGGTTACAAATAAATTCTGTATCTAAGGACTCATCGAATTGAGAATATGTTTCGTGTTTAAGAAACTAATAAAAACAAAATTAAAGAAACCCACAAAAAATATTTTAACTTTTTTGTATAGCTTGTACGTCGATATGATGCTTCAACAACAGACGTGTATATATGCATTTGACAGTGCAACTAATCACATCCGTAGTTTTAAATTTCAAAAACAAATTCTTCGGCTGTATACTATTGCAATTGTAGATTATAATGTTTCTAACGGTACTTTCGACAAAAAGTCCGAGGGTTGGATAATATTCTAATGTTTCATAGGATGTATTATTTCAATAAGAACAGCTTACAGAAAATAAAGAAAACGGGGAACAAATTTGAAGAATCTCAATTAAACTTGAAAAAACAGGCGAGATAGGAGATGAAGGCAATGTCATTTCTTAAGTTTATTTAAATGATCACTTGAATAGCCCCTGAAGAAAGCTCAGCAACTTGATATATGAAAAACATCCTCTTTTTCTCGGCTTTAGATTTGGAAGTCCATCTTCTATGATCATCACGATGATTTGAATCTAGCGAATCCTAGACGAATCTGCCAAATTACGGACGAATCCGGCAAGTCACATACAAATCACAAACTAATCCTGGCAAATCACAAACGAATCTGGCAAGTCACAGATGAATCTTGGCTTTGAGAGCTATTAAATGTCTTCTGTACTCTGTTTGTTTGTTTGTTTGTCGACCCGTCTTTTATTGTAATTTACAGCCGAACCATACGAGAGCTGTAAAGCTACAAAGTGTACACTTCCACGCAATAAACTCTCAATGGTTTAATGCAATAAAAAATATCATTTTGCGGAGCCCGTGCGTCATCTTATTTATTTGTCATCTCCTACGGCCTTTATGGTTGCAGAAGGTGAATTACAGAAGTTTGTTCCTATTAGCTTGCCGGTAACCACAGAGCTCAAAATGCTTTAAAAATGTAAGTTTTTTCTTTTGTTCTTATGAAAATTGTAACTACAAGTTTCTACAGGGTAAAAGTAACAAATTACAAACAGATGAAAAAGCTTGTGCAGCTCATGGAAGCAAATGAAAACCTCGCAAAAAAATTTAAAAGTGGTGTCTCCACAAGTCAACAGACAAATTTGGAGTGGGAGTCCTTAGCCAAGGAATTAAACAAAGTTGGACCACCTACACGAAATGGAAAGGAAGGGCAGAAAGTAAGAAAATTCTTAAACATTTGAAAATAAGTACGAATGCTTTTTTTTAGGTTTGGTTTGATGCCAAATTCGAAGTAAAACAAAAATTGATATTCAATAAGAAAGAAATTAAAGCCACAGGTGATGGCGGCTTCAAACAAAAATGTTTAAATGACGTTGAGGAAGCGATATTAAGGATTTTGTTGTTACATGATGTAGTAAATCCAAGAGGATTCTAAGAGGAATTGTTCACTGATATAAAGTAACCTTTGAAGGACATACAAATTAAACTAACGGAAAATGTTAGTTCCCTTAAAAACATGAGTGACCATTTGAAAAAGAGTGCCAGATTTCACCGAAAACTTTTTTACTAAAAAGAGAAGCAGCTTGAGATGCTTAATCTGCAAATAGAGCGGGATGAAGAACAACGACGACAAGAAAATAAATCTTTAGGTGGCAGCTAATTTTTAAATGATTGTTACTGAGACAGAGCGTCTTTCGGGAAAATTACTTTCCATCAAATTTAAAATATATACATACATCTTAATATATATAATTCTTCTGTGAGTGTGTATGTCACTGAACTTCTCTTAAACGACTGGACCGATTTTGATGAAATTTCTTGTGTGTGTTCAAGGGGATCTGAGAATGGTTTAGATTCACAATTAAAAAAAAAATATTCGTAGTTAGCAACGCGAGCACGGGCGGCTAGTACTATATAAAAAAGCTTCTTTATTGAGGAAAATATTTCGATTAGTTAAAGTTGGAACACAAATCTTGTTTAATTACTTTGAATCGGACAAATCCATTGGATTAGCTGTGGATCGAATCCATGGCCTCTGCACAGCTAAATCTTTGTTTCTTCTCTCTCCATGAAAAAAAATTGGTCACACTAAATATTTTAAGAATTTGTGTTTGTAAAATATAAAAATTTAATTTAACCAAACGACTGCCTATGGATTTCAAAATTGTAATTAATTTATATGTCAAAACGGCAGTTGTTTTAGTGGATCACATGTGGAATTTAAGAGCGACGAGAAGGTTGGCGTTTAAGCTATGCAATACCGTTTTAAAAGCGACACGACTATAAAAATGACAATTGGCGATGAAGTGAAACGACTATCGTAATAAGGGTGAATATGATAAGGTGAAATATTTTGTATTGAAAAAAAAAAACTGAATTAAATAAATCAACTTTACTTACGTTCAATGTTTTGTTTTGTCTTTAAACATCGTACCTATTTATTCAGGTTATTTGATCTGAATAGTTTTGTTCATTTTCATTGATATTTCATTCTAATTGAATTCAACTTTTTGTCCGCCAAAAAGTCATATTACGTACTTAGGGTGCAGGATACGCAGAATGTACTTTTAGACATTTGAATATTAGACGGTTTGAAAATTTTGACGTTTGATCTGACTTAAGTTTTGGAGTTTATGGTTAACAAAAGTTTAATGTCGATTTCGTTTACACATGAGAAAACAATTTTTGTGTGAAGACTTTAATCCCTCGCCAGATTTTGCTTTCCTTCACACCAAAAAAATCGATTTTTCTTTGACAGGGATCAATGTCTTAAAATCCATATTTAAAGAGGGGTTTACATGCATATAAAACACGCACACCAAACAAAAAGGGAAATCGAAATAAAATACTCGCAAGTCAATGAGATAAATGGAACGGCCATATTTTTCCCAACGAATATCTGAATAGGTCCTTTATTTCAGAACTTTAGACTTGAAATTCGCTGTCATAACTGAATTCCTACGCCGCCGTCCACAATCAATCGCCATCCTAGCCAAACATAATGCCGATACAAACAATAATTATTCTACAATTTAAAACTACGTAAATTTGGAAGGAATGAAACATGTTTTCTTTACAAAGGTCATGTATTTAATATATTTTGAATTTATAACCGAAAATTAACGTTTTAAACATTTTGCTTTTTAAAAGAAATAATTTATAGAGAAATTTGTCAAAAACAAAAAGTTTAACTCTTTATGAATGCAACAACGAGCAGACAAATTAATGACAAAACAAAAATATGAACAAAACTTTTTAAATCTTTTCCTTACATTTAATTACACACAATTAAGTTAAAATAATATATATTCGTTTTGGAAAATGTATATAAATCTAATATATTTTTCTTTATACACCTATGTATGTATGTATTGTCTTTAGAGACCTACTTTTACAAATATTTATTTAAATATTTTGGTTTTTTGTTGTTTATGCATAACATAGATTTATAGAACGTCATATTAAATAAAGAATCACAAAGATACAGGAGTATATTATAACAAAATAATGATTAATAAATATAAATACGATACGAGGCAGGGGAAGTTTTATGTGATTTTTTGTTAGTGGTGTTTGTTTTTTGTTAATCTTGAAACCGATTTCGCACTCGCATAAAAACGGATAATGTTATGATGTTTATAAGTCTTTTTCCTCATTTTGCATTGATGCAGTGATTTCAGCAAATTTCGTCATGTAATCGACGCTAGATTCACTTAAAACCGAGAGGTTTGAAGATTGATCCTGAAAAATAGATTATTTATATTATATTTATATATTATTTATATTATATTTATATATTATTTATATATATCTAATTGCAATTAATTCTTTTTTCTTTAAGGATTAATTTTATATGTTTTTTTTATTATTTATTTATTTATTATTTATAAGTGCAACCGAAATGAAAAGTTTTCGATTGATCAGCTTATGTTAAAAAGATGACAAACACTTCAGTTTTTAGGGTCACACATAAAAGCCGGAGCTATGGCAATTTCTGTAATAGATTTACTTTAAATTTTTTTGTAATTTCAGACAAGTGTGGCATCCTGTTTTCAATCAAGACAACCGCATTTATACCTTATCATAGAATTCTGAACCTAGGAAACACAATGAGCATTAGCATCTTGACATCTTGACTGCTTGTTCAAGTCCCATTTAAGACCGCTTCTTATCGATATACCTACAGTTGTTATGGTAAAAAAACTGGCATAAAGGGTAATTGTTCGAAGAACGATATTATCTAATAAAGAAAGTGAAGCTTTGGGATGGCAATCAAAGATATTAATTTGAACAAATAGGAAGGGGGAAGAATTGTCAAATGGAGAAGTGGAAGATTGTCAAGGATTGGGAAAAACAAATATTTTCTTTTATGTAAATTTGTAGTAAGAAATAGTTATGCTTGGCTTTTGTCAAGCATTATAATCGCGTAAAATTGTTTAGTTTAGTTTATTTAAGTAACCAATTAACGTATTTACATTTAAGAGATTTCAAATTAAATACCTAATAACAATTAATTTGATACATAATCAATAAGTATTTTTCGGATTAGTCGCGTTAACGCGGCGCGGCTTATGGATCATATCCAACAACAGCGAAAACATTAAAAGTTATATAATTTGATACATATTATATAAAAATTCAAGAAAATTAATTAAGTAAATTAAGTTTCTGGACATAGAAATGTCTAAATTTGAATAAAATAAGATAAATATATTACAACTTGAATAAATCGGTTCACGCTGTATCATGAGAATCAATTGCCAAAAGCGGTCTCACTCTTAAGGAAATTGATGGGGGATACAAATTCAAGCAGCTAAGTAAACTCTCACATTCAGTAGTTGAAGGCAATATATCACGAATAAACATGATACTTATACATTTTTCTTTTCGCCTTGGGAGTCTGTATTCCAAGCAATAGGTATATCAAATTATAAATTGTTTTCAAAAATATGTCGATGGGCACAAGTAACACACAACACAGTTATATTCAACAACAGGACGCACAATACTGCTTTATAAAATTTTAATAGTATAAGGGCCATTTGCTGATACGAAACTTAAATATTTATGTTCAACTTAAGCGCTTATGTTCTACTTTTTCCTCTACGTAAACTGTCACATAAGAGTTTATGTGGAACATAAGTACTTATGTTCCGTATCAGCAAATGGGCCTAAGTATCTTTAAACTCTAATGAGTTTCTTTTAATGAATCCAAGTAAGGAATTTGCTTTGGACAAAATGAACTTAATGTTTAAATTAAATTTTAAATTCGAGTCAAATATTACACCGAGATCTTTGAGCTCTTCAACTATTTGTAACGGCAAATTATTTGATGAATAGTTTGGAATAATATTTAAGGAAGTTATGTTGTAGGTCATACAAGCACAACATTTAACAACAAATCGTTTAACTTGCAAGAATCTACAAAAGAATTCAGATCGTTTTGAAGGAAAATACTATCATTTAAATTAGAAATCCCAGTTATAGTATGTTTTGATAGCATCCGACACTAATGAGGTTGTTGTTATAGCCACAGACATAGATAAATAGATTGCGGTCTAATTTTGTGTGTTTCCTTGTTTTCTAGGTGATTACCTTTTCCGATGAGAGTACTTTTATCAGAATTGATTTTCGTCACATTCTAATGTGTGTTAGCCATAGCATTGAAAGCAATTATAGTGCAGATTTTGAAGGTATCAAAGTTATACAACAACAATAACATGGATAAAAAGAAGACACCCAAAACAGTTCTCCTCTCCTAAGAGGAAAGGACGTATCTTCATTTTTGTAGTTTTGAGTTAAATGCATTTTCCTATTTTTGGTTTTCGCATCTTCAAATAAAATGTTTTTGGAAATTGGTTTGTTATTAAAGAATTAAAAATTTTATTTTATGTTATTCATGATTTAAAGCTATTTTGGTTATTTTTTAGAGAAAATGGACTCCCGCCTTTTTAAGTTCTAATAATAAGATACTGTTTTCTGATTCCACATATGCCTCAGTCAAGATTTGATTTTTGGCGCTTCCGCCCTTTTTATTAGGACGGCAATATTGCTCTCTTATCTCTTCATCTCATTTAATAATCAATTATAATTTTCAAAGCATAAATTCACATGGCTTATATATTTATTTAGTGAAAGTTTCTTTGAATGTAACTTTGACTTATGTAAGTCATAATAATTGACGTGACCGTCAGAAGGAGAGCCGACAAACATAGACCATTAGTTGATCCATTGAATCTTGGAGACTTTCTCAATAATCGTTAGAGCTGATTATGAAGCGAGCGAGATTGCTTTTATCTCCATTTGTCGGACCACTAAGATCATTGTAGTAAAAATCTCCCAGATGGGGTCTACGTCTTTGGGATAAAGCACGACATGTTCAGAGAAGGTGAGGGATCGATTCCTTCTCTTCTTCGTCCATGCAGCTTCTGCAGAAATCGTTAGAACAAATTCCAAGCCGCGTTGCGTGCTTGCCTATCAAACAGTGCCGTATTATAATATCTATTACGGAGCCCATGTGCGATCAGCTTAGAGATATTCAACCCATGAAGCGCTTCAGATTCAGCATTGGCAAAATATCTTTAATACATAATCCTTAATATAGAATATAGAATATAATCACAACACACAAATTCAAATTATTGTATAACAAAATCCTTAGTTTAGAAAAAAAGTTTACGTCCTTACAGTTATATCACGGTTTCCATTAATTTGATCCAAATGTCCAAGCAAACTGTTCAAAGAAAAGTCATTAAGATTCTCTTCTAGCCAGCGAGAATTAGACGAAGAATCCCGAAGCAATTGCATTGGGCTCAAAGGAGAAATTCCTTTAAATATACTGCTTGCTAAAATTACATTGTGATAATAAAGTAGAGTAGGTTTGGTTAATTTGTAAAAAGACTTACTTGTACTTTCGTCAAACTCAATGCTTTCAGAAGGCTGTTCGCTCAATAAAGCGGTACTTTCATTCGAGCTCTGTTCAGTTGTTGATGTTTCCACACTACTGTCAGGAGTAATACTGTCGGTTTGCTCATTAATTGCCATTGTTTCGAGTTCCTGTTCTTCATCAATGGATGTTGTTAAAGACATGGACGATACATCAGTAACTGTTGTCGGTGAGATTCCATTTGTATCCGATGGAGAATCTTTTCTATTTACAAGTTTATTTTGCAAATTCTTGACATCAACAACATCATACGCTTGACCAGATTTATGTGGCAAAAGCATACGTTGTACCAGAACTTGTTTTGACATCTTCAAACGTGAACCCTTTGATAGCATAAAAATGTATGAACAATTGTTCTTTATCTGAATGCATGTCTGTACTTACATTAGGCATTTGCTTTATGGGATCCATACTATAAGTCGGTCTTCGAAATGGTACAACTGGCTGGCGAAAAACTCCTGAATCCACAGTTGACAACTGAAATGTTTTCGATGAAACAAACGATTTTGTGACAATTTCGCGGTCAAGCTGTTTAAATAACACACGCACATATAAAATTCAAGCAAAATAGTGCTTTTGTAATAATTGAAAACTTACTCGTGGCTTTAGCATCTTGTCACAGGTGTGACCACATGAACACTGCTTCTTTCGAATGCGCTCACTCAAATTCGCGATCAAAAGCAAATGTTTCAATTTATTTCCCAAAGTAGAATTTGTCAGTGTGTTGATGAGCTGCGGATCCTCACAGTCGATTACACTGTATGGCATTCCGTTTTGCTTCTGATTGAAAAGGCTATTCTTTTCAACAGCACTGTTTGTCCAGAAATACTCAAATTCCAATTTGGAGTCCTGTCCAAAAACAACATACAAATCACCTATGGTTATATCATCAGCATTCGATATCGTCCAACCCTTTCGGATCTTCCTAATCACATCGTCGTTGATCATTGGCTTGAAATTATTTTCGTTTTTCTTATGTTCCCCTCTTCGTTTTTTTGCACTTTTGCCCTTCGATTCGATCGCAGACGACGTAAACAGGTCCTTGAGATTTTCATTATTTGAATTTTCATTTTCAAGCTGATGATTATGATGGTTTTCTTCATGAGTTTTAATTTCATTGTCCGAAGCTAGATCGGAGTTATCGCATTTAATTTCTGTAAAGATTAATGTTTCATTAATCTCATCACTTAGATTGCCATCATTGTTGGAATTCTCGTTTTCGTTTCCGTGCTGTGCAGAGCAGTCTTCCCTTATGACTGAAAAACCTAATTCAACTAAGGGATCACTTGACTTTAGCTTTTTACTCTCGGGACTTCGTTTGTCAGAATTGGAATCGCATCGCTGTCGTTTGTTCGACATCAAACGGTCCTGACATAAACTTTCACTACGTACTTTTACTCCAATTCGATCTTCATAGGTGGACAGAGAAAGACTCGCACTACTAATGTATTCGGTGATGTTTAAAAGTGGTCGATGGATAGGCACTCCTGGCTTTGGTCTGAAGCACATATCAGAATCGTGAAAAACAGAATTCACGTTTTCTGTATCGGTCATGGGATTATTTGGAAACAATTTCGGTTCCTCTTCAGCCTATAGATGAACAAAATCATACAACCTATTATCAGTAAGATTTGTTAAAAGCTTACCAATTTAATTTCACTGCTTCTCCATTTGTATTGAAAAGTTTTGATTAAGTTCACTAATTTCTTTTGCAAGGAAACTGTAGCCCTAGCTCTTGGATTTTGAGCCAGTATTTGAACTCTTCCAAAAGACTCCATGTTCGCTGGAGTAATGATTACTTCGATTCTATTGGGAAGTTTGATATCCTCAAGTGAATCTGCTGCAATAAAATTAACGTAAATATATTTCTAGGTTATTTCAAAAAGCCCATTTAGTTACCATCGAGATGATTTAGTCTACGTAAGGCTTTGCAGGTCGGAGTTTTGATGCGGATATTCTTGCCTTTGCTTCTTATTGTGGTGTGGCCGTTATAAACCAGATGTTTTAGTTTCATAAAGTGCTTGTCAGTTATAAATTGCAGCTTTCGGCGCATCTCTCCGTAGTTTATTAAAGTGTAAAGTTCTTGTACTGGTTTTTTTACCTCTACGAATAATACACTTCACTTCTCTGATATATATTAAAAATTGAATGTTTCCACTTACCATCGGAAAAGCGAATATATTTGGATAATTTATGAAAAGTCTGATAGAAATGTTGACGAACTTGATCTTTCGACTTGAAAGCAGCATCCGTGGAACTTTTTCTCGTTAATTTCGAATTAATATAGTTGCCGATGGCATCGAATTCTTTCCCAAATTCATTGAGCGCATCGAAGAAATAATTTCTTTCGATGTTTGTCCAAGTTGCCTTGTTAGCTGGTTTGGTTTGAGATGGTGTTTTTTCGTCTTTAGGCTTTGATTCTTTTTCATTAGGTGGCGGTGTAGATGGCCGTATTGAATCTTGTTTCATTTTTTGAATAACTCTGGCGCTAGCTCGTACGCCAGGGCAATTGTTTGTTGTGACGGATCCAAGTAGTTCACCAAATGGTTCGCTCTGGGGATTTATTTAAAAAGTTTCTATTAAGAAAAAATAATATATGTATATCTATACAATGAATTCTACCTCAAGTTTGAATTTTTCATCTAAATTCGTTTTAACTTTTCCTGATGTTGGCGTTTTTACAGTCGTTAATATCTCAATCGAACTTGTTTTTTCTTCTGATTTAATGGGACTTGCGTTTAGTGCTTCTGTTTCTATTGTTGGCAAAGATAAGGCCTTCGCAAGGTCCATATTTTTCATCCAAATTTCTTCGAAATATATTGAAAATATCTAAAGAAAATAAAGGTTAGTTCATAATTATGATATTTCGATTCTCTATCGTGAAGCTATAAAAAAGGAGTTAAAAGACGAATAACAGTTATAGGGACATTTACCACCAAGGCTAGTATTTTATACTATTAAAACTAAGTCAGTAGTACCCTTGGCATTATTGTAAGTGCATTGGACTGTCTTGCAGAATCCCTGGGTTTCGAATTGCAGCCGTTACAAAGAGTGTACTCCTTCTTGCAAGGAATTGGCAAGAGCATTTCTTGTCTTGAAAAGTGATACTCTTTAGCCGTTCGGAATCGGTAATAAAGTGTAGGTCCCCTGAATGTCCTGTAACACAGGAATGGTTCAGAGTTGTTTTTGTTTTCTAAGATTCTAATTTGTCTGTAAAACAACTCACCTTCAGAAGTACCAAAATGCCATCCCCATTAAATGTCACACTTTGCTTTAATGCTTTAATCATTAAGATCATATTTAAATGGTCATTCTGCTTATACGAATTGATATAATAAGAACCGTTTGATTGAGATTAAATTATAAGCTTGACTTTGGTAGTCAAGAGAATAAAAATTCATCGATTAACAATGTTCTGACTTAAAGAGTCTTCGGTTCTAACGTTCAGGGGTAAAGCAGCAGAGAAAGCCTTCGTCTAAGGACGCAAATATGAAAAGGAATCTCAACTTAATTTGAGAGCTTGATTCAGGTTCAATTCAACATCAAGTCCAATGAGGATTAATGCTTCAAAATGTCAATGCTCTCTTATGTCTTTAAAGCAAAACACACTTCTTTTACTGCTCGCCCGACTTCAGTTCTCGGTATGTCATTACAAACCGAAAATTTGTCTCCGTCTGATATGGCCTCATTCGTCCAAGGCTTCAGTACAATTCCATATGTGGAAAAGAGGTCCTATAGCATATTTAAGTTTCTTCGATACATTTCAAAATAGTGCAATAAAAAGGATAGGTCATAAAACTTTAACGGAAAAATTTACGTTTTTTTAGCACCGATGCAACATTTCATGTCTATCATCATCCTTTATTTTTTCTCTGAGATAATTTCCCCACATGAATGCGCATAAGTTTGCTCTTTAACTCAATTGACATTTCTTTACCCATACCACGAGAAAGGAAGGACTGGCCTTACTCCACTTTTACCTCTCATTCCAATATTCAGAACTTCAAAACGGATGTGCATCGATATCTCCTATTGAATACTGCCATATTTTGCTGAAAATCCCACTGTCTTAATCTTCTTAACCCCTTTAGTCCGTGCACATGATAAAAAAGAATCAAGGTGTGGTTGTTTTTATTAAAAGATTCACATCTGACTAAGCGCAGTCACAACAAATTTGCATCATTAAGGGAATTCTAAATTTTAAGTGCATATTTATCTGTTTTTTAAACAACATTGGCAAAATAATGCTGATAAGTCCATTAGACGTAAGATGATGATTATGAATGTTTTATTTCGATGGAAAGTTCAATGGGAAAGAGATAGCTAGATTCAAACTCGTTTTCTAATTGCAAAATTATAATTGCGTCCAGTCAAAAACAGTTTTCCCAGTTGTTATCTTATCAGTTTTTTAGTGTTTTAAAACAAACATAGACACTGTCTGATATCTTTTTAAAGAGTCATTGGTGTATTGGTTTTTCCTAAGTACGATTGAATGATCCTAATGGGGAATGAACGGCAGGCATTCAAAATTGATAAAATTCGTATTCATAACTATAAGGAAAGAGTGGAATATGTCGACAAAGACAAGAAGATAAAAGAACGCGTTAAATTGTGGCAGTAGAACTTGATAAATATAATCCCCAGCTTCAAATGAAGCCAATCTTCATTCCACTGTGCCAAACAAATTTCTTTCCTATCATTCTATCCCTTATTTTGTTGAAAATAGATGAGAGAAGGAAGGTTAATCTTGCTCTCAAAGCCAGACCATTTTAACCAGCTAATGAGCTTGGAAGATTTAAGTGTTTTGTTCTAAAGGAAAAATAAAATTTCTATTGCATAATATATCGGCCTTATTTTGTATAAAAAGTAAAGTCGGAAATCTAAATATAAAAAAAGAATGGGGCATTTTCCCCAAATACAAAATCGTTAGAAGTAAATGGATTTTCCATTCCCGAATCAGTCAAGGGATATATAGTATATACTTCAGTATTGAGACCAATACTAACATTCTTAATGGAAACATGGTAGAATGTTCTAGAAAGAGCGATATATCGTCTATTCACATTGTCTGTACATAAAAAGAGGACTTTGCACGACTCCTTTCGCAAAACACTTTTCATTCTGACACCCTTGGACTAGTCAGCAAGTAAACGACTACGAACACAGCCATCTAACTCTTCGTACCCTGGAGATAATGAAATTCGGCAGTACCAAATTCAAGTTAATATAAATCTCCAAGTTATTTTTTTATAAAAGCTACTAGCACTTCTAGATCTACCTGGGTGGACGATACATTCTTGTAACATGAATCGATTTATTTGCTGGAGTCTCCACTTTCGTCTTCCTAATCATTGTGCTCGCAACGTGTTCTGGGCGAAACTTTTGCGATAAATGAAGTACTAAAGGGTGGTTAAATTTTAAGGGCCAATTTGAATCGTCCAAATTTTCAATTTAATCGTCCAAATGTGCGTACAATCGGAAAAATCGTGCGAAAATTTAAGGAAACCGGTTCTGTAGGAGATGTGAAAACACCAGTGCATGCTCGTACAGCGCGTACTGCAGAAAATATTGCTGCTATTCGCGATAGTGTGGCTGCAGAGCCGTCCACCTCAACTCGTCGTCGTGCCCAACAATTGCACCTCTGACGCTCGTCGTTGATGAACATTATGCATAAAGACTTGCATTTACACGCTTACAAGATGCAATTGACTCAAGAACTAAAGCCTCTTGACCATTTCAAGCGTCGTCAATGGTCAAAATGGTGGCAAGAAATGGCAACAGTGGATGATCAATTTTCGAAGAAAATCATCTTCAGTGATAAGGCACATTTTCAGCTCAGTGGATTCGTCAATGAGCAGAATTGCCGCATTTGGGCAAATGATAATCCAAGAGTGATGGTCAAAAAACAAATGCACCCACAAAGAGTGACTGTTGGGTGCGGCTTATGGGCTGGCGGCATCATCGGGCCGTATTTTTCCCAAAATGAGCCCGGTCAGGCAGTTACTGTGAATGGTGTTCGCTATCGTGAGATGATAACGAACTTTTTGTGGCCCGAATTGGAAGATATGGATGTGGACGATATGTGGTTTCAACAGGATGGTGCCACTTGCCACACAGCTAACGAAACAATGGCCGCCAAGATCATGTGATTTGACGCCGTTGGACTTCTTTCTTTGGGATTATTTGAAAGGTGTACGTCGATAAGCCAGCAACAATTCAAGAGCTTATGCATGAGATAATTCGGCACATTAACGGCATAGAACCTCAATTATCGAAAATTTGGATCATCGGATGGAGGTGTGCGGCCGAGGTCGCGGCGGCCATTTGGCCGGTATTTTGTTACATACATAATCATATTATCATAATAAAAAGAAATGACAATAATTTCCTAAATAATTTGTGTTTTATTCAAAATCAACATCGGCCCTTAAAATTTAACCACCCTTTATTATAACTTAAAGACAACGTCTTAATTCGATCAGATATCCGCATATTCTTAGATACTGAAGTTTCTGTTAAATCTCAGGACTCTGTCTCTCAAAACTCTATAACAGTTCTAAGCTGATCATCGATAAGTCATTGCAGTTCAATATTGACCTTTGCTGGGGTGCCAGCACGTAACTTGATACAATCGAGTCTAGTCGATGTAATCGATTATAGGGAGTTCCTTATTTGATTCAATCAAATCGAAAACAATCGGCTGATCATAAGAAAGAACTGCCTGTTCTCGATTGTATCGACCTAACTCGATCGTATCAAGTTACGTGCTAGGGCCCCTGGGTTCCGGGTCGTAGAAATTTCAGGAAATTGTAAAGTTAAGGATATTGCCAAAAGAAGAACACTAGCTTTATATTTCACCAGAGCTACATGTAGATTAAAGATGAGTTAAAACAAGATCACTGCCTTTTTATATATTATATGCGCACTCAAGGGGCTATGAATACTCTTATACTCGTAATAAACACAGTGCGAGCAATTAGGAAAATAGGATAGGATTTGAAAGGAGATTGCGATGCACATTGGTTTTGAATATCTGCACATTGCAATGATTGGGAACTATTGAGCCGGGTAAAGCATTCCACATTCCTGTAGTGTTTGTAAACAAAGCATTTGATAACATATAAATCAATTGATAAAAGTTTTAATCATTTTGTGTGATGAATAACAAGATTTATAACTACTAAATTTAATCAATTAGTAACCATCACTTGACAGTTGACAATAGCAGTGTAAGCTTTAAATTTTTAAGCTATTAGGCCAAATCATATAATATATGCTTAAGAAATTGTATATTAAAAAGTTCCAATACATTGATCAAATAACTACCGATAACGATATATTCTAAAGAACGGTCTAAAGGGGATTTTGAAAAGAGGATAAGATCTTAATGTGTATATTGAAACTGTTTTAGGGGTTTTGGAAAACAGTATCCAGGTCTAGCCATGAAAATAAATGCTTAGATCGGAAAAATCTTTGACACCTGAATGCAACTTTTTCTACATCTTCTGAACTTATATCTCTGAAAGAAGTTGATATATGTTTTCTGAGTGTATAAGTCACCACTAAGAAGTACACGAGTTGGCAGCAACTTAAGTTGATCTTGGACATGCAGATTGAATGAACAGCGACTAGAACAGAGGCATACCTAATCTCCAATGACATGATCAGGAAAAGAGCCTATAATTTTATAATTTTACATTTAGAAATTTTTGAATAAAGCACATGCAATGTAAGGTTCCGTACTGCATTTAACAACAAATTAAAATGACTGTTACACCTATATTATTTAACGTTACATGTCAGAACCTTTTTTCAATAGAATAACAACCATGTACATCCACGCCTAAACGATGAATCTCAGCAAAAATATCCAAGGTTTCAAAAATTAATATGTTCTTAAGCAAATTTTTAAAAATACAAAATTCATTGCACACGTATATATAATTTAACTGCGCCAAAAAAGGATACTATGTGCGCAGTTTCTAATTTCTAATTTTTGTTTTCCAACCAGAAAACTTGACATGCTCCTTAAAAATCATTACCGCCAATATTCGTCAGAGCATATATTTTGCTTTCTGAAAACAGGTACATACCCACCATAAAATCAAAGCAGTAATTAGTGGCTACGCGCCATTTTCATGTCTCGAGCCCTCAGTGTTTTGGCTTTAACAAACTCATACTCAGTTGCAATTCTCTCATAAGAAACGAAAGCAAATGGAAATTCTTTCAGCAAACTAAAATTAAATCAAATCAGCCTTGCACCCACCGCCTAGTTATGCACAAATGTTTATTAAGTCAAGGCCCAACGTCTAGAAAATCGTTCTTTTTTCTTTCGATCAACAAAATTAAGCTTTTGACCTAAATTTGATTAGGGGGACGGCCACAACCGCTGTCTTTGCTCTTCGGTAGAAACTACTAGACTACAGACTGGCAACACAGTTGTCCAATGGAATTTTGAGATGATTTTATGTTACGAAATAAGTTTTTGGAATGATTATGATTTACCTTCTTGCGTTTCTGTCTGAAAAAGTCGTTGGGAAAATTTAATTTCGCACCAAAAAACTAAGTTGATTATTTTTTTTCATTTCACCATTTCCCAAGCCCGCCAAGAGTCAATCTCAGTCCAGTATACTTGGAAATATTTCAAAAGTAAAAATTTCCGATTTAATTATCAACCGTCAACGTTTAATTGGAAAAATGGTATACTACTGCATAATTTTTTACAAAAATGGCGTACTTTTTATGGTCGTAGTTTCACTGTTCTTGTCCCAGAACGAAAAGTCTTCTTTATAAAGGACAAGGATTACACAGCGAGCGATTGCAAGAGGAAATTTCGTCGTCCGCTTCGGCTACTAGTTTGCTTTTTACCTGTTTTGGTTTTCTGGATTTATTTGGCGTCCATTCTTATCGGTGAAGGCACATCTTATTTGGAGATGGAGGTAGAATATAATCAAAAATGATAATGTGCACTTAGTAGAGTCTTATTTTTATATTTTTGTTGTATTTTTATGAAACAAAATAATAATTTATCGCGCACTTAATTGACACAAATTTGTTTCGAATTTGTTGGAGAGACCCATCTTTCTTGCATTTGTGTGTAAATTGCATTGTGTTATGTGTTTGTCTCATTCTTTTGTTATTTTATTTATATTTGACAGTGACACTTTGGAATATTGTTTTTCTTGCTTTAGCACACACGAAGATGGTTGGATGACTGAGAAGAATAGATATCTTTGGAAAAAGTAAACAAAAATATCAGAGAGGAAATGTTCAGAAAATCAGTTTCTCGTATGTACACTGCTAAACAGAGTCTTGTACCCATTCGTGAATACGTAAAGAAGTCGCAACATTTCATGATTTTCTACTAGGAAATTATAGATTGTAGCAACGTTTGAATTCATTTTCACCTAATACTAATTTATTCCATTCAATTATCTAATAAGATAGTTCAATTATGCTGAAATTGTTTTTATTACAAAAAAAAAAAAACAGACTAACTGCTGTATGTCCAGCGTATGAAGATTTACAGCCTTATTTACTAAGTCGTTTTAGCGACGGAGTAAAGTTACTTCGACTTTACAACGGCTCTAATTCTGAAAACCTTATTTATAATGAAAATGCACGATGAATAGCGGTGGAATAAGCTAAAACTGGTTCATAGGAGGCTTAAGGCCGTTTTAGTATCTAAATGTCATTTTGAGATGACATCTTGTAAATTTACAAAAAGGAATGTAAGTAATTTTTTTTTTTCGTTTCTTAGGCTAGTCGCGCACTGGCAACTGTGATCGAAATCAAATAGTTTAATCACCAGTTGAAAGAGAACCGCGCACTGGCAACTCTTTACTCACGTTCGCACTCTTTTCTCTCTTGCACTTATAAAAAAACAGCTCAACTGTTGCGAGGCAATCGTTTAGTTTGTGTCAAAACACAAACAGCCGTATTTATTAGAATTCGCTAAACGCGTGAATAGTTATGCAATGTATAAGGACTTATTCATCCACTATGCAAATTCATATTTATAAAACATTTGCCTACCCTGCATAGTTATAATGAGCTTGTGTCAAATAAAGTACCAAAAAGTAAGAATCTATTACATTTAGCCTTCATAACACTCAGCTGTTTGTCTATCGAATTTAATAAACAAAAACGAAACTACCAAAAGCTAAAAGAATTCGAACGATTAACTTTGATTCATCAGGTAAAGTATGTTATTTTCTCTAGCACAATACTGGAAATCGAATTGTTATTCATTTCATCCTAGCTGGAATACTCCTCAGACAAGTTCTTGAGGATAAAATTCAATAATACAAAATAAAAATTACAACACTAACACACCGGATAAAGAAGGATGCGTGGAGAGAGATCACCAACAAGTACATTTATCTATTTAATTATAAACAATTTTCAATTCAATTTGTTTTTAATATATTAGTATCATTTTTGTTTCAATAAATAAAAATAACACAAAGTTTTAGTTTCAATATCAAGTCAAAGGCATTTTATTTTGTTGATAATCTTTATAATTCAATGTGATGTGAGTGTGACAGTTCAATACTAAAATGTCCTTATGTAGGCACTATTCAATCTCCAAACGCGTTTAGCTTATAATGCCTCTATTCAACGTCACATAAGTTTTATAAATAACGATTTTGCGTTTAGAGGCATTATAAGGGTTGCATAGCCTTATGTACTCACTATAATGAGTTTATAAATATGGCTGAAACTTTTTAGTTTCGAGAATCGAGTTGCTCTAAGTGCGCGGTGTCCCATATAAGCCCAAATGTTTCATTTTAGCAACCAAACAGTTGCGAAACTAAAAATTGAATGTGCGCGCCTGGCCTTACTAAGACAAAAAGGATAGATATTTTGCATTAATAAATTATTTATATTTTCCAAACGCTCTAAGGCCAGGCGCGCACATTCAATTTTTAGTTGCACAACTGTTTGGTTGCTTATAGAAAACAGATGCACTATTTGGTTGAATGTTGGCGCAGGTGCATATAATTATATGTTACACAAAAAAACGAACTCATTTTAGGCAATCGTTTAGTTTGTGTCAAAACATAAGTAATTTGCTCTTGAATGGAAAGTCGATGAAAAATGTGAAAAGACATTTAGGCCTATTCGGCGAGATCTTTTATTCTTCTATTCTGTTATTCTGCTATGAATTTCCATACAAATGTTTGAGCTGTCAACAAATCTTTTATGAATTTTAATTTTGGTATTCAGCACGCTAAAATCTGTTATAAAATCTGCTAAGAAAACTTTTATGAACTGTCAAACGTTCGAACATAGAAAAAATCTTTTACGAATAGCATTTTTGGTATTCAGCATGCCAAAATCTGTTATGAAATCTGTTAAAAATCATAAAAGAATAAAAGACAAACTTTTGTGACTTTTATCATAAAAGATTTCAATACATACACAGATACGAGTATCTCAATGAAAAATTGATATACCATTGTGCAATACAATATTTTGCAAATATGGCTGATCCGGAATGAATTAAATAAGAATTAAATTACATTTTTGTTAAGAATGGACGTTTCATAGAACGACGACGATATATTTTTTATTTCCTCAACGAAATCTTTTTAAAATGAGACAAATGAAAGAAAATATATTTACACACATACGAGTATTATATAAACATATGTATATGTAAGTAGAGTAGAGGACACCAATAATGTGTAAGAGAAGAGATTACTTTTTTGTTCGTCATCCATTTTAATTTTGTCAGATGAATTATTTTATTTAATCACAGCTGATTTTGATAGCAGATTTAGTTCAGTTTCATAACAGATTTCGTTTTCGAAGTTGCATAACAGACTTTTATAAAAGTTCGAGCCCCTGAATACCAATTATAAAAGATCTTTTAAGATGGAAATCTTTTACGATTCATAACAGAAAATCCATAGCAGAATAACAGATGTTGCAGAATAGGCCTAATTATTTATATCAAGACATGCAAACATATACAAATCAAATGGTTGAAATGCATATAATGTGAAAGTTTTCATATATCGGCGTAAAAAGACGGCGATCTGATAAATTAAAAATTATTTTGAGAGGCTGTAGGAAAAGATTCTATGTGAAATATTTTGTGGCATTGACGCATTAAGTTATTTTGAATAGTTTTGGTAGAAATAAAAAAAAACTAATATAATGTGTTATAAACCACCCACGTCTGAGCGATATGGGTGATAAATCATACAAAAATATTCTGGGGAGTTATTTGACAATGAAAATGAAGATTATAAAGCATTGTTTACAGCTCTCTACCTGGTTTTCCAATGCGACATTTAGAAAATAGAATCAGAACTATCTCAACGCAGCGTTAAATTCTCAACTTCGTTAAACACGTTCTGTTTGATGAGGCCTTTAATATTTAAATTATTGAATACAAAAACTCGAATTACTTTCTCATATTTTATACTAGCGTACCCGTGTGGGAACTCCCGCAAGCAATTTTTTTTTTTCAACTGAAGTTTTTCAAAATAAATCATGTGTCTAAAAGTTTCTGTAGATTCGCTCAGTTTTTCTTGCATTGGAAATCTTGTGTAATTGGAAATCTTGTGTGAAGTACGGAATGTTGTTTTTGGGTGTTTATTTTACTTCTGTGTGTCATCGTTGAACAGCTCACAGCTCTATTTGAAAAAGACGACTTACCACTGAAATAATAAACACGTTTAGCTTAGCCAAGAACTGTCACAACTGATCTCCTGTTCAACATGAGAAGTTGAAAGCATACGAATTATTTTTATTTAACGAACGCATGTACCTGGATTAAAACAAAACAGCAAACCAATAAAATCCAATCAAGTCCTTTTCTTAAAGGTAATGGAGCCAAGCGAAGGATATTTTGAAAAAAACTAACAAACAATGAGCAAATCACATACGTATGTAACTAAGTATGTAACTAAGTTAAACCTGTAGGCACATAAAGTTTAACTTACCTTAAAATAGTTTAAATTCAAAGACACACAAATATTTGTCAATTTTTTTTTTGTTTTTAATTCGGAGAATTTTATTTTTGTTTAATTTTTTTAAAAACTGTTTTGAGTGTTTTTATCGTTACTGCTTAGGTAAATTAATCAAACAATGCCCCTCCTCTGAGCCCGCACCACCAAAGTATGGCATTTCAATGCAACTACTTACGTATATGTACTACATTAAAGAGCAATACGAAGATAGAAGTAGAGATAAATAATTTTGGGGTGTTTCTACCACCCAATGCCCCTCCCCTGATAATACAAAAAAAATAGCCTATACGGTAATCCAGACTATAACTTTTTTGTGTGTTAAATTTTATCAAGATCCATTCAGTTGTTCAAGCGTTATTGAGTAACAAACATCCATACATCGTAACATTCACATTTATAATATTAGTAGGATTTGCAATAAATAAAAACGAGAAAAAATTAAAGCCCACCATTACTAAAGTAGGTAAAACTATATTTCCATATTTCCTAAGGTAGTAAAACATTTACAGAGATTGCTGAGATAGGTAGTTAGATTATGGTATAATGAATATTTTTCAAATTCATAGTTCTGGGTTAAATAATTGAGGAAAAAAAGACCATTGTATATATAAACTATAGTACTCTCATGAAGAGGAACGAACGACGCGGCGCCATACGAGCGTATTCCATAACTTTTTACGTAGAGTTGTGGAGAGTATGGACAGACGATAATCAGGAAGGGGTGATAATATTTTCGGTAAAAGCAAACCGAAGGTGCAGAACAAAGCGACGACAAGAAAGCTATTTTCTGTTTTCTTTTTATCAATTTTCTATACAAATAAGTATGAGGTGGCAGTTTTTGCTTCACGCATAGAGAAAAACGGTATATTGTTGGAATGAAGGTTTTATTTTTTTCGTTCGCTGTGTTGTATCTATGTTGGAGCAAATAAATATATGTATGTAGGTACGAGTATAGGATTTTAATTCAAATACACGATTACCACTCAGAACAATTTTTTTGTATAGGTAGTTAGATAATTATTTTTGTAAGCAGATTTTTAAAATGCAGAATTTCGAGAATTAGAGTAGGTATTAGAGTTCTGAAATAGGTACAGAAAAATTATATTGAAAGCTAAAATTTTGAAGAGTAGAATTTTGGAATGCAGATTTTTGGGAAATGAAATTTTGAAATGCATAAAACTTAATAAGTAAAATTTTGAACAACAGAAGTTTGAAAAAGGAATTTTGAAATGCAGAAAGCTTAGCACCTAAGTAAAATTTTAAAAAGCAAAACTTTGAAATTCAGAAATTTAGAAAATAAAATTTTGAAATGCAGAATTTTAGGAAATAAAATTTTGAAATGCAAAATTTTGGGAAATATAATTTTGAAAAATGTACTTTGAGCAATAGAATTCTGAAATACAGAAAACTTAATAAGTAAAATTTGAAAAGCAGAATTTTGAAAAAGAAATTTTGAGAAGTAAAATTTTGAAATGCCATATTTTGGGAAATTTTAATATGCACAAAACTTAGTAAGTAAAATTTGGAAATGCAGAATTTTGAGAAGTAGAATTTTGAAATGCACAATTTTAAGAAGTAGAGTTTCAAAGTGCAGAATTTTGAAAACTTTAATTTTGACAAGTAGTATATTGAAAACTAAAATTTTATCAATTAGAATCTTGAAATTCAAAATTTTGAGAAGTAGAATTTTGAAATGTAAAATAACAAAAAAAAATCATGTGATACATCACTCCCTACATCACGAGTATGCAATTTTTAACTCGCTAAGATGCCTAGTTTAGCCAGAAATCACGTTAGAAGATGTCAACTTTGGGGGGTCTACGAAGCTCCGTTTAGCCGCAAATCGCATTTAAAGATAAACATTTGTTTTTCGTTACATGCGATACGTGGATTGAAAGGTGGCTCTCCCTAGACCACGAATATGCAATTTTTAATCCTCTAAGATACCTAGTTTAGCCAGAAATCACGTTTAAAAATGTCAACTTTGGGGGGTCTAAAGAGCTCCGTTTAGCCGCAAATCGCATTTAAAGATAAACTTTTGTTTTTCGAAAAAAAAAAAATATTTTCACATTTTTTACTTCTAATGGAAGAAAAATATATGTATGTTTATCAATATAATCTACAAGATGTGAGAAAAAAATGTATTTTACCTAAAAATAAAGGTACACACCATACAAATGTAAAAAAAATTAAAAAATGGTTTTCAAAAATCGTATTTTTCTCGAAAATGGCGCCTGGAATTTTGATACATTTTTTTTTTCTTTGTATGATCTTTAATTTAAATTTTGAAATTAAGATATTTCAGCTTGTACCTACCATAGAACCATTTTTTCAAATTTTGACATTTGACAATTTTCTCATTATCGAAATTTTGTATAGAGATGCTTCCAAAAAGTTTAAAAACATTGCGTCTCAAAGCTTTGAAAAAAATATTTTTTTTAATTTTTGGAAAAAAATATTTTTTTTTCTTGGAAAATTCGATATCTCAAAAACGGCTCAATATTTTTATGTGGAAAAAATTTAACTCGAGATTTTGATCAAAGTTGACTTTACGATGATAGAGAAAATGAAAAAATATTTTTTTATCTAAAAAAATTGTTTTTGAAAAATCAATGTCTTGAAAAAGTTTGAGCGATTAATTTTTGAAAATATTTCCTAGAATCTTTATTTTTAAATACTTAAAATTAATATCCCAAATTTTTTTCTAGAACAATTTTAAAGAAATTTCTTATATTTAAAATTAGTTTAATAATAAAAGGTTTTTAAAACTTTGTTTGCATAAATTCGTACTTTTTATATTTATATTAACAAAATACAAAAAAAAAAACAAAATTTGTATTTTAATGAATTAATAATTTCCAAATTTGATGAAAATTCGTAGATAAACATTAAAAGAAATATTTGTTTGTTCAAAATTCGCAGGGCAAATATCTTATTTTTTTACAAAATATATGGATAAAAACTATTTTTTATAAAAAAACGTTTATTTTTATTTTCAAAGTTTTTCATGTGGGGTGCATCAATAATTTTTTTAAAATTGACACCATATTTTTTTTTTTTATTTTTCTAAAATTGCTTATTGGCAATAAAGTAAATGCATACAACATATTTTTTCCAAGAATGGTATCTTATTTTTTAAATATTATGTCAATAATAATTTTATTCTATTTATTCTAATTTTTTTAAATTAATTTAAGTTTTCTAAAATAATTATTTCTCGAAAAACTTATTTGATTTTTTTTTCACAATTGCTTTATGTGAATATTTATACATTTCTGAAATTGTTTATATAAACATAAAAAGTATTAAACATTTTCTATATTTTTTGCAAACAAAGTTTATATGAATAAATTTTAAAAACTGGTCTATACCTATATCAAATTTCTTTTTTTTTATTTTTAATTATATAAATACCTATGAACGCATAACAATATTTTTTTTTGTAATCAAAATTATTTCCTACCATACCTTATTTTATATAGGTATGTACATATGTAAAAGCTATTTTCTCTAATAAAAATATAGGTATACGTACCTATTAGATTTGCTTAAAGAAATAGTTTTATACCTATGTATATATGTACATAATTATATTAATTGCAAAAAAAAAACAATTTCCACTACCTTACCACCCACTGCATCTAATGTAGGCAGTTAAAATAGTTGATTGCAATTATTATTTTTGTTCTTCAAAATTACACCAATTATTATACTTTTGAATAACAAAAATAATAATAATTGCAATCAACATAGGTAAGTTACCTAATATATTAAGATAAAGTTCCTATGTAGATACATATACAAAAATTCAAAAAAGCCTAATCCTATCAAGAATCAATTTTCAAAATTATTCCTACTTAAAGCCCAGTACGCAGATCGAGACAAGACAAATTTTATCTCTACAATTTTAATCTCTACAAAACTTTTCCAAATCTCGCGCAAAAATTTGAAGTTGGAGAGATGAAATCTAATTTAATCTGTTTTTTTAGTGTATCTCTGGAACGGGTTGTCTTACAAAAGTCGTTCATACCTTTTTGGAATCTCCTCTTGATGATCTCAAGACAAGCATCAGCACCTTTTACATAAAACCAGTTTTGACAAAAATCACTTTCGGAAATACGGTGGCTGTCAAAATTTGTCCCGCAAAATAATGCTTGTATCATTCTTTTTCCTGGCAAAATTTAGTGGAGACATTTTGTAGAGCAATTCACAATAGTATGAATTTTGCGCGCGAACTGCGTACTGCTCGGAAAAATATCCGAGACAAAATTTGTCCCAGGAAAAAAAATGTATGGGAGACAAAATTTTTCCCGATCTGCGTACTAGCCTTAAATCTATTCAAATAGGTATGTGTGTCCATACAAATAAAAAGCAACGTTGTATTTTGGTTAGATATGCCGAAATTCAACAACGTTGCTTTGTTGCGTATGAAATAGCAAAAACAAAACAAATATTCTTGACAAAAAAATATAACAATAAAACACACAGAAGATCCCTCAAAAGGAAAATGATACAAAACAAATTTTATTTTCTCTTTCTCGTCTTTCTCATTGCCAGTAGTGGTGAGGCTGCTATTGCGATAGCTGCTATTAATCACTCTGCTTTTTCACTGAGCAGTGAGCAGAAGCGATTGCTCTTTAATTTGACTGTTCAGTTGCTAACTGCTCATTTGGTGCTGAACCTCACAAACATTTCAAAATAAAAAAGAGATGTAATGATGACTGAACACAACAAACGAAATATAATTTTACACCCACCAAAAAAACCTGTAGGTATCTCGAAAACCTGCAACAAGCATCCTCAACAACTCTCCTTTCAACGCATCACATACACATTACTTTTTCCAAAGAGGGGAACAAAGAAAGAATAAGCAAGAAACAATATGTATAAATATACGATGCACTAAACGTAAACGCTAATGAAGTGATTTTATATATCTTTCTCTTTTTCTGTATCTATTCTGCGATCAAATGAACAGAGAGCTCAAAATAAACTGCTCTTTAATCTGCTAACTGCTTTTTTTAGCATTTTGCTCATCTGCTCATCGGTTGCTCTTCTGTTCATCTGCTCAACTGCTCATCTGCTCATCTGCTCATCTGCTCATCTGCTCATCTGCTCATCTGCTCATCTGCTCAACTGCTCATCTGCTCATCTGCTCATCTGCTCATCTGCTCATCTGCTCATCTGCTCATCTGCTCATCTGCTCATCTGCTCATCTGCTCAACTGCTCATCTGCTATTACAAACAATCTTTATGTGATTGCGAAGGAAAAATAATAATGCGAGCTGATTGAAATCGCACTATTATAATTTCAGAGGAGGTGATCATCGAAAAATTAAATTTATGGTTTAAAGTTAC
Organism: Philhelius festivus; assembly: GCA_963931855.1. Lineage (NCBI taxonomy): Eukaryota > Metazoa > Arthropoda > Insecta > Diptera > Syrphidae > Philhelius > Philhelius festivus. The sequence continues at coordinate 2,790,903 of OZ007556.1, read as the reverse complement.
TTATGTGTTATGTACATACCCACATACATATGTTCATTCAAATGAATTTTTTATTTGAAAATAAATAAAATTTTAAAAAACTTTTGGGAATTATCGTTTTTTTTATATTAAAGTTTTAAATATTTTTGAAAATGGGTATTTTTAGTTTGGATTGGTTAAAACTTGAAGGATTTTATATGAAAAATTAATCTCAGTAATATATTAAGATAATTCACAAATTGCTATTTTTTGAAAACAATAATTGGTATGTTGCATGTATAACAGAAAATGGAAATAATTCTCCTCCCACTTCGGTACATATTGGTATGAGTGTGACCAAATTTAATAAAATTGAAAGATTAAAAAGTAAAAACATTACATTATTATAAGACTAAGCAACATACAAAAATGTTGCAAATAATTATGCGCGTATTTGATAATGATGATTTATTGGAAAGTCTATATAATAAAGGAAACATGAAGAAAAACCATAAAAGTGGATAATTGCACAAATAAAACTTGGTAAAATTGAAGTGTTGTATGGTTGCAACAAGCGTTCCCTGTGAACGGCTTTTCTCTAAGGCAGGGCTGATTGTAACGTCGCGCAAATTTATCACCATCAAAAGTGAATAAATTATTGTTTCTAAACCAAAATTCATAGAATAAAATAACTAAAATTCAAGCTATTTTTTTTGTTTATATTTTACTTTTTCTATGTAAGTTTTAATTTTTCTAACCTACCTTATTTATTAGTTTTTACACATTTTTGGACTATAGGCATTTAGAAAGCGAAGTCAAATGTCCTATTTTGGTTACAATAAAGGTTATGATTATATTATTAACCCTTGCCAAAAAAAATACAATTTTGGCATGAACGTTCATATAAAATAACTGTTATGAATGAAAGGATTTTTTTTTCGACGATAATTAGTTATAAGGACATGGCTCAAAATTGATCATTACGATTTTCAATGGTACCTACCTATATCTGCTTTTTTAAGAGTGATTAAATAGCTGCTATTAATAGCTGCTCATTTTGTATACTGCTCTATGCTATCGCTGCTCATTAAAAATCGCTCTTTAGCACATCTCTAATTGCCAGAGCTGATAAAATTTTCTCACTCTTCCTCAATTACTACCCCACCCTAAATCAAAAGTCTCCACGACAATATTTTCCTACGACAGCGCCCTCGGTAGAGTGTATTCCATAACACTTTTTTCTGTTCCATGAGAGTACTATAGTTTATATATACAATGAAAAGACCTCTTCAACGATCTTGCTAACAAAACATAGTACATAGTACAAAATTCAAATTTGTGTTTTGACACAAACCATTGTATATATATTTGAATAGTACTATCATGAATAGGAACGCGACTAGGCGAACCAAGCGGCACCATAATTACTAAATTAGCAGAGATGCCTATGGCAGAGTTTTAACAGATAGACATTTAATACATGACAGTGACAGCAATAGGAATACTGTATATAAAATAGGAGAACAAAGGCACATACTATATACATTGGAGTAGAATGTAGGTGTGTGTGGGGATTTGGTAGTTGTTATTTTCTGTAGGCAAATATTTTCAAGGTCAATACTTTCAATACTTTTTTGGCGATTACGTATTTTTTGGGATAGAAGAAAATTATTTCTGTGCATATTGTCGTCTGAGTTATATCTTGTTCAAAAGAGCATTTTTGGCGAAATTTAGTTAGAAATGCAGTTTTTATAAATCAAACATGCTCTTTCGAATGGCATACTCCATTTCTTTCTATCTCTTTTAGTTTTTAAGTTATGAAGAACTATTATGTTCAAAAAACCACTTTATTAAACATTTGAGTTCGACTACAGCTAAACGGCTCGGCCGATTTTCTTCAAACTTGGTAGATGTTTTTTTCTTTGGAATTTTTTTCGAAATTTCATAAATATTTTTTTTTCTCAAAAACTGTCCCACAGATTTAAAAAAAAAAAAAATCATTTAGTTAAAGCTAGGGATTGTATATATATACAATGAGCTAGGTAATGGTTGAAAAAAATTTTACAAAAAATTGTTATTTTTGGTACCCCCCTTGGGACCATTTTTTTTGTTTTCGATTTTCTCAAAAACTGTACGACGGATTTTGATCATTTTTTTTTGCTAAAGGTCCCTAATAGTTTGAATATTATTGTGTATTCAAATTTTCAAAAAATTATTTTTTGGATTTTTAAAAAAATTTTCAAATTTTTTTTGAAAACTCAATATTTCGAAAGCCCCATGCTCGATTTTTTTCAAACTTGATGAATAAAAGTTTTTTAATATAATCTACATAATATGAGAAAAAAAATGTATTTTACCTAAAAATAACGGTATCCTCCAAGAACAAAAATTATAATTCGTGTTGTTTTCTTAAAAATATAAGCTTTTATATACAAAAATTAATAAAAAGAAACAAATTTCAGCCTCGGAACAGTTTTCGAGAAAAATGCGATTTTCGAAAACCCTTTTTTGAAAAAATATCAAGTAACTTACGAAAAAAAAAAATATTTTCACGCGTATACAAATTTTCCTTTTTCCAAAAAATGTTCATACTTTTTTGAAAATTTTAATATTATCAAAAGTCTTATATATTTATAATATTTTTTTTTAATTTTTGGAAAAAAAGTCATTCTTTTTGGAAAGGTGGCATTCCCTAGATCACGAATATGTAATTTTTAATTCTGTAGGATGAATAGTTTGGCCAGAAATCACGTTTGAAAATGTCAACTTTGAGGGGTCTACGAGGCTCCGTTTAGCCGCAAATCGCGTTTAAAGATAAAAATTCGTTTTTTGATACAATTTTTTCAAATTTTGATATTTGACAATTATCTCATTATCGAAATAGGGATTTTTTATAGAGATGCTTCCAATAAGTTGAAAAAACATTGCTCAAAGCTTTGAGTTTTTTTTTTTTTTTTAATTTTTGGAAAAAAAATTGTTTTTTTTTTTTCTTGGAAAATTCGATATCTCAAAAATTGCTTATAAGCAATATGTAAATGCATACAAAATATTTTTTCCAAAAAAGGTATCTGTTTTTTTTTTTTAAATATTATGTCAATAATAATTTTATTCTATTTTTTTAATTAATTTAAGTTTTCTAAAATTATTTTTTTCTCGAAAAACTTATTTGATTTTTTTTCAAAATAGCTTTATGTGAATATTTATGAATTTCTGAAATTGTTTATTATACACATAAAAAGTATTAAAAATTTTCTATATTTTTTGCAAACAAAGTTTACATGAATAAATTTTAAAAACTGGTCTATACCTATATCAAATTTTTTTTATATTTAATTATATAAATACCTACCTATCAACGCATAACAATAATTTTTCGTTTTTGTACCTAATCAAAATTATTTTTTTTATTTTTTATTTTTTTTTTAATTTCATACAATTTTCTATGGGTATGTACCTACATACTATGCAAAAGCTATTTTCTTTTTATTTATTATTATTTTGGTTACTATAACGAAATAAAGCCAATTTGAAATTATTTAGTTTTCAAAAACGAAATAAAACAATTTGAGTTTATTAAGTTCAAATTCCTCTGGATCTTATTACAAAGTCGACAAAATGGCAACCTCGGTAATTAATCGTATCAGAATTTAAACAAACCAGAACTCTCATACACTCTCAATACTTTTTGCTTGTATTCATTTCGCGCCTCGCATATGCAACTTTATATACCTACCTACAATTGATTCTGACAGCGAAAAGAAACGCAGATAATATTTTCTCCCTTACCCTCTTTATTGTTGTCAGAATAAATATATCTCTACCTCGTCTCATCTTTTGCTTATATTTTCTCCTTGCACGTCAACTCTGCACTGCTTAACATAGCCACACTTACGATTTTGCGGCACAATAATAAAACTTTTTTTCGTGTTCCATGAGAGTACTATTAAAATTTATATACAAAGCACAAACTAAACGATTGCCTAAAATGCTATTTTGTGTAACATATAATTATATGCACCTGCGCGGACTAAATTAAATTGAACTTGATCGATTTTAAATATAATTTTTGTTTTATCAATAGGCGTATTTTATTGGTAATGTATACATAGTGCAGCAATGGAAGTCCGAATAAAATGCTTTTTTGACTGCATATACACTTTTACTTTAAATTTTAAAGTTGGTATGCTTTGCATTTATACCCGTGTCAAAATCAGCTGATTTGGAAAAGAAGCAAAATAAATATGTAATTTCTTACAAAAATAATACAAATTGAAATTAATAAAGTTCCAAAACAGAAAAGGGCTATATGTACATAATTTCTGAGTTTCTTTTAACAAATCATCTTAATTTAGTAGATATTTCAGACTCATTAAGTGAACAAAGTAAAAGGAAACGAAAAGCAAAAATGAAATATATACCTACGAATAAACAATCCACTTTTCAATAAGCTAAGGGATGCGTTGGAAAAGTATACGTTTTGATGTGGTTTATGCTGAATTAACATCACTGAAAAATTTGTTGTCAAACAAGTGGCAAAATTATTAATAAAATAAAATCTCAATGGCATGTATGTACACAAAGTCAAATTAAGGGCTCGGTGTCAGAAAAAAATCATTTTCATGTCCTTTTTAATCGTTTGGCATCGCAGCCTACCTTCGATGATTTCATACTCTCACTTGACAGATAGGGAACATGCACACGCATTAAGAGGCAACATTTTGGCCATTGACTATTAACGTTTACCGTCTAATCGTAAATTAATATTTCAAACCACATAATTTTGCTCTTGTGAAAATTTACCATAAAATGAACAAATATCACCGAACACATTCTCGAATAATCAAAACCTGCCAACCTCACGAAAAATAAAACTTTTGCAACCAATTTGAGTGTCACTGTAATCCAGATGCTCCAAAACTTTATCAGCACTATTATGTGCACTCTTATTACTGCCTAGTTTATACGCACTATTCCTTTGTTGTTGTTTACTGTGTAAAATTTTACTGCGCTGCCTATACAATTCCCAATAAAAAACGACTAATATTAGTATAGGAATTGTATAGGCAGCGCAGTAAAATTTTACACAGTAAACAACAACAAAGGAATAGTGCGTATAAACTAGGCAGTAATAAGAGTGCACATAATAGTGCTGATAAAGTTTTGGAGCATCTGGATTACAGTGACACTCAAATTGGTTGCAAAAGTTTTATTTTTCGCGAGGTTGGCAGGTTTTGATTATTCGAGAATGTGTTCGGTGATATTTGTTCATTTTATGGTAAATTTTCACAAGAGCAAAATTATGTGGTTTGAAATATTAATTTACGATTAGACGGTGAACGTTAATAGTCAATGGTCAAAATTTTGCCTCTTAATGCGTGTGCATGTTCCCTATCTGTCACGTGAGAGTATGAAAATCATCGAAGGTAGGCTGCGATGCCAAACGATTAAAAAGGACATGAAAAATTTTTTTCTGACACCGAGCCCTTAATTTAACTTTGTGTACATACATGCCATTGAGATTTTATTTTACTAATAATTTTGCCACTTGTTTGACAACAAATTTTTCAGTGATGTTAATTCAGCATAAACGACATCAAAACGTATACTTTTCCAACGCATCCCTTAGCTTATTGAAAAGTGGATTGTTTATTCGTAGGTATATATTTCATTTTTGCTTTTCGTTTCCTTTTACTTTGTTCACTTAATGAGTCTGAAATATCTACTAAATTAAGATGATTTGTTAAAAGAAACTCAGAAATTATGTACATATAGCCCTTTTCTGTTTTGAAACTTTATTCATTTCAATTTGTATTATTTTTGTAAGAAATTACATATTTATTTTGCTTCTTTTCCAAATCAGCTGATTTTGACACGGGTATAAATGCAAAGCATACCAACTTTAAAATTTAAAGTAAAAGTGTATATGCAGTCAAAAAAGCATTTTATTCGGACTTCCATTGCTGCACTATGTATACATTACCAATAAAATACGCCTATTATTATACTAAATTGTTATGAATGTATACTGCCCTTGATCGAGATCTCCATGGTCTATTTTTTAAATAAATAAATAAAATAAAAAAGTTGACTGTTATTAAAAATCCCTTAAAATCACCCATGCAATCGAAATGAAACAAAAAGTAAAAAAAAAAGAAAAAATCGTTTTGTGTAAAAGCAGTCATAGCATCTTCTGCCGTTGCTTGTATTCTTGTAGTTGCTGCTTAAATCTGTCTCAAGCATTAATTTTGAATTTAAATGAGATTGGCATCACTCTAGCCCGTTTCTCCAATAATCTCTTTCTCTCTTTTCTGCCTGATGGGTTATGGGTTGAGAAGTGAAAGAGTAATACTTTTATTGTACGTTTGGTTTTTGACATTTTGGCATTTAGTTTGTTTACAACTTCTAAAAACATTTTCAAAATTTGAGTTTAGTATTTTATAATTTGAAGAAACTTAATCAATTCAACTATACTCAATTAATAAACAAACCTTTATTAGAGCTTTGAAACAATGGCTCATTTAAGTGCAACAAATTCATACGATATTGTAAATCAAAAAGTTTGTCAACAACAATTTTTTTAAAACATGGCTCATAAACTCTTGTGCTATTAAAAATGTATTTTATTAAAAGTTGTTTGAGTCCACAAAAGGCTTTTTGCAAAACTTCAATATTCCGTTATATTTATATTCTTTGAGGCGAATAGAGTTGTTCCATATAAAACACTTAATGACTTGAATTTGATAATTTTGTATCCTTCGAGTCGTCTGAAGAACATTTCTCATTTCGAGCATTTGAAACAAGCGAAACTAATAATGTTGACAAAAATCGGAATAGTGGTTCCCCCGAAAGACCCCAGCTACTAAAAACACGGGTATTCATTCCAGTGTACCAGAAAACCCCTTAACCCCTTTGCATAGCTTAAACAACTAGATAAAGAATATGTTGATCTCTGAGCATGTCAATAAAATTAGAAGGAACCAGCAATGAGGCGATCCCTTTCGAGGTGGGAATCTCTACAGTTTGAGTCTTGTTCGTAAGCCGATTTCATATAGAGGAATGCAAGCGAATCTCTTCAAGCATAGCGACGATTCCAAATGGATATGAGATTATGCGAAGGCTGAGGAATCCTACGATGGCAGATCGCTTGGAAATGATTTATACATTGGGGGCTATCGTGAACAAAATTTCCCTCGGAATTTTCCCCATCTTCGAAAATTGCAAAGGTCAATACTTCTGCACTGTTCATTGTAAGCTGGCGACTGACCTATTTAAATGAGAGCCAAAGTCACTATGAAACTTAATTCCCAATATCAATAAATTCCAAGGGAAACTTTCGACATTATTCGAGATGACAGTTTTGAAAGTTGGGAACAGTTCCCAGGGAAATTTTATTCGCGATAGGCCCCAATATGGAGTTCTTAAAGATTGGAGAACGTTCAGTAGGCCGCCACTTTTTGGTGCCAAGTATCTGTTCCAATTAAATGGCCTCGTTGATCTGGATTGTTGGTACATTTTCCAACTCTGGACAAACTTTGTCGGGGACATGGTTTAAAACTGAATAAAATCAATACTTCTCCAGATTTATTTACGGGATCTTATCAGAGAGGTTGTTAATTTAATATTCGTTTACTATTTTTATAATACAATTATATTTCAGGCTGGAATATTTTAATAAAAAAAAAAGCTCTTGAAAGGGTTTACTATGAAGGATATTCGAAAATTGAAGAAGAAAAACGAAACCCAGAGCACCTCAGCTTCCTATGGAACGTTATCATAACGAAAGAATTCAGCCAGTTGTATTTCATGAAGTGGAGAAATACTTGGGACTATGAATTGAATAAAATCTATGACTTGAAATAATATATACAGTGGCGACAAAATAAATAGCACATGTAGTCTGAAATTTCTGTGATGCAAGTTTTTCCCATGAGGAAATAAGACACATATCTCTGATTTAAAAATAAAATGAGGTATATTAAACTCATAAAAGAAACTACAAAAAATTGATTCCTACCATTTAAGTATACTAGGACAAAATAAATAGCACATTTCGTAGATAACAAATAAAAAACATACAATAACAAAATTTTAACATTATTTGAAGAAAATATCCGGTATTTGGTCAGGTAACCATTATTTTTAATCACAGCGGAATACCGGCGTTTTATGGACGAAGGAAGACTCGGGAATCGTTCAACTGGTACTTAGCTTGCTGGACTTTCGGTTAAAATTTGTCGAAATTTCAAGTATAAGATCAATTTATTGCTTCGTCCACAACATTACACAAGTACTCAAAAGAATTACGATCTAGGGACTAAGCTGGCTTATTCCTTAACAGCGGTTTTTTTATGAATAGCCATTGCTTCACAGACTTAGCCATATGGCTAGGATCGTTATACTGTTGAAATTTACACGTCAAGGGCATTTCCTCCTCAAAATACGGTAGAATTGTATCCCGTAGGATCTCCTTGTATTATAAACGGTCCTTAATACCCTCTATCTGATGAAGTGGTCCCATACCATGCCAATAAAAACATCCCTAAACAAGAATGCTACCCCTACCATGCTTAACAGACTTTATTGTGTATATTCTGGTCATATTCGTGGTAGATTCCTCGTCGAAAGTAGTTTTTACCATCTGACCCAAAGGATTAAATTTACACTCGTCGCTCCGCAAGATATTTCTCAACCAATTTTGAACTTTTGTAATATGCTCCCTTTCAAACTGCATCCGACGTGAGAGTTTGCACTTGAAGACATCTGCTTTCTTTCTAGCAAATCGTCCAAACTGCTTTTTTCCACTTAGATAGTTTCTAATCGTACTTACAGACACATTAACATCTTGTTCATTTGCATGTTCAATTTTTGGGACATAGCGCAGGGAGACAATGTCTAAATCAGTTCAAGGGGTGGTTTTTCTGGTCTTACTCATACGAATACGTTTCGAGCACTTTCTTCTTTTTCCTAATGGTGAAGGTTATTTTATATTCAAAGTCCAGATACTCAACATTCAAAATCTACAACAAAAATGTTCTTACAGTATCGGATTTCAAAATGCACTTATGTTTTAAGGCCAAGAAAGAATTTTTAACAGAAGTGTGCTATTTATTTTGTCGCCACTGTACATACTAGAAACAACTACTCGTCCTCTGATATCTATTTTGCATGAAATACCACTTTTGGGCTTTACGAGCCCAAACTCAAAATAGTTGGTCTACCGAGGATAGAATGCAAATATGTGTTCATTCTTAACCTATTTCGAAACAAAAACTATTTTTTGATATACATATAAAGTCCTATTCATTTTAAATAGGAAAAGTGGACAAAAAAAGAAAGTGGCTTAATAAAATATTGATATGGAGTCTCTTTACAAAACTAAATAACGATTTATAAACATTTCTTAGATGCAAAATAGTTGGTCTATGATTCTTTATGTTGATTTTACCACATTGTTAAGCGACTTTTGGCCTTAATCACTGCTTCTATAATGCACCTTGGCATAGTGTCAACTAATTGTTGATACTCTTCGGCACCAAAAGATTCCCAATTATTTGTAATTGTGGATCTTAAATCTTGAAGAGTCCGACGCGGTTCCGTTCGCAATTTTTGCTTCATCGTGTGCCAAACAGTTTCGATTGGTGAAAGATTAGGGCTGCTGGAAGTTCATTCCAATAAAGAATTGCTTCAGCAGTTAACCATACAATTGTTGACCTAGCCGTATGACAAGAAGCACCATTCTGTTGGAAAATATACTCCGCATTGCTATATTGAAGACGTAGTATTGACGGAGGCAGCTCCTGTTCCAAAATGTTGCGGTACTTGACAGCATTAGCTATCCCAATTACAAAATGCAAATTACTCATACCACATCCCGACATGCACCTCCATACCATTAGAGATACTGGGAGCTTTACGGTTTGTTTAAGGCAGTCCTTGTGAGTTGTGAAAGGCTTCTTTAGCATTTTTTATCACTGGTCCTCGTTCATCACCAACACAAACTTCCAATCTGTACCGATCACTCCAATTAACGGACCGCCATTGACTAAAAGTCCAAATTTTTAAGTTGTTTGGCCCACTCAATGCGCCTTTTCTTTTGCTTAAGTGTCAGTAGTGATATTTCTTTTGCCTGCGTTTTTAATGATTTAAGTTGTCGTAATTTATGCAAAACTTAAATATTTTAAAATAAACCTTATAAAATTTGTATCCCATTTTTTTCATCATCTGCTTACAACTGTCCACCGAAACACTTTTTTGAATTTGTTCTCTCCACTGTACCGTTATTGAAGCAGATAAATATCGTCGATTTTCTTTGAAAATTTGGCAATCGCGAGGTTTTGCTGTTAGTGGATGTCCCGTTCTGTTGCATATATCCACATTTCCAGAATTTTTAAACTTTGTTATTATTTTCTGCACTGACGAGAGCGGTAAATTAAAATTTTCAGGGATTTCGTAGCTAGACAATCCTGTTTCAAACGCTTTAATCATTGATTCCCTTAGGTCTCCTGATAATGCAACGCCACGCGCCAGGATTGACATGAAACTCTCGCTAGCTTGTATAAAATCATACAATAATCATTAATAAAACCAGTGCTTCTCATTTTTTTAATAACGGTTAACTGAAACTATATTTAAATAGTCTTAGATCAACTATTTTGCACCCAAAAAAGAGTAGACCAACTTTTATGCTCTTATCTTTGTCTGAGATGAAAGGAATATTGTTGCTATTTGCTCTCTCAAATTTTGTTTTGTTAGGTCTAATTTACTCTCAGTGAAACTACTTTATTAAATTGACAAAATTTTTTAAATGAACAAAAGCTGACTGCCACTAAATTTAGGATATATGAAGAATTAATGTGTTAATAAATGAATAGACCAACTATTTTGAGTTTGGGTCGTATTAGTTTAAGTATTTTATATATGTATTTATAATGTATATACATATGTTTAAGTCAGTTTAATCAACTACAATAACAAAAATAACTACGAGAAATTTATGGTGAACAGTCGATATATTTTATTTTTTTTGAGTAAGATCTATTTAGATTTCTTTGGTAATTTGATACATTTATCTTAGCTTTAATCTGGTGGTAATTGGGATCTCTTCGTGATCTACATTAGTGAAAACCATCGAATACTCCCTCCACAATAAGGAAATTATTATGGTTCCTTACCTAGATATAGAAGGCGCTTTTAACATCATCAATACGACACATACATACACATCTGCACTATCATCTCTGAATGCACGAGTATGTACATATGTGGATAGTTCGCTTTGTGAATTGATTAATCAAATGCTGACCAGGAGGATTTGTAGTACCCCTTGGCATAATGGTTAGAGCGTTGGACTGTTATGCCGAAGGTCTCGAGTTCGATTCTCAGCTGTACTGCCTATTACGAGGAACTGACAAATCCTCTAAGAGTATATCTCTTGTCATGGAAAGTGCTGCTCATTAGCCATGCGAAATCGACAGAAAATTGTAGGTCCCCTCCGTTCCTGGTAACACGCGCACAAGAATGATTGAGAGTTGTAAGTCACTAGGTCCTGGTTCACTTCGAGCTGTTGCACCACCAAATTTATAGACCAGGAGGATTATTAATTCAAAATTGGGCGGCTTTTCCGCAAGAAGATGTGTCGATAGAGGTACGCCACATGGCAGTGTTCTATCTGCCCTTCTATGGATCTTGGTAGTAAATGAGCTACTGACCCGTCTGGAACCGGACAACGTATCTACAGCCGAATCAGGGAAGCATCCTTATACGTTGAAAGAATTCTTACAAAATGTTTTAAATATGCTGATAAACTGGGCAGATCGGAGCTTACTGGGGGTCAATCGTCATAAGACTGATCTTGTTCTCTTTTCTAGGAAATACAAATTTCCTCTTATTGATGCTCGTTCTGTCTGTTGTGTATTGACATAAACATCTGTCAACAAGCTCAGCTCATCAGCCTATACAGATACGATCAGTATCCAGTTCATCCTCAGCTTACATCTTACTATTAAAGTCTTTAAGTACGTACAATACACTTAATTTAATTTATATGTTCTTATTTTAAACTTAATTATAAACATAAAACTAATGAATTAAATTTATAAATTATAACTCTAAGTAATGACTTGTTCTATTCTGTGAAGACACAACACTATCAAAGGTATACTAATAACTTTTTCAATCCAAGCGAAATACGACACCCCATACGTCACATCTTTGTGGTACTATTGATCCCAAAGCATGATCAGCTACGGTCCATATATCTTTGTTATTTTTTGGTCTCCAGACTTCCTTTTTTTATATTCATCTAAAGCTTTTCATTAGTATTGAGGTCGGAAGTCTGAACAGTGCATTCCATGACCTCAGTCTATATGTTCTGAAACCATTTTTCTGGAGTGCTGGTTCATTATCCTCCTGACAGACCTATTTAATCGGCATTTCAAAGTCGACACAAATTTAATTAAGAATTTTTTAGAATTGAATAGATAAATCAGACCAAAAACATAAATGTTAAAAAAAGAGCCAAGTTCTTCTATACAAAAAACTTCGTGTAACAAGTCAGCCGTGAAAAGTAATGAGATCTAAAAGTACGCCAAGTTCTTACTTCATGAATGTTTAATACCGAATATTTAAAGTAGAATAAAATTGAAACAGTTACAATGTACGAGTAATATAGAAATTTTATTATTTAATGATTACTGACTAAAATTTGATGGGCTTACTTGGCAAGTTTTTTGTATGCCCAATTCGAAAGATTTTAAAAACTTGACAATGATAATGGTAACTCTGTTTTGATGTAGATAAAGAGCGCACGATCGTATTGACTATTGAGTGACACTTGACACTCTTGTATCTCATCATCAGTGGGATACGACGGTCGTGTTGGGGTGTACAACTTTTTGCAATTAATTACAACAACAATTCCTTAAGAAAAGTCAGTGGCTTGCTCTTTTTTTAGTGGCATTTTTCCTAACGCATTGTAGTGAAGGTGCATCAGGCGCCACTGCTTTAGAAAAAGCTCTCCCATAAGGCCTGTACTGACAATTTTTGTTGGACAGAGTATAGTAACATTCATTTTTAAAATTTTACATAAGAGCAAGTTCGTGCGATTCAGTCGTGCATCAATTTTTGCAGAAAACTTAGAAGATTTACGCAAATAAAAATGGTTTCTCTGACACTGTTGGTTATATTTAGATTTAATTGCGGGAAAATCCTCAAAACCAGATTTATTGAAACCGCTTTAGATATCACGTGTATGATTAAAAAAATTAAAAAAAAGAAACCGCCAAACGCCATGAGGAAAAATATCTTAAAATAAAATGCATTACTGGATCTCAGGAACTTTGAAATTTATAAATGAATGTTATTAGAGTAAAATCTGCATAAGCATAAAATTAGTTTCTTAAATGACTAAAACAACTTATTTAGTAGTTATAGCCAAAAACAGAATCCCTTGTGATTTTTCAAGGAAATATGAATTTATGTAAGAACAAAAATTATAATCTATGTAACAGTTTTTATTAAAAATATAAGTTTACATAAAATAAAAGGAAAAAAAGAAATAAAAATTAAATTTTAGGTATTTTTTTTTAAGTTTTGATATGCAATATTCAAGTCGATTACAGAATTGGCAGAATTTTACTCCCGGTGAGTCAACTCGATCCGTTGACCTTTCGCATCCGCTGTAAAGCTGAATTATGAAATTCGCCGGATGAACTACAGTCACTCACACTCAAAGTGAGACAAGAAAAAGATGCGCAAACATTTTTGTTAAAAAAAATTAAAGGGCTAACGTTTAAGAAAAGTTATTCATGTCTATTACAGAATTCGCAGAATTTTACTCCCGGTGAGTTGACTGGATTCACATCCGCTGTAAAACTCAATTATGAAATTCGTCGGATGAACTACATTGTCGATTCCTAAAATTACCTTATCATTTATGAACTTTCGTATCGACACTGTCAGCTATAAATATTTATTCAACTGGCCTAGGCAGTGATAATAGTATCGCTTTCGATCAACGAAATCAAGCATCGTTGAGAGTGGTTAGTACGAAGATGGTGGACGGTTCAAAACCAACCGTGTGCTCTTTTTTTTTTTTTTTTTTTTTTAGATTTCTCGCTCTCTGGTTGCGTTGCTATTTGTGCGTTTTCTATTAAAATTTGTTAAAAAAAAAAACACTTTAGCATTCAGTATGATAAGCTTTTGACTTACATTTTTGTACTCTCCATTGTTTATTTTCGTTTAATCAAAAATTCACTTCAGATTCGTCTCGAAATTGGTGCGAATGTAAAATGATAGAAATTGTATGGAATGCGAATGGATTGCGAATTCTGTAATACCATATAAGTTGAACAAAATGTCAGTGGTGCAGGCATTGTTACCGACATTCGTTCAACTTTCATTCGTCGGATTCAGTAATAGCAAAAGTTTGGAAATGAATTGAAACTGTCACTTTAGCTCATTCGCCGAATTCTGTAATAGGGATGATTATTTTTATTGCGTAACAGGGATTATAATGTATTAAACAAACAAAATAAACCAAAAATATAAATAAAAAAAAAAAATTAACTATCTGTTTTCATTTACTCACACTCAAAGTGGGACACTTGCTGTTCTCTATGGGCCGTACCAACAATCAAATTAAGAGACGACTTTAATATTTGAGCGAAATGGACCATTATTTAAAGAGCTCTATAAAGTTAACCATACGTGTTATGAACTTAATATTTATGTGAACTCTAAATTATGAATCATTTATTGTACGGAAATTAAAAAATAAAATGAAGCATATATGGTCAGTTATATAGAGTCTATTAAATAATGCATCATTTCGCTCAAATATTAAAGTCGTCTCTTAATTTGATTGTTGGTAAGGCCCTATGAAAACTAACGGTAGATGCCCTAATGACTAATCTATTATTTTAGTTGCAGTCTTTTTACAGCGTTCATATGATTACATTTAACAAATAAAATCAAAATGTCCAGACATACAGCTGTTAAAGGCAAATTCTGATTTTAAACCATCAAGTGGGTAAAAGAGTACGCGAAATAAGTGATTTTTTAAAAAAAAACAAAAAGCAAATCCATTGTATTTAATATAATTAAATGGTTAAAAAATGCCGAATAGAAAACTAACCAAAAAGTTTTGAAATTAGAAGGAAAATAAGCCCTAGACATGACTCGTTTCTTAAAAAAAAAAAATAAAAATGATCTCTTGCTATCCGCTATTGACCTTCAAAAAATGTTAAAGGACACTAAAAACATTGATTATGGTGCTGAAACAGATAGCCGAATTTTAAGAAGCAACGAATTGAATGGCCGAGTGGTACGCAAAAATCCGTTAATATCGGAAAAGAATCGGCCTTTAAGATAGCAATTCGCCAAACAACATATACAAAAGTACATCAATTTCTGGTCAAAGGTAACTTTCTTTTTAGGTAGTGGATAGAAAAATAGTTAAGATAGCATAAAAGATCTTAAAGCAGTTGCGATGGATGAACGGGAATCTAAAGAGCCATCCTTTTGCAAAAAAGTTGGTCGAGACAATGCCAAACATTCTTGAAGGGACTATACAAAAAAATGGTAATGTGGCCAAATATTAAAAAAATGTTGAGTCTCTTTTTAATATGAATTTGTTGTGTCCCACTTTGAGTGTGACTTACAATTATTAAAATCAAGGCAGATCATTTTCTTCTTTTTTTTTATTTACGAATCGAAATGTTGATCATTATTTTCTTTTTATTTATTTTATAATACCTTGAAGTCTTTAACAAGAAAAATAATGAATAAGTTAGTACTCGTAAATCTGGTGTTTTTTTCTTATAGAAGTTTGTAGATGTAAATTCTTCACAAAAACTTTACAAAAGGGTAGTATTCTAGCTTAATTAAATTTTAATTTATTAAAATTTGCGTTGTAATTTCTAAAATGAGAGAAATTTGAGAAAATAAATTGGTCGTCGCGAATTGCAATATGATTGCTACGACCAATTTTATTTTCTCAAATTTCTCTCATTTTAGCAATTACAACGCAAATTTTAATAAATTAACATTAAATTAAGCTAGATTACTACCCTTTTGTAAAGTTTTTGTGAAGAACTTAGGCTTATATATGTTTTAAATCCCATTTGTTGTTTTATTCGTTGGTCGTTGGTCGTTCTCATGTGAATAGTCCTTTAGTTACAGACATTTAGTCAATGGCCTAGGCTTTGATAACAGCATCGCTATCGATCAGTGAAATCAAGCACCATTGTGCGTGGTTACTACTTGGATGGAGGACCGTTCAATACCAAACGGTGTGCATTCTTTTTCTTTTTTAGATTTCTGGCTATGCCCGGTTGCGTCTTCATCATTTCCACCATTTCTCTAAATTGTTTCCGATTGGTTGTCCGTTTTCTATTAAAATTTTTTAAGCAAACACTTAAACATTCAGTATGATAAGTTTTTGACTTACATTTTTGTGCTTTCCATGGTTTATTTTTGTTTTTTTTTTTTTTCGTTTAATTAAAAATTCACTTCAGATTCGTCTCGAAATTGGCACGAATGTAAAATGATAGAAATTGTGCGAATGGATTGCGGATTTAGTAATACCAGATAAGTTGAAAAGAATGTCGGTGGTGCAGGGATTGTTACCGACATTCGTTCAACTTTCTTTTGTCGGATTCAGTAATAGCAAAAGTTTGGAAATTAATTGATTTGGCGAATTCTAAAATAGGGGTGATTATTCAGACTTCTGTATACAAAATTTCAGTGAAATCCGTTATGCCGATAATGAGAAGGTCAAAAATAAAAAAAAAATGATTCTTTGTGAGGTTCTGTCTTTTATATCTTCGTTTCGAATTGTTTTGTTAAGATTATAGATTGCTTAAAATAAGCGAAAGAAACAAATGTATCATGCCGTTTTCGAGAAAAATAGAAGTTTCGAAAATATTTTTCAAGATTTGTATGGTAAGGACGATATTCTTAGACAGAATCATTTTTTTCCTAAATTTGTGGACTTTTTAAAAACCAAACTTTTTATTGTCAAGTTCCAAAAATATCAAACACTTGGATTTCGAAATATTGAGTTTTTAAAAGAAAATTTCAATTTATTTAAAAATCCAAACAAAAAAATCAAACTTTTAAACGATTTTAGCATAAACGAATTGATCAGTTATACCTTTTTGAAAAAAATCGAAAGTAAAAAAATGGTTCTATAGGAGGTATAGGTGGAATTTTTTCTTTTACTAAATTAACTTTTTTGGATGTAAGAAAAAATCCGTGGAGCAGTTTTTGAGAAAAAAATATTTTCTTAAATTTTTAAATCAAGTTTAATGTCTGGTTCCGATATTTTTGGCGTTAAAGAAAAGAAAAAAAAAACTTGTGGGGGAAAATTGAAAAATGCTATCTACCAAGGTAAACGTTTAGGAGGATTAGGAGATTAAGATTAACCATAGTCAGATCAATATCTGTGTCGACATCCATACCAAATTTAACCCATGTATTTACATACTTACGCAGGTATAAAACGGTCCAAGTCAAAAATTCTTTTTCCATTTCAATCCTAATTTTAAAATTAAATCCAAAGATTTTCAATATGAAATTTGTAGTTTTCCTTAAATAGTGCCCATCAGTTATTGGCTATGAGAAGAACAAGAACAACATTGGAGTGGAGGGCTATAAATTCTTGTGAGGATCTTTGAAAAATTCATGAACTTCCAAACATAAAATTCGATTAATAGGTATATTTGTTTTTATATTTATGTATGTACTTGTACAGTGTCGAGACTCTAGTGATGGCATATCTTTTGCTGAAGAGGGTGAATTTAAAAATGTCTTAACGGATGACGAGGGTATTGTATTTCAAAGGACAATATTCCTAGACAGGAATCGATGGTGTTGTATACAGCGTAGCCAATGTTACCGATGAAAACTGTTTCCAACCTGATGGAGATCACATTCCTAACAACCTAAGATGCTTTTGCAATTGCCTTGATAAAATAGGCTTAACATAAATCATTACGAAGAGAAGAACAAGACAATCAATAATCGAATATTGTAGGTATGTTTTGGTTTTGTTTTTGTGGACTGTATTGGATGAAAATCAATAATTTTAAGTTTTTTGTGTCACAAACTTATTAATTTAAATTTAAATCTTTACATGATCTCAGATGATAAGTCGTAACTCATAACAAATCTTGAAATTATGAAGCTTTGATTTAAAGTTATAAATTTTAAAAAAGAAGCAACATTATAAGGTGTTTTTTTTTAAGCTCAGAGCAGGGAACTGAGCTGTCAAAAAAGATCTATGTTTCATTTTTTAGTACAGACACATCAGAGCACTCAGATTAGGTTTCTTTTTTCAATGAGAACTAGCTCGGAGCCCGCTCTATGAACTCAGAATAAAATTAACAAGCAGATGGAGTAAAAAGCTGAGCGCAGCTTACTTAATTTTTTTTGTGTGATATGACAAAGCCACACGGCAAAATTCTCGGAACCGTTTTCGAGAATAATACGATTTTCGAAAACCATTTTTTAAAATTTGTATGGAAGATACCGTTAGTTTTAGATAAAACAAAATTTTTTTTTCTCAAATCTTGAAGATTAGGTTAAAAAACTTTTATTTGCCAAGTTTGAAAAAAATCGAGCATGGGGTTTTCGAAATATTGAGTTTCCAAAAAAAAATTTTGAATTTTTTTTTAAAAATCCAAAAAATAAAAAAATGCAAATTTGAATATGTAATAATATTCAAACTTTGGAGGAGCTTTGGCATACAAAAAAATGATTTAAATCGGCTGTACCGTTTTCGAGAAAATCAAAAACAAAAAAAAAATGGACCCAGGGGGCTACCAAAAATAACAATTTTTTGGAAAATTTTTTTCAACCATTAGCTAGTTTTAACCAAATGAAATTTTTCAAATTTTTTTTTAAAAAATTCTGTGGGACAGATTTTGAGAAAAAAAAATATTTATAAAGTTTCGAAAAAAAAATCGTATGGCAGGTACTGTTAGTTTTGGTCTTAAGAAAAAAGAGAAAAAAAAAAGTCCGGGGGGAAAAAATTAAAACCCAAGTTTGAAGAAAATCGGCCGAGCCGTTTAGGCTGTAGTCGAACCGACAGACAGACAGAATTGCGAGACCCACTTTTTTGGTCTTCGCTATCATCGTAATGTCAACTTTGATCAAAATCTCGAGTTCGATTTTTTTTTACGAATGCATAACTTGCCTTATAGTATCTACCTATAAGTCGCAAGTAAAAATCTTAAATATTTAAAACTTTCAATTCTGTTTATTGTTGAATGGAGTGGTTTGGCACGACACATCCGTATTTAAGAATTACTCTAATTAAAGTAACAGAGAATTTAAATAACATATGGATCACGGAACTCACAGGAATAACTTTTGACAAAACCAAGAATTTTGTTTCCTTTTTTTTTTAAATATGATTATAGTGATCAGTGAATGATAATAAAGTCTAATTAGATTAGAAAAACTAGACACTTTACACAAATGCGACGAATTTAACAGATAGTCATGATTGTCAATATTTAAAAATAAACGAATATTACTGCAGCTGTCCAAAAACCTGTGAAGATATTCTTGTAGTTGTTCACAATCTTTGATTGAGTTAATTAATCGAAATATTTTTACGAAATCAGCATAAATTAATGCTATTGAATGTTTTATGAATTAAACAAACAGCAAAGGTCCAAAAGGACAACAGCTATTAATTTTGAAGATGACTTCATAATATCTATCTGTAAGATATTAAGATATCCACAAAATAAAACGATCATTATATCCAAGTCTTTTTTTATTTATTTAAAATTATTTTATGACTTAAATTGTTAAAAGATTTGCTAAAGTCTGTAAAGATACGATCTACTTGCGATTGGTTTTCAAACGCATCTAAACAAAAAGTGCAGAATTGTAATTTATTACTGACTGTGGATTTTTGCTTTATAAAACCACATTGATTTTCACATAACATTTTAGAGACACGTTGAAAAGAACAAATAACGGATAAGACAGGCAAGACAAACATTTTTCAGCTTGATGTATGTATGGAACAGTTTGAAGCCAGAAAAACAATGTGGCCCAGATGGAATATCTCCTTTTATTTTGAAACGGTGTGTAAGCGCTTTTAGTGTTCCTTTGACTCTCCTGTTTAATACTTCACTTAGAAATGGGGATTTTTTGAAAGATTGGAAAATTTCTTTCATTACCCCTGTCCATAAGTCTGGACCTAAACAGGATGTTTAAAATTATCGCCCGATTTGCAAACTATCTCTAATATCTAAATTATTTGAAAAAATTGTATGTAAAAAACTTTCTTTTCTTCTCAAAGTAGTCATTTCACCTAATCAACATGGTTTTATATCAGGTAAATCTACCTCGACAAATCTTATGGTTTTCAGCAATAAGGCAGTCGGATGTTTTGAAGATGGCTCTCAATGTGATGTCATCTACACTGAAATTGCAAAAGCCTTCGACAGAGTCAATCACAAAATTTTAATACAGAAGTTAGAAGAATTGGGTATCCACTCGAATCTCCTGAAATGGTTCCAATCCTATCTATGTGATCGTATTCAATTTGTTAATATTAATAATATTAAATCCCATCAAATTCAAGTTCCCTCAGGAGTTCCACAAGGAAGCCATCTTGGCCCATTTTTATTTCTAATACTGATAAAAGGTATACCTCTTCGTATTATCAACTCTGAAAAACTGTTGTTCGCTGATGATTTGAAAATCTTTTGTCGTATTAAACCTATTTCCGATTGCTTACTTCTCCAAGAAGATCTTAATCGACTTGATCAATGGTGTAAGCAAAATTTATTATTTTTAAATGTTTCAAAATGTCAAATTATGTCTTTTTATCGTTATCAGAGTCCTATCTTTTTCAATTATAGAATTGATAATGCACCTCTTACGAGAATTTTTGAAAAGAAGGATATAGGTGTTTTATTTGATAGAAAACTTAATTTCAATCTACATATAGATTATACTGTTGCGAAAGCAAACTCGATGCTAGGGTATCATCATCATCATCGGCTCGACAACCGGGTTCCGGTCCTGACCTCTTTCAACAAGTCTCTCCACCTATCCCGGTCTCTAGCCGACGCCATCCAGTTGCGCACCCCAAGGCTTCGGGCGTCCTGGTCTACGCCATCTCTCCAGCGCAAGCATGGTCTACCACGCTGTCGTCTACCATAGAATGTACCACAAAGAACTTTCCGAGCAGGTTCCTCTTCGCTCATGCGAGCTAGGTGCCCTGCCCACCGGAGTCTACCGAGATTAATTTTTGTCACGATATCTGCTTCTAGGTAGATAGCGTACAATTCATGATTGTACCGTCTCCGGAATCGTCCTTCCTCACATATGGGGCCAACAATTCTCCTTAAGACTTTTCTCTCGAACGCAGCTAAGAGGTCGGAGTGCCTTTTACTAAGCACCCAAGTCTCGGATCCATATGTGAGTACTGGCAGGACCATGGTCCTGTACAGCAGCAGTTTTGAAGTTATGGTGAGATTTCTGGATTTGAAAAGCTATAGTAGGCTCTGTTGGATTTGAGAAGCCGCCCGCGTATTTCTTCTTCTATATTGTTATCGGCTGCTAATATTGACCCAAGGTATTTAAAGGATTGCACCACTTCAAATTCGTGCTCCGCAACCTTGATTGTTTGACCAACTGTTCCTCTCGCATTTGACGCCACCATGTACTTTGTTTTACCTTCACTAATGTGCAGATGCTAGGGTATATATCGCGGAATTCGAAAGAGTTTTCGGATCCATATACTCTCAAATCGCTTTATATTGATTACGTTGGATCTGTGTTGGAATATTGCTCGGTGATATGGAGCCCTTTCTATTTAAATAGTTCTTGAGAATAAAAAATATTTTCTGCGAAACCTTTCATAGATTGAATTATGGGTTAAATGAGCATTTTACAAGATGTTTAAGAGAAGCAAATTTGGTAGAGTTTTGTAGATTTCTTTAATTCTTCAAATAGAAAATTATTCAAAGAAAAATTGTTAATTATTATAAGGTAACCTGGATGGTAAATAAGTATACATATATGTATATTGTATCTAGTAGTCGTAAAAAAGTATATTGTTATAATTATAATGTTTTATCTGTTAGATGAAATAAATGAATTAAACTATATCTGAAGTAACGTTTTGCAAAGCTTTTATACAGCCATGCCCTCTTGTAAACCCTGATTGCCTTTTAGAAAATTTGAAATATTTAGGTATGAAGTTATTTGATTTTGCATTATTCTTTATTTGTTAAAAATATATAAGTGCCCTTCAGCGAAGTTCAAAGTGCATGACGCAGCCCCTAGGTCGCTAATGTATTATTGTACTCAGATAAGGGGGTACAAATGGTTAACACAACACCCGACAACACACTAAACTCTGAGTTCATATTGAAACAGTCTCTCGAAAGCGTTTCTTACGAAACTCAACGTCCATTTTACATACATGCTAATTGTTTTTAGTTTTTTTAAGATAGTATTCAGAAAAGAACTTTGATATTTTAAGTTCATTGTAACACTGTTACGTCTTTTGAACATCGTCTTAATGTTTCTTGTCTCTCCTTATGTTATCGTCTCTTTAATAGTCAGTGCAATGACCAGTTGCATTAATCTCCTTAAACAATTCAATTTTTATCTAATTTACCCTCGAGCTCAATTTCGGACGTACTGTTAAGTTAAGAGATTTTTTCTTAAGCTTCGCTGTACCAATTTGGAATGGTTTCCCAAGCTCTGTTGTTCCTTCCCGTTGTGATATACTAAAATTCAAAACCAATGTGCTTGTGCATGGGTACCTCTTTTTTGTATCCGGTTTCCTAAATCCGCTCTCTGTCCTTTCTAACATATTTAGGGTATACATATTTGCCTGAGTGCGTGGTAATTATAAAAAAAAATATGAATAGGAAAACTTATTGTATTGATTTAAAATTTTAGACATTTTGAATCATGTTATTTCGCCGCCTGTCTGACGACATACGTTTGCCAAAGAGAATCTTTCCAAAAAAAACGCACCCAAATTTTCAGACAGATTTGCTAAATAGTTTTATTGTGGCAGCCATTTTGTATAGATGTCTACGAGCATCTTCGTTAAAATGGAAAGATGTGAATTTCGAAAAAAAATTAAGTTAAATTTATTTTTTTCGAGAAAAAACCATCACGCAAGAGTATTGTTATTTCAAACTTTGATTAGAGACAAATTGCAAAGTTGAATACTTGTCTACAAAAAATTGGCTATGTGTTGCAAAATGCCAATTGATCGTTACCTTGAGACTATAACTAACTTAAGACTGGGTTTTTGAAGCCGATAGCCCAGATTTGAGTTTTTCACAAAAACGGAAGAGGAAATATTGATTAAATGTTCTTAATTTCTTGATTAATTTTAAGTAAATATTTTAACGATTACATACATATGTATGTACATCACGTATACTCAAAAGAATTATTTAATAATTAAAGACAATTTAAAACTACTCGTATAACTTACTTCGCATAATGGTAAGTTTAAAATTCACATTTTTCGCCAAAAATACAAAATAAAATTTTTCACAAAAAATTCAATCAATAATAGCAATCATCCTTCACAACTTGAAGGTTCAAAATCTAACGTTTAAAAAAGAAAATATTCAAATACTTCAGGAATTCAAATGACCATTGTATAATTTTAAAATTTTAAAAATTGGCGCCGCGGGTATATTTTGGTGGCCTGTGACGGCCATGTTGTTTTGGTGACATCTGTCAAATACACCTATCAATTGTTTATTATTCAGTTACTGATGCAAAATCACCATGCAACTTTATACAACTACCCTCACGAGGTGAAAATGCATCCTCAAAAAGTTACCGATTGGTTTGGACTCTGGGCCGTCATTGGTACGTACTTTTTCGAAATCGACGTTGGTGAGGCGGTCAGCGTCAATGGCGAGCGCTACACAACGATGAACCAATTTATTTAGGCTATAATTGAACCATATGACCTAGACGACATGTGGTTCCAGCAGGACGGCGGCGGCAGGCGTTACGTGAAATACTGCGGACGACACGATTGACATAATGCATGAACGATTTGAGGGTACGGTTATCTCTCGCAGAGTAGACGTGAATTGGGCACCAAGGTCATGCGATTTAACCCCGCTAAACTTTTTCTTGTCGGAATTCCTGAAGTTGCAGGTCTATGTGAATAAACTACAATCGACCGATGTCCTTAACGCCGAGGCGGGTATTTGAACAATGTCATATTTCATACATGATGGCATACATGGACCTTTCAAATAAAAAAATTGTTAATACCTATACCTATCTCACACACGGCTTGCTTTATTCCATTTCAATATCTACCCGCCCCGCCCCTTCAATAAGGACCTTTTACTCTTCATCAATCAGATATTTACGAATATTTTTGTGATAAACATAAATATTGAGTTCTTGTGTCATCAAAACTAGACAGGTGAGTGATTGAGGCAGAAAACATGCATTTTTCATGCAACAACCATCTTTTAATAAATTCCATACAGAAATACACAATACGAAATGTATATTACATTTTCAAACATCTCCAGATCCATATCAATTTTTATTAAAAAAAAGATGAACTTTAAAGTTCTGCGAAAAGAATCATAAAATAGCTAGCTACTCCTTTACATTAATACACAATGGTGGGCGTATAGACATCAAGCCAAACAAAGCTGTCTATAAAGTTCTTCGTTTCCATAGTCGACCAGTGAATAAAGAGGTATCCTAATAACAATATCCGGCATGGTGCCTTCATGTGTCTTCAAATCAGGAAAATATTCCATTGACTGCATCCCTCGAGATATTTGTCGTTATTAAATTGTGCACAATACGATCAAAACTGCCGTATAAATGTAGAGAGAGAGAGATGGAGATAATAAATATTTAAAATCGATACAGGGATTTGAATTCCGAATGACTTAAAGGACCAACGACGTCGTTTTTCCATTTAAAAATCACTTAGTTTTATTATAATTAGGTTAATAGAGGAAGAGATATTGCACAAAATGGCTTGTGCTATTATTGCTTTAGTAAAAGCAGAAAACAAGCGTTTCTGCGTTCTAAAACTCCAATTCTTATTTTTCCAAACGACTGGCATTTAAAGTTCCTTTTTGTCTCTCCTCGATGACATTCAGAGGATTCCATTTGCCATTTATTAGAAAGTTCTTTGTCCTAAATTCTTTGTCTTAGATTTTTATGATTATTTTGTTGTTGTTGTTTTTCTTCGTATATATTTCTCGAAATGGCCCCTTAGGCTCTGTGGGACAACAAAATTTGTTCTTTTTATGCGTTTGATAAATCAAAACAGGATGGAATATAAGGAAGATGATAAATGAAAACAAGGATATCATGATGCTGCTGGACAGTACCAGTGCCGGTATACCCTTAAGCTTATTCAATAAAAAAATGAAGAATGTCACCAAAAAGTATATTAGATTGTTGGGTGGTTTAGCTTCGGGGTACTATACTCGAATATATTAAATATTATGTAAAATAAAAACAGGAAAATTGTTTTTTATTTCTTTTCTTTTTTTTTGTTTGCTTTTAATTTGCAGATTAAGATATGAGTCTAGAAGTAACGCAAGCGAAAGCCAATCGAATTCTAAGAATGACTAATGGATGAATGAATTTAAGTGAAGAATGGCCAAAACAACAAATGTTTTCAAACTTGTGCGTTCCAAACTGGTTAGGAGTCTTGTGGCTGGATAGGATTTCCGGTTGAATCTTATTCTCCACATAAATTGTTAAACAGAGATCGTACCAATATGGAACTGATAGTGAAGTAAAATATTGAAATAAAATGCACAACTGGGTCGCACGAACTTGCTCCTATGTAATAGACTTAGAATTTCAAAAATGAATGTTATTAGAGAAAAACTGTTCATAAGCATAAACTCAATTTTTTAAATGACTAAAACAACTTATTTAGTAGTTGGAGGTAAAAATTTTAAAACATTTTTAAGATATTTTTTAATTTAAAGTTTTTATTTTTGTTCGAATAAAAATTAAATTTACAAAAAAAATATTGAGCCGTTTTCGAGATTTTGAATTTTCCAAAAAAAAAGCTAGATTTTTTTTTTCAAAATACAAAAAAAAAAAAAATGTTTCTTAAAGTTTTGAAATGCAATATTTTTTAAACTTCTTAGAAGCTCCTCTCTAAAAAATTTCATTAAGATCCGTTATGCCGATAATGAGAAGTTCAAATTTATTTATTTATTTATTCATCTAACAAGTACAATAGACTTTAGTAGACAATACAATATAGCATTTTACATAACTACACTAAAATTATATATATAATATTTACAATGCATTTAAAATAATAGCCATGCATTCATTTCTAGTCATACTGAAATCTAACAACTCTTCAAATTGATTGTAACAGATTGCGGCATTATCTAAGGGATTATTTGACCCATAATTACATAGAAGAGTGTCTTGGTATATAAAAGAAGGCGTTTTGTCTAAGTCTTAGGGAGCGAGAAGGAGCGTAAAAATTGAACAAAGAAATTAAGTGTGAACAGTCTATGTGTCCACAAATTACATCCGTTGCAAAAATAGCAAAATAATAAACTCTTCTTTCGTGAAGAGGTAATAATCCAATCAGTTGACATCTAATTTTATAATTGGGCATATCTAGTTGAGAGTAGATTTTGCGAAGAGCATACTTTGTAAACCTCTTGAATTCTTTCGATGCGTAAAGAACCATTGCTACATATAATAAGGTGACCGCAGATTATGCAACAATATTCGAGGTTTGATCGAACCAAAGAGATAAACATAGATTTTAGGGTGTAATTATCACTAAACTCATTAGAGTTGCGAAAAAAAAACCCAAGCATAGCATTTGCTCTGGATATTATAAAATCCATATGCAAGGCAAAATTTAACTGGGAGCCGAAAACAACTCCCAGATCTTTTTTGACCGAAACGCGCAGAAGATCATTACTATGGATGTTATACTGAAATATAATAGGATTTTTTGACCTTGTAATAGACATGATGGAGCATTTACGGATATTAAGGTGCAAGCAGTTGATTTCACACCATTCTGATAGTCTGTCTCTGTCTATATCTTCTTGTAGTTGCGTACAATCAGACAATGATTGAACTGACCGAAATAGTTTGAAGTCATCTGCAAATAGTAAACCAGTAGAATTTAAAATACAACTAGGTAAATCATTAATGAACAACAGGAAAAAGAGTGGCCCGAGATGGCTTCCTTGCGACACTCCAATGTGATTCAAAATTACTTTAGAAATATGTGACCCAATTTTAACGTACTGTTTTCTGTTAGTTAAGTAACTCATTATCCATTTCAACAAGGTTGAGTGAAATCCAAATCTTGCTAACTTTTGTTCCAAAATATGGAATTGAACACGGTCAAATGCTTTGGCAAAATCAGAATAAACGGTGTCAATTTGAATGTGACGCTCCAAGTTACAAAGGCAGTAGTTAGTGAAGATCGCTAAATTAGTTAGTGTGGACCTTCCACTTACAAACCCGTGCTGTGACTCCGATATCACACCCCGTACAACAGAGTAAATTTTACTTTTAACAATAGCCTCGAAAATTTTGGGTAGCAACGGAAGCTTTGCAATGGACCTGTAATTTTCGACAATTAGCTTCGAAGCAGACTTATGAATTGGAGTTACAAAAGAGTACTTCCAGTTATCCAAAAATACACCAATTGATAAAGAGATATTAAAAATTATACGAAGAGGAGGGAGCAAATTAGATCTACAATTTTTAAAGAGCTCTATAAAGTTAACCATACATGTTATGAACTTAATATTTATGTAAACTCTAAATTATGAACCATTTATTGTACGGAACCTAAAAAATAAAATGCAGCATATATGGTCAGTTATATAGAGTCCATTAAATAATGCTCCATTTCGCTCAAATATTAAATTCGTCTCTTAATTTGATTGTTGTTAAGGGCCTTTTTAACGAAGAATGGACAGCCAGAAAAACTCCTCCTCCTCTTGTTAAACCAGTTTGAATTTGACAACGATCTTTTCTGTATACAACATAATTGTCACCCAAAAGCTCAGATGTTAGTATATTTTCACACAACCAAGTTTCAGTTAGAGCAATAACAGCATATACGAACAATCAATTTTACTGCGTTGAAAAAATCAGTTATTTTTGTTCGCAAACCTCATGTGTGTGTGCAGCTATATGTCGTTGTTTTAACCTTGATCTACATCGTTTTTTGAACGAAAATCGAAAAGTCTAACTCGCGTACCAGTCGGCCAATTTTTAAAAAATCGTTCTATGGTAGGTACAGTCAGTAATATCTTGTTTTCAAAATTTTTTTAAATTAAATTATAGATCTTAAAAATTAATCGAAAGAAAAAAACTTTAAGCGAAATTCTCGGAACCGTTTTCGAGAAAAATACGATTTTGGAAAACCATTTTTTAACATTTGTATGGAGCTTACCGTTATTTTTAGGTAAAATAATTTTTTTTTTCTCATATCTTGTAGATTATTTTAAGAAACTTTTATTTATCAAGTTTTAATCAATTGAAATATTGAGTTTTCAAAAAAAAAAAAACAAAAATTTTTTTTTTTGAAAATTTGAATAGGTACACAATAATATAACTGCTGGGGAGCCTTAACATAAAAAAAAATGAAAATCAGTCGTACTGTTTTTGAGAAAATCAAAAACAAAAAAATGGTTCCAAGGAGGGTACCAAAAATAATAATTTTTTGGAAATTTTTTTTTTCACCCATTACCCAGGTTTAACTAAATGAAATTTTTATTTTTTTTTTAAATCTGTCGGACAGTTTTTGAGATAAAATTTTTTTATAAAATTTCGAAAAAAATTCGTATGGCAGGTACCGTTATTTTTGGTGTTAAAAAAAAGTTTGAAGAAAATCGGCCGACCCGTTTGGCGTCGAACGGACAGACAGACAGACAAAATTGCGAGACCCACTTTTTTGGTCCTCGCTATCATCGTAAGGTCAACTTTTATCGAAATCTCGAGTTCGATTTTTTTTTACGATTGCATAACTTGCCTTTAGAACCTATAAGTCGCAAGTAAAAATCGAAGAGAAATGAAATTAACTTAAAAAATTATTGCGAAGCGAGAGATATTTTCATAATACTTATTTTTTATAAGACTTCAAGTTTCAAGAATTTCAACTACATTCAAAAGGTGCAAAGAGATCTTAAAATGAATCCAATTTTTTTGAAATTCATAAATAGTAAGAGGTGGTCTAGTCCTAATCCACTTGTTCTCAAGTCAAACAACATTTCAAATCATGATCGTCATGTGGTGAGATAACTATTTGCAGACTTCTTTCAAAGTGCATTTAATTGTGATTCTAACAACTTTGTGACGAAAAAAGCCATAACATCCGTTACTTAGCTGATAAACTGATATAAACTTCAATATTCATATAGACAACATTGCCTTACCTTGACGAACGGTATAAACCAGGCCCTGACGGTATATCTTCCACGGTTTTGAAAAACTGTATAAACCATTTATTGTTGCCTTTGGCCGTTCTTTTTACTTTTTCAATATTTTCTTGCTAATTTCCATCGAGCTATTTGGAAAAATTCTTTTCTTCTGCATTAAGAAAGACAAAAAGACGAATTTAGCAATTATATGTTTCAAATCAATTATATGGATTTACAAAAAACCACCTTTCTTATGGAACTGGCTGATAAACTCTCGCATCGAATATTGCTTTTTAAACTAAGAAAGCTAAGATTTAGCTACCATTTTGTTGTATGACTTTAATTTTTCTCATTAAATAGATCATACCCAATCAACAATTTGTGGTTTGAAAGCGGTTTATTAACCGGCTTTGAGCTCAAGCTCTCCAAACCAAGGGGTTACAAATTGGCTAAAAAGCCGTTCCAAAACCGTTCCATAAGCATCTCCATAACCGAAAATGGTCAGTAACAAAATAACTTCAGTTATTACTGAACGATTTTTGAACGTATCTTTTGAACGCTTTTATTAGGTCATTTAAAACCGTTTGTATAACGCTTTTAGAAAACCTGTAATATGTACAATAATTGGTTATTTAAAAACGCTACTAGGACGTTAATTTGCAACGTTTTTAAATAACCTGTATTATGCCCAAAAAGTTATTTTGGTGGTTATTTTATAACCGTTTATTTACAGTTTGTAGGAAACCTGTAATAAGAACTAAAAGTTTTGTTGACGCCTTTTTATAACCGTTTATATATGATGATATAGGGTTATTTTGAAACTCTTTTTAAGTATTTTATTCCCAGCTGAAAAAATAAATCCTTTTGAAAATAAAAACAGAAAAAGCAATATTTTTAATGAACATTATTAAATTTTATTTAAAAAGTTTAGTAATTTTAATAGTACATATGTATGTATATAACTTAAAACTATAACTTAATAGTGCCTAATAGAAACGAATATTGATAAACGTAATACTACTCGTATGTATATACTTACATATATTATTTAAATATATGTATAGGTATAACTCTGGGTGGATAATTGAATTATTTATTTTGAAAACATGATATGTCACATCTTCAAAAAATAGATAGTTAATGACGTTATAAGAAAAACCAAAAGTTTTTGTAACCTTAATGCAAAATTTTGAAGATGGACATGTCATGTTTTGAAAATAAACGATTCAATTAGAAAAAAAAACAAACAATTAAGCAAAATTGTAAGTATCTGATAATAGATATTGATGCTTGTGTAGTGATGGCGGTGGTGTCAGTTGATGAGGATTTGCTGTGCTGATGATGACTCGTTTCTAGTTTAAAAATAAAAATAAATTGAAATTTTGTTTAATTTACATTTTATCCTATTCTCACGAGTAATAAAATATCCAAGGGAAAACATGAAAAAAAAAAAAACTAAAAAAAATGTCTTACCAACCACTTTACCAAATCACAGTTAACTTTTTTTAATTTAATCGCGCACGCGCACCGCGTACGAAAAAAAACTCAACCAACCGCTCGAGAACAAGAAAACAATGACGAGACATAGAGAGATGACCGTGGTGGTTGTTTTACTACCGATGGAATGGGTGTGTTCGTGCCTAAGTAGTTGAGCTATGGCTCGAGTTGGGTTAAAATATAGCTGGGGTTAAAGAATAAATCTGGATTTGGTTAATTTGCAACCTATAAGTTAAAAAAGAGCTCTTTAATAACTGAATATAAACCTGGGGTTAATTAAAATAAATTCCGATTAATTCGGTACAAAAAAAGTAATTTAAGGTTAATTTCGATCCAGTATATTTCTTTTACGGTTAAAAAAAAAAAGAAGTTATTTACAGCTTACTGTAAATTTGGGATAAATTGTAGTTAATTTGGCCCAATCTTAAGCTTTTTCGATAAAGAAAAAGTTATTAAAGAACTTACTATAAACTAAGTATTCAATTGGTTTATTTGCATCCAATACATAACTTTTCCGTTTAAAAATGATTATTAATCGACTTACTGTGAACTTTATATAAAATTGGTTACTTTTCAACCAGTATATAACTTTTTCTGCAAAAAATAAAGCTATATAATTGCTTACTGTAAACTTTAGATAAAATCGGTTAATTTTCAATCTATATGAAACTTTTTATGCGACAAAAAAAAGTTATTTCAAGTCTCACTGAAAACCTGGTATTAAATGGGTTAAATTTAAACCAATATATAACTCTAACGGTAAAAAAAAGAGTCATTTAAGGACTTACTGACAACTTAGCATAAAATTGGGTTATTTTTAGCCAATATATAACTTTTATCGTAAGAAAAAAAAGTTATATTATAACGTAATTTTTCTTAAAGGCTAGGAATAAGTGATAAATGTACTCAAATTTAACCTAGATTTAAAAATAGTTATTTTCGAACCAGAAAAATGACAAACTGGTTTTTAAAGGGTTAAAAAATATCCAAATATTATCACCAGTTTAAAAATGGAATTTTTTAAACCAATATATTACCAAGAAGTTGTGCAAGAGAGAAAATTTTACCAAAATCAACCATAGGATAATTTTTGGTTTGTTTCTACCGTAAAGCATACTAGAGTAATAAAGTATCTCATTTCTAGCCCCACTATGACCAGAGTTATCTAAGGTTTTTTTGTTACCTGGGTTATTCTGGAGCCACGGCTAAAAATTGTTGCTTGGGTACTCTGTACTTTTCAATGGCCATATCTGAAAAACTTTTAACGTAACCCTGGAATACCACAGGGCAGCCATTTAGGCCTTCCACTTTTCATTTTATTCGTAAAGTGTCTCATTTATGCAGACGATGTAATAATCTTCAAAACTATTTCAAATTCTCGTGATTTTGAAGAAGAGCAATGTGACCTTAATTCATCTTTTGAATGGTCTGTTCGTAACTGTTTGTTTCTTAAAGTCGGTAAATTAATGTAAGACTACGAGTCTTACGAGGAAGATTTCCGTAAATTCTTTTGATTATTTGTTTAATTGTGTATCATTACCAAACGTTAGCGATATGTCTGTCCTGTCATTCAATGAATTCATTCAACACATCAATTCCATAACTAGTAGAGCCAATTCAATCTTTGGTTGGTTAAATAGAGACTCAAGGGAATTTTCCGATATACAGTTGTTTTCTGGAATACACTTGTCAAGTTACCTGAAAGTTTTTATACCAAATTTAATCTGAGGGATGGTGTAATCGATGCTACTTAGAACTGAATCGAATGATGGAGTGGCCAATTTCATTATTGATCCACTGCGAGGAGGATTTTAGGCGATTATCTGTGTTGCAGCCGTTTATTTTCTGAATATATTCGTCCTCTCAGAAGCAAAGTGGCTTATCTCAAAACCTATAGTTTTTTCACAAAAGTGATTTGAAATAATTTGAGTCTTAAAAAACTTATTTCCGTCTAGAGGTTATGCGAGGCGGCAAAAGTCGTAGAACAAGAAAATTATTATTTTTTTTTCTTTATCGACTGGTATAAATACATTTTTAAGAAAATCACTTAAAAAAAAAAAATGGTCGGACTTATGTCGTTTTGCATAAAAATAATTACTATTTATATGTTTTTTTTTTCAGAAATGCTTGCAAAGTGTCGTTTTGTAATGAAATGAAACCATAATAATTTTATTTATTAACAAATTTATTTATTTATTTATTTATTTATATTTTTTTATTTAAACACTTATTTTCAATAAACAAAAAAGTTAACAAACCTATTCAGGATTTAAACAAAGCTTTAATACTTTCAGAAGTATTTTTTAACAAAAATATCAATCTTGATTGATGAAACAAACGAAAAAAATAAATAAATAAACTAGGTGAAATAAGGTAACAAATATTTTGTTCTGAAAGATTTTGCAGAGGTGAAACAGACCATTCGGGCATATTATCAACACTGTTTGACGTTCTCGCTAGTTTGACAAGCAACTGAGATCTGTTCAATCTACATACATACATTTTAAAAAAAATTGGTGCAACTCGAATTATAAATATTGTTTAAGATTTTCAAAAGCCTTGATAAAGTGACACTTCTTACACTGCTAAAAACAAACCTTTTTGATTTTTAAGTTCTTATTTTCGTAAGAAAAATGACATATTTTGTATAATGGCGTTTAGCATTCAAACAAGCAAAATGACGACTGACACGAAACTGAAAGTGTCAGTTTACAGATGAATAGTTCAGGGATGATATCTAAAATGCAAAAGGACACAAACGCCCTCAGGCCTTCAGTTTAAGAAGTATTTTTATGAAAGTTTGACAGAAAAATAGATTTTTTTTTTGTGATTTTTTCTGTATACTCAACTCAAAATCGCTAAATTTTGAGATAAGCCACTTTGCTTCTGAGGGGACGATATGTACATATATCGAGGGGTGTTAGATGGAAGAGAATGGCCAGTGCAGCGGAGGGAGTCGTGCGAAGTGCTGCGCCCATGTACAGACAGTTTGACCGTAAGACCTTGTCTAGTATTAAACAATTAGTGTTTTTATCTAGATCTGTCCGCCATACTGCCACACCATACGTTAGAAATTAGAATTGGTCTGATTACCGAGGTATATATGTATAGCCAGTGAGTAATGGGGAGTTGGAGCCCTCATTTATTCTCACTGGCAATACAAAATCATACGCTATTTTCAAGATTTTACTGATTTGTTCGAATGCTGGGTTTTAGTACGCTATTGCTTTCAAAAAATTTATTTGCGTTTTTGTTGGGGTTGTTTTTGATTTTTGTGTTTTCGTAAGCATTTCGTGTCTTTTTAGAGAACGCAGACTAATTTTGTTTCGCAGTAAAGCAGACATACTTGCCTGTTAATTTTGAAGGTACGCTTGTGGACATATAAAACTTGTTTAAACGATCATAAAAGCACAAATAAGAGCCACACCAGAAATTCTCCTTTTCTTGGAGTATAAATACAAATTGATTCTTCCATACAATTACGAATATGTCTTTCAGTATAACCAACCAAACAATATGTACATGCCGAGCTTAAGTCCTGCCCATAACTCAGAAGTCATTCTGAACGAAATAGAATTCAACTTCAAATCTCTTCACGCTCTCATCATTTCGTTGAAGAGTTGAATTTTCAAAGACATCGATGTAGGTTTCAGTTCTCAGCAAAAACAAACTGCTAGAGTCTCTGTGATCATTATTGTGATTTAAAATCTTGCCGTAGTCTCGTTGTCATTCGTCCAGGGGCTTAGTATTTCCTTTGTCAATCAAACAATTAAGAATACTCAATAAATTTGAGAAAAAACGTCCACCAGCAGTGCTCCATTTCAAGAGAAATTTTCTGCTCATGCCGCCAACAGCATCATCTTCTTTAACTATAGAATGTTCAACGTTGTTGGGAATTATGCTGGAAACACTACACCATAATCAGGATGTCGATTGGTAGCACAAATAAAGACCAGAGTGAGGATTTTCCATGCAATTTTGCTCGTTTATTTCTGGTTGTCTGGTTTCACTTTATGTTCGTTTCCATGGCATAGTACTTGTTAGTATGCATACCTATTATATCTTCTTGGCTATAGCCATTCGACCATAGTTGGTTCTGTTTCCGGGCAACAAAGGGCCAGGCGCGTGGAAATGAAGTCTTTTCTTTGATGTGCGAGTATTTATCAAACAGGCATAAGAAGTGGTCTTCTTCGTCTTTGTGCAACGAAACCATCTTTTGTGAGCTATGTTTTCGCATTAAAAGGTGAATTTATACAGTTTAACTGCTTTTTTAAATTCAAAATGATAAAACTAGAATAAAATCCAATCTGGAACAATTTTACTCAGCCAAATGTTTAGTTTAATGTTTGCCAAATTTGATTCAGTAGTATGCGTTTCGATCTTACGAGTCTGCAATATGGTTCATACTTGTTCGAAAATGAGGAAGCGGTGACCGTCATTTCTCATCGCTATACCCAAACGTTAACCGAATTTTTCTGACCTGATAGATGTGTAGAACATGTGGTTTCAACAAGACGGTTCCACATGTCACACAAGACCACCCTTCTGTTTTAATTTTAAGAAAGATTTCCTGGACGAGTTATTTCCCGTTTTGTTGATGTGAAATGAACAACCAAGATCAGTTATTTTTCCTTTTTTATAAACGATCATTTCGAGAGCATTATGTTACTCGTATACTTCATTTACAATAGTAGAATCCGAACAATATATTGAAATGAAATCTGGTGCCAAATTACCGCTTCAGTGACCGAGTGAGTGAGTCCCATCAGTGATCGAATGAAAATGTCAAATTAGGGTAATTGATTGCTCGATGACGCAAGCGGTAATGCCAAACTCACATAATTCAGTCACGTATTACCCGAAAACTGATGCTGTTATTTGGCCCCTGTATTTTATTAAAACACGTTCTTCAATATTACTTAATATTTTATATTTTTCTTTGTTAAGTAAAATCTTAGAAGCAAAGGAAAGTACAAGCTTATTCTTTGGAGATTAGAGCAAAAAGAGATTGAACTGTGTAACTAATGAGGTTTTCCATTGGTAAAATAAATCAATCTATTTTCGATAACAATCTGTCGAAATGCTGATTTGCATTTCATTGGGCGGAAGAATTAATTTATTTTTCGATTATGATGATTTATCCCTCCCTGTACTAATGCCAACGCAATTTTCAGCTGTGCTGTCAGTTTGCAAATGTGGTCTTAGGTTTGTTTCACTTTCTTCAATATCGTGAAAATTATATCCCAAAAGCAAATGAAATTATTTCAAGCACAAGTTGGAAAAGCTTGATATTATCTGGTTAATTCATGTAGGTCATAGTAAATTTAGGATTAAGATTTCTTAAATAATGAGACGGACACAAAATTTCACTAATACAACGACGAAAATTAAAATACATAATGGAAATCGCATTCCATTCGCCGCAAAAAAAAAACATTTTTAATTGTAATCTGAATTCGCCACTGGAAAACCCTATTACATTCAAGATTAGGAAGTGTTGCGAAAATGTATAACTTAAGTGTTAGAACATATGGCGCAAAATTTTTTTATGTTAAAGCCATTTTAGTAAGTTATTGAAGATTTTGCTAATTTTAAACGATTTTAGCATCATACTACCATTTAACATTTTATCAAAGTTAAAATCACAAATTGGCTACTTAAACTTTTAGTAACTTGCTTAATCCATATGGAATCTGTAATTTTCTTCAAAAAAAAATGTCTTGGCAATTTTATTTGAAAGAGTTAAATTGTGTTTTTTTTTATGATTCGTGAGGTAATTGAGTGGACCAGAATTTCAGGTACCTAGTATTTATATTACACTTCTTTGGGAAAATTATCCATGAGGCTGATGCCGGTAAGTTCGCTTCCTAATGGAACACAAAGGATGTATCTATGTACACCAATTAATTAACCTTATGGAATGGTCCAGTCCACAGTGGAGAAAATAATAAAAAACATTTCGAAAAAGGTTGTCGCAAATAAACATATAACAAAATAAATTGTAGGTTGTCGCTTTGACTTTTGAGTTTCCGACATTTCAAATTATTAGGTCCGTTCCCCAGATTAGGTTTTGTTTGTTTTGTCAATTTTCACGAACTGTCATGATTTAAACGTGCTCAAATGCACCGTTTTCTTAATAAAAGAGAAATAGTATTTTACTAGTTAGTAAATACGAAAAAAAAAAGTTTAAAATTTTCGAAAAGCTAAGTCCTTAATAAATAGGTTGTTTAAAAGTTTGCCCCATTATGTATGTGGAGCTATTGAAATATTGTTTCATAAAAATCTAGATCATAAATGTGTTGTTTTTAAATTTTCTTTCGAAACCACAAAATGGATAACCTAGGATTGAGATTCTGCTTGTCAAATGTGAAAATCTTAGAAATTTGTGTAACTCGTCCAGATATGTTAGTTATGACAAAGCTGCATTTGTTTGATTCATCAAATTGAATATGCGCTCGGTTCAATTTTTACTAAGTGAGATCGAGACTGATATTGAGAAGATGTAGTTTAAGTGCCAAATAGTGTCATGCTGAGGTTTAAGGCCAATGCAAGTTTGAGAAGTCTTTATTGATGAATAAGAAAACCTTTGAAAAACCAGAACATTTTTCTTTTAAGGTTTTGTTCTAAAAAGTGGAGATTTCAAGACTTTTAGTTGACATTTATATCTAAATCCCAACATTTAAATTCGTTTCGAGTTTAAAAAATTATATTAAGATGGACGCACAGGATTAAATTAGTTTCTAAAGTTATAAATTAATGATGGGAAATGTGGGCAAAATGTGAAATATTTGAATTTAAATATTTTTTTTAAGGGTGAAATAACGTTCACATAGTTTTATACAAATATATGTATAATACAAAATTCAACATAATTTTATACAATTATGCTATAGATGGACTCATTAAGTAGGAATTCTGAAACCTCCGAACCGATTGGGTGTAAATTCAAAGGAAATCTTTGGTATTATGTGGAGTTTTGTCAAAATCTTTCTAGCAGTATGCCAAAAACTGTATTTTCAGGGGGATATAATATCCGAACTAAATAGTTATCAAAACAAAATAAAACTTTGGTAAGCGCTTAGAGAAGTGCCGATTTTGTTTTCATTTCTGAGTGTTTTTGTTTTTGTGGAGAATCATCCGTTAAGTTTATTTAAGAATTTTGAAAAGAATATTTCGTTTTTTCAAACCGGATTTTAGAAGAAATGAACAAAGGAGTATTTTTGTATTTGTGAAATTCGCCCCTACGTGTAACTTCCGATAACGAGGAGCACCTCCTTAGAAGTACATTGTACAGAACAGTGGTACCATAGCTTAATTTTTCCCTTCTTTGGGAAGTATACATACATAGATACACATATAGAGCTTTTTTAAGATACTCGCAAGTTTTTATTTCCGTTTTTCTTTTTAAACGCTTTCAAGTCCGCTTTTGTGGTATCGGATGCGCGCTATGTCGTAGTTCGCATGGGGAAGGCTAAATGGATGCACTTGCATATATCATAGTCGAAAAAGAAAATCTCCTTCTGAGACAAGATAGTAGATACGTAGGTCTAGGCACCACTATACCACTCATATAAAGCTGGGCACAGGAGAGGAAGCGAGGATATTTCATTTCTTTTCATTTAGTTTTTCACTTTATTCGTCTGCTGCATCAGAAATGCAGCTTCTTGTTCGGGATGTACAGCAGTAGGAGTGAGGACAGGAGTTCAGAGTGTATGCCATTCCCTTTATGCAATCAGTGAAATAATATCCTAAGTTGATTGTGTGTACTCTTGGGTTAGACAGTTTTGCTCAAAGGAAATGCGATATTCCCTCTCGAGATCCTCATGGTGAACGCAAATGTGCAGGCGGATGTAGCTAGTAGTGCCATTATCACGCTCCATCTTGGTCTTGGTTTCTTTTCAGTTCGTTTAAGTATAGTGAAAGGATTTCCCCTTTCGGTTTTATTTTTTTTTCCGTTTTTTTTTTGTGATATCCCAAATTAAAATTATGGAAAACGAAAATATCTTGCTCAGTCTCAAGGATATTTTAGAAGTGATTTTCAAAGAATAAAAAAAACAATCTTAAACTGCACCACTTTGACCTGCAGAAAATGTCATAAGATTCGTCTAGATTCCCATAGGAAACTTCAACAAAACTAAAAATAGAAAGATAAAAAACAAAAAACAAAAAAACATGCACAAGCTTCCAACTTAATGAAACTTGAATCTCAGCTTGGTCTTGGTATCCTAGAGCATGACAACTTCTTCATGTGCCAGGGATGTGATATCAATATGACATCACAAGGAAGAGCTCAGACTAAAGTGTGCAAATATTCAGGAGTACATTTTAAAGGATATCGTACCAGAAAATGCTGTAAATATTACACAATGCAAAGTGGTGGTGGTGTTGGGGGTTTAGGTGGTGGCAGCCACGTTCTTACTTTACATACGAGGAGGACAATATCTGACAAAGGCAAATAAAACGTTCAGAATTGTTTGGAAATTTGTTTATACAGGGTGAACAATTTGAAGAGGATGATACACCACCAGAGTCTGAAGTGCTTCATACACACATAAATACGAATACGATGACAATGATGACGTTGAGTACAAATGAGGTTGCAACTTACACGTATACTTTAAATAGCAATCTTACAGGTGTTCCAATCCAAGCATGCTGCGGTAGAGAAAACATAGTTAAGGTTTCTACACAAAATTAGGTTATTCCCATGTGAAATGTGGGATCCAAACACAGGTGCATTAGAGCTATCATCAGTTTGGTTCTCGGAATGTTTTTGTGCAAAAAGCACTGAAATGAAAGAAAGCGTTTAGTTATTTTTGATGGGATATCGGAACTTTTGGGAAATGGTATGTGTTATGCATGCTACATTCCTAACCTGCTTGCTTTTATAGTAATATCAGTTCAGAAGCATTAAAGCTCTTCTTATCTTGAGGGTTTATCTTCGGAGAACACATGAAGTATTTGTTATTCGAATGTCCAAAGTCTTTGACTTCACAGTTTGAAATTTCAATGAACGTAAATTCAAAACATATTAAAGAGCATTTGTGAGTTTAAATTACTTTCAAAAACGATTTATTTTTCAATAGACATTGTTTTTAAAGATGAAAAGGAAACACAGTAGTTTGAAATAATGAAGTTTGTAAATAGAGAACGTGTTTTATTCTATTTTAAACATTATATTTTTGATATTTTAAGTTTCATAAGCTCGTCTATTAACAGTGTCACTTGTAGCTATATTTCTTACGTTTTATTATTATACTTACGAAGTTAATATAGGTTACTTAGCACATAGTTCTTTTATTTTTTGTAGCATTGAGTTTTTGAATAAAATTGACGTAAATAATTTTAAATTATTGTTCTTAGGAAAAAGCAATGGGAGTTTAAGAGTAAAAAATGATACTTATACGCCCCAGTAAACATGCTTATTTTAAACTGGGCGATTCCATTATTGCGGGTGCAACATTTATACTCATTCGAAGTATACTTACGGTATAGTAAAATGAGGGAATAATTTAATGAAATTATCACTTGAAGGGATACATTTTCACCTATTTTCTTGTAATTCGTTTACAAATCTAAAATACATAAAATAAATGAGTTGTCAGAAGAAAGGTTTCAAAGTGCGATCGCGGGTGCAACAGAATTGGCCTGACATTTCTAGATCAAAGTACGAAAAAGACAAATTCTGTTAATTGTGCGAAACATTTATTATACTATTCTTACACTTATTGAAGGACGTTAATTCAGTCAACTAAATAAATAAAAATAAAGATAGAAAACAAAAGTAAACATCAAAATATCCGCTTTTTAATCAATCGCGGGTGCAACATCAAATTATCGCGGGTGCAACGCGTCTTACTTTAATGAATATTAATATCAGTAAAATGGTATTGAACTGGGTAAAAGATAAATAACGTTTATTACTAGTCAGTAACCATGTCAATTAATCTTTTGAATCTTTTTCTCTGGTGCTTCCAAATTTACTATGATGTCTGCTATATCATGTTCTATTTCAGTGAAACGTCGACGGTCAATTGTTTTCAGAAATTGTAATTTAACGTTAGTTAGAGACGACCCCAAATAGCGATATTGCGATACTGCAGGGTACCTGTACGAGAACGTACAAACCAGCAGAAATAACTTTTGGCAAAACTACTGCTGTAAAAATTGTTTGGTTTTTTATAGCATGCATCTGCTGGTAATATAGAGGGTTCAAAGCTGTTGGCGATTTTGAATTTAAAGCTTCATCTTCTGGCTCACACAAAAATCGGAAACGCGCAATTTTTGATGATAGTGATGCTGAAAAATTTAGATCTTCCAATTTAAACTAGGGTTTGAATCTAGGGTTATGTTCCAAATGCTGGATTCTTTGCATACGTCGCAACTGTTAGACATGCAATCTTCATTATTTACATTACAAGATACGTCAAAAACTCTCATTATGTTTTAGGAAAGTCTGTCGCATATTCCGAAATAGCAAAAAGTAGATTTATGTAGTTTGAGGGAGATGTGCAAATACAGACATTATAAGGGATATCATTGATAGGTAGAATATGAGCAGGTCTTTCTTGATAAAATATAGTCTTACAAACAGATGCTTATTCATAAGCTGTAAATCCTTGAATGTTTCACGAATATTCATAATCATTCATTCTCTTCTCGATTCTTAACTCTTGACTAAATCGATTTCACATCTTTCATACACGGCATTTGTCTGCTAATATTATCCCTATTATAGAAATCTCATATCAGTTGTTTGAACGCCCGTCGGTTTTTTAGGCAGTGCTTTGGCGTAATCAGTTTTTTCAGATTCAACAACTTCAAATTGAGCGGTTATTATTTTACTTCAACTTCAACTGCTTTAATGGGACTACTTGGGTGATTATTTTTCACTTTTGTCACAGATGTTACGTGTACTTGTCTGTTTAATTTGTTCTTCTTTACGACGTTTCTAGTTGCCTGAATTCCTTCTTTGGTCTGATTCTGGACAGTATTTTCAAATCTTTATCTGCCTCCATTTTCCTATCACGAGCCTATATTTCTGTAAAGCAGTCTTTTTTCCATTTAACCATACCTTTCTTTTTATAAAAAGGAATAAAATATTATATTAAAAAAAATAATCCTGAACAGCAGAAATTATTTATCAAAGCTTATCAATGAAATATGATAAATCGCGCAACCAATTTAAATCAACGTTTTTTGTAGTTCAACTTACAATTTACTCCTAATAACGACTGATTTAATTTTCTTTTTGGTTTCTTGTTTGAACTTTATTTGTTTTAAAAAACAAACTTTTATATCTTTTATGTCGCGGGTGCAACAAACTTACAATGGCTATTTGCAATCAATAATGCAAAAAATATTATAAGAAATTCTTACATTTTTTTGTGCAAACGATTGAATTACATGTTTCTTCGTACATCTAGTAAGTAAACCATAACCCAAAACTGTCGGTAATGGCTATTCCGCGCTTATGTTACCAGTTATAATAATTGCAGTTCGTACCGACTTTTCGTATGCTAATTATACAAAGCGCAAACAAAAATGATTTCCTTAAGTTAGGTCTCACTTTTTGTTTTTGATATTAGAGGAAGTTAGGGTATTGTGGTATACATGTTTGTTTTTTTGACTTAACAGAAAAAGTTATGAAACAAATGCTCCTAAATTTGGTAGATTTTACCAAAAACATATAAGCTACCAAGTGATTTCTTTCTGTCGAATTCTAACAAAAACTAACAAAGATTTAGACAAAATATTGATATAACCTCTAAATCGTCACTTTTGAAAGTTAAAGGGTAATGTGGTACACTATGCTGTCTATTGTGGTATACTTTACAATATTACCCAGTAGATTTTTTAATTGTGTGTGAAATCTTAAATTTCCTATTTTATTCATTCCTCACAGTATGATTCCATGTCCTTTGAATCTCATTTTCTTACTTCAACCCTTTTAGACATTTTAACGAATGAATCTTTAGAAAAAACGCAAATAGCCAAAAAAAAGAAATAAACTTTTATGATGGGTAATGTGGTATACTACCACAGTAGCCACGGCTAGTATACCACATTAGCCGAAACTGTATATTTTTACAAAAATAAATAATAAAATATAAAATAAACACCTTTGGACAAAACTAACAGTTGTTTTTCGTAGATGATTAATTAAGTTTTTTAAAGAATTTATAAACTAGCTTGAAACACAACTTTTGAGAGCACACAAACACTTTTTGTTTGACCCAAAAAAAAACTCAACTTCACGCAATAACCCTTCTCAAATATTTGCTTGAGATATACGAAGATTTTTGACTTGATTGAACACGAGTACTTAGTTTTATTTATATTACCGTCCGCTAAGGTAAAAACCGTTGAAGAAACATGCTTAGTTTTTGAGAAAACTGCCTATACCACATTA
The DNA here is from genome assembly GCA_963931855.1 of Philhelius festivus. NCBI lineage: Eukaryota > Metazoa > Arthropoda > Insecta > Diptera > Syrphidae > Philhelius > Philhelius festivus. Next base: position 2,747,610 of record OZ007556.1, on the reverse strand, counting down.
CCCGCCTATACCACATTACCCCAAGTTACTCTAAATATAGTCCTTCGACTTTGCATATTTATCAAAAAAAGTAAAAAATATTATAATTTAAAAATTGATGTCAAAAATCGCCCAACTGTGATTAACATTTAGGAACGTCCCCTAAACAAAGTGCTACCGGCATTTCATTTAAAGTTAGAGTTGGTTTACATGTTAACATACATTGACAGTTCATCGTTCTATACTCTGTCCAACTAAAATTGTCAGTACAGGGAAGATAGGACGTTTGTCTCTCATTCTGGTTGCATTGCCATGCATAAGTGTGTCGCCTTTTAAAGCTTTCACAGGGATTCCGTAGTTTACATTATAAATCGCCGCAAATGAGAGTAAAAAACGCGTAGGGCTACCGTCTGACGATTCAAAACGACTGAAAACAATATTCAATTTACCTTTTCCCACAACACCAAGCGGTAAGATAAAAGGCGCGTTTTTTTAATAGTCCAGTCATTTTAGGTTTTATCTGCGGAAAAATTCCTAGTGAGCTGAATTTTTGTATACACCTTTATTACGGCATTGTAATGAAGATGTGAAAAATCGACATTGATATCGTGCCGGCTAAAAAAGTTATAGGGGTCAAAAGGTCACAAAAATTAGTTTTTCGCAAATATCTCTAACATTTCCATCTAGTTATGGTGATGGGTACGCATTTCCTAACAAAAGTTGTGCCTACAGCCTCGTGGAATTTGTTGTCGAAGGCTCCCTCTATGTCTAAGAACGCATCTAATATTCTATCTTTTTTTCTATATTTTGGGAATAAATATTAGCTTTCCTATTCTCCATATACTTGGTATATACTCAAACGCAATGCTACTACGAAGAATATTAGTGAAGAATATTGTTAATGACACAGAAACTGAAGATATCGACAATGAATGATAAAAAAAAATTATCTAAAGTAAATTTTTCTGTATTCAAATAAAAAATTATTCACTTGTAAATAAAAAAAACCTCTGATTACATATCATGGATTATGCCTACGGGGGAAAACATGTAAAAAAAACGCGCACTACATTCTACCTCGAAGGTGGTGAGAAAACGAGTGCATCGTCATAATATGTTCGCTTTCTCAGCGCTCTACTCCGAAAACGGTTAATTTTACAGAAAAATGCAAGAGACATTTTTTGTAGACAATTTCACGACAAACAATTTTTATAATGACCTTTATTGACCTCTGAGCAATAGATCGCGAGATATTTGCGAAAAACTGATTTTTGTGACCTTTTGACCCCTATAACTTTTTTAGCCGGCACGATATCAATGTCGATTTTTTACATCTTCATTACAATGCCTTAATAAAGGTGTATACAAAAATTCAGCTCACTAGGAATTTTTCCGCAGATTGGGGTTTAAAATGCCTAAAATGACTGGACTATAAGTGAAAAGCAATACGACAACACTCAACATACTCATCTTCTTAAAATGTGTTTTCAAAAGCTTCAAATCCCAAAAGTTCCTTAATAAAAACCACTGAAAAAGCTCCTTGCTTACAATTGAGAATGATAATGGTAACTCTGTTTTGATGTGAGCGCAGGATCGTATTGAGTGACACTTGACACTCTTGACAGTATCTTATTAGGGCTGTGTAAATCGTTCAGTTCAAATGATCGAATCGTTCAAGAATCGATTACAAAAATGATCCGATCTTTTCAATCAATCGATCAATCGATCATTCGATCATTTTCATTTCACTGAAATGATTCAATACTGTTCCTTTCCGATTTTAATTTCGATTTCGTCGATAAGATTGACTTGTGGCTTTGATAGTTCTCAGAAAATACTCTATGATGATGGCTACTATGTACATGGATTAAAAAGTAAAAAAATTCAAGAAAAAGAGATTTTATTTGTTGCTTCGAAATAGAGCAATTTTAAAGCTTTCTGCTAAATTTGGTACGAAATACTATTTGTACGTCAAAACTGAATTCGTCCTCTATTCGTCAAGTCATAAACTGTCAAATTCCGGCAAAGGATGGCTACGATGTCGATGGATTAAGAAACGTCTAAAAATACCAAAAAAAAAAAAAAGGGATTTTATTTCTTGCTCCGGAAAAGTGCAATTTTAGGGCTTTCGGCTGACATTTTGTACGAAATATACTTTGTACGTCATAACTGAATTCGTCCTCTATTTGTCAAGACATAAACTGTCAAATTTCATCAAAGGATGGCTACGATGTCGATGGATTAAGAAACGTTCAAAAATCCACATTAAACATACCCAACAACTATTGTTGCGGCCTACAACATCAACGACCAACCCGATCAAACATATTCTTCAATGCCGAGTTCAACCCAGAAGTTCCAGTCCACCGTCCGTTTGGCGTTCATAAACCACGTTGATTGAATCGGAACAAATGGAATCAAGTAAATCATGGTTAATCGAGTCAACTGATATCCAAAATCGAGACTCATTGAAATGAATTCTCGGAGAATATTTTAATATTAAAAATTCATTTAAAATATACGTGTCGAGGATAGACAAAAATCTCTCTGATTCTGATATTCTCTTTTGTGCCTGTTTGCTGTATTAAACTTTGCTAAATATGACGCCTTATGACATTCTGCAATAGTTTAAATAAAAACAATTTACTTTTGATTAGAATTTATCAAAAATCAGATTTCAACCTGCCTTGGAATAAACTTTGACTCTACCTCCGTACCGAAACCAACTTTTTTAAATTAACTTGAATTCGCTCGAAGAACGAAGAGCAATAACCGACATTTTCTTCATTCATGGACATTTTTCGGAATCTGTTGACTGCATAACTCTCTAAAATTCCATATCTTTCAACACTTATTCCAGTAATCTAAGAAATCCTCGTCACTTCTATCTGACAACCCATCATACCTCTTATGGCTCCAACGAACCTTTTACTCGCATTCTTCGGAGGACTAATTGTAACATTAACTGTTTCCACTTTAACCTCAGTTCATCTTGGCTTAAGCTCCGTCTTCTTAATCATCATTCAAATTTACCCAAATCCTAGTATATAATGAGAGCTCTGTTTCAGTTAGATTAATAATTATCTTGTATTAAGCCAAATAAATAGGGATGTGCCCATACCAAACTTAAAATGTTTTTAATTTTTTGGAATATGATCCTACCTACATACGAGTATTTCTATACCGACTAGGATCGTAAATTTATAAAAAGGTTCGTTGAGAGTTTACTAAAATAGACTAAAGTTATGTCTTTCTTTCCGTCTTTCCAATCAATGTGATTAACGAAGTCCTGTCTAAGCTAAAAGAAAACGTGTTAGAAAACGGATATTCAAGCGGCTTTTAAATATCTGAGCTCAATATCTACCAAATCTTTAACAACCCTTAACTGTCGTTCATCTCTTATGAAGATGACGCAGCAGTGCAATATGTACTCTCTGGGTGCCCGTGCTGGTGACGTTCCAGGGAAGTATAAGGCTGAAGAACTCGCCAAAAGTATAATATTACCTGATAAGACTACTATTGCTGAATCAAGATGCTCAAGAGAGGAAAACCCTTTTTTATTGAACTTTAATGTATACAATTGGAAACTTAAACTTAAGGATAAAATGAATGAATAAAAATTTGTTGGCACATAGGGGGCCTAACTTATACAATGACATTATTTCTAAAATTACAATATTTATAATATGCATGGCAAGTATTTAAAATCTGTTGGCATAGTTTTTCTCTCAGGTTGTTCCGTCCCGGGTGTCCAGTTGGTGGGTTTGTTGAGGGTTGGTTGGTAGGTGTTTTCAGCCACGGTGGTATGCTGACTCCGTATCAGCGTAGAATCGAACTGCTTCTTTGTTGTCGATTGGGATCCTTTATATCATATTTAAAGCACTAAGGTATCTGGATGTCGTTTCTGAGTGGTCATCCTTCTCATCAGCAGGTTTGGGTGGTTGGCGGTGCTAAGTATAAGCTCCCTTGCTAATTGCACGAGAAACTGTTCCAGTGATTTTGGCTTCTTCGTAGACTCTTTCATTGCTGAAGTGCTTCTTTCGCTGTCGATCGAAGACAAGTCCGGTGCTTATCCTCAGAATTTTCCTTTCGAAGAGTTGGAGCTTCTGCATTGCTGTTTTCGAGATAGTGTACCATGCAGGAAAATTATAGTTGATGACGAGTCTGATAAGCTGCTTGTATATCAGTAGTTTCACTGGCTGGCTTAGTACGGTTCTTCTAGCTAGCAATGGGTGCAAGCGGTGAAACGCGAAGTGGGCCTTCCTTAGTACCTGCCTTGAGTGCGGGTTGAATTTGGACAGCTCGTTGAAGTGGACTCCGAGGTATTTAGCAATTCTTTTGGCTGCTATCGTCAACACATCGGGGAGCTTCACGGTCAGGTTTCTGCAAGTGGCTGCTGAACGAAGTTGGTTGCCATTGGTGCTGGGTCTGCTGAAACACACAAGTTCAGATTTGGCAGTGTTTATTCGGATAACCCACTTTCTGTAGTACTCGTAGAGTCTGGAGACGTGGGCTTCCACTTTCCGAGCTGCAATTTTTAGTGCTATCGATGAGGCGTAGGTTAGCGAGTCGTCAGCAAAAAGCAGGTTCTCGCAGTTACTTGTCACGGGTTGACCAGACGTCATCAGATTATATAGGAAAGGAGAAGGGACCCAGCTCCGATCCTTGGGCGAGCTGTCTAGCTGAACGAAGAATTTTCTGAAGGAGAGAAAAGAAAATAATATTTTTATTAGTGGCGAAGGTAATCCTAGTACTCGAAGCTTATGGATAAGGGCTTCTATCCATATGCTGTAGCTGTCGATTGCTTTCTTGATATCCAGAAAGCATCCTACGGTGGCACGATGGCTGTTGAGTGCTGAGGAGACGTCAGATTGGAACTTTAGTAACGGATGCAGTGTTGAATGCCCTTCTCGAAAGCCAAACTGCATGTCTGGGGAGAGGAAAACCCTCTGATGGAATAATTTAACTACCTGTCTGATATCAAAAAAGATCTGGCCAATGCTTGATCTGAAATGCTCAAAGTGTTTTATGTCCGTAAGTAAACTGCACATCACCTCGGGAATCGTTGTCATAACCGTACACTGTGTTATGAGCAAGCACAAAAATGGGCTTGACGTTTTTTTAAACGATTTTTGCAGAAGCTTTATGGCGACGAGGAAGAAGTAGAAACATGCCCTGCTTTATCCCATAGACGTATGCTCCATCTTGGAGGGTTTTTCTTCATGGAACTAAGTGATCTGATTAATATAAACATTTGTGGTCTCACTCGCTTAATAAAGAGCTCTAAGTGGTTCAACGTGTATGGAGAAAATCTCTAGATCACAATGGACCAACACTGGTCCGACCTAACCTAACCTTTGGCTAATTAAATGTGCGAATATTACCTACGCAATCCCCGACTGAATCTCATTAATTTTTGCTTTTGTTTTAAGTGATTAACGTAGCTAATTAAAGTCAAAAATCAAATGAGGAACGAAAAACTGCCTAGAATTTAATGCTGTCGTTAGAGCGGTTACCTTTGAGTCCAACTTCGGACGTACTGTTAAACTCAGATATCATTTCTTTACCCACACTAGAAGAATGTGTAATATTTTAGCCAGCTTAATATTTTCCTCCCATTGCGATATTCAGATATTCAAAACTAATCTGCATCGATATCTACTTTTACTTTTTTTTTAGGAGAAACCAATAACACTGCTCTATAGATCTATCAAAATACTCTTAGGTGTGACTTAAAATATGTTTTATTCAAACAATCCCTTCATTTGAATACTTTATCCGTTGTTAAATGTTTCCTTTACCAAATATAGAAATACTAAATTCCAAAAAAAAAAAAAAAAAAATTAAATGTTATCAACTAAACCAATTAACTCGAAATTCGAATAAGACCATCCAGAACATTACTAGTACGAGTACCTACTTGAAGTTGTTTGCAAATCAAAGCCACTCTGTTACTTTCACCCAGTAAAATTGTTTTCAATATAGATTCTCAAAGTGTTTCAAATATTTGGATAAAGTAATACTCTTCACAATTTATTCGAACTTTTTTTTCAACGCAAAAAAAATACAAATGGATAAAGAAAATATTCGCCAATATTATAAATGTTTTTGCAAGAAATAAAAATATGATACAGTTTTTTGGAAAATTATTCTCTTACCAATAAAATAGAACTTTTCTGCTGTTCCCGCTGTAGGCAATGTCATGACAAAATAGCCTTGAGATGAGCCAACTTTCCGCCTCAATATTTTACCCTTCGCCATCATTATTATCAAGAGCATATTTATTGGAACACTTCCATTCTGCGAAAAGTCGTGTGTCTCGAAAGTTGGAGGAAAAGCTGCTAGACGAAGTAATATATTGGCAACAAGCAATTTCATCCCCACATCATTCGCATTTCCCATTTTAACCCCCTTTTTCAACCTAACCGATTTTCTATTCCACAAAACAAATAAAAATATGAAAAAAACGACAATGACAAGAAAGTAAAACATTCGGAAGAAAATAAACAAATAAATGCCTCTCAATGCCAATCCGAACCCCAGGTCCTCAGTACAGGAAGAGATAAAACGGAATGGAAAACACTTCCGGCAGAGCCAAGTGTAGGAATGCCATAGTGAGGCAGGAGCTTAACTGTCGGAAAATATTCACTTTCCCCGCACAGTATACATATCTACGTATAAATGTGATCAAATTGAAATTTATTTCTTAGAATATGACGATGGGAAGAGGAAAGAACAAAAAGAGAGAATAGGAACAGGAAGCAGCAGGCTGCCGTCGAACAGAAGCAAACCAAAGACACTATTTTGTATAACCCGTTATTGCGCTTATTCAACGAACACAGCATCTTTTCATGTTACGCGCCCATACAGTGCTGTGACGTTAAGACGAACGCCATTCTTAAACATTACGGTGGCCTGAAATAAGGCCAAACGAAAATTAGGCTTTACGTAGGATATAAAAAAACTTAGCTTAACTAACTTTCTTCAGTTTTTCAGTGCGGGATCATCATTGTTAAGGGGATAATCTTGGTTTAAACATTGATAATTGCTTTTAGTAAGTGTTTTGGCATTCTGCTCTTGGGTTCCTCTGGAGTTGTTACCCATCAGGATTCCAACGAATAGTCATAGATGAGACTCACTTAGCTTAACTGAAGTTTTTTTTTCTTTAAGTTCTGTCCATTCCTCAAAATTTGATAAGTATCTACCAATTGTTGACCATCTCTTAAGTGCAGATTTGTGGAAGCTCTTTCATTGCTGCATTAACATTAAAATTCGCTTTGGCTATAATGACACCATTTTGGAAATTTTCTCTGCCATTTTGTCCCTGCCATCTCAGTGTCCTGAAATTGGTCGAAGGATGTCTAAGCCGAAATGAAGCACCCACCCACCTGCTGTATGCAAGTTTCTGCAAAAAGTTCGTGAGACTGGTATGCTAGTGGACAACACTCATGGTCCCCGTCGTCATACGGTGCGCACAGAAGAGAATATGGCTGCTAAAGCCGAGAGGTGAAACTCAATTCACAAACATCAACTCGCCATCGCAGCTCAACATTAAAAGCAATAGCCTGAGAAGAATTCTGCACAAAGATTTCAGATTATTCACTTACAAGGTCCAATTGACTCAGCAATTGAAGGCCCCGAGGCTGCCCTTTAAAGCTCTCTTTAGAATTCTATCTTAAAGAATCAAGTGGTCTACAAAACCACCCGTCCAAATATGAGAATTGCTCTCGAGTTTGTGACGAATAAAGGCTTTTTGGATTACAGTTAGATCAGAAGGGGAGAACACTTTCTTGCATCATCGGACAAAACCTATAACCACTTTAGTAGTGACATAGGAGTGTATTTCACCTTAAAGACAGAAGGCATTTAGTTTTTGAAGCATTAAATTCTACGTGGTCTTATATTCCTTAATGAACAATGCTGTCGAGATCAAAATTTATAATGCTTATCATACGCTGCCGTTCAAGTTCCACATCCAAAGAACAAAGAGATTAATAGTGAAACGAATACTAAAAGCTGAGGATATTGTCGTCTGCAAAACAATTTAATTGATTTGAAGCGTCAGATTGTGGACCTTTGATAAATATGAAGAAGAGACTCGGAGACAAAATGGAGCTCTGTGGCACACCAGAATTTATTTTATGAATATCAGGTTTGAAACCATCTAATACCACTTGTATACCCCTTATGTCATTGTTTTTAAAAGGCACCTCTCAGTACTCGGTATGTGTGTCAACGACGATCTTTGTTGGAATGACCACATTCTAGAGACCTCTAATAATGCTGCTTAATGCTTAGGATTTCTATATCGGTGTGTAAGAAATTTTTCACCCCTACTAATCTGGCTACCATTTATAAGGCACTTGTTTGTCCAAAACGAGAGTATAACTCACATCTTTGGGCAGGTGCAGCACAAACTTCTCTCCACTCCAGAATTCAGAACAGAGCCCTAAAACTGATAGGAAACAGAGCTATCATGGATTCATTCCCATCTCTTAAACACCGTCGGAATGTTTCATGTATTTCCTTGTTTTATTGCTTCCTTCATAAGTAATGCTCACTCAAAGTAGCCAGTTGCATTCCTCCCCTTTATCAGTTCACCAGTGATACCCGCTTCGTTGATATGCTCATCAGTTCACCTTCGAGCCTAACTTTGGCCTTACCGTCAAATATAAAGATTCGTTTTTTAGTCGCACAACACGATTATGGGATTATGAAATACCTTACCCGGCACGGTTTTTCCTTGCCATTTCAATTTGCAAACATTCAAAACCAATGTTCATCGACATCTCCTTTCTCTCCCCTCCTAATTTCCACATCTTCTGTGCTGTCCCCCTCAATGAGTTTCACCTTGTCGTGGTGGGGGGGCTTACGTCTTTCTCCGGCTTGCTGGAGTTAGACAACCAAGAAAACTCGTAGAACCTAAAACATAGGTCACGTGACATACATAACAATAAGCCATCGAGACATCTCTTTCGTTCGATGTATGCAAAAGCAATCTAAAGTAGTAATATAAAATGATGTAAAAATGAGATTGCTAGATAAGAAAATTAAAATTTTGAACGCTTGGAGGACATCGGTTGTAGTTCAAGCCATGTCCGAAAAAATCTCGGTGCTATACCCAATCTCAGAAATCGGATAGATCCGATCAGAAACTGAGCAACGGGTCCCTGGTGCTGATTTATACAAATCTTGAACAATGTGATGTGGGGGTCACTGCCAATGACGAAAGGTAGTTGAGCGAACTGACCGTCTCTTTTGCTTAGTAGTCTTGGTAAAGCAATACAATGGACGGTCCTTCCCGGTACCTGAAATTAAATTGCGGGGAATGTCTCTATCCCTTTTGGTGTAGGACGAGAAAGACTAATCGTATTCGGTGCAGGTTGTGGTTGGCTTCGGTCAGCTGTGATCTGCACCTTCATTTGCTTAATTTATTAAGCGCATGTAATATTACTGGTGATATTTCTAAAATAACTCCATAATATTTTAAAAGTAACAAGTATGAACAAACAAGATAAAGATATCTTCCATAGAGTGATATCTATAAGAAAATAAAGATATCTTCCGTAGAGTGATATCTATAAGAGAACACCCTAATTGGGTACCTCGGGGATAGTGATTGCTGAATCCCCCGCTAATTATAGCCCCCATGGAGTAAGGACCATGGAATCACTGTCACTGGGAAGGCCCTCTGTAAAGAGAGCTCGAGGTGGCTGTGGTTATACCAATCAATTTACGCGATTGGCTATTGTGGCTTACTGCAATAGTTAGATAAAAAACAATTAGATCCGTACCAAAGGGTAATGAACTGCCTATACACAGTACAAAATTTGGAACAGCCTGGAGATGCCTGATTCGCACTCCCTTGACAAGACCAACGATGATGCATGTGAGAGCGATGCGGAGAACAGTTTGTCTTGGGGGGCTAGTCTTGCACGAGGCTGGAAGGGAGTGGCTGCCTTTCATCCAGATAAAAAGCAACTGGGACCCAGTCCTGGGCCGTCAGTGCTTGAGGTTAAGCAGTGGGGTAAAGGCTTAACAGCTAGGTATCCACTATAAGCTTAAATTTCAGATCTTCTGTGCTGTGTTTAACATTATAAGGGTCGCTTAACACGTAGGACGTAAGTGTAATTGTAAAATAAGTAAAGGGAGGAGAAAATTCGCATGTTTGAGGGATAGGCCGGACGATTGCTGTTTTTCATCAACTCGAAAAAGACTGGTAGAATAGTAGTAGAAAAGCTTAGGCAAGGGTTTCGACACCGTCGGAGATTACCTCTTGAGAACAATGGCGGCATAATATCCGGGCCAACGGATTTTTTAAGCCGAGATCTTTCAGAACTCCTGGAAGTGTACGGATACAAAATAATGGTTACATGAAATCGTTTGTGTTCTCGAGTAGTTGCTTAAAAAGCTCCACAAGCCTGAATTAAAATAATGTATAAAATAAAAACAAATTGAATAGAGGCATTTTTTTGTCACTTATCAACGAGCTTCAGTGCAGAAAAATGCCGTTATGCCATAAAACAATCATTAATCGTCCGCTTTATATAGGTACTCGTAATTGGCTTACAATTATTGAAACTTGAGTTCTAAATATTAGATCGTAAGGGTTAAGGCCTTTTAAACTATGTATGTATGTATAAGAATAAAAATTCATACGAGAGGGGGGTTATAGATTTCAATACAATTTCAAAATATAAAAGAAGAAACCATTTCGTTCAGCTGAAAACGTTCATGTACACTTCTGTTCTAACCTACAATCAGAACAATTTAGCGACAAGCATTTCCTCAATTTGGATCAACAAAAATTTAGTTATGTAGGTACTTTAACATTATTATACTTTGTAGACAAATTTTGAACATTATTCCGACATTCCACTTGGCTTTATTTCAAGACCCTGCAAATAAAACCAAACTCAAACAATACGCGTGTCTTCATATACGAGTAAGTTTTTTATCCCCTTGGTGAACATTATTTGCCCTTGTTTAGGTATACAAACCTACGTACCCATCCTACACGTATTTATATTCTTTCTTGTTTTCTGGAATCGAATAAAATCGTGTCTTGCTATTGCGGCATGCCTCATCGCATCCACTTTTGCCGCCCCTTCTCGCTCACACATCCTCCTCTTGAATTTGAATATTTTCGAGTGCCATGAAAAAAGAAATTTGCGAAACGCGAATCAAATAAAATCTATCTTGTCACGAAATAAGGAATTTCCTTATACATCCTCTCTGACTTCCGTTATAGTTTCACAAGAACCCACATTTCCAGGAAATGCCATGTCTTCTGGATTTGAACATAACAGTGTCACCCTAATAATTGAGTTTATAACGAAAAACGACAACGACGTCGAACAAAAAAAAAACGACAAAAAAAATTGCATTATATATCCTTCCACAGGAATGTTAAATTGCAGCCTAACGGTATTAAAGGTTTCAAATGTGCCTGGTAGTTTTTTTTCTTCTGGTTTTTGGTAAATTTTTACAAACAGAGCAGAGAGTATAACTTTTCATTAGGGATAGTGACATATCCGGAAAAATAAATGTCACATTGCTGTGCGGGGATTGGTCGAGCACTAATTTGACACAAGTTAAGCAAAAACGGCAAATGGCTAAGTTACCCGAATAGGATATACCTGCCCCATATAACAGAATCGACTCCAATCCCATTTGTTATAGGTAGGTGAGCCCACCCGCTGCCTTCAATGCACGGTCAAAGCAGCCACGAAATTGTCGAAAAAAGTTCAGAATTTATGAGATTTTGATGAGCGTGTGAGATGAATAGTTGATTCCCCCTTCAAGGGAATGCCGAAAAAAAGCAAATACCTACATAATGTAGGTTGGGGGGTGGCTGTACATGTTTATGTATTATCATTCCGGACGTGGTGGACTTTTGGGCAAGGAATGGCTGCTTCATGCAGGATCTAATCAAACGTCGGTTTTTATTGAGAGGATAAAAACAACATACATATATGCACGTCATGATGTTGAACTTTTGTCACACCGTTAGTGTGCGGGGGAGGACCTGGGATTTTCCCCGTTCTTACTTGTTAGCCTTAGTATGGGGTTTGCATACTCAATAGGGGTATATTGTGCCGAGTGCGGTTTGAGTTTGGATTTTATCCCATGATGGACGTAATCAGGTCTGTAGCTAGTTTTTTTTCCTCCTGAGCTCGGAAGCAGCCTTACTTGTGTGAAAGATTGGCAACACATTCTATGCGTATATGAATACGTAAATTGGTTTTGGCACATTTTTCGTGAAACATAAATTTCAAATCAAGATTGTTGAAATCTAGTGCTACTCTAAGAATTGGTAGCTTTATTGATTTTAAGAATTAGAACAAAATATCTTTGGTTGAAGGGGCTTGGACGATTTTATTCGAATTCAACACTGTAAGTCATATGACATTTGGATTGATCTCAAAATGGGAAATAAATACAGGAGAGGCCAACGACTCGTAGAGAACCTAACTTACGGGAGGAATACAGGAGACCTACAATTTTCTTCCAAGTCTGAACTGCTGAAATGATATACATTTTTGATGACAAAATATTACTCTTGGAGAATTTTACGCTTTTACAAGAGGCAGTATTTCTAAATACTATAAAGATGATGGTTTTCCGACTCGTGAATAAGCCCATATGCGAAACAGGGAAACTCCAAGTTGATTCCGCAAACTTTCAACGACTGGCCTTGTGATTTATTTAGATATAGTCATTGCAAAGGCCAGACGGACGGGAAATTGTAGACGCTTAAAATCGAATGGCAAATCCGTTGGATTGATATCGGTATACGCGGGATCAAGACATGATCTAAGATGGTAGTCCATGAAAATGCATGGGATAGTTGACTACGTCATCGTGGTTTGTAACTGAGTCAAATGATCTGTAAGAAAACAACTCTCCGGGAATAATATTCTGAATGGTTGCATTGAGATCATCGACATCTTTGTTTTTGGCCGCTGATATTGCTCGTTCAATCAGCCAATTATGGTTTCTGAACGGTTGTTCTATGTCCGTAAAAACACGCTGAATAAGCTCCTTTCTTGAGTCGACGAAGTGACAAAAATCCGTGAGTAGAGTAATTAATCCGATCGAGGTGTCAACTGCGACCTTACCATTTCCAATATCTAATATGAATAACTGCTTCGAAAACATAATCGCTGTTTGATCTTCTTGCAAAAACATTCGCATGTTAGTTGTTAATTGGAGTGTCTTTACATGCCGCCACAAATCAGATGATTTTAACCATGCGTTTAGTTCGTCAGCAACAGTTGATCGGGGAATAATTGGAAGAGTCTGACGCAAATCACCTGACAACAGAATCATGGCTCCACCAAAAATGTTTTGGTTGTCAAGAAGATCTTTTAACGTTCTATCCAGTGCCTCTTGTGGGCCATAGTATATTCATTCCAAACGATCAATTTGCATATCTGTAGAATCTTCGCCATTGAGCCTTTAGCTAAATCTAAAACTTGGATTTTTAAGTAAAAGCTGGATTTTTATTAAATAACGGGTGATTTTTTAAGAGCTTGAGAACTTTTTTAAAAAAAAAAACGCATAAAATTTGCAAAATCTCATCGATTCTTTATTTGAAACGTTAGATTGGTCCATGACATTTACTTTTTTTTTTTTTTTTTTTTTTTTTTTTTCCCGTGGGTAGGTGTTGAAATCTTCAAAAGATTCTATGAGGACCGAAAAACGCGCGCTCATAGATATGTGGGACTCTCCCGACCAACAACTCTGCCCCCATAAAGCCTTACGGAAGGTAAGACTCTATGCAAGCAGACCGTTAATCAGGCCGACCGCACTAAAACCACCTCCTCCTCCCGATTGCAACTAAGTTCATATGGAACTTATCTAGCAATTTATCTTTCTCGAAGTTAAGTAACGTGTTGTAGGCAACTTTCCGGTGAAAGTTCCTACTGGTTTAATTATAAGCTAGTTGAATAGCTTCTTTCTATTTTAAGCGATGATTTAAATATACATAATACAGTACAATAATTTCACCGTACTAGATCGGAAGGTTTGGTCCTTCTCAAACGTCGTACTAAATTTGTTTCGTTAAGAATTTCTAAGATTGTTCTATTGGTATGTTCAACTAAACGCTTTCTATGCCTTTGCGAAAAAGTTTTTATTTCTTCGCGAACCGTGGGGATTCCAAGATCCCTGTGAAGATCTTCGTTTCTAATATACCACGGCGCATTTACAAAGGACCTTAATAATTTGTTTTCAAAAGTTTGTAGACTATTTAGATTTGTATCGTGGGTACAACCCCAGAGTTGAATACCATATGTCCAGACAGGCTTAAGTACCTGTTTGTAAACTAATAATTTGTTTTCGATACTAAGTTTAGAATGTCGTCCGAGTAACCAGTACATTTCCCTTAGTTTAATATTTAATTGATCACATTTATTTTTAACATGTGACTTCCATTTTAATTTCGCGTCAAGAGTCATCCCGAGATATTTTGCCTCATTTGCAAATGGAACTTGAGTTGTATTAATAAAGACTGGTAATCTATTAATTTTCTTATAAGTAAAGTCCACGTGGACTGACTTAAATTCGTTAAGCGCTATTCGCCATTTGTTTGTCCATTCATTGACATTGTTAAGAGCATTTTGCAATTTACATGTCGATTCGTTAGCCGTTTTGCCTACTGCAAGTATTGCGGTATCGTCTGCAAAAGTAGCTACAATTGTATTGTCTGTTTGGGGTATGTCGCGTGTAAATAAAAGGTATAAAATGGGACCTAGAACACTACCTTGTGGTACCCCAGCCACTATTTCTTTAAAATCTGAATAATCATTTCCGTGCCTAACGCGGAAAATTCTTTTCTCTAGATATTCTCTAAGAATGTTGTATAGTCCTTCAGATAGGACTTGTCTCAATTTGTATTTGAGGCCTTCGTGCCACACTTTGTCAAAAGCTTGAGACACATCTAAAAAGACCGCTGAACAAATTTTATTTTCTTCAAAGGCTTTCTCGATGACATCGGTGATTCTATGCACTTGATCAATCGTCGAGTGCTTACTTCTAAAACCGAACTGGTGTTCAGGTATAAGACCCTTTTCTTCTATTATGGGCTGAAGACGCTGAAGAAATATTCTCTCAAAGACCTTCGACACTACAGGAAGAAGTGAAATGGGCCTGTACGATTTCTTTTCATGTGATGGTTTGCCAGGTTTTAAGACCATTATTACTTCTGCGACTTTCCATTGATTTGGAACATATTCTAACCTTAGAGTGGCGTTCATTATGTAAAGGAGGTTTACTAAACCTTTCCGTGGGAGCATTTTAAGAATTTCCGCAGTAATTAAGTCGTATCCTGGTGCTTTTTTTGACTTCAGTTTCTTAATTTCTTTGCTTAATTCGGCAAGCGTAACATTTCTTGTGATGGAGCTTTCATTTGAATTTATATTCACACTTATATCATCATTCAATGCTTGCCCATTGAACGGCTTAAATGTTTCCTCTAGGTAATCAGCGAAAACGTTTGCTTTCTCTTTATCGCTTCTTGCCCATTCATTTTGGTCTTTCATAATCGGGGGTGCTGGAAGCTTTGGTTTTTTCGTAGCTTTTATCGCTTTCCATAGAGAATAATTACTTTTTGAAGATAATTTCATTTAAATGTTGACCGCGGCTGCGTCTTAGGTGGTCCATTCGGAAAGTCCAATTTTGGGTAACTTTTTCGAGCATTTCGGCCGGAATAGCCCGAATTTCTTCGGAAATGTTGTCTTCCAAAGCTGGAATAGTTGCTGGCTTATTTGTGTAGACTTTAGACTTGACGTAGCCCCACAAAAAATAGTCTAAAGGCGTCAAATCGCATGATCTTGGTGGCCAACTTACCGGTCCATTCCTTGAGATGAATTGTTCTCCGAAGTTTTCCCTCAAAATGGCCTAGAATCGCGAGCTGTGTGGCATGTAGCGCCATCTTGTTGAAACCACATGTCAACCAAGTTCAGTTCTTCCATTTTTGGCAACAAAAAGTTTGTTAGCATTGAACGATAGCGATCGCCATTCACCGTAACGTTGCGTCCAACAGCATCTTTGAAAAAATACGGTCCAATGATTCCACCAGCGTACAAACCACACCAAACAGTGCATTTTTCGGGATGCATGGGCAGTTCTTGAACGGCTTCTGGTTGCTCTTCACTCCAAATGCGGCAATTTTGCTTATTTACGTAGCCATTCAACCAGAAATGAGCCTCATCGCTGAACAAAATTTGTCGATAAAAAAGCGGATTTTCTGCCAACTTTTCTAGGGCCCATTCACTGAAAATTCGACGTTGCTCGTTAGTAAGTCTATTCATGATGAAATGTCAAAGCATACTGAGCATCTTTCTCTTTGACACCATGTCTGAAATCCCGCGTGATCTGTCAAATACTAATGCATGAAAATCCTAACCTCAAAAAAATCACCCGTTAAAAATAAGCTTACCCGTAAGCTAGCTAGTTAAAGATGTTTTCAAGTCATAGCTATTTTAAAATAGCAAAAGCCAAATTTATTTAGTTTGAGCTTGTTTTTCAAGCTTAAGCTTCTCTCTTTCTTCTTATAGCCCAGCACTCTGCGCTGTAAAGCAGGACTGGTAGTATCAAAGTTTTGTAGAGCGTGCACTTCTTCTTAAGAGTGAATGATTTGGAATCCATTTGTTTTGCTGCAGGATAATTCTTCTTCTGATCTCCACTAAGGTGTCGTTCGTGGAATTAATATTAATGCCTAGCCTAGGTAGATGAACTCCTTAACTACTTAAAAGTTTTTGAAATCAATAGTGTCGTTTTGCAATAATACTCGGCGGATAGATGTTTGTTTGTTTGTTGTGTTTGTTATACTTGGTCTTATCTCTTGTCCTCATTAACTTTAAGAACAACAAGTCTCACCTGATCTTCAATAGCCGTGAAGGACTCTATTACAAAACGTTGGGAACGGCCGATGATGCCGATATCTTCCGCATACCCCAAACAGTTGCGCAGACTTGTTGAATATAGTACCCTCCATGTTCACGCCTGCCCTGCGCACCATCTATTCTAGAATGAGATTGAAGAAATTACATGAAAGCGCATCTTCTTACCGAATCCCTTGCATGTTTAATAAAATTCATAACTTATTTGACAGTTTTCATCTGTATTTTAAAAAAAATTGTGTAACAGAATTTATGACAATAGAACGTTTGTACAACATTTTATTTGGAGTTGAATTTCTTTCGTAGTTGCGTTATAAAGGGTGGTTAAATTTTAAGGGCCGATGTTGAATGTGAACCAAACCCAAACGTCAATTTTTTTCTGCATTTCATTTGACATTTTTCAATTTCAGACTAACTCAATTTGAACCATGGAAAGATACACAATCGAGCAACGCGTTAAAGTTATTCAGGCTAATTATGAAATAATAATAATAATATCGTGCACTTCGTGATTTTTTCGGTCAATTTAATCGTCCAAATGTGCGTACAATCGGAAAAATCGTGCAAAAATTTGAGCAAACCGGGTCTGTAGGAGATGTGAAAACACCTGTGCATGCTCGTATAGCTCGCACTGCAGAAAATATTGCTGCTGTTCGCGATAGTGTGGCTGAAGAGCCGTCCACCTCAACTCGTCGTCGTGCCCAAAATTGCACCTCTCAAGCCAGCAACAATTCAAGAGCTAAAGGATGAGATAATTCGGCACATTAACGGCATAGAACCTCAATTATGCCTCAGCGACATCGAAAATTTGGACCATCGGAGGGAGGTGTGCCGCCGAGGTGGCGGCGGCCATTTGGCCTATATTTTGTTTCATACATAATTGAACCATACCATATTATCATAATAAAAAGAAATAACAATAATTTCCTAAATAATTTGTGTTCTATTCAAAATCAACATCGGCCCTTAAAATTTAACCACCCTTTATATTCAAATTAACATTAGATTCATCCAATAATTCAAATTCTATGCACCGATAATTGGGATATTCCACCTGCGGCCAGCATACTGTATGAAGTAAGCAACTGTCTTAATTTAATATAAAAAGAATTGGACCCAAATGACTACCCTGGGGAATGTCTTAAGCACTCAACACTTGTCAAAAGTTTCAAATTTTATAATTCTGATAAGGAAGTACGTGACCATTATGCAAGATATTTTGCTCTAGTAGAAAAGTTATTGTAACCAAAAAAATCACCTCTTTTGGTTGAGAGGTTGGGGCTTACATAATGTAAGTTAAGCACCTACTTAAGTGTAAGAATACTTCAAAAAGAACACAAGCTAAATAATGGTACATTTTCCTCTTTGTCTTGAGTGTAAAATCACATTGTTGAGAAATACTTTTTAATGCTACAATTCTAAAAAAAATTCTAAATAGCTTGTCGGATTATTTTTGTCTTGAAATCACTAATACTCGAACATTATTCTTGTAAAACTGCGGTGGTTGAGATTAAAAGCAAATTTAAGCTGAAAGATCGTCTATGTATGTGTGTATATCTATACCTACTTCCGTATAACTTGACCAGACCACTGCGAGCACATGAAAAATACATTCATTTTCCGGAGCATGAACACAGGGCAGGACACACACAGGACCAGGAGCTGTACACAATATACTAAACAATTCACCAAACCAGTGTTCCTGTTCACTATGATTGCCCCTTAGAGCGTCTGCCTTCAACTTCTACTTCAACGTAGTACTCGTGCATCCCGGATTTCATTTAACCCGTCGGATTTGTAAAATGCTTCCTGCTTTTTGCTCTTCCAATATCCATCTGTCTTGAGTCATAGATGATGCTGAGTTGGAAAAAGTTAAATTGCATGATGTACATCATTGTGAAGCAGAATTCTACACACAAGGATGCATCATGCATCCATTCCTCAATGTCTATCGCTGTTGTTCGATTGGTTGTGGGGGATGAGCTGGAAAGCAGATAGGTACAAATGCAAACCTCTTTTATGTATGTATTTCAAATGAGAATTTGAAAATCCTCAATCAGCAAGGTATCAGAATGTCAGAAGCTTTCAAACAAGAAACCATTGTACAGTACATCACAACCAATATAAGAACTTTTTTCCAGAAAATGGCGACAGGCGATGCTGAAAGAGGTTTCGATAAAGTGAGGTCTTGGTATTAGAACTTTTGACTATGCTACTTGTAATGGCTGATGTGCCGCAAAGAGGCTTACATCTGGATCAAAGTAAACTCATCTTCGACATCAAAATGTCATCACGTATAATCACGACGAACCTCATTGCTTCGTAGCCAGAATTCCGTACTAGGCTATGTACGAGTGTGTGGAGTGAGCGTAATTGATGTACTTGTGTCTTTCGTAAATGAATTCTCAAATAAGACACTCAAAATGTATTACCAAGACATTTCCTTTTAGAAAGTGGAGGAGGGCGAGTCCATGACTAGGAAAACACCGCGCCCTGAAGTCGTGCCATCTTTTCCACGGTGTATGCACTGTTTTGTTATTCTAATGCGGTACGTATAAGTACACGATTTATTCTCTAGCTGAGAAGGTGTTAATCAGGACCGGATTAATGCTAGCGTATGGCCGGAGAGCAAAGAAAAGTCTTAAGAAGTTGGAGATATGAAAAGAATGTCATGAGTGATTTCTTAAGCAAATATAAATTTATGCAAGTAAAAGTCTTTTCAATCGTTGTAGCAGTTTAAAAAATATAAATAAAGTTTTTGTATAAAATTTAAAAAACAGAATTTTGATACATGAATTTTAAGTTTTTTTTCCTACTGGTGATCTATATAACTACAGAAAACAATGCAATTCTGAATAAAATGTTTTATTAACCTCCTCAGAACAATTGGGGGCTAGCGGATTTGTGTATATCGAGATCTTTCAGTACTTTTGAAATTGTACGAGTGCGAAAAAAGCTTTGTCCCTTAAGATCAATAACGCTCCCAATTACAGGAGGAATTATGGCATTATCTGACGGTCGGTGTCGAATTGACAGGAAACTGTACGGCAAGCAGATTGGCTTTTTCTTGTGAGCTGACTTAAGGAGTGTCATTGAAAACGAGCGTATGAACCAAAGACGAAGTAGTATTTCGTATACGTTTTTTACAGATGACCAAACATTTTTACTACCTTTGGGACATTGTAGTATTTTTTGCCGTCATTTTTGGGTAATGCAAAAATTTGCTTCCTTTAATATGATAAATAGAGGTGTAGATTGTTTGAACTTATTCCGGTTTTCCTCAGTAGGGTTGGCTTTATAACATCGAAAACTTACTTCTCAGACCCAAATGACATCTTTACATCTCGAATTAAACCGGTTTGATAGCTTTTTCCATATTCGGAATAAAATTAATCATTTCATTAATCATTTCGAAAAGAATTTTCAAATGTGAGTACTGGAGTCCACGTCACTATCGAGGAAGCATAGCGAACAGTTAAAGTTCCTTAAGAAATCGTTGACACCATCCCAGTTGGCTTTCTCGTATTGCCAAACGGTTCTCTTAAGTTTTGTTGACATGAAAAATTTGCATATATGACACAATATTCGGATGTGCTTAGCTGGGATAATATATTTATAGTGTATTTGTCAGGGGCAGAGGGAAGAATCAAGCCTACAGTGTTGTGTAAGTTTCATCCAGGGTAAGAAAATAAATTTTCGACCCTGATTACATTTTACGCCTGTTTCCCTATTTAAAATTAAAACATTAAAAATCATTTCTTCGATATAAATGCATCTTTGATGTTAAATTTTGTATATGAATATCCTACATGACGATATAAGGCAAAAACCCCATTGCACACAAATATTTTGAAACATGTCTTTTAATTGATAAAAGGCATCAAAATATTTATCAAGAAGAACTAAGGCAACTTATAACTATTAGCCATGTTATATTGGTAATCTATAGCTAGTCACAGTAATAAATACAAGCACCAAAAAAACGCTTTATTCAGTCTTTAACTCACCCTTAATAAACTCTCAAAGTTGGTATGTGTCAAAACCTTAATACTCTTGTTGAATTAGCTTACACGGATGTGTTCGAAAGATTTGTATCTTCTTTTTAAACTGGAGTTGAAATGCTCATGAAAATGCAGATCGAGTTGAAATACTTACGAAAATGCAGATCGAGTTAATTTAGAGATTTTCTCACTATTGAATTTATATTAACACTTTGGAATTTTACATACTTGACCACATTATTCTTACAAAAGTACCTACGAAAATATATATTTTTCCTGCAATCTACTCAAAATTTTCTTGTATCTATAATTTTACTGTTGTATTTCTTGAACTTTTACATTTGTAAAAAAACATGAATTCTTTTGAGTGTTGGAGAAACAAAAAAACACAATATTCAATATAAAGAAATTTTGTCAGTTGTCATATAAATTCAGCATAATGCCGCGGTTACACGACATTTCTGAATACTTTGTGAATTAATGGCAGTTTCAGTTGTGTAAGAACGGAATTGAAGCACCCAGTGCAACAACCAGATAACTCCACTTTTTTGCGAAATATGTTTTTTAATGCAGAAATACAAACAAAAAAATCCTGCGTCGTTCGGTGTCCGAAAAAGTCATATATGTTGGCTCTAGGATACGGAAACTCAGTTTTGGAATGATCACTGTTTGCGAAACGGAGCAAGAATGAGACATCTCCTGGAGTTGTCTTGTTTTTGCACCGCTTTTCCAAAAAAAAAGTCTAAATGAAGTCATCAGCTTGAGAAGATTTTAAGTGAAATTGTGACGAAATCATATGTATTTTCCGATAATTGCGGCGCTCAGAATATAAACAACACTCTCATCCAATATCTACTATATATATATATGCTGTTGTAAAAGTAAAAGGCTTATTGAGTATCACTTGCCAGAACAAGGTCAGTTTTTTGTCCTGCGATCGCTCTTTTGGCGTCATCGAAAAACAAAAACGTCGAGTAGAACGGCTTTATCTACCAAAAACTAGCAGAATTTAGTGGAAAATTGTTCAAAAAAATTTTAATATGATAAATAAGTGATCAATAATTGGATTTTAAAACGAGATTGGCTCCGTTTTACAAGAAAACTGTGACAAACAAAGATCTTATTAAGTGATGATCTCGAAATATCGAAGATTTTACTATAGGAAAAAAGAAAATATCGTTAGCATTTCAGCTTCTATTAGTCAACTTCTATAGGCCATTAACGACATACGACATAAAAATAAAAGCAAATCTGCATGGTGACACCTTCTAGTCAAAACTATTATATACAAATAGTCTTCCACTCAACCCCAAGAAATATGAGGATGTTATAAGCTTGGCGCAAAAGTATGTTCCTTTAGCCGATATGCCTTTTACGATATCTGTTCAAGAAGCTGAAAACTCAGACTACGAAGATGATAACGAAGGGTCCCTTTAATTTTCAACAAAATCGGTGCAAAAACAGGAGAATTCCAGAAAGAAAATTATTTGTTTTTACTTTAATATATAACTTTTTAATATGCTTTTGAATTAAATAAATTAGTTTCACTTATCTCTTTGCAAGTTTAACAAATATTTTGCAATTATTTTGATTTCTGATTTTTGAGATAGTTATTTTTAATTTTCTCAACATTTCAAAAAGTTATCCGGTTGTTGCATTGGCTGCTTCAATTATGGTATGGATTACAATTTTGCATTTAAAAAAAATATTTTTTCTTTAAATTGCGGTGCGATCACACCTTGGACTAATGAAGGCAATGTATAAAAAAAATAAATACCAACGAACACACCCGCATTCCAACATATATTTTTTCGGGCACCGTCTAAACATTTCCTTCTTTTCCACATCCGAAACTCCATCTTTATTAAAGTATTCTTTTCCCATTACTAACTTATTTTTCTTCACTAATCTTTTTTTGTTGTTTTCTATGCTAAATTTTGCGATGCAGCGTATTCACTTACCAATAAAACACGGCTATTATTGCTAACAAAAACAATATCGGTAATATGATGCAGCGTTGTCTGACTCCACATTAAACACCTTCGTTGCAGTGATCGCTTCTGTTTAAGTAACTGCAATGGAAGCTGTTTTCTTCCGCCAATCCTCGTTTTTATCGTTGCCAACACTAGAATTTCAGGTTATTAAGATGTATAAGCTGAATAAGTGACACCCAGCTAGCGGTTTATATTTATTTAAGTCATTTGAAGTCCTGGAGTATTTTCAAATGCGGGCCTGCATTTGAGCTAGCTCTGATTTGGCTTTGCCAAAGAATGAATAACGAAATAAGTTCCTACTTGAGATTCCTTTAGCTATTTCTGCACGGCCTCAACCTGCTGCATAAGTCTATAATGTAGAATACATACTCGCAGGGAGCCACCACACACTGTACAAGAGGCACCTCGAGTGTATGGTGGTATGTGGAAAGCATTTGCAACTTTGAAGATGATACTCATCGCGGATTCGCACCCCATTAAATCGTCATGAACAGAAGGAGCAGAATAGCAAATGTACAGATTGTGTGTTTCCTCAAAGTAGCAGATTCCTCCATGCATGAATGTCACGGCATATATACTTATGGAGTCAACTTCCAAGAACCTGTGAATTCAAATCCGTGTAAAGAAATCGTAACCACATTCAGTTTCCCGACTCTTATGCTCGTAGAAATTTATATGTTGGTATTTTTTTGTTTCGCATTTGTAATTAGTGGCAAGTGTTGGAACCCTGTGATTCACACAAATCAGTTGGTGGTGGAAAATTTTCACTGATGGTGCTAGAACTGAAACTGGATCTGGGGCTTTAGAGCCAAATGGCAAAGGCGAAGGCAACAACAAAGGCAAATCCACGTTGCAAAGGCAAGGAGGGGCAGGTTTGAGTTTACTAATCGTATGCGGAGTGCTTTTGGTTTCGGGAATTATTTCGACATTTAAATACCGTCCCATTAAACAGGAATTATTGATGCTACTACTAGCACATCTTGCAGGGATTTCTTTTCATCCTAGTGGGTGAGGGGCCCCAGCTACGACAATGCTACAGGCATCAGGAGGTTGGATTGAAATAATGCCACCATTCGTGGAGTGTTTTACAAGGTTTGAATATATTTGAATGTCAAACAGTGCCAATATGTTTTGACAATGAATTTTAAGATTGAAGGGGGCTGAAGACGACTGCGTGTAACATTTCAAAATTGCTTAAGGTAACTATGTGTTGAATTTTTAAAATTCAATTTGTGGGGTAGACAAATGTTAACTGATATTTGCATTTATGGCAACATAATAATATACACATATGGATATGTGAGTTCTCTGGTGGTTGACTTCTGTGCATAGGGAAGAGATTGATTTAGTATTCAAGACAAATGAGTGATTCTGAGATATTTCTGAAGTTATGGAATTTCGTATTGTGTATTTCTATTCTTTATCTTTCGATGAGGGGCTGAGGTGTATTTTGATGGAAGTAATTATCTGCTAGACAGTTCTTGTTGGATTTGTGAAATTGGATGAGATTAGCAGGCACATATGTCTTCAATTATAAAGTTCACAAGGAAGATAAAAAAAGAAAAACGAAACGTGAGGCAATATTGCCCACATTCTGAATGATTTATCATCAATATGTGTGATTAAGTGGGATTCAAGAATCTTAAAGAAATTCAATTTCTGATTGATTAAATGCTCTGACTGACTATATTCAAGGAATATTATTTTCCATCATCCACACACTGGTAAAATTGGGCTTTTTTGTGATTTCAATAACAATATGTCGATATATATGTTGGTAGAGATTAATCCCTAAGCTCATCAGCTCGTGCATGTGTGTAAGCAGGCTTAAAGACTAGAAAGTAAACTTGAACTACTAAAGCCCAGATATGAGTTTCTCTCTAATAGGACAAAGGATTTTGAGAAAAAACTTTTGGATTGGATTGAGGTGCAATTTAAATAGAAGTAATTTTTTGATTTAATAATGGTAACCCACTCAGGCTATAAATTCAAATAAACTACATACATATATATAGTAAAAGCTATGACGTCGATTTTGACGAGCCAATTGATGAAACATTTAAAATTTCTAAAAAATCAAATTAAAGTTAATTTTACCGGCACACAGTGCGGCCGATGGGCCCTTTTTGCGGCCAGAAGTCGAAAAACGTAGAGAATGATGCACAAATTGGTATATAAGGGTTTTTGGGGTCGCTGATTACGAATCTGTTATCAGAATCAGCAAATTCAAAATGGCCGACCTAATATGGCGTCATGCCATACGAAAAAACTTAAAAATGAAACTTTGATAGTTGGTTAAAAAATTTTGTTTTTATATTAGGGCATGTAGATACTTGAAAATTTATTAAAAATGAACAAATTCAAAATGGTGGAATGCTATATGGCAATATTATATAACAAAAAAAAAATGGAAAAATTTTTTTTATAATTTTTATTGAAATCGAACACAGTAATTTATAAATCATAAATTTAGAAATACAAAATGCAATATGAGCAAACAATAGGTATATAAGTTAATCCGATATTTACATGAAAAATGTTTCACTGTCCATCTCGTAACAGTCACAATCATCTACATCTGTATCTGTTTCAGAAGCGGAAGAGCTATCAAAAGATTGTTGTTCATCTTCTGTTCGATTATTTATAGGTGGAGGTGCTAACAAATTGATACAGTTCTTACACAAAGATTTAAGTGGTTTTAGAGGTAATTCCCGACAGCTAGATATGAATGGATCGGATGCGATTAGGATACTTTTAAAAACATCCTCCATTGTCTTTTGACGATAATGGTTTCTTGCGAAATTAGCTTGATAGATTTAAAAAAAATTATTACATGCTTTTTGTGCATCTTCTGACAATTGACAGATAGGTAACACTGAATATTTTATTATTTCGGGGCCATAAATTAAAAGTTTGTGAACTAACGTGGGCATACAATACTAGGGATATTGTTGTAAGTTAAGGTACTAGTGCGGTCTAGAACGCCAAACAACGCACGATTTTTGGGAATTTTTTTCTCGGAAACTTTATTAGATAATAACATAAATTTTTTTTTAAATAATAAATACATGCGTCGAAACTACAAGGAAATTTGTTTTTGTCTTAATTTTCTAATTGTGGCGGAATTATAGAGGGCGCCAACGTTGACTCTTCAAAAAACACATTGTCCCATTGCGGACAGTTAATCTCCGGATCTACTGAACCGATTTTCAAAAAACTTGTTGCAACTTGATTGTTTTTATGTTTTCTAAGATAATTTACCACAATTTGACCAAAAAGTTATGAACGAAAAAAATGGCGACCCAAAAATGGCCAAACAAATTAAAAAAAAAATTATTTTTTAATTTTTTCAAAGCTTGACATTTTTTGTTTTTTTGTTTTTACTTTTAAAACAAATTTTGGTAAATTGTCTCGTAAAAAACCTTTCTTAAAATAACCCAATTTGTTTTTTTTTTGGTTTCAGTCCAGCCAATCCTGAGATTAACTGGCCGCAATGGAACAATGTATTTTTTGATGAGTCGACGTTTGCGCCCTCTATAATTCGGCCAAAATTCAAAAATTTCAACAAATTTGTATTCTTGACGCATGTATTCATTATTTAAAAAAAAAAGTATGTTATTATCTAATAAAGTTTCCGAGAAAAAAATTCCCAAAAATCGTGCGTTGTTTGGCGTTCTACACCGTACTAGTACCTTAATGCACAAAAAAACTCAACGGGCAGCTGAATTTTATTTTATTTGGTACACAATACTTTTATTAACTATCTCAAATAGATTTGAGAACAAGAAACAGCAAGAAAAAAAGTTTTCACTCAAACAAATATATTTTTATTTTTTTTTAAGTAAATAAATAGTGTTGACATATCGCTGTCTAACAATGTACTACATATTTAGGAATTTTTATTCAGAAATTCTTGAACTTATTTTACGCACCTGCAGCTGTTGAATCCATTTTATTGCAAAAGATTTGCTTGGAAATAAAAACTTTTACACGTGTTTTAATGGAAGTGTCCATTAGCATATCTTAACGACGCGTGACTACTTTAACTTAGCAGCCACATTCAGGCTAAGATTATGGGGGGCATTTACGGCAAGACATTCTACTACGAACATTTTTCGTCGCCTAGGGGTCTCCTTTAGACAGCCTGATGACAAAAAACCCCTAACTCAAATCTTTTATTTTGGACTTTTGGCCGCAAAAAGATGCCATCGGCCGCACTGTGCGGCAGATAATCGTCATTTTATTTGGACAGAACTACCAATTTTTACCAATCTTAGCTCAAAGTCTGTCAAAAATAATAATTAAATAAATAAAATAGAGAGTTTCGGGCGCCAATGCATGCATTAAGCTTGCACAAATCTTTTCGCTCAACTTCAAATGATTTTTGTTGCAAGGTTTTAAGCTGATTTAACATGTGCTTTTTCTTCGTGAATAAGGTACGCTCGTAGGTGTCCCAGGATCCTTCCCAAAGAAGCAACAAAACTTGAAAGAAAATAGCTTTTATCTATATTTCACGATTTCAAATTTCAATCATTTTATTTTTCGAATTGTATTTCAATAATTTGAAAATAATTAACGCGGCACTTCATATAATGCGTCCCGTGCCCAGTACGCAACATAGGGAATAAAATGATTGGAAATTCTTTTTTGAAACCCTCATCCCTAGCACACAAACTAGGGAACAAAACGGGTTGGCAGGTTGCCACTCAAGAAAAAGAGCCTAACCTTTTGCAATGAGCGGAAGCTCAGAGGAACGAAACAGTCAAGTTGATAACTAAATAATATTTCAAAGTAATAAAAAGTCTCAATCTAGCTAATGTCCTAACAATTTATTTATCAAAAGTTTAGATCGAATTCTCAGCTGAGCTATACTTCTCTGTCACCATTCACCTAAACATCTTGTTTAAGACTTTTGTTTATAGGCCGATCTTAATTCTCTATACACTAAATTCGTATACACACTTGGACGAGAATTAAAAACAATTTAGTGAATTTCTTTACTTCTTCATATCAAATATGCGGCTCTAAGTCAGTGTGAATTGAGAAAATAAAAAATAAAATTTTATGGAATTCAAATTAAGTTCTGGTGCACAGTGAATATAAATGCTACAGAAAATTTTTCTTAAAAACGGCTTCTACGATTTTGAGGAAAAATTGTAGAGACTCTAAACCAACTAACTTACAACTCTTAACTATTCCTGTATGCATGTTGGCAAGAATCCAAGGGAGTAGCATTTTTCATTACAAAAGGCAAGATGTAGTACCTTTATTGCAGCAGCTGGGAATCGAACCCAGATCTTCTACATGCGGTCTAACGCACTAACCATTAAACTAAGGGATACTACTGCTGAAAAATTTTATGTAGGTATAGGCTTATTTTTACAACCCATCTTTGAGTAGAAAACAACAGATATTTAGAGTTTTTTTTTTATCTTATACTTATAGCCCATGTAAATTAGACAAGAAATGACAAAAGTTCGAAAAAATTCCAACAAAGCTTAATTTCTGTTGGAGAGCTTCACATGGATGCCTTTAAAATTTTCTAAAATGTACTCAAATTTGAACCGGTGGTAAAATTTTTTTGGAAGGTAAAATTCAGTTTTTTGTAAATTTCTCGAAAACTATAAGTTTTTTAAGAAAGTTTGTAGGTGAAAATTATAGCTAGTATAGTATAAAAATTGTAATTTTTTTCGTAGAGAAAAGTCCAAAAAATGGAAAAAAACACATTTTTCATTTGCTAAATTTTTTGTTATGGTAAAACTATATACATCGGTACATCGCCTCAAAAAAAAGCTTAGCCCCGGTCCGAATCCAGGTCAGCTCAAAAATTTTCTGCCACTTCTAAAGTGCGGTACTTTACTATAATCTGAACGAAGTATGGTCGATTTTGGATATAGGTAGTTCGATTCGTAAAACTAAAGGCCTTATGGAAATTTATTAAGATTGTTATCTACTAAATTAACGATTTAATTAATGGTACATTCGTGTAGTGCGGCTAAAAAAATAATCTCTATACTTGAGAGTACGTCCGAAATTGGGCTCAAGGGTAAACTGATGAGCATTCCTAGAAGTACGAGATTTGCACAAGATTAAGGGAAGATGTAACTAAATCTCAGATTATTGATTGGTGAAATCGAAAATGAAAAACTACAAGCAAATCCAACACAAGGAAATGTAATTTAATTTAACAAATGTGAATTTAATTTACAAAAGGGTGAATTCCATTCGCAAAAGCGTGAAAAGTCCGGACATATTTTTGTGAAAGAAATATTTTTTTTTTTAATTTTAAATAGAAAATGGTTCAGATATTGGTAAAGTTTTCGCATATGTACAGGAGCGTTAATCATACTTATTATTTTTCTGATTTTCATGGACGTTAAAGTTTTTGACCAATTGTTGTTCGAAGAAGGAAAAATGATTCGGATATTCTTTCACCAAAGTTCATTAAAAATGTTCAAGGCCAAATTACGATACCCACTAATCAAGGTGATGCCCCACAGGATCGGTAAACGAGAACTGGACAATATCTAGGAATAACTAGATAGAAAACTCTAGAATTAATATTTCATAATAAATGTCGGAAGAGCCACAAAGAGCCTTATGATATGCGAGAGACTTGCAGGCAAATAATAGATGTATGAAAACCATAATGGTATGATAAAGTGTATTTAAAATAACTGAACTAGATACAACTGGAAAATCAGTAGAAAAAAATCAAAGGTTAGTAATGAGGACGTAGTACCCTTGGCATAATTGCAAGTGCGTTGGAATGTCATGTGGAAGGTCTCGAGTGCAATTCTCAGTCTCGAGTTCAATTCTCAGCCGCTGCAAGAAAGTGCTGCTTTTTAGCCGTTCGGAATCGACAGAAAATTGTAGGTCCCCTCCGTTCCTGGTAACCACGCATACAGCAATGGTTGAAAGTTGCAATCCACTAGGTCCTGGTTCACTCAGAGCTGTTGCACCACCAAATTTTTGTAATGAGGACTTGTCCTATATCAATAGAGGTTATTCTTAACCTGACCCCATTTGTCCAGTAGGAAGCGCAGCAAAGGCAGCCAACAATGGTAAACTGATTGATCGAGAACGTTTTAAGGAACAAATAAATGAATTTTGGAGCCAAACCCTCCACAAGTATTTTCCAGGAAGATGTGAATGCCATAGGAAAATGTGCTCAACGGAACTATCATTATTAAACAATGGCATCATCTCATATAGCCCAGCGGTATTTAAAGCGTTGAATTCATACGCCAATAACTCTAAACTGTTATGGAGTGTCTGGGCAGGTAAACAACCTCGGCAAGAATAATAATGTTACACTTCATTGGGTACCGGGACACCTATGTGTCATGGAAATCAAAGAGCCAGGCTGTTTGGCAAACATAAGACCAACGAAAACACAGGGCCACAGCTCTTTTGCGGATTAGTACAAAGCGTAGTTAAAAATAAAATTCAAACGGAAGAAGAAGCCACCTTAAGGACAAAAATAGGGACAGAACTCCCAAAATTTAGGTCCAGAGTTCGCAATGCACTTAAACCCAATAATTATTCATTCATCCAATAGATTTGCATAATATTTTGTTTGACTTAAAAAAAGCCTTTGATAGATATCTAATATGGGTTGCCCTTAGGCAACGACGAGTTCCAAGAGTCTAAGTGCAGATTATCATGACAAGTACGAGCAAGTCCAAACAATATGTGGGATCCCCAGCAGCAGTCACAGATTTATTCTGAATCAAAGTTGGTATGCATCAGGGAAGCGTATTGAGTCCTTTGCTCTTTATATTTTCTCATCCACATATAGACATATTTCTATGTTTTCTTTTAGAATTTGCATTTTTGTGTTCTCTCCCTTCCTAATTTCCCAATCCCTCGTGATGTGTTCAACATTTTAAGGGTATATATAAGCCTTTGAGCACGTGTGAAATAAAAAAAGCATGAATCTTGGCATTTTAATTTTTTTTTCTGAAATCGTATCTTACGATGTTGGTTAAATTTTATAAGCGTGATGTGCTAAGAAAAAAAACAAGTTTTCTTAATTTTCGATTATTTATGTATCATTAATGGCTGTAGCAAATTACGTATATCCAAATTCGCACAAGTGTCCTTATAAGTAATGCAAATAACACCATTTTCAACGAAAATGTTTATATAATGCAATAGATCAGATAAAAAATGGATTCAATTGTTGGCCATAATTCATTCTTGAACAAATTTTTTATTTTTTTATTTTATAGATAACTTCATAAAAAATATTTACAACAGCTCATCATAATGAGAAGGTAATTCTGATATTAAAAATACAATAATTCAAATAAAGGTATAAGTTAAAAACAACAATAAACCAATCAATATAATCAATCATAACATCTCAAAATGAATTTCGTATCCTTTTAGCTGCAAAGATATTGATTACACATACCTTTTCGCATGCTGAGGCCAGACGGCCTTAAGAACGTCCCCCCAAGCACTTTTACCCCAACAGAATTCGAGAACAAGAGAAAAATCCATCCGAAGCACATCGCGCATCGATCCCATTCACAATTGTTCATAATATTATTCTTTTTATATTGTTTATGGTTTGTTTTTCTGTCATAATTAAGGAATGAGAACATGGCTTGGAGCACACCATGGACGCCGGGGTTAAGCCAACATGGTCGGTTGCAGCGTTTGCTCCAAGCAGCCACTGGTATAACCACTATCATCATATAGTCGTTCTCGTTGTCATCATCGTCATGCTGCTGCTTCTGCTGTTGCTGTCTAGTTAGTTGAAAAACCCTTGTTAATATTTATTCAGTGAGGTGCCACAGGCATTTTCATGGCAAGAGTGGGGGATATGAGAGGCAGAGAATCCCAAAGAACGCTACCAAGCGTCAAAGCGATAGCAGAGGGTGGTGTAACGGAAGAGATAGTAAAATGCTTACACATGCAAAAGTTTAGTAGGACAATGTAAAAACCCTTACCGAGCAGATCTTATATGCCATCACATCACCATCATCCTTAAGCTTGCAGGGACGACGACGCTGAGTCGCACCCTACCCCCCTATCGCTGACTGACGACGACGTTTTACAATTGCAGCGAAATTCATCCATTCAAACCCCTTAGAGGTAGAGGTGCAGTGGTGGTCCTGTAGTGTGGTGGTTTTCCATTTCTAAAACAACTACCTTGGTTAGAGAGCAATAAATGTAATCTCTTCTAGCATCATTGTGCTTAAGGACGAACTTGAGCACCTTATATTACGTCACATAAATGTTAATTAAAAGAAGTTCCAAAGAATTTAGCTATGTGTGGGTAGGGATAGGGGTGTGTAGTGCCTGTATCATACAGGCACACATCACACATAGTGTGGCTTCAACGCAAACCAAAACCATGATGGTCGCCTATGCTCGGCTTGGTTCATAGTAAACTGCTGCCTAATTAGGTTTTCTTGCAACACCACGTTGAGGGGGATTACGCGGCAGCACCCTCTTGAAATTGAATCCTTAAGCAGGGAAATCTTCCTTATTGTGGGCGAGAGGAAAAATGCAAATTTAATAGGCACCCACCCCACCCACTGTGTAGAGAGTATGTACATAGCTTTGCCATGTTGCTTTGCTGCTCTGGCTATGGAGTGTGAACGCCCAGTATAAAGTTGAAGAACTCAAGTAGTTCTCCTGAAGTTTTTAATTTCATTTTTTTTTTAGAAATGTAAGTAATAATGCCCCGAACCATGAATAACTGCTATAAATGACAGTATCATCGTTTCGACACTGACTTCAAAAGTTTCACCTCCTTGCACTGGAAGAAAAAACACAAAATATGTATAATTTGCTTAGGCAAGGCTTTGGGCGAAATTGTAAGTCCTTGTGTTCCACTTCATATTTGAAAACAAACCATGCTACTTTCACTTTCAAAGTGGACAAGCAATTTTAAAAATGTCGAGGGCTTTAGAAAATAAAATTAGGTATTGTTAAGAGCTTTTTGTTTTATTTGCAATAAAGATGGCGATTTTTGTTCCGAATGCCTTGTAAGATCTGCCTGTATCTTTAAATAGACATGTATTATGTATATCTTAAGTGCGTCTAGCTTAAGGGTATTGAAATTCACAATATCCAAGAATGATTACCATCAAATGGAAACCAGACTCGGAACCGACTTGAGAGTGTGGACCTCGGGCTTGAGTTTATGCTGATGCGGCTAGATATATACGATTGATAAGATCATCAGGTGTGTTCTATAGAAGAAATTGCGACTTTTATTTCAGCTGCGATAAATGATTGTATATTTTAGGATGCCAAGTCGTGTCGTAGGAAATCGGCGAAGAAGGAAGGTAAGTGACTAAAAGTCGATGAGTGATCTTTTGGGAATGATCCGCGATGATTTTGAGGAACTATAAAAGAGGTGTTTTTTTTATCTCCCGGGTGTATTCTACGGAGCCTGTCCAGAGTGCAATGTCAAGGTTTTGTTCGGTGAATTCAATGTTAAACAGTTTTGTTGCCTTATACGAGTAGTAAAAATATGCTATGAAATTCGAAAATCGAAAATAACTACTCTGAACCATTCTAATCATGCAGATGGTTTCGACAAGGAGATATGCTATTTTGCGCATTTCCTTCAATCACTTTTTATGTCACATAGTGTGCAGAGCAATCGATAACAACGAGCGCACTTTTCTCAAGAATTCTGTCCTATTAATGGAGTATGCGGACAATACCAACATCTTCGACGTTCTCAACATTCCCTTATAGCGGTTTAAAGTAGGCGAAACTAATTAATCTTAATGTAAACAATGACAAGACTAAGTATCAGCAAACGAACACAAATCTATCCATCGGTTAGAACATCACTGTTGATAGCAGCAAGTTTAAATTAGGTGAGGAGTTCTTTTACCACGGAGTGAATTTTAAAAGTATGAAAAACATCTTCGAAAAAATCCGATGAAGGATTACCCTAAATACCGCTGCTACTTCTATTTCCGAAAAAAAAGTGCAAGTTCTACAAAACCATTATAATACCATTCCTTTTTAACGAATCTGACTTTTGGACGATAAGCAATGTTGGCGAGCTGATTTCGATCTCTTTTAAAAGATGAATTATGCGACGGGTATTTAGTCCTATGAGCTGTACCAAGATGTGGATGAAATTCAGAGATTCTAAACACGTCGACTACCAAGAGAGCTTTGGAGGTCCAGCACATAAGTTAGAAGTAACAAGTAAGATGTCTTGGTCTTGGTGACTAGGAGCAGGGTTTTCGGAAGCATAGAGGATGTAAAACCACCGTGCCAGAGGGAGCGATCCTTCGTAGAGATTGTTAATTATGTAAGTAGACAAGTAAATCTTCTTTATCGAACTTAAAAATCATTGTGGAAGGAAACAACAAAACAGTTACTGGCGTTGTAATAAAATTTCGAAGAACTGATCTAAGACAAAATTGATCCTATAATAATCATAGTAGTTGTATGTATGTTGTATGTTAACACATACATAAAAGCAGACTACCATACTTCGTATTCATCGATCTCATTTGATGGAAACTTTTCAAAATCTTACCCTGCATCAAAACGAATATCATTCTGAATAATATAGATTGGGCTAAGGAAAATTTATCAAGGATCAGTCTTAGCTTTAATATTTAATATGAACTTTAAAAGGCGTTTTAAAAGAAGTTTGAATATGCTGACAACCATTCTTTAGCTAACCAAATATTTTGAAGTAGGTCTGAACCGAAAGCTTTTTTCAAATTCTGCAGCAAAACTAAGGACTCGCAACAATATTATGCTCAGAACCTACACACTTCGCTTCTCTTATCTGAAAATATATTTTTCAGCTGCTGAAAACTAATCTCTTCTGCCATTATATTAGAAAATAAGGGATACAGAATGTTAGCTGTAGGTGTTTTATTTAATTGGAATTATTTCAATAATCCCACTTCTGATACCAGTGTCACGTTCCGAAGAATTGAAAAGTACGACAGGCGACAATTTGTAAAATGTAAAGATTTTGACAAAGTTGTAAGATTATTGGAAAATATTTATTTACTTAAAGATATATAAGCTATAATCACTAG
The DNA here is from genome assembly GCA_963931855.1 of Philhelius festivus. NCBI lineage: Eukaryota > Metazoa > Arthropoda > Insecta > Diptera > Syrphidae > Philhelius > Philhelius festivus. The sequence continues at coordinate 2,712,685 of OZ007556.1, read as the reverse complement.
CTTTAAGAAATTCACTTACAATTTATGTCAAATTTACTTGTCAAATTGACATTATAATCAAACAAATGAATACATTTATTAAATATCCATATAATATATTATCCGCTGAATTCCTTAAGGTTCCTTGTGGTATATTGAAGTTAATAGGAGACAAAAAGTGCAGGGATTCTATTTAAGAATAATTAATTAAACAATAATGACAAAACATTAATAAGATTGAATGCTCTGAAGACTCGACATATCGATAAGTTTAAGTCGGTTGTGATAAGGAGGGAGATCATAGGGATAATCTAACTTTAGCCACCTAAGTAAAAACCTTAGAAACCCGATTTACACCTGCTATATTCTGGCCTTATGGCAGGCGTAATTTGGTGCCCAAACTTGAAAAGCGTATTTCATATTTGTTACGGGCTATTTAGTTTAAATCCAGGGTTGATAGTGAAACGACAAGACTGTTTTTCAATTCAAGAAAATTGGTGAACATGTACAACTTACAACTTCTTTTTGTGTTACACTGGCATAGAAGTTAAGTTCAATATAATGTTGTTGCTAATGAATTGGATGTTTCAAAAAGTCCCGGGAGGAGTTATGTCAGGAGTGTGTGGAACCTGATGGAGAACACCTGCTCCGAGAAGAAATCCAATGGCTTATTAAAATTTGTTCTCTGCACTATACCGTTTTAGGCCTTTCGGAAATTAATCTTGTGTTGCTGGGATTGGAGATGAGTATTCTTAATAAGAACTGGAGAACCAACACACTTAGAGTAAATATTGGTTCGTTGTGATACGTTCGAAAGGTGATCATACAATGCCATGTGTGATGAATCAAACTTGGACTCTGCTCATTTACTTTGATCCGTTCACGATACCATATTTTTCATCAGAAATAGATATTTGGCTAGAAGATGAGAAAATGAATGGAGATATTATTTTGGGACAGTGTTTATGAACGTTTTTTACGCCCCTATTCCTCACCACATTGAACAAATTGATATCTCATTTTTCTGAAAAATCAACATGACAAATTGACAATGCAAAATTATCATACAAGCAGTGACAGAATTGAGACGACAAATTTGTCGGTTTGTTTAGATCAGATTTATTTCACCTGTCAATATTTTTTATGAAAGAAAGCTGAGTTAATATAAAACTTCCAGGATAACTGACATGAATTCCGAAGTTAAATAAAACACCAGAATAACTTAACATCTTAAAAGCATCAAACGTGCAACTTTGTTGACTTCTAGGTTAACAAGAAGAACAGAAGATTGTCACTGTTATAATTTGACAATTGACTGGTTGGAATGCAATAATATGTACAAAAATAGACTTTATTTACATGAAAAAACAATGAAAGGCAAAGAATTGACCCTTGTGGTACGTCATTTTTATCATGTAAAATTCTTTTATCATTTGAAAATGAGAGAAGATTTATTACGTTGATGTATAGAATACTGTTTTCTGTTTCGAAATTCAATCTGATTCAGCTGAAACGGTAATTTTGCTACAACGTTTTGTAATTAAATTAAATAAACTGTTGCTTGTATTAACTAAATACATCCATTTTTCATTTTCATATTTTCTGAGAGCTTGAAAAAATTTTTGGAGTAATTTTACTGGGGAGAACGTTCAACAAATGATTTTAACATATAGCAAATATGAACGTTTATCTGTTATAAAGTTTTAACACTATATTAAAATGGGAGCTCAGATTGACAAGTGGCGTGATGTAAAACTTTTTTAAACCTTTCCATACATCATTATCAGGAAAATAATAGTTGATATCACCCTGTTTCCCCATTAATCTCCAACACCTGAGTAAGTTAAGGTCAAGATTAACGATAAAGCCTTATTTAATTAGAGCAACATAAACATCCTTGTCAAAACGAAAGCCGGCTAGGTGCGGCATCGGGGCAATTTCTGTCAATTTTTTTCTAATGCCGACTAGATTTGTGACTTGAATATCTACAAAGGATTCCCCATCCCCCCAATCGCATACACTTGGCTTCAAAAAAAAGTAAGGAATAAAGTCCTTTATGACTCAATTTCCATTAGCTGCGCTCTAAATATTGCGCTGGAATTTTCCTTATGCCGTGCGGAAGTTAGAGATTTCGTAGGTAATTTCATTAACCACTAAAAAGTAATTCTGCCAGTCCGCAATACATACAAATGGGCTACTTTAGCCAAATGAGCATCCGCCGCGTGTACCTATAGATACCCAAGGAAGATACGCTTTGCGGCTCCCATCACGTAACAATTCTCAAATAAAGCCATTGCATTTGTCCCGGTTCGAATTCAAAAACTGAAATAGACTCTTTTATTTTTTAGGACGATATCATTTTTCGACACAAATACGGCAAGGACTTAGTTCCTTTAGCCTATATAATCAGAGATATCTCTGAGACTCGCATTACAGAATGGATGTGTTTAGGAGTCTTCTCCTCTTACCATCAATTGGGTTCCAAGAATCAATTTCTCCACAATAATATCCAAACCTATAACCAAGGTAAAGAAAGTCATATCATCCCTCCACCACTTATAGAAACCGACAAGGAATGAGAATTGACTATGAGAGAAACACAAAGCAAACAATTAAATGAATTGTTTTCTTAACCTGTGGGAGATACATACTATGCCATCGAGACGAGCGAGACGCAAGCCGGAGAAGAGTATTTTATTGGTCAAACAACTACTGTAAATAATTAAAGCCAACAGATTACGAAACAATGTTGAGGTTATGGTTGGAAGCCTCAGTTGAAATATTTATTCAAGAACTTGTTACGTGGACGGCAAGTCGTATTGGAGTCCACCCAACAATATGGTGATGGCTTGAAAACGGCTTCAATGTAGTTCGATAAAAAATGGGCAGTCAAATCTTGGCACAGGTAAGATTCAAATAGTGTTGCCAGGACGCAAGGTACTAGATACGCGAACATGCCAGAATTTTGCATCTCACATCGTTTTTTAAATATTTAAACTGGCAGTACTTCAGTAACGATGATGTTGCCAAACTCATAAAATGTGAGCCAAGTTAAGATATTAAGATAGTCTTAAAAAAAGTGTGTTACCAAAAACAATGCGGATTGAGTTCGATTTAAAAGTACTTTGTGAAATCATTTCTTGATATTATGTATTCTTTGATTGTTTTTTAAAGGCCAAATGTTTCGTATAATGTCAGTCACTGTCGAAAATAAATATTCCCAAAACATGGTTTTGGTTTGTGTTGTTGACGAAAACATTTTTCAATTTTTAAATCGATTAAAACAATTCATCTGTTGTTTCAAGGAAAAATTGTGGATGTAGTTCAATATTTATTTATGTATTTAAAATATCCTAAATGAAACCATAATTCAAAAACAATATCAAATTATTTAAATATTAATTATTTTTGTAATCCTTGGTCTGGGTTCTGCCGCTGGCCCCATAATTGAATGTCTAATAAATCTGCCTCGTGGGTGGCGTTGGTTGTCAAATATTAATTGACAGTAGGATTGGTGTGCGTTTGGAAATTCGGCAAAGACATTGCCAGATCTGCCGCAACATTCCGAGGTTGTTGTTTGCGGCAGAGACTTACTGCCTTACTTCCACATATTTGGACTTACATAACATTTATATTGAATTCTGTACCTACAACTGGCATGCTTCCAAGCCTTTGGAAGCAAGCTAAGATAGCTCCAGTACCAAACAATTCGAATGGCAAGGATTTTCATCCAAGTTTTTGAAAAAATAATGCAAAGACAAATAAATACAAATCTCAAAAGATCAAATATGCTCATGCTCACACCTTTCCAATCTGGTTTTCGTCCAAAACATAGCAATTGATGACGATAAGGTAAGTTTCTTGGTTTTGCTGGACTTTTTAAAAGCCTTCGACACAATTGACCACTCAATTTTCATTCGTAAGTAAAGTTTACGGAACCCTTCGTGTGCCAATACCTAACTCCTATAGGAACTCGAAAAATGTTGCCGAAAACTATGATTATTTCTACTCTTATGTTTGGTTGTGAAATTTAATGTAATTGCGATTCGGAGAGTAGAAGAAAGCTTACAGTCGCCTTTAACAATACTATACGATATATTTATGGTCTTTTAAAAGTATGACCAAATCTCTGGCTACATCTTAACTCTATACAACATGCAGTTTGCACATTTTAGACAGTACCGAACACTTCTTCTTATCTTCAGTATTAAACCGACACATCAACCACATTACCTGTTTTTTTCGATTCCAATTTCCTACTTCTAACAGAACAAACTAATTTACTCGTATCATCCTGCGACATTTCTGTAGAAGTGCAAAGAAGTTTTACGCACTTTCTTCAAAACGTACATATAAGCTTACTAGAATTTCCTGATGAAGTTTCAGGAACTACGGCGAATTTTCATATTGCAATGCTTCCGATTCTGATTCCAATTATGATTCTGATTTAGATAAAATATTTATTTAAGCAAAAAACTAGGAAACTCCAGCTATAGTTGCTTAAAAAACAAGCCTTTTCTCGCCATAAAACTCCCTCAAATATTGGTGAGAAAAAATAAGTCTTCGATTTTTAAAATGCCTCTTACGAGAAAATTACTTCTTGTTTTTTGATTTGTTGATTTGCAAGTGTAGATTTACCCTACCCTAAAATGTGCCGTGATTTGGTTCCCACTGAAGGCCAAGAAGAAAAGGCACTCCCTTGGGATTAATAGTCCATTGTCTTAGTACGCAAATGTGGCATCTATGCTTGTATACGCTCGCAACTAGTTAGTCGGCAATCGTGGTGACTTGCACCGTTCGATTTAACATGCTTGGATTTCTTGTCTCATTTAAACACATGTCAAAAGTAAAAGACCGAATGGACAATGTTAAAAAATTAAGTTTATTGAATATAAAATAATTTCGTTAACTGACACGACAAGAATAACTGTGACGTTGGTAGGAACGATCTCTACTCCTTAAATGCTTGGTGAACACTGCCCTATCGTCAACGTACGTCATATAGTTGTAGCTAGGTCGATGTCAGTGTTGCCGTTGACACACAATGTATACTTATAAATCGACAACACGCGAACGAGATTTCAATCAATCACTCCAAACTACGAGTATTTTGAGAAACTATTTTTTTATTAGTTTCCCGAATTGTTTAATGACCGATCCTTGTTAAATTAACACCTTTTTTATATACGAGGTATAAAGCCCTCTTCCTCTATATGATGGGCAAGGTACCTTGGGAAGTTTTACCACTTAAGAATAGCTGGTACACACTAAATCATTTGTCTTATGTATTTCAGTACAGTCACTGCGGGATTTTGATTTGAAGTTCATCTAAATCCATCAACTGGCGAACTGACTTTTTGGAAGAGAAGATAAATGGAGTTCCAGGTTGTATATGCTAAAATTTTGATTCATGCTCGTTGTTTTGATTTAAGACTCTCTTTTTAATACAGACTTAGAAGAAGGTTGACGGCCAAATGTGGAGACGGATGCTTAAAACACTTTTTACATTTGTTTTAATAGTAATAATCACTAGATAGACGAAGATTATTCAACTTAAAAATTAACTTTTAAGCTTTGGTTTCGGTAGCAGCGATTTTTACTCCCGCCCGCGGATAAGGAAATTGAAAGCGATTGAAATCTCGAGTTTCCTTCAGACTGAGCGAAGAAAGCGATTTCAAGCGATTCGTGTGGTGAAACTTCTTAAATAAATTCAAGGTTTCTTGTATTTCATATGCAATATACACACGCGTACACTAAGACACAAGAGTAAATACATATTAGAATCAAGAAAACATCAGTTTATGGTGTATATTCATTTTTCTGACACATTAGGTGCGTTTTATTATTCACAAATCTATCTGGATCCGGATCTGGATTAAGTTTTAACATGTATTACAAAAACAATTTGGGATCCTGTTTTCTATCGGGATCTATTTCAAAGATCCAAAAATTAGTTATTACACTGGCGAGTAGATGGCTTCCTTTGGTAGGGTAGTGTAAGCTATAGTGTGAAGAAAAAAGACAAGACATAATTTAAAATTTACAAACCCAAGGATAAAAAGAGACGGGCTTGTAACACTGCTGTCAGTAAGATCCGTATCGTTTTATTTTCAAGAGAAGATCCAGATCCGGATGCAGATAGATTTGTGGATAATAAAACGCACCTATTACTGGTATTCACAATTCTGTCAATGAGTCTAATCAAAGTGTAAAAGTGTTAAATTTTTTGACACTTCAACAACAAAATATACTGATCATAACCTTACAAAACTTCATTGCAACAGAAAAATACAATTTTGTAAAATTTTAATTTTAATTTGACAGCTCACCAAATGTCATTTCGAACTGTCATCTGTCATTCATTGCTGAAATTGTGGGAACATATACATAATTGATTTTTTTGTGTTCTTTTTCTGCTTTTTCTTTGTAATTATTAGGAAATAAGCAAGTAAATGTCAAATTTTGACTTCTGCTTCAGTGTTGCAAAAGATTATGAAAAGTGCCTTCACGGTCTAGTTAAAATAAATCGCAATTGTTGCTTTCGACTCTTTGCTCTGGATCGCGAATAACCCTATTTTCATTGTTGAGAAAACATATTATAAAAGTTTTACAAAATTTAAAATGTGTCACAAAAAGCAAATATGTACATAAACATGTATATACAATACACTGTACGCTTACTTTAGTGACTTAGTGAATATATTCACCATACTGAGCTCTTTTTCGTTCTGCTTTGTGTACTCGTATAGCAAATCAATATTATTACTTAAATGGTTGAAGTATGACCTTTTAACAAAATTCGAGACGGAATTCCTACTGTAGAAGTTCTTGGGATTTTACAGGGTGTTGAAAATACTTTGCGCCCTAGTCGGTCACACTTTTAATTACATCTTTTTTTTCATTAAGACGGGGTCCCCTAAAGATTACAATTGATACTTCAATTAAATTTGCCTTGAAATCATCAAGGAATATTTAAGAGTTATTTACAGTTCCCAGATTCGTGATCTAGGTTGACATTTCACTAAAAGGCACACAAAAAAAAACTACGATGAGACCAAGACGAGACTAAGTTGTAACGAGACCGATGCCTTGCCTTGTCTCGTCTCGTAATTAGCCCTATTTGAAACTACGCTCAGCACACGTTACAAAACCTTTATTCAAATGTTAAAATGAATACTTTTCACTAAGTTTACTTTTCAAAAGTTGCCTTGTATATTTAAATTAACTATTGGTCAACGTTAAATTGAATATGATTCAGTGATTTTTTTGCAATTTAAAATCAAATTTTTATGAATAATCAAATTTTAGAATTCAATTTTTAATGTTATTATGTTTTATCTCGTTAATGGCTAGACAATTTTTCTGTCAATATAGCACTGCACTACTGAAAAATACTAAAAAAATATTGCATTCCAAAATTTAAAAAAAATAACATGATGCCTGGTAAAGTTAATGTTGCATTCCATTTTCTAAACGTTTTACTGTTTCATTTCAACACGAAAGCATTGTATATATATTTTAATAGTACTCTTATGGAACACGATTTTAAGTTAACTTATTGTGCCGCAAAATCGTAAGTGTGGGTATGTTAAGCAGTACAGAGTTGACGTGGAAGGAGAAAATATAAGCAAAAAAAGAAACGAGGTAGATATATATTTATTCTGACAACAATAAAGAGGGTAAGGGAGAAAATATTATCTGCGTTTCTTTTTGCTGTCAGAATCAATTGTAGGTAGGTATATACAGTTTTATATGCCATGAGCGAGATGAATACAAGCAAATAGTATTGAGAGTGTATGAGAGTTTTTGTGAATTTTGTTTCATTGCTCATGCAATATGGTTTGTTTAAATTCTGATACGATTAATTACCGAGGTTGCCATTTTATGGACTTTGTAATAAGATCTAGAGGAATTTGAACTTAATAAACTCAAATGGTTTCATTTCGTTTTTGAAAACTAAATAATTTCAAATTGGCTTTATTTCGTTATGGTAACCAAAATAATTTTATAATAATAATTTTATAATAATTATATGCAGTGGGTAGTTAGATAGTGGCAATTGTATTTTTTTTGTAATTAATATAGATATGTACATAGGTACACAGTTAGAAAACTATTTCTTTAAGAAAATCTTATAGGTACGTACCTATATTTTTATTAAAGAAAACAGCTTTTGCATAGTATGTAGGTACACGCCCATAGAAAATTGTATGAAATTAAAATAATAATTTTGATTAGGTACAAAAACGAAAAATTATTGTTGTGCGTTGATAGGTATTTATATAATTAAATATATAAAAACAAAATTTGATATAGGTATAGACCAGTTTTTAAAATTTATTCATATAAACTTTGTTTGCAAAAAATATAGAAAATTTTTAATACTTTTTATGTATATAATAAACAATTTCAGGAATTCATAAATATTCACATAAAGCTATTTTGAAAAAAAATCAAATAAGTTTTTCGAGAAAAAAATAATTTTACAAAACTTAAATTAATTAAAAAAATAGAATAAAATTATTATTGACATAATATTTAAAAAAAAATCAGATACCTTTTTTGGAAAAAATATTTTGTATGCATTTACAAATTGCTTATAAGCAATTTTTGAAAAATTAAAAAAAAAAAGGAATTTGGTGTCAATTTTAAGTAATTATTGATGCACCCCACATGAAAAATTTTTAAAAAAAGAGGTTGGGTGCGACCCACACTGATAACTTCCCATTTGTAGTCTTTATTATTTCGGTTCCAAACATTTTAATTGAAAAAAATTTAAAAACGAAATATTCAAATATAAAAGATATGGTTTGGCTATTGACGGAAGGGTACTTACAAAATATATCCGCTCTAAAACTAGATATATGTCAAATATAAACCATTTGTTAGAAATTGTATTATGTATAAAATTAAATAATGGCAAAGGTCAATATCATTGCTCGTTCTCAAGATATTCTAGTCGAAAAACAAATATTACCACTTTTTAGTAGATTTTTTTATATTTTTGTTCAAACTTTCAATTCGATACTTGTCAAAATTTAACCATATGTTAATAATTGTATTATGTCGATACCTTCCCGTAAGAATGTACTAAGCGACACTTTTTTCGAAAATGACTTTTTGATGAGGAAATATACTATATGTTAAGGGCCACGTTTTGGCCTGGGATTCGCCAACCTATTATACATGAAAAGGAAACTAGAGTATAAATAAAAAAATTTATCAACTGCCTTGTTTTCTCATTAAAATGATTTTGCCCCCTGAAATTTGTATTATCCGACAAAAAAATTATGCTAACCGACATTAATAAAGATCTCATTGTCGTGAGCAAAAAAAAAATTTGTTAGAAGTCACTTAGTTTAACCAAAATTGTCTCTTAGCACACTATGATTCAACTAGAACTTTCTTCGTTTTTTTCGTTTCCTGAACAATTTTAGAAATGTCGCTTAGTATACATTCTTACGGGAAGGTATCGATATATAAAACAACATACTTTAGAAGGCACTATCGGTGTTCATTCCCAAGAAATTCGACTTGAAATAAAATTTTAACTAGTTTTCACTAGAATTTTTAATAGTTTTTTTATTTAAAAAAAAAAACTATTAATTCAATATTTGTCAACATTTTACCAATTGTACAAAATTATACTATGTATAAAATAAACTAAATTAGAAGTCAATATCACTACTAGTTCTCGAGAAATTTGAGTCGAAAAACAATTTTTACCAATTTTCAATAGAATTTTATATAATTTTTTATTTTTTGTAAAAAAACTGTAAGCTGATTTTTTTTGAAATTTTCACCAGTTGTCAAACACATTATTTTTCGTAAAATAAAATTATTTTGAGTTTCAAATTGTTTTCCGTTCTTAGAATATCTGGGTTATGAAATTTTTTTTTTCAGTTTTTTTTGTTTAAAAAAATAACGGTATGTTTATTTTTTTCCAAATTCATACCAAATCTGTATAACCTTATAATGAGTACATTAAATTTTATTTGAAATCAATAGCGTTATTTTTTCGTGAGATATTTGAAACTAACCAAAATTTTTACTTTTTTTTTAAACCGTTATAGTGAAAAAAGTACTCACTGAATTTTAATAAACGCCCTTTCAGCCTTTTTCGAAGTTATTATCTATTAAACAAAATTTATTTCAAGTCGATATCTTTACTCGTTCTTGAGATATCGACGACGAAAAATGGTACAAGAACGTACGGACGTACGAACGTACGAACGTACGAACGTACGAACGTACGTACACACACACACACAGACATCCCTCTAAAAATGATTGATATAGCCTCTAGGGACCTTGAAACGTCGAGAAATGTCAAAAATTCCAATTTGACAAATCGGACCGATTACAATAACTCCCTATGGGAAGTTAATAAAAATAAACTATTTTTTTACAAAAAATAGTTTTTATCCATATATTTTGTAAAAAATATGATATTTGCCCTGCGAATTTTGAACAAACAAACATTTTTTTTAATGTTTGTCTACGAATTTTGTTTTTTTTTTATTTTGTTAATATAAATATAAAAAGTAAGAATTTATGCAAAAAAAGTTAAAAAAAACCTTTTATTATTAAACTAATTTTAAATATAAGAAATTTCTTTAAAATTGTTCTAGAAAAAAAAGTGGGATATTAATTTTAAGTATTTAAAAATAAAGATTCTAGGAAATATTTTTAAAAATAATTGATCGCACAAACTTTTTCAAGACATTGATTATATGATAATAATATCGAATTTTCCAAGAAAAAAAAAAAACATTTTTTTTCCCAAAAATTAAAAAAAAAAATTTCAAAGCTTTGAGATGCAATGTTTTTTAAACTTATTGGAAGCATCTCTATAAAAAGCCCTATTTCGATAATGAGAAAATTGTCAATGTCGAAATTTGAAAAAATGATATCGAAAAACGAATTTTTATCTTTAAACGCGATTTGCGGCTAAACGGAGCCTCGTAGACCCCTCAAAGTTGACATTTTCAAACGTGATTTCTGGCCAAACTATTCATCCTACAGAATTAAAAATTACCTATCGTGATCTAGGGAGTGCCACCTTTCAATCCACGTATGAAACGAAAAACGCGAAAACGCTTAAAACGTATTTTAAGCGTGGAACAAAAAAATATTGTTTTTAAGTAAAATCTCCTCAAATCGTGCGCTAGCTTTAAGTGTTATTACTGTACGAATGGAAATTAAATTTCGAAAAAAACATTGCGCCGGTTTTTGAGATATCGAATTTTCCAAAAAGAATGACTTTTTTTCCAAAAATTAAAAAAAAAACATTATAAATATATGAGACTTTTGATAATATTAAAATATTCAAAAAAGTATGAACATTTTTTGGAAAAAGGAAAATTTGTATACGCGTGAAAATATTTTTTTTTTCGTAAGTTACTTGATATTTTTTTCAAAAAAGGGTTTTCGAAAATCGCATTTTTCTCGAAAACTGTTCCGAGGCTGAAATTTGTTTCTTTTTATTAATTTTTGTATATAAAAGCTTATCTTTTTAAGAAAACAACACGAATTATAATTTTTGTTCTTGGAGGATACCGTTATTTTTAGGTAAAATACATTTTTTTTCTCATATTATGTAGATTATATTAAAAAACTTTTATTCATCAAGTTTGAAAAAAATCGAGCATGGGGTTTTCGAAATATTGAGTTTTCAAAAAAAAAATTTGAAAATTTTTTTAAAAATCCAAAAAATTATTTTTTGAAAATTTGAATACACAATAATATTGAAATTATTAGGGGCCTTTAGCAAAAAAAAATGATCAAAATCCGTCGTACAGTTTTTGAGAAAATCGAAAACAAAAAAATGGTCCCAAGGGGGGTACCAAAAATAACAATTTTTTGTAAAATTTTTTTCAACCATTACCTAGCTCATTGTATATATATATACAATGCCTAGCTTTAACTAAATGAAATTTTTTGGTTTTTTTTTTAATCTGTGGGACAGTTTTTGAGAAAAAAAAATATTTATGAAATTTCGAAAAAAATTCCAAAGAAAAAAACATCTACCAAGTTTGAAGAAAATCGGCCGAGCCGTTTAGCTGTAGTCGAACTCAAATGTTTAATAAAGTGGTTAATTGAACATAATAGTTCTTCATAACTTAAAAACTAAGAGATAGAAAGAAATGGAGTACGCCATTCGAAAGAGCATGTTTGATTTATAAAAACTGCATTTCTAACTAAATTTCGCCAAAAATGCTCTTTTGAACAAGATATAACTCAGACGACAATATGCACAAAAATAATTTTCTTCTGTCCCAAAAAATACGTAATCGCCAAAAAAGTATTGAAAGTATTGACCTTGAAAATATTTGCCTACAGAAAATAACAACTACCAAATCCCCACACACACCTACAATCCTACATTCTACTCCAATGTACATAGTATGTGCCTTTGTTCTCCTACTTTATATACAGTATTCCTATTGCTGTCACTGTCATGTATTAAATATCTATCTGTTAAAACTCTGCCATAGGCATCTCTGCTAATTTAGTAATTATGGTGCCGCTTGGTTCGCCTAGTCGCGTTCCTATTCATGATAGTACTATTCAAATATATATACAATGACGAAAGGAATAAAATGGAATGAAATTACGAATATATTTGAAGTAAATTATAACCATATATGGCAACTCTATTTTAAGTAAAATGAATTTATTTTTACTATTGGGAATGGTTCCCTGGGGATGTTGAAAATAACGGTAGCGGCTGCAAAGCATGAATCTAAAATCTATCCTCTCGACTAAACACCCAGACACTGAGTTGAATGAAGCATGCCACATCGTTCACATCCCGGTCCCAAGCCCTAGGTCCCAGGCTCCCGGAAAAACTTGGGATAAACTCGTACATAGCCCTATTGCTATTAACAACAGCAAGCAAACAGAAAAAAAGCGGTACATTTATTCCGAACATACAGGACTGTCAATTTTTTATAAGAACCCGGTGTAACCTGGCCATGTTCGACGTGATCCAACTGCTTAATGCACAGGAACCGGAGCAGCATCCCTTGGCCTTCAGCCCGGTGTGTGAAGGAGTCCATAGTGAAATTTCTTTTCAAGAGACAATAACCAGTAGTCTTGTTTTCATTGCTTTTCCAGCAGACGACGAAGAACGACGGCGCTGGCCGGCGCGGTGTAGGTCGGGTTGGTCTTAGGAGGCACAAGCAACGGACACACAAGTGAACGGGCAATTCAAAATCGATTCTCGAATATTGAATTCGACAGAATGTGCTCGCTAGATGGAAGCCGTTTGACTCTTCGCCAAAAAGATTTTCAGGCGATTGCGAATTGATGTGCTCTCCCAAAAGAGGCGGCATTGCAAAAGCCCCTAGGGTTCCTGTACAAAAATTACCTGCTCTGTTCTGGATTTTTTTCTTGCTGTAAGACTAAGCCGATTTTCAGATCAATTTCATAAAGCCTTAAAGAGTTTGAGGGATTTATAGGGAAAACCTGGACAAGCGGACAGCAAGCAGAGGCATAAAATTAAACCGAAGACGAAAACGACGAATGCTCGCTGAGGCGTCATCCTCCGCCCGGTGCGGTGCGGCAGGACATGGACACACATGTTGAATAACAAATACCCCTGATATGTGGCAAACAAAATGAACATTAAATTCCAAAAGGACAAAGCCCTGGCCATTATCCTACAGAAAAATATAACAAAAAAAAAATGGGAAAAGCGGTTGGCTTTTTTCCCATCAGAACACAATGGCATCGGGTCAATTGGATTTTTATCTGTTGGGTTTATTTGTCGTTTCTTTTTTCTGGATAGGGACGTGTCCTGATTAGAGGAGTCCGATGAATGCAAGCATTCTATTAAAAAAAAAATGAAAATACAAAAACGTTAGATAATGGACTTTGCAATCGATAGTGATTTTTGTTTGGTGTTTTGTGGATATTTGTAATTTGTTTTGCATTTCGTGTCTGCATGGCGGTGTGAGACAATAGAGCTTAAATAAATTATCAAATTGAAGGACAAAAAAGAAAAATTACACAAATATTATTGCTGCCTACTGGGTCGCACTTACTTGCCCTTGCGGATTCTTTTCAAATTTTAAATATACAAAACCTAGCACAATAATTTTAAACGGATTTTTGTCGTCTTCTATCTAGAAGCAAATAGTACCTGTTAAGATCAAAGGGCACGGTAGTGCCCAGCCAAGTTCTGGCACTACACCCTTTTTTACAGGAACAAACTCAGGCGATTTTTGACCCCTCCCTATCTTCAGTACCACTAAAGTCAGAAACTTCAAATTCCGAATATTTGCTAAGCTAGTCAGGCACAGGCGCCTCACCAAATTTTATACTGAGATATAAAAGTACGCCAAGTTCTTACTTCATGAAGATTTAATACCGAATATTTAAAGTAGAATAATATTGAAACAGCTACAATGTAATAGAGAAATTTTATTATTTAATGATTACTGACTAAAATTTGATGGGCTTACTTAGCAAGTTTTTTGTTTAAAAAATTGACAAGTGAACCCATCAAATTTTAGTCAGTAATCATTAAATAATAAAATTTCTCTATTACATTGTAGCTGTTTCAATATTATTCTACTTTAAATATTCGGTATTAAACCTTCATGAAGTAAGAACTTGGCGTACTTTTAGATCTCAGTACTTTTCACTGCTGACTTGTTACACAAAGGTTTTTGTATAGAAGAACTTGGCTCTTTTTTTAACATTTATGTTTTTGGTCTGATAACCTTCTTGGGAAAAAAACATTATCATCCTTTTTTGAACTGATGAGATAACTTTTTTTCTCTAAAAACCAGCTATTTTTTGTAGCGATTTCGTGTATTCAAAATGTCTGAATACAAACTTTCTCTCAATCTCAAGCGATGATTTTTTGGTTCCTCAAGAAGGCAGGATCCAGAATCATAAAACTAGTTATAGCCCAAACCAAAGCGAATATGAAAAAATAAACCTAAACGACTTCAGGAACTCATAATTTTCGTCTGCGGAGATCTAAGGGATTTTCCATTAAGGGTTTTCTATCTCTAATTTTGAATAAAACAATCTGTGAGTGTGTCAAATCGCTCATTCTCGGTGGCCAGTTCGAAACGCCTCCGCGTGAGAGAACCATACATATTCGAAAATCGGTCGTGCAAAATTTCAATTGTTTCAAGGACGCGTGGCACCGTCATTTGGTTGGTGTGTATGTCATTCAAATCGGGTCAAAAGAAATTAGTTATGATCAACCATTAGCTCGCCGTTGACGTTTTTCGAACAGAAGACCCACTTTAATTTAACAATTTAATCATTTGTGCATGTTAACACTATAACTCTCCATGTTGGTATATCAAACTTAATAAATGACAGCCAATTTGACAGATGTGGCTTCAACAATGTCACCGCAATCACATGTCAAAGATTGAATATTCTTATTGGAAAATCTTTTATGTATGTATATCACCAAAATTATTTATGAGACTAAGGTTAGATTTACCTCAAGGTTGAAAATGGAGATCTCCAAACCCAAATTATTGGAAAAATAGAACATTTACAAAACATAAGTATTTAATGATTACAAAATTAATTCAAATATCACTGATATTGATTCTCATTTTTTCAAAAGATAGTTTTGCAAAGTCAAGTTTTCCAATGTGAAAAAGCTTCTTTGACCAGCGGCTTTATAAGAGGCAAGTAGTGCTTTGCGAAGTTAGCGGCACTACATTATTTTTTCAGGAGAAATCGCAGGAAATTTTCGACCAACTTCTAACTTAAGTACCAATAAAGCCAGAAACTGCAAATTCACAGTATTTGCTGAGTTGATCAAACACAGACGTCTGATCAAATTTTATCTTTGTAGGATTAGTTGTTCCTGAAATATATGACTTAAAAAATCGCTAAAACCTCAACTGACTGGCTGACTCACTGACAGATTAACAAAACGTTGTTATTCCACAACACAGGTCTAAAAAGGAAAAAAATCGAAAATATTGAACTTTCCGTGTCATCCACTCACTTTCTCAAAAGTTCTTTCAAATTTTATGGAGCACTTCCGATTGCTGTTTAAATGATGAAATTTTGTAGAGCGGTGATCAAGGTTTGTTTTAATTACTCATTATTCAAAAGTTATGCAAACTTGACCAGTGAACCCTCAAAATTTTAGTCAGTAACAATAATAACAAAATGTTCTTTATATAATTTTAAGTCGTAAAAAATTGATACTAAAGTTCATAAACTTAGAACTTGGTGTACTTTAAGATCTCACCACTTTTCACTGCTGACTTTTAACATGCAGGGAAATTGGCTTTCTTTTTTATTATGTCTTCAATGCTTGGCCACGTTATAGTCTTGAACCGCAAGACCAGTTGTGAATTTTTTTTTTAATCCAATACTTGATCTTATAATAGAAGTAATAGCAACTACATATAATATTCCTTTTAAAATAAGTTCTGAAGGCAAATCGAATTGTGGAATGATTTAAATGTTGTTTACTTGTGTTTCCTTCTTTTAAAATCATTCGAGCGCTTTGGAATGAATTACAATGCATAACGAAAAAGGGGTATATTTTCTCTTGATGATTTTAGCATGTTTTTTTTTTTTTTGAGAAATTTAAGGTTTCATTTAGGTCTTACAATGGATAATTTAGAATTAACAATTTCCGAAGATTGAACATCAATGGGAAAACGATTACGTGTTTCATCCAGTAACAGAGAAAAACCTAATATTTTACCCTTTTTATTATAGATTTAATGCAAGTCGGAAATTTCTTTTAGTTCCCAAATGCTTTATATAAGTAAATGATGCTAATGTATCTGTAGTTATCTTTATCTATGACCATATATTAATAAAATTAATGTATTGGAAAAAAGAAATCTGACAAAATATGAAAAATTGCAAAAACAAAATTGTGAATGTGAATGAAGCGAAATAAATAATTAATTTCATAAAAGGAATATATATATATATGTTTAAGAATTTTTCCTTTTTCTATAATAGCTTTAACAACTAATAACTTATAACAAAAGAGGACCACTTTTCACGATGAGGACTTTTTGAAAAAGGGTTCTCAAATAACCCAATTCTGAAGTTTGGATATAATCTTTTTTTATAGCTCTATTCTGAATTCAATCGGAAAATCGGAATTGGTACGATAGTGAAATCAAAAGTCTGAGAAATCGAAGAAACAAGTTATGGTCTACTTTTAAACTATATCCAACAGAAACCAATTTTAAAATTTATTGTGAATCGAGGGATATTTTCAATAGAATATTTAGTTTAAAGTATCTAAATTACATTCAGAAGGTGCAAAGAGATCTAAAAATGAATCCAAAGTGTTTTTGGAATTTTATTAACAGCAAAAGAAAATCTTGTCCTTACCCGTCTGTTCTCAAGTTAAATGACATATCAAGTCATGACCCACGGGTTATAACGCAACTTTTTTCTGACTTCTTTCAAAGTGCCTTCAACTGTGATACTTCTAACTGTGATACTTCAAACTGTGATACCTTGAACTGTGATTCCTCAATCTGTGATATATCTGACGAAATGGCTCAAAGCTTTGACCATTTGAAATCTTTTACTTACTTGACTGATATGAACTTTAACATTGATATCGACAACATTGTAAAGTTTATATCTAACCTTGACGACAGCTGTATACCAGGTCCTGATGGTATACCCTCTACTATTTTGAAAAACTGTGTACGTCACTTGTCATTACCTTTGTCTATTTTATTTAATCTTTCAATGTCAACATGTTCATTCCCATCTATTTGGAAAAGTTCATTCATTATCCCTCTACATAAAAAAGGGAAAAAAGACGAAGTGAAAAACTACAGGCCTATTGCCAAATTATCTGTGATTCCTAAACTTTTTGAGGCTATTATTTGTGAAGCTTTATGTTTTTAAGTCATTCATTGTTCCTAATCAGCATGGTTTTATAAAAGGACGTTCTACTGTTACTTTTCTAATAGAATTAGTTGAAAATTGTATTGATTCATTTAAAAACAGTAAACAAGTAGATTGTGTATTCACTGATTTCAGTAAAGCTTTTGACAAGCTATCACATCGTGTTTTGCTTTTTAAGTTAAGAAAATTAGGTTTTAGCGAAAATTTTGTAAAATGGCTGCAATCTTATTTATTAGACAGATCTTATTCAGTGCTATTTAACGGTTGCGAATCAAATAAGTTTAAAATCAACTCAGGAGTTCCACAGGGTAGTCATTTAGGCCCTATCCTTTTTATTTTATTTATAAACGACTTACCATCTGTGTTAAGATACTCCAAGTGCCTCATTTATGCCGATGATGTAATAATCTTTAAAACTATTACAAACACTCGTGATTGTGAAGAATTGCAATGTGATCTTAATTCGTTT
Source organism: Philhelius festivus (assembly GCA_963931855.1). Classification (NCBI taxonomy): domain Eukaryota; kingdom Metazoa; phylum Arthropoda; class Insecta; order Diptera; family Syrphidae; genus Philhelius; species Philhelius festivus. The sequence goes on along the minus strand of OZ007556.1, from coordinate 2,694,354 downwards.
TTTGACTGGTGTACTCGTAATTGTTTGTTTCTTAATATCGATAAGTGTAAAACTATGTGTTTTACAAGAAAGTTTTCTTTTATTTCGTTCAACTATTTGTTTAATGGCATATCAATATCCCGTGAAACAGTTATATCTATTCTTGGCGTCACATTTGATCGTAAACTCGAATTCATTCAACATATAAACTCCATTTCAAACAAAGCTAATTCAATTCTTGGTTGGATAAAAAGAGAGTCGAAACAATTTTCCGACCCTTTCGTGACAAAGCAGCTTTTTATATCTTTTGTTCGACCCATTCTAGAATACGCTTGTCAGGTTTGGTCACCTCATTACGAATGTCATAAAAATAGACTAGAACAGGTGCAAAAAAGATTCATTAGGTTTGCCCTCAGGGGACTTGGCTGGGATAATCCTTATGATCTTCCACCTTATAATAACAGACTCAGACTTATTGATTTACCTAGTCTCGAGAATAGACGTTCCTATTTATGTTTCGTTTTCATTGTAAAATTAATCAACGGTAACATAGACTGTTTGCACCTTCTGTCTCGTATTAATTTTAATATTCCTCAAAGAACTTTGAGGAACATACCGGAGAGTATACTTATTTCAAACTATCGTACCAATTATGAAAAATTTTCTCCATTAAATAAAATGTTTAATCTATTTAATATTTACAATCTTAAATATAACAATTTGTTTGATAAAACAATAATTAATTCATGTCAATTTAAAACAACATTTTTCCATGAAATTGTTTAAGAATCTTAATTTACACCTTTGTAAGAAATTTTTTGTAAAACTAGCAATTTAGTTATGTAAATAAATAAAAAGGTAGAGAATTTTAAGCAGTACCTGCTCAAAGATGTGAGTCATCATACTCGAGTTTAGGACGTATCAACCCCTTTTAAATTCTAACCAGATCAGAATGAGTGAAAAATTTTTCACCGCTATAGAAATCTTAAGCATTTAGACAACGTTTTTGGGGGTCTCCAGAATTTGGCCATTCTAACGAAGATGTTTGTTTTTCAGCACAACGGCACAGGAAGTACATGTTGTTTCAACGGAATTAAAGAGTATTGAGTTTTCAAAGCATTAAACCTCTCCCAAATGTTCGCAAAACAGTAGGATCGATGGAAAAGCATACATAGTGGTTTTGCGAGCGAGGATGAACACCTCTTCGGAAGAATGTGGGTAAACCATTAAGACCAGCAGATCTGTTTATATCAATATCCGATCAATATCTTGCAACTATACGAGTGCGGAAATAAACTTGTCCCATAGAATGATTGATGTTCTCAAAACCAGGAGGGGGAATATTGCTGTCAGGCAACGAAGAAGTAGCAGCAAAATGAGCTGCGATTACATTTGGAACCAAAGATGAAGTTGAATTTCTTACGTTCTTGACAAATGACTAGAAATTTCTACTGCCTTTGGGATGTTGTAGGATTTTTTGACTTAATATATGGTTATGTAAGAATTTTATTCTTTTTATAACAGCTTTAGAATGGTTTCCGACTTGCTTGTGCTTTTTCCGATTCTCCTTAGTTGGATTGGCTTTGTAGAAGTGGAAACTTACTTCTCTCAATCTGATTGCTTCTTTACAGCTTGTATCGAAGCAAGACTTTACTTTAGGTTTTATGCTCTTAGTTCTGTAAATTGTAAAAGCACGCATCGCAAGAAGAATCACTTCTGTCAACATTGGCATCAACGTCATTATCGAGTAAACATAGACCGTCCCAGTTGGCTTTCTCGTCTTGCCAAACAGTTTTAGTAGGATGTTTCTCTTTAACTGGAAATCGGCTGATACACAAATACACAATGGTCCGAGGAGAGTTTACAGGCTCATCTACAAGCTGATAAAGTTGGTGCATCTCATCAAATATCTCAATATATCATTTCCAAATGTCAAAAAGGTGTGTTTGCTTAATTCTTTGTAGGAACTGTCATTATGTTACTTTCTGGTCAAAAGTAATTTATTGAAAAAATAACCTTAGCATAAAACTAGTTAAAAAGTATTTAAATTTAAGAAAAAGTTAGTAAACAACTTGGAAGTAAGAAAATTGTTGAGTACTATCTTTGTATATATAACCTTTGTATATATAACCTCTGTAGTATTATCATGAAGCGTGATTTTGTGTTGCCAACGCTATCCTGGTGGTGGTACTGAATTTAGCGCTCGATTTTGCAGTGGAGAGTAGGATAAGATACAAAACAACTAGTACAAAAAGATAATATTTTATTATTAAATTTAGCAGAGACAAATCTAGCAAGTACTGTCGCTATGCTTCAGATGTCGCCATAATCGTTCGTCTCCTTCATAGAACTATAAGTTTTATATAGGGTAATTGCGGGAGAGATGCCGCACTTTTTCAAAAATCAACGTAGTATTTTTATTAAAGTAAAATAAACTGTAGTTTTGTAAAAAACTTAACAATGGATTTATATTCTACCATAAGAAAATACTGGACCTACAAAAAATACCGGTTTTCATAAAAAATAACAAAAAAGTAAAATATGTTAAGTGTGCCATCTCTCCCTGCATGTGTGGGAGAGATGCCGCATAATAAATTTATTGAACTTAAGGAATTAATTTGACTGTAAAACATGTTTCTATCGTTCTTGATCTTGTCCACAGTCTGTGCAAAGGGTGGATTATAGGTTTTTGAACCGTGTACAATTGTCATGTAGCCATTGAAGACATTTTGTACATTGGATCCAATCTTCTATTTTTTTTTTTTTGAAAATAAGTTTTTCCTCATTTCGAAGAGAAATCGCCTCCTCAATGCTTTTTCGGGCTTCTTCCAGCGTTTCTTTCGTCCTACGAATATTTTTCCGAACATAACGAAACTTTGTATTCCTTAAAAAAAAAAAAAAATAGATAAGCGAATTCAATGTGCCGCGTATTCTCAAAAAAAAAAAAACTGCGGCATCTCTCCCCGAAATGTGGGAGAGATGCCGCACCCCATTTCAAATCTTAAAAAAAAGAAGAAAGTAAAAAAAAAACATACAAACGGATTCTTGTAACAGTTATTAACCACACTAAATACTTACACTGGAAAAAACACGCGACAACTTGTTCCCGGAAGGACTTTTTGCAACAAGCCGAAAAATTTCCATAGTAACAAAGCAATCATAAAACAAAACAAATTGAAAAAAATCCCATTACACATCCGATATTACCAAATTTGTTTTCTGCCTTTCTGTTTTGAACACCTAATGAACAAAAACAAAAAGCAAAATAAAATTTTTCGCCCGGATGACTAGATGTATGCATTTGGTTGAGTGCGGCAACTCTCCCGACGCGGCATCTCTCCCGCAATTACCCTACATTACAAAGGTACTATCATCATAATAATAAAACGGCAAACATGTTTTTTGTGGTACACTTTACTCGTCCCACAAAAACCGAAGGGGCATAAATTACATACTCGTATTAAACGAAAGCATTTTTTGCATAGATGTGCAGAATGCCAAAATTATTTAAATATACTACACAGAAATTGTTTAAATCAACAAATAAAAATTGCAAAAAAAATGCCCGGAAAACAAAAACATTTAGAAATGTCGAAATCATGAATTCTCTGTCTTTTATTGAATGATAATGAATTAAATAAATAAATTGGCACTCGAATTTCGAGAGCTTGGTTGGCTAGTAATAATTAATATGTTTAAGATTTTGCATCAAAGACACTCCATTAAAAAGATCGGATCCAACGGCTGACATCTAAGTTTGACTCTTTGAGTATATATAATATGGAGGGCTCGTTCATATCCCTAATGCATTGTAGTACTTGCAGTTGTGATAGGGGTCGCTGTCTCACTTTCTGTAAGTTAAGGATACAGCTGTATGCTGTCAATTTGTGTTTACCTTCTCCTCGCACATCGTTCTCCATCACATGTGATATGAAGCACTCGGTAAATTTTCAGTTTGCAAAAAACCGAAAAAACCGCATATCAATAAGCTTTGTGACTGTTTTAATTCTTTACAAATTATACGTAAAAATAAGATCAAACTTTAAAGTGACTGTTAATTGCTAGTTTTGTAATCAAAATATTAAAGTTCCCTACTTGGAGGCGAATAGCTTCCCCATAATGTGACCAATACAATGGATTTACCAAGGATGGCGACTACAATCGGGAGATCTTTCAACAGCTGGACTGCAGTAATTTAGCCTCGACTAAGAGAGATGAACAGCAGAATGATTTTTCCGACATCAGCGATCCATTCCCTGCAAGTGGTTTGTGTCACCTTTGTAATGAGGTAAAGATTAAGAAACTGGCACAATTCTAACCGAAAAACGAGTCCAAATTCGAAGACGAACTGAAGGTGTAATGAGTTTTAGTTGGATTTAAAAAAATAAATTTGTAGAAATATTTAGCTTGAAAAAGTTGTAGTGTTTATTTGGTTGTCTAATGATACAAGAATATTGAATAATAAAATGTTTTTTTGTTTGTTAATTTGTATGCTATTCTCTTGTTCTAACTTAGTATCTTCCCGCAAAGCAATCAATCCTGCCAAAAACTTTTTTTTGGTTGCCGCTGTCAAATAACTTTCTCTTACACAAATTTGAGTAGCGCCCCCTATGATAGTCACGCATTTGGAATAGAAACAAGCCCTCCATATTATATATACTGAAAGGTTTGACTACACACTCATTACATTTGTTGATTCGTATCACTATTATTCATAGACACGAAATAAAATTACAAATACTACCGTAAGGAAACTGCGAAGAAAAAAATGAAGACAAATTGAGAATACATCGTTGCTTATAATGTCATCAAAGTTTTTGTACGCTACCAATCACTAATATGTATAAGGCCACCTTTTTACGATTGATTTTTCGTATGCCTGTTGGAAATTTTTTTGCCCGAATCATTTATAATAATCCAAAGGAAAACTAAAAATATGATACTATCCAGCGAAAAGAAAACTTGAAAATAAACCTGTTCTAAGGCAAGTCCATAAGAAGCTTCGAATAAATTCCGCAAGTCGCTAAGAACATTAAATAGAAACACGTTGTCCTTTCGGATGAAAAAAATTCAACCTTGATGTTCCCGATGGTTACAGCTTTTATTTCCATGATCTAAAAAATTAAGCTTATTTTGGAAAGACATTACAGCCTGATGTACGGGGTGTCATTTTGTAGGGACCTATTACCCAATTGATTTGGAGTTTTTTCCACAACAATTAACGGCTCCTGGTAACACGCACACAGGAATGGTTGAGAGTTGTAAGTCACTAGGTCCTAGTTCACTTCGAGCTGTTGCACCACCAAATTTAATTTAATTTATTTTTAATTAACGGAAATAATTGCTAATGTTTTCTGGTCATTTCCATTTCTGCCTTGGATGTTCCAATAAGAGAATAAGAGGAATATAAGTTGTAACCAAGGGTTAGGTTTACGAGGGATGTGTAGCATAAATGACTATCGTGGAAAATTTTCGGGATAATCTTTCCTTTCGGGCTTTATTATCCCTAGTTCTTAATTGATTTTTCCATTTTCCAAACAATTGATTTAAAAAAAATGTCAGTAACAAAGTTTGGATCTTGAAGAACTATCAGGTTTAACAGGTTCAATATTATATGATATTCAAATGACAGGCTCTTGTGAGGTTGAAATTGAAATTCGGACCAACTATGAGTCCATAAAAAAATTAAAAAAGTTTATGCTGCCGTGCAATCGAAGCAAGAACATTGCAAGTTTACATTAAGGCTTCGCTTATACTACCGATCTTTAGTAACATTCGTGAAGGATCTCAAATTTGGGTAAAAAGGGTAAGAAGATGCGCATTTATTTTAGGGAGATATAGTCATTGCTAGCTAGAAAAATACTTTAATTTTTCAGTTTTCGAATTCAACGGATTCTTTATTAAAATAATCAAACCCATTCGTCCAGTCGAACAAACTAATATATTTAAACTAATGCCTTGTCCAATGCATTCCCGTTAGAGAAGTGGTTCGGAAATAATTTGTACCCAGACTCACCCATTCCGACTCTATCCTCGGTCAACGACCACTCCCTGCTTTATGGCACCGAATTCAAACTGGCAAAGTAAGCTGCTGCACTCTCTGTTAAATAAACTAATTTAATTGAACTATACATTTAAAATTAAAATAAATTGAACATAATTTCAGAATTCACCTATCTACAATTAAATTTAAACCCCTTTGAATGCAGTTAACTAACTATAAACACAGCAAAACGATTAAACTTTGCAAATGTAGAATTAAATTCCAGTACAATGATTTATGATGCGAAGTGCGAATCATTCCCACGGTCGAACGACTTAACAGCTCGAAATTTTGTCTCCCCAAAGAGTCTCCCTAATACGACACCCCCCTCCCACCAGAACCAGAAAATTATAGCAATATAACCGCAGATGCTTCCAGGTTTACCCCTACTGTCAGCCTCCCCTCAATTAATGTTCTTAAATCAAGCACCACATCGAGACTCTTTCGGAAGACCACGAAATTCGATTATCATTGTGTGTTGCGCAACGGTAAGTGGTGGCAGGAGAATAGACGAGCTTGCAATTTTCATTGAATTGCATTCATTCCTACCCGAATAAGAACCAATCCTGGCCGATGCCCAAGCCAAAGCCCCTACTCATCGATTCCAATTGAGGTAGCAACGATAATAGAAACCAACAACCACCAATTCAAGCCATTCATCTCCTTTTGCAAGTCGAAGCCCACATATGTGTGCAAGTCGATAAAAGCAAAAGGTATAAGATTGTTGGACTCTCACCCCAGCCTTTGCATCCTTCGAATCCTTATAGAAACACAGCAAATCCATTAAATCACTACACACAGTCCATACATATATGCAAATTTCTAATTGAATCTGTGCGTGGTCCGTCGTTTACATCTTGTTAGAATACCCCAACGACAAACAAAGTGGTGCGGAAAGTCCATTATAAACAGAGAAACACCCATATGGATTTGGACTGGTTGGCACCCTCTGTCTGTCAGGTATCGGTATAGTGATTCATGTGTACCGCATAATGGCAGCAGGCGAAATGCAGATTTCCCGTATTACATGATGAGTATCCTTTGGGACATAATGTGGTTAGCTGGTTGGAGTTTTGGGTAGATTTTTGGCCAACGCTCGCTCCAATGAAACCGGATACACAAATCCGGCTGGTGTGGCTGGCGAGATTGGGCATAATTTGAGTGCACAATTCGCGAGCAAAATTGAAATGTTACGCTGATAATTGCTATAACTGGAATAGTAGAAGGAGATTTTTTTTTAAATTGCTTTTTTTTCGGTACGAATCCACGACGAATGGACCATAAGGATCTTGATTATGAAAGTGCTTTTATGAGCTGAGAATGTCATTTTTGTTATGAAAAGGACACACAATGCAATGTGTTCGCTTATTTTCATAGAATTTGATACATTTTTTCGAAATAGAAATTACTGCGAAACTTTAAGTAGGGTAGAGTCGGCACCCTCCGATACCTTAACAGAAAAAATGCAAAAGCATACGGGTTTTTAATATTTTTTCAAAAAATTAACAATTATTTTTCAAATTTATGATTTTAACAACATATTGGCGCAGCTTTAGATTTTTAAAAATTTGTTTATTTTTTTTTTATTTAAAAAAAAAAGTTGAAAAGTATCGAATGTGCCCTAGCACGCCGCACCTCCGACAATGGGTGGGGCACCTTCGACAGTAAGGCACATGATTGGAAATTGATGTAGGTAGGTACTATATGTTAGTTTTTTTTTAAAATAAAAGTCATAATATATTATGTTATAAGAATCCAAGTCATTTCTTTTTATTATTTGTATTTAAAAAAAAAGTTTTAACGAAAAATAAATAAGTAGGTAGGAAGGTACCTACCTAAAAAAATAACAAAAAATAAATTCATAAAAAAAAAACATGGGATCACATTGATTAAATCAGTCTCTAACGAACATTTAAGTTTCTCAAATCGATGTTGAAGATACTCTTCCTTTGGGACCTCGATGTTCCCTGAGGATGCATCGGCATTTTAGCATAAATATCGCTCCTTAAAGTTATGCTTATGTCTGGGACATTTGGATTGATGAAAGTCCAGGAGTTTGTCATTTTTCGCAGAAAGGACACAGGAAATGAATTATGACCTTGGACTTCTACTATTTCACCAACAAAAAATATATTTGTTTTGTCAAAGAACTTGACCAAAATAAAGTCTCCTTCATTTAAGATATCATCGTCACACAAAAGAAAGTTACTAGAAGAGCAATTTTCATCGTTATAAAAGTCATTGCTTATTGCACTGTCATATTCCTGGAATATTTCAAATACAAAGCGCCTTGCCATATGATAAGTAATTCCAAAGTGGAGTTTGGAACAGTTTTTAAAATAACTTGCTAGATCCTGCTCTTGTTTAGCTGTAAGCACTTGGCGAGAGGTATATTTACACTGATACGGAAAGATTTCGGTATCACTTTGTTCTTGGCCGGAATCACCAGCATCAGGATGTGGGAGCCTTCCCTTTCCCTTCCTAAGACGAATTATAAGGGTAGTCCTTTTCACGCCATATTTTGCCGCTGCTTTTTTTTTATAAACGCGAACCATTATCTATAGTTATCGAAAAATATTTTGCATTTTTGGAAATTTTTAAGATGAATAAACAAAGAAGGGGTAGCTCTGACAGTCTGTCGAAGGTGCCCCGGCTTAAACTGTCCGAGGTGCCCCACTGGATGTTTTTTTCCTTTTCTTTTTTTAATTTTTTAGCAAAGCAGAATATTTGAAAATAAGTATTAAAATATAAATAAATACTTAATATTGAATTTCAAAAACAACTTCTTTTCAAGAAAACATTAAAAAAAAAGAATATAAAAATCTTAAGAACAACCCTAAAAATTATATAAACCGCACTCCAAATAAATTTTACATCCTACTTTGGCGGGATTTGCAGATAGGCTGCTGAACTTTTTGACATATGCTTGATATGTCTAAGGGCACGTTCACAATTTATTACAGATTTTTTAAAGGTTTACACACATAGATAATAGTGACTGTCGGAGGTGCCCCACTGTCGGAGGGTGCCGACTCTACCTTACAGTTGTTTGGTTAAATGTGGAAAATTATTTCTGAATATCAACAAAAAGCATGGAAGCTATTTTCTTGAAAATTTCCCACAAGATGCGTTTGCAAGCGAACAACCTGTAGGTTCGTTCATAGGAACCGTGTCCAATAGAAAAAAGTTTTATATCACACCCCATCAACATACTGCATATCTGATCACATTAAATTATCTATTTCTATCACATAATTCAGATTCAAAAAATTATTCACACCATGAAGCGTGTACAAAATTTAATTCGGTTATTTAAATCAAAATAATTAATTAATCTAATTCAAAAGCTCAAATTAACACTCGGAAACAATTTCTTTATTTCACATTGATTAGAGGAGGCCTGTACAGTACATACGAGTATAAAAATAAATAAATCCAGTAATTGAATAAATGCCCTACATGGTGTATATGGCATTTTATATGCACGCATCTTTTATTGAATTTTATTCACCGTGATTTTACATTTTCATTCAGATACTTTTTTTTTAATTATTCATTTACAAAGCATCAAAAGCTTAGTCGAATGTAATTTATATTTAAATTATTTGATATTTTCCAATTTGGAAATATGCAGGTAGGTAGAGTCTAAGTGGAGCAAGTATGTCGTCATCGGACTATAACATTGACAGCTTTTAATGGGCTATTATTTTATTTATTATTTTCGAGTAAAATTAAACAAAATTAGGCGATATACCAAACAAATCGCTGTGATGATTTTTTGTTTGAGTTTTTTTACTTACGATATCGTCGCTGTAGATCAAATACGAGTACCTTGTAACCCAGAAAAGTCAATTTTAAGCAGAAACAAAAACGTATTATTAAATTAATGAGGGACAATAAAATTGATCTGGTTTTGATTTCAGACATTTTAATTGATGCGGATTTATATTTCGCTACAATTTATTATTTTGTATTAATGTCGTTGGTTGCGAGGAATTAGACTGGCGAAGTATTGGAATTTTCTGGCATACGTGGTATTTTCCTTGTATAGGTTTAACAAGTATAAGAAGACGAAAAAATACTTGTAATATATAAAAAAATGCAATTTATTCATAACATTGAATTCAGTAGATACAATTTGAAAATTTAAAGAAAAGGAATCTGAAAATAAATGCAAACTAATATTTAAGATTTATTCTAATTATGATAAGTAACATTTACAACAATCATATAAATGTATGTAATTACATACCTGAAATGCTAAGGGAATACGGAACAAATATTCTAAATTTTTAAATTCTTTAAATAGCATCGAAGTTGACGTTGTTTTAGTAACTGAAACTTGGCCAACAAGTGAAGTAAGACTATGTACTCTCTTCTGACTACAAGTGCTATCGAACTGAGCAGAGGAGTGGTGGAGTTGAAATTCTGATTACGAAGCCAAACCAACATTCGCTCTTACCTATTATAAAAACTCGATCTGTGGAGAATATCGGTAAGGCTTATGAATAGTAATGAAATTAAGGTTAATTGTGTTTACTTTTCTGGAGGATCTTCTTCGGATTCCAAACGAAAAGTTCTCAAATGCGATTTTAATCAATGAATGGAGAATATTTACTTGGTGGCGATTTTAATAGTCGTCATAAGGATTGGGGTTGTATCAGAGCAAATGCTTGGGGTAACTTATTAGCAAATCTGTCTTTTGTCCTACCAATAAATATTTTGTTCCCTCCCAGTCCTACGTTTTTTTACACCGGTTCTCGTGGTTCACCATTCCATTCTTCATTTATTTACTACGAATGTGTCTAGTCAAACTGCGACCTATAGATCTATTATGCCCCCTCTTATAAAATGATGAGCTGACTCATCTTACAGTTCCTCCTCCAAACCTATTGCTTTTAGGAATTGTTCATGATTGTACGCAAACTATTTTGTCTTCTGTTGATAAAATTGTTCCAAAGGTAATCAAAAAAGACGATCATACTAATCAAAAACTTACTGTTCATCTTTTAGATCTCATTAAGATGAAAAATATTCATAGGAGAAGCTGACAGAAATATCGTCAACCCTTCTACCAGAACATGGAATAAGAAATTAAAAGTTCTTGATAAAAACGGAAAACCTTTTTGGAACATAGTGAAAATAGTCAAAAACAATAATAGAAAGATTCCATTTTTGAAAGATTCTGAACAAACAAGCCAAATTGCTTGCAAGGCACTTCTCAACAAACCACTTAGTTTCTTATAATCTAAGAGCCAGAAGAACTCATATTTTGGTGGAAGAATCAATTGAAAAGTTTGATGCTTCTTAAGAATTGATACCTTCTTAAGCAATCATTGCGGTTGAAGATATTAAAAGTGTTATTAACAGCATTAAAGGTAAAAAAATGGGAGAGTTATAGACCAAATTCAAAATGTTTAACTAAAACATCTTCCAATAACTGGTATATCTCACTTTTATTATAAACGCGTGTTTAAAATTCCAATACTTTCCAGCCACTTGGAAAATGGCAAATTTGTACCTATTTCAAAAGCCGCAAAAGCTTCTGACATTGCTAGTGGCTATAAGCCAATAAGTTTGTTAAGTATTAAAGTAAAGTTTATGAGAAAGTTTTGAAAGAACAAATCTTAAAAAGTAGTATACAACGAAAAAATATTTCCCGATCAACAATTTGGTCTTAGAACATTTCTTAGCACTTTCCACCAGGTCAAAAGAATTTGCAATCATGTTAAATGCAAACGTGCTCAAGGTATATCAACGGAAATGGTCTTATTAGACATAGAAAAGGCCTTTGTTTGTTTCTGTGTGGCATAAAGTAATTATTTATATAATGTTAATATTTAAAAGTCCGCTATATTTATGTAAAAAAGTCCAAAGCTTCTTCTCCGACTGAAGTTTTAGTGTTTTTGTTGACGGTTGTGTTTCATCATTAGTGAACTTCAATTTTGGTGTCCCACAAGCTTCCGTTCTTGGCCCATCCTTGTACAATCTATACATAATCCCGCAATGTGAATCGACTATTTTTCCTGATGACATTATAATAAATGGAAAATTTAATTGAATGATGAAAAATTTCAAGCTATCTTCTTCTCACGAAAAAGTAGCCAGCTTAAAATTAATGGAAAAGATACATAGTTTAGGAAAGATTCGTAAAATATTCAGGGATACACCTTGACACTAAATTAACATTTAGTGACAAAATAGGCATTAGCTATTAAACTGCTGTATTCAACTACAATTCTACTCTCACTAATGAAAATAAAATAATAATATTCAAGGATATCTTCCAAGCAATATTGCCCTATGGAAGTCCTGTTTGGGGAAAGGCAACTTCTTGTCCCGTAAAAAAAAACTCCAGGTATAACAAAATAAATTGTTAAAAATGATGCTGAATCTACCCTGGCGTCATTCAACTATAGATCTATGATTTCTGACCGAATTCAGAAACTCGCCAATAAATTTGATTTATAGCTGTGATATATCTGAATTTTGATATATTCTTGGCCAAGTTGCTTTTGGAGGAGTATCTTTGATATTTCTTAAGTGTGAATTACTTAAAGTCAAAGAAAATCATTTTCCGACTTCATATGGACACGATTCTTTTCGAGCTAAATCTTTTCAATACCGCTCAAAATAATTAAAAAATACAACTTGTAAACGGTAAAGTTGTGGCAACAAAGCTTCGTCTTATAAAAACTGGCACTCGCTTAAACCCATGGACTCACTTTCGCTGCTTACAAGTCCATTGTAAGGACTACGCAAGTTCTTTATCTTGCGCTTTTTCTAGTCTTTCTCGGTCTTTCTTTGCCCTATGTAGCTGTCAATCTACGTCGGAAAATTGACCTACCTCATGTTTTACACACGTGTTGCACTTGTATTTTTTTTATCGGATGTTTATTTAATTAAAAATATTGCTAGTATACCATCTAAATAGCGGTTTTTGGCCATCTTCCCTGGAGGCTTCTAAGTATAATTTAAACAGTTGATTCTTGCTTCGAATAAAGGGCTCAAAACAAAGCTTAGAAGATGAAGCTCGTGCATAATGGGACGTGAGTTTTGGAAAACGATAAAAAAACGTGCAAAAGATAAGCTTGCATTAGCATTAGGGCGCTCTGCTCTCTTTCTTTTCGAATTTTTCTATTCCGTACTATTTGCAATACCAGAATTACTTGATTCGTCGACTTCACCCATAAGTGCACAGCAAATTCGCAGAAGTCCCAGAATCTACCAAGGATTTTTTTCTTTCTTTCTTTTTGCACATTCTTTGGATAAATATGGAGAATCCAATTGTCGGGCTTCTCAACGGGTGTCGTGATCGATTTGTCGTCTATTTGTTCGTCTATAATCCATGTATGCCTTACCTTCAGACCCCAAACTTTTGATATCTTGGTGTCCCCATTTCTTCGGATCAGATTTCCTGCTGCGCTTTTTTCTGCTTTGTTCCCCAATCTCTTCATTCTGTAGACGTCTTTCACTCGTAACAGGAAGACCATCATCATCACTTTCATTGGCAGAAATTTCAAGGTCTCTTCGATCATTATTATAATAGTAATCAGGATCCCTTTCAAAGTTTGCATTACAATCGGCCAAATGAAAATACGTCAAAGTAGCCAAAAAGATTGGTAAAAGTTTAGAAATTGTATGGAGATCCTATTTACCTTTCGGATTTGGCGTACAAGTCGGTGCACGTATAAGGCGGTTTACGCTATCAACGTTCTCGATAGAAATATTTGAGATCTGATCCCTGATACGAGTACTGTCATCGTAAATCAGAATGGGAATCTAATCTACAAGACGTTTTATTGAAAATTAATTTAAATGAAAAAACACCATTAAATTAAATTAATTAAAAAAGTAAAAAATAAATAAATAAACAAACAATTTATTAGTTGACTCAGTTCAGTTTTTTTTTTTTTTCAGTTCATTTGTTTTATTGTAGATTAAGATACAAGATGTCTTACATTTAACTTTTATATTCTTAAGAGTTTTAGAACTTAACATTTTGTTCTTTTCAGCTTTAATTCATATTTTAATAATCGAGAAAATACATGAGGTTACATAAAATTAAATAAAGGGAAAATTCTACAAAATAAAACCCTTATGTAATACTTATAATCTAAATTGCACATAGGTCATTAATTAGACTGTTGTCCGAGAATTGGCATTTATACATAAAATCTGATACATATTTTATAGATAGGGTCGACACAAGGTTGACATTAGCTTTTTCATGTAAATTTAATGTTGAAAATCTTTTAGGTAACTTTAAGATTATTTTAAGTATTTTGTTTTGCATGATTTGTAATTTCTTTTTATGACAGGCCGCACAATCATACCAGACAGGTACACCGTATAATAAGATAGGTTGAAAAATTGTTTTAAATAAAATAAGTTTGTTTTCTGTACTCAAATTTGAAGTTCGACTGATAAATGGATATAGTATTCTTATATACATATTAATTTTTTTAATAGTAATTGCAGTATGATTTTGAAAAGTTAACTTTTTATCCAATGTTATACCCAAATATTTACATTGATTTTCCCATTGTATATCGGTATTAAAAAATTTAAGGCAAGTAGATGGTAAATAACTGATTTTTCTGCGACGTGTGAAGAAAACGGCTTGGGATTTAGTTGCATTGGCTTTAATTTTCCACTTCTTAAAATAGTTTTCAATATCTTTAAGTGATTTTTGTAGGGAAGATATAATATTTACAGGGCTTACACAGGAAGAGTATATTGCAGTATCATCTGCAAACATTGCCCAAAGTGTATTATTACCAGTGATCCTAAAATCTGCCACATAAATATTGAATAGAATAGGACCCAGAACTGATCCTTGAGCAACTCCGAAAGGGATGTCTAAATAATCTGAATTGCAATTTCCAATAAATACAGAAAAAAGTCTGTCTTTCAAAAAACTTTGGATGATTTTGATCAAGAATAAAGGGAATCTACATATTTTCATTTTATGTAAAAGAGCTTCATGCCAAACAGTATCGAATGCCTTCTCAATGTCCAACAGAACCAACCCTGTAGACATTTTAGAAGCCAAGCCTTGCTTAATATGATTTTTTATTCTAACAACTTGATGATTTGTACTATGCCCTGATCGAAAACCAAATTGTTGTTTTGGCAGTATTTTATATACAGTTATA
Organism: Philhelius festivus; assembly: GCA_963931855.1. Lineage (NCBI taxonomy): Eukaryota > Metazoa > Arthropoda > Insecta > Diptera > Syrphidae > Philhelius > Philhelius festivus. The sequence continues at coordinate 2,679,174 of OZ007556.1, read as the reverse complement.
TGGTTAACTAAATAGTTTTTAAGTATTTTTTCAAATATTTTTCCAATATTGCTGAGCAGACTTATAGGTCGATAGCTATATGGATCTGTTTTAGGCTTACCAGGTTTAGGTATGGCAACTATTTTTGCTTTTTTCCATTGATTTGGAAAATAATTCAAAGTTAAACAGGCATTGAATATAAAAGTTAAAAGAATCAACCCCTTTCTTGGAAGTTCCTTAAGATATTTGTTTTGAATTTTGTCAATTCCTACAGCTTTAATATTAGTTGACTCAAATTTAATGGTGTTTTTTCATTTAAATTAATTTTCAATATATTAGAGTCATCGTTATTGTTCAATTTTATTAATTAAGACGTTTTATGTTGATATAAAATAATAACTGCGTTTTTTCATATTAAGAAGAACAATCAAAATTAAATTTTGTATCTGTATCGAGAAAGCATGGGAGATAGGATGTATTGTTAATTATGCACGTAGCTCTAAAATTATAGTTTATAGACTCATAAGGTATTTTTAATTAGATTTTTCTTACATTAGACATATGTAAGTACTCTCGCAATTTTGTCTGCCACTCTGTCTGCCTTCTGTCTGTCGACTACAGTCTAAATTGACTGTTCGATTTTCCTTAAACTTGGTAGAATGCATTTTTTAATTTTCCCTTTTCACGTTTTTTCTTTTTTCTAAGAGAGCAAAAATTATGCTATCCGCCAAACAAAAATTTTTTGAAATCTTAGCAAAATTATCTCAAAAACTGTTCGAAAGATTAAAAAAAATGCTAAATTTTTTATTTTTTTTTTTCATCTAAAAGCTTTTGCTACTCGTTTATTATAATATAATAAGAACAAAATAATTAATAATTTAGAAAATGAGTACAATTAATTTTTAAATTTCTCACCAGATAAATGTGTCAAAAATAAAACTTACTTTATTGAACGAGGAAACAGCTTGCGATATCGGTTCATTTTTGCCATAATTTGTTTTATGGGGATGTTCAAAAAGGAAACTTCTTTTTCTTAACATTCTAGTTGGCACATAGATATACATAAGCAGAAATGGATTTTTCTTACAAGCACTACTTCATGAAGTTTTCTTCTTGATTCTAGAGACCAAATCCAGAGTAATTGTGACCTAGCTTTATACTTCGGACTTAAATTCCAACGCATTTTACGGAACTCTATAGCAAGGATTGCAAATTATAGTGGCAGATTCAATTGTTGATCTAACCAGTGAGGTGTACGGAGTTAGTAAAACAGAGGGATCTGTAAATTTCTTACAGTTTCTTTTGATGAATCCAACTAAGCTGTTTATTTTTCTAACTTTATAATAATCTTGCATTTACTGATATTTAGCTTTAGGCTATTTAAAGAACACCAATTTGGTGTTTGGTGGATTTACGATCTAAATCGCATTGAACTTTTTCACAGTCATCAACACATTATTTAATTTTAAAAAATATTTTTAAATTATCCGAGGGAAGCAGATAATTACCTACAATTTTCTATTACATCCACTATATCATTAATATATAATATAAAAAGTCGAGGGCCAGGATGACTCCTTTGTGGAACCCCAGAGGCACATTTAATATTTCTTGAAACTTCTTCAATGAGAACAAAATACTCAAGCATTCCAATTTCCTAAATTTCATCGTAAAATTATTTAAAAAAATGTTATATATAAAAAACTTATCTTTTTTAAAAAAAGAAACCGCTACAACGATTTATAATTTTTGTTATTACGTATTAATTCGTATATGCTTAAGAAATCTTATGGTAGTTTTAGCCATTTAAAAAATTAATTTTATGGTTATCAAAATTTTTCTCTAGTAACATTCATTCTAAAAATTCTAAGTCTATTGCATAAGAAAGTTCGTGCGACCGAGTGTACATTTAGGCTCGTATTCACCGAGCGCTCCTAAACGGCTCTTAACTTTACGAGGCTCTTAACTAGAAATTTCTGTGGGGTATTCACCAACCACTCGCAAGTGTTTTTCGAAGTTCGAAAATGAGAGCCACTCTCTCTTGTTCATGCATACCCAAACTGTGAAATTTTGTGGAATGTTGGTCTTGACAGCAAATGGATACTCTTCTACTTGGCATTGCTCACATGGATTCGAGCCAAATGCGTGCGTGGCAGTCAGCGTTGCCACAAAGTGCCCGATCGGGCCATTTGGCCCCATGTTTTACATTTTGGCCCTTTGCCCGGGCCAATTATAAATGGCCCCCAAATCTAAATTTTAGAAGATTAAACATCACATCATATCGTGCTTAATAATAATTAAAAAGCTTTACAAAATTAAATATAAACCATCGCGATTCATCGCCACTACAATGTGTTTCCACAACATACAAATAACTATACTTAAAACGGAACTGAATTCATTCATCTATATCGTTTAATGGTTTGACTTTTTTCACGTCAATTTCGTCCAGCGTGTTGACTTTTCTCACGTCATTTACTTTCGTCATCTACCAAAGCGTTTATGTAACTTAAATAACAAAAAAATAAATCTTACAAATTATATCGTAAATTTCCCAATAAAGAAGATCTTCTGATAAAACATTTGCGTTTGCAAAAAGAATTTTATTTTTTAAACAAATTTTTATATAAGGACTACTTAATTCGAACTAAATCTAGTCTAAAACTTAACAGTAAATTTTTTTTGGTCCTTTAGCAATGATAAAAAATGTTCAAATGGTATCCCAATTGCATGAAATATTCTGGAAATACATCTACTAACATTTCAACAATTTGCAACTTTTTGCAGACTTTTTTCACTCCGTTTATAATCTCCAAAGTATTCCCTCTAAGCTTTAAATTTTCTGCAATTTCATGTTTAAATTCAATCAATATCGGTCACTTAAACTTAAGTGACAAATATGTTGAATTAGCCTTAATTGGACTAAATGATGATAAACAACCAGGACCCGATGGTATTCCTCCGATCATTTTGAAAGACTGGTCAGCTGCTCTATCGGGACCATTAACTTTTTTGTTTAATAGTTCTCTTAAAAAGGATTATTTTCTTGATGATTGGAAAATCTCGTACGCTATTCCTATTCATAAATCAAGATCTAAGCAAGATGTTTCTAATTATCGCTCCATTAGCACATACATATAATGTACCAAAAATTTTGGAAAAAATTGTCTCTGATAAGCTAAGGCGTTCGATAGAGTAAACCACCATATACTAATATGAGGTCACAGCAGGAGTACCACAAGGAAGTCACTTGGGCCCTCTTCTATACTTGCTGCTGATCAATGATATCCCTGCACCTCATCATCGGGTAAATTATAATCTAAATGAACCTTTAACTCGATGCATTAGAGAAGCCAGCAGTATATGTAATCATGTTGATTTTGTTTCTCAACAAAGTCGAGAATCTTTTAAGAAGCACATATTGCTTATAACTAATTCGTAATCTGGTGGTCTTTTAAGTTATTCTTTTAGATTAAGTTCATTTTGTTTTTCTATTTTTCAATAAAAAAAACTGTATTCTGTAGTCTGTAAGATTATATAATAGATTTTATAAATCTGCTTGATGAAATAAAAATAAATAAATAAATCGTATAGGCATTTGTTTTTTTTTTTTGCCGTTTATTGTTTGTTCATTCTTTGTTCATTCATATATTGAATTAAAATAAGGAAAAGTAATATAAATATTTTAATAATATTACTGGTGTGATCTATATATTATAAATTGTATTTTTTTAAAGATATTTTAAGATAATTCCCAAGAAATCAAATCAGACGAAACAGTCAAGATCAGCTTCTGCTGCCTACTACATAGATTTAATAAATGCATTAAATAAATAATGCATTAAATAAATAACAAAGAATAAATACATATTAAATAAATAAATATTGTAGTTTAATATTTTAAGGACGGATTTGTAAGTAAAATATTTGGCCCCAACTTTTGTCAAATGGCCCTCAAAAAATTTCGAAATGGCCCTCTCTGCATTTTCTTTCGCGGCAACGCTGGTGGCAGTGTGGCACACGCACGAGCGAACAAACTTTCGAAGAGAGCGTGGTCGGGAGTCGGGACCACTCCTAACTTTTAAGAGCGCTCGTATAGATCTTCACTAATATTGCTTGGTGAATAGGTTTATGAGCTTCTTAAGTTATGAGCGCCCGGTGAATACGGGCCTTAATATCAAAAGAACTAACTATTAAAGGGTTTAAATCACTGATCTCTATAATACACTGGATAGCGCATTCACTACATTGTATAACAGATTTTTTGACTCCAATTGAAGATGACAGATGGTGGGCAGCTTCATAATTTGACGTCTTCTTTTCACGAAAAAAAATATTTTGACATGACTAAGAGGAAAACAAATGTGACTGCACTTGTTTATGCGGGAAACAGATTGACACAGCAACTTCAACAGCAACTTTAAGGCTAGGCTCACACATTCAATTTTTAGTTTCGTAACTGCTTGGTTCGAGCAACTAAAAAGTTTGTGTTTTGACACAAACTAAACGATTGCCTAAAATGAGTTCGCTATTTTGTGTAACATCTAATTATTTGCACCTGCGCGGACATTCAACCAAATAGTTCATCTCTTTTCTATAAGCAACCAAACAGTTGTTCAACTAAAAATTAAATGTGCGCGCCTAGTCTAACAGCAACGGAAACTTCAACATCAAAATTCTTGTCAAATAGATTACAACGTGAACAGCGTTTTTGACAGCATATAATCAAAATAAATTCAAATGCGAAATGATTTTGCCGTACATTTAACGATAAAAATTAACGTAAATTGCGTCAATGTATACGACTTGCACAATTTGTCGTACTAAAATTTATTTGTTTTTAGCAATTCTTCCATTGTCAAAACCAAAATAAATAAACGAATCAAAAAGATAGTTGTTACATTTTCATTTAAGTGTTGATAATACTGACAAATTTCGCCTCAAAAGTTAGTAGCATTTGCACAGCGACATCGAATTTAGGGTTAAGGTCTAACGTTAATGTCGAAGTTGCTGTGTTAGGTAAGGCGCGCACATTCAACTTTTAGTTGAACCTCATGATCACAGGTTCGATCCCTGCCGTCGTCTATGTCGTTTTAATTCCATTAAAAACCTTCTAAAATTGTCATCAATGGGTTGCTGGGTTTACTCATTACATGTTGTTCAGGCATAACACTAACAACATGTATAATTGAGTCAAACTAGTATGCCCAACAAGGATGAACACGAATAAAATAATGTGAATTATAAGCGACATAGAAATAAGACACGGCATTCTCCGCTTTAGTTCAGCCGCCATCCCTTGAGATAAAATATCTGAGACAACAACCTTCAGTCTCAGAACATCGTGCCACACATCTTTCCTATCCTTCTTTCTCTTCCGTAACTTAACGCCCGCGCTGTGTTCAAACATTTAAAGGGTAATCATAATCCCTTGTGCGCGGGTAGATTATAAAACAAAAACAACTGTTTGGTTGCTTATAGAAAACAGATGAACTATTTGGTTGAATGTCCGCGCAGGTACATATAATTAACTATATGTTACACAAAATAGCGAACTCATTTTAGGCAATTGTTTAGTTTGTGTCAAACCACAAACTTTTTAGTTGCTCGAACTAAGCAGTTGCGAAACTAAAAATTGAATGTGCGCACCTAGCCTTAATGTAATCAAGGCTGTTGAAGTTGTTGTTGAAGTTACAGCAACAGATTGACACACCGTCAATCTGTTTCCCTTATTTCTCGCATTATTTGTAAATTTTAAATATTTATTATTAAAAATAAAATAATAAATTGAAAATTGGACGAAAATCATTTGTTTTGATTGACAAATTGACAATTTAATAAAATTGAAGGAATGTCGTTTCAGTTCTGTTTTTTAGGCAAAAGACTGGCAAGCACAGTAATTTTTTCATTTATTCAGCGATTTTTTAACACTCACGATAGTTTTTTATTCTTTATTACTTTTTGGTGACTTAATTTAGCAATTTTAGTTTATCAAAAATTATTTATTGTTTTTTATTCACACGATAATTTCAACCAAAATAAAAAAAGTAGCAAAATGGAAAAATTGTTTTACGTTCTATTTTGTTTTGCATTGTGATGCCACTAAATATTGCAGTGGTAAAGTTGACAATACTGCACCAGCAACAGCAAGTTTAAGACTTTGGCCTAATGACGCTGTTGGCGTTGCTGTTGCTGTTCTTATGTGTGTTGAACAATTGAAATGCATTGGTTTTAAATTAATGGCGGCCGCTGTTGCTGTTGTTATACAGTTACAGCCATATTTATAAACTCATTATAGTGAGTACATAAGGCTATGCAACCCTTATAATGCCTCTAAACGCAAAATCGTAAATCGTAAATTCGATAGACAGACAAGATGCTTTTTTTTTGTTTTTTGACAAACAGATGAGTGCTATGAACGCTAAATGTAATAGATTCTTAGTTTTTGGTACTTTATTTGACATAGGCAAATGTTTTATAAATATGAATTTGCATAGTGGATAAATCAGGCCTTATGCATTGCATAACTATTCACGCGTTTAGCGAATTCTAATAAATACGGCTGTTATACTGTTATAACAATGTTCAAATGGAGTCAACTTTTTTGGATTAATTCGCTATCCAGTGTATTATAGAGATCAGTGGTTTAAATCCACAAATTTTGAAAAAAAAAATGTCTACTGTACGCCATTTTGTAAAAGTCGTTAGAACTCGAAAATACGATTTTCTCGGCGCCTTTTTGTCGTAAAGTAGTTCGCTTTTTTGGTGCGTAAAGAGCATAAAGCTAGTGACATAGAAATTTCAATTTTTTTCGTATGCGTGTTGAGAAGAATGGAGCAGACTTTCTTTAGGGACCGATTCCGAACGTGTAATGAACATTGTCCTATTTGTGAATTCACTTGTAGTTTTTAACAGTGAATTTCTGATAAATACAAAATTCAAATAAACTAATAACTAAAAGTAATCTAGAATTGTGCTAAATTTAGAAGCGAATTTTTCTGTTTCATAAAAGTATTTGCAGACAAAATAAAATGCACGACTGCATCACACGTATTTGCTTTTGGGAAATTAAAAATTGTTTATCAATATAAAAACCAATATAAGAACATGGATCTAATTGTTCACTCGTTTTCAAGAAAAAACAAACATTTTTTTTTCGAAAATTCTTTTATACAATATTATTTTAAATTCTAAGGAACTTCTGTTTAAAAATGTTGGTCAGAATCCTCAGAGCCGTTAATGAGGAATTCGAAAAAACTGTTTTTCTGACAGGTAGGCACATACCGTTTATAGCATTTTTTCTTAATTTTTGTTTCACCAAAATGTAGTCCATACCTATAATAGCACACTTAATATTTTTGTTATCAAAATCATCGGCGATAAATAAGATTTTGCATAGCGGATATAAAGGATGTATAGAAGGTACTGTTAGAACTAGACAAAATTTCAATTTCTCCTCTAGGGAATCGCCGAATACTCTTTGAAGAAAAGCGCTTCAGAGGTACTTATAGCATGTAGGTAGAGGTAGAGATATTCAGACATACGGAATTGCTAGACTCACTTCTATCATCAACTTTTAACTTTCATCAAAATCATGAATTCGATTAATTTTTTAAATGCAAAACTTTTTTTTATATTATACGCGCACTCAAGGGCTTATGTATACCCTTATAATGTTAAACACAGTGAGAGCAATTAGGAAAGTAGGATAGGATTTAAACGGAGATACTGATACACATTGGTTTTGAATGTCTGTAGATTGCAAAAAGTGGGAAATATTGAGCCTGGTATATAATTCCATTAATGTAGTATGGCTAAAAAAGAATCTCTTTACTTGACAGTACCTACGTGTGAAATTGGTCTCAAGGTTAAACTGATGAGCATTCTTAGAAGTTTGAGGGGAGTAATGCAACTGTCTATTTCACTAGATTACTGTTTATGAAAATAGCGTTAAAAAAATGATAGACATGAAACATCGAGAAATACAAATGTTTCAGTTAGACAACGGTCGTCTATCATTTTTAGAGCTCTCTTTCGAATTTTGTACAAGAAACTCAAGGGAGTTTTTGGAGCACCTACCCAGATATGGGAATTGTACTCGAGTTTCAGAAGAGTAAAAGCTTTATATATTACAGCCAAATCAGAAGGGGTAAAAAACTTCTGGCATTTGCGAGGAAGTATTTAGAAGGGTTTCTGGCGACCGACGTCAAATATTTGATTGCTCCACAACAGATGGTCTTTGATGCACATATACCTAGAACTAAAAGCTGTTCAGCCTCCTCCATGCAAGTACCATCTATGGATTTTTTGAAGCATTAAATTCTTCACGGGTTTTGATTCCTCATTGGACAATTAATGAGCTTATTATAACTATGTTGCAAGTCCACATCTGAAGGATAAGGATGTGAACCTAAAAACGAATATGAAAAGCTGAGGGTACTGTCGTCAAGGAAACAATTTAGTGGATTAAAAGTTTCAGACAAGAGATCATTCATGAGCTCTGGGATACATTCTCGCTCTGGACTCGATTTATTTTAAATAATGATTTTCTGAAACGATAGGTTTCTCAGTACCACCACAGAATTGTAGAAGTTCGCCCATTCATTTAAAATGGAGTAAAAAAAGGGGGCATAGTGTATTAATGTTAACTTGTATTTAGACAATATATTTACACTACAAGCTATGTGAATTTCTCGCCAGTACATGAGTTTCAGCAAACTTTTTATTAGATCCATGAAAAAAAAGAAACAAAAAGAATACAAACACAAATTCGAGCAAAAGAGAAAGCGAAGTGGCAATGTTAACATGAAGGAAATAATAATTATCAATATTGGCATAACAGTGTGAACGAGACCTTTAACTTTTTAATCATATCATTTCACGCTTTCGTTGACATCCAAAATTTGCTTTCAAATTCAGAAACACTATTTTCATCCTGGGGTAAGATGGATTGTTAACAAGTATTATTAAACAAAGTTTATAAACTCAACGCACCCTGTACGCCACCAGCATTTTAAATAATCAATATCTTACATCTTAATCTCAAGGGTTTAATTATTCATAATTAAGATCAAAGTTCAAATATTGTACCATCTTATGTTTACATAGCTGCCTCCAGCCCCTCTGTTTACCAAACGACTTTTCTTTTGTTGAGGGTCATTCATTACATTTAAGTTCGGTCGTGCTTAATTTCAAAAACATTTCGTGACACAGAAATAAAAATGAAAATAAAAATAAAAAATTGAATGAAGAAAACATTTCCAATTAAAAACTTCCCTCGTAGATTTTACTTTCTAATACAATAACCGAAATAATAATTTAAATTTCCCATCATCATCCGACTTAATTCTCTGGCATGTACTTTCGAAACCAAATTAAAAATAAAACGAATATCATCAGGCCAAAGTTGGGTCCATATATTCTTGTAATTCCCATAATAACCGATTGAGTTTTCAGTAAATGGCAAAAAAATAAACCCTATATTCCCCCATGGAGTGGAATTTGTTTTAGCAAATTTAAACTAAATTTAAACAACATTTAGAAGGCAAATTTATCCACTACCATCAACACTAGCCTACCCTGTCCCCACGCCACAATCCCCTACATTATTTTTCTTATTCAGGAAACTCAATTTGTCCCGGGGAACTTAGAGCACAATTTGGAATTTCAAGGAGAAAACAGGAAACAAAGTCGACATTTCAACGACAAAGAAGACAGGCACCCTCTTATTCTTTTTTTTTTTTTCAAATTATTTCCATTGAGTTAAGAAAATGAAACATTTGTACAAACAACGTTTTAATCCCGAAATCGATTATCTTAAAGTTCACTTAAGTCTACTGGGTAATCCAAAAAGTTTCCTTCAATCAAAGAAAGCTTCGGTTTTTTTTGTTGAACTTAAATATTTAAAAACATCGAGACAACAAGACTAGTTTTTTGTTTGGTTGAACTATTATGTAAGAAAAGGAGTTCAAGACTGAGTCCTAGAAATGCAAGTACCTTTAATATTTTCGTTGGATCATTAACATATTTTTTTGAATCCTATAAATATGTATGCAGGAGCAATTGCTCCTCATGGTTGCCGATTGCAGAATTTGTATTTGCTGAAAAAATATCTTCAAGAAAAACTTAATACGTTTTTATGTATGTACATACATCATCTTGTACATATATAATATGTAATATGTAGTCAGATTGACTTTACTTGAATTGTAAATTTGGGGGTGGCCGTGGCGCGATGGATGTGTGATCGCCTGTGAACCTCATGATCGCAGGTTCGATCCCTGCCGTCGTCTATGTCGTTTTAATTCCATTAAAAACCTTCTAAAATTGTCATCAATGGGTAGCTGGCTTACTCATTACATGTTGTTCAGGCATAACACTAACAACATGTAATTGAGTTAAACTAGTATGCCCAACAAGGATGAACACGAATAAAATAATGTGAATTATAAGCGACATAGAAATAAGACACGGCATTCTCCGCGTTAGTTCAGCCGCCATCCCTGGAGATAAAATATCTGAGACAACAACCTTCAGTCTCAGAACATCGTGCCACACATCTTTCCTATCCTTCTTTCTCTTCCTTAACTTCACGCCCGCGCTGTGTTGAAACATTTAAAGGGTAATCATAATCCCTTGAGCGCGTGTAGATTATAAAGCCTAGTATACAGTTCTTTTTGAAGAAAAAAAAATGAGTGGTGAAAAAAAATTTTGTTCTCATGAAAAAATTTCTGTAATTTTTTCCGTCAAAACAATGGGATGCACATTGTTTTGCGTGAAAAAAAATCCTGGTGAGTATAAATTTTTTTTTCGATTTTGGTTTACAGTTTGGTGAAATGAAAAAAGTTTTTTTTCGGGAAAAAACTCTCCCACTGGTTTTTGTTTTTAGAAGAACTGTATACTAGGCTTAAAAAAAAAAAGAAAAAAAAAAGTAGATTAAATTAACACTTTAAATTTAAAAATCAAGCAAGTCTCTTGTTAAATTTACAAGGGACACTTTCTCATGAAAAGTATTAAAAATCACGGTTTCAATAACATAATGTGCAATGTTTTTAAATAAATTGAATATAATATTGTTATTTTTTTATATTTGGTTTTATTATACCATGGCCTTTTGTAAATTTCAATTGTACTACATAATTCCCTGGCTTGACATTATAAACATAGTTATTTTTAACTTCCCATAGGGAGTTATTGTAATCGGTCCGATTTGTCAAATTGGAATTTTTGACATTTCTCGACGTTTCAAGGTCCCTAGAGGCTATATCAATCATTTTTAGAGAGATGTCTGTGTGTGTGTGTGTACGTACGTTCGTACGTTCGTACGTTCGTACGTTCGTACGTTCGTACGTCCGTACGTTCTTGTACCATTTTTCGTCGTCGATATCTCAAGAACGCGTAAAGATATCGACTTCAAATAAATTTTGTTTAATAGATAATAACTTCAAAAGAGGCTGAAAGGGCGTTTATTAAAATTCAGTGAGTAGTTTTTTCACTATAACGGTTTAAAAAAAAAGTAAAAATTTTGGTTAGTTTCAAATATCTCACGAAAAACTAGTGCTATTGATTTCAAATAAAATTTAATGTACGCATTATAAGGTCATACAGATTTGGTATGAATTTGGAAAAAAATGAACGTACCGTTATTTTTTTAAATAAAAAAAACTGAAAAAAAAATTTCATAACCCAGATATTCTAAGAACGGAAAACAATTTGAAACTCAAAATAATTTTATTTTACGAAAAATAATGTGTTTGACAACTGGTGAAAATTTCAAAAAAAATCAGTTTACAGTTTTTTTACAAAAAATAAAAAACTATATAAAATTCTATTGAAAATTGGTAAAAATTGTTTTTCGACTCAAATTTCTCGAGAACTAGTAGTGATATTGACTTCTAATTTAGTTTACCTTATACATAGTATAATTTTGTACAATTGGTAAAACGTTGACAAATATTGAATTAATAGTTTTTTTTTAATTAAAAAAACTATTAAAAATTCTAGTGAAAACTAGTTAAAATTGTATTTTAAGTCGAATTTCTTGGGAATGAACACCGATAGTGCCTTCTAAAGTATGTTATTTTATACATCGATACCTTCCCGTAAGAATGTTTACTAAGCGACATTTCTAAAATTGTTCAGGAAACGAAAAAAACGAAGAAAGTTCTAGTTGAATCATAATGTTGTAAGAGACAATTTTGGTTAAACTAAGTGACATCTAACAAAATTTTTGTTGCTCACGACAATGAGATCTTTATTAATGTCGCTTAGCTAATTTTTTTGGCGGATAATACAAATTTCAGGGGGCAACATTATTTTAATGAGAAAACATGGCAGTTGATAAATTTTTTTATTTGTACTCTAGTTTCCTTTTCATGCATAATAGGTTGGCGAAACCCAGGCCAAAACGTGGCCGTTAACATATAGTATATTTCCTTATCAAAAAGTCATTTTCGAAAAAGTGTCGCTTAGTACATTCTTACGGGAAGGTATCGACATAATACAATTTCTAACAAATGGCTTATATTTGATTTATATCTTGTTTTAGAGCGGATATATTTTGTAAGTACCCTTCCATCAATAACCAAACCATATCTTTCATATCTGAATTTTTCGTTTTTAAATTTTTTTTCAATTTGAATGTTTGGAACCGAAATAATAAAGTTATTTCTATAATATAATACATAATTTTATAATTTTATTATCAACTTAGTTTTTAGAAGAATGTATGTACTGTACATTATGTACGTATATGAATAAGGTTGTTCAGTTGTACCCAAGTCCCACATATTAAAATTCCATTGATAGCTATGGTAAAATTGAAGAAGACACAATATATTTTTATCTTTTTGTTCATGAAAAAGATGTAAAATTCTACTCAAGGTTATCGTACCACAATGGGAAGTTATCAGTGTGGGTCGCACCCAGCCTCTTTTTACAGTTTTATATCTGATGATCTTAACTTTTTAGCCTTGTTTTAGACCATCGCTGTTTGTGTTTATTTATTCAAATACATAATATACAAATTATTTTGGTAAGGCATCATGGCCACAAAACCATGAAGGAAGTCATCTTCTATGTGTATTTCGGTTCTCGATTATCTACCTCAATATTTGTTATGGCAATTTTAATGTCTATTACTATTGACACATGGAGTCACGGCATCCGGCAGTCAGCGCGTGAACCTTCAATTGGAGTTTGGGGATAGATTTTTTTCGATTTGACGTTCAATGTATTTCCCATAATAAAAAAGCAAAAAAGGTTCGGAAAAACATTGATTTAACTAATCAAATTCATATGAACCGGTATGCATTTTATGATTTTAAAAGAATAGTAAGTAATACCTATGTGTTTATTTCTAAATCAGGTTGAAAATATAATAAGAAACTTAATTAATCTTTTGTAATTTGTCTTCAAAAATCGTAAACATATCGTATGTGAATGACAGATGAAACAATTTTTTTAAGAAGCAACTTGTATTGTCTTCTTTGAGTAGCCGTATTTTAGTCTCAAGGTAGAATATTTGTTCTAAAATCAATAATTATCTATTTAATTAAAAATGAAACCAACATAAAAACCCTGTGTGGCCTGGCCAGTTCTAAGTCAGCAATTTTTCCAAGTGTAATTAAATTACTATGTAATATAAGAAAACAAATGTAAAAAAAAAACACAATAAAGTGTACTAATTATACTTCTATTAATTTTTCAATTCAATTCGGTCGGTGTAAGTCATTTAGTGTTTTCATGTTTTCTGAAATTTTAATTTTTTTCTTGTTAATAAGTTTCTATGATAAAAAAGACAAATTAAAAAGCAGGAAAATGTAAGAAACTTTGTTATTTTTGTGACTTAATTTAAAAAAATGCATGTGTATCCATTTTTTTAAGTATTTGTTGTTGTTTTCTTGCATTTTCTTTACTTTTTTTTTAGTACAAATTGCACAGGATTAATTATGTTTTTGATATATTTTCCACCTGATTTAGAAATAAACACATATAATTATTCTGTTAAAATCATAATATTGATACCCGTTCATATAAAATTAATTAGTAAAATTTATGTTTTCCGAGCCCCTTTTTGCTTTTTCTTGTGGGAAATAAATTGAACGACAAAGCGTACACAATTCTATCTCCATTCCTGACTTCCAGGTTGTGTGGAAAACAACTTACCAGGTGCCAATACGACAATAGTGTGTATTTATTTGTAAGTTCTATAAATTCCTAATAGATGGCGGCTTAAGTCAATTCGTCGACACAACACTAACATCTTTTGACATCTAGGCTAGACATCCAGTAGATGTTGTCGTGTTTCAATTTCTAGATGCTATAATCTATTCCATGTCATATTTGTTTATATTTACGACATAACAGCGCTATTTGAATTTTTCGTGTATCATCTTTTTAATTATACTGTGTATTGTGTTATAATTGTTCTTTGCATCGTTTGGATATTATTGTCATTTTTATCCGTACAATAATAATAATGTAACAATTACTATTTGGCTACCAATCCAAAAATACATCTTAAGGAACTTAAAGACCTTACTAACTAAGTAACTAGGTCCGTGTCTCAACTTAGATTATAATTGGCTCGATTGTGCTGTTTTGGCAGCAAGAAACGTTGGCAGAAATAACTTTCACATACACCCGCTTTTTCCCCTATGATTTGATGTCTCTTAAATCTATCGACACAATAGTTGAAATAGATGAAAACGAAGCCGTATATAAGATTTAAACTGAATTTCTAAATTGTCTGGATATACCAGGATGCCACCACAAAATCTTCGGTATAAGATTGGTTCACTGATTGTTCTTCTCCGTAATTTAAACCCACCTTAATTATGCAACGGTACATGTTTGTTCATCATGAGGATCACCGGAAAACTTCTCGAAGCAACCATTTTGACAGGAATGAGTAACTTCAATCACTTTCAAATTTTGGAGTAACGTTTCACTCTCAATCCCGTATGTTTAAAAATCGACTTAACTGTTTATAGCTTCATTAGTAAATATTAATTTGATTGTAGTTATTAAAGAATACAGAATTAATGCAACCATAGTATAACTACTGAGCCAGAGAAACGCGTGGCCGGGTCAGCTAGTCATATATAAAAATTAATTATTATTGAAGTTTAGCCAATAATATATTTGATTGTAGAGAAAGAATAATTTAGATTTCATTCATTTTGCCAGTAGCATTTAAGGCTCATTTGGATGTATTATAATTATTTGGGTATTCGTGTGTTTACAAGCGACGGATCGATCTGTTGCGATAGAGGACAAAGTTCTTATTGGTAAAAATTGTTTTTCCAGCTCTCATTCCGAGTACCTTATGCAATCGTCCCTTGTATGGGATACGAAAATGTTGGGGGTTTGTGAGTGCGAAGGAATACATGATTTTCCAATTTATTATTTTCAAGCTCCATCTTCTGCTGCTGGAAGAATATATGGCGAGTCAATTTCTAGAAGTTTGGGGATTCAATAATCAGCGGATAATTAATAGCATATTTGGCTGCAACATCAGAAACTTCATAACAAGGTTATCTGTCAGCATAACAGTACGTTCAATGGATATAACTATAAGTTTCTTAGTTAGATTAAGCATTAGCTTGTAATTAAGCCGAATAAATGGGGGTTTTACCCCCACCAAAATTAAAATCAAAACTGAATTATTATTTGTTGCTAATTCTACAATGCAGCTCCCTGGTTCTTTAGGGAGTATTTGTTTAAACATTATTAACCAGATCATATTCTTGGTGTATAGAGTTTAACATTGCTTCAAGGTTGATTTGACAAGGAGTCATGTTTACTACTTAAGAAGACATTGTTAAAGGTTAAGTGTTCCTTGCTTATTCATACTTGTTCGCATATGCAAATGTAACATTGCAATGGGTTTAGTTGGATATTGTTAATAACTATTACAGTGAGTCTTGTTAACTTTAACTTGTTCGCTTAAAAGTATAACAATGATATTGAGTTAATTAAATCATATAATAAAACGGCGAACATGTTTTTTTGGTGCACTTTTCGCGGCCCAGAAAAACCCAGAAGGGCATAAATTACATATTAAACGAAAGCATTTTTTGCATAGATGTGCAGAATGCCAAAATTATTTAAATATACTACACAGAAACTGTTTAAAAAAATAAATAAAAATTGCAAAAAAATGCCCGGAAAACAAAAACAATTAGAAATGTCAAATCGACTGACACATAATTAGAAATGTCAAATCGACTGACACATAAAATGTCAAATCCAGAATATGAAAAATGGAAGCATTCAGCGAAACCCCAAAGCCAGAACCCGAAACATTAAGGTGGGTTCACAGTGGTGTTCACATTACCAACACGACAGAAGTTGATGAACATGTTGTTGTTGTTGAATGTGAACCTTCCTAAATGAAGAAATATTATCAATATAAATATTAGGCATGTGTTTGTTTAGTATTTGAGCTCTTATAATAAAATTTTGAAACATTAAGCGTTAACTACAATTGGCACTTTTAGCAAAAAGTGAAAAAAAAATACACACATCCACTAGCGACATCTGTTGCTTTCAGTTTGGCGACATCTATCGGTCATTTACTGAAGCAATTTATTCAATGTATTAGTGTTTTCAAAAAATGAAACATTTACTTTTTGGTTTTTTGAGATGGGAGATAAAATTTTAAATTGAGTTAGAAAAGGAGAGCAGATTTTTTTAACATTTTCAATTTTCAAGTTCATTGCAGTTATGGCTTTACAATAATAGGGGTATTCACGCAAAAGTGTAAGCTCTGCGTATTTGTAAAAGTCAATTATTTTTAAAACTTATTTACATTTGTCTGCATTTGAATTTTAAATATTTGCGAAAAAAGAGAATACAAAATACTCGAAATGTATTTGTCAGGGAAAGAGAGAAGATAGAAAATGCAGACGTGAGACAACAAAAATGGGGACGAACATGACTTACGATACAAATTTAAATCTCCATGGCTGAATGCGTTCTATGGGCTCAAACCTACCTCATTTTCGGAACACTTCTATTTATGTCATTTTTTGTTGACAATAAACACCTGGCCCATCGATGTGCAAACAAAAAAAGTTTTACAAAAGTAAATTGAATTTATGTTTTTGAAGTTAGCTATATTTCCTTAGGCGCGTTATGAAAAAATGATGAGAGTGAAATTTCAAAAAAAAAATCACATGTATGTAACACAAAATTCACAGGCTGACGTCACTCCGGCGACGCACTATGGGACCAAATGGGGCAAACCATCTCAAAAATCCATAACTTTTTCGTTTCTCAATATTTTTTTTTGAAATTTTGCACACTTATACTTGTATAACCAAGAACTTAAAATATTAAAACTTTTCAAATAGAAATAAATTATTTTACTTTTTTTTTAATAAAATAAAATAACAAATTTGTAGATTTTGTTTAATTTATATGGGAAAAATTTGTTGGAGCAAGAATTATTGCAACAATTTGGATGAAATTTATACAGTTTTCTTCTTTTACCGGTGAAAACATTTGAAAGTAGTTTTTGTAAAATCCGCCCACTACCACGCCCATATTTTTCAGATTTTTATTATTTTCTTATTTTTAGTGAACAGGAAGCCGAAAATTTGTGTTTGAGGTTTTTTAAATTTAAGACATCGCATGTATATTTTTTCTGCCCACTTTCACGCCTACTTTCACTCCCCTTTTTACTTGCGATATAGGTACTATAGGGCAAGTTCTGCATTTGGAAAAAAATCGAACTCGAGATTTTGATCAAAGTTGACATTACGATGATAGCGAAGACGAATAAAGTGGGTCCGGCAATTCCGTCTGTCTGTCTGTCTGTATGTCTGTACCTCGATCTAGAGCCTAAGCCACTGGACCTATTTTCTTCAAACTCGGTAGTTAAGGGTCTTCGGTGATTCCCTAGAGGGGAAATTGAAATTTTTTTTTTAGCTCTAAAACTAACGGTACCCCCGATACACCCGTAATGCAAAATCTTATTTATCTCGAAAACGGCTCTAACGATTTTGATAAAAAAAATTAAGTGTGATATTATGGACATGGACTACGTTTTGGTAAAAAAAAAAATTGGGGCAAAATGTTATTAACGGTACCTGTCATAGAACCATTTTTTTGATTTTCGACTTTCTCATTAACGGCTCTAACGATTTTAACCAAAAATTTTCAGCAGGTGTCCCCCTAAGTTTAAAATAATATCGTATATAAAAATATTCGAAAAATTATTTGTTGGATTTTTTTGAAAAATCAATATCTTCAAAACCTATGAACGATTATTTTTTGAAATTATTTCCTAAAATCAATATTATTAAATACTTAAAATTCGCATCCCACATTTTTTTTTTTGTAAAATTTTAAAGAAATTTCTTATATAAAAAATTTATTTATTTAATAATAAAACGGTTTTTTAAAGTTTGTTTGCATAAATTCATACTTTTCCAGAAATCAGACGGCAATTTCATTTTAAATTCATGTTTTTTATTTATAAAATGTATCTTAAATTCCAAAGTACTTTTACATAAGAGCAAGTTCGTGCGATCCAGTCGTGCATTTTATTTATTTTCAGCTTAAAGTTCATTAAGAGCAGGCATTTTTTAAATTAAGTTTTATATGAAGAAGTGAGTTTATGAAAAGTGTTATTTATTTTTAGTAAAATCCGTGTACTGCCACGCCCCTTTTTGATATATGAAAGTTTTTCGTCCATAAGACAAAAAAAAAAGGAATTCAAAAGTACACCTTATTACTAGGTATATTAATTAATGTCTAAAAGTTCTTAAGCCTCGTCAAACAATGCTTGTGTTATTTATACCTATGTACCTACATTTGTATTATATGCAACCATAAACCACACACCCCCTCCCACCCTCAAATGCTTGGCATTTATTTTTATTTAATTATGATTTTTTTTAATATAAATATGAGTAAGGAAGTTTAAAATTGGAAAACAAAAAATATTTTATTCTAAAAATAAAATGTAGAATTTTAATAATATTGGAAATAAATGATAAGAACTTATAAATTGTGTGGAAACATAGTCACTTATATGATGTTTATGAAAATGTGTTGCACATGTTTTAACAGTTATATTTTTTAACTTTTGACAAAAAATAACATATTTTTTTGAAATTTTGAGCTAAAAGTAATAAAATAATGGTCTAAAACTTTTTGGAATACACATTTATGTGCATCAATAAAGGTTCCACATTTTTGCCAAATTTTAATTTTTTTCATCACTTAACAATAAAGTTATAAGAATACGAATTTTTATTTTAAAAACTTATGTTCTTTCTCATCATACGTTTTTTCTTCTTAAACAAAAATGCATGAAAATGCGAAAGTTTTTATTTTTTCTTCCAAATTTAGAATATTTTTAGAATACTAAACAGCCATTAACTAAACGGAGGCAGCCGGAGCTAACAGAGAAAACTTCAATTGAAAACAAAAAAACGAAAAAGATACTGCACCTTACTTATTTTTTTTATTAATTTACTGGCGAACATAATTAAAAAAAATATAACTGTTTTGTAAAGAAGAGGGCTTGGGCTTTTCAAAAAGGTATAATACTTATACATTCTGTCCAGAAAAATACGAAATAATTGACTTCAAACTCTCACTTCTAATAATTCTAAAAAATAAAAATATCGAAATGTCATTTTTAACGGTAATTTTAGGTACCTAGAACAAAAGTAAGATACAAAAAATTTACTGTGTTAGGAAGAACCCTATTTCTAGTATATAATCCCATCATTAGATTTTTAAATTACGAAATTCACCAAAACCATTTTTGAGATGGATTTCATCATTTGGTCCCATAGTGTTCAATATTTAATAATTCAACTTTTAAATCTTTTATCTCGTCAAATATTTTGCACTTTGAACTGTGTTTTGGAAACTAATAACCTCATAAATTTCCATTATGGCTCCTTATTAAGTTATTAAGTGTTATACAAATATTAGAAACAATTAGAACAAAATGCTGTTTCTCTTTCACAAGTAAATCTTGAATTTTATTATTTTTTCTTAATTTCCTCTTCAGTGAGAAAGGAACAAATCCTTTTATGCTTAATTCAACAAGTCTTTCCAACTATCTAAATCACATTGGATAAATTCACTTGCCCACTCCAAAGTCAAAGTCTTTTCAGTGCAATTGCTTTCATAAACTTCGATGCAAAATGTTTTTGGATTCTATGCATTTTTCCTAGGTTTCCTTAGTTGTATATCGAGCATTATTTTCGTCATCATTCAATTAAATTTGATTTAATTTAACTAAAACTTTCATTTTTTTACGACGCATAAGCAGAAGAAGACAGTTTCTGTTATGGACATAAGTTTTTTGGTGCTGCCAGAATATGCAAACCTCAAACAATCAAATTGGCCGCAAATTGAAAAATCTGGTTGTACACCATGGTCCACATTGTTGGGTTGTGTAAATCAACATCATTGATCATCAATGTTGAGTAAGTGTGGACTTGCTGATGAAAAGCACCAATAAATCAGTCAATATTCGTTGTCAAAGGTCTGTGGACTGAACGATAATATTCTAGTCTGGATGTGTTCATCAATGAATGTGTCAGCCGTTCAATTCATTACCTTAACTTTTAGAACTTGTTTTTTTGTTTATATTTTGTTGTTGATTTCTTTTATATATTTTTTATTTATTTTATATATATATTATTTTTTCAATCCCAATTTGATTGGGAAAGAAAAAATAAACTCTTATTAATGGATATGGAAGCGATGAAGCTTATGTCAAAATACTGAGAGAAGCTCAAAACCTCCTTGAACAATGATTAAGTTGGTTCAGTATAACAACTTCCATATTAAATTTAGAAGCATATCACTCATGATGGAAAAAACAATTGCACAAACTATTCTGATATTATTGTCAACATAAATGACACACTAGACTTTAACATTGGTAAAACTAGTCTTAGACTATGTGGATAGGTCAAAATGTTCACCAAGTTGATCGACAATGTATGTGCGTATAAAAACAATGGTGATTGGCATAGGCTGGACGCAGGTTAAGAGAGATTGATATTCAGTTCGACAAATGACAGATATGAAGTTCAGTTTGTTAAATGCAAAACACATTTTCATATATTTGGAGGATTTGTCATTTCGTCGCAAGATGTAATACCTCTGACAAATTTTTTAGGGCTCAGGCCTAGAGTACTCGTATACTGCTTACATATAGGTTCTAGAAAATAATGTATCGAATCCCAGAACATTTAGCAGCGAATGATGACCGCACTGAAAAACCAGTATAATGTGATACTATAGCCCAAAAGACTTGTTGAAGCTGTCCAAAACGGCTTTACAGTTCACGCATTAACCATTACTGGTAATAAATAAAAATGTTTAAATAAAAATTATGCAGTAATAACACGTTTTCTCTGACGTTTCGTTTGAGCTAAGCCTCGACCGGAAAAAATGTTGAGGAAGCATATTTAAAGTTTTCTTGTTTATCAAAATACAATACGTTTCAGCTTTTGTGTCAAACAAAAAAGTGGCCTCTTTTGGGCAATATCAAAGATACAATCACGTCGATTTTACCACCTATAAAACTTGACATTTAGGTTACTATGGCCTTCTGTCAATTTCAGAAAAAATTGCACTTACGTCAATATTGCACCGGAGGAGGTGCGACATCTTAATAGTAAAAAGTCAACTATAACCCAAAAACTTATTCCATATAATGTCTAAAATAATTATATTATATTTTTGTTTAGATTGCTGGGTTTCCTATGATCATATTTTCCAAGGTTAAAGAAAAAAACATTTCCTAAATTGATGCACCAATATAAATACTCATTTGTTGGAGGTTTACTTTCTATACGGCATGGTAACAGTACCTAGTATATTATATTATGAAAATATGCCAGAATAATGACTATTTGTAGAAACTTCCAATTGAAACTTAAAGACCGACTCAGACTTATGCCATGAAAACTATTTGGGTGCAAATCTATTTTGAAAAGCAAACATTTATCCAGATGCTAAGTAAGTATTCCATCCAGATTCCATAGAGTGGAATGTGTGTCTTTTGAATCCTTATAGAAAATACCAGCAGAGCACCCTTTATGCTCGACTCAACTTCAAAGCATTCACTTCAGCAAGTGTATTAAAAGAATATAAATGAAATTGAAATATATTCAAGTGTGGTATGCAATTCATTCCATATTTCATGCTTTCACTCCTCCGCATTCCTTACGTCCAACAATATTCTACATTTCTTACATCAACTGAAAAGCACCACACAACCAAGCCACCAGGATATATCATAAACACATGTTGTCTGCAACTTACCTTGCCCCAAATTGATGCAATTCAGAAGCATACACTCGGGTATACGTGTAAGTCAACAGCTGTGTATGTACATATATACATATATAAGTTTATACAACTGCAGACACTGGGGGCAGAAGATGATATTATTTGGCAAGACGAAATCCCAATCAAGGATCCCATTGTTCAGCTTCAACTTAGCCAATGCCATTAAGAATTTTCAAATGAAAATGATGACACGTAGTTTCCTTTCGATGCAAGAATCAGTACAGTGTTGTTAGATCGAAAATATTTAACCCCTTTCTTGAGAATAAAGTTGATTCGTTACAATTTTCATGTGAGAACTCTTCTTCATTTAAGATAATGTCTCTAGCCGCATGATCACGCATCCCAAATTGTCTCTCAAAATTGTACTTATCAAAGGAAACGGTAGTGCCAAGCTAACATAAGAACGCGTCACTACACCCTTCTTACAGGAATATACTCAGGTGATTTTCAACAACAAGTATCAGTGCGGCTTCCAACCCGGAAGATCTACCATAGACCAAATATTCACGTTGAGGCAAATCCTGGAAAAGACCAACGAATTTCAAGTCGTATACTCACCATCACCATCTATTTATCGACTTTAAAGCCGCATATATGATATCATTCATCGTCAGGAGATCTACAGCTATGGCCAAAATAATAAGAACAGTTACAACGTTTGAATGAAACAACAAAAAGCAACGCTTTCATTTGAGAGAAGTAAACAAAAATCGTTGTAAGATAACTGTTCTTTATATTCTCTTTACTTATATATATTTTTTATTGATTAAAACAAAGAACGATGCGATCAGTTGCAATTCATTTGTTCAAGGTACTTTATCTGTTTGGCCAAAAAAATAAGAACAGTCAAGAAAAAAGTTTAAAAGTGTTGCAATTTAGATTTCACAGGAAAAAAAAATAGGTAAATAATAAAGTTCTATTATTTAACTACTTATAACTAAAATAATTTTATTTTATTGAAGAAAGTTATGGGAAAAAATAAGCATTACTCGGAATCTCAGCGTCAAGCTATTTTGGTGTTGCGCGAGCAGGGTGAGTCAATTCGGAGCATTGCCAAAATAGTCAAATGCTCCTCTACAATGGTTTTTCAAGCGTTAAGACCAAGAAAAACTATTGAAACTAGAGGTCGCCCATCAAACTGACAGGGCCTTGGTAAGAAAAGCTAAGGAAAATCCTTTTATGTCGTCGCGTGACCTTACACATGAGACTGCTGTGGCAGTAAGTTCCACGACAATCCGGAGAGTTTTGCTTGAGTCAAAATTACCAGCTCGATCGCCAAGAAAGGTTCCCTTATTAAAACCAGGTCATATTAAGAAGCGCCTGGATTTTGCCAAAATGTTTCACATGCCCTATGATCCATTGAAAGAGGTAAAACAATGGCGAAATGTGTTGTGGAGTGACGAAACAAAAATCAATCTATTTGGAATGGATGGGAAACATTTTGTTCGTCGCCCAAAAGGTGAAGCGTACAATCCACGATACACCAAGCCGACTGTGAAACATGGAGGTGGAAGTCTGATGATATGGGGTTGTTTTTCTTGGTGGGGAATAGGTCCAGTATTTCTCATTGATGGAATAATGACCAAGGAAACTTATGTCGGGATCTTAAGAGATACAATGCTACCATGGGCCGAAGAAAATATGCCCTTAAAGTGGCGATTCCAGCAAGATAACGACCCCAAGCACTCGGCAAAAGTAACAAAAAGATGGTTTGAAGAAAATGGAATTGATGTTTTGTCTTGGCCCTCGCAGTCTCCGGATTTGAATCCGATTGAAAACTTGTGGAACTACCTCAAAATTGAAATAAGCAAGCGGCATCCATCTAACAAATCGGATTTGTGGAAGTTTGTTCAGGAAGTTTGGTATTCAATCTCACCTGAAATATACCAAAGATTGGTGGACTCTATGAGTCGTCGAATGACCTCAGTCATTTTAAATAAAGGATTTAAAACTTACTAAATAATTAAATGAAAAAACAAAATGAAAATAAATTTTTAAAAATATTAAAACGGTATTTATTTACTATTTTGTCAGTGTTCTTATTTTTATGGCCAGGTGTTTTTATATTAAATTAATAATTTTCGGTTGAAAATAATAAATAAATTGATATTACTCCGTAATAACGGTTCAAATTTGAAGTTTACATACTAAACTATCTTTTAAAAATATAATATATTCATTCAACACAAAACAAACGTAACATGAAATAAAAGTAGCCAATCGTGTTGAGTGTTCTTATTATTTTGGCCATAGCTGTATATGGCGATGCGATGGCCGAACTCGGGATCCCGGGAAAACTGATGCGACCGTATCGGGTGACATTGAGAAATATGCGGTGCAATGTGCAACTAAGGAGCAACTTTTCTGAACTATTCCAAATCCAAACATGCACAGGGTTTCGACAAGGAGATGCATTGAAATGCATCATGTGATTTCTTTAGGCTCGTTCTAGAGCACAATGAGCGTAGGGCAGGCGTTAACACGGACGGCCGGCACTATACATATAAAACAAATCTGGTCAGCTGTTGGGGTATGCGGTGTGAGTATTTCACGGCTATTGAAGATCAAGCGAGACTTGTTGGTCTTGAAGTAAATGAGGACAAGACCAAGCATATGCTTTCAAAACAAACAGCTCTCCGCCGATTAGGCAAAACGTCACTATTGATAGCAAACCCTTCGAGCTAGTTAAGGAGTTCATCTACCTCGAAGTTAATATATTAACTCCACGAACCGCTGCTACTTCGGTTTAGCAAAACTTGAAAAAGTACTGCCGTTTTGGACTATAAGCAGAAAGGGAAAGAAATTCTTCGACGGATATTTGGTCCTGTGTGCGAGGAGGGCAAAAGAAGGAAACTACCAAAGTCTGTGGAAGTATATATACAATAATAAAACTGTGCAGAAATTGCTGGTTTTGGATAGAAGGCTAACAGACCTCATATGTTACGCACTAAGCTATTAGTCTTATTTCAAAATATTCAAAATTTCCCTTGAAACCCTACAAATTTTTCAACTTATTTATGTTATGTTTATTTGCGTGTGTAAACTTATATTATCACTGACTTGTGCAAAGTCATAATAGCATAGCCGATTAATAGTTTCGCTTTTTGTGTTAACAAGAACAGTTTTCTGCCAAGAGATTTGTCACTTTCTAGTAAGAGGCAGTACCCCTCAAAAACGATTTTTCAGCAGATGGGAATCGAACACCGAACTTTTCCATGACAGTCCAAACCATTATGCTATAATTTCAATATCGTCGAGATCTTTTAATGGATTGTTCCGGACAATGCTTTGGATGAACACGTAGGAGTTAGAGAATTCTGTGAACCATCGTTTCACTTTCACAAAGCTTTGTCTTAAGAATAATCTGGTCAATATGTGCGAGAAAGTTGAGCTCTCTCTCTTACATCACATCACTTCAAACAACAAAGTCAAGAACTAACACAGCGTTGGATATTTGTTGATGATGAAGAAATTAGAGACGAGGCAGAGGAGGTGAAAAAATTATTGATTGGCAATATTAACCTCTTAGCTCTTGGTATGGTCGGCGGAGAGTTTTATATAGGAATATTTGATAACCATTTCAATATCGTTAACAGTAAGAATAAAAGGCAGAGGTCCTAAGTGGCTGCCTTGTGGCAACCCGCAGGCAGCTAAGAAGCCATCGGAGAATGAAGATCTGAATCTGAATAAAGGATACGAACTCAGCAAGGTTAGTCGCTGTGGACATTGTTATACATTGTTATTTATTAAAGAAGTGGCAACTTGGTTAAATGGGGCTGAACACAACCTTTACCCAAATTGTCTTGAGGTAAAATCGAACAAGTGACAGTTCAGCGATAGGAAAAACATAGATCAATAATTTAACCTCGAATATAGAAGAATAAAATTGAAGTATATTTTAGTATATAAAAACTATTCTTATTTTATATCTTTATATATTAGACATATCTTTGACAAACCCGTGTTGTCTAGGGGAAATAAAAAACTTACAACGAAAACTTAATATTTCGTACAAAATGTTTTTAAAAGTTTTGGGTAACTTCACACTTAAAGGCCTTTCTATGTTTTGGGATTATGATAGAGCTCTTTCATAATTGAGAGAATTCTCCTTGAAGCAGGGTTAAATCAAAGATTTTTGAGAGGGATAGAGAAAGTATAGAAGAGCATTGTTTGAGGAATATGGCGGAGATACTATATGGGCCAGGAATGACCTAGTCCATCAGTGATTTGGCATATTTCTGCCAAATGAGGAAGAAATAGGCTAGAGGAAAAAATTTGGTAAATAGTTGAAATAATTACATTCAAAGGAGTTTTTGATAAAAGATTGTTTAAAAAAAGTATCAAACGGACGATGGTTTGACTTAAGACGTTCGATCGGGCGTTATCTCCCGCATACGGACATTATGTCATCCAATCAGTTAAGCGTATTTGACATTTCATTACAAAAAAAAAAAAAAAAAAAATATAGTGGGAGATTTAAAACATGGGACTTTTTTATTTCAAGGTTTTTCTATGCAAAGTTC
Source organism: Philhelius festivus (assembly GCA_963931855.1). NCBI lineage: Eukaryota > Metazoa > Arthropoda > Insecta > Diptera > Syrphidae > Philhelius > Philhelius festivus. The sequence goes on along the minus strand of OZ007556.1, from coordinate 2,652,337 downwards.
TGTTTAAGACACTGGTCAAAGCATACCCAACCACAACGGCAGACTGTTTGAATGTCTGGCTAGTCGGTTGGTTGACTGAATGTTGTCGTCCTTAACAGTTGACGATAAAGAAACAAAAATTAGATACAACAACCTGCATAAAATAGAATAAAATGTGGTGCAAAGGACGAAAGAATCTTAACAATCGAACATACTTAAGGAACACTAGAGTTTTGCTGCTCTTGGATGTGGATGCATGAAGAAAGCTTAGAGTGTCCTTATGTGGGCTGCCATATGTGTGTTTGGCTCTGGATGTATGCTGGTGTTGTCCACTCAAATGCTCAAATCTATTCAATTTTCAATTTGAACATTGTCATTTTCGATTCAAGATGCTGTTTCTGCTGCTACTGGTACTTGCTGTATACTCTGGCCAATATGTGGACACAATTTTGTTGCGAATTGTGATTTTTTACAATTGCAGCTATTGGCGAAGTGACAGGATACTCGAGTGTTGGAGTCAAGTGTGTATATACTGACTGGTTTGTATTATAATTGACAGAATACGGAATAAATTTAGTCCACAATAATGTTTACACTGATACATTTATATTTGTTTACAAAAAAAAATAAAAAAAACAGAATTGGTGTTGCTTAAATTTCTAAATTACTTTTTTAATTTGATATTGTCTGTTGTTTCCTTAATCCTGGTGTGCATAATACTTGGCTACACAAGCATAACTTAAAGCTTCCGGATGCATTCCGTCATCAATATTATTAATTAATATTTGGCACTTCTCTATGCGTTAATTATAGAAATCAAGTAATAAGCCTCTTATGCTTATAGGCCTCATTCTGCGGACGATATTATTCAATACTTTTCAATCAGATAATTGATATATTTCACCTTTCCCAGCTGAGCAATTTTCGATACGTTTATGATTGTAATATTCGAGAGGATTTAATCACTTTTGTGGATGCATTTAAGAAACTTGATTAAGCTAAAATTGGTGAAAGGTACGAGCCCAAAGAAACGGAAAACTATTTTTTGCCGAAGTTAAGTTGGATGAAACTGAAATGATATTGGCTTAATTATCCTGTCTAAGCTTCCACTCGAACGGTGTATGGTGATAGGAACAGACGGATGTGCGTGCCGTTATGCTTTGGGTGACCAGCTGGGTAAATCCACATGAAGAAAATGTTGATTTTTTGTACATTTCGTCAAGATTGTGGGAGTTCTGGAAGTAATCCGAAAAAGTTATTTAGACGGTCCCAGTTGGCTTTCTCGTTTTGCCAATCGTAAGATGTTTCTTTTTAACTGAATGGATGGCAAACGAGAAATTTGCTGATATTAGACAATGGTCGGAAGTGCCGAAAGGAGAGTTTACGGTTATGGTAAACTTATCAAGGTAAGAAGTAAGAAACAAGTCGAGAGTGTGGGCGTTTTGCCCAGCAACATCTGATATTGGAGTGGACACATCTACTCGTACAAGTTGAGCAATGTGGTGCATCTCAGCAATTATCTCAAAATAGCGGTGCTCACTTGAACTGTGTACATTGAATTCAGTCGCAATTACGATTTAAGTGTGAAGTCACAAGGAAACAATTCGGCATATATGCTGGCAAGCAGCATACATAAATTGACATAAATTATAAGGCCGTGATATCAAAAGAATAATGGCAGTCTAGGGAGAATACTGGACCTAGTTTTCATAAACAATGATTTAAAATACTCTTTAGTAATGTCTGATTTTCCTTTGGTAAATAACTCCATTCATCATAAAGCTATATGTTTGTCTTTTGAATTTTATGTTTATGCGAATATTTTAAACCAAGATCAGAAATCATATAATTTCATAAAGGCAGATTTCATCGCACTTAATAATTTTTATAAAAATGTAAATTGGAAGGATTCTATAAGCGGCAATTCATTAGAAGATATGTTTTCCAAATTTAAAACAATTTTATTTGAAGGTATAGAGCGTTTTGTTCCTACACAAATTAAGAAAAAAACTTTTAAGTTTCCCTGGTTTAACCCTAGGATAAAAAATCTGCAGAATGCTAAAAATAAGGCATTTAAGCATTTTAAATCGACAAACCTAACTGTAGACCGTGAAAGGTTTTTTCAATTAAGGAAAGAATTCGATTTTCTAAACAAATTCTTATATCGACAATACTTGTTTAATACCGAAACTAATATAAAAAATAATTCAAAATCCTTTTGGGTATTTCTTAACTCTAAAAGAAAGTATTCATATTTTCCACAATGTATGGAGTATGAGAGTAATAAATCTACGGATACTCAATCCTCTTGCGATCTTTTTGCGCATTATTTTCAGACATCCTACAATTGTGATGTAATTGATAATATCGATTGTATACACCCTGACATTTTTTTTTTCCTTTATTAGATTTTTCGTTAACGAAATTAACGGAACAAGAAATTTTTAAAAGTTTAAATGAAATTGATATAACTAAAAAGGCTGGATTTGATTCAATCCCCCCTATTCTGTTATCAAAATGTTCCTCTTCCCTTTGCTTTGTTTTGACAACTATCTTTAACAAATCCCTTTCAACTGGCGTTTTTCTTGAGGAATGGAAACTATCCTTTATAGATCCAATTTATAAAAACGGCCTTAAGCACTTAGTAAAGAATTACAGGCCTATTTCTAAGCTATCTGCTATTCCTAAGCTTTTTGAGAAAATAGTAACTCAAATTCTTTATTTTTCGGTTAAAGAATTTTTGTCCCCTTATCAACATGGGTTTGTAAAAGGAAAGTCTACTTGTACGAACTTAAGCCTATTTACAAATTTTTGTATAAATTCTTTAGAAAATGGAAAACAAGTAGATGTCCTTTATACTGATTTTGTTAAGGCATTTGATCGTGTGCATCATGGTCTTCTTTTGCAAAAGTTTAAAAGATTGGGTATAAACATAGCTTTTATAAAGTGGTTAAATTCCTATTTATCAAACAGAAAGCAGGTTGTAAAAGTAGATGGTTGCACTTCTGTACTTATAGACGCAGTATCGGGTCTTCCCCAAGGGAGTCATTTGGGCCCGCTACTTTTTATATTATTCACCAATGATTTATCCTCGGTATTAAAGTATTGTAACTGTCTTATATACGCCGACGATGTGAAATTATTTCTTGCAACATCTTCACCAGTGGACTGTGCACTTTTGCAGCTGGACATTAACAACTTTTTGGAATGGTGCAATTATAATCATTTAGAATTGAACTTTTCCAAGTGCAAAATATTTAGTGCAACAAGATCAACATCTCTTATTGTTCATGATTACAATAAATTTCTGTAATGTTAAGCTCCTAAGAGTTAATGCCACTAAAGATCTTGGAGTGCATTTTGATTTAAAGTTTGATTTTCGATCTCACATTGATTTTGTTGTCTCTAAAGGTAACTCCTTGCTAGGTTTTTTAAAACGGAACTCAAGCGATTTTAAAGATGCATATACATTGAAAACTTTATTTATGGCTTTAGTTTTACCCGTTTTAGAATACTGCTGCGTTGTATGGTCGCCTTTCTATGAAAATAATATATTAAGAATAGAAAGAGTTCAAAAAAGATTTACCAATTATGCGTTGAGGAAGCTCAACTGGAATGATTCGTTACCTGATTATAAATCAAGATGCTCACTTATCGATTTAAAATCGCTTGAATGTCGTAGGCATGTGCAATGTATTTTATTTGTTAAAGATGTTTTGGATAATCGTGTATGTATCTTGTTCTGAATTGCTGTCATTAATGTCTTTCTATACCCCAACTCGTGTTTTTCGAAATAGGAATGCATTATTCTCTGTTTCTTCTCATAGAACGAATTATGGATTGAATGAACCCATAACGCGATCTCTTAGAACTGTTAACTTGGTATGCAATGAAATCGACCTTTCAATGAATAGAGATCTATTGAAAAAGAAATGTCTGCAATTATTTATGTAATTAATCTAAAAGCTTTGTAAATGTATGTGTTAAAAAATTAAGATTATGTGATATAATATGTATGTATTTAAATGACAAGAGTGCATGTTTTATGTATAACTTGGACATTAGATGTTTAACTTTAACTTCTGTAATCAGCAGATCTTTGATCAATTGATGAAATAAAAATAAATAAATGAAACGGCATTAAGTTATAGCCAGGCAGGCGAAATTCTGAATGATCAGTATTGGCACTAACCTGTGTTTTATCTAGTGCCAAAACTGCTGGTCTCTTTTTCACAGAATGGGCTTACACATCTACAAACATTAGAAAACAGCACACAAAAACCACTTACCATTTCAAAAAACACACAAATCACAACTCTGACGAATTATGTAAGTTCAATTGCGTAGTGTAGATCGAATGTATTAATATACTGAATGAAATACTAGATGAATCACCTGCTATTTCTATCGCTTTCATTTGTCTGTTAGTTACTATGAAATGTAGAAATTTTCGAACTTTGAACTCTTTGACCCCTTGAAAGCTATCGTCAAGTTATGGTAAGTTTCATTAGATAAGTAGAATGGAGTTAAAATTTCTTTCGAAAACCCTCGTTTGAAATACGTTTGAGAGATTCTGTATTTGTTTGTCTATTTGCGTGTGTGTATAATAAGTTTGCGTTGTGATAATTTCGTCCAGTATATACTTGTATCAATGATTGAACTGATTCATCATTCAGAATACATTTACATACAATTGGTTGTGAATTTGTGCTGACAAATTATCTCTGTCTCAATGTGCCACACGAAATATGGTTTTATTCTTGGTCTGGTTGTCGTAGTTTCCAGTTGAGAGAATATTTATTTTTATTTTTATTGTAGAAGGGAAATGACATTTTTTTATGAATGGATGCGTTCAGCATGCTATAAGATATATTTTTAATCCTCTGCTAAGTCTCTATATTTTAAGGTGTTTAGGAGTCGTTTAAATTAAATTTCGTTCGCTTGTTTGGAAACGTATCAAGAACTCCCCATTTGGAGAAGATTAAGGCTAGTTTAATTTTGGTCTTGGTGTTAAAGTGGAAACAAAAAATTAAGTGAGGAAAATGACTTATCATCTTAGCCAATTTCACCGCAAGTTATTTTAAAACATATTTCATTTATTTCAATCACCATAAATTTGTGTATATCAACCACAATTTCCTCTTGTCATTATTGTTTTTCAGATATATAATACAACCATTTGTCTTCCCGTTCGCTTAACTAAAATTACTTAGGTTTCAATAAGTTTAAAAGTAACGACATCATTAATATCATTTTAAATTGTTAAAGCAACACAACTATTCACGAGCATCATCAAAATACAATTAACATTTCAATTTGTCTTACTTTAACAAAAAAGGTTGACCTCTCATCTCAACATATAACTTGACATCAAAAACAAAGATTAATCCCTGCAACTATTCACAAGATTCTTGATGTAAGGAAGGTTTTTGAACTTTATTTATTGTCTAAGCTAAATTTTTATTCGAAGCATTTTTTTTTTTTAAGCAATTTATTCGATTTATTTCGACTCGTATAAAAAGAAAGAGGTATTACTTTAGGGCACTACTAAATATGAAAAGATCTTGAATAAGTCGGAAAAAACGTCGATAACTTTAAAGTTCTAGAAAAACAATGTTTTATGTTTACTTCTATTACAATTCTAATAATTATGTTATTGTGGAAAATATTATTAAGAAATCACGTTTTAAAGTTGTCATGTTGAACTGCCAATTAAAAATTTTTTAATACTTCATCTGCTGAAAAAAAATAATATAAGGGATGAAAGTTGCATTTTTGAGGAAACATAAGCTTTGTCCATAGTTATTTTCAGTAGGATGGGCAACTGCGTTTTTAATCGATGTTCCCCAGAAGTATGATAACAGATTTTAAGTTATTTATTTATTTATAACAAAACCACTTAAATAAAATATCAAACTTCGAGAATAAAGACTTTATTTAGCTTAAAAACTACGTTTTACTTATTTTAAATTGCGGAAACACTAAAATATGCTATTTTGTTGCAAATTTCCCCTAGTTTTTGGTTGAGAGAAAATAGGAATTTAAATTTAAAGCAAGCAAAACTTCCTTTTTCTTAACTTTACAAATCTGAGGTTTTAGTTCCTTTCTTTTTTAATTGAATTTGACCAAGTTTTGTTCTTGGTAATTAATTAAAAAAAAATTAGAGGCCATTGCTGCTACTAGAGGTCCTAAACTTAGTGACTTACAACTCTTAACCGTTCTGTGTTCTTGTTAGCTGATTCCAAACGGCTTATCAACAGCGCTTTTAATGACAAGCCATAATCTTTGGAAGATTGTCAATTCTCACAAGAGGCAGTACTCTCATAAAAAACATTTTTACATCGGGTGAAAGTCAAACTCAGGATCTTCTGCATGACAGTCCAATGCACTATCTATTATATGCCAACCGGTAGGTGCTACAAACAAATATTTGTTAAAAAGTTATAAAATTAATACACAAACTAATCTTCTGAACTTTTAATTAAAATTTTAATTTTATATACTTACCTAACTGGCTCCCGATCCATGAAGGGACGTTCACTGAAAGACGGCGAGTTTTAATCCTCTAACGATCACGAGCAAGTCTGTCACCAAGATAAGACGATTATCATAGCTTCGTATTTAAACAGTGATTTCTTTCTTTCTTGTGGCCTCGAACATATAGGATTGGGATTCCATTTTGGTGGATTTTGGTTTATGTGTAAGGGGTTTGCTAGGATTACTAGGATTATTCGTCGGATCTTCACTTAGCTATTGTTCTTGGAATTAATAGTTGCTCCAATGTAGATGAACTCCTTTATTACTTGGAGGTTGTTGCTATCTATAATTATGTTTTTTCATAGATGTTTGTGTTTGGTTTTGACTTCATTTACTTCAAGCCCAACAAGTTGCTCCTGTACTTAAATCGCCGTGAAGCACATTGTTATGGAACGTTGGGAACGATCAATGATGCCGATAAATGTACGCGTACCCATATAGTTCCACAGATTTGTTGAAAATAGTGCCATTGGCGTTACCTAATATCTTGCGTACTTTTTTGCTCCAGAACATATTTAAGAAATCACATTATGGCGTATTTTCTTGCTGAAACTCTGTGTTTGCTTGAAAAAGTTGGGAAGAACCTTACTGTGTTATGGAAATGGTTCTTCATTGACTCGAATTAGGTTATCTTCTTGCCCTATTGTATTATCCATTCAAAATCTACTGAAAATCCTGTTGAACACATGTACCCTGTGGATTGGTGACAAGTTTATTTTAAAAAGGTTCCAAGAATAGGAATAGTTAGTATAGGAATTCTTATTATTAGCTCTTAGTTTTAAGAAAAGAGCCTTACAAATTTAGGTACGAGTATCATTATAAATTGTTTAATAGACCATACAACTTAGTTGCCACCTTATGTAAATTTAAAAATACTAACACAATACAATAATCGTAGGCAGAATTGCATTTTTTTGGATTTCTACCAACAAAAAGCGGCTTCTTTATATACATAAACATATATATAATTTATATCGCAAGCAAAACTGATAACGACGCAGAAAATATTCATATCTATTAATTGATCTCTGTGACAATAGCAACTGTATTACTATACTACATATTTGTTTATATGCAATAGTTTATCGATCTGCAGTAATTACAAACCAAAGACACAATCAATTAAAGATCGGGGCTTTAAAGACCATAGCGACTCTCGATCTTGTCTCAATTTTTGTGTGCATACATTGAATAAGTGTATGCGAAAGTTCAATGTAAGAAAAGTAAAACATTAATTTAGAACCTGCAAAAAGTAGCTTTACATACAATTACATCAAGATACAGTCATTGCTGAAAGAAAAGGTACAAGTTTTATAAAAATTAAAAATAAATAAATAGAGGCCATAACGGTTCACAGAGTGCTTAAGCCTAGTAACTTACAACTCTCAACCATTTTTGTGTGCGATTATCAGGTATGGAGGGGACCTACAATTTTCTATCGATTCAGAGCGGCTCATGACAGTAGATACTCTTAAACGATTAATTCTTCTCAAGAGGCAGTACACCCCTAAAAACTTGTAGTTGCTGTGAATCAAAACCAATACATTCTGCAAGACAGTCCAACGCACTAACCATTATGCTAAGGGGTACTACAAGTTTTATAAGAGTTTTATAAGTATGCATATCAGTCTTATACCACCAAGACCGTGGTTCAAGTCCATTTTCAAAAAAATTTGAGCGACTTGAATACACGTACATACTTACATTTATGTACAAGTACTTTGGAATATAAAAATGTATTTATAAAAAACATGGATGTTTTTGATGAAAAATGCATAAAATTCGTTGTTTAAATTGTATGAAGTTAAAAAAAATAGAATGCCGTCTGATTTCTGGGAAAAATATGAATTTATGCTAAAGAAACTAAAAATAAAATTCTTAAAAAAAAAAAAATTGATGTGTTTTTATAATATTCTTTAAAAATTGGAAAAATATTTTTTTCCAAAAAATTTCATATACCACATTATTCTAAATTTAATGTTTTTAATTTTTCTTGACCAAAAATTATACCTATACTTATAGTACACACACTTTTTTTATGATAACCTTAAGAGCCGTTTTCGAGATAACGAAGATTTTTTCATAACGGCTGTATTGCAGGTACCGTTAGTAAGCTTAAAAAAGTTTCAATTCCTCATCAGGGAAATACCGAAAACCCTTAAGTTCCAAATTTTAAGAAAATCGTTTCAGCGGCTTGGACTGTAGGTCGAGGTATAGACATACAGACAGAGAGACGAAATTGTGGGAACCACTTTTCTTGTGTTCTTTATCGATTTTTACGATTTTTTAAATGCAAAACCTGCCCTACGGTACCTACATAAATGTACATCGCAAGTAAAAATTGAGTCTAAGCTAAAACCTGGCCACGGCCCTGGACAAGACATAACCTAAGAAATGTACTATAACAGCTGAGAACGATATTGCATTGCATATTGCTGATGTTTCTGGACTTGAAAAATGTTTGCTTTGGTGGAGTTCTCAACTTGCTATAAGTCCGCGGCAGATTGTGATGCGCTTTGAAAACGATCTCTGAAAAGAATTTATGTTATTCAGAGAATTTAGGATTTTCTTTGCTTGATCGCAAAATAACTTTTTCGAACCGCTGCAAGATAATTGATGCTTTTGAAGAAAACACCCACGAACTGCAAACCGAAATATCGAAGACATATTGAAATTTGCTTAGTATACCAAAGCTTCCATATAGTAGCAGAAATTCTAAAACTACTTCAACTTAAAGTCCGTTTAGATATTTCCTTTGAAACAATATCAGACTAAATCAATAGAACTACATTTCGAATTTCTGGGTTACTATAGGTAATTAAAAGTATATACCTTCTTATTTTATAACTTGAAATTAATTTTAAATTGCTTTAAATATTCCTAATATTTTATAGAGGGTTTTTCAATAAGGGCGGGCGGGATGTTAAAATGGAATAAGACAAGCTGTATGTAAGGTATAAACGATATTTTTATTTGAAAGCACGTATGCCATTATGTATGGAATATGACATCGTTCAAATGCCTGTGCCTGCCTCGGGTTATTACTGTGGGATGGATCTAAGTGGTCTACTTTTCAATGACTATTCCAAATACATCCAGCTGAATTTGAGCGATGGCATGTGTTATGTTCATCTTTAGGGCATCGGTCGATTGATTTTTGTTTATTCGCATGCACCTGTGACTTTAGGAAACTGGACCCACGTATTCAAGGTCTATATGGCTCAATTCTGGCCATAAAACATTGAATACTCGTATTATCGTTCTGTAGCCCTCGCCATTGACGGTGACCGCCTCACCAACGTGTCGTTTTCGAAAAAGTTATGAACAAATTCAAACCAAACGGTAATTTTTTGAGGATGCATTGTAACCTAGTTAACATCTTGTGGGCTTGTGTCGTCCCTTGTATGACAATTTTTTTGTTAACAGAGCCATTCATCCAACAATGCACCTCGACGCTAAAGATGATTTTTCGTCCAAAATTAGATATTTATATAAAATATAAATATAAAATAAGAAAATTACTTCAATTTTAAGTGGATTAATTGAATTAAATTCAATAGAAAGTTTGAGCGACCTCAACTCTATGGTCATGAACTTTGAGCTCCACTGGGCCAGTTGGATCTTGTACGGATGTAGGTTCAAGTCCCAACGCAAAATTCACAAAGTTGAAGTCTGCGGAAGGCCGAGTTTTTGCTCAGGGCAAGGAATAGGCTGCGTTTGTTTCTGCTGTATACACTTCCACGGGCGTTTCCTTGACTTACTTAATGTTGGCTGATTGATCCCCAAACTATTCGTCTTAAATTTGGCCAGCAAAACATTCAAGAGTAGTGATTGAAAAACAAGTGCAACACGCGTCACGTTTGAACTAGCGGAACAAGAAAAACACTTTATTAAAATTACATTACATTACATTTTACACTACTCTGTAGATAAATCTACACAGTAGAGACACTGAAAAGCACTGGCAACTGAGGCCATCGGCTTTAGACAATACAACAGAGAGAGACACACAGAAAGAAAGAACAACAGAAGAAACACATGTCAACAGCACACGGTTGGTATTTGAACGGTCCTCCATCCAAGTACTAACCGCGCGCAATGATGCTTGATTTCGCTGATCGATGGGAAGCGATGCTTTCATCAAAGCCAAGGCCGTTGACTTATTAAAATTAAATTCGACCACAGATTCGAAAAATGCTTGGACAAGGATCATTTTTTCCCAAGCGCTTAATACAAACTTTTTGAAGCAGTGATGCGTTCAATTAAGTACTACTCTGGACAGGCTTGGGGATTAATATGGTGAAGAAAATTTTTGTCGGCTCCCGAAAACTTCTTTTACCTATACATACTGGTATAGTGTATCTAATGCACAAAACAATTTCACGATCATGCACTTATGATTAATTTTAAAATGTTCAGAATCATAAGATTCGTTTCTTAAAAGACTCAAATTACTCCTTTAGTATTTTGAGATACAGTAAAACCCGCTTAAGAGAAACCCGCTTAAGAGAAAAACCCGCTTACCTGAAACACTTTTTTCATCCCCAAGTATTTTCCGACCAATTTCCCTTAAAACACTCCGCTTAAGTGAAACCCGCTTAAGCGAAAAATCCAGATAACTGAAACATATTTTCAGTTAATTTTTAATGTTTTTAATTGAAAAAAACTCTCTTAAGTGAAAAAAAAATTTGAATCGAACAGAACAAAAATTTGCTAGTTTTCGTTTTTCAATAAATTATTTTTGTGTTATTTAATCGTTGTTTTATTTAACTTCTTTCAAGGCAAGTTCAAAAGATAAAAACAATATTGTTTCTAGCATTAAATCTTCGCTTAATGGAATTTTTAAATCCGCTTAGGTGAAATTTTTTTTTCACTTATCCGAACTCCGCTTAAGTGAAATTATTTTTTACTTAAGCGGGGTTCGCTTAAGTGAAAAACCCGCTTAAGTGAAAGCAAAACTGTGACATTTTGCCGTTTCTCTTAAGCGGGTTTTACGTATATGATTTTTTACACAAAAAAATAGAATTTAGTAAACTGCTTTTAACTGAAAAAAATCTTAAGTAGTATTAGTATGATACCTTAACACCCTAGGCTATTTAAAATATTGCGCTAATATTTTTATTCGGTCCATATTTAAAATTTTTCAAATTTTTCCTCAGTTAGCTTAATTTGTAATCATTCCGACTCTTATAATTCTGGATTGAATTAGAAATGACTTTTCAAACCGCTCAAAAAAGTTCCAAATCTAAAATTTAAAATACTCCGTTTTGGGTCCAACTCTCTTCATTATATTTTTCTTCGATCTCCTGTGTGAAAAACTTCTATTTGATTAAATAAGTTTTCTCGAACAGAACTCTCTCTGTCATTAAACCAGAACCTATCCCCTAGGCCAAAGTTCATGGGTACGGTTGCAGGGAGGAAAAAAGTGAACAGTTGCTAAGAACCCTGCTCTTAGACAGGTGCCCCAGCAACTCACCTCAGTTTCTTGGATAGAATGCTGAAATGAGTTTAAAATGGTTGGTGATAGTTCTGTGATGTAATCGTTCAAGGCTCTTGAGCATCTTCCTGAAGTTTCATTGATCTCCTCATTTGATCACTTGTCTTATAAACAGTGTTCAATTTAAATAACCCATTGCATTCACCCACTAAAACAATTCCACAGAAATAGAGTTTCTGTTGCGAATGCTAAACATTTTTAACAGTTTATCTGTAAAGGAAAGACTGAATCGATACTACTTAAAAGCTAAGTTTATTGACCATAAATATAACGACTTTGATCATACGATAAGACGAGAATTACTGCTAGTGTATTATCATACAAGATCTATTCTTCTCAAATGCTCGATGGGCACTGTTTCACGGTATGTCATAAAGTTGTCGCCGTTGACATATTGAGCTAAAATTCAGTTTAAAGCTGTGAAGTAATGCGATTCTTTCTTGGTCGTACTACACGAATGTGCTAAGTTTTTTCTTGATCTATTTTCCTTTTCATTTTTACATTCAAAAATTCAAAATCAATTCGCATCGTTATCATGAATTTTCTTAATCGCTTGATCAGTATCACATAAAATCAGTTAGTAGAAAATTTGTCAACAAAAAACAATTAATGTGGCAAAATTAAAAAAAAAACCAAGTGTCTGAGTATTAAGATATTAGTACCTATGACAGTACTAAGCAATTTGCTAACTTTAAAATATTTTATTAACTCTTTCTTAATTTTAAACACTTTGTAAACTGTATCGTGCTAACGCTGTTTTTAAAATAAATAGATTCTGAACACTTCGTGCAAAAAACAAAGTAAAAGTCAAAGAGACTAATCAATTTAGCACGATACTATAAAGAATAGCTACATATTTAATGATTTAAACTTTTTTAAAATTTGAGAAAGTATGATGCCAAACAGAATTAAAATTTTCAAAATCGTCATTTTAACCAAGTATTATCATACTCAAACAGTTTTAACATTTTGCGCCAATAACTTTTACTAACTGTCAGTGAAGCTGCCTGACTAAAGCACTATACCTATAAACCTATAAATATGTCCCGGTAACTGGTCTGTTAATTTGCTAATATGAAAAATCACATGAAAGCATGCATTAATTACTGGCAAGAGTCTGCTACTGTAAATACAGGTAAAACGAGTCTTTTAAGTACCTTTCATCTTTTCTGCTTTGATTTAATTTGTTGGCTTGAAAATGACGGTAAATGTGGACTCAGCTCGCTGCCAGCCTCACAAAAATAAAGTTCTTTGTTTGTTAAACTCTGGCAGCTTCTTCAAAAGATTGAAGGGCCGATGAACCCGAATCCAACCGATAACAATATAAACAGAAGAGACAAGATGAATAAACATCTCTACAACTGTATCACAATCACTTGAAAAATAAAAGAAAATATCATTGTGATCTAAAGTTGTAGAACCAAATCAATTGTTGTTTCATTCGAATTATATGTTTGTATATCTGTTAGCTGCATAACTATCTGTCTGTTGGGCTGCCTGTCTCGACAACAAATTCACACATCCACATGTACCTCTCTATCTTATGTATGTCGATTGTGTAGTATAATATTTAAGAATACGAAATAATTGAAGAAAATAAATACAAACTGAAACCGAAACTGAAACTGAATCTCGAGGCGAAAAATGTGCAAATGAATCGAATCGAATAGCTAGTTGGAGCTGGCCAGCGCTCAACAAGCTTGTCAAGCCCGTCGTCGTCTGTCGTCTGTGGTCCGTCTTAGTTGTAGCACGAATTCCATTTCCATTTCAATTAAGTTCTTTCCCGTTTGTACTTTATACTTGAAGTGCGATCGCGACAAAAGCTCCACTCACTCAAGTCTACCTATTGTACGACTTGGTCGGTCTCGGTCGGCAAAAGGTATAGTGGCAACATCTATATCAACCCCCGGCTAGATTAACCAACCTCCAGACAAAAAGTATCTTCAAGTATTAACAAAAACAAATTTAAAACACAGTTTCTCGAGTGCGGTGCGTAATTATTTGCATTGTAACCGAAGCGGATGTGTACGACCGAATTAATTAAAGCACATATTTCACACTGTGGCTATGCGCGGTGTTTCATAGTCGAATCCATTACATACATAGATACTTTGGTATCTAGTGCGTGATGTGATAACAAATAACAGACATAGCGAGAAAGAGAGAAATATCTTTAAGTCTCCAAAAGCTTGCCACAAACAAGACAAACTTCATTATCAGCCCCGTTTATTGCCCGAGATAAAGGTTTACCTTCGTTTTTTTATGCTTATCGCAACTTCGGTGAGAACACAAACGAAGTTTTGTTCTTGTTCTAGTAAAATAAGTAGGATTTTATTTAGTTTCGCGCTTTCTCAGAAAATTTTGTAGTGCCGAAGAATTTAGGTCATACGTTCAGGACTGATGAAGTTTTGAAAAAGTGCATTTACATAAATCAAAACCCTGGCGCCTGAATGCCATTAACTAGTTGAATCAACTCATCTCTAGATTGCTCCGCCTTTATCAAAACAGTACCGAAAATGGTTAAGGATAGATTGCCCGATCTATTGCAGGTAAGACACCGAAAGCTCATATACCTGCGAAGCCACCTCTGTCGCAGTCTCTATATAGGTTTTGTATATCTTATCAATGTGCAAACGACTGTGACGGGTTGGGCAATGATAATTACAACGCTAATTATTTTTATTGGAATAACCACCTAGACTAGCTATTAAAAATAATTTATCTCCCTTACAGAGGTCGCTTCAAACCTCGAACGGATCGCTGGACCAAGCTGTCATCATGACTGAACTGAGCACTAACGTCGACGCAATTCTTAACCCGGTAATTATATAACTCACAATATCATTTGTTTTAACTTGATCTTACTTAGATACACCCGCCAAATATATCTGGGATTTTTTTGTTAGTTGTCATTTTCCGTGGTTAACAAACGTGTTAAGTGATCAGGTGTGATTCATGTTTCGAAAATTGTGTTGAGATTTATGGAGAAAAAGTCATTTAATGCGATTTTTTGTTGGAAATATTTCGTGATGTGACTAAATAGAAAAGAGTGCAAAATGTGACAAGGTGATCATCTTGCAGGCACATGCCACTTAATGATGTGAACTCTGTATTTATTGATGCACTAAAAGATTGGAAGATTGCAAAAAAATGGGACAATAGCTGAAGTGACACAGTATGCACGACAAGTGGGTTCGACAATTTTTCTATGTGATAAGTTCTTGTTGAAAATTCAAGTGTAACGTGACTAAATGCATAAAACTTTTGCTCTCCACCTTTGTATTGTTGTTGTTTTGGAAAGGAGACAGTACGATCAATATTTTTTAAATGCCAAATATATACATATCCAACTTGAAATAAATACAAAAGAAACAGGTTTTAACCCCCAAAACACCGAACAGAGTCATTAAGTAAATTAATGCATTTCGGTTAAAATACAAAACGTGATATGATGAAGCGAAGCAACATTTTAGTTTAAAAATCAGCATCATACAGATTCGTTGAAGTTTGGTATGATTTTTAAATATTAAATAATTTAAATGAGAAAACGAAAAAAAAAATATGAGCCGCACGTACTTGGTTTTATGAATCAATTCATTGCACGGGAGGCATGACCGGAGTAGGTCAGTAAAATAAGTTCAGTGTTTTAATGTCAATCCCAAACAAGCAGACAAGCAAATGGATAAGTAGAAAACTTACCGTGAAAATATCCAAAATTAAAAAAATATTCTCGCTACAAATCTGTTTTTCTTTATTTACTAAAAAAAGAACCATATCTCAAAATGCAAATGCAATTTACAAACAAAAATTATTTTCAATAAATTAAGAATTCTATCTTAAAAAGCCATGAAATCATTCTTTAAAATAGTCTTACACTCGGGGTAGGCAAAATACTTACAACCATAGCAAATATAGCAACACAAAAGCAATTGGTTACTTTAAGTCACCAAAACCTTTATAATTTTTGATATAAAAAGTAAATTTTAAAAATTGGACGAAAAGTTAGAAAAATATGTACCATGTGAACCATTCAGGTTACCCCTAAGTAAAAAAGAAATATTGCGATATTGAATATTAAATATATTGATATTGAAAACAATTTGTTTGGAAAATGGTTATTAATGTAACTTATTACATGGAAGAAAAATTTCAAGTTGATGCTGTGTACACCGACTTTAGCAAGGCTTTTTTTGACACTGTCAACCATCAAACACTTTTAAAAAAAGCTCGAAGTATTTTAATTTTATTCAAAATTGCTAAGCTGGTTGTCGTTTTACCTTACTAATAGAAGGCAATAAATAATATTTGCTCTAGGAAAATTATTTGTTCATAAGGTATTCCCCAGGGAAACCATCTTGGGCCACTCATTTTCATTATCTTTATTAATGATATTACTTCTATACAAAACGCAGATGATCTAAGACCTTTTTTAAAAGTTAAAACTTTTGAAAACTCCCAGCTGATTCAATCTAACCTAAATCGATTGTCGAATTGGTGCTACCTATATAAATGGTCTTAAGTTAATATCAAAAAGTGCAATTCAATTTCTTTTTCGCGAAAATGTTTTGATTATATTATTTAATCTTAGCTTATAAATTGGGTCCCACAAATCAATGATTTAGGCATTAAATTTGATTCTGCATTTTCTTTTAAACCAATATTTGATTCCCTAGGGCAAACTCGTTGGTGGGATTCATTAAGCGAAATGCAAAGGATATACTTCTTTCTTTATGTAAAGGACTCTTGTTAGATCGGTTCTTGAATACGCAGATGTTATAACGCGTGAACGTTACACTCTGACCGTCTCGAAAAAATTCAAAGAAAATTCACCAAATTCATTTCAAAACAAATGCGCTGGAGTTGTTGTCCTGAATAAAGAGCTATATGCCAATTTATTGACATTAAATCGGTAGAATCTCAAAGAAAAATAAGCGAAGTAATGCTTGTTAGAGTACAGTGCTATCACATAAAGTGTCCATCACTTCTAGCACAGGTTCCAATTTATGTTATTGCCAGAACACTAAGAGCTTACATTTTTTAATTTCAAGGAACGCATACAGCCAAATATGGAAGTAATGTACCCTTATCCAGATCTATTGTGTCTTTCAATGAAGTATCTTTAAGTATTGATTTTTTATGTATTACATGTGAAAATTTGATTCCAGTCGGGTATTTTATTTAAATACGTTTTCAAGCACAACATCTTTTTAAATCAGGGTTGCGAATTTTTGAATTAAAAAATCCTTAAGTCATAAGTCTATAGATGACTTGTGAATTAAAAAAATTTAATTCATAAGATATTTGGTGACTTATGAATTAAAAAAAAATTAATTCATAACCCCCAAAGTGACTTATGAATTAAAAAAAATTTAAATCCTAAGCTACTAAGTGACTTATGAATTAAAAAAAAAATTATTCACCACCTACCAAGTGACTTATGAATTAAAAAAAATTAAGTCATCAGGGAGTAAGTGACTTATGAATTAAAAAAAAATTAAGTCATGAGCAACAAAGTGACTTATGAATTAAAAAAAATTTAATTCACCACCTACTAAGTGACTTGTGAATTAAAAAAAATCAAGTCATCAGGGAGTAAGTGACTTATGAATTAAAAAAAATTTAATTCACAAGTCAGTTGGTGACTTGTGAATTAAAAAAAATTTAATTCATAAGTTAGTTGGTAGATTGGAAATTTTTAAGCTTGTTTTGACTACATAATTATTTAATTATTAACGAAAGCTTTCAAATCTAGTTTTTAAATCATAAGATTATCACGCTAGCTTATAAATTATCCATTTCATAATTCTTCTAATCAGAATTTATCCATTAACTTATGAATTAAATTTTTTTTAATTCATAAGTCACTAAGTTGGTTTTGAATTAAATTTTTTTAATTCATAAGTCACTTACTTGCTGATGATTTGAATTTTTTTAATTCATAAGTCACTAACTTGCTCATGACTTGAATTTTTTTAATTCCTAAGTCACTTAGTAGGTTGGGAATTAAAATTTTTTAATTCATAAGTCACTTACTTGCCCATGACTTCAATTTTTTTTATTCATAAGTCACTTAGTAGGTTATGAATTATTTTTTTTTAATTCATAAGTCACTAAGAAGCTTATGATTTATTTTTTTTTAATTCACAAGTCACCAACTGACTTGTGAATTAAATTTTTTTTAATTCATAAGTCAGTTCCTAGCTGCTGAATTATATTTTTTTTTAATTCATAAGTCACTCACTAGCTTGTGAATTAAAGCCAAGCTTAAGCTAACAAGTGACTTAAGCTTTTGCAACCCTGTTTTAAATAGATAAATATGAGTTACTAGAAACCCAAAACAAACTGTTGAAGAGAATAAAGATTTTTTATTTTTTTTTGTTTTTGAACTAAGACCGTTTTGAAAAAAAAAAACAAATCTCAAAAGTGACAAAATAAAACTTGAACCACACTGTGTGTTTTTTTAAGTAATGATTAACAATTTATGTATTTATTTATTTACTATCAATTTAAGTTCAGAGTTATATTCTATAAAGACTAAAGAAATTTAAAAAAAATATTAAATATTATAATGACCACTTAAATAATTGAGAGTAATCATTTAGAGTAATATTTGAAGCTATATTAGTCTCCATGATCTATCGAGTTAAAGCCTCATTAAAAACATAGTTCTGAATGCTGGTAAACAGAAGTATTTCATTGTAAGACGATATTTCAAAATTCCATCTTTGATTATTTATTACGAAGCTTTTAAACTTATTTTGAACTCTTTCAATTCTATTGGAATGATTATTGTAAAGTGGATTTCATACAATGCAGCAATACTCGAGAATTAACCTGTTATATGCAATGTATTGATGATTCTACAAACAATGGAATAAAATGTTACAAATTTCGGCACGACAGTTTTGGAAGCCAAAAGACGTAAAAGTTGTTCTAGTTGGTCATTAGAACGTCTCTTTGCATTGTTGAAAGCGGCCAGTCAAAAAAATAAAAAATTACGATTTTAAGGACATTTTTTTAAAAAGGATGACTGAGTTTTCTATAAAGGGGACTGAATAATTCTTTATTTTTTTGTATTTTCTCTTGGGTACACATTGAAATATAGAAATTAAATTTAATTAGTCTTCATAAACATATAAATTCATGGTTAACTTAGTATTTTATTAAAAGAATATAATATATTATAATAAAATATTTTTTTCTACTTAGAATCAATTTAAAATAAGTTATATCCTATTTAAAAATTTTAAAAATATTTCGCAATGAAGTTAGTTCGAAGTTCAACATAACTAAAAATTTGTCAGGTTTCTGAATAAAATATCATTTGTTCATTTATTAGCCAGGGGACTGAGGTTTTTAATGGTTTTTGCGCAAAAAAGATATTAAGGTTTTACTTGAAAAAACCAAAAAATATATATAATATTAAAGTTTTATTAAACCTATACTATACTGCTTATAAATATGCCTACTTACATACAAATTTGTTTGGTAAAACCTCACCAGAGGACTGATAAACTAAACATACAGTCCACGACTTCTTGCACAAATGTCTTTTTCACAATACTAACATAAGAAACAGAATCGAGTTGCACCACGATTTTATTGTAAGGAGACTTGGTACTTCCTAGTTTTTGATTTTTTCGACTGTTTCAATATTCCAGGGGACTGGTATGAAATGCGGGGGACAAAGTTTAATAAAGTTTTTTTTGTAATAAAATCAATTTCTAAAAAATATTTATCTAATTCATAACAAAGATGTATTTTTTGGCGTAACTTCGGTGGAATTCATCTTAGTATGAGAACTGAAATAAGAGAACGGTAGTAATTTTTCTTTGCGAAAACGCACTGGGGACACGTTAGGGGACTAAAAATCAGACACTTTGAAGAATTTTTTGAGCAAAATAAAATTAGGTCACCCTAATAATATTGTTAGGCCAGGTTATCTAATTTTATAAAAAAAAAATCAGATTAAATAATTGAGCGGATTTTAAAATATTTCTTGTTCCACCGAAAATTCCATCGTTTGTAGAGTCACCCGTATAACGATTTTGAAGTATAAGGATTCCTAAAGTCTTAAGAATTGCGGAAAATTGAACGTAGCATGGAGTTTTTCTTATTCACAATGAATTCTATATGTTTAACAAAACTTTCCTTGGAATCAAAAATTGGTCTAGGCTCAATTTTTGATATAACTTTTTTTCAAGAATATTGTTCTCAATACTATAATAATAATTGATAGTTAATAGGTATCGAGTAAATGAAAAACACTGACATTTTGAAATATTTAGACTTAGTAGGATGTTTTTATACCATTCAACCTGTCGTAAGATGTCTTTAAAAACTTGAATACTACTTCTAAAACATTTAAGGTCGTCAGGAAATATTAGATCTATTGAGCTTAAGATTACATCTGATAAGAACTATATAATTAAAAGAAACATAATTGAACCTTGATGGCTTCCTGGGGTTTTATGGGATTTTAGATTTTAGATAATTCAAATATTATGCTAACATACTAAATGCACCCTTAAATATATGACATGGACTATTTAAGTATGTCTGTGTGGAAACCAATCTTTAAAATTTTGATATTAAAGCCAAGTTCGCGGCACTACACTCAGGTGATTTTCGAGCCGCTTCTAACTTCAGTCCTAATAGAGTCAGAAACTTCAAATTCAGAGTATTTGCTGAGCTGATCAAATACATTTCAAATTTAAATTCTTTGGTATCAATGATTCCTGGGATACAGAACTTCAAAAATCGTTTAGACCATAAATGGCAGACTCACTGATTCATTGACTCCGGTCAGACAGATGATCAAAATTATGAAGCACTTCCCAACACCGTAGACTTCCCGACCTGTAGTTTTGTAACATGGTAAGTCTTGTGGTGCATACAAAGAAAAGCATCCATCCATTTTCTCAAAAAGTCTTATAAATTATGTGAAGCACATCTGATTATTGGACAACGACTCTTCTTCAAGTTCTCTATTTCTTCCTTAACTATTTGAGTGACTATGCTCTTTCCTAGAAAATAATTGTTGATAAATGTTGTAAATCGGTTTGATAAATTTAAAAATTTTAAAAGCATTGAGAAAGAAGTTAAATAAAGTTAAGCATTACGCTAATATTTAAGTGATTACGAGTATTTAAAGACCTTATTAAAACATTTTTAGTATTAGAAAAAATTAAAACTAAAATGGCTAACCAAATGTTTTATGTTTTCAGTATACTGAGATCCGTATCCTCTTGGGAACGATAGTTTCAAACCTTGAAACTATGAATCGAATGGTCCAATCGATAAATATTCGAAATTTCAACGGTTTGTTAAACAATTTTCTTATTTATTCAGTTGAATGTTATTTCAATTTAAAAAAAAAAATAGAAAAAGAACTGGAAGAACTTCGCAATGAAAATCTTAAAATCGGCACACAACTTATGATGAAATTTAAAGATTTCAAAGCTAACCTTCCACCTGAAGACGATTACTGTCTGGAAGCCAGAATGAAACGAACCCTTTTTTATGGACTCCACCAATCGTATATCAACATTTGGACTCGAAATGAAGCATTCCTGCAATCGTACGAGGACAAACTCAAGAAGAACCTTCAATTGCATTCCAAAATCAGTACGTGACCTAATTTCATGAGAGAGAAGCATCATTTTTATCATTGGATTAATCTTGTTTTTTCTGTTTCCTTTTCAAAACCCTTAGTGAACTTTAATTCTACAGAAGAGGAAGTCGAGGAACTAATTGCCAATAAAACAACTTCGCTTTTCGTGGGGAATGTAAGTTTATTTGAGTTTTTCGAGTTTTAAAATAAAAAAAAGAACCGGAGGGATATTATTTAATAATTTAAATTTGTATTGTTCAAATTCGAAAGTAAGAAAAGTTAATTTTTAGTAATTTAGATTTTAGAGGAAACCGAAAAGGAGAGAAGAACCCTAAGGGACTTGATGGATAGATTTTCAGAGCTTAAGAAACTTGAGAAGTCTTTGGAAGATGTGCATGCGTTATTCGTTCGAATACAGAACCTAGTTTTAGAACAGGTAAGACTTAGTTTTTTTCACTTTAGACCAATTTGGAAATTGTAATCTTAGGAAGTACTTAAGCTAAGTGTACACGATTGGGAGATCTTACAATATTGTCAGATCTGTCAGTGAAAAATATGCTCACAATGTCTTACAACCGTGTAGTCATACAATTAATTGTCAGAAAATTTGTCTGACAATTAATTGTTAGATCATTGTCTGACAGTTAATTGTAAGAAATCTGACAATCATGTGTACGCTAGCTGACAATCGTGTAATCCTGCAAATAATTGTGAGAAAATTTATCTGACAATAATTGTAAGACGGTAAATTGTAAGGTGTTTCAGAATCGTGTACACACACAATTTATTGTCAGGCCTGCCAAATTTTATCGTTGTCTGACATTTCTGACAATGAAGAAATTGTAAGATGTACGGTTTTAGCATCATACAACTTTTGCATTGGCAACCAATTTGCAGCCAAGGTTCAAATGAAGCAGTTTCTATAACCAACAAAAACTGACAGTTAGTTGTGTGTGTACACGGTTGGTAGAAAATTTACTAATCTCTCTTTATTACTTAATGAGCTAAGACTTAATATTTTTTATATTAATATATGCTTTTGTTATTATATACAATATACACATTTATATTTAAGAAATTTGCTTATTTTATTCAAATAAAATATTTTATAAGCGAGATTTAAGATTAAGTTTAACGAAAGAGGGTCATTGGGGATTGAATATAGAACGAGGGTCTAATGAATCCTATCAATACCTTGTGCTCGCAAACGGAGAAAAACATTAGGATGTACGTACGTAATCAAACCAAAACTTGAGTATAACTCCCATCTATGGGCTGGTGCTCCAGTAACTTATTTAAGTCTCTTGGACAGTATTCAAAGAAGAGCTTTTAAAATGATTGGTGATAGTAACATCATTGACTCATTTACGTCACTCGAACATCGTCGTAATGTTTCTTGCCTCACCCTTTTTTACCGTTATTTTAACGGACTATGCTCTAGTGAAATAGCCAGCTGAATTCCTCCCCTTAAACAATTTAACCGTGATACTCACACTTCTAGGAATGCCCATCAGTTTACCCTTGAGCCCAACTTCGGCCGTACTGTGATGTACAGAGATTCGTTCTTCAGCCGTACTACGCGAATGTGGAATTCTTTGTCACGCTCTATCTTTCCCAGTCATTGCAATGTTCATTAATTCAAAACCAATGTACACCGACATATAAATTATTATATATTAAGGTTATACAAACCCCTTGAGTGTCCGCCGATTATAAAAAAAAAATATGTCTGTGGGATAAGGATGCCTTATGTATGGGTTTCTGATAAAAACTTGGTCTATGTTCAATTACCCGTGACGGAAAATATGTCTCAAAACAAATTAAACCTATGGAGTTATCACATCTTTTAGAATAATTAGTTTTTAATCTGGTTATACCTAACAAAATTTTTTTGGCGGTAGATATATTATTGATTGTTATTGAATTTTTTAATATAACTGAGCATGAAATTGCGAGTCTAAAAATGTGCTTCAGAGACTTAAAGCAGGTCTTTAGTCAAAGATAACAAGTGTAGGTACAATTTTATATATGTTATGTCTATTTACGGAAATATATGTTTTCATAATTTTGCCTGCACTAAAGAAATGATGACTATCCTCAGAATGTTTGAGCTAATAAAGTAATAAAGCGTAAGCTGGAGAGCTTTTAAAAATAGATACCATTGAAAATTGGTTTTGAATGTCTGAATGGGAGGGAAAATTTAGCTGGGTAAAGAAATTCACATTCGTGTTGTGTGGCTAAAGGAAGAATCTCTGAACTTTTAAGTTACTTCTGAAGTTGGGCACAAGAGTTAACTGATGTGCATTCTCTGAAGCACGAGTATAATGGTTGAACAGTTTTTCTGTTTCACTAGAACACTGTTAATAAAAATGGCGATAAAATAATAAGATACGAGTATATGAAACATTGTTCCGGTGCTCGAGAGATGCAAATGTTTTCTATTACTGTTCGATTTATGAAGCTCTTTTTTAGTTTCTTAGTGTGCTATAGTATCACCTGCCCGAATATGCCATTTGTTCACACGTTTGGATGAGTATAAGCTTTATAGATTACAGTTGGATCAGTGTATGGATAGTGGAATATGTGTTTGTTTTTGCTTTAGCGACAGGAGATAGCTTTGTGTTTTCGTCAGTTCTAAGCAATTTTTGATTCTCCATTCGACATCAAATCCTAAGGACAATGACGTGAATTTAAAACGAATATCAAACGCTGAAGGAAATCATCAAAAAAATAAAAAAAAAATTTATTTAAGAAATTACTGTACTCTACACTTTCTCATTATCGGCATAATGGATTTGACAAAATTTTTGATACAAAAGCTTCCAAAAAGTTTAAAAACATTGCATATCAAAGCTTAAAAATTTATTGGAAACCAAATTTTTTTTTTTCAATTCGATATTCGAAAGTGGTATACTATTTTTTTTAATCTAATTTTTACAAACTTAAAATGAAGTACAAAAATATATAAGAACTTATTTTCGTAAGAAACTACAAAGATTTATAATTTATGTTCTGGTACTTTTGGACACATAACTCTGCCAGTTCGTAGATACCCTAAACCTTCTCTACCGATTCCGAATCGCTAATGAGCAGAATTTTTTCATGACAAGATATACTTTTGAAGGATTTGGCACTTCTTCGCAAGAGGCCGAAGACCCCTGAAAAACATTTTTGCGGCGGCTGAGCATCAAACCCAAGACTTAACTTAACCCTTTTCAAAAACTTATTTATTTTAATATTGATGATGAGGTGTGACCTTCAACAAAATATAAAAAACAAATGAAGCTTTTTATTCTTTAGAAGCAATAATTATTCTTTTAAGCAAAATTCATAAAAATTCAATAAAACAACTTTATAACTCTCCATACAGCACCTAAAAATATACTTTATTCACTTTAATTTAATCTTATTCTATTTTTATTTCAGAGTGAAACAATACAGCTAGTGGAATATCATGCACAACAGGCAACACTGCACATAGACAAGGGAGCTGATGAGCTAGAACAAGCGCACGTTCTCAAGAAGAAAACCCGAAAAGTAGGCACCAAAAATAATTAATTATTTTTAAGACAATAACTTTAATTTATTTCTTTTCAGAAAAAAATAATACTTATAGTGATATTATTAACAATTTTATTTATATTAATATTTGTGGCAGTATATTAATAGAGTTCATTTATAAAAGTGGGTTTGTTAGCTTTAATTTAAAATCCCGCCATTGTTATCTTCATTTATAGCTATACAACAAGAGTATTTTTAGAATATAATATTTTCAAATTGGAATGGAAAATCATGATTTAAATTAAAACTAAAAATATATTTCCTCATTTATTTTTAATATGCATTCCTACACAATTTATATTTAATTCAATTTTTCTTGAATTTGTATTTAAACTCAAGTTGGTTAATAGTTTTATTTTTATATTTGTAATTGTTGCCAAAATATCAAGATACCTATTTATTCCTCTAAAATAGACAATAAAATTTTCTTATAGACCATTTTGATGATAGTAAAATGGATTAAGATACAAATTTTTAAAAATAAATTGAAACCTTTTTTGATATTAAAAGTAACATTTCTAATCAAGTTGAAGAAATCAAGGGTGGGTAAGTTTGCAATCTAGTGATTCCTAGATATATAACATCTTGATATCGATTACTTCTCCAGCTTACCTAATAGGTTTCATGTGCGTCAGGAGTCGTTTCTTAGTGCAAATGGTATGATTGTTGTCTTTGTAGGATTTCTGTTTAATCCTACTGACAGGCAACATTTCCTAGTAAATATAAGTCCTCTTTTGGTTATAGCACATAGAGTTTCTTGAAACTTACCTAAAGCTATTTTAACAATATCTTCAACAAGGACCAATGCCGCGTATACCTTGAGAAGTAAGACTTTGTACTACTTAATCTACTACGACACTCCCCAGCAAGGGTGATAGAACCCCTCCCTGAGGGCAGTTTCTTATTGTGATGATTTACTCGACACTTTGTACTGCTTCCGTCGTTCATCTCATCATCTGTCAAGCATTTCACCTAACGAGATGGATCGTTATAGTGCTGCCATCAAAGCCATTTTATAAATGTATTTGATTAAATGTTTGTTGTTTATAAGGAGTCTTCCTATATCTATACGATTTTCAGTTTGAAGGTCACGTGTGATGAAACTTAACGATTTTGAATAAATGTTTCAGCCAAAATACTATAGTATTTGCTGTTTCTTCCAGGGTTATACAACCATTATTTCGCATTCGAAGGGGAGGAATATTTTAGCCTTTATTTTGTATTATCTTGGTAACTTTCTAAAATGGGTTCGATCGTTCATAAAAACCAAGATTTCATTTTGATCCGGAATGCTTAGGATTTTAATATTAGTTTAAAATATTTCTTTACCTAATGAATGACGAATTTAATTCCTTCTCTTAGAATTTCGCAAACGAATCACTTGTAAAATATTTTCCAGCACCGGTTGAAAGTTTGAGATAGTCACATTGAGTTTTAAAATAGATACCTAAGCGACTCGCTTAATTGTTTTGTTTGTTCAAATACATATGTATGTATGTATGTATGTATGTATGTAAATTGTACATATGTATATTATTAAAACGTGTCTATCTGTTCTCATTGTTCTTATGTAAGTAAATATATGCAGGTATATATCTTGTAATTATTATGCAGTCGTCTTAAAAAGATGCCAGGCAAATCAATTGAAGTAAATATTTTGATATACATACATATGTATGTACATATCAGGCACGAGGCGTGTCTTTTTCGATAGCGGAAGCACTGAACATTAAACCAAAACTGAAAGACCTTTGAGATCCAACCTTTTAAATTCCACTTAATGATAATACACATAAAATAATATACATAAATAATATATTCCAGTAAAGTCTAATTAAAAAAAGAGCTTGATGCCTTGCGCAAGGATTTATCCTTTTTCTTTTAAGGCAAAATTATCTAAGTATACGATTTGATGAGAACTAAGCTACGAGTATAGATAACCTTTCTTGTCCACATTTATTTCTAAAAAAATATTTAATTCTCTTAAAACATGAATATGATCTCTCTACAGATGCCATTATTACGGGATATTAAAATAACCTTTAGTTATATTTCTACTGGAATGTCAAGAAACCTCAGATATGAATATTAGAAATACTATTTTTGACCACTTTTTTTTAAAATAACAAAAAATAAAAAGAAAACAGGTGGATTGTATTTATCGCCACGAAAATAATTAAAAAACTACAACCTTTTAAATTCATATTTGTTTGTTTTCTGAAGTTATGAATTGCACCTAAATTTGCACACACATTACATTAAAATAAAACTTTTCTACCCCTTTTGTCCATGAAATTAAACTCATTATCAGTTTGAGACAATAAGAAACTCAATAAATACATCTTTGTTTTTCTATCTATCTCTTGTAGGAAATTCTCGTAATGCATTCACTCAACTCATTCTTCACACATTGGGCAAAAGGCAAGAAACGAGACAAAATTATTTTGACTTTGGGTTGAGATCTAAGTTATGTATGCGAAATAATGGAATGCCCAGCTGTTGTGCATTCTATATTGTTTGAGAATCATTGTTGTTTGAGCATTTCGTGAATATTGGTGAGTTGTAGGTATAATTTTCAGTTGACTTGGAGTGGAAAGGTATTTTGAAATTGAGTTAATGAGGCGATTATAAGGAATGCATAGCTGTTAAGCATTTTAGCAAGAACTTTCATGAGATTGAGCATTTATAAATAATGGAGTGATGTTGAGCATTCTCAGTTGGTTTGAAGAGTGGCATTTTAAGTTGTAATAACCAACCAGAGAGATCTTGATTTCCTTTAGTAATTTTAGTAAAAGATGATAATGTTGTCATAATGATGTTGGAATGTAATTTACAGAGTAAATGAAGATTCATTAATAGATACAAATAATATAATAAAAATAATAATACAATTTGGAATTTTGAATTTAATTCCTTGCTAGGTACGATTTTTTCAAATGGTTCAACGGAAGCACTCATTCCACTCAATATATGGACGCTTCGTCCCTGGTACATATGTAATATGAAATCAATTCATTAAGTGATATTTAAAAAGTGTAAAGTACTTTTGAGTGTATGCTTGCTGCTCTCAGCGTGCGTTAAGCTAGAGGTTGTAAAATTTATACAACACGTCACAATACAAACTACCTCAGGCTCGATGCACATAAAAGCCTTTATATTCACAAAAGCACCAACAATGTCAATATTATGTCTCATTTGCTTAGAATAACTAATTTTTATTTTTTAGGATACTGCTAACTTCTTTCGACTGTGAAGTTTTCAAATGTATGTATCAGTATGCCGACTTTGGCATCAATCGATTTATTTTTCGATTTAAAATCAATTTTACAAATCTAGAATTTTCGGCAGCTATATCCCCTCTTTACTAATATGAGTATAAGCACAGTTTGTTTGTTTAGTTTAATTTAAATGTTAAAATTATGTCTTAATATCAGTTTAAAATAATTCGGTAACAATTTTTTATATAAAAAGTGAGAGACATGAAATTAAACTAATACAACTACAAAACAAAAAAAATCACTTTTACCGATATCGATTTCGATTTTTCAAAGCGAAATTAAAAGATGTTAGCGATTTCGATTTTCTCAATTCGAGTTCTAGTTGTTGTTGTGTGAATTTATTATTTACTCGTATTATACATGAAAAATATCCCTTTATATTGGCTGCGAAATTCTTATGTGCGTCCAATCAATGCATGACTTCAGAAATATAATTTTTTTTCAAAAAAATAAATTTATATTTTCTTGTCTCTTCATTGGTCATTTCAAGTTGATTTAAACTTGGACAAATGTTATTCTCCAAATCAAAATCTTTGACATAGTACTTCGACCAAGATTGATATCAACATCTTTTCCAACTAATCTTTTCAAATTTCCTTCCGCAAAAATACGTAACACTACGGCCAGTTGCAAATAGGTAGGAATGTTAGTTTTACTGACTTGGAAGCACTGATGAAAAGACATGTTTATCAAGTCTGTACTAAGATGCGAATATTTTAGACACATACGCAGCGTCAGCAATTAATAACGGATTTGTATGATTTCCCAAAATTTTTCTTCCTTCTACATATTCAAGCTTGGTACGTTGTAATGCCGCTGGAAGTAATAAAGCACTCATTACAATATTTTATAGAATTACTTTTTTCAAAATTTACACACAAAATTTTAATAGCAGTCAAAAAACATAGATAGACATTAGACATAGGTACATAGGTACATTTATATTTGTCAACAGAGAAGTGACATAAGACAGCTGTTTTCAATTTCACCTAAAATGATTAGGAAATTATGAAAGCAAGTGAAATGAAGAACACTGAAAACAAATTCACTCGATTTGGAAATTCATTTTCAATTTCACTCGATTTTTGGAACCTGTCTGATAGTCTGAGTGCTTTCATAAATGCATGGTTACCTTGTTTGAATGCGATGTGACCATTTCCAGTTATGTATATACATAAACGTCATACACAAAATAATTGCACATATAAAGAGGGTTCCAATAGGGATTTCCAAAATTTGACAGATTATTGTGGGCATATTATAGAAGGTACATCTGTCACATTGGCTGTCATTTACTAAGTCTATCTTGTCAAATAGACGGAGAAAGTTATAGCGTTCAACACATGTGCAAATGATTAGAGCAACACACCTGGGTTGAAAAATTATATTCAGCGACGAGGCCAATTTCTGGATGTATCTTTTCGTCAACAAGGAAATTTGGGACGATAACAATCCAAATCAGATTCATCAAATTGTGATGCATCTTAAGAGATCACTGTTCGGTGTGGATTTTGGACTAGGTCCATACTTCTTTGAGATTGACGTTATCCAGACCATCACCTTCTCTTAGACCGAATTGGATGATATGGACACCGGCGATATTTGGTTTCTACAGAATACCGCTGCGCGCTAAAATCCGAGCCACAATGGACTTTTTGCACGAGAGATTTCCGAACATGGATATCTCACGCCTGGATGATAAGACTTGGCCTCAGAGATTGTGTGACTTGGCCTCCTTTGACTTTTATTGTGGGGTTTTATTGAGTCAGAGGCTTATGCCAAAATACCGTTTTAGATTTCACGTCCGTCGTCGCCCAGCGAAGCCGCGGTGAAAATATAAATAATGTTATAATCCATTTATAATGGTAAAAGCCTTCTAAATTAATAAATACAAATCAATAGTACCTCACTCACTCACTCCGAAGAATTAGTTTGATTTCATCAAAAAATGTCGAGACAATTGAAAAGATGATCAATCCCAAAATACAAAAAAAAAATATCTTTCATTATTTTAGAGTTATTTTTAAAGACAATGTGTAGTGAAATAGCCAGTTTTCTTTATCTACCCTTAAAACACCATTAAAAAGATGTGGCTCGCTCATAATAAGTTCCAAACAAATTAACTTATATGCAGACCCAGCCGAGACATAATAGGAATAGTTGCACCATGCACTAGACACTGGCCAATAGGGGAACATGCAGCGAAACTTAGCATTCCTTATAATATTCATTGTCGTAGTTGGGGGGTTCATCAAGAAAAGGAAGGAAAAGTCATTCATTCCCTCTGTAAATGTCCTGCTCTGACCAGAATAAGAGCCCAACTATTCAGAAAGTTACTCCTCGATTACCTTAATTAAATATTTGAACTGAAGAGCAACGACTTGATTTTATTTCTTAAGGCGCCAAAGTGACGCTGAGAAGAACCTCGACAAATTCTGAAACGGATACTCCTCGATCTTAAGTCCGAGTGCTAGGGAACTTGAGGTAGAGAGGAGCTCATGAAGCCCTCATCATACCTCATTAAATTCGCATGTCAAACGAGTTTATGGTATTAAAACTCTGCACTTCCATAAAGTAGCAGTTTAAAATATATACTCCCAACAGGAAACTTATGAACCAAGCAAGTAATAATATTTGGATTTATTTTCAACTTAATGAATACACATTCTTCACTGGCTAGAGTAGTTATATCATTGAATTGTTCAGCTTTAAAAAGATATGAACTTTATCTAGACATATTGGCGCAAAATTTTAAAGAGTTCTCGTTTAAGCAATAAAACCGGCTCTACTTAACGCAGTCGTTTTGCTTGGAGACTTTGTCTAACTTTTTCATAATTTTGACCACGTTAGACAACTCTTCTAACTAATGTGGGTTTTACAACAGAACCTAAGCGAATTTGCGTTGAACAACCCTAATTTGACAGATACATAACTCACACAACTACAAAAACACAAAAAAAAAAAAGTAAAAAGAACAGCCAACTTCAAACCAAATAGTTTTTCGCCGAAAAGAGTACATTTTACATACTACCTTGGTACAGATTTTGATTGTTTATAAAGTATTTACATTATTTTAAATGGAAATAAAGTATAAATCGCAAATTCACAGCATAAAAACTCAATTTGTTGTTGCAAGGTGCAGATTCATTAAGCTATACTCGTCTCGGCATGCATACATAAGATTATGTACATTTGTTGTATGTACAGATTTGTTAATCGTAGAGCGCTTTCGTACGATTGTTTCGCATTTATAATATTCAGTAATTCAGTCTTTTTACAAAGAACACCTTCAAAAAATCGAATAAAACATCAGTAAACATTTTTTCTTCGATTTGCTGCGGTATGAAATGACCATTGTCAATATGGATAAAGTATACTTTTAAAAGATAAACTAGCTATTTGCTGCTGTTAAAGTAAGACGAGCTCTTTAACGTTAAAGTATAGCTTATGTCCTTTAAAATTAACAAAAAGTCGGTTCTCTTTTTATAATCAATATTTAGAGTCGACTCCCATTCTAAAATTGATTTAGAGTATGTTTTAAATGTTTAAAATTTTGCGCCATTATAATTTAGAAGATTTGAGATTTCGTCTATAGAGCAACCGATATTTGCTTTTGATTTCTCTGGCCTATTGTTGCTTTTATTGGATTACCTTGAACTGAACGATGACGCTGGAGAAATTGGTTCATGGTGAATTTCACGTTCCTGATCTTGGCCCTCGATTTCGGTGTAAAAAGATTTGTGTGCCTCATTACAATTAGCAAATTGCTCTATGGGCATTCAAAAATTCACCAAATAATCGATGGAATCTCTAAAGATCTTTAAATCTTTAAAATCTAATGGAAATCGCTTAGCTATAAAAAATGCTTAATGTTAAACTTAATGAAACACAATGCACAACAATTGAATCAGAAAATATTCCAGGACATGACCTTTCTTCATATGTGGAAAACTAAGCGTATCTACCTCTTGCTGAACACACATCAGAAGCTCCTCAACCACCATAATTCAAAAAATTACTTTGAAGGTTCTATGAGTTAAGTATGATGGATCATTGAATTTTTCACGACAAATTCGAAAGCACTTTACCTAATTCATCATCCTTAAAAGCTGAAATGATTACCTCTGATGAATAGAGATGGGGGAGGTCTAAACATCTAATCAACCAAGGATGCTGTGAAAACGTAGCTATTCACCACCACTCTTGGTAGAAATAAGTCAATTCGCAGTGCAAGTGTTATATACAGGATGACGACGACA
The DNA here is from genome assembly GCA_963931855.1 of Philhelius festivus. Lineage (NCBI taxonomy): Eukaryota > Metazoa > Arthropoda > Insecta > Diptera > Syrphidae > Philhelius > Philhelius festivus. Next base: position 2,619,613 of record OZ007556.1, on the reverse strand, counting down.
TCACATAAGGATCGAAGTAGCTCAACGATTTCCTCCATCAACATAGTATCATCGTCATCTAATTCCTTTGGAAAAAAAAACACACACTCACACATCCAAACTGCAGGAGTAGGATACTGAAAAGATGACTCTAACTGCCTGGATACTGCACTACAAGTAAACTCCAATGTAATGTTAAACACATGTAAAAAAAAAAGTGTACCCGTCGTAGAAATATAAAATCAAGTTTGTGTTCTGTGAACTTGCTCTTAGAGTTAATGGGTGGCATGGGAAATTAAGTTTAGTTTTACTCTACCTAATTTTTTTGTTTTCAAATTTATAACTTTATAAAGGAAAATTATTTGTGTTTGTTTTACTTTGACAAATCCACTTAGGATATAAGATCAAATAGTTATTTTTTTTGGTGAAAATTTGTAAAAGGCTACCAAGAAGTTTGGGACCGCACGAAAATCACTAAGATCAGAACCAATATATATGAAAGATTGGTACATGATTTTTTTTAACTTAAAATCACATTGAGTGAAATCTAAACTTTAAATACTTACCAATAGCTTTTAGAACATCAGTCTCCGAACATTGTCTAGTACCTTTAAGACGATTTCAATAATGAAAATGGTTTGACTTGTGTGTTACACCATGTTCCTTCTATTTGAAGGTCATGATGTAGATCGCTATTTCTTATGAACCAAGGGGCATTTATTATTCCACGAGGGACTTTGTTTTGGAATTTTTGGATTGGTAGCTAATCCGATTGGGTGATCATCCTCCCCCGCACCATAAACCTCCGTCAAAACCCTAAGTCTCAGTCTCAAGTCAAAAAAAACTCAAATAGAAAGCACGGCACAGAAGTAACCGAAGTATACGTCCTAGAGACATTTCGTCACTTTGAAAAAGGAGATCAAGTGTTTGATCTTCATTTCCTAAAGTTCGTCATTGCTTTCAAAAAAGTCCTTTCTAATGATTGTGCTCTAAATTTGGCCAGAGCAGGGCATTTGCAGAGAGTATGAACGAATCTTTTCTTTTTCCGCTGGTCACTACAGCTATAACAGTGAGTGAGAGTGAGTGTTGTGAGGAATGCGTATATCAGAGTCGGGTTTTATTATATATGGACCAAATTTTTCTGAATATAAAGTAGTTAGTTAAACTGATTTACCTGCGGATTGATTGATTGATTTTGAGAAAAATTGAGAGAACATTGCCCTTCATAACTCATATTACTTTCCACAAGTGAGATATGATAGCCTGATCCTTGCCTGACCAAATCATTCTCATCAAATATCAATGCCACTATGGCCATTATGTCTCAAACCCCGATAAGAGTGACACTGAAGTTGATGGCAAGTTCATTCCGGTATTTCTGGACCAATTTGGAAGATGATGTACCAGTATAAATAACCGCCTGATTGCTTGTAATAGAAGCCGTATTTAAGTTCTCATTTGGAACTTGTTTAAAGACCTTGCATGCTTCCACAATTGCCAGTAATTCAAAAAAAAAAACAGTAGCAAAGTCGGATAGCCTTAAAGACCTTAATATATTCAGATTCTCAGAAAAGATTCCTGAACTGAAACTACACTTAATTTGTAAGCCATCAGTAAAGATAGTTGTGCCGAAGTCCTTCATCAAGATGTCATCAGCCCAGTCCTTTCTTTACCTTAAAATCTTTACTGATGCTCAATTTAAATAGGGCCGGAGGGGAGGCGGGGTAGACCTTAGTAGTCAGTGGGAGTGAAACACATTTCTATTTGAATCTACACCGTAATATTGCTGTGATTAAAAAGTTTGTCAATCCAAGAGTTAAGCTTAAAGCGATGCAGGATAATAGATTCAGGTGGTAAAAGATGCATAAAAACACTTTGGCCATGTGTTGGTCAAAATCTGCGAACGCCAGCAGCTCCTTATCGATGTAATATGCTTTGGTAAGAGAAGGCCACTACATAATCGAACCAAACCAAGGCTGAAGAGAACGAGAGTGTTTGGACGTCGAGTCGGGATAAAGTGAAAGGGTGTATCTTAGTTTTGGTGGTAAATATAATCAGTTCAGTTTTGCTAGTCTAAAACTTGAAGCCCAGTTAATAACTTCTTTTAAAACCGTTACTATACGATATCAGTTAACACAGGGGTTAAATTTTCTGACATTAATAGTACCAAATAATATGCATACGCAACCGCCCTCACGCCACATCTTTCAAATTTAATGAGAATTTTATCGATGACTAAAAGTCCTACAAGAGTGGACAGAACATCCGCCCTGGGGTGTTCAAAATTCCCTAGTTCTGCCGGGAAACGTCCCAATATAGTTTGTACTGAAGGAACAAATGCCAAACCTTGTCTAAGACTTAAGCAACATCTTAGAATACAGCTGAACATAGCTGTTTTGATGCTTCGGAATTAGACTTCTTTCTTCTATGATTTGGTTAAACCTTTTTGAAGCAGTTTCTCGAAAACTTTTGCCAAGATTGGTATAAGCGAATCTTTGGTTGGTGGCTTACCATGCTTAGATATAATAATGACTTCTACAATTTTCAAATTATATGGCACATAGGTAAGACTGAGAGGCATGCATATACGAGTATTATGAATTGGAGTTGTTTTTAAGACTATTAAAGGCCACTATTTCAAAAACCTGAGTAGTTATTAGATCGAACTCTGATGATTTTTTTGTTAAATACCGTGTTGACGCATGGTTTCTACGTCTTTGAATTCCATATTCGTGGCTTATATCAACTAACTGTATGTCATCAGTGGCTGCAACTGCTGACAATGTCTTCGCAAGATGTTCAACGAAGAGGACAGCCTTCCGTTTTGGATATCCGATCCGATTTCTATCTTGAGATTTTATAGTCGGATTATGTGTCTGCGTTATTTTTAGAAACTTGGCTGCTTTACATAAGGAGTATTCTGTAGAAGCATCAATGGTCAAACTTTTCAGAAATCTATTGGATGATTTTTGAATTCACTAATTATTTTTTTAGTTCATTGTTAAGACCGTTGAATGCAGTCTTAGCGCCTGGGTATTTCGTTTTTTGCAATATTTCTCGAACTCTTCTTCTTTAGAATATCAGCTCCTTTATTTCGACAGGATATTTTATTTTAGTTTATCTGCATATTGAAATAATTGGAGTCCTTTCTTCTGCAGCCTGTTTCAAAATAAATAAAAAAATTTGGTGGTGCAACAGCTCGGAGTGAACCAGTGACTTACAACTCTCAACCATTCCTGGGTGCGTGTTACCAGGAACGGAGGGGACCTACAATTTTCTGCCGATTCCGAACGGCTAATGAGCAGCACTTTTCATGACAAGAGATACTCTTGGAGAATTTGTCAATTCCCCGCAAGAGGCAGTACACACCTGAAAAAAACTTTCTTGCAGCGGCTGAGAATGGAACTCGAAACCTTCCGCATGACAGTCCAACGCACTAACCATTATGCCAAGCGGTACTGCCTACTTCACATCAGAAATAAATTGTTCAGTTGTTTCCATAGGGGACCGGAGGATACTTCAAGCTTATTTCTGAATTCGTTGCATTTTCTTCTTGTATTCACAAGCTTAGGATTAGTTTTTTCTATTATTTCTACCTCACTCAGTGACAAAATTATTGGAGTGTGATCTAACGATAAATCGAAATTACCTTCGACACTACATATTTTTTTTTTTAATAATTTTAGCTTCGAAAAAGTCAACAAGCCCTTGTATTTTGTAAGAATCATCAGATTGCCAGTGTTGGCAAAACAGCAGAATAGAATTCACAATTATTGTATTTGCAGCCGGTTTCAAACAGTATGAACCTAGATAGCCATATTATGGTTTGCTAAGCATTGAAGTCGCCAACAACAAGAAAGTTATTGGCTACCCAACATAGGAATTGTACATTGTCTTCTTTTTGTCATCTTAAGCTCTTTCTTCTTTTTACCAAAACTAATTGTTGAGTAAGTAGGTGTGACATCATCCTATACGAAATACCTGCAGCGATACGTAGGAAAATTTTAATCAAAATCTTTAAAGCAATTTTTGAGAATGAGTTCACTTTAAATAAATTTTTTTATGAATCCATAACATGTCGCAAGTTGAAAAGAAAAAAATAACAAATTACGATTTATGTATACGTACCTGCAGGAAGTAGGCAGGTAGGGATACACGATGATGATGATGGCGGAAAAGTTTATGCAAAATGAATACAATTTGCCGGGAATCCTTTGGGATAAAATGACTAACAGGCACAGCAGAGTTGTTTTACATTCATCAGATGATTCTTCAAAAGATAATAAATACGTGTCTGATGAAGATTGGCAGTTAATTAATTTGTAATGATATAAATCGCTGGGTAAATAGTTATTTGATATTTCATGTTAAGGCAAGATAAGACGGGGGAGTTTCGAATTTCCAAAGTAAGTCTTTGAGTATTAAACTTGTCCTCCTGAGAATGAAAAATTGAAAACAATAAAAATATGTTGTCGTGTATCTGTGTATGTAGATATACGAGGAGGTATGTTTTTGTTTAAGATTGAAAAGGTGGTTCTTTAAGTTAAAACGAAGTTTTAAGGATTTTATCTGTTAAAGGCTTTAAGTTCATGTGACTTTTATCCCCCTCAATGGCAACAAATGCAAATAGCAGTGGTATGAAGCCAAATTCCAATGTAATTTGATTCGAACAGGAATGAAAACAGGGTATCAAAGAAATACCTTTGCAGAAGGCTAAGAAGCAACGAAAAAAAAGTGAAGTTTAATATTTGAATGCACTTTTCTTAAAAGCCTAGAAGTTGTACAAGGAACTGATCCTCGGCCTACTTGTGCACGTATAACAAACCCCATTCCCATATATGGGAACGGGAAGTTCGAAAAAATAGTATGCCATCTAAGGAAACGCGAATTGTAGGTCAGATAGTTTTAAAATTGGGGAGGTATAGACGTAGTTTAATTTATTTTTTTTTTTTACCAATCACTGAAACTAACTGATGTGTGATTATTCACGAATCTTTCAGTTCACATACAATTTTTAAAATATCCCAAAAAAAGGGGCTTATCACCTCTAATGATAACCTTGACAAAAATTAAAAGCTTATACATATTTTGACCAATTACTGACCTCTTATGACCAATTAGTGACCATTCTTATCGGATATTCCCTATCTGAATTCCGGACCTATTATATGCCTGCCAATTTTTGCTGTAGGATGTCAAAGTAATTTTTCGACTTGTAAGAGAAATACAACAGATGCTTTATTGATAACTTGCAAATAAATTCTAAGACTAAGACACCAACATCTCCAAGCTGTTTATATATTTTTCATCGAATTTATTCCTTAAAAACAAGGTGCTTGTTAAGCTAGTAAAGAATATTAATACATCAAGCTGCTCTTATTTCGTTTCCTGCACAATTTGGATGGAGATATTTTATAAAATATTACTTTTCCCTTTGACTTCTTTCTAATGATTTATGTAAATATTTGAATAAAAACAAAATTTTATTTAAATCTCGTCCCCATTTTTATCCGAAACAGTCCAGTGTTAGGTAGGACATTATAGACAGAGGAAAATACCTACCCAAGTCTGCCCCTCCATGTCATCTTGAAGAAAAAAAAATTAAATTAAATTTATGAAAATGATGGAAACGATTCCATTGATCTGGCCCTCTGCAAATGCCACACTGTGACTGTGTGTATATAAAAAAATTGAGAGGAAAAACTTTATAAAAACTTAAAAAAAAAAACGAAAAATGAATATAAAAAAAAGTTGACAAGCCAAATTTTCAATAATCTAATTCAATTTCGAAAATGCATCTACAAGATACGCGCGCAGTAGAATTGAAGCTCATTTGAAAATCAATTTCATCGCTGCCATCGCCATAGCCATGGCAAGGGATGATTCATTCCACGACGAATTGAAATGGCTTTGTCATTGCCATCAACCCACACACTAGGCCCCAGTCTTTCCGGTCTGGTTTGACATCCAGCAGCAGCAAAAGCAAACTCATGGACGAAATAGATTGTTCTTTGCAGATATAGATACTCATACATAAAATGAAATATATTTACCTACATACAGTTATATGAAGTGGGTATGCATATTACACTCCGGTTGTTGTTATAGATGTGGCATTTTTAAACAACTTTTTTCGCAGGTTCAAAACAGAATAATTAGAAAACCTTAACCCATTTTCGGCTTACGTTTCAAAAACGGAATTTTTTAAATGTTTACATCTGGAATTTAAATGATGATAAATTTAAATGAACTAAATAGTGATTTTGCGATTAGATGTCATATACCTATGTATGCACAAAATCTTGAAACGAACTTAAGGAAAGAATAATTACAATACAAATAAGGACTGCATCTAGGCGTTTATGGTCAAAAGCTAAAGTTTGAACCTTGCTTGCAATTTAGCCCGAAAATCGACCTTTAAACATCTAAGGAAGCTCATAAAATTTAATATTGAGATGTTCCAAATTAAATACACTATACTGCTAAAAATGCATCAATGCAAAAAGAAAAAAGGAAAATGTAATCAGAATATCAGAATATTGTTAAGCAACTGCATCAAAGGTCCAACTCTTTTAAACTGCCGAAATATCGGTTTCAGTGGCAAGAGATTGACATTAGGATTGCTTGATTTGGTCTACTGTGATTGCAATCAATTAATCTTTTTGGTGAACGGGTCACAAAGACCGAATCAATCGCGATTTACACAGCTCTATGACGGTGTTGAAGAGATGGGAATGAATCTCATGATAGCTCTGTTTTCTATCAGTTTTAACGATCTGTTCTGAATTCTATCCAATAAGTGGAGAGAAGTTTGAACTGCACCTGCCCAAAGATGTGAGTTGTACTTGAGTTTTGGACGTATAAACGCCTTATAAATGGTAGTCAGATCAGAAGGTGTGAAAAATTGCTTACATCGATATAGAAATCCTTAACATTCAGCAAGCAGCATTTTTGGCGGTTTCTAGAATGTGATTATTTCAACCGAAGATCGTTGTTGACTTGACACACATCCCGAGTACTGAGAGCTTTTTGGTTTCTTCGATGCTTCTTCGATGCAAGTGCCATTCAAGAAAAATGGCATTTCGGGGACATTTTGCTTCAACGACAATAGATAGCATTGAGTTTTCGAAGCATTAAACTCCACACGGTTTATGCCCCATTTAACAATGCTGTAAAGATCGGAGTTTAATGAGCTTATCATATGATACCATTGCAATTCCACTTCTGAAGAAGATGGACGTGAATTTAAGAAAGAGTATGAGAAGCTGAGAGTATAGAGTCGTTGACAAAACAATTAAGTGTTACAAAACAAGTTGTATTGGACGGTTTCAAGTCTGCCCTAGGGCTTCCCTTTGTCTTCGACTCCCTTCCTAATATTCATCAATGATCTTGTGTCTGAAACTTCCAATTTATTACATTGTTTTGCTGCTTAGATTGTTCAGCTTCTCCCATTCGTTTTCATGTTCATCGGGAGCGTTTGAAAAGCTCATTAAATTCTGATCTCAAGCCACCTTCACGTCGCTATCCATTAGCGACAATTGGATTGCGGAAACGAAACAGCTTTCAGTTTTCGGTTTGTGTATCACAGACAACATTTCAACGTCTCTAAAAGCGCTTCCTAGTGTTTCACCCCTTCTGATCTGATTGTAATCTATAAGGACTATATTTGTCCAAGGCTTGAGTACAATTCCCATATTTGGGTAGGTGCTTCAATGACGCATTTTAGTCTCCTGGATAGGAGAAAGAAAGCGCTTTAAAAATGATAGATGATAGAACTATAGCAGAAACATTTGAATCTCTCGAACACCGCCGTAATGTAACTTATCTTTAATTATTTTATTGTTATTTTTATGAACAGTGTTCTAATGAAACAGCTAGCTTCAATCCTCTTCTTAAACAACTCAACTGTGATACTCGCGCTTCAGGCAATACCTATCAGCTTACCCTTGAACCCAACATCGGACGTACTGTTAAATTCAGATATTCTTTCTTTAGTCGCACTACACGAACGTGGAATGCTTTACCTGGCTCAATATTTCCCTCTCATTACGATATTCAGTCCAGTCCAGAAGTTACCAATATAAATCGGTAACTTCTTTTAGATCCTCTACAAAATCTCCTAAGTGTTCACAAAGAGCTCAAACATTTTAAGGGTAATCATAAACCCTTTAATGCGTTCAAAATTACAAAAACAAAAAACAATAATATTAAATTCGGAAAATGAATTTTGAATCCAACTTTAATGATTTTCAGAATCTAAGGGAAAATTTACCAAAAATTTGTGATCTGTCAGAAGATAATGAGAAGATAATAAATATGTTCCCCTGATATCTTAGATTTTTTTAGAATAATGGTGATCTTCAATATTCTGCCAAATCCAAACGACTTACATGATAAGCGCTTGACTAAGACAAAAGATACTCCTAGAAGATTTATCACTTTTTCGCTAGAAATAATACGTTATCCTGAAAAACAATTTAGATGGAATAAGCTGGGCTTCGATTTCGCTTCTCCGTGGTGACAGTTAGACGCAAGTATTTCAGTAGTATATACAGTTTGGATTATAAGAACCTTCAGAAAAAAGCAATGCTAGGCCACGGACAAAATCTTGCAGCGTTAATGATTAGAATTTTAATTTTGGTTGGATATAGATCATATTGGATTTTTGTCAAAAAATCGATGTAAGATGATCTGATTATAACAAATTTAACAAAGGCCCTTACAGTCAACTGATAATTTCATGTGAGACCACCGGGACGAAACGCCAAATTGTGTGCACTAAAGGTCGAAAAAGCTATTTTGAATCAATACATTTTGTCCACAATATTTTTTAAACGATGTTAATAATTTCAATTGGAGAGAGTAGAACAAGTCGACAGGAATAGAGTATCCCTGCTCCTTAAGTAGTTTCTGCACCTATTTTCTATCTTTAAAATTAAATCTACTTCGTACGCTTAGGTTTATCTTGAAACCATTAATAAAAATCAATTGACCCTAATCAAGTTACACGCAGTGTCTATTTGAACTTCAGGGATTGCTGCAGCACAATGTTGGTATAAAGAATATTATCAATGGGAGTTGATCCATGTTTGCGAGGGGTGGGCTTGGTTGATTTTCAATTTGTTTTCCTTCATAATCTGCAGCATACTCGCTGGCTCTCACATACAGAAAGAATGAACTAGCGCAATCTTTTGAGAGGGCTGGACATCATCGTATCGGTTCGCTATCCTATACATTGCTGATGTCCTTTGCCATCGATAAGTACACAAGTTCCTTGTGCTGATGTTCAATAGTGAATATACGTGTTTTTTTTTTGTCTATCTACCGCCCCTACCATATCCCGTAAGGATTGTGAGTCACGATATGAGCATTCTCTCGGCCACCTATACGAGTTCCTGTTCAATAGAAAATTGTACTCAGTATTACTTGGTTTATTTTTTTTTTTCATTTCCACCAACAGCATCCAGAGAATAGAACAGACCACGGACCATAACCCAAACCGAGGTGTGCAAAATGCCTACTGGGCAACTGGATATCTGCACAAACAATAAGACGCAAACAAAAAATAAACTCCTGTTCGTTTAGCTAAGTTTCCCGAAATTACAGCTTTAATAAATTTTCCTTCAACAAGAGTTTTTAGAGAGAGAAGGAAACGCCTTTCGAAAACGGATGAGGAAACAGGAACGGAAGCAGATTTAATACTTTAAAGTTATTTGCATGATAACCGGTACAGGGCTACCGCACAATTCGATGAGCAAGCAACTTCTCCGAGAAGGTATCTACTTTTAAATAGTTCAAAGCAGTGGAAATCCTGATGCCTTTCCTATACAACTTTTGCCATAACTCTCCGTCCGAACTCTTCCAAGAACCGAGTACTTTTTGCCAACCCCAGAGTTGGTTTTTAGAATAATTTAACGTCCAAGACTTTATGCTTCGGACGATGGTCATGTACCAAACCACACCCAACCAGATGGTATTAACAAAGTTTCCAAGCCGACTGCTGAATGCCGGACTAAGACCGGCAAAGTCCGCCCTTACGCTCTGCTCTCAAATTCAATTAGTACTCGAATTATAAAGGGATTTTCCAATACCAATATCTATATATTCCCAGCCTCAGAGCTCAATGCCGCACGTTACAATTGGAATTCCTCACAAGGGCTAGGGTGGTGCAGATGCAGACGCACAGATGCCAGAAACCATGATCATAAAAAAAATTTGACATGTAGAGTGGTGAAATATTGCCGCCCGCCGCCACTTCCACGAATTGAAATTTGATTTAAATAGCCTTGTGAGTGAAGGTAAAGCGCAACTTTGTCGCTTTTGAAAAAGCCATTAACTTTCAGTTATCAGAAACTTTGTACGCCGCATGGGACACTCGCTCCTAAATGCCTAACCCACCTTTTCAAAACATTCTCCAGCTCTTCATCGCATCTCGTCTACATCTGCATCACACCGTCAAATAACTGGCGGTGTCAAAAGGTGTCCCCAGTCCCCATCCCAAATGAAAACCTTACTCCAACGTCCATGCAGCACTGCTGAACTTTTTCAACACTGGACGTCACCTCTTACCACCATTTCCACCCAAGCTACGTCCTGCTATTCACTAGATAGGTTTTGCGCTCTTTCACTTCTCGCATATCCATGACAAGGCTCTGTGCCCTGTGCACGCTTTAGGTTCGTCCTTGAGAGAGCGAGAAATCATAAATCATCGGTGAAGTGGGAAAACAACAAATTGACTGAACGTTTAATAAAAAAAATAACGGTATTTCAAAAAGTTTGTGCCTTTATGCAAATAAAATTTTAAATTAAATAAGATTAATTTCATTTCCAATTGTTCGAGATAGATATGGGGGCAACAGGGGCACCCTTGGGTTGTTGATATAGCGATATTATATAGGTATAGCTTGTTAGAACCTTAACCTCCCTCAATCCACCCCGCCTTCGTCTATATGAAGTTTCCCACTTAGATGTGGCCACACATTTAAAATTGAAAATCACTTTTCAAGTTAAAGTGTCCTCCCGCAGAGAGAAACTTTTAAAATCATGTCAGATTTCGGGGTGAGAAGTCAAATGGATTTTGCTAGGGGAAGAGTATGACAAGGTTTTAGCAAGTTGTTCTTTTTATTTTATTTTCTATTTAATGGATGACGATTTTAATTTTGGGGGTTAGGTCAAGATTTAGTTAGTTTGATTTATGCGTTGATTATATGGAATTTTTGAAACATGTTTTGTATATTGTCCATATCCGGAGGAGTCATACCGGCTAAGGTGCCTGACAAAAAGGCACACTCTCGACTCGTAGCAGGGAATGGTTCAGTAAATGGTATACAAGCTGGCTTATGTTTCTCAAACCGTTAGAAGCTTTTCTATACAAAATTTGATTAAAATCCCTTAGGATTATAGGATGGTATGTACGGTCATTAATATGTTAATTTAAAAAAAAAAATATTTAATTATAGATCGTAAGTAGGACTTGATGGCATTCCTGCAGAGCTTCTACAAGCGGCGCCAACGACATCGGGCGAACTCCTGCATCAACTCATAAAGAAAGCTTGGGTCTCCGAAGCTTTTCTGAATGAGTGTAAAAAGGGAATGATAGTCAAGTTCCCTAAAAAAGGAGACTTAACACAGTGCGAAAACTGGAGGGGGATTTGCGTCCTGCCTGCCGTTGCCAAAATATTAGCGAAAATAGTACTGGAACGCATCAGGCAACATCTAGAAGCCACACTCGATGCCGAACAAGCAGGTTTTCGCACTGGATCCCCATGCATTGATCATATCAATACTTTAAGGATCATAATTAAGCAGTACGTCGAATATCGATTACCACACCACCTGCTATTCACCGACTTTGAGAAGGCTTTCGATAGCGTCGATAGAGAATTTATCTGGCATGCTTTACGCAGGAGGCGTATCCCGGATAAATTAATAGCTATTATTAAGGCAACTTATGATGGATCCAAATGTCACGTTTTGCACGAACGGAGGCTGTCAGAAGAGTTTGAAGTCCAAAGTGGAGTCAGACAGGGCTGCATTCTGTCACCAATATTGTTTCTGTTGGTGATAAGCGATGTCCTGCGAGCGGCCTTGACGGGAAACGGAGGAATTCGATGGACTCTGACGTCTCACCTGAAACATCTTGACTATGACGGACGACGTATGCTTGCTCTCTCATAGGATCATGGATCTCCACCAAATGATAACAGGGGTGGAGAGAGAAGCAGAAATCGTGGGGCTGAAAATCAACTCCGGCAAAACAAAGACGATCAGCCTAGGAACCCAGTCATCTTCTCATATAAATATTTCTCAACAACCGGTAGAGAAAGTACAGAGCTTCCAATACCTTGGAAGTATCATCTCTACTGAACGTGGCACCGAACAAGACATCAGCAGTCGAATCGGGAAGGCAAAGGCTACTTTCGGTATGCTTAGAAATATACGGAGGAATAACTCTTTAAGCTTAAGAACCAAGCTACGGCTGTTTCGATCCAACGTCGAATCCGTGTTACTTTACGGTTGCAGCACTTGGAAAGTAACAGTAGGTGTCACTAAGAAGCTGTAACGTTCATTAGTAGATGTCTACGAAACATCCTTAGGATTTTCTGGCCCAATCGTATATCAAACGAAGAGCTCCTCAGGAAAATGGGTCAGGAACCTATTGACTCTATTATACGACGTCGAAAGTGGTAGTGGATCGGACACACGCTTCGAAAAGGCGACAACTGTGTTGCGGTGCATGCAATGCAGTGGAATCCGCTAACTCAAGAAGGAAGAAGAGCTGGACGACCGAGAAGCTCATGGAGAAGGACAGTCGAGGAGGAGTCAGCCCAACTAGGCAAGAGTTGGAGTGAGTTGCGACTAATATCCAGAAACCGAACACGATGGCGAGCTGGCGTTGTGGACGCCGCCGTATGCCCCACTAGGGGTCCCCCACGGACATAAAAGGTCAGAGGACCTAAGTAAGTAAGTAAGTGAGTTTTTCGAGAGAAAAAAAAAAATATTAAAATCGTAGAGCCGTTTTTTGAAAAAATTAAAAAAAAAATTTTGCGAAATGTTGGAAAAAATATTTAATTAAATTTGGAAAAACAAGATTCGTATGGCAGGTACTATTACTTTTGGTCTTAAAAAAAAGTGTGGGGGGTTAAAAATGTTATATACCAAGTTTAAGGAAAATCGACCTAGCCGTTTAGGCTGCAATCGAACAGACAGAGAGGTAGACAGACAGAACTTCGGGACCCACTTAGGTCTGGTCAAAATCTCGATTTCGATTTTTTTTACAAATTCATAACTTGCCATATAGTACCTTTAAGTCGCAGGCAAAAATGTTATATTTTTAAACATGGACTAAAGGTCATAAAAACTTTCAATTTGATTTTTAGTCAATAGAGTCCACAAAAACGAAAACAAAAACTATAAACACAATTTTTGTTGTCTTTATATTTTTTGTTTCCCTTCTTTTTAAACATGAATGTTATACAAAATTTTCATATCATAAGTTTTTTTTTAATAAAAATAATTCATAGATGTTTGCTAAGCTCTTGCTAAGTTGTTACTAAGCAATTCCAGAGGTTTGGCTATTCATAAATAAATTTAATCCTAAGTTCAGGGTTAGACCTGTTGTCTAACTTTAAACATAGGAAATGCTGTGTTTAAGTAGTTATTATCTAAGTAAAATGTCAAATTTGAGGTCCAAGGACTCTCAGAGCCCTTTGCAATGCAGCATTTGCTTTTGTTGTTGATTTAAATGTCATAATAGAATATTTGTTTGAGCATACGACACAAAATTTGCACTTTCTTTGACCCGTCAGTATTTGAAGGATAATTGTAGTAGAACACAGCCTTAACCTGGTGTTCTACTAAAAACTGCTGGGAAACTGAAAATTTTTGTGGATTAAAGGCCAATTTCTAGTAACGCCTTGGCATAATCACTAGACTGTCATGCAGAGGGTCCTCCAAGAATATCTCTTGTCATGAGACAACCTCATTAGCCGTTGGGAATCGCACATAGGAATGGTTGATAGTGATGTCACTAGGTTAAGTCTCTCTATGAGCCGTCATGGCCTTTAATTAATGTATTTATTTGTAAAGACCAGTTTCTCTGATATCATCTTTTAAAAAAGAGGTTTTGCTTTATTTTGGTCGGTCAACTTTTATTCCCTGGTTAACCTTTACTCCTACAAGTTCTCTTCAACTGCAGTCAAACTGATCTTATCCTATTTAACAGGTCGACAGCAAGCGGTGGAATTTCAAAAATCCCTGTCTAATTTTTTACCACTCGCAAGTGGAGTTCCCCAGGGATCCATTTTGGGACCACTATTATTTTTGCTCTATATAAATGAACTTCCTTCAGTTATACAGCACTGCTCCATACGCATGTATGCAGATGATGTTCAGATGTATGTAAGTTGTTCTTTAGGGCTTATCGAACATTTTTGCGTAAATGAAAATTTAGTAAAGATCGTACAGTGGTCACAAAACTTTGATCTAATACTCAATCCAAAAAAGACTAAGTGCCTAATGGTATCTAAAAATATTCTTGACCTTTCCTACTTTCCTCCAATAAACTTAAACGATTCTTCACTAGAATTTGTATAGTCGGCTAAGAACCTTGGAGTTGTTTTTAATAGAAACTTGTCATGGAAGGATCGCTTTAGTTCAGCCGCAATCCCTGGAGATAAAATATCTGAGACAACAACCTTCAGTCTCAGAACATCGTGCCACACATCTTTCCTATCCTTCTTTCTCTTCCGTAACTTCACGCCCGCGCTGTGTTGAAACATTTAAAGGGTAATCATAATCCCTTGAGCGCGGGTAGATTATAAAAAAAAAAAAAAAAAAAAAAAAAACAAAACATAAGCTATATAGTTAGCAAAACATATGGTGTGCTCCGTGCTTTATGGGCAACACAGCACTTCACTCCTACTAACATTCGCATATTGCTCGTCAAAAGTCTAGTAATTCCGCTACTGACTTACGGTTGTGAAATGTTCGGTATGTTAGATTATGATAGTAAAAGGAAAGTTAATGTTGCCTTCAATAGCACTGTGAGATATGTATATGGATTACGTCGTTACGATAGAGTATCTCACTTTGCCCCATCGATACTTAATATGACAATCAACAACTTCATGCATTTCCGCGCTATGGTCTTGTTTTCGGATGTTCTTTTAACCAATCAACCTTTAGATCTACTTAATGAACTACAATTACTTTCATCAAGCAGGAATAACCATTTAATTCTCCCTCGCTTTAATTGTTTAGTCTCCGAACGTCAGTTTTTTGTAAACTCAATTCGACAGTGGGATTCATTGCCTCGAGACATAAGAAGAATAAATAGCGTTGTTAAAATTAAAAACGAACTTAAACTTTATTTCCAAAACAACTAATTAAATTGGTAATTTTTCTTTAATCTGTAATTATTCTACTGAATTTTAAACATAACTTTGATAAAGTAGCGTTTAAGTTAAACCTTTTATTTAGCTTGCACTAGTTTATAAGATATTGTATCTTACTGTGTAAGTTTTCAAATTGAATAAATACTAAATACTAAAAAAATACTAAAATGTTTAAAAAATACTCTTTTCATATCACATAATAACAAATATTTCAGGTAAGCAAATATCGTTTCCGATGCAAGGTGTTGGAAACAAAATCACCTACGAGTATCTTACTCGTATCATCATTTTATGGAACGGTCCTACTGTGGGTCTCCAATTACGGGTAACCAAAACAACTTAATGTTCATAAAAACCTCGAATTTTTTGAACACGAAACCAAAAAAAACCTTCAGCTACGAGTATTGGGCAAGCAAACAAATTTGACCATCAAACTGTTCCATTTAATTAAGAATATTTTAGTGAAAATCATCAATTTGAACACACATCAATTGATGGTGAAGAAAATGAAATGAACATTTTTGTAAACTTATTTAAGTTTGTTTGAAAAATACAAATTTTTTTCGTCGATAGCTCCACATGAAATATTCCTCCCTACAAGTTTTTTTTATTTAAAAAGAAATCGATAACCGTGTTTGCAATGGAAATATAAAGTTGTCAGAAATAAATTGAAAGCAGTAGTGCGCAACAAATTGATTTGTCTGAGTGACATTTCGAATTCATTTGAGTTGATATCACATACAAATCAATCATCAATCACATGTGTATGTGTCAAAAGTGCGATGTAAGGCTAAATTATTTGCAAACGAAATTGTGCAACACTGTTTAACGGTTGATTAAGCACAAACCTATTAAGCGTGTATATTGTTGATATGTGTTTTCTTCAACGCCTGAACACCGTTCGATTGTATCTTTTTTTCCGTTTTCTGTAGTTCATGGCAGAGGGGCTGTGGTAGGTATTTGCTAATGGCCACTAATAGAGTGGACGTTTGTCTAAAGTATCAAACTAGGAAACCATTTGAAATGGCACGCCCCGCTGCACTCACTATGGCTAAGGACCTTCTTCGTCTGCACTTTTGCCCATATCGAAGTTGTTCAACTGCACCAACCTACACAACCGCCACCATCTTTGCCATTAACACTGTGGATTTTCGAATTTGTTGTAATTTTTCTTCTGCCCTTAGCTGTTGTACAAACGAATACACCGGGACTGAGTCCCTATCGTCGGTACTTTAAAGCGGGCAAAACGGCCCACAGCGATAAACTCCATAGGAAAAAGGTACACTTCTAAAGAGGAAATTTAAAGGATTCACCAGTCGACGACAATGGAAAACACAACTTCTATTCTATACCCACCTACGAAGACGCTCATAGGCAAATAGGAAACGGAACCAAAATGGATGGGACACCATCAACCAAGAGGATGACGGGCTATGGTGAGATGGAGATAGCTATGGCGATGGCGATGGCACACAACACTGCTAACTACTTGGAAATGCTAATTAAGACAAATTGCCGAGCATAAAATGAAGTTATTCAACTAATGGCGACTGGCAGGCACAGAGGTCGAAGGACATAGAGCGCACTAATTGTCAACGAAGTCAAAGCATAGCTCACACTAAGAGTATGTCTACACATTTATTTCTCTTCATTTAATTTCATTTCGCCATTGTGTTTGGCATTTCGTTCGAAGGGGTTTTTCGGTACAGTGGGCTAGGGGGCGCTGCCATCGAAGCCGCTATTCCATGGTGCTGCCACCAACTGTCATTTTGAAAGTTTTCCCATTTAATGGCTGTAAGTTTTACGAAACATCCAGCAAGCGCCACTGGCACAGGTAAGCGCAGGGCCGTTTGCTGGAATTTCATTTTTGAAGGGGTCAGTCAAAGTGTTTCAGAAAAGAGTAGAAGAGATCACTTTGTTTGCAAGCGTGTGTCGGTATGGGAAGCTTGTTTGGCTTTGACATTTTGGGTGATTTTAGTCTTCGATGGTTTAAGGGTCGTTCAATGTCCAAGGAAAGATTTTTTTTATTTTATTTTAAACTTACTAACCATATGCAACCTCTTTAAGCTAACCCTCGCTTTAACTACGCTTTTGCTTAAGGTAAGAGTGCAATTTGAGGGCTGTAATTGTTTTGCTGCAGCAATGAAACGAAAATGAATTTTATTTGGCATTGACATAACTTCTGATGAGTTTTCTGTTCTCGAGTGGTATTCTATGTTGTAACCCTTTTATTTAAGTTTACTTTTCAATAAAGGGGCATTCTTTGTATAGCATGCGACGACAACAACGACGACGGTGGGCGGTGGCGGATTGGCGTCAGAGTGGCATGGAGTGGCGAAGCAAGGATGATGTGAATTTATTAGTTTTGTTTTCGAAATAGGCAACTCAAGACTGTTGTTCAGAGGACGACTAAATGTTTGCAGTTTCGTTGATTAATGCTTGAAGAAGTTTTTTAGGCTGGGTTGTAGCTATGTCGTTTTTGTTGATAAAATGTTAACGGATTCCTTGACATTTAAGGCTAATGTCGGTAGTATAGTTAGTCCTTCGTCATTTGTGTTGAATTGAAGATGATTTTATGGGCGAATGGGTTGAGAATTTGTTTTTTAGAGGAGCAAAACAAATCTCTTGTGATTTTTCATCGGCAAAGTCACGAACGTTTATTTATGTGATGCAATGTCAAAATAGCTGAACAAGATCCATTTGAATCCTTTTTGACTTTGAATTAATATCTGTTCCCTTTTTTTGTTGGAGTGTTGAAACACTGATGATATATTTGCTGACACGTGTAGATTCATAGATTAGAACTGTCTTCTTAAGGTTATAAGAAGTTGATGGGATCAAAGGCAAAAGCTAGTTAGCAAGTAATATTGCTCAAGTTGAAGTTTATTTACATGACCCGTCAAATAAAGTATGACCAATCAGAATAGTCAGTATCTTTGTTTTCACATTTAAAATGGTAAAAATACAACTTCCCCAAAAATGCTGGGTAATTTCACATTAAGAAAATCAAAATAAATTTGTTTGGCCTACAGTCCATAAAAATTGACATTTCGTCCGGCGGTCCCACATGGACTCATCAGTTGACTGTCAATACGCAATTTTTGTTAGATTCAGTTCATGTTACATCGATTTCATGGACTATTGGCCAAAAAAAGGTGGTTTCAATCAATAATTAAACAATTCCAGTGATAATATCAGTATTTAAAGTTTGTATATTATAAAAACCTTCATATACAAATGTGAAATCTCCCATCTTATACAGCGGGGTGGGCCGTGGGATCTACACCACATACCACATCCCACGAACATAAAGTTGAATTGGAACGGTTTCACTAAAATGTACGAGTATCAAAGTGTAGTTAAAAAGAAAAGAAAGGAAAAGGAAATTGAAAATAGCCAAAAAATATTTTTGGGAATTTTCAATACTTTGCCAAATCACTAACAAATTTTAAGGGTGCTTTGTCATATTTTTGAGTTCTGGGGATTTACTTACGGCCCCTTCCACATACTTACTTATTTTTTAAGTAATTAACTAAAATTTTAAAGAGTAATATCTGTCGGACAGGCATTATGTCAGCGTATGTCATAATATAGGGTTGCCAGATTTTTCTTACACCTCGGCGGGAGAAATGGCTAAAATAATGAAAAATCCCGGGATTTCAACATATTGCCCGGTACAAAATAAAAAATCATTATATGCGTGTAGATCAAAATAAATAAATTCTTTTATTAATTACTAATTAAATGACTTTTTTGTCATTTGCAAATATTTTTCTTTTGTCAATTTTAATGATAGATGTCAGTTTGCAAAAATATATTCTTCGTTAAATGAGGTTTGTTTGATTGAAATTTTTAAAGCAATTTCTTAAAATTAAATTACAATGCAGCGTTGTTCCTTATCAATAAAAGATATTTAGGTACATTTAGGCATTATTTTGTGAGTTTGTCTCCTACATTCCTGGTAACACGTACGCACACAAATGCTCGGGAGCTGTAAGCTTATGGGTTATGCTCTCAGCTGGCCTTCAATTTATTTATTTTGTTTTAAAATGTGAGGGAAGAAATTAATTTTAGTTATTGTTATTGTTTAAGCTTCTTCAGAAAATCTTGTTTTTCATTCATACAGAAGATTGATAGTGAGTGTTAGTGTGAAAGAGAAGAAAGGTTCTAAGCAACTGTATACAAGGCTGAAGTTGAGTTTTTCAGAGTATAGAAGATTTTTTTACTTGCGACTTATAGGTACTATGAGGCAAGTTATGCATTCGGAAAAAAAATCGAACTCGAGATTTTGATCAAAGTTGACATTACGATAATAGCGAAGACCAAAAAAGTGGGTCTCGCAATTCTGTCTGTCTGTCTGTTCGACTACAGCTAAACGGCTCGGCCGATTTTCTTTAAACTTGGTAGATATGGGTTTTATTTTTTTTCCCCGGGATGTTTTTTGATTTGATTTTTAAGACCATAAATAACGGTACCTTCCATACGATTTTTTTTTCGAAATTTTATAAAAATTTTTTTTTCTCAAAAACTGTCCCACAGATTTAAAAATAAAAATTCATAAAATTTCATTTAGTTAAGCCTAGGTAATGAATGAAAAAAATGTCCAAAAAATTATTATTTTTGGTACCCCCCTTGGAACCATTTTTTTTGTTTTTGATTTTCTCAAAAACGGTACAACCGATTTTGATCATTTTTTTTATGTTAAGGTTCCCCAACAGTTTCAATATTATTGTCTTTTCAAATTTAAAAAAAAAAAATTTTCGAATTTTAAAAAAATTTTCAACATTTTTCAAGTTTCTTAAAATAATCTACAAGATATGAGAAAAACAATGTATTTTACCTAAAAATAACGGTACCCTCCATACAAATGTTAAAAAATGGTTTTCGAAAATCGTATTTTTCTCGAAAACGGTTCCGAGAATTTTGCTTAAATTTTTAGTATTTCGATTAATTTTTAAGATCTATAATTTAAACAAAAAATTTTGAAAACAAGACATTACTGACTGAACCTACCATAGAACGATTTTTTTAAATTTTGAATTTCTCATTATCGACATAACGGATTTTAATTAAATTTTTTATACAGATGCTTCTTAAAACTTTAAGAAACATTGCATTTCAAAACTAAAAAAAAAAAATATTTTTTGAATTTTTGAAAATAAAAATCATTTTTTTTTTTGGAAAATTCGATATATCAAAAATGGGTCAATATTTTTTTTGGAAATTTAATTTTCATTCGCACAATAATTAAAACCTAAAGTTGACGTACCAAGTTTTTTTTTTAAATATTTAAAAAAATTTATATATAAAACCTTATTTTATTAAGAAACCACTACAACGACTTATAATTTTTGTTCTTGCATAAATTCATATTTGCATAGCATTCTGTTTTGCAGCCACCTCGGCCCTCTTCTCTTTTTGTTGTTTATAAACGACATTCCTAACATATTTTTAAATTCAAAGTGCTTGATGTATGCGGATGATTTAAAAGTCTTTCGTTGCATAAAGTCTGAAGAGGATTGCTTACTTTTGCAAGATGATCTTGATAATTTATCGAATTGGTGTAGAAATAATTCCTTAAATCTAGACATTTCCAAATGTCAAAGTCTAACGTTTTACCGAAACCGCTCACCTATCAATTTTACGTATAAAATAAATCGCGAATCGCTTTCCATAATAACATCTAAAAAAGATCTTGGTGTAATTTTTGACAAAAAGCTCAACTTTTTAAATCACAGATTTTTTTGTTGCTAAAGGCAACTCAATGCTAGGTTTTATTTTGCGTAACTCTAAAGAGTTTTCTGATCCACATACATTGAAGTGCCTATACTTTGCCTTTGTGAGATCTAATCTTGAATACTGGAATGTAATTTGGAATCCTGCATATGCAGTTCACTCATCTAGAATTGAAAAAATCCAAAAACGTTTTACAAGAACTGTAGTAAAAAGACTCCATTGGGACATAGATATGCCTCCTTATAAAACGAGATGTAGTTTATTAGGCATTCTGCCTCTAAACACTCTAAGGAAGTTCTCAGCGATATTTTGGCAGATAATATTGATTGTTCTCAAATTTTATACTTAATTGGGTTTAATGCCCCTGCGAGAATGCTTCGAAACGAGTTGTTTTTTAATGTCCCATATCATAGAACTGTTTATGCTGCCAATGAACCAATATCTCGATGTTTAAGAGAAACGAATAAAGTTTGCAACTTGATCGACTTTAATCTAAGTAGATACTTATTCAAAACAAATCTTTTGTTAAATTTGAATAACTTTGCTGGTGGTAATGTTTAATTGTATATTATTATTATTTTATTTTGTTTATAAAAAATGTATCAAGTAATCACTAAAGTACTTACTGTAACTTTGTTTGATGAATAAACTAAACTAAACTACTAAAAGAATTTAAAAAATTATGATAATTTTATCCTTATGAACAGTTTTTTCTAATAACATTCGTTTTTAAAATTCCTAGTCTATTACATAGGAGCAAGTTCGTGCGACCCAGTCGTGCATTTTATTTTCTTGGCATACATATCGCCATGAAAATCGATATTAGTTTCTTGACGGATCGTAAATATGACAGAAGTTATTCTCTTTATCAAAGAAGGTTCGGCTGCTCTTAATTTCATGTTAAATCAACTTGATTTCTGCGGTAGATAGTTTTAAAGCAGTCAAGACAAGCGCTTCTTTGTTAGATTAAATATTTTATGTGGTCCAGCTGTTAAATCACGGTCTTCGATCACTGCCTTGTCGTTTTTTTCCTTACTAGTTGAGATGTTTTGAAAATTGTATTATTATAATTAAATTAAAGTATAAGCAAAACATTACCGTATGTATGTAATTCGTCGTCGTACATATATGTCTTCTACGATAAAAAAAAAATCGGAGAAGGCTGCGTTTAAAATTGACTTTGAACTTCTCTAACGACTCAAAAAAAATAAAAGTCTAAATGTTTCGAATATCTGGCTGAACACCAGAGTTGTAAAAGAATGCAATATTATGGTATTGCATTCCGAAAAGTCCCACTCATTCAACTGATTCTTCGGGAATGCAATAGAATTTATCATCTCATTCTTTTAACTTCATAAATCCATTCCCATTCTATTTTGAAGTCTTTAATAATGCAATCATCAAAAGCAGTCAAAAGACTTTAAATAAAAAGAATGCATTCTTTTTTTACTGCTTGCAGTCTTTGAAGTCTTTGAAAAGTCTTTTACATTCTTTGCAGTCTTAAAGTCTTTTAAATGCATTCAATGTATTGAAGTCTTTTTATTGCTTTAAAGTCTTATTACTAATTGAAGACTGCTTATGAAAGCCTTTCGACTACTGTGAACCGCCGTTGAAAATTATAGATTATAACAATTATTTTAAATCTCCATTTAAAGATTAAAATTATACCAAAACTGAAGCAAATTGTATATCAAATAAAAACAATATCTTATTGAGAGGCAATTTTATTTAAAATAAGATAACAGTACCTATTTTACAAAAGTTTTTTCGATCTTACTCTTAAAGAAAAAAAGCAATAAAGTTTCAAACGACCTAGAAAATAAAATGCACGATTGGGTCGCACGAACTTGCTCCTATGTATCAGACTAGGAATTTCAAAAACGGATGTTATTAAAGAAAATTGTTCATAAGGATAAAATAATTTTTTTTAATTCTTAAATTCTTTTAGTAGTAAGAGATTAAAACAAAATGCTATGCAATTATGAATTTATGAAAGAACAAAAATTATAAGTCGTTGTAGTGGTTCCTTAAAAAAATAAGCTTTTATGTACAAAATTTTCAAAACATTTTTAAGAAAAAATTTTGGTACGCCAACCTTAAGTTTTTATTATTGTACGAATAAGAGTCTAATTTCCAAAAAAAATACTCAGCCGTTCTTGAGATATTTTTTTTTTTATAATCTACACGCGCTCAAGAGATTATGATTACCCTTTAAATGTTTGAACACAGCGCGGGCGTGAAGTTACGGAAGAGAAAGAAGGATAGGAAAGATGTGTGGCACGATGTTCTGAGACTGAAGGTGGTTGTCTCAGATTTTTTATCTCCAGGGATGGCGGCTGAACTAAAGCGGAGAATGCCGTGTCTTATTTCTATGTCACTTATAATTCACATTATTTTATTCGTGTTCATCCTTGTTGGGCATACTAGTTTTAACTCAATTACATGTTGTTAGTGTTATGTCTGAACAACATGTAATGAGTAAACCAGCAACCCATTGATGACAATTTTAGAAGGTTTTTAATGGAATTAAAACGACATAGACGACGGCAGGGATCGAACCTGTGATAATGAGGTTCACAGGCACACATCCATCGCGCCACGATGATTTTTTCAAAAAAAAATGACGTTTTTTTTCTAAAAATTGAAAAAATATTTTTTGTTTTAAGTTTTGAAATGTAATGTTTTTTAAACTTTCTAGGAGCTTCTTTATAAAAAATTTCATCAAAATCCGTTACGCCGATAATGAGAAATTCAAAATTCGAAAAAATCGTTCTATGGTAGGTACAGTCAGTAATATCTAGATTTCAAATTTCTTTTTATTAAGTTATAGATCGTAAGAATTTATCAAAAAGTAAAAATTTGAACAAAATTCTCGGAACCGTTTTCTAGAAAAATACGATATTCGAAAACCATTTTTTAAAATTTGTATGGAAGGTACCGTTAGTTTTAGATAAAACAACATTTTTTTTCTCAAATCTTCTAGGTTATGTTAAGAAACTTTTATTTGTCAAGTTTGAAAAAAATCGATCTTGGGGTTTTCGATATATTGAGTTTCAAAAAAAAATTTTTGAATTTTTTTTTTAAATCCAAAAAATTAAAAATTGGAAATTTGAATATGTTATAATGTTAAAAATTTGGAGGAGCTTAAGCATAAAAAAAGTGATTTAAATCGGTGGTACCGTTTTCGAGAAAATCAAAAACAAAAAAAATGAACCCAGGGGGTCTACCAAAAATAACAATTTTTTTGAAAATCTTTTTCAACCATTAGTTAGTTTTAACGAAATGAAATTTTCCAAATTGTTTTTAAAAAATTCTGTAGGACAGTTTTCGAGAAAAAAAATATTTATAAAATTTCGAAAAAAAATCGTATGGTAGGTACCGTTATTTTTGGTCTTAAAAAAAAAGTGTGAGGGGAAAAAATTAAAACCCATATCTACCAAGTTTGAAGAAAATCGGCCGAGCCGTTTAGGCTGTATTCGAACCGACAGACAGACAGACAGACATACAGAATTGCGAGACCCACTTTTTCAGTATTCGCTATCATCGTAATGTCAACTTTGATCAAAATCTCGAGTTCGATTTTTTTTACGTACATACCTATGCATAACTTGCCTTATATTATCTACCTACATATATAAGTCGCAAGTAAAAACAGAGTAAGTGATTATATGTATTCTTAAATTAACAATAAACAAATAACTATTATTTAATTAAAATAAACAAAAATAATTCAAAAATCACAATTCACTTTTAAGAGCAACAATTTTTCGAAATTGGAGTCTGAAAGGGCTCCATGTCTAGGAGCGTTAAGCAAACCGGCAAAAGAAAAAAGCCTTTCTACTGCTGCGGAAGATGGAAGCGGTGTATTTATTTGGATAACACCATTCAGTGTTATTAAACAATTTTATAACAACAATAAAGTTTTAGAGAACATCTGTAAACTAATAATATCATTTATAAAGATATATAGTCATAAAGAAAAACTGTGCGAAAACCGTTTAACTCGTTCAATGACTTCTGTTTTGGTAAAATTTTGATTTTAAGTGGAGATTTAAAATGATTGCTGAAGTGTGCTACTTTTAACCGACTTGAAAGCAGTTAAAAAGCTTTCAACAGTAAAAAGGATTCAATCAATAAAAAGACTTCAAAGCCGTAAAAAGACTTCAATACATTGAATGCATTGAAAAGACTTTAAGAATGCAAAGAATGTAAAAGACTTTTGAAAGACTTCAAAGACTGCAAGCAGTCCAAAAAGAATGCATTCTTTTGATTTGAATTCATTTGACTGCTTCAGATGATTTTTAAATAAAAGACTGCAAAATTGACTGGGACTTTAGTTTGAAAGTCACAGTACTGAGGTTAAATCAAAAGACTTTAAAAAAATTCAATTGACTGCAATACTAAAAAGACTGCATTCTTTCACATCTCTGCTGAACACAATAGAATGCTGCAACTGGAGCTGCAGCTGCAACTGGAAGAGCTGTCAAAAAGTGTCGTACGTACTTTTTTTTATGTGCCCACAATGAGGCTGTACAGCTTTCATTGTTTTGTTGTCATTTGTTGGGTCAGGTGTTGAATCTTTGGCAAATTGTAAATATTTTAAGTAATTGAAACTATAAAATGGACACTGAAATTGAAGATTTTCGTCCATTATTTTAATTAAAATTTAACCACGAAATCACAATACAACAAAACAACACTTAAAATCACAGTCAGATATATAAAATTTGAAATGTCAAAAACGCTGCACGAAAAAGTTAAAAGTTCGCCAACTCTTGCAGCACCGACTGCAGTTGCGTTGTGTTGTGTTCGTAACATTGAATTTACGTGTATTGAATATTTTGACAGCTATTCCAATTGCAGCTCCAGTTGCAGCTCCGTCTCCATTGTGTTCAGCCAGTATAGCTCTAGCTCTGTATTTACTATCAGTATCTCCTTTAAATTCCGTCCCTATGTTTCTTATGCTGGCGCTGGCACTGCTCTTAAAATTTTAAGTGTAGTCAATACCTCTTTAGTTTGCGCATACTAAACAAATCACGATCTAGGTGGGATCTGGGGTAGGGCAGCACCATTTTTAAATACAACACGTTCTTCGAATTGACTTTTCGAAAAGTAGATTGTTACACCCGCATTGTGGCTTTGGTAATCGTCTTCAATTAAATTCAACGCAATTTACTTAAGAAATAACATTGCAACTTGTCCATGAAGCTTTGACTGTAGCGTGACTATAGTTTTCATGAACAAAAAAATAGGCATCCAGTGACAAGAACGTACACCACTTCATGATCAAGTGGCTTTAGTTCTTGAGTAATCTTCTTCTTATAAGGGTACAGGCCAAGTCTTTTTTTTTTTGTTACAATTCACTGGCGCTCAAGAGATTAGTAAGACATCCTGGAATGAAAATTTAAATTCAAATTCGTTCTTGTGTGATGGAACGAGAATTAAGACCAAAAATTGTAGTTAACGCTTTTTAATTTGGCCTCACCGACTCGGAATTTCGGTAATAAATATTAGCTGTATTTTATTTTCCCCCAGATCTGATCCGGGTCGGATTTTGTTTTCAAAATAACATGTAAAACAACAAATACAAACAAAACTGGGCTTTGTGTTGTTTTTGTTATACATGTAATTTTTAATGAAGATCTAATCTGGTCCTTATGTCACTTTCAAAAAGCGATAAAAAATACCAAACGACAAATAATTTTCTATTTTTGTCATATTTAATAGAGAAATGAAAATCATTTCTGTTTAAGTGGAGTGATTGAATTAAATTCAATTAAAAAGCTCAAGTGACCTCAACTCCAAGGGGCGTTTCGCCCAGGTACGACAGTGGGCTCATCAGTTAGATGTTGTCGTACCCTTCTAAGACGCAAATATTGGTCGATGTTTACCGACTCTAATAAAATTTACAGCTTTAACAGACTGTGAATTTTATCGTTCTAGGGGAATTTGATTAAATTCAGACACCTAGAACAATAATGTCCGTGGTCAGACTATTAAATCAATAGAGAAATGAAAATCATTTCTGTTTAAGTGGAGTGATTGAATTAAATTCAATTAAAAAGCTGAAGTGACCTTAACTGCAAGGTGCGTTTCGCCCAGGTACGACAAAATACGATAAAATTCACAGTCTGTTAAAGCTGTAAATTTTATTAGAGTCGGTAAACATCGACCAATATTTGCGTCTTAGAAGGATACGACAACATCTAACTGATGAGCCCACTGTCGTACCTGGGCGAAACGCACCTTTGTCATATTTATTTCAAAACATAATGAAACGAAACTTAATGCATTAAAAACGTTTATGTATAGTTTTTCCTTAAAAAAAAACTCAACTTCCAGAGGAAAAGTACAGAAATCATTTTTATATCTTTATCTAAACAATGGTTTCTATGTATATTTAAGAAGAACTTCCCATTAATTTTAATGGAATTTCCTGCTTTGTTTCTCGATTTCACTGAATTCATTACCTGAGTTCAATGTTTGCCTGTTGAAGTTATTTACGATGTATAATTCTTTGCAAAAAAAAACCTTTAACTTTTATGCGTTTACTTTGTTTTTGTTTAATGTCTTTTTTTGTACTTTTTCTGAAATGAAAATAAATTTAAAAATTATTGGTTTGGTTTTTCGCTTAAAATTAATTAAATTGCTTTATCTAAGGTAAAAGTAGGTTGAACACAAGTGAGGCACGGTGGGAAGGTGTACATTATTTTATTTTGTTGCTTTGTTCTTATTGCTTCCTTCCGAATTTGCTTGGATGCTTAAATTATAAGTTCAAAATAAAAAAAAAACAAAAACGCAGGCTGTGTTTTTGTGTAAGGTTGCCAACTGATATTATATTTTCTTACTTTTTACTTCGTTTTCTTAAACTGAGTTCTTTTACCTACAAGAGGGATATCAAAACCTCAAATTAAATCATTTTAATAAAAATTAAATAAATTAAAATGAGCGATGATGGCTCATAGAGAGCCTAAACCTAGCGACTTACAACTCTCAAGCATTGCTGTGTGCCTGTTTTGCAGAAATGCTGGGGCCCTACCGCAGCACTTTTCATGACAAGAGATACTCTTGGAGGAAAAACTTTTTCGCAGCTGCTGATATAATCGAACCCAACACTATCTGCATGATAGTTAAACGCACTAACCATAATACCAAGGGATATAATTTAATATCATATCGATACCTTCCCGCAAGAATGTATTAAGCGACATTTGTAAAAATTGCTCAGGAAACGAAAAAAATGTCTCATTTCGTTAGTTTTTTGTGTATTTTATTGGATGAAACAGATTCGTTTCCCATAAGAATGTATTAAGCGACATTTTTAAATTTGTTTCGTCCAATAAAATACACAAAAAAATAACTAAATGAGATGTTTTTTTCGTTTCCTGAACAATTTTAAAAATGTCGCTTAATACATTCTTGCGGGAAGGTATCGATATTATATTCAATATTTTTTTTTTGGTCACAAGGGAGGGACCACAATAGTGGCAACGAGGATATTAGGAGCCAGCAATTTTTGGAACTTGTTGCTCCATCATGGAAGAAGTTTCACGAAAATTTGTTATGACAGCAGACATCAGCAACATCCAATTCAACTACTAGACAAATATGGAGGATAAAAGCCCGGAGTTCATTATGAAAGCACTTTCGTCTAACATCACGGAGTTTTGCTTTGACATTGAAAATAACCTCACATATGACATATCACATATGGTATGTTCGTTACGAAGATCTTTTCGAAATCGATGCACAAGGATACTATTCAAAAACTTACAGAGCTCTTCGGATTTGAAACATCACAGTTCAATTTAAGATATACACTCCGCTTCAACTGAATACGCACACATTTTTTTTAAGGTATATTGTTCATTTTTTTCAA
The DNA here is from genome assembly GCA_963931855.1 of Philhelius festivus. NCBI lineage: Eukaryota > Metazoa > Arthropoda > Insecta > Diptera > Syrphidae > Philhelius > Philhelius festivus. The sequence goes on along the minus strand of OZ007556.1, from coordinate 2,590,624 downwards.
ACTTTGGGCCTTAATGTATCATTTGATGATGCTTACTGTTTGCTTGTAATGTTAAGAAAACATATCAGAAAGAATTATTCAAAAAGTACCGTTATTTTTTCTCTCGCTCTCTTGCAAAGCGTTCCATGTGGAAAAATGCAGATTTTTTTGCGTCAACTTTATAGGTACACGATCATTATCGGTCATTATCTTCATTGTTAATGAGAGTTTTGAGATGATTGACACATTTAATCAAAATTTGAAGTGTTTTAAATGAAATTTAGCCGTTTAATTGAAATTAAAAAATAATGGGTAGATCAAAAGCTTTAAATAGTGTCGAAAGAGCTAAAACCGATTTGTTAAAAGAACAAGGACTAACTGGTCGTGCTAAAGCTACCAAAAATACACACAAGTTTTAGTGTTGTTTATTCCCACCTAAGAAATAAAAGTTTATAAGGGAAAAACATGAAAGGAAGTAAAAAAACGGCAACAACTGCAATTGATCGAAGAGCAATTTTAAGATGTGTTTCTGATTCGTGTGACTTTGCGGTAAAATTTAAACAAAAACCCGGTGTATCTGCAAGCGTTTCAACATTCCGTAAAGTAATGAACAATGCAAATCATTTAAAACTATTGAAACTTCAAAAGAAACCACCACTAAACGAACAAAGAAAAGGTATGCGTTTAGAATTTTTTAGACTCCATATGAGTTGGAAAAATGAATGGCACCACGTCGTTTTTTCTGATGAGAAAAAGTTCAAATTTCATGGCTCTGATAGTTGTAATTATTATTTCCACGATGTGAGGAAAGAAGAACGATTTTTAGCGCGGCATCATAGTCGAGAAGGTCGAGTTATGGTATGGGGTTCAGTAAACTACTATGAGACTGTTGAGCTTGAAGTTCAAAAGTCAAAAATGTCTGCATTTACCCACAAAGGAATCTTGAAAAGAAATTTTCCTAAATTTTCGGATATTTAAGGACTCATTAACTGTCCAAAATTGGATATAGGACCAGAATGTGGAATTGCTTCAATGGGCGCCGTACTCTCCCGACCTGAACCTTATAGAAAATTTATGGGGATGGTTGGTACGAAAAGTTTATGAGTCTGGCCATCAACTTGAGGGCAGAGAATCCCTAAATGCAGCCATTAAATTAGCCTGGAGGGAAATTTTGCTGAACTGCTTAAAGAGCATGCGGGACCGAATTCATGAAGTAATTACCAATAAAGGTGTCAGGACCCACTACTAGAAATAACCAATAAACAAATATTTAAAGGAAAAACTTGTTTTATTTCGTTCCGTTAGCTTTTATTTCCAATTTTGATTGTTGTACCTATTCAGTTGACGCAAAAAAATTCTGCATTTTTCGATATGGAACGCTTTGTAAGAGAGCGAGAGGAAAAATAGCGGTACTTTTTGAATTTTTCTTTCTGATTTGTTTTCTCAACATTACAAGCAAACAGTAAGCATCATCAAATGATATATTAAGGCCCAAAGTTTGAAAAAAATGAACAACATACCTTAAAAAAACTTTGTGCGTATGCAGTTGAAGCGGAGTGTATGTAATTGCTTTCAGCTCACAAAAGCAGCACATTGTGATTTCACCAGATACGCTGGTATAGTAAACACACATCGGAAACAATTCAAGTTAAATGATCTTACTCTCGATGTATTGGGAATGAAATTAGCATCTGACTTAGGGATCCGAACTAAAATGTTGACCTGAAGGTACTGCTATTAATACATTAGACGTGTTATCAAGGGAATGCAAACGTTTAATCAATATAAAAACGGACACGGCAAATTAGCTTTTTAAGCCCAATTTGATTGCAATGTAAAATTAAGAGCGACAAAGGCCTATTCACCATAATTATGTCACTACAATTTAATGAATCTGGGCATGTCTAATAAATCAAAACCAAACATTCAACCAAGTTTTCGACCTAAGCGACCAATTACCTAGGTGTCAAAGATCTTGTTGAAGCAGAGCTGCAGCGATTACAAGATACCAATGTGATATCACCAGTTAATTTCTTCAAGTGAGCCGCTCCTACAATTGACATAAAGAGCTCTCCATTACCAGAGGATATTTTCAAAAAATTGGTCAATTCTCAATTCTTTAGTCACATAGATTTATCAAATGCATTTTTGCAAATTGTGTATTAGACGCAGTGTAGGGTATTATCCTTCGCCAATTCAAATGTAACCATTTTGTGAGTAACTGGTAAGAATTCGATCGACAATTACAATTAAAACAATTTGCCCAGACATGTTTATTTTTATATTATTTTGATAGGACATTTTCAGATAACAAAGAAATATTATGAGTAGGGATCTGTTTTCGTAAGATCAATTACTTCCAATGAAAAACAAACACATTTTTTTTATTTTTTTTAAAACCGGAAACAAATACATACTTTTATTGGTTTTTTAAATAATTCTTTAATTAATAATACATACTCGTATTTGGAAAATTATTTTTAAGCTCAAAGTTTTGAAAAAAAAAAAAAAAATATTTTACTAATAGTACTGACATTTATTATGTTATATTCTTATTAATTTCTAACTGAGCGGGATCAGATATTTTTGATGTTGTCTAGTTCTTGCAATTATTTAATTTTTTTTTCAATTTGTAAGGATTTATTTATTTATTTATTTATTCATTTTTGACGCTGTACATAATTAAGAATCGTATTCTTTTGTTCTTGTATAGGAAATAGTGTTTTAAAATATTTATACATACTATGTATGCTTATAAGATAATTTTATAACAATATAATAAAAGATGATAGTATATAGGATTAAGATAGAGAGGAAATTAAGAAAAAAAAAAAAGATAGAACTAGAAATGCATGTACTCCAGTCATTGTGCTGTTAGAAGGTGCTTGCGAAGTATTCAAATAATAACTTTTTGAATGTCCCATCCGTGTTTGTTCTTCGAAGATTTTGGGGGAGATTATTCCACAGGTGAACAGCATGTACAAAAAACTGCCTGCTGCTGACTAAAGAACGATGTCTAGGTGGAACTATTTTAAGCGTTCTTTGAGAATTATTGAATTTAATTTTAGTTAAAAGGTAGTTTGGTGTTCTGGTGGCTATTACTTTATGTAGTGCTAGAAATGTTCTATACTGTAATAGAGCACTAAGGGAGCAACCATTTATTTTCTTGGCGTATATGGAAACGTGGTCATAACTACCCAGATTGAAAATGTATCTTGCACAGTTGAACTTTCTTAACGATTCGGAGTCTAGATTTGAGAACATTTCGCAGCCATATAAAATTATGGGAACAACATAAGACTTAACTAACTTAAGTTTAACATCTATTGGAAGATACATTTTTGTAGGACTCAATCCGCGAAGACTACAATATATTTTTGACAGTACCTAATTTATATGATCTATCCAATTCAGATTTTGATTGAAGTAAATGCCAAGATTCTTTGCTTTACTTACAAACTCAATAGTTGAGTGATTTATTTTTAACGGTTAGGATTCTATAATATAATTTTCGGTTTCCCATAATAAAAGAGCTTTCGTTTTGGGTGCATTGATTTCAATTTTGCCTCGTTGGGACCATATACAAATTTTGTCTAAGTCACTGTTCATGAGATCAACGGCATCAGAATAACAGGGCCTTTTGAACTTGAGTCTTAATTGTGCGTCATCAGCAAAGAAATGAAAATTGCTATTCTCGATACATCTTGAGAGGTCATTAGGATTAGAACGTGAAAAAAAGAGGACCCAAAATTGAACCTTGAGGAACCTCAGTAGGCACAAACAACATATCTGAATGATTATCATTAAGGTAGACCGCTTGTGTTCTATTAGCAAGATAGGATGCCATAAGATTGGAAACAGAATCTTCAAACGCAAATTGAGTCTTAAATTTTTGCAATAAAATCGAATGGTTGCCTTTGAAAAATCCAGCAATCCATCCATAATCCATAAAGGACATCAGATCTTCATCAAACCCTTCACGAATATCATCACTTACTTTCATAAGTGCAGTTATACAACTATGTTTGGACCTAAACCCCGATTGATACTCCGTTATGAGCTTTTGTTCTTGCAGATGGACTTTGATTTGCCGGCTTACAATTTTTTCAAAAGCTTTGCTAAGAAATGGAAGAATAGCTATTGGCCTAAAATCAGTATTATTGAGCGGGAATGATTTAGGAACAGGTAGTACTTTTGCACTTTTCCATTTATCAGGAAAAATAGAAGTAGTTATAATTGTGTTGTAAATATGGGTTATATGCTTCCCAACTAGAGGAAGAAGTATTTTTATAATATTCGGGTGAATCCCATCCAAGCCAGTGGCCTGCGATTTAATAGAGTGTACGACCTCTCCAACACAAAAAGTGTTCACGCACTGCAATGAAAATGGCCGATGGGTATTTATTTCAAGACCTTCAATTTGATCATGCGATGATGAAAACGACCCCACAAACTTACGATTTAATTCGTTGAGGTTCAATTCAATATTTTTGGACATTTGGTTTCCTGTTTCACGTATACTGATGCCTACTCCTCGTATCGTTCTCCAAAAGCCTGCACTCGATTTGCTTCCTTGAAACTTGAATTTATAATAGGCGCTTTTGTTTTTACGAATTAATTGAGTTACCTCATTACGTAATCGCTTGAACTCGACATGTAAAGACGGACAACGGTTTCTTCGCCACCTGTAGAAAAGAAGGTTTCGTTCTCTGATCTTATTCAGAACTACCTGGTTGAACCAGGGACATATTTCTCAAACAAGTATTTAATGTTCCTATTTAAAGCCGAGACTTGGACATTGACGTCAGATGAGCAATAAATGGGTGACCAGTCAAGTCTATGACAATCATTAAAAAGTGAAGGGACATAACAAATAAAATTCAGCTGATGATTGTTTTCGTTTGGCGAATAAATAGGCGTTCATTCGTCATCAGAACTGTTCTGAAAATAAGTTTTCGTTCACTTAATGTTCACTTAAAGAAATTTGTTGACTGAACTATTAGCGTTTGAACCACATTAAAGTATAAACGCAGTAGACTCTGAAACTGGATAACTCGTGTGCCAAAACGAATATGAAAAAGTACAAAAACCGGTCTATTCTATAAAATTCTTTATTATAACGTGCTGTTTGAGATTCTTAAGTCTTCTGCAACACTTTAGTCGGCAAGTATCTGGGGCCGAATTACCGCTTCAGTGACGAGTGAGTGAGTCCCATCAGTGATCGAATGAAAATGTCAAATTGGAGTAATTTATTGCTCGATAACGTAAGCGGTAATGCCAAACTCACATAATTCAGTCACGTATAACTCGATAACTGATGCGGTAATTTGGCCCCAGTATGTGGAGAATGAAGGAGAAGATAAAATCGCGTTCTTAATGAGTTCTTCCAAAATGCGGATGAAGTCCAGAAAGCCAAAACACGTCGACTATATTGACTCAGAGTCAAGAGAGTTTCTAAATCCCAGCCATCAGGTTTAAAACGACAAGGGAAACCGAGCTTCCTCCGGTTGAATAACCAAGCCATCGCGGATGCCAGAACGCTTGGATGGAAAACTACCGTATCTCAGGCAAAGATCGTTCATGGATTCATAGAACCGGACTTCAAAAGGATCCTATTATTGTACAAGAAATTTACAATATGAATATAAAATCAGTCCCGGTATTCCAGGAGGATCGCCGGTGTTGAACGACTCGGAATGTCGTTTCTTTGAACTAATTTGTTTGGGTGGCGATGTTATCTGCTAGCTTCGTGGGGCTTGGTATTTGTCCATTCTTGTATTTCCTCTGCACGATTGAATTAACGTCAGGTGAATGACCCAAGTATTTTCTTTCAAGAACTTGGAGATCATTTGAACTTTAAGATTAGTTCTTGCTGATCGCTAGTTGAAAAATTCTTTTGCATATATAAAGGATACTACTGATGGTTCAAAGTTTTTTCAACCGAACAACTTCCAATTTGGAGCTGTTAAAAAATGAAACACCCTTTTTTTTTGAGAACTCGAAGATGTGGGTCTCAAAGATGGCTATATTTACAAATATACACTTAAAGCTACAAAACTTCTTCAGTTTTAACTATCGTAACTTAAATCTCCTCAAAATAAGTTCAGTCTAAAACTCATTTCGGAGCTTGGCAACAATGACAATGTGAGTACAGCACTTAGTCATTGACAAGAATTCGAACATAAAAGAATATTCTCCCCTCTTGGCATACAAAATAAAATTCAAAAAAAAAAAAAATATATATATATAAGAAAAACCAACAACTTTACGCTTTTATTATTTTTATTGCATACAATCTCTGTTCTTACCTTGAAGTCTTGAAGAAGAAACTTAAATAAATCCCAGGTGAAATTTAGGCTCGTTGACGTTCCGAGGACCTTGCTAGCTGATGCTGTTTACCTTCCGAGCTTTTTTGTTTTATTTCTCTTTCATATATTTATTTGTTTGCTTGTATTGCGCAATATGCTGCGTGATGGGGCGGGGGGATGGGGTACTGTGGGTGTTGTTGTTTAATGGTCTTCATTTAGTGATAAAAACGAATGATTATTTCGAACAATATTTATAACGCGGACATATTGTGTCATCTAAGACAACAACGTCTACTACACCAGCCGACCAGCACCCCTACCCTATCGGGCTCCGACCTTCACATTTGTGGCGCACATGGGTGGCGTGGGTGGTGGTAGAGAAAACACTCTATTTCTGCTTTCTCTCTCACTTTGTGTGCAGAGGCGATAAATTGTGCAAGTGCGAAGTGTTTGTTTGCGGTGGTGTTGGATCGTTAAGCAAAGAAGAGCTCCCCCTGCTGTTGACTTTTATTTACATTTTTATCCTCCGACAACCACAAGGGATCGCCACCAATCCGCAGAGTAATTTGCTGAGTAAATATGAGTATAAATGTATTAATAGCCTGGACTAACACAATTGCGTTGCATTGTTGTCCTTTTTCTTATTTTTTGTTTGTTTTCATTTCCATATTAATTCTCCCTCGAGTGAGAAATTATCTATCCTGGGCCTCCCGTCTTCGGCACCCGCGCTACCATCACCTCATTACTCAGTCCTTTTCGACCCTGTAAGCTACGATAATTTGTCCCAGTGGAAATCATCTGCGGAATTCTGTAAGGGCTAATGGCGAGTTTAAGTTTTCCTTAATGCCACCTTATCAATGCTACCACCACCCGTCGCGTGCTCCGCCGGCCAAGTCACCACCACCCCGCGCCACCTATCATAGCAGATCCTAGAGCACTAGGTCATGGAATTAATTTCGATTCTTTGAAAAACAAGGCAGAACAAAGAATATCGAAACCCATGGGGGAATCTTTTAAAAAAAGCCCTCCATTGCTGTTGTTATTTGCTTATCCTTAAGGATTTCCCAGAATGGGTAATTAGTTTAGGTAGAGGAAGAATGAAAGGACAGAAAGTATGTTTATTCATATTTACATGTAGATTCCTTTTAGATTGGTTTGCTTATGTTTGTTTTGTTTTGTTATGTTTTTTGTTGTTTTTTGACAAATATTTTGCTTTTGATGGTAAGGCAGGCTTTTGAGATTCCATCTTGGGATTGGGACTTTTGATAATATTTTTTTATGAGAGATTTAACGATTTTATATTTTTTGGTAGATATGTAGATGAATTCGACGAAGTTAAAGATATGATGATTTCGGGGAAAAAGAAGTCAGCGATTTAAAATCTAATTCCCTGTTCTTAAAAGTGCTCACTGGAGTCAAACTAGTAAGATCAGAATATACTTTTTGAAGCATTTTTAATTGCTTTTTAAGGACTCTTGTATACTTTATATCTATCTATTCATATTTAATGTTGGAATTCCGTACCTATAAACTTATGGTAAGACCATTTGTTGTTTTTATTTTCTTTTCTGACAACTCTCATACTCGTCATCTGTCACTCCTTTTTTCCTTCTCTTCTATTTGTTCAACTTGAAAAGTCGCTTGCCTTTTTCGTTGTCAAATAAAATCCCAAAATATTTCTTAAATCGGTCTTTTATTTCAACAGGTTATGGGCCCAGTTAATTAAAAATACGAAAAAGTATTAAATTAAAAGTATATTAATTAAAAATACGAAAAAGTATTAAATTAAAAGTATATTTATTTTTTCTTTTGGTTCGATTCCAAAGTAGAGTTAAATTTAAATGCCCTAACCTGAAAATGAACGCGAACATCATAAATCGTGTCCAGCCATTCAATGGCGAAAATTTCGCATCGTGGAAACCATAAATGGAGGCGATTCTCCACAAGGCTAGACTGTCTGGCTACGTAAAAGGAACACATGCAAGACCTGCGGAGGCATGCGTTTTGCAGCAAACTTGGGATGACAAGGATATGGACGCAAGAGCAGAACTAATCCTGGCAATGGAACCAAATATAATTTCTTTGGCAGGCTTATGAGATGGGTTGAAGAGAACAAACTGCTTAGCACTTTTCAAGCTGGTTTTCGCTCTGGTCTTTCAACTGTTGATCAAATCTTTGCACTCTCCAGTATAGCAAAACGCTTCATCGATAACAAACAAAAACTTTATACCTTTTTCATTGATTTTAGGGCTGCGTTTGATACTATTAACCGCAACTCATTGCTTTATAAATTATCAAATTTAGGTATATCGACGAAATTTTTAAGGCTTTATAAACTTCTCCTCAGCAATACTTACGCTGCTGTGTCAAATTGGAACTCAATGTCCAACTTCTTTAAAACCGATAGTGGTGTGCCTCAAGGTTGCCCCTTAAGCCCTATTATGTTCGCTCTTTTTATTGATGATATCTCGAATGATTTACCAGGAGGTGTTAGATTTGGAAATCTACTTGTAAAGGTTTTACTTTATGCGGACGACATTGTTGTTTTGTCGGACAATCCCACCACCTTACAGTTACAAATTAACAGACTGAAAAGCTTCTGTGATAAATGGGACCTAAATATATAAACACCTCAAAATCGAAAATTATGATCTTTGAAAAAAACCGTCGAAGGAGAAGCCCGCTAGAAGCATGGTCATTGGATCATGAACCTATAGAGGTGGTGTACGAATTTAAGTATTTAGGTGTTCTATTTTGTAGTAATCTAGATTTTCGTCCCCATGTAAAAGAAAAATGCTTGTCGGCAAAAACTGCAATAAACCTTATATGGAACAGAATCTTTTGCAATAAATACATAGGCATCTCAGCTAAATTTAGAATTTTTGAAGCCACTATAAACTCATGCTTATGCTATGCAAGTCAAGCTTTCGGCTACCAAAATCTCGATGAATTTGAGATAGTGCAACGCTTTTTCTTCAAAAGAATTTTTAAACTTCCAAATTCAACACCAACGTACCGCTATACATGTGGAATCAGGTATCCCTCCAATTTTTCTAAAAAATCTTAAGTTTAATGCTGATTACATAGTTAAAGTAATGCAAAGGTCAAATGAAAATCTCCATAAGCAAATGATGGATTTCGCATTCCGAAGAAATTTGTCGCCGTTTAAAGAATGGTATGATATAGCAAATGCACACGGGTTTAATCTTAACCTTAGTAGAACTTCTCTTGCTAATTGGAAAGATAAGTTTTATGAATGTATTGTGTTGGTCGACGACTCATTGTACCTCAAGTTCTTGAATAGGGCTCGTACCTCTCCGAGAAGATTGGTCTACAAGAAACTCAATCACACTTTGTTTATAAACAATTATTTTAATAGCAAACTTTCTGCAATTCAAATTGGTACCTTGTTTAAAGCAAGGACTGAGATGCTAAACTTGAATTATAAACCGCATAGAAGTGATAATAGTAGATGTAACCTCTGCAATCGAAATGAAACCGAAGATGTCAACCACTTTTTAGCCGTTTGCCCAATTCTGCAAGAAATTCGAAGGCTTTACTTTTCAAAGAGCTTTCTCAATCTCCAGGAAGCGAAACAAATTTTAAACGGAGAGTGGGGTTGGAAGAACCTTTACAGTTTTATTGGTCATGCCTTAGGTTATCGAAACAATTTTTTAGAGTAAATTTAAAAATTTTAAATATTGTATATTTATGTATCTTTCTCTAAGATGAAACCAGGAAATTTGTATTGTAAACTTGTTATGTATTATAATTATTTTAACGCATTCCATTTATTTATTTGTCTACATTTATTTTAATTTATAAACTTTTCTAATCTTTCTTTCTTTCTTTTTTATTCTCGAAAAATGTCAATTTTCAGGCAGACGACAAATAAAATTTTTGCCATGCTAATGTTCTGTATAGTATTTCAAATGTATATCGAGTTTTAGTCAAATGAAGAATTTATAATAATAATAATAATAATAATAATAATAATAATAATAATAATATAATTTCTTTGGTAAAAGACAAGCATTTTTCTCATGACATTTGGACTTTTTTAGGAGACACATACGACAGAAGGGGACCAAGGCAAAAGGCTGAGGAATTCAGACGACTAATAAATATCAAGATGGAAGCTAATCAAAGTATGGGCGATTTCATTCGGGAGTTTAAAACGACGGTGAGCAGACTGCTTGAGCCGGAGGCCACACTCGACAAGGATTTGTTGGTGGTCATACTCCTCGATGGACTTTCTGACGAATATAAAGATGTACAGGCCGCTTTTGATGCGCAAAGCAGCTATCCAGAGCTTGACATCGTATGCACTCGGCTCCTGGAGGTTAGTGACCGAAAGAAAGAGTCGGCTACAACGTCTAGCACAGCATTTTATTCCAAAGGAAAGTTCAAACCGAAACATTTTCCGAAAAAGAAAGAAAATTCATTTCCGTACGACTGTCGTAAATGCGGAAAGAGAGGTCACAAAGCCAAAGATTGTTTCCGTAACAATGAAAGGGTGAAGAATGTACAATCAGCCGAAACAGATGATTACAAGTACGGATTCACAGTTCAAGAACAATCTGTGTTAAGAATTATGAATGAAGAGGCGACCTTGTGTGTCGATTCGGGAGCTACATCTCACATGTGCTCAAATCGCTCATTGTTTCAAAGCTTGGAAATAAACAATACCCAAACTTATGCGTCTTTGGCCAATGGTAACAGGGTTAGTATAGTTGGCATCGGAACAGCCATCATACCGCCGAATTCAAGTCATGTAAAGGAAAACATTAAACTGTTCAACACGCTTTACATTCCAGATTTAAAGGAAAATCTTATTTCCGTAGGTAAAGCAACTGAACGTGGATTTAAAGTTATTTTCGAAGATCGACATGCAAAGCTCTATGACAAAAGTGGAAAACTTTTATTAACTGCTGAGAAGAAGCACGGTATATTCTTAACCAATGAAAAACATCGAGCATTTATGGCAGCTCCTGACTCCATTTCCCTCGAAGTTTGGCACAAAATTTTGGGACACCTAAACCCGGCGTCGTCGCTAAAACAAATGCATCTGAACAAGATGGTAACTGGATTGCCGAAAAACTTAAAAAAGGAAAGTGCCGTCTGTGACTCATGCATCTGTGCGAAGCAATCGCTAAAGCCGTTTAGTGTGTGTGATGCCAAATGAAGCTCTAGATATCTCGAATTGATTCATTCGGACGTACATATGTGGACCAATACGTACTGAATCTTTAAGTAAATCATTGTACTTCATTACATTTATAGACGACTTCACCCGACACATTTCGGTGTATTTCATGAGAAAAAAGAGTGAAGCGCTGGATAAGTTCAAAGCTTACAAAGCCTTTGCAGAAAAACAGATGGGTGAGTACACAAACGGAAGCTTTGAAAAGTACTTTGAAGAGAATGGAATAACCCATGAATTATCTGCACCATGCACCCCACAGCAAAATGGGATTGCCGAAAGGGCTAATAGGACATTATTGGAAATGGCAAGGTGTTTAAAACTAGAGGCGGATTTGCCAGACATGCTATGGGCGGAACTAATTTGCACAGCTGCTTTTATCCGGAACAGGTGTCTTATTTATTTTATTTTATTTATTACAATTCGTTAAATGCTAACGTGAACAGTTCTTATAAATGAATGCTTAAAAACTACTTAACATTAAAATTTAATCCAAAATACTATAAATACTAAATTGAATGGGCAAACTACACCAGAAGAATTGTGGACGGGCAAAAAGCCGGATGTATCAAAATTCAAGTGTATCGGAACGAGAGCATATGTTCTAGATACTCGTAAAGGAAGCAATAATGGAAAATTTGACCCAAAAAGTACAGAGCATAAGATCGTGGGATACGAAAACGAATGCGGAACATACAGACTTTGGAAGCCCGGAACGCGGCTTGTCACCAAGAGCAGGGATGTAAAATTTGTGGAAGTCGTTCCGAGTAATAAAAGAAAAGTCGAAGAACCCCAGCCAAACTTTTACACTTTCAATATTGAACTGATGGAAATCGAACACCAAGGTACTAAAGATGAAACGAAAAATGAAGAGAAAGTCAATGAATTAATACAAGTGCAACACTCAACTGGACAGTTTACTAAAAAGGAGACCTTAACTGAAGAACTGAAGACAAAACCAGAATGCAGCTACTCAACACATTCGGTAATTGAAGGTGAAAGAACTTCCAACGCGGAAACCGATCCTACAAATTTGAAGCAGCTGCTTAAAATGGAAAATCGAGGCGAATGGTATATTGTCATGGAGGAAGAATATCAATCGCTTATGCGAAACGACACTTGGGAGTTGGTTGACAGACCTGCTGATAGACAGGTAATCAAATGCTAATGGGTTTTTAAAACCAAATTTAAGCAGGATGGTTCAGTGGAATGGCGTAAGGCGGGGTTGGTGGCGAAAGGTTATGAACAAATTCCTGGACTGGACTATACGGATACTTTCGCTCCCGTAGCCAGCATCCATTCGATCCGTCTAACGCTGGCCATAGCAGCAGAGCACAATCTTCAACTACACCACTTAGACGTATCTTCGGCGTATCTTAACGGAGAACTAGACACTCAGATATTCATGGAACAGCCGGAAGCTTTTCAAAAGAACCAAGCTGATAAAGTATGTTTGTTGAAGAAAGCCATTTACGGACTTAAACAGTCAGGCCGAAAGTGGAATTTAAGGTTGGACAAAACTCTAAAGGAATTTAGTTTTTTACAGCCATCATATGACAGATGCATCTATTATAAAATTAAAGAAAAAAGTATTACTATAATGACCATCTACGTCGATGACATTCTCTTAGCAACCAACAAAGGATTTCGACATTCGTGATCTGGGAGAGCCGAAACTTTGCGTTGGATTAGAAATCTCGCGAAGCAACGGAGACATCAGCATCAACCAAACAAGCTATATTAATAATCTCCAAAAATTGTACCAGCTAGAAGAAGCAAAACCATCGCGTCTTCCAGCACCAGTAAAGATGAAACTGCAGAAAAACCCAACAATAAAAGGAAAAAGTGAAAGTGTCGACAAAACTTCCTACAGACAACTAATCGGACGATTGTTGTATATTTCAACGTTTAGCCGGCCGGATATTTCATTTATTGTGAACGCTCTTTCTCAGTACGTCGAGGATTCCAGACGTCAGCATTGGACTGCTGGAATTAATGTCATAAGGTACTTGCTTGGCACTAAATCCTCTAATATTATTTACAGACAAACAAACCACCCGCTTCAAGCTTACTCGGACTCAAGCTGGGCTGGAGACGTTGATGACAGGAAGTCTCAATCTGGCTTTGTTTTTATTTATGCTGGCGGAGCAGTACACTGGTCATCCAGAAAGCAACGGATCGTCGCCACGTCTAGCACAGAAGCCGAAAATATTACTCTATCTTCTGTTGCAAAAGAGGCGGCATATCTCAGGAACATAATGATTGAGCTCAAATTACATGATGGATCTATAAACATCTATTGCGACAACCAAAGTGCCAAACATATCGCCAATGACCAGGCGAACCAAGGAAGGACCAAGCATATAGATGTGCGGTATCACTTCGTAAGGGAAGCGATGGCTATAATAACATCATTAGCATCAGTTACCTCAGATCCGAGGATATGATAGCAGATGCGCTGACGAAAGCACTGCCGAATCAAACGCATTACAAGCATTTTGCTGACATGGGCATGATACTTTGAATTCTTTAAATTTGTATATGATAAATTAAATTAAACGTTTGAATTACTTAGTTTATATATATGTATATACATAAATTCATTAATAATTAATTTTATACATAATTAATTTTGTTTTGACTTGAATACATTAATAACTAAAGGTTAGTTTGATGATTTAAGTTTTTTTTTGTATTTTTGAATTTTGCAATAAGTTTGTAAATTAATTTAAATATTTGATGAGGATACTTGACGATTATGAAGTTGAGCGGGGATGTTGGAATTCCGTACCTATAAACTAATGGTAACACCATTTGTTGTTTTTATTTTCTTTTCTGACAACTCTCATACTCGTCATCTGTCACTCCTTTTCTCCTTCTCTTCTATTTCTTCAACTTGATAAGTCGCTTGCCTTTTTCGTTGTCAAATAAAATCCTAAAATATTTCTTAAATCGGTCTTTTATTTCAACATTTAACCATAGCTTGATTTCTGAGAATACGAAAACGGGTTCTCACTAGCAATATTTGGCACAAAAAAATATATTTAAATCCAAGAACAATAACAAAAATTAAAAACGAGAGTTTTAAAATGTAAATTAACGCAAAGTTGCCTTGTATTTCTAATACTTTGTTAAACTGCACGTACGAAAAATACCATATTTTATTTCGAGCCTTAACAGGATATTAGAAAAAAGTATATCTAAAGAGGAAAAATTAAATCAAAAAATTCAATTTTCATTTACGGGCTACAAAACGGTTTGACTTTGCAAAGCTTTCTCGTAAAATCTTTGAAGAAGTGACAAACGTTACAAACCTTAATGAAGGGTAATATTATATAACTATTTTACTATACTTTCCTTCTCTTACCTTAATGGTTTTTGGATTTATATTTATACATCCTTCGAGCTTAGACTTTTAACATAATACATAGCAGTTCGAAAAAAAAATATTTTTTACATTGGATCGTATTTTTCAAAATGGTTCTGCTCTATTTCGACTATAAGCATTAAATATTTGGACATGTTAAACTGTCAAAGAATCATGTCATTATAAGGAAATAAGTTTTTTTCACCAATATCTGAAACAAAATTGTATGTAAAAAAGTCCGCTATTTTCAGAGATTTCAAAATTTCCAAAAAAATAACTTTGTGGTTTGATCTACCTTACGTGAGATAAAAATCAAAACCATATTTAATTTTTTTTTTATTTGAGCAGGTCAAATGACCGAAGCCCTTGCAAAGTCGTGACTTTGATCTTGAGATTTTATACAAAACAAAAAATAAAAAAAAAGTCTAAAAAACTAAAATTTATATGTTTGGCTTTAAAAGAGAATATCTCGGGTTCTTTTAATCGGACAATCGTGCAAACAGTGCAGAAAAAGTATATCAGAATTTGGGTAAGGTTCACTTTGATCATCGTCCAGAAAGACCCTCTATTATGACATCTGTAACTTACTTACAGATTCTTGTGTGTTGATCAACGAAATATCTTTTTCTGATAAATAATACATAAAAACAAACATAACTCAAGGGACTAAAAAGTACTTTTGCTCAAGTACTCAACTACCTGATACTTGGAACATATGCCAAATACTTGAAAAATACTGGTACTCTTAAAGTATCAGTACCAAGGTTCAGAAGTCTTGAAATACTTAAGCGCATTGAAGGTTGGCTCACGCCTGGTGAAACATTGAATTTTACATTTAAAAATGTTTGTTAATTTTCAAAGCGTTCTTAAAGAGTTATCGAAAGGACAAGGTTTCCCTTATCTTACTGTGTTAATAAAAATAACAGAGAATAAGACAGCAGGCTTAAGTTTGAAATTCGAATACTATTATAGTATAAAAATCTTAATAAAAGAATGTGACGGTCAGTTTGATAATACAGTAAAACCCGCAAGAGAAACGGCAAAATGTCACAGTCTTTCTTTCGCTTAAGCGGGTTTTTCACTTAAACGAACCCCGATTAGGTGAAAAATAATTTCACTTAAGCGGATTTAAAAATTCCATTAATCGGAAATTTAATGCTAGAAACAATATTTTTTTTATCTTTTGGACTTGCCTTGAAAGAAGTTAAATAAAACAACGATTAAATAACACAAAAATAATTTATTGAAAAACGAAAACTAGCAAATTTTTGTTCTGTTCGATTCAATTTTTTTTTCACTTAAGAGAGTTATTTTCAATGAAAAATATTAAAAATTAACTGAAAATCATGCTTATTTTGACATTCTCATGAATAGTCTATTCGTTAGAATGATTCTATTCCTTCGAATGAACTTGCTTAATTTTGAGATTCGAACGAATAACATTCATTTGCGAAAGATAGCATAAAATGAACTTCAAAAAAGATTCATTTTCATTATCAGCTGTTTGACATTTACTATATTTCTATTGGAATTAGTAGACCGTTTTACATTTTTTTTGTTTCTAAACATTTTATAGATGTTGGATAAATAATCAAGAAACAAAGTAAATAATACACTTTTTCATTATAAAGTAAAGTTTAACCATAAAGAACTACATATTTATTACATTTTTTGTGTCAACTTAGCTGTTTTGAAACTATTCTTAAAAAAAATAAGTTGGTCATGACGCGTTCTAAATTTTTATTTTTTTTCGTATACACTTGGTCACACTAAAATATCAAAAACAAAAGAGAAGTGTTTGTGAAATGTCAAAACCAAAAAGTGAAATCTTTGTTTATTTGTAATTATTTGCTACCTCCGGGTTTTCTTCCACTATTTTGATTAACTTTTCCTTTTGTTCGCGGTTTGTCCAGTTGGAATGCGACCTTTAAACATAAAACAACAACAAAAATAATAAAAGTAGTTTATTTTCCATGAAATAATTAAAAACTTACATGTTTTGTTGTTTACTCGACAGAAAAATTCAAACGACACAAAAATGACATTTAATTCTATTCTTTCGAATGTCAAAATTGAATTAGCTTTCGCAAATGAATGAACTTTCGATGGATTGGGTGAACTTTCGATTTGTTCGATTAACATTCTAATCGCCGAGTCTCAAAATGAAGTTTCAACGAATTCGACTCACTTTCTAACGAAAGAGAATGTCAAAATAAGCACCAATATGTTTCAGTTATCCGGGTTTTTCGCTTAAGCGATTTTCACTTAAGCGGAGTGTTTTAAGGGAAATTGGTCGGAAATTACTTGGGGATGAAAAAAGTGTTTCAGGTAAGCGGGTTTTTCTCTTAAGCGGGTTTTACTGTAATGATATCACATGTTTTCCTTACAAACATTTTTTAAATATTGATAATTTGTGAAACAAAATTGAATTCAAAGCGATAGTTTAGTCTGTCGTTGGTGGTGGTCATATCAAAAAACATACGGCCAAACATGACAGTTACAAATAACCGTTTGACGTTCAGATGCAATCCAACACTCGACAATGAGTGCTGGGTCTCAATATTGCAATATTTTGAGCTTTCGACACGAACCGTCAGGCACCAACTTACTTTGTAATGGAACAAGACTCATTGTTCATATCAATTTATAAGACGATTAAACAAGCTGTATTGCCTTTATATGGTATTAAAATAAAGCTAATGAGTTATTGAATTTGTGTACTCTAAAAAATACTTTATTCTGATTAAAACTTTCTTTAAGATCCACTTTTATTATTTCACTGATTAAAAACCAATTTTTTTAATTTGGAAAACAATCTTTTAACTGAATGTGTTCGATTATTTTTCTGTCTTCAAATGCCAGTTTTACATCGAGAGCTAATTGTAATCACTCACTGACAGGATCTTTTACAGACACCATTTGTCAAGGATTTCTATAATTGATCTGCCAAAAAAAATAAAATCACTATTCCACTGATTTGTTTTAGTTTTTAATTTTAACTGGGCCCTTAAGAAGCTGAAGAACAACATGATAGTCATTAGAAGGTTCAAATGCGAGGTTGTTCATATTTCAAAAATTACTCTTATTGCTTCGTCTGAAATCTTAAATGACGTAAAGATTTATGTTTTGCGTTATTTTTAGAAATGTATGCAAAGTCTTCTAAAAAAGTAGTAAAGTAACTGAAAATATCTTCATTTGTTTGTTTACATACATTCTTAATCACCAATTTTTATCAAGCCATAAGGATACTCGTAACAGATGCCTTGAAAAGGTGCGAACGTATTTGTACAAGCATCACAAAAAATCCTTACCTTTAATTAAGCATACGCCACACTCCTCAAGTATTCATATGATTAAAATATTCTCACATTCGGTAAACAAGTTTTAGTAATGCCTAACAGCCTTGACGAACTACATATGCAGCTAATAATGTGTCAGAAAATTTCAAATTACCATAAAACGTATTATGTTAGGGTTAAATCCTTTATTATAAGTTTAACATCAGTTTCTCATTAAACAAAAATAAACAAAAAGTTTGTTTTATTAGGTCTGATGTTTCTCTTCTGACACATTAAGTATTTGTGTGATATACTTAAGCTTCCATAACACGACCTTTATGTTTCCGACTTAATTAATTCCTGTTACCTAAGCTCTATAAATATCTTATAGAAGATCTTTGGGAATCCCTCAGCGTACCTTCCACACACTTTTTCAGACTACAATTATTAATCCTCCCAACAGAACAGGATATACAAACTCACCCTATCAAAAGAAAATTTAAATGAAATTCATTCGGGAATTACCTTTCCGCATCGCCCTCTCCCCATATAAATACAAGAAAAAATTAAAACAATTTAACTTCAAAAGGAAAACTAAATCCTTACTCATTAAGTCTTCCCTTTGAATTTATACATATTTAACTGACTATAAAAATTGGCTGAACCTTAAAGTTTATTTGATAGATACTTCCACTGGGTTCAGGGATTATAAAAACTCCATTTTTAAATAAACTAAATGGCAACATAAAGACACCCAGCAAACTATTGTAAACTACCATTTATATTCGTTAACATTGTAAAACATATGGAGTCCGCTATACCGCTCTGTTTTCTTCCATATGACCCATTGGAACCGAAGCAATGATTTACCAACAACAAGAGGCGCACAGGCAATGACAAAAAAAGGAAGAAGCCAAAAGCAACGCCATTAAATCCCTCCTGAACTCAATTTATATCCCATAGCAATTTATATACACAACGCATACCGTTTCCGGTTGCCGTTTCAGTTCAAGTCATTTCAAATACAACGTTATAGCAGCTAGCTAGTACTTGGCTCTGGTGCTTATGCTCGATGGCCTGGCCTGGCCTGGCATTGGCACAGCTCAGTTCCCAAGTCCTGATCCTGACGCTGAAGCTGTATCCAATTGCAAGAGAGTTCCTTTGGAGAGTAGGTACCTATCGGCAAAGAAAACTGAAAGAAAAACAAGAAAAGAAAAATAAATAAATTAGAATTGAAATAACAGGAAAACACAAAGAAGAAAAAAATCCTTAAAAAAAATATAAATCTGGCAAAAAGGAAAATATCTCTTCTTTTTATTTCGCTCCGACCCGCATCCAGGATAATTTATATAAAATAAACACACAAGCCGATTACAAAGAGGACTCCAAAGGACGAGGAGAATAAAGACAAACGCCAAGTTCTGCATCGCTTTCAAGACAAGATTATGTAGCAAAACTTTCTTATTATGCTCGCAAGCATGCACCAGGGAGGAAATTAAAGGAGATGCCATTTAAATGTGTGCGAAGCAAGGAAAAACTGTTTCATTTTTTCAATATTTCCGTATCCCCAGTCCCCATCCTCACAAATTCAGGAAGTTTTCACTTCGAATAAATGAGGTGTTGTCGCCTGCCATACACACACAGTTCTTCCCATATATGGAACAAGCTAGAAAAGCAGCAGCCCTGCCTTGCAATATAAGAACCATCGCATCTTTCCGTATCCGTTTGTATCTTGTTCTTGTGTATCGCTTTTGCTCCTCTTCTATAGTTTTGTAGAAAGGACCTCGACAGCGTTTTACCACAAGCCACTAGAACCACAAAGGAAATGTGTTCCTGTTACTCATCACGCCTATCAACCAGAACGACCAACCGACACAACCATGGCAACGAGGACTGTGACTACGACGCCAACGCCAATGACAACGGCAACGACGAGTTACTTTGTTCACAAAGGCAAAGGCAACGGCAAGCAAAAATGCAGGAAAATGTGAACAAGTATACGAGTCCTGTCGCAACTTCCTGACTTTTCCTGTCCCATTCAGTGACAATTTTGTTGCGTTTTAAGTCCTGCATTGCGATTAGTAGTACGGCTTGTTAGGAATACTCTTGGTGGAAATGAAGCAAACAGTGCTCCAAGATTGGGCGAAAAAGCTAGATTTTCGGGGGATTCCTAAGGCACATAATAACAGGAACAGTGATGGACTAACTTCAAAAAGTAAGAAAATCTCAAATTTTCGAGAAATAAGTTGTGGAACGTGAACTTTTTAATATTTAAGCCTAGTACTCACCTAGCGTGAAATGAAAAATAAATACGTTCCAAATTACACGCGGAGAATAAAAATGAAAATAGAATAAACTTTTCCACGTGAATTTTTGATACTCACTTTGAATGAAAAAAAAATTACAATTATTTTTAAACTGATTCGTTCTTTCTGTTTATAAATTTTCAATTTTTTGTTTTGAAACAAAATATTCAAATCAACTGACAAATGTCACAGTTTTCCACGTTGCCTTAAACTTTTTCCTGATGGTTGTACATTGAGAAATGAACATATTTGATTTTCCAATCCACATTTTAGTACTCACCTCTCATTGCGGATTTCATGCCAGTGAACCAGCAGTCACTTTTATATGAAATTTTCATTTTCACTTGAACTGAGTACTAGGCTTTAAGAGCGAAAGTGAAAAACACTTTCATATACATTTTCAAGCCCTGAAATATTTCTCAACAGTAATCTCGTCGGCATGAAACGTTCAATTCACCTTTCATACGTCTCCAAGCGGTCCACACCTTACTAAATACTAAATAGATAGGTACGTCTTCATCCGAGTCTTCATTCAAGTTCTGTCCAAATGAGCGGAGGACAACAATATCATGCCGGATACTCAGTTCGATTTTAAGGCGGGACATGATACAATTTATGCCGTTTCGACACCGTATGGGCAGAGTACCTCTCTTTAAAGCTGACCCGAATGGGCATAAGTAAACCAATGTTATTTGTCCCTTATGACATGCTCAATAGTAGAAAGTTTGTTGTCGAAATTGGCAATTTTCGCTATTACAAATGGTTTTCAGCAGGGAACAGTCAACTGGCCGATTCTATTCAGAATTTACATCAGCAATGTGATAAGTAGTCTAACCAGCCCAGGATTTACCCTTAGGCCAACCAGGCCCAGGCCTGGGGCATCACGAAAAAAGGGGCCACTAAAGTAAGTAGAAGCAACTGAAGTTTGCCAATCGTCTTATTTTATTGGTAAAAAAGCAAATGGCGAGAACTATCAACGTGAATGGATTTTGTATTCCATCTCAAAAGGAGCGTTGTTCTGCTTTTATTGTAAGCTATTTCCTGATCACAGTAGGCCAGGAATAACTTTTATAAATCGTGAAGGTTTTTCTGATTGGAAAAATGCGTATTTAATAGATAATCATGAAAAATCGAGCTCTCATAAAGAAGCGATGATGGATTACATTACACTTAGATCTCACCGCGGAATTGAGACAGATTTTGACAAACAAACGCAAGAGTCATGTTCATACTGGAAACATGTACTTAAAAGGGTGGTTGCTG
The DNA here is from genome assembly GCA_963931855.1 of Philhelius festivus. Taxonomy (NCBI): domain Eukaryota; kingdom Metazoa; phylum Arthropoda; class Insecta; order Diptera; family Syrphidae; genus Philhelius; species Philhelius festivus. Next base: position 2,568,920 of record OZ007556.1, on the reverse strand, counting down.
TTATTTGCACATTGTCTGAACGTGGTCTAGCATAAGAAAAATTTGGTTCATCAAATAATGGCAATTTTATGGGTCTTCTTGAATTAATAGCAAAGTTTGATCCTTTCTTGTCCACTCATATTTCAAAATTCGGACATCCTGGTTCAGGAGCAACTTCATATCTATCTAAAACTATATAATATGAAGAATTGATTGAAATAATGGCTCAAAGAGTTCGCGAGGAAATCATTAAACAAATAAATATTTCTGGGTGTTTTAGCTTGTCTGTAGATTCTACGCCAGATTTGTCTCATGTGGATCAATTGAGTATTATTATGCGGTATGTTAAAGATGGCCAGCCTATTGAACGCTTCTTAACGTTTTTGGAGATGCATTCTCATACTGGATCCGGTATTGCTAATCAAGCATTAAAGTATATGAGTGAACATAACATATCAATTTTGAAATGCAGAGGGCAAACATACGATAATGCTCCAAATATGTCCGGTCAGTATAAAGGGATGCAACAGCAAATTCTTCTGACAAATCCATATGCAGTCTATGTACCTTGTGCATCACACTCTTTAAATCTTGTTGGTCGCTGTGCTGTGGATTGCTGTCCTATCGCAGTTGATTTTTTTTTTCTGTCGTACAATCGCTTTACAATTTTTTTTCTGCATCAACTAGTAGATGGCAAACGTTAAAATCTGCTCTTCAAAATGATAATGTGATAAAATCATTCTCAGATACACGTTGGGAAGCTCATGCTGCAGCTACTTTTGCCATCATTAAATCATATAATAAATTATTATTTTAATACATTAAAAGGAGATGCTAGGAGGGAAGCTGGAAACTAGAATTTGCCTTAATGCTTGTGATTTGGAACGATATTTTACAAAGTTTTCAAAAAGTCAGTAAGGTTTTGCAAAGCGAAGACGTACTGACGTACTGACATGCGCGAATTTGTATAGATCATTGTCCGATCAACTGGAGAAAATGCGTGATAATTTCGACACTATTGAAATTCGCTCTAAGGAACTTCTACCTGATGGCAGCTACATGATTACACGAAAACGAATTCGCAAAAAAATGGCTAAGGATGGTAATGCTCCCGATGTAGATTTAAGCCCAAGGGATAAGTTTCGAATAAACGCTTTTTATATTATAATCGATAAGTTAAGAATACAAATGGATTCCAGAGGTCAAATATATAGAGAAATTTCTGAACGATTTGATTTTCTTTGCACAAGCAATGAAAAAGTCAACGTTTTAGCCTGTGCCCAGCGTTTGGTGTCAAATTATCCGGAAGATTTAAATTCAGAACTTGCTGATGAGTTAATACAATTCCATCGTTATGTGATGCATAAAAATGGCAATAATTTTAAATTTTTCAATCAAGCTAATTTATATAAGAAGATAAAATTACATCAGCGTTTCCGAACGTAGACACGGCACTACGTTTATTTTTAAGTCTGATGGTTACAAATTGTTCTGCGGAAAGATCATTTAGTCAATTAAAACGCTTAAAAAGTCCTTGTCGAACAATGATAACGCAGGAAAAACTTAATACACTATCTCTGCTCTATATTGAGAGTGATTTGCTTCATGAAATAGATTTCGATGAACTTATAAAACAACTTCGCTGCTAAAAAAACGAGAAAACAATATTTCAAAAATTAAGTAAAAATCTGTAAAAAAAAGTCGTATACATATGTACATATTCTTGTAATTACCATTATAAATAACATTAATTTTAGTTTTATGGAATTCGTTGTAATTTGTTTTCTTAAGTAGGTATTTAATTTTGTATGAAGTAAACCATACAATATAAGAGAATATATGCAAAGGGGGCACCATTTACTCTTCAGGCCTAGGGCCCAAAAAAGCTAAATCCGGCGCTGAGTCTAACTCAGGCAATTGTGCATGCCGACGATCTCGTGACAATATTCAGCGATGTTGCGATGATTGGAAATTGAAAATCAACTTTCAGAAATCTGAAACTATTCTGTTTAGAACTCTGTTGCCTGGAGCTTTAACACTGAGCCTCCACTTGAAATAAATAATTGCAAGAAATGTGTCATGTAGCCAATATTTCTTGTGGAGCCCTCTTATGTCTCGATTTTTGTTATTTTTAGACATAATTTTTTCTATTTATTTCTTGTCTTCGTAGAAGAAATAAATGCAGATATAAATTTTGACGTTTCGTGACTTGTGACTTCACTAGACACAAATTTCTCACAAGACGTCGAGTCTTGACACCAATTCCCACATTTTCATGTAACATTCCTTCATTTCATTGACAAACTCATGTTATGTTTTCACTTCGTATAGAAATTATGTCCTGTTAAGCCAAGATGTAATTTTTCTACCATTTACTGTCTGTTGAAGTACATACATAATGTTGTTTGGTTGTTTGCAGGCCAAAATTAACATTAAAAGAATTAAACATTGAAGATAGTAAGTATTTTGATTATTTTTTTTTAAATTAGTTAGGGCATTCAGAGACTTTTCATGCTTGTGGGACTACCCAATTATGTCTCGGAGCAAATGTTCTTCAAGGTCGTGCAAATCTCTTTTGCTCAAAAATGGATTGACCCAAAACCTGTGCTTCCTTTTGTATTCTTCGCGTCTTGCCTCTTCCAGTTGTTCCATTGCGTTTATCGCTGATATCAAACGACGTGACTAACCTGCTAAGATTATGGCGAGGAATGAATAATCACGACATAATTTGCCCACAGAGTTAAAGAAATATAAACTTCAGATATAGTGTCTGATATAATGTCAGAAATAAATATTGCTAATGGAGGTGCGGCGTAAGGGATACGAAGAAGAACTGGCGTATGCTAGGGTCACATGGACAGCCACTGGTGAGTGTGGTAGCAAAGTACCTTGACATCTGTGGTCTATTTCACCAACTTACAAATTGTAAATTAGAAGTGTTTTCTTAACAAATTTGTAGAAAAATTCTGTTTCACGAGATAATTGTCTTACAAAATTGTAGTTGTAGACTACAAAGGGTAATTTGTAGAAATTTCATTATTTTCGTTTCACCAAAACAATTTTTTTTGTAGTTTACAAATACAAATTTGTAAAATATAATTTTTTTTGTTAGTTTGTGTTTCACCAAATCAAATAATTTTACAATTTTGTTCAGTTTATGAAAATTTCTTACAATAGAAAGATGATGTGTAGATTTGATTACAATTTGTAATTTTCAATAAGAATCTCGTTTAAGAATGTCGTTACGTCGGCGTCGTCGTCGTGGGCATAGTAGCACCGATAGTGATAGTGATAGTGATAGTGATAGTGATTGTGATAGTGATAGTGATAGTGATAGTGATAGTGATAGTGATAGTGATAGTGATAGTGATAGTGATAGTGATAGTGATAGTGATAGTGATAGTGATAGTGATAGTGATAGTGATAGTGATAGTGATAGTGATAGTGATAGTGATAGTGATAGTGATAGTGATAGTGATAGTGATAGTGATAGTGATAGTGATAGTAATAGTGATAGTGATAGTGATACTGATAGTGATAGTGATAGTGATAGGATAGTGATAGTGATAGTGATAGTGATAGTGATAGTGATAGTGATAGTGATAGTGATAGTGATAGTGATAGTGATAGTGATAGTGATAGTGATAGTGATAGTGATAGTGATAGTGATAGTGATAGTGATAGTGATAGTGATAGTGATAGTGATAGTGATAGTGACCATTTCGTTCTAAATAGACGAAGAAAAATTTATCGACCGCGTATAATATAATAACGATATTTCTGATACTTTTGCATTCAACGAAAAGTTTCGATTGAAACGGGTTAAGGCAGAGAAAATAATAGGACAAATTGGACCACGGATTGAAAATGAAACTGAAATAAAATTTTCATTGGGCCGTACCAACAATTAAATTAAGAGACGACCTTGGCACAATGTTTTGTGCATTGGACTGTCAAGCAGGGGGTCTTGGGTTTGATACTCAGCCGCCGCAAAAGAATTTGTCAAGGATGTTCTGCCTCTTGCGAGTAATTGACAAATCCTCTAAAAGTATTTCTTGTGCTTCATTTCGGAATCGGCAGATAATGGTAGGTCCTCTTTATTTATGGTTACACGCACACTTGAATGGTTGAGGGTTGCAAGTCACTAGGTCCAGGTTGTCTACAAGCTGTTGCACCACCAATATACCAATTTATTTGCAGAAATAAAGGGCAGTGTCGTAGACGTTACCTTGGATTACACAGAACACTGGAGTCGGATCACAAACATTATTATTCCAACCAGGTTCTATACATCGCAGCCACCATAAACAGAATAAACAATTTTATGTTTAAGCTGATTCGAGGTCACATTATAAGGGTGAACTGCTCGACCAACAGCCAACAGGCGTTTACTACATTATCGAATATCGTCGAATATTACGAGACTGTGTATCCAAGCGGCTTGCGGCTCTATCCCCCCCGATGTATTCCCCTTCTTATATAGTCTAGGCCGGGTCTAAAATTGAATGGCGGTTCCACTAATCTACTAGGTCTTCGGCCGTGAGTTATAAATAGGCGAGTCCTTTATTGTCGAGATGTCCACGAGGAAGACGGAGCGAAGTGGCTTCATTTCAGTAAAACAGTATCCGATCAAGACTGAAAGGGCAGGGAAAACAGGAGAACCAGTTCTGGTTGCCAATCTTTTATATTTGAAAGTTATAATTCCGGCTTGCATTGAAGAAACAGACATGCATATGTGCCTACATATGCTACTGATCATATTTTATGGAGTGGACAAAAGTGCATCGAAATGCTACATTTCCAATATGAAATCTCAGAGCCAGCGGCATATTTTTCAAATATGTATTGTCAAATCAATCTGACATGTTCAAAGATCCAAGACATTTTTTTAAAATTGTTAGTTTGTACATATATTCACGTACAAATGTAGAGGGTCTCAAAATCTGCAAACTTTCCATGATTCGATATTCTTAACTGTTTAAGAAATTACACACATTCGAACGAGTATAATGCGAAAAGCTGATATTTTCGACAGTTGACCTCGAATAACATTTATTTCACCAGTCAGTTTGGCGCTTTTGTGCGGTTTGTTTGTAGGGATGAATGGTATCAAATTTTAATGGTATGCGAATTCTTCTTAGAATTTCACATTGTTCGCCTATCTTAACTGGAATGTAAGTAAAGATGTCGAAAGATTTTGACGTAAAACTTGTAGAGGAATTTGTGTCTAATGGTCAAAGTAATAATTTCTTTCAGTCTTACAATAAAGAATTGCGAATGTATGTATTACAAGCTTAAATGATTTTTGGACTTTGTGTACCTACAAACGTGCGTTGAAGAAAATTTCATACACCAATCTTTTGTTAAGATACTAGTACGGTCTAGAACGCCAAAAAAACGCACGATTTTTGGGAATTTTTTCTCGGAAACTTTATTAGGTAATAACATAAATAAACGTAAAGAATACAAAACATTTTTTTTTTTAATTTTCGAATTTTGGCCGAATTATAGAGGGCACCAACGTCGACTCATCAAAAAATACATCGTCCCATTGCGGACAGTTAATCTCCGGATCTACTGAACCGACTTTCAAAAAATTTTTGCAACAAGTTGATGAGTTGACGTTGGCGCCCTCTATAATTCGGCCAAAATTCGAAAATGAAGACAAATAATTTTTTTTTGTATCCTTGACGCATTTTATGTTATTACTCGTACGTAATGAAGTTTCCGAGAAAAAAATTCCCAAAAATCGTGGGTTTTTTGGCGTTCTAGACCGTACTAGTACATACCTTAATTTCGGATATGTTTGTTAAAAAATAGTAAAGGTTCTTATAAGAAATGGTTTTGAAGATTAAATCGATGTTTTCTAATTGTGGCATGTGAAATACGAACAATGTTAGTTTTTCTTTGCAGAACTCGAAAAGTATGATTGGTAGATTGAGTATTGAACAAGCGGTTAATATTCGAACCAAGTCTCTTTCATTTTGTTGTTCGGGTCAATGTGAAATATTTTAAATCTTTCGATGTAGAAATTAATAGCTACACAATGCAGTCTTAGTTAAACGTTTAGGATATCGGGACATGCAAACATCGTTCGTAGGGGCTTTTCATCGAAATTTAACAAGTCTATGAAAAAGCACGTTGAAATTATGACAGTTTTTTTTTTTTTTTTTTATAATCTACCCGCGCTCAAGGGATTATGATTACCCTTTAAATGTTTCAACACAGCGCGGGCGTGAAATTAATGAAGTGAAAGAAGGATAGGAAAGATGTGTGGCACGATGTTCTGAGACTGAAGGTTGTTGTCTCAGATATTTTTATCTCCAGGGATGGCTGCTTTGCTAAAGCGGAGAAATACCGTGTCTTATTTCTATGTCGTTTATAATTCACATTATTTTTTATTCATGTTCATCCTTGTTGGGCATACTAGTTTAACTCAATTACATGTTGTTAGTGTTATGCCTGAACAACATGTAATGAGTAAACCAGCAACCCATGGATGACAATTTTAGAAGGTTTTAATGGAATTAAAACAACATAGACGACGGCAGGGATCGAATCTGTGATGATGAGGTTGACAGGCGGAGCACACAACCATCGTGCCACGGCCAACCCTATATTACCAATATTATAAAACATTTCGAAGAATACAACTTTAACTTCCCCGTAGAAAGGCTTACGGAGGAAGATGTTATGGTCAGATTGACCAACTGAATTTAGAAGCACAATTAGGTCATTTTCGCCAACATTTTTAACCATAGAAGCAATATTGATAGTCAGAAAATCAGTATCATCTTCACATTATTCTACCGTAAGCTTTATTCTTCTCAAAAGGTTACCATTTTCAGGGTTCACGATACAATATAATTATCAACAAAGCCTTTGTGCAGTATTATTCTATGTTTATTAATTGCTGTTTTCTGGATTTTTGGAGAACCTTCAATAAATATTTAAAGTTTTTAATATGTCACAATAGTGTATTGCGGTAACCCTAGTAATTGCGGGACACAGTCGTTACATATTAATACATCCTCCAGTGAAAAATATTAATGCAACACACTTGAGTTAATTTCAGTAATCATTGAAATAAAGTGACTCAGGTACATAGCTACGGTTAAATACGGTAAGACTTAAAATCATTTCATTTTATTGATAATACCATAGAGGCTCAATTTTTAGATTCAATAGAATCGGTTTAACTGGGGAAGCAGCCTTTCGCGGGACAACAAGGGTTTTTTCATGCTAAGGGGAGAAAAGAAAAACATTTTGATGATAGAAAATGGGTAAAGTTTCGGTGTGGAATCTAGAAACACTGCGTGTGCGGCTGTTAGTCAGTCGGGACTGTCAGAGATGCCCAGGATGAAGGTGTTTATCTGTTAATTTCACGGAGCTTTTGTTCTCATTGCATTCAGGGAAATGTTCCGGTTAACCGCAGAGAAATTGTACGATGGCACAAACACATCACTTCCCTCGTTGCCACTATACCCCACCTCGCTACATTAAGAAACCAACAAAGGATAACGCGGGTGCTGATGATGACTTGGCGTTGGCTCGTATACGATCCTTGTTGACAACTTAGAGACGTGTTTAGAAATGAGTGCGAGCCCTCGCCCCCGCCCACACCACCATTACCTTCGTTCGTGTGGTTCTCCATGTGTTTGCTTTAAATACGATTTATCTAGAGGTGTTTCATTGTGGGTTGCGTTCCGGAATTTTACATATGGCTCTTTATGGGGGTACACAGAGTAATCCCAGTTATTCCGTTACTTTCCTTTCAATGTGGCTGACGGCAGACAGGACAATGACGATGGCTCTGATGATGAGGCAGGCAGCGAGCGAAGTGAAGATGGCAACGTATAAACCCAACAAATAGTTGGCGGCGTCGTCGTTGTCGTTGCTTTTGTCGTCCGTCGTCACCAAACGTGAATGGCAAAGCCCAGAGTAATCCCTTTGTATTAGATTTGAAGTGATTTCAGCTCAAATTACAATCACCAAGAATGACTGACAGGGACGGAGATGGGGGACGTTCGCTGGCATTCCATGGTCCATTTGAAAAGGATTCGAGGGGCTTTTGTTATTTTTTTAATGTTATTCCTTTTTTTGCCTTATTTCCCTTCCCTATGCTGCTCTGCCTATTTCCAGTGTCATTTTTTGTCATTTTGCCAGGACGTTAGATTATCTTGATGTTGTTATATCTGTTTTCCTAGACTAAACACAACTGAAGGTACTGCAAAATGTAAGGCAACATAATATGGATTAATAAAGGGCGAACACGGTAGCCGGGGAGGGTGAAATTGTTATACAAAAAATAAAAATTTGGGGCAAGTGCCAGTGACTCGAAAATTGCGAGATTCGAAGGTAGCTCCTACTGCTGCTTCCTCATTTAGATGGCTTTTGCCAAGAGTTTCACCATCACCATCAGCATCACCGTCACCATCAAAATGATAGGGAGCGGGAGGAAGTGGAAACGGATACGGAAAGGATAAAGTTGACAATCAGTTATATTGAAATTAACAACCCATTTGGGCAGTGATGCATATAGCGGTAATTTCAGAAATTGGCATTGGAAATTTGCCTTTGTTTAGTTTTTTTTACCTTTTTTGGCAAAGCAAGGTCCTTATTATATTTCTTAATTAATATTTCAGCTTTATGGAGTGATTTCAATTTTGTAAAATCTTTTTAATCGAGATTGAAGGTAAATTGTGATTGTTCGAGGATGAACATTGTTGTAGATGGAAACAATTGTCGCTAGGACGTGTATCTCCAGAATCTTGTCGCACAAGGGCGGCAACGGATAATAATGACAATTATTTTACTGAATTAATCTGATTTTTCGCAAGAAGGTATTTAATTCAATTTATGAGCTTATAATTCAGAAATGAGAACTTCAATGGGATTCTATTATCTGCTTGAGCAGTAAACAAATATTTAACGAAAGTTTTGAATGATTTAAATACTATTATAAAATAAGAACACGCATTATATTGAGCTTTCAATTTTTTCTTTAAAAACAAAATTCTTTATTTTTAATGAGTCAAACTTTGAATGCATTTCGGGTAGTTTACCACCCATCATCAGCAACACGACTAAATATAAATTGTCTTTGTCTATATTTTTACATTAGCAATCAATATATAGATATCACCATCGTGACCGTATTCATCAACGGCATCGGCAGCAGCAGCAGCAACAATAGCAACAACATCATCATCGGCTTCGACAGCAGTAGCAGCAGCAATAGCAACAACATCATCATAGAGAACGAAGGTAAAGCGCAGGCGTTAACTGGTGAAAGATCATTTTTTTTTTTTTTTTTTGCACTTGCACAAGCAGTGCGCGACCAACAAGCATTTGGAGTGTGTAATGTCAACGTAGAGAGAACAAATCAGACTGTATGTTGCCTTTGTCCAAGTTCAAAGCGGTGTTATCTTTGTATATATACATACTTTCATATGCATCTAGTTTTCTTTCGTCTTTAACGCACTTTACAAGTTTTATCTCACTTGTAGATACTGGCAAGTGTTGTTGCTCCAGTACATGTGATGCGAATGCAGATTTTTTTGGTTCGTTGTTAGTAACATTATTGTTTGTGTTCGCCGTATCTCTTTCTAATTGAACGTTTGGTTTGCCCATAATATTTTCTGTTGCAAACTCCACAAGAGATCTGGTAAATCCCAGCTTTGTCCAATGAATTTGTTTTATCCTTTGGTGTAATAAGGTGATTTTTCAATTTGAAAGGGTTGGTAAACACAATTTGCATATCATGTCTACGAAAGATTGTTTTTAGACCATTTGTTATGTTTGGTGCGAAAGTAATTGAAACACGCTTAAGATCAGTTTTTTTTGTCTATTTTTCTGTTTTGGTCAAACAGTGTTGATTGGTTTATGTTTTTCTGTTTTTGTTTTATTAGCACCATGCACAAAAATTGCACGATGGTTAGTTGGTGAAATAAAAAAGTTTCCACCGTTCGAAAGCTGCGCAGTGAAAAATTCAATTGAATTTGCCCATTTAATAAATCAAATTTCATTGGACGATGATGAGATTTTAGTATCGTTTGACGTTGAAGCGCTTTTTCCGTCCATCCCAATAAAAGAAGCACTCTCAGCGCTAAGAACCCATTTGTCAAACCAAAACATAATGGACAACGAACTAAATATCTACATGCGAGCAGCGGAAATGTGTATGGATACCAACTATTTTGTGTTCAGGGACCGTTTTTTCAAGATAGATTCTGGCACTAGCATGGGAAATCCATTGTCCCCATTAATAGCAGAAGTTTTTATGTCAAAATTTGAAACGGATCTGAAATCGAGGAATATGTTACCAAGAATTTGGCATCGTTATGTAGACGACATCTTTGCAGTGATAAAAAAGAGTGATCTTAACACAACGCTGAAGATGTTAAATGAAGAATATTCAGAAATCAATTTTACTTGTGAAGTTGAGAGTGAAAATAATCTGAACTTTTTGGACCTTAATTTAAAAAGGAACAAAAACAAAATCGAAATTGCCGTTCACCACAAACCAAAAAGCACCCTCCGATATATCCCTAGCGATTCATATGCACCAATCCAACACAAATTAGCAGCTTTTCACTCACTCGCTCATCGTTTGGTGAGTTTACCTCTACCATTGCAAAACTATATCAAAGAGTACAAATACATACTAAAAGCAGCTAAAATAAATGGTTACAGCGAAAAAATCATCTCTAACATAATTCAGAAACATGCACAAAAACAGAAAAACATAAACCAATCAACACTGTTTGACCAAAACAGAAAAATAGACAAAAAAACTGATCTTAAGCGTGTTTCAATTACTTTCGCACCAAACATAACAAATGGTCTAAAAACAATCTTTCGTAGACATGATATGCAAATTGTGTTTACCAACCCTTTCAAATTGAAAAATCACCTTATTACACCAAAGGATAAAACAAATTCATTGGACAAAGCTGGGATTTACCAGATCTCTTGTGGAGTTTGCAACAGAAAATATTATGGGCAAACCAAACGTTCAATTAGAAAGAGATACGGCGAACACAAACAATATGTTACTAACAACGAACCAAAAAAATCTGCATTCGCATCACATGTACTGGAGCAACAACACTTGCCAGTATCTACAAGTGAGATAAAACTTGTAAAGTGCGTTAAAGACGAAAGAAAACTAGATGCATATGAAAGTATGTATATATACAAAGATAACACCGCTTTGAACTTGGACAAAGGCAACATACAGTCTGATTTGTTCTCTCTACGTTGACATTACACACTCCAAATGCTTGTTGGTCTCGCACTGCTTGTGCAAGTGCAAAAAAAAAAAAAAAAAATGATCTTTCACCAGTTAACGCCTGCGCTTTACCTTCGTTCTCTATGATGATGTTGTTGCTATTGCTGCTGCTACTGCTGCCGAAGCCGATGATGATGTTGTTGCTATTGTTGCTGCTGCTGCTGCCGATGCCGTTGATGAATACGGTCACGATGGTGATATCTATATATTGATTGCTAATGTAAAAATATAGACAAAGACAATTTATATTTAGTCGTGTTGCTGATGATGGGTGGTAAACTACCCGAAATGCATTCAAAGTTTGACTCATTAAAAATAAAGAATTTTGTTTTTAAAGAAAAAATTGAAAGCTCAATATAATGCGTGTTCTTATTTTATAATAGTATTTAAATGTTTAAGAGTTTTCGTGTATCGTTTCAATTGTTTTATTAAAAAAAAAGTTTTGAATGAATTTTATTTTTACAAAAAAGATTAATCAGGGATAAGGGCATTAGAATAAGCTTCAGTTTTTTTTTTAGAAAAGAGTAGTTAATACTCGGCTTTAGTTTTATAAAACACTTATCATTCTAGTCTTGCTGTATGGTAAAGACTCATTCGCCTGATTTTACTGCAAATGAAATGAACAGATAATTTACGAAATTTCTCAACTTTTACAATAAGTATGTATTGCATCCACCCCACGTTTTTCGTTGTTAACATCTGTCAGTGGCGTAGATAGCTTTACGCATTGGGGGTCGGTATGGATCTAGTTCGCTCGTTTTTTTAAAGTTTTAATAATTAAAAAAAAAAAACAAATAACAAGACTTCATTGAATTCATTATGTATCTATGCCATAAAAAAATTGTATTTTTTAAAAATAATATATTATACGCATTAATTTGAATATGAACTAGAATAAATATTGATATAGGGGAAGATGGCCTATAATGGCCCACCAAGGTAAAATGGCCCCCTTGCTAGAAATTGTAGAATCAAACAGAACAAGAAGATTTTGGTAACATAATTCTTTAGTTTATCTACAATCACTTCAAGCTTTTGTTTGAAATTTTACAGGGCAAACTGTCTCTAACCATCTACAAAAGTAGAACTAATAAAATGTTGTAAAAAGTTTTTTGACAAAAAAAATTATAAAAAAACATTCAATTATGGAGAAAACAGTAAATGCATGTACATAAGTATTAAGTATTTCTTATTAATTTACTGGAATTAGTTAGCCTATAACTATTTTAGTGTGTCCGGAATTAAAACTTAAATAAAAGAACCCTTAATGGGCAAAATGGCCTACTAAGCACTCGCGTAAAATGGCATAGTGTGCCATTTTATACTTATCCTTACATTTTCATTTTCTTTATAGTGAAAATGGTTGAAAAGTATAAACGATGTACGGAGAGGTAGTCCCGGACTGATAATGCATTAACGAAAGCCCTAAATGCTGTCCCAAAAAAATACTTGCAATAATTGAGTATTATTATAATTTCTACTTTTCCTTATTTCGTTTTAAGTGAAGTTGTTTTAAATGAATTGTTGTTTTTATTTTTTTGTGTTCAGTGTTGCTTATGTTTATTTTACTTTGAACTATGATTTGTTTCAAATAAAGTTTAAATTAAATTAAAAATGGTTTTCAGTTTACTTGCCTAGTTGGTTTACTTTCAAGGGTAAAATGGCATACAGTATGCCATTTTACCCGGACAATTTTGATCGTTGGAATTTGAAGAGTTTTTGAAAATTAAATACTACAAATACTTTTTGAAACTTTTTAAACTCGCAAAGCAAAAAAATGTAAGCGTTATTGATTTAGCTTTGAAAAGAATATAACATTTGAGTTTAAATGTCACATTTTTGCGAGATATGACACATTTTCCTTTGGGGTGCCATTTTAGGCCGCCTTCCCCTACAGTGCCTTGCATAAGTATAACCGCATCTGTAAAAATGCGTTTTGTAGAAAATTAAAATGGGAATGACACTTTACTATTTTATTTATTGAATGGCATCACTAATCAAGTAAATTGAGAAGAAAAAAAGTTCCGTTATTTACTCTTCTGGTGTTTAAAAATTAAAAACAGATTTTTATATATTGCAAAAGTATAACCGCACAATGCAAACCTTTCTGAAGCCTCAGTTATGTGCTTCGAAATGACAATCAACAATGCCGCGTGGTAAACATTTAAGCGATACGGAGAAAGTCAAAATTCAAGCTTTTCGGGTAACAGGCCTAAGCTTAGGGGCTATTGGTAGGAAAATTTAAAGATCCGATCGTGTAGTCCGAAATTTCTTACAAGATCCAGAATCTTATGAGACGAAAATAAGACCCGGGCATCTGCAGAAGCTGACACGTCGAGATAAGAGGCGTTTAATAAATTATGCATCCAATTCGGCGCATTCTTTGCCGGACGTTCGTGACGAATTGGGCTCAGGAATTTCGGTTTCAACGGTTTTTCGTGCCTTAAAAAGCAGTAAAGTTATTGTTCGGTGCAAAATGATGCCAGCTCCAAATTTGACAACAGTCTACAAAGAAAGTAAGAATTTGCCCAGCAAAACATGAAACGGAATTGGAAAACCATAAGTAACATTCCATTAATTTACACTTAACTCTTGTTATTCCAAATGGCATAATCTAATGAATATTTTTTTTTAGAATATTTTCAGGTGTCATGTTCAGGTCAGGTGGTTTTAACGGATATTGGCACAATCTGAGAAAGAAAAAAAGTTTTTTTCCAAGAGGAACTTTGGCGGTGCCAGTTGTAAGGTTTGGGAGGCCTTCTGCGACCGTGGTAAGGTTGCACTTGCCTTCACCTCTGCAAAGATGAACAGTTCAGCTTGTACCCAGGTGCTTCAGGATAATTTGGTACCCTACTTAAGACGATTTCGTCGAGTTCGGCATGTCTTCCAGCATGATAATGCCCCAATTCACGTTAGTCGTCAAAGTTTGGGATGGTACGAATCGAATAACATACATTTTATGGTGTTTCCGGCACGTTCTCCAGATTGTAACTCTATTGAAAACCTTTGGGAAATTTTGACTCGCAAAATGTATGTCCATAATAGGCAATTTGTCAGTGTTGCTGAGCTGCGAGAGGCAATTGTGGAAGAATGGAACTCTATAAACGATTTCATATTGAAAAACCTTGTCAACAGTATGCTAAAAAGATTTTTTAAAGTCATCTCTTAATTTGATTGTTGGTACGGCCCTAAAGCTATAGAAACTAAAGAGGCCTCGCTTGTTAACAAATCTGGCATGGAAATCCGTAACGACCGTCTAGACCTAGCAACAGCAAGGAACCCCCCGTCCGACGAGCTAGTTCGTGCCAACGCAAGCATGCCTAGCTGTTGTGGTCCAGACACCCTTATTCCTTGCTGCCAGGACTGACGTATGACGTATAAGTAGAGCGTCATAGTGGTGGTTGGAAAAGGAGGAAGGTTAATAGGAGATTTTAATTTTGAGATATTTTTTTTTTTTGGTTAATGAATCTCGTATTTAGTGTCCGGTCTTAAGCAATAGATAGAAGTCTCCTATATATATTATAGCATCTTATTATTTACGTTACAACCTAATAAATATGTCTGAAGAAGGGTGTAATCACACCCGAAACGTCACAACACAAAAAATAAAAAATATGTAATAAGAATTGACCTTAATATGAAACTTCATATCAATTTTTTGAAATATGAAATCATCAAATCTATAATGATATTTTAAAGTTGGACCCAAAAATTTTATACAGTTTTAAAGTTGGACCCTCAGACGTTTGTCCTCATGGAGATCTATGGCAACAGAGTTCTACTTATTGACTAAGTAAACTTACAACTGGATTTTCTGTTTCAACTTTTGAAAGTAGTACAAGGAGTACTTCTAACAATGTAATTTCATTCAATTTCACTTTCGTTTCTTCGTTGGTTCAAAAGATATCTCCCACGTGGTTTTCTGTCATATGAAATGTAAGTGGTATATACAATTAGGTACCAATCCACAACACCAAGAGTGAACACAATTTTTGACATTTATGAGACCTTTCAAAAATCGCTTTCTCTTCTATACAATTAATGACTTTTGAAGACCTTTTTTCCTCGTGTAACGTGTAAGCCGTAAATATATGTATATGAACTACGAAAAATAAAACCCAGGAGATGTATCTTCCAAAAATATGTACATACTTTGAAATTAGATACTTCTTTAATTTGATTATTAATAAAGGAATTATTTTCTCCTTCATATAATCATTTCAAGACGTAATAAATCAAAAACACATTCGTTGCTGAATGTTATAGGTAATCATATTTCCTTTAATGAGGAAGAAGACATCTTTTATTCTCCTTTTCCTATCACTCAAACGCATTTTATTTCAAGATTGATAAAAATAATTGTGTGTTATGAGGTCAATTTGTAACGTTCGCCTACATAATATGCACATCCGGTTCCATGTTCCTTCTTTCGTCCAAAAACAAAGCACCGGACAAAAAAATATAAATAATTACTTTCGTCAAGAAACATTAGACCTACCCATAACATAATATCTAATAAATTCCATCTCCAAAAGCTCTATAATTAGTTCTTACATACACAAGATGGTTTCTTAAATTTATACATGTTCCATGTCAGTTTTTTGTGTTGCGGCTTGCGGGATAACATTCAGGCTTGAACATAAATAACTGGCATTTCAATGTTACAAAAAGATGAACAATAAGAGGCAAGAAACCGAGTCGCACATTACAACGATGACGATGTACAATGTACGTACATTTTAAGGAAATGTTTATTTTGGCCGCGACCATATGGACAGGCCATGGCCAACGCCATCCAAAGCCAACTGACTTTCCTCCGTATTCCCTTAGAGAAAATGAATTATTAACCAGTCCGGGATATCAATCGTTTTGTGTGTGTAGTGTGTACTGTTCAGAACATGTATGTAGTTTTGATATTTATGTGGCTCCATGTCCTTTTATGCCGAAGTCGAGTTTTAATAATTTAATAAAATATAAAAAGTGAAAAGGATAACCTAACTTGGTCGTTATTTAGAGGTCCTTTTCGGTGGAACACTCTGATGGTTGCGTGGCTTCCATGTACACATTTTCAATAGTGTGCGGTGGGATGTGGTCGTGGTTGTATGGGCCATTTTGTGGATTATGATGTGAAGCGTTAGTGACTCGTATCTCAGACCGAAGGACATGCTGTGTGAGCGATTATTTTTAAAACTGTATTAACAATTAGCTGAATTTTCTGTAACTGCTGTATGCATTGCTGTATGTTAATAAAATTGCGGTGGATATTATTATATTTGTGCCGTTTATTTAGAGTTCGGCATTCAACTTTCGTCGCTGTGATGGTTTGGGATCCTTTATTGCCAGGCTAACTAAAGTTCCGATGCAAGCTTATTCCCAGAGTGTCTTTTATACTCGTATGGCTTTTGCACATATACTCGTATTGTATATGTAAACATTAATTATTAAACTGAGTCGTCTTTGGACCTGGAAGGATATTAATTTAATGACGACGCCGGAAATGAGACCGAACCGACCCACCAACGATGACGAGGAGGCGCCTGCGGGTAGTGGGGAGAGTCGAGCTCTGAGTAAGAGGATGGCAAACCCAAACATAGGTCCCCTTTGTCGGCACTCAGTTTTGTGTACTCGTAGATGGGGCCAGGAAATTGCCATCATTTGGTTTGTTTTGCTGTGGTGAAGTGGAATTGAAAAAAAAGAAACTGAAACTTCTATCCACTGTAGTGGTAGTGGGTAATTTTGTGAATTTGGTAGTTGGAATGGCAGGGGGATATTGTAGTGGTTTCCAAAATGAGGCTTAAAGCGTGAGAAAGTAGGAGAGGTGGATTTTTGGCATCAAATTTGTTTGCTCAGTAAACACACAAAATAATTATTGTCAACCATTTTATGTTTTATGGGTCCTTCTATGTAGGTATATGCTGGTACTTCAGCTCCTACACTTTCTCGGATACAATCTAAAACCGCAAGCTTAATTATTGTTTTAGGTCAAAAACTATATTTTCGATCCTGCCAAATAAGTTTGTAGTCTTAAAGTGTTACAAATATAACCTCATAGCCATAAATATACAACAAGTGTTGGGAAGGCAATAGGTACTTATCTGTATTTAGAATGGAAATAGGAATATACAGATATACATATACCTACCTATCATCTGGTTACAGAAACGAAATGAAGTTTACTGAACTAATTTTTGTTTTGAGGAGATAGTTTTGCCCTCATTCAATTTAAAGGCTTAACGAATTTAATTCTTGTAGGTACTCAGGATTTTTAAAATGAGTTTTAAATAAAAAAAAAATACTGAGTTAAGTTATAAAAAAAAAGAATAAATCAATGAAAAACGTTTTTGTGTGCGTTAATTGGGCTTTCTGATCTTTTATTTTTTTATGCAATTAATAAAACAAATTAATCCATTTTTTAAATTATTCCCGACGTTTCGTTGGGTATTTTCCAACTTTTTCAAGGGATATTTTTATTGGACCTATAACACGTTATAATTCTTGAATTTTGAGTACTACTATTTTTTATACAATTTTACTTACTATTGTCAGTTACATTTATAGTTTTTAAACATTTATATTGCACTTTGGTAATTTTTACAATTTTTTTAAAACGGAAAACTAAATAAATAAATAAATTAAAAAACCAAGACAAAACAAAAATTATGAACTAATATCACAGACTCAATGTTTACTTTATGACGGCACTGTAGCTTGCGCTCAGCTTGTCTTTGTCTTCTTGAAAATTCATAGTTCTCTTAATGTTTTGCTGTATTCTTAGGCTCTCCAGCGTAAATCTCTTATTAATGTTTCTTTCCTTGTCAAGAATTCTTACGTCATTAAAATCAGCGGTGTGTCCATTTTCTGTCATATGATGTGACCAGTGTTGTCACTTTCATTTCAAAACCCGAGGTAGATTGAGATGAAAAACAGTGGTAGATTAAGATTTTGTGTGGTAGATTTGTAATTTCCCAAATGATACCTAATAAATCAAAAGCACTTAAAGTCATTTATAAAGACAAAGTTTTATACATTGATTTAAGTACCTAAATATATTTGTTGTGATATTTTGTTCTATATGCATACGTATGCATACGTATTATATATCTTTAAACTTTCGACTAACAAATTAAAAATTTAAATAAAAGCGGATCAATTCTGCTTAAGGAAAAAAAAAATCAGATTTATTTGTCATTTCTTTAGCAAAAATAAGACTGTTTATAGTTTTGACGTCAAGTTTGTTTTTTATTTTTTATTTTATTCATTTCTGAAAAGGCTTTTTCTGCTACGGCACTGCTATGTGGTAAAGCAGCTACATAAATTGAACATATATTTACTAAAATTCGAAAACATGGACTCTTCGCATACATTCGTCTCTTTGCTTAAATCAATCTATCCCCTTTAATGACATTAATTTTTTCACTTTCAAAGAGCAAGAGTGGAGATCGCACTCATTATTGATACTCGTAAGTCGTAAGTCGTAACTTCCTGCAGAATATCGTTAAAAGGAAATACTCTTTTTAACGGTAATAGTCTGCTGCCGACCTTTTTGAAATTCTTTTGGACTTAAGAATTAGAAGTAAAGCAGCTGGAGATGCACACTTTAAAAATCGAACTTTTTTATTAGCTGATCACAAAGCTTAATGTAATACGCAAGAAGATTTTCTTTAATTTTATAAATTTCAGTTTCCTCGTTATATTTTTGAATGTGTTCAATTCAATCAGTAACTGCCTGCCTGCTCTAACTCCATCTAGCCAAATATATACATACATATGTACATAAATCAACCTATAAATGAAAACTCGTGATGATCGGGAGATTTTTCTTTAATTTCCCTGCTTAAAAGTGAACAAAGTTTTAGAATTTGATCCTATCTAATTGGAGAACTCATCAGAATGAGCCAAATGACACTAAATAAAAATCTGCGACAGACTCATTAATATCTGGGGGGTGCCTTCGAGTTTTATTAAATTTCCCATTGAAAGAACATTAAATAAAAACAAATCCTTAACTCTGGTACATTGAAGAAAACAAGAGATTCTAGCTGGCAACAGTCTGCGGATCAGTGTTCGCTGCAGACGAAGCCAGACGAAGATTGGGCTTATCGCTTAGCTAGTTTTGAGATTAATTGTGAAGTTACAAGGAAGGCCACTATGTTTGCTTGTGTTTTTTTAATTAAATGGTTTCATGTCATACAAATAACGCTGCAAATTGTGTTATCGGGAGCTGCTGTTGTAGATTCTTACAAGAAAAAATTCTATGAAAATGACTTCAACAACTCAGAGTTATAGAAATGGTATAAAATGTTGAGGATGATTAAATACAAGAATGGGAGTTAGAAACCGAAATATTTGACAGGTGTTCGTCTTTGAATCCTAATTTGAATCGTCTGTACAGTACATATTTAATGAGCTTTCCAACTTATTATACTTGCGTTACTTAATTATGATGCAAGCCAACCTTATTAATGATCCTAAATCCTTTTACCAATTCGTCAATCATAAAAGAAAATCCGATGGGTACCCAACTTCTCTCTCCTTCAATAATATAACATCAAATGATCCACAAACTATTGCCAACTTCTTTGCCTCGTTTTTCAAACAATCTTTCACGGATGATACCTTTGAACCTGACTGCCTATTTTAATTATATACCAAGTTTTTCGCTTGGGCCATTTCTCCCACCTACTATCGATCCAATTATTGTGGAAAATAAGTTAAATCAGCTTAATGATGACTTCTCTCCTGGTCCAGATGGACTCCCAGCTATTCTCCTAAAGAAATGTTCATCATCACTTTCCCTTCCTCTATCGAAAATCTTCAATCTTTCCCTTTCTCAAGGTGAATTCCCTGAGATATGGAAGAGTTCCTTTATAATTCCAATACACAAAAAGGGTCCAAGAGGCGATGTTATCAATATATCGTCCTATCGCCAAACTCTCATGTATCCCCAAACTCTTTGAAAGCATACTTCATGAAATTTTAAGCTTTCACTGTAAATCCCTCATTTCTCCCATACAACATGGCTTTCTTAAATGTAGATCAACTACCACCAATCTTATTGAATTTGTGTCGTTTACCCTCTCTGCCTTAGAGAATGGTAAAGATGTCGATGTCATTTCCACTGATTTTAGTAAAGCCTTCGATAAAATCTCCCATAAACTTATCCATTTCAAACTATCCACCTTCGGTTTCGAACCCATTCTTTTAAAATGGATTTCTTCCTATCTGGAAAACCGTTACTACAGTGTTCGTTTTAGATCCACTTCCTCGTATCCTTTCTTAGCCACGTCCGGAGTCCCTCAAGGCAGCCACTTAGGGCCTCTCCTTTTTATTCTTACTATTAATGATATTGAATTGGTCATCAAAAATTCCCATATATCTCTTTATGCCGAAGACACTAAATTTTTCAAAACCATTTCTTCTGCACAGGACTCTACTCTTATCCAAATTGATCTCAATAATTTTTCAGTTTGGTGTCTCAAAAACTGCTTAGACTTAAATATCACTAAATGCCACTCAATCACCTTTTCACGAAAACGTTTAAAATCTACTCCCCGTATCTATTTTCTTCATAATCAACCCCTATCTATTGTTAACTCGATACGTGATCTCGGCATATTATGTGATCAGGAGCTTAACTTCATCTCCCATTATGACGACATAATTCTCAAGGCCAATTCCGCACTTGGTTTCGTCAAACGATGGTCCAAGGAATTCTCCAACCCATATGTGACCCGATCCCTCTATGTTATCTTTGTCCGCCCCCTGCTTGAATACGCCTGTCAGGTGTGGTCCCCCTACCAACAAGTCCACATCGCCAGAATTGAGAGCATCCAACGTCGATTCCTTCGCTTTGCTCTTCGAGGACTTTCCTGGAATAATCCCCTAATCCTACCTCCTTACCTAGATCGCCTTAAACTAATTAACCTAAATTCTCTAGAAGAACGAAGAAAAACTTATGAAATTCTCTTCATTCATAGTCTTCTAACAGGTTCTATTGACTGTATAACTCTTTATAACTCCATCTTCCTTAATACCAACCCCCGCAACATACGAAATCCCCTTCTCTTTTATATACCCACCCACCGTACGTCTTATGGCTCTAATGAACCAGTCTCACGTATGCTAAGGAATGTCAACTCAAACCCAATAACCTTCGACTTTAACCTTAGTACCCCTTGCCTAAAACTCCGTCTCTTGAATCAATTCCCCCACTAACCAAAATTCGTAGCTATAAGTTTTCTTAGTTTTAAGTTAGATTAAGCTATAGCTTGTATTAAGCCTAATAAATGGGGGTATTGCCCCCACCAAAATAAAAATAAATAAATATTTAAAAAAAAAATTGGATTAATTTGTGCGCTGCTTCAAGCATTTTGAGTTTAAGTAAAACTTGTAAGATTTGAAGTAGATAGGGAATTTTACAAGCAGGCTTTTTGAAGTATACGTAGATATAGAGCATTTTCTTGATGAATCTCAACTAGTACTTTTTTCGCTCTCATTTTTTTTAGTAGTCGATAGTCACTCGAAAGATTCCTGGGTAAGAAATCATCCAAATAAGTCTGATTGGAAATGGAAAACAATTATCTAGACTTACGTTGATTTTTTTATTCAAAATTTCCTCATTTTTAATATAATTAACGAGCCTTCGTTTAAAATCAATTCACATCAAGATTTAGCTACACCACAAAAATTAACCGTTTTTTATCAATAATAAAAACAATAGAAATAAGCTTCTAAAGCAAAATTCCTTGGAGTGAGTGTTAGCTATACTTTTTATAGGCAAACAAAATTTTAACATAAAATGTCTTATAGAGTAAAATATATGTACATAAAATGAAAATGGAACCATCTTTATGAGTAAAGAAGTCTGTCCAGAAAATGTAGTACAAGTCTCACTGCTGCATTCAGAAAAATTAAGAGAAACAAATTGTGTTGTAATAGTTATAGCAGATTTTTGTTTGTAATTTTTATTTTTGGAGGGAATGTGAAAAATAGTGGTAGAATTTTGAACTACCGTGGTAGATGTGGTAGATTTGGTAAATCTTAAAAAATTGTGGTAGATCTACCACAATTGTGGTAAAGTGACAACACTGGATGTGACATGTGAGAGTCCAGTTGATGCTCTATTTTTCCTAACGTCAGCTTGGTGTTCGGCTATTCTTGTAGCTAGTGTGCGTTTTGTTGTGCCAATGTAAACAAGATCACACTCCTCATTCGTTTTACCCTTGCATTTTATTTCGTATACCACGTCATGTTGTTGTTCTTTTTGTAGTGGTGGTTTAGTCCGTGTAAATATTTTGCTAAGAGTATGGTTCGATTTATGAGCGAATGAAATTTTCTCTTTGTTAATTTTTATTATTTTATATAAGTTTTTGTTGTCAGTAAGCTTAGGAATGAAACTTATGCCGTGGAAAGTGATGTTGTTAGCGTTTTGTTTATTGTTGTTATATTTTATTTGATTATTTTTGTCATTTATTTAATCGTTAATTATTTTATGTGGAAAATTATTCATTAGGAGTATTGTTCTGATTTTTGTGATGTTGTCTTTGTAGAAATTCGGGCTAGAAATATCTAGAACTTTGTTAATAAAGTTTTTTGCAGTGTTGATTTTATATTTCTGTGGTTGAGTTTTTGTTTTTAAGGGATAAAAGTTTAATGATAATTTTGAATATACTCTTCCTCTTTTGGCTCATCAGAATTGGGGCAGCTACTTTGAAACGATAAAACCACGATAAGTTCTTTGATTAATATTTTTATTTTGGTAAAACGTATAAGTAGGAATCTTGTTGGATAAGATAAATAATGTGAATTTTTTTCCTTATTTAATATGGTGTTAGCTAGAAGTCCTGGTAGCTAGGATCTTTAAGTATTATTCTGTAAATTGATTAATGTTAAAATAAATAATAATAACAATAGTTATAATAATAATAATATCGTCTCGTAATTCGACTTGAAATAGAAATGTACAAGTTCTCAATAACTGAGAGTAAAATGTTACCCGAAGTCTTTTTAACCACTACTAAGAACGCATTTTTATTCCCAAATTGTTCGCCTTATTTGAATACTTTTTTGAGCACATGCATTTTCGATAAAATGTTTAGGTAAGGTTATAATTAGCCATATAAGTTATAAGATAGTTATAAGTTTTCAGTCCACTGTTTTACAGCGATATTGAAACGGGAATTATAATGCTTCCAACACCATGAAATCAGTTCAAAGATATTTGAAAGTGTGGAAAAGATAGATGTTTTGTAGTACGTCTTTGTAGGTATATAAAAGTTCATTCTTACCATGAAAAACTGTAGCTCACAAGTTTTAGATGTGTTTTTTGCTTTCGAGCTCAGGTTTTGCTTACCGGTCTTACCAGGATCTTTCCGAAGATTACACGAAAATTCAGAGGAAAATTATGCAAAATCTTTATTTAAAACAACTCCAATACGAGTATTTATAACAGTGATAATTTGTATAATTGTTGATAATTCAAAGACGATCTCTGAAAACTGGTATTCTGTTAATCGTTCTAAATACGGCCATTCTGGTATTTTGATTAAACACTCTGGTATATCAGCAGGTACTCGACCACTGATGGTATACAAATTGCCGTGTATCAGACCCTTTGTGACACTAAGGATCAGAAGATGCTAGACCCTGGTGGCACTAAAGTTCAACGGATCCGTACACCTCAAAAAGTCTTTATTCTACTCCTTTTAAAGCGCCGCTGGAGTATTATAGTTAGAAAAGGTTCAAAAGGCGATATTATATTAGAACTATTCGGCTGATTTTTAAATGTTTCCTTATCACAGTACTAGCAATGCTCCGCAAAATCCCAACATTGAAGCTTGCACAAATTTTAATGAATCGATCTAAAGAGAACTTAAAACTGGTTCGACAATCTCGCCTGCCTTAAGTTTGTCTTTCAGTGAAATCTCTTACTACTGGTGAGGGGAAACTTCAAGAAATCAAATGATCTGAATGACCAAATCGACTTAAAAATTGAACTAATCAACAATCCCGAGTTCAATTTGATCAGACTTTGAGCAGGGACCTATAAGGCAATTTTCGTCCATCCGAGTAGGTGCTCTTGTTACATTTTTACTTGCGACTTATAGGTACTATAAGGCAAGATATGCATTTGTAAAAAAAAACGAACTCGAGATTTTTATCAAAGTTGACATCACGATGATAGCAAAGGCCAAAAAAGTGGGTCTCGCGATTCTGTCTGCCTGTTCGACTAGCTTAACGGCACGGCCGATTTTCTTCAAACTTGGTAGATATCTACCGGTTTTAATATTTTCCCCCCGGATGTTTTTTTCTTTTTTTTTAAGACCAAAAATAACGGTACCTGCCATACGAATTTTTTTCGAAATTTTATACATACTTTTTTTTCTCAAAAACTGTCCCACAGATTTAAAAGAAAAATCATAAAATTTCATTTAGTTAAACCTAGGTAATGGTTGAAAAAGAAATTTCCAAAAAATTATTATTTTTGGTACCCCTATTCGAACCATTTTTTTTTGTTTTTGATTTTCTCAAAACCGGTACGAAAGATTTTGATCAGTTTTTTTATGTTGAGGCTCCTTAGCAGTTTGTACATATTATTATGTATTCAAATTTTCAAACAAATTTTTTTTTGATTTTTAAAAAAAATTTCAATTTTTTTTTTCGAAAACTGAATATTTTGAAAACCCCATGCACAATTTTTTTTAAAACTGATAAATAAAAGTTTCTTAAGATAATCTACAAGATATGAGAAAAAAAAAATTATTTTACCTAAAAATAACGGTATCCTCCATACAAATGTTAAAAATTTTCGAAAATCTTTTTTTTTTCTCGAAAACGGTTCCGAGAATTTTGCTTAATTTTTTTTAATTTTTAAGATCTATAATTTAATAAAAAAAATTTGAAAACAAGATATTACTGACTGTACCTACCATAGAACGATTTTTTAAAATTTTGAATTTCTCGATTATCGGCATAACGGATTTTAATGAAATTTCTTAGAGAGAAGCTTCTAAAAAGTTTAAAAAACATTGCATTTCAAAACTTTAAGAAAAATATTTTTTTTTTGAATTTTGAAGAAAAAATCAATTTTTTTTTTTTGGAAAATTCAATGTCTCGAAAACGGATCAATATTTGTTTTTGTAAATTTATTTTTATTCGAACAATAATAAAAGGTTTAAATTGGCATACCAAAATTTTTCTTAAAAATGTTTTAAAATTTTTTTTATATAAAAGCTTATTTTTTTTAAGAAACCACTGCAAAGACTTATAATTTTTGTTCTTGCATAAACCTATATTTGCTTGAATAACATTGTATCCTATTTTTACCTCCAACTACTAAAGAAGTTGTTTTAGTCATTTAAATAATTAATTTTGTGTTTATGAACAGTTTTTCTCTAATAACATGCATTTGTGAAAATCTTACAGCCTTATTTATTATTTTTCACTAAAACTGGGTTAACCTCGGAATAGCTAAACCGAGCCGAAGCACTTACTTCGGGTTTACGCCACGTCAAACAAATCCTTATTATCCGTAAATAAGGCTGTTAGTCTATTACATAGGAGCAAGTTCGTGCGACCCAGTCGTGCATTTTATTTTTTTTTTATTTTATCATAGCCTTTCAGATTTGGCCACAAATGAGATTCAAGACTAAAGATAGCTCGAGGGCATTATTATATTATTAAATTATTCAAAGTTTAGTATGTTCATAAGATTGGGTTGAAACATTATTTCTTAAACCTAAAATTTGTCCAAAATTCACATGATCATGACTGGTTTTGCTTAAAATGATCAATTTTTCTCAAAAAGTGCTAGAACCATAATAGTTCCGAGCTGGGCTTGTTTCGTCCCATATGTTGTATGTCAATGCGCTTCGTCACTTAAGATGATTTTTCGGCAAAAATTGGGGTCTTCTTCCAAACGCTCCGAATAACAGTCAACAATCAAACGAATTTCATTTGGATCTTGTACGGGTGAAGACCTAAGTATTTCCGATTGACAGATTTAACCAAAACATCATGGGCACCATAGGCCGCCAAAATCGAACCGCTTCAATCGCAAAACCCTTAAGTATAGGTACATTTTCGAAGATAAAACCATGAAATGTAAGGATTGTGATTCACGAATAGTGAGTAAAGAAGAGAAAAACCTAAGGATAAAAAAGAACATATCGAGTAGTCTTAAATTTTCCAAACCAACATTATGAATTCATAGATAAATAGCCTTCATTTGAAATCTGTTATCTGTAAAATGTAGATAGTCCCGTGTTAACTCATTCCCCATTGAACATAATTTGTTTTATTTGCATTGATCAATTACCATGTTTTATTGCTGGGTTAGCATTCAACAGGTCACTAGAGTTAGGAATCTTTCTTGACAATTGGAAATATTCATACATCTTTCCTATACACAAAGGAGGATCAAAAAATGAGGTTCCTAATTATCGACCGATTTGTAAAATTTCAACTATTCCTAAGCTTTTTGAAAAATTGGTTTATAAAAAGTTATCGTATTTATTAAAAGAAATAATTTCACCAGTACAACACGGCTTTGTCAGTGGTAAATCTACTGCTACAAATCTCGCAATTTTTTCAAATTTTGTTCTCTCGACTTTAGAAAATGGGTTGCAATGTGAAGTTATTTATACCGATTTTGCAAAGGCGTTCGATAGAGTTGATCATCAAATACTAATACACAAGTTAAAATGCTATGGATTTCATTCTAATATATTGAACTGGATTCAATCCTATTTGTCTGATCGCAAGCAATTCGTACGTATTGAAAATTCTGTCTCAAAAGCTATAAATGCCACATCAGGTGTCCCCCAAGGAAGTCATTTGGGTCCTCTGCTTTTCCTTCTACTTGTGAATGATATTCCCGATGTTTTTGTTTATTCTCAATGTTTAATGTTTGCTGATGATTTAAAATTATTTATGGCCGTCAAAAACACGTCTGACTGTGAAAAAATCCAAAGTGATCTGCGTAATCTTTCTGATTGGTGTAGAAGAAATAATCTCCATTTAAATGTATCTAAGTGTCAAAGTTTAACTTTCAGTCGTTGTACTTCTCCTATATGTTTTGAGTATACATTGAATGATGAAGCTCTTTCTAAAATAGTTGAGAAAAAAGATCTAGGAGTAATATTTGATTACAAGTTCTCCTTTAACTCTCATATCGATTATATTGTTTCAAAATCAAGCATGATGCTAGGATTCATTATGAGAAACTCTAAAGAATTCAATGACCCGTTTACGTTAAAGTGTCTTTATCTTTCCTATGTTAGATCCATGTTAGAATATTGTTGCATTATATGGAATCCATACTATACAACACATTCCATAAGAGTCGAAAAACTACAAAAACGTTTCACTAGATGTTTGTTTTATATGTTACATTGGAACATTCCTCGTCCTTCGTATGATACTCGTTGCTTATTATTTGGCTTAGAAAGCCTTGAAACTCGTCGTAAATGTTATGAAATAATGTTTGTGAGAGATATCCTTAGCTGTAAAATTAATTGTTCTAGTCTATTGAGCATGGTTGGACTTAATTGCCCATTTTATGCATTCAGGACATTCAATATTTTTTCTATTCCCCATCATAGAGTAAACTATGGTTTTAATGAACCTGTATCGCGATGCTTAAGACAGGCAAATACAGTCTCTAACATTACTAACATTGATTTTTTTCAAGATTGTAGCAGAGAAGTTTTTAAAGCTAGAATACTTTTTGTTTTCAGATTTGGGGTATGATTTTGTTATAATTTTATTATTATTATATTATTTTTATTTATTTATTATTATAGTTATACTCTGTCTGTATATATGTATAAGTAGTCTGTAAGAGCATTGTTCTCGAATTGATGAAATAAACTAAACTAAACTAAACCCATCGGAAACTATTTCCATGAAAAATTTAACATCACACCCTTAGTACTCGTATATTAGCAAAAAAGAAAAACCATTTTACCCAAATACATCAGTCTTCCCCACTTAATAAAATTGAAGTGGAGCAATCAGTATGAAAATCAGCTTGCTGACTTCCGTCCAATTTATGGTTATAGCCAATAATGAGGAACGGCAAACGATTGCCTTCTTAAGGGCAGATTAAATGGCTTCACGCTTATTCGTAGTCCATACAAATATATTGGTGCACTACATTGAGCCATTTCCATTAACTTTTATTTTAAGCAGAGTCCTTTCAACTTTCACCACTTGGAGAAAATTAACTCCAGACACGCACATTACTACAGCAAACAGAAACAACGGCCGCTACAACGACAACAACAGCAACCACGCACCGAACCCCTTTTTATGAAAACCTTTTAAACAATTCAACACAAACAAAGCTGAATTTCCCATCAGAGTACGAGTACCTCCTCGTATTCTGGCTTTTCAAGGACGTTTAACTGTCGTCAATAATCTTTTTTAATGATCTTTTTTTTAAATAAAATATAAGACAGCAAATACTATTGCAGTATTAATTTTAAGAGCTCTGTCCTAATGGTCCAGCTTGTTAGTGGACATAAATGAAAGTGGAATAAGTATGGATATCCTCTTTCTCGAAAAGCAAAGAAGGCAAACTTTAGTCGTTACAACTTATTCTCATACACAATGCACAATGTGTCCACTTGCTACAGACACAGACAACACAAAAACAAGGACATTCGATATTTTTGGAAAACCAAAAAAAAAAAGGAATCCTGAAAGAACCGACAGACACTAGCTACAGATCGAGAAGGATAATCAATGGATGATTGGTGGCGTCTAATGAGAAATTTATTTCCAAGGATTTATCGAGGGGATTGGCCCAATTAATGGTCCGGCTATTTTACAAAGAAAAAAGAGGAAAATCCCTTCTGTGCTGCCATCAAAGAGAGAATGGAATAAGGTAGCAACCGGATCTGGAGAAAGCAATTGTACTCTTATCAAAGGATAGGAACACATCTTGTAAAAGCTTATTAATTAAGACCTGAGTCTCAAGTTGAAGTTGATCTGAAAGGAAACAAAAAATTATTTTAAATTGAAGGGAAAAGTGGAAAATAATATTTCGAAAGTAGGATTTAATTTTCTATTGAAGCCAATTAGGGAATATCCTGTCAGATTTCAAAAGAGGAGGTGGCATTAGGTATAATATACGAATTAAAGGAAAAGTTAATTTTAATTATTATGTATTATAAGCTAGATTCTGTAGAATGTATGAAGGTAGGTATGTATTTATATTTCGCTTCACAAAAAAGCAATTAAAGGATTTTCCAATGAAGACAGGTTAATGTTAAGTGGTAAAAACAAGTTGAGTGTGAGATATCATTTTTGTTTGAAAGTGCCTTATTCTTATTTGTGGAATACGGTATCGTTCAAAATGCCAACGCACCGGGTTCAATTTTCGATGTCTCTGCGGTATGGATCAGGGCCAATTTGAGCTATGACACGGGTTATGTAGACTTTATGGGCACCGATCATTTGCGGCTTATCGGCATAGATATATGACGAAAGTTTTAAAGGAAAAGTTTAACGATTTTAATTAACAAATTATATATTTTTTTATTTATTTGGTGGTGCAACAGCTTGAAAAGACTTTCAACCATTCCTGTGGGCGTGTGTTACCAGGGGTGGAGGGGACCTACAATTTTCTTTCGATTCCGAACGGCTAATTATCAGCACTTTTGATGACAAGAGATAATCTTAGAGGACAATGTCCTTCAAGTTAGCACTACCACTTCAAAATTTAAAAAATGTAATGATTGGATTAATTGTCGTGAATTTGTTGTGAAACGAAAAAATTGGTCGCGCTTGTTTTTTTAAAAAATAACCCCTGGTAATGCTAACTTGACAGTCAAGTTAGCACTACCACCCCTCAAAATAGGGTAAAATGAACTCGAAAAAGAAAAAGGACAGCGTAACTAATTGTCGTAAATTTGTCGTAAATATATCGCAAAAGAAAAAAAACTTCGCATCATTCTTTCCCAAAAAAAATGCCATGAAAATGCAAAAGTCCATAAAATAGCATTTTTTCATAAGACCTAGCACTACAAAACCAAAACTATCTCTTATAACTAATTTTTTACTCTGCAATTTGTTTAAACAATTGTCGTAAGACGTCTTTGAATAAGTTCCGTCATAAAATAATTTGTCGCGCCTTCTTGCCCAAAAAAATGCCCTAAATATGACGGAACTTATACAAAGACGTCTTACGACTATGGACCTTTGCCTTTTCATGGCATTTTTTTCGCAAAGAATGATGCGATTTTTTTTTCTTTTGCGATATATGTATTTACGACAAATTTACGACAGTTACTTACGCTGTCGTTTTTCTTTTTCGAGTTCATTTTACTCTATTTTGGGGGGTGGAGGTACTAACTTGACTGTCAAGTTAGCTTTACCAGGGGTTATTTTTTAAAAAATTAGCGCTATGAAATTTAAGATTTTACAACATATTTACGACAAATTCACTAGAATTATTAATTCTGTCGAGTGCATTTTACCCTGTTTTGAGGGGTGGGACAAATTTTTTTGTTTCACGACAAGTTTACGACAAATTCACGACAATTAATCCAATTATTAAATCTTTAAAATTTTTAAGTGGTAGTGCTTACTTGAAAGACAACTTGTAAACATTTAACAGGGATGTTTTGGTTTCACCAAGAGCTTTTAAATTAAACCAGCTTTTAAACACCCTTTTAAACTAAATGCACATTTTTGGATCAGTAAAATTTAAAAGTGTCATTGAAATGTCATCAGATCAAAGGGCACGGTAGTGCACAGCCAAGTTCTAGCACTACACCCTCTTTACAGGAACAAACTCAGGCGATTTTTGACTCCTCCCAATCTTCAGTACCAATGAAGTCAGAAACTTAAAACTCCGATAATTTGCTAAGCTAGTCAAGCACAGACGCCTCACCATATTTCAATTTTCTAGTATAAGCGGTTCCTGAGATATAAGGCCTCAAAAATCACAAAACCCGTAACTGACTGACTCACTGACTGACAGACTGACAGATCATCAAAATTATGGAGCACTTCCCGACATCGTAGAATCTTGTAATTTTACACAACGGTAGGTCTTGTCATGCAAGCAGAGAAAAAAATTTGAGGTTTTCTATTCAGGGGGCGTGGTATCCGCCCACTTTCTGAGAACATGTTTAATTCATATGGAGCACTTTCGATTGCTGTAGAATGACGAAATTTGGTAGAGCGGTATAGCTTAATGTGCATTCAAAGCGAAAAAATAGAAAATCTAAGATTTTTCATTCGAAGTGTCTTTTTATTGTCATTTTGAAACTATACATATGTACATCTTGAAAATTCATGACTTTTCTTAGAACTAGAGTGCTCGATTTGGTACTCTATGTTATGTTAACATGAATGAAAAAAGAAAATATTTGCATACCTGGAAAGATTATGAGTTTACATAACTCTTAACTTTGATAGTGTTAGGTATCTTGCCAGGACAAGAAGAAACAATTGAAGCGCAGATCAAAAGAACCAATAACAAAAAGAAAATATACCAAAACAAATAGGACGCTATAAGCTAAATTGATTTTAGTAGGTGAATTCCACACTTCTATCTTTCCGTATTTTTCGAGATTTTGACATGGCAAAATATTAAAATCCTTGCAAAAAGGAGTGAGATCAGACCGAAAATATATAAATGTTAAAAAAAGAGCCAAGTTCTTCTATACAAAAAGCTTTGTCTACAGCCGTATAAAGTATTGATATCTAAAAGTACGCCAAGTTCTTACCTCATGAAGGTTTAATACCGAATACTTAAAAAAGAATAATATTGAAACAGCTACAATGTAATAGAGAAATTTTATTATTTAATGATTACTGACTAAAATTTTATAGACTTACTTGACAAGTTTTTTTTAAGCCCAATTCGAAAGGTTTTAAAAACGTGACCTTTGTATAGAAGAACTTGGCTCTTTTTTTAACATTTATGTTTTCGGTCTGACATAGATATTAACAACAATTGGATACAGCAGCTGAAATTATTGTTTTGTAATATTTTAGTTTTCAATTTTTTAAGATACAAATACTAATATTTAAATGATCTGGGTTCACAGGAATCCATTCTCCGACTATGACTTCAAAATGAGGTTCCGATTTTCCAAAAGCATCTGTGGATCAGTTGTTGAATTTGTTTGGTCGTCATTTAGAACCGATACAAACCCGTCAGTGTAATAAATAAAGTGGTTATTACTTAAGCATTTTTTGCCACAGAATCTTTCCAAATATATTTGTTTTTTGCATTTCGTTTTTTTTTTTGTGCATTTTTTGACATTTGTTTCAACAAATAATGCTTTCTCATTTTATCTCATACATTTCTGCATCTGCGTTTTGTGAGTATTTTGTAAATAATTTAACAATAAAATTTGCACTTTATTCTAAAAGCATTGACATTTTGTGTGCCTTCGTCTTATTATTTTTTCAAATGTTAAACAAGCACACGCGTGTTGAAAGCAAATTTAAATGAAAATAAACTCCAAGATTTTTAAAAAAACATGACATAAAAAATGTAATCAAAACTCTAAGTCCAATAACATTCGGGAAGGAGCCAACATTTATATCGTTCATACACTTATTTACAAAAAAAAACTGCCATCAACAAAAGAAAAACAAATTTACATAGACTCATGTAAGGAAGTAGAATTTTAGTGACACTTAACAGAAAATTAGATATTTTAACAAAGTTTTATTTCCCCCTTAAAGCGAAGCAAAACATAAAAAAGTAAAAGAAGAAATAATGAAAGTACCTCCACCCAGGTGCATGTACATTGTACAAGGACGCGATGTTGTTTTTTAATCTTCTACTCCTCTGCTTTCAACTTCCTCTGGGATTGCCTTCCGCCATATTTCGTTTCTGTGAATGGAAAAACGACGAACAAAAAAAGAGGAAAATTGTAAAGAAAAAGGAAAAAAATTACAAATTAAATCACATTTTACATCCTTGCAAAGGATTCCGTGCCGCTTGTAATGGAAAAAGGAAACCTTCCCAATTTCTATTTCAAGTCCTGTAGGATTGAGGCGGCAGCAGCGACACCATACGAGATGGAGTACTTGAATAAATGCTCCAGGAACACATGTCCACTGGACATAATGCTCTGTGTCGAAGAGATGGGATGTGTGTGCCTTGTTTTTCGATTAGACGACACTCTGCGTCATCGTCGTCGGTCGTCCTAGTCGTTATCCTGTATTGCTATTGCTAGCTGGAGTGTGTGTACATAGTGCAGTTGTAGACGTTGTTGAGTTTCAATGGTGTTGCGTATAAGTCTGCTCGTGATATGCCGATGGCCCAAAGACAAACGTTGCCATCGTCTTCGTAGTCACTAGTCATCATCGTTGTCGGTAGTTTGACACCCAAAAGAAGCCGGAGGAAGTGCAGCTGAGTGTGCATCAAGTGGATATTATTCGGGCCAAATTTGGAACATGGTAAAGGGATTTGTATTTCAGTCACGAAATGAAGAAACTATACGTTTTATTGTTCCATAAAAAATATACACAAATGTATATTATGAAAGTACCTACACTTATGATATGAGGTCATTTCTGGTGCTGGATTTTTAGGTCTGATGTGAGAGCTGGGATTCTACATTGAAAGAAAGTTTTGTCACAAAAATTCCACGAAGTTACAAAAATATTTTAATTTACTTAAAATGGCGCTGGACCTTTTTGTAAATGTTAAAAACTTCTTTTTTACCAACACACTTGTTTGTTTTGCCAGTATGAATTAGTTACATATGTGAAGGGTTTTGAGTATGCATGCTCTTTCCAAAACAACTACATTTTTATTGTTTACATGCTGGGATGGACATCGACATGAAACAATTAATAACTGTAAGCTCTAGAAAACAAAAAAATTCAACATCAACTACTCAACTCAGATAATAGCAAATATGTATGTGTACACCCTTTGTATATATAGCCTATAGTATTATCATGGAACGTGATTTTGTATTGCGAACGTTATCCTGGTGGTGGCGCTGAAATTAGCGCACGATTTTACAGTGGAGATTAGGATAAGATACAAAACAAATAGTAAAAAAGATAATATTTTATAATTAAATTTAGCAGAGACAAATCTAGCAAGTAGGTACTGTCCCTATACTTAAGATGTCGCCACAATCTTTCATCTTCTTGATAGTACTATAGGTTTTATATATCCACAAAGGTATACCTAAATAAAATTTAGTTTTGTTGTCAACGGCCTTCACTTTGATGAAAGCATAGCTTCTCATCGATCAGCGAAATCAAGCATCATTGCGCATGGTTGGTACTTGGATGGGGGACCGTTCTAATACCAAAGGTGTGCTGTTGACATGTCTTTCTTCTGTTGTTCTTTCTTTCTGTCTGTCTCTCTCTGTTGTATTGACTAAGCCGATGGCCTTAGTTGCCAGTGCTTTCAGTGTCTCTACTTTGTAGATTTATCTTCGGAGTATTGTAATATGTAATGTAATTTAATTTTGTTAAGTATACGCCCGAGTGAATTAAAAGAATAGCGATATTTTTCATTTACCTTTGTTTTTAAGTAATTGTTGTAATGCCTAATGTTAAAACATATATTTTTGAAGATTTCTCAAAGTGGCGTAAGTGTGCTTACACCATATTATTTTACTTTTCATCTACTACTTTACGGCACTTTTTCCGAATAAGATTAAGATGGTCGCTAAAAAAAAGTGAATCTTTCTCTCGCTCCAAATACCAAAAAATTGCACCAACGTCCCTTCATTCGAACGGATTGCTCCACAAACCTTATAAGTTTTAAGAATCGTCTTAAGTTTTTAAAATTAAGAAAATTTGGACAAAGTCTCTGTGTTAAATAGAACCGGTTTTATTGCAACAAATAAAATTTTGCACCAAAGTCTTTTGACTTACTTAAATGACTTTGACTTTTATGCTGTAATCGACAGACATTTATTATTATTCTGACTTTGCAGATAGGTAACACGGACTGTTTCCAGTCCTTTAGTTGCTTAAAACTTAGTTTTCAGTCTTAATCAATCGTGAAAATCAGTAATTCAGTTGACTGCAGTCATTTTATTGTAAGCCAATTGACTTATTTTAAGTCTTTTCACTGCCCTTAGAAGACTAAAGCTAAGTGTACACGATTGGTAGATCTTACAATATTGTCAGATCTGTCAGTGAAAAACATGCTTACAATGTCTTACAACCGTGTAATCTTCCAATTAATTGTCAGAAAATGTATTTGATAATCGTGTACACACAAAATTTATTGTCAGGCCTGCCAATTTTTATCGTTGTCTGACGTTTCTGACAATGAAAAAATTGTAAGATGTTCGTTTTTTAGCATCATACAATTTTTTCATTGTCAGAAAATTTGCAGCCAAGGTTTAATTGTCAGTTTCCATAACCAACAAAAACTGACAATTAATTGTGTGTGTACACGGTTGGTAGAAAATCTACCAATCTCTTACAATTAATTGGTAGGTATTAAGCCGGCTATCTGAAAATGAATTGTCAGCCAACTTCTGACAATTAATTGTAAGAGATTGGTAGATTTTGTACCAACCGTGTACACACACAACTTATTTGTCAGCTCAGTGGTAGATAATTGTCAGACATTGTAAGATCTTACAATATTGTAAGATCTATCAATCGTGTACACTTAGCTCAAGTATTTATTTTTAAAAAGTATTAGATTATTTGAATTATCATCTGAAAATAAAATTTAGCATGTACTTGCTCTCATCTACAAGTAATTGTGATTTGAAAAAAGAGGATTCATAAAAACATGGATGTTTTTAATGAAAAACGCATAAAATTCGTTGTTTATTTTCTAAAACGTCTTCTGAGATATGAGGTCTGCTTTCTAAAAAAATAAAAAAAAAACGTGATATGCAAAATTTAAGTATTTAATAATATACATTAAAAGAAATTGTTTCAAAAACACACGTTCATCCGCTTTTAAGATATTGAATTTTTAAATAAAAAATTTGTTTTTGTAATTTTCAAAAATCAAAGAAATATTTTTTTTTCGAAAATTTGTTATACAATATCAATATGAATGAACTGATTTGTATAGATTTTGATGAGAAAATCGAAAATTAAAAAGAAGGTTCTGTTACGAGTATATGCACCGTTAATAGCAGTTTTTGGATTTTTTTTTACCAAAACGTAGTCCATCCATCTTGTCAAGAAGCTTACAACTTA
This sequence comes from Philhelius festivus, assembly GCA_963931855.1. Lineage (NCBI taxonomy): Eukaryota > Metazoa > Arthropoda > Insecta > Diptera > Syrphidae > Philhelius > Philhelius festivus. The sequence goes on along the minus strand of OZ007556.1, from coordinate 2,532,481 downwards.
TGGAGAGCTTTTGAAATAAATATAATTTTTCATAACGGCTGAATGGGAGGCGCCGTTAATCTTGTACCATAAAAACCTCAAGCGGCTTAGGTTGTAGGTCGAAATACAGACAGACAGATGGAGTTGTGGGACCTCTTGTTTACAAAAACTCATTGGTAATTAACCTAAAACTATAAGCAAAACTAATATAACTACCTTAAAACTAATATGAAAATAGTTGCAAATCAAGCAGCAATGTTTTTTAGTATTAAATTATCATTAATTGAACACTTACCCCCAGTTTCACAGTGGAAGTTTAAACCCCACTTTTGGTTTAAACTTCTGTTCAGCAATAAATTTGGTTTTACAGTTTCATTAAAACCTTCTGTAGTTTAAGTTAAACGACATTTAAACCTCAGTTCAACAACCGCTTCACTGTTTTGAAAATAGCATTTATTTTCATTTTTAACTTCCCATAGGGAGTTATTGTAATCGGTCCGATTTGTCAAATTGGAATTTTTGACATTTCTCGATGTTTCAAGGTCCCTAGAGGCTATATCAATCATTTTTAGAGAGATGTCTGTGTGTGTGTGTGTACGTACGTTCGTACGTTCGTACGTTCGTACGTTCGTACGTTCGTACGTTCGTACGTTCGTACGTTCGTACGTTCGTACGTTCGTACGTTCGTACGTTCGTACGTTCGTACGTCCGTACGTTCTTGTACCATTTTTCGTCGTCGATATCTCAAGAATGAGTAAAGATATCGACTTCAAATAAATTTTGTTAAATAGATAATAACTTCAAAAGAGGCTGAAAGGGCGTTTATTAAAATTCAGTGAGTAGTTTTTTCACTATAACGGTTTAAAAAAAAAGTAAAAATTTTGGTTAGTTTCAAATATCTCACGAAAAAATAATGCTATTGATTTCAAATAAAATTTAATGTACTCAATATAAGGTCATACAGATTTGGTATTAATTTGGAAAAAAATTAACAAACCGTTATTTTTTTAAATAAAAAAAACTGAAAAAAAAAATTTCATAACCCCGATATTCTAAGAACGGAAAACAAATTGAAACTCAAAATAATTTTATTTTACGAAAAATAATGTGTTTGACAACTGGTGAAAATTTCAAAAAAAATCAGTTTACAGTTTTTTTACAAAAAATAAAAAACTATATAAAATTCTATTGAAAATTGGTAAAAATTGTTTTTCGACTCAAATTTCTCGAGAACTAGTAGTGATATTGACTTCTAATTTAGTTTATTTTAAACATAGTATAATTTTGTATAATTGGTAAAATGTTGACAAATATTGAATTAATAGTTTTATTTTTTAAATAAAGAAACTATTAAAAATTCTAGTGAAAACTAGTTAAAATTGTATTTCAAGTCGAATTACTTGAGAATGAACACCGATAGTGCCTTCTAAGGTATGTTGTTTTATACATCGATACCTTCCCGTAAGAATGTATACTAAACGACATTTCTAAAAGTGTTCAGGAAACGAAAAAAAACGAAGAAAGTTCTAGTTGAATCATAGTGTGCTAAGAGACAGTTTTGGTTAAACTAAGTGACATCCAACAAAATTTTTGTTGCCCAAGACAATGAGATCTTTATTAATGTCGCTTAGCATAATTTTTTTGGCGGATAATACAAATTTTAGGGGGCAACATTATTTTAATGAGAAAACATGGAAGTTGATAAATTTTTTTATTTGTGCTCTAGTTTCCTTTTCAGGCATAATAAGTTGGCGAAACCCAGGCCAAAACGTGGCCCTTAACATATAGTATATTTCCTCATCAAAAAGTCATTTTAGAAAAAAGTGTCGCTTAGTACATTCTTACGGGAAGGTATCGACATAATACAATTACTAACATATGGTTAAATTTTGACAAGTATCGAATTGACAGTTTTAACAAAAATATAAAAAAAATCTACAAAAAAGTGGTAATATTTGTTTTTCGACTAGAATATCTTGAGAACGAGAAATGATATTGACTTTGCCAATATTTAATTTTATACAAATGGTTTATATTTGACATATATCTAGTTTTAGAGCGGATATATTTTGTAAGTACCCTTCCATCAATAACCAAACCATATCTTTTATATTTCAATATTTCGTTTTTAATTTTTTTTTTCAATTAAAATGTTTGGAACCGAAATAATAAAGTAATTTCTATAATATAATACATAATTTTATAATTTTATTATCAACTTAGTTTTTAGAAGAATGTATGTACTGTACATACGCATATGAATAAGGTTGTTCAGTTTTACCTAAGTCCCACATATTCAAATTCCATTAATAGCTATGGTAAAATTGAAGAAAACGTCACAATATGTTTTTATCTTTTTGTCCATGAAAAAGATGTAAAATTCTACTCAAGGTTTTCTTACCACAATGGGAAGTTATCAGTGTGGGTCGCACCCAGCCTCTTTTTTAATGTTTTTCCTGTCACAGTTCACTACTGAAACAAAGCAAACTTTCCTTGATTGTTTGTTCTTTGATTCAGATAGAAAGAGAAAAGAATTTAGTTAAACTACGTTCAAATGAACTGAAGTTCAGTACAGACGGGGAAATCGGATGAAATCAGATCAAATCCCATCAAATTTTAGTCAGTAATCATTAAATAATAAAATTTCTCTATTACATTGTATGTTAGCTGTTTCAATATTATTCTTCTTTAAGTATTCGGTATTAAACCTTCATGAAGTAAGAACTTGGCGTACTTTTAGATCTCAGTACTTTTCACGGCTGACTTGTTAGACAAAGGTTTTTATATAGAAGAACTTGGCTTTCTTTTTAACATTTATGTTTTTGGTCTAATTTATTTATTCGAAAGAATTTAGTTGATTTAATGAGGGCAAAGAAAAAGACAAAGGCGCAAAATTTCAAACATTTAAAACCTACTCTAAATCAATTTTAGAATGGGAGTCGACTCTAAATATTGAGTATAAAACGAGAACCGACTTTTTGTTAATTTTAAAGGACATAAACTATACTTTAACGTTAAAGAGCTCGTCTTACTTTAACAGCAGCAAATAGCTAGTTTATCTTTTAAAAGTATACTTTATCCATATTGACAATGGTCATTTCATACCAAAGCAAATCGAAGGAAAAATGTTTACTGATGTGTTATTCGATTTTTTAAAGATGTTTTTTGTAAATAGACTGAACCACTGAATATTATAATTTCGAAACAATCGTACGAAAGCTCTACGATTAACAAATCTGTACATACGAGACGAGTATAGCTAAATGAATCTGCACCTTGCAACAACAAATTGAGTTTTTGTGAGGTGAATTTGCGATTTATAATTTATTTCCATCTAAAATAATGTAAATAACTTATAAACAATCAAAATCTGTACAGAGGTATTATATAAAATGTACTTTTTTCGGCGAAAAATTATTTGGTTTGAAGTTGTCTGTTCTTTTTACTTTTTTTTTTGTGTTTTTGTGGTTGTGTGAGTTATGTATCTGTCAAATTAAGGGTTGTTCAACGCAAATTCGCTTAGGTTCTGTTGTAAAACCCACATTAGTTAGAAGAGTTGTCTAACGTGATTAAAATTATGAAAAAGTTAGACAAAGTCTCTAAGCTAAACGACTGCGTTAAGTAGAGACGGTTTTATTGCTTAAACGAGAACTCTTTAAAATTTTTTGCCAAAAACTTTACTCACTGCACTATCATGTACTTATCACCGATAACCGAAAAACATCTACATAATATATTGACTGCATTACTACTCATAATATCTGTAGTTGGTACAGATTTCAAGATCTTATAAACTCATAAGTAATGTGAGCAGAAATCTATGCGAAGAGTACATAGATAAATGTTATGGCTAAATAATTGTTCTCCCAGTAAAAATACACTTTTGAGGACATCCAAAATAGCCTAATCTTAGCTTCGCTGGGGCTAGTTTCAAAAATTAAGGTGAAATGTATTCAGTGTCATCTCAAGTTTTTTTTAGATTTTAACACTTTATTTGAAGTTGGAAAATATTCATGTATTTCTTACGATCTAACACAATTATTTCCCTCAGTGTTGTCTAAAAATTATTCACACCTTTCCTCTGAAAATGTTCTTTTCCTTCTAGCTGCTCATGCTTTTGCAAATCTAGAAGCAATAAAATCTCAATGCTGAAATGTCCACGAGTAGGTAGTGTAAAATGTTGATAGAACTATACCAAAACGGTTAAATTCTTCTCACGTCCTAATTCGCACATGAAAAAGTCCTTTCGAATGCACATTTGCTCCTTATGTTCCCGGCCATGTTCAAGGCGTACAATCGCACATCCGAATTCCATGTAAGAAGTAATACGCGTGGTACAGTGTACAGTGTACACCACTTACCGCGTTGCCATAAAATAATGGTCGTATTATGTAAGGATATTTCTATTATTATCATTTTTTTTGTTATTCAAATTTGAAAAGCCATTGTCAACGAAATTGTTATTTTTTTTTGTTCGCCCTGTTTTCCTTTGTATCGTTCTCAGTCCCAAGTCCAGAATATAGCATTTAGGCGAAATGAATAAGAAATAATGTTTTCTTCAATGACCCGGCATTTGTAATCATTTTGTTCCGGCATTGCTGGCCACCCGCCTACAAAACCCTTTTTGAAATTTATTCAGGGCCGCCGCTAGATTTGTATGGAAAGACAATTTGAGAGTAATAAAAGTAGGGACGCAGTAATCCCCTTTAGAATATTTGTTGAGCACGACAGATTATTTATTGGGCTCTAATGGCGAAATCCACAAATAATACAAATACGAAAAAAAATAAAAAAGAATCCTGTTGCCTTTGAAAGTGGAGGAGGCTATGGTCGAAAGGGCTATGATGTGGTGGCTAAGGGAAAATGAGACAAGTGACCGGGCTGGTCATTATACCGAATGTCCGTATCCGTCTTTTAGGACATAAAACTACGATGATCGTAAAAGTTTCGGCTCTTTTTCAGCTATTTTTTTTCACCCCTTTCCCTTCGTTCGTCCTGCGTTTGTCAAAAGAAATACGAAGCTCATACGTCAAGCGAATTTCATTGAATCCTTAGTTGAGGGATGCCATCCACTTGGAAATTTATTGCCGTCTAAGTGGCCAATCATGAATCAGCAAATATGCGTAATGTTTGTTTTTGTGTCATGTTCGTGGGAGTTACGGGAAGCGAGCAAAAAATAAAATGACGGAGCGCAGTGAATTAGAATGTGGTTATGGTAGTAGGAAGTGCTCGTTGTGACTTGTGATTGTGAGTCCTTACTCACTGGCTCTGGCTCTGGTTGGCATGGCGGATGATCGTTCGTTCTGAATATAATTTCTGTGAGTAATGGCACTTTGCCTAAAGGCCATACTAATGTTTTTCTATTATTCAGAGAATATTTATTTGGATTGTGAATACAACGTTATATGCGTATAATGGGTGATTAATTAGCATTCTGTGTGAGGAGCAATGGGCTAGATGATGGCAGAAAGGACGATAACGACGACCGACGCGACGCCTCCGATGACGACGAAGACGACCATGAAATTGGAATCGAAGACAAAAAGGCCCTTTAACGATTGAAACGGGTTCCGAAAAATGAATAAATATACGCTGCTATTGTGCTGTAGTAAGGACAATCAGCAGGCAATAAGGAATATGAATTATAATGAAGGACTTAATAGATATCGGACTTAATGCAAAGATTTCACGCTGTTACTCTAAGGTATTTGCATGAAAATTGAATAGTTTTACTTTTTGTTTTTAATAAAGGATGTCAATTAGTTGGAGTTTTTTTCTTCAAACGTATTTTGGAGGAAACAAAAGTAGTTTTTGTTCCACAAAAAATATGTTTTTTTTAATCAAAAAATGAGATGAAAGTAAAAAGAATGTTTTGCGACTGGAAAACGAATCTCGAGGGTCGAGACTGAATTGATGCATATTTCTAGCGAAACGGAAAAGAATGCAACTGGCAACTTAGAGTGAGCATCGCTTGCGATAGAGATGATAAAACAAGGTGATAATGATAATGATACATTCTGACGACGTTCAAGAGATGGGAATGATTCCATGATACCGCTCTGTTCTGTATTCTATCTAATAAATAAAGAGAAGTTTGGACTGCACCTGCCCAAAGATGTGAGTAATAGTTTTGGACCTTTGAACGGGTCGTAAATTGTAGTTAGTTCAGAAGGGGTGGAAAATTTCTAACACCGATATAGAAATCCTAAGCATTTAGCAGCGTTTTTGGCGATCTTAAAAATATAGTCATTCCAACGAAGATCATCGTTGAAACACATACACATCTTTGGCTTCTTCGATGCAAGTGCCATTCAAGGACAATTACATAAGGACTTATATGAGCTTATCATATGGTACCGCTGCAATTCCACACCCGAAAGAGGTGGAGGCGTGGCAATATTATTGAAGCTATGTACATCTGTCAAATTTGCTGTCATTTATGAAGTCCATCCTGCTTAATCAACATGGGAAGTTGTTGAACTATCAACAACGTGTAAAAATGATTAAATTGTTTTATAAAAGTGAGTCTTCTGACGATCACAATCCACACGTGATCCACCAAATTCCAATGTATATCCGTCACTTTTTGGTGTGAATTTTGGGCTGGCGGAATCATCAGTTCATGTTTCTTTGAGAACGACGTTGCCCATACCATCACCGTCAACGGCGAACACTATCGGTCGATAATAACCAATTTCATTTGGTCTGAATTGGATGCATGGATACAGACGATATGTGGTTTCAACAGGATGAAACTAGGTGCCACACAGCGGGTGCCATAATAAAAATTTTGCATGAGTGATTACCGAACATGGTTAGCTCACGAGTTGGTTTGATTTGGCCACTGAAATCGTGCGATTTGACCCCGTTAGACTTCAGACTGGCTTATGCACCTAATTTATGGAAAATTTGACTTTCGGATGCACCTATCTTAGTTGCGTTGAACACTTGAATGCGGTTACATACCATACATAATAGCATATATGGGTCTTCTAAATAAATTGAAAAAAAAAATTATTATTTCTCAATCATAGTTTGTTTTATTCAAATTTAAAGACAGAAAACGCTTAATGGACCTAGTTTATATTAGTACTAAAATTCATATTGGTTTTAGCTTCTACGGGGAAGAATTTAAAATAAAATTTGATTTTTTATATGGCTATTTAATTTACAATGCTGAATCACCAGAACGTGTTCTCCTGCCAAACCCTATCTCTTCTACCCTCATAACACAGTCCTATTCAACGGAAGGTTACAGACCGACATATACTAGATATATTAGCGAAACTACTAGCGCTCTATCTAGTATAGGTTCCCTCGACTGTCTAAATAGTATACTGTGTCAGGAGGGATAGAGACGCTTAGAGGCGCATTCTCATAATATTGGTATTTAGAGTAGTAAGCCCCTAAAAATAAGCTGTTATTCGAGGACCTCTTTCTTTCAATGTGACCCCAAATTAGCTTAAACTTAAACAAATCAGTTGGCACTGTTGTATAGAACATTGTTGGAGTAATAATGTTTGTACTCCGACTCTGTTGTTCTGCCTCTCCAACATTCGAATCCTTTCAATTTAAGACAGGGCAACGTTGAACCAAACCGGTCCTCCATCGGCCTCATGACAGCCATGTAGCAACCCATCTTCACCCTACTGTCAATCTTGCTTCAAAAAAAAAAAAACCATTTCGTCAGAACAAAGACTATCCTAGCCCTAGGGAGAGCAACATTTATATGTCTTTGGAAATGGTCTCAAAAGCAAACTTGCCAAATTTTCGAGATCCTATTTTTTTGCGTTTATGTCTTACATGATTGTATACAAAAGTAAAATAATTCTATTTGAAATTGAAAGCTCCCTTTAGTGAGTCCAAAGAGGAAGTTTAAAATCGGGTTTTATGATCATCTATCTCATCATTTTCAATGATGAATATACCGTATTTGCAAACAATTCTGTTCGATTTTTTTAAATATTAAAAAATGTCAGAATCCTAAGTGATGCTTCTTGCCACTTCCCCTTAAATATATTGAAATCAATGAATTATGAATTACTTCATCAGAAATCAGAGTTCAGGTTATTCAATATCCGATTCTGTTTCAATGATTTCAAGTTAATCAATTCATAATGCTTCAAACTTAATGTAGTAAAATTCGCGATATACTCGTACTTCAAAATCGAATTTAAATGAATTCTCTGAACTGATTTTATGTCTGATACGTCCGTAGGTACTTATTTAAATATTTGTTCAAATTAAAGTCAAATGAAATCAAACCAAATTCAAAATAACAAAATTTAGTTAGTGTCTTAACTTTTTTAATTATAGCTACATATGTATATATTATTCAGTAATAATTGTGGTTCAATTTGTCTGTTGAAAAGATATTCTTTGGTCCCAGTAAAGATACAAATTGCTTAGTGAATATTTTTTGTAGATTATTAATCTACTCGTAGAAACACATCTTTTGGTTAGTTGACGACAATCTTTTTCAAGTTTTCAGTTACACTAACTTGCCAAAAACGACACCATTTTTTTTTAATGCAGGTATTGCTATTGTTAAATATGAAAATTCAATTCAATCCATTTTCTTGCAAACGCATTTGACGTTTAAGATTTTTTACTCTTCAAATGATCTTATAAAACATAGGACTTTAGCAAACTGAGTTATCAAATATTAGGCACACAACTTTCGTTTTGGGTTTCGAACAGTTAACTTTTGCAGTTTGCGCTTAAGAACATCTTGCAATTGCGTTTTTGACGGAACTGACGTTTTCGAAAATGACCCTTTGTATACAATTTGTGTTTTTGTGACATTGAGTAAAATTTCTGTTTTCATTGATTGAAGACTGGAATGAACAATTATGTATGCAATTTAGGAAGGTAAAAAACTTTGGTTCATTTTGCAAAAGGAAATTCAGTTTCTTAATAAAGTGACACATAAAAAATGTGTTTGCTAAGCAAGTTCTGAATAAAAACGAACTACCTCTTAAAAGTCTTTCAAAATCACGTCTATCTGAAAATACGAAGATACTTATTTTCATATAAAACTCTTATAAGACCCATAATTTCACATGGTTTTAGTACTTCGACACAATCTCTCCCACGGTAGCAAAAGAATTAGAAAAGTATGAAAGAAGAATCTTACGATTTCGTAGCGGAGGATACATAAAACCGAATAAAAACTGATTTTCTAACTATACATTGAATAATTTAACAAACGTTAAGCTTTGAATGATTCACAAGCCATGGCTAAAATAATATCTAGCAACACTCCTTACTTTTAAGTAATACTGTATGTTGCACTAAAGTTAGGTGAATATGTGAAAAATGTCTACATTATGTACATACATTAACCGTAGTTATATTATCAACCTATTTAAGGTACGATCTTCTGAGTAAGCAATATATAAATATACATTATATTATTTTGCACTTAGCTGAATCAACTTTACTGGTCAACAGCTGGTCAAAAAATAGCAACATAGCAAATGTCAAAATTTTGGTGACATTTTGCTCTAAGAACAGTTTTTAAATTTTAAGTACATAATTTTTTTTTAAATGCCAATTGATAGAGCGCAACCCTGCACTGAAGACCAACATAACTATCTAACCGTACCCCCCATGAAGATTTGAAGCCAAACATTTTCATATCAGTTTAATGTAATTGTAATTTAACAATATTTATGTACAGTCCGTAACATTTGGATAGCCTCACCTTTTGTTTTTTTTGCAGCTAACTGTTTTTGATGCTTTTATAAATAGTTTATTTCTTCTGTTTCTATTTAATTTTTTTTCTTTAAATCGTTTAAATGGGCAGAAAAAATTCATTATCTGCAACGGAAATAGCCAAAATAGAGGCCTATAGTGAGCAAGGGGTTTATAATCGATCTATAGCTAATAAACTTAATCGAAGCCCAAAAGTGATTAACAATTATTTTAAAGATCCGTTATTTTATGGAAAAAAATACAAAGGACGTACTTCTAAAGTACTTTCGAGCCGAGACAAGCGGAATATTAAAAGATAAGCTTCCAATTCTACATACTCTCTGAATAAGATAAGGCACGGAGTTGGATTAGAAGTTAGCCGAATAACCATAAGTATAGTCATTAAAGGTGCTGGACACTTGAAGCGCCTAAAACTAAAGAAAAAGCCACTACTGAACAATGTGCGTAAGTTACAGCGGCTCAATTTTGCAAGACTTCACATGGCATGGAATGCCGATGGCAGCAGCCATTCAAACGATTGGCGAAAAGTGATATTTTCAGACGAGAAAAAATTCAACTTGGATGGGCCGGACGGATATAACTATTACTTCCATGATTTAAGAAAGGAACAGTTATTTTTAGATCGATATCATAGCCGAGAGGGAGGAGTAATGGTGTAATTAAAACATGGTTGCAAGACCAAAATATTCAACAATTATCCTGGCCACCCTACTCTCCAGATTTAAACATAATCGAAAATGTTTGGGGGTAGTTAACACGCAAAGTTTATGAAGGTGATAAGCAGTACGCAAATAAAGAGGAGCTTATTGAAGGCATTAAAGTGGCCTGGGCACAAATTTCTTTAGATCTCCTAAAATCTTTGTATGATTCCCTAAAAGATCGCGTTTTTGACGTCATTCAAAATAAGGGTGGCTGTACAAAGTACTAAAATGATGTTATCAACTACATAAAATAAATAAAAACTGTTTTCTTAAAAAAAAATAAATTTGTTTTCATTTTGACAAAAATAAACATGGTGAGGCTATTCTAATGTGACAAAAAAAATATACGTTTTTGCGACTACAAACAAAACCACCTCACAAAATTCCGGCAGATTTTAAAAATCACTTGAATTTTTTTTTTATCTCAAGAGCTTAGTCTTACCTTATCATTAAATACACATTTCGATATATAGACATCAAAGAAGTGCCAAAAAAATCTAATTGGAAAATAAATTATGTGTGAGGCTATTCAAATGTTACGGACTGTATTTCTCTTCCAGCTGTATTTTATAATAGGTATTTGACATACTAATAATAGTTAATAGTTAGTTAGTTAGTTATTTGAGAGGGTGGTCGAGCTGTTTTGGAGTCCTATAAGACATTAATTCTTTAGGATCATTGAAAGATCCAAGATGCTGCTGTACGAGTACATCCCCACACTATCAAGAACCCTCCCCCATGTTTTAATGTGCTCCTTATATTTTGTTGATGGTGCTTACGAGTATACTTCATACCTCATGTGGAGTATGTTTAGTTTTTATTAGGAAAAAATTCATTTTAAAATTTTTATTTTTATTTTGATTTATTGCTATTGAATAAAGCTTTTGATTTTTATTATTTAAATGTAGTTTTTTTGTTCGAATTCCATGTAACTCCAGATGATTGGTGTTTAATAACTTTTGACACCCACGTATGTATACTCTGTTGAATAGCAAAACACAATGCATAGAATTACCCAAACAATGCATGCAACGCCAAAAAGCACCTGTGGGTGATAAGAGAAGGAGAACCAAGGAATTTTACCACTCACTGTGTTAGTAAAAATTTTATTAACTTTTTCATGGCTGCACTTTTTTTTTGTTTACTAGACTCTCATCGCAACTCGTCCTCATATAGTTATGAGGTGCAGATCGATGCTGGGATGTCATATTTGCAAATCAACATAACAAAACATAATTTTTTCAATTCTATATATACAAACCCATTTTATTCATTCAAAAGGCATGACGCATTTTAAAGAATACGTACTCGACTTAACTCCTGTCACTGCCGTAACAATGCAAACATCAATGAATGCCTAAAATCTAAGTGTAAAATTTTCTTCTCAGAAAGTTTGCTTTAGAAGTTCGTCTATATTTCAAGACAAAATACATATTTTTGAATGAAAGTATACTTATAGTGATACAATTATTATTAAGACTTTCAAGATTCATAGTAATTTTAAACTTAGTGAGGAAAAATGAAGACATAAATATTTTCAAATAGCTAAGACCCTCCTCTTTCATTTTTCAACGGAAGACATAATTAATCATAATAAAACAGAAACAAAACTTTCGTCTAACAAATAAATGTTACAAAAAGATTATTAATTTAAATAACAAGTTTTCTTCGTTATATCCCTTAAAACAAACCAAATTAAATTCCATAATATAATTTCTGGTCCCGCTCCCTTCTGTGCTTAACGCTTTACCACATCAATCAAAAAAGCTACCAACCTGCATCATTTTCATTGCTATGGAAATGGAAATTGTTATTCGTAATCAAAGGAACAACCCCTACTGCCATTCAAGACGAAGCGTCGAACGGAAAGCGGCGGCGGCGGGCGGTAGCGGCATCCGAAATTAAGGGAATGGTATGATACAAATTGACTGCCAATTAAAGAGTTAAGTGGGCAGCTTGGCAACTTAATAAAAGGCCAGCAGCAAACCGGCAAAAGTTTTCGAGAGCAAGCAGGTATAGAATGTTCTCAATTGTTTTGTGAAATTCCTTTGATCACTTGAGCTGGGTGAGAAGTAAGATGCCTTTTCATTAAGTAATTTACCATCGTGTTGGAACCCGAAGTCGGTTATTTGAATAACGTTAATACCACTCATCATTTAGAAATGGAACCCACGTTAATTTGAAATTTGATTAAAGGACATTCATCGCGTCATAAGCATAGATACTTCCACTCTTCCCTATAACTTGTCTCCTTCCCCCCGTCATTGTACAAATCCAATTCAAAAGCTGTGCATGCACCGTGCAGCAAATACACAGGTACAATTTTATATTTTTCAGAATCCACCTCTTGTTGAATAATTTTACGAGTTTAATTGCGGCCAATGAAACTGGTACACTTGTGATTGGAAATTTGTGTTTTCTTACTTATTTACTTAAAATGGCGCTATAGTCCGGAGTGGAGTAGGGCCCAACTAACAAGCTTATCTAGCTAGCTCGGGTCCTTAGCTAGATATAACCAATTTCCCATTTCAAGTTTGTTGAGGTCCTCTCCCACTTGTGTGCGTCACCTGAGTCGTGGTCTTCCTCTACTGCGCCTCCCCTCGGAATTGGATTCGAATACTTTCTCGATCGGAGCATTCCCACTCGCTATACATTTCAGTCGTTGCACTTTAATTCGTTTGACTAGGTTAGTTTCGCTTACATGCTACAGTTCATGGGTATATCTTCTCCTTCAGAGAATTTTCCTCTCGAAACATCCTTATGCATTCTCATCCACTTTCGACAAGGTTCATGTGTGAGAACCATATACTCGTACAAGGATATAGATCTTATGGTATCTTATAAGATGCAAGTCTCATGAAAAGAGACAGTAAGTTCACAGTAACAAATTGACATCCCAAGAAATGGTATTATCAAAAAATATAATTTCCAGAAAAGCTTTTTTACAGAGCTAAGCAACACAAAAGATTGGAAAGGCGAAGAAACAAACTACACCCTCGAATCAAATACCATCAAGTGGTACACTGATGGATCGAGAACCAACGAAGGGACTGATGCAGAAATCTTTGGGCCTAGAACTTCTTCGAAGCGGAGGTAAACGCCATATGAAAATGCGTGGATCGAAATCTCGAAAAGAACTTTGGCATCATGTCAGATAGTCAAGTGCCACTAAGCAGTAAGCTCGTATATGGGAGCGCATAAGCAGGCCAAATGAACTTGGCAAACACAACAAATTCACACTTCACTGGGTTTCCTGGTCACGTGGATGTTTATGGAAGCGAAGAGGCAGACTCCTTAGCAAATATAGGCGCATCAAGCCCTTTAACAGGAATACAAGAAAATGTCATCAAAAGCAAAATTAAACAAGAAGAGGAGACAAGCAGATCCAAAAAAATGAAAATAACTCCCAAAGCTGAGGCTTTTGAAACTACTTCTGGCAATATTACAACCAGCAACGTTTCCAAAATTGCATTAACTTAAGTAGAAATAACCTAAGAATAATAACAAGTATCCTAACTGGACAGTGCAAATTTAGAAGACACATAGGTTTACTTGTTATGGTAAGCAGTGTCACATGTAGATTCTGCAACCTGCATGAGGAAACATCGGTCCACCTCCTAGGAAGATGTTGTCCACTCATGCACCAAAGGAAAAACCATCTGGGACAATACCAGGTGGAAGAGAGCGACCTATCCTCTCTGAAGGTGCCCCAAATACTAAGATTCCTGAGAGCAATAGATTTGGAGGAAGAACTATAAGATGAGCAAGCTCCTCCATTTTTAAGTGGGGACACAATAGATCTCCAGGTCGTAATGTAATACCCCCAATACAAAATTCTTTCATTCATAGTTGCAAGTCAAATTATGTAGTATCTTCAATAAAATAAAACTTCAAGGAAAATCTCATGAACAACGTAACTTTACCAGTTCAGTTGACTGAAATATCAGAGAATTTCGTATTTTCAGAAATATGGTTTCTCAGCTAAATTTGTCATTTTTTTAGATCTCAGAAATGTTGTTTGGCAGTCAGGCCCATTTTCACAATTCACGCTTATCGGTTGATATAAATGACAATCAAGTTATCAAAATTTACCACTTTATTTTCACTATTTCCGACCTTTCGTGTACCTTTTGTTCTATTCCTTAAATCGGTTTGAAATGTATACCTCATGATTTATTTTGCAATTTTTGCATACATGTACCTATTTTCTCAGCCGTGACTGTTGTTCACACATTATTCCTCTCCTTGAACAAAATAAAACATAAAAATTATAACGATGAAATATTTGCAGATAATTCCGTGGAATGTGTTAATTCTCCTATGTTGGTATCTAGTATCTACAATCTCAATCTACATATGCACCCAGCAACCACGCTTTACTTCAAGGATACCAAAAGGAACAACAAGTGAAGTGAACATGAATTTTTTCAAACATACATCTTCAACTCGGCTTCATTGTAACAGAATACAGCACCTGTTTCGATTTGGTAGCGGGAGAGGGCTCAAGGCATGCAACAGCGGTAGCGGCGGAGTGATTTCCTTCCTTATCAGTGTAAAAGCTGTACCCCCAACCGCTGAAGACGTCTCGCACATCCTGTAGAAACAGTGTCCTTGCCAATTGAATATTTTCGCGCTACCAAAGCGCAAATTAAACGGAAATGGAATTCACCTCCTTCAAATGGAATGCCTTTTCCTTTTCCTTATTTTATTTTATGTTATTTTATTTTTTTGTCAAGTCGAGAATTTTTATAACATCCTTGAAAAGTGTGTACACACTCGCTTGGCGCTTGTATTTTGTTTGCTTTATTGTTTAGAAGCAAAGCACATCTTGCTGTTGTTAATGCTCCTATATAGCTCTTGTAGTTTGAATGAATATTGTTAAAGCGAAAAGGGGGAGCTGTTAGAGCACGATTTTAATAAAGAGAAAGAAATATATATTGCAAATGGGAGGCACTTTAAAAGAAGTAAATTTCACGATGGTGTATAGCTGTACCAGCACTAATAAAGCGTATTCCCACTGTGTAACGTATAAAGTATAATATAGGTATACGAGTATGTTGAAGAGCATCCCTATCCTGCCCTTTGTCGTAATTTAATTTGGTTTTGTTCGTTTTTTTGTTTTAATATTTTCACTCGCAATCTCAGAGACAAAGAGTCATTAAATGCGAGTAGGTACCTACCTGTAGACCCCAAAGTCATTCTAACGAAATGAGATTCTTATGATTCAAAAACGTAATTATAACTACAATTAAAACAAATAATAATTTAAAACACAAACAAAATTAATTTTTTTCTTTATAGATTTCTCTAATCCCGAAAAAAAACTGAATACATTTTCACAAAAAATTTAAGAACTCAAATTTTTAATTTTTTGTACTTTTCAATGAATGAAAAAAATAAAGACTTTATAGGTATATCTGTATTTCTATAAATTAACTGTAAGTATTTGTTGATTACTTTTCAATAAGCCCGGTTTACAATAACTTCTTTCAGTTGTAACAAGATTTGACAGTGAAATGCTGGTGTTCCCCAGGGATCCGTTTTGTCTCCGACTAATATTTTTATTAATTTTCCCAATGGAAAATCAATTAGATTCTACAATACAATCAGTGATGGCTCAAGCCTGTTTAAATTCACTGAAGCTACCTTCCTGTCTGCAGTTGAAACATCCTTATTGAAATTGATTGCTAGGTGCTAAATAAACTCCAACAGTTTTCATATGTAATTCTGGTATGTTACTTTTACGTTAAATAAAGAATTTATGATTATAAAACAAAAAAGTTGGAAAATCTCAAATTTTCAACAAATTTCTAAACGACAGGTTTGCCGCTTTAACAGGCGTGTTTTTTATGGAAACGACTCACAGAATACAAAAGAGATTATGAAAACGGTTCCCACCAGGGTTCGGACTTAGGTTTTAAATTTTCGAAGTAGATACGGAAAAAAACTGAAGTAGATCCACAATTTTCGAAGTAGTTTTAGGAAATTAAATTATATAAACATAACATTTACATATATAAGTAAATTCTGATTTCAGACTTTAGAAAAAAATTAATTAAATATAACTATTTTAAAGTAAATTTTACATAAACAAACTTGAACTTTTGTATGAATTTTATCAATACAATAGGTGGCTCATAAATGTCTTTAAGTTTTTCTGTAAATTATCTCGAAAACATTAAATTTTCCACGGTGCTTACGCTTAAACGATTCCTAAACTTGTTTTTTTGTAGGTACTACAGAGTGATCAGCCAGCGCTGACTTGAAATATGTTGGTTAAGAATTTCAAAGAGAAGTAGATCATAAAAAAGAGAAGTAGGGAAGTAGATTAAATTTTGTTCTCAAAATTGAAGTAGATCTACTTCGATCGAAGTAAAGTCCGAACCCTGGTTCCCACAAGAGAGAGTCGATAAATTGATATTTGAATTGCCGTACAACGCCTAACAGAATAAGCGTGATTGTGGCCGTTTTCGAAAACGTCAAATCGACGTCAACTTAATCGTCATTTTTTGATCATGATATCTATTATCGTGAAATTTGCAATCTTCCTGCTTGATCAACTTCAAGCTTGACGTTTACGAACATATGACTTTAGAAAACTGGGTTATCGAAAATAATGCTTTGGACGGTATTCACATTGGACTCACTCCGCCGACTTATTTTGACGTCTCTGTGTTTTTTCTCATTTGCACTTCATGGTAAGAAAGAGACGAGAAAGTGAGGCAGGATTTTTAAAATAAATTGAAAATTATTGGATTTTTTTTGACATTTGTTTTGGTGGCATAATATGACACGCGAAGGTACAGTGTGTCACAGAAGTAAGTAAGCACTCATTTAAAAAAATTATAAACAAACACTATTTGGAAAATAAATCGGAGTGCGAGAATGGTAAAATTGTTAACAAAAGTCCATCTACTTTACACAAAATAATAATCAAATAAAATAACATTGGAAGTTTGTTTGAACCTCGATCAATGACAATGACAAGCAGGAATGCCGTATTATTGTTAGGAAAGTGAAGAGAAATCACAAAGTTAGTCCATCAAAGATATCAGCAGAAATAACCAAAGAAACTGAAAAGTCATGTAACCCTCAAACTATTCGACGAGTGCTCTACCAATCCAGTTATCATGGTCGAAATATTAGAAAGAAACCTTACATAAGTAAAATAAATCGCCAAAAGCGGCTCTTCTTTGCAAAAACTCATGAATCTAAATAAGCAGAATTTTAGGACACAGTTGTTTTATTTGAAATGTTACTTTTTAGTTCGAAATACATATCAATTATAGACAAAAATATTATTTTTTTTTTAACATTACTATCGATTGTTTGAAGAAAATGATCTTTAAAGTAAGAGATGCTTACTTACTTTTGTAATTCACTGTATATTTGTAGTGGTATAGCAAATGACCAACAATTATGACAACTACAAGATGTCAAAGTGAGTCTGGAGTGTTCACACTACTTTTGTGTCTGAACATGACGTCAAAATAAATCAGTTGAGTAAGTCCAATGTGAACACCGTCTTGCATTAAAATCTTATTTTGGGTTGTCGAACAGTTGACTTTTGCAGTTTCCGCTTAAGACCATCTTACAATTGCATTTTTGACGCAAATGATGTTTTAGAAAACGGCCTATTTTACCTACAGACGTTCGAAGAACGGATTACTGCTTTTGCACTCCTACTGTTCCAATAACAATAGATTTCATTCAAATCCGTTATACCAATATTAAGTCAAAAATTAATGTCTTAATTTTAATTTTTTATTGAATTCCAGATCGTAAAAATTAGGCGGAACTGTAAGAATCTTATAAAAATTCTAGGTGCCGTTTTGGGGAAAAATAGGATTTTCGAAAACCATTTTTTAACATTTGCACCGGTGGCTACTGATATTTTTAAATATAAGAACAATTTTTGTCTAAATCGTGTAGTTTTCGAAAAAATTGTTTTTTTTTTTTAAATAAAGAACAAAAATGGAAATACATAATACATAATAATGTTCACACTTAGTAGAACCTTCCTCAGAACCAGTCAACAGGCTGCCTATCTTGGAACAGTTTAGATGGATGATATTGCAGAAGCAAAAACAGAATATGAGACAAAAACCTACTAGATCCTTTCATATTTTTGAACTTAATCCAAACTAGATGACTTCGTGAGAATGTCTACAATTTCCAATTGATATGGTTCACACGAGTTATGGTATCAAAATAGCGCACTTCAGCGCTAGTTACGCCACAGTAGGCCTAGACTAGACTGCCAGTGGTTGCTAGTTCTACCTAGGACTTTAGTTTTTGAAAAAATCGAAAACAAAGAAAAAACTTTTCGTGGATAAATGTCATCTACCAAGTTTGAACAAAATCGGGCGAGCCACTTTTTTGTCTTCCCTATCATCGTAATATCAAGTCAGATGAAAATCTCGAGTTCGATTTTTGTATGAACTCATAACTTCGATTAACATTTGTAGTACCTACGAGTTTGGACCAAATACAAGTTTCTTTTTTAAAAATACAATAATAGGAATAAAATCATTTTATTTCCATGTATTATGGTTTTATTGGCAAGAGCGAAGATTCCCATTAATTATGGAACACAATGTCGTTCAAGCGGATGGTCCTTGACCTTGTAAGCGAATAATCCCAGATCTCTGTGGAGAATTCTTAAACAAGAGAGTGAAATGTTGAGCTGTTGAGATCGATGGCGAGTTGATGTTCGTGAATTGAATCTCACACTCTCGGCTAAGGCAGCTACATTCTCCTCTGTGCGCACCGTACGAGGATGGTGACCATGAGTGTTGTCCACTAGCATACCAGTCTCACGAAATTTTTGCACAAACTTGTGTACAACAGGCGCAGTGGGTGAATCATTTCGGCCAAGACTTCTTCACAAAAAACGCACTTTTTAGACTACAAAGCACTCACTTTTGAAATAAGTTTTCAATATTTCCCAACGTTGTTCAAGCGTAAAGCGATTCATTTCGTTCCGCGGAGGTATGATACTGACTGACTTTCTTACAAGATTTTGAGCGGGAAACAGCTGTCAGTGCCAAAATAACCTATGACTTTAAAAGAAAGTCACTAGATGGTCTACCCCATATACATACAGTCATTTGCAAAATTATTTTCACAACGTAAAATTTACACAACTTCTCTTCATTGAAGCCTTATAACTTTCAAAATAAAAAAAGATTTTGTTTACATTTATTTTTATTAATAATGAATACATATTCTCAATACGGTACATAAAATAACAAAATCGAACTTCCAACGGTTCGTTTTAAAAACATAAAAACAAAAGTGCAAAATTATTTGCCGGCAAAATTATTTGCATATGTTGGAATTACTGAATTTAACAGCACTGGAAGCCAAAAAGTAATTTTTTTTTTAAATAAAACGAAACGTTGTTATGAAAATAGCATTAACTAGTAAGTTGTGCTTTCTCCTTTTGCCGCAATAACAGCAGCGAGGCGCCTTGGCATTGAGTCTATCAAATTTTGAATCTGTTCTGACGGAACTGTACTCCAAGCTGTTATAAACTCTTTCCAGGTTTAATTTGAAGACCTTCCAATGTCTTGAGGAATTTTTGATTTAACAAGATGCCAAACATTCTCAGTGACATTTAGATCAGGGCTCTGTGGGGGCCATTTTAAAACTTCTTGGTCTACCCCAGATAAAAAAGTTTTTATTGTCCGGGCCGTATGTATAGGAGCATTATCTTGTTGCAAGATAAAATTACTCCCGATTAATATTGACCCTGCCACTAGTGCAGCATCATTTAGTATTTCCAAATAATGCGACTTTGTCATAGGGTTGGAGCACCTAACAATTGGTCCTACGCCACAACATGATATGCATCCCCATATCATTATTTTAGCTTTTTTGGAATGCCTATGAGTTGTGTAACGGATCGTTTGTTTTTTGATTTGCGATCGGAGTAATAAAATTTTCATCCATAGTTACCATCCAACGAACAAGTAGTCTCATCAGTCTAAAGTACATTTCTCCAAAAAGCCGGCGGTTTATTGATATGCTCCCTGTCTGAAGATTTTATTTTTTCTTGATACATATGGGGGTTTTTTTAAATGACGTAGGCGTTTATTTTATTTTCTTTCAACCTCCGTCGTATCGTCCTTTCACTAACAGCGGTCTCACGATCTTTGTTCAAATTAAGTAAGTAAGTAAGTAAGTAATTCATTTATTATTTCGCTTAAGATACATTTTTTAAATTATAAACTATGAATTTTTTAAGCTATGGCATTGCCGTCAGCTCGGTTAGCAATTTATTATTTTTATTTTATATATGTTCAAATTATCAAGCACATTTCGAACTTTTGCACAGCGGTTATTTTTAAAGGAAGGGATAATTTTTGTGTCTTCCCTTTTGGTTGTGGCTCTTTTTCTTCCTCTACCAGCAAGATTTTTTAGACTTCAATGAGTTTTTTGTTTTTCTATAAACTGTCCCCCGGGCGCAGCGATATTAAGCTGAAATTTTTGCTGCCGGAACACCAGATCGGAACTCAGAAACAATAGCCGCGCGTTTTTCTGTTGAAAGTTCATTCGTTTTAGCCATTTGAAAAACTTTTCCGACGACAATATCACAATAAACGAAAAAAAAAAAATAACTCATTGCACCGTTCACTATGATTATTCGGGTAAATAAACTACCTGTAGTCAGTCTAAGCAGTTCATTGCACTTGTGCAAATAATTTTACCGTTAATATGATGTGCAAATAATTTTGCCACTTTTGTTTTTAAAACGAACCGTTAGAAATTCGATTTTGTTGTTTTGTGTACCGTTTTGAGAACATGTATTCATTATTAATAAAAATAAATATTAACAATATCTTTTTTATTTTGAAAGTTGTGCAAATAATTTTGCCAATGACTGTATATCACAAGTAAAAAATACCAAAGTATTATTAACAGAACCTACCATAGAACCGATTTGTTGACTTTCTCGATCAAAATTTTTATTGAAATGCTCCTAGAAATGCATATCAAAATATTGAGAAAAAATTTGTTTTGGTTTAAAAAAAGTATTTAACATTTTTTTAGAAAATTTATTTATATTTCAAAAATGGGCTAATGCATTTTTTTTAAATATTTTTTTTTTTATTGTAAGTAAGTAAGCACTTAAAATTGACATACCACATTATGTATATTTTTCAAACGAAATTTTGTAAAGACTGGTTTTTAAAGAAGCAATATTACCTTGCGATTTTTAAGCCCGTAGGAGAGAGACGTGTGTGGTGGCGGGGTTACACAAAGCGGAAGATGACTCCAAAAAAGAAACTAAGATTAAAAATCGCTTTCGTGTAAAAGCAGTAAAAGAAAAATAAATGATTTTTCAGGTTTTGTTCGCATACTTTTTTGTTCTCAACCTTGTCCATAAGAACAAGTTTGTGCAATTTATTTGTCTTGAGAACACTTAAGCTATCAGGTCTATCATGGTAACAGATCGGGGAAAAAATCTGTCCGATTTGTACGAAATGTACGAAATTTGTATCATGGTAAACGTTCCGATTCACAAATCGGGGAGAATTACGAAAAAGAAAATGATGTGCGTTGGTATTTTAGAAATTAAGCGATGAATGACGATAAGCTGTCAAAATATAAGCAACGAGTCGCGTTCTTATGCGTTGCATGACGATTTTTGTCTTTCCGATTTGCCCGCCAAGAAATCGTAAGTGAAAAGATTCCCGAAGCCTAAGTGTACAAACAGAGTGGAGCAGCGAGTGAGCAAAAGCAGCGAGCAAAGAGTAAAGCGGAGAAATCAAACACGTGCATTGAAAGGGTAGCACACAGAGTGCAGGGTAGTTCGAAGATAGAGCAAAGAGCCGTCAAGAGAGCAAAGCGGCGATTTCAAACATGTTTGATTTCTCCGCTCTCATCGCTGCGATTTTTAACTAAAAGTGGTGAAATTTTGAACTGTTTTTTGTATTTAAAGTTAATGCAAGATGTTTTATTGACTAGAATTGGGTTTGCTACGAAATCTGTCCACTTCTTCGTAAGCTTGTTTTGAATTTTGTCAAGTAAATAATCGAATATTTTCATGGTCATTCGGAACTTTGCTTGAAACTTAAGATGATTTTCTGTTTCCGCGTTTCAGAAAATATCATATGCTTAAAAATGGGTTTTCAATAAAGTACTGATTCAAATTATTAGAATCCATTTTTATTTGAAAAATACAAATATTTAAATGAAAAAGAATAATCTCTTGCTTGTTTTCTTCTGCTTTGCTCTTGCTCCTTGCTCCTCACTCTGGCTAGTAATCATCCTTGCTCGCTGCTCGAGCTCTTTGCTCTTTCCTCTGATGAATTTCGCAGCTTTGCTCTCCGCTCCACTCTGTTTGTACCCTAAAGAAGCAAAATTAAATTACCAAAAATGATGAATGTGCAAAAAGATGAGTAAGTACGAGTAATTCATACAGTTATTCATACAGAAATTATGTTTTACTCTTTTAGTAAAAAGAAAAAAAACAAACCAAATATAATTTGACCGTCTGTTTATTTTGGAATTAAAGTTTTGACAGATATACATACATAAATGTCAACAACCTGCGTTGGTATGCATCAATATTTCTTCTACAATTCTGTTACCATGAACGCAATATATTCCCCGATCGTAACTTTTCACCGTTCTTATAATTCCCCGATCTGTTACCATGATAGACCTGTATGTGTTTACGATTGGTAGATATTACAATATTGTAACTGATCTATCACTGAAAAACATACTTATAATGTCTTACAACCGTGTAATCTGACAATCATGTCTACGCAAGCTGACAATTATGTAATCTTGTAATTAATTGTCAGAAAATGTATCTGACAATTAATTGTCAGAAACATTAATTGCAATTAATTGGTAGGTATTAAGCCAGCTATCTGAAAATAAATTGTCAGGCAACTTCTGACAATAAATTGTAAGAGATTGATAGATTTTCTACCAACCGTGCACCTGTGCGCATACAACAACTTAATTGTCAGCTCATTGATAGATAATTGTCAGATATTGTAAAGTATGACAATATTGTGAGATCTACTAATCGTGTACACTTAACTTTACTCTTTTATAAAATCAATAGATTTAAGTTTAAACGCTTGGTGGAAAATAGTCTTTCACCTTTTTCCACAAATTATAAAAAATATTTAAGTCTAACGCGTTTCGTCTAATTGGGGACATCACCAAAGTATTGAATTTTTCCAAAGCTTTACTCTTTGACTACTCATAGTCGGATATCATAAAATGTGTATTCGTTATTTTTTCAGGATTTTTGCTAAATGAAAATGGTAAGAATCTGCTTTAACCACGTATGTTTAAAAATTAAATAGAATGAATTTAAAATTAAAGAGAATATTTTTTGTAAAACGATTGCTCTCCTTCACTATGATCGAACTCCTGTGTACGCCTCACTTGAAGAACTTCCTAGGCGGACCTCGGTCCAAAACCTATTTCTAGTACATACCTACCTTCAAATCCCACTCGAAAAATAACAACAGAGTTCTACAAATGTGTGAATTGATATCCATTTTATTGACATAATTTATTCTACTTTGTGTGACACAGTTTTTGACATACACACAGACATACACATTAACTATATTATTATGGTCATAAATATAATTAATAAAGTTTACCTTAAGATAAATATCTGTAACAAGCCTAGTAGTTTTATTTTTTTTGAAGGTTTTTACTTTTATTTTTACATTTAAACAAATGCGTTCCCTGTTGTAATTTAAATTTAAATTAAAAGTTTTACTTATCTATTATTTTAATTATTTTATTTATGAGTGATGCGTGACAGGAACAAAGGAAACAATTTAAAACTATTACAACATAACAGCATCTCACTTACCGTAATTATGCATTTTTTAAATAAAGAATTCACACAGCTCAAAGATAAATTAAAGGAAAAAGAACAAAAAATTAAACTACTTAAAGTTATCAAGTCCACGGGAAGGACTTGTAATAAATTAAAGATAAGTATTTTTTTTTTTTTTGAAAATATTTTAATACAACGACACGTCATATTTTCATTTGCAGCAAATTTACTTAGTTTTATCAGTTTCATCGGCAGGGATGGTAGTGATGGGGGATGGGACAGAGGGAGTTTCAACTTCCTCCTTTACAGGACTTAGACCGTCGCTCTTTGTAGCATGCTCATCCTGTAAATAAAACAAGAAAACAACAAACAACGATATAAGAATTTATGATTTTTTTCCTGTTTATGCTGATGGTAAATACCGTGATTTTCTTTTCCAACTTCATTGATTTTCCCACACTGAGCAGGCGGTAGTTCTCCTTTGCTCGTTCTCTGAGTTTCTGTGGCACAATCATCAGAACTGTTGTCATATTGCCCAGGAAGAGTATGCTGAACAGGACACACATCACCGGAACCTATGGCATCCAGAGTTAGACGGATGACAAAAGTGAAAATCAAACATTGCACATCAGCCAACCATATTGACTCAAGACTTGTATTCGTTTACCTGCCAAGTTGCATCCGGATGGAATGATAGCTGATAGAGCTTCCATGCGTTGTACGCCTGGTACATGTACCCGATGACGAGGAACGGAATAAGAAAACTCAAACCTCGCCACATCCATGAGTGAAATCCCTCGATGGTAATGTCCATGTTGTGTCGTTCGCCGAGAGCCTTTAAGCGATACAGCAACCCCTTCTGATAGCCGAATTGTAAATATTGAACCATGCCTACGGGGGAGAGTTTTAAGTTTTCAAATCATGTACCAACTTAAGCTGCAATCAACCGCACACGGCCACTCACTTATGTACGCATTGAAATACAGGAACTGCGTCCGGAACAATTGCCATGGCTCACTCTGTGGCCAGACCAGCAGCACTCCAGCAGCCACTGTCGAAATGAAATGATGTGCTCGCCACCAGCCCTTAATCCTGGATCCGTTCACTTTCAGAATCGACTCACGTATTGTGAGTGTGCAATAATACCAAACCAGCAGGAAGATAAATGCTAATTCCAGGGCCCTTTGTACGAAGAGATATTAAGTGGAATTTAATCAAGGTGCACCACCTACACCGCACACTATCGCACAACTCACCTGTAGTTGAATATTAAATTAAGAAACGCCATTATCAGTCCTATTACGTTGAGTATTAATTTAAACTTTTCATAGTCGTCTTTGTAGCGAACTTTATCGTTTCTGTTCAGTATTGATACGTTTACATCGCCCAGGATAATCTGTAAGGAACAAAAAATAAGCAAGTGGGTGCTTGTTGGTTAAGAGATAAGGAAAACTATTTTCTCGTATTTTTCTTTCATCATCAGGAACAAGATGAAGAGACCCCTGGGATGATGATGACGATGCCAAAGAAGAACTTCTTACTTTTAAATAGAATCCGGACTTTCTTGGTAGGGACTGCTCGATTTCATGGAGTTGGGCTTTCCGCTTGAGGGTGTTCTTGTTCAGCTCGGCGACTTTCTCCTTCTCCTCTTCGCTTTGTGCTGTTTTCCATCTGCAAAAAAGATATTATAATGTAACACTTTTAGAATGAATTTAAGTTAACGTATAATGGAATTGAAGAAGTACACGGACAACGAAAACTTGAGCGTCGCTACAACCCGACCCGACCCGACTACGCCCGTGTCGGTTGTACTGTAATAGAGTTCAGAAGTATAATTACCGTTAGGCGACAGATGATTGGAGGGTAACTAAGCGTTTCACTTTTTCCGGTTTTAAATTGCAATCTATTTTTGGCGAGAGGAATTTTTGTAATAATGGATTGAGGGTGTGGGTAGATTTTAAAAAAAGATGACGGTTCAATTGGTTTTCTGATTTATTTGAGTTTATTTGTTCAAACATTTGAAGGGTGAGACAAGAAGGACCCTGCGTTAAATGTAAGACTTCGGGTAGCCAGGGGCGCTTCAATCCTTCAGTCCTTCGGCAAAAACAAAAAAGAATTTCTGTAATGCATACATATATCGGTATCTTAGTTTTAAAAGGTACAATGCCCAGTTTATTAATTCTTGGAAAATTTAATGTTTCGTCCCATACGGCTCTTTTATTTTCGCTAACTATAAAACAACATTGGCCCTAAATAATCATTGGTATCTTGGAATGAGCTAACGGGAGCACATTTGCCTTTATTACAATCCCACACATTTTGCGCTTAATCGAATGCACTTCAATGAAAATTGTAAAGATTGACTTGGTCCTTTTCGGAACAAGGCACAGATATTTACAATGATTGGAATTGGTAGGTTGGTTCTATTCGAGGGTAATAAAAACGTGTTTTTACAGACATCTTTACCTACAAATGTTCAACGTAAAAAAAATTAGTCAGTACATTTTGTAAAAGAAATTCAATTATCTTTCTCTTTTACACAAAATATTTAACATTGCGACATTACAAATACTTTCAGCCCGTAAAAGTATGCTCTTTAGTGTGTACCTTATATGTATAAGTTTATACCCCTAAAAGTTTCTATTATGAAAAAAAGAATAAAGAAAAATGTGTAGAGCATATAATTATCTACAAAATTCATTCATAATTTTTTTTCCCCGCCGATGGGGAGGTATGGTTCGTAAGTTATAATTCCTCTACAGGTCGAAGTGCCCTAAAGTATGTTAATGATTTCCGTTGGAAATTTATTTTTCCTTTTTTTCTTTCAACTTCGGAGTTAAACTAATATTTTAATTAAAGAATTAAATTAGAAAGTGAAAATGAGTAATTATTTCATATGTAGGTATGTGAAAATCTTAAAGTGAAGAAAATGTGGTAGAAGTGAAAAAAGGCGGCAGGCCTATTTTTCAACCATTTTCAGAAAATTTAGTAAAATATAAGCCTACTTTAAGGCGCTTTCACTTTGAAATTTAAAGTCCTTAAAGAAATACAGTAGCTCACATATTCGATCGAATGAGTTTTAATATTTCAATTTTTGTCATATTAACATTAATGCTATGTTCACATACTTCTATAATAATTATTTTTTATTAATTCAAAATTCAAGTAATAACATAAGGTAAGTTTACATGTTAATTAAACAATTTAAATACAATAAAGTAAGTGAAGTCGAATAAAGTGGGGAAGTCGGAATTCGATAATTTTTGTGAGTTTGTACATTATTGCGAAATTAAAGTTAATTAATACTTTGTATGTCCTCCTTTCGCAACCAAAATAGCTTTAATTCTGCCTGGAATACTGTGAATAAGATTTTGGCATTCTTCGGCGCTAATATTTTGCTACCCAGCTTCCACTCTATGCCATAGCCATACTTCATCCATAGATCTAGCGCAATGATCCCAAGATGAAATCCTGCGCTTAAGGATTCCCCAAAGATGTTCAATGGGGTTCAGATCTGGGGACTGAGGTGGCCAGTTTAAAACATTTACCTCTTGGTTTTGAAACCAATCGCGAGTGACTCGTGTTGTATGTTTCGGATCATTGTCTTGTTGAAAGACAATATCCCAAAGTTCTTTACCCCATTTTCTAACCGATGAGACCAAGGCTATCGTTCAATATTTGAACGTAGGATAGTGCTGTCACCCCAACCCCTGAAGAGTTAATACATCCCCATATCATAATATTACCACCCCCAAATTTTAGCGTTTCTTTTATTAAACGTTTTGAAAGATGCTCCTTGAGCTTTTTCCAAACCCATTCTCTGACGTCGGAGCCCAGGCGATTGATTTTTGTTTCGTCTTACTCGTACATTATCCCAGTCCTTAATGGTGTAGTTTCTGTGGCGATCCGTCATTAAAGGTTTTCTTATCTTCGCTCTTCCTTTCTTTCCGGCTTGTCTAAGAACTCTCCTTAGCGTTTCTGGGCTCACATCAACTCCTTGAGTCGCTGATAAGTTTTGTTTTATTTGTACAGCATTATCAAATGTTCCAGTGATAACTGATCTTACGATATTCCGTTTCGTAACCGGATTCAACTTGGGTTTTCTTCCAGATGGTCGACTTTTTGCAGTAATATTTAGCATTTTTCTATATTTGCTGATAGTTCTCACGGAACATTTCAGTTTCATCGAAATTTCTCTATGCGTATTGTGTTCCTCCAATAGCTTTTTTATATTTTCCTTTAAGATCCGGCTTATTTTCTTCATTTTTTAACCTTTTGATGTATTGTAAAAAAAATTACAAGATTTCAGAAAAGATTCAGAAAATAATGGGATCTGTTTCACGAAAAAAAAAATATTAATTATAAGCTTGCTTCAAAATTCTGTTTGTTTTTAATTCGAGTAGGTTGTATTTGAAGAATGGATTTAGGGCAACATATTTTTGAATAATTAGCTATTTATAGGGTGAAATGAGGAAAAGCCAGCCAATTTAAGAAGAGCAAGTAAATAAATTTAAAATACTTCCATGGAATGACTAAAGCGCTTTATACTCGTATTTACCAAATTTCTAACGAACCTCAAAAATGGTAAACCATTGCACTGCAAAGTTGTGAACCATGACATGAAAAGATACATTTGGAGTCATTTTCAGACAATCTTCGGTATTGACCCAAAGTTTTTCTTTGAAGATTGGTCAATATCAGAACAATAGTTTGGCAAAAACTTTCGGGGTCTATTTTTTTTTTTTAATTTTGCGAGCACTAGAGGGATTATAAGCACCCTTTAAATGTTTGAGTACTTACGAGCGTTATAGGAAGTTGGAGAGGATCTATTTATGCCGATGCACATTGGTATTAACTTATAATGGGTATATCAGTTTTTTTTTAATGGCGACTAACGCACAACAATTACAGTCGCGGCATTTTGTTGTATACGTAGAAATAGTCGAATTACCGATTCCGATAGTAAAATTTGATTGCTATAGTTTTTCAAGAAGTAAACACCTGTCGATGAGAGGAAGAAATCAAGACATAAGAAATGGTCAGGTTAGACGGGGAATTTAGCAGGTCGGAAAAGGTTTATATGCGAGCGTCAGAAAGAATTATGAATTAAAAATTGTTCGACAACGTTAACTGTAGGCCAAGTCGAAAAGGTACTTACACATGCAGAAATGAAAGTTAAACCTTAAAGTTGTATCTTAATTTAAAAAGAACACTACTCGTATAATTTGTATTCACTCAGTTCTGCACTTCATCATACTTCTGATATCAAGATTGTTTTACTGTTGGTATTGTGTCGTGCGGTGGTCATTAATTTTGCAAGCACCATCTCCAAAAAAAAAGAAGAAGAGAAAAGAGCATTTAAAGGACAGGAGCTCGATGGGAATTAAACATGATAAACGAAACGAAAATCACGACCGTTGTTTAACATGTGGACATGTTTAATTTGTGAACATGAACCAATCTGTGCGTGGACATGGGAGGCAGAGAGCAGTGCCGTATTTTATGAGGAAATTTGGATGGTTTCTCAGCCCTTTCAGTCAAGGGGGCACAGAAATAATCTATATAAATAAAAATGAATCGCAAAATGTGTTGCTAAGCGTTAAACTCAAGAACGGCTTGACCAATTCGCCTAATTTTTTTTTTAAGTTTTTGTTAAGGTTCATGGAAGGTTCTTATGGAGAGAAAAAACGTTTATTGTGGGTGTGTGAAAGTTAAGTGTTACAAAAATCGTTTGCTTATTGAAATACACAGACTCAAAAAAAAAATAAAAAAACTTTATAGCTAAGGAAATAATTTCTTGATTTAAATAATAATTAATAATTCTACAACAAACAACAAAATTAACGAGAATAAGAGAACTTAAATAAGGGTAATCTATATAAATAAAAACGAAAACCAATTGTGGTTTTATTTGTCGACTGTGTTTGCTTAAAACCATGCCGCCGTCGAAGAAATCGAAACGCTAGAAACCAAGCTTATTTTCAATCAAATTGAAAGGATTAGGATATTACAAACACGAGCAACGCGTCGTGTTCAAACTGCTTTCACAGTTTTACGAGCGGCTTTCAGTTACGATGTTTCAATTGACTACAGTATGTATTAGGTTCGTTCGTTCAACTTTACCCAGGTTTGACCCAGGTTTTCTTGACAACCCTCAGAGTTGTCAACAAAAACTGAGGTTTTCGGTTTTCAAAAAACACCCAAGAGCTGTAAACTGTTTTGTTGACAATTAAAAGACAGACAAAATAATTTTGTGTTCTGATAAAACTTTAAATTTGTTGTTTAAAGTTTTAAAAATTAACGAAAACAAAAGAAATACATATGAAATCTCATAGGACTTTTGACAGTTTGACCGTTACCTGAACTCGCCCCAGCAAAATACCTCGATCTACTTCAGGGCGAGTTCAGGCCGACCCCATGTCTCAAAAAACACAGAGTTTACTCACCAGGTTTTCCCAAAAACGATTTAGGGCGACCCCAGGGTGACTTCAGGGCTCAACGAACAAACATGTTATCATGTGCCACCGAATTGTACAAACTGTTTGTCCATGTGGAATGACTGTCATTTAGACATTATTTTATTGACAGGTGCTCAAACTAATAAAAAAGTTAGTTCCATCAATTAGGAATGGCCGCGCCTAATCGCCCAATGCACGACGCTTTTAATCAAGAGTTGCATCGTGAAAAACTGTTCGATCTCGATGCTTTAAGGGAATCGGTTCGAATAAATGTTCCGTTGTTGAACAAACAACAAAAGTATGTATTTGATACAATTATGAAAGTTGTAAATGATGTAACTGGAGGATTTTACTTTTTGGATGCTCCTGGTGGTACAGGAAAAACATTTTTAATTGCATTGATTTTAGTAACAATTCGCCTACAGAATGGAATTGCACTCGCACTTTTTTCGTCTGATATTGCAGCTACATTGTTGGAAGGCGATCGAACAGCTCATTCAGCGCTAAAATTACCATTGAATACTCAAAGCAACGAAACTCCGACTTGCAACATTTCGAAGAACTCTGTAATGTCAAAGGTTTTGCAGCAATGCAAGTTGATAGTATGGGATGAATGCACGATGGCACATAAAAAGTCTTTGGAGGCATTAGACAGAACTCTCAAAGATCTGCGAAGCAATCAAAACCAATTCGGTGGAGCGATGATTTTGTTAGCAGGAGATTTTCGTCAAACATTACCAGTTATTCCACGGTCTACACCAGCAGATGAACTGAATGCATGTTTTAAGTCGTCCAATTTGTGGACAAAAGTTAAGATACTAAATTTGAGCAAGAACATGCGTGTCGAATTGGAAAATGATCGATCTGGAGAAATATTTTCAAAACAACTCATTGACATTGGTAATGGTAAAATCCCTGTAGATGTTATGACACGCTGCATTACATTTCCTGTCAATTTTTGTCAGTCTACAGAATCAAAAACTGAGCTTATAGAAAAGGTGTTCCCAAACGTAGCTCAAAATTAT
Source organism: Philhelius festivus (assembly GCA_963931855.1). Classification (NCBI taxonomy): domain Eukaryota; kingdom Metazoa; phylum Arthropoda; class Insecta; order Diptera; family Syrphidae; genus Philhelius; species Philhelius festivus. Next base: position 2,500,776 of record OZ007556.1, on the reverse strand, counting down.
AGAGATCATTGTTGGTTGAGTGAACGAGCTATATTAGCTGCCAAAAACACGGATGTAAATGAAATAAATTTCAAAATCCAAAATGAAATTTCCGTTGAATTAAGGACATATAAATCAATTGATTGCGCAACTAACCAAGATGATGTCGTCAATTATCAAACAGAATTTTTAAACTCATTGGATTTGCCGGGGTAACCTACCCATAATCTTCAATTAAAAGTAGGATCGGTGGTCATAATGCTAAGAAATATCAACCAACCGCGACTTTGTAACGGCACACGGTTAGCAGTGAAAATATGTATTAATGAACAATATGATAGAAGCAACTACACTGAGGGGAAAATATAAGGGAGAGGATGTATTGATATTACGCATCCCAATGGTACCAACTGACGTACCGTTTGAATTTAAACGACTGCGATTTCCAGTGTGGCTTACTTTCGCTATGACTATAAATAAATCACATGGTCAGTCGTTGAGTGTTGGCGGCGTCAATCTGGAAAACCCATGCTTCTCTCATGGACAGTTGTATGTTGCCTGCTCTCGCGTCGGAAAACCGACGGCTTCATTTATTTTCGCGCCAGGTAATCAAACAAAAAATATCATGTACGATAAGGCATTACATTGAAAATACCAGATTATGACTACTACTACTACTAAAGTCTTGCAATTGAAAAAATAGGACACTTATAATTGTAAGTAATCGTTGTTTATCATGGAGACATAAATCTATAAATATGAATTGAATTTGAATTGAATAAGTTATTTTATTTATTCATTCATTTAAATTGGTAGATGTGTACATTTTCATAATTATTTTAAAGAACAAATTAACACAATCAAATCAAAAATTATAAGTAATAGATCTCATAAAATGTTCTTCAAAACCAAGATTATACTAAACAATATATACTACCTGTAAAAATGAATAAAATGGATACACTCTATAGCGAAGCAAAAAGCTGACGCTAGTATTGAATGTACCAGATAACAAAAATTAAACCAAAGAAAATTAATAATTCATTAGTGTGTGTGAGGTTTATGCCAAATATATGTATTATATACTTATATACTTTCTATTTGATAGGTGTTGAAATTAAAAAGCCAAGATTTTGTTTTAAAGAGAAAGTCTTCTAATTTTCTTAAACGTCGGATGGAATCAGGTAACTTGTTAAAAATTGTAGGAGCCACTACTGTAAAGAACTTTTTGAAATGAATTTTTTTATAAGAAGGGACATTGACGTAATTATTGTAATTAATACGTAAATTATGCAAATCATTCCTTCTTATGGAAAGATGTCCGCTCCTTATAAAAAATATCTTCAGAACCTTATAGTAGTAGAGATGCCTTAACGGAAGGATTTTGAGACCTTGAAACAGAACAAGACTAGCATGCAAACGGTTTTTATTACAAATAATACGCACAATATTTTTTTGCAAAATTACGAGTGGCTTTACTTTATTATAATATATACCACCCCAACAGGTTAAGCCATATTGAATTTTGGAATGAACAATGCCATAATAAACCATCACCAACACTTGTTTAGAACAGTATGGGCTTAAGTTATAAAAATGCCTAGAACAACATAATAAATACTTTTTTAATGAGTCGGTATGGTCCGCCCAATTTAGTTTGCTATCCAATATAACTCCCAGATATTTAAAGGAATTGACAAAGTCAATTCGAAAACAAAATTTGGTGCAGGGCGCATTTGGAAAAAATGAAAAATCACTATTTCCGGAAACACACGTATTAACTCTCAAACCCAATTTACCACACTCAGAAGAATGATAGATAATATCGCAATCCAACGGTGAGGAACCTGAAATTTTAAAGTACATTGCCTTAGTCTTACTACTCAAAACCATCTTATGAGCCGAGCACCAGCGCCTAAGAATATCCATATCAGAGTTGATGTCAGCAACAAGATCAAGGGGAGATTTACAACCATAGGAAAAGGCAATGTCATCAGCAAATGCTGTGGGTTTACCAAAAAACTTTTGCTCAAAGATGGAGTTTATATAAATAAGAAAAAGCAATGGGCCCAAGACTGAACCTTGTGGGACGCCAATAGTTAAGTTGCAGAGATTACTATAACAAGCATTTATTTTAACCATTTGCTTTCGGTTTGTTAAGTAAGAAGCTAACCAATTATAAACAAAGCTACGCATTCCAGCTTTATAAAGCTTACCTAAAAGAATATTATGGTCTACTAAATCAAATGCTTTAGTTAGATCAATAAAAACCCCAGCAGTGAAAAGATTGTTATTAATTGAACTATATATTTCAGTACAAAACTTCAAAAGAGCATCTTCCGTAGATCTACCAGATCGAAAACCAAATTGGCAGTTACTAAAGTAGTTGTTACTGTTTAAGAAATTTAAAATTCTTTTTTTCATACATTTTTCAAATATTTTAGAACAGACAGGTAACAGAGAAATTGGCCTATAATTGTTAAGATCTGAAGAATTACATTTTTTATGAAGAGGGATAACTTCAGCAACCTTTAGAGCACAAGGAAAAATTCCATTATAGACACTAATGTTAAAAACATGAGCAAGAACATCAACGATATTGAAAGCAATATTTTTAAAAACAACATTAGAACAACCATCCGCTGTAACTGAGTTAGAATTTTTTAATGATTTAATTATGTAAAGCAACTCACCAGAAGAAATCGGATCAAAAACTAAGCTCCTACATAAGAAGCTGTCATTTGTTATTCCTCCTTCAACCAAATCAATGTCATTCATAAAGACCTCAGTAGATAAGTTATTGGCCACAGAAGCAAAAAACTCATTAAAAAGGTTAGCTACCTCAGTTGGATCGGAAACACTATTACAACCGTCTGAAAGAATGAATGGTCTATCAACACGATCTTTGCGGTTCAAAATTTTATTAACCACATTCCATTCACCTTTCAGATTCCCTCTGTTCTTTGCTAATTCATTAATATAATAGTTTTCTTTACGTATCTTGATCTCATTTGAAATTTCCTTACATTTTTGTTTATAATTGGCTTTAAGTACACTGTTATTGGGGTATTTTTTACATTTTAGTTGAAGTTTATTTTTTTGTTTAATACGATTAACTAAATACCCTGTGATCCATTCTTTTAAACGCCTAGTGTTATTCGGCTTGTTACAAGTGGAAGTACAGCGAGTAACATGAGAATTAAGTGTATCTATGAAGTTATCAAAGGCTATTGAGGGATCATGTTCATTATAAACCTTGTCCCAAAACTCAAAGCGGAGAAGTAAGTTAAGCTTGACAAAATCAATTTTTTTAACTGGAAAGGAGGTATTACAAACGTTAATATTGTTAGAAACACCCAGAAAGTGAAGACTGGTCATACAATGATCGGTTATACCAAAATCTGCAATAGAACTTACCAACTTATAGTCATAAACTCTACTTTTCCTTGAGAAGATATGGTCAATGCATGTACTAGAGTTATTAGTAATTCGTGTAGGTACACTTATACAACAATCAAAACCATGACCGGCCAATAATGATAAATAACTATCCACAAAATTAGATTTAGAGAGAAGGTCAAGTGATCACTCCTAAATATGTTTTATTACCGTTGTTTTAGAAAAAAAGGGCAGAACAACGTCTGCCGGGGAAGCTAGTTTCTAATAGTTTAAATATTAATTAAACATTTGTTTTGAGTGTCGCATTACGAAACTACCCGATAACTTGTTTTAGGGCTATTTAAATTGGCGTATGAAGGTATGGTTCGAATTGATTGACGGATAAGAACGTACTATTGGTCGGAGAAAAAGAGTTTATCCAAAACGTAATCAGCTCGTAATTTTGGAAAATTGTTGACAATGATCTGACTCTTTGTAGAGAGTCCCAAAGTTGTGTTTGGGAGCCTTCTATCTTTTTAGGCTAAATTGAGAGTTGAATATTTTAGTGGATTCCATTTTTTTCCCTGCGAACGTCTTTATTGAAATCAATCGTTTTGATTAGTAAAAAGGGGAAAATAGATGAAGTGCTACAGGAGTATTACCTAATACGCAAATATTTTTTGCAGAATGAAAAATTTATTCTGTTATAAATTTTTATGAAATCAAAACCAGACCTGCGAGGGTGTTTCATTATGTCAGTCCTCTCAACTACGAGTACTTGGTGCTGGTCTTTGTACCTCAGTAGCCTGAACTAAGTACTTAAATAAAAGACAAGTTGCAGTATTTTTCAAGTATTTAGGAACGAGTACTTTCTGGTCCATTAAGTAATATGTGTTTAAATTTAAACGTAAATTTATAAAGAAATGTACTACATTATGTGTTTTGATCAACAGCCCAGACATTTTAAGTCTAATTGCGGTGGTAACAATTATAGCGAGCAACTTGCCGGAAAACATTCTATATATTATGCGGCATATACACTGTTCTAATGCATGTCATGCATGGGAGAGTACATTAGTGAAAATGGTACACGTATATGTACATTGTGTGTATGCTTGATGCTAAATCAAAATTATTTGATTTTTGTTTAATCAGACAGACAGGATTGACATAATGTATACATATTTGAGAATGATTGCTTGATCATGCATGTGTGTATGCAAAGTGAAAAAGATTTTACTAATTTGGTCTCACATGCATGACATGCATTTGAACAGTGTATATGCCGCATTACAAATTTTAAAATACTTGATCAAGAGAGCATAGTGAAAGCCAAACTTACCCAATTTCTGAGCCAAAACACTTTTTCTTGTGATCAATTTATATCTAGCCATTAATGTATAAATGTATTTATTTACGTATCTTAAATTAACTTCTTGTTCTTCAAAACTGTTTACTTTGTATTCTATTAGAAAGAAGCAAATTCCAGTAATTCATTAATCACTTGTGCCCAGTGTCACAGTGAGAGTTTAAACTAAATTTTAACTAAACCTGAACGAGAATTTTAACATTTGTTTTAGTTCTTCCGGTTTTACAGTAGAAAAAAAAAACAGTTGATAGTATTTGTCAAGTTTTTGAAAGCACTTCTCAAGTACCTTGGTATCTATTTAAGTACCCGATACTTCGTACTTTCGAAGAAGTACTTAAAAAATACTGGTGCTTGGTATTTCCAAGTACCAAAGTACTGAAATACAAGTACAAATCCACGTACTAATACTGGTACTTGTACTCTTTGCTTGAAATTGTACTGCTCAGGTGAAAAACTAGTTTGACTGTAATAGTTGATTTACAAAAGCCTTCAGAAATCTTCTTCTGAAATGTTTTTTTTTTTTTTTTGAGAATACTTAAGGGCTGCTAGCTATCTAAATCCGGCACTGAGTGAAAGTTGTACACAGTGTTTAAGTTAATGAAGTAATGAAACATTAAAACAAAACACACTACGTAATACATTTTCGTTTTTCAAACCGGAAGTATAATATGTTCTGCGATGTAGCTATGTTGGTATCTTCATAAACTAACTCCATAAAACACCCCACTCAAAAGCCATTACGATAAAATTCCGACCACGCCAACCAATTTAAATTTTGTCGTTTTCACCAAAGTAGCTTCATAAACTATGAAGTACCACCAATTGCTGCCTGATGACTTATAACGGGTGATTTTTTTGAGGTTAGGATTTTCATGCATTAGTATTTGACAGATCACGCGGGATTTCAGACATGGTGTCAAAGAGAAAGATGCTCAGTATGCTTTGACATTTCATCATGAATAGACTTACTAACGAGCAACGCTTGCAAATCATTGAATTTTATTACCAAAATCAGTGTTCGGTTCGAAATGTGTTTCGCGCTTTACGTCCGATTTATGGTCTACATAATCGACCAAGTGAGCAAACAATTAATGCGATTGTGACCAAGTTTCGCACTCAGTTTACTTTATTGGACATTAAACCAACCACACGAATGCGTACAGTGCGTACAGAAGAGAATATTGCGTCTGTTTCTGAGAGTGTTGCTGAAGACCGTGAAATGTCGATTCGTCGCCGTTCGCAGCAATTGGGTTTGTGTTATTCGACCACATGGAAGATTTTACGCAAAGATCTTGGTGTAAAACCGTATAAAATACAGCTCGTGCAAGAACTGAAGCCGAACGATCTGCCACAACGTCGAATTTTCAGTGAATGGGCCCTAGAAAAGTTGGCAGAAAATCCGCTTTTTTATCGACAAATTTTGTTCAGCGATGAGGCTCATTTCTGGTTGAATGGCTACGTAAATAAGCAAAATTGCCGCATTTGGAGTGAAGAGCAACCAGAAGCCGTTCAAGAACTGCCCATGCATCCCGAAAAATGCACTGTTTGGTGTGGTTTGTACGCTGGTGGAATCATTGGACCGTATTTTTTCAAAGATGCTGTTGGACGCAACGTTACGGTGAATGGCGATCGCTATCGTTCAATGCTAACAAACTTTTTGTTGCCAAAAATGGAAGAACTGAACTTGGTTGACATGTGGTTTCAACAAGATGGCGCTACATGCCACACAGCTCGCGATTCTATGGCCATTTTGAGGGAAAACTTCGGAGAACAATTCATCTCAAGGAATGGACCGGTAAGTTGGCCACCAAGATCATGCGATTTGACGCCTTTAGACTATTTTTTGTGGGGCTACGTCAAGTCTAAAGTCTACACAAATAAGCCAGCAACTATTCCAGCTTTGGAAGACAACATTTCCGAAGAAATTCGGGCTATTCCGGCCGAAATGCTCGAAAAAGTTACCCAAAATTGGACTTTCCGAATGGACCACCTAAGACGCAGCCGCGGTCAACATTTAAATGAAATTATCTTCAAAAAGTAAATGTCATGGACCAATCTAACGTTTCAAATAAAGAATCGATGAGATTTTGCAAATTTTATGCGTTTTTTTTTTAAAAAAAGTTCTCAAGCTCTTAAAAAATCACCCGTTACCTACTTGTATGTGTGTTTTATTTGACCTAAGGTTTCCCGCAAATAAATTTGTTCAAAACATTCAATTTACGCTAAACAATTCATAAAGTCACATTCAATGTTTTTTTTCTAGTTTATGTTAAATATATTTTAATTTCTATCGCAGGCAATTAATTTATACAAATTTAAAGGAAAATACCTTTAGCAAGCTGCCTTGCATTTTTAACGATTTTTGTTTAATTTGATTTCATATTTGATTGAATTCATTATTTTGAATAAAATTATTTTCTAAAATAGTCTGTTCTTTATGGATCACGGTCGTTTGCTTTTTACCGATATTCAGCGTCTGTGTGTATACGAGTACGTTGTTTCTTTGGTTCACTTTTTATTGTCACTTTCGACTGTTTAAATTTTGCTTATTGCTTCTTATGTAAAAGTACTTTGGAATTTAAAATACATTTTATATTTCAAATGCATGGAATTGCCGTCTGATTTCCGTAGAAGTATGAATTTATGCAAACAAAGTCTAAAAATCGTTTTATTATTAAAGTAATTTATTATATAACAAATTTCTTTTAAATTTTCCAGGAACCAAATTCGGGATTCCATTTTTAGGTATTTAGTAGTAAAGATTTTAGGAAATAATTTTTTTTTTTTTTATAATCTACACGCGCTCAAGGGATTATGATTACCCTTTAAATGTTTGAACACAGCGCGGGCGTGAAGTTAAGGAAGAGAAAGAAGGATAGGAAAGATGTGTGGCACGATGTTCTGAGACTGAAGGTTGTTGTCTCAGATATTTTATCTCCAGGGATGGCGGCTGAACTAAAGCGGAGAATGCCGTGTCTTATTTCTATGTCGCTTATAATTCACATTATTTTATTCGTGTTCATCCTTGTTGGGCATACTAGTTTAACTCAATTACATGTTGTTAGTGTTATGCCTAAACAACATGTAATGAGTAAGCAAGCAACTCATTGATGACAATTTTAGAAGGTTTTTAATGGAATTAAAACGACATAGACGACGGCAGGGATCGAACCTGTGATCATGAGGTTCACAGGCGAGCACACATCCATCGCGCCACGGCCATCGTTCACACGTTTTAAAGATATTTTTTTACTTGCGATATAGGTACTATAGGGCAAGTTCTGCATTTGGAAAAAAAATCGAACTCGAGATTTTGATCAAAGTTGAGATTACGATGATAGCGAAGACGAATAAAGTGGGTCCGACAATTCCGTCGGTCTGTATGTATGTCTGTACCTTGATCTAGAGCCTAAACCACTGGACTTATTTTCTTCAAACTCGGTTTTTAAGGGTATTCGGTGATTCCCTAGAGGGGAAATTTTTTTTTTAGCTCCAAAACTAACGGTACCCTCCATACACCCGTAATGCATAATCTTTTTTATTTCGAAAACGGCTCTAACGATTTTGATAAAAAAAATTAAGTGTGATATTATGGACATCGACTACATTTTGGTCAAAAAAATTTTGGGGGGAAACGATATTAACGGTACCTGCCATAGAACGGTTTTTTTGATTTTCAAATTTCTCATCAACGGCTCTAACGATTTTAACCAAAATTTTTATGCAGAAGCTCTTATACATTTGAAAAAATATAATCTGTAATTTTTTTTTCGAAAAAATAGTTTTTGGATTTTTAAAAAAATAATACAATTTTTTTTTTGAAAATTCAATATCTTGAAAACGGATTCACGAATAAATTTTTAAATTATATTATAAAATGTATTTTATTAAATATGTACTAACAATTTGCATATCAATTTTTTTAATAAAAGTTTTAAGGAAAATTTTGTACACAAAAAACATGTTTCAGTGTGTCTGTATGTCTGTACCTCTCCCTACAGCCTAAACCACTAAACCTAAATTAGTAAAGTCTAACAAAAGCCCGAAGATGGATATTTAAATCCGAAACGCGTCGCTATAAACAAAATAATTATATGTTGTAATAAAAGGTTAAATTATAAAGAAATAAAATAAAATTTTAATTTTAACTTTATTTTATTTTATTTTAATATATTAAATCAAATTTAAACCACTAAGCCTATGTTCTTCAATCCCGGTACTTAAGGGTCTCGGTGAATTCCTAGAGGGGAAATTTATTTTTTTTTTAGCTCCAAGACTAACGGTACCCCCCATACACCAGTAATACATAATCTTATTTATCTCGAAAACGGCTCTAAAGATTTTGAAAAAAAAAATTAGGTGTGATATTATGGACATGGACTACATTTTGGTCAAACAAAAATTTGAAATTTGGGGCAAAATGTTATTAACGGTACCTGTCATAGAACCGTTTTTTTTTTTAATTTTTGACTTTCTCATCAATGGCTCTAACGATTTTAAACAAAAATTTTCAGCAGGAGCCCCCTTAAGTTTAAAATAATATTGTATACAAAAATATCCCAAACATTTTTTTTTGGGATTTTTGAAAAAAAAAAATCTAAGTTTTTTTTTGATTATTTTTTGAAACTATTTCTAAAATATATACTACTAAATACTTAAAATTTGGCATCCCAAATTTTGTTCTCGAAAAATTTTAAGGAAATTTGTTATATATAAAAAATTACTTTAATATTAAAAGTATTAATCAGACGGCAATTCCATACATTTGAATAATTTTATCTCATTAAATCCATGTTTTATTTTTAAAAAATGTATTTTAAATTCCAAAGTACTTTTACATAACAGCTAGTTCGTGCGATCCAGTCGTGCATTTTATTTTTTTAAATTCCCAAAAAATATTTTTTTCGAATATTTTGTTTATTCAATATTATTTTAAACTTAAAGGGGCTACTGCTGAAAATTTTTGTTAAAATCGTTAGAGCCGTTGATGAGAAATCAAAATCGAAAATCAAAAAAACCGTTCTATGACAGGTACCGTTAATATAATTTCACCCCCAAATTTTCTTTTTTTGACCAAAATGTAGTCGATGTCCATAATATCGCATAAAATCGTTAGAGCCGTTTTCGAGATAAGATTTTGCATTACAGGTGTATGGGGGATACCGTTAGTTTTGGAGCTAAAAAAAAAATTCAATTTCCCCTCTAGGGAATCACCGAAGGCAGGAGTTTGAAGAAAATAGGTCGAGTTGCTTAGGATGTAAGTCGAAGTACAGATATACAGACATACGGAACTGTCGGACCCACTTTATTCGTCTTCGCTATCATTCGATTTTTTTTCCAAATACGCAAATTGCCCTATAGTACCTATATTGCAAGTAAAAAGAGTTTTATGGTTTTTTAATTTTGTGCAAATTTGTGCGAATTTTAAAGAGTTCTCGTTTAAGCAATAAAACCGGCTCTACTTAACGCAGTCGTTTAGCTTAGAGGCTTTGTCTAACTTTTTCATAATTTTAATCACGTTAGACAACTCTTCTAACTAATGTGGGTTTTTCAACAGAACCTAAGCGAATTTGCGTTGAACAACCCTCAATTTGACATTGACAGATACATAACTCACACAACTACAAAGACACAAAAAAAAAAGTAAAAAGAACAGACAACTTCAAACCAAATAATTGTTCGCCGAAAAAAGTACATTTAGTATAAAATATAAAATATATTATTTTTATATATTTTATCTTTTACTATCAACTTAAAAACTGCGCTTTTGAAAATTTAAATTCGAATTTCTCGAGAATTAAAGCGAACTGAAACCTGTAAGAAATAAGAGTTTGGTCTACAGTTATACAAACAAATAATGTCACAAGCTCAACATTAATAGCGTAATATCATCACTTTAACTAATCGAAATCCCAAAGTAGAGTAGGGAGGAAAATAAAGGAACTATTAATAATAAGCATTATCCTAACAGTCCTACAGAATAATACGTGATATGATTGCAAAACATCATCGACTCACTTAAAATCCAAAGGTAGAAGAAAATTATCTCTACTTTCTTAGGCATGTAAAATGCACTATCAATCTTCAGTAAGCCAAAAGGCTATTAGTAAATTAACTTTAAGTACACAAAAGCAATTCAAAATTCAACTAAACACGGATGTCTATTTATCATCATGCTCCAGTGTGCTCGACAGTAGGTATTGTAGAAAATGTATACCATTTAGTTTTCCTGAAAATCAATTATTTTAGTTGCAATCTTGAAATTGTATAAATAAGGTTTTTGTTAGCTTTCGAAGTTAAGTTAAGATACTTAGGGATTGTTTCATAATAGCCAAATAACTAAGACACACAGATTTTGGTGAAGGGTGATAAGTCATCAGGCTTAAATCCTACAATGGCCTTTGACCCACCTGAATGAATCATAATTCGCTCAAACCAAAACTATTGGCCTTTGGACCCTGTTCTTAATTTTACGTTTCTGTTGGATAACTAATCAAAACTTTACTTAGAAATTGTGCAACAACTTCTAAGAATTAAGACTGAATCGCATGTATTTGATTTTGCGTTGAAGGAACTTAAATTTAAACAATTGTATATTATGTATATAAAAGTAATGGATGTTATTAGACACAAATGTTCAAAGCTATGAAATTCATTCTTTAAACTCCTTAAACAAGTTGAAAATAAATTTGAGCTCAAAAAATAAAATACTTTTTGAATTCTTGAACAAAAGAAATATTGATTGCTTTTAAAATGTTTGAGCACAATGCGAGGAAAGGATTAAAAAGGATATACCGATGCATATTGGTTTTGAATCTCTGAAATTTTCAAAAATCGTTCAACGAATTCTTTAACAAAAAAAAATGAGATTTTTTCAATATTAAAGTACCATTATTTGTTTCAATTTTCTCTATAGGAAATTGCCTATAAAACTATTAAGTGTTTATTTTTCTAACGAAATTTTTGCAAATGTCTTTGGTTATTATAATTGTAAGCCCTTCTCTAAAAATGATTTAAATCTAACAATTTGCTCGATGCCATGCTTTTAGTTAACAGAAAATATTTATTTCCGCGCTCGTTTTTTGCATCAGGGAACGAAATTAAGACAAGGAAAGTTAGTTCAATAATCGATTAAAGTTACGAAAAATGCTGCCAAACTCATTTTAATTTTTATACAATCTAGTAAAACTAAGTTCAACTGAACTACAGTTCAGTCTAATCGGATGATTTAGACTTCAGTTAAAGCTTTGATTGAAATGCATCATTGAAAGAAATCAGTGGAATGCTGATTTTATTCTATTTGGCAATCCAGTTATGGCAATCATTGAAAAATTGGTTTCAGTAAAAGATCCTGTCCTGATAACAACCAACTCTAAGTATTTGAGGTTAGAGTTGATCACTGAAAGTAAAACTGACATTTGAGAATAGAAAGAGAATCGAACACATTCAGTGGAACAATTATTGTGTCCCAAGTTAAAGAAACAAAAATCAGCTGTTCATTGAAATTGATTTTTAACCGTGAAAAGATATGTTTATTTAAAAGAAAATTTAAATTAGAATTAAGTATTTCTTAGAGTAAAAAAATTCTAGAACTCATTAGCTTCACTTTAATACCAATTAAAGCCATCATAGTATGCATTTTTTAAAGAATTTTAAATAGAAAGAAAAAAAGAAAGAAAGTTAAATAAAAAGAAAAACTGATTTTTTCTTTTATTTTATTTAATTTTAATTTTAATTTTAGTCAAATTAATATCACAACTTTTTACTTGCGACTTATAGGTACTATAAGGCAAGTTATGCATTCGTAAAAAAAATCGAACTCGAGATTTTGATCAAAGTTGACATACGATGATAGCGAAGACTAAAAAAGTGGGTCTCGCAATTCTGTCTGTCTGTCTGTTCGACTACAGGCTAAACGACTCGGCCGATTTTCTTTAAACTTGGTAGATATCATTTTTAATTTTTCCCCCCACACGTTTTTTTCTTTTTTTTTTAAGACCAAAAATAACGGTACCCCCCATACGAATTTTTTTCGAAATTTTATAAAAATTTTTTTTTCTAAAAAACTGTTTGACAGATTTTAAAAATAAAGATACAGAAAAATTTCATTTAATTAAATCTAGGTATTGGTTAAAAAAAATTTTCCGAAAAATGGTTATTGAGGGTACCCCCCATGGAACCATTTTTTTTGTTTTTGATTTTCTCAAAAACAGTTCAACCGATTTTGATCATTTTTTTTTTGCTAAAGCTCCCCAAAAACATAAATAGAATTGTGTACTCAAATTTTCAAAAATTTTTTTTTTGGATTTTTAAAAAAAACTTCAAAATTTTTTTTTCAAAACTCAATATTTCGAAAACCCCATGCTAGATTTTTTTTAAACTTGACAAATAAAAGTTTATCAATATAATCTACAAAATGTGGAAAAATTTTTTTTTATTTTACCTAAAAATAAAGGTACCTACCATACAAATGCTAAAAAATTAAAAAAAAATGGTTTTCAAAAATCGTATTTTTCTCGAAAACGGCACCTAGAATTTTGATAAATTTTTTTTCTTTCAATTAATTTTTACGATCTTTAATTTAATAAAAAAAATTTTGAAATTAAGATATTACAGCTTGTACCTACCATAGAACCATTTTTTCGAATTTTGAATTTCTCATTATCCACATAACGGATCTTAATGAAAATTTTTATAGAGAAGCTTCTAAAAAGTCTAAAACACATTGCATTTCAAAACTTTAAAATAAATATTTTTTGAATTTTTGAAAAAAAAATCTATTTTTTTTTCTTTTTTTTGAAAATTCGATATCTCCGAAACGGTTCAATATTTCTATTCGTAAATTTAATTTTTATTCGAACAATAATAAAAACTTTAAACTAGCGTACCAAAATTTTTCCTTAAAAAGCTTTTAAAAAGTTTGTATATAAAAGCTTCTTTTAAAGAAACCACTAAAAGGACTTATAATTTTTGTTAAAGACTAAAAAAGAATTTAAAAATTAATTTTATCCTTATGAACAGTTTTCTCTAATAACATTCGTTTTTAAAATTCCCAGTCGATTACATAGGAGCAAGTTCGTGCGACCCAGTCGTGCATTTTATTTATTTTATAATAACAAGGCTACGGGTTTCGGAGTGTTATAGCTCCATCATCAGGCGAACTACTTTTGATTTTTAGTTGTTGGCATAGTCAAACTTAAGCTTTTAGTTGTCATCTTGTGTTTTTTGAGACCTGGGGTCGCCCTGAACTTGCTCTGAAGTAGGCCTAGGTATTTTGCTATGGCGAGTTCAGGTAACGGCCAAACTATCACATGAGATTTCATATCTATTTCTTTTGTTGTCGTTTGTCGATTCGCAAGTATGCAATTAAAAGTTTGTTGTACTCATCATCCTCATCAGATGAAATATTGCGTAACAACGCAAAATAGTTTTTCTTCATTTTTAAAACTAATTTATAACAAATTTAAAATTTTATCAGAACACAGAATTATTTGTTTCTTGATTTTAGTTGCCAACAAACTTGGGTGTTTTTTTGACAACTCTCAGGGTTCTAAAGAAACCTGGGTAAACCCTAGATAAAGTTATGTTAGCACTTATATAACTGTAAGTATATCTAAATCAAGAAAACATTTTTATTTTTTAAATCAGTTTTAACTTCTCCATTGTACGTTTAACCCTGCGACATATCACTTAATGGAATAAGTCAATTAAGTCATATTCATGGAAAAATAATAAGTTCACATTAACATTAATTAATCTCTTATACTTTTTATGTGTAAATTTCATTATTTAATTTATTATTTTTTATAAATTGAACTTGAAAATAATTAATTCGATCTTGAAAATCGTCAATATAAAATGATAAAACGCAATGCAAATTAAATGCGAGTCGCACGTTCTATTTTGTTGTATACATATACATATGAAATACCTATACATAAATTGACATTTAAGTTCATGTGCTAAAAAATCAAAATTTGAATTTTTCTTGAATGCTCTCAAATCTCATACCAGTAGAGATTTTCACAATTTGAGAACTAGGCCGCGGAAACATGATGACGCGTTCTTTAACTTTTACTTAAAATAGACATACTCAAATTTGAGTTATCGGATTTTTTTTTCATTTGACTTTTATTGTTCTTCAATTTTATAAAATTTTTCGTCGAACGATAAACATCAGACCATCTTAGGCCTGCAGATTTTTTAGTCTAAAAAAATGGGGTACAATCTGTTGGGAAGAAGGGATCCAAGAACATTTCTCGTGGTGAAAAGTGCTTCCCATCTCAGCCGTTAAGAATCGGTAGAAAATATGAGGTTCTCTCCTATTTCAAAATTTTGACTTAATAAATATTTTTTTTAATACAATAAAGGAACGTTTATGACTTAAAACAAAAGCTAGGGCAAAATATTGTGCGTGTTGCAGTTATCTTTTAATAATTTAGTATCAATTATGTTAGTGTAAGTTTTAGCAGAATTTATATGTGAGTATTCTCTGCCGATATTTTAAGACCAATCACGAAAAATAAACATTTAAATTTTTGTTAGCGCAAGGTAATGTGCATTTTTCTATTTTTTACATACATATGTCCCTAAGTAGGGGAGAATGGAGTTAAAAATAACACTCTTCACACTTCACGGTTTTTCGTCAATGCAAGAAATGACCCCTTCTGATCTGGCTGTAATTTAAAAATCGTTTATTCTTCCGAAACTCTAGTACAATTCGCATATCTGGGTAGGTATTCCAAAAACTCACTTTAGTCTCTTGGACAGAATTAAAAAGAGGGCTCTAAAAATGATAGGCGACCGTTGTCTAACTGAAACATTTGTATGTCTCGAGCACCGACCGCTGCAATGTTTCAGGTCTATCATTATTTCACCGCTATTTTCATAAACATTTCTCTAGTGAAATAGCCAGTTGCATTCCTCCCCTCAAACAATTCAACAGTAATATCCCGTACTTCTAGGAATGCTCATCAGTTTATCCTTGAGCCCACTTTCGGACGTACTGTCAAGTACAGAGATTCTTTTCTTAGCCGCACTAAACGAATGTGGAATGCTTTACCTGGCTCAATGTTTCCCACTCATTGCAATGTGCAGGCATTCAAAAGCAATGTGCATCGGTATCTGCTTTCTAATGCTATCCTACCTTTCTAATTGCTCGCACTATGTTTAACATTATAAGAGGGTATTCATAACCCCTTCAGTTCGCGTATAATATAATAAGAAAAAAATTATGATCTAACACAAAATCCACCAAAGCTGGTTAAGAAGTAGGGTAGGTTGTAAACATGTAAAGGGTAGTCATAATGTAGTGCGCACAAAATTCTTAAAAAAATGCTTTCTTTTTTTTTTTTGAGAAAATTATCAACTTGTTCTTAACAAAAGTCATAACTTTTAGCTCAGTAAAATCAATATAGCGTTAGCAAATTTATTTAACAAAATACCAAATCAACTTAACGTAAACGCAAATACGAGTAGATTGAAAATTTATTAATCAATCAAAGGGCACAGTAGTGCCCAGCCAAGTTCTGGCACTACACCCTTTTTACAGGAACAAACTCAGGCGACTTTTGACCCCTCCCTATCTTAATACCAATGAAGTCAGAAACTTGAAATTCCGAATATTTGCTAAGCTAGTCAAGAACAGGCGCCTCACCAAATTTCAGTTTTCTTTTATAAGCAGTTCCTGAGATATAAGGCCTCAAAAATCACAAAAACCGTAACTGACTGACTCACTGACTGACAGATCATCAAAATTATGGAGCACTTCTCGACATCGTAGAATCTTGTAATTTTGCACAACGGTAGGTCTTATCATACAAGTAAAGGAAAAAAACGAAAATTTGAGGTTTTCCATTCAGAGGCGTGGTATCCGCCCACTTTCTCCGAATTGGTGTTGGTTGAATGGAGCACTTCCGACTGCTGTAAAACGATGAAATTTGGTAAAGTGGTAGGACTTAAATTGCATACAAAGAAAATAATATAAAATTTGAAGTTTTCCATTCAGGGCGTGGTATCCGCCCACTTCCTCAGAACTGATGTAAATTATATATGGCGAACTTCCGATTGCAGTAATAGAGAAATTTTATTATTTAATGATTACTGACTAAAATTTGATGGGCTTACTTGGCAAGTTTTTTGTATGCCCAAATTCGAAAGGTTTTAAAAACTTGACAAGTGAACCCATCAAATTTTAGTCAGTAATCATTAAATAATAAAATTTCTCTATTACATTGTAGCTGTTTCAATATTATTCTACTTTAAATATTCGGTATTAAACCTTCATGAAGTAAGAACTTGGCGTACTTTTAGATCTCAGTACTTTTCACGGCTGACTTGTTACACAAAGGTTTTTGTATAGAAGAACTTGGCTCTTTTTTAACATTTATGTTTTTGGTCTGATCAATTTTAATTGCTGATAGTTTAAATTGATCAGACCAAAAACATAAATGTTAAACAAAGAGCCAAGTTCTTATATACAAAAACCTTTGTGTAACAAGTCAGCCGTGAAAAGTACTGCGATCTAAAAGTACGCCAAATTCTTTACATCAGTTCTGTAGAATAATATTGAAACAGCTACAATGTAATAGAGAAATTTTATTATTTAATGACAACTGACTAAAATTTGATGGGCTTACTGGTCAAGTTTTCAAAACCTTTTGAATTGGGCATAAGAAAAAACTTGCCAAGTAAGCCCATCAAATTTTAGTCAGTTGTCATTAAATAATAAACTTTCTCTATTACATTGTAGCTGTTTCAAAATTATTCTACTTTAAATATTCGGTATTAAACCTTCATGAAGTAAGAATTTGGCGTACTTTTAGATCGCAGTACTTTTCACGGCTGACTTGTTACACAAAGGTTTTTGTATAGAAGAACTTGGCTCTTTTTTTAACATTTATGTTTTTGGTCTGATCAATTTTAATTGCTGATAGTTTAAATTGATTAGGCAATAATTTAAGGGAATCCTCGAGATAATTATTTTGTATCCAACAGTTGTATTTGGTATCGAGCAAGAACAGCAACAACAAAATTAAAACAAACCAAAAATTAAAACCAATAACACAAACTATTCTCAATAATTTTTTGTTAAAAAAAGAAAGAAAAAGTTGGTAGCTTTTAACATGTTACATCTTACCCCCGAGAAATTCCACCACTAGCTCCGCCATGGAATTTAACTACATAGAACAAATTTATGTTTGACCGCACTTCACTGAAGCGAAACCGAGATTTGTTGAAATAGCAATAATAAAAAGTCACAATTGTTGAAGGCATAGTTCTTGAGTCCTTGTTCCTTCTTTAAACCGATTTTTCTCCCCTAAGCAACACAGGTTCTTGAGAAGACTAAATTCGTCTCAAAGACGCTGTCTGCCTTATAACCTGGCAAAGAACTAGACGTCATTGCAACAGATTTTAGGAAGGTGTTTGATAAAATAAATGCACCGTATCATTCGTTTTGAACGATAAAATCTTGGATTTTCCCTTTTCTTGGTTTCGGTCTTAATCGATATAAAGTATCATGAACTTTTTAGGGCGAGTGTCTGCAAACATATTCCTACATTGTTTAAAGTACTTCAAGAAACACATCTTGGGCCTGTTATGTTTATATTATTTATACATGATATCTAGATGATCTTAACTCAAACTGTTGATCAAATTAACCTACCTTCTTCCGCATACCGACTTTAAGGTACTTTCCAAAAGCTCGGAGAGGTGAAATGGTTATTCTGAAATTGAATTTTATTTAAATCTTCAAGTTCGATTTTTTTTTCACGAATGAATAAATATCCCTTATGGATGTAGTAAAATAAAATTCATGAACTATGCACATCTTTAATCAACAGAAAAAAAATATTAAAAAAAACACAAAATGTTTATTCAACTAGCATAATCGTATAACTTGAACGTTCCAAATATCTTCAATTACCTATACTCGTTCACAGACTTTTACATTTCTATAAATGAAGCAATACAAAAAAAGTGAAACCTATTTATTAAGATAAAAGTGCGGACGAAGTCATTTTTAATGATCTGTAAGCATAAATTACACAAAAACACTGACATGTCGCACTATGAAGCTGGAGCTTCAGAGTCATGGTCATGGTCAGGGTCATGACCAAGACTTTGAAACTGTGCAACGACCGCCAACGATGAAGCACGTCGAATCACTTTCGTCTGATTACTTTGGATTACACAATTCGTGTTTGATAATACAAGTCGTATAATATTTCGGTTTAGTGCATATTTCTGTTTATATTGGGAGTCAAACCTCGACGCTACTTAATTCTAATAACGAGCAATGTTACAAGAGTTAAGGTTGGTGCTTTTGTTATCGAGGAATTACAACGATAAAAAACATGTTCATAGAATTAGATGTCTGGGGAAAATAAAATGAAGATACACCATGAAATTGCTGACCAAATGTTCTTTCAAAATTACATTTTACACATTCACATTTATGTTTGTAGTTGATATGAATGTATATTCAATTAACTATAGAGTGCCCTGATTAGCGAAATCGAAGCGATTCGTTTACCCAGTTGGATAGTGCTCGAGACTACCCCATGTGGCATCAAGGGGAAAAACCTTTTATAATTCACACGCGCTCAAGGGCATATTAGGAAGCCCTTATAATATTAAACACAGCACGGGCGATATGACGTGCACACAGAGATCAAAAGTAAATCTCAACGTTTTGAAAGGTCTCTTAAATTACTCTCACTTGTTGAGATTTACAAAAATGATCACTTAATAACCAGTTTACTTAAATTTTATTTTTTTCGGTTTCTCAGAGAGAAACTTTTATTTTGATTTTTTTTAGGTTTTGGTTAACCGGTGACCACTTATTGCTGAGAGAAAAAAATAAAAATAAATAAATAAATAAAGAATAAAAATAAATTCTTCTCTAAGTTTTATACTTAGTAAAAGAAGATACAATTTAAATTCAAAAACTCTTGGGATTTTACTTTTAGTTAGGCTTAATACTTAAGAATTAACTGATTAGTGAAGGTACCGAAACCAAATTTAAAAAATGGAAATAAGTTTACTATCAAGTGTTAAAGGTTTTATTTTTGTGACTGAAGTAATATATTTTGTGTTTTTTACTTGCAAAATAAAGAAAATAATATAATTTATCATTTTAACCATTTTTGATTTATTTTCTACGGAAAAGGTTTAAGGTTAACCATTTCCATTTATTTTTAGTTAAATAAGTCAACAGATAAGAGATATTTGTGAACATAAATGATAAATCTCACCCAAAGACCTAAAAAATTAATTTTTAAAAATAAATCACAGACCAAGACTAAAATGAAATTGGCGAATTAAATAAATCTCAGTGAGAAACCGATTGAAAATAAAGGTCAACGGTTATTTTGGATCTCTGCGTGCACAGAATAGAAACCGTTAACACGACTACATAGCTTAGGACTTAGATAAGAGTGCATCAGAAAAGCATTGCATAAATTAATAGATGAAATCTATATTCCCTTAACAGCTGCTAAAGGTGAATTTTTGCTCATGAAATTTTATTAGTGTGAAATTTTACGTTGAGAACTTTTAGGTACGTTTTTCCAAATATTATATTTATTTTTATATCTGCTCCAGAATTCAAAAGGAAGCAAGCTTAAAGTTGCTCTCGAAGACAGTCCCTGGGAATTTTGTTGCTGTTTACACTAAAGCTCCTGAAAAGTTGGAAAAGTATATTTTGCACACTTTTTTTTTTTTTTTGATTTTTTTGATAAGAATTTTTGTCTTCGGTTTAATGTTTACAATCTATAACTTCATATAAAATAAAATGCACGACTGGGTCGCACGAGCTTGCTCCTATGTAAAAGTACTTTGGAATTTAAGATACATTTTATAAATATAAAACATGGATTTAATGAGATAATAATGTGCATAAAATTGCCGTCTGGTTTCCGGAAAAGTATGAATTTATGCAAATAAACTTAATCGTTTTGTTATTAAATAAACTTTTAATATAAGAAATTTCTCTAAAATTTTTCAAGAAAAAAATGTGGGATGCGAATTTTAAGTATTAAATAATATCGATTTTAGGAAATAATTTCAAAAAATAATCGTTCATAGGTTTTGAAGATGATTTAAAAAAAAAAATTTTTTTCAAAAAAACCCAACAAATATTTTTTCGAATATTTTTATATACAATATTATTTTAAACTTAAGGGAACTCCTGCTGAAAATGTTGGGTTAAAATCCTTAGAGCCGTTAATGAGAAAGTCGAAAATAAAAAAAAACGGGTCAATGGCAGGTACCCCTAATAACATTTTGCCCCAAAATTTTTTTGACCAAAATGTAGCGTATGTTCATAATATCACACTTAATTTTTTTTATCAAAATCTTTAGAGCCGTTTTCGAGATAAATAAGATTATGCATTACGGATGTAGGGGGGGTACCGTTAGTTTTGGAGCTAAAAAAAAATTCAATTTTTCCTCTAGGGAATCACCGAAGACCCTTAACTACCGAGTTTGAAGAAAATACGAGTACCTCCGGTAGTTTAGACTGTAGTTCGAGGTACAGACATACAGACAGACAGACGGAATTGCCGGGCACACTTTTTTCGTCTTCGCTATCATCGTAATGTCAACTTTGATCAAAATCTCGAGTTCGATTTTTTTTCCAAATGCAGAGCTTGCCCTATAGTACCTATATCGCAAGTAAAAAACTGTTCTTAAGGATAAAATTCATTTTTTAAACTCTTTTACTAGTAAGAGGTTAAAACAGAATGCTATGCAAATATGAATTTATGCAAGAACAAAAATTATAAGTCGTTGTAGTGGTTTCTTAAAAAATAAGCTTTTATTTACATATATACAAAATTTTTAAGAAAAAAGTTTGGAACGCCAACTTGTAGTTTTTTTTAATTGTACGAATATGAATTAAATTCCCAAGAAAAATCTTGAGCCGTTTTTGAGATATCGAATTTTCAAAAAAAATTAATTTTTTTTCCAATTTTTAAGTTTTGAAATGCAGTGTTTTTCTCTTCTCTATAAAAAAGTTTCATTAAAATCCCTTATGTCGATAATGAGAAATTCAAAATTTAAAAAAAATGGTTCTATGGCAGGTACAGTCAGTCCAATTTCAATTTTTTTTACTAAATTATAGATCGTAAAAATTAATTGAAAGAAAAAAAAATGATTTTCGGGGCGTTCTACCCAAACGACGAATATTTTAAAAATGCACGCTTGAGCGGCTTCATTCCACCAGAGGCATTTCTCTATTTAGATAGATGCGGTCTGATACAGGATAGATTGGCAGTACCGCTAATCTACCACGTCAGACGAAGAACTGTGGACCGGCGGCTCCTATACACTCGGGACGTCCTGGCACAAGACGGAGAAGAGCTCCTCGGTTCAGTAGGGCTGTGTCCGAACAGGACAAAACTGATAGGGTGAAGCAGGAGAACCAGTTTTGGTGGCTTCAATCGACATTATTTGATAATGGGTAGTCGGGTGGGGTTTTACAGCCGTGGCCGGCTTACATACCTGTTTTTTAGTCTAGGGTTTAGCTTTTAAGTAGAGTAGGTACAGTGGCACCAACACAAAAAATATGGAAGAAAAAAAAAAAAAAAAAAAAAAAAGATATATATATGTATATGTACAGTGATGGAAAAAATAATAGAAACAAAGCTTTACATAATGATCAACCATTAATAACTACATACAATTACGTCTTCCTCGGTTCTAATTTTTATATATTAATTGCACCTAGCATGACTTTGAAATGGTGCAGCCGTTTGTTGTCATTAGCTCTTTCTTTGGACTTAACGGTAAAAAAATGAGCTAATTGATAATTTCGCCTGGAAAAAATAATAGAAACAAGGTACTTTGGCTTTCAATTTGACTAAAATTTCGTTTTTTTATTTTTATTGAAATAGACGTTTTATTGTTGTTTATTAGTTTTGCACGTGTTTCAGTCGTTTTAATAAAAAAAAATATAACAGTTATTTTAAAATTTTATAAAAATGGGTCGTGGAGGGCATTGTACTATTACTGAGCGCAATTTAATAAAAAAACTTCAGAAAAAATGGGAAAACTATGGAAGAAATAGCACAAGCAATAAATTGTTCAAAAAAGAAGATATTTACAGTTCTCCATTCAAGTCCAAAGTCAGAAACAAGAGACAGAAAACGAAAGACCTCCACGCGGTTTGATAAGATATTGGTACGACTGTGTAAAAAAAAAGCCTTTTTCTTCTTCAAACAACTTGAAAATTGAACTAAATGCGCCTGTTTCAAGTCGTACAATAAGAAACCGACTAATGGAAGCAAGGCTTCCTGGAAGGAGTCCCAGAAAAGTACCATTCTTGAGCAAGAAAAATATTCTGCGGAGAATGACTTTTGCAAATAAACACGCCCAACGAGAAAATTGGAACAACGTTTTATGGTTGGATGAAACAAAGATAAATTTATCTGGTTTCGATGGCAAAATGTATGTCGGACGACCTAAGAACGCAGAATTCGATCCAAGGTACACAAAAAAGACTGTTTAACATGGTGGAGGAAATATCATGATTTGGGTGTGCTTCTCAACATCTGGGGTTGTTCCAATTTTTTGGATAAAAGACAGAATGTGTGCTATTGACTACGTCCGAATCATAAATGAAGTTATGCTGCCATTTGCCGAAAAGAACATGCCATGCAAGATAACGACTCCAAGCACTCCTCAAAATTGGCTAAGGAATACTTTAACAAAAATAAAATAAATGTTATGGAGTGGCCATCGCAGTCCCCGGATCTTAATCCCATAGAACACCTGTGGGGCATACTTAAGAGGAAAATTAGAGATTTCAGAGCCAAGAATAAGGAAGAACTGTGGTCTATAATACAAAATGTATGGTATTCCATACCTTCCGAGACATGCGCCAAGTTGGTTCAATCCATGGGGCGGAGATGTGAAGCCGTCATTAAAAATAAAGGTGCAACGACCAAGTACTAAACGAATGTGAACCAATTTAACTGTTAAGTTTCTCTTTACCAAAAAGAAAAACACAATTATAATATTGTTTCTATTATTTTTTCCAGGGTAAAATGGCTGTTAGTATTAATTTTAGTTTTTCTCATAACTAATTTTTCTTTTTATTAATAAATTTAATATTGTGTATATTTTAAACTTTATAGAGACTTATTGTATGTATTTTTTATTTTCAATTTCCTTTAAATAAACTTTTTGTTTTTAAAAAACGGCACAGAAGAAGCTTGTTTCTATTATTTTTTACATGACTGTATATGGGTGATTCTACAAACAATGGAATAAAATGATACAAATTTCGGCACAACATTTTTGGATTCCAAAAGTCGTAAGAGTTGTTCTAGATGATCATTAGAACGTCTCTTTGCGATGTTGAAAGCAGCCAGTTAAAAAAATACAAAATGACGATTTTAAGAACTTTTTTTAAAAAGGATGTTCAGGGTACTAAGTTTTTTTTAAGGGAACTGAATAAATCTTTATTTTTTTTTCTTATTTTCTCTTGGGTACTCATTGAAATAAAGAAATTAAATTTTATTATTCTTCATAAACATAAAAATTCATGGCAAATAAATATTATTTAGCATTTAATAAGAGAATATACTATATTATAATTAAATATTTTTTTTTTCTAAGAATCAATTTAAAATAAATTATATTCTTTTTAAAAATTTTAAAAATATTTCGCAATGAAGTTCGAAGTTCAATATAACTAAAAATTTCTCAGGTTTCTGAATAAAATATCATTTGTTCATTTATTAACCAGGGGACTGAGGTTTTTCATGGTTTTTGCGCAAAAAAGGTATTAAGGTTTCACTTTAAAAAATAAAAATATATATATAATATTACAGTTTTATTAAACCTATACTATACTGCTAATAAATATGCCTACTTACATATACAAATTTGTTTTATAAAACCTCACCAGAGGACTGATAAACTAAACGGACAATCCACGACTTCTTGCACAAATGTCTTTTTCACAATACTAACATGAGAAACAGAATCGATTTGCACCACAATTTTATTGTAAGGAGATTTGGTACTTCAAATTGCCAGTGCTGGAAATTCGATCGATATCCTAGTTATTGATTTTTTCGACTGTTTCAATATGCCAGGGGACTGATACATAAAGCGGTGGACAAAGTTTAATTAAGTTTTTTTGTAATAAAATAAATTACTAAAAAATATTTATCTATTTCGTAGCAAAGATGTGTTATTTTCCGTAACTTTGGTGCAATTCATCTAAGTATGAGACCTGAAATAAGAGAACGGTAATAATTTTTCTTTGCGAAAATGCACTGGGGACACGTCAGGGGACTGAGAATCAGACACTTTGAAGAATTTTTTAAGCAAGATAAAATAAGGTCAACCTAATAATATTGTTAGGCCAGGTAGATATCAACAAGTTTTATTTTTATAAAAAAAAATCAGATTAAAAAATTGAACGGATTTTAAAATATTTCTTTGACCACCGAAAATTCCATATACATAAAAAAGAAAAAAAAAAGTAATGTGAAAACAAAAACTGACAGAACTGTTCACTAAAACGACATTATCTTAAAAGCTTTCTGGTTTTACAAGCGAGTATAGTATCTCACTGTAGGTGCTTCCTTTGTTTTTTAATATTTGTTTGGGGATTAAAAGTCCCCCCGATACGAATTTCTTCACTCTAAACTCAACCTATCTGCTCTAGCTTTTTATCACACTTTATGCGAATCATTCTGTAGATATATCGCAAGTAAAAATAAAAAATAACCTAACAACAAGCTTAATTCCAGCTTAGGCTCAACTTATGACGATTGACGATCTTATCTTCAATATTTCCCAATTGAATATGAAAATACAGTTTGAAAATCAATCCACTTGATCTCATTGGAAGATCACATATATTAAATAAATTTAATTAGAAGCATCCTACCCGCAGTGCACAGTGTCTGACCATTTTCTACCACTCCCCCCAAGAGTACCACTTGTAAAAGCTAGCATGTTGATTTTCATTGATAATTACCAAACTCAAAAGAATCACTTTGCTTCTCATCTTCCCTGTGTAAACTTTCAGTTCTGATCATGCGCCAGTGGGTGTGTTTGAAGGCCGAGACACGACATCAAGTTCAAAGCTCTCTTGATGTTGTTGATGCAAAAATAATAAACAGTAAACAACTAACTCACTACGAACTTAATAGGCAAACTCAAAGTTGACATCACATATTCAAAATTAAACCCTGCAATTGACGTCATATTGTCAGTGCCCGAACGACACAACGAGTAAAGTGAATAAATTGATCCAAATGCACTGCGTTGTTGGCTTTGTTTTACACTTCACGATCACATTTTTATTTTGTATCTTAAATAAAGGTTCTTAACTAGTTCTTGTAGTTTCTTTTTATGCGCATGCAATTCGAATTAAAAAAATATAGAAATTATAAAGATAAGTGTAATTGAAAAGTTTGTTCTGTTTGCTCTTCAAGAGGAAAATAAGTTAAATCACTTCAACTTTGAAATATGTAGGTATTACTTATGGCTTCAGTACTATCATATGAAATGTAGAGTACTTTATTTTTAATAAAATCCTATGTGCCAATTTAACCTTCCATTAAAATTGCTAATTTAAAATTTAAAGGCTTACGTCAAATGTGCAATCGTCCTGCTTATTAGAAATCGGATTGAACAACGACAGTCAATTTTCTTTCAAACGCATTTGACGTTTATGAACACGCTCGCTGACTTATCAATATTTTTGTCGTCAACTTGATTATTTTTTACTGCAGAGTTGCGCCGCAAAATTATGTTATCGGACATATGACTTTAGCAAACTGCGGTATCGAAAATTAAGTAATTGCTTAAAAATTACGTTTTTGGTTTTCGAACATTTGACTTTTACAGTATAACGGCCTTATTTTTGGTCAGTAATATGTAAAACCAGGTCTGAACGGCAATCTATGTAGTACATTGGCCCTGAAATACGCTTTTAATACAATCCATTGGTATTCTTCCGACTCTGTCAAGTACAAGCACAATTCGTTATCAGTCATGGTGCATTTCAATTCTTGAAGAACTTATAGGTCTTAAGAAGTAGGGAACTTAAAGTAATTAAATCAAATAGAAATGTTTTTAAGTACTGCTGTAACGTATTGGACGTGTTGTTAAGTACAGTGTGAACAAAAAAATAGGTGTTTGCAAAGAACAAATTAGTAAAAGGCTGAAATTTGACATGAGCATTTGTAATGGAACTCTTTATAAACTAAAACGAAGTTTCTCACCGATCCGATCCCTGGTCATGAAAATTTCTAAAAAACGATTTGTTTTGGAACACAAAATTTGCTCTACAAACTTGTAGCTGAGGCAATTTTCCAAAAACATTTTTGAAAGAATCCAATCCAAAAAGCCGCAAGTATCGCAAAATTAACCTTATTATGTGAACTTTCTTCCACACCTTCTTAGAGATCAACTGGCAGGTGCGTTTTCGTATCTGGTATCCCTTATTCCCCTGAGCTTAGCAAACAAAACGTAGTTAACTTTACTGATCAATCTTTGAAAGGTTAGGTTTGGTTAGGTTGAAATGTATGTCAGCGTTGCAGCTTACACACTTACATCAGAGTTGGTCCATTGTGATACCACATGAATCTAGAGATGTTCTCCCTACTCGTTCAACCATTTAGAGGTCCTCATGAAGCTTATATCAATTAGATCACTAAGTTCCTCGAAGAAAAACTCTCCAAGATGGAGCCTACGTCTATGTGATAGAGCAAAGCGTGTACATAGAAAATGAGCCACTGATTTTACCTCTTCCTCGACCTTACAGCTTCTGCAAAATTCGTTTGAATATCCGCCAACCCACGTAGCGTGCCCAGTGTTGTCACTTTACCACAATTGTGGTAGATCTACCACAACTTTTTAAGAATTGCAAAATCTACCACATCTACCACGGTAGTTCAAAATTCTACCACTATTTCTTACATTCCCTCCAAAAAGAAAATTACAAACAAAAATCTGCTATTACTCTTGCAATACAATTTGCTTGTCTTAATTTTTTCTGAATGCAGCTGTCAGCCTTCTACTACATTTTCTGGACAGACTTCTTTACACGGGCAAAAAAGCTTTCAAAAAGACAAAAACAATCAACCTTGCACTTAAGTTTCCTTAATATTTTTTCATGTCAGAATTATTCTTAGGCTCCAGTTTGTTAAACAAACATACGAGCATGATTTAATAAAGTAACAAAAGCAAACAGCTTCTCTGAAAAAAAAAGAAAACCAGAATATATTTGAACTTAGAACACCGCACCAGAGCATCCATCTTCCATCTGCGAGTAGTTTGCGAATCAGTGTTCGCTAAGGTTCTTTGTGACAAGATGTGCATTCCCGGATTGCTGAAATTTACAAGCTTATGGAAATGTGATGAGTGAAACAAGAACAGAAACTATCGTTTACCTAGTTTTAAATTAATTAAATTAATTGTTAAGTTAGAAAGAAAGTCACTACGCTGCTATTTGAGATTCATCAAGAAAATGTCCTATATCTACGTACTACAAAAAGCCTGCATGTAAAATTCCCCAATTTTCCAAGATTTACTTAAACTTGAAACAGCGCATTTTGAAAACAAAAAAAATTAATTCAAATTGTTTTTTTTTTTTATTTTTTTTTATTACTGTATAAAAGATTCAAATTAGGATTCAAAGATGAACAACTGTCAAATATTTCGGTATCTAACTCCCATTGTTGTATTTAATTATCCTCAACATTTAATACCATTTCTATAATGCTGAGTTGTGGAGTCATTTTCATACGACTTTTTCTTGTAAGAATCTGAAACAGCAGCTTCCGAAAACCCACTTGAGCGTAATTTGTATGACATGAAAGCATTTTATTAAAAATCACATACAAACATAGTGGCCTTCTATGTAACTTAACAAATAATCTCAAAACTAGCTAAGCGAGAAATATTTTTCAAAATAGCTTTTTGGCCTTTAGTCCACAAAATTTGGCGTTTCGTCCCGGCGATCTCACATGAACTCATCAGTTGACTGTGAGAACCTTGTCAATACGCAATTTTCGTTAAATTCAGTTCATCTTACATCGATTTTTTGACGAAAATCCAATGTGAACTATACCCAACCAAGATTAAAATTGTAATCATTAACGTTGGAAGACTTTGCCCGTGGCCTGGCATTGATTAGCACTATTATTAGACTTTTTGAATTATTGATCCAAAATAGCTTTTTGGCCTTTATCCACAAAAATTGGCGTTTCGTCCCGGCGATCTTACATGGACTCATCAGTTGACTGTGAGGACTTTAGAAATTTATTTTTTTGTTCCACGCTCCAAAAGCCCTATCTTCATCATGTTTCCATAAACTCATTAGTTTCTGCAGCCCTGGCACTGTCACATAACCATTAGCACCTACAGTAACTGCAATGTACGAGTAACTTTAAACAAATCTTTTCACATAGCCTGAGAACTCTAGCGAACACTGATCCGGAGACTCTTGCCTTTGCCAGCTAAAATCTCTTGTTTTCTTCAATGTACTCGTACCAGAGTTAAGGTATTTGTTTTTCTAATGTTCTTTCAAAGGGAAATTTAATAAAACTCGAAGGCAACCCCGCGGAGTCTGTCGCAGCTTTTTATTTAGTTTCATTTGGTTCCTTCTGAAGAGTACTTCGTAGTAGATAAGATTAAATTCTAAAACTTTGTTCACTTTCGGGCAGGCAAATTGAAGAAAAATCTCCCGATTGGCACGAGTTTTCATGTTCAGGTTGATTTATATTTGGCGAGATAGGGTTAGAGTAGGCAGGCAGTTACTGATTGAATTGAATACACACATTAAAAATAAAATATAACCCGGAAATTGAAATTAATAAAATTAAAGAAAATTTTCTTGCGTATTACATTAAGCTTTGTGATCAGCTAAAATAATGTTCGATTTTTCAAGTGAGCATCTCCAGCTGCTTCAATTCTTAAGTCCAAAAGAAATTCAATTCACATAGCAGTGATGCAGCAAAAGGAGCCTTTTCAGTAATGAATGAAATAGAAAACAAAAAACGAAACAGACTTGACGTCAAAACTGTAAACAGTCTTATTTTCGCTAAGGAAATGAAAAATATATCTGATATTTTTATTCCTTGCGCAGAATTGATCCGCTTTTATTTCGAATTTAAATTCGTTGATGGCAATTTTGAAGATATACAATATGTAACAAATAGATCTAGCTAATTAAATCAAAGAGTAAAACTTTGTCTTTATAAATGACCTTAACAATGTGATTTAACGAAATCTTTTTTATTTTTTAAAGAAGGTATCTTACGTTTTATATTATTTAGTTTTTTACTATAAAAAAATTTAACTTTATAAAATTTTTCATTATTTTTATTTAAAAAGAAGACTGTTATTTTTGTATTTATTATTATTTATAATGTATACATACATATATATTTTATATATTATACATACAAATATATACATATGTATATGTAAATATATTATTTATTATAAGCTCTATTTTTTCGTTTTTTTTTCAATAAAAATAAAAAAATAAATACAAAATATTGAATAAAAACTAAGTCTTACTTATTTTGCTTATAACTATTATATACTGTCAATAAATATTAATTGCCCAATCTGTTGGAATATAATTTAATATTTTTGGATTTTGTCATTTTAAATTATTATCATTTGGGATATTAAAAATCTACCACACAAAATCTAAATCTACCACTGTTTTTCATCTCAATCTACCTCGGGTTTCGAAATGGAAGTGACAACACTGATGCGTGCCTATAAGATATTATCCTGTTATGACACAAAATACAGAGATGATGTGCAATCTACTTAAGAATATAAAACAGGTGGTTAAACTATTTTATCTTACTTGGAAAAGTTATATGAAAATACCTAGTGTGGCATGTAAAGGAATTGTTCTCTGACATCATTAATGCCCTCCTCTTCATGACATAGACCAAAAACTATAGGTTTTCGACAACCACCATTAGAACTGCAACCTTTACATTATTAACAAAATATTGTTGTAAGAAGTTCTTCATTTTAGCAGAATGGTTACAGGTTCCAAGACATTACTACTTAATACTTTTAGTACTATCACATTCAAGCAAAGTTGGAACTTATGGTCTCGGTCGTCGTACAGTGCGAGAATGTGGCTGCTGTTGCCGAGAGTGTGAGACCCAATTCACGAACATCATTCCACGCACTCACCTGAGGAGAATTCTGCACAAAGATCTCGAATTATTCGCTAACAAGGTCCAATTGACTCAGCAAGTGAAGGCACCCGACCATATACTTGAACGACGTTGTGTTGCATAATTAATGGGAATGCTTGCGCTTTCTAATAAAGCCATAATACATGGAAACAAATTAATTTTGTTCATTTTACTGCATTTATAAAAAGAAATTTGTATTTGGCCCACCTAGTTTCGAACTTTACAGTCAACAGTGAGCAATATGGATAAACAGGATATGATTATTTTTTTTCTTTTAGAACCTTCGATGTTTTTAATGTTGATTGCAGATATGTATGTACGTAAGTACGGTTTGCGCTACATGCCAAGGAAGCATGCCATGGGCCAAATCCTTGCTGCGATTTGACGCCATTATTTCTACAGGAAATATGTTAAGTGTCATATTTACACTGATAAAAAAATAATTGCGTAGTTTGTAGCCAACATAAAACGCGTTACTGCCAAAATACAGCCTAACTCACTGCGAAGATTGTGTGATTGATTAGACCTAAAGATTACGCAATGCTCGCGCAAGCAGCCAAATACCTGTAATCACATTCAAACACCAATGCCATAAAATTATCTGCCAAATAATAAATAAATTGCACCTATACTTGTACATAAGAGAATTGTCATTGTTTTGAGTTAAAGCTAATTCTAAGAAGAAAAGATTAAAGATAAAAGATAAGAGCTTTAAGTAACTAAACCATGAATTTTTATAAAATCAGTAAAAAGATTAAATCATTATTAATAATAAGTTAATTTGTTTCAAGACTTTGTATTTTTCATTTGTGTAGCACTCGTCGGAAGCCTGTCGATCGATTCCAAGCTTTTGACAACTATAGGCTCTGATTCTTGACAATCTGTCACGCCATCAAATTTATGTAATTTTATTTGTCGGTGAAATGGAGTTAACCAATAGATGAGATAAACAAAATGGAATATGCATGTGCATATGCAGCTCCAAAAAGAAACACAGATAATAATTTCTACTTTGAAAATAATTACTTGAGATACAAGGTAATAAAACCATCCCGTCGTAATTCGAATGGAGTATTATTAACTTGATAACAAAACAATAACAAATGATTCATTCTCTAACATACTCCTAATACTATATTGTGTACGTTCAAAGAAACTTCATTTGTAGGTACATATATATGTATGTAATGTATGTATTTTTTTTTTTAAATCATGTCAAAAAGGCGTGATTGTTTTTCTCAGAATCTAAAATTTATTTGTCTGTTTGCTTTGTTTATTTATTTTTTGCTGCAGATTAAATTAAAGATTTTGGGTGAGTAATATTGTTTTATAAAACATTTATGATTATAATCTTGTTGCTATTTTTGAGAAAATCTCAAGCTTAGATACTTGAATTGCATATGATTCCTGAGCATTCTTCAGCGAATAATCTTCGAATCCATCTACCAGATAATAATACTGGCACAAAATATTAGTCAAATAATTACGAGTTAAAACTAGTTTAAATGACGATCTAAATCGAGTTAGAATAAATTCTCTGAGTTTGTCAAAGTTAAATAATCTAAACGTCTTTAAAGCGATACTAAAGGGTTTCCAATAAGCGTCTCCTATCTTTAAATTTAAAACATTGAAATTTCTTATGTATTATATACCTTTGTTCTAATACTGAATTGTTAAAGCTACAACGTCTACAAAATAAATCCATGCGTATTATACTGAAATGTAACCGTCTTACTCCGATAAGAACAATGCTAGATATGCTCCAATGGATGAATGTAAAACAAAGAATTTTTGTTAATGTATTATGTTTTGTTTTCAAAATTAAAAATAACTTATTACCTAAATATTTAAGTAAATATCTGAGGTATGTGGGTGAATCACAGCCTTATAATCTTCGAAATAGAGATGATTTCAGACTTCCTAATTACATTGCAAACCTTACACAAAATAGTATATTATATAAAGGATGTAGACT
Organism: Philhelius festivus; assembly: GCA_963931855.1. NCBI lineage: Eukaryota > Metazoa > Arthropoda > Insecta > Diptera > Syrphidae > Philhelius > Philhelius festivus. The sequence goes on along the minus strand of OZ007556.1, from coordinate 2,467,874 downwards.
TTTCAACTCACTTCCTTACGAAGCAAAAAATGAAACAAATTTAAAAACTTTTAAAAGATATGTAAATGAATTCATTAAATGTAATTATCCTTAAATACCTATGTAAATATTGTATATACCTATATAATTTAAGTTTAAAAATTGTAAACAAAATTGAATTTTAATAGCAGAGTTCTGCTAAATAAACTATCTAAACTAAACTAAACTAAACCATATATGGAGGGCTCACAGCTGTACCGAACCAAGTCATTTTAAAAAAATCCAAAACCAACGCCAAAATTTCCGCAAAATTGACCTCTATTTAGAGCTGTAATGAACTATGTATAGTTCATTACAGCTCTAAATAGAACTATGTAGCTCTAAATGAACTATGTACCTAGTTCATTACAGCTCTAAATAGAGGTCAATTTTGCGGAAATCCTGGCGTTAGTTTTGGATTTCTTTAAAATGACTTGGTTCGGTACAGCTTTGAGCCCTCCATATATGCTATTATGTATGGATCAGAAGTCCGAAGGGTCTTCTCTGGATGGGTGCATCCGAAAAGTCCAATTTTCTATGACTGACTCAAAAATCAGACCGAATGTATCCAATAGCATTGATTATTATGGTATTGGCAATTGAGGGTTATTTTTAAAAGATCATGAGTTCTCCAGGGCAGTAATTTAGGTCCTATTTTTTTTTCTTCTTTTTATTTATGATCTTTTCTTGTGAATCAAGAATTCGGACTGCATATTTTATGTAGATGATATTAAGATTTGGAAGTCTATAGAAATCATTCAGGAGGACATTTATTATGTTGTAAACTGCTGTATAATTTGTGTCTGGCTGTGGCTCCGGCCTGCTAAAGCAAGACATCTTTCAGCTCCATCTATCCACCATGTTTTCTGCCTTATAGACCATTCTTTGAGGACTACTTCTTATCGTGGTCACATTTCCAGTTCTATGAACTGGGTTAACTGTGCATTAACCCACAAATACGTTTTCGCATTGGAACTCAACCGCAGGGAGCGATAATGAAATGTGAATGGATGGCACGCTGCACCGATGACCTCACGTTAAACAATCTACGATAGTTAAAATGCATATATGACCGATTCAAATAGATCCGCCTGTATATATAACTACATAATGTATATATTTTATTTAAATAAATAACATGGCTAACATTTGCATGTAAGTCTCATCTATATGGGGAAAACACTTGACTTGCTAAGGGGAGTTCTTTTTAATGTTAACGACAGCACTTATGCTCAAAATAATTTGCTATTATTAGGTATTTTCTGTTCATGCGTAAAATTCAAAGGTCAGAGACCCTAGATTTCCAATAGTTTTGCACAGATTTGTTTCCCATTTCTTGCATGTTTATTTATTTATTTTACCTTATGCAACAATTTAAAGTAAATTACCAGTTTTCTGAGGTCACACCCGTAACGCAACGGATCATATAACTAAATTCAGTTTACATACTTATTTAGTAAAAGGTCATCATGCATATTATGAATTAATCAAATTTTGTGTCATTAACTTATAATGTTATATGAATATTTTATAATATCATAATCAGTGTATTAGTGTCATATCTATTATTAACTAGACTTTGTTCCTCCATATAATTTTGATAAAACCAAAGAGAAGATATATCGGAATTGTTTCTGACTATAATTGTTATATTCCATTGGCCGTCCGACATTTGGTTTCAATTCTAAAATCATTTGCCTTTTTCTCTTTTTTTTTAAAAAAAGAACTGTCATTTTGAAGGGCTGAAAAATCTTCTGGACGATCAGTGGGAAACGCAATAAGATTCAGCTTCAATGACTCGACTAACAGCAACAAAGAAACAATAAAGCTTCTTATTTTCAATTTAATTTTAATAAGGTCTGCAGAATAAAACAATATGCTTGGGATAAGTGAGACAACACTGTACTAATTCTCAACCACTTTAATTAAAAGAGGAAGCACATGAGACACAGTGAGAAATTCAACTTTGGAAGTGAGTGAAAACATTTCCAATTCGTCAAGGATATTTTGGGATAAATGATTCTTGAGTATGTTCTAAAAACAAAATCATTCTTCAGAATGGGTCTATATCAGTGTTGGGACTTCTAACACTTAAGTGGTATTTCTACCACTTTTTGCTGTTCATGAAAACCTACCAACTAAAAATCTAATTCTACCACTTTTTGCAACTGACCTATCACATATCTTCTTACTTTATACCATACGACCACATCCACACCTAAAAATTTATTAAGACCATATGCCTCGGAAGATATTGCAAAAGACTTGAGAAAAAAATATAGTATACTAATTGATGAAAACACTAATATTTCATCAAAAATATGTTTTGTTGTCCGTGTGAGGTATTTTAATTCAGTTGAGGCAGCAGTAAAAGATACATTTTTTGGGTTATTTGAGCTAGAGGACTCAAGAGCTGAATCAATCTACAATAAAATTGTAGAATCTTTGAAACTTTTTAATATTCCAATTCAAAACATGATTGGATTTGCTTCAGACAATGCTGCTGTTATGATGGGTTCATTAAGTGGTGCTGCCTCACGTTTGAAAAATATTAATCCTAATATTTTAACGATTGGAGGTACATGTCATAATTTATGCTTGTGCTTATGCTGCTAAATGTATGCCTGGGCAAATAGAAAAATCATGAAGGGATATATGTATATTTCTATTTTTGCCACAGCTGGAAAAAACAAAAAGATTTCATTACTTTCCAAAAAGCACTTGGGGTTAATGACCATCAAATTTTAAAATTTTGCCAAACTCAACAACTTTTTCATTTTTTAAAAAATAAAGACAGTTTAGTTTTTTTTTAATTTTTTCTCAATACATCTGAAAATTATAAATGAGTTAAACAGAATATTTCAATCTGAGAACACAAAAATACACTTTTTGAACGAAAGTATGAACACGTTAAATTAAATATAATGAACAATTTTGTAAAGTCAGAAAATATTAATACAAGCACAAATGTAAGAAACCCTGAAAACTATTTACCATATTCTCAAATGTATATTGGCCTTCACTTTGAAGGTTACTCATTAGAAAATTACATCTATGAACAAAAACTAATGGAATTAAGAAAAGTGATATGCAGCTATTATGTCAAGTTATGTTTTCAAATTGGAGAAAGACTTAACTTTTCAAACGATAAATTAAAATTATTAAAATAATTAAATCCAAAAAACGTCATCGATGGAACAATGCCATCAGTTTTAGGTCTAACGAGACATTTTTCACCAAATATAACAAACCTAGAATGGATAAATAATAATGAGTTGAGAAAACTAATAGGAGAAAATCACTTACTCCAAATTTTTAAAACTGATGGTATGGACAAGTTATTGTTTAAAAACATTTCTTCGAGCTTTGTTGCTTACCGTATAGTAGTGCTGCTAAATTGGAAACAACAACTTACTGTTCACAGCATTTTAGCTGCAAGGGAAATCCTATTCAATGATCAAAACTTTGATCCTCCAGTAGCATTAGTAAGATATGCTTCAAGATTTAGATTTTTTGACGGTTTATGTATGTATATGTTATAGATTTAAGTTTGGAACGAGTCTAAAATGAAATTGTATATGTATGTATATGACTTGCTTCCAGATATAATGTGATCTTATCTTTGAAACATAAAGAACTGAAATGTTATTTTTTTTTATTTGATTTATTTTTAATAAAGTTATTGAATATAATATTTTTTACATAAAAATGGCTTTTAATTTCTACCACTTTTCTACCACTTTTTTGACAACCTTTCTACCATTCTTTGCCTTCTGCGATGTCCCAACACTGGTCTATCTACAATGCTGACATCATTTTTTAGGGATTAAACATAAGGCCTGCTTTGTTCTGCACTGACCCATGTTAACGAAAATTGCTCTGTTAATACGAACGGTAGAAACTTCGATTTAGACTTTATTTTTAGAAGACATAAAAGCCTTTATAACTGGGTTTAAATATCCTTGACGAATTAGGGGACACCCTATATAACAATTCTAGTGACATAGGTACAGTTTATGGGGTCCATAGAGACACAGTAATTTCAATGGTTATAAGAGTTTATCGCAGTTATATCATTGTTATTGTTCGGGTGGCCAAAGTATGCCATGACGAAGGGGTCTGTAGCTGCGAGTCACATAAGCAATGTCTTTGTATGGACTTTCATTTAAGAAATATAGAACTCGTATAATTTTGATTTTTTTTTAAGCGGGAATTCCAAACTCACATAATTCAGTCACGTATTACTCGAAAACTGATGCGGTAATTTTGCTCCAGAATTAAAATATTAAAGTGAGAAAACAACAATATCAATCATACAAAAATTTGTTTTACTTTTTAAGCTTTACCCTCATTTTTTTTTCTTTTAAGTGTTTTCTTGGCTAACAACACTGAAAGTGGCCTGTTGTTGATATTTAATACCGCTTAGGGTGTTTAAGCCGAATTAGGCCGATTAGGCAGGCGCCTTTATCAACAGTTTTTTAATTTAAGAGAATTTTGGGTTCAGAAAGTGGGTAGGTAGAAATGGCGACCCCTGGGAGTTTAGCTTGGTGTCCAAATAAGCGCTGAAGTGCGTCATTTTAATACCATAACTCGTATCAGGCTGTGGATGGGATCGATATGATAAAATGGTGGACATTCTTACTGAATCACCCAATTTGGATTGAGTTTAAAAACAAGAAAGGATCTACATATATAGTGGGTTTTTTGTCTCACAATCATCCGGATTTGGGTCACTTACTCAACCGGCCAGTACACTTATCCGACACCATCTAAAATGTGCCAAGGTAGACAGTTTATTGACTGGTGCTTAAAAAGTTGTTAAATCTGATTGAGTGATCGTCCGTCCTCGCACCGAAAACTTCCTTCAAAGCCCTCTGTTTTACATTTAGAGAACTGAAAACTCTTCTTTTTACAAATGTTCGCCACTCAAACTTCTTAATGCTAAAAAACTGAACAATACAACTTTTTAGCCGTCTGACACAATTATAAACTAAATCACATACATTTCTTGATACTTGATCTTACACTTTAAACAGTTAAGAACTTTAAAGATTCTTTAGAAAAACATGAATGTAAATTTCAAAAAAAACTTCTTGATGAAAATGGCTTCAGTCGCTGAGCCAAAGCACGTCACCCTATCTTAATAAGTTGTACATACACCAGAAGATTAATATTTTCAAACGTATCTAACCAAGTGCACCGCACTGTAGCGTAGTAAAGTGATTCACAGATTTTAATATTCAACAGTTCCACTGCCGATAAACAACCAAGCAAATAAAATTCAAAAAAAAAAGAAAGTTTAATGTCATAACAACAACAACTTCCAAATTCCATCGCAACGAAATTAAGTTAACGTTGTCCAAGTTTAATCAGTCCCCAAACATTATACAATTTTTAGAAAACAAATTCAGACAGGTGGTGGTGAATCGTAACTAATAACACGTTTTGCCAAAACGAAAGACTTGATAAATGATAACAATTCCGCAGCGCTTGAATGGCTGTTAAAGGGTTCCTTGCAGTACAACGATCAATTTATATTTATTGCAGGAAATAAATACTAAAATGAAGGCCAAGCAAAGGTCTATTGGAGAATTTTGTTTTGTTTTAGATTAAGTGCCATTTAGGCGCCCAGACAGAGAGACAAACACAGCATATTGGTACTTACTCTTTTAACGAGGCCGAAATCTGTCCCATCCGATAGCGCTGATGCTTGATCTCATTGAAGCACTTCTGCTGGGAGCTCTGGACCTGGTCCAGCAAGTCGATGTACTTGCGGTTACACTCCTGGAAGAGGACAACTTTGATTAAATCTCATTCGTCGGTGACATTGGGCCTCGCAACTCACCTCAAGTTCGCCATATTCGGCGGTGAGTTCTTCCCACTCCTTGACAAGTGTGTCTATGTTCATGTTTCCCGATTCAGTTTGCCAGGTTTCCAAGTTTCAACCCAAAACGCGAAGCACTAGAATTCGAAGGTCGTCTCTGTGTTCGCCTCGACTACTCTCGACGTCGTAGTTGTTGTCGATGTTTATCAATTGCGAAGTTGCGTCATAAAACAGCACAGGTGATGATAGAGATGATGGATATGGGGCTGAAAGGGAGGTTCTCCGATGACGCAGCAATAAACTAGATTTAACTTTTAATTCCAAATCCGATGTCTAACACACTTTTTTTCATTACTTCCTTCTACACACACACAACCAATTTACCGTACACTCGGAATTTGTTTTCGTTTCCGTGCGCTTTTTAGCGAGGCAACAATAGAAAATCGCGATGACGCTTTATCATCAAGAGCTCACTGACTGAATGGTGTTGTTTTATTGTTTAAACAATAAACTTGAAGAAAATTTAAGTTTTTTTTATCGCAAATATGTATAACCGGCTAGGTGAAGCTAGGAGGGGGCAGCTTTATTATACGCGCACTTTGGAACACGGAACACCTGCCCGCTTGTCAAAAAGTCATGTATTTTGACAGTTGTATGGTTGAAGTTTGGATTTTTTGTTGTTGTTGTTTGCACGTGCGATGCGCAGAAGTGTGGTGAATAAAAAACATCATCCGACATTCGATGGGTGTGTTCGTAGTGCGCAAGAGCAGTACCATGTTGTATATGATTTTGTTTATTATTTTTGTTCAAGGTGAGGTGAAAACTAATAATAATTATAGTTAATTATAGTAAATCAACATTATAACAAATTATTATCATCCAATTGTAAGCCATCTATTATAAAACGTTTTTATTCCGCAACAAATTTGGTTTTATGCTCCATTTCATATGTTTTATATGCAATTATATTATGAGGTGCATTTAAATTGATGGTAGATTTATTCTTTTCAACATAAGAAAGAGTAGTAGAGGTAGAAGAGGGCAAGTATTCATTTGGCATAAGCAATTATTTATCGAGTCTTTAAGTAAACCAAATACATACAACGTTCCCACCAAAATCTGCGATTTCAGTTTCAAAATATCGAGTTTTAAAATTATAGTAAGATTTCATTGAGATATCGTTGAAATCAAGAGTTTTCATTGAGATTTCGGCAAAAATACTATGAAATCTTGTTCCATGAATCTGAAATTCCAAAAGTTTTCAGCCAAAATTTCGTATTTCGTTTTGGTGGGTGACATTACAAAGAAAGTTCACACTGAAATTTATTCCGCGTTGTAGCTGAACACGAAATACCTAATATTAAAAACATAATTCGATGCTGGTTCAGCCATTTTCGTTAACACAAATTTGTGTTTTTAATGAAAAAATTGATCGCAGAATACATTTGACAATAATGAATTGACAAAAAGAATACACAATGAACAAGTTTGTAGAAAAGTCATCAAAGTAAAAACAAATCAAATAAAATTCTTTAATCTTCATAGATTCATAATTATTGAATATGCAAATGAATGTAATACAGTAAAACCCACTTAAGAGAAACCCGCTTAAGAGAAAAACCCGCTTACCTGCAACACTTTTTTCACCCCAAGTATTTTCCGACCGATTTCCCTTAAAACACTCCGCTTAAGTGAAACTCGCTTAAGTGAAAAACCCGGATAACTGGAACATATTTTCAGTTAATTTTTAATATTTTTCATTGAAAAAAAAAATTGAATCGAACAGAACAAAAATTTGCTAGTCTTCGTTTTTCAATAAATTATTTTTGTGTTATTTAATCGTTGTTTTATTTAACTTCTTTCAAGGCAAGGCCAAAAGATAAAAACAATATTGTTTCTAGCATTAAATCTCCGATTAATGGAATTTTTAAATCCGCTTAAGTGAATTTTTATTTTCACTTATCCGAACTCCGCTTAAGTGAAAGAAAGACTGTGACATTTTGCAGTTTCTCTTAAGCGGGTTTTACTGTAATACAAATTGAAGAGTACAGATCGGCTTCGTCTGCGTACAATTTATTGAACAAAATATTAGTCAATAGTGGGAGTTCATTTTCTGGTTACTTTTTTATTAAGAGAGAAGTCAGTAAAATTTAACCAGTTCTTATTGTCAGAACAACATGATATCTTTCCTTAGGTTTTTTATTGCCTAGCTAATCTATAAGTTTGGCGAACTTTTTCTCATCTAAGTTGATATGTTACAGTCTTCGATAGAATATAGCTGGTAAAATGAAGAATAATTACAGCCTTATTTACTAACTCGTTTTAGCGACGGAGTAAAGTTACTTCGACTTTACAACGGCTTTAACAACCTTATTTATTGAAGGGGTTTTTGTATGGTTACATACATGCAGTGTGCCTGCGAAGCTTCATATATTTATGAATTTTTGAATATTACAACAACAACTTGAATGAACTACCACCAAGGGGGTTCTTATTTGGCTGGAGTTATAGCTATTTCACGGTTGCCAAGCCGATCATCAGACTCCATTTTTTTATTAGTGGTGCTTAGCCTTTATACTATCAAGTTTAATCGAAAAACTTTTTGCCTTGACTGAGATTTGAACCCAGACCTAGCGTCGTCAGAAGCCAATGCCCTACGCATCACGCTACCGAGACCACATGATCAGGTCCATTCCAATTTAGGTTTTATCGTTTATCATTTTTTCGATTAAACTTGATCCAGGCTTAAGGCCGTTTTAGTGTCTAAATGCCATTTTGAGATGACATCTTGTGAAATTTGCAAAAAGGAGTGTAGGCAATTTTTTTCGTTTGTTACTAAGACAAAAAGAATAGATATTTTGCATAAATAAATTATTTATATTTTTCAAACGCTCTAACAGTTGTAGAGGTACGGTATTTAGGACGCAATGTGGTTGGTACATTCATTTATTGGATTTGAACATTATACAATCCAATTTTAAATATATTCAATTATTAATATGCATACAACATGAAGATGGCAGCACTGGGCTACCGTAACGTAACGTAACGTAAGTGCCATCAATACGGCACCGGCAGCACTGAAATATACTGAACAGATCATTAGCTCCGAATGATGTCGTTTTTCATTGGTTTCACTCAAGGATCCACTTATTCTGAAATCCAATGGAACGGTGCTGACTACTTCTACTCAACTTTGAAATTTTGCCTTTATATTGTTAATCGTCGTGTTAGTGAAAGTCTGCGATAGTTATTTATTATTTGTTATTTGTATATTTAATTGTATATTATTTTGGGTTAACTAAATTATTTCCAAAAGAATTCAATTGTAGCAAACACAAACGAAACAAAATCAAGCAGTTTTTACTTTTGGCATTTGAGTAGGTATGTGTATTAGTGCTTCTTGAGTGGATTCTGACTTGAAATCGAGAAGCGAAATTCTCTTCTCAGAAGATTATTTTTTTCCCAATGGAATGGTTTGAGAAGACTTCTGAATACTACCAGACGATTCTGGACGACCAATCGAAAATGAAATAAGTCATAGTACAAAATAAACAAAATAAAGAATCCTAAAAATTATTAACTATATTCTGTTTTATTCGAACAACTAATTGAAATTGTTAAACAAGCTGTCGCTATCAAAGGGTGAGCCGAATACAAGTTTCTTTTTAAAAGTGCAATAAAATGAACAAAATTAAATTTTTTCCATGTATTATGGCGTTATTAGTAATAGCAAACATTCCCATTAATTTATAGAACGCAACGTCGTTCAAGCGGATGGTCTTGCGCCTTCAAATTTCTGAGTCAAGTGGACCTTGTAACTGAATAATCCGAGATCTTTGTGCGGAATTCTCCTCAGGCTATTGCCTAGGCTGATGTTCGTGAATTGAGTCTCACACTCTCGGCTACAGCAGCAACATTCTCATCTGTGCGCACCGTTCGACGACGGGGACCATGAGTGTTGTCCACTAGTATACCAATCTCACCAACTTTTTGCACAAACTTGCATACAGTAGGTGCGTTGGGTGCTTCATTTCGTCCAAAACTTCTTGGGCTACACAGCACTTACTTTGGAAATAAGTTTTCAATATTTCCCAACGTTGTTCAATCGTAAAACGACTCATTTCCTTTAGCCAGACTTTCTGTCAAGATTTCGATCGGGAAATAACTGCCAGTAGGCGTTTTTCTTTTTTAGTTCAGAACAGAACCTGAGTTCTCAAAAAATAAATTGTGTTTCTTTTTTAGTTCAGAGTGTTCAGAGTTTCGAAAATGTGTTTCTTTTTTCGTTCTGAGCATGTTCTGAGCGTGTTCAGAGTGCGCTCTATGAGCTCAGAATAAAATAACTGAGCAGACAGAGTAAAATGCTTAACACAGGCATTTGACAGATGGAAATTAAAAAAAATGGCGACAGCTACATAAGTGTTCAGGTGTGTTTCAAAATATACTCAGAGCGCTCAGAGCACGCTTGGTTCAGAGAATGTTCGGAACATGCTCGACATGCTCGGACTCTGTTCAGAGCTCTATACTGAACTAAAAAAGAAAAACGCCTAGTGTCAAAATAACCTATGATTTCAAAAGAAACCACTAGATGACCCATGCTTTATAAATTCTATAATGAGTAGAACCATAAAAGGCAAGCTCCAGTTTTTTCCGAGTACAAGGCACTTAAAGTGCTTAAGAGGAACTGTAAGTAATTGGCCAGTATTTTCAAGTCCATTGGGTAATGTTTGTTTCAATTTTAACATCAATTTATAAAGGAAATGTATTATGTACGTATTTTTTTGGTGATCAATTTACATATCTCTAGACATTTACAACGCTGTTTTCTGTGATAGCAGAATTTTAAAGTTCTTGGTTTGGCAATTCACAATAAATAGGCTCACGCCGCCGCCGCCGCCGCAGCAGCGTTTGCAAGTGGTTCAAATTTATTTAAAAAAACAGGGTTGAATTCGAGAAATACATCAAGCGTTATGTGCATTTTATCGCATAAGTGCGATTTATCGCAATACGTACGAGTTCACCATTAAATTACTTTCTTTTGGGATATGTCAGATCGCATTTTCTCGCTGATAAACCAGAAAGAATTGAGCACTTGGAAGCCAACGTTCGACGCGTTGGCCATAAGCCCGAAATCACATTGGAACGTTAATGAAAAAAATTATCTTTCATATAAAGCTAATTTCAGGGATATTAAAAACATTTTTAGCATGTTTCTAAGTTTTATTTCAAATTATAGTTCTCTGAAAAAAAACACCCTTTATGTATAAATGCATACATTTACGAGTACATTTTACAAGTTATACTCTTGTTCTTCAAAACTGTTAACTATGTTTCCTACAATGAAAGTTACAAATTCCATTAATTCATTAATCACTAATGCTCAGTTTTATAGTGAGAGTTTAAACTGGAGCTCAATCAAACCTGAACGAGAGTTTAGACTTTTGTTTTAACTGTAACGAAGTTACACCTTTTAACCTAATTACACCGTTTACCACCCAAAAAAGACAGAACGCCGAAATTCTACTTTAATTACTACTCCGGATGTATTTTATTGCAGTATTGCATACCTCAAGGCGCCCACGCAAATATGTAAAAGAGGACACACAGATTGTTGGCGGCGCGGCGTCAGCAAATAAATTTCGTTCGTCAGTTTTACAATCCACATTTGGTTTTGGCCGCCAGGTGGACAAGTAAGAGTGAGAAATTCATCGAAAATCCACCGCTATCCATCCGCTGGCTCCACCAACCACCCAAACCCGCTGATGAGTTCGTTTTTACGCTGACGCCGAGTCAGCATATCACCGTGGCTGAAAACATCAAAAAACAACCCCCAACAACCCACCAACTGGACAACCGGGACTGAACAACCCGAGTCAAAAACCAAGACAAATTTTCATAATGCTAATTTTGAACCATGTACATTACAAATATTATAATTTTTAGAGTTTAAGTCATTTTATAAGTTAGGCCCCCTATGTGCCAACAAATTTCTATCCTATACATATTATCCTCAAGTTTCACAATTGTATATATTAAGTTCAATAAAAAACCTTGAAACCTTGAAATCGAAAATACACCGACTGGACAACCGGGAATGAACAACCAGCGTTGGCGATGTGGCACGATCGTGCCATTTTGACACGGAAATTTTCTCGTGGCACGGTGGCACGAAAAGTTTCAATATGGCACGTTTTTTTTCATTTTTTTACTTAAATGCTTTTAAGATAATTGACCCAACCTTTTTAAAAAATAATCCAAACATACAAAGTATTTTGCCACACTTCAATATTTTGGTATCAGAATTTTCTCACCTATTATAGTGCGAGAAAGATGTTCTTTTTGGCGAAATAAGAAAAATTTTTGAGATTGGACTAGCCGAAAGTATTTTTCTTGAAGATTCAAAAACGTTCTAGGTTAAGTTGTACAAATTAAATAAAATGCACGACTGGGTCGCACGAACTTGCGCCTATGTAATAGACTAGGAATTTTAAAAACGGATGTTATAAAAGAAAACTGTTGATAAGGATAAAATGAATTTTTTAAATTCTTTTAGTAGTAAGAGATAAAAACAGAATGCTATGCATATATGAATTTATGCAGGAACAAAAATTATAAGTCGTTGTAGTGGTTCCTTAAAAAAATAAGCTTTAATGTACAAAATTTTTAAAACATTTTTAAGAAAAAATATTGGTACGCCAACCTTAAGTTTTTACTATTGTACGAATAAAAGTCTAATTTCCAAAAAAAAATACAAAGCCGTTCTTGAGATATCGAATTTTTCAAAAAAAAAATTACTTTTTTTTTTAAAAAATTGAAAAATTATTTTTTCTTAAGTTTTTAAATGCAATGTTTTTTAAACTTTTTAGGAGCTTCCTTATAAAAAAATTCGTTAAAATCCGTTATGCCGATAATAAGTAATTCAAAATTCGAAAAAATCGTTCTATGGTAGGTACAGTCAGTAATATCGAGATTTCAAATTTTTTTTTTAAATTATAGATCGTAAAGATTGATCAAAAGAAAAAAAGTTTTAGCAAAATTTTCGGAACCGTTTTCGAGAAAAATACGATTTTCGAAAACCATTTTTTTTAATTTGTATGGAAGGTACCGTTAGTTTTAGATAAAACAAAATTTTTTTTCTTAAATCTTATAGATTATGTTAAGAAACTTTTATTTGTCAAGTTTGAAAAAAAATAGAGCATGGTGTTTTCGCAATACTGAGTTTCCAAAAAAAAATTTTGATTTAAATCCAAAAAATAAAAAAATTGAAAATTTGATTATGTAATAATATTCAAACTTTGGAGGAGCTTTGGCATAAAAAAAATGATTTAAATCGGCTGTACCGTTTTCGAGAAAATCAAAAACAAAAAAAAAATGGACCCAGGGGGGCTACCAAAAATAACAATTTTTTGTAAAATTTTTTTCAACCATTAGGTAGCTAGTTTTAACCAAATGAAATTTTTCAAATTTTTTTTTAAAAATTCTATGGGACAGTTTTTGAGAAAAAAAAATATTTATAAAATTTCGAAAAAAATCGTATGGCAGGTACCGTTATTTTTGGTCTTAAAAAAAACAGAAAAAAACGTCCGGGGGGAAAAAATTAAAACCCATATCTACCAAGTTTGAAGAAAATCGGCTGAGTCGTTTAGGCTGTAGTCGAACCGACAGACAGACAGACATAATTGCGAGACCCACTTTTTTGGTCTTCGCTATCATCGTAATGTCAACTTTGATCAAAATCTCGAGTTCGATTTTTTTTACGAATGCATAACTTACCTTATAGTACATATGTACATATAAGTCGCAAGTAAAAACAATATTGGCGAAGGATTGTTCATTAATATTTCAAAATTTATGTTGATTCTTCTCAGTTTGCCTCACGGAAGTGCATCAGCAGAGCGAGTGTTTTCAAGGCTAAATAATATTAAAACAAACAACAAAAACAGACTGTCATACAAAACAATTAATGCTAAAATCTCATATAATGAAATTATTAAGCCTAATAATTGTCAAAATTTCAAACCTCCAGCTAATTTATTTATTTAACTTATTATAACAGAGCTTTATTACGTCTTTATATATTTAAATAATAATAATATGTAGGTACCCATCGTGATGTGAAATAGGTAGTTACATTACAGAACCTATACACGAAGAGAGGAAGTAATTTTTTGTTTGTTATTTGTTTGTATTAGTATTTAATTAAAATTTATTTTTAAAGAATAACTTGAGTAGTTTTTCATATGGCACGAAAATTTTATAAATGGCACGTTTTTTCAAAGAGTGTGGCACGAAAATTTTGTTTTTGGCGGCAACGCTGTGAACAACCCGAGAAATAAACCATGCCATCATCTTAATTAAAATAACAAGTCATGTACATATATTATAAATGCTTTAATTTTAGAAAAATGTCATAGCTTAAGTTAGGCCCCCCTATGGACTCTATCCCAATCTTCGCTGTCTGAATCTCCTCACCGCTGCTGTAGTTATGACTAGGGACTCTATCCCAATCTTCGCTGTCTTAACCTCCTCCGAAAAGCTCAGATTAGGGACTCTATCCCAATCTTCGCTGTCGCCCTGTCGGAATCTCCTCTCCGATACCGCCATTAGTGTATATGAAATACTTTGTTATCTTATTGCCAGGCCGTGAATATTGTTAAAGTATATGAAATACTTTGTTAGCTTATTGTAAGATCGTAAATATTGTAAAGTTATATGAAATATTTTGTTAGCCTACTTACATATACACATTGAATAAATAAAAATTGGAACTGAAGCTTTGAACTCTCTTTTGGCCGAGTTTTACTCCTTTCTTCGGTTGACCCTGGACCCCGTTGACCTACATCAGCTGGAAACAAAAAAAAAAAGCATCACATAACTCTCCTGGTTTCACAGTGGACAAAAAATCCCACTTATTCAAACGAAGTTGACATGTTTGACAACTTTTTTTCTCATTTGTAAACCTTTAAAAAACAGTGTGACAGAGAAATAGAGACTATGAATGAATGAATATTGAGAGGGGGTTTTGCACTAGGACCTAAAGATCTATTGTCCCTCATCCAGAGCTTGATGAGTTGCTAGCCCTACAACTCCTTACCCAAGTTTCTCCATCGCTTTGATGATTTTGATTATTATTTGTGGTTCCTTTCGAGAGGATAAACCAATCTCTTCAACCTGGTAGCGTCCCAGGTATTTGTTTCCTTGATGCAATAGTGCTTAGTATCCGCCTAGTATGTGTTCCGGCGTTTCGTCATGACTCATGAGTATTGCAGAATGTGCATGTGGGGCTGTTTACCAGGCCAAAAATACTCAAGTGTCTACTAAGTTTACAATGACCCGTGAGGAGTCTCATTAGTCATTACCATTCGTAGATTTTGCCTACTTAAGCTGATATTTTTCTTGAAATAATCTTGGTTATAGTTCCGAAGAAGTAGTTTGGCCTGCCTCAGTTTTAGCCTCCTCCTCTATTTTGATTTCGTTTTAAATCCTGTTTTCTCCTATTCCGCAGTAGGGATCTGGCCCCATTAGAAGAGTCCTTGCGCCAATTTATGCTAGTATAGTCTGCCTCTTCATTTTTCTGAGCATCTACATGTCCAGGTACCCAATAAAGTGATAAATTTTTATTCTTGCCAAGTTCGTTTAGCCTGCCTACACATTCCCATACCAACTCATACGTGATGGCGTATCAGCTTAGTGATTTGACATAATGGCAATGGTTTAGTTTCGGTGATTCCTTTCGAGATTTCGACTTGCACATTCCGCTATTGCATTGACTTATGCTTAGAAACTGCTATGGATTGTCCCATTAGTATGAAAAAGTATGGTTCTAGGCCCAAAAATTCCAGCACCAGTCCCTTCTGTCGTTCTTGAACCATCCGGGTACCACTAAATGGCATTGGCTTTGAGTGTGGTTTTCTGATTCGCCTTTGGGTTTTTCCTAATGCTTTATTAAGGATAATAAGGATATAAGGTTTGAACCCCCATGATTTACCTGCAAGTCTTTTGCGTATCATAAGGCGTTTTGTGGCTTTCCCGTCGGTATATTCTACATGTTTATTCCAGAGGAGTTTACTATCTAGTCTGATTCCTAGATAATATTTTACTTCTATTTCTGTTACTATTCCTTCGCCAGCTATTTTTGTAAATGGTATTATAGTCATTTTAGTAGGGTTAATTGATAATTCTACAGATAGACATCATTTGCGTGTAATAGTTAGTCCCCTCGGGATGATATCACAGAGAGTTTCTTCAGATAGAGACTAAGATGTTCAATTAGCTAAAAGAGGTTGTGATATTTTGATATTTATTTCTTAGGATCGTTTGGAGATATGACGAAAAATAAATTAACTTTCGTTTTTTTCCTTTTCGCATAAACCAACATTTGTATAGTTGTTTAATTTAAATGACGAGTTAAACTCTACTTCAGGTCTTAACGAGCACATCAGGTCTTATCGAACAACTCCTATGCAGAACTTTAAACTAAGAAGCTCAGTAGCGTAGCGTGGGTGGGGCGGAGGGGGACGGGGGCGGAAAAATTTCGCCGGTGAAGCGGGTAGAGTAGAGATCATAATATGTTTCATGACAGAACGTTTGACAAGTCAACAAATAACAATGACGTAAATTTGAAATTTGCCACCCTGTCTGTGATGCGTCGGATGAACACGAATAAAATAATGTGAATTATAAGCGACATAGAAATAAGACACGGCATTCTCCGCTTTAGTTCAGCCGCCATCCCTGGAGATAAAGTATCTGAGACAACAACCTTCAGTCTCAGAACATCATGCCACACATCTTTCCTATCCTTCTTTCTCTTCTTAACTTCACGCCCGCGCTGTGTTGAAACATTTAAAGGGTAATCATAATCCCTTGAGCGCGGGTAGATTATAAAAAAAAAAAAAAAAAAAAAAACAATGTCAGTTATCCACAATGGAGTTCAAGTCCGGAATATGGTACTGAATCCGAAAGCTACGAGTACATTCGTTGCATGCACAAACCACTCTCTTAACTTGGCTGGGGTATACGCTGCTTCTGAATCAGTGAGTTCCGTGACGTTTTTTGGAACTCTGGAAAAGCTATTTGCCTTCTTTTCTGCATCAACTGCTCGTTGGAACGCTTTGGTTGCCGTCACAGTTCAAGCATCAGTGAAACGAGTCACTGAAACGCGCTGGAGCGTTTGACATGAAGTTGTCAAGAAGTTTAAAAATAAGTTTGAGGAAGTTTTTGAGGTACTGGAAGAATTGACGGATTCATCTCAAACTTCCGGAACAAGATCGGGAGCTAGTATTCTTCTGACAGCCATGCAGTCATTCATCTTCACAGATTTACCTGCAGCAACGAGGACTGAGAGTCGATAAATGTGTTCAGAAACTCTGCGCTTTAAAAGCTCTCCTAGTGGAGAGCAGAGACCGTTTCGTCCAAGCCGCAATCAACTTTGCTAAGACTCTCAGTGAAAAACTCGGAATCGAACTCAAAACGAGAAGAATTCGCAAGAAAAAACGCATGCATGGCGATGAATCCGCACGATGTCTCACGAGCTCCGTTTCCGTCGAGAGGTGTTCGCATCATTTGAAAAGATCATTCAAGAAATGACGACTCGATTCCAGCAACTTGAAGAAATAGCGGACAAGTTTGGATTTTTGACGCCAGCGAGACTTTTGGACATCAAGTACGAGTATGATCTTTCCCATGTATTAGAAGACATCGACAAGGACAAGTTTCAGATGGAGCGGAAGCATCTCCAGTAGTTTGTCGCCAGTTCTGAATCAGAGGAAGGTATAAGGGGCAAAGAACCACCAGTTCATTTATAAAACTGAATCTGGAAATTTCGGTTCCAAATGTAGTCATCATGATTTGTATATATTTTATTTTGGCAATTAGTGTCGCTAGTTGTGAGAGAAGTTTTTCGAAGTTGAAGCCAATCAAAAATTATCTCAGATCCACTATAAATGATGTCTCGAAATTTAATTTTAATTAAGTATTAAATGGGGGCGGCAAAATGGGTCTCCCGCTCCGTGTACCGAGATGGCACGCTACCCAACTGATGAAATTGAATAGCTCGCTCACTGGAGTGCCTGTTGAAAGACTTTTCTCATTCGCTGTTCTGGTAAATTCTCCAACAACTCATGCCGTTATTGATCAATATTTAAAAAAAAAATGGTTTATTTTGAAAGCTAGCTCGACTTTTTTGTAAATAATAATAATTAATTAATATAATTAATAAAAACATAAAAAAGTTATGATTTATCAAAAAAATTTGACATTTCTATCTATTAAAATTAAGCAAAAGAACTTTAAATCGATGGACTGATCAATTACTTAAAAGTACTTGTCAAGTACCTGGAAGCACTGCCCAAGTAAGTTCCAGATACTTGGGACTGACTTACCACGAAGTTCTTGAAAAATACTGGGACGTAGCATTTTCAAGTACCAGTATCAGAGTACTGAAGTACAAGTACCTATACAAATCGTGGTACTGGTATCTGTCACTGGTACTTGTACTTAGAATTTTAAAATTATTACAGAAAATGGTTACACAGCAATTAAAATCTATTTCCTATTAAAAACAAAGTGATATTAAAATTACATTTTTATTAAGTAACCAAAATATACATTCTACAGTATCATTTATGTGAATATAAAAATTTATTAAAAAAATCCTTGCGATTATTCCTTTCGTTTTGTTTTCATTACTAAGGCCATATAAGCGGTGATTCGGAATCCCAAAATCAATAAAATTAGACCAATAAAATCCAACGGCAGATCTGTTTCGGAAAAGTTCAGCGTCTCTAAGATCACCCGACCAGAACTTGGGCAGGTAGTGTTGGATTTCGTGCATGAAATTTCACCCGCCTGAACATCCGACCATTGATTTATGAGAAGTCCTTCGTTGCCATATCGGAACCATGATAGATAGGAGAGCCATTTGAAATATACCGGAACGGATCCTGAGTTCAAGAAGAATCCACCGAAGAGTAAAAATGGTATGATTACTGGTGATCCAACAGACAGGGCCATTGATGTTGAGGAACTTGCGCACGAAATTAGATAACCAAAAGAAGTTGAAACGTTGGCGATTAAAGTCACTATAGCCAAAGCTATAAGGTAGTGGTACAATCCAGCTCGAAGACCAATAAGTGGATATGCGATCGATGTGAAGACAAAAGGAACTGTTAGAAACAGCGGCAGCTCGGCTAGAGTTTTTCCTAAAAAGTAAGTGTCACAGCGGTACAAGCGACTTCGAGCTTCTCTCATAAAAACTGGCAGCTCAGAAGTGAAGACCTGTAGAACGAAAAAATGATATGAAAATATGCGAGTCTTATATTTGTTGGAAGGCTAGTACATTTATGGTGGCGAACACATTTTGAAAGGTCATATTCGTTAGAAAAAGAAATATTGCTCCATTGATATTCATGACGCCATCTTGTGTCAACTGTTGTCCCAAAAATATAAGACCAATGAGAACAGCAACCATCTGAAAGGATACACAAACATTTTAATTGTTAAATGAAAAGAATGTTTCTTAATCGTACTTACAGTTGTCTGAATAAGACGGACTTTGACAAGCAACGGTTCTTTAAGTACAGTCAACCAAGACCGCCAAAGGACAGCTCGAAATTGAGTAAACCAGGTGGCATTATAGGGATGATTGACATCCCCGTCCAAAGGAACTCCATTTGCCTTGACTGCCATCTTTTGGAAAGTTTGTTCCATTTCCCTTGACACTCTGAAAATTCCATGTCCAATAGATTTACGTTGTTTCCAGGGATTGATAACTATCTTACCTTCCAACGGCGAAGTTGTCACAGATTTTACCAATCCTATCTTTCGATTCCTGCTCTTTGCCAGGCATAACGGCTAAAACTTGGACATAATAATCGGCGGGGTTATAATTTGTGGGACATTGTGCTCCCAAGCTAAAAAATATAAGAACACTTTTACTTCTGGAGGTAAAATATTTATAAGAGAAAGTCATTTTTACTAAGCAAAGAAGTCAGCTGCTTCGTTAGGAGTTCCTAAGAACGCTACTCTTCCTTCTGCCATAAGGAGAATCTTATCAAACAATTCGAATAGCTCAGACGACGGCTGATGAATGGTGAGAATAACGGTTTTACCCTTTTGCGAAAGTTTCTTCAATACTTGGACCACACTATGAGCCATAAACGAATCCAATCCCGATGTGGGTTCATCGCAAAGTAGCAAGGGAGGATCTGTGAGGGCTTCTGATGCAAAAGCCAAGCGCTTTCTCTCACCTCCCGACAGACCCTTAACTCTCCCAGGTACTCCAATGATTGTGTTTTGACACTTGCCCAACGACAGGTCTTGAATTACTTGCTCGACTCGTTGAATCTTCTGGCGGTATGGTGTGTTTCGAGGCATCCGCAGCATTGCTTGGAAGATTAAATGCTCTCTGGCTGTCAAAGAACCAATGAAAAGATCGTCTTGCTGAACATAAGCACAGCGGGCCTGCATCTCAGTAGCATCTACTGCATATCCATTTAGCATTCTTGTGCTCGATGGAGATATTTGAACACCAGCAGAAGATCGAAATGCAAGAGCATTGAGGAGAGTGGTCTTGCCAGCACCAGAGCTTCCAAGCACGGCCAGTAGCTCACCGGGATATGCGATGCCAGAAACTAAAAAAAAGTCGTTAAATTATTTTTTTTTAATAGTTAACTCAAAACAAAAATGAATAGGTACCATTTTTCAAAAGATGTTTCCGCGGAGCCGGAATGTGTCGTTCGTTGCAAAAAAGTCCCTTAACCCTGTTAACTAGGTATTTCAGTCCTGACCCGGGCTGATGGACGGCGCCAAACACATCCAAATTATACCATGAGTATGTGAGATTCTCCGTTGGTCTGGTAACTGTGCCGTAGTTCTTACCAAGCCCTTGGTTAATCGAAGCTTGCTCGGGATGTATGAGGTTGGCCTGTCAAAATAAGAAACAAGTAGATGAAATTTAATTGTATCGCGGGAGGAGAAAGGTACTCTTTTTGGCTCCAGTTATTGGCACAATTTACACACGAAAGACGATTTCCAGCAAAACAAAGTTCGACTAACTTGGGAATGGTTTAAGGGTATTGTAATTAATCTTATGTTCCCATGAATAATTGTCTTCGCATAACTTACATTGGAAAGAAGATAAGGAATACATTTTTATTTTAGACAGAGCCCCGGGTTACGAGATATTTCAGCAAAAAGAGTACGTCTTGATGGGATGTGAGGTACGTTATTACAATATTGTATTGCTTGCTGCACATTTAACAGTTCTTATGAAATTTTTTCATATCCGGAAGATGTTTGACTATAAAATATACAGCTACGAAATTTCAGAAATATTTCTTCAGCTAATCCAGAGCTAATAGGAAAGGAGGAGTAATGACAAGAGATACTCTTGGAGCATTTGTGACTTCACTGCAATGGAGAAGTACTCCTGAACTGACAGTGGCTGGGAATCGGACTTCTACCAACGCACTTACTGTTACACGAAATATTCTTAAAAAAATTAAAAATTCTTAAACGACTTTGACGAGTTTTAATGGTTTCTTCATGATTTTAAATGAAGAGGTTTGCTGACGGGTCTGCTTAAATTAGGTATTGCTCTGTTGAAAACCATTGTAAAAGTTTTGGAAATCGATTTGATCAATTTTTGAACTTTTCTAATATAAACTCACACTGATTTAAATAAAGAAATTTCTGCTAAGCGCCCTCAGGCGTATACTTAAAAGTTAAAACGTTTGAAACAATATTTAAAGGAATGGTAGTTGGAAGAGTTCGGAGAGAGTACTTCCTTTATGATCGGGATAAACTATATTTTTGATCTTATGAAAAGACAAACATTTGGTGAATAGAATACAAC
Organism: Philhelius festivus; assembly: GCA_963931855.1. Classification (NCBI taxonomy): domain Eukaryota; kingdom Metazoa; phylum Arthropoda; class Insecta; order Diptera; family Syrphidae; genus Philhelius; species Philhelius festivus. Next base: position 2,446,176 of record OZ007556.1, on the reverse strand, counting down.
TTCGATATACCTCTAAAGAAGTTAAATGTGATGGTTCTGGAAAAGTTCTGCAGTTTTTTGGGAAAATAGAGCCATTGCTTTCAATTCTAGTTGCTCTACAAGGAACTTCTGAAGATTTGTTTAGAGTTTTGATCAGAAAAAGACCTATATATTCTAAAGTCGCTAAATTCATCCCGTCAATTGTCAAACTTCTTTCCAGTTTTTCGCAGTATTAGCAGGTTTCTCGATCGGTATGGTCATGCACTCAGATCAGGATTATGTTGGTGAGTTTATACTTAATGCAGATCGACGTGAAACTCAATTTCGGGTATTGACGTTAGGAAATAATATTGCAAAAGAGAAGCCCCGGGTTACGAGAAATACTTCCTAGTTATAAAAAAAAAGGGTAGGTAGATGTTGAAATGGAATAAAATAAGCGGTGTGTGAAGTATAAGCACTGTATGCCAGTGGCACGGGCCCGAGTGGTTCAATTTTCAATTCAGTATAAATCCAGCTGATTTTGAGCGATGGCCTGTGTTTTGTTCACCTTAAGCCTTAAGAAGCCTTAAGGGCATCAGTTGATTGTGGTTTATTTGTATAGACCTGAACAAAGAAAAAGTCTAGCGGGGTCAAATCGCATAACGTTGGTGGCCAATTCACGTCAACTCTGCGAGAGATATCCTTGCCCTTGAATAGTTCATGCAGAATGTTAATCGTGGCCTCCGCTGTGTGGTTCATAGCGACCTCCTGCTAGAACCACATGTTTTCTAGGTCTATATTGTTCAGCTTAGGTTCAGCTTGACGGTGACCACCTCACCAACGTTTTTTTCGAAAAATCAACACCTAAAGGGTACCTTTTTGAGAATGCATTGTCACCTGTTGAACATCGTGTGGGTTAGTATCGTTACATACACGGCAATATTGCTTGTTAACACAGCCGTTCATCCGAAAATCCGCTAATCCGAAAAGTCGCTAAAGATAAGTTTTCGGCTAAAATTTGGGTCCTTTTCCCAACGCTCCGAAGCGCAGTCAGCCAACAAACGGCGTTGTCTATGATCATGAACTTTGAGCTCCTAGGTCAGATGGATCTTGTACGGGCTTAAACACAAGTCCCGATGCAAAATTATGAAGTTTGAAGTCTGCGAAAGGCCGAGTTCTTGTGCACGGCAAGGAATCGACTGCCTATGGTTCTGCTCTGCACTTTCACGAATCGCAGTGATGTTCTCGGCCGACTTTGATTTTCTTTAAGAGTGTTAAAACGATTGATTTCGGAACCGGTTTTCTCAAATTCGGCCACCAAACGTTAAAGAATTTACTATGAACGGCCACCACGTCTACCGTTAAATGGGCGCAACGTTTGCATTAATGATCACTCATTTTGTTCGATCGTGTTATTTGCAATGGTAATTTAACATCAGGGAAAGAATAGTAAACAAAAATTTTACAAATATCACCAAAACAACATGGCCCGCGCAAATTGAAAAATCCTTTAGTAAAAAAATTCTTTAGTATAGATTAATGAGAAGTTTTGTTAGTTATTATAATTGTTAACATAAAGTCATGTTTTACAATTTTGAAAAGTTCATTAATAATACAACTTTTTAGAGTAATTATCCGCGTATGTACATAATATGTTCTCAAACATCTACCAGATGTTACAAGGAGCCACATGCTTCTACGGGACTGGTGGGAGGGATGATTTCTCAAATGGGGGTAAAGGAAAGGAATACGCCCTTAGAAGGCGTCTCCATAGCCAGGTTATGTGACGACAGAAATTTCTTCAATGATTTAGAAGCAGCCTTTGATATTCCAGGCTATAGCTTGCTGTAACCCATCTACACCCTTAACGGGCTTGATCGACATATGATTATCATAGGTTTCAAAACAAGGGGTAACAAACCCTAGGGTATTACAACGGATCTACGTTGATCTAAGTGTAACCTAACCTAACCTTGACTGTTATGCATCCGCGTGTCACCGAGATGAGTTGAGATTGTGGGTAGTTAGGAATTCGTAGAATAATCTCCACAAAACCTACAAAATTATGAGATGTTTGTTAGAAAGTGTACCCAGAAGTACAACTGATAAAAATGTTCGTTGTCAGTTCTACACAGTCAGACCATTTACACCAACAAAATATATTTAAGGCTTTGATAATAAGTGTGATTATCTAACTAAATATAGATTTATTGACAAAGAACGTTTAAATATTTAAATTTTGCGTCAACAGAAAATGATAATATTTGGAAACATTGTTCAAATACCTATACATAGTACATAATTCAAAACCTAACATTCATAAAACCCCATAAATGTAACTTTGTCTCTTAAACATCGCCCATCAATATCCAACCACAGGTGCTAATGTTTTATAAAAGCACCTTGTTATTTTATTCAACACGATTTATTAAAAAAAAAATACCTATTTTTTGACCTGAGAGAAATAAACCCGATTTGTGTGGAATTCATAACTATCATAACCTCCCAATCACAGTTCCAGAGATGTAGGTAGATGCAAGCTAGCGCAACGGTGCGGTAATAATCACATATATCATGACAGGGCGATAAAACCGATGAAGAATCCAACAAGAGAAGCATTTTGAAATTCGATCCGATTTCTAATAATAACAGCAAATCGAATGGTTGTGCTTGCCAGGCAATATCCAACACTGAAAATTGTAACCGTCAGATAAATTTTTGTAGGAGCATGGAGAGTTCGGAGATGAGAACGTCACGAAGGTAAAAGATACAAATCTCTCTCTAGTATGGCATACTGGTGTCTATATCTTTGCATGTATAGTTAAGAGTATAGATAGCCAGACAACTCTGTGGATTCGAGATTACATCAGTGATGTCAGATATTTACGTGCATAAGAAGATAGCTTGACAGGGCTCTAGGTGGATGACAGAAAGGATGTTCTCAAATATAGTTAATCCCTTCACGTTTGTCGTCAACCTCTTTTCTATCGTTTTTTTTTTTTCATTTTTATAATCCTATTAAAGTGCTAATAACGTTTTATTTTCGTATGTCCCTTGATTTCTACCCCATCTACACCAAACAACCCCGGATGCCAGCAACCCATGTGGCACCACCCGTCGACCTTCTGACTTTAATCCTTGAAAATGCGCGATATTTTTCAATTAAAATATTTTCTTCAGCAACCTCTTAAGAGGTTTTTGTTTTGTAACTTGCCTCCTATTTAAGTCCCCTGTGAATCACCTCGTCCCACCAACAAGACACACACCCCTCCCCCTCGATTCCTTCCAACACTTCCCATTTCGTTCGTCAGTATGTCTGAAGAAATCCTTATTTGTTTGAACGTTATCCAGACGGTCGCCCCCAAATGAAAATTTTGCTATAAAAATCCTTCCAAGTGTAAGTGTGAAAATCCGCCTTGAATCCACGAGTTGCCCTATGGAGTGTTACCAACCCCTTTTTGGTTGAAAATTTTTGACCTCGATGATGATGATTCCCCGAGCCGTCCGTCGCCGTCGTCGTCGATGGAAATGATGTGTCCTTGTTCTTCCTTATTATTATTATTTTTATTCGTATCTTTTCCTGAATTTCTTTTTGAGAAAAAAGATGAAAATGTGAGTAGGTCGTACGATTGCGGTAAAATTGTTTACGGTAAGAAATTCTGTTGCTTTTTCTTTTAATTTTTTTCCCACTTGTTTTAAGTAAACAAGGGGTAGAATGTGAAAATTCAGCGTTGGCTTCGAATATGGAAGACCAAAGAAAAAAGAGAAAGCTTTCCACCCTCCCAGAGATTGTTGATTAAGTTATTGACCTGTCGATTGGGGATAATGGCGGCATGCCGGCCGTTCATACCAAAGTTTCCAGTTGACTACTGCTTCCATTTTTGCTTTCCTTTTTAAGCCTCCCTTCTCCACTTTGAAGTGTGCGGAATATATAGGACATTGGGCACCGTTTTCGGTTATTAAAAATAAAATCGAAAAAAAAGGAAAATGGCCAGCCAGAAGGAATGGCTGATGATGATGTTGATGCTGAATCCTTAAATCAAAAGGAAAATAGATATGATAATCAGTTTGATATTGAAAAAATTTAAGGAACACGCGGTGGGGCCAGATGGCCAAAAGATGACCAGATGGAGCGCTGGAATTTTTTAATTTTGTGATAATTTTGGAAGATCTTGGGGATTAATCTTGTGCTTCGCAATTTGAGAAGGAGGGCAGTAAGGAAATGCAAAGAAGGAAACGGCAAAGTAAGAAGGATTTTAATAGATTTTGGGAGAATTTTTTCGAGTAAGGGTAAATTTTAATGTTATTTTTTTTTTCTTTTTCGAAACAAATGAGTTTGCTGGTATTTTTAATTACAAAAGCACATAGTTAAATAGAAGGGAAGGTTTTAATTGCAAACTTAGATGTTTTTGATTTACAATTTGTTGCGGTTGTTACATGAAAGGGCTTTTCGTGGAAAATTGACTGCTGATAGCTGAAATTATACTGAGTTAAGCATTTCTGTAAGAATTTTGGGTTGACCTATTAACATAATGGAATAAAAAACAAGTTCAGCAAAGGTCTTCGTTTTTTGAATAGACACTGAAGGCGCGATTTAGTATTCCAGGGTGAATCCTCCCACGAACAGGATACTTCTATTACAATTTACTGATGACAAGCAGAATATAGCTGTGTTTTTTTTGAAAAAATGAAGAGTTCAGTCAGCAAATTTTAATACAGGTCTTCCTAACTTGTGTGAACTTATTCCGGTTTTCCTCAGCAAGCCGGGCTTTATAGCTTTGGAAATTAATTTCTCTGGCTATTAGGGTCTCTACAGCTCGAATCAAACCAAGAATTCTTTTTTGGTTTAATAGATTTTCCCATATTCGCGATAAAATTTCTCATTTCGAAAAGAATTTAATTTGTAATCATATCTGCACTGGAGCCCACGTCACAATCGAAGAAGAATAGTGACCAGTTAAAGTTGCTGAAGAAATCGTAAAGATATGTACCAGTTGGCTTTTTCGTATTGCCAAACGGTTCTCTAAGGCCTTTTTTCTTTAACTGAGGTTTTTGCCATGAGAAATTTTCAGATATCACACAATGGTCTGATAATACACTGAGTACACCTGATTCAGAGATAAGAAGGAAGGATTGTGGATTTACCATTTGCCTCCTTGGAAAACAAAGTACAAAAAATGCTTCCTGTTCTACTCTTATTATCTAGAAATGAATTAAATGAATGATGCCTTACATTTACCATTTTAGAGTCATATGTTGGTATAAATAGCGACCACTGTCAGACTAGCAACTTTGATACCTTAACTAGTGATGGGCATAATCGAACTGATTAACTGATTTTAACTATCGAACGAATTCATCCGTTTATTCAGTGTTAAGTTTTTATTCGATAGTTCCCATTACTAACTATAATTTTCAATCTGTGGATGGAATTGATATGGGGATTTGTGGGCATATTTCAAAGAGTCGTCCAGTTTGGATTGAGTTCAAAAAGAAATCACAATGTAGGTTTCCATATGTCTTATTGTTGTACAATCAGCAGGAATCGGATCACTCTTTCCACCGGACCACAGTACATAAAGGGCAGAGTCGTACGTGAAAATTGATATTTTCGAGGTTTACTTTGTTTTGAAACCACGATATCTTCTGAATGATAGCTCCTGACAAAAAAGTAATCAAATATTTTTTGAAGAGAATCTCACGATTTACAAGCATTACTTTAACATTCAATAACATACTACCGCGAAAGAGCTATGTACATATCAATACGGCATTCGTATTGATTGGGAACTTTGTGCTGCTCATAATTAATAACACTTATAAAATAATGGTTTTATTCAATTTAAGGCAGGATGCGAATTCGTCCCAAGTACAGGGTGGTGTATAAGTAGCGTGATTAACTGTTAAAAACTTTGGAAATTTATGATGGAAGTACTCACAGAAAGTTGTTTAATTTTATTTTGAAAATTGACACTGAATTTTAAATTTCTTTCATGTTCGAAATTCGCCCACGCCCAGTGCTCCAACAATTTATCGATTTGTTTAGCGTTCTCAGTAACAAGGGGTTGCTTGTGATCAACTGCAAACTGGAAGACCTTGTGCAGTTCGAAATGATTTGAACATTGTTCGGGTGCAAGCAAGTATTGAGGAAAACCATGAAACTTCCACCAGGCGACGTTCTGCGTACTGGTACTCAGTAGTCAGTGATGTCTAGGCGGTCTTTGCAAAAACTCTAACGGCAGGTACACCTTTTTTCATATAAAATTCAACTGGTTCAAATAATCCACAAGTACGCATTTAGCATGCTCTGGGTTTTCAAGAATTGTTCCAAGAGAACAACGAGTTTATTCATAAACTTATAATGAGCGATTTGCTTCTTAACAGAAACGGGAAAAATCGAAATTGCAGAATTTGGGGCATTGGAAATCCAAAAATAATTATTAAACGTTAAACGCATTCACGCACAGAAAGGATCTTTGGACCATATTTTTTCGAAAACCACTAACAAGTTTCGGTTAATATAGATGGCTTTCAGTACCACGCAACGATTGAAAGGGCCAGATGCCCAGATGTAGAGAACAATTATTCAGAGTTGTCATTCCAACAAGATGGAGCCACAGCTCATACAGCTCATCCAACTATGGCTCTCCTGAGGGAAATTTATAGTGATCGGATAATATCACGTTTTTCTGATTTTAACTGGCCATCATGTTTGTCCGATTTAACGGCTCCTAATTTTTTTCCTTGGAGATACCTAAAAAGTAAGGTGTATTCAATTAAGCCAAAAAAATTGCAACAGCTCAAGCCGAATATCCGAAAAGAAGTCGGGGGCTCCTGAGATCTGAAATTCTAGAAGAAATGGAAAATGCTGCGGAAAGAGCACGTCCGTCAGGTCGAAATAAATAAAATTGGTAATATTTGAGATATTGGAGCCAAATTTTAGCTGAATCAGTACGATGTTAAAGCTGTTTTAGTATGTACCTAGGTTAAAACAACGATTTTACAATTTATTTATTTATTTAAGTCCATCAAGTACATTAACTTTTTTAGATTGATAAAATAAAACATAGCTAAATTAAATTAATTAACAATTGAACATATAAAACTTATAAAAACTTATTCATATTAAAGTCGATTAAATGGAAATTTTGATTAAAATAAAAACAGGAATTAGTTTAAAGACTATTTTTGCCATAGTTGGTGAAGTCTCTAGGAATGTCAGAGAATTCGTTAACTCTAGGTCTTAGAGTACGTTGAGGTGCATAAATGCAAAAATGAGATAACAGAGTAGAACAGTCAATAAGACCAGATATGACACATGAACGAACATAACAAAATAGTACGACCTCCTTTTACCAAGGGGTTTTTAATCTATGGGTTGACATCTAGTATTATAAGAGGACCTTTGCGGATATGAATAATATTTTCGAAGAGCCAATTTCGTAAATTTCTTTTGAACCTTTTCAATGCGCAGCATGGTTACGTTATAGCAGAGACACCAAATAACAGAGCAGTATTCTATACGGATCTTTAAAGTCTCTTGAGTTTCTGATACTGAATCCAAGCATTTTGGTAGCTTTAGAAATACTGTAATTGACATAATAAGTAAACTTTAGCTCACATCTTTTTGAATATTCAACCTTTTAAGAATAATGTTTGAAATACTGTAATCAAATATTATTGGGTTATTTATCCGATTAATAGTCATAATTGACTTAATACTTAAGATGCAAGTGGTGATTGTTGCATCAATTAGTTAAATTTTGAATGTCGCGTTGTAGTTGAAAGCAATCTAACAATAACCTTACCGCCTTAAAGATCTTAAAGTCATCGGCAGATAAAAGCTTTTCCACCGTCAAAATAGCAAAAGGTAAATTATTTACAAAAAATTAGAAAGAGAAGTGGTCCAAGGTGGCTTCCTTGAGACACACCTGCGTAATTATTTATAATTTTAAATGAAATATTTCCAATTTTGACGAATTGATAGCTTTTAATCCAATTCAAGAATTTTGGATGGAAGCCCATATTTTCTAACGTAGTTATAAGAACTTTATGTTGAAAATGACATCAATATGAGTTCTATTTTCCATTGCTTGAAGGCAATAATTACTGAATATTGCCAAATTTGTTTAGGTTGATCTTCCACTAACAAAACCATGTTGAAATTCCCATATATGTATAGTTCTTTAATAAAGCATATATTTTCTTTTTTACAATTGCTTCAAAAATCTCAGGTATAACCTGAAGTAATCGAAAATAGCATCATACTTTATCTACCCTTTTATTAAAGCTAAAATCATCGAATACCTATTTTATTTTTTTAGTATCGTGCTAACTTCAGATGACTCTTTGACATTTCCAAACATCAAAACAGATCTGTTTACTTAGTTTTTTGCATATGAACTACCATTACTTTAGGTGTGTTCAGAAACAGTTAATTAAGAAAATTTCTTTAGTACGATACTAGTTAGAAAATTTGTATGAAGAACGAGTAAACTTCTTTAAAGTCAGCAAACTGTTAAGTAGTATCATACTAAAACCGTAATAATACGCTGTTTAAAATTTTGCGTCTTTATCTTTGAAACAAAATGTGAACATATTTCTAAACCACCATATTCTTAATTTTAACTAATGCCAAAGCTATATTCAATCAGAAAGAAAGATGTTACTTATCAAATAAAAAGAATAATTAAGTTACTTATTCGCCACTTTGTAGAAGGTCCATTTAGACTAAACGAACTTTCAAGTTTTAAATATGTTTTTTGAAGCGGTCATGCATTATGTCTACATATGGCACTTCCTGAATTTTTCTATAACATATTTAATTTTGGCTTTTTTTTCGAAAATATTGTATTTTCGTTGTTCACATGACAGTTTTCAGAATGGTACCGATAATATCATATGAACATCAACATTTAAAAAAATATATTTTATACAACACGAAATACACGAAAGTTTTTGTTTGAAAGATAATTTCAAGTTCCCATTCCTAAAAAAAAAAACACATTCCAAAATCTGTCTACTTTGAAAACAGAAGCTAAATTTGGATAAAAAAGACCTTATCAATTTAAAGAACTTATACAAATTCACACATCACTTAATCTCAAGTCTGCTGTGTTGATTTTTATCAGCGCTGAATGCAAATAAACTCATCATCCTCAACCTCCAAATAATTATATCTACCACTAGACATTCAAATTATCTTCATAACCACAAAAGATATAAAAAGGTTAATGTTGTTTTTTCACAAACATTATTTTCGTTCGTAACCAAATCAACATCAACCTATGCTTTGTAGATATACAATTTAAGTTCCAACTTCATTTATTTCTAATAAGTAGACCTTTCTATTTATTGGAGCTGAAAAGAACACAACAAAGTTGTCAGCAAACAGAGAAACAAACTTCATGGAAGAGATAAGCCCATCGCATTGGCATCCGAAAAACCGCAAGTCTCAAACCTCATGGCTTAAATGAAATGGGAGATTTTAGATACTTTGAGGGTTTGCATGATGCGACGACAACCACATTTACCGCGACTACTATCATCTACGTAGAGTGCTATCTTATCAAGGTTCCACTCTCATCTATTTGTCTTAAATTTGAAATCACATTTAGATCAAGAGGAATTATTTACTCGGGGGTTGATGTTGACTGAAAGATAAAATTTCAGAACTTGCTTTCTGTTGGTTATTCCCAAAGGCTTTCCAGTTTAATTTTAGGGCACATTTTTTTCCAAACTCTTTATAAACAACAACTCACATTTAAACTTTCTGTTGAGCCTTTTGCTATGAGCGCTTCTTGATCCTCTTGTCCCATCGTCATGGTCGATGACCGATTAATTCAATTAGACGGAATCACTTAGTTGACATTCGCGAACCCTTGAATTCCCCCGGAATTGTACTTCGTGTATCCCTTAAAACACTGACTGAGCACTGCACTGTATAGGTTTAATACTCGAATGTCGGACGGTATAGATATACTCGTAGAAAAGACAGACCTAGGCAGTGTTCTTAATGCCGATTTATGTCCATGCGAGGGTAAAGTCAATAGCTAACTAGCGTGTGCTCATCTATCAGAAGCCAGAGTCTACCTCTCCGTAACGAGTGCAATCTCGTTATCTGAGATGGATAGGTGTGAGGAAGTGAAGTAGGGGCTGTTATGAGTCGTTAAGACAATGAGTAGTGCTCAAGTGCGTTGTGTATAGGTTTTCCCAAGGGTTACCCTTAGGATATTTTTAGAACTAAAATTTTTGTGGATCGATGTAATAAGGAACCATTATTGGATTCAAAGATAAGGAGCAAAGGAATTCGGAAATAAACTTTCATATTTAGTTTTGTCAAATCATCCCCTCGACATTTAACGGCATCTGATGTTGCAAGAGGTAGAGAAAGAGGAGAAGATCAGATATATTTCGCCGATAGTAATAGAAGTTGAGAAGCTGTCGACATTTTTTGCCTGTATCTTTGGAATTATAATTTTGGACAGAAATATGTACAAATTGCAGGAAGTTTAATTTGTATGAATGAATTTCTAAGTCTGCATCTTAAGAAAGTGATTTGGGGATGAAGAATTAGTATGGATATAGAACCTTGATGGTCATCGACAAGGCTCTGAGTTCAACACCAATATGCAAAAGCTTAACAATTCGTATCATTATATTTTTATTAATGAATTGATTGATTTATAATATTGAATCTAGTTTATTGGCTCAGAGGTGCCTACGATGTGCTGTTACATATTTGGGTACAATATTTCACAAGGGATCCATTCCATTCTCGCCGCATTAGATGAGATTTTCACTAAAGGTCACCATTCGCTAAATGAATAACTGCTACCTTTTCCTGCAGAGCAACACAATTGGTACTTTGAGTAATGCCCTAGGCTAATATTCTTCTATTGACTAGTGTCCAGTACATTTCCTAACGACCCTGGTTATGTACGAGTATTGTCAGGGTCTGCATTTCAGATCAATTGTTTGATTTACTATAGAAGAGTCCAATCTCACAAATGCGGTTCGTTAAAACTTTCCTCCTAAACATACTTACTTTTAAATTGGCCTTCATATCTTCAATGCGAATGGTCACTCTTTCCGCAAGTGAGTTATGAATGGCTGATTCTGGCGTGCTATCAGTAGGATTGAAGAGCACTTTTCATGCCAAACGATACTCTTGGAGGATTTGTCACTTCCTCCCCAAAGGCAGAACCCCTGGCAGTGGCTGAAAAATGTTCGTCATTACTCTTCACCATGATCGTTCAACGCATTTACCATTAGACTACGGGATACAACTCACTATTCCAGTTGACAACAGTGACACCAGGATGGTCGAGAGTTGAAAGTCACTAAGTTCTGGTTCTCCACCTCTGTATTGATACTAATTTCTTAAAACATTTGAACACTCAAACAACAAGAATACCAAAAGTGAGTACAATTTAGGTCAGTAATCAAAGGGCACGGTAGTGCCCAGCCAAGTTCTGGCACTACACCCTTTTTACAGGAACAAACTCTGGCGACTTTTGATCTTCAGTACCAATGAAGTCAGAAACTTAAAATTCCGAATATTTGCTAAACTAGTCAGGCACAGGCACCTCACCAAATTTCAATTTCCTAGCATAAACGGTTCCTGAGATATAAGGTCTCAAAAATCACAAAAACCGTAACTGACTGACTGACTGACAGATCATCAAAATTATAGAGAACTTCCTGACATCGTAAAATCTTGTAATTGAGGTTTTCCATTCAGGAGGAGGATCCGCCCACTTTCTTGGAATTGGTGTTGGTTGAATGGAGCACTTCTGACTACCGTAAAACGATGAAATTTGGCTAAACGGTAGGGCTTAAATTGCATACTAAGGATCAAAAATAAAAATTGAGGTTTTCCATTTAGTGGGCGTGGTATCCACCCACTTTCTTAGAAAATGTTTAATTTATATGGAGCACTTCCGATTGCTGTACAATGATGAAATTAGCTTAATGTACATTAGGGTGTGTCAAAGTGCTCAAATATGGTATTTTGAAATGTAATAGCTTTTAAAAAATGCATTGCTTATCAAAATTAAATCCTGCGTTTACAATTTTCATTTTAATTAATATCTTTGGCTCGCTCAAAAATAGGATGAAATCCAAAAAATTTTGATTTTTCGAGATTTTTGAAATATGTGTTGTTTTAAATTGCACCGTGTGGATACAAAAAAAAATTATATAAAATAGTTTTAGGCTTTCAAGTCAAAGATAATTGCAAGGAAACACTTTTAAGAAGGAAGAAAAATTATTTTTTTTTTATGTAAAATCGTTTTTTTTTTACAAAAAAAATTCTTAAAAATCAACGAAACCACCTACAATATCGCGGTATATCTTTTTGTAAAGACAAAAATTCTTTCTGTATTTTGTTTAGTTTTTTTTAGTATACGTAAAAAAAAAAATTTACTGTAAATTAATTTTTTTTTCAACTTCAACCGATTTGAGCGAGCCAAAGACGAACGATATCTTATTTTTTTTTACATATTCTTAAACCTCAGACCCTAATACAACTTTTGAGCACTATTACATTTAAAAATAAGAGTACTAAACTAAAATCAAACCAGTAATTAGGCTATTAATTGGTGCGCTACCTTCATTTAAAAAATGAGTTAAAATTGCAACAAAAACATAATCGCATCCTCAACAATTATTGCTTTTTTATGACTTTGAGCAGATGTGCAGTGTTGGAAAAAATAATAGAAACAGATGTCGTAGCATGTTAAAGAGCTAGAACTTTATAATTAAAAGTGGGTCTATTCAAACGACATTGACTGTAGGTAAAAGTCATCTTACTGTTGTTTATTCAAGAGCAATATTACTCTTGTTATTTTGCTAATTCTTGTCTAGAATGCAAATAACTGTTAACTTTATACTTTTTGGTTGGAAAAAAAAATAGAAACAACATGAGTACGCATTTGATACGAGTCATTTCTAAGGTAGCGACGGCTTTGTTTTATTTAAATTTACTTACTAAACGTGTTATATACATTCTTTAAATATAATCTACACAATTTTTAGCGTTTTTGTGCACTGCTTTGCAACAATGGGTCGCGGTCCTCACTCCACTGAATCTGATAAAAAATTGATTCGCGAGTTAAGAAACAATGGGAAAAAAATGGACGAAATCGCGAAATTAATAAAGTGCTCCAAAAAAAAAGTATTTTCTGCTCTCCATTCTCTTCCAAAAGAGGAAACAAGAGGTAGGAAAAGAAAAACAAGTGCGCGTTTCGATAAGATTACCATTCGCGAATCCAAAAAGAATCCTTTTTGTTCATCGGAGGACATAAAAAATAAAACAAATGCAGAAGTAACAAGTCGAACAATTAGAAATCGTTTAACTGAAGCCGGTCTGAAGGCTCAAAGTCCAAGAAAGGTTCCTCTTCTAAGTAAAAAAAATATCAAACAGAGGCTTGCTTTTGCAAACAAACATCTCAACCGAGGAAACTGGAAAAATGTCCTATGGTCTGATGAAACAAAAATAAATTTATTCGGTTCCGACGGGAAAATGTTTGTTAGAAGACCAAAAGGCTCCGAGTTTGATCCTAAGTTTACCAAAAAAACAGTAAAGCATGGTGGTGGCAGCCTTATGATTTGGGGCTGTTTTTCTTCATCCGGTGTAGGACCAATTTTTTGGATAAAAAACAAAATGTATGCTGTGGACTACGTTCAGATCCTCAATGATAAAATGCTGCCATATGCTGAGGAAAACATGCCTTTGAAATGGGAATTCATGCAGGATAATGACCCCAAACATGCGTCTAAGCTAGCCAAATCATGGATCCAAGCAAAAAAAATAAGCGTTATGGATTGGCCATCACAATCCCCGGACTTAAACCCTATAGAACACCTTTGGGGTGTTTTAAAGCGCAAAATTGGAGGGTTTAAACACAAAAATCGAGACGAATTATGGAGAAATATACAGGATGCATGGTACTCCATACCAAACCAAATTTGTGAAAAGCTGGTTGGTTCAATGCATCGGAGATGCGAAGCAGTTTTAGAAAAAAAGGTGCTACAACAAAATATTAAAAAAATATTAACTATTTCACAATATGATACCTAATAAACTTACAAAAAGGGTACAAACTGATTTTGTTTCTATTTTTTTTTCCAACCAAAAAGTATAACATTAACAGTTATTTGCATTCTAGACAAGAATTAGCAAAATAACAAGAGTAATATTGCTCTTGAATAAACAACAGTAAGATGACTTTTACCTACAGTCAATGTCGTTTGAATAGACCCACTTTTAATTATAAAGTTCTAGCTCTTTAACATGCTACGACATCTGTTTCTATTATTTTTTCCAACACTGTAGGTACTAGTATTTATAAATAATTTAGGTATGTTGGTACCTTGCCAGGACAAGAAGAAACAATTAAGGCGCAAATCAAAACAACCAATAACAAAAAGAAAATATACCAAAAGAAATAGGAAGCTATGAACTAAGTTGATTTAAGTAGGTAGAGTCCACCCTTCTATCTTTCGGTATCTTTCGAGATTTTGACATGGCAAAATATTAAAATCTTCGCAAAAAGGAGTGAGATCAAACTATTAACATGAACATGAAGTTAGTTTCAATTGCTAAAATGTAGAATGTAAATGGGTCTTAATTCAAATGAGAAATTATGTATTTCTCCATAACTTGATACAGTAAAACCCGCTTAAGAGAAACGGCAAAATGTCACAGTATTTCTTTCACTTAAGCGGGTTTTTCACTTAAGCGAACCCCGCTTAAGTGAAAAATAATTTCACTTAAGCGGAGTTCGGATAAGTGAAAAAAAAAATTTCATTTAAGCGGATTTAAAAATTCCATTAAGCGGAGATTTAATGCTAGAAACAATATTGTTTTTAGCTTTTGGACTTGCCTTGAAAGAAGTTAAATAAAACAACGATTAAATAACACAAAAAATAATTTATTAAACAACGAAAACTAGCAAATTTTTGTTCTGTTCGATTCAATTTTTTTTCACTTAAGAGAGTTTTTTTCATTGAAAAATATTAAAAATTAACTGAAAATATGTTTCAGTTATCCGGTTTTTCACTTAAGCTAGTTTCACTTAAGCGGAGTGTTTTAAGGGAATTTGGTCGGAAAATACTTGGGGATGAAGAAAGTGTTTTAGGTAAGCGGGTTTTTCTCTTAAGCGGGTTTCTCTTAAGCGGGTTTTACTGTAATTAGAATCTAATCTAAAAACCAGAAGAAATATGTATACCTAATTTTAATTGAAGTATGTAAATTTTCTGGCAGGGGATTTGAACAAGGAATAAACGGGTCGGGAATACAGTTCACTAAACTCTCGAAGCCACAATAATATGTTTAAAATCCCTAAAGAGTAATTGTTTCCCAGGGGTTGCCGGATGTTGCTCAATTTTTTTCTGAAATAAATATGGTAGAAATATGTTGACAAAAGAACAAGTCAATATCCAAATGGGGTATACAAATTATCACTCGAAAGAGACATTTTAGATTTGACTTTTTCCTTATTTTTCTTGGTGTTGATTATGAAAACTCTATAAGATAAACTATTTTGTATATAGAAAATAAGTTAAGAAACAATCCATTTGAAATTTTACATAATAAAAGAGAAAGACCTCTCAAGGTAACCCTGTTTCATGTGCACTATTGGTATGTTTTAAAACTTGATTTTTTGTCATCGCCCCTTCTCTTCAGTCATCGTCATCGATCAATGCTTCAACTGGTCATAACTCTTGGAGGTGATGACGAGGAGCTGATTGATAGATTCGATGCGATGGAGCGATGGCGATGTTGATGTTGATGTCGAAGGCGATATATGTATATTTGCCCGCAGGAGTTGGGGCAGAGAGACGTCCCTGCCTCTGCTATGCTCTACCAGTTTGACATACTGCCGAAATGCACGTAGATCAAACCTCGTCCTTTATAGAAGAACTCCTCGTGTACATTTGTCATCCATTCGAAGGCAAAATGAAAGAAAATCCTGAAAATGTTTTCCTCTCCAATGTCAATTCGATTGATGTGTATGCATTTCGATTCTAAAAAGTTTGCTCAGCAGCTATAGCCCCTACAATATCTGAGTGGTTATACATAGTTGTTGATGCAGATATGCATGAGTATTGAGACTTGAATGAGTGGAATTGCAGCGAAAAAAAAGCAAAAACAAAACAAATAAAATGAAGTGAAAAATGCACTTGAATGGCTTCCTTGCTTGATTCTCTGCTACTCCGCCGAATGCTTGATGGAATGAGGGCTGAAGCAAGTGGAATGCATGATGTCTTTACCAACAAAATGTGAAATTGGTGTGGTTAAAGCTAGTTTGTTTTGTTTTGTTCCCTGAGCCTCAGATTTACTCTTTGGACACATTTCCATTTTGGCGGGCGAACATAGTGAATAAGAACCCAAAGAAAAATGGGTGAAAAACTAACCCAACCTCACATGCATTTATTGTTGCTTTTTGGAAATACTAAATTCGAATGGTGAGTGGAAGTAATGAACTCCATCTTCTCCTTGCTGAAACACCATTAACCCTTTAGAAAGCCCTACGGTGAACCCCATCATTTTTCATAGTGCGAGAGCGCAAGTGACATAATCACAAGCAACAAGCCCAAAGCCCCAAGATTGATGAGATGTCCCCACACCTAAAGATTCCCTTACAAAAAGGTCCTCTGGTGGAACACGTTTGCAGAGGCTAATAATGCGTGCGATTCGATAAACTGAAACATTCCTAAAGGAGGCAGGTAGATGTATCTATGTAGGTGTGGTGAGGGTTCGGGCTTTGAGCTTCGGGCATTATATAGACTAATCTACCCTTGTACCACATGCGACAATGTTGTACAACAATGATAAATTGAAATCCGATTGATGATCCCCCCGGGCTGGCCTATTCAAAAGTTCGGCACATAAAAAGTCAATTTTGTGTTCAGTTTTTTTTTGGTCTGGACGCCTTTTGTTTGGACTCCGTTTTAATAGAAAAAAGGTCTGCTTTATATGCGTCATTTGTTTTTTTTTGTGAATATCTGATGGAAACTACTTGGATATGTAATCACATGTAATATGACTACTGTCCTATGTCCTTTGCCAAAGGTACTAGGTACACACCAGTCTTTGGTATATTCTTCGATGAACTGATGTAAAATTAAATCCATGTGACAACCTTTGTTTTATGGCGAACCTTTTTTGCTAGCCTCTGTTTTTAGAAAAATGACCACTTTAAACATTCGGTGTTTCGATCTCTTTTTTTTGTTTTTTTTTTTTTTTGCTCGAGCTCATCGACCAAAGTTATTGCTGTAAACTTTTTGTTTATTATAATGGAAAAGAAGCCTTGAACCCTTTATGAAAACCAAGTCATTTTTATCAATGATTTACACATAAGTTTCGACTTTGTCTTTGATGGTAATTTATCAAAAATACAATACTTTATCAAGGTTTGTAATTTTTTTTTTGCTGAGAACAATAATTTAAATTTAAGTTTTAAACTAAAATAAAGCTAAGGAAGTATGGTCCAAGGAAATGGGAGATTGAAAAATGAAGCTATGCCCCAGATACTCTATAGCAGCTTAAATATTTTATATTAAAAAAAAAGTTTCTACATACATAAATTCTTGCACTTATTGGAGAGAAAAATGTTAATAAGACAAAGCAAATAATTGGTAAAACAATTAAATATAATGAACAGTCGACTCCACTTAAATCGAACAATAGTAAATTTAGCTTCTTATAACTACAAAATACACTTTGTTGAATTTTTGTTCAGTAAAAAGTACATCTCGGAGCATCGGAATCCAAAAAATTTTAAGAAAAACGGTATGTGATCTCCACCATATTTGAAAAGGATTATAACGCACTACTATATAACAGTTTTATAGGCTCAAAGAAGAAAATAGTTTTTTAAACTTTTACTAAGTATCAGTATATAAAGATTTTGTGTGCGTCAATTTATTTCGTTTTTCGTTTAAAAAATAAATACATAAGTTTACATTACAGTTCGAAGAAGGCCTAAGCCCAGCAGTTTACGATTCTGAACCAATACCTTACAATTTTCTACAGATTCGGAACGGTTAAAAACAGCACTTTTCATGACAAAGAGATACACTTGAAGGATTTGTCACTACCTCGGAAGAGGCAGTACACACCTGAAAAACATTTTTGCAGCGGCTGATAATCGAACCCAAGACTTTCTACATGACTGTCCAACTCTCTAACCCTTATTCCAAGGGGTATTGCGTTAAAAAAAACGTTTGTTTGTAAAAATTTTATCGAGTATATCTTATTCATATACAACTAAATATTTTTATAACTCAATAGAACAAAATACAAAGGTGGGTCAATAAAACAAAACAAACTAAAACAAATGGCGTCGCCACTTTAAATGTAGCATTTTTGTCAAAGAACGGATCCAAATTTTTGACAGACCTGTCAAATAGTTTTACCAAATCCACTTATGTCGCTCCTTTCAAAGGTCAAGCAATAGCTGTTAAATCATCAGCTCATGAAATATCTCGAAGATCGAAAGCTGCTTAAAGACCGGCAATACGGATTTCTCAGCAATAGAATAGTGATCTGATGGCATATCTCGCCGAAGATTGGAACAGATCTTTACATTGCTTTGAAAAAACTAAGATTATTGCGCTTGATATATCTAATGCATTTGATACGGTATCGTATGATAAGCTCACTAAACTCTGATATTTAAAGAATTGTTAAATGGGGTACACAAAATCGTGTGGAGTTTAAATCAAAATGTACCCTTTATGACATTGTCCTTGGATGGCACTTGCATCGAAGAAACCGTAAAGCTCTCAATACTCGGTATGTGTGTCAACCGCATTCTCGAGACGGCCAAAAATGCTGCTAAATACGAGTACTTAGGATTTCTATATCGATGTAAGAAATTTTTCACCTCCACTGATTCGGTTAAAATTTATAAGGCGATTATACGTCTAAAACTCGAGTGCAACTCACATTTTTGGGCAGGTGTAGCACAATCTTATCTCCATTTATTGGAGCGTTAAAACTGATAGGAAACGTAGCCTTATAAGGAATCGTTGCCATCTCTTGAAGACCGTTGGAATGCCTTATGTCTCCCCTTGATTTATCGCTTCTTTCACAACACTCCCTAGAAGTAGTCAGTTTACACAGGTGATGCCTGTTTCGCTCGTCAGTTAACCCTCGAGTCTAATTTTGGATGTAGCTTCAAATATAGAGATTCGTTTTTTACTCGCACAACACGATTATGGAATGATCTATCCGACACGGTTTTCTTTGCCATTTCAATTTGTGAGCATTCAAATTCAAACCCAATTTCCATCGACACCTCCTTTCTCTCCCTCCCTAATTTCCCCAAAGAAATTAACAATTTTTTACATATTTTGTTTCGTTATCCATTTAAGTTTTTTTCTATGCGAATTTGTTATTTTGTCTTTTTTCTTCTTTGACAGTACTTTTAAAATATGATTTTGAAATTTAATGAAGATGGGTAAGAATGTGAACATAGCGTTTTATTAGGAAACTTAGCTGCGCTGCTTATTCACCTACCAAAAAACGTTACATGCAACATAAAATAATATCTCGATCATACATTAAGCTAGCCCTAAACGATGAACATGCTCGCCAAACTTGTTCGTGCTCGCTATGTTTTTCTCGTGTAGGGGCTGGTTTGCAAGCCGCTCGATTTTGTCGTGTTCGTTGGCTTCGATGTTCGCGAGCAAACCTCATATTTTCTGTCAACGTCGCCCAGATGCCGAGTTCATATTGTGGATGAAAGATATTTGTATTTTTTTTTATATAGACGGGGTAATTTAACAAAGTTCTGCGTATGTTGTGGCATCCATTCGCAAAAATTTTTAAAATCTTATGGAGATGTTACTCTTTTAATAATTAATAAAACTCTTTTAATAATTTAACAAGATTTTACAACAACTATTGCATTTATACAGCCATTCCACTTTCTTTTCTTATTTGTTTTCTTTTCTTTTACATACATAAATCAAGATAAGAGTAACAACTTGCCCTTCTTTATGTTCACCATATGTTCGCCGTGTAGGGTATAACGTAAACGAACAAGTTCGGCGAGAATGTTCATCGTTTATGGCTAGCTTTAGGCTGTCTATGAACTGTCATATTAAATTTCGTGTGGTATTTTTTGATATTGCACGTCGAAAAAAAATAAGTAAAACAAAATTATTAGATAAGAAAGCCAAACAGAAGCTCTATAATAATTTGTAATTGAAAAACAAAAGCAATGCTGCAATAGAATAGACTCTAAGGCCCCATTTCGTTCTTCATTCGCTGTACGTTGTTCGCTCTTCTCTGAACAACGAAGAAGCATTTACATTAATTCGGCTTTTTTTCAGTCCGTTCTTATAACAAAATGTATAAGAACACATTGTTGGCAGTGGCGGCACTATTAATAGTTGAAAAATGAAAGAAAAGAAGTTCTTGTTAGACGAATGGTTGGCTGTTGAAAATAAACATTTATCGCATACAAATCTTGTTTTATTTGCTAAACTAGCGCTAGAAATGATTAAAGTATCGTGCTTTTTGCATGTTTCTCTGATTACGAGTATTATCTGTTATTATTCGTACTAGAACGATAAACTCATTAACAAAATATTTTATTTATTTACCTACATATATGAGCCCCAATTGATAATGAAGCATTCTGATGCTCCATCCACTAATAAAAATATTCAAAAATGTCCTTACGAGTTGCACGGCTCTGCAATGTTCATTTAAACAGTTTTCGCATTTAAACAAACAAACCTGTTCGGGTAATAACGAACAACGAATGCCGAAATTTCCGATCTCCTTTAAATTTGCACATTCTTCATTCGTTCTTTGTTCATTGTTCGTTTTTATCATTTACATTCTCGTTATTCCGTATACGACCAACAACGAACAACATATACAGAGCACAAGACCGAAAGTCTAAATGCAGCTTAAGAGCCACTGGAACTTTTTTGTATCAATCAAATTTGATATTTGGATTTGGAATTCCCAATATTTAAACTTGGACAACAGGATTAGCCTAAACTTAGGATTAAATATATTTACAAATACCCTAAGGCCTAAGCTCTGAACTTCCTTAGGAACAACTTACCAAGAATATGCCCCAAAGAGGCTAAAAATGTGATAGCTAACATAAGATCAAACATAAGTTCTTATTTTGTATGTATGTATGTATTTTTTGAAGACAAACATTTCAATTAATATTAGTTTACTCATTAAATAAGTTTTGTTTAAAAAAGAATTTCTTGTTCGGTTTTAAAAAAATATATGTTTGTTCTAGCTATCGATTACACGACCACTTCGCTGGGTGCCAATATTTTTGTTTCCACCACTGTAGGCGTTGTTCTTTTTTAACTCTGAGCAGACGATAAGCATGTCCAGTACGCTTAGAGCTCTCCGATTTATTTATCAAATGCACTGGTTCAGTGCTGTCAAAGCCGTTGATCTTTTTTTGACAGCTCAGTTCCTTGCTCTTAGCTTAAAAAGAAAAAGGCCTTATGTTGGGTCATCGTGTAGATGGGTTGATAACGTCAGATGGTTTATGACGTAATGCGGAGGTCAAAATTTTAAAGTAATTGGTGAAAAATTTCAGAGATTTTGAACAAATGACATATGTATGTACCGTATATTTATAGAAGATGTATGTATACATGTGAATTTGTAATAAGCATTTTAATCACAACAAGTAGTTAATCATAAAATTCCTTGAAGCAGAATCTTACTGGAAGTATTCAACTAAGTACATAACTGTACAATGATTCTGTGAATCAACATCAACAGAAGTGATGTAACAAAACTGTCAAAAGAATGTATTGTATTTGAATTGGTTCTGTGAAATAGAGTCTTGGTTTGCTGGGAATCAATCCAGACTTCTAGATATGTATATGTACATATATTCACAACAAAATAATTCTATATAGAAATATATAATATATTGAATTATATTTAGACGTATGGAATTGAACTGAGCGAAGCTTAAAGGCAAACAGAAATCATCCAAATATAGTTTTTCGCGAAATTATTTTCAAAGTGATAAGTGGGTGATTCTACAAACAATGGAATAAAATGATACAAATTTCGGCACGACATTTTTGGATTCCAAAAGTCGTAAGAGTTGTTCTAGATAATCATTAGAACGTCCCTTTGCGTTGTTGAAAACGGCCATTTAAAAAAATAAAAAATGACGATTTTAAGGACATTTTTTGAAAAAGGATGTTCAGGGTACTAAGTTTTTTTTTAAGGGAACTGAATAAATCTTTATTTTTTTTTTCTTATTTTCTCTTGGGTACTCATTGAAATATAGAAATTAAATTTTATTATTCTTCATAAACATAAAAATTCATGGCAAATAAATATTATTTAGCATTTTATTAAGAGAATACACTTTATTATAATTAAATATTTTTTTTTCTAAGAATCAATTTAAAATAAATTATATTCTTTTTAAAAATTTTAAAAATATTTCGCAATGAAGTTCGAAGTTCAATATAACTAAAAATTTCTCAGGTTTCTGAATAAAATATCATTTGCTCATTTATTAACCAGGGGACTGAGGCCAGCGGACTGAGGTTTTTGCGCAAAAAAGGTATTAAGGTTTTACTTTAAAAAATAAAAATATATATATAATATTACAGTTTTATTAAACCTATACTATACTTCTAACAAATATGCCTTCTTACATACAAATTTGGTTTGTAAAACCTCACCAGAGGACTGATAATCTAAAGGGACTTCTTGTGCAAATGTCTTTTTCACAATACTAACATGAGAAACAGAATCGATTTGCACCACAATTTTATTGTAAGGAGATTTGGTACTTCAAATTGCCAGTGCTGGAAATTCGATCGATATCCTAGTTATTGATTTTTTCGACTGTTTCAATATGCCAGGGGACTGATACAAAAAGCGGGGGACAAAGTTTAATTATATTTTTTTGTAATAAAATAAATTACTAAAAAATATTTATCTATTTCGTAGCAAAGATGTGTTATTTTCCGTAACTTTGGTGCAATTCATCGAAGTATCTGACCTGAAATAAGAGAACGGTAATAATTTTTCTTTGCGAAAACGCACTGGGGACACGTCAGGGGACTGAGAATCAGACACTTTGAAGAATTTTTTGAGCAAGATAAAATAAGTACAACCTAATAATACTCGTATTGTTAGGCCAGGTAGATATCAACAAGATTTAATTTTATAAAAAAAAATCAGATTAAATAATTGAACGGATTTTAAAATATTTCTTGGGCCACCGAAAATTCCATCGTTTGTAGAATCACCCAAATACAAAGTGACCTTCGTACAGAAATGTTACGTGATATCACATAAATAGCTATATTAGATAACACGTGATATAATAAAAATATAGCGACTCCAAAGTCGAATTGTATTTGCCTAGTAATTGTTTACCAAAAAAGGTAATATTTGAAGACTTGAAATTGATTTAAAATCTTTAAACGTCCCCAATATGATTTTAAATTTTGATACAAAAAATCAAGGGAACTGAACAGATTGCAGATGATATACCTTTCCATGGAAAAAATCGGTTTATCAGTTTTTTTTTGAGAATTTTTGCCCTCTGGCTTAAGATTTAGAACTGTAAATAAAAGTAAAAAGCTTAAGAAGGTTAATTAACATTACTGCGTCTAATAAGAAAACTGAAAAAGATCTAATAAATAAATTCTATACAGAGAAAAAAGTTCTAGACTAACCTATGTGTCACAATAGCAGTGAAACAATAGTCGCGCAAAATAGAGCAAGACCAGCTCAGATGCAAATGCCATGTTCAAAGGAGACATACTGAAAATTATTGCTTTGGGACTAGACTTTTTTCGTTTATCACTCTGCTAAGCCTTTTGCCATGATTATGGCGTAAGCGATATTGGTCTGTGATATGTTACTTCTGTTGGTGAGTTTTCTTGCTTAGGTATTACAATACAATGACTTGTGGGATCTTCCAATTGTGTGGAAATGTGGAATACATCTAAGATTAAGCCATGCATTTCCAACCAGAGCATTAGATCGCACTCTGGTGATATCTTATGGATAACTTGGATAACTTGTGTTGACACATGTAAATTACTTCTTTGAGTGTTACAAACGTAATTTTACATTCGTCACTTCTATCACCAAACTGTAAGTGATTTCTTCAGTTACTGAGACAGTCTTAAGGTGATTGGAATTTTGCTCAGCGAAGACAGAAGCCCTCTGTTTCGGGTTGTCTGTCCAATTTCCTTCTTAAGATTTTGCTGTCGGTGCTTTCGATAAGAAGTATTCTATTGAAGCATCATTCTTCAAACTTTTAAGGAATCTACTAAGTGAATCATTTTTGAAATCACTGATTATTTTTTATAGTTCTTCTCTTTGTCAATATCAGCTCCCCTATTTTGACATTTTAATTTGGTCAGTTCAAAAAAGTTGGAATACTTTCTTCTGCAGCCTATTGCACAAGCCCTTGTAACCTTGTTTGCCAACTTGAATTTATAATATCGCATACACTCGTAAGACGGTGTGTTGGACTTTCAAATCATAAACTTGTTTATTTATTTCATTGTTATTGTTGAAAACTCCATTTTCGCATGTGATCTAATGACCCGATTTACCAAATCGTCTTTTTCTAAAATTACAAACAAAAATTATGATTTTGTTTATAAAACGCTCCATTGGGCGACTGTGTATATATTGTACCTGCATAATAATTAATTCATTGAAAAATAATTACTATCGATATATATGCATAGTTTAAACACTTTAATTAAATGCCAAAATAAAGTTAAAGTTAAATTGGAAATTTGAGCTGAATTTGAATAAAAAGGGAAATTTAAAACACATTTGCACCAAAACTTAAACAGGTATGCATATCAAACCAGCACACTCATTTAATTCAAACAACCAACGAATGTTTTGTCTAGGTAAATACTCGTATTTGTTGAGGCAGCAAAAAAATTAAAATAGCTGAATTTTGCAGTACGCAGTTTGCGTCTCTGTTTTAAACACGAAACTTTTGCCATTTATATTTAATATTTTTTTTTCGTAATTTTCAACAATCAAACAATTATAGCGAGTGCAAGGAATTATCTGTTGTTTTCATGCTGCAAGTACCATCACCAACTCCAGTGCATTATATTCACACAATAATCGCCCACGCGTCCCGGAAAAAAACCAACAACAGCTGGGGAATAAAACGGATCCAATAATTGCTCTGAATCAGTAGCAGTAGCAGTAGCTGTCGGCAAAATGTTTGCTCCTCATGGGATCTGGTTAATATGGCAGCCAATTTGGTGCAAATATCCCAGTGTTCTGCGCGGATTACCTTCTTACACCCCCGCTAATCCAAGAGCCAACAAAGACCATGGCCGCGTATCATGTGTCTGAGAGTAGGATATAGGATACACTCGCACTAGCAGTCAGCAGCATGAAGCGGAAGTCATTGCGAATGGCGCTGGCATCGTCATAACCATCGGTTTGTCAAGCCTCATTAAGTAAAACATTTTCCAGAAAGTTCGGTAATTCGGATTTCCCTTGCACGGAAATTGCGCTTAATTTGTGTTAATTGCTGAGAGCGTAATACCAATACAATTTAAATAATATTTACGCACAGGAATGCATTTGCAAAAAGTCCTGGGAATGGTGGCACGTCCGCCGCTCTTGCATTCCAGCTTCCAGCCCGCCATGCCAGGTGGCTTTTTCTGTCATCGAGAGGTTTTCCATCACACATGCGGTTGGAATCCTTTAAAACCAATTCGAATTGAACAGTTGTAGCTATTTGTTTCAATTAATTTCGCTTTAATGTCACAGGGACCGATGACGATGCGAGCGTTTCCAATCGAAAAACGAAAAACGTACATACACTCATTTATTTTGAATTCTGTGTTTTGCGACCCCAAAAATGCAGACCACACATTCGAAAGAGCCAACAGCCAAAACCACCATCAACATCACGGAATTCCCTTATTTTTTGATGACCAAAATGCCAATGCATGCTTGGGATGCTTGACGATGGCTCCGCGCTAGCTGCTACTGGCAAAGTTGCGGCGATTTGGCCAAATTGCTACATTATCAAATGGCCCGTCCCGGCTCCTGTTTGCTGTTTCATGCTGGACGAATAGGTGCATTGTTCTTTTCATTTTCATTGACGCCCGCCCGGCAACGGTCGATTGTCCACATGGATCTGTCACAGGACGGATTCCGCATTCACCAGCACATATCACCATGGCATCACATCAAAGCGTCTATTGACGTTCTGATTCCAAATATGCAATTTAAATGAAATTCTCATTTTTCCTAGTGAAGAAGGAAAACTAACTAAATATTAGGAATTTTGGGGAATTCCGAATTTAGTTAAAAACAGGAAACATCAATGATGGAAATCGAGTATTTTGATTGAACTGTAGGTTTTTGTATAAGAGAGCGCACAAAAGACTACCAGTAACATATGATTAAACACATTGCGAGCATTATGCAAATAGGCCATCGGTTTTGAAGCTCTGAAAATTAAAATAGGATGAAATAGGAAATTATCTCCTTACGAAAGGTTTTCAATTAAACGTTCATAAAATCTTAAAAAAACAAACTGCGAGTGAGATATTATTGAAATTTTGTATTTATTTAGAAGGTCCATGAATGCCATTATGTATGAAATACAACATCTTTCAAGAGTTCATATCGACTTTGCTGGGCGTCGCGCATCCGAAAAGTCACATTTTCTATAGCTCTAGCGTATGAATGGGCTGAATTTGACCAATGGCATTTATTACTTTGGTTTTCAGTGCAGTGATGATTTGTGGCTTATTGGCTCAGACCTGTGACGTAAGAAAACTCTAGAAGAAGAAGTATGACGGGGTTAAATCGTACGATTTCGGTGGCCAATTCACATCAGCTTCGCGTGAGATAACCATGTTCGGAAATGTCCATTATGGCACGGGCGCGCGCGCCGTCTTGTTGAAACAATATGTCGTCGGAGTCCATATCATCCGGCCAAAAGAATATGGTCACCATTGACCGATAGCACTTGCCGTTGAGGGTGATGGCCTGGCCAACTTTGGTCTTAAATAAGCATGGACCGATGAAGTCGCCAGTCTAAAATCCACACCAAACAGTGACATTTTAAAAAGGGTGGTCCAACAAAACGCACGATGTTAATTGTAAATAAAACAAAAAGTTTTCAGAGAATTATCTTAATATTATTATAGAAAAATCTATGACAATCATGTGTAAATTAAAATATCGACCAAATGCTCGCCACGGCTTCTGTGATGGCATACCTCTATCCGATGGTCCATATTTTCAATGACTCTGAGACATAGTTGTGGTTCAATGTCGTTAATGTGCCGAATTATCTCATCCTTTAGGTCTTGAATTGTTTTTGGCTTATCGACGTAAAATATTCTTTTAAATATTCCCAAAGAAAGAAGTCCAATGGTGCCAAATCGCATGATCGTGGCGGCCAATTAACATCGCCACGACGACGTGAGATAACACGGCCATTGAATTTCTCGGGCAAAAGAGCCATTGTTTCGTTGGCTGTGTGGCCAGTGGCACCATCCTGTGGGAAGCACATATCTTCAAGGTCCATATCCTCAATTTCTGGCCACAAGAAGTCCGTTATCATCTCGCGATAGCGAACACCATTCACTGCTTGTCCGACCTCATTTCCGAACATCGCGAACAACAGCAATGTTTTCCGCAGAACGAACTAGGCGAGCATGCACAGGTGTTTTAACATTTCCTACAGACCCGGTTTGTTGAAATTTGCGCACAATTCTACCGATTGTGGACACATTTAGTCGATTATGCTGACCCAAAAAATCATGAAGTGCACGAAATACATTTTGATTTGAACGCCCATTTTCGTAAAAGGCTTCAACAATTTTAACGCGCTGCTCAATTGTGTACCTCTAAATGGTTGAATTTGTCAAACACTAAAACAAAGAAATGTCAAATTAAGTTGGGCAAAAAACTTGACATTAAGGTGTGACTCACAATTAATATCGTGCGTTGGACTACCCTTTAGAAGCATTGTAATTTTGTCGATCTTGTGTGGATTGTGATCGTCCCCAATTCGACTATTTGGCAGAAATGGGCCTAGTCGAAATCGGGGTCAACTCGCAGAGCCCAGTTGGAAAACACGCGGCGTTGTCTATGGTTTATTAATATTTTTCGGATTAGCCGCAGTTAATATATAAATTCTTAACCCGAACGTTTCGCATCAACTTATATTTTAACTACGCGAATAATCCGAAAAATATTTATAAATTATGTCTAACAACCCCGAAAACCTTAAAAGTTAGATTGTTGTCTACGGTCATTCAATTTAATAATGAAAACAAAACATAATAAGGATGTCTGCTCTCGAGACTTGACAGATCGGAAAGTATAAGTCTGTTGTAAAGCACAAGCCTCAGCAACATATTCAAGTCTGACCTTATTGCAAGCGTAATTTCCAACCCAAACTTGACAATCGTATTGCAGAATGGGTCTAACAAATCTTTTGAAAAGAAGCTTTGGAATACGAGTAAAAAGACCAAGAATTGAATTGGCTTTATTTTATAAGTTAAGAATTGTATGAATTCAACCTTCTCATCAAAAATGAAACACGTGATAATGATATACCTTTAAGCCAATAATAAACAGAAATTAGGGAAAGCTTCCTCATACAACTCATGGTCTTACGTTTATTCAAAAAATATTTTTTTAAATTTTTGATTTTAGTAATTAACAAGTATATCAAAAAAGATTTATTTACGTTTTTCCTATATTTTACACTGAAAGCACAAAATATTAAAAATAAAATGCACGACTGGGTCTCACGAGCTTGTTCTTATGTAAAAGACTTTTTGTCAGGGGCGTATTTACCCTAGGGCTAAAAGGGCTGTAGCCTGGGGCGGCAAGGCTGCTAAGGGCGGCCATTTTATAATACTTTTTTGAAGCGAATGAACTTTCAAAACATACAAGCAAAAGAAGGCAAGCCACCCCTAACAATTGTCTAATTTACAATATTTTTGATAAACAAAAAATACAAAGATTTAAAAAAATTCGATTTTTTTAGTTTTTCAAGTATGACAATTTTTCAATGCAGTGTGTGTGCGGCTGTGAAAGAGTTCACTGTAACATGTCACTCACTTATTTCACCATTTACTATTCTTATTTTTTTAAACGATTTTTTATAATGAAAGTTCTTAAGAAAAATATTTACTGACATGTACTTATTCTTTCGAACAAATTGCAATGAGACGAAAACATTATCAAAAATAATGTTGCTTGTAGCTCTAAAAAATGGGCTAGAAAAACTTTGGCTGGATAAAGAGTACCTTTTTATTAAAAAAAAATTATAAAAATCCATCGAGCTGGATTCTAGATATAAGGTCACACACAAAAATTTATTCTTTTTATATATGTATGCCTCAATTTTTTTGTAGTTTTGGCTGACTCGTGTCCCTATATACAAATACCCTTCCCTTCGTCAATAGTTTTGAAGGACTTAAGAAACAATATAATGATTGTTTTTTGTACAATAGTTTAAAATGACGGAAAAATAAAAGGATTGGTATTATTTTAAAAACTATTCGCGCAAAATTTTAGTCTAATAAGTACGATGTTAAAACTATTTTAGTATACTCGTATTACTAGGTTACAAAGGAGGTTTTGCTAATTTTAATCAAATTTAGCATCATGCTATCTCTAACATTTTCCTAAAGTAAAAATCGTCGAATACCTATTTTATCTTTTTAGTATCGTGCTTGTACTTGTACCAATTGAAGTCCCTTGAGACAGCAATATTGTCTCAATTTTGGGGTTCTATACTCAAGCAATTCAATGTTGTATTAAAAAATTTAAGGTGTTGATACAGACGCTGAAACTAGAAAACTGAGAGAAAAACGATAATACGATGTTTTTGAAGAGATGAGAACAAGCAAAACCTCTGAAAATTACAAAATGGACCAAAAAAGAATCGTCAAGAGGAAAAAACGAGATGATGAGAGTCGCTAAGTGGAGGTTCTTTTTTGTGGTCGTACAAATTTCAAAATAAATAGGTACATTCATTCCTATTTGCTACAAATTATTGAGTGCGCTAAAGAGAAGAAATTCACCCTATGAAAAGCAATAGCAAATGGTTTTATTTTTTTTTATCTAAGCTTGACCACATGAGTGAAGAAGCAATTCGAAAAAATGCAACCACTCTTTAGAAATTATACCCGGTTGATCTTGGGGAAGATTTTCAAGAAGAGTGTGTCTTACTTAAACATTTTCTGGAGCAAAACAACACTGAAAATATTAGTTTAAGGCAGCTTCATATAAGAGAAAAAGAATTGAAGGAAGCATTTCCATATGTTGAGGTTGCTTTAAGAATATACTTGTCCGACGCACGTATTGAAACGAATAAAAACCTTTTTAAGGTCTTGCATTAGCGAAGAACGCCTTAATAGTTTAGCTTTATTAAATATAGAAGCTGAACTGACAAAAAATTTAGATAGCGAATCTATCGTTAATGAATTTTGTAATCAATATACGCACAGAACAAAAAATTGAAAACATCAAATATTATGCCTTTTTTTTATTACTTTATTTTCATTGTTCTAAAGGGCGGCAAAATTTATCAGTCCGGGGCGCCAAATCCCTAAATACGCCTCTGCTTTTGGTTGCTATTTTTGTGCGAATGCAATTTGTCAGTTGGCATTTAATAGTCGTAGAGAAATTATTAATTACAGCTTTCTATAGACGACTGTCCTTGAACGATCCCCTAAATTCTTCTTTTGGGGTACTTGAAGGCATAGCTGTACATTAACGAACCAGCCTCGATCTGTAGGACAACGAAATTTCGGAAATTACAACAGAACTAGGTAAAAAGCAAATTGTCAAAATTGGTAGTGTTTTCGAAAGAAATATTTAACTTTTCAGGCTTTATTATTTTTATAAATGACTTACCATTTCATCTATATTATTCTAAATGTCTATTATTTGCCGATGATTTAAAAAAATTTCCGCAGCATAAACTCAATTCATGATGCAGATAAGGTTCAATCTGATTAAAACAGATTTATCGATTGGTGCAAGCTTAATGGGCTGTACTTCACCATAAAAAAAATGTATCGTAGTTACATTTTCCAGAAACCAAAATCCCTCGTGTTTTGATTACACACTCGAAAACGATATTTTACAGAGATCTGATATCCAAAAAGATCTAGGGTCTATATTCGACTTCAAATTGAATTTTGCTAGTTCAAAAGCAAATTCCATGTTAGGTTTCTTAATTCGAAATTCAAAAAATTTAGAAGATCCATACACCTTAAGAACTCCTTATTCTAGTCTTGTTAGACTGCAGCTCGAGTATTGCAGCGTTTAGAAAAAGTTCAAAAAGGATTCAATAGGTTTGCTCTGTTATACGAGTACATACGTATTTGTTTCTGGAAGGTCGACTACTACAAATCTTTCAATTTTATGTAAGGAGATAACTCGTAATCTTGAGGATGGTTATCAATGTGATGTCATCTATACAGATTTTTCCAAAGCATTTGATAAAGTTAATCATGAGATCTTGATAATGAAACTTTCTGTGCTCGGATTTCATTCAAATATGTTGAAATGGTTTGAATCTTATTTAACTGGGCGTACTCAGTACGTAAAAATTGATAATTTACAATCTGATCCCATTGCTGTTACTTCTGGCGTACCTCAAGGGAGCCACTTAGGTCCACTGCTTTTTCTGCTCCTTATAAATGATAACCCGATACAGTAAAAAATTCAAGCTGTCTTATGTTCGCGGACGATATAAAATTGTTTCGTTGCATTAAGTCTCCTATTGATTGTATTTTACTTCAAAATGACCTTAACTCTTTAGCAGACTGGGTGTATCTCTAATCAGTTGTTTCTTAATGTCTCTCTCTAAATGTAATTTTTTAACTTTCCGTAGGAATTTTTCTTCTCTAAGCTTTATTTATGAAATTGATGGAATTCCATTGCAAATGGTTTTTGAAAAAAAAGATCTTGGCGTTGTCTTCGACCCCAAGCTTACTTTCTCCCTTCATATCGACTTTGTTGTGGCTAAGGCAAATTCTTTACTTGGATTCGTCACACGAAACTCTAAAGAATTTTCCGACCCATACACTCATAGAGCATTATACTATTCATACGTTAGACCTATTCTCAAGTATTGTTGTGTCATATGGAATCCGTACTATCAGAGGCGTATTTGAAGATTTGGCGCCCCGGGCTGATAAATTTTGCCGCCCTTTAGAACAATGAAAATAAAGTAATACAAAATAAAAGTAAAAACACACAAAATTCATAATATTCGATGTTTTAAAATTTTTTTTCTGTGTGTATATTGATTACAAAATTCATTAACAATAGATTCGTTATCTAAATTTTTTGTCAGTTCAGCTTCTATATTTAATGAAGCTAAACTATTAAGGCGTTCGTCGCTAATGCGAGACCTTAAATAGGTTTTTATTCGTTTCAACACGGAAAACTATCTTTCTGCACTACAATTTGTCACTGCAGTGCACAAGTATATTCTTAAAGCAACTTCAACGTATGGAAATGCTTCCCTCAATTCTTTTTCTCTCATATGAAGGTGAAGCTGCATTAAAGCCTTAAACTCATATTTTTAGTGTTGTTTTGCTCCAGAAAATGTTTAAGTAAGACACACTCTTCTTGAAAATCTTCCCCAAGATGAACCGGGTATAATTTCTGAAGAGTGGTTGCATTTTTTCGAATTGCTTCATCACTCATGTGTTTATTATTGCTTCATAGGATGAATTTCTTCTCTTCAGCGCACTCAATAAATTGGTCGCAAATAGGAATGAAGGTATTTATTTTGAAATTTTCACGACCACAAAAAAGTACCTCCCCTTTGCGACACTCATCATCTCATTTTTTCCTCTTGACCATTCTTTTTTGGTCCATTTTGTAATTTTCAGAGGTTTTGCTTTTTCCCATCTCTTCAAAAACATCAAAGTATTCTCGTTTTTCTCTCACAGACGATATGAGTGCCTCGTGGAGTCTGGACACAGTTTCAACGTCAGTATCAACAATCAACACCTTGAATTGTTTTTCATAGATTATTGAATTGCTTGAGTATAAAACCTCAAAATTGAGACAATATTGCCTTCTCAAGGGACTTCAATTGGCACAATAAACCGCTAGTTCAGTTTTCACTAAAGCTTTCTGGTGGGAATCATTTTTAATGGCATTGAGAGCAGTGGCGTAGCGTACCATCTCGACGCCCGGGGCGGGAGACCCATTTTGCCGCCCCCATTCAATACTAAATTAAAATTAAATTTCGAGACATCATTTCACAGGCAATGAAGTATCTTTTATTGAAAGTAAAATAGAATTAGCGGTTTCATAAACGGATTTTACGAGCCTTACGAATGAGGCTCGTGAGACAAAGCTGCATCTGCGGATTCATCTCCATGCATGCGTTTTTTCCTGCGAATTGTACTCGTTTTGAGATCGATTCCGAGTTTTTTCCAAAAAGTCTTAGAAAAGTCGATTGCGGCTTGGACGAAACGGTCTCTGCTCTCCACCAGGAGAGCTTTTAAAACGCAGAGTTTCTGAGCACACTTATCCACAGTCAATCCACATTGCTGCAGGTAAATCTGTGCGTCATCTTCTTCAGGTAGCTCTGCAGCTCAAAAGCCAAGAAAAGTGAGGAAGTTGAATGACTGCATGACAGAAGACGACTGGCTCCCGATCCGTCAATTCTTCCATTACTTCAAGAACTTCCACAAAACTTATTTTTAAGCGTCTTTACAGCTTCATGTCTTTGGCAAGACGAGGTTCACTTCTTCTGCAGGCTTGTGACTAGATGCTTGAAGTATTTCTGGTGAGTCGACTGTGGTGGGACCAGAACTACTTCCAACTTCGACGGCAGGCACGTCTTCTTTTTCTGCCTGTAAAATAAGTTATGCATTCCCATGAATATTGGCCGGAAGATAATTCTAGGCCACTCACGATTGTAGATAGAGGAATCATACTTATATTGAAATCACTTCCGCTGCTGCTCGATGCCGCCGAAGACGTTAACGTAGCTTTTGAACCAGAACTAGAACTGAAATATTTCGCGTCTTCGCATCTGCTTCTTTCTTAGCCTTTTTCTTGTGGTATTCCGCGCCGCTTCCTTTAACTCTTTTCATTTTCAAAAACTAGTTCAAAGGTTGAGTGAAGTACTAAGTGCTTTTTTTTAGAAGATTCAACAGTATTTAAACTATAAACAACACAATCGAAATAACTTTCTGTGATGCGGGAGGGAGCAAAAACATTGAGCTGGCTGAGACTAGAATAACGTTTCCGTCGAATCCTAGTTATCTTATCATATCTCGTATATGCATATCATATCGAAACACTCCCTTTCAGTTTCGCGAGAGTTTCGGAACGTTTTGTTAACTTCCCATAGGGAGTTATTGTAATCGGTCCGATTTGTCAAATTGGAATTTTTGGCATTTCTCGACGTTTCAAGGTCCCTAGAGGCTATATTAATCATTTTTAGAGAGATGTCTGTGTGTGTGTGTGTACGTACGTTCGTACGTTCGTACGTTCATACGTTCGTACGTTCGTACGTTCGTACGTTCGTACGTTCGTACGTTCGTACGTTCGTACGTTCGTACGTTCGTACGTTCGTACGTTCGTACGTTCGTACGTTCGTACGTTCGTACGTTCGTACGTCCGTACGTTCTGGTACCATTTTTCGTCGTCGATATCTCAAGAACGGGTAAAGATATCGACTTCAAATAAATTTTGTTTAATAGATAATAACTTCGAAATACGCTGAAAGGGCGTTTATTAATATTCAGTGAGTAGTTTTTCACTATAACGGTTTAAAAAAAAGTAAAAATTTTGGTTAGTTTCAAATATCTCACGAAAAAATAATGCTATTAATTTAAATAAAATTTAATGTACTCATTATATGGTCATACAGATTTGGTATGAATTTGGAAAAAAATGAACATACCGTTATTTTTTAAATAAAAAAAAACTGAAAAAAAAATTTCATAACCCAGATATTCTAAAAACGGAAAACAATTTGAAACTCAAAATAATTTTATTTTACGAAAAATAATGTGTTTGACAACTGGTGAAAATTTCAAAAAAAATCAGTTTACAGTTTTTTTTTACAAAAAATAAAAAACTATATAAAATTCTATTGAAAATTGGTAAAAATTGTTTTTCGACTCAAGTTTCTCGAGAACTAGTAGTGATATTGACATCTAATTTAGTTTATTTTATACATAGTATAATTTTGTACAATTGGTAAAATGTTGACAAATATTGAATTAATAGTTTTTTTTAAATAAAAAAACTTAAAAATTCTAGTGAAAACTAGTTGAAATTGTATTTCAAGTCGAATTTCTTGGGAATGAACACCGATAGTGCCTTCTAAAGTATGTTTTTTTATACATAGATACCTTCCCGTAAGAATGTATACTAAGCGACATTTCTAAAATTGTTCAGGAAACGAAAAAAACGAAGAAAGTTCTAGTTGAAACTTAATATATAAAGCTTTCAAGACCACAAATGGGAAGTTATCAGTGTGGGTCGCACCCAGCCTCTTTTTTTAGTTTCGCGATCAGCGCGACAATACGGAATGCACTCTTACGGCCCTACTCACCGTCTACGAATTCACGAAAGCGGTCAACGACGAACCACAGATAGGGTGGCAAATTTCAAATTTACATCATTGTTGTTTGTTGACTTGTCAAACGATCTGTCTTGAAACATATGATTTCTACTCTACCTGCATCACCGGCGACATTTTGCCGCCCCCCTAGGCCTGCCGCCCGGGGCGGACCGCCCCCCCCGCCCCCCCTACGCTACGCCACTGATTGAGAGTCGATATTATTTGGTCCCAATCTCTGTTTAAGATCCTACAGGCATCGTCTCGGGCTGACCAACGGGTAAGTGACAAATTTTTTAATGTGACATTTTCGGAACCATTAAAAAATTAATTAAGAAGCTTTGCTCGCTCTGTTGATGCCGTTGATTGACTTCTATAATTTTCTATGTCAATGTTTAATGACTTAAAAGTATCCATAATTGCTTGTAACATGTCTTCTGTTTATGGTCTGTATTTGGCAGAAAGCAGTGAAATCGTTCAACGGGTTCTGCGTTCTCTTGAACATACCTTAAAATTAATAAAAGCTGGTCTACATTGCTTATAACAGAAGTCAAATCAACGCTCAACGAGAAGTATTGAGACCTTTGAAGCTGTTCCATAATCGGTTTTGTGACTCTAGCTGACATTATTTTTATAATATTTTCATAGGTGGCAAAAGACAAATATTATGTGTTTCCTTTTCCTGGATTGCCAAAACTTTGTATATGTTATGAAAGAAATGGATTAAATTTCGATATTGCCTTTAAGATCATCATGAAATTCCCGTTATGTATATATAGATCGAAAGTGATCTATCTTGACACGAAAAGAAAGAGCACGGGTTGCCAAGGATTTGATAGCTACGACGACTCCGTAGCCAAAGTTTTTCTGGCCCAATTTTTTAGAGGTGCGTAGCAACAAGTATTTTTTTTTTTTTTTTGATAATGATTTCGTTTCATTGGATTTTTTTCCAAAGAATAGGTACACGGCTGTAAATATTTTTACTATGAATTTTCATTATAAAAAATCGTTTATAAAAAATAAGAATAGTAAATGGTGAAAAAAGTGAGTGACATGTTACAGTGAACTCTCTCACAGCCGCACACTCACAGCACTGAAAAAATTGTTATGCTTGAAAAACTCAAAAAATCACATTTTTTTAAATCTTTTGTATTTTTTGTTTATCCTTCAAACATTTTTTAAATTAGACAATTGTAAGGGGCGGGCTTGTCCTCTTTTGCTTGTATGCTTTGAAAGTTCAATTGCTTCAAAAAAATATTATTAATTGGCCAATTGCTAGGGACGACTTGCTTAAATGTTTTGAAAATTCAATCGTTTCAAAAAGATATTATAAATTCCCCAATTGCGAGGGCCGGCTTGCGCCTTTTTGCTTGTGTATTTGAAAATTCAACCGCTTCCAAAGAATATCATAAATTGGCCAATCGCTAGGAAGGCTTGCGCCGCCCCTAGCAGCCTTGCCGCCCCGGACTGTAGCCCTTTTAGCCCTAGGGTAAATCCGCCCCTGCGTACTATATAATGTACTCTGATCGGATTGAAAGTATCCAAAGACGATTCACCAGAATTGCCATTCGTAGACTTAATTGCAATATTCAAATGCCTTGTTATAGTACAAGATGTAAGCTACTGGGTCTTCAAACATTAAAAACTCTTAGGAAATTCTTTGAAATTACTTTTATTCGGGATATACTTAAAAACCAGATTGATTGTTCTTTTCTCCTGTCATTTATTAAACTGTATGCTCCTGGGAGGGCTCTGCGAGTGCATAGTTTATTCTTTGTTCCTTACCATAGAGTAAACTATGGACTCAATGAACCGATTACTCGTTGTATTAAACAAGCTAATTTAATTTGTAATCATATTGATTTTACCGACAATCTAAGTCGAGATACATTCAAAAAACATGTTATCTTTATATTAACGTTCATTAATCCTGGTGGTTAGTCATTAAGTCTCAACTTATTTGTAAAGTACCGCATGCTACTTATATATATTTCAGTAGTCTATAAGATTGTATATTATTATTAATTTATTTTATATGATCTGCTTGATGAGAAATAAATAAATAAATAAATAAATAAATAAATAAATAAATAAATAAATATATTTACTAACTTTAAATGTCTCACCTCCTAAACCACTGAGTCAGAATGCATAACAATTAACTATTATGCATAGTGACAGTTTTGGTTTCACACTTATTGTGACGCAATGGCTTAGTGGGACAAGTCGACTTCCAGAATGCAACTCAGTAGGTCAAAGCTGAGTAATGCATTTTGGAAGTTAAATCAAGAAGTTCCAGGTAGGTCGCCAGAACCAGAGGAGAGTCTGATTGTAACCGCGAACGTGATTGGTTGGTTTTGTTTATTTGATCGCACACTTAACATTTTTTATATTTTATTTAATTTAAATTTGGTTCGCGAACCGGCTGCGCCAATGTTAAGTTTGCTATCAAATAAACAAAACCAACCAATCACGTTCGCGGTTACAATCAGACTCTTCTCTGGTTCTGGCGACCTACCTGGAACTTGCATATGTTTTAATGAAAATTATGATTTTAATATTGAATTTAGTTTAAATATAAATCAAGCTAAGAATTCTTTAGTTAATTTATTGTAGTATTATTGATTGTTTAAATTATTCTACTTAAAATTTTTTTTCATCCTTAAATGTAGATACATAGTCTAGGCAAAGTTTTGTAATCTTAAAAACGAATAAAGAAATAAATAAAATTGTTATATTCCATACATAATGTTAAATTGATAAAATATAAATTATAAAATTGTATTTCATTTGAAAGTTGTTAAGAAAAACCTCGACCTGGAACATAAAACGCGCCTTGTATTAATGAACTCACCCGAAAACAAAAAACTACCCTACCTTACTGCTCAAGTTTTTTCTATTTTCATTTTCTATATTTAATTTTTTAGAAAAAAAATTAATAAATTTAGAACAAAAACTGACTAACCATATGAATATTTAATAACCAAGATTTGTCTTGACTCTCAAGCATATCAAAACTCTTGTCCTAAGGTTTATTTAGATATTGTTATAATTCCCACTTTAAAAACTTTTCCTCTTGTTGCATTTCCCATTTTCAATTGACATGTACGACCACACAAAAATTATGTATAATGAGAATTGTCATATTGTTAAAATGCATGCAGTAATGTAAAACACTTTCCGATGGCTCAATTGAATGATTAATAAATCAAAACCACACGCATGTAAGAGCAGTGTGAAGTCGCTCTGGACATCCTGTCACCATGACTAGCTGTTAACAAAAAAACAGCACATATAGCTATTCTCATAAACAAAAAACACGAAAATAAAACATTGTTAAGTCTCAGAGGTATAGACAAAGTGCCTGACGCCTGCGATACGTATTGGCTCATGTTAACAAAGTGAATAACATCACTCCTGTGGTACTCACTGTACACACACACACGTACGCACATAACAATATTGTTAATCAAAACAATCATACTTTGACTATTATAATTTTTAATTGACAGCAGCAACAACAAAAAATTAAAAATTAAATATGCATGCATTATGGTATGCGTAGAGCTGTGAGGTTTAATTGTTATTAATCATTTTGAATAACGGTACTCCGTTCATAAATTTCAATTTGTCCTTGTTTCCGATAGCTTTTCGTTTCACTCTGCAGCCTGATTGTTACTTGTAGTTTATTTTTTTTTGGAGGGGGGCTTAAAAGCTGAGCGCATATTTCCCTATTATGTATTATAATATTGAGGTCTAGGACGCTAGGGAAATTAACATTTCGCCATAAGCTACCAACGATGTTGCCTTTTTAGCTGCTGCTTTTAATAAATATGATGAGTTTTACATGTAAATGTAATGCTACCGCCACGGCGTCAAACAGAAAGACAGACACACATACACGCGGCCATGGGTGAGTAATTCAGAAATTTTAATTAAAAACATATTTTTTAATGTTTACCCAACAGATTAAGGGGGGTTGTTGACTTCGGAGAAATGAAAGGTAGGAATCTGGAAACTGGAATTTGCCCAACAAGCTGCAAACCCTTTTATTTGTACGTCAGAATTCATGAGTGAGTCCATAATTTTGAATAATTTTGATTCCGCAATTTCGATATCTCTGATTCGAATGTGATGAAAATGGTAAAAATTAAAAAAGGTTTTAATCTCGGCTTGCAAATCTATTGAATCTGAGTAAGGTGTTAATCTGGAAAGGCATGGATTTTTGTTGGAATTTCTAAAAGGTTTCTCAACATTTTATAACAATCCATGTAATCATAGAGCCACAAGACTACATGTAAATAATAACCTCTGATTACCTAGTTATGTTCAACCATAGAAATGGTCTTTAATGAAACAGGCAAAATGTTAGTTCATGGCTTATCCTAATTGAGTATATTGTCCATACTAAAACATAACTTAGTTGAAGGACTGTATAAGAAACTTTATTAAGATCCGTTTTGCCGATTATGAGAAAGTCAAAAATCGAAAAATGGTCTTATGGTAGAAACTGTCAGTAATATCTTATTTTAAATTTTTTTATTAAATAAAAAAAATTAAGCTAAACAGACAACTTTTTTTTTCAAAATCCTAGGTGTCGTTTTCAAGAGAAATACGGTTTTCTAAAACGATTTTGTAACATTTGTATGGTGGTTGCTGTTACTTTAAGATACAATTAAGACTTGGTCTATCTACATTTTGCAGATAGTTTTAAAAAAAAAACTATTAATTTTCAGGTCTGAAAAAGTCGTCCATGTGGTTTTCGAATAAAAGCTTTTAACAAATTGAAAACAAATAGAAATGGCAACCACTGGCAATCTAGCCCTCTCACCTTATGACTCGACTCAATTAGTACTGAAGTGCGCCATTTTGATAACATAACTCGTTTGAACCTGTGGATGGAATCGATATGGGGAATTATAGTCACTCTCACGGAATCATCCATGCTCAAGCATTAACAAATCCGATTCAAAGATCATTCGCCCTTAGTTTGCTAGCTCTTTTTGAAATTTGTCTTAGAGCCATTTCATTGCGTTGAGAAAAGAGATCAAATCTATAATCTTCATTTTCGAATGTTTGGTAGTCTTGTCAATAAATGATTGTGCTCTAAATTCAATAGAGAAGGGCATTTGCAGAGTAAATTTATGACTGTTTCCTTTTATCAGTGGTCCCCATCCGTACACTTACAGTGAGTGTTATGAGGAATACCTGTTTTCGCTGCATGCTCTCCTATTGGTCAGTATCCGCTAAACTTAACAAAGATCTCCTGCCTGGGTCTGAATATCAGAGCAAGTGTTCAGCTTTTATAAAAGGTGGGCCACATATTCCTAGATATAATGCAGTTAGTTGAACTGCTTCACCTGCCGTTTGATTTGTAAAGAAAAAAAGGGATATAATATTTCCCTTCATAACTCCGAGCTGAATGCTCACTCTTACCGCAATTGAGATATGAAGGGCTGATCCTTGCCTGACCAGTCCGTCCACCTGTTCATTCCCACTAATGCCACTATGACCCGATACCCCAGATAAGAGTGACACTGGGGTTCATTTTCAGGCTAACTAAGTTCATTCCGACATTGATGAACCAATTTGGAAGATGTTGTACTAGAGTTAATAGCTTTAGCAACCACCGGACTGTCTGTGATATATTGTCGTATTCCTGGTTCCTGTTCTGGTTTGGATCTTGTTTGAGTGTACCTGGCAAGCTTGTTTATTAGACAGTAATTTAACTTGAAAAATATACGCAAAGTCAGATAGCTTTAAAGACCTATGTACATATTTTCAGAGGCTCTCAACTAGTTGCAGTTGCAATCGGGAAGAGGTGGTTTAAATAAAGTAAAAATCTCACGCTCCTGTGAGCACGCGTTTTTTGATTTTTTGATTCTGGGCACAATTGTAATGAAAAGTTTTAAAAATCGGTTACGAAATAGAAATTTATTAATTAAATTGGGTATTTTGTCGAAAACATGCCTTCATATCTATCTAATTATACACATTTCTGTGGTATTTATAATGGCGAACACTAAAGGGGTTTTTACTACCATGAAAATGTCTCAGACAGTAGACAGTAGAAAAATATTGAAATATTTAAGGGAAGATACCGATACTTATTGGTTTCAAAGTTTTGTATATTAAAATGGGAGGAAAAAACAGAGCTAGGGAAAGCATTCCATATTCGTGTTGTACAGCTAAAGAAAGAATCCCTAACTTGATCAGTTCGTTGGAAGTTGGGTTTAACGGTAAACTGAAGGGCATTCCCTGAAGCGCAAGGGGGGTGGCCGTGGCGCGATGGATGTGTGCTCGCCTGTGAACCTCATGATCACAGGTTAGATCCCTGCCGTCGTATATATGTCGTTTTAATTCCATTAAAAACCTTCTAAAATTGTCATCAATGGGTTGCTGGTTTACTCATTACATGTTGTTCAGGCATAACACTAACAACCACGGTTGCCACTTAAAAAAAAAATTATGTCCAAAGTTGAAAATAAAAATGACCAAATGTAGTTAAAAATGACAAAAATATAAAAAAGAACCACAGACCAATTAATTCATCGCATTTGTTGGAGCATATGTTCTAATGTATATTCTACAGCTTACACGTTATTTTTAAATTATTAAAAAAACAAAAACATAAAAAATCAGGTACAAAAATTCGAAAAGCACCTTATATACAAAACATGAATATTAACTTCTCACAGCTATTTGAAATAAGATCACGATTGCGCAAAATTTTAGTTGAATTAGTACGATGTTAAGGCCGTTTCACTCGAATTTAGCATCATACATTCTCTACCCTTTTATTAAATACTTATTTTATTTTTTTAGTATCGTGCTTACTTCATCAAAACAGGTCTGTTTGTTTAGTTCTTTGCATGAACTGCCATTACTTTAGTGTTAAGTAGCAATTTATTAAAAACAAATAGCCTTATATACTGGTTAGAAAATGTTTGAAATTAAGAAAGACATTTAGTAATCTACTTAAAAGTTAGCAAATTGTTAAGAAGTATCATCATAATACCTTATTACTAAGCTGTTTAAAATTTTGCGCGATATATTTGCTAATGAAGATCAATTATTGCCACTTAATAACTATAAAAATAAGTAATATGTTTTCACAAACGCTATTTTAAAACAAATTTTTTGCAGACCTAACACCATTACTAATTTTTTGATCTTCAGGCTCTTTGGCTAGCATTATATTATTAATGGTTACAAAATTGAGTCCAATTCTTAATTTGGTTTTTATTAAACTTAATTCCTAAAATTCTCGCGCAAAATTAACGCACAGTTTTAAGTTTTCCAGCTATCTATCATTA
This sequence comes from Philhelius festivus, assembly GCA_963931855.1. Classification (NCBI taxonomy): domain Eukaryota; kingdom Metazoa; phylum Arthropoda; class Insecta; order Diptera; family Syrphidae; genus Philhelius; species Philhelius festivus. The sequence continues at coordinate 2,403,284 of OZ007556.1, read as the reverse complement.
AATTCGCAAGTGATGGAAATTAACACATTCAGTTTTTGTGCATTCAGTGATCGTGCTGGGGTATTGTTGGTCAATTGAACACATCAATGCACTGTTTACATCATACGCTAACAAAACTGCTTTTGGTATACATTTCATTTTTAAGAACATAAAAAGTAAAAAAAAAGTTTTTTTTTTTTCAATTCGTTGAAAAAATGACCAAATGGAATAAAAAATGACCATGTGACCAAGTGAAAAAATTATGACCAGATTTGGTCATAAATGACCAAACTGGCAACCGTGCTAACAACATGTAATTGAGTTAAACTAGTATGCCCAACAAGGATGCACACGAATAAAATAATGTGAATTATAAGCGACATTAGAATAAGACACGGCATTCTCCGCTTTAGTTCAGCCGCCATCCCTGGAGATAAAATATCTGAGACAACAACCTTCAGTCTCAGAACATCGTGCCACACATCTTTCCTATCCTTCTTTCTCTTCCTTAACTTCACGCCCGCGCTGTGTTCAAACATTTAAAGGGTAATCATAATCCCTTGAGCGCGTGTAGATTATAAAAAAAAAAAAAAAAAAAAAATTACGGTGGAATTGCTTCGGGGGAGGAATACAACTGGTTTTTTTCACTAGAAAACTGTTTACCTTTTGGTAACGATAAAATATTGAAAGACAAGAAGGATCAAAATCAATTTTTTTTCTTGTCGGTCCCAGATTTATGGGAAGAATTGCTAATTTATTCCTCGAAAATTTTTCATTAAATCACAAGATTCTCCCGCTCATGGAAGATGGTTGTCATGACAAATCAGGCGATTTTGATCTATTTTCATCAGGCTTCAAAATTACAATTTCCTTAAAATCATGGATGTCTATCTTCTCGGATATGATTTCAATTAAATCAACTCATAAAATTTTTTTTTACAAAACACGGCCCAAATTCTCATTGTAAGTTTTTAGTTAAAGTTCCCCACTTTGTACAAATATGAAGAATATCATGACATGTCTGCGTCGTCAGAGCGAAAATATTGTAAAAATACTTCGGTACTGATGTGAATTCAATTTTTTCATTAACAAAAAATGGGAAAAAATGTAGCCTTCAACGTTTTAATTTACATGGCAGGATCCTTTACCTGGTCAATGTTAACTGAGTTAATTAAAAACGTCACTTGACATTGTGTCTCACTTTATGAACAGACACAAAAGTGAAAACAATAAAAAAAATGGACAATTTGTTATAAAAAATATTAACCGACTCATGTCAGAGAGTCCTGGACTTTGGACAGACCATATGTAGCTATCTTGTGTGCTTTAGCTAGACATCACTCTGGTTTGTTAAAGGACGTATTTTTGCCTGTTGGGTTTCAATATTGTCAACAGTGACAGTTAAAACAATTCAATAAATGTCTGCATCATTGTTTTAACCTCATCAGACCATCACAGTCAATGACAGGCTAATTTGTCGGCTTAATATAGGTACTTTTTAAATTTAAAAATTATACCTCAATGACTTTTCAACCCCTCATCAGCAGATCACCCCTCCGAAGGGCTTTGAATTTATTTAAATCTAATAAAATTCTTCAGAAATATAAAGTTAAGTTTTCGCGTCAGTGGCTTCTGTATACTCGTAGTAGTAAAGGTAGGTAGATACTTCAGCGTTGTTAGCGGAAGGGATAAATACCACACAATGCTTTTGTTCATTACTCATTCAAGTTGATTTACAACCTCAGTTATCTGGCAACACTGTTAAAACTTTATCTTCAGCTTTGTGCGCTCGATGGTTTTTGCTATAACAACTCTAACCCCATTTTTCTCCATCTTATTTAGCCAAGAACAACTTATAAGACCAGGGCCGGACTAATTTAAGTTAGCCTTATTGGCTCCCTTGTAGGTTTGATTCATGGTTCTTAATTTATAACCACATTCTTTTTCTGAATTTCAAGACAGTTTAAGACTTGGGTAGCTAAATTGTTGTAACTTATCATTTTTTGAATTATGTATGGAGTATGGAGCTTAACCCTTTACTCATTAGCACTATTTTCGCTTGGTTCCTTTGAGAGATGTCTTATTTACGTTTTAGATAATCCTACCCTGATCGTTGTTAACCTCTTAATTCATTAAATGCCCTCCCACTTCTTTGTTTGGAATGGCCACCATCTCCCGCACACCTTCAGCGAAACAAAGGGGATGAACAACACTAAACCAACAAAACGGAACACCTAATGTGAAGGATAACAAGCTCCTGACTCAGAGATATAGAGAGTTTCAGAGGATCCACCTCTTTACATAGAAATTCGCTGCAACTACAGTTATAAGTTCCTTTCTGCAGTAGGTTGGTTTTCGAAGTACCTATTCCCTCCCACTACACCCCTTTCGAGGATGAAATAAAAACATTCTCAGACTCAGAGCCCTTCTACAAGACCATCACCTAAATTCGCATAAGAAGTTTGCTAGGACTTTCGCGTCCAATTTGTCTGCTGGACTGGATTTCCCGCAGTTAAGCTTTAATTAAGAGAGAGCAACTGCGGCGAGTGTTGGACAAAAAATACCTGCTTTGGGTTTATGTTGCTGCTAACCAGGGAAAAAGTAAATAATTGTCCTCACGAAAATTTCAGCACTAGTTCTGGCCAAAGGCAGGGGGCCGTCATCAGGCGCTAAGATAACTGTACATTAGTTTAGATACTACAGTGTATGAGACCCCAAAATCTCCCATTCTTCTGCTGCCATCTATCGTCACGGAGGTTATTTAATTTACGCAATGGACATTTGAAACGTGTGTGAGAGCGTTTAGTAGCATCGATTGGCTTACTATGGCGGCTGATGGTGGGTTATAGCTTCCTTCTGCGTACCCTCTACCTTCCTCGCTGCCATCATCAAATCAAGGTAAATGGGTGGCGTGCGTGCCTGGGCACATTAATGGAGCGGTAACTTCATTTTTAATTATTTGGTGGTTCCTCTCAGTCTCCATTAGTTTCCGGTTGCCGCAACAATTCTGGCAGATGGGAGAGTGAAATAGGAGTTTTGGTGTTGGTGGGCGTTCGTTGGGCTGCTTTCCAATCAATTAGAATTTGGAGGATATATTTGGTTCGATTGCATGTGTGAAACAGGCCTACCTGCACGCGCAGAAGACCGTACCCCCAACTATCCATTTTGGACAAAATTGTTATAATTATTGTTATTGAGGACCGCGCGGTTACGGTAGCATTTATTACTCGTGCCTGGTGATAAATTTATGTGTAAAATTTTTGGATAGTGAATTTGATGCGAAGGCACGCACGCCGAAATTCAATTTAGCTGGGATATGTGTGTCAACAGTGGATTAGTGCGAGAGTATAGGCTTTAATTTGATATATGTATATAAATATATGTAGATACAAAAATTCTGATCATTCAATTATATCACCCCCTTGTGTATAGGGCTTACGAAAGAGGAGTTTTGGTCTTGTTTCTGTCCGAAGCCAAAGAGGGGGTCATGTGTGGCTTCAAAATTGAATTTATACAACATTTTGCTTTTATGTAGCTGCAGCTTTCGTTGCTGTCAATGAGTCCGCAAGTCCAATGTAAGGCTATGTCGCAGGACTTTTGATGGAAGTTGATGTATGTATACGAGGATGTAACGGAACAACTTTTTTTGAATTCCAATTTTATCAAGAGGGTTGTTTAATTTTATTAGGATGAAATTCGATATAGGCGAGGATTTTTTTAAACTTTGGTTGAGATAGATGTTTTTTGTCAATATTTACGTTTGTGCATTTAGTTAAATTATTAAAGGGTATATATTTCGTAGGTAAATGTAATTAGTGTATGTATGTAAAAGTATGCAACGGAAACTGACTGTGTGGTAGCTATCCAGCAAACGGAGAAGGGACAACGAACTTTGGTTCTGCTCGTGGAATGTTACGACCTTAAGCTTTCAAATAATTAATGGAGAACTTATTTAAGTATACTTATTTAACGGCTGCAAAAAAAAAATCCCCCAAATGAAATCACTCCCCAAAATGAAGAGAATAACCCCCCGATTTTTTTTCTTTTAAAATAAACCCCCAAAATTGGGAATTTATTTTATAGGTTTTTTCGTATTTCTTATTCAATGTTGGGGGATTATTTTCATGACGAATGAACACATCATAAGCGGAGCAACGGTGTTTTGTGAGCGTTTCAGAGGACCAAAAAAGGGAGTTAGAATTTTGGAAACGCACGAAACAGATTATCGAAGATTCGTGAGTGGTACATAGGACCAAAAAATTGAATTAAAATCATTCGCACCGGCATACATTTTTCGTTTGAAGGAACTATTTCATTTTCATTTTGGCGGTTATTTCATGGGGAGTTTGAATAATTTCCTACGTCCTTATTTGATATTATAGCCAACCAAAAATTGCTAAAGAGCTGTGGTGTACGGTTTGATACCGATCAGATTTTGTGATTAGGCGAAGTCTTAAATGAAACGTCTTTGATCCTATCAGTAGTGAAAGCAACGGCATTTCTAGATCAGAAGAGCACTAGAAGTATGCTGTAGGTCTATCAAAAATTAAACAATCTACATAGCTACATAAAAATACAAGATCCGAACAGAAGCTTATTGAAGAGATAAATGTGACTTTACCTTATTGTAAAGATTCGGTGTAGATAATCTGGAAGAAATAGGGGACCGAAAATCAGTCACCACATACCAATTTTTCTTTAATTTAATTTTTGTCAGGAACATCCCCATTGATTCGGCTAAATTCAAGCTAATTATTATTTTAACTTAAAATGCTAAGACTCTAGGATTTGGAAGTTTTAGAAGAACAGTTAATCCTACTATCCTACTTCCTACTAATATTATAAATGTGAATGTTACGATGTATGGATGTTTGTTACTCAATAACGCTTGAACAACTGAATGGATCTTGATAAAATTTAACACACAAGAAAGTTATAGTCTGGATTACCGTATAGGCTACTTTTTTTTATTATCAGGCATTGGGTGGTCGAAACACTCCAAAATTATTTATCTCTACTTGCTACTTCTATCTTCGTATTGCACTGAAATGTAGTACATATAAATAAGTAGTTACATTGAAATGCCATACTTTGGTGGTGCGGGCCCAGAGGAGGGGCATTGTTTGATTAATTTACCTAAGCAGTAACGATAAAAACACTGAAAAAAGTTTTTAAAAAAAATAAAACAAAAATGAAATTCTCCGAATTAAAAACAAGAAAAATTTGACAAATATTTGTGTGTCTTTGAATTTAAACTATTTTAAGGTAAGTTAAACTTTATGTGCCTACAGGTTTAACTACATACATTGTTATAGGATAGTTATGTACATACGTATGTGATTTGCTCATTGTTTGTTAGTTTTTTCAAAATATCCTTCGCTTGGCTCCATTACCTTTAAGAAAAGTACTTGATTGGATTTATTGGTTTGCTGCTTTGTTTTAATCCAGGTACATGCATTGCATACGTTAAATAAAAATAATTCGTACGCTTTCAACTTCTCATGTTGAACAGGAGATCAGTTGTGACAGTTCTTGGCTAAGCTAAACGTGTTTATTATTTCAGTGGTAAGTAGTCTTTTTCAAATAGACCTGTTCAACGATGACACACAGAAGTAAAATAAACACCCAAAAACAACATTCCGTACTTCACACAAGATTTCCATTTACGCAAGATTTCCAATGCAAGAAAAACTGAGCGAATCTACAGAAACTTTTAGACACATGATTTATTTTGAAAAACTTCAGTTGAAAAAAAAAATTTGCTTGCGGGAGTTCCCGCACGGGTACGCTAGTGTTATACAATAATCTTCCGGTAGCATACCATCAGCGGTAGGGTGAGAGGGTAGAAAAGAGTAGAGGATTTTCTAGGTTACGGAAATTGGTGTTGAAAGCGATGGAGTCGACGAATGAAGATAATATTGGTTATTTCTATTAGTTCTTCCAGTTAAGTAAGTTGAGAGTGATCTTGGCAAGGATGTAGAATCAAAGGGTATTCCCGAGAAACGTCACGAAGGGCAAATCGTGGGAAACGGCAAGAGTTCTTTCGATTCCGGAGAGTTGATATGGGGATGATCAAGGGGGCGAACAAAGGTCTTGTACAGGGATAGCGTCACGTAAAGGTTGGAGAATTCTTAGCGTAACATTTTTACAAAGCCAAGAGTTTGCATTAAAAAAAATCTCGTCAATAGTGACTGTTTGGCATTAAGACATGTTTGAGAGACCATACGGATAAACTGCCGAGATCAAGTTGAAGAAGTGTAGAATCATGTCTCAAAGAAATTGTCTTAAAAAACTTGTTATCGTCAGTATAGAGTAAGTTTATGGGAATGTTTGATAACCATTTCAATATAGTTAATAGTATAAATAAAAAGAAGAGGACCTAAGTTGCTGCTTTGTGGGATCCCTGTGGAGTAGCTAAAAAATCATTGGAGAAGGAAGATTTTAAACGATCTTTATAGCAACGGTCTTTTAGGTATGAAGAAATCCATCTCATTTTCTCGCACTGTGCTCAAACATTTTAAGGCTAGTCATAATCCCATTAGTGCGTACAAAATTATAAAAAAAAAAACCAAAATACTCGCGGTTCAAAGATTGCCCATCAGTTTACCCTTGAGACCAAATTCGGACTAATGGTTAAATTTAGGGATATCAGCAACTTCCTTTCGCTTCCCTTAGACGTAGACGTTAAAGGATATGAATATCGTAAGGTTAGTCTTTGTGGTCCTTCCTTTGAAAAAGCCATGTTTTAAGGGGATATGAGAATCTTACAGCAAAAACCTAAGATTTCATACAAAATGCTTTTAAAATTTTTGGCAATATGTGAAACGAGACGATTGCTTGCAACTTTACACTTTTGGCTGTTTTTATGTATTGAAGTTATGAAAAAGATCTTCTATATCTATATAGAGGAAGAATTATGGCGGGGAGAATATCGGGGTCAGGAAGAAACTCGTCATTAAGTTAATCTTTTCGAAATGGGTCAACGGTATGGAGAATATATGGCCCGATGTATGAAATTTTAACGGGACAATCACAGGATAGAAAAGTCTGAGAAGAGTAATACAAATTAAAATTTCAATTTATTTATAAAGGTGCACAATAAGACATAGTCTTTTATAGTACTTAAAGCAAATACAAGTTAAATCAATTAGATTGATGTTACAAATGAGTGATAAAAAGAAAAAAGTCATAATAATGAGATAGTAAAAATAATACAATAATACAAGCAAAAAATAAAATGATAATAACTAAGATATATTGAAGACAAGTATACATTTTTTTTTTGAATTACAATTTTTGAATTTCAATTTGCTGTTTGGTTCAATACTATTGAAAATTCCGAAATAGTGCTTTTTTAAATTGAATTGTTTCTATTATTTGTCTTACAGTTCCACGTAGGGAGTTCCAAAGTCTAATGCCATTAAATAATTTGATCAATGTGTTGTGAGATTCAAGGTTCGGGTATATTGCGCGGGCGAAGCTTTTCAAATAGATATGACGGTGCTTTTCTTTGAATTATTTTATGCATAAAAATGCAACATCTAGAATCCAGAAATTGCATAAGCGAACATCCTAGGACATGTTGATGATATTGAGAAACGTGGTTGAGCCTTCGCAAGCCAATAGCCATAAACATACCTAACCATATCATTAAAAGTAACTACTAGTTTTTGCATTGAGTGCGAATCAGATTTACAGTATACTACTGCAGCATAATCAATGATGTAGGCAGTAGTAAAGTTGTAACAAGTCTCAGCTTAGTATTTATAGGAGTAAGGTTTGAAAAGAGATTTAATTTTCGGAGACAGAGAGATTAATATGATCATTAGGAGAAAGGGTCCGATTAATTTTGAAGCCAAGACTCCTGACAGTATTTGCAAAAACAAGTTGGAAACACGATATAAAGACAGGTGGAAGGGTAGTAACATCAAATTTGTTTTTAGATATTGTAATTATCTGCGATTTGGAAGGATTAAGAGTTAAATCAATGCTTAAGGTCCAATTGTAAATCCTTAAAAGATCTTCATTAAATCTACAAATAAGATCCTCCAACAAATTAATTGGTCGAGAGAAATAAATTTGGACATCGTCTGCACATGACATTGAGGCACATTTGGGGGAGGTCGTTGATGAACATGCAGAACAACAAAGAGCCCAACATTGAACCTTGTGGAACACCTGCAAACAAATACTTTGAATCAGAAAAAATATCAACAGAAACTGATACTGAACGAAAATTAGTTCTACAAAATGATTAAAGAGGAGCTCATAACACAATGTAGCGGTGAGTAAGAAATAATAAGGTCACAATGGTGAAACTAGCAGAGAACGCAAAAGACGATGCAAAAACAGGAAGTTTAAAGGAACTATACAAAATAATGGAGGCAATTCCAATTACAAAAATAAAATTAAAAAAAAATAAAATAACAACAGCCATCTTGTGTTTAACACGGATCAAACTATTTTAGTTCCATAGTATAAGAGCAATTGCCGACATTTTGTGCACTGACCAATGAGAACCAGTATGCAAAGCTAATCATCATTTGTTGGAAACAAATATTAAAGCAGCTGAATGGTATTTGGATCTTGAACCAGAGGCCTGCATCTTAGGTCCAGTTGTTAAGGCTGTTTTGGAGAATGAAACCTTTCTTAGGGAATGGAAATACGGCGAGTAATTGGCAAGTAAGCGATAGCAAGAACTGCAGTAACTGGCGTTGTATCACCATTTTGTCTGATGATCCCTATGCTGAACAACGCATGGTGGTGTTCTATTTTACACAACGTTAAGCTGAAAAATTTATTAGATGTGCGACAAGGATTGAGGTAAGGAGATATTTTGTTTGTTGTTACTTGAGATTGATAATGTAATGACTGCAACGATGGAAACGAAATACAGGATTGGCTTACAAAGGAACCTATTTGATAAACTAAGCCTATTGGACAATTCTTAACATATTTGTTTCCTGACCAAACAACATTTGTGCCTTGAATATACATAATTAAAGTAACAAAGAGAAGTGGCTGCCTTAACACCTGCCAAGAAGACTACATGCTAGCCGAAGTCAACAACAGCAGGTTATTTTTAGACAGGAGATCTTAGAGGAGGTCACTTAGTTTAAATATCTTAAGAGTCACTTGATTGTTGATGGTGGAAAGCTCGTTGTGCATTTCCATTAATTTCTTCATTGGGGGCCCCTAGAAAAATATTGCTTCCCACTAAGTTACATGTACATATTTCAATCCAAAAACGTTGTTTGCTCTACACCTATGAATCGTGGAAGAGGTTCGTCAATATCTCGAGTAAAGGGAAACTGTGCACAAAAAAGTATTTCCAGTAATTATGTCTGGCTTAAGACTGGACAAACAAAAGTGGACGTAGCCATAAAACAGAGACAACGGCGATGGATTGGCCACACATTGAGGGAAACTGATGATAAAAGAGCGACACAATGGTTCGTAATGATATCCTCAAGGTGTAACAGCTTGTCGCCCTACTCCTAGACGAATAAGCCGATATGTTCCTGCCAACAGAAACTTTCGGAACACAACTTAAGAAGAAGAGGTTACGACTCATTCATGTCTTTATTTTGTGTTGCCTGCTCTTTCTATTTCTGTTGGGTTGGTGAAGCATGTAGGAGCATAAAACACAAAGTCATACTATTCATACTATTAATATCCTATGTTTCCATCATCATGTCGAATAATTTTTCTCTGGAGGGTTTTTCCATATTAAATACCACTACATCAACATCAATCATAAAATGTCCAAAATCATTTTTAATAATTGATTGTATACCTAACTCGAGTTTCTAAATCAAATAACACTCCTTTCCTTTTTTGTGTTTAATCCGATTCGGATAAGTGTGAGTGAGTTTTCGTATATGCAAACAAACTTTTATATTTCTTACTGTATGCCAAGCCTGTTTAACTAATTCCAGATTCATTTGTGTTTTGAATACAACAACATTGCAGCTCAATGATTGTGTTGAGCCAAAATATTTCCCAAGGCGACACATCAACAACGACCGGGACGACTGCTCGTACGACGCCAATGTCGACGGACGCTCAATTTTATATGTATTTCGTTTTATTTCTGACTTTTATGGAAATTTTTAGTATTTTGTTTCCGGTCACGTTGACAGCTCAACTTCCTGTTTAATATACTTTTTTCTCCCATAAACCTTCAAAACGCCCGGCAACTATAGGTAGGTTACTCACTCTGTACACCATCACCGCATCTCCCACCAAACATATTTGCTATAAATTCTGCTTTAAAAACGGAAAAGGGACAAAATCACCTCAAACACACACACATGAATGTATAGACAAATCGGAAATACTGAAAGTTTTGTTTTTATTTATTTGTATGGACTTTGCTTTGTAGCACTCCTCCGCTACGCCATCTAACTTTATTTTTTTCGATGTTTCACAACTTTTTTTCCGTTCTGCGTTTTCCAAGCGGTATTCGAGTTCGAGTATGATGATGCACACTGCAGAAGGCCGCTATTGCGGAATCACAAAAAATAATCTTTTATGAACACCAGTTTCCCGGGGAAAGTTATAAATGAACCTAAATCCACGTATGGAGTGGGGGAGCAGCCTAGAGGAATATGGCCAGGGGAGATGGAACGAATCGTGGTGCGAGTCATTTTAGCCATTTTAATCCCAGCACGGGCAAATTTCAAATTCATAAACTCCGAAACATTGCTGCAGATAGAAACAATTGCTTTCATTTGTATTACAACTGCAACTGCGGGACAATTTTCTGGAAAAGTGATGGTGGTCGGTCTCGGTGTTGGGGTGTGGATAGAGCCAAAACCAGCAGACAACAAAATTTTTGGCCCGAAAAACAAAAACAAGGCAAAATATTTTGCAATTAAATTGCTAAATTAAGCTGTCTTCATCATTCTGTCCAATGTCCAATTCATGACCCATTCCTAGAGTCGGAGTCTTGTTTTGCCCGACATGGGGAGCCTCTATAATTGAAATGCAACTGAAGTCAAGCCCTAAATTGTTGGTCTTGATGGTTTGTTGTTGAACGCAAATACCAAAAACAATAAGATGAAAAAAGTGACAGAACTCTGGTCCCAAATAAAATGTATTGGACAAAGAAAACCAATCGGGTTGGAGAGTTAAATAATTACCTTCTCTTGAAGTGGTTTCATGGTGCGACGGGGCAGCACGGCAATTGGTGGGTGTATGGACGCTGGGTTCTGGAGAAAGTTCTACTGATGAACTTTTGTATGTATGTTTATGGGACTATGGAGCCCAACCATCTCACATACATTGATTTATGGTATTGACTGACCCTTACACTCGATGATCATTAATATAAAAACGGTACCGGAAAGAGAGGCCATGTCCGTCCAAGGCCCAAGAGCCAACTCTAATCTAGTTGTTGGTCTTACAGTGCTCCCATTCGCCCACGAGTCAGGCCATGTGGAAGCCGATTGATGGAAGTCAAAGTGTCCAATGAAGTTGAACAAAGTGTTTAATTTCATGAGGCTTTGTATTGTGTGTTCCTTGGGAATCAGCCTTGAACTGAATTCAATGTAGGTTTTGTTGAATTTTAATAAAATCAGGCGAATATAGAGAAGTTTGAAATTCTCATTTTATGTGGTTCGTTTTGTTTGTGTTTGGTGTTCGAGTCCTTGGGCATTGATGCTATGTGTGGAAATGAAGAAGGAAAATTTTGAGCAAAAAGAGCCCATTGTTTCGTTGGGTTCATTTCTGAAAATGTTTTTAAATACCAACACGAAAAGCTTAAGAATATTATATTATCTTAAAGGCTAAGTGGCTGATGTGTATCGTGGTGCAAAATTGGAATACATCTTGTCGAGTCGGTAGTCATATAAATGAACAATCTAAAAGTAAGGCAATGCTCTTATAAACGTTAATAATCCTAGGAAGAAGAAAATTATTTCTGTTTAAGTGGATTTACTAAATTTAATTCAATTGGAGTTGAGGTCATTTGAACATTCAATTCAGTTAATAATCCTATTTTTGTAATAAGAGTAAATGCGTTGGACTGTCACGAAAAGTGCTACTCTTCTAATCTGTTCGGATTTGGGAGAAAATTGTAGATCACCTTAGTGGCGTAGGGGGAGCAGTCCGCCCCGGGCGGCAGGCTTAGGGAGCGGCAAAATGTCGCCGGTGATGCGGGTAGAGTAGAAGTCATATGTTTCATGACAGATCGTTTGACAAGTCAACAAACAACAATGATGTTAATTTGAAATTTGCCACCCTATCCGTAAATTCGTAAACGGTAAGTAGAGCCCTAAGAGTGCATTCCGTATTGTCGTGCGACTAGCGAAACTAAAACAAAACGTTCCGAAACTCTCGCGAAACTGAAAGGGAACGTTCCGAAACATATGATATGCATATGCGAGATATCATAAGATAACTAGGATTCGACGGAAACGTTATTCTAGTCTCAGCCAGCTAAATGTTTTTGCTCCCTCCCGCATCACAGAAAGTTATTTCGATTGTGTTGTTTATAGTTTAAATACTGTTGAATCTTCTAAAACTAAACACTTATCACTTCACTCAACCTTTGAACTAGTTTTTGGAAATGAAAAGAGTTAAAGGAAGCGGCGCGGAATACCGCAAGAAAGAAGCAGATGCGAAGAAGTCTCCAGGTACATTACTGAAATATTTCAGTTCTAGTTCTGGTTCGAAAGCTACGTTAACGTCTTCGGCGGCATCCAGCAGCAGCGGAAGTGATTCCAATGTAAGTATAATTCCTCCATCTACAATCGTGAGTGGTCTAGAATTGTCCTCCGGCAAATATTCATGGGAATGCATAACTTATTTTACAGGCAGAAGAAGAAGACGTGCCTGCTGTCGAAGTTGGAAGTCGTTCTGGTCCCACCACAGAGCAGGGTCAGGATGAAGTCGACTCACCAGAAGTACCTCAAGCATCTAGTCACAAGCCTGCAGAAGAGGTGAACCTCGTCTTCCCAAAGACATGAAGCTGTAAAGACGATTAAAAATAAGTTTACAGAAGTTCTTGAGGTACTGGAAGAATCGGAAGACGGATCGGCAGCCAGTCTTCTTCTGACAGTCATGCAGTCATTCAACTTCCTCACTTTTCTTGGCTTTTGAGCTGCATAGCTACCTGAAGAAGACGACGCACAGATTAACCTGCAGCAAAGAAGACTGAGTGTTGATAAGTGTGCTCAGAAACTCTGCGTTTTAAAAGCTCTCCTAGTGGAGAGCATAGACGTAGACTTTTCTAAGACTCTCTGTGAAAAACTCGGAATCGAACTCAAAACGAGAAGAATTCGCAGGAAAAACCGCATGCATGGCGATGAATCCGCAGATGCAGCTTTGTCTCACGAGCCTCTTTCGTAAGGCCCACAGAATCCGTTTATGAAACCGCTGATCCTATTTTACCTTCAATAAAAGATACCTCATTGCCTGTGAAATGATGTCTCGAAATTTAATTTTAATTTAGTATTGAATGGGGGCGGCAAAATGGGTCTCCCGGCCTGGGTGCCGTCGTGCCGAGATGGCACGCTACGTCACTAGATCACCTCCATTCCTGCCTACTAGCTTAACAAAAGTGCCCAAAAAAAACCAAACGATAAATGATAGACAAATCTGCAGAAGTCTTTTTGTTTGAATCTTAGACCCTTTTTCTCTTTTGGAAGAAAATCTATACTTTTATCTGCTTTACTTCTTTAACATTTGGTCCATAATCCTATGTTACAAGAGCGTCAACAGAATAATAAGATAAAAACCAACCATATCGAAAATTTTAGTCTTTAGCAACGAAGGAGTGACATAAGCTAGAAAAAGGTGGAAGCTTTGACTACCTGTTTCGAAGTAAACTTACCGTTCATCCCACCTGTTGATTAAGTCTTCCTAGGCGAGATTGCAGCATCCACATAGCAGACCTGGCCGTCTAACTTAGATGGATGAATGTTCATCGACATCAATGCTGATCCAGCGAGTGATTTAGTCGACAGCCGAATCCCCAGAAAAGACAGCTGATAAGTATTATGAACACCAAGAAAGTTAGATTAGTCGGAGAATGACGTCACGAGTACGACTTCAATTCTAAAGTAGAATTGTTTGGCCAGCACGAACTCTCCATGAAACGATAATGGCTTTCATCTAATGGACTTTACGTGAGTTCATTATAACGGTACTTAGTATTACTATAGATTTCCAGACGGTCAAAGCACCAAATAAAATCGATCATTTGGTAATCGTGCCTTAATATCTCAATATCTCACAATTTTAGACATCCATACTTTTCGAGATTGACTGCTGAACGAAAAGAAATTGCGAAGCGACCTGAAGAAAAAATACAACTTTGGGCTCCTAAGGCTATATGGTATTACCAAACCGAAAAGATTTCCACTGTGCATTCACCGCTAACAATAAGTGACGCCAGTATCCTGATATCATCAAAGAGGGGTCGGAAGAGGCTATAATAAATTAGTTCAGCTGAAAAAAGTCGCAGAAAGTACAAAGCTAGGGAATCAAGGGTTTCACGATCGGAACAACACTGCTTGTTTCAGGGCCGGAAGGCTCGTCGGAGCAGCCAATGATATCGAGCCACAGGTAATATTAGATGATTTAAGTAGCATTTTCAGCAGCTACTGAATTCATCTACCTCGGAGTAAATAAACTCCACGAATGAAATCCTAGATCTGACGAAGAATCAGGTAAGAAAAAGGCTGCTGCCTTGCCTTTTCGAAGCAATCGAGTTAAAAATTTGCTCGGGGGGATAGATGCTGGAAACCCACCGTGTATTTGTATGCTTTTCTGTGGAATAAGACTAAGAAGTCGATTTTTCAAGAGAGCTATTTTTCTGAAATGCTAACATGCTCTTAAAACAGGATGAAAGGTGCTGTATACAAATTGCTTAACATTAATTTTGGTAGTGCAACAGCTCGAAGAGAACCAGGACCAAGTGACTTACAAATCCCAACCATTTCTATGTGCATTTAACAAGAATGCAGAGGATCTACAATTGTCTGCGGAACTGGTAATGAGCAGCACTTTTCATGACAAGTGATACTCTTAGACGTTTTGTCAGTTCCTCGTAAGATGCAGTACTCCGCTGAAATATTTGCTTGCAGGGCCTGAGAATCGAACCCAAGACCTTCTCCATGACAGTCCGACGTACTTACCATTATGTCAAGGCAAGGCGTACTACGAGCGAATTGCTTACTTGGGTAAATATTTGAGCTCATTAACTATTTACAATATTCTACGTTTTTAAGATTTGTTTCCAATAATTAGTTAAGAAAAAAAACTAAAGGAACTAAACGGGCCGGCAGCTTATAGGGAGTCTTAGAGGCTCTTTAGGTTTTGGAATTGCCTAAGCATATTTCGAGCTCATGGATAACCATGTATAACATAATATAGAAAATCTTACTGTAAGTGCAAACTTTGCTTCGCTTTTGAGGTCAATTTATTTCCCTCTGTTCTTAAGCTTCTTTTTACTTGCGACTTATAGGTACTATAAAGCAAGTTATGCATTCCTAAAAAAATCGAACTCGAGATTTTGATCAAAAAAATATTTTTTGAGTGTTTAAAAAAACATCTTTTTTTTGGGTAAATTTCATATGTCAAAAACGGCTCGATATTTTTTGGAAATTTATGTTTTATTCGTACAATAATAAAGACTTTAATTTGGCGTACCAAATTATTTTCTTAAAAATATTTAAGAAATTTTGTATATAAAAGCTTGTTTTCTTAAGAAACCACTACAGACTTATAATTTTTGTGCTTGCATAAGCTAATATTTGCTTGAATCACATGGCATCCTGTTTTTAGCTCCAACTGCTAAAGGAGTTGTTTTGGTTATTTAAAAAAATAATTTTATGCTTACCTATGAACAGTTTTTCTCTAGTAAAATTTAATTTTGAAATTCTTAGTCTTTTACATAAGTGCAAGTTCGTGCGACCCAGTCGTGCATTTCCGATAAGACAATTAAATCCATCGTATGTTATTTTTTCGAAATTGATAAACAGCGTGAATGATAAATGACGCGACATGCTCTAGTACGAAACCTGCCTTTCAGGATCCTGTCAGCTAAATGATTTGAGAACGGTTTTGGAACGCAGAGATTCCCGAAAGCTTTCAAGTGTGCCTTTCCGGAATAAAGAAATATTCCTTCTTTAATTGGAGGAATCTGGCATTGTGAGGGCCTTCACTTCTGTTCTCAAGAAGCGTCCTCAAATTGCAAGAATCTATTTCAATATTCTATTTCACAATAGCAACAAGTCGTCAACGTGTTATCAACCATTATCCAAGGTAGAGTTTTCGTTTCGTTTAGGCCTTTGACACTTGTAATTTAAGCCCAAAGTGGCCCAGAGACTACCACAATGTTTGATCAACATCAGTTTACTTAGGTAGTTGGGATGTTTTGAGTAGCAAGCACATTTTTAAATTATTTTTAAAACATTCCAATTTAGCTTGCCGAGGGGTTCGCTTTATATGCTCCATATAAACATCTCCATTAGGATGTATGGCATTTTGAGACATGAATCCATCAAAAATGGCATGAATTCGCTCCCAATCCAGAACTTAGCCAGGAATTTAACAAAAAAAAAGGAGTTGCGTTGTATTCCTAAATAGACTTTTCAACAGGGGAATTCGGCTTTTCAACCCACGTAATTCGAAAGAATTCCGTACTAACTGAGAATCATATAAAACTGTTATTAGAGGCGGCATCCAGTAGAATCAAATGCAACATTCAGTTGAACAGGTTTTTAGTTAAGCCTCACCGAATTTTCAAATGAATGTTAAACCATAAAAAGGGTACGAATATTGAGGGTGTTAAAATCGGTTCGAGGTTTCAAAGATAATTCTATCCGAGCTTAGCTGATGTTTTTTTATTTATTTTTTTTTTCAATCAATTTAGCAACTGTATATCTATAGCCTTTAGCAGTCAGGCCATATTCAATTAACCTTTATCGGCCTTATACATTTGGGCAACATAAAAAACTCGTATGTATGATACATTTTATTACTTAGGTCAATATTACTTATTGGATATTTTTATTTATTTTTTTTTCGCATAGGAAACGTTACAATTAACGTCAGTTGAACAAATTCACCAACCTCCAGCTACTTACATGACACAATGCCAATTATGACCAAAAAAATGTACATTAATCCTTTGGGCTTATCAACGTTACATGTAAATAAAAACAATACAAAAACAGAATAATTTTGTGAAATGACTTTTTAATAAAAATCAATATCAACCATACAATAAACATGACCATGGTGCAATTACACTTTATGTTACAATTATCGGCTTCCTAATTGAACTTTAAATACGAAGCAGTCGTTAACCACCGATTGGGATGATTTGCGACATCTGTTACAAATTAAATGCATTTTATCGCATTCGACAATGAACCCTGAACCTATATTTTATAGTAATATGTACACCCAAAACATATATAAATGCCAGGGAGTCATATAAATTTGTAACTTCCGGAACTATATTCGAGTGAAATCACCAAAGTTTAGCGAAACAAACAAGATGAGTTAACAATAATTTAGCTGAGAGGCGGAGAAAACTTGAGTTGCGTTGGAGTTGAAAGTCTTAAAGTCGACCCACACCTCTATCTCTGGACCCCAATAAACAAAACCAATAAATTCCAATACGCTTAAAGTGATTTTCCGAGCTCAATTATTCTTCTCTATGGGATAGTGCAGTCGTATTTAGGTCCGGATTGCTTGAAATATGGTTGCCAAGTAAGCTTTTTTTTACATCCTCGCTTGTGTGTAATTTTTGAAGTAAAACTTCTTTTCGGGCGATGGGGGTAAAAAAATGTATATGCATATGTATAGGCTGTCAGTGACATGTCAAAACGATATGTTATCAGTCAAAGACAGCGACATGTTTTCAAAATACAACATGTTTGTACGCTTATAGGCTAGAATCTTACAGAGGCTTTGCTTAAGGGAAAAGAGGTTTTACTTCTACCGCGTACGTCAGTACACACAACCTTGTATTTATGAGTTGGGAATTTGAACAAAATAATCTAAATTTTGCTATTTTCAGTTTGGATCAAGAAACGTGAAACCCTTTCATAACTGGCTGAACACAATGGAGACGGAGCTGCAACTGGAGCTGCAACTGGAATAGCTGTCAAAATATTCAATACACGTAAATTCAATGTTACGAACACAACACAACGCAACTGCAGTCGGTGCTGCAAGAGTTGGCGAACTTTTAACTTTTTCGTGCAGCATTTTTGACATTTCAAATTTTATATATCTGTCTGTGATTTTAAGTGTTGTTTTGTTGTATTGTGATTTCGTGGTTAAATTTTAATTAAAATAATGGACGAAAATCTTCAATTTCAGTGTCCATTTTATAGTTTCAATTACTTAAAATATTTACAATTTGCCAAAGATTCAACACCTGACCCAACAAATGACAACAAAACAATGAAAGCTGTACAGCCTCATTGTGGGCACATAAAAAAAAGTACGTACGACACTTTTTGACAGCTCTTCCAGTTGCAGCTGCAGCTCCAGTTGCAGCATTCTATTGTGTTCAGCCAGTAATGCTTCGATAAGTGGGTATCACGGGATTTTCTCTTTATTTTAATATTTCTAGTATTATTTTAAGTGGGTATTTTTAAAATTTTTGGCATTATGGTTAGTGCTTTGGAGTGTCATGCGGAAAGTCTCGAGTTTGATTCTCAGCCGCTGCAAGAAAGTTTTTTTCAGGGGTGTACTGCCTCTTGTGAGGAATTGACAAATCCTCCAAGAGTATCTCTTGTCATGTAAGGTCTTGCTCATTAGCCGTTCGGAATCGGCAGAAAATAGGTCCCCTCCGTTCCTGGTAACACGCACACAGGAATGGTTGAGAGTTGTAAGTCACTAGGTCTTGGTTCACTTCGAGCTGTTGCACCACCAAATTTATTTAATTTAATTTTTAAAACTCGCAGCTGCCTTCAGAAAAAAATTGGACTTATTTCTAATAAAAAAAGCCCTTCAACAATCTTACTAAAAAACAAACAACTTATTCTCCACCCACCTGGTAACCAGATCCTTACCTTGCTTGCATCCCTTTGCCTATGACATGTCGTAGGACACATATCGTCGTCGTTCTATGAAAACTCCCTAAGTCCATTTTTTGTTTTTTGAGATATTTGCATTTGCACTTGGAAATTAATATAAAAAAATCCAAAAATTATCAGAATAGCAAGATCTCAGGCTTCAATTGTAGAATGGGCTTGGCGTAGCCATTGTTCAATAAAAATTTTTGCAAATGGTTTATCCGAAATGAATTAAATAAGAATTGAATCACATTTTTTTTTAAATGGACTTAGGGAGTTTTCATAGAACGACGACGATATAACTTTTTCGGTGTACCATTCCGGGAACTGGGAAAAGTTTTACACTTCCATGATGGCCCAGTGCTACAGTTTATTGCTATCGTCGAACTTTTAGGGAGGGCTCACCCAATGGTGGCTGTGCGGTGCGGTCGTAGGGCCTTTTAAGTATCGACGGAGCCAGCTATATATTTACAGCGACGCAACGTCACCTCTACCGTTATCCTGCCACCGCACATATATAGAGTAATGGTAGTTAATGGAGTAATAAAATTTCCCAACATACACAAACACACACCATAATAATAACACTCATAGGCTGCATCGAGGACACCTTAAACATATACAAACATGGTTACATTAGATTAACCATTTAGGCGATGAAGTGGTGGTGTTGGAGATAGTATAGGAGAAAGTTTGGCTTGCGAGACCTGGGACAAAGTTTCACCGGTGAGACGGTGAAGTTGATTTCACATCTGCGAATCTCAATGGGGCTCTACTCTTGCCAGCCTGTGTCTGTTCGAAGCTCCTTCAGTTTTACGAGCCTCATTCGGTTTATGTTTTATGTGGCATCCGCCTTCTAATAGAAAAGAATTTAACTTTCTACTTAACCAAAAAATAAATGAGAATCGGTAGGTGTGCTTGTGTGTAGTAGGTAGGTTTGTGTCTTTTGTTTGAACTTTTTACGATAACGTTACCGTAATTGACAATAACAGACCTACGTAAGTACGATAAGCGGCATTTTACAAATGCATAAGCAACACTTGCCTGTATGTGTGAGTTTGTGGTAACATAAAATTTATATTTTACGACTTTAGATGAAAATCCAGATCCAGACTCATATAGTCTCTGTTATTATCTCCCACACACCTGAATCAAATAAGTGGACTTATCTTATAGATTCATTTTAACATTATGTAGGTATACCTAACCTTTACTTTGGGATCCATGCATTGCCTGGGTTGTTAAAGGGGAATGTGGAAAAGTTTTCCATAGCTCCAGGGAAAAACAGAATAAACTTCTCTCTTACCTACATAGATGGAATTCAATTTAAGATGTCCTTGAAATGAAAGAAAAAAGGATTTGACTTAACACTATCTAAGTGGATTTTTGCTGTCGTTTACAAAACCTTTTTCATTCAATTAGACAAGTTAGAATTTATGAGCACGATTATCCCCTAGACAAAATGGATTTGCGCTTGCTTATATCATTAGGCATGAGCATGACACAGGACATTCATAAGTTGTTCTGTAAAAGGTCGGATTTATTATTGATGATATCTTTATATATTAAAGGTAAAATTTAGATAAAGTTTTTTTTTTTAATCTTGACCTAGATATTAAATACTCCTACGTTGGTTGGATGTTATTAAACGTATAGACGATTTTTCTGGAAAGAGTGCTGATAACAAGCAACGATGCAAACGGCGATGCAGCAATACCGACTGAGATTTTTGTGATATCGGATGATGTGTGTGAAATGTCCTTAATTTTACAGTTGTCATATGGATTGTTAATTTCAGTTTCTTACGCTGCCTAAAATTATCTACCGAGTCCGAATCTCTTTTCATACCAAGAGATCTTAGAAAACTAAACCTAAGACCTAAAACCCATTTTTTGCTTTTTTATTTTAAGGTTGCAGCGAATAGGATTGAACCCAGACCTTCGGAATGACAGTACCTACAACTCCCATGCACAAATCACTACGCTAAGGAGCCAACCCTGGAGAGGAAGGCGACTTCATGGCTCGTTCTCTTTAGGCCGATTGCTAAATTAAATTCTTTTGTTGCGTTGAGCTATTGCAGATTGACAAATTGTGCTCTATGTATTGACCTATGTTCAAGTTCAATTCAAGTTGCTAGACATGTGTAGAACCTCTGTGATTTTCATTTAGGAAGGTTCTTTCAAAAGACATTTAAGATTTAAGCTACGTACATAATTCCTTGTAATCGAAATTGAATGGTATGAATACTTGATTTAACTCCGAGCAAAATCCCTTATTCTATATGATGCAACGAAAACCAATTCACTCCTTCGTCATTCTCTCCTGATACAAGCAGATTCATTTGAATATAGCTCCACGGGTAATCCAGCTAATATGTGTTCCACTACGTGTTGGAACTCTCCTGAAGCACTATTTACACCGAACACCATTTTCGTTGGGCTTGAAATTATCTGTAGGGCTTATGACATTCAATTTCGTGGATCTGTTTTCTAATAACGTGTTCCTATTTTCTTTGGAGCAATAACCAAAGGAGTAGCCCCTAGTTCGTAAATTTCAGGAAAGAGTGCAAACAAACAAATTCTCGTGGTAGAAACAATTTCGAATTAGTATTTGATTGAAGCAATTTTAAGTGAGCTTACCCCACAATACAAAAAATATTCAAAGAGATTTGAAGAAATTTTGACATCTTTAACAAAGTTTTCAAGACCCATTTTGTTAGACCAGTCTTTGCCTACTAAATTACTACCGTAATGGCTATTAACACTAATTAAATGTTCCCCTTAATTACCTTATCAGCCCAAGTAAGCGCAACTTCAATTTCTCCAAGTAGCTTGAGGTGTTTGGTTTTAAAGAATGATATCTGCTCATCAGCAACTGGACTGCAATAAGAACATCCCAGCTCAGGATACCCATGCTTTTCTGTTTAGGATTGATTCATTTTACTTGATTCCCCAATTTGTTCTTTTTCGCAACTTTCGACATAATGTAGATTCGTGTATGTGAATTGTTGTAACTTGGACATGATTGAAGAATTAAAAGACCGTAGTAAAAAATGTTAGCACGAAACGTAAGTTTGTATTCGTTTACGAGTCTTCTATCTCTTTTGTGATCCATTTTGAAAATTAAATAAGCTTTCTTAAGCCCTGGCCACAATAATGAGCGGCAAGTGGCAAGCGGCAAAGCGGCAAATTGCTGAGCGGCAAAAAAAAAATTAAAACACATGAAGTTATTTGGGGGTGACCACGCAATCGTTGAGCAGCAAGCGTCATTTATGAGCGGCAGAGCGGCGCGCTCAGCTTTCAAATCTGTTCTATTATTTTACTGTAGTGCTGAGCGGCAAGGCAAAATTTTATGAAATAGAAAAAGTTGAAATCAGAGGAGTTTCAAAAAATTATTTTAAATAAATTACAATTAAAGTAATAATACTCAACTCATTCAAATAAGAACGTCTGTTTTTTTTAACCTAACCTTAGTGTTGATACAAGCCTCTGTTCAGCAGAAATTGGTCTTCTTTGTTTTGTAATTTTTGTGGAAACTTTTTCCAGCATCAAATCAAATGGGTTTATTGACATTCATAAGTATTGTCTTAAGCGATCCTCATATTTTCGCAGGTTATTATACAGGGTGTCCCCTAATTTGTGCGTAATATTTAAGGGCATCATTCTTGAGTATATTTTAAGAAAAGAATCGTTTTACAGTAAGGGCCTATCTTCAATTTTTATATCATATATCGGGGATTAAAGAAAAGGTCTATTTTGGTTTATCTCTGACTCATGTTAACGGTAATTGCGCTGTTAGTGCTAATGATAGAAAAATAGTAAAACGATACGTTTATTAAGCATTTTTTGGAGAAAATTGAGCACAAAGTCAAAGAATTGGCATGGGCAGGAAAAAAGGAGTATGGATCTGGGCCTAAACGAACATCCGTCCAGCTCTGTTTTTAGGTGCTCCACCATATTGTAATGCACAGTTTCTCGTAGATAGACTAAAAACTTTTATGTACGAGAGAATTGGTGCACATCCGTTCTTGATGATTCCGCAATTTCAGTGGTTAATCATTTAGATAGGTTGGTGTCGCTGTGCAGTTCGTTGGTAGAGTATAATCTCGGAAAATGGGATCTCGAATGCTTGAAATATGGAACGACCAAAAACTTAAATGCCAAAATCTCGAATTTCAAAGCGTTTTTACTACGAAATTTGTCTCAATATTGCTTGATCACTCCATTTTCTAAAACGGACATTCAAATTATACTTAAGAATAAGAAATGAGAATCAACAAGAACGAATCAAACAATTTGAGGAATAAAAAAAAATCAAACATAAAACACCAAAATTACAAAATTAATTTTATGAAAAATACTATTTTAAAAAATATGAATACCTATATAAAAAATACCTTTTGCAATTTCATTTTCAACTAATAACCACGAATGAGCATGAAAATAAACACAAGGGTACGGTCACTTTGTATTCCCGAGGCCGATATAAAAACGATATAAAAGACCTAATTGGGCCACGATTGGGCTGCTCTACAATGTCATTTTTTGTTTTTTTGTTTTTATAATTTACGCGCACTAAAGGGATTATGACTACCCTTAAAATGTTTTAGCACAGTGCGAGCGTTTTAGGAAATTGGGAGAGGATTTAAGAGGAGATACCGATGCACATTGGTTTTGAATGTCTGAATATTACAATGGGAGGGAAACATAGAGTCGGGTAAAGCATTCCACATTCGTGTGGTGCGGCTGAAGAAAGAATCTCTGAATTTAACTGTACGTCCGAAATTGGGCTCAAGGGTAAACTGATGGGCATTCCTTGAAGCGCGTGTATTACGGTTAAATAGTTTAAGGGGAGGAATGCAGCTGGCTATTTCACTAGAACAGTGTTTATAAAAATACCGGTAAAATAGTGAAAGACAAGAAACATTGCGACGGTGCTCGAGAGTTTCAAATATTTCTGTTATATTTGTATCACCTATCATTTTTAGAGCTCTTTTTTGAATTCTATCCAAGAGACTCAAGTGAGTTATTGGAGCACCTGCCCAAATATGGGAATTATACTCGAGCTTTGGACGAGCCTTATAGATGACAGCCAGATCAGAAGGGGTAAAAAATTTCTTGCAACGTCGAAGGAAACCTAAGCACATATTTAATAACAAAAATCCGAACTTGTTAAATAAAAAATATTAGGATTTCGACTATTTATTATATATGATGAATTTGAACTTTTAACTCGTGCTTGGAAGTGAAGAATTTAAAATAAGTTATTTTGGATTTTAGATACCAATGAAGGTAAGGTATGGAATAGTGGAGTTTAGGTTTTTTATGTCACCTTGAACCAGGACGGAGATGTCCCAATTCGTCGATAGAAATATATTCTCCAAGGACTGTTTTTCTGGATAAGCTGGTGTATTCACAAAGGAAGTAGGATGACACTCTCTACATAAGCCCGATGAGCCCATTTACTTAGGTGGGTTCCCATTGTGTTGTGGAGTTCATAGTTGGGGTCTGCCTATATTTAGTAAATATTCTGTTTTTTTCGTCAAAATGAGCACACGACCATAGATTCCTTGTAACCTGACAACTGTCGATTTTTGAACATCTGAAGTTTGTAGCCTCAAGGAAATTCTGCTTGATTCTGGCATAAGTACCGAGGGATTGGTAAGACTCCGATCAAGAGATGATATGATCCGTTTTCGGCCAATCCATCTGCCATTTCGTTCCCGTATATACGAGCATCTTTATATCCAGGGCCCATCTGAGTGTAACTGTGTTCGCTGCACTCAGAAACATCAGCAAAATCCTTCGGGCAACGATCTATATAGTGATTGAGGAAATAGCTGGCATATCAAGCACTTCTGCTTGGAATATACTGCAAAAATTTGGAAGCTTTATAGAGTTGTTATTATATTTGGGGTATCTGAGTGAGACCGTAAATACTGAAACATGATTAGCATTTATGACCTGGTTTTTATTCCTGAGTTCCCTTGTTGGCATATTTGCTATTACCCACTGCGTTAATATTTATGCGCCGTGTAACGTACTCTGTCTGAATGTCTATGTTTATGATCGAGCGGGGCGAGTGAAAGGAAACTTTTTAGGACTGCAGTTGGTGTAGTTCCAACAGCACTGGTTGTTCAAGTATTTGAATTTTAATCGTAGTTTTTCGATAGGTTTCCTTATACAACGCTGGTCACAGGACCAAGCCTACGTTAGCTTGAATTGGCCATATCAAAGCTTTGCACATCCAATGAATGAATGAATGCTCTTAAGGCTCTTTTCCCCCTTTCCTAAATATTTTTAAGCAGAGATAAGCTAGAGTTAATCTTCGTTTGATCTTACCAATTGATTTAAATTGAATTACCAAATGGAAGAAGAAAAATAATCCATCTGACCTAACTTTTAGGAAAACGCAAAAAACTGAAACTGAAAAAATGAAAATGAAAATGAAGAAGTCATTTGATGTCCTCTGGAAGAAGGAAATGAAACAGGGATTCGTTTTCTTCTTCTAACTAATGTTTTTGTTTCTCTCTTCGACCTAGCAGATGCGGCCACGTGTAGATATGACATTTGTATCACCAATTGGTGATGCAATTACAGCCGAGCCTAAGTTTCCAAAGTTCCTAGTTTTGCCTCAAAGTTGTAGGAGGGTGGTTCAATAAGTCCCTGAAAATAAAAATAAATAGAGTCGCCACTTCAAATCTTATATTAAGTTTGTCAGGAAGCATCTTATATAGAAAAATAAATTTGTTGTTGCAACTGCTCGAAGAGAACCAGGGGCCTATTGCACCAACTACAAATTAACAAATTTGTGATTTAAAAAAATTACATATGAAAAAACTCGATTTTTACAAATTTGTTAAAAAAATGCTTGTAATCACAATTTTGTAAGATGGCCCCAGGAACTAGAGACTTACAACTCTCAACCATTTGTGTGTGTGTGTGCCCTTTGGCATAATGGTTAGTGCGTTGGACTGTCATGCAGCAGGTCTTCGGCTCGATTCTCAGCCGCTGCAGAGTAGTTTTTCAGGGGTGTATTGCCTCTTTGTGGGGAATTGACAAATCCTCTAAGAGTATCACTCGTCATGAAAAGTGCTGCTCATAAGCTGTTGGGAATCGCCAGAAAATTGTAAGTCTCCTCCGTTTCTAGATATTAGAAGAATTTTTGAGTGCTCATTAAACACTATTTCTTACGAGAAATAATCATCGCGAAAACAAAGAAAAGCTTAACAAATTGTATGGGAACTCTTTGCAATAGATTGGAACCGTTCAACACTAGCTTCCGAACATGTTGGTCGCCCAACAACACCAAAAATGTTCGATAAAATCCACGGTTTATTAATGTACAATCGGCGGGTCAAGCTGCATGAGCTTACAGAGCCCACAGGCTTGTCGCGTGGATCAGTGATTTCAATTTTATATAAATATTTGGACATGTAAAATATCTTAGTCGTATAGAGTAAAGTACTGTCCAAGACGTCTCGGTTAGGGGTGTGCTTCCTTGATGATATACTTGGTCTTTTCCTCATTGATCGAAAAAGCCCATCTCCCTCGCTTCTATCCCAATACAGACACTGACAACACTCTTTATTCTTTCAAAGGAGCAGGATACGTTCTCCATCCCCAATCCCCATCCTTCACATACGGACAAGTTTGCCAAAAAGAAACCTTCAAGATTAAGATTCCTTTATAGAGAAGAGTCACTGCCGCAACTATTTCAACACTGTGGGAGATCTTCTCCATACACCTATAGGCATATCAAATGCATTTCGGAGAACCTATAAACCAAAAACCTCTTATTGTTATACCAAGTGAAGTGAGAATTACAATAGAGCCTTAACTTAATTTAATTAATTATTTCTTTAACTTTGTTGCTTATAATAGGCATTGTAAAATATTTCATTGGAAGAGATGGAACTCTTAAGGTACTAGTACGGTCTAGAACGCCAAAAAAAACGCACGATTTTTGGGAATTTTTTCTTGGAAACTTTATTTATAACATATTTTTTTTTAAATAATGAATATATGCGTCAAGAGTACAAAAAAAATTTTGTTTGTCCTAATTTCCGATTTTTGGCCGAATTAGGTATAGAGTGCGCCAACGTCGACTCATCAAAAAACACATTGTCCAATTGCCGACAGTTAATCTCCGGATCTACAGAACCGATTTTCAAAAAACTTTCCACAATAGGACAATGTATTTTTTGATGAGTCGACGTTTGCGCCCTCAATAATTCTGCCAAAATTCGAAAATTAAAAAAAAAATTGTTTGTACACTTGACGCATGTAGTCATTCTTTATTTAAAATAAAATGCACGACTGGGTCGCAGGAACTTGCTCCTATGTAATAGACTAGGAATTTTAAAAACGAATGTTATTATACTCTGTCCAACAAAAATTGTCAGCACAGGGAAGATAGGACGTTTGTCTCTCATTCTGGTTGCATTGCCATGCATAAGTGTGTCGCCTTTTAAAGCTCTCACAGGGATTCCGTAGTTTATATTATAAATCGCCGCAAATGAGAGTAAAAAACGAGCTACCGTCTGCCGATTCAAAACGACTGAAAACAATATTCAATTTACATTTTCCCACAACGCCAAGCGGTAAGATTATATGCGCGTTTTTTTTTTAAGTTGAAAAGCAATACGACAACACTCAACATACTCATCTTCTTAAAATGTGTTCTCAAAAGCTTCAAATCCCAAAAGCTCCTTAATAAAACCACTGAAAAAGCTCCTTGCTTGCAATTGAGAATGATAATGGTAACTCTGTTTTGATGTAGATAAAGAGCGCACGATCGTATTGACTGACTGTGACACTTGACACTCTTGACAGTATCTCATCTCATCAGCAGTGGGATACGACGGTCATGTTGGGGTGTACAACTTTTTGCAAAGAATTACAACAACAATTCCTTAAGAAAAGTCAGTGGCTTGCTCTTTTTTTACTGGCATTTTTCCTAACGCATTGTAGTGAGGGTGCATCAGGCGCCACTGCTTTAGAAAAAGCTCTCCCATAAGGCCTGTACTGACAATTTTTGTTGGACAGAGTATAGAGAAAACTGTTCATAAGGATAAAATGAATTTTTTTAATTCTTTTAGTACATAGTAAGAGATAAAAACAGAATGCTATGCAAATATGAATTTATGCCGGAACAAAAATTATAAGTCGTTGTAGTGGTTCCTTAAAAAAATAAGCTTTTATGTACAAAATTTTTAAAACATTTTTAAGAAAAAATCTTGGTACGCCAACCTTAAGTTTTTATTATTGTACGAATAAAAGTCTAATTTCCAAAAAAAAAATACTAAGCCGTTCTTGAGATATCGAATTTTTCAAAAAAAAAAAATAACTTTTTTTTCTAAAAATTGAAAAAATATTTTTTCTTAAGTTCTTAAATGCAATGTTTTTTAAACTTTGTAGGAGCTTCTTTATAAAAAAATTCATTAAAATCCGTTATGTAGATTTCAAATTTTTTTTATTAAATTATACATATATCGTAAAGATTAATCGAAAGAAAAAAAATTTTAGCAAAATTCTCGGAACCGTTTTCGAGAAAAATACGATTTTCGAAAACCATTTTTTTAAAATTTGTATGGAAGGTACCGTTAGTTTTAGATAAAACTAAATTTTTTTTTCTCAAATCTTGTAGATTATGTTAAGAAACTTTTATTTGTCAAGTTTGAAAAAAATCGAGCATGGGGTTTTCGAAATATGTATTGAGTTTCCAAAAAAAAATTTTGATTTTTTTTTTAAAATCAAAAAAAAATAAAAATTGAAAATTTGAATATGCAATAATATTCAAACTTTGGAGGAGCTTTGGCATAAAAAAAATTATTTAAATCAGCTGTACCGTTTTCGAGAAAATCAAAAACAAAAAAAATGGACCCAGGGGGGCTACCAAAAATAACAATTTTTTGTAAAATTTTTTCAACTATTAGCTAGTTTTAACCAAATGAAATTTTCCAATGGGACAGTATTGAGAAAAAAAAAAATATTTATAAAATTTCGAAAAAAAAATCGTATGGCAGCTACCATTATTTTTGGTCTTAAAAAAAACGTCGGGGGGGAAAAAATTAAAACCCATATCTACCAAGTTTGAAGAAAATCGGCTGAGCCGCTTAGGCTGTAGTCGAACCGACAGACAGACAGACAGACAGAATTGCGAGACCCATTTTTTTGGTCTTCGCTATCATCGTAATCTCAACTTTGATCAAAATCTCGTGTTCGATTTTTTTACGAATGCATTACTTGCCTTATAGAAAAAAATTATGTTATTACCTACCTAATAAAGTTTCCGAGAAAAAAATTACCTAAAATCGTGCGTTTTTTGGCGTTCTAGACCGTACCTTAAATCGACTTAAGGTTTAAGATCTGAATACATTTATATGCGTTATGTACATTTATTCACTTTCTAAAAACTTGATTGAAAGCTGTCTCCCATTATGAAAAAGTTGTCATATTTTCCAAGAATCATGTTAAAGTCACAGAAATCAACAACTGAACTTCAAAGTAAATATCATAAGTTATTTCACCCTCCCCTACCCCCTGCACCCAACCCACAAATACGTTATTCATATGTATATTTAAATACCTACAACAAACGGAAAGAAATAACAATTTTACTAACGTTTCACCGAACTTAAAACACTTCGTTTACACAACAATATAAGGAATAAGAGAGCACTTACCCATGTTAGCTGTCGACCCGTCGCCGCCGCCATCACCATCATACTCATAACCATTTATGCGTTCACCGTTCACAATTCTGCGGTATTTACAGACAAAATTATCAAAAGTACATTTTACCTAAAAGATTACCTGGCAGCTTTTTCTGACAAGCAAGTTTTTCCGACAGCAAAACAAAAACGAAACAACGAACGCAAAACTTCACAAGTCTGCTGAAAGAGGTGACGGGGAGGGGGCCATTCCCATCAGGCGGTATAAGAGCAAAGATAAAGAATACTTGTAACGAACTTTAATGACTTATTCCTTTATGTGTACAACATACACACGCTTAACAAACGTAATGACATCTACGGAAAAGCAATGGCGGCATAACGGCATACGGCAACAGCATTGTACGACAACACAAAACCATCTGATAAAAAAATACGGCCCATTTGTGACAGGTGCGGGGTTGGACCCGGCATCGGAATCCTGATGGCGATGGGGTTTGGGTGCGGGAGAAAACACGGGCGAGATAATAAAAGACCTACTCACTCAGATGCGCAAGAAAGTTTTGCAACCTTTTTAGTGAAATTAAATAAAATTCCTAAATCTTGCCCGGAGCATTTGCAGCAGTTGGAGCAGGAACCCAGGCGGAGCGTTGTTGTGTCCTTGTGTCGCTCGCTGCTTTTAATGTTATTTGCTGTGAATGTGATTCATGGGAAATTACGAGTTACGAGCGCGGGACAGGATTTATGTTAACTGTTTTTGTGTTGTGTCGGTTGTTGTTGTTGTTGCTGTTGTGCTTTGAAGCAAGGAAGAAATCTGTGCCGTAAACAATGGAATCAACAATCTAATTTATTTTTAATTTTTTTTTCTTTCATTTTTTTTTTATTTTCCCGTTTAAGGATGGAAAAAACCCTATTGATGGAGAAGACACAGATGGGAATCGAAGGGGATCGAGGGGTCGTCAAAGCCTCGAGAATTGAATGAGTGATTGAGTACTTTGTGAATCTGATTAGAAAAGGATATCAAGGATCAATTTTTTTGATTAGCTCGCAGAAAAAAGGGAATTTGATATTTACAGTTTAAAGGCAAAATTGGAATGCTGTTTTAAACTCATTATACATTTCGTTGAGTTTTTATTTTTTTTTTTGTTTTGCTTTTGTTTTCCGAAAACCAAAGACGAATGTTTGATGACTGGAAGTAATGAAGAATAATTATCAAAATTAACTCGAGTACCTACCTTAAATCAGTTGTCTGAAGGTTCTTCAAATCAGACGTTTGGATTTCAGTGGAAACTTGGCTCTGTTTTTACACTAAGTTCATTGAGATTGGATATTTATTTTACTGTAGTACTTATTAACGGTCATTTAAATATTCATAAAGGACGAATGTCTACATAGACAAAATGGGCAATGTGGTCATAGACAGTGCCGGATTAAGCCAGCGCGGGGCCTGTAGCAAATTCTATTAAGGGGCCCTTAGACTGTTTTAGGTTAGGTACTTATCAAGTTTATGGTATTAAATAAAACAAAACTTTTCTTGATTTAATTTGGGAAAATTTATAAATAATGCTGTTGATATCGACTTCTCGGAGTAAATCATGTTCAAAATTCATTAAAGTGAGGTGATTAAGACGTTGTTGGCTCAATTCATTTTTAACACGTTTTAATGTTGAGAAAGATCGTTCACCACTGCAGTTGGTGATCATTAGAGACAAATAAATGCGCAAAGCAATTTCAACGTTCGGGAAACAAGATTGTAAAAAGTTATTTATCAACAGCTTGTAAACCTGCATTTCCAGAGCCTCAAGATTCCTGCTGTCAATAATACCAGCCACATCATAATTGAGCATTGAAGCGAACTGCACTAATTCGTTGCTCAGACTGTCCTCCATCTGCGTAAGCACTTACTATGGTTGCAGATTTTTTCAAAATTTCTTCTGGTGGAAGAGATTTTATATGAAGGTTTTTATAATACAAATTCTACGACTGAAATAAATCAGCCAAGCAGAAGACAGCACTATTAATGGACTTATTGAATTATTGATTCAAAATAGCTTTTATGGCCTTTAGTCCACAAAAATTGGCGTTTCGTCCGAGTGATCGCACATGGACTCATCAGTTGACTGTGAGGACCTTGTCAATACGCAATTTTTATTAAATTCAGTTCATTTTACATCGATTTTTTGACAAAAATCCAATGTGAACTATATCCAACCAAGATTAAAATTGTACTCATTAAAGTTGGAATATTTTGCCAGTGGCTCAGCTTTGATTCTATATGAAGGTTTTTATAATACAAATTCTATATACTACTGAAATAAATCAGCCACTATTAATGGACTTGTTGAATTATTGATTCAAAATAGCAAAATATTCCAACGTTAATGATTACAATTTTAATCTTGGTTGGATAAAGTTCACATTGGATTTTTGTCAAAAAATCGATGTAAGATGAACTGAATTTAATAAAAATTGCGTATTGACAAGGTCCTCACAGTCAACTGATGAGTCCATGTGCGATCACCCGGACGAAACGCCAATTTTTGTGGACTGGACTAAAGGCCAAAATAGCTATTTTGAATCAGGAAGATATTTTAGCTCTCGGAATATTCCGAAAATGCCAGCAATTTTATGATAACTGTTCTGTTCCTACGTTTACCTAAAGCAGTGCGAGTACGTTATCAATGGTGACAATAAACACCTGCATTTCATACCGTTGTCCAATTTGCGTGTAGTGCGGTGCGAAACATGATTTTTAGTATGACCTGCAGATAGAAAAATAAAATTTTAGTTGATCATTTTGGTGCAAATATTTTCTTCTTAGTAATTGTAACTAAATCTAATATATAAATAATACTTTTTTATGGTCAGAAAACGTTGGTGCGCGGGGCCCCTAAATGCGCGGGGGAATGCTGATGTTACAGCCATATTTTTATGAACGCTGCTCAACGGAGATGACAAATAATGCCACTGCAGGATGGACTCCGATTTTGACGAAGGAACTTAATTTTTTTACGACACTTTCGCATAGCTAACCAAAAAAATGGAATAAAAAAAAACATTTTTTTTCAGTTTAGACATAGCGGAAAATCTACAAAAGGACTGCCTCTATGACGAAACTCGATTTACAAATGCAAACTGTTTGTCGTTTAAATGTTCACCTTGGCTTTGCTTGGTGGCGGGAGTTCTTATTTTCTATGACTTGAGGTTTAAGTGCACTGCGACCTTTAGATCCATTGTGCCCCCCTCTAGCGTTAAATGAGATTGCTTATTCTACAGCCTTTTCTGCAGATTTTCTTTCTTTGAGGAACCTAATTAGGTATAACAGGTACTTTCAGAAATTGTAGTTCACTTTCTTCCATCTGTACCTAATTGATGTGAGTGAGTGCTTCACATCTACCTAATATGTAACACTTTGGTGTTTCTTGGATGTGGTACTGGTCACTAGACCAAGAATATTAAGATGCATGTGCATTCTCTGTTTTGCAGTGAGCAATGAGGAAACCAGTCTCTGCTTAAGCCAATACATGATGTATCTCCAAAGAAGCATTTTGTGCTGCCTCAGTTTTGGAAATTCTGTGCATATTTCTGATCTTTTTGTAAGACCACAATAGCAGTGTTGGTCCTTTTATTTTTTCCAAAGAGTGTGCGAGTTCGTTTCCTGGGCTCGAAAATTCCTGCTCCTGTTCTTTGAGATGTTTTCGATTCATCAGTGTATGTATCTCTTGATGGCATTGCATACTTTGTGTGGCTCGTCTGTCTTGTTGGTCTACATGCTCCGGTATACATATCATTTAGATTAAATAGCAAGGAGTAGCTTATCATTAATATGCATCAATCTCTGTACGGCAATGCCACTTTTGTTTTGGAAGAAGTACGGGCCAAAAATTCTAGGCGACCGAAATTCGCTCCGAAAAGTTACTTTATCGGGCAGTATTTAATAATTGTGTATTTCGTATTGATTGATATCATCCCGAACCCCAAAATGTTTGTTATTAACATACAACCATTTATCCAAAAAAAACTAAGCCTAGCTAAGGATGTAATCTGCAGAGTTTCGAAAACAGCTCGTTATTCTGAATTTCTAGAAATTTGGAAAAAAAATTTTAGTTATTTTTGATCTTGATCGTTGATCCTGATACTTCAAAGTAAAAACCCAAAATGTTGTTACGGTGGTACAACCGAAAATTACAGATTCCAAATATCACTTTCTCACGAAGTTTGAAGCTTCGAGCAATTGTAAATGGTTTTCAAAATTTAAATTTGAATTAGAAACTGTGGTTGAGATATCATTGAATTTTTTTTCATTTATTTAAAAGACCATGAGTTTGAAATACAACATAATTCGAATGTCCGCCACGGGTTCGGTACATAACTGTGGCGCTTAAATCAGGCTGAATTTGGCCAATGACATAGATTATTTTGGCTTTCAGGGCAATGGTGGTTTGTAGGATCTGTGATTTAATAAAAGCCTAACGGGGCCCGATCACACAATCTCGGTGGCCAATTCACATGGTCGCCATGTTCGGAAATTGCTCGTTCAAAATGTCCATTTTGGCATAGGTTGTGTGGCATGTAGCGCTGCCTGTTGAAACCACTTGTCGTCAATGTCGATATCATGCAAATTTGGGCCAAACTAAATTGGTTATCTTATCACCGACCGATTACATTCCCCCTTGAAGGTGTAAAAGTATGAACCGATGATGCCTCCAGTTCAAAACCAACACCAACCAGTTAGTCTCTTTGGATTCATTGAAATTTGGTGGATTTCGTGTGGATTTTGATCCTCCTAAATTCGACAATTTTGCTTGTGGACAAAGCCATCCATCTAAAATCCACTGAATATGATTTTTTGATCAAAATTTGGGTCGAATTATATCTGTTTCAACGAACGCAAGATCGCCCCAGAACATGGACACGGTCTCTGAAAGTGTACAGTAGCATATGAGGGCATGTTGTTGAAGCAGGACGGATATACTTGCTACACAGCGGACCCCACGATTGACATTCTGCATGAACGATTTGAAGGTAAGGTTATCTTTAGCAGAGGTGACGTGAATTTGTCAGCAACATCATGCTAGACTTTTTCTTGTAGGGTTTCCTGGAGCCGCAGGTCTGTGCAAATAAACCACAACTGATCTATGCTCTTAAGGTGAACATAACACAGGCCATCGGATGTATGCGGAAGAGTCATTGAAAATTTGACCACTCGGAACATTTTCACTGTAAAAAGACGAGGGGATCATACATTGCATACATAATGGTATATATGAACATTTTTAATAAAAAAACTTTAGCTTTTTTAATACCTCATACACAGCTCGTTTTATTTCATTTCAACATCTGCCCGCCCTCATTGAAAAACTCTCCACAAACTCTATATACTACTGAAATAAATAAGCGAAGTAGAAGACTTATAGGGACTGTTTAATTGGACTTGCTGAACTATTAATTCCAAATTGACATAGCCCTCACTATAGTTAGCTGATAAGTCCAAGGGAGATCGATGCGCCGGGACAAAACGCCAAAAAAGGTATTAAGGATCTATGTTTAAGAAAGACAATGGCCGGGTCGGTTCAATAATAGTGATGTCGCCGCGGGAACGGTTGAGAGTTCAAGCTGCTATTGAGAACTATTGTGAATAGTCAATACATTCTATTTTGAAAATCCTCTGAAAAAATCAAATACAAGAGGCCTGAAAGGGTACATTTGAAGAAAACTGGTACATTTATTACTAATTCGGTCTATCTTCGAAAATTTGTCATATTTCGTCCACTTTCAACCCACAAATTACAAAGGCTGGCGATTGCTCAGATAAAATAGCTTTTTAAATAGCTTTAACTTTTTAGAACCTATAGGTACCTATTAAGTGTGGTTTGTAACCATTTCCAGTGAAAGTATAATTACATAATTCCAAGCACGCGCCTATCATTCTCAGCCTTAACTATAAGTAATTGCAAGGCTATCTCTGATGATTTGATAGTTTTGTACCTTCTCAATGAAACAAAAACTTACACGAAAACCTCAATAAAACCCCCTGTTGCGTTTTGTGGTGCCTACTCAGTTATTCAATAAACGATTCATACAAGCGGTTATTATGAATGTGCCTTCCTGTGGTTATTGTTATTAGCAAACAGAATGAATAGAACCCTGAATAAACAAATAAATTACTTCACCCTGACTTAACCCCTAAAAAAAAGCGTCTCCTTCTCGTCGTAGTCATCATCGACTTTCCCCCGTTGATTGCCTAATAATGACTAATTGAACTGTGGCTCGATAAGTTTATGTTCTTCCAACCGTTGGAAGGACGTAAGTCAGTCATACTCTTCTTAGCAATTTTAAACGAGTGAACAAATTATTTAAATATTTACTTGAGAGGTCCTGCATTTGTTTAATGACCAAAACGATGTCAAAGGCAAACACGGGTAATACAACTGTAACAGACTTAACTCACCCGCTAACCATACGCACATAATATACATACATATTGATTAACAACCTTGTCCTTCGCATTTGATTAATCATGAACCAGGACTAGGGTGACAACTGACCGCAATTCAAACGCTCCTTGAAGCTCTTTGCCGCACATTAATTAGGTAAAGCGCTCTTCCCAAGGCCAAAGGTAGTCTTTTCCACACAAATTATTACATCACTGAGCTTTTTACATACCTAGCTAAGCTTATAGACAATTGCTTAACTTAATAACAAATTAATGTCCTGAGGGTTAAGGGTTGGAATACAGTAACAGAGTGCATCCTTGTTTACATATTCCCTTCAAGTTTAAATCCACGAACGGTGAATTTGTTCCGAATAAATAAACCGCCACCACCACCGCCACTCTATATGGGAGAAAAAAAAAGTAAAATAAACTCAAATATTTTAGACGTGCATAATATATCCTTTTTTCTTTGCTATAGAACTATAA
This sequence comes from Philhelius festivus, assembly GCA_963931855.1. NCBI lineage: Eukaryota > Metazoa > Arthropoda > Insecta > Diptera > Syrphidae > Philhelius > Philhelius festivus. The sequence goes on along the minus strand of OZ007556.1, from coordinate 2,366,665 downwards.
TGCACGTGGAACTAGACACCATTACCGTGTGAACTGAGTGTATACTCGTATGTACCGAACCCGAGCTGTGTGCACTAAATTCATACAATTTTAACTCGCACGATATGGGCCATGGCCCAAGGACTCAATGGCAGAAAAATCAGGATCAGGAAGTGGTGAGAATAAAAATAAAGTAGGAAAAAGCTCCGAACGTAATTATGAAATAGTGAAATGCATTTAATTTCACGCAGTACAACCAACACCTGATGTAGAATGTATTTTCGTTGGCTACATACGTTTGTACAGGGTGTGCAAATTGTGCGCCACCCATCGGGCAAAAAACATAAATTAAGGCGGTGGGAGAGATTTCAAATTGGATTGCGTTTAAGGATAATTTTGTAGTGACGCCTGCCGACCGCCGCTGCCGCGCTGCACGTTGATGCTGGGTCCAGCAGCTTTCGTCGTCTTTACTTCTCTAATGCAGTTCACATGGCACCGCTTTTAGAAATCGTGTCGTTGTCGGGGTTCGGGGTTCTACTCGTCGTTCTCGTTGTCGTTCTCCCAATTGGAGCTGACTTTATGGTTTGTACCGCAGGTGAAATGTGAGAAACCTCTGCTCTGGACACCGGAGTCTCTCTGTTCGTGAAAGCATTCAGGACAGGAAAAAATAAAAGAACAGCTTTGTGTAAATGAATTCTTAATGAATGTGTGGGCAAAGACCGCGTTTATTTGGAAAGTCATGAAAAGGATTTGGCAAAAAAAAAAACACACACACGCCCACACCCACACAAAAGCAAAATCAGTAGAAATGAAATCATAGATGTGTGGCCGTGTGGAATAGATTTTTTTTGTATTTTTGGTCAAACAAACATTTGAACAGTTTTCAAATTAAACTGGATCTATATGATTTATACCCACACAAATATATAAAATAGGTGTGGGGTTGAGTATTCGAGGTTTCAGTTGTCCTTAACAATGACTTTTCTTGTGCTGAATTATTCCAACAATGTTTGCTTTTGAGTTGATCGTTGGTTTAAATTGTTTCATTTTAGAAGATTGCAATTTTCTGATTTGATGCCGAGATTGACCAAGGATACGAGTACCTCTGTTTTTGGGATCACAAAGCTAAGACAAATGAGGTTGACAAAGCGAATTTGATGGTTGAAAGTGTCTTTGTTAAGGTTCTCGTATCGTCTTTTGGCTTAGGTCTCCTTAGATCCAGCATCGAAACCCAGACCTTCCCATAAAGAAAGCTTTGAGGCAGTGGAGGGCTTACATTAACAACTTCTATGGAACGTTGGTCCTCTCATGGTCAACCGTCTCGAAAAGAGGATGGTTGATGAGTTTTCTAGAGCGAATCAAGTGGAGTTTCCAGTTTCAGTGCGACTGAACTACTTGTGGTTAACCTTGAATTGATTTGCATAATCTTGGGGCTTAAGTACATACTGCAAACTTTATATACATATATTGCATCTTAATCTAGAGATGGGTGAGTTAACTCATTCTGCAACTCTTCTTTCAGATTTGTTTCTTTGAGAAAGTGCTTACGCTCTCTTCTATCTGCTGATGTCCCACTATTCCATTGCCTTCTTCTTTGCGACTTATAGACTATAAGGCAAGTTATGCATTCTTAAAAAAAAAAACCACCTCGAGATTTTGATCAAAGTTGACATTACGATGATAGCGAAGACGAAAAAGGTGGGTCTTACAATTTTGTCTGTCTGTCTGTTCGACTACAGCCTGAAAGGCTCGGCCAATTTTCGTCAAACTTGGTAGATACCCCCACACTTTAAGACCAAAAATAACGGTACCTGCCATACGATTTTTTTCGAAATTTTATAAATAATTTTTTATCAAAAACTGTCCCACAGATTTAAAAAAAAAATTAAAATTTCATTTAGTTGAGGTTAAGTTGGAAAAAAATTTCCAAAAAATCGTTATTTATAGTACCCCATTTGGAACTATTTTTTTTGTTTTTGAAAAAACGGCACCACCGATTTTGGTAATTTTTGTATGTTAAAGCTCCCCAGCAGTTTGAATATTATCGTGTGTTCAATTTTTTAAAATAAATTTTTTGGGTTTTCAAATTTTTCTTTTTAAAACTCAATATTTCGAAAGCCCCATGCTAGATTTTTTTAATCTTGATAAATAAAAGTTTCTTATTATAATCTGCAAGATATGAGAAAAAAAAAATATTTTACCTAAAAATAACGGTACCCTCCATACAAATGTTAAAAAATGGTTTTCGAAAATCTTATTTTTCTCGAAAACGGTTCCGAGAATTTTGCTAAAATTTCTGTACTTTCGGTTAATTCTTACGATCTATAATTTAATGACAAAAATTGAAAACAAGACATTACTGACTGTACCTACAATAGAACGAATTTTTCGAATTTTGAATTTCTCATCATTGGCATAACGGATTTTAATGAAATTTTTTATAGAGAAGCTTCTAAAAAGTTTTAAAAACATTGCATTCAAGACTTAAAAAAAAATATTTTTTGAGTTTTTCGAAAAAAAAAATCCATTATTTTTTTTCAATCGCGAGTATTACGGTTGAAGGGAAGGAGCGCAACTGGCTATTTCACTAGAACACTGTTTATAAAAATATCGAGAATAGGTAGGTATACTGAAAGACGGTAAACATTGCGGTAGCGCTCGAGAAATTCTGTTATAAGGTTTGTTCGTTCAACTTTACCCATCAGGGTTGACCCACTTTTTCTTGACAACCCCCAGAGTTGTCAACAAAAACTGCGCTTTTCAGTTTTCAAAAACCACCCAAGGGCTGTCAACTATTTGACAAAAAAAAGAGGCTGGGTGCGACCCACACTGATAACTTCCCATTTGTGGTCTTGAAAACTTTATATTTAGTTTTTTCAGATAACCAAATTTTCAGCGAAACAAACTTTAGCTGTAAAATTCAAACAAACATTATTTTAAGATTGAAAAGCATTTTAATTATTCAAAGAGATTTGAAATTGAGATTGTTGATGTATATCAACTTTGTTTTGTTGATGATGAGGATACTTAGTCGCTCATTTTATGTTTTTTTTACAAAAAAAAAGGTGTTTAACTAATTTTAAACTTTTCTATTTAAAATGTTTAATTTCTTGTAATAATTACGAAGGTTGGTAGGTACATATTATATACTGAATTATAGATTTCCGTGTTTTTTAATATATCTGTGTCCTGCACCTAAGAAAACCTTGAGTAGAATTTTACATCTTTTTCATGGACAAAAAGATAAAAACATATTGTGACGTTTTCTTCAATTTTACCATAGCTATTAATGGAATTTGAATATGCGGGACTTGGGTACAACTGAACAACCTTATTCATATACGTATGTACAGTACATACATTCTTCTAAAAACAAAGTTATAATAAAATTATAAAATTATGTATTATATTATAGAAATTACTTTATTATTTCGGTTCCAAACATTTTAATTGAAAAAAATTTAAAAACGAAATATTCTAATATAAAAGATATGGTTTGGTTATTGATGGAAGGGTACTTACAAAATATATGCGCTCTAAAACTAGATATATGTCAAATATAAACCATTTATTAGAAATTGTATTATGTATAAAATTAAATAATGGCAAAGTCAATATCATTGCTCGTTCTCAAGATATTCTAGTCGAAAAACAAATATTACCACTTTTTAGTAGATTTTTTTTTATATTTTTGTTAAAACTGTCAATTCGATACTTGTCAAAATTTAACCATATGTTAATAATTGTATTATGTCGTAAGAATGTACTAAGCGACACTTTTTTCGAAAATGACTTTTTTATGAGGAAATATACTATATGTTAAGGGCCACGTTTTGGGCTGGGTTTTGCCAACCTATATTATGCAAATACAAATACAAAAATTTATCAACTGCTATGTTTTCTCATGCCCCCTGAAATTTGTATTATCCGCCAAAAAAATTATGCTAAGCGACATTAATAAAGATCTCATTGTCGTGAACAACAAAAAATTTTGTTAGATGTCACTTAGTTTAACCAAAATTGTCTCTTAGCACACTATGATTCAACTAGAACTTTCTTCGGTTTTTTTCGTTTCCTGAACAATTTTAGAAATGTCACTTTAGTATACATTCTTACGGGAAGGTATCGATGTATAAAACAACATACTTTAGAAGGCACTATCGGTGTTCATTCCCAAGAAATTCGGCTTGAAATACAATTTTAACTAGTTTTCACTAGAATTTTTAATAGTTTTTTTATTTAAAAAAAAAAACTATTAATTCAATATTTGTCAACATTTTACCAATTGTACAAAATTATACTATGTATAAAATAAACTATCAATATCACTACTAGTTCTCGAGAAATTTGAGTCGAAAAACAATTTTTACCAATTTTCAATAGAATTTTATATAGTTTTTTTGTTTTTTGTAAAAAAACTGTAAACTGATTTTTTTTGAAATTTTCACCAGTTGTCAAACACATTATTTTTCGTAAAATAAAATTATTTTGAGTTTCAAATTGTTTTCCGTTCTTAGGATATCTGGGTTATGAAATTTTTTTTTCAGTTATTTTTATTTAAAAAATTAACGGTATGCTCATTTTTTTCCAAATTTATACCAAATCTGTATGACCTCATAATGAGTACATTAAATTTTATTTGAAATCAGTAGCATTATTTTTTCGTGAGATATTTGAAACTAACCAAAATTTTTACTTTTTTCTTCAACCGTTATAGTGAAAAAACTACTCACTGAATTTTAATAATCGCCCTTTCAGCCTCTTTCGAAGTTATTATCTATTAAACAAAATTTATTTGAAGTCGATATCTTTACTCGTTCTTGAGATATCGACGACGAAAAATGGTACCAGAACGTACGGACGTATACGAACGTACGCACGTACGAACGTACGTATACACACACACACAGACATCTCTCTAAAAATGATTGATAAAGCCTCTAGGGACATTGAAACGTCGAGAAATGTCAAAAATTACAATTTGACAAATCGGACCGATTACAATAACTCCCTATGGGAAGTTAATAATTCTGTGCTCTGATAAAACTTTAAATTTATTATAAATTAGTTTTAAAAATGAATGAAAACAATTTTGCGTTGTTGCTAAATGTTTCATCTGATGAGTACACCAAACATTTAATTGCAAACACAAGCAATAACATGCAACATGCGAATCGCCAAACGACAACAAAAGAAATACATATGAAATCTCGTATGACTTTTGACAGTTTGATCGTTACCTCAACTCGCCCCAGCAAAATACCAAGATCTACTTCAAAGCGACCAAAGGTCTCAAAAAACACAAAATTTACTCACCAGGGTGACTTAAGGTTTTTCAAAACGATTTAGGGCGACCCCAGGGTAACTTCAGTGCTCAACGAACAAACCTATAGTCCTATCACCTATCAGTTTTTACAGACAGGATAAACAGATGTTATTTTCCATCCACTCGGAAAGATACAAGTAGAGTAGAACAGATGGAAAAGCTGACGCAATGGGTTTTCCAGCTTTGAAGAACACTTCTTCAGAACAATAGGGGAGGTACTATTAGGGCCAGCGCATTTGTGTGTATCGAAATCTTTCAACACTGTTGCAACTGTACGAGTGCGATAGAAGATTTGTCCCATAAAATCGTTAACCCTCTCAAGTACGGGAGGAGTCATGACACTTTCTGACAGAGTCGTATTAACAGCAAACATGTTCTTCATATGTGCTACGATAAGTATCGTTGCTAACAAAGATGGCTGCGGATGAACACGTTATTGATCAACTGCAGCTTTCATGTTTCCATAATTGAATACTGGAATCGGATTATCCAGCCTTTCGTCCTAAGGTAAATCAAGAGCTCTGCCCTACCTGGTATCGGGATTGAAACTCTCCGAGATACTTTCTCTTACCACATAATTCGACAGGCAGTAGTAATAGGGGAAAAAGAAAATCCATTTCGAGTCAATGAAGAACCAATTCCAACAAGCAGTATAGGACATTTCTAAGCATAACTATAAAAAGCGAAAGGACATTAATTCTGCAGAGTCTTTTGGGTAACCAGCTAAATTCTTCAAATACCGAGTTGATTTTTGGCAAGGTGAATTCATCAACAAAGTTTGGGTGGAAGGAAACAGGCCCGATGACTGCACTATCAGCTCCATGTTCCCCATCTACATAAATGAACTAACCGTCCCATATAAGATCGTATCAAACATAGTTTATTAACGTTTTAAGCCGTTGTTCAGCAGTCTTATCGGCGAATACTAGCGAGGCTTCTGGCCCGGCAGATCGATCATATACCAAATTTTTAATTTTAACACTAAGGCGAGGCGGTCCCTGGAAAGACCAAGGAATTTCAAGTCGAGGCTCCGCATTTATCGTCAAGAGATCTATATGGCAATGGGCGAACTCGGGATTCCTGGAAAACTTTTTCAAAATAATATTGGAAACAGCTGCTAATTCGGTTTGATTCTAGGTTAAAAAATTACACGTGATAAAATCGATTTAAAAATCTTTTTTATTTAATTTTATGAAATGAGAATTTAAATAAAAAAAATCTAAAATTCAATTCAAAATGTCTTTACTTTTAGTTTTCTATCGCAGGAATGACAGATCTTTTGGTAAACAAAATGTACGGCTTTAAAACATTTAAATAAAATTATAATTAATTTTATAAACGTACCAAAACATCATCCAGCATATAAATTTATAATACATGTAGCTGCCTTAACACTCTTCCATACAGCAACGTGAACAAGACAAAAATACACCCTAATAATTTACTTAATACCTAAAAGCCTTATGATTATAATTTCTTAACACCTAATAGGTTCCTTTGATAGGAACTGATTTCTTTTTTTTTTGCTCAATGTATATTTACGAGAAATCTCCTAACCTCAGCTGCCGAATTAGGTTGTAAAAAATATAAAATTACCTTTAGAGCCTCTTTACAAAAATATACCATAATTAGGTATGCGAAAGCGTTTAACTTAGAGCTGCTATAAGTTAAGCGATAAGGGAAACCGTGCCGATAAAAGAACAAAAAAAAAAAAATAAACAACAGAAACCATTTCAGACACCTATATTGGAAAATACATAATCCCTGCTCAAAATGTGCATGGAACGCAAAGACTGGAGGAGAATATTTTGTCATTAAAGTATCCTTACAGCTCAGAAAAACAATGTTCTGTTTTTATCCTTGTTTCGTACACAAGCTTTTGGTACAAGCAAAGTTCGCTTGGCTGCCGCCCTCACCTGGGTCTCCATTGAAATTTCACACCGATAAATCTCCCTCCGAAGGTTACACATTAATTCCTTCACCTTCTTTGGTTTGGCGTCATCAGGAACACAAAGCTATGCTATTGCCTTCACCTTCCATCCAAAAAAAAAAAAAAAACGAAGAACTAAAAAAAGTACCTACTATACAAGGAAGCACTAGTTCCTCTGATGTTTCTAAGCTCAGGAAAACGGAATTAGGTGCATATCCTGCAGACAAGAAAAAGCAAAGTTTCATTATTGGGGGGATTTTCGGCACACAAGCTTGGTAATGGTGAACGAAATATATTAAATTTGTTTTAGATTCATTGGATAAATTGGTTGGGAAAGCACAAAATACACAACTTCAACGAAAGTTGTTAATTTTAATTGTGACGTGAGGATGGACGTTTAGAGGAGAATAATTAATGTTTATATGGCAAGAAATGCCGTTGAGTAGCATTCTCATGACTTTTATAGCGGATCCTTATTTTCGATAGAGAATGAGAAAAGTTAGTTGAAGATTTTGATAAAATTTACCATTTTGATAATTGAAACAACGAAAAATTAGATAGGTTGTAGTTAAAAGAACGGCAACACATGTCCCTAATTTCAGAAACACGGGCACATTTTGGATTGATTCACACTATTGTGCTGATGCTGATGTCTCGAAACGTTCTGGCCCCATACATTAGGTGTGTTTTTTTCGTAAGTCCATTTAGAATTGTAAAAAAAAACTACATCGGGATTTAGGAGCTTTTTTTCGAAAAAGCTGGAAGCACTGTGTACGCTATGACATTTGTGAGCTGTATTGCATTGCATGACGTCACTTTTGACGTCTCTAAGCAAATTATCGATAAGATCACCTTTTTTATCGGGTCTTGGATTAACTCTCGAAAATTATCTGGTCTTAGCTAACTCCGTATATGATTTAAGTAGTTGTTGCATTTTCATGTAAAGCGCTTAGTCCCGATGTCGTTTTTTTCTACAATTCTATATGGACTTGTAAAAAAAACACGCCTATTGCCTTTCGTATTCACATCGCCGCCGTTCCGTATTCCGTGTATTCTTTTTTCTCTTCTGTGATTCTTTTTACTTGCGATATAGGTACTATATCTTATCTCGAAAACGGCTCTAACGATTTAAAAAAAAAATAAAATGACGACTGGGTCGCACGAACTTGCTCCTATGTAATAGCCTAGAAATTTTAAAAACGAAAGTTATTAAAGAAAACTGTTCATAAGGATAAAATGAATTTTTTAAATTCTTTCAGTAGTAAGAGATAATAACAGAATGCTATGCAAATATGAATTTATGCAAGAACAAAAATTATAAGTCGTTGTAGTGGTTCCTTAAAAAATAATCTTTTATGTACAAAATTTTTAAAACATTTTTAAGAAAAAATGTTGGTACGCCAACTTTAAGTTTTTATTATTGTACGAATAAGAGGTAAATTTCCAAGAAAAATACTAAGCCGTTCTTGAGATATCGAATTTCCCAAAAAAAAACGACTTTTTTTTCTAAAAATTGAAAAAATATTATTTTTTTTTTTAAGTTTTGAAATGCAATGTTTCTTAAACTTTTTAGGAGCTTCTTTATAAAAAAATTCATTAAAATCCGTTATGCCGATAATGAGAAATTCAAAATTCGAAAAAATCGTTCTGTGGTAGGTACAGTCAGTAATATCTAGATTTCAAATTTTTCTTATTAAATTACAGATCGTAAAAATTAATCAAAAGAAAAAAAATTTTAGCAACATTCTCGGAACCGTTTTTGAGAAAAATACGATTTTCGAACCATTTTTTAACATTTTTATGGAAGGTACCGTTGGTTTTAGATAAAACACATTTTTTTTCTCAAATCTTGTAGATTATGTTAAGAAACTTTTATTTGTCAAGTTTGAAAAAAATTGATCTTGGAGTTTTCGAAATATTGAGTTTCCAAAAAAATTCTGATTTGTTTTTTTAAATCCAAAAAAAAAAATTGAAAATTTGAATAAGTTATCATATTAAAACTTGGGAGGAGCTTTAGCATAAAAAAATGGTTTAAATCGTCTGTACTGTTTTCGAGAAAATCAGAAACAAAAAATTGGACCCTAAATGAAATTTTTCAAATTTTTTTAAAAAAATTCTGTGGGACAGTTTTTGAGAAAAAAAAATATTTATAAAATTTCGGAAAAAATAGTATGGTAGGTACCGTTATTTTTAGTCTTAAAAAAAAATCAAAACCCATATCTACCAAGTTTGAAAAAAATCGGCCGAGCCGTTTAGGCTGTAGTCGAACCGACATATATAGACAGACAGAGACCCACTTTTTTGGTCTTCGCTATCATCGTAATGTCAACTTTGATCAAATTCTCTAGTTCGTTTTTTTTTTCCGAATTTATAACTTGCCTTATAGTACCTATGAGTCGCAAGTTAAAATTAAATGTGATATTATGGATATGGACTACATTTTGGTAAAAAAAAATTTGGGGCAAAATGTTTTTAACGGTACCTATCAAAGAACCGTTTTTTTTTTTGATTTTCGACTTTCTCATTAACGGCTCTAAGGATTTTAACCAAAAGTTTTCATCAAGAGTCGCCTTAATTTTAAAATAATATTGATAATAAAAATATTCGAAAAAATATTTGTTGGGTTTTTTGAAAACAATTTTTTTTTTTTAAATCAATATCTTCTAAACCTATGAACGATTAGTTTTTGAAATTAATTCCTAAAATCAATATTATAAAATACTTAAAATTTGCATCCCACATTTTTTTCTTGAAAAATTTTAAAGAAATTTCTTATATAAAAATTGTATTTAATAATGAAACGATTTTTTAAATTTTGTTTGCATAAATTCATAATTTTCTAGAAATCAGACGGCAATTTTATGCATTTGAACATTATTATCTCATTAAATCCATGTTTTATATTTGTAAAATGTATCTTAAATTCAAAAGTACTTTTACATAAAAGCAAGTTCGTGCGATCTAGTCTTGCATTTTGTCTGTTTTCCAAGTTGATGTTTCAAGAAGAACCGAAACATATTCCAACTTTCGACAAAGAAAACCGTAACTCTTCTACAGAGTATTCTCATTCCCATGAATGATTGTTTCAAATTAATCAAAACCGGAGCGAGAGCGTATCGAGACTGCGAAAGCAACGATACTGTATCAGTATCTGTACAATGTATGGCTCAGACCTATTCAAACTCTTAAATAATACATCTCTTGCTGTAACTTAGAATAGATAAAAAAGATAGATAAGATAGATAATTCGATTTATTGTATCATATTTTTACAAAGTATTTTTTTACAAAAAAAAATCGCTTAAGCTTGGCTATGCCGTCTGCCTGATTGACATCATTTAGAAAAATATATACTAAAGTATTGTGTAAAAGTTTATTGTTTGTTTGTTTATTTTTATTTTTATATATATATGTATATATTATATGATTTAGTTTAAAGGTTTAGGAATTTTTTAAAAAGCTTCATTGATTATTTGGTTTCGATATTGTATAATAAGTTGGTATTTGTTTCGCAGTTTAGTAAGGCAAAAACTTTTGATCTGACAAGTTGTTGCTGTTAAAAACTTCTCGTCCCACTTCGCAAAGAATTGGACATTTTCCTATGAAATGCAAGACATCCTCGCGTTCGTTGAGATTGCAAAGACTGTAATATACCGGTAAATAAGGATAAGTATAACTATTACTCGAAGAAAAGATTTCTAACAATATAGGTATCTCTCAGAATAAAAAAAAAACATGCGTAGCTCTCAACCGATCTTGAAAATGACGACGAAAGTTTTGTAACGGCTATTTTTGTTTCAGTCAGAGAATATTTTGATGTGATTAACTCCTGATTTTTCCAAAAAAGTGGCAAAAGATTCTTCATTTAAGCTCTGTACAAGAGTCCTTTTACGAAATAGAAACAATATTGAACAAGCATCTGTGAACTATGTTGATTTTTTTTAGCGATTTTTCTTCTTACAATTCAGCGATTTGACAAACACAAATAGAAATTCAATGACAAAATTTCGAAAACTTAGTTAGTTAGTATTTGGAGACTTATTTTTTCTTTAATCTTCTTTTTGGGTTTATTTCGTTCATCGGTTTTGGAGGATAATTTCCTACAGCTATCCATTTTTTGTCAACCTAAAGTTTTTCTCTCTCTATGGACTCTTCCTTAAGCATAAAATTCTTTGTAAAATATAATTTTGATAAGCTTTTTAGTTTACTAACCGAAAACAAATTGGTATGTCTTATTTTTAAATTTGGGTTTATGTAATGTAGATAAAATGATTTTGCGGTTGAAATTTTATGTTTATGTATAACTAATGCTTACTCCAGGGGATATGAATACAACACAGAGCAAGCATTAGGAAAAAAGGACATGATTAAAACGGACTGATGCAGATTAGTTTCGAATTTCTGCATATTAACCTTCCGATGGCAAGCGGGGTTACCCATCTGCCCACTACTTGAGAAAAACCCTAATATCTTTTGTTTCTTTTATTGTCTCTTTCTCTCGATTTTTATGAACTTAGATTTTAAAAAATCTAAAAAAGTCTTTTCTCAGTTTCCTATTAATGTAAACATTCGATCTCATAATAAATAAGAATTATTTTCCAGTTTAAATAATGTTTTATCTAAAATAAAAGGTGGTGGGGTGATGAACAACCCCAGTTGATGTTCACGTAGAAAAAAAAAGCCTTGCCTTCGGAAGGTTATAATAAGAGGAAAAAACGGATCTGGATAGATAGATACCTACACCTAAACAAAGAATTTCTGCACTTTGCAGAACGTCCGAAATTTTGCGCCAATAATGTCTCTAATCGCTTTAAAGGCTCTTCTCTATGAATACTAACCAAAAGAATCAAGAGATCTTGAGGTGCACCTACCCATAAATTTAGTACAAATGACCAACTTAAGTCTGAAAGCTTTAAGTATAATTTGTTTACTCTAAGGCCATAAATACATATATACAGAATTACGTAAATAAGTAAATATTGTAATGTTTATGTTAGCATTTAACGTATCGAAATACGTTGCATTTGCAAAAACTTATTGCCCATTCTTTTTGAGAATATTGTTTTCAATTATTAATAAGTCCTTTTTAAGGAAATCATGCCTATTTCAACTAACGCGGTACGAATATACTTCAAGGTACATATTCGCTTTGGTTCACTATTTATAATTACTGTCGATGTCATTATTTTGATAATAAAAACTAAAAACTGCTTAAAATTATCAAAAAGCAATCTGATTCTGAATCTCTTCAAAATTGCCTTGATATCTTATGTGACTGTTGTTCACTTAACAATCCCTTTTTGAATGTGTCAAGTGCCCTGAGAAAACAGGGAAATGTCCGATCTATTGTGTTTACACCAACTTTCTGGTTGGTTCAATTCATTCATTGGTTCTCTTTTTTGTATCTTCAAGACCAACGGTTTCTTCCATTCACCCATTATAAAAAATCGTACTTATGTATATCGAAAACTATAACGATTAGCGCCGTTTTCGATACAAAAATATTTGTAATATTGTTGTTGCATGGTCTATATTTTGTTACCTGTTTTCTGATATTCTAAATAACTCACTTTTCTCATCAACGGCTATATCGATTTTGATGAAAATTTGTATACAGGAACGTTTTTAAATTTGAAAAAATACTGCATATACAAATTTTCGAAAAAATAATTTTTGTATTTTTTTTTTGAAAATTTAATATTTTGATTGGTTTTTAAAATGATTACTTATCTAGTTTTTTTAATATTTCCCAGTGCGTAAGGCCGAATTATATTTTTAACAAGAACTTAAACTTTGCTAATTATTAAATGAGACGATTTGATAATTTCTATGTAAAAAAAACTCGAAGAGAAAAGAATTATCTTGTTTTACAAATAATTGCAGTGCTGATGACGCTTAAACGGATATTCTTATTTAAGATGGCTTCTTAAAGCAAGAAGCTTCTTTTGTTGAAAAAATGGCTAACTAGAAAACAAAACAATTATTGAGATAACGAAATGAAGAAATAAGATCAATCCTACGAGTATATGAGTAAAGCGAGAACCACACTTGTTTCGTGTTGTGTATTGAGGAAGTAGTAGTGTGTGTTGTGCAACACTATTCATACTTGCTGTCCTGCAAACCGGGATGGAAAAGTCGCTACAGTTGTACATAAATCGATAAAAATGAGTTTGGTTTAGGACAATATTTCAATTTATCTATCTTGCTTAAAAAAAGCATTGATGGTTCAGATATTTTTAAAAACAACATTAATTAATCGACACAAAGGCAATGAAAAATTAGAAATGCGACAGCTCCAGAGAACTCAAAAATCTTTTCTCGCATTGTTTATCACCAGTACTTTTCAAAGAAGACAAAAGAGCTGATTCTATTGTTTGTAAGGCGGTTCAGGGATCAGGATCAACGGGATTTACGGATTTCAATGTCAACCTTGATGTGAAGAATTCATCGTATTATGAGATGAAAGAGATCACGTGAGATCGTTGAGTCTAAATAGCTGATGGACTAAGCCGTGGTGAGCATTTGTATAGACTACTTTTCTACTTATTTTTGTTTTATGTTGTTTTAAAATTCATGTCTGTTTTTTTCTGTTAGTATATTGTGAATCTATTTTGTTTTGTTTATTTTTTAGTTTAGTCATGTGAATGTTATCCATAGTGAGGCAGCTCTTAGACGAATGGCAACCATCTGCTAGAAAAGTGTGTCAAATAGAATACCTATAATTATCTGATCATTGAAGTATGTCGAATTCATCAGGTGGTGATAAATATAGTAAGTGTGCCATGTACAGATGGAGATTCCTTCTGTCCCCAACAGCTATTTTACATTAGAAAAATGTTACTTTTAAACTCTTTCCTTACATATGGATTTGTATTCCCAAAGTACATTTCTTAAACTAAAAAAAAAATCTACGTATTTTGAAAGTTTACTCAAATCTACCTTTATACATTCCAAGAAACTCACACTATCGTTGATTACATATATTAGATCATCATTTTTTTCCCCAAGCGACCACAAATCATAAGCACGTAATATATTTAAAGTAAAACAAAGAAAACTGACAAAATTTCCCAAGTTTTACCACCCCGAAACCTCCCATGACAGATATTTCATTTCGAACAACAAGATTCCGATTAACCAGCGAAAAGTTATGAAGTGTAATAAAAAGAACTATATCCTATTGCATTTGGCACAAACACTCAACCGAATTGCTACAGTCTTGCTCCGCAGAAAACAATGCCATACCCTAACTAAACCCTCAACACCTCACACACAGCCATTCCTGGCATCCTTGCTGTTATACTTACTAACCACCCCATCAGTAAACATACGTTCGCCAAAAACTTCTCGCTTTATGAGTCACTCGCGACCATAAACTTTCTTTGCAGCCCCCAAAACGAATAAACTTGTATCTCGTGTAATCAAAAATAGCATTGGTACTTTTCGACTCCTGCACCACACAAATATGTTTTTGTATAGGAAGGTATGTGTGAAGAGCGAGTGTTTCTAGGATAATAACGCGAATATACGAGCAAGTGCTGAAACCCTATATTCGATGCATATAGCTCCTCCGCAGAACAGAACAATTCTGCACTACAATATCAGACTTTTCGCATTTAAATCCTCGGAGAACAAAAGCGAATGAGTATTAGTCCCTGGCGGTGCAGGAATATCCTTGTTCAGAGAAGGAAGACGCGGCGCAAGTCGGTCGCATCGTAAATTCACACGGTCTGGCTGCAATTTGGTAATTAGTTGCAAGATGCTCCAGTGCATTTTGAGGATATTTTTGTGTTCTTAGTCCTGTTTTTCGGTTTTTGTATTAATATGTAGATTGTATATCCTTGTTTGAGGGAAATTCAAGTGTTTACCTATAAATGACCACTAACCGACTTGTTTATCACCAAAATGACTCTGAGTGCAACGATAAACCCAAAGCTGCCGCACACGCCCACGAACTCCAGCGTCAGTATTGCAAGTTGACACCATTCACGCTCTGCAGGCTCGAGTTGCATTTGGCCTCACTTAATTTTTCCCACTCAGTTCACAACAAACACACACACTCGCAGACAAAAGATAAACATCCTCATCACACACATACCAACAGCAACACACATTATAGGGCTAATGCAATGTTGGAAAATTGGGTAATAAATTCGAGGATATAGTCGAGGCATTCATTTATGTCTTCTTAAACGAGTTCTTTTAGGCACTTGTCCAATTTAATTTTCAGCTTCCATTATACCCTTGGGTAATGTTATGACAACAAATAAATTCCAAATGAAATAAAAGTCCTCACACTATGCTCCAGAACCCAGAACTAGGTTGGGTCGTTGGTCGTAGAGTATAGATACTCGTATAGTAGGCCCAGATGAGCTGCTTCTCCTGCTCCTGCTAGCAAGCCATTGCTTCATATTATGATTATTATTTTATTTAGATATATTCCGGATTCGGACGAAGATAGCGCTCTGCCTCTGGAATAGGTACCTATATGTAGGTTCCTTCAACCCAGCCCAGACATTGCAGCGCCAGCAAAGCCATGACAATTTTTACCACTGAGTGGTTAGATTTTGGGGTTGTTCTGCTGTCTGGCAGAACGAAACAATTACGCTGAGTGCAGTCGCAGTAAATACGTAAAAAAGGTGATCCCGGGGTGAAAAGGTACAGGGCTCTTCAACTAACTCTCTACTGCTTGTTTCCGGAATAACACTTTTTGGAACATGGCACACATAATAAAAATATACCAGCGCTCTCGTCTTTGACTAAAAATGAATACAAAGTGTAAAATGGGAACACTTTTAGTTTTGTTTTGGAAATAAACAGCAGCGGACTTGCGAATACTCGTCAATTGGGGGCACAATTATTATTATTTCGGGCCACTTAAACGAAATTTTAACATGACATCAAAGCGTGCAAATAAACCTCATAGGAGCAAAAGTATTCCACTCTAGAGCATTTGCTAGAAACCTGAAAAAAAACAATAGTATTGAAATTTTTATTTTTAATTATGAACACCCCTAAAATGTCAGTGCGAGGGTTAGGAAAGTTGGAGATCATTTAAAAGGAGATACCGATGCACATTGGTTTCGAATGTCGGAATATCATAATGTAAGGGAAATATATACCCCGGTTACAAGAGTAGATTGAGGAATCGAATCGAATCCGAATTGAGATTCGGATCCAGGTATATGGCGGCACTGGATCGAGAGGTCGAATTGAAATGGAATCGAAATGACAATCTGTTGTTACACTGTTGTTGTACACGCACACGATTCTTCGATTCCCCGATTCAGTATATTTTCGATTCGATTCTGCTCGTTTAGTGGGATCGGATCGAGATCGGATCCATTCGATCTAGATATACACGCAGCTAAATCCTGGTTCAATTCCGATTCAATTCTCCATATAAACGTAGTAATAGAGTCGGTTAAGCCATTCCACATTCGTGTAGTGCGGCTAAAGAAAGAATCTCTGAATTAATCAGTACGTCTGAAGTTGGACTAAAGGGTAAATTAATGGACACTCCTGAAGTGCGAGTATTACGGTTAAATTGTTTAAGGGGAGAAATGCAAGTGGCTATTTTACTAGAACACTGTTTATAAAAATAAAGGTAAAATAATGAAAGACAAGAAATATTGTTGCGGTTCTCGAGAGATTGAGAGGGTGTTTCTGTTATACCTTCTATCACCTATCATTTTTAAAGCTCCTTTTTGGATTCTATTCAAGAGACTCAAGTGAGTTATTGGAGCAACTGCCGAAATATGGGAATTACATCCAGATCAGAAGGGGTGACAAATTTCAACAAATACTTAGCAATGTTTTTGGCGACGTAGACTATATGATCACTAAGCGCAAGGTTCTCTGTGATATACATACACCGAGAACTGAAATCTGTTCTGTTTCTTCAATACACTGACTTTTATAATTTATGGAATGAGAAGTTGGAAGTACTGTAGTCAGCAAAACAATTTAATTGATACAAAATTTCAGACTTAATCTTATTAATGAATATCAAAGAAAGATTCGAGGACAAAAAGGAGCCAAATAGAATCATAATTAAGGTAATAGTGGAAACGAAGCCAATAACGTAGATCGAAACTCACGTACGTACCAAAACCGATCAAGAAAAATTTTGTTGGATCATATTAACAAACTGTTAGTGAGATATCATTGAAATTTTGTATTTACTTAGAAGGTCCATATAACAAGGTACATATAAATGGAATACAACATGATTCAAATATTCGCTAATTGGCTGGGTCGCATCCAAAACGTCTGTTTCCAAGTTTCTTCTATATTTTTCGAAATTAACTAGAACGATTCTCCCGGAAAATCCTTTATCTACAAATCTTTACAACAATACCTTGTTGAGGTGTGAAATAAAGTACCAAAAACGGACACGAAAAAAACATAAAAGTTTTCTTACATAAAGTAAATACAACATTTTGTTTTATATTACATATTGTTTTCTCCAAACACGCACACATGTTTGAGAGTTGTAAGTCAGTAGTTCATGACCTCTAATTTATTATGACTGGTAATGAAAAAGTCACGAAACTTATTCTATGCTAGTAGGGTGGTCCTTATTTTCAAAAGTAGGTTTTTTTTTGAGCACCCGATTGTTTTGTTCCTTGATATCTTAAAACAACACCCCATTTTTTTTTACAACCACGTTAACAGGTGCCGCACTGAGCTTAAAATGTACGCTCTTGTGAGAGTACTTCTATTGTATTAGTACCTATGCATGCCTATAATTTTCTGTAAATATTTTGTAGTATTCTGTCAATCAAAACATAGTTAGTTTAATGATTAAAAATGCCTCGTGAAAATTTATTTTTGGTTGTTGTTATGAAAAATCAAATTGTGCGGTCTAAATTACCTTCAAAACGAGATGTACACAGTGTTCTTTTTCATAATATACGAAGTGTGAAGTTAAGCTTATCAAATAGTGTTACTTTGGTCATAGATGAGTGTTCAATATTTTGGAAAAAGGCAAGAATTCCTACTCGTGATTGATGTCATTGATTAAAACAACTAGAAAAAACTTTACGAAGAGCTACGAAACATTGAGAAGAGTAAAAATAGAAACACTGAGACATGAAAAAAAAAAGAATCTGATTTTTCGGAAACTTTAACGATTTATTTGATATCGATCGCACACGCATCTGCATTGGATTTGATTGAAATTGAAGAGGATAAAAAGTTTTTGCTTTCACAAAGGCAGAAAAATCGACCTATGTGCATGCTTGGAACAGACTTCAAACTTGCAGGTATGGAAAAGAGAAAGGAGAATCGTGAAAAAAGAGCTAAACAACGAGTTGTAGATCAAAACTCATCCAGTTATGACAAAGGTAGGTAGTTGCATTATATATTATAAAAATATGCAATTCAATGCAAAATTGTCTTTCTGGTGGGACTTAATAGGGGAAGGTGGCCTAAAATGGCACCCTCAAGGAAAATGTGTCATATCTCGCAAAAATGTTACATTTAAACTTAAATGCTATATTCTTTTTAAAGCTAAATCAATAACGCTTACATTTTTTTTACTTTACGAGTTTAAAAAGTTTCAAAAAGTAGGTATTTAAAGTATTTAATTTTCAAAAACTCTTCAAATTCCAACGATCAAAATTTTCCGGGTAAAATGGCATATTGGTATGGATTTTACCCTTGCAAGTAAACCAACTAGGCAAGTAAACCAAAAACCATTTTCAATTTAATTTAAACTTTGTTTTAAACAAATCATAGTTCAAAGTAAAATAAACATACACAATATTCAACAAAAAAAACAACAATTCATTTAAAACAACTTCACTTAAAACTAAATAAGAAAAAGTAGAAATTATAATAATATTCAATTATTGCAAATATCACGAATGTACTTTTTTTTTTGACGGCATTTAGGGTTTTTATTAATGCGTTGCAGTCCAAGACTGCCTCTCTGTACATCGTTTATATTTTTCAACCATTTTCACTATAAAGAAAATGAAAATGTAAGGGTAAGTAGAAAATGGCACACTATGCCATTCTAGGCGAGTGCTTAGTAGGCCATTTTGCCTATTTAGGGTTCTTTTATTTAAGTTTTAATTCCGAACACACTGAAATAGTTATAGGCCAACTAATTTCAGTAAATTAATAAGAAACAGTTAATACTTACATTCTTACTGTTTTCTCCAACATTGAATGTTTTTTATATTTTTTTTTTTTGTCAACAAACTTTTAACAACATTTTATTGGTTCTACTTTTGTAGATGGCTAGAGACAGTTTGACCTGTAAAATTTCAAACAATAGCTTGAATCTGCTAATATTTCGTTTATGTCAGTGATGCCAGATAAACTAAAGAATTGTGTTACCAAAACCTTCTAGTTATGTTCGATTCTACAATTTCTAGTAAGGGGGCCTTTTTACCTTGGTGGTCCATTTTAGGCCATCTTCCCCTACTACGTTTTCATCTGAAGAAGATGAGGTTGAAATCGAGAACTGTAGTTTTGAATCTTCAGTGCCAGGACCATCAGGCTCTAAAAGGGCAAAAGTAGATATTTTAACTTCCAGGTTATCTGCAGTACTTGATAGATGTAAGATAAAAGACAGAGATGCCGTTCACCTTTTGATAGCCTGTATTAAAGCCACTTCCTTAGATCCTTTAAAGTTTGTGATTAATCGTAACTCTATCAAGCTCTGTCGTCAACAAACAGCTACAGCAAGTAAAATTAAATTTGTCAACTTGGATTTAAGCTTTGTCATTATACACTGGGACTCGAAACGACTCGGCCGAGACATACTCTACCTAGCTTGTAGACATTTTTGAAATTGTTCTTCAACTAGTATTTAACGAATCTAAATTTGATCCATCTTCTGGGCCTGACATTCCTTTATTTAAAAGATTTAGAGCACAGTGGAAAACAATGGATAAGAGGCAATTTTCTATATGGTAAAAGGATGAAAAGGCTGTGAAGATGTAAGGGAAGAAATTTTGTCATTTGCTATGACAAGGCTGGAAGACAATTTTCCTTGCGATTACTACTCGTATAAAGAGTTCCTACAGCTTATTTGTGGCATTAAATTTCGAGCACCAGAAGCTTATCACTTGGCTTGGTGGATGGCATAGGGAATATATTGCCTTAAAATAATATCATTCCAACAGCAATTTAAGGTAAATGCCAAGGACAAAAGAGCATTAAATATTTTTCAATAATTTCTATGCCATTTTTTGTAGGTTCTCTGAAATTACCGCCAAAAATACACTGGATTTAGTCGAGAAAGTCTAAAAACTCGTTGCAATGACTAAATTTCATTCTGATATTCTTTGTAAGAATATTATCTAGCGATTTATGTATTGAAACATCTTTTTTTGTCTAATGAATGTAAGAAAATATCACTTTAAAAATAAAATTTCAATACCGATAGAATTTATTTTTTTTTCCTATAGAAGACAATTCGTCGCCTGAGTTCTATCTTGTTCAAAAGACCATTTTTGGCGAAATTGAGTTAGAAATGCAGTTTTTATAAATCGAACATGCTCTTTCGAATGGCGTACTCCATTTTTTTCAATCTCTTTTAGTTTTAAAGTTATGAAGAACTATTTTGTTCAATAAACCACTTTATTAAATATTTTGAGTGTCTTTTTTATTCAATCAACCACTGCTTTTTGTTTTTATATGAAATTGAACAATTTTATATTAACTTTAAAAAAAACTACCATGTACTTCTTTGTTGTTCAATGTCCATATCTAATCCATTTAGTTTTGTATGTTATTGAACAAAATCCTATTAAAAAAGTTACGCGGACGGAAAACCGCATATTTGTTCAATATCAATGCACTGTAATGTACCACACAAAATTAATACTGATATAACATTGGAAGCTGTAAGTACAATGTGATGTAAGCGAAAAGTTGGAACGTAATCTTCAAACGCTTTTAGAGGTATTTTGAGAAACCCTTTTATCTTTAGACAGTTTTTGAATACAATATTTGTGGCTTACAGTATGATAAATCCAGCTCATTCAGGATCTGATATTTCAGAATTCTATGATTCAGAATTCTAATATAGCTCCTTTATCTGAAGAAGTCATTTCAGTACCTTCATTGGAAAATGTATTACCAGCAGAAGGTTCCGTTTTATCTAAACAAACTACATGCTTTACACCAAGAGAAGCCCTGGATCGAGTAAAAAAAATCGAAAACCATTTTTGTGGAAACAAAATATACAAAAACGGATGCGTCAAGGTGGTAAGCAATATTCAAATGACATTCGCTTGCAACGTTAGTTGTAGTCATAATTGTTTCACCAAATTTTCTTATGATGAACGTGTGAAAATATTTGATTCATTTTGGACCTTAAGGCTAGGCGCGCACATTCAATTTTTAGTTGCACAACTGTTTGGTTGCTTATAGAAAACATATAATTATATGTTACACAAAAAAGCGAACTCATTTTAGGCAATCGTTTAGTTTGTGTCAAAACACAAACTGTTTAGTTGCTCGACCCAAGCAGTTGCGAAACTAAAAATTGAATTTGCGCGACTAGCTTAAAAGATTCTGAAAAAGGACAGTTTTATTCCAAATTTGTGATAAGATCGGAACCAAAGTGAAAGAAAGTAGCTAAAGTAATTTCAAGAAAAAAAGTTTACTTACAATGTAGACAAATACAATATCGACAATCTGGGGCCTGTTTCTCAGATCATACACATCATACATTGTATGATATTGACAGTTCCGATGTATGATTTCTGTTTCTCAATTTTGTTGTATGATCCACTGTCATACAACAATGTAAATGTATGACTGAAGATTACACTGGAAATATTGGAATGTTGTATGATTCTGTTTCTCAAAAATGTGTCATTTACATCATACTGCAAATTTACCTATAAATGATCATACTTTTAATACAGCACAAAATTCTGTTGTAAAGTGGCTGCTGCATGTAACATGTAGCAACATTGTTTTCATCAGTCAAAGCTGGGGAAACAAAATTTAAAATAAATAATGTATTTATTTGAAAAAAGAAGGGTAAAAAGTGAATTCAAAAAAATGTTTAACAAATTTTGAATTTCATTACCTACCGAGCAGCAGCAATATTTTTTCTGATCACCCATTATGTTCTAGTGCTTAACTCAAAGAATGAGTTAGAATTTTTTGTTCTATTTTCATAGTTTTTTCGTAGTTTCAATGATTTAATTATTAAAGGCTTCTATTTTGTCCAATATTTAGCTTCTTTGTTCAATATCCACCAATTTAATCAACTTGTTTACAGCCCATACAACGTTGTTCAATATCCAAAATGACATCCCCATTGATTTTATTTTTTAACTATTTCAGGATTTAATAAAACCTAGATTTATAAATCATTTTGCAAACAAAAATTATTGAGTTTAATGGAGAAAAAAACTCCACAGTACTTCCTTTCAAATTTAAGTAAAAATTTTGCTTCTGAAGTTAAAAAATCGTTTTCCCAACATTTTCCAAAATGGACTTTGAACAAGATACGAATTCTTCAGATTTCAGACTCATTTCGGCACGTGTTAATACATCCCGATTTTTTCAAAAATATTTTTGTGCACGTTTTGAATATATGAGAATAAAAAAAATGGTGCTCAATAAAAAAAAAAAAACAATTTTTTTTCCATACAAATAAGGACCACCCTTATTTGTAGGTACTGTCAGCAATATCTTAATTTCAAAAACAATTTTATTGCATAAGATCCAAAAAAATTAAGCGAAACAGAAAAATGTTTTCAAAATTCTAGGTGCGGTTTTCGAGGAAACCATTTTTCAACATTTGTATAGTTGATACCGTTATTCTTCCAAAAAAATTTCAAACTTTTTTCTAAATCTTGTAGATATAATTAAAACTGGTAATTGCTAATATTCAAAATTCAAAAAATCCAACATACATATAGTTTTCGAAATTATGAGTTTAAAAAAAATATATATTTTTTTAATACAAAATGAAAATTTAATGCAAAATTTTATTAAAATTTTTTAAAAGCTTTAGCATAAAAAAGCATACCTAATGAATAATTTAATCTGAGGAATAGTTTTCGAAAAAAATTGTCTCTTACATTAAAATAAAAAATGTATGGCATTACCGTCTTAAACAAAAAGAAAACGTGAGGCCGAACAGTTCAGTCGGATAAACCCACTTGCAAGACCCAATTTTCCTACCTTCATCGTCATGTCAAGTCTGATCAAAGTGTGGAATTGTTTTTATGAATGCATAACTTGCCATATAATATAATACCTATATTTCTTGACGACCTTAATGAACTATCTTAAGATCAAAAGACTTGGAGTCATTTTCCAACGCGTTGAAGTGGCACCGCCATGAACCTTGACGACTTTTGATTAATATCAAACTCTTTCATGAAGAATAACGGAATGATTGGAGAGATTCAAATTGTATTTTAAAGGAAAAAATTAGTACCTTTTGATACTTCAAAGTATGTATTTTGGAGAACAATAGTTATTGACTTCAAACATAGCAAAATATGTTGTCTTTTTCATATTTTTCGAGCTTGAAATATCTCGAAAACCCCAGAAGAACAATCGCTAGAAGAGAAGTTTTGAGCAGGGAAACAAAAACCTTGGAAGAAGTAAGGTCTGGTTTCTGCACCAAAAAAAAAAATGTAAGTTTTGTAGACTTGTGTTATAATTTTTTAAAAATTCAGTTTCGATTTTCGGGGGCTGATTTGGTTGGTTTATAAGTGTTTGGGATTTCACCGAATTTCGTTTTCTCAGTATTCTTTTCTGAAAATTGAAGCTTCGCGGGTTTCAAAACCACTTCAGAGATTTCGCTTGAGATATGACCAAAAATTAAACACGAAAAATATGAACTGTTTTTCTTCTAAACTTTGCCTTAAATATTTTAAAACCTCACTTAATCACCTCTTCCCTCAGTTATATCTAAAATCCACATGAACAAGAGCATTCATTAAATCTTCGATTTCGAGATTTAACAGCGAATGTTCGTGAAGCCAAAACCGTTGATATTATTTTAGACTTATGCTAATGAATAATTTTATTCATTTCATGCTTATAACTCCCAGGAACAAATACGTGCAATGCAGTCGTGCATTTTATTTACCTTAGTTTCGACTCATAAAGAATTGACTTTTAAGTAGTTAGTATTCACCTTATTTTTATTACCTCGGCATGAGTTATGTTTTTACTACTTTTAAATAAACTTTGGAATTCAGAATCATTAACCTGGGGCCCTTTAAAAACTCTGTCTATTCCTCTCCGTGTCGTTAATAGCTGAGTTTTGAACATAGAATCAGCAGGAGCATAACGCTATGAATATAACTGTACTCGTACATAAAACGAGAAACGTTGCTTCCATTTTTGGTCTTGTTTCCGAAAACTTCATCATGCAGCTTTGTGTGATGTGGTGTGGTGCATTCTATGAAGGTGTTACTATTTTTTATTTAGAAATAAGTAGCGCAAAAAAAAAATAAAAGGACGAAAAGGACGAAGGTTCTGATCGTTAATTCAGTTCTTTTCATTTTTGCCGTTGCTCTCTGTGTGCACTTAACTTGGTGCCCCGTTAGGTATGATTAATGTTAATGCCATCCTTCTTCGGCTAAAAGGAATTCGTGTGCACGAAGAAGAAGCAGAAAAAAGTATGAGGGTGAAGTTTAGGGTTGAGGGTGAAAGGATAGTTGCATTTAGCAAACTATTTCTGGTTTTTATTCAATTCATTTGCATACAATGTGTTTTTCACTTAATGAAGCCAACGAAAGTCAGAGACAAAAAATATAAAAGGATGAACCTAAAGTGAGGGAGTAGAACAAAGAGAAAAGACATCATTGCCAACACTGATGACATCCATCCACTTCAAAGCTCAAGATAAGAAAATTACAATTTAATTAATCTAATTGAGACGATATCCTTTTTAATTGTCACAGTGCCTGTGTAGGCTAAAGGCCAAGATCATCGGGAACGTGGCGTTATTTTTATTCATTTTTGTGCCATAATGAATGGTAGTGCGGCAGGCGGGACATGATAGGTTTTGCATGCACAAATGCAAATGGTGGGCGGAGGCGCTGAGAATGGGTTAAACTTTTATTAGAGCAACGTTGGAAAATTAGTGGGGAATTTAATTATGGTGTTAAGGAGAAAGTTGGAGTGCAAAATACGCCTGTTTTTACCCAGTGCAAAACAGTAGATTAAGAACGTTTTTATGAAAGTTTTCGTGACGCGTATAGGTATACGTAAACCTTCCTATTAAAAACGGCAGCACAGGAAAAAATATTTTAATGGGAATATATACAGTGTTTTTGTGTATACCAACCTACGAAATGAAAATATGTTCTAGTTAAGAATTAATAAAATATAGTAATTAAAAATGTTATAGGGGGAGCGGACAGGGAGGTTTTCTTTGCTGTTATTTATTTCCCAACAAGAACAATTTATAGCGAAATAATACCTTTTATAATTGAATGCTCCTTTAGATTTAAGGGTGAAGCTGCGATAGGAGAGGCATTCCAGATAAGCAACTAATTGCCATCATTTAGCCAAGGATTGATGAATCCAATTAGTGTACCTATCCTTTGCACAAAAAATAAGCTCTTAAGGGGGATGCGTCAAAGGTGCATTTAATTAAGTTTTACTAAATCATTTGGTGATAGGTAGTGATCGGTTTTAATTCTTGATTTGAGTTCTTCAACATGCGAATTTGTTTTCTTTTTCATCCCCATTATGGTGCCAATATGATGGACAATGTGAACAACAATTTATGTATGTGTCCGAGATAACTAATTTAAACAATGGAATTTTTGAAACTTCTTATACTTTTAAATGTAAGTACCTATAAAAACAAATTTTGTAAATCCTAATACATACCTAGTTATCACCAGAAGACTGGCCTTGCTTAAATGTTAATTCCATGGTATTTAAATTGTCTAATGTTTTGTTTGCTTGTTTTCTGAAATCTGTTCCTTTGACAATTACTAAATCAAGATCTTTAGTTCCAAAATGATACGATATTGGGTTTAAAAGCCCTAAAACATAGAAGAAATAAGTTAGGGTCTATTTACATATACAATCTATCTCAGAGCCAAGCTAATTTTAAAAATTATTGTCAATCAACAAACATTTTTAATAGCATTTGAGGTTTAATGTATCTAAATTATCTGTAGATGGTGCAAAGATATCTTAAATTGAATCTAAAATGATTTTGGAAATCCATAAATTGTAAAGAAAAATTTTGTGGTTACCTGTATGTCCTTAAGTCAAATGACATTTCAAGCCATGACCATCGGGTTATAATACAACTATTTTCTGACTTCTTTCAAATGCCTTTAACTGTGATACTTACATCTGCGATACTTTAAATCTTGATATTGTGAACAGTGATCATTTGACGAAATTGTCCAAAATTTTTGGCTTTTAAAAACTTTCTCGTACTTGGCTGACATTATATAGTAAAACGGCAAACATGTTTTTTGTGGTACACTTTACGCGGCCCACAAAAACCGAAGGGGCATAAGTCACATATTAAACGAAAGCATTTTTTGCATAGATGTGCACAATGCCAAAATTATTTAAATATACTACACAGAAATTGTTTAAAACAACAAATAAAAATTGCAAAAAAAAGCCCGGACATCTGTTGCTGAATAGAGCATACATTTACACTATACTGTCATACATTATATATATAATTCTGTGGTTTAAGTTTAGTAAAAGTTAGAACTTTTGCTTTTGTTGTTGTTTGGAAAAATACAGCACATTTTGTTCACTTTTCACTCTTTGAAGTTGAATGTAGTTAAGTATTAACTACATATATCGGGCAATTTCCGCGTTAAGATAGGCGCGCACATTCAATTTTAGTTGCACAACTGTTTCGTTGCTTATAGAAAACAGATGAACTATTTGGTTGAATGTCCGCGCAGGTGCATATAATTATATGTTACTCAAAATAGCGAACTGTTTTTGGGCAATCGTTTAGTTTACACAAACTTCTTAGTTGCTCAAACCAAGCAGTTGCGAAACTAAAAATTGAATGTGCGCGCCTAGCCTTAGTGTTTTCAAAAAGTGAAAAAGTGAAATTTAGAACCATTTCAACTTTTACTTTTTGTGTTTATCGAGATGGAAAATAGAAATTTGAAATTAGTTGGAAAAAGAGAGCATGTAGTTCTAGCTTTATTCTATGCGTTACTGTTTTCAAATCTTCCCTGAAAACAAAATATCCTCTGGTTTGACAAGAATGCGTTAACAAACAAACAAAATTCAAATTCGAATTAGAGCTGAGTAAATCGTTCATTTCAAATGATTGAATCGTTCAACAATCGATTACGAAAATTATCCGATCATTTCAACCAACCGATCATTCGATCATTTTCATTTCACTGAATTTCAATACTGTTCCTATTCGATTTTAATTATGATGATAAGATTGACTTATGGCTTTGATAGTTCTCACAAAATACTCTATTATTGTAAGCCATAAATTGCCAAATAACATCGAATGATGCCTACTTTGTACATGGATTAAAAAGTGTCAAAAAAGTTTTCGGCTGACATTTTGTACGATATACACTTTGTACGTCATAACTGAATTCGTCCTCTATTCGTCAAGCCATAAGCTGTCAAATGGATTAAGAAACGTCCAAAAATCCACATTAAAAATACCGGATTCTGATACATCAAATAACATCAGTTCAACCCAACAATTGTTTTCGCGGCCTACAACATCAACAACCAATCTACAACGTGTCAAAAATCTGCAATGTGTCAGAAATGTGTGAAGGTTTGAAAGTTTGTTTACCATTAACTGTTTTCCTTTGGACTCCAGGATTGAGTGCTTAGTAGGTACTTCTCATTGCATTCAACAATATCTTGAATTCTCTTTCTTTTATTGAATGATAATGAATTGCATAAATAAATTGGCACTCGAATTTCGAGCGCTGGGTCGGCTAGTTAACTTTAATATAAGTAGATATTGAAAACATTACAAAGTTTATATCTAATCTAGACGATAGTCTACCAGGACCTGAGGGTATACCTTCTACTTTTTTGAAAAACTGTGTAAGTCGCTTGTCGTTGACTTTGTCCATTATTTTTGACTTACCAATGTTTTCTATCTGCTAAAATTCTTTCATAATCCTTCTACATAAGAAAGGTAAAAAAGAAGGAATACAAAATTACAGACCTTTAATTAGATTATCGGTTATTCCAAAAATGTTGCCAGACTATTATTTATGAATCTGCATGTTTTTATGTGAAAATTAGTGTTGGGCATAATCGAATGATTTAAAGAATCGAGATATTAATATTGGAATGATTTAAAGAATCGAATGATCATTCGAATGATCTTCAAAACAATATCATAGTAAAAAAAGTAGGAAACAAACAAGGTAAACAAAAGTAAACAAAAAACATCATAAAATAATGGTTCTCGGTTTTTGCCTTTCCTTTACAATTCCATATTCAACCCTCAAAGATGCATCGAGTGCGAAAATGAATATAAATTATAAACCCAAAGTCGTTGAATACACACAAATAACAGAATTCTCGAGTTCTTGATTTGTGTATTTTCTTTTCTGTCCTTTTGTTCAATATTCGCTTCTCCGTCTCGAATAGGCACTCGAGTGCCAAGTCCTCATTTCGCTTAGAGTAAGAAGATGTGAGAAATCATTCGAAAGATTTGAGTATTCGAATGATTTGTGTGAAGAATCGAGATATCTCGAGATGTTGTCTGAATCGATTATATCACTCGAATGGGCCCACCACAACTTGTAATGTATGTACATAATTACTACTATCAACAATAGTTCTATCCAATCAAGGAGTTGTTCGGAAAATAATGACATCATCATTCGATGCCAACATTCTGTAATAGAACTCTTTACTGAGACTTTTGAAAAACAGGCGGTTGATCTTGAAGTTAACGAGGACAATACCAAGTAGATCTTTCAACAGCATACCAAACATCTGTCCACTAGAAAGTTCCAAACGTCACCATTGATAGCAATAACTTCGAAGTAGTAAAGGAGGGAACTGCTACTACTGCGGTTTGAAAAAATAAATGGGTTAAGAACTCCTCACTCATTAGCCCAAGTACACGCTTTTGAAAAAACCCTTATTTTGCCAATTCTGTCTTCTGGCATGTAATATTAGAGGATAAGCAGAAAGAGAGATGTGCGACACTAAGTTCCTTCGAAGACAAATTAACCGATGGATATTTGTTGCTCTGAGCCAACGAAGCGCTGAAATGTGTATGTAATCCAGAAAGTGGAAAAACGGACACTTCATACAAATATCGATATTTAGTAATTCCAAATTGTAAAACTATTTAGTTGAAGTACTCCTTGGCATAGTGGTTAAAGCGTTGGGCTGTCATGCAGAGAGGGTCTTGGGTTTGTTTTTCAGGTGCTGCAGAAATGGGCTATAGTGCTAAAGAAGTGACAAATCCCCCAAGAGCATCTCTTGTTATGAAAAAAGCTGTTCATTAGCCATTCGGAATCAGCAGAAAATTCTAGGTCTCCTCCATTCCTGCTTAACACACCCAGGAAAAGTTGAGAGTTGTTAGTCAACAGGTCTTAGTTTTCTACAAGCTGTTGCACAACAAAATGTATTTTTATTTTAAAACTACTTACTATAGGTACTGTGATGTGCTTTTTGCTTTCCAGCCGAGGTTTTGCTCGCCGGATTTCCAGGGTCGCTCTGAAGAAAAACACGAAACTTCAGTAGGAAGGTTTTTAAAACCTTATACAAAATCTTAATTGAAAACAAATCTTAAATTCATATAACAACTAAAATATTCTTGACTTCAATTAATTACACCCTGCCTGGTGTATCTGGTAAACATCGGTTATTTTCCTTGTATTGTGGTTTTGCTAGTTTCCTTTAGAGCTTCTGGCATCTGGTTTCTTTTTTAACTGGCATTCGGTATCGGGTTACTCTTTTATAAATACGGACTACGGTCTTGGCGCTTACAAGATCAACAGGTTTAAGACCCCTGGTAGGCACTAGATCGACAGGTTTTAGGCCTCTGGTAGGCACTAGATCAACAGGTTTTAGGCCTCTGGTAGGCACAGCCAATGTAGGTATAAACACCGACAGATCAACAGGTACCAAAGCCCCTGGTCGCAATTAGGAAGTTTATTCTTCGAACCAAACTGATGGAAATAGCTGGACAATTTCAGTTGACTTGTAGAATAAAATAAAGCTCGTCAGCTTCGACCGTAGCAAACAAGTGACTTTCCTTCCCAAAAGGAGGTCCTCTTGTTATATTTTTCGTATAAACTGTGTGTGAACTATATACTGGTCGAATGCAAATCACCCAATGTGTTCAACCGGCGGTGACGTCATGATCTTATAGTGACTGCATGTTATATTAAGGCAAGGTATAAAATCCCTTATCTTGGCGAGGTGACTGGTGTCGTTGGTAGCTGCAGCGTCGTATGGTGTCGTCGGTCGGTGCTGCGGCGGCGGCTGCGTAGTCATGGTAAATCAAATCACCCAATGTGTTCAGTATAGGTATAAGCAAGGAACGCTTCGTTACAGTACCCAGATTTTGACTATTTCAAAAAGTTTGAAAATTCAAAGACGAAACTCAAAATTTCTAATTTCAAAAAATTGATTTTTGAAACCCACATTTCTTACCGCTGAATTTATTAAGAACAGTCGCGATACTTATCCGAAATCCAGACCCCAAAACTGCCTTCAAAACAAATATCTTTATATTTCTCTTTCGTCGGTGATTTATCTCTTACAAAAAAAATAAAGAAAACAAAAGTTTAAACATTATTTACGTAAACAATTCTGTACACATCAATATCATCAGCAAAAAATATCATTGTTTTACATATTTTTTCAATATTTTTCCAAAAAATAATTGTACTCCCGGTTTTTATTTCCACCGCAAGTTCTTGAAACGAAACGGTTTAACTGTCCAGCTTGCTACGGAGCTTGTCCTTCAGTATCCCTCTTTGCATATTAATGGCATTGTTTAAAATGTCCCCCTTGGAATTAATTCTTCTCTTATACATATACATAAACATATATATTTTGTACCCTTTTTTGTCGTTTTTTTCAGTGTAGAAGAATACATTGGAAAGTGCAGAACCCTTATTAATACGGTGACGTTGGCTTTCGCATAAATTGTTTTATTTAAAGGACATTTGCGGTCGACTCGTATGAAAATGTATCCCCAATGAGTAGTTTTGCTGTTGTTGTTCATCCTGCTTCGCTTTGACCACGCAATTGTACACATATATCGAGGTAGTTACGTCCATTTGACCAAAACCACAAGTGTACCACCATAACAGCAGCCCATTCTGTACACAAATGGTGTACGCTACTATAGCAGGGAATAATGGATTAATCCTGTTGAGGCCATATTTTTATTGTTTCCTACGGAATTCCCCACACATATAAATTACCGCGAACGAGTGGGAGGTAAGCCAAGAGTAATATTCTTTTACAAGCCATAAAAGCCGTCCATAAGATACCAACAAAAAAATAAAAGACAACGACAAAAGTAGATCCTGCTGCAGTGTCAGGTAATCGCAATAACTTGGAAGCAAATGATATGAGGAAATCACCAACAAACCGTCGCCGTCGCGTCATAGTTCGCCGCCGCCGGTACGTCACAGGTACGTTAAGGCACCCTATTACAAATTCCGGATGAAATTCAATTTGCCTACGGATGTACAGTAACGATGGTGTCGTTATTGTTTAATATTTTAGTAGGATATTCCTAAAATCCATTAGTTTTCAGGAGGGAATCGCCTGGACACAACATGGGCGAATCATCAATCGATTGCGATTGGGCAATATTCAATTTTATTCTAGAAAATTAAATTATTGATGAGAAACGGAGAGTACTATGGGAGATGGCTATGTACTGCCAGAGAGATAGATGGCTTCTATGTACAGTACATAGATGTAAATTGGGTACGGGGCCCAAGTGGACCGAGTTCGAAAAATTTAATATTCAAATACGAGTATTCACTTTGACTGGGTTGAGTATTAAATTTTGAAAAGAGAATAATACTTAAGCAGAAATAATGTTATGGCCTTTTTCTATTACCTATACTACACACAAACATGCGCTGTCGTTGTGTGTTTTATATGCCGAGCATGTAAACTTGTCCAGCAGGACGAATCATTTAATTTGAATTTAGTATGTTTTTCAGAAAAGGTTGTATAAATGCTTAGAGTATGATTATTTACTAAGGTTTTATTGGAATCAGGTCCGGAAGAGCTTTGCTGAGAATCCTTAGCATCTAAGATTCAAATAAATGAACTTCTGTTAACAATATTTATAGTTTGGACTATTCCACTGAGAGCTGCATAGAAGGCTTCCGGAAGAGGGCATTTGCATGGTGTTGCAACTGAAGAATAAATAATTTGATATGTGGTTAAATTTCATGATTTTTGAAAAATAATTAATCGATTTGACAACCTGAACCAGCACTAGGTATTTTCCTTAAACTTCGCACTTACAGAAAGATAGACCTGTTGACAGGAGGACTTAGGTCATGTGGTCTAGTGAACTCAATCGGGTAGATATAGACGGCAGACGGGTAGATGTTGAAATAGAATAAAACAAGCTGTGTGTGAGATATTAACCAACTTTCTAATTTGAAAGGTCCGTGTATGCCATTTTAGTTAAAGTGGACCATCAGTGGTTTCTTTTTAAAGTAAAGGTTATTTTGACACTGATAGCTGTTCCCCGCTCGAAATATCGACAGTAAGTTAGTATCATACCTCAGCGGAACGAAATGAGTCGCTTTGCTCTTGAACAACGTTGGGAAATATTGAAAACTTATTTCCAAATTGAGTGCTGTGTAGTTCAAACAGTGCATTTTTTTACCTCCCCGATGGGTTTTACCTTGTCGTGGTGGGGAGGCTTATTGGTTCAGATTGTGGTTAGTATGTATGGTCTGCACCACGGAGTTTTTACTCTATATCTTTGCTTAATTCTTTAAGCGCATGTTATATTATTATTGGAGATATTTTTAAAATAATAATCGTATTCGTATTAATAATATTCTTTCTTCACCAGTTTATGCTACCTCGGGAGTACCACAGGGCAGCCACCTCGGCCCTCTTCTCTTTTTGTTGTTTATAAATGACATTCCTAACATATTTTTAAATTCAAAGTGCTTGATGTATGCGGATGATTTAAAAGTCTTTCGTTGCATAAAGTCTGAAGAGGATTGCTTACTTTTGCAAGATGATCTTGATAATTTATCGAATTGGTGTAGAAATAATTCCTTAAATCTAAACATTTCCAAATGTCAAAGTCTAACGTTTTACCGAAACCGCTCACCTATCAATTTTACGTACAAAATAAATCACGAATCGCTTTCCATAATAACATCTAAAAAAGATCTTGGTGTAATTTTTGACAAAAGGCTCAACTTTTTAAATCACATAGATTTTTTGGTTGCTAAAGGCAACTCAATGCTAGGTTTTATTTTGCGTAACTCTAAAGAGTTTTCTGATCCACATACATTGAAGTGCCTATACTTTGCCTTTGTAAGATCTAATCTTGAATACTGCAATGTAATCTGGAATCCTGCGTATGCAGTTCACTCATTCAGAATTGAAAAAATCCAAAAACGTTTTACAAGAACTGTAGTAAAAAGACTCCATTGGGACGTAGATATGCCTCCTTATAAAACGAGATGTAGTTTATTAGGCATTCTGCCTCTAAACACTCGGAGGAAGTTCTCAGCTGTTATGTTCATTCGCGATATTTTGGCAGATCATATTGATTGTTCTCAAATTTTATACTTAATTGGGTTTAATGTCCCTGCGAGAATGCTTCGAAACCAGTTGTTTTTTAATGTCCCATATCATAGAACTGTTTATGGTGCCAATGAACCAATATCTAGATGTTTAAGAGAAACGAATACAGTTTGCAACTTGATCGACTTTAATCTAAGTAGATACTTATTTAAAACAAATCTTTTGTTAAATTTAAATAACTTTGCTGGTGGTAATGTTTAATTGTATATTATTATTATTTTTATTTTGTTTATAAAAAATGTATCAAGTAATCACTAAAGTACTTACTGTAACTTTGTTTGATGAATAAACTAAACTAAACAAACAATGTTGAAAATTTAAAATAATGTATTAATTTATATAGAAAAATAACCCAAATCGGGTACATCGGGAATAATGAGATTTAATGATTTATCCCTGCTAATTAGAGCCCCCAGGGTGCAAACACCTTGGACTCATAATTAATTGGGTAGACCCTCTGTAAAGAGAGCACGAGGTGACTGTAGTTATACCAACCAAGTCACGCGGTTGGCTATTGTTACCGACAATAGTTAGATGAAAAATACGGACCAATGGTGGTTACTGCCTACACAGTGCAAATTTGGAACAGTATGGAGATGCTTGACGCTTGTACTCTTAAGATGTCGAGTTGGTTTGTGAAGGAATCCAGAACTTGCACTTGCTGGAAAGGAGTGGCAACCTTTTTTCCAAAGATACAAAGCAACTGGGACTATGTCCTGGGAGCTTTGTTCCATAGCTGATAATCAAACCCACAGTGTTGGTAGGCCAAGTAGTGAGATTGAGTCTTAACTGACAGGTGCTCACTATAAAAAAAACCTACTTTAGTGCATTTTTTGAAAAGAAGTTTTAGATGAAATGAAACATCCACCGCCTACTGTAAGTAAGTTTGTTGTGTAAAAAGTTCGTGAGACTGGTATGCTAGTGGACAAGACTCATGGTCCCCGTCGTTGTGCGGTGCGCACAGATGAGAATGTGGTTACTTAGCCGAGAATGTGAGACTGAACTGAACACACGAGCATTAAACCGCCATCCATCTCAACAGTTCACCATTACTCGCAATAGCCTGAGGAGAATTCTT
The DNA here is from genome assembly GCA_963931855.1 of Philhelius festivus. NCBI lineage: Eukaryota > Metazoa > Arthropoda > Insecta > Diptera > Syrphidae > Philhelius > Philhelius festivus. The sequence continues at coordinate 2,331,590 of OZ007556.1, read as the reverse complement.
CCCAAAGGTCTCAGAACTCAGATTATTCGCTTACTCGGTCCAATTGACTCAGCGATTGAAGGCGCACGACCATCCGCTTTGTTGGCGCTTGATTGACATTGTATTTCATAATTAATGAAATACACACACAGATTCGAGTGATCCAGTCACCGTAGGGATATCAGTTCATTCACGTCACCTCGGCTCGGTTCATGCAGAATGTCAACTGTGACGACTGCCGTGTGGCACTTAGCGCCCATCGATTATGAGCACCATAAAAAGCTCTTCACGTCCAATTTGTTTCTCGAACCGAAACATGTTTTTCAAAATAGGATTAAGCAATTTGCAAACGTTCTTGTGGTTTTATTTACAGTCATGACGAATTGACAAACCAAACTTAACTGAAAAGAACCAAGAACTTTCAAATCCGCTGTCACAGAAAACAGTGTTGCATATTCAAAATTCAAAACAAAAAAAAACCCTTACAACAATAATTGACAACTGAAGCTAAACCGATACTTGATAATTATTTAAATTCGTCCACCAGCTGCATTTGGTACCATCCAACAAATAATATGACTTAGCCCTTGCACTACTGTGGTGAGGACTTTTCACTTTTATTTTATTTTGATCTAGAAAAAACTAAAGCCAATACGAAACATGAACAGCAGAAACCCGTTCTCGATCTTTTTTTTCACAACTATCCTTGAAGATAAACCAGCTATGAAGTAGGAGGTTTGTATCGATCTTCCCAAAAAATGTCATAAAAAGTGCTAGTCAATACTTATAAGGTCAAAAAGAGTAACATTAAAAAAAAAACAAGATTAAAAGTTCTTAAAGTTGTTTTAACCTAGTAACTTAAACAGATTTGACATCCTACGAATTCGACTAAAATCTTGTGCTAATGAGTCTAAGATCGATTCGCTAAACTGATTTATTTAGTTTGCATCAATATATAAATGGATAAAAATTTAGTGCCCAAAATATTTATTCGAAAGTTTCTCTCTTATCGTTTTTAACGACTTAATTGTATGAAACATATTTTCCTAAAGTAACAAAAGTTTTGAAAACTCAAACTAAAGTGCAGATTAAGGAGGGGGAACATGTCTTCAGAAAGTTCAAAAGAAATCGGAGAATAGCCCATGTCAATATATTTTTGCTTGGAAGAAAGTAAACTCAACAATTCTTAATGTCAAACGCTTCTGTTTTATGAAACGTACTTACCCAAACTTAAAGTCAAAAGTCCTATGGAAAAATTAAAAAACAGCTGCCAAATGCCCTTATAGCCCAACTGAAAAGGGGTCGGTTCTTTTACAGAACTCTAATGAGGCGATTTCGTTGCTTTGAATTTAGGTTTGTTAATGATTTGGATGTTGGGACGGCAGTTTGCCCAGTTGAGTCTTAAGGAATTGGACTCCATGATGAGATTCTGGCTCAAAAGGTACAAGAGAACCTATATAATTAAAGGAAAATTGTCGAAATGGGAATCAGAGTTTGGGAAAAAGCATAGCTGTGAATAGGCTGTAGCGAAAGTAACTTCTGACGTAAGAAAAGCAATGGTACGTGATGTGAACATTGTCATAGTGATGCTTCCTTTTTCAAAAGCCTTTGATTGTATCGATCATTCTATATTTACGCCAAAACTCCTAAACCATTTGAAATTTTCTCGCTCTGCCCTTGAATTATTTCCAAATTATTTAAGAAACCGTTCATTTTCTATCGAAACAGAACTTGGCACTTCTACCTCGTATGTTGTCAACACAGAGGTGTTCCACAAGGATTCGTTCTAGGACCACTTTCTTTCTGTATCTTCGTTAATGAACTCGGTGATTTCATTCTACACTATGTGCATACTTACGCAGATGATGTAATTATTTACTTGTCTGGGTTGTTAGAAGACTGTGTAGTCTGACTAAATGAAGATCTTCAACTAATTCAGGCTGAGTTAAATAAAATAAAATTAAGTCCACTAAAACGATTTGCTGTATTGTGTTCTAGTGTAGAAATATCATAATGTGATATTTCGTCTCTTGATTTAAATGGCTAATTAAGACTTAAAAGCTCCGAAAAAGATCTTGGTAATGATGACTAGTAAAATAAGCTATTGTGATGCTGCCCTACATACTATTAGACGAATTTATAGTGGGATACGTGTTTTTAGAACGACTTCTATAGCTTACTTTCCACTTTCACTTTCTTGTGTCAATTGTATTGTACATATTCTCTTGTTAAAAATCCGAATGAACTCGTAGAATTAATGTTGAGTTCAATGAATGTATGTGGTAGGTACATCTACGACTTGCCAAGGCATATTCGCTATTGGAAATGAGTTTGGTTGATTATTATTTATCTATGCTCATAGATTAGTTCTGCAACTCCTTGGTATAATTTATAATAATGATAATTACTGTGAGTATTTGTAGGAATATCTTTGTTTAGTTCAATCACCTAGAGGGTTAAACTACTATTACCACCAGTGGCGGATTTACCAGCAGGCTGAGTAGGCTTGAGCCTAGGGCGGCAGATTTTAGGGGCGGCAAATTTGAAAACCGATATTTTTTTCTTAGCCGTCTTACAGAAATCGAAAAGATTTCTGTAAGACGGTTTTCTAATATCTCTCTAGAAGTCCACAAGACACCTTTCCGATGACTTTTCCCTCTTTTCTTTCATTGTACATTCAACGATACCGCAAACTTCTATATTCTACGGTAAGACACCCAGTTCACGGCCCCAACCAGAAATCGGCAGTTGCCCACACTTTCTATGAGTGAAATGAGAGCGAAATTGCGGAAAATATATTTCACGCTCTTCCCACTTCCACTATGTACTCATACAAGTCCGGACGTATTGGTGATTGCGGTATTGGTGTGGTAGATCTGAATAAAAAATTGTTGCAAAGAAAAATGTTTTGTTGGAGATATTCTTCGTTTTGAATGGATCAAAAGATTTAAAAATAATAATCGAATTTTATCAATTTTAATCTTATGTGTTGACTATACTCTATACTATACTGACCCAATGTCAGCGTAGAACGACACTACTTCTTTGTTATCCATGATTAAGTTGTCATCCATTCTATCACACTGAGGTACCCCGGTTCGGGATGTCGTTGTTCTGTGGTCATCCTTCTCATAAGCTGGGGCCCTATTTTGTATTACGAAACGAGCGGCAAGTCAACGATACTGAGGAATATGATAGTCACGACAAAGAGCGATTAAGTAAAGCGAAAAAGTCGTACAAAAGATGTTGCCAAGCTTAACCGAAAAAAACATTTTTTTTTGAAGCGCAACCAACTTCTCGACTATTAGGAATTGACAGAAATAAATGAAAAAAAATTATAAATCAAGAAACGATAAAACGAAAGTTAAACGATCGATAGGTAGAACTAACGAGTATCGTTAAAATTAAACGATTCTCGTAAAACATAATCGCATTTCAACGATAACGAAGTAATTTCAACGATAATCGTTTTACAAAATAGGGCCCCTATGTTCGATGGTGGTCGATGATGTTCCCCATTAGTTTCTTCGTTGAATGAACAAGATATTTGCCCAGTGGAATTAAATTCGCTTCTGTGTAGAGATGCTCGTTCCTGTAGTGTTTTTGTCGTTGACGGTCGAAGTAAAGTCCCGTGCAGATCCTCAGTTCCTTCCTTTCGAGGTTTGGGTTCCTTCGATTCCTCGAATCTTTTTTTTCCGAACGGATGGTTTTCTGCGAAAACAGAATTTGCAGAACGTTTATCCTAACTTGGACAAAGCTCTTAGTAGGGCATTATGTACTCCAGCGACAAATTGTTAATTGTTAATTGGTACAAAATTATCTGAGATCGACCTTAATTCAAGAAAAATTAAAGCTTTAGCTCTTTTGTACATAGAGCCAGAATTAATGAACAAGATCACTTACGACGACATTATCGATGATTTTACCAACAAAAAGATAATCTAGGAACTGACACTTCACAATTGTAGAGGTAAGGGCGGCAAACATTCAACAGCCTATACTTGGGAAATGTGTAAATCCGCCACTGATTACCACAATTTGCACATACTGTAGGAGGGCGATCTTATTTTGTCAATTCAATTTGCTTGTGGAATAATCTTCCACACCAATTACAAAGAAACATTTTGTAGCGGAGATTTCGAAAGGTCATCTTAGCGTTAACATGTTACATTTAACTCTAAAAAATTTTACAACTAACCCCTTAAAAAGAACAGTATTTGAAAGGTTAGATATATCTATGTATATATATATATATATATGTATAATGTATATGTTACGTTAAACACAAACTTAGTTGCATTCCAAATGTATGTCCATAAAAACAACCGTCTCATTAGGTGTGTTTTTTTTTACCTTTTCAATAGGCGAAGATAAAAAAACGATGCCTGGGGCAAACAATTCACATGTTAAATGCAACAACAACTAAGCGTTTATGGGCATCAGCGATGCCCCGAGAATTTTCGGGGCTTAATTTTTATCGAGGCTTAAAACTGTGCTACTAAAGCGATGAATTGTATACAAACGTCAGATAAAAGAAAACAAGAAGAAAATTGTTTTTTTTTTTTATTCAGTTGACGTTGACAGCTGCGCACCCAAAGCCACATTCATCAAAGAAGTGTAAGTTTTCTGAAAAAATTAATTAAATATAAAATTTATTGACTATTTTTTTTATTTGTAGAACCTATCGCAGTGCCAACACAAAAGAACCAGGTGAAATCCCAGCTCGAATCTTACTAAGAAAAACCACCCTAGATATGTATATGTATATGTTGAAATTTTAGTAAAAAAAATTATGAAATTCGTGTGAAAAGTGCTGTTTTAATTTATTTATTGTTGGCCAACATAGCTGGGCATTAACTCGTTAATCCGTTAATCGTTAATTAACGAAGTTAAGATTTTGATTAACGGATTAACTTTTAAGTTAACTTTTAAAAATGTTAACGGACACATTAAATCCGTTAATCCACGTTAAGTCCGTTAATCATTAATCCAATGCCTACTATTTACCGCGCGGCGCGAAAAACAGGTTCAGACAAGTATGAGACAAGTGCCGTGCGGCGCGTGCCGCGGTGAAACAAAAACAGCTAGGTACGTATTACTATGTGCGCGATAAGTCCAACCAACTTCGTTCAACTTTTTATTCAACTCTTTCGTTGGATAAACGAATTCACAACCTCTTACACTAGTGCAGCAACTTACGTAATTCACGTTGAGCAACTAAAGTTTAACAAAATGCGTTTGGAACCCCGTACACATAATTGACCAACTTTCCCATATGTTGATTAACCCCGCACACCTAGTTGATCAACTCTTAAAACTTATTCCAGTGTTGAATAGCTCCGTACACCTACATAGTTGACCAACTTACTCAAATGTTGAATAACCTCGTACACTAGTTGATAAACTTGTTCGATTTTGACAGAACAAAAATTTGGAACGCACCATGATAAACAAAAAACTCAAACGTCAAACCTGAAATAATTTTGACTTCATGTTCGGTACATACCTACATTTATTGTCGACGCACGCCTTCACTTTAAAATATTCTTAAATTTGTTCCGTATGAGTATGATTTCCTCTAAGAAAAAAAGTGGCTGCCGCATTAATAATATTAGAAAATGAACGACAAAGGAAAAAAAAACATCCAAGACGATACTGGATAAATGATTTTTTCTTGAGTCGCGAAGAAAATTGTTTTTTCAATGAAATATATGAGAAATTAAAATCGATTGATCCCACCGCGCCAGTGAATTCGAATTCAAAGTTTAGGCAATTGCATTTTCGAGGAAATTTGAGACCAAGCCAATTCCCTGGCATCTCGATTTTTATAAGAGGGGCTCTGGCGCAATTCGTTGAGCAACGGCCAACAACTAGATCCAACCCGTTGGTTGAACAGAATTGAAGGCACCGTACATTAGAGTTGAAACTTGTGCGTTGATCGCCTAGTGGACGACCGGCATTACTTAGCGCCGCCGCCGGTGCTCAGAGTAAAAAAATATAAAAAATGCAATTTTTATCACATGTTAACGGATTAACGATTAACGTTAACTTGCGTTAATTCTTCCGAAATTTAACGCTTTAACGTTTAACGAAGCTAACTTTTTTAGTAGCGGATTAACGATTAACGAAGTTAACTTTTTGATTAACGGTGCCCAGCTATGTTGGCCAACCTATATGTAGTCACTCCGGTGCTTTCGAGTTGAGATTCATATTGGAGAGTTGAATTTGCATACAACAATGGCGTCTCCGTTTTCATCGCCATCAAAACAAGAAGAACAAATTGCGACATCGAAAAGTAGTGTGAATGTGATTAATTTGTACCATCTAATTCTGCGAAACTCACTCAGTGGGCTCTAACCCGCAAAGGCGCTCTTAATTTAACGCAGTAAGTTTGTTATTGGTGCATAAAAAAGAAGCATTATATGAATGTTAATTTTTTTTAAGCAACTGGGGAACTGAAAGTGATCCAGATTTCAAGTACAATGTTGGCAACTCCGAACCCATTGCCTTCGGACACATTGGTGTGATGGTTCCAGATGTGTATGCTGCTAGTAAAAAGTATGTTCAATGAAAATCATTAAAAATTTCAATTCACATGATTTTCCTTATTCCAGATTCGAAGAACAAGGAGTAGCGTTCAAAAAGAGACCAGATGATGGTCGCATGAAAGGCCTGGGATTCGTGATGGTTCCAGATGGCTATTGGATCGAAATTTTCAATGCAAATACTGTTTGTTAAAATTGTTAATTTATTTCTATTTGATTTGTCAAATAAATGCTAAAGTATTTCTAATTCCTCCTGGTCTCCTTCCGTAGAGTATACAAACATGTCTCTCTTCCTAGCCAGAAGCAATTTATTTCTAGATGGATGTGTCGATAGTGAGTGTACTACTCCTCCATGGGAACCTGAAAATAGTATGCTATTGAATCGGTCTGTCATAAACCCTGAAATGGACCTACCTTATTGGAATTTTCTGAAGAACTGTCCCCTCCAACAAATCCCAAACTATGGCATGCCCTCCACTCGATCCAGAAACAATGTGTAAGTCATTCGCCATTATACCACATTCGATTTGATACTGTTCCGGATTCTGTCCTTCGTATTCCGATAGCAGTGTCCCATCGTTGTTATCGAGCAAACGAACATCCTGACAGGCAGCAACAACACAATTTGACTTCTTAGTTTGCACCAAATACGTAATTGAAACACCTAAATCATCGCATGTCATTTCTCCAGCCCGGATGTCATAGTATCGAATGATCATCAATAACGATCGAAGTAATGCAATCTTTGGCCCCTTTCATTGTTTGGACAGGTTCTAGTTTGCGTGTGCGAATGTTATGAAGAATCTTCATTGAATCGAACACATTTTACGCCTCCGAAGCAATTGTTGATCAGTAGCAACATCCCAGTAGATGATACTTTTGTCTAGACTAGCACTAACTATATGACAACTATCACAGCTTCCAGCTACGTCAGTAACTTCATCGGCATGTCCACCATAGCTTCACACGCTGAAAAAGTTAATTGAAATTGGGGCGAGATTTCGTGCGAGGAATATCTTTTCGAAAAAAGAAAGCGTGAGGTAGAAATTCTTAAAACATTAACCAAATAGGATCTGATTGACTTCCTTTTGGAGAATGAACGTAATAACCTCAGGAAGCTGTCAGTGCAAGTGATTGGCCACAAGAAAGATGCGAAGATGTTATCGAGGGTTACATTCCTAAATTTGTTAAACCACCTAATGTTCTGAATTTCAGGAAACATTTGACTGTGTACCCTGTGACCAAGACAAGCACTGACCCCATCAGTTCTCCAATGAAAATTATAGAAAATTGTTAGACATTTTACTGAAGCAAACATTAATTACGGCTCAAATTGTATCTGTTTTATTGTTTTTTTTCTGCTGTGAGATTTTACGTTGAACAATAAATTGGTTAAAGTTATGTTCTTCCATTTCATCGTCTGCAAAACCAACATGTTTTTCCTCGTTGCCCTCTTCATCATCAGAACTCTCATTCCCAGGATGTTTGAGGTATATATCGGCGAGCTCGCGGCCAACGGAGACCTAGTAAGACGGGTATTCATAATAAAGTTTGTATATTTTCTATATCTTATATACCTCTTCAATAAAAGTCGTAAGAGGTACTTCAGAACCGGCACCAGTACTTGAAGCAATCTGGTTAAGCTTTTGTTTGAAATGGAAACTGTCGGTCATTCACAGCAAACCAATCCTTTAAGTTACTATGCCGCAAAACGACTTTAGCTTCTGTAAAATGATTGTTGTTAATTGTCATTCATCATCCGGCTCGGCCTTGATTAAACCATGTAAGTATAAGTATGATCTGAAAAATAAAATACAAAATAAATTATGCGAAACAATGCAATGAAAATTGAACTTACCTCCATTCTCTTCCATTTCGATTTAATGTTTTTATATAGCGACGAAGGATGGAAATGTCAAAAATGTTTGATAGAAGATAGGAGAAAGAGATTTGATTTGTTTTAAAATGTCATTCCACAGCACAGTGCTGCCAAGTTTTTTTGTATGCCCCGATGCGTTTTATTTATCGTCGCCTATTAAGCCTGTAAAAAAAAACACACCTATTATCGCTTTCTTCTGATGAGGAATACCAAAAAGACCCAAAAAAGAAGTTATGAACCTTCTGATTTTTGGGATGAGTCCAAGAACTTCCTTCAATAAACTCTAATTAAGAACTTAATTAGATAAGAGGCGCTAGCGGTGGAGAAGATAAAACTTTGTCCTTTTCATGGGATTCTAATTTTTCAGGGGAATCCTGTTTTATTGTTACTTTTAACCCCACTCTCTCCTACGTCAAAATTAAAATAGTCTTATGAAGCATTTTATTTTTATACACGAATAGGTACTATCCATTTTCTATCGGATAACTGCGTTCGTTTAAGCTAAGCTAAGTACACACAAAAGTAATACCAAGCCTAGAAAGGCTTCACTTTATACGATTAAAAGCACAAATTGCTGCACAAATGATCAAAAAGTCCATTCACTGGTGTTGGTGAAAAAAACACCAAAACTTCTTCCAATTTCCCCATTTGTATATCTGCAGTCGGCATGTCAATTTCAAATCACATCCCCGGTTGATACACTTTTGGCAATCCCTCAAAGCACAAGGGTGTTAAGGTTTATTGAAGTACCATAACCTGAAGCAAAAAATAAAAGTTAAACAAAAAACCGACAAACGAATGAAAAAACAAATAGAACAAAATATGCACAAAAAGACCACTTAAACCGTAATCCCTTTTACAGATTATATCTACATTGTAATTTTTATTCAAAACCCAGATTAAAGTTCCGACTTTCCAAGCCTCCCTTCCATTTGGCCATACCATGGCGCTGTGGGGATCTACATACGTGTGTGGATGTGCCGGCGATGTTTTTCTTTTGAAATAACAAACAGATACTTCATTTCAATGACCAGTGGAGCACATGTTAATGGCACCATATTCTCAATGACCATCCAACTTCCAAATGGATGCGAAATCCAAAATATACATAAAGGCTTCAATTCATTCACAAAATTATTAAAACACAAAACAAAAACAAAAATATTATTCGAGTACGTACAGTACAGCCATACATATTTTTCCAATAAAACAAAATGAATGTCGAAACATGAAACATGGTTTTGAGTGTGTGATTAAAATTCATAATTTAAAAACAGTAATATATGTCGGTGGAAAATAAAAAAATAAATTATCTCTCAACCGTGCAACTTATTAATTTGTAGTGCACTGGGTGTTTCAATTCAATTTTGGAGGCAACATCGCAAATGAAATTAAACGAACACACGACAAGGCCGTCAGCATCATCCTAGAACTATGCAACTTTGTATACTCTTTTTCTACTCACGAACGAGATCGAAATAACACCGACCTTTGAAATTCGGCTGTGTTTCAAATTCCGAAAGAGAAATATAAATAAAACCAAATTCTGACACTCGGCGGTATTGGTCTGTGGGAACGTGAAATAAACAGTTTTAGAAATCGGTTTTGTTTCACTTTTGATAAGTGTTTGTTGCGCGAAATAACGCCAAATTCGAAAAAGTGCCAAGATTCGTTTGGTGCAATAGGCACCGGTATGAATATGTGTTTAAGTTTACTCAAGAGCAGTATAACCGATATAATTACCAGACATAAAAGTCATGAATGGCCTTATGAATGTATTCTTCTCAACACAGCGTTTAACGCCAAAAACTAAATCAACCAATTCTGAAAATGTTCATATCCCAAAAAACTGAAAATGTCAAGTCGCTTAATGTACAACGGGAACTTTTGTCTCCCAAGACTCTTACGAATATTGTGGGGTTCTCCAGTCCTTTAACTCGAATTTCAATCGAAAAATTGATTTATTTTGCGGCGAATGGAATGCGATATCAAATTGATTTTTTGTTTATAGTTTTATTATTGTAATTTTGTTTCTGCTAAAAAATATCATTCATGCTTTGACAACTTTCAATAGAGCAATATGAGCTTGGTGAATCAACCGAATTTAAAGTGCTTCCATTTCTTACTAGAAATAATTTCCTTCATGCCTTAGACATAATTTTTACAACTGGAATAAAATATAAATAACTAGCGTACCCGTGCGGGAACTCCCGCAAGCAAATTTTTCTTCCAACTGAAGTTTTTCAAAATAAATCATGTGTCTAAAAGTTTCTGTAGATTCGCTCAGTTTTTCTTGCATTGGAAATCTTGTGTAAATGGAAATCTTGTGTGAAGTACGGAATGTTGTTTTTGGGTGTTTATTTTACTTCTATGTGTCTTCGTTGAACAGCTCTATTTGAAAAAGACGACTTACTACTGAAATAATAAACACGTTTAGCTTAGCCAAGAACTGTCACAACTGATCTCCTGTTCATGAGAAGTTGAAAGCGTACGAATTATTTTTATTTAACGTATGCATGTACCTGGATTAAAACAAAACAGCAAACCAATAAATCCAATCAAGTCCTTTTCTTAAAGGTAATGGAGCCAAGCGAAGGATATTTTGAAAAAACTAACAAACAATGAGCAAATCACATACGTATGTAACTATCCTAAAACAATGTATGTAGTTGAACCAGTAGGCACATAAAGTTTAACTTACCTTTAAATAGTTTAAATTCAAAGACACACAAATATTTGTCAATTTTTTTTTGTTTTTAATTCGGAGAATTTTATTTTTGTTTTATTTTTTTTAAAAACTTTTTTGAGTGTTTTTATCGTTACTGCTTAGGCAAATTAATCAAACAATGCCCCTCCTCTGGACCCGCACCACCAAAGTATGGCATTTCAATGCAACTAACTACTTATGTATATGTACTGCATTTCAGTGCAATACGAAGATAGAAGTAGAGATAAATAATTTTGGGGTGTTTCGACCACCTAATGGCCCTCCCCTGATAATAAAAAAAAGTAGCCTATACGGTAATCCAGACTATAACTTTTTTGTGTGTTAAATTTTATCAAGATCCATTCAGTTGTTCAAGCGTTATTGAGTCACAAACATCCATACATCGTAACATTCACATTTATAATATTAGTAGGAAGGATAGGATTATATTAACTTCCCATAGGGAGTTATTGTAATCGGTCCGATTTGTCAAATTGGAATTTTTGACATTTCTCGACGTTTCAAGGTCCCTAGAGGCTATATCAATCATTTTTAGAGAGATGTCTGTGAGTGTGTGTGTGTACGTACGTTCGTACGTTCGTACGTTCGTACGTTCGTACGTTCGTACGTTCGTACGTTCGTACGTTCGTACGTTCGTACGTTCGTACGTTCGTACGTTCGTACGTTCGTACGTTCGTACGTTCGTACGTTCGTACGTTCGTACGTTCGTACGTTCGTACGTTCGTACGTTCGTACGTTCGTTCTCGTACCATTTTTCGACATCAATATCTCAAGAACGAGTAAAGATATCGACTTCAAATAAATTTTGTTTAATAGATAATAACTTCGAAAGAGGCTGAAAGGGCGTTTATTAAAATTCAGTGAGTAGTTTTTTCACTATAACGGTTTAAAAAAAAAGTCAAAAAAAATAATGCTATTGATTTCAGATAAAATTTAATGTACTCACTATAAGGTCGTTCAGATTTGGTATGAATTTGGAAAAAAATGAAAATACCGTTATTTTTTTAAATAAAAAAAACTGGAAAAAATAATTTCATAACCCAGATATTCTAAGAAAAAAAAAACAATTTGAAACTCAAAATAATTTTATTTTACGAAAAATAATGTGTTTGACAATTGGTGAAAATTTCAAAAAAACTGAGTTTACAGTTTTTTTTACAAAAAATAAAAAACTATATAAAATTCTATTGAAAAATTGGTAAAAATTGTTTTTCGACTCAAATTTCTCGAGAACTAGTAGTGATATTGACTTCTAATTTAGTTTATTTTATACATAGTATAATTTTTTACAATTGGTAAAATGTTGACAAATATTGAATTAATAGTTTTTTTTTAAATAAAAAAACTATTAAAAATTCTAGTGAAAACTAGTTAAAATTGTATTTCAAGTCGTATTTCTTGGGAATGAACACCGATAGTGCCTTCTAAAGTATGTTGTTTTATACATCGATACCTTCCCGTAAGAATGTATACTAAGCGACATTTCTAAAATTGTTCAGGAAACGAAAAAAACGAAGAAAGTTCTAGTTGAATCATAGTGTGCTAATGCTAAGAGACAATTTTGGTTAAACTAAGTGACATCTAGCAAAATTTTTTGTTGCTCACGACAATGAGATATTTACCTATTAATGTCGCTTAGCATAATTTTTTTGGCGGATAATACAAATTTCAGGGGGCAACATTTTCTTAATGAGAAAACATGGCAGTTGATAATTTTTTTTTTTTACTCTAGTTTCCTTTTCATGCATAATAGGTTGGCGAAACCCAGCCCAAAACGTGGCCCTTAACATATAGTATATTTCCTCATAAAAAAGTCATTTTCGAAAAAAGTGTCGCTTAGTACATTCTTACGGGAAGGTATCGACATAATACAATTATTAACATATGGTTAAATTTTAAAGTATCGAATTGACAGTTTTAACAAAAATATAAAAAAAAATCTACTAAAAAGTGGTAATATTTGTTTTTCGACTAGAATATCTTGAGAACGAGCAATGATATTGACTTTGCCATTATTTAATTTTATTCATAATTCAATTTCTAACAAATGGTTTATATTTGACATATATCTAGTTTTAGAGCGGATATATTTTGTAAGTACCCTTCCATCAATAACCAAACCATATCTTTTATATTTGAATATTTCGTTTTTAAATTTGTTTCAATTAAAATGTTTGGAACCGAAATAATAAAGTAATTTCTATAATATAATACATAATTTTATTATCAACTTTGTTTTTAGAAGAATGTATGTACTGTACATACGTATATGAATAAGGTTGTTCAGTTGTACCCAAGTCCCACATATTCAAATTCCATTAACAGCTATGGTAAAATAATGTTTGTTTGAATTTTACAGCTAAAGTTTGTTTCGCTGAAAATTTGGTTATTTGAAAAAAAACTAAATATAAAGTTTTCCAGACCACAAATGGGAAGTTATCAGTGTGGGTCGCACCCAGCCTCTTTTTTATTTTTTTGACTGGCCGCTTTCGATAATGCAAAGAGACGATCTAATGATCAACTAGAACAACTTTTACGTCTTTTGGCTTCCAAAACTGCCGTGCCGAAATTTGAAACATTTTATTCCATTGTTTGTAGAATCACCCTTATATAAATTCGTCAATGAACATACCTCATTACGACCCCAGAATATGACCACCTCTTCTACGAGTACATATCTGCTATTCTATGCTATTCAAATGCTATTTCGGTATTCCTCTTAACTTAGCTCTTTCATTGGATCATATCGAGCTTTATAAATGTTTGATCTTATCGAAAAATTCGGATTATCCAGAAAATCCAGACAAGTTTTGAAATCGTTAAGTCTATGAGCCATTATTATTATTTCTTTTCAAAATTAATTTGAAAACTTCTCACTTTTGTTTAATTTTTTGATAAAATAAAACAAGTTTGACAATTCTATTTCTTATACCTTCGCTAAGCCACCTTCTTTCGTGGTTTAACTTAATCATATTTAGTAAACGTCACTTATCAGACATTTTGTTTTATTAATGAAATTTCACACTTAGTCCAGGACTTAACGATAAACGCATACTAAGCCAACTTTATTAATAAGGATATGTAAATGTTTTTCAATGGTTATACCCATTTCTTACATACTTTACATAATTCTACAGGGTGCCCCAACATAAACATAACATAACATATGGTAGTCATTCTATTTTAAGGGGTCGTATCGGTATCGTAAGTTAAGAGTGTATCTTGCGGCGCCCTGTATTGTGGTGACTGTTTAACGCCATCATATTTCCTTTTTTTATAAAATTGATTCTTTCTTGTACCAAAAATCATATAACTTTGACTATACACCCTTTTTACAGGAACAAACTCTGGCGATTTTCGAATCCTTCTAACTTCACTACCGATAAAGTAAGAAACTTAAAAATTGACAGTTTTTGTTGAACTGATCAATCACAGGCGCCTCAACTCAAATTTCAACTAGTTACCATTAATTAAATTAAAATGTTTTTTCGTTTCCTTAAATTCATTACATCGATTATCAATTTAAATTTTCTTACCGCGAATTCTTCCACTGAACCTAGCTTACAGTTTTGCGCAAAACACATTTTTTCAAGGGATCTATCCTTAACCAGCTACAATTTGCACTTTTTGTTGTTCTTCGCTTTAGTTTTTCGTGATTTGTCTTATCTGTGAAACTAATTTTAATACGTTTTATTTTTAAAATTTTAATACGTACAATTCGAGTTTTTGTTTATTTTTTTCTTTATTCGCGTTCAATACTGTAAGGCCAGGAGATCTTGCAAACCAGTGAACCGGTTCCTTTATTCATATCCAATGATTACCGTACTCTTCATCTAACCAAATCTTAACTTCTCGACCATGGCGGGCTGGAGCGCCATATTGCATAAGTGGAATGTCCTCCAATAGTTCTGGTAAATCATTGCGCAAGAGCTCCATAAGGTTTGTAGAATTCGGCCTGGGGGTAGCTTGAAGGCGCCGATTAATTTGTTTCCAATTACTAATTTTAATTATAATTTTATTATTTAATGACTATGACTACTGACTAAAATTTGATGAGATTACTGGTCAAGTTTTCAAAACCTTTTGAATTGGGCATAAGAAAAAAACTTGCCAAGTAAGCCCATCAAATTTTAGTCAGTAGTCATTAAATAATAAAATTTCTCTATTACATTGTAGCTGTTTCAATATTATTCTACTTTAAATATTCGGTATTGAACCTTCATGAAGTAAGAACTTGGCGCACTTTTAGATATCATTACTTTTCACGGCTGGCTTGTTACACAAAGGTTTTTGTATAGAAGAACTTGGCTCTTTTTTTAACATTTATGTTTTTTGGTCTGATCTCACTCCTTTTTGCAAAGATTTTAATATTTTGCTGTCAAAATCTCGAAAGATACGGAACGATAGAAGGGTGGACTCTACCTACTAAAATCAACTTAGTTTATACGAGTAGCTTCCTATTTCTTTTGGTATATTTTCTTTTTTAATATTAGTTGTTTTGATTTGCGCTTCAATTATTTCTTCTTATCCTGGTAAGATACCTAACACTAACAAACCTACCTTAATTACAGCAATCGGAAGTGTTCCATATAAATTTAACATTTTCTCGGAAAGTGGGCGGATACCACGCCCCTGAATGGAAAACATCGATTTTTATTTTTGGTCCTTTATATGCCCTACCTTTCCACCAAATTTCATTGTTCTACTCCAATCAGAAGTGCGCCATATATAATTTACATCAGTTCTGAGGAATGGAAAACCGCTAATTTTATATTTTTTTCTTTGTATGCAATTTAAGCCCTACCACTTTAGGGCGGACTTTACCAAATTTCATCGTTTTATAGCAGTCGGAAGTGCTCCATTCAACCAATACCTATTTGGAGAAAGTGGGCGGATACCACGCCCCTGAATGGAAAACCTCGATTTTTATTTTTGGTCCTTTATATGCGATTTGAGCCCTACCGTTCTACCAAGTTTCATTGTTCTACTCCAATCGGAAGTGCGCCATATATAATTTACATCAGTTCTGAGGAAGTGGGCGGATACCACGCCCCTGAATGGAAAACCGCTAATTTTATATTTTTTTCTTTGTATGCAATTTAGGCCCTACCATTTTACCAAATTTCATCGTTTTACATCAGACGGAAGTGCTCCATTCAACCAACACCAATTCAGAGAAAGTGGGCGGATACCACGCCCCCTGAATGGAAAATTTCAAATTTTCGATTTTTTGCTCTGGTTGCATGACAAGACCTACCGTTGTGCAAAATTACAAGATTCTACGATGTCGGGAAGTGCTCCATAATTTTGATGATCTGTCAGTCAGTCAGTCAGTCAGTCAGTTACGGTTTTTGAGATTTTTGAGGCCTTATATCTCAGGAACCGCTTATGCCAGAAAATTTATATTTGGTGAGGCGCCTGTGCCTGACTAGCTTAGCATATATTCGGAGTTTTAAGTTTCTGACTTCAGTGGTACTAAAGATAGGAAGGGGTCAAAAATCGCCTGAGTTTGTTCCTGTAAAAAGGGTGTAGTGTCAGAACTTGGCTGGGCACTACCGTGCCCTTTGATACAATGTTATGGGTCACCATGTGAAAGGCTTTAGTTTTATCTACAACAAGTTCAGCACAATATTTTGTGAATGCAAAAAAGCATTTATTTTATTTTATTTTATTTTATTTTTGGTTCTCTTAATTTCCTTATTTAAAATTTGAACCGAATTTTGAAATTTTTATTCAGTGAACTTTTCCGTAATTTCCTTTAAAGTTAAATATTTTTAATAAGAAGCAGTTTTAATTATTAGACTGCGCGGATCTTTCTAAAAATTCACATTCACATTTTAATGTTAGAGAACTTATAAATATCGAAGAATAGAAAAAAATCACTTGAACAATTTTAAAATTTTGTTAGCATGTTCAAATCAGCAGTGATATTCTTAGCTCAAAAATATTTTAGTAGTATTTTTAAGTGGTACCCCTTGGCATAATGTTTAGTGCGTTGGACTGTCATGCGGAAGGTCTCGAGTTCGATTCTGAGCCGCTGAAAGAAAGTTTTTTTCAGGGGTGCACTGCCTGCTGCGAGGAATTGACAAATTCTCCAAGAGTACCTACATATCTCTTGTCATGGAAAGTGCTGCTCATTAGCCGTTCGGAATCGGCAGAAAATATTAGGTCCCCTCCGTTCCAGGTAACACGCACACAGAAATGGTTGAGAGTTGTAAGTCACTAGGTTCTGGTTCACTTCGAGCTGTTGCACCACCAAATTTAATTAATTTATTTTTTTAAGCAATTTAAAGAACGATTTTCAGAAATCTTCATGTTTTACATAAAAAATCCTTGTAAGTTAAATCCACTTTCAATATAAGTGCAACTTCATATGACACAGTCGAGTGTTTTACTTTACTTTAATTTTGTATGTCAGGACCTTGTCGTTTGAAATAATTCAATTGAAATAGATAATAGAGTTATACAGAAAATGTTCAGTTTTTCAATCACTTTTTATGCAGCATTCTTGAATTTCTTCTTCCTCAAAAATCCAATCAGTTGATTGAAGTACTCTTAATCAGAACTGATGGGCTGGTGCTATACGTGGGTATTTGCATATCTTGCTTACCATCATTATAACTCACACAATATTCATCAAACTGGGACGTATCATTGCATTCCAATGCATTTCTCTGCGTGCAATAAATAAATAGTATAGAACTAGAGTATCTTGCTAAAGCACTGTTGATGCGAACTAAAAAACCCATAAAAAAACGGACCAGAAGCCTTTCCTTCTACAGTACGATTTTCGACGAACGAAATTGATAGTTGTAGAGTATATTATTTGAAGAAATCTCCATTTTTTTCGGCACAGAATCAATTGCCCGAACATAATGTGTGTTTAGAAAAATGATGATTTCAATGTTATTATTTTTTTCTTAGGCAAATACAGGAAATTATACATGTAGAAGCCCCCTCGTCCTAAATTATTTCCAGGAATCCATCATGTTGCGTTTCGGCCAGTTTTCGTTCACTTTTGCTTTTTGCTGTAAAAATAAATTTCATTCTGATTATTTTGACAGTTCTCCGATTTATTTACTCCAGTTATGTTAACCAAAACAAAATGAAAGCAGACAATTCAACTTTATTAAAAATTAAGACACTAGCTGTTTTCCCTATATTTTAACCCTAGTATTTTCATTTTATTTGCGATGTATACATACAAAGGTAGGTAACCTACAATCTTAAAACAAATTGAACTCAAGTTTATAATCAGACTTGACTTTACGATGATGGGGACTATAGCCTAAACGGCTATATTAAATTTTTTGCCCCACAAATTTTTTTTTTCCAAATTTTAGAAAATATTTTTGCTTCAAGAAATGTTCCACAGATTTAAAAAAAAAATAAAAATAAAAAGTTCCCAAAAAAAATATTTCTTAAAGGCACCTTGGAAACTTTTTATGTTTTCTGATGTTTTCTCAAAAACGGTACAACTGATTTTGATCAATATTATATGCTTAAGCTTCAAAAAACCTTAAATGAAAAATAATTTTTTTTTGAAAACTCAATTTTAAGATATCTACATGATCGATTTTTTGGAATCCCACGAATTAATATTCTTATAATCCTATCTAAAAAAATAAAATTATATAATCATTTTCTCGAAAATGGCATCTAGAATTTTGATGAAATTTTTGCCGTTTTACTAAATTCTTACGATCTATATTTTTTTAGAAATAAATTCTATTTGACATTCCTGACATCACCTACCTTAGACCCAATTTTTTGATTTTTGACTTTCTGATTTATCGGAATTACGGATGTGGATGAAATTTTTTATATTGAAAGATCTAAAAAGTTGTGTAATATATTTGGGTTTTTGAAAACAGATCAAAATTCATTTTTTTTTTTTTTTGATAGTTCGATAACTCAAAAACCGCTCATTGATTTTTTTGTGGAATTCAAATTTTATTCGCAAATAATAACAACTTAAAATTGGCGTGCCAAAACCTTCTCTGAACAATGTTTTAACAACTTCATATTCATATAAAGACTTAAATTTTTATAACATCGCTGCTACGATCTATAATTTTTGTTCTTCTCTTTTTAGTTCCAACTACTTAAGTACTTTTGTATGTGTTTTAAAAACTGAATTTTATGCTTATATCGGGTTTTTCAATAAGAGCGCTACAAAAGTTTTTTTAAATAAAACAAAAACAGTTTTGGATACGAATGAAATTCTTTATTCCTGTAAAAGTACGTTCGATGCCATTATGTATGAAACTCGATTTCTTTTGCATGGCCACCACGGGCACGCTTGTAGAAGTCCAGACGCTGAACCCAATTTTCGACGATTTTCAAGCATAAATCGGACGATACTGCTGCAATTTCACGTTCGATATTCGTACGAAGTTCATCAATCGTCGCTGGCTTGTTGGCATAGACCATAGATTTGCGTAGCCCCACAGGAAATAGTCTAACGGCGTCAAATAGCACGACCGAGGCGGCCAAGCGACTGGACCATTTCGTGAGATAACACGTTCTCCAAACTTGGTTTCCAATAAATTGATTGTGACATTCGCTGTGTGGCTTGTGGTGCCGTCCTGTTGGAACCACATGTCCTTCAAGTCCATATCATCCAATTGGGGCCAAAAATATTCGGTTACGAGTATTATTGAACGGTAGCGATCCCCATTCACAGTAACGTGCCGGTCTTGATCATCACGGAAGAAGTACGGCCCAATGACGCCGCCGGCCTATAAACCACACCAAACCGTAATTTTTTCGGGATGCAATGATGACTCATGGAGTACGTGTGGATTGCTGCCTGACCAATACCGCATATTTTGTTTATTGACGAAGTTATTCAGCTAGAAATGAGCCTCATCGCTGAAGATGATGAAAATCCGAATCATTTTCAAGTTGTTGCTCAGCCCAATTCACGAACATACGATGCTTCTGGTGGTCAAGCGGCTTCAGTTCTTGCGTCAATTTAATCTTGTAAGGATATAGGCCAAGATCTTTTCGCCACAACCACGTCATAGAGATGCCCAACGCTTGAGAACGACGTGTGAGAGACACATTTGGGCTTTCTGCAACTGAAGCCTCAGCGGCAGCAATATTCTCGACACTGCGGGCACTTCTTTTCTCACTGGCACGGGAACATTTTGTACTGTGCTTGTGGATTCAAATTTTTCCACTAGACGTAGCGCTCTTAACGTTGAGGCCACTGACTCCGAATTTCGGTAGTAAATTTTAATAATTTTGACTCGTTGTTGGCTCGTATATCTTTCCATCATGAAATGGCAAACCTAACTGAAGAGAAATGTAAAAAGAGCGGCAAGAAATATGGCGTCGTTTGCTGTCCCTGTCGCTCTACTTTTGTAGCGTCCCTATTGAAAAACCCTTTAAATATGTATTTATAAAAATGTATTTGTGTAAAATTCTTAAATATGTTCTTAATTAAAAAAAAACTCAATTGCTACGGAACACCCTGTGTAAGAAATTGTATGTATATGGATATTATTTTCTTATTCTATGTGAGTGGAGTGCACACATGTACCATTAAATATATATAGGATCTATAATCAAATGAGAAGCAGGTGTTCGTGTCCGTATGCTCATAGATCAATCGATAATTTTGCAATTACGTTGAATTTTAATTAATCCCTATTTCGTCATTGATGTGAGAGAATGACGTGGGATGTCCTTAACTACGATGATGAAAATTATAAAAATGTACAACAGCTCTACCGGTAGTCGTCGCCCCGTCGTGTTGTCGGCGTCTCGTCGCGTGCCATCAATGAAGCCAATCGCCAAATGAGCCACAAAATTACCGCAGAAGATCCAGAAGCCAGAGACAGGCCTACCTACTTACTCAATCGATTAGTAACACCCCAATAATTCCTCGCCATAAAACCATAGATGGGGTATGATTGTGTTTGCAGGTCCTGTCGGCATATTATTCTCAATGCAAGGATTTACGGGTTGGATTACAGTAGCCAACACCAAATTCTAAATCAAACAACACCATTATGCTGTTTTGAAGCAATCAGATGCAGAGCGGATGATTGAATGATCCGAAGGAGGTGGGCAGAAAATTCAATCATCTCCTAGAATGGACACACAGCTTCAGAACAATTTACCGACAGCAACGAGGACACAGATGAAGGACGACGAGAAGAACAACGACAATGACGCTGACAATGAAAACCTTTGGACTCTTATACCACTTCAAAATCGAATTAAATGCGAAGTAATATCCAGCTGACAGGCTTTAGTTAAAGAGCGTCCCAAGAGTAAAACACACTATTCCCTAGATATTGTAAGTGGAGGTGAATTTCACCGTTGTCGATTGGCTTAAGGAGTTCTTCTTACTTGGCATTTCTTGGTTTCATTTAAAAATAAATTCAAAGGCATACAGTTTTGTTTTGACATTGTTACCCTTCAAAACTTTTTATAAATACCGATGTTGCAAAAAAGTTTTTACCCTTTCTGATCTGGCTGTAATCTGTAAGCTCGAGTATAATTCTCATATTTGGGCAGGTGCTCCAATAACCCACTTGAGTCTCTTGGCAGAATCATTTGCATCTCTCGAGCACCGCCGAAATGTTGCTTTTATAAACATTATTTTCTTTAAACAGTGTTCTAGCGAATTTAACCGTAATACTCGCGCATTTAGGAATACTCATCAGTTTACCCATGATGTACAATTTCGGAGGTGCTGTGAAATGCAGAGATTCTTTTTTCAGCCGGACTACACGAATGTGGAATGCTCTATCTAGCTCTATTTTTTCTTACCATTGTAATATTAAAAAAAATTAAAACTAATGTACATCGGTTTCTCCTTTTCACCACTTCCTTGTTTTCCTTACGCTCGTACTGTGTAAATTATCTTAAGGGTAATAATAATCCCTTGAGTGCGCACTAATTATACAAAAAATCTGCACTTTGCCTTATGAGCACTCAGACTACTCTAAATTTCCTCAGTCTCACGAACTTTGCACAAACCTGCGAATAGCAGGCGCGGTGGGTGCTTCATTTCGGCTAACTGTTTGGTCTACACAGCACTTTGAAAATAAGTTTTTAATATTTCCCAACGTTGTTCAACAGTAAAGCGACTCATTTCGTTCCGTGGCGGAAGTAAGATACTGACTTTCTGTCAAGATTTCGAGCGGGAAACAGCTGTCAGTGTCAAAATAACTTATGATAAAGAAACTACTAGATGGCCCACCCTGTATACATTTCGAGGAAGAACTATAGTATGAGCATTTCATCTAACTCTAAAAGGGGCACAATTCGCAATAGATCCTTAGGTTGCAGTGCAATAAACCCCCGAATATTCATTCATTTATTCAACAGAAACGAATGTGTTACGGAAATCATCTTTCGTGGAATTACACTTAACACAAATGCAGTATACTTGTAACTAATTTTTGAGAATGTTTTGATCTCTGGGGCTTAAGATTATGATTTAACTAAGGAAAAACTTCTAAAAGAGGGCGATTTCACGAAAGAAAATTAATCAACTTTGGTATAAAAACATTGTCGCTATACTCTGTCAAACAAAAATTGTCAGTACAGGCCTTATGGTAGAGCTTTTTCTAAAGCAGTGGCGCCTGATGCACCCTCACTACAATGCGTTAGGAAAAATGCCACTAAAAATAGAGCAAGCCACTGACTTTTCTTAAGGAATTGTTGTTGTAATTCTTTGCAAAAAGTTGTACACCCCAACACGACCGTCGTATCCCACTGCTGATGAGATGAGATATTGTCAAGAGTGTCAAGTGTCACAGTCACTCAATACGATCGTGCGCTCTTTATCTACATCAAAACAGAGTTACCATTATCATTCGCAATTGCAAGAAAGGAGCTTTTTCAGTGGTTTTTATTAAGGAGCTTTTAATATTTGAAGCTTTTGAGAAAACATTTTAAGAAGATGAGTATGTTGAGTGTTGTCGTATTGCTTTTCAACTTAAAAAAACGCGCCTATTATCTTACCGCTTGGTGTTGTGGGAAAAGGTAAATTGAATATTGTTTTCAGTCGTTTTGAATCGGCAGAAGGTAGCCCTACGCGTTTTTTACTCTCATTTGCGGCGATTTATAAAATAATGTAAACTACGGAATCCCTGTGAGAGCTTTAAAAGGCGACACACTTATGCATGGCAATGCAACCAGAATGAGAGACAAACGTTCTATCTTCCCTGTACTGACAATTTTTGTTGGACAGAGTATAGGATTTTTTTGATTTTCTTTCTCAATTGGGTTCCATCAATACTTTAGGAGCTATGTTCACTTTAAATGGGGTTCCCAAAATTTGTTTGAAATTCATCTTAAAATTTTTGAATTTTTGAAAAAGGGGAATTTCTGAACTTTGACAGGTGATTGCGCGTCTATGTACTTGAACTTTCATCTGTCAGATCGGCTGGAATTCATTTAATCAAATCAAAATTTAGTGTTATAGCTTACAACAACATGTAGTCTTCTGCGGTCGAACTGTTATAGTCAGCTATGTGAACTCGCCACTTTCACGATCACAAACCACACGAGATCCACAAAATTTCAATGTACCCAGAGAAAATCACTGTTTGGTGTCGATTTTGGACTGGCGTCAATACCAGCCTACACTTTCGTCAATGGCGATTTATTTTGAATTGTTTTGGATGATATGGACACCGACGGCATGTGGAAGGAATCTCTGAACCGTACGTCGGATTTTTGGCTCAAGGGTAAACTGAAGTGCGAGTATTACGGTTGAAATGCATAATGCTTAGGACTTAGGAGGACAATGCAAGTGACTTTTCATTAGAACACTGTTTATAAAAATATCGGTAAAATAATGAAAGACAAGAAAAACAAGAGAGATTGAGAATATAACTGTTATACTTGTATCACCTATTATTTTGAAGCTCTTTTTTTGGATCTTATCCAAGAGACTCAAGCGAGTTATTGGAACATCCGCTGAAATAAAGGACTTGTACTCAAGGACGAATATAAGCCTCGTAGATTACAGCTAGATCAGAAGGGATGAAAAATTACTTGCAACGTAGAAGGAATCCTAAGCACTTCCAGTAGCGTTTTTGGCGACGGCGAATATATACATTCCACACAAGCTGCTCTGTGATCTGTTAAATGTTGCCAGAAAAGCAAGTTCATGCGATTCAGTCGTGCATTTAATATTCATCGCGAAAAAGTAGTGACAAGTTCTACCACAGTATTCCTCATTTTCTTGTCATAATAAAGTTCCTCTCATCTTAGTTGTTCGGATTCGGTAGAAATACAATGTCACTTACACTAGAAGTTGGTAGATTTGCTCCTCTTGAGCTGTGGCTTCACCAAATGTACTATTTATTTATTTTCCAAAAAGTTATTTTAATCACACATTTTTTCGTGGATACGAGCATCAACGTTCTGACTTCTAGAGTCAATGAGAAGATTAAATCTATTTCGAAGCGTTTAAGACGAATCTTCTTAACGCATAGGTACATTTATATCCAAGAACTTTCTTTGAGAAATTCACCTGCACAATGGTGTCTTGTTCAAATGTCTTTCTCAAACTTACTTTAACTGAAATAAATCAATATAAAGGATGTCGTTTTATTGTATTGCCAGTATACTTAAATGCCATGAAATGAAACGGACAGATGGAAATAAGTATGAATGTATGAAAGTACGTAAAGTTAGAATTGAAATAAAGCTTGCAACTGCCAAAAAGTCAAAAGAGGTATCAACAAACGAGGGCGAGTGCGAAGGCTGTGGCAAAGGGTATAAGACCAGCAAGGTCCTTGGGAAATTGAAATGAAAATGTATTCATTTTGCTTGAATTCAAATTTATTGAAATTTTGAAATAATTGTCTCTTGAAGCAGAAACATCGACCGATGCGATGGAAACAATTAAGCTTTAATGGAAGACGAAGCTGAACAAAATGCATGTGTGTATATGTCAAATTATTATTATTATTGATAGCAAGCTGCAGGAAGATAGAGAAGTTTATCCCAAAACCCTAAACTCGTAGGTATGTGTTTACTTACACGTCGTCGTCGTCGTCATCTTCATCCGAATGTATATCCTATGTATGTTCTCCTTTGGGAATTAAATCACCTGAAAGAACTTTAAGGGTAAAGTTTAAGACAAATTAAAGTTGGAAAACTAAATGCAACTTATTTGCTAGGTTGTTTCTTAGTTCGTTATTTACCTACATACATTATTTTCTCGGTAAAGTTCGAGCATCCATTAAAGGAACCTTACGTTTAAAATGAAACGTTCGAAATACGCTTAGTATGTTGATGCGGTAACAAAGAGAATGATGCAAATATTGGATTAGGATCTTAATGGAGTATGCGGGCTTCATCTTAGCCGGATAACATTTTTGGTAAGTACTCTAATTCCTGAACATTTTTGCTTTGAACCGTATTACTTTTACCAGGTAACTAGATTTAAAAATAGCCTTTAACAATTAGTGGGTAACTAAGAGGTTTCATTTAAAATATTTGCCCCAATTTTTATTATACTGTAATATCGATCACTTTTGATTCCAAAAAATAAGGCGGTTATTAGTTATGAATCAATTTACACTCGCACAGCCAGCGTGTTGAAATGGAAATTCGCTACCAAAATGTTAAAAACGAAAGCGGAAACATAGCGTTAAGCTCGTACTGTTTTTGGTTACCAGCTATTGTGAATTTAATAGTTAAATTTGAACGTTAAGGGTGGGATACTGATGTGAATACTCCAAATCGTGAAAACATCACCGCCGTCCGTAAGAATGTAACTGAGTACCCATGTGTGTTAATTTTGAGATGATCTCAGTAGCTGGACCTGTCCAAAGACACTGCACCGAATTTCGCATACAAATCTTTGCCTACGTACTTATAAAGAATTGAAATTAGCAGACCACGAACAGCGCCGTATTTTCATGAATTTTTGGCGGTATCATTTGGACTTATTTCTTCTAATCGAATGTTTAAGAGAATTGATTGCGTTACCGAGCGATGTTGACAGACTCTTTTTGCCCGAAATTAAAGCTAGGAACGTTTTTTTTAATAAATGATTCTCTCATTTTCACCTAAGCCGATTTAAATCAATTTTTATGTATTAAACATAAAGGGTTTTCCATTAATCGTTTTCTATCTTCAAATTTGAATTAAACAAACTCAACAAACTCTGAGTTAGATGTCTTTGAAATATTTCAGTTTCGTTACGTTGGTCAAATAAAAGGGATATTCCAAGAAGGGCGAAACGTAGGAAGCGAAGTTAAATGCTTTCGCCGAAGTTCAATGCTTTCGCCGAATATGTGTAGCATTTGTTCATTGTTCATTCTGAAAACAACTTTTGGACTTCGGAAATTGAAATTGATAGCCTTCGAATGAGATTCTGTTCACGCCGAACATCTGTCAAATGCAAATTAATATTCAAGCCCTTGTTGAGAAAGTATTCTCAAGTCTAATAACCAACTATAAAAATCTGGATTGGGCAACGTGTAATTTCGGAACAAGAAAGTGATGATGTCAAGAAACTCACTGAGCAAATCTAATTTAAACTGCCTGGCGAAACAGTAAAGTATAACTCTTGAAAGTGCAATAAAGTTCAAAATTTCGTTTTCTACTTTATTACATTGGACTTTATTTGATGGCACCAATTATCCGACTAAATTTTTGAATTCATTGGAATCCCGCGGAATGCCACCGCAAGTATTAATATGGAAAGTTGTATCACTGTAAGTATCACGGTTCGTTACCTATACGCACCAAAGTTGTGCAACGGTACTGTACTAGACAAAACATACAAAAATTGTCAACAAATTTAATAGAGGTAAAAATGCAATGGTGAATAGTATTTACTATTTGAGTTCAAGAGCTTGCAGAGACTCAACATCACAATCACAAAGCCAATCGTTGATTATTGGTGGCTTAAATCTGGAAAATTCATGTTTTTTCACATAAAAACAGAAAAAATTGTCTTTCCGCAGGGCAGATGAATTAGTAGAAGAAATATAATATTCCATTTCCCTTAAATACTTATTTTGTTTTTCTTAGGCGTATCAAGGCACTGTATCTACAGATATCTGCTAAAACTTCTTCAGGGGTCGCTAGTCTTAAATAAAAAAAATAAACCAAATATGCAGCCAATGTGAAACAAAAATAAAGGAAAAAGGTTTTTTCTTCCTTATCTACTTATGTCAACACTGTGATGCTTTTTTACTCAAAGGCTGAGGTAGCGTCAGCTTGTCCAGGGTCAGTCCGAAGAAAGCACAAAACTCGGTTTTGAAAAAAAAAAAAAAAAGACTTTATTCAGTTTTATCTTAATTCTAACTAACAATTTATTTCATATACTTGTACAATTGTATCAAATCCTTAAATAACTAACACGGTATTTCATATAGTTCACAAATTTTCATATACCTAAATAATTAACATGGTATTTCATATACAAGGGTGAGACGGTGGGATTAGATCCCTAGCCTTGACTGAAGCTATAGGCAGAACGCAGTGGGATTAGATCCCTAGCCTAAGGCAGCGACAAGACACGGTCAGACGGTAGGATTAAATCCTTAGCTTTGATTGAAACGCCTGGCAAAATCAGTAGTGAGATTAATCTCTAGCCTCGGCTCAAATCGCAGCGGGGTATAAACGTGGTAGGATTAAATCCTTAGCCTCAAACAAACGTTCGTGGCAAAACAAGGGGCGGCGGTGACAGAAGGTGGGATAACTTCCCTAGCCTTGACTGAAGCTATAGGCAAAACGCAGCAGGATTAAATCCCTAGCCTAAAGCAGCGACAAGACACGGTCAGACAGTAGGATTAAATCCTTAGCTTTGATTGAAACGCCTGGCAAAATCAGTAGTGAGATTAATCTCTAGCCTCGGCTCAAATCGCAGCGGGGTACAAACGGGGTAGGATTAAATCCTTAGCCTCAAACAAAGTTTAAGACAAAATAAAGGGGAGGTACCGAGAAGGCAGAACAACAGAAACAGACACACAATTTACGGCCAGAGCCAAAAGCTTTGAAACGTCTGGATAGTACACTACGTACCCTATCAGCGTGTTTCGGGGATAATCTGCAACCTAAGTACTCTATATTGGTACCTCAACAACAATAGGCGAGAGAGAATCCGATTTGGTCTCGATTTTCTACCTCCCTATATCACATCCATCGTCGCGTCGTCAGCAAATGTGAATACATAGAATTAAACACAATGTACACCTCGTATTTTGTGGTTGTACCTTTGTATATTAATTAATTGTATATTATATTAAAAAATGATCAAAATCGGTTGAACCGTTTTTGAGAAAATCAAAAACAAAAAAAATGGTTCCATGGGGGGTACCCTCAATATCCATTTTTCGGAAAATTTTTTTCAACCAATATACCTAGATTTAATTAAATGAAATTTTTCTGTATCTTTATTTTTAAAATCTGTTGAACAGTTTTTGAGAAAAAAAAATGTTTATAAAATTTCGAAAAAAATTCGTATGGGGGGTACCGTTATTTTTGGTCTTAAAAAAAAAAAGAAAAAAACGTGTGGGGGGAAAAAATTAAAAATGATATCTACCTAGTTTAAAGAAAATCGGCCGAGTCGTTTAGCCTGTAGTCGAACAGACAGACAGACAGACAGACAGACAGACAGACAGACAGACAGAATTGCGAGACCCACTTTTTTAGTCTTCGCTATCATCGTAATGTCAACTTTGATCAAAACCTCGAGTTCGATTTTTTTTACGAATGCATAACTTGCCTTATAGTACCTATAAGTCGCAAGTAAAAAACAAAACGTGGGGAGGAAATATTCAAAGTGATATCCACTAAGTTTAAAGAAAATCGGCCGAGCAATTTAGGCTGTAGGTAGTCGAACAGACAGACAGGCAGACAAAATTGCGAAACCCACTTTTTTAGTCTTCGCTATCGTCATATCAACTTTGATCAAAATCTCGAGTTCGATTGTTTTTACAAATGCATATGTCTTTCCCTATATAAGTACATACATGTATATGCAAAAACTAAATACAATGGACCGCCATCAATCGCAATGGCAATATATTGCTACCTTGTTCGCTCATTCATATACCTAATACATATTCTCATTTCTCATAGAGAGAGGTATCCACAAAACAAAGCAACGTTGTAAAAAAACTTATACACAAAATTTCATTCGCAAAGTGCCGTCGCCACCGCACCGCCGCCGCCACCAACAATCGAGCGTAGGCTGTCCTTCTCAGTAGGTTTTCTGCATATAAATATAATGTATGCATGCTTGTGTGCGCCTGCGCTGACTGGCTGGTGCAACACTGAACCAAATCGCGTAGGTGATATTGAAGAAAATATTTTGTTAATTTTTGAAGAATCAATTATTCAAATCAACAATTTTTCATAGTATTTTTCTTCATATTGAAGACTGAATATTCAAATTGAAAAAGGTTTCTTCAAATGATGAATGATTTAGTATTTTATTCAAACGAATGAAATTTTGTCATATCAACGAAAACCATTTGTTAATTTTTGATGAAGCAATTATTCGAAGAGACAAATTTTATTAAAAGTTTTTTTTTTACTATGTTTGCATGTATATCAACTTAAAGCAAAAAGAAAAATAAAACCAGTTTAAAAAAATATTGTAAGAAAATCCTTTTTTGAGAAAATTTTCATAAAGTATACCTACTAATTGGGCCATAAAAGACAATGGCGCAAAATTTGAATTGAATAAGTACGATGCTAAAGCTGTTTTAGTATGATACTAAGTTAAAATAACGAATTTGCAAATTTTAATAAAATAGAGCATCATACTTTCTCTACAGATTTATTAAAATATAAAATCATCGAATACCTACTTTATTTTTATTTGCGACTTAAAGGTACTATAAGGCAAGTTATGCATTCGTAAAAAAAATCTAACTCGAGATTTTGATCAAAGTTGACATTACGATCATAGCGAAGACTAAAAAAGTGGGTCTCGCAATTCTGTCTGTCTGTCTGTCTGTCTGTCTATCTATCTATCTATCTATACAGCCTAAGCGGCTCGCTCAATTTTCTTCAAACTTGGTAGATATCATTTTTAATTTACCCCCCCCCCCCCCCAACACTTTTTTTCTTTTTTTTTAAGACCAAAAATAACGGTACCTGCCATATGAATTTTTTTCGAAAGTTTGTAAATATTTTTTTTTTCTCAAAAACTGCTCGACAGATTTAAAAAAAACAAGATACAAAAAAAGTTTATTTATTTAAAGCTAGGTACTGGTTAAAAAAAATTTTCCGAAAAATGATTATTGAGGGTACCCCCCAAAGAACCATTTTTTTAGTATTTGATTATCTCAAAAACGGTACAAAGGATTTTGAAATAAAATTCAAATTTTTTTTTTCAAAACTCAGTATTTCGAAAACCACATACTATATTTTTGTTCGTGCGACCCAGCCGTGCATTTTAGTTTAGTATCGTGCTAGATTCATATGACTCTTTGACATTTGCAAACATTAAAAAATGTTCGTGTATTTACTTTTTTATACGAAATATCATTGTTTTATGTGTGTTCAGACCCAATTTATTAAGAAAATTGCTTTAGTACGATACTAATTAGAAAATGTTTCAAATTGATGATTTTTTTTTAAATACTATTAAGTGTATTCTTCTTATTGACAAAATTTATCAACTTGAATAAGTTTCTTCAAACGGTTATTGTACAAAACGTGGGATTTCTCATTGTATTTTCTTCAAATTGAATAAATTTCTTTAAATATTGTTAAGTATTTTATTCGAATTGACGAAATTCTTTTCAATTTGAAGAATTTTCATAATCATTTGTCTGTTTCGCTTTATTTTCTTCAAATTGAATAATTTTCTTCGAATGGAAATTTTTTTTTCTTCAAATTGAAGAAATTAATCTATTTGAAGAATTTTCTTCATTTTTATTTTATTTTAACTGTTCTCGAAGTGAAAAGTGTTCATTCTTTTAAGTAAACTTGTGCTGTAATGTTGCTCGTCAATTTAAGTTGAAAGTGAAGAAAATTTACAAAGCAAGTACGAGTATTAAGTTGTGATGTTTTGGATATTCCAGGAACATAAAAAATACGATGTAAGTATGTAAGTAAGACATATTTTAAACAAAAATTATTCCATTGCATTATTATGGTTATATTTCTTTTGTTTTTACTGAATATGTCAAAGCGAGAAACGACGGCAAAGCTAAATTTGTTTCAGATATAATTTTCATTATTAATTTCAAAATGGATATAAATATAAAGAAAAAAGACAAATGAAAGAAGTTAAATTTATATGTAAATAGTTTAATTTATGTATATGTACAAGTGTAAGCATTCTTTTTTTATGAATTGTTCAATCAAATGGGCTTGTTTTTTAATATTTATTTTTTTAAATTAAGTCTATCTAACCAAAATTAAGTACTTATTTAATAAATATTGAACTTTTGAGTAAAAGCCTAACAGAATTTGTATCAACCAAAAAATTTAAGAAGTGTAATAAAACAAAATATATTCATAAAACAATTTTATATGGAGTGTACTAACGTTGTTGCCGCCAACGCGACTGCTGGTTCACAAAACGTGGGGCCGAGCTATGAGTTGCAGAACATTTTAAATGAAGTATACATTGATAATGATGGGGTTCAAACAGCATCTATGGAACAGTCTATGGAACAGTCAACCATGGAACCACTGGGTTTGTATATTGATGAATACTGGATTCCACAAACTTCAATTCAGGAGCTCCGATTATTGTTGTGTGGATGGAATTTTGAAATTCTTTTTCAAATACTTTGCGGTAAGTTTGCTCTTTAATAAAAAACGGCATATTCGTGAGAACATGTTTTTTTTTTTTTGTTATAAGATGAAGGTATAGACATAGACACATTAAAATTAATGACTTCCCAGCATATAAAGCAATTAACAAAAAAATACAACTTGAGGTTAGGCACTCAGATCAGATTTGAGCACAAGTTAAATGAGTGGAAAAAGGCTGAAAAAAATACTGAAATAAGGATGTGTTCTGAAGCAAGTGGTAATGGAAGGATAAATGTAAATGAAGAGTTCGATCCCCTGACACCAAAGACTAAGGATTCAAATGTTGAAATAAATGTAGAGGAAATTCTCAACGCGTCAAGTCAAGGGAAAACTATTTTGACCCTTTATAAAAGCAGTCAAAGTCTGAACGAAGGATCGCGAACAGTTATTGTAGACACTATAATAAAGTACATGCTGCAAAAAGAAATAAGAATGACTGTCCAGATTGCTAAAATACTAGCAGAAAGCATAGTTAATCTTTTTAAGACGGAATATTTGGTATGTTAAATATTATAATAAAATATATGTTTATGTAAGCTTTTGACTATTACCTACATTTAAAAATATCAGTATATCGGCATTTAAACAGTACTTCATGTCTGTTTTAAAATAAATAACATTAAATTTTTTAGGGATACTATTACTCGAAACAAAACGGAAAAAAGCCACAAGGGAAAGTCTATGACAAATATTATAATGCTACAAGACTTCTCAAAACAAGCGGTCTTTTACCAAAAAGGTCATACACAGCCCAATGTCCAGTTCGTCCGGACAAACGAGTCTTTAACCTTGGTAAGAGCTATGACGTTCAACCTATATTATATAATTTAATTACATGCGTTCAATTTAGATCCACCGGAATCGGAAGCTTCGGAAAGCGTGGAGGAAATAATAAAGGACAACTGTACATGGGTGGAAATAGAGCGGCATTGGGCAGCATCAAAAAATTTCAGACTTGCTGAGATATTAAAAGCCGAATCGACAGCAGCGATATTGACAAAATGGAAGCAATATAAAAATCCGAAGGGCTTCAAACTGGTAACTTTTTATAACTTGTCAAAATATCTGTAGCTATTAGCTAATAGTATATTTTATTTCTTCCAGATTGACATGGATTTTAAGCATTTATTTCCAAATGCTGAAAGTTTTATTTTAAAATACAATGATTTTTCAACAAAAATCATTCCAATTTTTGAAGAAATAAAGGATCCAACAAATAAAACTATTCTAATAGAAATGAATAATAAAACAGACATAACTGAAAGTAAGTAATTGAGTTACTTTAAAATACAGCTTATAATAACTATCACAACTGATATATTTCTTGAGATGTTAGCTTCTCTCTAGTGAACAATCTCGAATAAAAATATAAAAACACTTTAACCTGACAGTCAACTTTAAAAGTTATTATGTCAATACTAAATTTTAAGAACGAAAAACTATGTTTTGTATGAACTTTTGTGAATCAAAACTTTTTAGCTATAGCTTTTGCTTTTTCAACTGGATTAATCTTCTTTTTTTTCTTTTTTTAGATGGTCGTTGTTGTGGAATTTTTTACTTGATACATAGTCTTTTAACGCCAACTTCAAAATTAGTCACTGGCAGCAGTACTCATAAAACCCACACCCGTTTTTCGATAAAGGATTCGCAAGCTAGCTTCATTTTAGTAGCATCCAGTGTAGCGGCATGTGAGGAGGAGATCCTTCGAAGGCAGGATGAAAAGAAAAATATACAGCCATTCGTTATTATAACTGGAACAGTGTTGGAGCCAAAGGACATAGTGGTTTATTTTGACGAAATTAAATATAGGCAAATCACAGTTATTTCGGCAATAGATTTATGTTTTAAAATCTTTAATTTATTTAATTTGCAATACCCCATGTCATCTAGTTTGGTTTGGGCTTTTATTCAATCCTTTTTTTATAAAATTGAAATTTCATACGATAAAAACAATCCAAAAGTTAATACACTTATAAATAAATTAAACAACCAATAAAAAAAAATAGTTTGACCTTAAAAATTGTATTTCTTTGATTTTAATAAGGAACGTTCAGATTATAGGATTTACAGGACAGATTACGTCTGGTCTGACAGACATGTATATGAAAATGTGAAATAGAGAAACAACGGTCGATATCAAATTATTTTCATATTTTGTAACCTGACAAATATTTTGAATAATAATGTTCGAATCTTAACAAGCTGTTATGACAAAACCTACAGTTATTTATGGTTTGAGTGTTTAATAGAAATCTGTTTAAAGCAATTCGGAAGATTTCTTACAATATTAATTTGAAGAGCTCGATGTGCCAAATTGTAGAAAAAATTGTCAATTCGAATAAATTGAAGAAAAATATACCATCAATTGAAGAACAAATAGTTTATTTGAAGAAAAAATATAGATTAAATCGAAGAATATTTAATCAATTTCACGTCACTCATGTGCGTTAAACTGAAAAAAAATTCATCAATTTGAAGAACACGATGCATGATATTGATGAAATAGATGTGTCAAAATGATATATTATTTTTGTTGATTTGAAGAAAACGGTGTATCAATTTAAAGAATATTTATTCAATTTCAATAAAATAAAACGTTAAGATGAAGATTTTTTATCAATTTGATGAAAATATTACGTGAAAATGATGAAAAAATTTAACACGATTTGTCAAATTGAAGAATAACTTTTCAATTTAAAGATATAGATAAGTTAAAATGAAGAAATATTTATTACACTGATAAATATTTCTTCAAAATGAAGATGGCTTTATGTTAAGTTGAATAATGATTATTAACTAAATTTTAAGAAAGAAGGATGAAATTTAATCAATTTCACAAAATTTTGTGAATTTAACACCACAACGAAAAATTTTATGCATTTCTTCAAAATGACAATATTTCTTGAATATAACAAAATTTTCTTCAAAACAACGGATAGGTTTCATTGACCGTATATTGATCACATTTCTTCAATTCTACCTACTTTTTCTTCAATATGACTACCAAATTTGGTTCAGTGAAGTCGGTGTGCTCTGAATAGCTATAGCAATATAGCATGTTTGTTGTTTATGTCTCTCTCTGCCGAGAAAAGGATAGCATATGAGAAAATGTTAAATTAATTTGCTAATATACGGTTTGGGTATTGGGTTTGGTTGTTTTCTCTGCCGCTTGGTAAATTACGTGGCGTTCCTCGTCATGAGACTACTATAAGAATTTATATACAATGGTTGTACTACCGACGACTAAATTCCAATATAATGTTGTATGTATATCTCCGTGGGCGCCTTAACGTATGCAATGGTTTTGATATGTTAGGTGGTTCGGCAGAAAAGGCTGCTTTAGTTGAGTAGCTGAGCAGTTGCGTCGGCGTGCCGCGGTGGGTGAAGTATGTAACTTCGTTACAACACAACCTATACACTCATGTTTATCACCGCTTTAATGCTTATAATACTGTTCTAACTTTTATGATTAGAATGAATGGATAGATGTTTTTCTAAAACAGTTTTCCTTTTTGTAGAAAATAATAACTTAGAACAAAATAAAGATGGCGAAATACATTGTTTGTTCAAATTCATTTTTGTCAATTTTGTCAATTACCTCCAGAATGATACGATCATAAGATCAGTAGAAATGATGAAAAGTTGCAAAAGAAGCATTCCACACATTATTTTGATAATGATGCTGCAAGAAAAGCGTTCGAACCTTTAATACATAGTAGTAAGATGTGTCTGCATGGACACACCATCATAAGTCCTTCCCTAATTTGCTTACGCTTGCACTGCGCTATAATCATTGAAAGGTTAAATAGAGAGTCGCTAGAAAAGTTGCCTTATCTGATTTCCATTAATTTTCTATGTACTTACATTTTGAGATTTTGATAGTTTCAAAGAATTTTACCCGGAAATTGTAAATACCCCCGAAAAATATCAATGAACTACCTTGAATTCAAATTACTAAGAAATTGTTCGTAATCAAGTCTATTGTGTCCCGTTTGCAACCTTCAGATAATTGCAAAACTCCAAATAACTTATTTACTGAGTATATGAGCTAAAATTCTACGGAAACTAACATCAAAATCTGATTCACATCTCAATTCATAGCTGAATTGACGAGCCCAGAAATTACTTGGAAATATTTTGAAAACAACCAATTACAGCCTAGAAATAATTGCAAGTTCCGACCAACCAAACTTCAAACGGATACCCACTCAAAGATAAATGCATGCCCGCAATATTATAAACTAACCTACTTATTCAACCTTTCAATGAACCATCATTTTGATTAGTTCCTTACCCTTAAGCCCTGTGCGAGCCATTATAATATGCATCTTCTAATCAAACAACAATTTTGAGGTTGTTTTTGATTAATTTGCATTACCAGTGCTTACGAACGTCAAGCACTTATCTACTAGTCCACAGAAAATGTAATTCAAACTTGATGCTTGGAATGTGAATCGAAATAGGAAATGATGCGAGAGAGAGAGAGAGAGTGATACACACACAGTGTTGAAAGTACATCAACATTGCATCTCAAAACATCAATATCGCAAACATAATTTCGGGTGATGATAATTAATTTAATTGAATGCAATGCGACTGGGGCCTTGGTGATGATTACTTTACCCCAAAATACGTTACTCAAACCCAAACCTGAACCCAATCAAAGAAACTCCTCTAGGCACAAGATTTATACAAGGCTATGTCAACCCAATAACATCATGCTGATGTCCTGGAATATCTATGTATTCACACTTGAGAACATATATTTGGTATACATATAGACACGAGTATATCCTCCAAGAGCGTGCCGCACTCATGAAAGTTATCTCCAGCCATATTGTGGCTTATTGTTACAGCCCAAGTTCAAAGTTAAGCCTTTTGTCGACAGTGGACAGAAGTCCTGCTGATTTTCGGCATCCTTCTTCTTCTTATTGTTAGTCCTTTCGGTAATTTAGTTGATCCTAGGAAGGACAAGATAATTCTAGTTGAATCGATGTGGTGAAAGTCCAACTCTAATTACAAGCTTAAGTACTGTTGAGGGGTATGGCACCGTTCCTGTTTAATTCGCAAGACAAGAGGCCAATAATTCAAATGTTAATTAAGAAAATCATCGGATATATATCTGGAGTTGAGTCACGCGTCGCATTAACCACACATTATCGGCTCATCCATCAATCTGCTCAAAGGAAGACAGCATCAGCATCAGCCTCTCTTTACCACACCACACGTCACCGTACGAGTACATCAAGACCGCCACCACCACCATTACTGACAAATAACACAATTTATACCAATTGCCATGCAATCATAATGACAGAGCTCGAAGCTACGCTACATACCCGCATATATTCTGCAGTCTCAGAAGTGGGATATATTTTGCTGGGGAAAGATATATAGGAACTGTCCTGATGGTCAGGATACCTGCCTCAACAAAATTTTTAGGACATAAACCTTTTCATTTACAGTAGTGTGCTTAATATAACTGACATTTGGAAAAAAGTGTTTCCAAGTGTGTCTAACTCGTGATTGTTTTTTATTTTATTATAAGAGTAGTTTAAAGAT
Source organism: Philhelius festivus (assembly GCA_963931855.1). Classification (NCBI taxonomy): domain Eukaryota; kingdom Metazoa; phylum Arthropoda; class Insecta; order Diptera; family Syrphidae; genus Philhelius; species Philhelius festivus. The sequence goes on along the minus strand of OZ007556.1, from coordinate 2,294,125 downwards.
TGGTATTAAATATGGGTTGTTGCTATTCATGGATAACTTTTCAGAACCGCACCCAGAACAGGAGTTAAATAAATCAGAGTTAACCAGAGCAATTCTTTCACAAAATGATGTTTTGAAACTCAGCGAATAATAGAATAAACAAGTGAAAGTCTACTTAAATGTAGCGAGCAACGAAATAAACAGGAATCGTTGGATCTCTATAGGAAGCTTTCCCGAATTTTATTTAGTAGAATGTAGAACCGATGAATAACGAAAAATATGAAGAAAAATAATTATCGGGACAGCGAATGTACATCTCAAGTTTACCACAATAGAGTTTTTGAAGGTACAAACATCGAGTAGCAGATATGCTAGGTATGCAAGAGTTCTGCCTAGAAGAAACGAGTAGCAGGATACGCAAAACATTATAAGCTCTTCTTAGACGAAACGACAATATCACTCAGCAGATTTAACGAATGAAATCTTATTAGACAAAAAAAAATATGAGCAGCAAAAAGGGCACATAGTTTGGTATTGAACTCAACCCTACTCATGCTATAGAAGCCATGACTTGTGAATTACAGAAAAAAATATTAAAATGAATTTTTCTGTGGAATATTAGTTCACACTTAGTTTGAACCAAAATACATATACATATGTATATGGGAGTTTAGACGAACACAAGATTAATGAGATCTGCCGTATCAGAAATATTGTCAGGGGCCTATTTCATCAACTACAAAGTACGAGCACAAATTTGTGACTTGTAATTCACAAATACAAATTTGTAGAACAGAATTCGGTTTCACAAAGTACAAGTAACTGTTTCACAATTTTGTGATTATTGCAAACAAAATTACAACTAGCTTTTGAAAGCAACAAGTTTGTGATAAAACCGTTTCACCATTTTTTGTATTTTTTGTAAACAAAAAATTTCCCTTATTAACTTGTAAAATTCGTTAGAATAATGTCTACAATGGATAACTAAATTGTTTTTTGTTTCTTTGGTGCACGAAAAAATGATGCAGCATTTAATAACTTTTATTGCTTTACGTGGTTGTAGCTGCACCTGTTTAAGGCAAGGAAATTTTTCGTTTTGAATGCCAATTGCATTTTCAATTAGCCTGTGAGTTGATTTATGGACTTGGTTGTAGCGGTCCATGGCAATCCTTCTAGTTCTAAGAATCGGTGAACAAAACCAATCTAAAGATGGGTACCCAGTATCTCTTAGTAGCATAGTGTGAGGAAAAGGCCTGAAACCACTTTCAAAAGGCGTATAAAGTAGGCTTCTTCTTAGTACTCTTGAATTATGTACACTTCCAGGCGAATTTAAAGCATTATAAAACGTTAAATCTGGACCACACACTAGCATATAATTAATAGAATGATTTCAATCTCTATCAACATGCCCAGGTTCGAAATCACGCGGTGCATCTATACTGATTAAAGTTCCGTCAATACAAAAGGCATGCTTCAAAAAATATAATATTCTTTTTACTGCATGCTGAACTTAAAAAAAATTACCTGCAATATCATGAAAGTTTTCAGGAATTGTATCCATTTCATCAAACCATCTTTAAACATCTTCAAACAATATATCAACAATTGCTGAGCAAACCCGGTAACGCATCGGCATATTGTGGATTTTGAGATACCATTCATATCGGAAACACCATGATACTGCCCACCATTTCCAATCCAGTGCAAAACAGTAAGTAATTCCTGCCTTGGAGACAATGTACAAGTTTTGTCCCTTCTGTGACTAATCCGGCCTCCAATGAGCGAAATTATTTTTTCCACCTTGCAGAAACACGAAAACGATCATGAAAGTAAAAACATTCCATAATATTAAAGTCTATCCGCGGACCATAAACTCTGCTTCTGCGATTCAAAACAATATAATCGTTTGCACCATCGGCATCGCTTTTACTGCTATTATGCCTTCAGCGTAAGGCCATTTACATAACACCTGAAATATTATTTTCAAAAACTTGTATCAAAAATAACTTACTTCTTGGCTCGTGTAGAACTTTTTTACAAATTAAAGGAAACTTGTGATTTTGTTTTCTTTGGTGAAACAGAAATACACAAGAAACTTGAAAGCTCACAAATGTTTTACTTGTAAAACAGAAGTCTCGGTAAAACGGAAACTTACATTTTCGCACGAATTTTCAATTGTAATTTACAACTACAATTTTGTAACTACAACAAACAGGTGAAACAAAATTTATCGGATTTTTACAAATTTTGTGAAAAAATAGGTAAGTATGTAGTGGGACTTAAGTTTTCACAGAATGAGGTTCCAGAAAAGACAGTGAAAGCACATAGATTTAAAGTAGTTAGTTAAATACCTACATCTAATATGTAGACGTTTAGTGACGTCTGCTATTTCAGACCGTATTTTAATGATATCTGCTATCTCAGATTGTAATTTATTGACGTCTGTCAAATTGTAAGTTTTTGATTTTCTCCATCTCTGGCTATTATTTGGTGAAATTGTTTATTGACGTCTGCTCTATCTGACTGATATTTAGTGAATCCTGCTATTTGAAACAGAATAGTAAATTATGCTCAACTACACTAAAGTTTTGGTTAGAACCTTTATTTTTCTGAGACTCTTATCTTAATATATCTAGGTCTTTTCAGCTACCCGACTTTGCTGGTGTTTTTCAATCTTAGTTACTGGTTTTATCAAGGAAGATTGCAAGGTAAAACAAGAACCGGAATATTACACAGACAGCGGCTTTTAAGCTATTAATTCTAGAACATAGGAATAAACTTGCTACACTCAGAGAAAAAAATAGTTATTTTTAACTATTTTTTAACTATTTTCATAATAAAAATCGGGAACACTATTTTAAATAGTTAAAAATAGTTATTTGTAACTATTTTCATTGTCAATTGATAATTTTTATCCAAACAACTATCAAATGGTTAATGTTACTAGATAAATTAGTTATTTTTAACTATTTTATTGTAGGTTGATATTTTTTTCAAAATTAACTATTCAATAGTAAAATCAATCATTCAGTAGTCAATTCTACTGATAAAAATAGTTATTTTTAACTATTTTATTGTAGGTTGATATTTTTTTCAAAATCAACTATTCAATAGTAAAATCAACCATTCAGTAGTCAATTTTACTAATAAAAATTGTGATTTATGACTATTTTGATTGTCAATTGATTTTTAAGAATTACTTACTTTATCGAGTAGTCATTGAATGACTAATTATATTGTCATCTTTTACACAAATGCTTACCTGATAGTTCAAGTTACCTAAAAATACTTCAAAAAATTACAAAAACAACCAATTTTTTCAGAAATCATTATAATTCAATTTTATTTTTAAATTTATCCTTCAAAATAATTTAAAAAAATTACAAATAATAATAAAATTTTAAATTTTAAATTTTTAATTTTAGAAATGCTTAAGTCTAATTAGTTTTTTATTTGTAACAAAATGGACATGAAGCGGCGGAGAATTTATTTCATAAGACTTAAAAATTAACTCCGTTTTATGTTCCGCCCCAAGTTCATAAGCTTCATAATGTTCATTATAGTTCTTATTTTCTAATTTAAAACAAACAAAATAAATAACACTGTGTTCATCGATAATAATTAAATTTATTCTAAAAAAAGTTAAACAAGGTTCAGAAACACAAACATAAAAATTTTTCTTGTATGTTGTACCGTTAATATTTATTTCATTTGCCACATGCACTAAATTATTAAATGAAAGTGAACTTTGACAATTCAGTAAGTAACTTAAAGATGGATCTTCTTTAATAATTATTCTATTGAAATTAGATAGATCCACCCGTTCATCAAAACCTTTTCCTTGAAGTAATCTAAATGAGTTTGCTATTTGAAATTTAATCCCAAGTGACCATGAAATATTTTTTCTACTATTTGTGTTATACGCATATTGCTTTAAAGATTTATGTTTTGCTTCGAATCTAAAACAGCTTAAAAATTTCGGGGGACCGCTTTGCTCAATAATTGTTGCATAGTGTACTAAAAAATGATGTTTTGGTTTTAATGTTTTACCGAAAATATTGATGTACATTTCATTTAGACTCGCTACTGAACTGCTTACTAAAGTTATTTTGTCTGCATTGAATGATGGGTGCAATAGAAGATCGATTAACTTTATCATTTTTAACGTGAATAGCCATACATCACAATTTTCGGGTACCATATTACCTATCAAAAGAGTAAAATGGTGATAGAAACACCACATTTCCCTAGCGGACATATTAAGATGATTGTTTTTTAAATGACTCAGTTGAATAGTAGTTGGACAGTACCCAATTTCGGTTTCACCATAGTCAAACATACGAATTCTAGAATTTAATAAATCAATAGAAAAAAAACGTGCTTCTTCTATGAAGTATAAAATAATTAAAGAGAAATTGTAATGACAAATGCCCTCAAAAATGTCATGCATCATATCTACAGAATAATTTTCAACAACATGAAAGTTAGTTATTCGATTAAATATGGAATTTTCTACAATACCAGTTAGCTTTGAGTCCTGGGCATGTAAATCACAATCATAATTAGTTTTGCTTCGAAGATTCTCATCATACTGTATTAAATCCTTTTGGAGCAAATTCTTATGTCTCTTACAAAACCTGCAATAATGATTTGAAGAAAAAGATTTCACAAAGCCTAATGCAGTATTGAGCCCCAAATTGTCTCCTAATATCAAACCTAAAACAAAATAAATTTTATAAGTTGAGCCGTCTGCAACTATTTGTATTCCTTCTTTTGCTAAGCTTTCTATTTCTTCAATTAAAATATTAAAACATACATCATTTCCATAATCTGCACTATTTTTCGATTCAAATAACATAAGTAGAAAAATATTTTCAAGTTGGGATAGAAATTCTTGGGGCAGAACTGGAAACGAATAATACACCGCTGTGAGTTTTCGATCACCTCTATGAGCCCCTAACGGGTTGTTTGTTTCAAAATCGTCAACAAAGATGAAATAAGGAATAACAATGTCTTCTTCGTCATAGCGAGTACATTTATTTTTCCAAAGCTTTCCATTGATAAAATTTTGAAAATCATTCTTACCCTTAAGTAATTTCATATTTTCAATTGTTTTACTGGCCACATTCGGTAGTTCAAAGAATTTTTTTATTTGAAACTTAAATGGCATAAGTACACCTTTTCGGTTTTTAGAATCAAGTTCAGCTTTTGATTTAATAATACAGAAGTCTATTTCATTGTGTATAATGTATTGAGTTGGCCATAAAAACAAATTTTTTTTTTTCTAAATATTTAAGAAAAGTATGTTCTGTAGAAAATTTATCAAATGGTGTTTTGATAAAATCGTTGAAATACTTTAAATTAATTGCCGAAACATTATCGTTGTATTGTAACAGACCATTTATGCCGTCCGTGATAGGCTCAATTAAAAATTCTGTTACATCTGAAGCAATTTCAAAAACACACTTTCGTGTTAAACTTGTGTTACTGTGCAACTTGCTCAAAAATTTCAATGCAGAAATTTCAATGTTTTCTTGTAACCTAGACTTTGATGAAATGCAATTTCTTGATCCACCTGGAATGTTTTCAAGGCTAGTTGAGTCTTTGCAAGTATTTTGTATTGTAGCTTCATTTACTCTTGAAGATATTTTAATTTCATTTTCTCTTAAGGGTTTATTAGTGACACAAATATTTAAGTGCTTACGAAAAGAGTTAAGACTATTGAAAACTTGAGGACAGTTTCCTTGAGCACAAACAAAACGATCTCTTGCATTTAAACTATGCAAATGTTTAAGGTGACTTATAAGTTGTTCTGGGTCTTTTTGAACCTTGTTACACAAGAAGCAAACATACATTTTTACAAACAAATTCAAATTTATTTAAGAATAAGTTATATTTTATTTCTATTCTAAACTAATTTTTAAGAGTTTCTAAGACTCGCAAAACTGAAGTTTTTTTTGTATTTTTTTTTCTTTTCAAACTTATAAAAGAAAAATTCAATAAAGTTCCAGACTAACTCGGATTCTAATGTGTACTTTAAATTAAAAACAAAATAAATTTTAAAACAAGAATCTAACGCTTTTAGGAAGCTATCAAACTTGTAAATAATATTGTCTAGAACGACATAAAATTCCTTCAACTCACCAAGAGTTGTTCCAATTGCTATTATATATGGTTGACAACTTAGCCCCATTTCCATATACATATTAGATCTTCGTTCAATTGTGGGAACAACTTCTGATGCTGATGTCAGATGTAAAAGGAAACTTTCTTGAGAAGCTGAACAGCTTGGGCGCCATGTTTTTTTTTGTCCTTTGAGTGTTATTGATTTTACTGGTTGTAGGACGTAATGTAGAAGTAAAATTAATGTGACGTCACGTGAATCTAGAAGAAGAGAAAAAGTCTTAATTAAAATATATTTATTAAAAAAATAACGCAATTTTACCAGGTAATGTATTTTCGTTTATACTATGGTATAATTCTTTATTTTCTTTGCACTTTATGTTTGGCAACAACCGAGGAAATTTTTGTACAAATTCTGGCCATCTATTAAATAGCCCCATAGATGTTTCTTCACCAAAGCTGAGTAAAAAATCTTTATTTATCTATGGAAAAAGAAGAAGCAAAAATTGAAGAAGTTGCAATTTGAATTTCAAAATTATATGATCGATGTGCAGTTATTCTGACAACAACTTAATATTCAATTTAACAAATTATGGTGTTGTTATTTTTCTATTTACTTGTTTATTGTTTATTTATTTATTTTTATATATATATTTATTTAACTATTCATCTGTTTACTTATTTATTTATTTTGTTTTTCTTTTTATTTTTTTTTTCGTGTTTACCTAATTGTTTATTTTTGTTATTCATTTGTTTAATTATTTATTTTTGTTATTAATTTATATATTTTAAATTATTTATATACATAACTGTGATATATATATGTTTTTTTTTATTTCATTTATTTATTAATTATTAATTAGTTAATTAACTAATTTATAAGTAATGCTATTTTTTTTCTTTTGCATTAATATTAATATTATCTGTGATTTACAACAAAACCTATAAGCCATATCTTATGAAAATAAACACGTATGTCATAATATACTCGTACTATAAACTCTCCAATGTGTACCCCAAAGAATGTCTTAATATCGGCCACTCTTCAAAAACAGTTTTGAGATTTTCTTCACTTCTCTCACACAGTTTTTTTTTTCGGTACGAAAAAAGTTGCTCCCACTTTATTATACATGTAGTCCAGTCAGCTTGGTTATATTTCAGAAATATTTGTGCAGTTTCAATTTCAGTTTCTAAAATTTTTACATAAAAGTTGAACCGATATAAAGATTGAATATATATAAACCTATGTGAATGAAATGTGATATGTCAATACCTTCTAAATTACAAACTGCGGATTCTTCACTAGTTAAAGACTCTTCATAGCAGAAAGGAAGTTTTCTCTTATTTGGTGTTCGTTGGTACAAATTTTTTTTGCGTAAGAGCTTTAGGCGATTATTATATCTGTGATATAATATTCCACCTGGTGGAATTTTTCCTTGTCGTGGGGTGTAGTAAAGTCCCTGAGGAGTAATCATAATTTAAGAATATAATTTCAAAACATTTTTTTAACTATAGAACTGTAACAGCTTTACCTTATTTTCTCTAGGAAATTCTAAAATTATTTGGTCTGATATTTTTTCTATATCAAAAATTCTTAAAGTTTTTTGTTGGATAAAAATACTATCCAAAATAAGGTTGCATAATTGATTCCTTGTGGAATCATTTAAGCAGTTGTTAATGTTATAAGTTTCTTGAATTTGTTTGCCAATAACGCAATCTAAGATTTCTTGAAGTTTCTATTGGTAATGGTACGCATTATGATTTGTTAGATTTATTTAATATAGAAACACAAACGAGATACTTACATAGTCTGTGGCATATGTTGAACTTGAACTATATGAGCTTGAAGAAGATGATGGCCTTATGTTTTCGGAAAGTTCATGAATTGTACTAGTACTAGATGTTGAGTGTTCTACAAATCCCTAAATATTTATTTGCAATACAAATAAATTAAATAATTAAAAATCAAGTTAAAGGTGTTACCTCAGATTGTTTCCAAATCAATAAGTTTTCTCGCAGTCGGACGTACAACCCGTACGACTTCTTGTCACTGCCCACAATTTCTTTGAGATCTTCGTTATTTAAAAGTTTTAAAATGTTGAAGTCGAGGCCAAGATCTTAAAAAAAAAATATTTGTTTTGTACCAGGCAGAAATATCACCAGTTGAAAATAAAAAAATTTATTCAGACGAAAAAAGAATGAATTTTTTGCGAGGACAGAGTTAAAATTTCTTTCATGAAACCAAAATTAGGTTATGCAATGGCATTTCATGAATATTGTTTAAGGTTTTCACAAAGAAATATTAAAAAATATAGCAATGGTAGCCATTATTCGGACGTGTGGAATTGCCCCTCATAACTTTGTGCTTGATCATCTCAAAACAAAAAATCAAAGTTCATTCGTTAGATAATAGATGTTCCCAGGTAACGCTGGGAGGGTTTTTTAAAATTTCAAGTTTTGGATTTGTGGAAAAAACTCTTTAAAGTTTTGAAAACTAAAAAATCTGGTGTAAAAATTAAGATCTTCATGTAAAAAAATACTCGCAACTTTGTCAATTTTGCTTCAATCGACTTAAAATTAAAAAGATATTACACATTCAAATTAAAAAATAAAACAAAATTCATTATTAAAAAATTTAAATACCTTACCCCCCCCCCCCCCCCCCCCTTAACTAGACCTATATTTAAAAAATATTATAAAAACTTACCAATAAAATTTTGGTAGAGATTTTCCAAATTCCAGCTTTTTAGAATATTAAATAGCTTCTCGTCCTGGATTGGCCCGCTTTCGTTTACATACAATTCTTTTTCTTGATTTTCAACAAAATCAATTTGCAGTGCTTCTCCACACGCTTCAAATATGTCTAAATTTATATTTTCACTAATAAAACCGCACTCGCTTGCGTTGTTCATTTCTCAATTTGTTATCCACACAACTTTCCCGTAAGGCACTCAGCGCACAGAATGATGTACATTTAACGAAGAGATCGCGACGCGCAAGCTAAAATACTAGGAAATAGTTACTTTGTAGCTACACATAGTCATTTTCAACTATGTATGTTGTAGTTGTTGTGCATACCATCATACATTAGCTAAAACAAATACTACTACTTTCTTGTTGGAAGTGACTACAGGATAGTCGAAGTTAACTATTAATATATCCCGACGCGCATGCGAAACCACTACGACATAGTTACTTGTAACTACACATAGTCATTTTCAACTATGTTCTAGTTGTTGTGACTACAGGATAGTAGTAACTATATAATAGTTTCGCATGCGCATCGACATATATGTATTAATAGCTAACTTCGACTATCCTGTAGTCACTTCCAACAAGAAAGTAGTAGTATTTGTTTTAGTTAATGTATGATGGTATGCACAATTACAATTCTTTTTCTTGATTTTTAACAAATTCAATTTGCAGTGCTTCTCCACACGCTTCAAATACGTTTAAATTTATATTTTTATTAATAAAACCGCACTCGTTTGCGTTGTTTATTTCTCAATTTTTAGTCCACACAACTCACAACTTTCCCGTAAGGCACTCAGCGCACAGAATGATGGACATTTAACGAAGAGATCGCGACGCGCAAGCTAAAATACTAGGAAATAGTTACTTTGTAGCTACACATAGTCATTTTCAACTATGTTGTAGTTGTTGTGCATACCATCATACATTAAATAAAATAAATACTACTACTTTCTTGTTGGAAGTAACTAGAGAATAGTCAGAATCGATTGCTTATTCTTATTTTAAAGAAACTATTCAATAACTATGCTTTAGTACCAAAATAGTCACAATTAACTATTTTCTATAGTAACCAAATAAAATTATTGATTCTAACTATTTTTTAACTATTTTTTAACTATTTCCAATTTATTTTTGTGAAAAAATAGTTATTCGTCAAATTTCATTGAAATTAATGGTGTTACTATTGCAATAGTTACAGAAGTAACTATTTTTTTCTCTGAGTGTAGTCTGAATATTTTCCTAAGTGTCACTCTTATGTGTGTCACATTTATGATGGAAAAAAACAAACCAGGCAAGAATCAGCCATTCATGACTCACTTGCAAAAAGAAAGCAGAAGTAGCCTTAAGGAGTGTTGCAGCAGAATGAATAGAAAAACTATTGCGAAATATAATTAACTGATTAATTAATTTGACGTACATGAAGTGCCTTATAAACAAACGAGTAAAGTATATAGTAAGTATACAGCAGACAAAACGAGTTATAAAGATTGATAAAGTCAACCAAGAAATATCTAAGATTTTGTGAATCCATAAAGAAACAAAAAAAACCTCCATACCGTTCCTCACCCGACAGCCAAAAATGATATAATAAATGATATTTGCAGTTTTTGTTTTCTGCAACACTGTACCAACGCATACTCGATGTTATCACCCTACGTGGATGTCTGGTTTGTGGCAGTGCTATAATGCAATCATCCTGTTCCATTCCGTCCTGTTGTATTCTTCCTTCGCAATCACAAGGAGGTGATTCTGTTGCTTTAACTCACTTAAACTGGGTTACTAGGTCCGTAACGTAACTCATTGATTTAAACGGGCGATGCAGTTAATAAATTTAATCCCGATCCCAGAGGAAGTTGCACCTTAACGCAATCTGACAGTGTTAAGTATGTGAAGGTTGAATCTCCAATCACATTTCCACCCCTTCGCACTCTCCATAAAATCATTCTTTCGTTCACAACCACATCGAAAGTCGCCTCATACTCATGTCGGAAGAGGTTGTTAGAGTTTGACATTTCCCAAGCTTCGTTACTGCTCCAACAGCGTCAGAACATAAGCAGCAAAAGTAGAGAAAGTTCGTCTTTTTATTCGCATCCAAAACTTTTGCAAAATATACTTTTCTGATGAAAAAAAAACGAGGACAACCTTTCTGGATAAAGGACGAATAAGCAGAAATCACAATATAACAAAAAAAAAAAAAAGAAGAAGAAAATCCGGAACGGCAGGAAGTGGTAGACACAAAGCACCTGAGAGCACCCGAGATGGTAGTTTACCAAAAGAAGGATTTCAAATGAACAAAGTTTTACCATTCAATAACAATTTGTCACTGAGAGTGCGGAGCTTTGAAATACACGTCACTTCTGAAGTTTTGTCATCGTTTTGAAAGTCCTTATTCGAAAGGGCTGTAAAAATGTCGCGCAGAGTAAGTACTCGATGTTCAATCATCAAGATGAAGATTGTGGCGAATTCCAAAAATAGAACTCAACTCCTTTAGTTGAACCTCTTTTAGGGCAAGTTGATTTTTAAAAATATTGTTCATTTGAGAAGTGAAACTGCTTGTGGTTTGGCTTGCCATCCCCAAAACCATTGCTTCTGCAAAATATTTTATATTTTACTTTGATAAATTTAAGGGGGTGATGCTTTTAAGGCCACTTGTCTTCCATACATATACTCGTGTGAATTGTATGCTTTTTCGGGTCTTTATGGGAACTCTTAGATGCAGCAGCTTTGGTTTATGAACCAAAAAGGATACACAATCCGAATCTACAGTCTTTTTTCCAATCGCATATTTCCAAAACTAGAACTATCCCTCTCGGCATCGACAAAAGTTTGTTTCATTAACTTCATTCTCACCTCTAATTGGGGTGCAAATAGTTTTGATTTCCACCTGGACTCTAGATGTCTGCACGCACACCATATAGATATACACTCCCATGTTGAAATGAGTTGAATGTTTGTGGACAAAGTTTTTCGAATTCAATTACTCAAAAAAAAAAAAGTGAGTAGTGAGGTTTTGACTCTGAGGAAGAGAATTCGAAGAAATAGATAGATTGTAATCGTTCTTCAACCTGCTGAAACTTATATACGTGAGAGGGGTGGGATTATGAACAAAAGTGAAGGCTAAAAAAAATTATTTTATTTTTGATCGCATTTCGGCAGAGGACATAATTAAATTAAAAAATATTCTCCTATGTATCCTGCGGATAAGTTCAAAATGGGACGGGGACTCATATCAAGCAGGGCTTGGGTAATTTTTTGTACGAAATTTGTTGGACTTTAATTTGTATATAACCTTGAGCGCCACTTCAATAGAAACATTGGCTTAAAGAATATAAAGCACTTGAAAAATGCAGGATAAGGGGAATGGCTATTTTTTTTAAATATTTTAAATATTTGTGCTACCACCTTTAGTTCAAATAACTCAATATACGATGTTGGAAAGATTTGGAGGGATTTTTTAAGCTGTTTCAAATAATTTGAACAAATTGTTTTTTGTTTTTTTTTGTTTCAGTAATAAGTGATTCTTTGTTCTCATAGTGTTCTTCCGAATCGTACATACTTCGAACCACCCATCAACACACGTTTTCAATAGATAATGTCAAGATCCGGGGAAAATGGTTATTTTGGGTTCAGAAAAGATTAAAGTTTTATTTACTGTGAATTTAAAAACTTTGAAGACGTAATTTGTGTAGAAAAGTTAACGGAAAAAAGTTTTGTATTTTACCATCATATGTTAATAGTTATCACTGGGAAAGAGATTTCGAAAAAATTAAATCGCAAGAATGGGAACGGAAGAAGGAGCTGAAAATAAACGGGAAGGACTAACCCTATTATATAAGGATTCCAGAGAAAATAAGGTATTGAAATTCGACGACTGTATTGGTTTTCGGAAAACAAGGTTTATAAAATATTGACTACAGTCCTGTAGGGGGTTATTGGAATTCCTTGATATCTGACTTTAAAGTGCATAAGGTACTATATTCAGACGAAATGCCAATCGTTCTTTCACTTAATTACGGACAAAAAAAATGAAGTAAAAGAAGTGTGAATATGAAACTATTGCATAAGCTGTAGTGGAGAAATGCTAAGGCCACACCTTAAAATAATAAGAAACCAAACTGACAATTTGAAAAAAGATGAGGAGTATATTGAAGATTTGTACCCGGAATCACACAATTGCAGACGAGATGAGGTGTACAAAGATACATGGTATCATGAAACATGCATGATATCAAAGGAATGTATCTGAAAGCTTGCTGAACCGGTATAGGCGACAAAATGAAAATTTTACAAAAAATTTGTACAACAAACCTATCTACAATTATAACAAAATTCTCAAATTTATTTTTAATGTCGGACAAAGTTTCATAACTTGCTCTTCTATATACATAAGTTAATATTCCTGGAATAAATATCTGTTTATAATGCTTAAACACTTCTTCATGCGTGTTACAAATCGGCAATAGCACAAATGTTCATTGGGTCTAAAATTATCACCGTGTAAAATGTTCCTATGGGCATACCTCTTGGCACACCTTATTTACGCCATGACTCTATGTACAAACGGTTTTTGAAATGCATTCAAGTAGGGAGCCGGGCCGGCCTATATTCTGGTTCCTGTACGTTTTCTTAACAAGAAGCATAATAACAGCAGGAAGTTCAGTAGTAGCTTTCCTGAAATCTTCTTCAATTAACACTCTTTTTTGTCCTCTAGAATGCTTGCGTAAATTCCTCGTATGACTACTAAGTTTTGCTGTTCCCAAATATCATTAGAATTCCTCAATAAAAGGTCTTCAAATTGTGTTGTCCAGTTGGGTAGCTGTGTGGAAAGGTGGATTCGTAAAATTGCATTGAAACATTTCTTCATCAAGCGGTTATCTGAGATACTTAAAAGCTTTATCCAGAAGTTTAAGCCTTTTCTCGCTTTCTCGTATATAAATGAAATAGTTCCAGTTTCTACACGCCATACTACATACATATGTCAACATAGTATACTGCAGCTGATTTGATAGTCGATTCAAACAATTTGATTCGTCCATCCCAGTTTTCCATGTAAGAATTCCTCATAGTTTTATCGTGAAAAAAAATTGATTTTTTTTTTCAAAAATTCAAAAAATATTTATTTTAAGGTTTTTAAAAAAATGATCAAAATCTGTGGTATAGTTTTTGAGAAAATCAAAAACAAAAAAAATGGTTCCATGGGGGGTACCCTCAATAACCATTTTTCGGAAAAAATTTTTCAAGCATTACCTAGCTTTAACTAAATGAAATTTTTTTGGGTTTTTATTTTTTAAATCTGTTCAGCAGTTTTTGAGAAAAAAAAATATTTATAAAATTTCGAAAAAAATTCGTATGGCAGGTACCGTTATTTTTGGTCTTAAACAAAAAAAAAAGAAAAAAACGTGTGGGGGTAAAAAATCAAAACCCACATCTACCAAGTTTAAAGAAAATCGGCTGAGCCGTTTAGGCTGTAGTCGCAGCGACAGACAGACAGACAGACAGAATTGCCAGACCCACTTTTTTAGTGTTCGCTATCATCGTAATGTCAACTTTGATCAAAGTCTCGAGTTCGATTTTTTTTACGAATGCATAACTTGCCTTATAGTACCTATAAGTCGCAAGTAAAAATTTGAAATTAAGATATTACAGCTTGTACCTACCATAGAACCATTTTTTTTAATTTTGAATTTCTCACTATAGACAAAACGGATTTTCATGAATTTTTTCTAGAGATGCTTCTAAAAAGTTCAAAAAATATTGCATTTCAAAACTTAAAAAAAAATATTTTTTGAATGTTTGGAAAAAAAGTCTTTTTTTTTTTTTAAAATTCGATATCTCAAAAACGGCTTAATATTTTTTCTGGAAATTTAATTTTCATTCGTACAATAATAAAAACTTAAAGCTGGCGGACCAAATTTTTTTCTTAAAAATGTTTTAAAAATTTTGTATATAAAAGCTTATTTAAAAAAAAAATAAACTTTATTTATAATACTTATAATTGTTGTTGTAGCATAATTTGCATAGCATTCCGTTTTTATGTCTTATTACTAAAAGAATTTAAAAAATTATTTTATCCATATGAACAGTTTTCTCTAATAACATTCATTTTTAAAATTCCTAGTCTATTACATAGGAGCAAGTTCGTGCGACCCAGTCGTCCATTTTATTTTAAAAGTGTTAACCAAGTGCCTGGTTGCATTAGTTTCTAAAGAAAGAAAGCTTTGTCAAGTATTTTTTCATATATACATATTATGATTAATTTCTTAAGCAATGATTTTTTTAATGAAACAAAATTCTAGAAAGAAACCACGAGCGCACTGAGACCGAAGGGTAAATACTTAAGGAAAAACTGAATAATTATAATGTTTACTAATATAAATAACATTAAATAAAAATTGTTATAATTTTTCCTGCGAATAATTATTGGAAGTACTGTGTCAAACTAAGAATCTGCCAGAAGTTCTGAATAGTTAATAACTTAAGACCTCAATCTCAGATTTTTATACAAAAGCAATGAGAAAACTAGGTCTTAATCTAAACAAATCGATGTTTAAGTACCCTTACGCAAATAAGATAATTTCTGTTCTCTAGCTCTAACAGATTCGAACATAGAAAGATCATCTTATTTCTTCTAAGAGATATTCTTTCATAACATGCGGTCTCCACTAGCGATGAATCCAGAGCATGCTTTTAAGCATGCGTTGATTATCGCAAGTAGAGACCGCCATCGCATCTATACATATTTCCATAGCTTGCGATAGAAAGTATGCTCTCATCGCATACCATTCATCGCTCGCTTTATCGCAAGGAGAACTGTCATATTGTTCTGGAGTACGCAAATTTAATTTGAGTGAGTTTGAGTTTCGCGTGCGAAGAAAGATTTTGCTTGAGATTTACATTTTTCTTCCAAATTTAAAAAATGTCTGATTTAAAATTGTCCATAGAACTCATTTACATTAATTCCTAATTTGAAAGCCTTTGTTATTTGATCCATTGAAATTATTCACTATATACTAAAAAAGTATGCGATGAAATGCCCAGCCAAACAAAATTGACAGTTCTTCTGCTCTCTGCTTTCTGCTTTGGCTATTGCGATTGCGATGAATTTATCGCTAGTGGAGACGGCGTGTAAGAAAGGACAAGTCTTGAACGGATTCGTGTGTTCACTAGATCTCCTTGTATATTATGTCCATGGCTTTTAAGCTGTCTAAATAATTTCTGAAATGATTTTTTGCCGGTTCCATATCGGTTGTTTTAAAGTTTGAACTCATTCATACCATTATGTTACTAATTTATTTATTCAACTCTAACAAGTACAACTGGCTTTCATAGAATATATTAAAAATAAACTTAAATCTGATTAATTAAATATCTTAAAAGTATAGTTTAACATTCTTTCCGACTTGAAAAAAACTCTAACAAATCTTCAAATTGATAGAAATTGAAACGGGAAGTAGCATTGCAATGGGATTATTCAAACCGTAATTAGTATTATGTCTATACGGATTTAAAAGAATTCGTTTTCTCTAGGTCGTAGGGAACGCACTAGAGCATTAATATTTATAAGTATAAATAAAACTTGAAGACTAACCAAAAAAAAAAAAAAAAATATCCTTAAAACGTAACAAGCAAATTAAAAAACATTAGAGATCATTATGGCTTGCAGCGAGCCTAAGCCTAGTGCCTTATAATTTTCAGATAGTTATGTGTGCATGTTAGCAGAAATGGGGGACCTATATATTTTTTTTGCCAGTTCTTAACGGATTAGCAATTTATGATTTATCACTTCCTCGCAACAGGCAGTAGACCCTTGAAAACATTTTTGCAGCGCCTGAGAATCGAACTCCGACTGCATTCCAGTTCAAACCAACTCACTACTATGCCAAAGTGTACAACAGAAAAATTCTTATGCCCGCTCTTAGGCTTTTGCTCGAAATTGAAGACAGATTACAAGGCATCTTTAAAGAGAATACCATGCAGGATAATCAAAGAAGCGTGTTTGGTTGACATAAATCAGCTCTGCCATATACATTTTTGATCTAAACTAGGATTTACTCATAAACAACCTTTTTGACAATCTAAAGCAAATATTACAGCCAAACTAAATCTAAGACCCACTTCTAATTTAATCATTCAAAATAAATATTTGCAAAAATTTCTAGGCAAATACATACATAAATCAATTCTAATAGACTTGCAATTTGTATGATCACTATGCCCCTTGGACATGAAGTCAATGCGTAAGCTTGCCTAAGCCCTTGTTTAGATTAAGCCTATACATATAACGTTTGATTCTATTGCATTGTCTATGGATGTGCGTGTACATACTTTCATATATAAGTAAATTTCTTGACTTTTGAACTGATTTCATTGGGAATCTTTGTTCACTGTCAACTGGAACGCACACACACATATCAGACACCCCCATCCACCTAGCTCCTCATAATCGTTAATGTCCATAATAAACCCACTTCACAAATTACCAACATCATGCTAAGACTCATACCTTCGGCTTTAAGCAGAGAATGTCAATACAATAATAATCTCTTCCACTTTGCACCAACAGTTGCTGCTTTGTGGGTTGGGTGTGAGTAAAGCTCGGATCTGCAGAATAATAACAAGCAAAACATGGTCCTTATATTACACAATATGACCAAGTTAATGAATATCATATCACACCAAGTTAACTAACAATGTGGGCAGCCCGATGTCACACCACTGGCACTTGCTAAGCGTCCTATTTGCACATACACACACAGCTCTGACCTAGAATCTACGAATCTCGAATTTCATTGTGCCATCATTACGGACACGTCTGGACTCTCGAAATGAATCAAATTCCATTTGTCAGACGTAACCCAAACCAGACATTCGTGTCATAATATTCGAAATCGTCCTGTATCGGAGAGAGGCACCATCATTCCTTAGGCTAAAAGCCCTCCTACACAATATGTACATTATGCTACAGCGTTATGCCTGGGACACATTGCATAAACGACAACCACCATATGTGTAATCAGGGAGATGATGGCATGTGAGCGTGAGGTGTCTGTCCAATAATATCATAAGATATGTATAAATGTATTTTTTCCTATTGTGCTGGCAATTTTATCAAATAAAAAAAAAAGATTATTCACAGGGCCGAATTTAAGTGCTGAAGTTATAGGCGAATAAAACATATTGGAGACCGGTTTGTTGAAAAATGTTGGGCTATAAGTCAAGAGAAAGAATGGAGCCCCAAGAATAGAGAAAGCTAAGACGTAAATTTTTGTTATTCATCTAATTTTCTGGAAAGACCTGTTTGTCTTACAACTGACAAGTGAGTAAAAGTTTCATCACATAAATTATAAGAATTCGTATTTTTAATAAAGCACAATATATATGCCTATATTATAAAGTTAGCTGACTTAGCAGACATTGTGGTGTCTTAATATCGATACATTCATCCAACGTGTCTCCAATTTTTTGATGTCCTCAAAATGATGCGATCTCTTGAGGCGAACAAGCTTAGCATTTGTTTCAGCGATGACCTCTTCATTTGGTTATCGTTTAAGCCTTTTCAAGGTAATCGATGTGAAGAACACCAATCGGGTTATGCCGAAGTCAGCAACCCCAACGGACATTCCCAGATTTGCATTTCTAAGTAAATCAAATAAAACGATGAGTATATGAATAATAAAGTTCATTTGCCCATCGATTGGTCACATTAAAGTTTCTAAGAAATGTAAAATAGCTCAGATTGGCAAATAAACTTGGTCAAGCTGAACTTCACGTAGCTTTGCCTTCTTCAATATATAAGTAGTCTGGATTTTGTAACGAGAAGTGATGGTTTAATAAATAATTAAGATTTTGCTAAATTTTTTTAAAAAGTGTTTTTTTTTTTTTATTAAAAAAACTTTTCTCTGACATAGCAAAAAACTGTCGCCATCATCTTGTTTGTTGGCAAACCATTCTTGGCCTTCTTCGGTTTCGATTCATCAGTCCATTGCTTCGACTGTTCCTTGGTTCCTGTTGTGTTGTGGTAAATCCATGTTTTATTGCTTTTTTTGAAGATTGTGTGCTTCGGGGAAGACATTAAAAACAAGAAACAAACAGCCCTTCAAAAGAACTAATCGATATTAAATTTTGAAATATTCCGACAATGGACGAACATTAGTTAGTTGTTGAATGTGTTTAAAATTATGAAAAAGACACGAAACCCTTTAACTAAAATTTAAAATTTTGCGTCAATTTCGTCTTTGAAAAAAAAAAAAAACTCTTAAGGAATGTGAGAGTATACTGATCTAAGTTAATCTTAAATATTCATCTATTTTGTGGGTCCAAAAGTAAATTTTTATAAAACAAATTTCTGAAATTTATTTCGACCAAATTTGTATATGTATTAATATATTGTTTTGATCGAATATTAAATCATTGAACTGTTATAGAAGAAAGTTCTAGCTGAAATCTGCTCTGCCAAAGTAACCTTTTGCCACATATTTATTTATTTTATTCAATCTTTAAGTATGGTAACTTTATACGACCATCATTATAAATATAATATAATATAGTATAATAAATAACTGAAAATATAAATAATTACAATTGGAAATCGATTCGATCATATATTGAATTAAGAACCGAACGGGAAAAATGGAAAGGAAAATACATAAAAATCCTTTCACGAACAACTCTCAAAGGTGCATGTATAGGAAATAAAGCGAGCAAAGGAGAACAATCAATATGATAATCAAATCACATCTTCTTAGCAAACATAACAACTATGTAACACGCATGAAGCGAGCTCAAGTCAATCAAACGAGACCTAACTTCATAGGCAATGGAGTTTCCAGAGAGCAAACCTTGTGAGTTTTCTTTGCACAGATTCTATACGCTTATTATTCACTTCATAAGAAGGGAACCAAACTCAACAAGCATATTCAAATACAGATCTTACCAACGAAACATAGATCGACCTTAAGGTGTAGGGATCTGTAAATACTTTCGAACTCCTTTTCAGGAAACCTAATAAACGGTTAGACTTAGAATTAATAATTATAATCATAGTGACTATTGAAATTTAATTTGCTATCTAAGAATACACCTAAACCCTTTTGAACGTTTACTCGTTTCGCCTCAGTATCTCCTATTCTAGTTATAAGTAAATTCCATTGGATTGTAAGATCTTGTAATGAAATGAAAAAACATTTGTTTATGTTAAGATCAAGACAGTTCTTCTTGCACCACAGATACATATATTAAATTTAAATCAGATTGTAAAAATTCACAATCAGAACAGGATTTAACTACTTGGAATAATTTTAAATCATCGGCGTAGAGTAAACATGACGATAATAAGACTACATTAGGAAGATAGTTAGTAAAAAGAGAAAGGGGCCCAAATGGCTTCCTTGCGGTACTCCAGAATAATTGAACATAAGCTTAAAACATTTTGAAGCTATGTTCTTTCAGTTAGATAACTACGAATGAAATTAGAATGGAAACCTATCAAATTCAACTTTACCTTATCAAATGCTTTTGAAAAATCGGTGTCTACTTGATATCCTTTTTAAAAATTATTAATACAAAAGTTGGCAAATAAAGTTAGGTTTGTCACCGTGGAACGACTGCTAACGAAGCCAAGCCATGCTTAGCTACAGAGAAACTATTTTTTATTAATTCATAAAGTTTTCTTCTAACAATGGCTTCAAAAACTTTGTGTAACAATTGTAGTTTTGAAATGGGTCTACGTCGTAATGATTCTTGCCTCACCCTTTTTTACCGTTATTTTAACGGACTATGCTCTAGTGAAATAGCCAGCTGCATTCCTCCCCTTAAACAATTCAACCGTAATACCCGCACTTCTAGGAATGCCGATCAGTTTACCCTTGAGCCCAACTTCGGCCGTACTGTGAAGTACAGAGATTCGTTCTTCAGCACTACGCGAATGAGGAATTCCCTACCACGCTCTGTCTTTCCCAGTCATTGCAATGTTCAAGAATTCAAAACTAATGTACTTACATCAACACCTCCTTTCTAACCCCTCCATTTTTTCTTAATG
Source organism: Philhelius festivus (assembly GCA_963931855.1). Lineage (NCBI taxonomy): Eukaryota > Metazoa > Arthropoda > Insecta > Diptera > Syrphidae > Philhelius > Philhelius festivus. Next base: position 2,273,232 of record OZ007556.1, on the reverse strand, counting down.
CTCACATTGTGTCTCTGGCATATTAAGGGTATAAAAAAAACTTAGAGTGTGCGCTAATTATAAAAAAATAATTAAAAAAAAAAACAAAATTAGTAGCCAATTGTATCTGTGTAATATATGATTTTTTCCAATCATCCGAAAACTCTCCATTACGAAGAGATACGTTAAAAAGTTTTGTTTGAGATGTGACCAAATTTTCCTTACACATTTTCAAAAATATGGGCGAAATATTGTCGCAACCTTTTTTACTTGATGGGTATAGAGTAGAAAGTTGTTCAACAACTTCCTCCCCAAAAATCAAAAAGTCGCCAATTTCTGCAAACGAATTAATACTCTCATCTCCAATGAGTTGTAATGGCAATTCTGAACAAAGTTTGATTGGAAAAACTCAGCAAACATATAACAAACGTCTTGTTCGTGAACTGCTACCTTGTCATTAAATATTAGCCGGTAGACCAAAAGAAGTTATTTTGTTGTTTAAGAAAGACCAAAAGGCTTTGGAATGATTCTTAAGTGTTGCTTTCAATGCTCCATAAATATTGTTAATATAAGAACTTTTTTAAAGTTTCATAATTATTCCCTCCTTCAAATCAAATATTCCTGCGATCGAAGATTATTTAAATTTTTTTCTTTTAAGTATACTTTTAAACTTCCTGAAATAATTTGTTTCCTATATGTTTAAAATTCACTATGCCTCCTAGAATACCCTATTTTACATAATGTCATACTTACTCATGTACATAATTACCTCTTATTTACTTTTATATTAAGTATTATGCTATGCATTGTTAAGTCATACTTTTACATTTGAATTATAGTTCCTCTTGAATCATCAAATACACTGGTTGTCTTTTCCTTAACTTTGAACAGGTTATGGGCCCAGTAACCTACATAATATAAGACAAAGTGTATTGTGCGGTTTTGATTTTTTTTGAAAAACAGTTGATAAGAAGAACGGTTTTTGTTTTTTTGGTACTGAGAAGCAAATCTGCTGACGATTAGTACGGTTAATTAAAAACAGCAAATTTAAATTGTTCGTGTTTGCTCGTAAAGAATAAATTTTTTGTTTAATTTATTTTCTGTAGCTTTACTCGACATAATATCGTTAAATATGGAAAACGATGTGGTAAAAATCGAAAAGCTATGTAAAGGGGATCAATGGAACTTATGGAAATTCCAGGTGAAGATCATTTTAAGTTCTTCTGATCTGTTAAAATATGTCATCGGGTTTGAGGAAGAACCTGTAGAGACAAGTGATGTGAAGGGTGAAGCTTTGATTAAGAAAATAAATGCGTGGAGGTTGCATGATAGCAAAGCTCAAAAGATTATTGTTACGACTATTGGGCAGGAACCTCTCCTCCACATAATGAATTGTAAAACTTCGAAAGAGATGTGGTGTAAATTGGAGAGCGTTTATGAACTTAAATCTAAGGCTAGTGTTCACATGTTGCAACAACAGTTTTATAGCTTTGCAAAGGACCCACAAGATGGTATAGTTGTGCATATTTCGAAATTGCAGGCAATTGTACAGAAATTGGCAGACGCAGGAGAAAAAGTATCAGATTCCATGGTAGTAACTAAAATCCTAATGACGTTGCCGGATTCATACAACCATTTTTATAGCGCGTGGGAGTCCACAGCGGCGCATGAGCAAACGTTAGACAATTTAATTTCGAGGCTAGCAATGGAGGAGGAGCGCTTGAGCACGAGAAATGGTGTACATGATCTGGAAGGCAGTAGGGCTTTGTATGTTGGTAGGGCTCACTATAAGAGATCTAAGAATTCTAACCTCAAAGAGCAACAAAAGCGAGGCAAGTGTTTTGTTTGTAAGAATGTTGGACATTGGAAGAGAGATTGCCCTCAGTTAAAAGAAAGAAGTAATTCCAATAGTGCTGAGAAAAAGGGGAATGCATTTTTATGCGAGGTGCTTTTGGCTGAAGGTGTTGAACGGGCTGATGAATGGTTTCTAGACTCTGGTGCAAGCGATCACATGACGAATCGCAAAGAATGGTTTCTAAATTATCAGGAGTTTGAGCGACCGATTATTGTGAGACTCGGTAACGGAAACACAATCAATGCATATGGGAAAGGTGATATAAATGTATCATCATATAACAACACTGCTTGGATGGAAAATCATTTGGCTGATGTTCTTTACGTGCCAGACATTCGCCTTAACCTTTTTTCTTTGAATTGTGCATTGGACAAAGGTCTGAGATTTGTCTCAAATAATTCAAAATGCGAGTTGCTTAAAGGAAGTGCTGTGTTGGCAGTGGGAGTAAGAGAAAATAAGTTATTCAAACTACTTATGAAGGTTAAATCATTATCGGTTCATATCAACTTAACTGAAGCAGATAAGACGAGCTTAAAAATGTGGCACGAGAAACTAGGTCATCAGAATATTGTCCATGCTAAGAAGACACTAGAGGCCAGAAAGATTCCTTTTGTGAAAGAAGGCAACTTTTTTTGCGAGGCATGCATGTATGGGAAGCAAAATAGGGGTCCATTCCAAAATAGTCAGCATAAGTCTAGTGATGTAGCTGAACTTGTACACTCTGACATGTGCGGGCCGATGTCTCAGAGCTCTATTGGTGGTTCTAAATATTTTTTGCTTTTCAAGGATGACTTTTCACATTTTAGGACTGTGTTCTTTCTTAAAGAAAAGACTGAGTGCAAAATTTATACTGAAAAGTACCTTGATATAGTCTTGTCTGAAACTGGGAAGAAAGTTCGTACTCTTAGAACAGACAATGGTACAGAGTATACAAATAAGGTTATTCAGAACGTATTGAGCCAGAGAAGCGTTATTCATCAGAAGACAGTTCCCTACACGCCGGAACAAAACGGTAGCGCCGAACGTGAGATGCGTACCATAGTTGAAGCGGCACGTTCGATGATTCATGCTAAAGATTTACCTCAAAAATATTGGGCTGAAGCTATCAACACAGCCGTTTACGTACTTAATCGTACAGGTACTAGTTCCGTAAAAGATAAAACCCCACACGAATTATGGTTTGGAAAGGAAGCGGAAATTGCGAATCTACAAGTTTTTGGTAGTGAAGTATTCGTTCACGTCCCACACCAGAAAAGAACTAAATTTGATCGCAAATCAAAGAAGGGAATATTCGTTGGCTACGAGTATGGTGTTAAAGGTTATAGAGTGTACATTACAAGGCCTATGGTCTTACGTTCTGGTGTAAAGGTTTCAGTTCGAAATTCGTCCCCAATTATGGAAGATTCCAAAAAGCTGAACTCTATCGGAGATGTTGATGATGTTGTGGAAGCTGATCCAGAGATACCTGAGGAAGAGGAAGCTGAAGTAGAGGAAGAAGATGCTGAGGATGAAGTTGCTGATGACGTATTCGAAGATGCTGATGGTGCCGTCGGGTATGAAGAAGCAGATCGTTTTCAAGATAAAGGAAAGTATACCAAAAATTGGAGAAATCGTCTTAGGAGTACCAAAAGCAAAGAAAGTGAGGCTAACTCTTGTATCGAAGAAGGATTTGCGTTTCTGGCTGACTCATATATTCCTCTTCATTACAATGATGCAATTACGTGTGTCGACAATATCAAATGGAAAGCTGCAATGGATTCGGAAGTGAAGTCACTCCAAGAAAGTGACACCTGGATATTGGTTGATTTACCATACGATAGAAAGGTGGTTGATACTAAATGGGTGTTCCAGGTAAAGGGAGCAACAGAAAACGAACCTGAGCGTTTTAAGGCAAGGTTAGTTGCACGCGGATTTAGCCAACAATTTGGAGTTGACTATTTCGAAACTTTTAGTCCTGTTGCAAAGTTTTCATCCATAAGAGCAATTTTGTCGATTTCGGCTTGTGAAAATTTGCATTTAAAACAATTTGATGTAAAAACTGCCTTTTTGAATGGGAATATAAATGAGGAGATTTATGTCCGCCAGCCAAAAGGATACGAGGACGGAACTGATCGGGTTTGCAGACTTAAAAAGAGTTTATACGGACTCAAACAAGCCTCCAGATGCTGGAACCAGACCTTCAAGAAATTACTAAATGACTTTCAGTTTTCTGTTTGCGATGCAGATCCTTGCGTATTTACGAGCCGTAGAAATGGAAATAAAACTATTTTAGCCATCTATATAGATGACGGACTCGTTGCTTCAACTAATAAAACTGAAATCATTGAACTTTGTGAGTATCTTAAGCTAAACCTTAAGATCAAAGTTTTTCCAGCAAGACATTTTTTGGGATTGGAACTGAGAAGACTCCAGGATGGTTCCATTCATGTAAGCCAGTCGCTTTATATCAAAAGATTGATTGAAAAATTCGGTATGAAGAATGCAGTGCCAGTATCGACTCCAGCTGATGCTTCAATTAATTCAACGTGCGGTCTGGAAGCTAAGGCAGAAGATGTGAGGTTCCCTTTCCGGCAAGCTGTAGGAAGCCTCATGTACCTGATGGTAGCAACGCGACCGGATATTGCTTATGCCATTAGTTATGTAAGCCGATATTTGGACAAGCCCAGGGAGATTCATGTGACAATGGTGAAACGTATCTTGAGATACATTAAGGGAACTCCTGACTTTGGTATGATTTTCAAAAGATCTAAATATACCTTATCTTGTTTCAGTGATGCAGACTATGCTGGGGACGTTGTAACTAGACGTTCTACCAGTGGCTTCGTCTACCTTATGGGTTCAAGCTGTATCACTTGGGCGTCGCAAAGTCAAAAATGTGTAGCATTATCTACTACAGAAGCGGAGTTTGTTGCTGCATGTCAGGCGGTCAAAGAATTGATCTGGATTCAACAACTGTTGTCTGATTTACTGAAGGATGAATGTGCTAATCCAGTTCTGTTTGTAGATAACCAAGGTGCTATCCGGCTCATAAAAAACCCAGAATTCCACAAACGAACAAAGCACATAGATGTTCGCTACAATTTTATACGGGAGAAATATGAAGAGAAGATGTTCGATTTGGAGTATGTACCTAGTCAGAACCAAATTGCCGATATTTTTACTAAGGCCCTTCCCAAGGATAAGTTTTTTTCGATTCCGATACATGATGGGAATAGTAGCATTGAATTAATTTTTTTTAAATACAATTAAAGTTAAATAATTTTTTTTTAATTATTTGTTTATATATTTGAATTATGGAAATTTTAAACATTTGTAAAAGTGGGAGTGTTGAAATAATTTGTTTCCTATATGTTTAAAATTCACTATGCCTCCTAGAATACCCTATTTTACATAATGTCATACTTACTCATGTACATAATTACCTCTTATTTACTTTTATATTAAGTATTATGCTATGCATTGTTAAGTCATACTTTTACATTTGAATTATAGTTCCTCTTGAATCATCAAATACACTGGTTGTCTTTTCCTTAACTTTGAACAGACGTGTATTGAAACAAACCGGCTTGTGACCCATTACTTTCTTTTTAAATGGAACAAAAATTCCATAAATTTATTCCAATATGCACTTAAACAACTCATGAGAAGTGTTTAAACAGTTAGACACAAATATCTCATCCCAATTCAGTGTTTCGAAATAAGAATTTATAGCATCGTAATTAGCTTCTTCAAAATTGTATTCAATTGAAGGCGAGTCATTAAACTTCAATGAATTAAAATCTAAAAATTTAAATTCAGTTTCAAGAGCTAAATGATGCACAGAATTTTCAACGCACGGTGAATTCGACATATCAAGCCTAACATCAATAATAATTATCAACAAATATAAGGTCCAAAATTCGATTATTTGAATTCTTTAAAAAATTTAACTGCTTTAAATTTAGAAGACAATCTAGAATCAATTGTAACAATTTCACAATCTCCAGTAAAATCAAATGAAGTTAAACATTTATCTGCATAAGAACATAAACATAAACATATGTATGTGGGATTAAAAGTCACCTTTTTAAATATTTAGGTTTATTTAACAAATTCATTAAAATTAAAAAAAATTAAATTAAAATCTCCTAAGGCAATTACATAAGAGTTTGCATGTAAAGTATTTTCTTCAACTAAATTAGTAATATTAACATATGGCATGGGGCATATCGGGCAGTAACTCGGCCATAACTTGAACAATATTTGTTTTGAAAATGTCAAGAGTTTTAAGATTTTTTGCATAGACACGATCTTTGCACCTATACAAAAAAAACATTCGTTGACTAATCCCAGAATCCTGGTTGTTCAATAAAGCCCAAACGTTTCCGCAATTTTAACATTTTCAGCGATTGTCAAACGGTCCAAATTTTTAAATGGCAAACCTGAAGCTAAACATATGCAGCCCCACAGAGATTGGTTTTATATTACATATAAGTACATATCTTATTTTATTGAAACAGGGAGTGTCAAATCCAGACTAGTAATTGTATGTTTCATTGCAATATGTTTTTTCTTCACTGAAAAATCGTCAGATTTTTAAATTGAGCCTTTAAGATCGCATAACGTATGCACTCTAGGAATTGAATGTCTCGAAAACACAATTTGCATAAGATTTGAGCCCGGATTTTAATAACCTTCGCAAAGTCTAGTACGATTCTTAAAAAAATAAAATGCACGACTGGGTCGCACGAACTTGTTCCTATGTAAACGACTAAGAATTTCAAAAATGAATGTTCATAAACATAAAATAAATTTTTTAAAAGACTAAAGCAACTCCTTAAGTAGTTAAAGTCAAAAATAGGATGCCACGTGATGCCAGGCTTATGCAAGAACAAAAATTATAAGTCTTTGTACTGGTTTCCTAAAAAAAATAAAATTTTATATAAGAAAATTTTAAAACATTTTTAAGAAAAAAAAATGGTACGCCAATTTAAAGTTTTTATTATTGTTCTAATAAAAATTAAATTTAAAAACAAAAATATTCAGCCGTTTCTGAAATATCGAATTTTCCATAAAAAAATATTTTTTTTTTTTTCAAAAACTCAACAATTATCTTTTTTAAAGGTTTTGAAATACAATGTTTCTTAAACTTTCTATAAAAAATTTCCGTTTAAAATCCGTTTTGTCGATAATGAGAAATTCTAAATTTGAAAAAATGATTCTATTGTAGGTACAGTCAGTGATATCTTGATTTAAAATCTTTTTTCATTTGATTATAGATCGTAAAAATTAATCAAAAAAAAAATTTTAGCGAAATTCTCGGATTTTCGAAAACCATTTTTTAACATTTGTATGGAGGGTACCGTTATTTTTAGGTAAAACTAATTTTGTTTTTTTACATCTTATAATTTACATTGAAAAAATTTTATCTATCAAGTTTTGAAAAAATCGAGAATGGGGTTTTTGAAGTATGTATTGAGTTTTCAAAAAAAAAAATTTGGACATTTTTTTTAAAAATCCAATAATTTGTTTTTTGAAAATTTGAATACACAATAAAATTGAAACTGCTGGGGATGGTTTCAAGGGGGGTACCAACCATTACCTAGCTTTTACTAAATCAAATTTTAAAAAAATTTCTTTTTAAATCTGTGGGACAGTTTTTGAGAGAAAAAAAATATTTATAAAATTTCGAAAAAAATTCGTATGGCAGGTACCGTTATTTTTGGTCTTAAAAAAAAGAAGAAAACGCGTGCGGGAAAAAATCTAAGTCCATATCTACCAAGTTTGAGGAAAATCGGCCGAGCCCTTAGGCTGTAGTCGAACCGACAGACAGACAGACAGAATTGTGAGACCCACTTTTTTAGTTTTCGCTATCATCGTAATGTCAACTTTGATCAAAATCTCGAATTCGATTTTTTTTCCAAATGCGTAACTTGCATTATACAGTACCTATAAGTCACAAGTAAAAAAGTGTTATTGACCAAGTTTTTATGTAGTGAAGATCAGCTTTTAAGAATGGAAAACCATCTTTGAAAAATCTATTTATTTAGAGCCTCGAGTTACAGAAAAAGAAACATTTTGGCGCCCCATCATTAATTTCTGCAAATCTAGCCCTGTACTTTCACATTGAATTGTGTAAATTGTTGCTGGATGATGAGAATAAAATCGGCTTAGTGTTCGGTTCAACAACCAAGCCAAGTCAAGTCGCTGTCGGTCGGACGTTCTTCGGATAGAGCTTTAGAGGAACATTTAAATAAGTAAACCCTTCGTTTTTTTCTGCGAACAAAGCTGTATGAACGAGTTAGCAAGGACAATGCCTGGGGGCATGTAAAAGACGCTGCACTGCAATTTATACACCCTCACTATACACACACAACACGTGCAGCGATGAACTCGTATGTGGGAAACGTGTAGGGTGTATTATAGGTGCACTAAAGTGTCATTGCCTCCTTTACTCTTGAAAGCGCTGCTCTGGTCCTTCGGAGTCTCATGCCACTCGTGGAAATTGTCATTATTGTCATCATTATTATATATCTTGCGACCTATACACTCCTCTGAGATAATAATTTCTTTTCTTTTCTACCTAGGAACAGGGGTCCTTTGTGCTTTGCATGCGCGCTTCTGCTGCGAGCTATGTGTAGTGTAGTGTTGCACTGTATTCATACGGCATACCCGATGCGAGTAACACGATAAAACAACTTGTTTATGCGTTGTTTTGTTGCTGTATGCTCCTTCTCTTCTTCCTCTGCAGACTGAATCAGTCAGTGAGTCCTGTCCTGAGTTCTAGCTGCATGACACCGACACGTAAGAGGTGGAAGGTTTCAGCCATTATTCCACAAAGGCTGCATACAGTACACAGCTTCTTTCAACGTGAGCATCACAAGAACTTCTTTTAAAGCGGTTAAAAATTTCCCAAGGGGAGCCTTACTTTAAGTTTCATATTTCGGCGAACGTGTCTTGGGTATGGATGTGAGATACGTTGCGAAGGCATGGCACTGGCACTTGAAAGCATGATAAATTTGTCAAATGTTCCCGCTGCAAGTCAGCACCAAAGCTGGCTGGCCCCTGACCCCCAGATACAAAGGTCAAGTTGCATCGCACAAATGCGTCCTGCTTATCGTCCACATGTCGCATGGGAAGGTTGATGGTGTATGGCGTCGCGTCGGTCGGTCGGTCTTTGACGGGTAAGTAGCACCGTTTGTCATTCTGATACAAATTTGCACCGCTTCCGTATCCGCATTGTTCGTGCGGTGATGGTGGGTTAAATTCGGGGTGCACAGAAAAAAGTTTCTTCCGATTAATATTTCATCATAAAGTTTCTTGTCAGCCTGCCAGGCGGCATTCAAGCAGGCAGGCAGGCAGGAGTAACATCCGAGCTTCAGGACCTACATAGAAAATTCAATTTGAATCACACAACATGTGGGAGTGGGAATGAGGAATGAAACATGAAAGAGGTCCTGGAGAAGCAAAGCCATCTGCGGACCTACCAACGAACAACGAATGCAGTAGATATCCACTCCTATCTTCAAGTTTCTTCGGTGTTCCGACCGAAATTAGGTGCTGTACAGACCGCAAAAAGTTGTGGACTGCTGTAGTAGCGCACTGACGTAGACGTTTGTTCGAAAGTGCAACAAAAAAAAAACTTTATTTATTTTTCAAAAGTGGCATAGAAGTACTACCCATTCACTGAGCTGGACACCATCATCTACTCGAAGAAAGTGTTCCCACTTTATACGAATTATATGGATTTAATTTCAAAATAAGTAAGAACCGATTTTTTTTCGGAAAATGGGGCTGTTAAAAGAAGAGTTAGGAACGCATTTTGTATAAATATTTTAATGGTTGCTTGCTGTGTAGCTTAATCTTTTATAAAAATTCTTGTTAACTGATTGATTTATGATGTTTGCAAGTTTTAGAAGTGAGGTTTTTCGAAATGTATTTATGAAAGTTAAGTGAACTTGCAAGGGCCTTAAAGATTATTTTGATAATATTGTTGTCAAAATTTCTGTTATTAATGTTTGCAGAAGAGGTAATGTAGGCATGTAATTCAAAATGTATGGATCGTTTCTATTAATTTTAATAATTTATCTAGTGAAACTTTCAAGATACATAATTAAAGAAGCGAAAGAAGAAAGCGAATATTTTTAACTTGTTCTGATTGGCAAATTAAAGTTTTAGTTTTAGTGTTAAAACAACGACGATATTATGATAATAAGGTAATTCAAGAAAGTGGTTTACTGTGCGTTTCGAGCTTAGAGCCTAAACGAGAGGACCGATTTGCTTAAAGGAGTGTCAAATGCAGCGCTTAGTCCTCATCTTGTGGTGAGATGATCAAGTTGTAATATCAGCTTAATGGTGGGAAGTACGTTCATGTGGTTTGAATCACATCTTCGACATTTTCATGTTCTGACAACAAAAATTCAACTGGATTTGCTAAAGACCATTCAACATTTATACTTATTGCTTCATTTCGAAAAAAATAGTGCACCTTGATGCCAAAATGCCATAAGCCGCACCCCACTTGTTTTTGAGAGTGAAACAACGTTTCAAGTAACACCAGACCAATTCGGTAATTTTTTTTTACATTCGACCCGAATTGAGCGATTTTTAAAACGAAAATGACAGCTGCACTATTAAATTTAACGCTACAGAATCACTGAATTATTTGTTAGCACATTATCATTATCAAAAGAGGATGATGTGGTCATACGGTGACTAATCCGATTAAAATTAGAGCTATATGATCGTGAAACTTACTTGCTTCCGCAGAAGGGAGTAGGATGTTATTACTAATTACCCTGCAACAAAAGTGTGTTCTCACCAAAGTAGCAGAAGTGTTCTTTACATAGAATCAATATTGGTGTGTTCAGTTCCAGTTACGCCTGACACCAAAGGTGAGGCATATTCAGAGATAAGGTCAGTAAGGATATTCTTTACTCGCCAAGTAGCCGAAAAAGAAATGTTAACTGATGAATCTATCATAACCCAACGGCAGCTCTCATATCCTCTTAATGGATTCCTGGCTTAGAATAAGCCGGCCTGCTATACTAAGGTAAGACAAGAGCAGTGTTCTCCGGTATGGGACTTTGTCGTCGGATAATGATTACTCTCAAATAACAACACCCGGAACGTAAGGGAAAATGATCTGTAAGTATCAACCTGTAACGTGAGTACACTTCACACCGCATGTGCCACTTAAAAGCTTGAGTCTATCTTCAAACGATATATTGTAGATGGAATCAGGTATAACAGAAAGAAAGAATTGCGCATTTATTACAGCTGCGATAGCAATGTTTGTTGACTTTAAGACAGTAAGTGATCGTCTGGATGTGATTTGCATCGAAGCCACATTCGAAAATACGAGTTAAATAAGCTTACACGTTCCAAATAATGCAACTGAAGAACAAGTCGAGAAAGAGTATTAAGAACTCCTGGACTTCTATCGAGCCTCCCCGGAGTAGGATGTTAAAGCTATGATCGTACACTAAATGCTAAAATCGGAAAGAAGACCGTTTCGCTGGATTACTTGGTAATCACAGCCTCCACAAAACGACAGTGGCTTCTGATAAATAAATTTTGCAGAATGCTCTTAACACGGTAATAAGAAGCAAACGTCAATTGTGACCATTTCTTAGTTGCTGGTCAATTTGGAGCGCAAATGTCAAACGGCGAACCTCCAAGAAGAAGAAATTTGAACCAACCCAGAGAAGGAACACATTGTATGATGATGAATGCGTTTATCTAAAACAAGTGGAAAAAGATGCACATGCAAAAAAAGAGTAAAAAACAGAAGAGGGGAGAAGAAGATCTCTCATAGAAAAAAAGAGACTTAACACAATCTCTCAGCTCAAAGAGATTTAAAAGTTTCTCGATAGAACCAAATACCCAGCTATTTTATAAAAATCCAATCCAATAATCTATATTTATGCAAGCACCTTGTCGCTAGTTTTAAGACCGGAACGCAGGCACTTTGAAATAATTAAGGTAACCTATTCACTGAATCAAAGGATTCCAGAAAGTTGCGTTCCTCCCCTCAAACTATTCCACCGTAATACTCGTCCAGTTGGGAATGCTCATTAGTTTATCCTTGAACCTAAATTCAGATGTACTGTCATATAAAGAGTTTCTTTCTTTAGCCGCATTACTAGAATGTGGAACACTTTGCCCCTTTCGAATTTTCCCCCTCATTGTGATGCAAAACTTCCAAGACAAATCTGCATCAACATCTGCTGTTAAATCTTCTCCACTTTACCTAAACGCTTGAATTGTTTTATACCATACATATATAAGTGTAGTTAAAATCCCTTGAGTGTGTGCAAAAAAAAAGGGCAAGAAGGCAACCCACTTCCATCTGCAAAAAAGGGGATCTTTCAAGAACTATCGAAACATATCCCTACTTAATGTCCTGCAGTGTGAGCGTCTTAGATAGCTCTGTAATACTTTTTTTCGGCAAGTACCAGTGTGGCTTCCCAACCAATAGATCGTATATACTTTAAATATTCACAAATCTTGGATATGACCACAAAATTCCAAGTCGAGACTGACCATCTCTTCATCGGTTTCAAAGTTGCATATGATATCATTCATCGTCAGGAGCTCTATGTGGTGATGGCTGAACTCGAGATCCCGAAAAAACTGATCCAACTGTGTAGCGTGAGACCTCCCCGACGACGGGTTTGATCTTGTGGCCGTGTGGAGGCTTACGTCTATTCTCCGGCTGCTCGAACAGCTGGAGATTTAGACAACTAAGAAAACCCAAAACAGGGGGAAAAGGGAGTGAGAAGGTTTTGAAACGGTGTGAGATGGTTAAATCTCCGGCTACTTGCGTGGCTAGAGATTTTAAGGTATTTCAAGGTTTTAAAAGATGGAAGAAGGGTGAAATTGGTAAAATCTCCGGCTACTTGCGTGGCTGGAAATTTTTAAGGTTTTACAGGATTATGAAGGGAGCTATCTGGTAAAGTCTCCGGCTACTTGCGTGGCTGGAGATTTTTAAGGTTTTAAAAGGTTTAAAAAGGGTTAAGTCTCCGGTTACTTGCGTAACTAGAGATCTTATTTGTTAGTAGTAAATAATAGTAGGACCATCGTTCTAGTTCTTTTCAGAACAAAGATTAGGAGTGTCTTTCCTAGTTTGCCGTAAGATGAGCAAAAGACTAGGAGTCTCTTTCCTAGTTCGTCGCATGGCGAATGAAGACCAAAATGAAGCACACTAAAGTTGTTGGTTACTACTTCGACTAACTTCTTGGTGTGTGTATCCTAAGAGTTGACAGGCCCAGAGTTTTGCAGGGACTCATCTGTAAGTGACCTCGGTTGCGAAGCTCCACCGGAAACTATATTCTGGTACCATGGGAGATAGTGCCCATTTGAGTTTGAAGGTTGAGTTACCCTCTGCTCAAACCCTATCTACGAGATAGGCCCCCTAGTGGGAGCATCATGGTGGCGTGGTTTATTCCGAATGCGGAGACACATGGTTTTCAAGATTCTTTTCTTGAATTCAAGAGGTGTTAGATAGACCTCGCCTCCAAGCAAGAGGTGCGCATATGCTGCAACATATCACAACTTTGCGACCGAGATGGCTTCGGCTATGTCGGGGTTAATGGTCAGGACCCAATCTGACTCCGATGGAGGTAGGACTCCCGTGGGGTAGAGCCGGCAATCGGCAGGTACTCACGTAAAACCAAAAGACGATTCTGTGGCGCGTGAGATTGAAAAAAAAAACACGGTGTAATGTGCAACAAGAGAATAGCTTCTCCTAACTTTTTCAAACATCCACAAATTTTCGATTAGAAGATGCGTTATTATGTGACTTCTTAAATCTCGTTCTATAGCAGACGGTGCACAAGTTAGTGCGAGTGTACCATATTCAACAAATCTCTCCAACTATTGGGGTATGTAAAAGATATTGAGATCATCGGCCATTCGTATCAGAATCCTTCACGGCGAATTGAAAATCAGCCGAGACTATCCACTGATGACAAAACGTCACTATTGTATGGAGCATGCAGGAGGAGGATATATTTCTTTGAACAATATGAGCTGTACCAAGATGAAGATGTACCTCGACTTCATTGATGGCATATTCAGTTAATGCACAACAATGCGCTAGCCCAGAGAGTCTTCAAAAAAAAGAAAGACCTCCGGGTTTGTGGTTCAACGCTCTAACTATAATGCCAAAGCGTAGTTCATAGGACCAAACGAGTAAATAATGCAAACAAGAAACATATTTAAGTAAATGCCCTTAAGTGGCAACACTGAACTTGCTGAAACACGATTTTTTGTGGTATGTTGCAGTAGTAGCAGAGTATTCGTCTCCGGAAAAAAAGTTTTTTAAGCCGACGATGTCGACAACGATGGACAGATAGAAAATTCCACTTCTGCCTGCTTCCCCCCGCATCGTCATTGATGCACAAGGATGAAGGACATTATTCTTCAAAGCCGGAACTATCTGTAGAGTAAAATGTAGGCACCATACACTTATCCCAGTTTGATGGCGCCAAATTGAAATAAATCCACTTTGGTCAAAGCTTCAGCTTCAGCTTATGTTGTTCGGCTGAAGAAATCTTTTATTAACGTGCGGCAAACATTAAGTTCTTTTTCGTGAATTATTGATAAGCAAAAAATAAAACAATGAGAAAAAAACTTCACACAATCTCAGCTACTCAGCTACTTTACATTGTAGATTGCCTTGAAATGTTAATGGCACTGGCAGCCGAATAAAACCTCCTGTAGTACACATAATAATTAACAAGAAGAAGCAGAGATTCCGCACTCATCATCATCCACATTCAGATCCAACCAAATTCATCCATCCGTTCGGCATCCATCCATCCATCCATCGCATCGTTCCATTGTGTTGGTGGGAGAAAAATCTTTTCAATCGGCAGTAAAGAATTATTAATGGCCAAACAAATTCATTATTACGCCAGCAGGACCCGCCACAGATCCTTTTGTTTTATTATTAAATCGTTTATATTTATTCACTATTTGCCACACAAAGAGCTGTAAGAGCTGAATGCAAGGGCCTGATGGGATTGGAATCGGAGAACCTGGGCACGGGCGCCCGCTTTAATGCGTGTCCTCCTGTGAAATAATTTTCCACAGCATAAAATTAATAATTTTTTCCTTTCACTGATAACTTTGTTGTGTAATTTTATTTATATTTTTTTTGGATTATTATTACAAGCAAGCAAGCGGCACATAAAAATGCATTTGATTCGTGGATTCAAAATGAATGTCATGGAGAATAATAAATTAATTCGGTTTTAATTAAAGCCAAACAGATTTAAATAAAATTTAATTAAAATTAAATGCCAGAAAATTCATTGGCGTGAGTTCCTATATTTGAGTTAACGTAATGGTGTGTTTTTCAGGACTTTTCTTCTGTGCCCACATAAATACTCGTACCATGAAATTTTGTTTTGTTAGTACTTAATTTATTTTTTTTTAAACGAAAATTAAAGTGTTAATCATGTCTAGTGGGGCGCAGGCAGAATGCGGGAAGGGGGTTTATCTAAGTGGAAACTAATTGAAAAAAGGAATGATGATGTATTACGGGCGGAGGCCTTGTGCCAGAGAGGATTACAAAATACCAGTCGATATGTTGCGTTTGTGTGTCCTGAGGATTTGCATATTAATCCTTTCGTAATCTGGCAGCAATTATTCGTTGATTAGTGATGGTTCTGTGTGGGTATGAGTGTGAATGGATGCTTGACGTATTTGCTTCGATAAATAAGGCATATTCTCATGGAGTGTATAAAATCTGTCACACTTGGTTGCCTTGTTAGAAGTAGTAATACAAGAATTCTAAATCGTTGCAAGTGTTCTTCTTTAAAGAAGGAACTAGGAAGCTAAATTGATTCTTAAGATCTTCTTAAATCGGACTTATTTCTTTAATACTTCTTAAGTCTTTTTTAAATAGATATTTACGTGTACATGACGTAATCTGGAGGTCCAATTTTAACACACCCTTCGTAGATGGGAATAAGTTTAATTGTTGAGCAGTGAGAACAACGAAGAATTGGCACATTTCAATCATAATCAACCCTACGCTGCACATCAGCAATCGCTTCTTCATTGGGAAAACGATCCATAGTTTCTGGAAGTAATCGCTCTGATGGAAGAATATGAGCACTATAAATCGCAAGTAACGCCCGATGCGTTTCTCGAACTGAACCGTGTTTTTCATGATAAATATAAACAATTTGCAAACGTTGCTCCGCCGCCGTTGTATTGCTCAACAAAACTTACCCTAAGGCAACCGAAATCTTTCAAATCCGCTGTAACAGAAAACAATGTTACCAATTCAAAGTTCTCCGGATACAAAACACACGTGGTAGTGGTAAATGATTTTTGAAATTTACTTTAAACTAAATTATTTTCAAATACCTCACTGTGGCGCTGTCTTGACTATGCCTTTCAAAATATTTCAAGGTAAATGGTATCAAGTCATTATGTCTGAAAAAAAGAGAAACAATGGCGTAGTGGATACTGGACTAATACGTCGAATGTCCCGCCGATTCCACATGAAAGTGACAAAGCCTCGAAGAGTGACTCTTGTCATGATAAAGGGACTTTCGTCATAGCCACTAAGATTCGGCACAAAACTGAAGGTCCCCTCAATTCCTTCCAACCAACATCGTGCATACATGAATAATTATAATCGATAGTGACTTTGTTCCAGTTAATAATGATTTTTTATCATTTTCTACAGTTTTTTTAAGTTTCAAACACACTTCTTTCAAACAGTGTTCTAGCAAAATAGCCAGTTGCATTGACCCCCACCCCCCTTAAACAATTTAACTGTAATACTCGCGCTTTTAGGAATGCTCATCAGTTTACCCTTGAGTCCAACTTCGCACGTACTGTGAAATACAGAGATTCTTTTTTCAGTCGGACTACACGAATGTGGAAGAATACGATATGTCAAAGTAAAATTTGTTGTCTCTAGATTTATGTTGTTTAGATCTTTGCAAAATTATTTTTTTTGACTTATATACATATAAATCTTGGAGAAAACTCGTTAAGTCCCTTTGAAATAGGGTTTTCCTTTGATACAATAGAAATAAAGGGTGGTTAAATTTTCAAGGCCGATGTTGTTGACAAATTATTTAAGAAATTATTGTCATTTCTTTTTATTATGATAATATTGGTATGGTTCAGTTATGTATGGAACAAAATATTGGAGAAATGGCCAACGCGACCTCGGCGGCACACCTCCATCTGATGGTCCAAATTTTCGATGACGCTGAGGCATAATTGAGGTTCTATGCCGTTAATGTGCCGTATGATCTCATCCTTTAGCTCTTGAATTGTTGCTAGCTTATTGACGTACACCTTTTCTTTCAAATAACCCCAAAGAAAGAAGTGCAACGGTGTCAAATCACATGATCTTGGCGGCCAATTGACATCGCCACGACGCACGTGAGAAAACACGGCCATTATGTCGCGCAAAAGATCCATTTTCCAGTCCATTTTATTAGTTTCATTAGTTGTGTGGCAAGTGGCTGCGTCCTGTTGAAACCACATACCGTCCACATCCATATCTTCCAATTCGGGCCATAAAAAGTTCGTTATCATCTCATGATAGCCAACACCATTCACAGTAACTGCCTGACCAGCCTTATTTTGGAAAAAAAAATACGGCCCGATGATGCCGCCCAGGGCCGGATTAACAAGTAGGCAGAATAGGCAGTTGCCTGGGGCCCCCGATTTTAGGGGGCCCCCGAAAAATGAAAAAGACTTCTAAAATTCTTACAAACATAAAATTCTAGTAACACTTTTTTTTTATTGCAAAATTTTGTTGTCAAGTCCGGCAGCAATGGAGTAGGTCTTTCTGTTGCTATAATTGCAGATTTGTCTACTGAATTCCACTTGTAACTGGCTGAACACAATAGAATGCTGCAACTGGAGCTGCAGCTGCAACTGGAAGAGCTGTCAAAAAGTGTCGTACGTACTTTTTTTTATGCGCCCACAATGAGGCTGTAGAGCTTTCATGTTTTGTTGTCATTTGTTGGGTCAGGTGTTGAATCTTTGGCAAATTGTAAATATTTTAAGTAATTGAAACTATAAAATGGACACTGAAATTGAAGATTTTCGTCCATTATTTTAATTAAAATTTAACCACGAAATCACAATAAAATAAAACAACACTTAAAATCACTGACAGATATATAAAATTTGAAATGTCAAAATTGCTGCACGAAAAAGTTAAAAGTTCGCCAACTCTTGCAGCACCGTCTGCAGCACCGACTGCAGTTGCGTTGTGTTGTGTTCGTAACATTGAATTTACGTGTATTGAATATTTTGACAGCTATTCCAGTTGCAGCTCCGTCTCCATTGTGTTCAGCCAGTAAAAGGGTTTGCTTATAATTTTTTCAATAACACAATCACAACGCTTTTTAATAAAAACTTTTTCACTACTCGATGCCAATTTCTAGTTAAATTTTACACGCAGTGAGTAAGTCATTGCAAAGTGAAAAAGCAGATTTGCAAACTTGTGCTTTTTTGTACGGATCATTAGAAGAGAGTTTAGTTTCATTCCGTGAAAAGTTCAATGATTTCGAGGAAAAAACAAAACAATTATTACCTGATGTAGGTTATACAGAAATCGTTAAACGTACTCGTCGTAAAAAAAAAAACAACCTAATGACGGAAATGCTCCAGAAGTAGAATTTTTGCCTCGCGATGATTTTAGGACAAAAGATTTCCTCGAAATCATCGACAATCTTCACAGTGAAATCAAACGACGTGCGAAAGTGTATATGGAAGTTTCAGAGAGATTTGCATTTCTCATCAACTTTTCTCTAAGTGATGGAGACCTTCAAGAAGCTATAAATAACTTAGTTCGTTTTTATTCTAGAGATTTCGAAGAATTTTTCATTGAAATGAAACAATTCCAAAGTTAGGTGAACTCTTAATACACTGATGCACAAAAAACTCATAGTCATTTGTATAAGATTCTAATGGAAGATCAATTAGCCGATGTATTTCCTAAACACAGAAATAGCTTTTCGGATTTTTTTAACATTAATGATCACAAATTGTTGTGCCGAACGATCCTTCTCGCATTAAAAAGAATCAAAGCTGCTGAAAGACCTACAACGCGACAAGAGCGACTCGAGATGTTAGGTATACTTTGCGTTGAGTCAGATTTATTGAACAAAATCGATATTGATCATATATATGTAGATAGTAATTTTATTGATATTATTACATTGTGACAATAAAATTTTTATGAAAGATATAAGTTTGTATTTTTTAATCAAAAAAAGAAGGGAACGGACGTGAAAAAGGGCCCCCAAATTGATGGTTGCCTAGGGCCCCGTTGAGGGTTAATCCGGCCCTGATGCCGCCAGCCCATAAACCGCTCCAAACAGTCACTCTTTGTGGGTGCATTTGTTTTTCGACAATCACTCTTGGATTATCATTCGCCTAAATGCGGCAATTCTGCTTATTGACGAATCAACTGAGGTGAAAATGTGCCTCATCAATGAAGATGATTTTCTTCGAAAATTGATCATCCACTGTTGCTATTTATTGCCACCATTCTGACCATTGACGACGCTTGAAATGGTCAAGAGGCTTTAGTTCTTAAGTCAATTGCACCTTGTAAGCGTGTAAATGCAAGTCTTTATGCATAATGTTCATCAACGACGAGCGTGAGAGGCGCAATTGTTGGGCACGACGACGAGTTGAGGTGGACAGCTCTTCAGCCACACTATCGCCAACAGCAGCAATATTTTCTGCAGTACGAGCTGTACGAGCATGCACTGGTGTTTTCACATCTCCTACAGACCCGGTTTGCTCAAATTTTTCCGATTGTACGCACATTTGGACGATGAAATTGACCGAAAAAATCACGAAGTGCACAATATGAATGTTGATTTGAACGCCCATTTTCATAATAAGCCTGAATAACTTTAACGCGTTTTATATCTTTCCATGGTTCAAATTGAATTAGTCTGAAGTTGAGAAATGTCAAATGAAATGCAGAACAAACTTGACGTATAGGTGTGGTTCACATTCAACATCGGCCCTTAAAATTTAACCACCCTTTACTTCTAGCTCTAGTTTTCATCTCAGTAAGTGACTATTTGGAGTGGCCCGGACTAATTTTTTTTTTTTGAATCCTTCATTTAGGTCAACAGTCCAAGTATCCTACAAGACCCGAAGGCCATCATCTGGGCAGAAATTACCAACATAAACTTGTAAAATAAAATAAGTTAGAGGCCAACCGCTCATAGAGAACATAAACCTAGTGACTTACAAGTCCCAACGATTTCTGTGTACTTATTAGGTGTGGGTAGGAATTGAGGGGAAGGAAGAAAGAAGTTCTCTGTTCAGACTGCTAAGACAAGAAGCACGTTTCAGGTCACCCTTGGGGGATTTGTAACTTCCTCGCAAGAGGCAATTTTCCTGAAAAATTTGTGTTTCCCGACAAGATAGTTTAACTTAACTAATTCTACAAACTACTAACGACGAGGGCTATTTAAGCTATTATTTGTTGCTCTATTTCAGTGTTGTTCCGCTACGTGTCGACTTTGATTGCCTACATTAATGCGTAGACAATTGTGTCGACAATGTAGACAATGTCGACTATGATGTAGACAATGTACACAATGAAGACAAAGCAATCTGTCATTCTTGATTTCTCTGTCACATTGTATACTTCATTTAAGAAAATTTTAGGTGTTGATTTGAGTTTTTATTCAAATATTGGTCGACGAAAAAATAAAGGTTTCGACAGTGGCGTAGCGTACCATCTCGGCGCCCGGGGCGGGAGACCCATTTTGCCGCCCCCATTCAATACTAAATTAAAATTAAATTTCGGGACATCATTTCACAGGCAATGAAGTATCTTTTATTGAAAGTAAAATAGGATCAGGGGTTTCATAAACGGATTCTACGGGCCTTACGGCTGAGGCTCGTGAGACAAAGCTGCATCTGCGGATTCATCGCCATGCATGCGTTTTTTCCAGCAGCTCAAAAGCCAAGAAAAGTGAGGAAGTTGAATGACTGCATGACTGTCAGAAGAAGACTGGCTACCGATCCGTCAATTCTTCCCGTATACCTCAAGAACTTCCACAAACTTATTTTTAAGCGTCTTTACAACTTCACGAGGTTCACTTCTTCTGCAGGCTTCAGACTAGATGCTTGAGGTAATTCTGGTGAGTCGACTTCGTCTTCGTCTGCACGTCTTCTTCTTCTGCCTGTAAAATAAGTTATGCATTCGGCATTCCCATGAATATTGGCCAGAGGACAATTCTAGGCCACTCACGATTGTAGATGGGGGAATCTTACTTACATTGGAATCACTTCCGCTGCTGCTGGATGCCGCCGAAGACGTTAACGTGGCTTTTGAACCAGAACTAGAACTGAAATATTTCGCGTCTTCGCGTCTGCTTCTTTCTTAGACTTTTTCTTGCGGTATTCCGCGCCGCTTCTTTTAACTCTTTTTATTTTCAAAAACTAGTTCAAAGGTTGAGTGAAGTACTAAGTGTTTAGTTTTAAAAGATTCAACAGTATTAAAACTATAAACAAAACAATCGAAACAACTTTCTGTGATGCGGGAGGGAGCAAAAACATTGCGCTGGCTGAGACTAGAATAACGTTTCCGTCGAATCTTAGTTATCTTAACATATCTCGCATGTGCATATCATATGTTTCGGAACACTCCCTTTCAGTTTCGCGAGAGTTTCGGAACGTTTTGTTTTAGTTTCGCGAGTCGCGCGACAATACGGAATACACTCTTACGGCCCTACTCACCGTCTACGAATTCACGAAAATCAGCCGAGAGCGGTCAACGACGAACCACAGATAGGGTGGCAAATTTCAAATTTACATCATTGTTGTTTGTTGACTTGTCAAACGATCTTGCATGAAACATATAATTTCTACTCTAACCGCATCACCGGTGACATTTTGCCGGCCCCCTAGGCCTGCCGCCCGGGACGGACCGCTCCCACCGCCCCCCCTACGCTACGCCACTGGGTTTCGATCAACTAGGTTTTCTTTTAATGAAAAACAATAACAAATATGTAGCATATTGTACAGTGTGCAACAAAAATCTACCAAATACTACAGAAAGCAGGTAAATAAAAATTTGTTAAAAAAAGCATATTCATATCCTAATAATAATGCCTTCACATTTATTTACGAAAGGAATGCCTGTAAGCAATCCCAATCACTTGCGACATCTGAATCCGGCTATGTCTCTATGATTGTTTTGATTGATGACAATGATTTTGGCTAGAGCTCTGATTTATTAGACGAAACATAATAAGAAAAATTGAATGTCTACGTTGTCTACATTGTTGACATTGACATGTAGACAATCATGAATTGTATACGTTGAATTGTCTACACGTAGACAATCGTGTAGTCTACATTTTTTGTCTACATGGAACAACACTGCTCTATTTCTAGAAATTACTAATAGGTTTGACTTTGAAGTAACTGTTAGTCGAATTGCTCAATTTTCCAATAGCCATGATAAGAACGTTCACCATTGTCACCTTAGAAATTAGAGAACCTAAGGTTAAGCTATTGGTAAGGCCTGACACACTATCAGAGAATTAGTTGTCTCGAATGTTGACACTTTATTCACATGAGTAATATGTTTGGAAGCCGCGCGCCGCTTTCAGCTGCAAACATAAACAAGTGAAATAATTGAGTTCGAACGAGTTTTCAATTCACCGGTTTGTGGAATGATTCTTCTCGTTGTGGATTGCGAATTTGAATTCGGCAGTTCGCAGAAAATATTTTTCTCATCGCGTAGAAAATATTAAAGTGCAACATTTTGTAATTTAAACTTATTTTAAGTATACAGTTTTTTAGTCAAATTTGTAGATGGGGGATCATTTCACTTCTTCGAGAAGTTAGAACAAATATAATTTGATATCTGCTGCAGATTTGTAGCAGTAGCTCCAGAATAATGGTTAGTGCGTTGGTTAGTAAGTAAGTTGTAAATTATTGATATTTTTATAAACTTTTGTCTAGCTTCAATATAGTCATAAGATAAAGGAATAATAAAAATGATTTAAAAAAATAAGTGCGGAGGTCTTGATTTCGATTCTCAGCCGCTGCAAACAAATTTTTCAAGAGTGTACTGTTTCTTGCAAGAAAGCGATCAATTTTCCAAGAATATCTCTTGTCATGAAAAGAATAATTGCACATTAGCCGTTCGGAATCAGCAGAAAATTGTAGGTGCTATCCATTTGTAACAAAATAAATAAATTTGGTGGTGCAACAGCTCGGAGTGAACCAGGACCTAGTGACTTACAACTTTCAACCATTCCTGTGTGCGTGTTACCAGGAACGGAGGGGACCTATGTACATATTTCTGCCGATTCTGAACGGCTAATAAGCACCACTTTCCATGACAAGAGATACTCTTGGAGAATTTGTCAATTCCTCGCAAGAGACAGTACCTACACTCCGAAAAAACTTTCTTGCAGCGGCTGAAAATCGAACTCGAGACCTTCCGCATGACAGTCCAACGCACTAACCATTATGCCAAGGGGTACTACATCACATAGAAATGGTTGAGAGTTGAAAATCACTAAGCTTAGGCTATCCACAAGCCCTTAGGGCTTCTAATTTATTTATTTTTATAGAAATTACTTTACAAAACTTATTCGTAGATGAGGCACTTAAGTTTTCAATTCTTCAAAAGCCGCAACGGGAAATATAATATAACGGTCGCCTCCGGGCTATAAGAAATTAAAATTTCGGAAAGTCTCAAGATTAAGACGACTGAAGAAGATCAAGAATGAAATGGATGAGATCACATACCAAAGTACCTATATTGTGCATCGTATAAGAAGTACAGTTTTTACCTACGCTAGAGGTCGTCTACCTAGGAAGGAGCGGATGAATAGTGACAGAATCTTCAGCTTAATAATAGCCCCACTTGACTTAATAGCTATTCAAATACCTCGACTCTTATTTATGCAAGTCTATGATGCGTACCTATTATTCATAGTTGTTTGTACCTCTACAAGCAAAACAAACTTCCTTATTCTCACAACAACAACAACAACTTAATATATCATCACTTACAAAAACCTACTTCCATAATTAATTTATTAAACAAATTGGTTTGCGTATACAACATGAACCCTTCTCACATTCACCTCGTTTAAGCTCACGGAAAATTAAATCTGAAGGCACTTAAGCTAAATTTTCATATTGAAACATATCTCTCTGCTTAGTCCTTAGAAGAAGATATCTATGTCTGTACGTACCTAGATACATGTCGAAAAACTCCATATTCTTTGTCATTGTGTTGCTATTTTTCCAAACATCAACCCAGGCAGGTGCTAGTGTGAGCAGAGCATAGCGCTCAAGCATAGCACAGGTTATCAGTACAACAGAAGTATACAAGGGCTCATTTATACCTATTTACATTCTACACAGTGTAAAATAAAAGGACGAAAAGCGGAAGAAGTGTATAATCAAAAACGCAAAGACAACTGCTAGGTATGCCTATTGCCGTATGCCGAAGCCCAAGTCATCTCTCTAAGCAGACACACCATGTAGCAGTAAAACAACAGATTGCCGCCCACCAAGCCAGCCCATCTCACCATACACCTTGCCCTCAAGCGTCAGTTTTGTGTGAAGGCACAAAATCATAACTGTTCTCGGGTTGACGCTGATGTAGGACTAGGTGAGTACATTTTCAGCTCTACCAGACAATCCGGTTTGCGGCTGGAGTTCATTTCCGTCTCCTTAGATGGAACTTGAGTTTCCCAGCTAAACATGTCGCATAAAAGGGACTCTTTCCATCAAAATTTCCACACACCCACGTTTGCAGTCGTAAACAGTAAAAATGAAGCCATTCGCCAGTTCCTTATACTGTCACAGTGTCACCCTGTATGATGATGTATAGTTAGATATTAAACTTTTTTTTTATTATTATGTGCTTCATGTTCTTGGGGTGTATTTTTCTTTGTTTTCGTCTCCTCATTATGTGTGCGATAAGAGCGGAGCAAAGCAGGAGACAGACGAAATAACATCTCTGCTTTACTACTTTTAAAAATTGCTCATTAGTAACCTTAGAGTCTGTCACGATGGCGGTGACTGGTTGATGGAAGTGGTGGTTGCGGAGGCTTTGGTGGATTTTCAACTGTTAACATCAGTGTTCTAAGCCAGAGCCGACAGACATAGAGCCCAATATAATGACAGAAGGAAAGTGAAATGAAGAATTTACGCACTCGTTGATGTTTTTTTTTATTTGGTATTTCACTCGTAAATTGTTTCCGCCAATTACTGGGAGCGATATTTTAGCTATGTCAGTTCTTTTCCCTTGGTTGATCTTGATCCGTTATGATGGGAATAAGTCAACGGCGACGGTAGATAATAAACAAAACATTCAGTTAACAAACACGTCGCATAGATTTGGGGTTTCTTTATTTTTTTTTTTTGCCGAGAAAAATTGTATCAATTGCAAGTATCCTTTGTTAAAACGTATTGGTAATGGATGTTACTTTTTGTGTTTCAAAATGTTGGCCGTGAGTGTGGTGGATATCCGTGAATGAATGAATGAATTTTGGGTAGGCTTATTGCTCAGAGACCTAAAAATCAATTCAGCGGTACAATGCAGAATTAGCCTAGGTAACAAATACTAAGTTTAGCAGGAGAGCAATTTGAAAGCTTTAAAAAGTTACTGCTTCAAAACCAATTTTATCAAATCTATACCGTGATGGCACCTAAGGTCGGCCATCTCCAGTAGTCGGCCACTACGTCGTAAAGTACAGCGTAATAGTAAAGGCCTTCGTTCAACTTCCATGCAAAAATTATTTTCTAATAGGCTAATTGTTTTTCTTCCTGGGTGCAAAATTTCATTCAATTGCAGCTGCTGGTTTTCTTGTAGAAAATGCGAGTTTGCGACGAGATTTCGTTTGTTGTGTTCTTATGCTTTTTCGGAAAAAAAAAGTTGAAGTAGTTTTTTAAAAAAGCTGATATCAGCCTGTATTTGGAAACTAGGTTGGAAGCATCTTTCTTCGGAATTGGAACAATCTTCGCTGTTTTTCTCTTCTGGGAGAAGTAACAGTAATTTAAGCAGCTGTTTAAACTGGTTGTGAGGAAAGTCATTACTGCATGAGCAACCTTTTCAGGATGTAGTAGAAGACACCATCTGGCCCATTAGACTTTTTTGGCCTAGAATTGCCGATGATTTCGACAACCTTCTCTAGATTGGATAAATTTGGAACATCGGTGGAATCATTTGCTGGATTGATGTATTAAAATTGATCGGTCGAAGTGTTTGTTGAACTGTTGCCTCAACTTCTTGTAAGAAAGTTGAGTCAGTAGGTGGATACGGAGTGAAGTTTCCTTCAAAGTAGTCGGCGAACGCTTCCACCTTGTCTTGGGCCGAGGTAGCTTCAGTATAACTACTGATGATGGTTTCCTGTATTTATGGCTGTTTTCCTATTGATCCTATTGATATTTTAAAAGCATCACGTCCTGGTTTGCAATCTTTTCTGGTATTAGATATTATTGTGGTATTGAATAGACTTCCGGAACATGATGTTGACTTGCGGTAGCTTATTACAAACTATCTGATAGTTTCTGTTGGTTGTATTCAGTTCACTTTGATGGATCCGCTAGAGTGTTTTCTTATACCAATGAAGATATGAAAATTATTTCGGTTTAAGTGGAGTGATTGAATTTAAGGTGCGTTTCGCCTTGGAGTTGTGGTCACTTGATTTCTTAATTGATTCGTTTTCTTAGAAGCTGGAAGTGAACATAGAGACTCTTAAAGTACTGGGAAGGTGCTGGTACCATATCCTTTGACGTTCTAGACTGTTTTTGCTTGTCCAAGGCATCAGATAAGGCATGTTAAAATGTTAAGTATCCAGAAGATTCCTGTCTGAAGGTATAAGAGTTAGATGTCTTCGATGTCCCTGTGAAGTCTATCAATATCCATCCATCTGTTGTAAGGTTTACGGGTTGGTTTTGGTTGAGATTGATCGACAGTTGAACAGCTTCATAGTCCGTGTCACTGTGCAATAATGTACACATATAATTCATAAGCAGTGTGCACTAGGTTTGAGGAAGCCAGGAAGAATTTCAGCGTTGAGGGTGTTCTGGGAAAGGTGGGTTTGAGTTGTGAAACAATCACTAAGGAGTGCTGGTCATTGTTGCCGAACATGTTCCTGTTCTATTAAAATTTTGTTTTGATAGTTATTAAATGAAAATGCTTCTTAGATACTTTTTACTATTGCAAATAGTATGAAAATATGAATTGTCGAATAGAGGCCGACTACTAGATACCTATGCGGCCGACTACTGAAACTGAAAGGGCCGACTACTCAATAATCAGACTTTCATGTCCATAAAGGTAAATAATTTGTTTCATGTAGTAAATATACTTAATTTGTCTAGAATTTTCCAATCTACACATTTCAATTAATCATTGAAACGTATAACTCTATCAAAAAGTTAAATAAGTTACTTTTAGACGCTAATCAAAGATAAAAAAAAAGTTAACTGGCCGACTACTGGTGCCATCACCCTATAACATAATTTTATTTTCATGATTTACCTACATAGGTATAACATTGTTGACGGTCAAGGAATCCCGATTTTTAGAAATTTTGACTAAGGCTAGTTCTGCGTTGTTAATAACGAATTGTGTCCTGGATATTCATTCAATCGTACTGAATAAAATGCTGGCCTGCTCGATTTGAAAAAAATCTTAACTAAAGAACGCGACCAGTATTTCATGAACGCGATCTTTTGTGAACTCGGCCATTCGAAACCCATTTGTTTACTTTAGGCACTGAGCAGAGCGTGAGCATGTCGAGTACGCTCGGCGCAGAGTTTGATCAGAGCTCTCCGATTTTTTTATGAAACACACTAAAGCACAATTCAATCAATTTAATTTAAGTTTGTTTAACTGAACATACTATTTACAATTTGGTCTACAACTAATAAGAAACTAGCTATGTATGAACATTTACATTTGTTGGCTCATAAAGGGCCTAACTATACATATACATACAGTGACTTAAGTTTAATTATTTTTATTTAAAATTTAAATGACAAAAAAAAAATTCAAAAGGTCGGTTGAATTTATCGTCTTCAGGGTGTTCATTCCCGGTTGTCAGTGTTCATTTTTGTGGGTTGTGGGCAGGGATGGCGTTTATCCACGGTGGCATGCTGACTCAACGTCAGCGTAGGACGAGACTACTTCCTCGTTGTCCATGATTACGTTGTCATCCAGAGTTTCCATCACAATGAGGTACCTTCGAATAGTTGAAATTCCTTCTTTGAAGCTTCAAAGTTGCTTTGGCTACAAAGTGTTGCTACAGTGCAAGGTGCAAGGCTGTGAAGTACTGACATTGAAGTATTGTTACTGCTTTTTGAAAATTTGTGCTGCTTGCCCTATAGTACCTAAATATATCGCAATTAAGTTAAAGTGGCTTAACAAAAACATCGTACTAACAAGGTCACAAGTAATGAATTTAAGTAAGACCACCGGTACTTAACACCAAATACCTAATCGATCATGAATGTCAGAAAATCAACAATAGCAGGTATTCTTCGACTTCGGCGGTTCACGATGAGATAATCTTTAATCTCAAAGTAACACACATTTTAAGTATATGGTGTTTGACAGTTAAACTACCGAACACATATTTCAGACGGTCATACGACATGTATAACTGTAGATTAAAAGGCATGTCAATACGAACAATGTCAGTCATTATTCTAGAATGCTCGAGAGCCCAACCTTAAGTGCGAAGGCTTACGACTTTAAGAAACTCGAACTCTTTCTCACCATGCGTACGAGAAATTCCAACCCAATTCCACCAACTCTGAGTGTGACAGAAAAAGTAATAGAACAATTAAAGACAGTAAAAATAAACGAAAAATACGGCCGTGATGTTAAGTTTTTGAAAGATCCAGGAGGAACATCCGTTCTTCGAAAGCATAAAAATAAATCAAAAAGTGGTGTGTGAATATTATCTCACTAGCTGGAATTTTTATTGAGTAAAATCTATTAAAAATGTCAGTAATATTACAATATATATTTTTTAACCGAAAAACTTCAGGAATTAGGGTCAAGTGAGTCGAAAATTCATAGGACTTATCCGAAGATTATGTATCTTTGATATATTTCAGTAGTTAAAAATAAAAAACGTTTGCTTAGCGCCTTGGGCAAATTTATAAACCGGTAAACCTTCGTTTTCAAAGTTCTTAGTTTCTCGAGAATCCATGGTCCTTCTAACCACCATTTTCTATTTTTTTTTTTGAGATAGTCTTTCTTTTGAAAATAGTAAAATTAGAATTAAAATAATGTACAGTGACAGGTTCCCACCCGGGCGCCATTTAGAAATTAGAATATAATACGGTATTCTCAACCAATACATTTTCGTCTTTAATAATTCAGTGCTTAAACTTCATCAAAATAATTTTTTGAAGGCACATCAAAAACTTTATCCACTGATGACATAATGACACATAAAATAAATCGTGACAACAAATCAACTTGAACGAAATTCCTTAAATTCAAGAAAAATTTCACCCGGAAATTCGAATCATATTTCATGTAATTTTTTTTTTTGCTTTTCACCAACACAATACTTTATTCCAAAAAGGCAAGTCAACAATATACTAAGCACTCCCAAAATTTTTATTAAAGGACAAAAAGGAAACACAAAGGACACACACAAAATTAAGATAAATGATTCGAATTAACTTTGTACTATACGTGCTATAGACGCAGCCTTTACTTCATTTCCGCCAACCGACGAGCCCATTGTAATCCAAATCCAAATGCGAATACGAATACGAATTCAACTTCAACCCTCAACCTCCAACCCCTACACCCACATTTTCAAACCCAAAGCAACAGTTGTTGGTATTTTGTCATATAGCTTCGTTCAAATGTCACGCGGAAGAGAGAAGACAGGAGATAATCCACACTCACACATGATGGCACTGGTGACACACTAGTGGCAGAGATGGCAGCATACATATTGTGTGACGTTACGTTACAACAACGGAGCGTAGACAGACAGCAACCCCCAAATGAGATCCGAGGATAAGCCAACTCACGATGATTAGAATTAATGAGACAAGCAATTGTCAAGGAAGCGCTCTTGCGGCTAATTGCTAAGAAATCGCGACATCACCCTTATGCCCCCATTTCCCCATTTCCATTTTGCATTCACTCCCGATTGCCATATATCCATAGCATGGATAGCTGTAGGATGTGGATGTGGATTGAAATTAATTAAACGATGTCCTCGGGCGGCAGCGACACGACCGGGGCAGCGAGGCAACGTCAAGTGATAATACGAACGTTACATAAATTTGGTCCTTCGAACCGGTGATCAATTGCAGACGTCCCAAAACAGATGGAGCACATGATACGAAGTAAGATTTATTTAATTTTTCCTGTGCACACCCCAGCCTAGTTCAACCTTATCGCCATTCCAATCCATGGCTGCCACAGCTAACAAAATGTATTTATTTTCCAAGTTCAGCAAAAAAAAGAAATGTTTTCTTTTCAGATTAATATTGTTTTCATTAGGCAAAGAACACAGTTCGACTGAAAATAGTGAAAATAAGAAGTTCATACCAAATAGTCAGACTGGATTTTTAAATTTCACATCCACCGCTTCTATCTAAAGCCTAGTACTCACCTAGCGTGAAATGAAAAAATAAATACGTTCCAAATTACACGCGAAGAATAAAAATGAAAATAGAATAAACTTTTCCACGTGAATTTTTGATACTCACTTTGAATGAAAAAAAAAGACAACTATTTTTAAACTGATTCGTTCTTTCTGTTTATAAATTTTCAATTTTTTGTTTTGAAACAAAATATTCAAATCATCTGACAAATGTCACAGTTTTCCACGATGCCTTAAACTTTTTCCTGATGGTTGTACATTGAGAAATGAAAATCATAGCGTGGAAAAAGTTGTGGAACATAATTGTTTTTCCAATCCACATTTTAGTACTCACCTCTCGTTGCGGATTTCATGCCAATGAACCAGGAGTCACTTTTATATGAAATTTTCATTTTCACTTGAACTGAGTACTAGGCTTAAAACCTAAATTAATTTATTGTCAAATGTACGACTTTTCCACATAGCAGCATATTTTTTCTTTGTTTTCCTTAGCTCTGAAATAGAAAGTTTTACATTTCGAATTTTGTGGAATGTTATCATTTTCATTTCACGAAAGCCTAGTACTCAGTTTAAGTGAAAATGAAAATTTCATATAAAAGTGACTCCTGGTTCATTGGCATGAAATCCGCAGGGAGAGGTGAGTCCTAAAGCCTAGTACTCAGTTCAAGTGAAAATGAAAATTTCATATAAAAGTGACTGCTGGTTCACTGGCATGAAATCCGCAACCAGAGGTGAGTACTAAAATGTGGATTGGAAAAACAAATATGTTCCACAACTTTTTCCACGCTATGATTTTCATTTCTCAATGCACAACCATCAGGAAAAAGTTTAAGGCAACGTGGAAAACTGTGACATTTGTCAGTTGATTTGAATATTTTGTTTCAAAACAAAAAATTGAAAATTTATAAACAGTAAGAACGAATCAGTTTAAAAGTAATTGTCATTTTTTTCATTCAAAGTGAGTATCAAAAATTCACGTGGAAAAGTTTATTCAATTTTCATTTTTATTCTTCGCGTGTAATTTGAAACGTATTTATTTTTCATTTCAAGCTAGGTGAGTACTAGGCTTAAGATACTAAAAAGATTGTGGAACGTAATTCGAATTTCATTCAACAGGAATTGTGTGGGAATAAGGTATAACTTAAGTTTCCACATATGGAATTAAAAAAAAATGCAGCTATGGCTTAACAATTAAATTGGAAATGGAAGATCTTATGAAGGTAGATAATTTCTTTTAAATGCACAAAAGTTTGGCCTGCTGATGTCGGAAGACTAGCTCTAAGTCCATAGTATTATGAAGTTTTTCTGAAGCTCGTCCTATACCCGCACCATTGAAAACGAAGTTGAAGTGGATGAATAAGAGGAAGCTGCTAAGATAGATGATAACTTGAGTGAAAATACCAAAACTCTAAACAAAATATTAGTATTCCTGTAATATGTCCTGTAACTATTTCTGAAAGGAAACGTTCCATTGAAAGCATATTTGTGTGTTTGTGTATGTTGCACGTTCTTAAACGTCGAAATTCAGTGAGTTAAAATGAAATAAATGATCAATTTAACACAAGCTACAGAAGCTACCAGACTTTTGGCAGCTTGCGTGTCTCAACATCATGATTTGTAATTCCTTCGAACACAGAATAATTTGGCAAAAACTATCATCCCGAAAAAAAGTGTCAGAAACACCAACACAGGAAAAACTAGAAACGTTCGCCAGTTATTTCGAAGAAAACTTCCTAGACAAAGTTGAGTTATCTTTTCAGCTAATTCTGTAGCCGAAAATGAAAGAAAAGTTTTTTTTTATCTTGCTATATAGAAACACTACTTCCAAGGTAGCCATGAACGAGCTTCAAGTTTGGAAAAAAATTTTTTAAACATCTCTACTTAGAATCAAATAATAATTAGATACTTCTTTCGACAAAGAGCTTGGAACATGCCTACCACCGCAGGCTCACAAACCAACCTTGAAATACATAAGGTAGCATAGCGCAATGGAAAATCTAAATATCGACACCATCGCAATGAGTAACTGGAGCAGTTTTATTATATCCTGACACAGACTCAGTACACCACATAAACGAAAACAGCACCAAAATCTATACCAAATCAACTATCTACTGGACAACCGAAAATGAACAACCCGACACCATTATTATTAGGGTTTCAAATATTTTTACTTAAGGGTTTTCTAATAGGAATTCTTAGATAGGTGATTGCGGCTACGTTCTTGATGCTTCATCTATCAAATTGGCTGTCGTTTGTTTAGTCTGTCTTGCCAAATCAACGTTAAGTTATAGAGTTCAACAACATGTGAAAATGATTAAAATGATCTATCCGAAAAATCATTTTCAGGGTCCAGGCCCATTCCTTGATGAACGGGTTCGCCAACAACAAAAATTGTTGAACTTGGGACGATCACAATTCACAATCAACACAAGATCCACAAAATTGGAATGTTTCCAGGAAAAATCACTTTTTTTTGTTCATTTTAGGCTGACGGCATCATCGGTCCATCCTTAGCGACGTTAGCCAGACCATCACCGTCAACGCGATCCTTATAGGTCGATGAATGCCAAATTCCTTTGGACCGAATTGGATGATATGGTTTCCGACGACAAGTGATTTCAACAGGATGATGCTACGTACCACACAGCCCGTGCCACAAATGACATTTTGCATGAGCGATTTCCACACATGGATATCTCAGGCGGAGCTGATGTGAATTGACCACAAAGGTCTCGTCAGACTTCTTTTTGTGGGGTTTTCTTGAGTCTTTCACTGTCGTGAAAGCCAACATATTCAATACCGACGAACACAAAAACGAAATGTCAAAATGGACGAATGTTCGTTGATTCGTTGGTTGCTGGTTGCTCTTTTGTCAACAGCCCCTAAAGACTACAAATTTTAACATTTAACGAGTGTGGAACGTATTGAGGCTTCATTAAAAAAAACCAAAGATTATAACAAAAATCAACTACAGTGGTAACCGCGTGCTCGTTCAACACTAGAGTCCCACATCCCCCTTGTGAATTCAATGTGGCTCATTCTGCCACCACGCCATCTACCTCCACCACCTCAATTCATTGGTTCGTTTGCCTTTGTTTAACGAATGTCATCCCTTGTACATGTTGTTGTTGTACACAATCAATGATACATTTGTTTAATTGATGTTTTTCCAAAGAAAGATGAGATGATGCCGTTTCGTATTTTCGTATTTTTGTAAAGATAAATGGGATATTGATCCAACCCTCAGCTCCGGATCTTAAATCTATAGCAAAAGCCAGAAGGTGATGGAGCGTAAATTCTCAGAAATTATTTTATTTATATTTTATCAATAATCAGGTTTAAGGATTTGGATTTTGGTGAAATAATCCTGTCAGTTGAGTAGATTAGGCCCGTTCGATCAAACTTTATGGCTACCATGCCGATAACAATTATTATTGGTATAGGTATGTTTATGGTCGAAGTATAGTACGAGTATCTAAATAGGCAGAGAAATTGCAATTTCCGGTTAATAGATTGAATTTGAAGAGATTTGTCGTACACAATTCAAAATGCCGTTGATGATATTAGACTAGGATTTATTGATTCCTATGAAGAGATGGAATTATAACTTAGAGCAAGGAAGCAAGCTGTTGAAAAAAATGTGTTTCCCTCAAGTTATAATCGGTAAATGAAAATTTTAAACCGTGCTATTTATTTTAAGAAAAGTAGAACATTGATTGCATATTTAAATTTAAATTGGTTACATCAGGAGCAATGTGTATGAGAAATCATTGTGTAAATTACTAATATCAGCAAGTTTCACGTGCCCCATCCATCTAGTTAAAAGTTGAGAGAAGTAAGTTTCCACTCTTACAAAGCTAACCTAACTGAGGAAAATCGGAAGAAGCATAAAAAAGTCAGAAATCATTGCATGACATGAAATTAAGGCGAAACAGCCTGCAATGCCCCAAAGGTAGCGGAAATTTCTGGGCATTTGCCAACTTCATCTCCGGTTCTAATGCTCCTCTTCAACGTACGACAACCTTATAACTAGCTCTGCACATAAGGAATTTCGGTGTGTAAGTGATTTGGATGTTGAGGTAGCAGTTCGCTCGGTCAAGTCAAATGCAGTAAGACCCGATGAAATGTCACCGAAATTTATAAAATTAATCCTACCAGTTCTCCTTCCTTACCTGGTGCATATATTCAATTACAGTATCTACAGTTGTTAATTTCCTGAACAATTGAAAAATGCCAAAGTTGTTCCAATCCCAAAAGATCCTAACCCAAAAAGCCCTTCGAAATTCAGGCCCATCAGTCTTTTATCATTTCTGTCGAAGACGTTAGAAAAAATATTAGCTGAACACATACAAGAAAATCTGGACAGAAACAATAGCCTATCAATATGGCAATCAGTTATTAAAATTAACTTCTGACTTAAGAAGAGCAATGGATAATGATGAAATCTGTATAATGGTGATGCTTGATTTTTCGAAAGCCTTTGATTGCATTTGAATTGAAACACACAGCTTAAAGTTCAGAGAAAGAATGACATTTTTTTCTATTAAGAATACTTCACTTAGATAATTTAAGATATTACTTAAACTTTACATGAGACATTCTTTAGTATCATAACATGCCCTTTATTTATTCATTTTGAACTCAAGTTAATTCAATTAATCTAGAAATAATCTTAATTCAAAGATACGAGTAGCTTGTTTAATAAACATTTAAGATAATTATTTGATTCAAGAAAAATAGTGAAAATAATTTTTTAAAAATAAAGTTAATTCAAACATACAAATTGTTTTAACGAAATAAATTCAATTGATTTTACTAAATAAAAAAAAGTTAAATTTCGTTCGAAAACATATTTTTAAATTGTGCTCATACATACATATATGTATATATATAATTAATTCAAATTATATTAGTTTGGATAAAAAACTGTTTGCTTTCTGTTCCTCTTTGGACGACTTTCGGAAATGGCCTGTTTCGTACTTGCTTCTGAATGATACGTGTTGTGGCTTGTGATGTTTTGTGCATTTGAAGTCGAAGTTCTTTGCTTTCTTGAACTGAGATTGCTTGTTTTTACCTCATCCCTGTTAGGTTCAATGTTTCTTTTGCTGGTATTGATTTTACTTGTGTCGTCTCTTTCTATGGTATCTTGTTCGGCTTCACTATCAATAATATTTGCGTTAGGTATTCGTATTTTGTCTTTCTGTGGGGAGTTAAAAGAATTATTATTTAAACTTGAATTCGGGCTATGGGAAATGTTCAAATTATTATGGTTAGGCTCTTGATTTTCAAGAGAAGGATTCGGCTGAATACTGGAATTGTCATTACTTAAGTACGGTTTGATATGTTGGCGGTTTCGAATATAAGATTTACCATTAACTTCCGCTGAGTACGATCTAGGAGAAACTTGGTTTTGGATGATTCCTTCGGTATAGTTTTGATCATCAGGCTTTAGTTTTACAGCAACACCTTGGCCTTCGTCCAGCAGGACTTGTGGTTTTGCATTCCGGTCATAATATTTCTTGCTTGTGGCTCGGCGTTGAATAATTTGTCGTTTTACATTTTCAGGAATTTTTGGTAAAAGATTTTTTTTTATAACAGGCAAAGTCGTGCGAAGGGACCTTGACATCATCCTCTGGGCTGGAGAGTATCCTATTGAGTTTAGGGCATTCCGATGTTCTAGCAATGCTTTCCAAAAACACTGGTTCGATTCTTCGCATTTCTTAATCAGGCGTTTTACAATTTTCACAGTAGCCTCTGCTTTCCCGTTACCACGTGGGTAGTATGGTGATGAATTTATATAGCTGAAATTGAACTCATTAGAAAAATCTACAAAAAATTTATTGTTGAAGTTATGAGCCCCATCTGTGATCACTTTCTCTGGTATCCCATATCTCGCAAAGTTCATTTTGCATGCGAGAATAACATCTTTGGCTGTGGTGGTCCTCAAAAAATTGACCTCAAAAAAATCTGAGTAGTGACAAACAGTAACAAGAATGTTTCTTTTTCTACCCTTGTACATTGATTCACAAAAATCCATTGAGATTCTTTGAAATGGGAAATCCGGAACTTCATGGGTCATCATTGGAAGCCTTTGTTGAGCACTGGAGTTCAGGACACATGTAGTACAAAGTTTTATTGAATTTTTGATGTCTCTTGTTATTCCAGGCCAAAAAACTGTTTGTCGAGATTTCTCTATACAAGATTGTATAGTAGTAGCTCGATATATTTTTCTCGTAAACTTTTGGGAATGACAAAGCGATCACTCTTCATTAATATTCCAGACTGTACTGACAACTCATTCTTTACCGATTTGTATACACTCGTTTCTTCATTAAGTTGCCTGGTCGTCCATCCGTTACAAACTTCTCTTATCACATTTTGCAGGGTCATGTCCATTTGATATATGTATTTCTATGTTGCAAATAGGAAAAAAATGTGTTTAAACATTTTTTACGTATTTTTTCACTTTTTTGTTGATATTTCCGGGAGTTTTATTTTTGATGCTGATAAAAATACGTTTTTATTATCTACTGACCTTAATTAATAGATAACATATTGTTACTTTGTGGAATTCACGGCGAAAACATATTTTTGTACTTTAAATTGACCAACTAAATCACAACAGAAACTCCTATTTACGTAAAACACAACTTTTAACACTTATTTTCTTTTAACCTACAGCCTCTCCGACCTTCAAAACTTTACCAGTTGACGGGCAATTATGTCAACTTTGCAACAAAATATTTGTTTTGGAAGAAACCGTTAATCTCAATTTTGCATTTTGAGCACGCACTCCATACAATGGATTCCAGTGTGCGACAATTTAATCTTGTAAGGATGTAGGCCAAGATCTTTTCGCAAAATTCGCCACAACGACGTCACAGAGATGCCCAACGCTTGAGAACGACCTGTGAGAGACACATTTGGGCTTTCTGCAACTGAAGCATCAGCGACAGCAATATTCTTGACACTGGGCACTTTTTTATCTCACTGCCACGGGAACATTTTGTACTGTGCCTGTGGATTCAAATTTTTCGACTAGACGCTCAATTGTTGATCTGCTAGGACGATTATGACGATCATAAATTGGATGTAGCGCTCTCAACTTTGAGGCCACTGACTCCGAATTTCGGTAGTAAATTTTAATAATTTCGACTCGTTGTTGGCTCATATATCTTTCCATCATGAAATGGCAAACCTTACTGAAGGAAATGTCAAAAGAACGGCAAGAAATATGGCGTCGTTTGCTGTCCTTGTCGCTCTACTTTTGTAGCGTCCCTGTGAAAAAATTCTTTATAATTCATAATAACAGTCCTGACTCCTGAGTACTTGAATGAATATCTTAGTTTCCTTCAATCACCTGGAGGCCTTAAGTTAGTTTTACCACGATTTACACATAATGCTGAAGAACGATCATATTTTGTCAATGCAATTCGATTGTGGAATATTCTTCCATCTCAATTGCAAAGAATCATCTCGTGTCGGGGGGATCTCGAAAGGAGCTACTGAAACACATGTCGGAAGGAATTTCGAATATCTGAAACTGAATTATTATATTTTGAAACGTTTGTTCTTATTATTATTATTATCATTATTAACTTATAATTATTATTTATTTTTTATTATTTCTTTAGAACTTATTTACCTATGTTAAAATGTATACGAATGTCTACATCATTTATTCGTGCACATAAATTATTTGGAAAGACAATTAGACTTGGTTTTTTCAACAAATGCTCTTAATACTGAAGTAATTGTAAATAAACACATCCTATCAAAACTGGACAACCACCACCCACCCATTTCAGTTACTTTTGCCTTTGAGTGCGAAAACATTCGTTCTTACTCTCTCACATCGCAAAAATACAATTTCCGTAAAACTAATTTTGATAAACTTAACGAGCTGATTGGTAAACTTAACTTCGACTTTATCACTATGGACTCGAATATTGAAATTATTATAACCACCTTTTACGCTCTTATACAAACCTGCTTTGCACAATCCACACCACTTATGCCTCAGAAGAATTTTACAGCTTCTCCTTGTTGGTACACCAAAGAACTTCGCCTTCTTCGTAACAGAAGAAATATCCTATGGAAAAAATTTCTCAGGTCAAAATCAGACAATGATCTTTCCAATAAGATGGTAGCCTTCTACAACTTTTCGGGCTTGTTTGAGTCACTCTACTCAAATCATCTCATCCAAACTCAATCTGATCTTATCTCGAACCCAAAACACTTTTTTCAATTTATTAATTCTAAAAGAAAGTCAGATGGTTATCCCTCCACCTTGAACTACTGCAATGCCTCATCTGCTGATCCTAAAACTATTTCTAACTATTTCGCCGATTTTTTTGGCCAAGCATTTTCTTCTAATAACTCTGAAGTAGACTTGGGTTTTTTTAGTTATATGAATGGTTGTGCCAAGACCTCTTTGACATCGATTAATATATGTCAATTATCAGTGATTAACAAGGTTCGCCAGCTTAAGGACGATTTTTCATCGGGTCCTGACGGTATTCCTCCTATTGTTCTTAAAAAATGCATCTCTAAACTTGCTCAACCACTCACTGCTCTATTTCAACTATCTATTTCTTGCTGTGTGTTTCCCAATCGATGGAAAGATTGTTTCATTATCCCTATACATAAAAAAGGATCTAAGAGTGATGTCTCAAATTATAGGCCGATAGCAAAGCTCTCATGTATTCCCAAATTATTCGAGAGTTTAGTTCACGATTATTTACTTCTTCATTGTGAATCACTTTTTTCTGATAAGCAACATGGCTTTCTTAAAGGTAGATCAACTACATCTAATCTTACTCAATTTGTATCTAATACTATTTGTGCCATGGAATTAGGTTACGAAATTGATGCAGTTGCAACTGATTTCAGCAAAGCATTTGATAGGATCGCTCACAATATAATTATTTTCAAATTGAAATCATATGGATTCCCATCTCCGTTTTTATCTTGGGTCCAGTCCTATTTATGTGATCGCTTAGGCACTGTTTCGTTCAGAGGAAGTACTTCCAACCCTGTCCGCTCAACATCAGGCGTTCCCCAAGGTAGTCACCTTGGCCCCCTTCTCTTCTTGTTAAGTATAAACGACGTTGAGCTTACTTTAGTAGGATCTGACCTGGAGATTTACGCTGATGACATGCGTATTTCTAAACATATTACATGCTCAGCAGATACCCAGCAACTACAAACCGACCTAAATAATTTCCTTACCTGGTGCCGTCATAATTTTCTCGAACTTAACGTCAGTAAGTGTCAAGTCATTACTTATTCCCGAAAACGCCCCCCTCTCCCCCAGCGTTATTATTTCTTGAATAATGAACAAGTCTCGGTTGTCAAATCTATTCGTGACTTAGGAGTTATTTGTGACAATCAGCTAAATTTTCGAGCTCATTATGATTCTATTATTAACAGGGCTAATTCAACTCTAGGATTCGTAAAGCGTTGGTCCAAGGAATTCTCAAATCCCTACGTCACAAAATCCTTATACATTTCTTTTGTACGTCCTCTTCTTGAATATGCCTCTCCCGCCTGGTCACCTTATTATCATGTCCACATTCAGCGCATTGAAGCCGTTCAGCGCAGATTTATAAGGTTTTGTTTGCGCGGCCTCGGATAGGACGACCCATTCAGACTCCCACCCTACGAAAACCGTCTTAAACTTATAAATTTACAGACCTTAAGAGTACGTCGAGATAATGCTGACCTTCTATTTTTACACCAGTTATTATCTGGAGGTATCGACTGCGTAGGCTTGCTACGCAAAATAAAGCAAAACACAAATCAATCTCGCCTCAGATCGATACCACTGTTCTGGATACCCCTTCACCGAACCGAGTACGGCCTAAATGAACCACTTACAAGAATGCTTTACTTAGTGCTAACAACTCAACTATTTTTGATTTAAGTAGTTCAAAAACTGCCCTTAAAAATGCTCTCCAATAATTATACCTTCATTTCCCGACCCAACTTTCCACCCAAACCTACTCGTATTATTACTATTATTATTAATCTAATTTTAAGAATTTTTTGTTTAGTTTTAAGTAACTGGCTTGAATTAAGCTTAAATAAATTGCTTTAAATTGCTTTATTGTTATCTTATAATTTGATACTATTTATGAGATAATTCTCAAATAATAATAAATAAAAATAATAAATGAAATCTTTATAGTATTGTTAAATGGGGTATTAGAAAGGTTGTGGGCTTAATGCTTCGAAAATTGAATGCTGTCTATTGCCGTTGGGCTTTATGCTATGGTCCTTGAATGGCACTTGAACCGAAGAAGCCGAAAGCTCTCAGTACAAATGGTATGGGAGTAAACTACGATCAGATGTCTCGTTTTGAGAGGTTTGGTTCCACAGTTTTGTTCCCTTCTATTTGTACAGTTGCCACCATTGTATTAAAATTATTTATTTTACCTGCTACATGAGTCAGTGCCATTGTTCTTATTTCGGTATAAATTTTTACTTGCGATAGATATGTATGTAGGTATAGGTTCCTTAGCGGCAAGTTGTGCATTCGTAAGAAAACCGAACTCGAAATTTTGATCAGACTTGAAAATACGATTATAGGGAAGACGAACAAAATGATGCTCGAAATTCTGTCTGTCTGTTTGTTCGACTACAGCTCGGCCGATTCTGTGTAAACTTGGTTGATAGCATTTTTAAATCTTTGCCCCCAAACAGCGTTGCCACCAAAAAAAAAATTTTCGTGCCACACTCTTTGAAAAAACGTGCCATTTGTGACATTTTCGTGCCATATGAAAAAAAACTCAAGTTATTCTTTAAAAATAAAGTTTAGTTAAATACTATTACAAACAAATAACAAACAAAAAATCACTTCCTCTATTCGTGTATAGGTATTTTCCAGAAACAAGAGTTTTTGGCAAGTTCATAATACTCGTAAGTAATAAGTATTTAAATATTATCTAACTACTTATTTCACATCACATGATGAGTACCTATTATTATTATTTAAAAATATATAGACGTACTAAAGCTTTGTTATAATAAGTTAAATAAATAAATTAGCTGGAGGTTTGAAATTTTGATAATTATTAGGCTTAATAATTTCATTATATGGCATTATAGAATTAATTATTGTTTTGTATGACAGTCTGTTTTTGTTGTTTGTTTTAATATTACTTAGCCTTGAAAACACTCGCTCTGCTGATGCATTTCCGTGAGGCAAACTAAGAAGAATCAACATAAATTTTGAAATATTAATGAACATTCCTTCGTCAATATTGTTTCTTAATTTGTACAACTTAACCTAGAACGTTTTTGAATCTTCAAGAAAAATACTTTCGGCTAGTCCAATCTCAAAAATTTTTCTTATTTCGCCAAAAAGAACATCTTTCTCGCACTTTAATAAATGAGAAAATTCTGATACTAAAATATTGAAGTGTGGCAAAATACTTTGTATGTTTGGATTATTTTTTTAAAAAGGTTGGGTCAATTATCTTAATTGCATTTAGGTAAAATAATGAAAAAAAAAACGTGCCATATTGAAACTTTTCGTGCCACCGTGCCACGAGAAAATTTCCGTGTCAAAATGGCACGATCGTGCCACATCGGCAACGCTGCCCCCAAACGCTTTTTTCTCTTTTGTATTTTAGACCAAAAATATGGGTACCTGTCATACGAATTTTTTCTGAAATTTTAGAAAATATTTTTTTCTGAAAAACTGGTGCACAGATTTTTACTTTAAAAGTTCACAAAAATTTCATTTAGTTAAAGCTAGATAATGCTTATATAATTATGGAAAAACATCGGGATTCTTTGGAGGATTTGCATGTCGTATTGGTTGATTTTGAAAAAGCATTCGATCGGCAACCACGAGATCTAATATGGGTGGCCCTCAGGCAACGAGGAGTTCCAGAAACCTATGTGCGGATAATTATGGACATGTATGATGGAGCAGTTACTAAAGTAAGATGCGCAGCTGGAGTCACCGAAGAATTCGAAATCACAGTAGGTGTACACCAGGGAAGTGTCTTGAGTCCCCTGCTCTTTATTACAGTTCTTGATTACCTGCTTGAAGGCAAAGTGACGGATCCAAAAGTGCATCAGTTATTCTTTGCTGACGATGGAGCCATCATAAGTGAAGACCCGATATCCCTACAACGAGCACTTGACGTATGGGTGGATGTTCTAGAAGGAAGTGGGTACCGCATAAGCTCGAAAAAGACAGAATACATATGCTGCCCATTTTCTGATCCACAAAGGCCTATTCCAGACATTTATTTGAATGGAGTAGTGCTTCCCAAGTGTGAAAAGTTTAAATATCTGGGGTCTATGATAAATAACGAAGCTACTTGTGATGACGATATCAATCATCGCGTAAGCGTAGGGTGGATGAAGTGGCGGGAAAATTCTGCTATCTTCTGTGACCGAAAAATGCCCCCTAAGCTGAAAGGAAAGCTCTACACTTCAGTTGTGCGTCCAGCACTCACATACGGTTCACAATGTTGGACAAAGTACAAAAAATATGAGAGTAAGCTAACGGCAGCTGAGATGAAGATGCTTCATATGACAGCAGGAGTTCCAAAGCTTGATCGAATTAGAAGTACGAAGATCCGAGGAAGCCTTCATGTTAAGAATACCATTTCCCAAAAAATTGAACACGACCGACTCAGTTGGTATTGCCATGTTCAAAGGAGAGATCCTGAGAACCCCGTCAAAAAGGCAATATCATACAACGTTCCAATTCGGAATAAAAAGAAAGGTAGGCCTAAACACTCCTGGTACAAACAAATGCAAAAACACCATCATTCAGTTGGCCTCAGAAATGGAACAATACAAAACCGGGAGGCTTGCCGCCGATTTCTGAGGTCAACCCGGCGAACCCCACAGGCGGATCACTAGTGTGAAGCAGATACGTGGGAGAGTTATGATCCCCTCGACATCGAGATCATAACAGCGCCGAAGCAAAGGAAGAAGAAGAAGAAGAAAGCTAGATAATGCTTGAAAAAATATTTCTGAAAAATGGTTATTACTAGTACCCCGTGTATAGAAGTTTGGACTATCCAAACTCTTGGGGAGCTTTAGCATAAAAGAATGATCGAAATCGGTTTAAGCGTTTTTGAGAAAATCAAAAACAAAAAATTGTTTTGGATTTTTAAAAAAATTTCAACATTTTTTTTTCAAAACTCAACATTTCGAAAACCTCCTGTTTGATTTTTTCACAGCTGACCTGACACTTAAAGGTTTTTTCATACAATCTAAAAAATGTGAGGAAAACAATTTATTTTATCTAAAATTAACGGTACCCACGACAAAAATGTTAAACAATTGTTATCGAAAATCCTATTTCAATCGAATATTTTTTCGATTTATAATATTCAATACAAACATTTTTGAAATTGAGATATTACCATTTTAGAATTTTGAATTTCTCAATATCGGCTGGATTTTCAATATTATTTAAAATTTCAAGAAGTTTCCTTTATACAAATTTTGGTCCAGTTAGTAAAGTTGTTAATTAGAAAGTCGAAAATCAAAATCACGGACAGGTACCGCCAACATCATTTGATCTTAATTTTAGGTTGTAGGTCGAAGTACAGATAGGATGGATAACTTGTGCGTTTGTTAACTTTTCTTATTAATAAAGATATTAAATAAAGGCTCTGTAACACTCCCTTAAATCCTTTGGTTCTTAGGTATCGTGTCTCCAAATTTGTTGTGTGTGTGACACATGTGTAGCCTGTTATACCCATATATAGTGCTTTTAATACATGTGTCGCACAAATGCACCTGCAAAGTAAACTGCTCCCTATCACAGACCATTAAACATTTATTACTATAAGAATTACAAGATAAAGTTGTATTAGTGCTAGCTCGCTGTTGTTGCTCGTTTGTTAATAGCAGGGAATGTGTCTAAGAATATTTAAAGTCCGTCCTG
Organism: Philhelius festivus; assembly: GCA_963931855.1. Classification (NCBI taxonomy): domain Eukaryota; kingdom Metazoa; phylum Arthropoda; class Insecta; order Diptera; family Syrphidae; genus Philhelius; species Philhelius festivus. The sequence goes on along the minus strand of OZ007556.1, from coordinate 2,228,852 downwards.
CAAAACTATAAAACTTGTAAAGCAATCATGAAAAATTTGCTTACGTAAATTCAAATAATGTATTGGGTTATATCCTCGAGCCTGGAGTGAATTATGCATTCAAGTTACCAAGACGCAACAGACAAGAAAAAAACCAACTTATCACAATTTATTACAAGAGTTTTACTGCATCCCGGCGAGGAGGACTCCGAGGTTCATTATAATATTGCAAAAGCTTGTCCCTGTTTTAGTGCCCTCATCACGTTATGGATCTCGGAAAGTCCTTAAAATATTATGGTCACATATAATTTCAATATGGTTCATATCGCCCAGAGAGATCATTCAAATTATTATCCCTGCGGTGTATGAATATCCTACATCGGGGTACAGTGCATCATAAAAGAACTCCTCTATATCAATACATAGCTGGCAGGTGAATTAAGTGAAGCTCATACTCCACGAATTTTTTTATGACGATAAAGCTCCTTGTCAAATTGGAGGTGGAAGGATGGAATTTCCGCTTTTTACTTCATTTTTTGTTTGCTCTTTTGTTGGTCGTTGCTGGTCTCGTTTACTGCTTTGTGGGTATTTTGAGTTTTAAAAAAAAAATTTACACGAACGTACGACACAGAATGTCATAAAATAGGGGAGTAAATTGTAATGGTGACCCTTAAAAGCAAATTGAAGTCTGAAAGGGTCGCCATGACCTGGGCATTATTAATTTTCATTGGCAAGTATATAGAGAGGAGTCGTCGTCAACTTGCCGCGATGCCCGAGTGCCGAATCCGGTGGTGCCGTTTCAGTCATCAAAATGAATTCAAAATACTATTACATCAAGAAGTTTTGAATTTGCAAATAGCCACTCAAAGGGCGTCCGCGGGCTTGAAAACACTCAAACGCCTTTTATGCAATGAATCAACTGTGGGTAAATAAAAACGGACGCGCTGAAGTTATCTTCAATTGAAATGCAGGTTAATTTATGCGGTTTTGCTTTTTTTGCTGTGTGGGTATTGACAATATTCTAAGGGGTGGCATAAACTTTGTAAAGAAGTTTCAATTGATTTTAGCACGAGTTTTTGTGATCGTTTTAAATTTTAAATTAAACTTTCGGTGATGAAAAAGGAATGGGAAGATTGTAGGATTGCTTTTATGATTTCGGAAAATACTTTGAGGGTTACAAAAATTGGTTATTTATTATCATCACACTTTAATGGTTTGATACATCGAAATTGAAATGAAGTCTTAATAATAATTGATATTGAAATTTCTTTTAAAATGAGTCGTATATTTCGAATCCCATGATTATGAAATCACAGTTTAGCATAAATTCCAATTTTGTATTTAGTGTGAGGCCATCGAAGAATATCTCTCGATATTGAAATCCAAAATTATGTGATTTTCAGTTTTTGGATTCTATTTTAGTTTTGGTTTCTTGTTCGGACAAATTTTCAAATATTAAATAAAAACTAACATAACGGTTGTTATTGTGGTTCTGTCAGTGCATCTTATAACTGTGCCTCGAGGCATACGTTGAGCTTGAGCCTCAATTATTGGTAGATATGCACATGTTAGGATGCGGATTCGTCGTGGGTAATCGACTCAGATCAAAAGTCATCGATTTTAAGCCGATTAGTGATCGCCTGGCTGTGATCCGCATCAAAGCTACTTTTCAAAACATCAGCCTAATATGTGCACACGCCCCTACCGATGAAGCTGATGAATCTAACAAGGAGGAGTTTTACGACCTCCTGGACGGAGCCTACGGAGCCTGTCCGGAGTACGATATCAAAGTCGTGCTCGGAGATTTCAATGCTAAAGTCGGGAAGGAAAATATCTTTGGCGGATTAGTTGGAAAGCACAGCCTCCACGAAATGACAACAGATAACGGCTTTCGACTAATCGACTTTGCTGCAGCTCGGAATACGGTGATAAGTAGCACTAGGCTCCCCAGGCGAAGGATACACACAACAACCTGGCGATCTCCAGATGGTCGAACCGCCAACCAAATCGACCACGTGCTAATTGGCGCAAGGCACGCGTCGAACATCTTGGACGTGCGAACTTTCCGAGGTGCAAACATGGACTCTGACCACTTTCTTGTTGTGACAAAGTTCAGAGCCCGACTGTCCAACGAAAAGAAAATGAGGACCGCCCAAAGGAAGAAATTCAATACTGCATGCCTTAGCACACCTGAGAAAGCCAGAGACTACAGTGAGCAATTGACCGGGAAACTCTCTGCCCTACCCTCAGCCACAAGCGTCAACAACCAGTGAAGCCAGTACCGCGACATCATTAGGGACGTAGCCGAGTCCACCATAGGCTATCAACCACCTAGGAAAAAGAACCCGTGGTATGATAATGAATGCGCGGTATTGAAGCAGGAGACGGAAAATGCACGAATGCAAATGCTGCAACGGAAAACAAGAGCAGCAAAAGAGGAGTACCGTGAAAAGAGAAGGAAGGAGAAAAAAACCCTGCGCAGAAAGAAAAGAGCAGCCGCAGCTTCTCAGCCGGTTCTATAAAACAGCCAAACAACTGGCATCAGGTTATAGGACCGGCACGCAAGCTCTTCGAAACAGCGAAGGGAACCTAGTCACCGAAGCACAGGGAATTGTAGACGCGTTTAAACAGCATTTCCAGCAGCTGCTTAATGGGCATTATTTAGACGAAAACACAGGGGACAAAGAAGCATAAGACCAGTCAATGAAGATCCAGTCCCACTACCCAGTACTGAAGAGATTAAGAAAGCCATACACAAGCTCAAGAATAACAAATCCGCAGGCTCGGATGGCCTACCTGCGGAACTCTTTAAGTATGGAGGAGATGTCCTGATAGGGTGTATGCATCAGCTCATCAACCAAGTGTGGGAGGAGGAAAGCATTCCCGACGACTGGTAAAATAGCTCCATATGCCCAATCTACAAAAAAGGCGATCCTATGTCCTGCAAAAACTACAGGGGCATATCCCTGCTTAATGTTGCCTACAAGATCCTATCCACCGTACTATGTGAGCGTCTAAAACCTTTCTGCAACACTATAATCCGCACGTACCAGTGTGGCTTCAGGCCAGGCAGATCAACGATAGACCAAATCTTCACATTAAGGCAAATCCTGGAAAAGACCAACGAATTTCAAGTCGAGACCCACCATCTTTTCATCGACTTAGCCGCATATGATAGCATAAGTCGCCAAAAGCTTCTATTGGCAATGTCGGAACTCGGGATCCCGAAAAAACTGATCCAGCTATGCCGCATGACGTTACAAAATACGCCGTGCAACGTGCAAATGGGTAACAGCTCATCCGAGCTATTCCAAACGTGCACAGGGTTCAGACAAGGGGATGCGCTATCATGTGATTTCTTCATCCTAGTCCTGGAGCAGATAGTGCGCAAGAGTGGTGTTAACCTGGAAGGCACTATTTTCAACAGGTCTTCCCAACTGCTTGGATATGCTGACGACATCGATATCATCAGCCGCTCCAAGCGTGCTGTGCTAGAAGCGTTCACAGCTATTGATGAACAGGCGAAACGCGTTGGTCTTGAAGTTAATGAGGACAAAACAAAGTATATGCTATCAACAAACAAAGCCGCATCTGTCCATCGCCTAGGACAAAACGTCTCTGTTGGTAGCAGTAATTTCGAGGTAGTCAAGGAGTTCACCTACCTCGGAACGAACATCAATCGCACGAATGACACCTTAGTGGAAATTCGACGAAGAATTACCCTAGCAAACCGCTGCTACTTCGGTTTGGCCAAACAAATGGGTTCAAAACTCCTTTCTCGAAAGACAAAGTGCACGCTATACAAAACGCTAATTTTACCAGTTCTACTCTACGGCGCCGAGTGCTGGACGATAAGTAAAAAAGAGAAATTGATACTGGGCACTTTCGAGAGAAAAATTCTTCGGCGGATATTTGGTCCTATATGCGAAGAGGGCGAATGGAGGAGAAGATTCAATCGTGAATTATAGGAGCTGTACCAAGATGTGGATGTAGTACAAAAAGCCAAAACACGTCGACTACACTGGCTCGGTCACATCGAGCGAATGGACAACAACGCTCCAGCCAAGAAAATCTTCGAATCCCAGCCCCCAGGTTCGAGACGACGAGGAAGACCGAACCTCCGCTACAGGGACCAGGCGGTTATAGACGCAAGAGCGCTTGGTCCCGATGACTGGAGGGAGCTCGCGAGGGATCGCAACCGATGGAAGACCGCAATAACTCAGGCAGAGACCCTCCATGGATCGGGAGCCGGTTAAGTAAGTAAGTAAGCTTCAAATCAGACAGGTACGCAAACTTGATCCAGAATATGCACACAATATATACTCACCAGCAAAGTCTCTGCAAAAGCTTCCAATTCAATCAGCCAGTTTCGTTGCTCAGCAAGATACTTGAGGAGACGTTAATGTTGAAGAAACTCAACGTTTTCTACGGAGAAAGAGATATCGTACCGGACTTTCAGTTCGACTTTCGAAATAAACACTCTACCCTACATCCACTGCTGGGACTTCATAGTGAAGTTACACTTTTTATATGTGCAGCTAGCAAAAAACGTAATTTTTTGAAAAATAACTCAAATATGAAGTCCTAAGCCCCCGGATCCTAGTGGATTATGATATTAAAAGCACGTTGCAAAATTTTTACTTGCGACTTATAGGTAATATAAGTCAAGTTATGCATTCGGAATAAAAATCGGACTCGAGATTTTGATCAAAGTTGACATTACGATGATAGCGAAGAATAAAAAAGGGGTTCTCGCAATTCTATCTCTCTGTCTGTCTGTCTATTCGACTACAGCCTAAACGGGTCGGCCGATTTTCAATAAACTTTTTTTTAAGACCGAAAATAACGGTACCTGCCATACGAATTTTTTCGAACTTTATAAATGTTTTTTTTTTCTCAAAAACTGTCCAACAGCTTAAAAAAAATCATTTAGTTAAAGCTAGGAAATGGTTGAAAAAAAAATTGAAAAAAATTGTTATTTTTGGTACCGTCAATGGAACCATTTTTTTTTGTTTTTGATTTTTTTAAAAACGGTACAACCGATTTTGATCATTTTTTTATGTTAAGGCTCCCCAGTAGTTTCAATATTATTGTGAATTCAAATTTAAAAAAGAAATTTTTTTTTGGTTTTCCAAAATCGTATTTTTCTCGATAACGGTTCCGAGAATTTTTCTAATTTTTTTTTCTTTCGATTAATTCTTACGATCTATAATTTAATAAAAAAAATTTGAAAAAATGATATTACTGACTGTACCTACCATACCGGATTTATATTAAATTTTGCTAGAGAATCTTCTACAAAGTCTAAGAAACGTTGCATTTCAAAACTTTGAGAAAAATATTTTTTTGAATTTTGAAAAAAAACCTAAGAGTTTATTTTTTAAGAAACCACTACAACGGCTTATAATTTTTGTTCTTGCATAAATTCATATTTGCATAGCATTCTGTTTCTATCTCTCACTACTAAAAGAATTTAAAAAAACAAAATTTATCCTTATGAACAGTTTTCTCTAATAACATTCATTTTAAAATTACATAGGAGCAAGTTAGTGCGACCCAGTCGTGTGCATTTTATTTCCTATAGATTTTTAGATTTTGAAATAATTGTTTTTTTATAAGACAGTCTTTGTTTTAGTTTTTCTTGTTTTCTTTTTTAGAATTTTTGTCTTATTTGACACTAAAATTTCTCAATTTATTTGGTTCGTTCTTGTTGATTCTCATTTTTCGGTATTGCTTGTTTTACGAACGATAATTGAGGCTATGAGTGCAATAGTGGCGTAACCCAATGGTTCTCTTAATATATCTATTTTAATACAAAAATAGTTTTATGCAGCTATCTACACTCAAAACTAGATGGCACACAAAAATGTGTTATTGCATTTTATAATTTGATCATGGCGTAACCTTCATACTTCTCTTAGAAAAAAATTATTATGTATTCTGACCAATGTGGGGGCCAAAATAGAAATATAAAACTTTCACTGTTGTGCCAATTTTTGGTATCACATCCCGATTTTATGGTTGAAGAAATCGACCATAAATTTTTAGTTAGTGGCCATTCCTATTTGCCATGTGACCAAGATTTTGGTATAATAGAAAAAAATAAAAAAAATTATAAAGATATCTTCGTCCCAGATGATTGTGTTATCGTCATTTCCTCGGCCAGAAAGAGAAACCCATTTGAAATTGTGAAAATGACTACATCTGATTTTTTCTCCACAAAATTTATCGAAGAAAATATCACTAATAGGAAACTGTCCATTTCAAATTTCAAGGTTGAAGGGCTTAAAATTCAGTGGTTACATTTCGAAAAAAGTAAACCATTTTCATTTTTTATAAATATTATAATGAAATTGATGTTTTACTCGAAGAGGTAAATGTAAAAAAGAGATAATCAGTTAATATTAAAAAACTCAACCAGCTTGAACAACCTAAAATAAAAGATAACAAAGTAAGACTTAATTGAACTGCTTCAATTTATACCACCAATCCATCACTCTTTTAATAATAATTTAAAAACGTCAATTAGTATTCCAGTCGAAATATTTGACGATTTATCAGACGATAAAAATGTACATATAATTTTTTGTTGTTAAAATATGCACTATGAGAGAAATAAAAAAAAAACTATAATAAGTTTGGCGTAACCTTTCTTTTTTCTTTATTTTTACAGAAAACCATGAATGCAATAGTGGCGTAACCCACTTTTTTTCCAAAATGAAGTTGAATTTAAAAAAAAAAAAAGCTTGCCCTAAAAAATATGCCTTTTTTCAAACTCTTCCACGGTTTTAGATACAATCAAAAATGTCAAAGGAAAAATACAAAAAATGTTTAAAGAAAACCTGTTTCTTAAATCTCTCGTAGCTCCAAAGTGAATTTTATGGGTAACGCCACTATTGCACTGACAGCCTCAATTGAAGAATATCCCGCCGAAATCATCCACATTTATTTAAAAAAAAAAATTACACAAATTAAATTGCATAAGTCGTGCTAAGATTTAACTCTGAATTAATACAGAGTTTGTTAACATAGCATTTTATTTTGTTTTGTGTGTGGATAATATAGATATATATATAAAATACATATATCGCGTTTTGGACTCAGACACATGTACTAAGTGCGATATCATTTGAATTTGGGGGTTAAACTCGAATTGACTCGAATTTTGAGGTTAAACTCGAGTAAACATATCTTCCAAGTGAACTCCAGAAACATCGTTGTCATCTGCTGAAAAAGCAATTTATAAGTTTTTAATTAATTTATATACAGGGTTATACAAGTCTGCTAAATGGGCAGACTTACAAATTAAATTTAAAGAAAACAACCTGTTTTTAAAACATTTGGCCAACAAATAGTCTCAGACTTACAAGCTCTCGAACTAAACGAATACAATGAAACAAAACATATCCACCTAAATTCAACCATTTTGAGACAAACCTTAACCTCAACCTGGTTATAAGTTTTATAAGACTCTATTCCTTTACGGCTTCAATAAAATGCAGAAATTTATACTGCAGTATTGTTGTTTTAAAAACAAAGCCAAACAAAACGAATTAATGTGACTCTTGGTATCTGTATTCTATTGTGTGGCAGTATAACCGCAGAACATAACCAGAACCACCCAGACGCACTATACTCTGAATCTCACAGAGAAACAACCTCAATCAAGTGTTGGCATGAAATCACCTAATTCCTGGTGTACTCCACCAAACACCCAAGGACCCTTGAACCAAGTCTAGCTATAGGTGGAAGGTGTGTGCAGAATGTATGCTCCTCGTACTTTCTTTACCCCGTATGAAAGATTTTTTTTCTGTGTACAGAATAACAAGCTTCGACTCAAGTTCTACACAACAGCACAAAAAATAAATAAAAAAAATTAGAAAAAAAATATAAAAACGAAAAGGAGCTTACGGGAGTGGGGAGATGGGAGAGAGGGGAGGTAGGTGGCTTGTGGGGCGGATCCATCGAGTGCTGGGGAATGCATAATAGCGAAAAGTTTTTCAACCCACTTATCACGTAAACCAAGAAGTCATTCAAAAGTCAACAAACTTTCTTGGATTTGTGCAGGCAGCTCTCCCCGGATGGCTGCTTATCTTCTCGAACACTGGTAGAGGGAAAGACACTTCAACATGCAACAAAACTCAGGATAAAGCGGCTTCCAAGAGCGGCTCCTCTCGAAACCCGAACCAAGACGCCTCTATCCCTTACCCAAGTCTCTCGCCGTTCTTATCCGTCGTCGTTGTCGTTGTCGGGTCCCCAAGAACGAAAGCCAAGAAGTTTAGTAGGTATACCATCAGAGTCATTGAACAAGTTTATATGCATAGAGCAAGCAGGTGGGCACTGGATGATAAATTTTTCTTGAAGTTCTCACAACCAGGACTCTGGACACGCGCTAGAAAGAAATTGCGATAGGAATCAGTTCCTCAATTTGATACGTTAGTACTTTGCTTTTTTGAATTTGGATTGGAATCAGATTTGGATTCGGAATCGGGATCAGAACCGAAGATTATGATGTGCTAAAGAGTCTTATTATTGACAGTGACATCTAAGAACGCCACGTGACAGAATAGTGCAGATTTTTAATGGAATTTTCGAATAAAATTGATTCGAATAGTTTTCGTCTTTAAGGCATCTTTAAACGGAGAAATGACACTAATACTCCTGCTATCCAAGAATGGGAACTCTACCACCTACTTCTTAATCTTTATCTGCCCTCTTCTAAGTGCAAGATGGTTGGTTGAATCGTCCAACACCAGATAATGATAGAAATATGGGGTGGTTCCGAGTAATTCCCCAAACGTGCACAAGTAATCAAAACCGTTTATGACTTTTCCTTTTCCGTAAATTCTTTTCCGGGGCCTCGCGTTATATCCTTGCTCTGGTTTGATAGCATCGTATTGAGCCACCCGTTCTGCCGTTGTGATGGTGACTTGATTCCGATGGTCGTTATGGGAAGTATTTTAGATGCCATGATACTCTAGGAAACCATCATACAGCTAGAACACCAAAACGCACACGGAGTGCTTAGAGCTCTAAGCCTCTCTAGGCTATAGTGGATAAATAATGATGTCCTGATAACACATACACATACCCGAAACACACATTAAAGATATAAACTGACATAGAAATGTATATAGTTGTCATATCTTCGTCTTTTATGCTTTGCAAAAAATCGATCTCCATTGGTGACAAAATGTGGAATTTTAGAAACAGCCAGCTCTATTGTGTTAGTGTATAAAAGTGTAAATAAAACAGCGATGGTATAGTTTTGGAATTATTATTTTTTTTCCGCCATGAATATTGGTGTTTAATTTTATGGAGAAAAAAGTTTTTAATTTAAATTAAGTTGTCTATAATTTGTTGTTGTTGTTAGGTTTCGAAATAAACGTCTATTGTTCAGTAAGTAAGCGGGCAAGTGCGCACAATTTTGGCAGAATATTGATTTAATTAAATAATTGATAGGTTTATCCTTATGCATAAGCTCTACCACAGCGAAAAACCTTCCACAGATTTACACAGGCTCTCTCATAAAATTGCTTGCGAATTATAAGAATACCTTATACATAGGAAGATTATATCACGGATTTTAGACCGCTTGCAAGGTTTCCGCTATCTTGATTTAAGGGGTGGACTCAGTTGTTGAATATTTAAATTATTCAAAAAATCGAAGAATCAAAACATAAAAATTGGAAAATGGGAAAACAGAGGTTTGAGAAATAATTTCCCAAGCTTCATGGTGCTGTTGAAAACGGAATAGTTTTATTTTGGAAAGAAAATAGAAAAATATCTTATCTCGTACTCTGGAAATCTTTGATTTATGTTTTATTTTTGAAATTACCGTACATTTTGAAAACAGGAAATTTTTGACGTCAGTTCTTAGTGGTTTTTGATTTTATCTTTTTAAGAGATGGGTTTAAATATCTGAAATTTTAAAGTATTATCAACTTGAATATTTATTCTTAAATTAGAATTTTCCATTACTTTCGACCCAAATTGTTAAAAATTCGTGGCCACATATAATAAGCGGCAGGCGGCAAAGCGGCAAAAAAAAATTAAAACATAACATGAAGTTATAAGGTGGTGGCCACGCAGTCGTTCTGAGCGGCAGAACGGCACCGCTCAACTTTAAAATCGGTTCTATAAAATCAATTAAATGAAATGGAAAAACTTGAAATCAGAGGGGAGTTTCAAAAAATTATTTTGAATAAACTACAATTGATTAGAAATAATACTTATTCAAGTATAAACGTGTGTTTTTTAACCTTACTTTAGTGTTAAAACAAGCCCCTGATCTGCATAAATTGGTTTTCTTTGTTTTGTAATTTGTGTGGAAACTTTTTCCAGTAGCAAATCAAATGGTTTTATTGACATTCGTTAGTTTTTTCTGAAGCTATCCTCATATTTCATTATACAGGGTGTCCCTTAATTCGTACATAACATTCATAACGTACATAACGTACATTCGTAAGAAAAAAATCGTTTTACAGTAAGGGCCTATCTCCAATTTTTATGTGTACTCTGACCCATATTAACGGTAATTACGCTATTATTAATAATGAAAGAAACTACATTTAGGCCTTTATTTTGTGAAGTAATACCAGCCTTTGTAATTACGTTTAAAGGACAATACGATATCCTATCTCAGTCTTGAGGTATTCAGTTTCTAACATGTTCCGTTTTTTCTGTCAATGCCAATTTTTTTACCTTGGTCTCAATTTTTTCCAGAAAATGCTTAAAAAACATATCGTTTTACTATTTTTCTTAATGAACGTAACAGTAATAAAAATAAAACTCGATGACAAGTTTGCTGAAAAACCAAAAAAATTTATGATGCTTAAGAAAACCTGAGATATGTAAAATAAAAAAAAACCGTATAAATGCTGAAATTCACCATAACTTTCTCTTTTTCGGTTAATTGGATGAACACCAAGGCTTTTTTTAAACGTAAAATAATTTTCAAAATTTTAAGGCGACTTTCGCGTAAGACACTACTGCGAACAACGCTTGATAACAGCATTTTCTCAACTAACCGCTCAACCACTCAGGAGTTGGCGCTCATTAAATGGTCAGCTGCCGATTAAACTTGTCTCTCTGCCGCTTGCCGCTCACCAGAACCTAGTGGCCTACAACTCTCAGTCATTGCTTTTTATGTTTTACGAGAAATGGAGAGGGCCAATAATTTTCTGCCGTGGCCGAAGGGCAAAGATGAGCAGTAATTTTCATGAAATAGCTTTCATATGATCGGTCCACTGGGGATCTGATAGTATACTCGTACCTCACCAAACAGTGGCACAAATCTTTATATCGTTTTGGACATTGCAGGATTTTTTGCCTTAATTTCTGTTCATGTAAGAATTTGGTTCTTTTTATAACAGCGTTGCAATTGTTTCTGACTTATTTATACCTTTTCCGATTTTTCTCGGTTGGGTTGGCTTTGTAAGAGCAGAAGCTTACTTCTCCCAACATGATAGCTTCTTTACAGCTTGTATCGAACCAAAACTTTTCTTTAGGCTTCATACTCTTAATTCTGTAAGGAATAAAAGAACGCATTTAAAGAAAAATCACTTCTGTGATCATATCAGCACTGGCATCAACGTCAATATCGAGGAAATATAGTCCGTGCCAGTTAGATTTGTCGTATTGTAAAACGGTCCTAGTGAGTGGGATGCTTCTCCTTACTTTACTTTACTTTACTTTACTTACTTTTTAACCCGCAATATACAATTTATATTAAATGGTTTCAAGTATGATTTTTAAAAGATAATAAGTGGTGTACCCCAAGGTTCTGTTTTATAACCGACTTTCTTTTTGATATTCATCATCCATTAAATTATTTTTCTGATTCTATTATCATCAGCTTCTCATATTAGTTTCCGTATTCACGTCATTGTCCGGCGGATACGGATCCAGAACAGTGTTACCCTTGAGCGGCACTTGTATTGAGGAAATCGAACAGCTCTCAATTCTATAAGTATAGGCATTACAGACCACCTTCTGTGGAATGATCATATACAGTCCTTGGCCATATTATTAGACGCACTATGCATTTTTTAGAAATTCAGAAATTGTACTAGGTTATATGCATATATTTTTGACTCTTAACCGACTTCTGAAGATGGTCTAAGCTCTAAGGCATAATAAAACAGGACCAGTATAAAGAAGTCATAAATAATGTTGACCCAGGTCAGAATTTCGAAAGGTGAACCTTTTGTTTTTATGCAAGCCCGGTCTGTAAAAATGTATTTACAAGAAGCTAATATCTCCTTGCTGTCTTGGCCGAGTAACATCACTGACATGAAAATGTGTGGTAACTGATGAAGAGGGAAGTTACTCAAGCAGCTCTTGGAAAAAATTATTTATGTGTGGAATCATAATCCGGAAATGAAGCAGTTCATTCTTGAATTGGCAGAATTCGGCGCAGAATTGAAATTCTCTAAGCGGCCGGCAGGAGGACGCTTAACTAAATATTTGAATTCTGTTATTTTCATCTTTGTCTAAATATGGTCTAGGTTAGGTTAGGTTAGGTTAAAGTGGTTGTCATTAAAGCGTCTGACACACTTAGACCATTAGAGGTCCATTGTGATACCATGATCTAATAGGGAACAAAAAGGTTCCCTACTAGTTAAAACCATTTGGAGCTTCTGATGAAGCGAAGGAGACTATTAGTATTAATGTCTGTGTTTATCAGATCGCTTGGTTCATTATAGAAATATTCTCCTAGATGAAGTTTGCGTCTGTAAGAGAGAGCAGGGCATGTACAAAGAAGGTGTGGGACTGTCTCCTCTTCCTCCTCGTCCAAGCAACTCCTGCAAAAATCGTTTGATAGTACACCGAGTCGTGCGGCGTGTCTACCTATGAGAGAGTGTCCAGTTATGACACCTATTACGGAGCTGATCTGACATCTACTGAGGGACAATTGACATTTTGACCGTTTCAAATCCAGATTTGTTTGGTCGTCATACAAGTGGAAGTATTAAGCCATCTTGTGTTTGATTGTTCCAGAGCAATTCGTTTCAACATAAGTTTACTATTAGCTATGGGCATTTTGGGTAAGATAGGCATTTCCGTTCCAATTCTGGCGAGTTCGTCGGCTTTGCAATTCCCCGGAATGTCCCTGTGGCCCGGCACCCAGAATAGGTGAATGTTAAACTGTTTGGCCATCTCCATCAGAGACGATCGACAGTCTTGGGTTGTAATGGAGTTTACAGAGACTGATGCGAGGGATTTCAAAGCAGTCTGACTATCTGAGAAGATGCGGATATCCGTGCTAGATATCACGTTTTCTTTAAGCCAAGACAGTATATCCTTTATCGCCAGAATTTCCACTTGGAATACGCTACAATGGTTTGGTAGGCAGAAGGAGAGACTAAGGTTTAGTCCATCTGAGTACACTCCACCACCCACTCCGTTTTCAGTCTTCGATCCATCTGTATAAAAGTTTACTGATTTATTTCCTGTCAAAGCCCCTTCCTCCCAAACTTCAAAGTTTTTATCGAAAACCAAAAAGGGAGTGATGTAGTCAGGGTGACTTGGGAGAGTTGCGAATAAATTCAGAATGGTGGTCTGGCCAATAGAGTTATTGGTCCATTGAGAGATGGCTTTGAGACGTATGGCTGTGCTCGCGGCCATTTGTTTGCTGTAAATATCTAGGGGTGTAAGGTTGAGAAGTATGTCTAGTGCAGCGGAAGGTGTAGAGCGGAGAGTTCCGCTGATGCACATACACGCTGAACGTTGAACTCTGCTTAGTTTATCGCGATTAGTCGCTTTATCTAAGGCCGTCCACCATACGGTCACCCCGTAAGTGAGTATCGGTCTGATGACCGCAGTGTATAGCCAGTGAGTAATTTGTGGAGATAAGCCCCACTTGTTCCCCACGGCTTTTTTACAAGAAAAGAGAGCTACCGTGGCTTTCCTTACTCTTTCCTGTATATTAGGTTTCCAACTTAACTTTTTGTCTAAAATAAGACTCAGGTATTAAGCTTCATCTGAGAAAGTAAGTGGAACACCTTTAATCGATGGAGGGTCTAGTTGAAGAATTTTGTATTTCCTTGTGAAGAGGTCTAGTTCAGTCTTGTGGGGGTTAACACCTAAACCACAGCGATCTGTCCATTTGAGTAGCTTGTTGAGAGCGGTTTGTATAAGTTCTGTTAGAATTTGAGGATGATTTCCTGATACAGCAATGGCAATATCGTCAGCGTATGCAATCACTTTGAATCCCTCTTCTTCTAGGTCTATTAGCAGTTCATTAACTACCATGTTCCATAGAAGTGGGGATAGGACTCCACCTTGTGGGCTTCCTCTACTGACTGACCTTTTTGTAGTAAAGCTACCTAGTTCCGCATTTATAATTCTGCTTTTCAGCATGAAATTTATTAGGTTACCAAGTGAGCTATCCACATTGAGATTCTGCAGTGCCTTCGCTATTGCAACGCCGTCGACATTGTTGAAGGCGCCTTCTATATCTAGGAATGCAACTAGAGTGTATTCTTTGTGATCTAGGGAGTATTCGATGGCGCGTACCAAGGTATGTAGCGCAGTTTCTACCGATTTTCCCTTACAGTAAGCGTGTTGTGCTGTAGAAAAAAGGTTTGGTTCTATAACACTACGCAGATGAATGTCAATCAATCGTTGCAGAGTCTTAAGAAGAAATGACGAAAAACTGATAGGTCTGAGATCCTTGGGCGTAACGTGGGAGCATTTACCAGCTTTGGGTATAAAGACTACTTTAACTTCTCTCCATACAAGGGGAATATGAACCAGGTTTAGACAACTGTTTATTATTATCTCTAAAGTGGGTAAGATAATATCTGAAGCAACTTGCAGTTCAGCTGGTACTATACCGTCTGGTCCCGCCGATTTGTATGGATCGAAGCTATTAATTGCCCATTTTAGTTTGTCCCTTGTTATTAACCCTTGGATCTTTATAACTTTGTTGTTTGACACTATTGAGTTAATGTTACAAATGTTTTTCGAGCTACCTGGGAGTGTCAAGTAACAAATTGAGTTATTCTTCACATGAATTTGTCCAGGAGCCATTTGACATTTTCAAAGAACTTGGCATGACTGGATTCGTTGAGAGGATTTTCCTCAATCTAGATGCTTCGGAAGTAACTTCTATTTTATCACAGAAGTTCCTCCATGAAGATCTTTACTTGCCCTCAACTGTTTCTTATAAATCCTTAAGGATTCTTTATATAAGTCCCAATCTGAGGATACTTTTGTATATTTAGCTCGGTTGAAGAGTTTTCTGCAACTTTTCCTGAGCGGTTCTAGACCTGAATTCCACCAATAAGGTTTCTTTTTCCCTCTAACTTGGAGAAGAGGGCAGGAAATGTTCATTGCATTATTCAGGGCTGATGTAAGATCCTTGACCTTGTTATCTAGATCTAAGGTGCTGGAGGGGATGTCTAGAGATTCGGCTATGCGCCTATACGTTTGCCAGTTTGTTTTCCAGTAATTGCGAAAAGCTGGCTGTTTGATTGGTTCATCATTTAAACTGAATTGGATGTATCTGTGGTCTTCGTTATCATTTGATGTATAGTGTCAGAGACAAGAGTGATGTCTAGCACTTCTTGTCGGCCTAATTTACAAAACTTATTATACAAAATGGACAAATTTATTGCAATCAAATATTCAAAACAGTAATTTCTTTTGATTTTGCTTAAACTCCATAATATGCGGCCAGGGACTGTATTCTTCGTCGCCAAAAACGCTGCTAAGTTTTTAAGGTTTCTCTGACGATGCAAGAAATTTTTCACCGCTTCTGATCTGGCTGTAATCTATAAGGAAAATTCGTTAACCTGCTAAGAGATATCTGATTGGTATTAATTTAATTATAATATTGTAATATTTTTACCAGATTCGTTAAATAAAACTTATTACTCCTTTTAGTATTTCTTCTTTATTTACACTTTCCAAATCAAAACAATAAATCTCAATTTATATTCTACTCAATCAATTTTATTCAAATTTAAATCACATAAATGTTTAATAAAACAATCTAATAAGCAAAGCTCATGGTGAACACTCCCTTATACATATACTCAAGTTGGTTGTTCTCGAAACTAATTCGCGAAGGTTCTCGTCTTAG
Source organism: Philhelius festivus (assembly GCA_963931855.1). NCBI lineage: Eukaryota > Metazoa > Arthropoda > Insecta > Diptera > Syrphidae > Philhelius > Philhelius festivus. The sequence continues at coordinate 2,212,783 of OZ007556.1, read as the reverse complement.
AATGTTCTAGATGGTTGGAATAAGGGGAAATACATATAACATTGGAAAAGAGCTTTTTGTCCCTTCCATAAAGTAGATATGCATTTTTTCAACAGATGGCGCTGTAGGAGTATAAAGCTTTGTGTCGGTATTGTGCGTAACAATATCAATAGTTAAATTTTAATAAGAGCCTTGAAAATGTTCGTCAAATTTCAATTGATACTTCACTTTATATCGATTTTGGGTAGCGTCGTTCATAAATATTTATGGGTATGAGGGGTTTTTGAAAAGATTTTTGTAAGAACAGCTTGAATTTTAGTTTTATCTCTAAAAAATTGTATCTAATGCGCAAAATATACTGAACAAAATAGATGAAAAGATCTGAAATCCATTTTTATTTCGTCATTGGAACCAGATATTATTCCTCAGCCCCTTTGGATAATGTAGTAAGTGCGTTGGCCTGTCATGGAAAAGGTATTAGGTTTGATTTTCAGTCGCTGCAAAAATGTTTTTCAGGGTGCACTACCTCTTGTGAGGAAAAGACAAATCCTCCAAGAATATCTCTTTTTAGTTACTCGTTCGGACTAAGCATTTAGTTGTTGGTCCCCTCCATTCCTGCTAACATGCATTCATGTTCTTAAATTTAAATTCTTCTATTACAAAAGAAAATTTCGATGGGAATCCAATTATTTAAATATGAATAGTGAAATTTCCCTTCTAAAGCACTTATAACATCACTGGTTTTCCGACATTCAAACCTTTAAGTTGTCAACCCAAACCACTTTTTGAACCGAAGAATGTTTCGTCTTCTTATGATGCCACAGTCACCGTACACCAGCACGACTCATGCTCATATTCTTGAAAAGAGGAAGTGTGTGCAAGTAATGAGGGGACACAAAATTCTTGAATATGTTTCTTGTGTGTAGGTTGACCGTAAGGGAAAGGAGTAAGAGTCGAGCCTGCGAATAATAGTCCGAGATAACGTGGTCTCCCTGGCAATCTGGGTTGTCATGGTTAACCCTAGCCTCAGCCAGATTCCAAGTGCCAAACCAAAAGGCATCCTAAAAACTATGCACATGAATTCGACGAGGGTTCCGGTAAATCGCGAACATTCCCAGCATGCATTGCATATACCTAGATACACACACAGAAAACAGAACCTATGCTGAAGTATCCTGGAGTTTTGGACTTTGGAGAACGTCAACGTTTTACCCATGATTGAGCAGCAGCAAGAAAAAGGGAGCACATCCTCGAAACAATAGAAAGACAGGACAAACATACAAAAAAAGGAATCATTTCCGTGATGCTTGCTTCCGGTCGCTTGCACCACACTGAGTCAGATTGTGTTGCGGAAAATTGAAAACAAATTCCAAGCCAATTCGATCATGCATACGTTAATGGAATTTGTGCCTTTGGTTTGGTTTGGTCAGCGGAAAGATAGAGACGGAGAGTCAGAATGTGGCGGCGTCCGGCGCAGCTTTGTTTAGAACAGGATTTTTGAAAACAAGACCTATTGAATTAGAACACAACGACACAGTATGCTCCTTTGGAATATGTCGAAGCCCAAAAGAGGAATAAAGATTGTAAGAGTAGGTAGAAAACGCAATACGCCCAATTGGTTAGGAGGACAGGGCATTACACAGGAACGAAGAAATTGATATTCGAACAAATATCATACCAATGGAGGGGGCTTTTATTTTATTTCAAAGGTTTACTTTTCCTCTGAACTAAGGCAACCTTTTTGAAAGGATTATTTCAAAAATGTCTAAATTGATGGTATTCTCATAGTTGACGAACTCATCAAACTTGTCGTGCAAAATTCTAAAAATCGAGTGAAGACACATCTTTGTGGCTTGGTTTATCAGATGATTTCATTTTGGAAGTTTCAATATAATTAATACCTTGAAGATACTGTTGCCTTTGTTGAGATGTTGGAAATTTAGGTAAAGTGGGGAGTTTTCTGTTTAAGGAAGTCTTATTGATTGGTTAAAACCTAGGGACCTACCTATCGATTAAATATTAGAAGCTTTTTCGGATAGAACTCTTATGGTGTTCAAATCGTTGTATTGAGATAAGTAAAAATAAAACTCACATGGAAGTTATTAATGGTACTCGTTATTCTGACGATTTTTGGAAAGCTGTCAAGTTTTTAAATGGTACTCCTGAATACAATAATAAAGTCAACTCTGGTTCAAAACTCTGCTATACGCTAATTTTGAATGAGTGCTTAGGTATCTATAAGAAATTCAAGAAATCAATATTAATTTCAAAGTGAATAAGGCCCCAGGTTATGAACGTATTTCTTTGGAGTTTCACAAATTTTTGAAAGCGTAGCAGTTTCTGGACTTCTTCATTTAAAAAATGAAACGAAACTATACAATATTATACAAATTATACAATATTATTTAAAAATTGAAAATGCTGCCGTATAAAACTTTTGATCAAAATCTGTAGAGTCGTTAATGAGAAAATTGAAATTTAAGAAAGGATTCAATTTTAGGAAGCGTTAATAACATTAAAAAAGAAACTGTTTGATCAAAATGTAGTCCATGCCTACAATAGCACAACTTTTCAAACTCGTAAGAGTCATTTTTGGGCAAATAAGATTTTTGTATAGCGGCTGCTATGGTAAGTACCGTTAGTTTGGAGGTAAATAATTTTAATTTCTCCTCTAGTGAACCTTAAATACCACGTTTGAAGAACATAGCTTAGCAGACCAGTTGGATATCATATTGTCTACCTCCCCGCATTTGTGCAGTATATATTTTAATTTGCTCGGAAACTCCTACTAAAAATGGTTGTGTGTTAAGATTAATTTTGATAATTTGGAAGAAGTTCGTGAGCGTAGTCTAAGTGTAGCGGTGTTTATATATTTTCCCCCAAAATTTCGTTCAAGACCCGCCAAAATTATTTCATAAGAGTGCGACAAATAATGGTTGGTAATGGCCTAGAACAGTGAGAGGCCATAGTATGCGAATGAAACACATATCTATCAGCGTAAACCACGGTAATGACAGCCGAGCAAAATGGTACAACTATCAGTAGCCAATCTGGCAGAGGACGGGCTAATAACCAATTTCGCTTGGACCATATTGAAATATTTGGACAAATACAGTGAGTGTTGCAACAGGACGACAATACAACTAACGAGCGCAACACTGGACATTCTACATGATCGATTGGAGGGTTTGAGTTTCTCTCGCCGACGTGCAATGAATATTGGTCCCCCAGATTGAATCATTTGACTCCGTTATACTTTTAGTTGAGTGGTTTTTCTAAATCGCACTAGAAATCTACCGATTCCCGCAAAGTAAACATAACACAACCCATCGCTCATTTTGGACCAGATCATTGGAAATATAAAGGACCCTGTGCAACATTTCGAAGCCGCGGTGGACATTTAAAATTATTAAAGTATCTGCCCAAATATGGGAATTGTAATAACTTTGGAAGAAAGTCGAAGACGTAGTCATTCCACACAAGATGGTCAGAGATGCATATACCGAGCACTTAAATGTTCTTTACGGTTTCCTAATGCAAGTTCCGTTCATTAATAGCAGCATGAGCGTTCCTTTTCAACGACAGGAGACAGCAATGAGTTTTGGAAGCATTAAATTCTACATTGGAATATGCTTAATGAGCTAATCAAACGTTGCTGTTGGTGGATATGAATCTAGGAGCGAATATGAAGAACTGAGAGTACTGTCGTCAGCAAAACAAGTTAAAAGATCGAAAGTTTCAGACAGGATATCATCGATGAATATAAGAAAGATTCTAAGACAACACTAGCATTTATTTGATGAATATTTGACTTGAAACCGTCAAATATACTTGTATTGAGGACCACTAAAAAGGTAGTTTCTAATCCATAGAAGAAAAGATTTATCGATAGCAAATACACGCATTTTCGATAAGAGATCTTGATGCCAAACCTTATCAAACGCTTTTCAAAAATCAATTAAAATAATATTACTTCCTCCAAAGCGATGTATAGATTTGTTTCACTGTTCCGGTAAGATACATATATGCACCATCAGATCACTATCAGTATCAGTGGACAACCTTTTTCTATGAAAGCCGTACTACCCTCGTTAAGTCGCCTGCGTTCTTCAAGATGTTTTCTTTCAGCTGATAATTGATCAGCATTTTCATGGCCTTTTAAAAAAGGAACATACGTCCAATTGGACGATAATTAAAGTGGGAAGAAAACTCGCCTTTTTTTAGGGACAGGATGGACAATTGCTCTTTTCCATCCCTTCGTTGAACACATTAAAACGCTTACGCAATAGTTTTTCTAGCGGATTAGTGTGTAAGTCATGTTCTTTAAGAACTGTTACAACTGCACGAGTTATAAAGAACTCCATGAAATCGTAAGAGCTGTCAAGTACAGAAAGTTTCTGGCATCGTTGAATTAACAGGAAACTGTTCTGCAAGCAAATTGGCTTTCCCCAAAGAACTGCGTCAGGAGTTTCTTAAAGACGAGATGAAGTAAAATTTTGTATGTTTTTTACAAATTACTAAATTTTTTTTACTACATTTGGGTCATTGTGGGTTTACTTGCCTTGATTTTTGGTCATGCAAAAATTTTGGGCTTCGAATATGATCATTAGTGGGTTGCGTATCTAGATTCTTTAAATCTTTCCTGATTTCGTCAGTAGGATTGGATTTGTAACAGCGGAAACTTACTGCTCAGACCCTTATAACCTCTTTACAGCTCGAATCAAACCATCTTTTTTGGTTTGATAGATTTCACCCTATTCGGGATAACATTTCTCATTCCGTAAAAAATTCAGTTTGTTATTATGACTATATATCAACGCTGGAGTCTACGTCACTACCAAGGCAGCATAGGGACCAGTTAAAGTTCCCAAACAATGTGTGAATTCGCATGAGAGCGCATCACTTTGTCTTTAAATTAATTTTTGATTGCTATGTAAGTATTAATTAAAAAATGCAGATATATTCCACCTGCAGTTTACCAAACATAAAAGATACTGATGCTTGCTTCCATATCTTGCTATGTTATTAGAAGCCTTCCAACGAATCCAACTTTATGAAAATGCGCTTCATGAGATCTACGCCATTTTCGGAATCAATTAAATATCTTTGGTTTCGTTCCGGAGAAATACCTATAACCCATATGGGAATGTGATATTTTGCTTTCGATTGTGTTTCCTCTTCTATGAATCTCCGATTTTCAATTAGGTACTCGCATAATTCGAAGAAATCCAACGTAAAGAGCCTTCAAATCATTATTATTATAAAACTTTCAATTAGAAAACTGTTCATCAACGAAATTCCAAAGTAATGTTCTTTTGTGTGTCCTGACAAAAGATAAATAAAAACCTTTTCCACACATCATAAAACATTGAATAACCAATCGACAAAACAATTTCCTGCCTCGAAAACTCGCACTTCCTTCCACAGAATTAATCAGCACACAACAACAATAGCACAACGCCAACAACATAAAATATAAATAACAAAGTCTTTGACTTTTTCCCATGCAAATAAAATATTTTGAAATTTAAATGAGCAAACATATTCAAATGAAGCGTCCAATTTGGTCATTCGATGAAATAACTCAACAGAAACACTGTTTTTGGAGTGTGAGTGTGGGTATGTGTGGAAAAAGGTCATCCGTTAGATCCTTTTATTCCCTTAAAATCGTTGTCGCCGCACTTTGTCGTTCGTCGGACCGGATGCCCTGTCCCAAATCATATGTAACGAAATGACCAGTGTAACTTGTGATTTTGGACCCGAAAATCCCTAGTATAAACTGTCAACAAACCAAAACCTACTAAAAGCTGTCTTGGTCAAGAGGACTCTTTTTCTGAGTTCTGCCCATCTGAGAGTGATTTCGATTCTGAATTTACATAATATTTCACTCATGGAGCCGGAGCTGCCCTTCAAAAAAGGTCAAAGAAGATGAAGTCCTAAAATCAAAACACTAAAAGGATTTCTTCCTTGTGGAATCAACAAGTTAGACCGATCTGAGTCCGAATGGTCAATCCGACAAAGATAGTGAAGAAACCGTTTCACACTGAGTGTTGTAGTGTTGATGGAAAGGGAAAGTACGCGTGAACGGGAGCACGAACGCCTTCAATACTCCCCGTCCATCTCTTACCCGCTTCGCATATTTTGCTAAGGAAAACAAATTTTTGTGCCACATGATAAGAAAAAAGAATCACATGAAAAATAGACCTCTAAACCCTTACCTCCTGTCGTTTTTGTATTTTTTTTTTCTTTTTTTTTTTTCAAGAAGAAAAAATCAGGAAGCCACCTTAGTACTCGTATCTTGATCCTTTATCTCTGGTGGGAGGACATACGACAACGAAGTCGACGACGACAGCGACACTACCGGTAGGTATAGGTGGGTAGGTATGGGATGGGATATAGCGTTTCTACCACTTTATACATCAGCAAACAAAAGCTTCTCATAAAAATAATAATGCGGGGCCTTACCGAAGGCGGAGTATAAGCAAAAGGGCAAGCTCTACAAAAGAATATTATAACGTAGGAAAAATCATATCATTTTTATATGTATTGTGCTCTGTCCCCGTTCACGACAGAGCACAAGACCTTTTAAAGGATTATTCCTGCTATAGTCTTCGGCGACGGATATAGGTACACAAATATAATTCTGTGTGTATTCTCGCTATGAGGTACATTGGGGCAGAAGAGCCTCCAAAGTTTTCAACTTTTAAATTAGAATTACTAATTTATCTTATTACTTATGGATTTCGAACGACACAGGGAAAATGTACAAAAAAAGAACTAGAGTGATTTTTAGACATCAGAAATGCTATTTTGAAACTCTACTGCCGAATATCTGTTTTTCGCAAATAACTTTTAAACGGTAAATGGAATTGAAAATTAGTTCATACGAAAATTTTTACTAAATAAGATCGAGACAATTTTTTCTTACGACAGATAATAATTATTAAAACATACACAAAAACTGATATTTTTGTCATTATTTTAAGTTTTTTGAAACACTGATATTTCTGAATCGACCAGGAGGCGTGGGGGAAAATGTGTTAATCCTTTTTATAGACGATCGATGGCGTGATCTACCTTAAGTTTTATACTAACTAAATTTCGATAAAATTTGCAATTTGAAAGTTTTATTCGAAAGCCCGATATTTTTGGAATTTAACCTTTTATATATTTTGAAACACACCCAATTTAGCAAAGAACTTTTAAAGCACTTTTTCTTTAACTTTTAACTTTTTTCTTAACTCTTTCATTAACTAAATTTTTAGAACTATTAAGAAAAATTCGCTTCGATTTCGAAAAAAAATATAAATTTTTTTGACAATTGTTAATTTACTCCTGAACTAGTTTTGAGAAAAAAATTTACCCTGATTAAGTTCTTGTAAGGGATATTAAATGAAGATTTAAAGTTATTTCTACAAGAAATTCAATTTTTAAGGCATTTGTGTTTGATCCTTTATTTCAAAAATTAGAATTTTTGTAAAAAAAAAATCAACGAGTTGTTCAACTTTAAAAAAAAACTATTTGTATTAAAATAAATTTAACCAATTCCGTCAGAATGAAGTACAAATTTGCTAAGCCTTATTTAATAATTCAAGCTATAGCAACAAAATGTTTATTTTGGATATGATCTATGATACAATTACTGTTAACATATTATTCAAATAATTTAAAAACAAAATTCAAATTATAACAGAATGTTCTATGTGAACTGGTTATAACAACTAAATATCCAAAAACATTTAAACGAACTTTTTGAAAAATACATAAATTATGTAATTTTTAAATTAAACTAGGAAGCACAAACCCTCAGAATTCGATTGCCAACTTATTACATTAGTTTCAAAGACACAGAAAAGTGTTACTGTATTATATTAAAATTGAGACTACTGAAGAAAAAATAGATACAATATAGATCTATTTGGTTACTTGTTCACAAAAGTCAGAAAAAAGGTCACAAAAAAAACGATTTACTTTCATTTTGCTATTTAATTTTTTTACATCTGTCAGATTTATCAAAGTAATTCCTGTCACTTTTGTGTAACATTCCTTAAGTTCCCTACTTACATCTTTAGAGCTCAGTGCAAATATTTAACATTCCAGACTAGAGAAAATGTATCCAATTGTAAGATTTGAGCTTCACTCTGTTGAGCGAGGGCGATCGAGTTTAACCAAACGTATTTCAATTCAGGTCGTTTACAAAAGGGTTAAACCGTAGTTGAATCACGGTTCAACTCTGCATACCTTTTCTTTATAATGAGAGAACACTTTTTATAATCTTTATGCTCTTTTATAAATTGTACATATATCTACTTATTAATATGTAAATAATCTAATATTTTAATGTATTCCGTACATAAGTGCCTTTTCAATGGTATATAAATTACGCTTTCCGCTTTTTATAGACATGCACAAATTTGCTACAAACTTAAATTTTGTCATTTTATTATGCGATTATTTCAAGAAACAATTTAAAACTTCTAAATCGAATGTAAAAAACAGAGCATTGCGTACCGAATGTGGTAGTTTTACGTTTTATTCCATTTTGTATTGTTATTTTTATGCTTATGTTTCTCCATAGAAACTTAGTTAGAAAGTAAAATTTCAAAATTTCTGAAGAACTCAAGGAAACAGTATGCTGTACCAAGAACCACGATTTTTCCAAAGTTCTCAAGAAGAGTCGTAAGAGTAGGCAAGGAAATTGGTTCATTTGAATTATAGAAGTTGTGAAATTAATTGCTTATTAATTTCTTAAGAAAACTAGTGTAAGATTTTAGTTAAGTGAAGTTGAGGTTAAATAAGAAAATTGTGAACAAAAATGAGCAAAGAAAATGAGGAAACATTTTAAACAACCCATTATTAAGGGCTTAGCAATTTACTAGTTAGCCATTTGTTAAATTTTTAGTAATTTACTAACTCTTCGAAAATTTTAAACCTTTTCTTTCGTTTTACTAACTAGTAAATTACTAATTGCCTTTCATTAAAAATTGTGCATTTGAACACGTCCAAACAATGACAGTTCGTGAAAAAATATAAAGCTAACAAAACTAAATCTGCGGAAGGGACCTAATGATTTTGATTTGTCAGATGTCAAAGTGACAACCACAATTTATTTCTCGCAAAGAAGTGTAATGAAACTGATGAAATTGGAGTCCCACGGCATGTAATTCGGTCTTGGATTTTCAGGTTTTCAACCAAAAACTGAACTGTTGTCTTGTCAAACTTATTCCTGGAGTAAAATTCTCCATCATCCAGTCTTCAAAAGGATTTGCTGGGGTGTTTACGGGATATTATTAAAAATAATATGCCATTTATAAGTTCACTAAACGTCCACAGAGGTTCAGTTAGTATTTTAATAAGTGATTCGACTTTTAGTTAAATTTTAAAGCCATTTTGGGTGGCCTTAAAAGAACCTTTAAATTATCATATTATTATTATACTACTACCTACCTTTGTGATGCAGGTGGGGGTGAGAGCGTGCTTGGTAGTTTAAAGCATGTCCGGTGCTCTGTGAACTCTGCTGGAATTGCTACGGATGCAAAACCATGCACTAACGTGTATTGGTGCTGAAGTTGTAATGCTGGTTTGTAGTTCTAATGGGCTCGTCCACTGATTTATCGGTGGCCCGGTAACTGAACTAACTAGATAGGAACAGTCTGGACGGTGTCCTTAAAGTAGGAATCCGCTAAAGAGTGTGTAACAACTAACTAGAGGGGTGCACACTTTTAGTTGTTGGTTTCTATCTTGACTAATAGCTGGATGTGTGTATCTGGGGTTGACAGGCCCTGAGTTTTGCAGGAACTCATCTGTAAGTGACCTCACGTTTGCGAAGCTCGACCGGAAGTTATATTCTGGCACCACGGGAGATAGTACCCAGAGGTTTGGGCTCTACTGTTCTATCTTCGGATAGTGAGGATGCAGCTGTCGCGTGCGTGCAATCATTCTTCTTACTATCTATGAGGTAGACCCCCTTGTGGGAGTATGGTGGTGGCGTGGTTTATTCCGAATGCGGAGACACATGGTTTCCAGGCGTGCCTGGATTCAAGAGGTGCTAGATAGACCTCGCCTCCAAGCAAGAGGTGTGCACATGCCTGCAACATGTCACAACTTTGCGACTGAGATGGCTTCGGCTATGTCAGGGTTAATGGTCAGGACCCGATCTGACTCCGATGAAGGTAGGCCTTCCGTGGAATTGAGCCTTAATAGGCAGGTGTCCACGTTAAACACAAGACAGTTCTACCTTTGTGATGGCATACGTCTACTATATATATAATATGGCAGCTATGCCACTTGTTGCTGACTAATTAGTGCAATTATTTGTTTTAAATGACTCCCACTATCATCTTCAAATTATGACTTTGACCAAAAATTAAAAAAATACTAAAAATCAAGCAACTAGCCTTTTATGACGATATTATAGACTTGATATTTGTTGGTCTGTCCTTTAAAATATTTATGTCTATTATTTACAAACAAATTTAGCAACAAATTTCGTTTTAAAAATTTTATGACGAATCGAGGTGACAAACAATACATACAACAATTGAAAAATCCGGAACGATTGCGTTGACATGAATGTAAGAATACTACACAATATTACCCACATTATGCCCCTGACACACATCTAGTATAGATACCATGGTATGAATACCATAGTACTATCAATACCATGCTACGTGACACACTACAGAACGTAGCATAGTTTGACAGCCAGTCATATTCTGACAAACACAAATTTTCAATTTTTCAAATGAAGATACATATTTAAAATTTGTATGAATCTTTTCAGCTTAATCACTTTAAATAATAATAAATTTCCGCTTAAACCGTCGATATTTTCCCTACAAATATTGAAAATCTTGGCGATTTGGTCACTGACAAGAACTTTCCGTTTATGAAATTCGTTTCCATTTTGAAATTACAAATTAGAAAAAATTAAAAAATCATAATAAACATCAATATGACACTGAGTTTTAGTAAATCTATTATTCACTTGAGAAAAATGGAGCTGGTGTGTAGTATAGATACCACGCTCATACTATTTTGCTCGGCTGGTATTACCGTAGTATACCCTGATAGACATGTGGTTCATTTGTATACTATGGTGTATATACTAGATGTGTGCCACAGGAATAGCTGACATTGAAATTGGCTCGTTCATTACCGTAGTTAGTTCTGTGCCTAGGCTGAAAAAGAAGGTGTTCTTCCCTCAACGGTCCCGATGGAGCATAGATAAAAATTATGGAGAGTTAGTTAGGACAATTAACGTGGTAGCACAAAATATCACGCACAAAGACTATATCATGAATAGTTCTTCTAGATTTAGGTATCTGCAAGTCCAAAAGATTTTGCCTGGCTAGTTTGGACAGAAATTCCAATGCATTTTATGAAAAACGAACCTTGTAAAGCGATTCTGGACGATTTGAATTCTATCAGAGAAAAGATATTGGTGAGGGTTCCAGATAACATCCGCGTATTCAAGAATAGATCTAACTAAAGTAATATAAAGCGCAACATGGGTGTACGGATCAGAAAATTCTATAGAATTTCTTTTTATAAATCCTAACATTGAATTAGCTTTAGCAAACATTAGCATCAACGTGAGGGGCAAATGAAAACTTGGAATCGAAAGTTACTCCTAAATCTTTCCCTTTTGCAGTTCTCTGAAGAAGATTGCAATATAGAGAATATGGATATTCGTACACAAAGTGGTTCCTGGAGATAGAAATAACGAAACATTTTTTAATGTTGAGGCTCAGGTAGTTTAGTTTACACCAGCAGGACAAGTTATCCAAGTCCATTTGAAGTTTAAGGCAGTCACTATTGCTTGTTACTTTCAAACATAATTTGAGGTCATCAGCATATACAAGACATTGGCTAAAATTGATATGGTTGACAATGTCAACAATAAATATGATAAACAGCAATGGACTGAGGTGGCCGCCCTGTGAAACACCAGAAGAACAACTAATAGGTCGTGAAGTATGTTCCATTGATGAATAATTGCAAGGCGCTATATTTCGCTTTAAAGACTGAAGCCATCTTTCAGTTATGGAAGCATTCACTTCTACACGATTATTAATGCCCCATATGACAATACTGTTCAAATCAAAGTTTGATGAGCTCAACGTATTCTGTAATTGGAACTCGATATTCAAATAAAAGGGAAGTAAGTCAGGAAAAGAATATTAAAAACTAAGGGTGCTCAGCGAAGCAGTTCAATGGATTAGCAGTTTCAGACAGGAGATCATTTATAAAAATAAGAAAAAGAGTTGGAGACAATACGGAGCCTTGGCTCACACCACCTATTCTATTAATTTCAGACTTGAAACCACCCAAATCAACTTGTATTGAACGATCAGAAAGGTAATTGCTAACCCAGCAAAGAAGTAACCCGTTGATTGCAAAATCATGAATTTTCGATGAGAGAGCTTGATGCCAAACTCTATCAAATGCTTTAGAAATATTAAACGCAACAAATTAAGTTTTTGTAAAGCGATCCATTCTTCTTTTCGGTGAGAGAAGTCATTAAATCACTAGTGGATATGTTGCAACGATAGCCACGGCTTTAAAACCTATGTACTCATAGATGCACGATTTTTGACAGAGTATAAGTTTGCCTGCCCCACTATATGATAGGGGAAAGAAACACACAGAAGGGCAGGAAAGAAGAAAACACTACTATCTAAATTGTTGTTGCAGAGGCTTACGGTGATGATAATAGCCAGGAAATACAAAGGAACGAAATACAACAACAAGAAATAATAAAAAGGGAAAAATTAATCTGATGTGTCAGTATTAAGCGAAAGGAAGCTATCGAGCAAGCGAATTGATTGTAGAGTGGCAATCAGGGCATTGCTTGGCCCGTAACTATGCGCTGAGTTTCCTCCATCAAATTGTCATTTCTCACCCCTCCCACACCCATCACCTGTTCCCTTAAAGGAACAACGACAAACTTAATTATACTGGAGATAAACTGGGAATATGGATTAAAGTTGCCAAACAGATTGTGTCATATCCGGAACTGCCAGCAGCGAAGAGCTCTACTGTATACACAAAACCAAACTCTGCCATATTACTGCTCGCTCCATCTCTTTCTCTTTTTTCAACAATGTTTTGAAATCCAATTAATTTCTTTCATGACACCTCATTTATGGCGGGCTGATGATGACGCCGATAATAGTACAAGAGTATCCTTCACATTACCATATTCTATTAGCGCGATTTATAGTAGTAGTTGGCTTGATGGCATCGCGACGGTGGTGCTGTCGGACGGCGGGCGGCGCACGGTGGTGATGCACAAGCTCTGGAACTGAATGGGCATCTTCTTTACAATTCACTACTTGTTGGTGTGAAGACGAGCCACAAGAGTTCTTGAGAACTTTTCCATCATTATATCCGGGTGGTTTTCTTTTTGGACTTTTTCTTTCTTATTTTTCATTTCTTTGTTGACTGCCTGGATTTAAGTACGAACCTTCACTATAGGTACTTTACCTTTCTTTTTTTTTGGCAATACCTTCTCCTTGTTATGGAGAAGGAAGTTCCGCTTTTACGGGGACCCTTTCTCATTACCCAGGTGAAGTATTTTCTTTGGTACTTTCCGTAAGGAAAACACAAATAATTTGCCAGGTATATTGAGGTGACCAGCATACGAGCATCAAGCAGACCCCTCTTTACCACTGGGCCCACTGGGCCCAGGCCCAGGGCCCCGCAATCACCAGGGGCCCCCAAATTGTTGAAACATCACTTAACCTCTATTGGTCTATTTTCAAGAAATAAAATATTTCGATACAATTTTAGAGGCATAAAGAATGATCAGAATTCGTACTTTCGTTGCTGAACAACAACCTTTGCTGAACATTTTAAATCACATTCCCTGCGGAATTATATTCAAATTAAAACAGAAATATGAAGCACCTATAAACAATGCTCCGCTGTGAATAACTATCGACTGAAAAGGTAAAGTATCTTAAGTCGACTTAAGATATTTCGCGTTTTTTATTGAACCTTTGTGCCATTCTAAAGGACTACAGTTCTATCTTATCGGCATCCCTATACCTCACTCCTTTGCTTCTTTGTTCAGTTCTTTTTTCATTTAGTGTTTCAGGCAGTGTTGTTTCATACGCGATTGAAAAGTTATTACTAATAAAACAAATCTACATACAACAAAGAAGAGTTGAAATGCACTATTGGATCGCACGAACTTTATTTATTTATTCGTCTATAAGTACAAACTACTTTCTTAGACATATCGCTCTAATGATAAAAATAAAAAGAAAAGAAACTATAATGTTGAAAAAACTTATTAATTAACATAATACTTATAATGATATTTACAATCAATTTAATTAACTATAATATGATTTATAACTTTTTTTTTAAATACGTGTTTTGGAACTTCAAGTTCGATTATATCTTCATATTTATTAAAAAGTAGACAAGCTTTTGTAATAGGCTCATTAAGTCCATAATTAGTCGAGTGTTGTGCTGTGAAGAAAAAATGATTAACCCTCAAACAACGAGCTGGAGTATGTCTTATAAATAGCTCACTTAGTTTAGTACAATCAATATGACCAATTAAGACGTCTCTTGCAAGTGAAATCAAGAAATAAATTCTCCTATTCTCAAGAGGTTTTATGTCTATCAACGCACACCGAGATTTATATGACGGTAAGGGTAGGGTCCAATGAAGTTTCTTAAGCGAATATTTCGTGAACCTTTTTTGGATCCTTTCGATTCTATTGGAAGCGTTTTTGTAGTAGGGAGACCAAACTACACAACAATATTCTAAAATAGGTCGAACAAAACTGATGAAAAGAGACTTTATTGTATAAGCACATTTGAATTCGCTAGAATTTCTAAACAGAAATCCAAGCATAGAATTACCTCTAGAAACGATGTAATCTACATGCATTCCAAAATCCAATTTGGAATCAAATATGACTCCCAAATTTTTATGATTAGAAACTCTTTGCAGGACACTCGCAGATAAACTATAATCAAAGATAATAGGATTGAAAGATCTGGTAAACGTAAGAACACAGCATTTTTTGATATTCACTCCGAAATCATTTAAAAGGCACCATTTGGAAAGTTGTTTTAAATCATCTTGGAGCTGTTTACAGTCAGAGATGGAACTTATGAGCCTGTATATCTTAACGTCATCAGCAAAAATCAAACATTGTGAATCTAAAATAAATTTCGGCAAGTCGTTTACAAAAAGTAAAAACAAAAGAGGACCCAGGTGACTACCTTGGGGAACTCCTGAGTAATTTGAAATTGGCACTGATTTCATGGAACCGATTTTAATGATCTGAATTCTATTAAGCAGATAGCTCTTAATCCAATCGAACATCTGAGAATGAAAACCAAGAATTTTAAGTTTATTCAGTAATAATTCATGGTTAACTTTATCAAATGCCTTTGAAAAGTCAGTATAAATGACATCAACTTGGTTTCTTTTTTCAATTGCGGTTACACAAAAATTAGTAAACAAAGTAAGGTTTGTAGCAGTGGATTTTCCACTAACAAATCCATGTTGAGAGGGTGAGATATGGTTTTTAACTGAATCATACATTTTAGTTTTTACCAAGGATTCGAAAACTTTAGGGATCAATTGAAGCTTTGCAATCGGCCTATAGTTTTCAATTGCTTGTTTAGATCCTGATTTATGAATGGGCGTAATGTATGAGCTCTTCCAAAAATCTAGAAAAACACCGTTGCTGAGCGATAAATTGAAAATTTTTTGAAGCGGTTTTGATAAGTTAAATCTGCAGTTTTTTAAAAATATTGCAGGTATGTTATCAGGAGGTAGGCTCAAGTTATTGTCTAAATTGGCAAGTGCAGCAAGAATTTCATCTTCTGATAATGACATCATTCCAATATCAGTAATAGATGTGATATCATAGTTTATCTCAGAATGAACTGGATTGCTTAAGAAATTGGATTGAAAGAACGATGCAAATAAATTACAAATCTCTTTAAGATCACTGCTCCCAACACCATTATAACACATTATAACTTGCTCTTATGTAAAAGTGCTTTGCAATTTAAAATACATTTTATAAATATAAAACATGGATCTAATGAGATAAAAATGTTCAAATGTATGAAATTGCCTTCTGATTTCCAGAAAACTAAAGCAACCAAAGCTCAAAAATCGTTTTATTATTAAAAGAATTTTTTATACAAGAAATTTCTTAAAAATTTTAAGTAATTACATAGTAGTATTGGTGCAAAATTCTAAAAAGACTAGCGCAAAATTTTAAACAGCCTGTTATTATTAATTTCTTAGTATGATACTACTTAAAAATTTGCTAACTTTAAAGAAGCTTATTAACTCATTCATAATTTTAAACATTTTCTAACTAGTATCGTACTAAGCCAATTTTCTTAGTAAATTGCTTCTTAACATACCTAAAACAATGACAGTTCACACAAAAAACTAAGTAAACAGACCTTTTGTGGCGTTTCTAAAAGCACGATACTTTTACGAGGATTTTAACTTTAATAAAAGGGTAGAGAAAGTATGATGCTTAAGTTCGAATAAAATTTGCTAAATCGTTGATTTAACTTAGTTTCATATTAAAACAGCTTTAACATCGTACTAATTCAATTAAAATCTTGAGTCATTAATTTTAGGAAATAATTTCAAAAAATAATCGTTCACAAATTTTGAAGATATATTGATTTTCCAATAAATCCAATTAATATTTTTGGGAATGTTCTTATATACAATATTATTTCAAACTTCGGGGGCGAAAATAAAAAAAAAAACGGGCAGGTACCGTTAATAACATGTTATTCAAAAATTTGTCTGAACCAAAATATAGTTCATGCTCATAATAGCCCACTTAATTTTTATTTTATCAATATCGTTAGAGCCTTTTTCGAAATAAATGAGATCTTACACTACGGGTGTGGTACAGTTAGTTTTGGAGGTGAAAACAATTTTCAATTTCTCTAGGGAATCACCAAAGGCCCTCGAGTCCCTTAGGTCCTTAAGTTTAAGTTTTTTCCAATGAATTTAGTTTTTTTTTAAATAATTTAATAATAAATATCTAATAAAAAATAGTTAAATAAATCTAAACCTGTTCTTTTTGTAATAATTTTTTTCTGTGAACCAAATGTGATTTTATAATTTTTTTTTAAGAAATTCAAGTCTTTGTTATTTTTATTTTTTTATTATTAAAGCTCTATAGAACAAATGTGATTTTTTTATATTAAGTACTTAAATAAAAACCAGAAAATGTCATCTTAAATCTCTTTTTGTTCCACTTTTGCACACGCAACTCATCTTAAATGGACATAAGAATTAAAAACACCCTTAGAAAACGCGAGGCAAAATATCTTATCTCAACTTAAGATCTTGGAAATTAATATAAAATTCAGTTTAAAGAAAAACCAAACTATCTTAAGTCATATTTTTCCTTATAACGGCCGAAATATTAAAAATATCTTTTTGACATTAATTTCAAAAAAATATCATAAAATTTTACAATTTACTTATATCCAGCAGGAAGCAGAAAAAGGACAGTATGAATGAAGTTCCATTAGATGATTATCAATCAGACAAATAATTATCCTAAATTACTCATTACTTGCACCGTTTTCGTCATTTTCAATAGTAGTATTTTTTAATTAGATACAAAATTTTTAACTCAACAGGACCACAATAGATCGTGGAAGAGGCCTATCGGGGAAACCACGTTAAAAAAAAACGTGCCAAACTACCTCACGGGTGGCGCGAAAACGTGTGCATATTATGAAGAACACAACTTTTTCAACTTTTTGCATAGCTGTTTTCCCAAAACTTGCCGTTTAGCTGAAAAATGCAAAAAAAACAATTTTTGCAACATTTGACCTTGAATAAATGTTTTTCCACACGTCGCCGTCGGATCGATCGGGGCTTTCGACAAATTATTTGTAATAGTGTTCTCAACATTCATGCCAATTTTCAGCTTTGTGCGAGTTAATGTAACCTTACCCCTATTTTTGAAGCTGATTTGACGGGGCTAGTAAATAGTTTTTGTTTTTGTGCATTCAATGAGATAGATGAAAGATTACGCTTCTCACTATTTGTTCTATAAGTCAATAGTAGAGAAAATGATAAGCGTATGTTTTCGCGCATGCGGAATTTTCAGATATACTCTGGTAGTGTTAGTGTGCGACTTTGCTCATTTGATTTTTTTATCATCGTTCTGTGTCAAGTTTGTAATGTACATATTTTCAATTTGTGTTTTTTTAGTTAAAATGTTCCGTTTTGATCATCTTTCTGTGTAAAGTTTGCGTGTTTCATTTGTGTTCTTGAAGTGCATAAAAATATACTATATTAAATCAAAATACATATGTCTAAGCGATCATACAAAAGTTGATCCGAAAAAGGGAAAAAATGCTGCAATAATTATTTATCTTTTTAATGAATTAAAAAAATATTATTTATTTAAAAAATTAAAAGAATAAATATTAATTCAAAGTTATGTGATTTTTTCTGTATACCTTTATTACACAACATAACATTTTTATATAATCATACAGGGGCCCCATTTTCGTAAAGTGCCCAGGGCCTATAAAAGGGTAAAGACGGCCTTGGCATCAAGCGCATCTGCTTCAGAACATTTTCACTTCCTTAGACGTTAATATTGTTAGAAATGTTTCCTGTATACGTGACATTTTTTTTATTCTATAATATGTCCTTAAGTGGTCAATATTAAATATTTAATTTAATCAATATACACGCGAAACGTTGCAGCTTTATTGATTATATTTAATATTTAATAATGACCTGAAGCCCACTTAAGGACATATATATTTTTTTTTGTTTTTTTTTTGTTTTTATAATTTACGCGCACTAAAGGGATTATGACTACCCTTAAAATGTTTTAGCACAGTGCGAGCGTTTTAGGAAATTGGGAGAGGATTTAAGAGGAGATACCGATGCACATTGGTTTTGAATGTCTGAATATTACAATGGGAGGGAAACATAGAGTCGGGTAAAGCATTTCACATTCGTGTGGTGCGGCTGAAGAAAGAATCTCTGAATTGAACTGTACGTCCGAAATTGGGCTCAAGGGTAAACTGATGGGCATTCCTTGAAGCGCGTGTATTACGGTTAAATAGTTTAAGGGGAGGAATGCAGCTGGCTATTTCACTAGAACAGTGTTTATAAAAATACCGCTAAAATAGTGAAAGACAAGAAACATTGCGACGGTGCTCGAGAGTTTTAAATGTTTCTGTTATATTTGTATCACCTATCATTTTTCGAGCTCTTTTTTGAATTCTATCTAAGAGACTCAAGTGAGTTATTGGAGCACCTGCCCAAATATGGGAATTATACTCGAGCTTTGGAAGAATATAGGCCTTATAGATGACAGCCAGATCAGAAGGGGTAAAAAATTTCTTGCAACGTCGAAGGAAACTTAAGCACTTAGCAGCGTTTTTGGCGACGTCGAATATATGGTCATTCCACACAAAGTGGTCTGTGATACACATACCGAGAACTGAGAGCTGTTTGGTTTCCTCAATGCAAGTGCCACTCATGAATAGCGGAATAGGGGGTGGGTTCTGCTTTAACGACAGGAGACAGCATTGAGTTTTTGAAGCATTAAATTCTACACGGTTTTTCATTCCCCATTTGACAATGCTATCAAGATCAGAATTTAATGAGCTTATCATACGCTGCCGTTCTAGATTCACATCCGAAGAACAAGGACATGTATCTGGAAACGAATATGAGAAGCTGAGGGTACTGTCATCAGCAAAACAATTTAATGGATTAGAAGTTTCAGACAAAAGATCGTTGATGAATATCAGAAAGAGAGTCGGAGACAAAACGGAGCCCTGTGGCACACCAGCATTTATTTTATGGACTTAAGATTTAAAACCGTCCAATACAACTTTCATTGAGCGGTTTGAAAGGTAGTGTCTAATCCATCAAACAAGAGATTCATCAATACCAAATGCACGCATTTTCGATAAAAGAGCTTGATGCCAAACTCTATCAAATGCTTTTGAAATATCCAGTGCAATAATCTTACTTTCTCCAAAACGATGTAAAGATTTGTGCCACTGTTCGGTGAGATATACCATCAAATCACCAGTGGACCTATTGCTACGAAAGCCATACTGCCGGTCATTAAGAAGCTTTCGTTCTTCAAGATATTTCTTGAGCTGATAGTTTATCAGCGTTTCCATGACCTTAGAAAGAAGGGATGTAAGTGCAATTGGACGATAGTTGGAGGGGGAAGAAGATTCGCCTTTTTTAGGGATAATATTGTTTCGTTAATACAGAGAATATTGGCTCACATAGTGCTGCTTAGAAGTTATTAAAGAGTGTTTTTGTTCTTTTTGACCCCTAGTTTGACTATAAGTGCCGTGATCGCTGAAAAGGCGATGCATTGGTGGACCAGTTCGCGCACGCTCTATATTAACACACTTCTGAGAAGTAAACAGAAGGAGCTCAGAGAGCCCAGGGTCAAGGAATTAGAGAGACCTCATACCAGGAATGAATTTTTGGAAGCTTTACCAGACGCTAAAACGAAACTGTCAATATTACAAGAGCCAGGCCAAAATCTTCAAGAATGCTCAAGAAAAGGTTTCAGTAGTGTACAGGTATTGAAGAATCCAATTCCATTGTAAAATAGAATGTACCATTGAACTTTGATGATGTACATCATTAGTGCCGTCTTTCCGACTTATGTTACATATCTAAACTTAAGATTCGTAAAGAAGCTGGTTGCCTTGCCAATTGTGTTCAAGCTGTTCAAAACGGGTACACCAGATGGATCATCAGCATTTATCTCGTCTTCTAATCTCGTCCTTTTGTAAATGATGACCAACGAGAACTCACGCTGCTCCGCATCGAGGCCAGAAAAAAAGAAAGGAGATATGTAAGCCGAGGAGCTTGCATATGACTTATTTTTTTACCATTTTTTAAAAAATAGCCAAAGTTCAAACAATTACCCGTATACCGTCGATATTGACATAATCGAAAAAACAAAGCGTAATGTCAATGGCACTTTTGTGAGTACTGAGACGGATTAGGTGGAAATGGTTTCACTGGTCAATAAGTGAAAACCTACGATTAAGTATGCTGTAATTAAGAAAGGACACACAATACCGATGTCTTGGACAGAACTTTAAGTTATTTTTGCATTTAAGTTAAGAACTTTATCTACCTGAGCTCCGCTATAAACTCAGAAAACGGTACCAACACTGAGACTAAATGACTAAATGAAGAATAACTCTACCCAATCGCTACTTCATTTCGACTAAGAAGGCAGTCCAGAAGAAAAGCTATTTCTCTAGTAACTAAAGTGTCCCCTAATAATTCCAGTCCTGTTATATCATGCAAAGGCATGGATCTTGACAAAGGTTATTGAGAACGTTTCAGGTGGCTTTGAAAGGAAAACACATTTCTGGTGAGTTTAAATCATCTGCATAGATAATGAATGGGAAGAGAACACTTACTTCCTAAAAAAGTTAAAATTACAACAATTTAGGTGGCTAGGCCATGCAGATAGATTGGACACAAAAGTTCTCAACCGAGAAGTCTTGTAGTCCAACTCATAGTACAAGAAGGCGCGGATGGTACACTCAAGTGAAAGTGGAATCAACCAACTTTGCATAAGAAACTAGATAAGTACAGCTACCTAAAACAAGCTTGTTGATTGAAACCTGGTCCACAAACCACTTTACTACAATAATTATATTCAGTGGCTAGGCCCATTTTTGGATGAGTGTGTATCTCAACAAACAAAATTGATGAATTATAAGCCGATGTCAATTAAGTGACAATTGATCCGAAGAAAGTTACTTGATGGTGTTGATTGTTAGCGCGAAGGTATCATCGGTCCGTACTTCTTCAAAATCGACGATGACCTTGTCATCACCATCAACGGAGAGCACTACTGATCGATAATTACTAATTTCTTTTAGACCAAATTGGATGATACGGGTGTAGACGACATTTCTTTTCCCAAAGGACCACGTTACATGTCGAAGATCGAAAACTTCTTAATGACCGGCAATACGGCTTTCGCAGCAATCGTTCCACTGGTGATCTGATGGCATATCTCACCGAAGAGTGGAACAGATCTTTACATTGTTTTGAAGAAAGTAAGATTATTGCGCTTGATATTTTTAAGGCATTTGATAGAGTTTGGCACCAGGCTTTCTTATCGAAAATGCGTGCGCTTGGCATCAACGAAAATCTTATTCGTTGCATTAGAAATTACCTTCTAGATCGTTCAATACATGTTGTATTGGACGGTTTTATGTCTAATTTTCAAAAAAAAATGCTGGTGTTCCCCAGGGCTCCGTTTTGTCTCCTACTATCTTCCTCATTTTTATAAACGATCTCTTGTCTGAAACTTCTATTCACTTCATTGTTTTGCCGACGACTCTACTCTCAGCTTTTCGTACTCGTTCCCAAATTCACGTCCATCTCCTTCGGAAGTGGAATTGCAACGGTATCGTATGATAAGCTCATTAAACTGCGATCTTTACAGCATTGTTAAATGGGGTAAAAAAAACCGTGTGGAGTTTAATGCTTCGAAAACTCAATGCTGTCTATTGTCGTTGAAGCAAAATGTTCCTCTTATGCCACTGTCGCTGAATGGAACTTGCATCGAAGAAACCGAAAAGCTCTCAGTACTCGGTATGTGTGTCAACGACGATCTTCGTTGCTGCTTAATGCTTAGGATTTCCATATCGATGTAAGAAATTTTTCACCCCTTCTGATCTGGCTACCATTTATAAGGCGTTTACGTCCAAAACTCGAGTATAACTCACACCATTGGGCAGGCGCTGCACAATCTTCTCTCCATTTATTGGATAGAATTCAGAACAAAGTGTTAAAATTGATTGGAAACACAGCTATCATGGATTCATTCCCATCACTTGAACACAGTCGGAATGTTTGATGTATTTCCTTGTTTTATCGCTTCTTTCAAAAGCAATGCTCACTCGAAGTAGCCAGTTGCATTCCTCCCCTTTATCAATTCACCCGTGAGACCCGCTTCGCTAGGAATGCTCATCAGTTCACCCTTGAGCCTAACTTTGGTCGTACCGTCAAATATAGAGATTCATTTTTTAGACGCACAACACGATTATGGAATAACTTATCCGGGACAGTTTTCCCTTGCCATTTCAATTTGCAAACATACAAAACCAATGTTCATCGACACCTCCTTTCTCTACCCTCCTCATTTCCCCCTCGCCCGTGCTGTGTTTAAAACATTATAAGGGTCTCGCAACATACCCTTGATCGCGAGTGAATTATAAAAAAAAAGCTGATGTCACAATGGAGATTCGACACGGGCAATTTAAGAGCATGATTATCTTCTGAAAATTGAACCTCTTATATGTGTATGTACGTGCCAGTCATTTTAATTCGTAATAAAAAAGAATTCGAGATTTCAATCCAGCCGTACACTACGGATTTCTTGAAGGATGAAGGAACGATAGTGACTTGTAGTACGGCTTTCACAGCAACAGGTTTACTGGTGATCTGATGCTATATATCACCGAGACTTACCAGTAGCACAAATCTTTAAATGGTTTTTGAGAAAGTAAGATTTTTGGAATTAATATTTCAATAGCATTTGTTAGAGTTCGTCCCCAAGATCTACTATTAATAACCAATTCATTTGGTAGAGCTTAACCATCCCTTTATTGGATTAGAAATAACTTTTACGATCGCTCAATACAAGCCGTATTGGATGGTTTTAAATCTAATATTCATAAAATAAATCTTGGTAGGTATACCTCAGGACTCCATATTGCCTCAGACACTCTTTCTCATACTAACCAATGATCATAGCTGGGCATTAACTCGTTAATCCGTTAATCGTTAATTAACGAAGTTAACATTTTGATTAACGGATTAACTTTTAAGTTAACTTTTAAAAATGTTAACGGACACGTTAAATCCGTTAATCCACGTTAAGTCCGTTAATCGTTAATCCAATGCCTACTATTTACCGCGCGGCGCGAAAAACAGGTTCAGACAAGTATGAGACATGTGCCGCGCGGTGCGTTCCGCGGTTGAAACAAAACCAGCTAAGTACGTATTATATTAGATATATAAAATTGTTCGATTTTCACAGAAAAAAAGTTTTTCAGGTTGATCAACTGCGTTTTCGATATTGTTGTTTAACCAGTTGATGAACGAGTTGATACCTTCGTACACTTAACCAAGGAACCAAGGATCACTCGTTCGGGAACACGTTGAACGCACCACGATAAACAAAAAACTCAAACGTCAAACCTGAAATAATTTTGACTTCAGTTCGGTACATACATTTATTGTCGACGTACGCCTTCGCTTTAAAATATTCTTAAATTTGTTCCGTATGAGTATGATTTCCTCTAAGAAAAAAAAAAGTGGCTGCCGCATTAATAATATTAGAAAATGAACTACAAAGGAAGAAAAAACAGCCAAGACGATTCTGGGTAGATGATTTTTCTTGCGTCGCGAAGAAAATTGCTTTTTCAATGAAATATATGAGAAATTAAACCGGTGCTTAGAGAAAAAAAATATAAAAAATGCAATTTTTATCACATGTTAACGGATTAACGATTAACGTTAACTTGCGTTAATTCTTCCGAAATTTAACGCTTTAACGTTTAACGAAGCTAACTTTTTCAGTAGCGGATTAACGATTAACGAAGTTAACTTTTTGATTAACGGTGCCCAGCTATGCCAATGATCTCATGTCTGAAATTTCTAATCCGTTCAATTATTTCGACAGTACTCTCAGTATTTTTTATTCATTTTTATATTCAAATCCTTAAGATTTCTTAAGATGTGAAACTTGAATTTCAGCGTATGATCAACTCATTTAATCCTCATCTTGCCAGCATTGTCCACCTTTACGTAAAGAATTTAATGCTTCAAAAACTCTATGATGTTCCCTGTTGTCGAATTGCAATCCACTTTTCATTCTATTCAGTGAGCGGCATTTGTATTATATTTATTTTAGTTTAAAATATAATAATAAATATAATATTAATAATTCAATATTCTACTAAGAGATTGATCATTTTTTAAAATGAATTTTTAAACTGTAAACCGCTTAAAATATTTTAGGCCAGTCCATACAACTTTGCTCTGAAGTGAAGGTCCGATCTTGATGATTTTTAAGTTTGCTTTTCTCAAAATGAAAATATTTTTAAGATTACAATAAAAATGTTATTAACAAAAATAATTTTGCTAACAGCAGACTTTCGCTATAGAAATCCTGGAAGCTTGAACTCAGAACTATTAATTTTTTTTTGATTCTTAACACTATTCTGTTTGTATTGAAATAAAAACTTAAAAACATTTGGGTCACTTTTTTTTTGGGAAAACGGTCACTCTAAGACAGATACTTTTAACCAAAATGCCTGCCAACCGGAACAAGAGCTGGATGGCTAGCTGAAAGATGCTTTGGGAGGGTGGATACTGGATATACCCACCAAACTCAGAATAAAGGATTTCTTTCTTTCTTTATTTCATTCTTTCTTCGTTTTTTTTGGCCAAGGTGCTTCCAACGAACGGGGCCTGAGTACACAAAGATATCCTCTTTTTGTCCCCTTTCATAAGCAATGTGATTCATTCATTCCCCGTAAACCGAACCCGTCGCCGCCGCCTCCACCCCCGGGCTCTAAAGACGTGTAATAATTTAAAGGAAAGTTTCTGTACCTTTAAAAGGAAAGTATCTCACTTGCCAAACTTTCCACCTTCCAGTCAGCTTAGTGCGTTCGGTTCTTAAGTTGCCGTTCGTCGTTTCGATTGAATCATTTGCTCAAATTTCGATGTAATAAAGAAAATTTCTACACTTTTCCCGGGGGAGGCTGCTGAGCTGGCCGTAAAAGTTTCTCTTTTGTGCAAACGGTATCTATGCAAATTGGGGCCCTGCCAAGTTATTGATGGGTCTCACATACGGGAATTGAAATAAAGGCCTTTTGTCTTGAGATAGCCCCATGCTATGATTCTTCAAAGTTTAATCTCTATAAGCGTGGCTATAGGTGATTATGATTTTGATTCGAGCGAGATCTTCGACCCTTGTGTGATACTTTTATTGGAGTTAGGTTCATTGGTGCTGCAGCAACAATTGCTCGTTTTTATTGGGTTTCCGATCAATTTTTTTTTTTTGTTTTTAAAGAAGTAAGTTTTTCCCTTTCTTGGAATTGGATTTGTGGTGGTGGCTCTTTTGGTTTGATCCTATTGCCTCTCTGAAGTGTAAAAAGGATTACGAACACAAATAATATCGAGGGAAATGTAAATTGCTGATTGTTAAGTCTTTGAATAGGATTAGGTGGCGCACAAAGAAGATCTGCGTTTGGTATTCCGAGGATAATTTCTGATTTTCACGCTTATTTTGGGGTTGAAATTATGTTTCTTTTTTGTATGGAGGAAGCTAACTTTGAGGTAGGTTTGCATACATAATTCGTTGCGCTTTTATGGCGTTTTTTGTGTTGTAGGTTGGAGTTAGCTGATTAGGTACATTGTGAGGTTTCAGGTATAGCTTGTTAACTTTTCACGAATCCATCCCTCGGGGGAAGCTTTGTTCAGGTATTAAAGTTCGAAATTGAATGATTGATGTGAGATGCGTAAGTAAAGACGAATCCGTATAAAATCTATTCTAGATCTTTATCGCGAAGTATTTTCTTATTAGTGAAACCAAAACCTTCAGGCATTCGTTTATATGATGGGTAGGCGATATTACCTGCTGGTACCGCTGGGTTATTCACGCCCTAATTTTAATAGTAAAATGCCATTTTTATTTATTTACAAATTTTTCATAGATATGATAGTAATAGTTCGCCACTTGGCCTTCCTCTAAGAAAACCGTCACAGGGATACTTTCAGGGATACTTTTGTTTCTAAGTACCATTATCTCAAAAGAGTTTTTGGTAACACTTACCTCTCATACTTATAAAATTCTATCAATATTCATCTGATAGTTTCGGAATGATTTTAGCGGCGAATGCCATCATTTTTTTTTTGCGTCAATGCTCCGGTCAATTTAGGTTTTTAACTGATGCTGATAATTTTGGCTATTTTTACCGAACCGATAAAATATCAATTTTCTGTCTTTGCGTCGACGATACATTGAGCTTGAAAATCGTTCTAAAATAATTCCTAAGAGCAGTACTTGTTCAATTGTTTACCCTTTTTCAAGTACAAACATTCTGGCCTCAGGTCCATAATAAAACAATATAAATTATGACTCTGGATATGGTTGAAGTTATATTGGACAAGCGAAGGGGCGATAAGTTTAAAGCATACCACTTTCTTTTTAAAGAAGAGCCCACATTTCGTCTTGCAGTTAGACATTTCGTTTTGAAGTAGTTGGAAATATCATGGAAGACATTTTATTTTACAAAGTACTTCCAGCGAACACTATTGAACAGAACAGTGGTACAAACATTATGTTTTCAGAAAACCAGCAAGTACTGTTGCAAATGATGTTCCTATAAATCATGTGAACTTTATAAAAGGAAAAGCTTCACGAATTCGGTTGTTTAGAATCATTCGTGAAGACATCAGTTCGCTCCATGAAAATCCCCGTTATCTGACTGTTGTCAAATGGTTATCCAAAAGACATATAATCTCACAGCAAACCTTAAACCCAAGAACCAATTTTTCATGGCTTATCGACCTATCTTATAAACTGTTTCAGTGACCAATTTTATGTGAAACAGTGTAGGGAAAAGTAAGCAGACCAAAATTTTAATACATAATTTTTTTGTTACAAAATAAAATAGAATAGATACATAATACGACTTTTGAAATAAATTAAATTATTAAATAAATGAAATAAGTGGATCCGATGGTATATCCAGAATATTAACTAAATCGTCATATTGATGTTTCCGTGAAACCATGCAGGTATTTTGGTATCGATATCGCTTGTAATCTTTATCCCTTGATTCTTTTGCTTCTTCTGCTAATTCCACTACTGGCAAAATTTGATGCTTAATAACTCCTCCACCATACTCCAAATTTTCGTGAAGTGTTGAGGTAAGGAGCTTGTGACTGTATTTTTAGCTTCTAGTAGATAGTAAGTGTTTTTAGAATTCTGTTTGTTTCTATCTACATTGATAGATTCGCTTTTGATGACATTGCGTTCAAAATCACTTGGAGTTTCTTCATTTACCCAAGTTATAGAATGAGGTTTCTTCAAAAAATCTTAGTGACATGTTTCCATCATTTGTATTTCTAAATCCATGGGTTGGGGTATAAATCAATAAATAAGCCTAGTTGCTTTTTTCGGCTTCCTTCTTGTAGATTGTCTCATCTTCCTGGTATAGTTGATAAGACGAAATTCCAAGATCATAATTTTACTCATCTACTTTAGCTGAAAATGTGTGACCTTCTACATTCTGGACATGCTTATATTGATTCACCTTTTAAACGAAGGGGAATGCCATGAACATGTTCTCATCAGATACTATTTAAACATTATAGCTTGGAAATATGTCAACGTTAAAAATTTCCTCATCAATTTGTATTTTTCCTTCGAAAATAAATTTTCAATTTTTTTACAAAAAGAAATAATAAAAAATTCAATATTTTTATTATTATTATTATTAATTATTTATTCAACAACTTAAATTTAATTACAATAAAAGTTTAACAAAAAGAAAAAAAGCATGGCTTGTTCTTGCCGTCTGCCGATTGATTGACAATAAAAGAGATACAAAAAAATAAAAAAACAAAAAATAAATAACTGATATCGATAAATAACTGATCAAAATAAATAATAAAAACAAAAAGAGTGAATAAATGGAGAATGCATTAAACAAATTTATATAAACATTATAATATCTATGTTAATTCCAAAAACTATTGCGATACTTATAGACATGAATACTTTACTGCGATAATATCTTCCATCCGTGAATACCATTTAAAACATCCGTAGTTTCTTGAAGAGTGAGAAAGCTTTTCGAAAAATATAGTCTTCTAATTTCAAGTAAGATTGGACATTCTGCAAGCATGTGGAAAATGCCTTCCGGTGCATTCAGATTACAAAGGCTGCAATTCACTGATAGATCCTGTTTATGTGGCATATAATTTAAGTAAAGAGTCTCAGTTCGCAATTTAAATATAGTGCTGATTTCATAGCTAGTCATGCTGTTGTTGAAGTAACTATTAGAGCCTAGAGAGTGATTTAACGTTCTATACAGACTTCTAGATTCAGACAATCGCGGTTTGCTTAGACAGCTTTCATAAAAACGTTGATCTATCTGTGCGATACAATCATAAAACTTCTTTTGCCAATCATTTAAGTTTTCAAGGGTTAAATTGAGTACCACATAATGTTCCGTAGCCAGATCGAGCCAGTCCTTGAAAGGCGAAAGATTGCACCTGAAAGCATACGTAAGTAGCTGCTTTTGAAGATTTGTTCTTGGGCGCTTCATTATTTTAATAATGAAGTCCGCACTTGCTTTGAGGTTCTTGCAGTATAATTGACGAATACCGGCTTCCACGTGAATAGCGTCGGAAGGGATTGAGGTATGTAGTTTAAAGATACATACGTTTAAAGAAAAAGTATTGCAAGCGCTCAAATTCTTCCACCTTTTTATAACAAAAAATTTGATTTGCGTAACAGAGGCACGAGTTGATGGTTGAATTAAAGACCTTAAATTTAGATGCGGTGTCCACATTTCTATTACAATAGAACTTAGGCCACATAAGATTAATTGCAGTTTTTACCTTGCTGACTTTTTCTTCTATATGTGGCCGCAAATTTAGATTATAACTTAACAAGAAACCTAGGTACTTGAATTCTTGCACCACTTCTATAGGCAGGTCTGCCAGCTGCCAGTTTTCTATCGGTGGTCTTCTACCTGCCGTGTTCTGAAAAAACATGAGTTTTGATTTCGACGTGTTAATCTTGAGATCCCAAGTGTCACAATAATTCTCAAGCTTATTAATTTGGAGCTGTAATGTTAGGGGGTTATCTGTTAAGATTACTAAGTCATCTGCATATAAGAGTGTTTTTATGTGTACACCTCCTACTGCAACACCACCAGGCAGATTATCTGTTAATGAAAAGGGAAAACAGAATTGGACTGAGAACGCAACCTTGAGGAACTCCAGTCTCTGTGGCAAAGGAATTGGACATATCGCTACCGTTCCAAACTGACGCTGAAGTATTAGTTACTAGTTTTTTATAGATGGTGAGGAATTTTGTAGAAACACCTAACAAACTTAACTTATATATAAGTGAGATTCTATTGACAGTGTCAAATACAGCCCTAAAATCAACAAAAAAGGCGTAGATCTTTTTTTTTTGTTACAAATTTTCTAACTATGGTTTCCAGCACAAAAATTTGGTCGACAGTTGACAGTCCAGCACGAAAACCCCCTTGAAAGATACTAAGTCGATTATTATGTTCTACCCAGTTCGATAAGCGGTTGTATAATATTTGAGCAAAGATTTTTCTTAAGCTGTAGAGAATTGATATATGTACCTCTATAGTTTTTAACCAAAGATTATCTCCTTTTTTAAAAATCGGAAAAATGACGAATTTTAGGAATAAACTTGGAACATCCTCGTTTCGAAGCACATGATTGAAAAAAAAATAAAAGCGACTTGTGAAATTTAGCAGTGCTATTTTAAAAAAACTCAACTGGAATCCCATCAAATCCACACGCCTTGTTGTTTTTCATATTTCTTAGGCCATTAACCAGCTCATTTAAACCAATAGGTGCATCAAGTTCGTCATCAACAACATTCGGGAGTGCGTATTGAAAGAGAAGTGGAGATGTTCCTCTGGTTAAAACTCCGCCGAAATAAGAAGCAAACGATTCTACTTCAACTGCTAAAGCTGTTGTCGATTTGCAATGGCCTAGCCTACGAATTCAATAGTTCGTTTGACTTTTTTACATAGTTTTGGAACTAATGCTAGACGACTTTGACAAACAGATTTTGGTATAATGAATTTGTATGATAATAAAATTTCCCTTGCATTGTATAATATTCAATCTGAGATTGCTTCTCAGTCGCTGACGCACCCAGAAATAAAAAAAAAAAACAAATTGTTAGAAGTACTCTATCGTGGAAGTGACAAATTCTCGAAGGAAAACTCTTGTTTGAAAAGTGCTTATCACCTTAGCCGTTCGGACCCGGTAGACAATTTTTTAGGTCTCCTCCATTCCTACTGGTAACAACTGGAATTGGTTAAAAGTTAAGTAAAAGTCAGTATCTTTGTCCAACAAAGATTGTCAATACAGATAGGACGTTTGCATCTCAGTTTGGTTATAGCGTATTGCACAAGTCTATCGCATATAAAAGGTATTACCGTGATGCCGTAGTATGCATAATCAATCATTTTCAGCCTTATTTACTAACTCGTTTTAGCGACGGAGTAAAGTTACTTCGAGCTTACAACGGCTCAAATCCTGAAAACCTTATTTATAATGAAAATGCACGAGGAGGTTTAAGTATTAGTATCTAAATGTCATTTTGAGATGACATCTTGTGAAATTTACAAAAAGGAGTGTAAGCAATTTTTTTTTCGTTCCTTACTAAGACAAAAAGGATAGATATTTTGCATTAATAAATTATTTATATTTTCCAAACGCAAACAAAAACTATTCTTCGGGATGTATGTCGCTTAAAAAGAAAGATCCTTTTTTTCTGTGCAGCACCTTAGTAAATCGGTAGGTCCTACTAGTTTGAAAGAAGCCTATACTGATAATTTATGTTAAACAGTATAGGATAAGATTTTTTGCAAGCTCACGTGCCCCTTATTAACTTTTTTCTTTTAATTTATCGCACAATTTTAAGCTAAAGCAAATTGGGATGGATCTGATCATGTGGTTTCGGTAGCGTGATGCGGAGGGCATTAGCTTCTAAAGAAGCTAGGTCTGGGTTCAAATCTCAGTTAAGGCAAAAAAGTTTTTCGATTAAACTTGAAAGTATGAAGGCTAAGCACCACTAATAAAGGAGTCTGATGATCGGCTTGGCACCCGCGAAATAGCTATAACTCCAGACAAATAAAAAACACACTTGGTGGTGGTAGTTCATTCAAGTTGTTCTTGTAATATTCAAAAATCAGCGAGGTATGGAAGATTTGAAAAAATTGTTACACATTCATTTTTTCACCAAAGCTAAATTTTTTTTTATGAATGTATTCTTTAGATGTTGCTATTACAAACCCAGTCACAAAAATGAAAAAAAAAAAAAAAATATTAATTATGTAAGAAAAATCACATCAGTCAATCCGGTGATAGAGGGGGCTATTCCACATCTCCAATGAAACAGACGTCCAGGGAATGTTTCTCTTGAGAAACCCATTGTTGCTGTCGATGTATGGCAAGTCGCCCCATCTTGTTGAAACCATACAGTATTCAAGTTGATACGTCGTCTTCTCAGTTCCGGAAAAAAAATCACGCAGCATATGTAAGTAACGATCTGTGTTGACAGTGACAGTCCGACAATTTTCACGAAAAAAGATCAATAATGAAGTTTCGACTAATGCCACACCAAACAGTGACCTAAGGACTGTGGAGAGGTCGTTCATGGAGCTCTTGTGGGTTTTCAGAGGCCCAATAACGGAAGTTTTATTTATTAACCACTCCTAATAAATGAAAGTGGGCTTCGTCGCTCATTATCAAAACAGTTTCATCCTTCAAGATTTCCAACATTGCTTCTGCAAACCTCATCCGTCTGCCGTAGTAGTTTTGCTGCAATTCTTGGACAACCATCATCTTGTATGGATGAAAATGCAAATCAAAGTGCAAAATTCGCCGAACTGAGCGGTCTGACATCCGTAGAGTCCGAAAGTGACATACAGCCGATCGACGAGGGCTGGCTTCAACTGCTTGACGCACTCTTTCAATATTTTCTGGAGTCCTTACCGTTCGATCACCTCCTCGCGCAGTTCCAGGTCTCAAAAAACCAGTTCTGTGAAAGCTATTCACCCCACTTCATAATCATATGAAACTTTGGAGCACGACCGTGGCGGCCAATATTAAAATGATTTCGGAATCGTCTCTGTGTTTTAATGACCGAACGGCCCGTTTCAATGAACGTGTTGTAAACAAACACACGATGCACAATCGATGGTTACTGAAATGGCATCTCGCAACGAGTCGATACTAGGACTAGCCATACTCATAACAATACGGTTTCCCCCACCTCGCTTGACGCCCCGTTCAAATCTCCCATACCTCGCTGCCGGCTGTATATGAAGCTTTGCAGGCAACTGCACGTATGTAATCAGACAAAAACTCCTTCTATCGCACAGGCCTTTCGGTCGGAGCAGACATGTATTTATATTTTTATATTATTTGTGAGCAAATACTTCAAAATACTCATTTTCTGTTCGTTATATAGCCATACCATTATAAAGTGCTTCTACCGCACACAGTTTTTAAGTTCTGAATTCATTTAATCTTCGACACCTGAAAGGAATACGATTCTACTCAATTAAAAAAAATAAACTTGAGAATCTTAGAAAACCTGAAATTATCACGGGGAAGAAAATAAAAGTGAGACTCGTAATTCTGCCTGCGTTTCTATATGCATGCAGCCCAAACGGCTGAGTGGATTTCTAAACCAATTTTTTTTTCATCGTAGGATCAAAACGAACCATACATTTTTTTCGAAATTAAAGAAAATTGTTTTTTTTTTTATATAAGAAAACTGCTCCAAGGAGTATTTTTCAAAAACGTCAAACAATTCCGCCGTAATACGCTCGTCTAATTCTGAATGCTTCTGTAGTTTACCATTGAACCTAACAGCGGACGTACAGTCTTGGCCATAAGTATTAGGCACCCTATATGAATTGTTCGCGTTGTGCCGTGCAAAACGCCTAAGATCGGTTTCGGAAGACTGGATCCCAACTAAATCGTACAAAATCCTGCAGGAAAAAAGTAACCACGGTAAGAGAAGATCGGTTTTTAATACGAACCTCTATAAAAAAAAAAACCGTAAAAAAATATCAAATGAGCTAGTTGCTGACATAACACAACATTGTGGGAAACAGATTTTGGCTAGAACCGTTAGAAGGAGACTCGGAGAAGTTGGATTGAAAGGTTGCAAGGCGTGGAAAAAGCCATGGCTCTCAGAAAAAAGCAGAAAATTGTGGCTAGAATCGGCAAAAAAAATACCAAAACCTTACTGAAGAAGATTGGAGTAACGTTTTGTGGTCAGATGAATCAAACTTTGAAGTAAGCATTATATTGAAGCCCCGAACTCGGAAACTTTAAAAACTGTTTTAAATAACCATCCACTTAGTTATTTTGAGCTTTTGAAAAAGGTTATTTTTTTTATTTTTGCAGGTGTTTGGAAACCCTGGTGTAATCTTTGTGAGGTGGCGAGTTGGTGAGGAATACAACCCAGAATGTGTAGTTCCAACCGTTAAACACGGAGGAGGAAGCGTTATGATCTGGGGTTGCATGGCTGCGGACGGCGTGGGCAAAATAGTCATTTGTGAAGGTCGCATGGACTCAAAAAATACATTAATTTGATGGAAAACACGCTGATGCCATCCTTCCAACATATTTTTGGTGATACAAATATGCGGGGCGTGTTCTTCCAGCAGGACAATGCACCATGTTACAAGTCCGCCCTCTCAGTGAAGTGGTTTGCTGAAAATGCCATTGACCTACTTTCATGGCCTGCCCAGTCCCCAGATCTGGATACTTATGGATATGAATTGATGCCAATTGAGCATCTATCGGAAATTTTAAAGCGTAAAGTCCGACAATACCCAACCACATCAAAAAAATGCTCAAAGAGGTTCTTGAGCAAGAATGGCTCAAATTAAGTTCTGACGAATGCCGCAAGCACGTAAGCTCTATGCCTAAACGAATAGCAGCAGTCATAAAAGCGAGGGGTGGCCATACAAAATATTAAATTTTCTTTAATAAAAAAAAAAATTACAACATTTCTGCATATTGGTTTTTTTTTTAAATTTTACTTGGTTTTAAAATTATGGCATCTTTTTGGGGGTGCCTAATACATTTGGCCAAGACTGTACTGTTAAATATAGAGGGTATTTCTTTAGCCGCACTGCTAGAATGTCAAATACTTTATCCCTCTCGATTATTCCTTCTCATTGTAATATATACAAGCTTTCAAGACCAACGAGGAACGATATCTCCTATTAAATCCTCTCCACTTTACCTAAACCAAAACTACATATATACATATGTTGCTTAAAGTTATTTATTAAACTTGAATAAATGAAGCTGTTACAAATAAGCAGCTAAGAATGTTATGAAAAAACTAAGTTAATCGAGAAACTAGGCTATAATTTGGAATTTCCAAGATTGTTTATTTTGAACGAGTAGGAAGAGAATTACGACATCAAATGATTTAACAAATTTCTTATTTAATATTGAACAATCTTCTATTTTTATAATTTGCATAAATTTTATTTAAGAGAGTATCTAGGTTAAAAAATTAAGACATATTTATTCAATTCAATGAAGCAACTGGGTTCAAATTTTAAAACTAAATTATCTTCTCGTTTGATTTAACCGAATGGCGATGGTAATATGAAACATCCAAATCCTTGATTTACCTGACTGCGGATTATTAAAATTGCTCACTGATTTGGTGAATTCAATCAAACAGTTTTATTTAATTGATTAGCCGAGCTGATTCATCTAATTTTAGCCGAGTAAATTTGCAGATTAATTTTATTCGAGTCTTAGGTTTCTTTTAACCGAAAATTTTTCGGCCAGTGTGTCATATCCATATTTTTAAAAACACAACTTAACTTCGGTTCCCTCGTATCTCGTTACCCTCTTATATATTTCGATTACATTTTTCATACTGAAAGTCCTAGATACATACATACACAAATTTACAACTAGCTGAATAGTTTTGAGTATTAAAGAAAAGGTTTTTTGAAATTCGATATTCCATAAGCGGGTTGGTGTGTGAAAATTTAGATTTTTTAGAGTGTACATATTGAGTGAGTGCCGTAGCTTGGTTGTTTGGCGCCCGGGGCAAAACAATAATTTTCCCCCCGTTCGGTCTAACCGTGGCCGTGGCGCGATGGACCTGTGCTCGCCTGTGAACCTCATGATCACAGGTTCGATCCCTGCCGTCGTCTATGTCGTTTTAATTCCATTAAAAACCTTCTAAAATTGTCATCAATGGGTTGCTGGTTTACTCAGTACATGTTGTTCAGTTATAACACTAACAACATGTATCTAATTGAGTTAAACTAGTATGCCCAACAAGGATGAACACGAAAAAAATAATGTGAATTATAAGCGACATAGAAATAAGACACGGCATTCTTCGCTTTAGTTCAGCCGCCATCCCTGGAGATAAAATATCTGAGACAACAACCTTCTGTCTCAGAACATCGTGCCACACATCTTTCCTATCCTTCTTTCTCTTCCTTAACCTCACGCCCGCGCTGTGTTCAAACATTTAAAAGGGTAATCATAATCCCTTGAGCGCGTGTAGATTATAAAAAAAAACAAAATTTTATTTTGAAAAATATTTATATTTAGCTTAATGCAGATTAGAACTTTTATACCGTCGCGTTGGTCTTATGCCCGATTTCACGAAGGAATTTTAAACATTTAACAGGCTTCTAAACCTTAAAATGAGATGTTTTGGTTTCACCAAGCGCTTTTAAATTAAACAAGCTTTTAAACATCCTTATAAACTAAATGCCCATTTTTGGCTCATTAACTTTTAAAAGTGTCATTGAAATGTCATCAGATGTAGATAACAACAATTGGTTATAGATAGGTAGCAGCTGAAATTATTGTTTTGTAAGGATTTAGTGTTCAATTTTTGAAGATACAAAATGAATAGGTTAATACTAAATATTTAAATGATTTGTTTCTTTATTTCGAAAAAAATATTGATCGTCTTCATCCAATAATAAAGTGCAACACAAAGTTATTCTCTGAGCAAGAATATTCCCGGTTCACAGAAATACATCATACGACTTCAAAATGTGGTTACGACTTTCCAAAGCATCTGTGGATGAGTTTGTTGAATATGTTTAGTCTTCATTTGGAACCAAAATAAACCCAACAATGCAAGAAAAAATAAATTAAGTGGTTATTATTTAACGATTTTATGCCACAGAATGTCACGATCAGAATCTTTCCAAATATTTTGTGTGTATTTCTTTTTTTTCATTTCTTGGCATTTGTTTGAGCACATAACGCTTTCTCATTTCTTCTCATGCATTTCGCTTGTTAGAAAGAAAAAAGCAATTTATTTTTCCCAGGGATGTGAAGAGAACTCAATTTTAACAAAAATTTCCCTAAAATGTCCCTTTTATAGATTGGTGAAACTAAAAATTTTTAAGAGCCTGATAAAATTTAAGAGGATTTTTGATAAAAGTGCTTTTAGTGTTTGTTTATGAAATCGGCCATTAAAGTTACAGAAAAAATGACCAACTTCTATAATGAGTAACGGTCATGATTGATTTCAATGTAATGTAACATTAATTAAATTATCTATTAATTTATTTCCAACTTCTCATGAACAACCAGGATGATTTTGCCGCCCTTAAAAATTTGAATACTAGGTATAAAAATTGTATTTTCTAATAAGAATTTTGTTAAATTTTAAATAAACAAAGTTTTTCGTAATTAGTTTGAAGCTTTCAATGTACAACGAAGATGTCGCCCCTAACTCTTGGAGCCCGGCAGACCGTCCCTTGGTTTTTATTGAAAACTAGATAGATAGATAGATAGATAGATAGATAGATAGACGTACAGAATAATCAACACCTTCATTACCTTGAAACAAAGATTGGTCACCACTTATAGCAAATGATGGTATCGAACCGTGACGTGTCAAGAGCGTGAGGTTCTTCCTCATGAAAGCGAAAAAAAAACAAACATTTTTAAGCGATGTAAACTTAATCAAACGGAAAAAAAAATAAACGTTTTGATAAGGTTTACAACGTTTTAAGTAGAAAATATAACACGATTCAACCTTAACGTTATGGCACAAAGGCCTTCGAAGTAAAGAATTGTTATTAAAAATAGCAAACAAAATAATTTAATCCGGCGACGCAGGAGATCCCAGCGAAGGAGAGGTAACGATAATAAGAAATACCAGCAAAGGAAGAGGATTAACGTCAACGAGACACGTTCAGGCACAAAGCCAATGCAATTTGCTTTATTCCACGACAAGCACTAAATTCCTGGAGAACCTTTTGTTCCAACATCCTTCGTGGCAAGTCAAAAGGATGCCCCGCTACAGCTACGAGTCCACCTCCATCACCATGCCGAAAAACTACGCAGGCAGCAATGACAAATGGCAACTTTTATAAACTTAAAATTAAACTGAGCACACTTGGGTGTTCCTTGTTATATTGTTTTTTTTTTAAGTTTTCGAGGGAAAGGATTAACGAACAATCTTAGTATTTGCTCTGCGAATAAAAGTATTAAACAATTAAACTTTGAAACGTACCTACCTATTTAATGATAATAATTAAGGGAGCTCTTTTGTGCGAGCAGAGCCCTAAGGAATTTTTGTTTTCCGTTTTAGTGTTTTGTCGTTGCGTACACGAGTATATGCCTTGCGTGACCTCCTTACTTAATTGACAGTTAATGTTGACAGCAGAATTAACTGACGTAATTTTTATACTATTTTTTCTGTTCGTTTTTTGTGTTGCTTAGTTGTGTATGTGGTTGTTCCTATATTATGGCCCATGCACACTACAGGACCTACAGGACATATAAAAATAATTGAATTAAATTTCAGGGTTGAGTGATATTGTATGCGGATAATTTTTGTTAAAGTGTCACACTATGTGTGTGGGCTGTGCGTGTATGCGAGTGAGGGTCCCTTTTTGAAAGTATGGAAAGGACGTGATAGGACGACAAAATGCTTGGGACATGAACATGAACACCATTATAGCCTAGAAACGAAACCTTGTTGCTAGCTTTGTGTGTGCTTAATGTAATTGCTTCCTCTGGCAAAATGTAAGTCTAGACACGTTTAGATGCTTGGGATGTTTAAGTTAGAGTTCATCGAAAATAAATTTAAAGAGCACATTGCATAGAATTCACGAAAACTCAATTAACCTGGACTTATACCTACAGATGGAATGCGTAGGTGTAGAAATTAAGTTTGAATTTATTTTGTAGATAGGTAGGATCTTAAGTATATTTGGTTAGCAGATACGCAGTAATATCAATTGGACCAAAAAAGGCAACAAAGTGGGTATGCATATTTCTATAAAGAAAGAGATAATTGTTGGGTACAAATTATACCTACACAA
Organism: Philhelius festivus; assembly: GCA_963931855.1. Taxonomy (NCBI): domain Eukaryota; kingdom Metazoa; phylum Arthropoda; class Insecta; order Diptera; family Syrphidae; genus Philhelius; species Philhelius festivus. The sequence continues at coordinate 2,173,585 of OZ007556.1, read as the reverse complement.
ACTACAGAGCTTTTGGCTCAATAAAGGTATGATGAGTGCTTAGACAATAGACTCGATATGTATGTTTGTAGGTATTTCGGGAACTTTGGATATTATGGCTATCGGTAACATCGCAAAGAAAAATTCGTTATAGGTACTGGATGGCAAAACATCAAATAACTGTTTAGGTAGGTATGAATTTTGTATAAAACTTACTAGTCTTTCTCAAACAAATCGACCACATGTTTGTTGTGTTTCGAAATATTTTAGAAAATAATTTTGCATTACCTTTAATGTGATACGATGAGATAATTATTGTGATACGTTTTTTTGTATCTATTATATTTTTTTTGAAAAATGAGCTTTGTAAAGTGTTTATTTAATTTTTTTTTTTGTACTGCCAAAAATCTTTACAATTTTTTATTTAATATTTATTTTTTTTGCGACGCGTTTCGGAGTGTACCTCCGAAAAAAAAATTAAATAAATACTAGTGCAAAAAATGTTTGTATTTATTTCTATATTTAATTTTATTTTAATCTAAACACAACTCGGAGACAAAATAAAACAAAATGAATGAAACAAAATATATTCCATTAGCTTTTAGACTTGTCCAATTATGCACGTTTAAAATCAATGTTTTTTCTTTAGTATTTAATCCATAAACCTTTATTTTTAATTACTTGGGAGCAACGCTTTGGCATACCAAATTATGGAGAAATTGCTCTGGAATACGGCCCCATTCCAGCTCCATTCGTTGCCAAAGCTCCTGAGTGTTTGATGGGTTATTTGTGTGCTCTCCAAACGTCGCTTCATAATTGACCATACATTTTCAATTGGATTGAGGTTAGGGCTTTGTGCTGGCCATGTCATCGTCGCAAACTGTTAATTTTTCAGCCATTCCGAGACAATTTTTGACGTGTGTTTTGGATCTCCGTCCTGCTGAAAAATTATTTTACAATCATTGAAGCCTGTTGATGCAGTAAAAGGTGGTAAATTTGTCTTCAAAATGTCCGAATATTTTTCTTTGTCCATGATGCCACCGATTTTCACCAAAGGACCAACAGAGTTCCACGAGAAACAGCCCCAAGCCATCACCAAACCTCCTCCATGTTTCACGGTCTTTTGAACTTCATGTTGTTGAAGTGGTTCTCCAGGACGTGACCAATAAAAACATCAACCATCCGTTCCTAATCTATTGACCTTCGTCTCGTCCGACCAAATTACTTTTTTCCATTGGTCAATGGTCCAGAGGCTTCTTCGGTTTCCCCCTTAGCGTTTAACCTTATTCTTTTGAGTGCCCGGCGCGGCGTGCAGTCCATTCACTAACTGGCTTGTCTATGTTTTAGGCTGCCTGCTTAGGTGTTTTGGACCCACAACTTCTCAACTCTCTTTCCATTCTTCTAGCTTCCAAATCAGAAAGTAGTCGTTTCCGTTCTTTTTTCATTGGGGGTATATCGATGTTTTTTTTCACTAAGCACAGAAGTTTTTGAAATTTTCAAAATTTTGGACACTTCACGTGATGATTCACCACTTTTTAGTAATTTTACAAATTTGTTTCATTTTGACAATAATCAGCCTTACACGTTTCAAAATGAACGATTTACCCACAACAAAATATCAACGAATAAAATTATCTTAACTGTTACTTGTTAAATAACAGTAAAACAAACAAAGCACAATAGAGAGGAACATCTCTCAATGAACAAACGATGTTAAATCTCTTGAAACTAAAACGTGCATAATTGGACAAAACCAAAAATTTATTCTTATTTTTTTTTTTGTATAATATATTATTTTTTGAAAATTTTACTTTACATAATAAATAAAAAAATAAAAAAATCCTTACTTAAATCAATTTTTCAAAAAATCGAAATCATTTGACCACTTTTGCTCGTCACTGTACCTATACGCAACAATTAATCTTATGAGGTTGTCACTTTGACTTCAGAGTTTCTGACATTTCAAATTATAGGGTCCGGTCCCATCAGAATTTAGGTTTGTTCGCTGTGTTTTTTCTCGAACTGCCATTGAGTATACGTGTTCAGATGCACCGCTAAGTATTTTACTCATTAGTAAAATGAAAAATAAGGATTACAATTTTCGAAGATCTATTAAATTACCAAATTTTTAGCAAATTGCTAAGCCTTTAAAAATAGGTTGTCTAAATTTTGCGCCATTGCCTTTTGGCGAATCATTTCAAGAATCCCCAAAAATTTTGTTTTGTTGAATAAAGTGTTTTAATATGGTGATAGCTAGTTATATAGGAATGTTAGTAAAATGATAGACACAGCACAGCATCATTTGAATCTAAAACGTAAATCTTTCTTAATTTAATGTTTTTCGCATTTTCAACAAATTCAAATGAATTTTTATCGAGTAGCTTGCTTTTTTTCCCTGATTCATTTTGAACAAAAACAAAAGTAAGTCCCTTCTGCTAACGTATCTGCAGCAACTATCTTGAAGCACACTGTTACAAAAAGTACATAAACCTTGAATATTCCTGTTTTGTTTTGGGAAAAAAACTTGCGAATTCATCTTCATTAAGATTATTTTCGTCAAAATTTCTCTACACACTTCTTGCTACATTCTGAAGTTTTTGTAACAACATTTTGAGATGTGATCCATCGATGACATATTTTCTATTCATAAAGCCTAGTCCAAGACATAAAGGTGGTACCTAATTTATAAAACCTCTATCATCCAAAATTGTATTAAATTTTATTTTCTCTATTTTTTTATTTATGTAAATATGTATATTTTTTGACAAGAAAAATTAGAATTTTTTTTGATAAATAAAGGTACTATACCTATCCCTTAAATCTCAGTAAAGCTAGTGTTGTTTTTAAGTCGACCGTTTTATTTTTGTTTTAAGTATATATAAACACTCACGTACTTGAATGCAATGTTGTGTCAAAATTCGAAGCAATCGGTTAAGAACTTTCTGCGATTAACGATTAGGAACAAACATACATTTACATTTTTATTTATATAGATTGATGAATAAATCACCTTAAGTTCAGACGTTCAAAACCAATGTACATCGGTATTTCCTTTTGAAACCTCTCAAAATTTCCTTAACGCCTTCACTATGCTCAAACATTTTAGGGATGGTCATAATCCCTTTTGCGCGCACAAAATATAAAAAAATGTAATTAATTCATTCACAAAATGGAATAAATGCTAAAACTTCTTAAATTTTTTTAAATTCTTAATTCCAGAATTTCAATAAATTGTCCGTCATCCTGTTTTTTTTTTCAGTTGAAAGCCAATGGTAAGACAAAAGTAAACTAAGATGCTTGCTTGAAAAATGTAAAAGGTCTCTCACCCTTCTTACTTTAATAAAACAAACGTTTACGTTTCCCCCCTGAATACAAACAAATTAATTTGATCTAAATGAAATAAAAATAGAAAAGAAAAAATTAGTTCACGAATCAAATAGAACTCACTCATTCCGATATTTTTAAATAAAATTGCATTAACTGGCTGTCAGTTTGTTGTTTGTCCATCACATCTGATTCAAAGCATAAAATTCCATGACTTTTTTTCTATTTATTTTTTCAAATAGATTATGTATATTGTACATATGTAGGTATTGAAAGAGGGTATATAGCTCTCCTTTAAATTGAAACATTCACAATAAAACAAAAAACAATGAACGAAAATAATTTATCGCTCTGTTAAATATGCAAATTGAGTTTTTGTGCCGCGTTGATGTTCGTTCAGGACGAGTTTTTCACCTCTTTTTAGAAATGCCGATTCTAAACAAAAAATCCATTTTCAAATAACCTTGCTTCCTTAATTGGAGATGATATTGCGAAGCCTACCAATCAATATGCAAAGTTTAAACAAAAACAATAAATAAATAGCGCATAAATTATGCATTCAATTAAAACGCGTTAATACCAGGTGATGGATTGTTGGACGCAATTCTGTGACCTTTTTATGCCTGCGGGAGTGCGGAGTATTTTGTGTTCTAATTCGGTACGGCTAACTGGTAGCTGTTCTCGCAACAGCGCGCCGCTCACCCTATCCGAGTATATTTCGCAAGTGGGATGTGAAAAGGGTGATTGTAAATTGAAAGGTTTCTTTAGGTCTTTGAATAGGTATAAGCTTAGTGGGAAATCGGGAAGAAATTGTTAATGGAGGGATTAGAACAAAAACAGATCTCAAGCATTTTAATTTAGTCCAGGTCATTGATTACGAAAAAGCTGTAAAATTTGATCTGGAAATTTTTCGGCGATTGACGAATTATAAAGAATTAAAGGGAGCTTCAAATATAAATAGAACCGGTTTTGTCGAAGATGTAGAGAAAATATGTGCCACAAATCTTTAGAAAACGTAATAGGAAAGTTTTGACCAAGTGGCAGTCAGAGCCATTCAGCCACTGTTTCGCAGAGGTCTACTCGCTCTGGTCCGGAAGTGAAAAATCATCGATTGTACATCTTGCCATAAAAAAATGCTACTCATCTTAGCCTTTTGGACACAACAAACATTGGTATGTGCCCTACTCATCTTCTTTTTAAAAATCACTAAAATAATACTCTTTTTATGAAATTTCTTTCTTACAATAACCGCCCCATTCAACTTTTCAGAATTAATTCGTTAAACCCTTTCCTTAAAAAAAAAAAACACTAATATTCTTTCATTGTGTGCATAGAAACATTTTTATAGTTATCCATACAGTATCATATTTTTTACGCTTGGGTTAAAAAATGTCACTGAAAAGAAACTGCAAAGTGGCTTCTGTTCTTCTTTTATTTTGATGTAAGTTGTTGATTTGTTGCACATATTTGTTTTGTTGCCTTTGACTGTTGTGGTTTTTTATATGAATCTGGGATTTTGTTGTGCTGTTTTTTCTTCATGAATTGGACAAGATAGTTTATTGATAATTTAAAACAAATTTTATTCTATTAAACATATTTTGTATGAAAAGATATTTTTAATAGCAAAAATTTAAGATGCTTGCTGCCATCCCATAAGAGTGTAACGATTTTAGCTTTTGCCAATTCGCAAAGTAAAAAATACGCGCTGTAAAAAAATAGAAATACTCTTAACTAAAAAAGATTAATGAATGTATTCACTCAACAACTGAAAATCGCAGAACTATTGTTCGGAGAGAATTCTCTCGTATCTATTATTACTCTACTTTATTCTCTCTACTTTTGTTTTAAGCGCGCAACATCCCTTTCCAACTTAACCCTCTTTGGAGATCGAAGGTTACAGGTCTTCCTAATCAACCAAAAAGAAAGTGGAAAAGGTTGTCTTACCTCCATCTAACGATAGGCCTGCAAGGACTTGCTCATCCTAGCTCGTTGGACGGGTGGGAACTTGTCAGAAGAAGTAAGATGACGTTACGTTTTTATTTCGGGCCTGATCCAAGATGTTGATTGGAATTTTTAAATATTAAAAAAATAAAAAAAAAAAAATGTGGTTACCTTTGAGGAGATGGTCACACTAATTAAGAACATAGATGTTCGTGTTCTCCGAGCAATTCTCGCTCCCTTAGCGCTTCTATTAGAAAAAAAAAATCCTAAAAGCACACCTTGGTTAACGCGGTTGCTCTTAATTCGAGTGTTAACCCCTTAAGCAAATAAAATTATTTTTTTTATTATATCATTTTTACTAAGTTAACTCTCCGTATATCTCTTTCTTACCACCTCACATCCTAAATTAAACCCTTTTATAGAGTCATAATTTTCTGTCAAATTAAAGTAAAATATCGATGACTCAGTGTCAATCTGACAACTAATTTAACTTTTATTGGAAATGAATCCGAGGTTACTTAAGCTTCGGAAAGATCCAACAACATGAAAAAAAGATAAGAGAGTGACTATAAGCCTTCTCAAATATCACAAAAAAAAAAGAATCGTGGGCGTGTTCAAAAAGTGAATATAACTAACCCAGATGCGTTGTAATTAAAATCGATTAATTGTTTTTTTTTTTTTTTCTTAGTTCAAATTATAAATGAACAGCCTTATTTATTATAGAATTTGCTAAACGCGTGAATAGTTAAGGGTGTGTCACAGTGCTCAACTATGGTATTTTCAAATGTAATACCTTTCAAAAGTTGCATTGCTTATCAAAATTAAATCCTGCGTTTACAATTTTCATTTTAATTAATATCTTTGGCTCGCTCAAAAATGGGATGAAATCCAAAAAAAAATTGATTTTTCGAGATTTTTGAAATAAGTATGTGTTGTTTTAAATTGCCCCGTGTGGATACAAAAAAATTATATAAAATATTTTTAGGCTTTGAATTCAAAGATAATTTCAAGGAAACACTTTTAAGCTTATATTTCTTTAAATTGAACACTTGATAAAGAAGCTATGAAATAATAAAAGAAGAAAGAAAAATCATTTTTTTTTATGTTAAATCGTTTTTTTTTACCAAAAAAAATTCTTAAAAATCAACGGAACCACCTACAATATCGTGGTATATCTTTTTATAAAGACAAAAATTCTTTCTGTATTTTGTTTAGTTTTTTTTTTAGTATACGTAACAAAAAAAAAAAAAATTACTGTAAATTAAGTTTTTTTTTCAACTTCAACCGATTTGAGCGAGCCAAAGACGAACGATATCTTGTTTTTTTTTTACATGTTCTTAAACCTCAGACCATAATACAACTTTTGAGCACTATTACATTTAAAAATATGAGTACTTTTTTGCGGCCATACAAAAGTGACACACCCTATGAAAATTCATATTTATAAAACATATGCCTACCCTGAATAGCTTGTGTCAAATAAAGTACCAAAAAGTAAGAATCTATTACATTTAGCCTTCATACCACTCAGCTGTTTGTCAAAAAAAAAAAAAAACATCCTTTCTGTCTATCGAATTTAATAACAAAAATAGAACTACCAAAAGCTAATAGAACTCAAACAATTAACTTTGATTCATCAAATAAGGTATGTTATTATCTCTAGCACATACTGGAAATCAAATTGTTATTCGTTTTATCCTAGCTGGAATACTCCTCAGACAAGTTATTGAGGATACAATTCAATAATGCAAAATAAAAATTGCAACACTAACACACCGGATGAAGAAGGATCCGTGGAGAGAGATCACCAACAAGTATACATATTTATCTATTTAATTCTAAACAATTTTCAATTCAATTTGTTTTTAATATATTAGTATAACATTTAAATTTCAGTTAATAAAAACAACAAAGCTTTAGTTTCAATATCAAGTACAACTCATTTTATTTCGTTGAAAATCTTTATAATTCAATGTAAGGTCAAAGTGAATGTGACAGACCAATACTAAAATGTACTTATGTAGGCACTATTCAACCTCCAAACGCGTTTAGCTTTTAACTCTTCAATTCCCAGTGTCACCTATGGGTGACATGTACATATATTTTTTTTTTCAACCATACCGCAACGGTTTTTTTTATTCTTCCTCCACTTATGCAAAGCCAATAGGTCCTAGTAGGCCATATTATTTTTTCAAAATACTAGCTTTACGTCATTTCTTCAGTTCAATTCATTGTTTCGTGTATAATTGTAGTGTCCTTACTTTTTGTGATTTAGTGGAATTTAAATTGAGATAAAAATGTCTAAACTGTAATTATTGTTTTTTTTTTTAATTGAATGTGGTAAGAGAATATATAAAGTTGTATATAAATGCATTTCAGGGCAAAAATAAAAAAAAGAGTGATTATTACAACGGTAAAAATGTTAAGCGTTACCTGTAGGTGACACTGGGCATTGTCTGTATTAGTAGTAGTAGTATTAGAGCAATTACTGAATCATTGATGGCGATGAGATTTTAGAGCTATTGTACGTCTTACAGATTGACTTTAGATGAGATTGTTGAGGATTTGCACGCTGGAGGATCCAGGTGATACTGGGGGCTATCGTGAATAAAATTCCCCTGGAAAGAATTCAAATTTTCGAAAAATCGCGATCTTGAATGAGTTTGAAATATTCCCGCGTAATTTATGGCTATCGTGATTTTCTTCCATTTCTGAAGGATTTTAATGTTATTGGAAGCCCTAAAACTACACATACCTAATTCAAAGGTGTTTTTCGACAACAGATGTATGGTACTTTCTTTTTATCGGAGGGGAAAAGCTTCGAGGGAGATTCACGATTGACGAAAAAAGTTCCGTGGCCACAAAAAATTCGGAGAGAAACAAAATTTCCAAGGAGATTCCCGATAGGCCCCACTGTCTTATTTCCACCGAAAATTTCCACTTAAAAATAAATATTCTTGTAAGAAACGTGGTTTTATTTCTACAAGCAAAAAGAGGAAAACAATACACGCAGTGCCCAGTGCCACCTGTAGGGTGAGAAAGGTGTTTTGTTTTTATAATTTTTTTTGGTCTATTTTAAATCCATTTATGCTATTAAGAAGAAGAAATCGTTTTTTTGTTCATAAACATAAGCATGGGAATTGTAGAGTTAATGCCTATATTCAACGTCACATAAGTGTTATAAATAACGATTTTGCGTTTAGAGGCATTATAAAGGTTGCATATAGCCTTATGTACTCACTGTTATGAGTTTATAAATATGGCTGGAAATGTTTATTAATCCAAAAATAATTAAATGCATACAATATAAAAATTAAAGGTCGTAAAAGAAAAAAGTTCAGTAAAGGAATTTATAAATGGTAGATATTATAAAAAAAGTCGTTCCTTTTAAAACTTGAAAGTGAGCCACACCAAGTCCAGAACGTTCAAGATAAAAACTTAACTTACTTTGTTACGTTTACTTACTTACTTTGTTACGTTTATAAAGGTATTTTATCCTTTTCCTTTGCCCGAAAATCCTGGTGAAGCTGTGCACATCTTCTCCGGAACAAACAGGGTAGTCGCTGTAGCGATTTTGCTAAAAATTTCTAGTAGCTAGTTAAAAAAAAATTATTTTCTTACTCGAACGACTGAAATCCTGTTCTCTAAATTTGTTCAATTCCTTAGACACTGATTTTTTTTCCGTTTTACTTAGGGTAGGAAGAAGGAAGAGGAAGGGGCTTTGGATCAGGATTACAATTTTCTTAAATCTAAATTTGAGGTCGGTGACAAACGCCAACGTGGCTGCACCCTTACATGGCTTCGCTGGAATTTCTGTGAAAGCCTGGGTGAGCGAAGCGGTATAGAAATGACTCGAAATCCTAGTGAAGATTTAAATGGAATTATGTCGTGTGTTTTTGAATGCTCCTTCATTCTTTTGACTTACCATGAAAAACTTAATTCCAAAATTTAGCTCGAATACACGTAGTTCCAGTTGAACCCGTGACGTGATTTTTTTATGACTTTGTTCGGTAGTAATTCTTCAAAAAAAAAAAAAACGTATTTATTTCAGCAAGATCTTTCTTCCGCTTCTTCTAAAAAAAAATACAGACAACAGTCAACCACTAAATTCCTTTTTTTTATTTTAACACGGGAAAAGACTTACTATTTTTCTTTTAAATTCTGGAATTACTTTTCTTTAATTTTCTTTATATTTTTAACAGCAATTTTTATATAAACTTTTTTTTAGTTTTCATATTTGTTTGCAAATAATTTTTTTGTTTAAACTTTTTATTTTATATTTTTGGCGCAAAAATAACTTTAATTTGGTTTAAGTTAGTAATCCTTTTTTTTTTTTGTATGATTAGTTAGCATTTAATTTCATCGCCAATACGCACAACTTGACTTTTGATCATCGACTGCCTAATTACCTAAGCTTACTATTTTACCTTCTTCTTTGTTTCTTGGAATATCTTTCAATAAAAACCGCAAAAAAATTGAACCAAGCCACCTGCACTGCGGCATTCCGATTCCAATAATCCCACTGCAGTATTCTTGCTTCCTTTTGTTACGCAATTTTATTAACGAGTACAAACCAAATATTATACAAAAAAAAATTAATGGTAGTATAGATATACATCTCTCTCTACTATTATTTTTTTTTTCAATTTAATTAATTTTTCAAAAATAACACGTATACGCCTAAGTGACTGAACTTAGGTTTCTTGATGTATTTACCTTTTTTTTATTTTTTTCATAACATAAATGACTTATTTGTAAGCACTCTCTATGAAGGAGATCTTTTCAAATCATATATCAGCTTTCATAGGTTAAAAATGTGTTAATTATAATTTAAAAAAATATAATTTAAAAAATTTTTAATGCCAAAAACAAAAGAATTTCTGAAGCTGAAATAAAGTTTTTGAAAAGTAATGCCTTTGAATATTACCAAACAATCCGCAGTAAAGTTATAGCATGCTTTTGAAACGGTACCTCAAAGGTATCGAGTACTTTTACTCGATTGCGGTCTAAGAAGAAAATATTGCTACCTCTACTTGAATCGAATCAAAATTCACAAAATCAGTATAATTTTTAATATTTTATTCATTCGGTACTGAAAATACCTTATATTTCCTTAAATCAATGAGTTTTCAAAGTTTTTCAACTAAATGGATTTCTGGTTTCGTTGATTCTTGCTTCCACTTTGGAAAAATCACTTGCACAGCGTCCATGGGAAGCAACAACCCCAAAACAATATCCTTGCGATATTATTTAAACTTTATATATCTTCTATTGGATTCAAAATAAGAAACAAATGACGACAAATACTAAGACATCTCATTACTTCTGGTGTTGGTCTTCCATCTCTTTTAATTGATTTACAATCATCAAACTCCGATTCACTCCCGACAGTATTAAATCTTCTTAAGCAAACTCCCTCGGTTTCTGAATTTCTTTTTCACAGGGGTCCTTAAAATTAATATTTTCTACTCTCGGATCAATATAATTTTCAACTTTTTGTGAGTATTGTGCTCTGTAGCATGAAATTTGATTAGCAATTCAGCAAACAAAGTTTACTGTAAAGTTGTAAAAATTTTAAAAACAAAAACTCATTCAAGAATAAGAAAGAACATTTTTTGTGGTATCGATTATAACTGATATACGAGTATGTATAACATTTTCAGCTACATTTGTATTAATTGTATTTTTATTTATAATTTATTTTTGTTATTAAATAAAAAATGTTATAAGTTACGTTTTTTTCTTATAGATTAAACAAAACCCTTTGTTTTCTTTAAAGGGACTTTTTTTTTCAAAGGATACCCTTTTTTGAAGACTATTTTTTTACGGTTAATACTCCGTTTATTTGACTTCTTTTTCAAAGGTAGCACTGGTCCCCTCATATCATTTGGTGAAGCTGTCTATTTTGTTTTTCATATATTTCCTGAGTATGACCATTTTCCCCGTTGTTTATCCCAAATTGCAATCGGGACTCAAAGGTTTCACTGTGCTTTTTTTGAAAATGATATAGATTTCTAAAGAAGAGCATTGCCAAATATGTGCACGAAAAATTATTGTGCATTTTATTCTCCTCTATGGATTAAGTAACTACTGCGTATTTGATTTTGCCTTTGGCTCATGAAATATAATCCACTGGAATTGCTACCTTTAATTAAGGATAATCATAAGTACTAAAATTTCATTTGGATGTACTATTGATAGCTACCATTTCTTTACTTTAATTCTTATTTTCCATGGTGTCTAAGACACTGGTCTATAGTCATGGAATTCCTTGAGGTTCAGCCGTCGATTAAACACAACCAGTTCAGATCTTCAAGCTGCGTCCACACTATGTCCATTGACATTGTTGTGAGTGGGGAAGACCCTATTCTTCTGATCTGAGCAATTCATTTTATAAACAAAAAAACCTTAAAAAGCAAAACAAAAAGCATTAGTAAGTTACACAAGTTAAAATAATGCACTGCACGCACCCAAAATAAATCTGACAACTGACTATTGTGTTGATGAACACGTCTAGAATAGAAAATTAATGTTGAATCAATACAAATTTGTCGATTTCAACCCATTTGAATCGAGATGTGTTCGGGTCGATAAAAGTTGATTAACGTTAATGATCAGCACGTCTACACTTACTTGATTTACACAAATCAACATACCGTGCTGTCTGGGTGATTTTCTGTGTGCCTTAATGCTCTTGATACATATTGGATTTTAACAATTTATTTGCCATAATTTGTTCGCACGTTGTACTTGAACTAGTTAATGAACGTGAGAGTACCTACATATTTATGATGAGCAAGAAGTGTGTTATCTTTATAATAACTGTCAAATAAAGAAGAAAACTCTTGGGGATTACTCCGTTAGAATGAGTAACTTCACTTCACAAAATTTTGAAATACAAAATTTTGGCATCCAGAATTTTCAAGACCGAATTTTAGTACGTACAGAATTTTGACCTCAATCCAACAAATGGCATATTTATTTATTTATTTAATGGAAATAATATATAATAAATCTCTTCTTCTCGCGAAGCATTCCTTAAAGATGTTTTCAAATGGCTCTTGGTTTTATCGGAATGATAAAATTCCAGAAAAGAAGCTATCCACATTTGCACAAGAATCGTTGGTACAAGACTTTAGTGGAATAAGTACCTACGATGTTAAAACTGTTTTCATATGATACTTGGTTAAAACGACAATTTTACAAATAATTTAAATTGAACTTGAAATAGCATTTTATTAAATTTAAAATTATCAAATAGCTACTTAATTTTTTAAGCATCATGCTAACTTCACATGACTCTTTGACATTTACAAACGTCAAAAAAGGTCTGTTTCCTTAGTTTTTTGCGCGAACTATCATTGTTTTCAGAAGTAATTTATTGAGGGCATTACTTAAGTATGATACTAGTTAGAAAATATTTAAAATTAAAAACGAGTTAGGAAACTACTTTAAAGTTAGCAAATTGTTAAGTAGTATCATACTAATACTTAATAAAATGCTGTTTAAAATTTTACGCCTTCGGGTTTTCTAATTCCTGCAGAATCTGATCAAATGTACATATTCTGTGTATGTGAAAAAGAATGCAAATTCTATTTTATTTTTTCGTTGTTTATCTATAAAATAAATGTATTTATTTATCTATATATATAAAAATCAATGCCACTTTTCGTTGTGTTTTTATAACTCAAGAACGGGCTCACCTATCCGAACCAAATGTTTAGGCTTTGTTCGGACTATGTAGTAGATGGTTTATGTGAAGTTTGCACAAAATCGGTCGAGTGGTTCTTCATTTATCACATTTTTTGTAACAAATGAATTCAATAAATGTCGGATCATTTTGTTAGTGGAGATTTTGCTGTCAAATTGAAACTTTTTTCATATATGGATTGTGCTGTCAAATTGAATCGTTCAAATGTACTATGTATATGTGTGCGTGTACTTTTCTCAGTTTTTTAGCGATACTGATACACCACTATTAATGTAGCAATTTGTTTTTAATTTGATTTATTCTTTTTTATATGAAGGAATAATGCCACGAGCCGGGCGAGCAAATATACATAGGTCGGCGAACGCGTAATGCAAATGATGTGGCATTACTAAGTTGATCACAGACTGCAGATGAACGCGCACAAGCTAATGCATCGCAGTAAACGTAATGCACGAAATAGATCTGTTGACCCTGTACTGAACCTTGCACGCCGATCACGAATACGTCGTGGTCGTGCTGCTCTTTTGGCTAAAATGATGCGTGCTGCTTTTAATTACAACAGTCCTAATTGTGATGCGGCTAACTTTCCACGTGAAACGCCCGGCATGTGTTGTGCTAATGGCAAAGTGAGATTTCCAGCATTAGAAACTCCACCCAAACCATTGTATTCATTTATTTTTGGGACATCTCAAACGTCGAATCACTTTTTGATCCATATTCAACAACACAATTCGGCATTTCAAATGACCTCTTTTGATGCTACTAAAATTATTAGAGGTAATTATGCCGACGTTTAAGGTAAATACTTCAACATGATTGTCCCATGTTTATATCAATCTGAATCATAAAGTATTCGATAGTTTTAAAAATTCTGATCCAACTTCTACCTAAAATTGCATACATGTTACAGATTCAGGGCCAGATTTATCATCAAGATGGTTCGTTATTGCCATACTTCGACGCTGATCATCAATTTTTGCAAATTTATTTTATTGGTGATGAAATTCGTGAATTGGATCAACGTTGTGCAATTGTTTCGAATACAAGACGAGAAATTATTCGTGAGCTACAAAGGTTTTTCCATCAGCATAACGCATTAGTTCGATTGTTCAAAATTGCTCTCGATCGTATGCCATCTGATAATCACAAAATCGTAATAGAGCTGATAGAACACCTTTTGGAGAGCATGCAAGGCGATTCAATGCACCCACAATTGATGAGGTTGCAATTGTAATTCTTTGTGATCAGTTTCAATCCCGTGATATTGTACTTCATCGCAGAAATGCAACATGTTTCGGAACTTCATCGTATATGACACAATCATGCAAGCCGTTTCCAATAATGCAGGTGGATTATATTTCTTGGATGCGCCTGGTGGTACAGGCAAAACGTTCGTTATGTCATTGATTTTAGCTATTCTAACTATTCGATCGGAACAGAAAATTGTATTGGCACTTGCATCTTCAGGAATTGCTGCTACATTATTAGAAGGTGGTCGGACTGCACACTCTGCACTAAAATTGCCATTGAATGTACAGGTAATTGAAGCTCCAACTTGCAATATTGCGAGAAATTCTGCTATGGCAAAAGTTCTGCGATTAACGGCAATTATTTTATGGGATGAGTGTACAACAGCGAATAAAAAATCACTAGAAGCATTTAATCGAACAATGCAAGATTTACGTGGTAATCAACAGTGTTATGAATCAAGATGAGGCAATGAATTATCCAATTGAATTTTTAAATTCATTGGAACTAGCTGGTATGCCACCGCATTACTTCAATTTGAAAGTTGATTCTTTGATCATATTATTGCGAAATATTAATTCACCAAAACTGTGTAATGGCACCAGATTGGCAGTGAAAAAGTTATTGCAAAATTTGATTAAAGCTACGATCTTAACTGCTAAATCAAAAGGAAAAGTTTGTATCCCTATGATTCCAACTGATATGCCATTTGAGTTCAAACGATTACAATATCCTGTGCGTTTAACATTTACGATGTCCATCAACAAGGATCAAGGGCAAACACTTCACGTTTGTGGTGTGAATTTGGAGGAATCATGTTTTTCACATGGTCAACTTTATGTTGCCTGTTCCAGAGTCGGTGCCCCCAGCCGTTTGTTTATTCATGCCCAAAATGGAAAAACAAAGAATATGGTTTATCCAAATGTTTTGGATTAAGTTTTAAAATAGCTAGCAATTAATAAAATATTTTTTTGTTTGAATAAATGAATTTGATGTTGCAATTAATTTTTTTTTTTATTATTTCACTTTATACGTAGCGAAGCACGTACCGGGCCGCTAGTATTTTATATTTATTTCTTAATAAATTGAATGAATCAGTCATTATTAACCTTAATAATGATTTCAAAAAGGACAAAATTACAAACAAATACCTTTAGCCAAGTCTTACATCAAATACCATACTGTGCATCATATGAAAAACGTCCATTATTTAGAAGCGAATCATTTGTTAACCTCCTATTCGAATCAGAATTTTTAACGCATAGATGTTTACGAGTGTTCGTTATAGGTATTAACAACATTTCTTACCATACAAAAATTATATCGATGAAAAATACAAAGTATTTCCCTTTAAATCAAGATATCAAAAAAACCCTGCTAAGTGTTGATACCCTAAAACCTTCCTATAAGGTACCTGTTCTAACAATTTTAAAAACCCAATTTTTTCCCAAATGAAATACCTACCTACTAAATTCTCACAGGAACCTTGGCTCATTATACTTGCCTAGGGCTAACTTAGGAGGTATAAAACAGCTTGATATTCATTGGTAGGAACTTATACATAGTTCTCCCAATGTTCAGTTTTCAAAACAAGTTTTTCAGTTTTGAATGATCAAATTCTTCCGGAGAATTACTAAATGTTTATAAACGCATTTTTCGAGTAATTTAAGAAAAAAAATGTTCATCTTCCCTGTCAAATACAAGCCAAACTATGTGTCCGTAAAATTTCCTTAAACCTTGACTTAACTCTACACGTGTGTGTCTATCTTTCCTTTGTGAAGGTACATCAAATCATTCGTTAGTTTCCATTAGCAAAACAATCATTGAGTAAGATAAGCATTTAAACTACTTTGCCTTATTCGTGTGTGCACGAAACGTGCTTTTGACAAATGAGGAATGAACTCAGACACATACTCGTATAAATGTAAGCATTTGTTTATACGTCGAAGAAATCTACGTTTAGCCTATACTTGACTATACCTAATACCTATGCCAGTATATACTCGTATATTCTTCCTTAAACATCACACAGTCGGTCCTTTCCATCGTAAACATCAAGTCCTTAAAAACTCCTGGATTTCTTTACGTCTCAATAAAACGAAGAAGAATCCAACAACAACTAGGTACAGAAACAAAAATATAAAAAAAATCTTTTGCTGTTCCTTCCACAGGCAGAAAGAAGTGGAAACAGCATTGAAGTACTTTGGTGCTTATTTTGTCTGATTCCGTAAACTGAATCACTTAACATTACGAAAAGCATTCAGTCCGTAAAAAAGCAAAAACAAAAAAAAAAAAAAATCAACTTACAAGCGCAACCTTAATACATTCCTGAAATATATAGGAAATGCGATACTCGTATCTTTTGAAATTTTATACGCTTAGACCTGAATGCACTCATTCCACCGATATACCCACTACAGTTGTATGGTACGCCATGCATGTGTAGAGCTATGCTTCATTTTAGAAAATGGTGAAGTAGAGGAAGTAAACATTGTAGATTCCATAATAGGCACTGGACAAGAAATGTAACACGAATTACGGTAAGATTTTGCCGTGTGAAAATGGCATCTTCGAACGGATGGCGTGAGAGTGTCGTGACTTTGTAAAAGCCTGAACTCTGAATGGAAGTTCATTGTTGGCATAAAATTCTAAAAAAATACATCGTCGCTTAATCTCCTGAGAGTTGAGGGCGCATGTACCGGTTCATTCGGAAAAAACACTGGAAACTGGAAAAAGAGTGGAGAAGTGCTGAATGTAGAGACTCCAGCCCAGGAATCTGGCATTTCCAGTGGAATTGAGGGAATGAACTGCACGAAAGAGTAAACCATTTTCCAGCCCCTTATAGGGTTTCATTTCGGGGGGAGTGACGTACGCATTACGTATTCATTAAGACGGGATTTTTCTTCCCTTTATTATAATTCCAGGTGAATGTGAACGGGCAATATACTGCAGCGCCAATCTTCACCACCACCTTCATAACCATCAGCACGACGAAAAATTATCGTGAACTTTTGCCACACTCCAAATTGAAAATATTTCAATTCCCTCTTCCGTTGACCGGCTAACGCCAAACGTTGCTTGCTGTTGCCTCTCAGGCTTGTTTGGCCCCGTCCATATATGTATACCGGCATGGACGGATTTCGATTTTTTTCTTTTTTTTTTATGGAGCATATCAGAAATTGTACACCTGTCCGACAACCAAGAAGAAATCGTTAATTTTTATTGGGGGTATAGCAGGACGAAAACATGTAGTTGTACTCGTAGGTAGCAGTCGCAGGAAAGGTTGAAAAGGACGTTCTACCTACTTCGGAGGCTATTCGAAGGTAGGCATAATGTGTAGCCGGATTGTTTAGGAAATGAAGTTGAAGTTAACGTGGGTATATGGAGGAATTGAAGGAAGCTATTGAAGAAATGGTGGTTTTGGTCGAGTCAAATTGGGGGGGTTAAATTTGCCACATAGTCAGAGTATACACTGATAGAAAGCACGGGGTTAAAAATAGTATAACCATGTTTAAAATAAATACAAAGGTACTAAGAACGAGGTTGAGTGACAATTCAAAAAAAAAAATCATAGAAAACTCTAGGTACGGGCGGTAATTTCTTACTTTTTAAATGGCTAAATGACCATCTTTTTTTGGCGATACATTAGCGATTTCGAATGTTAATCGCATATTTCGAAATTGAAAAATTTTTAGGTGGAAAGTGTGGAGGTTTATTCTTTTTTCATATCAAGAGAACCAGATGTTTACAGAAAAATGTCTTTAGAGTTCATATTTCAATGCTTATTAAAAAAATTATTTTGGAATTATTACAGGAGTTAGGTACTTACTTACTGGAGATTTTCATAAAAATGAGGAACTAATCTTCCAATCATATAATACTTTGGGAAATGATTTTTAGCTTTTAAGAAACAAAAAAAATGTTTGGGGATTCTATTTTCTCCCGTTTATGTGGAAGGTCTTTAAACAATAGAAATTCTTTAAATGTACTTATTGCTACAACGTATTTTAAAGTCAGAAATCTATTCTTTTATTTGTTTACTAGCTATATCAAGTTATTTCAATTCTGTCTGCTAAGCTATAGCCCATAAAGCTGAGCTGATTTTCTTCAAATCTGGACCATTATGTTTCTTTAGCAAACTCCCTACATATTTTTTTTTTAATTTTCCTTATAGTACAAATTACGACACCTGCCTCAAAAAAGGTTAAATTAAATGTTATTTTTCTCGAACTGATTTTACAAACTTTAACATTTACAAAAATATTATTGAGCAAAAATGCTAATTTTCGGTTCTTTTTCCGATTCTTGATAACTGCCACAAAAACCAATTTTTTCATTTTTAATTTCCCCGAAAATGGCATGCTTAACTGAGTTGATCAATTTATAATGCAAAAGATTTTGGAAATCTTAATTAAGTAGCCCAAGATATTCAGACTTTTAATTCGAAAAAATTCCAACAAAATTGAGTTTAGTGGAGAGTTTTTTTTTGGATAACTTAAGCAGTTCCTAAAAAGTACCCTAAATTTTAGCAGGAATACACTTCTCTGCGAGGTGAAAAGGGGTTAAATTTAGTTCAGTTCTAAAATCTAAAAGTTTTTGGGATAGTAGGAGTTAATAAAAAGCCGCCATTTTGAAAAAGGTGATGATTTTGTTTTCATTTAAAAACTCCTTCGGATATCAGTTTACAACAAAATACAACAGTTTACCAAAAACTTCAAGACAATGAAATTTAAAAACTCTTGCTTATTGTTACTCGTACTTAAAGAAAAATCAACATACAGAGCTTGTTAGTGCCTAATTACTTGGGACACATGGCAAGTTATGCATTCTAAAAAAATCGAACGCGAGGTTTTGATCTGATTTGACATAATGATGATAGAGGAGACGAAAAAAGTGGGTCTCGCAATACTGTCTGTTTCACTACAGCATACACGGCTTGGAGAACTTTATAGGATAGCATTGATAAATTTTCCCCCAACAGGTTTTTTTTAAGATCAAAATGAAATGCCATACGATTCTTTTTTCGAAATCTCATAAAATATATATGTATATATATTTTTTTTTTTCAAAAAATGGTCGAGATTTAAAAAAAAATTACAACATTTCATTAAGTAAGAAATTAATTAAGAAATTAAGTAATTCTTAAAAAAAAATCCGAAAAATGGTTATTATTGGTTATTAAAATCATTTTATATTCCTTGGTTTTCTCAAAAACGGTACAACCGATTTGTAGTATTTTTTTTTTAAACGGTACAACCAATTTGTAACACTTTTTTATGCTAAAGGTTCCAAAAATGTTGGGTAGTATTGTGTTTTAAAATTTTCCAATTTTTTTTTTGATTTTTGAAGAAAACTTTCAAAATTTTTATTTTCAAAACAAAATAAAACAAAATGCACGACTGGGTCGCACGAATTTGCTCTTATGTAAAGACTAAGAATTTCAAAAATGAATGTTATTGGAGAAAAACTGTTCATAAGCATAAAATTAATTTTTTAATAGACTAAAACAGTAGTAGTTGGAGCTAAAATCAGGATACCATGTGATTTAAGCAAATATTAGCTTATGCAAGAACAAAAATTATAAGTCTGTACTGGTTTCTTAAAAAAATAAGCTTTTATATACAAAATTTTTAAAATATTTTTAAGAAAATATTTTAGTACGCCAATTTAAAGTTTTTATTTTTGTTCGAATAAAAATTAAATTTACAAAAAAAAAAATATTAAAACCGTTTCTGAGATATCGAAATTTCCAAAAAAAAATATTTTTTTTTCTTTAAATTCAAAAAATATTGTTTTTTTTTTTAAGTTTCGACATGCATTGTTTTTCAAACTTTTCTTTTAAAAAATTTAAATTTCATCAAAATCCGTTATACCGATAATGAGAAATTCAAAATTCGAAAAAATCGTTCTATGGTAGATACAGTCAGTAATATCTTGTTTTCAATTTTTTTTAATTAAATTATAGATCGTAAGAATCAATAGAAAGAAAAAAAAGTTTAGCAAAAGTCTCGGAACCGTTTCCGAGAAAAATAGGATTTTTGAAAACCATTTTTTAACATTTGTATGGAGGGTACCGTTATTTTTATGTAAAGTATTTTTTTTTCCTCATATCTTATACATTATATTAAGAAACTTTAATTTATAAGGTTTTAAAAACACCGAGCATGGGGTTTTTGAAATATTAAGTTTTCAAAAAAAAAAATTTTGAAATTTCTTCAAAAATTCAAAAAAAATTTTGAAAATTTGAATACACAATCATATTGGAACTACTGGGGACCTTCAACATACAAAAATGATCAAAATCGGTCGTACCGTTTTTGAGAAAATCAAAAACAAAAAAAAATGTTTATAAGGGAGGTACCGAAAATAACAATTTTTTGGAATTTTTTTTTAACCATTACCTAGCTTTAAGTAAATGAAATTTTTCGTTTTTTTTTGTTAAATCTGTGGGACAGTTTTTAGAAAAAAAATATTTATAGAATTACGAAAAAAATTCGTATAGCAAGTACCGTTATTTTTGGTCTTAAAAAAAAAGAAATAAACATCCGGGGGGAAAAAATTGAAACCCATATTTACCAAAATCTGTAAATGACACTGACAATCGGGCTAAGAATACTGAGGTGTCTTCTTTGTTTTCAGTGACCGGTCAGGAAACCTTTAATTATTCTAAGGTTGGTTCTGTTTCCCAAGACGTATGTATATTGGACTGCCTTAGAGCTCCATCCATTCATATTTTTGATCTTATGGCCTCCTTTTCTGTTTTGAATCTATTTTCATTTCACCAAAAGGTTTTCATTGCCCCTATATTTAAGCTAAAGAATCTTCCTCTTTAGAAAAAGTTTGGTTCTGGGCCCAAAACTTCCTGCCATGTCAATTGACACGTTCTCGATTTATAAGTCTAAAATTTGATGGCATTTGCAATGTAGTTTACGGTTTGTCCTACCCTCTCTTTCTTGCTACTTTACTAACGTTTTGAAATTTTTGTCGAAGTTATACTTCCTAATCAAGCCCTCTCTTGGAATGTCTAGTAAACTCGATATTGAAGACTTAGATAAATGTAGTCTCTTTACCGTAACATATTGTAAAGAGTCGGTTGACATTCTAAATGTAGTCTAAAATGCCAAATTATATGAAAGCCTTGAGTAAAATAAAATTGTGGCACACATTTAATTTTGCTTTAAATTTATTTCAAAACTCAGGATACTGTAGGTACATTGTCATCTAGTGTGAAATTCGTTACAAAGATTTTTGTGACTTTGTGAAACCCAGATATACATGTAGCTTCAACTGAATCAGAACAAGAGTGACGATATTTTTGTCAATCAACTTCTTTTCTTTTGAATTCAAAGGGATGAAAAGATTTTCAATGCAAGACCTACTTTTGTGTGGACAATTTATTTTCACTTGAATAATAAATAGAACTTCAGATTTCGCACTGTTCACGAAAATGAAATATAAAAAAACAATCATCTGCATGAGATCTTTATATTTTTCAACAATACTTTCCTTTTCACTTCTCAAACAAAAATATTACTGACCGACATTTTTCAAACTTTTTGTAAAAATACCTTATCATGGTAAAATGAAAATGAAGTCTTTGAAAACTTGTGCAACACATATGAATACAAGAGTATACATTTACATGTACCTACATGACAATATTAATCTATTTTGAAGATGAATTTAATGTCAGATTTATTGTTTTCTATCGGTGTACCTTTATGCACATTTTGATCGGCAGCATGAGTCTTGGGGTTGAAGAAACTCGAACCAAATTTACGGAAATAGTAACAGGAGTTGTTGAAGGTAAAGGAGGAGGCCGATTTTACCGTATAAGTGTCTTGCCTCGTTCATAAATTAAAGGAAACTGTTTTGTGGATTTTATGTAACACATGTAACATGGATTTAAGGCTTACAGATAGGACCTGTAGATACGTTAATTCACCTGAACTGTGTATACAAAAAAATACACAAGCAGATGTTGTTGGCATTCTTGACAACCATCAAAAGAAAAAAACAGAAGATGGAAGATTTATTGCAAGTTTACAATAACGTTTCACTGATTGAAGGATGCGAGCATTTTCCTCTTCTGCAAAAAAATGTATAACGGTAGATATAATGAGATTCAAATAACAATTTCCATCAGAGGTTGTCGAAACCTTTATAAAAGATGATGAAGTGATGCTGCAAAATATCTATAAGATACTATAAAGCAAATTAATTTGTATGCAAGTACCTGACTTATCTAAACAACTAGGGTCAACGCAAAAGAAAATTGGCTTCAAATAATAATTTATGCAAACAATTTAAATAATGTACCAGCACACTTTACCCGAACTTTTTTGTTTGTGTTGTTGATGGAAGAAGAGCGAAAAGTGAGTAGTTTAATTCGATAAAAAATATTTACATTTTATGTAAGGGCTTTTAAGATTGTTGACGTACGTGGGGGAAAAGGTACACGACCCTTATACCGAACCAGGGAAGGAATAAATTAAGTTTACCAATTATTTCTCCAAAAAAAGTCTTCAAATAAGACATCTATCCGAGTTATGAATTTTCAATCACCGGATTCCAGAATTTGTGATTTTAAAAATGCAGGTTCAAAATAATTTAAAAAAGGAGGAACACAATTTTGATCAGTGAATGAACATTAAGGTATATTTATTGAAGCTAAAAAAGACGTTAAATTATATTGCAAGCTACTGCTGGTAATTGTGTCAGACTTTCCTAACATTTATTCGCATAACGAATAACACTTATTTTTAACTCGTTATTTGAGTAAGGACTTTTAATTTAGAACATTATGACATGAGTTATCGGACTGAAAACATATAATCGTTGTTTAATAAAATAAAATGTAACACTAGATTATTGTAATTTGTAGAGTAGTTAGTTAGTTAGTTAGTTTAGTTTATTAACTCATTTTATTTCAAAAAAATATAACATTTTCATATACATAAGTATATATGTCGTATAGCTATGGCTTATGGCCGTATACCAGACTGACATTTCCGAATACAAACACATTTTATATAGCAAAATTAGAAAAGTATAGGAATACAAAATTAAAGACTTAAGAATTTTTGTTCCATCTTCTCTATTTGTTCTATCTTAAATTTGTAGAGTATATAAAATCGTGGTTTTTATTTACAATACATATACATTCTTTCTTAAAATTTTTGTAAAAATGTGCATAAATATAGTTGGAGTTAAGAAATGCCATCTGATTCAATAAACAATAGCCGTGTTTTTTTTTTGGAAAAGTTATCCGTAGTACAGTAGGATTTTATATGAATAACAAATACAACATCCGCAGTAGGATCACTGCCGATAAAAGGAGAAGTGAAATCCTACTGCGGATAGAGATTTGACGTTTATTCGAGAATCGACAGTGATCCTACTGCGGATGTTGTATTTGTTATTCATATAAAATCCTTCTGTACTACGGGTAACTTTTCCAAAAAAACACGGCTAATATTGTTATAGTTTATAAAAAACACATTAAAATTTTTTTTTTATACATATTTACGTAACGAAAAATTGATATGAGAGTTTTACGTATTTATCAATACATGGACCAGAAAAATAAAAAAATTGAGATTCGAAAACATATTTTCTGAATAGAAGGTCAACAAAAAAATTCAGAGCTGCAGTGTTTCATTAGTCACCCAAGAAACATTTTTAGCTGTATAAGAGTTTGAAAAGTACTTTCAGAGCTAATCTTAAAAGCTCGTTTATTCAAAAATACGCTCTAGATGTGCCTTGAGGGTAAACAGGGAGCTCAATTGCAGCTAATTCATTGAGTTTAAGAGCACTTTCGAGCTCCTTAATGGTGCTTGTAAGTATGTTTTGTAAGCGCCATAGAGCTGCGTGCTCTTACGTGGAATTTTAAATCATATTTTTTATCAGTTAGTATTAGTAAATACAAATCATACTATTAAACACGAAAAGAAATTATTATTTGTATTGGTAAATTATCTTAGCATCAAAATTTGTTTCAGAACTTCTTTTTATTAAAATATAACAATGAGTAAACAAGTAATTAAAAGCTAAAATACGTTCAATGTGGCGTGGTTTCTAGGTGCGATCTCACTTTTATCAGGAATGTTGATAATAAAGCTTATTCTGTGTTCAATTCTTTTGAAAATGCAGTCACAGCACTGTTAATAGTTTGCTTTTTTTGTTTTATAAAAAATCTTAAATATTTTATCTCTAAATTTATATCTCTTATCTCCTAGCTCTTTTGCAACACCTCAAAAAAATCTTTTGTTACCAAAGAGCCATTTTAAAGGGTACAGTATCAAAATGTATTTATTATGGAGCATATTTACCCAGGGAAAGCTTTTAAACATAATAGAGCTAAAGATTGTTCAGAAACTCTATTTATAGAAATAGATTTTTAAATTCGTTCACCAAAAGCTGCAATCACTTTTGAAATAGCGCTATGGCCTTAAATGTGACTCTCTCAGAGCTGTAAAAGAATATTTAGATAACATTTATCTCCAACGATGTTACTTGGGCAAGTCTTGAACCTTAGAAGTTCAACATTTACATCGGAAACATGCCAGGGACAAAGATAGAACTATTATCTTTAATGCGCGTTGAACAAAGACGACAAAAACAACGGAGCTCATGTGCTTCCAAACGTCAAAGATAGTCGTAAGAAGAAGACGATTTTTGTGCAAATCGCATCAAAACTTAAGCTTCTTAAACTGAGGAGGCAACTTTTCTATGCACTTGATCTACCAGAAAAAGGAATAAACCATGCAAAAAGATTAAGCTGTTTGTTTGCAAAGAACTGATCCAAAGATAGTTATTTGAAAGAAAGGAGATCCTAATTTATGCTTGACAACACAGCAAATTATTGACATAATAGTATAAGCCGACCAAAAAGCTTTACGGGGAGGTAAAATTAATATCAATAGACCAATATATACTACAGCTTTCCGGAAGGAACATCAGCAACCTAAAGGACCATCTCAACTACGAATTTCATTAACTCTTAAAGCAGCACGTAGACCCAAGTCACCCGAAAAATCACAGTCGAAGAGTCTGAAGACATCCTGTTGGTCCATGTCGTCAAAATTTGTTTTTTTTATGTTTATGTATTTTCGTGATGGGCGATTTGCGAATAGACTATTGAATATTTGTGATGTAAAAAAGAAATGCGTTTGTCTGTTATGTACAGCCCAGAAATTTTGACGTTTATTATTCTTCTCAGAATTTAGTTGACATTTGTACATTTGTAATTATGTCGCTTACCAGCTTCAGCCTTAATATTGCTATTGTTCTAATACGAACCTTACTTGAGTAAGCATATCATCGGCGGCTATTGCATTTATACTCGTAGGAGCTCTAGAGCTTTAAAAATGCACTATTAATACCTTAAAGCACGATAAGACGGGAGAAAACGCAAACAAAAATTATTCAAGTCATCATTCTAAGTCATCAATTCCAATACTTGTTCACAATAACACTACATTTGTTAACTCTTAATATAAGCAAATTCGGTACATAGGAGCTCATTAAAAAATCTTCTTTAAGACTCGAGACCTAAAAGATCTTGAAACACAAAAACTCCGTTCATCCAGGTTGTACAAGGTGACGCAAAAATAATGTCATAATCTAAATGGGCATTAATTTCAAATGTCATTGTGCTTCGACATCTATGCTGTAAATAGATAGAGAATTAGCTGACAACAAGCAATGGAGCGATACACACGTGAAGAACGCGGAATTATAATAAAATACTGCTTACTTGAAAAAAATTTTGTTCTGTTTTTTTTTTTTTTAACGCAGCTTTAATTTTGTTGTCGCTTTCCTTGTCGTCGTGCACCATTTGCGTGAACAACTCAGCGTTTCCTGAGCGCCTTGTGCAAACTGAGTCCACTTAAAATGTCGCAAGAACTTGCCGGTGTCTTATTGTTCGTTCTTGCGGCCGAGAATAGAGACAAAAACAAGGTGATTTCGTATTCAAAATCAGACAGATGTAAAACTATTTTTTTCCGCAAGCTTCATAACTGTGTTTCGATCATTGTTGGTTTCAACACGATGGAGCAATCGCTTCCACAGCTTGGACCTTGACATTTTGACACACCATTTTCAGAGTCGAGTAATTTACCGTTTTGGAGATTCAGACTGGTCGTCCAGATCGCCAGATATAACATCGCCAGACTCCTTCTTTTTTTCTACAATTTCTTCAACTTAATGTCAATTTCAACCAATCCTTTAGCTTCAAAAACACACTTTGTGGAAATAGAGCTCATGTTTTTTTCTTTTTTAACAAATTGATAGACAATTTAAATGATAATCCCTTTTGTTCTGAAGAAATATTCTTCTACGCTGACAAAAGCGCTGCTCTAATTAAGACGAATCTTACCTCTCTAATTACCGAATAACATCCCATCTTATCAAGTCCTTAGAAACGCTTATCTACAATCAGTTTAAGTACTACCTTAAAGAACGAGAGCTCTTTAATAATCGCCAGTAATGCTGTAGTACCAATAGATCAACTGGTAATCTCATGGCATATCTCACCGAAAAGTGGAACAAATCTTTAAATAATTTTGGTGAAACTAAGGTAATGGCACTTGATATTTCTGAAGAATTTGATAGACTTTGGCACGAAGCTCCTTTATCGAAACTGCGTGCATTTGCTATCGATGAGTAACTTCTTCATTGGATTAGAAATTACCTATCCGTACGTTCAATTCCAGTTATTCTGGATGGGTTTAGGTCTGATATTCATAAAATAAATGACGGTGTGCCCCAAGGCTCCGTTTTATCTCCGATACTCTTATTTTTTTCATAAATGATCCGTCGTTGGAAATTGTGAATCCACTATACAATTTTTCAATGGGAACATCCTCAGCTGTTCATATTTATTTCTATACTCACAACCCTGTTTGTTAGTTGTGGAACTGAAACGACAGTGCTCGTAAGTCTCACTAACAACCGAGTGAGATTTAATGCTACAAAAACACAAAACTGTCTTCTGCGAACCAAAATATGACATGCATATCATTATTCATGAATGGCATTTGAATAGAAAAAAACTGAAAAAAACTTTCCATTGTCGGAAGGAATGTAACTGAACATATCTTTTGGAATCTTCATATACTCGACGTTGCCCAAAAAGGCATCGAAATACTTAAGTTTTCATAAAAGATTCAAGAAATTTGTTCACCCTTCTGGGCTACGATCTTTAAATAAGACGCCTGTCCAAAAGATGAATGTAACTCTCACATCAAGTCTGTTGTTGATATTTGAAAAACAGAGTCCTATAATTTAAAGGAGCCAGATTCATTAAAGAAACGTTTGATTTTCTTGAATGAAACGTCTCCTGTCTTTCATTGTTTCATGACTGTTTTTTTTTTTTTTTTATAATTTACTCGCGCTCAAGGGATTATGATTACCCTTTAAATGTTTCAACACAGCGCGGGCGTTACGTAACAGAAAGAAGGATAGGAAAGATGTGTGGCACGATGTTGAGACTGAAGGTGGTTGTCTCAGATTTTTTTTTTATCTCCAGGGGTGGCGACTGAACTAAAGCGGAGAACTGCCGTGTCTTATTTCTATGTCCCTTATAATTCGCATTATTTTTTTTTTATTCGTATTCATCCTTGTTGGGCATACTAGTTTAACTCAATCACATGTTGTTAGTGTTATGCCTAAACAACATGTAATGAGTAAACCAGCACCCCATTGATGACAATTTTAGAAGGTTTTAATGGAATTAAAGAAGACATAGACGACGGCAGGGATCGAACCTGTGATAATGAGGTTGACAGGCGAGCACACAACCATCGCGCCACGGCCACCCCCTATCATCAAAGCGCAAATGAAATAGTCAGTCGAATGTCTTCCCTTATACAAAACGGACTTAATACTCGTCTACCTTAAAATACTCCTGAGCTTACTAGAGGTTCTTTCTCTAGTGGCACTACTGGAATATGGAAGGATTTTCCACTCTCGATTTGTTCTTCTCAGTGTTATGTTCAACCTTTTAAGAACAATGGGCATCAACAACTCCTGTAAATGAAACGAACTGCAAATGAAATAATCTTTTTCTATTAAAACATTGTAATTTTTCACCTTCGTTGGAGAAAGCAATCCGTGACTCTGGCACGGCAACATGAGGGACCATCGTCAACAGGTCCAGCCAGTTACTAGCTTACGCAGACGACATTGACATCACCGGAAGAACCGAACAAGCTGTACACGATTCCTTCATCCAGATCGAGCAGGCGGCACAAAATCTGGGGCTGCACATTAGTGAAGGTAAAACAAAGTACATGGTGGCGTCGAATGCGAGAGGAACAGTTGGTCAAACAATCAAGGTAGCGGAGCACGAATTTGAAGTGGTGCAATCCTTTAAATACCTTGGGTCAATAGTAGCAGCCGATAACAATATAGAAGAAGAAATACGCGGGCGGCTTCTCAAATCCAACAGAGCCTACTATAGTCTGTCAAAGCTTTTCAAATCCAGAAATCTCACCATAACTTCAAAACTGCTGCTGTACAGGACCATGGTCCTGCCAGTACTCACATATGGATCCGAGACTTGGGTGCTTAGCAAAAGGCACTCCGACCTCTTAGCTGCGTTCGAGAGAAAAGTCTTAAGGAGAATTGTTGGCCCCATATGTGAGGAAGGACGATTCCGGAGACGGTACAATCATGAATTGTACGCAATCTACCTAGAAGCAGATATCGTGACAAAAATTAAGCTCGGTAGACTCCGGTGGGCAGGGCACCTAGCTCGCATGAGCGAAGAGGAACCTGCTCGGAAAGTTCTTTGTGGTACATTCTATGGTAGACGACAGCCTGGTAGACCATGCTTGCGCTGGAGAGATGGCGTAGACCAGGACGCCCGAAGCCCTGGGGTGCGCAACTGGATGGCGTCGGCTAGAGACCGGGATAGGTGGAGAGACTTGTTGAAAGAGGCCAGGACCGGAACCCGGTTGTCGAGCCGATGATGATGATGAATTTTTCACCTTACACTCAGTTTTCAGGTTTTACGTAGCTTAAGAGCCCAAAAATTAGTCACACAGTATTAACTTGTGTACTGAAAACAAATTTCAAATTCTATTCACTGACAAACTTGCAAAGTAACGCTCTTAAATATTCAAGCAACCCAGCACACAGACATTGTAAGATTAAATAAATTAAATTAAATATTGTCACCAAACCAAATTTAAAAAGAACAATTCTCAACAGCCTAATTTCATGAAAATAGCACTCTGTATTCACTTTGCATACAGATATCTAATATCTCCTACGAAATAGAAACACCAGAAGTCAAAGAACACGCAATGTTTTTACTACAAGCTGAAATTCTAGAATATTCAAAAGTGTAATAAGCACAGCCCCGTATCTCTGGAAAATCTAAACACAGAACAAAATAAAAATAATAAAAATGCCATACCCCCACTCCCAAGACACTGACATTAAAATAATAAAACAAAAATAAAAAACACAATTCTGAAATGTATTATATTTTTTTTTTATATTTTCCCATCAGCTGCATTGGGAAAAGAAAATATAAAATTCCATTCATTAAAATTTTGCGTGTAGGTGGATTCCATTTTTATATAACCCCACATTGAGATAATAATTTAATCCAATACATTTTATCCTAAAATAGACGAATATTCATGTAAAGGTCTGTAGGCATTCTACCCTACACATTGTTTCATTCGTCATTTGAGTTCATTTAACTAATTTATGGTTAAATCTCGTCTGCGGCAAAACCTCAAAAAGTTATGCATCTAAAAATACCTTTTACAGATTATATTTTTGAGCTTTAAAATAGAATAGCGTTACGGAGTGAAGAAAAACAAAACTCTGAGAAATCAAATTACAAAAAATCATAAGGCTGAAAAATTAACCAACAGACAAATCTAAATTTATCGTAATCTAGTTCTGATACCATCACGGTGCATGCCACTCCTCCCCGATGGGCTAAAGCTTCACTTAAAGAGACCGGTGTCAGCGAGGATGACATTATTATTTTAAATTGAAAAACCAAAATTCGGAATACAAAACTGTAAGTAGATTCCAGCTCATCATTTTGGTATTTTCACAGGGAGAATCTTCTATGATTGTTTTATTCGTGCTTTAGAATATGACCTAGCAACATACATACCCTAAACCTGTCCTTTTATTTTCGGAACACGAAATAGCCACGTGGAATATTAAAACACAAAACCACCACGAAGACCAAAACTGAATAGAAACTGATATGAACGATATCGATTTGTTCTCCTGTGACGGATTATGATTCCACTTTATCCATCCACCACACTATACCACCCAATTTAATATTTATAAGGCGCACAGTGAGTGCACCTACAACCTACAAAACAGTCCTATAGCAGAACGCCTTTCCTCTGCCTGCCGCAACAACCAGAAAAATCGATGGCAACCTACTCAGAGGAGCACACATTCTCAGTAGTCAGCACATTTACCCGAGCGCCATTTAAAAATGCACACACATATCGCCCATCAGGAGGTTACCGTTACCGTTGCCATTACTAACTCTTTCTCCCACACTCATGGAGCTGCTGGTGGCACTGGGGCTGTATTGGACAGGACACATCTTTTTGCCGCACACGAAAAAAGGAGTGAAACTTAAATATATATAAAACGGAGACGAGCAGCGAAAAAAAGCTTCTCTCGCTTGGCGGGAATTAATGTGCGCCACGGGGGACGACCATGGATTCAGCATTCATCCTTGGCCGGATTCCGATGAATGTGCTACCAGAATAAGCAATTGACACTCAAAAGGAGTGAAATATAACGTATAAGAAGAACGAGAAGGGAGGACCAAATCCGAAATAGCTATAAAGGGCGCC
Organism: Philhelius festivus; assembly: GCA_963931855.1. Classification (NCBI taxonomy): domain Eukaryota; kingdom Metazoa; phylum Arthropoda; class Insecta; order Diptera; family Syrphidae; genus Philhelius; species Philhelius festivus. The sequence continues at coordinate 2,142,529 of OZ007556.1, read as the reverse complement.
AGAATGGATTATAATGCATTCCCGTATAGCTGGAGTAGATCTGTGGTGCGTACCTTCTCGCACTAAAAAAAGGCTTCCAACTTTAAACAACTTATACATATCTACCACCAAGAGCCTTGACTATGAGTAACTTTATCTTTATTCGGGCAAACTGTTTTTGTCGATGCTACTATTTGTGGCAAAAGCCACACAACAAACTGGCCATAAGCTCCTTAAGAGTCGGTAATCAAGCTTTACGTTCACTTTGTATCGAAATCTGGGCTGGAGATTATCCAAGTGCCCTTTTGGTCTGTGCCTTGATGATGAATAATAGCTTACATACGAGCAGCATTGAGATACGAATAGATTGCAAGAATGTGGTGGGCTGTGTTCGGTTCTGGTTGGTCCGTGATGAGAAATGATGAGCTCAAGTCAAATGTCAAATTGATATTTTTTTCGGTTTGGTTTTGAGGTTTTTGTCATCGGTGCGTCGTCATGTGGCAGTCTTGGGCAAAAGACGCACTTAATTTTTTTTTACTTGTCAGTCGAATGACAAATTAACACTCACATCACAAACTCAAACATCAACTAAAACAACACTCTCATACATTTTTTTAATGTACATGTACTTTGTACTCGTATGTTGAAAGTTGTAAATCAAAAGTAAGACAGATCCGTCCTCACATAATATTCTTTATAGCTAGCTACAAATACCAAAAATAATGAACCAGAGATTAGGATTGCTGACACATAAATCTTTGTGGCAAACCCACACCTTCACACTTTCTCTTTCTCGTTTTAGAGATTTGAGTAATTCGCAAAAACAAACTGAAGTGACGAAGAAGCTCTGAAACTGAGAATGTCAGTTAATTACTTGGAATTTCTGCAGACTGTCAAAAAGACAAGACTTCTTACTTACTCGGTGAGTGCGAAGATTCAAAGGGTTTTTTGATCTTCATAAGATATATAACAGGAAGAACTGAAGTTGTTAGAGTTCTTTAACGAAATAATATATTCCAATAACAGGTTTGAAGAAATGTTCTTGTTAAGTGGTGAAGGGTGCGAGAAATGAGCTTGTTGTTTTTTGTAATTTCTGTGTTCTTAGACTCAATGTTTCAATTTTCGTAGAAGCTATGCTGACAGATTGTTGAAGCGATTATGTTCAATACCAGGGAAATGTAACACAGAGAATATAGCTTAAAGAGTATTTGAAAATAGGAAGACAATTTGTAATCCTCTTTTTCAACAATTTAAGTTAAAGTTTTGTTCAGAGGAAAGTTAAAATTGCGCGACAGAACGTGCAAAGCCAGTTCTGTATACTTCTCGGAGAATAATAGAGGGGACCTGTAATTTTTGGCAAGCCCGAACGGCTACGATGGGAAGCACTTTTCCTTGTCAAGAGGTACTCTTCTGGATTTGTCACTTAATCGCCGGAGGCGAGACCCCTAAAAACAGTTTTATTTTCATTGGTAGCAGCTGTCAGACCTTCGGTGTGAGAGGCCACGGAGTACATACTACAGAAATAAAAATATAGAAACACATAAGGTCTGCCTCATTGTGAGGTTCGTTTGGTCTGATTTGACTACTCCAACCTCTATCATATAATATACGGTGCCCAGATGAGAGCGATAGGGAAAGAAATTTAAATAAAAGAACATCAATGTGATAGCTATATAAAATTGATTCTGGATTTATTTTGGCGCCCAACGATGGGGAAGATGAGTCACCAAAGAAGAAGACTCCAGATAGGGCAGAAACCCAACTTAAAGTACAAGTTGGTCGGACAGAAACTGTAAGTCCGCGATCCCCATCAGGTTCTTGTAGTAGGGAATTTTTAGGGCCTGCTTCCTGCTTTAGCGACTTCAGCTGGACCACGTCGAGATGATAGAAGTCCTATAGCAGGAGAGGTAGTGGTTAGGGTTCCAGAGCATAGGCTAGAACGTGTCGAGGATTTATCTGAACACTTGGTGGTTTAACAAAGGTGGCCAGAGAGAATAGGAAAGTGGGGGTGAAATTTACTGGTGACTCGGACGGAGCATCAGTAAATTCTTTCTTGGAAAGGGTGGAGGAACTTCGGTTGGCTAACGATGTTCCAGAAACCCATCTTTTTAAATCCGCTTCGGAGCTTTTACCTGGTAGATCCCTTATGTGGTTTAGGACGGTTAAAGAGGATTTAGAGGATTGGCAGGAACTCGTCAAGCAACTCAGAGCGGAGTTCCTTCCTGCGAATTACGATGATCCCTTGTTGGAGGAGATTAATCAACGTTTGCAGGGCAAGGATGAAACCTTTGGAGCTTACTTGGCCACGATGAGGACATTGTTTCGAAGATTGTCGGAACCTTTGTCAGAGGGAAGGATGCTTCGATTTTCAGGCAAAATGTAGACTCTTTCTTTCAATTGCAGATTGCGAGTGCTAAACCAAAGACGATTAGGGAACTCGCTGACTTAGGTAGGGAATTAGATACGTTGAAGGTGAATGTAGATTCCTTTTCTCCGCCTATTAGAGGCAAACATTTATTAGAACCGGAGTGTGGGTATAGGCCGAGTACGAGTACGTCGGCGCACAACCGAGTGGCGGTTGTCAGTTCAGTTCCGAATAATCCATTTAGGCAGGTAGTTAGGTGTTACAACTGTAACAGAGAAGGGCATTCCGCACATAACTGCTCAGTTCAGAAACGATGTTTTGGTTGTGGAGCGGTAGGCGTTTTTTGTAGGGATTGTAGGCGGTGCGTGTTCGAAAAATGGGGAACGGGCTCTTGTGTCAGCAGGGCGAAGGACTCGTCGGCGTTAGTTAGGTCGTCTGCTGGCGACCAACTGGTTAATCGAGATAGATTGAGTATCACTTTAGCAGCAAATGGTAGGGATAGTGGGCCATATATAGGGGTGCGGATTTATGGAATCAAGGTTTTAGGATTGCTTGATTCAGGTGCTTCACGCACCATGGTAGGAGGAGATGGGTGGAAAATTTTGAAGGAGTTAGGTTTAAAATTAGAGAAATGTAGTGTTGGGTCAGTAGTGTTAGCACATGGGGCAGGTGTAGGAGTAGCTGGATCTGTCTCTTTGCCTATGGAGGTTGAGAACAAATCCTTTCTTTTAGAATGTCTAGTTATGCCAAGTCTTCCTCACCTTTTGATCTTAGGTACCGATTTTTGGGCACTATCGGGCATAGTCCCGGATTTGAGATCAGGTATGTGGAATTTTTCGAGCCAAGAGATGGTGGCGTCGATAACAGACATGGTAGCAATTAGAGAAAAATCGGATCTGAACGATAGTGAGGGAAAAAAGTTAGAGTATGAAATAGATCATTCTTCTGCGTCGCATTGGTTGATAGTGCTTCTAGTGGTCGCTTCAACTTTGTATGACTCGCCTGGTGTCAAGTCACACGTGCCAATTGATGAACGCTCCCCTGAGATGACCCAGTCGCCCAATTTATCCTTACAACTGCTAGCGTTGCGTCGTTTGTATGGCATGTAGGAAGTTCTTGTTATTTAGGTCTAAAGAAAGTTGCTTAACATCGCTCTTCACCCGAAGAGCTTCTGGATTTTACGATGTCTCCTCCCTCATATCGAAAGAATTCATGTCCATGTCATAAACCACCCCAAACAGTCAGTCTTTATGGATGCCTGTTTAAACATATGGCGATTGTACTAGCTCATATTGCTATTATGTTCGCTTTTTGTAATAACGTTAATTTAACTTGTTGACAAAACCACTAAGCCAAAAATGGACCTCGACCGAAAAGATGATTTGGTTGCCAAAATTCGGATCCCCGGCCAACATATTCATGTCAAACCTTACTGTTCGAAAATTGAATAAGATGGTCTCAAATTATATGAACAAACCATAAAGAAATTCAAGGAAATTCAGACGCTAACAGACATAATGGAATTCTCGTTTCAGCTGTACCAGACTCTAAAGGCAGTTGCTGAAAAAGAACCCTTATTTAAAACTCGTAAAGAGCCAATATATAAAGTTAAGCAAACAGTAGAAAAGCGATAGAATGAAAAATAAGCAATAGTGCAACTATTGCAAGTTTAATAATCTCTCAACTACTGAGTGCCGAAAATTCATGGGAATCAGTGCTAAAAACCGAAGAAGCTTTGCGAGGGACCAGAAAATTTGCTACAATTGTCTCAACCATAAATGGGGAGAAGTTTGTCAAAACGAAGCTGTAAAATGTAAAGAATGCAAAAAAGGCCATCATGAACTGCTGCATCTATGCGAATTAAGTGAAGAAAAGACATCTTTGATGACCAAAGCACAAGCAACATTTATTCTTGCAACAGCACAAATTAAAGCCCAGACATAAAATGGCGAGAACAGCCTAAAAAGAGCACTCATCGATCAAGGTTCGCAAATATTGTCAATATCAGAAGAAGCTGTGCAGATGTTAGGCATTCGTCGTGTCAAAAATAAAGTGAGGATTCATGGTTTAAGCGAAGCAATATTCGGAGAATCGAAAGACAAAGTAAATGTAAAAGTTAAACCAAGATTCTTAAGCAACCATGAAGAAAACGTAGAAGCCGTTGTTCTCCCATTTCTGACCAGTACGCAGCCTGATAGATCATTCAAATATCATATACAAAAATGGAATAATTATCTTTTGGCTGATCCGTTCAACAAATCTGACAAAATAGACATGGTGATTGGAGGAGACATTTTCAGTAGGATATTTGAAAATGGCGTCAAAAAACTAATGGCATCGTTGGACAGTCAACTTAATTTGGATGGATTTTGTCTGGTTTCATAGACAAGCGAAAACCCTTAAAAGTCACTTCAGCAATTACAAACCTGGAACGATTCTGGAAGCGTGAAGAAATAGATATTTTTCTGAAGCGAAGGAGAGTGTTTCACTCACTTACTGAAGATTTTGACAGCTCGATAAGAATGACAACGTTGAAAACTGCTGAAATAAAACAATTGCAATACCTATAATTATTTGCTATCTGGTAAGGGTTGCACTATTGTTTGGCCGTTTTTAGATTATTCCATTTGTTCAATTTTGTTTTAACGCCCATTAAATAATATCAATTAATTAACTAAATTCATTCCTGTATTGAGAAGGAGTTTGAGCTTTTATTTATAATTAAAGTATTTCTTATCAATCTTCTGACAAAAGAGAATGTATATGAGGAATGTAATGCTACATCTATTGATTGGTATGGCAAGCATGTGGATTGTCCTATGCAGATATCCAGCACACAACCGGTTATAAAAAGCCTCCTTCTCCTCGTCAGAATAGAGCAAAGTTGGAGCGTAACACTTGTTGATGGTGAAACGACACGTACTCTAGTCCGGAACCTGGCTTTCAGAATCCTGTCACCTAAAGGATCCTAGGAAATTAAGCTTTTGAGAGCTATTTTGGAAAGCAGCAATCCAACTCAAGATTCCCGAGTGCTTCCAGGTATAGAAAACTACAGTGTTACGGGTAGGTAACATAAACTTCCTCGTGCCCAACCATCTAACTTCACTTATCTCCAAGATGTCCATCTTGTACCGCATGAATTCCTTCACTAGTTGGAGGAATCTGGCATTTTAAGGACCTTCTTATCCATCATCAAGAAGCGTCTTCACATTCCATAAACCAATCTTTGTCCGGGAAAAAGTCGTCAACGTGTTATTATTACTAATCCGAGGCGTAGTGTTGGTCTCGGTAGCGGGCGGATTTCAGTTACAAAGAATGCTGACCTCCGTAGCCTATCCTAGAAAGAATGTTAATTTACCACCCAAAATGACAGCCAGATCACAAAAATAACTTACACGTTCCAAACAATGAAATGGTTTATTATTTTACGAGTATAAGTAATTTCTTTTTATTTCGACAAATTTAACTTAATTTCATTTGTTCTGGACGAATTATTTATTGATTGTAAGTCACTTTGGAGAACCACAAAGTCTCTACATAGTTTTTGAAAAAGAATAATAATTTTGTTTCACCTGCAAACAACTTAAAAAGAGTGATAAGATCACATTACATACATCATTTATAAAATAACAAAAATAATAGAGGGCCAATGTCGCTTCTTTGAGGAACACCAAAGTATACATTTATTTGCCTAGACACTATGTTGTTGAACAGTGCATATTGAGTTCTATTAACGAGATAGGATTAAAGCCACAGTAAAAAAAAACACCAAAACCAGTGCCAATGAGCGTTTCGTTAATTTCCGAAATTGAAAAGTTCAGTTGTGTTGATATTACACATTATTATAATAAATATTACAGGATCAGAAATTTTGTAAGGATTTTAATAGAAGTCAGAAATTGTATCAGCCTTACTAAAAGGTTTTTTAAACAAGTTAATTCCAGCTGGGAATTTTGAAATTTTAGTGGTACCATTAGATTTACTATCCAATTTTTGTATTCCATATTGTCATGTGCCTTAGAGCAAAAATAAAAGTAAATATCACTTCCAGTTGAGTTAACCTTACATTGATGGAGCGCCAGCTAACAAAAACCTGAGAATCAGGAATTCAGTGAAACAAAAATGTTACGCATACGCCACAGTGAACCCAATTCATATTTTTTTTAAATACGTACCTTTATACATAATCGTAGCTGTGTAATCTCTATGTTCTTTCATAAAATCTTAATTTGATTTTGTGGATAAATTTACAAAATGCGTATCGAAGGAAAATTCAATTTTCGATGTCAACTCACGTCAGTATCGTAAATGAGTAATGATTACGTGTGTGAATTCGAGAGTAAATTTTATGTAGGTCCTTTGAGTGCACAACGCATAGGTATCGTATCTCATGTTAATTATTCATACACAGCTATTCTTGAAGGCATTCTGATTAAATATTTACTTTTTGAACTTATAAATAAAGAAAAATGTACAGAACTAATAAATAATTGATGCATTGGGGCGTTTTTTTGTTTGCTTGAAATCATTTTTTTTTTGTATATTTAAACTGTCAGAAGTAACAGAATGTTCATGCTTTTTAGTGTGACTTTATGCGAGAGAAAAAATAAAAATGTTTTTTGTCAGTGAAATTGTGGAAAGAGCTATCAATATTATTTATTCATTTTAATACACGTATGTGTGATATCCGATACTCGTATATGCCGAAAAATTGAGCTGGTTTATTTAATAATTGGGTTGATAAGACATTTCATCATTGAAGTGAAGCATATGAAATTTATTTAATGTTCATATCATGAATTTTGATAATTTAATCGAAAAAAAAGTAAAATAAACATTTTCTTGGTAATAAATTTACTCACGCTGTTTTTTCCTTATCTAAGAATAGGCTATTGAATATGCTAGAAAATAAAATGAATTGATGAAAAATGTCTGTCCAAGGATTAATTACTTGAGGTTTAAATGCAGTATGAATTCACTTTAAACTATTGTAAGAGTTAAATTCGACTTCAGTAGGGTATGTTTTCTAAAGTAGCTAAAAACTTATAAGATTTGCCTGTGAATTATATTTTGGAGTCAATGACTAATCGAAAATTACAGAAATATTTGAAATATTGGAATATTTGAAATATTAATTTACATTTAGTAAATTTTTAGATAATTTATGAGATTTAACGTTTTAGAAATTTACGGTATTGACTACTTGATGATTAATACTTAATTTAGAACAAAGATACATTAAAGGGCAAGTTTGTTGCACTGCAGCCTTTTTATAGAAAAAAACCCAGCCGAATTTCCTTCTTAAGATTTCCCTCAACACTCCTTGATTTTTTGAGCAATGAATTTCGCTCAAAGTTTGTTAAAATTGGGTCAAACATATTTTTTAAATTTGTTATTATTCTGGTATGCCACAGGGTAGTCATTTTGGCCTCTTGCTGTTCTTTAGTACTCTTTATTAACGATCTGCCCACAGTGATACATTTTTCAAAATCTCTGGTTTTCACAAATAATTTAAGAATGTGTTTGCAATTTAGGTCAGTTTCTGATAGTTTGGATTTTAAAGGTATTTATTAATGGAATGAATGACCAAAAATGCTTTTTCTGTTTGTCGACAGAGTGCTATAGCCAAAATATACATACGCGAATTGCGACCAAAATTGGCGTTAACGCTCTTGATTTTGGTAAAAGTTCTTAGATATTTGTAAACGTTCATCTTCCGTCAACTTCACAGTGATGAAAATGTTTTTCTTTTTTTTTCAAGGAATTGTTTGGTCATTGGGTTAAGGGTAGGTCAACAATGGAAGTTCAAAGTTCTTAAGTCCCAATTGGATAACCCTTTGTAATACGTTAAATACCAGTCTCTACGAGACTTGTGTTAGTGGGAGTCGAACTTAAGTGGTTTAAATTCATACTAAATTATATATCAGGTCGTATTTGGGGATAAAAGACCAAATATGTATCTCCTCCTGACTGTTCCGTATAGTATTTTTGTGTCGACATTATTAGTGTCAGTGAGCACTTGCTCTTAGGAGTAGCTAACAGCCTCAACAGAAACAATGATCGATCACCACTTCGTAATATTTTGGAAGACAACTCTTTTTGTTTTACTGGTGATATTTTTTATGGATATTTTAACAGTGACCCTCTTATTGGTCAGATTCTTATATAAAACATGGATATGTTCAATATCCATCATGTGATAAACACTATTCATACTACGCATTTCATTCGAAACTGCAGTATGCTTCTCGATATTATTTTCGTAAGTGATTTGGGCAAAGTATTAGTTTCTGAACAATTTCAAGCACATAGTTTCTTAAAACATGACTTCATTCATCTTTCTACATACGAACATTTCAATTAAGAGATTTTACGAACAAAGACAGCCAATTCTTGAGTTTTAAGAAGATTTAATTGGGACAACTACCTGAAGAGCAAGTTGACTATCTCCAGAGCAAATTAAGTCGTTTGTTTGATACTTATGTTCCTTATAAAACACGAAATAAGATTATAGTTATACCAAAGGAATTTTAAGAAATAGATGTGTGTTAGAATATCAGATGATCTGCTAGAATACTGCCATTTACGTAATATCTCCAACGTGCAGCAAAAGTGATTTGGTATAAGAGTCATCTAAGTCTCTCCCTCTGAATGGGCGAAAATTGTGAAAAGTTCTCATCAAGCAAGTTGAAGTTAATTGTAATTGAAATAAATCATAACATCATTTTATCTATTTCGCATACAAAGAATTTATCTCAAAACATCTTCAGTTAAGAGTTCACCGCTATGAATTCGGGAGCTCCATTTGGTTTTTCAATAGTGAGCCCTGATGAGATCGTTGAAAATTGTATATCTTTGAAATCAAACGCTGCTGAATTTCACAACCTACATCCAATATTTCTTAATATTGACTTGTTTCACGCACATTTTTAGCACTATTTTCACTAAAAGCATTTTCTTATCACAATGGAACTCCTCTAAAATACTCCCAATACCTGAAAACTCTGCGAATAATGAATTCCCCATCATTCCAATCCTACTCTTCCTAAAGTACTGGAAAAGCTTATGCGAAAACAACTGACACATGACAACTCTCAGCCATAATAGTTTACTAGCTTTTAAACAATCAGGTTTTCGTGCACGTCATAGCACCTAGTAGATTGACTTTACTCGAGGTTATTGAACGAGCAAGAACTGTGCTGGATGAAGCTAAACTTAGTTACATCTTTAGTATTGTTAGATTACTCAAGAGCATTTGACTACGACGTTGTGCTTTTTTCTAGAATCAGTATAGTCCATCTGAAAAATGACAAGTTGTTGTTGTTGGTGATTATGTTTCTGATTTTCTCAACCTATATTGTGGGGCCCATGAGGATCAATATTGGGTGTATCCATCACTGTAAAAAGCACATATTCGCTAACTCCCTTCAATTAATGAAAAGCAGTCCAATTGGTATGGTGGAGGAATGTGTTGTTAAGATGAATGAAGATCTTTCATCATTTAAACAATGGTCTAGGAGATGTACTCGCACTCTAATGCCCAATAAAACTAAGCGCCTTATAATATCGAAAAGAACTATGGATGTTCCATACTTTCTAGCAATTAAACTAACCAACACTTCATTGTCTTATGCTTTAATCGAACTTAAAATGCAATAACCATTTAACACAGCCTGCAGGCAAAGCATATGAGATTGCTGTATCCAGCTAGAAATTTAACCTCCTTGGATACCAGAAATTTGCCAGCGAAAACTCTTGTTTTGGCAATCTTGACGAATGGGAAATTATTTGCAAGCTTGTGTGATGAGATATATTTTTACAGCTTAAGTTACAATGGCTACATTTATTATTTCCCCAAAAAATATATTCGGCATTTAATTTGATAACCTTGAAAAGCACTAGAAACTTCAAAAATGTTTTTTAATACAATTCAAGCTCACCAGCCTTGGTACCTTTATGATAGAAGGCATTTTCCGTTTTCAAGAAGATCTAACGAAATTATATTTCCCCGCCCCGCATGTCTAAGATCAGAGCGACAATTTGTTTCAATACTTCTCGGTTATGAAATTCCTTACCAGTCCTTACTCGAAATTCTGATGCTCAAATTACTTTTAAAAAAATGTATATTTTTCCATGAAAGAGCTTCATTTTTCCCAACTTCTGCTTTCTGTTGGGTTTGCTATAAAGAACGATGTATATATCTATAGGATTGCAATGATAGCGTCTTTCCTTAAATAACTTCACTTTTTCTGAGAAAATCTAATTTCAAAAAATCCTTGAACACCCTGTAAGCCATTTTTATTAAAATTTTCCCATTTCATTTGAGTACAAAGAAACATAAGAATTTCTTTATTCGTTCTATAAATTCAAGTTTTCCAACGAACAAAATTATCTTTTCACATTTAAATAAAAATAAAAATAAGCTAATACATAGGAAATTGGAAAGAAAATTTAAATTGTCTTGTGCATGGGTATGTATGTCAATCTCACCATGTAAATGAGCTTCACTCCGATGCTTTAACTACACAAAAATATCTTCAAACATTTACAGTAATAGGCAAGTTTAGGTACACAATTAAGAAAGCCAGTTATTTCCATTTCGCATCACTTAGATGTTGAGCCTTGCCAAAAAGATACCGCAAGTGTTGGAACAACAACTAAATGAGAAAATTAAGTCCATAATGCTCTTAAAAATGCGATTTAAGCATTCGAAATATCCCGTTAAATGAATGCTTATAAAATTAACATATTCGAGAGACGTTTGTTTTGTGTTTCTTTTTTTTTAAGAAAACCCCTTTTCAACTTAATGTGAACATTAAAGAAACTGCTTCGCTCACACCACAATACATTCTCTATAGCTTATTCGTTCCTCAGGTTAATGTTCCCATTCTTTGGTTAACAAAAACCAGAGCAAAAAAATTAACATTCACGTGCACACTTTGGCTGGCCAACCAACTAACCGACGAAGCGACGCAACGAATGTTGAATTGCCATTAACTATGGGATAATTGCAGCGGCTTCGGTTGGGCGCCACTTAAGACCATAATGCGTTCAACAACCCTCTTCCCGACCCGACCCGACACCACCGCTTAATCCCATACAAATAAATTTGTCGTGATTTTTCTCAAAACGCTAAGTGACGGACGGTTGTCCCGATTCAGAGGGGGTTGGGTAGGGGACGATGTTGGGATGGTGTGAAGGCGTCAAAGCAACGCCACAACGTGGCCGAGAATTAAAACTCATTTCCATCCTAAGTGAAAATTCTGTTTAGCAAATTGAAAAAGTACAAATTTAAAAGTTAATTCCCTTTTGCACATTATTTTTGTGTCTAATTTGTATAATAAGATGGCGACCATCCGTCTATCGGATTCTTCTCAAGATGGTTGCCGGATGATGGCGAGTGTTGTGCGGTGCGGTGGGTTGACTGGATTGAGGCTCATATAGATAGGCGACGACCGTCTCAACTTAGGCTGGCCGGACATTTTTTCGATGGATGGCCAAAGCGAAGAAAAAGTGATTTCTCTATATTTGCTGATGCTGCTCCTTGGGCCTTGGTCCTTGCCTTCGACTGACTGGACTGGGTTGAATGGTTGTCGTGGTGAATAAACAGCAAAATTATGCAAGGACTGCTAGGATGATGATGGGTTTGCTGATGAGGCTTTCGCCAGTCTTAAGTCGCCAGTCGCCGGTCGCCATTGCCATTTGAAATATATATTTTCTTCAGCATTTGTCGCCACTATATTTCACTCTCTTTTGTGCTCATTTTGATGCTCTGTAAACTTTTTAATTGAGTTTTTTTTTTCTATGTTCTATTTGGCATTGGAGGACCGAAACGTTTTAGATTTTTTTTTTATTTTCTGTTTTGATATCTAGAGCACTTTGCGGTTGATGTGGTCGTCATGGTGGTCAGTATCTGGTGCATTCAAGTGAAAGTCCACGCTTTTAATTAAGAAATGCTGTGATTTTATCGTAACTGTGGAATACTGCAACAGGGCTGTCGTTTTGCAATTTGCAGGAAGTAATTTCTGTCCTTAATCCTATTTGAGGTGTATTTAAAAACAAAGTAGTTTACTGATGAGGACGTAAATAGAAAAGAATTTCTGTTCACGGAATTTATTCAGAGACGAGAGGGTTGTTATTTTTTTATTTTCATGAAATTTACTATTTATTGAAATGACTTCAGGTAAGTAATTACAAAATCGAAAATGGGGGATATTTAGAAAAAGTTGAAGGCCCGTATTGTTCGTGAGTTTGTTCACTTCTTTGCCTCAAATCCAATACATGAAATGGCTGGTGCAAAAGATCTTTAATGAAGAATCGTTTTATATTGTAGTTTATGATATTTATATTTACGAAAAAATTTAATAGAGTGTGTTTAAATTAAGGGCTCTTTTGTGAACTTTTAGAATAGAAAATCTCAGGTGGTCGTAATTCTGTATTATTTCGGTATGGACTTACATAAACGTATTACTTGGGTTAAGATCTTTGTTTATTTCATTTTTGAACTTCAGAAAAAGCGTATTTTTCTTGAAAACGGTTTGAAGATTCTTTTTGTTTTTTTAATTTTGAAACTATTTTTGAAAATTAAGAATTTTTAAGACGAGATAAGCATTTTTGAATTCAGTTTTGTATTATACATAGAACGGTTCCTTTATTTTTTATTATAGACATTTATCGGAAATGTTACGCACGACTGATAAATGAAAGAACTACACAAATATAACTGGAACATTAAAATTTGGTTGAAAAGCTACGAATTAACATGGAAACAGGTTTCGACTCTCAAACATATCACTATGGTGCCGAGGCATGGAACCTGTGAAAGATGAACTATAATAGTTTTGAGACATAAATTCTCCGCGTGGTTTTCGTTTCAGTGATATGGAGGAGGACACTCGTATATTCGGTATAAATCAATGAAGAACTTTACGGGATCTGCAACGAAACCGAGTCTAATGATTCCGAATAGTCTTGACTGAGATGAATGGGTTATGTAGGCCGATTGGACATCAAACTTATGACTCTGGAAAACTATTATCAAGTGATGTTGAATTATATAAGACCACGGCTCATTCTCGCAAAGCGAAATGTATCTCAAGCAACCAACTGAACGTACTGAATAACCATCTGGAATAAAGAACATAAGTGGGAATAAGTTTAAGCAATTTTAAGAAAACATTCAACTATTTTCCTACATTTTACCCTGCGATTTATATATTCTAAACAAATCAAACTCCAGATTTTTAGCAAATTCATTTAAAGATAATAGGGAAGGCGAACAAAGTTAGTAGTGCAAATCATTCTATCTGTCTGGTATGTCTCTCTCTCTCCCATTAGCTGGAGTCTAAATGCTTTCATCAATTTTTCTACCTGACATCTGGTTAAAGAGTCTAAGCAGATGGACGGATGTAGTTTATATTAGTACTGCAAGCAAAACGCCTAGGCCTATTTTCTTCAAACTTTGATAGTTGAGATTCTTCAAATTTTTCTCTTAGACTTATTTTTCCTGAAACATCAAATTCTCCAAAGTCCGCATTAAAATAAATGTTTGGCCTTTACTTACAACTACCAGTGAGATCTGAGCGCAACGGCAGTTTTGCTGCAATGTCCGCCCCTGAAGCCAACCCTTTTTTCGGAACCAAACTGATATTTCTCAAACAGCTTAAGATGTTGAAAAAAAAGTTCTACAGTTGCTTTTTTAAACCCATGAAAACGAGAGATACTTGTATTTTCTGATTTTCGTAGACTAAGGAAAATGCAATTTTGAACATTTTTTTAAAAATTCACCAAGTTCCCTTTCTTGTGAGAACTTGCTTATTCGAATATGTTGTTCTGAATTGAGCGTTAATTTGTTGGCCTGTCTGTTTTTTTTGGAATCTGAATATTAAAGTGGTACATTGTTTTACCACACATTATTTTTACTCATAAAGGAGGATTTGACACTGTCAACTCCTAGATCAGCAAAAATGTCAAATCTTCCTTTTTGATTACTTTTGGGACAAACACAAAAAAAACGTTTGTATTGGTAATGAGGATAAACTATTGTTTATTAATGATTTAAAAACGAATAAAGCTGCACTACATTGCACTTTCAATGTCAAAAGCTACATAATTCAAACATTACAGTTGGATTGCTTTCCGTAAAAGTTAGATAAAATGGGACAGAAATAAAAAAGATGTCCTCATCGCTTACCTCCTATACAACAGTGATTGTTTATTTATCACTCAAACAAATCGTTACTAACTTCGGTTTCTCATTATTTAAAGTTACAAGGTCTTAGTTTTTCGGAAAGGTGCTGATGTCAATTCCTCCTGCCAGTCAAATCCTTTCGATCTTACTCTACTTGGCATTCTTTCTGAAATTTTAGAAAAAAATTTTTTTTTCTTAAAAACTGTTTCAAATATTAAAAAAAAATAGAAAATGTCGCTTAGCCAAACTTAACAATCGTTGAAAAAAATTGAAAATGGATATTAATGGTACTTCTTCTAGATGTTTCCGATTTTCTCAAAAACGAAGCAACATAATTTCGATAAATTTTTTTTATCCTAAGGCTCCTTAAAAATTAAAATAGTATTTACTCAAATTTCCAAAAAAAAAATACTTTTCTTTTTGGCCTTTTAAAACCACTTTACAAATTTTTTTTTGGTAGAACCAATATTTCGAAAAAAAAGAATGATGAAATTTTATACACGTTATATATACGTTCTTAGAAAGTTTCAAAAACAGTGCCTCGAAGTAAAATGTTTTTAAGATTTTGGAAAAAAATCAAAATCTTGTTTTGAAAATGTAAAATCTCAAAAACTGCTTGTTATTTTTTTTAATTCAAATTTTATTTGAACAATAGTAAAATTTAAAGTTGGCGTATTCAATTTTTTCTTAAAAATGTTTTACAAATTTTATGTATAAGAACTTATTTTTTCTAAGAATCCGCTATAAACATTACTGATTTTTACTTGCGATATAGGTACTATAGGGCAAGTTCTGCATTTGGAAAAAAAATCGAACTCGAGATTTTGATCAAAGTTGACATTACGATGATAGCGAAGACGAAAAAAGTGGGTCCGACAATTCCGTCTGTCTGTCTGTATGTCTGTATGTCTGTATGTCTGTATGTCTGTATGTCTGTATGTCTGTATGTCTGTATGTCTGTACCTCGAACTACAGCCTAAACTACCGGAGGTATTTTCTTCGAACTCGGTAGTTAAGGGTCTTCGGTGATTCCCTAGAGGAAAAATTGAAATTTTTTTTTTAGCTCCAAAACTAAGGGTACCCCCCGTACACCCGTAATACAAAATGTTATTTATCTCGAAAACGGCTCTAACGATTTTGATAAAAAAAATTAAGTGTGATATTATGGACATGGACTATATTTTGGTGAAAAAAAAATTTGGGGGGAAATGTTATTAGGATTTTCGAATTTCTCACCAACGGCTCTAACGATTTTAACCAAAATTTTTATGCAGGAGCTGCTTTGCATTTGAAAAAATATAAACTTAAAATTTTTTCGAAAAAATATTTTTTGGATTTTTAAAAAAATAATACAATTTTTTTTTTGAAAATTCAATATCTTGAAAACCGATACACGATTAAATTTTTAAATTACGTTTTAAAATGTATTTTATTAAATACTAACAATTTGCATATCAATTTTTTTTATAAAAATTTTAAGGAAAATTTAGTACACAAAAAACATGTTTCAGTGTGTCTGTATGTCTGTACCTCTCACTACAGCCTAAACCACTGGACCTATTTCTTTCAATCTCGGTATTTAAGAGTCTTCGGTGATTCCCTAGAGGAGAAATTGAAATTTTTTTTTTAGCTCCAAAACTAAGGGTACCCCCCATACACCCGTAATGCAAAATCTTATTTATCTCGAAAACGGCTCTAACGATTTTGATAAAAAAAATTAAGTGTGATATTATGGACATGAACTATATTTTGGTCAAAAAAAAATTTGGGGGGAAATGTTATTAGGGGCACCTGCCATAGAACGGTTTTTTTGATTTTCGAATTTCTCACCAACGGCTCTAACGATTTTAACCAAAATTTTTATGCAGGAGCTGCTTTGCATTTGAAAAAATATAAACTAAAAATTTTTTCGAAAAAATAGTTTTTGGATTTTTAAAAAAATAATACAATTTTTTTTTTTGAAAATTCAATATCTTGAAAACCGATACACGATTAAATTTTTAAATTACGTTTTAAAATGTATTTTATTAAATACTAACAATTTGCATATCAATTTTTGTATAAAAATTTTAAGGAAAATTTAGTACACAAAAAACGTGTTTCAGTGTGTCTGTATGTCTGTACCTCTCACTACAGCCTAAACCACTGGACCTATTTCTTTCAATCTCGGTAGTTAAGGGTCTTCGGTGATTCCCTAGAGGAGAAATTGAAATTTTTTTTTTAGCTCCAAAACTAAGGGTACCCCCCATACACCCGTAATGCAAAATCTTATTTATCTCGAAAACTGCTCTAACGATTTTGATAAAAAAAATTAAGTGTGATATTATGGACATGGACTACAATTTGGTCAAAAAAAATTTTGGGGCAAAATGTTATTAGGGGTACCTGCCATAGACCCGTTTTTTTTATTTTCGACTTTCTCATTAACGGCTCTGAGGATTTTAACCCAAAATTTTTAGCGGGAGTCCCCTTAAGTTTAAAATAATATTGTATATAAAAATATTCGAAAAAATATTTATTGGGTTTAAAAAAAAAAAAATTAAATCAATATCTTCAAAACCTATGAACGATTATTTTTTGAAATTATTTCCTAAAACCAATATTATTAAATACTTAAAATTCGCATTCGACATTTTTTTCTTGAAAAATTTTAGAGAAATTTCTTATATAAAAATTTTATTTAATAATAAAACAATTTTTTAAAGTTTATTTGCATAAATTCATACTTTTCCGGAAATCAGACGGCAATTTTATGCATTTGAACATTATTATCTCATTAAATCCATGTTTTATATTTATAAAATGTATCTTAAATTCCAAAGTACTTTTACATAGGAGCAAGTTCGTGCGATCCAGTCGTGCATTTTATTTGTCTTGCAATTAATATTTGCTTGTGAAATCACATGGGATTTTTTTTTTACCTCCAACTGTTTAAGCCATTTAAAAATTTATTTTTTTGGCTATGTACATTTTTCTCCATTTTTCTTTAATAATATTCGCTTTCAGTCTTTTAAACATATCAGTTAATGCGTTTGACCCAGTCGTGCATTCAATTTTGTTTTTAAAAAACACATTTACTAAAATTAAAATTTTCTGATCCAAGATCCTCTAGTGCCAGAACGCAAAAACAGCTCATTAATAATAGACTAAGAATTTGAGGGCACATAAATATGCACATTCTTAACAGTCATTTTCTCGACTGGACCTACATTTTCTACTAAGTCACATGAATGTTTTAAGCATTTAAAAGTTAAAAAATTTCTTATACATTTTTTTTTTTTTTTTTTGTATAATCTACACGCGCTCAAGGGATTATAACTACCCTTAAAATGTTTCAACACAGCGCGGGCGTGAAGTTAAGGAAGAGAAAGAAGGATAGGAAAGATGTGTGGCACGATGTTCTGAGACTGAAGGTGGTTGTCTCAGATTTTTTTATCTACAGGGATGGCGGCTGAACTAGTGCGGAGAATGCTGTGTCTTATTTTTATGTCCCTTATAACTCACATTATTTTATTCGTTTTTCATATTTCATGGGCATACTAGTATTACTAAATCACATGTTGTTAGTGTTATGCCTGAACAACATGCAATGAGCAAACCAGCAAGCCATTGATAACAACTTTATAAGGTTTCAATGGAATTAAGGCGCTATAAACGACAGCAGGGATCGAACCTGTGATCATGAGGTTGACAGGCGAGCATATATCCTTCGCGCCACGGCCACCCCCTTGCCGTAAACTAATGTTATAAAATTTGTTTTGGGATCTTTGATCCGATATTAAATCCTTTATGGATTGTGATACCAACGTTTGTATCTCAACCCAGTTTCCCCTTCTTATCCACCATGTTTATATTTGTTCTTTAACCAGCAAATTTTTCGAAAACGATACTTCATCCGATCTGCCTCTAAACTGGCTCAGTACGTTATTAGGTTTCGTTTTTGTAGGTGTGCCGCCATTAAGGACCATGTATTTAAGACCCTCGTGCGGTCTATCACTTGGGATGTGAAATGCTTATAATCATTTATACGTGCAATCGTGTATATGTGTTAATTTGATCCTTCAACCCAGAGCTATGCTGATGGATAATAATTTATAACCAACTACAATATCGATTATGTCATTATCTCTAGTGCTTGCCTGATACCATTTGTACCTGTTTGTTTACTATATTACCGCAGGACACGGACACACCTTATCATTCTGAGGGCGAACACCTGCTTAACCCCAGGCAAAGCAAGGCCAGGTCACACTCATACTATACGTGGTAGGAATACAAAGAATAGCCCATATATCTATACAAACTTAATAGTCGGAGATAATTGGAAAATGTTAATCGGAACGAAGATGGACTTTAATTACGTTGCCTTCTACCTCTTGGTTCCGAAGGACAAACACATATCCCTTTTGGAATCGAGAACTAATCTTCTTAAGTCTTTCCCTTGAAACTTTAAAATGTCCACCCAATCACACCGTTTGGCCCTCTGAAGCGCAATCAACCCTTAGTTGGTTTCTATATATGTGTATATAGTCACACCCAAGGTCATTCGACGTGGTGTCTAAATAAGTATATAATTAGGGCATTTCGTGTGAGTCCTTAAAGTTGTATTTGCATAGTTCACGCAACTTTATAAATTTGTTATGCTTCCAAGAGTACCATGTTGGAATTAGAGACCCGATGGAGACCAAGGGTGGCAAAGAGTGGCATTTCGGAATTTCCATTTTAATAACTGCCTTTTATTGCTTTCATATTATGTGATTTATTTAAATATTGAAAAGGTCGGCATACGAAAATATATTATAGCAACAATCAAGGATAAATGTATTCAAAAATAAGGGTAACTTTAATAATACGAGCGAGGTACTTTTAAAATGAAATTAAGGCGTTTGATGGTCGTACAGATAGCTGCCCAACAAGCACTCTTAATGGAAAAATAATTATGAATTTGATGCTGAATATTTGATACACTTAAAAAATTAGACCCATTATGATCGACGCCATTGGACACGATTCGAAAATAGCAGTAGTAAATTTGGATTTCAATGTCTATGAAAGGTTAAGGTGGAGCCTAGATAGACTGTTATCTCATTACCAGCCACCTGGAAATTACCTGTTGGCATGTACCTTACACCTGGTCGAGTATCATATTCAAAAGAATAACGGCTACAAATTAAATGGGAGATACCCTCACATATTCCAATGTGCCTAAGAAGTGGGAGTAAGAAAATGTTGCTGGGAAAATCTGCCAAATGATTGGGTGGCTTCCAAGCAGCAAATGCATGTCTTGGGTTTTGAGTAAACTAAAATTTTAGGGTTTTCAAAAAAAAAATGCATTTTTAAAACATCTGTTTTGAAAAACTAATCCTTTTTGAAGAGCCCAAACTCCAAAAGTACCATCGTTTCTAGGAATGTTCATCAAATAATATTGAAGCCAAGTTTCTGAAGTATACTGTTATGTAGACAGATTATTTCCTAAGTCGCACAACACGAATGTTGAACTATATAGATAGATCAGAACTTCCAAACCAATGTGAATCGGTATCTCACTTTTATTAGTGCAGGCAGAATTTAAAAAGGAAATGCACAACTGGATCGCACGTACTTGCTCATATGAAAAAGAACTTCGAAATTTAAAAGCCAAAGCAAAATTTCAGTTGATATAGTACGATATAAAAGCTGTTTTAGTATGAAACTAGGTTAAAACTACGATCTTGCAAATTTTAATCGAATATAGCGTCATACTTTCTCTACCCTTTTATTAAAGTTAAAATCATCGAATAACTACTTTATTTTTTTAGTGCTATACAAACGCCACAAAAAGTCTGTTTACTTAATTTCTTGCACAAACTATCATTGTTTTAATTATGTTCAGAAGCAATATATTAATAAAATTACTTTAGTACGATACTAATTGGAAAATGTTTAAAATTAAGAATGAGTTAGTAAACTACTTTAAAGTTAGCAAATTGTATTATTTTAAGTTTAAAGGAGCTCCTGTACGAAAATTATAGTGAGAATAGTTAGAACACATAGAAGGCAAGTCGTTCTGACATTTTTTGCTAATTTTTTTTTAACCAAAATGAAGTCCATATCCATAATAGCACACTTATTTTTTACTTGCGCATTATAGGTAGATACTATAAGGCAAGTTGTGCATTCGTAAAAAAAATTGAACTCGAGATCTTAATCAAAGTTGACATTAGGATGATAGCGAATACCAAAAAAGGAGGTCTCGCAATTCTGTCTATCTGTCTGCTTTTTCGACTACAGCCTTAACGGCTCAGCCGATTTTCGTTAGACTTGGTAGATAGTATTTTTAATTTTTTCGCCCCACGCGTTTTTTTCTTTTTTTTGTAAGACCAAAAATAACGGTACTTGCCATACGAATTTTTTTCGAAATCTTATAAATATTTTTTTTTAGTTAAAGCTAGGCAATAGTTGAAAAAAAATTTCCAAAAAATGGTTATTAGAGATACCGTCAATGGAACCATTTTTTTGTTCTTGATTTTCTCAAAAATGGTTCAACCGATTTTGATCATTTTTTGTATGCTAAGGCTCCCCAACAATTTAAATAGAATTGTGAATTCAAATTTTCAAAAAAAAAACCCTATTGTAGATTTTTTTTAAATCTTCATAAATTGAAGTTTCTCAATATAAATCTAAAAGATGTGAGAAAAAAACTTTTATTTTACCTGAAAATAACGGTACCCACCATACAAATGTTAAAAATTGGTTTTCAAATATTGTATTTTTCTGCAAAACGGTTCCGAAAATTAAAAAAAAAATTTCTTTCGATTAATTCTTACGATCTATAAGATATAACAGATTGTAACTATAGAACCATTTTTTTCGAATTTTGAATTTCTCATTATCGACCTAACGGATTTTAATGAAATTTCTCACAGATGCTTCTAAAAAATTTGAAAAACATTGCATTTCAAAACTTTAAAAAAATATTTTTTGAATTTTTGAAAAAAATAAAAAAATCATTTTTTCTTGCTGGTCCGTGTACGACAACGGGGACTATAAGTATTTTCCAGTAGCATACCAGTCTCACGAACTTTTTACACAAACTTGCGTACAACAGGAGCAGTAGGCGCTTCAGTTGGGCCAAGACTTCTTTTCAAAAGACGCACTATTTGTGCTACACAGAACTCACTTTGGAAATAAGTTTTCAATATTTCCCAACGTTGTTCGATCGTAAAGCGCCTCATTTCCGCGGAGGAAAAATTTAATTTTTTTGTTTGCTTCAAAACTAACGATATCTGGTGTACAACCGTTATACAAAATGGTTTACACATTAAGTATATTATAAGCATGGACTATATTTTGGTAAAAAAAAAATAAGAAAAAATGATACCAACGGTACTTGTCATATAACGGTTTTTTTAAACTTTGGACTTTCTTACTAACGGCTCTTACGATTTTGACCAAAATTTTACTACTTTGAATTAAAAAAAATATTATTTTAAAATTTTTTGAAAAAAATATTTTTTGATTATATCTTTGGATACATATCTTGAAATCGAGTAAGCGATGAGTTTTTGAAATTATTTTCTAAAATGTTGTAATCCTATTTTTATTTTGTTAGACAACTTTTAAGAAACTTCTTATATAAAAAATTTATTTAATAATAAAACTATTGTTTAATCATTGGTGGCATAAATTAATACTTTTCTAGAAATCAGAATGCAATTTTATGCATTTTAATATTTTGCTCTAATTCGATTTTCCAAAAGTGGTGCAACTGATTTTGATCAATTTTTGTAGCTCCTAAACACTTTGAATAGTATTGTGTCCTCAAATTCTCCAAAAAACAATTTTAATTTTTTTCTGAAAACTCAATATTTCGAAATCTTGACAATTAATAGCTTCTTAATTCTATCTAGAAGATGTAGGAAATGTTTTTGTTGTATTTTATTGAAATTTTTTTTTGTTGAAATTTTTAATTTTTTTTCCGAGGTGATAGTGATTTTCGAACGTTAGATCTACATCCCTTTCAGGTTATGAACATTTTTAGAAAATATCCCACAAACGCGGTGCCAAAAATCGAGCGTGACCTAGTCTTACCTTGAAAAACCTTAAGCCTTAATGACGAATTTTCCATGGGTTCCAAAGTTTTAAAACTAGTTGACCATTTTTGACCAATTAGAATGCACATTTTTTACGCGAAAATCCTGCGGATAGAAAAATAATATTTGCGTTATGCAAAAACTCAATGATTAAAAATCATTGGAGTTAAAAAAATGTACTGTTGCTAAAATCATCGAAGAGGTGAGAAATATTATAAGGAAATAACCTTTTTGGTAGAAGCCTAGGAAACTGTCCGTTGCTTTTTAGTCGACACCGTAGAAACGAAAAATGTGTAGGACTGACCTGTTATGGAGATATGGAGGGTCCTGCACAATCTTCTGACCTTCACAGCATCAAAAACCTTTGGCGGGAAGTCAATAGGGCAAGAATTGTGGCAAGAGGCGCAAACTACTTGGCAGACTATACCACTTAAAATGTGCCAATCACTGTGGTTAACTCAATGACCAGGCGGTGCCAAGTTGTTAAGAACAATGTGTTCATAACCAAATATTAATGAAAAATATTTGTTTGAGTAAATACCATATTTTTGATTTTTTAGGGCTAATTTCTTAATATGTTTTACTTTATTTTCTGGTTTCAAGACTTACACCTATTATTTTGCACACCAACACCTACATAATATTTGACAGAGGATATTAAATACAAAAAGGAAATTGCCATTGCCTTTACAAACTTTAAGAAACAAAATATGTGCCTTCATTCTTCCTTATAATTTTATGAACCCTCGTCAACTAACCCCGAGCTCCAATCAATTTTTTTTATTTCTCTTGCCAATGTTATTGATTTTTGTTTTAAGGATGAAGACATTTCACGTTCTTGTTATTCATCATTTCACCGTTTGTATGTCATAAAGTTCCCGTTTTCACTGATGCATATATTAAATAAAATGTTTTCTTTGTGTTTGTCTTTTTCTCAAGGAATAACACAAACCACGTGTTCTATCGGGTTTTAAATTTTAAATCAGTAAAATTTAAACAGGAAACATTCAGCAATTTTCAACGTCGAATGTACGTGATACCCATTTTAAGTTTTTTTCGAAAATGAAAGACTGGCAATAAAACAAAGGGAACGAAAAAGCGATGAAAGAGTTCTCATAATGATTTATCGCCGAAAAAATTATGCAAACAGGTGATTGCAAATGATATTGGTCTTGAGTTCATTTTAAGCTTTGAGAAATGAGACTTGATAGGATAAATTATTTGAATTTGTGTTTTTTTTTGGTGTATGGGAATGAACTGCAGTTCTCTTGGGATGGTTGCTCGAAATGAAAAAGAGATTGAATCAATGCATTTCGCTAGCCCAAATGTCGGTGCTTGTTCCAAATTAGCTTTAGGCTGTAGGCTTTTTAAAAACATAAAATGGCCTTCAATAGGTGACATAGCTATATGTGGTACGTAATGTGGTAGTAATTATCGAAAAAACTAACAATCAAGCAAAAACCTAAAAATAGCTTATCCTAACATCATTTTGGAGAACCTTTGTTCTTTGAACCATTAATTGCATTAAAGCACTTGATAGAGCTTGGCACCAAGCTCTTGTATCGATTGCAAATTACCTTTCTGAATATTCATTTCGAGTAGTTCTGGACCCTTTTTAAGTCTTATATTCACAAAATGAATTCTGGTGTGCCGCAAGGATCAGGTTTTCTCCGAGACTCTCCGCCAAGTCTAATTTTCTTTATGATGAAATTTTTGACGAATTTTTAGAAAGATTGGTATTGTATATCTCCGATAACGAGTTGGATATGGGCCTTGAGCTCAGTAATTTTTTCTAATTTATTCGTATAATCCCGATATTTCGAAAAACCTCAAAAATAGAAATCGCACGAAGTTTAATCGAGTGAGTAAGGCCCAATCACGTCGCCTAACCAAAATGCGCATCAGAAAATTGTTCGTTGTGGAAGTACTAGTTTATCATGGATCGCCTGAAGATTTTCTGAGCCCCTTATTCGACAAATGTGTTTATTCACGAAGCGCTTTATCGGTGAAGATGACTTTTTTTTTATTCAAAAATCGGCATTCACTTCACATTGCTTCTTTATACCCATTGAACGAATTCCCAACGCTTTACATTGTCATCTGCCTTAAGCTCCTCAATAACGTGAATCTTCGCATTGTTAAGTTAATTCTTATATAAAAACGACCGTCGTTGTCGAGTTTTTGAATTGGACTCTCTGAATTCCCAGAAACCTACCTGGAACTTACCAACGGTTACCTCCAAAATGCATTACTCATCTTTGACCTACTGAGATGCATTCTGGGAGTGAGGCTTTTTATTGTGTCACATTAATTGTAACGAGAAACTGCTGTCGACGATGAATACCTATTTCATTATTTGAGGTATTTCGACAGTATGTGACTCAGAGGGTCATGCCTGTAATTGGGCACAACAGTATTTGAGTACAGAACCTATGTTGGTTTAACGTGAGCACCTGTCTTTTACGACTTAATCCCACGGAGGGCCTACCCTCATCAGAGTCAGAGTGGGTCCTGACCATTAACCCCGAGTCAGCCTAAGCCAATTCAGTAGCAAAGTTGTGACATGTTGCAGCATGTGCACACCTCTTGCTTAAAGGCGAGGTCTATCTAACACCATGTGGCTTCACATTCGGAATAAACCACGCCACCACGATACTCCCACAAGGGGGCCTACCTCATAGATAGCTTAAAGAAAAAGGGGTAGGCATGGGCCAATCATAGCGCAACAGCCCTCAATCGTACTATCACGAAGCTAGATGGAGGAGAGGGGTAGGCACGAGCCAAGTGTCCAAGGCGCAACAACCCTCAATCATCTGAATACTATCCCCCGTGGTACCAGAATATAGCTTCCGGTGGAGCTTCGCAACCGAGGTCACTTACAGATGAGTTCCTGCAAAACTCCGGGCCTGTCAATCCTTAGGATACACACACCAAGAAATTGGTCGAATTAGTAACCAACAACTTAGTGTGCTTCCTTTTGGTCTTTATTCGCCTTGCTCACCTTACGGCAAACTAGGAAAGATACTCCTAATCTTTTGCTCACCTTACGGCAAACTAGGAAAGATGCTCCTAATCTTTTGCTCACCTTACGGCAAACTAGGAAAGATACTCCTAATCTCTTGCTCACCTTACGGCAAACTGGGTAAGACAATCCCATCCTATCCTGTTAGTTCAGTTATGTTTGTAACCTATCCACAGGCACCACGAGGAGGTCTGGTGCGTCGGTGTCCATACGCTCCAGGGCCGCCGCTACCATATGTGCGAAATGTGCGGCGCACAAGGGCGCCAACGTCTACTCCAAAAGTTTTCCTTAAGCTTTCGGAATTTGTATACATTTGACCGTTCACTACGTAGTTCCCGCACACAATCTACCACAAATCTTTATTCATATTTTGTTTGTGACTGTCGCCTCTCACACCAAATAACCTCTTCGATTGCAGTCGTAGTCTAAACTGCTTAACGCCAAGTCGCCATAGATTGACACTTGGGAAATAGCTTTCCACGCAACCTACATCTCACACCTATAAAATCGAAAAGTATATTGATTTTTTTTTTATTTACAGCCCATGTATTTCCCATAAAATAAAACGAAAACAGTGTCTCGAAAACATTAATTTTACTAATTACTCGTATTTTTCTATGAATGGGTATCAATATTCTGATTGCAATGATATAGCTAAATATCTTAAATCTAAGTTGGTTACAAGAACAAAATTATCAAAAGGTGATTTAAAACATTCCTTATTTTACCGATGCAAAATTTAAACAAACCATCTTTACAACGGAAACCAAAAAAAAAAAAAAAAAAAAAAAAAAAAAACAACGCTAAAAAAAACATTCAGAGTTCGGACTCTATTTATATCAAAATATAGTTCCCACACAAGCCACAAAATGTCAAATATCATCAAAGCATACCTAAGATGTCAAGGAATTATATACATATAATACTTCCAGATCCGGAAGTAAATGATGAAGTGTTTCAAAAAGAAAGTGAAAATAGAAACTTTTAAAAATATCAAAAACTACTTTGTCTTCTTTCTGTCAAGCTATAAACTATTGGTTTTTACCAATTGACATACATAAATTGTAAACTGTGCTAGGAACTCGAATATTTGTATTTTATATGAAAATGGTTTTGTTGAAGAAAATTATTCGCAATTGCCATATAAACATAAATACTCGTATATAACAAAGTTATAAGTTATAAGTCAAATAATCTTTTATATACAAATTCAAAAAAAAAAATTTTATTACTTTACGAATAAAAAATAAATTTCCAAAAAAAAAATATTTAGCCCTTTTTGAGATATCGAATTTTCCAAAAAAAAATTCATTAAAATCCGTTCAGCCGGTAATGAGAAATTCAAAAATCGTCAAAATGGTTCTATATTCGGTACAGTTAGTAATATATTGATTTCAATTTTTTTTGTTTAATTAATAGAACGTAAAAATTTATCAAAATTCTCGGAGACGTTTTCGAGAAAAACACGATTTTCGAAAACTTTTCTTTGTCAAGTTTAAAAAAAATCAAACATGGGGTTCTCGAAATATTGAGTTTCAAAAAAAAAATTGAAATCCAAAAAAAAAGTTTTGAAAATTTTAATTCACAGGAATATATTTTAAATTTTGGGGCGCTTTAGCATAAAACAAATTATCAAAATCGGTTGTACCGATTCTTTAAATTTTTTGATTTTTCTTTAAATATGTTCAACATTGTTTTAATTTTTTTTTTTAATTTCGAAAAATATCTTACTTCAGATACAGTAATTGTTGGTCTTAAAAAAAAAGAAGAAAAATAAAAGTGTGGGGACAAAATTTCGAGACCCATTTTTTTCGTCTTCGCTATCATCGTAATGTCAACTGTGATCAAAATCTCGAGTTCGATTTTTTTAACGAATGTATGTATAACTTGCCTTATAGCACCTATGAGTCTCAAGTAAAAAGAGTAAATACTTTTAAAAGGATGCAAAAACTGTACATATGTATATGCTATAATGACTACGTTCATTGTATAAGAATTTGGAGTAGCTCGGAACGCGACAACAAAAATGCACGTTTGCTTAAATTTTTCAACTGCGAAATGGATAATAAATAAAACTTTCACTTATACAACGTAAATACCCCCGTGTACCCGAGACATGGGGCGGCAATTAAAGGTTCTTCAAGGGCGTACGAACACCCAGCGGCGGCACTGATACGCTCCACGTGTCCCAGCCATCTCAGCCGTCGTATTTTCAGCTTCTTGACTAGGTTGACGTGGCTGTAAAGCCCGTACAGCTCGTTGTTGAACCTTCTCCTCCATACTCCATCGATACAGACTGGACAGAAGATCAAACGAAGAACTTTTCTTTCAAGACAGCCAAGCAGATTTTCATCCGTTTTAGACATTGTCCATGCTTCTGCCCCATACAGCAGGACCGGGATGATGAGGGTCTTATACAAGGTCTCCTTGGTTCTTTGAGATAGGGCTTTATTACTCAAATGCCTTCTTAGCACGAAGAAACAGCGGTTGGCAAGAGTAATTCTTCGCTTGATCTCTGCACTGATGTCGTTTTGCGATGTTATAGTGGAGCCCAGGTAGACAAAGTCTTTGACGACTTCGAAGTTATACCTATCCATCGTGACGTTTTGCCCGAGTCGACGATGTTGAGATTCCTTTCTCGATGATAGCATATACTTCGTCTTGTCCTAATTAACAGCCAAATCCATTTTCGCCGCCTCCAGTTCAATACTTGCAAACATCAAAGGGTTCGGTGGTGTTCTTACCGACCTTGACGGAGCAGCGAGATTTCTCACATCGTCATCCTGCACAAGCGGACGAGCTTGGCAGGGATTCCGAGATGAGACATGGCTCTATATAGTTGTTCTCTGTCCACGCTTTCATACGCGACTTTGAAATCGATAAAAAGGTGGCGTGTATCGATTTGGAACTCCTGGGTTTTTTTCGAAAATCTGTCGAAGTGTGAACATCTGATCCAGGGTAGATTTGCCGAGCCTAAAACAACACTGATAGGAGCCGATCAGCTCGTTGATAAACGGTTTTATGCACTCACACAGTACAGAGGACAGGATTTTGTATTCGACGTCTTACGTTTAAACAGACAAAATCACAACTTATCTCGATACCCAAAAACTATGTTGACACCTTACTTCTGCCACCAGTCTCTCTGTTTTAATTACTGCATGAATTTGTAATACTGTAAACAGTCTTGGTATTAACATTAAGGTAAATAGATGACTTTAGCTGAAAACCACACTAATTATGTAGTCGAAAGAATATAAGGTGCCAAGTCATTTTAACATAACACGGCCTTGGACAAAAGTCAAAAATTCCATAGTTTATTGAGACACAACGTGTAGAAAGTGTGCTAGAATCGGCCCACTATATAATAATCAAGGTTTTGAAGAAGACTAGTACATCAAAGCGGACAAATATACAAGAATATTTTGTTCCATGGCCCTAATCGACTTGTTCCTTTTTTAGGTGAAAAATAAAGTCACTAAACCGAAAAAGTATGGCGAAAAATGAAAACATGTTTATAATATGTCTCCATACACACAATTCCCCGATGACAAACTAATTATTTAAAGAGTCGAATTCAGACCATTTTCGCTCCCAAGAAAACCGATATCTTTAGATTGATTTTGTTTGTGGAGCATTTAGTCGTGTTTGATCAACACCAACAAACCGCTCTCAACATCAAACATAAATTTTATCAATGACTTATTTCTGCAACTAATAGACTTTATTGCTTTTCATTTTCGATACAGAAACATTATTATCATTGAGACAAGAGAAAAACCAATCCTCAGAGGCTTTCATTACTTTTCAAATGTCAAATAATGAAGAATCCCTTATAACAAACGAGCAAATACATTGTGTCCTGGGTAATAGAAGCACCGAGGAAGCGGCAGAAGCAGAGGCGGGAGGAGAAGATTTGTAGTATAAAAGGGCTTAGACACGCGGAGTGATGATACAGATGATATGACATTGCCTTAGAGCTTAAGAAAGTTGATATCAACCACATTGATGGATGGCAGTGATACTTAAACAATACAAATGGGAAGGAAGAAGCCCTTTCATTCGTCACTTTGCTACTGGCGCTCGATTCTCCATTTTACTCCTACACCAGCCGTTTTACAGGCAATTCTTCCATGTACCAGCTGCTGATCTAATGTAAGGAGTAAACAGATTGACAGAACAAGGATGGCTCACGGGATGCGAGCATATTGACATTCAATAATGTCATAACGTGATAAATGATTGTTTAAGGTGGTTTGTTGCCGTTTTGCAGGTGAGAATTTTTTTGAGCCGAAATTTAATAAAGCGGAAACGATAAGGATAATTTTTTATCTTTTCATTCGATATTAAAAAAAATGTTTCTATTGTGCCTTGCAGGAAAAGTTAAACTTTAATATACATACATACTTTTTGATTTAAACTAATACTGATTTTATGCTTTAAATCTGTCAAGTTTTTCCGATTGATTGAAGTAGTAAGTGAAAAGGCCAGTAAATAATTTCTGCTCTCAAAGCTTCTATGGCAGAATTGCTCAGTGTTATTGATTCAAAAATAATAATGGTAAATTTTTTGAACGATTTGGTGTTATACTATTCACAGCTTAAGGGTAGATGTCCCTTGAAAAAATAGGTTTGAGTTTTGCGCAAAACTGTGTAGTTTCCACAATTTTCCGAATATTATAATGAAACCATTGGTTATCGATTTTAAATATGTTGTTTGTAATATTTTTGTAGCTTACAAAAAAATAGAAAATTTCTTGTCCCTCAAATCCGCCAGAAAAATGGAAAAATCATAAAATTTAGTACGATGTTCACGCCAACCAATGGGAAAGTCATTAAATACATCTTTTTTATTTTTTTTTCGAGCGACAATATGTTTGAGGTCATTACCGCGATATTTATTTTGTTATTCATTTTCAAATAAAAAATACAAAACTATGAAAAACAAAGGAAATTTACAAAGTGCAGTGAATACACTACATTACATAACTTCTAAAGTTATACAAGTAAAGAAGTAAAATTAACTTTCTTACAAGACATATATATATATGTTAAAAAAATATTTCTTTTTTTTCCAAATGTTTTGCACTTTTGGCCGGGAATAGAAAAAATATTTTTTTTTTAATTTTCGAAATATATTTATATACATTCCATGTGGCAAAAAAGCTTATTATTATTTTTTTTAAATACATTTTAATACATAATGTACACCCAGAGAAAAAAGCACGTAAAATCAAAAGAAACAACTTTGAATCAAAGTAAAACCAATATGATTTGGCTCTAATGCCGAAAATATTTAAATCAAAGTTGTTAATCAATGAAAAGTGATTCCCTACTTCATTTCAAATCAAATTTGAAACCAATATGATTTAAAGTTGTAGCATTATAGTTTTAAATACGATCCGCATTTGATTCAAAAAAATATCAATTGATTTTAAACACGCTTTGCGTTTAAAGTAAATAGATATCGGG
Organism: Philhelius festivus; assembly: GCA_963931855.1. Taxonomy (NCBI): domain Eukaryota; kingdom Metazoa; phylum Arthropoda; class Insecta; order Diptera; family Syrphidae; genus Philhelius; species Philhelius festivus. Next base: position 2,111,430 of record OZ007556.1, on the reverse strand, counting down.
AATAAATCAATTACAAACAATTTAATAATATTTACTAGCATTCACTGATTTAAAGTCATTCTCACTATATTCAAATCGATTAAAAACAATTATTTTTGCAAAAGTATTTTCTTTTTATTGTAAATAAAATAATAAAAAAATTCTTATAAACTAACTTAATAACAAAACAACAAACAAAATTTACAAATATTTGTGTCTTACATAATGTATGTAAGTCTTGCCATTATTAATTTGATACAAGTGTAGTGGAGGGATTGTAAAGACTGGATCAATGATTTCCCTTTCGATGACGAATTAAAAAGTTTAAAAATATCCTATAAAATATATATTACATTATAATTTTTATATTGAGAAAAATGTATGTATGTATACTTACAATTTTAAGAAATGATTTTAAACCTGATGTTGGTGTTGACGGGAATCAGAATTGTTGCAATTTTGGCACTGCCAATTTGCCACTTTGGAGATCTCTGAGAGGGTTTCGTCATCAATTCGGAACTTGAATAAAATTTATATAATAAGAAAAAAAAGAGATAGTTTAATGTTACCTTCAAATTTCTGAATAAGTAGTTCCAGATCTTCATGCAGCTTTGCGGAATTGTCGCGGTTGTTCTCGTTAGCAGCATTAGAATAAATTAGACTTCGAAGCTGTCCGCTTTCGTCCACTACTTGAATTATTTTAATTTATTTTATTACTTTTAGGTTATAACGTTAGTAGTAGGTTTTGGCCGGTTCTGGATCAATGAAGCGGAGCAATTTAAGCGGAGCAAAGTGGATTTTTAAGTTGGATTTTTTTAAGTTGGATTTTTTAGTTGGAATTTAGAGAGTAGTAGGTTTTGGCCGGTTCTGGATCAATGAAGCGGAGCAATTTAAGCGGAGCAAAGTGGATTTTTAAGTTGGATTTTTAAGTTGGATTTTTTTAAGTTGGATTTTTTAGTTGGAATTTAGAGAGTAGTAGGTTTTGGCCGGTTCTGGATCAATGAAGCGGAGCAATTTAAGCGGAGCAAAGTGGATTTTTAAGTTGGATTTTTAAGTTGGATTTTTTTAAGTTGGATTTTTTAGTTGGAATTTAGAGAGTAGTAGGTTTTGGCCGGTTCTGGATCAATGAAGCGGAGCAATTTAAGCGGAGCAAAGTGGATTTTTAAGTTGGATTTTTAAGTTGGATTTTTTTAAGTTGGATTTTTTAGTTGGAATTTAGAGAGTAGTAGGTTTTGGCCGGTTCTGGATCAATGAAGCGGAGCAATTTAAGCGGAGCAAAGTGGATTTTTAAGTTGGATTTTTAAGTTGGATTTTTTTAAGTTGGATTTTTTAGTTGGAATTTAGAGAGTAGTAGGTTTTGGCCGGTTCTGGATCAATGAAGCGGAGCAATTTAAGCGGAGCAAAGTGGATTTTTAAGTTGGATTTTTAAGTTGGATTTTTTTAAGTTGGATTTTTTAGTTGGAATTTAGAGAGTAGTAGGTTTTGGCCGGTTCTGGATCAATGAAGCGGAGCAATTTAAGCGGAGCAAAGTGGATTTTTAAGTTGGATTTTTAAGTTGGATTTTTTTAAGTTGGATTTTTTAGTTGGAATTTAGAGAGTAGTAGGTTTTGGCCGGTTCTGGATCAATGAAGCGGAGCAATTTAAGCGGAGCAAAGTGGATTTTTAAGTTGGATTTTTAAGTTGGATTTTTTTAAGTTGGATTTTTTAGTTGGAATTTAGAGAGTAGTAGGTTTTGGCCGGTTCTGGATCAATGAAGCGGAGCAATTTAAGCGGAGCAATTTAAGCGGAGCAATTTAAGCGGAGCAATTTAAGCGGAGCAATTTAAGTGGACCAACGGTTCGGGGAAATCAAATTATGTCCTTTTTGGTGCTATGGATGCTTAACAAAAGAGAAGAAAGAAATATGCCCTAGTAAAAAATAAAAATACAAAGTTTTTAATATGATTCAAATTTTTATTTATTTTATTTAAACTTGATAGGTTTTACAGTGCTAATGTGAAAAATTATCTTTATTTTATTTAAACATTTTTCGTTTTAAAACTACTAAAATATAATATTTTATTTAAAGATACATATATACAATAGACAATCATATTGGAATATTCTTATGCCCCCATGCATATGTGGTCTTTGAATCCGCACAAATAAATCTTTTTGTATCACCACAACTTAATGCTAACTTATTAATATTTTCAGTATATATTTTATGATTTCTACTTCTAAAGGTATACATTGACCTATATTGATCTTGTTTCTTAATTAAACAATTTCTATAATCTCTTAATTCTAAATTATTTGTTACATATTTTTTAATACCTTTCGCCTTTTTTGTAACCTCACCGGTATCTACTCTATAGCAATATAGTTTTGCTCGTAATCCAACGAAATCTAACATTATTCTCGAGTTATTTTCATCTTTAAATAGACCTATTTCCTTGCCGTTATTTAAGGGAAAGTTGTGTATATTGTTGGGAGGATACTCAGAAGTATCAAATCTAGATCTATCAGGATTTATTACGTCATCATAGATATCAGCATAAAAATCATCTGTAAATATGGAATAGATGAAAGAATCTGTATCCATATAGTTCAAACGAATTTTGTTGTTAAATTTTGGTTTCATGTAGTCGTAGTGAAAGTCGTACATTAACCACTTTGATAGGTCAAGAACAACAAAGCCCAAGTGAATTGGTTTATCGAGTTTTATACTTCCTTTCTTCATTTCAATAGCACACATATTCGGTGAAAATATGTTACTACTATGAAAATTCGGATGAGCAATTAGCTTTCTTGCTGAAAATTGGTTTCTTATTGCATGCCACTCAGAAACAATTTTTACATCTCTACGTTTTTCAACATTTTCCATGGTCTTACCGTAAACGCTATTGTTCATCAATTTAAAAAAATCTTTTTCAAACTTATTTTTGGCTACTTTTCTGTATTCAGTGTTAAGCAAAATATATTTCTGAAGCCAGTTTGATTGATTAAACGTCATGACTCTGTGCACTTTAGTCACTATTAATCCATTAGAGATACACTGCTGTAAGTTTCTTAAATGGATTGTGAATTTTTTTCTTGAATTGAGATGAGCAATAAGCTTAGGAATATTACATCCCGAGGTAATTATATTTTCAGGACAGAATGGAAGATCATTATGTAAATCGTGGATACTAGATGGGTAATCTAAGTCTACTTCCAATACATATCTTTGATGTTGGATATATACTCAGTTGTATATAACTCAGGATTATCCCACTGAAAATTACCATAGGGAAGGGGTTGTGACATAGCCCATCCATATAAATTATTAGCATCCAGATACATTAAATATTTCGATGCTTTATTTGGATCATAGCTTGACATATATTTATTATTTGCAACGGCATCTCTGTGGCTGCACTGACACAACCCACCCCGAATTCCACTTTTAAAGAAGTTGTACATATCAACGTCTGTTAAAAGCTCCAACTTTATTTTTGTTGTTTTGAGCATAGCATCCCATGATAAACCAGGAGCGGTAAAATAATGGCAAGGGTCAAGTTCGTATATAGAATTACAAACTGTTCTGAATTTTTCAAAAATGTCTGCTAACAGGAGAACATCACTCTTTAGATATAGAATGGTATAGTCTTTAAATGTTTTACATTTAAAATGATTCCATACCTTTACAGCATGATTATAATCCCCATCTAAACATGCTTCATCTACCATCTTATTATGAAATTTAGTAATAGATGGAAGTGATGGTTCTTCAAATCGCTCCCATGAATCTAAATGATCATACTGGAATACGCCTTTCCTTATCATTAAATTGAATGATTCGCTCTCTTGAAAAACACTCTTTGTATTTTTCAAGTCATCAAGAGATAAATTATTTGCTAAAGAAGCAAGGCTTAATTGAAGAAATCTATTTGAATCTAAAAATCTTATTTCAAAAAATCTTTTTTCACCCCAATAAATTCTTTTAGATAGGGATATATAATTTTCCTTGTTCATCGGAATGATGTTAATGTCTCCTTGAATTTTTGCGAGACTTTTAATAAACATATGACAATCATAGCCCGAGAAATTATGAAAGAGAACTGGAAAAAATTTTGGGACACGAAAATCTAAATTACACTTTACATGTGCAGGTCCTATAAATATACCAGTGAGATGGCAATGGTTCCTTACTCTAAGCTCGCTTTCCTTAAAATTTAATTTGCAAATTGTACAAGATGGATTATTTACTTGATAGTTGTTTTCTGCATCCGTCAGTGGATTCATTGGCTTCGGTTTCTCCAACACATCCTGATATAAGGCAGTTAAATCCGATGTCAGCATTTCGATAAATTTATCTGGAGAGTTTTTGCCTAAAGAAAGGAAGAAAAAAATTATTATTCATATCTTTTAAAATAATGAAATGTGGGTAAAATAAATGGATTATAACAAGTTAAATGTTAGTACTCACCAACAAATGTCACTTGCTTATCAAGTTTTTCATTGAAACTGCACTTGATGAAGTAGGAGAAGGCACAAGGTATATGTTGCTGGACAGCTGTTGTTGATGAAAATTTAGGATCGGGAGTTTGGTGGCTTATCGGAGCTAGTATGGACTCAAAGTCAGCGTACACTACTAGTGGAACTTGAAGTTGTCTTCCATAATTTTTGAAATAAATATTTGTGTTATCTCCCTCTGGCATTTTTGTTATAAGTCTACAACATTCGCTTTTGTGGTTTTCAAGTTTGGTCTTACTAGCAAAATGTTGTAGACATCCGTTACAGAGATGCATTTGATGTTCTTTACCCGAAATTTGACTACATATTAAGCGAGATATATTGTTGATATACACGTAGTGAGTTCTACGATCAATGTTTATACAATACATCAAATTAATGTGTATATTCTGCTCCTTTTGTGTATGATATAATGGACCAATGATTTTAACACTTTTCTTTTTATCATCAGATTCATATCCAAACACATTCACACTTATCTCTGGGTTGTTCTCTTCAAATTTTTTTACATCTTTTAATACCAGAGGGAACTGCAAATTTTTAAAGCTGATTAGTTTACCACATACATCAATCAACTCATCTGTTATGTTTGTGATATTATACGAACTAGTTCTCGAGCGATTATTCGTAACTTCTGTGCTTAGAGCAGCTATGATGCTCCATTTAAAACAATATTCATCATTATTTTGAACATTGATGCAGGCTTTCTTTTTTATTAATTGAAGTGGTAGCTTGAAATATGAAGATCCACTAATAGGTCTATATTTGTTAATGTTTACCTCTATCCTTAAAAATGACAATAAAGCCCATCCACTGTCTTTACATTGGAATTCCTCCAATTTATTTTTTATTTCGGTATACATTTTTTCGAGATGATCATCCAATTCATCTTCTGAAACTACACTTAGCATTTTGGTTTGCATGCTTTTAGTGGCAATAATTGCACTATCGGGATCATCCGAATGTTTTATAAATTCGCCAAACACTTCGAGATTGAATTTAAAGGAATTCATCGCTTGAATTTCCTCTTGTAGAAGCCCCATGATTATGGGGTGCTTCTTATCAAAAAGCATCTTTATGTCAAGAATGCTTTCATCCACATTTTTAATGGAGAAAGTCTTAATTCTATTATTGAAAGCGGATTCAATCAAGCTAACATTATGTGTGATGAGAACTTTAGCCTTATTCTTGTGTTTATTTGTACGTTGATGATGAGACCATTTCATAACATCAACGTCTTCCTCACAAACGTCACATCTCTTAAAGTTAAGTTTCAGCTTTTTTATTGTAGTATCAGATGATGTAGTTGGTTTCGGAGAAATATCCCTCTTTCTTGTAGTACTCACCAACATACCTTCTCCACTCCTCTCCGATGAACATTCAGCACCAAGTGATGTTGAAGATGGAAAACTCTGCCTTCCTTTGGAAATTATCATTTCTGATATACGAGTATCAGCAACCTCAGTTACGGAATGTATAATTTCTTTATGACGAAGCAAAACATCTTTGCGCGAAAAGTTTTTTTGGCAGAAATTACACTTTAATTCGATTTTACTCTCACTATGGAGAGAATTATGTCTCACCAAATTCCGTTTATTTGTAAAATATTTTAAGCAAACTTGACACTTATACATTTTGGAAGAAATATAACTTTTTTTTTTTAATTAAACAACGTTTTTCTATCTATAGTTAAAACTGAATGGAAAGTTTAAAAATCTGAGTTCCCTTTTATACACGTATCAAAAAAAAAAATTTAATGTATCCTGAATCCACTATCACTTGTTAGAAAAATACCTCTCACATATATCATTCAAACTAATGGAATAATAAAACGTCGTTGTACGTTTTTTTACGTTCTAAACCTTCTTGTCAAAGTCGGTTTGGGTTTTGGGTTTTGGGTTAAGCCTATCTCCCCCTATCATGAACATGAATGGACATGATCGGATTGTTTATTGGGTTTTGCTTTTATTTTTTTTTCTTTTATTCTCATTTTCCCAACCTGAATTAAGAAATTACAAAATTAGGAAAAAATATAAAATGTTTTAATGTATCCTGAATCCACTATCACTTGTTAGAAAAATACCTCTCACATATATCATTCAAACTAATGGGGTAATAAAACGTCGTTGTACGTTTTTTTACGTTCTTAACCTTCTTGTCAAAGTCGGTTTGGGTTTTGAGTTTTGGGTTAAGCCTATCTCCCCCTATCATGAACATGAATGGACGTGATCGGGTTGTTTATTGGGTTTTGCTTTTATTTTTTTTTTCTTTTATTCTCATTTTCCCAACCTGAATTAAGAAATTACAAAATTAGGAAAAAATATAAAATGTTTTAATGTATCCTGAATCCACTATCACTTGTTAGAAAAATACCTCTCCCATATATCATTCAAAATAATGGGATAATAAAACGTCGTTGTACGTTTTTTTGAACCTCGTTTTACGTTCTAAACCCAGTTATTTTGGGTTTTGGGTTAAGTCTATCGATTGATCGATTGAGGACGTGGTAATGATGAGTCCGATTTTTTTAAGGAAAAGTGTTTGTCTGTACTATTTCATATGAAATTGATTATATGTGGTGGGGATAGGAAATGACTATCTTTGAATGTATCCTGAATCCACTATCACTTGTTAGAAAAATACCTCTCCCATATATCATTCAAAATAATGGGATAGTAAAACGTCGTTGTACGTTCTGAACCTCGTTTTACGTTCTAAACCTGGTTATTTTGGGTTTTGGGTTTTGGGTTTTGGGTTAAGCCTATCTCCCCCTATCATGAACATGAATGGACGTGATCGGGTTGTTTATTGGGTTTTGCTTTTATTTTTTTTTTATTTTATTCTCATTTTCCCAACCTGAATTAAGAAATTACAAAATTAGGAAAAAATATAAAATGTTTTAATGTATCCTGAATCCACTATCACTTGTTAGAAAAATACCTCTCACATATATCATTCAAACTAATGGGATAATAAAACGTCGTTGTACGTTTTGAACCTCGTTTTACGTTCTTAACCTGGTTATTTTGGGTTCTGGGTTTGGGGTTTTGGTTTTGGAGTAAGTCTATCTTCCCCCCTATCATGAACATGAATGGACATGATCGGTTGAATGAAAATCTAAATTTAATATGTATTGAAAGACATATACTACATACTTATCTGAGAAGATTTTCTTATAAAAAGACAAATATTTGTTGGAGAACATCACAGTTATTCTCAAGATTGTAAGAAGACAACACTAAAATGCATTTCGAGGAAGAGTATTCAATTTTTACCTTAGATGATTTTGCTGTGAGGGAGGCAAATTCGCTAAACCAAAACAGTGGTTTTAAGCCAACGAGGAAGTTGTCCGAGTTGGACATAGGATTCAAATATAATATTTTCTCCCTACAAAAGGTTAAAACCAGATGGGGTGATCGAATCGTAGCAGATCTCGGGGAATATAAGGTAAGTCAAACATTTTCTTTCTTTTTTATCAAATTAATTTTTTGATTACTTTTGTAGGTCTTTTTACCTGGTAGATATTCAGATCTAACATCGAACAGTATGGCAGCAATTGGTGGAGGAGGTTATGTATTTGAGATAGTGAGAACACTTGGAACAACCTTCGAGCTAAAATTTGCAAAAATTAAATAATTTGTTGTTCATATTTTAGTTTTATATATACAACATTAATAATAACAAGGATAAGAGAAAAATAAAAATCATTTAAACAGATTGTACATAAACATGTTTATTATTATTATTATTATTATTATTATTATTATTACATTACTTTTTATAGAATAGTCTTATAGAATCTCATTTTTATTGATCCAGGAGTTATGTTCTGTTGGAAATCCCAACCACTTAACAAAAACATTATTCCCTCTTCTTTGTAGAACTTTTTCTACTAGAAATATATCTGCGCAGTTAGTTTTTAACAGTTCTGCTTCATAAAAACCACCTTGTACAGGTTTCCCTTGATAGTCCTCAAGGAGATATGTAATAGGTCTTGTAGTTTGAACTTTTCTTATTTTAAAAACCTCAGTAGTCCAGTTCGGTGTGTACCCCTTTTCAAATAAATGTTTGTATTTACTGATTCTTACTTTATCGTCAACTTTAAATTTTTGTTTACTTGCTTCTTTTGTATTATTTTTGAAACGTGGTAATAATGATTTTGAATTTTTCTTGTTGACATCTGAAGGTTTGCAACGAATGGTTCGGTGGAAGGAGTGATTGTAGTCATAAAGTATTTTTTTGTAAATATTCATCCACTTATAGCTACCATTGAAACTAAACTCTTTCCACATTTTTTCTTTGAAAGTTCTATTAAATCTTTCAACAATTGAAGCCTTTAACGAACTGAATGTAGAGTAATGATTTACTTTATATTTTCCCATCAAACTTTTGAATTTTGTATTGAAGAATTCTTTTCCATCGTCCGTTTGTAAATTTTTTGGAATTCTAGAAGAATCTATAAATATTTTTTCAATTCCTTTTGAAATAGTAATCGCTTTTTTATTTTTCATCGGGATGACCCAAGCGAATTTCGAAAAAGTATCGATAACTGTCATCAAATAATTAAACCCGTTATTTTGATCGTTGTAAGGTATCATTTCAACTAGATCGGCTTGCCACAAATCATCATAACCTTTAATGATAACATTACGACGTTTAAAATTTCGACGTGCAGCTTTATGTAACTCTTCAACAACCTTTCGCTTACTCATATTTACAAAGAGTGAATTCAACCAAATAAAAAGTAGGCTTATTTATATATTTAAAATTCTTTTATTTCAATCTTTTATATAATAACATAAGTTTCTTAATTCTAACTAAACGGCTTTCTATAATATAACAAGCACAAGTATCCGGTCCTAGTGTACATTGATTGGATGCCCAGCAACAATTTGAGTAATGACATCCGTGAATTGATTGAATGTAGAATGCGTTTTCAAATCTTTTTATTAAAGATATACAATTTAAAAACTCTTCGTAATGCTCATCTAACATTCCATTGCGATATGTTTTTAAAAAATCACAAATCTCTTTTAATATTTTGTCAGAGTCCATTTTTAAAGATGTTGTTCGTTTTAGTGTTGAATGTCTACTAACAAATTTTTATTCTGCGATGCGCTCTGGAAAAAATGCCTTCATGATCATATCAACTTTTTTTTGTATTTTTTCGTCAATTTGTTTTTCATCAATATTCATGATATCTTCAGATTTCTTTGAAAGTGATAATAGCTTCATATTTTCTCGCTTTATAGATGCTATTGTTTCCTCTAAAGAAGAGGTCATATTGTTTCTTAATATGTTTGTTTCCCTGTTCATAGTTGTCATTATCTCCTTTAAAGAAGAGTTTATATGGTCTTTCATACTATTTTCCTTAAGGTTTATCTGCTCATCAACATATGCTTTGGAGACGGCTTGGTGTGGCTGCTGAGGTTTAATTCCAATGTTGTTTAAATATTTATTATCTATATCAAAATCACCAGTTGGTAGGAGTTTAAATCCTATTCCTGGAGGACCTACAAGACCTTTGATTTTTGGAATAGGTTTGGAGTTCCTACCGAACTTGTCAACGTTCATGGTTTATATGTTAAGACTTTGGTTCGGAATAATGTTAATATATAATATTTGATTCGTTTAGTTCTTCAAGTATAGAGCTGATTTCATTCTGATGATTATCATTACCAGCATTTTTAGATGCTGTTAAAAGTCTTAGTCTATTAACAAGTTCATTAGGATCATTCCAGTATACATATTCAATATTTTTATTTGTATATTTCATTTCAGTAATGTTAGAATACGATTTTCCTATTTTTGTATTTTCAGTTTTAAGTCCAGCAACAAGTTCCTTAATTATATGGGTGTATTTTATACCTCTATTACTCTTAATTCGAGAAGAACTACCATGATTACACATATGCGCATTACTTTTTTGTAAGATTTTCCCATATTGTTCTAAGTCATCATTAGTATATTTCTGTTTGCGAGGATTTTTCTTTAGAATCAATTCAATAAGACCAGGAGTTCGATTAAAAGTATCATTATCGATAATAATCTCATGATCATTCATCGCAAAGCTACATTTTCCAATTTTTATAGATTGTGTATTTTCATCAAAATATGGGCCGTAGGTTGTATCACTATTTGATTCAGACAACATTTTTCGGTTGAAAGAATATGTTTTATTAGGGCTAGCAAAATTTTTAGGTGTACTGAATAAAAAAGCATTATCTGCACTATCCATTTCTAGCGTTGGTGATCCTGTTCTTTCATGAATTTCCTCATCATCATTTTCATCAAAAGATTTAAATTGAAGCTTCTTACGTTGGACTGTTTTAATGTCATTATCTTGCTGCGGCTTTTCTTTTTTTACATTTTCAAGCAATTTTTCCAAAGGTTCAACAATTGGCTTGAAGGTGTTTTCCAAATCATTTTCTCTCATCATTTTTCCAGTTTTTAGTTGAATATATTTATTTTTTAGAATATTTTTTGTTTTTATTAAATCATTCAACACACTCTCATCCATTTTTATGATTGAATATTTTATATTTTTGTTATATATTTAGATGGGGGACTAGTTTTCCCAGACAGTGTTGTTGGCGGAATGTGTTGCTTTTATATGATAAATGCATATTTATAGTATTGCAATTTTGTGAAAACTGTTTTTGTAGCGACCCTTTTCAATACAGCTTTCCTTGTCTATAACCAGAAATCCGAAATTATCAACCCAACAATGTGAACACAAGTCTTTAAATTGATTGAATGTCATGTCAGAGTTTATATGATCTTTGTAAACATGCTTCAAATTCAATTCATCTTGTTTGAAAAGAATAATAAAATTAGCATTGTCTCTAATCAAATGTTTTGGTATATGAGTATAGGACTGACATAAGTAAAAACTATCGACTCCATTATGACGACCCATACAAAAATAGTCTCTAATATTATTTTGTTTCTGACATGCAACATCATCGAATATAAATATTGAATTATTTTTCGCGTCTGATGGAGGCATTATATCGGAATTATTTGAGAATTCATTGTATCCCATTCCTTTCACGGATGTAATCAACTTTTTAAGATATAGATATTTTGGTTGATGTAAGGATTTGGAGTAAATATAAATATTTTCAAACTTTAATCCATTAGGGTCAAGAAGAATGCTTAACATTACATTTGTTTTCCCACAATTTGATGGGCCAACTATAATTCCTCGAATACTGTTTGGAAATAATGATCCATGTTTTTTTTTTATTTTGACTTTAGAATCAAAATTTTTTATTTTAATAACTTCTGACTGCTTTACGAAGCGCATAATGCCAACTGATAGCTTTCACAATAAAACATATGATTTTTATATGACTATATTCATAAACGTTTCAACCTTCAAGTAGGGAGGAGTGTAAATTATAATATGATTGAGCACAATCAAACTCAGTATCATAATAAAACAAAATCAATCAAAGGGAAAGGACTTTTGAATACAGCTATAGACAATTTACCATTTGAGCTACATCTTCCTTCGTATAATTATTGTGGTCCTGGAACTAAATTGGAAGAACGATTACGTAGAGGAGATAAAGGGATTAATCAACTAGATGAGGCTTGTCGCTTACATGATATTGCGTATTCTAAGAGTAGCTCTGTCTCAGATCGACACGTTGCTGACAAAATTTTAACCGAGCAAGCTTGGAAAAGATTCAAAGCAAGCGATTCTTCAACCTCCGAAAAGTTAAGCGGACTTTTAGTCACCAACATGATGAAGGCAAAGACGAAATTTGGTATGGGTAATAAAGAAACTAAAAACAAACCTAAAAGAAATAAACAGAAAAAAAAGTCTTGCAAAAGAAATATTTTTAAAAAGGCAATAACTGAAGCAAGAAATGCTATTAAAAACAATATCAATTGTTGTGGTACAACATCTATGGCTAACATTGCTGTGAAGGCCGCAAAAAATGTTATTAAGAATAATAAAAAAGAACACATACAAACACCGAGAATAATCCCACTTCCAAAAAGTGGTGGTTTTCTTCCATTTCTAGCTCCTATTCTAGCTGGTTTATCAGCTATTGGATCTTTATCAGGGGGAGCAGTTGGTGTTGCAAAAGCACTCAATGATGCACGTAATGCTAAAAGATCATTGGAAGAAAACAAAAGACATAATAAGGCAATGGAAGCAGTTGCTATTCAAGGAAAAGGTTTATATTTAAAACCATATAAAAGTGGACTTGGTTTATTTCTAAACACACCTAATACAAAAAACTGATTGAATTGCTACCCAACCGACCCTTAAACAATCATGATATTCTACGGTTCGGGAAGAAACATCTGGAGCATTTTAGAGGAGTTTTTATGCGGGACTCTTTACCGAAAACATCTATAGATAAAGAGTGTGGCGTTATAAATTTGGATGATGAAGTTGGAATGGGTACTCATTGGGTAGCATATATTAAAAATAAAAACAAGAATATTTTAAAGTATTTTGATAGTTTTGGAAATTTAAGACCACCAACTGAAGTTATACGCTATCTTGGTAATAAAATTAATTATAATTATATTCAAGAACAAGATTTTGATACTTTTATATGTGGCCATTTATGCTTAAGATTTTTATTAGAACAATGTAATAATAATTATTTTAAGAAATAACATAAAAACGAATAAAATGATATGAAAAAATTTAAAACAAGTCATTTGTCTTTCCATCATCATGTCGTTAACACTTACTTTAAGTGGGAATGAATCAAGTCTGATTGCTGAGTATTTTCCACCAATCATATTGAAATCTAGTTATGTTTGTGGACTTATAGATTTTCAAACTTATAACTCTATACCAAACGTGGATGAGTTTAATAACTTATTGCATGTAGGTAATGATGTAATTTCTTTCCCTATCGGTTCATATGAGATAGAAGATATAAATAGTTTTGTACAAAAACAGCTTAGTAACATAAACAAAAAAAAGAAAGGTGTAATACGAAAAAGTGAAATAAAAATCAAGGCAAATAATAACACTCTGAAATGTGAAATATATAGCACTGATGATATTGACTTTTCAAAACCTAATACTATCGGATCCCTTTTAGGGTTTAGTAAAAAACTATTAAAGCCCAATTCAATACATGAATCTGATCTTTACGTTGATATAAATAGAGTTAATGCTATCCGAATTGAATGTAATATAATAGATGGAACATACATTAATAACCAATCAGCGCATATTTTGCATGAATTTGCTGTTAAAGTAAGCCCTGGCTATAAAATCATAGAAGTTCCAAGAAATGTTATTTATTTACCTGTGAACGTCAAACGAATAACATCGTTGTGTTTAAAGTTCGTTGACCAAGACGGAAAAGATATTAATTTTAGAGGAGAAAAAATAACGGTGCGACTACATTTACAACCAGAATCATGATTGTATATGAAAATATAATATCCTCAATTCCCTATAAATACACTGTAGAAAATAATAAGCTCCTTAATCAAACTTCTAACTCAGATGCGGTAACACATCGACTTACGAAGAGTAATCAGGACTTTTTGATATCATTGGGATACATCTTAAGACATTGAAAACAATAAACTAATAATTAAAACAAATATAAGCAAAAAATATGTTGAACATTTTCCAAGACCCTGAGATCAGTGAAAGTATTTCTAAATATGAATATCATACTTATTCACCATATCAAAACAATTTTGAACGAAATGATATCATTCAGATTTCTATACAACATCAAAATCTTAACGTTCTTCCTTCGGAAAGTTTTTTATATGTTGAAGGAACACTTTCGAAAACAGATGCAAAAGAGATTGTTAATACAAAACTTGTAAACAACGCAATGGCTTTTCTATTTGATGAAATACGCTATGAACTAAATGGAAAGGAAATTGACTGCAATAGAAATGTGGGAATTACATCAACGATCAAAAATTATTTATCTTTGACTAAAAATGAGAGTGATATGCTATTAAATGCATCATGGTCTCCTGAATCTGCTATTAATTTGAAACCATTTCATTTTAATTACTGTATTCCATTGAATAAACTATTGGGGTTCGCCGAAGATTATAAGAAAATTATCCCAAATGCTCGACATGATCTAATTATCACACGTGCTAGAATGGATGAAAACGCTCTTATCTCCACAACTGAAGAAAATGTTCAAGTAAAACTTCATAAGGTGCAGTGGAAAGTACCACACGTGACATTATCAGATTCTATGAAATTAAATCTATATAAATCGATAAATAAAAATAGTTTTATGAAAATTGCTTTCCGAAACTGGGATCTTTATGAATACCCCACGCTTTTGAGCTCTACACATCACATTTGGAACGTAAAGACAACAACACAAATAGAGAAACCACGCTACATTGTCTTTGCTCTACAAACTGAAAAAAATAAAAAACTTTCTGCAGATCCTACGATGTTTGATCATTGTGACCTTACTGATTTAAAAGTTTATCTAAACTCTGACGTATATCCTCATGAAGACCTCAATATTTCTTTTGAAAGAAACAGATATAGCTTGTTTTACAGAATGTACGCCGATTTCCAAAAATCTTACTATAATAAAACTACTGCCGAGCCTCTACTTTCCTGGGATCTATTTAAATCACGTGCTCCTATTTTTGTTATAGACTGCAGACATCAAAATGAAACATTGAAAACAGGCCCCATCGATATACGTTTGGAGATGAGAACATCAAAAAATATTCCTCCAAACACTTCAGCTTACTGCCTTATGCTTCATGATCGAATTATCGAGTATAATCCACTTGATCAAATAGTCACCAGGCTTGTTTGAGAATTATATTTCAGTAGTTTTAAGACGAAAAATGTTTAAATAAAATAAAATAAATAAAAATTTGAATCATATTAAAAACTTTGTATTTTTATTTTTTACTAGGGCATATTTCTTTCTTCTCTTTTGTTAAGCATCCATAGCACCAAAAAGGACATAATTTGATTTCCCCGAACCGTTGGTCCACTTAAATTGCTCCGCTTAAATTGCTCCGCTTAAATTTCTCTAAATTCCAACTAAAAAATCCAACTTAAAAATCCACTTTGCTCCGCTTAAATTGCTCCGCTTAAATTGCTCCGCTTAAATTGCTCCGCTTAAATTGCTCCGCTTAAATTGCTCCGCTTCATTGATCCAGAACCGGCCAAAACCTACTACTCTCTAAATTCCAACTAAAAAATCCAACTTAAAAAAATCCAACTTAAAAATCCAACTTAAAAATCCACTTTGCTCCGCTTAAATTGCTCCGCTTCATTGATCCAGAACCGGCCAAAACCTACTACTCTCTAAATTCCAACTAAAAAATCCAACTTAAAAAAATCCAACTTAAAAATCCAACTTAAAAATCCACTTTGCTCCGCTTAAATTGCTCCGCTTCATTGATCCAGAACCGGCCAAAACCTACTACTCTCTAAATTCCAACTAAAAAATCCAACTTAAAAAAATCCAACTTAAAAATCCAACTTAAAAATCCACTTTGCTCCGCTTAAATTGCTCCGCTTCATTGATCCAGAACCGGCCAAAACCTACTACTCTCTAAATTCCAACTAAAAAATCCAACTTAAAAAAATCCAACTTAAAAATCCAACTTAAAAATCCACTTTGCTCCGCTTAAATTGCTCCGCTTCATTGATCCAGAACCGGCCAAAACCTACTACTCTCTAAATTCCAACTAAAAAATCCAACTTAAAAAAATCCAACTTAAAAATCCAACTTAAAAATCCACTTTGCTCCGCTTAAATTGCTCCGCTTCATTGATCCAGAACCGGCCAAAACCTACTACTCTCTAAATTCCAACTAAAAAATCCAACTTAAAAAAATCCAACTTAAAAATCCAACTTAAAAATCCACTTTGCTCCGCTTAAATTGCTCCGCTTCATTGATCCAGAACCGGCCAAAACCTACTACTAACGTTCGGTAACACTTCACAATAAGTACAGCTCACAAACTCTAAAGAGAATGGCAGATACATTTTCCTCGACCCGCAACAACGACAGCCGCGAACACACATACATATGATTTCTTTCTTATACAAAATGTTTACTGTTATCGTTCACAAGTCAAAAGGATTACAACTTTGATTTGTTGTACTTTAACTTTGGTTCAAAGTGAATTATGTATACGATTCAAAAAGGAAAGAAAATCAAATAAGTTACCACTTTGATGTATTAAGTTTCAAGTTTGATTCAAATAAATTAAATATCAAACGTCTTTAAATGAACAACGAAAATGCCTCGATTACATTTCAAAATAGAAAAACATTAATTCAATGGTGTTTAACTATACTGTGATTAATTAAACATTTTTCTTATTTGAAACAAAGTTGATCGTATTTAAATTAAAGCGTATAAATCAAAAGTTCTAGCAACGTAATTTTAAATACTTTTCTACTTAATTTTATGATGTTGTTTTTCTCTGGGTGTATATTCAAGTCAACAATTTTCACGAAAAAAATAAATAAATAAAGAAACAAAGGCCCATACATAAAACCAAAAAAAAAAACTTCATAAATTTCATTCAAAAAACCAATTTCTCTCCCTTTGTCATCCAAAACCATTTATAACCTTTTGGCATTGAAAGGGTCAAACTTCAGGTGTTGATGTTGAGTGACATTGCACGAGGGATAAAAATGATCCCTTCCCTCAGTCCTCATCCTCACTTCACATAAAAGAAGAAGAAACTACACTCTCAAAACCGAGAGAGAGAGAGAGAGAGAGAGAGAGAGAGAGAGAGAGAGTGGCCAGCGATCGTGTGGTTAAAAGGGGAAGGATAATTGAGTCAGTCTGCTTTTAATCATCTATGGGTGCGGTCGCTGTTTAGCTCGTTCTTTAATAAACTAAAATAAACTAGAAGTGAACAATTTAATAACTAGGCTTATACAGGCAATATCTTAAGTTATTTCAAGCCATAGATTTTACAGTGCATCTTTCAGCTCATTCCTGTTTTTTTTCTTTCGATTCTCTTTGTTTTCTTTCAATGTGGGCATACAGATGCTCAATTGGATTTAAATCTGAGCTTTAAGCGGGATGGAGAAGTCCTTTTTTACGTTCTTTAACAACCATTCTCTTACTACTCGTACCAACGAAGAATGATTCGGATTATTGTCCTGAAGAAAACAAAAATTTTGTCCAAGATCTAATTTTGCAGTAGTAGGTTGTAAATTGTTTTTCAGGATATTAAGATAATCTAATTTATTCAGAGTTCCTTCCACAAACATAAAGTTTCTATCAACGTTTGCTCCCATCGCACCTCACACCATAACACTACCGCCATCATGTTTTATTGTGCAGTTGACATTCTTCCGATCGAACGCTTACACTTCTTTCTCCATACAAATCGTCACCCATTCGATCCAAATATGTTGAATTGAGATTCGTCTGTGAAAATAGCGGAAGTACAAAATTGTGTAGGCTTTTTGAACTATAGCTGCTTGAACTATATGACTCGATGAACGATTGAAAGTCAAAACGGAGCTCTTTGACAGATTAAGGTGCAGGGCATTTCATTAAGGCTCAAAGTTTGAAATATCTTGTTGAAATGCAACACAATCATTATAATTGCTTATAACTTTGAAACCTAAACCTAGAAAACTGATGGAAAATCACTAACAATAAAATCGAACAAAAGTGGACCTAAATGGCTTCCTTTGGGAACACCAGAATGAATCATTATGGAATAACATACCAGATCACCAATTTTAAAAAGTTGTTTCCTGACAATTTACTTACAAGCCAAATTTGTAGCTCTTGATCGACCAATTAAAAGCCGTGTTGATATTCAGAAATATGGCTTTTATAATACTGTTACGCACACACACAACACCGACACGAACCTAGTAAAAATATTACAATACCATGTAATTTATTTTTTATTATTTTATCGAAAAGCTTCGGAATTGTAGAAATTTTACTTATTGGGCGGTAACTTTCTTTTTGTATCAGACTTGAAAATCGGGTTAATGTAGGATACTTTACATTCATATAATATATAATACGCCATGAAAATCTGGAATAGTATAGGATTTAAGTTCTTATAAGGCAGTTGAAATATCTTCTAAATCACAATATAAACTATACAGCTGCTAGCTATTTGGTATAAGTACTACATTCTTTCAATCGTAGGTATTGCCAACAACTAAATCAGTAGTATTATAAATACTTTGAAAGCTTTGAGCAAACGAATCAAGAATAGTTTGAGGATCCCTGGAAGGAACTTTATTATGGGTGGAATACTACTTTATGCCATTAAATCTGTATGGTGGAAAATACCTTAAGAGAAAAGAACATAGAATCCGCTAGAAATTCGTGCACAGAACAGCCTATAACAGACTTTTATAATTTGTGGCAGTTCAACTGTTAGAGACGTGAATAGCGAAGACCAAATATGTATGATGGTTAAATTAAGAGACGAATTCTAGCAGCCAAATCTGAAAAAAAAAATAAATTTTAATTTAAAAAAAAATAAACAAAAAATTATTTAAAAAAAAGAATTATTTTTGTTCTTAAAAATGTTTTAAAAGTTTTGTATGTAAAAGCTTCATTAAAAAAAAAACCGCAACAACGATAATTTTGGTTCTTGTTCTTGCATGGTCTAATAATATACATACAACTTCTAAGAGAGTTGATTTAGTCATTTTAAAAATGAATCTTATGGTTATGAATATTTTTCCCTAGTAACATTCATTTTTAGAACTTTTAGTCTCTTGCATAAGAGGAAGTTCGTGCCATGCAGCCGTGCATTTTAGTCCTCTCCGACAAATAGGAATCGGAATAAATTGATTTATTTTTTTTTAAACGATGAGAAACGGAATTAAAGGTGCGATACATGTAACTACTTCTCGTATAGGGCAGGCTTTTGCAATTGAAAAAAAAAATCAATCCGACTTGACCATAAAATCATAGGAAAGAAGAAAAAAGTGGGCAACTTTTTCTGTCTGTCTGTCTGTACCTCAACTTACAGCTTTAACCCTTGAAGCGATTTTCTCGAACTTGGTACTTAAAGGCTAATTCCCTAGAAGAGAAATTGATTTTCTTAGCTCCAAAACTAACTCTACCTGTCACCTTAGTGTTATGAAAAATCTTATATAATTTCAAAAAGGACTCTAAGGATTTTAAAAAAAGTAAAGGTACTATTTTAGACCAGGGTTGCGAATTTTTGAATTAAAAAATCCTTAAGTCATAAGTCTATAGATGACTTGTGAATTAAAAAAATTTAATTCATAAGATATTTGGTGACTTATGAATTAAAAAAAATTTAATTCACAACCCCCAAAGTGACTTCTGAATTAAAAGAAATTTAATTCACCACCTACTAAGTGACTTATGAATTAAAAAAAATCAAGTCATCAGGGAGTAAGTGACTTATGAATTAAAAAAAAATTAATTCACAAGTCAATGGGTGACTTGTGAATTAAAAAAAATTTAATTCATAAGTAAGTTGGTAGATTGGAAATTTTTAAGCTTGTTTTGACTATATAATTATTTAATTATTAACAAAAGCTTTTGGAGAATTTTTTGAGAGTTGCCGTTTATGCAGTCCATATAATCCAATTAAATAAAAAGCAATAATGATAAAATCTTTGTATTGAGCAAATGATGGGTTATCATTATTTAAATTTCGTGAGTGCATATTTTTATGCATATGCCTTTAAATTTTTTGGTTTTCATATTTTACATGAGTTGATTATTTGATATTTTTTTGTAAAATTGTTTCAAGTACCTGAAACTAGTTCAATATGTATTTTCAATAAAATTGAAAAAAAATCATTCCGTTTTCTTAATTAAGCACTTCGAATCTTTTGGTACCTACTCAGTAAGTATAACATTTTATTTTAATTTTTATTTTTTTTTAATAAATTTTTAATTTTGAATATTTTCTTAGCTTTCAAATCTAGTTTTTAAATCATAAGATTATCACGCTAGCATATAAATTATTCTTTTCATAATTTTTCTAATCAGTATTTATCCATTAACTTATGAATTAAATTTTTTTTAATTCATAAGTCACTTACTTGCTCATGATTTAAATTTTTTTAATTCACAAGTCACCAACTGACTTGTGAATTCAATTTTTTTTAATTCATAAGTCAGTTCCTAGCTTGTGAATTAAAGCCAAGCTTAAGCTAACAAGTGACTTAAGCTTTTGCAACCCTGTTTTAGACATAGTATACATTTTGGTGAGAACAGATGTTAAGAAAAAGTGATATTACCTCTGCCTGTCAGAACCTGTACCTTTCATTGACGGCTTAACCGATTTTCATCAAATTACTTATACAGGATCTTTTGCAATTTAGAATAATGTTGTTTATAAAAATTTTCAAATAAATTAAGTTTGGAATTTTAAAAAATCAATACCTTGAAAACGGGTTTTTCTTTTTTCGAAATGTAAAAATCTACAGTTGCATTAGTAAAATTGAATTATCTAAAATCTGAGAAATCTCATTAGTCAAACAAATTTCCTAATAATTTATAAATATTCAGGATATTTTTGTATCTTCTCATTTTTATAGGTCCCTTAATTTCGCAACAGTTAATGAATGTTTGAGTCATTCGTCAATTTAGTAAATAATTTATTTAAATAAAGTCATGTTTATTTCCATTTTTTGTATTATGGTACCAGTTGCATTATACATACACTATCTAAGATCTATACAAAAAATTAGGTCATAACGAATAATCTGTACAACAATTACTGAGCTCACTTCGTGAGCAAAGTCATTACTAAATCTATGGACACATTGCATAAAAAGCTTAAATTAGAATTATTTATTGGAAAAAAATTATTCCATTACTGTGTCGATTTGCAAAATGATTTTCCCAGTTTTTCTAGACAATATTATCCTAGTTTTCAATTATCTGCTACATAACGTCGGTTCAGGCTTTTTATCCATAGAATCAAATAAAATCAATTTACATTTGCTCTGATTTGTATCGAATTCACAAAAGCGAATTCAAAAGCTATTAAATATCAATTACCTTGCACCTAGTAAATTGAAATAATCCGCTTGTTTGTTTTGTGATACGGGAAAGTATAATAGGTACGATTTCCGATATGCCGCATCCATGTTGAATATATTCTCAACTATATCCACTTTAGGGAGACAAATCGAAACCTTTTGCTATAAGAATAATATTTCTTAAGAAAAGTTGTTTCGTCTTTTATTCCCTGTAGGACAATAATGTATGGTGGTGTCTAATGGCTATGGTTGATTAAGGCAGTCCAACATCGTATAATGTCCTTGATAAATAAGAATTGATATCTGTACGAATAGTTCGGGGGATTAAGGTTTCTTGATAGAAAATAAATATGGCGCCTCTACCTCTATTCTTATTCTTTTTGTCTGTTTTGTCTCTCTCAAAGAAAGCTTGAATTCAATGGAAAAAGTAACAGAGTAGAGATTTGGTTTTTATAATACAAATACTAATAATAACTACAATAAGTCGGCCAAAGAAAAACCTTACAACTGTTTGGACTTGTTGAATTAATAATTCGAAAAAGGTTTTGATGGCATTTAGTCCTAGAAAAGTTGTGACCTTATCAATATGCAATTTTGATATTTCTTATTCGGTTCATCCTTTATAGATTTCAACACAAAAATCCAACAGTTGAAATGCAATTAGATTTAAATACTTAATCATTAAAATCTGACGAAGAAGGAGGAATTGCAGACTAAAGCCTTTTAAAAGCTATTTTTCCATCCTTGATGTAGCAAAGACGTAACTACTACCGTGAATCCTAGGTCAAAATGAAGTAGGGTGCCGTAATTTATTGCCCTGCAACAAAAGCAGATGGTCCCACCAATCTGCTCTAGAAAAGATGGTAGTAAATGGGGAAAGAATGTTTGAAATCACTGAATAAGGTCAGGTCCACGACGGCTCACAGCGAGCCTAGGCCTAGTGACTTACAACTCTCAACCATTTCTTTGCGCATTTTTGGATAAATCGAAGGGACCAACAATCTGCCGATTCCGAACCGCTAATGAGCATCACTTTTCAATACAAGAGCTACTCTTGTAGGAATTTTCAATTCCTTGCAAGAGGTAGTACACCCCTTTAAAACTTTCTTCCAACGCACTAACATTATGCCAAGGGGTACAACCTTATGTTAATTAAATTAATTTTAAATTATTTTCTTCAAATTATCGTAGCAATTGAACTTTTGGAAATATTGAGTCCTCAAAAAGAGGTTTTGGAAAATTTAAATAGCGTAAAGGATCCTATTATTGGAATTGAAACCACTTTTTTTTTGCCAACTGTTGACACTACTGTAGTCAGAAATGGTTTTTATAAAATCTAGTGATCTAGTTTCTTAAACTGTATCAAATATGTATGTACCATAATTATGTGTTTTTGTTTTGATAAATTTCCTCTTCAGTTTTTTTTTATAAGTGCAAAAGCAAAAACGTTTTATTGTTGTGAAAAAGTGATCAAAAATTGAGTGTTCCCGCTAAGGAGAGAGAACTTTGTAAGCGTTCGTTTTTGATTATCTTATGGTGTCAATATTTAATAAAAGTTTATAGTTTTTGTTGTGAAAATATATTAAATTTAAAATTTTTAACAATTTTTTGAGTTTTAAGAAAAAGGGGTGCCAACAATTGGCTCCGCAAGAATTAGGGGTTCAATTATTGGCATGGATGTGCCAATTATTCATTCTATGGGGCTACAGTTATTGGCACTGTCAATAATTATACTTTTTAGTGTGCAAATAAACATACAACTGACCCGTAAAATGTTCACAAAAAATGCGGCTTCCAAGAAGTTCAATATTCCTTGATCTACAATTACAATTAACAATTACAATTAAGCACTTATTTTACAAAAACACGATCAGGGCCAGTTTAAAACTTTTAAAATACTTTTTAAATACTTAAAAAAAACTCTACTTCGAAAAACATGTTTTTCTTTAATTTTAGGGGTGCCAGTAATTGTACATCTGAGTTCCATATTTGTAGTCGGGTGCCAATAATTGTAGTTTTTGTAAAGCTTTTTCTAATTCAACTTTTTAACATTTAATTTTTAAATTTAAAGTTTTACAAAAATATGTATGTATATTAGGGTGTGTCACTTTTGTATGGCCGCAAAAAAGTACTCTTATTTTTAAATGTAATAGTGCTCAAAAGTTGTATTAGGGTCTGAGGTTTAAGAACATGTAAAAAAAAAAATAAGATATCGTTCGTCTTTGGCTCGCTCAAATCGGTTGAAGTTGAAAAAAAAATTTAATTTACAGTAAATTATTTTTTTTTTACGTAAACTAAAAAAAAACTAAACAAAATACAGAAAGAATTTTTGTCTTTACAAAAAGATATACCACGATATTGTAGGTGGTTCCGTTGATTTTTAAGAATTTTTTTATGTAAAAAAACGATTTTACATAAAAAAATGATTTTTCTTCCTTCTTTTATTATGTCATAGCTTCTTTATCAAGTGTTCAATTCAAACAAATATAAGCTTAAAAGTGTTTCCTTGCTATTATCTTTGACTTGAAAGCCTAAAAATATTTTATATAATTTTTTTTTGTATCAACACGGTGCAATTTAAAACAACACATATTTCAAAAATCTCGAAAAAGCAATTTTTTTTGGATTTCATCCAATTTTTGAGCGAGCCAAAGATATTAATTAAAATGAAAATTGTAAACGCAGGATTTAATTTTGATAAGCAATGATACTTTTAAAAGCTATTACATTTGAAAATACCATAGTTGAGCACTTTGATACACCCTAATGTATATCAGCCGCTCTTTTAATGCGAAAGTTGTTCAAATTTTCTTCAACGATAAGCTAGCTAGAAAATTCGGATTTTTAATATATTCGGTGTCAGGGACACAAGACCTTGAAAAACTCCGAAATCGCATTTTCGTGGAATTATATCAGCGATTTTGGAACTACTTAGTGGTCTTTCATGACCATATTTATCATCCTCAAGCTGAGGAATGCAATGTATTAAAAGTGGGTTACTCTAACTTATTTTTCCATTTACGATATGGTTTGAGGTACTTTTGATGCCGGTTTTCAAATATGGTAAATTTTTTTCAGGATCATGACAAAACTTTTCTAATAGCACTGTAAAATATCAACTTAGAGCAAGTTTCTTGTAGTAGCTATAGTCCTTACGATAGAAATATTTGTCCACAACAGCTTTAATTAGTGGAAGCATAAGGACCTATAGTTGCCTTATTTTACACTAAGAAGCGAATTTTCTATCTCAAATAATAGAAAAATGCAACATTCCATGATTTTCGGGGGCATGAGCTTTGATAGCAGAAAGATTAAACGACATATATATGTTGGAAATGTTTGAATCCTTCCTCAAAGATTCGTGAAACTGCTTACAGGCAGGCACAATGCATTTAGTTTTCAATTCGGAATGGCAGTTCCATTGGGCCAACTTTGCAAGATCAGCCTCTGGTTGATTTTCTAAACCTGATTTCCCTTACAAAGTAGAATTTATTCCTCTATCCAAATCCGAAGATGACAGGATCCCTAACCTAATAGCTACTCCTTTCAATATCATTCACATGTAAAGTATGTTATTCTGTCAAAATGACTTTAAGTAAAATTTCAATAAAAAATAATAAATTAGCTTTTGAGCTTACATATGTATGTATGTATGTCGACAAAGCTTTATCACAAATCCGCTTTTCACTAAGCGAAAACTTGCAATTCTCATTAATTTTCAACTTTGTAAGCATTTCAATCGCAAAATCGTGCTACAAACTTTCCAACAATAAATCTTCTGCATGAACGAAAATTGAAATAAAAAAAAAAACACATTAAATGTTGATTATAAAATTTCTACGAACAATTTAACGGCAATGCATATTTTAAATATTTTATATCAAATGGAGCTTGGTTGAGGCGTATAACCGAACCATGTTCTTATATTTTTCAAAAGGATATCATTACAGAACCATACACAAGCTAGAAAACCGAATGCTAGTTATGCCTCAAGTTTTTTCGACTTTATATTAAAAGTTGTACTTTTTAATGAAGCAAAATAAGCATGCAACTTTGCAATGTCAAATAAACGTTCCCATCGTATATAACAGTAATGATTTTCATTGTTCGCGCAACCCTTAAAACACTGTTAACCAAAAGTGCATATTGCTTCAGTAACATTGGAAGCAATTGGAAATACTAGCGTGTTGCACGGAATGACTTATATAATATGCTCCTACGCTAGAAAGGAGCAGGGACGAAAATGTCTTGAAGTGCGCTCGAATAGTTGTATGTCCGTCAAGACATACACATACATACATATCAGAAGGCAGTAAAGTGACAGAACACTCATGCCACATGCCGCATGTTTTGGTTTTTAAATGAGAATGAAATCACATTCCTAATAATCAGAGCTGGAGTTGTCGAAAAGTGTTGATATAAGAAATGAAAGCATACAATAAGTGAAACTAAGTTCTAAATAGCTGAATTTTCAAATTCTTACTATCGATTTTAAAATTATTATTGGATGTAAAAAATACATAGTTTGATGAGGTCACAGATCTCCAACTTGTAAGAAAACTATCGACGGCGGCGTTAAGCAACTAGGAAACCATTTCAAAAACAGATCACAGCGTGTTTTATTAAGAATCATAAGGAGAATGGTTTTGAAATAAGGTCGAATGATAGAACTTTCTTTAGAGCTGCAACTTCCTGCAATAGTATCAGGTAAACAAATTTGTATGTTTTGAGTTAAGATCATAAAACTGCCTCAAGCAGCTATAATTTATGTTTTTTTTTTCACTTTTTCAAAAACCGGTCCAACAAAGTTGTGATGCTTTTTCTTCGTGGCTGAGGTAAAACTCGTCGGTGTCCAGGGTTCTTCCCAAAGAAGCAACAAACTTGGGCTTGGAGGGTCTAAAGCTCCGAATGAAATATGTTGTTTTTATACTCCAAAACTTTCAATTAATTTATTTCGTGGCTTCGTATTCATAACATGGTATTTCATATACTTTTATTAACAATATTTATTTTCTTAAAATATAACACGGTATTTCATCTAATACAGTATTCATAAGCTTAAATAACTAACACGGTATTTCATATATTGTGTCCCTAGCACGCAACCTAGGGAAATAAACGGGTGGAACTCTAAAGAGAGAACCTGTCCAGTGAGCTACGTTGAAGAGGAGATCAAAGGAAAGAAACGGGTTGGTTTAGTAAATACTCTTAGTAATAAAAATTCCCCACTCTAGCTAATGCTCCTAAAAATTCTAAAACTTGTCCTAGTCTAGCTAATGAAACCCTACTATTTTATAAAAAAATTTAGATTAGCTTCACCAATGCGGCAATGCCTATCTGTCACCGAAACGCTTTATACAAGGTTTTTGTTTACGGCCCGATCTTAAACTCTCTATACTCAAGATTGGTATCCTCACTGGAAGAAAATATTAAAATTTTAAAATATTGCTCAGAGAACAACAAGTTTAAGTGTAACTGATAAAAAGAAACAGTCAATTACTAATACAAAAAACAAAAAAGTTCCTCTCGAAGAAACCTCTACCCCTCAGAGTCGCTCTT
Organism: Philhelius festivus; assembly: GCA_963931855.1. NCBI lineage: Eukaryota > Metazoa > Arthropoda > Insecta > Diptera > Syrphidae > Philhelius > Philhelius festivus. The sequence goes on along the minus strand of OZ007556.1, from coordinate 2,084,422 downwards.
CGTTAAAAAATAACGTTCCTACGCGTTCCTCTCTCACTCCCTCATCAACTAAAATGTTATCAACTTCTACGTTATCCAATTCCAATAAAGTCAAATTGACACCTAACCAGAACAATGTTCCTACGAAAAAAATCGATGTTGATGCTAGCAACAATGACAATAGTAATAATAACAATTCAATTGTATCAGATGTTGTTGTTGTCGATGCTCGCGGTGACGTTGGTGATGTTGATGATATTGCTGTTGTTAATGTTGATAGAGAAAAACTTGTTGCTGTTGATGATCGTGTTGCTGTCGATGTTCGCGGTGACGTTGGTGATGTTGATGATATTGCTGATGTTAATGTTGATAGAGAAAAACTTGTTGCTGTTGAAGATCGTGTTGCTGAAGCTGTTGTAAGCAATAATGTTACTAGTAAGTGTATGAAACAAAAACATTTAATAGGCAGCGATGTTCTCGCCGTTTCCGTTCTTCCTTCGGTACCTAAACTACGATTTATACATGTTTCTCGGCTTAAAAATACTGTCAATGAAAACGACATTAAGAAATTTGTTGCACAAAAGTTAAATCTGCCAGCAGAAAATCTTATTTGCTCTAAACTGGTAAAGAAAGATGCAGATGTTTCTCAATTACATTTTATAAATTTTAAACTTGGTGTACCTTCGGGATCTTTCAATGCTGTTCTTCAATCATCTTTATGGCCAACTGGTGTACAAGTTAAGCAGTTTGTGAACCATCCAAAAAACGGACTAGGCCAAAAACAAAATCCAACATCAACATAGTGAATGATCTTCCGATTTTTAGCTATGACAACGGTTTTTCCATCTATTATCATAATGCGAGCGGTTTGAGAACCAAATCGCATGATTTCTTTATTGCTGTCCTGGACTGTCCATACAACATTATAGCTTTAACTGAAACTTGGTTAAATGATAACTTTTTGAATGGTGAATATTTCCCTTCCGATTACAACGTCTTTCGCAAAGATCGTCAAACTGGTCAAACTAGAGGAGGAGGAGTTTTGTTGGCTGTTCACTCAAATTTTACAAGTAGAGAAATTAAACTACCTTATCATTCTTTCGAAATTGATCAGATTTGTGTCTGTGTAGATCTATTTATTCAATCTTTTAAAATGATTCATTTATATATTTTTGTATCATATATCCCACCTTCATCTCAAAATTCCTTGTATGAGTCTCACATTAAAAATATTTTAGATATTGCTAATGATAAAGATGAAAATTGTTATTTTGTAGTTGTTGGAGATTTTAACTTGCCTAATATTAATTGGAAATTCTCAAATGATGAAAAGCAAATGTTTCCTTACAATGTTGTCAAAGATTATGAATATAATGTTATTGATAGTTTATCAGCCTTAAATGTGTATCAAATTAACAATATTTCTAATTCTATTGGTCGTATTTTAGATTTAATTTTTATTGATAATTGCCTTGAAGCTCAATGTAATGAACCATCTTATAAAATATTAGAAAATAGCATTCATCACAATTCAGTTGAAATAGTTTTTAATTTTTCCATTTTGAATGAATCTAAATCGAATAATAATTCACAATTGTATGATTTTAAAAAAGCTGATTATGATTCCATAAAAACTTATTTGAGCACAATAGATTGGCAACATATCTTAAGTGGTGAAGATACTAAACAAGCTTTTACTCTGTTTCGGAACATTTTAGATTCAGCGGTTTCTTCTTACGTTCCTAAAAAAACTTTATTTAAAAGTTCAAATAAACCTATTTGGTTCAACAAAAGTATATCAAGACTGAAAAATGTCATGAATAAACTTAATAAAATTAAAAAATCTTCAATTCATTTTAATGAACAGTTCAAACAAATTAGAAGGGAGTATGAGTTTTTGAAAAAATTTTTATATAAGCAATACATCTCGTCTCTTGAATCGAATATTAAGAATAACCCTAAGAGTTTTTGGTCATATATGAACACAAAAAGAAACTCAATTGGGATTCCATCTAGCATCACTTATAATAATGTGCTGTCCGATGATATTAATATAATTTGCAATAACTTCGCGTCGTTTTTTCAATCTAATTTTATTGATCTCAAATTAGATTATGCCAACACAATAAATTCAGATCCTGTGGTTGATCTTGGTAATTTGCAGTTATCTGTAGACAATGTTTTACAAGTACTTTTATCTCTTGAAAAAAATTTTTCTATTTCACCAGACAATATTCCACCAATTCTTTTAAAAACTTGTGCTAATATACTTGCTACTCCACTTTGTATAATATTTAACCTTTCTTTAAGTAATGGTGAGTTCTTAGATGAATGGAAATACTCTATAATAACTCCCCTTCATAAATCAGGTACAAAAAGTTCGGTTGAAAATTACAGACCAATTGCAAAACTGCAGTTAATTCCTAAGGTTTTCGAAGCTGTTGTAAAAAACAAATTGTATAATCTTATTCATAATAATATTTCAGTTTACCAACATGGTTTCATAAAAGGTAGATCCACCACTACAAATTTATCAATATTTTCAAACTTTTGTCTATCTCAGATGGAAATGCGTTCCCAAGTCGACACTATTTACACTGATTTTTCAAAGGCTTTCGACCGCGTTCAACATAGTGTTCTCTTAAGAAAACTAGAGATGTTTGGATTCCACTCTCAGCTCCTAATGTGGATAAAGAGTTATTTAGTAGGTAGAAAACAGGTGGTGAAAATTGATAATGCCTTGTCTAAGGAAATTATAAATTTTTCGGGTGTTCCTCAAGGTAGTCACCTTGGACCACTTCTTTTTATCATTTTTATTAACGACTTACCATTACATCTCACTTTTTCTAAATATCTTCTATTTGCTGATGATTTGAAAATATTCAGCTCCATAAATTCATTGAACGATGCAAAGAACGTTCAAATTGATTTAAATAATTTAATTAAATGGTGTAATATCAATGGGCTATATTTTAACAATAAAAAATGTAGCGTTGTGACATTTTCTAGAAATCATAGTCCATTATATTATAATTATAAACTCGAAAACGACATTTTACAAAGATTTGATTGCCATAAGGATCTAGGCGTAATCTTCGATTCCAAGATGAATTTTTCAAATCACATAGACCATGCCATCTCAAAAGCAAACTCTATGCTAGGGTTTGTTATTCGAAATTCAAAAGATTTCGAAGACCCATATACATTGAAAGCTCTTTATTCTAGTCTTGTCCGACCACATTTAGAATATTGTACTGTTATATGGAGCCCCTTTACCGCGTCTAGCATTTATCGTATAGAAAAAGTTCAAAAAAGGTTCACAAAGTTTGCCTTACGAAAAATTTTTGGTTATTCTAATGTTCCATCTTATGAGACGAGGTGTATTTTAATTGATCTAAAACCTCTTGCTCAGAGAAGAAAATTAAACTCAATACTTTTTGCTTTTGATGTATTGAATTGTAATATTGACTGTCCGGTTTTGTTATCTATGTTTTTTATTTATGCGCCTTCTCGAAACTTGCGCCCGCGTAACTGCGATTTTTTAAATGTTCCTTACCACAGTACTAGTTATGCTAAGCATAATCCTATCACAAGAGCTTGTATGGATTTTAATGAATATGATTTTGCAATTGATTTTAATATTAATAGAAATGTTTTGAAGCATAAATTATTAAATTTGTTATAATGCTATATGTTAAATTATGTATTTTATTTGTATCCTCAAACTATGTTTAATCATGTTATTTATCATAATTCAAATAGTCTAAGTAGAGTGTGTAGCTTTTAAGACGAATAAATAAATAAATAAATAAAATAAAAGACGATTTTGTCATTTTCCCAACGTCCACTTATTAAATCTACGGCTAAGAGTCAGTGTGACTTACACGAAATAAATGACAAAATTGCATGTGATTCCGATTGAGTGGTAATCAAATGACTCCGGGTGCACACTGGATGTGCAATATGATTATTTAATAAAGCGGTATGCAGGTGTCGTAGCGTTTTGCTCGGTAATAGGATTAGGGGTCGTTGGTGTCGTAGCGTTCAGCTCGGTAATGTGATTAAATTGTTTAATAATTGTAACGCTTCGTTACAAAGTTTTTCGACGAAAGTGACCACTTGCGTCTGATCACCATCAAAGCAAGTTTCCAGAAAATTAAAATATGCAAACGAACTAGATGAAACTGATCCTGTCACTGCCAAGTAATGACCAACTTCACGGAACTTACCGTGCATATCTGAATATCGATGTCAAAGTTGTACTCTTGTAAGTTCCTAAAATCAGAAAATAAAACCTTTTCGATTGATTAATTGAAAAGCGCAACCTCCATGATATGATAAGAGATTATTAATTTAGAAACAAACGATATTAGTTCAAGTTACAATAAGGTAGTTAGTAGCATAAGGTTTATAAGGATAAGAATCCTATCCACCCAATTTTGCAACTAAACTGATCATGTGGCAATCGACGAAAGACAAATACCAAGCCTGTGTACATTTCGAATGTCGCTTTAGCTATTTAACTTTTGTTGAAATATTTATAAATCGGTTAAAAACCATACCCGACGTTGGCCGAAACTACAAAGATCACCTGGACAGAAACTCTCCACTATCCATTCAACTGCCACAGAGCCTTAAATTAACTGGCCCAGTATCGATATCAGATAAAAACCATTGGTACTATGATGAATATGTTCACCGGAAAAAAAGTGCCATCCAACAGCGAAAAATACCGCAGCGATTAAAGAAGAAGGGAACTAAAAGATCCTATTTAAAAACGGGAGCCGGAATTCCGGCTTAAAAATCGGATAACAGGCTTTTCAAAGAAGCGAATATACTATTTGAAGCAGCATTTTCATCAGCCAATAAATGGACATGATGTAGATCAGTCAATGAAGACCCTGAAAAAAACTTATGAATAATCATGCCCGTTGGCCGGAATATCAGCTCCATAAGCTCTATCTAGAAAACAGGGGATCCTAAATCCTACGAAAACTTTCGAAGCATCTATCTCTTCTAAACGTCCTATACAAGATCATATCCATCGAGTTCCGTAATAGTCTAATTCGGAGTTATCTCATTGAGGAAAATACTGGCACAAACCAACAAATTTAAAGTCAAAACTCACCAACAACAACATTGATCATCTGGAGCTCGAAATTCCAAAACCCGGGAGAACTGGTCCATCTATACGGTGATATGGCATTCAAAAAATGCTATGCACTATGGAACTAGTGCTCAGCTCGGAAGAACGAAGAATTACTCTAGGATACTGCGGCTGCTCAGCGGAACAAATAGGTTAAAAATTCCTTCCGGCTAAAAAGAAGTGCATTCTCTTCAAAACACTTATACTACCACTGCTGCTTTACGGCTTTAAGTGCTGGACGACAAGCAGAGGGAAGGAACCGATTTTGAGCTCTTTCGAAAGAAAAAAAATGTTCGACGGGTATTTGGTAAGTGCTCTCAGGAGTTTTTGAAAAAAAATATCAGTTCAAAGGGATAGACACATTTCCTTTGAGTGGTTAGTAAGCGAAAAAACATGGGTGTAGAGTCCCAGGATATGAGATCCCAACTTATCCAAGCATAGAATAATCACAATAAAAAAAAGAAGCTCTTATCTCTATCCGTTTTCTTATAGATTTTATCTAGATAAGAAAACGTATTGGAGTTCAAGTATTTTCTGAAGCTATGTCAGCAGGTTTTATCAGCAGACTTGACCTCAGAACCCTTTATTACAAGTGTATTTGAAGGAGATCTGTTTTTTTTTTTTTATTAAAATTCATCCTAAGGCCATCAGGCCCTAAATCCAGCCGTGTAATTAACTGCATGTTATTTAGTTCCATTAGGAAAGTTGTTCATTTGAACCGCCCGTATTAAACATTTCATTTAACCTTTTAAGGAAGGAAACGAAAACAGTTTCACGGTCAACGGCAATCACGATTTGCGAGAAACTGTCGCCATCCACTCGCAATCACCAAGTCCAAACATATCCTCCAAGTAGGTAAAAGCAAGGACATCGCTCGCCATAAAAAGGCCTATTTGCAGCTCTCATAATGGACTATTGAAAGGCATGTGACCTAATGTGCTAGTATCATGAAACAACTCTGACTGTTGCCAGATAGTTGATGGCTTGTGTCACTAAATTGAATTATGCCATGACAAAGCGCTTCGAGTGTAGGAAGCTTGAAAGAGGTGGGTTATGGCTTGACAGAAACACCGCTGACGGAACGAAAAGAATCTGTTTGTTTAAACTAGTATACATGGAATTCTTGTGGGATTGGAGTAATCCTGATGGTTTCTCTACGTCATCGTGGCTCTGTTGTGTCGCGTATACATTTTTTCAGAAAACAACAAAGCACTGTTCCCAAATTGAATTCCCAACACACATACCACAACATCAAACGAACCGCACTGCCTTACGTTTGCCTTCATCATCGGCAGCAGCGGTTGGGTTGGAGGACCGAAAACCAACAAGCAACCAACCGGAGCTGTCGTTCACTTCTCAAAGGTATTCTTCTCCTAAAGCGTTTGGAATTGGCTCGAATGACAGTCGATTTATGTCCTTTTTCCTGGAGAAACATTGCGAGCCAAGGTGGCGCCGCCATCGCCACTGCTGTCCTGCCCGACTAAACAGATTTTGATGAGGAGTCCCATCTGGATGGGAGTTCGTTTCTTGTCGTTGCTCTATGATAAATGGCCCCACAGTACTGTTGATAAATCACAAAGTTCGACGTACTGCAACAGGAGCAGCATCCTAGTAATTTTTATACGGAAATTGTTTTTTGTTTTTGTTCTTCTTTGTTTTCTTATTTTGGGCACTCTAAAACGAAATTTAATAGAACAATAGAATGTATAGATTTTACACCTGATTGGGATTCGGCGCCAAGGAGATATCCGGTTAGAGCGGAAGGAGAGGGTGGTTGGATTACTAAGAGTGGCAACAGCTGTTTAAAAGGTTTCATTTCAAGTAATTTAAAGAGAAGTGAAAATGGAAGAAAATCGATGGAGTTTTTAGGCAATGATGTGAGAAAAGTGGAAGAAGGTGTTCTTTATTGATAGCTTAATATTTTTCAGGTTGAAGATTGGCCAACTTAATATTATTAATAAAGATTCAAAATTTAAAATAATAAATAAGTCGGTAATTTATTTTGAAACATTTCTCCCTTTTTCTGACTATTATGTTCAAACCCTGGCGTATATGGAATATCCTATGGGAGATAAGTTTTTTGTGGGATTGGCTCCCAGATATATATTTGCTTCTATCGTTCAATCAACAGCCATGTCAGCTTTTGTGTGGCCTAAGGGCATAGGATTTATTACTTCTTTTTAGCACTTGTCAAAACATTGAAAGGAGAACTGTATAGAATCTCATATTACTTTTTGTATACTGAAACTTAAAAATACTTTCGAATAATATTCCTAAAGTTGCAGCTCAGATTTTGAACAATGGGTTTGAAAATGCTTCTTAATCAAACGAAATCCCTGTTTTGTTGTATCAAATTTGAGTATTTACTTATAGGATTTGGTTTTACATCACTTTTAGAGATAATTATTTTTGTTACCCGAAAAGGAATCGAACTCCGTATCTGCAGAGACAGAGGGCCTTGTGAATAAAAAAAAGCTAAAGCTAAAACTTGGATTTTTAAGTAAAAGCTTGATTTTTAGTGAATAAAAATAAGCTTAAGCTAGCTAGTTAAAGATGTTTTCTAGTAATAGCTATTTAAAAATAGCCAAAGCTAAATTCATTTAGTTTTAGCTTGTTTTCCTAGCTTAAGCTTCAATTTGTGTGAATAAAAATAGCTTAAACTAGAATATTATAGTTAAAGCTACAAAAATTTCAAGATTTTTTCGATCTGTCTAGAAAGCTTTGACTAGGTCTTATTTTCAGTATTAACTTGTGCGAGTTGTTAATTAAACATAAGGGAATATCTCAAAAAATAGGATTGTGAACGTATAGACCCAGAAACTGACATACGAAATGTTAAAAACATTTTTTAGCCGAAACCAATACTTGCCCTGTAGAACAGATAACAAATTGAGGCAAAAAAACTTTCCTTTCGGTCATACATGTACCAGTTTTAGCTAAAGCTAACTAGTCGAAACATGTGAATAAAAAAACGAACACCTGAAATTACGAAGCTTAAGCTAGAATTTTCCAGCATAAGCTATTTAGCGTTATCATTTTTTTATTCACATAAAACAAAGCTTAAGCTAGTACTGTCTAGCTTTAGCTGCTAGTAAGAGCTGTGACTAGTTGGCTTTAGCTTCCTCCAAAAAAAGCTTTAACTTTTTTTTTATTCACAAGACCCAGAGTCTACCATAATACCCATTCAGCCATCTTGTACAATTAAATAAATTTGAGACCATTTCGACTTGTAGAGAGCCCAAGTGTAGTTACTTATTACTCTCAATTATTTCTGTATAAGTGGTAAGAATATCCAAACATACACATTGCTTTTCAAACTTTAGCTCCACTAGCAATGTGGTAGATGTGGTTACGTTAATTGGACCAATGACGGAAAAGTGGAAACAAAATTATTCAAATTGATTTAAAATAAAAACTTTTTTCAAAAAAACATAACTTTAAGTTTGCTTACGAATATCTTTAAAGAATTTAAAACAAAAGGTCAGGCGTTTTTAGAAAATGTGCGCGCTTGAAGTAAAACTTCTTTTCCCAAAAGCGAAGACTCTGTACGATTCATGTGCTTTTCGGAAACATAAAAAAAAATCTAGTTTTAGTATAGTTTTGTAAATTGCAAGATGTCAAAACCACTTCCAAGTACAATTTTTTTAAATAGATATTTCTCCGAATGGAAAATGATAGGAGGTTTAAATTGGAACTCAAAGCTGATTCAATTATACAAATGATGCAATTAGTTTTGAAATGACCACTTTGGTCTATCTGCCAATTTCTTGAATTTATTAAGAAAATCATGTGTAACTTGCTTGTAACTAAAGTTGAGCAAAATGGATGGCGCTCTTTTTGACGCACAGATGCCGCTTTTTTGACGAACAGATGGCTCTCTTTATGACGCAGAGATGGCGCTTTTTTAACGCACATGATTACTAAGCTGGGTGCACATCATTAAACCGCGAAAGGACACTAATACAATACTAGCCGTTTCTTAGTTCATTTTTATCATCGCTTAAATTTGTCAGATTTTGACTTTGTAATACAATTGAAAACGACAACCAAAAGTTTTTATAAGGCTCCAGTTATAGCTATGATTGAAATTCATTATCGAAAATTTTCATTACAACTTTTAAGGCGAATAAACAAACTGCAATGGCTTTAATTGATACCAAAATGAAGCTAATGAGTCGTAGAATTTTTTTACTCTATAAAATACAAAATTCTGATTTGAACTTTGTTTTAAATCCACTTTTATTATTTCACTGATAGAAACCAATTTCAATGAACAGCTGATTTTCGTTTCTTTAAGATGGAACACAATCGTTCAAGTGAATGTGTTCGATTCTCTTTCTGTTCTCAAATGTCAGTTTTCCTTTCAATGATCAACTCTAACCTCAAATGCATAGAATTGGTTGTAATCAGCCACTGACAAGATCTGTTACTGAATGCTATAACTGGTTTGTCAAAAAAATGAAGTCAGCATTCCACTGATTTGTTCCAATGATGCATTTCAATGAAAGCTATAACTACGGCCTAATTATTTCCGATTCGTAATGTGAAGAGAACACGAAATGAGAGCGAAACATGATTCACTGTCACCTTTTCGTTGTTATAAAATCGTTCCTTAGGCCTGAAGCGTAAATTCAATTTTCATTTTCGCAACTGTTTGGTTGATAAAATGAAACATATGGTAAATATATAGTAAAATAAAACATAAGCCCATATGTGTCATCTCAGCAACCAACAGATGTGAAACTAAAAATTGAATGTGCGCGACTGTTCTTACTTCATTAATTAATTTAATTTAAAGTGACGACAAGAAATGCTTAATTACGTATATCCTCTTCTGCTTTCATAGTTTGAAACTGATTTACAATAATGACGATGTTTCATCACGCTACATCTCTTTTTTCTTATTTCATTCATTAGGTGCTTTTTATTATCCACAAATCTATCTGGATCCGGATCTGGATCTTCCCTTGAAAATAAAACGATACGAATCTTAGTGACAGCAGTGTTATAAGTCCGTCTCTTTTTATCCTTTGTTTTGTAAATTTTCAATTATTTCTTGTCTTTTTTCTTTACACTATAGCTTACACTACCTTACCTTAAAAAGCCATCTACTCGCCAGTGTAATAACTAATTTTTGGATCTTTGAAATAGATCCCGATAGAAAACAGGATCCCAAATTGGTTTTGTAATTTGCCCAAGGATTTTAAAATTGTAGGCAATGCTAATTTAATTTTGACACAGAATTTTAAATTCTTCGCATATGGCAATGCTAGTTTATATTTTTTTTGTTTGTATTTGTATTTCAAAGATTTTACATGATACAACAAGATTAATCTTTTAATAGTATCTAAATAACTTTACCAAGTGTTCCAAATTAACAGTACAATAAATAATAAAAGAAAAGAGAAATATGCTTTGAGCTTATAAAAATATAAAAATTAAATTGATTTTAAGTTTAACAAACAAAACTAAGGAAAGAAAAAAATAAATAAAAAAAAAGAAAAGCATTAATTTTCTGTTAAAAAGAACAAGAATAATTTCTTCCTAAAAATGGCTGGTGAGGTAGTTATCTGCAATTCTATAGGGAGGCTGTTCCACAGTCGAATAGCAGACACAAAAAAAGATCGTTCTGCAACGGTATATGTAAAACGTGGGATAATCAATCGCAAGCCTCTTTGTGACTGAGCGTATTTTAGTATTTCACCTAAATACTCAGGACACTTATTATGTATTATGCTGTGAAGATAAGTAATGTTACGAAACCTTAGGTACTTGTCCAAGCTCAGTCCCCAAAGCAAAGTATGTATATTGGAAACACTAACATATCTTGGAATACCGTGGATGAAGCGCAGGCAGTCGTTAAAGGCCACATTTAACTTACGTTTGCATTCAAAATCAAGAACAGGGTAGACAGAGCAGTTAAAAGTAAAAAAGGGCAAGATAAGACTCTTTATCAAGTGTTTCTTTATATCAGGATCTAAAAAATGTGACGAAGACCTTAGAGATCGAAGACCAAAATAAATTCGACGTATAGATTCAGAAACCGCGTCACAACAACTTAATCTATCATTAATTTGAAATCCTAAGTACTTAACTTTTTTGACATATTCAATTGTTTGCCCATTTAAAATAATTTTCGGAAAATTAGATATATTAACTTGACTTCTTGAACAAACCATACTTAGCGTTTTCGATGGATTAAGTTTAAGTTTATTAGAATCAGCCCATCTTTGTATGCTGAGTAAATCTTCGTTAATTCTAATAACGCAATCTTCCATGAGACCCAATTGACAGAAATTATATATTATAACATCATCTGCATACATGTGTATGAGACAACTGATAACGATCTCAGGAAGATCATTTATAAACAAAGAAAATAGTAGTGGTCCAAGAACAGATCCTTGAGGAACACCGCAGTTAACCACATATGGACTTGAAGTACCTAGATCAGTTGAAATCGTTTGAAGCCGATTTATAAGATAGCTTCGCAAAAGTTTAAGAGCTGTTTTTGAAAAATTGAATTGGTTACTTAGTTTGGAAATCAAAATCTGATGGTCAATACAATCAAAAGCTTTGGAAAAGTCTAAGAGAACCATAATACCCAACTGATTTCTGTCAAGAGCACTGCGGAAATCAGATGTGACTTTTACAACAGCAGATTCACAACTGTGTTTGTGGCGGAAACCAGACTGCCACATTGATAATTTGTTACTGGTTTGAATATAGGGGAGAATTTGATCCGCAATCAGTCTTTCAAAAACCTTACCGAAAAACGGCAGCAAACTTATTGGCCTAAAATCAGCTGGCTCCGAAGGATTATTTTTTTTTTGTATGGGAATAATTGTTGCAATTTTCCATTGTTCAGGGAATTCACTGCTATAAATACAAGTATTGAAAATATGTTTCAATGGTGGGAGAACTATAGGTAAAATCAATCGTATAAATTTCGGCGAAATGCTATCGGATCCAGTCGCATTAGATTTAATTAACTTTATAGCATTAATTATATCGCTTTCCGCAACACAGTTGAATGAAAATAAACCGTCATCTTCAGGAACAGATATAGGCGGACTAGTACCAGATTGTGATAATGAAGAAGCGTAAAATGATTTCATTACTTGTGGGTTGAAAGGGCATTTTGACGTTTCTTTATTTCCGGTCACACCAATTGCTTTCAGATTTTTCCATAGCACTTTGGAACCTAAAGAAATGTCAAGTTTTTCAATAAAGTATCTTTTTTTACAAGAACGTATGAGAGCAGTTACTTGATTGCGAGCAAAAGTATATTGTCGTTTGTTGTATTCCGAAGGATTTCTTTTATATTTTCTAAAGAAACGCTCTCTCTCCCGAATTTGTGATTCAATATGATTGTTGTACCATGGACAAAACTTAGGATTTTTGATCTGCTTGGTGACAACTGGAACATAATCGTCGTAAAGTCTACCCAATAAGCTATTAAATAGTAAGACTTTGCTGTTAACATTAACCGTATACAAAATATCATTCCAGTAGTTATTTCCAACCGTATTCTGAATATTAGTACAATTTAAAGTACGAAAAGATCGGTAACTAATAGTTTTGGGAGCATTTGATTTATTTACATCAAACTGAAACGAACAAAATATAAAATCATGTATAAAATCAGAAGTTGGTCTGATCTGATCATTACACAACACTTTACGCATCGAACTGGTCAGAAAGATGTCAATTAGTGAAGGATTCACCACAGATTGGAAACATGTTGGCCAAAGTTTATTTACAACGGATAAACTCAGTTTATCACAAAAATAATGAAACAATCTTGTTGTGGAATTATTTTCAAGTTGGTTAACATTAAAATCTCCACCAATCAGAATATCTACATATTTTGAATTCAGACTTGATAAGGTATCTTCCAACTCTTGTAAGTTTTCCTCTTTGAATGAACAGGGTGGGCAGTACACGACCACTAAAAGGCATTTATCATTAACATTAGATAGTTCAATGCATATAAATTCTAAAGCTGACTTTGTTGACGAATAAATACTTTTGGTTGATATGCTATCTCTTACATACATGCACACACCTCCACCTCTAGTGCAACGATCATTCCTATATAGTTTAAAACCAGGGAATGTAACTAGCTGTGATGAAATGGTTTCATTTAACCACGACTCTGACACCATTATAACATCCAGTTTCGAGCTACCTAACATTTGATACAGGACAGTGTACTTTGAGCGAATACTACCAGCATTAAGGTGACATATATTAAGACCATCACACGCACCACACAACACATTGAAAACCGATCTTATGTTATCAGGATTTGTACCGAACATGATTAGAAATTAGTACAATAAAGCTCACCCACCATTTTGAAGAAGAAATCCTTGTAAAATTACCACCTAATAAAAAAAGATATGAATACAGAAAATAAATAGGTAGTACAGATAAAAAGAAAATAATAATAAATAATTTAAATAATACGAGTATTAATAATAATGAAATATGAACAAAGTTTTCAAAAACAAAAAATTCTCGTTTAAGCATAGCTATTATTTTAAAAAGTTTGTTTCATCTTCATCCACATTAGATATAAATTTTAATTTAATATATATTTAACTGATACCTAACATAACATAACAACAAAGGCTAAATGAGATGACATGAATTTAAGTTTACATACTTGGTTATAGTTATCTTTAAAAACAAAAAAAAAAACAAAAAAAATTATCTAAATAACAATACTGCCTACAGCAACACTTTCATCAGCATCAACTGCTCAATCAGCAACAACAACAGCAACACCTTCATCAGCAACATCATTATCAGCAACAATTTTCCTACTGGCAGCATCAGCAGCAACAGCAGAAACATTTTTTCCAACGTTTGTATCATTACCACCAGATTCCAAAGAGCAAATTGATTGTAATTGAAGCATATTCGTGACACTGATTGGCCGCTTATCAGCACTTTCTCTCACGTAAACTCTCCCAAACCTGGTAAACACAGAATGCAGTAGCTTTTTTTTTCGTAGATCATTTGCTTTTCGAAAGAGAGAATGGTTTTGTTTTGTCAAACTTTCATACACTCTCACGAATTGATTACTGTGTCCAAATCCAAGGTCATGCAAAGTAATTAATCGGGAATTAGTTTTGTAATATTCAATTACTTTCTTAAGCACAAAATTCTTTTCGTTTTCATGCGGAAGTCTAACGATGATCGCGCTAGTAGATGTATTGTGTTGCGGTGTCGTGCGTAGAATGTAATTTGGCCGGATCGGAAAAATATTAATTTTTGTGCAAAATTTGTTGAAAATGTCTTCAAGATTTTCATTTTTCACAATAGGAATTCCATGGAGAACAAGATCTGCCGCAATATTTTTCCTAGCTAGTGCGTCAATTTGTAATTTTAGTTGTGTGTTGTCATTTTCTACAGTTTGTGATTTAAGTGTAGAGTGTTCATCGTGCAACAAGTCGAATCCTTGGCAACGATTTTCAAGGCTTACTACCCTGCTTTCACAATTAAGAACCAAGTGATTAATTGAAGCAAATCTTTCGTTGAAATCCTGTTCGAGTGCTTTGAATTGTGTTTGAAAGTTATTTTCTATTTCATTCCAACGTTTATCAAAAGTGCGTTTAAATGCATCCAATTCATTTCTTACAGTAGATTGGATTAAATCAGTCAGAGTTTTTGTGAGTGCGTTCAAGCGAGTCTCTATTTTTTCCCAAAGTTTTGACGAAGAAGAAGCTACCAAAGGAGAGCTTATGGGAGATGCGGAAGAGGCAGACACATCAACTTGGTTAGAACGTAAGATTTTTCTACCACTTTTGAGGTTAGAATTAGACATTTTCACTTTTCAGAGACTTTATATGTATTATAATAGCAATTTTAAATGAAATGAACTTAAATACAATTTTGTATTATATATACAAACAGGTAAAACAACTTTTAACAATTAATATTGATTTTAACCAGGAATTAAAAGAATTTAATGTGGAGCGAAAATCAACCACTACACTCCGATTGACATTTACTCAAATATTTGACAACAGAAAACACTAAAGCAGATATTTTATTTACAAGTGTTTTTTTTAAATTTCGCTCTAAGTATTTTGTAAATAATAGTGTTTATTTTTCAATTTAAATAGTATATAAGTATTCAGTATTGCTTATGTTAAATTGTTTTATGTTTTAAAGAAATAAAACTATAAAAAATATTTATTTGTTTGTGTTTTTTGTACAAAAGAAAGTGGTTTTTGATCGAGAAATTGTTCGGACACATAATTCATTGAAAAAAAGCTTTTATTATCTAATTTTTTAATGAAATTATTTTTATAATTGCTGTGTAGGTTAGTTGTTGTGGTTGTCCCATTAAAAGAACATTCTCTTTCGGCAATAAAAGGTGATTTTAAAGTGTTTTAAATAACCTCTAACAAAGTTCGAACAATAATTGTAAGAACCATGTCGTTTTAGCGTGTTTGACATGTCAAAATGTTACTGACAGCTCCATAGAAAATGTTTTACCCCCAACGCCGGAAAAGAAGTTTTACTTCAAAAAGACTTCTTAGATGCACCTTCCCGATTAGTTTTTCGTGTGATCGTAAACATACAAAAAAAAAAAAACAAAATTCCATTATAAAACCTTAATTTTAATTTAGCCGTCCAGGTGGCGAACTTATACCCCAACCCTACCTTGTTGCGAATATAACTCGTTTTCAACTAAATAATACAAAATAAAACGAACTCTTTTTGTTTACTTTTACAGCTCAAAAGTACAAAATGACACGACGATCTCCTTAAGCAATTTACATAAGTCCATTACTGAAACCCGTTTGAAGTTTGTGTATTTGCAAGCATGCTCCATTTGTGTTTGATCGTTTTTACTTAACCCTTGTGGTTACGAGTTACTTGCATCGCATGGTCCATTTTTTCCCGTATCCCAAGTAGTTCCCCATACGTCACTTATAAATCCCAAGTTAAAACAGAAGCGAAGTACTGATGATTGTCAAATCTTACAATATTGTCAGATAGGTCAGTACAAAATATAGCTTAATTATCTTAAATCGTGCAAACTTCAATTATATCTGACAATATTGTTAGAAACGTCAGTGTCAGACGGCGGCGATCTGGCAATGAAATTGTAAGGTATCTAATAATCATCTGAACACACAATTTGTATTGTTATCAAGCATTTAGAACATTATTAGACTCCTTAAAAATTGTCAGATGTCGTTGTTTATGGTATCAGTTGGAGGGATATCAGAATATAAAATGCCTACACTTTTCTCTATTGCCAACGACGAAAAAATTTGTTTAACCTGATAACCTTGTTATCTAACAAGGAAATTGTCATATTTTGGAAAAAAATCCATTGTCAACTCATTTGTAGATCATATTGTCAGACAATTCAGATCTGACAATATTGCTATTTGTTTCAGCACAGGCTTAACAAAGAACAATTGACACGAACAAGAATTATTGTGACCGGAATTGCCCTTCAAGATTGCCAGACATGTGACGGATGGCCCATGTGCATCACCATGTGTAACAGGTGGTCCACATAATCGAGATTTTGCGATACACCGTGATCGAACAACGCAACTTCAGAGTGAGTTAAAAAGAAAGCGTAATAATGAGAGGAAGCGAAAATGAATAAGGGAGGCCGCCATGATGGCACTCTTAGAGAGATTCTGTGAGAAAGCAGATCGTTGAAGAAGTTTTGTGGAAATGCAAAAATCTTCTTGAGTTAAGACCAGTTCTGAGTACCAAAATATTTATTAATTTTTAGTTTAATGTTGTACGTAAAACATATGAGACCAAAAACATAAATGTTAAAAAAGAGCTAAGTTCTTCTATAAAAAAACCTTTGTGTAACAAGTCAGCCGTGAAAAGTACTGAGATCTAAAAGTACGCCAAGTTCTTAATTCATAAAGGCTTAATACCGAATATTTAAAGTGGAATAATATTGAAACAGCTACAATGTAATAGAGAAATTTTATTATTTAATTATTACTGACTAAAATCTGATGGGTTCACTGGTCAAGTTTTTAAAACCTTTCGAATTGGGCAAAAAAACTCGCTATACCGCTCTACCGAATTTCATCATTCTACAGTAATCGGAAGTGCTCCATATAAATTAAACATTTTCTCAGAAAGTGGGCGGATACCAAGTCCCATTAATGGAAAACCTCAATTTTTATTTTTGGTCCTTTATTATGCAATTTGAGCCCTAACGTTCTGCCAAATTTCATTGTTCTACTACAATCGGAAGTGTGCCATATATTTTATATTAGTTTTGAGAAAGTGGGCGGATACCACGGCCCCTGAATAGAAAACCTAAAGTTTTTTCCTCTGCTTGCATGACAAGACATATACCGTTGTGCAAAATTACAAGATTCTACGATGTCGGGAAGTGCTCCATAATTTTGATGATCTGTCAGTGAGTCAGTCCGCTACGGTTTTTGTGATTTTTGAGGCCTTAAATCTCAGGAAACGCTTATGCTGGAAAATATAAATTTGGTGAGGCGGTTCCTGTGCCTTACTAGCTTAGCAAACATTCGGAATATTAAGTTTCTGACTTCATTGCTTCTGAAGATAGGGAGGGGTCAAAAATCTTCTGAGTTTGTTCCTGCAAAAAGAGTGTAGTGCCAGAACTTGGCTGGGCACTACCGTGCCCTTTGATTAGAAATAGTAGCCACAAGATTAATTATGGAAGGGGTAAGCAAAAAACTAGTTCAAGATGGTGTTTTTTTTTTAACTGAAATAATTTATAATTTAGGTATGGACAAGTTATTAAATACTGAGAGACCATAAGCTGACCTTTTGTCGGTATCAGTTTGGACAATTTCCAAGGGAACACCATGTAAATTTAATCAGTAATGCACTTATTAAAATGGATAACCATTATTTGAGAAAAAAAGCTAGCAATATTTTTTCCAGTTTGTTCGATGAATATTGAATAAGTATTTTTAAACTTTTCTTTTCGCGGACATTAATCGTTTTTAACTATTAGACTTTTCGGAACTTATATGCACCCAAGCTTATGTAAACACAATTCAACAGGAGCAAAACAACCACCCACAGGAAATGTAGCAATTAACAACGCACCGGTACATATCAGGAACCAGAGTGACCAACAACAGCCATCAAACGTTAGTCTAATTCCGTGGCCAATTAAGTGAAATTTCTTCGCAACGTCGGCGTCAGGAAGAAGAAATTCATAAATATTTCCTATAACATTAACGCGGTAAGATACGAAAAGTCTTAAAAGTTTAAAATGTTCAATAAGTTCTAATTATGGAGAGAAATTATCTAACATGTATCTTTTTTCTCGCTTAAAAATATTTTCATTAGCTGAGGAAAGAACAGCTTTCAATAAAGTTTTGAACAATGGAGTTAACATCATCCCTTCTATTCTATTAAAGTCAATGGAACTATTTTGAAGATAAATGTTTTTATTTTGACTATCTATGAAGTTTAAGTCTTTATGTGTGTCTCAATGATTACACTAATGTTAGGAATAATGGTCCCATTGACACACATTAGGTTGTATGTCTATTAAAATTCAATAAGGCATAGAGGAGCTTTAATATCTAAATAGTGCCATACGAATCTGTGACCGAAGTCCACTCCAATAAACATTCAGAATGAAATCCCACTCAACGTAACAACTAGCACTTCTTCCGTCATACTCACATCGACGTTTTCGAGTCTCGCCGGATTCTAGAGAGCCATAAATCATAACTAACAGCACTTTTCATTCCGAAAACACAAACAAACAAAAAAGTCAATATTGTAAAACAATCGCTGTTGCTGGCACTTGCACGTCAAAATTGATTTCCCCTAATGGGTATCTCAACAAGCTATGCTCATTAACTATACTAACCTGGCACACTCTACCTTCCCATCACACTAATATCCGCACCGCACACCGCTCAAACGCCCACAAACATATTTAATGTGTTTTTGAATTTTGAAAGGGAATCTAACAAGTAGTGTAACACACTAAACCACCCCGGTAAATCTGACGGCAGCATCCTCTCTCTCGTCTCGTCAGGACTCGTCTCATATTCGCATCACCAATCACCTGCCGCACTAACGCCATTATGTGAAATTTTGTGCGAATTTGAATTCACTCGACTTGCGACATGTTAACGGTTTACACGCTTCAATGATGTTACATAAGCAAATACAATGAATGTTCATCAAGTAACGCTGATGGTGATAGGAGCGGGAGCTGTAGCATAGCGGAACAATGCCTAAATACAAAAACAGCCGAAATGCTTTTCGTGGATTGACGTTAATTAAACCGCCAAGCCCCTGCCTCGATCCACAACGATACCACACATGTCTGTTTCTATAGATATCTGAAAAACACACCTATCTCTGCTGAAGTCAGGCGCGCGGTGGGGTAAATGGCGGGCGTTCCAATTTGTTCAGTTCTAAAGCTTATACAAGCGCTATAAAACAAAAAAAAAAACTATAGATTGTGCCTTTTAAATCGCTGCAGCAACTGCAACTCACCTTCTCCAAGTCTGCACCTGCCGCAACTCACCACCCACTCCGAGATGTTTATCGCAGTCACATTGAATGCAAATTGTATGTTAATTCACCGCACAAGACATCAAACTTCAGCGACTGTCAACGTCAAGTGTTAATTAATTGATGCGCCATAAGCCGCATTGGCAGGACTCACTGCAAGCGTGTGTTCGTGTGCCGGCTCTACACTGTTCCCCAAGAGTCACTTCCAATTCGAATTGCAGGTAAAATTAAGGAGTATCGGATGGAATTGATGTTTTTCTGTCCTGGATTCAACAACAACTACCTCCAGGTTTTATTTTGTAATTCATAAATAATGTTCCCTTCGGAGACTGAAAATCAATGAAACAAGTGTCGATGCACTGAGTTTTATTGTAACGGAATACACTTCCATTTCGCAAATACTAGGTCAACATGGAACAAAAAATGCAACTTAGCACACAAAAAATCAAAAAAAAAGAAATTATTGAAAACCTATTTTTGACGAATAATACGGGAAAAATCTCATTCCGGTGGACAGCTGGACAAAATAAAAAATGTTCCTCTAGAACAAAACTTTTGTCCCAATAGAGAGATCTATTACTATTGTCCTCTAAAAATAAGGTTTTTTCCCAACAGAGAGAATTGTCTTCTAACCAATTTTTGCTCTTTAGAGGTGATATTTTTTTTAGTTCAGAAAACAGAGCTTGAGCAGGCCTGCCAGATGGGGCTACGTATCGAAAATTGGGATATCTTTTTCAAAAATTTCCGACAAGAATTTAAGCTTGAAATGCCAATCATAATTGGGCTAAAAGTATTGGCACCTGGTAAGTTGCCTTCCACACCAACTGGAAGTTAGTGCTTATGACTGTCGAGTATGACAAAATATGCAAAGAAAATTGTATTAATATAAATTAAGCGCAAGAATTAAAATGGACTTCTCAACACGACCATGATCGTGATTGGGAATCAGTGAACAAATTTGACAGTTCAATCACACCAGTTTCTCTTTTTTTTAAGCACTTGTTGTTGTTTTCTTGCGATTTGTTAACACTTTTTGAGGACAAATTTCAGAGGATTAATTATGTTTTTGATATATATATAAACACATATTATAATTCTTTTAAAATCATAATATTGATACCCGTTATCATAAAAGTAATTAGTTAAATTAATGTTTTCCAGACCCTTTTTGCTTTTTACTTGCGACTTATAGGTACTATAAGGCAAGTTATGCATTCGTAAAAAAATCGAACTCGAGATTTTGATAAAAGTTGACATTACGATGATAGCGAAGACCAAAAAAATTCTAAAAAATTATTATTTTGATCATTTTTTTATGTTAAGGCTCCCCAGTCCCTAGCAGTTTTAATATTATTGTGTGTTCCAATCTTAGAAAAAAAAATTGTTTGGATTTTTAAAAAAATTCAATTTTTTTTTTTGAAAACTCAATATTTCGAAAACTCCATGCTCGATTTTTTTAAAACTTGACAAATAAAAGCTTCTTAAGATAATCAACAAGATATGAGAAAAAAAAAATTATTTCACATAAAAATAACGGTACCCTCCATACAAATGTTAAGAAATGGTTTTCGAAAATCTTATTTTTCTCAAAAACGGTTCCGAGAATTTTGTTTAAAGTTTTTTCTTTCGATTAATTTTTAAGATCTATAATTTAATACAAAAAAAAATTTGAAAACAAGATATTACTGACTGTACCTACCATAGAACGATTTTTTTAAATTTTCAATTTCTTAATATCGGCATAACGGATTTTAATGAAATTTTTTAGAGAGAAGTTTCTAAAAAGTTTAAAAAACATTGCATTTCAAAACTTTAAGAAAAATGCTTTTTTTTGAATTTTGAAAAAAAAATCTATTTTTTTTGGAAAATTCAATATCTCGAAAACGGCTCAGTATTTTTTTGTACATTTAATTTTTATTCGAACAATAATAAAAACTTTGAATTGGCGGACCAAAATTTTTTCTTAAAAATGTTTTTATATAAAAGCTTATTTTCTTAAGGAAGACTTATAATTTTTGTTCTTGGATAAACCTATATTTGCTTGAATCACATGACATCCTAGTTTTACCTCCAACTACTAAAGAAATTGTTTTAGTCATTTAAAAAATTAATTTTATGCTTATGAACAATTTTTCTCTAATAACATTCATTTTTGAAATTATTAGTATGTTATGCCCGTCGTCCACTATGTGCGCGATAAGTTCAACCAACTTCGTTCAACTTTTTATTCAACTCTTTCGTTGGATAAACGAATTTACAACCTCTTACACTAGTGCAGCAACTTACGTAATTCACGTTGAGCAACTAAAGTTGAACAAAATGCAAAATTAACCAACTTTCCCATATGTTGATTAACCTCGCACACCTAGTTGATCAACTCTTAAAACTTATTCCAGTGTTGAATAGCTCCGTACACCTAGTTGACCAACTTACTCAAATGTTGAATGACCTCGTACACTAGTTGATGAACTTGTTCAATTTTGACAGAAGAAAAAGTTTTTCGAGTTGATCAACTGCGTTTTTGATATGGTTGCTCAACCATTTGATGAACGAGTTGATACCTTCGTAGACTTAACCAAGGATCACTCGTTGGGGAACGCGTTGAACGCACCACGATAAACAAAAAACTGAAACGTCAAACCTGAAATAATTTTTACTTCAGTTCGGTAAATTAGGCAATTGCATTTTCGAGGAAATTTGAGACCAAGCTAATTCCCTGGCATCTCGATTTTTATAAGAGGGGCTCTTAATATCCCATATATTGGGCTTTTCCTCAATTGCTGAAATCATTTGTAAAATTAATTCCGTGGTCCACTCTGATTTTTATCACCTTCCATGACGAAAAACCAAAATAAACTACAGTTTGCAAGTTGCAACAACTGCAAGTTCATGGCAACGCAATAGTTCAACCACGTAGACACATTTCACTGCAGCCAACGCAACGCAACACAATATTACGTCAAGAAATCCCAAAGAAAATTAAAAAGTTGATCAACACGTTGAACAAATAATGTGCAACACATTATCTTGAAAATGTTGCTCAACGTGTTGATCGAACATTTTCAAGGAGCAACACGACCTCGTACACTACCCGTACACTCGTTGCGCAATTTGTTGAGCAACGGGCAACAACTTGATCCAACCCGTTGGTTGAACAGAATTGAAGGCACCGTACATTAGAGTTGAATTCGAAATTTGTGCGTTGATCGCCTAGTGGACGACCGGCATTACATAGGACCAAGTACGTGCGACCCAGTCGTGCATTTTATTTCTTATGGGAAATAATATTTTATATAATAATATATTATATTGAACGACAAATCGAAAAAAAAAATCTATCTCCAATCGAATGTTCACGCCTGACTGCCAGGTGCCGTGACTCAATGTACCTTTAACCGCACCAATCTTCACTTTAATATCATCCAGTTGCTCTATTGTTTCTAGAATTTATATAAGTACATTTTTATTGGTATTGGACTAATATTTGGGCGGGCTCCGATTTTGGTGTACAAATATTTCTAAATTTGGCTTTCGACCTAGTTCAAGGACATGGCAACCCTGAGTCTTGAGTTGTCAAAAACAGTTTCATTCTAAGCTTAGATGAGCTCATAATACTCGTAAAATAGAAGATTAGACTGTGTAAAATGTTGAGCACAACAAAATTCACATTCGCCTGGCCGGAAACGCAAATGCAGAAAACAAAAAAATATAGAGCATGAGAGCGGTATTTTTGCAGCGAAAGTTAAAATAAATAGCTAAGAGCATGATACGAGTAGTTTAGTGTTTCAAAAACAATGCGCTCAGAGCACGCTCGGTATGGAGCAGGTCCAGAGCATACTTCATACGCTCGAACTCTGTTCACATCTCTTTTCTGAACGAAAAACCGAAAAACTTTTAATATTGATACTCGTACCACATGTCGTCGGTGTCCATATCATCCAATTCGTGCCAAAAGAAATTGGTTATCACCGTGTGGATTGCAATCGGCCCAAGTTCGAGAAGTTTGTTTGTTGACATCCAGAAATGGGCCTCGTCTCTGAAAATGATTTTTCCACTGTTATTGGCGTCAATTTCCAACTGCTCGAGAGCGAACACGAATCGTTGGCTCTGTTTGTTAACTCTGAGCTTCTGGATCAGTTGAAGTTTGTACGCGTGTTTGCCAAATTCATGACGCAAAAGTCGCTAAGTTGTGGCTTGCGAAAGGCCGAGCTCTTGAGCGCGGTGCGAAAATGACTGCCTCGGATTTTTCTCCACACTCTTACGGATAGCCGGATAGCTGCAGAACTTGCATTTCGTTGACGTACAGGTGGTGGAAGATTGTTCACTCAACCGTTCGTGTCAAATGTGTCCAACACGTGGTGAATAGTCTTTTTGGAAGTATAGTTTATCCCGACCGTAAAATAGGCGAAAAGCGCCAATTTTTTTGAAGGAGGAGGATCAATTTTATAGAAAAGAAATCTATAGTAGGGGAGAAGGGGGTAAATTTCACACTTAGTTTTTAAAAGTCTGAATATCCGATAACTGTTAATGTATTCCATTGTTTTGTTTTGTATTATGATTTATTGATTATTCAAGATTATGCTAACATATATTTTTTTGTTTTAAAACATTAAAAGGTGGGGCACCTTTGACTTTAAAAGGGGTACATTTGACAATGGTGGATTAAACCCATTTGTGCATTTAGAAATTTACTAAAAGTATGTTTGAATAGTAAAAAAGTAAATTTTTGTTTTTGAACAATTTATTAAATAATATAACGAAAAAAATAAATTAATAAATTCACTTTCTAAAAACAACAAGAATAAAAAACATAAATTATTTCATTTATAAACATAAAAAAAATCAGTCCATGTAAATCTTAATTCAAATTTATCGATATCGACATTTTTTAAACAATTTATTTAATATATAATTTCCCAGAATCAACGTCAAACAAATATTTTTTGCAAAAGTCAAAGGTGCCCCGAAGGAACTTATAAGTTTTTTTTTTTTTTAATAACTAATATTATATTTTCACAAAACTGGCTTTAATTTATTGAACTTTAAGCATAGTACTATCATAACATTGATTCACGATAAAAAAATTTATTTTATTAGGTTCAGAAATCGCTTACTTACCGGTGGTCAAAAATTAGATCAGAGACACAGAAAACACGAAAAGACGTGGTACTCCACGAAGAGTTAAAGAAAGACTGCCAAATTTCATAACGTTTCTTTAAATCAAACTAAGCTTCTTCCTTCATCCAAACTTTTCTTTTTTAAGGGCACGATCATACCGAAAAATGCAAAGTCAAATGTGCCCCGGTGTCAAATGTATCCCATCTTACCCTACTTTAGATTTCTGCTCTTGTTTAGTCAAATTGACGGACGAAATGGTATAATATGAATATCAGAAGTATTTGGTCATGTCCAGTATTCAATATAATTATTTTTCAATGTCCCAGTTCACAACTAAAATTTTGTCATGATCTGTTATTACCGTCAAAATTGTACAGTTTTGTTATAACGAAAGCAACATTTGTCGACAGTTTTTTTATTACTAAATTCTTACATTATAAATTTTAACTTAAATCTCTCGTAATACATTGAAGTCATACATATATATGTATTTCTTTAAAATATCGAATAGACACGATTTTCAATTTCTGTCGTCGAATTTTCAAAGTGGTTTTCGTCATATACCGACCGCAGATCTGCTTCAAATTCGCTACAAAGCGTTTGTCTTGATTCCCTTGAGGACAGATTAAAATTTGTATTTTGGATTATCTTTAATCACTGCCGTATCTACAACGCAATGGGCTTATTTAAATTTTCACCAAAAAGGGTATAGAGATTCTTATTAAATTTCATACCTTTGATATTCCATGTGAATGTAATAAAACTGACATTTTCATTGCAGAAAATTGTCTTATTTTTTAACAATTGCTTAATGGATTATTCATAGTTCTTTCAGTTTCGGAAAACGCTAATTCCAAATGATACCTGAATATATTACATTCCAAAATTTTCCACTAATTTTTTTTTTGTATAAGGATTTAAACCGTAAGTACCTATGGCTCGCGCGAATTTGCTCTCCTCGTTGAATTGAAATTGAAAAAGCACAAAATTCGTTTTTCATGTTCAGTAAATATGAATTTGTACAAAATATTTCAAAAATTATTTTGTTATAAAAAAAAAGTTTCTTAATATTTAAAAAAAACAAATTTAGTTTGAAGAAAAGTGCTTACCAATGTATAGGTAGGCTCAAAAATTTCAAACAAAAAATTACATTGAAATGTTGAACTTGCTCCTATGTAATAGACTAGGAATTTTAAAATTAATGTTATTAGTGTAACGAAGCGTCACACTCCTACGACCGACCGATACCAATCAACCTCCATCTGCATACCCACCAAGTGAAATAACCAACGCCAACACGCAGCCGAAATACAAAAACAAAATATACGCGATATTGTGGTTCATCGTTATAGAGTTCACAGTTGGTTCCTGCAGGAGAATTGCCTTATGGACCCAAGAAATCCAAGGAAATTCGAAGCTTGTTCGACGAAGTTGATTAAGGTTTTTACCTTATAATACAGAAGCACAAGTTTCCCCCGATATTCCCCTTCTCTACTAAGAGTCGATGGGCCGTTGCTCTATAGCGTGTTGTGTGGTAACAACAAAACATTGTATTATTAAGCTATTCTCCTTCACCCTTCCGGTGTCGACGGGCACTTGCCGTATTATTAAGCTATTCCTCTTCATCCTTCTGATGTCGACGGGCACTTGCCGTATTATTAAGCTATTCCCCTTCATCCTTCTGATGTCGACGGGCACTTGCCGTATTATTAAAGCTATTCCCCTTCACCCTTCCGGTGTCGACGGGCACTTGCCGTATTATTAAGCTATTCCCCTTCACCCTTCCGATGACGACGGGCACTTGCCGTATTATTAAGCTATTCCCCTTCACCCTTCCGGTGTCGACGGGCACTTACCGTATTATTAAGTTATTCCCCTTCACCCTTCTGGTGTCGACGGGCTCTTGCCGTATTCTTAAGTTATTCCCCTTCACCCTTCCGGTGTCGATGGGCTCTTGATCGTATGATTAAGTCCCTATATAATAGGTAGTATTATCTATAGGTATCATATTGTTTAGTCTTAAGCCGCTTTATTGAATTAATAAAATAAAATCTGAAAAAGGAAAATCTATTTTTCATTTGGAGAGAGCAGTTTGGTCGACTATCTATACTCGAGTTTCGTGCTTTCTCGAGACGACCCTGGAGTCCGGCGAGCTTACCTCAGCCTAAGGAAAAGAAGCATCACATTAGAGAGGATAAATTTTACTTTTTAAACTCTTAGTAGTAAAAGATAAAAACAGAATGCTATGCAAATATAAATTTATGCAAGAACAAGTCGTTGTAGTGGTTTCTTAAAAAAATAAGCTTTTATATACAAATTTTTCAAAACATTTTTAAGAAAAAAAATTTGCACAGCAACTTAACGTGTATTGTACGAATAAAAATTAAATTTCCAAAAGAAATAATGAGCCGTTTTTGAGATATCGAATTTTCCAAAACAAAAATAATTTTTTTTTCAAAAATTCAAAAAATATTTTTTTTTAAGTTTTGAAATCAATGTCTTTAAACTTTTTAGAAGCTTCTCTCTACGAAATTTCATTCAAATCCGTTATTCCGATAGTGAGAAATTCAAAATTTGAAAAAATCGCTCAATGGTAGGTACAGTCAGTAATATCTTGTTATCAAATTTTTTTTTATTAAATTATAGATCTTTAAAATTAATCGAAAGAAAAAAATTTAAGCAAAATTCTCGTAGCCGTTTTCGAGAAAAATACGATTGTCGAAAACCATTTTTTAACATTTGTATGGTGGGTACCGTTATTTTTAGGTAAAATAATTTTTTTTCTCATATCTTGTACATAATATTGAGAAACTTTTATTTATCATGTTTTAAAAAATCAAGCATAGGGTTTCCGAAATATTGAGATTTCAAAAAAAAAATTTGGTAATTTTTTTAAAAAATCCAAAAATCGGTGTTACCGTTTTTGAGAAAATCAAAACCAAAAAAAATGGTTCCAAGGGTGGTGCCAACAATAACCATTTTTTGGAAAAATTTTCTTTCAACTATTACCTAGCTTTAACTTAATGAAATTTTTTGAATCTTTTTTTTAAATCTGTGGGACAGTTCTTAGAGAAAAAAATTCGTATGGCAGGTACCGTTATTTTTGGTCTTAAGAAAAAACAGAAAAAAACGTGTGGGGGGGGGGGGGATTTAAAAACCATATCTACCAATCGGCCGAGCCGTTTAGGCTGTAGTCGAACAGACAGACAGAATTGTGAGACCCACTTTTTTAGTCTTCGCTATCATCGTAATGTCAACTTTGATTAAAATCTTGAGTTCGATTTTTTTACGAATGCATAACTTCAGGCAAGTTATGCATTCGTAAAAAAAAAACGCAGCTAAAAAGAATACTACGGAAGCGTTCGTTTAAGTGGCTTTATCCCGCCCGATGCATTCCTCTTCTTTAACATTCATGGGCCGGTCCATAGAATGGCGATCCCGTAATCTTCCACGTTGGCCGTAGAACTGTGGATATGCGGCACCTTTATGGTCGAGACGTCCTCCCAAAAGACGGAGCACAGCGCCTTCGGTGTAGTATAGGACTGTGTCCGATCGATTAATAGATTTAAACATTAATATAGTTTTTAGGCCAAAGGACATTGGCATTAATATCCCCGCATGTTTTTCTGAATTTTTATATAGCTTTAAGATCAGATTTTTACAAATAAATAAGAGTAGGAAAACAGAGGTCACAAATTAACATTATGACGCGACGCTAATGGCTATTTTACACAAATTTTTATTGAGAATCCCTTCAAGATCCCAAAGTGACTTTAATTTCACAGCAAGCACGTGCTAAATACTTCGGTTACAAAACTTTTCGTATTCACTGTGCGTTGCAAAATTAGCAAAAAACTTTCATTAACCGCCCGATGGCATGGTGCCG
Organism: Philhelius festivus; assembly: GCA_963931855.1. Classification (NCBI taxonomy): domain Eukaryota; kingdom Metazoa; phylum Arthropoda; class Insecta; order Diptera; family Syrphidae; genus Philhelius; species Philhelius festivus. Next base: position 2,055,764 of record OZ007556.1, on the reverse strand, counting down.
GCATCAAGATGAGAGTTCGAAAGGATAACATGATGATGTGTGTGCACACACACACCAAATTGAGTGACTTAATTCATCTGGCAAAATGTCTGCGGTAATTTCAACTAGCAACTCGGTACACCGAAAAACTTTTTACCCTTTTCCAGGCACTTGTTAGTGTCCAATAAAAAATACAAACAAAAATTGTATTGAAAATCAAGAGCCCGAATACCTACTTGCACAGCAATAGAGGCAAATAGTAACAGTGAGACTTTTGTCGCATTTATGGGACTTAAACTCGTCGTCAAGGACTTTTGCCATAGTAACACTCTGCGAAGAGTTGAGCCGGGTAACCCTTGGCAATAATTTCGAAGTAACAGACCAAGGCCCCGGGGACTTTACCTCAATCATTATTATTTTTTGGCTAAACAGTTTTGTTTTTTACTCAACAAAATTGGATTTCATTACGGCCGGGCCAGGGTATACACAGAGTTTGGAAAACGGACGCAGAAGTTTTGTCCTATAAATCAAAAAACTTGCAGACGGAGAGTGGTGATGTGCAATTCTCCTCCGAATGAGTCTTTCTGCCTCGTGGGACGGGGACTGGGACTGGGACTGAAAATGGAAACCAACCACCGACCGTCTTGCGTCCTCGTCTTCGTCCCGGTCGGATGTTGTTTCCATGTACCTACGAGTCCTGAGGAATGAGAGATGAAACTTTCTAAGCGATGCAAATATGAAAATGGAATCTGTTTAGGTTGTTTAGAGCTGGCGGCGCTCTGTAAATGCGGTCGCTCGTCAAGAAATACAATTTTTTTTTTAAATTCTTCTCTGATGATCGAAATGGTTTTGTTTCTTATTATTTGTAGTTCTCTACTTTTGGTTTAAGTTGTCATAGAGGAACTAGGGAGAACGTCAAGACCGAAGTCGGGCCTTGGTGTCGGTAGTTTGTTGTTTGGTTGGAAGTTGCTTCTTGTTTCTTTGTCAGGAATGCTGTTTCTGGTTGTGATTGGGAGTTTTTGGTAAATACCATGCCATGTTTAATATTTGCTATGCCAGAAAAGTCATAAGCACTACACGCAGTTTTGAGTTGAATTTAATAAACTATGATGAATTTTAGAGTGGTTTTGGAAGGAGAAAAAATTTGTGCAAAATTGTTTTGAACCCTTGCAGAAAATGTCTAAAACCATTTCAGCATTTAACTCAGACTTTTGGAAAAATTTTGTTTGTTTCATGGAAAGTTTTAAGGCAAATTTACCTTATGGCGTTTTCTTGTAGCTTAGAATAGACACAACTTCAAGTGAAATTTATACAGAAATGTTGGGAATTAAAATTCCAGAGCTTCTATTCAATGTTTAAGAAGAAATCGTGAAAATATTCAAACAAATTACAGTATGATGAGAGCGTCGGACTATCAAGCCAAAAGAGTGGGATCGATTCCCATCCGCTTCCACCTAAACACAAAACAAATTTTTTTTCAGGGGTGCTGCCTCTTGCAGGTAAGTGAAGAATCCTCAAAAAGAATCTTTTCAATCTTAAAGAATCATTAAGGCCGTTCGAATTCACAAGAAAAAAATTAATTTCGCTTTGTGGCTCTAATTTATCTTAAATTCGCTTACACTATCCCAGTAGTTTTCGTTTTGGGCACAATTTCAGATATAAGAATTATAGTAACTGGAAGATTCCTGTTCAAATCAGATTTGATACGAAACCACAAAGGAACAAAGTATACACTGGGTGTAACATAAATAAATTTTCTTTTAAATAAGATGTTGCATGTTTTTCTACTGCTGTTAATGTTCCGCCAATTTTTGTTTAGAAAGTTTGGAGCTTTCCAAAAATTTCCACAAAATACCATTAATTCGTTTTGGAGATATAGAATTAAAAAACAGATTGAAATTTTGTCTTCAAAATACAAAAATTTTTTTTTTTTTAAGTTTTGATGCAATGTTATTTTTTTTCCACTTTTTAAAATCTTCTACATGAAAAAAATAACATAAGAACGAGAAAGTCGAACATTTTGAAAGAATGGTTTTATGGTAGGTTGGGGGTGGCCGTGGCGCGATGGATGTGTGCTCGCATGTGAACCTCATGATCACAGGTTCGATCCCTGCCGTCGTCTATGTCGTTTTAATTCCATTAAAAACCTTCTAAAATTGTCATCAATGGGTTGCTGGTTTACTCATTACATGTTGTTCAGGCATAACACTAACAACATATAATTGAGTTAAACTAGTATGCCCAACAAGGATGAACACGAAAAAAATAATATGAATTATAAGCGACATAGAAATAAGACACGGCATTCTCGGCTTTAGTTCAGCCCGCCATCCCTGGAGATAAAATATCTGAGACAACAACCTTCAGTATCACAACATCGTGCCACACATCTTTCCTATTCTTCTTTCTCTTCCTTAACTTCATGCCCACGCTGTGTTCAAACATGTAAAGGGTAATCATAATCCCTTGAGCGCGTGTAGATTATAAAAAAAAAAAAAAAAAGGTACCATCAGTAATGTGTTAATGTAAAGATCGTACAAATTAAGCGAAACAGAAAAAATGTTATAAAAATTCTACAGGGTCCGGCAGCGAGGTATGGAAGATTTGAAAAAATTGTTACATACTCATTTTTTCACCAAAACTCAAATTTTATGTATGAATTTATTCTTTAGATGTTGCCATTACAAAACCAGTCAAAAAAATGAAAAAAAAAAAAAAAATTAATTACGTACGAAAAATCACATCAGTCAAGTGCTGTCCATTTTTGTCAAAACACTCCTGCAGATGTTGTGAGAAGTTCTGCATACTCCTCTGAAGCATTTGACGTGGAACTGCTCGAATGTCTTGGGTTATTGTCTCACTTAGGGCTTCGAGTGTACGTGGTTTGTTTATGTATACTCGTGCTTTGAGATAGCCCCATAAAAAGTAATCACATGGTGACAAATCCGGCGATCGAGGGGGCCATTCCACATCTGCTCGCAATGAAATCAGACGTCCAGGGAATGTTTCTCTTAAAAAACCCATTGTTGCTCTTGATGTATGGCAAGTCGTCATGGAACTCTTGTGGGTTTTCAGAGGCCCAATAATGGAAGTTTATTAACTACTCTGATAAATGAAAGTGGGCTTCGTCGCTCATTATCAAAACAGTGTCTACCGTCAAGATGTGTTTCAATGATTGAACGGCCCGTTTCAATGAACGTGTTGTAAACAAACACACGATGCGCAATCGACCACGGCTCCATGGTTACTGAAATGGCATCTCGCAACGAGTCGATACTAACCATACTCATAACAATACGGTTTCCCCCACCTCACTTGACGACCCGTTCAAATCTTCCATACCTCGCTGCCGGACCCGTATGTGCAATTTTCCAAAAAAAAAATACGATTTTTTTAAACAATTTTTAGCATTGCTATGATGTGTACCGTTATTAAAAGTTTAATTTTTATTGCTAGGTCTTATGGACTAACTTTGTCTTTTGATTGTCACTTTATCGAAGAATATTGAGTTTTCCAAAAAATAAAACAAATTTCCTAAAACTTAAAAACAATTATTTTTTGAAAATTTGATATAATACTTTTTAAACTTTATATAAAAAATTGATAACTATTGAGAAAATCGAAAACAAAAAGAATGATTTTGTGGAAGGTACATTTAATATTCATTTTTGAAAATGTTTTTTTTTTGCAAATTTTGGCTAGGTAGCTAGAATCAGCCTTGGAACTTTCTCATCTTTCCAAGTGGATATTTCTGGACCCATCGATTAAGATGGTAGAAAATTTTCAATAACTTAGGAGTATTGTTTTTACCGATCGTAGAACTGAATTAGATAAAAGCAGTCGCATAGGGAAATCAAAAGCTGCGTTCGGAATATTCTCTTAAATAAGGAGAAACAACTCACACCATAATCTTTTTTAACACTATTAGTACTGATTAGTACAAGCAGTTGAACCTTATTTATTTTCACATTGGGGTTTTTAAGTTTCAGAGGTATCATCTTTACACAGTCATTATTTAGCGCCATTTAGACTTTCGTTCTTCACTCGCTGTACGTTGTACGTTGTTCCTTCTTTTCTTAACAACGAAGAAGCATTAACATTACTTCGGTTTTGTTTTTCAGTTTGTTCTTTACAACAAAGTGGTTAAGAAAAGAAGAAAATCCTCTGACGAATGGTTGATTGCTGTAAAGTAAACGTTTATCACATACAAATATAATAGAAGAATTGTGACTTATCAGACGCTTTCCGAAATTATTTAAGAATACCTGAAGAAACATAATTATGTTGATTTGGTGAACCACTTATTGAAAAATACGACATTCGCTTACGAAAATCTTTATTAGCGCATGGACGACTGACTACAATATTGCACTTCCATGCGACAAGAAGAAGGTATAACGACTTAAAATTCTCAGTTTTTACTTTCTTGCATGTTTCTCTGATTATTAAATTTAAAGTAGTATTATTCATACTAGAAAGATAAAACCCATGGACAAAATATTTTATTTATATACCTATGGGTACCCAAATTATAATGAAGCCTCCTGATGCTCCATTCACTAATATAAAAAAAACTACAAAAATATCCCTACGAGTTGCACGCCACTGCAAAATAATGTTAATTTAAAATGTTTTCGCATTTAAACACACGTTGTTCGGGTAACAACGAACACCGAGTTCCTTTGAATTTGCACATTCATCATTCGTTCATAGTTCGTTATTCGTTTTTACCATTTACATTCTCATTGTTCCGCGTACGACTAACAACGAACAACCTACTCAGAGCACATCACGAACGAAAGTCTAAATTCAGCTTTAAGTTGAGGCTAACATACTACTAAATATTAAAAAATTGATGTTTTTAAGTGACCGGCGCGGCGGCGGCTTAGATCTTATATATCGGAAGTAAAAAACTTTGCGGTGCATTTGCATTAAGAAACAAAATTGTTGTGATCGTATCCTGTTGCTTAGAATACTCGATTTTAATGTACGAAAATAAATATAAAATCCATCAAGTTCAACAATACTACTCGTATCATAGAATACTAAACTATAGTATCCAGAAAACCGACAGTTACCCTCTGTTATCTGAAACAGCCTATAATTTTATATAATTTTTTCTTTCATATCCGGAATATGTGAGAATAGTGGATAAAGCAACAAAATGGCAAAACTATGTTAGAAAAATAAGTATAGATTTTCTTGTTAAAGTCGGAAGTTGGCGTTAAATCGGTTCTCTAGAAAATGCAAGCACTCTATGGATTTTTGACGGAACAATGTGATAAGCCGCTGTTTCCTATTCTGTTACTAGTTCCTGTTAGAATAAAGAAAAAAAGTAAATTGCAAAAATGTTGTCAAATTATATCTTCTATATGTTTAGTCTTAACATTTTTCTCATAACAAAAATAATTATCGAACGATTCTATGAAAACAGTTTCTTAAAACTTTAGTTTAAACAAGCGAATCGATACAGGCCAACGCCCTCAAGGATGAAAACTTGTATTTTCTTGAATATCTGTACACCCAAAAAATATTTGTATAAAGACTTATGGTAGCACAATCTTATAAAGCAAAAACATCTGACTGAACTAACCAGTAAAATTAATTGGTTAAAAAACAGATCTGGCGACCAATTAAAGTCTCCATTTCGATAAATCACACGTCTAGGATATTTATCACGCTATAGATACATTATTTCAGAAAAGTGGCTCCGTTCTACTGAAAATTAACGTTACTGACGATCATAACAAAAACTTCGGGCGATGAAAACATTTCTAGTAAAATCGCTTGGTAACACAATCCATTGAGTGTAACGCCCGAAAAAACATATCATCATCTTAAAAACTCGATAAAACTGTCATTCGTTGTTCAGTTTAGTTCAATTGATTTTTAATTCATAATTAAAATTACAATTTTCAAAGTGTATCTATTGTTAATGAAGATGAAGATGTTGTTCCACTATTAATCTTGGATTTGCGGATCGGACAAATTTGTTTGGTAATGTACCTTGACAGATGAAACTGAGCCTCATCACTCAGAATAATTTTGTGTACATGAAAATTTCAAACGTTTTGCGCGATACTCTCGGTATTTTCGTAGTGAATTTTCACTTTTTCAACACGTTATGATGCTAAGGCGAGAAACTTGAGGCACTTTTTGTTAAACTGTTGTGTTGCCACCGAAATAGAAACTCCGGATCATCGAGAACTATAACCCGCAACTACTACTGCCTACTTTAAGGAACATCATAGATTTAGAACACATCTCTTGCGTATGACACCAACGAAACTCTTATTCTTCCGATTAGAAATTACCTTCTATATCGTTCAATACATGTAGCATTGGGCGGTTGCAAGTCTGATCTTCATAAAAAAAATGCTGGTTTTCCCCAGGGATCCGTTTTGTATCCGACAGTCTTCCTCATTTTTATAAATGATCTCTTGTCTAAACTTCTAATCCACTTCATTGTTTTGCTGATGACTCTACTCTCAGCGTTCTTAAATTGACTTCCATCTCCTTCAGAAGTGGGAATTGCAACGGTATCGTATGATTAGCCTATTAAACTTCGATCTTTACAACATTGTTAAATGGGGTATAAGAAATTGGGTGGAGTAAAATGTTCGCCTTATGCCGTTGTCCTTGATTAGCACTTGCATCGAAGAAACCGAAAAACTCTCAGTACTCGGTATGTGTGTCAACGACGATCTTCGTTGGAATGACCACATTCTCGAGACCGCCAAAAATGCTGCTAAATGCTTAGGATTGCTATATCAATGTTAGAAATTGTTTAACCCTTCTGATCTACGAGTAGCTATCATTTATAAGGCGATTGTTATGTACAAGACTCAAGTACAGCTTTGGGCAGGAGTAGTACAAACTTCTCCCCACTTATTGGATAGCATTCCGAACAGAGTATTAAAACTGATAGGAAACAGAGCTATCATGGATTCATGAACACCGTCGGAATGATTCATTTATTTCCTTCTTTTATAGCTTCTTTTTACAAGAAATGCTCACATGAAGTAGCCAGTTGCATTCCTCTCTTCAATCAGTTCACCCGTTATACCCGTTTCGCTAGGAATGCTCATCATTTCACCCTCGAGCCTAATTTTGGACATACACCAATTGGAATAATTTACCAGACATTAACATTTCAATGTGCAAACAGTCAAGACAATATTCATGGACAGCTTCTTTCTCACCCTAATTTCCTAATTTCCCCATCATTCGTGCTGTGTTTAACTTTATAAGGGTCTCTTTATAAGCCCTTGAGCGCCAATGGAACATAAAAAAAATCTTAATATATTTTTAAGATGAGCTTTCACCACCAGTCGGTGTAATTGATAATTGTCAAAAGTTTATAAATTAGTTTACGAATACTTTTTAAGAAGAAAGGATCTGTGAAAATAAAAAAGTCTAAAATTAATCGTACAACCGGTTTTTTTTTGATTTTTGGTACTGAGATAAACTTATTATAAAGCATATCATTTGGAGTTTTTTGGGATATATGTCAAGTGCCGTTCCATAGCGCTTCAGTGCACCAGGGAAATATTGGTAACTAAGATTCAATCGAGGAATCCGCCCAACTTTGTTGTTAATGGTTTTTCTAAATCGCCTGGAAGATACGTGTAGATATATGTACGTAATATTAAATTCAATTGTTATCGTAGTGAAATATTGCGAATCGTTGAAGTCTGTCGAATTCCTCTTATATCCAGCCTGCATCACTATAAGACCTTTGCCGAATATGGTATAATTCATCGACATAAATCAGGAAATATTCCTTAACCAAGATCTTTATTAATAGATACAATTTTTCCTGAACAGCAGCTGTGATTAAGACACATCACCATGTCGTTGATATGATTCTCCAAAAACTCAAGGCACTCAGAAGATATTAATTTCAGAAAGTATTTGATCCCAAGTCAAAAAAATGGAAGAAAACCTTTATTACTGTGATATTATATGGAATGCGTTTCATGCAGATAGTTTGGTATAAACGCCTTCACCACCACTAGCATATGTATTATCCATACCTAATTGTCATCATAAGAACACACATGCCCGATAAAGTGTATATCTTGCTGAATAACAAAATATCTAATTTGCCATTTCTGGTTCGAATTGGTATATGACACTCATAAGTTTATTGCCACGCAAACGGAACAGACTCATCATCCACGTATACATACAAACATCAACATGGTGTTTTAGGGATGTGCGAAGTGGGAAGACATTAGATGCCATTGCCATTTGCCATACGAATGCCTCTATTATATAAGTTGGAATGACTTTATTGATGGAATGTAATTGCCTATTCGTTGCCATGTGTGGACGTCTTTACAAATGGACGGAGAGAACTGTGTGAAAGCACCTACTCTTCAACAGATCACAAAAGTTCCTTTGGCAATGAATTGCTAATTCCCAATCATGATACGGAGGGCTACGACTACGAACAAGGATACGAGCTTGAGGATACAACTCAAAGCAGAATCTGCCTCTTCTTTTCATGAAATAAGGGCAATTATATGCTCTTCACTTTCCTTTTAAATCCTTCCGGTTTCACTCCTGCCACAAAACGAATCTTGATAGGCTTTTTCTTGTCTTTTTTTTTATTCTTCTTTTCACTTCCGCTGATACTTCTGGACGACACACATCCAAAAAAAGCATAGAATGGAATAACAAAAGTGTCTTTAAAAATGTTCTTGTGTTTGGAGACTCTGCCGGAAGCCCCGTAGTAAGTAATGGCCGAGATGTGTGTCCTTTAACGTTCAGTTACTGGATGCATCATCTCACACGATACTAATTAGATTGATGTTATAGTGGACCTTGTTTATCCAGAGTAGCATTAGATCGAATAATAATAAACAGGCCAGTGCTTAAGTTTCTCATATTAAATTGCGGTTTCTTTATAAAAATTTTAAAAATCAATAAAGTGGGAAGAATTTTAATGATTTAATAATTAAAATTGTAGAGACGCATGAAACTGCTTCTTTAAATTGTTAGAAAAGGTCTCCAAAATTGGTTTTGAGTTCAGAACAAATGTTGTCGGATTTCTTGAAGAAATATGGACAAATTAGAAAAATTATTCCAGATATTTTAATATTTTTAAATAATGTAAATGGACATGCAATGTATGTACAACGTACATATTATCTAAAGTTATGTTTACATAGTTTTGGAAATGATATCAAGCATCTGACATTTTCAATACCCCATACCCCGAATAATACGATTTCTGAGAGTATCATGGCTGTTGCCAGATAGAAGCGGGTATATTGGCAACTACTGCTCGTATGATGCAGGATGCTTGGAAATTTGACATAAATGCGGGCATAAAAAACAAAATCGCTAGTGTCCAAATCGGCGGAGCGGGAATCGATCCACTTAAAATGTAAGTTGTTGCTTCGTTCTGTTGGAACCATTTGTGGAAAAAAAATGTTCACATAATTCTCAAAGTTCACATTCACTGTGATCTCATTTTTTTTTTAATAAACAGGGTCAACAATAAACAGCTTAGGCAATCCCCCAACAACCCACCAACTGGACAACCGGGACTGAACAACCCGAGTCAAAAACCAAGACAAATTTTCATAATGCTAATTTTGAACCATGTACATTACAAATATTATAATTTTTAGAGTTTAAGTCATTTTATAAGTTAGGCCCCCTATGTGCCAACAAATTTCTACCCTATACATATTATCCTCAAGTTTCACAATTGTATATATTAAGTTCAATAAAAAACCTTGAAACCTTGAAACCAGCTTAGGCAATCGCACACCACACTGAATTAAGGATAATGCAAAGGTTTTTGATGTACTTTTTCGAGATTGGTGTCATCCCGGTTCTATTTATTCTATTTCTAGAAACATCCTCTCAAGTGAAAATGGGTTTCGTGCGTTCCTCTGAGAATTGAAGTCGGGGATTGTTGGTAGTTCTAAGTATTATTGTTCTAGTTCTTCAGTGTTTCGTTTCGATATTTAATAGATATTTGAAAGATCAAAAATCTTTTTGTTTCAAAAATGTTTATATGCATGCGACATTATTTCACAAAATGCAATTCTGCATAACTATTTTGAAAGAAATCGGTTCAGTAGCTAGTACGTTTCTACGTCGGGAACTATTTTTGGTATAACTTTTGTTCACCCAAATATGAAGCATATGTACCTAAAATAAAAGACAGAATTTTTTCGTATTAAAATTGTAGTTAGGGTCCATTTTCGAGATCAAGCTAATTTTCAAGCTCTCACACTTCTTTCCAAACATCTGATTAAATCATAACTGAATTTTGAAATAAAAATTCTCATGAGCCTAACAGTAAGCTGAAAAAGCGTACACCTCTCGACAGGAATTCCAATCATTTTTGCATCACTCAAAGCTTGAAAAAATCATGTTAAGTTTAAACGTGGCTACTTTTGGCGAATTTGTCAGATATACAATTTTCGGGAATGTCCCTATGGCCCGGCACTCAGTCCGCCAGAGGTTAATACTTCAGTAGTTCTGCCTATGGTAAGAAAGTGACAAATGCACAAGAGTATCTCTTGAAAAGTCATTCTAATCAGCCCTTCGCGCTCGGCTGAATAGTGACGGTAGCCTTCATGTTGTCCGTCAAAGAAAGGCAAGATCGGCCGAGAACATCGACACGGCCCATGGAAGTGTACGGGGCAGTCGCATATCTCGCCTTGCACACAAATTCGACCATTCACAGACTTGCCGAATTTTGTATCGGGACTATAGGCTATACCCGTTAAAGATCCAACTGACCCAGGAGTTCAAAATTCGAGACCATAGACGACGCAGTTTGTTCGGTTATTGGGCTCTGGTGCGTAAGAAAAAAAACCTCAGTTTTGAGCAAAAAATAATGATTAGCGACGAGACGCAATTTTGGGTGAATGGCTGTATTGCAATATAAGGAATGTCACCGACCCACACGAGGTTCACTATTTGACAATGTATCCCCAAAAAAGTAACCGTTTGGTGTGATTTTGGGCCGTTGCGTCGGTGTCATTGGTCAATGTGGTGAGGCCTTCACCGTCAATGAAGAGGTCTAGAGAACGATGGCAACCAATTTCGTATGAACTTAATTGGACCATATAGACTTAGAAGACATGTGGTTCCAGCAGGAAGGTACTACTTGTCACAAAGCGGACGCCATGATTAACATTCTGCATGATCGATTCGTGGGTTAAGTTAACTCTTGCAGAGGTGACTTGAATTGGCCACTAACAATTGATGCCGCTAAAATTTTTTGTGTTGTTTTCTGAACTCGCAATAAAAAAGGATTTTGTTAATACCTCACACACAGCTTGTTTTCTTTCATTTCAACAACCAGCCGCCCTAGTTTAAAAATCACTTATATTTCAAATTATGCATTCGTAAAAGGTTTTGACATGTATGATGGAGCAGTTACTAAAGTAAGATGCGCAGCTGGAGTCACCGAAGAATTCGAAATCACAGTAGGTGTACACCAGGGAAGTGTCTTGAGTCCCCTGCTCTTTATTACAGTTCTTGATTACCTGCTTGAAGGCAAAGTGACGGATCCAAAAGTGCATCAGTTATTCTTTGCTGACGATGGAGCCATCATAAGTGAAGACCCGATATCCCTACAACGAGCACTTGACGTATGGGTGGATGTTCTAGAAGGAAGTGGGTACCGCATAAGCGCGAAAAAGACAGAATACCTATGCTGCCCATTTTCTGATCCACACAGGCCTATTCCAGACATTTATTTGAATGGAGTAGTGCTTCCCAAGTGTGAAAAGTTTAAATATCTGGGGTCTATGATAAATAACGAAGCTTCTTGTGATGACGATATCAATCATCGCGTAAGCGTAGTGTTTGGGTAGAAAATTCTAATTTATAAAATAAAAAGGCAAACTCAATCTTAAATGGTTGTTTTAACAATGAATAAATTTTATTATTTTTTTTCTCATTTAACCTTTGACAATACATTTTACTTTTATGTCAAACTACATAGCATCAAATATTTGACGAAGGTATGTATGCTCATAGAGATTGGTATGCGTTGTGAATGGCAGCATCCAACACGTAGGGTGGATGAAGTGGCGGGAAAATTCTGCTATCTTCTGTGACCGAAAAATGCCCCCTAAGCTGAAAGGAAAGCTCTACACTTCAGTTGTGCGTCCAGCACTCACATACGGTTCACAATGTTGGACAATGTACAAAAAGTATGAGAGTAAGCTAACGGCAGCTGAGATGAAGATGCTTCGTATGACAGCAGGAGTTACAAAGCTTGATCGAATTAGAAGTACGAAGATCCGAGGAAGCCTTCATGTTAAGAATACCATTTCCCAAAAAATTGAACACGACCGACTCAGTTGGTATTGCCATGTTCAAAGGAGAGATCCTGAGAACCCCGTCAAAAAGGCAATATCATACAACGTTCCAATTCGGAATAAAAAGAAAGGTAGGCCTAAACACTCCTGGTACAAACAAATGCAAAAACACCAGCATTCAGTTGGCCTCAGAAATGGAACAATACAAAACCGGGAGGCTTGCCGCCGATTTCTGAGGTCAACCCGGCGAACCCCACAGGCGGATCACTAGTGTGAAGCAGATACGTGGGAGAGTTATGATCCCCTCGACATCGAGATCATAACAGCGCCGAAACAAGGAAGAAGAATTTATACGATACATGGGGTGGACCAAATACAAGTTTCTTTTTATAAATGCAATAAAATGAACAAAATTTAATTTTGCCCATGTATACTGGTTTTATTATTTAGAGAAAACATTCCCATTAATTAAAGAATGCAACGTCGGTCGTTCAAGCAGAATAATCCGATATCTTTGTGCAGTGTAGAGCGTACAATATTGAGCTTTTGAGATCGATGGCGAGTTGACGTTCGTGAATTTATTGAGTCTCACATTTTCGGCTACAGCAGCCACATTCACCGTGCGACAACGGGGATCATGAGTGTTGTCCACTAGCATACCAGTCTCACATGTATACAGCAGGTGGGTGCTTCATTTTGGCCAAAACTTCTTTTCAAAAAACGTATACTGTTTGGGTTACACAGCACTCACTTCGGAAAAAGTTTTCAATATTTCCCAACGTTGTTCAAGCGTAGGGAGACTCATTTCGATCCGCGGTGGTATGTAAATGACTTTTTGTCAAGATTTCGAGCTGTCAGTGTCAAAATAACCTATGATTTAAAAAGAAACCACTAGATGGCCCTCCTCGCATAACTTGATCAAAAATAAATTGAAATCAAGACTTCACTGACAGAGCCAACCAACGATTCATTTTTTTCCGAATTTTAGCTTTCTGGTTATCGGCATATCGGATTTTAGTGAAATTTTTATAAAGTGTGTCTTATTACTTTATTGCTTCCAATAAATAAAGATTTGAAAGATTGAAGCTTCTTTAAAGTTTCGAAGACATTGCATATCTTTAGCAAGCAAAAAATATTTGTTTGATTTTCCAATAAAAATTGATGCTTTTGTTTTCGAAAATTCGATATCTCAAAAATGCATCAATAATTTTTTTAAGTTTATGTAATTTTTATTTGTAGAATAGTACCAAATTATAGTTGGCATACCAAGATTTTATCTTAATTTTTTTTTTAATTTTATCCATAATACCTGAATATTTCAAAATACCGCTACAATAATTCATAATTTTTGTTCTTGCATAAATTTATATTTTCTTGTCATTCTGCATCAACTAATCAAGGAGTTGTTTTAACCAGTTAAAGAGTTTTTTTATGCATTTGTAAAATTTGTCTCTAATAACATACATTTTTACATGTTCTCTGAAACTTAAGAGCAAGTTCGTCCGACCCGTTAGGGTTACCCAATTGTTTCCAAATGACACTACGAGTAGTTTTTCTTACAAAAAAGAATTTCGTAGGACTTAACAGTTCTTAAAACCAGACAGCTATCACAATGTTACTTGAAAATGGGCCCAAGGATTATTACAAATGCGACCTAGTTAGTTACTGACTGCCTGTCGCTCCTGTCCAGTTTCACAGTGTCTGGTCTTTCAAGAAATAGTCTTGGCGTTACATTTCTGTTCCATTTTCCAATAGCACCCCATCCTTTCGTCCTTTCATTATCCTCGATATGTTTCTAATTTTCTTTCCCATTCAATTTTTTTTTTCTATTTTTGTTTGGTGTTTAATTTTACTTTACAATGGATTTAGTTGAAATAACAAAATTCAAAGGGTAGATGTGCTGCTCTGGGATGTGTCAGAGGGCGGCACGGGGGCCATGCCGCGACACGCTCTATCCCTTATCTACTTTCTGATTCATTGGATCAGTTCACCTTAATTGGAACGGTCCAATTAGAAGAATGCCTGTAGATCCTTTTGTATTACGTCCGACAAGAGGGTTCAAGAGAGAATGCAAGTGTGGGTGGCTCTGGCTGTGCATATGTACTGTAGAGGAATATAGGATGGATAAAGATGACTGAGCCAGATAATGGTTTTTTTCCTGCAGTGATCCCGATTTGGTCCTTATTGAGGCCGTGTCGTCGTCGTCGCAGTCGTCCATCGGAGAAGTGGTGCTGTCATCTGCCTTGGGCGGTGGTGAAGTATTTATTGGCAATTCCTTGCAGATTGTCGTCTTTCGTCCTTCGTGCTCTATCGGCTTCTCTGCTGCGTCTATCTACACGACATTCAGCCCGATAGAAACAGATAGGCGACTGAACTCGCCACTTAGACTTCATTCATTCAGCAGAAGGAGGAATTTATAGCTGGATGAGTGGGGTGTCGTTGTGGCACTGCAGAAATAATTTCAAACAATTTTCGTGTGCAACAGCAACAGCAGCGGTTGAAGATGACATTGATTTCTTCCATTAGACTTCCGACTCTCAGACTCCGATTCCGATTCCGAGTGAGCTGAGCGCCAGGAAACGAACAAGTTTACATCCATCAATCAGGAATGACAGGCAACTTTCTGCACCATGTGGGGGCGTGCGTGCCTTAAGTACGTTCGCCCCGAGCCCCTGATGGATTTTTGTTTTCCTTTTTCATTATTCAGGAACATTTTACTTTCTGCTATCGTCGTGTATGTTTTATTTGTCTTGTGTTCTTATGTTGCTGCGTACTATATGCATATACGTTTCTGTAAGGAGTTAAAGTACGAGAAGCAGAAATCAGGACAGGAAGAGGGCTTGCGGTGCGTTGCGTTTTCGATGTGATGTATGATTGTTTGCTTGACTATGCCTGAGGGACCTCGCAAGAGATGAGCATAGCTTAAGGGAAATGGAATCAAAAAGTTACAGGGCCATCGAAAGTACCTACACGTTCTTACATTTGTTTCTAAAATATAGCTACGTACATCCGCATTTTTGTTTGTGTTGCTGATTTGAAAGTGTGGAAGCTTTTTAATTCTTCTCAGAAACATGGTTGAAAACCCCTTCCAAACTTCTCAAAAAAACACCGCATAAATCTTGATTCACTGAAGTATGGAAAAAGTGTGATGCCTTACCCCATCAACATCCTTCCCCCCTCTGTTTATATTTAGAATGAAACGCATGTGAAATTTTGGGTAAGTTTGAAGCTTTAAATACTTATTTAGCAAGGCACGTTAAGCCCAAAATATATCTGTTTTTGGGTTAAAAAAAATCAATTGGCTTTTGGTGCATTACAGCAACGTTTGTGGAAACCATTAGTCTAAATGAGCAAGTTGATTGATTGTGTTTAATTTCAGTTCAAAGTGGAAAAAGGATATTGTGGTTTGGGTATGTTGCTCTTGCTCGTTCGCATTTTAATAAAAACCACAATATCCGTGCAGGAATTAGTGGATTTCTATAATGTTGTTCTTTTGTTACTGTAGTTGAAGAGTGCTGAACAAAGCATTTTGGTTTTTTTTTTCGGTCACGAAAGCAGTCATTATTTATTTGTGTAAATGCTGATACATAAAATTCATAAATTAATATCGACAATAATTCATTCGGAAGCATTTCAAAAAGGGAAAAAATTAAATCACTGTGATTTGTGTTATTTACAAAATTAAAAGTTGCATATTTTATGATTTTATTTATAATTGTTTTTTTTTTTTTTCTCTTTTTCTCTGGGTGTTGGTAGCGTTATTTATTCAAAAACTGTTACTTCAGGTATTTTGGAAATTAACGTCAAATAATTTGATATTTGTATATGATTTATTTTTATTTTAGGTATTTGCTTGCACTAATAGAAACAAAGGTGGCTTAATATATTTGAAGACCATCTAGGAATCGAGTTTATACATGAAGAACATTTTTTTTTAATATTTGCGTATAGAACTTTCGTACGGCTAATTAATTGAACTGCTATTTGGCCAATGGAATTATCGCCAAACCAAAAAAAAATTAATTTTTGAAAACTATGAGATGCGCTTTTTTTAAAAATTAATTTTTTTGTCATTTTCTTAGAAATATTTTATTTATTTATTTATTTAATGATCTACAAGCGTTTACGGGTAACAGATTGTGAAATAAAAATATCCTAAAATATTTACATGTATTTGCATATTGAACACACATATATAAAAACGTATTTTAAAAGTATATGTTAGGACTAGATTAGCTTTAAACAAATCTCTAGAGCAGCTTAATTCAATAAATTGGCAAACTTCATTGAAATGCCTTATTGATCTACACACTGGTTCATTACTACTCGTACCATAGCTTGTTCTGTGATATTGCTCAAAAAGCAAATTTCTCGAACGTTAAGATCTTAACGGGCAAAAATTGGAATTTTAAAAAGTAAGGCAGGGCATCTTAAATAATAACATAAAATATCCCTCACAAGCATTATACCATGAATAGTTCGTCTTGATTCAAGAGATTTAATTCCAAGCAATAAACATCTTGCTTTATAATCCGGAATGAAACTCCATTTCATTTTATAAAATATAAATCTTGTAAAACGTATCTGGATTTTCTCAATACGTAGAGAG
Source organism: Philhelius festivus (assembly GCA_963931855.1). Lineage (NCBI taxonomy): Eukaryota > Metazoa > Arthropoda > Insecta > Diptera > Syrphidae > Philhelius > Philhelius festivus. The sequence continues at coordinate 2,038,877 of OZ007556.1, read as the reverse complement.
AAAGTCTTAAAACAGGGGTGCCAGCACGTAACTTGGTCCAATCGAGTTTAATCGATACAATCGAGCCTCGGCAGCACCTATTTGGGTTCAATCGAGTGTCCTCGATTGTATCGTCAGATTTGACAGCACACAAACTTGAAAATGAGGTTTGAAACAAAACTAAAAAGTAAAAAACTTCACTTAAAAGGCACGGGCCGAGGTACATGCATGATTTTAGCATTAAGTACTTCCTCATCTTCACTTTCCGAATCAAAAAATATCAGAAGAATACCAATTTGACATTTCACTTTATAGTTCACAATGATATTTTTAAATGGAAGCCACAAAGAAACTCGTCTCAAATTACATGCTGCCAAAAATAATTTGTTTCGAGTTGACCTACGATCGACAATGCTCGATTGTATCAAGTTACGAGCTGGCACCCCAGCAAAATTTCGCTTGATAAATCCTACAAGTGAATTCAAGCATAATGCCTAAATCCTTAATTTTGTCCACACGTGAGAGTGAGTTAGACTCAATCATATAGTCAAAGCTTATGTGAGTAATAGACTTAAAAAAAGATATGGTGCTACATTTTTTTATGTTTAATTTTAAGATTTGGATTTTACGACATTAGCTGAGAATAGAGTCATGTTTGTTGTGTAGAGTGATCTGACACAAAGCCATGCTTTAGTTCGGATATAGATTCCCTAGTTAAGAATTCTAATTTGGCTTTCACAACACTCTCGAACAACTTAGGAATTGCTGATAGTTTGGAAATACCTCTGTAATTTTCTATTAGATTCTTAGATCCAGATTTATTAATAGGGTCAAGATAAGAGATTCTCCACTCATTAAGAAAGTTTCCTTCCGAAAGAGATTTGTTAAATAAGCAGAGTAGCGGAAAGCAAAGCGATGTCGAGCAATTTCTTAGAAATATAGCTGGTATACCGTCAGCACCGGGGATTGGGTTAGGCTCTATTGATTGAAGCTCCAGCAGAACTTCATTACCACTTAACTGTAATGCACCAATATCAACCTTACTTGGTATATTGGACATACATGCAAAATTATCGTCACCGGGTATCGAGTAAACGGATTGGAAAAAATCGGCGTATATGTAAGTCCAGTGTAGAGGTAATGTTCGAAGCTTCTGTGTTACTAAACGACATGGTTTTTGGATAACCAGAAGATTTTCTCTTCGTATTGATAAATGACCAGAACGAGTTACTATTAGACCTGATTTTCTTTTCAATACTCATAATATAACCCCTATGAAGGAACTTATTAAGAACAGAAAAGTCTTTTCGTTGTTTGAAATAAGCATCATCTATTTATTACAATTCGTTAAATGCTAACGTGAACAGTTCTTAAAAATAAATGCTTAAAAACTACTTAACATTAAAATTTAATCCAAACTACTATAAAACAATGTCTTAAATTTTAGATTTTTAAAGTTGTCATATGGTGAACTTATTAGAAAATAAAATTTATTAAATATTTCGATTAATTGATTGATAGGGCTATGAGCACCATAGTTCGATCTACTAAAAATTTGATTTAGTGGTTTTTGGAGTCGTATACTCGATCGACTAAAACTAAAGTTAAAACGAACAAGAACCGATGGTGATGTTATTGCTCCATTTATTATTGCCGTAATAAAACAAAATTGTAAATATTTTCTATGGTTTGTCAACGAAGGAAGGTTAATAAAAGTAAGCCTTTGTGAATAAGGGGGCAGAACGTTTCCAGGAAGCCAAGGAAGAAAACGGAGACAAAAGCGCAAGAATCTCTTCTGAATCGCTTCAATTCTCATTATATGAATAGAATAATAAGGTGCCCACACTACACAGGCATATTCAAGAATTGGTCTCACAAATGAAACAAAAAGTAGTTTGAGAACATAAGGATCACGGAAATCGCGCCCAAATCTCTTGATGAAACCAAGGACTCTATTTGCTTTTTTAACAATAAAACTAATATGCTCAGTAAATGTAAGTTTCGAGTCTAAAACTACTCCCAAGTCAGAAAAAACAGATACTCTACTTAACCCTAGAAAGGTAATCATATTTTTTAGTACGTTAAAGGTAATCATTCGTCAAATCGACGAAGTAAAATTTAAATGCAATTTTTTCGAAAAGTTATTAACAAATTCTTGTAGATGTTAATAATTTATTTTTATCAAACCTTTCTTTTAATAAAAACACACTTTTCATTTTATTTTTTTAGATTTGTGACTTTTTATTCTCCTTAAAGATCTATGAAGAATCTATGAGAAATTTTAAAAAGCAAAAATGATGTTCGTCTAATCGACGAAGATTACCTTTCTAGGGTTAAAGGACAAGAATCAAACATGTAATCAAAAATAATTGGAACTTTCTTGCGTGTAAAACTCATGGTTTTACATTTGTCAACATTCAAAACAAGACGATTTTTATTGCACCATTCCCTAAATAATATTGAGTCTTCTTGTAAAAGTAGGCAGTCAGATGTAGAGTTAATTCTTTTGAAAAGTTTAATGTCATCAGCATATATAAGGACAGACGAATTTTTTATAATCGAAATTAAGTCATTTATAAATAAAATAAATAAAATTGGGCCTAGATGGCTGCCTTGGGGTACACCAGAGTTCACAATAAACGGACTCGAACACTCATTACGAAATATTACACTATATTGTCTATTTTTTAAGTATGATGAAATCCAATTTAAGAAATTATCGTTAAAACCTTGACGAGACAGTTTAAAAATAAGTGTTTTATGACACAACTTGTCAAACGCTTTACTAAAATCAGTAAATACGCAATCTACTTGTTCACGTTTCTCAAAATCATCTAAACAAAAGGACGTAAAATTAAACAAATTAGTAACAGTAGACCGTTTTTTGACAAAACCATGCTGGTTATCACAAATAATCGAACTACAATGAAATGTAAGGACACTACATACGATAGACTCAAACAGTTTAGGTATCACAGATAGCTTAGCAATAGGTCGATAGTTCAAAATTTCATTTTTAGGACCTTTTTTGTGTATTGGAATGATAAATGAGCTTTTCCAGATAATTGGAAAAAGCGAACTTTTTAAGGACGTGTTAAAAAGAACGCATAAAGGATACGACAAATAAGAGACACATTTTTTCAAAATAGAGGATGGCACACCATCAGGACCAGGACTAAAACACTCTTCTAGATGCAATATGTTTTGTGCAACAGTATGTTCACTTATTTCAAAATTAATATTATTTAGATGTTGAAAGTTTAAAATTGAAGAAAAAGAACAAGAAGAGTTTACTGTGTGTGATTCATGAAACGCTTCTTTGAAATAGCTTGCAAACATGTTTGCAATGACTTTTGGTTCATGACTAGATGATGTTGAATTTGACATAGAATTAGGGTATCCACAAGTTTTTTTCTTACGGTTGACAAACTTCCAGAAATTATCTGGATTAGATTTAAGATCAGTTTCAATTTTATGAATATACTCTTCATATAAAGAGTTTGAACATTCGTTAAATAATTGCTTAAGAATAAGAAACGTTCTATAATCATCATCCGCTCTTGTTTGATTGTATTTTACCCAAGCTTTGTTTCTTTTGTTTTTTAAATTTTTGACATGAGAATCGAACCATGGTGGTGCCTGCGCGTTTTTATGAGCTTTTTTATATGGAATAGTTTTACTGAAACAGTCAAAGAGTGTATTGTAAAAAACGTTACACATATCATCAATATTTAAATTTAGAAATAATTGGTTCCAGTCGGTGGTATATAATAATTCAAACAAATTAACAAAGTTACACTTGCTAAAGTTAAATTCAAGTTTGTCATAAGAATAATTATTATTTGGAGAAGACTTATTTAAATTAAGTGCAATATCTAAAGCAGGATGATGTCGATCTTCTTCTAATAGTTTAACAGCAGAAGCTAGTACTGCAATTTCAGCACAAACTGTATTGGAGAAAAAAACTAAATCGAGTGTTCTTCCCAAACGATTTTTCACTCCATTAAACTGATTAAGACCACACGAAGACATACCATCTATTATAGTAAGCTCATTTGAGCTAGACGCGTTAATTGGAACGTAGAAGTTGTCGTCATCAATTTGTATCCAATTTAGATTCGGCAAGTTGAAGTCACCTACAATCAAAATCTCATCTTCCGGCTCCAAAAGAACATATAGGCTTTCTATACAGTCGTTAAATTTTTCATAAATGTCATTGTTAGAACTCGGAGGTATGTAAGTCGATACAAATGTCCGGATACCAACTGAATCATTATTTGATTGCTTGTATTTATTAAAAGCTTTAAGTTTGACATTTCTAAGGTTGATCAGATGCTTATTGTACCACGGAAGCTTTGGTAGTTGATTTGACTTTTTAGAAAAGCTTTCAAATACAATTGAGGTAAATCGCATGTACATTTGCTCAAGGTTAAGATTTAAAAATTCAGTAGACCAGTTGAAAGTAGAGAGAAAATTGATAAGCTCAATGAAATTTGCCTTTTTAAAATTAAAACATTTTGAACATTTGTCAGATTCATTACTAAACAAATGTACAATTCAATTTCGATAAATAATTCTTTATGGTGAATAGATTCATTTAAAAGTGAGAACGGAACTAGTGAGACATTAGGATTGAAATAATCATTACTGAAGAAAACTAAGTTTAAGATATTATTTAATCAGTTAGGAATTTTATTAATTTGATTAAGATTAATTGAATAAAGGAAATCAACAAAATAAAAAAATTCAAAATCTTTTATCAAAACAATTCCATATAACATTTGACAAATTAAAATCACCAAAGCAACAAACAGTATCAAATTCAGAGCAGGTATTATTAACAAATTCAATATTCATAAAATGTTGTTCATACTTCAAAAGTACTTCTAGGTGCAATATAACTACAATAAAGAATAATATAACATTTTGTGTTGAAAATAAATTAACAGAGACACATTATTGCTCAATATTCAGGTAAGGCAAGGCAACTTCTTTACAATCAAGCTTAGTGCTAACGGCAATCATTGTTCACAGGCAGAGTTAGATCTGTCGCGTCTATAGACAACAAATAGACTAGAATCAAACATTTCATACGAAGATAGGTATACCAGGGTGTAACCAGGTTTCGACGATAAAGCTAGCATAATAATCAATATCTTACAACTTACTTACTGGGCACATTGTTGTTGTACATTTTTCATGTAATTTTGTGCACATTGAGGGAATTATGGCTACCCCTAAAATGTTTGAGCACATTGCGAGCGGTTTGGAAAGTTGGACAGAATTTATGAGGAGATACCAATGCACATTGGCTTGGAACGTCTGAATATCGTAATTGGGGAAAATATTGAGCCGGATAGAGAATTCCACATTCGTGTAGTGCGGGTAGTGGAAAAATGAAAAAATCCGTGAGTTTAAAAATGTCAATGCCTTTCGGTCTAAAAACTATATACTATATTTATGCTAAACAACTTATAAACTATTGGCTATATTTTTCACCAACCAGAACCACCCTGACTGTGTCTACTTCAAATTACACCTATGTAAGTCGGCCAAGAATATTAACATCAAAGTCAAGTTTCAAATATCACAGTCAAGCCACCAGAACTGGTTTTCCTGTTTTACCCTGTCCCTTTGATACCGATTGGACACAGTTTTACTGGACCGAAGGTGCTCTCCTCAGCCTTGTCCGAGGACGTTTCGATTATAAAAGAGCCAATTATTAACAGTTTCACCAATAAAGGCAGTTAGAAGCACACTCTCTTAATATTCGTCTTTAGTAAGTCGCAAAAATAAGACTGTTGGCCGAGGACATCTCTTTTGGAATGTGATCCCGAATCCGCTTTAATTAAAAATAGTCTATTCTGTTTATGTTGGCTTCGATATACATATAGAACCTGGTTCGAATACAAATGTTTGTACTCCAACTCTGGTGTTCTTTATATTCCAAGGCAACTTCATGACATTGCCCCTTAAACTCTCAAATCTTTTCCAGATGGTGCGGCGTTGAACCACACCGGAGACCTATAGGCAACCATCGGCCGGATGAGGATCATGGAGCAAATCAACTCCACCCTACTACCAAGTTAGCTGGTGTAAAACAGCTCATTTGTGAGGACAAATGCTCCCTTAGGCTCCCTTGTCGAAAAAAAATAAATACTGATCCAACCATACTCACCAGTGGATGTCCAATCTGTCCAGGTGGCCCTACGACTACATTGTGCCAGTTATTTCTCGTTTTCCAACGTAGTCTTAAAAACAATAGTTTTAGAAAAGATGATCTTTAACTGTCAGTAACCACAATATGACTGAATCTTGAATCTTGTCGAAGTTAGGCTGCAAAAGAATTCGGTTGACCTGGACGTTTGGAGATATTTGGTCGGCATTGCTGGTGAATCGAATCAGATAGTTGACCGCTCCTAGAACTGAAATGCAAAAATTCTAGTTTTTTGTTTTGTCAAGAAAACTGTTGGAACAATTTTAATTAACTTCTTTTATGTAATTGTATCAATTTTCAGAATTAAAATTCAAAGAAAAACAAAGGTCTTTTAAAAACTGCATAGAACTTAGAAATTTAACAGACATACTGATACAATTTCGATTTTTTTTGAAGCCACAGTTCAGTTTTTGGTCGAAAACATCGAATGGCCGCAATCTTCAACAAATCCTTAACTATTGTAAGCCCTCGTGACTCTTCCATTATTTTGGGAGAAACGTTCATCAAAGCAATATTGGTAAGGATAAAATGTAATTTAGGAAAATATAATCTTTAAGCAGGAACGAAATTTCCAAACAAATTATTTCGTTAATACCTCATTTTATAAATTTGCCCTTGACAAAGCCAACCGAGATTTGTTCAAATAAAGGGACCAACTAGACCAGAGGAGCGGGACTTGCTATGGTCGGGCATAATATCAATCGAAAACTTCAAATCAAAGTCAATTTGATCGTCAAACGACAGTCATTTTTTGACACAGATGTTCCAATCGTCCTACTTGCTTACAATCTGTTTGATCAACGTCAGTCAATTTTCTTGTATGTATCTCTCTAGTTTATCAATATTTTTGACGTCAACTTGAGTTTTTTTTTACTGCAGAGTTGCTTTATCGAAAATAATGCTTTTGCATAAAAATTTTGTTTTGGGTTTTCCAACGATTGATCCTTGCAGTTTGGGTTTAAGAACAACTTGCAATTACATTTTGAACACAAATCACGTTTTCAAAAACGGCTTGATATTTGAAGTAAGAAATTACTTGATATCAAATATTTTAGGCTAAGCGTCCAGATCGTGACCGATATGAGTAGCAAAATTATTTACGTTTTCTAGACGAAGAGGATACCAATGCATTTATGGACATTTGGCAGCTAAATTTTTTTTGCTGAAGGTTAGTTCCTTTAATTTTTCAAACGAACTGGCATTGGTTAATACCATACACAACCTCAATTTCTTTATGCAATAGTTTTAGAGTAAAATTAAATGTGAGTACATTAAAATGTGTTCATACGAGTAATTGGGGAAAAGTTAGACAAGTACTTTAAATTTAAAAGATAGTTAGTTCGTATCAGGGTTAGACCCTTAAAATAGGCTGTCTATAATTTTGCGCCCTACCATTACCAACCGCCATACATACATATTAGGGATCTTTACGAAACAAATGAATATGTTTGAACAAATTAAAATGGACTTTGAAGTAGGACAAAAGTTGTTTAACGCCTTTTGTGTTCGCATTGTTGTATTCATGTAACATAACCACAAACACCGCGAAATTGTGTCAACCAATTATTTATTGTTGGTTGTTGTGTCTTTTAATTTTCGGAAATTAGGGAAAGCTATATAATGGAAATGGTAAGCAAATAGGGGAGCATGTACAGCGTTTGAAAGTATTAATTAAGTTAGGAAAAAGGTGTAGAAGCATCAAGTTATTTACATAAGTCTTCTGTTATTTCGAAGTAGTCCGGAGATTGCGTGATGGACTAGTGTTCCAAAATGATTCGAGTTAAAAGAGAAGCAAAAACTTCTCTTTTCAAATAAGTATATGGTTCTTTGGTATCAACTCGCTAAGAATAATTGAAGTATTTTCGGATTGTAAAAAGCTAGTTTAGGTTAGAAGGGGTAATGATACGACAAAGGTGTACCATCACAAACGGATGCCACCAGATCCATTACGCTCTGCAGAAAATAAAGAAGGAAGTTCTGTGGATTGAAGGGAGATTAGGTATTATGCCCCCCTGAACCATTTATTTATTTACATAACTAAATTGTTAGTTTTATAAAAAAAATTTACAAAATTTCTAACAAAGGTTTACAATAAGATTTTAAACAATTTCATTGAAAAAATGTTGATATTAATTATTGACATGAATTTATTATTGTTTTATCAAACAAATTGTTATATTTATGACTGTAGAAATTAAATAGTTTAAACATTTTATTTAATGAAGAAAATTTCTCATAATTGGTACGATAGTTTGAAATATGTATAATCTCCTGTATGTTCCCCATCCTGAATATTGAATGAATTTTGGAATGTTCTTTAGTATAGCAGAGTAGAGATATCGCAACATTCTAAAAAAATATTCTCCGAGAGCGGCTTTCCTGGTTCTCGCTAGGGTACGGCATTTATAAAAAAAAGTGAGATGAGGCCTCCTTCGCCTCTTCATATTGACACAGGTCCGACGAACTTATGCCCATTCTGCTCATGTGGGTGGGCATTGTACTGTGGCTCATTAGGAGGCCATTGAAGTTGTAAATGCTAGGAAAAATGAGGTGTTAAGATCACAAATATTGCCAGTGTAACCACTTAAGTCAACTTACACTAACTTAACACTAACCCTTACAATTCTATGTTTATTTTATTCGAAGGTTGCTACACCGGTTTTTTCATGTCGAACTTAATTATTCTCACGTTGGTACACCGGTTTTTTCATATTCGTCCTCACCGCCTTGCATCCACGGTTACCACTTGAAAAAAAAAAATTGTGTCCAAAATTGAAAATAAAAATGACCAAATTTAGTTAAAAATGACCAAAATAAAAAAAAACACAAACAAACAAAAACAGAACAATTAATTCATCACATTTGTTAGAGCATTATGTCCTTATGTATTACAGCTTACACATTATTTTTTAAATTATTAAAAACCAAAAACATAAAAAATCAGGTACAAAAATTCACAAAGCACCTTATATACAAAACGTGAATATTAACTTCTCACAGCTATTTGAAATAAGTTCACGATTGCGCAAAATTTTAGTTGAATTAGTACGATGTTAAGGCTGTTTTAGTATGAATCTAAGTAAAACCAACGATTTTGCAAATTTCAATCGAATTTATCATCATACTTTCTCTACCCTTTTATTAAATACCTATTTTATTTTTTTAGTATCGTGCTAACTTCATCAAAACAGGTCTGTTTGTTTAGTTTTTTGCATGAACTGCCATTACTTTAGTGTTTAGTAGTAATTTATTAAAAAATAGCCTGAGAACTATACTGGTTAGAAAATGTTTAAAATTAAGAAAGAGTTAGTATTCTACTTAAAAGTTAGCAAATTGTTAAGTAGTATCATCATAATACCTAATTACTAAGCTGTGTAAAATTTTGCGCGTTATGTTTATGAATAAAGATCAATTATTCCCACTTAATAACTATAACAATAAATATATGTTTTTACAGACGCTATTTTAAAACAAATTTTTTGCAGACCAATAACCACTACTAATTTTTTGATCTTCAGACTCTTTGGCTAGCATTATATTATTAATGGTTACAAAATTTAGTCCAATTCTTAATTTAATTTTTATTAAACTTACAATTCGCAAAATTTTCGCTCGCAAAATACCAAATATTTTGTGCGGTGGGACTGCGCAATATTTTTAGAAATTCTTCTTTGCGACACTTTTTCAACTTCACTTTCAACTTTTTGCAATAATATGCAAAGCGAAGATGCAGCGAACGGCAATTGCATTAAAAAAAATGACATTGCTTTTCAATTTGGCTTGATGGTTATTACCCTCACAAGCCATAACACTAGCCTCAACAGTTGAAAAACCAATTAAATTTTCAAATAGTATATTTAATTTTTATCCAGCGAAGAAGCAACATTGCGAAAAATTAAAGCACAATTTTAAGTTTTCCAGCTATCTATCATTAAATTCGCAAGTGATGAAAATGAACGCATTCAGTTTTTGTGCATTCAGTGATCGTGCTGGGGTATTGTTGTTCAATTAAACACATTAATGCACTGTTTACATCATACTGCTTTGGGTATATATTTCATTTTTAAGAACAAAAAGTAAAAAAAAGTTAGTTTTTTTTCAATTCGTTGAAAAAATTACCAAATGGAATAAATAATGACCATGTGACCAAGTGAAAATATTATGACCAGATTTGGTCATAAATGACCAAACTGGCAACCGTGCTTGCATCGTGTGTGTGTGTTTCTTTCATTCTTTGCTCATCTAACCATCAGAACAGTCGTATTTTGTAATCGCGGTGAACTATAATTAATCTTTATCTTTATAAAAAAAAAAAACTAAAAATTTAAAACTTGTAAACTAAAAAGGAAATTATAAAAGCAAAGTTGAAATTAAATTATATTTTGAAAAAAAACAATACAAGAAAGAAATCAAAAATGTACGTGTCGTGTCCATTTATATATATGAGGATTTATTGAAAGTTAAATCATTGGTCACTTTTCAATGGACTGAATTCAAATTCAGAAAAATCTCAAACAATTCTTTAGTAAGCACTACAATACGGATCAACAACCGCCTGAACGAATTAGTGACTTTTTTTGCTATTTTCTTTTTGGCAACACTTGTTTTGACAGCTCACGCACGTTTCGTGTATTGTGTCACTGTCAAATATCTTCAATTTGGTCTATAATTTTACCATGAATTGTCTTACAAATGACCGACTCTTGCAAATCATTGTTTTTTATTATTAAAATGCGTGCTCTGTTAAGAAAGTTCATCGCGCGCTTCTTCCATTTTATGGTCAGTTTAATCGACTTACGGAGGTGGCTATTGTGACCGAATTTCACACCAAATTTACATGGTTGGACATTAAACCACCAACACGCTTACGTAGAGTGCAAACTGAGGACAATATCGCAGCTGTATCGGCCAGTGTTATAGTGATGACCGTGAATTATTGATTCGGCGCCGGCGCCGTTTGCAGCAGTTGGGCCTCTGTTACTCCACCACATGGAAAATTTTGCGGAAGGATTAAGTTGTGAAGCCTTGCAAAATACAGCTGGTGCAAGAATTGAAGCCGAACGACCTAGTGCAACGCCGAATTTTCGGTGAATGGGCTCTTGAAAATTTGCCGAAGATCCACTTTTTTATGGAAAAATTGTGGCGCGATGGATGTGTGCTCGCCTGTCAACCTCATGATCACAGGTTCGATTCCTGCCGTCGTCTATGTCGCTTTAATTCCATTAAAAACCTTCTAAATCATGAATGAACAATATAAACAGAATTGGTCCTTGCCTTGACTGCCTTGCGGACACTATTGTAAATAAAACATTTCTCGTGATACTTTTTCACCAACTTTAACATTTTGTTGGCTACTTTTGAAGCCAGCGTAGAAGATTTGAGTGGAATCCTAAACTATTAATCTTACTTATCAAAATTTTATGTTGAGCTCTGTCAAGCCGATCTATTGATATTTTGGTTCCTACTTTCTCATAAATACAACCCTTAATAATATCTTCCAACACATCTAGTACTAATTTGAGTTTTGAACATTGGACTGATAAGTGATACTCGTAACATTTTCGTTACCTGATGACTGATTATTGTAAATCATGCTAGACCGGGATACCGAATGATTTCCTTTCAGAATTAAGAAAATCCCAAAAAGCCCTAGCCCTAGAATTGCATTGAATTGAATTGAATACTATATTAGTTGACATCTAGATTTTACGTTTATCAATTCTTAGCATTTCCGTGGCGTTCAAACTATGGATAATCAAAAATAAATTAAAACAAATTGTAGATATCGAGATTAGCACCTCCAAACTTCAACCTTCAGTGGATGATTGATAAGTAACCTGCAAGAAATTGAACTCGCTTGTTGACCTTCCATTACGAAACACACTAAAACCCATATTAAAAAGTCGTTTCATTAGATCGACGGACGCTCCTACTCTGCTAACGTTCATCCAGACTAAAGGATCTTGCATCTGTGAAGACTATATCCTCAAATCGGAAGTTCGGTCTCCCTTGCCTCCCCGGGTTATATTTCGAAGATTCTCTTCTCTGGAGTATTAATATTAAAAACAAATATTTGAAATAGTGTTTTAATGAAAGGTTGATTAATTTACAGAACTTTGAAGTTAAAATAACAGTTGCTATAATCGAAAACATCAAAACTCTGTAAAACTTCTTTTCTATTTTAAGCACACCAGTTTTCATAAAATTCCAACAAGCTTCGTTAAAATTTGCAATAAGCTTCGCTAAAATTTTGTTAAATACTTTAGCAAAGCTCTTACCTGTTAAAAGATAAGCTTCTGGAGCGTACTGCTTGGTATATGATACAATATATCTTACCGAACTTTTATAGAGAATAAAAAGCTAATTTGATAAGCTCTTCATCGGAAGTTTAATTCTACAATTGGAATACTACACAAGTTAAGAACTAACCCGATCAATACTCCTTTCAACAATCGACCTAGAAATGCTTACTTCCAAATTATTTCTACCAATAAAGAAAAGGATTTTTTTCTCGTTCAGCTTAAGACTTTCTCGTGAATAAACTTCAAAAAAAAGTATTTCATGACATCCAAACCATAATAATATTAATTTAAAATAACACAAAACATCCCAAGGCCTTGTCCAGCAAAGCACTTTCAATTTACCAATAACTTAACCACCACTAAACCCGGCCAAGCCGCGCACCGTTTCCGTCATAGAGGAGGGAACATTTGTCAGGATAAATGCCTCGATAAAAGCGCATATTACCACTAGACTTCCTCCTTTATATGTAATATGAAAATTTCATTCCTCCTCTTGCCATGTGCCCCATCACACACAATCAAATGCAACAAAGGGAATTCCAATCCCTCCGCCTCCTAAAAAAGACTTGACCAAGTTCTGGAATGACCAACAACTATCTATACGTACATTTATACAAAGTCCAGGCTTTTGTGTAACCAAAGCTATTCTCATTGGGACAACAGTTATTGCGGCCAAATGTACACAGACAGCGTCAAGTGGTCACAGTCATTGATGTTCTACATGAGTAAGTATATTGAGTTCAAAAGGAAAAGAAAAAGAGAATATCACAAAAAACGTTATTCGCTGCAGGTGAATTAAATTGACTCCTAATTGAAAGGAATATTGGAGTTTGGGTCCTCGAAGAAAAGGCTCTCTGGTTACATTGACCCTTCCAGATCCACCATTGTCGTCATCCGTACGTCGTCGTCGGTCCGTTCTTCGGCCCCCAGAGAACATGGAGCCGCAAGTTGTTTGCACATGAAAAATATCAATCGGTCTTATAGCTTGAGGGTCAATAAGTATGTAGATATGTATATAGGGCAACACAACACAAATCTCATTTCGAATCAAAGGACCTCAAGTGCTACTGTGTATTGCAGATTTCATGGTTGGAAGCGCAAAAGTGGCTTTACTTTTGCTTTAAAATAAATTCATCGTGTAATTCCGATCGATTTTCGTAGTAAGTTCACTTTGAGACCGAACAGCAAAATAAAGCTAAAGGCTAAGAAGTTTTTTTTTGTGTGCAAATAAAGTGATTGAATGGCTTGTAATAATGTGTTCACTCATACAAAGTGAAATCTTTTATTTTTTAACTAACAAAACCATGTTGGATGTTGTTACTCGTGTGATAATAGATATACTCGTATTGCAAATGGTGGTCGAAAGGGAACGAATTTTGCGGGATTTATTATAGGGACTAAGGGGGTAGAGTAGAAAAGATAACTAGGATCATTTTTTGATAGCTAAAAATTATCAAAACTAACAGGCTAGGGAGTTGGTTAGAAGGATCTAAGCGCTATGATCATGGATTTTTTTTTATCGACGAATTAAAGAAACATTTCCATTAAATTTGTGTGTTTTGCTAAAATTTTTAGAACCCCTGCTGACCTGTTGGACAACTAAGGACATCTATCCACATTCCATCAGTCCTTAGATAACCTACTGTGCGGTTGATTTAATACTGTTGGCTCAATACAAGCTATTTTGTCAAAACTAAGAAATTAATAATAGTGAGGATGCAGTCTTAAGCTAGAAACACTTATTTCAAAGTCGAAAAACAAATACTCGAACTAACCCTTTCCAAATATTCAGTGGTTAGAAGAGACTAGAAGTTCGTAGACGAAGGTAAAAGGTATTAAGTAACCCTTTCCAAATATTCAGTGGTTAGAAGAGACTAGAAGTTCGTAGACGAAGGTAAAAGGTATTAAGTAATCGCGGATACATTACATTACTTCGTTCTGATAACTACGAGTATTTATAAGGATCAAAGTTTCGTTCCAAGACAGAAATTATATTGCAAATAGTTGAAATCAATTTTTAGAATCCGGTAACTACACATGCGTATTTGAGGAAAATGCGAACAAAGGTTATGTATCAACGAAGGAACACAAAATGCTTGGAGAATTCGTTTCACGAAGTCAAGTTTTGAATTGACTTTAAGATCTATAAGGTCTCAGTATTTGGTTCACCTTGCGTTATAGCAACTTAGTTCTCTTCATAACCTAGAAGAAATAAATTGTGGCAGAAAAACTTGAAATCCAAATCTAATAACGACCATCAAGTTTTCTCAAGTTTCACAACTGAATTTTCTAAGCTTTGCGAACCACTCTACAAAGATTACATTCGAATCGAATAAAACCACATTTACAACTCCGAACATTTACAAGACAAAATCGAAAATCTTAAAGATAATTTCTCTACAGGACCGGATGGAATACCGGTTATCGTCCAAAAAAAGCATAAATGCCTTTATCCAGCCTTTGACTGACCTATTTACTTCAACTCGGCGAATTTTGTGTCAGGACTTGGGCCTATACCAGAAGAGTTTCGAAGATGACCTCAATTTTGGCCGAAAAGTCATCTGTGACGAGGTGCATTTTTGGATAAATGGCTGTGTTAACAAGCAAAACTGCTGACACCGAACTTAATACATGAGGCTCACGAGGTGACATTCCTCCCTTAAATGTTACCTTTTGGTGTGGATTTTAGGCTGCGGCCTTATTCGTTCATACCTATTCAAAAACGACGGTGGTGAGACGACACGTTGGCAAGCGCAACAGAATGATGATGACCGATTTCTTATGTCCAAAATTGAAGCATATATGAACCTACATAATATGTGGTTCCAGCAAAATGACACTACGTGCCACACAACGGGCCCCACGATCAACATTCTGCATGAACGGTTTGAGGGTAAGGTTAGACTTTATTTTTGGAGTATCCTGCAGAAACGGGTCTATGCCAATAAAACACAATCAACTGATGCCCTTAAGATGAACATAAGATAGGCCATCGCTCAAATTCGCATTTATGCGGAAGAAAATTTAACCCCTCGGATCCATACCGCCGCGCCGTAAGAAGCCAAGGCTGGCTTTTGAATATTAATCTTTCAATTAAAGTGACTTAACTTTAAGACTTCACACACAGCTTGATTCATTGCAATTCACATCTAGCCTTATTAAAAATCCCTTTACTTATAAATAGCTCTTTCTTTCCATTAAACAAAACAATTGCCTCTTCCGTATCTACAACATGATTTCGTAGCGCATAGATCAGCAACTACCAACATAGTAGAATTTTTTTCCCCTTATTCTTTAAAATTCCTGCGGAAAAATGTAAAAAAGTGACAATAAAAAAAGTAAATGTATTAAAATACAAAAGAAATGTGTTCATCCAAAAAATAAGACCTGCATCGTGCCTGATCGGGAAACTATTGACTGCTCAGAACTTGGTCTGGGCCAGTAGCGCAACAATCAGTCACGGTGAAGTGCTTGTTTTACCTCCTCGTGGTGGTCCCCGGGCAATTATTTGCATATCCCAATATAGGCCTAGCTTTCTACGATAGATTACGGAGGTTAGCATTCTTCGTAACTGAAACAATTACCCGCTAACTAAACCGACACTACGCCTCGGATAAGGAACGATAACACGTTGACGACTTTTGGCTATTGTACCCGGACAAAGATTGGTTTCTGGAATGTGAAGACGCTTCTCGATAACGGAAGTGAAGGTCCTCAAAATGCCAGATTCCTCCAATTAGAGAGTGAGTTCATGCGGTATAAGATGGACATCTTAGGGATCAGTGAAGTTAGATGGCTGGGCTCGGGGATATATAAGTATCCAACCCGTAACACTGTACTAATCTACTCCGGAAAGGCACCTGGAAGTAACCGTGAATCTGGCGTTGGATTGCTGCTTTCTAAAACAGCTCTCAAGAGCTTAATTTCCTGGGAGCCGTTAGATGATAGGATCATAAAAGCTAGATTCCGGACTAGAGTACGCCGCGTCACCATCATACAGTGTTACGCCCCCACGGAGCTTTCCTCTGTCGAGGAGAAGGATGCCTTTTATAACCGTTATAACCGACTGAGTGCTGCCTATGATAGTACACCACGTGGAGACATCATAATGGTAATGGGAGACTTGAATGCCAAGGTTGGCAATGACAATGATGGGCTCAGGCATGTTATGGGAAAGCATAGTGTTGGAAACCGGAACGAAAATGGCGAACGTTTTGTCGATTTCTGTAACGCCAACCGCCTTGTTATAGGAGGAACCATGTTTGAACACAAGACGTGCCACAAAATCAATTGGGTGTCGACGGACAGACAAGCAACTTCCAACCAAATTGATCATTTCGCGATCAGTCGGCGATTTAGAAGCAGTCTCCAGGACGTACGAAACAGAAGAGGTGCAGACATGGGAATTGCCCGGGACCACCATCTGATGGTTGCTACCGTAAGATTACGAACAGCTGCAGTTCGGAGATCCCAAGGAAACACCCAAATGCCCAAGTTCAACACCGATAGACTCAAGGATCCCGCAGTCCGCCAACAGCTAGGGGACCATCTTTCACAAGGATTGAGAACATTCAATAGCACGGAACCCACCTCCATCGAAAACCATTGATGTGCTGTGAAAAATGTTCTCATATCAGGTGCTGAAAGTATAGTCGGTCGGTCGCAAGGAAGAAATATTGCCTGGCTTTCCGAAGAAACTTGGGCCAGGATCGAAGAAAGAAAACAGCTCAAAGCTCGCATTGCAGCAACGTAAGCAGCAGGCAGAATCGAGCTAGAGTCTGCGTACCGCATGAAGATGAGAGAAGTTCACCGTAGCGTGCGACGTGACAAGCGTAACTATATCAACGCATTGGCAACAGAAGCAGAAGAGGCCGCAAGTAGGTGCGACAGTAGGGCCGTCTACAGAACTACCAAAGAGCTAACTGGTGTCCAAAGATCTAAACAACACCTAGTAAAGAGCATAGACGGATCACTGCTAGTTTCGGATGAGGACCAGATCAAAAGGTGGAAGGAACACTTTTCTGCGGTTTTAACACTAGAATGCCCGATGGAGTCAAAATGACTACTTTTCATTTTCAAATGTAGAATACTTATGGTACAGTCCACCTAAGGTTTATTCTTTGGATGGGAATTATTAATTTATTGAAAGGAAGGTCTATGTTAAATATTAATATTATTTGAGCTTTTTTTCATTGAGAAATTAAAAATATACCTACAATGCCCAAAGGTAGTCAAAAAGACTACCCAGTATTTTTTTAGTAGATTAGGAGAGAATCAATGCATTTTCGGTATAATAATGATTTTCTATTTTGTTCTCTTTGTCTCTCTTGAATTTCAATCTCAAATTTTTGTTCGTTAATAACATTACAATTGTTTTATTTTGGATTTGTAGATTTTTGAAAACAATTTTTGCCCTTGCCAGATGGAGGTCCCCCCTATCTTCAATTTTATAAAGATAATGTATCTATATATTATAGCCCTGATGGAACTATTCGGGTAGAACCTACCAGGGACCAAAAGATTCAAGGTAGAACACCTGCTCAAAATATATTGTGGCCATCAGCTTACTCAAGAAGGGACATAGAAAATGTGAGTCCTGCAAGTGCTTGGCATTTGCTTATATGCAATAGTATGCTTTTCAACACATTGTGAAATCTACAAATGTACCGAGAAAGAAACAAAAAGGCAGAATGGTACAAACAGCTTCCATCTTACTGTCGATGAACTGAAAACGTTACAGTTACAGGTAACAATTATCTTCCCCTACATCCTCTTTCTGCAATGGCTCGAAATCTTTTTTGAGAAATATTTCGTTTTCTACACTTTGATGACAAAAAATGCCGATCTAACATATAAAATATGATAAGTTTGCACTATTTTCGCCAGATAAAAACAGATAACAGATAAATTTAGGCAGAAGTATTGGTGTATAAGGAGACTAAATTTGAAGTGAATAGCTTTCCATTCACAGAAAATGAGGAAACATGTATTTCTGGGAAGTTATCAGATCACGTTCACGTTGTGTTGAAGTTAAAAATACTACAACTGACAATTATTCAACTTTTTGAATCTAGCAAAAGCTTTGAAGGAGAAGAAGACGAGTATATCTGCTTGGCACTGTAAACAAAGTTCGGTGAAAGTTACCTGCTGAACAAGACGAAGTCAGCTCTTTACTTCATCTTTTTACCATTCAGATGGGATTCTTCTCGCTCGATACTAAGGTAAGCCCAAGAAGTGTATGTTGGTCAACGGTCATGGGCACAATGCAAACCAGCGATACGACGGATAATAGCATCAAAAAATTCCACAACCAATAATAGACTATAATCAAACAAAATATAGAGCACATATTGCTCACCAAATGGCCAAAAAGTATATAACGCGAATATCAACTAAAAGACCGCCCATCCAATCTTTTCAGAACACGTTGGATCTGGCCATTATCAACGCTTCGATTTTGTATAAGCATGTCACCTGAAAAACTTTAGAACTTCTCCAGTTCTTACTGGATTTAGCCTTGGTATAACGGCAAAATTAAATATAACAGCCACCCCATCTGGCAGGAGTTTTGTTTTTCTGATGTCAGAAATAAATACAAAAATTAGAAAAGTTCATGTATTTGGTCCAATTACAAGAAAAATTAATTTCAATACAAAGGTTATAATACAAAGTAGTCAAAATGACTACCTCGGGCATTCTAGGTATGTTGAAACACTGGTAGTTCTAGTGTTAAATTGCGGTTTTACCAGCGAAGTCAACCTAACACCCAATCAGCCGTCCGTAGTAACAAATTCCCGAATATGCACTGTACCCCCCAGTAGAGAAGAAATCTTAACCGCAATCAGAGCACTGAAGAACAACAAAGCGGTTGGACTTGACGGTATTCCCGCAGACCTCTTACGAGCAGCGCCAACAACATCGTCTGAGCTCCTGCACCCACCCATAGAAAGAGCTTGGGAAACAGAAAGTTTTCCTGAGGAGTTGAAAAAGGGTATGATTGTCAAGCTTCCAAAGAAAGGAGACCTTACGCAGTGCGAAAACTGGAGGGGAATCTGCGTGCTGCCTGCTGTAGCGAAGGTTATAGCAAAAATCGTCCTAGGTCGAATAAAAGACCACCTAGAAGACACGCTTGACGCCGAACAAGCAGGTTTCCGCACTAGATCTTCCTGCGTGGATCACATCAACACCTTGCGGATCATCATCGAACAGTGCGTTGAATATCGATCACCACTTCACCTGCTGTTCATCGATTTCGAAAAGGCGTTTGACAGTGTCAATAGAGAATTTATTTGGCTTGCCTTGCGCAGGAGGGGCATTCCGGATAAATTGATCGCTATAATCAAGGCTACATATGAAGGATCCAAATGTCACGTTCTGCATAAAGGAAGGTTGTCAGAGGAGTTTGAAATCCAAAGTGGCGTTAGACAAGGTTGTATACTGTCACCAATACTGTTCCTGTTGGTAATAAGTGATGTGCTGCATGCAGCCTTGTCGACTTTAAATGGAGGAATTCAGTGGAATCTGCTATCACACCTGAAACATCTAGACTACGCGGATGACGTGTGCTTACTCTCTCATAGGATCATGGATCTACATCAAATGACAACAAGGGTGGAGAGAGAAGCCGAAACCGTCGGGCTTAAGATCAATACGGCAAAAACTAAAAGGATCAGACTTGGAACTTCCTCATCTACTCAAATAGATATTTCTGGACAACCAGTAGAGACGGTAGAGAGTTTTCAATACCTTGGGAGTATTGTCTCTACTGATGGCGGGACCGAACTAGACATAACCAGCCGAATCGGGAAAGCAAAGGCTGCGTTCGAAATGCTGTCCAAATAATGGAGAAACAACTCTTTAAGCCTAAAGACCCAGCTACGACTGTTCCGCTCCAATGTAGAATCGGTGCTTCTTTATGGATGCAGTACATGGAAAGTAACACTCACTGTCACAAGAAAGCTTCAAACGTTCGTAAATAGATGTCTGCGAAACATCTTGCGGATTTTCTGGCCTAACCGTATCTCCAATGATGAACTTCATGCGAGGCTAGGTCAAGAACCCATCAACTCTATAATACGAAAACGTAAGTGGCAGTGGATTGGACATACGCTTCGAAAAGGCCACGAGTGTATTGCGAGTCAAGCGATGCAATGGAACCCTCTCACGCAGCGAGGCAGAGGAGTGGGCCGACCCAGAAGTACTTGGCGAAGAACGGTCGAAGAGGAATCAGCACAACTGGGGAAGAGTTGGGGAGAGCTGAGGTAAATCTCCAGAAACCGTACACGATTGCGCGTAGGAGTAGTGGAGGCCATATGCCCCGCAAGGGGCAAAAGTGAGATAATTATATAAAATTGCAATATCACTGAATATAACATGCGAAGCAAGTGTTCAGTTTGAAAAAGAAATGCTACGAGTAGTAAACAGCTTTGTAGTACAAAATTCTTTCAAGGAATCTGATCAGAAGTGGTTTAACAGCGATCTAAAAATACAAAAATTAAACAAAATCAGAAGTCATATGAAATTTGTGTTGACAAGAAATGTTGCAGATTGGAATGTGTACAAACAAATTCGTAATGAATATAAAAGAAATATTAGAACTGCCGAAACTAATTATGTTAAAAATAAACTTTTGTGTGCAAGTAACCAAAAAGCAGTGTGGAAATCACTAAAATCATTAGTATTAGGTGAATCAAAAAACGAAATAAATTGTATTGACTTTAATGGTATAAAAATAACAATAAATAAAGAGATAGCAAATAAATTTAATGTATTCTTTATAAACAGTGTAAAAGAGATAAATCTAGAAATCCCCAGTGTCCCGTGGAAAAATATGGTGGCCAATAAAGACAGTGTTTTTGAATTTAAAACTATAGAATCAATTGAACATCTTTTGAAAGTGGTACAAATGATGCCAAACAAAAACGATTTTAATTTAATGAATAAAGAGATGTTAATAGACGGTTTTTCAATTATTGATCCAGCTCTCTTAAACATCATAAACTTTTCATTAGTGACTGGAAAATTTCCAACTACATGGAAAACTTCGGTTATATCGCCAGTTCAAAAAATACAAAATACGATAAAATGTGAACATTTTCGATCCCGTTGTATGAGAAGGTGGTTCTTGAAAAGGTGGTGCAAATTCAGTTCGAAGAATATATAGAGAACAATGAAATTCTATTAGAAGAACAATTCGGTTTAAGAAGAAAACATTCATGTGAATCAGCATTAAACAACATAACTGCAGACTGGAAGGAAAAATTCATTCAAAGAAGAAAATTGCAGCGGTATTTATAGACTTAAGAAGAGCATTTGAAACCTTAGATACAATTAAATTGTTAAAAAAACTGTATGGTTATGGTGTAAGAGAACAAATAGTAAAGATAAATGGTATTTATTCTGATCCAATAAATTCAGAATTAGGAGTGCCACAAGGCTCAATTCTGGGAACACTATTGTTTATTCTGTATATAAATGATATAAAAAATGTTTTAAAATATTGTAAATTGAAGATGTTTGCAGATGATGGTCTTTTTTATGTAGAAGATAATGACTATAATGGCTGTGTCAGAAAATTAATTTTAGATTTAAGTATGTAGTGTAAAAAATTACTTAAATATGAATAAGCTAAAACTAAACACAGAGAAAACTAAAATAATGTTATTACCTGAAAACAAAATTATTGCGAAAATAGATGAATTTGAATGTGTTCAAGAAACCAAATATCTGGGTGTTATTGTAGATATCAATTTAAATTTTAAGAAACATTTTGAAATGGTTACAAGAAAGATTGCTAAAAAAAATCGTTTTTTTTTCGAAGAATTAGAAAAAAACTTTGTATGAATATGGCAATTAAGGTATATAATTCCATTATACAACCCCATTTTGAATATTGCCCGACAATATTACTATTGAGAACAAATATAATGATAAGTAGATTACAATTTCTACAAAACAAAGGAATGAGAACAATATTATATTGCAGTAGATATACATCTAAAATACATATGTTAAATGCTTTAAAATGGCTATCAGAAAACCAAAAAAATCATTTTTAATGTACTTACATTTTTTTTAAAAATTAAGAACAATTTGTTGCCAAATTACCTAAAAAGAAGACTTGTCACAAGAAATGAAAAATATAGATATAATTTAAGAAATAACAATGAATTTCATTTGCAATTGCTTAGAAATAATAAAACACAAAATATGCTTTTTTATAAAGGCTTACAAATCTATAATAAGCTTCCTAATAGTACAAAAACTGAAAATAATTTAAGAAATTTCAAAAACTCCATTGTAAATTTTATAAAACCAATTATTAATGTAAAATATTGTATTTTTGTTTTCAATGGCGAATTATTGCTAAATAAAATTTTCAAATTAAATCAAATCAAATACTATGATTGATAAGGATGAAGTCGATGCCATTGCTTCGGACCTTAGCAAAGTTTTCGACAAAATATCACATGAAATCATTGGCTTTAAATTAAACTCCAGGGGTTTCCTTACACTATTCATCTTATGGTTGAAACATGTCTTTCGTTTTCGATCATCTCTTTCCCAGCCTTTTGATGTGCCTTCACATGTACCACAAGGCAGCCATTTTGGTCCAATAATGTTCATCTTAGTTATCAACTGATTCTTTGTACTTTACAACAAAATCTAGACAAATTTTCCCTATCGTGCAAAATATACCCCTTAAGTTCAATGTTTATAAACGTCACAGCTTTATGTCACGCCTTCCTCCTCCTTCTAGAAACTACCATATTGCAATTCCTCTCTTCTTTTAGGAGTTATTTGTGATATGGAGCTCGACTTTCGAAGCCACAGTGCCATTATTATTAATAAGGCTAATACGACAGTTGGCTTCATTAAACGCTAGCAGTTTTCTGATCAATACAATACTAAGTCTCTTTTCATTTCATTTGTCCGACCCATTCGTGAAAATGCGGTTTGATCACCATATCAAATTACCCAAATCAACAGGATCTAAGCCGTCCAGTGTAGATTCTTTCGTTTTGCCCTGCGCAATCTTCTGATCGCCTACAGCTGATTGTCCTTCAGTCTCTTGAAAAATGACGAGAGATTGCAGATGTGCTTTTACAGATTTTATCTGTTGAAAGAAAGGTGAAAAAACTCCTTAGACTTTTGATAAATGAATTAAATTTGTTAAAAAGTGAGAACTTCACAGTTAAAAGAGATTTTTAAAAGTATATACTATGCACCGTGTTATTGCTTATTGAAAGACATCTATTTCTATTGGTTAGATAACTGTGAAGAAGACAAGAAGAGTTTTTAACTCCTGAAACCAATATGATGCTAAAGGGTTTTTCAACAATGTGGAATGGTGTTGAAATGGAATAAAACAACCTGTATTGAGGAAATCCTCATCATTTGCAGATGTTTTCAAACGATATTACGCTCCAATTTTATCCAATAAGCGACAGTAAATTTGACAGATATATCTTAAACAATATGGCCGCAATCACATGTCCAAGTTTGGAAATTCCTTTTGGAAAGTCTCTTTAATTTTGTTTGCCCATTGTTCCACGACCATTTCCCACTTTCTGACTGACTTTAATTTGTGGATTACCAACCGACTGGCCCTGAATTGTCATCGCATTTCCTGCGATTCATCGTATGTAGCCGAACTTCGTTAACTTCATACAAATAAGTATACCTATTATACAATTTGAAAAAAAAGTCCTTAAGACCCACTTTACTACTTCTACTATGTAGTCACCATTGGTAAAAGATTAATCCTCTGTCGCTTATTGCCTGAATTTCACTTGGAGGGGAATTTTTACTAAGCCAGCTGAGTTTGAGATTTTCCCACTTAATATTTTAAAACCGTAAACTCGACTTTTTCAATATTTTCAATATTTGACCTTGACGGCTCATAGAAAGTCGAAGTCTATTTACTTAAATGAAGGGGACCCACAATTTTCTGCCGAGTCCGAACGGCTGATCCAATACAAGAGATACTCTTCGAGAATTTTTCAATTCCTTGCAACAGTTTGTAGACCATAAAAACCTTTTTTGCAGCGGTTGGGAATCGAACCCAAGAACCTCTGAATGACAGTCCAACGCACTATCGATTATACCAAGGAGTACTACTAAGATATTCATTCTTAATTTGGCTTAAACCTCTCAACCAAATATTTGATTACAGCTAAATCCAAATATTCTTGTATGACCATCGTCAACTGGAAAGTAAACATGCCGATAGTGGCTAATTTTTCTACGAAGAAACTTATTTCGCAATCCGTATAGTTTTGCACTCTGATTGTGATCATAATAGAAGAAGATTTCGCCAAAAGATGATCTATCCCAGGAAATTAAAATGAGTAGAACAATAACTGAAAAATTAGTTATTATATAATCCGAATCCCCCAAGCCACCAACAAGCTAAGAATCAATCTGCCAAACTTTTCGATTTTTTTTAATTTAATTAGGGTCTGTATTGTAAACACAACACAACTTATCTCTGCAACAGTTTCAATTGTCGACTTTCCTACAAGAAAAGTACATTTCTGGTGATACTATCGGACACAAACTTTGAAATTATGACTTACATTTTTTGGAAATTCAATCAACAACTTAAGAATTCAAGAACTTTTTTTTTGAAAAGTAGATAAGCATTTACTTCGAAATGGGATATTCTTATATCAGAAGAAAAAACATTTCATTCAAAGTAACCAGCTCCCTTTTTTCATTTATGAAAAATTTCAAATGAAAATAATTTTAAGTTTATCAACTTTTCGAAGGTTATTCCATAATGTAGGTACAAATAGTTGGATACAGAAACTTTCATGTAAATTCACAAAGGTATCGACCTTCGAGGTATGATTTTTTTAATGAGCAAGAAAGCTTATTTAAACACAAGAAAAAATAATTTAGCTACTTTTATGCATCATCGTGGTTAAAAGATACATTTTTTTAAAAGTATACTATACAAATTATTCAGCTATCTGAAATAAAATTTATGGAAACTCAAAGTTGTTAGAAGAGAGAACTTCATATCAGAAGCATATCCCACATAGGAATAAAACTAGAGCATCATTTTTCATGAAAACTTGGCCGTAGCCATAGGTGGGGGCTGGGATTTAATTGGAGTCTAAGACTCCATAATATAATGCCGCGCATAATGCAGATGAATATTCAATGAAAATCCTAACGTAAATGTTTTATTATTCTCGTTTTCCAAAGAAAAACATCCCACTAGGATAGTTTGGCAATACGAGAAAGCCAACTGAGACGGCCTTAATAACTCTTCTTTTCGAATCTTTAACTGGTCACTATGTTCACTCAATAAAGACGCTGATGCCAGTGCCGTATGATCGCAGAAGTGCGACTTGGATGCGTAGTTTTATTTCTAATAGAATTAAGAGTATAAATCCTGAGGAAAAGTCTTGGTTTGATACAAGCTTTAACGAAGTTATCAGGTTGAGAGAAGTGGGTTTCTGCTCTAACAAAGCCAAACCAACTGAGCAAAATCGAAGAAAATATAAACAAGTCAGAAACCATTGCAACGCGCTATTTATAAAAGAACCAAATTCCATATGATCAGAAATTAAGGTAAAAAATCCTGGAATGACCCAAACGCAGTTCAAATTTCTGGTCATTTGTCAAGAGCGTAAAAAAATCATTGTCATCTTCGGTTCCAACGCTTCAGATGGGGCAAGTGCACTCGCAGCTACTTTTGCTGCTAGCTCTAAGTTGCCAGACAGCAACATTGGGTAGTATGCATAAAAGACAGTAAATGCTTTTACTGAAGATTTTCTAAGTAAATACTAATTTTGGTATGCATAAAAATGGAGTAAATACTAAATAATAAGTATTTACATACTTTTTTCGAATGCATAAAAACTTGAAAATTCCATAGCATCTACTTTTGCTTGCTTTTGGTATTTACTAAAAGACTTTAGCCACAGATCAAGTTTAAGCGCGAAAGGTCGTAAAAAATTGAAGTTTGTAAAAGAAAAATTTATATTCTAAAAACAATGACAGATTTTTGTACGTGTTAACTCTACAAAAGTAATATAAAAATCGAAAATCGGGAACTGATTCAAATTTCAAACAACTATATCGCTTTGATCGAGAAAATGTAGAGTGGTTAATATTTCATTGGTCAGTCTAATGACTAATTTGAATCATTATAATTATAATAACTATTATTTGTATTATTTTATTAATTTCA
The DNA here is from genome assembly GCA_963931855.1 of Philhelius festivus. NCBI lineage: Eukaryota > Metazoa > Arthropoda > Insecta > Diptera > Syrphidae > Philhelius > Philhelius festivus. The sequence continues at coordinate 2,012,176 of OZ007556.1, read as the reverse complement.
AAAGTTCTCATACTGAAACCAGGGGCGGTGCTAGTACCCATCATCTCGAAAATATGCGGATGTTTTTGCGGTACGTTGAAGATCCTGGATTTCAAACTGGTGTTGGTGAAGATATAGGCGTGCACCAGAGTACGTCTCTCGAACAATCAACTATGTTGCAAAACTCATAAAAGATAAGGCATCAAATTGGATAAAATTTCCATCGAACTATGAGGAACAACTAAAAGCGAAACAAGAATGGAGTGGCACATATCGTTTCCCAACATGCATTCGAGCCTTAGACTGTACTCATGAAGAAATTTTGAAACCCCATTCCCATCCAGAAGAATACATAAATTAAAAAGGTTATGCTTCTATAAATTTTCAAGCAACGTGCAATGCGGTGAAATATTTTACAAGCGTTGATTGCCCGTGGCCAGAGTCAGTGCCAGATTCCAGAATTTGGAGAAATAGCGCTGTGGAATCAATTACGCGAAATTCAACAGACGTTGTTTTGCTTGGAGATGAGGGCTATGGAATTACACCGTGGCTTATAACCCCTTTTAAAAATGAAAAGATGAATCAGGAAAAAGCATTTAATAAACTCCACTCTAAGAAGAGAGTTTTAATAGAAAGATGTTTTGGCAGTTAAAAAGAAGATATCTGATTCTTCAAAACTCCGTAAGGCTAAATTTGATAAATGTTCCGAAATTAATTGTAGTCTGCGTTGTCTTGCATAAAGTTGCAAAATATTTAAAGGACGACGTAGATTTTCAACCATTTGAAGAAACGGAAAATAATACACCTATTCGTGAAAGCGAACAATTATCGAACAACTCTCTTGAAACTCGAAGATTAGGCCAAATGAAAAGAATCGAATTTGCTGAAATGATATACTATAATCATTTTAATTTGTAGAATTTTTATATTTATTACTCAAATTATTTGCTTTATTTTGTACATAAATTAAACAAAAAATAAATTGTCAAAAATAATTTTTTTTCCCACGTAGGTATACATAAATTCGAAAAATGTGTTTTTTTACAAATCAAAAAAGGTTGATCCACTATCTGTTATGATGCTGATGGAGCTATGGGAAGTATACTCGAAAGTTCTTATTGGTTTTTCATTCATGCTATGTTTTCTGTTTTCCATTTCGTCTTCCTGCATGCGTATCAGTTTTAACAGTTCCAGCAGAACTAAGCGCTGGAGCTCACCATTTGTTAGGTTTTTCGTTTCATCGGCTTCGTTCAACTTTCTTTTTTTTTAGCTGTGGGAGCTCCTCCCGCTTCTTCTGCAGATGGTGCGTTAGACGCATCTTCTGCGGCCCGCCCTTGGTTGGCATCATCATCTGCTCCAACAGATAAGCCACCTTTATAAAACGAATATTAACTAAAAGTCATGTATAATTATGATTTTAAAACTTACCAGGAATACAATTTAATGTTGGATTTTCATCGGCATTAAGTTAAGAATGTCAAGGAAAACCTTCTCCCATTCTTTCAGTTTAATGGGCTTATTTCCCGTTTTCTTTAAATCCTTTTTGATGTTAAACATCAGTCTTGAAATTATTATTTTTTTGTATTTGGACTGCATTAAGTTAAACACTCTTTTAATTGATGGTTGCTGATAGCATTTGCTGATAGATAGATTGATAGAAAAATTTGTATGCCCTTTAGTTGCCATTACTTTGCTTTCCACTTGAAGAAACGAATTAAGAATGACTTAAAACCTCAAGGTGATGGATGTTTACAATAAAAACGAAGTATTTACTATGTTTCTGGATGAATTTTAAGTATTAACTATAATGAATTCAGTAATTACTTAAGTAAAAACTTTTTTTATGCATACGAAACAAAGTAGATACTGAAAATCGGAGCTTCTACTTAAATTTTAGTATTTGCTTAAACTTTTTACTTTAAGTAAGTACTGCAATTTTATGCATACCACCCATTGTCACTTTTGCACTTGAGTACGTAAATCATTCAATAAGACAGGTATATTTTCGCATTCGTGCAGTTGCAAGAACTCTTTGAGAACTTGATATAAGCAAATCCGCTGTTCCCACTCTTCTGAAGAGGAAGAATTCCTCACTGGAAAAACTATTGCACTCTAGAAGATGGAAAACAGCATATCTCCGGGCTGTTCCTAAAAAAGACGACCCTTACACCCTTCTACTCCTACTAACTAATTGCACTTACGTCGCTCAAGAAATATCTCGAAAGCTTTTAAATGACCGGGAATACGGCTTTCGCAGCAATCGTTCCACTCTTGATCTGATAGCATATCTCACCGAAGAGTAGAATAGAGCCTTGCATTGTTTTTGAGAAAGTAAAACTATGGCGCCTGATATTTTTAATGCATTTGATAGAGTTTAGAACCAGGCTTTCTTATCGAAAATGCGTGCGTTTGTACTAATGAATCTCTTATTCCTTGAATTAGAAATTACCTTCTAGATCGTTCGATGCATGTTGTATTGGAGGTTTCAAATCTGATCTTCACAAAATAAATGCTGCTGTTCGCCAGAGCTCTATTTTGTTTCCAACTTTCTTCTTCATTTTATAAATGATCTCTTGCCTGGAACTTCTGAATTGCAACGGTACCGTATGATAAGATCATAAAACTCCGATCTTTGCAACATTGGTAAATGGAGTATTGAAAATCGTGTTTAACGTGGTTGAATTAAAATGTACCGCCATATGAGCAAGTGCTGCCTAAACTTCTCTTTTTTTACTGATAGAGTTCACCCGTGATACCCGCTTCGCTCATGCTTGAGTTTCGAGACGTACAGTGAAGTACATACATTCGTTTTTTAGTCGCACAAAACGACTATGGAATAATTTACCCGGCACTGTTTTGCCTTGTCATTTGGAAACTTTCAAAACCAATTTGCATCGACACATCCGTCCCTCCACCTCCCTCATTTTTCCCTTAAGCTTAAAATTCAAGTTATAAGGTTTGTAAAGGGACTATATCGATTCTCTCACTGTTATAATACCAATAACACCAATCTTAAAATGTTTGTCTTTCCTTGCAATTCCGTGGAACAATACGTTCTCCTCAGGTTACCTCAAGTCTAAGAAATGGGGAGAGATTCCCATTCACGTTTATGTAATGATATCTATTTTGACTAGATAGCTCAAAGAATGCTAGAAACAAGAAAGACTAATCAGAAAATGAAAAAGTTGAACTTTCGTGAAGCCCTCTTTGCTTATAATTTGAACAAGTTTCTTCGTTCTTTCGCTAGGGCACATTTGAATGAATAGCTTCATTTTTAGATGCCCCTCCGAAATAGATTTCGGGCTACGGTCTCTCAAGAAGTCACCCATACAAATACACACACATTTCATGTACTATTTTCGGAGAAACATAGGTAGGTACTTAAATATTTTTTCGCATGAGTTACTGCAAGTTCAACTTTATCCATTATGGCGCTGATATATTCGTGTATCCGCCGAGTAATACGGTAGTATACCTTCATTTTGCATTTACTTATCATTTCGAATTCATCCACTTCCAGTTCACGAGAGAAACCTATAAGAAGCAAATAAAATAGAAAGAAATATAGCAACATAAACCTTGCAAGTTCAACAAAAAGAAAAAGTGAAGCTCATATCCCCATTACCCCTATACAGACATAAGAGATAGAGACAAACAAAAAACTCTACCTTTCATTTAAGCTGAAGATACTGGTAGAAAGGTGGCTTCGTCTTGTATGATGACGATGACTAACCATCACCCAAAGGAGCAATATGAGCAAAGTAGAAGAAACCCAGGAGCAGAAGATCCTTCAAAGAAGCATAGACAACACATTTGTCTCCCTATATTGCCACAACAGGGCAGCAACAGCGCCATCAGAGTGGGTATCGAATGAAAAAGCTTTCCCTACGGCAGCGGTGTAGCGAACTTACGCCAACTTTGGAACTTCTTTGGCTTGGATTGGTGTGTTATTATATCTTGGGAGTGCATACAGCAGAGCTCCGTCCTCCAAGGCAAAGCTATACTCGTACCTTGCTTTCGTTAACCTGGATCCTGATTTTATTTTTTATACTCGCTGGCAATTAGGGGAAAGAAATCTTTTACGTCGTTAGCCACCGCACATCCTTCGACTTCGTCTCGTCTCCTTTCGCCCGGAAACGGACACGAACATATACAAAAAGCCATGCAATGGCCGTGTTAAAAAGTTATGTAGGTACTTACCTATATAAAAGTTTTGTTGGCCCACAAAACACCCACAAACACAAGCACACACATCCATTCAGGACCTGATGTGTTGTTGGTTTGTACATCATTTTTACCGTTGGAACCGACTTAAAGTAACTGAAACATACAACAAACAAAATCTCGGTCGAAAGAAAAAGCAGGCCAAAAGGGATGGATAAGGATATACGGGAAAACAAATCTTATTAAAACTGCTACAATTGTAACGCAGCATACTTATGGGAGGTAAAAACCTTATAAAGTAATTAGGACCATGTTTGCCTCAGAGGCAGTAAATTTTCACAGAGAAACCAACTTTTCCTCTTTCCCTGCAAAAACAGAACACAGAACACGCAGGATGAGTGAGTAATTCTCATCGTTGTAGGTTGTAGTCGATTCGTACGTTCTCGTTCTCGGGGCGTAGTGGCAGACATATACCTGCAAACAACTGCTACAGGTATGTACCTAACGCAGTTACTATCTACCTACACGCCTTGAAGGAAGGAACTTTCCATTGGACTCATTATGTGAATACAGATTTGCCGCGTCTCCTCTGCCCGCAAACTCCACGTGTGCGTTGTCGTTAATTCAATGAAATGAATCCACATGGGTGCAACACCACCCACTCCACTCCCCACTGCCGCACCGAACCCGTCGCCGCGCAAATGTGGAATGCCCAGATTTGTGCATTATCATCTTAAATGCCACTTTGGTGTTCCTTAAACAGTGGTCCATTCTTCCCAGTGTAATTATGCCTTCTAGAGATTTCCATATTCTATATTTTTGGGTTGTATAATTTAATAATATGTAGTTTTAAGAAGTGGTGTCCTGGAAGTGTTGGAAAAATTGTTGTACCTAATTAGGGAGAAATAAATTCTATAGCAATTGTAGTACAAGGACCACATTCTAACATCAAGTATGTCTCAAGGAAACGTAATGATGTCGAACCATAATTTGAAAATTCCAGTCTTAATATAACGTGTTCGTTAAAATTATAATAGTTAACAAGTTGAGAATATGCAGTTTTTGACTACCGAGAAATCACAGAAAATTGAGTAAATGTGAGGGGAAAAAAACAATGTTCCATTTATAGTTTCCCCAAAATTTATAATTTTACAAATGTGCGGTGAGATCAGGGTTGCGAATTTTTGAATTAAAAAATCCTTAAGTCATAAGTCTATAGATGACTTGTGAATTAAAAAAATTTAATTCATAAGATATTTGGTGACTTGTGAATTAAAAAAAATTAATTCACAACCCCCAAATTGACTTATGAATTAAAAAAAATTTAAATCCTAAGCTACTAAGTGACTTGTGAATTAAAAAAAATTTATTTACCACTTACCAAGTGACTTATGAATTAAAAAAAAATTAAGTCATCAGGGAGTAAGTGACTTATGAATTAAAAAAAATTTAAGTCATGAGCAACAAAGTGACTTATGAATTAAAAAAAATTTAATTCACAAGTCAGTTGGTGACTTGTGAATTAAAAAAAATTTAATTCATAAGTTAGTTGGTAGATTGGAAATTTTTAAGCTTGTTTTGACTACATAATTATTTAATTATTAACGAAAGCTTTCAAATCTAGTTTTTAAATCATAAGATTATCACGTTAGCTTATAAATTATCCATTTCATAATTTTTCTAATCAGCATTTATCCATTAACTTATGAATAAATTTTTTTTTAATTCATAAGTCACTAAGTTGGTTTTGAATTAATTTTTTTTAATTCATAAGTCACTTACTTGCTGATGATTTGAATTTTTTTAATTCATAAGTCACTTACTTGCTCATGACTTGAATTTTTTCAATTCCTAAGTCACTTAGTAGGTTGGGAGTTAAAATTTTTTAATTCATAAGTCACTTACTTGCCCATGACTTCAATTTTTTTAATTCATAAGTCACTTAGTAGGTTCTGAATTAATTTTTTTTAATTCATAAGTCACTAAGAAGCTTATGATTTAATTTTTTTTAATTCACAAGTCACCAACTGACTTGTGAATTAAATATTTTTTAATTCATAAGTCAGTTCCTAGCTGCTGAATTATATTTTTTTTAATTCATAAGTCACTCACTAGCTTGTGAATTAAAGCCAAGCTTAAGCTAACAAGTGACTTAAGCTTTTGCAACCCTGGGTGAGATATTTTGAAAATTTTTTTTTTTGGTAAAATTTATTTATTATAAGCTTAAACAAAGTGTTTCTTGAATCTAGGCTTACCTACGAGATGATGGAAATGTGCAGAAGGCTACCGAAAATGACTATGTCTATGGTGATTTAAGAGTAAGTGTTTTTAAACCGGGCTTACTTACGAGAGTGAGTCATTAAGTCCCTGAAAACTAAAACAAATGACATCACCATTTCAAATACATCATTTTTTTGTCAAGAAAAAATCTTTCAAAAGGCAGATCTGTAAAATAGAATTTCGAGGGCTCATTAAACAATATTTTTTACGAAAAAACCATCCCGTAAACAAAAAAAATGGGAAACTTCTGCAGTGGCCAACTCAAATTTTGACGCCGACAGTTCTGATCCCCCAATTGAGTTCACCACTCCAGAAATCGATACAATCAAGGGTTTCATATTGGTCGATCGGCGAGTAGAGGTGAGCGAGGCCACCGGCTTATCACATAGGTCAGTGCAAAAATATTTGGAAATGACAAAGTTTTCAAAAACGCAATCATTTTACAACTTCAAAGAAGCGTTTAGTGATGTTCAAGAAAAATTCCACAGAGTTTTTGCGCCGTTTCGTAACCGTGGATGAAACATTGATTCACCACAACACACCAAAGATCAGGAAATATGCACGAATCAGTGGACTTCCTCTGATGAATCAAAGCCTAAGAAATCCAATTTGGATACTGCCAGCAAATAAAGTCATGGCGACAGTTTGTTGAGATCCACGCGGTGTTATTCACATCGATTACCTTGAAAAGAATGAAAAGATCACCGGCGCATATTACGCAGGCCTATTGAAGCGGCATTTAGTGAAGAAAAAGTCCTTTTCACCAGGGCGGGACAACGCAGCTGCTCATCTTTGAAGCAAACGCTTCATTCGTAATTAGTACTTCGTTAGGAAATGAAGAAAACGACAAATTTTAACTAGCAAGGGTCAGAAATTCAAGAGATCTCTTGGAGTAGATCTTAGGCCAATGTATGTCCATTTAGTACCTAATTGGTGCAAAAAAAAATAATGTCGGCAATACCACATTGTGAATTGAAAGTTTGAATATTTAAATCTTTAGGCCGGTCTTCGTAAGAAATAAGGTTACGAGGATCATAGCAGGCAAGGCCCCGAAAAAACCAAGCTCAAACATCTATACTTTGTACTGCTTCTAATATATTCATTCTCATTGTGGATGATGATAGGTGTTGGGGCGCATAACATTTAATGTTAAATATATTAATATAAATAATTTGAATTCAAAAGAAAAATAAACGTTAAAATAATTAATAGAAAACTTAACGAATATTTAAATTTGCCGCCACATGTTAGAGCGAGTCATATTTTACCATCTCTAAAAATATGTAAATTATGTAGAAAAAACATAGAACCAAGTTTATATTAAATCTTAAATAGAGAAATAAAATTACTTCTTGTTATACACTCGACGCGCACCGCACATAGTCTTTTATTCTTCCACTTTCGCTCTCGATTCGTATTCCCTCGATTCGTATTCCCTCGATTTTGCAGTGTTCCACAGGTACAAGTAGGTACACGATAAATCCGCGAACCGCGACACTTATAATATTGTAATATTTTTGCTAGGTTCGTTAAATAAAACTTATCACTCTTTTTAGTATTTCTTCTTTATTTACACTTTCCAATTCAAAACAGTAAATCTCAATTTATAATCATCTCAAATACTTTTATTCAATTTAAATCACACTTGTTTAATAACACAATCTAATAAGCAATACTTTTGCACACTTTCACAATCCAAAATCAACTGTGTCTCGCTCACCGTGAACACTCCCTTTATACTCAAATTAGTTGTTCTCGAAAGTTCTTGTCTTGGAATGTTCTAGATGTTTGGAATAAGGGGAAATACATTTGACATTGGAAAAGAGCTTTTTGTTTCTTTCATAAATTAGATATGCAGTTTTCCAACAGATGGCGCTGTAGTAGTATAAAGCTCTGTTCACAACATTGCCCCCTTCTTAAGATTGTTCGTCCCGAACAATTATATCTTCAGATTCGCCACTGTATCGGTGCAGTCGATCGCTATGCACAACTTTTAACTTTCCTCTTGACCCTCTTTGAATTCGGTAAACGACATCATTGATTTTCGTGACGACAGTATAAGGGCCTTCCCAGTTTTGTTGAAGCTTCGGAGACAATCCCTTTTGACGATGTGGATTATACAGCCATACACGATCTCCTACTTGGAATCCTGTCGTGTTTGCTCTTGTGTCGTACCTTGTCTTCATTCGATCGCTGTAAGCGCTCATTCTAGTCCTGGTCCTTTCGTGGATGTCGATTAGCCTCTCTTGTAGGTCACTCACGTAATCCCTTGTTTCCTTAGACTCTTGTGATGGATGTCCAAACCTTATCTCACTAGGCAGCCGTATGCTTCTTCCAAACAGGATTTCAGATGGCGTTTGTCCTGTTGAGCTATGTATTGCACTTCGGTAGGCCATCAAAAATTGTGGTATGTGCCTGTCCCAGTTTCTTTGGTAGTCGCCTACGACCTTAGTGAGGTGCTCTTTTAAGGTCCTGTTAAATCTCTTGACCATTCCATCAGATTGCGGGTGAAGTGGTGTGGTTCTCGTTTTCTTAATGCCAAGGAACGCGCAGACCTCTTGGAATATGTTCGACTCGAAGTTCCTTCCTTGGTCGGAATGAAGTTCCATAGGCACACCGAACCTGTTTACCCAGTTAAACACAATCTGGTCGGCCACGGTCTTGGCTTCTTGGTTCGGAATAGCGTATGCCTCAGGCCATTTGCTGAAGTAATCCATTATCACCAGAATGTATTTGTTTCCAGCATTCGTTTCCGGAAATGGGCCAGCCACATCAACAGCAATCCTTTCAAACGGTGAGCCGACATTATATTGCATCATTTTTCCTTGCAGTTTTCTACCAGGTCCTTTGGTTGCAGCACAAGCGTCACAATTTCGGCACCACTTTTTAACGTCGTCTCTTGCATGCAACCAGTAGAATCGTTGCCTCACCTTTTCTAAAGTCTTATTGACTCCCAAATGGCCTCCTGAAGGTCCATTATGCATCTCTCGAAGAACCTCTTTGATTTTTGATTGAGGTAGCACAAGCTGCATCACATAAGATTTACCATCAGCGGACTCCCATTTTCGCCGAAGAACACCTTCTTGCACATGAAGTGAGTCCCATTGTGCCCAATAGGCCTTTAAAACTGGACTCCTATCGGAAATGTCATTCCATGCGGGTTTTTCTTCATGTTCCTTCCATGCGAGAAGAGGTTCAATGTCGGGGTCTTCTTGTTGAGCAGATCTTATTTCTTCATTGCTCCATCCACAAATGGGGTCAGCCCTTATTCGCAGAGTGTTGATGGCGACCATGCGTTTGTTGCCATTTGACGTTGCCTCGATAGTCAGACTTCTATTGTTTTGTTTGGTCTGAGAAACCTGGATGGTGTTTCTGGGGCCATCGATACCAGAAACCAGCTTCTGCCCCTCGAAGTTGGTTCTCACTTGTTTCTCTGTTGGGAAACTTGTTCGGGAAGTAACACTGGTGTTATTGTTACCTGGTTCTGAATTTGAAACTCCGTGTCCACAATGTTGACAAGCTCTTCTCGGTGGTAATCGACATTGACGCTGTAAATGTCCAGTCTTGTTACAATTCCAGCATTTTGCAAGTCCGTTTCGTTGATTCCTTTGGACATCAGTTCTTCGGCATGAGCATTCATCGATGATGGCTTCTCTAAGTCGATGTACTCCGTGAGAGGCTTGCTCAGTTGCTTCCATTGTCAAGGCAAACGCTAATGTTTCAGAAAGCGTTCGTTTTCCAGCAGTTCGTACGGCCCTTTGAAGATGTATGTCGGAAATGGCGCGAACAAATGCCTCAACTGCAAACTGGTTACGGATTTCTTCTCCAACATCTGGATATGCAAGATGAACAAGCCTTTCAATGTCCGCTTGTAGCTGTTGTAGAGTTTCGCCCCTCTTCTGAACTCTGGAATAGAGTCGTACCTTGAAGACTTCTTTCATATGGCTATTGCCAAAGCGTTTGTCTATAGCCTCAACCAAGTAATTAAAGTCGCCGCTCTTATCTGCTGGTATGGTTAGCAATAACTCAGCAGCTGTTCCTCTAAGAGCAAGGGTTAGAGCTATACACTTGTCAGCTTCATCCCAGCCATTTGCTGTAGAAGCTGCCTCGAATTGCTTCTTGTATATAGACCAAGAAGTTTGTCCATCAAAGGTTGGAGGTTGCATCTCTTTTTTTCTAAAAGTTTCCCCAGAACTTTCCCGAATCTTTATGTTTCGAACACGGTCTAACTCTTTTGAAAACGTCTCCATTTTGTTGTCGACTAGCAATGAAACACGTTCATCTAACACTTTTGAAAACGTCTCCATTTTGTTTTCGACTTGATTCCCTAGCAATGAAACACGTTCATCTAACTCTTTTGAAAACGTCTCCATTTTGTTGTCGACTTGATTCTCCAGCAATGAAACACGTTCACCAAGTGCAGATACATTATTCTCGATATTAACAAGCTTGCCTTCTAGCATGTTCAAGAAGAGACTATGCTGAAGTCTACTGCACCGCCCAATGCTTCGAGGCAACGCAGTAACTACAGATCCTCTAAAAGATTCGTGAGTGTTACGGAGAAAAAGGACCCAACTACTCTCAGTTCAAGAGACAGGGCCCTTCTAAAGAAACACCGGAAGTTAATTAAGAACTATGAAAGTCAGTTGGCAAAGACCACCACTGCACCCATAGCTTCCTCCCAACAAGAGAAAGAAAAGAAACCAGTCAGTGAAAGAGTAGTTGCTTCCACATCGAAGTCTATCCCTAAAAAGATAAACCGAGAACAGGACAACAACAACTCAACAGCTTGTACTGGCATAGACACGAATAAGACGACTTCCCTCAAGAAACAGCAAACCATCGCTAAATCGAACCTGAAAGGGAACGATAAAGCAAAGGTAGGCAACTCTTCTGGGACAAAGTCAGTTTCGTCCAAGAGGGCAAGATCGGAGGAGACAGCCAAGGCCGACGGTTCTAAAAAGTTTAAAACCAACAGCTTTGACAACACCCCGATCGATCTGCAGGTGGCCATTATTAGTCGAGAGGATCCAGATGGGAAAATCACGGCCAAGAACTGGTTACTTGTGGAAAATGAAATCCTTAAAGCCATGATGGCGACATCGGATGACGATAGTTCTGAGGACTACACCTTCGACGGAGCTGGTTGGCGGAAAGGAGTAAAAGTGGTTTGCTGTGGAGACCAGAAATCCCTGGAGTTTCTCACTCACACAATCGCCAATATTGGTGAACTGTGGGAGGGGGCATCTCTCGGGGTTCTTCCTGTCACGGCTCTACCACTTCGTCAGCAGGTTAAGATCTGGATTCCTCCTCCTGCCACGCATGAGGACTCATCCATTATTAAACTGATGGCAAAGCAAAATAAGGAGCTTCCCATATTGGAATGGAAGCTCTTGAATTCCAGAAAGAGTCTCAAAGGGGAAGGTAAGGACCTCTTGTTCGCTATCGACAGAAAATCTGACCTCCTCCTAAAAGAAAAAACGGACGTGTTGAGATATGGTCTCGGAACCGTAAAGGTAAAGAGGCACGAAGGCAAAGGGGAGTCAAAAGCTGCTGGTGGTGCAAATTAATTTGCAGCACGCTAAAGCAGCAACGCACGACCTAATGCTCTACATGTCTCAGGAGAACGTGGATGTGGCCTTAATTCAAGAACCTTGGATTTGTAAGAACCAGGTACGAGGGTTGAGGTCAAAAAACTACAACCTTTTCCACTCCACGTCAGAAGGTGATATTAGAAGTTGTATTCTAGCCAAAAAATCAATTAATGCTTTCTTTTTATCTAGGTACAGCAACAGGGATAACGTGGCAATCAACGTTGAATCCAAGGAAGGCAACTTCGTCTTGGCGTCAACGTACATGCCGGGAGACGAAGAAAATCCTCCATCAAAAACGGTCCGCGATCTTGTGGATTACACCACAGCAAGAGGGACACCTTTGGTGATAGGATGCGACGCCAACGCCCATCATACACAATGGGGTGGTAAAAATATCAACAAAAGGGGTGAGTCAATTTTTGAATACATTCTCTGTTCTAATCTTATGTTATGTAATAGGGGCAATCACCCAACATTCCGTAATAAAAACAGGGAAGAAATTCTAGACCTCACTCTTATGAGTAATAATGATAAGATATCTGTAGGGAATTGGAGAGTCTCTCCTGAGAAATCCTTTTCGGATCACTTAAGGATACTCTTTACCTTAGATAGGAAAATAAATGAGATAAAACCTTTTAGGAACCCAACTAGAACAAATTGGACAAAGTACTCAAAATGGTTGAATGAACGAATCGATCCTCCAGAGGAAGAAACGCTTTCGACAACCTCAACCATTGATAATGCTGTTCAAAATCTTACTAGTAAAATGAAAAAGGCCTTTGAAAAACACTGCCCTATATCTCGTAAAATTAAACCCACTAATCCGCCATGGTGGAATAGTGATCTTAAGAAACGAAGAACAGGGGTCAGAAAACTTTTCAACAAAGCCAGACTGAGTAAATCGGAGGAAGATTGGAATTCATATAGAACCGAACTTAACTCATACACCAAAGAGTTAAGAAGGGCCAAAAAGGATTCATGGGCTAGGCACTGTGAGTCTATTGAGAAGACAAGTGAGGCGGCGAGACTTCGAAGGATCCTAACATACAATCCCACGAGTCCGGGATACATTAAGCATCCCGATGGATCGTGGTCGAACTCGAGCCAAGAAACACTTGAACTCTTTATGGAAACGCATTTCCCGGGCTGTAAGAATCATCCAAGACCAGGTTTTACACAACCAAACACCTTAGATATCTTACAATCAGTACCAGAATTAGAACAGGTTATCACAGAGCAGAAGATTATGTGGGCAATAAACTCGTTCAAACCCTATAAATCAGCTGGACCAGATGAGATTATTCCGGCATTTCTTCAACATGCTCTACAGATAATCACCCCATGGCTTAGGGTAATCTTCAAAAGTTGCATCAAATGGAGATACGTCCCTATCAGTTGGAGGAAAGTTAAAGTAGTCTTTATTCCAAAAGCTGGAAAACCGACACACTCGACTGCAAAAGATTACAGACCGATAAGCCTCTCTTCGTTTCTCCTCAAGACACTGGAGAGAATTATTGATCTGCATGTTAGAGACCTTCTCAAACCAAGCAACCTGTGCAACTACCAACACGCTTACCTAAAAGGTAAATCAGTGGAGACTGCGTTGCACGAGGTCGTCTCACAAATTGAGAAAAGTCTCAAGCACAAAGAACATACCCTGGCAGCATTTTTGGACATCGAAGGAGCGTTTAACAACGTAAAAACGGAGTCCATTAAATCTGCTCTAGAAGAAGTTGGCGTTCAATCTGCTATTGTGGACTGGATTTATACCATGCTCAATGGCAGAATCATTAGCTCGCAACTTGGTGATAGTAATGTAAAGAAATCGGTTACAAGAGGCACTCCACAAGGAGGAGTAATCTCACCTCTCCTCTGGGTCCTTGTTGTTAACAAAATTCTCACAAGATTCAGGAATCAGGGCATTAAAATAGTAGCATATGCGGATGACATAGTAATTTTGATATCGGGTAAATATCTTACCACCATCAAAGATATTATGGAATCTTCACTTAAAGAACTATCTTCTTGGGCAGGACAAAACGGTCTCGGGGTTAACCCTTCCAAAACCGAACTAGTCCTGTTTACGAAGAAAAGGAAATTGGAGGACTTCACTCCTCCAAAACTCAACGACATTCCTCTGAAACTTTCCAACGAAGCTAAATATCTTGGAGTAATTCTTGATTCCAAGCTAACATGGAAACGGAACACAGAGGAAAGAATGAAAAGAGCACTATGCGCTCTCTACACATGCAAAAAAACCTTCGGTACACGGTGGGGCATGCGACCGCAGGTCATCCAGTGGATGTACACGGCGATAGTTCGTCCCATACTTACCTATGGGTCGATCGTGTGGTGGAAAGCTGTAGAAAAAAGTAGCTATCTCAAAAACCTGAATAAGGTACAGAGACTAGCCTGTTTAGGAATAACGGGGGCACAGGGTTCTACGCCACAGGCAGGCCTGGAAATTATATTAAATCTTCCAGTCCTGGACGAGCACATAAGATGCACAGCAGCCAAAAGCGCAATTCGGCTTAAAGAAATGAACTTTTGGAAGCACAGCAGTTATGGTCATGGGTCAATACTGCATAGGTATGACATAGTGGCAGGGCTTAATGTGACGACTGACTACTTACCACCCAAAATAGATTTTAACAAACAATTCTCTACTACAATACCCCAAAGGCAGGGATGGGAATCCAACTCACTAATTAGTGAACAAGGTATCTCCTTCTACACCGATGGGTCAAAAATGGAAGAGGGAACAGGAGCTGGGGTGTTCTGTGAAGCTCTAAATATTAAAGAATCATTCAAACTCCCAGATGAGTGTAGTGTCTTTCAGGCTGAGATCTATGCTATTGAAAAGGCGGCAGAATTGGTACGCACGAAAGGATTGAACTCGTCTGAGATCACATTTTTCGTGGACAGCCAAGCTGCCATCAATGCCTTAGCTAGTGAGACTATAAGATCCAAGTCAGTAACAAAATGTCGAGACATGCTGAACAATATTTGTAACACTAACCAAGTCAACCTCTGCTGGGTTCCCGGACATAGTAATATAGAAGGGAATGAAATAGCAGATGAACTGGCAAGGAAAGGATCACTATCAAATAAAAACAGCAGTAGCCATTTAAATTTAGAACCAAAAATCCCGATTGGCGTGATTAAAAGGAAAATAGACCTAATAACGAAAGAGCGAATCAACAACTCCTGGTCCTCCAGGGACGACTGTGTTATCTCTAGAAGTTTATGGCCTAGAATTAATGAAAAAGAAACTCGGTATATCTTATCGCTGAGTAAAAAGAACATCAGAATCCTGATAGGTGTACTAACGGGTCACTGCGCCATTGGCACAATGGCCACTAGAATGGGTGCATTTGCACCCGATTTCTGTAGGAGCTGCCAGGATGTCGAGGAGATTGAAACCATTAAACACTTGCTCTGTGACTGTCCGAACCTCCAAACAAATCGCCTTCGCTACTTCGGAAACAGGTTTGTTGGAGAACTAGACGATCTAACGCAGGTCTCAATGGCAAATATGAGAAAATTCATTGTAAGCACAGGCTGGTTCGAAAATGAACCAGTCTACATAAGGCATTAGTTAGGAGCATCTCTGCTTTTATTAATAGGGGATCACAATGGACCAATAGGCCCCCGTGTACGCAACAGCCCTTGGGCTGTGCACACCCCTCCTTACCTAACCTAACCTAACCTAACCTAACCTAGCATGTTCCTCTGCTCTTCCAGAAGGTCTTTTTGTTTCTCCAGGCGTTCGAGAACATTCTTTTGTTCGTTTTTCTGCTCATTTCGTTGCTCTTCGAGACGTTCGAGAACATTCTTTTGTTCGTTTTTCTGTTCATCAAAACGTTCGTTTTGTTCATTTCGTTGCTCTTCGAGACGTTCGAGAACATTCTTTTGTTCATTTCGTTGCTCTTCGAAACGTTGAAGCAGAAGACTAATCATATTTGAAACATCTACATTTTTACTTACGTCTGCTTCCTCAGCGGCAGTTTCAAAAACGAAAATGTCCGGGTCTTCATTTTGTTGTTTCAAATATTCGGCCAAACGCAAAACAAGCTCATTTTTCGATCCTGCTCTAGAAAGTTCTCGCTTGCCCAATTCACTTTTCAGCTCATTACAGTTGAGCTCTTTCAGTAACTTGCTCATTTTTATTATTATTATTTTTCTTTTCCGCACCCTTCACTGCACAAAAAGTTTTATTCCACTTTTCTGACACCAATGTAATATTTTTGCTAGGTTCGTTAAATAAAACTTATCACTCTTTTTAGTATTTCTTCTTTATTTACACTTTCCAATTCAAAACAGTAAATCTCAATTTATAATCATCTCAAATACTTTTATTCAATTTAAATCACACTTGTTTAATAACACAATCCAATAAGCAATACTTTTGCACACTTTCACAATCCAAAATCAACTGTGTCTCGCTCACCGTGAACACTCCCTTTATACTCAAATTAGTTGTTCTCGAAAGTTCTTGTCTTGGAATGTTCTAGATGTTTGGAATAAGGGGAAATACATTTGACATTGGAAAAGAGCTTTTTGTTTCTTTCATAAATTAGATATGCAGTTTTCCAACAGATGGCGCTGTAGTAGTATAAAGCTCTGTTCACAACAATATAATATTCTATGGTCCTTGTTGGGAAAACCCTCTCATCCAACGGAAAACCAAACCTGGAGAGCATATACGAGTAAGTTAACACACAAAAAGTCAACAGCGGATACACACGACATCCGCCAAACTGCTGACAATCGCTGTGGCTGCAGTTAAATTTCGAGTAAGAACGATCGTGGGAAGCAACAACACAAAAAACTGATGTAGTACATAGATAGATAGATATTCTTTATTTTTTCATAATAAAAATTTTACAATATTTGTTGCTTAAGAATTAAGACATGGCAATTCAGCCGTCTGCCTGAAATAACATTTCAAAATAAATAATGGAAAGTTTAAATTTTAGCAGAAAAATAAAAAAAAAACAAACTTTAAACAATTTTGCAGTGATTTGTAACACAAAGAAAGAAGATCAATTTAAAAAATAAGATTTTACAAACATTTTTCAATTTTAAAATGAGTTGAAATACAAACGTTTATAAATAAGTTTAAATAATGTTAGGTGGCATTGTAACAGAAAAATTTAAAAAATAATTAATTAAAAGGTTGAATAAGAGTTATACACAAGATTTACAAGAAGCAGTTACGATAGGTAAGAGCTTGATCACAAAACCCGTAGAGATTTGTCCACCCTGCCGAACCGTTCAAAATTTCTATCAATTCTGATCTAGAGAGGACACTTTGATGGAAGTAAAGCCTTCTAATTTCCTGTAAAATCGGGCACACTGCTATGAAGTGATAAACATCATCACTTTCGAATCTGTTGCAGAAGTTACACAAGACTGGTAAGTCTGAGCGATGGGGAACATAATTTAAACTAAGGATTTCAACTCTTGCTCGAAAAATAGTGCTTATAACAACCACAGAGTGCTCGCTTCCAAAGTAATTAGCAGCTTGAAGTCGATGATTTAGATCTCTGTATATAAGTCTAGTTGACGATGCCGCCGCACGATTTAAATGTTGAATGTATATTTGTTCATCAACCTTCGATATTACATTAGCAAATAGTTCACTCCAGCTATCTAAATTAAATTCTGTAAGGTCTAACCTAAGGCCATGAGAGTTTGCGATATCACTCCATTCTTTGAATGGTGTCGAATTCGAACGCAAAAGGTTCACCATAACAGTCTTGTGTAGACTAATGCCAGGCTTGTTCATGGTCTTTATCAAAAAATCAGAGTTGGCTTTTAAGTTTCTAATATAAATTGGGGTAATACCTGACTCGATGTGGATAGCATGAGTTGGAGTGGAATTCGGTAAACGAAATAATCGTTTGAAGAAAAACCTTTGCATCAATTCAAATTCTTCGAAATACTTGTAACCAAAAGCTTGGACTCCGTAGCACATACAAGAATTTATAGTGGCTTCAAACACCCGGTATTTTGACCCTAGATCAATATTTTGATTGGCAAACAGTTTTGGCCACATAACGCTTAGTGCAATTTTGGCTTCCTTACACTTACCCTGCACATGTTTAGCGAAGCTAACGTTTGAAGACATCAACACTCCCAAATACTTAAATTCTTGTACTACCTCTATACGTTCGCCATCCAAAAACCAGCTTTCCTCCCTTGATCTCCTACATTTGCGAGCTTCAAACACCATAATTTTTGTTTTCATAGCGTTTATTTACAGATCCCAGGTGTTGCAGTACCTCTGAAGCTTATTTATTTGGAGCTGAAGAGAGGAAGGGTTGTCCGCCAACATAACCAGGTCATCCACGTAGAGTAGCACTTTGATATGAGTGTCGACAATACTGACTCCTCCAGGCAAGTAGTCACTAATGTCGTCGATAAAAAGAGCAAAGAATATTGGGCTCAGGATGCAACCCTGTGGGACCCCAGCAGTAGTTTCAAACCAATTCGAAGTTTCCGAGCCATCCCAAACTGCCGCACTTGTTCCATTCAGCAGAGTTTCATACATTGCCAAAAATTTCCTAGAAATACCAATGGAAGCCATTTTGTATATAAGAGCTTGACGATTGACAGTGTCAAAGGCTGCTTTGAAGTCAACGAAGCAGGCATACAACTTTTTTTTCCTTTGGGTAAATTTATTGGCTATGTTTGACAAGGCAAAGATGTGGTCAGCAGTTGAAAATCCAGCGCGAAAACCAGCTTGAAATATGCTCAAACGATGATTTGACTCTATCCAGTTTGAAAGTCTCATATACAAAATTGTAGCAAATACCTTCCGAATTGAGCTCAGTATTGATATACCCCTTTAATTTTCAGGCATGTTAGCATCACCCTTTTTAAAAATCGAAATTATAACAGCTTTATTAAAGCTTTGTGGGACGCATGCATTTTCAAATAAATGATTGTAGAAAGATAATAGATAATGTTTGAATTCCGATGTTGAATGCTTAAAAAACTCGAGAGGGATACCATCATTTCCAGGTGATTTATTGTTTTTCATTGAAGATAGTGCAATTTGTAGTTCATCTAAAAGTATTGGCAAATCAAGCTCCTCGACAACTGGATTAGGCAAGGCGTAGTGGAAGGATTGACGTTCACTACAAGCTGTCAAACTGATGTCTGTGGCAGCAGAGTTATGTTAAGCTTAGGTGTAGTTAATTATTAAGTTGATATTTTCTGTTATACTTTAAGTGAAGCTCAATAAAGAAACAATATGCTTTAAAATAAATTAAGTCTTTTTTTTATAAAAACAAAATAACAAATAAAATAATTTATACTAGGAGTTATTTTGTAAAAATGTGATATAACAATGTGTAGGGATTAAAAATTCTTTTTTTTTTTATTTGAAAGGCATATGTATTATGTATGCCATTGTGTACGGAAAATGACATCGTTCTCGCCGATCTTGCGTTCCTTTGACGTACGAATGTTGGATGGATGATTACCGAATCGGTCGTCTCAAATTTGACCCCCAAATGTTGAAGAATCAGCGGCAAATGACCACCACATCTACCGTAAGCCGGGTGCTTCGTTTGCACTAAAGAACCCTCATTTTTATAACATAATCTTATCATTGGGCCATGCTTTTTAATCGCTTAACTTGCTATGGTGATTTCGCAACAGATTTGACAGATGTCACCAAAATAACATGGGTGCCACGAACCGCCGAAATTCGTCCGCACAACTTGAAAAAATACTAAATACGAGTACTATGTATAAGAACTTATTTAAGAAAATGTTTTTTTTTTATAATTTTGCACACTAAGGAGATTATGACTATCCTTAAAATGTTTGAGCATAACGCGAGCGTTTTAAATGCCAGAATATTATAATGTAAGGGACACCCCTATTACAGAATTCGGCGAATGAGCTAAAGTGACAGTTTCAATTTATTTCCAACCTTTTGCTATTACCAGTGACGTTTATTCGAAGGTACGCAGGTGTTCACCGCACACCCTACCAAAATCATCACATAAGTCACATTCCATATTTCATGTTCTCCATGTTCTCCTTATTCAAGCGCACCACCGCAATTCATTCAAATGCAATGGATGAAGAATACATTTTCAAACAAAATATCAAAAATAGTACTCTAGGGTGTTCTCCTCATGTAAACGCACCGACCGACCTCCGAAACCAAGGTAAAGCACATCCCCATCCACACAAAAAAAAAATGCAAAGAAGAGACAAAATGTGTATATATAAATCCAAAATTCTATATTCCTTGGTGTTCACCTTCATCGAGCGCACCACGATCCTTCATCCGAATGAACAGAGAATTCATTCGCACGCTACAATGTTCTCTCCATGTCAACGCACCGACGAAAGGCAAGGGCAACGCGACGTAAAGCAAATCAACATACAGAAACAACTCAAACTACAGAAAACCCAGTAGGAAATTTACAAAAATTCACTAATGAAGAAGTAGGTGTTTCATCATGGAAAAGGAGCTGCACCCATGAATTTCCTACGGAATCCTGTGAGGAATTTAACACAGGCTTGTCATTGGAAGGAGGTACACACTTTCTCGATGCATATTTTGTTGTGAAATCACTATGCTCACGGCATCTTCGATTTCATGGGTAATTTTTATGTATGAAAAAACTGGTTCTATTGATGTGATGCTTTCCTCAATGGAAATAAATTAATGAAAAGCGAGTCAACATTTAATCAATTGCCTCAGGGAAAGAATCATTGAAAATACTAATTATTCACTACAGAATTGTGTACATACCTATTTGAAGCTCGTTTTTTCAGTTTTGAAAAAAAGGAATGCATTTAGGCGATGTTTTATTAAGAGTAGGAATATGAATAAAATTATCCATTTTGTTTCTTATTTCATCAATAGAAGAAGCGCTTGAAATGTATAGGCAAATTTATCGCTTGAATGAAAAAAACAAATTAAATTTGTGTTATGTACGTATTTATTTTATTAACTATTATAGTACATTTTAAAAAAGTTAGTAGATATATATATGTCTTACATTGTCTTGTCTTGTTGTAAGACGTAACACAAACAGTTGGTCGAAAAACTCTCCTTTGACACTTGGTAGAATTTGGGGAGCAGCTTAGGGATTATTCATCTTCATTTTCGTGTTCATTTGAGATCTAAGAAAAAGAGGAATATTTACTTTTGGCAAAACATTCAAAAGAATATAGGGAATTTACCGTTGGTGAATTGTTCTCCTTCTCCATGGTTGTTATTTAATCTTGAGTAAGTTGATTGAAAACACAGAAAACCCCGCACAACCGTTTTCTTTGATCACAAAATTGACACTAAATCATTCCAAAACAAAAGAAATAACTCATGACAAAAAAAGACCTATTGAGCGTCTCCGTCGCTGAGACGCCGCACTGTGGTCCAAAATGACTTTTTTCGTTGCAAAAATCATAACTTTTGAACACATGAAGCTATAGCAATAATTTTTTTTTTTTCCCTTAAAGGTAATTTCCAAGGCTATACAAATTGTGAATTTTAAGAAAATTACTTTACAGGGTGTTTCAGAATAATTGGTTGATGTAAGATTTTCTTAGAAAAAGGAGTTAACAGAATAAAGTCTGAAAGTAAACCTTTTAAAAACAGTCCTAAATTTTTAAAACTTTGTAAAAAAAAATTTTTTGACTATTCAAGTGAATTCATAACAACAGTGGATGCTTAAAGTTAACGCACCAATTTCAGAAATATTTTTTAAGGAGTATTATAAAACAGTATTTTTTCATGTTGTGGGGCATCAGTTTATTCCATAAACTATTTGACTTATATATTTTATATGAAACAGTGTAGGAAAAAAGTAAACGGACGAAAAAAAATAAAAAAAAATCAAATAGAATATAAAATTTATATTAACAAAATAAAATAGAATACTTTATAAATATTTGTTTACAATTACAATTCATCGGCATCGTTATCATTTTCAATAATTAATAGACTTATTAGTTCTGGGCAGTAACTCTTTTCAGCTCTTTTTTTGATGTAACGTGTCTTAAAGATGAAACAAGTTTGTCGTTTCCGTGAGACTTTGCATGTACGAGTATTTGAGTATCGATATCGCTTGTAGTCTTTATTCCTTGATTCCTGTGCTTCTTCTGAAAGCTCCCCGATTGGCAAAATTTGATGTCTTATAAGTTCCCCTCCATGGTCCAAAATTTTGTGCAGAGTTGGTGTCAGGAGTTTGTAGCTGTATTTGGCTTTTAAAAGATCCGAAGTGGTTTTGGTATACTCGTTGAATTTATCTACATTAATAGATTCTTTAGATGACAGCGCATTTAAAATAACTTGCAGTTTCTTTATAAGATCCTTGTCTACTCGGGTTATAGCTGACGTAACTTCTGGATTTTCAAAAAATCTATATATATCCATTGTCATAGTTTATATATATCTCCATAATGTATATGCACAAGGATTATTTTACCTGTGAAATTTAAGCTTAACAATATGGGTATCGGAAGAAAATTATTATTCCTACCTGTTTTATTAGATCATAAAATAATAATCCAAAATTAAATAATTCTTTCAACTTTGTATATGGAGTAGGCAATAAAGCTATTAATCCTTTTCTTTTGGCAAGTTAATCTATGTTTAGGTACTATTAGAATAAGATCAATAAATATTTACAATAATTTAAGTTAAGGGGAATTTATTCAAAGAGGGTCGTCAAAGTGGGCGGATTAAAAAAATTTAATGTTCAATAAAGTAATCAATAGTTTGTGTACAATATTTTATATTTTTTTTAAATAATAATTGGTATTTGTATAAAAAGGGGCACGCCTTAAGAATATTGTCATTGGTACTGCCAACTCCATCTTAGGCAGCAGTCGTAAAAATCGGAACGACTGGTTTGATGATGAATGCAAGCTAGCGACTGAACGTAAGAATGTTGCGTACCGAGCAATGCAACAATCTCATAGAACGCGGGCACGCGAAGAGGAATATAAAGAGCTCAGAAGAATAGAAAAACGGCTACACAGACAAAAAAAATCAGCCTGGGAGAAGAACCTAATCTGTGAAATAGAAAATAGCCGAGAGCGAGGTCCGCACCAGGCGCGGAAGTTCTACCAATCCGTCCGAAACATGACGCAGTACACACCACGCTGCACATACTGCAAGGACGGGGAGGGAAATCTGATCACCGATCCTGAAAGCATACTGGAGCGATGGGAAGTGTACTTTAATGAATTGCTAAATGGTCAGCTCACTGCAGAAGTGGAGGCTCCACTACTTCAAGAAGAAAACCCTATGTTGCCGCCACCAAGCATAGAAGAGGTTGAGAAGGCTATAGGCCGGCTTAAACAGAACAAAGCCCCGGGAGCCGATGGCATACCAGCCGAATTATTCCATCACGGCGGGCCAGCCTTACGTCAAGCAATGCATGATATTATAGTACACGTATGGGAGCAGGAAGAAATGCCAGAAGACTGGCGAAAAGGTTTAATATGCCCCATACATAAGAAGGGAGATGTCACAACGTGCAGCAATTATAGAGGTATCACGTTGTTGAGTACCGCCTATAAGATACTCTCCTCTATCCTACAAGACCGGATAACCCCATACGCTAAAACCGTTATCGGACAATATCAGTGTGGTTTCATTCCAGGCAAATCAACAACTGATCAGATCTTTACCCTTAGGCAGGCGATGGAAAAATGTCTAGAATTTAACATCCCAACATACCATCTGTTTATAGACTTTAAGGCCGCCTATGATAGCATAGCCAGGGTAGAACTTTACAAAGCCATGAGAGAATTCGGCATCCCAAATAAATTGACACGACTATGTAGGTTGACCATGACCAACGTAACAAGCCAAGTAAAAATAGCCGGATTGCTATCCAGACCAATCAACATCTTTAATGGACTCCGACAAGGGGACGGTTTGGCCTGCCTCCTCTTCAACCTGGCGTTGGAGAAAGCAATCCGTGACTCTGGCACGGCAACAAGAGGGACCATCGTCAACAGGTCCAGCCAGTTACTGGCTTACGCAGACGACATCGACATCATCGGAAGAACCGAACAAGCTGTACACGATTCCTTCATCCAGATCGAGCAGGCGGCACAAAATCTGGGGCTGCACATTAGTGAAGGTAAAACAAAGTACATGGTGGCGTCGAATGCGAGAGGAACAGTTGGTCAAACAATCAAGGTAGCGGAGCACGAATTTGAAGTGGTGCAATCCTTTAAATACCTTGGGTCAATAGTAGCAGCCGATAACAATATAGAAGAAGAAATACGCGGGCGGCTTCTCAAATCCAACAGAGCCTACTATAGTCTGTCAAAGCTCTTCAAATCCAGAAATCTCACCATAACTTCAAAACTGCTGCTGTACAGGACCATGGTCCTGCCAGTACTCACATATGGATCCGAGACTTGGGTGCTTAGCAAAAGGCACTCCGACCTCTTAGCTGCGTTCGAGAGAAAAGTCTTAAGGAGAATTGTTGGCCCCGTATGTGAGGAAGGACGATTCCGGAGACGGTACAATCATGAATTGTACGCAATCTACCTAGAAGCAGATATCGTGACAAAAATTAAGCTCGGTAGACTCCGGTGGGCAGGGCACCTAGCTCGCATGAGCGAAGAGGAACCTGCTCGGAAAGTTCTTTGTGGTACATTCTATGGTAGACGACAGCGTGGTAGACCATGCTTGCGCTGGAGAGATGGCGTAGACCAGGACGCCCGAAGCCTTGGGGTGCGCAACTGGATGGCGTCGGCTAGAGACCGGGATAGGTGGAGAGACTTGTTGAAAGAGGCCAGGACCGGAACCCGGTTGTCGAGCCGATGATGATGTGATAAAAAGGGGCGTAGAAGTGGGCGGTTTTTTTTGTCAGAATCAAGATAGTAATAAAACGATTTTTAATTAAAAAGAAAATTTCACGCTCTCGACTATTTTAATAATTAAAATAATTGAAATTTTCCATAAGGGAATTTGCTTTTAAGACCAAAAGGTCAGCACTGGGAACACGACTTTTTTTTAAACAAATTACAATTTCTCTGTAGGTTGCAAATAGTTGCAGCTACAATTTTGCATATGGTTTAAGAAATAGTTAGGGTAAACTATCATGGTCAATTTTCCGCTCGAACTCGCGAGTATTTTTTTGTAGCTCTATTCAAACCGAAAAAATCTGCTAAAAAAGGGTGTTTTTTGTTTAATTTAATAAAAATATTAAATATTTTTTTATTTTGTTTTAATTAAAATTTTGATTTACGCACAAATAATACAACTAGAATAAACTATAGAAAATTAATATTTTACATTTAATATGCCAAAATTTCAAATACGAAAACAAAGAAGTTAGTTTTTTCTGCTTTTTTTTAACTCTAGAACGAAATTGACCAACTTTGAAAAGCTCTATAAGTCAAACTAGTTAGCGGAAAATTTTTTTGTTTGCTGTTTTTGAAGCTCCGTTTATATTTCTATTAGAAATAAAAAACAAAACTTTAAAAATAAAACATCGAAATTAGTATTTTTGCCACGAAATTTTCCTTTTCGGACCACAGTGCGCCGACCCATCGCGGGAAAAACCCAAAAAAAAAAGGATTGTTTATTGCAGGTCAAAATCTCTCTCTCTCTTTTTCCTCTCAGCTCGCAGACTATTTTGCTCAGTAAACGAAGTTCATGAAAAAATACATTCCTTTTCCCTAGCGATATCACTTGATCATCATAGTTTTGCTCTATTGAAAGGTTGTTTACTGATTTTCAATTCCAGAGAAAAGAAAGGGTTGTTTTCTCTTTCACATCGCAGGCATTAAACACTCAATTGTGGATTACAATAACGACTGAAAAGATGCAGGAAAAATTATAACGTGTTCAGCATTGTATTCATTAACATTAAGGATATGTAAGAAGGATATTGCTTTTTTCATGTTTTCTTTACCTTCTTTCGAGAACAAAGCACAAGAAGCAACTGGGATTGCAAACTACTGACTCATTGCATGACTTTCGATAAATGAAACCAATGCAGACCTTCTACTCAATGAAAGTGGCACGTGATTTCTACGAGGAATTCAACTTTATTTTTCCTTGAGGAGCAAATTTCCTACTGGGAAGAAGACAAATTGGTTTGGTGTATGGTGTTCAACTTCATTAAGCGTACCATCCTCAATTCGGCATCGAGAGAGACAGTGAACTCTGATATGATTCATTTTCATTATGGAGTGCGAATTCATTGTATACCAGTTGTTGTTGTACACAAGGTCACAAGGGTACAACACAACAACACACAACCAGGGTTCGGACTTCATAAATCGCAGATCGCAGTAAATTGGCAAAGAAATCGCAGTAAAACCAAAATTTTCACAGTACATATATTTTTTTCATTAGGTAACAACAAATTATAAACAAAGGAACCAAAGTTAAATCACATTTAAATCATCGTTGATTGTTAAAACAACACAATTTATTGATGTTTTAATTTTTCACGGAAGAAAAAAAAAACATATTAAAAAATCCTTAAAAATATAAACACTCTAATAGGATTTTTGGTTTAAAAAAATGACAATGATTACAAAGCCAAAAATGTAGGATTTTTTGTATCTCCTGAAAAAAAGTTAAAATTTCAGTTATGTTGTTTTAACAATCAGCGATTCATTTACATAATATTTGTGAACAAATATTGTATACTCTTACTCGATAATGAAAATGTATAGTTTTAGCAAAAATATATGAAGCTAGGTAATCAAAATAAATTTACCATTTACAAATTTGTACTTTTTGAAGCAAGAACAAATTAAAGAATAGTAGAACTAAAAACGTATATAGCTGACAAGACCTGCACTAAAGAAACAAGAATCTTTTTCTTTTTGAATTTTGATATTTTGTTATGAGCACATTTATTTCTTTGATCAGTGCTGCTATTCAAACAAAATCTGAAGGATCGTTCTGGTCTTTCCGTAAAAAAATTTGCTGAAAATGAAAAAAATTTCCCAACTGATGGCTTCGAATGCCTTAAAAGTTCCTATGGTCCGTTTTTTGATTTTGTGAAGCTTGAGAATGAATTTACTGTGTTTTTTAAACTTACTCAGTCACAATTCAAAAATATTTCCATTAAGGACATTCCAAAAATGCTCGATAATAAGGAACTAAAAGACCTTTTTTCGGAAATTTTTAAACTAAGCTCACTAATCTTGACGATTCCAGTATCAAGTAGCTCTGTTGAGCGATCTTTTTCTGCCCTTAAGCGCATTAAATCATATGCCAGAAATAAAATGCTGGAGAACAGATTGTCAGAACTGGCAATTATTTTAATAGAAAAATCATTTCTTAAGGAAAGCGGTATTTTAGTCTGTTAAGTCGACAATTTAGTAATTGTTTAGGTTCGTCTCGTACTCAAAACGTTGGCTATTACGCCGTCGTTTACCTCTATAAGCGATAACGCTATATTATAGAGCGAGCAGAGAATAATGAAGATAGTTCCAATCTAAGCGGGTAGCTCTTTAAAAGGGAACAATCTTGAATTAAAAGTATGTTTTAAATCGAGCGAGTTGCTCTTGGAAATAAAACACACTGGTTGGCGATTGAGAAGTGACCACATTTATTTAGGATTTTCATTTGTGTTTTATACAAAAATTAGTGTTCAATTTTCATTCAACTATTAATTCAATTTCTTAGTTTCACGGCCTTCGACAATTGAACCCCAATCACTTCACACCTTGCTCTAGCATATCGCCATATCAGCATTATTGTCTATGTTCCTCATATATTTAACGACGAGGGCCATGCAGTAGATACGTTTGGTGGTAACATGAACCCTTAATACTTGGAGAATATTTATATTTATATTTATGTGAATGCTTATCACATTGAATAGATGAGCAACGTATTTTTAATGGATACACATTAAATGATTTAAGTTGATATGGCGCTATGCGTACGTTGGGAGGTTTCAATCATCGAAGCTCGAGATAATAAAGTGATCACTAGTGCGATCCCTTCACAATCCTACTTTTATACAAAATAAATGCTTATCTTACAATAAATTATTTCTAAACAAAATGTACAAATATACAAAAAATGTAATGTAAGGAAATATGCTGTGTGTGGTGTTATTCTATTGTTGTCGCAACAAGTCTATTCGGAGGAACTTCGGAGAAAAACGCGTTTAAAGTTTTTTTTCCGAGTCATGTCTCATGTGTCGACAACTTGTGGCCCATATGCTACCTCTGCTTACCATGGTATGGATATATAGGCGCCAAATTCAAAAATATTTATTTAAAACATGCTACGCTCAAAATACCGCTAAATGTGAATTTTCGAGACAAAAAGGTAGGTCTCGTTTTTGTTCTGCAAATTAAAAAAAAAGTATTCGGACAAACGGTTTAAGCTACATATTCTGCACATATTTTACTAGAAAGAAATGAAAAAAATGCATTTTTTGGTCGCCGAAAAAGGAGAACCTCCCCTTAATAGAAAACGGACAACTAATCAGAAACAATTTAGAGAAATGGTGGAAATGACGACGACGCAACTGGACATAGACAGAAATCTAACGAAAAAGGCTCCATTGCAGCAACAAGAGTTTTTGGGGTGACTTCAAAATGCACTTAATGGCATGGGCTCACCACTCAAGGAGATTTCCAAATGGAGAAAAGTAAACTAACAAATATTTATGATTTATATATTATACAGTCAGTGGCAAAATTATTTGCACAACGTAAAATTTACACAACATCTCTTCATTGAATCTTTATATTTATTTTTATTAATAATAAATACATATTCTCAAAACGGTACACAAAATAACAAAATCGAATTTCTATTGGTTCGTTTTAAAAACATAAAAACAATAGTGGCAAAATTATTTGCAACATCATATTAAAACTGCAAAATTATTTGCACTAGTGCAAAGAACTGCTTACACTGATTACAGGTAGTTTATTTACCCGAATAATCATAATGAATGGTGCAATTATACTTCATCCAACAAAAATATGCAGTACACGTCTTATGGGAGAGCTTTTTCAAAATCAGTAGCGTGCTATATTTTTGCACCATACTAAATTGAAAGAACTCCTCCATAAAAAAGTGTTTGTGCGCCCATAAATTTTCGATTGCATCTGACGCAGGCCCGACATCCTATTGACTGCACATCTGAGTGTGCAGTGTGCACTGAATTGCTGTGGCCTATGGCTGTTGGTGCTATTCAGTTTCAACCCCCATTAAATATTGATGTGCGTTCAGAGTTACCCTTGTTCATTTCGTAACTTGTTCAGTTTTTTTTCCTTGGGTTTCTGTTGAGGTGCTTTTGATTTTAGAGCTTTTTAAAAAGGGTCCATTTAAAATCAACACTACGATAACTCTGTCAGAGGTTTAATGAAGGACAGATTAATGCAATTCACTGTAGCCAGAAGCAAACGTCCTATCTTGCCCACACTGCATATTTTTGTTGGACAGAGTATAGTTATTTTTTTTCGTTTTTTGTGATATTGTTCAGGAAAGTTTTCAAATGGCTAAAACGAATGAACTTTCAACAGAAGAACACGCGGCTATTGTTTCCGAGTTCCGATCTGGAAGTGTAAAAAATCTTGCTGGTAGAGGAAGAAAAAGGGCCACAACCAAAAGGGAAGACACAAAAATTATCCGTTCCATTAAAAGTAACCGCTGTGCAAAAGTTCGAAATGTGCTTAATAATTTGAACAAGGATCGTGAAACCGCTGTTAGTGAAAGGACGATACGACGGAGGTTGAAAGAAAATAAAATAAACGCCTACGTCATTCAAAAAAAGCCCCATATATCAAGAAAAAATAAAATCCTCAGACTAGAATTCGCTAGGGAGTATATCAATAAACAGCCGGCTTTTTGGAGAAGTGTACTTTGGGTTTGGACTGATGAGACTACTTGTTCGTTGGATGGTAACTTTAGCCGAACATTTTATTACTCCGATCGCAAATCAAAAAACAAACGACCCGTTACACAACTCACAAGGCGTTTCAAAGGAGGTAAAATAATGATATGGGGGTGCATATCATATTGTGGCGTAGGACCAATTGTTAGGTGCTCCAACCCTATGACAAAGTTTGGCATCTTGTCAAATCGAAAATTCCTCAAGACATTGGAAGATCTTCAAATGAAACCGGGTTAGAGCTTATAACAGCTTGGAGTACAGTTCCGTCAGAACAGATTCAAAATTTGATAGACTCAATGCCAAGTCGCCTCGTTGCTGTTATTGCGGCAAAAGGAGGAAGCACAACTTACTAGGTAATGCTATTTTATTAAAAAAAAAAATACTTTTTGAATTCCAGTGGTGTTAAATGCAGTAATTCAAACATGTGCAAATAATTTTCCCACGTTTGTTTTTATGTTTTTAAAACGAACCGTTCTAAGTTCGATTTTGTTATTTAATGTACCGTATTGAGAATATGTATTCATTATTAATAAAAATATATATAAACAAAATCTTTTTTATTTTAAAAGTTATAAAGATTCAATGAAGAGATGTTGTGTAAATTTTACGTCGTGCAAATAATTTTGCCACTGACTGTATGTTGTAAGTTTTCGTTGCTGTTAAAGTTGCTGTGTCAATCTGTTTCTCGATTGACACAGCCGCTGAAAGCACTGCCAACTGAGACCATCGGCTTAGACATTAAGAGACACATAGAAAGAAAGAACAACAGAAGAAACACATGTCAACAGCATACGGTTGGTATTGAACGGTCCTCCATCCAAGTACTAACCACGCACAATGATGCTTGAATTCGCTGATCGATGGGAATCGATGCTTTCACCAAAGCCTAGGCCGTTGACTAAATGTCTGTAACTTACAGTCACGATAGGAAAGTTCATGAATGATAAGAGGTAATTTTAGGAATAGACAATGTAGTTCACCCGGCGAATTTCATAATTAAGTTTTACAGCGGATGCGAAAGGTCAATGGTAAGGGTAATGCATTACACATTCGTGTAGAGCGGCTCAATAAAGAATCTCTGAAGTCAACAGTCCATCCGATGTTGGGATCAAGGGTACACTGATGGGCTTTCCCTGAAGCGCGAGTATTACGGTTGAATTGTTTAAGAGACGAATGGAACTGGATATTTAACTAGGAAAATTAAAAATTCAGTTATCGTACTCATGCAAATACTTTTCTACAATACCAAAATATGGTAGGTTATGCAAATATTTCGGTTCTGAGCTGACCTAAATAAGCTTTGATGCTAGGAGGTACCTACAGATTTTTTTTTTTTTATTAAATATTCAAGTTTGACGAAAAGACTTCGTCGTCATCATTCTAGAACCATAGCACTGACTTCTATTCTGTCAATGAAATTTAAATAGTTTTTTTTAAATAATATTTGTCTGCTTTTCGTTTGATTCGTGTTGAGTCCTTTTGATTGTCTACAGTGGCGTTAAATTGCGTCTGAATGGTAGAATCCACTCGAAAAATCTCTTGCAAACTTAATAATGACAACACACTTCATTTGGTTTGTCTGCGTGCGACAAAATTCACAACACACACAACATTAGAAAAGACTTCGATACACATCGAGGCAAGATGATACAGAAAGACCGAATAAAAATGCAACTTGACCTCATTACGTGATTTCCAACGGGGATCTCGTCAGAGGCATCAGGCCCACCCCCCACATAGGTACAAGTAAGGCAGGAACATCTACTGGATTCATTCTAAGTGAAATGAATCGACACAAAAGCAATCTCGTCCTCGTCGAATATTTGAGTGAGTAGAGAAGATTGTCTGCAAAACAACGTGTATCTTCGTATCTTTTGAGTTTGGCTTTCCAGATGAATGGCGGGCACAACGAGGGATGGATGGGTGGTGCTTTTGATTTAATAGTTTCTATAACGGCATTGTTTGCACATCACTTTTGTTGTTTATTGCGATAGATCGAGTTTTATGGTAATTGCATCTATTTATTAGATTTTGGCTTTGGGCGACCAAGTGGTAGATACGTATACGTACATGCCTCGCCTTTTGGTTTCTTTGTTGCGGTTTCTTTCAAAATATTTCTCGAATGGTGCAGTTTTGAACTCTAGGACTTAAGAACTCCAGCTTTTGGTGCAGCAGCTTTTGCTTGAGAGGAAAATTCAATTTAAACTAGGTTATGGCAGAGGTTGCTGGCGAACAATGTTTTCTTCCTTGTTTTATAATTTTAATGAAAGAACTATGAGTTATAAGAAAGTTCCTTCTTTCATCGTGTAGGTGACAATGCAATTAGCGATGGTAAAAATTTTAAGGGATACCTTTCTATTCTTATTTTATATAAATATTTTCTTTCTTCGTGACCTTTTATTTAATTAACCCAATATTGCTACAAACCAACTCTTAGAATTTTGTATACAAAGCATTTTCTGAATGATAAAAACCGGGTTCTGGGATTTTAACCATACATTTGAATAACTTAATTCTCAAGGATTTTAAGATACAAATAATCTGTATCTTCTAAATTAAGGTGCATACAGTAGTTAAGTTATTGAATAAAATAAATCTAAGAAAAAACATCAAAAATTTTAATTTTAAACGCTAAAAAATTAGACTTAGGCATACAATGGTTCCATTAAAATCAAATCGAAGCTTGTAACTTGCTGTCGCGAAGAGCTAAAGGTTCTTGCTACACAGTACAACATAAGGCTCTGTAGGGTTCCTCGTCATAGTGGTATGGTAATGAAAGGCGCTGGCGAACTGACAAGTATAGGACCAACACTTGATCTTAATCAGGCAGACACAACAGTTCAGGTCCCACTCTGTAATTTTGAACACTTAATCGAGAGTAACGTTCTAGCTACAACACACAAAAGATGGAACTCGCCCTATACCTGTCTTATAACCAGAAAACTATGGACTATTTCAGCAAACAAAAGACCGAAATTATCATCCAGCTGTGTAAAAAGTCTCTATTTCTTCACGTGAGCATCATCGCCAGTCACCAACCAACTGGGTTACCACAAGTAAAAAAAGAAACTCAGTATGATGGACTTATGCATAGGATGCTGTAACGAAGAGATACAAGAGGATACTCCTCACTGCTCTGCCCTATATCATCTAAGAAACAGGCTCCTATACTCTGTCCAACAAAAATTGTCAGTACAGGGAAGATAGGACGTTTGTCTCTCATTCTGGTTGCATTGCCATGCATAAGTGTGTCGCTTTTAAAGCTCTCACAGGGATTCCGTAGTTTATATTATAAATCGCCGCAAATGAGAGTAAAAAACGCATAGAGCTACCGTCTGCCGATTCAAAACGAAAACAATATTCAATTTACATTTTCCCACAACGCCAAGCGGTAAGATTATATGCGCGTTTTTTTTAAGTTGAAAAGCAATACGACAACACTCAACATACTCATCTTCTTAAAATGTGTTCTCAAAAGCTTGAAATCCCAAAAGCTCCTTAATAAAAACCACTGAAAAAGCTCCTTGCTTGCAATTGAGAATGATAATGGTAACTCTGTTTTGATGTAGATAAAGAGCGCACGATCGTATTGAGTGACACTTGACACTCTTGACAGTATCTCATCAGCAGATAAGTCAGTGGCTTGCTCTTTTTTTACTGGCATTTTTCCTAACGCATTGTAGTAAGGGTGCATCAGGCGCCACTGCTTTAGAAAAAGCTCTCCCATAAGGCCTGTACTGACAATTTTTGTTGGACAGAGTATAGGAGACACTTCTTCAACGAATTAGAGGAGCTCTCTGACATTCCAGGCAAAACCATATTGAAATTTACTAACGCTACCAAATTGCTTGAAAATTCCTAAACTCTATCAACCAGCCGACCACGAGGTAAAAGGGTCACGGACGACAATAATAGAACGAACGAAAGCGACTGAACGATGCACGTGTTTTCTACAGGAGCAGCAGTGGTTATCTCGCCTATACATCAGCGATTGCAACTCCTGTGGTGAACACGAGCGTCATTGAGTTGATGGGGCCTCCTCTTCTTCCTAAGATTCCAAAATCCTCTGGGGGAAAGGAACAGCCCCTTCGACTTATTCCGCAACACAGACCAGGCAAAGGGACATGTACATGTACACCAACCACTAACCTTTTTTTTTCTTCATCTACCAGTCGTTGCACAAAGTCTACAACTCTGGTTAAGAGGTGATTTCTCAAGTGGGGGTAAAGTAAAGGCGTCTACCTAAACTCAACTGGGATATTATGTGACGGCAGGCATTTCTTCAATAACTTAGAAGTACCCTCCGACATTTCAGGCTATTGCTTTTTGAAATTCAGCAACACCCTTAACGGGTTTGAATGACAAAGGATACTCAAAGGCTTCAATACCTAGGAGTCACAATACTTAAGATCCGGGTCATTGTGACATTGACGAGAAAGCACAGGCGGACGAGCGTGCTAGGCAAGAATCAGCCTATGTTGAATGTTGCCTCTTTCCACAAGTGAGTTGTGAAAGGCAAAATGATCTCAATTCTTCTTAGCGAATCAAACCATAGGTGGAGCAGTTAGCTTAATTATATCTAGAAAGATTTGGCCCACCTATAATAAATCCCGAACACTAGATCCGATATGCAAATCTAGGAAAGACATAGCCAGGATCATAGCTACCTGTAGCGGACACTGGCCAATAGGAGAGCATGCAGCGAAGCTCGATATTTCTCACAACATTCCATGTCATAGCTGTGAGACCAGCGGGAAAAGGAAACAGTCCTCCATTTGCTCTGCAAATGCCATGGTCTGGCCAAATTTAGAGTACAATCATTGGGAAGGGCATGATTTGACGACATTGACGAACTTTCGGAAATAAAGATAAAAGATTTGATCTCTTTTCTCAACGCGACGAAATGGCTCTAGGACGAACCTCGGTTACTTCTGTGCTATACCCTTCGTTTAAGGGTTTTGAAGGAGGCCTACGGTGCGGGGACCGGATAATCAATCAACTTCTTCATCACAAGTCAACAAGCTGCCTAGGTTGGCACAGTGTATATGATGTCGAATGAGTGTGGTGGTCCGCTGAGCTGAGTCAAGGATCCAATTTCCGGATGATTGTGCAAAATCAAACACAAAACATCAAAACCTCCTAGATCCATATTTTTGAACTTAATCCAAACTAGATGACTCCGTGAGAACGTCCACAATTTCCCATATCAATTCCATCCACGCACAGGCTTAAGCGAGTTGTGGTATCAAAATGGCGCCCTTCAGCGCTGATTGGGCAACAGTGCTAGACTGCCGGTGGTCGTCATTTCTACCTAACTAGCCAACATGCCCCAATATGTTCAGATTACCCATAGGACTATTCTGTTTCTTAATTTAAATGCAGCTTAGATGCAGTTGAGCCACAATCTGCAAATCATCTGGCTATTTTAAAAGTGACATATACATATGTACTTCGGATTGTGGAATTTATTTGCTTTTAGACTTGAGTTTCAATTAAATCCAATTTAATTGAAGTCGAATTGAGTTAAATTGAATCTTTAAAAGTTTTAAATATTAATTTTATTGCCAGATTTGTTGTACCTTTTTTTCACTCGATAAGATAGACAGCAACATTATATTTGAGTATTGCTTATTTCTCCGTACCCATACCCATAATGATTAAAAATTGAGCACGATAAAAACCATTTAGCTCGCATCCTTAGGTCTAGGTCCGTAAGAAGTCTTAACGTCCTAACTTTAAGGAATTTTGTTACAGAAGCTCACTAAGACCAACCATTTTCCGAATTAAATGCATTCTGATGGATAATCTATTTTCCAACCATCCCTGTTCATCCATCAGTGAAATTACTGTGAATTGAAGTAATCGTTTGTGTCTGCGTCAAAACAAGTTAAATTGCCAAAAAATTACAGAGACAAATATCTTAATGGCAGTTTAACAGGATATCATCAACTTAAGGGGTAAGGCTATACTTTGGCGATTTTCCATTGAATAAATAGATAATTTATTTCTTGAGTTTTTACAACCCCTGACTTGTATTAAAAGTGCACGTACTAAATATACAGCATTTTGACTTTAATTTAAGCATCAAACTAGTCTCCTTTAACATCTTCTGTCTGTCTGATTGAGGAACTTAAAGACGTGTGTGTGCTTTCTGGTCAATTTGAGTTAATGGGAAAGAAATCTGTCCATTGTACCTACAATCTAAAACCCAGAACAAGCCAGAACCAGAAGGGAAACTACACAAACTCTATTTCTACATGAACTTGAATTAGGAACGCCCATGCAGCTCACACTCGGCTGAATAATTATTTAGTGAAGTGGAGAGACAAATTCGTCCTTCCTTCCGACTGTCTGTCGCTCGGCATCGGCTTGCGAACCGGTGCGATGGTAATGCGAGAACTCAGTGCATGCTGTACGGAAATTACAGGAATTTGCGATACATTCAATGGAAAATTCGACTAAAATTACTGGTTGCCAATTGCTGTACATGTAGGTATCTACGGATAGGAAGGTATATATAAATTCACATGTTCGATGTCCGTATAGTACAGGGAGTAGAGGTGTATCTAGTTCTGGAAGAGGGAAGCATGTTTAGATGTGGATCGCGGTGGATTAGATACTGCTAATTGAATTCTCTCCCATCATTAAGTTCCATGCTTGCTTGACTTCGGAGGGAAGAATACCATCCTTCTTTAAATATATGAATTCAACCCCTCCAATTGAATTGGGCGGTACATGGAGCCTGATAAAACTTTATGCAGCATCATCTCTGGTTAATTTTTCTCCATTTTACTTGTTTCTGGAAAGATGATTATTGTATACCTAAGAAATTCAGGAACAGGTTAGGCATGCAAAGAGGGGTTCAACACCTCTCAACTCGTTGACAAACAATTAAAATTTGTTTTAATGTCGTTCTGTGTAACATTTTGAACTGCCGAGTGTAAAATTATTTTTATGATACAAACTTATCAAATTGCTAATTTCAAAGCAATTTTTTTTTAATTTTAAACACTTTTAAGTACTATCGTGCTAAAACTACAGGGTACGTTTTATGTTTCAGGTCGGTTTTTTGTTGCAATGACTTTTAAGTGAAATTGAATTTTATAACTTATATTTATTGATTGGTTATATGGTCCTTAACTTTATGTATGGAATATGATATCGGTCGAGAGCGCACAAGTGCGAGCTCTCTTAAGCTTGTCGACTTGGAACATTAAACGCACCCTGTAGTTTTAATTGCGATATATAAGGTATTTCATGGTAAGTTGTACATACATACGTAAACAAATCGAGATTTTGATCAGACTCGACACTAAGATGATAGGAAAGACGGAAAAACTGGGTCTCCCAGTTCTGTCTGTCTGATGAACTACAGACTAAAATATGTACATATGTATATGATATTATGTAGATAACATTTTTTTTTTTTTATAATTAACGCGCACTCAAGGGATTATGACTACCCTTTAAATGTTGCTTGAACACATTGCGAGCATTTCGGAAACAGTGGGAGGATTGAGAAGGAGAAACCGATGTACATTCGTCTTAAATTTCTGGACATTGAAATGGAGAGGAAAAACAAAGTCGGTTAGGGAATTCCACATTCGAGTCGTACGGTAAAAGAAGGAATCTCTGTACTTAACTGTGCTCAAGGGTATATTCCACAAAAGGTGGTCAGTAATACACATACCAAGAATTGATAGCTTTTCAGTTTCTATGATGCAAGCTCCATCAATGAATAGGGGCATAGGGGGAATATTCCGCTTTAATGACAAAAAACAGCTCTGAGTTTAAGAAGCATTAAATTCAACACAATTTTTAATACCCCATTTAACGATGCTATTTAGATCGGAATTTAATGAGCTCAACATATATTGCAGTTGCAATTCAACATTCAAAGAACAAGGAATTGAATCAGGAAATGAATAAGAAAAGCTGAGGGTGCTGTCATCAGCAAAACAGTTAAGTGGATTAGTAGTTTCAATAAAAAGATCATTTATAAAAATGAGAAAAAGAGTCGGAGACAAAACAGTGCCTTGAAGGACAAAGGTAATTACTAATCCAACGAATAAGAGATACATCAAATATTTATTTTTACTTGCGACTTATAGGTACCTACTATAAGGCAAGTTATGCATTCGAAAAAAAAATTAACTCGAG
Source organism: Philhelius festivus (assembly GCA_963931855.1). NCBI lineage: Eukaryota > Metazoa > Arthropoda > Insecta > Diptera > Syrphidae > Philhelius > Philhelius festivus. The sequence continues at coordinate 1,974,117 of OZ007556.1, read as the reverse complement.
ATTTTGATCAAAGTTGACATTACGATGATAGCGTCTACCTAAACTCAACTGGGATATTATGTGACGGCAGGCATTTCTTCAATAACTTAGAAGTACCCTCCGACATTTCAGGCTATTGCTTTTTGAAATTCAGCAACACCCTTAACGGGTTTGAATGACAAAGGATACTCAAAGGCTTCAATACCTAGGAGTCACAATACTTAAGATCCGGGTCATTGTGACATTGACGAGAAAGCACAGGCGGACGAGCGTGCTAGGCAAGAATCAGCCTATGTTGAATGTTGCCTCTTTCCACAAGTGAGTTGTGAAAGGCAAAATGATCTCAATTCTTCTTAGCGAATCAAACCATAGGTGGAGCAGTTAGCTTAATTATATCTAGAAAGATTTGGCCCACCTATAATAAATCCCGAACACTAGATCCGATATGCAAATCTAGGAAAGACATAGCCAGGATCATAGCTACCTGTAGCGGACACTGGCCAATAGGAGAGCATGCAGCGAAGCTCGATATTTCTCACAACATTCCATGTCATAGCTGTGAGACCAGCGGGAAAAGGAAACAGTCCTCCATTTGCTCTGCAAATGCCATGGTCTGGCCAAATTTAGAGTACAATCATTGGGAAGGGCATGATTTGACGACATTGACGAACTTTCGGAAATAAAGATAAAAGATTTGATCTCTTTTCTCAACGCGACGAAATGGCTCTAGGACGAACCTCGGTTACTTCTGTGCTATACCCTTCGTTTAAGGGTTTTGAAGGAGGCCTACGGTGCGGGGACCGGATAATCAATCAACTTCTTCATCACAAGTCAACAAGCTGCCTAGGTTGGCACAGTGTATATGATGTCGAATGAGTGTGGTGGTCCGCTGAGCTGAGTCAAGGATCCAATTTCCGGATGATTGTGCAAAATCAAACACAAAACATCAAAACCTCCTAGATCCATATTTTTGAACTTAATCCAAACTAGATGACTCCGTGAGAACGTCCACAATTTCCCATATCAATTCCATCCACGCACAGGCTTAAGCGAGTTGTGGTATCAAAATGGCGCCCTTCAGCGCTGATTGGGCAACAGTGCTAGACTGCCGGTGGTCGTCATTTCTACCTAACTAGCCAACATGCCCCAATATGTTCAGATTACCCATAGGACTATTCTGTTTCTTAATTTAAATGCAGCTTAGATGCAGTTGAGCCACAATCTGCAAATCATCTGGCTATTTTAAAAGTGACATATACATATGTACTTCGGATTGTGGAATTTATTTGCTTTTAACGATGCTATTTAGATCGGAATTTAATGAGCTCAACATATATTGCAGTTGCAATTCAACATTCAAAGAACAAGGAATTGAATCAGGAAATGAATAAGAAAAGCTGAGGGTGCTGTCATCAGCAAAACAGTTAAGTGGATTAGTAGTTTCAATAAAAAGATCATTTATAAAAATGAGAAAAAGAGTCGGAGACAAAACAGTGCCTTGAAGGACAAAGGTAATTACTAATCCAACGAATAAGAGATACATCAAATATTTATTTTTACTTGCGACTTATAGGTACCTACTATAAGGCAAGTTATGCATTCGAAAAAAAAATTAACTCGAGATTTTGATCAAAGTTGACATTACGATGATAGCGAAGACTAAAAAAGTGGGTCTCGCAATTCTGTCTGTCTTTCTGTCTGTCTGTCTGTCTGTCTGTCTGTCTGTCTGTCTGTCTGTCTGTCTGTCTGTCTGTCTGTCTGTCTGTCTGTCTGTCTGTCTGTCTGTCTGTCTGTCTGTCTGTCTGTCTGTCTGTCTGTCTGTCTGTCTGTCTGTCTGTCTGTCTGTCTGTCTGTCTGTCTGTCTGTCTGTCTGTCTGTCTGTCTGTCTGTCTGTCTGTCTGTCTGTCTGTCTGTCTGTCTGTCTGTCTGTCTGTCTGTCTGTCTGTCTGTCTGTCTGTCTGTCTGTCTGTCTGTCTGTCTGTCTGTCTGTCTGTCTGTCTGTCTGTCTGTCTGTCTGTCTGTCTGTCTGTCTGTCTGTCTGTCTGTCTGTCTGTCTGTCTGTCTGCCTGTTCGACTACAGGCTAAACGGCTCGGCCGATTTTCTTTAAGCTTGGTAGATATCATTTTTAATTTTTCCCCCCATACGTTTTTTTCTGTTTTTTTTTTTAAGACCAAAAATAACGGTACCTGCCATACGAATTTTTTTCGAAATTTTATAAATATTTTTTTTGCTCAAAAACTGTTCAACAGATTTTAAAAATAAAAACACAAAAAAATTTCATTTAATTAAAGCTAGGTAATGGTAAAAAAAAATTTTCCGAAAAATGGCTATTGAGGGTACCCCCCATGGAACCAATTTTTTGTTTTTGATTTTCTCAAAAACGGAACAACCGATTTTGATAATTTTTTTTTTGCTAAAGCTCCCCAAAAACATAAATAGAATTGTTAACTCAAATTTTCAAAAAAAAATGTTTGAATTTTTAAAAAAAACTTCAATTTTTTTTTTTTCAAAACTCAATATTTCGAGAACCCCATGCTAGATTTTTTTTAAACTTGATAAATAAAAGTTTCTCAATATAATCTACAAGATGTAAGAAAAAAAAAATATTTTATCTAAAAATAAAGGTACGTACCACACAAATGCTAAAAAATTTTAAAAAATGGTTTTGAAAAATCGTATTTTTCTCGAAAACGGCGCGTAGAATTTTGATAAAAATTTTTTTCTTTCAATTAATTCTTACGATCTTTAATTCAAGAAAAAATTGAAATTAAGATATTACAGCTTTTACCTACCATGGAACCATTTTTTCGAATTTTAAATTTCTCATTATCCACATAACGGATCTTAATGAACATTTTTATAGAGAAGCTTCCAAAAAGTCTAAAACACATTGGCCCTTAGTAATAGACACTTTTTGTTAGATGTAGAAAAGTTGCTTTTAAAATTTCGTAGTAACAGATCAAATTTAACAACAGTCTTATTTATACCAATAATTGTGATTCATTTTCATAATTTCGTTATTGTGAACTGATACACAAACAGATTTCTATTAACCAGATTCGTAAAGTTCTATTGTGATTTTATCATTTTAAATTTAACTTAGTTACAGGAAAGCCGCTTTTAAGTATTTATACTTGAAATTTGTTTTATTTCTACGAATGTTTGGTTAAAATCGAACTTAGGCTAGATTCGGATCTATTACTCAGGGCCATTGCATTTCAAAACTTTAAAATAAATATTTTTTGAATTTTTGAAAAAAAAATCTATTTTTTCTTTTTTTGAAAATTCGATATCTCAGAAACGAATCAATATTTTTTTTGTAAAATTAATTTTTATTCGAACAATAATAAAAACTTCAAATTAGCGTACCAAATTTTTTTCTTAAAAAGCTTTTAAAAAGTTTGTTTATAAAAGCTTTTTTTTAAGCAACCACTACAACGACTTATAATTTTTGTTCTAGCATAAATTCATATTTGGATAGCATTCCGAAGTTAATAGTACCAGCTGTTTTACTTTTTTCGAAATTTCAAAATTTTTTTTTTAAATTTAAGGTTGTAAATGCTAACCAATGTTTAAAACAAATTTCCAAAAAATGGTTATCAATGGTTCTTCGCATAGCACCATATTTGTTCTAGAAATCAATCTAAGGGAGTTGTTTAACCTTTAAGAACTGGTATATACTTCTACACAAGTCATCGAATGTCTCTTTGAATAGCTTAGCAAACAGGTATCTCAGCTTAGTTTATATGAGGTTCTCGGCATTTGTCTAGCCAGTCTTTATAGTGGTTGAAATCGTTAATATACGTTGTCTAGGTTGAATGATACAATCAGTCTAAGCGCAGAATTCGGTTTATCATCGCAGTTACACAGATTGCAGAAATTAATTTTCCACACCATCAGCACCCACCGCACTCTGAATTCTCTCCTGCCGCGATATCGCCATTTCTTTGATCCCGTCCTTCTCTTAACCTTCTTTTCTTGTTCTGAGATGCAGATGGTCTTTTCTGCTCTTGTGCTCGAAGAACTCCTGAGTACGATGATGTAAGGTTTCTTGGCGATTGCCCACCTGGATGGCAGTAGTCATCTTTTTGGATAAAAAAGTTTCGTGCCAAACTCTTCAAATACTCAGATATATCAACTGCAATAAGTTTGGTTTTACAAAGATAATGTTAAGATTGGTTTAACTTTTCGTTGAGATATTGTATCAGTTCATCCGTGGACATTGCAACGCAAGTCGTGTTTCAGGTATAGTTAAAGAGCTTTCGTTCTTCGAGATATTTCTAAAGCTGACTGTTAATGGGCGTTTTCATCTCCTGAGAAAGAAAAAATATAACGATCGGTACTAAGAGGTAATTTAGGGGATTGGGGAAAACTATTCCTTTTTTAAGGACCGGCTAGACAAATGACGAATTATTAAAATTCGGGAATATTTCCAGTGAGAGTGCATTTCGTATTCACGACAAAAGATGTACATATTTATGATTCCACATTTGGTTTTCATGCTCACAAATCATCGTAAGGGTCTTACGTCCAAGGATCGGAGATTCAAGACTGGAAAAAAATTTAAATTAAATGTTATACATAGAAACTTAAGACCTCTTTCACACGTTTCTCGTGGAGAAGGGCTTGAAGAAAGAGGAAAGAATTTGCGACCATCCTCTTCATATATCCTTTCATTTGCATCACACTTTTCCGAACATGAAATTCATTCTTTGTTGAGTCGGAGACATTTATGAGAATTCAAAAACGCCCACATTATTTACGCTAATAGCCAAACTAAAGCAAGATACTGCCTCTCTCTAGGCCCCATGTTGCAGAACAATTCTTAAAAAGTATTGTTGTTCTTAAACAAACGCCGCACAGTGGAACGTCTAGTACAAAATTCCGGACATTGGGTGATTTTTTGTTTTCATTATTCGAAATATTTTTTGTTTGATATGCATAGAAAATTGTCGCCTCTTTTACATATAAAACCGTTTTTTTATGTACACTCTTAAATTTTCAAATAATAGGGACTCAAAGATACAGTATTTTTAAAACCAAAAAAAATTGGAATTTTAACGCTTTTTTGTAATTTGTTTTTCTCAGACCCTTTTCATGTTTTCTTTTCGAAATAAATTTTGTAGGCATGCAATTGATTCACTTAAGCTTAACAATTAAAATAATCCTTGAAACAAGATTGTTTTAGCCTTAAAAAAAACTGTTTTTGTGAGTATTTTTAAAAAATTCTAATTTCGGGTTTGAAGATGATTTTAAAAAAATGCTCAAAAATGCTCGGTTTTTGGGTAGTCTTAAATGAATTGTACACTTATTTGGAGTCATATTTTCAAAAAATTGGATCCGACCGCATCCGACCCCGCTTCCTGGAGGGTTTTTAAAAATCTCCCTTAGAGCTGAGAACTCTTAAATAAAATAAGTTTGTTAACTGGAGAAGGGGGTAGGGGCATCTTTGCATTGTAAATAATAATAACTAACATTAAGAAATCTTAAACTATGAAACAGTGCATACATTGACATGAAAAAAAAGAAGGAGGGGGTGGGGGATTCTCCCTTTATCAATTAAATCTTATTTGCTTTGGTTAAAGAGACTTTTTATTTAGGTTATCATTATTTGTTATAGACTTAATGGCAAAACAAAGTATGGCTCTCATGCTAACGGTTATTTTTTCTCTCTTAATTTAAAAAAAATGTAATCACGTGATTTTATAATAATGAATGCCATTTTTGTTTAGTTTTTTTTAACAAAGCGATCGCCTAGTATACACAAATAATTTTGAAGCCTTCTAGTAAGTTAAAATGGTTGTGTTTACTTACGAAGATTTTGTTAACGTTTTAAAGGCTAACGGGCGTGACTTAACTGACTATAAATATTGTTATCCAAACAGTGAAAGTAAAATCTCGGGAAACAAATTGGACTTGTTTATATTTTTTCGCAAGTTTTGTTTGAAGCTGGAAAATGGATTTGTAGAATGCAATAACAATAAAATGCGAAAAAACGGTTTAAAACGTGGCTTGAAGCAGAATTTTACAAATTAACTTTTATAAAACCACCCCCATCAACCGCTAACAACATTAATGAACAGTTTGATAACTTCAGTGAGCGAAAAAACAGGCGTAAAACCCAAGATTTACGTCAAAGTAAGTAAAGAAAAAATGAAGCTGAAAGGTGAAGTTAAGCTTAATGCTTCCAAGGTAATAATTTTTTTAATAAAATACCGTGAAAAGGCAAAAGAAATTTTGTTTAAACATATATTAACTAGAACTATATTCAATATAAATAACATTCAAATTAAAATGTGAACGATGTCTCGAAATACATATTTAAAAAAAAGTGCAAAAATGCACATCAAACTTGTAATATGAATTAAGAGCAGTACATTATTAACTGTTCTTCCTCCATAAAATTAATTTTATCTGCCTAAAGCTAAGGTTTAAAAAGTTTCAGGGGTTATGTTAATTTTTTTTAGGAAAATTGCTCATTTTTTCAGAGTTTTTGAAATATAGTATGAAACTATAATGTTTCAATTACAAAATAGTGAAAACCGTTTCAAAATCCATCCATTATTTCAAAAGTTACAGCCCGATGACCACTTTTTCATGTTTTCGTTCCACTGTGCGCCGCCGCCGCACTATGGGACCAAATGATGAAATCCATCTCAAAAATGGTTTTGGTGAATTTCGTAATTTGAAAAATCTAATGATGGGATTATATACTAGAAATAGGTTTCTTCCAAACACAGTAAATTTTTTGTATCTTACTTTTGTTCTAGGTACCTAAAATTACCGTTAAAAATGACATTTCGATATTTTTATTTTTTAGAATTATTAGAAGTGAGAGTTTGAAGTCAATTATTTCGTATTTTTCTGGACAGAATGTATAAGTATTATACCTTTTTGAAAAGTCCAAACCCTCTTCTTTACAAAACAGTTATATTTTTTTTAATTAAGTTCACCAGTAAATTAATAAACAGAAATGAGTAAGGTGCAGTATCTTTTTCATTTTTTTGTTTTCAATTAGAGTTTTCTCTGTTAGCTCCGGCTGCCTCCGTTTAGTTAATGGCTGTTTTGTATTCTTAAAATATTCTAAATTTGGAAGAAAAAATAAAAACTTTCGCATTTTCATGCATTTTTGTTTAAGAAGAAAAAACGTATGATGCGAAAGAAAAATAAGTTTTTAGAATAAAAATTCGTATTCTTATAACTTTATTGTTAAGTGATGAAAAAAATTAAAATTTGGCAAAAATGTGGTACCTTTATTGATGCACATAAATATGTATTTCAAAAAGTTTTAGACCATTATTTTATTACTTTTAGCTCAAAATTAAAAAAAAAATGTTATTTTTTGTCAAAAATTCAAAAAAATAACTGTTAAAACATGTGCAACACATTTTCATAAACATCATATAAGTGACTATGTTTCCACAAAATTTATAAGTTTTTATCAGTTATTTCCAATATTATTAAAATTCAAACAGCAACGATGGTAATACAGCCAGAAGGTTTTTTCAAAATTACCAATGCTCTGCTGAGATAACGGGTATTGATGAAGAATTAATAAAAAAAAATTATATTATCTTACAAACTATGTCTTCAGGACTCCCTATTGATCAAACACACATCTTTCCTATCCTTCTTTCTCTTCATTAACATCACGCCCGCGATGTGTTGAAACATTTAAAGGGTAATCATAATCCCTTGAGCGCGGGTTAATTATAAAAAAAAAAAAAAACTAAATTTGGCCAGTATACTCGTACCCTTGCGACAGCTCAATTATATGTTAGCAAATACAATTGGTACCACATGCCATCTTCGGTGCACAAAATTTTAATACATGGTTCAAAAATCATAGAACACATTGCAATTTTGCCAATCGGGCAGTTATCAGAAGATGCTCAGGAAGCACAAAACAAGGACTATAGAAGGTTTAGATTGCATAATGCAAGGAAATGTTCAAGATCAGCTACGAACAAAGATGTTCTACACACGTTATTATATACATACATCTGATCCGTATAAATCTAGTCTGGGAAAACCAAGAACAAAAAATGATACCAAAGAATTGTTTGATAAGGCTAAAGAACTAATAAGATACTTTTGAATTAGGTTTTTTTTTTGTCTTAAGGGTGAAACACTTTCATATATCAAAAAGGGGCGTGGCAGTTCACGGATTTTACTTTTCATAAATACATACTTTTCATAAATTAATTTCTACATATAAAACTTAATCAAAAAAGGCCTGCTTTTAATGAACTTTAAGCTGAAAATAAAAAAAGGGGCGTGAAAGTGGGCAGAAAAAATATGCATCTGATGTCTTGAGTTTAAAAAACCTCAAACAAAAATGTTCGGCTTCCTGGTAACTAAAAATAAGAAAATAACAAAAATCAAAAAAATATGGGCGTGGTAGTGGGCGGATTTCACAAAAACTACTATCAGATGTTTTCACCGGTAAAAGAAAAAAACTACAAATTTCATCCAAATTGTTGCAATAATTCTTGCTCCAATAAATTTTGACCATATAAATTAAACAAAATCTACAAATTTGTTATTTTATTTTATTTAAAAAAAAGAAAATAATTTATTTCTATATAAAACGTTTTAATATTTTAAATTCTTGGTTATACAAGTATAAGTGTGCAAAATTTCAAAAAAAAATATTGAGAAACGAAAAAGTTATGGATTTTTGAGATGGTTTAAACCATTTGGTCCCATAGTGCGCCGGGGCATTGATTGCTTGATCTCGAGAATGATTCTTCCTGAATACAACCTTCCACCAATAGCGAATTGTTGACCTTTCAAAAGATGATGAAAGTGTTGGATTGCGGCGTATAAGGCAAGCAGTTATCGATGATAAGTTGGCCAAGCATTCTCTCTTGCGGATAACTTCTTTGCTTCGCAACATGGACAAAAAGGGTTGCAGAGAATAAGCCGGCGCGCGGTCTTTACAACTGCAAAATGCTTCTTGTAACCCTGGAGTCCATGGAACAGGTTAGGATCCTTTCAGTTGCGGATTACTAATAGCATTGTGAAGTGGTGCTTGAAGTTCTCATGCTTTCGGGAAGAATCTTCGGTAAAAATCACCCTTACCAAGCAATCGAAGAAGACCCTTTGCTGTGGATTGTTTTAAATAGTTTTAACACGTTCTTGAGGTGGTTTAATGGTTTAGTTCCGTCGGCGAGGCGTTAAGAGTGTATCCCAGGAATTTTACTTCTGAAACACCAAAGATACATTTTAACAATAAATTTATATGGATGGATTTGTTAAATTAAATGTTGTGGGTGTCGACACAAAGGCAATATAATCACCTTTCTTTTGTATGTGGCTGAAGCCTCCGTATGAAGTACCTCTTGTTGGCGGGTAAAACAAAAAGCCTGGAAACGCTGAAGTCAGCTTAATCTCCATATCATGCTCGCAAAATATTCCTATTTTTATTACGACCAATTGAGTTGAAGTTTTGAGTTAGCAAATGTTTCCCATCACATTTGGTCTCCCTCGCCTGCCAAATGGACCTCAAAATAGTACTCGAATACCAGTGTTTTCGACCTACTCTAAGCAATTAAATCAAAATAAAATAAATTGAATACAAAATAAAGGGCAAACCAATGAAGCCGATATGAAAATAATTCTACCCAGGGATATGCCATAGCGCAATAAAACACAAATATGTAGGTAAGGTATTCCCACAAACATATACATATGTATAGTATATGTACAAAACCGTTCTCGAATATCATTTGGCTATCCAGAATACGCAACCTAGTTTGAATTCCGAAAGCCTGGTGAAAATTACAGCAAGGACGGTTCACGATTTATATATGTGTATGTACATATGATTATGATGTGTGTTGGTGTCGTTCGTGTTTGTGCAGCTTCAAATTGCATGGGCCCAAATAATAGCCGCTAGCTTCAGAGAATAACCAATCATCACAAAATGCTAATGAGAAGTATTGGAACATCGATAACACCATTTATCCCACATAAAAGGTTGATTATGTTAATTTTAAGTCCAGCGGGGTTGCTGACCGAATTAATGTGGGGAAAGTGGAACTTCATTTGGGATATAATGTGTGTGTAGTGTCTATTAGGGAGTGACCATTAGAATTTATTTAATAGGAATTTTATTTTTGATTGTCCAAAAATTGAAGATTGAAAATTTCAGCCCACTTAAGCTTTCGATTGAAATTTTAAATATTTAATAGATAGTTTTATTGAAAAGTATTAAATTTAGCAACAAAAAAGGTGCTTTTAGTTATAGAAAAGTGGATCCTGCCATTATTAATGGCATACAACATGATGCCAATGTCTACCACCACATAGCTCGGCCATTACCTGAAGAATCCTCTTTTTGAAAGAGTCAAGAGTTTGTAGAGTATGTTCCCATCACCAAAACTTGAAATAACTCGTGATGCAAGAAATTTTTCTTCTACTAGAGCCAAAACGCGTTGTGTTGGTGCAAGATGTGACGCCGTCTAGTTGTCTTCCACATCCAAATCTTTGATCTGATGCCCAATAAATTCGGTTAACTTTTGTCTAAAGCAATGAGCATTGAAGACGACGCTACGGTTACATATGATTTTTCAAGGAACAATGAGGAACAATGACACCAGCAGACCAAATACCACACCATGCAAAGACTTTTTGTGGATGCACAATCATAATTATGTTTTCACTTTTTCATTTGCAGCAAATTTGCCTTTAAAAGTATGCACAGAGTTAAAAGTTAGTCTAATTGCAAGATTGAACGAAAACTGGTCATCCATACGCTGATGTTCAAGCATATTTTTTAAGCACTCCGTTCACAAATACAGATGTATCACACGCCAAACACATATTGAGGATCGATTTTAGCAACATCCGAGAGCTGCATGTGCCCATACTTTCACTTGAGTATTCTTGGCCTAGAAAACAATTCCACAAGCATATTCTGTAATACTTATCATGAAACCCCGGACCAGCGTTACCTTAGGATATTTTGAAAAAGTGGCAAAAAAAGTGTCACTCGAGAAAAAAAGGTGGCACTTAAAATTAAAAACAAAACAACACTCATCTCAACGAATTTATAGGAGTTGAAGAAAACACATAATTTAAACAATCATTTTAAGGTTTATTGCAACGTAAGCTAAAAACTAAAAATTTAACAGTTCATTTTGTATTGATTATTCAACATAAATAAATAAATAAAAGTATGAATAAGTAATAAATAATAATTTATTTAAAAGAAATCGTATCACATTTTACTTTCCTGTGATGGTTTCCCTATATTTTTTTATGAGGAGCTCATCTGGACTCCACTCAGCTAAATCACAGTTGCTTACTAAATTTAAAGAAGGCAACATATTTTCGCAAGTTTCAGTGTTAAGTCTGTTGGTGAGTTTGTTTTTCATCAAAGTTAGCTTGGAAAAAACCCTTTTAGCGCAGGCACTGCCATGAGGCAAGGTTAAAATTTTTGCAACAAATTCATATAAGTCGGAAAATAGGTATTTATTCAAACTATTTTTAATGTTACCCACTTTTTCAATGTGTGGGTTATATGGAATTTTAAAACTTTGATGGTATAAGTATCGTACGCATGAAAGATATGAAAAGGTATGGAAAAATGGCATGGTGAATTGCTAACTTTAGTTTTACTTGTGGGGGATAAAAAGTGGCACAGACTGAAAGGTGGTGGCTCGGTGGCACAGCCTGAAAAAAAGTGGCAATTTGACACTAAAGTGGCACAGCGGTAACGCTGCCCCGGACCACTTACTAGGAGGATGCGAAGCACTAATGCATCAAAGAAACAAGTATCTGTGACGCTATCAAGTAGATGAGAGTGATTTAGCCTCTCCAAATCATCAAACTCATCACAGGGATACACTTGTAGGCAGAGCTGTAGAGTAAGCAACTCATCTAGCTCTGGATAGGGGCACAATAGATCACAGTGAAATCTTTGTTACAGGCGATTTCAATGTACACAATTCTTAGTGGCTGCGCTTTTCTGGTCACACAACACCCGAAGGAAGGTGTGTCGAAATTTTTACTGACATAAACAATGAATATCGTCTTGTTCATGAGCCCTTTAGAATTTCAATCCGCCAATACCTTATAGACTTTCTTCTGCATAAAAGACTTGAAAACGTATAATACAGAGCGTTTCGAAAGGTAATTCCTAATCCAACAAAGAAGAGATTGATCAATACTAAATACATGCATTTTTGATAAGAGAGTTTAGTGCCAAACTCATTCAAATGCTTTTAAAATATCAATAGCCTTACTTTCTCCAAAACGATGTAAGAATTTGTGCCACTGTTCGGTAAGATAAACCATCAGATCACCATCAGATCTGTCGATAGTTGGAGTGGGAAGAACAATCGTCTTTTTTATGCACAAGCTGGCCCAATGCTGTTTGAAATCCACTCGGAAAGAGGCCAGTAGTGTAGGACAGATGGAAAAGCTTACGCAATGGTTTTGACAACATAGAAGTACAACGGAAACTGTATCGAGATTTTTCAGTACTCTTGCAACTGTACGATTGCAAAACAACAAGATTTGTCACAGGTAATCATTTAGGTTTTCAATAACAGGAGGAGTCTTGACACTTTCTGGCAGTGTAGAATAAACACCAAACTGTGCAGAAAGCAAATTCGCTATCTTCTTATGGAGCGTATCGAAAACGGTAAAACAGTTTGAATGCGGGCTTAAATTGCGTATAATATCTTCAAAAGCAAATCTGATGCCGGATCGAGCCACATTACTACTGCTTGTCCAGAAAAAAAAGACTCACTTTCTTAAGTATTACCTTAAAAGTACTAACATTATTTAATTTTAAAAAAGGATTGCAAGACTTTTTTTCATTATAATCAATAGATTTTGAGAAAAACATACACAAATGTTAGGGTATATGTAGTTCAACAAAATGGTCAATGAAAGGTAAACAAATTATATTTTTCGTTGTCTAATTTTGTTGGTTTTGGTATGTATTTCAGTACATCTCATCATTTTTGGGATGGTAGGGTTTAAAGAAGGCCGCCATGTGGCATTTTTGTTTCATTAAATGACTTCTTCGGATATGATTTTACAAAAAACTAACTTAGAAAACTTAAGAGAATAATATTAGATACTTAAAAAATCAGGTATTGACAAGTTGATTCGTCTTGTTACAGAAGGCCAAAGTTCGCCAACCAAAATGTGATAACTATGGACACTTTTAACTGAAAATTTGTGTATAACAGTGAGATTGCCAACGGTTGCAGTTTGCTTCATATCTTTTTATGTGATACCCAATCATATACTAGTGTGTTATTAAGACTTATGCATTACTGCTCCCACTTGAGCATGATGCAAGACGTTCACATTTGTACTCGTAAATAACTACCAAGGGCCGATCTAATTATGCTAATTATTATTTGTTATTAATCACACCCAAAAATTGCTGTGGGCTCTCGGTCTATACGGATTCGAATTTCTCAAAGCTCTAAGCAATGACATACAAATGATTTATACAAATTTCAAGCAATTTTTTTTACATAAATAAGTACATATAACAAAGCACAACGACAACATCTTCTTGCACTTGTCAATCATTGTAACAAATCGCACCCATAGAATGAAAGTGACCGAACTCAAAATTTCCGTAACTTATGATTTCTTAATAAACTGACCTTAAAATGGGATTTCTACAGCCCTTTGGTGAAAAAGATACCGAAATATGAATAAGAAAGGGGCAGTCTATACATCGGTCACTTGAAATATGTGAGAGATACATTCAACCTTACTCAAAACTATGCTTTCTTGAAGACTTTATTGCTCATTTCCTTTTAAAGTTAGGTCACTTTCATTCTAAGGGTGCGAAATAAGCCGAAAATGTTCGGGATAGTCCACGGATAACAGCTAAAATAAGAACACATAACATTTTCTGATTTTTCCCTTGGCATGAATGTTAGCGCATCTCAACCGCTGCAAAAATCCTTTTTGCGAAGAAGCGATTAATCCAAGAGTAGCTCTTGTCATAAAAAGTGAATTCGGAATCGGCAGAAAACCTAAGGTCCGCTCTATTCCAACTTTTACGGCACATATTTAGTTCAAAGTTGGAGGTCGCTAGGCTTAGGCTCCCTAAGGGCCGTAATAATATTCTAATTTATTTATTTTATAATTTTCTGTCAGACCAGACTTTTAAAAGAACTGTCTACCATTTATGATACATACATTCGTCAAGAACTTGAATATAACTCTCATATTTGGACAACTGCCTCCAAACCTTCATTACACATTTAAATCTGTTATACAGAATCGACCAACGCAAGATTAAATCAAATCAAATCTTTCATTAAAATCTCCCTCCTTATAATATGCAACGAATTGTTGGCTTATAAACAGAGTTCGGAGAAATAGAAAGAAACCGAATTTACAACAACAAAACTTGAATGACTAATAAAACGCTAGTCCTCAAGTGTTAATAATTGTTAAACGATAAAACCTAAATTGGGACGGACCTGATCATGTGGTCTCGGTAGCGTGATGCGTAGGGCATTGGCTTCTGACGACGCCAGATCTGAGTTCAAATCTCAGTCAAGGCAAAAAGTTTTTCGATTAAACTTGATAGTATAAAGGCTAAGCACCACTAATAAAGGAGTCTGATGATCGGCTTGGCAACCGTGAAATACGAGGGCGGGTCAATAAGTCCGTGACTTTTGGAATAAAACACAGATTCTTGATAAAAAAATAATTTTATTTTTCAACGTAGTCTCCCTTGAGCTCTATACACTTTGTAAAACGCTTCTCCAATTTTTTTATCCCTTCCAAAAAAAATGATTTGTCGAGGTCCTCAAAATAGGCCTTTGTTTGCGAGATGACTTCATCATTGGAGTCAAATCTTTTTCCACCAAGCCATTTCTTCAGGTTTGGGAACAAGAAGTAGTCGCTCGGAGCCAAATCTGGAGAATAGGGTAGATGAGGGAGCAATTCATAGCCCAATTCATGGATTTTTGCAATGGCAACTGCACATGTGTGCACCCTTGCATTGTCTTGGTGGAAAAGAACTTATTTCTTGGCCAAATGAGGTCGGTTTTTTTTTCAAATCGTCATTGAATCGGTCCAATAAGTTGGCATAATATTCCCCATTGATTGTTCTTCCCTTTCGAAGGTAGTCAATGTGGATTATCCCGCGTGCATCCAAAAAAACAGTCGCCAAAACTTTATTGGCTGACAAACCCACCTTGGCCTTCTTTGGCGCCGATTCACCCTTAGAAACCCACTGTTTTGACTGTTGTTTGGTCTCTTCTCTTCTCATGCCCAAGTGATCATTCAAAATTGAAACCACTGAGCCATGCGAGATCCCTACGGCTTCCACAATCTCTCGCACTTTCAATCTTCGGTCGGCCAACACCATATCGTGAATTTTTTCGATTGTTTCGGGTGTAGAGACCTCAACTGGGCGTCCAGGACGTTCGGCATCTTCAGTGCTTGTACGGCCACAACGAAATTCAGTAAACCACTTTTTTACCATTGAAATCGATGGTGCAGAGTCCCCATAGTATTTATCAAGCTTAGCCTTGGTCTCGATAATGGTTTTTTTTCGCAAGAAATAATGCTTAATAAGCACACGAAATTCACTTTTTTCCATTTTCTCCTCAAATTAGTGAGTAGTCTGATAAAAATAGCTGTCAAACACAAACTAACTGACGCAGCAAGTTTAAATTTTGACAGGAGTCAACTGACAGATGCTTGTTGACAGGAGCAGTGTTGCTGTTTCAGTAAAGAGGTTAGAAATTCAAAAAGTCACGGACTTATTGACCCGCCATCGTAGCTATAACTCCAGCCAAATAAGAACCCACTTGTTGGTAGTTCATTCAAGTTGTTGTTATAATATTCAAAAATTCACAAAATTATAGTAGATAATTATTATATAAGATTACATTATAGGAACTTTTGATTCTCTTGGACAACTTTATTAGAGACGTCTTATCGCTTTTTCAATCAACATTGCTCCCTAAGCAATTCTGCATTAATACTCTTCAATCTATGAATCCCAATGAATTATTATTATTATTATTATTACTAGCCGACCCAGCTCTCGAAATTCGAGTGCCAATTTATTTATTATTTATATTATTGGCAGTGTTTTCAAACAAATTTTTTAAATTAAATTTTATTTTATGTAATATACAAAGTGTTCGATAGTGCAAAAACAAAAATGACCCACAGTGTGTAAATGCGTGTCTCAAGTATATTCTGCACATCTCCGTAACTGTGGCTTTTCAACCATATAAAATTTATCGAAATCGGTTAAATACTTTTGGAGAAAAGTGTACCACAAAAAACATGTTTGCCGTTTTATTATATGATTATTATTTATTTATATAATATCAACTGTACATTAAGATAAACTTATAATTAGTACATGAAATAAGTGAAAAAATAAAAAAAAAAAATAATTTAGAAATATACATAGTTAACTTAAAAATTAAATTTAATTTAAAAATTTAAGAATTAAAACAAAAGAAAGGAAAATCAAAAGAAACAAGGACGCACCAACAGATTAAAGAAGAAAGTAAGCATATTCAGTTCATATTAGAAAAATATTCAAAGGAAAGTCTATGAAATGTTCTGTTCTCGATTCCAGTTTTCAGATGACTGGGAATATGGTTCCACAGTCTAACAGCATAAACGAAAAATTGTCTGCGTGATGTTAAATTATTAAACGTAAAAGAACGAAGTAAAATAAATCTATTTGAAAAGCAAAAATTAAGTTTATCAAAGAGATAGCTTGGAGTTTGGTTAACAATTAATTTGAAAAGAAAAGAACAGCAACGATACTTGAGGAAAGCTTGAAGGCTACAGCCTAGAAGTTGTTGAGCATGAGATGAAACATGATCATATCGCCGAAGATTGAAAACAAATCGTGCGATTGAGTTAAAGGCGACATTAAGCTTTTGTAATGATTGGTAGTCAGGGTCAGCAAATAACTCGCAACCGTAAGATATGATGGGTATGATAAGAGCCTTAACAAGTTTAAGTTTAATCTCCACAGGTAGATACTGTTTAGCCATAGATAAGCCTCTAAGGGAGGTGTAAATTTTAAAGACTACAGAGCTGATATGCGTGTTCCATGATAAATTGTTGTTGAAAATTATTCCAAGGTTTTTAGCTTCTGTGACATATTGAATTTTAGTTGAATTTAAAACAATGGGTGGAAAGTTGCAAAAGTTAGATTTATTCACAGAAATGGGAATGGCTTTAGTTTTATCCGGGTTAAGTTTGAGTCCATTGCGTATGGACCAATCATAAATTGAGCACAAATCTATATTCATTTTATTTATTGCATCTTCAATTCTTTCCATAGGAAAACTAGTATAAAGTTGTACGTCATCGGCGTATATGTGGAACTGACAATGAGACAATATAGAGGGTAAGTCGTTGATAAACATAGAAAACAATAAGGGCCCAAGGATGGATCCTTGGGGAACACCAGAATAAACAGGTAGCAAGGAAGACAATTTTCCATTAAACGAGACGGATTGCAATCGATTAGTCAAATACGAATAAATTAAATTTTTAGTTTTGTAAGAAAAGTTAAAGTTGTTTGTCAATTTATCACAGAGTATTTTTGGATTAACGCAGTCAAAAGCTTTAGAGAAGTCTAGTAGGGTTATCACAGATGTGTATTTTTTATCTAATGCTAGTCTTATGTCGTCAGTAACTTTTATAAGTGCTGAAATGCAGCTGTGTCCTGATCTGAATCCAGATTGTAAGGAACAAAGAAGATTTTTTTGTGCTTGTGATTTAATAAAAAAATATTGTTTCAAATTTTTGGGCTTCAGACTCCTTATTATATCTAAGCTGGACTAATTTAATATGTCCAATAGCGAGGCTTTTCCCAACACAATTTTCGTCCAGGTTTGAATGCTAGAGGCCGAACTCTATCATGCATCATGAGCTTCTACTTTTTTATAATAAGTTGGTTAATGGTAAGCTTACACGTCTGATAAAAAACCATTAGATTTTGACATTTTTAAGTATTCGATTTAGCCGCGTTTTTTATAAAAGATATTTAGAGAGAGCAATACGGAAAATCCGAAAATGTCATGTGTTAAATGTCATGAGTGAAAACCTAAGAAGTTATACTATTAGCCGCGTTTTATTATCGCCAATGATCCATATACTCGTAGATTAACCCTCGAAAACAAAACGATACGGATCATAGTGACAGTTGTGTTGTATGCTCATCTCCCTCTTGCTTATGATTGTTGATTTTCAAATGTGTCTTGTTTTTTTTTTTTCTTTACACTGTAGTTTACACTACCTTATCATAAAAAGCCGTCTACTCGCCAGAAAAAGAACTAATTTCTGGATCTTTAAAATAGATCCAGATAGGGAACAGGATCCCAAATTGTTTTTGGAATACATGATAAAAATTAATCCAGATCCGGATCCACATAGATCCGTAGATAATAAAACGCACCTATTATTTCTGTCACATATCTCAGTCATTTATTGGCACAGTTCCAATATCTTGAAAAAAATTACAAGGCTTTCCATTCGGCATCATTTTGAGATTTAAATTCGAACTGGAAAACCCCATAAGTAAAATCTTTTCCATTCTTAAATTTCCATTTAATTTATAAAAAGCTTAAAAAACTCAATTACGTCCGATATGCTTAAGTCATTTTAACCAATTTGTTTATCTCTCTCTCTGTTTCTGTTGGTACCCTCTTGCTGTTTTCGGTCCAATTCATATCAATAATATTAATTATTATTAATCGAACACTCGAACATACATATACGAGTATTTCCATTAAAAAAAAATAACCCAGAAAAAGAGAAATCCCAGTCGTTTTGTGTGATATGTACATATATTTTGGCAATACTATATAGGTAAACATGGTATCCAGATACAACCGATGAAGTATGGTAACACAGACTCGACAGGTAAAGTAATAAAATACGTGCGAAGGATGCCGCTGCCTCCTGCGCCCACAAATAGATAACATTGTGTCCTGGTTCCGGGAAAACTTTTTGCCCCCGCAAATAAAACTTTGTTAATATTTCTTGTCTTGTGCTGCTGCTTGGCTTAGCCCGGTCTTCCAGTTCCTTGCACCGCTTATACGAGTACCTACTGATAAAGAAAGTTGATACTTTCTTTATTTTCCAGACGAAGCGACGAGATCCTCCTGAACTATGGCCGAAGAATAACAGAAAAAGAAATAATACTGGAGGACAATGACAATGAGTGAGATGCATAGGCCCTGAAAGCTTGAAACCGAAACAGAAGCCAGGATGAAGAAAAAAGAAGAGGAATAATGTAACGGGACCGGAAATAGTAATGCGGCGTTAATCGTTGTATAAATTGTGTGTCCTTATCACGAGCAAAAAAGGGTTGGCTGGGTTGGGGCTTGATGGTAATTGGGAAGTGTTTTTGTCTCGTTTATTTTTTTTTTCTCGGAAACGGATGGAAGCATCTTGTTGCATGTCAGCCATAGGAGGGTCCAGGAAATGACTGGCCGATACCACTACCGCAGGGATATGCGCCAATTTGCGGTGCACATGTTTGGCAACAAGGACTCGGTGGACGTTGTTGGTAATACCAGTAGACGAAAACCGGCTGAGGTGGCGGAGGAGGTGGTGGTGGCGGAGGAGGTGGAGGTGGTGGTGGAGGCGGTGGTGGTGGTGGTGGAGGTGGTGGTGGTGGTGGTGGTGGTGGTGGTGGTGGTGGTGGTGGAGGTGGTGGTGGAGGTGGTGGTCTTTGAGGATAGGGCATTGGTTGCGGATAATTGCAGCATGTGGGACAGCATTGGAAGCAACACCGATTGCAACAATTGCTGGGATAATCTGGCACATTATTATAGCACGGATTGCAGTTGTCGCTAAAGAGTCCGTGGAAGATTTCAAAAAACGTGCCAAAGGTACGCGACTGCACGTCCTTCTGCTGCGGAAGTCCTCTCTTCGTGCGGATGCCTGTAAATAAATAAATGTTCGATGAAGGAAATATTCATGCATCAGAATCCATGTGCCATCGTGCAAAACAAAACTCATCAAAAGTGCAGAGAACAGTTTTTATTTTTGTGCTTAAAAAAATACAATTTAACCAAAAGCATTTGCCTGACCCCTACCGAACGGTGAAAACTGACCTCGTTGACCTCCTTGGAATCCCTGGAAACCGGGGAAATTTTGGAAACCATTTTGAGACAGGGCATTGCTATTCGCTCCATTCGTATTAGACAAACCTTCAGCATTTGTGAAGGATCCATCCGGTCCTATCCCTGAGGATGAAGAAGCTGAAGCCGAAACTGGTCCGCCATTATTTGAAAAACCAGCAGCTTTGCTATCGGCTGAGTTATTGATGCTTCCATCGGCATTCATAATACTTGAAGTTTTGGTTCCGCTATTGGCAGTGTTCAGCTGAGCATTAGGTCCAGTCAAAGACGACTGACTGTTCGAGTTGGTTTCCGAACCTAAGCGACCATTCTCTTCATCGAACGTTGCCGTATTAGTCTGGGCAGTGTTTGCTGCTGAGCCAAATGTTCCCTGTTCATTAGCAGATGCTGCACCATTAGCTTGCATTCTCTCCGAATCTCCATCCTGGATAACGCTAGTGTCAGCATTCGCGGATGTTGCTTGGGTGAGGTCCTTTTCGAAATTAAGAGCTTGACTTTGGGCTGCATTTTTATCTCCAAAACCATTTTCATTCTGGTAACTTTGTTGAGCAGTATTCGCTGAACTAACTTGACCCGAGGAACCATCATTCGCAAGGTTCGATGATATGCCAGATGCGGTATTGTCTTGCAACTCACCGTTTTCGTTTACTGTGTTTCCCGAATTGGTATTGGCAGCGGCTTGTTGCATAAAACCTGGATCATTACCATTGGCAAACCCTTGGGCGTTGTTATTAAACTGCTGTTGCTGACCGATTCCTTCAGCATTGGCACCCGTGTTAAATTGTTGCTCCTGACCTCGACGTCTTCCTCCATTATTTCTATTCCTACGCCTTTGGCGATCATTAAATCCTTGATTGTACCCTTCATTGGCTTCATCACTAGGAAAATAGAAACCTGCTTGCCTTATGAACCGTCGGCGAGGGAACAGGCTACCTGTTTCAGCAAATGAGGGACTACTAGAAACAAAGCCAGCAGCTTGACCACTTGTTTGTCCATTCAAAACGGAACCTTCGGCATTTGATTTGGAGTGTGTTGAAGTACTAGACAGCCCTCCAAATTGTTCCGTTTGGCTGTTTGTGTTACTTTGTGCATTAGCTATGGCTCCATCGCCTTCGGCTTGTACTTGTGCACTCGTTCCAGTAGCTCCCTCATTTGCTTGTTGATTTTTTCTAGAAAGATCAATATTTAAGAATCCCAGACCAAGTCCCAGTCCACCGTCTTCCGATTGATGTAGACCTAAGCCATTTTTAAGATTTTCTCTCGACAGGCTAGAATCAACACCAAGCTGACCAACTTGGAAATTATTCGCAACACCTCTAGACAATTGCCCATTTTGAATTTCTCGCGATCCAGTAATGGTATTCGATATGCCCAGTTTGCCTAGTTGGATTCCATTTTTGGCCGAAGTGCTCCTTGCTGCGTTCAAGGCGCCATTATCACCTAATGTTTCTGACTGTGACTGACTTATTCCCCCATTTAGACCTAAATTTCCAAGTTTTAAATCTCGGCTGTAGGCTTCGCTGTCTGCTTTAGTAATAGAAGCTTGTTGTTGCTGTGGTTCAGGTTGGTAAAATTGTTGCTGATATTGGGGTTGATATTGCTGTTGATATTGTGGGGCGAATCCTTGTTGATTTCGTGCTGATGGAAAACCTAGAATTCGTCCCAGCAATTGTGCGTCACCTGTATGAAACAAATAAATAATTGAAACAACAATTTAAGCTTAAGAGATAAAAATAATTTTTGATTAATATGAATAACAATTTTTTGTATTAGCTTTCAAGCTACGCTTTGCAAAACTGTCTTGTCCATTTCTTTTTAGAATTGACAATATTGCCCATTACTAGGTAGATATAGTATGTGGGAAAGTATATCTTAGATATCTTAGAAGAATCGCCAATAAACACACCAACGCTTTAAGGTGAAAGCCATTTTGAGTCTTTCTGAGATCGTATTACAAGTTACGACATTGCATCGAAGTGCATGAGTATTATGAGACTCTGTGTCCCATATATTAAAACGTAAGAAGAACTTACCGATTGAAGGGAGTTTTTGGAAAGAACCGGACTATTCTAGACGCGAAATATTGTCTCGAAAGAAGTATCAATAAAAATAGTTTTTTTGTATTTTCCACTCTAAAATATAATTATCTCACTTATGTAAATGGAGGCTTTATATTTCCCTACAGCAAAAGAGTTTGTTGCTCCCGTTTTCATACAATCACAGATAATACTATCTGTGATACAATGTTACTACACAAATATTGAGACTGGATTACTCATCACCACTTTTGCTTTAAATCATTAACTACATTTTAATTTGAGGTGAAAACAAAAACCAAATATAAATAGTGTTTCCTCCAAATATAATGAGCTTGCATTGATAATAATGAGTCATCTTTAAAATGAAAAATCTCCTGGTTTGATCAAATTAAAAAACCAAGTCATAGAACATTCAATGTGCGGATTTCCTTTAATTAATTTTTTTTTGTTTATAATCTACCCGCGCTCAAGGGATTATGATTACCCTTTAAATGTTTCAACACAGCGCGGGCGTGAAGTTAATGAAGAGAAAGAAGGATAGGAAAGATGTGTGGCACGATGTTCTGAGACTGTTGGTGGTTGTCTCAGATATTTTTATCTCCAGGGATGGCGGCTTTGCTAAAGCGGAGAAATGCCGTGTCTTATTTCTATGACGTTTATAATTCACATTATTTTTTTTATTCATGTTCATCCTTGTTGGGCATACTAGTTTAACTCAATTACATGTTGTTAGTGTTATGCCTGAACAACATGTAAAGAGTAAATCAGCAACCCATTGATGACAATTTTAGAAGGTTTTTAATGGAATTAAAACGACATAGCCGACGCACGGCAGGGATCGAACCTGTGATGATGAGGTTGACAGGCGAGCACACAACCATCGTGCCACGGCCACCCCTTCTTCATGAATTACTATTTTAAATTTACGTTCTTTTCTCTAAAATTCAAAATGCCAAAACTAGTACCAATTTTGAAGCCCGGAAAACACTGTAATGATATTTTTTTGTTACAAGACTAGTAGGCATGTTTAAGCAACGATAGTAAAATAAAAATGAGAATAAAAAGGAACTGAGGGGACCTACAATTTTCTGCCGATTCCGAAAGGCTAATGAGCAGCTCTTTCCATGACAAGAGATACTTTTGGAGGATATGTCGATACCTCGCAAGAGGCAGTACGCCTTTGAAAAAAACTTTCTTGCAGCGGATGAGAATCGAACTCGTGACCTTCCCCATGACAGTCCAGCGCACTAACCAATATATTGTGGTACTACCAAATTTCTTGAGTAGAGTAATATCGAAACAACTATTACTACTACTACTACTACTAAAGGGTTTTTCAACAGGGACGCCACAAAAGTAGAGCAACAGGAACAGCAAACGACGCCATATTTCTTGCCGCTCTTTTGACATTTCTCTTCAGTAAGGTTCGCCATTTCATTATGGAAAGATATACGAGCCAACAACGAGTCGAAATTATTAAAATTTACTACCGAAGTTCGGAGTCAGTGGCCTCAACGTTAAGAGCGCTACGTCCAATTTATGGTCGTCATAATCGTCCTAGCAGATCAACAATTGAGTGTCTAGTGGAAAAATTTGAATCCACAGGCACAGTACAAAATGTTCCCGTGCCAGTGAGACAAAGAAGTGCTCGTAGTGTCGAGAATATTGCTGCCGCTGAGGTTTCAGTTGCAGAAAGCCCAAATGTGTCTCTCACACGTCGTTCTCAAGCGTTGGACATCTCTGTGACATCGTTGTGGCGAATTTTGCGAAAAGATCTTGGCCTACATCCTTAAGAGATTAAATTGACGTAAGGACTGAAGCCGCTTGACCACCAGAAGCGTCGTATGTTCGTGAATTGGGCTGAACAACAACTAGAAAATGATTCGGATTTTCATCGAAAAATCATCTTCAGTGATGAGGCTTATTTCTGGCTGAATGGCTTCGTCAATAAACAAAATATGCGGTATTGGTCAGGCAGCAATCCACACATACTCCATGAGTCATCATTGCATCCCGAAAAAATTACGGTTTGGTGTGGTTTATGGGCCGGCGGCGTCATTGGGCCGTACTTCTTCCGTGATGATCAAGATCTGCACGTTACTGAGAATGGATGAAATTTTTGGCCCCAATTGGATGATATGGACTTGGAGGTTATGTGGTTCCAACAGGATGGCGCCACATGCCACACAGCGAATGTCACAATCAATTTATTGGAAACCAAGTTTGGAGAACGTGTTATTTCACGAAATGATCCAGTCGCTTGGCCGACTCGGTTTGACGCCGTTAGACTATTTCCTGTGGGGCTACGTCAAGTCTATGGTCTATGCCAACAAGCCAGCGACGATTGATGAACTTCGTACGAATATCGAACGTGAAATTGCAGCAGTATCGGCCGATTTATGCTTGAAAACCGTCGAAAATTGGGTTCAGCGACTGGCACTGGACTTCTGCAAGCGTGCCCGTGGTGGCCATGCAAAAGAAATCGAGTCCCATACATAATGGCATCGAACGTACTTTCACAGGAATAAAGAAATTCATTGATATCCAAAACCGTTTTTGTTTTATTTAAAAAATCTTTTGTAGCGCTCTTATTGAAAAACCCGATATATACTACACTACTATACTACTTAATAAAATTTAGATGGTTCACTGGTCAAGATTTCGTACGTTATAAATTTTGATCGCTCCAAGAAATTTTCTTAAAACAACAACAATGAAAAATCCTCCAAATAAAATACAGTATAACCCGCTTAAGAGAAACGGCAAAATGTCACAGTCTTTCTTTCACTTAAACGAACCCAGCTTAAATGAAAAATAATTTCACTTAAGCGGAATTCGAATAAGTGAAAAAAAATTTCACTTAAGCGGATTTAAAAATTCCATTAAGCGGAGATTTAATGCTAGAAACAATATTGGCACAAAATTATATACAGCCTATTATTAAGGTAGTAGTATGATACTACTTAACAATTTGCTAACTTTAAATTAGTTTACTAACTCACTCTTAATTTTTAATATTTTCTAACTAGTATCGTACTAAAAGAATTTTCTTAATAAATTGCTTCTGAACACAGCTAAAACAATTACATTTCGTGCAAAAAAGTAAGTACACGAACCTTCTTTGATGTTTGCAAATGTCAGAGTCATATGAAGCTAGCACGATACTAGAAAAATAAAGTAGGTAGGTATTCGATGATTTTAACTTTAATAAAAAGGTAGAGAAAGTATGATGCTATATCCGATTAAAATTTACAAATTCGTTGTATTAACCTAGTATCATACTAAAACAGCTTTAGCATCGTACTAATTCAATTAAAATTTTGCGCCATTGTTTTTATCTTTTGGACTTGCCTTGAAAGAAGTTAAATAAGACAACGATTAAATAACACAAAATAATTTATTGAAAAGCGAAAACTAACAAATTTTTGTTCTGTTCGATTCAATTTTTTTTTTGCACTTAAGAGAGTTTTTTCAATGAAAAATATTAAAAATTAACTGAAAATATGTTTCAGTTATCCGGGTTTTTCGCTTAAGCGAGTTTCACTGAAGTGCAGTGTTTTAAGGGAAATTGGTCAGAAAATACTTGGGGATGAAAAAAGTGTTTCAGGTAAGCGGGTTTTTCTCTTAAGCGGATTTAACTGTATAAGAATTTTTGAGAAAATAGGTGGATGCCACCCGCAGAATGGAAATTTTTCTAAATTAAAATATCTCGGGAAGTGCTCCATAATTATTTTGACCTGTCAGTGAGCCACTGAATCAGTCAGTTAGGTTGATCAGCTCGATCAACTCGAAGATAGGTTTGCCCATATTTTTTTCTAAGATACAAACACCTATTTCACGATTCTACTCAAATTCCTTATATTGATGGTCAATCCGCGAGCACTTTAGACTTGTTTCTTAACTTTAAACCGGATAAATACACTGTAAGTGTATTAGAGAATCGATTGGGACGATGTTTCAAAGTTTTTGGTCATTCGTAAGAAATTTACGAAATAATAAATCTTCGGCTCCAATGCTGGTATTCAATGACACTTATGTCTGCTCGTACGAAAAAGCAAAATTGTATACAGCACAGATTGCTGTTAATTCTACGCTCCCAAAGTATCATGAGTCATGACTCCTTCTGTAATTGAGAGCGTAGACGATTATATGGGGCAAATTCTCTTTCGCAAGTTCTTGATTTACACAATTCCCTTAATTGTACTGAAGAGGAGTTCTTGAATTCTGGCTCCTACTCTACTGTTTTTTACGAGTGGATGGAAAACAACATTTGTCCAGGCTATCTCTAAAAGTCCCTAAAAATCCACAGGTGATCTGATGGTGTCCCGCTCCGAACAGTGGCACAAATCTTCACATCGTTTTGGAGAAAGTAAGATTATTGCACTTGATATTTCAAACGCATTTGATAGAGTTTGGCATCAAGCTCCCTTATCAAAAATGCATTAGGTATTGATCAATCTCTTCTTCGCTGGACTAAAAACTATTTCTCGAGCCGCTAAACAAAAGTTGACTTGGAAGGTTTTAAGTCAGTAATTCGTCAAAAAAATTCTGGTATACCACAGGATTCCGTTTTGTTACCACTTCTCTTTCTCATATGATCTTTTGTCTTGAGGACGACAATACTTTCAGCTTTTCATATTCTTTTCGAGATTCACGTCCTTTTCCTTCGTAAGTGGATTTAGAAATCTCATAGGAGGGGCACTTGCATTTAGGAAATTAAACAGCTCTCAGTTTTCGCTGTGTGCATCACAGACCACCTTCGAAGTGGCTAAAAACGCTGCTAAGTGCTTAGGTTTCCTTCTTCGATGAAAGAAATTGTTCACCCTTTCTGGTCTGGCTACAATCTATAAAGCCTATATTCGTCCAAAGTTCGAGTACAGTTTCCATGTTTGGGGTTGCTGCCCCAATGTGTTATTGTACTCAAATATTTTAAGGGTGATCATAATCCCTTTAGTGTGCGCAGAATTACACAATTATAACAAAACTCTGCAAGTACTGTGAGTTTGAAGTTTCTTATTTTATTGGCACTGAAGTTAGAAAGGTGTCGAAAATCAAGTGATTTTATTCCTGCTAAAAGAATATATTGCAGCGAACTTATCTCTATGTCCTACTTGAAAGTTTTCGATTTTGTGTGGGATAAAGGGTTTAAATACAAATTTTACAATTTAAATTTTAATTTAAAAAAATTAAATTAACTCTCTTTTCTGTCTTCTCTGTTTTTTATGAGTAAACTTTTATTGTGAAGAAAAAAATGTGTAATAAAGTGTGTTTATTCTCCGGGAATCATAGCATCTGTAGATCTTCAAAAAGAGGGTTTGAATTTAAAATGACACTTAGGCTAGGGGCGCACATTCAATTTTTAGTTGCACAACTGCTTGTGTTTTGACACAATCTAAGCGATTGCCTAAAATGAGTTCGCTATTTTGTGTAACATATAATTATATGCATCTGCGCGGACATTCAACCAAATAGTTCATCTGTTTTTTATAAGCAACCAAACAGTTGTGCAACTAAAAATTGAATGTGCGCACCTAGCCTTAGGAACCTTCAAGAAATAGTGAGTCCTGTTTATTAATAACTGGGAATATTATGATTGATGAGCACTGTCCAACGCTGAGTGCAGCACCAAGGCTTATACAATAGAGTTCAGTTGATATGCGGTTCAACCGAATCGAAAACAACCAGCTGATCCTAGTAAGGAACTGCTTATTCCCGCCCGGTAAAGCCAGCCGCCGGCATAATAAAGACTTATAGAAACAATATTGTCAATCAGATAAATGAATATTGCAACTTGGATGAGTATTATTTTAATTTAGAATAATTATATTTAGATACGTACATACATACATAGACATTGTTATATTTCATTTCGAATTCGATAGGTTTCTTAAATTCAAGTTTATAAGGCAAAGCACAGCTCTGAACTTCGCGATAGTTAAGTACAAACAAGATATTTTATTTTTTAATAAACTGTAGGTACGTGCAATTTTTGTGATGCGGTCTTTAGAATCACAATTTAGTCATTAGGTATAATTAATAAAACAAAAAAAAAAACTTGTATTGTTCATTAACCTTCTCTGTACAAACAATATTCAATAACTGCGCTAACTAATTTTATTCTATACAAATTATAAACTTTCTATTAAATTCAGGTACTTCGCGACTTATTAGTATTTTAATTTAATCAACAAAAAAAATTTCATATCGATATTGGAAATTTTCTTAACAAAGACCAAAATATTCAATAAAATCTCGCTAATTAAACTGGTTGACAGACTTATTCTTAAGCATCATAACAGGTTGTATGGTAGTGGAATTCGCGGTCAACCATCAGCAGAATAAGGCGAATAATAAGAATACTCGTGCTTACAACTTTAATGAATATGCTTGTGTTGAACGATTTGAAACTGTTGGCTGCTGAAAACAATGTTTTACCAACAAAAGATTGGCAAACATATTAAGAATATTGCCTCTAAAATATGTTCGTAAGGCAAATAGCATTCGCCTCGACAAATTTTTATTAAAAGACCGTGAATTTACGACTTATTTATGAACATCAGCCTAATAAACCCTCACACGACCTACGTCTGAGTCAACGTAATATGAGAATGAGAAGTACATAAATTATGTATCTACTACGAATAAGTGGAAAATTCCTAGTTATGATGTAAGAGTCATCTTTGCTAGTTTTAATATGAAAACTTGTCGAAAACTTGGTATCAGGCAATACGCAGACACCTTTGCTTCCGAGAGAGAGAGAGAGTTAAAGAACTGCCATCATCGAAAAACTTTTCCTGACGGACACTCACGTAACGAGATAGATTACATGTCGAATTGAATTGGTTCTTGTAATCGACATAAGTCAGCATGAGCAGAGCAAAACCTCAGCATTCGAAATTATACCAGCCAAACTGGTTAGTTATTATGAAGGGACAACTTTAAATCAAGCAACTATAGAATATATAAACCTTATATTGGAGCTTTAATAATTGGCGGAACATTGTCGAAAATGAATTATATGACCCACACATATGGAGGTGGATGTTATAACGTTCATCGATGTGCATTTTTCTTTCCTGAACTGGATTTAAGGTTTCTTAAGAAGCACTGGGCTAAATGTATTTAAATGTACCGCAAAATTGTTCTCCAGGAAAGAAATGAGTGCTGCTTTTTCCTTGCGAATTTGTATGCAAGAAGTGTTGAATATGAAATGTTTTTTTAAATATTTAGATACGAAGTGCCTAGTACTCATTATACTATGAAACTGGAAGAATCCAGTACTCACTTGAGTACTATGAAGCTGTGTTTTGATATTGTATCTCATCAAATTAATACATACTTTTATCATACAAATCACTGAAGTGATTCTTGAATATCGTCCATGTAACATGGAACAAACCTTTTAGCTCCTCTGCACGATTAGCCATTGATGACCCATCAGATGATCGATGAGATGGGAGCTAAATGGTTGTGTCGCATCTACACTTTGGTTATAGAAGCTGTCGTCGCTGCTGCAATGTGTTTACAATTATATTGGGCCACGCGTGGACTTATACCGACATCTCTGGCCCATTATCCTTTCATGTGGGTGCGGAAAACCGACATCAACGCCATCCCATCCATAAGCCATGCATCGCCATCAATCATCGTGTAGAGTGGCCATAATTGGCTAAAACCACAATTGAACAATATTGGTTTGAAAAAATCATATGATTATAAACTTTAACAAGATTTGCCCAAGCATGAATAAAGAAAAGACAAAAATTGGTCAAGCTTTCGACTGATTTCGTGTTCCTTTTTACTTAAAAGGGATTGTGTGCCATTAGCACAGCTTATCTTCTCTGAAGACGAAATCTTACTAAAGTACGCTATTTTCCGGAGTTATTTGTAATCATGTATGAAAACACATCTTTCACACTAAAAAAATAAATATTCGATGATTTTAATTAAAATTAAATGTTCGAAGAAGTATGATGCTAAAATGACCACCCTTTGGCATAATGGTTAATGCGTTCGACTATCATAGAGAAGGTCTGGGTTCGATTCACATCTGTTGGAAAAATGGAAATGTTTTTCCAGTGGCTTACTGCCTCTTACGAGAAAATGACAAATCAACCAAGAGTATTTCTTGTCATGAAAAGTGCTTCTTATCTTAGCCGTTCGGACTTGCCAACAAAAATTAAATCCCCTCCATTGCTCCTGACATGCGCACAGTAATAATTGAGTGTTGTTATTCTAAGGCTAAGTGCGTGCGTTTTATTGTAAAAAGATTATGTTGCCTTCTTGGGCTTAAATTAGGTGAATTTACGGAAGTACCTACGCACCATCTTAAGGAAACGTATGCGACCAGTTTCAGTGGTCTACAACCTCTTACCTTTAACCGACCAGTTCTATGAACGCAACTTGTCGGCCAAATTGGGAGTACTTGAACTATTGCATATTGTGTGAACGCAAACTGTTCGTCTTGTTGTGGCTTTTAACAAGGCTTGATGTACCCTTCGGCATCCCGAATGGCGTAAGGTATATAGCACCATACTAAAACAAAATTTCTTCTTCTACAATAACACAAAAACCGTTCGAAACCAAGACGATTCGAGACCGAGTCCGGTACCTGGAGAACACTGACACAAATTTTTCGATTCAACGAGGCCGAAACTACACTCCTTAAACTGTCCTCGGTTCTCGTATCTGGGCTAAGCTAGCAATAAAAATAGCTTATAAAAAACAACAGTTCAAAAATTATACTTCGAATTTAGATTAACATTAAATTTCATCACAACAAATAAAAATAAATAACAGGATTTAGATTGTATCGTATGATAATTTGAAATTAGCAAAAACAACAAACACCTTTCACTTTAAATATTCCCTATTAAGTTTTTATAAATATTGCAATATTTACCATTTGAAAAGTATCCAATTAGCAGGATGTACGAACAAATAGATCTAATTACGGAAAACTCCATATTGTAATAGGAAACTTCAGTCCCTTCAAAATTATATTCTGTATTAAAGCTTCTGAAGACAACAACTCTCAGATACTCACTAAGAACTTCGAATATCAATCCGATTAGGTTAACGTTAAGGTTTCTTCTAATCACAAATTTAGTTAGTACTGCCGGTTTTTAATGAAACAATTCCGATAAATTAGTCGTAAAATTAGTGGAAACGAGTTATTTTGTATTTTTTCGGGTATCATCATTATTCCCGACGGCGAGCACGACTATACGCCACAGTCGTCTTCAACTTGTTGACCAGTCGATTGGTTAGCAAACAAACAATAATATTTTGCATACGGTTCTCGAATATTGATTCAAAAATAGCTTTCATCAATATTATGGGCTTGTTCTGATAGACGTTTATATTTTATCATTATGGAGACCATGACTTCTGTGGGGTTTTTAATGATGATTAGTGATTACTCATTTGATAATTTTAGATACACTCAGAAAAACAGTTTTGAAAGATTCATTTTGTATCTCAAATTTAGATGGAGATACAAACTTACTTACTTATTTTTCGTTATTTTATTATTTCTTGGTAATGGGCCCTACCAATAATGAAATTTAGAGACGACTTTAATATTTAAGTGAAATGAACCAATATGTAATAATGAGCTCTATATAGTTAGCTATACATTTTATGAACTGAATATTTAAATGGACTCTAAATTATGAACCATTTACTGTACGGAACTTAAAAAATAAAATGTAACATGTATGGTCAGCCAGCCAGCCTCACGGAATTCTTGCACAAACTTGCGTATAACAAGGAGCGGTGGGTGCTTCATTCCGCTAAAACTTTCTTTTCAAAAAACGCACTTTTTAGGCTACACAGCACTTTTTTTTCGATCATCATCAACACTACCCTGCACATCAGCAATTGCTTGTTCTGTGCAAAAACGATCCATAGTTTATCGAAATGATCGCTCTGATGGACGATTATAAGCATGGTAAAACGCACGTAACGCCCGATGTTTTTCTCGAATTGAACCATGTTTTTCAAAATAAATTTGAACAATTTGTAAATCTTGCACAGGCAGCGCACAATGTGAGAATTCGCAAATCTAGCGGAATTTAATTAAAAAAATGATATGCAGAAACTGATGTAAAAGTTGGTTTTACTTGGAGCCTAAACCTTCTACTAACCGATTTAGAAAGAACTGTTATGCGGGAGTGATGTAGAACAAAGATAATTGATGTCAAAGTTGCAATTAGTCATTTTTTCGGTGGCAATTGGCGAGTGAAGGTGGTTAAGATGAGAGAATTGAAAAGTAAGTAAAATTTTAATTTATATGGTGTTTAAATATATTTGTTGGTGGATGGGGTACAAAAAAAAGCGTAATTTTATTCAATTTGTACATTCATTAGAGAAAAAATTAAATTATTCAGTGTTATTCGGATGTGAGACTATATGCATTTTAAAGTCTGATATGTCTGCTATAATTAACCGCTTTAAGTTGCTGCGCATAGGTGCGACGCCCATACATTTTTTTTTCATTTTCGAACTGGCCTTCAGCAAAAAATAAATGTTAAAATAATAGTAATTTTATTACTTATATTACCGTGAAGTGCTACATTGACAAGATTTTTTTTGCGTATGTGTAGGGGAGTTCAGTGTGAGTATAATTTTCGATTTTTGGAGCTGAACACCCCACCCCACCCCACTCTCATTGAGGGGCCATCTTCTATAAAGGGGTGTTAAGAGTTTTACGTGATATTTTGAAAACAGTTATTTTTCGCAAAAAATACTAACATCATCTTATAGATCATTAAATTCTCTACAATTTATGTTAATAAACTTTTTTATGTAGAACAAAAAATAAAAAAGTTATAATTCAATAAAAAAAAAAAACAATTTTCAAAATAAATATTAGTTTAAAGGTTTTCTTTCTTTTTTCTCGATTTTGGACTTTTAAAGACATTTTTATTGAAAATCTGTTTTTAACTATACCTTTTTCATTTTCGTTTCAATGGTACAAAGTGTATAAACATGAATTGTAGAGAATTTAATAGTTAAAATCAATTAAATTATTATTAGTTTAATCCACATAATGTGTTGTGCTTTTGTTATAAGTTTTGTGTGTCTTTCGTGGTAGGTAGAAGTACATGTTTCAAGTGTAAGAGTACATTTTTGATACATGATATTCTTTGAATATTTCAGAATGTCTTGCGAAATTACGAAAAAACAAATTTTTGATATTTGGGTTTCAAAGATCAAAATAAAGCGGTTTGAGGCCGTTTTGTCTTTTGTTTTGACCCATTTTAGTCAAATAACTTTTTCCGAAGAGGCACTGAAGACACTAAAAGCTGCTTTGAGACAAATTTGCTTCAGGTTTAGTGAAATGTGGACAAAAATTGGTAGACACCGTGACCGTTTCGAAAAAACTCATTCTTCGTGGCTTAATGAAACCCTTACTCTTCCACAAGCATTTTTAGATGAAATTCCATCTTCGTCTTCAAATATTAAAAAAGTAGGGAGACCAAAAAAGAATTTTGAAGAGTGCTGTGAAAAAATAAAAAAGAAAAAAGTAAAAAGCCTGTTGGATTCATATAGCTTTGAAGAAATTGGGATGGCCCACGAAAAAAATTAAGAATAATTGGAAAAAGAGATACTGCCGCTGTAGTCAAAAAATTAGCAGTTAGTTCCCCAAAAAGAGGTTTGTTTTCACAATAGTACTCGTATTATCAACCTTTATTTACTTTTGTTTAACTTAAGGTACGAATTTAAAAGGATCGCTTGAAACAGTGCCCTCTGAACAAATATGTTTATCTGCCGATGAAGCGTTGGCTTTGATTGTGGATACCCAGTTATCCACTCATCAATATGATATCATTCGTCAAAAAATTAACAAAGTCGTTAAAAATCTATTGCCCTCATATGATAAAATTAAGGAGTCCAAAAAAAGTGCTATCCTGATCAAAAAAATGTGTCAGAATCGTCTGCAGTGTGTGATCTTCAGAGCTTGGTTGATCATAGTGTTAGGCGTTTATGTTTGGCTCAAAAAGATGCATTTAATTGTGAGGAATTTAAATCAGGCCTTAAAGAATTATGGTTGATTTTTAAGTGGGGATGTGACGGAGCTCAACAAAAATCATATAAACAAAAATACACATCTGAAGAGTGTTTTGACGAACATTTTTTTAGCATTTCCATGGTTCCAATTCAAATGCACTTTTGTCAGGAAGAACTTAAGACCATAATTTGGCAAAATCCCGCCCCCTCTTCAACAAGATACTGCCGCCCTATTAAACTTGTTTTTGCGAAGGAAACAACGGATTTGATAAAAAAGGAAGTTGATCTAGTAGTAGAGCAAATTAACAAATTATCACCCGTTGAAATTCACGAGGAAGATTTTCATATCGCAGTAAAACCTGTTTTTTTACTAACAATGGTAGATGGTAAAGTGTGCACTGCTTTATCACCTGTAACTTCATCATCTCAAACATGCTACATATGCGGCGCAAAGCCCTCCGAAATGAATAATACCAGCATAATATCGAGAAAGTCTGAAAATCAGATGGCAATGTCCTTTGGGTTAAGTCCACTCCATTCTTGGAATCGTTTCATGGAGTGTATTCTTCATATAGCATACAGGCTTGATGTAAAAGTTTGGCAAGTCAAAGAAAAAGAAAGTAAGGAAAAGTTTAAAGCCAGGAAAAAGGTAATACAAGATAGGTTTAAAAATGAAACTGGCTTACTAATTGATATGCCAACACAACACGGCAAGAAGATTCTTCCGAGACGAATTTAAAACGGCTGAAATAACCGGAATTGATGTGGATCTTATAAAAGGGTTCCGCATTATTTTAGAAGCTCTAGCTTCTGGATTTTCAATCAATTTGTGGATGCGTTTGAATCATGTGCTTACAAGACCAGGACTTTATATTTAGAAAAGTATGGATGGTATTATATGCCAGTAAGCGTACATAAAATATTGTTTCATGGCAGACAAGTGGTTGCTTCATGCATTCTGCCGATTGGCCAACTTTCGGAGGAAGCGCAAGAAGCTAGGAACAAGGAAAATAGAAAATATCGTGAGCTATTCACGAGAAAAACTTCGCGGTTGGACACAATAACGGATCTTTTAAATAGGCTATTGATAAAATCGGATCCTTTTATAGCCAGTATAAGGTGCATTCCGAAAAGGAAAAAAAGGGCTATCGAGCATGAAGTCTTAGACCTTTTAAATGCAACTATGTAATATAAAAATCTTGTTTCAAAGTCTTTTTTGTCCAAAAATATGAATAATGTTTATTTTAATTTATGTATTTTATGTTCTTTATGAATAAATATAAGTAAAAAGGAAAAACCATTTTTTTTCAGCGTAATTAAATTGTTCCTGATGTGCTTACCTAAGTGCATAAAACGCGTAGTTTCAGAACTCCGTTCATTAAAAACTTGGCTAAGTATATACAAAATTCTATTTTAATTCCATATTGGTATATATTAGTTATAAATAGGCTTCGGATTCTCATGCACTTAAAATCTGAAAATATGCGCTTAAAATATGCGCTTAAAAATGCAAAATATGCATTTAAAATATGCACTTAAAACCGATTCAACTTAATTTCTATTCAATATAAAAACACATTTTCTTCATCTTTAAAAATAAGTTAATTTTTTTATTTTTTTTTTAAATAAAATAATATGTTAAAACGAAGTCTTATATTCATTTTTCTATAAGAGCGGATTCCAAACATATGATTTTGCGGGATTTTGAAAAAGGTGGAGTAGATTTTATTTTGTGGTATAAGATTTATATTTTGGGATAAGTTCAGTTGATCTACTGCAATTGCAGGAAAGTGGCACCGCTGCGAGAAACGTCAATTCGTGGCTTCAAGAAACAACGGCTCAACGAAGTACCTACCTATATTCGTATATGAGCATGAGTGCATCAGTCAACATTTTTCAGATTATATGTAGTGGTTTATGTGTAGTCGCAACCGAAAACAGTTGGCTGTTGTACATGAAACGTGTTAAGATTTATGCGTGAAACAGATTAAACCAGCAACAGAACCAGCGCTGTCAACAGCAAACAGCACGCTGGCCAGCAAATACTTTTCAAACACATTAAACCAGCATCGTGTTTTGACATTTATACGTATTATTGTTGTTGCATTTTTTGTTATTGTAACCAGCAACAGCAAATTTTGGATTTTGACCAAACGACGCTGTTGACGTTGCTGGTGCTGGTCTATTTTGTGTTGAACGATTAAAATACATTTGTTCTAAAACAATGGCTTCCGCTGTTGCTGGTGTTGGTTCAATCTGTTTCGCACTTTAAGCTTTACCACATTATACCCACATACTTTCGTTTTTGATAGATGATCGTTTAAATTTTGATCTTATTTATACAGTTTCAAACACACAGACTTAATTTTTTTTTCATTTCAACAATCTAATCAAGTTCATATATATGCACCTTTGTTTATAAATATAATGCTTTATATTGTGGTGTTTGAATATGGTTCAAGATTGTGAAATGAATAAAAAAAATAGATAGTCTTAAAGTTCGTTTGCACTGACATAAAATTTACATTTTTTTTACTGCCTAGTTTAGTTTTTGAACAATATAGGTAGGTACTTTAAAAATATAAATTTATTATTAAAAATATGCAAAATTATGCAAAATATGCATTTATAGTAAAATATGCACAAAAAAATGCAAAATATGCATTTATAGTAAAATATGCAAAAATATGCACTAACGGTTAAATGCCATTTTAAAGGAAATTTCTTGATTCGTACACATAATTAGTTGCCATGCTTCCACGGTGTTCCTAAAAAAATATGCATTTGCATGGAAATCCGAACCCTAGTTATAAATATGACCAAAAAAAAATCAAGAATAAGCTTTTTTCTGAGCGAAATTCATTTGTTAAGAAGGCTCTATCAAACTGCAAAAAACGAGTACTTTCAAAGCTCTGTAAAAAAAAAATTTACAAAACATATTAATAATTGTTGTTAAATTTCATTATTCACATATTTATGATTAATCTTGCAAAAAATGAATTATCAAAAAGTAAAACTTGTAACCGCTATTAATTTAATTCCGCTAGATGAGCGAATTCCCACACTGTGCAGCACCGCCAGCGTGAATCTACTCGTATTCATAATGAACTGCCAAACCTTACCAAACTAACCCCAAAACAACCGAGAACTTTAAAATCAGCTGTAACCGAAACCAGTGTTGCCAATTTAAATTTCTCCGCCTCTAGGAAAACGCCATTTAATTGTGTATCAAAATGTAAATATTTGCAATTCTGGGAGGTAGAAGAGAGTAAGCGATAAATGTTCTGGTTTCGTTATGTACTTGTTGGTCATTTGAAATTAAGATTAAGTTGCAAAAGTGTATTTTTAGAAAAAATCAGTCTTAACTCCCTTTAAACCGATTTTTAAATTTTATTTTTGCAACAAGTTTCAAGTTTTAGCAATTTAAATAAAATGTAAGACTGAGTCGCAAGAACTTGCTCTTACGTGATACACTTATAATTTAATAATGAATGTTATTAGAGAAAAATATATGTAGACATAAAAGTGATTTTTGAGTTAAAAACAGAATGCCATGTGATTTGTTAAGACAATATAAATTTTTTCCTAAAACCAAAAATTATAAATGATTGTAGCGGTTTCTTAAAAACAAATATGTAAGTTTTTATACATAAAATTTTCAAACATCCTTAAGAATAAATCTAAGTATACCATTTTTAAGTTTTTATCACTGTACAAATAAAATCTTATTTAAGAAAATATTCAAAAAAAAAATTGTATTTTGTTAAAAAATAAAAATTTGAAATGCAATAATTTTCAAAAATGTTAGCAATTTTTGAATACAACATTTCATTTAAATAATCCGTTATACCGAAAATAAGAAAGACAAAATTCGAGAAAATGGTTATATAATGTGAACAGTCGGTAATGTCTTAATTTAAAAGTGTTCTTTTTTTAATCACATTATAGATGGTAAAAATTAGACGAAAGAAAAAATTTTTATCAAAATTCCATGTGCTGTTTTCTAGTAAATACGATTTTCGAAAACCAGTTTCTAACATTTATGTGGTGGGTACCGCAATTTTCAGATAAACTAAAAATTGTTTTCATACATCTACAAAAATGTATCATAATTATGATACATTATAATCTGTCGTTCAATCTCGAGTTCAATTTTTTTTTACGATTCCATAACTTGCCATATAGTACCTTAATATGTGTCGCAAGCAGAATTATCAAAACTAGCCGACCCAGCTCTCGAAATTCGAGTGCCAATTTATTTATTAAATTCATAATCATTCAATAAAACACAGAGAATTCATGATTTTTTTAAATTGTTGAATGCAATGAGAAGCACCTACTAAGCACTCAATCCTGGAGTCCAAAGGAAAACAGTTAATGGTAAACAAACTTTCAAACCTATACACATTTTTGACACATTAACAATTTTTGTTTCGATTCTTTCATGTCATTGTCCTTCAGCTGTTCTTATGGCCATAATATTGGAATCGAACCCACGTGTCGCCGGAGTGACGTCAACCTGTGAATTTTGTGTTACATCTAAAACTTTCACTCTCATCATTTTTTCATATCGCGGCAATACAAAAAAATATTTATCATTCTATTGGGACTCGAACCCCAACCCACGTCGTTGTATTAACGTCAACCTGTGAATTTTGTGTTACATACATGTGATTTTTTTTTTTTAAATTTCACTCTCATCATTAAAGAAATATAGCTGACTTCAAAAACATAAATTCAATTTACTTTTGTAAAACTTTTTTTGTTTGCACATCGATCGGCCAGCTGTTTATTGTCAACAAAAAATGACATAAATGGAAGTGTTCCGAAAATGAGGTAGGTTTGAGCCCATGGAACGCATTCAGCCATGGAGATTTAAATTTGTATCGTACGTAAGTCATGTTCGTCCGCATTTTTGACTACGCGATGTCTCACGTCTGCATTTTCTATCTCTCTCTTTCCCTGACAAATACATTTCGAGTATTTTGTATTCTCTTTTTTTGCAAATTTTTAAAATTCAAATGCAGACAAATGTAAATGAGTTTTGAAAATAATTGACTTATATAAATACGCAGAGCTTACACCTTTGCATGAATACCCCTATTATTGTAAAGCCATAACTGCAATGAACTTGAAAAGTGAAAATGTTAAAACAAATCTGCTCTCCTTTTCCAACTCAATTTAAAATTTTATCTCCCATCTCAAAAAACCAAAAAGTAAATGTTTCACTTTTTGAAAACACTAATACATTGAATAAATTGCTTGAGAAAATGACCGATGGATGTCGCCAAACTGAAAGCAACAGATGTCGCTAGTGTATGTGTGTATTCTTCTCCACTTTTTGCAAAAAGTACCGATTGTAGTTAACGCTTAATGTTTCATAATTTTATTATAAGAGCTCAACTACTAAACAAACACATCCCTAATAATTATATTGATAATATTTCTTCATTTAGGGAGGTTCACATTCAACATCAACAACATGTTCATCAACTTTTGTC
This sequence comes from Philhelius festivus, assembly GCA_963931855.1. Classification (NCBI taxonomy): domain Eukaryota; kingdom Metazoa; phylum Arthropoda; class Insecta; order Diptera; family Syrphidae; genus Philhelius; species Philhelius festivus. Next base: position 1,934,453 of record OZ007556.1, on the reverse strand, counting down.
GGGTTGGCGGATTTGTGTAATGTGAACACCACTGTGAACCCACCTTAATGTTTCGGGTTTTGGCTTTGGGTTTTCGCTGAATGCTTTCATTTTTCATATTCTGGATTTGACATTACTATATGTATGTGTCAGTTGATTTGACATTTCTTATTGTTTTTGTTTTTGTTTTCCGGGCATTTTGTTGCAATTTATATTTATTGTTTTAAACTATTTCTTTGTAGTATATTTAAATAATTTTGGCATTCTGCACATCTATGCAAAAAATGCTTTCGTTTAATATGTAATCTATGCCCCTTCGGTTTTTGTTGGCCGCGAAAAGTGTACCACAAAAAACATGTTCGCCTATTTATTATATGATAAGAGCAACTTTTTGACAGCCACGAAAAACGCAGGATGATCAGTTTTTTAATTTACTCTATTACTTTTGTTTAGCAAAATGTTGTTGAAATAAGCGGAAACTAGAAACTTTAAAACAACTTCGATTAAACATAGAACACAATGTTCTAGTTTAATGCTCAAATTAAATCAAAAGTTCTTTCCGTGTACGGAACAGCCCTAAGCATTGGTTTAGTCAAAGTAACTTGTGCGATCATTGATCGTTTTATTTGATTTTCCATTTAGCGACTGCTTTGACTGGTTTTTCCGCATCACTCTTTTTACGTGTTGCCGTCACAGTGGATCCCCTCCCCAGAGCAGAGGATTACAAGTATTGAATTATAATGAAACTACGCGCTAATAACCGGAACAATCGATTTATACATCTGGATTAAAAATTGGGTCATTTGCTGGAGGACTAAGCATTTATCATAACTTCTGCAAAGGCCATTCTACTAACCAAAGCCTTGGAATAAAGTTTTTCCCCCGGCCGGCAGGCCGACCGGAATGCGATTCGATGTGGAGATGAGATATTTTGCACATCATAATCGTCCCTTTGGACGCACAAGAGGATGGTCGAAAATCTAGCTCTGGGGAATAGAGTTGCCGCAAAACCCTACCCTCAAGCAGCCAGCAGCCTAGCCAGTACCCATTGCACACATCATATTGAACTCGCGTGTGAAACTCAATGCGTATAGCTTTGTGGCAGCCAATTAATATTTTCCACTCGGTTGACCTCAATCGAAAGTGAAGGTAATTGCTATAGTACACTACAACAACTGACAAGAATGATTAAATTATTTTTTTTTCTGATGTATCTTGGATGTACCTACACTCTGCGTCACTTGATTGAAATCATTCACCTGGGCTTAGTGTTTCTTGCTGTATTCATTAGTAGGAATGTTTTCCCAGGAAGTTGTAATTACATGTGACCACATACATAGATACTCTACTGAATCATAAATTATAGAATCAAAACACTTTGTTAGATCCAGAGGAAATTCCTAAATAGAATTAATTACATTTTAATTATTTAAATTGATACCTGCTTGCGTCACTTTTCATTTTTTTATTTTTAAAACGTGTAAAGCGCGATTTTTATTTTCGTAGGTAATTGAGCAATGTAAATATATTCTTCAATGAATGTTGGGAAATTAATAAACATTAACTTCTTGTAAAAGCGAAAATCAGGTAGTTTGAGAGTTAGATTTCTTAAGTTGGTAACTTCCTCCATAGGGATTTTCAATGCAGCAATTACACTTTTGGAATTAGACTTAGATAGATTTAAGCAACTTTTTATTCTAACCAAGTGGTTCAAATAATATTGCGTGACAATCGGCGGTAGCGAGGTATCCGTTCGGAGCGGAAAATTCTCCGATTTCGTACGATTCGGAGGATTTTTGCTTCGAGGTATTCTTCCGAACAGCTGTTCGGAATTTTAATTATTTTAATTATTTTTTGAATTATTTTAACGCACCCAGCGAACTGCGTTGAAGTGCGATCAAGTGCTTTATTTGTGAAATTTCTGACAGCTTAATGCTATTTTTTCCCCGATTTCGTCCGACACAAATTCTTCGCGGAACAAATTACGCGAACGCATTTATGTATTATTATTCTTTCCGATAGGATACCTCGAAAGCAATTTGAACCTCCGAGAAAGTATGCGTTGCGGACAATTTTCCGCTCCGAACAGATACCTAGCTAGGGTCGAATTTGTAAGGTCAACCTTACATCTTACAACCTTACGAGGCGTGTGATCGGTGATGTATTTCACCTTAATTTAAACATGTAACAAAATAATTTGTCCATTTTCGGTTAAAATAAAATGCACTACTAGGTCGCACGAACTTGCTCCTATGTAAAGGACAAAGAATTTCAAAAATGAATGTTATTAGAGAAAAACTGTTCATAAGCATAAAATTAATTTTTTAAATGACTAAAACAACTTCTTTAGTAGTTGGAGGTAAAAATAGGATGCCATGTGATTCAAGCAATTATAGCTTTATGTCTTTGTAGTGGTTTCTTAAAAAAATAAACTTTTAGATATATAAAAAAATTTTAAAACATTTTTAAAAAAAAAATTTTGGTACGCCAATGTTAAGGTTTTATTATTGTGCGAATAAAACTTAAACTTACAAAAAAAAAATATTAAGCAGTTTTCGAGACATTGAATTTTCCAAAAAAAAATCGTATGGCAGGTACCGTTATTTTTGGTCTTAAAAAAAACAAAGAAAAAAACATCCGGGGGGGGGGGCAATTAAACCCCATATCTACTAAGTTCAAAGAAAATCGGCCGAGCCGTTGTTATGTGTGCGATCAAATAAACAAAAACCAAACAATCACGTTCGCGGTTACAATCAGACTCACCTCTGGTTCTGGCGACCTACCTGGAACTTCTTGGTTTAACTTCCAAAATGCATTACTCAGCTTTGACCTACTGAGTTGCATTCTGGAAGTTGACTTGTCCCACTAAGCCATTGCGTCACAATAAGTGTGAAACCAAAATTGTCACTATGCATAATAGTTAATTGTTATGCATTCTGACTCAGTGGGTTAGGAGGTGAGACATTTAAAGTTAGTAAATATACGTATGTATAACATCCCTCCCCCCTTAGGGAGTTCAAGCCAGGTCTCCAGAAATAGGTTCGTCTTTCTTTATTAAATAAATACTAAATGTTAATACTAAATTTTACATAGGTACATATGTATATTTGAATTAATTAAATTTGTATCATATTTTCATAAGTTTAATAATTTTCTTTTTCTATAATACTTTTTAACCTTTTTTACAGTTACAATACTTAATTTACAAATGTTTTTATTTCAAGATTTTTTTTTTTCTTTTATGTCGCTTACATTTATTTTGATTTAATTTTTTTTTTTTTTCTAACATTTTTTTTTGTGTTTTATTTATTTGACTTTAATTCATTTCTTTTAACTACAAACTTTATTTTCAATAATATTATCTACATAATTATATTAAAATAAATTTGCTATTTCAATTTTAAAGTTTCAATATTTTCTTTTTTTTTTTTTTATTATTATATAAATGTCAATTTATTAATTTACAATATACTTGTTTACACCCGGGCAGAGGTGACGCTGAAACTCGCTATGTCTGCTTTAGGCTGTGGCGTTGATGGTGCACGTTTCCTTGGCGTTCGGTTGACTGTCAGCTCACGGAGTGGTAGAATAGTTGATGGTGCCTTGGCTCGGATGGAACGAATGGTTTGTGCTCTGGATCGGAGATATCGGACTAGACAAATGACAATAACCGCTACCGCTGCTAAGGTGACTAAGGTCAACATGGAGTAGCGATGTAGAGACAACTCCCATTCATGATCTGTCACTTTTCGCTCTGCGTTCAGAAGGTTCCATCCTTGTTCAAGCTCTTCCATACTCTTTTTTCCAACATTAAGTTCGTTGGCAAAATGCTTGTGGTTGCCAATAAGTATGGGAATAAGTTTTGGTGTGGGGGCTTGTTTAACTGGAATGGAATTGGCTTGAAATGCTTTCACAAGTTCTGAGTGGTCCACCATTGGTTGTTTGTACTCAGTAGAAACTTCAGAGTGAAATTCGTACAGTAGCTTAAATCCTTTGGCACTGGCTTCGCAGGGCTGCTCCATCTTAAGGATTCCTGAACCATTGAGGGTGGCTGTATATTGTTGGTCAGCACACTTCAAGTTCAAAACGAAGGAATCCTTTACTTTGAAAAGCCACTCGTTCGGTGCCGTCATCTTCAGGAATATTCCTTTGCTAGCTGGAACCGCAGTGTATTTACACGAATCTTTTGATGAAGCTGCGTGTTGTAAGAGTTCTACTAAGCATTCATTTGATCCAGGTGTGAATACCGGGGTCTCGTATCGGCATACCGCAATGTCTTTTTTAGCATCTCTTATTGCAATATGTGAGCATCGGGAATACTGTTCCTCATTCAGCATTACGAAAAGGTCGTGGTTATCAGATTCTGCTATGTATTCATACTTTGTATCAATAACCAGATCCCATCGTTCCTCTAAGACTGTTGGTAAGGCGTACACTTTATGGATGTCAAAATGCAAGGAGTCTGGAAGTGGAAGCGTTACCTTAACAAACACGTTTCCCTCATTTGCGAAGACTGCTGTTCTGGCCGCTGAATTAATGATGCCAAAGTTCTCGAATGAGAATCCTCCCTTGACCGATTTCTTAAGCAGGTCAGTAATGTTTCCTACGTCCAGGATGAAAGGGTGGAGTTTATTTTGGTTAAGGTCATCAAGTATGGAAAGCTCCAGGGATTGCCGGTTTTGGACCTCCATTATTTTTGCGGTGATCACTGATATCATTGCACTCGCTTCGCTCCTCATCTTAAGTATCGAAACTTCCTTGTTTGTGAATTGGCTGTAATTTAGGAAAGATTCACTTAGATTTCCCACACCTGCAGTCACGTTTTCCATTTCCTCCGCTAGTTGTGAAATTGGCTTAGTCAATGTATCGAAATTTGATTTCATGACAGATAGTTGTCGGTGCATTAATTGGAACGAATCCTCATCCCGTTTATGGAGGAATTCCAACTGATGGTAGACCTTTCTAGCATCTTCGCTGTCCATCGTTCCGAAAGCCCATTTGGAAAATCCTCCGATAAACTCTAGTGCACGCTTTTGACGCTTTGAGTGTAACAATTGTCTCATACGATTTGCTGTTTGTCGTAAGTTTACGATGTTTGTCTCTGTCTCCTGGGCGACTAAATGGCAATGGCGTTGAAAGTCATCGTCCGCAATGCTTCTGCACATGGTTTCTAGCCTATTGTCACATTTTTGCACCATCTGAATTACCATTTCGTAGTCCATTGGTGTGAACTTCGTCAAAATTGTCCACGTATCACTGTAGAATACGGCTTGTTCTACCGTTTCGAACACTACTGGTGATGTTTTTTGTAATGACTGGATCTTGTATGGTTTCTCATTCTGTGTCTGCCCGGGAAAGAAGTTAATAATTATTTGTACAGGTAATGCAAAACACCGAAGGTTGCACATTTTCTTTTCAACTCGATAATTAACTATTTATGTGTTTAAGAAGTATTTTTAAGCAAAAAAAATTAAATAGAAAAATGACTTATAGTCAAAGACTGTATGTATTCTTAAAAATTTTATATAATAATAGATTGATTATATATATTATGTAAATAATATGAATGTAATGTGCCAAATTATGGAAATAATATTAATGTAATATGTGTAGGCAATTAATGACCTTTCCTTTTGACCTCACTTTGTTTTTCCTTTGTAAATACTGAAAAGAGAAAAAAAATTAGTTAGGTGAACTAAATTAAGCATATTAGAACTTTTCCGTTTCCTTTTAAATTTCCTATATTTAAAGCAGTGGGTAAAGTTTAAGTAGTTTTAATTAATTGATATAAAAAAAAATTTCCGGTTCTATCTATACCTCTTAGCGTCGAAGGTTAGTGAGTGTAATTATTAGTGGTGAAAAAGTTTTAGTTTAGGATATTAATCATAGTATGTGTTTAAATTTAACTATCATTAACTTGATTGTGATAAGCCTTAAGTTGGTTGTTGTGTACTCGTTTTGTTTTTCCACCTACTCGGATATTAGTATTTACAGAATCATTCACGGACACCACCTCATAGGGTCCCAACCAAATAGGTGAAAACTTATTCTTTCTAGTAGGATTTTTTAAGCAAGACTTTTTCCCCAACCGCAAACGAGGCAGGATTGGTATGATGGTCGTATTGTTGTTTTGATTTTTGTTTTGCCAGTTCCAAATTTTTCCTCGCTAGTTCGTGCGTCTTCTGTAGTTGATGCTGAAGGATTTTTGGATAATCTTCCGCATTATACAGAGGTGTAGCTGTTCTTTTTAAATTTGTTGGCATTTCGAATTCAAAACCATACAAACTCTTCGTTGGTGTCAGTTTGGTAGCTGTATGCACGGTATTATTGTGGACATGCATCGCCTGTCTCAACCATTGGTCCCAGCACCGATCGTCATTGTCAACGAAACTCCTTAGGCTTAGGTATTCCGCTAAGGGTCTGTGACTGCGTTCGAGTGAACCATTAGCTTGTGGATGATATGCGGTAATGTGAACTTTTTTAACTCCTAGAAGCTTACAAGTTTCTGAGAAAAGTTTCGAAGTAAAATTAGTTCCATTATCTGTGACGAGTGTCTTAGGTATGCAGAACCTTGTAACAATCTCCTCGTAAAAGGCTCTTGCTACCGTAGATGCTTCAGCATCTGGGATGGCCACACAAGTCATATACTTTGTCAGGTCGTCCTGGAATGTTAAAATATACCGGTTACCGGAATACGTCAAAGGAAGAACACCGACCATGTCCATGTATACCTTATCGAATGGGAGACATGGGGTGTCTGTCAAAACCATTGGCATTTTGGTTAGTTTGCCTGACTTATTCGTTTGACATTTTTCACAGTTCCTGATATAATTTGCAATATCCTTTTGCATATTTTTCCATCTAAACTGACGACGAATTCGTGCATAGGTCTTCGCCATTCCCTGATGTCCTCCAAGTACGGATTTGTGGAAATCGCGAAGAACTGTTTGTATGTCCTCTGCATTTTTTAGAACCTGAACGTCATCTCTACTTGCTTGCTTGTTGTTGTCTTGTTTACTATTTTGTTGTATGATGTCCTTTTTAGCTAGTTTAGTTGGTTTTACCAGGCTTATATATAATTTTATAATCGTATTCAGACAACTTGTGATGGAATCTAATAAGTCTAGTGGTTGGGTCCTTAACATTGAATACTCCTATGAGAGGACGGTGGTCTGTGAAAACTGTAAATGGTCGACCTAGAAGGTATGTTCGAAAGTGCTTGCACGCCCAAACTATGGCAAGCAATTCCTTTTCTATAGTCGAATAGTTTTTCTCCGATTTGTTAAGCGAGCGGCTAGCATAAGCAATAGGCTTATCTTCACCCATATTACCTTGGGACAAAACGGCTCCCAGAGCTTCATTGCTTGCATCGGTTGTCACGATAAATGGTTGCGTGAAATCTGGATAGATAAGAACAGGTGGTGTGGAAATCGCTTCCTTAAGGAACTTAAACGATTTCTCACAATCTGGGGACCATTCGAAACTATTTTCTTTCCTCAATAGCTTTGTTATTGGGGCGGCTATTTTAGAAAATTGTGGTATAAATTTTCTATAATAATTCGTAAGTCCCAAAAATGATTGCACCTGTTTTATTGTTGTGGGTCTGGGAAAATCTGAAACACATTGGGTTTTGGCTGGGTCAGGCGAAGCTCCGGCTTCAGAGCATATATGTATACTTCACGGCATAGAAAATTACATTTCTCGGTATTTAATTTGAGATTATGCTGCCTAAGTTTAGCCAAAACCTTTGAAAGCTTTTCGTTGTGTTGCTCTAGATTTTTACCATAGATAACAATATCATCCAAATATACAAAACAATCAATGCCATGCAACCCAGTCAGGATGTGATTCATTATCCTTTGAAACGTTGCTGGAGCACCGGTTAGACCAAAGGGCATTCTATTGAATTCGTAATGTCCTGTGCTGGTACTAAACGCAGTTTTCGCTCTATCAGCTGGATCGATCAACACCTGATGGTAGCCACTTGCTAAATCCAAGGTGGTGAAAAATTGGCAGTGTCCCAACTGATCAAGAATTTCTTCGATTCTTGGTAGGGGGAATGCGTCTTTAATTGTTACTTCATTCAGTTTTCTAAAATCTACAACCACCCTCCACCGTTTTTTACCTTCAACCGATTTTTTGGGTACAATAAGCAAAGGCGAATTCCAAGGAGATTTGCTTTCCGAAATTATGTTTTGATCAAGCATCTCTTTCACTTGCTTCTCAATTTCTTTTTTATGGATCTCTGGCGTTCTATATTGTTTTGTGTTGATAGGTGCTTGGTCAGATTTGGTGGGAATGTTGTGGGACAAAACGGGTGTATAACTTAAATTATCACCTTCTAATAGAAAGACATCAGAAAACTGAATGCATAACTCCTCTACCGATTTTTTTTCCTCATTGGTTAGGTTTTCATCTATTTTAATGGAGCTTAGAAGGCTATTTATCCGTTCACTACTGGATTCCCTTTTAAAATTTGTTAATATTTTACCTCCGTATCCATTGTTTTCAATAATTTTGTAGTTTTTGAAATTTGAATAGGTAGGCATGAAATTTGTGTCCATGACATAGTCCTCTGTTGTGCAGTTTAAAACAGGGACATGGACGTAATCGTTATTTGCCTTAACAATTGTGTTTCCCAAATAAATTCCATTATCAATTTCCTGCGAATGTATAAGCAGTTCATTTGATTTTGAATTTGGGATTTGGATCTTCACAATTGTCCGTGTCCGAGCCGCAATTTTGCACTGCACAACTTTTTCGTTCAGTGAAGACATGGTAGCTAGACTCGAAGGCAAACATTTGAGAGGTAATTCAATTAAGACTTCCCTGTTCCCATCTAAAAACGTTATTCGTTTGGAAACTGCGTCGATGATCGTGCGGTTCCATAGGATGTCACGACCTAATATACCATCCGCAGGTATATCATCGTCATCGACTATGTTCCATTTAGTCGAAAATTTTTTTGGGAAAAGTAAATTAGTCTTAATTGTACCCAGTGTTGTGCCTACACCACCAAAAATACCACCCAGTTGCTTTGTTTCTCGGGTGTTTATATTGCTAGCATTTTCTAGAGAACTTCGTTTAAGTAAGCTCGAGTCTGCCCCTGTATCAACAAGAAGAAGTACTTTTCCGTACTTAGCTAAAGATGTGGGCAGCTCGACGAACACATCGTGCTTACGAATGTTCTTAAATGTATACAATGTTTTCTTCTGTTTAGTTTTTTTTTTCGTCATAGCGAACTGGTTCAAATACTTACAACAAAAACTAAAAATAAAGTTATTAAGCGTATTCGCCAAAAAGACAAAAAATTTATTAAACATTACGCGACACTTACTCACAACCAAGCAAATATTCGCAATCAATAACCATAAATTTACTTGACCTAGGACAACTTTTGCCCCAGATACAGGTTCTATAGGTTTTTGCTTCGTTTTGCTTACCGACTGAAAAGTAAGGAAATTTAACTCTTTTGAGTAAGTCTTCCGATTTACTTTTATTTTTTGTTGTTTTTTGTGCTGTAATGACTTTTTTTTTTTCTTTTATTTTTAAAGTGTCTTCAAATTGCCTTTTTGATGTCATAGGAGGTGTTTGGCTGCCTAGCTCTGCTGACATCATTGTTTTATTTGAAGAGGGATTTTTTGGCGGTGTTTTGTTTGTGGAGAGTAAATTTGGTGGGGCACAGTTTATTGAATTAAACTGGCCCCCGGGCCGTTTCCCGATTGTTCCTTCTGATAATTCCTTTTGGAGAAACAATCCTCCTCCACATGCCCTATCCTAGAACACCACTTGCATTTTGTTCTGGGCTTTTTTGATGTTACTCGTGTAACACGTATTTGTGAACGTGGGCAACTGTTTTGATTATGCCCATAATCTTCGCAAGAATCACAGTATGGTGTTCTTTTCCGTATTTGACACTCGGCGTAAGTGTGATTTTGTTTTCCACAAAATCCACATTTTATCACAGGATTTGCCGTTCTATTTACGTGTCTAGTACTTGGATGGGGGGAGTCTAGATTTACCTGGTTATTTGATTGATGAAATTGATTGTTGGATGGTTGGAAGTAATTATGATATTGTGGTGTGTATGAGTTTTGAAGACTATGTATATTTGTATGTGGGTATGTTGGCTGCGGTGGAAGTTGTTGAGGCCAGGTGGGCGGGTACGCACATGGTGAGATAGCACTGAACACATTTGATTGAACTCCCCAGTTGTTTTGAGTTCCCATTAAAAGGGATGTTCTCTGCGCCAAATCAGCCAACTTTGATAAGTCAGTTTCAGCGGTTGTCAGCATAAACTGACGCAAAGCAGGATCATACAATCCCATTTTGAAAACCTTAACTAAACTATTATTAAGTTCAGCCACCAACGCTATTGATTGAGCTTCACTGTAACGTGAATCGATAATCTCTTTCGCTTTTATTTTCAGCGTGAGTAAGCGTCGAGCGAATGACTGGAAATCTTCATTCATCATTTGGTGTGATTGATTAATTTCAAGCATCACACTGTCAAGAGTTATAATCGGCAGATACGCTGTTTTTATAACTGACTCCAGTTCTGCTAAGGTTTTGGGAGGATTAGATCTAATTAGTTCAAATGCATCCCCCGTTAGCCTTGTGGAAATGCAGGCCACATACAAGTCTTCGGCTTCACCTGCCTCTAGGCATTTCAACCCTAAATGGCAAGCGTTTATAAACTCGTATACTTTGCTTGACAAGTCCGGTGTCCTTTGCCCTGAAAATAGGGGTATGACACGGGAAACAATCTTTGTCACCTTTTCGTATGACATGTTGTATGTTTGACTGCTAATTGGTTGTACCTCCACCAATTCTTGTCTTAAGTTAATGTGGTGTTTTTCGATACCTGTGACAGGAGTCTGAACACCCTTATTTACAAGATTTTTAGTGACAGGGGTTTTTGGAGACGATGTAAAAAACAGGGGTAAAAGATTTTTTGAAAAATCAGATGAAGCTGATTTTGAATTTTTTCTTTGCAACTCCTTTTGGGCTGACAAGCTTTTATTTAACTCACTTGTTAGTTGGTCAAGTTGTTCGTCAGCTTCGTCTGCTACTTGCTGGAGTTGCTTTTCAGCCTCCTTACGCAATTTCTCGCTTTTTTCAAGTTGCTTGACTAGTTGTTCTGTCTCTTTAGTGTGTCTATTTCTTATATTCTGTACGGCCTTAATATATTCCGTCAGAATCGCGTCTGTCGTTTCAATACGCTAAAATTGACCCCACTGAGAGCTAAGCTGAGACTTGACCAAAGTAAAAACCTCGGGATTTAAAATATCCTTAAGTTCTGAAAGGAGTACCTCGTTGAGTTCTTTAAGTTGTCGCCGTTGCTCTTTTTTCTCTTTTTTAAGAGTTTCTAGTTCCTCTATTAAATCATTAAGTTGGGCCTCTATTTCTCTCTTGGCCATTAACTTTATTGATCTTTACAAGGAACTTCGGGCTTCAACCCAAACTCAATCCAAAAACACAATCAAACTAGTCTTATTAATACAAAAATAAAGTTTCTTTAAAGAAGAGGAGAGGAAGGTTGTCTTTTAAAGGGTGTGAAAATGTGTAAATTATATTAAACTTAATTATATTTAAAAAAACAAAAACATCAACACAATATAAACATTAAAATTCTTACCAGACCTTCTATTAGTTTTTATTTTACCTCACTTGATCAACTACACTGTTTCATTTATGTATACTTGTAGTATGAACATATATGTTATCTATTCTTGTTTCCTTTTTTTTTTTGTTCACTTTGTGATACAATTAATTTATTTCACTTTCAAACTTTTATTTTTTGATTCACTTTACTCGTATCTATGTACGAGTATGTATATTCTTTCACAATTAACTTTTTTATATTTTATTTAATTTAAACTAGGTTCGCGAATCGGCTGCGCCAATGTTATGTGTGCGATCAATTAAACAAAAACCAAACAATCACGTTCGCGGTTACAATCAGACTCACCTCTGGTTCTGGCGACCTACCTGGAACTTCTTGGTTTAACTTCCAAAATGCATTACTCAGCTTTGACCTACTGAGTTGCATTCTGGAAGTTGACTTGTCCCACTAAGCCATTGCGTCACAATAAGTGTGAAACCAAAATTGTCACTATGCATAATAGTTAATTGTTATGCATTCTGACTCAGTGGGTTAGGAGGTGAGACATTTAAAGTTAGTAAATATACGTATGTATAACACCGTTTAGCTATAGTCGAACAGACAGACAGACAGAATTGCGAGACTTACTTTTTTGGTCTTCGCTATCATCGTAATGTCAACTTTTATCAAGATCTCGAGTTCGATTTTTTTTACGAATGCATTATTTGCCTTATAGTACCTAAAAGTCGCAAGTAAAAATTAAAATTTTTTATTTTATAGGATAATTTTCAAAAACAACAATTTTATGCTTATGTAAGAGGAAGGAGCATTTTTTTACGAAAAAATGTTACCTTTTTTTACTGAAAGTGAACTTCCCACTTTTTCATGTTTGCTCGGAACCGGTACTGAACAACGCTAAACATGATGACGGCATTTTATTAAAATAAAACCATGACAATTTTGCTTGTATATAAGATAAATATATAGCGCTAAGCAAATTGTAAATATTACTTTCAAATAATTTTTTTTTTTAAATCTGTTCTTCACTAGTGTAGTGATTGACAGGAATTGCAATTCTTCCGAATTGAATAGGTGGGCTGCGCCAAGTCTTAAATAAAATAAAAGTTTTAGGCTTATATGAATATTATTGCAAATAATCAATAACGAACCAATAAAACGCATTGGGTGCATTACAAAACAATCAAGACTTATCAAAAGAAGGATTTCCTACGCATTCGTTTTATTTTCCATGTAAGTATCTAGCTTAACATCTAAGGGTTTTCCATTAAAGCGTTTTCTATCTCTATAAATTTAAATAAAACAAATATAATAAGTGCGACATAGTTTTTTATTTAGAAGGTCCATGTATATGCCATTATGAATGAAATATAACATTATTTATGTGTCGGGCACATCCGAAGCATCCAATTTCCCATTTGACCAACGGCATTGGTTATTTATTGGCACACAAATCCCACAAGAAGAAGTCTAACGAAGTCAATTAACATCGCATACACGTAAGATAACAATGTTTGGAAATAGCTCGTGCAAAAGGTGATGGTGAGTCACGTAGCACGATCCTGTTGATACCGCATGTCGTCGATAGGCATGTCATCCAATTTGGAACAAAAAATGGTTACCATCATCTGCCGATGGTTACTTGATGACTTGACCGTTAACATTGATGACTTGGCCATATATGTATTTTCTCAAAAGAAATATGGACATATTATGGCGCTGGCATAAAACCCACACCTAACAGTCGTTTTATGGATGCATTACAATTTGTGGATCTCGTGTGGATTGTGAATTCTGATCGTACCAAATTCAAAATGTTTGTTCAAAAATGGAATATGATTTTTCGACCGAAATTGAGGTCAACTTTTAACTTCCCGAGAGCCCAGTTAGCGAACGTACGTTGCAGTTGAAGTTTGTACGGATGAAGGCCGAACACATGACGTAAAATTCGTCAAGTTCTGGTCTGCGAAAGGCCGAATTCTTGTGCATGACAAGGAATTCACTTCTCCGGATTCACCGGCATGCCTTCACGAACAGCGGCGATATTTTCGTACGAATACTACGTTGAGAATAGTTCTATCGGAAGGACGATCGATTATCCTGACCGTAAAATATGTGAAGCCCGAGAAAGGTAGCTCACACAGAAGGCCCACTTATAAAACAATTTAATCCTTTGTTGTTGAAAGCAATAACTAGATTTGGCAAAATAGATTTAATAACTTACAACCAATTTGACAGATGTTGCTTCAACAATAAGGCCGCAATCACTTGTCAAACCTTATCATCCTTACTGGAAACATCCCCTTAGAAAGTTTGAATTCAAAATATTCAAGCAATATTTAAAAATAAGTAAATTAATTTTCTATATACGAAATTTCCTCAAGCTTTATAAAAAAATTGGTACTCCAATTTTAATTATTAATTTATATACATCTAAATTCTAAAGAAATAATTCCAAAAACTATTGTTAGTGCGATAGTACGCCTTAGCATAATGGTTAGTGCTTGGACTGTCATACGAAAGGTCTCGAGTTCGATTCTCAGCCGCTGCAAGAAAGTTTTGTTCAGGGGTATACTGCCTCTTGCGAGGAATTGACAAATTCCCCAAGAGTATTTCTTGTAATGGAAAGTGCTGCCCATTAGCCGTTCGGAATCTGCAGACAATTGTAGGTCCCCTCCATTCCTGGTAGCACGCACACAGGAATGGTTGAGAGTTGTAAATCACTAGGTCCTGGTTCACTCTGAGCAGTTGCACCACCAAATTTTGTTCTTATTGCTAATGCGATTTGAAGGTATTGAATTTTCCATACACAAATTTTTTTGTTTTTTTAAATTAAAAACATGTTTTTTTTTTTTAATTTTATATACAATATTATATTAAATTTAGAGAAATTCCTGTACACAAATTTTATTTGAAATCCTTAGAGCCCTTAATGAGAATTTCGAAAATAAAAAAAAATAGTTTTTTTTGTTTATTTATTCACTCAGATCTATTTTAATTTTTTCTTTCATTATAGCCTAAATAAACCTAAGAACTAGTACATTTTTTTTGCGAGTAAATGACCTATATGGTTCTCATAACATGATTTTTAAATATTTTTTAGTAATGTTATTTTACTTTTATTTAGTTTATAGGACAGATAATATATTTTCTTTTATTTTAATTAAAACTAAAACTTAACTAAATCTTACAAACTAACTTAGCCTAACTAATCTAGGACCAGGTCATTCTGATCTTTGGCCCGCCGATTAGCCGAAAAAGAAGAATAATGTCCACTTCCTCCAGCCATCGTCAGATCAAAGATCACATGTCAGGGCCTAGTTTTACTTAACCTAAGTGTTGGCTTCAGCCCAGCCATTAATATTTTTCCCGATTCAATCAGTTGCAAATGTTTTTACATGTGTCTTTCAGGTATACTAATACAGTTAACAACCCAAAAAATCAGATAGCTCATACAAAATTCTTTTATCTGTTTCTCTCGTTGCAGCATGGTATAATATCGGTACGTTTCTTTGAATCTGATAAATAGCCATATGCATCTGGGAACAAGAATGTCTCTGGAGGTATGGATCCAGTTTTCAAGGCATTTCTCAAATACCCAGGGTTCGGATAGCTTAATCCAGAAATAAGCTCGTTCTCCATGACGCCCTACGATTGTGCGAAGTGATTCCTTCCGAGGTCTAGTATGATATTGTCAATTTTAGACACTCAGGAAGCATTCAACAGAATGTGCAGTTATACATTTGCATACAAGCTCGTAGACATTTACGCTCGATAACTCGAACCTTCTCCATGTAGGACTGGTAAATGTTACGCCATTTGCATTAGTCAGAATATGACGAACGAATGCTTGGTAACAAAAATAATCTTCAGATCGGATCTCAGGCATTCAGGGCATTCATCTTTATTATAATAAAAGAACTTGTCAAGATGAACACCCAAATACGAGTACCTCACAACAGTCTTTGACTCAATGCGAACTCCATTTCAACTTGTTATTTTAAATTTTTTCTAATTGCGTCTCAAATCTGAATTACCACGTCTTATTGTGGTGCGGAACAGTATGGTTTCACACTTCTCATAATTTATTTTAGTTTTGGAGCTAAAGCTAAACAAAATTTAGTTATTCCTCTAAGAGCGGATTAGGGTTGAGTTCGAAGTGCGAAATACAGATAGACGGAATTGCGAGAAGCACATTTTTCGTGTTCCTCGAGTCCGATTTCTCTTTCAAATGTAAAACTCGCCCTATAGATTCTATGTATATCGGAAATAAAATCATAAATTAAAATTAAAATAGAAAATGGAGATGTTATGGCTAACCCAAAAATAAAGACCAGGAATATAAATCAATAAATTATCATATAAAAAGGCTACCTTAATCTAGTGATGCGGAGTGTGAAAACAATGTGTAGGAATAGTTTAGTTTTGTTTCAAATTTGTTGTTGTTGGCGTTGTGGTTGCAGGTTTCATTAGATCACGTATGTTCAGAGATACTCTGTGCTACAGAGCAAAATCACCTACATCCGCATGACAAACATGGATATGCCCAAAGCTTGGGGTTAACTTCCTTTTTCCAATGTTGTATTTGTTATTTTTGTATCGCACTGAGAAGTGAACGTTGTTGAATAATTGAAGAGTTCCTACTCCTATCTACTACCCTTAATATGTAGAGCTACCGACCGGCATCCATACTGTAGTATAAGTTCTGACTGTTTCGGCTTGCTGCTCGAACTCGTATTTATTTTGGGTCTGTTTTGTGTTTGTTTGTAATTTGCAATTTGAATCCTCTAACCCTCTAGAAATAAATTGTATAGTTGGAAGCTATAGTTAGTTGAGGTATAGTTCGCTCCTGATGATGCGTATTCGTTTGAAGAATCATCTCGTTAGTCTGTGGTTTATTATTTTCATTATTGAATTATTTCAGAGGCTACAATTTGATTAGAAAGTGTTTTTGTAACTATATCAAACTCTTAATACGAAATGAAATTTAGCAAACAAGAAAATACAGCTTCCGGTTATATTGACAATAACAACAAGTTTCTCATCAAAGATGTTATTCGTCTTCGTTTTGGAAATTTGAAATTGAATTTTAAATACCTACGAGCCCAAACTCAAAATAGTTGGTCTACCGAGGATAGAATGCCAATATGTGTTCATTCTTAACCTATTTCGAAACAAAAACTATTTTTTGATATACATATAAAGTCCTATTTATTTTAAATAAGAAAAGTGGACAAAAAAAGAAAGTGGCTTAATAAAATATTGATGTGGAGTCTCTTTACAAAACTAAATAACGATTTATACACATTTCTTAGATGCAAAATTGTTGGTCTATGATTCTTTATGTTGATTTTACCACATTGTTAAGCGACCTTTGGCCTTAATCACTGCTTCTATAATGCACCTTGGCATAGTGTCAACTAATTGTTGACACTCTTCGGCACCAAAAGATTCCCAATTATTTGTAATTGTGGATCTTAAATCTTGAAGAGTCCGACGCGGTTCCTTTCGCAATTTTTGCTTCATCGTGTGCCAAACAGTTTCGATTGGTGAAAGATTAGGGCTGCTGGAAGTCCATTCCAATAAAGAATTGCTTCAGCAGTTAACCATACCATTGTTGACCTAGCCGTATGACAAGAAGCACCATTCTGTTGGAAAATATACTCCGCATTGCTATATTGAAGACGTAGTATTGACGGAGGCAGCTCCTGTTCCAAAATGTTGCGGTACTTGACAGCATTAGCTATCCCAATTACAAAATGCAAATTACTCATACCACATCCCGACATGCACCTCCATACCATTAGAGATACTGGGAGCTTTACGGTTTGTTTAAGGCACTCATTGTGAGTTGTGAAAGGCTTCGTTAGCATTTTTTATCACTGGTCCTCGTTCATCACCAACACAAACTTCCAATCTGTACTGATCACTCCAATTAACGGACCGCCCGCCATTGACTAAAAGTCCAAATTTTTAAGTTGTTTGGCCCACTCAATGCGCCTTTTCTTTTGCTTAGGTGTCAGTAGTGATATTTCTTTTGCCTGCGTTTTTAATGATTTAAGTTGTCGTAATTTATGCAAAACTTAAATATTTTAAAATAAACCTTATAAAATTTGTATCCCATTTTTTTCATCATCTGCTTACAACTGTCCACCGAAACACTTTTGAATTTGTTCTCTCCACTGTACCGTTATTGAAGCAGATAAATATCGTCGATTTTCTTTAAAAATTTGGCAATCGCGAGGTTTTGCTGTTAGTGGATGTCCCGTTCTGTTGCATATATATCCACATTTCCAGAATTTCTAAACTTTGTTATTATGTTCTGCACTGACGAGAGCGGTAAATTAAAATTTTCAGGGATTTCGTAGCTAGACAATACTGTTTCAAACGCTTTAATCATTGATTCCCTTAGGTCTCCTGATAATGCAACGCCACGCGCCAGGATTGACATGAAACTCTCGCTAGCTTGTATGCAATCATACAATAATCATTAATAAAACCAGTGCTTGTCATTTTTTTAATAACGGTTAACTGAAACTATATTTAAATAGTCTTAGATCAACTATTTTGCACCCAAAAAAGAGTAGACCAACTTTTATGCTCTTATCTTTGTCTGAGATGAAAGGAATATTGTTGCTATTTGCTCTCTCAAATTTTGTTTTGTTAGGTCTAATTAACTCTCAGTGAAACTACTTTATTAAATTGACAACATTTTTTAAATGAACAAAAGCTGACTGCCACTAAATTTAGGATATATGAAGAATTAATGTGTTAATAAATGAATAGACCAACTATTTTGAGTTTGGGTCGTATACTCGTAAGCTTCGAAATAAGCTCTTCTATTTCAAACACTAATTTGCAATCTAAATAAGACAAAGATATCGTGCAGTGGTAATTAATTAGGCTACATTCGACTGACTTTATGACTAGAAGTTAATAATCGAAAACAAAGCTCTCTTAAGTTAAACATTCACTTAAGGTTGAAAAAATGCAGAAAATGTCAATGCTTTCCTGTGGCGCATCCGGAATTATATCAGGTAGAGGAATGTGGGATGCGCTATTACAATGAACAATTATTTTTTGAAATTATTTCCTAAATTCTATATAACTAAGCACTTAAAATTGGCATCCCAAATTTTGTTCTAGAAACATTTAAAAGAAATTTTATATATACAACAATACTTTAATAAAACGATTTTTAAACGTAAATTCATACTTTTCCGGAAATCAGGCAATTTTGAACATTTTTATCTCATTAAATCCATGTTTTATATATATCGTATATATTTTGTTTATGCGCTGATTTCTATGGAACGTCGAAAGTTTTAAGGTCTGACGACTAATAGAGCTGGATCGGTCGTAGAGCGGAAGTTCGCCAATGGTTCGTTCGTCCCGAAAAATATTTAAATCTGAGCGCGAGTGACAGTGCAGTTCTGGAAAATGGCGACTCAGCTGGCTTTTAGTGCAATACTATGGACAGCTAGATATCTATAGCTAAGGACCTAGCTGGCTGGAAGGTGGAGAAGTTTGATATCTTAGATCGATTTCCACCCAACTTGATAGTGCATCGAACATGGAACATTTAATTAGAACGTGTCACAAATGGTCGGTTAAATTAGTAAGCCCCCGTGTTGGTGGGGTTATATGCTGTGCTTTTTGGTAAAGACACGATAAGTCTTTACAATAATTTGCGTTTTTACATCTACTTCATCTGGAGCTAGGGCCTAAGCGGGTAGACAGATTTCCTTCAATTTTAAAATATTTATAAAAATATTCTTCGAATAATTATTTTCCAAGTTTTGAGAAAATCGATTTGCCTTTTTAGGTTCTAGTTCAATGCAAAGTGAACGTAAGGACGCTTTTTATTTTATGGAGTTATCATGTTTCTAACAAACACTTCATATAAAATAGTATATATGTATGTATATTCAAACAAAGTGTTATATAAAAAAAAAATATTTTTTCTCGATGCAGCTTACTTTGAACTTTATTCGTTTGATATCGAATACTTAATTAACAAAATAATTTATAATGAAGAATATACATACATACATACATAGCAAAGCTACTTGTATTTAAATTAAATTCCTCGAATTGATTCGTCTTGGATAAGGCATAATATTGTTCTTACTTACTAAGCTATGCTGTTCTTTGTTTTGGTTCTCGGAAAAGCATTTCGGGAGAAATGCAGTGTTAACTCATAAAAGATTTAAGTATTGATTTCATTCTGAATAATTAAAAACCAATTATGCAAAATTCAAAGCTATTTTTGAATGGAAATCCAAATTTCCTATGCACCCTATCAAATAGAAATAAGACCGATACAAAACTAAAGGCACGACTATGTTCTTTAAACCAGATTTTATGTTAAACGGACTTAGAATCGATATAAGAAGTTATTAAAGGGGTTTTGATTACCCTTAAAATATCAAACACAGTCCGAGCGTTAGGAAGGATTTAAAAGCAGATATCGAGAGAAAAACAAGGCTAGGAAAGAATTTTTTTACTTGACAGTACGTCTAAGATCGCGCTCAATAAGCTGCACGATTCCACATGCGTTCCTTTCTATGCAATTGTAGTCTTCAAGAGTCAACCATGGTCAGTTTAAGGTCATATTAAATTCTCAGGGTCGAATTTCCAACTTTTTTACAGTGGGTTGCCTTTTCATTTCTGAGAATTTTCTTTTAATGAACTTTTGCATGGTTGTTTTTACTAGCCGCCAAAAACGTGCTGATGATAATTAGTTGTTTTTCCAAATTAATTTTTGCCCATCATGTGACTTCATGATTATACATTGAATGGCCAAAACTACCATCACCGCCCTATTTGCAATATAGTATCAAATGCTAAGCAAATTAAACCTCCTTCTATGCCAAACCCAAGCAACACATAAACTCTTGGAGAGTACTTCAATAAATGTATCAGCTCTTTACAAGCTGTTAGTTCAATCTTTTTAATACCATTTCACTTTATGACCTCCTAATTTGCTCTTTAAAATTTCTTTTTGTTATAGTATAATTAAATGCTCTTTAAAACATCTTAGAGATAATCATGACAAATGTCACCATATTGACTCTCTATGTACCCTCTATAAAACCTCTTTAAAAGGAGTAGTTTTAAAATGCTGAAAGAGGTTTTCATTCTAATCTTTCGAATATATCTTGAAGATGTTCTGTGGAAGTTTTCACTAAAACGTATTTATGAAAGCTTAACATCAAGAATTACTACTTTCCTCTTTGGTTGAAAAAAAATGTTTTGTTTCGCCTAACAATTGTGAATTGTGAAACCAAACGAAAATCTTTTTTTCTCTCTTCTGTTTAAAGAAAACAACTCAACTATTTAGTTGAATGTGCGCGCCATTGCATATGATTATGTTTAACAAAAAATAAGCAAAACTGCACAACTGTTTGGTTGCTTATAGAAAACAGATGAACTATTTGGTTGAATGTTCGGGCAGATGCGTATAATTATATGTTACACAAAATAGCGAACTCATTTTAGGCAATCGTTTAGTTTGTGTCAAAACACAAACTTTTTAGTTGCTCGTAACAAACAGTTGCAAAACTAAAAATTGAATGTGCGCGCCTAGCCTAATTGTTGTGAATTTGTTATCTTCTTCTTTTACTCTTTGCTTACACTTTGTTTGCTCTTTTTTTTAATTTGACTGATTGTAAACAGCTACAGCGTTGCCCCCCTACTACAATCGTAGTGTTTTTACTACAATTTTTTTTCAAAAGCACACACTACGCACGCTCCTTAAAACACTACACTTTTTTCAAAACGAAAACACAAAACAGTTTGTGTTAGAGGTCATGAAAAATGTTTGCAAACGTGATCTTATATCAATCAGTTTAGATTTCAAAAATAAAGTTCATCAGGTTGCTCATAATGCCATGTGTTTTGGATTTGAATTTTGGTGTAGAAACGACATTGAAAATAATATTTTAGAAAATGTGAAAACGAAGTCATGGCAATTTTGTGTATGGAGCTTTATGCAAAAACTTTTAGACAGATTTGATTTAATTAATAATGAAAAAGCAAGTCATTTAACTCTTCTTGACCCTATCGAAATTTCAAAACGAGACATTCCGACTATAATGCCCCTTTTGAAAAAATTACAATCAATGGAATAAAATGTTACAAATTTCGACACGACATTTTTGGAAGCCAAAAGTCATAACAGTTGTCATTAGAATGTCTCTTTGTGTTGTTGAAAGCGGCCAGTTAAAAACAAAATAAAAAATGACGATTTTAACGAAATTTTTTGAAAAAAGGATGTTCAGGGGTTTTTTTAAATGTCTTAGGTATACATTAAAATATAAAAATTAAATTTAATTACATTACAAATTAATGGTTAATAAATATTATTTAGCATTTTATTAAGAGAATATAATATATTATAATTAAATATTTTTTCTATTTAGAATCAATTTAAAATAAATTATATTCTTTTTAAAAATATTCGCAATGAAGTTCGAAGTTTAATATAACCAAAAATGTCTCAGGTTTCTGAATTTCAGATATTAAGGTTTTACTTAAAAAATCAAAAAAAAATATAATATAACAGTTTTATTAAACCTATACTATACTGCTAACAAAGATGCCTACTTCCATACAAATTTGTTTTCTAAAAACTCACCAGAGGACTGATAAACTAAACGGACAACCCACGACTTCTTGCACAAATGTCTTTTTCACAATACTAACATAAGAAACAGAATCGAGTTGCACCACAATTTTATTATAAGGAGACTTGGTACTTCAAATTGTCAGTGCTGAAAATTCAATCGATATCCTAGTTATTGATTTGTTCGAGTGTTACAATATTCCAGGGGACTGATATGAAATGCTGGGGACAAAGTTTAATTAATTTTTTTTGTAATAAAATCAATTACTAAAAAATATTTATTTATTTCGTAGCAAAGATGTATTATTTGGCGTAACTTAAGGGGGATTCATCTTAGTGTGAGACCTGAAATAAAAGAACGGTAATAATTATTTTTCTTTGTGAAAACGCAAAGGGGATACATCAGGGGACTGAGAATCAGACACTTTGAAGAATTTGTGTAGCTTGCCTCATATCAGTGAAATTGCAGAGAGGTTTTTCTCAAGTTTAAATATAATAAAGAATGATTTGAGAAATATTTTAAACATTTTAACAGTTAATGCAATTATTCAAATAAAAGACCTCTTTAAAAACGTAGAGAGAACTCTTGGAAGACGTAGAAAGAATTTTTGAGCCCCTCGCAAAATTAATAAATTTTGCACACAAATTCAATAACCACAATGCAAGTCATTATAACAAAATTAATCCTTAAATGTATATTTTTGATTTGTAAAGATAATAATAAATAAACTATTAATTAATTAATTAAATTATTATTATTTAGGAATTTTGTATGAATTGTGTATATCTATATATAGTTTATTATACCTAATGTAGATATATTTAAAAGGGATTAAAAAATTTGTAAAAATTTTTGTTTTTTTTTACTACGTTTTTACTACACTTTTTTTTCCTAAACACTACACTTTCAACTAGATGGGGGGGCAACACTGAACAGCTATATTCTTCCTTTACTCTTTGTTTACACTTTTTTCACTCTTTGCTTTGAATTTCAGTTTCGATATCTTATTGTGAAGTGCTTAAGATATTTCAAAGAGTTCTTAACAAATGGGTGGCGTATCTGTATAAAATACATATATTTTGTAAAGGGTGACATTGTTAAACGTATATTGAAGATAAAATTATTATTTACTAGATTTTTATGTTTTATTGTTTACTATACGAAGTCATCAGTTTCTACGGATGTAAGTAAATGAAATAAGGAAATGTTGTTATTTGAAGAACTTTGGCAGAATATAAAAGAAATGTTGAAATAAAATTCAAATTCAAATAAAATTGATAATGGGTATTATTTTGATTATGTATAATATCAAATTTTCTGAATTTTCAGTGATTCTTTAGTCGGTTGACAGTTGAACTCAATATTTTGTATCTTGATACAATGTTGACACAACAATAAAATGTCAAGTTAGCATATCTTTCTAACAGATTTTTAATCCAGGGATTTTAACACTTTGTGAAATAAAAATTAAGGAATGACATATATTTTCACTTATTTTCATATAGTATGACTTTTTGTATTTTTTCTCTGTAAGATGTAGGTATAAAACCTGTCAACTTACATTTAAATTTTGAAAAAAAATGCAATAAAAATCCGGAATCATTCTTCAAACAATTATTATGTTTCTTCGTGTTTTGTAGTATAAAGGAGATCATAGCATCACCATATACAATACAAAAGTTGATTTAATTTTATTTCATACAAAATTCTAAAGACGTAAGTGCTAATATGTCGCTCAGTTTGTAAACCTTTTGAGTTGTATTTATTTGCTGAAATTATTTTACTTTTTAAAATTATTCAGATCGAACAAAAAAAGACCTTTCATAAAATAAAGCACCCTGTAGGTAGGAAACTAGGAATACCTTCGATACATACACATACATGAATCGGCCATATCTATTGCATACATAAACGTCATTTCTTTTTTTATTCTGAGGGCATTTTTTTATTATAACATTATTTTTCTGAATATTTCTTTGTAAATACTATTCTATTTGAAGGCGCGTTAATTTCAAGTAGGGTAGAGTATGCGGTTTCAAATAAAATCTTCTCTCGCAAATCAAAACACACAATCATAAGAAGGGTAAACAATGAATATCGTAAATCCAGTCATAAATTATTGAAGGAAAGAATTCGCCATGTTTGTGTATTTATATTAGTCAATCCATTTTATTTGAATTGCATTAAATTTGTATTTGCGTGAAAGAGAAAGACATTTTGTATACCTACATTTTTCTTCTTCGCAGTTCAATCTTTCTACTCAAAAATATAAACATCTTAAAAACCACTTGAAAGTGTCTTTATAGATTAATCAAAAAATGATCTTTATGAAGTCTTACAAATACTTTACTTAGAACTCTTTGTTCAGTACAATAGACTCCTCCCCTTTAGGCCTTTTTGGGTATTACAGACCTCTTTAAGATTGTTCAAAGAGTTGAAAACACTTGGAAAATAACTTTTCAAGATATCTGTAAGAGGCAATTGTGTTGCTTGGGAAGTCAAACGTTGACTAGTTTAATGGAGAAGAGCTTGAGATTTAATTTCCGCAGATATTCCCGCCATGTTAATAGAATATTCGAGTTGATTAAGTTTTTTGTTTGCCTCTAAAATTTTATGTTTGCATCAGAAATTCAGAATGTAAGAAAATTTCTTAAGACATCCCAGACTCTAGACTCTAGAGAGACGTGTCGGTAACGTAGTTGGAGTAGTGTAGTTGTTCGCTAGCTCGTTAAAATTTTTAAAACACTTCCTATTGCAGCGATTTGAGGCATTCAAATTTAAATCTGACTGAGTTTAAGGAAATTTCCAAGACTCTAAAGGCTTATGACCCGTTTCTCTCGAATTTTTCGCAAAAAGTAGTTAATTTTTGTTATTATGAGTTCTATATTACATTTATTTTTAACACCTTAACAAATTACTTACGTACTGGCGAACAGCAGACACCTTTCTACCGAACCAGCCATAGAAAAGCCCTTTTTGTTGAAAGGAAGTTTTTCTTGAAATCCGATTTCTTCAGTCATGTGGTTGTGTATGGCTTCGACTTTGTTGCTTGTTCTTAAAATAAAAGAAGGGCTTTAATTTATTAGACTTCACAAGGCGGAACTGTTCAGGAAATAAAAGTTGCGATATATTTAAGTTAGCCTTTTATATATGTAGTTTACAGCCAAAATTTCAATTAATCAAGCGATTGTAAATATAGTTGCTTTCAACTGTTGTACTAACCTCAAGTTTAAGCCTCCTTGAATATAAAAGAAATAATATTCAATCATAAGCTTTGGACAACATTTTCAACTATTACCCCCAGTTTCACAGTGAGAGTTTAAACTTAAGTTCTGCTGAACCTGAACTGGAGTTTAAATTTGAAGTTAAACTCGTCCGGTTTCACAGTCTTATCTGAACTTCAGTTCATTAAACGTAGTTTAAGTAGATTATTTTCTCTTTCTATCTGTATCAAAGAAAAAACAATCAAGGAAAGTTTGCCTTGTTTCAGTTGTGACCTGTGACAGGAAACAAAAATTAAAAATGAAAATAAATTATATTTTCAAATGTTTGAAGCGGTTGTCGAACTGAGAATTAAACGGCAGAATAGTGTCGTTTAACTTAAACTACAGAATGAACTCCGTTCAAGGACTGTGAAACCAAATTTATTGTTGAACTGAAGTTTAAACCAAAAGTGGGGTTTAAACTTTCACTGTGAAACTGGGGGTTAGTCATAATAAAAAAGGTTCTTTTCGTCAATCTTTTAAAATGAAATTTTGACCAAATATTTTTACAAGTGTGTGCCATTCATGGATCGCAGGAGACAGCGTTGAGCTTTTGAAGCAATAAACTCCACTTGGTTTTTGATTCCTCATTGGACATTCTGTTGAGATAGAAGGAATTTAACGAATATTAAATTCTGCCGCACTAAATCAACATCCGAAGAACAAGGACGTGAATCTGGAAACGAATATTTATAAAATAATTTAATGGATTAGAAGTTTCAGGCAAAAGATCATAGATGAATTTGAGAAAAAATTCATTAATACTAAATGCTTACTGTCAAACTCTGCTAAATGCTTTTGAAATATCTAGTACAATAACCTTACTTTGTCAGAAACGATGGATTTGTTCCATTGTTTGGCGAGGTGTACCATTAGATCATCAGGGGACCTTTTGCTACGAAGGCCGCACTGCTGATTATTGGGAGGCTTCCGTGCTTCAAGATATTTCTTCCTTTGATAATTGATTAGCGTTTCCGTGCACATACAAAGAAAGGATGTATGTACAATTGGACGATCATACTCTTATTATGATGAATATTCACCGTATTTGGGTACTGGTTGGACAATGCTGTTTTCCATTCATTCGGAAAAGTACTGAGATCTAAAAGTACGCCAAGTTCTTACTTCATGAAGGTTTAATACCGAATATTTAAAGTAGAATAATATTGAAACAGCTACAATGTAATAGAGAAATTTTATTATTTAATGATTACTGACTAAAATTTGATGGGTTCACGTGTCAAGTTTTTAAAACCTTTCGATTGGGCATAAAAAAAAACTTGCCAAGTGAGCCCATCAAATTTTAGTCAGTAATCATTAAATAATAAAATTTCTCTATTACATTGTAGCTGTTTCAATATTATTCTACTTTGAATATTCGGTATTAAACCTTCATGAAGTAAGAACTTGGCGTACTTTTAGATCTCAGTACTTTCCACGGCTGACTTGTTACGCAAAGATTTTTGTATAGAAGAACTTGGGTCTTTTTTTAACATTTATGTTTTTTGGTCTGATCTCACTCCTTTTTGCAAAGATTTTAATATTTTGCCATGTCAAAATCTCGAAAGATACGGAAAGGCAGAAGGGTGGACTCTACCTACTGAAATCAATTTAGTTTATAGCTTCCTATTTCTTTTAGTATATTTTCTTTTTGTTATTGGTTGTTTTGATTTGCGCTTCAATTATTTCTTCTTATCCTGGCAAGATACCTAACACCAACATACCTACCTTAATTACAGCAATCGGAAGTGCTCCATATAAATTAAACATTTTCTAAGAAAGTGGGCGGATACCACGCCCCCTGAATGGAAAACCTCAATTTTTATTTTTGGTCCTTTATATGCAATTTGAGCCCTACCGTTCTACCAAATTTCATTGTTCTACTGCAATCGGAAGTGTGCCATATATAATTTACATCAGCTCTGAGGAAGTGGGCGGATACCACGCCCCTGAATTGAAAACCGCTAATTTTATATTTGGAATGCAATTTAAACCCTACTACTTTACCGAACTTCATCGTTTTACAGCAGTCGGAAGTGCTCCATTCAACCAATACCAATTCGGAGAAAGTGGGCGGATACCACGCCCCTGAATGGAAAACATCAATTTTTATTTTTGGTCCTTTATATGCAATTTGAGCCCTACCGTTCTACCAAATATCATTGTTCTACTGCAATCGGAAGTGCGCCATATATAATTTACATCAGTTCTGAGGAAGTGGGCGGATACCACGCCCCTGAATGGAAAACCGTTAATTTTATATTTTTTTCTTTGTATGCAATTTAAGCCCTACCAGTTTACCAAATTTCATCGTTTTACAGCAGTCGGAAGTGCTCCATTCAACCAACACCAATTCGGAGAAAGTAGGCGGATACCACGCCCCCTGAAAGGAAAACCTTGGTGTTTATTTTTGGTTCTTCATATGCAATATAAGCCCTACCGGTTCACCAAATTTCATCGTTTTACAGCAGTCGGAAGTGCTCCATTCAACCAACACCAATTCGGAAAAAGTGGGTGGATACCACGCCCCCTGAATGGAAAATTTCAAATTTTCGATTTTTTCCTCTGCTTGCATGACAAGACCTACCATTGTGCAAAATTACAAGATTCTACGATGTCGGGAAGTGCTCCATAATTTTGATGATCTGTCAGTCAGTCAGTCAGTCAGTTACGGTTTTTGTGATTTTTGAGGCCTTATATCTCAGGAACGGCTTATGCTAGAAAATTTATATTTGTTGAGGCGTCTGTGCCTGACTAGCTTAGCATATATTCGGAGTTTTAAGTTTCTGACTTCATTGGTACTGAAGATAGGAAGGGGTCAAAAATCGCCTGAGTTTGTTCCTGTAAAAAGGGTGTAGTGCCAGAACTTGGCTGGGCACTACCGTGCCCTTTGATAAGAAAAAAAAATGTTTATACTTTCAAAATCATAGAAGCTCCAATATAAAAATTTTGATCAAAAGCGGTAGTCAGAAATGAGAAGGTAAAAATCAAGAAAAGGATTTATGACAGGTACCGTTAATAACATTTTTTTGACCAAAATGTAGGCGGCCTGAACATAATTTTTTCTTATAAAAAAAATTAGAGTCGTTTTCGAAATAAATATGATATTTCATATTGGCTGTATGGAAGGAACCGAACTAAAAAAAAAATGTTTCAATTTCTCCTTTAGGCTGCAGTTTGAGGTACAGACCTGCAGAAAGACGGAATCTCTACTTTTTCGTATTGCAATTTCAATTGATGAAAATCTCGAGTTCAAATTTTGTAAAAAGCAAGTAAAAAGTAATTTTAAAATCTACTTCGATTTTTCTTAATTTAATTTTTCTTCAAATCTACTTCGATTTTTTTTCCGGAAGTGGTAACGCTGGTAAGAACTCCATTGATAGTTTTAGCTAAGAATTTTTCTTAGATTTTGTCTGTTGATTATTGTTATATTCGTGGGCTAAGCACATCATTCTTTATTGTTTTCTTTATCGAAGCCTAAATCGGGATGGAGTTTCAACTTCACACGAATTTGATGCTCTGTCCGAATCAATCCCAGGAAATGTTTTCATTTATCCTCAAACTGAAATCTTTATTACGGGCGATATCAATATTCACAATACTTGTTGGCTTCTCCATTCGGGCCTGACAACACCCGATAGGAATGTGTGTTGAGAGTTTTGCTGAGTTTACTTAGCTTACTCAGCTTGTCAACAAGCCCACTCGAATATCGGACGTTAATGGCGAAGCAGAAAAAACTCTTGATTTGTTTCTTAACTCTGATCCTGATAAATACGTGTACTGACGGCTCTAAGCACATCTAACCATTGTGTTATATCTGCAAATTTCTCGTGTCAAAATAGTCCAGTTAGAGAAAGAGTTTCTAGGAGAACCGTATGGTAGTACGAGGAAGCCAACTGGAACGGTTTAAATAATTTTTTCATGATCTTTAACTGGTCACTATGCTTCCTCGGGAATGAAAAATTTTATGCCAAATAGTGTAAAAGTATCAGACCCAAGGCTAAGCCATGGTTTGATTTGAGCTGAAAAGAGGTTATCAAGGAAAAAGAGGTAAGCTTCCGGTGTTTTAGAGCTTACCTATAACTGTTTAAAACCGGAAAAAGTTCAAACAAGCCAGGAAGGTCTGCAACGCCCATATTCGACGGACCAAATTTTTACATGACCATCAAAAATCAAGGCAAAAAATACTGAAATGTCCCAAAGGCTGTAAGAATTTTTGGTCATTTGTAAAAAATATGAGGAATTTTTCCTCTTCCTCGGTTCCTACGCTTTTTGTCAAGGACACTTTTCTATCTATTCTATTCTTCTAGGCTCGTTCCGAGTGGTTGGAAAACTGAATTTGTTCAGCCAATTCCCATAAAAGACGAATCTGCTTCTCCCTCAAATTATCGACCGATCGCACTATTGTCCCTTCTTTCTAAGGTCATGGATCCGCTGATGAACTATCAGCTTATGAAATATTTTGAGGACCAAAAGCTTCTTAATGACCGGCAGTATAGCTTTCGTGACAATAGATCCACCGGTGATTTGATGTTTTATCTAACCCTACAGTGAAACAAATCTTTACATCATTTCGGAGAAAGTAAGATTATTGCACTTGATATTTCAAAGGCATTTGGTAAAGTCTGGCATCTTGCTCTTTTATAGGAAACGCGTGCTTTCGGTGTAGACGAATCGCTTCTTCTTGGGTTAAGAAATTTTCTTTTTAACCGTTCAATACAAGTTGTGTTGGACGGATTCAAGTCTGAAACCCACAATATAAATCCTTCTTCTTTGGATGTGGAACTGCAACGACAGAATATGATAAGCTCATTAAATTATGACCTAAGCAGCATTATATAATGGGGAATAAGAAACCGTGTCGAATTTAATGCTTTGAAAATCCAATGTTGTCTTATATCGTTAAAGCGAGATATACCCCTTTGCCACTAGCTATGAGTAGCACTTGCACCAATGAAACAGAACATCTCGATATTCTAGGTATGTGCATCACAAACCATCTCTTGTGGAGCGATCACATACGCGATGTTGCCAAAAATGCCGCAAGATGTTTGGGTTTTCTGAGACGGTGCAAGAAATTTTTCTCTCTTTATGATCTGGCTACAATCTATTAAACTTATATACGTCCAAAACTTGAGTATAACTCCCATCTATGGGCTGGTGCTCCAGTTACTCACTTAGTCTCTTGGACAGTATTCAAAGAAGAGTGACAATAACATCATTGACTCATTTACGTCACTCTAACATCGTCGTAATGTTTCTAGCCTCACAATTTGTTACCGTAATTTTAACGGACTATGCTCTAGTGTCTAGTGAAATAGCCAGCTGCATTCCTCCCCTTAAACAATTCAACCGTAATATTCGCATTTCTAGGATTGCCCATCAGTTTACCCTTGGGCCCAACTCCGGTCGTACTGTGAAGTACAGAGATTCGTTCTTTAGCCTTACTACGCGAATGTGGAATGTCTTACCACGCTCTGTCTTTTCCATTCATTGCAATGTTCAAGAATTCAAAACCAATGTACACCGAAAACTGTTAATAAGGATAAAATATTTTTTTTAATTCTCTTAGTAGTAATAAACAAAAACAGAATGCTATGCAAATATGAATTTATGCAAGAACAAAAATTATAAGTCGTTTTATTAGTTTCTTAAAAAAGAGCTTTTATGTTAATTTTTAAAAGATTTTTAAGGAAAAATTTTGGTACGCCAATTTAATTAAATAATTTATTGTTCAAATAAAAATTAAATTTACAAAAAAAATATTAAACAGTTTCTGAGATATCGAATTTTTAAATTTTTAAAAAAATAGTTTTTTTTTTTTCAAAAATATTTACTTTAAAGTTTTGAAATGCAATGTGTTTAAGACTTTTTAGAAGCTTCTCTATAAAAAATTTCATTCAGATCCGTTATGTGGATAATGAGAAATTCAAAATTCGAAAAAATGGTTCTATGGTAGGTACAAGCTGCAATATCTTAATTTCAAATTGTTTTTATTAAATTAAAGATCATAAAAATTAATTGAAAGAAAAAAATTTTTTTTTAAATTCTACGCGCCGTTTTCGAGCAAAATACGATTTTTGAAAACCATTTTTTTATATTTTTTAACATTTGTATGGTGGGTACCTTTAGTTTTGGGTAAAATAAACTTTTTTTTCTTACATCTTGTAGATTATATCAGACCAAAAACATAAATGTTAAAAAAAGAGCCAAGTTTTTCTATACAAAAACCTTTGCGCCAAGTTCTTACTTCATGAAGGTTTAATACCGAATATTTAAAGTAGAATAATATTGAAACAGCTACAATGTAATAGAGAAATTTTATTATTTAATGATTACTGACTAAAATTTAATGGGTTCACTGGTCAAGTTTTTAAAACCTTTCGAATTGGGCATAAAAAAAACTTGCCAAGTGAGCCCATCAAATTTAAGTCAGTAATCATTAAAAAATAAAATTTTTCTATTACATTGTAGCTGTTTCAATATTATTCTACTTTAAATATTCGGTATTAAACCTTCATGAAGTAAGAACTTGGCGTACTTTTAGATCTCAGTACTTTTCACGGCTGACTTGTTACACAAAGGGTTTTGTATAGAAGAACTTGGCTCTTTTTTTAACATTTATGTTTTTGGTCTGATCTCACTCCTTTTTGCAAAGATTTTAATGTTTTGTCATGTAAAAATCTCGAAAGATACGGAAAAATAGAAGGGTGGACTCTACCTTATAAAATCAACTTAGTTTATAGCTTCCTATTTTTTTTTTGTATATTTTCTTTTTGTTACCTATTGGTTGTTTTGATTTGCGCTTCAATTGTTTCTTCTTGTCCTGGCAAGATACCTAACACTAACATACCTACTTTAATGTTAAATACTAGTACCTACATCCGCTCAAAGCCATAAAAAAGCAATAATTGTTGAGGATGCGATGATGTTTTTGTTACAATTTTAACTCCTTTTTTTAAATGAAGGTAGACCACCAATTAACAGCCTAAATAGTGGTTTAATTATAGTTCACATCACAGTTAAGAGTTTTTTTATGTAAACTCATAATTTTTTCAGGTATGCAAATGTTTTCTTTTTTCATTCATGTTAACATAACATAGAGTACCAAATCGAGCACTCTAGTTCTAAGAAAAGTTATGAAATTTCAAAATGCATGTATAGTTTCAAAATGACAATAAAAAGACATTTCGAATGAAAAATCTTAGATTTTCTATTTTTCGCTTTGAATTTACATTAAGCTATACCCTTCCACCAAACTTCATCATTCTACAGCAGTCGGAAGTGCTCCATATAAATCAAACTTTTTTTCGGAAAATGGGCGGATACCACCTCCTGAATGGAAAACCTCAATTTTTATTGTTGGTCCTTCATATGCAATTTGAGCCCGATCGTTCTATTAAATTTTATTGTTCTACTGCAATCGGAAGTGTACCATATAATTTACATATCAGTTCTGAGAAAGTGGGTGGATACCACACCCCTGAATGCAAAACCTCAAATTTTATATTTTTTTCTTTGTATGCAATTTAAGCCCTGCTACTTTACCAAATTTCATCGTTGTACAACAGTCGAAAGTGCTCCATTCAACCAACACCAATTCGTAGAAAGTGGGCGGATACCACGCCCCCTGAAAGGAAAAATTTGGTGTTTATTTTTGGTTCTTTATATGCAATATAAGCCCTACCGGTTCACCAAATTTCATCGTTTTACAGCAGTCGGAAGTGCTCCATAATACGATGTCCGGAAGTGCTAAAATGCGGAGAAAATGGGCGGATACCACGCCCCCTGAATGGAAAATTTCAAATTTTTGATTTTTTCCTCTGCTTGCATGACAAGACCTACCTTTGTGCAAAATTACAAGATTCTACGATGTCGGGAAGTGCTCCATAATTTTGATGATCTGTCAGTCAGTCAGTCAGTCAGTCAGTCAGTCAGTTACGGTTTTTGTGATTTTTGAGGCCTTATATCTCAGGAACCGCTTATGCTAGAAAATTGAAATTTGGTGAGGCGCCTGTGCCTGACTATCTTAGCAAATATTCGGAGTTTTAAGTTTCTGACTTCATTGGTACTGAAGATAGGGAGGGGTCAAATATCGCCTGAGTTTGTTCCTGTAAAAATGGTGTAGTGCCAGAACTTGGCTGGGCACTACCGTGCCCTTTGATACACAATTCCATTTCAGTTTTTGGGGAGCTTTAGCAAAAAAAAAATATCAAAATCGGATGTACCGTTTTTGGGAAAATCAAAAACAAAAAAAAATGGTTCCAGGGGGGGTACCCTCAATAACCATCTTTCGGAAAAATTTTTTGGACCATTACCTAGCTTTAACTAAACGAAATTTTTTCGTGTTTTTATTTTTGAAATCTGTCGAACACTCTTTCAGAAAAAAAAAATATTTATAAAATTTCGAAAAAGATCGTATGGCAGGTACCGTTATTTTTGGTCTTAAAACAAAAAAGAAAAAAAACGTGTGGGGGGACAAAATTAAAAATGATATATACCAAGTTTAAAGAAAATCGGCCGACCTGTCTAAGCTGTAGTCGAACCGACAGACAGAATTACCAGACCCACTTTTTTCGTCTTCGCTATCATCGTAATGTCAACTCTGATCAAAATCTCGAGTTCGATTTTTCTTACGAATGCATAACTTGCCTTATAGTACCTATAAGTCGCAAGTAAAAAGCAAGAATGGGGTTTTTGAAATATTGAGCTTTCAAAAAAAAAATATTCTTTTGAAAATGTTTGTATACAATACTGTTTTAAGTCCTCAGAAGCTTTATATATAAAAATGTTATACATATACAAATATATACATATATAAAAATAAGTTTAACCATTTTTGAGAAAATCGAAAATTTCTGAAATTTGTTTAGCGTATTGAACAGGTTTTCTCCCACAAAAATTTTATGGGAGGTACCTTTCTATCTGCTCCTAAAATATTTTCCTTAAGAAACTGATCTGGGCAATCACCCAAAACTCTATCTAAATCAAGTTCAAGGCAAATATCAACCCCACCGCTTAAGCCGACAGACAAACAAATCCCACTATTTGCGTCTTTCATACAAAATCATAATGTTAACCAAATCTAGGGATCGTTTTTTGTATGAATTCAGAACTTGCCATAGAGTACCATAGGTTTTAAAATAAAAGCTTTGGTGGAGTGTTCTTCATTTAGCTGTAAAATCGTTAAAAATCCATTTTCGATTTTTTTTGTTCGCTCTCATTTTGATGTTGAAAGTTAATCCCAATTCAACAACCAACTCTATGCCCCAGCATTCCCAATGCTCGTTGCAATGCATCCTTTGCCTTAATCAATCATCGAGAGTATGCTCATGATGGAAAACATATTCCTGATGCTTGATCCCACGTTGCAGCTTATATTCTCAAAAAGCACCCTACATCCCAGAAAAATGAAACTTTGATCCATCATCATGAATCATTTGATGGTTCTCGAAAGCCCTTTGTACTCGTATATATGTTGCTCAAATTGCCACATACTCACTTTCAAAAAAAAATTATAATAATAATAAAAAATAATTCTTCTTAGGGAAAAAGTTATTCACTTTTGGCCCACATTCTGCCGTCATAAACGAAGAAATATGTGTTCCCAGGCCTTTCAAATTACGCTACAAATTTGGAATGGTTCCGAGCGCTACTCCGCGCACCGCTCCAGAGGAAAAACGAAAATAGGAAACTTTGCTGGAATATCCCTGTCTATCATAATTCACTAACACCGGTGATTTGATTGCATGTACTGTGGCTTTGTTTCCGAGACATAAGTTTTGCCGCGTTATCCCTGAATGTGAATTGAATTTTCGCTGACGGGTCGACACGGGTGGCGCGAAATCGTCGTCGTCCTGGTGCTGGGGCTTTGCCTTCTCTTATGCTAATCCTCTCGGCACAAATTCCAAGAACTGTGTTTGTATGTAAGCAGAGGTGCATTTGCACAAGGCCAGGTGTTGGAGCCAGAAAACACACCAGGAGCACAGGAAATTTGTTTCCAGATAGTAACGGACATAAGGACGCAAAAGCAATCAATAAGGACAGCGCTTACGTTTACAAATATCAACTGGAAAGTACACGAGTAATTATTTTCTGTTCCGCCCTTCGCGTCCGTCTTGTCACACGTATGCTGTACAGTCGTTGATCCGTTTTTGCACGGAACATGGATATACCTTCTATTCACTTCTATGAGTTCGCCCGCTATCGACAGGAAACCCACATTAGAGGCTCGTGTGTGTGCCTCATCATCATCACCTTCACCGAAGGGCATTTCCACAACAACCACCGCACCGTGAGTACTCTCTGTTTGAGAGTCTATGGCAAATATTTTCAATGGAATACATTTTGAATGGCAGCAAGGTCTAGTCATGGCAGTTAACAGAACAGCCCCTGGGCTCCTATAATTGATAATAATATGAGTAGGTTGTAGGCCCCGACAAAAACCAAGAATGACAATCACATTGCTAGCAGTTTGCACTATCGGAGAACATGACAAGGAGTTAGAGTTGCCATATTGTTTTCATTGTTGAAAGTAACAGAAGTGCATCCAATGGAAGTAAAATTTCCATTATTGCGCTTTGATGATAGAATGCAGAATTGTGTTTTTAAAGCTATTGTCGTCAGCAAAACAATCAAATGGATTATAAGTTTCAGACAAGAGATCATTGACGAATATAAGAAAGATAGTCGGAGACAAAACGAAGCCCTGTGGCACACCCGCATTTATTTTATGAATTTCAGACTTAAAACCATCCAATAAAACTTTTGGTAAGAGATCATGATGCAAAACTCTATCAAATGCTTTCAATAGTCTTACGACGATGTTAAGATTTGTGCCATTGTTCGGTGAGATATACTATTAGATCACCAGTGGACCTATTGCTACGAACGCTGTACTGTCGGTCATCGAGGAACTTTCCTTCTTCGAGATGTTTCTTGAGCAGATAATTTATCATCGTTTCTATGTCCTTGGAAAGAAGGAACGTAAGTGTAATTGTAAGTAAGTGTAATAATTAGACGATAGTAAAAGGGGGAAGATGATTCGCCTTTTTTAGGGACAGGAGACAAATGCTGTTTTCCATCCACTCGGAAAGAGACCAGTAGAGTAAGACAGATGGAAAAGCTGGTGCAATTGTTTTGCCAGCATACAAGAACACCTCTTCAGAACAATTGGGGAGACACAGGGTGGGTCAAAAGTGACTTCCTATTTTAAGTGATAATAACTTTTATAGATTTAATTTTAGAATCACAACGTATGATTTATGAAGATATTTTGGGCTAAGTAATGGATTGTAATGTTCCTCGAATGAGCACCAGCTTCATGCTCACAGAGACGGGCTCTTTCTAGAGCGTTTACCATAACACTTCGTAGGACATCATTTTCAAAATAGGAAGAAACATTTTGACCCCTTCCATTTGTACGAGTGCAAAAGAAAATTTGTTTCATAAAGTCATGAATGCTCTCAATTACAGAAGGAATCCTGACACAAACAGACAGCGTCGAATTAACAACACACTGTTCGATTATTTTTATGATCTGTCATAAGAAGTGTCACTCAAAAAAAATTTACTTTTTCAACACAAAAACTTAAACAAGTCAGAAGGACAGCGCTTACGTGGCCGTGGCACGATGGTTGTGTGCTCGCCTGTCAACCTCATGATCACAGGTTCGATCCTTGCCGTCGTCTATGTCGTTTTAATTCCATTAAAACCTTCTAAAAATTGTCATCAATGGGTTGCTGGTTTACTCATTACATGTTGTTCAGGCATAACACTAACAACATGTAATTGAGTTAAACTAGTATGCCTAAGAAGGATGAACACGAATAAAATAATGCGAATTGTAAGCGACATAGAAATAAGACACGCCATTTCTCCGCTTTAGTTCAGCCGCCACCCCTGGAGATAAAAATATCTGAGACAACCACCAACAGTATCAGAACATCGTGCCACACATCTTTCCTATTAGACCGAGAGCCCACAGCAATTTTTGGGTGCGATTGATAACAAAAACTAATTAGCATAATTAGTTAGGCCTTTAGTAGTTATTTACAAATGTGAACGTCTTGCATACTCTAGTGGGCGCAATAGTGCATTATAGTGCATCAAGTATGCAGTTCTTTCCTTAGTCTAAAAAATTAGGAAAAAAAATTTGGCATAACTTCAAAATGAACAGCTTAGTGCCCTGATTCCAAATATCGAGGTCCATGACGTTTTGAAGGTGGCCTTCTTAGTGCAAGAAGTTGCCTATTCTTATCGCGTCTGGCAGGCAGAAGGCTATCTGTAGAACGTCTTGGACCTCGATATTTTCAATCAGGGGACATAACTCTACATTTTGGCAAAGTTGTTATCACAATTATTTGGATTTGGAAAGAACTGCATACTTAATGCACTATAATGCACTATTGCGCCCACTAGATTATGCAAGGCTTTCACATTTGTAAATAACTATAAAAGGCCTATCTAATTATGCTAATTATTTTTTGTTATCAATCACACCCAAAAATTGCTGTGGGCTCTTAGTCTATATCCTTCTTTCTCTTCATTAACTTCACGCCCGCGTTGTGTTGAAACATTTAAAGGGTAATCATAATAAAAAAAAAAAAAAAAAAAAAAAAAAACAAGTCACGTTTTCTGCAGTTTGGATAACTATGGAAACAAAACCCAAATTTACCTCTACAAATTAACCAAAAAAAATATAGTTCACAAAAAAAGATAATAATTGTAAAATCAACACAAAACCAATCATTTTTCGTCTCCTTGTAGACTGCCAACAATTCCTAGTTTTATAAAAAATTTCTTACAAAGGTGTAAATTAAGATTCTTAAACAATTTCATGGAAAAATGTTGTTTTAAATTGACATGAATTAATTATTGTTTTATCAAACAAATTGTTATATTTAAGATTGTAAATATTAAATAGATTAAACATTTTATTTAATGGAGAAAATTTTTCATAATTGGTACGATAGTTTGAAATAAGTATACTCTCCGGTATGTTCCTCAAAGTTCTTTGAGGAATATTAAAATTAATACGAGACAGAAGGTGCAAACAGTCTATGTATGTTACCGTTGATTAATTTTACAATGAAAACGAAACATAAATAGGAACGTCTATTCTCGAGACTAGGTAAATCAATAAGTCTAAGTCTGTTATTATAAGGTGGAAGATCATAAGGATTATCCCAGCCAAGTCCCCTGAGGGCAAACCTAATGAATCTTTTTTGCACCTGTTCTAGTCTATTTTTATGACATTCGTAATGAGGTGACCAAACCTGACAAGCGTATTCTAGAATGGGTCGAACAAAAGATATAAAAAGCTGCTTTGTCACAAAAGGGTCGGAAAATTGTTTCGACTCTCTTTTTATCCAACCAAGAATTGAATTAGCTTTGTTTGAAATGGAGTTTATACATATGTTGAATGAATTCGAGTTTGCGATCAAATGTGACGCCAGGAATAGATATAACTGTTTCACGGGATAATGATATGCCATTAAACAAATAGTTGAACGAAATAAAAGAAAACTTTCTTGTTAAACAGATAGTTTTACACTTATCGATATTAAGAAACAAACAATTACGAGTACACCAGTCAAAAAACGAATTAAGATCACATTGCAATTCTTCAAAATCACGAGTGTTTGTAATAGTTTTAAAGATTGTTACATCATCGGCATAAATGAGGCACTTGGAGTATCTTAACACAGATGGTAAGACTTTTATAAATAAAATAAAAAGGATAGGGCCTAAATGACTGCCCTGTGGAATTCCTGAATTGATTTTGAACTTATTTGACTCGCAACCGTTAAATAACACTGAATAAGATCTGTCTAATAAATAAGATTGAATCCATTTTACAAAATTTTCGCTAAAACCTAATTTTCTTAACTTAAAAAGCAAAACACGATGTGATAGCTTGTCAAAAGCTTTACTGAAATCAGTGAGTACATAATCTACTTGTTTACTGTTTTTAAATGAATCAATACAATTTTCAACTAATTCTATTAGAAAAGTAACAGTAAAGCGGCCTTTTATAAAACCATGCTGATTAGGAACAATGAATGACTTGACATAAAAACATAAAGCTTCACAAATAATAGCCTCAAAAAGTTTAGGAATCACAGATAATTTGGCAATAGGCCTGTAGTTTTTCACTTCGTCTTTTTTCCCTTTTTTATGTAGAGGGATAATGAATGAACTTTTCCAAATAGATGGGAATGAACATGTTGACATTGAAAGATTAAATAAAATAGACAAAGGTAATGACAAGTGACGTACACAGTTTTTCAAAATAGTAGAGGGTATACCATCAGGACCTGGTATACAGCTGTCGTCAAGGTTAGATATAAACTTTACAATGTTGTCGATATCAATGTTAAAGTTCATATCAGTCAAGTAAGTAAAAGATTTCAAATGGTCAAAGCTTTGAGCCATCTCGTCAGATATATCACAGATTGAGGAATCACAGTTCAAGGTATCACAGTTTGAAGTATCACAGTTAGAAGTATCACAGTTGAAGGCACTTTGAAAGAAGTCAGAAAAAAGTTGCGTTATAACCCGTGGTTCATGACTTGATATGTCATTTAACTTAACCTTAACCTCTGCCTTAACCGAACTGTCCTTAATTTTTCCGTTTTACTGGATAAACACAATTTAGTCGGAGCTGAAGCTGGAAAACCTGTCAAAATATTAAATATACATACATACACTGATTACTACAAACGCAATGTAATGCAGTAACTGCAATAATTCACCAACTTTGAACTTTTGCGTGCACTTTTGACATTTCAAAATCGAACTAGTCAAATCGTTCATGCAGGTTTGAATTAAGTTCAATTGAGCTTCTAGCTCTCCAATATCGAATATTAAAACCTTGGAAACTTTTTGTTGTAACCTAAACCAAATAAAAGGGAAACGAATTCAATAAGTTTTAATTAAATCTTTTATTTAGTTCCTTTTGGTTCGAAGTGTGATTTGAGAATGACTCATCAGGTGATTTTCCATGAGGTTCGTTGTCAGCTGCCAATTGATGACAGCTTCTAAGTTGACAGCTTTCTACTGGCTGTGTTCAGTTACCACACTTTTGATAACTAACTTCATATTTTTAAACACTCAGGTCAGCAGTCGTTGTATTCTATATTTTCAAAAATACCTAACATCTCTTTAGGTGGTTTCATATTAAAACGGCTGGAAAGGAACACGAGAAAAAAATGGTTTCATTATGTAAGAATTAAGTTGCTCGCACGATTTTCCTGTCTTAACCACCATCATCTTGGATGATCAATGATGGTTTCACTTCAACAGCAGACACGACGAATTGAAAATATTCAGCCATTTTTCGGGTCATTTTTTTTCAAGAGAAGTCCAAAAACAAACGTGAAAAACTAAAGAATTGAATTTCGAATTAGTATTCGTTTGTGTCTTCTCCAATAAATAAGAGAACTTTGTGATACAGAAACAACAATATCCAGTAACTTAATATTTCGAAAGAAAAAAAGAAAATTTAGCAATCATGTTTTTATATCTTGTGATATCATTTACTTCTCCGGTGTTCTTTTATTCGGATTGGTCAGATTTAAGGCTAGTCTCAAAGTAGTAAGATCAGCGATAGCTTACCACATTATTCATGCTCTGTTTGAACTCCTGTAGATAATTTGGAGATCTTGGATTTTGAGAAATCAATTCACTTTAAGTGTGAAAATTGGCGCTCTTCGTTATATATTCAAGATGCTGAGGGCAAGATACAATAGTTCACATCATAAAAATTCTTGCCCTCGTTTTCTCTGTCAGTATATTAAAAGGAATACCGGCACCGAGAAACAAGGAATTGGACGACAACAAACTATACTCTTCTTTGCTTTTCTATTAAGGAAAGAAATTGTATTAAAGCAAATCTTAAGTGTTTTCTAGGAGGAAATTAATTAAGATTGACTAAGCCAAATCATACTGAAAGTCCAGAGTTTGTCATCATGGCACAAGGGAACAAA
The DNA here is from genome assembly GCA_963931855.1 of Philhelius festivus. Lineage (NCBI taxonomy): Eukaryota > Metazoa > Arthropoda > Insecta > Diptera > Syrphidae > Philhelius > Philhelius festivus. Next base: position 1,892,971 of record OZ007556.1, on the reverse strand, counting down.
AGTTTACAAATTGTCTGTGGAAGAAAATGGGTTAAAGCCTTGCATGTCCTGAATTCCAATATGACCTCAGAATTTCTGGATTGCTTTATGTGTTTCGATACACCCAAGTAAAAAAGACCAAAAAGCCATACTTTGGAGACCATTTTGCAGGATCAATTAATTTTGTCCTTACAAAAAGTTACAACGCCTAAAAGTATACTATCTTTCCGTCAAAAATTCAATTTGATTCTTCCAAAATTTCCATTTCTATTCTAGAAATGGGATGTAAGTTAGAGTTCATGACTTTCAGCAAAGTGGGTTATGGTCAGGAGAGATTTAAAAACTAACTTATGTAGACTCGTTCTAACTTCAGCACCAACAGACTCCGAACCGTTCAAATTACAGTACTTATCGAGCTGATAAAACACAGGCACTTCCCAGAATTTAATTTCTTGGGCATTCGTGGTTCCTGAGATATAGGACTTCAAAAATCGCTAAAACCGTAATTGACTGACTAACTGACGGATCATCAAAATTATTTAGCACTTCTGGTCCCCGTAGAACTTTATAATTTTTCAAAAGTGTAGGTCTTGTGGTGTATACAAAGGACAAAACTTGCGATTTTTAATTCATGAGGCGCGGGCGTGGCATCTAACCGCCTACTCAAAATTCTTAGCAATTATATGGAGCACTTCCGATTGTAGTAGAATGATCAATATTGGAAGAGCGGGGGGACTTCTAAGTTGTTCATTGTCTTTTCTATAATTTTGCTACTGACACAAATTTATTTTTTATTACTCACAATTTAAAAGGCTATGTAAACTTATGCTGTATACCGGTTTTCGGAAATCAAGTTAATACTAAGTTCTCACCAAAACGAAATAAGAGATTTCTGCTGAAAAGTTTTGATATTTCGAAATCGCGATTAAAACACTTATTTGAAATCTCAACATTTTTCAGCAGTAATCTCAGATTTCTCTTTATTGGGCACAAAGTATAAGTGACAAATTTCAGTATAGCAAAATCTGAAGTCGCGTAGTAAAAGTTTTAACCTTTTACATATTGATTTGGAAATTCTACAAATACTAATCGCTGCACGTCTATCGCCCTATCCTGAAATCTCTGAAATAGTTGTTTGGGCAACGCCACTCATAGTAAGTACCCTTTTATTCTATGACGACTAACGAATCCAACCACAGCATGCCATTGGCTTATACTCGTACAAAAGCAAAAAGGGGTTGCATATCACAGGTCCATGTTACCCTAATTGTTGCATGTCACATTGAATTCCTAATATCACGCTAATAAATTTTAAAATCGACATGACATTTATGTACCTAGGCTATATTCGCGCTATACAAGCGAGCTTGTCGAACCGTTCGGGTCATCGAAGTCCTCCAGGCCACTGTGGAGGGTGGAAGTTGCGGTTCAGAAACCTGCAGCCCACTATAATGCGCCTTATAGGGATCTTCCAGAAAGACGACTCGCTTTTGTTGCGACATATTGGTAATTGCAAAGTGCGGATTTCTGTATTTCAATTCAATTATTATCCTCGCTGTAGGTGCCGTTGAGCTCTGATTAAGTCACCGATATACAAGAGATATACTGGTTTTAAAAGACCCAGCGATTCTCTTAATTGGCATTAAAATTCGAAGCAGAGTTAATGATCCAAAAGGCAGGAACGAGCAACTGGGTTCGATTGCACTGCAACTCCCATTCGACATGGAGACCCTGGGCTTTTGTTTTCGTTTTTGCATATGCCAGTCAGCATTCAGGGACTCATGAATATGAAGTGCAGAGTCCTTCTAGTTTGTTGCAACGAGTAATGTCCTGTTTACAAAATGGATATTTTTACAATCTGAAGTGATGAATTGGATGTGGACTGAGCGGGAGCATTGGGCGTTTTTAAAGCCTCTGATACTTTAAACTTTTTCAACTTGATTCGTTGGCATTAAAGACAACACAAATGCTGCCTGATAGTCAATAATAATAATTAAAAGTTAAATGGAAATATAGGTCGTGTTTCAAATGGGTAGGCACTAAAAGCTCTTGGATTTGAAAGTCAATATTTGTATAAATTTCCATTAGAAATGATCAATCAGGTAAATTGTATATGTTTTGGCCTTTTTTTAAATTAATTTGAAACACTTAGGAATATTTACCAGCTTCTAGTAATTTGTATTCAGAAAAGAAGAGTAAAACAAACAATAAGCGAATGTTGTAGGATTTGTTTTTGTGTACTCTAATGAAAATTTAAGACAGCTAATGTATTTCGTAGTCTTCTTTGATTTTAAATGGGGGTTTTGCACATTTATACAGGTAGAAGATTTTATACCAGGAGCTAACTGTCGGAATGTTTCATGGCTTTCCCAGTTTTATCGCTTTTTACTTGTGACATATAGGTATTAAAGTGCAGGTCAAACTTTCGTGAAAAAATCGTACATGAGATTTTTATCAGACTTGACGATTACGATGATAGGTGAGAAGAAAAAAGTGGGACCACAATTCTGTCTGATCGACTACAGCCTAAACAACTCAGGCGATTTTTTTAAAACTTGTAGGTTGGAGTTTTATAAAATAGTTTTTTTCTCAAAAACAGTTCCACAGATTTCTTTGAAACAAATTCCCAAATTTTCAATTGTTTATTAACAATATCCCCCTTAGGTACAACCGATTTCGATAATTGTCAACACTTGATCAGAAATATTAAATATTGTTTGTCCAATTTTGGATTATTTTTTCAAAATTTAAACTTTATTTTTTCAAAAAAAAAAAATATATGAAAAACATTTTGAATTCAAAAGATATAAAAATGTTGATCGAGATATACCATTCCTACCATAATACACAATTTTTACTTGCGATATATATAGGTACTATAGGGCAAATTCTGCATTTGGAAAAAAAATCGAACTCGAGATTTTGATCAAAGTTAACATTACGATTAGCGAAGACGAATAAAGTGTGTCCGACAATTCCGTCTGTCTATCTGTATGTCTGTACCTCGATCTAGAGCCTTAGCCATTGGAGGGTCTTCGGTGATACACTAGAGGAGAAATTGAAATGAATTTTTTAGCTCTAAAACTAACGGTACCGGTGTAGTGTGTGTGAAATAGAGTTGGGCAATTTAGTTCATTTGAGTGATCGATCAATTTAGTTCAAAACACGCTACTGAACTAGTTCGTTCATTTTAGTTCAATTTAGTTCAGTTTAGTTCAAAATAGTCCATTTCATAAAGAATAAGAACAAAACCTTAGCTTGCGAAAACTGCATTCAAATTCGAGTTAAATTGAAGGATTTTACATTTAAGCCAAACACCAAGTTAATAAAAATAAATATTTTATTTCCCATAAACAAAAATATACATAAACAATTTGTTTTGTATCACAATATGTACTTCATCATATTATTATATTGAAAAATGCTATCTATTATTAGGCGTGTTTTTTTTTCGCAAGTCCATAAAGAGTTGTAGAAAAAAACGACATCGGGACTAAGCGCTTTATATGCAAATGCAACAACTACTTAAATCTATACAGAATTAGCTAAGACCAGATAATTTTCGAGACTTAATCTAAGACCCGATAAAAATGGTGACGCCAAAATAATATTATCTATACATATGTTTATCGATAATTTGTTCAGAGAAGTCAAAAGTGACGTTTTTGGATGCTGGAGCTGGTTATGTCAATACAGCTGACAAATGCCATAGCGTACACTGTGCTTCCAGCTATTTGGAAAAAAGCTCCTTAATCCCGATGTCGTTTTTTTCTACAATTCTACTAATAATCTACTTATTTGAATGCAAAAATACCAAATTTTTGACATTCTCTGGGTTCACCAATGTTCGTCTGTCATTAATTATTTGGCCAATTGCTGAGAAAACATGGAAAACGCATGGAACCGAAGTAGCTTGAATACAAAATCTTTTTAAAACGTAATTGTATATGTATGAGGATATAATTAGTACGCCGCCGGCCGGTCGTCCTACCATTTGAGAGGATCCATGCCTAGAAAGAAGACAAGGACAAACGACAAATGATGGAAATTCCCTATAGATAGGAACTTATTTCATCCACAGAAAACATAAAAAGAGATTATTGAGTTAGGTGAGTATGAGCAGTTCTGCGTTCTGCCATGTCATAAATGACTTCTGTTGTCTCTGTCTGTAAATGGGTCCAAATGTTATTAAATAGAAGAAAAATGTGAAATCGAAAAATATACTTTCCCGCTCTTCGAGAACTAAATGAACTAGTGAACTAAGTATGTGAACTAAGTTCACTAGTTCACTTAAATGAACTAGTTCATTGAACTAGTTCGTTCGCGAACTACACAAGCCTAGTGTGAAAGAAAATCACGCACTCGGTCGTCATTGAAACATGCTGTAAATCGTGCTGAGAATATCTTGGATTTCGTACACTTCGATGTTTGTGGACCATTATATGTTAAATCTTGGACAGGATGCTAATATCTTCTGACATTTCTTGACGATAACAGCCGAAAGATTTTTGCTGTTCCATTGAAGCCAAAATCAGATGTTCTTAAAGAATTTTTCAACTTCAAAACCTTTCTCGAAAACCAGACTTTAAGAAAAATAAAGGTATCAGGGTTGACAATAGGGCAAGGTATTTCCACAAAAGTTTTGAAAAAAATGCAAGGCCCATTGCGGAATCCATTATCAAAAGACAGCACCTTACGGCCCAAGCCCAAAATTGATTGCAGAACTCAAGATGTTAGGTCTTGAAACTGTGGCTGAATCTTTATCATCTGGAAGGAAGCAATGGAAAGTGAATTTGGATTTTTGAAAGAAAATATTACATAGGATTTAGTCCAATCTTTAGAATGATATGACTCCAAAAAGATCTTTATGGGTTTTAAGGCTTAACCTAAAGCAAAATGAAGTATAGGCGCGACTAGTATACAAGTTGATATATGTTAACAGTACAATATCTATTTATTTTCACACTTCTCCAGAATGGTTTATCTAAATTTAAACATTTAAATATTTCATTTTGGGGAAGTGTTAAAAAAGTAGATTTTTAACTCTTTTTTCTTCTTTTCTTCTTGCTGTCAATTACCTTCTTCATCTGTTTTAAACGTCTAGTTCATTTAATTAAAACACCATAAGCAGACTTAACTATTATTATTAAATATTATTTTATTTTAAAATAAAAATTTTGTTAAAATGATTAAGTGTAGCTATTGGATTTGAACACGTTGCTCGTTTAAAAGTAAACAACATTGAAGAAATGCGACTAATAACAAAGTTTTTAATTTATATAACTAAGTTTTTTGATTAACTTTCTGCTCGCCGGTCTAACCAGGGTCGTCCTGAAGAAAACACGAAACTCCAGAGTAAGAGGTCTTCAAACCTTATTACAAAATATTTATTGGAAATAACTCTTAAATCTATAACATACAGTATTCTCCTATTAATATTTCATTTAATTCGGGTAATTGAACTGTTCACCGGCATCAACTATACTGGTTGTTGATGATTCGGATCTGGTACTTGATTACGGGTATCCTGGCCTCTAGTAATTCGGCTTCAAACGGGTTCTTTCATTCGGATGTCGGGTTCCTGACGGGATCCGTAGGTATAACGCCCCTAGTGGCACTAAACGGCAGGCTAAACGCTCTGGTAGATCTGCAGGTTCAAGGGTCCTGGTGGCACTAAACGGCTGGCTAAACGCTCTGGTAGGTCAGCAGGTTCAAGGCCCCTGGTGGCACTAAACAGCAGGCTAAACGCTCTGGTAGATCAGCAGGTTCAAGGCCCCTGGTCGCCCTAAACAGCAGGCTAAACGCTCTGGTAGATCAACAGGTTCAAGGCCCCTGGTGCCTGGTGGCACTTAACAGCAGGCTAAACTCTCTGGTAGATCAGCAGGTTCAAGGCCCCTGGTGGCACTAAACAGCAGGCTAAACGCTCTGGTAGATCATCAGGTACCGAAGCCCCTGGTGGCAATTAGGACATTAAACTTAGAATTAAGACCCCTTACCGCTGGTGGGGGGAAGCCTTAATAAGAAATAGCTGAACAATCTCACCTACCTAACTTGTCTTCATACGAAACCCCTTACCACTGGTGGGGGGAAGCTCCGCAAGAAGCAAGTAAAGCTAAATGACCAATTCGTGTGTACTACATACCTACGACTGGATTAGTGGATTTCGAAAGATTTATGCAATCAATTTACTGTGCCGCCTGACTGTGTGTCTGATCGAAAGGGTGCTTTTCGTTCACCCAAGTAGATCCTCTTGATGGTTTTTCAGTAGAAACTGAATGTGAACTATGTAAGTGGTGAACAAAAAATATTAATGCGTTTGATTTTCCTGTGACGTCATGTGCTCATGGTGCTTGTGAATTGAATTTGGGCGAAGTACAATTCTCGGTATTAATGCAGAAGTCATATAGAGTGGAGTAGCATGGAACGCTTCGTTACAACCTAGCATTCTTATTTTAAACAGTTTCATTGCCTAGACTTAACTACGTCCTTTTTAGCAACAGACACTTCGTACTTCTAACCGAGACTACGTTGATCTTAACACATTTGTCCAACCCAACGAAAAATGCTCTTGGAAAACACCACAAGCGAAGTGCTAAGATATCCGATATGGTGGTGGAATACCTCGTAGAGAACTAGGACCGTACAGCTCTCAAGAATAGAGGGGACCTACAATTTTCTACCGAGTCCGAACGGCTAAGATGGGTTGTACTTTTCATGACAAAAGATACTCTTGGAGGATTTTACTCCCTATACGGGGTACACTCCTGAAAAAAAAATTTGTAATCGAACCAAAAACCCTCTTCATAACAGCCCAACGCACTAACCATTATGCCAAGGTGTACTACAAAATAAAAAAAAGTTTAAAAAAATCATATCAACTTATCTATCCAATTGATTTCAGTACGATTTTTGAACTAAGAAGGGCAAAAATACGAATGAAAAATATTTATTTTCATCAAATGTAAATTTTTACTTTAAACTAATGTTACCTATTTAGGCATGCTTTGGTTATGCTTTCGCTTTGAACAAAAGTAAACAATAACAGTAAATACCAACAAAAGTTATGTAGACTTTTTTTAATAATATTCCGCAAGATGTCATTTTTCAATGTAATGAACGTTATCTTTTGAATTTCTATGTTGTTCTTATGGAGACATTTATTGCTTCAACAATAAAAATAACTTCTTCTCGATTAGGCAAGGACGATTTTTTGCTAAATTAAACTTCAAGCCGATAGCGACGGGAATCAATTTTTTTCACATCATCCCTTTTTTGCCTGATGGAGTGATTCCATTCGAAACATTTGAATACAAATTTAGCAATTTCTACCCAAGAAATTATGATCTGTGTTATCTCTCTGCACATATCGCCACATCAAAAAGCTAAACAATATAAAAACTTTTTCGCACTATGTCAGCGTCAAAAGGCTGCTAAGAGGAAGTTAGTCAACAATGCGTGGTCACAATGTAGACTTTGCAAGCTTAAAGCATCCTCCCGCCATCCCACTCTCATCTCACATCACTCACATTTACATTTGAAATTTCATAATTTATGATGACACCCTCGTCCGGAGGGTGCTCACCCCTTTGTGATGTTGGTGGGGGGTTGGTGATGGCAGTGTATAGATGTGGGAATGTGGCAGCAACAAAAAAAATAAATATATAGGAAGATCTTTTAACTACAAAGCACGAACAGAAAACGAGAGCTGGAGTACGGTTATGTGCCCCATCCAACCGGAAATTCATGCATTCATGCAAAATCTATAAGGACGAACCGATAGCTCGTCCTACTGCCTGCCTGCTTGCGGAGGAAGCCATATTTCTCTTTTCATCGCACAATCCATCCAGAGCACAAGCACTGTCCCAGTCCCGGTCCTGGTCCCGGCTCCCGGCACCACACTCCGTGTGTCAAGTAATACATTATTACATATCACGTGATGTCGTATTAAACCCACACTATGATGTTGAACGTTGTTGCCACCGTTGTTCCGCGCGGATAGAATATTTTATAAGCAACATGTAGTGGGTTTCGTTGTTATACTGGTAACGAATGACGGGTATGCCGCCAAAAAGGATGTTTTTCGTGGGCCACTCTACTCTTGTTTCTGGTACCCTATCGTTGAGGTGGGTATCGGGAAAGGGACAGGATAACGGTTTATGTGTCACATGAAAACTGCTCGTGTGTAGAATATCCGTTTTGATGCGTTCAGGGAAAAGACCCATGTCTCGCTCTCGGTCCCGCACTGTATTCGTAGTTTGATATCTCTGACGAGTGAATACTATGACGAAGGCATCGCAAGAGCAAGGGCATGGAACGGGGAGGAGGCGGGGCTGATTATACTATGGAATAAGCATAAATTCCTGAAAATAACGTACCCACATTCAACTCTCTTATAAGCACACGACTCTACCCTACCAGGTTCGTTCCCGGACCGGAGAGTAGAGTAAAGCTCTGACGTTTTATAGAAAAATAGTTTAAAATTTTTAGGTAGCATGCGTATTCGAAATAGTATATGATGAACGAAAATTGTAAAAAAAAATATATTGAAACTGGATTATAGGATTATTTCGTTTAGAAAACGCAAGAAACTTCCTTCTGAATATTCCTCGGAAGGAAAAATTGCCAAGAAAAAAAAAACAGCAAAAAAGGAGCAAAAAGTTATAAAGGTAAAATTGTGTCTCATCATAAAATAAATGCATACATTTCATGTTCAAAGAAAATGAGATTGAATATCCTTGAAGGTGTAATATAAATTTATGATGCAGCTTCAAGGAAAAGTTATCTATTCTAGAAAAGATACACAGTATGTACCTATATTCAAATAATGATCGATTAACGAGGATAGGTTTGTGCACTGCACTGAAAGTGAGAAGATATTTCCGAGATGTTTATGTTTTTCCTTTTCTCGCTCTAATCTTATTAGGCAAAGTTTAATGAAGGCTTCATCAAAGCAGTTTTTCAAAAGGCAGATTTTGTTGCTGCATGAAAATTGTAAGTTATATTGATTTTTGAAAGGACGCTAGTTGCATAAGCATAATTGACGTGCGGAAGGATTTAAAAGCAGATCCGATGCACTGTGGTTTTGAAGTTCTGAACTTCATAAAGGGAGGGCAAATAAGTACGGGTACATTCCACTTTTAATGAGGTTCGAATAAGGACGGAATCTAAGTGCTTCAAATTCCAGGCCGATTTTATTTGGTTGCAATTTTTGTGTGAATTTATCAGCTGGCATTTGACATTCGCAGAGAGTTGTCGATAATAATTGTGGAGCATCACAATCACCATCACAATCATAGAGATTTGGGTACTCGAGTTTTACATCTCGCGAACGCCATTTTTAGCAAAAAATCTTGGGGAACTGAAAACCCTCGATTGATACATCTCGAACAACGGCACCTTAGAGTATCTGTATGATGCGTCATTTGCGCCGGCCGGCGCGGCGCAGCGGTGCATATTTCTTTGAGGATGCCATAGGCAAACGCTGCAATAGTTACTATTGACCGCAAATCGGGGCATGTGGGATAACTTTCTTGTTATTTGGTCTACAGAACATGTGACTTCAAAGGTCGTGCTAAGATGCGAATTTTACGAGAAATTTTCCCAGGCCGAATAATGTCAAAAAGTGGTGATATCGACTGGCCCGATCGACGATCCTCTGATTCGATGCCTCCTGATTTCTTCTTATGGGGGTAATTTAAGAAAAAAGTTAACATCAACTCACCAATTATAACTACAAAACATTTCTTTAAGAATTCGAATAATTTTAGTAGAACAGGGTTGCAAAAGCCTAAGTCACTTTTTAGCTTAAGCTTGGCTTTAATTCACAAGCTAGTCGGTGACTTATGAATTAAGAAAAATGTAATTCAGCAGCTAGTTACTGACTTATGAATTAAAAAAATTTAATTCATTAGCTAGTAAGTGACATATGCATTAAAAATAAATAATTCACATCCTACCTAGTGACTTATGAATTAAAAAAATTTTAGTCATGAGCAAGAAAGTGACTTAAGAATTTAAAAAGGATTAATCCAAAAGTTACCTAGTGACTTGTGAATTAAAAAAAATTAATTCATAAGCTAATGGATTAAAAAATTATTATTTGGAAAATTTATAAGCTAGAATGATAATTTTATGACACACAAAAGCTTGAAATCTACCCCCGTTAACAATTAAATAATTATATAGCCAAAACAAGCTTAAACATTTACAATTTACCAACTAGCTTATGAATTAACTTTTTTTTAATTCATAAGTCACTTAGTAGCTTACAAATTAAATTTTTTTTAAATCATGAATTACTAACTAACTTATGAATTAATTTTTTTTAATTTGCAAACCATCTACAGACTTATGACTTATGATTTTTTTAATTCAAAAATTCGCAACCCTGTAGTAGAAATGCGTACTTGTGCTTTTCTGCGTTTCTATTGCAGACAACACAAGCCCGCTTAAAATCTAAAAAGTGCATACGGATCTTTTTGTTTCTGACGTGAAACGTTTTTGCCATTGATCAAAGAGTAAAGCTGTCTTCAAGTGGAGGGGATGTGTTTTTTCGGAATCCCGTCTGAAGTTCGTTTTTATTACTATGCCGTATTATTATCTCAGACAACACATCACGAAGTCTTGAAGCAATGTTCGTAGAAGAAAATTGAAAAAAAAAATACGTTTCACCAACGATTCGATTTTACCAACAAAGTGGCCAAGACTGAGGCTTTGAGAGAACAAACACCATCAGCTAAATTAGGCTTTTCAAATGAATCGAACGTGCTGAAGGACATATTGACGCATCTTACGTCATTAAAAATATTCTTATTACTACAGCAACAGTGAAAGCATAGAAAAAATGGTACTTCTCAAAAGTACATTATCAAAAATTACACACCATCGTAAGCCTTGTCAATTTTTATTAAAGATAATATGACAAGAAACCAATAGGAAATCATTCATGCTGCCAAATAGACTATCTACCCTTGTTATTTACTTCTAAAGAAAGCAAAACAGAAGTGTTATCCGTGACAAGATTGGATGAGAGTAACAGAAACGAAACAGAAATTCTCCATGTAAAAGACCAAATACAAAATTTAAGAAAAACTGGTATTGGTGGTATTTTTAAAACAAAGCACACATTGGAGGTTCTATATGCGGGCCAAGTCTAAGGATTTCAACAACCTAAATAGAGAATATATCGAGAACCCGAATGCCCTTTAATCATCAGTACGGCATGAAAGGATCCGATTTTTTGGCTCATTAATTCATTTAAATAGTTTATATAAAATACCAAATAAGACCTAACAATGCTAAACACTTACATCTTTTTTATTTTTATTTTTATTTTTATTTTTATTTTTGTAAGTTCAAAGCCTCGCAAGCGTGGAGCAATGAGAACTTGCCTTACGACCGCAATATAAGTTATACTTCAACTAACCCCACTACATGTGGGAATAGGAAGTGCAGCTAAGAGAGAACGGGTAAATGTATACAAACAAGAGAAAGTTACTCCATATAAAAGTCTTCAATATCGAAGAGGAAGGCAAGTAGATCCAAAAACTGGAAAGAATTCCTAAAGCTAAGGCATGTGAAACAACTACTGAACAATTAAAACTAGGAACAAAAACTGCATAAGCTTAAGCAGGAACAACCTAAGAATAAAAACAAAGATATCAACACTGGACACTCCAAACACCTAGGATTACTTTGTGTAGTAAGCAGTGCCACTTCTAGATTTTGCAACATACACAAGGAAATACCAGGCGCACATGCAAGAAAAAAAGTTGTCCACACATGCACCAAAGGAAACATCATCTGGAACAATACCATGTAGAAGAAAGCGACCTATCCTCCCTGAAGGTGCCCCAAATTCTAAAATTTCCAAGAGCAATGCATTTGGGGGAAAAACTGTAACTTCATATTTTGGTGGATGCACAATAGATCTCTAGATCGCAGTGCAATACCGCCAATATAAAATTCATCCATTGATTCATCGAGCTTACTAGATATTCAAAGAGTTTGAATAGTTAAAAAGTATAACTTCAAGAAAAACGGAGTTAAGTTCCAAGTAAGAGTGGGTAGTCGAAAAGAGTGAACATCCCTATCAATGTAAATGACATCAAATAGTATACTGATGGATTGAGAACGTCTCAAAAGTTAAGTGCAGGAAATTTTGGAACTAGAACCAAACTTTTTTTTTGTTAATGGGGCACGACTGCAACCGTTTTCAAGGTTGAAGCAAAAGCCATAGAAAAATGTACCGAACGAAATCTCGAAAGAAACTCCCACAATCGCAACATTGCCATCATGTCCGACCAAATTAAGCAGCACTCAAAGCGTTAAGCTCCTATGCCTTTATAGTTCTTAATTCGTATGGGAGTGTGGGCAGGCTAAACGACTTGACTTGGCAAGTATAATAATGTTACACTTCATTTGGTACCGGGACTGAAATAGTCCTGCTAACGTGGCATGAGCCCTATTGTGGAATAGGAGATAATGTGATTATAAACCGAATCAAAATTAGAGATGAGGTCATAAGATCAGCTACAACCGAGAGAGCTTTACATCCTGTATCAAATTGAGCAAGAACAGCTTCAGAATAATTACGGGTTTCCTCACTGATCAATTGTGAGGGCCCGAATATCTAAGGGCAACACACTAGCATCAGTTACACCCAACTAGATGCACAGTTTGGTGTGGTGTTATGGCCGAAAAAGTTATCGGCTCCTATATCTTTCAGAATGAGGTTGATACGGAAAAAGTGGAGCCTCTTCATTGTGCAAGATGGAGCGACTGTGCACACTGCTAGGCAAACTATGAATATGAACCTGCTGCGTGAAATTTTTGCCGAACGAAAAAAATTTAGATTTCCGTTTTTGTATTGGGATGTTTAAAAACAAAGTGTATGTTAATAAACAATAGACTAATAGACAGCTGAAGCAGAAATTTCGAACTCGAAACATTACCTAATGTAATGGAAAGCGCGCTAAAAGGACCCAGTGCCTGTTTAGAGCAAAATGGTTCAAGAATGACAATGACGGGAAAATTTCAAGAAGATTTTTCTCAGATCTCCAAATTTCTTCTTCCATCAAAGAAGTTGACATCAATCTAATTAAAAAATGCAATACCATTTTAAAGAATTTGTCTAGTGGACACAAAATTGAGATTCAAAAATTTGAATCCTTTAAAGCATAAATAGCGAAATTCTATGGGTGGTACCTGGTACCCAACCCAATAAGACTTTGATAAATCGTACCACAATAATAGATCAATATTATAATATACTAACTATAAACCAACTCTCAGAAAACGCAGCTTAGGCCCGAAATATACACTTTCACACTTATCGGCTGAATTATTCAAGAAAGTTTTCGCGAGAAAGCGGTAACAGAGACGTTTTAAAAAGATTTCTGCAAAGTCCTGATCCATAGCTGATCAGTAAATGAAAAAGGCTCAAAAGTAAACCTTTCATTAGCGATAAACTGAAACTCCTGTTACCAGGAATGTTCAAAGCAACAAATACGTATGGGGAAGCCGAGGCTGGATGCAGTGAATATGTAATGTTTTTTATTTATAAGGTGGTTTAATAAAAAATAAATAAGGGAAAAAAACAGGTATATCCAATCTTTTGAAATCGATTCCGGCCATATTGTTGAAGCTACTTCTGTCAAATTGGATGTCATTTTTTTAAACCCTCTTGGAAAATCCAAACGAGGAAATCCTAATGGCAGTCAATTCCTCGAATTCAGCCTTCACAACTTGGAAAATTTTCTATCATGAATTTGGCCTACATCCATGCAAACTTACCCTGACTCAAGTGCTGTGAGTTAACGATCATATTTTACATCGATAAGCTAACCTTTACTAGACTCTCGAGCAGTTGGAAGTTGACCCCAATTTTGGTCCAAAATCATATTCAGAGACGAGGCACATTTCTAGATGCACGGTTTCATCAATATGCAATCAGTATGAGATCTAGCAAATTGCAATGCATCCAGAGAAAGTCCTGTTTGCTGTGGATTTTGTGATAGCGGCGTCATATGGCACAATTCTTTTGAGAACGTAGTTGGCCAGGGCATCTCTGTAAACAGCGAGTGCTATGGGTTAATCATAACCAATGGATATGGACACCGACGACATGTGGTTTCAACAGAATGTCGCTACGTGCAGCACAGCCTGTGCCACAACCACAATGAACATTTTGCATGAGCGATTTCCGAACTTGCCCAGCGTGATCGTGCGATTAGACCCCGTAAGAAGTCTTCTTGTGGGGTTTTCTTATGTCAGAGTTCTATAGTAATTAATAAGCCACCACTGCCATGAAAACCCACAAAATCAACGTCATTGGTCAGATTCGGCCTGATTTATGCACCAGAGTTAGGGAAAATTGGAGGTTTCCGATGCGTGTCAGGGTGTCAGCCAGCGAAGCAGCGGTAGACATTAGAAGGATATTATAATCTGTACATAATAACATACATGTAGGATTGAAATAAACTTAGGCGACAAAGCCGAACCCGCTAACACTTTCGGACTGCTTACCGGTTCCAAAAGGAAATTAATTTTCCTATTGCGAAGAAAGAAGGACACACTTAAGTCAGACGACGAACGACGAAGACGTGTGTCAATCTCGCTGACTTAATATTTTCTCTAAATTTCATTTAACTTTTTTTCATTCCCTTGTTTAATATGTGCCTAGCCTATTAATTTTCATTTTTCTATTGTTAACTTCGAATATTTTATTTAAATAAAAATCGAATTCTACATACATGGGCCTTCTAAATAAATAAAAAAAATTGATGATATCTAACTCACAGTTTATTTTATTCAAATTTAAAGATAGGAAACTCTTAATGCAAGACCCCTTATCGCAAGTAAAAACCAAATTACCACTACATCATTGATATTCATACTATTCTCCTACCTTTAAGTATTTACTGTAAGCATTTTCAGAACTTTGTTTTTCTGTCCTGGAATTTCAAAAAAGAAAGTTAATTTATACAAAACTCTTTCTATAACTTCAAATGATAACAATTTTGCAACATTTTTATACAAATTGTTTCCACAATATAGCTCCTAGACTTTAATTCAATTCAAGGATAGGGAGCACCTTTATTTCGTTGAGTAGCAACTTAACATGTACGAGTATGAAGGTACCTTTGGAATAACAATAAATACTTGCTTTGCGAAATATTTATGGCAGCTTTTGTTTTATAGCTACGCACAGGACAAAGGGACGAGACACCGCACACAATGCACATGCTCGTATAGTACCTAGGCTCCGCACAAAATAATTGTTTAGAAATCATCTGTGGCGACCCGGAGTTGTGGCTGCCGCATTCTTATCGGACCGCACACAATTAGCCATAACATGACAAGGCCATTGCAGAGGGTGTCCTTTCGATCCTACTATTCAGTCTTTATTCTCCGCACTTTGCTTTCCTCGTCATCGGCCTTGCCATTGCCAGTGCTGGGCCGAAGGATTTTGATATTTTAGGATTTAGCTCAATACATTCTTTAAATAGCTTGAAGTGGAGAGAACCTTAACAGTGTAGAGTAGACAAATGCCAATTGGAAACTTTAAATGTCTTGATAACTTATGGCACTTTAACAACATAAGAAGTTTTCGGTTTCAAAATTGTTGTAATAAAAGATATTGGAGCTTAGAAACTATACCTTGTATTAAAACTAAGTATCTGAGTGTAACTGTTACAAATTTGTTTAACAGTATAGTCTTAATATATTTGGAGGCTTTCAAGTTCGGTCTTTTCAAATGTAAAGAATAGGTTGAACTTTTTCTTTGATTGAACAAGTTTCTTCATACTTTTTTCCGAAAAGACTACATGTCAATCAATTATGTTCAGTCTTTGATGCAAGAAAGCTTTCTTTTGACTCATGGATTTTTTCAGAAATACAAAAATTAACTGATGAGGTGTAAATGCCGAGACCTTCTCCGGCGAGTGAATCCAGCATGCCCGCCCCCTGAATTCACAAGCGCCCTGTGCGACAATCTGGAATGCCTAACCAAAAGAACCTCTTCTGGCCATCACGTAGAACGGAGGCAATAAAAGAAAATAATTAAAAGTTTTCCTCTTATCGGACTGATTTCGAGTCATTTGATAATTCCTCTGCAGAGCAGAGCATCACCGCAGAGAGCACACGGCCCAATCTCAAGAAATTGCCTTAGATACCAATCGGATTATACGGCTATACGGCTGGCTATAAGGATATTTCATTGCAATAGGCTGTGGATTTATTCAAAATTAAGGCATTTTAGATATAGTTTGGTCCTTAATTCGATATATAGGAACGAAGCTATAGATTCCTACCTGCGTGAAGGTGCTCGGCTCTTAGGTTATAGCATTGTGGTATCCTTGTTAGCTATTAATGTCGTCGGTTGTCGCAGGACTTGTGCTTTCATTGTGACAGTTTACATAAGGATAATGGCAATGATAACTTGGAAAACTTTCTTCGACCGACCGTAGTCATAGCTAGGTATAGAAGTTGATAGCTAGGTACCTATTTCTCTTCGTAATGATGTAACATTAAAACTCTATAGCGTTGAAAACAATTCGTATCCTTTTGAGAAATGAATCGCCAGAGCATCTGTAGATATCTTATATAAAAACTTAATTAAAAGCTGGCGCCAAATTATACACAGTTAAATGGGGAAGATGGCGGCGAATGCGATGACGACGATGACGACAATAACGTGAGGAAGCCACATAGACGGCATTCCCTGAGCCTGAGGGTGTCGGGTTTGGGGTTTGAGGTATTCGGTAGAATAGGGTGAAGTTGTATTGCTTTTTAACATTTCCGCCCAAAATCAGCTTGAGCCTATGTTGATGCGATGGTCCCCCGGAATTTGATGTATTGAAATCAGTAGGAAAAGAAATTTTGAGCATGTGTGGTATGGTGGATGGTGGCGGTAAATACGGTTGCGAGGTTTTTGGGAAAAGGAATTCTGTTTCTGGAGGCATCTGCTGCTACGCTCCAGGTACGTGTTGTTTCGAAGTTTTTCGTTAAAATACTTTGTTCGGGAGAGCACGGCATGCGATATGAAAAGAGGATTATGGATTTAACGGAAAATGAAAATGAATTTTTAAAACTGCGAGCATCTGGAAATTAATTTGAATGCAGGCGGAAGATTGATGTGGCGTTTCGTCTGATTTTTTTTTTTTTTTTTTTTTTTTCAACTTAATTTTTAGAAGGCTTTTTTTTTTATTTTATATAAGACCTCGGTCTTTAGCGTCGCGTCGGTATACGCCATGCAAGTTAAATAAGAGTTAAGCGTTGTGGAAGGATTTTTTGAATAACATTTTTCTTAAATAAACGTATACCACACCTATAGATATATGATGAGTGCATTGATCGAAGTTTTACATCTGTTTTTTTTTTAAGCCCGATTTAAGAAAATGAACAGTTAATTAAATTTATTAATTCTTTTTCAACAAAGTTGAAAAAAATATTTATACGCTAGGATTAAAATAAAATGACGAGTCAACAATTCGGCGTAGGTATAACTTCACTGGAAATCATATTTTAAGTATGTACGTACACGAGTGTGTTGGTACATATGTTATGTATGTTTATCTACATATGCAAACATGCGTACCTAAATAACTTTCCACGGGGCTTTCAACTTACAAAAAGGGAGAAGAATGCAACTGGTTGCTTCGAGTGAGCATTGCTTATGATAGAAGCGATAAAACAAGGAAATACATGAAACACTCCTATGGTGTTTAAGAGATGGGAATCCATCCATGATACCTAGCTCTGTTTCCTATCAGTTTTAACGCTCTGTTCTGAATTTTGTCGACTAAATGGAGAGAAAAGTTTGTGCTGCACCTGCCCAAAGATGTGAGTCTTATAGTATTAACGCCTTATAGTTTGTAGCCAGATCCGAATACTTAAACATTTAGTAGATTTAATAGCATTTCTGGAATTCACGAGAATGGGGTAATTTCAACGAAAATCGTCGTTGACACACATACCGAGTAC
Organism: Philhelius festivus; assembly: GCA_963931855.1. NCBI lineage: Eukaryota > Metazoa > Arthropoda > Insecta > Diptera > Syrphidae > Philhelius > Philhelius festivus. The sequence continues at coordinate 1,875,007 of OZ007556.1, read as the reverse complement.
TGAGAGCTTTTCGGTTTTTCCGATGCAAGTGCCATTCAAGGAGAATGGCATAATGAGCTTCAACGATAATAGACAGCATTGAGTGTTCGAAGCATTGAACCCTACACAATTTTTTACTCAATTTAACAGTGATGTAAAGATAGGATCAAAATGAGCTAATCATACGATACCGTTGCAATTTTAACGTGAATTTCAGAACGAGTATACGAAGGTGAAGGCAGATGCGTTGGCAAAACAATGAAGTGGATTAGAAATTCTAGAAAAGAGATCATTTATAAAAATGAGGAAGAGAGTCGGAGACAAAACGGAGCCCTGGGGAACACCAGCATTTATTTTGTAAAGATCAGACTTGAAACCGTCCAATACAACATGTAGATATTAAACGATCGAGAAGGTAATTTTGTTGAAACCAAACGCACGCATAGGTATTCGATAAGTAAGCCTGGTGCCAAACTGTATTAAATGCCCTAGAAATATAAAGCGTAATAATCTTACTTTCTCCAAAACAACGTAAAGATCTGTTCCACTCTTCGGTAATTTGTGCCATGAGATCACCAGTGGAAGGATTGCTGCGAAAGCCGTATTGCCGGTCATTAAAAAGCTTTAGATCTTCGAGATATTTCTGGAGCTGATGATTTATCAGCGGTTCCATGACCTTGCAAAGAAGGGAATTAAGTGCAATTGGTCATTAGTGGGAGGTGAAGGAAAGGTCGCCTTTCTTAGGACCAGGCTGCTAGGGAAGATTCCAGAATAGTAGGAGAATGGAAAAGTTTACAAAATGTGTTTGCGAGCGTTCAAGAACATCTCTTTAGAAGAATGAGGGTTATACCAACAGGATCAGCTGATTTGCTTATATCAAGATCTGAAAAGGTTCTTGCACCTGTACGAGTGCTGAAATATACATGTCCCATTGAATGATTTACGTTACAAGAGGGGAAATGTTGCTATCAAACAATCCATTCCTTTTCTCCGTATAAATCCCCTGGCCTTGATGGCATCTTCCCAATGATGCTACAGAAAAGCGAAATCCAAATAATACCGCTCCTGAAAAACATATTCCTTAACAGTCTAAAATGGGGATATGTTCCTTTATCATGGCGCGAAGTCAAAGTGGTTTCCATTCCAAAAGCTGGCAAGCCCAGTCATACAGAAGCAAAAGATTTCAGGCCAATTAGTCTGACATCGTTTATTCTTAAAACGTTTGAAAGACTGATAGACCTACATATTCGTGGCACTCTGAAACTGGTTGATTTATCCCCAGCTCAGCACGCCTACACAAAGGGGAAGAGTGTAGAAACGGCACTTCACAGCGTCGTTAGCACGATTGAGAAGACATTGAGCGACAAAGAATATACCCTTGCTGCGTTTCTCGATATTGAAGGAGCCTTCAACAACGTGAACAATAAAGCGGTAGAGGCAGCTCTAGTAGACAATAAAATCGATAATTCGATAATACGTTGGGTTATGTGCATGCTAAAGAACAGGCAAATTAACTCGGCACTTGCAGGGATACAGATGAGAGTGTCCACATCCAGGGGCACCCCACAGGGGGGAGTTCTCTCACCACTCCTTTGGGTGCTGGTTATGAACACAATTCTCATTAATTTAAAACACTGTGGTGTAAAGATAGTAGCCTACGCTGACAATCTTGCGTTATTAGCTACAGGTAAATTCTTACCCACTATCAGTGAACAGATTGAATACCCCCTTTCTAAGGTTAATATATGGACTAGAAAGTGCGGCCTGATGGTTAACCCGTCAAAAACAGAATTAGTCCTCTTCACAAATAAAAGGAAAATACCAAACTTCAGAATACCTTCAATTGAAGGCACCCCGCTGAAGATTTCAGATCATGCAAAGTATCTTGGTGTGATTCTAGATAGGAAATTAAACTGGAGTCTTAACACTAAGGAAAGAGCGAAAAAAGGAATGATTGCATTCTACTCCTGTGACAGAATCTTTGGGAAATCCTGGGGACCTAGTCCAAAAATTATCAGGTGGATGTATTTGGCGATAATCAGACCAATACTAACCTATGGTAATTTGGTATGGTGGAATGCAACGGAAAAAAGCACGAACCTCAAAACTCTGGCAAAAGTACAGAGACTCGCGTGCATTGGGATTACGGGTGCCATGAGATCCACACCAACTGCAGGGTTGGAGGCGATACTCAACCTGAAACCCCTAGACCTTTTCGTACAAGAATCCGCAGCATATAGTGCCTTAAGGCTAAGCCAGACTAATACCTGGAAAAACAGCGCAATAGGACATGCTCAAATTCTTCAGAAATACTTGGGTGATAGTATCATTACAGATTATACAACACCCGAGCTTGACTTTTATAAACCATTCCAAACTGCCTTTCCAAGCAGAGAAGAATGGCTGAACAACCAACCCTACACCAGTGAATCAGAAATAGCAATCTATACTGATGGCTCCAAAATGGACACAGGTGTAGGTGCAGGCTTTTTCTCAGAAACTCTTGAGCTAAACAACTCACTTAGGCTCCCGGATCATAGCAGTGTCTTCCAAGCGGAGGTCCTGGCAGTGACAACAGCTGCTAGACAGGTATCAATGATGGCGATACCACGGGCTGATATCACCTTTTACATTGACAGCCAAGCGGCAATAAAAGCGATTTGTGCCACTGTGATAAAATCGAAGCTTGTCTCTTGCTGTCGCGAAGAGCTTAAGGTTCTTGGCACGCAGCACAATATTAGACTCTGCTGGGTACCGGGACACAGCGGCATACCAGGTAATGAAAATGCCGATGAGTTGGCAAGACAGGGATCAGCGCTCGACGCTAGTCAAGCAGAGATGGTAAACATCCCACTCTGTAACATTAAACAGAAAATTTCAGACATAATCCTAAGGAAATCCAATGAAAGGTGGAATCTACTTGACACCTGTGATACTAACTACTAGGAAAATATGGCCCTGCTTTAACAAGCAGAGAACTGACAAAATTATACAACTTAGTAAGAAGTCCCTTCGCTCTCTTACGAGCATAATCACCGGACATAATTTATTGAAATACCATAAATTTAAAATGAAACTAAGTACAGATGACCTATGCAGAGGATGTGGTGATGAGGAGGTACATGAAGACACCTCACACTTTCTCTGTCATTGCCCGTCACTATGCCACCAGAGAAGGAAATGGCTTGGTAGCTACTTCTTTGATAATCCAGAAGATATTTCTAATATTTCAGGAATACACATATTGAACTTCGTCAATGCCTCAAAATGGCTTGACTGATTAATAGAATACATAGGTTTTATCAGGAAAGAGTGATAACACTCACGGGTAACACAATGGATCTACATTGATCTAAGTGTGACAATAGCAACATCAATTGTCAGCCCAACAACCTAACCTAACCTGCTATCAAGCAACTAAGAGATAGCAGCAAAATGATCTGCGAATAAATTTACCTGATCTGAAGAGCTAGTTATCGGGTAATCGTTGTAGATGAGTGTTAGAACCGAGGATGAAATTGAATTTTTTACGTTCTTGACAAATGACCACAAACTTTAATAATTGCCTTTGGGATCAGGGTTGCAAAAGCTTAAGTCACTTTTTAGCTTAAGCTCGGCTTTTAATTCACAAGCTAGTCGGTGACTTATGAATTAAGAAAAATGTAATTCAGCAGCTAGTTACTGACTTATGAATTAAAAAAAATTGACTTGTGAATTAAAAAAATTAAATCATAAGCTTCTTAGTGACTTATGAATTAAAAAAAAATAATTCAGAACCTAAATGAAAAAATTTAAGTCATGAGAAAGTAAGTGACTTATGAATTAAAAAAAAATTAATTCAAAAGTTACCTATAGTGACTTATGAATTAAAAAAAATTTAATTCATGAGCTAATGGATAAATTCTGATTAAAAAATTATTAATTGGAAAATTTATAAGCTAGCATGATAATTTTATGACACACAAAAGCTTGAAATCTACTTTCGTTAATAATTAAATAATTATGTAGTAAGAACAAGCTTAAACTTATCCAATTTACCAACTAGCTTATGAATTATTTTTTTTTTAATTCATAAGTCACTTATAGGTAGTGAATTAATTTTTTTTTAATTCATAAGTCACTTAGTAGCTTATGAATTAATTTTTTTTAAGTCATAAGTCACTAACTAACTTATGAATTAAATTTTTTTAATTCACAAATCATCTACAGACTTATGACTTATGGTTTTTTTAATTCAAAAATTCGCAACCCTGTTTGGGATATTGCAGGTTTTGTGGCCTTCATTTCTGGTTATGTAAGAATTTGGTTCTTTTTATAACAGCAGAGTTGCAATGGTTTCTGATTTGTTTGTGCTTTTTCCAATTTTCCTCAGTTGGGTTGGCTTTGTAAGAGCGGAAAATTACTTCTCTCAACCTAATAACTTCTGTACAGCTTGTAGAGAAGCGAGACTTTTCTTTAGGATTAATAATCTTAATTCTGTTATGAATAAAAATATGAATCCTACGAAAATTCACTTCTGTGCTCATGTCAGAACTGACATTAACGTCACTATCGTGGGAACATAATAACAACTTCAAAAATAGAAAAAAGTTATTTAGACCGCCCCAATTGGGTTTCTCGTGGGATGCTTCTCGTTAACTAGATGAATGGGATACGAGAAATTAGCTGATATTAAACAATGGACCGAAGTGCCGAATGGAGAGCTTACCGTTATGGTATACTTATCAGCAAAGATCTCAACATTTCTTCCTTCAGGTGTTGTCTGTCGTGAATAGTGAAGCCAACTTGAATTGTGTATATTGAAGTCGCATATACGCGATACGACTTCAGTGTGAGGGTACAGGAAAATGGAATCAGAAAGCGTATCAAACTCATTGCGAGTTCAATATCTGTTAAGATTTGGAATCCTATGCAATTGAAACAATAATGGATTATATGCTTGCGGACAGTAAATTTGAGCCACATGAAGTTAAAGTTCGTATTAAAAAAATATCAGTATTGAAGAAGGCTATGGCAAGCAACAACATATCTAATAAAAATTATAAGGAGTGATGGCGAAAAAGCAATTGCATTAAGTTATAGCCAGGCAGGTGAAATTCGGAAAGATCAGTATTCATATCAACTTTTGTTTCAAACAGTGTCAAACAGCTGGTCTTTAATTAACAGAATCGGCGTACACATCAAAGAAATTTCTTCTTAGCTCACTAATATTGGAAAACACAACACAAAAAACCACTTACCATTTCAAAAATTACAAAGATCAAAACACAACTCTAACGATCTAAGTTCAATTCTGAAGTGTAAGTCCAATGGATTAATGTATGGATAAAATCTATTTATTAGTAATTTTCAAAGACTTAGGCAAAAAGTGGAGCATAGTATTAATTAAGTGACTTTGGATTTTTTCTTTGAAACACCATGTTGATTTTCACGTGAAACACAAGAACAATTAAAAGCAAATATGTCGCAGACAAAAGATTCGAATAGTTTAAGAATGGCAGATAGTCTTGCAATAGGACGATAGTTTGTTATTAAATTATTGAGGCCATTTTTAAAGACTGGCGAAATGTAGGAATATTTTCAAAGGGAAGGAGAAGGAGCATATAGATACTCCTTGAAAAGAACAAATAAAAAATAAGACAGGTAAGAAACACATTTTTTCACATTAATGACGGAACACCATCCAGGCCAAGGCTAAAACATTCATTAAGTTTTAAAATGTTAAAATATATGGAAGCTTCAAAAATTGAATTGTATTAAGATGTGTGTATTGTTTACAGTTAGAAAAGTGTAAGAGGGAGTAAGAAGTGCTAGTTAAAGAAATGTTTTCAAAGGTCTACGGATACTGACTCAAAAAAATAATATAAAGCTCACTTTCAGTTTTCGAAATAAATTCGGAGTATAGAAAATTGGAAAAGGTCAAAAATTCAATTTGAGGTTCTTGATAAACTCTAAACATCTCGTAAGTCTTGATTGATCAAATCTGAACCAGGCCTTATTTCTTTTTTTTTTCGCTCAACCACTTTTTTACTGGCAATATACGAGTGTACATATGTACATATGTTTTTCATGTTCCACAAGTTATAAATGTAGAAATATAAACGGCTTAATTAAAACAATATAAGAAAAATAGTTTAATACTCCAGAACAAATAATTGATGAATGAAAATAATTAGATTACATTATTTAGAGTGAATTTAGATTGAGTACTATTCTAAGTACAATTTGTAGAGTGTTTCAAAAACACAGTGAATGCCAAGTGTACGACGTGATGTAAATGTATCTCCAAAGTTAAAAATTGACTTGACATTTCGATCGTAGGAAAGACGATTTCCTTTAAAGTTAATAGACAGCTTTTTTCAATTCCCCCCGGATGAGGTTTTCTAAAGACCAAAAATAACGGTACCTGCAATGCAGTTCTTCGAAATAAGGACAAAAATTGCCCCCGAAAATAGTTGTATAAATTAAAAAAAAATCAAAAATTCAACATATCTAATGGTTGAAACAAAACAAAAAAAAATTTAAATAATTTTTATGATACCTTTGTTGGTATTTCACTTTTCGCGTGAAGTAAAACACAACCTTTTTGTTTGATGATTAGAATAAGAGTGACTTCACTTCTATTCTTTATGTCCTACGCTACCTACCTATATGCTATTGCCTAGATCTTCACCACTTCCAGGTCAACCACGCATTCTCTTTCCATTCGCTTGCAATAATGCAACATATGCCACACTTAACATAGTTGCACTGCGATGGGTCAGTATTGCTTTTGTTTGCAATATGATCTTGTACTGCTTGGATTGTGTAGTTGACATAGTTCGATTGCCGTTCCTATTGTATAACAATGCATGACAAATTGCCCGTAATCGAACTATGTCATGTGAGTTGTGTGTGGTCTCTGAGTTCTAGGGCACAACACCTTCCATACAAACCATTTTTTCTTTTTGCTTTGAATCAAAAACGGTACAACCGATTTTGATCAAAAGTTTGAATAGTAGTGTTTATGAAATTTTCAAAAAAAAAACCTTTTTAGGATTCAATAAAATTTAGAAATTTAATAAAATAAAATTAATATTAGTGTGTATTGAAGTTTTCAAAAAATTTAAACTTTTTAGGATTCAATAAAATTAAATAAAAAAAGTTTTTTTGTAAACCCAAATAACTACTATGATCGAGAAGCCCAACAAGCAGTATCTCGTTTCATAGTCCGCTTATCTGTAAGCGCACTCTAAATCTAAGCTTAGACGAGTAGAGAAAACATATTCAAGTGCAAGTTCAAGAGAACCAGTCGTCAGTTTATTTAATGAAATCATACATTTTCCAAGCTTGAATTAAGACTTTAAAAACTGTTAAAAAAAAGAAAACATTCAATTCATTCCTTTATTGAATTTACTTAAACATTACGGAAACTCTACCCCTTTATTTAAAATTGTTTTAGTTATTACAGTTTCCTCATCAGATGCACCATAAAAAAGCAAACGCACTTTTCTAAATTATCAATTATCCGTCCACCTACGATTAATTCAACAACCAACAACAAAGTACGTAAGCATTTTAATTAACTCGTAGCATAAATGTTCAACAAATTTATTCATAGCCTTTTTGTATCATTATGTTCATTTTAATCTCCATACACTTAAACTACTATTCCATCTTAAAGACACAAAAATATTAGTAAAATTTTAAGTGGCATTTAATTATCTATGAAATTTAAAAACCATAAATTAATTAATCTTATTTCTGTCTAAAAATCACTTTGAATGTAATAATGTTAATGTACATAATTACAAACGACTAAAAGACGACAAGATACTCATAGCTAAAGGGAGATGGAATAAAAGCTAACAAAACAATCAATTGGAAGCATCGCATAATTCGCCTTAAAATGTTTTTGTTATGATTTATTTAACTATCAATCATTCTTAAAACGAACGAATTATAATACTATGAATAAATTTATTTGACAAAAAAAAGACAAACAAAAAAGTGAAAACAATAGACAGAGCTAGCGTCACGTAATTTATTCAACTCGGTTTGAATTTTGTATATTAATTTTTCCCAGACGCGTAGGTTTACGTTGCGGGCAGAAGTGGTTGTTTTTTGTTGAAAATTAAATTTTTAAAAATGATTTTTTTTTTAATTCAATGTTCTAGTGATATCTGTCTACCAGTATGTATATATGTCTATATATCTATACATAAATTGATGTTAGTTTGTTTGTGGATTAAAACCCCGAAAACTACTGAATCAATTTATGTCTGATGATCTAAGCATATTGTTATTAGTTACAGTTGCGTTAGTAATTTTAACGTACGGTATAACGGTACTAGTGGACGCAAACCGTAACGGCTTAACTCGAGACGAAATATCGTAATAGTGCAGAAGTCTGAGCCTTTTATAAATTATAATTTTCAATAACAACTTAATTCAATAAAAGTACAATTTCATAAAACGGCGGATTCGTATTATTTTTTAAATTAGTAATCAAGAATAATTACATAAGTCAAGTTAATAAATTTGAAATCATATTTCTTAAGTCAATCTAGGCTGTTATTCGCTAAGTTAGAACAAATATTTTCTTTTCTTAACTTGAATTAGGCTGCTATGGACAAAATTTTGTTTTGGATTAAAAAAATATGAAAAGTGTAAAATGGTGCATACTTTTTTCTTAGTTTAATTTTTATTTGCAATATAATACAAACTTAAAATTGGTGTATAAAATTATTTTCTTAAAATTTGTTTATTCAAAAAGGGTGTTTTCTTAGGCGAATATCTTTTTTATGTAAAATTTTGTTTAGAGAAGAGTGTGTTAAAATTGTATCACCAGATGGCGCTATATACACGCCAGCCGCGGTTGCCACATGTGCGAAATCATATTCAAACATTAATGAAAAAAAGTTATCATACAAATAAAACCAATTTCATTGATATAAATAACATTTATCTGTTGATTAATGTGCAAGCAGTGGTCAACAAGAACCACACAAGCATAAACAAGTGCATTAGTTGAATGTCACAAAAATCCATTCCACTACACACGCAGCAGTGAATTTTTGTGAAAGTGACAAACTCCCGAATTTTTCAATTCCGAGTATAACAGAATCTCAAAAGTAAACAGTATAATAGTAAAAGAAATAGAGCTTTTTTAAATTTTGAATTTTATCATTTTGTATAGGAATTTTAATCCAAAATGTTCGTTCTTGTTGATTCTCATTCGTTTTTGGACTTAACTATTATTCTCGGTATTTTATTGATATCTTTCATAATATGAAAATCTTTGGTCCTTAACATGCGGTATCCACTAGCGATGAATCCAGAGCGTGCTTTAAAGCATGCTTTCATCATCGCAAGTAGAGACCGCCATCGCAGCTATATTTCCATAGCGTGCGATAGAAAGTATGCTCTCATCGCATACCATTCATCGCTTGCTTTATCGCAAGGAGAACTGTCATTTTGTTCTGGCCTTCCCAAATTAAATTTGATTGAGTTTGATTTTTACGTGGAAAGGAAGCTTTTGCTTGGGGTTTACGTTTTTCTAACAAAATTTTAAAAAATCTGATTTGAAATTGTCCATAGAACTCATTTATATTAATTCCTAATTTGAAAGCCTTTGCAATTTGATCCATTAAAATTATTCACTATACCAAAAAAGTATGCGATGAAATGCCCAGCCACAAAAATCTGACAGTTCTTCTGCTCTCTGCTTTCTGCTTTGGCTATTGCGATTGCGATGGATTTATCGCTAGTGGAGACGGCGTGTAAGGAATTTTCAATTGGAAATCGAGGGGATAGCCACATGGAACACATGAACAAAAAGAGGTTGGGTGCGACCCACACTGATAACTTCCCATTTGTGGTCTTGAAAACTTTATATTTAGTTTTTTTCAAATAACCAAATTTTCAGCGAAACAAACTTTAGCTGTAAAATTCAAACAAATATCATTTTAAGATTGAAAAGCATTTTAATTATTTAAAGAGATTTGAAATTGAGATTGTTGATGTATAAGTTGTTGTTTGTTAAAACTGTCAATTCGATACTTGTCAAAATTTAACCATATATGTTAATAATTGTATTATGTCGATACCTTCCCGTAAGAATGTACTAAGCGACACTTTTTTCGAAAATGACTTTTTGATGAGGAAATATACTATATGTTAAGGGCCACGTTTTGGCCTGGGTTTCGCCAACCTATTATGCATGAAAAGGAAACTACAAATAAAAAATTTATCAACTGCCATGTTTTCTAATTAAAATAATGTTGCCCCCTGAAATTTGTATTATCCGCCAAAAATAATTATGCTAAGTGACATTAATAAAGATCTCATTGTCGTGAGCAACAAAAAATTTTGTTAGATGTCACTTAGTTTAACCAAAATTGTCTCATAGCACAAAGCACACTATGATTCAACTAGAACTTTCTTCGTTTTTTTTCGTTTCCTGAACAATTTTAGAAATGCCGCTTAGTATACATTCTTACGGGAAGGTATCGATGTATAAGACAACATACTTTAGAAGGCACTATCGGTGTTCATTCCCAAGAAATTCGACTTGAAATACAATTTTAACTAGTTTTCACTAGAATTTTTAATAGTTTTCTTATTTAAAAAAAAACTATTAATTCAATACTTGTCAACATTTTACCAATAGTACAAAATTATACTATGTATAAAATAAACTAAATTAGAAGTCAATATCATTACTAGTTCTCGAGAAATTTGAGTCGAAAAACAATTTTTACCAATTTTCAATAGAATTTTATATAGTTTTTTATTTTTTGTAAGAAAACTGTAAACTGATTTTTTTTTGTTGTCAAACACGTTATTTTTCGTAAAATAAAATTATTTTGATTTTCAAATTGTTTTCCGTTCTTAGAATATCTGGGTTATGAACATTTTTTTTTTTCAGTTTTTTTTATTTAAAAAAATAACGGTATGTTCATTTTTTTCCAAATTCATACCAAATCTGTACGACCTTATAATGAGTACATTAAATCTTATTTGAAATCAATAACATTATTTTTTCGTGAGATATTTGAAACTAAGCAAAATTTTTACTTTTTTTTTAAACCGTTATAGTAAAAAAAAACTACTCACTGAATTTTAATAAACGCACTTTCAGCCTCTTTCGAAGTTATTATCTATTAAACATAATTTATTTGAAGTCGATATCTTTACTCGTTCTTGAGATATCGACGACGAAAAATGGTACCAGAACGTACGGACGTACGAACGTACGCACATCTCTCTAAAAATGATTGATATAGCCTCTAGGGACCTTGAAACGTCGAGAAATGACAAAAATTCCAATTTGACAAATCGGACCGATTACAATAACATCCTATGGGAAGTTAAAAATATTCCAAGACAGCCTTGAAATCTCCACCTTATGTTCGAGATGACAAGGAAGACCGAACATGCTGTTTTAAAAACAAGCCATCGCGGAGGCCCTGGAACGCGAAAGCTGCCCTGTCCCTTAATTAATTAGCAAGTAAGTAAGTAAGAGTAACACCACTGTTTACTTACAAAAATGCATAAAATAAACTTCTAAATATAAAACTCAACCTCTTAAACAAAATTGATAAGAACTAGTTTTGTTCCCAAGGTAAAGTAAGGTTCACCCCATAAATTCAATCCCTTTTTGAGAAATAGTTCTACAAGGTGTGCCTCAACATATACATATAATTATATCTTTAAGTTATGTCCTATTCTAATATTCAAACCTTATGACATCATTACCTATTTCCTTTATTAAATATACCCTACAACACAAATTCCGCCCATGACCACCACAATTAATCACAAAATTCTTCCACCCAAGACAAATATGTCTCGGATATGTAGATAGAACAATTGAGTTATATTCAACTGGAAATATTCTGAAGACCTTATGCGGTCACCTGAACTTTTCATCATCAACCAACACAAAACTTAAATGAGAAACTTATTGTAATTGAGGTTCTTTCACCGATTTCTTTTAGGTTGTACCTATTTGTTTTAGTTTTTGTTTTGTAGTGTTTTTTTTTTATTTTTGAGAAATAATTAAATTCATCAAAACAACGGCGGACTTTATACACAAAAGCATTTCTCAAACAAAACAGTACATTCCAGAGAATCCTGGGAATTCATCCTTACCACCATCACCACTGCCAGCAACCATCGTCGTTTACACGCTTTTCCTAATTTGATTTACAACTTTAGCATTCAACCTAGAAACTGTACCAAAGTATACCTAAATTCTTTCGCTCCGAAAAATTCCCTAATTAAATTCAGAACTTTTCGTGCCTATGTCAGGCCCACCGCAATCGGAAGTTCTTCTTATTCGTAAAACATTTTACTCGTATCGTCTCAAATGGTTGACAGTAGATGGGAGTATAAGACTGTCAACGCACAGTGGGGCAATAGAATAGAGAACCTGTTTTATTTATAGAACGAATGACTAAATATTATTTAATTACGGTATTTAATTTGTTAAGACATAACTTTCTTGGTGCTGGAGAATGTAATGCTAAGCACACCCATTGGGGATCTGGGCTTATAACTACAAAAGACAAAAGACTGTTCCAAGTAGGCCGCAATTCTATTCTGCTGGATTGCCAACATACTGGCCATCTGACCCTAATAAAATACCAGAGCTTATTGCCCTTTTCGTACCAATGTAATTAAACGAAATCATATAAGTAACTGTTGAAGGTAGTTCCGATTTATCATCGATAATTTCTCCAATAATTTCGTCACTGAGTGAGGTGGCAATAATAAAAATAGGTAATCCTAACCTCATGAAGAAGAGAACAAATTCAGAGATAAGTTTGAAAGTCTTATAAACCTCAAGTCCCCAAAATCATGAAGTAGAACAATTTATTGCTAATGTACGAAATCCAGGATGATAAGTTAGTATTCAAACGTCTTAACAATGAACCAAAAAAATGAATAGGTGAATTCAAAAATTATTCACTTAATACATTTCCGAAAAATTTGACGACGGATGTTTCTATGGAATACTTCTTATAGAAAGCAGCAAACTCAAAAAAGGCGGCTGACATCTTCGCTGAACATCTTGCGAATTTCTCAAAGCCATTCTAGCATTCAAAAACCTCAAATTCCTCATGAAAGCATGACTTAAGCTTATATGCCACAACATTTGAAAATTGCCGAAGTCATTGTTATTCCTAGACAAGGTTAACCAGTATAAAAAGTAACAACTAACCCACGTATATCACTTATACTAATCATGGTAAACGTTTTCGAGAAACTGTTTAAAAAGTTATTGGAAGAAAACAGTCTTATCCCGAACTATCAGTTTGGCCGAAGACAAGAAATATTTTTGAACTAAACATTCACCAATAGACCAAGCGCATCGAATTACGGAATATTATACAGAAAAGACACTTGAAGAAAAACATGTTCAGCTCTATTCTTAGATGTAGGTCAAGTCTTTGACAAAGTTTGGCACTTGGGACTTGAGTACAAATTGCAAAGGGACCTTCCCAGGCAGTACTACAAAATACTGAAATCCTACTTAACGAACTTGAAACCAGAGAAAATTGAAGCCGATGTAAAGAAAGTGACCTAGAACCAACTCTATATTTGTTATATAGGCTCTTGAAATATTCCAGTGGAAATCAACAGAATTATGGGCACCTTTGCTGACGATACTGCAATCATATAATAAAACGGCGAACATGTTTTTTGTGGTACACTTTTCGCGGCCCAGAAAAACCGAAGGGGCATAAATTACATATTAAACGAAAGCATATTTTGCATAGATGTGCAGAATGCCAAAATTATTTAAATATACTACACAGAAATTGTTTAAAACAATAAATAAAAATTGCAAAAAATGCCCGGAAAACAAAAACAATTAGAAATGTCAAATCGACTGACACATAATTAGAAATGTCAAATCGAGTAACACATAAAATGTCAAATCCAGAATATGAAAAATTGAAAAATGAAAGCATTCAGCGAAAACCCAAAGCCAGAACCCGAAACATTAAGGTGGATTCACATTACACAAATCCGCCAATACGATAAAAGTTGATGAACATGTTGTTGAATGTGAAATATTATCAATATAAATATTAGGCATGTGTTTTTTTTAGTAGTTGAGCTCTTACAATAATATTTTAAAACATTAAGCGTTAACTACAATCGGCACTTTTTGCAAAAAGTGAAAAAGAATACTCACATACACTAGCCACATCTGTTGCTGAAAAGGCGTCTAATTAACACCATACAATTTCAGTTCAGACATCTATCGGTGATTTTCTGAAAAAGTGTATTCCATGTAATAGTGTTTTTAAAAAGTGAAAAAGTAAAAAGGTAGCAACATTTAAACCATCAAGCGTTAACTAGAATTGGCAATTTTTGGCAAAAAGTACAATAAGTGAAAAATGAAAACGAATACACGTATACACTAGCGAGATCTGTTGCTTTCAGTTTGGTGACATCTAGATATAAATATAAATATAATGATAAAGAGAGCAGATTTTTTTAACATTTTCACTTTTCAAGTTCATTGCAGTTATGGCCTTACAATAATAGGGGTATTCATGCAAAGTGTAAGCTCTGCGTATTTGTATAAGTCAATTATTTTCAAAACTTATTTACATTTGTCTGGATTTGAATTTTAAATATTTGCGAAAAAAAAGGGTACAAAATACTCGAAATGTATTTGTCAGGGAAAGAGAGAAGATAGAAAATGCAGACGTGAGACGTCGCGTCGTCAAAAATGCGGACAAACATGACTTACGTACGATAAAAATTTAAATCTCCATGGCTGAATGCGTTCCATGGGCTCAAACCTACCTCGTTTTCGGAACACTTCCATTTATATCATTTTTTGTTGACAATAAACAGCTGGCCGATCGATGTGTAAACAAAAAATGTTTTACAAAAGTAAATTGAATTTATGTTTTTGAAGTCAGCTATATTTCTTTAATGATGAGAGTGAAATTTAAAAAAAAATCACATGTATGTAACACAAAATTCACAGGTTGACGTTAATGCAACGACGTGGGTTCGAGTCCCAATAGAATGATAAATATTTTTTTTTATTGCCGCGATATGAAAAAATGATGAGAGTGAAAGGTTTAGATGTAACACAAAATTCACAGGTTGACGTCACTCCGGCGACACGTGGGTTCGATTCCAATATTATGGCCATAAGAACAGCTGAAGGACAATGACATGAAAGAATCGAAACAAAAATTGTTAATGTGTCAAAAATGTGTATAGGTTTGAAAGTTTGTTTACCATTAACTGTTTTCCTTTGGACTCCAGGATTGAGTACTTAGTAGGTACTTTTCATTGCATTTTCAACAATTTACAAAAAAACATGAATTCTCTGTCTTTTATTGAATAATGAATGAATTAAATAAATAAATTTGCACTCGAATTTCGAGAGCTGGGTCGGCTAGTATTGATAAATCCGTCACGAATGCTACAGATAATTTGCAAAATGCAGTCGATCAAGATTGAGATTGGATGCAACAATTAACAAATTAACACACAAAGCTAAATTATGTTCCAAGTTTAATCAACGGTAAAGCTGTGCCATACGCCCGTACTGCCAAATACCTTGAAGTGACTTTTAATGTAAGGCTGGAATGGAAAGAGTACATACTGTTGCGGTAAAATTTACCACAACAAGTCTCACCTGCCTTTAATCATTTTTAGTTTCTTTTTCCGTTGCTGCTCCAAAATACTTATAGAGTTAGTACATACCTGGTGGCCATCAGCCAGAGACCTGCTCTTAAAGTATGTTGGAAAAGTAACAAAAATAGGTTTCTGAGCTATTTATATGCAAAGGCAAACGGAGTGGAACAGTTGGTTCTAAAATTATAAAGAAGACGGGCGGTCTCTTTTCGAGGTGCTAGCGGATGAGCTGAAGAAGTAATCGAGTCAGGTGGACTCTTACTTATCTACAAACAGGCCGAATAATTAATCAAGATTTCAGTAACCAAATTTAACTTTTTACTATCGCAATCTATTATTTTTTTGTCGGCAAATGGGTCGTTAACGTGCTTCAAAATTCTTAAAGCGCAATTTTTGTTATAATAGAAAATTTTTCAGAATTGACAACGAAAGAAAATAACTAATTAAAGCTTAAAATTTAAAGAAACGTTTTCCTCTCTCAAGTACAAGCTTCAATTTAAAAAAAAAATGGTAACCATTTTGGAAAAAAAGTATCCGGGAAACTTGGGGCCTTGGATTCGAGGACTCTCTTGCAGAATTTTCATTTCAATTTCACATTTCGGCTCATATCTTCGCCTCTATTCAGTTCTCGCACCCAGGATCAAATATATATCAAAGAATTTTTCTGGTCTTAGTCCAACATTTAGCGTAGCAAACCAAGACTACACAATTCTTTATTAAATTCTTCGGTACATTTCCATTTTTATATGCCTAAGAATAATAGCATGGCAATTTTGCCGTCTACCTAAAAGACGCCAAACCAACGTAGCAACAGTTTCCTAGGACAATTATTGGTCGGATTTTCACTAGGATGTCGTTCATGGAGTTAATCACCCCTATTACAGAATTCGGCGAATGAGCTAAAGTGACAGTTTCAATTAATTTCCAAACTTTTGCTATTACTGAATCCGACGAATGAAAGTTGAACGAATGTCGGTAAGAATTCCTGCACCACCGACATTCTGTTCAACTAATCTGGTATTGCTTAATCCGTAATCCATTCGTACTCCATTCAATTTCTATACAATAGAAAGCACAAAATTGTAAGTCAAAAGCTTATCATACTGAATGCTTAAGTGTTTGTTTAAAAAAATTTAATAGAAAACGCACAACTAACAACGCCACCGGAGAGCCAGAAACTTAAAAAAAAAAAGAAAGCACACGGTTGGTATTGAACGGTCCTCCATCCAAGTATTAACCACGCACAATGATGCTTGATTTCGTTGAACGATAGCGATGCTATTATCGAAGCCTAGGCCGTTAACTAAATGTCTGTAGCTGACAGTGTCGATACGAAAGTTCATAAATGGTAAGGTAATTTTAGGAATCGACAATGTAGTTCATCCTGCCAATTTCATAATTCAGTTTTACAGCGGATGCGAAAGGTCAACGGATCGAGTCAACTCACCGGGAGTAAAATTCTGCGAATTCTGTAATTGACATTATTATTTACTCCTAGGTAGATGAACTCCTAACTTCTTACAATATAGTTCATCTCCTATATAATTTAGGAACCCTCCTAGAATCAACCATATTGAAAATATGCCAAATCTTAGTTAAACCTATTCCACTGTGCTGCCGCAGTGCCAGTGGTGCAATTGACAAATACTTGAGATTTCTCTCAAACGTATTCGAAATTCTTCTCTACGTTCCTGTCTTTGGAGGAAATTTTTCAGATTAACCAAAGTGTCGCGCAGTGGTAATCATGTAAGCTGTAGCACTAAAAAATTATAAACAGACGTCGTCGGTTTAACAGCCCAAAAGCCACAGAGGGTGGTTATAGTTGTCAGCTCGATTTAATAACAGGAGCTCCCAAAAGAACTGGTGGCAAAGCACAAAGGCTTAACCAGCACATCCTTATCAACAGCAAAAGGCTTTATAAATTCAAAACGAGAATATGGCAGGGGATGTATGACCACTGTTTGTGGCCAATGATCCGCTGACAGGCACTTCGGGCTTCCTCGAAGACGAACAACTTTAACATAATATGTATCTACATCCTTGCTTAAATATATGTGGAACCAACATCTCTTGTTTGATGCTCTCAAGAGACTTTACGGAGGCATCTAATTAGTATCCTTTGAATTGCTACAGCACAGCAAGAGTGTTAAGTAGATTCAACTGCAAACATATACAGACACTCGCGTGAAGATGAATAGTCACCACAAGTGCAGAGCGAGTGTGCGGTGGGTAGAACTTAAGCTATCCAAACCACCTGAAGCCTGCAGATGCAGGAGTAGAAGGATCGGAGTTCTGGAGCCTCCTGATGCAACTGCTGTGGTAGATGCTTCCCATTTACGGCTTACCTTGGAGGTGCACTATGATTGTGAATTGCAAATGTGCGGGCCATGAAATATTGCAACATAAGCTTCATTACGCCCGCCCGAACCCCGTTCCCACCCGGGTGTTTTTCCAAATTGAAATAATGTTGAATGCAAAAGCAGTTTAAATGGGAGAAGTTGCGCGAGGTATTTAATATTAAATTAGAAAAATCAAGTGAAGGTAGGTTGTACCTCCACTCCGTGTTGCAATAACGTTAACGATCAAAACTATGAACATGCTTCGTTGTGTGCTGTTGAAATGTCAAAACATTTCAAGTAGAAAAGTAAGTAAGAACTTCGAATTGATAATGACAGTTACTTGACGCATCCACGCTGGTAGGTACGTTAATTAATTTCGAGGAAATGCATAAGTTCTTATCTACGTACCGAGTTAGGCTTCGATTATTACTTCCGGCTTAATAGTTATTTATTATTCATTTACCTTCAATGGAGTCACATAAAACATTTTTGGAAGTTCAAGCCCTTTTCTAACAACCAACATGAATCGTGCCTGGTGTACCTTTTCAAAATTCCATATAGCTGGTAATATGCATTTTTATTCGAGGCTAACGTCGGTGTCCAGGATTTGTCCCAAAGAAATCAAAAAACTTGGGTAGAAGTCTCCAAACTTCAAATCAATTCAATCTTTACTCATTTACAAATTTGTTTACAATGTTTACAATTTCTTTAGTTACTTCATATCAATTACAGAAAGAATCGTTGGGACACGGACCTGCATCTAGCAAAAGACTAGAAGAAAAATCGGTTTAGGCTAAGCCTTGCCCCCGCTACACTTAAAAGTGGAGCGTAAAAATAAACGGGAAGGGGTCGGTCAGGTTAGATTAAACGGCAGGTATAGGTGTTCAGAATCCAAGACGGTTTTTCGGAACTACTATCTAGTAAACTTCGTACCCAGCAGTGTGTTCTTCTACTACTGCTTGCTAATTAATTTAATCTGTTCCCGAATTAAATGTAATCAGCTTGGGTTTCTTCCTTTATGTACACTTGATTGGTATAAAATATCAGGCAAAGGTAGAAGACGAATTTGTATTGATTATCCACATCTTCTTATTAATATTAGAGTCAAGAGGCAGTGTGAATTGAGAGAAATAAACAAACTACCAACAACGTCATACATGTTCATTTTGTCCAACATCTGGTTGCCGGTATTCCTTATATGGATGTAGGTAATCAAATGGTCTCGGAGTTCGGTGTGATGTGGAAGCAAATATCAACCCAGGGTTCGGTGGCATAGTATAAATTCGTGATTCTACAAACAATGGAATAAAATGTTACAAATTTCGGCACGACATTTTTGAAGACGTAAAAGTTGTTCTAGTTGATCATTAGAACGTCTCTTTGCATTGTTGAAAGCGGCCAGTCAAAAAAAAATAAAAAATGACGATTTTAAGGACATTTTTGAAAAAGGATGTTCAGGGAACTGAGTTTTTTTTAAGGGGACTGAATAAATCTTTAGTTTTTTTGTATTTTTTCTTGGGTACACATTGAAATATAGAAATTAAATCTAATTAGTCTTCATAAACAAACAAATACATGGTTAATACATATAACTTCAAAAGAATATAATGTATTATAATTAAATATTTTTACTTGCGACTTATAGGTACTATAAGGCAAGTTATGCATTCGGAAAAAAAATCGAGCTCGAGATTTTGATCAAAGTTGACATTACGATGATAGCGGAGACCAAAAAAATGGGTCTCGCAATTCTGTCTGTCTGTCTGTCTGTATGTCGGTTCGACTACAGCCTAAACGGCTCGACCGATTTTCTTCAAACTTTGTAGATATGGGTTTTGATTTTTTCCCCCCACACGTTTTTTTTAAGGCCAAAAATAACGGTACCTACCATACGGTTTTTTTCGAAATTTTATAATTTTATAAATATTTTTTTTTCTCAAAAACTGTCCCACAGAATTTTTAAAAAAAATCATAAAAATTTCATTTAGTTAAAACTAGGTAATGGTTGAAAAAAATTTTCCAAAAAATTGTTATTTTTGGTAGCCCCCCTGGGTCCATTTTTTTGTTTTGATTTTCTCGAAAACGGTACATCCGATTTAAATCATTTTTTATTTTTTAGATTTTTAAAAAAAATTTCAAATTTTTTTTTGGAAACTCAATATGGTCAATTTTTTTCAAGCTTGACAAATAAAAGTTTCCTAATATAATCTACAAGATTTGAGAAAAAAAAATTGTTTTATCTAAAACTAACGGTACCTTCCATACAAAAGTTGAAAAATGGTTTTCGAAAATCGTATTTTTCTCTAAAACGGTTCCGAGAATTTTGCTAAAATTTTTTTTCTTTTGATTAATTTTTACGATCTATAATTTAATAAAAAAAAATTTGAAATCTAGACATTACTGACTGTACCTACCACAGAACGATTTTTTCGAATTTTGAATTTCTCATTATCGGTATAACGGATTTTGATGAAATTTTTTATAAAAAAGCTCCTAAAAAGTTTAAAAAAACATTGCATTTCAAAACTTAAAAAAAAATATTTTTTCTATTTTTAGAGAAAAAAAGTCGTTTTTTTTTTTGGAAAATTCGATATCTCAAGAACGGCTTAGTATTTTTATTGGAAATTTAATTCTTATTCGTACAATAATAAAGACTTAAAGTTGGTGTGTCAAAATTTTGTCTTAAAAATGTTTTAAAAATTTTGTACATAAAAGCTACAACGACTATTTTTGTTCTTGCATAAATTCATGTTTGCATTGCATTCTGTTTTTATCTCTTACTACCTACTAAAAGAATTTAAAAAAATCATTTTATCCTTATGAACAGTTTTCTTTAATAACATTCGTTTTTAAAATTCCTAGTCTATTACTTAGAAGCAAGTTTGTGCGACCCAGTCGTGCATTTTATTTTCTACTTAGAATCAATTTAAAATACGTTATATTCTTTTTAAAAATTTTAAAAATATTTCGCAATAAAGTTCGAAGTTCTACATAACTAAAAATTTCTCAGGTTTCTGAGTAAAGATCATTTCTTCATTTATAAGTTAGGGGACTGAGGCCAGCGGACTGAGGTTTTTAATGGTTTTTGCACAAAAAAGATATTAAGGTTTTACTTAAGAAACCTATACTTTAATGCTAACAAATATGTCTACTTACATACAAATTCGTTTTGTAAAACCTCACCAGAGCACTGATAAACTAAACGGACAATCCACGACTTCTTGCGCACAAATGTCCTTTTCACAATGCTAACATAAGAAACAGAATCGAGTTGCACCACGATTTTATTTTAAGGAGACTTGGTACTTCAAATTGCCAGTGCTGGAAATTCGATCGATATCCTGGTTTTTGATTTTTTCGGCTGTTTCAATATTGCAGGGGACTGATATGAAATGCGGGGGACAAAGTGTTATTAAGTTTTTTTGTAATCAAATCAATTACTAAAAAATATTTATCTAATTCGTAGAAAAGATATATCTATTATTTCGCTTAACTTGGAATTCATCTTAGTATGAGACCTGAAATAAGAGAACGGTAATAATTTTTCTTTGCTAAAACGCACTGGGGACACGTCAGGGGACTGAGAAACAGACACTTTTAAGAATTTTTTGAGCAAAATAAAATAAGGTCACCCTAATAATATTGTTAGGCCAGGTAGATATCAATCAGATTTAATTTTATAAAAAAAAAATTATATTAAATAATTGAACGGATTTTAAAATATTTCTTCCGCCGCCGAAAATTCCATCGTTCACCCACATACCAATTTGCTGTTGTTAACACTTCTCGGTAGTATGGTGCGGCAAAGTGGTGTGCTATGTACCCAGGGTTCGGTAGGATGATACGGTGTGGTTGATTGAAAATGAAAAGTAGCATCGGTTCGGTAATTTATATGATGTTTTGGCCGGGCATTTTAACGTAAGGATTCGGGGGGGGGGGGGCGTTTCGGGCGGTAGGAGAAAAAGTGTAACGCTTCGTTACAAGGTAAGTATTGAAAATTGGAAGAATAAAGTCTTATGTTTCAACCAGTCAACTTAAATGTCGACCAATGAATGATGAAAAAATAGAACTTTCGAGCTTTATTCAAAAATAAGTTTTGAATGTATAGCTTTTGTAAGAAAATTGAACTCAAGATTTTAATCAGAACGGCCTTTTCGATTATAATAAGAAAAATTGCTACTGCAGGTGAAGCAAATTTGCAGAAGTAAATTCCTGCTGAAGAACTCTCTTAAGACTTTGACAACATACTATAAGCGAAATGAGTAATCGCCACTCGAGTGTATATTCGAGACTTTTTATTTTTATTTATTTATTTATTTGCCTATAAGTACAAAACTTTCTTAGACTTACAAAATATATGTTAACAGCTTAAAAATGTACATCAAAACTATTTGATAATAATCTTAAGATACAAAATAATATGAATTATTGTTATTCAAATAAAACCAGATTTAATATTTTATTCTTAAAAACATTTTTAGAGCATTCGAAATCTATTTCATTTGCATATTTATTAAACAGTTTACAGGTTCATTAATACCGTAATTTGTTGAATGATGTGGAATTAAGAAACAGTGGTTAACCCTTGGTCTTAAACAACGCGCCGGAGTGTATAGTTCAAACAGCCGTTTTAAAGGAGCACAATCAATGTGACCAGTTATAACATCACGCGCAATGGAGATCAAAAAGTAAACTCTCCTAGATTCAAGACTTTTTAAGTCAACCAAAACACATCGAGCTTTATATGCAGGCATAGCAGCAGTCCAATGTAGATTTCGAAGCGAAAACCTCGTGAATCGTTTTTGAATCCTTTCTATTCTACTTGAAGCATTTTTATAGTATGAAGCCTAGACAACACAACAGTATTCTAAAACTGGTCGAACGAAACTAACGAAAAGACACTTCAACGTGAAAGGACATTTAAAATCCTGAGAATTTCTCATTAAAAATCCGAGCATAGAGTTGCCTTTGGATATACGTTATCTACGTGCACTTTAAAATCTAATTTAACATCAAATATAACTCCTAAATCCTTGTGGTTACAAACTCTCACAAGCTCATTGCTTGAAATTTTGTAACTATAAATAAAAGGTAAGGATGATCGCGAAAATGACATAACCCTACATTTGCTTATATTTAAAGATATGTCATTCAAATAACACCATTCAAGCAATTTATCTAAATCTTCTTGAAGCTGAAAGCAATCAGTTGAACATCTTATTGTTTTAAAAATTTTAGCATCATCTGCAAAGATTAAACATGATGAATAAGAAATGTGTGGAGGCAAATCATTTATAAATAACAAGAACAGAAGCGGCCCAAGATGACTGCCTTGAGCAACACCTGAGTGGTTTAAAATTTTCACAGATTTTTCAGGGCCGATTTTTACATATTGAACACGGTTAGTCAGACAGCTCTTCAACCAGTTTAGAAATTTACCATGAAATCCAAAAGACTCAAGCTTTTTAAGCAGTATTTTGTGATTGACTCTATCGAATGCCTTCGAAAAGTCTGTGAAAATTACATCTACCTGATTTCCGTTTTCAATAGCATTAACACAGAAATTTGTAAATAAAGTGAGATTAGTTGATGTTGACTTACCACTGACAAACCCGTGTTGAGAAGGTGATATATATTTTTTTACAGCTTCATACATCCTTTTCTTAACAAGAGATTCAAAAACTTTTGGAATTAACTGTAATTTTGCAATAGGCCTATAATTTTCAACACATTGTTTTGATCCCGATTTATGAATCAGAGTTATGTATGAACTCTTCCAGCAGTCAAGAAACACACCATTTTTCAGAGACATATTGAAAATAAACAAAAGAGGTTTCGACAAGTTTAATCTACAATTTTTTAAAAATAATGACGGAATGTTATCAGGAGGCATGCTCAAACTATTTTTCAAACTACCCAATTCAGAAAGGACCTCGTCTTCAGAAAGAGAAATGTTAGAGAAATTTAAATGAGTAGCAAAAATATCAGGATATATTTCAGAATTATTTGAATTTAATATAAAATTTGATTGGAAAGATGATGCAAAGCAGTCACAAATATTTTTTAGATCACTACTTACAACACCATTATAGCTAATAGAAGATGGAATTCCAAAAGATTTCCTCTTAGAATTAATATATTGCCAGAAACATTTCGAATTCGTTTTAATTTTTGATTCAATGGACCATACATATTGTATATGCAAAAATTTTTTTTATTTATTCATACTCGCGACGTAACCGACAATATTCGCTTCGAAAACTAGGAACGACTTTGCTCTCACTTTGAATTTTTGTCATAGCATTTTTTAATCGCGTTAAACTCTTGCAAAACCAGGCGGGCTTACCACTCTTCTTAATCCGTTTAACCGGTACAAAGTTAGAGAGAGCAGAAATATTTATATTAAATACAAGTGCGTTTCCTACATTCATGGGCATCAACGAATAGTGGTATAGTTTCTTAGGCTGAGATATTTGTGTACCCAAGAAGTTCAAACAGTTGTGGATCATGTGTTCTTCAATTGGATTAACAGATTGAGGATATAATTTTTCATATTAATTATGGCTAGCAATAAATTACTTATCAATTGAAGAAAATGTATATTATTCAAAATAGTGTTTGTGCCTTTTAGTCCACAAAAATTGACGTTTCGTTCCAGCGATTTCACTTCGACTAATCAGTTTATTAGTGCGGGACCTTGTCGCTACGAAATTTTTGTTAAGTTCAGTTCATCCTTCATCCAATTCGAACTTTACAATATGCAAATTTTTAATCCTTAACGCTGGACGATTTTTCCTGTTAAATTCAGCTCATCCTCCATTTTTTGTGAACTAAATTCCTTACTCAATAATTCAATAATTCACAAGTCCAATCAGATAGTGCTCAGGGTAATACTTGGCTGATTTATTTCAATAGCATATAGATTTTTTATTATATATATGTAAAAAAAACCTTCATTTGAAAATAAGTATTAAAATATTCTCTTAGAATTTAAGCTTGAAGATCAAGTATTTGCGATCTATTGGTTTGCTTTATTTTTCACTGAAATTTGGCTTTACATGTCTAAACAGTAATTTGTTAGAACCAAAGATTTGCCATCCATTTCTGTTTTTATTAAATTTTTTTTCAGGAGAACTGCCCTTTTCGAGATAGTGATAAATCTTTAAAGAGTATTCCTGGTTATGAAAAAGTACATCTCATCTTAGCACAACACACAACACCAGAATGGTTGAGAGTTGAAGTCACTTGTCGCACTGCCAAACTCATATAGGTTCTTCTTCACATTTCTTAACGTTTAAAGTATCGTTTCTGGTCTAAGAAAAATTGACTAAACCATGATACAGTTCACGCTTACAAATAATAGTAAAAAAGTATTTTTTTTTAAACAATAATTTCTTCTTCGGTACGTTGTCCGTTAAAGGTCTTTATGCCAAATTTAAAAAAAAAAAAAACTGCGGCTAATATTTCATATCTAATTGAAAAATATTAATACAAGTATTCAAAAACCCTTAGGCATAATGAAAGACACACCATTCAACACACTTTCATAGGATTTTTATTCTTCGAATTCCTCTTTCCTCACCATATTTTCTTTTCAAATAATTATTTCTATTCTCTCTCTATACATTAACGACGAAATAACAACAACTAAATAACATTCATTCAACCAGGCTTCCCATCACCATCATCGTGCGATCAAAAAAATCAAACCCCATTTACTCGTTTAGGTGACTAATGGAGAATTCTTCGTTTATGGTTGTGGTCATGGAGGATTCGCTCTTTTGTGTGAAGAACCATAGAATAATTAACTACCCATCCATTGACCCGACGCAACTCTGTGCCTGTGATGATAAAAAGCTCTTGGCGCATTAACTTGCCAACCAGTTGGTTAACAGTTTCGCATGTCAGAAGTCATTCCCTGTGAGCTCTAAAGTAATATCTTGGGAAACAAAACATCGCCAACCTCATGAGGGCTACTCCAACGTTCAAGATGTTGCTTACGATAGTACTTGCCGGATTGGCGGTTCTAGTTGCGGGTGAAGAAATGAATACAACGTCTACAGGTATGGTGGAGTAATTGACTCTGTAAATGTGATCATTTAAATAATATCCAACAGCATCTCCAAAGGTACACGTGTCATCGTCTACTATTACAAAAACCACGTCAACATCGACAGAACCATCACCACCGTTCGCTGCGGTCATGGATCTTTTCCAAGCTCCGTTGGCAGCCTTTAAGCCGAAAATGGAGGACAAAAGTGACATGCCAATGGGCAGAAATCAGGAAAATACCGCTACCACGCCAGCCCCTTCCAATATCTTTTTCAAGGCTGGCAATGGTCTGGGATCAGCAGCGAGTTCTTTGACCGGTTGGTTTAACAATCGCATGATTCCACAGGTATTTAGACCCTCAAGTTCAACCACTGCCGCACCGGAAGTGTTTGCAATAATCCCTAGCCAACAAGTTAAACGTAAGGTCTTGGTAGCTTCAGAAAATGGAAGGAGACCACTACGCCAAAGACCGGTCCTAGTGGATTCAGATGACTTGGATGATGAACAAGAAGCCAACGATGATGACGGTAACTACGAGCATAACTCGCACCACGGTAGTATCGAAGACCAGGATGATTATGAACCTGTTAAAAAACGGAATGGCATAAGACAAACGCAGAAGCATCCAAATAGGCAATACTTTTACATAGAAGAGGAGCTCCCAGAAAACGATGACTTTGACTACGATCTCCAGTTGCCGCCGTTTAGGAAGATTAAACGGAAACCGCAAAACTCAGTCAATAGGCGCCGTAAGACTCCACCCAAAAAGAAGCAACAGAAAGTGAGGAAGCCAGTGAGAAAAGTTCAGGTAGTACAAAACCGCCCATCTAACAATCAAGTTAAGCGTAAAAGACGTCCAGCAGCAACGTTCGAATTGGTTCCAATAACTCAGAATCAAGCAATGAACTCAATTCAGAACACAAAGCCCAGCTCTACCACACAAAATAATCAACAACGACCTGTGTCACAATTCCTCAGTATTCCTTGGTCAAGGCTTGGATTTGCTGGGCCACCCAAAGAGCCAAATTCAACAGAACAACAATCCAAACCGATTATCATTCAAATTCCACAACAACATATAAAACGAAAAAGACGCCCAACTAAGAAACCAGCCCAGTCTTTGAAGAACCCGAAACGTAAGCCCCTAAGAGGTCAGCTCCAGAAACAATCGCCTGTGTTCTCGATATTAAATGAAGACCAGATTCGAGAAATCTTTAAAACTCAACTTGATGAACCTTCAAAGACGACACCCCAGACTTCTAATTTACCAGTGACCTTGGACACCAAAAAGAAGCCACCAAAAAATCAAAGCGAAGAATTACCTTCCAGCAACAATGACAATAAGCCAGAGGAGAAGCCTCAAGCTGAATCGGAGGTTGAAAACGATGAGGAAGATGCAAATGCTTTTATTGTGGTAGGACCGGCTGATGAAGACGACGATAAAGAAATTGATCTGAACCTCTATAGGCATTATAATAATCAACGGGGATTTAAAAGAGGAAGAGCTTCTCCGCGGATAAGCCACAGGTGGGAAATGGACGATGATTACGACGAGTGAAGGAATTAGTCCGTTTTTAATCATACCAACTTTGTGTCGTAGAACTTCATCGCATCAAATTTTCATATATTAAACACGTTTTATGTGAATTACTCATCAAATAAAAGAATGGAATTGTATCTTACTTGATGTGTCTTTTAATGAAAATCCATCCTATAACTGTGTTTGAATGGTTTTCATCGAACGTCTGGACTGATTCTAATAAATTAGGTATTCAGAAAGTAAGATTATTGCGCTTGGTTTTAGGATTTAGGATTTGTGGAGTTGAAATATTAAATATTAATTTCTGTGTGCAAGTTATACATCGGCAGGATCGAACAGGTAGAGACACTTTTGAATCTTTTAAATGATGTGAGATAATCTTGGAAGAATTGTAACTTTCCCACAATATGCAGTACTAGTGAAAACATTATTTAGGTATGTAGGTGGAAAAGGCAGGGATTCGATTTTAATACACTGTGTCCACCGTCAACGTTTCGCTGTATTTCGAGAAACTGAAAGAGGAACTAATTTAAAAATTTAATTCCTAATAGGACAACATAACCTAAGAAAAACTCTTAGTTTGATTCCAGCTGTAAAGATATTCTTAGGGTCAGAGAAGTAAGTTTCTGATGTTACAAAGCCAAACCTAAAGAGGAAAACCGGAATAAGGCCATATTAGACGAAACAAATTTTTGCATGACAAACAAATAAAGCAAAAAATACTACAATGTCCCAAAAGTAGTAAATTTTGTTGGTCATTTGTAAAACATTAGAAATTCTACTTTATACACAGTTCGAAAGCGTCTTCAATAACACTTCTCGCTTGCTTACTTTGCTTGCATCAAAGTTTTTTGTTAATTCCTTCTATAATTGAGACCGTCCCACAAAATCTTCTTTAGCACTCTTACAGTTGCAAGAGTACTGAAAGATCTCGATATACACAAGTCCGTTGGCCCGGATAGTCATGCAAACGAAAACTTGTATTTCACCTAACAGTGGAGGAAATCCTTCATCGTGTTTGGGAAAGTAAGATTATTGCACTTGATATTTCAAAATCATTTGATAGAGTTTGGCATGAAGCTCTCTTATCAAAAATTCATCCAAATCGTATTCATGAATCTCTTCTTCGTGTATTAGAAATAACCTTTTGAACAGCTCCATACAAATTGTGTTGGATGGTTTAAAATCATTAAATAAACGCTGGTGTAACCCAGGGTTCTGTCTTGTTTCCGAGTCTCTTTCTGATATTCATCAATAATCTTTTGCCTGAAACTTAACCACTAAATTATTTTGCTGCCGACAGCGCTCTAAGTTCTTCATATTCGTTTCAAGATTCACATTCTTATTCTTTGGATGTGGAACTAGAACAGATTCTTATCTCAATAGCATTGAGCAATGGGAAATCAAAAATCAAGTAGAACTTAATGCTCCAAAAACACAATGCTGTCTCCTATCGTTAAAGAGTGATCCACCCATCCATGACCGAAACTTTCATTGTGGAAACCGTACACCTTCCAGTTCTCGATGTGCGTATCACAGATCACCTTGTGTGGAATGATCACATTATTCGGCTTCACTAAAAATGCTGCTAAGTAATTATGCCGAAAATGTTTCACCCATTCTGAGCAGAGCTGTTTAAATCGTTCATTTCAAATGATCGAATCATTCAACAATCGATTACCAAGCTGATTCGATCGATCATTTTCATTTCACTCAAATGATTCAATTTCATCGAAATCGAAATGAAAATCGAATCGGAACAGATTCGATTTTCATTTCGATTTCGGTGAAATTCAATCTCCGAATCTTAGCTAATTCCAGTTTAATAATGTACCAATTTGGATCGACTACAGTTTGATCCAAATTTTAAAAATTTACTTTCGTTTGGTTGTAAATCAAAGCGAATTTATTTAAATCGATACCTTCCCGTAAGAAGCGACGTTTTTAAAACTGTTCAGGAAACGAAAAAACGTCTCATTGAGTTATTTTTTTGTGTATTTTATTGGACGAAACAAATTTAAAAATGTCGCTTAATCTGTTTCGTCTAATAAAATACACAAAAAAATAACTAAATGAGACGTTTTTTTTCGTTTCCTGAACAATTTTAAAAATGTCGCTTAGTACATTCTTACGGGAAGGTATCGAAATGTTCTTTAGAAGGCAGTTATAGCTATCATTGAAACAAATCAGTGGAATGCTTCCTTCATTTTTTTAAAAAAGCCAGTTATAGCAATCATTGAAAAATTGGTTTCAGTAAAAGATCCTGTCAGTGACTGATAACAACCAATTCTATGTACATATTTGAGGTTAGAGTTGATCATTGAAAGCAAAACTGACGTTTAAGAGAATCGAACACATTCAATGAAACGATTATATGTTCCAAATTAAAGAAACGAAAATTAGCTGTTCATTGAAATTGATTTCTATCAGTGAAATAAATCAGAATTTTGTATTTTATAGAGTGAAAAAATTCTACAACTCATTACCTTCATTTTGGTACCAATTAAAGCCATTGCAGTTTGTTTAATCGTCTTAAAAATGGAAATGAAAATTTTCAATCATGCATTTCAATGATAGCTATAACTAAACTGACCCCTTAACTGACAAAAATACGAATAAGAAACCGACCATTTTCTCCGACGAAAAATATTAATAATTTAATAGCCACGAGAAAGTAATATAAAAAACAATTGTATGAACAACAGTCATTTTTCAGGATGTCTAAATTTAATTAATTTCAATTTTTTTACAAACAAATGGCAGATGACAGATTATATAAAAAGCGGAATGCCGTATGTTCTTCAATGTTGAGTTCAACCCCTTAATTCCAGTCTGCCTTCCGTTTGTTTTTTTTAATCGAAAATCGGGACAGATGGAATCGAGTAAATGATAGTTAATCGAGTTGACCGAAATTGAAAATCGAGAATCACCGAAATGATTGAGATTGGGATCGATTGAAATAAAAATTTCTGATTTCAGTCATCAAAACTTTTCGATGATCGGATCAAAAAATTCGAATTCCACCTGTGCCCAAGCCGCAGCTGCAAAATGATTTAATGCATGATACACATTTACAAATTTACTAGTTGATTTTACTTTTTTGAGTTGTTACTTTTGTATGTTCAATATTTAATTATTAATCAATCAGTCAAGCAGAAACAAAATAAAATTCAAGTTAAAGAAAAAATGAAGTCTTTTGCTGTACAGTTCATGTCTCTACCATACAAGTTCTAAGTTACTTTCTTTCTGTACTTTCTAATGAATTTCAAGTCTACACGCAAAAGCATTATAATTTTCTACACTTTTTATATAAATTTAAGGATTACAAAATTGATTAAACTTAATTTTTTACAAGTAAAACTTCTCCCTTAAGCCATTTTATCTTTGGCTAATTTGTATTTTAGTACATAGTACCCCTTGGCATAATGGTAATTTCGTTGGGCTGTCATGCTGAAGGTCTCGAGTTCGATTCTCAGCCGCTGCAAGAAAGTTTTTTTCAGGGGTGTACTGCCTCTTGCGAGAAATTGACAAATTCTCCAAGAGTATCTCTTGTCTTGGAAAGTGCTGCTCATTAGCCGTTCGGAATCGGCAGAAAATTGTAGGTCCCCTCCGTTTCTGGTACCACGCACACTGGAATGGTTGAGAGTTGTAAGTCACTAGGTCCTGGTTCACTCCGAGCTGTTGCACCACCAAATTTATTATTTATTTAATTTGTATTTTAAATTGGCTTATGTTACTTAAGACAGTTTTCAGCATTTTGTTCTTATTCTTGATGTACTACATTTTTTCTTTTTAAACTAAACTAATGACATAATGTAGTTAAAACTCCTTTTCCTTAGGAAGTTTGTATTAAGTTTAATTCAATTAATGTTATTTAAGTTTAAAAAACATGTAGAAATAAGTTAGTAAAAAAATAAGACTGCTACAAAAGAAGAAGCTGAATACTAGCTACTCAAAAGCTTTTTGCTTGCGATAAATCTATTAAATGGCAAGTTTTTTGTATTTGGAAAGAAAAATAAAATTTAAGATTTTTATCGAAGTTGACGTTACGATGATAAAGAACACGAAAAATGTGGCGAATCCGTCTGTCTGTCAGTCTGTAAATCTGTACTTCACCCTCACCCGACTGAAGGATCTTCCGTAATTTTCTAGCGGAGAAATTGAAATTTCTTTGAGAGATACCAATAACAATCACCATTTGGAAAACAACTTTCCACCATTTTACTAAATTAAATGTTTTGAATTAAAAAAGAAAATCTGGTGAACAGTTTTTGAGAAGAAAAATATTTTCTAATATTTAAAAAAAAAAATTTTATGTGATGCACCGCTATTTTAAGGTCTTAAAAAAACCTGTTGGGGGAAAAGTTTAAAAATGTTATGTAGCCAGGCGCAGGCCAAGCCCAGGCGCTTAGGCTGAAGTCGAAGTGACAGACCGACAGAATTGCGACACCCAAATAAATTTAAGTAGTTTTGATAATTTCTCCTGAACGTCATTGTGTTAATAAATCTATAATTTTCAATCTTAAACCATTATAGCATGACTATGCGATGAAGTTTTGCATTTTATTTTGATTCATTCAAACGTTTTTAAGACCAACAACGTTATAATATAAGCACCTATGTATAACATAAAATTTCAGAATAATTTCTCACCTGTTCGTTCTTAACTAAATCTATTGGCATAGCCATCGCCATCGGCTAAAAGGCAAACCAACTAATCGATGTTTTTGTTGTGGTTGATCATTAAATTTGTCCTAATCAATGTATATTTATAAAAACTGCTGATCATTGTCGGGGTCACACTTGAATGACCAACGAAGAAGTAAAAAGCTTCAGGCTTTGCCCCTAGCTATATCTACACACATTGCGGGGTTAATGATCAGTTAAGATTCGGCAATAGATCTTTATTTTTATTTTGTACATAGATTAACAGTCTTGATATAGAAAGTTTTTTTTCTCCATAAATATTAGATATATTCCATGGGTATTGGAATTTTAGCAGCAATTTCTATGTCCAAATATTGATTTAAATTTGCGCGGCGTAGCTTGGGGGCAATTTATTGAACCTTTAGTAAAATGGTTAGTTTTAGAGCATAGTCGTTTTGACTTAGCTTAAAGCTCATTTAACATATTTGAAATAGACTGCCTGAATAATTTGGCTAATCCTTAATTTCACTTATATCTGATAAATATTTAATATCATTTTAAGAGCTTATTCAACCGTTATAAAATACAAATAAAATTTACGGATTTTCACCTTTATTATTATTATTATATATGTATTTAATATACTGTATATATTATTTTTTCTTTCTTTCTTTCGTAAAAATTTTAAGAGTTTCGACATTTTGGGCAAAATTTTAATCAACCCATTGTTAAGGGCTGAGCATGTTACTAATTAGCAATTTAACATTTAGTTAACATTTTGTAATTTAATTGCTTTCGAAAATTTCAATCCTTTTTTTTTTTTTTTCATTTTACTAGCTAGTAAAATACTAATTTAATTTTATTAAAAACTGCGCATCTGAATACGTTTAAATCATGAGAGCTCGTAAAAATTAACAAAGCAAACGAAACTAAATCTTGGATACGGGGCTAATAATTTGAAATGTCGGAAACTCAAAAATCGTCCCTTTGACTTTATTGACCTAAAATGTATTTTGTTATTTTTGACCTTTTTCGAAATGTTTTTATTATTTTCCCCAATATGGACAGGACCATCCCATGTAATGCTCCTATAAGTTAAATTGTTGTACATACATAGATACAATAGTACCCCTTGGCATAATGGTAAGTGCGTTTGACATTCATGCGGAAGGTTTCGAGTTCGATTCTCAGCCGCTGCAAAAAAGTTTTTCAGGGGTGTACTGCTTCTTGCGAGGAATTGACAAATCCTCTCAGAGTATATCTCTTTTAATGGATAGTGCTGCTCATTAGCCGCTCGGAATCGGCAGAAAATTGTAGGTCCCCTCCGTTCCTGGTAACACGCACACAGGAATGGTTGAGAGTTGTAAGTCACTAGGTGCTGGTTCACTTAGAGCTGTTGCACCACCAAATTTATTTAAATCGTTTGATCTGCATTAAAAAATAAACCTACCAGCATCATGGATATTTCTCCCCAAGAAATCTAATGTAAATAGTACTTGAAATTCGGGTTAAATCGGAAGCCCAAGACTTGTAATTGGGTGTTGTGTGGTGAGGTTTTCAACCAAGAACCGTACTGTTGCCTTGTCAAACTTGGAGTAAAATTTTCTATCGTCCAGCTCTTCAAAAGGATTTTCTCAGGACTTAAAATATCGCACTTTACTGCACAAAGCTGAGTCTCCAAACATACATATGCAGTCAAAATAATAGTAGTGAACCTTTTAACACAACAAAAACTAAAATAAATTAATCTACTAATTTTAAAGAAATAAATAGTCATCTAATTTTCAAATTAATGTGTTTTAGGATTTTAATTTCAGAAAAAAATCATTTTCAAATTCAATAAATTAGTTGGTAACTTCGAATCTATCCAAGTCATATAAAAAAACAGCGGTCAAAAAAATAGAAGTGCGTTCCAAATCTACCTTTAAATATTACAAAAAGGAAAGTTAATAGACAATTTCTACCATAAGTGATAGTCGAGTGTTTGAACGTTAAATTAATATTTAGTTGCATATCCATTGTCAGAAATAACAGCAGCACAACGACTATACATCGAATTAATAAGATTTTCACATCTTTCTACAGGTATGGACCTCCAAGACTGCTGTATAACTTCCCAAAGTAGTTGGCTTACAACTAGCAACATACTCGTACTTCTTGGCATCGCACCAAAGATTTCCTATAGAGTTGTGGTCTGGGGACTGCGCAGGCCACTCCATCATATTAACCCTCTTTTCTTGGAACCATTGCTTCGCAAGTTTACTTGTATTTGCTTTGGGTCATTGTCTTGTTGAAAAACTCATTCCAGTGGCATTTCATCTTCAGCATATGAAGCATAACTTCTTCCATGATCTTCACATAAAGACTCCGAAAGACAAGGAAAAACATGCTCAAACCATTATGCTGGATCCTCCATGTTTTACTGTCTTAGCTGTGAAGCGTGGATTATATTGTGTTCGGAGGTCTTCTAACATATTGACGATATACCTTTCCACCATATAACACAATCTGGGAATCGTCTGGCCACAGAATATTCCTCCACAAAAACATGAAAATTCAGGGACTTAGCAATGATTTTATTTACACTACTATTATTTTGACCGCATCTGTATGTATGTCAAAATGTTTACCTTCCGAAAACATTTTCTATTATTTTATTTACTTTTAAAAATAATTAGCTTACGAATCATACAAAAAACACACAATTTAACTCTTTCAAATAAAATTGCTAAGAATTTTTTTTTGGAGAAAATGACAGATTTCATATGGATTTAGAAAATTTCTAACAATTAAAGAAGCCAGTTTTTGAT
Organism: Philhelius festivus; assembly: GCA_963931855.1. Taxonomy (NCBI): domain Eukaryota; kingdom Metazoa; phylum Arthropoda; class Insecta; order Diptera; family Syrphidae; genus Philhelius; species Philhelius festivus. Next base: position 1,839,983 of record OZ007556.1, on the reverse strand, counting down.
TTTAACTTTTGTAAAATGTTAAGAGAAAAATCTTCTTTTTAACTTAGTAATTTACTAAAATTGTTTTAGCACTTTACTAAATCGTTTAAAATTTTGCACTGTTGTTTGGAGAGTAAGAACTATACCAATCTACCTAGCAGGGTTGAAAAAGAGTGTTATCTTTGAAAATCATTTATTAAATTGAATTTGAGACTGTGATTTCAAATTTGCAATCGCCATTCATTCACTTTAAAAAATTGCAATCTTCTGAAAATGCATGCATTCTTTGCAATGCTTTTCATTTATTTGAAGTCTTTGCATTGGTTTGCATTTAAAGGAAATGATTCAAATGAATACTGAAGATTGTAAAGACTGAAAGCCCTTAAATTTGAACTACAGACGGGTGGATCAATTCTTATAAAACACGGTGAAAAATTATTGAATATTTTATAATGCTGGATTTATACATTTTTAAATTGGCATTGTATTAATTAAACTGCTAAAATATGTCAGAAATGATGACAACTTTTTAGACGTATAAGTCCAGGATAAGGTTATAATACTACGTTTTCACCAAGAGTAAATCCGGGATTTAAGTGAATTTACCATAAATCTTCTTTAAATCTCTTGTGAGTAATGTTCTTTCTTTTCATTGTAGTTCTATTATTTGTGATAGCCAACATAGCTTTGTCAAAAAGAGATCCACTGTTACTAATTTATTTAACTTCGTTTCCTTTTGTCTAGATGTTTTTGAAAAACGCGGGCAAGTTGATTGTGTATTTACTGACTTTAGTAAAGCCTTTGACAAGTTATGTCACAACACACTAATTTTAAAATTAAACCATCTAGGATTTAACAACAATTTTTTAAATTGGATTTCTTCATACTTAAAAAATCGTCGTTATTCTGTCTTGTTTCGTAATGAAAGTTCAAGTCAATTTGTTGTCAATTCTGGCGTCCCTCAGGGCAGCCACTTAGGTCCTATTTTATTTGTTTTATTTATTAACGACTTGGTTTCAAACTTAAAAAACTCGTCTGTCCTTGTTTATGCTGATGACATTAAGCTTTTCAAAAGTATAAAATCCTCCTCTGACTGTTTATTACTACAAGAAGACTAAACAATATTTAGGGAATGGTGCAATAAAAACCGACTTGTTTTAAATGTTGACAAATGTAAAACCATGAGTTTTACACGTAAAAAATTTCCGTTTTTGTACAACTATACGTTTGATTCTTGTCCGTTATGTAAGGTTTCTATGTTTTCTGATTTAGGTATTATTCTAGATCCCAAATTAGCATTTAATGATCATTTAAATTATATAATTAAAAAAGCCAATAGGGTTCTTGGATTAATTAAAAGATTCGGTCGTGATTTTCAGGACCCTTATGTTCTTAAACTTCTATTTATTTCGTTTGTTAGACCAATTCTAGAATACGGCTGTGTGGTATGGTCACCTTATTACTCAACACATGTTACAAGAATTGAAGCGATCCACAAAAGGTTTCTGCGTTTCTGTCTTCGGTCTCTTCCATGGTCAAGGGAAAATCTACTTCCCCTTATTCTCAAAGACTAGCTTTGATCAGCCTTCCTTCTTTGACTAACCACAGAAAGTTTATACAATTTTGTTTTATTGTTGGGATTATTAATGGTTCGATATCATTGCCATCTAAGTAAATTAAATTTCAGTTTCAGCCGTTCATGTCTAAGGCGACAGCAACCTATTATTCAAATATTTAGCAGATCAAACTATGGTGTATGTAGCCCCTTCAATCAATTAATAACAATTTATAACGAATTTCAATTTTTTTTTTTTTTTTTTATACATAATCTACCCGCGCTCAAGGGAATCTGTAAATGATAACATAAAATGTAAAAAATTTAAACTTATGTTTTTCAACAATATTGAATAATAAATATAAATTATGATATTAGATTATATTAGATTATAAGAACTATTTTAATATTGTTAACGTTAGATTTTAACGAATTAAATAAATAGATTTCTCATACAAATAAATCACCTCAAATGAAGATTTAAAATAAATCTCCTTTTTCAAAACAAACAAACCTTATTTTGTAGAACGCAACTATGTAAACCCCATTTTCTTCATTGACAATCAACACAAAATAGAAATATCTGTCAAACTTGTTGAGTTTGGTTATTAACCAAACGGAAAATTTAATAGAAGAAATGAATTTGGTTGGTACATATACTATACATATATACTTATCCTAACCCAGACTTTTCTTTTACATACATATATTGTTTTTTTAACATTTTCTTTTGTATTAGAGTTTTTTTTATTCTGGCTAGCATAATATTTCTTAAGCAGCACTGCCGGCGTTTTTTTCTATAAATATGGATTCTTCTATCCAATGCACCAATTATCCCTTTCATGACATTTTTCAGAATCAAATGGTGTGATAATAATAGTTTTAAAGTAGTAATACTCATTTTTATAAAGTGTTTATTGAAAATAAACTATTTTATTGCTCAGAAATTGTCTGTCCTGTTTACTATCCAATTGCAATTTTTTTTTACTCTTGTCCAAGTTGACAATTGAATGACAAGTCAGAGTGAAAATGTCAAATAAATCTCATTTTCTCTGGTCAAAACATTTCAAGATTTATTCTACCGTCCTGGATTTACTCTTGGTCAAAACGTAGTATAAGCAGTAGCTATTCAATTTTATGTTTTAAAAACCAAATTGTAGATTCGTCTCGAGTCTCGACACACTTTTGCAAACGGAATATCAAATTTTCATTGGTTTAATGGCAGCAACTTCACGGCGGATATTTTCTTTTAAGACTGAATTATTTATGGTTTGATGTTCTCACTAGTCCGGTGATCAATGTAGGGACGCACTTGCTGATCAATTTATTTGGCAAAATTACTCTCATCTTGGTATTTGAAGATGGTTTAGAGCTGAGCAGTTTATATTAGCAAATCATCAAAAAACATTCATGCGTACTTTTGAGGAATTATCGTATTTTTATTCTCCAGTTTGATAAGTGTTTTTGTACACATATTTCAAAAACTAAAGCTGATGGATCAAAATGAGTTCATTTTGAGATTCAGGATGCCAAAAATCTATAGAAAATCTATGTACTTATTTCTCCGGAAAAAATCATTGTAATTATGTGTAATCAACTAAACAGCCATTAGAAAAATGCTTGCTTATATGGTGTGTCCTAATAATATTCGCATTGGCGCATCAAATATGGTCTTTCAATTTAGGACAATTTTGAGTTGTTTGTAATAAATTTAAATATTTTTCGAATTAGCCAGCGTATTTGAAATATAAAGTGTGTACTTTAGTACTCACCCCGAAGGTTTCGCTTTTTTCTTTATACTTATTTGTAATGGCTTTCCTTGCGAAACAAGACCCTAAAGAATGAAATCCAATGGTGTCAAATAGCGAGGAAGTAAAAAAATCAACCAAGAGTTTCGTTTGTCAAGCAAAAGTGAATCTCGTCTTAGTCGATCGCACTACCAAAAACATGTACACAGCAATGGTTAAGACTTATAATACTCGTAATTATGCAGTCCTTATCTGGAATCGGAATAAGCTCTAAATTTCTGATCTCATGAATTCGAATCAGATTTCAGAACCATTTCATTCCGTTGGACTTTTTGAAATTTTTGGGTATGATTAAAAGGATTACTCAAAAAGAATTTTAGGAACAAGTTTAGTATTAGATATGTCAAAATGTAACAATGTCAATCATCGAAGTAAAGGTAAGGTCTGGTTTAAAAAAAAAACTGTTTTTTTATGTTTTGCGCGCACTAAAAGGATTTTGATTGCCCTTAAAATGTTGAACCCAGTACGATCGTTTAGGAAAATTGGAGAGGATTTAAAAGGAGATACCGATGTACATTGGTTTTGAATGTTTGGATATCATAATGGGAGGGAAATATAGAGTCCGGTAAAGCATCCCACATTCGTGTAGTGCGGCTAAAAATAAAATCTCTGAATTTAACAAAACGTCGGAAGTTGGGCTCAAGAGTAAGCATTCCCTGAAGCACGAGTATTACGGTTATATCGTTTAAGGAGAGGAATGCAGGCGGCTGTTTCACTGGAACACCATTTATAAAAATAACGGTAGTATAATGAAAGACAAGAAACATTGTGACGGTGCTCTAAAGATTCAAATATGTCGGTTATATTTCTATCACCTGTCATTTTTAAAGCTCTTTTTTTTTGGATTTTATCCAAGAGGCTCAAGTGGGTTATTGGAGCGCCTGCCCAAATATGGCAACTATACTATATGGACAAATATACGATTTAAAGATTACAGCCAGATCAGATGGCAGATGAGTTGAAAAATTTCTTTTGCATCGTCAAAGGAAGCCTAAGCACTCAGCAGCGTTTTGGCGACGTCAAATATGTGGTCATTTCACACAAGGTGGCTTGAGACGCACATACCCAGAACTAAAGGTTGCCCTGGTTCCTCAATGCAAATGCTGCTCATGAAAAGCGGTATGGGATGCCTTAACGACAGGAGACAGCATTGAATTTTTTAAGCATTAAAATGTTAAATGTAATACTGTTAATTACTGTGGAGCTCTGCCGTCTTTTAATAGACGAAGATGCCTTAGATACTTAATTGAGGTGTAAGAAATAAAAATACATATACTTGCATCCCGTTTTGTGTTGTCCTTTGGCTTTATCTGTATAAAACTGTGTCTGATTTTTAATTTGAAAACTCCATAAGGAAAATCACTTACATCTCCGACGGTTTTATCGTTTGCCTCTTAAGGAAACGGAGTTTTTTTTAACATACATATCTACTAATGCAAAAATAAACCAACAATGTATAGCGATTCTATAAGCTTTTTTCGATTTACTTCTACATTACAAGATCTTTAAAACATCGTTACTCCACAGATGCCCAATGGGAACTGTATATCACCACGAGATGTCGATTACTAGCTTTCCTTTGAGTTATTACATCTTTGCCAATGACTTCTGACATTTAGGGTAACTTATATTTAAGACCTTTCGAAGTAAATAACACGCCTTTAAGATTTAATACAACCACCTTTAAGCCGTTTACAAAAACAGAATATTCCCAAAACTATCAACTAACGGGTTTCACATCCAGGGCATTAACCCCGAACAGAGTAGATTTAATTTTTCTGGAAATGTTGGTCATATGTCATTTAAATTGAAAAAGCAGACAAGTCACATAGAGTCACCATAATAAGCTCTAGGGCTTTGCAGACCCATAACTTAACTTGCTAGCATCAGAAACTGATTTATTGCAAGAACTAGGTATGAGAAATATTTCACTTAAAGTCAAAATGTCGCCGCTAGTAAGACTTATAATTTCTGAGTTCATTGAAATTTAAATACAAAAAAATGAAGAAGTCTCAGTTGGGTGTACGAGCGTACGTACCCCAGGGCAATTCTTCATTAATTACGAAATCATTAACCATCAGCACCAAAGAAACAACCTAGCGATAGCAACAACAAAAATTTAAAAAGCCATACCATTAGCAATCACTCATTATAATCATAAATAAATAGAATAGAAGCTTGAGCAAGAATAATAGCACCCAATTATCCTCATCAGAGGAAAGAAGTTTTGGACTGTGGAATAATTCGCTGGGAACTCGGTGGCCGGTCGTTGACTTAAGAGTCCGAATTTTTTCAAATAAAAACCATGGAATCTCTAGTTTGGTCATACAGTTCTAACAGATTAACCTAGCAAGGGAGGTCCTTCAGTTTGATTACCCAGATTTGATTCAGTCACCTGGCCAGAATTCGAAGCCTCAACCACCATGAAGACAATCATTGCAGGAGTGATATTACTCTGCATTGGAGTGGCTTGCGCACGTAATATAAACTTAGAAGAAGTCAAATTTGCTTGGAGTTCATTTGTAATTGTTACAATTTATATTTTTAGAGCGAAGATTTCCACAGAGAGGCTTAGCCGCTAGGGCGGCATCAGCTGGTGGAAACCAACCCTACTGGTTTCTTGGGACGTCACGAAAAGGCGCAAACTCCATTCAAGCTGTTCAAGTACCCCTATCAGCTGGTGACTTCTTTGAAGATGATGATGATGGTGACGATGACTATGCAAACAATTATGAACAACAGGTTGTTGTTGAAGATGATGACGATGATAGCTCCTTCGATGACCACATCAATGAAGACAACTTTGAAAACGACAATGGTGACGAAGACTCAGCTCTAACTGGCAACGTTGTTGGAATAATTTCCTTAGACAATGGTAATTCAATTTTTTCAAAACGAAAAGACGAGGATGATATCATTGAATTGGAAGAGAGAGAAATCGATAATGATGATGATGACGAAGATTCCGGAGAAACAGCAATCTTCCTTCCACGTGCGGCTCTAGAAAATATTCCCAACGGAAGCATTCTAGCTTTGGTTGACGACTCCGAGAGCACAGGCAGGGCTATAAGAAGATATTATCGCAGAAGATACAAGGGTGGACCCAGACGCAAAAGACGAGGCAATAAACAGCGTCGTCGTAGGCGTGGAAACAATAGGAGGAGAAGACCCGCTATTCGAGTTATACGTCCGGGAAGCGGAGGCAAGAGAGTGTCCAACCGAAGAAGGCAGCGACCAAATGTGATTCGACTTAATTAATGATTCCCCCCGAAACGTTCTAATAAAAAAACTTAAGCCACTTTTGAAAAATCGTATTTTATATGAACTCATAATGATGATTTTCCGAAGTGATACAAAATGAAATTTTTATGGAAATCTTATTTCAGATGATTGGTAGAAAAATCATTAAGACTATCAAAATCATGACAGTTAATTCGAGATTCTTAAAATCATATCTGGTATTGAAAACCCTCTGAAATCGATTAATATACATATTCTAAAACTTGGATATTTGTTTCTAAGGTCATAACTGGGCGAATATTTCTAGGAACTAAAAATTTTATCATTTGCTCATTGAGAGAAAAACCTTTTAGATCCCTGAAAATAAAAAAAAAACTTAAACATGTAGTATAAGACTACATCTTCAAGAACTAAAAAAATGAACAAAACGACAAATTCGCCTGACACAAAATGCCTTTTGAAGAACAAATTTTTATTTAGATGGGTTGTTTCGACGAGTTTTCAACCACTTTATGGCCTGTAAAACTGTTTATCATAAAGAAACACTTTCACATGATCTTATTTTATAGAAATGCTTCCATTTTCTTTGGTCACAACGTGACATGTCAAACAGAAAACATGTTCGTCGTTAGTTGGAAATTTAGAATCAAAAATTAAGTCTACTTGTAAATATAGCTCGATTTGAATGGCATAACCAGGCTTTCAAAAGGTATAATCACTCAGTCGAATTCAAATATATAAAAAGCAGAGCGAAAGCTGAATTAAGGCATCAATGCGAATAGATCAATAGGGTTTCCAAAGGAATTCTGTGTTGTCAAGTAATTAGAATAAGCTCTGAATTACTCTTAAGCATCATTTTTCAGAAGGATTTCCGATAGATTTCTGATTGGATGGAACCTGACTTAATAGAATTCGACGAATCTTCATGTAAATGTATACAAAGGTCAGTAAATCTTACTGGCTTCGTTATAGAACACAGAACTTGATATATCGATACATTTAGATCTGATACAACCAGCCTATGCACTAGCTATGTACGTCCTATATATTTGTATGTTTCTTAAATACTACGAATCATACCCGTAAATATTCCCTCAATTCTTTCACACTATGTAAGTATGTTGAGCAGTCAATTTGTTATAAAAAAGCAGCAGACTTGATATGTTGTTACAAGCAGTCAGCATTAGAAACGTTTTAAATGAACACTATCAATAATGAAGACTTAACAAAAGCGGTCCAAAAATGTCACAGGACCAATATCTCAGTATACTGTTTGATGTTTTTCAGCTAGCCAATACAATAGCCCTCTACGATTCGGCCATCTGCAATAATCTCAGTTCTGCTTTTCAATTTAAGAGGTAACTGTCAGACGACTAATATCTGGCCAACGTATTTAATGACCGTGCGTCTTATAAGTAACAGCGGCCGAACTCCTGTTCCAATTTATCCTGATTCTTGAAACAAGTAAAGACTTCTTAAGTGTAGAATTTTTCAATCTATCTGACTGGTATAACCACAACCCCGTCGATCGATGTTCCTTCCTCATTAAATCGCTAGCTTCAATGCAATTTCTACCGCCAAAATCCTGAGCGAGGAGTCGATGGATAGACCCGGAGAACCCAATTGAGCTTCTTCTGTGTTCGAGCGTGTCCTCAATCGAACTAAGTTTTATCTTTTCATACTTCCTATTTGACTAGTGCTAGAGAAGACAACCATTTTCTTTAACGAGAACGGCAGTTCTTGTTAAATGTAACTGTGTAACTGAGTTAATATACCTTCTGATTCAGCTACCCAGATAATTTGCCACTCTTCACAAATTCCCAGAGGAGGGAGGAGAGGAGGTCCCCAAGAGGAGGTATCATATGAAGGGTGGTCCAACCTTAATGCACGATGTTAATTGTTAGTCACACCTTCACGTCAAGTTTTTTGCCCAACTTAATTACACATTTCTTGACAAATTCAACCATGGAGATGTACACAATTGAGCAGCGCGTTAAGATTGTTGAAGCCTTTTAGGAAAATGGGCGTCCAAATCAAAATACAATTGTGCCCAAATTTCAGCAATCCGGGTCTGTAGGAAATGTGAAAACACCTGTGCATGCTTGCCCAGTTCATTCTGCGCAAAACATTGCTGTTGTTTTGCGACAGTGTGGCAACCTCGACTCATCGTCGTGGCCAAAAATTATTGAACATCTCACGAACAAACTGATGCGAATTTTGAATAAAGATTTGAATTTACACGCTGACTAAGTTAAATTCACTCAAGAGCTGAAGCCTACTGACCATTTCAAGCTTTAATACGCCGAATGTTTGGTTGAACAGACAGAAGTGAATAGTGACTTTACAAAGAAAATCATCTTCAGTGACGAGGCAAACTTTCACCTCAGTGTATTCGTTGACAAGCAGAATCCACGAGTGATTGTTGAAAAGCCGATGCATTCACAAGGAGTATATGGAGCTGGACGATATGTGCTTCCAACAGGATAGTGCCACTTGCCACACAGCCAACGATACAATGACTCTTTTGCGCGAGAAATTCAATCGCCGGCCGTGTTATCCCACGTCGTGGCAATGATAATTGGCCGCCACGATCATGTAATTTGACACCATCGGACTTCTTTCTTTGGGGATATTTAAAAGAAAAAGTGTACGTCAGTAAGACAAGAACAATTCAAGAGCTAAGGGATGAGTTAATTCGGCACATTAACGACGTTGAACCTCAATTATGTTTCAGAGTCATTGAAAATATGGATCAGCGGATAGAAGAGTGCCACCGAAGCCGTGGCGAGTATTTGGCCGATATTTCACATAGAATAGAATTGTCATAGATCCTTTTATCATAATAAAAAATATTAAGATAATTCTCTGAAAACTTTTTGTTTTATTTACAATTAACATCGTGCGTTTTTGTTGGACCACCCTTCAGTTACTTCCCGTAGAATAATTGACTTATTTGAGCAATTATAGCTCGATGTTCAATCTGACCGCTATTCTGCTAGTTAGATGACCAGTTACACAGTTACAGGCATTCAGGAGGATACTAACCTAGTTTCGTTCTCTCCTACCTTACTTACTTAATCTACTACGAGTATTTCGAAATTAAAGGAAAACGGCATTTGCGTATTTGTCCTGGTGAATTTTTCTCTCCCTCCAACTGTCAACCAATTGCATTCACGTGTCTTCTATCCATATTCATGGCATCTTGAAGAACGAAAGTTTCTTAATAAGCAGCAATACTGTTAAAGTAAAAATAAACTTTATCTCACAGACAATTAGAGGTTTTGAGAAACGATGATAATTTCACATGATATTTCAAAAATTTAGCAGCTATGATTGTCGTCATTATAGGATTTTAGCTTGCAAAATTCATTACATTAGCCTTAATGCTTTTAATAAATTTTACTTTACATTATAGTTTGACGTTTCGGAAAGAAGTCCGCGTGATGTGAATTTGTTCTGTTTTCATTTTATTTAAGTCTTTTCAACCCAGAGTAAACATATTCGAAAATTGTAATTGCAAACTAATTTTAAAAGCGTCTGTTTATTGTTTCGCAAAACCAACTGATTATGAACAACAGAAAGTGAACATTATCTTAAGCAAATACATATTAATAACTTCTTTCGAAACTCCATACTTTTCTATTAATTAAATCGTCAAATAAACGCATCGAATCAAAAATGGCAGCATTGTCTGCTCAGTTAATGCGCAGTATACGTTATGAAACTCATGACTTTCTCAACATTTTCCCCTTTGACTTTGGGAACTTATGACTGCATCAAATACCCATCTGATGCATTTTTGAACTCAGACAAACTTAACTCAGCTCTACTCTAGCACTACAAACAGGTTACTATTAAAATATGATAAATACGAAACTGTTTTGACATACACATACATATATTGTATGTAGCATCACTCTATCAATTTATTAAAAAAACATTTTGTGTCCATCATATCAAATTGTCCATTTCTAAGATTTGTGATCTCTGACAACAAATTTTCATACTGCTTTGGTCATAATAAAAAAATACACACATACCCAATCAACAATTTGTGGTTTGAAAGCGGTTTAATAACCGGCTTTGAACTCAAGCCTTACAAACCAAGGAGTTACAAATTGGTTAAAAAGCCGTTCAAAACATGTTCCAGAAGCATCTCCATAACCGAAAATGGCCAGTAACAAAACAACTCCAGTTATTACTGAACGATTTTTGAACGTATCTTTTAAACGCTTTTATTAGGTCATTCAAAACCGTTTGGTTAACGCCTTTAGAAAACCTGTAATATGCACAATAATTGGTTATTTTAAAACGCTACTAGGATGTTAATATGCAACGTTTTTAAATAACCTGTATTATGCCCAAAAATTATTTTAGTGGCTATTTTGTAACCTGTAATAAGCCTTAAAAGTTATTTTGACGCCTTTTTATAACCGTTTACCTACGGTTTGTACGAACCCTGAAATTATGAGTTTTCTTCAAACCATGGTATATGGTTATTTTGAAATTCTTCTCAAATATTTGCTTCCCAGCTGAAAAAAAAAAATCTTTTTAAAAATAAAACAGTACAAGCGATATTTATAATGAATATTATTAAATTTTATTTAAAAAGTTTGTTAACTTTAAGGCTAGGCGCGCACATTCAATTTTTAGTTTCGCAACTGTTTAGTTGCTAAAATGAAACATATGGGCTTACTCGTATATGCGACACCGCGCACTTAGAGCAACTCGATTCTCGAAACTAAAAAGTTTGTGTTTTGACACAAACTAAACGATTGCCTCGCATCAGTTTATCTGCATCAGTTATCGAGTAATACGTGACTGAATTATGTGAGTTTGGCATTACCGCTTACGTTATCGAGCAATAAATTACTCCAATTTGACATTTTCATTCGATCACTGATGGGACTCACTCACTCGTCACTGAAGCGGTAATTCGGTCCCTTTTTATAGGTGCAAGAGAGAAAAGAGTGCGAGCGTGAGTAAAGAGTTGCCAGTGTGCGGTTCTCTTTCAACTGGTGATTAAACTATTTGATTTCGATCACAATTGCCAGTGCGCGAATAGCCTAATAGTATATAACTAAAAACTATAACCTAATAGTAAAATATAGATAAACCTAATACTATTATTATATAAATATAGAGTATCTATAACACTAGGTGGATAATTGAGTCGTTTATTTTCAAAACATGATATGTCACATCTTCAAAAAATACATAAGTAATGACGTTTTAAGAAAAATCTAAAGTTTTTGTAACCACAATGCAAAATTTTGAAAATGGACATGACTATTTTGAAAATAAACGATTCAATTAGAAAAAAAAATTAAGCAAAATTGGAAGTAATAATATCGATGTTTGTGTAGTGATGGCAGTGGTGTCAGTTGATGAGGTTTGCTGTGATGATGATGACTCGTTTCTGGTTTAAAAATAAAAATGAAATTGAAATTTTGTTTAACTTACATTTTTTTTTTGATGGAACTTACAACAAAGATTTGTTAGCAGCCAGCCTAAGTGGTGGTGAAAACAGAAAAAAGAATAAAAAAATTAATAAGAATGTTTGAATAAAAAGAAGATCAGCCTGTAAACGAACACATGTACAATATTATTTTTTTTTTGTTTTTTTTTTTTGTTTTTTTTTTTTTATATGAAGGTTTTTATAATACAAACTCTATATACTACTGTGGACTAAAGGCCAAAAAAGCTAATTTGAATCAATAATTCAACAAGTCCAATAATAGTGCTAAGTCTTCTACTTGGCTGATTTATTTCAGTAGTAACGGGTGATTTTTTAAGAGCTTGAGAACTTTTTTTAAAAAAAAAACGCATAAAATTTGCAAAATCTCATCGATTCTTTATTTTAAACGTTAGATTGGTCCATGACATTTACTTTTTGAAGATAATTTCATTTAAATGTTGACCGCGGCTGCGTCTTAGGTGGTCCATTCGGAAAGTCCAATTTTGGGTAACTTTTTCGAGCATTTCGGCCGGAATAGCCCGAATTTCTTCGGAAATGTTGTCTTCCAAATCTGGAATAGTTGCTGGCTTATTTGTGTCAGGCGCGGATACAAGGGGGGGGCAATGGGTGCAATTGCCCCCCCCTGGGCAATTCTTCGTTTCACAATTATTATAAAGTAAATTTTTTTCAATCCCAGCCTTAACCTATAACAACCAACACGCAAACGCTTACGCATCACTTTTCACTTTTCATGTTATTTATGTAGATACCTTTATTCACATTCTTGAAATTGCGTACAAAAAACCATAACACTTTTTTCTTTTTTTCCCAAAGGCAGAATAGAAGTTTGGAGTGCAGCCTGCAACTACGCATTTTAGATATACCTAAGTTCTCTGTATGAAAGTATGTATATGTATGTACTCGTATATGTATATATTTTACGATTCCATAAGTTATTTCCTTTATTTGCGTTCGGCGCCCGCCTGTCGCGTGCGTCGGTCGTTGAAATGCCTATCATGGTTTTATGTTTTTTTTTTTCACTGACTGAAGAATGAACCCTTTTCTCTACCTGCAAGCATTGGGAATAGGAATAGGGATGATGTGTGATGTGTCAACAAAAACAAATTTGACTTTATGATCTAGGAATACTCGTTAATTGCAAAACAAAAGGAGCGCAATAAAACCATAATGTCTTCATTTTCACTGCCTATTATAAATTCCATATTATTTTTTTCAGGCAAAGACAATGGGTTTTTTTATTTTCTTTTGCAAGTCCCAACCACGACCGTTACAAGTAATGAAAATGTGTCTCAAGTTTTAGGTAGAAATAATAAAGAACTCTAAAATAGTTATATGCATCTAATTCAAATTGCAACCTTTCACTTCATATTCTGTTTGCTATTTCTTGTCGACAGTCGACGCGTGTTTGGCTTTTGTGTGTAGTTAATAACAGTGTTTTGTCGCGTGCCGAAAGTGTCAGTATATTCTATAAAATAATATTTGTGCGTAATCAACTGTAAACAAGTGTTGGGTACATTAGATACATTAAAAGAGCATTAAACGAAGACCAGATTATAATTTTACCTACCTATTGTGTTTCAAAACGCAGCAAATCATGGTATGTTTATTGAATATTTTCTTAAATTAAGTTCTTAAATATTGGGGAGTTATTTAGAAAACAAAATGAGAAATACATAGAAATGACTGAAAAATAGTATCTAGGTACTCGTACATATCTAAGCGATTTTTAAAAGATTACCAAGACTTATTTATTTGGCGAAAATAGCTGAAGTAGTGAGCAGGCTTTTTATCATTAAAATAGTCAATTGTGCACATTTTGTGACAGGCATAAAATTTTTGGTGGTGGTAGATAGGTACTTCATAAAAGAATAATTTTGAGATACCCACTGTGGCACTTTCGATCTTATCTATATTTCTTATAAGAATAATGAGGTAAAAATAAAATATTTTCACTTAAGTGATTCCCAAAAATGTGGTTTTCGTTGTTCCTTGAACAATTCCAAAGAAATTGACAAAAGTTATAGCTGAGACTTTTTTTTAATTAATCAAGGTTGATTTGATGATATATAAATAAAAGAAATTATTTTGAGGTACCTATTTAATTTAATAAATCTATAAACAAATCGATTCGATAACGAGGTTGAAAGCTTTTTATAGGTATGTGGTCTTTTTCTGTACCTAAGCGTATTTTTGAAAATATAATCGATAATTTCAAAAAGTGGTACATACCTACAAAAATGCAATTTGGAATGAATTTTCCTAGTATCAAAAAGATGATGATTTTGTTTAAGAAAAATTTAATTTTATATGATCTAAGATAGGAAAAATGCTTTGTTAAATATCTCTTGAGCCGTGCATCGTAATGCTAAAGTAATGTAAACGAAGATGTTTGATCTACTATTTAAGAGTTATTTACATACGAACTTTATTATGTACCTGCACATGCTTTCCTTCAATTAAATTAAATTAAATTAATTCAATTAAATAAATTGCTATTTTTATATTCGATTGTGTTTATACCTTTTAATATTTTAAGACAGAAATGCAGAGAATCATTAAAAAAGCGTAAGTATTCGATGGACCATTTTTTTTAAAGTTAAGCAAAATATTACGAAAATTGCCCCCCCCTGAACGAAATCCTGGATCCGCGCCTGATTTGTGTAGACTTTAGACTTGACGTAGCCCCACAAAAAATAGTCTAAAGGCGTCAAATCGCATGATCTTGGTGGCCAACTTACCGGTCCATTCCTTGAGATGAATTGTTCTCCGAAGTTTTCCCTCAAAATGGCCATAGAATCGCGAGCTGTGTGGCATGTAGCGCCATCTTGTTGAAACCACATGTCAACCAAGTTCAGTTCTTCCATTTTTGGCAACAAAAAGTTTGTTAGCATTGAACGATAGCGATCGCCATTCACCGTAACGTTGCGTCCAACAGCATCTTTGAAAAAATACGGTCCAATGATTCCACCAGCGTACAAACCACACCAAACAGTGCATTTTTCGGGATGCATGGGCAGTTCTTGAACGGCTTCTGGTTGCTCTTCACTCCAAATGCGGCAATTTTGCTTATTTACGTAGCCATTCAACCAGAAATGAGCCTCATCGCTGAACAAAATTTGTCGATAAAAAAGCGGATTTTCTGCCAACTTTTCTAGGGCCCATTCACTGAAAATTCGACGTTGTGGCAGATCGTTCGGCTTCAGTTCTTGCACGAGCTGTATTTTATACGGTTTTACACCAAGATCTTTGCGTAAAATCTTCCATGTGGTCGAATAACACAAACCCAATTGCTGCGAACGGCGACGAATCGACATTTCACGGTCTTCAGCAACACTCTCAGAAACAGACGCAATATTCTCTTCTGTACGCACTGTACGCATTCGTGTGGTTGGTTTAATGTCCAATAAAGTAAACTGAGTGCGAAACTTGGTCACAATCGCATTAATTGTTTGCTCACTTGGTCGATTATGTAGACCATAAATCGGACGTAAAGCGCGAAACACATTTCGAACCGAACACTGATTTTGGTAATAAAATTCAATGATTTGCAAGCGTTGCTCGTTAGTAAGTCTATTCATGATAAAATGTCAAAGCATACTGAGCATCTTTCTCTTTGACACCATGTCTGAAATCCCGCGTGATCTGTCAAATACTAATGCATGAAAATCCTAACCTCAAAAAAATCACCCGTTATATAGAGTTTGTATTATAAAAAACCTTCATATAAATATTCAATGCCAGGCCACGGGCAAAAAAAAAAATTCCAACATTAATGATTACAATCCTAATCTTTGTTGGATATACTTCACATTGGATTTTTGTCAAAAAATTCATGTAAGATGAACTGAACTTAACAAAAATTGCGTATTGACAAGGTCCTCACAAGTCAACTGATGAGTCCATGTGAGATCACCCGGACGAAACGCCAATTTTTGTGGACTAAAGGCCAAAAAAGCTAATTTGAATCAATATTATTTTTATAAAAAGAATATTTACCAGTTTTTTTGAACTATTAATAAGCCAGTGGAAAATACCAAACATCACACTTTTTGCTATCCTTATTCATAATTTTTAAACACACTACAAACTATGCAAATATTATTATTAAAAAAATGCCTTACCAATCAAAATGTTCACTTGAAAGAAAAAACCAAGAAAAACACTTAACTTTTTTAATTTTTAATTATCGCGCTCGCGTACGAAAAATAAAACTCAACCAACCGCTCTGAGAACAAGAAAACAATGACGAGCCATAGAGATGAGCGTGGTGGTTGTTGCTGGGGTTAAAGAATAAATCTGGATTTGGTTTATTTGCAACCTATAAGTTTAAAAAGAGCTCTTTAATAACTTAATGCAAACCTGGGGATAATAACTTTTTCTTTATCGACAAAGCTTAAGATTGGATCCAAATTAACTACAATTTATCCTAAATTTACAGTAAGTTGTAAATAACTTTATTTACCGAATAAATCGAAACAAACTAAGTATTCAATTGGTTTATTTGCATCCAATACATAACTTTCATGTTTAAAAATGATTATTAAACGACCTACTCAGAACTTTATATAAAATTGGTTACTTTTCAACCTACGAGTATATGAAACTTTTTATGCGGAAAAATAAGTTATTTAAAGTCTCACTGAAAACATGGGTTAAATTTCAACCAATATGTAACTCTAACGGTAAAAAAAAAAGTTATTTAAGGACTTACTGAAAACTTTGCATAAAATTGGTTTATTTTTAGCCACTATATAACTTTTCTCATAAGAAAAAAAAAGTTATATTATAACTTATTTTTACGAGTATGCAAAGGCTAGGAAAAAGTGATAAATGTACTCAAATTTAACCTGGATTTAAAAATAGTTATTTTCGAACCAGAAAAATGACAATTTGGTTTTGAAAGGGTTAAAAAATATCCAAATATTATCACCAGTTTAAAATTGGAATTTTTCAAACCAATATATGACCAAAAAGTTGTGCAAGGGAGAAAATTGTACCGAAATCAACGTTAGGATAGTTTTTGGTTTGTTTTTACCGTATAGCATACTAAAGTAATAAAGTATCTCATTTCTAGCCCCAGTATGACCAGAGTTATCTAAAGTTTTTTTGTAACCTCGGTTGCTTGGGTAAATATAATTTCCAATTATCGAAGTGACATTTGTACACTCTGAGGCATAACACTACCTATAGTGGTAACGTGATCTGTGAAGTTTTCTTGAGCGTTAATAGAATGGCGCAAAATTTTAAACAGCCTAGTGTCAAGGTTATAGTATGATACTAATTAACAAGTTGTTAACTTTAAATTAGTTTACTAACTCTTTCTTAATTTTAACAATGTTCTACCTAGTATCGTACTATAGCAATTTTCTTAATAGATTGCTTCTGAACACAACTAAAACAATTACAAAATGACAAAGAGTCATCATGAAGTTAGCACGATACTAAAAAAAAATTTTAATAACTATTTGATGATTTTAACTTTAATAAAAGGGTAAAGAATGTATGATGCTATATTCGATTAAAATTTGCAAAATCGTCGTTTTAACCTAGTTTTATATTAAAACAACTTTAACATAGTACTAATTCAACTAAAATTTTGTCCGAATATATATATTTTTTTATATACCTGTTTTGGTGTTGCCTTTTTGTATATCATGATTGGCAATTTCAGGGTTGATTTTATTGCAATATTCGTGGGCTAAGAATCTTCTGTTAGTATACCACCATACTCTAGTATACAAGCCATCTGCTTCCGAGTTTATTCTGCATAGATACAACTTATTGTTTTATTATTCTTTTCAAATCATGGTCTCGTAATCTATATTCGAAATGATGTTGCCCATACCAACTCCTACCACAATACGGTCCGTGCTCAAATTCCATCTTAATTATCGTGTGGTTTAAATTCTCGGTAAATAAGAACATTATTCATACTTGTTTTCTATATCGAAGTCCAAGCCTGGGCAGAAATTCGACTTCTCGTGAATTTGATACCCTGTCTGACTCCACAGATAGAATTGTCTCCCTATATCCTCTCAACGAAAACAGCATTACAGGCGAATTCAATGTATACAATTCTTTTCGACTTCTCTTTACTGGCCCAACAAAACTCGAAGAAATGTATGCTGCAATATTTGATGAGTTGAAACACCATACTCAGCTTGTCGGCGGCGATTCGGAAAACACTCTAGACTTGTTCCTTACCTCTGACTCTGATAAATTTGTATGCCTTGTATAGGTGTACCTATTATCGCCACACATCAGACAATTGTGTAATCTGCAAATTTCTTGTGCCAGCAAAATTCATCTCAAGAAAAAATTCCAAAGGAAACCGTTTGGCAATTCGAGAGTGACATAGATCCCAATACAAATATGGTCACAAATTTAATTCTCTCAATTAAGTGAATTTTTATCACGAATAAAGTTAAAAGCATCAAACCAAAAAAAAATTCATGGTTGAATTTGAGCTGTTAGGAAGCTACCATGGTTAGAGAAGTAAGCTTCTGTTGTTTTAACCCAACCCCACTGAGGAAACCGGAAAAAAAACTTAAAACAAGAAAGAAAGGTCTGGAACGGCCATATTGCTTAAACTAAATTTTCACATGACCAAGAGAGAATTTTTGGGCATTTAAAAAAAAAAAAACATTCAACATTTGAAATACCACCTCATCTTCGGTTCCAACGCTCATCATAAAAGACACCTAGGCTTCGCGCGAAAGTTAATCTTCTAGGGAATCAGTTTGCTAGAAATTCTAAACTCTAAGTGTCATGACTCCCCTAGTATTCGAGAGCCTTAAAATGTAATGGGACCAATCTTCTTTCGTGATTTTGCAAGAGTCTTGAAAGATCTTGACATACATAAATCCTCTGACCCAGATAGTTGCCTAAATAACAATTGTTTTAACAACAAAGAATGTTGAATAGAATATTGGACCTTTAATCAGTTTTGTACAGAAAACATTTTGTACACCAAGCTTGAAGAAAACCACAATCCATTGTTTGTAAAATGATGACTTGGAACTACTTTTAGGAGTATAATTCAATTATTTGCTAATACAAAAAAACTCTTGTAATAAAAACTCATTCCCTTCAAAAACTTTCATATACTTTTTATTTCTATTTTGGTTGCGAAATTCTTTTTCTTCTATTATCACTAACTAATTCGCAAATCCAGAGTTCAAAACCAGGTAATTTGCCTAAGAACATAGCATCCAAGAAATTAGCATTAGCAATAAAATTAAAAGAACTCATTACTAATACTCTAATTTATGCATAAAGTTATCAGTGTCAAAATGCAAATTTAACTGAGGCGTTTCCCCATCAATCGTATCAAAGTGATCTTGTCTTGTATATAAAAGCCTCAGAATCAACTTCTGGTTATCAGTGTTCGCTAGCACTTGAACTTGTATTAGAGTTTGCGAAGAAGAAACAAAGATGCAGATCTTCAAGATTTGTATTGTCCTTGTGCTTGCAGCAGTGGCTGTTATCGAAGCTGCAGGTAAGGACATACATGCATATTGAAAAATTATAAATAAAGTTTTAAAGTAAAATATTATTTTTATTTAAAGAAATCCGAGAAAATGCCAGATACAAGCTTTTTAAGAAAAAGCCATCAGCAGGAAAATTTGAAGATGTCCAGGGAACAGGAAGGATGTCCGAGGATTTAAAGAAAAAAATCATGATGTTGTTTAGTCAACAACAGTCTCAACCTAGCGCTTTTTTCATCATGCAAAACAATCCACCCACCACCGACTTTTCCGTCTCATATCCTTCCCTTAGTAGTACCGGAGTTGACCCCTTAATACCAGTGACCGATTCAGAAGATACTCCCGCTGATCCCCCGGTAGATCCCCCAGTAGATCCTCCAGTAGATCCACCAGCCGGCAGAAACACGAATCAACTAAAAAATAAATCGCCTTCGTCAGAATTGTTGGGAAATGTTGGTACCGTGGACGACTTGCAAGATGAAGATCAGATAATTTTCCAATTAGATGATGACAGCCTTCTCGATGACGATGAAGATGATTCCCTAGATGATGATGACGATGATTATTCCAATGATGATGGTGGTAACTATGATGACAACGCTGTTGAAAATGAATGGAAAAACGATGATGAAAACTCTGAAGTTGAACAGGATTCAGAGTTGCAAGTTACCCAGCATAAAGATTGCGACCAGCCTGAAGATTCTGCTTTAGGACGTGCATCAAGACGCCAAAACGAAATTGAACGTAATAAAGAATTGCAAGGTGCAAAAAATCGGAAACGTCAGAGAGAAATTAAACGTGCACGTGATTCTAGACGTAGCAATGACATAAGAAGGCGTAATCGCAGGAAACAGCAGCGAATTCGCCGTCGAAGACAGCAACAACAGATCCGTAATAGGCGCAGGCGTTTGCAAAAAAAACGTCGCCGACAACAAATGAGACGCCGTCGCCGCCGCAATCAAAATAAGGGAATCAGAGTTTTCAGAGTCCAAATTTAGAATTTCAGAAATAAAATGAAAATTTGAATACATAATAACTTGTCGAGTTTTGTTTTTGGTTTTGAACTCATACTGTCGCTATTCAAGAAAACTGGCATAACTCAAAAAACTCGATTTTTTAGTTAATGATGCCAATCGGCTACAAAAAAAATCTCTATAATTTCTGTAAAGTCGGCATAACTCTAACCCTTCAGAATCCCGAGAAACGGAGAGTGTTCCAACTCTCCAATGGAGAATGGGGAACAGAGACATAACTCCATATAGGTCAGACGCTCGAAGTGCAGGGTCATTGTTTTTTTTGGTAAAAAGTGGCATTATTTGTGTTGTGTCCAAGCAATTTTGGAAAAGCTTATAGAAAAGGGAGCTACATATTTGTAATTGGACCATTTTTGTTAATAAGGTAAGCTCTGTTTTATAAAAAATTTCATGTATTAAAACAAAATGTGCCACTTTTCTTGATGAATATTAAAAAACGCGTTTTTGCAGTGACACTTACGAGTATATAACTTATGCCGTTTTTCTTTAAAATATTTTATTTTGATCAATCAAAAAATAATTTTGCTTAAGTTTGTGTTTTAAATTATGCCATTTTTGAAAAGAGTTATCTGCTTATAGTTTTTAGTTTCTTATTTAAATAACGAATTTAAACTAAATATGTCATTATTCTTCAATTTTTATGATTCATTTTTTTTGTTAACGTGGTAGAAATAATGATTCAATTTTATCCTTTACTAGTAATTTTCTAACAGATAAAATAAATCAGCCATGTTACAGCGCACACAGCTGTTGCTAAAATTGACTAGAGCCAAGAATAACGCAAATAATAAAGATAAAGGAACACGCACTGCAACCGAAAATTGGTTTACAGTGTTATTCATTAGAACGGAAGAAACGAATCCACTGTGTCCCCAATATGTCTTACTATTTTTATGTTTCGTTGCACTTGAAAAATATTGGCGCAAATTTTAATTGAATTAGTACGATGGTAAAGCTGTTTTAGTACGATACTAGGTTAATACAACGAATTTGCAAATTTTAATCGGATATAGCATCATACTTTCTCTACCCTTTTATTAAAGTTAAAATCATCGAACACCTACTTTATTTTTTTAGTATCGTGCTAGCTAGAGTCATATGAACTCTTTGATATTTGCAAACATCAAAAAAAGTTCGTTGTCTTGCTTTTTTACACGAAATGTCATTGTTGTAGGTGTGTTCAGAAGCAATTTATTAAGAAAATTCTTTTAGTACGATACTAGTTAGAAAATGTTTAAAATTAAGAATGAGTTAGTAAACTACTATAAAGTTAGCAAATTGTTAAGTAAGTTTAAAATTTTGCGCCATTGTTTTTAAGGAATAAGGAACTTTTACGACGTTGATATCCGATGACATTACTGATGTTATGGATTCAACATAGCCCACTTCAAGTACCAAAACGGATACCATTGCTACTGAAAATGCACCTGTTGCATCCACTTCTCAAACTGAAGAGTTTGAGCTCAAAAGATCCTCTAACGAATCTGGAGACTTTTCAGTCGACGACTCTGATGCTGATCCGGACTACAATGACCAGGAACTCTTAGGTACAAGCATCTCATCGTTCGATAATCTTGAGGAAACTCAAGCAGATCCAGCCCCAGATTTAGACGTGTCCTCACCAAAGAAACCTAAGTGCAAGCGGAAAGCTACTCCAAGCCAATGGAAGAAAAACATGGCAAAAGAACTGATGAACTCTGGTAAGTCTTACAAATCGTTATCAAAATCGCAGAGAAATATTCAAGAAAAACAATTTGGTCCAGCTTGTGGCGAAAAATGTAGGCTACAGTGTTCAAAAAAGTTTACAAAGGAAAACAGAAGAGAGATTTTTTTTAACTATTGGGGATTGGCAGACCTTCAAAGGCAAATAGAATTCCTCGCTTGCAGTATGGAACCAATAACTTCTAAATATTTACATGCACATAAGAGAAGGACCGAAACGAGCTCCACGAAATAAAAAAAATTGTTTCTTTCTTCAATTGACGGATACAAAAACTCGGGTTTGCAAACTGTTCTTTCAGTGACTACGCGTTCAATTCGTACAGTATAAGGAGCTTCAAATCTCATAAGGGGCCTGATGCCACTTGAAAAACGTAGTAAACAAGGAAAACATTCACAAGTAGATCCAGCAATTAAGAAAAGTGTGCGCCATCATAATTCTAGTATCCCACAAATTGAAAGCCACTACTGTCGTCAGAACTCTATACTCGTGAATACATTGATGGTTCAAAAAGCATTGCCTATTTACATCACGACTTTGTTTCTAATTGCAAAAATAAAATGAATATTTCTAAGCCACTAAAACTTAAAGAACTCTCGAAAAGGAGTTAAAGAATTTTTGTTTTTTAATTACCATTAACCACTAAGAAATAAATGTGATTTATTGTTAAAATAATAATATTTTGTAAACAAAATTTAAAAAATGAAGGATGTGGATATTAATTTGTCTAAGTTTTTAAAACAAATGTTGCTATATCTAATTCTTTAAGGTCTCTCAAATAAAAATTAATGAGAATATTATTTTTTTTAAATGATTACAAAACAAGTATATGAGAGTTGTTTTCGAATAAAAAAGAGTAGTGAGTCTCTTCAATCTACGTACTTCTTCTTCTTCCTTTGTTTCGGCGCTGTTATGATCTCGATGTCGAGGGGATCATAACTCTCCCACGTATCTGCTTCACACTAGTGATCCGCCTGTGGGGTTCGCCGGGTTGACCTCAGAAATCGGCGGCAAGCCTCCCGGTTTTGTATTGTTCCATTTCTGAGGCCAACTGAATGCTGGTGTTTTTGCATTTGTTTGTACCAGGAGTGTTTAGGCCTACCTTTCTTTTTATTCCGAATTGGAACGTTGTATGATATTGCCTTTTTGACGGGGTTCTCAGGATCTCTCCTTTGAACATGGCAATGCCAACTAAGTCGGTCGTGTTCAATTTTTTGGGAAATGGTATTCTTAACATGAAGGCTTCCTCGGATCTTCGTACTTCTAATCTAATCTAATCTTCAATCTACGTACTATAATGAAGAAGTTTCAATAAATTGAATTTATTTATTAAAAACAATCTATAGTCATTATTTTTTTTAACAATGTCATTACGAACTAACTCAGGAATAAAAAAAAGGTTGTCTGAATATCATAAATTGTTTGTGGAAAAGTGACCCTATTTGAAAGAGTCTGACAAATCAATCGATTTTCCACCTTAATAGTAACTTTTTTTTATTTTTGATTTTTGTTTACATCAAATAAAATATTGAATCAAATTAATCTTATGAATATTTATAAAAGAAATAATTTTAAATTATTAAAAAAATTCTTTTTGTGTGAAATTGGCTTAGTAAAAAACTTTAAATCAGTTTTCTGAAGATTTAAGTTTTTTGAGTTATGCCAGTTTTCTTTAATAGCTACGATATGTATTTCTTTTTGAACATAAATTTAATATGTACAAACAGACTTAAGTTTCTATTTTATTGTTCCTTTAAGGTTAAAGCTATCGACTGAGTCTTTTGCGAGGTGGGAAACCACTGAATGGGTGTGAACATGGCAATGTTAAGTTCTGCTTAATGGCGATCGATGGATGAATTCAATTGAATCAACAGTGTCCTAAATAGTCTGAAAGATAATGACAATGAACATGCTAATCCGACATATTTAGAGCTGAGATCACCAATGATTGTCAGTATGTCAGAACTAGACTTAGTGCTAACAAGAAACAGATGGTGGCGGATGAACCCTGCATGATCCAATGGCAACTCTCATATCTCCGCACTAGGTGCAATCGAATTATCTGGCTTGCTATCCTAAGCGGTATAAGGGGCTCATAACCATGAGCGAAGGAAAGCATCTCCGAAACAAAAACATACTTCCATGTAATAGACTTAGCTTTAGGTTTTCTAAAGATCCACAAATCAGCCTTTAGTCCTTCAGGCAATCAGCAAAATCGTCCTTTTGCTAATATATGCAAGGCAAGTCTCCAACTTCTAAGACCTTCGTACATTTCGAGGGTTAAAAGCTGATCATTTTCTTGCGGCGAAATTCAGAGCTTGACTGCTTATTGAAAAGTAATTGCGAACCATCCAAAAAACGAAATATGACATTTGAGTCTTCAGACAGCACTTGGACGTGAGGTTCACGACGTCATAATCTCTGATTTAACCAATACCAACGACATCATCAGTTTAAGCCCAAATCACTGTTGGCATCCAGCGACTTTGGAAAAGATGATGAATGCGTACACCAAAAAGAACCAGAACATTCTGCGTAAAAAGACCATTAAGCAGGCTTTTCGAAACAACAAAGATTTCAATAGTCAAATGGCAAATTCTAGGTCCCGCACTTTCATTCAGATAAATTTTTCACAGCATGCAGTTATAGTTGAATCTCCATTGAAATTCGATGAGAGTTAACCCATCACTCAAAAACCAGCCATAACACATTGAATGTTTGTAAATAAAATGAACTAGACGACTGGGTCACACAAATTTGCTATTATGTTCAAGAGACCTGAAACTTTAAAAAGGGAAGAAAAAATATTCGAAAGCTCGGAATTCGATTTTTAAATTAAATAAAATAAAATTAAATAGTTAGAAATAAAAAAGAATGTCAAAAAATTTAAACGGTTTTTTAAAAAAAGAAATAACTTTTTATACAGGTAATTACGTACCCTAAAAGTGCTTTATTTATTTAATTTATTGGTATGCCAATCTTAAGTTTGTTTTCTTAACTGTACAAATATAAATAAGGTTTCGAGAATATCATTGTACCTTTTTTAAAACATCGAATTTTCAAAAAAAAAAAATATAAAATCCAAAAACTATTTGTTTTTAAGTTCCGAAATGGAATAGAAATTAAACATCTTAGAAATTCTTGCATACCCAATTTTATTTAAATCGGTTAAGTTGATAATGAGAAAGTCAAGAATCAAAAAGCGACTCTGTGATACTCTTAGGTACTGTCAGCAATGTTTTAGTTTCCAAATTTTTTTTATTAAATTATAGATCGTACAAATTAAGCGAAACATTAAAAATTTTATCAAAACTATGGGTGTCGTTCTCGAGAAAAATATCATTTCTAAGACCATATTTTTAAATGTTTGTATATGGTGGATAAAGTTATTTTTACTCGTAGATTACATCTTTTGTTTATTGTATTTTTATGTTTATGGGTTTCATATGGTTTTCGAAATATTGAGTTTTGGAAACACAATTGATCTTTTTTTAAATTAAAACAAAAATAGGTTCAATGAGATGAACCATTAATTTCCACTTTTTGGAAACACTTTTTCGACCAGAAAAATATATAAAATGCACCATTGGATTCCACGAACTTGTTCTTATTTTTAGTAGACTGATAATTTTTTAAATGAGTGATATTATTGAAAAGTGTTCAGAAGCACATAATAGGTTTTTAAAAGCATAATTCAATTTTTTGAAGTACTTGATGTTAAAAACAGACTTATTTTAGAGATATAGAATTTAAAAAAATTTCAATTAAAAACAAATTTCATTAAAATTATATGTAGGAGCCGTTTTCGAGGAATATATGATTTTCGAAAAACATTTGCTAACGTTTTTGAAATGTTTGACAGCTGCGAGCGTTTAGGAAAGTTGGAGAGGATTTAAAACGAGATATTGATGATCATTGATTTTGAATGTTTGAACATTATGCTACGGAAAAATTTACCGCAACAAAAATAACTCTTTCAATTGTCGTAGTTCCTGCCTATGGTCCTGTGTCGTAGCTTAGAGAAACAATTGTAAAAAAAAATGCAAACCATCACACTCTGAGGTAAAATTAGGAACGACAGAACAAATAAAACAAAACAATTATAGTGGAAAAATGTTAGAAAAACCCACTTTTATTAAACCTTTTCATTGTCCTGCATACGCTGCTCGGTCCTGCTCACGCTGCTTGCTAGCCTGCTGAAAGACAATTGAATCTCGTAAATACAATTTTCAAAAAAACTCTCTTTCTTTTCGTTAAGTTTTACAAAAGAATTTCGTTAAGTTTTTAAAAAGAATAGGAAATTACTGCCAACTTCTTCTTTCTTACTTAAAATACTTATAATTGCTTTTATACCCATTTTACATTGATTTTCCACTATATCTTTTACTTGCGATATAGGTATTATAGGGCAAGTTCTGCATTTGGAAAAAAAATCGAACCCGAGATTTTGATTAAAGTTGACATTGCGATGATAGCCAAGACGAATAAATTGGGTCCGGAAATTCTGTCTGTACGTCTGTATGTCTGCACCTCGATCTACAGCCTAAACCAATGGAGCTATTTTCTTCAAACTCCTGGAGGGGAAACTGACAATTTTTTTTTAGCTCCAAAACTAACAGTACCCCCCATACACCCGTAATGCAAAATCTTATTTACCTTGACAACGGCTCTAACGATTTTGATAAGAAAAAATTAGGTGTGCTATCATAGACATGCACTACATTTTGGTAAAATAAATTTTTGGGAAAAATGTTATTAACGGTACCTGTCATAGAACCTTTTTTTTATTTTCAGCTTTAACGATTGTAATCAAAATTTTTTAAAAGAAGCCCCCTTAAATTTAAAATAATATTGTAGGTATACAAAAATATTCAAAAAAATATTTTTGGGTTTTTTGAAAAATAAAATCTAATTTTTTTTTAAATCAATATCTTCAAAACGTGTGAGTGATTATTTTTGAAATTATTTCCTAAAACATTTATTACGAAATTGGCATCCAAAAATTAACTTAATAATAAAACAATTTTTAAACTTTTTTTCCCCATAAGTTCAGAAATCAGACGGCAATTTTATGCATTTGAACTTTTTTATCTCATTAAATCTATGTTTTATATTTATTTATACATAATTTTCGAATTCATTACTATTACATAAGAGGAACTACGTGCAATCCATTTGTGCACTTAATTGGAGGGGAAAAATGTCCGCCATAAGAAATAAAGTTTCTTTTTAACCTTCTTAAACTTTCATTTCAATTAGAATGGTTTAGAATAGGTAGCTGAATATACTAATTGAATAGCCTGGAAGTTATGCCACAGGCAGGCGAATGCGATGGTGTTGACTGTGCATAAAGCTCGGGTTTAAAATGCTAGTACAAGAAAGCTGATCGGTTTGAACTGCGTTCGCTTACTCTCTCCAATGTGCTCAGTGTTGCTGATTAATAACGCAACCGAGATCCACGCCATTGATTGGCGGAAAGGACTGGGGTTTGAAAAAGAGAAGAGGATTTCCAGGCAAGGTGAAAGCCTGGAAGGACACTTCTTTACCATGCTTAAGACGAACGCGAAGTTAAAAAAAATATACAAATTTGAAATGAAAGCGAAAACATTATTCAAAAGTTTTAAAACGAGGATATAAAATCAGGAGAAATTTTGTGATTTCGAAAAAACAAGAGACGAAAATTAAAGAGATAGTGGAAAATTGGAGGACTTAACAGCAGGAAAAGTTGCTGGCTTAGAACGTAGAAATTGGCAGTTGAATAAGATAAGTAGAGTTATATTCTTGTGATTATAAAATAGAACAAGAGCCTCTTGTTTTATTTAAAAACATTTTCGACTCTTAGGTTTGTAATATTCTCACAAAAACAAAATTACTGGTGCCCCTTTTAACTGTCAGGTACTATGCCCCTGCGGCAATAAATCAGATAAAATCAACATACTTGTATCAATTGATCGATAAAAAACATCCATCGCATAATAAAATTAATTGTTGAACCCGACCCCTTAATCTGAGCTAGTCATAGTAGTTGCGTTTTGAGTGATATCTTCCACTTCGAATTCGAACTTGCCCTCATCGTTTTCGGTTTCTGTCATTTGACTTTCGCTTACTTTCATAAATTCCTAAGTCCTGGTTTTTTTTCGGTTTTGCCGGTCGAAATTTGTATTCTTCCTTTAAAGTAATTAATATTAATAATTAAAGTGCAACAATCACGATGTAAATTTTCACATTCGTGAAGTCCGGTTAAAGAAAGGATTTCTGAATTCAATAGTAAGTCCAAAGTTGGATGCAGGAGTAAACTGCTGGGCATACCTTGAAGCGCTCGTATTACACTTGTATAGGCTGTAACTGACTATTTCACTAGAACATTGTATATAAAAATATTGGTAATGTAATGAGAGATAAGAAATGACCTCCTGCTCGAGAGATTCAAATGTTTCTCTATCACTTATCACTTTTAAAGCTCTTTTTTTTCGATTATATCCAAGTGACTTTGTTGATGTTCTTGTAGCTTTGCTTATTTTTGTCAATATTTTGTGGGCTACAAATCTTAGATTTAATCTCATAGAAAACTCCAATTACAAAATATTTAGCTTTTAATCAATTTTAAATCTGAAACTTAAAAGCATACCCTATCTCTTTCGAGCTGCCATCGAGAAAATTTGCAGACATGGGTATTTATATTTCATTAAAATTTGAACTCGAATTTCGAAATTTTTAAACTTTTGGCAATCAATGACATCTGAGATTGGGTTTTAGTGACAAAAAAGTTTATATAAATCTTATTTTTTGAGTCGACAGCTTTCCTACGATATCCAGTAAGTCAGCTTCTTTGAGTTGCCAGATAAGTTTGGCTTTATGCAGGTTCCACTGTTAAATTGAAATCTCATGTTGCACCAATTGTTTTCCGATGATCAAGGTAACATTTTTCTGTTTATAGAAACTATTTAGCAGGAATGAAATCTTAAATTTTTGAATTTTTCAACTGCTCTGCTCCTTCTGATTCACATGTTTTTTGTGTTTTAATTTACTTTATTGAACTTCAATTTGCAATATTCGCCATGTACAGAGTTTTAATAAAAACGCTTATATAGAAAGTATATTTTTTATTTAATTATTATTCATCAGTATATAATAGTTAATAGTCTTTTGAATATAATTAATATTCTTAAGGTAAAGCTATAGCTTTTGTCATATAACAGTTCATCATGTATCCACACTTTCTTTGGTGAAGCACAGAATCTGTTATTAAGACTTTAACATTAAGTTTGATGTGGTTACCCCTCAAAAGAATTTCAGCCATTATTTAATACCACAGCTTACCGAAAACAGACACAAAATAAACCTCAGAAAAGGCCAAAAATTCTTATAGCTCATTCACCATTCTATATAAAGCATTCTACTATCATCGCACTTGTATCGTCAATTTAGCATCACAATTGACCCATATCGTCATATCATACATGGTCTCCCCCGGGCAATGTAAGACTAAGTCAATTTTACCAATCATCCAAAACGTCAATATACCCACAGCACTTTACTTATGCGAGATGAATAATTCTCAATCGTAATCTCATTAGAAGAAGCGTAAGCTATTCACCCATGTTTATCTAATATGGCCCCAAGCTACGACAGTGTGTTTTTATTTTTTGTCCAATAACGAAAACTTCATTTAATTTTGAAGGAGGCACGAATTGAGCAAGTTTTGGGACTAAAGAGCAAATAAGTTACGGTAATTGACTTTGGTTCTTATTGCTTGGTCTTGTAGAAGATGAGACTTGAGAATTCCGTATAAAAAGGGGCCTGCCAACTCGTATCAACATTAATTGCTCAAAGAACATTACCAGTAACATTATGAAGTTGTACATTGTGTTGGCTTTGACATTGATGGCTTTGGGGTCCCTGGCTGAGAAAACCAAAGGTAAAACATAAAATAGTTGATCTTAGGATTTATCGACTAATATAACTAATGATTACGTTTACAGGACGAACATCTTTAATTTTACCCTCGAAGTCGAAGCTCAGGCAGATAGATATCGAAAAATTGCTGCAAAACCAAAATGGGTATGAACACGATCGCGCTGAAGATGAAAACATTGAATCGGAACCCATGAATGATCGGCCTTCAGCTGCAGCCATAAAATCGGATTCATCAAGTGGCAGGATGTTCTTCAAGAAATTCTTCCTTTTAGGCAAGCAAACGCCAACACCACAATTTATCATCATTACCCAGCCATCAACGTCAGAACCTACCTACACTGATCCCTCTTCGTTTCAAGTTGATTTCACGGGTACTGCAAGCACAAGTCCCGTTGACAGCAGGGCAGGAGATTTTACCGACGACGATGATTTTTATGAAGATGAGATGGCAAATGAAAAACTCAACGCCAAATTGGACCACCACACAACTTACAAACTTGTCAAGGGCA
Source organism: Philhelius festivus (assembly GCA_963931855.1). Classification (NCBI taxonomy): domain Eukaryota; kingdom Metazoa; phylum Arthropoda; class Insecta; order Diptera; family Syrphidae; genus Philhelius; species Philhelius festivus. The sequence continues at coordinate 1,809,255 of OZ007556.1, read as the reverse complement.
AGAGTAACCAGCAAGGACTCAGATTTGTGGTGCCCTCAAAAAATATGCGCAATTCCCAAAACAAACGGAACTCTGTCGTCGTGAATCCCTCAGCCGCGTACAATAGTGGTCCCAGTAAAGTAAAAAAGTACCTTATAAGCAACAATAATGGTAATGTTAAGAGGAAACGGACTCCAGTACGTCGATTTGTGGTTTCACAGAATTAAGCTTTAGATTATTGAAACAAGCAATGAGCCGGTTGAGGACTCAAGTTGATTTGATTGATTAAAACAACATTTGTTTAATGATTTCTTGTCTTTTTCTTTTTTTTTTTCCTTTTTTTCGCTGTCAAATTTGTCCTCGGGTGCAATATCGGCGTAGATAAGTGCAATTTTCCTAAATGTTGAGGAATCACGTTTAAAGTTTTATTGTTTATCAAAATCAGCTTTTGTGTCAAACAAAAAAGTGGGCTCTTTTAGGTAATAGCAAAGATACAATCATGTCTACAAATCCTTATAGATTTTCTCTAGGGTTCAAATCAGGCTGGCCTTTCGGCTTCGTTATTTTAGAATGGAAACCATTCTTTGACAAGTATGGAAGTATGCTTCTTGTCGTTATTTTGCTGGAATGTTCATTTCAGGGAAACCCCCTTGTCAGCATGAGTAAGCATAATATTCTTCAAGACATCCTTCTGCATGAACCGATCGATAGTGCCTTCTACTTTTTGAATTGGACCCTGTCGCTGACCATAACAATCCCTCCCTCATATTGAGCAGTATATTTTCTACAGCGACGATAAATTGCTTCGTTGATTTGGACGGCGGATCCGTCGCAGCCATCCGAACCTTTCAAACTGAATTTGGATTTATCAAAGAATAGCATTGTCTTACACTTTGACACTCTCCAATTGATGTGATCTTGGAAAAATTTTTAACCTTGCCTTTCTGCTCTTGGACGAAATAAGAGAATTGTTTAAGCCTTTAAAAGAAGACAAGGCGTCATCGACAGTCATTTATTTTTTTCGTGCACTTCTAGGTTTAATTCATTCCATTCCATTGAATTCCCTAGAGGTCATGAATAATTTTTTTACTGTTCTTATAATCGATAAATCTTGTGTCACTGGTTTATGAAGGCAATTTTTTTTGTTGATAAATCTGCTTGACAAGTTCCACTTCTATATTCGTTTAATAATTCTAGTTTAATCCCAGTAAGATAATTTTTTTCGTACTTGAAAATAAAAAAGCTTCTGGGTCGACCAAATAAATGCTCGCGTGCCTAAAGAGCTACCCAGAAAAGCAGCAATTGAACTTCAGCACCTTATGAATGCGGCGTTAAGGCTTTCATACGTTCCACGCCAATGGAAAGTCGCAGAATTTTGAATGGTTTCAAAACCGGGAAAGTCTCCGAACGAAAAGAAATCTTATAGACCGATTTCCCTCTTGCCACTGATCTCCAAGGTATTTGAGAAAATCTTTTTAAAGCGACTGCTTTCTATTATCGAAGAAAAGCGGCTTATTCCTGACCATCAATTTGGTTTCTGAAAAAGCCACTCAACAATTGATCAGGTGTCCGAATAACCAATGAAATTGAGAAATTCAAGTTCAAGCGCATTTCTAGACGTCTCTCAAGCCTTCGACAAGGTCTGGCACGATGGCCTTAAGTTTAAACTACGACGGGTCTTTTCGGATTAAATATATTACATCCTTGAGTCCTACCTCGAAAAAAGGCTATTTCAAGTTAAGCAAGGGAAGGAATATTCGGATTTTAAGCAAATTAATGCTGGTGTTCCCCAGGGAAGTGTTCTCGGTCCGATTCTGTTCGTACTATACACTAGCGATATTTCTCAATAAGAAGATACCATAATAGGTACTTTTGCAGACGATACGGCTATACTTGCAATAACCGATTCAGTTGAATCTGCAACCGAGAAGCTCCAACGAGCTCTAGATAAAATTTCGGTATGGACTAAGAAATAGCGATATCAAAGCCGAGTATGATAGCATCTATATACATAGGAACAAACTTTCTTGGCATCCCTGAAAAACTTTTCCGTCTGTGCAGGGTGACAATGGAGAACGCACTCTGCTCAATCTAGGTCGAAAAAGATCTCATTTGATTTCAAAAAAGGTCTTAGGCAAGGCGATGCTCTGTCATGCGACTTTCTCAACATCGTTCTTGAATGAATAGTGCAAAACTCACAAGAGGCACAATCTTTTAAATTCCGTCCAATTACTGTGTTACGCCGAAGACATTGATATTATTAAAGGAACAAAGCCTGATGTCAGTGAGGCATTTGTGAACATTGAGACGGAAGCGAAGAAGATGGGTTTAGCAGTAAATGAGGGCCAGACCAAATATATGCTGTCATCAAGAAAGGACACACAACACCGACGTCTTAGACACAACGTCACCATAGACAGGTATAATTTTAAGTTAGGTAAGGATTACCTAGGCATCGCTATTAATTCAGACAATAACACCAGTGCTGAAATCAAACGGAAAATATCTGTTGTCAATCACTGCTTCTTTGGGCTAAGAAGGCAATAGAGTAGCAAAGTCTTGTCTGAAGCAACCAATATATTCCTCTATAAAGTCCTTGTCTATGATGCAGAGACATGGACTCTGTCATAAGTGGATGAGAACGCTTTAGGATGTTTCGAGAGGATGTTTCGTGTGATCTTTGGTCCCGTCTGCATAGATAATTAAACATTTATAAAACAGTAACTAGAAAGTATTATGTATCAAATCTTAATTTTATTAACTTATATTATGTTTTTTTATTTTTTTTTTAACTCTATTCATTTAATCTTAGTAATGTTAAAAGAAAGCTCTAATTTTAACTTAACATAAGAGTCCAATTTTAAGGTACTATAAAAGACTAAGTCTTATTTGTACGCCCGCTATAAAATAAATAAATTGAATTGAAAAATTGAATTGAGTGGAGGAGAAATTGACCAAGTCAAACGAATCAAAGTCCAACGACTGAGATGGCTAAGTCATGTAGAGCGAATGGACTCAAATGCTCTGGTCCGGAAAGTGTTCGAATGGAACCCCGATGGTCGGCGCAGTAGAGGAAGACCGCGACTAAAGGTGGTTCACACAAGTGAACCAAATTTAACTATGAACTGTTTCGGGTTGTATAGAATAATTAAGAATATTCTTACTTGTTAAAAAAAAATTAAATATTTTAGATTTCTGGGTCAAATCGTAGGCATTTTCTATAGAGAATATACATAGCTACTTTTTTCTGGCCTACAGTATATATATCGCGAGAAAATAACTTTCCTTGGATGAACAATATTAAAAACTAAACATTGATGTTTATGTGTTCGTGCTAAAATTCAAATTTCCATGCAGAACTATTTAATAATTCTGATTCTCTTACACATGAGAGCCAGTTCTTTCGGCCGAATCAATTATTTTTTTGCTTTTGATTTTGATTTCACAACCTTGTTTGAAGTCCTACTTCTACTTTCGCCTTTTATTCTTAATTCTAAGGGAGTTGTGCTTGCTTTAATAACAATTGGTGGATGAGTTGCCTATTGAAATGTGGTTAAGGTATGTATAAGGTTTCTACGAACTTAGGAACAATTTGTAGATTTCTTCAATTATCTAATCAAAAATTATCATGTAAGAAAAAATATTATTTTAAAAGATCAATAAAAGCATTTTAAAAATTTAAATTTTTTTCAAAATTTAAATATATTATTTAAGGCAAAAAAGTAATGGATACAATCAGAATTTCGTAAGAATTATACAATGAGTGAAATTATGAACAATACGCATTTATCTGCCTACGAAAATTACATTTAAAAAAAGAGGGTATAACCAATTTCGGGCAATCGTCTCTAGTTTCATTGAATGCTAATACATAGTCATCCAAGAGCCACTTTTATATCTGTCAATTAGTAGTAGCTTTTTAGGATGAAAAGCAATAAACGAACCACAGCCTATCACCAACTTTTTCGCTGGTTTCTTTAAAAAATCATTTATCGACGACTCCTTTATACCTGATTATTTTTATTATTTCAATTATTTACCGAATTTCTCCCTCGGACCATTTCTACCTCATACCATTGACTAATTACTCATCGAAAATAAGCTGAATCAAATCAATGATGAGTATATTCCCGGCCTATATGGTATCCCCGCCATATTTCTCAAAAAATGCTCTTCAACACTCTCTCTTCCCCTTTCAAAAACCTTCGGTTTTCTCTATCTCAAGGAGTATTCCCTCAGTTATGGAAGACTTTTTTATAACCCCAACCCCAATACATAAAAAGAACCCAAAGTGTGATATTACAAACTATCGTCCAATCGCTAAACTTTCACATATTTCCAAAATCTTTGAAAGCATTTTGTATGATATTTTAAGTTTTCGTTGTAAGTCTCTCATTTCCCCTAGACAACATGGCTTTGTAAAGGGTAGGTCCACGACGACTAACCTTGTTGAATTCGCATCCTTTAGCCTCTCAGCCTTAGAAAACGGAAAGGAAGTCGATGTTGTCTTAACCGATTTCTGTAAGGCCTTTGACAAAATCTCACATGAGCTTATTCTATTCAAACTATCAACCCTTGGCCTTGAACCTATCTTCTTAAGATGGATTTCTTCTTACCTAAACACCGTTTACTACAAAGTTAGATTCAGATCTTCCTTCTCTGATGATTTCTTAGCTACCTCCAGGGTTCCACAAGGCAGCCACTTAGAACTTCTCATCTTTATTCTTACTATTAACGATATTGAAATGGTCATTAAACATTGTCATATCTCACTCTACAACGACGATACACCGACCATTTCTTCCACACATGATGCCACTCTCCTACAACTTGATCTCAACAATTTTTCTGTTTGGTGCCTGAAAAATTGCTTAGAACTAAATATTTCCAAATATCAATCAATAACTTTTTCACGAAAACGCATCCGATCCACTCCCCGTCGATACCTTCTACATTATCAGCCCATATCCACCTCTGAATCAATTCGAGACCTTGGTGTTTTATGTGATAGAGAACTTATCCTTCTCATACCTATTGGAGAGATTATACTCAAAGCAAATTCTACACTAGGCTTTGTGAAACGTTGGTCCAAAGAATTCTCTGAATTCTCTGTCAGTATGGTCCCCTTATCAACAAACTCATATATCCAGAATCGAGAGCATTTAACGTCGTTTCATACGATTCGCACTTCGTGGTCTGTCCTAGAATAACCCTCTTATTTTACCCCCGTATCAGGACCGACTTCTGTTAATCAACTTGAATACGCTGGAGGAACGAAGAGCAATAAGCGACATTCCCTTCATTCATCGATTACTTTCAGGGTCTGTTGACTGCACAACTCCTACAATTCCATCTCTTTCAACACTAATTCCCGTAATATGAGAAATACTCGTCTCTTCTATCTGCATCCCACCGTACCTCTTACGGCTCCAACGAACCTATTACTCGCATGCTTCTGAGGATTAATTGTAACATTAACTGCTTCGACTTTAACCTCAGTTCATCCTGCCTGAAACTCCGTCTTAATCATCCTTCCAGTTCCCAACCTTAGATTTAAGAGCTGCACTTAAGTTCTATTAAGAATTAGCTTGTATTAAGCCAAATAAATGGGGGTATTGCCCCCACCAAAATTAAATTAAATAAAAATACACTTTTTGCTCTTTCTTATTATGTAATATTTTATTCACTCATCGTAATCCGTATAATCGTAACCAATACCGAGGTTCCTTAAAAATTGCAAATTTCTACACCGATTCATTATAATATCTCTCGATAAAAAATAATCATTTTTGTTAGCTAGAAAATCAACATCCATATTTTCAAAGCTCGGCGAAGATGTTCTCCTAAGGGTGTCGTCAGCAGCTGACCGCAACTTCACGACTTTATTCAAATTTCTTACAATCCTATTCCAATAACGCAGTGGTACTTTTAGCTGACGATTAATGTATCGACGAAGTCTTTTCCATTCAAGGTTACTAATGACTTTCGGGTCATTTTCTTCACTTTCTCGCAGAACATGCGATGATTCGTCGTATTGGACTTCTGAAATAGGCTCCTCAACTAGCAGTATATGATAATTTGGCAGAGCACTAGGAGAAATGCTTGGTTGAGCATATCGTTTGACCTCATCCTCTTCAATAACTCCAAACCGCAAAACTCCAGCTGTTTAGAAATATTTTGTTAAAATCAATACTTGCAGTGAATTGAGGAAATCTTGTGTACCTTTTGCGACTGATGCAGAAAGCAATATGGAAATTAGAAATTTAACAGCCAAAACCATATTGTTACACAGCTTGAGTTGATATTCGCAGCACAATGAACCCTATCCAGAGTAAACGGTTGATTGAAATTATGAGACTTGAATCAGGTCTTCTTATATGAACCACATCAATGGCCCTCCGGGCCAATAATATTCACACAGCATTCAACCCATCTGGCTGTCATGTAACGAGAATCGCCCATTCACTTCTCTCAACACCTTATTCTCGTTGGTTGGTGTGCATTGTTTAGCCCATTCCCAATCCAAACCTCAGGAAATGGGCACAACGTTCTTTGAAGTGCCGAGCAATAAGTGCCTCCGGCTACAAACTCAGAACACTTGGACATCAGGATGGAAGTCTTTGCATAGTAAGTTCCATTACTTGCGTCTTCATTGTGCTTTCAACTTGGTGGCTTCTGAGTATCAAAAAGAAATATAGTAAGGCCGTATCTTTCTGGTTTCTCTTTTGAAAGTCAGCAGCACTCGTATTTGGGACATCCCTGAGCAAGAACCTATAAAAGTAAAAGCACCAGCTACGAGTACATAACATTCATTCGTTAGACTGGGGGTTGTTACGCCCTTAATTGACAGATTTACGTGTCTCTTGTAGTTAAGCACTCCTCTACAATGCTGTGCACTGGATTTCTGTACCCAAAATCATAATAATAATAATAATAATAATAATCATTATGAGTTCCGGCCTCGTCTTTTGCTCTGCGCATCCTTGTACGTCTCAAGAAGGATATAACTTTATTCCACCATTTCATTCGAAGTATGGCGTGAGGGTGTAGTTCCGGTGGTCTTATTCCTCCTAATGGATGCCGCCGTGCCGTGTCGTGTAGGTCGGTTCTTTTTTTTTTTTCTTTGTTGTACTCAAGTTTTGCTACTAAATTCCGGAAGTTTGCGCCAGGCTTGCAGATATCATATTATTCGCAGAGATTCTTACAACGAGTGTGACTGTCAATCCAATTATATTGAATAATTGAAACGTTGCAACTACTGTGCGAAATACCTTGCCATGAAACGTGCAATTTGCACCGAATTCAAAATAAAGGAAACAGGAAGGTATTCTATATACCTGCCTACCTCCGTGCTCCGTTGTTGCATGGATACACAACTTGCAGATAGATTCATGAACACCGGTATCATCGTTGGAAGTTTTTTTTATTTTTTTTTTTCAGATGACCTTTTTCATTGCGGTATAAAAGTAGGCGCACATAGAGCCGAGTGATTTCCGTTTTGGTTTCTTTTTTTTTTTAAAAAAAACTTTATCGATTTTTTGTGAGAAGAAAAGTGATATGTGCTTCAATTGCGTATGAATTCCAGATTGGTAGAAGTTATGACGTTATGGGACACAAAAATGTATTAAAAAAAAATTGGTGAAAAAAATATTTGTTAAATCTACGGCTATTTCTATCTGACTTTTATGAACCTTTGCTTACATAACAACAAAAGCAGAGCAAGGTTCAATATGTACATATATTTATGTATATGTACAGTTGTGTTCATAAAAATAGCAGTGCTCCCCAAATAAAACAAAAAGGCTTTCATTATCAAAGTTATAATATATTTCACTTAACTTCTAATAACAATTTAAGGTATTTCATTTATATTAACAGAAAAAATTAAGATTCATTTTTTACCGTTACTTTTATCACAGTAAGAAGCGTTGTTAAAATTTATGGCTGTTCGCAAAAAAAAACAGTGCATTTGAATGTTCTGAATCTATAACGCAAAAAGTTAGAAAAACTGTAAAAAAGTTATATAAACTAGGTATATTGAAATTTTAGCTTACCATTAATACTTCGTAGCATAACCCTTGTTTTTTATAACGGAAATGCATCTACGTGGCATGGAGTCCACTAAAGTTTGACACCTCTGGACTGATATTGCGTTCCACGAATCTCGCACTACTTCCCACAATTCTTTCGAATTCTTCGGTTTCGCTTCATGAACCGCATCCTTAACATCCCCCAACAAATTTTCAATGGGGTTAAGGTCAGAGGATTTAGCGAGCCACTCCATAACGCATAACTTGTTCTCCGGGAACCACGATTTTGCCCTTTTTGAAGTGTGCTTTGGGTCATTGTCTTGTTGGTATACCTAAACCAACGGCATTTCCTCTTTCGCATAGGGTAACATGACCTCCTCGAGAATTTTAAAATATTCAGCTGCATCCATTATACGCTTAATGGGATAGATAGGCCCAACCCCATAGTAAGAAAAGCAAGCCCATATCATAATTTTCGCTCCGCCATGCTTCACTGTTTTCACAGTGTATCGTGGATCGTTTGCTACATTTTGTGGTCTTCTCACATACACCCGACGACCCTTGGATCCAAAAAGAACGACTTTACTTTCATCACTCCACAGAATATTCCTCCATTTCTCCCGTGGCCAATCTCGATGCGCTTTGGCAAACTCCATTTTCTTTGCCACATGCCTTTTTGTCAGCAATGGTACCTTGCGTGGACTTCGGGCTGGTAATTTGACATCCAAAAGACGTCTTGGTACGGTTACAGCGCTTACAGGCAGTTCAAGCTTATCTTTAATTTCTCTGGAGCTTATGAAAGGGTTCTGTTTAGCTAACTGAATAATTTTTCTGTCAGTTCTGACACTCGTCATCCTTTTTGGCCCGCGTGTTTCCGGCTTATTCTGCCATTTTATAGCGTTAGTTATCTTTTTTCTGAACATCCTATAGGATTTCCTGAATATCTTGGTAAGTTTTCCCCTCCAAACGTAGTTTTGTTATTAAACTTCGAGTTTCTTCGTTGCAATTTTTTGACAGACCCATTGTTTATTTTTTGAGCTAATATTTTATAATTTTTTTTATAATATTATCTTGAAAATACTAAAAACTACAAATAGTAAAATTTTTATTTACTGAAAAATAAAAAAAGAGAATGTTTAACACTTTTTAACTTTAAATGCAAGACACTGCTATTTTTATGAACACGCTATATTCAGAGAGCTTGAAGAAATGCGTCTACAAGTGAAAAAGTAAGGTTCAATTACAAACTTAAAGCCTCAAATATAAAAGACCGTTAGATACAAATAACAGGTTAATAAGGCACTGTTATGATCTGCATCTCTTAGAAAGATTGATTTATTTTCTATATTTTAGGTTTTCGGGATTTTGGATTATCAAGGATTTGAAGTTTTCTGAATTTTTGCATTTTGTCTCTTCACTCAAGATATCGAAAGTGAAAGTGAATCTGGATGAAATACCGCAATTTTAGACGCCGCTTCAAACATCTTTGGATGGTAAGAGTGTGTAAATCGTGATTGATTCGGTCCTTGTCACCAGTTCTCCAAACGGAACGGAGAACAGGAGCCAAATTACCGCTTCAGTAACAGAGTGAGTGCGTCCCATCAGTGATCGAATGAAAACGTCAAATTAAAGTAATCGCTTGTTCGATGACGTAATGCCAAGATCACATAATTCAGTCACGTATTACTCGATACCTGATGCGGTAATTTCGCTCCAGTTCTTTTGTTTTGCCTGTTCTTCGTCAATGGATTTAAATTTCGCCGGTCAGCTTAAATTTTTGGTGCCAGAATTACAAGTTTGCACAGCTAATCTGGATTGTAGTTGGTTTTTGGACTTGGGAAGACTTAGAAGGAAGAACTTGCATTTGAAAGAAGTCCGGCAGTTGACACTTCGGATAATTAAAACTTTGAGAATGTTTTGGTAGACGGGTCTTGCAATAAATGATCCAAAGAAATGATGATTTTAAGCATGCTCACCTGCGGGTATTGATCGTGGAATAATAGGCAGTTTTTTTTCGGAAATCATTAGAAAGAAGAATATGGGTAGGTACCTCCCGTTGGTTATTTGTTTCGTCGAAAATCAAGTCCGGTCAAACGTTTGGAGGGATTTCTTTAGGGTCATTTTGCAATCGTCTTACATGAAATTTTGGCTCGTTTTAAGGATTGTGGTTATGGCTTAGTTTTAACTTGTGTTGCAAGTTGGTATTTTTGTCCGATTTAAATTCACAGTTCGTCCGCCATCCAATAGCATTGTGCAGTTCTGAATGATGCAATTGCGAATGCAATCTAATTTTTCATTTAAATCGACGCAAATCAGTTATCGACCGTCTAGTTTGAGTTTACAAATATTGTTGTTGTTGGTTCATATCGAAGTGCTTTTCTGGCACAAAGTCTCTGTCTTGGTTTCTGTTTTTAACTCCTATCGAAGTCAGCATTGAATAAAGACTTTGTTGTTGATGCACAAGTCCTTAATCACCACCTTTTGTTTCTGGCAGACTAAACTAAGGGCGTGCGGCAGGTCTGGTGTTTACCGACACACACAAACACAGATACGAGGATGATATTGGAATAATCACGTTTTTTTAACCATTTATGATAATGATAACTTTAAAAACCAAATGTCTAAGACTACTTATATTGTTCGGAGGTCTTCAAGGTAGACGTAGTGAACTGTTATCATTATATTAATAACATTAAAATTAACAATCTGTATACTCAAAAATCCATATTTTCTCCCTGATGACTTTAAGCTCTTTTTATTTTTTTTTATGTGGCTTCACAAAAATTCAAATGCAAACGTTTTATACTTATTAGAATTTATTTTAGCTCAATGAACGATTGAAATCATATCGTATCGATCTTGATTTGGTTCGGAATGAAACGGCTGGATAAGAACTGATTTTGATTGACTGGACGATTGATTGAAAAGATCGAATCCTTGAACCAATCAATCATTGATTGATTCGATCTTTAAATATGATGAACGATTGGCACAGCTCTACAGAGACTGACAGTTTGGTGCGGATTGTGGAGTGGTGGCATTATTTTACCCAACGGTGAGCGTTACTGATCCATGCTAACTGACTTTTTTTTTACTAACATTGAAGAAATGGATTTGTACCTTGATGGACCAATGTTATGCCAACAATCTGAAAACGATTTAATCTTAAACTTAAGGTCAATATCATCCAAGCAATCCGCGAGCTACAGCCCGAAACCATCACAAGGTCTTGAAAAATTGGAGTGACAGAATGCGCTACTGCAAAGCCAGCCGAGGCAGCTACTTGAACGACGTTGTCTTCCATAGTTAATGGAAATGTTTGTTCTTGCTAATAAAGCCCTATTACATGTAAAAAATTAAGTTTTTTTCATTTTATTTCATTTTTAAAAAGAAACTTATATTTGGCCCATTCTTTTTTTAAAGAGTAAGACTTTCAGTTAAAAACGTCTCACAGATGGCTGTGTCAACAAATACTTCAAATTGTCAAATTTAACTAATACAAATGCTTACTTTAAAACAATGTACGAGTAGCAACTTACTAAGCGTAGGTTTTCTTTTACTTTTTGTAGCATAAATGTTAACCTCAAAAACAATATCTAAGACATTCGAAATCGTTTTTGCTAGTTACGGCCACCTGAGCAAACACGATAACCCAATTAATCATTATTCAAAGAAGAGAAGAAATCTGTTTGTCTGACTTAAATAACAGAAACAAATGAAACATCAATTTGTTTTATTATTTTTGAGGTTCTTAACAGATTTATTTAATCTTAAGATTTCGACCTTGCTTCTTTTAAGTAATTTATAATTTTAATAAAACAGTTTTTCAAGGATTTGTGATAATTGAAATTAGTCTCATGAGTTTTTTGCCATGAATTGTTTATGTACTCCCACTCAGGGCCGGATTAAAGATAATGGGGGCCCGGGGCTATTTCAAATTTGAGGCCCCCTAAAAAGATATAAAACCTAAGCAAGCCAACCCCTCATAACCCAGAGCGTCCTAAGCCCCAAGCCAGCCAACCCCCAATAACCCGGGGCGCTAGGAGTCCATGCTCTCAGAGGCGATGCGTCGAGGAGTTGACGTATTGAAAATCCAAGAAGCTATCCCCCAAGTGATCCACCCCCGATAAAATTAAGAGTTTTTGATACTCGGGGCTAATTATTTATCAGGTACTCCTTTTTGTAACGTTTTTGAAAAATTATATGTGTTCATTTCGCAATCGCAAATAAATAATCGTAAACCCAAAGGCGTTAAGCCCACATAACCCAATTCGTAATTAATCCAAAAAACATGAACTCAAAACCGTCAAACCCTCTGTTTTTGATTATTCAAAACTCTAAAAATTAAAAGTAACAAATTTTGTAGTAATTAGGATTTATTAGATTGAATGAGTAAGTATACATTATAAATAATAATTATTAAACACATTTTTTTTTCTCAATTTCATTTTTACAAAATCTTGAATCAAATCATTAATTCGGATTCAATTGCTAAACGAGTTAAAGTGTTAAAGATGTTAAGCTTTCATCCAACATCGAAGATCGGTACATATTTTGTATTCTTTTAAGAACTGAGAAAGGTCTTTCTGCTTCACAATTAGCTATGGGTATTGTAACGAATATTCTAAGGGCTATTTATGAACATTTGGAAAAACGTCAGCCATTTGTTTTTCAACGATCCAGTTAAGTATTTTAAAATGTGAAATAAGTTCACTTTTTTCTTTTCGAACTTGAGAAGAAAACACTTGCGGCTGCTATTTCATTATTCGAATAAGCTGCTCTAGTTCGTAAGTTAATTCAATTTCTAAATCTTTACGATTTTTATGATAAATTTTGACTAAATTTTTTGCTTCTATTTTTACTTCATTTTCACTCTTAGTTAAAATATTGCAAACAATCCGAAGATCTCAGTGATGTAAGTGTAAGCTTAAATCCTCTTGCGCATTTCTGTGAGTACATAAAAAGTGCCAATTATTCTAAACTTATCAGATCCATAGAGCGTTTCTTTTTCTTTTTCTCCGTCGTTCAATATTTTTGGAATTTTTCTTTTATTGAAATCAGAATATTCCTGATTAACTTCTTTGCTCAAGGCTTTCGATTCTATTTCAATTTTTGAAAAATTATCTCGTGCATTTTTCAAATATTCAATCAAAGATAACATCATGTTTTTAGCTACGTTTAAATCTAGTTCCACTTTTTGAAAATACGAATTGGTGGCGTCAAATCTATTTAAAATCTCTTTCCAGAATACCGCCATAAAGGCATTTTCAAGTTTAATAATTTTCGATTTTAAGGATGAAGCTTCCTGCCGAGTATCTAATTTTTGAGTTTGATCATCAGTTAAGCAGCTTAACGCATTAAAAATACCATGAAATCCAGAGTATTTTCCTGACATGTTACTGGCTTTATACTTCTGCGGCAAAATTTGTAGGTATCGCCATTTTTTGCTTGTTAAACTCGGAACGGACTCGTGGAAATTAACAATTCTTAATTTTACCACACTATAGTATCGAAATGTACTCTTACGCTCAATTCGCACATCTCAATCAATCAAGAATAAATAAGGGTTTCGAGATAATTAGTCCAGCATATTTTCACACACTTCGCAAAAAAAGATACGAGGTATAGACTTCAATTTGTTTTTCAATCTGGCAACCCTTTGCTGAATTAGGCTGCATGGATTTAATATTTTTTGAGTTTACAGCTTTGGGTTAATAGCGGGTTGGGCTATATGGGTTTAATGTTTTTGGGGTATATAGCTTTTGAGTTTGGATTTTGTGGGTCAACTAATTTTGGTTTATATTTTTGGGAGTTATTAGATTCTACAGTTTGAATATCGCGGTTTTACGGTTTAAATTTCTTAATGGGATGGGGCCCTCGTTTCCGCGGGGCCCGGGGCTTCAGTCCCCCCTAGCCCCCTATTAATCCGGGCCTGCTCCCACTTTAGGGCCATATAAGATTCCAATAAACCTTGCAATTAGTTTCATATAAATAACTGCCTTATCTGAATGGTAGTGCATCTTTTCATCAAAATGGAGAACGAAACACAATCCAAATAGAAATCTTAGCTAAATTCTTTGATTTGATTGGAGTAGACCCGATTGTTTGAGATTAGAGGCTCAGTTGGATAGATTTTTGCGATTTTTAAAAATAAATCTCTCTTGATGTTTGCAATTCCTGGTTCTGGTACATGAAACACATTTTGACGGAAACGGCTGTTAATTCTCGTTCAATATTAGCTCTGAACTGCTCTAACGAAGTCGGTTCGTTGGCATTGATTTTGATTTAGCACTCTCGTGTAGCACGTTCATCGAATTGAGTTTTGAATAAGTCGATTTTTACACCCGCTGTGTGACATCATTAATTTCTGATGCCTGATGTCTGATCCCTGCAATTGACCATAGAAATTGCATTGCAAAATATTTCTATAGCGCTCTCCATTGACTGTAACGTTACGGCTGTTTTAATCAACTTAAAAAACTTTCCAATAACACAACAGGCATGAAAGCCACGCTATGCAGTTATTTTTCGTCGATGAAGTGATGTTTCTTGAAACGTAGTGGTTTTGACCTGGCCAATAACGCATACTCTCTTATTTGACGAAGTCCTTTAGCCAAAAATGAGCTTACGTGAACTACGACCATATATTGGCGTTGACGCTCTTAATGTTGTTGCTGAATGTTTTGAGATTGAGTTTTAGTGGTGCGTAGTGCATTCAAAGTGAAATTTAAAGTTCTCAAGTCCCAATTGGAAAACCCCTTACATTTAAAGATATATTTCATAGCCGTATCTATCTACTCAGACATCACTGCTAAGTGCCAGCCAATTATGAATGTCTTTTACTGAAACTTCCTAAAATTATGTCATAACTAAAAATGTATCGCTCTAAAAATACACAGCCTGCCTTAAGGGGCAATGCCATAATTAGGTTTCTTACTGTACAACTTGACTGATCAGAGTAAACAAGAACGCATACACACTTAAATTGAAATGGAAAGTGAGTGCATAACCAAAAAAATGTGTTGTTTATGTTTATCAGTTTTTTTTTAATATCTTTTCCTTCTCTTCTCTCCCTCAACGCATGCGTTGCGTCATTTCGTAGGTTGGTTTTTAATCGACTGGAATAATATTTTTGGATCTGTCTGTCATCCAACGGCGTAATTATCGGGCAAAGTTCCAATAAAAAAAATTAAACAAAATGAGACCAAGGCCAAATGGATTTTTTATTCTGAGTTTAATGACAATAAAATTTGAACGAAAATTAGACTGAACTTATTTACATATATGTATACATCCAGAGGCGGATGCAGAAAATAATTTCGGAGGGGGTTTTAGAAAAAAAAATCAAATGCTTATAAATATATTATTTTATTATAAGGTTCTTGCTAGTTACATAATCTTTATTGTTATCAATATAAATATGTTATAACTAAACAATATTGGCTCTTAGGGATAGGAACTTTTGGAACAATTTTATATAGCTAATGTTGCAACGGATACCCATTTGGCAAATTTGAATAAGGTTACCAAAAGTTGGAAAATATTCTTTTTTATTAATTTTTAGACATAGACTTTTACTACGGGACCTGTGATGGATGCCATTATTTGGTTCATATAATATCACCAAAATTCTTAACCAAAATTTTAAGAAAAAAAGTTGGTACGCCAACTTGTAGCATTTATTATTGTACGAATAAAAAATAAATTTCCAAAAAAAATATTGAGCCATTTTTGAGATAACGAATTTTGAAACGCAATGTTTTTTAAACTTTTTAAAAGCTTTTCCCTGAAAAATTTCATTCAAATCCGTTCTGCCTATAATGAGAAAATTAAAATTCGAAAAAACGATTCATTGTAGGTACAGTTAGTTATATCTTAATTTTTAATTTTTTTTTATTAAATACAGATCGTAAAAATTAATCGAAATAAAAAAACCTTTATCAAAATTCTCGAAGCTGTTTAAAAAAAATACGATTTTCGAAAAAAAATGTTTTACATTTGTATGGTGGGTACCTTTATTTTTAGGTAAAAACATTTTGGGGTTTCCAAAAAATAACTAATTTTTTTACCACTGCCTAAATTAAACTCAATGAACTTTTATGAATTTTCTTTTAATTCTGTGGAACAGTTTTTGAGAAAAAATAATATTTATAAAATTTCGAAAAAATCGTATGGGTAGGTACCATTATTTTTGGTCCGCACGTACGTTAATAATATTTGAATTATGGAAATTTTTGATGAAAAGATATAGAAGAATTTATGGCACGGAGGGGGTTTGAACCCCCAAAAACCCCCACCTGAGTTCGACCCTGTATACATCTGTTTTACTAATTTGGGACGGGCCGGGCTTGGAAGCACTTAAAAGTCAATCTTCCAGACCACTCGCTTGCCGAAGAAAGCAGAGAGAGCTTTGCCATTCGAACAAACGTTTTTGTTGTTTTTTTTGGAGAGTTCGAGAGACGTTTCTGTCATATGCATTTCGTTCGGTTTTCATCTCCAGGGTTGCGACTGCCGTGTACCGACCGGCTGGCAGTCAAATGCGAGGATCAGTTCGACGGTGTATTCCTCCGTAGATTGTAGTGTCGGCATTGAGAAGAAAAAAACGAAAAAAATTAACAAATAAAGAGAAAGCAATTAGCATTAATTCTTATTATTAAACTGCAATTTATTAAAGAAAAATAAAATAAAATGCCAGGCCCACTTTTTGGAAAATTGGCTATTGTGACAGGTATGTGCGGGTATCTGCTAATTAGGAAACAAATAACAATCCCACCACTTGGTTGGATTTCAAAACTATTTCTTATTTCACCTGCTGATTATACAAATATTGTAAGTACATTCGTATAATTGCAGGTGCCGGATCTGGAATCGGAAGAGCTGTTTGCAAAGTGCTAGCTCGTGATGGCGCTCGAATTATCGCCGCCGATAGAAACCTAGACACTGCCATGGAAACCATTACAGATTTTGGTTCAGGTACGTAAGTAAATACACTTCTGACTGTTTATGCGTTGTACAATAAGCAATGGTTTTTTAATCTTTTTTTTGGAGTTTCGATGACAAAATAACATTTACCTGTCAGATCAGAAACTTCCAAAATGTTAATTGTATTTAAAATCGATATCCTGAAAGTATGCCATACTATTTCCAATGACCAGGGATGGCTTCCATGAATTTGTAATCTCTTGTACGTATTTATATTGCAAGCAATCAATATAAAAAAGTGCTAAATATCTTATAAACTGTTTCACCCATATTAATAAAGATGATTCAGTTGAGGTTTATCGTTAATTCCTGGAGTAAGTGCGAAATTTCATTAATAAAACAAAATTTTCCGCTAAGTGACGTTTACTAACTATGATTTAGCTAAACCACCGAAGTAGGTAGTTTACACTACGTTTTCACCAAGAGATAATTCTGGATTTAGGTGGATTTACCATAAATCTTCTTTAAAACTCGAAGATTTACCATACAAATTTATTTCGTAAATCTAGTAGATTAGAAATAAATCTTGTTAAATCTACATTGGATCAATTGTTCTATAGTACGAACTGACTTAATATCCATATCGTGCTAAGCTATCTCGATGATTTTTCATCGTTTGGCACTAATATGTACGGGAAAAAGGGGGACCCAGGTAATAGGAGGGATCGCAAAATAAAATAGACAACACCAGCGATCTTAAACATAAATATATAATAGCACCTAAGTCGGTGTGGTGAATTTAAGATTGAAATAAGCTTAAGCTTCATGTGACATTTACTGCTCTTCTTTACTTTAATATATATCAGGCACAAATGAAACTTTCTTTCTCTCATTTCCACTTTATAAGAAAAATTGAAACACCATTAGCATTTTGATAGATGCTGAAAAGTTAATTTTCTTTTTAATCTTTTAGTGTGGTGAAAACACCACATAAATCTTATGCCTTAAATCTGGGGTTATCTTTTGGTGAAAACGTAGTATTAGCGAAAGAATAAGAAATAGAATTGTCAAACTTGTTTTGTTTTATCAAAAAAATTAAAAATAGTTCAAAGCGTTTGTCTTCACGAGTTGTCAAAGCATTTGCTTTGAAAGCAAACCAGTTTAATAAAATGAGAACTACCAAAGGATTTTCGACAAGCCGTAGAGGTGCATTTGACTGCACCCATATTAGGATAAAAGAAAAACAGGCAGGAGAAAACGGTCAATAAATATGTAAATAGGAAAGGGTATTACATACTCCAATAATGTGCAAGTAAAGACAGCTTGCTAAAAAGTATATAAATAAATCCAAACATGTTTTAAATTTCATTTCCTTATCTTTTTATCCTCTGTACGTTAGCAGTTTGTGACGCCAATAAGGGACATAGTTTGTCACTGGCGTGAAAGCACACATCATGATTCCCGTATATATAAAAGACGGACAATAAGACGCAAGCAAATGACAATCAATTTAGGCAGACACAGAATATAAAAAAGAGATGGCCTACTTATCGTAGTAGATTTTTTAAAAGATTTTTGATAAACGTCACTTAACTATTCATTTCGTTTTTATTAATGTGAAACTTTAATCCAGGACCTCACCTAACTCATATTATATGGTTTAGTAATGCCGTGGAATATAGGTGGAATAAGCGATTTTTATTAATATGGCTATTTGCATACAAAACAAAGTCACTTATAAAAACCATTAATTTTTGCATTTTTTTTCGGACAAAAATTTGAAGAACTGATCTAGGGCTTTTGAAGAAAATCATCATAATATAAAACTTAATTGCGAAATACGTATAATTAAATTTACAAAAAAAAATTAATACCACCCTTTGCAATGTTTAAATTTTAAAACCCATATAGGCCATAACATATATTTTAATATTAAATGAAAGTTTTGATCACTTAGAATGATGCGGACTGTTGCATGAACATGAATTACAAAAAAGTAGTTCTTTGGTAGGATGGGAATTTTCTAGAAAATGGAGGAACTAAAATTCTTTACAATTCCTTAAATGTACATCTTTTTTAAACATAAACATAGTCCTCTAAATTTTCAGGGATTTGGATATGAAGTACAAAATTTTTTGTAGTAGATTTTTTATAAACTTCACTTTACCAATGCTCGAACGTTTCGTTTTTTTCTAAATGTAAAAGTATAAGCCGGGATTTTACTACTATTCAATTATTTAGTAAAATTGTATAATAGGGGATTAAAAAGCACTTTTTCTTAATTGGACTGTTTTAGTTTTTTGAAATCTTTTCCTTAGATATTAATGGAATCAGAACATTTCAGAAAGCACAATAATAATTTTAGATCATATCTATGCATACAAAATAAAATGCACAACTGGGTCGCATGAACTTGCTCTTATGTAAGCGACTTAGAATTTCAAAAATTAATTTTATTAGTTCATAAGAATAAAATTAATTTTTTAATAGACTACATCCGGGATAAATTAATCACAAAAAGAAATACTATCAAGCTAGCATGGGTTCCTGGGCATGCAGGGATAGTTGGCAATGAAATTGCCGACGCAGAAGCCAAACTAGCTCTCAAACAGCCTCTTATCTCTTTTATACAATTCAACAAAAAGGACACGTTAAACCATTTAAAAACTTCCATGAGGAAAAAAAATAAGAATAACTGGCTGGAGTACTCGCACCACTATTCAACAATCAATGCTGATGCTGAGAGGGTGTGATGCTTCTTTTCCTTAGGCTGAGGTAAGCTCGCCGGATTCCAGGGTCGTCTCGAGAAAGCACGAAACTCGAGTATAGATAGTCGACCAAACTGCTCTCTCCAAATGAAAAATAGATTTTCCTTTTTCAGATTTTATTTTATTAATCCAATAAAGCGGCTTAAGACTAAACAATAATACCTACAGATAATAATACCTAGAGATAATACTACCTAGTATATACGAATTTGTGATGCTTCTTTTCCTTAGGCTGAGGTAAGCTCGCCGGATTCCAGGGTCGTCTCGAGAAAGCACGAAACTCGAGTATAGATAGTCGACCAAACTGCTCTCTCCAAATGAAAAATAGATTTTCCTTTTTTAGATTTTATTTTTATTAATCCAATAAAGCGGCTTAAGACTAACCAAAATGATACCTATAGATAATAATACCTATTATATACGAATTTAATCATAAGATCAAGAGCCCATCGACACCGGAAGGGTGAAGGGGAATAACTTAAGAATACGGCAAGAGCCCGTCGACACCGGAAGGGTGAAGGGGAATAACTTAATAATACGGCAAGTGCCCGTCGACATCAGAAGGATGAAGGAGAATAGCTTAATAATACGGCAAGTGCCCGTCGACACCAGAAGAGTGAAGGGGAATAACTTAATAATACGGCAAGTGCCCGTCGACATCAGAAGGATGAAGGGGAATAGCTTTAATAATACGGCAAGTGCCCATCGACATCAGAAGGATGAAGGGGAATAAATTAACAATACGGCAAGTGCCCGTCGACATCAGAAGGATGAAGGGGAATAAATTAATAATACGGCAAGTGCCCGTCGACATCAGAAGGATGAAGGGGAATAAATTAATAATACGGCAAGTGCCCATCGACATCAGAAGGATGAAGGGGAATAATACGGTGTTTTGTTGTTACCACACAGCACGCTATGGAGCAACGGCCCATCGACTCTTAGTAGAGAAGGGGAATATCGGGGGAAACTTGTGCTTCTGTATTATAAGGTAAAAACCTTAATCAACTTCGGCGAGCAAGCTTCGAATTTCTTTGGATTTCTTGGGTCCATAAGGCAATTCTTCTGCAGGAACCAACTGTGAACTCTATAACGATGAACCACAATATCGCGTATATTTTGTTTTTGTATTTCGGCTGTGTGTTGGCGTTGGTTATTTCACTTGGTGGGTATGCAGATGGAGGTTGATTGGTGTCGGTCGGTCGTAGGAGTGTGACGCTTCGTTACAAGGGCGACTTTCCCTGTCGAACTTCCCAGAAGTATGGTAACAAAATACACACGCCTTAGAATGGGTCATACAAATGCCACCCACAAACACCTGATCACCAAAGAACCAGCACCCCTTTGTAATTTCTGCGACCAGTGCCCAACTTTGAACATTTCCCATATATCCTTCAATGTCCGCATATCAACTCAACCTCCTTATCCATAGCAAACAAACCTCTCAAAGAACTATTAACCGTAATATTACCAAGTAATATAAAATTTGTGAATGAAATTATTACAAAACTGAATTTACATAATATTTAACTTAAGTTTTCTCCAAACGAGCTGAAGGCCCTGGTAGCTAGTGCTCTGAAAATATTTATTCAATTTTGTAATTATATTATTGTTCAATAAAGTATATTAATAATAATAATAATTAATAGACTAAAACAACTCCTTTAACAGTTGGAGCTAAAAACAGGATGCCATGTGATTCAAGCAAATATTAGCTTATCCAAGAACATAAATTATAAGTCTGTATTGGTTTCTTAAAAAAATAAGCATTTATATACAAAATTTTTAAAACGTTTTTAAGAACAAATTTTGGAATTATTTTTTATATATATTTTTTATTATTGTTCGAAAAAAAAATTAAATTTACAAAAAAAAATATTGAGCCGTTTCGGAGATATCGTATTTTTCAAAAAAAAAATAGATTTCTTTTTTTTTTTTAAATTAAAAAAATATTTTTTTTAAGTTTTGAAATACAATGTTTTTTAAATTTGTTAGAAGCTTCTCTATAAAAAATTTCATTAAAATCAGTTATGTCGATAATGAGAAATTCTAAATTTGAAAATATGGTTCTATGGTAGGTACAGTCAGTAATATCTTGATTTCAAATTTTTTTTTATTAAATTATAGATCGTAAGAAAAAAGAAATAATTTAAGCAAAATTCTCGGAACCGTTTTCGAGAAAAATACGATCTTCGAAAACCATTTTTTAACATTTGTATGAGAGTGCCGTTATTTTAAGGTAAAATATTTTTTTTTTCTTACATCTTGTAATTTATATTAAGAAACTTTTATTTATCAAGTTTTAAGAAAATCGAGAATGTGGTAAAGTTTTTTCAAACTTTTTTTTTTGTGTTGATCATCACTTTGAACAAAGCGTTATAACGCAGTTTTCTTGATACAATTATTCCCTGTAAACTGGTGTAGAATCCGGAAAGGAAATTTCGAACTTAAGCAAATTATGACATTCGATTGAGTTCCCTGATTTATATTTAATTAAAAAGTTCTATTTATACAGAAAATTATGAAACAAGTCTACATGACCAAAAACCAGAATTTGTCGAGACTATTCATAAAATAGGCGACCTATCTTCCCCCTCCTCTAATCGCCCAATTGCACCTACAACCCTTATTTCCAAGGCCATAGAATGGCTAATCAATCTCCAGCTCAAGAAATATCGATCGAAAGCTTCTCAATGACCAGCAATACGGCATTCCCATCAATCGTTCTACTAGTGATCTGGTGGCATATCTCACCGAAGAGTGGAACAGATCTTTATATTGTTTTGTAAAAAGTAACATTATTACGCTTGATATTTCTAAGGCATTTAATAGAGTTTGGCACCAGGCTTTGGATTAGAATTTACCTTCTAGATCGTTCAATACATGTTGTACTGGTTTTAAGTCAGATCTTCATAAAATAAATCCTGATGTTCCCGGGGGCTTCGTTTTGTCTCTGACTCTCTTCCCCATTTTAATAAATGATCTCTTGTCTGTAACTTCTAATTCACCTCATTGTTTTGCCGTTGACTCAACCCTAAGTTTCTCATACTTGTTCACGTCCTACGGAAGTGGAGTTGTAACGGTATCGTCTGATTGGCTCATTATGCTTCGATCTTTACAGGATAAATGGGGTACAAAAATCATGTGGAGCTTAATGCTTCAAAAACTCATTGCTGTCTATTAGCGTTGGAGTAATATGTACACCTTATGCCATTTTCCGTCAATGGCACATGCATCCAAGAAGCCGAAAAGCTCTCACTAGCGTTATTTGTGTCAATGACGATCTTCGTTGGAATGACCACATTCTTGAGACAGCCAAAAACGCTGGTAAATACTTAGGATTTCTATATCGATGTAAGAAGTTTTTCAACCCATCTGATCCTGCTACAATTTATAAGGCGTTTATATGAGTAAAACTCACATCTTTGGATAGGTGTAGCCCAAACTTATCGCCATTTATTTGAAAGAATCTAGAACACAGCGTTAAAACTGATAAGAAACAGAGCTTTAACTCTGTCGGAATGTTCCATGTATTTCCTTATTTTATCACTTCTTTCACAAGCAATGCTCACTCGAAGTAGCCAGTTGCATTCCTCTGCTAACACAGTTCAAATAATTTTTTCGCTACGAATGCTCATCAGTTCACCCCCTAATCCCTATCGCTCGTTATAATACGGGAGGCGACCGTCAGATTACCTACCTCATCCGGAGATAGAAAAAAACTATAATTAGTCGATAGTGTTCATAAAAACATTTGTAAAACCACTGGTCGGGCAAACTTTTTCAGGGAAGTTTGGGTTGCAAAGGATCACTTCCGGTACCGTTTTTTGAAGAGAAATTACCTCATCGGGAGAACGAAAATCTTTATACAGGGTAGGATGAGTATTATATCTAGGTTTGAAAACTTTTGGTCGGGCAAAAAAAATCAAGGAATAAATGCTTCCCCGATCAACTCAAATAACGGTTTTTTTGATGAAAATCTACCTCATCGGGAAATGGATGATATTAGTACCAAAACAAAGGCCAGACAGTCTTCTTTTCAAATCCGTTGGTCGGGCAAACATTTTTAGGGAATAACCCTCCCCCCGACCAATTTTAGAAAAAAAATGACAAAAACAACTTTCTCTTATTTTTTAACTTCAAATGTCTAAAAAATTATTGCAAATGCATAATATTACTATAAACAAAAGCCAGAATAGTATATTTATGAAATCCAGAGATTTTGTTGCTACCCACACCCCCCCCCCTTTCCCTTCTTCGATGAAAAGTATTGTATAAATAATATTATTTTTCGTATGTTAAGTTCACTTCAAAAGTAAAATAAAACCAACTTTCTTGATCAAATAGATATTATTTTACAATATATAGACGACATACATTTTATTTTATTTTAACAAAGAAATACTTACTACTTACAAGGGTTTCTCTTCAACACTATTTGCCTTACCATTACTGTGATTTGTAACATAAAAAACACAATTATTCATAAATAAAACTTTATAAGAATAACCTTAATTTATTTACTGTTACGGGACACTACTCATACCTAAATCACACCTCAATACTTAACTATTAACAAAATAAGCCCAGAGTAGCCAAATAAATTTTCTAGAAATATCGAATACAAATTAAAATTTAAAAAACATATTTTTTGTTGTAATCGAAGATCTATTTAAACAATAAAAATGACAAATAACTCTCTACTTTTATCTCAAGAGAACAGGCAGCAAAAATAAGTAAAGTTATTATCAAAAATCATAACTGTTAACTTAGCTCTCATTAAAAAAAAGAACGTGAGAAATCACTCTCGCTATTAATCTGTTAATCAGTACTTTAGTTTTGGTTGATCTCACGTTAGTCAAATTGCTTGATGATAGTGTAGAAA
Organism: Philhelius festivus; assembly: GCA_963931855.1. NCBI lineage: Eukaryota > Metazoa > Arthropoda > Insecta > Diptera > Syrphidae > Philhelius > Philhelius festivus. The sequence goes on along the minus strand of OZ007556.1, from coordinate 1,784,671 downwards.
AGTGCGCGAAACAAAATTATAGGAATAAGCTTTAAAGAAGTACACTTTTTATATTTACATTTACTGACACATGTGTTAGAAAAATATTTAGAATTAGTTTTTCATACTTATTCTTTTTCAAATCTCTGCTAAATATTTAAATTTTCAAAATGAAAAAGTGTTTTGTTTGTGAGATTCACGATGAATCTACAAAAGTTATTAACTTTACTGACGAATCTTTTAATAAAGTTTTGAATATGTTAGCAATTCGTAAAAGTAGAAATTTTAAATATGGAAACATAAGACTATCTATTGAATTCAAAGAAACTCTAGGCTATCATACAAAGTGTTATAGAAAATTGAATATAAATCAAAATAAGCTAAGTGCATCAAACAAAGCATCAATTAAAAAACGCAAGACATCAACTACTGAATCAACGGTAAGTAGAAACTTGTTTTTATACAACGTTATTAATAATGTAAATGTTAATGATCAAAACAGAGATAATTTAGCGTAAATAAAACAATCCTTGAAAGAATTTTGTCTAATATTCTGTTAGTTGGTTACTTGCATCTCATGCATCCAAAAAATCAAAACGAAAATGCCTTCAGCATCGTCTTCGAGTGGCTGAATGCAAAGATTTAAATTCTTATTAATTTAATAATGCACACCTACATTAAGTCTAAGTAATAAATTTTTTATTATTATCAGGCTCAACCATCCAGTTCTAGTATGATGTTAATATCAAGCAATATGCAAGAAAGTGCACCCAGAGGAGAACAAAATTTCCCTGAAGTATTTCTTAAATAAATTTCAAAATATTCTCTTTTTTAATTTATTTTGCCTTTATTCAGGCTCAAATATGTATTTCACCTATGTATTTAGACGCACATCAACAGGGAGATATCTATGATCTCACAGCTTCTCATAGTTCAAACATCTATGAAGTAAATAAAATTATTTTCATTCAAAAGAACGCATTTTATTAATTGCTTGTTTGTTTTAGCCTCGACCGAGTACCTCGGTTGACATATTAGATGAAAGTGAAATTCAATCATTACAGATTTGTCAGCCACCGATTGAATCACCAGAACAAAGTAGATTTAAGAAATGTATATTTTGTAATCAAGTCATTAAGAAGCAAGGACTTCGAAATCAAAGTGTATCAATTTGTAAAAATGCGGAAATGATTAAAACTACAAAGAAAATAGCTGAAATATTTGAAGATATTAATGTTCTTAATAGTTTGAAAAATTGTAAAAATTTTGCATACCATCCAATATGTAGAAATAAAAACATTAAACATTATAATATGCTGACAAAAAAAAATTTGCGTAAAGAAGGTAATTGGCACAAGCTCAGGGCTATTCATAAAAATGCATTTGAAGCTTTATCAGCCTTTATATATGAAGAGATTGTTCAAAATGAACATATGTTTTATTTTAAAGATTTATTTTTAAGATACAAAGCATTACTTCTAGAAGTCAGTGACAATTATTTAGAAATTTTTAATTTTGATAGTTTTGAGCCACACCATTTACAAAGTAAAATAGAAAGTGTCCACCGTAATCTTGTTACAATTGGGTTTTCTGATTCATATAATAAAAAAAAAATTGTTTATAAAAACGGAATTGATGTTAATAAGCTAGTTAACGACACCTTATTTTTAAAATGTGCTGAAGCATGTAAATTTGAGGAAGTAGCCTACGACATTCGTAATACTGTTAAGTCCATAATAAAAAACAAGCTCCCTGATAAATTGAAACCAGATGATATAACAAGAGGAGAATGTACTACTCCTGAAAAGTTGTATAAGTTTGTTAGTTGTCTGATTCAAGGACCCGATGTAAGAAGGAAGAAATCAGAAGATGATGCCATTAAAATTAAATCAATATGTGAAGATATAATTTATATAATTACAAAGGGTAGAATAAAACCATCAAAATACCTAATGTTAGGTCTTTCAATGAAATCGCTAACAAGTAGTAAAAAGGTTTTAACAATACTCAACAAATATGGACATTCTGTAGGATACACCGTTGCGGGGGAACTGGAAACAGAAATGACTTATACCGCCTTTGAAGAAAATAGACTGCTACCTCCTGGAATAGAAATCGATAAAAATTTAAGTACCCATGTAGCATTTGATAATTTTGACCGGTATGTCGAGACTTTTAATGGAAAAGATACTCTTCATGATACAGTTGGTATAATATATCAGTTTACAGCTAATCCAAATTTAGCGCATGTCGCTAGAAATTCTGTAGAAGTTCCGAACAACCCTAACGAACAGAGTGAGTGTTCTTCTAGAAAAAGAAGACGGTTTGAGGAAATACCACGTGATATTCAACCCTATATGAAAAGAGTTACTTCTAACACAACTTTGCTTTGTTTAGAAGATATCATAAATGCTACAACCGATTCAACACGATCTACGAAAGAAAATGCAATTATTAAAGATTTAATTTGGTCTATATCGCTCTCTCAAATTTCTGAAACACCAATGTGGATAGGTTTCAACAGTAAAATTACAATAGACAAAAGCGAAACTCAGATTATAGATTATTTGCCTCAAATTAATATGTCACCAACATCCTATACTGTTGTACATACAACATTAAAGTATGCCCAAAAGATTGCCAATGAAATTGGCCAAAAAGAAATCGTATTAACCTATGACTTAGCAATTGCTAAAATGGCTATGCAGATTCAAATAAATGAAAATCCAACTTTTAACAATGTTTTTATTAACTTGGGAGCATTTCATATACAAATGGCTTTTTTTAAAGCTTTGGGAAAATTTATCGATGGATCTGGTGTAGCTGATATTTTAGTTCATTCTGAAGTTTTGGCCGAAGGATCAGTAAATGGATTTATTGATGGCAAACATTTTAATAGATGCAAAAGAATATATCCTTTGCTATCCGGGGCAATTCAAACTTTACATTTTGAACAATTTTGTTTAGAAAATGAGGTTGATATTGTAGAAGATTTACATCGCATACACGATAACCCAATAAAACCAAATGAAGTCCTTGTTATGAGTCCATTATTAGAAGATGTCATAAGTAAATATAGGCAATATTGTAATGTTACTCTAAAAGGAGGTCATGGAAAAACTCCACAATTTTTCATGCAATACGTTGAGCTTATGAACGTATTTTTTAGACTTTCGAGAAGCATCAGAACGAGTGATTTTGATTTGTATGTGGATTCTATATTTGAGTTGTCTAATTTATTTTTTATATTTAATCAACCCAATTATGCAAGATGGATATTGAAATACCACAGTAACTTAGTAGAGTTAAAAATTCGTAATTCTGGGTTGATAAATGAGTTTAAACGAGGTGCTTTTGGGATCAAACGCACGGCAAAGAGTCTAGCAAGAGCTCCTGTTGACTTAACACTCGAACAGACAATAAATGCTGATGCCGCGAACTCCTTAACTGGTGTTACTCATTTCACAAATTCGATTTCAGCAAGGCAGCGTTGGGCCCTCAGCCATAACATACGCACAAAAATAATTTCCAAAATGCTCGCTGAAATCAAGTTTGATCAAAAGGATGACATAACCCATGAACTTGCACATAATCGCATCCAAAAAGACAGAAAGGCGTTATATGAAATAATGAATTCTTTTAAACAAAATATTAATCCATTTGATCCAAATGTGGAAAAAGATAATTTATTTCATATTACAACAGGAAGAGCAGCGACCAAAGAAACTGCAGATTTTCTTTTAAGTGCTTTTCAAACCGGAAACAGTCAAAAAATCGCCTTTATCGAGGAGTGTTCCGAAAATAGTGAACGTTTCGTTAAACCTTTGAGTCGGAACACTATTCGAAATTTCTCATCTCAGTGTTTGAAAAGGTTTCAAAAAAGTAAAAATGGCGAAAAACAAGCTCTGATTAAAATGGAGAGAGATGTGTTTGGGCGACTTTTAGCTATAGCTTTGGAAAAGAAAATTGATATGGAAGTATGCTTATCATATCCACTTGCACCTGCACCACCTTCCCTTTGTCATTACAGTGGAGAAATGCATAAAACTGACAAATCTGTTTTGGCCAAAAAGCTCAAAAACCGAATTCCTTTATCTGAAGCAATTTGTCCAAATATTGAAATTATAGATGGTTTTTACTTTTTTCATCTTTTGGGACCTTCAGTTCCTGAAACATTTGAAAAAATTTCCGAAATGATTTTGAGGAGAGTATGCTCAACAAACGCTTCGGAAGTGCATTTAGTTTTTGATAGGTATTTGCATCCATCTATTAAAGATGTTGAGCATATTTTTCGTAACAAACAAGAAACAGTTAATTACACGATTCTTGGACCGTTACAAAAACGAAATAATGACTTCCTAAAGTGTCTGAAAAATCCCAAATTCAAAGAAGCTCTGGTAAAATTTTTAGCACAACATTGGGAAAACGACTCTTTAGTTCCGATTCTTGGAAATAAGAAAGTTTTTTTGACCTTAGATGACAAATGCTTCTCCTATACAGTTCAAAGTCAATCAATTTTTAAATTTGAAGAAATTGCATTTAATTGTAGCCATGAAGAAGCGGACACGCGCATCATTTACCATATAAGCAAGTCAAAATCTCACTCAAAAATATTAGTAAAGGCATCTGATACCGATGTGCTAATAATATTACTGGGCAATATGCATAAGCTTAAAACTTTGGAGATTTGGTTAGCTGGAGGAAATACTAAATCTCGAGATATTAATTGCATCAATTGCACTCAGCTAGCTACCGCATTAGGCAATAGTTTATGCGTTTCTTTGCCAGCGTTTCATGCATTTACAGGTTGCGATTATACGGCATGTTTTTTTAGGAAAGGAAAAGCAAAACCATTGAGTCTTTTAGAAAAAAATGAACGTTTTCAAACAGCGTTTGCAGCGTTGAGTAAAAGTCAGAATAATCTAGATGATGTTGACACTGAAACGATTCAAAATTTTACGTTGCAAATGTATGGCGTTAAGAATTGTAGCAACGTAAATTTAGCGAGGGTTCAAATGTTTCAAAGTCTTTATTCTGCGAAAAATAACACTGCTGGAAATATTTTCAAAAATATGAAACACTTCGACTCTAGTTTGATTCCGCCTTGCTTCAAATCTCTTCAACAAAAAATTAAAAGAACAATTTTTGTTAGTTCGATGTGGGCAAACGCGACGGAATCAAATTGTGTAAAAACTAAAGCCGACGATTTTGGCTGGATTTTAAAAGATGAAAGGTTCTTGCCTCTTTGGTATGAAGGGGAACCAACACCACTAAATATTGAAGACATTGTCTTAGATGAAATCGATGAAGAAACAGATTCCGTTTTAGAACAAGATTCCGATGACGACACTATTTAAAAAAAAATATTGAATTATTATTAATTTTTGTATGTACATAATATATACATATTTCGTGCAATTTAAATTTTGTTTGTTTATTGTTATTGTTATTTATACATCTATATTTATTTTGAATAAGAAATATTTTTTGCTAGGTATATTTATATAGTTAGAAAAGAATTGAAACTTTATGTAGATATCTATAAATGAACTTTTTTTGAATTAAAAGCTTTTTGTAATTTATTTTGATCTGATTTGAATAATTGAAAAATTGTAATGCTGGATAATTAAATTGGGTCCCTTTGGTTAATTGTTAAGAATAAAGAAGTCCTTTAATTAATTGTGATACAAAATTTCAAAACACTACAAAAATGAAAAATAAATACTATGAATACTAAACTGTTGGAAGTTACTAATTTTATTTTGGGAATAATCACAATAATGGTAAGGCAAATAGTGTTGAAGAGAAACCCTTGTAAGTAGTAAGTATTTCTTTGTTAAAATAAAATAAAATGTATGTCGTCTATATATTGTAAAATAATATCTATTTGATCAAGAAAGTTGGTTTTATTTTACTTTTGAAGTGAACTTAACATACGAAAAATAATATTATTTATACAATACTTTTCATCGAAGAAGGGAAAGGGGGGGGGTGTGGGTAGCAACAAAATCTCTGGATTTCATAAATATACTATTCTGGCTTTTGTTTATAGTAATATTATGCATTTGCAATAATTTTTTAGACATTTGAAGTTAAAAAATAAGAGAAAGTTGTTTTTGTCATTTTTTTTCTAAAATTGGTCGGGGGGAGGGTTATTCCCTAAAAATGTTTGCCCGACCAACGGATTTGAAAAGAAGACTGTCTGGCCTTTGTTTTGGTACTAATATCATCCATTTCCCGATGAGGTAGATTTTCATCAAAAAAACCGTTATTTGAGTTGGTCGGGGAAGCATTTATTCCTTGATTTTTTTTGCCCGACCAAAAGTTTTCAAACCTAGATATAATACTCATCCTACCCTGTATAAAGATTTTCGTTCTCCCGATGAGGTAATTTCTCTTCAAAAAACGGTACCGGAAGTGATCCTTTGCAACCCAAACTTCCCTGAAAAAGTTTGCCCGACCAGTGGTTTTAAAAATGTTTTTATGAACACTATCGACTAATTATAGTTTTTTTCTATCTCCGGATGAGGTAGGTAATCTGACGGTCGCCTCCCGGACTATTAAGTGAATACTGAATATACATATAGATATTTATAGAACTATATCGGTAGACTGGCTCCTTTTTCATGCTGTTTCTAAGATATTTTATAGACGACGCATACAAAATCCGAACATGTATACAGAAATTTAGCAAATGAAGTGCTTCACCCAATCAACTTGGATATTTTGTTGTTCAGATAAACATTTAGTTTCATAATCGTTAAAGACCCATTTTTAATACCGAATCTTCACCGGTTTTTCAACCGTAGATTTATTCCTATAAAATTAAAGAAACAACCCACTCTTCAACGAAAAACAGCCGATAGAACTGTATATAAATGCTTTAAAACCATTATTTCAAAATGGCGAACGACGCTGACTTTTTTTTTATTATACTCCTTGCAAAAAAAAAAGGTTATGCCCATGGGCGTAATGGTTAGTGCGTTGGACTGCCATGCAGAGGGTCTTGGGGTTCGATTCTCAGCCATTGCAAAACCGTTTTTCAGAGGTGTACTACCTCTTGTGAGGAATTGACAAATCCTCTTTTGTCAGGAAAAGTGCTGCTCGTTAGCGGTTCGGAATGAATCGGCAGAAAATTATAGGTCCCCTCCATTTTCTGTACACGGAAATGGTTGAGAGTTGAGAGTCACTAGGCTTAGGCTTTCTATGAGCTGTCATGCCTCTATTTCCTTCATATTGACCGTTTGAAATTTATAAGCGACAAAATGATATTTTCGTCACTTGATCTTGGATGATTTTCTGCCATAATAACGGGATGTTATGCTATGTAAGTTTTCACAAATGTGAGAATGTTTCTGAAAATAATTCGGGATGGACTCTTATTTCTAAGACACTCAAGGTAATGAGCTTGCCTTAATTCGATTGCCAATGCTGCTAGTTAAAATTGTAAACTCAATCTAAATTACAAATTGCCTTAAATACCTCTTAAGCACACATCAATAAATTAATTATTTACTTAAAAAATCCTTCTTCGTCATTTAACTTAATTTCCAAAGTAAACTCATACCTTCTTTTCCACAAGCTCACAAAATTAATACTTCCATTCTCACACTAAGTCCTTTCCTTTTTCATCAGTTTTTTTTCTTCACAGAATCAAGTGCCGTTGAAGTGGACGTTTCTTCCTTCGACAGTGTTTGCAAAGCTCTTGACACTTGTATAGAAAAATACAAGCAACCACCATCTATTGTTGTGAACTCGGCTGGAATTACGCGCGATTGCTATCTATTGAAAATGGAGGAACGCGATTACGATGATGTGTACAAGGTCAATCTGAAGGGCACCTTTTTAATCACACAGCAGTTCGCAAAGGCCATGGTTCAATACAAAATTTCCGGATCAATTGTTAATATCTCGAGTATTGCGGCAAAATTGACAACAATCGGCCAAGCTAACTACGCAGCTTCGAAATCGGGTGTGATTTCGTTCACAGAAGTTGCGGCAAAGGAATTTGGTAAATTTAACATCAGAGTTAATTCCATATTGCCTGGATTCATTGACACTCCGATGGTTGATGTTATCCCAAAACACGTCAAGGAGAATGTGACACGAATTTGTCCCCTGGGCAGATTGGGCAGACCAGAAGAGGTTGCCGAGGTGATTTCGTTCCTGGCATCGAAGAAAGCCTCCTACATAAATGGTGCCTCTGTTGAGGTGACAGGAGGATTGTCCTAAACTACGAGTATTTCCAAGCCCAATGACTTGTCCCTTGTACTGAACATCACGTCTGTATATGGAAATCCATGTATTGTTTAATTTTTGAATAAGTGCATTTATCTACATGTTTTTTTTTTTGTTTGTTTTCTTATTTCTGTAATATCTCGTCTTTTGTATTTTAATAAAAATGGTGGCATTCTTACGATTTGTTTGAAAATCTAATATGTAGTTGTTTATTTCGTCCTGACATTTTATACTGTTGGTTCTTTAATGTTGAGGTGGGTACAACTGGCAGAAAATCAATGCTAACCATGTGAAATGGTTTTAAACAACGAAATTCTCGCCATATATTTTAAGAAAACAGTTTTATTATTGTGGGTGCGAACTTGTTGCAGCGAATGTATAAAATTTTGAGCTCATTTAAAGTCTTTAAACTTGAAAAATTTTATTTTTATTTGAGAAAATTTACTACTTTAAATGTAATATATTGCAGTTTTGGAAGTAATAAAATTCGAAACATAATGTTATTGCGCATTAGTATTTAAAACCAAACTAATAATTTCGTAACAGGAAATTCAAAATACCTTGCTCCCACTTTAACAATCGGAAATGACTTGCTGAAAAAAATATCTAATAAATGAAATGCTTTTTTAAACAAAATACACCAGTTTAAACAATTTAAACAGTTGGAAAAATAATTGTATTTAATCTGGTAAGTTATTAAGCTTGATAAGCAAGATCTTAAATAATTTTTTACGATCATTTTTCAGAACAACATATTTGGCCTTGTATGAGGTCATGCATGATTAATTATTTATTTTATACTTGTTTGGTCTGTCGTTAAACAATTGACTTCAAAAAAAGACATGAAATACCTGTTGCTAATCTTGTTACCGATTAATTGATATGTTAACCGCAGTTTATTTTTGACATCTTAAAGTTTGTTTGCAAGTCTAACAAAATTAGTAACAAAGTCCCACGACAGCAAAAGGATTTTAGTGTGCATTTGGGTCAATAAATAGAAATTAATGATAAAATATAAAAAACATCGTAATAGTTTGACTCCATTACCGCGGGTGGAAGTATAAGGGTGTCACACGAACAGGTATAAATAACTATCTAGAACCATTTGAATGAGTCATCAATAATAAAATTTAAAAAGAAACCCCAAGCTGCTTTTTTTAAACATTAAGAGTGTATGGTACATATGGGAATATTTTTTCAAACAAAAACTTGGTATATGTAAATTTTAGGTTAAAATTTAGGGTATTCTGGTATTCTTCACTGTTCACTTACATTCTGCTTTCAACAATCCGCTACAAACTGAAACTCTCTGCGGATGCATTGGCTTTTGGACAAAACGTGCGGTTTTTCCGAGCCCCAAATGCGGAAATTTCGTCTGGTAATGTAGCCGTTGAGATGAAAGCGCGCCTCGTCAGAAAAGATAAAATTTTGCCCAAAATCGTTGTCCAATTCAAGCTGCTCTAAGGCCCAAATTGTGAAGCGCTAACGAACCGGATGGTTGTGCGTGATATGAGTCAATGTAAGTCAGTTGTAAGCGAATAATCCGAGATCTTTGTGCATAATTCTCCTCAGGATAGTGCGTGAAAAGTTAAGCTGTTAAGATCTAGTCTCACAGTATCGGCTACAGCAGCACGTCCCCTTGTGTGCATTTGCACCGTACGACTACGGCGACCTTGAGTGTTGGGCACACTCACTACCTTTTTGTAGCCCAGCACTCACATTCGAAACAAGTTTTCAATATTTCCAAACGTTGATAAGGCATAAAGCAACTTATTTCGTTGCGCGGAGTAATGATACTGGCTTTCTGTCAAGACTTTGAGCGGGAAACAGCTATCAGTGTCAAAATAACATATGATTTAAAAATAAATCACTACATGACCCACCCTGTATATACATACAATGTTTATAAATATTTATAGTACTATTATGAAGAGGGTTCGTTCCTCTTGCATGCTGTTTTCACTATTTTTAGTAAAACCTAAGCATATAAAATTTTAGGTGGGAGTCGAAATTCTGTTTTGGTGTAAAAATGAGCATTCTCTAATCTGGATTGGGTACAAAATCCCGCATCACAAAATCCCGATTCACAAAATCCCGCATCACAAAATCCTGATTCACAAAATTCCGAATCACGAAATCCCGCCGTTTCAATACTAAATTGACAGCACAGTATAGATTTTCATTTCCATAGTAATGGTGACTCGAATCAATCGGAAGCAACGAAAACGAAGTTCCCTACTATTGTACTGGAATATTCAATACAAAGAAAACCACTCTGATTTCGTTAATTTTTAACGAGGTCTGATTGGCTTAAAGCTGAAGACAAGTAAAGTATGAAGTCTTGAAAGTATCTTGAGTCAAAAAAATGAAAAAAATAAGAAAATTACAAAGAGAATATCCAAAAAAGTTTTAAAAAATATCATGTGATACATACCTCCCTCCATAACGAATATACAATTTTTAACTCACTAAGATGCCTAGTTTAGCCAGAAATCACGTTTAAAAGTACATTGGGTGGGCCGCTCCGCGGGACTTAAGGATTTTAACTCCCTTTTTCGGAGACACACCCGCTCACGCAACTCCGTCGATCCGCTTAGGGTATGTTAAGTCGCCTGGTAGGCGCCAATGTAAATAATTTTTTTTTATTAAAAGTACCTTGGGTGGCAAATTTTTGTCAAGAAATATTTTTGAAAAAAAATGTCCAGAAAAAAATGTATGAAAAATCAAAATTTCTTCAAAAACAAATTGTTGAAAAAAAATTTGTTAAAAAAATATTGTTGACAAAATGTCCAAGAATATTTTGGTCGAATGTCCAAAAATAATTGGCCAAAACATTGAAAAAAAAAACTCTCTAAGGATGGAGGAGGTTTACCTCCTCGGAGTTCTCACAAGAACTGAATTTTTCCCGAACCAACAGTTCCTTAAATACTTTCCATTTGTTTAAAAATAGATCAAATAAAATATTTATTTAATAGTACTAAAATAGTATTGAAAATCCCGCCAAATATTTCTAAAAATATTTGTCGGTGGGATTTTTATTTTCGGCGGGATTTCGTTATTCGGGATTTTGTGCGGCGAGATTTCGTTTTTCTCTCCTCTAATCTTTATAATAAATTTTATAATACGAGTACGTCTAAATTTATCTATGTGAAATTAATGCAAAATTCTTGAAATAAGGTATTTGAAATAATTTTTTTTTATATTATACGTGCACTCAAGGGGTTATGAAGACCCTTATAATGTTAAATACAGTGCGAGCAATTAGGAAAGTAGGATAGGATGAGAAAGGAGATACCGATGCACATTGATTTTGAATGCCTGCACATTGCAATGAGTGGGAAATATTGAGCCGGGTAAAGCATTCCACATTCGTGTAGTGCGGCTAAAAAAAGAATCTCTGTACGTGAGAGTACGTCCGAAATTGGGCTCAAGAATAAACTGATGAGCATTCCTAGAAGTACGAGTATTACGGTTGAATTGTTTGAGGGAAGGAATGCAACTGGCTATTTCACTAGAGCACTGTTTATGAAAATACCGATAAAATAATGATAGGCATGAAAGATTGCGGCGGCGGCGGTGCTCGAGAGATTCATATGTTTGAGTTAGACAAGGATCACCTATCATTTTTAGAGCTCTCTTTTGAATATTGTCCAAGAGACTCAAGTAGGTTTTTGGAGGACCTGCCCAGATATGGGAATTGTAGTCAAGCTTTGGATGAATATAGGCCTTATAAATTACAGCCAGATTAGAAGGGGTAAAAAACTTCTTGAATCGGCGGAGAAAACCTAAACACTTAGCAGCGTTTTTGGCGACATCATATATGTGATCGTTCCACAAAAGGTGGTCTGTGATACACATACCGAGTACTGAAAGCTGTTCAGTTTTCTCGCTGCAAGTGCCATCCATGGATAGTGGCATTAAGGGAGGGTTTTTTCTTAGCGACAGTACACAGCATTGATTTTTCGCGGCATTAAATTCTACACGGTTTTTGATTCCCCATTGAACAATGCTGTCAAGATCAGAATTTAATGAGCTTATCATACGCTGCCGTTGGAAGTCCACATCTGAAGGACAGGGATGTGAATCAAAAAACAAATATTAAAAGCTGAGGGTACTGTTGTCAGCGAAACAATTAAGTGGATTAGAAGTTCCAGATAAAAGATCATTTATGAATATAAGGAAGAGTGTCGGAGACAATACGGAGCCTTGGAGCACACCAGCATTTATTTTGTGGATATCAGATTACAAAACCGTCCAAAACTACTTGTAGTGAACGGTCCGAAAGGTAATTTCTAATCCAACGAAGAAGAGATTCATCGATATCAAATGCAGGCATTTTCGATAAGAGAACTTGATGCCAAACTCTATCAAATGCCTTTGAAATATCAAGTGCAATAATCTTGCTTTCTCCAAAAAGATGTAAAAATTTGTTCCACTCTTCGGTGAGATATACCATCAGATCACCAGGGGACCTATTGCTACGAAAGCCATACTGCCGATCATTGAGAAGCTTTCGATTTTCAAGATATTTCTTGAGTTGATAATTTATTAGGGTTTCCATGACCTTGGAAAGAAGAGACGTAAGTGCAATTAGACGATAATTAGAGGGGGAGGAGGATTCGCCTTTTTTAGGGACAGGCTGGACAAATGCTGTTTTCCATCCACTCGGGAAGAGACCTGTAGAGTAGGACAGATGGAAAACCTTACGCAGTGGTTTTCCCAGCGTTAAAGAACATCTCTTCAGACAATAGCAGGGATACTATCCGGGCCAGCGGATTTTTGAATGTCAAGATCCTTTAGAACTCTTGCAACTGCACGAGTGCGAAAGAAGATTCATCCCATAAAACCGTTTACGCTCTCAAGTACAAGAATAGTCATGTCACTCTCTGGTAGCGTCGAATTAACAGAAAACTGCGCTGCCAGCAAATTAGCTTTATCTATCGAGCTTACAACAGGAGTGTCATTGAAGACGAGTGTTGGAACTGAGGACTTCGTGCTGTTCCGTACGTTTTTGCAAATGCCAAAAATTTTTACTACCTTTGGGACATTATAGTATTTTTTGCCGTAATTTTTGGTCATGTAAAAATTTAGTTCGTCGAATAATCAGGTTACAGGTCTTTCTAGCTTGTTTGTACTTATTCCGGTTTTCCTCAGTAGGGTTGGCTCTTGAACTACGGAAACTTATTTCTATATGAAGGTCTTTATAATACAAACTCTATATACTACTGAAATAAATCAGCCAAGTAGAAGACTTAGCACTATTATTGGACTTGTTGAATTATTGATTCAAATTAGCCTTTTTGGCCTTTAGTCCACAAAAATTGGCGTTTCGTCCGGGTGATCTCACATGGACTCATCAGTTGACTTGTGAGGACCTTGTCAATACGCAATCTTTGCCAAGTTCAGCTCACCTTACATGAATTTTTTGACAAAAATCCAATGTGAACTATATCCAACAAAGATTAGGATTGCAATCATTAATGTTGGAATCCTTCTGCCCGTGGCCTGGCATTGAACACCTATATGAAGGTCTTTATAATACAAACTCTATATACTACTGAAATAAATCAGCCAAGTAGAAGACTTAGCACTATTATTGGACTTGTTGAATTATTGATTCAAATTAGCCTTTTTGGCCTTTAGTCCACAAAAATTGGCGTTTCGTCCGGGTGATCTCACATGGACTCATCAGTTGACTTGTGAGGACCTTGTCAATACGCAATCTTTGCCAAGTTCAGCTCACCTTACATGAATTTTTTGACAAAAATCCAATGTGAACTATATCCAACAAAGATTAGGATTGCAATCATTAATGTTGGAATCCTTCTGCCCGTGGCCTGGCATTGAACACCTATATGAAGGTCTTTATAATACAAACTCTATATACTACTGAAATAAATCAGCCAAGTAGAAGACTTAGCACTATTATTGGACTTGTTGAATTATTGATTCAAATTAGCCTTTTTGGCCTTTAGTCCACACTTATTTCTCTAATCTTGATAGCCTCTTTACACTTCGAATCAAACCAGGAGTTTTCTTTCGGTTTGATAGATTTTGTCCTATTCGGAATAAAATTTCTCATACCGTAAAGAATCAAATTTGAAACCATGTCTGCACTGGAATCTACGAGTATGTACATTGCTGTCAAGGAAGCATAGTGACCAGTTAAATTTGCCGAAGAAATCATTGAGACCGTCGCAGTTGGCTTTCTCGTATAGCCAAACGGTTCTCATAGGATTTTTTTCTTTAACTGGGGTTTATTGACACGAGAAATTCGCAGATATGACACAATGGTCTGACGTACCTAGAGGCGATAAAACACTTATGGTATATTTATCAGGGTCAGAGGTAAGGAACAAGTCTAGAGTGCTGACTGATTGACCTGCGACATCAGGAATTCAAGTTGGCTCGTCAACAAGCTGAGACAATTTGTTTAACTCAGCAAAAATCTCGACATACCTTCCTTCGGATGTTGTCTGACCAGAATAGCGCAGCTACCAGGAATTGTGTACATTGCAATCGCCCGTAACAACGATCTCACTGTGCGGAAAATGGGAAACAATTCTCTGGATAGAGTCGGATAGGGCATAGAATTCATACAAACACAAAAAAAAAAACGAAACTGGACAGCTTACTATAGAAATTATAATTTTTAGAGCATAATGTTGAAGGCCGAGTTTTAAAGGCAAAATTAAAAAAAAAAAGTTTTTGATCCCAACCCATGTTTTTTAATTGTGAATTTAATTTTAACGCAACAGAAACAGTTTTAAGGACTTAAAATAATATTTAAGGAATTTAAATTTTCTCAAAATCGACTTGACCAATTTTGTTTCAATTTGTTTAAAAATTCGAGGTAAATTTGGATAATTCAAATTTCGTTTTGTTGATTCTACTAACTTACTCGTAAGTTTTAGGATGATCCGGAGCCGAAAATAGTGGGCCTCGCAATTATACCTATCTGTTTCTTTAAACCACTCGGCCAATTCCTTATTAAATTTGGTAGATAGTATTTTTTAATTACTCCTCTACACGTTTTCTTATCATTGCTAAGACAAATATAAATCCAAGTATCAATTATTGATAACTCCAGGACCAAAACCAAGAGTTATACTATGATTTACACCTTCGCACCAGTAGCGCTAGTTGGCATATGGCTTAACTCGGAACTAGCCTGAAGATGGTCCATATCTAATTAATAAGTAAACGCGTTGGTACATTTGTGTTAAAGTATTTTAATGCATAATAAAACTTACTTGTTTATGTGATCTGGTTGTGTATGCTAAAGAAGAACTTGGAAATACCCTTTTAAGCTCACTATTAAATAACATTCTGACCGTTTAAAAGAGCTTCTCGTCCAATTAACGTAGATTTTTGCAGTCAACTTAATACCAAAATACTCGGAATCATGATAGAACTTTTTTGTGTAGATATTTTATATTTTCAATAAATACACCAACGGGGCTAAGAACAGGAAAATATAAAACCACAAAAATGGAAAAGAAACTTGAGTGATTTTCAAAAATACACACAACTAAAAATATTTACTTTGTTTTGTCCAGCAATATAAAGTACATTTCCAAGAAGTGTCTCATTGCGTAAAGGTAGGTATAAGCATTCACTCAAACGTCTACTCGTATGTAGCAATTTATGACTTTCAAACATTCTTCTTCCGATTTGTAGATGTGATCCAGAAATAGCCATACGACAACTTCTGAAGTGGATTACGGAACGAAAACCCCAAAAGTACCTTTAAGTCCAACCTCACTTTTCTTTGCTTTGAACTTATCCGTCAGGAGAAGTTGCAGTGGGAAAGACTATATTTAGGTACTCAAATGCCACGACCTTTGCAAATATAACATAATAGATATTTATCATCTGAAACAAAAGTCTGCCCTTAAGCATTATTAATAAACTTTGAAGAATGTAGGAATCTCCAGAGTGGCTATTTCAAAATTTCTTACTATTTTACTCTTGATGTAGAGAGAAATTTATAATACTCACCCTCACTCACCGGTCAAACCTACCTACATGCATGGAAGATACTCAACTCCACAATATTATTGTTTTACATTGAAACTATTATAATTTAACACTTTCCCATTTGTACAATAATTATACCTTTTCTAACTCTAATTATGGCCAGAGGCTAACTTGAACGTGCATACCTGAAGTGTCCTTGCATTAGTAATATACAAAGTCGTCATTAACCCTTCCCTGTACTCCCTAGGGAAGAAGTCGCAATAATATCAAACTCCCAATCCTCAACCCTCCATTTCCAAACAAAGCAAATTGACATAAAGTTAACTTTGCCAGCCCCTTCTTTCTCCAGTGACTTTGAGAGACTTACCTTACCTCTATATTTTCTAATTAGTATTAGTTTTTTGTCAACCCAGACGCACACAATTCCATGCAATTCGATATCCAACTGAACTGGTTACAACTGCGAAGAAAAGTTAAGTAAAAGCCACAACTTGTCCTTATAGTTCCACTAGCGCATACACACAAGTATGTATGTGGTGGAGATATGTGTACGAGGATAAGGGTAAATCATCCAGCTCTACTATTTAGCTGAAAGGTTTATTTTCATTTGGCAGACGCTTTACGTGAAGTAATACAAAACCGTTTTATGGACCCTCCACACACTAAATAAATTCAATGTCATTTTTGGACTGACTCACTTCTAACAAAAAACAGCAATAGCGGCGTAATATTATTCTCTCGCTGTATTTTGTTTATTTTCCCTATTTTTTTTTTAAAGGATATCGATTTTTGTTTTGGCTAGAAGGACTTTTCATGATCAACCCCTTGTCAACCGTGAGTCTGAGCGAGCGTTGGTGGCGTTTGTTGTAGTTTTTTTTGTTGGCTTCGCACACACCGCATTTATATGCATATCGCACCACACCCTTTTGTGTGAATAAACAAAGTATAGCACCCTTTCTATTTCCACTAACCCTCCCATCAGAGCTCCATATGGACTTTTACCAGTCTGAAGTGTCCCAGTAGGCTGAAAAAGGACATTTTACACACAACAGCAATGAGTGCCGATTCGCTTTGAAAGCAAAATTAAGAACACCAATAGGTCGCAGGAACTTGGTGATCTCGAAGTAGAAAAGGAAACTCTTCTGAATAGTTTGAAATTCGACAACCAAATTATACAATTTTTTACTTACTTATACATGTGTATGCCATATAGTAGGCAAGTTATGCATTCGTAAAATAAATCGAACTTCAGATTATGATCAGACTTGACACTACGATGATAAGGACGAAGGAAAAGTTGGTCTCGCAATTCGGTCTGCCTGTCCGACTACAGTCTTAACGACTCGGCCGATTCTCTTTAAACCTGATAGATAGCAGTTTTAAATTTATTTCCACTCATGTTTTTTTTAAGACCAAAAATAAAGTTATTGCTTTAAAACAAAATCCGTAAAATGGTTATTAATGGTACCCTCTTAGAACCATTTCTTTTGTTTTTGATTTTTTCAAAAACAGTGCATTAAAATTTTCTTGAATTCAAAATTTCGAAACCCAATATTTCGAATATTTTTTTTTTCAATTTTATTTTTATTTTTATTCGTACAGTAAAAATTTAAAGTCGACGTTCCAAAATTTTTTCTTAAAAACGTTTTAAGAAGAACTTATTATTTTTAAAAACCGCTACAACTATTTATAATTTTTGTTCGTGCATAAACAACATGGTATTGCATCCTGTTCTTAGCTCCAACAACCTCTTCATTTAAAAAAATTATTTTATGGTTAAGAACATTTTTCCCTAAGACCAGTCATTTGTATATGTTTCGGGCGAAAACAGAAATCTTGAACTTAAATTTCAAGCCCTTCAGATCGGACCTAACTTTTTTCTGCAGCCTCTGCAATCTCAATGAAAAAGAAGAAATTTTTCACTTTCTAGACAAATCTTCGTTTCATAGCGAATTTATTTTTCGAATAACACACCCACTATTAACGATGGGACGGTTGAAAAAAGTTTACAAATGTCCTTAAAACTACTCTGATTTATAGGAATAGTTTTATGCAAATCTACCAAAACTAAAATATTGCGCTTTAACTTTCAATTTATTTTGTTTAAAAATTAGAAGATAAACTCGTTGTAAGATAATTTTAAATCACATTTATATTGCTTTCAAATTTTATTTACTGTAAGCTCTTGATGTAGTTCGACTTCAACTTTATTTCAATGAGAACTGAATGACAATTTGACTTACGTCTAACTTACATTATAATTCTTAGAATACATAGAATAGAGCTTAGTGAATTGAACAGGGTTGTTGATACATAATGTTATGTTCACACTTATATGCTACAACATCCCCCCTCAATTCACTTCGTATTTTTAAATTTTAAGAATCTTTTACATATTTTGTTTAGTTTTCGACCTGGTATTGTGTTCTTTATGTTCAATTTGTTTTTTAACAATTTGCTTATGTTCGATTTTGTTCTTTACACTTTCTTGACAACTTTCATTTTGTTTACTATAATTTTCAATAGATTCATTGGAACAGGTCGTTATTTGAGTTGAATCATTTTTGTCAACATTTTCATCAGAAGCGTCAATATTATTACTACTTGAATCAATTACTCTACTTGAATCTGATAAAAATGTTGGTACATAATCATTGTTTATATCAATTATTTCATTAATTTCTTTAAATAATTTTATTTGATTTACATGACGTTTCCATATAATATCTCTTTTAAAAATTTTGATATTATAATACCTTTCCCCTATTTTCTTAATAATTTTTCCTTTTATCCATGAAATCTTTCCAGGTATACTATAATTCTTTGTTAAAACAACATCATCAATTTCAAAATGTTTGTCTTTTTTACCTTTATAATAAAGTCTTTGCTTCTTTTGCATTTATTTACATTTTTTTTTACAGAATAATCTTTAACATTGTTTGCATTTAAAAAAGGATTAAGTAAATCAAACCTGTTTCTTAAGTTCCTACCGAACAAGAGTTCGGCTGGTGATTTACCTGTTGTGCTATGAATGGCGTTTCGATAGTCTAAGAGATATGCTTCCAATAATTGGTTTATTTCGCTACTCGACTGTTTTTTATGAAGTGCACGTTTCAACGCGATTTTTACCAATTTTACTCCGTTTTCAGCTTGTCCGTTAGTTGCAGGGTGCCCCACCGGTATTGTTATGTGCCTGATTCCGTTACGCTCTAAAAAATCTTTAAATTCTGCAGATACGAAAGATCTGCCATTGTCACTTACTACAATGTTCGGTAGACCAAACCTCGAAAACATCGAGCGGAGTTTTTCAATTGTATTTGAACTTGTTATGTTATTACCCATGTCAATACATTCAAGCCATTTGGAGTGAGCGTCAACACAAATAAGAAACATTTTCTTACACAAAGGACCAAAAAAATCTATATGAATACGTTTCCATGGTCGATCTGGCCAATCCCAACTAATAAGTGTCGATTTATTGGGATTATTTTGGTTCGATAAACAGCTTTCGCAAGAACTTGTAATGGCTTCTACATCACTGTTGATTGATGGCCACCAACAGTAGCTTCTAATTAAACTTTTCATCTTTTCTGTTCCCAAATGAGTCTTATGCAGTTCTTTCAGCACAGAGGGTATAAGCTTTGCAGGAATAACTACTTTAAATCCCCAAAATAAACAATTGGACTCAATTGATAGTTCGTAACGTCTAAGAAAATATGGCTTCAATTTCAACTCATCAACCTTCACAGGCCAACCAGACTGCACATAATTCATTACTTGTTGCAACAATTTATCCTCATTTGATTCATCTCTTATTATTTTAAATGTTAACGGCAATCTAGCCGTCTCTAAATGGTTAACGCAAACCTCCCCTCCATCATCCTCAACTTTAATTGAATCAGGGCTATCTA
This sequence comes from Philhelius festivus, assembly GCA_963931855.1. NCBI lineage: Eukaryota > Metazoa > Arthropoda > Insecta > Diptera > Syrphidae > Philhelius > Philhelius festivus. The sequence goes on along the minus strand of OZ007556.1, from coordinate 1,764,563 downwards.
CCGGAGAGCGCGAAAAATAATCGGTAATATTGTTTTTTGTGTTAATATACTGAATTTCAAATTGATAACCCGATAAAAATAAGGCATACCGCTGCAACCTGTTTGCCGACATGGCAGGAATACCTTTCTTGGACCCAAATATTGATACTAAAGGTTTATTATCTGATACTAAAATAAAATTGGTCCCAAAAAGATATTGATGATATTTTTTAACTCCAAAAACAATAGCAAGGGCTTCTCTTTCAATTTGCGAATATTTCATTTGAGATTGAGATAATCTTTGTGATGCGAAGGAAATTGGTTTTTCGACACCGTTATCATATAAATGAACAAGAGCTGCAGCTAGGCCACAAGGACTAGCATCGACAATTAGTTTGAGTTTAACGTTAGGATCAAAATGGGCTAGCACCTTAGAAGATACTAGTAATTTTTTTAATTCCTTGAATGACAAATCCTGACGTTTTCCCCAACCATTTAACTTCTTGTTACCTGAAAGCATCTCGTATAGGGGTCCAGCTATTGTGGCTAAGTTGGGCATAAAGTCTCTATAAAAATTTATAACACCCAAAAAGGATTGCAATTCAACTAAGGATTTTGGAGTAGGTAAGTCTAAAATTGCGTTGACCTTTTTTTTATCCGTTTCCAATCCATTTTTAGTAATAATATGACCCAAATAACAAACCGAATCTACAAAAAACTCACACTTCTCTTTTGCAACCCTTAATCCCGCGCGTTTTAGAATACCTAACACTGTTCTTAGCCGTTTTAAATGTTCAGCTTTAGTTCCAGCTGTAACCAAAATGTCATCCACGAAAATAGTCACACCTTCAATGCCTTGAAGTAACTTCTCCATAGTTTTTTGGAAAATAGCTGGGGCTGATGCAATACCGTACACCAACCGCGTATACTGATAAAGGCCCTTAGTTGTAGAAATAGTTGTCAGCTTTCGAGAATGTTCATCTAGGACCAGTTGCTGGTAAGCCATCGATAAATCGATCTTCGAAAACTGTTGACCCCCATGAAGGGTTGCAAACAGTTCATTAATTTTCGGCATACAGTGAGTTTCCACAAATAACTGTGGATTTAGGGTGACCTTATAATCACCACAGATGCGAATGTCACCATTTTTTTTTAATATTGGAACAATCGGTGTTCCCCACTCACTATATGGCACAGACTCTAACACTCCTAGTTCTACTAACTTGTCTATTTCCTTCTCTACCTTATCTTTAATCGCAAATGGAAGACTCCGGGGTCTAAAATATTTTGGACTTGAATCGTCTTTTAATCTTAAGCTAACTGTTCCTTCTAAAAATTTTCCTAATTTTCCATCAAAAACCTCAGGAAATTCCTTAAACAAACTATTTATATCACTATTTACCGTTTCAACTACTTTGACTGAATGCAGTGACATACCGAAAGCATACATCCAATTACGGCCTAATATCGGTGGACCACCCCGCTTCACCACATAAATCTCAACCATTGCCTCCATATTTTTATAATTAATAACAAACTTACGTTTTCCAAGTGGCATGAAATACGAACCATCATAGTTTTTTAATGGTAATGATGATGCTTCCAATTTGAGATTCGGAAAGTATTTGAGATAATCTGACTGCGATATTGCCGAAATCGATGCACCACTGTCTATCTCTGCGCGAATCGAAACACCATTCACATTCACACACGTGGTTATTGGTCTTAACTTATTATCTGTGGATAAATGGAAAATTGATAACTCGTCAATGTAATTACAACAACTATTTTCTGATATATTTGATTCTAAATCATCTACATAATTGCAATAATGTTTTCTATTTTGAAAAGAATTATTTGAATTTGATTCAACCTTCTTACTGCACATTCTTCTTAAATGCCCTCGCTTAAAACATTTTTTGCATTTGGCATCCCGAAATCTACACTGCTCCTCGGTATGGTTTGTATAGCCGCATACTCTGCATCTCCTGATTTCACCGTTCGCCGAATGAGGTCTCTCAGATGACTGTAGTTGTTGATAGCTGTTCTTTTTTATATGTTGTTGATGCTGGAAAATCTGTTTGCTGCCACTTGCGGTAGTTCCTTTGTTTCCGATACGATAGACCTCATCACCTGATTGTTCTGTTTTGATGATTACTTTCTCCGCTACGTTATATTGTGATTTAACTTGTTCAACAGACATGGCAATACTTAATGCTTTCTCGAATGTTAATTTTTCAACATCTTCTAGAAAAAGCTTATCTTTTTCGGCTCCCTTGTCCATGCCCATAATGAACTTATCTCTGAGTGCTACTTCGAGATGTGCTTTGAAATCACAACTAGCTCCCAGTCCTCTAACTCTAGCTGCCCATTGTTGATTAGTCTCAGTTTTTTCTTTATGTGCTTCATAAAACTTGTATCGCTCTCCGAACCCAGACTTCTGAGGAGTAAAGTGAGTATCCAAAGCTTTCACTAGCACCTCGAAGGTAGAATTGCTGTCCTCGGGCTCTGCAGGGTACATCAAATCACTGAGGAGCTTGTACACCTTCTCGTTGAGTGCATTGATAAAAATTGCGCGCTTTTTTTCTGCTTTCTTATCAATTTCGTTGGCAATGAAAAATTGATTAATTTTCTTTTTAAATACCACCCAGTCGTCTTCTTCACAAAACGTTGGACAAACTCCAAAAGATGCCATGACTACTTAAACTTTTATTTTCCTCGTCGCCAGTTGTAAGCTCTTGATGTAGTTCGACTTCAACTTTATTTCAATGAGAACTGAATGACAATTTGACTTACGTCTAACTTACATTATAATTCTTAGAATACATAGAATAGAGCTTAGTGAATTGAACAGGGTTGTTGATACATAATGTTATGTTCACACTTATATGCTACATTTACGAAACGTTAAATTTGGCAGACGACAACCATACCACGTTATAATTATATTTAAAAAGTTAATATATTTTATGACCGAAATAAACAAATAAAATTATAATAATAATAGAACAGCGACTTAGAAGTTTGTTTTGCCAAAACTTTTTTACCAATTTATCAATTATGTCTTACGCTTACAAATCTGTTTGAACTAAAACAAGAGAAGAATTTTTACACCTAGAAAAAGCCTCTTATACTCGTATCTTTGTAACTCGCTACTCAAAACAATAAAAGGGTAACATTTTCTGAAGCCGGTTGTAACCTTTTAACCCTTCTCTCAAAAATGAATATTAAATCTAAATTTTTGCATTCAATATTTTCGTCTTTTAATCCTTGTTATTCGAGGTTATAATTTCTTGATTACCAGTATTTGTTTTCAAGATTTTTACTTTCAAAATTTGTTATAGTTTATTGTTAATTGTGATGCATTGGTCTACATTTGTTGTACTAAGCAACAACAACCCGAAAGTACAGATGTGCATTATTTAATATGAGAATTTGAATTGTATTTAATTTATTACGTTCACACAAATAAATAGCAGAACAGGAGTCAATATGAAATTAAATTAGCCGACTTTAGGGGACTAAATTAAACAATTCATATCGCGCAACGAACACTCTAATACAGGGTGCGTTTTATGTCTCAGGTCGATGTTTTTTTTTAATAACTTTTTAATGAAATACAACTTTATGATTCTCGTTTTATTGATTAATTATATGGTGTTTGAAGTTAAGTATTAAGTTTGATATCGGGCCTCTGAAGTGGGCGCCTTTGGTCAAGGTCAAGGAAAATTCACAACGAATGGAACGAAGTTCAATAGGAAGGAAGAATATACACAATCTAAGAACTACTAATGTGTAAAATTAAAAAAGAGCTGCTTATTATGAACTTTATAGAATTCAGAAACTGTGTTGGGTTCAAAACACAGCCTTCAGGCACTCAAACATTTATAAAAAGACTTTTACAAATTTTTTCACATTTTCTCTTTAAATTTTTTTAAACATAGCATTTTTGATTCTCCAAACACCATATAAGTAATCAATAAAATACAAATTATAAAGTTGTATTTCATTAAAAAGTTATTTAAAAGGGAAATCATCGACCTGAAACATAAAACGCACCCTGTATTAGAGTGTTCGTTGTGCTATATGGATTATTTAATTCGTATCCATGTTTTTAAATAATCATTTTCTTTTTATAGATTTGTATTAATATAGTTTTATATTGAGTCCTGTTCTGCTATTTATTCGTATGAACTAATTCATCCAATGCGAACAATAAAATGCTCATAACAAATACTAATTTTTTTCTCAAAAAATGTTTCACAGATTTTTCAAAAACAAATTCAAATAAAATGCACGACTGGATCACACGTACTTTCTCTAATTTAAATTAAAATTATGTATAAATAAATATAAAATATTAATTTAATGAGATAGAAATATTCAAATGTATAAAATTGCCGGAATCTGGGAAAGTATGATTCTATGTTATTTAGATTGTTTCCTAAATTTGTTTAACCAAAATGTAGCCCATGTCCATAATAGAACACCTAGTTTTTTCTTATCAAAATCGTTAGAGGGGATTTTGAGTTAAATAAAATTTCGCATTACGGGTTAGTCCGTTAGTCTTAGAGCTAAAAAAAATGTCAATTTCTCCTCTAGAGAATCACTTAAGACCAGCGTTACCACTTCCGCAAAAAAAGACGAAGTAGATTTGAAGAAAAAAGTGAAGTAAATTGAGGAAAATCGAAGTAGATTTCAAAATGTTCAAAAGTTTTTATTTGCATTTAGAAAAAAATTTAACTCGAAATTTTTGTTAGTTGACAACACGAAAAAGTGGTGATTCAGTCTGTTTGTAGGTCTGTAACTCAACCTACAGCCTAGACGAGAAATTGCAAAGGTTTCCTCGGCTCATTCCATATAGGCATTATGATATTATCTTATTTATTTCGGCTCTAATGATTTTGATAAAAAATTGATGTGTAGCCCATATTAACAATGATCTACATTTTGGTAAAAAAAATATTATTAACGGTTCCTGTCATAGACCCTTTATTTTTGATTTTCAAGTTTCTCATTTTCATCAAAAAATTTTTTTATTCACTTTTGTATGGAAATTCTGGGCTTACATACTACGAGTACCTAGAGCCAAAAAATTAAGTAGATTTGTGCCTTTTTTGTAAAATTGATGTAGGTTGCCACAGAGATTTTTAAAAGAAAGTAGATTTCAGATTTCATTATTTTGTAGATTTTAAAATATTTAAGAAAAAAGCAGTAGATCTTCATCAAATTAAATAAAGTGGTACCACTGCTTAAGAGTCTTAACTCTTAAGTACCGAGCTTGGAAAAAATTGCTTCAGTAGTTAAGGCTGTAGGGAGAGGTACAGACATACAGAAAGACAAACGGTATGTCGTAATGTCAACTTTGATCAAAATCTCGAATTCTATTTTTTTTTCAAATGCTGAACTTGCCCTATAGTACCCATGTATATCCCAAGTAAAAATCGAAAAATAGTTATTTATGGGACCATTTTTTAGTTTTTGATTTTCCCAAAAACAGTACAACCAATTTCATCAGTTTTTTAATGCTATTTAATGCTAAAGTTTCCCAAGAGTTTGGATAATATTGTCTATTCAAATTTTCTAAGCAAAAAATTGTTTGGATTTAAAAAAACTCCAACCTGTTTTTCAAAACTCAATATTTCGAAAACCCTATTTTTGATTATCTTAAATCTTGAGAGCTAAAAGTTTTTTAATACAATCTAAAGGATGTTTCTTTCGATTAATTTTAACGATCTAAAAAAATTTCTAAAATTAAAATGTTACAGTATGTATACCTACCATAGAAATCTTTTTCGAATTTTGAATTTCCCATTATCGGCATAACGGGTTTTTTTGTAAAATAAATTCTATTGCATTTCAGAACTTAAAAAAAATATTTTTTGAATTTAAAAACAAATATTTTTTTTAATTCGATATCTTAAAACTAAGCGTTAAAAATGTTTTAAGAATGTTGCATATAAAAAATGTTTCCTCTCTTCGTGACCTTTTCTTTACAAAAATGATGTTTGTTCTTGTGTGGACTGAAGGTCAGTTGTTATTATTTTTTATGTTGTGACGTTTTGGATGTGATTACACCCTTCTTTAACTTTAACTTTAACAAATAAAAATATTTCTATTTGTTTTTGAAAAATGTTATCTCCAAGTTTAAAGGAAATCAGCGGATTCGTTTACGCTGTTGCCTTTAAGTTTTCAATATACGAGTAGCAATGCATCTGATCGAAATTTCATTGCATTTTTTTTTTAAATAATTTAAGTTATTAAAAATTATATTTGTATTATTATTTATAAAGTAAAAAAGACGCTGAGAATCTGCAATGCCAAATTAGTCCAATCAAAATAAAAAAAATATGTTCTAGTATTTTATTTTATGCAAAATGTGTGGGGTTACGTAACATGGACTTTTCAATGCAAATAAAATTGATGAAATAATTAAATTCCAATCATTACTGTAATATTGCATTCTTCTTCTAAGTACTTATACTTATATCTACAAAAAAAAATAAACTTTTTTATATTTAAATGAGTTTTTTAAATATAAAATATTCCTAGATAAAGATGGTGACTATGTGATACGCTAGTACACTGTGCCGTATACTTACTTTTTATTTTGTTCTCTATATACATTTTTGGATTATAAAAATGCATCTAATCCCAAAGTTTAAAATGCCATGTGTTAACAATCTAGAAAATATTAAAAGCCATACATTTCATAAACATTGAGAATAAGCTTATAATCGTATTGATATTCTTCAAAAGGGCCGTAACATTGCTATAGTTATTTTTATACCCAACCGTGCAAGCCATTAATTTCATTTTGCAGTAATCGATCAAAAAGAAGTTTTGAGTTACGAGAAGAAGATAATATGAGCTTTTTATCAATTTTGAGAGCTGTTATTACCTTCTAGTTTGTATTTTATAATTTTTTATTTTTATGTTAAAACCTAGAATCGAATCATTACATCTTTTCGAATACAACTTAAAATGTAGCTCGTTTCGTATCAAAAACTAAATAGTCTTAAAAAGGCTTAAAAAGGCAAAAGGAGCCTCATCCTTCAAATTTGAGTAGGTCTTAAAACAATTGCTTGTAACGGGTGATTTTTTAAGAGCTTGAGAACTTTTTTTAAAAAAAAAACGCATGAAATTTGCAAAATCTCATCGATTCTTTATTTGAAACGTTAGATTGGTCCATGACATTTACTTTTTGAAGATAATTTCATTTAAATGTTGACCGCGGCTGCGTCTTAGGTGGTCCATTCGGAAAGTCCAATTTTGGGTAACTTTTTCGAGCATTTCGGCCGGAATAGCCCGAATTTCTTCGGAAATGTTGTCTTCCAAAGCTGGAATAGTTGCTGGCTTATTTGTGTAGACTTTAGACTTGACGTAGCCCCACAAAAAATAGTCTAAAGGCGTCAAATCGCATGATCTTGGTGGCCAACTTACCGGTCCATTCCTTGAGATGAATTGTTCTCCGAAGTTTTCCCTCAAAATGGCCATAGAATCGCGAGCTGTGTGGCATGTAGCGCCATCTTGTTGAAACCACATGTCAACCAAGTTCAGTTCTTCCATTTTTGGCAACAAAAAGTTTGTTAGCATTGAACGATAGCGATCGCCATTCACCGTAACGTTGCGTCCAACAGCATCTTTGAAAAAATACGGTCCAATGATTCCACCAGCGTACAAACCACACCAAACAGTGCATTTTTCGGGATGCATGGGCAGTTCTTGAACGGCTTCTGGTTGCTCTTCACTCCAAATGCGGCAATTTTGCTTATTTACGTAGCCATTCAACCAGAAATGAGCCTCATCGCTGAACAAAATTTGTCGATAAAAAAGCGGATTTTCTGCCAACTTTTCTAGGGCCCATTCACTGAAAATTCGACGTTGTGGCAGATCGTTCGGCTTCAGTTCTTGCACGAGCTGTATTTTATACGGTTTTACACCAAGATCTTTGCGTAAAATCTTCCATGTGGTCGAATAACACAAACCCAATTGCTGCGAACGGCGACGAATCGACATTTCACGGTCTTCAGCAACACTCTCAGAAACAGACGCAATATTCTCTTCTGTACGCACTGTACGCATTCGTGTGGTTGGTTTAATGTCCAATAAAGTAAACTGAGTGCGAAACTTGGTCACAATCGCATTAATTGTTTGCTCACTTGGTCGATTATGTAGACCATAAATCGGACGTAAAGCGCGAAACACATTTCGAACCGAACACTGATTTTGGTAATAAAATTCAATGATTTGCAAGCGTTGCTCGTTAGTAAGTCTATTCATGATGAAATGTCAAAGCATACTGAGCATCTTTCTCTTTGACACCATGTCTGAAATCCCGCGTGATCTGTCAAATACTAATGCATGAAAATCCTAACCTCAAAAAAATCACCCGTTATTTATATTTACGAGTACACAGCTCTTCCAACTATGGCCCTACAGTCTGCACGGCACCTTTCTAGATAAACGTAAAACGAAAAATATTACCTTAATAAAAGTAAACATATAAGATAGAAAAGATTTTCAAATACTAATCCTTTTGAGAGTTTTAATAGAATTTTTTTTAAGTTAAAGGTTGGATTTGTCTTCTATTTCGGACACAACTGACACGGCAGCTACAAAGTTGAAATACAATCAAACATAGCAGATGTTGAAACATAGAATGCCACATGGTTCTCATATTTCTTGCCATCGCAATCGTCGTTACATCATCTCAAATTCATAATTCCATTCCAAAGATAAATTAAAAAAAAAAACTCAGACTTTTTGTTTTAAAAATGTTTTTTTTTTGTATTCCTTTTATTTTCGTCGATTTATTTTCTTAATTTTCTAAAATTACAATGTGAAAAATATATATAAATGTATGTATAGGTATATATAATTAATGTTGTATGTTTAATATCATCGTAAATCTTTAGAGAATAACACAGTCTAAAACTTACGGTCTATCTTAAGAAAAACTATTTATACAAAAATAAAAACAAAAAACAAATCGAAAAATCATAAGACAACACACGTAGGTTTAATTGGATTAGTTTTTAATTTACTAAATTTAAAATATTTTTTTCTTTTATATAAAATTTCAAACTTCTTCGACTAACCAATTATATAGCTTAAAAAATATATTTCTAAGAACATTTGAATTCTGGCAGCGCATTCTGCTCCCACCAAAGTAACTTACTCCCATGATGGGGGTAGATGTTAAGGGTGGAAAGACAATAATGAGGTGGAGTGAGGATTATTATGAGTTTCAGGAGAACCGAAAATGAAATAAAATTACGAGTGAAGCCTTTTTTGGGCAGTCTTTCCACCACCAATCCCAAATACCCCAATCCTACGAGGTCACTGAACCATTAAATGAGTCTAAGGAAAAGGCAGTATATGCTGTAAAAATTTATGGAGCTTCTCTGTCTTTTCCCCCTTCGGATTTCATGCCACTTTTAGCTTCAACCGGAAAGGCAAAGCAACAAAAAGGATATTTTTGGTTGTTCAGCTGGTGTGCGCTGCCATTGAGACAAAAACAATCCATTGTTGTTCCATTTTTATGTGTAGTAAAAATAAAGAAAAAAGCTCTTACACACATACAGACATAGAATTTGATTAATATCGCTATAACGGCTATCAAAACGGTACTAGAAAAATATAAATACATTTTTATGGGAACCTAACAGCTAAATTAGTAAGCACTCTGGAGTTGTTTTGTTTTTATATTTGTATTTAATAAGTTTAACTCGATAAGCATTTTGGACAAATTTTGTTTTTGTTTTTTAAAATTTTTGACAATAGTTCTGATAATGTTAGAAAATATATTTTTAACTGCATTTTATTATCTTAAAACTAAAATCAAAAACTTATTTATATCTCTCTCTGCTTTCATTCTTTAATTTAAAATATACAAATACATTTAATTATATCGATTTTTATTTTTTTTCTGCTGAATAAGACACTAAGAAGCACTAACTAAATTGTATTTATATTATCCTTAAGATTAACAACTTATAAGCTAATCAGGTACTTGAGGGACTGTGGAGGGTCTCTCTTTTTATTTTTCTTAAATATTTTAATTGTTTCATTTTGTTTTTATTTATAAATATTTTTTTATATTTACTATAATTTATGTTCAAAAAAGCTATTCGATTTGATTGATCGTAGTTAAAACATTTAGGAGGAAACGCTTTTTTATATTGAATTTCTAAGCAATAATTCCCTAATTTGAAAATACTTTTGTCTTTAATTTTAAATTTGTTGTTAAATATAATCTATAATACCTTTATCTTATTTTATATATAAATCTTTCAGTTTTTATATAGTTTTAAGTTTTTGTTTTGTTTTTGAAGATGCAGTATATAGCTTTTTGTTTTGTAATTTGGTTGTAATATTTAGTGTTTTTTTTTATATAATGAAAATTTTTGTTGTTGTTGTTGGTAATTTGGGACGCAATTTTGTTAGAATTTTTGTTAAAGTATATTAGTTGATTTATTTATGTTTATATTTTTTGTGAGTTTTAATATGAAATGAAGCTTAGTACTTTTTTTATTTATTTAAGTATTGATTTCGATGTTCGTTTTTTAAATATATATATATTAATTTTATTTGCAATGTGATGTTAGAAGCACGATTGATCAAGTGGGAGCTGTGACGCAGAGGAGGAGGATCGATTCCGTAAAATATTATGCATCATAGATTAGCTGAGAACAGGATTATAAAACAAAAATACAAAACTTAAAAATAAAATTAAAATATAAAAAAATTAAAATTTAAATTAAAAGTTAAATTAAAATAGAAATAATAAAAGGAACCGAGACAATATTAGAAAAAACTGTGGTACATAAGAAAAATTGAATCGCCATGAGTTTTTATATTTTTTGTTCCCGAGGGTCAAAACATTATACAAACAATTTGGGGGTATCAGATCGTAAAGCACATTTTGTCCGGTTTTAAATCGATTAATTTGGATCACAAAGAAAAAGAACCAGCTAAATATTTGGAGCATTTTTTGAAAAGGCGAGAAAAATCCCAAAAATTAGAATACACACCAAATTAATTAGTTTCTTTTGGAGGCGAAAAACTTTTAATTGGGAACACTGTTTTCTGTGACAGCAAATTTAGAAGTTTTCGGTTGTTTTCCGGTGAGTTGTGCTTGGCAATTCATCATAAATAGAATCACGCCAGAACAAAGTTTTCAAATTGTTCAAATTTATTTTGAAAAACATGGTTCAATTCGAGAAACACGTCGGGCGTTACGTGCATTAGGATATATTTGGGAAAATATGGATCGATTTTACAATACGTTTACTCTAAATGATAATACACATAGGTACCGTAAGACATCATTCAGGGCGCACAGAAAAAGCAATTGCTGATGTACAGTGTAATGTGATAAACCTCAATCATTTGAGCACATGGAAGTCAACATCAAACGCGTTATAGCCGAAATCTAGCCTGATTTACTGCGAAGAGTGTGTGCAAATTGGACCTCCAGATTACGCCATGCATGCACCAGCCACCATCATGTAGACAGCTACATGATCGAAATTATCTTATCATGACTTTAAAAAACATTTTCCGTGTTTAGTTCAAAGTAAAAGTCGATGCGTCTAAAAAAACACCCTTTAGATCTATGAAAAACAGACATAAAGCTATGGGAGTGTCACTTTTTATGCATGCACTGAAGAGGTTTTGAATACCCTAAAAATCTTAAACTCAGTGCGAGGGTCAGGAAAATAGGGAAGGATTTAAGAGGAGCTACCGATGCACATTGTTTTTGAAGTCTTGGATGTCGAATGGAAAGGAAAACCAGGGCCAAATAAAGTATTCTACATTCGTGTTGTGTTGCTAGAGAAATAATATTTGTACTTATCAGTACGTCCGAAATCGGACAAAAGGGTAAATTTCCTGAAGCGCGAGTATCTCCATTGAATTGTATTTGATGAAGAATGCAACTAGAAAACTTTTTAAATGGTGGTTAGATAATGAAACAGAAGACATATTGAGTTCAAAATAATTATCATAAAACAATGATGGTACTTAAATGGCCAAAAAATATGCTAAGATATTTAGTGAGCCGAAAATAGGTCATTTGCGACCCTAAAAGTGACACTTCATTTTGTCTATGTATGTTTGGATCCAAAAAATTACTGATTTGGAAACATAATATTAAGACTCGTAAGTACCCTTCAAACTTACATCAATATCATGTTTCTTCAAAATCTCTTTATCCTGATAAAGTTGCCTAGGAATACATTTTTTTTTTGTTCACTTAAAATGTTGTCCTGATTTCTGAAACGTTATTTTCCACATAAAATTAGATCATCTTTCTCTTCTTAAGTATAAAATTCAATTCAAGTTATTGAGTTGCTACTACCAACCTTTAGCAAAAGCCACAAGTTTTTTGCTTCACTGCATCATTATGAAGGTAGTTTAAAATAAAAAGGAATCGAAAACAAGATTTCCGATTCTAGCACAAAATGGAAAATACTCAACCCACATATTCTTAGATATAACATTAAAATAAAATAAATTCCAAACCCTTCAAGTTCAACCCCTAGAAATTCATTATTTTGTTTCCTAGAACAACTTTAACCATTCAAATCGATTTAAAATAAAAAATAAAAATTCCAACCCAATATATAAATCAATGCACAAATAACTTAAAAACCCCCACATAGACTATAGAAGGAAAATAAAAAAAAATCCTTGACAGACAACCCTGACTACTTATTCTTATTATATAGAACCGCATTATAAGTAGGTGGTTTTCTCTTAAAACATTCAGCTTTATCGATTTCCATGCATATTGAACTAAATCAAGGGAAACGATTTTCTTACGTAAATTATTGTTATAACACAATAACACAAAAGGTATGAGTTTTCCTTTTCTTGGTTTTGCTAGAAAGGCGCTCTTATGCATCACCACCTTCTATCGATTGACCTTCTTCCAGGGTGCATAGAATCATGACGGTAAATATTTACCTATGCCGACACGTGAAACAAAAGCTACCCCGCAGAGTCCTTATTCAACCAACGAATGCCAACGCAAATATTTCAGTAATGAATTCCTTAAGAATGCTTCAATAGAATACATAACATTTCGATCATAGGTAAGGGAACGCAAAAGCATGACGAAACCATTTTTTAAGTCTTTTAGCTATCGTAGATGCTCGAAAACTTAGTACTTATGTGACTGAGAAGCATAGAAGAAAGGTTCTGAATGTCTTATGACAAATACACAAAGTAGACGTAATAGTTAAAATTATATGCTAAACTAGATTGCAAAACTTGTGGTTCAAGTGCATAAAACTACGACGTTTTAAAAAAAAACTATTTTTGCTAAAAATTCAAAATGCAATATTATTTCTATCTCTGAGTTCCTTGTGCAAAATTAAGACCGAATTGGTTGATTAAAAAGTAAGACTATTCTCTCAAACAAAAAACTGTAAAAGTCCTGTAATTACAAGCCTTTAGTACATAATTGATACGAAGCTTGATCAAAATCAATAGTTCCGTTTTGAGAAAATTTGGAAAGACAAGTTCATTGTTTGGCAAATACCAAAAATATACAGTGTGGGCAAGATAGGACGTTTGCCTCGAATTCTGGCTACAGTGGATTGCATAAATCTGTCCTTCATTAAAGCTCTCACAGGGTTGTCGTAGTGTTGATTTGAAATGGACCCTTTTTTAAAGCTCTAAAATCAAAAGCACCTCAACAGAAACCCAAGGAAAAAAAACTGAACAAGTTACCAAATGAACAAGGGTAACTCTGAATGCACATCAATGTTTAATGGGGGTTGAAATTGGATATCACCAACAGCCATAGGCCACAGCGATTCAGTGCACACTGCACACTCAGATGTGCGGTCAACAGGACGTCGGGTCTGCGTCAGATGCAATCGAAAACTTATGGGCGCACAAACACTTTTTTATGGAGGAGTTCTTTCAATTTACTCGTAGTATGGTGCAAAAATATAGCACGCTACTGATTTTGAAAAAGCTCCCCCATAAGACGTGTAGTGTGTACTGCATATTTTTGTTGGATGAAGTATAGATCAGACAAAACAAAAATGATTGGTACCGAATTTGAAGGAAATCGGTGTACATGCCCGTTGGAACTTTAGCTCGACATAAAGTGTACTATACTCTGTTCAATTTATATTTGTAGTATAGGGAAGATGGGATATTTGCCTTTCAGTCTGACCGTTATGGATTTCAATAAGCTATCTTTAATTTAAAGCTCTTACGGGATTGCCGTAGGAGCATTAAAAATTGCCGCAAATCTCAGAAAATATTTGCTACCAAAAGCTCGAAAAAGCTTAAATCCTGAAAGTTACGTAGCACAAACCAAAGAAAATGCCATATGAATTTCTATCAACTCGACAATGGTAACTCTGATTCAGTGTTTTTTTTTAATAAACACAATAAGAGTTGGTTGCAAATTGGCGATCAGTGGATCAGTCTCCTTTCACCCATGGAGCAGATAGGTCATGGTAGGTTGTACGTGAGCTCAAAGAAGATTACACAAACAATTTTAATGGAACTCAGTGATTATCTTTCTTATTTCAGTGGCAATATCTTAAGTTAAGGTGCCGTGCAAACAGCAGCAGGCACCAGTGTTTCTGAAAAAGCTCTCTCATAAGGCCTGTACTGCAAATATAAATTGAACAGAGTGTAATAAAAGTTTGTTGAATTCCTCCATTATTGCACGGAGGGTGCTAAGTAACTGGTGAGATATGGCAACACCAGTATGAATGTGTCAAATTTGACATTGTCATCAAAAATTTTGACATCTTTATTGGTTATTGTACTCACTCTCTTTTTGACATACGAGTGCTGTATGTTTCATCAACATTTTCGTGTGATGATTTTTCATGATTTTGGACGTGGATGGAACGGTAAAATCAAGTCGACTTTTGGTAATGAAGCAGCATCTCAAGCCACCGCGGTTGGCTGCTTTTTCAAAATTTAATCGTGGTCGCACTTTGTCACAGGACGAAATTCGTGAAGGTCGTCCAAAATCGGCTGTTGTTCAAGAAAACAATCGATGATATGTGTGCATCGACGTTGCAAGATCATCAGTGGCATACTAGATTGAAGCATGCTAGGGCGATAGTTTCACTCGCATAATCCATGAATATTTACTCGTCAAAAAGGTTTGTTCGCGTTGCAATCGCATAATTTGACAATTGCTCAAATATAGAATTTTGAGCATTAAAACCATAGAATTAATGGCTCATCTCATCCAGATTAGGCACCCAATGATTTGCTTCTGTTCCCGTAGATCAAACAAAAAATACGTGGTCAACGACGACTGAATAAACCGTTGGGATGTTTTAAAAGTACTTGAGGTACCAGAGTGTGTTTTGAAATGTGCAAATACAGTGAAGCAGTGTTTTCGACTATGAATATTGATTTAAACGTTAAGTTTAACTAAAATTTAATCTTTGTTTACACAAAACCAATAATTACCTAGAGCAAGTAAAAAATTATAAATATTCAAAAATTAAGCTGGCTTTTAAAACGTAAATGGGAGTAACATACTCGTATATTGCTTGCCAAGAAACTTTTGGTTACAAATCTTTGATTAAAAAATACGAGTTTACACACTTTATTTCAACTAGAACAAAGCTCTTGGTGTTATGCCCCATAATTTTAAGCACTAAATGACAACCTTCTTGAAAAGTGTGTGAAACATCTTACATAATAGTTCTGCTCCTGATATTTTTCAATTTGAATTTGTGATCTAAAGTTGTTTTAAAAATATATAAGATAATAATATTAATGTTATTTTCGGAGTGAAAATATTGTTAGTTTTTTATTTCAAAATAACTCAAATAGTAATACGCAACGAAATACAGGTGTGCCGATTAGTGGTTGGTCTTGAGGAAGCAAAACATTGACGCTGCCATAGGTTTTGCACCTTCGAATTTTAAAGAGGTTTCCAAAAGGGATTTTTGAACTTTGACAGGTGTTTGCTACCATATTGTTTATTACGATCATTTATTTAGATACTTTTAACAAATTTGTATTTATTTCAATAAAAGCAGAATTTTTTAAACTCCTCATCTTCATCAAAATTTAATTTTAATAAAAACTTTGCAAAAATTAAATTTCTACGTTCTTAGATAAAAAAAAGCTTCTGTCAAACGCATAACTTATTGACAAGGCTGAAAAATGTGCGTAGACATTCATAATAGCAGATTTATAAACCAATGTTCACAATAGCATAATTGTATTTCAGTTGATAAATGATATCAATCGTCGATCGGTTGATAGTCGATGTAATAATAATAAGGATGATATTTTTTGAGTTGTTTGTGAACACTCAAAAAAAAGAAACAGGTGGGACAACAGTATTTCGAGAACGATTCATCGTTAACAAAAGTTAATTAATTTTCTTTTTTCGATCTTTACAATTAGTAACTGTTAAGAAACTATGTGGCGAAAACTGAAAAACATACTTTTTCGCGATTTAACACTAAGGCCAGGCGCGCACATTCAATTTTTAGTTTCGCAACTGTTTAGTTTCTAAAATGAAACATATGGGCTTATATGGGACACTGCGCACTTAGAGCAACTCGATTCGAGCAACTAAAAAGTTTGTGTGTTTGACACAAACTAGTAAACAATTGCCTTCGCAACAGTTGAGCTGTTTTCTATAAGAGCAAGAGAGAAAAGAGTGTGAGCGTGAGTAAAGAGTTGCTCGTGTGCGGTTCTCTTTCAACTGATGATTAAACTATTTGATTTCGATCACAGTTGCCAGTGCGCGACTAGCCTAAAAGTATTGATCTTATACAAAAATTGTATGCAAAAGAGAAATTAAACTAAATTTTTATCAGAATTTTTCTGACATTTGTTCACCTAATATTTTTTAAAATGGCGACCGAGGCGCAATATATATTATGATATTTTTGAAAAAGTCGAATTATTATACGCATTTTTCTGACATTCTAAATTTATAACAGTAAGAAATTCCTAAAAAAATCCATTGGTCACAGCTTGGTTGTTATATTTCACATTGGGATTTTAGTAAAATTTGATTAAAAATGCAAATTGACGAAATTTTTGTTTGAATAAAAAGCGGGAAAAAGTTTACTTTAACGAAAACCTAATTTTAAATAAATAAAATAGAAAATTTTCCAAATATAGTAAGAAATATCGTTGAAGTAAGATTTTATGAAATAATTTATGTTATTATTTTTAATTTAATGTCAAAGACGAAAACACTGTCATGGGGTTTGTTAGTAGACTTTTGATAACTGTTGCAAGATAAATTAAAACAATCCCACTTTTTAATAGCTTTTGTGAGAAATAGCGTTTATATTTTAGAGAATATGGATTTTTTTGAGATATTAGTAATACAAAGTGGCCATTTAACAAAATAATATCAACAACAATTTATTTGTCTGTATAGTTTAAAATTAAATAGGAACTGCTTCACGAACGTAGCCATCGAGATACAATTAAACTATCAATTGTACCTACATCTAAGAAAGAATCTACTAAAATTTCATTCGGTACTCGAATAGACGTCAAAAATCCAACTGTAGTAGGATATTTTAGCTTTTATCAGTGGTGATCCTAATAAACAGAATCCTCTGGCTATTGATCTGATTGCTTCGGCGCATTTTTTTTATTTCATGCAAAAAAATTTTAATGCAAATGTGAAAGCTTACCAAATGAATTAGGAAAAGTAAGAAATATTCATAAATTTGGTAAACTTTCCAAAAGTCACAATGGGAGTTAGGTTAGGTTAGGTTAAAGTGGCTGCTGACCAGAAAAAGGTCAACACACTTAGACCAATATTTGGTCCGTTGTGATACCACAAGGATTTCAAAAATCACCCTTACTCGCTAAACCATTTTGAGCTAATAATGAAGCGTTTGAGACAGTGAATGTCGGAATTATTTAGATCACTAGGATCGTTATAGTAGTAGTCTCCCAAGTGGAGTCTACGTCTACAATGGGAGTACTCTGAGTACTTTTCGTCTTATAGGATGTTCTTGGGATATTAGTTTACTAAAACTATTCATAAAACATATCTAATCGTACAAATAAGTCTAGTTTTGCTGTGGCCAACTATTGATAACAGAGACAAGTCACCAAAAATTAATCAGTCATATTCTGTTATATGTCGGGGGGAATTATTTTTTTGAAAACCAACAATTTTAATTCTACTATACTTAAAACTGTCCTGGGCCTTCATCGCGTAAGACGACGATAGTTTGACGGCGTCGTTTGAACGAATTGCTTCGTGTAACACATAAAAACTTGAATCGCCTGGACGATGTCTATCACCTAAGACGATTCAACTTTAGCTTCATGTAACTTGTTGAACTGTCAAATATGGTCGACTGATCGATTGCGATTGAACGATTGCTATTTAACAATCGTCTCATACATTTTGTGTATTTTTTGAATTTTTGAAAGGTTTTTTTTTTTTTAAATTGATAAAAAAAAATGTTACGACATTACAATTTGTTATTTTTCGATGATAATGAAAGCGAATCAGCTATCGAATTAATGCGAATGCGAAGGACACTAATGTCGCCTTTACACACTAGAGATAACTTTTTTCTTTTGGTGTGCGTATTTCGTATACATGTTAACCCTTCTTAAAATGAGGTTTCGAAAATTTTGATATCTGTCAAAAAAAACGATTTTTTTTGGTGTGGAAATGAATTGTAAAATCTGTCGAGAGATCGAAATCTTCTCACAGAAATTGATTTCTCATTTGTAAAGGAAATCGACATCGGATTTTCTCTTACTTCCAAAGAAAACTTTATTTTGATTACAACAATGACATTTGTTGCTTCTTGTGGACGATGGACGACACGACCGAACGATGCGATTGAAACTTTACACGAAGCAAACTTTTGACGATGCGTGTTCGACAGACGTTTGGACGACGACGATCGTCTCAAAAATTACGCGATGAGGGCCCCGTTCTTGTTCGAAATTTCGTTTTCCCCATTAGTAAAATGGGAATATTTGATTTTAGATTTATAAAAAAGTATTTTTACTGTAGAATTCTGACATGCAACGCTATTTGTACTATTTAGCCGAAGCTTTGTGCCCAATTGTAACTTATTTGGTGGAGGCATTTAGGATATACGGTAATAGTTCGAAAAGACAATTTTTTCCATAAACGTCAAAATTCTGTTTCTATTATGTGCATTTTTCGACAAAAACTAAAACAGAGTTTTATAACAATTACTTAGGGAAAAAAATGTTACAAGTTCATTCGAAATTGTCAGAGCTGTTTTGGATTAAATTTGAAAAAATAAAAATTGTTGTATGACAGCTACCCGTTTTTTATGGAATCACATAAAAATAATTCGTACCAAATATGAAGTGAATCAGTCGGCCCGCTAAGGCTCTATCTTTACGTATAGTGGAAATACAGACAGACAGACATATACGCACAAACGCAAAATCGCGCAGACGAATGGACGATATGAAGAAAACCACTTTGTTGTACTTCTCGATCAAACCAATACTTGCTCTTTAGAGTAACTAAAAGTTGTTTTCTTCATTAGAAGCTCCAAACTGTTTTTTTTGTTTGTTTTAATTTTCACACCCTCAAGGGAATATGACTACCCTTATAATGTTTTCGGCGCACGTTTATTAAAAACTCACCACACAGACTAACGTGTATTTCCCATGAGGACAAGTAGGCGAACAGTTCTCAAGCACACCTATTCTTGAATAAAATTGTCCACGAATAAAAAATCAATAATTTCTTTGAAATATATCAACCCCCTCTACGTCACATACAAACTTAGTCAAGTTTATTTTAAAATCATTATCAAAATGTAGTCGGTTTTTGTTTTGGAATTTAGGTAACCCATTTCACTAAATCGTTGAGATCAGTCTTTACGCGTGGTTAGTCCATACAAGAGTATATATTTTAGTTTTGAGTGTTTTTGTTTTAATTAGCCTAACTCGATAATTTATATACGTAAATTCGAAAGCGACAATAATTGTTAAAAATTATTTTATAGTTAGTTTAATTGATTTTGTTTGTTTGTTTATATTTAAACAGCTGTAGGTGGCGGCAGCAATGATGAATTAGAATTTCGTAAATAGGGATTGCCATAAATGGCGCTATACCTTGGATCGATACTCAACGAGTTCTGTGCTACGTGAGTGGCGGTGCTATTATTGCTGCAACTGCCATTAGGCGATGAACTTACCACACTTCCATTGGTGGTGGTGCTTTGTAAACTTGGAAGACCATTGTCCTGCCGGATCTCTCGGGACCCAATGATGCTGCCCGTTAGGCTGCCTCCGCCATTTATAAAAGTCATTGGCACATTAATGGCTTGCTGTTGCTGATGCTGCAGATGGCTGCCTGATTTTGTGGAACATGTTGTCAGATATTGCGGCGGGGGACTGTAGTGGGTGGTGTAGTCGGCATAAGGCACATAACCGGCAGAGATGTCCACCTTGAGGTCACTGTAGTTGGATGTGCGGTCACCGGCCTCTTTGGCGGCGATTTTCGAAATCTGATGCTCACTGATGACATCGGCTGGTGGGAGTTTCCGCTTTTTGCACTTAAAATAGACAATTACCAAGATGGTCAGGATCATTAGGATGGCCACTGATGAAATGCCTCCAACGATTGTCATCAGCAATGGGACACTTTCTGCAATAAAACAAGACACAGAGAGAAAGACACAAAAACAATTAAAATGATTGAGGAATTGGCGCAAAAGTCAATGACTCTTACGGTTCGGTTTGGCTTGGGACAACTTACTTTGCGCCTGTAAATTTATCTCAACCACATCGTTGCCATAGTCGTTAACCACCGTACAGTTGTACTTGCCATAGTGGTACGATTGACTGTCTCTGATGATGAGGGTCGATTTCACTCCTCCAGGCACTGCGTCCACCAGTATCGAGTAGTCATGTCCCGATTCTGAAATCTCATGACCATTAAACGTCCATGATACATGTCTGGCCCGCGGCACCGAAGTCGCATAGCACTCAATCCTCGCAGTGTCCCCGACCAGACCGTATTGATAGTGCGACGAGGTGATTATAGGAGAGCCTTTAAGGTAAACGTACGCGTCCGACGATATCTCTGGATAACCAGGAACGTTTGCCTTGCAATAGTACCGCCCAGCAGTTTCGTTTGTTACACTAAATGTCAAATTGGAACTGCCGCCAACAACCTGTGGGGTGCAAACAAAGTCAGATGTGGTTTGTGAGTTATCGATTTGTATATGTATTTGAAGGCAAAAACCTACCCTATCGATGGGATGTTGAATCCAAACAATGTCCGGCATGGGATTCCCATCAACCTCACAGTTCAGTGATACAACGCTGCCAATATCAGCCTCCATGGACTGAGGACGCAGCCGGAATTGTGGTCCATCTGGAATTGGAAACAAAAACACACACATACATAGAGAAATCATCGACCTGCAAATTGTGAGTATGCCTGGGTATACTCGTTTATTATTACTTACAGCTTATGTCCAGGGTCTCGCTGTCCTCACTCTTGCCCACCGAGTTCTGCACCTCACACTTAACGATTGCATCGTGGAACTTTCGTGTAACATTCCGGATAACCTGATACAAAGGAAAGAGGGAAGAAAAAATTAATTTCAAACCACTTCTTCATGAGAACCAGCAAATGAAGGAACGAACGAACGGACGAACGAACAGACGGACGGAAGTCACAAAAGATGCTTCGAATTGAAAATGGGAATATTACCATTTCAGTTTTCTGGCCGCCCATAATTGCCTCATCGTTGATGAACCATCGGTAACGGACTTCACCAGGATTGGCATCCGCTTTGCATTCTAATCGCACCTGAGCGAACTCCGGAATCCTGCCACCAGCTAAAGCGCCACCAATTACATTCACTTTGACTTTCGGAGCATATTTCACCTGAAACGTTAGGTTTTTTTGGGAAAAGTTAGGCTTGGCCATGTTAGATTAATTAAGAGCGAAACACATCATTGCATCCGCGCCGCAGTGAAATGCGCTAAAATTGCTTACCTCAACCCGGATTTTCGTAGACCGATATGTTCGGTCGGCCGTATTCTGGGCCTGACAAGTGAAGTTTGTGTTGTGGTGCTCCTTACGCGGCGTCAATCGGAGGACCGACTTTGCAGTGAATCGTCGTAAATCCGGCATGGGAATCACCGTGTATTCGATGTTGTCATTGATTACGGTTCCCAGGCCATCAATCCAGGTTATCTATGATGAGGAGAGAATAGTTTTAAAGGTCGTCCTGTACACTCCCCGTTTACACACTTACCTCTGAAGCGGGTTTGCCACCAACGGAAATGCATTCAATCTCCACTTTGCGGTCCTCGGTGGTCATGATGAAGTCGCCCTGAGATATTTTAGGCGGTTCTGGTGGAACCAGCACCGACAGGGTGGCAAATGTCGACCTAATAGCTGCTTGACCCTCTGGACCCGGACTCACTTGGCACTGATACTTTGCATCATCGTCCAGCATTACCGGATAGATGTCCAGCGAATAGTCACCCTCTTCGTCACTCCCCACCATTGAGTACCGTTCGAATCCGCTTAGATTTCGGTGCGTACCGAGGCCAAAGTCATCCTTTGTCCACTGTAGCGTGCCCTGTTTGTTGATGACCCGACAAGGCAGCGTCACACGAGCGCCAACAACCGCAGTCTGGTCCTGAGGCTCCATGGCGAAACGCTGATTATTGAAATTGACATAGCCACCTCCTCCTCCACTAGCGTGAATATGTTTCCCCGCAACTTCAAATGGCAGAAAAGTCATCATCACCGTGATGGCTATAAGTAAGGCTGTAGTCGAGCATCTCCTGCTGACTGGGTTCCTTGAGTTTGGCACGCTATTTCCGCTCATTGTGTGTGCGCACACAATGTGCCGACAACACCACTTATTTTAATGGAAATTTGTGATGGGTGGTTGCGATGCTTGGATTGGTGAATGTGCCTATTTTGGTAGATCCTGCAATTTAAAAAATGACACAAACAAAATTTTTAATTTTTACTCATTTTTTTTTTTTTTTTAATAATTTAACAACTGGGGAAGCCTCCCGCTAATATCTTATGCTGGCTAAGTGTTGGGTGAGAATTAAAATCTCGTTAAAAATAGTTTTGCGTCTTAAATTAGTCTCGCTTTACTTTAACTATCCGAGAGCTACGAGTACAGTAGAAAAATGTGCTAAGGCCATAAAAACTCCATACCTATGGCTTTGAGACAAGCTTTATATAAACCCACAAATGTGGGATTCATAGTTGGTCTTCGGTTTTTTGTTTAATCTTCTTCTGTTTTACAATAATAACCAAAGATAATATGGGAATGTTATGGCGAGTTGAAGTAGATAACCAGGGTGGGTTGGTTATGCCATAAGCTATGTAGCTTCCGATGGACAATGGTCTTGCCCTCCTCCTTCACCCGGAGAAATGTGGAAAATATGTCTGGTTTTATATAAATGCTCTTGCCAAAGACAATAGGGGAAACTTTCAACAGAAGATAGTTATACAATGTCACATGCGGAATGTTTCAGTTTTTCTTTCTTCTCACACTCTTGTTGCAGTTACAAGTTTTCTGAACAAAAGCACATGTTTTTGAGGTTGCTGTGGGCTGGAGAATCGGAGGGTTGACGAAAGTCTTGTAATTGCATCTGAACAGAAATTGGAAGGGTTCTTCTTTTGGAAATCGAATGAATTCAAAGTTGATTTGTGGCGCTATAGCTAGTCCTTCTTTACTGCTCATAGGGAGGGCAATGGCAACTACAACTTCCCAAAAAACTTAAGGAAAAAAATGTTCCAAAACTTTGTTTCTCCTAACTGTTTATTGGTTTTTGGAGGAAGTTAAATAGCTTGCAGCAGGTGTGTAAATAATACAAAAGTTAAACTGTCAAATTAACAGATTTTAAGACGAGATTTTGAGAGGGAAGGTGACAGTCGGGCTTTTGGATTTGTTGCTTACGACAATCGGGCTTATAGGAATTTCAATATAGCTTAACAATGACATGACATGATTTTGTGTAAGATAAATGTTCCACAAGCTGTAAAGGTACCTTCTACCTGTTCGTCAAGAGGAAAAGGGCTCAAGAAGATAATATTATGTTTGTTATCTTGTTGATGTAATGGCGCATCATGGTGATGAGCACATTTTTAACTGTGTTCGAGATTGATCTCCCGTTAAACTGAATTTGGTTCGGTTTTAACTAAATTAGGGCTATGACTTACTGATGAGGTATTATGAAGGTAATGAAGTTGATCACACGTTCAATTTTTGGTTTTTGCCAGAAGTGTTGCCAAATTTGCATTGAACTTTTTAGCTAAGCATGCGCCGCGCCAGTTATTGAAAAATTGACTTCATTGACTTGTTTGTATATAGTTTCCGAACACTCAAGGAAGTTTACCATTATAAAATTATTGTGTAACACAGTATGAGCTTTAGGCAAGGTGGAGAGGATCTAATAGGATTTCATGTAATATTTCTGAATTCGAATTCGAGTTCAGCACACTAAAAACCTTAGAAAAACTACATTTTGGTATCTGCAGCAAAAACCTTGTTGTCCTGTGAATAGGTCTGCCTTTAGCTAAAATGAAGGTTTAAGTCGGAACTTTGAAATACTGATTCCTAAATATTAGGAAAATTTGGGACTATAAGATTATTCTTTCAATATCTTATCTCTCGTATATATAACAGTGGTTAGGTATAATAAGACTTTGAATTTAAGGCTAGACTTAACGTGAATTAAATTAAGCGTATGCTAGGTAACAGAATATGCCATCTTGCAGTTGCTATTTGAAATGAAAGTACGTAGCACTTATTTTATAAAGATAAATATTTTTTTTTTCTGTTTAAACTTCAATTGGTGTGATTCAAAATAGGTTAAGGTAAAATGTTCTAGGAAAAGCAACAAAAGTATCAAGATCTTAAGATGCTTGCACCCCTTTGACTAGCTCATATGATATGTTTAAAATTATCTTTATTTAGAGTGCGAATATGCTCCTGTGTGGCAATGGCTGGGAATTCATTCAGGGTGCTGGTTGTAAAGAATTTAGAGCACGATGCCAATGGAAACATAATCTCTACCAACCAAAAATCACTTTAAAAAGCTCTAAGATATCTGGGAAGATGCCAACAACCTGATAAGACATGAAACAACTAAAATTTAAATTCTATAAATTAAACGTGTGCTTTATTCAAGATGTTAAATGAGAATGAGAAAAAAAGTATAAATGTCAAATACATAGAGTTGATGATGTAAATCGTTTTCTTGCTGATGAGCTTTAGTTGATGATGGAAATGGTTTGCTTGCTGATGATCTTAAGTGTATAATAAAAACCTAAAGGGTATGGAATTATATACTTTTTTATATTAATGCTTAACATATTTAATACTTAACAAATTTAATATTAATACGTAACACAACCCATAGCTGAGGCGAGAAAAATTCATATTCCACAATCAATAAAATGTTAGATTTAAAGTGAAAATAGCTACAGCGCAAGTAATATCCTAGAAGGGAAATTCGATTTTTTTGTATTTAACGGACCTAGAAATAGTTTCTCGAAAACGGCTTCAAGAATAGACCGAGAGCCCACAGCAATTTTTGGGTGTGATTGATAACAAAAAATAATTAGCATAATTAGTTAGGCCCTTAGTAGTTATTCACAAATGTGAACGTCTTGCATACTCTAGTGGGCGCCATAGTGCATTATAGTGCATCAAGTATGCAGTTCTTTCCTTATTCTAAACAATTGGGAAAAAAATTTGCCATAACTTCAAAATGAACAGCTAAGTGCCGTGATTGCAAATATCGAAGTCCATGACGTTTTGAAGGTGGCCTTCTTGGTGCAAGAAGTTGCATATTCTTATCGCGTCTGGCAGGCAGAAGGCTGTCTGTAAAACGTCTTGGACCTCGATATTTTCAATCAGGGGGCTTAACTCTACATTTTGGCAAAGTTGTTATCACAATTATTTGGATTTGGAAGGAACTGCATACTTAATGCACTATAATGTACTATTGCGCCCACTAGAGTATGCAAGGCTTTCACATTTGTAAATAACTATAAAAGGCCTATCTAATTATGCTAATTATTTTTTGTTATCAATCACACCCAAAAATTGCTTTGGGCTCTTAGTCTAGAAGGTTTTGTTTAAATTCTGAACCAATAATTACACGGTTTTGAAGTTGTTTTTGAGGTATTTGCTTTATTTTAGGGTTTTTCTGGTATACATACATCGCCATTGGCCAGAACGATCTTGCTATCCAGTTTTACAAATTATTCAAATAGTATTCCATTCTAACTTAAACTTTTAACTTTTTGGTCAAAAAAAAGGAAACAACGTGTGTGGGGGGGCATTTAAAAAGAAAATCACGAAAATCGTCCCAGCCATTTACGAGTAGGCTGTAGTCAAACAGACAGACAGACAGAATTTGGAGAATTTTTCGTCTTCGCTATCATCGTTATGTCAACTTTTATTAAAATCTCGAGTTCGATTTTTGTCTGAATGCATAACTTGCCTTATAGTATCTATAAGTCGCAAGTAAAAATATATTTAAAAAACAAAAAACAAAAATCTAATAACAAATCAATTTTTTTACAGGGTGTGATTTTATTAGACCAATTAGGTCAACAGAACATGTCGACGCCTCAGACGAAAAACATTCTACTTAAAAATCTCGGACCAAAAACATTTTAACTCGAAAATCTCGGACGAAAAAATACTACCTCAAAAATCTCAGACGAAAAACATTCTAACATGAAAGTCTCGGACGAAAAACATTCTACTTAAAAATCTCAGACGAAAAACATTCTAACATGAAAATCTCGGACGAAAAACAATTTATTCCGAGATTATCGGGCGAAAATCATTGTATCTCTGAATTTTCAGACAAAAACATTTCACTGCATTATTTTTGGATGTAAAACATTATATTTTAAAATTATTAAAAAGGAAACTTTCGAAATTATGTAAAAAAATTCCAACTTTTTTATATTTGAAAAAATCAATTAACTGATTATAAAGCTTGATTTTTAAAACTTGTAAATGTTTTAGTAGTTCAATTGGCTTAAGTTATTGATTTCAGTGGATAGATTTCAAGAAAGAGATTAGAATATTTTTCGTCCGGACTTTTCAAGTTAAAATGTTTTTCGTCCGGACTTCCTGAGTTAGAATGTTTTTCATCTGAATTCCCGAATTAATATGTTTTTTGTTCAGTCTTCCCAAGTTAGAATGTTTTTCGCCTACGCTCTTGAATTGTAATATTTTTCGTCGGAGTGTAAGTACAGAATGTTTTTCGTCTGGGGCGTCGATGTGGCTCCAACAAGTCGGTACACCATGAAAATTTTACGAGAAATTTTTCGAATAATGTCATATCGACTGAAACTCACGCTTCTCTGATTTCACCCAACTGGAGCATTATTCTCTATTCGCTCAATGAAGCCCATCTAATATAGTCGACGTGTTTTGGCTTTCTGGACTAAAAACAACATCTTGGTGCAGCTTCTTCTTCTACTCCCATACAGCGTTGCCGCTGGGCTTCACGAAAGTGTAACACATTTTTTTAAAAAACGTAACAAAAGTCAAAAAAATGTAACAAATTGAAAAAAATTATTTAAATCAAAGAATGCTCTTGAACTCAATTTTTAATTTTTAATAGGAACATAAGTTTTCTTCATCACAGTTTTTAAATTCAGTACAAAACTACGAGTATACATTAAATAATAAGTTAATAAATTATTATAAGTAAGACACATTTTAAGTTTTACATAAAACATGTTTAGGCAAATTAAGAGAATTGATCTTTTATTTGTTTTGTAAACATTATTGATTCAATGGTATTCAAGTGATACCTTTTGGTTAAATCATTTTTTATCAAATTTAGCTCTGAAAAAATACGTTCTGCTGCTGCAGAACTGTGTGGTAAACCTAATATTTTATAAACAAATTCTGTTATATTTTCAAAAAGATTTTCTTTTTGAGGATTTTGCAAAGAGCCAACATGGAATGTGGAAACTGGAATACTTTGAGGAATGGATATCTAACCATGTTTATATGCTGGATCGAGAGATCGAGTTTGAATTTGAAGTGAAAGATAGCAAGATTTCGACTAAACTGTAACTGAACGAGTTCGATCGAGTAGAATGAAGGTGATTTCAACTCAATTTAGGACGTAGGTGTACAAATAGGTGTAAGTGTTGTTTAAGCGCACTTAACACTGATTAAAAAAATCATAAAGTAAATTTTTAAAGAAAAAAAAAGTTTGGAGAAAAAAGTGTAACAAAAAGAAAAAAAAAAGTAACATAGTAACAAATACAAAAAAATTAAGAAAAGTGTAACACTTTTGTTACACTTGTAACATTGTGGCAACGTTGCTCCCATACAGAACCTAAGAGCTAGTTGCTTTCGTCCCCTCAATTTTTTCTATAATCCAACACTCGGCGGCCGGACAGCTGGACTGATAGTATAAGGGTTTTGAAGAGCGTGCACTTCGTCTTGAAAGTGAGGAGTTTTTAAACCATTTGTTTTGCTAAACCAAAGAAGCGGTTTCCTGGAGTAATTCTTCATCGAATAGAGACTAAAGTGAAGTTCGTGAAGTTATGTAATATTAACTGCGAGGTGACGTTTTTGCACTAATCTGAGGGCAGATGTTTGCTTGTTGATAGCATATACTTGGTCTTATCTTCATTTACTTCAAGACCAACAAAAGTCTCGCCTGAACTTCAACAGCCGTGAAAGACCCTATTATAAAACGTTGATTTCGATATCGTCTGCTTGCTCCATAAGTTGGTCAGTTGAATATAATGCTATAATGCCCTCTGTTTCGTTTCAAATATCTAACGAAATCAAAGAATTTGCATAGATTTATAAAAACTGAGACTTGAGTTTAACTCTCCACTTCTGAGTTTAATCGAGTTTAATTTATTTGCAAGATAAACCTCTCATTTGAATCATGAAATAAAAAACTGGCCTTTGGACTTTTTTTTGAATATAATTTGTCTCCAAATTCACCTTTATTGTCATTCGTTGTTGTTTATCGGTTGCGCTAAATTTGTTTGAAAACGTGAAACCACATAAATATTGTTATTTACCTAATTTTTCGAAATCACATTTAAATGGTTGTTTAGAATCGATGCCGTTGCAATCTATCTAAACACACAAAAAAAGTCAACTAAACATCTGTAACTAATGTCAATTATTGAAATATGAATTTGTTTTTCATTTTTTTTTTTGTTTTTCGCAACCAATGCAATAAAATTGTTTTATAGGCAAAACATTTGAAAAATAACATGCGGCAGAATTGTTGTTTTAATAAACATGTTAAAAACCAGGCCATCAGCTCTACGGCTATTCCCTATGGACGTTTTATGACTTTGCACAATTTTAGTATGTCCTTTTATCGCTAGCGCCACCACCGACCGCCTTTCCGAGCTGCCAGCCTCATTTGAGAGAAAAATATATTTTAGATTTTTATTGAAACAATGGCCGATGTTACAGGACAGGTACCTTCCTCATTGGAACATCTATTATAAACTATACAATGGCCAAACTGTAAAGCCATAAAATTTTGTGAAAAATTTTGAGTAATGTCCTTCGCGTTCGTCCTCGTCATCGTTGGGAAAGTCTGTTTTGGCTATTGTTCAAAACCATCGTCTAAATCATTCCTTGCCCTCCCACCAACAAAAAAGAAATATAAGGACACTCAACCATTTTCCTTCCCAAACATGCCAAAGCACATTAAATAAATCCTTGATACTCATTTTTTTCTTCAATACTTTATTTTAACGAGGACATATTGCTTCCGGAAAAAAATGAGATTCCAATGGTCTGACGAATGATGTAAGATAAAAAAAAATATACACCATAAATAATATAAGACTCCGTTGTAAACAATAAGTTTCCAAATCCTCATAGACCCAAGTCACGTGACAGTCGTCAATCCCCTTTGTTAGAATTTCGTCTAAAGTGTTTCATAATTTTCACAAAAAAAGACAGGAATTGATCTTGATTTCGAAAATACATTATAGAGGTACATGGTTCAAGTTTTCAACCCTTCTTTGTTTTTTCAAGTAGAATCCTTTGGACACATGTCAGAGTGTCACATAGCAAAACCGACGGCGGTTGGTCGTGGAATCGGTTGTAGGCATAAAAAGATGCTTTAAGCCAATCTGTCAAGGACTTGTCTTAAAAAATACGAAAAAAAATCCGAAGGGTTTTCCTTCGGAGGCTGAATGGGGTGGAAGATTATATCCTAGGGGTAACACGTAAACCTTAACTGATGTCGCTTCCTGTTTATCAAACTCTCTTTTGCGTAGGTCGATGTCTTGGGTGAGACAGGAAGAGAAAAACAGAAGAAGGTCCAAATTACGTACACGCAAATCCAACAACTTAACACGCATTTTTAGGGAACAAAACAAAAAGGAAAAAAATTTAAGAAATCATGAAAATTACATGTTAATTGCACAACACTTACAAAAGGATTCAAATTAAAATTTAATAAACAAAAAAATATCCCAACTCTCTCCTTTTTTTTTTGTCGTGTCCGAACACATACAAATTAATGAATCCAAAGCGAAAGCAGATACCTTAAAATAAGGCCCCTTTTTATGGCACACATAAAAAATATCAGGTGTTCAATTCGTGATTGGATTTTTTTTTTTCGTCGGCCGTCCACGTCGAGTAGACCAGTTCTTCAGGCTTCTTATATTCTTTAGCTTCTTTCTTCGGAAGGGGAATAAGTCGAATGAAGAGAGAAGTCATACAACTGAGATGCCGACCAAGAAATTGCTGCCCAACCGTCCTGCGTTGCCCTCCGTCCACATGTTGGGGCCACCAGAATTATTACAAGTTCAGCAGGCAGACCCACCATGAATTAAAAAAAAAATATAAAACATGTTTAGGTCGATGGAACTACTTCATATTGTAGATGTAGAATCTATCTGCATTTATTTAATGCTCCCCTAAATCCCCATCATGATGCAACAGCCAACCCGCCAAGATTGCAATGAGGACCAACGCGACGGTTGGACGAACGAACGTTAAGCAATGAAATTAGCTTCAAGCACCCAATAAACGAAAATCCGAGCAGTAAAGGAGCTGCGATTCTCTAAGGACTCGGATCACAAGGCAAAGAAAGACCAGTAACGAGAACAGGTGTTCTGCGCGTGTAATGCACGGCTACAGCTCCATATAGTAATAAATCAATATACTCTCCCTACCTACCTACAAAAACAACAACAACTGCTCTAGCTCTTATAGCCGCCACCAAACCAACAACTACCACCTGGGTGCTTTTGCTGTTGGTGAATCAAATTGAAAACAGACAAAAGAACCAAATCCTTGTTGTTCGGCTGTTAAGTTCGTCAGGAGGTCTCGGAGGGGGGAGAAACGTGATTCCATATTATTGACGACTGTCGAAGCTCGTATCTCATATTAGGTACGGTTGGTGCGAATTGCAAGCCATGTGTGTGTTGAAATTAAATTGGTTTAGCTGTGTCAAGTACACAAGGCCAGTTGAAGGGGCTTTGGCGCCTTTCTCATAATTAAATAAAATTATTAAAATCGTATTTTAATATGAGTTTTCGATCAAGGAAAAAGCGAGGTTTTGAAATTGATGATCTTGATGATACACTTGCACTTTTTGACCCCCTACTCTGGTTTTGAATTGGGGTTTTTTGAATGAATCACAAATACGTGGGGTTCGCAGGGTACACTTCACTGGGGGTACATAGAGTAAGTAGTTCAGACGACTGTCAAATCTGACTATACTGTCCGATTTGTCAGACGAAAACATTGCCTATGTGAACCTACAATTTTGTCTGACAATATTGTACAGAAATGTCAATGTCAGACGACTATCTGACAATGCAATAATGAGGCATCTCATTCGGACAATCGTCCGAATACGACTCAACAGACAATTTTTATTTAGGTTATATGATTTTTGTTTTGGACTCTGACCACTTTCTTGTTGTGACAAAGTTCAGAGCCCGACTGTCCAACGAAAAGAAAATGAGGACCGCCCAAAGGAAGAAATTCAATATTGCATGCCTTTGCACACCTGAAAAAGCCAGAGACTACAGTGAGCAATTGACCGGGAAACTCTCTGCCGTACCCCCAGCCACAAGCGTCAACAACCAGTGGAGCCAGTACCGCGACATCATTAAAAAGGTAGCCGAGACCACCATAGGCTATCAACCACCTAGGAAAAAGATCCCGTGGTATGATAATGAATGCGCGGTATTGAAGCAGGAGACGGAAAGTGCACGAATGCAAATGCTGCAACGGAAAACAAGAGCACCAAAAGGGGAGTACCGTGAAAAGAGAAGGAAATAGAAAAAAAACCCTGCGCAGAAAGAAAAGAGCAGCCGCAGCTTCTCAGCTCAGGTATCTCGAGGAGTCTAGCGCCGCCACAAAATTCCGCCGCTTCTACAAAACAGCCAAACAACTGGCATCAGGTTATAGGACCGGCATGCAAGCTCTTCGTAACAGCGAAGGGAACCTAGTCACCGAAGCACAGGGAATTGTAGATGTGTTTAAGCAGCATTTCTAGCAGCTGCTTAATAGGCATTATTTAAACGAAAAGACAGGGGAGCAAAGAAGCATAAGACCAGTCAATGAAGATCCAGTCCCACTACCCAGTACTGAAGAGGTTAAGAATAACAAATCCGCAGGCTCGGATGGCCTACCTGCGGAACTCCTTAAGTATTTAGGAGATGTCTTGATAGGGTGCATGCATCAGCTCATCAACCAAGTGTGGAAAGAGGAAGGTATGCTCGACGACTGGTCAAATAGCTCCATATGCCCAATCTACAAAAAAGGCGATTCTATGTCCTGCAAAAACTACAGTGGCATATGCCTGCTTAATGTTGCCTACAAGATCCTATCCACCGTACTATGTGAGCGTCTTAAACCTTTCTGCAACACTATAATCGGCACGTACCAGTGTGGCTTCAGGCCAGGCAGATCAACGATAGACTAAATCTTCACATTGAGGCAAATCCTGGAAATTACCAACGAATTTCAAGTCGAGACCCACCATCTTCTCATCGACTTTAAAGCCGCATATGACAGCATAAGTCGCCAAGAGCTTCTATTGGCGATGTCCGAACTCGGGATCCCGAAAAAACTGATCCAGCTATGCCGCATGACGTTACAAAATACGCGGTGCAACGTGAAAATGGGTAACAGCTCATCCGAGCTATTCCAGACATGTACAGGCTTCCGACAAGGAGATGCGCTATCACGTGATTTCTTCTACCAAGTCCTGGAGCAGATAGTGCGCAAGAGTGGTGTTAACCTGGAAGGCACTATCTTCAACAGGTCTTCCAAACTGCTTGGCTATGCGGACGACATCGATATCATCGGCCGCTCCAAGCGAGCTGTGCTAGAAGCGTTCACAGCTACTGATGAACAGGCGAAACGCGTTGGTCTTGGAGTGAACGAGGAAAAAACAAAGTATATGCTATCAACAAACAAAGCCTCATCTATCCATCGCCTCGAACAAAACGTCACTATTGGTAGCTGTAATTTCGAGGTAGTCAAGGAGTTCACCTACCTCGGAACGAACATCAATCCCACGAATGACACCTTAGTAGAAATCCGACGAAGAATTACCCTAGCAAACCGCTGCTACTTCGGTTTGACCAAACAAATGGATTCAAAACTCCTTTCTCGAAAGACAAAGTGCACGCTATACAAAACGCTAATTTTATCAGTTCTACTCTACGGCTCCGAGTACTGGACGATAAGTAAAAAAGGGGAATTGATACTGGGCACTTTCGAGAGAAAAATTCTTCGGCGGATATTTGGTCCTATATGCGAAGAGGGCGAATGGAGGAGAAGATTCAATCGTGAATTATACCAGCTGTACCAAGATGTGGATGTAGTCCAAAAAGCCAAAACACGTCGACTACACTGGTTCGGTCACATCGAGCGAATGGACAACAACGCTCCAGCCAAGAAAATCTTCGAATCCCAGCCCCCAGGTTCAAGACGACGAGGATGACCGAACCTCTGCTACAGGGACCAGGCGGTTACAGACGCAAGGGCGCTTGGTCCCGAAGACTGAAGGGAGCTCGCGAGGGATCGCAACCAATGGAAGACCGCAACAACTCAGGCAGAGACCCTCCATGGATCGGGAGCCGGTTAAGTAAGTAAGTTATATGATTTTGTCAGATCCCTTGGAAATTGTACCTACTACTGTACTATTGTTTATTTATCAATTAATAATTTAATTTCTTACAATCCACAATTGATATAATTTTTGATTTTAGAACTATAATCAAGTTGACAGAAATCAATCGATAGTTGATCAGTTTTTAAATAAATTGAGTTTTAAAATTCCAAATACCAATGGCCAATCAGCCAAGATAGTTCAGAATCGTAATTTGGTTAACTGTAATTTTTTTTATTTTCCATTTCTCAACTATCTTCTGTAAATTCACAAAGCGGTTGTCAAAAGCAATTATGTGGGTTTCACTGATGTTTTCTGTGGAGTTCAGCTCTTTGAACTCGACAAATCACGGACCTATATTGTTTTTTTCCAATATTGAAATGATTCTTAATAATGTTTCCATTCTTGAGTTTCAAGAGAATTTTCGCATCAAGATCGAACAGAGTTGAGTAGGGAATTCTACATTCGTGTAGTACAGGTTAAGAAAGAATCTCTCCACTTAATTTAAGTACCAAAGTTAGTCTTAAAGGCATATTGAAGAGTTCTTTTGGTGTATAGCGAATTGTAATTTGTTAATGGAAAAAATGCAGCTGACTACTTCGCAGGAGCACTGTTTACAAAACTTAAGGTACGTAGTTATTAAGAAGTAGTAATTTTTACTCTAGTTTTTGCTCGTCAACTTTAATTGAGCCATTGACCACTCTTTTTCAGCTCTCAATCTCACAAGGAATATTTCCTTCTCGTTGGAAAAATTCCTATATTATCCCGATCCATAAAAAAGGCCCTAAAAAAGAAATATGTAACTACCGCCCCATAGCTAAGCTGTCGTGTATTCCTAAGCTTTTTGAAAGCATAGTCTATGACACTTTGCTTTTCCACTGTAAACAAATTTTTTCACCCAATCAACATGGTTTTCTTACCGGTAGATCAACTACTACAAACCTAGTTGATTTTGTCTCTGGTACTATATGCACCATGGAGGAAGGGAATGAAGTTGACGTCATCGCTACTGATCTCAGCAAAGCCTTTGATAAAATTTCTCATTCCCTTATTCTCTTCAAACTCAAAGCAATTGGCTTCCCTCCATCCTTCATTGCATGGACCCAATCATATCTGAGCGATAGGCAGTATACAATCCTTTTTAGAGGTATCGAATCAAATCCCATCCTTACAACCTCTGGCGTTCCGCAGGGAAGCCATCTCGGCCCTCTGATTTTCATTTTGACCATTAACGATGTAGACTTCGTCATCAATGATTCTATGATTTCTGTTTATGCTGATGATAAAAAAATTTACAGAAAAATTTCCTCACCTTCCGATTCCATTCTACTTCAGCAAGATTTAAATAGATTTTCTATCTGGTGCCAGAAGAACTTTCTTGAACCTAATGTTAGTAAGTGTCAAGCTATAACATACTCCCGTAAACGCTCACCTCTCCCTCCTCGAACATACTTTATTAACAATGAGACAGTCACAGTAGTTGACTCACTATGTGATTTAGGTATTCTTTGTGATAAAGAACTTAATTTTAGATCTCACATTACCACATCTATTAATAGAGCTAACTCTGCACTTGGCTTCGTTAAGCGCTGGTCAAAAGAATTTTCAGACCCCTACGTTACAAAATCCCTTTACCTCACATTTGTTAGGCCCCTTCTTGAATATGCCAGCCAGGTTTGGTCACCCTGTTACAATACCCATTCCCTTCGTATCGAAGCCGTTCAACGAAGATTCCTTCGATTTGCACTTCGCGGGCTTCCCTGGCTTGATTCGTTTCACCTCCCACCCTATGCTGATCGTCTTCAACTCATTAATCTGCAACCTCTTGATAAACGTCGCAAAGTAGCCGACATTGTATTCATTCATCAAATTTTAGCCGGTAATATTGACTGTCTCACACTTCTCCAAAAAATCTCATTGCATACTAACCCTATAGAAATCTTAGATTGGTGTCCCTCTTTGATGTCAATTTTCACCGAACTAATTATGGTAGTAATGAACCATTGACACGCATGCTTCGTTCCTCCAACATTATGCAAAATTCTTTCGACTTTCACACCTCCAAACACTCTCTCAAAATCTCGCTATATTCCCAACCTTAACCAAACAATCCCTCCACTATGTTCTTAACCGCTCTCAATTCAAAGCCCACTTCATCTTCAATTTTTTTCTTAAGTTTTTTAGAGTTTGTTTTTTAAAAAAACTGGTGGTTGGGCCTACGGGCCCAGACTAATATTAAAATGAAAATTAAAAAAAAAAAAAAAAAAAAAACCCACCATAGATTTTAAGTTTAGATTTTAGTGCACGCTTGTATTAAGCTAAAATAAATAAATAAATAATCTCTATATCTTGAAACGGGTCTACTTAAACTATTTACCTACACTTAAAGGTACAAGCAGATTACATCATAAAGATGCTCCCTCACCAGGATGACAGACTTCCTAAAAAACTGATACTATACGAGTTGAGGATTGAGGATTGGTGGATGTCAAAATGGAAAAGGAGATGTCCATGGAGAAATCCTTTCGATGAATCCAGTCAACTCTTACGTCCTTAAAGAACAGCTATACCGCATTATTCAGCGCCATGAAAACTCTGTCCGTGATACGCTTGTAGTTAAAGCTCGTGAATCCGAAAGTAGAATCCTGTATTCCCAGCTTAACACCAGTTTATTGGAAAAAACTACTTTCACGACCTGCCTAATTATAGAGAAATATCAATTATCTTCAAAGTGAGATAGTGAAGTCCTCGGTGTAAACGGAAGCCCTTACAATGGAAATTTTTACCATATTTGTTTCTTATGTAATTTACGATCCAAGGAAGACTGTTTCCACTTTGTCAGCATATGCCCCATATTTTCTCCACAGCGCCTTGCATACTTCGGGAAAAGAACACTTACGATGCAGGGAACGATCTCAATTTTGAATGGGTTCGATTGGAAAACACTTTACAACTTTTTGCAAGAACTTTATAAATATAGAACGCTATGAGTGACAGAATTCATGTAATTATTATTCTACTATTTTATCACAGCTTACATTATTAATATAACTTTATATAATTTGCTAACTGAGCTGACGGCAAAGCCATAGCTTTTAAATTCATTGGCGCAAAATTTTAAAGAGCCTTTTATTAAGGTATTAGTACTATACTACTTAACAATTTGCTAACTTTAAAGTAGTTTACTAACTCATTATTAATTTTAAACATTTTCTAATAAGTATCGTACTAAAAGAATTTTCTAAATAAATTGCTTCTGAACACACCTAAAACAATGACATTTCGTGTAAAAAAGTAAGTACACGAACCTTTTTTTTGTTTGCAAATGTCAAAGCTAGCACGATACTAAAAAAATAAAGCAGGTATTCGATGATTTTAACTTTAATAAAAGGGTAGAGAAAGTATGATGCTATATTTGATTAAAATTTGAAAATTCGTTGTTTTAACCTATAGTATCATACTAAAACAGTTTTTGCTTCGTACTAATTCAATTAAAATTTTGCGCCATTATTTTTTGCTAAACTATGAAGGAAGTAAAAATAAATGAATAACTTACTTACTTACTTACTAAGAAACCATCAAATAAGAATTGAAAGCTTGTGTGATTCGCTTTTTTGTATAACCAAGGAATTAGTTGCCAGAAAAACGTATTTCGCCCTTTATAAGACAGCCATCGTTCCGCACCAATGTTGAGCGAAGACACCTGATGCGGCCGTAACTACTATTTCTCTCTTCCTTCTTTTGAAAACGTTATTTTGGGCTATAATCGCATTTAGTTGGTCACATCATAGCCAACCCCTTTTATTTTCTATGCTACCGTTTGGGGACGGTTACGTCCTCGCGTCATTAGTGGCGCGACGACCCGATCCGAATAGTAATTTTCTCTCGATGTTATCGATACGTTTTTTTTTATTGATATTATTCGTTTGCCTTTGTTTCGTTTTATTGCTTTGACATATCGATGAATTGGTGGATTGAGCAAAGACATCTGGAACAGAATATCGTAATCTAAGCCATAATTTTATAACAAAGGTAATGAGACAAACCACGTGATACCTGACAAATAAAGCACACAATTTGTTATTTGGATATGCAATCTGGCTGCGGCACCCACTCTTGCTCGAACACCTCAACGAAATCTCCCATCGAGAGAGCTCGTAAAGTTTTATAAAGCCTGACAATTTATTGGGGAAACTTTCGCTTGGTGTTGTTTAAATGTTATTTCATTTTTTGTTCTTATTGAGAAAAGGGCTTCATATATGTACATGTATATCGTCTTGTGTCAACCAAAACGCCACCCACCCCCACATTGACATAATGTTATGTTATGAGTCATCCGTTCATCCCTTTGTGTCATTCATTCAATCATTTACCCCATTCAGTTCTATGGATGTTTCGATTGGGGGTTGCTTTGCTGATAGCCCTGATACAGCTGAATGAGGTGTGGGCAGACTTCCTATCGTTCGATTTATTTATTCCAACTATCGAGGGGGTTGACGAAATAAGCCCAATACTTCAACTGGGGTGGGAGGTTAAACAAAATATTATGAAACGTTCACCATAAAACTTTTGTCAAAACAACCCTCCATGGCGGCAGCAACGACGACGACGACGCCAGTATTACACAATCAAAAAGCACACAGAAAATAAAGAAATAAAGAAAAAACCAAAAAAAAAAAAACAGAAAGAGAAATGTTTGCTATAAAATGAGAAAAAATACGGTTGTTAAGAGATTCGAATCTAGTGGTATCTCTAATAGCATTGAATGCATTATGTAAGCCACCCTCTTCTCACACCATATACTTTCAACTGGAAACTTTTCCATCAATAACATGAATATACAGTGTTTGCGTCTACAAATTTTATTCTGTTCTGAAACGATTCGACGGGGGCATCGACGACGATGTAGTATCTGCAAAACGACGAGTGTATCTGCTTGAAAGTTTGTGTCAGTAGTGTGCTCCACGACCACGACAAACAGCTACATGTATCGGAAGCTATATCTACGGACCTATGGAGAAGTATTGCCAACTTGGAAACTGAGGCTGGTGCATTTTCTTTTGAAATATTGTCATATAATTGTATTAAGTATTTCAAAGCACCGAAAGCAGGTCAGCCTGACATCGTTAGGGGTTTCTAAGTTTGGAACAAATTAAATGGCCAGATCGTAAAGTTTTCGGATTCTTAAAATATGGTCCAGTAAACCCAAAGAAATGTAATAGTATATGGGTACTAAATGACATAGCCTACAAAACTTTTTAAACATAAAAAGGTACATATACCAACACGTGTATGTCATATAGAAATCAATCAGGTCCTTATATTATGTGAGACATTCGTTTTCGAATAGTAGCTTGTCAATATCTGGTCACCATCATGGTTTTTCTTCAAGCATGACTTTTATATCTGTGACCAGGAAAATTAGAAAAAGTCTTACGTCTTAAAACTTGTTTCATCACACATCACTTCATTTCATTTTGACGATGACATACTTCACACTGCCGCTGTAAAAAATCTTTTCAAAGCTGTACTGATCCTTGCGAGGAATTGAGAAATCTCCTTAGAGTACCTCTTGTCATGAAAAATGCAACACAGTAGCCGTTCGAAATCGGCAGAAATTTGTAGGTCTCCTCCATTTCTGATAAAACGCACACAGGAATGGTTGAGAGTTGTAAGTTACTATACTCTGTTCAACAAAAATTGTACAGGGAAGATAGGACGTTTGCCCCTCACTCTGGTGTCATTGGCTTGCATAAGTGTACCGCCTTTTAAAGCGCTCACAGGGTTTCCCTAGTTTACATTATAAAATCGCCAACACTCAACATACTCAACTTCATAAAATTTGTTCTCAAAAGCTTCAAATTCGAAAAACTTCTTAATTAAATCCACTGAATAAGCTCCTTTTTTTTATTATCTACACGCGCTCAAGGGATTATGATTACCCTTTAAGTGTTTGAACAAAGCACGGGCGTGAAGTTAAGGAAGATAAAGAAGGATAGAAAAGATGTGTGGCACGATGTTCTGAGACTGAAGGTTGTTGTCTCAGATATTTTATCTCCAGGGATGGCGGCTGACCTAAAGCGGAGAATGCCGTGTTTTATTTCTATGTCCCTTGTAATTCGCATTATTTTATTCGTATATTCATCCTTGATGGGCATTCTAGTTTAACTCAATCACATGTTGTTATAGTGTTATGCCTGAACAACATGTAATGAGTAAACCAGCAACCCATTGATGACAATTTTAGAAGGTTTTTAATGGAATTAAAACGACATAGACGACGGCAGGGATCGAACCTGTGATCATGAGGTTCACAGGCGAGCACACATCCATCGCGCCACGGCCACCCCCAACTTGCTTGTAATTGAGAATGATAATGGTAACTCTGTTTTGGTGTAGATAATAAGCGCATGGCGCCGGCGGCGCACGATCGTATTGGGGTGAACAACTTTTTGCGAAGAATTACAACAACAATTATTTAAGGAAAGTCAGTGGATTTCTCTTTTTTTAGGTGGCATTTTTCCCAACGCAGAGTAGTGAGGGTGAATCAGGCGCCACTGATTTGCAAGAAGCTCTCCCATAACGCCTGTACTGACAATTTTTGTTGAACAGAGTATAGGTCTTAGTTCTCTTCTAGCTATTGCACCACCAAATTTGTTTATTTATACTTAACTCTGATAAATGTTTTCTTTCTTCGTGACCGTTTTTATTTATAAAATTTATATTTGTCCGAATTAAGGACAAACATCAGTCTTAACTCTGATTTATATAAATCGAAAAAAATGGTTCTTTAGTATGTGCTTCCAGTAATATCTTAATTTCAAAATATTTCTTATTGAATTAAAGATCGTTAAAATTAGGAAAAAAATTGTTACCAAAATTCTAGGTGGCGTTTACGAGAACAACCATTTTTAACACTTGTAAAGTCGGCGCTGTTAGAACCTGACCAGATGATGCAAAAAAAAATCGAGCATATGATTTTCGAAATATTAAAAACAAAATACTATTCAAACTTTTTAGAATGATATAATTGATCAAAACCCGTGTAACAGTTTTTGAAAAAATCGAACACCAAGATCATAGAAGATAACATGTTTTGGAAGATTTTATTCAACTTTCAACCATTATCTAGTCTGTAGTCAAACAGACAGACGGACAGAATTGCCAGACCGACTTTTTTAGTCATCCCTATAGTAATATAAAGTCTGTTCAAAAGCTCGAGTTCGACCGATTTTAAGAATGCATAACTTTCAATCTAGTGTTTCAATTGAAAAAAAATTTATGAGAGTAAGAAGTTTTTATTTTTATGGACGACTAGATCGAACGAACTGAAATCTGAAAAAGTCAGAAGAATTGAAAAATATGTTTGTCTCTTAATTTTAGCGGCAAAGAAAAATTTCATAAGCTTTTTCAAAGATCTAACAAATGTTGAAGGGCTGGTAGAGTTGAGAGAAATTGTATTAACACATTTTTCCATACATCACCATCACCAAAACCAAATTTTAGAAAAATGACTCACTATTCGATTTTCATAATTTTTTTCGTTTGTTAAGTGTAAAATATTTGTGTATATGTTAGTTTATCTGGTCTGAATTCTTTTGTCCGCCCCATTAAAAATGCACCTTGCAAGGAATTGATAAATTCTCCAAGAGTATCTCTTCTTATTAAAAGTATTGATTCTCATCCGCATTGTGTCATTCGGCTTCAGAAGAAAATTGCAGGTCGCCTCCATTCTCATTGACATTTTAGCTCACAAGAATTGCTTAGAATTGTAAACCAATAGGTCTGGGATCTCAACGAGCCGATTTAAATATTTATCAATAGTTTAGTAATTTACAATCGTATTAGGGATGTATTTCTTAGCCTTCTTAAATTCGTTGTCTATCCACAATTATCATTGATAAAGGGTTTTTCAACAGGGACGCTACAAAAGTAGAGCGACAGGGACAGCAAACGACGCCATATTTTTTGCCGCTCTTTTTACATTTCTCTTCAATAAGGTTTGCCATTTCATTATGGAAAGATATGCGAGCCAACAACGAGTCAAAATTATTAAAATTTACTACCGAAATTCGGAGTCAGTGGCCTCAACGTTAAGAGCCCTACGTTCAATTTATGGTCGTCATAATCGTCCTAGCAGATCAACAATTGAGCGTCTAGTGGAAAAATTTGAATCCACAGGCACAGTACAAAATGTTCCCGTGCCAGTAAGACAAAGAAGTGCCCGTAGTGTCGAGAATATTGCTGCCGCTTGGCTTAGGCTTCAGTTGCAGAAAGTCCAATTTGTC
The DNA here is from genome assembly GCA_963931855.1 of Philhelius festivus. Lineage (NCBI taxonomy): Eukaryota > Metazoa > Arthropoda > Insecta > Diptera > Syrphidae > Philhelius > Philhelius festivus. Next base: position 1,722,147 of record OZ007556.1, on the reverse strand, counting down.
TCTCACACGTCGTTCTCAAGCGTTGGGCATCTCTGTAACGTCGTTGTGGCGAATTTTGCGAAAAGATCTTGGCCTACATCCTTACAAGATTAAATTGACGCAAGATCTAAAGCCGCTTGACCACCAGAAGCGTCGTATGTTCGTGAATTGGGTTGAGCAACAACTTGAAAATGATTCGGATTTTCATCGAAAAATCATCTTCAGCGATGAGGCTCATTTCTGGCTGAATGGCTTCGTCAATAAACAAAATATGCGGTATTGGTCAGACAGCAATCCACACGTACTCCATGAGTCATCATTGCATCCAGAAAAAAATACGGTTTGGTGTGGTTTATGGGCCGGCGGCGTCATTGGGCCGTACTTCTTCCGTGATTATCCAGACCGGCACGTTACTGTGAATGGGGATCGCTACCGTTCAATGATAACCGAATATTTTTTGCCCCAATTGGATGAAATGGACTTGGAGGACATGTGGTTCTAACAGGACGACGCCACAAGTCACACAGCGAATGTCACAATCAATTTATTGGAAACCAAGTTTGGAGAACGTGTTATCTCACGAAATGGTCCAGTCGCTTGGCCGCCTCGGTCGTGCGATTTGACGCCGTTAGACTATTTCCTGTGGGGCTACGTCAAGTCTATGGTCTATGCCAACAAGCTAGCGACGATTGATGAACTTCGTACGAATATCGAACGTGAAAATGCAGCAGTATCGGCCAATTTATGCTTGAAAACCGTCGAAAATTGGGTTCAGCGTCTGGACTTCTGCCAGCGTGCCCGTGGTGGCCATGCAAAAGAAATCGAGTTCCATACATAATGGCATTAAACGTACTTTCACAGGAATAAAGAATTTCATTGATATCCAAAACCGTTTTTGTTTTATTTAAAAAAAACTTCTGTAGGGCTCTTATTGAAAAACCCGATATTATTGAATATTTTTGCTTTGGCATTAAAAGCTGGTCTTATGGCTTTCAGTTAAGGTATTGCTTATAATTTTCAATCTTAAGATTCGACTTATTGTTTTCTTCGCTCGGGAAAAAAACCCAAACCATTTGTTTCACATTTTCCTTGTGGCTTCCAATAATTTAGCGCTTAGAGTTCGATAAGCCTGGAAAATAGTGCAGTTGATATTTTTGTTGCACTACTGTTAAAAGTTTCAACGCAACATGCATTCATACCTATAATGGGCGAAATCGAACTTTGTTAAATTGGTCGATGGTGTTGCAATGTTCATAATATCAATGATGATTTCCGGAATGTTAGGGTGTTTTTTTCAATCCACAATATTTGGAAGTCTTCAAAATATCGAGGTTTACTATCTCAATCTCTGGAACTGATGAAAGATTGAACCTTTTTTTAGAGGCATTAGGATTTAAAATGAAATATATCTTTTAAAAAAAGTAAGGACACTTTTATTCAGCTCAGAAGACGGAATCATCATTAAAAATACCCAGCACGACTCTGACAAAAACACAAAAGATAATAATAACGATGGTCCCAAAAAGATTTCTGTTGGAATTTGTGTCAACATCAAATTTGTGAAACGACATCAAAGCGTTGGATATAATATTACTAAGCCTTTTATGCTATTAAGGTCTTTGAATTGTTTGGACGTTCATTATTTCGAATCGTTTTGTTATATTAAAGCTTTAAAGTGCTATGTTTCTTTGCGTCTTAGGCATCTTCTTGGAGACTTTCGTTTTATTTTTGACTTCAAAAGAAATTACTTCAAGTTTCACAGAGTGTTTCATAAGGTTTTCAAAATATTTAATATAAATGAAACAATAAAAACTCTTGTCCTGTACAATAAACCAAAACACTAAGCTGGCAACATTACTCTGCATATTGCCACATAAAAATGTACTTTGTATAGAATCCAACGGAATGCACTTTTGGCAAAAAAACTTTTTTTTTTCACAGAGACGAACAGCAAATGAAATAATATAATAGCACCACCGCGCCACTGGTTCCGAGTTTTCGAACTAAAACAGCACATTGAACTAACGCGGCGGCAGCGGTGGTCGGGCCGGGCCGGGCCATGCCATACTAGACCAGACCATAAGCCTGAAAAAGAAAGGGTTCTGATGTAGAATGTATATACAGTCGACTCCCTCTAAGTCGAACTTTCTCGGGATATCAAAACTAGTTCGAGTTAGAGGGAGTTTTAAAAAAATTCGAGTTAGAGAGAGTTTTTTTTAATGATTTATTGAATTTAATAACAAGTAAAATAAATAAATAAACCTAAGCTTCTTGCTTTTATCGCTCATTAATCTATAATTATGTATTATAAAAAAATATTTTTTCAACTTAATTATTTAAAAAAAATTGTAATTTTAGACATCACAGTCATTACAGTCGCCATGTCATCAGTGATCGCCTTTTTATAAAAAGATTCTATTTTAAATAAGCAATTTTGAATTTCTTCTTTCATTTCAATTGCAGATTGCATTGTACCAATTGCATTTTCAATTTAATTTTTCTCTGGTATTTCAAAGTCTATTATTTCAGCTCCATCTTCTTCTTCAGCTCCATTTTCACCGTCATTAGTATCATCAGCATCTGCTTCCAAAATTGACTCGTTATCAGGTATTTCAGTGGCTACGATGCCGTCATCGACTTCAACATAGGCCTTCCAATGTACGCCTTCAACATTATAATGAGCTTCTGTTAGCCTTTCCCAGATTATCTCGATTTCTTGGGTGTCTTCGTTGTTACATCTAAGTAAGCTAAGCGGAATATCATCTTCGTCATCCCACGTCTCAGACTTAAATTCGGCCTTTTTGAAACAATTTTCAATTGTCAATGGAGTAACGTCCCCATGCCTTTAGGATTTCGCGCACACAATCGAGAAGTGATATTTTATATTGCTCTTTTTTGGTTTCCCAAACCCTTAAGATCTTGGTGAGAAGAGTGCGATTATAGTGTACATACTTTCAAATTTTGTATTATACCCATGTCCATTGTCTGAACTATTGAGGTCATATTGGGGGGGAAATACTCAAGCTTTATAAACTTTAATTTATTCTTGACTTGTTTTAGGTGAATTGGGTAGTTATCGATAATGAATAGGTAATACTTTGCGCTTTGATCTTCCAAATTTAGAATCAAGTTTCAAAAGCCAACTTGTGAAAAGGTCTGATGTCATCCAAGAACGATGGTTTGCTAGTCCACCGGCAAAGTTTTAATTTTATTGAAACAACGAGGATTTTCCCTATAACCAGAAGCTTTAGCTTTTCCGACGACCTCTGAGATCTATTGTTTTACTGCTTTCAAATAAAGCACAAAATGTTTTGAAGTTGTAATGGAATGTTGGATCCAAATGCTTTTTTTATTGCCTTGCAATTTTTTTATGAATATCTTTTTAGGATGAGATTTTTGTGTTTGATAATATTGTATAGCAGCGCAGCACACTGACATGACGGTGACGGCGCAGGCGATGCAACATATAGAGAATCAAAGAGTTCGAGTGTGTGCTTTTAATAAGAATTAAAAACAATAACGAGTTGCGATTTGAGAGATTTTTTTTGATTTTTTTTTCGGCAAAAGAAAAAAATTCGACTTAGAGGGAAATAAAATAGGTCAATAATCAAAAGAATGTGTTCGAGTTAGAGGGAACTTCGACTTAGAGGGAGTCGACTGTACCTAGTTTGCTTGGGACTTGGGATTTCAATTGGGGTTAGGTCTTTTCTGTTCGGTCTTCGTTCCTGATTCTGGTGTTCCATCCCAGTTCTGAGGGAAGTCAAGTCAGTCCGTATAGCGAGAGTACAATGGAATTCTTTTCTATTCATTTATTAAAGACAATTCGCCGGAATCGGTGAGTTCGATTTGATGCCACGTCTCTGTGTAGCACATAGGGCTGCATTTAATGGAAATTACCCGCTTGCCGGCTTTCGCAGAGAATGCGTTAATTGAAGTGAGCGACTAACGGAATATTCCCTCTAATTAGGCATGTCTGATTTCAATTGAAAGACCAAAGCACCAAAGGACCACCCTTAAGATGAAATGAGGGTGTTGTGTTGGGTATTTTTTTTTTTTAATTTTTCGTGTACTTACACACACAATGCACATTACACAGTGGTGGTGGGCTGCACAGGAACTAGAAAATAAAAATAGAAGAATGATTCAAATTAGGAAGTTTTACAAAGCTGTGTGGGAGTTATAAAATATACCCCCGTGAGTGCGAGGGTGGACTACTTGACTCACGACCCCATTGACTCATTCATGTCGTACACCCTTTGTGAAACGCTTTTTTGTTGTTGTACTTGCATAGATAAAGTTATATAAAAATGTTGAAAAGTACCTATACTCATACATACATACATTGGTATACCTGCTGGCAATTAAAATGTCTCCTCAAGGCACACGTTTTTTTGTATTTCATTTTTGTTCTTTTTTTCCTCATTTCCAACAATTACCTTTTGTCTCCCTTATATTCTGTGATCCTGTGAATGCAGGACTCTCTCTAAGGAGCTTGGGCTTAATAAGAGTGCCTAGTCATCAATTGCAAGCGGGCGTGTAATTTGTAAAGGTCCAAATAAGTGAGTCACGTTTATTTCTATATCTACAATCAGGAGAAAAGCATAAAACTTCAAACCTACCTGCTTGAAAACCTTAAAACTTCTCTCTTTTATCCTGGCAGCTTTGACTCATTTAAAAGGGACAATACAAAAATATAATAAGGGTTGATTGTAATAATTAAGTGACACATGCTTTGATTTCGAGGGTGTAGCATATTAAATTTTAAGTTGTGTTTTTTTTTTTTGCAGCCGTCACCTGTTTCTGGCACGTATCAAAATTCACCATCATCAGGTATAAAAGGAAAAAAAATACCTACTTAAGGAATAAACCAGTAACCCTTTCGAAAAGAAAGCAAGATCCTATTTCAGTAATTTTGAATATTATTTTTTTGGCATATGCGTCAAGAGGTAGCTTTGGAGTCTCGACTTTTTACCACGCTGCTGTAAGGGTTAATGAAATCGACACCAAGCAGACTGAGACTGCTGATTTGATGCGTGCCAGGTTGAAATGGTTACATGGATTTTTTCAAATCCATTTTCTTGGAATATGATATTTTAATCAATTTTAATACATAAATTTGTTTAGATTATGCAAAGCAAAAACCATATTTCTTCTGGTGTTAGAATTGAAAATCAAACTCGTTAAACTAAGGTTTCTTGTTGGAATTTGGTACATTATTTTAAACACTCTCGGATTTAATGTATGGAAAGGCCTATAAAAGGCAATTTTTTAATAGCATTTTTCGCTAAAGAACATTTTTTCTTATACGAGGGCAGTTTAAAAAGTTCTCGGCCTGACCAATAAAACGCAATAAATTTTAAAACTTTTTTTTAATCTTTTTCTACACATTCTCCTCTTATATCAATGCACTTATTACATCTGTGTTCCAGTGCTTCTATACTCTTTTTATAGGCCGATTCCTCCAACTCTTCGAAAAACCGCTCCGTCTCAGCAATCACCTCCTCGTTGGTGAAGAATTTGCGCCCAGCCAAATGTTTTTTGAAGTTAGAAAAGAGGTAATAGTCTGATGGTGCCAAATCAGGTGAATAAGGGGGGTGGTTCTGTACACCAAATCGAAGCTCATGGAGTTTAGCCATGACAACAACCGATTGAATTTTTGTTCTTCGCTCAGCAAACGCGGCACCCACCTTGCGGACATTTTTTTCAACCCCAATTCTTCGGTCAAAATATGGTAAACCCGCTTTAACATTCGGTCGTCTAAAACCATTTTATGAACTTTATCGACGTTTTCTGAAGAGGTGGATGTTGTTGGCCTTCCGCTTCTGCGATCATCTTCGACGCTCTGTCTGCCATGTTTAAATAAGGCTGCCCACTTTTTGACCGTGGAATACGAAGGTGCAGATTCCCCCAATGTCTCATCGAAGTCATCTTTAATTTGATTTGGTGTCATATTCTTATTGACCAAATATTTAATGACGGCTCTAATTTCCTTTTTTTCCATTTTCGTTGTTAGCAATAGGTTCGTTCAAACAAAAAATTGCACTGACATAAGTACGCGACCAATTTTAATGAAACTTCACATACAATTATTATTTATATATAAGGCTATTTGAGGAATTAAAATTTATTTATTAAGACAACGCCTTCTATGTTAGGCCGAGAACTTTTCAAACAGCCCTCGTAAATTTAATTTGTAATTGGGAAAGAGGATAATAGTTTCGAGCTTCTAAAATCGAAAGATCAGAATTTGGATTGTTCCTCCAGGAATAATATTTTCAATTGTCTTAATAAAAATAAATTAAAAAACTATAAACTTGGTTTTTTGAAGAGGAACTGCTCAACACAAGCTTTCGAATAGGGACTGAATACTTGCTTACGGAATGGAAGTTTCAAAGCCAAAGTGAAATCATCTTATCATTTAGCTCAGAAGGAGTTTTATAAATATGTTAGATTACCAAAGATGAGCTGGAATAAAGAGAACTCTTTTATATTCAAAATCTTCAGTAATGAATATGGTTACCATCCGAGGCCCACAATATAAACTTATTAAGACCTGTTTGCTCATACAAAACTTAAATATTTAAGTTCTACTTAAGCGCTTATGTTCCAGTTTTTTCTTTGCATAAGCTGTCACATAAGAGCTAATTTTGAACTCAGATATTTAAGTTTCGTTGCAGGAAATGGTCGGATTTATACCGTTAAGATCTTCACATGAAGGTGAAAAGTTATTTTTCATTTCAGTTTACAAATTTTTGGATGGTGTCTTAAAAATTCGTCCTATTTGAAGTCACATGAAATTTGATTTTCAATTTTCAAAATGGAGAATTATTACAAAGTAAATGTAAGGTTAATGTTACAAGAGAGACGGTATGGGCACTTTAATTGAATATTCCAAAAACCGTCGATATGCTGAGCTAAAGACAAAATACATTTAGTTAATAGTCAATTCTTTTACATAAAATTATTAAAATGAAAATAAAATATCAGTATTAATTTTAAACTGAAATTTTGTGGGTGAAAAATCAATTCCATTCTTGACTTTCTAAATTTAAAAGTTGATGGAAAAATTCAGAATGTTGGAATTTAGTACATACGTTTTAATTTTAACGTTTATTCAATACAAGTGACGCTAGAAATGGGTTATGGATTAAAAAAAAACCGATTGAACTAAAATGAAATAATCGACATTATTTTTTAATTAACCTGTAAAATAAAATATTTTGAAAGCATCTTTAAGAATAAAGCTGCAAAATTGCAAAATATTTATGAGTACATTGAAAAATATGTCCATAGTCACGTTTGCATTAACGAAAACTCATTTTGATAACAAAGTTTTATCATTTTGACGTGCTGTTCAATGGCTTAACTTGCTATTTAGTATCAGTTACTGAACAATAAATAACAGATTTGACAGATGTCACTAGAACATTAACAATACGGCTACCAAAATCTACCAGCGAAATTTGTAAAAAAATTCATATAAAAATCACCTGTCACTGTGTTCGTACACACTTATCAACGAAACCTCCCAACGGATTCCAATGAAATTTTGTTAATGTGCATTTAGTTACAGCTTGAAAGATATGATAGTTATAAAAATTTTAATTGTTAATAATTTGCTCAAGAACTTGATTTGTTTCTGAATAGTTCTCAAAAAAAACTTCTAATTTCTAGTCATCCTGGAAATCTTAATGGGTTGATACATTAGGTACGAGTATATGTTCAGGTTAAATGTAGCCTAAAAACGAACACATCTAATTCAGGATTGCACACTCTTGGCAACTTATTTCTAATGTTTGGAAATTTACTTTTCGTCGGTTAATGACATAAGCTTCACTGAGCAAAAAACTATTTTAATTCTATTTTTAATAGTTGGGTCGCAATAATCTTAAATGATTAAAAAAAAAATTTGCAAATAATTTTTTTTGCCCAAAAACACTCTATATAAATAAAAAATAAGAAATTCAATCAAGTAGCTGGTTTGATTGATTTTATTTGACGAAGAAAAAAAAAGATTATTCTCGGGAAATTAGTTCTATTCGAAATTCATTTATTTTGTTAGGTACATTCGAGTCTAGTTTTAGTTAGTTTTTTTTTCTCGAAAAATATTAAAGAATTTTGCTGATGTGGTAGAACAAGAATAGGAAAAGAGATTGATATTAATTATTTGAATTCGTGATTTGGTGATTTCAAGAAAAATATACAATATTTAATAATTTTGTGTTGTGCAAATAAATTAAATATGTACATATATTAAATAAATAAATAAATAAAAAAATAGATATCTAAAGAACAAGACAAGAATATGTGACTCTCATCTTCCGAACTACTATACAATCATAAGCGTAATTGCACAAACCAAAGACAAAAAAAAAAATAATACAGTAAAACCCGCTTAAGAGAAACCCGCTTAAGAGAAAAACCCGCTTACCTGAAACACTTTCTTCATCCCCAAGTATTTTCCGACCAATTCCCTTAAAACACTCCGCTTAAGTGAAACTCGCTTAAGTGCAAAACCCGGATAACTGAAACATATTTTCAGTAAATTTTAATATACTTCATTGAAAAAAACTCTCTTAAGTGAAAAAAAAAAATTGAATCGAAAATGAAAAAAAAATTGAATTGAAAATTGCTAGTTTTCGTTTTTCAATAAATTATTTCTGTGTTATTTAATCGTTGTTTTATTTAACTTCTTTCAAGGCAAGTTCAAAACATAAAAAAAATATTGTTTCTAGCATTAAATCTCCGCTTAATGGAATTTTTAAATCCGCTTAAGTGAATTTTTTTTCCACTTACCCGAACTCCGCTTAAGTGAAATTATTTTTCACTTAAGCGGGGTTCGTTTAAGTGAAAAACCCGCTTAAGTGAAAGAAAGACTGTGACATTTTGCCGTTTCTCTTAAGCGGGTTTTACTGTACCTAAATCCATCAAGCTACAGAAAAAAAAATGCGAAACGAGAGCAAAAACATATATGTACTCTATATATACTTGTGTTGTAAAGTGCTTAACGCTTTTTCTATAACTAATTACTAATTGATAAAAACTAATTTGCAACATGCGAGTCCGCCAGTCGTTTCTTTGAGATATTCTGTGTTCCTGTTTCCCTGATGTGTTCCTGTGCTAATATCCATGATCTATCCCGTTTTTTAAAATCCCGTTTTTATAATCCCGTTTTTTATAATCCTGTTTCTTATAATCCCGCTTTTTTAAAATCCCGCTTTTTATAATCCCGCTTTTTAAAATCCCGCTTTTTAAAATCTCGTCTCTTATAATCCGGTTTTTAATAATCCCCTTTCTTATTACGACGTATAAGCAGGTATGTAAGATGGGGCATGCTGCCCCCCTGCAACCCCCCTGCTTGGGCACACTATAGGATTTGGGGTAGGTGCGAGGTTGGTATGCAAAGTTTCTTTAACATTTAAAGAATCTGGAAAATAACCAATATAAAATCAATAAGTTTAGCTACGTATTCTAAAAACGGGATTAGCGGGATTTGGCGGGATTTTAAAAAGTGGGATTATAATAGATCGGGATTTCGAACAAGCGGGATTTTAGAAGAAGGGATTTTAAAAAAGCAGTATTTTAGCAGACGGGATTTTAAAACCTTTTATTCGGGATTTTTGAAAAGCGGGATTCCGAAACGCTCCCGAGTGAGACACCTGTTCCTGATGATCAGCTTTCAGATATCTTAGATCTGTTTTAAACCATAGACATCGTAGTCGTCCTTCGGTGGAATTCGACAGTTTAAGGCTTCACAAATAGAGGAATAATTCTGTTTTGACGTGGATAGAGCATTTCGTTCTAAATCTCTCCCGAAACATTCAGAATTGATATTTTCCGAATTTTTTTTTTGGCAATTTTCCATCCTTCGGTGGAATCTGACAGTTTATGGCTTGACCATGTGGAATGAATTCTTTGTTGACGTAAGTAGAATATTTTGTTTTAAATATCAGCTGTTAGATCTAAAATTGCTTTTTTCCGGAGCTATGAAAAATCTTAATTTGTTAGCAAATTCTGGAGGTTTTTAGTCCATAAAATAAAATGCACGACTGGGTCGCAGGAACTTGCTCCTATGTAATAGACTAGAAATTTCAAAAACGGATGTTATTAAAGAAAACTGTTCATAAGGATAAAATTAATTTTTTTAAATTCTTGAATTCTTTTAGTAGTAAGAGATTAAAACAAAATGCTATGCAACTATGAATTTATGAAAGAACAAAAATTATAAGTCGTTGTAGTGGTTCCTTAAAAAAATAAGCTTTTATGTACAAAATTTTTAAAACATTTTTAAGAAAAAAATTTGGTACGCCAACCTTAAGTTTTTATTATTGTATGAATAAAAGTCTAAATTCCAAAAAAAATACTACGCCGTTCTTGAGATATCGAATTTTTCAAAAAAAAAAAATGACTTTTTTTTCTAAAAATTGAAAAAATATTTTTTCTTAAGTTCTGAAATGCAATGTTTTTTAAACTTTTTAGGAGCTTCTTTATAAAAAATTTCATTAAAATCCGTTATGCCGATAATGAGAAATTCAAAATTCGAAAAAATCGTTCTATGGTAGGTACAGTCAGTAATATCTAGATTTCAATTTTTTTATTAATTTATAGATCGTAAAGATTAATCAAAAGAAAAAAAATTTTAGCAAAATTCTCGGAACCGTTTTCGAGAAAAATACGATTTTCGAAAACCATTTTTTTAAATTTGTATGGAAGGTACCGTTAGTTTTAGATAAAACAACATTTTTTTTTTCAAATCTTGTAGATTATGTTAAGAAACTTTTATTTGTCAAGTTTGAAAAAAATCGTGCATGGGGTTTTCGAAATATTGAGTTTCCAAAAAAAAAAAATTTGATTTTTTTTTTAAATCCAAAAAATTAAAAATTGAAAATTTGAATATGTAATAATATTCAAACTTTGGAGGAGCTTTGGCATACAAAAAATTATTTAAATCGGCTGTACCGGTTTTGAGAAAATCAAAAACAAAAAAATGGACCCAGGGCGGGCTACCAAAAATAACAATTTTTTGTAAATTTTTTTTCAACCATTAGCTAGTTTTAACCAAATGAAATTTTTCAATTTTTTTTTAAATTCTGTGGGACAGTTTTAGAAAAAAAAAATTTCGAAAAAAAGTATGGCAGGTACCAATATATTTGGTCTTAAAAAAAAAAGAAAAAAACGTGTGGGGGGAAAAAATTAAAACCCATATCTACCAAGTTTGAAGAAAATCAGCACAGCCGTTTAGGCTGTAGTCGAACCGACAGACAGACAGACAGACAGACAGACAGACAGAATTTCGAGACCCACTTTTTTGGTCTTTGCTATGATCGTAATGTCAACTTTGATCAAAATCTCGAGTTCGATTTTTTTTACGAATGCATAACTTGCCTTATAGTACCTATAAGTCGCAAGTAAAAATTAGATTTTAAATCCAAATTCTTTTTCAACTGAATGAATTCGTCCGATAGTTCGAAATTCGAATGCGTTATAGTATAGTTACTAACTGTCGGTAGTTCAATAGTTCGATAGCACCCATCACTAAACGCAAGTCTGCCCCGGATTGATATTGTTTATATGTATATTTCACCAACCAAGAAAGTGACTCTTTTTTAACATGTACTCGTATCTTACTAAGGAAATTCATTTTCTAAAGATTGTATTAGTTTCATTGTTTTCTAAAAACATATATCTTGTTCTTTTCAAAGGTCAACCATAAAAATATGGCTTAATTAACAAAGCATCTCTGACGATACGGAAATGCTGAATTGAAAATACTTTTTTTAATTATTAGAATCGACATTTTACAAAAAATAATGTTTGAAAATTTTCTTAAATTTATTTTGGTTATACGACAAGTACTGCCAGTAGACAGCTGCTGTCAAATGTGTCTTATAGACCATCTTCTAGATATACTAACCGAAAAACACGAAACTTGGACAATAATGAAAATGTCAATTATTTTGAAACAATTTGAAACTTTTACTCTTAAAATAACGATATGAGCTTCCTTGTTGGTGAAGTTCCTCTCTCTCTTTCTTAGTTCCTTTATTGTTAGTTCATCCAGCATTGTTATTTCGGACTAAAAAAGGTCAAAAGTGAAAAACTTCTTTTAATTTAGCTATTAAAAGCTTGGCAGTTAAGTTAAAACACTAAGGACACAAGTAAATAAACTTTATTGAAATAGATTTTGTTAAATCTACTTTTGTTCTCTTAGTTATGCATGGATGGATGGATGGATATGGACACAAATGTCGGAATAGGTATTTTGTGAAAGTTTTATTACTCCAATTCAACCTTTCATTAAATTTGATAGGTAATGCCTTCGTAACTAGATATAGTTTTATTTGTCAATAGTCAAGGAATTTATGTTATAGGTCGTGGTCAAACAAGTTGAGAGCATTTTTTTCGTTATACTTACTAAGATTAATTAAAATTTATTATCTTTCGTTTTTATGCACATTTTTGGTACTAGATCAATAGTTTCAGAGTTTATTTTGACGGTTATGATTGTTTGACAGGTTTTTGGTGGGTATTTTATCTACCGTAAAATGTAGAAATTTATACAAAACTTGACAGCATTTGTGTAGACGTTCTTGCTGAAAAGGCATTTTAGTTAAGCTAAATCAGGGTCAAAAATCTATTTATCTTAACAGATATACAAAAATAGCTGAGATTTTGAAATCTCAAAATTCTTACAAAATCGCTTTTAAGATAAGGACGTTTAAAAACTACAAATGTCTAAACTAATATTTAGTATATAATTCATTTCAAATCTGGGGTACATAGAATGAGGACCATTTGTACACGATCGGAAAAAGGGTGAAAATAAAATGCACGACTGGGTCGCACGAACTTGCTCCTATGTAATAGACTAAAAGAATTTTAAATACGAATGTTATTAGAGAAAACTGTTCATAAGGATAACATTTATTTTTTAAATTCTTTTACTAGTAAGAGACAAAAACAGAATGCTATCCAACTATGAATTTATGCACGAACAAAAATTATAAGTCGTTGTAGTGGTTTCTTAAAAAAAAAAGCTTTTACATATATACAAACTTTTTAAAAAAAATTTTGGTACGCCAGTTTAAAGTTTTTATTGTTGTTCGAATAAAAATAAAATTTACAAAAAAAAAATATTGCGCGGTTTCTGAGATATCGAATTTTCAAAAAAAAGAAAAAATAGATTTTTTTTTCAAAAATTCAAAAAATATTTATTTTAAAGTTTTGAAATGCAATGTGTTTAAGACTTTTTAGAAGCTTCTCTATAAAAATTTTCATTAAGATCCGTTATGTGGATAATGAGAAGTTCAAAATTCGAAAAAATGTTTCTATGGTAGGTACAAGCTGTAATATCTTAATTTCAAAATTTTTTTTTATTAAATTAAAGATCGTAAAAATTAATTGAAAGAAAAAAAATTTTATCAAAATTCTAGGCGCTGTTTTCGAGAAAAATACGATTTTTGAAAACCATTTTTTTTAGCATTTGTATGGTAGGTACCTTTATTTTTAGGTAAAATAAAATTTCTTTTCTCACATCTTGTAGATTATATTGAGAAACTTTTATTTATCAAGTTTAAACAAAATATAGCAAGGGGTTTTCGAAATATTGAGTTTTGAAAAAAAAAAAAAAATTTGAAGTTTTTTTTAAAAATCCAAAAAAAAATTTTTCAAAATTTTGGGGAGCCTTAGCAAAAAAAAATTGATTAAAATCGGCTGTACCGTTTTTGAGAAAATCAAAAACAAAAAAATGGTGCCATGGGGGTACCCTCTATAACCATTTTTCTGAAAATTTTTTTCAACAAATACTTACCTTTAATTAAATGAAATTTTTTTGTGTTTTTATTTTTAAAATGTGTCAAACAGTTTTTGAGAAAAAAAAATGTTTATAAAATTTTGAAAAAAATTCGTATGGCAGGTGCCGTTATTTTTGGTCTTAAAAAATCAAATCAAAAAACATCCGGGGGGAAAAAATTAAAACCCATATCTACCAAGTTTGAAGAAAATCGGCCGAGCCGTTTAGCTGCAATCGAACGGACAGACAGACAGACAGACAGACAGAATTGCGAGACCCACTTTTTTAGTCTGCGCTATCATCGTGATGTCAACTTTGGTCAAAATCTCGAGTTCGATTTTTTTTCCGAATGCATAACTTGCCTTATACATAGTACCTATAAGTCGCAAGTAAAAATGTATTCATATGTTTGTCCATTTCTATTTTTGATGGCAAATACTGATTCCGTCTTCTTGAATAAAACACAACTCATAGGTCAAAGCTAAATAGATACTTAATTTAATTTCGTCAAAGATAAATATTTAAACGCAAATTATATATAATCACGTCTGACATTAGCAGACTTTTCCAACAAACTTTTCCTAGCAGTCACGAAGAAACGAATACAAGACGAATAAGTACATTGCATTGCAAAACAGAAGTTTCACTTGTTCTTTCATTTTTAAAAATACATTTCAATGAAAACATGATCAAGACACCAAATTGATTTTATAAGCTGAAAAAGAAAAAAAATAAAACAAAAAGGAAGAAGGAACCATAAAAAAACACATAAAAAACACAAATCGACAGGATGTGCTTTTCATTTGTCTGTTGATTCGCCCTCCCAGACGAAAATTCCGAAGATAATTCTCCCCATCTGGAGTACAGATGTGACCCACAGTTCATCTTTCGTCTGCGAATTGAATTCGCATTATTGAAGCCTCCGTGGCAGAATCAGAACAGAAGAGACAAAATGAAATAAAAACAAGGCTCCCAGTCCCAGTGTCTCTGTCCCAATCTCTAAATTCCAATGAATCTCATTCCATTCTCCACTGCGGATAACTTACTTTAAGCTGTCGTGGTCGTCATCGTCTTCATATAGTATGCTCGTACTCGTACATCCCTGACAATCAGGAATCCTTTTTATTTATTTATTTTCCACTTCTGTTTGTCTAGGCCAATGAGATGGGAAAATTATAGAAAATGCCTGACGAAAAAAAAATAGTTTCTCACCATTCAACCTTCTCCAAGGGCGATAATAATATTTTATTCTTCGATTTGCCATCCCAATCTTAAAACCCTTTGAAGTTTATCTAGCGTGTTGACAGTTGGAATATAGCAAACGTCAATCTTATATTCTATGAGAAAACGAACAAGACTGACAAGAAAAAAAATCGAGGAATTAAGAGCATTCCATGTATAGCATAATTATGTAATTCTCCATTTAATGACAGTAATATGTCATGCATTTCCGCTACTGGCCGAGTGTAGACTTTTGTGCCATTTGCCTGCCTTGGCTTGGTATTTGACTTGAGGCGTCCGTCCGTCCATCGGTTCTTCAATGTGTACTCTTCTTTCTCACACTCTTACAGTTCAAATGGAATTCACTCTGGTACTTGTCGCCTGGTGTGCTATCATTCAATCCGAGACCGAGATACGACTGCGGGCGACATAAATATGATTAAAAAGAAATGACCCACACGACCCGACCTAATGAATAGTCGCACGTAAGGAAGTCGGTAATTTCCAAATGAGAAACAAATAACATATAAAATGTAATAAAAAAAGAGGGCTATACAACTTCACCAACAACTGGACAGTGACAGCCATCGCAATCCAATCATTTTCACAGAGATTTGTACGGAAGTCAGAGGCGAGGAGTGTGTTTATGTTGAAGTGAAGACAGAAGAAGTACCTGCTGACCTTCTCCACCAAATGAATCACTCTTTCTTTTCTTTGTAACACATGATTGCTTCTAACTACGCGCTGTTGACGTACCGAGATCCGTCGAAAAATTCGGAAATCGGACATCATAGCACTGTTTATGATCGCCAGAAAAACACATGATTTCTTTGATGTGGAAGGAATTCTTGTGGGACTCCGTCATTACCCGAATGATACAATGCCCATTAAAGCATAATTATGAACCATAAACACTCATCATTGAAGATGTAGTCGTTGGACGTTGGTCATAGAAGGGGCTGGAGTTGTTGAAGATTGGCACACAAATGGGGGCGCCTGAAACTATGCGTACAGAGGGATTTACTATTATGTTTCATCAATTTTACTATTTAACGAACAAAAAATAGATTATGAATAATTTCCACAATCTATTTCACGCCATATATTAAATTTCAATTTTTTCTTCATTAAGCCTAGTACTCACCTAGCGTGAAATGAAAAATAAATATGTTCCAAATTACACGCGGAGAAGAAAAATGGAAAAGTGGAAAAAGTTGTGGAACATAATTGTTTTTCCAATCCACATTTTGGTACTCACCTCTCGTTGGGGATTTCATGCGAGTGAAATAGCCGCCACATTTATATGAAATTTTTATTTTCACTTGAACTGAGTACTAGGGAAATGATTAATAAGCGTAAAAACACTTTACATTAAAACAGAAAGTAGCACAATTCACACCAAGAGTTTTGTTACAAGCTATAAGAATCAATAATTTATACACGAGTGTTGAGAGAACTTAAAACTTAAACATGTCATATTTCAAAAGATGTCAAAAGAAACCGTCACTCGTGAAATTTTAATTTATTTAATATCTATTATTTGGTTCCACAATCCTTCCACGGCACATTTTCAATTTTAAAAGTACCGTCTATTACAATTTTATATTCCACCTTCACATCCGAATTCATTGTGGAATTTATTTTTCAGAAATGAAAAAAAAAACTCGTTTTCTTTTTATGTATTCCACACTCTTCTAATTGCAATTTTTTTTATTTTTCGTGGGAAAAGCTGAAAAATATCGAAACTTCTTGCATTTCACAATAAATTACTTTTGGTTTAAAAAGGAAGCTGCAGAATATTGAATTGAAAACTTCACACTGGGAATATTGTATGAACTTTTCATATTCAATTTGAAAAATGACCAACATTTTTAACCTAAATTTCAGTACATGAAATTCAACAGTTATTTTTTTTTCGTGATAAAAATCTAGTAAGTTTTAATAATTAAAGCGGTTGGAGTTTAATTTTTGTTTAAAAAAAATGATAATAATTATTGTGGAACGTATTCCTTTTTCATGTCACTAGAGGTTAAGGTAGGTGCTATTAAATAGTAACTTTGCTGAAATTTTAATTGTTTAAAAACTTAAATAGCATTGAGTTTGGTTATATTAAGTTGTAAAAATGTAGGATATTACATCCTACATACCTACTTAATTTTTCTATATCTAAAAGATGATTCGGAAGTAGGGGTACATTTTGACAATTTTTATCAACTCTTTTTCCCGAAAAAGAAACTGAAATCTAAGAGTTATTTCAAAATCTTATTTTTCTTATTTCCCTTAGGCCAATCGAGCCAACCCATGAACAACACTATATTATCATCTTGATGTAAAAAATTCACATTTCATAGAGAATCCAAATACCATTGGCGCCTTGTTTCTCTTCAACACAAAATCCACCCCTTTCAGTAGGTGCTTCTTGGAATTAAATGAGTATTCTTTTTAGGTTTTCTTTTTCATTTAGTTCCCAAGAACAACAAAACAACTGTTGAGAACCATTTCCAAAGAATCTGAAACTCTATTTTATGTATTTTTATTTCTTTTACATGTGATTGGGTCTTTAAGTACCGCTTGACAAGGGATGCATTTCTGAACTCAAACTCGAACAATGTGAACGCTCTCTGGACGACCTTCTCCTACTGCTTATCTGCGGTTATTTATGAAAATCGAAGATGAATTTTATCGGTGTTGTATTTTGTTCCTAAATGATGCTGAGTTGTGATGTGTGTGTTTGACACTTTAAGATTGTTCCCAGCAGAATAGGGTTACACACAGTACAAGCTGAAATCTAATTAATCAACATAAAAGTGACTTTCACTAGGCATGGGTAATGTTTGTGTCTCCTTTGGATTATGAAAGCCAGAATAAAAATTCCCATGGCAATGGCGCCCAACAAACACAAACGGTCCAACTCTCTTCACATCATTTTAACAAACAACACTCTGCAAGAGTAATTTTATATGTTTCACCGGTGAGAGACTGTGACCCAATTGTGGCATGGAAGCTATGTGTGTGTATTTCCTCCTGATATGATGGAATGGGTTGGAGGAACGAACGTGTGTGCAATTATAAGCCTCTTGTCTTTGTTAGTAAAATTACGAACTAAAACCCTCAAACAAAGACATGTTTAAATAATTTACGTCGGTTCTTGCAAAATTAATAAGCGACACCAACTTGTTTGGAATTGGGGCCGAGAGGACCGAACAGGCTGGAGTGGAGTGGTTTGGTATTCCAATACGAAAACGGCAGCGTGGGCGAACAAGGTGGCCTCAGATTGAATCTGGAAATTAAATTATACGCTCTTGCCTTGTCTCGTGGCGTGCTTCCATAATATTTTTATGCTAATCAAACAAGGTGCGAGAGTAGGTGAAAGTATATGAGGCATCCCAGAGATACGCGCTTCAATCTTTAGCTTAAGCATCAATTTTTGGAATTCTTGTTTCCAAAAACGGAACAACAGCAACAACTACTTTAATCTACAAAGAAACGTCCCCAAAGATACGATGTTGCTGTTGATGATGATTGCTTGAGATATGTGATCTCGATATTTAAATTTTGTGGGCAGGTATTCTATTGTTTTTTTTTTTTTATCGTATTTATATTTTATTTGAAACTAGTTCCACTGTTTAATACCTGTCTATCTCTATTGTGAGGCGCTGAAGAATTTGATGGTACTTAAATGGACATTTTTATGACAAATAATTCATTTGATCTTATTTGAATATTGACATTGGGTTATTTTTAAAATCATAAATTTTATAATCGTGCGCTGATGAAGCTGCGTGGTTCTTTTTTGCGGGGGAACGCATAAGAACTAAAATTATTTTTAGGATTTTAACCTCAAACTTATGTGTGTATACCCGTTTGGAAATCTATTTGCATCTGAAAATTAACTCTTTCTTATTGAACTCAGGTCCAAGAGGATTTCTTAAATGCGGCTTAGTATATTGTTAACAGTGTGGCACTTTACAAGGTATGCTAATGATTTTTTTAAATCCCAATACGTTCACTGATTAATAGGTGAAAATGCTGAGGATTTATCTGTTAAGAAAGATTTGAATAAGAAAATATGAATATGAAACAAAATAAAAATTTTTAGATGTTTAATCTATTAAGCTTGTATTTAAGGTATATTAAGAGAAATTATATCGCATAACATAAATTTTAAAACCCTCAATTTCACAAAGAAAATCTTAAGGTTTCTCCATAGAAAAAGGTTGAAGTAAAAAAATAATCACGGTTTTTACTTGCGACTTATAAGTACTATAAGGCACGTTATGTATTCGTAAAAAAAATCGAACTCGAGATTTTGATCAAAGTTGACATTACGATGATAGCGAAGACTAAAAAAGTGGGTCTCGCAATTCTGTCTGTCTGTTCGACTACATGCTAAACGCCTCGGCTGATTTTCTTTAAACTTGGTAGATATCATTTTCAATTTTTTCCCGCCACACGTTTTTTTCTTTTTTATTTTTAAGACCAAAAATAACGGTACCTGCGATACGATTTTTTTCGAAATTTTATAAATATTTTTTTTTTCTCAAAAACTGTCCGACAGATTAAAAACAAAAATATACAAAAAAATTTCATTTACTTACAGCAATGTAGGTACTTGTTGAAAAAAATTTGCCGAAAAATGCTTATTAAACCATTTTTTTTGTTTTTGATTTTCTCAAAAACAGCACAACCGATTTTGATCATTTTTTTGCTAAAGCTCCCTAGGAACTTCAATAGAATTGTGTATTCAAATTTTCAAAAATTTTTTTTTTTTTTTGATTTTTAAAAAAAATTTCAATTTTTTTTTTCAAAACTCAATATTTCAAAAACCTTATGCTAGATGTTTTTTAAACTTGAAAAATAAAAGTTTCTTAACATAATTCACAAGATGTATGAAAAAAAGTTTTATTTTACCTAAAAATAAAGGTACCCACCATACAAATGTTAAAAAATAGTTTTCAAAAATCTTATTTTGCTCGACAACGACGCCTAGAATTTTGATAAAAAATTTTTTATTTCAATTGATTTTAACAATCTTTAATATTATAAAAAAAAATTTGAAATTAAGATATTACAGCTTGTACCTACCATAGAACCATTTTTTTAAATTTTGAATTAATGAAATTTTTTGTAGAGATGCTTCTAAAAAGTCTAAAAACCATTGCATTTCAAAACTTAAAAAAAAATATTTTTTGAATTTAAAAAAAAAATCATTTTTTTTTTTGGAAAATTCGATATTTCAAAAAGTGCTCAGTTTTTTTTTGGAAATTTAATTTTTATTCGTGCAGTAATAAAAAATTAAAGTTGGCATACCAAATTTGTTTCTTAAGAATCTTTTAAAAATTTTGTATATAAAACCTTTTTTAAAAAAAAAAACACTACAAGGACTTATAATTTTTGTTCTTGCATAAATTCATATTTGCATAGCATTCTGTTTTTGTCTCTTACTACTAAAAGAATTTAAAAAATTAATTTTATCCTTATGAACAGTGTTCTCTAATAACATTCGTTTGTAAAATTCTATTACATAGGAGCAAGTTCGTGCGACCCAGTCGTGCATTTTATTTTAAGAACAATCCACGAAATTATAGCTAAGAACTCAACGTAAATGTGAAACGTATTAATTTTTCACTTTGAAATAGGTTTGTAACATAAAATGCAAAAAAAGCACTTAACGAAGTGGAATTGCATTCTTGTTTTGACTGTTTTTTATGAATGCTATTCTAAGAACTATACTTTTAAAACTTAAACTTTTCCTTTTGTTGATTAAAATACAATCGCTGGTAGATATCGTTGCGTCAGTGAATAGCTGTTCACAGGTTTATGCAGTTGTTTATCAAACAAAAAATTTTTCATTGATTCAATAACTTCATTTAATTAAGTAACGTACAATTCGTTGATTAATGAAATACATTATTTGGTTAGGCGAAAATTAAGTTGTTTAGTTAACGTATGAAAGTCATTCATTTACTTTCCCAAAAGAAGTCCATATTCTGTTAAGCTCAAAAAAATATTTCGTTTTTCTTTTATATTTAACTTCAAATCATGCACCTATTTAGAGAAATACCTTGACTTAAAATCTTTAATATTTCCTATATTTTTTAAAAGTTTGATTTTAAGTCTACAGTAAAACCCGCTTAAGAGAAAAGTCCGCTTACCTGAAACACTTTTTTCATCCCCAAGTATTTTCCGACCAATTTCCCTTAAAATACTTCGCTTAAGTGAAACTCGCTTAAGCGAAAAACCCAGATAACTGAAACATATTTACAGTTAATATTTAATATTTTCATTGAAAAAAACTCTCTTAAAGCCTAGTACTCACCTAGCGTGAAATGAAAAATAAATACGTTCCAAATTACACGCGAAGAATAAAAATGAAAATAGAATAAATATTCCACGTGAATTTTTGATACTCACTTTGAATGAAAAAAAAAAAACAATTATTTTAACCTGATTCGTTCTTTCTGTTTATAAATTTTCAATTTTTTGTTTTGAAACAAAATATTCAAATCAACTGACAAATGTCACAATTTTCCACGATGCCTTAAACTTTTTCCTGATGGTTGTACATTGAGAAATGAAAATCATAGCGTGGAAAAAGTTGTGGAACATATTTGTTTTTCCAATCCACATTTTAGTACTCACCTCTCGTTGCGGATTTCATGCCAGTGAACCAGCAGTCACTTTTATATGAAATTTTAATTTTCACTTGAACTGAGTACTAGGCTTTAAGCGGGGTTCGTTTAAGTGAAAAACCCGCTTAAGTGAAAGAAAGACTGTGACATTTTGCCGTTTCTCTTAAGCGGGTCTTACTGTACCAAAAATTTCAAGTGAAATGTTAAACTCTACAAGTCTTTATTTTACACCAAAGCTTAGTGATCTATTAAACATGTAAGTAATACTCCTCCGCAATAGGTTCTTCCCTGTACTCTTTTACATTAGTACAACATGTGGTCATATAAATACTTAACCCATCTTACTTCACAACAGGCGAGTATTAGTGGTTAAGTAAGTACTATTCACAGGGCTCAACGTCTAATGAATAAAAAAGCAAACGGGTCTTAAAAAATTTATAAGCTTATATTGCTCACAAAATCTAGATGAAATGGTAGAAAACTAATTACAATTAATGTTAAAAAAAAAACAAAATTTTAAGATAATAAATTTGCCGATTCGAATTGCAAACTGATTGTTAAAAGCTGTCAAACTCTATTCGCGCTGTTTGTTTGTTTTTAACAGTATTGGCGAACAGAAATGTCAAAATGCTCGAATATCATATTTTTACGAATTGTCGAAATATATTCGCGTTCCACACATCATCCATTTCAAAATGGAAGAATATTCGTTAATTCATCGTACGTGCGTTGGTCGCTCTCATTAGATTTAGAATAAAACTTGTAGAATTCCTTAAATATATGAATAGCTTATCAGTCCTAATTTCATACGTACATATTTAAAAAGAAAATAGTTTTATGTCAAACCCAACCCTACGATCAGTGTCTAGCTCGGTTGAGATTGTGGAACGCATTAATTTTTGTATTTTAAAACAAATGAGTAATGTGATGGGTACCGGAACTATCCATCTCAAACTAATTTCTTCAAGCCTTATATTTACCTACTAATACAAAGCAATGCAGTTGTAATTTTTCTTCGCAAATTGACAATTTTAACTGGAGGTCGAATTGTTCTCTATTTGTTAAGCTAAATTTTTTTACCTTGCTAATGTGGGAGTTTTCTTAGACTTATTTGTTTATTTCAAAGAAAACAAAAATTCAAGGTAAAATGGTGTAGGTATTATTGAGGATTAAAAACTTGCCACCAAAGTGGGAGTCTTGTGGTAAAAGATATACATTTGTTTTATTTAATTTTATGGTAAGCTTTAAAAGGTGTTTCCTTGGTTAACAAAATATCAAATTATTTTTATTCTGCTTTACTTTTGGCACAATAAGCTTCAAGATTAGATATTCTGATATGTTGTGTGTGGAGCCTTACTTCTTTGTATTCTTAGGCCCAGTTTCACAATGCAAATACAGATATACTTATCTGAATATTGTCGTTTTCCATTGGATTGCCTTAAAAAACTTCGTCTATTCAGAATTTTCCAGTACATTGAACTTTTATAAACACGAATTTCGATTAGGAGTGGAACAGTCAGGCAACCCAACGAAAATTCACTGTGAAACTGAGCCTAAGAATAGTAAGAAGTTCATTAAGCTTCTTTAGTTTTTGACAAGTAAAAATAATTGGGAATAGAAAAAAAAACTCCAAAAACATTACTTGAAATCGAAGTGCTGTGAAAATGGGGTTTATATCCAGAAAAAATAGTAACTTTTCTCAAAAATAAATCTGATTTTACTAGGTGTACTACTCGTACATTCATTATCAGGAATTCCCTTTTACGTTCTGAAAATGTTCCATCGATCAAAGTGACGATAATCTGCGTACATATCCGGTTTTACCGAAATGATGATTACCATAATAAATTAACACTAAGCAGAGACACCCCAATGCATAACACTATTATACTGAGTTGGTTAGGTTTATTCGATATTTTTCAACGTGCCATTCGAATTTCAAACGAGAAACCAAAGGAGATGATTATTTGACACCAAGATTTATTATAATTTATTTCAACACTGTTGCGTGATGTTGAGCTCCAAATTTTCTATTACCTAGATGTTCCCATAAAAATCCCACATTGCATCTTTCGAGGATAATAATTACTTACACACGTTAACCAAAGAAGAAAAAACAAAACCAATAAGCTTGTGTACGCGAAGCCTTACCTATGTAAATTTAATCAAAAAATCCCAACGTGATAAGCATAATTGGTTTCTTTTAATGTCACCCCCGACGACGAGTCAAATAAAATAACTGATTTACTGCACCAAAAATAAAAAAGAACAAAACACAAAGTAAACACCCGCGTTGAACGACCCCAGTATTGAAAAAATAGCACGATAAATCACGGAATGTGTTGTTGTGTAGTCCTCGCTTAGCTAATGTTCACACCACAACAGGAGTATTTCGTCGAATAAAAAAAAAAGAGTGAAAGTAAAGCCGTCTTAAAAGTGTCTTATCCAAGCGAGAAAAACATTGAAAAAAGCAAATATTGCGCTAGGCTAGGATAAGAGATATTTCTAATTTTACTTCTTCTCATATGGGTCTATCCATAGAAAACCAGTGTTGCCATCTTAAGAATTGCAAAGAATTTGCTAGCTTAACCAAAATTTATTAACTAACATAGTTTTGTTATATTTTAAACAACAGAGGAAAGCTGCTTTTGAAGTCAACTAAAAACCATTTAAAAAGGTAATATACAAGTTCTTAAAATTAGCTCAAAATCTGCGAGGGTATAAAACGGTTAGTTTAGCTATGTAGCAATATTGCAGAAAGTTGTGGTATAAATTTGATTTTTTTGAGTGTTGGGGCTGCACACGAAAATGAGTTTTTTTTTTAAATTTGTGATGCAATTGATTCAAAAATTCGAAAAAAAATCAAAATCTAATTTTTCAGTTCTTTGCTTATTACTTGAAAACTATCACCTTTTTGGAAGATAAACTCCCTTACAAAATTAAAAAAAAATTAGTTTCCTTTAAATCTAGTGGCTTACTAGCTGAGCTATTCAAAGCAGGTGGGGATGACTTGGTAGGGAGCATGCACCAACTCATCTCAAAAATTTGGTCGGATGAAAGTATGCCCAATGAATGGAACCTCGGCATAGTGTGCCCCATCCACAAGAAAGGAGATACCCTATCGTGTGCCAATTACGGGGGCATAAGTCTCCTCAACGTCGCAAAAATCCTGTCGTCTGTACTGTGGAGTGGAGGAGTTCCAAAGATAGCGTGGACAGAGAACAACTTTATAGAGCCATGTCTCATCTCGGAATCCCTGCCAAGCTCGTCCGCTTGTGCAGGATGACGATGGAGAAATCTCGCTGCTCCGTCAAGGTCGGTAAGAACACCACCGAACCCTTTGATGTCGAGAAAGGTCTGAGGCAAGGCGACGCGCTATCATGCAACCTATTTAACATCGCTCTTGAAGCAATTGTACGAAACTCAAACGTCAACAAAAGAGGTACAATTTTTCAAAAGTCAGTTGAACTGCTTGCTTATGCGGATGATATTGATATCATTGGGAGGACGAAGCGAGTTGTTACCGGTGCGTTTGCAAGTATTGAACTGGAGGCGGCGAAAATGGGTTTGGCTGTTAATGAGGACAAGACGAAGTATATGCTATCATCGAGAAAGGAATCTCAACATCGTCGACTCGGGCAAAACGTCACGATGGATAGGTATAACTTCGAAGTCGTCAAAGACTGTCTACCTGTACTCCACTATAACCTCGCAAAACGACATCAGTGCAGAGATCAAGCGAAGAATTACTCTTGCCAACCGCTGTTTTTTCGGGCTAAGAAGGCATTTGAGTAATAAAGCCCTATCTCAAAGAATCAAGGAGACCTTGTATAAGACCCTCATCATCCCGGTCCTGCTGTATGGGGCAGAAGCATGGACACTATCTAAAACAGATGAAAATCTGCTTGGGTGCTTTGAAAGAAAAGTTCTTCGTTTGATCTTCGGTCCAGTCTGTATCGATGGAGTATGGAGGAGAAGGTTCAACAACGAGCTGTACGGGCTTTACAGCGACGTTGACCTAGTCAAGAAGCTGAAAATACAACGGCTGAGATGGCTGGGACACGTGGAGCGTATGGACACCGACGCACCAGCCCGTCGAATCTTTGAATCCACCCCTGATGGTCTGCGCAGCAGAGGAAGACCCCACCTCAGGAGGCGCGCACAAGTGGAAAGCGACCTCGACCAACTTGGAGTGCGTAACTGGAGGCAGCTAGCTAGGGACCGAGCTAGCTGGAGGGACTTGTTGGTTGAGGCCGTAGTCCACCCTGGACTTTGAGCGCCATCTAAAGTAAGTAAGTAAATCTACTATTGCCTTCCATTTCCCTCACTGAACAGTTCGGACTCAAGTGCTAGTTGAAAGTCGCAAATAGCGGTGTGGTTTTTAAAATTCAAAATGTTATTTTCGATTTTCAAAGTAAGTGCTGGAATCTAATTAATAAATATTTTAAAATCACGTGCTATATATGTACCTCGATTGCATAAAAAACTAATTTCAAATTTAAAAACCAACAATTACCCCTCCCTGTATTTTCAACTGGAACCGGAACGGTCCTCCCTTAGAGAAAAAACTGTCATTTACTTTCACTTCGCATAGTTTGCGAGTTATTTACAGAAGACCTGCGACAACTGCGAATTTTTACCTTTCTGCATTTATTTTAATATGGCGTCTCAAAATTTTGCTAATAAATCAAAGATTTAGATTCAGAGCTCCAGAAACAAAAACTAATGGAAGAATTAAGAACCACCCAACAAATATTTCTCTAGGGAGTCTTATGAGCGAATTAATCGTTATTTCATTAATGGCAATCAATTCCCAATAGAGGCTAGATAGGTATTATAGGTAGTATCAAAAGTACAGAGTACTGATTGATTTTCTAACAAAGTTTTATAGTGAAGAACTTGGAGTTGAAATAAAGTGGCAACACTTTTTCTATACCAAACAATTTTTTTCTATTTTTCATATCAGAAAATAGAAAGACATACCAGCCAAGAAACGATTGTTCGTTATTTATTACTTGATGGCTTCAGTGCGGCTGCTGCTCCTTCTTCAAATACGCCGCGCCACGACGACCACCACCGCCCCGCTGATATACCAACATACAACATTCTTCGTAAATATGTTAGCAATTGTAATTTGGAATTTCGAAAAATCTAAAAACGAACCAGGCGGATACCTTATGTATACCTTTCTGCCTACCCTATGCCTCCCCTAAGTCGGGGCTGTAACACAAAGCACTCAACCATTAATTTGTTCATGGTGGAATGGTATAAATGCGTACATAGGGACCATTATTCTACACCGGATGCGAGTTCGTCTCCATAATGTGGCAATGGCATCATCCCCATTCGAGATATCCACGAAATAAAAACAAAACGTTCCCCAAGTCTATCTATAAATACTTTCTCTCCCATCAAATTGTCGAGTGTTTCGTTGACGTAGTTGGGTACTATACTTTGGTCGTGTTATAGTCGACGACTTCTTCAAGGACACAAACAGTCAAAAAGAAAACACACATTTTTGAACCCGAAGCAAGCAAATTCTGGGACCACAGCCAGACATGGCAGGCTAGAAATGGTAACTGCATCACAGCAACAGATCCCAAACTTATTTACTTTGAAAGGTTCCAAAAATAATAACAAATCGAGAGTTGTTTCTATGACCGAAAATAGATACGACGACTCCGTATTTAGTGTTTGTCTTTGTGAATGCAGCAACTCTAGAAATAGGACCGAACCGATGCCGATGGAGGAATTAGGCTTCTTTGTCGTGTCATGCTCATCATCGCCATCGTCTGTTGTATCACTGTCTGAAGAGACATTCAAAGCCACCACACTATCTGGTCCTTCGTTTTTGCAACACTTGGAACAGAGGCGACATCTGAACTTTGCTGCAACCAAATAATTACAGTTACAGCATCAATTGCGGCAGATGCTCACTTGATTCTTGCTTTTTGCTTTGCTGCCCATTCCATGCGCCATATGGTTCGTTCAAGAAAATTACACTTAAGTGACCCTTGGGCTTCCACTTACGACGAGTTCCTTTAATAGAGAGTCCCATCATTCAAGACAGTCTGTTCTTCTGTTGAATCGAACGAACCATTACGAAATTTGAAACCACTTGGAGAGTCAAAAGTGCGCCACAAAGGCTTTTCTTCTTCTTATTCTTCGGGCTAAACACTCTATGGCTAGGCATATTATTCATGGAAATTTTTGCCCGAATGAAATTCGACCAAGGCTTTAGGAATACCAACATAATGAATAAGTAAGTGTAACTGTAAGATGGATCGCTATAAATAGATGTACTTGAGAATTTCTTTCATCCCATCACCTTTTTCCTCGCTGCCATAAGGATGTCATAAATATAAACAAGCAATTCGATTGTTGTTTGCATTAAGATGTTAAGCAGCAGCTATTGTTGTGCACACCCACATGGCTAAAAAAGAAGAAGCGAAGCCCACCATGTCATGCTATGGAGGAAGGTGTTCCCAATTTATATACATAAATTGATTGGGAGTACCTACGATTTTGGTAGGGTTTTTGATGTGTAAACATCTTTCCCGGCGGTAGAGTGAATCGAAAACGTGTGTAAAACTTATACGTCCCGTGTAACCCGTTACGGTTACACGTTACGGTTACACGTTACGGTTACACGTTTCGGTTACACGTTTCGGTTACACGTTCCGTGTAGCAACCTACCTTACCGACGATTGCATTTAACACCCTGTTTACATTGTAAATAATGCGTACTTACGACATCGTGTTTACATTGGAGACTTTGAGTACTAAAATCTCGATTTTATTACTTTCCATTGCTGGCTAGAACTTAATTCAATCCCTCAACATTTCTTTACCTCTCGACCAATTAGGACTATTCTGCCACATTTGTTATTCTGCTATAGATTTTCTGTTATGAATCATAAAAGATTTCCACCTTAAAAGATCTTTTATGATTGGTATTCAGAGGTTCGAACTTTTATAAAAGTCTGTTAGGCTAGTCGCGCACTGGCAACTGTGATTGAAATCAAATAGTTTAATCACCAGTTGAAAGAGAACCGCGCACTGGCAACTCTTTACTCACGCTCACACTCTTTTCTCTCTTGCGCTTATGGAAAACAGCTCAACTATTACGAATTAATTTTAGGCAATCGTTTAGTTTATGTCAAAACAAAAAGTTTTTAGTTGCTCGAATCGTGTTGCTTTAAGTGCGCGGTGTCCCATATAAGCCCATATGTTTCATTTTAGCAAATAAACAGTTGCGAAACTAAAAATTGAATGCGCGCGCCTGGCCATATGCTACTTCGAAAACGAGATCTGTTATAAAACTGAACTAAATCTGTTATGTGTGATTATGTAAAATATTTCATCTGACATAATTTAAATGGATGACGAACAAAAAAGTAAACTCTTAGGCTAGGCGCGCATATTCAATTTTTAGTTTCGAAACTGCTTGGTTCGAGCAACTAAAAAGTTTGTGTTTTGACACAAACTAAATGATTGCGTGCACAGTCAATTTTTAGTTGCACAACTGTTTGGTTGCTTATAGAAAACAGATGAACTATTTAGTTGAATGTCCGCGCAGGTGCATATAATTATATGTTACACAGAATAGCGAACTCATTTTAGGCAATAGCTTAGTTTGTATCAAAACACAAACTTTTAGTTGCTCGAACCAAGCAGTTGCGAAACTAAAAATTGAATGTGTGCGCCTAGCCTAAGGCTATTTTGTGTAAAATAATAATTATATGCACCTGCGCGGACATTCAACTAAGTAGTTCATCTGTTTTCTATAAGCTACCAAACAGTTGTGCAACTAAAAATTGAATGTGCGCGCCTAGCCTTACACACTAAGGATATCCATACAATGGAACACGATTTTATCTCATTATGTTTCTGGGAATACCAAGGCCATACTCTACTTATTTCTTTATATGATATGTGTTTTGATACATTTTCTTTCATTTGTCTCCTTTAAAGAACATTTGATAGACGAAAGACAAGATAAATATTCATTATTACTTGATGCACCTGTGTAGTGTGTACTTATTTAAATCTTTTATGATAAAAGTAACAGAAGTTTGTCTTTTATTCTTTTATGATTTTTAACAAAAATGCTATTCGTAAAAGATTTTTTCTATGTTCGAACGTTTGACAGTTCATAAAAGTTTTCTTAGCAGATTTTATAACAGATTTTAGCGTGCTGAATACCAAAATTAAAATTCATAGAAGATTTTTTGACAGTTCAAACATTTGTATGGAAATTCATAGCAGAATAACAGAATAGAAGAATAAAAGATCTCGCCGAATAGTCCTAAATATGTGAAAAAGACGAAACACAAATCAACTGGTGTAAAATTTCATAGCGGGTTCATTTAATGTCTTAAAAAATCCACTTCACGTTATTGACGGACGATAACATTTTATTTTATGCTTGCAAAAAATGCATTTTCAGAGTTGAACTTTAAAAATCCAAAAAATGTTCTTCAGGGCAATCAGTTGACATCTGCAATGAAATATTCTCGATACGTCAAAATTTAATTTGTCCCTTATCTGTCATACCATATAATTATTTTAATTATTGAATTAGATATTCTTTATTATATTAAAATATACTTTTAGCATTCACTATATCAAAATATAGATGGTTCTCCATCTGTCAAGCCATGAACTGGATGACGACTACGACTTCAATGTATTAAAAAAATTTGTTTTGCCACTTATAATTCCATTACAAGGTGGGAATGATGTCAATCTGTCTGTAAATCTCTGACAGAGGGAGTAAGATAAAGTACAGAAACCTAAAAAAAAAGTTAAGGGATTTGTTTGATTTTGGTAAGGTGAACGCTCCATCTAGTGGTTTGTCAAAAAAAAAGTTTTGACTTTTTCGCTGCATGACAAGTATATTTGTTGGCGGCGCGGCGTTAAGCCAGGTATACATTGTTCAAATGCATGAAAAGCACGTACAAGTCTATTATTTCAGTGGCGAGAGAACGTTGCCCTTTGTGGTTTTTTTTCAGCAAAATTGTGTTTTTACGAATTTCTTTGAGATTTTTGTAATTTTATCCGAGTAATTTGTTTTATTTTGTCTGTCCATTTTATCATACAACTTTCGTTTGCTGTATTAATATTTTAGTCAGTGCTTATGCTGTGCTGTGTTCTCATCTCTTCAACGTACTATACGCAAATGAACCAATAAATACATGATCAATCATCAACCTTGCATATACAATATTTCTATGCAGTACACTAGATTAAAAAGATTTTGATTTTTCTTCAAGCCTACATCCAATCTATATACGTGTGACTTTTTTACTAATACACTTACAATTGCTGAGAAAAATGCGAAGTTATCGTTCATTCTTCTTTGTGGTTTTCTTTTTATATTTGGCGTTCGCTCAGTGCAATTCGCTTAACTGAGTAGAGTAAGGAGTGCGAAGAGATGACTCCTTTTCGCATGAACAAAGTTAATTTATATTAAAAATCGCTGTGTTTAAAAGCACAGATGCACTCGAAAGGAAGCCAAAACAGAAACAGATAACATCTCTGTTTGAATATAAGGGTAAAAATATAATGCTGTCACAAGCAACATCCCTGGTTAAACATAAGTCAAACAAACTTTACGTTACGTAGCGGAGTCCACTCACTCCTAACACACAAACTACTTCATCGAAGCATATTGTCGATAAGGTTTTTCTGTCGTGTGAAATGAATATTGTGTCGACATAGCAGTGCGAACTCTGGGAATCGAAGTAGTATGCCGACATGGCGTGTAAAAAGGACCGAACTAGTTCGTAGAAACAATTTTTTATGATGTTATTCGGTTTTAGTTGTTAAAATTTACAAATCGCCTGAAAAAGCAAGAATAAAATTCAATCTCCTTAAGCAATAATTCAATAAAGCTCTGATCAACGCAAAAAAGTGGTTCTGGAGCATTAAAATTCAAATATGTTTCGGTCATTTTCACTTTTCATTTAAAATTTTACAACTCTACCATTTCACAGCTGATTTTGGCATGTACTTCTACGTCGGCGTATTGGTGTGTAAATGCCCATACAAAAGCGAAGTACTTTGTCGATTAGGTTGATCGATGTGGCGTGTGTGAGGGGTATATTCTAAAGTCACAAACTAGTACGATTGCATTGTATGTTTATTGGGTACGTTCGATAACAAAAATTCGGCACTCGGACGAACGTTGATGTTTACACATCTTAATCGTGAGTCCTGGCACTCACACTTTTTTATTTCTTACTGGGGAGTATTCAGGAACAGGGAGAGAAAAAAAAAAATATATTTAACTAAAAAACCACCTTAT
Organism: Philhelius festivus; assembly: GCA_963931855.1. Lineage (NCBI taxonomy): Eukaryota > Metazoa > Arthropoda > Insecta > Diptera > Syrphidae > Philhelius > Philhelius festivus. The sequence continues at coordinate 1,690,214 of OZ007556.1, read as the reverse complement.
ATTTCACTTTTGAAAAACATAATAAAACTTCTGATCTTACTGTACATTCATTTTGTAATTGCTTTATGGAGCCAAGTGGAAAAAAAATGAATATTTTGATTAAACTTAACACTACGATGGTCGAGAAGTCCGACAAAGTGGATTTGATGACGCCTTCGTCGGTATGATTGAATAGCACTTATGTCTGAGACATACACAAAGTTTTCAAATCTATTTTCGATGCAATTTGTTGTCTAAAGCATCCCTTACACAGGCAAATGCTTTTGATGGATGACCATTGACCATGTTATGTGCTTGTTTGACAGATTTTTAAAACGGTACATGAAGACCAAGTACTTTGATTTGGTATAGCTTGAGGAAACATCGACTTTGTATGTCAAGCGTTTGAGAGACCTACATCAATCAATTAACTTTGCTTTTTTTTTTTTATAATCTACCCGCGCTCAAGGGATTATGATTACCCTTTAAATGTTTCAACACAGCGCGGGCGTAAAGTTACGGAAGAGAAAGAAGGATAGGAAAGATGTGTCTCACGATGTTCTGAGACTGTTGGTGGTTGTCTCAGATATTTTTATCTCCAGGGATGGCAGCTGAGCTAAAGCGGAGAATTGCCGTGTCTTATTTCTATGTCGCTTATAATTCACATTATTTTATTCGTGTTCATCCTTGTTGGGCATACTAGTTTAACTAGTTGTTAGTGTTATGCCTGAACAACATGCAATGAGTAAACCAGCAACCCATTGATGACAATTTTAGAAGATTTTTAATGGAATTAAAACGACATAGACGACGGCAGGGATCGAACCTGTGATCATGAGGTTGACAGGCGAGCACACATCCATCGCGCCACGGCCACCCTGCTTAAGCAGAACTTACGAGTTGTTGTCAAATCAAAGGAATTTTTTTATCAAACTTTTCAAATTTTCATTTTTGTTTGTGAAATTGGTGATTTCAGGATTTTTTTAACTTCCCATAGGGAGTTATTGTATAATCGGTCCGATTTGTCAAATTGGAATTTTTGACATTTCTCGACGTTTCAAGGTCCCCTAGAGGCTATTCAATCATTTTTAGAGAGATGTCTGTGTGGGTGTGTGTGTACGTACGTTCGTAAGTGCGTACGTTCGTACGTCCGTACGGCTATTCAATCATTTTTAGAGAGATGTCTGTGTGGGTGTGTGTGTACGTACGTTCGTAAGTGCGTACGTTCGTACGTCCGTACGTTCTGGTACCATTTTTCGTCGTCGATATCTCAAGAACGAGTAAAGATATCGACTTAAAATAAGTTTTGTTTAATAGATAATAACTTCGAAAGAGACTCAAAGGGGCGTTTCTTAAAATTCAGTGAGTAGTTTTTTCACTATAACGGTTTAAAAAAAAAGTAAAAATTTTGGTTAGTTTCAAATATCTCACGAAAAAATAATGCTATTGATTTCAAATAAAATTTAATGTACTCATTATAAGATCATACAGATTTGGTATGAATTTGGAAAAAAATGAACATACCGTTATTTTTTTAAATAAAAAAAAACTGAAAAAAAAAATTTCATAACCCAGATATTCTAAGAACGGAAAACAATTTGAAACTCAAACTAATTTTATTTTACGAAAAATAATGAGTTTAACAACTGGTGAAAATTTCAAAAAAATCAGTTTACAGTTTTTTTACAAAAAATAAAAAAACTATATAAAATTTTATTGAAAATTGGTAAAAATTGTTTTTCGACTCAAATTTCTCCAGAACTAGTAGTGATATTGACTTCTAATTTAGTTTATTTTATACATAGTATAATTTTGTACAATTGGTAAAATGTTGACAAATATTGAATTAATAGTTTTTTTTTAAATAAAAAAACTATTGAAAATTCTAGTGAAAACTAGTTAAAATTGTATTTCAAGTCGAATTTCTTGGGAATGAACACCGATAGTGCCTTCTAAAGTATGTTGTTTTATACATCGATACCTTCCCGTAAGAATGTGTACTAAGCGACATTTCTAAAATTGTTCAGGAAACAAAAAAAAACGAAGAAAGTTCTAGTTGAATCATGGTGTGCTAAGAGACAATTTTGGTTAAACTAAGTGACATCCAACAAAATTTTTTGTTGCTCACGACAATGAGATCTTTATTAATGTCGCTTAGCATAATTTTTTTGGCGGATAATACAAATTTCAGGGGGCAACATTATTTTAATGAGAAAACATGGCAGTTGATAAATTTTTTTATTTGTACTCTAGTTTCCTTTTCATGCATAATAGGTTGGCGAAACCCAGGCCAAAACGTGGCCCTTAACATATAGTATATTTCCTCATCAAAAAGTCATTTTCGAAAAAAGTGTCGCTTAGTACATTCTTACGGGAAGGTATCGACATAATACAATTATTAACATATGGTTAAATTTTGACAAGTATCGAATTGACAGTTTTAACAAAAATATAAAAAAATCTACTAAAAAGTGGTAATATTTGTTTTTCGATTAGAATATCTTGATAACGAGCAATGATATTGACTTTGCCACTATTTAATTTTATACATATGTAATACAATTTCTAACAAATGGTTTATATTTGGCATTTTCTAGTTTTAGAGCGGATATATTTTGTAAGTACCCTTCCATCAATAACCAAACATATCTTTTATATTTGAATATTTCGTTTTTAAATTTTTTTCAATTAAAATGTTTGGAACCCAAATAATAAAGTAATTTCTATAATATAATACATAATTCTATAATTTTATTATCAACTAAGTTTTTAGAAGAATGTATGTACTGTACATACGTATATGAATAAGGTTGTTCAGTTGTACCCAAGTCCCACATATTCAAATTCCATTAATAGCTATGGTAAAATTGAAGAAAACGTCACAATATGTTTTTATCTTTTTGTCCAAGTTTACCTCCTGGGTCACGTGGAAACAACATTTCAATTCGAGTAGAAGGCAATATCTATTCACAAGTTAGCAAATGCTTTCTGTGCAAACTAAAAAAAAACTACATATATACGATTATCTGCTGAAAAAAATTAAAAGATTATAGTTTGGTTGATTGAATATATTTCAAATTTAAATTTTAAGTGTACCTTAAGATGGAACCGCACCTATTTCGTATGCCATTGCACTCATGTATTTTACGAGTATATGCGTAACACCATGTTTATGAGATGTGGTATGTTGTGGAGTGGTGTTTTGGATCGAAATCCTTCGTATTCCTATATTCCCCTACACAACGCTGCCGCCGCCGACTTGGTCTTCTGTGTATTTAAAGAGAAAATAGTTCTCTCGATAATGAAAACAACTGCAACACACCCATCTTGATCAGTGTGTACCTCTACAGTCGATGACAATCCACACCACATCACACGAGATAAGTGTGTAGGCACCCTAACTAAAAATTCAAAATTTCGGGATCGAAAAAAATTCAGCAGTTATGACCAAGATCAATACTAAATTTAAAAATCTCAATTTTTTTAATTTTTGAACGAAAAACAAGTTTGCAATTTTCGTTTTGAGTCAAACGATTTATTTGTGTGAAACTCTTGCCTATATTGAAACCGAATAAAATATATTTTATTCGAAAATGTAAAATTCAGCATAAATAATTCTGAAGGTGAGATTACACTAGCTTAAAAACTTTCAAAAATGTTAATAAAATAATATGTCCTTAAATGGGCTTCATATGTTTCGAGTGTGTGTCGTTAGTAAGTGTTTAATATATTATTAATCAATAATTAAAAACAAAAAAAGGCCTTAAGAAGGGTGTAAATGCACCCGAAATGTAACAGCTTTTTTTTTATACTTAGGCACTCAAGGGGTTATAACTACCCTGAAAATGGTTATCGCAGTTCGAGCGTTAGGTATAATATTAACCTGAAGTGTATATCTAGCCTAAATACTTTATCTTACCTTCAATGAAGAAATGAAGAATTTTCCATCAAGAGTTTCCAATTTTTTAATTTGAATAAAAAAAATGTGTCAGATGTTGAAGTTTATTGTATACATATGTACATACATATACAGAAGGCCCCATGTATGGGCATTATGTATGCAATATAAAAACATTTAAATGTCTGCCGCAGCTTCGCTGGGTAACCCGCATCCGAAACGTCTAATTTGCCATAACTCTGGCACATAAATAAGGTTGAATTTGACCAATGGCATTGGACATTGTGAATAAAAAAACGCTAGAGCTAAAACTCTGATTTTTAACTAAAAACTGGATTTTAAGGTTAAAGATGTTTTCTAGTAATAACTATTTTAAAATAACCAACGCTAAATTCATTTAGTTTTAGCTTGTTTTCCAAGCCTAAGCTTCAATTTGTGTGAATAAAATTGTTTAAACTAGAATATTATAGTTAAGGCTAAAAAAATTTCAAGATTTTTTCGACCTGTCTAGAAAGCTTTGACTAGGTCTTATTTTCAGTATTCTATGAAGCAGGTACTAAAAACTTGTGCGAGCTGTTAATTAAATATATGGGAAAAGCTCAAAAATAAGACAGTGAACGTATAGAAGTAGAGACTGACAAACGATATGATTTTTTACCGAAAAACCAATACTTGCCCTATAGAACAGATAACAAATTGTGGCAAAACAAACTTCATTTCGGTCATGCATGTACAGTTCTAGCTAAAGCTACCTAGTCGAAATAAGTAAATAAAAAACGAACAGCTTAAATTACGAAGCTTAAGCTAGAATTTTTTAGCATAAGCTAGAATTTTTTAGCATAAGCTAGAATTTTTTAGCCTATGCTATTTAGTGTTATCATTTTTTTATTTACATAAAACAAAGCTTAAGCCAGAACCGTCTAGCTTAAGCTGCTAGTAAAAGCTATGACTAGTTGGCTTTAGCTTCCTCCAAAAAAGCTTTAACTTTTTTTTTTATTCACAAGACCCATTGATTGTGTTGGCTTTCAGCGGTAGTTTGTGGTCTATTACTAGACTAGAGACCAGTGAGTTAAGATAACCCCTCAAGAAGAAGTCTAACGGGATTAATATACGCCCGATCATTGTGTCCAATTCATATAGCTTCCGCTGGAGATAAACATGTTCGGAAATCGGTCGTGCAAAATGTCCATTGTGGCACGGGCTGTGTGGCGCGTAGGGGACCGATGGTACCACAAGACCAAAATTAACACCTAGCCGTGACTTTCTCTGTATTGTTATTTGGTGGATCCCGTAGGGATTGTGATCGTCCCAAATTCACTATTTTGCTTGTTGATGACCCCATTCACCTAGAAGTATGTCTCGCCGATGAAAATGATTTTTCAACCGAAATGTTGCTCGAACAGAAGACCCACTTTTATGAAACAATTTAATCATTTCTACAAGTTATTGAACGCAACTACTCTCCAAGTTGATTTAGTAAGAAATATTAAATAAATGACAGTTAATTTGACAGAGATGTAGCTTCAACAACATGGCTGCAATTACCTGTCAAAGTTAAAAATTGTATGGAAAACTTTAAAGTTCCCCAATATTAAGATGAATAACTCCAGGATTATATTTGAATAAAATGGTCAATGTTTTCACTACATTAGATTAAAGGAAAAAAATATATACCGGTATATTTTAAATAAGCATTAGTTTTTTGTGATTTAAATCAAAAGAAGAAAATTAAAACACAGCAGACAAATCAACCACAAACCGGAACGTAAGCCATACATAAAGTTCAACCACAGATATGATAGTTTCACAGATATCGCACGCGGAGAAAAAAGATACGAGTAGATATCACATTTCAATCATTTGAGGCAATAATTATAAGTCACAGTTATATTAACATAAAAATATTCACAGTACCAGTCAATAGTTCGTAGTTAAATATATTTTTAGATGTAACAAGGAAGTGATTTTAAAAGTGATAAGTTTTTTGCACTCAATTATAAACTTATAGATACATATCTATGAGATGCGTTCAAAATATCTGTTTTTGTCGGAAGAAATAAATCTAATGCTAACTAATTGTCACGTAAACTCGAATTTTTATGATGGCGAATAATTTAGGATATAATTAGGATAATTAAGTAGAAAGTATGGCATACTTTTTAAAACTAACTACATATATCTCAATTGAAAATTAATTTGGCACAACTTATAGTTATTATCCGTTGACGAAATAGAATCAACAAACTGGCAAATTTTGTGTCAAGCTTGTTACTCTACGTTCTTTTCATTTCTTTTCGTTCATTTGACACTTGAAATCAATAAAATTTATAGACAATTTTAAGTTTTACACCAGATTACATAATATTGTAAAATTGCCCGTTTGAAATTGAGTTCAAACTCTAGAATTGGCTTTGAGACCTTTGAATTAATTCCTTAATATTTACAATATGTATAAGAAACTTCATAAAAAGTGGCATCACTATCCACGTAAGAAAAAAACAGTCAAATCGGGAAGTGCTGATAGTCGTTTGGTTAGATAAAGTTAATGTAAGGTAAAGGGCCTTCTCCTCTTTCAAAATAGCAAAAGCCAGTATATACGGAGACACGAATGGAAGGATTTATTTGTGTGAACTCTAATGGAGCAGGTGGGAGATCTTCCAGAGATTCAAACGAATAGAAAAATAACTATGCCATCATCGTCGTCAATCGATAGAAAAATCTGCACTCGACTCGACTGCGGGAAAATCACTTCAAGAAATCCATCCACTGCGATCCGACGACGACTCCAGCAAAACAGGTGCATCACTGTGTATAATTATCGACCAACTAACGAATGGCCGAGTGAAAGAGGCGTGCGACGTAAGTGACGCGACGGCAGCGATCGGTCGGTGGCATCCATTATTCGCATTGCTAAATGCCTTACCGCAGCATTGTCCAGCTGCAAAATCAATTTGATTAATCTGTTCTACGCAATGAATCCTCCACATCCGATTCGATGGCAATGGCGATGGATGGATATATAGTTGGACGTACGTGTTCGCAGAGCTTCGAGTATAGAACGGGTACTTAGGGTGCTTTTTTTCCTTTTCCACACACTCACTGAGAGATCAAAAAATGGAGATGGCCGAGCGCGGTGGCTGAAGGAAGCAGCATCAACAGCAGCAGCAATGATCGACGGTGTTGGCTGCTGTTGTGACTCCAGCTCCATCGGCCGAGATGGCAAACAGGTTCCGAATGTTTTCGCGGCTTATTACCTACATATAGATAGTTCCCCCATGGATGGATTGGATGTTGAATGTGCGTGCGCTGCTTAAGAAAAAAAACCAAACCCAAGGAAAGAACAACGAATCTTACAAAAATATAAAGATTGAAAACGAGCGTGTGGCCACCTGGACCAATGGACCAATCACGGCCTGGCTACAAGCAAATTAAAATAGTTTTTTTCCTTCCTGTGTGCTTGCTTGCTTGCCTGACTGATATGCAGTAATACTGGATCCCGTCGTCATCGTCATCATCATCATCATCGAACTGGACACTGTTTCCAGTCCTGTAATTTAATTCTAGTAAATCCAAGCTCTTTCATACCCTTCATTTCTTCATTGGCGGATTTATTTATAGAGGTCAGTGGGCTCTTTGCCTTTTATCAGTCGTTTTTGTATGATTATTTACTAAAAATCAAAATATCCGCGTGCTACAGCAGACATTACACTGCGATTTTTAACTTAGAGATGAGGCTTCAAACAATACTAAAGCCTTTTTAATAAGCAAACGTACCAACTAGCTTTTAACGGGATTTAAAACATTTAGAATACTAAATTTTTCACAAGAACTAGACATTAATAAAGGAAAATTTGCTAAAACATATTGGCTGTCACGAATCGAATCTGACTTGTATGAACTGTCAAACTCAATTCGCGTTCCACATACCATCCACACTGAAACAATGAATTGGGCGCAGCTAACCTCAAAATCATTCTTGATTTAGTTTATTTGATCTTTGGATTAAACGTCATTCACGGTGAATACAAAAATGCAAAATGAACGAAGTGTCAAAATGGACGAATGTTCGTTACATTCGACGAAGCTGATTGAGAAATTACAACAAAGAATTCATGGCCTTCTATATGGCTTAGTAAGTAAATCCGCCCCTGCATCTAGTTTAATGCCTACTGCTGGCAAAGGGGTCCTCAATCCTCTGTTTTTCCATAAAAGACCCCAACTTCTGGATGGTAAAAGATTTTTGTTTTTTTATTTTTGTATTTCTTTACTATGTGTCGTTGGGATTTCTTTTTTATGAGATTTTTCTTGTTTTTCTGAAGGCACAACACATCGGGCCGGCTTTTAATTTTTTTTCATTTTCTGTCTTCATTTTTTCAGATTCTGTTTTTTATTTGTTGTTGTTGTTATTGTTGTTGCAGACCTGTGTCCATTCTGATTATAGTTTTTTTGTGTGTTGTTGTTATGTTTGGCGTTGCCATTTGGCTTTAGCATAGTAGTGTAACCTGTTATCTACCTACCTGCCAGGCGCTGTCAGACTGCCTAAGGTCTTAAGATGATGATGATACTTAAAACCCGTTCGTTAGCTTCTTGTTGATCTCATAATTTGATACCTCGGCGTTATTCGATTTCATCTCAATGTGTGCTGTGTGTAGTACCTGTGCATAATTTTTAACCCTTTTTTGAGTTGAGATGCATTTTTTTTTTTTTATTTTCGGGTAGGTTAATCGAAAAAGGATTACCTTTAGATTTTGCTTTTTGTTTTGGGTTTTGGTAAGGGATGCTTGTAGACCACAACAGTGTTGAGTTACACAAGTTGACTTCCAAATTAAGAAAAAACTTTTCCAAGGTTTTTTTGTAGAATACATACATACATACATACATATGTATATAAAATGAAGGACAAAAGCATCAGTAAATATACGAATATAAGTGCAACTAATGAAAATAAATGTTACCACTAAAAAGGACATGGTATGTAAAAATAACTTGGAAAATCACGAAGATTAAATTGTAAAAATAAAACTATTCCCAAAAATTATTCGTAATGTAGATTATATATACCTAAGGTATAGAAATCCTGTAAAGATTTGCAATTTCAAGGATTATCGTGATTCATTTTTAAACAGACGTAGAGCGAGAGTGTTTACAAAGTTTCGTTTACCTATCTAATTTTCTTACTTTTTTTTTGGAAATACAACATATCTCCAAGACAAAAACTCCAAAATGTTTGCTTAGACGATATTATCTGTGCTACAAATTTTATTTCCGTAAGACCAATATTGTTAACGATAGATTTCCAAAACAGAGTTTGGGGAACTTTTTATTTTATTTTCCTTTTTTTTTCTTTAGTAGATTTTTATCCCAAAAGGGCTAATACTATATAAGACTTGGGTTCTATTGTAGAAAACCATAAACGGTATATAAAATAGTCCGCTATTTTCAAAGAAACTTTAAATTTAGCGGATCTTCAAAAAGTTTTATTTTTCGAATTTGGAATATTTCCAAAAGATAAAATTTTTTGATATAAAATTGAAGTATAAAGTATTATACTCACGTTTTAACTAAAAAGTCAGCAAAAGAAATATCCAAATTGTAGATCTGGCATCACTAGTTAGAATATACTGAAAATTAAAAGAAGTGAAATTTAGAATTGTGTATCAAATAAATTTTATGTTTATGGTAAAAACTTTCAATATGGTTTTTTTTTTCAAATTCGATATTATTGTTTCAATTTAATTTAAAGAAAAAAGTATTGAATATTAACAGTGGATGGTAGAATTTCTTTGGCTTAAGTACTCCTAAAAAACAATTTTTCAAAACAATCAATAGCGATCTACATAAAATGCACAATATAAACTCATAATATCAGCAATTGTCTGTTTTGAAAACACAGAAATTGCTAACTTCATAAAATACAGTGGTTGTTTAAAACAGTATCGGTGTGATTGATAGGGTTTCAATCTCTCTATAAAACAGACTGAGTTACAACGTAGTTAAGAAACGTAATACAAAATATCTTAGATGCTGCAGCATATCTACCATTTTAAATGCGCACCTGCACCGAAACTTTGTATATACATATATATATTTGACTTTGCATTAATTTGGATTTCATAACTCTGTTTATACAGCACTCTGGGCCCCAAAAACTAAAGAGTTGAAAAGAAGTCGTTTTGATAGAAATTTATATAGTTTTCATTTCATTTATCTCATTTGATCCCAAAATAGCCATTTACAAAAATTATAATGGCAAATTTTCAATTTAACCAAATTTGAAAAGTTTCTTTTGAAAGCCCAACATGTATGTATATACAACAGTTATAATTATGTAATTATCAACAGAAAAATGAACAATTTATTGACCTGTAGTGGTCATGCGCAGCTCAAGTGTCAACTCCGGGTTAATTGTATAGTTTCCAATTCCAAACACCAGGAGCGTGCGTGAAGAAGAGAGAAGAGTTCAGTCAGATATGCATTTTATATTTCCGAGTCAGATATATCAAACACAGAGTATTTTATAATGGTACACCATTTTTGTGAGTAGTGTAATTTTAGCTGCGTACACAAGAGTATGTATAATAAATCCACCTGAAAATCTGTAAAAAATTGTTTTATTTGGTGCCCATAAAATTGCAATATTGGTGACCCCGACGCCGAATAATTTAATTCGGTTTACAAATAAGTTTTCGGAAAAAATTCACGGCCAAAAGAAAAAGGCCGTAATAAATTCTTTGCTGGCGTGCAGTAAATTTGCAATTTTGTTGCGGTACATTGCAACAACCGGTATTTTCAGATACCACGCCACATAACGGCAGCACCGTACCGTAACCAGATAACAGCAAGCACCGTTCAATTACCACGCCACCAACATCAGCCACCGCCTCTTCAACACCATCACCACGCAACAGTAGCAACCATCAACTCCTCGCCAACAAAAAGAAGGCACATTTTCGAGCCACTTCGACTTCTCTGGCCGACCAACAACACCGACGTTTTTTTGTTGCGACTTGCGAGCCATCACCATCACGTTGCACAATTCGTGGCAAGTTTTTTTTGCGTGCGTGACCATCAACGCCTTCGTGGACAGACACAGGCAGATTCGTTTGCCAACTCCACCGCATCTCGTAAGAATTTTGTGCTCGAGTGTTTCATACACCACTGTCGCTACACCTCGCACAAACTTTTGGCCCCGATTAGCTCTGTGAGTGGTTCACCACCGCCAGTTGCCTGTTGCAAAGCAGAACAGCCGACCATTTTGAAACACCACCGGTTGCTAACCAACGTGAAAATTTTTGTGCTCAGGCGTCATACAAATACATTCGCCACACCTCGCACAAACTTTTACCGCCAACACGGTTCGCCCATTGCGAACCACCTTGCCTTTCGCAAGACGATACAGTCGCCTGTCGCGAGCCAGCATCAGCCGCCTGTCGCGGCCGCCACCATCAATCGCCTATTGCGAGTCATCATCAGCCGCCTATTGCGAGCCACCATCAGCCGCCTCTCGCGAGCCCAGCATCGGAAAAATTCCGAAAGAACAACAACATCACTGATCTTCATCATCAACAATATACCATCATCGACGAGTGCATCACCATACGAAGACAGCAAGTATAGTTCCCGAACAAAAATCAGCAAGTAACATCCATCAACATATAATCGAATTTTTTTTCAACTAACATCTTTAAGATTCACAATATATTATTATTATTTAGTATAATTATTACAAACACATACTAAATTATTAATTTACACAATATACCTAACCATTTGCTAAAATATTATTCTAAAATTTATCAATAATCATCGAACACATTTTCAATATTATTTCAAAAATTATTTTCTCGTAACAAATCATTTTTTTTCAAAAGCAACAAATAACATTCAAAGAGTACGAAACAATATTTTACAAATACAGGTATATCTCACATTGCATATAATTATAAACAAGTACTTAGAAACTACGATTGCAATCAATACACACTGCAGAATACAAAATTTACGAATTTCAAAATTATTTATTAATTTACGAATTATAAAATTTTCAAACACGAATTTTCAAATTATAAAATTTTAAATAATAAATTCTTAAATTATAATAATTCAAATACGAATTCGCAAATCTCAAAATTTTCCAATTGTCATATTGATTTGTTTAAAATACAATAAATTATTTTCAATCTTCATTCTGCAATCGCATAGATTTTTTTGTAAACTGGGCTTTTTCTCTCTTCAAAGAAAATTTTCACAAATTTGAAAAGTTTTAACAAAATTTGTTTTGTCCGAATATGACGGGAAACGGTAATGGTTCAGGTAGTACAACTACCGTCACAACAACAACTACAACAACCCCCACCGTGACACCAGCGGGATCTGGTATAGTTAACGCGATTTCAATTAAACTACCAGAATTCTGGAAGAAAATGCCTGCAATATGGTTTATTCAAGTCGAGTCCCAATTTTCAACGCGAAATATTTTTACAGAACAAACAAAATTTCACTATGTAGTACAGGCACTTCCTCAAGACGTGGCCGCAAGTGTTTACGATATCCTAGTTCAAAGTTCAAACTCACCATACACAGATCTTAAAAAAGCTTTAATTGATAGACATTCCATGAGCGAGAGTAAACGTATAGAACAACTATTATCGGGCGAAGAGATGGGGGATAAGAAACCTTCTGAATTTTACAGAAGATTACAAACGTTAGCTGGACAATCAATGATTGTCACTCAAAGTCTAATTCTAGAACTTTGGAGACGTAGACTTCCTACTCTTGTCCAGGCTTCAATAAAATCTTCCTCAGAAACAAAACTAGACATTTTACTGAACATGGCTGATGAAATATACGATGTTTATCAGCAACAAAGTTCTTCGTTTAATATCCCATCGCACAACGACACCACAATAAGTGAACTAACTACTATAAGAAACAATTTTCAAAGTGAAATTAACGAAATAAAATCAATGTTATCCAGCCTAAATTTCAGTCAGCGCCCTTCACGGGATAGTAGAAGACAATCTTCTTCGGTCAAATTTCAGCGAAATAGATCCAACTCCAGGAAAAATAGCAACTTTTGTTGGTTTCACAATAGGTACGGGAAACGAGCCTTAAAGTGCACAAGTCCGTGCAGTTTTAAAAATAAAAATTCCCCAAACTAGAAACTACTGTCATCAATGCGGCGAATGGCAGTAGTACAACAAATTTTCAAGGCCGCATCTTCGTAAAAGATCCACTTTCAAAATTCACGTTTTTAATCGATTCTGGTTCTGATGTCTCAGCCATTCCATCTAACATGGTGAAAGACGAAAAGCGATACAAACCCGAACAAATTATCTCCGCAGCTAATGGCTCACAAATTCAAGTCTACGGTACCAAGTACCTCAAAACAACACTTGGTTTTCGAAAAGTATTTGATCATACATTCGTTATCGCATCTGTCACTAAGCCTATCATAGGTGCAGATTTTCTTAAACGAACAGGTTTAATCATCGACATCAAAAATTCCAGAATCATCGATCCTCTCACTCAATCAAGTGTCACAGGAACACTTTGCAATCAAAACATAACAAGTCCTCGTTTTTTCGCAATCGAAGAGCAATATAACTCTATTTTAAGAGATTTCTCTTCACTTATGCAACCTCCTGATTTCACTCTACCTGTCAAACATTTAGTGGTACACCACATTCTCACCAAAGGCCCGTTGCCAAGTTCACAACCCAGACGGTTGAACAATGTAAAGTTTAAAATAGCAAAAGAGGAACTCGAATACATGGTTCAAATTGGCATTTGCCGACCATCATCATCCCCGTGTGCATCTCCTTTACACATGGCAGCCAAACACGAAGCGAACGATTGGAGACCATGTGGCGATTACCGCCGGCTTAACGCCTTGACCGTTCCTGATCGAAATCCGCTACCTCACATCCACGATTGCAACGCACACATACAAGGTTGCACTATTTTCTCAAAAATCGATTTAATTCGCGCATACCACAACATTCCTGTAGCAGAAGACGACATTCACAAAACTGCAATTACAACGCCTTTTGGGCTATTCTAATTCTTGCGCATGCCTTTTGGGTTACGGAATGCAGCGCAAACATTCCAGCGTTTCATGTCACAAGTAACCAAAGGTCTTGATTTTGTATGGGTTTTCGTAGACGACATTCTAGTTTCGAGCAAATCTTCTGACGAACACGAGAAACATTTGAGAACTCTCTTTCAACGGCTAGAAGAATACGGCTTACGTATAAAGGCCTCAAAATGTATTTTTGGCGCTTCAAAACTACAATTTCTAGGTTTCGACATTTCAAAAGACGGCATTCAACCATCCCAAAGTAGAGTTGAAGCCATCAATAATTTTCCAGAACCTACTTCAATTAAAAGTGCACAACGTTTCATTGGTATGGTGAACTATTACCACCGCTTTATACCACACCTAGCACGCATACTCGCGCCAATTTACGATCACCTTTCAAGTCTCGAAAAAAACAAAAAACGAAAATTCACATGGCCATCTGAATGCCAAGAAGTATTCTTAAAGGCAAAATCAGAACTTGCTAAAGTAACTTTTCTAAACCATCCACGCGAAAACGCAAAACTCAGCATCACGACTGACGCGTCCAACACGGACATTGGAGCGGTTCTCCAACAACAAAATGGTGAAGCCTGGGAACCCATAGCATTTTTTAGCAAAAAGCTATCTCCTTCACAGACAAAATATTCGGCTTTTGATCGAGAATTGCTAGCGATATATTTGTCCATCTTTCATTTCCAAAATTTCGTGGAAGGGCAAGATTTCTGCATTTTTACCGATCAAAAACCTCTCACAACTGCACTTTTCAATAAAGCCAAACGCAGTCCGAGACAGGAACGTCAATTAGATTTTATTTCACAATTCACTAGTGACATCAGATTCGTCAAAGGTTCTTTGAACGTGGTCGCCGACACATTGTCCCGTCCAAACACAGATGCAATAGAAAATTCTTCACCCACTAACGTGGATGAACTAGCGAAAGCTCAAATAAGTGACGAAGAATTTTTGTTCCTTCAGAACAACCCAAATCATAAATCCAAAGTCAAATTCGAATTCATAAAAATTCCAGCCTTAAACATTTCTCTCTGGTGCGAAACGTCCACACAGCAAAATCGTCCATACGTTCCTAAATCTTTCAGAAAAATAATTTTCGAACAAATTCACAATATCTCGCACCCTGGAGTTCGTGGTACAAGAAAAAAGATAGCCAAGATGTACTTCTGGCCCAAAATGAACCACAATATAAACTCATGGGCGAAAGCGTGTCCAAAGTGCCAAAAAGAAAAAGTGCAAAGACATATAAAATCTCCACTCGAACAAATACCTATCCCGCCAGGCCGATTTCAACATATCCACATGGATATCGTAGGACCACTCCCTCCATCTGACGAATACAAGTACATATTGACAATTGTCGACCGATTTTCAAGGTGGCCAGAGGCCTACCCAATACGAGATATCAACACCGACACAATTGCCAGAACTTACGTTCAAGAACATGTCTCCAGATTCGGAGTTCCGAATTCAATCACAACTGACCAAGGCTCTCAATTCGAGTCCAAGTTGTTTCAACAACTTACGAAATTTTTAGGGACTAACCGAATTCGAACCTCAGCCTACCACCCACAGGCAAACGGCATGGTGGAGAGATTCCATCGCCAATTGAAAAGTGCCATTCGTGCGTCAAGTGACAGAATTCACTGGACACAACAACTCCCACTTATTTTGCTGGGAATTCGCACTACAATCAAAGATGACCTCAAACACACACCTTCCGAACTCCTTTACGGAGAAAACATCAAATTACCTTTAGATCTTTCCGTTTGTTCATCTCAGTACACAACTGAACACAATTTCGTGGATCAACTTCAACAATTTTTTAAAAATATTTCAGCGCAGGACCTTAAAACAAGAAAAACTTCAAAATCAGTTTATATTCCAAACAATCTAGACACTTGCGACCACGTCTTGATCAGAAGCGACAGAATGAAACAAAGTTTGGAATCTCCATACGAGGGTCCATTCAGAATAATAAGAAAACTTCGAAAACTAATCATAGTCGATAGATTCGGGAAAAATTATTCGGTTTCCATCGATCGAGTGAAACCATATTTCAGCTAGTATCTTTCGCAATTCGCAGAGCATCGTGAAATAAATTGATTTCACTGGGAGGGGAGTGCTGTAGTGGTCATGCGCAGCTCAAGTGTCAACTCCGGGTTAATTGTATAGTTTCCAATTCCAAACACCAGGAGCGTGCGTGAAGAAGAGAGAAGAGTTCAGTCAGATATGCATTTTATATTTCCGAGTCAGATATATCAAACACAGAGTATTTTATAATGGTACACCATTTTTGTGAGTAGTGTAATTTTAGCTGCGTACACAAGAGTATGTATAATAAATCCACCTGAAAATCTGTAAAAAATTGTTTTATTTGGTGCCCATAAAATTGCAATAGACCAAATATAATTTGCTTACTTCTGTCAAGACTTAAAATTTTTCTTTTAAATCAAACGTCAAATGAAAGTATCCAAATAAAACTCGATGCGTTGTCTGTACTGTACAGCTGTAATGCGCATCACTGATATGAGGATGCGTTAAGAAACTAGTGACTTTGTCAACATTTTCTTTTATGACGGCGTCAAATTCGTATCTGAGACATTTTGGAACTCAGCCACACTCTACTATAAAAATTTTCTTTCGAAAAAGGTTCTGCTGCTGGTGAGAAACGAAATTTGTCTTTGATCTCCAACAACACAACGGAATGTTTCTTAAAATATAACTGCAAAATGTTCATGGAGAGTTTTACTAATTGTAAAATTAAATGCAAGTAAATGAAACAAACAGGGTACGGCTTATGTTCCAGGTCGTTCCAGGTTGATTGCCATTTTTGTCTGAATGAAAATTGTCAGTTGGCGCAACAAATTATTTGGAGCATCTAAGGCAAGAACAACGTGTTCAAATTATTAAGACATTATCTGAGAAAACAAATTAACTTTGTTGTATATTTTTTTATTAAATTTGCATGCACATGGAGATAAAGTAAAAACTGGGGGATAAAAATGCTAATGTTCGCCAGAAAAGATTGATGCAGTGAGTAAAGTGTTGCTGAATTTCCATTTCTGGGCACCTCTCATGAAAGCCGTGCACAAGATTTGTGAATGTCTGTTTCCTAAAAATTCTCAAAACATATTCGCATTTATACACGTATTAAATTCAATTGACACCACTAGATACACACTGAGAAAAATATCAAACATATTCATATTTGAATCAAACTCAAACACATACGATTTGGCATGGAATCGATATCTATTTAATTTTAATAGAAACGTATTTAACCATGTTTGACCCGATTTGAACATGATTTTGTTTAAATTTACCTAGTTTTCTATTTGATTTAAACATGCTTATATTTGTTTTTATTAACTTTATTTGATGTTGTTTCAAATAGAATCATATTGATTTTTTTTGAATATATCCGTATTTGAGTCAAATACGGTTTTGTTTAAGGCAAATATATTTAACTTCAGATTTTTTCAGAAATTCGGAAATAAAAAAAATTACTCAACACAAAGAAAAATTAAAAAGTACATATTTATATTTTTATTTTAAGTGAAATTCTGTTATTACATTTTTCCAAAAAGTATTTAAATGGTTGCGGAGCGTTTTGAGATCTCATCTTTGTCACAAGCACCAGGTGAACTTAGCCCCTGTTTAAGATCTATGAGCAAATCTTCGTCAAATTTTGGTTCATAATTGCTCTTCTGGAATTTGCATCCTTTTTTAATTCTTTTGTCGTCTTCTAGCGTCCTATGGGAAGAATAAAGAAGTCAAATGATAATTTAATATAATGCATACTTATCAGTATTTTTTTTAAATAAAACTATATAAATAAACAGTTTTTGAAACAAATATTTTTTTGGACACTTACAATAGAAAGCAGCGAACACTCTTCTTCCACTCCTCGAGTTATATTATCCTTTTATATTCGTGCTTGAAGCAGAACTTCAGGTATCTAACATTATAATGGTATACCCATATCAAATATTTCTTGATATTTTTTAAATTACACGCTTTAGTAAAATCACAAACACTCGCGGAACAAACGCACTCCATGACTTTCGATGCCAAAATAAGAAAAGTTATGTATTAAGCTACTTCATTTTTCTTCAATTCAAACTCGTTCGGGCTTAAATTTAACACTTTTATGTTTAATCTCTTACTCTTGTAAATATTTTAACTCCGTTTATATTTAAAACAAACTCGTTCATGTTCATTGTATGTTGAAATTTGTAAGTAAGTAAAATAATTAAACATGTATTTTAAAAATCAAACTCAAACTAATTTAAAAACATATACAAAACGAAGTCCAGATCTTAATGAAATTCTTAAACATGAATGAGTTTGATTTAAACATATTTTACTGTAAAATAGTAGTATTTTCGAATTTAAACAGATTTGAGTTATATAATAAACGAATTCTATTTGCCCTTATTTAAACATATAATTAAACATGTTTCTATTTAAATAACTCATAGTACAGTTTTCTCAGTGCAGAGAAATGAAATTGAACGTGCGTCGGCGAAATTATAATACTTGAGTTTTACAACTCGAGATAGACGACCGCGCCGTTTTTGACGAAAAACGAAACGTCAAAAACAAGGTTTTAAGAAAATCATCGAGGAAACCAATTATATACATAATTCGTTTTATTCAACTGTAAAGGCAATTTGATTGGGAGGAATATTTAATATGTACATATAATTTCAAATATTTTTTGGTATTTTTGAATTCAAAACGTCAAAGCTCTATATTTGTTAATTCTATTCATTTTGACGGTGAGACCTCTTATGATACCAAATGCTACATGCAATCTTTTTGACAAATTATTTCAATCAAACTATAGTGAAGAAATTATATTTTTATATTTTATTGGTGTGTTGCTTCTTAAAAATAAAATGTAAAAGTATAATTTAAAAAAAGTTCAGAAATACAAAAATAAAAATAAATATAGAAGAAATTATACCGAATTTAGAAAATATTTAAAATGGTCTTGAGTCCCCCCAAGTGGACAGCTATTTCCGGATGTTCTTTAAAAGATCAAAAAGTATTTGATGGCTTATCGCATCATTTAATAAAAAAGCTGGAGTGAATTAGATTCCTCTCTTGTTACTTTCCAAATGCTGTGTTTCGCTTTATAAGGTATTAAAAATGATTTTACTGGTGTTTTTCTAGAAGAGTGGAAAAAATATTCCATAAGTCCTATTTATTAAGTAGTTTCAAGCAATAATAATGACCAGCTTCAAAACTTTCAGCAATTCAAAGTTGGTACTCAATGGGCTCAATTTTAGCGCGAAAGATATTATAACTTCTAAGCAACATGCATTTTTTAGTTAACGCTCAACTACAACTAATTTGTTTCTTTTCACAAATTTTTGTTTATCTTCTTTGGAAAATAAAATGCATGTCGATGTTTTGTACACGGATTTTGTGAAAGATAGTGTCAACAATAGCCTTCTTTCAATTCGGTTCTCTTAAATGGTTGTGATCATATTTGTCTCATCGAAAATAGATTGTTTAAATCGAAGGTGATCAATCTTTCTTTATTGAAGTTTTATGTGGTTTGCCTCAGGTTACGCATTTGGGGCCGCTTCTTTTCAATCTTTTAGTCAATGATATCTCGGAATGGTAACAATTTGCAAAGTGTTTAATGTTCGCAGACGATTTGAAACTATATTTTCAAATATCTTCAATTGAAGATTTTGTTAACTTTCAAAAAGACATAGATGAGTTTTTTCAATGCTTTGAATATAATCATCTCGAAATAAATATCTCTAAGTTCAAAATATTTAGAACTTTTTTGTATGGTTATTTGGTCGCCTTTTTATCAAAACTCCTTCGATAGGATTGAAAATGTTCAAAACGGATTGACACGCATTACTTTGGTGAACTTAGAGTGGTCAGATGGCTTGCCTAGCCATGGTGTTAGTTGCACTTGAATAGACTGAAAATCTTTAAAAAGTCATAGAGAAACTTTAGCAGCTTTATTTATTATTTTTCACTAATACTGGGTTCAACCTCGGAATAGTTAAACCGCGCCGAAGCACTTCGAGTTTACGCCACGTCAAACAAATCCTTATTTAATATATATTTTCTTAGACGTATTAGCTACGCCTTCCTTATGTCAAATATACTGGGAAAAAAAGCCACAAATCTAAAACTCTGGTTATTATACACAAACAAAAACCCCAGCAAACCCCAGCTGATTTCCATTATTATTCATTTTATTATCATTGTATGCATATTGGAAATTGGATACATTTAAAATTGGATTATATAAAGTTCAAATCCAAGAAATGAATGTACCAACCAAACCACATTGCGTTTCCAATACCGTACAACTGTTAGAGCATTTGGAAAATATAATAATTTAGTAAGAAACGAAAAAAAAAATGCTTACACTCCTTTTTGTAAATTTCACAAGATGTCATCTCAAAATGACATTTAGATACTAAAACGGCCTTAAACCTCCTATGAACCAGTTTTAGCTTATTCCACCGCTATTCCTCGTGCATTGTCATTATAAATAAGGTTTTCAGGTTTAGAGCCGTTGTAAAGTCGAAGTAACTTTACTCCGTCGCTAAAACGAGTTAGTAAATAAGGCTGTAGAAGCTTAGAAGTTCCAGATTTTAGGTTTCCAGAAAAAACTTAGTCACAGGACGAGCTATTGAACCCATATCTCGATATTTAAAAATATTTAATATTTCAAATGAATTGAAATATAGTTAATAGTTTTGTTTTAAATTCCTTTAATGAAGTATAGGTTAACAAATATTATTATACTATATTGTAGTCAAACAGATAATGTAGCCATCGATGGATAATGAATTAATATGCTAAATATGCATAAAAGAAATTGCCATTGCGCCACGGACAGAGGCGCCCACTTAACCGACGCGACGTCTTATTCGAGACAAAATGTTAAAGAGCATATATTCGATCAATAAAATATAAATTATAAAATTGTATTTCATTTAAACGTAATTGAAAAAAAACATCGACTTGGTACATAAGACTCACCCTGTGTATGAAGTTAATTTTGTGCGAAAAAAAGAGTTCTCATAATAATTTGCTACAATTTTATCAATTTCGCGTCTTAGAGCGTATACACAGCAGAATGTAAGGCAGGATTTCATTTTTCGTTGCGTATGTGCAGTGCATTATAGGAATTAACTTCCAAAAAAATATGACAGCCGGTTTGCGCTTAAAAAATTTCTTTTGATTTTTTGCAATATTTTTAGAGCTATCTCGAATAATTCCATGAAAACAAGGGTACAAAGTCCTACTTTGTTATGGTTTTAAAATTGTAAAAAGAACCCGATTTTGAAACTTCCTATATGTATATAAAAACAGTTGTAACGAATTTAGAATTTATTTATAGAATTTTGTAGTGCTGAACTTTTAAGAGTTTGTTTAGGCAGAACCCTCTTGTGTTCCAAAGAACAATATTTTGTGTTGAGCTCCCAATGAAAACTTGCCTTTACAATTGAAAACATTAAGTGTGACATGAAATATCCAATAAATTGAATTTAAATATTCAAAGAACAATAATTTATCTCCTCATTCATTATAAAACTAGATCTCCAAAGTATACCTATGCATTCACTTAAGAAATAACACACATTTCAATCTCTATCGATGCCAAGAACTTAAATCTTTAACATACATTTAATGATTTTCTCAAGATTTATTTGTTTTTATTTGAAGAATACAGTTTATACTGTACACCCAACAACAAAAATGCCTCCCTTCAGACTCTGAAATTTATACAGAAGCTGAACCTGAACAATAAACCAAAAAATAATTTATTCATTTCATCAAAAAATAATTTCCAAACGCTGCTGGGCATTCCATATTCCTATACTCCTAGAGTATCGAACGATAACTCGTATGTCGGTTTAACTTTCTCCCAAAAGCTTAAAACTTAAATATTTCAAAAATATGTAGTGTAGGTAGGTATTCCTACCCGTAGAAGAAAGCAAAATTCTAACCTTTTCAGTTTTGTTGAGTGGAAAATGTATTCTCTCTGCTACTTGCATGATTTAATCGAGTTCACTTTAATTAGCATAGCTTACCATCGCTTTTCGGAAAATCTTAAGGACTTTGATGATTTCATTGAGAAATAGAAAAAAATTGTTAAAGCAATTTGAATTATTGTTTTGTGTAGTTTAAATTTCCATACAACACCATTTCTTTAAGAAGTTAAGGTTATGGAAAATAATTGAATTTTAAGACCAATGGCTTGATTGATTTCATTGAAAAAAGCCAAGACAGGAGTATGTTTTGTAAATCCATATCGATTTGGATTTTAAGGCTAAAAATGTTTTGGAAAAAATTCTTAATGATTCCAAGGAATCTCTCTGTTTATAATGTATAGGGATTTTCACTTTAGTAAAAATAAAATTCTGGGAAAATCTGCTGGTTTTCCTCAGAGCTCACGTAATGACTTTTGAAGAAATTTATAAGAATTCATGTCCTTCTATTGTACGAGTATAAAGGCTTCGTTTCTTCGTAGTGATAAATAAGATTTAGAAGGTCATGAAAAATATTTCCGTTTCTACAAAAGCCTGTAACCTTTTGTTTTAGGATGAGTTCGCTGATTTCGTGCTTTGTAAAAATTAAGACTCAATACAAAAAAATATCTTGAACTTTGCTCTTCGTAGAATTAATGTTTTTGATAAAGCGGTTCACGGTCAATCCTTTAAGGTAAATTTGAAATATACAAAAATTGCTACTCAATTGGGTCCTTATCTTCATTTGGTATTGTTGTCTGAGTTTATAGCAGAAGCTAGGTAGACAAAGTCTCATTACTTTGAAGTTATAGCGGTGTATGGATGGTAACGAAATGTTCAAGAAGTCGGGTTTTGTGTCCTTTTTAGATGGCTGGACCTTGTGGTCCATTGACCGTTAAACGCGCCTTCTTCGCTTCCTTCTCAATACACATAAAAGTGATTCTTGAAAAGTTGTAGTTATAGTGTTGGCGCAAGGCTGTTCCTTTATTTTAAGAACAATGATTAAGAAAGCTGGGATTCTGCAAGTATTTATCGGACCTGCTTTCCTTCGACCATAATTTGTAGATGAGTTAGTGCATATATGTAAGCATAAGGAATGTAAGGTTAAAGTGGCTACCAACGTCGCAGCTGACACACTTAAACCAGAGTTGGTCCATTGTGATACCACATTTTCCTTCTACTGGTTTAATTATTTAGAGCTTTTTATGAAGCGAGAGAGGACTTCATAAGTCAACATTAATTAGATCAATAGGTTCCTCGAAGAAAAACTCTACAAGATGGAGCCTACGTCTATGAGATAGAGCAGGCCATACACATAGAAAATGAAGAATTGATTTTACCCCTTCCTAGTCAATAGAGCTTCTGCCAAATCGTTTGAATAAACCAAGCCTAGTTGCGTGACTGCCTATAGGACAGTGTCCGTTTATGACACCAATTACGGAGCTAATGTGTGATCTACTAAATGATATCAAACACTTAGAGCGTTTCAGATCAAATATAGATCAGACCTGTTTGGTCATCAGACAGGTGGTGCATACTCCTAACCGATTCGAGTATGTCCCTTAATTCATAGTCATACAGTTCTTAAGTAAAGATAAAGCTTTTTACTTCGTCGAGATTAGGTGTATTGAATTATTGTTCTAAGTCGTCTCGGTTGATTGGTAAAATTTGCTTGAAAGTTTGTAGAAATGATTTTTCAATACCGAATTCTAACTACAACGAATTCTATCTTGACCGTCTTTGAAACGTTCAGCTCGCAGATTGTAGTTTTGAGAGGTTCGTTTTATATTTTCGTTACTATTCAGAACTTCACTCCCGTTACGACATCGCTGTATTTCCACCAACGCGTGTTTCTCATTCTTTTTCCTTCTGAGAATACGCTGTTCTTCTCTCCTCTTTTGCTAGTAGATGTCACGAGTGTCTCTGGACTTTCAATGCAATGAAATGAGGTAGAAGACCAAGTCAAGTAACTCTTTAAAATGCCCAGACACCCTTGATACCACAGGAGTCCTTTGAGTCGATAGAAGTGTAATTAATCTTCTTCTCGGTTGATTAGTTAGAGATTCTAATTTTACTTATAACTCTCAAGCATTCCTGTGAGTGCATTGCTGGTAGCAATAAAGTGGGCTCACAATTTTCTGCCGATTCCAACGGACTAAGATGAAAATCACTTTCCAAGACAATGGATAACCTTGGAGGATTGTTACTTCCTTTCGAGAAGAGACAGTATCCATGGAATAAACTCCGAGACTGTAAATATGACTGTCTAACGCACTATCCGTTATGCGACAAAGTTAGGTGTACTACCTACTCACATTTTGATGCATTTTGTGATTAAGGGATTGTGATTTCCCTAAAAAAATTTGAGCAAAGTTCGAGCGTTGGACAGTTGAAGAAGATGAAAAAGGTGATACCGAGTCTGAATATAGATATGGGAGAGAGATATAGAACCACGTTAAGCATTTAACATTCGTGAAGTGTGGCTAAAGAAAGAATTTCTGATTTTAACAGTAAGTCCGAATTCGGGCTCAACGGTGAACTGATGGACACTTCCTTAAGTGCGCTATTTCTTTAGAAGACTGTGACATGAATCATTGTCATGGTGCTATAGAGATGTTATTCTTGTGATATCTATCATTTTTAAAGCTCTCTTTGGATACTATCCATTCTTTTTTTTGAGTTTATCCAAGGGTCTCAAGTGGTTGGTTAATTGGAGTACCTGTATAACTGCATAAAATAATGTGAATTATAAGCGACATAGAAATAAGACACGGCATTCTCCGCTTTAGTTCAGCCGCCATCCCTGGAGATAAAATATCTGAGACAACAACCTTCAGCCTCAGAACATCGTGCCAACATTCTTTCTCTTCTTCACTTTACGCCCGCGTTGTGTTGAAACATTCAAAGGGTAATCTAATCCCTTGAGCGCGGGTAGATTATAAAAAAAAAAAAAAACACTGCATAATTGCTACCACAATGATTCGCCCAGTGTCAAAGTCCATCAACCTAATTCAGTAATCGGAGTTGGTTTCGTGCTGGCTGTACCTTCTGACTGTGCCACCAAAGATGTTTCTTCCTCATAATTTAGGTTAAAATCGCTTAAAACAATTTGAATGTCATATCTAGGGTACCGATCATATGTTTTGTCCAACAGCACGTTATGACTAGTAGTGATTGATGTAGTGAATACTTCTAGTTTGCAAAAAGTGAGGGAGTCAACTAAACACCAATAATGTTACTTTGAAAGTCCAAAGATATATCTATAAGTATCATAAACACGTTTCTATAATTATTTACATAGTGAAGTCGCAAGCAATTTAAAAAAAATTGATTCAAAACTGTTTGTCCCTATAAAGTGGAAGATCCCCTTAAAGCTTAGTTGTAAGTAAATATGTGTAGTGAAGATATAATAAACTATCATGGGCTTTAGTGGAGTTTTAAGTAAAAATATGGATGAAGTCCAGAACTGGGGGCCGCATCTAGCCATATAGCAATATATATTTCGGTTTAAATCATTTTTTTTAAGTGCATTGCTTGGTTTTTTTTTTTTTTTTTTTTTTTTTTTATAATTTACCCGCGCTCAAGGGATTATGATTACCCTTTAAATGTTTCAACACAGCGCGGGTGTGAAGTTAATGAAGAGAAAGAAGGATAGGAAAGATGTGTGGCACGATGTTCTGAGACTGAAGGTTGTTGTCTCAGATATTTTGTCTCCAGGGATGGCGGCTGAACTAAAACGGAGAAATGCCGTGTCTTATTTCTATGTCGCTTATAATTCACATTATTTTATTCGTGTTCATCCTTGCTGGGCATACTAGTTTAACTCAATTACATGTTGTTAGTGTTATGCCTGAACAACATGAGTAATGAGTAAACCAGCAACCCATTGATGACAATTTTTAGAAGGTTTTTAATGGAATTAAAGCGACATAGACGACGGCAGGGATCGAACCTGTGATCATGAGGTTGACAGGCGAGCACACATCCATCGCGCCACGGCCACCACCTAAAAAAAACAAGACTAATTTTCTGTGTGTCTTAAGACACATTACTTGACTAATTTTATATCTGCTCCTTCAGACTTTTCTTTCCCTTCCTACACAAACCGCTATCAACTTCGAAATATGTATAATATCTGCCGCATTTTAAATTATCTCCTAGAACTTACATAAAGCTTCAAAATTGTCTCAATTACTGTGATTCAAGCCATAATTTGGATAAACTTCAACAATTATACAACTATTGTTTATTTAACTATCATTCCAAGCCCAAACTAAGATCCAACTTTATTCCGAAGGCAGCAGCGGCGCCGTCATTTCTTCAAATCAAACAAAAAAAAAAAGAAACTTCCACACGAAGAGAAGTTAATTTAAAAAAAAAAATAATTATAATAACAATAAAACAATTTTATATTTGATATTCCCGACATCGTCGCCATAGTCGGTCTTCGTCGTCGGTAACTTTTTTTCCCGCTGCATATGACCTTATAGTTAGGTAGAAGAGGGGCACGTTGGTAGTATCTCGCCTAATGACCAATGCAGCTCATCTCATTAACGTCAGCACCTGTTCTCAGGTGTTTATGTGCGGTGATTTTCAAGTCGAAGCAATCAGAGGTTTGATTCGAGGCTTTGGACAAAAAAAAAAACAGAGGGAAATGCATTTGAGGTGTGTAATTATCCCACTAGCATCAGTTCCTCGCACACATGAATGTGTGTGCAATTTTAATTTATTTTCCACAAATGCGACGGCGGCTGCTGAGGGTAACAAAAAACCTTGCAACCAAAGTCACATAAAAGAACGTTTAACTCTTTTCTGCCACCAACCATCAGGCAAGTCCCGGTAAGCAACCAGCAAACCAAACTCGCCATCTTATTGTTCAGCAATTACCTGGTCAGAAGAATTATTTACCACCGACTGCATCAAAGTCATCTAACTCACCGTTCCTTTCTGCAAATCATGCTTAAATTCCCATACATTGAGAATAACAAACACTTAAGGATGCAAGCATCTGAAATTGACAGGACGAAAACCAAATCTAATTCAAACAGAGTCATTTGTGTGTTTGTTTGTCCCGGGGCACAAATGCACCATGACTAGCTTCAAATCTGTCCCAACTCAAGCTCAAGCTCATCTCAAACCCAATTGTGGTATTGGCCTTCATCAGAAATGACATGTCCACGTCCGTCCGGGCGTCTGAAAGATACAATGCGTTTGCGTGCGTACGAGTATATCTCCTCTGCGTGCGGTTGATGTTTATAAATTCAAATTTTTCGGTTAAAAGACAACGATACGGATGAATTTACATAATTTCACTTCTTTTCAGTTCACCACTTAGACGAGAATCTACCTTTTTGTGTGTTGCAAGAACAAGAAGTAGGAGAAGAAGAATGATTGTAATTCTGGGGATGAAGGGTGAACCCAATGAACCGCATTATAACCGAATTTAATACAGTTCCTCCCGCTGGGTTCTCTTTCAATTTTACCCTGCTTGGTAAACTACCTACATAAATTTTGAGTCGGCTGCATAAATGTAAGCAGCAATTTCACATGTATGGATGCCAGGGATGTTATAAATTTGTTCCTTATTATAGATAATAATTCCAATACGAGTTAGGTTAGGTTAAGGTGGCTGCTGATCGGAAAAGCCAAGGCGCTTAGACCAATAGTTGGTCCGTTGTGATACCACAGGGTTCTAAAGATCTCCCTAACTCGTTAAACCATTTGGAGCTAGCAATGAAGCGTTTAAGACAATAAATGTCGGAATTTCTTAGATCACTAAGATCATTAGAATCTACGTCTTTGTGATAGGGCAGGGCAGGACAAGAACATAGAAGATGAGAAACTGTCTCGTCTTCCTCTTCATCCATGCAGCTTCTCCAAAAATGATTTAGAAGAACTCCAAGGCGAAGTGTATAGCTTGAGTTATAATGATATGGGGCCTATTACAGCGCTACTCTATCAAGTATATGAAGAAATCCTGTTAACCTTAAGATTTTAAATTAAAAAAAGAAATTCAAATTCTAGCACACTCTTATTATACACTTTTTTATCATCAGACTGATACGAGTATAAAAAATGAAAATTTAGCAGCGTAATTGCAATTCATTGATGCCTCAGGAAGTTGAGACTTGTAATATCTGCAGTCAACCCTAAACACTAAAGAACGCAGTCAACCCGTAAATCATATTCCTTAAATTTGAAGTGCAATTAAAATGCTTAAATTTTACAATGTACAGTGAGGTTTCTCAAAGTAAGTTTTTATAACTTTACTTTTTCCATTGCTTTATGATTAAAGGAATTCTTAAGTTTTATTCAAGTGTGCTCAACATTTTTCAACGTTAAAAATAAAAATTACGCTTGTGAAATTTTGTTTCATGTCTTTATATCTTTATCAATTTTTGAGGCACAATGACTTTTCTTGGCTTAATTTTTTATTTTTTCACGTAGAACATGTTGTAAAAAAATTTTTAAGGTGCATGAATGCCTCAAAGTGTTATGATAATAAAAGTACAACACTTAGAATATTGCAAAAAACGATGGACATGTTTTGATTTACTTGCTATTTCCACATTTTCAGCAGCACACTTAAATATAAATACTCATTATATTCAGTTTGATGTAGAAAAACATGGATTTAATTTTAAAATGAATTCGATGATGCCTCAAAAATTTATGAAGCTAAAAAGTAACAAAAATTAAAATGAGACAATTAAAAACTTCTATTTTTTGTCATTTTTATTCAAAAATGTAGTAGCATTTTTGAAATTAAATATTCTATATTTGAAATACGTATGTGACGTCATTTCTACAGATTATTTTAAAAAAATTCGAGTGAAAAAAATGGTTGGAAATGGTAACATTGGATTATATTCACGAGGGTCATCAAAACTCAAGTTTAACAGGATTTACTCATATACCATGTAATATTTTGACTGTTTCATTAGTTCTGTTCTGTATGTTTGATTTTCAGTTGTAGTACATCAGTATAAATACGGAGAATCTACTAGAAGTATTGTAAAAATGTATGATCGGGTTTAACAGCTCTTTATGATTCATTTTTGTAACACAGCTAACAGTAGATTAATGCTACTTTTATACAATATACATTTTGGATGTAAAAGCGGAAATGTTGGATTATCAAAAAAGTTAAATAATCTAAGAAATATGAAATTATTAAAACTTAAAAAAACTCAAAACAATGTCCGTGCATAGAGATAAGGTTATAAATATTGTATAGTTTATTCTTTTTGTATCTTTGAGTCGTTACAGGAACAAAAAATGTTTGTTCTACAAGCGATATATCCGTTGCAATATATATTTCTCAAGCTTGGGATTGAGTTTCTGAGTAAGCCTCGATCTACGGAATCTTCAAATGTCAAATCATTAACCACATCAACTACATTTTCTAAGCTCAGAAAAAACATTGTAATATCAAGAATCTTATACTTTGAACCAACAATTTTCGTAGGTTAAAATTTATCTTATCAATCAAAGATTGATCAGAGACATAAATTATTGAAATTTTTCGGTCTTCTTAACCCCAAGATATCGACAATACCAGTCGCTATGTGCATGGTGGTGTTTGGAAGAAAGCAATTAGCTTGGGGTTTCAAAGGGTTTACTTAAATCTTTCATCTAAAAAAGCATTTTTCCAAAAAATATGTCTCCGATGTAAGACCAGCCGTTTCATTAGCAATCATCGCAATACTTACAGTTTTTCCGAGAAAAGAAAAAGATGTTAAAGAGGATCGGAGCAAGTGTTGTAACTTGAGACGAACCATATGGAATATTTTGTATGGAAGAATAATCATTTTCTGCTTTTACTAAAAATTTCCTGCCAGTTAAAAAGCTTTGAACAATTTTTAACATCGCCCGTTGGACAGTTAAATTGAAAAAGTTTGTGTAATATTGGGTCCCACCGTGCAGAAAGTGTGGAAGGCCTTTCCAATATCAAAAGCCAAGACAGTCGACTCTTGCATTGAATTTATCTTTTACACTATTTTTAATTCTCAGAATTTGACTGTTAGGGATTTGGAAAATTCTGAAACCGAATTGATATTGAGGCAGAATATTGTGGGCAGTTAAGTGATTGTCAGGATTTTCTTAGATTTGTTTGTCTTGTCTTTTGGTTTTCCAGGCTTTGCAATTGGTAATACTATGGCAGTTTTCAAATTATCTGGAAAGTAGCTAAATTTAAACCAGGAATTGAAAATTGAAGTAAGATATCGTAAGTCCGAAAGAGAGACACCTTTCAAATTTTAATTTATTTTAATTAATTTACTAACTTTAGTAAATTTATTTGATACTTCAGTGGCACTGTGGTTGCTAAAGTGAGTTGTTATTTCATGATTCTTTGAAAATTTTGAAAACAGTGGGTTTCCTTTATCTTTTTTCGATTTTAACAGTTCATCATAGACCGAGAGCCCACAGCAATTTTTGGGTGTGATTGATAACAAAAAACAATTAGCATAATTAGATAGGCCTTTTATAGTTATTTATAAATGTGAACGTCTTGCATACTCTAGTGGGCGCAATAGTGCATTAAGTATGCAGTTCTTTCCAAAGTCTAAAAAATTGGGATACAAAATTTGCCATAACTTCAAAATGAACAGCTAAGTGCCCTGATTGCAAATATCGAAGTCCAGGACGTTTTGAAGGTGGCCTTCTTAGTGCAAGAAGTAGCCTATTCTTATCGCGTCTGGCAGGCAGAAGGCTGTCTGTAAAACGTCTTAGACCTCGATATTTTCAATCAGGGGGCTTAACTCTACATTTTGGCAAAGTTGTTATCACAATTATTTGGACTTGGAAAGAACTGCAAACTTAATGCACTATTATGCACTATTGCTCCCACTAGAGTATGCAATACTTTCACATTTGTAAATAACTATAAAAGGCTTATCTAATTATGTTAATTATTTTTTGTTATCAATCACACCCAAAAATTGCTGTGGGCTCTTAGCCTATCATGTCTGTGTTTTGAAAGTTGTTATATCAGAATCTATTTTTTTTTTTTTTTTTTTAAAGCTTGGAAATTTCAAAAAGTATTTACTTGATTTCTCGAAGCCAGAAAAAATATTATTCCATTTTCTGCACTTATCAATTGTTTATTCAATTGGTGTATTTTAAAGTTTTGTGCTACGGAGGAAGCTATCATGATGATACTGAAGCCATTTCATATACTCTTTGAGTTTCTGAGTGTTATTAATAGTAAAATATTAGTAGGAAGTCGAATAGAAACAGGAAGTAATCAAGTTCCTATTCTCTGTGCAACATTTGAACCTGTTACAAAAGGTTGGTATATTTGAAACAAAAGAGTGTGAAGTAAATGGAGATTTCGATTTATATGTTGGAACATAGTTATAATTGGATAGGTACAATACGTTACCCTACTAATTCGCACTGCGATAATTCCATAGTCTATATGGCAACATTTAAGGTTACCTTCAAAAATGACTTCGTTCCAATTTCAAAAATTGTTTTTTATTATTAAATTTTCATTACGTTATTAACTTTATATTTTATACTTCCATTTCTTAGCTTAGAGGAACCTTGAACCAACGAACCAAGTTCGTGCATATTTTGTCTACTAATTGTATGTTAGATCGCTAAAAAATATACACAAATATTAGGCCCTGTCAAAAACCATATTTAGAGACGTCTTTAATATTTGAGGAAATGAACTATTGTTTATAATGCACTCAACTTATTTAAGAGAAATGTGATGAAATTAATATTTAAGTGGATTCTAAATAAACCTTCGATAGCATGTTCACTATAATAAAATAATTATTATTTTATGTTTTAAATAATTTTTGTTTCCTGCATGGTTGTATAACATCCCTGCTTTCACTTGTCGTCGCTGTCCTTTTCAAATAATAAGTATAGAGCGGGCGGGTGGTCTTTTTCATAATTTTGCATATTATGCAGAAAATCAACATTGTGGTGGTCGGTGCATGATGCACATGCAAAACACACAACATAATGCAAAAGTGTTCTTCACTAAAATGTATACAAAATTGTGTATGAGCATAAATGTGTGCTTAATAAATATATCTACATCAGCATTTTGGTTTTATGGAAGCCATCACCATCGTCATTCAGCTCTCAAGCCAGCATCGTCATCATCATTATGATACACAATACAACCTCACCATCGCATCAACCATAGATACCATATACCAAAAGTCGACTGCACACCGATACGCTCACAAATTCAACTGCAGTTGGGGCTGTGCACCTACCCATACATCTATTTTCTACAATCTAAGGAGTCTAGGGGCTTCCTCGTCAACAATGTCGGTTAATAGCAGCGGTTTTGTAAGTCATCTTGTTCCCTTGCTCGAAGATTTTGTCCCTTAAGGAATGCTTTGTTTTTCAGCCAATTCAAACAGCCAGCACACGTTAATTTACATTTAATATTCACATTTCACAGCCCATCCATAGAGACGTCACAGGATGGTGATATGGTGACAGAGTCTTGAGACCGGATACTCTTACTCCTGTCTGGAGTAAATAGCAATGGCAGGAGATACTAGCGACTAAACTTAAGGGCGATATTCGAGAAGAAGTTTTGTGGCATTGAACAAAAATAATTTATCCACCACAAGCTTCTTGGAAATATTATTTTTGTGTGGTTTCATTTTTCACTTAGTTTAATTTTATAGGTAGATATCTTCCTATAACATAAATGAGGAATGTGACAAGAAGTCAACTCTTAAAAACCCCAACCGCGAAGATATCCCTTTTTAAGGTGTAACCACCTTTCTACTTGTACATATACACGTTGTCGATCGCATGAACTGTCATTGTGGTAAGTCATAAAATAAAACAACAATTGCTAACTAAGTTATATAATTTTTTTTTTAATTCTGGTGACCATCTTTATTTTATTTACTTTAAATTCTTCTGGATAAAATGTGTTAACACCCTAAAAACACACACTAAAAATAAGTCTTTATGCAAAATAACGGAATAAGCTTGTCAAAACCTTTGGGGAAAAAGCTAACCTTCCATCGTATTCTTGTAACCATATACATATATATGTACATAAATTCTGGAAAATATGCTTAATTTTGAAAGTCTTTCGTTAAGCCTATCAAAAGTCAAATTTTCACACATAGGGTGACCAAATAACAATAATAGTTTTTGTAATTTTTATGTTTTAGCAACTGTCGTGAGTTCACTTAAAATGTTCGCCGGCGATCCGGGTTTTATTCAAAACTTCGTGGGCGATGCACGCTCATTGACTGTGTATAAGCAGAATTGCCGTTAATATAAATAATACAATGCACATGTGTTTGATCAAGCATCAAGATGGAAAGTTTGGTGTGGTCTATGATCATCGGATCGCAGCAGTTAATGATATCGGGTATAGATAAATGTTGAACGACTTTTTGCGAAAAGAGCTCGGTGACGTCGATATACCCGAGCTGTCGTTCCAAACAAGACGGTACTACATGCTATAAGCGACGCAACGCTCGAAGTTATGCAGTAGAAAATTGACGAATGGGTCATTTCACGGCGAGCGTTCATCAATTGTCCACCGCCGCCATCATACGAATTGAGACCGATCGATAACTTTCTCTGGGGCTTCGTCAAATTCTTAGTTAACTCTAACTTAGTTACTCTCGAAGCTTACATTCGAGATGATATATCTGAAATAAACCGCACTTCATCGCAAATTAGAAGCACTGCCAGCGTAGCACAGGCGGCCATTTGAATGTTGTGCTATTCCATACATGATGACATGAATGTGCCTTCAAAATGAAGCCAGAATCAATTTTAGATCCCACACCATGGTTGTTTTTTTTAGCGAACCCATTTACAGAACTTGCGGTATGGCAGCGTTGCCATGCATTAACCGAAAGTTGTCACCAATAAATGGTGCGAAAGGCATCACATTGTCTTGCAAAACGTTTTCCACGTATATCTGAGTGTTCACACTGCTTCTATCAAAAACAAAACAAGGTCCGTGAGAGCTTTATAACTGATTCCTCCCCAAACCATTATAGACCCTCCTTGGAAACCCACTGTTCTGGTTATCGGGCATGTAGCCCAGTTAACATATTTTCGCTCAAAACGAAGTCTTCCTGTACGGTGCTGTGGGAGTAATTCCGGGGCGCGCTGGTCGGAAAGCTCTGATATCCAATTCTGCCAACATTTCTCTGATAGTAGGTTCACTCTTACTAACATTCCTCACCTCAAAAAGACGTGTACGAGCTTCAGTAGCGGTGCAGAACCGATTTCTCAGTATGTTGCTGGCGACAAAGCGATCATCCCGAACTGAAGTGCATCGATGACTACCTTGACCTGGCCTCCTAGTGTATGTGCCAGTTTCCCGAAATTGTCTTATGGCATTCGCAATCATAGTTTTAGGTACACCAAGCGTACGAGCGACGTTGGCTATACCCGGCATCAGTTAAAGTCACTGCTCTAGCTACACCAGGTACATTTTTCTAGAGTCACAAATAATAAATTACCAGAATAAACCTTAATTTACCGATATTTACTAACTTTGATACAAAAGAACAAGAAATGTTAGCAAGTTTAAGTAACTGGAACAATACTAAATAAAATGCAAGACTGATGGATCGCACGAACTTCCTCCTATGTAAAAGTACTTTGGAATTTAAGATACATTTTATAAATTTAAAACATGGATTTAATGAGATAATAATATTCAAATGCATAAAATTGCCATCTGATTTCTAGAAAAGTATGAATTTATGCAAACAAACTTTCAAAAATTGTTTTATTATTAAATACATTTTTTATATAAGAAATTTCTTTAAAATTTTTCAAAAAAAAAATGTCGGATCCGAATTTTAAGTATTTAATAATATTGGCATAAAATTTTAAACAGCCTCCTATTAAGGTATTAGTATGATACTACTTAGCAATTTGCTAACTTTATAGTAGTTTACTAACTCATTCATAATTTTAAACATTTTCTAGCTAGTATCGTACTAACTAAAGGAATTTTCTATATTCGATTAAAATTTGCAAATTCGTTGTTTTAACCTAGTAACATACTAAAACAGCTTTAGCATCGTACTAATTCAATTAAAATTTTGCGCCATTGATCTTAGGAAATAATTTCAAAAAATAATCGTTCATAGGTTTTGAAGATATTAATTTTTCAAAAAAAAAATTTTTCCAAAAAACCCAACAAATATTTTTTTGAATATTGTTGGTTAAAATCCTTAGAGCCGTTAATGAGAAAGTCGAAACTAAAAAAACGGTTCTATGACAGGTACCGTTAGTAACATTTTGCCCCATAATTTTTTTTAACCAAAATGTCGTCCATATCCATAATACCACACTTATTTTTTTTTATCAAAATCGTTAGAACCGTTTTCGATATAAATAAGATTTTCCATTTTCCTATATCGATCTCATCTGGTCACCCTATACATAAGCAATATACCAAAATACGAATTTCTTTTATAAAAAAAAAATATGGTCACCATAATTGTAACACGTTTACATACGTTCACACGTACGTATAAAAATAGAATGCAAATTTTAAGTCGTTCAAAAGTTTGTACATAGTATACCAACATGTGAGAGAGGCTGTTGCTCAGCGAACAACACCTTGAGATGTCCCAATCCTCCATTTATACATACAATATGTAGATAATGTTTTGTCTGTACCAGAGCTGTTCATCGATTTGAAAATGACCTGAATGTTGGATTTCTTACGCGCCGGCGCCGTACGATTACCCAACATGGCCAGGGCGATTAGAAACTGGTAAGCCCACTTAGGTCTGCTTTTTTCCAGTTTCTAACGCTCGCTACATACGGCCAATAGATTCTATGAAATAATGGCGATGGCGTAGCGCGAGGGGTTCTCAATCTAAACTTTGATGGCAATGCGCAAAAAGTCTAACTGAGATTTGTGAGCCGTATAAAAGTTGTTTTAAAACAAGCGCAATAATATTTGCCATGCTAGTTGATATAGGGTGTGTTAAACTTGTGTTACAGAAGGCAAAACGTCGCGGTCGTCCAGATGCATCATCCCGGCTTGTAGGTACGCTGAATAGTCTGGGAAGAAGCGTTGAGACTTGGGAAATAATTTATGCTTTCATTTTGTAATTTTGATTTTATAAGTTGCGAGTATTTACGTATTTACAGAACAGAAAGTAGTCAGAAAAGGAAGATATACTCGTACTTATCGATCAATGGCTAGGATGGACGCTTTTTTCCATAATATCTTAATGCAAATTAGCCACAGGAAAAAGATTTAATAAAAGTTACAGCGGTATAGGAATTGGTTGGTGGCCTTCGATTTGAAGAAACTCTATTGGTGGGCTGCAGGTAAATAAATTGCGGGACATAAAAACAACTGCATTCAATTTAAATGGTTAGATTAGTTAAACTTACGCAAAGAATTAAGGTTCAGTCATTAAATTGTAGATTTTACGCGTTTGATCGCTCGTTTTACATCTAGTTTTACGGCCCAACAGTATCTTAGAACTTCCGTTGAATTAATATTTAAAATTGCTATGAAATTCTTCTTCCATTTTGACATGGTCCCGAAAGAATGTTTGTTTTCCCTTAATATATTCTCGCCTCCAACTCTTACATAAGTCTAATTATTTTATGTCACACTGAGGGGTTCAAATCCCTCAAAAGAAGCGACACCCTGAATATCATGCCCTATAGTATGTGTTGTGTTCCATATTAGAGCTCTTATGGAGGTAGGTTATGTACCTTACATCATATTTCATTAGAGCCCCATAAAAAATGTATACTGCTTTCATAAATTTCTTTATTTTTTTTATATAGTATATACATAAATATAGATAATCCCGTAAAAATCTCTTTTGATTGCTGACTTTGTTACATCCGATGGAGTTTGCTTCCTCCAAAGGTTACAATTTGAAAAAAAAAAAGTCAAAAATAAAAAGACATAGAAGTGACTTTGTAGAGGATTACGTGAGAGTGCTTAGGAATCACCATCAATTATCCTTCCTTATAGCTAGTTCATTCTTTTGTTTTTTTTTTTCAGAACATTCACTGGAAAAAGGTTGAGATATGTATTTGTGCTAGCTAATTGGGTCATATATCTCTTTTTGTACTTGGATGGATTAAGAAGATCTTTTATTGCGTCGTTTAAGGCGTTATTGAGAGAAATAGATGAGATTTGTTTTTTTTTTTGTCGAAGTTTAACTAAAAAATGGGCCATTAGGTTGTACGTACTTCTGAACGATAAGAAATGTGAAGAGTCTTGAACGATATTTTGGCATAGACTCCAAATCGAACTTAGGACTGAAAGCCCACTCAATCGCGCTAATCGGCCTGCAAAACGTGGATAAGTGTGTTCTTAAAACAAAAAAAAGCTCTGGTTGGCATAAGTTTACCTATCGCAGAGGGAGCCTGGCTCTGTAGATCTGCATGATCTACTTCCAATAAGGACGGCATTGAAAAATTCGTCATTTGACCCCAATGTACTATTTTTCGTGACATTCCTGTTGTAATGGTTCGACATACCCACATTCGATTTTAAACTTTTCCAGATTAGGTACTAGTAACTATACTCTGTCCAACAAAAATTGTCAGTACAGGCCTTATGGGAGAGCTTTTTCTAAAGCAGTGGCGCCTGATGCACCCTCACTAGAACGCGTTAGGAAAAATACCACTAAAAAAAGATCAAGCCACTGACTTTTCTTAAGGAATTGTTGTTGTAATTCTTTGCAAAAAGTTGTACACCCCAACACGACCGTCGTATCCCACTGCTGATGAGATACTGTCAAGAGTGTCAAGTGTCACTCAATACGATCGTGCGCTCTTTATCTACATCAAAACAGAGTTACCATTATCATTCTCAATTGCAAGCAAGGAGCTTTTCGAGTGGTTTTTATTAAGGAGCCTTTGGGATTTGAAGCTTTTGAGAACACATTTTAAGAAGATGAGTATGTCGAGTGTTGTCGTATTGCTTTTCAACTTAAAAAAAAACGCGTCTACTATCTTACCGCTTGGCGTTGTGGGAAAAGGTAAATTGAATATTGTTTTCAGTCGGTTTGAATCGGCAGACGGTAGCCCTACGCGTTTTTTACTTTCATTTGCGGCGATTTATAATGTAAACTACGGAATCCCTATGAGAGCTTTAAAAGGCGACACACTTATGCATGGCAATGCAACCAGAATGAGAGACAAACGTCCTATCTTCCCTGTACTGACAATTTTTGTTGGACAGAGTATAGTACGCAGCTCAAACATCTCGATATTCTCAAGGGGACATGGCGATCTCGTGATCAATCAACTGTGAACCAGATTGAACAACGATTGCGATCAACGCAAGCACTTCTCCAGTATAGAGGATGTCCGCACGTTCCAAGGGATTAACATCGACTCGGACACTGATTCCTGAGTTTATTGGTACTTTAGTTAGAAATCATAAAATTTTGCTTCTATGAAGAGTGTGTAGTGCCACGAATTTGGCTGAGCACTCCCCTACCAATTGAATTATCAATTATCAATCAAGTATCAATTATCTACAAGTTTGAATAGGAAATTATGAAGAACGGATGTTCAATCACCCTTAATTAAGTTTATGATTTCTGGAAATGTCTAGAGTTTGCGACTTTTTTTTGGAAAGTATGTAGAAAATAAAATGACAAGTATCAGCGAATCTTTTGATTAAAGATATTGGCGCAAAATTTTAGTTGAATTAGTACAGTGTTAAAGCTGTTTTAGTATGAAACCAGGTTACATTGACGATTTTGCAAATTTCAATCAAATATAGCATCATACTTTCTCTACCCTTTTATTAAAGTTAAAATCAACGAATACCTATTTTATTTTTTTAGTATCGTTTTATTTACAAACGCCACAAAGGTCTGTTTACTTAGTTTATTGCAAGAAGGGTCATTGTTTTAGGTGTTTTCAGAATTAATTTATTAAGAAAATTGCTTTAGTACGATACTAGTTAGAAAATGTTTAAAATTAAGAATGAGTTAGTAAACTACTTTAAAGTTAGCAAATTGTTAAGAAGTATCATTCTCATACCTTTATAATAGGCTGTTTAAAATTTTGCGCCATTGGTTTGTCTAATTAAGAGTTGAGGGTCACCAAAGTCAACGGCGGCACCCAGCCGAAGTTGTTTATAAGTTACTTTAGTAAAATTATAAAAATCGGCTAATATTTCGAGTCAATTAAGAAGAACTTTTGGGTTAAAGATGCTTACGATCCACACATATGTATCAAATAATAGTAATCACTTAATACGATTGTTCCTTAATTATGATGGATTCACATTCATACTCGTATTTATGCGAGTTCTGCAAATGAAACGGGACATTAGATACAAAATTTCTTCATGAATGAAGATTTTGTATATACTCGTAGCATCTCCATCTGCATTTCAATGTTTTTGGATGTGTTTACAAGTTTCTATAATTTTTCTTGCGCAACGGTCAAAATAGGAAAAAAACACTATACTTTTCTGCGCTGTCTATATGTTATAGAAAGTTAAAGCGAGTTACCAGCTGTGACCAGCTTTACTTTTCCTTAAATCTGCAGATGAAGACCAATGTAAATCCTTTATAAATTTAAATTTATTTTGTAAGCTTTAGGATTTAGAGTAGGCAAGTCTTTTGTTCAAAAACTGTGATCTTAAATGTCAGTTTGAAAAATACCACCGAGACACGGTTTTTCGCTGCAAAAAATAACTTTCTGTGTTAAACATAAAGCAACTCTTTAAACTTGGTGAGTTAGTGCCTATTTTTAATCTCCCAATGAAAAGCTGGTACTAAATAAGAATAAGAATTATTAGAAGAAGTAGTTAAGTAAAACTGCCGTTTTAATATTATGGGGGCAAAAATTCGCTTTAAAATCTTACGAAGCAAATTACAGTTTTCAAAAATGTAAAATTTATTTATTTATTTATTTATTTATTTATTCATCAAGCAGAGACACAGCTCTTATAGATTACTTAAAATTAATTAACAACATAATGAAAAGAAATATACAAAATAAATACTAACCCCCGTAATAAGACTAAATAACAATTTTTTTTAAAACACTCTCTACTTAAGTACAAATTAAAATCAATAACATTACATAGAGAATTTGCATGTCTTAAACAGCGAGTTAAGGGTTCATTCATTCATTCATATTTTACAAATAGGGCGATAGTTTACTACTTCATTCCAGATTAAAAACAGGGTAGACATATGAATTTTTCCATTGTTTTAAGAAGTAACCATCTCGATGAAAGATGATTTTAAGGGGAATTGCTATAGAAGAAGCACATTTTTTTAAAACATAGGGAACAATACCATTTTAATTTTAATAGTTCATTAATTATATCACTTTTGTTCACATATAAATTACCTAGATTAATTAATTCAGATGAAGATATAAAGGTGGGCCTTATTTGATGACTAGTAGGCTTAAAGACAGAACGGAAAAAGTCAGCAAAGAAATTACATATAGTTAACGGGTCACTAGAGGTTTCCCCCATATATCGTACCGAATTAGGAATTCTTGTAGAACATTTCTTGTTATTAATAAACTTCCAGAAACATTTGCTATTTTTTTCAGCTTAGATTCAATACTCAATAGATACTGATTATAAAGAAATTTGTTGAGAAAATTAAACTCTCGATTACATCGAAGGTAGTTCATATATAAAACATTATCATCTCTGGAATCACGGTAAAGTTTAAAAGCTTTATTTTGCCGATTACTTAAATTTATTAACCGTTTATTGAACCAACAAGGCTTCGATTGAGATTTTTTTTCGAATTAAAGGAGTATTAAATTCTATTGCCTCATTTAAATAGTTCGTTAAAACGGTAAAAGCTTCTTCAATATCAATATTGTTAAAAATTGAAAACCAATCAACCCTATTCAAAAAAACAGAGACTCTTTGGGGATTATGTAAGAACTCGCGCAACGCACAAATTTCTCTTTTAAGTTCACTAAAACACTGCGAAAGCTCCGTAAAACGGTTAAAAAAGTTGGAGAAGTTTATCAGAGAACAAGTGTCACATTGCCAATTAAATTTGCTAATTTTGCTAATATAATTGAATCTTCTGAGGAAATTTTAACACATTCTTTATGGAAATACACACAATCATTTCAGATCGCTTTATTTAGAAAATAATTGAACTTCGAATTTCGGAAAAATAGATAAAATTTATTGGAGAACAAAATGTAGGTGTTGCTTCAACGACCGTTGCTTCACAATTATTATACGCTTCTTTTTTTTTGAAAATTTTACATAGAACAGAAGAATATGAAAAAAAAAAATAAAAAATAAATATTTTTTGCTTACCTTCTTGATTATTTCTTGAGAAAAATTCTTCCATGGGACAACAAAAAATAATGCATAAGACTCTTCCCCAAAGCTCTATATCTTATCCATGATGTTTTAATTCTTCAAATAAATTCAACATTTCGTTTTATTTATTGCTGGCTTAACCACCTGGGTGTTCTACATATATCCTTATAACCTTTAACATTGTGTATCATTGTTCTCGTAAGAAAAGCCTCACACGTACGTAGCGTATGTCGTATATAGCTAGTTATGTATGCACATAGCTTTATAGAGTTATATACCTGGTTCACTGGTTTCAACTTAAATATTATCTTCTCCATGGGGTTGAAATAAATTCCTATCATAAAACTGCCGAAGAAAATCCTCTAATTAAGAAAAAAAAAATATTCCACAAATCCTTGTGTTCCAATTCAACCAGCATTATGTTTTTTTTTTCTATTTATTATTTTTAGTGCAATGGAACAAGGAAGAAAATGTACTCACCTGTACCTAGGTAAACTATACAAGAGTAGTCTGATCCATATAGAGCGAAAGAGTCTTTTAATTTTAATGAAGCAAACCAATTATTATTGCTGAAGGCCATTTTGTTCGATCTGGTTAACGTAAGTAAATTAAATATTCCTACGTATAGTAAGCATTTGGGGAGCGTTGTTTTTTGTATTTGATTTTGGTCTCGAAGCTCTTTACATTTATATATTTTTTAACAGAATTATTTATCTTTTTTTATTATTATTGTTGGGCGTTCATCGCTCTGTGGTTGGATGAAAATTAATAAGCTTTTGATTGCTTAACTACGAATAATCCTTATGCAGGATGTAAACTCCTGTCAAACTGACAACTTTTTTTTTGCATTTTCTTCTCATTTCATACTTCATCGAAAGATTGACGTTGTCACGAAAATGCGAGAGAAAAACATATTCGTTTAAGGAGTTCCACATTCGTGAAGTATGTTAAAAGAAAGAATATCTGCA
The DNA here is from genome assembly GCA_963931855.1 of Philhelius festivus. NCBI lineage: Eukaryota > Metazoa > Arthropoda > Insecta > Diptera > Syrphidae > Philhelius > Philhelius festivus. Next base: position 1,647,970 of record OZ007556.1, on the reverse strand, counting down.
CTTGAAAGTACTTTCTACGGTATAGGGTCAGAGGAAAAATGATGTATATTCGTAGAAGTGTGAGTATTATGCGGTTAATTTGTTCTGGAGTAAAATGCAAATGGCTTTATTTGTATTGTTTAAACATAAAAGGAACAAATTATAAAAATTAAAGCGAGGTTTGAGGAAATGGAAAAGTAATAATTATACACTTTTCTTTCACTATTCCTTGGAGTGGGTTAATAAAGAGTATATAAGATGGTTTGTGGGAAATTTTTGACTAAGCCTAGATTTGACGAAAAAATTAGGTTTTAGTGAATTACTCAAAACATCTCCACTTTTAAAAAAATGTTAGAAAGTAAATACATTTTTTTTTATGAAATTTTAAGCTTTTCTTTTCGCGGACATTGATCATTGTAATATTTTAGACTTTTTCGTGACCACGAAGAGTGTAATTTCTTCGAAACGTCGGGAAGAAGAAATAAATAAATATTTCTAATAAATAACGCGGTAAGTTTCCGAAAAAGTCTAAAATATTACTTTTTTTTTAACTTAAATACCATCATTCGCAAGTTTGAAACCATGATTCTGGCCCCTGACTGACTCTGGACTATATCAGTACTTCTTTATTTTTTACTTGACAAGTTTGAAAAATACAAACTTTTGCACTTCTTTTTCTATGGTAGTCTGGTCCTGGTCCAATAAAGGTTCCTCTGATATCCCATATTGGGTATGTATATTAACATTAAACCCTTAACGTACCTAGAAACGTTAGTCTTTCTTTTACGAACAATATTTTTTGTCTATAATTTAAAGGCAACAGAGTGGGCTGAGAGAAATCTTGGCTTGGAAGTCATTGCTCAGACGATTTCTTTCAAATGAAAAACAAATTGTAAGAATTATATGCAAGTGCCGTAAAGCAGGACTTTAGTATTCCGTTTTATGTGCAAACTGCAGTTGAGACACTTGTGAAAACGTCACTGAAATTCAAGAGCTACTCGATTATAAGGACTTAGTGTAATGTAACACTTCTGCGGAATGATTATTACACACACAACAACGCGGAAAATGAAACATAATTTTAACAATTTGGCGTACCCCTTCTTGCCCCTAAAGCCTAGTACTCACCTAGCGTGAAATGAAAAATAAATACGTTCCAAATTACACGCGGATAATAAAAATGAAAATAGAATAAACTTTTCCACGTGAATTTATGATACTCACCTAAAACACTAAAATACTTCATGAAGTAGCAGTATCAAAAAATTCGTTATCCATTCTTTATTTCTGTTTATAAATTTTCAATTTTTTATATTGAAACAAAATATTTAAATTAACTGATAAATGTCACAGTTTTCCACGCTGCTTTAAACTTTTTCCTGATGGTTGTACATTGAGAAATGAAAATTTGGCGTGGAAAATGTTGTGGAACATAATTGTTTTTCCAATCCACATTTTGGTACTCACATCTCATTGGGAATTTTATGCGAGTGACTGGCTGAACACAATAGAATGCTGCAACTGGAGCTGCAGCTGCAACTGGAAGAGCTGTCAAAAAGTGTCGTACGTACTTTTTTTTATGTGCCCACAATGAGGCTGTACAGCTTTCATGTTTTGTTGTCATTTGTTGGATCAGGTGTTGAATCTTTGGCAAATTGTAAATATTTTAAGTAATTGAAACTATAAAGTGGACACTGAAATTGAAGATTTTCGTCCATTATTTTAATTAAAATTTAACCACGAAATCACAATACAACAAAACAACACTTAAAATCACAGACAGATATATAAAATTTGAAATGTCAAAAATGCTGCACGAAAAAGTTAAAAGTTCGCCAACTCTTGCAGCACCGACTGCAGCACCGACTGCAGTTGCGTTGTGTTGTGTTCGTAACATTGAATTTACGTGCATTGAATATTTTGACAGCTATTCCAGTTGCAGCTCCAGTTGCAGCTCCGTCTCCATTGTGTTCAGCCAGTGAACCAGCCGCCACATTTATATGAAATTTTCATTTTCACTTGAACTGAGTACTAGGCTTAAATTGTGAAACCTTTTTTAAAGTAGAACAAAATCAAATATACTTTTAGTTTTATCTTAACCATTTTTTTTTTTAGAATTGAGTAAGTCATCAAGTGGGCAAATACAAGCCTAAGAGATTTTAGGAAACATTGAACGAACATGAAGAAAATTTAAAAAAAACTTATTAAGAGGAAGAAATTGCAATTTCCATCTTCTTCATTATAAAATTGCAAAAAAAGAACTATCAAAATTGTGATGAGTAATACCAGAATTGTGGACACTTTAACTATCAATTGAATAATTTTTGATAAACTGAGAAAGAATGTCGAAGACAAAACAGAGCCTTGGGGTACACCAGAACATATTTCAGTTTAAGATATCATATAAACGCATAAACTGCTTTTGTTTAAAAGTTCAAAAGGTATAGTTTCTGCTCCAGAGAAGTAGATTTTCATCAATACCAAACGCAAATATTAATTCATTAAAGGGTTTGGTGCTAAACGCTTTTAAAATGTAAAATGTAATAAAAACAGGCAGAATCAATGCAATGCTTCCACTTTTCGCTGAGATATTCTATCACACTACTCCCTTACTCCGAAAGCTATGCTGCAGGTCAATAAGCTTTTGTTTTTCGATACATTTAAATATACTTTTTGGTAACAGTTTTTTTTTTTATTTACAAGCATTTGTATTAATTTTTAAGCAAAAAGTAGATTATGCTTGATTTTATTAGAATCATCGAAGAACTAGTCATTTTTATCCATACAGACTTTATTGCCTTCAGCCTTTTAAAAAGTTATCTGCCAGCTTTGAGTAAATCCCAAAAGCCATTAACGCTGTGACAGTACCTTATACTCATAATTTTTTTACATTCTCCTTTGTCGTTATGACATATTTCGCTAAAATCTCGAATTAGACTTTTTTATAGTTTTTATTGCAACTATACACAAATTACTTCGAAGGTAGTTAACTTCCTTGAAAAACTACAAAAACATTTACAACGACAACATCTAACAATATAAATACTACTTAAAAGTTAAGCTATAACCAGGCTGTATCCAAGTTTTTGTTTTCATATCAAAACCGCAGATCATAAAAAATGGTAAAGTTTTTATTTATAATAAATACCTAATTGCAACGGCCGACAGGAAGGAATTAAAAGGAAAACACAAAAATTTAATCCAGAGTTTTATAGTTTGACATTAAATTAAAAATGTATGCATGCATAGTTAAATACTCAAACGGAACACCCTGTTTATGAAAACCAAATTGCAGCACTTGCCTCATATAAAAGTTTTATAATGAGTAGTTTATATACGAAGGCGAGCGACGTTGCAAATGGAAAAACTCAGTTTATTGCCCACCGAAATCTAGCTCAGATTTTAATTTTCGTTAAGGCGAGCACATTCAACCCAAAATCGATAGCCTTCATAAGCGCAATACAGCAGAACCTCCATGTATGCTTTTTTCGTATTGTTTTAGGCGCACTTAAGTTTGCCAAATAATAAACAGAGAAACAGAACACAGTCGCACATGTGAATGTGACATCGAATTGGATTCGTTTCGAGGCGCAGTATAGACACACAAGGTATCTCTGGGTGTCTGCCCCTAGCCTGGCAGTATCTAACTCTATATACGAGCCGGAGAGGAGTGTTTCGAATGTTACACGGCTCGGCCATTGAATTGCATGTTGTGCACAGCAGTAAAAGGTTAAATGTACATTTGCAGCCACTTGATGCAGCAATCGGTATCGGTAGTCCACCGGTTTACAATTTGCCTCTTGGTGTGGTGTGCTCTTTTTCCATGGGAATCAGAAAAAATCAGAAGCCAACAACTATCCAATATCTAGATGGAAATAGAAGGCATCTGTCCGCTACCAGGTAGTCTTCTACTTGCGTGAAATGATTAAATATGTTACCAATTACCCACTCCTAATCTTTGATGATATTGAATGGCGATTGCTACGGCTAGGCGATGCTAAAGTGAACCAACTTCGGTTTTATGACCCTTCAATATGATGTTATTCCCCTCCCGAGGAGGGAGCACTTTCAGCTATTGAATCTTTTATGAGTTGAAGTTGAAACTTGTTCGCGTTGCCTACCGCACAAAAGCCCATTTGACAGAGGATTTTCTCCGAATTTAATGTTGAAATCAAATGAAATTAAAAACACACGCCTACGCATCAGGTCGCTTTAAACCAGATTCAAGCCTTATGGCACCAGTTTTGTAAAAACCCAGTCAGCTGCAGCTTCAGCTAGCAGCGTGTCGCCCTGGACCACTCTTCGCAAGGTGACACAGCACGGCGGTGGCGGGCGACGGCGTCTATCGTCTTTAGGTCCGTTCAATGTAAACTACACAAACACAACTTTGTTGATGGTTGGATCGGAGCTTTGCGATTTTTTATGATTTTAATGCGATTTAAATTTATTCGTTCGAAAGACGTAAATAATAATGTTGATGTTGTTTTTGCTGTTGCTGGACTTACGAACAAAAATTTGGACCAGATTGGACAAGGAGGAAAGTCGTTAAAATATAAATGCAATCAAAATTGATAGGAGAATCCATAAAAATGAAAATTCAAATTTCGAACACAATTGAAAGTTCGTTTTTGTAATTTCGAATTTTATTTTCTTACTATATTTCAAATGCAACCAACTGTATTCAATACATACCTGCTGGCTGATGCTGCTTTGACTGCCTTTGATTTGACTTTGAATTCGTATTCATGTACTTCCGTCAAAGCTCAAAAGGATTTCCGGGGGCGTCAGTGCGTAACAATGTTATAATTGCCATAAGCTTGACGTTATTTTACATTCAATTGGCCCGCATTTTGACATAATAAGACGGTGAGAATATTCAACAGAAAAAAACATGATGGCGATGAAGAAGGTTAATTGTTTAGAGAATTTTGTAAAATTATAATTAAATCTTAATGTTTGCACTCAATTAGCTTTTATGTATACTGTATAGTGTACGAGGTAACATTTTATTTCAATTTCGTTTAAAAGGTTGGCTGTGTTAGTGAAGTTCCTTTAAGCTTAGCGCTGTTTTGAATACGGATTTTTAATTACTTTACGTTTGACTCATTCGGAATCAATGAAGATGAATAAAAGTTGGATCTCAAAAGGTCGGAAAAAATGCTATGGCTCTTAGGTTGGCTCAAGAGAGGAAAATAAATAATTGAATAGACGGAAAGCCATTTCTTCATTGCTTTAGCGGGCAGAGAACATACGATAATAAAGGATCTCTATCTCTCCGTATTTCTTTTAAAATCCTGCAAGTCGAAAGTCTAAGTTTATTCAGGAGTTTCAATTTTTAAAGCTTAGGAAGTTTTAAAACTAGTTGATAGATGACAAGAAAATGATTTAGTGGCTCCAAATTTAAGTCGAATTACTATGTGAGATGTGAAAACGAATTAAGAATGGTACTGGGTAAAAACGACGATTTTGCAAAACTTCAATCACACCTAAAATCATGCTATAACAACTTAATCAAGTATAAATCATTGATTACCTATTTTAACTTTTTAATATCGTGCTAACTTTATAGGTATGACTCTTTGACGTTTCCAAATCTTAAAATAAGTTCTGTTTTTTATTTTTTTTTTCCTTTAACGAACTGCCATTGGCTTTGGTGTGTTCAGAAGAAATTTATTGAACAAATTGCTTTAGTATGATACTATTTAGAAAATGTTTACAACTGAGAGAAATTTAGTAAACTGTTTTATACGGTCAGACAACTGATAAGTAGTAGCACACTCACACCTAAACACCAGGCTGTTTGAAATTTGCGACTGTGATATTTAATCTCAAATAGGGGAAGGTGGCCTAAAATGGCCCCCCTAAGGAAAATGTGTCATATCTCGCAAAAATGCGACATTTAAACTTAAATGTAATATTCTTTTCAAAGCTAAATCAATAACGCTTACATTTTTTTCCTTTACGAGTTTAAAAAGTTTCAAAAAGTATTTAAAGTATTTAATTTCAAAAACTTTTCAAATTCTAACGATCAAAATTGTCCGGGTAAAATGGCATACTGGTTTTTTTTTTTGATAATCTACACGCGCTCAAGGGATTATAACTACCCTTTAAATGTTTCAACACAGCGCGAGCGTAAAGTTAAGGAAAAGAAAGAAGGATAGGAAAGATGTGTGGCACGATGTTCTGAGACTGAAGGTGGTTGTCTCAGATTTTTTTTTATCTCGAGGGATGGCGGCTGAACTAGTGCGGAGAATGCTGTGTCTTATTTGTATGTCCCTTATAATTCACATTATTTTATTCGTTTTTCATATTTGATGGGCATACTAGTATTACTAAATCACATGTTGTTAGTGTTATGCCTGAACAACATGCAATGAGCAACCCATTGATGACAACTTTATAAGGTTTTAATGGAATTAAGGCGACATAAACGACAGCAGGGATCGAACCTGTGATCATGAAGTTGACAGGCGAGCATACATCCATCGCGCCACGGCCACCCCCATGCCATTTTACCTTTGCAAGTAAACCAACTAGGCAAGTAAACCAAAAACCATTTTTAATTTAATTTAAACTTTATTTTAAACAAATCATAGTTAAAAGTAAAATAAACATAAGCAATACTCAAAAAAAAAATAAAAACAACAATTCATTTAAAACAACTTCACTTAAAACGAAATAAGGAAAAATAGAAATTATATAATAATACTCAATTATTGCAATTTTTACTCGCGACTTATAGGTACTATAAGGCAAGTTATGCATTCGTAAACAAAATCGAACTCGAGATTTTGATCAAAGTTGACATTATGATGATAGCGAAGACCAAAAAAGTGGGTCTCGCAATTCTGTCTGTCTGTCTGTCTATCTGTCTGTCGGTTCGACTACAGCCTAAAGGGCTCGGCCGATTTTCTTCAAACTTGGTAGATATGGGTTTTAATTTTTTCCCCCCGGACGTTTTTTTCTGTTTTTTTTTAAGACCAAAACTAACGGTATCTGCCATACGATTTTTTTTCGAAATTTTATAAATATTTTGTTTTTTTCTCAAAAACTGTCCCACAGAATTTAAAAAAAAAATTAAAAAATTTCATTTGGTTAAAACTAGCTAATGGTTGAAAAAACTTTTACAAAAAATTGTTATTTTTGGTAGCCCCCCTGGGTCCATTTTTTTTGTTTTTGATTTTTTCGAAAACGGTACAGCCGATTTAAATCATTTTTGTTATGCCAAAGCTCCTCCAAAGTTTAAATATTATTACATATTTAAATTTTCAATTTTTAATTTTTTGGATTTAAAAAAAAAAATTCAAAATTTTTTTTTGGAAACTCAATATTTTGAAAACCCCATGCTCGATCTTTTTCAAACTTGACAAATAAAAGTTTCTTAACATAATCTACAAGATTTGAGAAAAAAAATTTTGTTTTATCTAAAACTAACGGTACCTTCCATACAAATTTTAAAAAATGGTTTTCGAAAATCGTATCTTTCTCGAAAACTTTTCCGAGAATTTTGCTAAAATTTTTTTTCTTTTGATTAATCTTTACGATCTATAATTTAATAAAAAAAATTAAATCTAGATATTACTGACTGTACCTACCATAGAACGATTTTTTCGAATTTAGAATTTCTCATTATCGACATAACGGATTTTAATGAAATTTTTTATGAAGAAGCTCCTAAAAAGTTTAAAAAACAATACATTTAAAAACTTAAGAAAAAATATTTTTTTCAATTTTTAGAATAAAAAAAGTAATTTTTTTTTTTTTTTGAAAAATTCGAGATCTCAAGAACGGCTTAGTATTTTTGTTGGAAATTAGACTTTTATTCGTACAATAATAAAAACTTAAGGTTGGCGTACCAAAATTTTTTCTTAAAAATGTTTTAAAAATTTTGTATATAAAAGCTTATTTTTTTAAGGAACCTCTACAACGACTTATAATTTTTGTTCCTGCATAAATTCATGTTTGCATAGCATTCTGGTTTTATCTCTTACTACTAAAAGAATTTAAAAATTTCATTTTATCCTTATGAACAGTTTTCTTTAATAACATTCGTTTTTAAAATTCCTAGTCTATTACATAGGAGCAAGTTTGTGCGACCCAGTCGTGCATTTTATTTTTTTTTGGACGGCATTTAGAGCTTTTGTTAATGCATTATCAGTCTAGGACTGCCTCTCTGTACATCGTTTATATCTTCCAACCATTTTCACTATAAAGAAAATGAAAATGTAAGGGTAAGTATCAAATGGCACACTATGCCATTTTGGGCGAGTGCTTAGTAGGCCATTTTGCCCATTTAGGGTTCTTTTATTTAGGTTTTAATTCCGAACACACTGAAATAGTTATAGGCCACCTAATTTCAGTAAAATATTAAGAAATACTTAATACTTACATGCATTTACTGTTTTCTCCAAAATTGAATGTTTTTTATAATTTTTGTTGTCAACAAACTTTTTACAACATTTTATTGGTTCTACTTTTGTAGATGGCTAGAGACAGTTTGACCTGTAAAATTTCAAACAATAGGTTGAAGCTGCTAATATTTCGTTTATGTCAGTAATGCAAGATAAACTAAAGAATTGTTACCAAAATCTTCTAATTCTGTTCGATTCTACAATTTCTAGCAAGGGGGCCATTTAACTTGGTAGGCCATTTTAGGCCATCTTCCCCTACAAGGCAGTTGAAAATATATTGAAGTACATATTTAAGGATGTACGGTCATATATTTTACTTAGGTTTTAATTGGGTGTAAAAATGACGATTTTACACCCTTTCATGCCTTTCAACATTGATTTTTTTTTTTCAGAAAGCATGTATTAACCCAAACATTTCAATAAATAAGTTTTCAAAGAGTTGCTATAAGGACAAGAAAAGTGTCAAACAGCGTAACCGGTGATATAGTAGCCATATCAGCTCAGAAAATATCTCAAATTAATGAAAAATCATAGCACGTTACGTAGGTGGACTAATAAATCTCTGAAAAATTAAATGAGGAACACTCTTTTCAGCATAAAAACATTTTACTTGTCAACATAGCTTCTTTTTAGCTCGAAACACTTCATTCAACACGTCTCCTCAAAATGTTACGATTTCTCCAGTCCCTTAAATAAGCGTTTGTTTCAATGATGACCTCTTCATTCGCCAAAAATCTCCTACCTACGAGCCATTTCTTTATGTTTGAAAGAATGAAATAGTCGCAGGGGGGTACATTTTTGGAATACCAGTATGCTGGATGAGCGAGAAGTTCGTAACCTAACTCATGCAATTTCACTAATAGTATTGTACACTTGTGCGCCAGTGCGTTGTCCTGATGGAAAGCACTTTTTTCTTCGCCAAATGCGACCGTTTTTGATTCAAATTGGCTTGGAATCGATTCAGCAGCTCTGTTCAATATGCGCTGGTGATTGTCTTAATTCGACTATTTCATTGGTTCTTATAGTGTGTTGGGGTAACCCTGTTTCATCAACACGAAACGTCACAAAGGCTCGGTATGATAAATTTGATGCCTCTACAATACCGCTCACCTTCACTCACCTATTGTACCCTGGATTATTTTTTTTTAATATTTCTGTTGCGGAGACTACCAGAAGCCGTCATTTCTGCCGAGACGACAGCACCGAAATTGGGTGAACCAGAGGTGAATAATTCAAAGCGATGGTGAAAAGTCCCCACTATATTTGTCAGGGTTTTATTTGGTTTTTTCTCTTAAAAATAGTGTTTAAATACGAGTAGCACACAAAATTCACATTTTTCCATTTAAACGAAAATTCTCGTAAGGGTCTATATAAAATAGCTGCCAAACGAAACTATTTAAAAGATCTGAATGCAAAATTTGGTCGCGTTCTTTTGAAAAATGCTTCTTAACAAACAAAATGATGGATTTGTTTCAGCGATTTTCAAGTAACATCTGCTAAAAAAAATTGCGATAACACAGAGCACTTAATTTTACTGCCAGTGTTCATGCGTAGGCAATTATAGCAATTGCTTATAATGCTCGTAAAAAAATAAAACTCGAAATTTTAATCAAACTTTGACATAATGTTTTTCTTTTAGATTTGTTTATGACCAATAAATATGATACCTAGGAAATTTTTTTCAAGTGAAGAAAATTCTTTTTTTTAATTGATGCTCCACAAGTTTTTCTAAAAAAATTAAGGGCCATTTGCTGAAACGAAACTTAAACATTTATGTTCAACTTAAGCGCTTATGTTCTACTTTTTCCTCTACGTAAACTGTCACATAAGAGTTTATGTGGAACATAAGTATTTATGTTCTGTATCAGCAAATGGGCCTAAGTCACTGAAAAACTTTAAGAAAATGCTAACTTTATGGAAAAATATTTCTTTTATATACCTAATGAACCATAGAAGCATTTTATCGTTCTCCCCAATAACTGATTTTGATTAATTTCTTGTTCGGAAGTTTCTAGAAAGATAAACAGTACTTTTCACAAATTTCTTTTTAAATAATATATATATTTGGATTAAAAAAAATTAAATGTATGAACACTTTCTTAAAGATTTATAAAAAATTGCCCCTTTATCAAAAAGTAATAGTAGTTGGTTCAAATGTTATAAAAAAAAACTTTTAAAATTTATTTTTCTCTAAAACGGCTTCTACGATTTCAAAAGAAAAATTTGTAACTGTGTGTAAATTAGTCTGATGACCACATGAAACGAAACTATTTTAATGTAAGCGCTCATTAACATGCATATGAGTATTTTGTTTTATTTTTGCCATTTTGAATATTGTTTAAACCAATTTAAATTGAATTTACTATGCACAAGATCTTAAAATGTTTAAATAACAACAATTTTCAGGAAAAAAAAATCAAAAACATACTAATGATCTTTTTTGAAGTTTGATATTTTTTACACTGTTAGAATTAAATGAGAGAGCAACGGCTCGTAGATAGCCTTTTCCTATAATGGCTTGGGACTCTCAATAATTCCTGTTTGCGAAATGGAGGAGAACTACAATTTTCAACCGAGTTGGACCGCCTAAGATGAGAAGCACTTTTCATAACAAAAATATACTCTTGGAGGAATTGTAAATTCATCTTAAGAGGCAGTACACCTCTGAAAACCATTTTTGTAGTGCCTGGAAATTAAACCCAGATCTTCTGGAAGCCATGTTGAAAGTAAGACAAACCTTCAATAATCATGTAACACTTAACAAACAAAAAACACTATATTTCATTTTTTTTTTAGAAAATATAATATTTTGTTTTAGATATTTTCATTCTTTAACTATTTTTCATGCCCTATTTGAATTATAAAGCTCAATTTATTTTCTAGACTGTACCTGCGATATATAAAGCTTTAAGGAATGAAGAATTCAACAAGCCCTACAAACCCAAGATTATGACAACACACAGCTGTAAACTTAAATTTTTCGACTTCTTTTACTTGCCATATTATGGAGCGAGTAAAATTTTTAAATCTTTTTTGAGGCTGAGCAAAATTGTAGTCGATTTTCTCAGAAAGTATTGAAAACATGTCTACGAGAAGTAAACTAAAGACATTTCTGCAATCATTAGTTGTTAAAAACCATCAGTACAGATCTCTTATCAACACAAGTCTTTTCCGGGTATAAGTTGCTAAATCTTCTAAACCTTAACACTAGTTGTTAGTAATTTTTAAGCACTGGTCGCAATACTATAGAGCCATAATGAAAGGATTAATCGTCCGAACACCAGTGCATGATTATACAAAATACTGCTCGACTAAACGCCCCACTTTATACCAAATAACTAAATCTCATTCCCCCAATTAAAATTTGAAAATTCACTGATGATTACACATATTTCATTCCTATGACGTATTGAATATTTTGGGACCACCTTATTTAGGTACAAATAATGAAACAATCTGATTCCTATCCCACCCAAAACCGCGCTGTGTCGTCATCGGCTAATGTTAATTATCACTTAACAATTTCGAGTTAACTCAAAAGGATCCATTTTAAAAAGCTTCCCGCATTCAAATAGGAATGAGCTCACTTTTATGGACAGTCTAAACGAAAATACTCCATTTAGAATATCATCTTTTTATTGACATGACGTTTTTGATGTGTTTTTTGGGCTGTTGTTGTTGGAACATCGCATGTGCTGTGCGTGCTGCCTTCTATTTTCCAGAGTTGAGTATTTTCTAATTTTACAACACTTTTATAGACATCTTTTTTCTTGAATGTGCATTCGACATCATGCTTCATGGTTAACCTTATAAAATTTCAATGAATGAAGAAAATATATATAAAATACGAGTATTTTGAATGTTAAATGTGTTTTTTTTTTTTTAATTGAACTCCAATAAAGATAAAATATGCATTTCAACCTTTTAATCAATTCTTAAGTGGACAATAAAGAGTAGACGTGGAGTGGATTTATGTATTCATTTTGCGGGGGCGCTATGTCAACGAAATAACCATTTATCATGAGTCTGAATTATATTCAAATTGAATTTTTATTAAACCTTAAAGCTTTGGATACGAACATTTCAAAACAATTTTTTTATATTATGCAAGAAAAAAACAAAAATAAAATGTGCTATAGTTAAGTGGTGCGAAAAAACACCATAGACGGAATATCATTGATTCGAATATTTCATATTCAAGGTTTTATGATTTATGAAAATTATTATTCAAACTTCGAAACGCCGGATTAAATATACTTTTGTTAGTTTTATGCTGAGTTACGCATATTTCACTAAAGCTTAATCGTTGTTTTTTTTTTTCATTCTAGTTTTTGTTTATATTTATATTTTTTTTTATTTTGACTGGCTAAATCCGCTTTGGCTTAAGCCATATTAAAGTTTTGAACATTAAAAAAATATAAAATATGTACTCGTACGTACCTACGGCTTCATTCTAGGAATATTTGTTTTTATTCTAAATATTTTCTGACATGAAAAGAGCAGAAGAGAATTTTTAATGAAATTGGAAGGCACACACATGTGTGCACTATGTGGGGTTGTTAAATCCCCAAACTAATATAAAATTTAAAATCCATATTTGTTTTTGGTGTCGTGACTAAAATGGGTTTTATGTTGGTGAAAAGATGAAATTCAATTGCTACCGTCACAATATACACTAAATAATTCAAAAGGATAAAGTGTATCAGTATAAGAATAGGTTGTGTCGTTTTTATTTTTTAAGGACTGTTGAACTTGTATAGTACTATAAGAGTTTTGAGTGGAATTTCGTTTGTATCCGAAGTTGAAATAATATAGCTTTCAACGTTGTTTTGTACGTAGCTTCCACACGAATTGAAAGATCTTGCCGAAGCGAAAGAGAGGAAGCTCGCAGTTTCTTATAGTTCAATCATACTCATCAAACTTTTAAAAATTAAAAGGCCAAAACGTGTTTCAAAAAAATCTAATAAAACCAACCAGAAACTTTAACATTTATCAAGTTTTATTTTATTATTTAAGTAACAAAAACTCAACAAAAAAATTTTATATATAAAATTCTCGTGTCACAATTTTAGTTACCATACTCCTTCAAAACGGCTTGACCGATTCTTATGAAATTTTATATGCATATTCGGTAGGTCTGAGAATCAGCTACTGCCTATTCTTCATACCCCTAAGTGATAAGCGGTTGTCCAATCCTAACATTTACAGTCCATCTAAGGCAGACTGAGTGCTTTTATCTTCGACTGTTGTTGGTTAATGTTACTGGCCCATTGTCATTTCTAGATTATACGTAAAGTGAATGGGCAACAGTGTCCAACGTATAAATATACATGCCTTACTCGGCTTGCTGGAAGACGACAACCAGTGGGAATGTATGCTTGCTGAAGCAGCATTGAACTGTACAGCAATACAAATTCGTCTACTATTCGCTATAGTGTTGACTACATTTTTCCCAGCCCGAGCAGAGATATTGTAGGATAATCACAAAGATTCATTGACTGATGATATATTGCATCAACATCGTACACGGTTCAACGGTCTAACGATAACATTCATAGACGCTATGTACAATGAAGCATTGATTGCTATTGAGGATCTTTGCATTATCATTGCCAACTTACCACGCACTCATTTCGGTATGAATTCGACAATGTCCCACTAATGAATGAGGAACAAAGAACCATTTACAACCACATTATGCTCGCAGTTTCAGTAGGACAAAGTGGGTTCTACTTTTTGGATGCACCAGGTGGAACTGGCAAAACATTCCTTATTTCGCTAATTCTTGCCGAAATGCGATCAAATAATATCATCGCATTGGCTGTTGCAGCATCGGACATTGCGGCAACTTTATTGGATGGAGGCAGACAGTACTTAAGCTGCCACTAAATATTGAAAATAACCCTGAGGCTGTGTGCAACATAAAAAGAAATCGTCCATGGCCACAGTGCTGAAACAGTGTAAAATTATCATCTGGGAAAAGCTATGGCACACAAACATTCACTTGAGGCGTTGAACAGGATATTGAAAGATATTAAAAACAAAGACAAACTATTTGGCGGCACTCTGTTAGTCCTTTCAGGTGATTTCAGACAAACACTTCCCGTCATTCCATGTTCAAAGTTTGCTAAAAATCATCGAAATTGTGGCGTAATGTTGAAAAAGTACAACTGAAAGTAAATATGCGCGTTCAAATGATTCAATATCCATCCGCTGAAACATTCTCAAAACAACTCTTAGATATCGGCGATGGAAAAGTTATTATAGATGAAACTGGATGCGTAAAATTACCGACCGATTTCTGCACAATCATTGATCCGCAAGATGCTCTTATTGAACAAATATTTCCCGATGTACACACACAGTACATATATAAATCATGAGTAGCTTACAGAAAGAGCAATTTTAGCGGCAAAAATGTGGACGTTGCCGATTTAAATCTGAAGATACAACAGTTGTTGCCAGGGAACTTGGTATCATACAAATCTATTGATACAGTTTGCGAAGCCAGAGAAACTGTAAATTTTCCAACAGAGTTTTTGAACTCACTGGATTTACCAAGCATGCCATCGCATAATTTACAATTGAGGGTTGGATCTTCGATTATTTTGCTTTGTAATTTGAACCCGCCACGGATGTGCAACGGTACGCGATTAGTCATTCAAAAATTAATGACAAAACGTTATCGAAGCCAACAGTTTAAATGGCAAGTTCTGAGTTGAAAATATATTAGTGCCACGAATCCCTATTATTCCTGAGCCAATTCAATTTAAACATATCCAGTTTCCGATAAGATTGGCATTTGCAATGACTATCAATAAGTCCCAAGGCCAAACGATGTCTGTTTGTGGCTTAGATTTGAGCATATCATGTTTTTCACACGGACAATTATACGTGGCATGCTCTCGAGTGGATAATCATCACCTATCACAGTTGTGTCGAATCGGCCTTGAAATCATTCTCAAGTTTGTTTATATCCTGGTGGAACCTCTCACCTTGCTCAGCACTGACTGCACCAAGATTAGATGAAAAGAAAGAAAAATGAGAATGAAGAAAGTGAATTTTTGATGACATTCTGCAACCAAGGTTTTCGTATGCTTTTAATATGTTTACTAGCTGTTCCGCATTTTCGGTTTTGTGGTTCCCTAAAAACCCTTTTATAACAGCTTTCAGTGATAACCAGGCATCAAGTTCGTTATAAGTAAGCTTTTTATCAAAACTTGGATCTTTAATCAATGTGCGTATTTGTGGTACAACAAATATTCCTCTTTAAGTTTGGCATCACTTAATTTTAAAAAAACTGTTTTTAAATACGAGTACAAGAAGCCATATCCCTCTTTACACTGAAAATAAATTCCTAGGTAATATTGACAAAAACGTTTTGTTGACCTTTAACAAAACAATTTTATCGTTTTGATAAAATTTTTGTCAATACGAAAGAATGATTTTGTTGATTTCACAAAATTTTTGTAATCCAGCATGATTTTTTGTCAGTTTACTCGTAACAAAATATGCACTACAAATAATATTGTCAGTTTAACAAACCAAGTTTTGTTAATATAACCAAATAAAACAGAGATTTTTGTCACATCGACAAACTTTTTTGTGATGTTAACAAAATGTTTGTTGTATCTACGAAAAATCTGTTTTGTAAATGTTTGTCAATATCACAAAGTTTTTGTTAATTTTTTTTTGTCAATTTAACAAAAAATGAAAACTTTTTTGTTAAAATGACAAATATTTGTTTTGGGGTTGAATTATTTTGTAATATTGATAAAATAATATTATCAGATAGATAAAACTATATTGTAAGGAAACCAAAAAATTTCTTTTGTGTATGATATAGTTCACACTTGGTTTTTGTTAAAAAATCGATGTAAGATTAACTGAACTTAACAAAAATTGCGTATTGTCCATACGCCCTCACAGGTGGTTGCATGTGAGATCGTAGGAACGAAACGCCAATTTTTGTGGACTTAAATCCCAAAAAAAAAACTATTTTGACAAAATTAATTTTGTTTTTTGTGGATTCAACAAAATAAATTTGTAAAATTGACAAAATATTTTGTTGAATTGACAAAATATTTTGTTAATTTAACAAAATATAACAAGACATTTTTGTTAAATTAACAAAATATTTTGTTAATGTAACAAAACAATTTTGTCAATTTAACAAAACAATTTTGTTCATTTAAGAAAACAATTTTGTCAATTTAACAAAACAATTTTGTTAATTCAACAAAAAAATTTTGTTAATCCGATAATAATAAAAAAAAACAATAACACTAACAAAATAATTGTTAATACAACAAAAGAATTGTTAATATGACAAATTAATTTTGTAAATTCTACGAAATTTTGTCATATTGACAAAATATTTTTGTTATTTCAACAAATTTATCTGTTAGCACAACAAAATAATTTTGTAGATACAACAAAATATTTTTTGTTACCTCAACAAAATTCTATAATTTTTGTCAATTTGATAAAACTTTTTGTTGGACTTATATTGACAAAATTTTTGTCAAATCAACCTAGATTTTTATCATATATACCTTGATTTTATTTTCAGTGTATCCATAGCCTTGAAATAATTCTTCATCAAACCAAGTTTAATGTGGAGTTGTGGTAAAATTACATTTTTAGGATCAATTAATGGTATATTTTTCACACCAGATTTTCGGAAAATAAACTCTGACCTTTCTGGCCATACTTGTATAGCATAGTGCTTTTCTGTGGCTCTGCTGTCCCACATACAAAGAAAACAACAGTATTTGGTAAATCCACCCTGTAGTCCGAGCAAAATAGCTATAACTTCAAGATCAGCGCATACTTTCCAGCTGTAATCTTTGTATTTTATTGAATTCAATATTGATTTCATATTTTCATTATGTTTCTTTTAAAACAGTGGAATATGCTATTGGTACTGACGCATACTTGTTACCATTGTGCAGCAATACCTCCTTCAGAGTTGTTTTTGAGTCATCAATAAATTAACGCCAGTCTTGTGTTTCGTAGAAATTATTTTTCATGTATAAAATTCCTTTGAAATTTTATTTTATTTTATAAAAACAAGTGATTATAAGTATGGGTGCTTTCAAGAAGGCATAATAATGAATTGTAAAAGAGCTCCTGTTTAAAATTTCATCAAAATCGGTGAAGTCGGTTACGAGAAAAAAAACACATTTTAGGTACAATATGCTTTTATCAATCATCCAATTAAAAACAGTTACAACAGTGCATAGAATTTATAATATAATTTCATAAAATAAATTATCACAGTAACAAAAACAACATCAACAAAAGAATATAGCCTTGTGGAGTCCATTTTGGAGTTTAATATTTATACTCATAGCTCGTCATTGTCTTGAATTTGAATATATGACACTTAAATATCTAAGTTTAATCAAAAAACCAACCTAACAACTAGTTTGGACCATGTAATTGAGGCTTTGTTCAATAAACGAGATTTATACTCGTATCTAGCCAGTTTTAACGCCTCCATGAGTTTAAACGTTATTAACTTGTGGAAGGCTTATCCGAACATAGAACGAGTTAATAAAACCATTTTCTTTGCACATTCTTTAGCAATAATTCCGAATTCATTAAAGCCTTTTCAAAGAAAAAGAAAATTCTGGCGCCGACACGACACGTTTGAGTCTTGACGTCAATTTCAACAATCAAACACAATTCCGACAGTGTAATCTGGGTATAACATGGTGTCATGTAATCAGCGACAGAATCACTTATTTCTTTGAAGTGTACACAAAATTTACACTCAACACACATAAATTCAACTCCACCTGCATTTTCAACTTGCTCTTCGGTCATCGATTTGAGAAGCTTAATTACCAAAGTTCACTGGGGTTTGGTCTGAAGTAGCCATATTTCGTTCATAATTAATGTCTAACTTATCGAACGCACCCATTTTTTAGTGTTCACTTGTTTCTATAAACTTAAAAACAAATCGTAACCCCCAGCAATTTTAAAATATCAGAGCATTACATAAATACAATAGATAGGCAGATAGATAGACAGCTAAACTTAACATCTCTGTAGATACACTCTGGTTCTTATATCAAGTAGAAAAAAAAAATCTTAATATAGGTAGTCCAGAAATACTTGTTTAGGTCAGATCAATTTGAGGAAATTTATAGATCGTTGGATGCAGTCGGATACAGTTTTTTTTATATGGCTCATATACTTAAACTCGGATAAGGAACTGGTTTTTGGAGAATGCATTTTCCTAGGGTGAATGGTTCGAAAAAAAAATATTAAACAGCTTATAATAACATACCTACCAGATGAGGGAAGGAGCAACGAATTGGCTTAGCGGATGCTTATAGGTTCAGTTTTTTATAACTCTAATGGGGTTTTTGTTTTAATTTATTTAATTATAACATTTTAATTACCTCATTTAACTATCGTCAACAGGAATCTTGATTGAAGTTGATTTTGAAAACAAAAAAAAAGAAATAACAGAGGCGTGAAAAGATTACAGGGATACGGGGAAGTTATTGGGGCAGTGTTGATACTTTGAACTGTTTAAGATAATAAAACCGAAAAAAAAGAATCTTTTGTTTTGTCAAATTGTTACATCATGTTCTATAATGTGTTTAACAGAGAAAAGGCAGTTTAAACTTTGAAAGAAATGTTTTTTTTTCGGTGTAAACGCGGTTTTAAAGAGCCTTCAAAAACCATTTGAATATAATTTTACAATCAGTTTATGAAGGTAGTACGTGCAGTTGATTGGTTTATAATTTTGTGTAGTAAATATGTAGAAATGAAGATCACTTAACGACATTGAATTGTATTGAATTTAAATGAACGATGCATAAAACAACCTTTAACGATTTGAAATAGATTTTCCATATTCTGTTTTTTAAGGGAAAACAGAGGAATAGCTGTTTTATCATTGAATCCGACATATGTGTTTTGACACAAATCTATACAAATTTTTCGAAAACAAGCCCTAAGTTCTGTTCCCGAAATTAATGAGGAAAACTTCTTTTAAATTGTTTGATTCGAGGAAATCAAAGAAGTGGGATGGAGGAACAACGACTTGTATGGTTAAAAATAGGAATTTTTCGTGTGTAGAGATATAATTACATTTAGTCTGGCCCATCTTCATCTTCATTAAAAATTCGAGCATTCAGAAGTAGCATTCCTAATCTTGTTCCTACGAGTTTCCAAAATAAGCAGAACTTTTCAACTCATATACATATATGTATATGTATACCTAACCACATTTTCTTTTTAAGACTATGAAATGTCAAAACCTCATAAGGGATTTGCCCTTAAAATTTGGCACAGTGCAAGCGTTAAGGCGTAAAAAGAATGTACCGATCCTTGGATTTGAATGTCCGAATATCGCAAAGGATGAATAATACTGAGCCAAGTAAAGCATGCTACGTTGGCGTAGTTCGGCTAAAGAAAGAATCACTGAACTTAATAGCACGTTAGAAGTAGGGTAAATAAATCGGCATTGACTGAACTAGGAGAATTAGATACATAGATAGATAAAGTTTTTATTTTTTCAATCATTTAAAAGTACAAAAAAGATTTACAAAGCATGACTTGATAAACCTACTACTTTAATAATCTCACCATCCATATCTATCCAATATATCTGTTTCTAGACCTAAAAACCATTACAGAACTGTTTTAGCTTGGTAATCCGAAGCTGTAAGGTAAGCGGGCTGTCTGACAAAACCACTAAATCATCTGCGTAAAGCAAAACCTTGACAGAAACATCTCCAAAGTGGATTCCTCCAGGTATGTGGTTTTCTACGTAGTTAATAAATAAAGCAAAAATGAGAGGACTTAAAACACATCCTTGAGGGACACCTGTGTTACATCTAAATTCCCTTGATTTTTTGGAGCCGTTTTATACATATGCAGTCATGTTTTCTAGGATTTTTCCGTAGACTCGTACAAATTTCGTTGACAAACCAATTATTGAGAGTTTATAAAGCAGAGAACTTCTATTGATCGCTGACTAGGAGAATTACGTTTGAATTTTTTAAGGGAAGGAATGCAACTGGATATTTCGCTAGAACACTGTTTATAAAAATAACGACAAAATAATAAAGCCATTAAACATTGCAGTGGTGCTCGAAGTGGATTTGTGGACCACCTGCCTAAATATGAGTGTCGCTCATGGACAACGACATAGAGACTGGGTTCCGCTACAACGACACGAGAGAGCATTGATATTTTAACCGGTTTTTGATTCCCACATTAGGAGAACAAGGACATGTATCTAAAAATGAATATGAAAAGCTGAAAGTACTTCCATCACTAAAACAAAATAATGGACTAGCTAGTAGTTTTAGACAAGAAATCATTGAATACAGTTAATTTAACATCATGTAAATACCTTGAAAACAATGACTATATAGCTAGCTATACACTTTTAAAGAAAACACCGTTTTTAAATTATCAAAATCTTAAATTTTGTCTTGCCTTCGTTATTGATAGATACAAATTGGGAAAAAACCGAAATGTGTATACTAATTAAGGCGTGCAAGCCTCCAATTAATTCCAAGAAATGACAATTCTTTTAAAAATATAACTATACAAGACCATATCAAAAGATAGAGAGGCTCTCAGCTTAAGCTGCCCCACTTTATCAATTAAATTCCCAGTTGTGGTGAAAAGTAAGAAAACTTCTTTCCTGTTCATTCTCACTGAGTCAATAAGACTATTTTATGATAAGCTTTTGCTTTAGGGAACCGTTATTTTTAATACAATCTCCTTAAGAAATCATTTTAAAAACTAAAGGTCATGAATCCCAATTTAACAGTAATTTGCTAAGATTTAAAAGCAAACAAAAAATAAACTGCATGATTTAAGTTTGAAAGAGAGATGTCCCAGTAAAACCTCATCTTTTTATCAAAGTAATAAAATTAATTAAAATTTCAATTAAACCACATAAACCAGAAGAAAAACAAGATGCAAAAACTCAAAAATTTACTGGTGTGAACGGCGAAAATAATAATGCTTCCTTGGCTGAGAAATAAATCCAACATATGTATACCCGGAATTTCACTTTAATTGCTTAACTTATAGTAACTAACTTAACTCACAAGAACAAAAAAACACTAACAAAATGCCCACATATTTTTGATGCTGTCAAGTCTGATGATAGATCAAAACCAAGAAACAGACAACAACAACAAGAAATTAAAAAAACAAAAACACCGACAAACAACCAACTCACGTGTAATTAATTGTTCGTTAAACTTTTTCATTTTAATTTTAGTTTTGCCTGTGTTTTTCGTATTGCCTATACACCTGTGGGAATCGCTAGGAATAATCAGCAATACATGCATTCGTGAACGGTTATAAAATGATTGTAAAATTAGTTAAGCTCGTATGTAGACATATAAACGAGCCCATACAAGGGGTTCATGGTGGGCTCACAACCTCCTAAAAGCATTCCTTGTCCATCCAAAATACTCGTATCATTGCCTAATTTCAGAGTAGTTTAGTTTTAAAATCAGTAAATTTGATTTCCCACAAAATCGGTTTATGGAATTTCAAAGTCAAACCAAATGATCTTGAAATAGAACATTGGTTTTTAATCTTATTAGAATAACGACACCTTTTAGCACATACAAAACCTAGGGACACTCTTTAAAGATCACAAGCAAGGTGCAAATTTAAAACTTGCACAGGGTAATGATGTTACGAATTAAAAATGGGTTGTTTAGAAATAAAAATGGAGTTTCATTCGCAGAGGATAAACGTTTTTTGTACTGAAAAGATGGAACGAGTACCCAGATCATGCGATAGAAGTTCTCAAGTGCCCATCTGTTCTCATTTATATGAATATTAGATTGAACTTAAATTAAAATTAAATTATTAAATTCAAATAAAATCGCAAGGATATTTTTTTAGAGGCCGATTACTTTAAAATTGGCAACACTATTTTCTGTAACAAAGGTTTTAAAAGTTCTTGGATATTTTGAGGTAAGTTTGTTTTGGCAATTCAGCATGAACAGACTCACTCAGGATTAACGTTTGTAAATTGTTGAATTGAAACACATCTAGCGTTACCTCCTAAATTCATCAGAGGCATTGATTGGAGATGGATCGTTTTCCCAATACGTTTACTCCATACGATAATATGTATCCCGTAAGACGTTCAACGGGCAAAATAAACGATAGCTGATGTATTCATGATGATCGAAATGTGTCAATTCGTCATCGTACTCAACAATTAATCAACAATTACCATGAGATTCTCAAAGGAAGGAACTGGGAGGCAAAATCATTGGTCTCAGAGAAAGGGACTTAATCAGTAGGTCCACAGTAACAAACCTTCTTGACATCCGAAGAGATGGTATGATCAAAAAACAATTTCGAGAAAAACATTTTTACAGAGCTAAGCAACAAGAAAAAAATTGAGTAGTAAGAAACAAACTACATCCTCGAAACAAATACAAAATACTACCAAGTGGTACACTGATGGATCGAAAACAAGCTAAGGGACTTGTGCAGGAATCCACCAGCATCTTCCAAGCATAGGTAAATGCCATAGGGAAATGCGTGGATCAAAATCCCGAAAAGAACTATCGTAGCAAGAACCTTGCCATCATGTCAGATAGTCAAGCTGCACTCAAGGCACTAAGGACTAAGCTCATATGTATACCATCGGCTCTAAGTTGGTGTGGGAGTACATAAGCAGGCTGGGTACCTTAATGTGGGTGTTCATGGAAACGAAAAGGCAGACTCCTTAGCAAAAATAGGCGCATCAACTCCTTTAACAGGGTCTGAGCCCTATTGCGAAATAGGAGAAAATGTGATAAAAACAAAACTAAACAAGAAGAGGAGTCAGACAGATCCAGGAATTGAAAAGAACTCCCAAAGTTGTAGCAGGCGAAAATACTTCTGGGCAATTACAACAGGCAACTTTTCGAAAACTGCGTTAACTTAAGTACAAACAGCCTAAGAATAATAACAGTTATCACAACTGGACACTGCAAACTTAGAAGACATCTAAGTTTACTTGGTATAGCAAGCAGTGCCACATGTAGATTCTTCAACATGCATGAAGAAACACTTACTGGGAAGATGTTGTCCACTCATGCACCAAAGGAAACACTATCTGGGACAATATCAGGTGGAAGAGAGCGACCTATCCTCTCTGTAGGTGCCCCAAATACTAAGATTCCTAAGGCTAGGCGCGCACATTCAATTTTTAGTTTCGCAACTGCTTGGTTCGAGCAACTAAAAAGTTTGTGTTTTGACACAAACTAAACGATTGCCTAAAATGAGTTCGCTATTTTGTGTAACATATAATTATATGCACCTGCGCGGACATTCAACCAAATAGTTCATCTGTTTTCTGTAAACAACCAAACAGTTGTGCAACTAAAAATTGAATGTGCGCGCCTGTGGAGGCACAATAGATTTCCAGATCGCAGTGCAATACCCTCAATACATAATTAATTCATTCAAACTTTAATGACAAAAAATTATGTTTCAATTTCATTGATATCAAAAAAATGTCTGTTTTATTTCAAATTAAATTTATCCGCTTCTACAAAAATCACCCTCTATTTTCTTTTTCTTAAGCACAAGACAATAAATTCTCCATCGAAGCAAATACTTTATAAACTTATTGTTGAACACTTTAATATAGTTTTCAGAGTATTTCAAAGTTTTTTATGAATAATTCAGCGAAAATTCTATGCCCCTGCGAAGTATTTTCCTTGCTGCGGCCTTGCTTTAGTTTATTAACGGGGGAAACACATATACAAGCTCTAAAGTTCGGAAGAGGAAAAGGAGAAACTGCCAAATAATTTAATGAAAACAAAGCCGAAATTACTTTTACCCATCTACTCGTAATACGGATAGAAGTTTCGTCTAACAGTAGGTAACCTACTCAATAAAAAAAGGCCCGCCAACCGAAAATACAACGAAACAAAAATTGACCCAAAACTTTACCTGGTGTTTGAGGAAAATCAGCCCTGGGTTATGTGGCTGGCAGTTTTGCTACTACCGCACAACGCAGGTTTACCTATGAGTATAGTTTTCGAAATATTATGTTTTGACATCGAAGAGAACGCAATTAATCAATCAATGATGGCGATGGGCGCCAGGTCTGACACACTGAGCGAGTATAAATGTAGGTAGGTAAGGTAGGTAGGTTATACATCAAAATAATAATTTTGGTAACAAGAGTTCCCGCCTCAGGGTTTATTTATTTATTTATATTTTTTTTGTCTTCATTTTTCGACTAAACTTTTGCGTGGGACTTTTTAGCAGTGTAATAACCATTACTGGTTCGAAATTCATAGTCATTGAGTTTTTGTTTAAAATTTAAACTCTCCCCTAAAAAGGAAAGAAGGTGCAAAACTTTTTGCCCATCTAAATAAGTTTGGGACCACTATACTAAGCGAGTCAAATTACTTTTCATCCTACGCGCGCCCGTTTTACCCTCGACTTTACTTCTCAGGTACTCGTATAGGTTAAGACAATGGGGTTTATATTTCGGGGATCCGATCAAATAGGAAAGACCATAGGAAGCAGCAATAATGGCTGCAAAGGTTATATTGGGTGTTTTTGTGAGATAATTTATCTGATACTTAACAAGGTGTGAATTAACAAATTATTATAATAATTTTTACAACACAATTGTTCTTTTGTAAAAAGAGATTAAATCAATTAAAAAAATATTGTGCGCATTTTTCTTCCTGTCTTTTTTTGTGCTGCTTTGTTTTTGGGGGACGGATTTTTCTTGGTGCCAGATGGGAAAGGGTTTTTGGAAAAGTTATTGTTTGGGTTGTGTTGTTTGGGAATAAGGAAAAGACTTTCTTTTGGTTGAAAAATTCTGCTTTTAGATTATCATCAAATTTTATTTGTATTCTTGGAGCAAAATAAAGGACAACAGTGGGAGTGGGTTGAAAAGTTGGTTTTTGTTTTCGGTAAAGGTATAATCTCGAAGTTTCAATCAAATATGACATTAAGATGATTTAAGTCTAAATTCCTTAGTTCTTTCTGAATGTTGATATCTGTTTAATCTTCACATCAGTCACAAGAGCCACGTCGCAAGTACGTCAACCATGAAAGACAAGTTGGTTGTTTTTTTTTTCAAAAATGTTTTCCTTCGAAAAATAATTACAGATGATAGGTAGCAGCTGCTGAAGATTGTATTCAAAAAAAACCTTTTTAATACCATGTATTCAAGAATTTTTCAGCCAAAATCTCAGATTTTTTTTGGTGGGAGTTTACACAACAAAAACTTTTTTATATGAAGGTTATAATACAAACTCTAAATCAGCCAAGTAAAAGACACTATTATTAGACTTTTTTATTGATTCAAAATACTCACTTTAGGGCCAAAAAAGGTATTTTGAATCAAAAACTTTTTCATCACTCATTTTTTTAGAACTCTACACAGATAGCTTACTATTTATTTATTTTGTAAGAAAAGATTTTTGAATTTTGATATTTTGATACGAGTAGCCTCCCAAAGATAACTTCAACCAGCCTAACAAACAAGGATTTTGGTAAACACGTGTTCTTATATTTTACTAAAAACACTCATAATAAAAATTTTTGGCGAAAATTCTCTTATTCCCGAAGTATTTTCCGATTTACTGTTTATTTTCCTCTTGTGCAGTCACATATATGTAAGTACTTCAGAGAAGCTTAACTAACAATGTATTCTTAAATTTAAAAATTTATATGTAGACAGAAAACTAAACTTAGTACTTCGATTGTGGGAATTTCAAAAAAGTAGTGTATCATCTAAAGGTCAGGAAATAGTCATAAAAGTTCAATTAGTTGCAATAATTAATCAGTCATGTAACAAAATTTTTATGAATTCATTAATATTTTTCTCAAATTTATTAGAGATATTGAAAAATATTTAACAAATTCCTACAAACATTCCTTTGTCTGTGCAATTATTGAAGCTTGTGGACCTTAAATGACCATTTATTGACATTTTAAATGGTGCATTTGTTGTTTCTTTAATTCCAAAAACGAGACACTGAAATTCCTGGCGATTTTCCTGGAGTTATTTATAACTATGTATAAATATTGTAATATTGAAAAACAACTGATGTAATGATTTACATGAAATTCCAATGCCCAGTGTTTTATTTTTGTTCTGTATATTAAAATGAAAAAAAAAGAGCCAAATAGAGTATTTCAGATTAACGTGGTTTGTCTGAGAAAAAAATGGGAGAACTTATATCGATACTTTCGTGTTGTCTGATTAAAAAAAAAAACATCTGGCGGGAAATGACCTAAATTGGGCGCAATGTGAATTGTTTATTTAATAACTGTAACTTTTAAATCAAATAAGTCATAACCTCACTTTATGAAATTCGTAATTCTGATTCTGTCAGTTTATTCGACTACAGCCTAAGGCTCGGCTGTTTTTCTTGAAACTTTGTAGATAGCAATTTCAAATTTTTCCACCAACAGGTTTTTTTTTTAAGACCAAAAATAACAATTTTTCTTATTTTAGAATTTTTTTTTAAAACTGATTTTTTTTAATCTCAAAAAAAAAAAAATTTAGTAAAATATTTCCATAAAATAGTTTTTATGATACCCCCAATAGAACCATTTTTACTTACGATATAAGTACTATAGGGCAAGTTCTGCATTTGGAAAAAAAATCGAACTCGAGATATAAAGCACTTTTATAATATTCTTTGTGGTTCATTTGTATTTTGAGTTGATCGTCTGACACCATTGAAATAGTTGTTAATAAGTAATTTAGTTATTTCTTTTGGAAATGAATTAGAGTACATTGTATCTATTATTATTCCAATGTTTTTTTTTGTCGAAATATAATATCACTATTGTGCTGTATTAATAATTTACTAGTTTGGGTTGTTTAGAATTGAAATTTATCAAACTGCCTGAAGATGTTGGTTTTTTGTAACAATCAAAAATTAGATATGTATTTTTCCTTATAACTTTAACATCAAGATATGGGAGCATTCCTTGTTTTTCAACTTCAAATGTAAATTTAATTTTGGGATGTTAAAGTTGAATTACGAGTAACTTCATTTGATTTGATAATTAAAAATAAGTCATCAAGTAAAGTTTCCATAACAAATTCAATAAAATAATTTGTATTCCCACAAAGATGTCACTAAATGAAAGTAGTCACGGTCCATCTGGCTTCTCCAAGTCCAGATTAATGTCCAGAACACCACCACCAAGCGAAATTCCGCAGCATCCACCACCAGCAGAGGAGTTTAATTGTCGTTCTTGTGCAGCCCCAGATTCTTCAGAGAATATGGTCCAATGCGATATTTGTGAAGGCTGGAACCACTACTCATGTGCTGCCGTGGATAGTTTCATCAGAGAAGAAGAGTTCATCTGTAGAACATGTTGCTTAGGTAAGAATATTTCCTATCCTTGGTTTTCAGAAGTGTCATCTGCACCTGCTGCTAAGCTTGCCAATACCACCACCAACATTTTGGTTGCCGCTACAAGTGTTGCCTCTGCCACCACTGCTCACCCTAACCTGTATGCCGCACCCTTTATACCCTCCGTCACTGTTGCTGGGATCTAAAATTGGGGAATAAAGGACTTCCCATAGCTACAACTTGTTTTTGCTGGTAAGTTGTTTTATTAAATTGTAAATAATTATTACCAATTATTATTATTATTATCTGAAGAAGGGTGTAACCACATTCGAAACGTCACAACATAAAAAACAAAAAAATATTAACAAAAATTGACCTTAAGCCCACTTAAGGACAAACATTTTAACTTTTACATAAGAGCAAGTTTTGATTTTTTAAACTCTGTACTTAAAAGTCTTAGGTATTTCTCTAAGGAATTATTTTTTGAAATATTAAAATTTTAACTGGCAGCACCTCTAATATGTTTGTGTCGAAAATAGGTTCAATGATTTTAATAAAAGAGAAAAACTTGTACATGGGTGTGGATAATATTAATATTTTATTAGAAAAACATTAAAAATAATTTGGACAATACTCATAGCTCTTAGAGAACCAGGACATAGTCTTACCAGCATTAAATTTACAAAAAAATATTATTAAAGATACCTGCCGCATAGAACCGTGTTTTTAGTTTCAACTTTATTATTAACAGCTTTATTTATATTCTTTCTCATATTCAATGACGCAAAATTTTAGTTAAATTAGTACGATCTCAAAACTGTTTTAGTATGAAACTAGGTTAAAACGCCAAGTTTTAATTGAATATAGCATCATACCTTCTCTACCCTTTTATTAAAGTTAAAATCATCGAATACCTATTGTATATTTTTTAGTATTGTGCTAACTTCATATTACTCCTTAGAATTTTCAAACATACTTTTTTTTAGTTAAAAAATGTTTAAAATAAAGAATGAGTTAGTAAACTACTTTTAAGTTAGCAAATTGTTAAGTAGTATCATACTTAAATCTTAATAGTACCCTGTTTAAAATTTTGCGCCAATACTAAAAAAAACAGTATATATTCTCTTGATATAAGGTTTTTTAGTGTGCAACAGCAGATACGTTACATTAATATATCTAATTTGTTCTTTATTAATATTGTTTTATATAAAAATATAAAAAGAAACAAACATTTGTTTCTAAAATTGTACTTTGCATATTTTCAAATGAATTGAAGATATCAAACGGTATTAATTGTTGGCCTGTGTTTTTTTTTTTAAATAATATTCATGTATCTTTGCAATGTCATGTAATTGCATCCATGTATTATACTAAATTTTGTAACCCTAAAAGCAATTTTGTAGGACGTAGTACATTTTATTGTCTGTTGAATACCTCAACGAAATTTCGTATATAATTTATTTAAATTACACATATTTAAAAACAAATAAATTTAATAAATTGTTCAAAGATTTTTAAATTGTTTTGCTTTTCCAAACGAAACCATAAGTTCTATGCAACCTTTTGCATGATTTAGATCAATTCTTATTGATAACTAACTAAAGGTTTCATAATGTTTTCATTTGACTTTAAAAACAAAGCCTTTCGGATAAGTCAATTTATTAGCCATTCAAGACAATTTGTATCTATAACAAAGGCCATTCTGTAAACCTACCAAGTTTCCAATCAAATAGTCACATTTGGTGGCATTAAAAATTTTATCAAATCCAAATCAGTCAAACTGAATAATTTATTCAAATATTTTGAAAAAAAATAACTAATTCAATTACAAATTTTTTTGAAAACTAGTTTGCTCAAAATACATCCCCATAACAATTCTTGATGTCTAGCTTATTATGAAGGAGAATAATATTAAAATTCTTATCTTTACCCACTCAGAAATTGGAGAGCACGTTATTCTAATGTATGTAAGCCATTCTGGACTAAAACGACATCATTAAAAGAAGGCGCCACTGTACGTTTTAGGTTGAAGTAGTTTAAAGTAAGCCATTTTATTACATCGACTTGAGAAAATCGATTTTATGACTGATTTTTAAGATGCATAATAACGAGATGGGTGGCATCTTGGAAGGAATACTTTCTAATAAAACGATGGATGTTCGACAAAATGTAATCTAATGATATTGCCATAATGTGGTGTATTTGTGTTAAGTTGGCCTTCATAAAAAAAATCGAACTATTTGTTTTTATATTTAAAGCCAAAGTCGTAACATTTTATCGATTACTGAATCTTACACATTTACGAGTACGAGTGACTTGCCTGACTTAAAAATAACTTTTATCGACTTTTTGATGATACAATAAATTCTTATTCATAAATCAAAAAGGTTAAAATTGTAAAATTTGTTCTCTTTTTACTTAAGATATGAGACCAAATTGAACTCGAGTTTTTAATAAAATTTGTCATAATAGTATGAATGAATATTATGAATTGGAGGAATTGCACTGCGACCTGGAGATCTACTGTATCATAATATTAAGTGCGTTCAACTGTTATGCAGAGGGTCTTGGGTTCGATTCATATCCGCTGCGAAAATGTTCAGAGTGGTACTGCCTCTTGCGATGAATTGACAAGTTCTCCAAGAGTGTCTCTTGTCATGAAAAATGTTTCTTATGTTAGCCTCGTTCGAACTAGACAGAAAATTGTAGTTCCTCTCTAGTCCTACTAGAAAGAAGAACCTGGAAATGATTAAGAATTATAAGCCAATTCAGCCTCTAATTTATTTATTTAATTTTTGACATTACTATGACCCGAAAAAGTGGTCGGTCAGTTTTGTTCGTCTCAACATCTGAACCGCTGAATGAGGTGAAACGTTTTCTTCAAAAAATTACACTAAAATTACCAGAAGGAAAAAATGATACTAGTCGTATAACCGTTAAGAAAAGCATTCTATACATAAAAATATCAAAAACGGTTCTATAGATTTTGGAAAAATAATTCTGGGTATTATAGTAAGTGATAGATGAACTTACATAAGTTCTTCATATAAACTTAACGGATTTCGGTTAAAATTCTAACATAAAATCTCTTTAAACTTTTAATAATAGTGCATATCAAGATTTTCATATTGAATTGGATTTTTAAGATAAAATTAAAATTTTTCTTGAAAATTCATTATTTCAAAAATGATTTGATGATTTTTTGAAGTGAACAAAGTTGTCATACCTACCAATGTTTTTGTTTGTTTTTTGTTTTTGATTGTGAAAAAAAAAGTTTAAAACATTATTTTTTAAGTAAGCCGGTCCAATAATTTCAAAACGATTTAAGGTGTTGGTTTAGTAATTTTACATGCGACATATAGGTACATTATGTATGTAAAATTTCGCCTTAAAAAAAGATGATACGGAAGACGACTACATCATTGATTGCTGGGCCGATTTTCTTTAAACCTCGTGATTTAATTTTTAAGTTTTTTTCTTTTTTAAGACCAAAAATAACGGCCATATACTTCTTTTCGAAATTGTTTTTACAAAAACCATTCCAGGGATTTATCAGCAAAATTTCATTTGGTATAGAAGCTATAAGGCTGAAATAAAATGTCCAAAAAATGGTTATAAAAGTTACCTTCTATCAAACAATTTTTTTTTGTCTTCGATTTCCTCAAAAACGTTAAAACTAATATTTTTAATGATAAATCTCGTAAAAAGTTTGAATAGTAGATAATGTGTTTTAAAATGTTCAAACATTTTTATGTTCTTATAAATAATTTTATTTGTAAGATCAACAATTTGAAAACCACATGCGCAATTAACAGTTTTTTTATGTACATGTAATATTATGTGTATGTAGAAACAATTGTATTTTAACTAAATATTAAGTTACCTACAGTAAAAATGTTAAAAATGGTTTAGAAAGTTGTATTTTTTTCGAAAACATAGAAATTTTATAAATTGTTTTCTGTTCCGCTTAAATTTTCATGCCCATTTCGAAATTAAGATATATTACTGACAGACCATAGGAACATTTTTTTCGAATTTTGACTTTCTCATAATAGGCATAACGGATTTTAATGAAATTTTGTGTATGGAATTCTCTAAAAAGTATAAAAATAAAATGCACGACTGGGTCGCATAAACTTGCTCCTATGTAATAGACTAGGAACTTAAAAATGAATGTTACTAGAGAAAACTGTTCATAAGGATAAATTTTATTTTTTAAACTCTTTTAGTAGTAAGAGATAGAAACAGAATGTTATGCAAATATGAATTTATGCAAGAACAAAAATTATAAGTCGTTGTAGTGGTTTCTTAAAAAAATAAGATTTTATATAAAAAAATTTTAAAACATTTTTAGAAAAACTTTTGGTACGCCAATTTAAAATTTTATTATTGTTCGAATAAAAATTAAATTTACAAAAAAAATATTAAGCCGTTTTTGAAATATTGAATTTTCCAAAAAAAAAATAGATTTTTTTTCAAAATTCAAAAAATATTTTTCTTAAAGTTTTGAAATGCAATGTTTTTTAAACTACCTGGAAGCATCTCTGTAAGAAGAAAGAAATTTCATTAAGATCCGTTACGTCATTAATGAGAAATTCAAAATTCGAGAAAATGTTGCAATGGTAGGTACAAGCTGTAATATTTTAATTTCAAATTTTTTTTATTAAATTACAGATCGCAAAAATTAATTGAAAGAAAAAAAATTTTATCAAAATTCTAGCCGCTGTTTTCGAGAAAAATACGATTTTTGAAAACGATTTTTTAGTATTTGTATGGTAGGTACCTTAATTTTTTTCTCACATCTTATAGATTATATTGAGAAACTTTTATTTATCAAGTTTGAAAAAAAAAATCTAAAATGGGGTTTTCGAAATATTAAGTTTAAAAAAAAAAATTTTGAAGTTTTTTTAAAAATCCAAAAAAAATTTTTTGAAAACCTGAATACACAATTCTATTTATGTTTTTGGGGAGCTTTAGCCAAAAAAAAAATGATCAAAATCGGTGGAACCGTTTTTGAGAAAATCAAAAACAAAAAAATGGTTCCATGGGGGGTACCCTCAATAACTTTAACTAAATGGATTTTTTTTGTATTTTTATTTTTAAAATTTGTCGAACAGTTTTTGAGAAAAAAACATTTATAAAATTTCAAAACAAAATCGTATGGCAGGCACCGTTATTTTTGGTCTTAAAAATAAAAAATAAAAAAAAGTGTGGCGGGAAAAAATTGAAAATGATATCTACCAAGTTTAAAGAAAATCGGCCGAGGCATTTAGCCTGTAGTCGAACAGACAGACAGACAGACAGAATTGCGAAACCAACTTTTTTAGTCTTCGCTATCATCGTAATGTCAACTTTGATCAAAATCTCGAGTTCGATTTTTTTTACGAATGCATAACTTGCCTTATAGTACTTATAAGTCGCAAGTAAAAAACATCATTATACATATCAAAACTTAAGAAAAATAGCTATTCTAAGACTCTTAAACATTGGGACAAGTTCATGCGACCTAGTGATGTTTCAGTAATATAAAACAAAAAAACGAATTTCATGGTTTTTTAGATTTAATTTCATTACATCCGTGTTTCTTCATGTATAAAATTTCAAGCAAAACAGACAGTTTTTGGAACCCAGAATGTTCAAATATAAAATCTGTAAAAAATGTGATGCTGAAAAACTAAAGTGCTTTGCAATTTAAAAATTTTAACTATAAAATAGTTCATATTTTCTAGTAATATGGATCCAGGATCAGGATTTCCCATTGGTTGGCAAATTAGATACTAGAATCTTAGTGTGTTTTTGAGAGTTATTTTAATCAATTGACAATGCTTCGTGCTGTTCAGAACATTTCAAGTTATAATATTTTAGATAACAAAAATGACAATTTTCATTATCCAATTTCAATAAACAACAAATGGATTTCTTCTTTCAATTTCATTTTTCACCCTTTTGAAAAATTGCCATCTACCACGAAATATTGTCACTCCCATAAACTATGGAACAATTTTATTGCTTGAAATATTATCAATAGACCCGTTGACTAAATCACTGATAGATCTGCTCTGCACGGAAAAATATGGATTTATGCATTGATTCGGGCCTTGTGCAATTGACAAAATAAAACTTTTTATCTGAAATTTTCCCACCATTGGGAAATTTGTATCGAAATAAAAATAAATAAATAAATTTGTTGGCTCGACAACCCTTCTTTTACAAAAATAATACAAGGTGATAATGTTATCTGGGTTTTTGATTTTTCGGCATATTTTCTTCATATTTTGATTTGAAAATCTCTCTAGTCTGATTTCTTGAAAAAATTTTTCCATGTAAATTATACGGTTCTTGAAATCAATGAACAATTTCTTGTTGTTTCCACTAATGAACCTTGTCCAAAAGGTTCCAATTAGAGTCTAAGGATATGTTGAAATTGAATACTTACAATCTGATTTTGCCAAAAAGACCTTAAAACTTATTTTTCAATCCCTAGAAATTTCAAATTCCAACAAGGGTTCATGTAGTAAAATTTTAAAGTAATTGCCATAACGATTTCCACCATCACTCTATCAGCAAAACTTATTTTTAATGGATTTAAAACACGCTGACTCTCCGAAAGAAACTTTTTTCATATGAACGTTA
Source organism: Philhelius festivus (assembly GCA_963931855.1). Lineage (NCBI taxonomy): Eukaryota > Metazoa > Arthropoda > Insecta > Diptera > Syrphidae > Philhelius > Philhelius festivus. The sequence goes on along the minus strand of OZ007556.1, from coordinate 1,613,607 downwards.
CTTCAATATGTATCCTACCGTGCATATATTCAAATAATAAATTTACTCCAAACCCTCACATTGGAGCTCTCTTTACAGCCAAGAAGGTTTCAAGAATCCAACAAAATATCTTCTACTACAACGTTAAGTGTGTATAGGTGTATAGCATTGCGTTATGGGGAAAATTTTTGAGTTGCTACTGCATATCGTTACATGAGATACATTATGTATTTATGTGTGTTTATAAAATGACGTACCTAAGGGTAAACTATATCAGTTTATTTTAAAATAATTCTAACATCTTAACAAAATAAAACTTTTGTTTTGAAAGTTGCATTTAAAATAATATTCAAGATTAAACATACTTTAGGTAGACGTCGCTATTTATACGTAAGGTATTAATGCATTTATGTAGGTTGAATTTTTTTGTAACAAATTTAAATCTTAATTTGCTAATGCAAAATACATATAGGTTAAAAATAGCATAGAGTTTATTTTCTCTGGCAATTCTTCAAAATGCCAAGCAATTGTACAGGAACTCAAAATTTATAGGGGCATTGTATTTAGTTTCTCAATGTTTTTGATTTATTTATTTCACTTTACAAAAATATGTAGGTATTTAAAAATTTTGTAAATTTGTAGGGAAGAAGACCTTTGGGTCAAAATTTTCAAAGTTACCAAAGTTTGCAAACTCCTCCTCAAAAAAACGTGAAGGATGAAAAAAAAAAATTTAAAGTCAACATTCTGGAATACACGACTTAAAGGAGAGGGAATCACCGATGCGGAAGAAAAAACCGTCACGTTTCAATCGACCAAATTCGTCAGACATGTTTGAAGCCGCAGCCATCACAATCGAATTTGAAGAAGAAGAAGAAGAAATATTGTGTATGGATGGCGGAATGAACAAATAAGGATCAAACATGCATTACGAGCGGAGTTCACATTCTCAAATATTTTTGTCAAGCACGGCAGGATAGACTTGATTTTAATAATGTGAACTCCTTATACAGCATGAATATTTTAATGTTTGGTTGACATGACAATCAAATTTCACGATGTAAACGCTTTTTTGTCATGCCGGAAGGAATTTTAATCTTAATCCTTAGCTGAAATTGTGGGGTCCAGGTGACCCCAGCGCTATTTAAATTACAATAAAACATACAATTTTCAAAAAATTGGAATTTTGGCTCCATCTGTTATTAGTTGAAGCATACCTCTTTCCCCCGAAACCCATAGTACGATGATATGCGCGCTAGTATCGTTCTGGCAGTCGTTGAAAGTGGTGTGGTGCCGTTTAAGACCACAGTGTGGCAGTTATGATTATTTAAATAATTTTTTTTTTTACTCTGTTTTGGCTCTATTTCTCTTAAATAATCGTAAGTATAATATTTTGACTGCTCAGAATTTTTTTTTACAACGTTTATAATATTTATATTAGTATATTTATTCGTTACCATTAGATGGCATACAATTTGCGCAATACGACATTGCGACAAGAAATGATCGAGGAAGATTGTAACAATGGCGTTGCTGAGAATATTTTGGATGCTGAAGTCGATGATGGTTCTGAGTCTGAATTCAACGTATCTGATAGTTCATCTTCATCGGAGTTAGATGTAGAGATGGAAGACGCAACTTTCGATCCACGTGGTCGACCTACGTCGAAGCTCTTCATAGTACAAAATAAATATACTTTTTTTATAAGACAAATATGAAGTATTTTTTTTTCTTGAAGGTATACATCTTGAGAGTATCTCATTAAATTTTTAGCTCAAAATATTAAAAAATAAAAAGAATAGAATTTTTTTGGTGAAAATGATCATTTTCACCACTTTTTTTCAATTAACAATTTTTTTATTAATAATAAATATGAATATTTTTATTTAAACCTACTTCATCTTATAAAATACATATTACATACAGAATTTTTTCAAGCAAAAAAATTCAATAGCTGGCTCACAATACGATATTTTGTTGTTGGGACATTTCGTACCCCAGTGTGGCAGCTATGTTATTCTACAGAATTGTGGCAGCTAAGGGTTAAAAACAGTTTTTAACCAGTGCGCATCTCAGAAAAAAAATAAAAATGGCTATAATCGGAAATATAGATTGTTGGATAGAATTTTTTTTTAATTTACTGTAGTTTTCCTGAAAAAATTTGAACGATTTTAAGCCATTCCTTAGCCCAAACTCGCTTATACTTATTTTTTTTTCTTCTTCCATTTACCCATCTTCAAAAATTTCATATATTACAAGACCTACTATCGAAACATCCATTGTGAAAATTCTCATGAGAACTGATGTTTGACAGCATGTTTGATAATGGTTTTCTCCATCCAACATCCTTGCCATCCTTATCAAAAACCATTTTTAAAATATGAAGCATTAGATTCTAACTCAACGTTGAATTAATTTTAGAAATTATCATTTTGGCTGGTGTTCCTTAGCTCTGTTCGAAAGTGGTTTAAATTCCAGAAGTACTGAATGTAATAATAATGTAAGGATTCATTTATTTATTTTTGAAAACAAATTCACTTCCAGAGACTTCACTAAATTGAAGCAAAATTTCACTTAGAGCTCAATGGATCCAGTGTGCTCTCCAGGATGTAAGATAATATCATACAGCACTTGTATGATGTTCGCAAATCTTGTATGTTGTATGAAATGTCAAATGTATCATATGTGAATTATTTATTTGAGACATAGGCCAATGCCTATTTATTTTTTTTTTTTTTGATTTTTAATGAAGCAGGCACTGTTAGTTCTAATGCTAAGAAAATTCAATATCTCCTGCAGACATTCACGCAAGACCCTTAAGTACCACATTTGAAGAAAATCGCATCACTCTTTCAGGTTGTAAGTCGAGGTAGACATACAGAAATCGGATGAGATTTGGGGATCCACTTTTTTCATGTTCTCTACCCTGCTTATGTCAACTTTGATCAAAATCTGAAGTTAGATTTTTTTTCCAAATGTAAAACTTGCCTAAAAATTATTATTATTTATTTAACTATATTGAAACATAATTAAATTACAAAATCAACAATTTACAAAATTTAGCACTAGCTATCAGGACCTTAGGCTAGGTTGCCTAAAACTATATCGGCACATAACTCTAGAACCAAAACAAAGTCCTTTGTCATCGAGCCATAATGACGTCATCAAAGAAATAATCACGTTCATTTTAATTTTTAATCCTGAAAACATCGTGAGGTAACCAAAAAGATTACTATTATTCTAGAAATTGTTTATTCCTAATTTGCCAGCGAAACTATGAAAACATCAAAAATGAAAGGTCAAGGTTCCACCACGAGATTTTTTTTTAGAAAAATATAAAATTCTTCACCTTTGTAAGTTTATTTTAAAAGTTTGATATTTTTGGTTGAATTACTTTCTTTATTTAGAAAATAAAATCCTTTATATTATCCGAGGAGATATTTGATTTTTATTTGGGAGACCCAACACCCTTGAATTTATAGGAGACACATCTATTACGGAACGTTTTGAAGACCGTCACAACGACATCCCAGAGCCTAGATACCTTAGTGCTTTGGATATGATAGAAAGGATCCCAACCGACAACGAAGAAGCAGTTCGATTCTACGCTGACTCGGAGTCAGCATATCACCGTGGCTGAAAACACCTACCAACCAACCCTCAACAAACCCACCAACTGGACACCCGGGACGGAACAACCCGAGAGAAAAACCAGGCCAACAGATTTTAAATTTAAATTTTAAATACTTGCCATGCATATTATACATATTGTAATTTTAGAAATAATGTCATTGTATAAGTTAGGCCCCCTATGTGCCAACAAATTTTTATTCAGTCATTTTATCTTTAAGTTTAAGTTTCCAATTGTATACATTAAAGTTCAATAAAGAACCTTGAAAACCTTGAAACCGTCACAAGGTCTACTGTCTTCCATTGCCTTATAACTTTTTCTATCAACAATGCTCAAGTGGAATAGCCAGTTGAATTCGTCCCTTCAAAAACATTTTTGCCCAAATACTCTGTAAAGCGCATTAACTTGCTCTTGAGCCTAACTTCGAATGTACCATTAAATATAGAGGTCCTTTCTTTTGCCACACTACACGAATATGGAATGCTTTGCCTTTCTTGATTTGTATTTGTGCAAGCTCTCAATATATATAAGCATATGCATGCATATATCATATTAAATCTTCTTCACTTAATTTTCAAGCTCACAACAAAACATTGTGAGGGTAGTCATATCTCTTGAGAGTTATAGTTAGATTAAAAAAATATATATTAAAATGTTGAAAAAAAGGAATTTCTCGATTATTTTTAAAATGTGTTGCACACACTTTTTCTTTACCAAAAAACAATATATTTATCACTTTTTCACAAGAAAGTCAAATTGGAGAAAGGCATTTGGGTGAGGTAGTTTTTCAGTTTTATTTTTAGTCATTATTTTTTTTTTAAATTCAGAGATTTAAAATTTTATTCAATTAAATATTGCGGTTTGAAAAAAAAATAATTTTTTTAATTTTATTTTTCTTAAAAACAAGAACTATTTCGTGGTTTTCAGCATTCAATAAATTCATAGGGCATCAAATACTTTAAACATTTTACCTACACACCTAAGTAAAAAATATGTTTATTAATATTTCCAACAAATTGGGTAAAATTTTTAATTTTAAAATAAAATTTTTAATTTTAAAATAAAATTTTCAAGAACTATTCATTGAAATACCAAGATTTAATAAATACGAGTTTACCTAAAGAATACTCGTATGTTTCCAACTTTCGTTGTCGATGTGTTGTCGATTCTTTAAATTTAATCATTATGTATGTGCTGTTTTTCACAAATCTCGCAAACAGGAAAAGCTTCAAGCACCAACCTAATTATGTTTGCCTATAACAAAAGTCCTTACTCATTAAAATATTATAGTTTTTGGTTATATTAATTAAACTCTATTTTTATAATGATTAATATTTTCTCATCAACCTAACCACAAAAGTAGTGTCACGAGGGCAATAAAAATAATTTAAAACTCATAAATTCATGTCGAAATCCTTTATTAATTTGTTTTTTTCTTTAATTATTATGTTGGATATCTATCTGAATGTGTACATTGGAATTGAGCTAAAAATAATAATGTTCAATTATATCATATCAAACAGTGCAATACCGCCTTTTGAATAACCCCATGTGATCTATCAATTAGAATATTTGTTTTTTGTTTCTGTTTTTAATGAAACCTAATTCCCTAACTGGCCACTTAATCAGGAGCACCATTTTATTTAGGTCTCCATGTTTGTATAGATATATTTTCAACTATCACTATAATCATCAATATAATATGAACATGAGCAACGAATTCTTAATTAAGCCGAAGTTGGTTTATCATTTAAGACAAAACCAAAACGAAAAACATTGTAGAAACAAAAACAACAATTTGAATATCCAACGGATTTTGAATTAATTAAAATTTATTTGTATCTTTTTCTAAACTAGTTTTGTGTTTTCTTTGTGTATTTTTCTATGGATGTGTGTTTCATATAACTTTGTTCTCTTTCTTTAATCATCTTTAATATCTCTTCGGCGGCGGGTCTTAATTATTATACTCGTATGTCTTAGCTTAGACCCGAACTACAGAAACACCAACAAGAACAATCAAATGTTAGAAAAGAGCATTGTATTTGCTTGAAGAAGAAATAGATATACATAATTATTAATTAATAGCTCGATAGAGCATAAAGATTGTCGTCGGTGCTTGGTTCGATACACATATGTTTGTAGATGGCGCTGCAAGGCAGTTGAAATGGGTTTGTTTGCATCGAGTTACAGTATACCAGAGATGCAGAGAACATGTCTCTAGATCATAAATGGATTTATGTTAATCGAACGTTTACGAGTATAATACCCGAAGTCGCATTGATTTATGTTAAAAATACATCGCCGTATAACTCAATGATAACGAATAACATTTATTAGTAGGCAATTTAGTTATTCGTTATTTAGTACAAGTTTGGACTTCAGAGATATGCTAATGTGCCTGGGGACAGATACATGGATATTTTTTTACATTATACAATTTAAACCACCAAGCGACTTGATGGCGCCAGCTTTGGCAGGTCTTTGCGGATTCTGGAGAGGAGTTTTATTATTTTGATTTAAAAATCAATTGAAAGTGATTAGGTATTTTTTCTTCTATTACGATATTTCTGAATATGCTTATAATTGAATCAATTTTCTGGTAAACTTCTAACTAAATACACTTAAGTGAAATATGGACTTACGATTCAAAGGGTATTAATAATTCCCACTATTCGCGAAGTGAGTTAGACCTATGTATATTTAAATCGGTGGATAATTTAATATGCAAAATGTTTCACTTTGACACGTGAAGTGAAAACAACCGAATAGGTTAGTTAAGGTTAGGTTATGTAGAAGCGGCCGGCGGACCAAATGTTGGTCGGTTGTTATACCACATGGATCTAGGAAAACTTTTCCCTACTCGGTGAATCATTTTGAACTACGTGCAAAACTGCGTAATTCAGTATATTACCCGATCACTCCGATCTTTGTATAGTAAAAGTCCCCAAATGGAGTCTATGTCCTTGGGATCGAGCAGGACACATGCATAGGAATTGTTTCTTCATTCACACAACTTCTGCAGAAATCGTTTGAAAAGACTCCAATTCGAGCAGCGTGCTTACCTATTAGACAGCGCACGGTTATGACATCCGGAGCTATACTCTGTCCAACAAAAATTGTCAGTACAGGGAAGATAGGACGTTTGTCTCTCAGTCTGGTTGCATTGCCATGCATAAGTGTGCCGCCTTTTAAAGCTCTCACAGGGATTCCGTAGTTTAAATTATAAATCGCCGCAAATGAGAATAAAAAACGCGTAGGGCTACCGTCTGCCGATTCAAAACGACTGAAAACAATATTCAATTTACCTTTTCCCACAACGCCAAGCGGTAAGATAATAAGCGCGTTTTTTTTAAGTTGAAAAGCAATACGACAACACTCGACATACTCATCTTCTTAAAATGTGTTCTCAAAAGCTTCAAATCCCAAAAGCTCCTTAATAAAAACCACTCGAAAAGCTCCTTGCTTGCAATTGAGAATGATAATGGTATATGGTAACTCTGTTTTGATGTAGATAAAGAGTGCACGATCGTATTGAGTGACACTTGACACTCTTGTCTTGACAGTATCTCATCAGCAGTGGGATACGACGGTCGTGTTGCAAAGAATTACAACAACAATTCCTTAAGAAAAGTCAGTGGCTTGTTCTTTTTTTAGTGGCATTTTTCCTAACGCATTGTAGTGAGAGTGCATCAGGCGCCACTGCTTTAGAAAAAGCTCTCCCATAAGACCTGTACTGACAATTTTTGTTGGACAGAGTATAATGTGCAATCTGCTTAAAGATATCAGATTCTCAGAGCAGCTGAGATCTACCTAAAGTTTACAGTCTTTATTGCATCTTGTTTTGTCATAAGTTTACATGAAACTATGGTTATACCAAAACTTATCCTATCTGTTAGTATAGGTAATATTGTTTAACTTTGGAGCAAGTTCGTCAGTATACCCCTGGCATAAGGGTTAGTGCATTGGACTGTCATGCAGAAGGTCTCGGGTTCGATTCTCAGCCGCTGCAAATAAGGTTTTTTCAGGGGTATACTGCCTCTTACGAGGAATTGACAAATCCTGTAAGAGTATCTCTTGTCGCGAATAGTGCTGCTCATTAGCCGTTCGGAATCGGTAGAAAATTGTAGGTCCCTTCCAATTCTGGTAACACGCATACAGGAATGGTTGAGAGTTGTAATTCACTAAGTCCTGGGTCTCTTCAAACTGTTGCACCACAATATTTATTTATTTTTATTTATAAGTTCGTCACTATTACGGTTAGATACCTGAAATGTCCCTATGGCCGGGCCAGGAACTGCTGCGCCATCTCAACGGGAGATGATCGGTACTTTCGCCCTATTTAAGAAGATGCTACCTGAGAAGATGCGGATATCCGTTGTAGATATTAAATTTTCAATAAGCCAACTGTCTTAATCGCTAAAAGTTCCGCTTGGAACACGCTAAACTGAATAAGAAGGCCAAATGGGAGACCTACGTTCAGTTTGTTTGAGTACACCTCTCTACCAATCAAAGAGGTTATACAGGGGGAATGTTTTGTTTGAGACACAATGGTGTAGATATGTATGTCCGGTAGTTAGTATTTTAGTGGATCCACACGACAGATATAATTGTCAGCATTTCTACCACATAAGTGAGACAACAAAATCCCTGCTAATATCTTGCATTTACACGAAGTCAAATAATTGCAATAGGTCAGAAATTAAGGAACAAATGGTGTCAGCCCAATATTAACACGGCAAAATCAACTGTCAGTTGCACGCGCCTGTTTTTTAATAACGAACATACTTTTACGCTATACAATCATAAATGGTAAGAAAGTGGAAGAAAATATTTCAACTTATCAATTATGCAACAAACCAAAAAATTCCGGAACTAAACGAATGGCAAACTACTATTATTTTTTCCAAATTTAATCCTGAAATTGATTTATGATAAACATTTGGTATAAAAAAGCAGCAAATGTGGGGATTTGTCAGTCGTGCAAATTCAATATAGGTATAGTGGAAATCATCTCTGATATTTTGGCAGTAATATCTATCTCTGAATTAAAAATAAGCAATTTTTTACTTTATTGTGGTGTTTATCATTGAATGAGAAGGATTCAAGACAATATTTTCACGATGGCAGTCAAATGTCAATTTCGTGTAAATCAAACACAGTGTTATGTAATGCAGCGGCACCTACCTAGTCAAAAAAGTAATACGCAAACTAATAAAGTCATTTAGAGTGAATAAATCTATTCTCGAAAATCAGGTCTAGAAAAAATTTTAATCCAATTCCGAGGAACGGGGAGCGATGTATTGGAACACCGTTACTCAGGTGGCGCACATTAGTGAAACGTGGCGTGCGAAACTGCAGACAACTAATTGCAGGCAAGTTATTAATTTGTTACACAATTTTCAGTGCAGATTTCAACCAACTAGTTATTATATAAGATGATAGGCATGTTACATCCTTTCTACGTGCGTCGGTATTAGGCTAAAGTTGAACTCATGATGAGATTTAGGAAGCGGAGATACATATTTCAACTTGAATATGAATGGAGCTTAGTTGGACGAAAATACTTTGAGATCAGAGATTAAATTTAATTTCATTCACAATTATTTAAAATTCAACAAGTTTTCTATAAACATTTTCTTGAGCTTGAGCAAAAAGGATCGCTCCAAATACGCTTGAGCCTTACTTCGGACGTACTTTTAAATTCAGATATTCTTTCCTTAGCCGCACTACACGAATGTAGAATGCTATACCCGACTCTATATTTCCCTCGCATTATGATATTCAGATAAGTACTTAAAATCAATGTGAATCAGTAACTCCTCTTAAATCTTCTTCAACTTTAATAAGACATTCGCACTGTGCTCATGCATTTTAAGGGTAGTCATAATCCCTTAAGTGCGTGTAATATTATACAAAAAAAAAAAAAATTGGAAAAAAACCAATGAATGAATGCTGTCAGATTTTCATTCGGTCTTTTTTTTTTACCGAGGTCATCGAGAGAGCCCCGATCGAGCTCTAAATTAAAAAGAGAAATATTACTTATTCGCACAGAGCGCAATTTATCTGATGTCACTTTTCATAAAAAGTGCGTATAATTTCAATAAAATGTATTTAATATATAAAAAAAAATAATTAGAACCAATCATTATTACAAGAGTTATACGTGTTCAACAATGGTAGGTCTTTCATAATCCTTTAATGTAAAAATTCTAAATTTTTGAGCAAATTTAGATTAAAATGTAAGGTTTGAACTTTTACGCGAACAATTTTGTATAATTTTGTTACTACCACTGCGAACGTGTAGACTTTTTCAAAACATACAAAATAATTGTTGAGATGAAGTTCACAAATTCAATATCTTCAAACATTCCTTAAAATGATGAAGCCCTTTTCTTTGTGATAAATTATGCGTAATTCTTAAAAAAGGGTTTGGCACCCCTAAAAAAATTTTCATCTTAAAGTGTGAATAACTTTTGCATTAAAAGAGCGGTTGATATATTTTGTACATCAAATTAAATTGAAATTTTGTTTCTTAAACTTTAACTTAATATTGTTTCTTTTTTTTAAATAAAATGTTTAACAAATTTATTTTATTTTAAATTAGAAAAGCTTTCTTAAAACTACAATTATTAGAACCCAAGTGTACAATTATTGGCACCCTAAAAATTAATGACAAAATATGTATGTTTTTTGTAACAGATTTATAATTTTAATATAGATCTAGGAATATTTAACTATTTGGAGAAGAGCTTGCTGAATATCATTTTCGTTGTACTTCTATGTTTTTCGTGGCGTTTTTTGAAACTGAAATTTGTCAGCTGATAGAGTTATTGGCACTCTTAAAAGTATAATTATTGGCAGTGCCAATAACTGAAGCCCCATAGAATGAATAATTGGCACCCCATGCCAAAATTCAACCCCTACTTTTTTGGGGAACCAATTATTGGCACCCCTTTTTCTTAAAATTTAACAATTTGTTTAACAAAAAATTGTTAAAAACGTTACCTTTAATATATTTTTATAACAAGAACTATAAATTTTTACTAATTATACCATAAAATAATCAAAAACGAACGCTTACTAAATTCTCTTTCCTTAGCGGGAACACTCAATTTTGGATCATTTGTTCACAACGATAAAACGTTTTTACTTTTATACTTATAAAAACGAATCAAAGAGGAAATTCATCAAAACAAAAACACAGAATTGTGAGGAATAATGTAGATACAGTATAAGAAAAAACAAACATTTAATTGCTCGGGTCACTAGATTTTATAAAAACCATTTTTTGCTGAAGGGGTGCTAATAGTTGCTCCAAAATAAGGGAGTGCCGATAATTATTGTATCCGTTACGCTATTCCCTTTTCTATTCCACGGATTAAGTCAAGAAAACAAGGGCAAGAAGTTTATGAAAAAATGTTGTCTTTATATAAAAAAACATCGGCAGAAAGTGGAATACAACCTTCGTTGGCTCAAAAAATTTTACCGAATGACAAATATCCCTTTTTTCAAGTTTTTATTTGAAATATTGTGTTAAATGTATGGCTGACATGACAACGTTGTGTTCTATGTTTCATTTCATTATCTTTTGTGTAAAATTGGAACAAGAAATTTTTACCAATTTCAAAAAGTTCTAGTCTAAGAACAAGATTGAAAACAATATTAAGAAACGATTAAATAAATTTTAAATTCAATGGCGCAAAATTTTAAACAGCCTGTTATTAAGGTATTAGTATGATACTACTTAACAATTTGCTAACTTTTTAGTAGTTTACTAACTCATTCTTAATTTTAAACATTTTCTAACTAGTATCGTACTAAAAGAATTTTCTTAATAAATTGCTTCTGAACACACCTAAAACAATGACATTTCGTGTAAAAAAGTAAGTACACGAACCTTTTTTGACGTTTGCAAATGTCAAAGAGTCATATGAAGCTAGCACGATACTAAAAAAATAAAGTAGGTATTCGATGATTTTAACTTTACTTTCCCTATATGATGCTATATTCGATTAAAATATGCAAATTCGTTGTTTTAACCTAGTATCATACTAAAACAGCTTTAGCATCGTACTAATTCAATTAAAATTTTGCGACAATGTTATTAATTATTATACAAACTTTAACTAGGTACCTATAATTTTTTTCGGTTTTTATTAAAAATAGATTTTTTAATTTTAAATAAACTTTTCAAAATTGTTAAAGTTAGGTATATAGTGATAAGATAAGATAAAGTCAGTTTTCTACTTTATAAAAATTTGAGTTAAAATCAACAAAAACAATTAGTGGTTTCTTCAAAATACTTAAATTTTAACGTTATCTCAGTTCAAGATTAATAGTGTCTAAATTGCTTTTTGATTATATATACAGGGGACTGACCTTTTCACATTGACATCTCAAAAGCTCTATCTTCTATAGCATGTTTCTTCGGTGCCCAATGAATACCCTTAATTTATTTTGACTTTTTGAATTGGAAGCTGCATACAATTAAAACTAACCTAAAAGCACCAAGCTGAGAATGTCAATGGTTCTTACAACAGTATATATGTAATTCCAATAGGTAGTTCAAGCTAACAATTTATTCTTACAAGCAGAGGTAAGTACCTAGAGAATTTAAAAGGTCACAATGATAGTAAAGAAAATTAGTTAAGTATGTATATAAGTTAATTTAACATTAATCCTAGCAAGAATGCTCATTTGAAGCCCTTGAAATTCTTTTTTATTATTCATTGAACCAAAAAAATATACATTCTTTTTTGGACAGTTAATAGATACATATATCGAAAAATTTAAAGGTGAAAAGAGAGGAACATATAATTAATGAAGTTTAAAGCAATTTATTTTATTCTAAAAGGACTTAAAATTTATGATTGGGTGTGTTTTATTGGCAATTATTTTAGCTTTCTTACAATCAGCAACAAAACCAAGAAAGTGTCGATAAATATTTATGCTAGCTAAAGGGAAAATTGGATTTGTTATTTGAGGGTATTTTAACTGCTTCCAGTTTCCCAATAAAACACGCCAATTGAAAAGAACTTATAATAAGGGACCATTAAAAAAACTTTACCATATTTGTCACCCTTGTACATAATATAAATAATTGTAAAATTTACATATATTATGTTTTTAATGTTGTCTATCTCTTAAATGTATTGCTCCCTAACCTTTTTCCTAATATAATATAAGGTTCGACAATAGGGAGTTATTATTTCTTGCAGAAAAAATATAAGTAATAGTTCATACATCATACCTATCATTTTACCCAATTAAAATTTATCTCGATTTTTTAAAATCTATATATCCTTACATATATTCTTATATATATATCCTTAGTCCCTATCCAATCACAACTTTAAGCTTAACTTCAAAAAATAAATACAAGTTCGTTCAACTTACCGTTTCATAAATTTCAAAATCCAATACCAATCATCTTCATTAGTCGAATTTAGTTCAAATACAAACACACACACACGCGTATAACGTATACCTATACAAAATTCAATAGGTATATCTATCCTTCTAAGCGTTGATGTTCACACAGATTATTAATCTCATTTAAAGCAGGGCTTAACGATGTTCACGATTTATTTGAAAACTTTTCGGCAACAAATTTCAGAGGAAAAGGAAACACACATTCATATAATAATAAGGTATTTCGGTATATCCTTCCTTCTTGACGGGTGGATTTCCTTTATATTCACTTCCGATCTTTTGAAAATTTTAATCACATTCACTTGTTCGTTTTTTTTTTAAATATTTATTTCATTACTAAACTTTTCTTATTAAGAAGGTATTTTAAGACGATTGTAGGTAAAAAGTGTGATTAATTACTTTTCTCTTTCAATTTGATTTGGTTCTTCTGGCAACAGAAACACAAACGAAATGTGGAAGAAGACAAAATTTCAAATTCGATTATCTCCAATAAGGGTTTGATGAAATATGAGCACATGGAACAATAACAATAAATCCCGTGGTCCTTTATGACGAAAATAATTTGTCTATAATTTTTTATACAATACAACTTCAACACAAAGATATTGAAAAATAGTTTCATTTATCCCTTTTGCACCTTGACAAATTCAAAAACAAAGAATTTCATAAACAATGGCAATTTCTTAAAAAAGAAAAATATAAAAAGCATTCAAGTTTTTTTTAACTGGTTTTTTTATTTGATTTAATTGATTCTTCACATTTTAATTAAATGTAAAATATGCAAAGTCGATTTTTTTTTCAGGTTATAAATAATTAGAAAAACAACAAAACACTTAGTCAGAGTTTGAGTAACAAAATAACAATCCGCACGGCACACGCACTGCAACTGCTTCGCACCATTTGACTCTGAAGTATCCACCGAATGACTGGCTAGCTTCTGACGAAGATGGTAAACTCTTGGTAAACACAGAAAACGGTTCACTGGAATCAAAATCCATTCCATATGCTCGTCGAATTCGAAAGGAAGCATGGTTGAGAATTATTGAGATTGTAGATAGAAAATAAGATACAAAGAGAAGCGAAGCATTTAAAGAGTATTTTATTTATGTTGTGCGCAACTTCAGTGGAATAACACCTCTTTACTTCTCTTTGAACATAAACTGGATAAATTGACTAAAACAAATCATTTCTATGGGAATATTGGAAGTTGGAAGAAGGAACATGAACAAAATAAATAAGAAAGTCGAAAATGCAGCATAAAATGCATAGCACTTTGTTAAAGAGACTGTTTTGCTCGAAAAGAAAGAGATGTTCGAGAAGTCACTCTTGAAAAAATGTTTATTTAAGAGATTTATCAATAAATCAAAAGAGATTTGAGAGTAAATTATTATGTTAATTTTGGTTGATCTTATTTACCAAAAACCATTATGACCATTAGAAAAAGGAGTTATTAATTTAGTTTTTATTATTTTCATTTTAATAAGGATGTATAAGTTTAGAAATTAACCTTATAAATTTCTTAACACAAGCGATCTTCTTAATTCAATGAAAATTATTTATGTAGGCTATTTGGGTGTTTATAATGACAAGTTATGGACTCGTAAAAATAATCGAACTCGAGATCTTGGACCCTATTATGATTGCGAATCGCAAGAAAAATTTGGCGAATGTGACTAGGTATTTGGCATTAACGTTTGCAAATCGCCTACTGGACGTTCGCTTTGAATGTCGCTTAGGCGAATTGAAATCTCGCTCTATTACAATCAGCGAACGTTCGCCTTTATCTATGAAAATAGGTGGAACTGTAATTCTTGGTGACTTCGAAGTTTTTATGTAAGATTTGAAATTATTTTCAATTGAAATTAGTGAAAAGAAAAGAAGATTACCTACCTATATGCAAAGAAATATTTTAATAATAAAGTTAACTATAAAATAATTAATATCATGAAAAGAACGAACAACAGTACATTTTCAAAGATTGTTAAGCCTATGGAAGCAAACCCTGATATGCCCAAAGGTGCGGGATCGTTTGGATCTTTAAACAAAATATTGGGATCGGTTTGCTATTGACCTAACTCCTGAGGACCACCTCACCGCGATGGAAAACAGTGTTATAAAGTATGTTAGCAAAAATGATTGCAGAAATTCATTATTATTGACAACAAATTAAAATTTAAAAAAAATAGCGACCAACAACGGAGATTCTGTGGGCAGCTTTCTTCGTCTCCTGTTGGAACAGGCTGTTGATAGATAACTCAGTTTCCAATAGGGTGTGAACCTTTGGGGCGATACATTTGGGACGCATCCTTCTGAAGTGTTGCAACGATACGTCGAAAACGCTAACCCGCGCGACGTCAGCTGCGACTTCCTCACAAGGTGAAACAGCCCATATCAAGAGAAGTAATGACTGTGAACGATTGAAGCTACTCCAAAATCAAACGGAGATACACTGCTAAACATACATATTTAATTTTATATTTTTAACAGAGAAAAATTTTCCATCAACAAATATTTTTGATATAATTCGATGTTTCACTTGTTAATGACTCAATGACATTACAAATATTCACTTTTTGACTTTGACAGAATTGTTTTCAAAGGCGAACGTCGAAGTTCGCTATTCAGAATACCACGAAAAAGCTAATTCGCCAAATCGTTCGACTAAAGGCGAACATTCGACTCGCGAGACATAATGGGGCCCTTTGATTAGACTTGACAATACGATGATAAGGAAAGACCAAAAAGTGGGTCTCGCAATTGAGTCTGTCGGTCAGCCTAAATGGCTCGGCTAATATTCATTAAACTTGGTAGAAAGCATTTTAAAATTGTTCCCCCGACGATTTTGTTTCTTTTTTTAAGACCACGAAAAGCAGTTTTTTGTAGAATTTTGTAAAATATTTTTTACCTCAAATACTGTCCAACAGATTTAAAAAAATTATTAAAAAATTTTAGTTAAGTAAAACCTGGATAATATCTTTGTATATAAAACTTATAGTACTATCAAGAAGACGAAAGATTGTGGAGACATCTTAAGGTTAGGGACTGCAATTGCTAGATTTGTCTTTGCTAAACTTAATAATAAAATATTCTCTTTTTTATTACTTGTTTTGTATGTTATCCTACTCTTCACTGTAAAAGCGTGCACTAATTTCTGCGCCACCACCAGGCTAGCGTTCGCAATACAAAATCACGCTCCATGATAATACTATAGGTTATATATACAAAGATAATATCTTCTATAAAACATTTTTTCAAAACGGCATAACGGATTTTAATGAAATTTTGTGTAGGTACAGAAGTTCCTAAGAAAGTGAGAAAATTATTCTATATTAAGACTCAAATGCTTAAATGTTTTTGAAAAATATAAATTTTTTTTGAAAAGTCAATACATATCTCAAAAATGGGTTAATAATTTTTAATTTGGAAAATTAAACTTAAGAACTTAAGGCTGGCGCACTGAATTTTTTTCTTAAACAATGTTTTAGAATTCTTATAAAGGGTTTTTCAATAAGGGCGTGTTTATGTTGAAATGGTACAAGACAAGCTGTGTGTTTCTTTTTTTCATTTGAAAGGCCAATGTACCATGGATTATATGACATCGTTCAAATGCCCACCTCGGCTTCTTACAGTGGAACGGATACATCGCGATCCAATTTTCAATGACTCTTCCTTCACTGACAACCAGGAATGAACACCCTGAGGGCAATACAGTCAACCGACATTTTAAATTTAATTTTTTTTGTTCGTCATGTAAATTTTATATAAAAATAATTAAACTTAAGTCACTGTATATAGTTAGGCCCCCTATAAGCCAACAAATGTAAATTTTCATACATATGTTGTATCTTATTAGGTGTAAGCCAAATTGTAAATAGTATGTTCAATAAAACAAAATTGAATTGAATTGAATTGAATTGACTCTTCCGCACAGATACGGCTTAATTTGAGTGATGTCGATTATGGTTATTTAGGATAGATCTGCGACTACAAAAAACCCCACAATACAAAATCTAGCGTGTTGAAACCGCATGACGTCACCTTAGCGATAATATATTATCCTCAAATCGTTCATGCAGAATGTCAATCGTAGCCCCAATCTGATGGAACCACATGCCGTCTAGGTGCATATGGGTCAATTTTGCCCATAATAAATTGGTTACCATTGATTGTTCTGTAGCGCTTAGCCATTGGAGGTGATCGCCTCATCAACTTCATTTTCAAGTAAATACCGACTTATGATGCCGCCGGCCCAAAATCCAACTGTAACTTTTTGAGGATTCATTGTCACCTGATGAGCCTCGTGTGAATTGTTGTTAATACACCCATTCATCCAAAAGTTCCCGTCGCCGCACAGTGTGAAATTTTCCGATTCTAGTGGAACTTAATGCAAAAAATAAAGTTAAGCTCTCAAGTATAATACCAATTTTAATCAGTTCTAAGCTTAACAGTGAAATGATTTTAGTTGGTGAGAGGTCAATATAACGGTTTGGTTTTGTATGGTAAGTTGTCAAAGTGATACACTCTGTGAAACAAAAAATTGAAGCCATCACATAGCCGATTAACTAAGCTTCGCTGATTCGAATTGCGTGTTGTGAATTAAAAAGAGATTTATTATTTTTTAATTTTGAAATTTATACTACAGATTTGAGTAAGTTCTATATATTCAATTTTGTTATTTTTATTTTTTAAATATATTTTCGTAAAACAGTACAAAAAATCGTCTTTTTTAACTTTGGAAGCAATTTTTTTACATTTCCCTTCGTGTACCCGCGCTAAATTTTGCATAGATTTATTCTGTAAGCTTTTCTTAACCACAATCAAAGGTAAGTTCTTGCAACCATTTGCTGCTCCCATACAAATATTTACCACTTACAGAAAAATGAATAGGATGACCATTTTTGAACTTTGGTATCAAACTCCAAAAACCGAAAAGTTTCGAAAAGTTGTTGAGTACATTGCTGCAGAAAATGGAATTGAACCTTCCTGCCGAGAGTTTGTGGGTATTTGTAAGAAAAAATCAAGAGTGGTTAGAACAGTCTATTATTTTACCAACTGCTTGCCTGTACCAAGCTCAACCAAGTACAAGTGCAGAATCAAAAGAAACAAAATTTGGAAGGCCCCAGAAACCATTTGAAGAATGCAACATAAAAGTACAAAAACGAAGAGTCCGTGATATAGTGGTCACCAAATCGCCTGAGGAAATTGCACTTGCTCATGAAATGAGCCTGAGGTCTTGTGGAAAGCATGACACAGCCAATATAGTTCGAGAGCTTTCCTCTTCTTCACCAGCTCGTGGAACAAAATTGAAGAAAGCTAGAATTGAAAAAAATGAACCAAAAATCTCACCTGCAGGAGCTTTAGGCCTTATTATAGATGCCAAATTAAGCTATCAACAATACCAAATAATAATACACAATGCTAAAGAGGCTGGAAGTGATTTATACCCCCCTTAGTATCTGGTCATGAAAGCAAAAGAACAATGCTACCCACCGGAAGTAAATATTACGGTCACAGAAACATCTGCGGAAGTCGACTTACAAGCCCTAGTCGATATAACATCAAAAAGATTATGCGAAGCTCAATCCAATGTTCTTGAGTCTGATAAGTTCGAAAAGCTAAGGCTTATTTATAAATGGGGATGTGACGGAAGTTCTGCACAAAGTCGTTATAAACAAGTTTTGACTGAAGGCTTCAGTGATGAATATATGTTCTCTGTAAACTTGGTCCCTATAAGGATGGTATGTGAAACATAGAATAACATCATTTGGCAGAATCCCAGACCTAATTCTACAAGATTTTGTAGACCTGTTGGTTTTACTATGAAAAAAGAAACAAAAGATGTCATAAGGGCAGAAACCACCAAAATACAAACAAAAATTAAAAACCTTTCTTTAAGTAGTATTTAAATCAACGGTTTGAACATAAAAGTAAGCCACACTTTTATTATGACTATGGTGGATGGTAAAATCTGTAGTGCCTTGTCACAATACGACTCATCACAAAGATGCTACATATGTGGATGCAGCCCTAAAGAAATGAATAAGGAACAAGACACTTCCCGTTCATCCAACATAGTAAAGATGATATGTTTACGTTTGGAATATCACCGTTACACTCATGGATTAGAGCTTTCGAATTTATGCTGCACATATCCTACAAATAGGAGATTAAAAAATGGCAACAACAAATTGGAAACAAACGGCAGGCAACACAAATGACGGAAATTCTGCCAGAAGATTTTTTAGAAATTCAGAGCTGACTGCTTCAATTACTGGCATTGATCTTACACTTATTCAACGTTTTCTTGTCATTTTGGAAGCATTATCTTGCGAGATGGAAACTGACGCAGAAAAATTTGGAGCTTTTTCTCAAGAAACGAAAAAATATTATCTAACATTGTATCCTTGGTATTATTTGCCTGCAAGTATTCACAAAATTCTTGTTCACGGAGAACAAATCATAAAGTCTTGTATTTTGCCATTGGGTCAGCTAGCTTAAGAAGCTCAAGAGGCAAATAAAAATAAAAATAATTTAGTCGAAAGACGAGCAGAAACGATACAAATAGAGATATCTTAAACCGATTTCTGTTGTCATCAGATCCTCTTCTTTCCACTAGATCAAAGCTTTCAAAAACTAAAAGCCATAGTCTACCAGACGAAACTATTTCATTGCTAAAAACACAGAAGATGCCTTTGTCTGACTAAAGATTTTTTTTTATTTTCATATTTTCTTTGAACTTGATTTTTTAAAATGAAAACAAAAAAAAATATTTCAAAACTGCTAAATACAAAAATTAAATGTTTGGCAAAATAAGTTTTGTTCTCTTATTTTTTTCGTCCTGACTTATTCTCTGATTTGGAAAATATAAAATTTCTAATTAATATGACAAAAAGAAATCATTTTCCCCAAAAAACAAGCATAACAAGATGACATAACTAAGATTCAGACTTAAGTTCCACTAGAATCGGAAAATTTCACACTGTGCGCCGTCGTCGCTAAAGATGGATTTTCGGCCAAAATTAGACTGCTCCGCAGTCCGCACAGTCAGCGAACAAACGAGTTCTGAGCACGGCAAGGAATCGGGTTCTATTGTACTCTTTCATGGACCGCGGCGATTTTCTCGCCGATCTTGTGTTCCTTTGAAGTACGAATGTTGGCTGATTGATAACCGAAACAATCATCAAACGTTGAAGAGTTGACTGTGAAAGTCTACCACACAGTAAAATTGGCGCAACAATCGCAATTTTTACAATAACTAACGCTCATTTTTATAATAAAGTTTTATCTATTGAACCTGTTGCTTGATCGTGTAACTTACCATCAATAACTAAATAATAAACAGCAGATTCAACCAGAGGCGTATTTAAGGATTTGGCGCCCCGGGCTGATAAATTTTGCCGCCCTTTAGAACAATAAAAATAATAATTAAAAAAAAAACACAAAATGCGTAATATTTGATGTTTTCATTTTTTTTGTGTATATTCATGACAAAATTCATTAACAATAGAATCGTTATCTAAATTTGTTGTCAGTTCAGCTTCTATATTTAATAAAGCTAAGCTATTAAGGCGCTAATGCGAGACCTTAAATAGGTTTTTACTCGTTTCAATACGGAAAACGATCTTTCTGCACTACAATTCGTCACTGCAGTAGAGCTGTGTCAATCAGGATCGATTCGATTTTTTCGATCCGATCATCGAAAAGTATTGATGATCGAAATCACAAATTTTCATTTTAATCGATCCCAATCTCAATCATTTAGATGATTCTCGATTGGTGTTATTAGATGTATCAGGGGTGGAATCGCGTAAGGTGATAGTTGATCGTCAATTTTTTGATTGTCATTTTGAATACAGCTGTCTCTATCATATCAATAAAGAAATATAGAGAGAGCGATTGTCAAAACGACAATCAATTAATTTAGTGATCACCTTACTCTTACGCGATACGGGCCCAAGATCTGGTATGTTTACTGTGGGAATTGAACTAGTAATGAGACTTATCGAATATGTAATAATTTTCGACTTACATATGCGATAGTATCCTAAAGTTAATTTATTCGATAGTACCAAGTCATTCAGTAACTATTAGTCCTAAAATTGATCTTTTAAGGAGCAACAAATGAAATCTCTTTATCTTTTTAATCAATGGACATAGTGGCCATCATTCGATGTCATTTGGCAATTTATGGCTTACAATATAGAGTATTTTGTGAAAGCCTCAACTTAATCTTACAACGAAATCGAAATGAAAATCGAATCGGAACAGTATTGAACCATTTGAGTGAAATGAAAATGATCGAATGATCGATCGATTCACATGATGGAATCATTTTCGTTATCGATTGTTGAACTATTCGATCATTTGAAATAAACGATTTGCCCAGCTCTACACTGCAGTGCACAAGTATATTCTTAAAGCAACCTCAGCATATAAAAATGGTTCCTTCAATTTTTTTCTCTTATATGAAGGTTAAGCTGCCTTAAACTCATATTTTCAGAGTTGTTTTGCTCCAGAAAATGTTTAAGTAAGACACACTTTTCTTGAAAATCTTCCCCAAGATCAACCGGGTATAATTTCTGAAGAGTGGTTGCATTTTTTCGAATCGCTTCTTCACTCATGTGATCAAGCTTAGATACAAAAATAAAAAATAAACCCATTTGTTTTTGCTTCATAGGATGAATTTCTTCTCTTCAGCGCACTCAATAAATGGTGGCAAATAGGAATGAATGTATTTATTTTGAAATTTTCACGGCCGCAAAAAATAACCTCCCTTCGCGATACTCATCATCTCGTTTTTTCATCTTGACGATTCTTTTTTGGTCCATTTTGTAATTTTCAGATTTTTGCTTTTTCCCATCTCTTCAAAAACATCAAAGCTTTCTCGTTTTTCTCTCATAAACGATATGAGTACCTCACCTCGTAGAGCATGGACACAGTTTCAACGTCTGTATCAACACCTTGATTTTTTTTTGATACGATATTGAATTGCTTGAGTATAGAAAACCCCAACATTAAAACAATATTTCTGTCTCAAGGGACTTCAAGTGAGCACGATACTAAAAAGATAAAATATGTATTCGACGATTTTAACTTTAGTAAAATGTTAGAGATAGCATGATGCTAAATTTGATTAAAATGTTGCGCCAGTAGTTTTTAAAATAATACCTATCCTTTTATTTATCCATCATTATAAACTATTGTTCATTACATTACATTACATTTTACACTACACCGTAGATAAATCTACGAAGTAGAGACACAGAAAAGCACTGGCAACTGAGGCCATTGGCTTTTTAGACAATACGACAGAGAGAGACACACAAAGAAAGGACAACAGAAGAAACACATGTCAACAGCACACGGTTGGTAATTGAACGGTCCTCCATCCAAGTACTAACCGCGCGCAATGATGCTTGATTTCGCTGATCGATGGGAAGCGATGCTTTCATCAAAGCCACGGCCGTTGACCTTGAACTATTGTTCATAAAACAATCATTATATTGTTTCTTAAGTCGTTTGAAACTATTGACGAAGGGAAGGGTATTTGTATACTCGTATTATAGGAACACGAGTCAGCCAAAACTAAAAAAAAAATTGAGGCATGATTTGCTAGGTATATAAAGATTAAAAATTTGTGTGTGACCTTATGTCTAGAATCCGGCTTGATGGATTTTTATAAATTCTTTTTTTAACAAAAAGGGACTTTTTGTAGATGGCTTAGAAAAAAAAAATAAGATCCGTTCTAGCCCATTTTTGTAGAGCTACATAGCAACAAGTGTTTTTTTTTAGAAAATGTTTTTGTTTCATTGGAATTTGTTCCAAAGATAGGTACATGTCTGTAAATATTTTTACTATTAATTTTCATTATAAGAAATCGTTTATAAAGAATAAGAATAGTTACTGGTGAAAAAAGTGAGTGACATCTTATAGTGAACTCTCTCACAGCCGGTAACTCACGGCACTGAAAAAATTGTTATGCTTGAAAAACTCAAAAAATCGCATTTTTTAAAATCTTTGTATTTTTTGTTTATCCTTCAAAAATATTGTAAATTAGACAATTGTTATGGGCGGCTTGCGCCCTTTTGCTTGTGTGTTTTCAAAGTTCAATCGCTTCAAAAAAAAATAATATAAATAAGCCGCCCCTAGCAGCCTTGCCGCCCCGGGCTGTAGCCCTTTTAGCCCTAGGGTAAATACGCCCCTGGATTCAACAGATCTCAACAAAACAACATGGCCGCAATAGGCAAAATCTGCCCGCGCCAATTGAAAACCCTTAAGAATGACTAGATACATTTTACTATATTTTGACAATTATAGACCTCACACATGTCAACTAATTTTTACTTGCGACTTATAGGTACTATAAGGCAAGTTATGCATTCGTAAAAAAAATCGAACTCGAGATTTTGATCAAAGTTGGCATTACGATGATAGCGAAGACTAAAAAAGTGGGTCTCGTAATTCTGTCTGTCTGTCGGTCTGTCTGCCTGTCTGTCTGGCGGTTCGACTACAGCCTAAACGGCTCGGCAGATTTTCTTCAAACTTGATAGATAGTACTTTTAATTTTTTCCCCCCACACTTTTTTTTTTTTTTCTTTTTAAGACCAAAAATAACGTTACCTGCCATACGAATTTTTTCGAAATTTTGTAAATATTTTTTTTCTCAAAAACTATTCGACAGATTTAAAAAAAAAAGATACACACAAATTTTATTTAGCTAAAGCTAGGTACTGGTTGAAAAACATTTTCCGAAAAATAGTTATTGAGGGTACCCCTCATAGAACCATTTTTTTATTTTGATTTTCTCAAAAACGGAACGACCGATTTTGATATATTTTTTTTTGCTAAAGCTCCCCAAAAACTTGAATAGAATTGTGTATTCAAAATTTTTTTTTCAAAACTCAATATTTCGAAAACCTTTTACTAGAATTTTTTTAAACTCGATAAATAAAACTTTCTTAACATAATCTAAAAAAGTTTTATTTTACCTAAAAATAAAGGTACCAATGACTTTCAAAAATCGTATTTTTCTCGAAAACGGCGCCTAGAATTTTGATAAAAAATTTTTTGTTTTAATTAATTTTAGCGATCTTAAATTTAATAAAAGAAATTTCGAAATTAAGATATTACAGCTTGTAGCTACCATAGAACCATTTTTTTTTAAATTTTAAACTACTCATTATCGACTTATCGGATTTGAATGAAATTTTTTGTAGATATGCTTCTAAAAAGTCTAAGAACCATTGCAATTTAAAACTTAAAAAAAAAAATATTTTTTAAATTTTTGAAAAAAAAAACTTTTTTTTTTTTTGGAAAATTCGATATTTCAAAAACGGCTTGATATTTTTTTTTGGAAATTTAATTTTCATTCGTACAGTACATAAAAGCTTTTTTTAAGAAACCACTACAACGACTTATAATTTTTGTTCTTGCATAAATTCATGTTTACATAGCATTCTGTTTTTGTCTCTTACTACTAAAAGAATTTAGGAAATTAATTTTATCCTTATGAACAGTTTTCTCTAATAACATTCGTTTTTAAAATTCCTAGTCTATTACATAGGAGCAAGTTCGTGCGACCCAGTCGTGGGCACGAGTACGATAACTTGGCCGCCAAGATTTGATGACGGCATTTTGTAGAGGGGTTAAAAATAAGCACTTTTTACTATGGGAGGGGGGGGTCTTTCTCCCCCCGTTTAGGAGGTAGGGGCACTTTTAGAAAAAATGGTTTAAATTGAAAAAAAAAATATTAAAAAACAACGACAACACCTACAATAAAGTGCTATACTGCGTTTGAAAGCCAGAAGATTGTTCTATAATCCTTTAATCATTTAAATTAAAATAATCATGTCAATAGTTTTTGAGAAATTCGCATTTAAAGTCCAAATTTTGATAAAAAAAACGTGAAAAAAAAAGTTTAGACCGGTTGTTTTCAAAATTGTGAAATGAAATTGTAAATTAGCTTATATGTGTTTCATGTATCTATCAGTTTTTAATCGAACACAAAAAACCGCATGGTTCTTTGTCTTCTGGTTTTTGAGAAAACCTCCGTTTAGGAGGTAGGGGCACTTTTAGAAAAAATGGTTTAAATTGAAAAAAAAAAAATATTAAAAAACAACGGCAACACTTACAATAAAGTGCTATACTGCGTTTGAAAGCCAGAAGATTGTTCTATAATCCTGCATTTAAATTAAATTACTGGTTTTTGAGAAATTCGCATTTAAAGTCCAAATTTTGATAAAATAACGTGAAAAAAAAAGTTTGGACCGATTGTTTTCAAAATTGTGAAATGAAATTGTAAATTAACTTACATGTGTTTCATGTATCTATCAGTTCTTAATCGAACACAAAAAACCGCATGGTTCTATGTCTTCTGGGTTTTGAGTAAATCGAAAATAACTAAAACTACTTTCCTACAATATGTTTGATATTTTTTCTTCCTTACATAAATAAATCAGTGCTAGCTTCCAACATTACAATATATGCACAGTAAAGTATGTATGGGGGGGCATGCTGCCCCCCTGCAACCCCCCTGCTTGGGCACACTATAGGATTTGGGGTAGGTGCGAGGTTGGGTGCATGCAAAGTTTCTTTTGCATTCACAGAATCTGTATTTAAAAAAATTCAAATTTATTCTATTTATCCAATGTCCACTAAATACATATAAAATACAATAAACGATCTTGAAAACCAAAACAAACTTTCGACCATGTTCACCAATACATGGCACTATTTTTCTATCGAAAATACTGCCTAGAAAGGAAATATAAGGACGACTGGGGTTCGCAAATAATAGAGTTTTTATCAGATGTAAAACAAGTTTACCCTTGTTATACCGATGGTGATATATGTGAGTGTTTACAGTTAAAAGACATCGATCCTCCCACCCTTCAGAGCGAAAATTTAGAAAGTGTTTTACCGCCAAAACATCCTCGGCTTCCCACCATAAAAGAGTAACTCAACGAACTCGACAGTTATAGTACGGACGTTGGCTTTATTGACGAGACTTACACACCTTTTTAATACATTTTGACCATTTTTAACTAACTATGACTGACTAACTCCTGACTAACTGACAAAATAACTGACCCAGATGCAATTCTACCTCCTCATGGTGCATTCTGGGTAACGCTAAATGAATTGCGGTACTGAACTAACAAAGATTCATTATGTTTATTAACATTAATCCTTAAAATGGTATCACCGTCACCACCAAAAATCAAAAAAAGCAGTTTTGGTAATTTTCGATTTTCTCAAAAACTAGAAGACATAGAACCATGCGGTTTTTTGTGTTCGATTAAAAACTGATAGATACATGGAACACATATAAGCTAACTTACAATTTCATTTCACAATTTTGAAAACAATCGGTCTAAACCAGTGATGGGCAAAGTACGGCCCGCGGGCCAACTCCGGCCCGCGAAAGCATTTAATCCGGCCCCCCGAGCGACGGTCCTTCGACATGAATAGTATATGGCCCGCAATAATTATATTTTGACGGTTCTGAAGTATGAAGTATATGCTACTAAATTCTAAGAACAAACAGATTGGAGCAGAGAGCAAAGAGCAAACCAGCGAAATCAAACACGTGTAGTTGTAGTTGCTTTCACTAAATGTGTTTAATTTAATTTCGCTGTTTTGCTCGCATAGACATAGACACATAGGTAAAGGAGCCAGCTGCCCGCGCGTGGTGAAATCTGAAGTGAGAGGGAGTGAATTCAACTCAGTCGCCTGCTGTCACCAGTTTTCATTTCATTTCAAAACCCGAGGTAGATTGAGATGAAAAACAGTGGTAGATTTAGATTTTGTGTGGTAGATTTGTAATTTCCCAAATGATAATAATTCAAAAGCACTTAAAGTCATTTACGAGTATAAAGATAAAGTTTTATATATGTACATTGCTTTAAGTATCTAAATATATTTGTTGTGATATTTTGTTCTATATGCATACGTATTATACATCTTTAAGCTTACCATCAACAAATTAAAATTTTAAATAAAAGCGGATCAATTCTTCTTAAGAAATAATATAATATATAAATTATAACGAATTTTCTGAAGGCCTTCAAAATTTAGATGCTCCTTTTTCAAAACTATGCAACATAACTACAGATAGAGCCCCAAATATGGTTGGAAAAAACGCGGGATTTTTAGGTATTTTTCGGAACCAGAATCCTAATCACAATGTTGTATTTTTACATTGTATGTATAATTCACCAGGACGTGCTTTGTAAGGCTGCAATAGATATTACCCATGTTCTTAATGTGGTTATAAAACTAATTAATACTATTCGATCCCGGGGCTTGGTATACCGGCAATTCCAAGAATTTCTTATTGAAGTCGACGCAGATTATTCGGACCTTCTTTACCACACGAAAGTAAGATGGTTAAGTTGTGGGTTTGCATTTGAACGGATCTGGAATTTAAAAGAGGAAATACAAGAATTTTTAAAAAATAAAACAGACAAATGGTCTGATTTCCAAATCTTCGAAGACAATGATTGGCGTATCGATTTTGCATTTTTTACCGATTTACTCGAACACTACTACAAATCAAATAAAAAATTGCAAGGAAAGAACCAATTTATAGATGAGACTTGGGGTTGTCTAAAATCATTTAAAACCCAGCTTTTTTTGTTTTACAACTGCATGAATAAGAACGATTTAACTCACTTTCCGCGTTTAAAATGCGTGTCACCAGTGAGTGAGAACAAACTAAAAGAATTCAGTCAGGCGTTGAAAAAACTTCACACAGAATTCGAAACTAGGTTTCAAGATTTTAAGAACATTCAGTCGTGGCTGGATGTTTTCTCGATGCCGTTTAATGTAGATCCGGAAAATGTCTCTGCAGAATTGCAGTTGGAAATTATTGAAATGCAGTGCAGCACCCATTTAAAACAATTGTTCTTAAATTCCACAAAATTAGAATTTTATAGAACACTGCCAAAAGCTGAATTCCAGAAGATGATTTCTCACGCCCAGAAAATTATGGCGATGTTTGCGTCGTCGTACGTGTGCGAACAGACTTTTTCGACCATGAAATTGCGGAAAAACTCAATCAGAAATTGACTTACTGATGAACACCTTTTTGCGCTGCTGAAAGTCACAGCTTGAACCTGCATTCGAAAATATTATGGCAAATCAAAAGCAATTTCATACATCTCAAACGCCTACCATGGCAGGGCCTTCGAATAAAAGTTAAATTGTAATTTTGAACATTTTTAATGCTGTAATATTTTTTAATATGATTAAAATTTTCAACACAAAATGCATTTTTAAAATAACTCTGGCCCTCCTCTGCGATTTCTTGAATTTTCTGGCCCCCCATTAAGAAAGTTTGCCCACCACTGGTCTAAACTTTTTTTTCACGTTATTTTATCAAAATTTGGACTTTAAATGCAAATTTCTCAAAAACCATTGACATGAGTAATTTAATTTAAATGCAGGATTATAGAACAATCTTCTGGCTTTCAAACGCAGTATAGCACTTTATTGTAAGTGTTGCCGTTGTTTTTTAATATTTTTTTTTTTCAATTTAAACCATTTTTTCTAAAAGTGCCCCTACCTCCTAAACGGAGGTTTTCTCAAAAACCAGAAGACATAGAACCATGCGGTTTTTTGTGTTCGATTAAGAACTGATAGATACATGAAACACATATAAGCTAATTTACAATTTCATTTCACAATTTTGAAAACAATCGGTCTAAACTTTTTTTCACGTTTTTTTTTATCAAAATTTGGACTTTAAATGCAAATTTCTCAAAAACCATTGACATGAGTAATTTAATTTAAATGCAGGATTATAGAACAATCTTCTGGCTTTCAAACGCAGTATAGCACTTTATTGTAAGTGTTGCCGTTGTTTTTTAATATTTTTTTTTTTTCAATTTAAACCATTTTTTCTAAAAGTGCCCCTATCTCCTAAACGGGGGGAGATAGACCCCCCCCTCCCGTAGTAAAAAGTGCTTGTTTTTGACCGCTCTACAAAAATCCGTCATCAAATCTTGGCGGCCAAGTTATCGTACTCTCCCCCAGTCGTGCATTTTATTTACGTCGATTTCACTTAAGAAGAATCACTAAGATCTTCTCAAATTTCGTTGGTTGTGCCAAGTCGAGCAGAGCAAAGAGCTCCAATCGACATCATTTGGTGTGTTCTCGGATTGTCATGTGTATGGGCTGTAGTTCTTGATAATTTCAGGATGTGATCAATTTCAGGATCTGAAAATGTTTCTGTGAAATGATTGTTGCATCCTAAATAAATTAAATTGATTAATTACATGTATACATATATCATATGGATTTCTTTAATTCGACCACTCACTATAATTTGCTAAAAATGTTCCACAATCGTCACCACACAGTTTGCTGGGCCTACATTTATCATTTTACAGAAACTTTCGTCAACGGTCCTCACGACGATTGTTTAATTCGTTTTATTTAATAATTTCCGTCTATAATTCGGAATCTGACTCTTCTTTTGAGACATGTTTCCAAACAAACTGTTTATATTTTATACTTGACAGTTTTTTTTATTTCTCCAAATTCAAACTTTTTCGCGCGGCATTTGGAAAAGTTTTGTAGAGATTAGAAATGTAGATACTATTCTTAAGCTGAGAAAGTTGTACACTTAAAGTTATCAACTAATAATTTTTGCTTGCGTGTACAAATGTACTTTGTTTTTTTTTTTACCCGAAAAATCACTCCATTGGTCGTTTCACATAATGGTACTCTTAAAAATCGTATAACTTTGGTTTTAATTGTGCCATTTTTAGGATAAAAGTCTTTTAAATAAGAAACAATGTCAGACTTGTTTTTCACGTAACAGTACGACCATATAGATTTTAATCTGTCAAATTCTGACCATTGGACAGTATAGTTACTCGTATCTTTAAAATAGGAACATAAAATACCACTAAGTGTGGAATGTGCATGCCTACTTAAATTTAAAAAAAAAAAACTCCAAAATAGTGCTAGTCTTCTACTTGGCTGATTTATTTTAGTAGCATATAGAGTTTGTATTATAAAAATTTTCAAATAAATTAAATTAAAACCTCCAGAAGGCACGAAGCTACAGAATTTAAATTGAAAACATTTTTCGAAGCAATAATCAAAATCAGAGCAGAGTTTTTTTCGAACCAGATTCCAGTCATTTCGATAATTGATATTTTGTTTTATGTAGCTGAGCTATGTACATAAATATGAAACAAATTTACTGAAATAATGAACACAAATTACTTTGCGCATCATTCATTTACAAAAATCGAAATACAGTTATTTTTTTTTTTGAAAACCCAGAGTAAAAATATTTTAACACAAAAACAATTAATTAAAATCGCTACGGCAGTAGCCTTTGGTACCATGAAACCTGACGCGTATTCAAAGCTATATAATGCAATTACGACCACCTATCACGTATTTAATGACACAGGGTCAGGACAGCCATTCTTTTATTGTTTCTGAGAGTTTTTTGCAGCCTTTTTTTAATTATCATGCTGATGTCTTGTTTTTTTTTATTAACATGCCCACAGGTAAGAAGGCTTTGTCTTCTCACCTCATTGTCGCATAACGAACACATATACTCTCTCTCTCTCTGTCTCTTCCTTTAAATTAATAAATACAAAATTAATATTATATTGTTTAAGTGTGTTGCATAATTGCGTGTAGGATCAGTTTGAATATACTCAAAGCCCACTCCATGCAATCCTCTTTCAAGCTGATGGATTATGTCTTTGAATTTTCCACTCAGGACTAGGAGCTCTGCGTTGTTGGTTTGTCCTTGCTCCTCGCTTCAAATGCCAATAAAGTCATATCAAGTCGCGGATACAAAATGAATCTGCATGTGTATATTCTCATTCGAGATGCTTTCTAAGAAACAAAAAAAACGCGGAGGAACACATCTGACAAAGCAAGAAAAATCTTATTTTATCCTCACAATTTGATGCGAATGCATCTGCTCGACTGCTTTATCCTTCCCCCCGCACTCGAACTCGCACTTATTCCTCCACAGGGAAGCATACATTCTTTTTCCAGTTTCTCAATCCCCGGGTTGCTACTTGCATTTGTTTGGCAATAAGAGCTTGTCATTCCTCGTAATGGATCCGGAAAGGTGAATATCGCATTCGCAAAGCAATGATAAATCTATTAATATCCATGATGGTGGTGAAGAAGAAACGTATCCATCCGGTTTTTTAAATGCAGTTGAGATTTGAACCTTTGGCTTCTGCAAATGACGACTTGGTGTTATTTTATTTGCCTCCATTTTTTGTTCCTTCCATTTCTCCATCCGCTTAATGTTACTTATTAAATAAAAAAAAAAAACAATCAGAGAGCCGAGCTTCAAGATGCCAGCTTGAGATGATGAAGCCATGAAGGTCGTTGGAGCTGAATGCTAGAAGCTGGAGGAGACCAGAACCGGATAAGAAGCCATTGCGCGTGCCCGAATGGAAACGAAGCTTTGCTCGGCCTAAGTCGGCTCCAGGTTATGCGCTCTTATTCTTCAACGGATCGTTGTCGTCTTCGTCGTGTGGCAATGACGATCGCACGATTTACGTTCCTGTCGATATTTTTGCTGGGCTGGCGTCTTTTTTTTTTGTTTGTTTTGTTTTACTATATGAACAAAGCTTGTTGCATGCATCTTTCCTCGTCTGAAATTGCCGTCGTCGTCGTGTGTTGTTATTTGTTGGCCAGCCTACACAATTTGTTCTACTTAACGACTTGTCGGTCTCTCCGATTGGATTGGATTGGATTGGATTGGATTGTTGTTTTTTGCTTTGTGTAATGTGTATGATAGATAAGTTCGGATTTTTCATTTAATTTTTGACTATTAATTTTGGAATAATTTCGCCATTGTGATTTAATGTAACAATTATGAAATTATTTTTATAAGAATTTCAAAATTTCTGTACGCACGTTTTCTGGATCATAATTTTAATTAAGTAAAATGATTTAATAAATGAGCTAATTCATCCAGGATTTTATTCTGGAACCTTGAAAATACTTTATACATCTAAAATCCCACAACTCGTTGACCTTGCAACGAGCGATGTTTACTTAATAAAACTCAATGTGTCTTTTAATTTTGCACTAAATATTCGAACGCCTCCGTTAATATTTTAAATAACTTTCAGATCACAATAAAGTGAACAAGTTTCAATAATTAAAAAAAAAATAATAAAATATATTTTTTTAAATTCCAAAAAAAAATAAAGGTTTTGGGAAAGTTGTGTACACAATGAAATTCAAACTCTTATGAAGCTTTAGGTTGTCAAAATCAGTTTTACCAATTTTGAGAAAATCATAAAAAACTTTAGTTAAACCTTATTTCAAGACATTTTTTTATTTCCTTAAAATTAGTGGAATAGTTTTTGAGAAAATTATAGTACTTCCGTAATTTTTGATATTAAGAAAAACATGTTGGAATAATTGAAAATGCTATCTACCAAGTTTTAACGAAAATCGGTCAAGCCATTTAGGGTTCGCACAGACGGACAGAATTGCCAGACTCATTGTCAATTTTGATTATTTTTGTTTTTATTATATGCTATTAGTCACAAGTTTATATTATTTTGCAATGTCAACTGGGCTATAAAATACGAAAAGAGCAATAATTATTTAGTGAGGAGATCATTTAAACTGCACAGCGCATCTGCCTTAACAATTTCTGATACGTACATTTTTGTTTTGTTTTTGAATCATTGTTCAGATCAACAGAAACACCAAACATTAACAAAAATAACTCCCAAAATAACCACGATTTTTTTTTATATTAGAACCACAGGACATCGAAACATCAATTGGAAACCTCAAAAATGAAAAAAGTACGGGAGAAGATGGAATAGAAGCTGAAATGCTGAAATAGGTATGTTAAAAAAAAACTTAACCCAAATACTAATGAATCTTTTTAATTCAATATAGTCCGGTCAAATTAGGTTAAAAAACAAGAGCAAAGCTACAAAAATTACCATCAAGCTGAGACTGAGTAAACTTGTTCAAAACACAATTAAAAACAATTTTTCAAAATTCCCCATCGTTACGACCCATGGAAAAAAATTGACTCAAGGTCAAAGGTAAAAAAAATGGGTTCTTCACGATTTTCTTCAAAACGGTAAGTTTTATCGTAAAATTACCTCGGACAAAAATTGTAGATCATAAAATTATCTATAAAAAAGGTATCAATAATTTTTGTCCTAAAAGCTACCGCTTCTGAGATAAAACGATTCAAAAAGTTGTAAACGTCATTGCATGCATAAGCGCGCCACGTATATACGAGTATATACATATAAAAGGAGCAAAGGATCATGTAAGCAACTACAGACCCGTAAGGGGCCGTTCAAATATTACGTAAGCAGATTTATTGCAATTATTTACCCCCCCCCCCCATCCCTTGTCAGCAAAAGTAAGTAAAGCTCTTACCCCCTCCCACCATGCTTACGGAAACATTTTTCAATTATAAATGTATTTTTTTATATTAATTATAATGTTATAATTATTATAATTTTAAAAATAAGAAAACAGATTTAGGATAGAGATTACATTTTACTGATACAGTAGATATTCAACATAAAGTAAAAGACGAAAATATTATAATCTTACGAACATAAACTTATTTTATATTTTTGGTACACATAAATTATATTCAAATTAACAGTCTTCAGTCCATGAAACCCGAATCCATGATTCTAAGTTTTCGATGACATTGGATTGCTTGGATTGCTGCTCAGTGTTGTGAGTCTGCTCACTTTCATCCGATTTTCGAATGTCTACGTCGTTCTTATTGAGCCATTAAACATCACGGTGCTCTAAATTTTGAATAATGCACATCAGTTCATTAGCACGACGAGCAGCGACTCTTACAGGTCTAACTTTTCTTTCAGTGTGCGTGAAAATGCGTTTTGTTTTCAAGCATAGACAATGTGAGGGTTGCCATTCGTGTAAAAAAGTAAATAACTACCGATAACTTAATCATCATCTGGACTCCCCTACCCCCCATGTCATCCAAAATACGCAAAACAAAGAATCTTTCAAAAACTAGATTGGAAACATAAATACGGTATCGAAATAAGCGGTCAAACTCGAAATAACTTAAACGACATCGTCCTTATCTCGGATACTCCAAGGCGTATCCAATCAATGATCAACGAACTTATGCTATTGAAAGTAAAAGACATGGTATCAAGATAAGCTTGTCAAAAACGAAATCTTTGACAAACCACGTACGAATTCCGATATATTAGAAAGTGAAGAAAATGAGTAAGAATATATTTATTTCGGACAAATTAGGTCTTTTAACAATCAAGAAGAGAAGGAAGTAATATAACACAAATATCAGACAGCAATTTAAGCAATAAAACTCCAAAATTAATACTTGACTCAACTAAATTACCAATCCTGACATACGGACTACAAACCCTGGGACTTACCACAAGCTTAGTGAAAAAACTATAATCTGTCAGACGAAAAAAGAACGCAGACTACTCAATATAACACTATCTCAAAGAATACTAAATGAGGAAATAAGAAAGCAATCAAATATTACAGATGCAGTAAAAAAAGCTAAACAGTTGAAATGGTATGGGGCTGGTCATATTTCGAGAATTCAAGATCATCAATGGACAAAACTAACAACAAAGTGGAAACCTGATGGAAAAAAACCTGCTCTACGACGCACGAAGGAACAGATGGGAAGAAGATTTAAACGAATATAACCAACAATGGTACAACAGAGCAAAGACTTCAATGGGGAGGCCTATGCGGAATGAAAACCGATTTTTATTTAATTTTATTTTGTAAAGATAGGTATTGTAATGTTTTTCCTAGGTTCTTTAAATAAAACTTATTACTCCTTTTAGAATTTCTTCTTTATTTACACTTTTCAATTCAAAAAAATAAATCTCTATTTATAACCAACTCAAATACTTTTATTCAAATTTAAATCACACTTGTTTAATATCACTTTCCACAATCCAATAAGCAAACCTTTTGCACACTTTCATAATCGAAAATAAAACTGTCCTCCGCTCACCGTGAACACTCCTTTATATACTCAAATTAGTTGTTCTCGAAGGTTCTTGTCTTTGAATGTTCTAGTTGCTTGGAATAAGGGGAAATACATATGGAGGTTCTTGTTTAGAATGTTCTAGTTGTTTGGAATAAGGGGAAATACATATGACATTGGAAAAGAGCTTTTTTTGTTCCTTCTATATAGTCCAGTAAAAGCGTCATGAAAAAGGGCCTGACCTTGCGCGCAGAGGCATGGTCAATTTTTTTTTCATGGATCGATAGGTGCTTATGAGAAAAGCTTAAAACCAAATTTGCACCACATGACAACTTTTTTTACCAAAGTTATTGGTAAAAATGTGTTTTGTGTCATTTTTTGGTCATTTACGAATATCTCGGCTCCACTATCTCGCACAAACAAAAATTAAACATTTTTTTATTCCTCACAACATTATCTATTATGTTCTAAAAAAAACATTTGTTTAAACAAATTAAAAAAAAGTTATAGTAAGTTAAACAAATTTTTTTTTGTTTAAAATTCGCTTTTTCGTGATTATTAAGAAAAAAGCTCATTTAACGATGAAATTTTTATTTTTTATTATTAAAGTTCTTGAAATTCCCTACAATTTAAAAAAAAAATCAACACTCTACGATGAACGAAAGCCGAGTAATAAATTATTGAACATGGGTAAGTCAGCGCACCCACGCATTTTATGATTTTATGTTTTAATTAATATCTCAGCCCCAGTATGTCGCAAAGTGAAAATAAAAAACTGTATTGCTAATAACAATATTTTCTATCAACTTGCATTTAATTTAATATGTTTGAGCAAAAACATAAAAAGTTACCGTTGGTTTCAAGGTTTTTTTTCTTGTTTTTAATACCTTTTTTTCATAGTTATTGAGAAAAAAACTGTATTTTACGGTAAATACTTTTCAGTTTTGGATTTTTGTTTTATAGTCCTGCTAATTTTCTTCAAATTAAAAAAAAAATTAGTCCATTACGACAAACGGGAGACAAGATATTCATGATTTAAAAACTTAGAAAAGCTTACAATTTAGTATTTTAACCTTGTAGCTTGTAATTTTGGTGTCGCCAGCAACAAGAAGCAACAAATATGTGTAAGTATGTGTGGTGTGTTTGAAGGATACCAATATATCTTGTTGCTGGCGACACCAAAATTACAAGCTACAAGCACAGATAATTATATACAGATGTCGCATGCCCATAGAAAAAACTGACATATGAAAATGAAAATCTTCATTTGAAAGAGCTTTTAAGAAAGCTGTTTTCAATTTATTATTTTCAGATATGTGAGAAGTGCTTTTTCTCTTTAAAATGTGTGCTCTCTGAATTCACGAGTAAAATCTATTTCGTCTGTTGCTCTTGCGTATTCAACTCTGTATCTGTATTCTTCGTTTTTTTTTTTTAATACCGCCAGACCATTTTTTTTAAATAGATTTGTTATGAACACAAGAACACAAGATACCTACATTGTTCATAGAGGAATTTTGGCAAGAAAAAAATGTATTTTGTGTGTTTATCTGGGAATATAAGGCAATTTTTTTCATAAAAAGGACACTTAGATATTTTGTTGCATTTAGAAGCAAATAAGGAACTTATGTAGGTATGTCAAAGACTTTGATGGATTTGTAAAAATTATTTTCTATCTTTTTAGTTAGGTATTTGTTCTTTGCAATTCCCATACAAATTATTCTAATTTCGCTGCTCAATTTTGTCTATCAGAGCCAAAAATAAACACAGTATTGTTTGTTACTCCTTGTCCCAGTTCCTACATAACATACGTAGATACATTATGTATGTGCGTGTTTTGCATTCAGGTTCATGAGGTTATGATGACACCTGCAGGCAGGAATGTTGTTTTTTTTTTGATTTGGTGCGATCTTTTGATGATGGCGAGAACAGCGTGGTTGACTTTTTTGGGTTTGATAAAAATAAAAACAATCTGAAAAAATTAATTAAATTAAAACTTCAATTTGAAATAGGGCGACAAAGAAGAAGAAAATAAAATCTTAAGAAATTGTGGATACAGATTTTTTTACGGATAATGTATTTATTTTATACAAATAAAAGTATCATTTTCCATAATTTTCGAAGAGTTTATATGATAGGTTGTATGTATGCAACCAGAAGAATAACTAGGTACGAAAAGTTATACATTGTACGCAGGTGCATACATAGGTACATATACATATATGCAGTACATACAATTTTTCAAAAACGTATGCCTAGGAATTCATTGCGTTTGTGAAAATTTATTAAAAGATGACAATTTTCTAGTTATCAATTAGATACAAACATACCTTTACTGTAGCAGAAGTTAATTTATAAATGTTACGAATTGTCAAGTGAAACAATTTATACCTACTACAAATTTCAAAATTATTTCATTTCGGTATAAATAAGTAAACGTAGTATGTATGTATGTACATACGAAGGTACATAAGAACGGTTTTTGTGTTTTCTATTTTTTTGTAAGTGGAAAAATAATGATAGTTTTAATAAAGAAAAAAGGAGCTTTTGAATAGGTATTTTCTGCTCTTAGCCTATTCCATATAAAATGTCTGAAGCATTTATACTGTTAATTGCGTATTTGCTTAGTTCACCCACCCCTCGTCCTGTTTTACATTTACTATTTTTACAATCCATTTTTGGTTTTTCATACTGTTTAATTCTTAATTTTTTCAAGCATTCACTAGTTCTGTAGCTTCTTATTTTTATTTTAAGGTTTTAAATTTTTCTATGAGTCCATTTACAAATTTTTGAGAGAAAAACAATTATCAAGAAACTGTATCAAGTCTGTGCGTACGACATTCGTTCTTATTGTCAAACCAATTTGAAAAATATTATTTTTTGTTTAAATATATTAATGCAAAATCTTAAGCATTGTAGACATTTTAGTAAGTTACTAAGTTAAAAACAGGATTTCGCTAATTTTAAACGATTTCATCATCTTAATATCTCTAAACATCTTACTCGTACTTAAATTAAAATAACAAATTGGTTACTTTAACCTTTATTAATTTACTAAATTAATATGAAATCTGTCATTTTCCTAAAAAAACTATCTTGGCAGTTTTATTTGAAAGAGTTATGTAAATTGTGTTTTTTTTATTTCGATTCGTGAGTTTATTGTTTTTAAAAGTAAATAAAATAATATAAAATGTTTTCCGGTTTTCGGAAGACGAAGATTTTGATATACACATGTATATGATTGAAGACCCAGCTTTATGGAGAATTTTACTCCAGAAATAGGTTTGACAAGATAGCAGTTCGGTTTTTAGTTGAAAAAGTTAAAGATCCAAGATCGAATTGTAAGCCTTAGGCTTCCGATTGCAGCAGAATTTCAAGTACTTACTATTTACATTACACTTTTTTGGAAGAAGACTGAAATAGTCCAATTCAAAGTGGCGAAATAATAAAAAAAACATTTCGAAAACAGTTTTCAAAAATAAACAAATAACATAATAAATTTAAGGTTGTCCTTTTGACTTTTGAGTTTCCGACATTTCAAACTATTCTGTCCGTTCCCCAGATTTAGTTAAGTTTGGTTTGTTAATTTTAACGAACTGTCATGATTTAAATATGTTCAGATGCACCGCTTTTTTTTTATAAAAGGGAATTAGTCTATTACTAGTTAGTAAAACGGAAAAAAAGGTTTAAAATTTTCGAAGAGCTAGTAAATTACTAAACAAATTACTAACAAATTGCTAACTAATAAAATGCTAAGCCCTTAAAAATATGTTGTTTAAAATGTTGTTCCTATGTTTCTACCATCACGTGTGAACGCTTGTTTCCTATTAATAAATCATATTATAATCTATTTATTTATCTAATAAAATTGTATGTTGGGCTTGCATAGGTATTCAACTAAATGTTGTGAAAATTTGTGTAAAAGCTGAAATAATTCTCTTCTAATAGCAACTGATTAAAGGGGTTTTTGTATGGTTACATACATGCAGTGTACCTGCGAAGCTTCATATATTTATGAATTTTTGAATATTACAACAACAACTTGAATGAACTACCAAACTGATTAATTTATTATCCGTACCACCATTCCGATATTGATTTTTTTTTTTGAAAATCTGTATAATGTATATGTGCCAGTTTGTAAGCTTTGGTCATAATTTTTTTATTTTTTCATTGTTGAAGATAAATTCGATTACCTTTCAGCTAACAATTCCATCAGGTGGTTCTTAAAATAAAAACAAACTTTAATCAACGAAGGTACATGAAATAAGAATATATGCGTTTAGCCCAGGTAGCTGTCGTACCCTTCAACATCATACTGATGAGCCCACTGTCATAACTGGGCGAAAGCACTTTGGAGCTAAGGTCCCTTGAACTTCAATTTAATTAAAAACTTTAATTTTATATTTTATTATTATAATAAATATTTCATTATTACACAACTTGAAAAGAAGTCAAGGATGGAAGTAAATAAGTAAGTACACCGAACTTAAAGACGAACAAAATATTTCAAAACTTAAAACTACATACCAATAAAAATTGGAAAAAAATATGTATTTTTGAAAAACCTGTCTATACTGAATGTTTGTTTAATAGGCATAGAATATTTACATAGAATCAGGAGTGTTTATATTCCAATATTCGCAGAAATATTGATCTCTTATACCACCTACTTTATTAAGAAACAAATACTTTTGATTACAAGTAGTATTCGACTAATGTGTAAAATTCAACCGTATGAAAATAAATCAAAAAAAAATATATTTTGTCTAAGGTTTAGTTAAAGATATCTATGAAACTCATAAAGATGAATTTTCAAAGGAAAATTGTAACTTCTGAAAAGCACAATCAATCATTATTTTGGTGCTATCATTAATTTTTTTTTTATTTTTTTCGTTCAATCATTTCTTCTGGCCCTGAAAAAAATTATTTTAACCAATCTCCTACATAAAATCAATTATTATATTTCAATAATTATTACTTTGTTTTTCTTATTTTAAATTTTCAGATTAACCGCATATATAAAATATATTTAGCAAGTGCAATATGCAATACTGTAACCACCCCGAACGTTTCCCTAGAAATTTCACTGAGCGTGGTCGCGGTATATACTCGTATAACGCGGCTAATCCGAAAATTTAACAGTTCTGATTTTTTTATAAAATAGTTTATAAAAAAAGAATAATTTTAATTTTGACACATAATAATTGATGATGGTGTTTAAAAAGTGAAAAATTTTCAATGATGAGTTTTAACGACAACCAAAAGTCAAATTAATATTTTTTTTAATATCAAGATTTATGTGTTAGACAAATGCCGTGATTTTTCTGTTTAAAAACGATACATTAGATTTTGATATCTTTAAATAAAAGTGTAGGTTCTCGTATAATTAACACTTTATAATAACATTAAAAACTTTCTGTGTTATTTTATTTTAACTCTTTCCTTGCTTAGAAATTTTTATGAAGACAATAATTATTTTTATTTATTTTTTTATTCGTTCTTCTAATAGAAGCTATGAACGTTTTGTGAAATGAATTCGAAGTAAAAATATACCCTGTTTAGAAATTATGGCGCAAAATTTTAAACAATAAAACCGGTTTTACTTAACGCAGTCGTATAGCTCGTATAACTTTTTCATAATTTTAAACACTTTAGACAACTCTTCTAACTAATGTGGGTTTTACAACAGAACCTTAGCGAATTTACGTTGAACAACCCTTAATTTGACAGATACATAACTTGAACACAACAACACAATTAAAAAAACATAAAAGTTAACTTTAAACCAAATAATTTTTCGCCGGAAAAAGAATAATTTATATACTAGCTCCGTACTTTGATTGTTTATAAGTTATTTACATTATTTAAGATGTAAATGAAGTATATACCTATAAGTAGCTAATTAATAGCATACATATTCAATTTTGTTTTTTCAAGGTGCAAATTCATTTGGCTATATACTCGTCTTGGCATGCAAAGGTACATAACATATGTAGACTTGTATGTAAAGATTTTCCGATGGTAGAATACTTTTGTACGATTGTTTCGAATTTCTAATATTCAGTAATTGAGTCTATTTACAAAGCCCATCTTTTAAAAAAATCAAATAAAACATCAGTAAACATTTTTACTTAGATTTGCTTTGGTATGATATGAAATAACCCTTTACAATATGGATAAAGTACACTTTTAAAAGACAAACTAGCTATTTGCTGCTGTTATAGTTAGACGAGCTCTTTAACGTTAAAGTATAATTTATGTCCTTTAAAATTAACATAAAGTCGGTTCTCGTTTTATATATCTACAATATTTAGAGTCGACTCCCATTCTAAAATTGATTTATAGCTGGTTTTAAATGTTTACAATTTTGCGCCTATGTCTTTTATTTGTCTCACCCCTGACAGAAAAAAGATCCTGACTATTTTAAAAATACATAAAGGTGGTGTTTTTTTCAATTTCAGAAAAAAAGAATTAGTATAGTAATATTATTGGTTCTTAGGAAGTCCCTGTAGATTGTATAAAAAAAAAATTAAACACTCTTGACTGTGGAATTACACTTTAGGAAATTTCATAAAAATGTTCTGTACAAAAACTGAAAAACTGTATTGCAAACATGCACATTCTTCATAGAATACCGACCTATACATGCGGCTATTACATGGATGTACACACACAAACAAACAATATCAACATGACAAACAGGTGTAAAGTATTTAAAAAAATAAACAAAGATTATAAATTAATATAATACAAATGATGAAGATATTAATAGAATATGTTCTATCTACCTAATGCCTTACCTTTTGCCTTTTTTCTTTAACAAAAATAGGATACCCGATACCCCAATAGCAAATTGCTTTTTTTTGTAGATACCTACATATATATATATTCCACATGAATAAAGGTAGCCGCATTGTCTGCCAGTATTATCTTTCTTGCGCATAATAAAAAAAAGTCCTTAAACAGAAGAGAGAATATTATATTGTTCTCTTTTTAATTCAGAAAAGCTTTCTTACGGCGACTATAAAATTCTCTTTTTCTTATGAAACCTTCTTAAGAAAGCTTTTGTCTGCTCGAGATTGTCTGCTCGAGAAAATTTTCGATGACAGAATTTTGTATGGAGGTGAGACATCTGTATATAATTATCTGTGCTACAAGGTTAAAATACTAAATTGTAAGCTTTTCTAAGTTTTTAAATCATGAATATCTTGTCTCCCGTTTGTCGTAATGGACTAATTTTTTTTTT
Source organism: Philhelius festivus (assembly GCA_963931855.1). Taxonomy (NCBI): domain Eukaryota; kingdom Metazoa; phylum Arthropoda; class Insecta; order Diptera; family Syrphidae; genus Philhelius; species Philhelius festivus. Next base: position 1,571,329 of record OZ007556.1, on the reverse strand, counting down.
AATTTGAAGAAAATTAGCAGGACTATAAAACAAAAATCCAAAACTGAAAAGTATTTACCGTAAAATACAGTTTTTTTCTCAATAACTATGAAAAAAAGGTATTAAAAACAAGAAAAAAAACCTTGAAGCCAACGGTAACTTTTTATGTTTTTGCTCAAACATATTAAATTAAATGCAAGTTGATAGAAAATATTGTTATTAGCAATACAGTTTTTTATTTTCACTTTGCGACATACTGGGGCTGAGATATTAATTAAAACATAAAATCATAAAATGCGTGGGTGCGCTGACTTACCCATGTTCAATAATTTATTACTCGGCTTTCGTTCATCGTAGAGTGTTGATTTTTTTTTTAAATTGTAGGGAATTTCAAGAACTTTAATAATAAAAAATAAAAATTTCATCGTTAAATGAGCTTTTTTCTTAATAATCACGAAAAAGCGAATTTTAAACAAAAAAAAATTTGTTTAACTTACTATAACTTTTTTTTAATTTGTTTAAACAAATGTTTTTTTTAGAACATAATAGATAATCTTATAAGGAATAAAAACATGTTTAATTTTTGTTTGTGCGAGATAGTGGAGCCGAGATATTCGCAAATGACCAAAAAATTACACAAAATACATTTTTACCAATAACTTTGGTAAAAAAAGTTGTCATGTGGTGCAAATTTGGTTTTAAGCTTTTCTCATAAGCACCTATCGATCCATGAAAAAAAAATAGACCATGCCTCTGCGCGCAAGGTCAAATGACGCTTTGACTGGACTAATAAAGTAGATATGCAATTCTCAATAGATGGCGCTGTAGAAGTATAAAGCTCTGTTCGCAACAATATATTATATAATTGCTAATGTAAAATGTCTGTATATAATATCATTAATAAAGCTTTTCGTAATAATTTAATAATAATAACACATTTTGAATATAATATACGAGTATTTTATGATTATGTTGAACTTACAAAATATTATTTTTGAATAAGTGAAAAGAAGCAGATTTCATGAAATAAATTTTTTTAATTCTTCACAACTTCGTCAAGTTAGAAATCTCTCACCAAAAATAACGTTAAAAAAACAGAATTTGATTTTTTTTTAAATACCGATAAATATTTTTAAAAAGTTGTTAGTAACACATTTTCGAAAGTTTTAATTTTCTCTGAAAGAATATTTTCAAGTTTTCTAGATACTGCCAATGGCTATAAGTATTATCGTTTGCAACCTGTTATTATTTTTCAGTTTTATTTGTATATGTATCATTTTCTAAAAGAAAATCAGGACCTACTAAACAGTCATTCTCTCCATTTATTGGATAGAATTCAGAACAGAGCGCTAAAACTGATAGGAAACAGAGCTATCATGGGTTCATTCCCATCTCTTAAACACCGACGGAATGTTTTATGTATTTCCCTGTTTTATCACTTCTTTCACAAACATTGCTCACTTGAAGTAGCCAGTTGCATTCCTCCCCTTATAATTTCAATTCACCCGTGATACCCGCTTCGCTAGGAACGCTCATCAGTTCACCCTTGAGCCTAACTTTGGTCGTACCGTCAAATAGTATAGAGATTCGTTTTTTAGTCTCACAACACGATTATGGAATAGAATAACTTATCCGGCACAGTTTTCCCTCGCCGTTTCAATTTGCAAACATTCATCGTCACCTCCTTTCTCCCCCTCCCTAATTTTCCCATCGCCCGTGCTGTGTTTAACATTATAAGGGTCTCTTCAAATAACAAATACCCTTGAGCGCGAGTGGATTATAAAAAAAAAATATAAAAAATGGCCTCCTGCTGAAATTCACCATTAGATTTAACTTTTATATGTAAGTCGAGAAGCCTCATCAATTAGATAGCTGAGCTAATACCTACCGAATATAAAACCATAGCATGAATCATGTGATTTATTGTGAAATTTCAATTAAGGCAGGTTTGCCGCTGTTATCATCACTTCCGGAGATTTAAACGTATCCTGACGTTCCTTTGATATTTTGTATTCTTTTTATATTCTTGGGTGGAATATTTAGCTCAACGTCCTTTGTCATTCAAATCATTGAAACCCGGATGGTAGACACAAAGACGAAACACAGTAGGAAAAAAAAAAACATTTACGACCTTCCCAATATCTCAGTAGGTACCTAGGTATGTGTATCTGAACAAGGTATCTACAAATATTCACTTTTTTTGCTTGAACCTGTGCAATGACATATTGTCGCTGCCTCACCGCGCGCCACCGACCAGCAACGTTACTGTATAAACTCAGGTGCCATGTGGGCGTCAATAGGCTCCATAGCGTGTTTTTATATTTGAACCTCAAGTCTTTCGCATTTTCGATATTCCAACTTCAAGGGTCTAATTTATGTTCAATAGCATCGTTAATTTGAATGTTTTTTCAATCCCAAAAGATGTAAAATGTAAAATCTAGCTCTCTGTTTGTGTCACAACACACAACGATGGACAGGTCTTGAGATTTTTTTTTTAATTTTTATTTTACGATTATTATGCACATTGTCTGTGGTTTTAAGGAATGAATTATTATTTTTATTAGTTTTATGGAATAAATCATATATTTTCGTTTGGGGTTCAAAGCTTCTGATGAGATTTGTAAAATTGTTTTTTTTTTTTTTTTCAAGGAATGCTGAGTATCGCAAATTAGTCTGGTATTTTCTTGTAAGGAGAAAATTTATACAACTTTATTACTTGTTAATCTGCATTTTAAATATGATTAAGAGAGTTTTAACATTTTAAGCATCTGATTTGAATTAAAAATACCTAATATCTAATCATTTGTTATGAATAAGAATTATTTGCTAGTTAATGAGGTAAATTTATAAACGTAAATAATAAAATGCTTTGAAAAAAAAACCAGGTAAATCTATAAATTACTACTGTTTAGCATCATAGGGTGGTAGTGATAGTGTGAATATTTTTTAAATTATCTAAAGTATGATTTTATGTGGATTGTAACTTGTTTCTCTTGATTTAACTCAGTCAATAAGGTTATAATCAAGTTTTTGATAAACAAATAAATAAAATTTAAATTACAAAAAAAAAATGTTTTTATTAAATTGTAACACTCCATCGTGACTTCGGTGTATAAGTATTCACATGTGAAATAAAATATTAACCCGTTTCTGTGAATGCTATGCGTTCAAAAAACGATGTTCGTCAGAGAATAAATGTGAATTCAAATGAGAGTCTGTGGAGAGTAAAGTTGAGAATTTGTAGACAAATATTCCTCAATAACATTATATTTCCACCTGAACTCTATACAGCCTCGTGGCTAGGGGTTGACCAGGGAGGCGGCTGCCAGGGGTGCACTTTTCAGATAAATAAAAAAATTAAAACTTAACAAACAAAAACAAACTACATTTAAATGATTCGGACACAGATTAGATCAATATTTTTACAGGAAAAAACCGTTTCCATTTAGGTCACATCAAAACACTTGCAGAATGTTGTGGATTTTTTAAATGATTCAAAAGAAATCACATAGTGATTTGTATTAAAATAAAAAAAATAACCCGGAACTAGTAACTCACAACTCTCAACTATTAATTTGTTACCAGGAACCTTCAATTTTCTGCAGAATCTGAACTAAGATGCTAAGATGAGGAGCGCTTATGACGATTAATCAATTCTGGAGAATCAAACCCAAAACCCTCTACGTTCCAGTCCAACGCACTAAAGATTATTATTGATTATTATTATTATATTATTATTGATTCAGCAAAAAAATCTAATAAACGATCTTTTTATAGAACCGGAATTTTCTGAAATGTGAAAACCGAAGATTAAATCAATGTAAGACTTAAGGCTCAAGAATTATACGGCCATAATATCAGATACAATTACTGAGCAAGTGCGATGGAGATTTCAAGGTTAAGCTACCCTAGCTTGCGATTTTGGTTTCGTTGTAGGGATTTCATTAAACAAAAACTCAAATGAAGAATTAATAAAATCCGCTGCTGATCTCGTATTAAGTTGCATAGAAGGTTCAAATGGCAACGAGTTATGTTTATAGATTGAAAGCTACAAACTCAAAGTACAATCAACACTGCCTGATTTAAAAAAAATCTAGATTATAACTATTACACTTGTCAACTTATATGAAGAATATGGATTGGTGATTGATCAGTTATCCAAATACATGTGCCTGTGACTTTTTCCAGCTTTAAAGATCTTTCCGAAATTCAAATTAATAAAAAAATATTTAAGATCGCAGATTGGTCAAGAACGTCTATTCCAGTGGTGGGCAAACTTTCTTAATGGGGGGCCAGAAAATTCAAGAAATCGCAGAGGAGGGCCAGAGTTATTTTAAAAATGCATTTTGTGTTGAAAATTTTAATCATATTAAAATATTACAGCATTCAAAATGTTCAAAATTACAATTTAACTTTTGTTCGAAGGCCCTGCCATGGTAGGCGTTTGAGATGTATGAAATTGCTTTTGATTTGCCATAATATTTTCGAATGCAGGTTCAAGCTGTGACTTTCAGCAGCGCAAAAAGGTGTTCATCAGTAAGTCAATTTCTGATTGAGTTTTTCCGCAATTTCATGGTCGAAAAAGTCTGTTCGCACACGTACGACGACGCAAACATCGCCATAATTTTCTGGGCGTGAGAAATCATCTTCGGGAATTCAGCTTTTGGCAGTGTTCTATAAAATTCTAATTTTGTGGAATTTAAGAACAATTGTTTTAAATGGGTGCTGCACTGCATTTCAATAATTTCCAACTGCAATTCTGCAGAGACATTTTCCGGATCTACATTAAACGGCATCGAGAAAACATCCAGCCACGACTGAATGTTCTTAAAATCTTGAAACCTAGTTTCGAATTCTGTGTGAAGTTTTTTCAACGCCTGACTGAATTCTTTTAGTTTGTTCTCACTCACTGGTGACACGGATTTTAAACGCGGAAAGTGAGTTAAATCGTTCTTATTCATGCAGTTGTAAAACAAAAAAAGCTGGGTTTTAAATGATTTTAGACAACCCCAAGTCTCATCTATAAATTGGTTCTTTCCTTGCAATTTTTTATTTGATTTGTAGTAGTGTTCGAGTAAATCGGTAAAAAATGCAAAATCGATACGCCAATCATTGTCTTCGAAGATTTGGAAATCAGACCATTTGTCTGTTTTATTTTTTAAAAATTCTTGTATTTCCTCTTTTAAATTCCAGATCCTTTCAAATGCAAACCCACAACTTAACCATCTTACTTTCGTGTGGTAAAGAAGGTCCGAATAATCTGCGTCGACTTCAATAAGAAATTCTTGGAATTGCCGGTATACCAAGCCCCGGGATCGAATAGTATTAATTAGTTTTATAACCACATTAAGAACATGGGTAATATCTATTGCAGCCTTACAAAGCACGTCCTGGTGAATTATACATACAATGTAAAAATACAACATTGTGATTAGGATTCTGGTTCCGAAAAATACCTAAAAATCCCGCGTTTTTTCCAACCATATTTGGGGCTCTATCTGTAGTTATGTTGCATAGTTTTGAAAAAGGAGCATCTAAATTTTGAAGGCCTTCAGAAAATTCGTTATAATTTATATATTATATTATTTCTTAAGAAGAATTGATCCGCTTTTATTTAAAATTTTAATTTGTTGATGGTAAGCTTAAAGATGTATAATACGTATGCATATAGAACAAAATATCACAACAAATATATTTAGATACTTAAAGCAATGTATATAAAACTTTGTCTTTATACTCGTAAATGACTTTAAGTGCTTTTGAATTATTATCATTTGGGAAATTACAAATCTACCACACAAAATCTAAATCTACCACTGTTTTTCATCTCAATCTACCTCGGGTTTTGAAATGAAAGTGACAACACTGGTGACAGCAGGCGACTGAGTTGAATTCACTCCCTCTCACTTCAGATTTCACCACGCGCTGGCAGCTGGCTCCTTTACCTATGTGTCTATGTCTATGCGAGCAAAACAGCGAAATTAAATTAAACACATTTAGTGAAAGCAACTACAACTACACGTGTTTGATTTCGCTGGTTTGCTCTTTGCTCTCTGCTCCAATCTGTTTGTTCTTAGAATTTAGTAGCATATACTTCATACTTCAGAACCGTCAAAATATAATTATTGCGGGCCATATACTATTCATGTCGAAGGACCGTCGCTCGGGGGGCCGGATTGAATGCTTTCGCGGGCCGGAGTTGGCCCGCGGGCCGTACTTTGCCCATCACTGGTCTATTCTATCGATTGGTATGTCATTGCGAAAGTATTGATGTTGATAATTATGACAATTTGGCATCAAAAAACACAAAGTAAGCATTGAAGAGGTCTTATCTATTATCTATTTCATAGGAAGTAAGAACTATAATTTTTAACTTGAATATAAACAAGTACCATATTCAAATATTTAAGATTATTGATTTATTTTACTCTCTTAGATAATAAGGCTTGGGTTGAGCGATTGGCCTACAATTTTAATTATTACCTTTGCTACGACGTTGACTCTAAATTACTAGTTTGCGACTTGTTTATTAATATTAAATAGTTTAAACATTTAATTCAAAAGAGAAAATCCATCATAATTCTTCTGATAGTTTAAAAAAATTTATCAAAGTTCTATGGGGAATATTAAAGATAATACGACAGAGAAGCTGCAAAGAGTCAATATAACCGTTTTAAAGTTTTACAAAGAAGACAATAGATATAACTACGATATTCTGTTCTCAAGGCTACGCATGTCGATAAGTTTAAGTCTACTGTTGTAAGCAGGGAGTTCATAGCTATTTTCCCAACATAAACCTCTGAGTGCAAATCTCTAAAATCTTTTTTGCACTAGTTCTAATCTGTAAAGCAGTGACCAGAGCTGACTAGCATATTCCACAATGGGACAACCAAATAATACAAAAAAGTTGACTGATAACGAAAGGATCGCAAAACTGTCCCTTTTGATCCAACCAAGAATTGAATTGGCCTTATTAGCTATGGCGTTAATGTGTTCTATGAATTGAAGTATTACCATCAAATAATACAACAAGGACAAGAGTCAAACAAATAGTAAAAAGAAGAAACAGAAAGCTTTCTCGTAAAATTTTTAGTTTTACATATATCTTTGTTGAGAAACAAAGGAATTACGAGTTTGCTACTTTATGTTTTGAGATAAAAAAGTAAAATTATTTTGAATGCATCAGCTGCTTTTTCAGGTATCGAAATACGCCGACCACGCCTTTTATGTTTAATCCGCGGAAAAAAAAAAAACATAACTTCACGGCGGATGAGCCATCAATGCAATGATTTGAATACTCAAAAATGCACTTATTTGAGTCGATGTATAATCGTGGTGGAAAATTATTCCTCTTCTGCGATTTGTGTCCCCTGCTAACATTTTCTTTAATGAGGCTTTTTTTTTTTGAGCGATTCTCAAATTATGCTTTCAAAATGCGAGTGGAACTAATACTCAAATGTCTGAATCTTACAATATGTTACACGGGCTGTGATCCTGCAACATCCATTTACGCACAGCATCATTTTTTCCTGGCACAACAACCCATTTTGGAAGAACTTTAAGAATTTCGTCCTGCAGCGAAGTGAGACCACAATCGAATTCAAATGCCAAACTATACTGACTACTACTTATCATTCAGCAGTCAAACTAACTATCAGCAGACCAGATAGTAAAGAACATGATTTGTTTTTATTTTGTTCTTAAATTAAAAATCCTATCAAATATTTTTCGAAAATACATACATAAATATCGACTTTGAGCAAAAGTTAATATATAAAATAATTTTTTTTTTTGAAATACTATTTTTAATGATTCAAAATAGTTTTTTTGGCCTTTAGTCTACCAAAATTGGCGTTTCGACCTGGCGATCTCATATGGACTCATCAGTTGACTGTGAAGGCTGTGTCAATTATTTTTAAATTTAAATGCTCTAATTAATTTTCGAAGACAAAGACACATTAAATATGTCATATTGAAAGAGTATTCCTTAGTGTTGTTGAATACAAATTGGTTAGGTGATATTCTGAAATAACTAATTTTCTTCTCTAAGATTCTGTTTATATCTCCTCACTTTTCCGATAGATATTATGTTAAAATTAATGTTTTTGGGTAGATATACGAAAAGTTTACAAATCATGTTAAAACAAATTACCTCAAAATAAAAACTTAAAAAAATGTCAATGAACAAGTTAACGAATGCACAGACATTTTTTGAATACATTGGAGGACAAAGTTCTCTGGCAAAAATAATAATTTCATACCATTTGAAGCTCGGAAAATGTTCTCTTTGCAGCGAAGCTTAATGGAAAAGTTAACCGCTTCATAGTGAAATTGCATTCATTTTAAACATAGTTTCATTTCAAGTATTTTTCATTTTTAATATTTTCATCAAATACACTGGTGGAAACATTTTTTTCCAGGAATTAGATAATTCCTTTCAAATTGAATTCAACCTTAATATTACTCCATGTTTTCCCCCCAATGCTTGAGTTAAGTTGCACCAATCAAAAAAAATCCAACACAAATGTCGATTCATTTTCAGAATCCGTTAAAAGTTTTCAAACATTTGTATTAATTTCAGGGAAATCCTAGATTGAATTATATAAATTTAAGTAGAAAAAATGTGTGTGTACTGAAGTACGCGCGCTAGAAGTTAAACTTCATTTCATAAAAGCAAGGGCTCTGTAAGATTCCTTTCAGTGCTTTTCGGAAACATAAAAAAATTAATTTAAAAGTAGTTTTAGTATAGTCTTGTAAATTGCAAGATGTCAAAACCACTTCCAAATACATTTTTTTTAAATATTTTTTCGATTTGAAAAGGATTTGCAGAATAAGTTAGGAAGTTTAAATTGGAACTCAAAACTGTTTCAATTATACAAATGATGCAACTAGTCTTGGACTGACCAGTTTGGTCTATCTGCCGATTTCTTGAATTAAGGGAGGTTCTCCTTTTTCAGTGTCAAAAATGACACTTTTTCATGATTTTTTTTTCATGGAAGGAATGATATATGTATATAATCAATTCAAATTTTTCTTTACTTGTTTACTATCATATTAAGTTGGCCACTCTAGCTCCTGCAAAAATTATCAAAAATTAAAAAATCAAAGTTTTTTATAAAATAGAAGAGTGTAGTTGAAGTCTGGGCCAAAATAATTGCCCAAAGTTAAAAATTAATTAATTTTAGTGTTCGTTTTTTCCCACTTTTTTTCGCTCTTCTGAGTGTTGTACAAAAAAATGATGACGATCCGTCAAGTAGTTTTAGAGTAATGGTGGCCAACAGTTGGAAAAAGGTGGTTTAGAGAAAAACGCGTTTAAGGTTTTTTTTTTGAGTCATGGCTCATGTGTCTAAGTATCGACATGTGTCGACACCTGGTGGCCCATATGGTATACCGCTAAATGTCAATTTTCGAGACAAAAAGGTAGGTCTCGTTTTTGTTCTATAGATTTAAAAAAAAAGTATTCAGACAAACTGTTTTAGCTACATATTTTACTAGAAAAAATGTAAAAGAAATGCGTTTTTGGTCGCGAAAAAGGAGAACCTTCTCTTAATTGAGAAAATCATGTATAACTTGTTTGTTACCAAAGTTGAGCAAAATGGATGGCGCTCTGTTTGACGCACACATGCCGCTTTTTTGGCGAACAGATGGCGCTCTTTATGACGCACAGATGGCGCTTTTTTAACGCACATGATTACTAAGTTGGGTGCACATCATAAATCGTGAAAGGACACTAATATAATACTAGCCGTTTCTTAGTTCATTTTTATCTTCGCTTAAATTTGTCAGATGACAATGAAATCCAATTGAAAACGACAGACAAAATGACATTTAATTTTGACACCGAATTTAAAATTCTTCGCATATGGCAATGCTAGTTTATATTTGACACCAGAAAGCCCTAAAGCAGATAGTTTATTTGCGAGTGTTTTTTTTTATATTTCGCTTTAAGTATTTTGTAAATTTTACTGCTTAGTTTTCAAGTTAAATAGTATATAAGTATTCAGTATTGCTTAGGTTAAAGTGTTTAATGTTTTAAATACTATAAAAAATACATATTCGTTTGTGTTTTTTGTACAAACGAAAGTGGTTTTCGATCGAGAAATTATTAGGCCACATAATTCATTGAAAAAAAGCTTTTATTATCTGATTTTTTAATGAAATCTTGTTTTTAATTGTTTTGTAGGTTAGTTGTTGTGGTTCTTCCATTAAAAGAACATTCTCTTTCGGCGATAAAAGGTGGTTTTGAAGTGTTTTAAATAACCTCTAACAAAGTTCGAACAATAATTGTAAGAACCATGTCGCTGCCTTTGACGGGTAGCATGTCCTTTTGACATGTCACTGACAACTCCATAGAAAATTTTTTACCCCCAACGCCGGAAAAGAAGTTTTACTTCAACAATTGAAGACTAATCTTAAAAAAAAATAATTTTAAAGGTGAGATAATTATGTATTTTCAGATTTCGTAAAATAAACTTGAACATGTCGAAAATACTTTAGCTTTAACTTTTAGATACGAATATTGTGGAAACCTGAAATTATGGATAAGATAGAGTCAGATTCGAATTTAGCGAAACTTCTAAGGTCTTATTCAAGGAAAAATAAAAAAAAAGGCACGACTGTGTCGCACGAACTTGCTCCTATGTAAAAGACTAAGAATTTCAAAAATGAATGTTATTAGAGAAACTACTGTTCATAAGCATAAAATGCACTTTTTAAATGACTAAAAAAAACTTCTTTAGTAGTTAAAGGTAAGAATAGGATGCCATGTGATTCAAGCAAATATAGATTTATGCAAGAACAAAAATTACAAGTTTTGTAGTGGTTTCTTAAAAAATAAGGTATTATATAAGAAAATTTTAAAACATTTTTAAAAAAATGTTGGTACGCCAATTTGAAGTTTTTATTATTGTATGAATAAAAATTAAATTTACAAAAAAAGTATTGAGCCGTTTTCGAGATATTGAATTTTCATAAAACAAAAATTGATTTTTGTTTTCAAAATTCCAAAAAATATTTTTCTTAAAGTTTTGAAATGCAATGTTTTTTAAACTTTTTAGAAGCTTCTCTCTACGAAATTTCATTAAAATCCGTTGTGCTGATAATGAGAAATTCAAAATTTAAAAAAATCGCTCTATGGTAGGTACAGTCAGTAATATCTTGTTTTCAATTTTTTTTTTTATTAAATTACAGATATTAAAAAATAATAGAAAGAAAAAACATTTAAGCAAAATTCTCGGAACAGTTTTCGACAAAAATACGGTTTTCGCAAACCATTTTTTAACATTTGTATGAAGGGTACCGTTATTTTAAGGTAAAATGAATTTATTTTTCTCATATCTTGTAGACTATTTTTCCAAACTTTTATTTATCAAGTTTTGAAATCGAGCATGGCGTTTTCGAAATATTGTGTTTTAAAAAAAAAAATTGAAAGTTTTTTTAAAAATCCAAAAATTTTTTTTTGGAAAATTTGAATACAAAATAATATTCAAACTACTGGGAAGCCTTAGCATAAAAAAATTATCAAAATCGGTGGCACCGTTTTTGAGAAAATCAAAAACAAAAAAATGGTCCCAAGGGGGGTACCAAAACTACTCATATTTTTTGAAATTTTTTTTCAACCATTACCTAGGTTTAACTAAATTAAATTTTTTGAAATTTTTTTTTTTAAATCGTTGGGACAGTTTTTGAGAAAAAAAAATATTTATAAAATTTCGAAAAAAAATCGTATGGCAGGTACCGTTATTTTTGGTCTTAAAAAATCAAATCAAAAAATATCCGCGGGTAAAAAATTAAAACCCATAATCTACCAAGTTTGAAGAAAATCGGCCGAGCCGCTTAGCTATAATCGAACAGACAGACAGACAGACAGAATTGCCAGACCCACTTTTTTCGTCTTCGCTTTCATCGTAATGTCAACTTTGATCAAAAAAGCTCGATTTTTTTTACGAATGCATAACTTACATTATAGTACCTATAAGTCGCAAGTAATAATTTAATGTAACCAAATAAATAAAAACAATATGTAAGAAAATAAATAAACGGAATGAATACAAAAAAAAAACTATAGTTCAAAGAAAACGCAATATATGTACATACATGTACGTTCAAAGAATTATCAGAAATTAGGCATCAGACTGGCTAATAAGAGAGTTCTGAGGGATATCACAGCAATTTTAATTTCACGGATCCTTTCAAGAATCGATTCAACATTCGTCTTTATATGGAGTTCTAGGATTGAAGTATGCCAAGGTCGATTTAGCATTATTATCAAAACTTTGTTTTGTGATACCTGTTCCTTCCTCAAATGGCAAAAAGCTGTTTTATTCTATATTGGACCTCTATATAATAGTATCCCTTGAAAAATAGCTTGATGAATGATAATTTTCTTTTCTATTGTTAGAGGAGATTTCTGATTTATGAAGGGGTAAAGCATCTTAGCTGCAATATAAATAGACTGCAAGATACTTTGCTGATTCTATTGCGTTATCATTTATTTGAAGCTGACAGCTGAATTGTTTCATTTTATACAACATTCCATTATGCAAGACAAAATCAAATGGTTTTTCAATATCATTCGCCTTGACTCTAAAATATGGTTGAAAATTCTTTTCATCTGATGTGCTGTGATGGGGTCGAAAACAAAATTGTATGTCAAGGTAATTATCTTGTTCTGAGACAATTTAAATCTTTTTTCTTTTAGGATTTTTCCAAAAACTTAACTTATGTTTGTGGCGAACCCTAGTATTTCATTCTAAAACTAAAAAGAATTTTGATTTTACTGTAGAAAAAGATTGTTGTGTTATACCTAAATTTATTTTGACAGGCATTTTTAAAATTACGACTTCATGATTTTTATTCTCTTTGCTGGCCTCATGTGATACACACGCCTATAAATATACTCATCATATAAAAATACAAACTGGAATTTAAGGAATAATTTTTTAATAAAGTGTATCAAGTATTAATAAAACAGATAGTGAGTCTTCTATTTCTTAAGTTATCTAAAAGGTATTCCGCTAAGTTGCTTAGTAAACTAATTGGCCCGTAACTTCCATTTTGATATGAAGTTTTTTTCAGTTTTGCTTTCTTCCAACTCTGAGCAAAATTTAAGCATCTTATGCATACGTTTATAAAGAATGTTAAATAAGTAATTCCAACTTAAGGTACATTTTTTAAACACGCATTTTGAATTTTGCCTAACCCTCCTGTTTTTGGACCGACTGTTGACCACATTTTTAAAGTATCGAATCTCTTTATTGAGTGACCTTGTACATTTGTTTCAAATTCACCCAAATGCTGGAAAACGTGATGATTTTTTGAAAAATGTTATCAAAGTAAGTTTGCATTCTCTAAATCTGTGAGCAAAGTATTTGATGAATTCTTCAGATATTTTTTTTCGATTTTTGTTTTTTACTAACTTTACTATATTCTAGAAAGATTTAGAAGATTAATCAAGAATGCTCAATTTACTTTTCCACTCTTAAAAATGATAAATATATGTACGTATATTTGATCAGAAATGAGTTTATTAAAATGAGAAACCATGACCTTGTTTTGTTTACATTTTTTCTGTTTGTTTTTCAATAAATTTTAGACTTTTTTTAAAATTAAAATGATTGTGAAAAAAAATCAACCCTTTTTCAAACAAAAATTAGAAAAAAACAGCCGTTAACCTATGATTTGTTCAACCTATAGTGAGTTACAATTCTCAATTATTTCTGCGTGCTTGTTGTCCTCAGAATTGCAGCGAACCTTTAGTTTTCTATACAGTCTGAATGGATAAGATGAGAATCACTTTTCTCTAGAGAAGGTTTGTCACCTACTAGCAATAGGCTGGGCTTACTAACCAAGAGGAGTACTTAACAAAAAAAGAATTGTATCCCAGTGGTAACTCAGGTACCTTAACTTTAAAAAAAAAAAAAAACATACTGTGAACTTTCAGTCTATTGAATCAAGGAAATTTGTCTTTTTAACATTTATATTGAATTTTTCACACTACCGCAAACATTCCAGAATTTTTTATAACACCTTCATTCACACCTAAATGGTTGAAAATAAAGCATATGTACCTGCTATACAAAGTGATTGGTATTATTGTGGCCAAACAAAATTCATAATAAATGTAGAAATAAAAATTAAATGTTAAATTATATTTAAAAACAAAACTAGTTTCCTGTTTACAAGCTTAGCCAAACGAAACGATACTCACGTAAAACGCTAATTGATGAATCGTGCTCTGCTCAAATTTAATATTTATTGTTAGCTTAATTAATTAAAGAAAAAAAAAAATAAAAATCTTAAGAGCGATACGTTGTCACAAAATTTGACATTTCTTTTCGGATTGGGAACCATAAAATTAACTTCTGGGATTTTTCTGGCGAAAGGAAATTTTCGCTATTTTTTATTAAAACGTTACAAGCTGTAAAATGATATGAATAGTGAAATAAATCAAAAAATTCACAAGATTGTTTTTTTTATGTAAAAATTCACACATATTTCTCATGGAACATAATCAACTAATTAACAATGACAACATAATTAAAAGAAACAATCAAGCGACCATACAATAGAGAACTTGGAATACTTAATGCTAATAGAAGAAATTTGAATGAAATTCTTGTAAAAATATAGATAGAACTATATTTTTTGTGACACTTTATTACTGAAAATTCTTTTGAAGATTTTTTGACCTATCCATCTATCCAGATATAAAATCTTACAAATTACTTTGACAAATCAATATAAGTAATAGGTTATGTACATTTAAACGTGACAAGATAGCAATTATAGTTTTCTAATTGTAATGTTTAAGCAGTTTTCAAAGTTAACAATGACAAAAAGCTGTCAAATTATTCAGTAAGGTTTGTTAATTTATCCAGACAACTATACATAGACAACGCCATAAGTTATCAACCACAACAAGCTGACAAAGTATACAGCGAGGTTTGCTATTTCATCCAGACGACTATTAATGAATGAATATTGAGAGGGGTTTGCAATGCGACCTAAATATCTATTGTGGCCCCATCCAGGCTAGATGACTCGCTAATCCTACAGCTCTTCCTCCAAGTTCATCGCTTTGAAGAATTTAATTATTTTGAGTACCTTCAGAGAGTACCTTCATAGGGTATCAGGACGAAGAGGTGGAACTCACTTCCTTTACTTTGTGAATGCTCCAGCTTAGCCATAAATAGAAAAGATGCCCTGGAGAATAATTTTTCGACAAACTGGGCGAGCGACGTCTCATTTTTGCCACTAAAAAGCATCCTAGACTTCATTTAGAAATCAGAATGATTCAGAGAGGCACCCCTTATCTAAGAGTTTCACTAAATCCTTACCCTTGAGATTCCTACATTACCCACACCATGTGGAGGACAATGGATCCATTGAGATCCTAGTGCGTTGATACGGCCACCTAATCTAACCTTATCTAATGGCATTGGCTTTGAGTGTGTATTTTTCTGTTTCGCCATCCCTCTCTTCTTCTTCTCCATGAAGCATACATTTCAGAAAACATCGAGAGTTGAGAAATCACGAGAAAATAACATTAAACCGTCCTGTCAAATCTGGCATGTTCATATGATGTTGTATTCTGTTAAGATCTGTTTTATTATGAATCGATGGATTTTGTCAATCAATTCTTTGTTTATTTTACGGATATTTTCTCTATGAAGATAAGCGAAGTTAAATGTTGAAAAAACACATATATTTTGGCATTAAGCTAGATTTAATTTACTCTAAATCTATCTATCTATCTAAATACTCTAAGATAAACGTCTGGCCCACTGATGGACTAGTGGTTCCCTTTCAATCAAAATTTAAACCAAACTTCTATTTAACTTCAAGCCTTCTACTCCTCAAATACACTTAAATCATCTTGTTTGATATATTACTAATATCAATATGAATTTCAATTAAACACAAGTCACATTTTAGAGCGTGTAAGCCGTCATCAGTAAACGTGGGCTTCGCACAATAACTTACAATACGTTTAGTAACACTGACATAATCCGACAACAGAAATTGTCTATCTATGAACAGATCCTTGTGGTATGCCAAACAACAAATAACTCACTCTAGATCCTGATTTACAACTCGTTACAGCTCATCTCTTTTAGTGAGAAAGATTATTACCAGTTTCAATATGATACACATAGGTGCCGAACGCGGCGTTGGGTTGGGAAAAATGATCTAAAATAACAACACTATGCCTGGATAACTTAAGAAAAATAATCCAAAACAAGATTTAATCATCATCAATCTTGTGTAATTTTAATATACTCCTATATAGCAGCGACAAGTCTTATGGGAATACAAAGCTTTTATGATATTTTTAGTATTTAATTTTCCACGCATAAGAAATAGTTACAAACAAAGAATAACACTCTGGTTCATTTGAGAAGGTTCAAAATATTTCTTTGTGTTTGTTTTCATCTGTAACTTGTCACAGTGATAGCTAATTTTACTACGTTTCAATTTCTTTTTCTTTTCAGCTCCTTAGGAAAAAATATATCGTCGATTGGGAAAATAGATAGCTCCCAATTTTAAAATTACATCGACCATATAAGGTCTTCAATAGTTATTTCAGATAAGTCCAAATACCATAATCATGCAGAGAGGATGAAGTTGTTTTTATACACAAAGCTAGTACACGCTCCCATGTAAACCAGAAACCTCAAAACTTTTGAAAGATCTATTGATAGCCATTTAAGAACAAGCATTGATACGAGACACATGTTTACGGCTGAAATTGTATGCTACAAATCGGTGGACACATCTTTTCACACTTTAGTGCCAACTTCGTCCTATAACTGCCTTCCTAGATACAGAAAGGGCTTTTAACAACGTCGAACCACCTGCAATCACATCTGCACTGTCATCCCTGAATGTAGATAGTTCGATTGGTGAAGTGATCAATGAAAGTCTGAACAGCAGGATTATTAATTCAAAACTTGGTGGCATTTCTACAAGATGTTTCAGTGGAGGTAAGCCGCAAGGTGGTGTTCTATCTTCCCTTCTTTTTCTTTTGAAACTTGGTAGTAAATGAGATTCTGATCTGCTTGGAAGCGGAGAGCAACAAAGTGATTGCATATGCCTAAGACCAACGTTGCTATAGCGTTTCAGGAAAACAAGCTAATACGTTGAAGAAACTTTTACAACATGCTTTAAATACGCTGATAACAAGCACTATTTAAATAACTTGGTTTTAATTGCGGTGTAGCAACAATTCCAACATGTAATTGAGGTTGTGTGTCATAACCAAATCCTCCTCTCAATGGATGATATGTACCATATGATTCAATAGTTCTTGCATAAATATCATTTATATTGTTTATAACAATTGGAACTTTTGTTTTTTCTCCCAAACCAATATCACCAGATATAATTTTGTTTCCACTTTTAAAAAATTGAATTGTTGGATGGGGATTGGGGCTCAATCCTCATAAGACTGATATTGTTTTCTTTTCTAAGAAATGCAAAGTTCCTCATATACATAGATCCCCCTTCTATCAGAGGCATAAGTACAACGAACTTTTTCAGACAAACCGAAATACTTGGGTCATATTTTAGACAAGAATTTAAGCTGGGAATCTAACCTACTAAATGAAGTGTCACAATCGCACTTTCCTCATACAAGAAAGCCGTTGGAAATAAATGGGGCTTGCAATCTTCGGTAATCAAACCAATAGTAAGATATGGTGTGACAGTATGATGGACCGCTTTATAAATAAAACACCAAACAAGGAAAAATGAAACAAAGTTCAACGCTTAGCCTGTAGATGCATATGGGTGGAGTGCTTTGCATGACTCCTTCCGCATCACTTCACATTCTGTTCCATCTAACAGCCCTCGGTACTGGCAAACAATTGGCTCCCAGTTCTATCTGGGAGAACTTAATATTCCTGAAAGACGATTCGAGCCATGTGTGTATACTAAAGGGTGGTTAAATTTTAAGGGCCGATGTTGAATGTGAACCACACCTAACCGTCAAGTTTTTTTCTGCATTTCACTTGACATTTCTCAATTTCAGACTAACTCAATTTGAACCATGGAAAGATACACAATCGAGCAACGCGTTAAAGTTACGAGTATTTAGGCTTATTATGAAAATGGGCGTTCAAATCAAAAAAATCTCGCAAAAATTTGAGCAAACCGGGTCTGTAGGAGATGTGAAAACACTGGTGCATGCTCGTACAGCTCGTACTGCAAAATATGGCTGCTGTTGGCGATAGTGTGGCTGAAGAGCCGTCCACCTCAACTCGTCGTCGTGCCCGACAATTGCACCTCTCACGCTCGTCGTAGATGAACATTATGCATAAAGACTTGCATTTACATTAGGGTGGCTCGATTTTTTTTTTTTTTAAATTCAGTTTTCGGGCACTACCCAAAAGTTGTATTTATATGTCATGATGTCAGGTAAATTAAAGTTTTGGAAAAATATTGCGATCTTCTACTGCCCCAAGGTCATAGAATCTTCTCATGAAACCAAAAAAAAACCTAGAAAAAAGAAAAATTTTCCGTACCAAAAAAACAAATTTTTTGAAGTTCAGTGGTATTAAAATATATTATTGATGATAATAAAGAATATTTAAAGCAAAAACAAAAAATGAAATATAAAAAAAAAGTTAAATCAAACATTTAAAAAAAGTGAAAGTTTAAAAAAATAGTAACAAAATTTTGAAATCTTTTTTAGAATTAAAAAACGGCATTTTTTCGCGATTCCATTCTTGTTCTTATGAATCCATCACGTCTCATCGGACTACAGACAGCAGCTGAAGCTTCAGTTACAATTTCAACGCAACACTCCGTCGCTTGAGTATGACAAGGGTAATCCTTTATGCACGGTAAAATAATAGTTTCAATAAATTTAGGATTTTGAGTGCAATCACTTATGACATCCAAACTAATGTTTCTTAATATTGGTGGATCACATAAAATACCAACAACATTCCAGTCGATTATGTGACTTTAGTCCTCAGCATTAAAGTTGAACTTCGGCAAAACGAAAGACCGCACCGAATTTGAGGATGTTCCAAGCTGCTCTCGTGCTTTCTTAACTCTTCTTAAAGCTAAAACTCGAATTGTTTCTCTCCCATCTACAATCATTGCTATCATAATATTTTCCGGATGGCCGAAGAAGGTATTTCTCTGAATAACAGGATCAACTATTGATTTAAAATTTTGAGGCAGGTATCTGGTCAACATTATAGTTTTGTGAAGGTGTCGAGCGCCATCAATACAGTAAGGTCTAGTTTTTATTTGGAACTAGTGATGTGTCAACTCGAGTTAACAACCCGAGTCAACCCGAGTTACAGCTAACTCGAGTCAACTCGAGTTATAAAGTCAACTCGAGTTGGAAAGCGTCTAACAAACCAAGTTCTCTTTTCACCACATATAACCCGAACACAACTAACTCGAGTTGACCTAACTCGAATACACCTAACTCGGATACCTACACATGACTCGAGTTCATGTAACTCGAGTAACGCAACTCTTATACACACTTTGGAGATGATGAATGTTAATGTGTATGTTTCGGTTTCTCTTTCTTTTATGAGTTTTGCCAATTCTGTTAGAGATGATTTTTGTTGTCTCGTTGTTTATTTTTGTTTTTATTCTATGCTTTGAATTGAATGTGGTTGATCACCGTTATTCCATTTTTCGTGACTCGTAATTGGTGAGTGTTTATATTTTTTTGATATAAATTAAAAATAAACTATGCCGGGTCCAAGAAAACGTTCTTTGGTCTGGGAAATATTTAATAAAGAGGAAGGAGGTAAAGTTAAATGCAGAAAATGTTCCAGTGTTTATAAATATTCAGGAAACACCAGTACATTGAATGTGCATATAAAAAAAAACATCCAGGTGAGTTCCTGCAAATTGCCGAAGGGGTTGTTAATGATAATGATGACAATGTTATACAAAGAACTAATGTTCTTGTTCAACCTTCAACAAGCCAAGCAGTGGCTAATATTACGGCTCCACAATTAACCAATCGAGAAGAATCGCCTGCTAGTAATAAGACATTAAAGCAAACGCGATTGTTAATGCCTTCAAGAATTTGCCAAAAAGTCGGAGATAATGCTTTACTTGATCTTATAACACTTGATTTTCAACCGCTGCAAATTGTTGAGAACGAAGGGTTTAGAAAATATTCGAAAGTGCTGAACCCTGAATACAACATTCCATCCAGAAAAAAAATTGCGGAAATGCTTCAAGAGAGCTATGATTGCGAGTCAAGGTCTTTAAAGGAAAAACTAAAAGACATCGACTTTATAGCTTTGACATCGGACATTTGGACGTCAGATAGCAATAGCTGCTTTATAAGTATAACGGCTCACTATATAGAAGGAACAATAATGAAAACATCCGTTCTTTCTACTTCTGAGCTACAGATAAATCATACTGCTGAAAATATAGGTAATGCAATTCAAACAATATTGGACGAATGGAAAATTGGTCAGAAAATTGTAACCATTGTCACAGACAACGCAGCAACAATGAAAAAGGCAGTGAGTGATTTTTTAAATAAACGCAATCATTTCTGCGTGGCCCATACATTAAATCTGGCAGTAAAAGATTGCATAGAAAAAGTCAATGTGGAGCAATATTCCGGAAATGAGCGTTGATTAATTCCGCCGCTTTTGAACAAGTGCAGAGGCATTGTATCTCACTTTAACCACAGTGCTAAATCATCCTATGCACTGATTGATATGCAGAAGAAAATGAATGTGGATACTTTAAAACTAAAACAAGACGTTAAGACTAGGTGGAATAGCACTTTCTATATGCTTGAACGCTTGTTAAGAGTAAAAGTAGCTCTTTCCGCTACATTACCACTCTTAGAAACCTCTTTGCCTATTATTGATTTCAACGAATGGATTTTGATAGAGGAGATGGTAACGGTTTTGCAACCATTTGAAAAAATTACAATAATATTGTCAGGAGAGTCATACCCTTCAATCTCTTGCGTTATTCCGCTAGTAGTGGGACTTCAAAATACAGTTGCAAATAAAATTTTAAATGCTGATTCCGCTAAACGTTTACAACGAGATTTACTAACGGCGATAGAAAAGCGTCTAGGAGTTTTTGAATCCAACAGGACGGCAGCCAAGTCCACGTTTTTAGATCCACGTTTTAAAAAAAAAGGTTTTGGAGTTGAATCTCATGCTGCAAATTCACAAATGTGGATTATTGAAGAACTCAGGGATTATATCATAAACACTTCATCTTCAAGTCCTCACTGTTCAGCCAGCAGCTCAAATGATGGTTAGTATTTATTTTTGTCTATCTTATTTTAAAATGTAAAATGATTTTGTCATATATCCTTTTAGCCCAAATAACTACCGAGGCTGACACCAACAATGAAGGGGATGATATCTGGGGGATCCTTGACAAAAAAGTTTGTGAAACACAAACTAACATGACACCTTTTTCTTCAGCAGCAAGTATGGTGAAGCAGTATATCGATTTGCCGTATCTTGATAGGAAAAAAAACCCACTAGAATTTTGGGAAGAAAAAAAAAGTTTGTTCCCACCATTACATAAGCTAGCTCTAAAGTATTTATGTATACCAGCTACCTCTGTTCCATCGGAAAGGTTGTTTTCCAAAGCTGGTATGTTGTGTAATGAGCGAAGAAATCGATTAGCTCCAAGAAAAGTGGACCAAATTTTATTTCTTAATAGTTCTAAAAAATTAAAATGACTCTTTTTTATGTTCTTTTTCTCTTTGTACCTACATATTTTTATTACTTGTGATTGAAATGAAATGAAGTTCCTTTTTTTAACTACTATCTATTTATTTTTAACTTAATTTTGTTTTGTTCTTAAATCAATTAATTTTTATGTTTTTATTGCTTGGTAACAAGTTTCTTTTTTTGTCACTTTATGAATTAATAATATTTATTTTAATTACATATAATGATTGTCTTTTTTTAAGTTTTTCAAATATAATACCTACATTTTTGTTCTTATAAATTGAGTTATTTAACTCGAGTTACTCAACTCGAGTTACAACCCGAGTTAACCGAACTTCAACTCGAGTTAACTCGAGTTGAAAAATTTACGGGTTGGCACATCACTATTTGGAACCACATTGGCGCATAGACTTGCATTATAAAATTGAGCAACAAAAGCATATTTTCGGATGGAGTCACAGTAGAAACATATAACCTTAATATTCGATTTCCAGTTGTAAGCCATCTTGAATGAACGATTTTTCCCGGATTTCTTTTTTTTAAACCGTCCCTACAAATTCCTGAACTGATAGCTTGACAAATTTCAAACAAGCATCGTTGATCAGTGCTGAGATCACTAGTGTTTGATATTTCTGGAAGGTTACATTGAATAGCTTGAAATCGCACTAACAACAAATTTTCACTATCTTTCAATTTGTTTCCCAAAGGTCCTGTGAAGCTTCCTGGCCCGGTTGTAGTTCCATCAAGATGCTCAAACATGTGTCGAAGAATAAGTTAATTTGCATGTAACTGGCATATGAGCCATTGAAATGGTGTTCTTAGGTCTAGTTCCAAACGACGGATAGCACCTCCCTTCGATCCTGTGTTTATAACTGTGCCATCACTTCCAATAACCACAACTTTTGATTTATCAATCCCTTTTTCATCAAAGAACTCCTTCAATTTCTTACTCACGGTTTCAGCTTTTCCATTTGGAAGGGAGAAAAGCCCTAAGTATTCGGATCCAGGCTCTTTCACTAAACTTATATGCTCTTCAACAATTGATTTTCGTCTGTTATCTATCATACTAGTGTTTTGTCTTTTCTTCCGTCAAAATATATCCCAAACTGGAGCTCTTGAAATGACATTGATGGTGACAAAGATGATAACGATGCCCTCTCTTTCTCAGGCACGTCTGATTTTGTGCCTATCTACAACATTGGTAAAATTGTCCTTTGAAATCATTCCAACATCTTGAAGAGTAGCTGAAATAATTGCAGCTCCTGCCCTGTCCGAAATTCCAAATCCCACCCACTTCTTACTGAAATTGCTTAGTTTACTAGCTTAAACGATAAAAGCCCGCTGCAAACTGAAATTGGTAAGTCTTAATAAAAGGTTTATTTTTTGCATAAATTTGGGTTCCTTCGATTTGTAGTTTAAAATATTCTATTCAGTAGGTATAACGGAATAATGGATTTTAAAATACATTTAGAGCAATATGTAATCCCATAGATTTTTCCAGGAGATTCGTTCCAAGGAGAGGGGCGGGGAGGGGGCAAACAATAGAATCTAACAGAAAAAAAATAAAAACCAGTCGGATTTTTCAAAAAGACATTGTTAAAAGCAAAAAGTGTTGCAAATGTGGTATTTTTCTGAGCCAGAGGAGGGGGCAATTGACCCCCTTGCCCCTTTCATGTGGGCGCCTTTGGATAAGTCTGCTGATTTTTAAACAAGGTTTTATATTTAACTTATGAAACATAAGCCATTCTTTAAACGATTTTATATAAATCTTTTTTTTTAATTTATGGATCATATTTCGAAAATCTTTAAGGTCCTTGGGGCAGTATTTAAAATTGGAATTTTTTAAAAATATTTTGGATTCCTATTGAAGGACTCTTATTACAACTTTTGTATACCGCCCGAACACGATCAAACAAAAAAAAATTTTTTTCATACAATTTTTTTATCAATCGAGCCAGCCTAATTTACATGCTTACAAGGTGCAATTGACTCAAGAACTAAAGCCTCTTGACCATTTCAAGCGTCGCGTGGTCAATGGTGAGAATGGTGGCAAGAAATGGCAACAGTGGATGATCAGTTTTCGAAGAAAATCATCTCCAGAGATGAGGCACATTTTCACCTCAGTGGATTCGTCAATAAGCAGAATTTCCGCATTTTGGCGATGATAATCCAAGAGTGATTGTCGAAAAACAAATGCACCCACAAAGAGTGACTGTTTGGTGCGGTTTATGGGCTGGCGACATCAAAAATGAAGCCGTTCACGCAGTTACTGTGAATGGTGTTCGCTATCGTGAGATGATAACGAACTTTTTATTGCCCGAATTGGAAGATATGGATGTGGACGATATGTGGTTTCAACAGGACGGTGCCACTTGCCACACAGCTAACGAAACAATGGCTCTTTTGCGCGACAAATTCAATGGCCATCTTATCTCATGTGGTGGCGATGTCAATTGGCCGCCAAGATCATGTGATTTGACACCGTTGGACTTCTTTCTTTGGGGTTATTTGAAAGAAAAGGTATACGCCGATAAGCCAGCAACAATTCAAGAGCTAAAGGATGAGATAATTCGGCACATTAACGGCAAAGAACCTCAATTATGCCTCAGCGTCATCGAAAATTTGGACCATCGGATGGAGGTGTGCAGCCGAGGTCGCGGCGGCCATTTGGCCGATATTTTGTTCCATACTTAATTGAACCATATCAATATTATCATAATAAAAAGAAATGACAATAATTTCCTAAATAATTTGTGTTTTATTCAAAATCAACATCGGCCCTTATAATTTAACCACCCTTTAAATTTAAGTCTATCCTTTCGTCTTCTTAATCGAT
The DNA here is from genome assembly GCA_963931855.1 of Philhelius festivus. NCBI lineage: Eukaryota > Metazoa > Arthropoda > Insecta > Diptera > Syrphidae > Philhelius > Philhelius festivus. The sequence continues at coordinate 1,546,816 of OZ007556.1, read as the reverse complement.
GTAGCGTGTTCCAAGCGGAATTTTTGGCGATAAAAGGAGTCCTGTCTTGGCTCGGAGAAAACGCTATATAAAACCATCTCATCTTCATCTCTGGGTTCTGCCTCTACAAACTCCATATCTCTAATCATGGAGATGGCATCGTAGTTCAACATTCACATATGTTGCCACAAAACAAATTTGAACACAAGGATTTTCGTAGAATTTTTGTGGAGGTGGGTGAGCAAGAATCATCTTCTTCTCTATACAAATAAAGCTCTGAAAAAAGCCTGAAACTTATTTTTCTTATTTTTCATTATTTTGAATCAACTTATGAACATTTTTAAAAGTTAATTTTTTTAAGAAATTTGACTGTCTTTCTTGATTATTTTGTTGAAAAAAAAAATCGCAAGCTTTCTTTAAGCCACGACAAAATTGGATTTTTAGTGATGAAATGTACGCAAACGCATATCAAACAAAACTCTTATCTTGAAGCATACAATTTCATTAATGTTTTGACTAAATGTACTTACTGATAATGATTTTGCACTTTTTTCTCAAAATCTTTGGATAGTACGAAAATAGTATCAACAGTAAAAACCTTATCGTTTTTGAGAAATAAAAAGAAAAACTGAATTCCAAACCTTATTAAAACTCTAACTCCAGTCAAAATTTATGGTATTTTTTAGGAATTTTGACCTGGACTATGTGCAAAATTGATTTAAGTTTCAACAAAAATTGAAAAACTAAAAACGTCCCAAAATAAGGAATACGTATAATCTCAATTCAGAAAAACTAAGCCATTTGTATGTGTTGTTGTTTTACATACTCGTATACTTTTGGAGCATATTTGGGTCTTTATCCCTACATTTAGTTTGGAGTCTAAAGTATATTTTGAGCCATTACACATTAGGCCAATCTTGAAATGGACTGACCCTAGTGTAAATTTTGTTTCAATCGCACGCAATTTAGCATTGCAAAGCTTTGGGCAAATTGTGTATACTCGTACATGAACGAGTTTAATTTTAAGTACCTATAGTTAGTTTGCCTCTCAACTCAGAATAATCAAATTTTGTTTATTACTTTTCACTTCAAACAGAGGAAATATTTTACTGTTCAGAGTCTGGAACTTGAAGCTATAAACTTCGATTTCCCTTCCATTCTCTTACCCACTCTTCACCATGATCCCATAAGGGGGTGGCCGTGGCGCGATGGATGTGTGCTCGCCTGTGAACCTCATGATCACAGGTTCGATCCCTGCCGTCGTCTATGTCGTTTTAATTCCATTAAAAACCTTCTAAAATTGTCATCAATGGGTTACTGGTTTACTCATTACATGTTCTTCAGGCATAACACTAACAACATGTAATTGAGTTAAACTAGTATGCCCAACAAGGACGAACACGAATAAAAATAATGTGAATTATAAGTAGTCCAATCAAATTAGTATTTTATATCTACAAAAAATACTGCGTCGAATTTTTTTTTTGTTTCTTAAAGAGTACCTATTGGAGAGTGTAAATCCAAAAAGTTCGAACAAAAAACGCCCTTGCGTTGTCCGCCATTTTGGAAAAGGCTTTGGAAAGCTTGAACTCGATTTTCTCGGCTCCTATCATATATAGAGCTGTATTTTTTTTTTAGGTTTGTACGTTAAAACATCTTCTTTAACTTTTGTTGAGAAAAAAATTTGAAACCTCTTTCCAAAAAAAAGTTATCGACGAAAAACTGTCGAGATTTTGAAGTAAAAAATGGTTTTTAACGTTTATCTCGCCTCATGTTCATCTGATCAAAAAAATAGTTAAGTTGTTTTTTACAGATCACTTTATTTCCTACATTTTGGTATCTTTAAATTTTATGTGCGACAAAAACTGTAGGAAATATAACCTGTCAAAATGGCCAATATCCTGCGAAAATTAAAAAAAAAGAAATTTACTCACGTTTGAAAATTTTCAAATTTGATTATGTTCATTATGAAATTTAAAGAAACAGTTCAAACTCTTTTCCACAACACCACCGAGGTAGAGTTACGGCGCAGTTTTTTTTAATATGGGGTCTCCAGGAGGTATAATGCAGATCCAACGATGTTGATAGCAACGTTTTGGGAGCCGCCGGAGAAAAAGTTTTTATTGCGTTGTTCAATGGGAAGGAAAATGGGTCACTGGATTCTTTGCGATATAGTGACTTTGTTAAAATGTCAATAAAAACTAAGTTTAATTTAATTTACTGGATGATGTGAAGACATTTCCTCACCTGAAAACATTGAAGAAACTACCATTGACGATCCCAGCACAAACAAAGTTAATATGGAGGGCTCACAGCTGTACCGAACCAAGTCATTTTAAAGATTTCCGCAAAATTGACCTCTATTTAGAGCTGTAATGAACTACATAGTTCATTTAGAGCTACATAGTTCTGAACTATAGTTCATTACAGCTCTAAATAGAGGTCAATTTTGCGGAAATTTTGACGTTGGTTTTGGATTTTTTTAAAATGACTTGGTTCGGTACAGCTGTTAGCCCTCCATATGATCATTGATATCCGCACGCCTAGCCCCAAAAAAAGGAGATAAGAACGACATGAAAAAACTATGCCACATTGAGCTATCGATAGGCTGATATAGAAACGAAAACGATTGAATCGTGGATTATACCTCCTGGGGACACCACATTCAAAAAAATGCGCCGTAACTCTACCTCGGTGGTGTTGTGGAAAAGCGTTTGAACTGTTTCTTTAAATTTCATAATGAACATAATCAAATTTGAAAATTTTCAAACGTGAGTAATTTTTTTTTTTTTAATTTTCGCAGGATATTGGCCATTTTGACAGGTTATATTTCCTACAGTTTTTGTCGCACATAAAATTTATATATACCAAAATGTAGGAAATAAAGTGATCTATAAAAAACAACTTAACTATTTTTTTGATCAGATGAACATGAAGCGAGATAAACGTTAAAAACCATTTTTTACTTCAAAATCTCGACAGTTTTTCGTCGATAACTTTTTTTTGGAAAGAGGTTTCAAATTTTTTTCTCAACAAAAGTTAAAGAAGATGTTTTAACGTACAAACCTAAAAAAAAATACAGCTCTATATATGATAGGAGCCGAGAAAATCGAGTTCAAGCTTTCCAAAGCCTTTTTCAAAATGGCGGACAACGCAAGGGCGTTTTTTGTTCGAACTTTTTGGATTTACACTCTCCAATAGGTACTCTTTAAGAAACAAACAAAAAATTCGACGCAATATTTTTTTAGATATTTCGAATTAATTAATTTAATTTGACTGGACTAAAGCGACATAGAAATAAGACACGGCATTCTCCGCTTTAGTTCAGCCGCCATCCCTGGAGATAAACAACCTTCTGAGACAACAACCTTCAGTCTGAGAACATCGTGCCACACATCTTTCCTATCCTTCTTTCTCTTCTTAACTTCACGCCCGCGCTGTGTTGAAACATTTAAAGGGTAATCTAATCCCTTGAGAGCGGGTAGATTATAAAAAAAAAAAAAAATTACCCTATTTAACTAACCTTGAGTGTATCTCATCAAAATTCTTCAAATGAATTTTCCTTAAGTAAGACAGATAGCACCTGCGTTTATGATTCTTGAACAAAAGCATTATTCACTGAGTTCAAATATACTTAAATTGGAATAGAAACCTGTTAGGTGCACTTGTCGTCTTCCACTTTTCATAAAAGAATGGTTAATGCAAAACTCAGCAAGGTAACTCATGTGCATTGAACAAAGCATTAACGCATCTTGACTCCTTTGCGTCACCCTCGGAACTCCGATAAGTAAAAGGTTAACCTCGACGGCGACGAAGAAAAACGCACTCTCCTGCTGATTTGGCGTAAGCTTAGACACTAGATGCTTTCACAGCCAATTAAAGGCTGAACCCGTCCTCAGTCATAAGCATCATCATCAGCAGCATCAACCCGAACGAACAAAATAAAAACGACTCAACGACTTTCCATCCAGTGCCAATGTATAGAGAACTATTGTGCGCCCTCCACGTATAATGAACGGTACTTAAAAACCAGACCAGGACCACATTCAGCTATATCAACTTAACTATTTACGATCCAGGGGGAATGTTGATAAAATAATAGTAGGTAGGTACATTGTGTGGATGACTCGTTAGCATCCTGATCTCGATTCACATTAATTTATCTTTTGTAAAAAGTCCATGGAAAACAAATCATGTCGCGGGATACCAAAGTACATCTATGGCTCTTTGGTCAAGGAGGAAAAATGACGTTTAAAATTGCTAACACACACACAAACTAAGAGATCATTGTAAAAATTATGAGAAATCGCAAGCCGTTTCGACTTAATTCCCATTTTATGGGAACATAAGCTTCTGATTTAATTGGATTGGTAGTAGTGCGAGAGGGCGCTAGTGCTAGAGAACCAAATCGAGCAAGGTATCCAGCAGATTAACTGCTCGACTTGTTGCAGCAAAAACCAAGACTCCATTCGAGCAAAAAAGGAGCATTTCCAAGACAGGTTTGACTTCATTACACACCTGAGGTTGGGGTTATAGGTGTACGAGAATCCAGTAGCGTAGGTTGTATTTGGTTAAAGTTACTTCTACTTGTTTTCAATATGTCATCTTATGCGTTACAAATTCTTCCGTTAAACGTGCTTGGTTTGAATTGTTTTACCCCTAGATATATGCACCAATTCTCGAAGACTAAAACCTTTTTAAATTGTTGCCCACGGTTATCTTGTTTAATTTCACTAAATGAATTAATAGTTTTGCAGTTATAAAAGCTTTTTCCTAAAACAATGCAACTGGTTTGAATTATACTTCTGAAACAAAAAAAAAATAAAATTCGACCTACCCCAGATATTAGGTACTTCTTTACCGCCCGTCTTTTTGCAATCCACATTTCTATTTGAGCGACGCTACTGCTTTAATCAAGTCAGAGCTCTCTGTCTCTTGACCAAGAAGACGACGCGCAACGCCCAAGTGGCAAAGTATAGAAATTCTATATTGTTGCAACTCCGAGAATATCAATTACTTATGCTAAACACCTGCTGCCAAGGAATGTTGCTGCCATTGCCAGCCGAACGCTAGTTGCAATAGCAATTGCTTCACTAGTGATGTATACTGGAGAACTTCCAGTGATTTAAACTTCTTGATCATGCGGTGCAAAAATTTTCTTTTGTTGTTTGTTCCATTCCATTTGGCGGTTGGTTGATATAAAGGTTCAGTTTCAGTTCTTGGCGAAGGGAGTGCGCGCGCAGAGAATTAGAATAGGCGTTCTTAGTAGGTATGCGGTTTTTCTATAGCTTCTTGACACATGTCTTGTTGAATTTCCTTTCACACCCGACATTTATTGCTAATTCTTCATGGAAATGGGCTTGTGTTTGAGGGACAGCAGGCGCGTGGGACACCATTAGAAATACCACAGCGTAGTGTCGCCTCAAAATCGACTATGTGGAGTTGTGAAAGTAACGGAATTAGATAGCTTTTTATGAACTAAAAATATAAAATATTGCAGATTGTGTGCTTGATTCGAAGAAAGTACATAATTCTACCTGTACCACTTCAATTAATTGCTTTTTTAGACGTCTTATTTGGGTAGCAATGGAATTTTTAAAGAAGATCGCCGTTCATGGATTAAGTCAAAATCGAGGAGATTAGTATAGGTATTCCGATATAATTAGCTTAAATACATGCTTCTCAGAGCTCAAAAAGTCCCAAAGGAATAATGGTTAGTGCGTTGGACTGTCATGCAGAAGGTCTTGCGGGTTCGATTCTCAGCCGCTGCAAAAAAAGTTTTTTTCAGGTGTGTACTGCCTCTTGCGAGAATTGAGGAATCTTCTAAGAGTATCTCTTGTCATGAAAAGTTCTGCTCAAGCCGTTTAGTATCGGAAAAAATTGTAGATCGCAACTATTCCTGGGTAACACGAGCACAGGTATAGTTGAGAGTTCTAAGTCACTAGATTTATGCTATCTAAAAGCCCTTATGGCCTCCTATAAATTTATTCGTTTACCAGAGATCAAGGAAAGTTAAGCCCTATACTTTAGAGCGTCTGTTATTTCAAACATTTATTTTTTAATCAGGGACTTTCTGAATAATACGTTTAGGTCCTAGCAAAAGTTTTTTCAACAAAAAAAATATTCGAGGTCATTAATGCTCGCTGCTTAGACCGTACTTTCACAAATTTGTAGGCACAGAATTTTTGCACTCTTACTACAGCTGCTGTCATCCTTATGATTCTGGAATCATCCTTTTAAGCACCACATGAAACAATGTTTGTAAACAAAACCCCCGACTGGATTGCATGAAGTAGTTCCTGAGGTCTAACTTTTTATGTTTGTCTGTTAAGGGAAATTTAAACAAACATATATTTTTAAGAAAAAATTTTAAAACGCCAACTTTAAATTTTTATTAATGTACGAATAAGAATTAAATTTCAAAAAAAAGTAAAATAATTTGAGATATTGAAATTTCAAGTAATGCAATGTTTTTCAAACTTTTTAGAAGATTCTCTATAAAATCTATAATACTCGTATCATACAAATCGAGAAAATGTTTCTATGGGAAGTACAGTCAGTAATATCTTAATTTGAAATTATTGTTATTGAATTATAGATCGTAAAAATTAATCGAAAGGAAAAAAATCTATCAAAATTCTGGGTGCCCGTTTCGAGAAAAATACGATTTTTCAAAACTATTTTTAACATTTGCTTGTAGCCATTATTTATATATAAAATACAAATTTTTTAGATTATATTAAAAAAACTTAATTGTCAAGTTTAAAAAAATCGAATTTTTTTTTTTAAATCCAAACCTTTTTTTTGAAAATTTGAATACACAATACTATCCAAACTTTTGGGGACCCTTAGCATACAAGAAATTATCAAAATCGGTCGTATCGTTTTTAAGAAAATAAAAAAATGGTTTTAAGGGGGGTCCCATTAATATCCATTTTTGCAAATTTTTTTTTTTCAAGCATTTCCTAGCTTTAACTAAATATAATTTTGTGAGTTTTGTTTTAAAAAATCTGTGGAACTGGTATTTTACAAAATTTTGAAAAAACATTCGTACAGCAGGTAGATATCGTTATTTTTGGTCTTAAAAAAAGGAAAAAAAGCGTGTGGGGTGAAAAGTTTATAAATGGTACCTACCAAGCTTAAGGAAAATCGGGCGAGCCATTTAGGCTATAGTCGAACAGTCGAGACAGACGGAAAGAATTGCGAGACCGACTTTATTCGTCTGCCTTATCGTCGTTATGTCAAGTCCGATCAAAATCTCGAGTTCGATTTTTAACGAATGCATAACTTGCCAAGCGCGTTTTCAACTAGTATTTAAAATACTGGGATTTTGTATTGCGTTCAGGTGTCGATATCATGGCTGAAGAGCTAGGCCTTTTCGTGTATACATTGAGTTACGCCACACCATTTTTCGTCGAATTGCGTACTTGTACAGAATACGGAATACACCCAAATGCGCCTGAAAAATGACCTTTCTGGAAAAAAAATAAATTAATACACAAAATATCGCAAAAGAAATAAAAATTTTTATTTTATCTAAAAACTTACAAAACAAGAACTTTATATTTGAAAGTGAGTTAGTTTAAAATCACGAACTTGTGGTTCAAGACACTATAAATATAATACAGGATCGGTTCTGTAATGAACGAAAGCAGTATCTACTAGCCTTATTGAAACAAAATCAATTTGGTTTTTTCCAGGAAACCAAGTTAATATGAGTATTATTAAATTTATTATAAAACATTTCCCACAGCAATTTCCGTCAGAATTAAAAAATTGCAACGTATATGTATGTGTAGGTAATGTTTTTATTTATTTAATAATTTAAATATAATTATTATTAAACTAACTCATTTTTGGGTTACCTATCTTACCTATTATTTTACGCGAAACTGGTAATTAGTTGGTTCAGTTGATTCAGATACTTTCCATATTTAAAATAAAGATCTCGTGTTTTTTCACTAAATAAATTCCATATTTTCAATTCAATAACCGAATATAATATCTGTTGTTTCTCTTCAAAATAACTAACAATTCTAAAGCAGCAAACTGCGTAGTAGTATCACCGCTGATGGTGTGTGAAGAAAACCGCCTACAAGCTTAACGAAAATGAAAACTCAAATCACGAAGATATTTAGGCCTCAATTGTGGATGGTAATGCTAATGGAGGGTGGGAACATTGTTTCACTAATAATCGCCTCCAGCTGGTGCGAACAAATGCTACGAAATTGAAACAACAACAAAATCACATTCGCAGCACAACGAAATGAAATGCATTTATTTAAACCGGTACAGGGTTACCGTTGAGGAATTTTGAACCGTGGCAAGAAAGATTCAAAAAGGTTTGCTATTACCTATTTTGATAAATCAGTTTGGGACTTTTAGATTTATAGTTTTAGTGGAAATTATGTCGAGGCAAAAAGAGATAACCTTGATTGAAGAAAATAAATAAGCCTTTCTTAGTTATAGTTTCAATTATACCTCTACAAACAATAAATGAAGCAAAAACCATCCCAAATCCGAATTGTTCCACCCATCAGCTTATGCCTCGGTTTTATAGTATTTCTGGGATACTGCTTCTTCCTTATGAGAGTAACAAGTGTCATCTCTTGTCCTGAAAAAGTGTTTTTCATATTAACCATTCAACTTTCATGTCAACAACATACATGAATAACTGAGATTGGCCATAGTTTTCCACGAGTTGACGAGCCCCTAAAATTTAACTAATTAGACCGAGAGCCCACCGCAATTTTTGGGTGTGATTCATAACAAAAAGAAAAACTAGCATAATTAGAGAGCCCTTAATAGTTATTTATAAATGTGAACGTCTTGCATGCTCAAGTGAGAGCAATAGTGCATAATAGTGCATTATATTTTCAGTTCTTACCAAGTATAAATAATTGTGATAACAACATTGCCAAAATATAGAGTTAAGCCCCCTGATTGAAAATATCGTCCAAGACGTTTTGCAGACAGCCTTCTGCCTGCCAGACGCTGTAAGAATAGGGTACTTCTTGCACGAAGAATGCCGCCTTCAAAACGTCGTGGACCTCGATATTCGCAATCAGGACACTTAGCTCTCCATTTTGAAGTTATGGCAAATTTGTTATCACAATTTTTTAGACTTTAGACGGAACTGCATATCTGATGCACTTTTATGCACTATTGCTCCCACTAGAGCATGCAAGACGTTCATATTTGTAAATAACTACTAAAGGCCTATTTTGTTTATCAATTACACCCAAAAATTGCTGTGGGCTCTTAGTCTAAATTAACTTACGTTTGTCTACACTTAGCTTCAAAATTAGATTTTTAACTGTAGTTTATGTATATGTCAAATTTAGGATTACAATGTCCGAAAAGATGAAAAACGCGTGTCTGAACCTCGATCTGATGCCTAAATCTTCAAGCTATTTTCTTTCACCCAAAAAAAACGGTTATTAAAAAAAAAGATTTTCAAAAGACTTCTTGCAACTTGATTGTTTTTATGTTTTCTAAGACAATTTACCACAATTTGACCAAAAAGTTATGAACCACAAAATGGCGACCCAAAAATGGCCAAAAAAATTTCCAAAAAAAAATTATGTTTTCAAAGCTTGACATTTTTTGTTTTTTTTTTTTTTACTTTTAAAACAAATTGTGATAATTTGTCTCGTAAAAAACCTTCCTTAAAATAACCCACTTTGTTTTTTTTTTGTTTCAGTCCAGAAAATCCTGACATTAACTGTCCGCAATGGGACAATGTATTTTCTGATGAGTCGACGTTTGCGCCCTCTATAATACGGCCAAAATTAAAAAAAATCAAAAAATTTGTATTCTGACGCATGTATTCATTATTTAAAAAAAAATTAGGTTATTATCTTACAAAGTTTCCGAGAAAAAAATTCCCAAAAATCGTGCGTTTTTTGGCGTTCTAGACCGTACTAGTATACCTTAAATACTTTTTTGAATGCTGTGATTTTTATAAGAGACGGTAAACATCGCCCAACATTAGGGTCTTAGAAAGGTAACACAGCATCTTAGGCTAGCCGCGCACTAGCAATTTTTAGTTGCGAAACTGCTTGGTTCGAGCAACTAAAAAGTTTGTTTTTTGACACAAACTAAACGATTGCCTAAAATAAGTTCGCCATTTTATTGAACTTATAATTATCTGCAAATTCACCGACATTCAACCAAACAGTTCATCTGTTTTCTATAAGTAACCAAACAGTTTCGCAACTAAAAATTGCTAGTACGCGGCTAGCCTTACTGATAAGCCCGCTGACGTACCTGGGCAAAATGCATTATGAAGTAGATGTCAAATTAACTTTAAATTTAATTCACTCATTAAAATAATCAGAAGTAATTTCCAATTTTCTTCATCTTCATTATGTTCAACAATATAGGCAAGTGATTAAATTGTTTTATGAAAATGGGTCTTCTGTTCTAGTAAGATTTAGCCGTCCTATTGAGAGGACAATCCGCCACCATCCACTTATTTACGAAACGCAAGTCCTACCGAAAATATCGCCGCTGTACGTGAGAGTATGCAGGAGAATATGAAGCATTCAATTCAGCGTCACGCACGACAACTCGGTTTTTTGCAAACCACTTCTTGGTTCTTGAAGTTTGAAGTTGACACGAATTTTGGTAAAAAAAAAAATCATATTTAAAGCTCATTTCTGGGAGAATGAATTCTTCAAAAAGAAATATTGTCGAATTTAGAACGATCAAAATCCTCGCAAGTCCTCCAAATTGCAATGCATCCAGAGAAAGTAACTGTTTGGTTTGGATTTTGGGTTGCAGGCATCATCGGTTCATATTACTTTCAGAACGACGGGACCAATCCTAAGTGGATTATATAGACACCAACAACGTGTGGTCTCAATTGGACGCCGCTACGTGTACAAAGCCGTGCTACAATGGACATTTGTCAAGAGCGATTTCCGAACATTTTTATCTTACGAGTATGCAGAGACGATATAAGTTGGCCACCGAGATCATGCAATTTAATCCTGTTTCACTTCTTATTGTGGGGTTTTCTCAAAAGGTCTATGCCAATAAACCTCAAACCACCACTGCTCTGAAAGACAACATAATCAAAGACATTGGTCTAGTTCAGCCTGATTTACTAGAAACAAGAAGTTACAATTCGGTTGAGATTGATAATTAAATTCGTTAAAATGTTTAAGAAGAAAGAAATTCAACTTTTATCCTAGGGTTTCCATTAGTAAATTAAATTAAACTATTTATTTATAACTTTATTGAAGAATATACGAAAATTGCAATTTCTACCACTTAATACTACAAACTTAACTTACCCCATAAAGTCAGCAACTTTCATTCGTGCTGAGCAAATTGACCAAGTCAAGGTATTTTTGATAGATTAAGAAAAAAAGAGTTTTCATATTAAAATGTTTGTATACGAATGATACAAAAATTCTTTTTTTTAAGAAGTTTGCATTTACAAATTTTTGATATCAATCTCGGTCATCCCGAATTTTTTTACAATATATATTCTGGTTGAACTTTCAACTTGTCAAGTTCAAATTTCTGTGATCTAAAAAAAATTTACTAATAAACGATTAAAAAATTATAATATATAATAATATATAATATATAATAATAATATATAATAATTATAATTTCTAAAAATCAGCTTGAACATAATTCTGATGTGGATTCTTATTTGAATATTTTGATAAGACAGCTGGACTTCGGCTTTTACGTTCTAAACCCCAATTTTCAGTTATTGAAAACTTTTGTTTTTTTTTTTATTTTTACTGTTTACTAACAGGAATAACTGAGAATTATAAATATTTTAAAAGGAGTTAACAATACGAAAAAAGTTACAGTTTGCAAGTAGTTTTGCAAAACGGCAACCCTACACCGGTAGGTTGCAACTATTAAGTGAATGTGCACGGTTTTGTGAGATGGAATGCAGCATAAATTGCTAGCGAATAAAACAATGCAACAAGTGAATCTCGTTTTATAAAAAATCTTTTTCTTAGGCTTAGAGTTTAGTAAGTTTCGCTTTATACTCGTACCTGCATACAAATATGTACATATTTTCATATATGTTTCACACTTTATTGTGGAGATGTAAATTAATTACAGCGTCAGTCTTTGTAGGTTGCACTTATCAATTGACGATGCTGGTGACCTAATTTTTTAGAATTCCGTGCCAACTGCCTACAATTTTTTTTTAAATAAAGCCACACACCTAGTACGTGTGAATCCCTTTGTGCGATTATACAAAATACGCCCGGTGAAATTTTCAAGTGAAATTTTCAAGTAAAAAATTGTTGTATGTGTGTTTCGATTTTTTCTTTAATCAAATTTCTTTTACTCTAAACAAACTAAAAACGAATGAGACTTGACGCTAAAGTGATACTTTTGAACTTACTTTTATACTAATGGACAAGTTATGGATACGGAAAAAAATACAGATTTGAATCAAAAGTGTCATAATAGCTTTGACAGAGAACCCTTAATATGTGACCATTCAAATTCAAAAATCTGTCTCCAATCTAAGTTATGTGTACGATTAAATAAAGGAAGATAAGGAAATTTTATACTTTCGCCCATAGTTTTTTATTAATTCATCGAAATCGGATGATTTTTCGATTTTCTAGAGCCAAGACCGCGAAGTATAAAATTACCGAAGAAAAGTTTGTTACCAAATTCCAAATCGCGAAATATAAATCCCGGAAAATTGTATGAATTGAAATTTCGAATTTTTCCTCTTAGAAAAACATGATCTGTACCACATCATTTTAATTGAATTGATCATCCTGTTTAGGCCTAGTTTGATGGGCAGTGGGCCTACAGATGAGCAGACGCACAAACCTTTAGACGATGTGCTGAAAACGGCTTTGTCGACCTCTCTCTCCTTTATCGATTTGGTAACGTGCTCAGGTAAATTTTTATATTTACAAATGCCAAGTAGGCAAGGCTTTCTCATCCTCTTCTCGAGCAAGTACATACGACTCAGTCGTGCATTTTACCAACGAACCAAACAAAACGCACAACGTGCAGCATGAATGGTTTTCAGTTGAAGGCACCAACTAAACCTACACTCTACTCACCAACAGCAATGCACTGGTGGAAATTTGATTGGTATCAGTCATATGACTAGAAGTAAGTTTTTTTATTGATTTAAAATCAATCCTTCAACCCAGGCACATCGGGAATTCATGCCACGTTCTTCTGTAGAAATAAAAATATTTGAACAAAATTGTAACTTTGAGCTGCGAATAATCAAAACAATTCTTGTATTTTTTTTTCGAAAAAGATTGCAATTTAAAGAAGGATTTTAAATGCTGATTCCCAGTTTACGCAACCAATGTTGAATGGCTTTCTAAGGATCCAGTCTTGATTTGTTATTATTTATTTTATCCTTTTTAGACTGAATGCATGTAATAAATAAAATGCACGACTGGATCGCACGAACTTGCTCCTATAAGACTAAGAATTTCAAAAATGAATGGTATTAGAGAAACTGTTCATAAGCATAAAATTCATTTTTTTAATGACTAAAAAAACTTCTTTAGTAGTTAAAGGTAAGAATAGGATGCCATGTGATTCAAGCAAATATAGATTTATGCAAGAACAAAAATTATAAGTCTTTGTAGTGGTTTCTTAAAAAATAAGGTTTTATATAAGAAAATTTTAAAACATTTTTAAGAAAAAATGTTGGTAGGCCAATTTAAAGTTTTTATTATTGGATGAATAAAAATTAAATTTACAAAAAAAAAGGATTGAGCCATTTTCGAGATATTGAATTTTCATAAAACAAAAAATTAATTTTTTTTTTCAAAATTCAAAAAAATATTTCTCTTAAAGTTTTGAAATTCAATGTTTTTTAAACTTTTTAGAAGCTTCTCTCTACGAAATTTCATTAAAATTCGTTGTGCTGATAATGAGAAATTCAAATTTTTAAAAAATCGTTCTATTGTAGGTACAGTCAGTAATATCTTGTTTTCAAAATTTTTTTTATTAAATTACAGATATTAAAAAATAATAGAAAGAAAAAAATTTAAACAAAATTCTCAGAACCGTTTTCGAGAAAAATATGATTTTCGAAAACCATTTTTTTTACATTTGTATAGAGGGTACCGTTATTTTTAGGTAAAATGAATTTATTTTTTTCATATCTTGTAGATTATTTTTCAAACTTTTATTTATTAAGTTTTGGAAAAATCGAGCATGGGGTTTTCAAAATATTGTGTATTCAAAAAAAAATTTTGAAATGTTTTTTTTAAAAATCCAAAAAAAAAATTTTTTTGGAAAATTTGAATACACAATAATATTTAAACTGCTGGGAAGCCTTAGCATAAGAAAATGATCAAAATCGGTGGTACCGTTTTTGAGAAAATCAAAAACAAAAAAAAAATGGTCCCAAGGGGACCAAAACTGTTCATTTTTTGGAAAAAATTTTTTCAACCATTACCTAGGTTTAAGTAAATTAAATTTTTTGAATTTTTTTTTTAAAATCGTTGTGACATATTTATAAAATTGGAAATATTTATAAAATTTCGAAAAAAATCGTATGGCAGGTACCGTTATTTTTGGTCTTAAAAAATCAAATCAAAAAACATCCGGGGGTAAAAAATTAAAACCCATATCTACCAAGTTTGAAGAAAATCGGCCGAGCCGCTTAGCTGTAATCGAACAGACAGACAGAATTGCCAGACCCATTTTTTTCGTCTTCGCTATCATCGTAATGTCAACTTTGATCAAAATCTCGAGTTCGATTTTTTTTACGAATGCATAACTTGCCTTATAGTACCTATGTCGCAAGTAAAAATATCATCTAACAGCCAAGACTAAAAAACTTGGTTTTAAAATTTTAAATTTGGAATTTACATATGTACATACATATGAAAAGATCAATGAAATAAGTGGAGAAGAATTTGATATTTTGGTCAAACTGGATGCTACCCAATAATCGAAATCAATTGTGCAAATGTTTAATTTTTTTTAGTTTGACAGAACTTATAATCTAGAATGGCAAACTTGTTGTGGAACTTCTTCTTCCTTTTCGAGTGGCACAAGGAACAAAAATTAAAACAATTTTCAATGAATTTGGAAGACTTTAAAATCACTTTTATAGATATTGAAATTGATTTTTTTATGAGTCGCAACATTTCACTTAAGAGCTGTTTATAAAAATGTATTTAAAAGCTTAAAAAACCAGTGAAATTTCCTTATAAATATGGCTGTAGATGAATAATTACCTAAACAGTACTGAGATTTTGGGTTGAAATACATTCGATTTATTTACTTTTATTTCCGAAAGCATTTGTATTCACTTAAAGGGAATTTTAAATCCGATTAAAATTTCCCCGTACTGCCTTTGAGAATTTTAAGTGGAAGTGTACTTATATAAGAAGTTTGAAAATATAAGGTTTTAAATTACATTTAAGTATTTCGGCGGTTCACTTTACTGACAACGCTCCAATGTTTCAAGTGTAACAAAAGTGTTACACTTTTTTAAAATTTAATTTTAACTGTTGCTAAGTTTCAAATTAGCTTTTTTGGCCTTTAGTCCACAAAAATTGGCGTTTCGTCCGGGTGATCTCACATGGACTCATCTGTTGCTAAGTTTGTTACTCTTTCTTACATAAAACATTTGTCTTGTATAGTTTCTCCGTATAATTTTTTTAAGCACAACTGGCAGCAGCTCTCTTATTTTTGCTTTTTATTTCACCTAACTGATAGAAACTACGTTGATATCTATAGTGTTGACGTTAACTTGAATAAGTTTCCACCCAAAAGTTTGACTTCATAGTGTCGTTTTTTTTTATAATTTGCGCACACTTAAGGGGTTAAGACTATCTATGACTATGATGTAACACAGTGCGAGAGTTTAAGAAAATGGAGAAGATTTAATAGGAGTTGTCGTTTCACAATGAGAGGGGGAAATCTAGAAATATATTGCAACTTTAAACTGCTGAATTTACAATTTCACCTGTCGGTTTAAGGCGGACATCTGATTCACTGACTCATTACTTCATGTATCTGAATTATCTTGTAGATATTAGAGAACACACATATTACATAACTTTTAAATTATAAAATTTAATAGAGTTGAATTGAATGAGGGTCGAAGAATATATTTTAAATAGAAGGTGATGGAGAAATTATTTTTTTTTTTCAAAGTTAATATGCATAGAGAGGGCCAGGAGCGGGAGTTTCATATTAAAAGGGTGATTTGGGGTAAGGATATACTTTAAAACTATTTGTAATGAGCAGCGATTGCAGAGAGCAGTATATAAAATGAGCAGTCTTTACAAAATAACAACTCTTTAATCACTACCAATATAGCAATAAAAAAAAATTAGTTACAGATTTCATTAAAAAAAGTTTAACCTTCAATTTTGAGGCTTTTAAGGCATTTAGAAAAATTTAGATTTCTATTCCGAATCTTTCCATAATAAAAAAGTTTTTCAAAGTTAATTCTAAAAACAAACTAAGCAAAAAAAAAACACTTAACAATTATATCATAACTTTTTTTATGCGCCATCCAATGTTGATTCTTCAAGTGAACAAATATTAAACCATTCAGCTAATCGAATTCTATTTCACTGAATACGTTCATTATGGCATCTTGACAAATACACAATTTGACCTAAAACAAATTTACACGTTATCGTACGCGGACATTCGACGTCTAAAAAAATCAGCTTTTTGACAGCAAAAAAGAAGAATTGCTTTCAGATTTCTGAGAATACTAAGGTCCTATTTCATTGACTATTTTGTTATAAGCCGATTGACATATTTTGACAAGTTTCTTGTAAAAATTTTGTCATTATGTTGCTTTCAAATTCGAACACACAGTTATTTCAAGGACTGATTTTATTTGTAATTTATTTCGACCTATGTTATTGAAATATAGCTCGTTTTGTTCAGTGTAAAAATTATCTCCAACTTCAAAATCTTCAAAATATTTTAAAAACCGTGTTACCTATAAACGGTATAGGTACTTTCTTAACATTTTACCTTTCCTGCAAATATTAAACGTAGTGTGAGAGTTAAGGCGGTGATACCGATGCAATATGGTTTTGTAGTTCTGAGTTTCCACATTCGTGTTGTGCGGCTAACGAGAGAATCTCTATTCTTTACAATACATACTTCCAAAATTGGGTTCAAATAAAAACTGAAAGAAGCGTTTGAATTGCTTAGAACATTGCTTATTAAAATAAGGATAAAATAACATGCAGTATTGGGCCGATAAACAAAGTTGTTCGACAGTGAAATTATAAATACAGCAAGAAATTGATAAAACAAAATTCATAGCAGCAGGTTGAAACTTTTCGTGCAGAATTTTTTAAACAGTTGCATCAACACCAAACAATAATTTAGTTTATTCAGAACGTCCAAAAGCAAAATGTATATCAAATTAAAACTGATGACGGCCAAGTCGTGACCTCTCAGACCTTTTCTATAAATAAATAAAATATACTTCGTGGTCGTTCAAAAGCTCGTAGAGAACCAGCCTCTAGAGACTCACAACTCATAACTATTCCTGTGTGCGTGTTGCTAGGAATGAAAGGGATCTACAATCTTCTGCTGGATTCCTGAAAGGCTAATGAGCAGCACTTTTCATGAGAAGATACTCTTGTAGGAAAAGTCAGTACACTCCATAAAAACAATCCAACGACCTATTGCTAAGGGTTTCTACAGATTTTGTCACATAGGTTTTCGAAGAAAGGCTTATCTGAACAATTTTTTGTTTCACACCCAGACCAGGAGAAATTGAACGATTTTTGCTAATCGTATCCAGTTTTTGTTCTTATTTTTTCTCATGTAAATTATTAGTTTCGTGTGGTGGTTGAATTATATATTAGAAAAAGTTTCAGAATTTTTTCTGGTTGCTTTCTTAAGCGGACATTTTTGGAGCCATATTTCAATTTATTTTTAGTGTAACTACTTGCTTAAGTAGGCTTCAGAACTCCAGAAAACATCACAACTATTACCTGTAGCTACTCTTAAGTAGTTATACATTTTTTTGGTATTTCTTCTGAAAAACTAACCTTACCTACTGTTTAAGACATGCAATTAACTTTTTCCTTCCATATTTTTCTTTGTTCATAATAGAATTTCCCTTAAGATTCTTCTCTTTTTGAAGCTGCTTACATGCCTTTCTTCTTTTTTTTTTCTTATAAACCTACAAACAACAAAATTATGATTTATGTGTTCAAAACGCAGGTATGAAGACAAATTTTATTTATCTCTAACACTTAACCGTCAAATCACGGGTCAAATCACGGAGACAAAAACTATCATCACCTTAAAAATACTTCTTAGCTTTGGATCTGGTATTGAGGAAAAAAAGAACTTCAAAACAACGTCAATATCTTAAAACTGATTTGTTACTTCTTCCTTCGAATTCCTATAATTATTGTGTCAATCCTTATTTTCTTGCTAGAATATTCAGTGAGAACGATATAATAACCTTCAATCGCTTCCTGGCTTTTGTTTATGCATGCCGCCGCAAATCTCACACGAACATTTTACCCAAAGCCCAAAAAAATAATACAAATCCCGAAAAACCATCCCCTTGCTACCGAGTTGAAGGGGTCTATACGAACGTTACGTGATGTGGCGGAACTCCTTTCTTTCGACATTATCTGACTCGTATAGTGCCGGATACTTGGACACCAAACTAGGACAAGATAATTAGTGCGCTAGACCAAAATCTTTTCCGTCAATAAATCATTCCAGGTAGGTACCTCTTCCCTTGAGTATTGATCCTCCTAACATACACACATATGAGTATGCATATGGAGGGCAAGCAACTCTCAAAGTCACTTTACGAATCCAATCCGATTTCTATACCAAACAATAATGACCAGGTCATCAGCATCTTTATGTTAACTCCGCCATCACTTCCAGAAGCGGCAACAGCGGCGTCGGAAGGTAAACAACAAGGCAAAACACCTGCTTAATCGAGATTGGATTTTTTGTTTTTCTTCTTCTTCTTTTGCTTAATCGTTCGAGATGTAGGTACTGAATGATTCCAGGTAAACAAATCCAACTTGGACGGTGAATAGAGGAATCAAAATGAAATTCATTTGTATAAATACGGATTGACGAAGTTTTGTATTCCCCGTGCATCAACGAGCACAGCACCACCAGGGGGGCCCAAGCAAACCCATTATAATTAAAAGAGCCCATAAAAACCGGTCCTGACACATTTTGTGTACTAATCAATTAGTTCCAAATGACGACTTCATTATGTTTAGGAATTGGTCAAAACCATCGTGACCAATGGTGCCATATCAGAGTTTATTCGGTTTATACTTGCTTTGGGCTTTGATCCGAATAGGGCTTTGGATCTGGACCATCAATACTTACATCCGAATTGGCTTATTTGAATAATGAATAATTTGATGTAGATACGTTGTTATTCAACAATATACTTTTGTTGGATCAATATACGATTCTTAAAAAGAGAGCAAAAAGAGACTGTAGACATTGGAAGCTGAGAGAAGTGTCGAATCCACTGGTATAAACTAAGCTAAGTCAGAAGCTGTGAGAATATAAAATGAGTATGCAATGAAATACGAAAAGAAATCTGAAAAATGAACAATTCAATTCCCACTTAGAGCAGTTCAGAAAAAGTTAATTTTAATCGACAGCCCCTCACTCGATATATAATTAAATGCAAGAGTGGATCGTACGTACTTGCTCTCATATACAAATACTTTGGCATTTAAAATTGTATAGGGTGATGGCACCTAAGGTCGGCCATCTCCAGTAGTCGGCCACTACGTCGTAAAGTACAGCGTAATAGTAAAGGCTTTCGTTCAACTTCCTTGCAAAAATTATTTTCTAATAGGCTAACTGTTTTTCTTCCTGGGTGCAAAATTTCATTCAATTGCAGCTGCTGGTTTTCTTGTAGAAAATCCGAGTTTGCGACGAGATTTCGTTCGTTGTGTTTTTATGCTTTTTCGAAGAAAAAAAATTAGTGGAAGTAGTTTTTTAAAAAAGGTTTAATTGGCAAGATATGGAAGGTAGGTGCACTATGTGTTAATTTTTTATTTGTTTATAGTTTATATTTGAGTATTTTTGCTAAAAAACTTAAAAAATATTTTTTTGTTATTAACTACAAGGGGGGCCGCCCTCAGAAGACATTTTTTTTTCGATTCTTCCTAGCTCGGCCCCCCCCGGCCGACTACTGAAAACTACTCATATTTAGTTTTTTTTCAACTGAGTATGCAAAGTGAAGGGAAATTGTATTCTCTTTTAATTCCCACAAACACTTTGAACAAATATTGCATGGTTTCATTAGTCGGCCGCCTGTTAACGTAAAGTGAGAAGGGGTGGCCGACTATAGACAACCAGTATTCTTAGGTCGGCCTATTATGATTTGTATGTAGGGCTATAGGATTACAGATGTAAGATTTACTTAAATTACTTACTAGTGTTATTAAATTCTTGACAAAAAACTTGAATTAATAGTTTAAGTTATTAACAGGTAGATCCGTCAGGGAGTCTCAGGACCAGATTTCTGCAAATTGTTGCGAGGCAAGGTTGAGTGTTTTTCTCGAAAGTCGATTTGCATATCAGGGATGATGGAATTTTCACAGCAGAATTTCTTCAGTCTTCGGAGGACTACTTCTTCCAGTAAATTGCTAATGTTGTTGAGAATTGATATCAGCATGTACTTGGAAACTAGGTTGGAAGCATCTTCCTTCTGAATTGGAATAATCTTCGCTGTTTTTCTCTTCTGGGAGAAGTAACAGTAATTTAAGCAGCTTTTTAAACTGGTTGTGAGGAAAGTCATTACTGCATGAGCAACCTTTTCAGGATGTAGTAGGAGACACCACCTGGCCCATTAGACTTTTTTGGCCTAGAATTGCCGATGATTTCGACAACTTTCTCTAGATTGGATAAATTTGGAACATCGGTGGAATCATTTGCTGGATTGATGATATTAAAATTGATCGGTCGAAGTGTTTGTTGAACTGTTGCCTCAACTTCTTGTAAGAAAGTTGAGTCAGTAGGTGGATACGGAGTGAAGTTTCCTTCAAAGTAGTCGGCGAATGCTTCCACCTTGTTTTGGGCCACGGTAGCTTCAGTATCACTATTGATGATGGTTTCCTGTATTTATGACTGTTTTCCTATTGATCCTATTGATGTTTTAAAAGCATCACGTCCTGGTTTGCAATCTTTTCTGGTATTGGATATTATTGTGGTAGTGAATAGAGTTCCGGAACATGATGTTGACTTGCCGTAGCTCATTACAAACTATCTGTAAGTTTCTGTTGGTTGTATTCAGTTCACTTTGATGGATCCGCTAGAGATGTTTTCTTATACCAATGAAGATATGACAATTATTTCGGTTTAAGTGAAGTGATTGAATTTAAGGTGCGTTTCGCCTTGGAGTTGTGGTCACTTGATTTTTTAATTGATTCGTTTTCTTAGAAGCTGGCAGTGAGCATAGAGACTCTGAAAGTACTCGGGAAGGTGCTGGTACCTATCCTTTGACGTTCTAGACTGTTTTTGCTTGTCCAAGGCATCAGATAAGGCATGATAAAATTGACAATCGCTGCATCGATTTGGGTAGCCAGAAGATTCCTGTCTGAAGGTATAAGAGTTAAGATGTCTTCGATGTCCTCGTGAAGTCTATCAATATCCATCCGTCTGAAATTCTCAGGAACTTCTGTTGTAAGGTTTACGGGTTGGTTGAGATTGATCGACAGTTGAACAGCTTCATGGTCTGTGTCACTGTGCAATAATGTACATATATAATTCATGAACAGTGTGCACTAGGTTCGAGGAAGCCAGGAAGAATTCCAGCGTTGAGGGTGTTCTGGGAAAGGTGGGTTTGTGTTGTGAAACAATCACTAAAGAGTGCTGGTCATTGTTGCCGAACATGTTCCTGTTCTATTAAAATTGTGTTTTGATAGTTATTAAATGCTAAAATGCTTCTTAGATACTTTTTACTATTGCAAATAGTATGAAAATATGAATTGTCGAATAGAGGCCGACTACTAGATACCTATGCGGCCGACTACTGAAACTGAAAGGGCCGACTACTCAAGAATCACACTTTCATCTCCATAAAGGTAAATAATTTGTTTCATGTAGTAAATATACTTAATTCGTCTAGAATTTCCCAATCTACACATTTCAATTAATCATTAAAACTGATAACTCTATCAAAAACTTAAATAAGTGATTTTTAAACGCTAATCAAAGATAAAAAAAAAGTTAACTGGCCGACTACTGGTGCCATCACTAGAGTAAAAACCATTGATGAACTTATAATAAGAGAAAAACCTTCAAATGCATAAAACTTATTATTTAACTTGCCGTCAATTTTTTTGAAAAAATATGAATTTCTGCAAGTATAATTTTTCATTAGAAATTTTTCGATATTTTAAAAAATTTTCTTAAAAGCATTTGGTATGTGAATTTTAAGTAGTTATTATATTTAGTATGTAATTTACATTTGAATAAATAATTTCAAAAAACAATCGTTCACTGGTTTTCAAGATAATACATTTTCAAAAACAATAATTGTATTATTTTTTTTACATCCAAAAAATATTTGAAAATTTGTATATACAATACTATTTTAAATTTGCAGTTTTTGTATACACATTTTGGTCAAAAAAGTTAGAGCCGTTGGTGAGAAAGTCGAAAAATATTCAACTAGTATGTTGACCATGTCTACAGTTATAGACTTATTTTTTATCAAAATCCTTACAGCCGTTTAAAGTTTAAAAAAAAACTTGTCGGGGGTAAAATTAAAAAAACTCTGTCTATCAAGTGTAAAGCCTTGCCATTAGGCTGCAGTTGAATATCAGCCAGACAGACAGAGAGAATTACGAGACCCACAATTGGCGAGATAAAAAAGTCGCAAAAGTTGTACTTTAAAAAATCTTCTACTTCTACTTCCAGTTTCCATTACGTTTTCTTCGTTTTTTCATCAAATAAAGATAAAGCGTCCTTAAAACGAAGAAGAGAAAAATAATTGTTGTGGTTTTGTTCTTAATGTGTGCTAGTGCTATTCATAATTTGGTTGTATAACAGTGGCTGAGGCTACATAGATATGTTCATGAAATAATGTAATTTTTTACAGGACAGACACAAAATTTTGTTTTAAATTATTTTTTATTAGGCAGTTTACATTTATATAAAACCTCAAAGAAATCTATATCCTCATAAATATAAACATCATTCCTCACAAAATTGTCTAAACGAACAAACCCATCACTTGAGTTTAAATCTTCGTTCATTACTATACCAATGGGTAGCATAAAAACCAGACTACGGCACAATCACGACTAGTATTAGTCAGAATTTGTTATCCCCACTACAATGTGTCGCAAAATTCAGTAAAATGTTATTTTCTACGATCCACTATACTTTTTTTTTTCATAGTGTGCATTGAAATAATATTTAACTTTCTATGTAGATACCATTGAACACATTGTAATTTTTAGAACAAAATCGTAAAGACACTTTATTATCTGTTCTGCTCTCCTGACCCATCTGGCACATTATGTTACTTCATTTAATTAGAAAGAATGAAGAAAACTGAAATGTCATACAGACTTCAAGGAGAAATTACACTGTATATGTAAAATGACAGAAAATCATTTTTTCTTATGAAAATATTTTTGATAGCTGGACCCTGTTCCAAAAAACAACTTATCAACTTTTCACTTTGCACAATTTTCAAAACTTTGCGTTCCTCAGAAATATTAAATTTGATAAGTGATAAGTTGAAATTGAAAAGTGTAATTTGCAAAGTCTTTGCAATTTTTATATTCTATTTGCAATTTCTGTTCCACGTACGTTCTCATGTGCAAAGTGAAAACTTAATATTGAAAAGTGTAATTTGCAAAGACTTTGCAAATAATTATGCTGTTTCTTTCCACAAAAACTGTAAATTCTATTTTTGCAAAGCAAATTTTGATAAGTTTATCAAAAGTTTGCAAAGAAAACGATCGCTTTGCAAATTCATATTGTTGAAGCTTTTAAAATGTTAAGACGTGAGTTTTTGTTCGACGGTTATAATAAGAAATTATAGAGACATAATTAATTTTTCGGGACTACAAAACCTTAATCTTAAAGAGGGCTTTCGTTTAAATCAAATTCAAGTTGATTTCCTTTTAAATAAAATTGGAGAAAAATTAGAGCACAATAAACAGCGCAGTCATGGTTTGTTGGCTGAAAATCAACTGCTAATTTGCTTGCATTGGCTCGGAAATAGTTGCCAGTTCCTTGTAGTTGCAGCTATGCAATGGGTTGCAAAATCAACCGTTTGCAGAACCGTCCATAGAGTTGTCGAATGTCGACGTTATAAGAGACGTTTTATTTCAAAACACAGTGTCGTGGCCCGGTGACGTCAAAGGTATTGCGGCTCGTAGCTTTACACTGAAAATAAATTCCTATGTTATATTGATAAAAACGTTTTTGTTGACCTTTAATAAAACAATTTTATCGTTTTGATTAAATTTTATCAAAACGAAAGAATGATTTTATTGATTTCACAAAATTTATATAATTCTGCATGATTTTTTCTCAATTAAATAAAATATGCACTACAAATAATATTGTCAGTTTAACAAACCAACTTTTGTTAATAAAACAAAATAAAACAGAAATTTTTGTCATATCCACAATTTTTTTTGTGATGTAAACAAAATGTTTGTTGTATTTACAAAAAATCTGTTTTGTAAATGTTTTTAATATCACAAAGTTTTTGTTAATTTTCTTTTTGTCAATTTAACAAAAAATGAAAACATTTTTGTTAAATTGACAAATATTTGTATTTTGAGGTTGAGTTATTTTGTAATATTGATAAAATAAAATTATCAGATAGATAAAACTATTTTGTAAGAAAAAGAAAAAATTCTACTAATTTTTTTTGATCATGACAAATCTTTTGTGTATGATATAGTTCACATTTGTTTTTTTTTTTCAAAAATCGATGTAAGGTAAACTGAATTTAACAAAAATTGCGTATCGTCAATACGCCCTCACAGATGATTCGATGTTAGATCGCAGGGACGAAACGCCAATTTTTGTGGACTTAAAGGTCAAAAAAGCTATTTTAAAACATTTTTTAATTGAAAGTAACAATTTTTATTAAACTGACAAATAAATTTTGTGGATTCAACAAAATAAATTTGTTAAATTGACAAAATTTTTTGTTGATTTAACAAAATAATTTTGTTAATCCGATAATGAAAAAAAAAACAAATTTGTGACATTAACAAAAAAAATTGTTGATACAACAAAAGAGTTGTTAATATGAAAAATTGATTTTGTTAATTCTACGAAAAAATATTCATATTGACAAAATATTTTTATTATTTCAACAAATCAATCAGCTTGACAAACAAATTGTAATGTTTATGAATTTGTTAAAACGTTTTGTTGAACGTATATTGACAGAAGTCTTATCAGCTCAACCTACATTTTTATCATATAGGTATACCTAGATTTTATTTTCAGTGTAGACCTTAACCTTAGACAATCAATTTTTTTTACCGATTATTAAGATCTATTTTGGATTTTGGAAGAAAAACACTAATTTATGATGTCATGTCGATTGTCGATTTTTATTAAAATCGTAAGAAAAACAATAAAAACAATTTTAAGGCCTCTACTGTTGAATTGAGCCTGAAGCATCGTTTGGTATTAATTAAGAGTGGAATTCAAACAATAATTGGGTTGTAATTTTTTTTTAAATTATGAAATTTTTTTTTTCAAATTTTCAATTTAAAATGTAAAGAATAAAATTTATTTTACAATAAACTTGACATTTAGTATGGTTATTTTTGTAACTTTGCAATTTTTTTAAACAAAAATGTGGAATAATATTTCCTCTTTAATTATTTATCTCAGTGATGAAGATCCGTTAAATATTACTGAAGTTATAAGCTTTCTTAGATAGTCAAATCGACGATTTTCTCAGATTTATTATCAAATTAATTCTTTTTTTTAAAAAAAAAAACAATTTAAACGCCTCTACCGCTGATTCTGTTGGATTTACCCCTATAAACCAACTGACTTTTTTGTAGATGAGAATTGGGGCAATAACTTTGTAGAATATTATTTTTCGAAATTCCGAAAATTTTCATCAACTTTTACATTTTTAATAATGAAAATTGAATTGAAACCCGATTTACCTCCCCTTTTCACTTAAAAGGGCACACCCCTTCCCAATTATTTGTATACACAATTGAAGCCTGTCGTTTGGTGATTCCTTAAAGACCTCAACCAAGATCGGATAATCAGAAGAGAAGTTATAATTATTTTAATCAACCAACATCAGTCGAATTTTGCGATTTTCCGAATTTTATTCAAATTACGACTAACTCCCATTGGTGTACGATGATTGGCAATGAACAAAACAAAACAAACTCGAAACGCAAAGTGAAAAGTGATGAGGCAGAAACAGCGTTCGGACTTTATTGCGAAAGCAGTAGATCTACTGCACTTTTTTCTTATTTTTTAAATCTACTGCACCACTGCGCTTTTCCTACAATCTACTGCGATTTTTCTAATTTTTTTTGAATAGCAGCACTGATCATAGAAATAAATGTGCTCATAACAAAATGTCAAAATTTCGTCTCTTTAGTGCAAGTCTTGTCAGCTATATACGTTTTAAGTTCTACTACTCTTTAATTTGTTCTTGTTTCAAAAAGTACAAATTTGTAGATTGTAAATTTATTTTGATTACCTAGCTTCATATATTTTTGCTTAAACTATACATTTTCATTATCGAGTAAGAGTACATATATTTGTTCACACATTCTATGTAAATGAATCGGTGATTGTTTAGACAACATAACTGAAATTTTATTTTTTTTTCACATGAGATACAAAAAATCATACATTTTTGGACGTGTAGTCATTGTCATTTTGTTAACCCAAAAATCTTATAAGAGTGTTTCGACTTTTAAGCCATTAAGGATTTTTTAACATGTTTTTTTTCTCTTCCGTAAAAAATTAAAATATCACTTATGTTGTTTTAACAAGCAACGATAATTTAAATGTGTTTTAACCTTGGTTTCCTTGCTTATAATTTTTTGTTACCTAGTCAAAAAAAATATATGTATTTCTACTGCGAAAATTTTGGTTTTACTGCGATTTTTTGGCCTATTTACTGCGATCTGCGATTTATGAAGTCCGAACCCTGGGCAGAAATGCAAAGATGATAAAATTTTTGTGGAACACTGCAAACTCACTTTGCAGGAAAGAGCAAAAACTTTGCATAGAGAGCAAATTTTTGCAAAGACACTCTATGCACTCTATGCACTCTATGCAAAGTCTTTACTTAAATTTGCTTAGTGAAAAGTGAGATTTGCAAAGAATATTGTGGAACAGAAAAACTTATCACTTTGCAAAAAAATGTAATTTGATAAGTGCAAAGTGAAAAGTTGATAAGTTTTTTGTGGAATACGGCCCTGTTATCATCACTGATTTCAAAATTTTGGGGCTTATTTACCCTTTGATTTTTCCACGAAACGATTTATTACTTGGTCTACGGATACGCTAAGCCTTTAGCCTTTTGTAAATGGCTACATTCTTTTAAGCACAAAATGTTGGTGTGTATCTGGCACGTCAACAACTGGAAAGCTACATACTGTAAGTATACGAGCATAACTGTAATTTCGACTAATTGTTGGGAAAAAGTAATAAGAGTCTGACTGTTTTCCAACTGTGAGTGAATATGCACCAAAACTTCTTCCAACATTAAAAAATCACATCACAAAATAATATCTCGTTAAGTTCGTTTATTCTTTAAAGGCATTATAAGTGTGTTTTGGTCTTCAGCTCTGGAAAAATCAAGCTCCTGATTGGATGCTTGAAGAACGAATAACAAATACTCGGCGACCATTTGGCTTGCGCTTTCGGTTTTTATTTTTCCTGCGATAAGCCCCGTTCACTGGACGTCGGCGGCGACGTCGTCGTCTCCTTAGCGTATCTGGATCTGTGCTTTCAGCTTAATCAAAATTAGAAAGTAATATAATAAAAATTATTTAATAAACTAAGAAAAGGCGGTTTACCCGGTAAGGCGCCGATAATTTCTGGAATTATTGCTTCTGCTATAGCACCTGGAGGCACACCTAACCCGCCACCACCGCCGCCACCGCCACCACCTCCACCTCCACCACCACCTCCACCACCTCCACCACCAAGAGACAAGACTATAATATTTGGTTCTTGGGACTGAGCATCTCCACCCTGGATGATTTTCATTATTTCGTTAACTATGATATTTATTGAACTTTCACTTCCTGATGGCAACATAGAACGGGCTTCCTCATCGTCGTCCTCATCGAACTTAGTATCCAACTCAAATTCCTCGGGTAAGAGCTTCTCGTTCTCAACGGACCTGCCTTCTTTAGTCCAAAAAAATTTTATATTCCGAGGATATTCTTACTTAATTCAAATATAGTATGGATATCAACTTACCCGTTCCCGCGACGAGAACACAGAACAACACCGTTAATGCCAATATAGAAGAATACCTGGTCATATTCATTCTGACCATCAAACACAGACTTCAGAAGAAACAAAAACTGTATCTACCTTATATACCTACGAAGATTCCCCAACAAGATGAGGGTCAACGTTTTGCGGACTTAAGTGTTTGAAATTCGTCCCCTAGCTATAGACGACCGTTATATGTGGTACTTGACCATAAATATAGAATTCACCTAGAGGCTAAAGCAAAGAAGATTCCTCTCATTTTTTTGTATACCTACAATATATAACAATGATTAATGTAAGAATACCCTAGGGCTATTTTCTATACGAATTCTGTTCCTACGAACAACATTTACGAAATTCTATTGACATGTCTAGCAACTCATAAATTCAATCGCTTTCGCCAATTAGGAAAGTATTTAAAATTCTGAAGTTCAAGTCCAAGTGGAACAACAAAAAAACAAAGTAAATAATAAAATCAATTTCTGAATGAATGAATGAATGAATTGGATTCGAGTATCTTTTTTGAAACGACGAAAATTTTGCCAGCGATCAACCAAGGCAATTTAACATATGAAAGACTGAGGTTAGACATTTCCACAAACTATTTTCGTTATTGTGTATTGATTTTTTTCGAATTTTGAAATTACATGAGAAGTGTTTTATTGAGACATTTGTACCTTTTTATTTATAGGTTAAGCTGAAGATTATATTCTACGGGTAATTCTTCTCAAAAAGTGAGGTCTTTCTTAAATAAAATATACATGCCTATTACATTCAACTACGTTTCAGTACGACTTATCGGTAGACCCTATTGCTAGGTACAAGGTTTGTCTCGTCAAGGAGTGTTTTTGGAAAATTTTGTTTGTTAAATTCTAAGCCTACCAGCAAAAATTCTCCATTCATCTTGAAGAAGAGTTTAGATTAATGGAATGGAAAATTTAGGTAGAACGTGTTGATTTTAGACTTATTAAAAATAGCCAACTAGGCGCTGCCCATTATTCCAAAGATATCATGTTAAATATTAATAGCTAAATATATTTTATCTTAAGAAAATTGTGAAGAATAATTTTAAAAATTCTTGAAAAAAACATCAAAATTTGTAATTTAAATTATTCACACAAAATGATTGATAATGGTAAGCCACTTGAAAGCTAAGCCACCTACTTCTCCGAATTGATTTATTACGTTTTATTAATCAACGAATAGCTATTTAAAAATTATTAAAAGTAGGTCGTTGTGGTTGACAGTTTTTTTCTATCTAAATTTATCAAAAAGAATTTTATGCGGAAAGCCAGAACTTTTGCCCGATTTCTTAGAAGAATCTAAATTCCACAAAATTCGACGAGTTCTTATGATAATTATGGCTAATTCGTGGCAGATAGGAAAGCACATAATTTATACTTTTAAATAATGTTAATAGTTTTGTGTTGTTTTTTCAATTTATTTTTTGAAAAATTTGCATTGAAGAAGTTAATATGGGTAGAACACAAATTGATTAACACTTCAATCAATAAATAACTCAAGCTTGAGATTTTGAACAAACTTGACATAACATATTGCGATGATATAGGAAGACGAAAAGAGCACGTGTAGAAATAGTACTAAGTATTTTTTGATCATTCAGACATTTTTACAACTTTTTTTTAATTCATAGTTGTATGGAATTTTCAAAAAATAGATTTGAAAATTTTGCTCAAATCAAAAGTATAATATCGAAATATTTTTTTCTTTTATTGTTCAAATGTTGTACAAACAACATTAAAAATATTACAACTTGTATTTAAGTATAAGCTTTGAAAAAACTCATGTCAAGCTAATATAAATGTATATAAGAAGCAAAATTATAAATCGTTGTAGCATTTTTAAAAAAAGTTAGCTTTTATATACAAAATTTTTAGCACATTTTTAAGAACAGATTTTGGAACACCAACTTTAAATTTTTATTACTGTAAGAACAAAAACTAAATTTTCGAAAATTCAAAAAATAAATAAATATATTTATTTAAGTTTTGAAATCCAATGTTTTTGGAAGAAAATAAAATTTGTAAAAATTCTAGGAGCCTCTTTAAGAAAAATACGATTTTAGAAAACCTTTTTTTTAACATTTGTATAGTGGTTATACAGTTATTTTTTATTAAAATACAAATTTGGAAACAAAACAAAAAGTTTTTAATAATTTGAATACACAATTATATCCAAACTTTTCGGGAGCATACATTAAATGATCAAAATCGGATCAATAAGCATTTATCGAAAATATTTTTCAACCTTTACCTAGGTTTAACTAAATGAAATTTCGTTGCGGGTGTTACGTTTGTCTTATCCTGCTCATAATCGTCCATCAGAGCGACTAACTCTTGAAACTATGGTTCGTTTTCGCAAAACGTTTACTCTAAATGATAATACTTATCCCGTAGGATTACGTATAGTACGCGCAGAAGAAGAGCCGATGTGCAGCGTAGTGTTCATGATGATCGAAATGTTCTAATTCGTCATAGTGCTCAACAATTCAACTTGTGCCCATCAGCCTTATTTACTGCGGAGAGTGTGAAAAATGGACCTTCTAATTACTGTATGTATGCGCGGAGGCCACATGCTCGAAATCATATATTCAATTGTTAATCACAAAAAACATTTTTCAAATAGAGATAATTTCATATATGAATATTAAAAATATTTGTCTGTGTCTTATATCAAATTAAAGTTCCCGGCCTCTAAACAATACACCCTTTATTGAAAGAATTCCAATTTTTTTAAAAAATAACAAAACTTAAAAGGCATTTCTGTTATATTTTAATTTTATGATACCAAAATGTCGTTATATAGCTCTTAATCTCTATATTTAACATAGCATAAGTTTTTATAAATAGCATCTAAAGAGCTATTATAAGAACTGAATAATTATGCGTTCATAACTAAGGTTTTAAGAAATTATTTATTTTCTCTTTTTCTTTTTTATAAGAATGATTTTGTCATAAAATTTTCGAATGCAATTGAGAAGTATCCAAGTCTAAAAAAAAATTTCTCAAAAAACGTCAAAACTAATCTTCATTTTAATTTCAGTTTATATTTTTACTTGCGACTTATAGGTACTATAAGGCAAGTTATGCATTCGTAAAAAAAATCGAACTCGAGATTTCGATCAAAGTTGACATTACGATGATAGCGAGGACTAAAAAAGTGGGTCTCGCAATTCTGTCTGTCTGTCTGTCTGTCTGTTCGACTACAGGCTAAACGGCTGGGCCGATTTTCTTAAAACTTGGTAGATATCATTTTTAATTTTTTCCCCCCACACGCTTCTTTTCTTTTTTTTTTTAAACCAAAAATAACGGTACCTGCCATACGAATTTTTTTCGAAATTTTATAATCTTTTTTTTTCTCAAAAACTGTTCGACAGATTTCAAAAATAAAAATACAGAAAAATTTCATTTAATTAAAGCTGGGTAATGGTTGAAAAATTTTTTCCGAAAAATGGTTATTGAGGGTACCCCCCATGGAACCTTGTTTTTTGTTTTTGATTTTCTCAAAAACGGTTCAACCGATTTTGATCATTTTTTTTTTTTTGCTAAAGCTCCCCAAAAACATAAATAGAATTGTGTACTCAAATTTTCAAAATAAAATTTTTTGGATTTTTAAAAAAACTTAAATTTTTTTTTTTTTCAAAACTCAATATTTCGAAAACCCCATCCTAGATATTTTTTTAAACTTGATAAATAAAAGTTTCTCAATATAATCTACAAAATGTGAGAAAAAAAAATTATTTTACCTAAAAATAAAGGTACTTACCATACAAATGCTAAAAAATTAAAACAAATGGTTTTCAAAAATCGTATTTTTCTCGAAAACGGCACCTAGAATTTTGATAACATTTTTTTTTCTTTCAATTAATTCTTACGATCTTTAATTTAATAAAAAAAAATTTGAAATTAAGATATTACAGCTTGTACCTACCATAGAACCATTTTTTCGAATTTTGAATTTCTCATTATCTTAATGAAAATTTTTATAGAGAAGCTTCTAAAAAGTCTAAAACACATTGCATTTCAAAACTTTAAAATAAATATTTTTTGAATTTTTGAAAAAAAAAATCTATTTCGTCTCTTCTTAAATAATTCACTGCACTCCGTTTCATGACGGAAACAGTTGAACAGAAGTGCGGCATGCTCCTAAATTTTATAAAAAAAAAGGAATTTCCAGGAGCAGGACTCTATTAATATTTTAGTTTTTTGACGAATGGGAGACTTTTAAAAGACACCAACAGCTTTATAATCCAATTTTCCTGCATGTTCTAGACCCAAAAATTACCACTCTGTGAGATTGTGCAGACTAGGCCTTTCGCAGACCACAACATGGCGAATCTTGCATCATGAATTGGGCCTACACCTTTCCACCTTTCAACCAACCCAGAAGCGTTAACGACCATAGACAACGACGTGCGTTTGCTAACTGGGCTATCGCGCAGTTGGAAGTGTACCCTAACTTCGATCGATCATATTCAGCTTAGATGTCATTTCTGGATGAATGGGTTCGCCAACAAACGAAATTGTCGAATTTGGAACGATCCAGAATCCAGACGAGATCCACCAGTTCGAAATGTATCCAGAGAAAGTCTCTGATTGGTGTGGATTTCGGGGTGGGGATATCATTGTTCGATACTTCTTTGAGAACGAAATTGGTCAGGCCCTCACCTTCAACGACGAGCGCTGTCGGTCGATGACCAATTTCTTCTAGTCCAATATGGATGATGTGGACTTCAAAGATATGAGCTTTCAACAGGATGGCGTTATGAGCCACACATCCCTTGTCACAATATCTCACGCGAAGGCGTTGTGAATTGAGCTTCGAGATCATGCGATCAGACCCCGCAACACTTCTTCTTGTGGGCTTTTTTTAGGCCACACATCTATGCTCAAGCCACAACTGCCCTGAAAGACAACATATAATCAATGACAATCCTTGGTCAAATTCCACCGACATTTGAATGATAATAAATTCTATACGTACATACATGCATACATGGGTTTCCGAAATAAATACATTTCAATGAAATCTCACTCACAGTTTGCTAATTTCAAATTGAAAGATAGAAAACGCTTAGTGGAAAACCCTTCACACATGTCATGGAACTGAAATTTGGCGTGATTTTAATCCAATGGATAAACGGCTTATAAATGTAATGATCACTAAACAAAATAACTAATCTTGTAATAATTATTCCTCATTAAATCCAAGCAATCCCTAAAAACACCCTAACCCGTACGCCTATAATAATTTTTTATTAAAAATCCAATCTAAATCATTTCAGTTTAGCTCACAGCCAAGCCTTACAGGCGGCATTATAAATAGTGCATTAATCCGTCAAATGACGGAACACGCGCTTATCTATTCCAACTCAACACGAGATAATGACACACAAATCATCCATCCGCCATCCAATGGCTATTCATATTACAATTTCATTTCAAGGCCTCCAGGCAGGCCGCCTCCTATTCATATCTAGGTAGGTAAATCAAATGCCACACACACAAATTTCAATTTCGTCGAAACCATAATGCCATTAACGATATAGAAATAAATCAGCATAAATTTCGTTAACGATAACTATAAGCTGACACGCATTCCTAAATTTCTCTAAAAAATAAAAATCATAAAACTCCTCAAAGGACAAATTGGAGACGTCCACTATACGGAGTCATATTTAAACTATTTTTTTTTTTTTCTTTTTTTTTTCCTTTTTATCCTTGAAAACATTTTCATATGATGGTGATGGTCACTTGAGAGAAGGACACTCATTTAGGGATAATGATAGCACCAAGTGTAACCTATTTTGTTGCAGTTCAAGAGCTCCTCCATCTCCGATAGACAACAACGACAGCATGTTAAAGTGCAATATGACGCTGGGCAAATTCTTTCATATGGCGCTCTATCATCATCTGCAAGCACTTTGAGAATTTGAATTCCATTTATTCTGAAATGCGTTTGTAACCCGATATTGAAAGTGCATTACCTCAACAGGGGATGGTAATGACAATAAGTCTCGTCTCAAAATTAGTCCTATATTCTCAAATAGAAAAAAATGCGTATATGTATTTCGTAAACATTGTGGCGGATGTCATCTCCCACCATATCATACACCCTTAGGATTACGCGTTGACGCTGCTGGCTGACTGATATCGCTCTAGCCACCACCCAGGTCAAAGGCATTTGTAAGTGTCGTAATTTTGTGCCCGTGTTGATTGACACTCGTTTCAGTGAGACTCAGGCAGGATGTTAAGAATATTATATGAACAGCATGTGTTTGGCACTCCGATTTGAAATATTTAATTGGTGGCTCTTGGATCTTGGCAATGTGAGCGCTGCACGGCCTACTCTCGACCTGGTATATACTGTGATGGAAGGTGATTCATCTAACGCCTATCTATGTATATGGAAATAGAAAGGCAGCGCGCACGTGAAGAAGCTCAATAAAATAAATTTTCATCGAAAATCTTCAGCGCCCTCGATTTTCCCACTCGCTCACAATATCGCCGAGCCGAGCAGGAAGTATAAAGACGATACTGCCGGAAACTTAAACTAAACCGAAGAATAAAAGAGCCCTCCAACTTAACGTTTGTATTTTTAGATATCCCCCTCATTGACAATATGAGCACTAAGCACACACAACCGTATCAAGACCAGGAGGATTCCCATACAGCAAAAAGGGAATTGCCCCATTACGCAGCAATGTCACACCTTTATTAATTGTATACCATCAGGAGGGTTCCCCAGTTTATTTTCGGACTCCCCCATGATCGCATCTATGTTGCTGAGTTGATGCTTACCCCAACTCTAGAAATAGAGATGTACTCGATTGTAATGGTATCTATATCTATCGCATATAGAGGCGTCCGTCGTGCTCAGCTGATGCATTCTACGATTAACGCGCTTTTGAAACGAGAGGGAACTCGAAAGTCTTTAGAAGAATTGGATGAGTTGGGAATCTCAAAAGGGTCGATGACTTGATGTGTCGCCACTCACTTCATGTTGGATTTTTTCTTCTTTTTTTTTTTTAATAATCGCAGCTGGGCATCATTTCACAAGTACAGATTACTGAATAATAATGACAGCTTCCACTCAAAGATTAAAATTAATTGATTTCTCTCGTGTGCTTCTTCACGTGTTCTTGATTCGTGCTGATATACCTACGAGTATACTGTATAGTTTCATCCTTGATGTACATATGTCGCAAATAAAATGAAAGAAAAACTTAGTGATTTTAAGTTTAGCCAATTTTCGAAAAGTATGCTGCAAATGTGTGGGTCTGCTTGTTGAAATTGTGGAAAAAGAGCAGATATGTCATACTTAGTTTTTGATTTTCAGCGACAACGGGACTACACTGGAAAGTTGGTGTTTTTTTGCTAAGAACTTTTGTAAATCGGCGAAAAATTAAACGTATCTTAAATATTTAAGTCCAAAACTAAATAGGTATACCAAGTTCCACTTAAGGGCTTCAAAATAAATTGATTTTTATTTGTATGAGTATAGAGTCGTTCGTTTATGTTTTTTCCTAGCGACCAAGCCCGGCTTCGCACGGGAAAAGCTAATTAAACATTTAAAGGGTGGGCCAAAAAGAAGTTTCTTTTTAAAACTGCAAACAAATAAACAAAAATTAAATTGTATCCATGTATTATAGATTTATTAGTAGACTAGATGACCCGGTAAACTTCGTATCAGCTTCATATATTTTTGGAAAATATGGTCAAAACTTCATACAAAACTTTTATCTAGGTACATTAAATGCAACACAGTTATAAACTTAATCAATTTAAGGCTTTCTTATGTATTATATTTTTTGTCTTATTTTGCGGTGCGTAAATATATAAAGATGATAGTTTTCCGACTCGCAAACTCGCGACTTATAATTGCCCATGAGCGAAACAGGGAAACTCCAAGTTGATTCCGCAAACTTTCAAAGTCTGGTCTTGTCATCGCAAAGGACAGACGGACGATAAATTGTAGACGCTTAAAATCGTCAAATCCGTTGGAATCATAGGTATATGCGGGATGAAGACACCCTCTACTTTGTATTTTCCCTTGACGATCTTGGCCTCGATGACTTTATTCATTAGCTTTTTTCCAGTCAGTCTCGTTCCACTGCACAGTCGGTCGAGGTTGATTAATGTTATGTAGAATAATCACAACTGATTCTACTTTTAATTGTTAATTGTGAGGTGGATTTACCTGATCCAGGGAATTTAAAAACTCTGTGAGAAAGTTGACTACATCATCCTGGTTTGTAACTGTGTCAACTGCATTGAAAACATCGACATCTTTGTTTTTGGTCGCCAATATTGCTCGTTCACCTAGCCAATTATGGTTTCTGAACTGTTGTTCATTGTCAGTAAAAACACACTGAATAAGCTACTTTTTTGAGTCGACGAAGTGACAAAAATCCGTGAGTAGTATAATTAGTCCCGTCGAGGTGTCAACTGTGCGACCTTACCATTTTCAATATCTAATAACTGCTTCGAAAACATAATCGCAGTTTGATCTTGTTGCAAAAATACTCGCATGTAAGTTGTTAATAGCAGTCTTTACATCTTGCCAGAAATTAGAGGATTTTAAGCATGCGTTTAGTTCATCAGCAACAGTTGATCGGGGAATAATTGGAAGAGTCTGACGAAATTCACCTGACAACAGAATCATGGCTCCACCAAAAACGTTTCGGTTGTCACGAAGATCTTTTAACATTCTGTCCAGTGCCTCGAAAGATCTCTTGTGGGCCATTGTCGCGATGTTGCAAACTCGAGTTTCGTTGATTTGCATGTTTAGTGGAAATTTCAAGGCAGAATGTGCACCTTCTAACAATGTTGCAGCTGTTCCAGATGAAACCAATGTTACGGCTACTTCATTTTGCGATCTGGTCTTTGTCAATAGCAATGAAATTAGGAAACGTTTTTCCAGCCCTTCCCCCCCTGGAGCATCAAAGGAGTAATTTCCAGCAGATCCACTGTTCACAGCTTCCATCGAAGTATCATACGCAATTCTTTGCTGTTCATTCAATTGCAGAACATTTGAACGAACTGTTTCGGCCAATACTTCAGTATCATATTGTTGTTCTCTTCGCAAGTCGTGGTTAAATGCATCGCGCATAGGACGATTGGGTGGTGACATCAAATGTTTACAGCTAGGAACATTTTGTATTGGAAAATTAAATTGTTGTTATTATAGTATTTCCGTTACTTATTATTTATGTTTCTCAACGTTTAAACCTTCCCTGAACCTCCACAAATATTTTAAGATCAAAAGAATCAAAATTTAGTTAGCCATTCTCGAGTTTTAGCGCGACAAACGAACAGCAATTGATTTTATAGATAGATAAGAGCATTAACTATGTAACATAACTTCGTTCAAGCGGATGGTCGTGCTCCTTTAATTGCTGAGTCAATTGGACCTTGTAAGCGAATAATTCAAGATCTTTGTGCATAATTCTCCTCAGACTAGTGCGTGAAATGTTGAGGTGTTAAAATCGATGGCGAGTTGTTGTTCGTGAATTGATTCTCACACCCTAGGCTACAGCAGCCATATTCTCATCTGTGAACACCGTACGCCAAGAGTTCGTCCACTAGCCACTACCAGTCTCAAAAACTTTTTGCACAAACTTGAGTGCAGCAGGTGCGGTGGGTGCCTCATTTCGTTCAATCCTTCTTTTCAAAAAAACGCACTCTTTGCGCTTTGAAAATAAGTTTTCAATATTTCCCAACGTTATTCAACCGTAAGGCGCGTCATTTCGTTCCGTGAAGGTATGATACTGACTTTCTGTCAAGATTCCGACCGTGAAACAGCCTTCAATGTCAAAATAACCTATGATTTAAAAAGAAACCACTAGTTGGCCCACCCTGTATTAGCCAGATAACTTTTAGTGCATCGACAGGGGTGGTCATGTGACGAAGTCTAACCAGATATCTATAATAGGTATACATATACCTTGCTATGACCAACGTAAAAAAAAATTGTATTTAAAACAATGATAAATTATATGTACATATTTCGTTTATTAACGTTTATTTGGAGTAAGAACGTATATTTTTTGATAAGCGAACTGGGCAGCAAGCCGCATACAATTGACCGAGTGAAAAACATGAATTTTCCAAATTTAAGTCAGTAATAGTCAACTATTGGCCTTGTGCTTTGTTCCTGTTAATAACAAAGGCAAGACCCAAATGGGACTGGAGCAGATGGAGCCAACGATAATTGTTTCATCGATCAAATTTGGTGACAATTTTTCTATTTTTGCCAATAAGCATTACCGATGATCCAACTTTAAATGGTTATACATATGTACATATGTACGGTGACATTCGAATTCGCCGATTGAGTGTTATTTGCTCAAGAATATATCGAATAAAAAAGCGAGCTCACACGAACAAAATGAAAACAATTAAGACAACAAATGCATGCATTTTTCTATAACTTACCTGGAACATAGATTATTCAATCAATATAAGAAAATATCAACACAATGACTGCGTTCAGATTTTTATTAAAATCTATCTGGTTACCGAGTTTTTTTTTTAATTATTCAAACACCTATTTAATGCGGTTTCTGTTGATCCGATTGCTACCAAACTTCATAGGATCATGAGTTAATTAGAAGATTTTATCAAAATCGGTTACACCAATTTGGAGTCCATAAATGGCTTAGAGCTTTACCCCACCAAGGCCGGGTTTCCCACGAGCTGTCGTGTCTCCAATTTTTTTTTATTTTCTAACTTGGCGTAAATTTAGCGAAAAATCCTTCTTTTAATAAGAGGGAAATTATGTATCCTCGGGTACCGTCTAAACCTACTAAATTATACGAATTTTGGGTGAACGTCTGTCAAAGTTCATACAACAAAAAAAATACAATTGTGTAGAAAATTGGTGGGAATGACAGAAATATTATTTTTTCGGATGGCGTTCATCTATATGTAGAGGCATTCGATTCGCTTGAAATACTACAATTTAGCAAAATAACATAATTTGAAAACTATACAAAAGGGTCCGGGAAATTTATTCCACTGGAATCTGGCCCACGTAGCAATCTATTTTACTTTTAGAGAAGATATGGTCTTTTTTTAAAGTAAATTCAATTCCCAACTAAAGTTCGGATTTAATTTTTTTTTTTTTTTTGGTGAGGAACAACTTTACTTAGAATCAGATATAATAACACTTCGAAAGTGTAGGTCATAACTTAATCGTTTTGTAGTAGGTTTCTATTATTTATTTATTTATGTGTACTGTCAGCATATGTACAAGGGTTATATGGGTGGTTTATTAAGAAGTTCGACTAAAATGAATACAAAATTATTAAATAAATCAATATTGACACATACATAGCTTTTATAAAATATACATATACAGCTCTATTAATAAACACAAAATAAAGGCGAAACAACTTTAACAAGTATTTTAATTTTTAACTTATAATTCTTAATAATAAATGTGTGTTAGCGTTAAATGACGTTTGACAATAAGAGGATAACTTATCTCAGTTGGTGATTAACGAGCGGATATCTTTAATTTGCTCCTTAAATTTGACAGAACCATTTTATTAAATAATACATATTCCACCAAGTATCCAAGTGATGGCTGCTGTACGCTATTGTGTTAACTATAACCTTGTCGCAAGAATTCCAATTTTCAGTAATTTTTATCTTTACTGGTATACCCATTTTTTTACAAATTCATTTGAACTTTGACACAATAATTAAATAGCCGTTTAGAATTTTTTTGACAAAAAATTATTTTGTATGAACTGAGATGACAATATTTAGAATTTTTAGTAGAACTGAAGGAAGTGCTGCCAATTTTTCTTTGTTATTCAGTTGAGCAAATTGTGTGTTCTTATTAATACGGCTGATAAAATATATATCTTAATTGTGTTAATATATCAGTTAATTTAATTTAAGCAGTATACGTGTCTGCCTATAGCTATAATCATATACATATGTATATACCCAGACTAGTCGTCGTTTGCCGTTATATTAAAAATTCTTGTTTTTGCTTTTCACCAATTTTTTTGTAATTCTTAGAAAAAATTGTGTTGCCACATAATCCATAAATTTTGGATATATAACCAAAATTCACGAACTTGAACGAGTATGTTAATGTATTAGGGTCCAAATTTTAATATCAGTCGTGTTGCAGGATTTTTGCCGCCGAAGCTAGAGGATGGGGATTCAAAACTATTTGTTTTGGGGGTATTAGCACTTTAATCTTAATATAAACTTAAAAGAATTACGTATTGATTAAGAATTTTGAGTAGCGAAATGCTTATAGTGTCGTCAAACTTACCCAGATGATACCTCGTTAAGAATGGGCTGAAATTCAGTTTTTGGTTTGGAAGCTATAAACATAAATGTACCTCAATGATATGTCAAATAATCAGGAAAAATTTCCTCATTACTCATATGTGCCAGAAGCTTGGTTGGTTATACCTCCAATTCCAAAATTTTCAGTCGTCTCTCGATCTATACTGTTAAAGAGTGATATGCGAAACACCATAACATTTCCGACATCTGACATTTTGTTTTAATCAAAATAAGTTTTAAATGCTCGTTCGTATGAACAAATATTTAAAGCTTATGTTTTGAGAATTACGGGATCTATGTACTTTACTTGAAGAAATGTTTGATAGTATTTACCACCTAAAAGTCAAAACAAAAAGCGGTGTTTTTCGAGCTTCGCTTTTTTTTACTTATGACGATGACGTATTGACACGTACTTGAAGTTATTGATTCGTTATTATGTTTGAAAGATCTAAACCAATTTTCTTCCGTTCGGTACTTTTTCTTATTTTTTTAAAATTTTATGAAAATCTTGAATTTCTTCCATAATATAGTTTTTTCCTAAATATAACATAAGCCTTTATCCTAAAAAATCTTAATTTACGATTACGAATTAAAGAAAATAATTCTCAATCGTGTACTTCTGAAAAATTTATTCTTTTTTGTCTAGATTTGATTTAAATGTGAAGATCATAGCTTAACAAAGAGTGATAGTCAGACGTTGGTGAAACAGAACATTAACTTCTGAGTCCTGCATATAAAATTTAAGAAAGTTCTAGAAACGCACTGCTTGATTGATTGCTTGTAAAGTACTTACTTCTTATATTCTTCAGGACGTACATATATTCCTTGCGATATGGTTCACAGCACGCATAAACATTGATTTTAGTAGAAGTTTTCAGTCGTTGTATGCTCCCAATCACCCGATAGCAAGATTAATTCGAAATTGCTGTCATCTTATGAAATATCCGATTATACTATTTTGATATTGATTGTTAAGTTTTCTTAAAAATCAATATCTTGAAAACCTTGGCCTAAAATTTTAAACAACTTAGTATTAAGGAATTAGTATGATACTACTAAACAATTCGCTTCTGAACACACCTAAAGTAATGGCAGTTCATGCAAACGGACCTGTTTTGATTTTTGTAAATGTCAAAGAGTCATATGAAGCACGATACTAAAAATATTAAATAGGTATTCGATGATTTTATCTTTAATAAAAGGGAGAAAGTATATTCGATTACAAATTGCAAAATCGTTGATTTAACCTAGTCTCATACTTAAACAGCTTTAGCATCGAACTAATTCGACTAATATCTTTAAAACCCTATCTTTTGAATTTGAACCATATTCGAGCGTTTTTGGGCTAAAAACTATTGAACCGAATTCAAAATTTGTATAACAACCCTGGAAATCAATGGATTCGTTGACAAACTACATAATACAAGAAGGCTTCTTTTCTGCATTCGATGAAGAGACAGCATGTTTCAACTTGGGCTTTTGTGTAAGCTACCTGTCAAAACATTCCACAATAAAACCTACAAGCCCCTAAGAATGCTCGATGCGAATATATGGCTTAGTTGATGGATATTATTTACGCTTTATGATCTCGAACTTGCTGCATATCAAAGGACATCATTTTGCCGGTATTCGCTGCTGCTATCGTCGTCGTCATCGTTTAGTTGGAAACGTGAGCTAGAGTTTGGGTCTGAGTAGTCGTTGGGATTGTGACGTCCTTTCTGCATCATGTGACTTGACTGGTTGAAGTAGTATCCTAGTATCTATCCCATCTACGACGACGACTGGAAATCTCTCTAAGTGCTTTTGCAGATCAAATTCGTGCTTGGGCAAGTGTAAAACTTTTCTTCTTTATTTTTTGTGGGTGGCACCCACAATTTTTTCAACTGATTTCAGCAGTGGACATTGTTCCAATATATATATTATAGAGTCCTTTCTTCTTCTTTTTTTTTATTTTGTATATTCAACTATTTCCAGTGGATAGCTAGGAATTGTGTTATCTAGTGCATTGGATCTCGTTTCGCAATGATTGACAAGAATTTACAACTTTCTTTAAAGACACTGGCCCTTATGCAGGTATAAAACTATTTACAGCAGACACGCAACTAGATATAAGAAAAACAAACTTGTTCCTTGGAAGGCTCGGTGCGGGGGAATGGAAATTGTCCGATGAAATATTGCGCGACGGTTGAATTTTAAAACTGGTTCGTATGGATGCAGATCCATTAAGCCATTAAAAATGACGATAGTATTGCAAATATGTAAGCTTTTATGACTTTAAGGCTTTCAGAAAACCCATAAAACGTTTAGTAGTCCTCTTGGAGCTAAATTTAGTGCAATGCGAATACAAGGCATGTGCATTGTATACGTAACTAAAGCTATACCTATCTACCCTTCATACACACTGCTCCTAGAATTAATGTTTGCATTGATTTTAATTGAGAAGCAAATGTCTGCCTGTTTACCTGGCTGATGCATAGGCTATCAGCTATAGATGTATATTGTAAAATAAGAATAGAACCTCTCCCATTCTATATACAGGGCTATTCATCTTCGATTCATATCTTACATCGTTTTCAATTCAATTAAAATTCGAATTAGACCTTAAAATTCAACTGTTTACTTATATCAGGCTTTATCGGAACCCATTCATCACTTAGGTTCCAGAGAAAATTTATGTAAATGTACTTTTTAGAGCGCGTGTGTCTATTTGATTCAAATCGATAACCTACCGAAGACATGCACATTGGAACAAACTAGAATGATCTATTGGGATTATAATGGAAACTCGAGACCAGTCCTAACATAAAGAAGCTCATTTGAATGTTTAACACAAGATCTGTTTAGGTTTGAAATTGTAACGCTGATATCGAGATATCGATATTTGTTCAACATGTTATATGGTTTTTGGTGCATTTATGTGAAAATTATTTCGAGTGTTTTGTTTTATTGCTTTGGTCTGTTTTCACCTCGTGAAGGTCGAAGAAATATTCGATTGGGAAATCATTATTTATGCCGGAAAATAAACCTCGCAATAAAATGAGTCTTGTGAATAACAAACGCTTATTTGATTTAACTTTACATTATCTTTCCAGCTTAAGTTTCAACTTGAGTGGATATAAATAGCTTCATAAATGATACAAGAATATGATTCTTATATCCCTGTGCCTAGGAAGTTTTGAACAGTTCTGATTTTTAGAATTTTCTTTAGTTATAGTGCGTTATAGTTATGCTCGTAGTGCCTTTACTTTATAAATTTCTACTTAATTTAGTTTTAAAATAAAGTTTTAAAGTGAGAAATCACGTCTTAAAGGGAGGTTTTTTTTGCCTTAATAGGATTATTTGATAACAAGTAAAGCTTTACTTGAATTTTTATTGTACCCAAAAGAAATTCATAAGCTTTGAATATTTCACATTAAATGATTTTTAATATTTAATTGACCAGTCAAATCTTTAATTAACCATTGGACTAAAGATGGATTTTATTTGGATTGTTTGTTTTTGCCAAACTATTTCCCAGAAACTATTGCAGAACATTCCACTGATTCAACATCATATTTCCAAGAGAATGGGGCTTCAGGACTAAAGGCACTTCGAGGCATAAAGATTTGGCTGGATAAAGAATGCTGTGATCGTTTGATAGGAAGAAATGGATTAGTTCACTGGCCTGCCTGACCTTCTGACCATACAGTATTGGATTTTCAGGTATTGTTTATTCACCCG
Source organism: Philhelius festivus (assembly GCA_963931855.1). Classification (NCBI taxonomy): domain Eukaryota; kingdom Metazoa; phylum Arthropoda; class Insecta; order Diptera; family Syrphidae; genus Philhelius; species Philhelius festivus. The sequence goes on along the minus strand of OZ007556.1, from coordinate 1,502,336 downwards.
AAATATCAACTCAAACTGAATTAGAAGAGCATAGGCTCTCGATGCATCAGCAAAAATGAGGTAGCAGTTAACATCAATGAATATTCGCACACAAAACGAAGAAGAACAGTTTTAGTTCACATAAAAAATAAAAATTGCTTAAGCATTCACTAAATAATTTTTTTGTTTATAGCCTTGGAGATAAAAAAAAAATATTTTTTAATTTAACCTGTTGCAATTTTTTTCTAAAGTTTCATAAGATCTCTGAGATTCCTCGTAAAAGTCTTGTTTTTTTTTTTACTTGCGACTTATAGGTACTATAAGGCAAGTTGTGCATTCTTAAAAAAATCGAACTCGAGATTTTGATCAAAGTTGACATTACGATGATAGCCAAGACTAAAAAAGTGGGTTCTCGCAATTCTGTCTGTTTTTCTGTCTGTCTGTCTGTTCGACTACAGCTAAACGGCTCGGCCGATTTTCTTCAAACTTGGGTTTTAATTTTTCCCCCCCGGATGTCCTTTTTTTTGTTAATACCAAAAATAACGGTACCTGCCAAAGGATTTTTTTTCGAAATTTTATAAATATTTTTTTTCTCAAAAACTGTCCCGCAGATTTTATTATTAAAATTATTATTTTTGGTACCCCCCATGGAACCATTTTTAATGTTTTTGATTTTTTCGAAAACTGTACTACCGATTTTGATCATTTTTTATGTTAGGGCTCCCCAATAGTTTCAATATTATTGTGTATTCAAATTTTCAAAAAAATTTTTTTTGGATTTAAAAAAAAAATTCAAATTTTTTTTTGAAAACTTAATATTTCGAAAATTTTCTTAAAATAATCAACAAGATATGAGAAAAAAATTTATTTTACCTAAAAATAACGGTACCCTCCATACAAATGTTAAAAAATGGTTTTCGAAAATCGTACTTTTCTCGAAAACGATTCCTAGAATTTTGCTAACATTTTTTTCTTTCGATTAATTGTTACGATCTATAATTTAAACAGAAAAATTTTGAAAACAAGATATTATTGACTGTACCTATCATAGAACGATTTTTTAAAATTTTGAATTTCTCATTATTGGCATAACGGATTTTAATGAAATTTTGTAGAGAGAAGCTTCTAAAAAGTTAAAAAAACATTGCATTTCAAAACTTTAAGAAATACATTTTTTTTTTGAATTTTTAAAAAAAAATCTATTTTTTTTGGGAACTTCAATACCTCGAAAACGGCTCAATATTTTTTTTTTTTGTATATTTAATTTTTATTTTGGGTGGCCGCGGCGCGATGGTTGTGTGCTCGCCTGTCAACCTCAGGATCACAGGGTCGATCCCTGCCGTCGTCTATGTCGCTTTACTTCCATTACAATTCCTTCTAAAAATTGTCATCAATGGGTTGCTAGTTTACTCATTACATGTTGTTTAGGCATAACACTAACAACATGTAGTTGAATTAAAACTAGTATGCCCAACAAGGATGAATACGAATAAAATAATGTGAATTAAAGTGACATAGAAATAAGACACGGCATTTCTCCGCTTTAGTTCAGCCGCAATCCCTGGAGATAAAAAAATCTGCGACAACAAATCTGAGTCTCAGAACATCGTGCCACACATCTTTCCTATCCTTCTTTCTCTTCATTAACTTAACGCCCGCGCTGTGTTGAAACATTTAAAGGGTAATCATAATCCCTTGAGCGCGGGTAGATTATAAAAAAAAAATAATAAAAACTTTAAATTGGCGTACCAAATTTTTTTCTTAAGAATGTTTTAAAAAAAATTTATGTACAAGCATATTTTTTTAAGAAACCACTATAATTTTTGTTCTTGCATAAGCCTATATTTGCTTGAATCACATGGCATCCAATTTTTACCTCCAACTACTAAAGAAGTTGTTTTAGTCATTTAAAAAATTAATTTTATGCTTAAATTCTTAACCTATTACATAGGAGCAAGTTCGTGCGACCCAGTCGTGTATTTTATTTATTATTGTTTTTCTCAAAAGACAAGAAATAGAAAAAGTGTATGTTTATTACTAATTTTCTGGAGAAAACTAACCTCAACATTCCAAAATTTTCGACGGCAATTAATTGGACATCTGATGATTTTGAAAAGATGTGAACTTTGTATGAACGCAGTTATACTGGTATTTCTTCAAGGTTCTAAGCGAAGTTTCTGCCATTAGTGTTAATAGAGCAATATCAATTAACATGGGTCAGTACTCAGTATACATCAAAGTAAACCTTTTCTTAAGTCCTTGTAATTTTTATATGGTCTGTCAATCTATTATTGCGCTTAATATTTTTAAGCCATTTGATAGAGTAAGGCACCAGGCTCTTTTATCGAAAATGGGTGCGTTTGGTATCAACGAAACCCATATTCTTTGGTTTATAAATTACCTTCTAGATCGTTCAATTACATGTTGTATTAGACGGTTTTAAGTCTTATCTTCACAAAATACATACTGCAGTTAACCAGGAGTCCGTTTTGTCTGCGACTTTCTACTCGTATATTGGTGTAAGAAATTTTTCACCCCTTCTGATTATAATTCACATCTCCACTTATTGGATAGAATTCAGTGATAAGAAACAAAGCTATCATGGATTCATTCCAATCTCTTGAACACCGTCGGAATGTTTCATGTATTTCCTTATTTTATCTCTTTTTCAACAAGCAATGCTCACTCGAAGTAGCAAGTTGTATTCCTCCCCTCAATCAGTTCACTCGAGATACCCGTTTCGCTAGGAATGCTGATCAGTTTACCTTCGAGTCTAATTTTGTTCGTACCGTTGAATATAAAGATCCTATTTTTAGTCGCACGAACCAATTATGGAATATATTACATACCTGGCACGATTTTCCCTTGCCATTTCAATTTACAAACATTCAAGACCAATGGTCTTGCCCGTCTGTGTTCAACTTTATAAGGGCCTCTTAATAAACCCTTCTAAGCATCATCGTCACTAACCGTTTCAGGTACAATTGTATGTTCTAGTCCATTTTTAAACAAAAAAAAAACGTAGTTTTGATTTTTTCTTTGCTTATAATGCAAGTATTGATTTCGCATAGAATGACATTTTAATCAAACTAGCAATACGAATACGATTATTTAGAAAACTAAATTTTTACTACGGAGGCTTCTACAGATAGTTATGATCTTCCTAACCGTCACCCAAGAACAGCCACGACCCCCAAAAAGGCAGAACCGAAAAAATCGTGAGATTTCTTAAGAATAATGGAAACAAATTCTTTTACAAATTTTACAAAATCTGTTTTTTTTTTTAAAAACAAATGCTTAAGAAAATTAAAAACAAAAATGCCTTTAGTTTAGTTATTGATAATTTTTAGCTCCAAGATTAACGGCACCTGTCATATTCAAATTCGATAATTGTTACTATTTTGGTCAGAAAAATTGTACCATTGTAGAGGTGGTCCACATTTAAGTCGAACAAAAAAATCAAGAAAATATGTTCTTAACTGTATCTACATTTTGGATTTTCGACTTTGTCGGCACTACCGATTTCGATAACCAAACTTAAACGTGAGTCACAATTTTTCAATAATATTGTTTATATCTTCAAATTTTTGAAAAAATTGTTTTTGGATTTTGGAAAAAATTAATTAATTAATTAATTAATTTTTTTTTAATTAAGTTTTCATTTGCACAGTAATAAAACATAAAATTGGCGTACCAATATTTTTACTTGCGACTTATAGGTACTATAAGGCAAGTTATGCATTCTTAGACAAAAATCGAACTCGAGATTTTGATCAAAGTTGACATTACGATGATAGCGAAGACTAAAAAAGTGGGTTTCGCAATTCTGTCTGTCTGTCTCTTCGATTACAGCCTAAGCGGCTTGGCTGATTTTCTTTAAACTTGGTAGATATGATTTTTAATCCCCCCCCACGTTTTTTCTTTTTTATAAGACTAAAAATAACGGTACCTGCCATAAGATTTTTTTCGAAATTTTATAAATATTTTTTTTCCTCAAAAACCGTTCCACAAATTAAAAAAATGAAAATACAAAAAGAATTTCATTTAGTTAGGGCTAGGTAATGGTTGAACAAAATTTTCCGAAAAATTATTATTGAGGGTACCCCCATGGAACCATTTTTTTTGTTTTTGATTTTCTCAAGAACGGTACCATCGATTTTGATATTTTTTTTTTGCTAAAGCTTCCCAAGAACTTGAATAGAATAGTGTATTCAAATTTTTAAAAACAAATTATTTGGATTTTTTAAAAAAATTTTAAATATTTTTTCAAAACTCAATATTTAGAAAACCACAATGCTAGATTTTTTTAAACTTGATAAATAAAACTTTCTCAATATACTTAATCTACAAGATGTGATTAATAAAGGTAACCAGCATACAAATGTTAAAAAATGGTTTTCAAAAATCGTATATTTCTCGAAAACGGCTCCTAGAATTTTGATAAAAAAAAACTTTTCTTTCAATAAATTTTTATGATTTTTAATTTAATAAAAATTTTGAACTTAATGTATTACAGCTTGTACCTACCATAGGACCATTTTTTCAAATTTTGAATTACTCATTATCGACATAACGGATTTTAATGGTATTTTTTTAGAGATGCTTCTAAAATATTTAGAAAACATTGCATTTAAAAACTTTAAAAAAATATTTTTTTTTATTTTGCAAAAAAAATATTTTTTTTATATTGCAAAAAAAAATCATTTATTTTTACAAGTCAACATGTTTAACATTGATGTTTCTTCCAACAATATAACAATTTATCTTTTAAGGTTTTCGCGGTTGTTAACAGATGACATTTTTTTAATTTTCGAAAATGATAATGTAACCATTTGCGAGTTATTTATAGTTTTGGTCACTTTTGTTGACCCTACTCAACTAAATCCTTTAGGTTGTTGAAATATAAATAAAACATAATGTCTAATTTTGGAAACGAAATGGTCTCCATCATTCCTTGCTCAATGAAGGGAAGCAAATAAAATTTATACAAAATCAAACTGTTTTTTATTTTTCCGTTACCTGTGAATTTTCCGATTTGAAATTGATAAGGAAAAATCACAGGAAGTTAATTGAATTCATTATTCATCCTGCATAAATGATTATATTTCTTCCTTCCTCCGATGCCGAGCACCGATAAAACTTTCCTAAATAATAATTGGGAATTGCTCTTATCTTGTAGTAATAACTTTCAATTTTCATTTGCCCACTTCCAAGAGGACTTCCCATATTTAACTTCTATCTTTGTTCATCAATGGAAAATATTCTCGAACGTTGCATAACAGAAAAGTGGAGTTAATCAAAATCGATCCATTAAAAACAAAATCAAACGTCTTATTTCCTAATCTTTGTGGAGCCAATCAGTATGTTCGACCCCTCGCGCCGTCATACCGTTCTCTATTTTCGTCAGATTTGTTCACAAAAGAAATCCAGTGTTAATGAACCTGATCAAGAAACAAAACGCTGATTTCGAATATCGACATTTCTAGCGATAAGAAATCATAAGCCAGCAACTAATCAACTGGAAGGGGTTGGAGTTGATAAATAAACAAAATTAATGGTTAATACTTTTTCACTGCACAAGGTCAAGAAAAGCATTTCCCAGTTGACCACGAACAATAACGAGGTTTGCTATCAGACAAAGAAAAACTATCTTTTTTAAATCGTTTACATAGCTTGATGGTTTGATAGCTTCCATCAACACGTGTTGAACATTAAAATTTGTTTGGTATAGAACGCCCCGTGAATGTTTATGAATCACAATTAGATGCACAAGCGACCTTCTCCGCTCCTTCGAATTGTTAGAATAGGACGCTTGTTAAAAATGCTATTTTTATACAAAAAACTCCAACTTCTGTTATTTCAGGGCTATGACCGCGTGCTTCGCCATTCATATTTTTATTTGTGTTTCCCTACATTTCCGTGTCACGTTGAAGCATTTCCGGGCAGATAGTGATGATCTGGTGATATTGAAGGGAGTTGTGTATAAATGATATTTTTCGAACATTAATAGTTGAAATATTTTTTTTTAATTTAATTTAATGTTGATGCGGCTCATTGAAATAGGTTTTTTTTAAGCATTCTATACTTATTCAAGACTAACAAAGAATTATTGCATTTCCAACTCTAATCCAGATGTTTAGTTAGAGAGAATAATAATCCCGTGAAGGCGGAAGGGATTGTATTGTTTGAACGTGGGCGCATCTGCATTCAAGATGGGGTACTAACGAACTGATATTTATACTACAAAGGATTTAGTGCAAAAAATTTATTTGGCTGTGTGGAAAAATATAAGATCAGAATGAGGAACGAAGTCCCAAGGAGGTTTTATTGACACTTAATAAATCATTTTTTTTTCTCTTAGATTGTGTCCGATGACTAACCCAAGAACACGCAATACTTCCTCATGAAAAATTCGTTTCCTGATATGACTAATGAAAAACTAAATGTTTGGTTCAAAGGGTTGAAAAGGTGCACCCTATAGATATCAAATCACATTGAAGGGCTTATAAAATGACTAACAGTTATAATTTTTCTAAAAGGGATATTATTCAACTTAGACACTTAGAAACTTTTCAAGAATCTTGAGTCATTCTTCTTGATTCATACAAAATTGTTGGTATTGAAAAATAATTGGTCAAAATGAATTAAACTACATTTAGAAAATAAATAAACAGAACCAATAATGAAATTTCCCAAAATTTGCATTAGAGGGTATACAGAAAGTACAGTTTAATGCTTACATTTATTTTTATCGACTTGGGCTTTTAAAAATTATGTATAAAAACATGGATGTAATTAGACAAAAATTATCGAAATTATGAAATTTATTTCTTAAAAAACTCTAAGCATTTTGAGCTTAAAAAATGGGAAACCATCCGATTTCGCACACGAATAATCGACAATTGCATAAAATGCACGACTGAATAGTTTTATTTTTTCAGATACAAAAAAAAAAATGTTAGAAAATTTGAATACTCAAAATTATTGAAACTTTTGAGGATGTTTAGCATAAGTAAAATTATCAAAATCAATTCCACTGATTTAAAAAAAAAAAAAACGAAAACAATAAATGGTTTTCTGGGAGTTAAGAACCATTAGTACTCATTTTTTGGACAATTGTTTTAACCATTAGCTTACCCTTACTAAATTAAATTCTTGAATTTTTGGGATAGTGCTTGAGAAAAACTTATAAAACCCCAAAAAAATGTATGGAAAATACTTTAATTTTTGGTTTAAAAAAAAAGAAGAAAAGAACGTGTCAAAGGCTAACCAAGTTGAATGAGAATCGGTCAAGCCGCTTGGACTGTAGTCGTACAGAAGGAAAGCCAGAATTGGAGACTCACTTTTTTCTGCTTCTCTATCATCATCATGTTAAAACTGATTAAAACCTGACGTTAATTTTGTATACGAATGCATAACTTGCCATATACAACCTATATACATATACATACATTCAAATATATGTATAAACCAAGTGAAAAGATCGTTGGTGCAATTTTTTAAATAATTTGTTTACCTAACATTTAAAGTACTAGTATTTAATAATACGAGTATACGTTTAAGGATATAACGTCAAAGTTTTCCACCCATTTTTAAGATATATTTTTAACGCAAATTATTTTCAAGGGCGCAAAATTTTAATTGAATTAATACGATGCTAAAGCTGTTTTAGTATGATACTGGGTTAATACAACGAATTTGCAAATTTTAATCGGATATAGCATCATATTTTCTCTACCCTTTTATTAAAGTTAAAATCATCGAACACCTACTTTATTTTTTTAGTATCGTGCTAGCTTCATATGACTCTTTAACAATTTTGCAAACATAAAAAAAAGTTCATGTACTTACTTTTTTACACGAAATGTCATTGTTTTAGGTGTGTTCAGAAGTAATTTATTAAGAAAATTGTTTTAGTAGGGTAAAGTCGGGTAATGTGGACCACTCGGCTAATATGGACCACCAGCTTTTCTCGCCTTACACGAAATGTCATTGTTTTAGGTGTGTTCAGAAGTAATTTATTAAGAAAATTGTTTTAGTAGGGTAAAGTCGGGTAATGTGGACCACTCGGCTAATATGGACCACCAGCTTTTCTCGCCTTACACAAATGCAATCGAGGAGACTATTGGTTGCGATTGTGCGTGACCTGCTTAAACTTAACTCAGTATAGTTTGAGTAGTCAGGAGTAGCGCGTCACGAAGTTGTCCGGATTAAAAGAAAATCCAAGGCATTGATTATTTTTTTTTTTCGTAGGTGTTTCTCCTTTTTTCTATAGTTAAAAATATAGTTTGTTCTCCTTTTATTTTTTAAATATAAGAAGTGAATATTTGTTTTAAGTTTTTTTTTATAAAACTATTGTAAACAGTCTTCTTTTGATGTAAAATAGCTTTTTCTCCAAACATTATGTTGTGGGTAATATGGACCACGTGAAGAAAGGAGTATTTGGACTAGTGGTTCACATTACCCGCCATTTCAATATAAGAAATTTCGGGTCTGGATGAGGATGAATGATCGACCGTTGATGATTTTGATATATGTAAATTGTTTGGCAAGGCATATGTCAGAGTCCAAACTGGATAAATAGCCGTCAATGAATTGAAAACCAGGTGGTGCATATTACCCTCCACTTTTTTTTTGTTACGTTTTAGAGTTACTTAACTTTTTGTTTTTTGTTATTTTTTTATTAAGTGAATTTATTTTTTTGTTGCTACTTTTTTAATCAGAATTAACTGTGGTATTTTTTCTTCAAATATCTTTAAAAAAAACTTACACCGTTTGTGTTTTATTAACAAAAATATGATTGGTGGTCCATATTACCCGACTTTACTGTACGATAAACGATACTAGTTAGAAAATGTTTAAAATTAAGAATGAGTTAGTAAACTACTATATAAAGTTAGCAAATTGTTAAGTAGTATCATACTAATACCTTAATAATAGGCTGTTTAAAATTTTGCGCAAATGATTTTAACTTTAATAAAAGGGTTGGGGAAAAATGATGCTATATTCGATAAAAATTTGCAAAATCGTTGTTTTAACGTAGTTTCATACTAAAACAGCTTTAACATATCGTACTAATTCAACTAAAAATTTTCCCAATCATTATTATAGAGGAGCTTCTGTAGAAAATTTTAACTGAAATCGGTGTAAATGTTTGTGAGCAAGTCAAATATCAAAAACAGTTCTATTCAGTGGCGGATTTACACAATTCCCAAGTATAGGCTATTGAATTTTTGCCGCCCTTACTTCTACAATTGTGAATTGTCAGTTCCTAGATTATCTTTGAAATCCAACAATTCGGTTCAAATTGCACAAGAAATAGTTTTTGAGTATATTTCTGAGGTAATCAAAGTTCAATGTTCTACAACTTATTAGACAGGGTATGCCACCCACACAATAATGTACATTCGATTATCGTAGTTAAATACATAATCTTTATTGCGCTTACATACAAACAGTTAAAAAAATAATAATTTCAGTTAACTTATTAAAGTTTCTTGCAATGCCTTTTTTCGCGATTTTTTGGTGGCAAAATCATCGATAATGGCGTCGTAAGTGATCTTGTTCATTAGTTCTGACTCTATACACAAAGGAGCTAAAGCGTTTAATTTTTCTTGACTTAAGGTCGATCTCAGATAATTGTTTACCCTTTTTAGACAAAAAAAGCTTCTCTCACCCTAACAACTTGTCACTGGAGTGCACAATGCCATACGAAGAGCTATGTCCAATTTAGGATAAACGTTATGCAAATCCTGTTTTCGCAGAAACGAAGATAGACTTTCCAATGATTCAGAATTTGGTTTTACCGAAATTCTTCCCATAGAAATGTGGCTTTGAAAATGAATGCATTCTTGAACTAAAACTTTTGAAAACTTTTCTTTGAACTTGTTGTAGGCCTTCTGTCTTTTTTCTAATTCAGATACAAGTCTATCAATAATCACTAGAAATGTGTTAATTCTGAAAGTATCACTCGCGGTCATTTTCATTTATTCATCGGGCGTTTCATAATTTTTTTTTCTTTCCGATTGTCTTTTTTCCATGTCTTTTTTGGACTGCTTCGACACGCTTAATTCCACCGCCTTTTCTTCTAAATACTTGAAATTTTCTCGTTGATCTACAACAAATTTGCGAAGAGATTTATAAAGATCGGCTACAGTAATCAAATCTACGATAGAAGCCTGAATTTGTACATTCATTTTGTTTATTCTTTCCAAAACAATATTCCCCACAACAACCATTAACGCCGTTTCCAGCTGTTCTAATTTTAGAAGAATTTCTGTCGCTTCGTTTCGTGTGACAGGCTTATAGGTACAATTACCGAATTCCCTTCTCCGACTTCAGTTATAAAGTTTTCCAGCGTTGTGTCGAACTTACAAAAAAAACGTTAATTTCTTGGAGCAACATGAAGAAGGGACACGCTTCTGTACAGGATTCAGCAGTCGGAGTTGCCACTAAATTTAAAGAGTGGGCAGGGCAAGGAACGAAAAAAGAAAACGGTGCTTGCCTTTGAATTTAAGCTTGTAAGCCATTGTACATTCTAGACATATTCGCGGCATTATCATATGATTGTCCACGAATGTCTTCAATATGTATTCCCAAGGTTTTTAGTTTTTTGTTGTCTCGTGCCTTATTTTCTTTTGTTTCATTTTCATTTTCGTTTTTCAATTTGATTTGTCAACAATGTCAACATATCCTCCATTCTCCATCCGTTCGGAAAAAAAACGATTCGAGGAATCGAAGGAACCCAAACCTTTCTTGGAATGGGGAATGGGTCCCGCAACGTGCACGTGAAACATTGATAATATTAGGTTCGTTCGTTCAACTTTACCCAAGGTTGACCCAGGTTTTCTTGACAACCCTCAGAGTTTGTCAACAAAAACTTGGGTTTTCGTTTTTCAAAAAACACCCAAGGGCTGTCAACTGTTTTGTTGACAACTAAAAGCAAGACAAAATAATTTTGTGCTCTGATAAAACTTCAAATTTATTATAAATTAGTTTTAAAAATGAACGAAAACAATTTCGCGTTGTTGCTGAATGTTTCATCTGATGAGTACAACAAAATTTAATTGCAAACACAAGCAATAACATGCAACATGCGAATCACCAAACGACAACAAAAGAAATCTCATATGACTTTTGACAGTTTGATCGTTACCTGAACTCGCCCCAGCAAAATACCTAGATCTACTTCATGGTGAGTTCAGGGCGACCCCAGGTCTCAAAAAACAAAGAATCTGCTCACCAGGGTGACTTCAGGTTTTTCAAAAAACGATTTAGGGCGAACCCAGGGTGACTTCAGGGCTCAACGAACAAACCTATTGTAGCGTTAAAAAAAAACACAGCGTTCGGGGAAAAAACATTTTTTCGGCTGATCTAGTTTTCAATCTGAAAAGTATTTGAGTTTTTTTTTAGCATTCAAATAAAATTTTCTGAAGTTAGCACCTGTTCAACAAACAGTAGTCAACACATAAGATTAAAATTGATAAAATATTTCGATTATTATTTTGAAAGGCAAGAGTACGATAACTTAGGCGCCAAGAAATTATAACGGTTTTTTGTAGAACAGTTCAATACAAGCATTTTTTACTATGGGAGGGGGGGTCTATCTCCCCCCGTTTGGGCGGGAGGGGCAATTTTATAAAAAAGGTAATAAAATGGAAACAAAAATATTAAAAAATAACGGTAATACTTACAATTAAGTATTATACCTTTTTTTAAAGCCAATACTCTGATCTATTAGATCATTTTTAAATCAAGTAGAATCTATGCACAGTTTTTGAAAAAACGAGTTTTAAACTCAAATTTTGGTGAAAAAAAAAAACATAAAAAAAAGTTTAAAGTTTAATTTTTCAAAACTGCAAAGTTATATATTATTATTTTTCCTAAAATTCGTCGCTCTAATATATTCTTATTTAAAAACTGAAAACTAGATGATTTTATGTCGTCTAGTTTTTGAGAAAATTGAAAATAACGAAAACTACTTTTTTATGGGATATTTGCTTTTTTTGCTTGCTTACGCATTACAGCGTATAAACAGTGAGATATGTATGGGGGGGCATGCTGCCCCCCTGCAACCCCCCTGCCTGGGCACACTATAGGATTTGGGGTAGGTGCGAGGTTGGGTGTATGCAAGGTTTTTTTTGCATTTACAGAATCTGGATTTAAAGAAACTTTGAATTTACCCTATGGTCTATATCCAATGTCTACTAAATATATGATTGTACGTAGCCCAAAGTTGCACATTTATTTAATTTATATAATTCCTTAATTAATATATATGTTCATTGTTTGTGTCTAACATTTTTAATGCTTATATGGTACAGGTTATTGTTTACCAATGTCATTCGTTATTCAACCTTTGTAAGAGTGAAGTATTTTTTTCTTTGAATAAAGAATGACGACTAAGCATCCACTATTAAATAACTTTTCAATATTTCAAAAAAAATATTTCAAAAGCATCGCGTTCTTAGAAGAAATTGGTCTAATTCCAACTAAAGCGTCAACTCCCCTCAACTCCAACTCAAAAAGGTGACAAAAATTGTAAGAATACAATATTATTATTATTATTTATTCATCAACCAGAGCATATTATACTCTTACAGTTTAAGATACATAAGTAAATATATAGTTACAAATTTGTAGGTGGGTATATAAAATTCAAATTACATTTAAATGATTTACATAGTTAATCTTTTATTTTAATAAATAACGTTACTTAAATTTTGCTTAAAACTTATGATTTAAAAGTTTCTCTGGTGCAATCCATATAAAAGTTAATCTCAGAGCAATAAGCCCATCTATCGGCACATTTTTCCATGGGCCTCAATATTGGCTAGAGATTCGGGAGGTGCTTGCTATAATTTTTTTTTTTTGTGATCAAAATACCATGTTTACGGTTTTAATACATTGAACATTGAAAAATTGACTTGACTATTTTTAAGTAACACCTGACTTACTCACAAACTGACTGACTGAGACGCGAAATGCCATGCAATTCTACCTCCTCTGGTGCATTCTTGGTAATCCTAAATGATTTGCTGTACTTTACCTACAAATGAACCACATTAACATTAATCCTCAAAATGAAATCACCGTAGTTAAATACCAAAAATCAAAAATTTCATAAAAAGTAGTTTTAGTAATTTTCGATTTTCTCAAAAACTAGAAGGGACAAAACCATTCGGTTTTTTGTGTTCGATTCACAATTAATAGTAGCATTGACCACAAAAAGCCAATTAAGCACTTCATTTTACAATTTTGAAAAAAATTGGTCTAAACTTTTTTTTTCATTTTTTTTAACAAAATTTTGAGTTTGCATGCAAATTTTTCAAAAACTATTGACATAAATAATTTAATTTAAATTTACGATTATAGAACAGACTTCTGGCTTTCAAAACCGGTATAGTATTTTATTGTAAGTGTTGCCGTTGTTTTTTAATATTTTTTTTTCAATTTAAGTCATTTTTTCTAAAATCGCCCCTACCTCCTAAACGGGGCGAGATAGACCCCCCTCCCATAGTAAAAAACGCTTGTATTTGACCCTTCTACATAAATCCGTTATCAATTTTTGGCGCCTAAGTTATCGTACTCTCCCCTTTTGAAATCTTTTGATCCATTCAAAACGAAGAATATCTTAAACAAAACATTTTTCGTTGCAACAATTTTTTATGCAGATCTACCACACCAATACCGCAATTACCAATACGTACACAATCCACTCAGTTCACAGCCCCCAACCAGTAGTAGTGAGAGTGGGAAGAGCGTTAGATATATTTTCCACAATTTTCTCATTTCACTCATAGAAAGTGTGGGCAACGGCCGATTTCTGGTTGGGCCGTGAACTGGGTGTTTTACCGTTGAATATAGAAGTTTGTGGTAGAAGAGAGACTTATAGAGAGATGGTTTTCAAATTTGCCGCCCCTAAAATCTACCGCCCTAGGCTCAAGCCTACTTAGCCTGCTGGTAAATCCGCCACTGAGTTCTATTGCAAATAGGTAGACAGATCGTTAGTAAACCGTTTTGGAAAAATGTTTGTGTGCCAAAACGTAGACGATTCATAAATTCGAAGATAAAAAGCCGCTTTTGGAATAAATTAACTTACTGGTTTTTGCTTTAAGCCTTAATATACCTAGACTCAAATTCATCGTTCTGGATAAAATTACCTTGGAAATTGTGCCTTTCCAATTCAAGATTTAAGTTTTTAACTGAAACCATATTGTATTTTCTTGCAGGTTTTACAGCATTTATAACTTGCTTATAGTTCAAGTATTCAGATTTTTGACATTTTTCAGTATCGGTTTCTTAAAAGCTTAAAGCTGAGTGTATGAGCCTCTGGTTCTCTGCACTTTCGCTGTACATCGAGAAGATAAATTTGTATTTTCATTTTAGCTCATCTAAGACTGGTACATACAATACATACATTTTGGGTTTTTCAAATTTTCTCGAGAACGGTTCTTATGAGTTTGATTTAAAACCATTTAATTTGGTTTTATATTTTATTCTTTCAAAAGCATAGTTTCCATAACTTCTGTGATTTTAAAACCAAAAACTTCATGTTGGTCTAAAGAATATTTGCCCAAAAAATTTTTTTATATTTTGTATATAAAAGCTTGGTTTTTTAAGAAACCGCTACAACGACTTATACTTTTTGTTCTTGCACAATTCATATTTGCTTAAGAAATAACATGGTATTCTGTTTTTATCTCTCACAACTAAAAGTGCTTAAAAAAATAATCTTATGCTTATAAATAGTTTTCTCCAATAACATTAATTTATATAACAATAATCTTTTACATAAGTGCAAGTTAGTGCGATCTAGTCATGCTTTTATTCTTATTAAATCCATTTAAAATTTCCACAAAGGGAAAATGTGTTTCTACGAAAAGGATATGATTTTCTCCAATTTGTTTTTTCACTTAGAAATGTGCTTAAAAGTGAATATATGTACATATTTACATTGAAATAATTTTTAATTTTCAATGATCAAATATCGAGAAAAATCTGTCAGTTTTTGAAAAATTTAATTTTAATCATATTTTTAATACAATTTCTTTTGACATTTTCGCATTTATGAGGCTAGTACTCCCACTGACCAAAATTTTAGGGAATTATTATTTATACTGTTCTGGTCTCATTTTCAATGGCCCTTAGTAATAGACATTCATAGAATCGGTTTTAAAGTCACTTTTTGTTAGATGTAGAAAAGTTGCTTTTAAAATTTCGTAGTAACAGATCAAATTTAACAACAGTCTTATTTATACCAATAATTGTGACTCATTTTCATAATTTCGTTATTGTGAACTGATACATAAACAGATTTCTATTAACTAGATTCGTAAAGTTCTATTGTGATTCTATCATTTTAAATTTAACTTAGTTACAGGAAAGCCGCTTTTAAGTATTTATACTTGAAATTTGTTTTATTTCTACGAATGTTTGGTTAAAATCGAACTTAGGCTAGATTCGGATCTATTACTCAGGGCCAATGTTTTTAAAAATGAGAGAAATTAAAATGTATTAGATTCTTCTTCATAGTCGAGATCTTTTTTGTATTTAAGGTACTAGTACGGTCTAAATAATGAATACATGCGTCAAGAAAACAAAAAAAAATGTTTGTCGAATTTTGGCCAAATTATAGAGGGCGCCAACGTCGACTCATCGAAAAACACATTGTCCCGTTGCGGACAGTTAATCTCCGGATCTACTGAACCGATTTTCAAAAAACTTGTTGCAACTTGATGGTTTTTATGTTTTCTAAGACAATTTACCACAATTTGACCAAAAAGATATGAACAAAAAAATGGCGACCCAAAAATTACCAAAAATATTGCCAAATTTTTTTTTTTTTTCAAAGCTCCATATTTTTTTTTTGTTTTGACTTTTTAAACAAATTGTGGTAAATTGTCTCGTAAGAAACTTTCCTTTAAATAACCCACTTTGTTTTTTTGTTTCAGTCCAGCGAATTCTGAGATTAACTGTCCGCAATGTGACAATGTATTTTTTGATGAGTCAACGTTGGCGCCCTATATAATACGGCCAAAATTCAAAAATTTAAAAAAAAAATTGTACTCCTGATGCATGTATTCATTATTTAAAAATTATGTTATTACCTAATAAGGTTTCCGAGAAAAAAATTCTCAAAAATCGTGCGTTTTTTGACGTTCTAGACCGTACTAGTACTTTAAACGTACAACTTTTCAACCATTCGACTTTTTTGGAGGACTTAAGGATTTAAATAGTTGTACAAACATAATTTCTATGGGAGACATAACTAATAATTTTTTTTCCAAACATGAGTAACTTTTACTATCAGAAATTTTTTGAGTATTTTTTTTTCAAGAAATTTGAAAAAAAAAATATTTTCTTAAATTTCGAAGAATTTGAATTTTCATAAAAAAATTAAAACATAGGTATAAAATAATTTTTTTCGAAAATTTTTGTATTTAATAATATTTTAAATTTTAAAGAACTCCTGTGTATAAAACTTGATTGAAATCAAAAGAGAAAAATGAAAATCAAAAATACGGTACACACATTTTTTTTAGTTTTAGAGTTAAAAAAATTAGTTTTCACCTCTAAAAATCACCGAAGATCCTAAAGTCCCAACTTTGAAGAAAATTGCTTCAGCGAGCGGCTTAGGCTGTAGGGCGAGCTACAGATGTACAGGCTGACGGAAGTGCGGGACCCACTTTTTTCGTGTTTGTTTGATCAAAATCTCTAGTTCAATTTAATTTTACAATTGCAAAACTTACCCCATAGTAACTTTACCACAATTTAAAATTCTATCAACCAAAACAGAGAAAAAATGAAAAGGAAAATTCTTAACTTAATATAAATCCTAAGTTCACACACTTCCACATTCATTTTACTAAATAAAAGCATCATTAGCCAATATCATTCCTTTAACAAATACAGCTGTTGTTGACTACCACCTTTCTTAACTAAATACACAAATCTAGGCACTTGAATAATTTAGGACAAATAAACAACCAAAAATCTATTGAGCAAGAAAAGAATATTGTGTTCGAAGTTTGAATGTTCACATCCTTAAATACCTACAATTTCAAAGACTCGCAGATTTTTTTAATTTTATTTTACAGTCAGATCATCTAAATTAACTTATCTACTAGTTCTTATGATCAGAGCTTTTGAAGACATATCCCCATGGTGTATTTAATTTTCAAAATAGTCAAACGTAACGTGCCTTATTGACTACAATTTTCAAAATAAAGCTTTCCAAATCAAAAAGAAGAACAATTTTCCTCCCCCAGCATAACAATAGTCTTAATTTCTTTAATTAACATTCAATAGGGCGGGGATACAAATAAGGATATCTCTTCTGTTTATTATTCCATTTTACCCACAAACTAATATAGGTACCGTCTGGTTGGTAAACTTACTACGAAATACAGTTTCGTACTTAAATAGGTACCTATCAGTGAATATCGATTTTTGTTGTTCTGAAAAACATTTAATTTTTTTCAAGTTTTTCTGCATCATACCAGAGCACGTCATATCAAATCAGTTTGCAAATTCTTCAAAGCTTATTTAATCCTCAAAAGAGTGCTTTTGTGAATTGAAACAAAAAATCCAAATCAAAAACAGATTCGAGCATCAACAATACACTTTCCCACCTCTATTAGGTATCAGATTCAATCCCACTTCTGATATTAAAGGATAACGATGGCATGCCACTTTTTATCTCCTGTCCTTCACAGTTCAAACTATGCTTAACTCCAAACCCTCTTTTTATAATAATTCGAAATGATATCTTATATATATGTATAATTCAATGATATCCCGACTATATTAATAACAATCATCTTAAGTTACTTAGTAAGTGCTTAAGTTTAACTTAAATTAATGATTTAAGTTTTGCTTTAATCATCTTTATGTATTTTTTAATTTAGTTTTTTTTTTTTAAACTGAGAATTTAATATCTTTTTTTTTTGTTTGCGAAGCTTCATACAAATTAAAAAGAATTAATACCTTTCTAAGATTGTAACACTCTATGTGTCTGCCAAAGCCATTTTTTCTGAGTTACCCTACAAGCTATCTTCATTGAATGTCCATAAATCTCTTTTCATTTTCATGCTCTTTATTGTTAAGAGAAAGAAAATTACCCGCTTAAACACAGCTACAGCAACAGCTGTATCTAAACAAGAGCCATGGAATTCTAAGAGTGCAGAAACAGAAAAAAAAGAATACCAAAACATTATTGCATTGGATAGTAGAAGCGGGCACACATCGCCACACATCCAAACCAGCTTCAGCTTCAGTCAGTATCATCGACCATCGTTTCGTGTGAAACTAAAAATAGCTCTGGAAGTACGCGAAGCGAATGATCAAACAATAAAGACTCAGAAAGAAAATCTCGGTGGATTGAGTAGGAGGAGAGAAGTGTGCTCGGGCACGCGCCTTACCAACCACCAAGGGCAGCATAGAGCATACTACACTATAGGTGTAGGAAAATTCATCGCATTCGTTTTGTGTGTCGGAAAATTTCTTCGGATTCTTGGTGATAAACTTGGAGAGGCAACAATTTATCCAGCCAGTTCGTGTTCCTCCGTGCCCGAAATCAGTTCGTTCTACCAGGAAGTCCTCTTGTGTACTATACGTCAATTGTTATAATATACAAATTCCCCCCTGAATAACCGACCATATCAGAACGGATTTCCCTAATTTCGATTTATTGAACCACATATCGAATTAGAATTCGAATTCAACATCAATTTGAGTAGATAAGCTTAAGTGTGATGGATTCCGCAAGTGTTCCATTTCAACAATTTTTTGTTTGAAAATAAATTTTCAAGTGCATAATTAAAGAATCCAGCTCCATTGGTCCTGAGCTGGTAGTATAGAGTTTTAGTTCAGTGGAATCGGCTGAATATATGATTCAGTGGAAACGAGTGACGAATCCAGTGGAAGCACCTAGATTCCAGATATTCTACAGCAAAATAGCAAACAAGGAGCATCTCTCCTTAGGCTCTCTCTTTCTCTCTACCTCTCTCGCTCGCTGTCTCTATCAATTGCTGGTTTGCTGGCATAGTGGATACAAATTAATGCCGCATAGAGTGTAGTTGGTGTCATCATCATCTCTACCGTCATCCTCATTCATTGTGTCCTGTGGAGCTTTAGTAGTGCGTACGTGCAGTCCGGTTCCTGTACACAACCTAAACGTAGTCAATACCGCTCCAACCTCTCGAACTATTTACGACGACTATACGAACAAGACGACACCAAGAGCAGCAGTCTCGAGTCTCAGTCTCTCCTCAGGTGAATGGAAAATTCAATTGATCGGTCCTCGGTCGGTTGTCGGTGTTGTTCGCATAAACCTGTTCCACTATCCACTCGACAGGATTTACCTGTCGTGCCCCTTGCGATACATGTATCTATATAGAGTATTTATGTGCGTATAAAATACCTGTCGTGGCTTTGGCAAAGTTAAAGGCAAAAAGAAAATACACAATTTCTTGCTCCTCCAAAAGATACTCCGATTGAAAACCGTTGTTGAGCGTTCTACACTAATGTACTCATAGATGGACGTTCGTTTGCTGGGCGCCATTCTTTTCTTCTTCTTTTTTCAATACGCCTATTGATTTATGATATTTAAGTACGAAGTGTGTGTGTTAAGTAAAACTAACCAGTTATTGAAAAAATTTTGGTTCGAAATTCGCATCGCAATTTGAACAGCGACAAAATAAAAGAAAGCCAAAAACGGTTAAAAGGATTACAGTGCATATATCTTAAAGATTTTTGTTGGAATAACAGTATATCAATCCGTTAAGCGTTAGCAGCAGAAGCAGCTGAAAACAAAATTGGATATTGGATATAAAATAAATTTATGGTAAGTGGGAGGGCTTAGAACGATGACTGACTGTCACGTCAAATGAAGTGGCGTCCAAACTGGGGATTTTGTGTCTAACGATAAGATATGTGCGCTTCTAACGCCCCTTTTTTTAGTATTGGGCACCATGAATACACGATTCCGGAAACGGAAATAAAAGAAGCGATATAACATTAATGTTTTGAAAAAGAAAACGAGCGAAAATAAAAAACGAAATATGAAAGAACATAAAAAACTGTGTGTAGCTCAACTTTCTCAAGTTTTTATTTTATTATACTCGTACCCGTTGACTTGCTTAAGGACGTAGTAGGCGTAAGGCATGCAGGCTGTTAGATTCATTATAAATATCTTCCTCTTTTTTTAATACTCATTTGTAAAGGTATATCGGTGGGAGGGGGTGGTTCTCTGGAAGGGTTTGCACGGTAATATGAATGAATGGCAAGATATTGTTATAGAGTTTTATAGAGGTGGCGCATTTAATATTCTTTAATTTGATTTTGCGTCACATTCATGCATAGTATTTTGTTGAGTGCTGTAGGCTAGATGGTAAAAAATATTTATTAATTGATTGCGGTTATTTTTCGCTTTTAGAATTTACATAGAAACAAAGGATGTTATGTGTGAGGATTTTAATTTTATTAAAAGAAATTTTATCTTTAATAAATTTGTTTTGAATTTGATGGCTTTCATTTAGCTTTTCAAATGATGGTGGTCGGAGATGGTGCAGTCAAAGCCAAAGGGTTCCTTACCAGCCCGTTTATTTTCTTAAATGTGTGTACAAGCTGTGGTCGTTTAAAGTTGTGAACTTGATTCCCATTGAAATATATCGACGTCCTGATAAAATGACGTCCTTTCAAGCGTCTTTCAATCATAATTTCAAAGACGTAATTTCTAAAGTTTCTATTGAAAGTTGTGTAGGTACTCCTTTTTGATGGTCATTTAAGTTTAGTATTTCGAATTTAAAATATTAATAAACAGAATTTAAATATTTAAGTTGTCCTCTAAAATTCGGAAATCACTAAATTTATCTACTGATTCTAAATGGTGTTTCATCCCGGCGATCTCATATAGACTCATCAGTCAACTATTGAGGGCCTTGTCAATACTGAATTTTTGTTAAATTCAGTTTATCTTACATCGACTTTTGACAAACATCCAATACGATCTACATCCATTCAAGATTAAAATTCTTAATCATTATTAAAATTGGAAGATTTTTTCTGTGCCCTGGCAGTGTTTCTAATATAAAGGTTTTTATAATATGAATTCTATATACATTATACTACATAAATAAATAAATAAGCCAAAGACTAGGCAGTATTTAATTGGACTTGGACTTTTGTTGTTTGCCTTTAGTCTACTATCAACCTGCTATATTTTCATGTATAGTTGTTATTAGTTTAGTTACGTTACACATCACACGTTTCTCCAAAAAAGTTGTTTATGTTTCAAAAGTGCACAATCCAGGTTTTCGAATACGATCACCGAACACACCTATGCTGCATGGACTCAATTTTTGGCAATTTAGACTCTGACGGACTAGTTTTTGACGTATGTTTTAGGAACTAGAATCATCTCTGAAGCTACCACATATAGCTTTTCCAATAACAATAGAAAGTGGACAGCTTTTGTTTTGTTGGAATTTTCATAATGACGAAAACAAGATAGAGCCAAATGAAGCAGAATTTAAAATTAATTAAGAAGTAGGACCACATTTATTAATGCATAAACCCGGGAGGATCCTCAAGACTGTTTATTGTTTCGTCTTAAGCATCTGTAGGGTTAAGCGTCCGGCCCCTAAATCACTCTATCACTCCCTACCCCTATCGCTATCGTCTTACCAATTCATTGTGGTTATTCAGTCATGTTATGAGAGAGGAGTACCAGTCCACATTTTGATCCATCTTTGAGGTCCTATCTTTTGACAGTGTGCCGAACATCACACCTGGAAGGATGGCAATGCAGATAATTTTTCATTTATTTATTAAATTTTTTTGCAAATGCGTTTCGCCAAGGGACGACACTTAATTTTCATGTTCAACAATTTGTTATTATGAGCTTATCAGTGATAAATTTTTAAAAGCTGTATTTTAGAACCTATTTAGTCTAACGAAATGGTTATAATCCCAAACTAAGAGTTTCTCGTGAAAAAAGCTTTATATGATACACTGCAGTGCTAAACTTAAGATAGTTCCCTAACTATTAAACCGGTTTTCAACATTTGCGGTCGTCACTTTATTTAATTGGCCATACGAATTGTTTGTCAATTACCTACATAACTTCTGAAGTGTAATCGATTTCAATTTTCAAATTAAAAGTTTACTTTTGGAATCAAGGATTAAACGAATTAAAATACACACAAAGCAAAGCTTCAATTTATACGAATTTAGTAAAACAACATATCCTTTCCCAGATAAAAATAGTTTGTTAAAGTGACAAGGTCAAGGTTGACAAAATGTTTTGAAAAATAGTTATTTTATTGGTTGTTGTTCAACAGGATTTGAACAATACAATAGTATTCTACACGTAATTAGAGATTTTAAGAAATATTTCAACTTATCATAGAAATGGGATCAAAACATGGCCAATGACCATAGCCAAACCAAATTTTGTGCTACTGATGCCTCTGGACCAAGAATAGACAATATTATTTGAGTGATGAAATGAAATTCCCTGAGTCAAGAAACCGATGGTCGGATATTTTAACTGACCATATTAATTAGAATGATCCCAAATGAGCAGAATGCGTTGTTACGCCCACCTGAATTTAACAAAAGGTGTCAATTTGATGCATCGATCAACTGATATCTTAGCCCAGGAAAATTAGACTTTCATTGCGAAAAAAATCAGATGAAGCTGTTTTTCATTTGGGGTTGAAAGGGAAATACATTTTTTTTTGCAAATTTCTCGAAAATTATCAGTTTCTTAAGTAACTTTGAAGTCAAAAGTTATAGTTTGTTTAATTCTTCACAAGACCATAGGACTTTTTTCGTAGAACAACAAAATGACGAAATTAAATTATCTTAAACAAAATTAATTATAAACGAGTTCTGTAAAATGATTTTTCTGCAACAGCATTGGGCGCATTTTTTTTTTCATCATATCAGGACACATCCAACTAGGACCCTATATTTCATAAGTAAATTTTAAAGTTTTATTGTTTATAAATAGCATTTCCATTGAATATAACATTATTTTACACAAATAATTGATTTGCGATGAACCATCAAGAAGACATTGACAACATCAGCTCGATATATAGCGTTGCCATTTCCAATCTGTGATACCAATAAGTGATACTAGTTTTCAATTTTTTGTTGTTTTCGATTGTGTTAATGTAAATGTTAATTTATTTAATTGTTAAATTATTTATTTATTTATTTATTTAAAAGTTTTATCGTAAATTTAAAAATTTCTATCAAACATAATGTTAAGCATCAATTTTTATATCTGAAATAAATAAAAATAAAAAAAAAACCTTAAGCCGGAAAAAAGCCAGCGAAACGTAGGTTAACAGAAGATGAATTAGTCTTTTATTAATTGCATCCATTTAAACGATCATTAAAGCCCAAATAAGTACATATTATAATATTACAAATTAGTTGATCCAAACGGTGTTGACAAGACTGTGTTGTTTTAACGTTACTTCCAAATCAATCTAAAAATCAAATTGCTTAGCATACTTTAAGGAGTTGATGATGATATAGACTACTTTTACTGAACAGCTGTATTTGCATACTTTTATATTTTATTTATTTTTAATATTTTTGACTTTTGAATATTAAAATTTTTATAATTTTTACTTTAAGCACTGCAGGCGCTATGAATACCCTTAATATGCGAGCGTTTAGGAAAGTTAGAGAAGATTTATCAAAAGATAATGATGTGTATTGGTTTTGAATGACTAAATATCGTAATGTTAGGGACATATTGAAACGGCGAAAGCATTTCACATTCGTGTACTGAGGTTAAAGAAAAATTCTCTGAATTAAACAGTAGCTCTAAAGTTGGGCTCAAGGGAAAACTGATGGCATTCCCTGAAGCGCGAGTACTACGGTTGAATTGTTTTAGGGGAAGAATGCACCTGGTGGTGCCATTTGTATGGGAGAGCGGAAAAAAAATCCGTAAGATCTGAACCCATAACGGAATTAAATGAAATTTTGCACACATGCTTGGACTGGGCTTACAAACATTTTGCCAAAATTTGGATAAAAAAAATCATTGAGAGAAAAGTTATTGACATTTTTCGGATTTACAGGGTTTATTGACTTATATCGAAACAATTTTTTTTTATTTGTTTTGTGTTTGTTTTGTTTTTAAGCTAAATAATCAAATGCATACACAATAACACAAGCATATATCAAATATAACAAACAAATAAATAAATAATTGTGTACACCTATGTAATTAATTATACTTATTAATTATATTATTAAGTAATATCCAAAATGTATACTCTATAAATCGAAACCGTGCATGCAGTGATGACATTACCAGAATAAGAGCTTCTTCATTCAGGATCTTAGCTTTAACTTGGATAAGTCATTCATCTCTGGAGGTTCAGTTCCACAAATAATTATTCGCAGAACTAGTATTTGTCACAGCTGGAGCTACTTTTCCATCTATCATAGTAAAATAAAGACGGTGTTTAACTTTGACAACATGTATTCCAATAGTGATTGAGCTCTCTTCTAGTTCTTGAATTTCATTTTCCACACGGTTTTTCTGTTCTCGTATGATGTCAAAGTTTTCCTTCTTATATTCAAATTATAGAGCTCAGCAATATCTCGCTGAAGAGGAAGACGGACGGGGATTTTATCCATGTTATATGGTTTTCTCCAGTAGTTGACGTGATTTTCAAAGGAACAATCGATGTCATGAAAAGATGAGAATCCGATGCTTCTTAGTTGCCAGTAGAAAATGTCTTCACATATATTCGCTTTGCCCAGATGAACCATCACAACCCCACTTTGTGTAAAGTACTAATTCTGAAAGGGTTTTCAGGACATTGGTTATAAAAAATTTATATGCAACAGCCTTCAAAATCTTTTCACAATCATAAAAAGCAATAAAATTCCTACTAATTGTTTGTTTTTTATTTGGAGACAAAAACTCGTATGCAAGTAAAAACCCACAAACAAATTTACTTTTTTATTTATTACCTGCCTCTAAAATGTTGGATTAAAATATTAAAGTACACATTTTTTAAAGTACTATTAGTTCAATCTAATAACATCATAAAACAATTAAGCTCACCACATATTTCCAAAAAAAGTAAGTTTGAATTTGAAAAAAAAATTTGAGGTAAGAAAATTATTGAGCTTAAAGTTGAATTATATCAGAGATCCGTCAAAGGATTAATTTTATTTTATATTTTTATGAAAGATATAATATATTTTTGGCAAAAATAAAATATCTTGGTTGCATTCTTTCCAACTATTATTAACTATGAAATTGCAACATGACCAAAGTCAAAACCGTGTTTTTTTAATCGGATTAAGTGAAACAAATTTGTTCAAAATCGGATCAGACCGGATATAATTCTTTCGAGAGTAGTTAGTTGAATACTGTAGCTTTCCAAAAATAGTAGCCTCTAGACGTAGCTTAATGTACATAGCTAAAACTGTAGCTCTAGGGAAAGAACATTAAAATATTAATTTTAGGTCACTCAGTCCTAACCCAACTAAAAGACGAAAAAAAAAATTTAATTTTATTTAATTTTTTTTATTTTGAAAGCTCAATAGCATATTATTCATTAAAGAAATTTTGTTTTTACAAACATTTATTAAAATGCTTATCTTCATGAACAAAAATTAATACAAGAAATTACATAATTTTCAAAACTTAAAGATAGGGTAACTTTAGAGCGCTGTATCTCGCAATTCCCTTGATAAAAATTTCCCAAGTTTGGGGAAAACATGGAACAATTATATATCTATGAAAAAATAAGTGAAACAAATCCAAATTTGTATTTATTTCCGCAAAAGCACCACTGTGCGGCGCGGCCGTGCTCGGGGGATACAAATGTTTTCGTTATAGTTCTATCCTATCACTTTTAAAAATCTTGTTGGTACTCCAAGAGACTTAAGTGGGTTATTGGATCACCTGACCAAATATTGTAATCGTGCCTTAGACTTTGTAGATTACGGCAAGATTTAAAAAAAAATATTTTTTTTTATTTTATAACTGCTTACATTAAGCAGACCCCATCTTCTGACCTCTGCTGATACTCATGTCATCCATAATAATTGGTTTTTGGGTTGAGTTACTTACTATCAATATAACACTGTTACTGATTTTGTTTTATTTTAATTTTAATATCCTTATATAATTTATATAAATTTCTATATTACGAACAATTGAAATTGTCGTTGTACTTGGTGAAAATGGACTTCAGCACAAACGGTCTCTGTGGGTCGCTTTCAAGGATCTCTCATCTAATACCGAATTTGATTCGTACATCAAAATGATGTATACTCCCCAGCTGATTAACGAGCTTAAGTTTCACCATTTCTACTTATGAAGAAACGATTTCTAGAATCTTCTGTATAAGAATTATTTCGAAATTTGCTTATAAAAATGTCTACGCAAGCAGCCGCTAATAAAGACGAAAACTGTCTTCTCCAAAGGTTTTTTTTTATTAATTATGTATAATTAGATATTTTATAAGTTATATATAACATTTTCAAATATAGCTCTGAACCAAAATAAAAAAATAAAAAAAACCCCATGGAGGGAAACACATCAGACAGAATTGTGAGACGCAACCCACATCTGTGGTATTGTCGATTTTATCATAGTGTCATTCTTGAATGATGCATTAGATTCAAGTTGTTTATTGAATAAAGCTCCAATTCAAAACCAAGTTTCATATTGTTTGTTTAAAAAAAAAATCTTAAAATGTTATTAAATTTATATTCTACTACTGACGTTCTATTACTACAACACAAAAAGTGCCAGACTAACAAGTTTAAATTTATCTCAGAAAATGTAGATAAAGTTTCAAAGTTAAAGTGATTAATGAAAACGCCCCATCATAATATATATACATAATGTATAGAGGAATTGAGAAAGGTGGAAATGGTTGATAATATGACCAGTTATTTTGTCTGGCTTATGAATTTTAGAACAGTAAATTTGTATCACAGTTTCATTAACATTTGAAAAGAACAATTCAAGTCGCAGGTCTATGACAATAAATCGCAAATGACCTGTGCCCTAAAAGTCAATATAACCCTTATCATCGTTTAAATTGGACCTGATTTATGCGCCACGGGTTTGCGAAAATTGAACATCTTGGATGCACATATAGACACTATCGTAGACTCGCCAATTTAACCACAAGGATGGGCCATCTAGTGGTTTCTTTTTAAATCATAGCTTATTTTGACACTGACAGCTGTTTCCCGCTCGAAATCTTGACAGAAAATGAGTACAGTATTATATCTCCGCGGAACGAAATGAGTCGATTTACGCTTGAACAACGTTGGGAAATATTGAAAAATTATTTTCAAAGTGAGTGCTGTGTAGCACAAACAGTGCATTTTTTGAGTAGTTTTGGCCAAATCGAAACACCCACCAGGTGCTGAATTACGGAAGTTTGTGCAAAAAGTTCGTGAGACATGGTATGCTAGTGGACAACACTCATGGTCCCCGTCGTCGTACGGTGCGCACAGACGAGAATGCGGCTGGTCCTGGTGTAGCCTAAGGGTGTAAATATCAATTCACGAACATCAACTCGCCATCGATCTCAACAGCTCAACATTTCATGCTCTAGCCTGAAGAGAATTCTGCACAAAGATCTCGGACTATTCACTTGAAGTGACAGAATGACTGCGAAGCCAGCCGAGGCAGCGGCTTGAACGACGTTGTGTTCTATATTTAATGGGAATGTTTGCTCTTACTATACATGGATAAAATTTAATTCTGTTCATTTTATTGCAGTTTTAAAAAGAAACGTGTATTTCGTCCACCATTTAGAATCTATCAAAGTTTTTAACCGGAGCATCAGGTTCATATCAGCACACAAATATTTGATAAAATGAATTTATTTATTTATTACAGATTTCATATTTTTCAGTTACTCTTGCATAAATTGATAAATTGAAAAATATCTACAAAACAATCTAAATCTAAATCTTAATAGATTCCATCGAAGTTTTGAACATTGGTTACAAGCTCATATCAGCTCACATTTGAAAGGAATCGATAATATTTAACAAGCTTTCAGAGCTTATTAACGAAATTTAAAACTTTACTGTCTATTATTCATATACAAAAGTTTAATAAATCCACTCCTTTCCCCTTGTTCTCCTTCTCCTATTCATGATGAAAGTAACTTTCCCACATCCTCACTATCCAGATATAAATCTCATCGTCTACCTTTCAATTGCCATGTGTAAATTAAATTATGTAGACTTTTAGAATTTTCCTTTCCTTCGAAGTTTTCGTTTTTTTTTTAAAAAAAGATGATTGACATATCGCATAATTGGCATTTCAGATAATTGACATCATGCTGCATATTAACGTTAATTTAGATTGACACATCCCCCTTTTTTTTGCTTGGTTTTGATAAGAGAGTAGATAAGAGCTAGACACATTTTCGTTTAGCTATTTACATATACATAAATTGTCTTAATAAATTAAATTTAAAGTGACAAATTAACAGCTTAAAGTTGGTCGATACGAAAAGTGTGTTTCAAAAATGATAAAGAGTGTGTTTTTCAAAGCTATATTATATTAAAAATTCGATAACGACCATAAAAAATAAACAAATTTAAATGAAAGAAAAAAGTTTAACATTAATTAAAAAAATTGTGAAAATAATTTAACAAAAAATCTTTTCATGCCGTTGACTAAGTATTTTCAAAAAATATGCAGACGTACTTGTACCTGATCATAGATTTACAACTCTAAAACCGAATCGGTCGATTAAACGAAACGCATTTCGAACTATGACTCTCCATCTTTCCCTGACTCCGACGAAATGTAATTAAAACAGAGCTAGACACTAATGTTAGAACATTTTAAAAGAAAATAAAGAATTTACGAAAAAGTATCACATTTTAAATTTAAACAAGAATTCAAAAATGACACAATAGGGCCAGCTCAAAATAAACAACAGAACTCCTCAGGAAAATTTTCTAGTTTTTCTGTCAACTTGATACTTTTCTTTTGAATTGATTTAATTGATTGAGCCAAATTTTGTGCGAATGCAAAAATTTTGTCGCTTTTGGTAGAACATTCAATAGTACCTACTAACATACATATGTTTGTCAAAATTCGTTGTATCGATTGGTTTCTTTCTTTCTTACTTCTCAAGTCAACCAGTAGTCAACCAGTAGTCCATATTGATGAAGAAAATCTGCTCCGATGATTGGTTTTGCATTTCATTTGTCTTCTAAGCCCGAAGTCGAATCAGATAAATAATAATTCGCGTTCCAGAGGTCTTAATCGATGATTCGTTTGCTGCGTATAAATTGTATCATCTGTCCGATTTGTCAAATTTGATTGGTGGAATAGCTGAAGAATCAGCTCCAGTGTTGATAACGTATAGTTAATTGGATCATTTATCGATTTCGATTTCCTTCACACACTAGGAATTTCGATCCCGGATTAATATTTTTTTTTTTTTGGTGTGTGTATTTCATATACATGTAAATCCCTCTTCAAATACGGATTCGAAGATTTTTATCTCTGTCAAAAAAGAAATCGATTGTTTTGGAGTAAAGGAACGTAAAATCTGTCGAGACATCAAAATCTTCACACAGAAATTGATTTCTCATGTGCAAATAAAATCGACATTAGAAATAGACGACGGATTTCTGTGCGTCGTTTGTGTAAACAGAGCTTCTTCTAGTTTTTCGATGGCATGTCTTGTTTTTTTGAACTGGCAAGGGTCGAAGCACTTTTTCGCATTTAGTCCTGATTGAATTTCCTATTCCTGCCTGGCTGGTTTCTCGAATTTTTTTTTCGAGCGAAGATTTGATTTGCACTACTGACACATTGGAATAATTCAATATGTCCGTCATCTGGTCAGCTTGCTTGGCAATGGCCACTAAATTACCACTTCCTATTGATACAACCGCATGGACTTTGTCACGCAAGCCAGTCAAAAACTTAAGCACATCATCGGGTAATTTGTTATTCAAGGGCTCTTTCATGCGCTTCAGCAATTGCGTTAGTTTTAAGTCACCCAATTAAACTTCTTTCGCCAATTTTAGTAGTTTCTTCTGGTCTGAATC
This sequence comes from Philhelius festivus, assembly GCA_963931855.1. Classification (NCBI taxonomy): domain Eukaryota; kingdom Metazoa; phylum Arthropoda; class Insecta; order Diptera; family Syrphidae; genus Philhelius; species Philhelius festivus. The sequence goes on along the minus strand of OZ007556.1, from coordinate 1,472,267 downwards.
GGTGAACTTGGAGATTAGAGTGTTTTTAACTGTTGCGTTCTTTTCTTTTTCTGGGGGCTCAGAACTTGTTCATCTAAGGAACCGATTACGTGGAGATGCATTGTTTCATTGGAACTAATCATTCAAAATTGGGTAATTAGTGATTTCTCAGAATAAATTATTAATAAAACATTTTCAAGTCAACGAACAAATTTGTTCGACTATTGAAATAATTCATTTAACGTGTGTGTGTGTGTGTGTACGTACGTTCGTACGTTCGTACGTTCGTACGTCCGTACGTTCTGGTACCATTTTTCGTCGTCGATATCTCAAGAACGAGTAAAGATATCGACTTCAAATAAATTTTGTTTAGTAGATAATAACTTCGAAAGAGGCTGAAAGGGCGTTTATTAAAATTAATGGAGTAGTTTTTTCACTATAACGGTTTTAACAAAAAGTAAACATTTTGTTTAGTTTCAAATATCTCACGAAAAAATAATGCTATTGATTTCAAATAAAATTTAATGTACTCACTATAAGGTCATACAGATTTGGTATGAATTTGGAAAAAAATTAGCATACCGTTATTTTTTTAAACAAAAAAAACTGAAAAAAAAATTTCATAACCAGATATTCTAAGAACGGAAAACAATTTGAAACTCAAAATAATTTTATTTTACGAAAAATAATGTGTTTGATAACTGGTGTTTGATAAACTGGTTTAAATAAAAAAACTATTAAAAATTCTAGTGAAAACTAGTTAAAATTGTATTTCAAGTCGAATTTCTTGGGAATGAACACCGATAGTGCCTTCTAAAGTATGTTGTTTTATACATCGATACCTTTCCGTAAGAATGTATACTAAGCGACATTTCTAAAACTGTTCAGGAAACAAAAAAAACGAGGAAAGTTCTAGTTGAATCATAGTGTGCTAAGAGACAATTTTGGTTAAACTAAGTGACATCTAACAAAATTTTTTGTTGCTCACGACAATGAGATCTTTATTAATGTCGCTTAGCATAATTTTTTTGGCGGATAATTCAAATTTCAGGTGGCAACATTATTTTAATGAGAAAACATGGCAGTTGATAAATATTTTTATTTGTACTCTAGTTTCCTTTTCATGCATAATAGGTTGGCGAAACCCAGGCCAAAACGTGGCCCTTAACAGATAGTATATTTCCTCATCAAAAAGTCATTTTCGAAAAAAGTATCGCTTAGTACATTCTTACGGGAAGGTATCGACATAATACAATTATTAACATATGATTAAATTTTGACAAGTATCGAATTGACAGTTTTAACAAAAATATAAAAAAAATCTACTAAAAAGTGGTAATATTTGTTTTTCGACTATAATATCTTGAGAACGAGCAATGATATTGACTTTGCCATTATTTAATTTTATACATAATACAATTTCTAACAAATGGTTTATATTTGACATAATATGTTTAGTTTTAGAGTGGATATATTTTGTAAGTACCCTTCCATCAATAGCCAAACCATATCTTTTATATTTGAATATGTCGTTTTTAATTTTTTTTCAATTAAGATGTTTGGAACCGAAATAATAAAGTAATTTCTATAATATAATACATTTTGAAACATACATCAACAATCTCAATTTCAAATCTCTTTAAATAATTAAAATGCTTTTCAATCTTAAAATAATGTTTGTTTGAATTTTACAGCTAAAGTTTGTTTCGCTGAAAATTTGGTTATTTGAAAAAACTAAATATAAAGTTTTCAAGACCACAAATGGGAAGTTATCAGTGTGGGTCGCACCCAGCCTCTTTTAATATTGTTGGTTTGCATTTGATTCTTATAAAAGGATCTTTTAATGAGGAACGAAAGCGATAATCATTGTAATTGTTGGTCCCTCGCAGATATCGCAATATCAGATTCAATCGGTTATTGATTAATCTGTTGTTAGCTTGAGATGCATTTTGTAAGCACGGAGTTTGTACTTCTGTTTCGTTCAGTTACAATTGCATTCAAATACCATAGAAATATAAAAAAAAAAAAAACAAAACTAACCCAATTTTATTTCCATTAAAGTTTTTTTGAATCCAAAATAAAAAAGAATATCTAGAAATGCAATTTTTGTATTTCTCAGGGGCTCATTATGTATTATTTTTTTGAACTAAAACATGGTTTTCAGAATTGACGATGTGTCTGGAGGCTCAGATGATTTATTTTTGTCTTTGTTACTAATGTCGATCAATAGCCCCAACGATTTTTTGGGCCTCATCTATTAAGACATAGAGCTTCTATCCCAGCTGATAATATCTTTATTCATTTAAACTGAATCTGAAAATTATAAGCTTTTCCAAAAATATTTCTGTTAAAAATTCTCACCAAAGAGCGACTTTTTCTGGATTGTGATCGTCCCAAATTCGACAATTTTACTTCATGACGAACCAATACTTCCAACTGATCCAGAACTTTGTTTGCTCCTGGGTCAGTTGAAGTTTGTACTGGTGTAGCCTCAATGTATGACGCAAAGTTCGCAAGTAGTAGACTGTGAAAAGCCGAATTCTTGTGTTTGGTGTACAATTGACTACCTCGGATATATTTATTTATTTATACGTCTAACAAGAATATAACTTTCATAGACTACATTAACAATTACAAAAAATATATATATACATATGGTTTGGTTATAACTTACATTAAATTTAATATCAAAATTTTTACAATTCACATTGAACTCATAATAAGATTTTTATAGTACGGTCTCTCCATGTTACTCGTAAAATCAATAGAATTTTTATAAGAATTATAATGAATACACTAAGGATATTGGCTCGTTAAGAACATAGTTAGTATTGTGTCTAGGAACATAAAAGAAATATTGATCTCTGGAACGTAGAGTGCGAGATGGAGCGTAAATATTATATAAAGAAAAGCAGGAACGGACAGTCAATATGGCCAGTTAAAACATCCTGTGAAATAAAACACCGTAATAAACTCGTCTTTTACTTAAAGTTTTTAGTCCTAATAAGGCGCATCTGGCTTCGTAGTTTGGTAAGTTACCGTTGCAATCCATCCTACGAAGGGCAAATTTGGTAAAACGCCTTTGGACTCGAACATCATTCCGCTGACAGTGGGGACTCCATATTATAAAGCAGTATTCTAATCTAGATCGTATAAAAGAATTATATAAAGCCTTTAAGGTATATGGATCTTGAAACTCTTTGGTATTGCGGCAAATAAACCCGAATAGAGAACTAGCTCGTGAGACTATAAAATTATAATGCATTGAAAATGTTAGCTTGTTGTCAAAAATTACACCAAAATCTTTTTGACAATCCACTCTTTTTAAGACAGAACTTTCGATATTATATTGAACCATAATTTGAGAGGTTATTTTAGTGATTGATAAGATTGAACACTTGCTAATATTTAATTCCAATCCGTTATGTAAACACCACTTCATTACATTATTAACGACTTCTTGAAGTTCATGAGTATCAGCTAAAGATCTTATGGATTTGAATAACTTCACATCATCAACAAACAGAAGGCAATTTGAATGCTTAACGAAAGAAGGTAAATCGTTTATAAACAGCAAAAAAAGAAGGCGGACAAGGTGACTGCACTGGGGAACACCAGAAAAATTGTAAATAACTTTCGAATTGGAAGAACCAATCATGACAAACTGTGTAGGATCAGTCAAACAACTATGAATCCAATTCAAAATTCTCGAATGGAAACAAAACTTTCTCACTAAAACTGTGTGTTGCACGCGATCAAAAGCTTTTGCGAAATCAGTATACGCTGTGTCAACTTGATTCGGACTTTCCATATTATTGAAACAAATTTTTTTAAATTGGTCAGGTTAGTAGCAGTGGACCTACCGTTAACAAAGCCGTGTGTTGCTATTCTGAAATATAATTACGAACAATAGCATTCAGTTTATTTTTTACGACGCTTCAAATACTTTAGGTTAAAGCTGGAGCTTGGCAATAGGTCTATAGTTATCTATCTGATTTTTACAGCCGGCTTTATGTATAGGAATCTAAAAACACAAGTTCGTTCACCGTTTCTAACAATATTCTGAACATTGTTCGTGGAAAATTGCATTTCAGATAACATTTAAAAAAACACAAGATTTAACATTTTAAGAAAATTCCTCTTTTTTTTTAAGAAGCCTTAGATCCGTTGATAAATTTATGAGTTGTATATATAGTTGAGTTTTATACACTCAAAAATGTTTTTTTAGAAATTGAGTTTTTAGAAGCATTTTTAGTACAATTAATCCAATTTCATTGGAAATTTTCATTGTAAGATGGATTTGGTTCAAATTAATTATTTCTTCTTTAGGCTAAGGCTTACGCACCGAACACAAAAACCAATATACAAAACGAATTCTTATGTAAATTCAATACTTTCAAAGTGAAATGATGATAGCTATTCCTCGAATCTTACAGACTTTAATGAGAAATCATTACCCATAGAGCAAACAACTTCCAAGTAATACAAGCTTAACATCCGTAAAAGACCCTGTTAACGACTTTTCTTTTTCTACGGAAAAAAAAATACATTTAAAATTCCTAGCTCGATATAATTTCGTATAACTACTTCGAATAAATAATTACTTATTTTTTCTTACGTCAGGATCTACCTTAATTTTTTTTTGTTCTTTCATTCATTCAGAAACATGAATCACCAATGTCTAATGAGATATTCTTGCCACCACCATTATAACCTCCCAGTATCTATTCAAATGTTTCCAACTCAAAACTACTTAGTAGTCCATAAAAAATGTCATAGAAGCTTTCCGTTTTCCTGATCCCTGCTGACATTATGCATAAATATAATAAAAAAGAAAGCAACTATATACTTAATCTATCTTCTACAAAAGGACATAAAGCTAAAGGAACCACTATGCTTGTATACGCTTATACCTAAACATACAGACAAAAAAAAACTCCCACGACCTTTTGTTAAAAAATTCATTGCTGGCCCACCCATCATTCAAACCCTCCTCCTCCCGAAAAGAAGGAATAAAACAAAAACAAAACGAAAACGAAATAAAAAAATGCTTGAAAACTTTTAGTGAAGTCTCTTGGAAGTATTCATTTTTAATGTCAATTTTATATTGCTTCCTCTACCACCGCACCGGCCGGGGTTGGCATTGGGATTGGGTCAATGGAAAAAGCTTGGGATTCAGAATGGGACTTAACATGGATATCCGTATACGCGTATGCCGAGTGATAGCAGCCCCGCCATCCGCCATATAGCATGTGATATAAAGTATTGTTCCTAACTCTTATCCCTCTGTTGTTCTTCCAGTCAACTAGGTATATTAGCATTTAATTGGATTTTATGGAAATTTTCCAAAAATAAACACATTACGAGGTAAACTGAAGTATTTTTGTGGCTTTTCGGTATTTAGTTTCGCAACTTCCTAAGGGGTTTTAAGCTTTTTTCGCAAATATTTGAAATTAGCTGCGATGCATATTTTAGATTTGATATAAAAGTTACATAAAAACTTTTATTTTCAATCGGGGTAGATGTAATACATATGCTCGTTTCTAAGTGTAATACCTGCAACATGTACCAACAGCAACAGCGGCTGTTTTGAAATGACCAAGAATATGAGGCGGATGATTTATGATCAGGGTAAGTCTTCTGTTGTACATAATATACATAGGTAGATATCCATGGACATGGACATTATTATGGTAATTAATTTAAAATGAACCCTTTTTTGGTTCAAAAGTTTACTTTTTTTAGAGTTTATCACAGATTGATAAAAATAACCTTTTTTCCTATCGCTTTTGTCCTATGGAGATAAACCTTTCTATATATGCAAAGAGTTAAAATTAAACTGAAGGAAAAGGCAATAAAGCTTCCCCTTAAGGGTCAAGTCACAGCGGAATCCCTTATGTAGCTAATCCTTTTGTTTTTGATTTTTCTTTTGATTTATTCTTGGGAAAGTCAATTTGACAATAAAGTTTTTTTTAATGGAATTCGAAATATTTATAAATAGGGACGTTTGGAAAATAAAATTGTAGACTTTTACTTGCAAGAATTTAAAATATCCGAATGGCTTATTAATTTGGGTAGGTCCATGAGGTGAAAATATTAAAGGCACTACATACCTATGTATACTAAATAATAGAATTCATTTTTGATAAAATAAAATACATTTTTGTAGTTTTAAGAGATAGAGTATAATAATAATAGTATAACAATATATAATAATTATGGCGAATATTTGCAACATAATATTTCTAGTATTTTTTTTTTTTTTTTTTTTTTTTTTTTTTTTTTGACAAAAAACCTTTGCCGAAGTTTTCAGTGGAGTTGAAATAAGCTTTTATTAGAAAATTAAAATCTCACCAATCTTTTTTTTTTATATATATTAAACGCGCACTCAAGGAGTTATGAATACCCTTATAATGTTAAATACAGTGCGAGAAATTAGGAAAGTAGGATAGGATTGGAAAGGAGATACCGATGCACATTGGTCTTGAATGTCTGCACATTGAAATGGGTGGGAAACACTGGGCCGTGTAAAGCATTAAACATTCGTGTTGTGCGGCTAAAAAAAGAATCTCTGTACTTGACAGTACGTCCGAAATTAGGCTCAAGAGTAAACTGATGAGCATTCCTAGAAGCAAAATTCAAATTTTCTATCATTCGTTTAGAACACACAGTAGAACTGAACTGAACATTAAGGGAAAGTTAAACTTAGTCAGCTAAAATTTTTACAAAAAATCGAGGCTTCAGCTTTAGAGCTATAGATCCCTTAAAATTAATTTAAAATATTAACTGGAAAATCGATGATTTTAATACACAAACGTTCATATTTTAAGATATTTTATATTTTTAAATGGCATAATAGGGAATAAAAGCCAGTGTGTCAGATCTATTCATACTTGTAATCTTGAATATAAGAGTAATTTTTTACTAGGTGCTGGTTCATTGACATCAATTTAGTTGTAATATTTTGTACAGTTTACCCTGATAAAATTATAAGGTTCATTTAGGCCATAATTGACTCTCGAGCAGAGTACTTAGAACTTGACCTAGACTTCTAGTTGATCTTGGACAGGTATTGATGTGTATTTGGCTTAAAATACAAAATGGGTCAATAGATCTCAACAAAAGTTGTTAACAGAACTCACATACATTCTTAATCTCCCTTTTTTCCAGAGTCGATAGGTTAAGAAGTTACTTGTTTGAGTTGGGTTTCATCGAAAATGTCGAAAACCATATGGATGCTTTCAAATTTCTTTCCAGCAATGTCATAACTACGACACCATATAAGAGTACCCAATTTCAACATTCCAAGAATGGTCTAACAAGTGCATAGTAAAGTATCTTAAACAAATGTACAGTAGGCTTCTTTGAGAACCGAATGAAATAGAATCTTTTTATATTTTTGGTGTTTTGTTCTATTCCAATTAGTAAACACCACCTCAATGTCGTTTTGTAGAAACAGATAACAATTATATGTAGCTCTTGAAGCTATTAATTAATTTTAAATCAACAAACATTAAAATCTTAACAAGATGGTTGTGTGTATATCATTGAAGAATACTATTAAAAGAATAGGTCTAATATGACTGCCTTGAAGGACCCCTAGAAAATACAATTGAATCGGTCATTTCAAAAACCTCTTAAGTCACATTTTTTTCCAAAATGATTTTTTTCTGAAAATGGTTCCTTAAAGGGAGATGCGTATTCTGGGTAAGAACTACGTAAGTCTGTACATTCCTTCCCCTTCAAATAATACCGTGGGAAAGACGTTCATTGCATAAACAACATTAGTCAGTGACTTAAGAGGTTTTTGCATGCACTACCAAAATTGCCGGAGTAGTTATATGACTGAGTTTTTTAAATTTGCTTTGCTCTGATTGGTTCAACAATATTCAAATCTTCAATTTGATAACAACCGTCATTAATGTCATAACTGCATCTTTCACACAACTGTTTTCTGCGAAAAGTAATTTTAGTTTTAAAAATGTCTTCAAGTGAAACAGGGAGTGATGGTGCGTTAAAAAAGAAGAGAACGTGTAATTCCTTAAAGTATGCCTTAATGAAATGTTATATCAAATTGACAAGCATAAACTAATTATCTAAGAGATTTGAAAAACCGAGGAACTGTCGATATAAAGTTGCAGAAGAGTAGAATCATATGTCGAATTAAGATCATTGAGCTTCATATTTCTAAGGCATTTGATAGATTTTGGCATCAAGCTTTTACGAGTATATCGAAAATACGTGAGTTTGCTATCAATGAAGCCCTTATTCGTTGAATTAGAAATTTTCTACTGGATTGTTCAATAAATTTTGTTTTGGAAGGTTTCAAATCGGATCTTCACAAAATAAATGCTGGGGCCCTCAAGGGGTCCGTTTAGTCTCGGACTCTCTTTCTCATTTTTATGAATGATCTCTGAAACTGAATGATCTTTTGCACTTCATTGTCTATCTCAGCTTTTCATACTCATCCGTCTCGTCCATCTCATTAGAAATTTAGAAAATATAGTCATAGAGCTAAAAACTGAAGATGTTTTGGAATTCATGAAATGGTGGCCAAATTTGTACACAAAAACATGTTTGTCAACACTGAATCTTATAGAAAAAGTGCAACAAAAACAGAAAAAAGCACCTTCGACATACATGAGCTTTAAGTATGCTTCACATAGAAAAGGTACTATCATAGGAATATATTGATGGATTGATTAAGCATTCATTCTTATTAATAAAGAAAGTTACAACTTCTGTTTCACTTCTATCAGCCAAGGCTTATGTTTTAAAAGTGCCCATCAATAAGAAAATGTTGAAGATAATCAATCTATGTACCTTAAGGATATTAAAACATGACAAAACGTTATTCTTAAGTGTAATTTTCAATAATAAGCTATACAAAATATGATTACTACCATATTGTTTTGGTTAAATTATATACCACTTACCCCAGTCCTTGCTAAAACAACTTAAGTCAAGAACAGTTTTTTAGGTTTTTTTCATTATTTTTATTAATGAACTGTGAATTTTTTTCGCTTTTTAATTTTTTTTTTTCCAACTTAAATACTTAATTAAGCATAAAAAAGTAGTTCAAAACTCATTTGTTTGTGCATGAAACAGTTTTTATTGATTCCTGAAAAGTTCTAATTGAATGACTTATGAGCTTTTTGAAATGATCGATTCAATTGTTTTCGAAATGGATATTTTTTTTAATTTCACATATTGAGTCCTGTTTTCTAGGCAGGATGCTATTTTTTTTAGTTTTAGTTTATTGAATTCAATGAATACCTATACATTAAGAATATACTTCTTTTAAATTAGTGTAAGTCTAAATTTTACATTTACAATTATGTGAAGAAAAGCTTCTTTGATAGTATGAACAATAATATTTTATAACATTTAATTTTAATAAATTTGAAATAAGAAAAAGTTAAGACTACACCTTGAATATAAAACAAAAAAAAAAAAAAAAAAAAAAGAGAAAGAGAAAGAGAAAGAGAAAGAGAAGGGAAAAAAAATCCAATTACATCTCTATTTAAAAAGAAAGATTAGTTACTTTTTAATTAATTTTGAAATTAACTCTCTCTTAATTACTCTCCTTATGTGCCTCGGAAGGGAGTTCCACAGTCGAGTCCTATTGCGTTGACCAAGAACTGTCGCTCATTATTAAGACAAGCATACCGGAGATGTCTGAGCTTTTGGGATCTATTCGCGGCCGCAAGCTGTAACCTATTGAATAGGCTTCATGGTTCATTAGTATGGATTATATTGAACAGTGATACCAGAGTTCGGAAGCGGAAAAAGTTATCAAGGAAAATTATATGGAAAAATTTGACACGGTCAATTCTATGTAACCCAAATATATAACGTGCGGTATTGTAAACGTTAAGCCTTCGCCTGCTGAATGAATCGCATTTGCAAAAGATCTCGCACCCGTATATGTAAGTATTGGTATAACCAGCGTTTTAGCCAATAGCAAAGGAGTTGTAATAGGGGTGTAATATTGTGAGGACCATAATTTGCGGAGAACTCCGTATACCTTATCAACAGCGGCATATATATGAGCATCCCAAGACAGTGTACTATTAAATAACATACCAAGATTGATTGTAGTTGAAACATAATCAATGCGTAAGTTGTTTAAGTATGAGTTAGGGAAATATTTAAGGTTAAGAGTCTTCCTACTTATAACCAAGCATTTCAATTTCTTTGGGTTGAAAAACAGACCATTAGATATTGACCAGCGAGAAATGTGTTCGAGGTCCCTAATCATTAAGTATGCGCAATTTTCAATGAGCGCAAGAGGACAACTTTTGTATAATTGTACATCGTCAGCATACATTTCGATGGATGATCCATTAATCTTTTCGGGAAGTTCATTGATATAAAGAGAGAAAAGGAGGTGTCCTAAGATAGAACCCTGAGGGACTCCTCTAGTTGTTGGAAGTTATGTTGATATGATAATGCCAATTGAAACTGCTTGTTTTCTACCCCGAGGGTAGGATGATAATAAGAGTACTGCAGAAGGTGAAAAACCATAAAAGGCTTCAAGCTTGTGACATAGGTTATTGTGGTCAACAGTGTCAAATGCCTTAGAAAAATCAAGCAGCACAAGGAATATCACATGATCATCATCTAAGGCAAGTCGAAAATCTTCAACAATGTTGATAACAGCAGTAGTGAAATTATGATTTTCACGGAAGCCATACTGCTTAGATGAGAGGATGTTTTGAGCTCTGAGGTGGGTGTTGAGTTGTATTTGTACAATTCTGTCGAATACTTTTGGACAAAAAAGGTAGTATAGATATTGGTCTAAACTCATTTCTCCTCCCATCTTTAGGTATTGGCAATATTTTAGCATGTTTCCATTGAGTTGGAAATGAACCAGTCATTAATATTGTATTAAATGTATCCAAAGTAACACTCAGTTTGGATAACCATAACGACTTAGTTAATAAAACAGGATTGTATTGTAAACTATCAAACCTTTAGCTTCAGTTTCCATCAGTTTGATGTTTAGTCTTTTGTAGCTTCCAAGTTTTATCGGAAACAGCTTGACAATTAGTGCATATTTTGGTTAAGTATGTCCTTATTTTTTGTAATTTGAAAATTCGATATGAACAACAAATTACGCCAAATTTAAACTACCCGGTACTACTGTTGACAGCAAAATCGTTCTATCACGAATGAATCTCAAGATATAACAATAAAGAATTATAAAACTTTTTGTTTGGAATAGGTATATAGGAATATCTCAAAAATCATGATGGTTATGTAGCAATTTTAACGTCGGATTTGGATTCAGTCCATCAACAACTTTTGTAAAAGTATTATCTGTTGGCTTACACGCGGAAGGTAATTTTAATTTTATCTGCTTCATTTTATTGATACCGCACTTTCAGATTACAAAAAAATAAGCAAACAGAAATCGGAATGTCAACCCTTATTGAGAGTAAATATACAAAAAGGCTCATCACATTCTAGGTCAATTTTCCACTCCAAACACGAAGAACTTTTTACCCGTTTTATTTCGCATTTTTGAATTCTCTCGCCTATAAACTTCGTGTTCATGTTTCCTGTTCACCCAGTTAAAATTTTTCCGTACAAAATCAAGATTTAAAAAATATCTGGAGGGCTTGCATCACTCCTCATTTTAAATTTATGTACATGTCCATATAAGTGGCTTATTTTTTGTTTTTTTTTTTTTTTGCGTTTAATTACTTTAAACTGCAAATTTGTTTGCGTAATTTTTCCCCTATTGATTGGATAAAATAACACAAACTGCGCTTACACATATGTACAATTGTACATAGATGATTTCCCTTTTTTTAATTCAGTCTACTTTACAGAAATAACTTTAAATTTTATGATAGAGCCGCTACACAAAAATGTTTTTGTGTACTTCAAACTTTGAAGTGCCAAAAAAGGCCTCGGTTTGACTGTTTTCTTTTTCTAATAATGTAAACGGTTTTTCAATTGGCATCGGTAGGTTTTGGCGGCTTGTGACAGCCATGTTGCTTTGATGACATCTGTCAAATCTATTGTTTATTATATAGTTATACTGATGCGAAATCACCATGGCAAGTAACACGATTGAACAGCACAGCACGTTCAAATCGTACAACTTTATTATCAAAATGAGTGTTCGGTAGTGCAAACGTTGCGTCCGTTGCGCCCAATATACGGTAGATGTGGTGGCCCTTCACAGTCGACTCTTCAACATTTGATGCCCAACTTGCGACGACCGGTACGATATTCACTCAGCCAACTTCCGTTCGTCAAAGGATCGCAATATTGGCTGTTAAAGGTCCGTGAAAGTGTACAGCAGAACGACACCAACTTACACGAGGATCACCAGTGGTCTATTTCACCAACATACAAATTGTAAATTACAAGTGCTTTTTTTAACAAATTTCTAGAAAAATTGATTAATTCTGTTTCACGAGATAATTGTTTTACAAAATTGTAGTTGTAGATTACAAAGGGAAATTTGTAGAAAATTCATTATTTTCGTTTCACCAAATTTTTTTTTTTTTTTGTAGTTTACAAATACAAATTTGTAAAATATAATTTTTTTCATAAAATGAAATAACTTTACAATTTTGTTCAGTTTATGAAAATTTCTTACAATAGAAAGATGATGTGTAGATTTGATTACAATTTGTAATTTTCAATAAGAATCTCGTTTCCAGTTTAAGAATGTCGTTACGTCGTCGGTCGTAGGCATAGTAGCACCGATAGTGATATACGTGTAAGTGACCATTTCATGCTAAATAGACGAAGACAAATTTATCGACCGCGTATAAATTACGAAATTTCTGATACTTTTACATTCAACGAAAAGTTTCGCTTGAAACGTGTCAAGGCAGAGGAAATAATAAGATAAATTAAACCACGGATTGAAAATGAGACTGAAAAAAACTTTTTATTTACTGCAGCAATTTTATTTTGCTTATTCATAGCTTTATGTCATAGATGTTCTCTATCGGCCAACTTATAAATTTGTGAAAAAAAATGTAGTCTACAAGTCCGGAAATCAAACGTTGTAATTGTAAATTACAATTTCCCCTACTTTTTGTCTCTTTTCTTACAAATTTGTTGGAATTATGTTTGTAGTTTTTGAAACAGAAAATCAGTTCACAAATTTGTAATTGTAGTTTACAATAGTTACAAATTTGTGATTGTAATTGTAATTTGGTGAAATAGACCCAGATCACAATGCATCCTCAAAAAGTTACAATTTGGTGTGATTTTGGGCAGGCGTCATCATTGGTCCGTATACTTACTTGAAAATGGCTTCGGTGTACCATACAGCGAACGCGATTGATATTGGGCTTGGGCCGTACCAACAATCAAATTAAGAGACGACTTTAATATTTGAGCGAAATGGACCATTATTTAAAGAGCTCTATAAAGATAACCATACTCATGTTATGAACTTAATATTTATGTGAACTCTAAATTATGAACCATTTATTGTACGGAACCTAAAAAATAAAATGCAGCATATATGATCAGTTATATAGAGTCCATTAAATAATGCTTTATTTCGCTCAAATATTAAAGTCGTCTCTTAATTTGATTGTTGGTAAGGCCCATTTTCTGTGTGAATAATTTGAGGTCACTCGCAGAGGTGACGTGAATTGGTCACCGCCACCACCGAGGTCATGCGATTTGACCCCGCTAGACTTTTTCTTGTGAGGTTTCCTGAAGTTGCAGGCTTATGCGAATAAACCACAATCAATCAATGTCCTTAAGCTGAACATAACACAGGCCATCGCTCAAATTCAGGCGGATATATGCTGAAGAGTCATTGAGAGTCGGATAAGTTCCACTGAAACAAACCGAGGCGGGCATTTGAACGATGTCATATTCCATTTCAACATCTACCTGGCCTTATTAAAAATTCAGTATCTACAAAGTTTTGCATATTTGGTGAATTATTTGTATTTACGTTGGCTTGATGGTTCTAATATCGTACCGATTTAAAAAAAAATCCAATAACGAATCTTAATTGGTTTGACTTGGAATGAACTTTCAATATCTTATTGCAAACAAAATGATATACATATATAATTATATGCTCGTAGTTTTTTCCCAATTGAATACCGAACGAGATCCCAAAAGATTGAAAGACAGTCTGGCAAATTATTTCTCCAAGAGAATGATGTATCTCAATCCGATACACATCATCCATCTTCCGAAATTACCAAAAGACCAACAAAGAAAAGCAATACCATCAGACAAAACATTTTGATTATAATAAACATTTACCTATAGATATGTATATTACAGAATATAATGCTTTCGTTTGAATAATGCACATAGCATCAATAATAATCTCCATAATATAATACTTCATACACACATAATTCCCGCCATACATTTAGAACGCAGCCACCCCATCACATGTTCCATGATGAAGATGAGGCTTTAAAGGGTGTGTTTTAATAATTAATTTCTAAATTATGCTAAGCGGTCTATTCGCACTGTCTTCAAGCTAATTCGTTGTGCTTTACAAAACTTTGCGACAATGGCTAGGAATTTATCAAATTTTCGTTTTACTCCTAGTAGCTATCTTCAAAAACACATATGAATAATTAAGTTTCATAATGATGCATGTTCGCCATCCGAGTTGTGTCTTGTGTCGTATGCAAAGTATATTTTATAATTATTCTGGTTTTACAGAGAGTCGTTCGTACGGATCGCTGTATGTACGTTATTGTTCATTTTGTTCACACAACACAGGTTATTCTATTCATGAAACTGCATCTTGTTCTCAGGTTTTTTCTTTGTATTTCGACATCATTTTCTTGGAAATGTTAAATGTATCTATAGAATAAGATGAGGGTAACTATAACTATCTATGTTTATAAAACAAAATACGCCCACCCATAGTCTGCATTTCAGTTTTACGTCCCTGAAACAAAAACAAGTTGAGTTTGTTATGATATTTTGTCCGTTGTCAACTGATATTAAATTTCAAAACAATAAAAACGCCCATTAAGATGTATCTTTTATTGAGATGTGTAGCTTTTATTCAGCAAACCATAAATGATAGTAAATGACAAATGAAAATGATAGAGTGAATGTGTATTATTCCAAAAATTATATTGCGAACTCTATAACAAATGCCCACTCAAACGAGACTACCTGAACCATTTACACCGAAACTGAAAGTAGTTAGGCGTAACCTTAGACGTATAGATGGCTCGTTTTCAACCAATTGTTAAATTAAGGGGTTGGAAAAAGGATTCTTGAAATCACATTTTAATGCTTTTTTACCAAATGTGTCGAAAAGTTACAGTTGATAGTTAATATCTGTCAAACAATAACTTCGTACGTAGCTTCCTCAAATGACTATTAACAATTAAAGTCTCTTTTAAATAGTAATGTCTGTCTGTTTAGCTTAGGGTATTTATTTTGCAAGTTATTATTGTAGTCTTCATTTTTCTCTTTTGGTTCCTTGAAAAACGCTGAAATTCGAAAAAAATAGTCATAAAAGTTATTTTAATCAACAACTTTTTCAAAAAAAAAGAAATGTCTATATTTTCAATTGAATATACAAAAAAGAAGGAAAGCCCATACTATGAGAGGTATCTTATCTATAAGTAATGTAAAGATAAAGTAAATGGGGCCTTAAGATGTCTTGCATATCACAGACTTTCTAAATGCTGTAAAGCATTTCTTTTGCTAGCGCAAACGTTTTGCGAGTCAACGTGTCTATTGTCTAATGAGTTGTATTTAACTTTTATGTCAACTTAAGCCAGTTATTATAAAAAAAAGTCTAGCCTTTGAAAATACCTTGAAAAATGTGTATTCAAATAAGAAATAAAATGCACGACTGGATCGCACGAACTTGCTCTTATATAAAAGTACTTTGGAATTTAAGATACATTTTATATAAAACATGAATTTAAAATGAAATTGCCGTCTGATTTCTAGAAAAGTATGAATTTATGCAAACAAACTTTAAAAATCATTTTATTATTAAATAAATAAATTTTTTATATAAAATTTTCTGATTCAAAATATCTTTTTTGGCTTTTTTAGTATAAAAATTTCTTTAAAATTTTTCAAGAAAAAAATGTGGGATGCGAATTTTAAGTATTTAATAATATTGATTTTTGGAAATAATTTCAAAAAATAATCGTTCATTGGTTTCGAAGATATCGATTTTTCAAAAAAAAAACTTTTTCAAAAAAACCCAACAACTAATTTTTCGAATATTTTTATATACAATATTATTTTAAACTTAGGGGGTCTCCTGCTGAAAATTTTTGGTTAAAATCGTTAGAGCCGTTAATGAGAAAGTCGAAAATCAAAAAAAACGGTTCTATGACAGGTACCGTTAATAACATTTTGCCCCAAATTTTTCTTTTACCGAAACGTAGTCCATGTCCATAATATCACACCTAATTTTTTTTATCAAAATCGTTAGAGCCGTTTTCGAGATAAATAAGATTTTGCATTACGGGTGTATGGGGGGTACCGTTAGTTTTAGAGCTAAAAAAAAAATTTCAATTTCCCCTCTATAGGGAATCTCCGAAGACCCTTAACTAGCGAGTTTGAAGTAAATAGGTCCAGTGGCTTAGGCTCTAGATCGAGGTACAGACATACAGACAGACGGAATTGCCGGACCCACTTTATTCGTCTTCGCTATCATCGTAATGTCAACTTTGATCAAAATCTCGAGTTCGATTTTTTTTCCAAATGCAGAACTTGCCCTATAGTACCTACATATATCACAAGTAAAAAAGGGGCGATGTTATTTACTTGTTTGGAAATTATTCTTTATTATTTATTATTTTTTTTCTTTATTATTCTTCCTTTTCTTGACAATGTTACAAGCCAAAACTTTCTGTTTTTAAGTCTTTAATAGGCTAAGAACCAGACATTTTTAAAGCATTTAAGTTAATTTGTATATTTATTCGTAAGATCAAGGCCTTAATTTGTGATACAAGTTAAATCTTCTAAAACTATAATTCTTAAGACATTTAGGTAAGAAGGTAGAAATGGCGACCATTGGCAGTGAGCCCTGTGGCCCAATTAGTACTGAAGTGCGCCATTTCTATATAACAACTTGTATGAACTTGTGGATGGAATTCATATGGGAAATTGTAGATTTTCTCACTGAGTCATCCAGTTTCGATTAAGTTCAAAAATATGAAAGGATCTGAAAGATTTTGATGTCTTTTATTGTGTGTTTGCTTTTGCACAATCATCCGAAATTAGATCAATCACTCAACCGGACCATCACACTCATCCGACACCATCTACACTGTTCCAGGCAAGGCTGCTTATTGACTGGTGCTGAAACAGAAGTCAATCCGAATGAGTGATCATTCGGCCTCCCATACCATAAGCCTCCATCAAAACCCTCAATCCACTAACTCGGGATTTAAAAAGAATCAAGGGCACGGCACAGAAGTAACCGAAGTTCGTCCTAATAGTCTTTGATCGTCATTTCCGAACGCTCGTCAATGTCGTCAACGAAAGCCCTTCCTAATGATTGTGCTCTAAATTTGGACATTGCAAAAAAAAAACTAACTTAACCTAGCCTATTCTAGAGCTAGGCCCCGTCATGTGATCTCTTTTTTGTCGAGCTCAAAACATATTTCTGTCAGTCAGTTCTTATTTAACATACACCTTAACATAATGGCTAGTGTGTTGAACTCTCACGCATAGGATTTTGGGTTCGATTCTCAGCCGCTGCGAAAATGTTTTTCTGAGTTGTAGAGGTAGTAACTCTTGCGAGGAAGTGAAAAATCCTCCTAGAGTATCTCTTGTCATGAAAAGTGCTGTTCAATAACCGTACGTAATCGAAAGAAAATGTCACACCTTAGTGCCGCATAAACACGATTGACAAATTTTAATAGTTTCTTCCATTTTCTGTCCTTCTAAGACTTGATCGTTTAAAAGCTATAAAATGTGACATTATCACTTTAACACTAGACATCTTCTGTACGATATTATTTAACTCAATTTTAGTGTATGAAATTAAGAATGAGTTTCGTTCATTATTTTCGAGTTTTTTGACAGAAGTTCAGAGAATTTGTCAGTTATGTAAATCAAAGACAATTTCACCCTAATGCGTCAATAGTGTTATTTATTCAGTTATTTTAGTACAGTCTACCAAAAAATAAGGAGCACAAATTCTTTCTTGTGCTTTATATTACTTGGCGAAATGATGTCAAAATAATATATTTTTAGGATGCATGTATGAAAGTAAGAATGAAATTAAATTAAATTATGTAAATGAATGAATGATGATATTAATTCCCAGTTATTCGAATTATATTTTTTACGAGGAATCCTGGCATATGAAAGTCCAAATGCTATTAGTTCGGTTAGCCTAACCCATGGTTAGGAACCTATGGTAACCAAGGAGTAGGTATTTGTTCATAATGTTTTCTCAGTTTGATCAACAAACCTTAGCTTTACCAAAATTTTTTTCAATTATTCAGTCATTCAACCGTCAAAATTAATATGTGGTTTAATTTTGTTAATCTCATACATTATGCTAGTTTGTATGTGGTGTTTGTTAAGTCTAATCTTGTCCGTTGTCTTTAAATCTCAGCATCTATAATCACTCATGAACACATGAATACTCCCGGTGTGTTGTTTTTTTCCGGGGTCTTACGAAAACGTAGATTAAACGTATTGCGAAAACGACGCATAGTTTTTGGAATTAATCGATCTGATAGACCATCATAAGAACCTTAAAACGCACGAAACGTCCGATGTGTTTCTCCAATTAAAACATGTTTTTCAAAACAAATTTGAACAATTTGCAAAGAGTTGCTCCGGCGGCGCGCGTGAGTCTATTCATGATGAATTTCCAAACCAAACTTTCCTCTGTCAAAGAAAACATTGTTGCCAATTTAAAGTTCTCCGTCTTTTTAAAGAAATACAGTAGATAGCGTTTTTTGATTATTTCACCGATACATTTTTTTAACACCAGGAATAACGGAACATATTTTTTTTACCAAATTTAAGAAATTATTTTTTTTTTCAAAAACTGTTCCACAGACATTTATAAAACTTTAAATTTCTTTTACAATAAGCTAACTAGCTAGATGAAAAAATTTTCCGAAACATGAATAAATAGTACATATATCCCAAACCATTTTTTTCGTATTAGATTTTCTTAAAACCGATACAACTGATTGAAATAAATTTTTGTATGCTCAGCTTATAACATTGTTAAAAAGTATCTTTATATATAAAATCTTTGTATATGTAATGTTTTATATACAAAGATAGTATAAAATCTTATTTTTCTCAATTTTGATAAAAATTGTTCTGTCTTGCTTGATTTGAACGAATTATCATAAAATAAATGAATTTTTTTTTCAACAAATTATTCACAACACCTACCAAAAAATATTTTTTTTTTGTTTTGGTTTATTTATCGGTTAAATTTTTTTTTTAAATTGTATATTTCAAATTTGGGTCAATTATATTATTATTAATTAAATTTTTTATTTAAAAAAAAAAATAGAAACAAAATTGGAGTACCAAAATTTTTTCTTAAAACTGTCTCTAAAAATATTATACATTGCTCATGCATAAATACATATTTGCTTAAGAAATCACAGGTCATTCATATTTTACCTAAAACTAGAAGCTACGGTACATATGTAATGTACATAGGTATATAATTATAAAGTAATAATAAACTATATATATATTATAAAAAAAAACAATAAGAAATAGCGAGGTTTTGTTTTAATTTTTCTCGTCTAAAATAAACCGATAAATTTAATGATTAATATAGTTTTCAGGCCGAAAGTATGAAGATATTATAGTTTAACTTAAGTTAGTCGCTTATTTGCGTTTTTTTTTTTCATAAGAATCACCAATTTTTCTTACACACTAGTTTCGTATCTTGGTTTTTATTGGATATCGATATCGATAGTTAATTATTGTAATTATGTATTTATATTTCGATAGTTTTATTACTTCGATAAATGGCAATGAATTTTAAGTTGGACGAGATTAATTCAGAAAAATATTAGCAAACTTGAGAAGAAATGATATATTTTGATTTTGATTTGATTTTTCAGATTTATTTAAAACAAACGAAAGGAAATTTTTTAATATTAGAAGAACAGTTTCGCGTGTTACACATAAAAATAAACTCACACCAAATTAATAAACTTAGCTTCAAAATATTAAATTAATAAGAAAAATTTTGAAAATAAAACATATTTTCTATTTTTTTTTTTTAATTATTATTCCCAAAACATTTATTTTTTTTCTAAATGGCATTAGTTAAAAATGCTTGTATTTTGTCCCTTGATTAGAAAGCGTTACTTTTTTGACGCTGCTCCCATTCCAAAATCGGTACCATTCCGAGGATTACTCAAGATAAAGGTTCCCAACAAGTTAAGTCACATTTTCTACTGAAATAATAGACGTGTTTTATTGACGTACATGATGCCGAGTATTCTGAAAATTAATACGGGATGCCATATTTAGTAGAATACATACAACAGACCATCCCAGTTTTAGGATCAATTCAAACTCGACTTAAACTCCAAAACTAAGATGGTCTCGCACTGAAATACTGGCTCCAATTTATCTTCAAGCTTAAGACCTCTACACGCATGATTTAAGGTTATTCCCGTTTTTTATACATTCCCATAAAAGTGAATGGTTTTAAAACGTAATCGCTTTCCAAATAACCGTGTTACCCCAAATGTTGTTTTATTTTATTTCCCTATCAATATAAACATTTTAGATGCAAAAAGTAATTTACGGTTTATTGAGTTTAGCACTTTCTTATCAATTCACTTAATGTAGTGGTAGTGCTAGCAATTCCGTGTCGTTAATTTCAATACGTGACTTCCGTTTCCTTAAAAGTCAAAAAGGGTGGTAATAAATATCGAACAACCCTATTCTTGTTTAACTGGTTAACTGCTTTTCTGTGGCCTCAAGTCTTAATTCATTTAAGACCTTTATTTTTGTGTTTTATGAACTGGTTGAATGTTGAATGTAATGCAGATGACTATTAAATGTACCCATTTATGTATGCGTACAAAAGCACTGTAATGTACAAATGGGGCTTCTTGCTAATTTTGAAATATAATGGAACTACTGAGGATTGTTATAATTATTCTAAGGTACTCGTACCTTTCTACATTTACAGTTATAAAGTATCTTTCCTGAGTGTATGCGCAATGAATTTTGTTAACATTTTTTTATTTTTCAAAATACTCGTACATACAAGATCCATTTCAAACTAATTCGGAAGCCACGGACCTTACATCAAATATTAAAAGAAGCTCATAGGGATTCATTTATCTTTTCAGGATGTGGTTGTATATTTGTTTTAAGACAACGTTCTTCCATTAGCATATATATTCGGGATTTATATTTAGATATTCGTAACAAAAGAAAAAGGGCCAAATCTTTTTCATTTCATTCTTTTGTTATACGAAGAAACAACACAAACAACAGAAACACCATAAATGCATTAATTTTTGATATAAATATTAATTCATGCATAATGTGTCGCTATGGCGATGCCGTATTGCGTATGGGTCCCTCTTGAACTCAGGTGTATATACATATATTTTAATGGTTAAATGTACCACAGCTTCAATCATAATTTGAGTTTAGGTATATAATGTATTCTAGTTTATAGGAACACAAAAATGAGACTTCAATTTTTAAATTTTTGGAATTTCCATTGTTTGAAATTATTTTTATTGTCATTGTTTTGAAAGCAAGACACCAGGGAATCCTTTTCATCGAATATGTACATATATGTACATGCATAGATACAAATAAAAGTTAATGTTGAATTTCGGAGAAAATGCTGTCAACCATTGGCATGTCAATGGTATAATAGAAATATCCCTTCATAAAAGGTACACGAAACAGGATTTCTCTTTATAAGAGCTAGATGATTTTGTGTTGAAAGTCTTCCATGACTGAGAAGCTGTCATTCAATTAAGAGCCTGACATTCAGGGTTATCAGGATAAGAAGACATCAAAGCATCAATTTGTTGCCGTTTTATGGTAAAATTCTTGAAAGACTGATCAAATTCTCCTTTTATTGACACTTGTAACAATTATTGAAGATAGAAAAAAAGCTGTAAATTTGATAAGAGTCGGTAAACATCGACCAATATTTGCGTCTTAGAAGGGTACGGCAGCATCTAACTGATGAGCCCACTGTCGTACCTGGGCGAAACGCACCTTGGAGTTGAGGTCACTTGAGCTTTTAATTGAACTTGTAACAATTTATCGAAATAGCAGTCTGGATTTCGCAATAAACACATCTGATTTTCAAATCAGATTATTTCTCTTAGACCTTTCCAAAGATTTTGATTTTATTGATCACCAAATTTTGATTTCTAAATTTTTATTTTTCTAAAACAGCTCTTAAGATTTTGAGAAGCTATCTTTTGAATCGGTTTCAAGAGACGCTCATACTTCATGTTCATATGTGGCTAACAGTGATTATTAGGGCTAGGATTTCCATGCAAATGCATATTTTTTTTGAGAAACTTTAGAAACACAGGAATAAAATACAAACACGAATCAATCAATTTGCTTTAAAATGGCATTTAATCGTTAGTGCATATTTTTGCATATTTTACCATAAATGCATATTTTTGCATATTTTACTATAAATTCATTGCATATTTTACTTTAAATTGCATATTTTCAATAATAAATGCATATTTGTGCATATTTTCGAAAAACAAAACAATCTTAAAGTAAAAAATGCACATACATGGTAATGGCCGCTCGAGGAATTAAAAATTTTATATTCAAAAATGATCATGTAACGTTCTTAGCACATGCAGTAGATAGAGTGGGAGAACAGATAAGAAGTAGTTTTAAAAATGTAGATTTATTAATCTTAAACGGAAACAAAAATATTTTTAAAAGCAACATCTCGTGTTGAGCATTTCAAAGCAAAGTATCCCTCGACCCCTCTTCCTCCCCAGCCAATTGTTACCAGGTGGGAAACTTGTTTGGAAGTTGTTCCTTACTACGCCAAAAACTATGAACATTTTGAAGATGTTATGTGAATTATCTTGATAACTCGGATGCTATTGCCATTAAAAATATAAAAGAAGCATTGAATCAGCCTTTGGTAAGGAGTCAAATCATATTCATCAGTTCCAACTACAGTTTCCTGCGCGATACAATTGTATACTCGTAGATTGAAGGAAAAAATACGTTAAAAAAATCTATTTAATTGAAATAGTTTTTTCATAAATTAGTGCATTTGGAGGACCTTTTAGTGCAGCAATTCAAAAAAAAACTGGATGATGTTCTAGAAAAAAATTAAGGTTTCGCAAAAATAAAAAAATATTTACAAGGAGTTTACGCTGCGTTGTGTCGATGAGAATTACATTGAGCCCTTCATACCTCAAGAAATTTGTTCTTTAAAAAATGCTCTATTAATTTCAGTTGATGTTGAGCGATCATTCTCTATGTATACACAATTTCAGAGACCCAATCGTCAAAGTTTTACGTTTGAAAATTTGAGAGAAAGCTTTATGATTTATGCAAATAAAGCATACGAAAATTTTGAAGATTAGATGTAATGCAATAATGGATGTAATTCAAATTATGTGCTATTTCTAATATATTTTTTTTCTATTTTAATTGAAATGAAGAATTTTATTTCGTGTTTTTATTGATAAAATTTTGTGTTCCTCGATAATACAGACTGATTTTGTTATATAAACCTAAATACTATGTTTTTCCTATACAGATGGTTCGCAAGGGACATGGTTTTAAATGCATATTTTAGGTGCATATTTTACATTTTTAAGAGCATATTTTAAGCGCATATTTTGCATTTTTAAGTGCATGAAAATCCTAGCCCTAGTGATTATCCTTAGCCTCCTCTATTTTATTTATTATTATTATTTATATTATTATTTTATATATAAACGATCTTCCAGGGAACGTTGTTAAATGTCTAATACACATGAATGTAAATAGATGACGTTTTACTATAAAGCTTTCGTCAATTCAACCGACCGTGGTAAACTTAAATTGAATCCATCGAAAACGTTAAGTGCAATTTGTTCTGCAAGTAAAGTTAAACCTTCTATTTTCTCAAAAAAAAATTGTTTGAAGCAAATCAAGCAAATAATTGAAAACGTCAAAAATGTTGAGTATAGGATTGCAAATCAATAAAAGCTTAAGTTGTTGTGACGCGGTTTCTAAATTTATGAGACGAATTATTTTTTATCTCCGTTCTTTAAAGTCTTCGTCACATTTGTTGAACTCTGATATAAAGAAAGACTTAAAAAAAGGTGTCATAACAAGTGATTTTTCAAGAGCTATCGGAAATTTAAAAAAAAAAAACAAATACAATTCAGAAAAATGTATGAAATCTTTATTTGAGTCGGTCGATATAATTTAATATTTGAAGATTATTTCATGCAAATGTTGCGCGGTTGCGCCTGAAATGGTCTATTCGCTTAGTCCAATTTTGGCATACTCTTTTTAACATTTCGGCCGGTATCTCACGAATAAATGCTTCAATGTTGGTTTCCAGTAAGTCAATCGAAGCGGGCTTGTCGCTATAGACATGAGCCTTAACATAGCCCCACAAAAAATAGTCTAGAGGCCAATTGACCGGCTCCAAACGTGAAATAAACTGTTCACCGAACTCGCCTCTCAATTGGTCCATTCTAACGCGTGCTGTGTGACATGTGGCACCGTCTTGTCTTGTAACATTTTGATTCGCATCATCTTTGAAGAAATACGGCCCAATGATTCCGCCAGCCAATAATTCGCTCCAAACAATGACTTTTTCTGGATGCATTGGTAGCTCTTGCAATGCTTCTAGCTGCTCTTCACTCCAAATACGGCAGTTTTGTTTGTTCAAGTATCCATTCAACCAGAAATGAGCTTCGTCCCTGAACACAATTTTTCGATAAAAAAGTGGATCTTCGCCCAACTTTCCAAGAGCCCATTCACCAAAAATTCGGCGTTGTGGTAGGTCGTTCGGCTTAATTCTTGCACCAACTGTATTTTGAAAGGGAAAAAATTCAATAATTTGCTAGCGTTGTTCGTTTGTAAGACGATTCATGGTTAAATTATAGAGCAAACTGAAGATGTTTGACAGTGACGCAAAACACGAAACGTGTGTGAGCTGTCAAAACCAGTGTTGCCAAAAAGAAAATAGCAAAAAAATCACCATTACAACCTTCTTTACTGCCCTGTCTATCCTGTTCTTGGTTTTGAATGCAAACGTAAGCTAAATGTGTCTTTGCGCTTCATCCACGGTATTCCAAGATTCGTAAGTTTATCTTATATATATTCTTTGTTATTGGGACTGAGAAATCTAAGGTTTCATAACACTACTTTTCTTCACAACATAATGCATAAAAAGCGCCCTGAGATATTAGGGGAAATACTTCAATACGCGCAGACACAAAGAGCCTTGCTACCGATTATCCTATCTTTTACATATGCCAGTACAGAACGTGTTAATATCTATATTTGTCCCAAATAAAAACCTCCCAAAATTGAAATTATCCACTCTCGACCAAGAGTTAAAAAAAATCGGTTATCTTAAAATCTAGTGAAACAAGACCACGTACAGACTTTAAAATGATACTCTTTGATGGAAAGTCACAAATAATAATTCCCCGCAAATCGGAAAATCTTCGGAATGAAAAGATGTTGGACATACCCATTTCTTTTCGTTTAGTAATTTCAAAGAAATTAAATCAAAACATCTAAATCTACATCTAAGTTTCAGCAAAAACCACTTAACAAGTGGGTATAGGAATAGGCTTATAGAATTTATAGTGAAATTCAGAGTGTAATAGAGGGAAAAAGATCTACATTCTATCTTCAAACATATTTTTCGACATCTCAAAAGAATTCGATAAAACGCAATGCCTTCTGCACTTTCCATAAATCCATCGAATTCGAAATGGCAAAAGCAGATAGTAGAACGAAGAAAATTGTGAGATTTTTTTGCCTGGGCACTTCATTTCATGCTTTTATATTATAGTGTAGAAAGTCTGTGGGTCAGATTTCAGATTCCTTATGGTTTCGAATTGGAAAGATTTATTAATTAATTCAATTACTTCTTGTTAAAATAATTTTATACCTGAAAGTTCTTAAACTTCAAAGAAAAAAATAAAACTTAATTAAAAACCTTTTTTCGCCAACACAAAATGACAGTTCTTCTTACGATAAAGCAAGCGATAAATGGTATACGATGAGATAGCGGTATCTACTTGCAATAGTTAAAGAATACTTTAACTTAAGCATGCTCTGGATTCATCGCTAGTGAAGACCGCATGTAAGGACTGGTATCATTCACAAAGTCTTGCAACACAGGCTTAAAAATGCACTCTTCAATTTTGATAGTGGAGTAAATTGTGCTCTAGTTTTGATTATAGCCTTCTATATCCTTTTTAAAGCGACGACGAAGTTCAAAGAGCAGATTTAATATTCGAATAATATGCAATTAAATTTTTATCTTTTTCTTCTTCTTACATACATAATATTGTATATTTATATAATAAAAATGAGTATGATTAAAATTTACCTACATATTTTATAAATTTAAAAAATTAGCAACCAATTCTAGTAATTTCTTAAAATTATTTTATTATACTTTTTTTTAGAAATGTCTAAACTTTAAATGCTACTTTTTGCCTTGTACTCCCCTAACCATTTCTTGTTTGATATGTGGTTTCAAAACCACAACAAAATCCTTAGAAAAAATAAATTGGAAATATATACTTGGAGAGTTTCACCAATTGAAAACTTATGGGCGTTTGCTCAAAGATCTTAAGCAGAGTGGACAATCTTCTATGAATGTTAATTAAGAACGAAAGCTTTTAAATGACCGGTGAAACGGTTTTCTTAACAAAAGTTCCACTGGTCATGTAATGCATTGTAAAACGGAAAATTTTAATTAATCCTTCCATAATTTCTGTAAAAGTAAAATGATTGATATTGACAAAACCTCTCTTCGATGGATTAGAAACTTACTTTTAACCCGTTCCATACATGTACAAGTACTACACTTGAAGACGGTTAGACAGTTTCAAATTTGGCATTCACAAAACAAATGTCGGTCTGTTTTTAACCCTCTTTCTCATTTTCATCAATGGAGTTTCATCTAAAACTTCTAATCCACCTCAATATTTCACTGCCGACAGCACTCTTAGTTTCTCATATTTGTTCCCAAAGTCACCTCTTCATCCTTCGCATCTGGAACTACACCGTCAATAAATGATAAGCTCATTATATTCTTATCCAGTGGGAACATAAGGTAGAATTTAATAGTTGAAAAACCTATGTTTTCGTCCTTTACCTCTATCAATGCGTGGTTTCTGTTTTGAGGAAACCGAAAACCCTTCAGAATGGCATGGGATTTACCGACCACATTCTATAAAATTAAAATAAAGCCGGAAAACAAATAGGAAATAGCCTTATAGTTAAAACCATTGAAAATCCTCATCAACTTTCTGATTTCCTTATTTTCTCGATTCTTTTAAACAGTGTAGCTGCATTCCTACCATGAAACAATCTTCCTATAATACTAGTTAAGCAAGGAATGATCATCATTTATCCTTGAGACCAACTTCGGACACACGGTTTAATACAGAGATTTCTTATTTTGGCAAACAACACGAATGTGAATTTCAATTTATCAAGAGGTTTTCGAAACCAATGTAAAATGGTTTCTCGTAAGCTTGATCTGGTCAATATTTTTTTTTTGCTTAATCCAAGGTGTGTGTCGTATTCACGGATATGAGAAAAAGAGTAACTCTAACTCTTCTCAAGTAAAATTTAGGTTATGTTTTAGGTAAGGGGGTACCAGCCAGTTCTATAGATAATATACATAGCTACTCTATATCTAGCAGCCTATCCCAGAAAAAAATGTTTCGTTTTGAGTATCGTTGGATATTGAAATGATGTCACCAAATACAAAATAAAAGCGCTATTTAAATCAAATTAACTCAATTGAAATGACCGATGGCGTTGAATTTTATGGAATTCATCGATTCGGCAAGGTGACATTACTATTTTTTTTTTTTTTTTTTTTTTTTTTTCCTTTTGAAGGACCGGACTCACCAAGAGTTTTCAACCTTATAACGGCATGCCGACTAAATCTCTAAAAGTGTCTCGACGATCAGCCCCTGGGAACCCATTGTGGGCTCACGCTGTCTCGCGAAACTGTTTTTCCTCTCTTTTCTTCCTTCTGAGAAGGTGGTTGGCGTAGGTGCAGATCTTGTTCCAGTTCTGTTCGCTGGCCAGCATCTTTTCAACAACGTTCTCTGGAGTGATGATGCCGATGGTTCTCTCCAGTTCTTCTCTTTCGGGTTCCCATCTGCTGCAGGCAAAGAAGGTATGTTGAGCGCCATCTTCTTGAGAGTCCCCGTATGCTGACAGGCTGGGCTGCTAGTTTTGCCGATCCTGTGGAGAAAGGCGTTGAAGTATCCGTGTCCGGTGAGTAACTGAGTGACGTAATAGTTAACCTCACCGTGTTTCCGGTCCTTCCTCTCGGCCACATTCCTGATCAGCCTCGCCGTCCATCGGCCTCTACTTTCCGAGCTCCAACGCTCTTGCCACTTCTGTTTTGTCCAGCTGCTTAGCTTCCTCGGATGCCGCTTCCGCTCCCATTTCCGCCTTTTTGTCGTAGACGTACTTCCTTTCCATCGCTGGGAGATCGATAGGGGTCACTCCAGCGACTACAAGGCTGATTCCGACACCGTTCGGTAAGAGCTGGCCACACGTAGAGCTCCGCGTCTTTGCACTGCCGCCATCTGTTTCCGGTACTTTTCCTGCTTAGGTGCGTCTGCCCAGATTTCGCCATTAGTAACCTTCGCTTACTAGCCGTTGGCCCCCCACATTCGCCATCAGTCTGCTCAGAGATGTGGTTATTTTTTAGGCTCTTTCCGTTGCTGCCTTTATTTGTTGCCAGTAGGTAAGCTTTGTGTCGAGTCTAAATCCCAAGTACTTCACCGCCACGCTGCTTCTTATCACTTCGGACCCAAGTTGGAATTCGATTTGTGTGGGAATCCTCTTCCTCGTCAGAAGGACTATCTCAGTTTTCAGACATTACTATTTATTGTTGGTTTGGAAAACATTAGCAAAAATTGTTATTCTACTACTGAGGGAAAGATTGTTGTAGAATATACTTTAAAATTAAACCTAACTAACTATAGCTCTCAAACACCTTTTAAATAAAAGCTGTGTGCTGAGCTTCACGTTAAGATCTTTTTTAAAATTCTAATATCAATATGAATATTCAGCTCCCTCCTTTATCTTACCTAATCCAATCGTATGTTGCAAATAAAACGAATGTTCGGACATATACCATTCGCCAAGTAAAAAGAGTTTTTTTTTATGAAAAACGACTTAGTGTCGAAAGTTTATTAGTCAAAGGTGTTCCGAATAAGTAACCTTATAAAAATATTTCAATTAATTCATTTAAAAGTTACTGGGGCTTGGAATTCTTTTAAATCAAAGGGTCCTTAGAACATCGTGTAACGAAGGGAACACCAAAAGTCATATGTGAAGATAGGTAGTTAAAATAAATTCAGCTCTTTGAAACAGATTCCCTCAAAATATTTATAAACATCCCCCTATACTTTTTGTTTGTTCAAAAATGTATGTTCTTCAAAAATAATAATCTATTGAAAAATAATACTTAACCCAAAAAACTTTCCTACCCATCTACCTACATATAGCTTCTTGTTTCATTCATTACATAATCTTTAGCTTCTAATGAAATGGGTAAACCCTTTTCATTCCAATCTATCTTTATAAGTTCTCCAAAAACTTAAAAGCACTTGATCCTAAAGTGATATAAAACTTTTCAAAACTTTACATCGCCCTCATGAAGAATGTACACCAAAAATTACTCATGCGATTTCCAACATAGGAACATGACCAAGTTTTCAAGGTAAAAACCAGAACACATACCTATCTTCACATACTCGTACATACACATACAGTCGACTTGTACGTCACACAAAAATCCACACCATGCAGGTTAGCTATACACCAGTCCAAAATAAAAGAAAAGTCTTTCATATAACTTAGGCTTATGTCAAATGTAATTTCAAAAATAATTTTCAAATATTATCCAACCATATGTGGTTTATGTAACATTTATCACAGATGCACCATCAGCAAAACCCTCATTTTCAATAAATGGATTCTGTCAACCTTGTTTCGGTTTTTTTTCTTCTCTAATTTTTTGGGTAAAAAATGAGGTCTAAAACAATTTGTCATTCAAAACCTGAAATAGAAATGCATCTAAATACACATATGTATAGTGTTTTCTTTCGAATCGTTCGGATGCAATTAAAAACGAACATTTTGTGGTGCTAAGCGGAAGTGAACTAAAACCAAATGGAGGAACTTCTCTTCAATAGAAAAAAAAGTGACATTTTCACTTTTCTTCTTTGAGTAAACAGAAAAATAAACATCTCCTGATTACCAATGTGGATACCCACCTAAATGGGTACAAGGCACGGCACATTTTACCGCCAATAGCACCTCTTATTCGTTTATTTGGGGAAGGGTTCACAAATCCCTTGCCATCATCTACCATCAGGAAATACACATTATTGTTATGTCAAATTTTATTTTTATTTTTCGATACCATAGCAGCTCAACTTCTTATTAGCAGCAGGGGTGGATTTCGGAACTCACCGCCTTGAACAAAGTTGAAGATATGATATGTTAATTTATAAAAAGTTTTAAGCAGACGTTAAAGGGACAATATCGAAACAGAAAGTTCAGTAGAAGCCAGAATAGAACAAAAAAAGAACACTTCCCAGTTAGACCCATTCTTCTGGTAATCTTCTTGTGCAGGGATGTTAGTAAAAAAAAACTCGAGTTTTGTAGAACGAAACACAGGAAGGCTGATTGTCTTATGCTTGAAAAAGGGCAATTAGAAAGACAAGTTTTCAGTACATCATGACCGTTATGATAATGATATGCCATATTTTGGAGCGAGAGCTGGTTTATCTAACAGGTTATCCGCTAATTCTTCAAGGATATTTTAGGATATGATTCTTCGGTATGTTATAAGAACAAATTGTTCTTCAAGATAGGTCTATCTCCAATGTTAACACCATTTATCGGGGATTTAAGAAAAGGCTTACTTTGGTGTACCCTGACCCATGTTAACAGAAATTGCTCTGTTAATACTAATAAACGTGGAAACTTTTAGGCTTTGCAGTTCAACTAGTGCGCGAACAAGATGCCATATACTTTTTATCCTGTAGTGAAGAAGTATTTGAAAATACGTATCGCAGACTTCGACAAACGGGATCAGTTTCAAATACACGACCTATCGCTGGACCTCCACAAGTAATAAGAATTTCGGCTGATAAAAGAATACTGCAATATCTCTGACGAATTAGGGGACACCCCGAATATCTTCGAAAATACTGGTGCAACAGCTCAAAGAAACCAGAACCAGTGACTTACAACTCTCAACCATTTCTGTGTGCGTGTTACCATCAGGAATGCAGGGGACCTACAATTTTATTAGATTCCCAATGGAAGCAGCAACTTTTCATGACAAGAAATAATCTTAGAGGATTTGTTAATTCCTTGCAAGAGGCTGAACAACTTTTTTGCAGCGGCTGAAAATCCAATCCAAGACCTTCTTCATAAAATATCTTTAAAATTTGCGTTTTATAAAACACAAATAGGGCCCTATCAAAACACTTGTCGAAATATGATCCTCATAATCCTGCTCTCCTTCTATGGAAAAATTTTTAAGACTTAGAAAGTTTTCTTGACAGTTTTTTTAAAACAGGATCTAATTTTCGTTATTTTTTTATATTATACGCGCACTCAAGGAGTTATGACTACCCTTATAATGTTAAATACACAGTGCGAGCAATTAGAAAATAAGGATAGGATTAGAAAGCAGATACCGATGCACATTGGTTTTGAATGTCTGCACATTGAAATGAGTGGGTAATACTTAGCCAGGTAAAGCATTCCACATTTGTGTAGTGCGACTAAAAAAAGAATCTCTGTATTTGACAGTACGTCCGAAGTTGGGCTCAAGGGTAAACTGATGGGCATTTCTAGAAGTACAGGTATTACGGTTGAATTGTTTAAGGGGAAGAATGCAACTGGCTATTTCACTAGAGCACTGTAAAAAAAAGCGGTAAAATAATGATAGACATGAAACATTGCGGCGGTGCTCGAGAGATACAAGTGTTTCAGTTAGACAACGGTCGGTCATTTTTATAGCTCTCTTTTGAATTCTGTCCAAGAGACTCAGGTGGGTTTTTGGAGCACCTGCCCATATATGGGAATCGTACTCGAGCTTCGGAAGAATAAAGGCTTTATATATAACAACCAGATCAGAAGGGGTAAAATACTTCTTGCATCGGCGGAGAAAACCTAAACACTTAGCAGCGTTTTTGGCAACGTCAAATATGTGATCACTCTACAAAAGATGGTCTGTGATGCACATACCTAGAACTGAAAGCTGATCAGTCTCCTCGATGCAAGTGCCGTTCATAGAAAGTGGCATTAGGGGAGGGTTGCGCTTTAACGACAGTAAACAGCATTGAGTTTTTGAAGCATTAAATTCTAAACAGTTTTTGATTCCCCATTGGACAATGCTGACAAGATCAGAATTTAATGAGCTTATCATACGCTGCCGTTGGAATTCCACATCTGAAGAACAAGAATGTGAATCTAAAAACGAATATGAAAAGCTGAGGGTACTGTCATCAGCGAAATAATTAAGTGGATTACAAGTTTCAGACAAAAGATCACTTATGAATATAAGGAAGAGTGTCGGAGACAAAACGGAGCCCTGTGGCACACCAGCGTTTATTTTGTGGATATCAGATTTGAAACCGTCCAATACTACTTGAAGAGAACGGTCCGAAAGGTAATTTCTAATCCAACGAAGAAGAAACTCGTCGATACCAAATGCACGCATTTTCGATAAGAGGGCTTGATGCCAAACTCTATCAAATGCCTTTGAAATATCAAGTACCCGGTCATTAAGGAGCTTTCGTTCTTCAAGATATTTCTTAACATGAAAATTGATCAGCGTTTCCATGACCTTGGAAAGAAGGGACGTAAGTGCTATTGGACGATAGTTAGAGGGGGAGAAGAATTCGCCTTTTTTAGGGACTGGCTGTTTTCCATCTACTCGGAAAGAGACCTGAAGAGTAGGACAGATGGAACAGCTTACGCAGAGGTTTTGCCAGCGTTGAAGAACAATTGCAGGGATACTATCCGGGCCAGCGGATTTGTGAATATCAAGATCTTTTAGTATTCTAGCAACTGCAAGAGTGCGAAAGAAGAATCGTCCCATATAATTGTTTACGCTCTCAAGTACAGGTGGTGTCATGTCACTCCCCGGTAGCGTCAAATTAACAGCAAACTGTGCTGCAAGCAAATTATTGGCTTTATCTATCGAACTTACAACTCTGAGGATGACATAGTGTTTCGTATGTTTTTTACAAATGACCAAAAATTTGTACTACCTTTGGGACATCATTGACAAAATTATTCGATAAACTCTGTGAAAGTGCAAACATAAATTCTAAAGATTATTATTGGAAATTGCTTCGGAAATTGCTATTGAAAATAAAACAAGCTTTAAAGAAATGTATCTCTTCCGAAATAAAAATATCAGTTTCGATCAAAATTCGTCAGTAACACAAAACCATTTTCTGGGAATACAAACATGTCCTAGGATTTCCATAAGACTTGTATTAAATGTTAACGGCAGACGTTTTACAAAAACACTAACATACAAATTAGTTACTCTTCCAATGTAGAAACTTTAAATACCTCTAACTGTTCTTTTTAGTTGATACCTTACTATAAAATGATTTTCGGTAACTCTTATACTGATTGAACAACAACACTAGATACTAAGCGAATCTTTATAGAGTTACAAGCTTCCCCTAAGTGTTTATAAATGTATTTACTCAAGTTTATTAGAAATAGAAGGTTTATATTACTATTTGCCAACTAGCTTAAAATAATCTGTGAACTAAGGGGCCAGTAGTAGCTATCATTTAAATGCATCATTGAAAATTTGCTTTTCCATTTTAAGACAATTAAACAAACTGTATTGGCTTTGATTGATATCAAAACGAAGATAATGAGTAATAGAATTTGTTTACTCTTTCACTGATAGAAATCAATTTCAATGAAGAGCTGATTTTTGTTTCTCTAACTTGGAACACGAACGTTCCACTGAATATATTCGATTCACTTTCTATTCTCAAATGTCAGTTTTGCTTTCAATTATCAACTCTAACCTCTAATACCTAGAATTGGTAGTTATCCGTCACTAAAAGGATCTTTTTCCGAAACCAATTTTTCAATGATTGCTATAACTTGTCAAAAAAATAAAATCTGCATTCCACTGATTTGTTCCAACGATGCATTTCAATGAAAGCTTTAACTGGGGCCTTAGTCAGAAATTTATCAATTTACTTATAATTGAAGCTTTATTTATTGATTTTTGTGTATGATTTTTAACTTAACACACCACTCCACATCACATCAGAAAATAGTATGGTTCTAGGCATATAAAATACATTAGAGCGATTGTGAACACCATTTCACAACACACCACGCCACACGACATAAATATGGTTCCGGCTAGAATATGTCGTGTGAAGAATTCGAGCTTATTTCAATAATGTATTTCCGGTTTCGTTTGATATTTAGCGCCCCATTGAATTTGCCGCCTTTGAATATAGCTACCAGTCACTTTGTCTTCCTGACAAATCCGATATTGGTTAGAAGCTTAAGTAACACATGATGGCAGGCAACGGGCCGGGCGTTGTTAACATTCAAACAAAATGTAGCAATCCAAAATAGAAAAGTGTCAATCGCACAAAAATCGATTTCAAATGAGAAAAATGTCATTTAATCCTTATACTTCGCACATAGAGTCGTATGTATTGCATGAATTTGAAAACAAGGACGACGACGAAGACGACATTCACAACGAATACGAAGACTACTTCGATGATGATGATGATGATGATGACGACGATGTCGAGGACGAGGACAATTTTTCCATATTAAGGCACGTAGCTATAACAGTCGATATCAATCGATAAACCACATTTAATTCAAACACACAAACAAAAGTACATATCCGAGAAGGTACGGTTTGTATTTTGTACGCGACCTTGTTCAGTTGGAAAAAGCAAAAGAACCTTTCAATCGACAATATATGTGTTCTTTGGCATTGAAGTATCCAAGTACCAGTACCAGTACTACTGTGCCAAGCTGCCAGGCTAAAACTATCTATCATCAGAAGTTGGAGAGAGCATCTCATCATATCGTTTCATTCATTTCTTTGGAGTGTGCTCTTCGGATGCACTTGGCATATGCACATTATTGCACATACAATGCATACACATACACAATTGTATATCCACCTTTAAAGCGACCGCTATATAACTTATTCTTACCTGCATCACGTATAGGTATTTATGTAAGGTTGGCAGCGTTGAATAGGATTCAATAGGATCAGGATGGTGCGATGGGAGGGTGAAGTAATATAAATGTAGGTACACATCGAAGAACATTTTGTAAAGGGGACATTCAATATATTACTCTTCTAATTCCCTCTTAAGCCATTCACTAATAGAAGGACACAAGAAGCACAAAGGAGTTGTACACTACATACTCGTATCTAGTTGTTGTATAGATTGAAGTCCCTTTTCGAATAATAATAATAGATGGACGAGTAAAGGTTCCCTATATAGGTATGTACATCAATCAAAAATTTATAATTACGGAATAAATTATAGCCTGCACCGACCGCTGTCATTCATAATTAACTTCCTACCTCCCATATGAATGTGTGGTATCCACGTATCACCTTCCACCTCGGCGTCCATCACGTCCCCAGGCCCAGATTTCTTCATGACCTACCTGCCTACATACATTTTATATGTACATATATTCACTTGTAAATATGGGACAGAGATTTAATTCCATTTGATTGAAATTTCTATTAGTAAACATACACAGCCTATTGTGATGATGCACATACTTCTATAAATTTGTACCTATTCGAAACTGTTTCCTGTTAACTATAACGCAATATGATCCTTTGGCATGTGAAAGGATTTAGTACTTTGAAATTTTGAGTTATAAATTAATATTAAGTAGAAAAATTACAAACATCTCACAATTTAAAGTATTTTTTAATGTATTACAATAAATTCGCATTGTTAACCAACGCACGCCAACCCCATGCGATCGAGTGTTGATAAAAGTAAAATTAAAATAAGGGATAATGATGAATTGACACGAGCAATGGCATAATCCTGGTATCGTTGCTTCAATAAATACGTGATAAGATGGGATTATGTGTGACATTTCGCTAGGCAAGTTAATACCGAAATTAATTTTACATATACATAAGTTCAAACGAAAAATTACTACGAGTTGGCATATCAATGGCCTTGTGTGCTGTGGTTGAATTAAAGGGTAGACATGTTAGGTAGGGCAATGCTTAATCATTATTTTTATGAACGATTTGAGAACTTACTAGCTAGACCGTGCGAGACCGGAAATATTTTTAAGCACGATATGTCAACAAAAATGCAGCTCTGCATGATGCAGTGACACATGAATTTTTGTTTCTGCATATCGGATGTTGGTTTAAAAAAAGATCGCACTCAAAGGAACTGCTTAATGGAAATTACTTGTAAATTTAATAAACTAATTAATTACTTGCTTAAGTTGGATCTAGGTCTCATCGGACAGGCTTCTACAGCCAACTTTGTCTCTATACTCTGTCCAACAAAAATTGTCAGTACAGGCCTTATGGGAGAGCTTTTTCTAAAGCAGTGGCGCCTGATGCACCCTCACTACAATGTGTTAGGAAAAATGCCAATAAAAAAAGAGCAAGCCACTGACTTTTCTTAAGGAATTGTTGTTGTAGTTCTTTGCAAAAAGTTGTACACCCCAACACGACCGTCGTATCCCACTGCTGATGAGATAGAGCTGTGTCAATCGCGATTGATTCGGTCTTTGTGACCCGTTCACCAAAAAGATTGATTGATTGCAATCAAAGCAGACCAAATCAATCAATCCTAATGTCAATCGCTTAATTGCCACTGAAACCGATGAACGAAACGAACGAAAAGAAGTTATGTTTCGTTCATTCAACTTGTTCTCAATCATTTCACAATACTAAATAGGAATGGACATGAAATAGAATGTATCTTCCTCATTTTATATACAATGGAAGATGGCGTCAACGAAGCTACGAAGTAAAAAAAGCCACACTTTCGTCCATTTTCACATCGTTTCAGTCTCGGTCTGAACGAAACGATTGGAATGAGTTAAATGAATGATTGAAAATATTTCGTGTCGGTCTTTATCTCGTTGGGCACAGCTCTATGATGAGATACTGTCAAGAGTGTCAATGTCAAGTGTCACTCAATACGATCGTGCACTCTTTATCTACATCAAAACAGAGTTACCATTATCATTCTCAATTGCAAGCAAGGAGCTTTTTCAGTGGTTTCTATTAAGGAGCTTTTGGGATTTGAAGCTTTTGAGAACACGTTTTAAGAAGATGAGTATGTTGAGTGTTGTCGTATTGCTTTTCAACTTAAAAAAAAAACGCGTCTATTATCTTACCGCTTGGTGTTGTGGGAAAAGGTAAATTGAATATTGTTTTCAGCCGTTTTGAATCGGCAGACGGTAGCCCTACGCGTTTTTTACTCTCATTTGCGGCGATTTATAATGTAAACTACGGAATCCCTGTGAGAGCTTTAAAAGGCGACACACTTATGCATGGCAATGCAACCAGAATGAGAGACAAACGTCCTATCTTCCCTGTACTGACAATTTTTGTTGGACAGAGTATAACTATGTATCGGGCCCCAGTTTTAACGAATGTTGTTGGTTGAGGTTGCGTTTTGGGCCAACTGAGCTTATGTCTTCCTCCTATGAACCGACTCTTATGGGTTTTATTGATAAATAATATTTCGAACTGCAATAAGTGAAATTAGAATTTTTGATTTAGAGCAGCTCTAGAAATGGTATCTAGCTCCCAAATACCGATTCGTGTTTTATTTATATTTCCTCGAGAATAGCTATAGCAATTTTGATAAGATTTTCCATATACAGCCCTTAATACCTTGATTAATTTTCCTATTCTGGACTTCTTAGTTGTACGAGAAATACTCCATTTACAAATTTTACAATTTTAATAGGCAAAAACAAATCAAAAATAAAATCCACTTTTTTAGTACATTTAGGGATTCTTTTACATTTTCTCATTAAAAATATAATTACATTACTGACATAAGAGACCAAGTTCATGCGATGACTTGTATCTTATTTTATTTGGGTGTAGAAGTTCGTACTAAGAAGAATTCAAATATTAAAAGAGATTGGTCCTTTCAGTTCAAAGCTCCCAACATTTTTAGAAAAAAAAATAATTAAGAGTGTAAATATCTCGGAAAATACCTAAAATTAAATTTTTTTTCTCTATTTAATGTTGATTGACTTTTGAAAACTATGCAATACTAGAGGAGCTCTGCGAACGTCATGTCGGCGTGTCGTTTCGCCTTAAACAAAACTTAACAAAAAATACTCTCGGTCAATTTGTGTCGTAATATTTGTTTTGTGGTGAATCAAAAATGCATTTTTTATAGTTTACAATCTTGCAATCCATAAGTTTAAGATTTTTGAGTTTTTTTTAGTAATTTTGTAAATCGCAAAATCCATATCTTAAAAGAAGTGTTTAAAAATATTCAATACTAGCTTTCTTCAAAGTCTTATAAATGGTTTTTTAAAACTAGATATTTACCCCTAAAACCATTCTAGAAGTACAACCTTTCAGACATTTAAAAAAAAAAAACAATTAAAATGGGATTTTTTATTTTACTTGATTCCTTTACGATAATATTCTATTAAAGAAGTATAAATAAAATTAAGGGACAGCAGCTCGGAGAGAACCTGAACATAGTGCCGGTCAACTTTCAATCAATCCTAACCCTCTGTGCATGCGTAAGATAAGTTGAAAACAGTGTTCCCAGGTTGAGGTAAGAGCACCGATTTTGTACCGGTTTTATAAAGCAAAAGGGACACGCTTAAAAAAAATAGAAAATATTCCAAAATTAATTTCTCATTTTGACATACCATCTAGTGGTTTCTTTTTAAATCATAGATTATTTTGACACTGACAGCTGTTTACCGCTCGAAATCTTGACAACAAATCAGTATCATACCTCCGCGGAACGAAATGAGTGATTTAAGTCGATTTACCATAAATCTTCTTTAAATCTCGAAGATTTACCATACAAATTTATTTCGTAAATCTAGTAGATTAGAAATAAATCTCTACTAAATCTTCATAGGATCGATCGGTCGAAGTTCGAACCAGCGTTACCTTAGGATATTTTGGAAAAGTGGCAAAAAAAGTGGCACTCGAGAAAAAAAGGTGGCACTTAAAATTAAAAACAAAACAACACCATATATGTATGAAAATTGACTTAAGGGAACAAATTTCACACTTATCTCAACGAATTTATAGGAGTTGAAGAAAACACATAATTTAAAGAATCATTTTAGGGTTTATTGCAACGTAAATTTATTCAAAAGAATTCGTATCACATTTTACTTTCCTGTGATGGTTTCCCTATATTTTTTTATGAGGAGCTCATCTGGACTCCACTTAGCTAAATCACAGTTGCTTACTAAATTTAAAGAAGGCAAAATATTTTCGCAAGTTTCAGTGTTTAGTCTGTTGGTGAGTTTGTTTTTCATCAAAGTTAGCTTGGATAAAACCCTTTTAGCGCAGGCACTGCCATGAGGCAAAGTTAAAGTTTTTGCAACAAATTCATATAAGTCGGAAAATAGGTATTTATTCAAACTATTTTTAATGTTACCCACTTTTTCAATGTGTGGGTTATGTTGAATTTTAAAACTTTGATGGTATAAGTATCGTACGCATGAAAGATATGAAAAGGTATGGAAAAATGGCATGGTGAATTGCTAATTTTAGTTTTACTTCTGGGGAATAAAAAGTGGCACAGACTGAAAAGTGGTGGCTCGGTGGCACAGCCTGAAAAAAAGTGGCAATTTGACACTAAAGTGGCACAGCGGTAACGCTGGTTCGAACTGACCTAACATCCATACGGTGCTAAGCTATCTCGATGATTTTTCATCGTTTGGCACAAATGAAACTTTCTTTCTCTCGCTTCTACTTTATAAGAAAAATTGAAACAACATTAGCATTTTGATAGATGCTGTCAAAGTTAATGGCCGCGTTCACTTCGTAGACTGATAGGGTATCTAAGATACTTTAGTATCCGATACGTTGGCGAACGACCAAAACCGGATAGGTAACATTTACTGTCAAAGTCAAAAAAAGACGTGAATCGTCCAGGGTTGGCCGATTCAACTACATGCCTAATTTACTACAATTTGTTACGTCTGCTACATACGTAGTTAATTAATAAAAAAAAATAGAATAATGGAAACCAAACAATTTTGCACATTTATGATCTTATGAAGGTTTGTACAAATACTGAAAATGTTTCATTTACCATAAGGATGAGGAATTGTAGGAATTATACATGATAAATGGGAAGTTTATTTTTGGAGACAAACAATTTTCTTTGGCATAATCAAAGGATTTGGATTATGGACACATGATTAAAAGATATTTTTTAATGCTGAATTTATTGTACAAGGTATGTTGCGACGATTTAATTGCAGCAAGAGACGATTTGCTAATCCGCAAAACAAACAATTAATATTATGCATATGTATGTATACTGGATTACAAATCCTATGAATTTTTTTTTATTATAATAATTCATTATATATTTAAGAATATAATATGGTATAGCCCTTATAAATATATGCAACTGACAATGTCTATTAAGTTTTTAGTTCAAATTTTTGATAATTTAATCCTGCAATGAGGAAAGGTAAATTGAAAAGGGCAGATTTTTTAACCACAAATTATCTCACGCCAACGAGATTTCTTTTTTTTTTTGTGATTTTAATTAGCGG
Source organism: Philhelius festivus (assembly GCA_963931855.1). Lineage (NCBI taxonomy): Eukaryota > Metazoa > Arthropoda > Insecta > Diptera > Syrphidae > Philhelius > Philhelius festivus. The sequence goes on along the minus strand of OZ007556.1, from coordinate 1,431,269 downwards.
TGAGCTTTAAGCCGACAGAGTTAAGCTACGATTTCTTTTAGTGCTTGTTCGCATTTGGTGAGCAGACGCTGTCGTTTCAAGGTACGTACATATAAATATTACCAAAAAAACTTTTTAAAAATAATAAAAACCAAGAACTGGTAATTTGAAACTGTTTATTTTTGAGGAGCGCAGCACACTTGTCGAAGTGAGCTCCAGTAAGATCATTTTCCATTTTAATTATAGTAAATCCACATTCAGCCCAATAATTATGTAGCTTTTTGACCAGCCATTTTCACTTCGCTTATTAAAAATGAATTAATCCAACTAACATACTCTCCAGAGATAAACTCTTGAAATCTGACAAAAAAACTCCCATACAACTCTTTTATATCCCATTGTTATACCTAAGTATTAATATCTTGTTATGAAACTGAACTGGGTTTCATAACATTTTTATTTTAAGAGGTAAACACTTTTGCAGCTTAAAACTACTTAAATTTTATAGCTAAACTATTTTCTCTTCTTGCAATAAGATTATATAAGCTTATAGTCTTAAAAGAATACTTTTCTGAAAACTCGGCTCTAAATATGTCCATATAATCCCATAACAAGTCATGTTTAAGAGTTAAGATCATTTCATATTTCTATGAAAACCTTAAAAGAATTTGAGTTTAATACTTCCTATATCAAGAAACAATCTGAAGTTCAAAGAATAAAAGCTTTGCAGTAGGATCCGAATGAGATCTTTAATGCAACAAACTTTACTTTTCTCAATTAATAAATTAGTACTAGACGTAACAAATGTTAAAAAGTTACAGTTCGGCCAACCCTGTACTCGACACAAAAGAAAATAGATCAGCTGAAATGTCAGCTGTTCTTCAAAATTCCCCTTGGATAGTTAAGTATACCAAAAATGTTTGGATAGCTTTAGATTTCTGCTTGACATCAGCTGTTTCGTTAATCAGTTGTTTTTTCCTATGGGATTACAACAACACCAACAAATCCGGATACCTTTGGATACGTACCCGAACGCGACCAATCTTTTTATTAATCTGTCAGTGCGGTGAAAACACCACATAAATCTCTTGCCTTAAATCTCAGATTATCTTTTGGCGAAAACGTAGTATTAAACAACGTTGGGAGATATTGAAAATACTCGACATCAATCTCAACAGCTCAACATATCACGCACTAGCCTGAGGAGACTTCTGCACAAAGATCTCGTATTATTCGCTTACAAGGTCAGAATGCGCTACTGCGAAGCCAGCCGAGGCAGCTACTTAACGACGTTGTGTTCCATATAATTAATGCGAACGTTTGCTCTTACTAATTAAGCCATAAGACATGGAAACAATTTAATTTTGCTCATTTTATTGCAATTTTTAAAAAGAAACTTGTATTTTGTTTCAAAAATTTGTTGCTTAGAAATTTCGAGAAAATGGAAAGAGGTTTCCAGTAAAACGGACGATTTGACGGAAATATTCAAACATAAAAACTAATTGCCCTTATTCGTTGCCTTCCTAATAGCGGCACTCGCGCTGAAAGCATATTCTCAACAATCAATTAACATTAAATAAAACAAAATTAAGCAATAAACTTACAAATTCCACTTTAAGTACGTTACTTCATACAAATAGCAATTTATTGTGATTTATTTTATGAAATATTTTTTAAACTTTGTATTTATTTTTTGTTGATTGTGAGTTAGTTATGTACGAGTAAATTGTGTATTAGAGAAATTCAAAACCCAACAATTAATTTAAAATCATTTTCAGTAAATATTTAAATAGAATTATAAAATTATAAAAAATTAATTGAAGATTTAAATTTGTTAATTATTATTTATCATTATTAGATTCGATTATATTTCGCTTGCCCTACTTTGTAAAATTAGCTTATACCTAATTTTCTTATAAGATATGGTTTCTTACAGTTATTTATCAATGAGGAAATAAGATAAAAAATAAATATATGAACATTTTGTAAGGAAAAACTGATTTTCAAATTAACTTAGGATATTTTCAAAAATGAAAAAGAGGCCATCTTGCAACAAAATCTGAAATAACATTTCAGATTTGTAAAACATGACTTATACCTCTCGGATTTTCGTAGGGTACGCAAAACCTTGTGTTTTTGTTGACCAGTAATTAGAATTAAATCCCAAAACTGCAAACTATCCTACAAAAGGGTTTTTCAATAAGGCCAGGTAGATTTTGAAATGGACTAATGTGAAGTATTAGCAAAATTCTTTTTTAATTTTATTAAAAGTACGGGCCAAATCCACAGCAAACGGTACCTTTTTGAAGATGCATTATCACCTGGTGAGCCTCGTGTGGGTTGGTGTCATTTCTTATATACGGTAAATTGGCTTGTTAACATAGCAATTCATTCAAAAGTGAACCTTGTCTCTGAAGATGATTTTTCGGCCAAAATTGGGATCCTCTTCTTAAATCTCCGAAGCCCATTCAGCGAACAAACGGTGTTGTCTATGGTCATGAACTTTGAGGTTCTGGATCAGTTGAACCTTCTAGAGGTGGTAGCCCAAGTCCCGACGCAAAACGTTTTTGCACTAACGAACACTCAATTTAATAATAAGAAACAGATTTGACCGATATCACCAAAACACCATAGCTACCAAAATCTACCCGTTCCAATTGAAAAACCCTTTACATACTAAGTATATAACATCGCATGCTTCGAAACGATGATTTGAAACTTAAGGCTAGCCGCGCACTGGCAACTGTGATCGAAATCAAATAGTTTAATCACCAGTTGATAGAGTACCGCGCACTGGCAACTCTTTACTCACGTTCACACTCTTTTTCTCTCTTGCGCTTATAGAAAACAGCTCAACTGTTGCGAATTAATTTAAGGCAATCGTTTAGTTTGTGTCAAAACACAAACTTTTTAGTTGCTCGAATCGAGTTGCTCTAAGTGCGCGGTGTCCCATATAAGCACATACATATGTATTTCATTTTAGCAACTAAACAGTTGCGAAACTAAAAATTGAATGTCCGCGCCTGGCCTTAGAGGAAAATAGGGCAGAACGGTCTTTAAGTCCTTATGAGATATACATAGGTAGATTTTTCAGATGGTATTTTGTATGTTCATATATGTATGTAATAGGTACTGCAATATTTGATACCTATGAGAATTTATTTTAAATCACTGTGTGAAATAAGTTATTCGCCAACTGTTGTGTTCTGGTGCTTTAAGTACGAAATAAAAAAGACTTAATGCATAAATATACCCTGACTATAGTACATGAAAGTACCTTTCCAACGACATATGTATATACCATCGTTATTGGTTACTAGACCAACTTCCATACATAATTTATTGTCCTTTACTGACATTTTTTATTACAATTCGACTGAACCATTCACACGTATACAAACATAGGTACCTATTCGTTTTTAAAGTAATTTCAAAATCCACACCACTTAATTCCTGAAAGCAAAACCCAACCAACTTAACACCATGTTTTAATGATAAAAGCCCCATAATGCCAGCAAACACCATCTCTCGACTTCAGACCAAGCACTCTGCTTGTACAATTTGCAACACCGATAAATAAATCCGATATCGATAACGGCACAAAGAACCCAATCGACTAAAGAGCAGCGAATGTTCACTAGACAAATGGCCAAAAGCTGCATACACCACGCAACGCATGATGCCATTTGGAGTCCCTAATGCCACTTTAGTTCCTAGACACTCCCTTTTTAACAACAATCGTATAACTTTATCGCTTGTTTTGTTTTGGCCATAAATCCAAAACTCTGTAGGTATGGATGCTCTTACTTCTGCTCTGCATTCGAGATCGAGACGCAATCTTCATTGAATGCTTATTCCTTCCTCATGATCCTCCCCTTCCCATCATCATTTTTAGCCATTCATTAATTTGTGTTAATTTTTTTCGCATCGACAGGCTTCAGAGCGAAAGACGGTGGCCTGACACTTGGAAGTGCTGACTTTTAACGATGTCAAATAATCACCACTCGATTTCGCTCAACACCATCAGGACTACCCCGCTGGTACATCTTTGGTTGGTCATCGTCTTGACGGTGGTGCTACTCCTCCCTGCGACTGAAGTCAAATCGCTCAAGGTGTCTGGCATAAGCGAGGAGAAATCATCGGCAACTGCTTCATCCGAAGGACAGAGATTCGCTATGGAGCCGCAAGATCAAACGGCAGTAGTTGGATCTCGTGTTACTTTGCCCTGCCGAGTCATGGGCAAGATTGGAGCCTTGCAATGGACAAAGGACGACTTTGGGTTGGGCCAGCACCGAAATTTAAGCGGGTTCGAGCGTTATTCAATGGTTGGCAGCGATGAAGAAGGTAAGTACTCTCCATTCTGTCATTCTGTACATCTCATTTAAATTATACGAAATTATGAGCAAATTATACGTAACGCCGCCGACGGTTTCTTTCAGGCGATTTCTCTTTGGACATTTATCCAGTTATGTTGGATGACGATGCAAAATATCAGTGTCAAGTTGGTCCTGGCCCTCTAGGTATTTTAACTTTTATCTTTCTCGACATAATTTGAGTTCAATCATTTAATGGAAATTATTTTTTTATTTAATAGGGGAACCGGGCATCCGTTCGCGATTCGCTAAATTGACAATATTGGTGCCGCCAGAAGCGCCAAAAATTCTACAGGGCGATTACTTGGTCACAACAGAGGACCGAGAAATTGAGTTGGAGTGTGTGTCCGTTGGTGGGAAACCCGCCGCAGAGGTGAGAAATTAATTTATATTTCAACAACGCAAGTCAAATTTGTACGATTTGAGAAGCTTTGAGGAATAATTGTTAAGGTTGGTGTACTTGCTAGACGTTCTATATCCAAGACACAAAATGTAGTACATAGAAAAGATTTGGTTCTTACATATGATAAGTCGAGACAAAATGCGTAGCACATTGTATAACAGCAGTATAAGACATTTGAAATTAAATTTGAAATGATAAGGTAGTGTGAATATTTTAGGGTGAGTGTTGATTTAGTTGGCGTTACATTCTGGTTTAAAATTTACGTTATTTATTTATTTATTCATTCTTGACGCTCTACATAATTAATGATCATATTCTTATGTTCTTGTACAGGAAATAGTGTATTAAAAATATTTTTACAAATGTATGCTTATAAGATAATTTTATAACAAATAAATAAAAGATGATAGTAAGGAATTAAGACAGAGAGTATATTAAGAAAGAAGAAAGATAGAACCAGAAATGCATGTACTCTTGTCATTGTGCTGTTAGAAGGTGCTTGCGAATTATTCAAATAATAACTTTTTGAATATCCCATCCATGTTTCCACAGGGGAACAGCATGTACAAGAAACTGCCTGCTGCTAACTAAAGAACGATGTCTAGGTGGAATTATTTAAAGCGTTCTTTGAGAATTATTAAATTTAATTTTGGTAAAAAGATTGTTTGGCGTTCTGGTTACTATTAGTTTATGTAGTGCTAGGACTATTCAATACTGTAAAAGAGCATTAAGAGAGCAACCGTTTATTTTCTTGGCGTATATTAAACTATTTACATTGAATTATTTCAAAAAAATACTTCAATTTCTTACGAATTTTACTCATTGGCGCAAAATTGTAGTCGAACTAGTACGATGCTTAAACTATTTTAGTATGATACTTGATTTAAAACGACGATTTTTTTAATTTTTAATTTTGTTTGGCATCATACTTTCTCTAACATTTTATTACAGCTAAGATCATCAGATAGCTATTTTATTTTTTAGTATCGTTCTAACTTCATATGACTCTTTGACATTTACCAACATCAAAAAAAGAGTGTTTACTTTGTTTTTTGTATGAATTGATATTGTTGTAGGTGTGCTCAGAAGCAATTCATTAAAAAAATAATCTTAGCACTATACTAGTTACAAAATATTTTAAATTAAGAAAGAGATAGTTAACTATGTACTTTAAAATTAGCAAATTATTATATAGTATCTAACCTTTGTATATATAACCTATAGTATTATCATGGAGCATGATTTTGTATTGCGAACTCTAGCCTGGTGGTGGAGAGTAGGATATGATACAAAACAAGTAGTAAAAAAGAGAATATTTTATTATTAAATTTAGCAGAGACAAATCTAGCAAGTACTGTCCCTATACAAAAACAAAAACTTATCAATCATTTATCGTGAATATAGTTGTCTTAGTAAAAATATGGATAAATGTGTCAAAGAACCTGATGTGCAAAATGAATTTCGGATTAAAAAAAAAAACAATCAATTTAATAGGAAGATCAAAATCCATGTTTTGATAGATCTGACATTTTATTAATTTTAGACGACATAAACTATACTTTAACGTTAAAAAGCTCAACAATAGGAAACAGCTACTTTATCTTTTAAAAGTATTACTTTATCCAGATTGACAATGGTCATTTCATAACAAAAAAAAATCGAAGTAAAAATGTTTACTGTTGTTTTATTTGATTTTTCAAAATACGTGCAAAATGGACTGAATATTAGAAATGCAAAACAATCGTACAAAAGTGGTCTTCGATATTTAATTTTGCAATATTGCGGCGGGCGATGGACAAACAAATCTGTAGCTACAAATGTACATATTTATGCATATACCAGTATAGCCCAATCAACTTGCACCTTGCAACAACTTCATATTTTGTGAATTAGCGATAAATACCTCTTTTTCATGCTTAATAATGTAAATAACGTATAAAAAATCAAAATCTGTATGTAGGTATTATATAAATTGTTCTTTTTGCAGCGAAAAACTATTTCGTTTGAAGTTATTTGTGTTCTTTAATTTTTTTTTTTTTTGCGTAGTTGTGTTTGAGTTCTTTAGCTGTCAAATTTACGGTTGTTCAACATAAATTCTCTAAGGTTCTGTTGTTAGACCCACATTAGTTAGAAGAGTTATCTAACGTGTTTAAAATTATGAAAAAGGTTAGAAAAAGTCCTATAACTAAAGGACTCTGTTAAGTAGACCCGGGACCAAATTACCGCATCAATTTTCGAGTAATACGTGACTGAATTATGTGAGTTTGGCAATACTGCTTACGTCATCGAGCAATCGATTACAATAATTTGACATTTTCATTCGATCACTGATGGGACTCACTCACTCGGTCACTGAAGCGGTAATTTAGCCCCAGTTTTTATTCCTGAAACAAGCAACGTTTAAAACTTTGCGCCAATATCTAAATGATGATTGTTTTGTATATTCTTTAAAAATTTCGACAAAAATGTCAATTCAAAAATTGTTAATGGGTTTAATATAAGGAATAATTAAAATACTTGACTTAATTATTTTCAGATAACATGGATTGATGGTCTTGGAAATGTTCTTTCAAATGGCATTGAATATGTAAAAGAACCCTTAGCGGATTCACGGAGATCTACGGCCAAATCTATACTTAAATTAGCACCCAAGAAAGAGCACCACAATACAACATTCACTTGTCAAGCACAAAACACAGCAGACCGAACTTACCGTTCTGCGAAACTTTTATTAGAGGTTAGATAAACATAATATTTTTTTTTTCATTTTTTTTAAAGAAAATACTAAATAAAAAATGGATTACATTATTTTTAAGGTAAAATATGCTCCCAAAGTAACTGTGTCTGTTGTCGGTGGATCTTTGGCTGGTGGCAGAATTCCAGAAGGAGCAGAAGTCATACTTTCTTGCCAAGCTGATGCCAATCCCAAGGAACTGAGCTATAAATGGTTTATCAATGATGAACTAGTAACCGGAGATTATACTACAAAAATGGTGAGAAAATATTCTTGGATTTGATTTGTTCTTTGAGGCCAAGAGACTTGTATCTTTTGGTCCTGAAAGTATGTTATCTTTTCAATATATGCGTCTAGTTACCTTCCAAGGGTCATCATTTTACAAAACCAAATTACATCTTAATTGATACGAACTTGATAAGATAATTTTTTTTTAGATTATTCATAACATATCACGACAATATCATGATGCTATAGTTAAGTGTGAAGTATTTAATGCTGTAGGCAAGAGCGAAGAAAGCGAAACATTAGATATAAGTTGTGAGTTAAAAAGATAATTTTTTTTTTAAGAAAAGTAACTAACGATTTTGAAATTTCCCAGACGGACCAGTTTTTAAACATCGACCAGAATCAGTTGAAGCTGATATCGGAAGTACAGTTAATCTTCGATGCGAAGTCGATGGCAATCCGCCACCCGAAATTGAGTGGATCAATGAGAACTCAGAAAGAGTAAACAAACCACAGCTCTATTGTCATCCCTTTTCCGTTTTTTCATAGATATTTTTCTGCTTTTAGGTCGTGGGTACTTCGTCCAATCTCACATTGAAGGTCAATTCTGATTCCGCTGGCCGTTATTACTGCAAGGCCAATGTTTTAGGTTTTCCGGAAATAGGAGCTGAAGCTACTGTTTATGTCAAGCGTGCTCCCATTATAACATCGCATAAAGTTCAATTTGGTTCTATAGGCAATAGAGTGAAAGTTGACTGTTTAGCATTTAGTGTTCCGAAGTCTGATAATATTCTTTGGCTATTCGAAGGACATCCAATAAATGTTAGCTTTGATGATACATACGCTTTGGAGGAGCAGCACTTTCCGGAAGGAGTGAAAGCTTCTCTGATTATAAGAGAAAGCCAATCGAGTCAGTATGGCAAATACAATTGTACAGTTGTAAATAGTTATGGAAGCGACTCTATAGTCATCAGCTTGATACCAGAAAGTAAGTTGAAAGCCAATCCCCTTATCCTTGTTTTTCAATGTTGCTTTTTTAAATAGGATCGATTCCTTATTTCCTCGTTGTGATGGGATCTGTTTCGTCTGTTGCTATCATTCTTATGGTGACTATGCTTATAGTGGTCTATCTTAAACGAGCAAAGAAGAAGCCACTTCCAGCCGATGTTATCCCAGAGGGTAGGGTGAATGATAAATTAAATGACATGAAAACCGATATCCGCTCTGCAGGATATGACGTTGACTACTCAGAAACCTGTTCGGGATCTGAAAGCCTCGCTATCAATTTGACATCGGCACCAATGCCAGATATTGCAACGAAAGGCGGCACCTTGGGAGTGCCACTTGCTGGTCCAGTAAAGCTATCTAATGAGGACAGGTAAGGGACGTCAAGCATATGACTTATTTTGTCTTTAATTACTTCCAACTTTTAAAGGTTTTCTGGTGAGTTCAATGATCGATACAATCGATGTATGGTGAAGAATCAAAAGAACCAGGATATCAAAGATAATAATGGTTACGCACCGTACTTTGAATACGCCCTCGATTATAGCCCGCCAACAGATAGTATAAGCAAATCAGCTTCTAACACATTAACAACATCAACTACACTACCCCACTACAATAACCCAATATCATCGGGCAACATGAGCCTTCCAAGGGCCCGAAACGAGCCCCATTATGTGCAAAGTGCAATGCAAAATGGTTTTCTAGGTAAACTTAATCATATACCTTTGTTTGAAATGCAAAGTTTTCTAATCGCCTTTTCCTTGCAGGACAACCCTTACTGCAGAATGGCCTGGCCATAGATAGCAGATTTAGTGCGATATATGGCAATCCATACCTACGAACATCGAGTACAATACTCCCACCTTTGCCACCGCCAAGTACAGCAAATCCTGCAGCAACTCCTGCTCCACCACCATATCACGCTCCTAGAAATCATCCTTCTAGTATAAGTGGGAGCACGGCTGCAACATCCCTAAAAAGCTTTGGCCCCAGTGCCATCGGCATCGGCAGTATCGGGAGCAACAGCAACAGTAACCTAACAGCGAGCAGCAACACACTACACTCCATTGCACCCCTGACAACGACACAATCCCCGTCGCAGGCGCTCAACCAAAGTCCCTCTGGACAATTCATATTGCCCTCAAATGGCAATACGAAAAAGGGTGCCCTAGCCACACATGTTTAATACAAACTTAGACTTATAGCAAAACAAATCAATTCAAAATGAAAATTTATACCATATTGTGATTTCTAGAGTTAATTAAACAATTTAACAAAAAAAATAAAAAAACAATGCATATATAAAATACAAAAATAATAACTATGATTTGTTTTCATAACGGAAAGTAGATAGATTGTAAATGTTTTTATAAGCCAAATTAATTAGTTAAAAATAAAATTAAAATTAAAAAAAATCGAAAATAAATATAAATTTAAAAATAAAAATAAAAATTAAATTAAATGAAACACGTATCAATTAAGAGTCTAGTAAGTGTATGTGAATATAATTATATATATATATGAAAAATGCTGCCTTATTATTCCTTGTAAATTCTGATCTAATTTATAACGAAAAAGTGAGACGTACTTATATCTCTATATAAAAATAAAAATCTATTAGATGAATCTAATAATTTCACTTAAAATGTTATTTTGTTTTCTTTATTATTGCATGCGGATCGAATGTTAAACAAAAAAAAAAGATACAAAAAGTTATTCCTTCACTAAAATTTAAATAAAAAATTATCATACATTTTTTTAGAAATATTTTTACTTTCAAACAAAAATGTTTTTTAAATCTTGAGAAAATACCTTTTCTTATGAATTTCAGAAGATTCGCCTGGGGGACCAGTTAAATATTTCATTAAAAATCATCATTGGAACATTTTTTTATTTAAATGCTAACATAAATCTGATGACTTGAATTATTTATTTACTAAAAACACAGGCGCAAAATTTTAAACAGCCTATTATTAAGGGTATTAGTATGATACTACTTAACAATTTGCTAACTTTATAGTAGTTTACTAACTCATTCTTAATTTTAAACATTTTCTAACTAGTATCGTACTAAAAGAATTTTCTTAATAAATTGCTTCTGAACACACATAAAACAATGACATTTCGTGTAAAAAAGTAAGTACACGAACCTTTTTTGATGTTTGCAAATGTCAAAGAGCTATATGAAGCTAGCACGATACTAAAAAAATAAAGTAGCTATTCGATGATTTTAACTTTAATAAAAGGGTAGAGAAAGTATGATGCTATATTCGATTAAAATTTGCAAATTCGTTGTTTTAACCTAGTACCATACTAAAACAGCTTTAGCATCGTACTAATTCAATTAAAATTTTGCGCCACAGTTTTTTTGTGTACCAAACTTCCAGAGGTCTTTTCAATTTCAATGGTCATTTTAAAGTAGTTATATCACTGAAATATTAAAGCCCATTTCATGTGGACGATTGAACAAAAAGCAAGTTTTTTTTTTTGAATAAAATGAAAATAATAAATAAATAAATGATTTAAGATTAAATATTTCCATGATGAGTTTGAATGAAGTTAACTCTTAACAACATTCTTTGGTGCATAAAATTCCTAATTTAAAATAATGTATTTCCAATAAGGATTTAAGAGCTTTGGCTGGTGATTGTGGTCCTGTTCTTGAAGCTACGGGTGTATTCATAAGCGCAGAAAATCTGCGCTAGTACAATCGCATACAATCGCAGTTCTTTTCTAATGCATTTGTGAACGCACTTATAGTGCAGAATGTCTGCAGTAAACAAAAGGGCCTGACTTTATTGCCAAAAAATGCATTTTTAATGAAGGTGGTTTCAAAGTATCCTGGCGATATATTCCGTAGTCATTTTAGGATGTCGAGGTCCACATTCAATGTAAGCTTCTTTCTGATTATTATACAGTGCCTCTTCGTCCTTCTTTGTGACTGTAAAGTTAATTTTATAAATTTCCGCTCTTCTTCAGCCAAAAAAATTCAGCTGCACAAACTGCCCGACGCTGATGACAGTTTGACATTTATAAACGGTATGTACTGCAGTTGGGCTAGGTTAGTTCGATCGAAAATCTGACTTTATGAACGCAGATAATGCAGTTCTTAGTTAGGCTGACGATTATGAACTCACCCTACATCTGTCAAATTAGCTGGCATTTATTTAGATCTTGCTAAATCAAGGATAGTTAAATCGTTCAACAACAGATGCTCCCGAGCCGTTGGAATTTGACTCAGATTTCGGTTGAAAAATTATAATCAGCGAGTAGGCCCATTTTTAGATGAATTAGTTCATTCGTCAACTATCAAAATCGTCAAATTTAGGACGATCACTATCCAGAAGAGATCCACCAAATTGTTATGCAAGCAGAGAGAGTCACTATGCGGGGTGGATTTTGGGCTGGCGATATCATCGGTCCATACTTCTTTGAGAAGGACGTAGGCCAGGGGTTTTTTTGAAGCGTTACTATTACATTGTAATATTTTTTCTGTTATAAAATATCAATTTTGTTTCATAGGCACGTTTGATCTTCAATTGTAGCACATCAGAGTAGATACTGAGAATCTAATAGAATTATTGAAAAAATGTATATTTAAAGGGTGAACAAAATTTTTCATTTTTTCAAATGAAGATATTTAAGACTTGTTATGGATCTTTACAGCTTAATCACATCAAATAATAATATATTTCACCTTAAACTGTGGATATGAAAATGAGTTTAATCAAAACTATTATCCAATTTAGAAAAATGGCGCTGTTTTCACTAAGAAGAAGACTATGCTACGCAAAAAACTCTAGTATAGATACTAGCTCATACCATTTTGCTCGGCTGGTATTACCGTAGCTGTAATAATAGGGTAATATACTGTAGGGTCTAGACTCTAACAACAAAATATACTGATTAAAATTTTATATGACTTTTACACTTTACTATACCCTAACCCCATTGCTAGAGAAAAGTGATATAAAAGTATAGAAAAGTATAAAGCGTGGAACAGATTGAACCAGCAACAGCACCGTCAACAGCAACAGCGGCCGCCATTAATTTTGAGCCAATGTATTTCAATTTTGTCCAACACACATAAGAACAGCAACAGCAATGCCAACAGCGTCGTTAGGCCAAAGTCCTAAATTTGCTGTTGCTGGTGCAGTGTTGTCAACTTTCCCACTGCAATATTCAGTGGCACCACAATGAAAAACTTTTTTTTTGATATGAAATGTCAAACAAATGAAATGACGTTGCTGGTGGCAATGTGTTTGAGAAATGTTTGCTGGTCAGCGTGCTGTTTACTGTTGACGATGCTGATGCTGTTGCTGGTTTAATCTGTTTCGCGCATAAAAGTGTAAAATTAGTAATTTTGTTTGACAGCTCACAAAATGTCATTTTGTACTGCCAGTTGTTATTCGTTTCTGCTTTTTCTTTACAATTATAAGGAAATGGAAATAAAAAATTGTTAAATTTTGACATTTGCTTCAGTGTCGAAATAACAACAAATGATTGTTATTTGCGTCAAAACAAATCCTTTTCTTCAGCTTTTTCCAAAGCTGACATTTGTCGATTTTGGAAATAGAGTTTCAACTAAATTTGAACGTAATAATGGCATAAATGGGCCTTTTAAATAAATTTAAAAAAATCCAAGAATATCTCACTTACAGTTTATATAAGTTTAAATATAGAAAAAGCTTAATGAAAAACCAAGTAAGTTATTTATTTTATTGAAGTAAAACTTCTTTTCCGGCGTTGGGGGTAGAAAAATGTCTATGCAGCTGTCAGTGACATGTCAAAACGACACGTTATCAGTCAAAGACAGTGACATGTTTTTAGAATACAAAATGTTTGTACGTTTATAACGAATTTTAAAGAATTGGCATAGCCGTCAACTCAGTTGACGAAGCATATTAAGCAATTTTTATTGACATAATACAATTTAAAAAAGAGTTCAATAATTTTCTATTCAAACCATTTAATAATTCTATTGTTTCTTGCATTGTAAAGCTGTTTTTTGCGAAATATTTTAGTGTTTGTTTTTCAATACTAGCCAAATGCATATAAAATGGAGCAATCTTCTTTTGCTCGAATTTTGCAGAGGGTACAGAATTGCTGGAAATTTCCGTTTTATGGATTAACAGGAGTTCTCATCTGGATTTGAATATCAGTGATATTTCCTTATAGCTGAATGTGCCTTGAAAGTAATTATTGTTCAATATTTAATATGTTATGATTGAGTTGTGAGTAAATAATTCTGCTCTCAGACTGCTGAGCTTCTGGTACTAATGTTCCTCGAACAAAGTCTTCGTGCTTTTGAATTATGTTGTAAGCCTGCTCCCATAGTTGAACTAAGTTGTTTAAATCAAATTAAATAACTTCTCCAAAAATATAACCAATATTCTGCCACTTGATGATCCATCAATCCTTATGGCGTATTTCGTGCAGGAGCATTTTCTTGATCAAACGAGCATCTGAATATTACACATCTAAATGGGACAAAATTATGTCTCAATGAGTAAAAATGACATAGTTGGTCAAAATACATAAAAATGTTTTGCTTCAAAAAGTCCGGTAAAACCGGCCAAAAAAATAACCAGTTTTCATACCACCTTTGTATATATAACGTATAGTATTATCATGGCGCGTTATTTTGTATTGCGAACTCTAGCCTGGTGGTGGCGCTGAAATTAGCGCTAGATTTTATTGGAGAGTAGGATAAGATACAAAACAAGTAGTAAAAAAGAGAATATTTATTTATTTATTTATTTATTTATTTATTCTTCTTCTTGATAGTACTATAAGTTTTATATACAAAGATACCACCTAAAAACCAAAATGGCCAAATACAAAAAATCTTCAAGGGTTTTGCTTTAACAATTCTTTGTTATTTGGTCACGCGCGGGACATTTGTAAGACAATTTTTGTGTTTCTTTTTACAACTTATAGTTGCATGAAATAAACATGGACTTCCTTAGAACCAATAATTTTGTTTCTAATGAATTCTTGATGAATCCCAAGTAGCAATTTTTCTTCTATATTCATCTAGAGAAGCTTCTTATTACTATTTATTGCACACATTTAAGGTTTATGTAAAACTCCAAAGAGTAAAAAGGGCGACTTTTTTTAACTCCTATTCCAACCCTTGGGAAAATGGTTAGTGCGTTTGACGGTCATGCGGAAGGTCTTGAGTTCGATTCTTAGCCGCTGCAAAAAAAAAGTTTTTCAGGGGCGTACTGCCTCTTGCAGGGAATTGACAAATCCTCTAAGAGTATATATATCTCTTATCATGGAAAGTGCTGCTCATTAGCCGTTCGAAATCCACAGAAAATTTTCGGTACCCCCCCCCGTCCCCCCCCCCCCCCCGGTTCCTGGTAACATGCACACAGAAATGGTTGAGAGTTGTAAGTCACCAAATTAAACTTGAATTCCAACTTTATGGAGTAAATTGCGTTAATCCGAAAAATATACATATAGTTATGTGATAGAGATATTTAAAAACTGTTATAAAGCTGATCAAAAAATATTTGTCAACATAATATATGCTTTATTGCAACATTTGTGTCGATGGTGGAAATGAAAAGAAGATTTCATGTCACAAGAATAAAGTACTTATAGGAGTATGCATAAAATAAAACAAAAATATTTTGTACTTATTTCATTTTTATTTGTATGCTTTTCTTACATTTGTTTTTCAGCTCTTTTCCGAATGTCTGTAAAAATCTTAGAGCTAATTATTTTTTATTATTCATTCCTATTTTTACTATATTTTTATTATTGATATTATTTTTAAAATTACTAACACGTGTAGGAAGATCTGGGAATTGAACTCGAGTCCTTTCACAACAAAACTCTTGCTCGCTAACCACTTGGCCAAACTGGAATATGTAAAACCTAAAGAGGTTTGTAGCTTACCAAAAACGAATTGGAGAAATTGTATATTTCACGAAGAAATTTCCTGAAAATCTTGTTTACGGTTTTTCTGTAAAAAAAACTTTTACATTTTTCTAAACACCAGATTTCTGAACAAGTAGTAATAAATCAGTTGATACATTAGGTGCGTTTTATTATCCACAAATCTATCTGGATCCGGATCTGGATCTTACCTTGAAAATAAAACGATACGGATCTTAGTGACAGCAGTGTTATAAGCCCGTCTCTTTTTATCCTTGGATTTGTAAATTTTAATATATTTCTTGTCTCTTTTCCTTACACTGTAGTTTACACTACCTTACCATAAAAAGCCATCTACTCGCCACTGTAATAACTAATTTTTGGATCTTTGAAATAGATCCCGATAGAAAACAGGATCCCAAATTGTTTTTGTAATACATGCTAAAACTTAATCCAGATCCGGATCCAGATAGATTTGTGGATAATAAAACGCACCTATTAATCAATTGATACAATACCTAATTATTAATTTAACATTTATTCAAAAGCAAGAAAATTCGGTTCCTTAGGCTAGGCGCGCACATTCAATTTTTAGTTGCGCAACTTCTTGGTTCGAGCAACTAAAAAGTTTGTGTTTCGACACAAACTAAACAATTGCCAAAAATAAGTTCGCTATTTTGTGTAACATATAAATTTATGCACCTGCGCGGGCATTCAGCCAAATAGTTCATCTGTTTTCTATAAGGAACAAAACAGTTGTGCAACTAAAAACTGAATGTGCGCGTTGACGTATCTATTCTTATTTAGTTTCATTCAGAATCAAATGCAATTTCATTAAAATGTTTTTAATTTTCACACAAAAAGTTTACAAACCTTGATGTCGGTTTCGTTTTAAAAACCAATTAATTTCTATAACTCTATTCTCTATTTATATTTTGCTAGAACTATTTAATTTCAATTTTCTTTGAATTAACATAATCAACTATTTTTTGGTTGGTACTCTCGCTGCCTATAATATATCAAAGTGCAACGCCAACCTTAAAACATCAACCACTTTTATCTCACATGAAAGATAAAATATATCACTAGGGAAAAACTACATTGCCTGCTTTCCCCATCCTCTCTGCTATATTTATTTTAAATTAAACACTCGTTTTCAGCTGTTATACAAACATCTTTCTTTGAGTCGAACGGCAACTGGCTGAAACTCATACTATTTTTCTCCAAACATTTTTAGCCTACCTCTCACTCTAACTTATACGTGTCACTCAAAATGCAACCATAAAAGATGAAGCAACACTATATACACAAAGCCGCCATCTTGTTCGAGTATCGGAATTTTCTATAACTCAGCTCAGAGACTCGGAGATCGTTTGAGTAAAAGTGGCTGCCACAATTGAATTACTCCTCTCTCAATGGTAAAGTGGTTTGAGACGCGAAAATAAACGCATGCGCTGCCCAACTGCGCGGATGATTTTTTGTTGATTTTCTGTTTTGTGTTTAATGAGAATTTTTTGAGTGTGTAATTGTTTATAATTTAATAAACAAAAACAACAGTTCATCAGCGGTACACTAACAATAAGGGTGCGTGCGATTCGAAATTTAAAGAAAATGTGAATGGTTGGTTCTACAATATCCTTCCAAAAAAATTTTTGCTACAAGAAAAAAAAAACCCAAATTGGAATACAAATTTGAATGCTGTTAATTCACAGTGACAAAACAAAAACAGGATATTGTGCTTATTCAGTGTTCGTTCGTGGAGAAAAGGAAAAAAATAACGATCTCTTCGGAGAAAAAAATTAATAAAATCGGGATTTTGAATGTCGACCGTGTGTTGGATTCGTTAAATCGTTGGATTAAATCAAGTTACTTCAAATGAGTTGGATTGTGGTTAATTTATATGTTTGCGTGCTTAAATGTGAATGTTTTACAAAAAGAAAATAAAACTGAAGAAGCCCGAGTTAAAGAAAACTCAGCGCGCGGAAGTGGCCCCATCGAACGACGACAAATTCAACGTAAAAACTCTGGATTTGGATTACAATGTGGTTACTGGCCGGGAATACAGCAAAATCGGATAAATTTTGGATTAAAATTATTTTACTCACATTCTTCTTTATTGGGATTATTTGTAGGGTTGAAGGTAAGTTGACAAAAAAAATACTAAAAACATAAAATATGTATCCATGTAGAAAATAGAAAAATAAAAGGAACAATAAATTCATGTACAATTCCTGACAATTTCACCATTTTGAATTTTTATACTCGCTCGATCTCGGCTTAGCCCGATTGTTTTGTATGTTCGATCTCTGTCTAGCGTATCTCATACCAAAGGTCCTAAACCAGTTTCCTTTGCAGTTGTAAGAAAGAGACGGATACAAATAGGCAAAAATGTTTTACTGCTCGTCAGCAAAAATGTGTTTGAAAAAATGTCGATCGAATGAAGAAAAAAAAAGGAATTTGGTTTGATTTTTAAACAAATATCATAATTAATAAGGATATATTATTATTTCGTGCTAAAAAGTGTATTGCTAAACGCCGCTGTAGTGGATATAAATGCAAACCCATTATGGCTGAGCGAGCAGTTACAACTTTCCGATTAGGGACAGGTGTTCATTTTCATTCTCTGCCTCTGCTTTACTTCACACATACACGCACACCACCGCAACTTCTGTAGGAGTTTTTAACGTTTTTTCCTTCTTTATTTTATCCGGCGGCGGGGAAAAAATGATGCAGGGTTTATTTTTTTTTTTTTTTTATTAAAGTTGAATAATATTAAATTTCATATTTTACTTTGAGAATCAGGATTAAGGAACCAAGGCGTTTATGTGCGACAAGTGCTATTTGATTATAGAATTGGAACGACATTCAGAAGAATTCCCGTACTTACAATCAGGGTTATCGAGACGAATCGTACTTTTTTGGTTAAATTGTTATTACATACCTACTTGGTTTCCTGCTTTATTTGTTATTATTTTAATTCAAATTTCACAAAGGGTTTGCGCTTAGATCCTATTTTTTAATCTATAAGAAAAAACTTGGTAACCATTTCAAGATACCAAACATACCTACATACTGTTACCATGTATGTTACCTCCGGGTCTGCGAAGAAAAAAAAATGAAAACTTATAAATTAGGAAAACATTTGTACAAAAGTATCCTCCTAAGAAATAAACAATTAGATACCCATGTTCTTCAGTATATCATTTTATTTGTAACTGTTTAAATGAATTGGTTAAGCAATTTGAAGTTGAAAGAAAATAGATAAAAACGAAGTTGGATAGAATAAGAAGATTCCTTTTTTTCAAGTGAAAAGCGATTAAATATCGATACCTATTCGAATTGAAAGTTACGTTGAGTTCACATGAAATTTCAATTGAATTCAAATACATAATAGGATACCTATAAGTTTGTCCAATGTCATCTCGGATATACAGTGGACCCTCGTTAACTTGAACACGGACGAAACCAAGAGTGTTCAAGCTATAGGATTGTGCAAGTTACTGGATCAAGTTAAAAAATTGTTGTTTTTATGTAATAATGATTCATTTTAATGATTTTAAAACATAAATAATAAAATATAAAATAAGTAAATATTAATAAATAATTTTAATTGAAACGTTTTCCGATTCCTTAATACGCACGTGTTCAAATGAAATTCAGAAATTCAAAGATATATGAAGAATAAAACCTTATACGGAAATAGGTACTAAAGAAATTTCCTGGGATTCCCCTTTACAAAAACCGTTTGCATTCTGTACCAACATCCCAGGTACCTTGAATAAATTCAAAAATTTAAGAAATTCAATATTAAACTTTGTTCAAGTTACAGAGTTCGCATTAATTTTATTTGTTCAACTTATAGAGTACTTAGGAGAAAAATTCAAGGTATTGAGTCTTAAAAATAGTCCGTTCAAGGTATTGAATACGTACGTAAAGGGAAAAAATATTTGTTCAAGTTATTGGTATGTTCAAGCTAACGAGAGTCTACTGTACTAATATTGGTGGTAAATTTTAAAATCAATCCACAGTTTTTATCAATTCTTGTATTACCCACCTAACGGAAAATTATAGTAAGTTTAAAACGAAAACAGATTATAAACTTCTAATGTTAAACTGGGAATGAGAAGGCAAACTTGAAATATTTTAAGACAAGCCCTTTGAATGATGTACTATACATACATTTTCCAAAGCATAGGGAAGAAATAACTGCCAGAGGATGCATATCCTTTATTTTATATTAAGACAAGCTCTTTGAATGTACTACATACGTTTTCCATAGCATGGGGAAGAAATAACTGCCAAAGGACGCATATCCTTCTAAAAAAATTAGAGCAGATGAGCCAAGAACGAATACCTAGTTGGTTTGCAAAAATGATAATACAATAAGAAAAATTTCAGCTGTTCAAAAACTTGTATAATTTTACACACAATAACAAGGACGTTATTAATTTGAAAACTAAGATGTTACAGACGAGATTCATAGTAAGAAGAAAAAATTAATAAATGAGCCCATAAGCTCAATTGTACATGGTGACAATATTTTAAGCTTGTTACGTGTTTTTGGTCTCTCACATTACCCACAAAAATTACCACTGACAACCGGGAATGAACACCCCGAGGACAATACAGTCAACCGACCTTTTAAATTTATTTTTTTTCGTCATGTAAATTTTATATAAAAATAATTAAACTTAAGTCACTGTATATAGTAAGGCCCCCTATGAGCCCACAAATGTAAATTTTCATACATTATGTAGTATATTATTATGTAGTTGTAATAGGGCCCATACACTACGCAAACACGTTTGTTCAAACGTGTGTTTGAGCAAACATACACCCCTATTATAATTGTCAACTATCAATTTGATAGTTGATAAATTTTTAATTCAATGTTTAAAAACCCAACTGATTAAAGTTTTGATCATTGAGAATGATTCAGACCATTGCGAAACACAAGCAAATTGAAAAATTTAAAAGAAAAATTGATTAGTTTTTTTAATAAATTGAGTTTTGTAACCCAATTTTCAAGGTTTATCAACTATCAATTTGATAATTGACAATCGTAATAGGGGTGATAGTTTCGCCACACACTACACAAACATGTTTGAGAGACATTAGTTGCCTGACGTTTTTCATCTCAATCAGACCCAGACCTACGGAGCAATGAGCGATTCAGCAATCAGCATGTGCAGCTTTAATTATTGCCTTGGCTATTAAAAAAAAAAAAGTTTGGTCCAAAAAAATCGTTCGTCTTGTTTATTCTTCTTTACTTCATGATAATTGGCATCTGTTTGAGCAAAATTCAACACACACCACTCAAACATGTTTGTGCAGGCACGGAAAATTCAAATTGTTTTGAATTTCTTCAAACCGTTTGCGCAAACACTCAACATCGCTACACACTACTCAAACAGTTTGCACAAACATTTTTACAACAACAAAAGGATTTTGTTTGCTCAAACGGTTTTGTCCCCTATTACACGATGTCTCGGGAGACGAGGCTCACGTAAGTGCGAAAAAGAAAGCAGATATGAGGAAATGAGATGCACAAAAATATTCCCGGTGAGTACCGGGCTGATTTTTAGTAGTCTCATTTTGACGTTTCTTTTTCTCATATTCGTTTTATGTTGTGTTGTGCATTAAAAAATACGAACAACTGGCAAATTTGAGACATGAGTCTCATGAGACATGAGTCAACGTGTAATAGCTTTTGCCTCACGGGATACAAATTTAAAAGGAGAGTCAAAAATGAGACATGTCTCATGAGGCAACGTGTAATAGGGGACTTTGCGTAGTGTATGGGCCCTATAAGCCAAATTGTAAATAGTATGTTCAATAAAACAAAATTGAATTGAAATTGTTGGTCTCACACATTTTTAATAATGTTCAACATAATTTAGCTTAAAAAATACATTTAAATTTTGGTCATAATTATGTTCAGCCAAATATCGCAAATTTCAAGCCGTCAAAAAGTGAGCAAGCTACTCATCTATGCTCTGATATTTCATTTTTCTGTACTGGCTTCAATAATTTTGACCTGTTTATACGTCAGATATTGCACATTAATTCATAAGGACTAAAGGCTCGGGAAGGATGTATAATCGGTCGCGCCATTCTCTTATTTCAAACTGAACTCGGCCTTTTGGTTTTTTAAATAATTTTATCGTGACCAGAAACACGGGCCTATTATTACGGTATTAGTTTGATACTTCTTAACAAAAATTACTTGACTTTAAAGTAGTTTACTAACTCATTCTTAATTTATCTATTTTCTAACTAGAATCGTACTAAGGCAATTTTCTCAATAAATTGCTTCTGAACACACCTAACACAATGACAGTTCGTGCAAAAAAACTAAGTAAACACACCTTTTGTGGCGTTTGTAAATAGCACGATAAAATAGGTACCTACTTAGGTATTTGATGATTTTAACTTTATTAAAAGGGTAGAGAAAGTATGATACTATATTCGATTAAAATTTGCCAAATCATTGTCCAAATCGTTGTTTTAACCTAGTTTTATACTAAAACAGCTTTAACATCGTACTAATTCAACTACTCCGGTTTCTGTAAAGTAAAAATCTACAACCCGATTTGGCAAGTCTCGTTTTTTCCTTTGTCGAAGCCAGTTTGAACTAGTCTTACTGCGTACCCTTCTCTATTTAAAACTGGAAGGTGTTGAAAATATGTAGCCCGATAGATTTCATGTTCAAGTTTTAATAGGTATAGGTATAGATCTCTCAAATACTTTTGCTGTTCTTTAAGATTAAAATTTAAAAAGGAAGTTATGTAATTATAGGTTTATGTAACTCGAAAGATTCGGAACTACATATCATGCTTATTTGACGCATTACACACTGTCTTTGTTTTTTGTTTGTGCGCTTGAAAAAATATATCAATCACATTTCAGTTGTCATTCGTGTTGTGAAAGTAACAAATTCAATAAATTCTTATTTTTATATTCCCGTAAGTCATAAACAGGGATGTTTTTGAACTACTGATATATTTTCTGCAATACATAAAACACTAAGAGCTAGAATCTAGCTAAAATAATGGCATTCGTGTACATGCATCATAACAGATATTCGATATCGATATTTACGAGCAATTATATACATGCTTATGTACATGTCCATGTAAACGTGCTTAAGAACATGGATATGCGATTCTGAGATACATCCATACCTATGTATGTATGTATATGGATCAATTTTTATTTATTAGCGGATTTGCTGCTTGTAGTACCCCTTGGCTTGATGGTAAGTGCATTGGTCTGTCATGCCGGAGGTCTGTTGTTTTTATTTTTTGTTAAAGGCTTTGACTAAGATGAATGGATTTCGGTGTTTAATTGGACACATCCATGTTACTTTATCCAAAATATCTATAAAAAAAACTATGGTTTTTATGGTATTTAATAATTCTATTCGTATAAAATTTCATAATGCATATGTAGGTATATGTATCACAGTTAAAATTTAAGAAAAATCAATCCATTGGTTCCTACAACTCACATTTTCTGGAAAGCTATAACGTCAAATAATTACACTGAGCAATCAAAAATTTGTCATATAGAAATATGTGTATACCTAGATATACCAGTACTTTTGGTAAATTTTACAGTGTTACCTAATTTCAAAAATTTTGGATATACTTTTTCATAAATGGCATTTGGCAGCTTTTGCTACTAACAGATTTACATTTAAGTACCTACCTAGTTGTATTTCGCCAAGTGTCTATCTAGCCATTCTTATCAAAATCTATTTTATAACAGTGTGATACTTTGACGAACAAATGTGTGTTTTTAACACACACAAGTTTAAGAACAAGTGAACTCGTTAGATAGTTTCATTTGTACTAGATACTATCGACATTAACGTTCATATGGGTTTTTCCAGCAATGGTCATAATTAACATTCAAGACCACATGTATACATGGGGAAACGTTCCTTATTTAAAAGTACTAAAATAATTTATGCTTAATGTTGGTGTTTTGACAGGTTCTTCAGTTGGATTAAGGTATTCTTTGTTGCGACTCACATTTAAGATACATTTATATTAACAAATTTTAATAAAACCTCAGGAAGAAGACGCGAGGTATATTATGTTTAGCTTAACCAAATGCTCTATGTCGAACTATATTTACATAAGAAAGAAAATATTGGTTTTCCCAATATACGACTTCAGTAAAGCTTACTTACCTACATCCAACAAAAAAAAAACAAATCGTGAATCACAAATTTACATTCGAGGGAAAAGTCTCGGTCTGCATATCGACATCGACCCTCTTATCGTCTCAGTACCTACCTACTAACAATTACTCGCTCACATTCAACGGTCATGTCATGGTTTAGTAAACAAATTTGGAAGATGATACTGAGCAAACACATGTTATTGAAGGAATTCCTTATCATTGTCCAAGCAACCGAACCCAAAATATTTCTTATCACATAATTTTTTTCCACGGAAAACCTTTGAATATTTATTAAGGCAACAATAAAGCGTACGTGTGCCAAAGCAACAATGAATCTTATTGAATAGGCACCCGCAGCAAACTATTAGATATTTGCATTTGTTTTTTAGATAAAACAACAAAATGTTAAGGTCAGATGTTGCTTCGAACATTAGAGTTAAACCAATTAAAATTATTCTTTAAGATTTCAGCTGAGAAAGGTATTTCGCCTTAAAGACTTAAGAGTCCATTCAGCTCTCAACCAGACGACGACGACGAGGTTTTCAGTGGTTATTAGGTCGAGATTAAGGTGGATTACTGCGCTTCCCACAATTATTCGTGTGCGCAGCTTCTAACTATCTTTTATTCGGGATCTTTTGTGTCGTCTCCTGGGTTTTTTGTGGAGTGCCCCTTCATTAGCGAATAGATATGTATGTAGGTATACTCGTATCTTCTATGCAATAGAGCAACCAAAGGCTTTAAACCTATTTGCCTGCTATCGTCCATGGTCGTACAACACCCAACTCGTGCAACGACTCATTAAACTTAAGTCATAATTGGTAGATTGTGGATAGGTGGAATGGAACCAACGAACGGTAGCAAAATGTCGTCCTATTAAATTTCATGTTGTTAACGATTACTAAACGGATTTCGTACAAGATGATTTGGAAGATATCTATACCTTGAAGTTCTGTAGTGAAGTCAAGTGTGCGCGCAGACGCAGACTATAGAGAGGGTACATTTACTGCATCCAGAAAAATTTGTTTATTGTGCCAAAATCATTTAAACAAAGGGGCGAAGGGATCGAAACGTGAATATTAGAAACAACAGGTCATCAGAACATATTTTTGCTTTCCGTTCTTGTTCTCCCTTGCTTTGTATTTTTTTTGTGTGTTCCTTGCCTTTATACGACAACGTTTCGAGTTCTTGTATCGGTTTTTGGGCGAAAAATGACAGCTGCTAGAAAGTGTATACAGTGTACACCCGAAAACGGAATCCATATTGTCCCTCAATGCACACATGAGATCGAATTACGAGGATAACCTTTCACATCCATATAATGTATAACCCATCTCCCTTTCTCTCTCTCTTTTCTTCATTTGTTGTCCTTCTGGTCCTCCCTCCTTTTATCGTAAAAATAGCACTTATAAAATAAACCCTGGATAGTTTGCTTTTTGTTTGTGTAGGTATTTTGGTTGGTTTTTTTTTTCTTGTTTTTTTCTGAGCATTCAAACAAGGACACGAAAACGCATTTTGTCTCCATGCATACGTTTTTTACATTCAGAGTCTTTCTTTATTTAAGATTTTGTATGTTCCTTGAGGTGAGGAAGGAATTAAATCTTAATTTGATGTTTTTCCTGGCACCTATGTAGGTATGTTTCGTTTTCTTTTATTATGTTAAAACTTTGCTGTTACAAAACAAATGAACAGGAACAGGAATAAATTGAAAATTTAATCACAGCATAACAATAAAGAGTAATGAAAAGAAATTTCTTGCAAATACTATTTGTAAGAGTTTAAGAAGAAAGGAATAACTAAAACAGGAATAAAAACAAATGAAAAACGCACGTTCTTGACAAGATTTCAGATACATACCTACGTATTGTCTAGTGGAAATTAATCTCAACAAATTATGTTTTGGAATGAAAGGGGGTGACGGGTATTGGCATACATATCGATATGTGTGTAGGTACATACAATAGGTACCGAATCGATAATAGCGTTTATCGTTTTTTTTTGTAAGATTATCAATGAATATTGTGAAACACAATTTTTGAATAACTTTAGTCCATTTATGGGACACTTTGCCACAAGTATTGAAATTCTTTTCCAATTTTTATTTTGTGTCAGAGTTACAATAGTAGGTAGGTATATTTTGAAACAAAAAACTTCCAAGATTGTCAACTATTCAAAATATTTATTGTATTTTGCGTTTTCTTTACTTAAATTCAAAGAGAAAATAAGGCTAACCCCCAGTTTCACAGTGGAAGTTTAAACCCCATTTTTGGTTTAAACTTCAGTTCAACAATAAATTTGGTTTCACAGTCTTTGAACAGAGTTCATTCTGTAGTTTAAGTTAAACGACACTATTCTGCCGTTTAAATCTCAATTCGACAACCCCTTCAAACATTTGAAAATATACATAGGTAATTTATTTTCATTTTTAATTTTTGTTTCCTGTCACAGGTCACAACTGAAACATAACAAACTTTCCTTGATTGTTTTTTCTTTGATTCAGATAGAAAGAGAAAACAATTTACTTAAACTACGTTTAATGAACTGAAGTTCAGATAAGACTGTGAAACCGGACGAGTTGAACTTCAAATTTAAACTCCAGTTCAGGTTCAGCAGAACTTACGTTTAAACTCTCACTGTGAAACTGGGGGTAAGAATTTTTTTTGGAAAAGAGTAAATGATTTTTACATTGGCGTATAATTTAGCAACACGTTAAATGCTGTGGACTTTTAATCATACAATTTAGTTAAACTACCTATGTACATTGAATTGAAGTTGAGTTTTGTTAGACCGAAAGAGTTGAACTTGAAATTTAAACCCAAGTTCAGGTTCAGCTGAACTTAAAATTGAACTTCCATTGTCAAATTAGGTGTTTAACCTAGATTAGGTATCATTTTTTTTTTAGATAAAATAACCGTGTTTGATTTTAAAGCTATTCATATTTGGTAGTACCTTTAGATTTGATTTTTGCCAATAGGATCTTAGATTTTACTTCAATCTGAAAGCGATTCAGATTTAATATTTCGGTCAACGATTTTAATAATACTTCTATTAAGAATTAGATGATTTAATCAATCGCACCGAGTCGATTGCGGTTTAATGTCAATAATAGCTCAGTTCACATTCAATAACAATATTATGGACTAGGTCGAACTTTTAGCGTTCACATACAACGACATATGGGAAGTCATTTTACCCAATAATTGTTTGGTTCATCGCAAAAACTTGATGAAACGACGCACATTTGTTAATATGTTCTTGAATGTTCACCCTGTTAAAGGACTTATACGTATTAACTTTGAGTCCTTGCCTCGTTGTTGGAACATTACCGCAAAATGTATCTCTAACGCTGCTCTAAATCAAAAAGAGTAATAGAGGTAGAGGTAAATCACGCTGGCAATTGATGTCGCCATTTGGATAGATCGCTAATTCAGCATATTTGAATTGTTTGCATATAGCGCCTTCCTATTGAAAATAAGGAATGTCTTCTTCATACTATAATACAAATCTTGTCAATAAAAGGTGGTTCACTTTTTGCGACATGTTATTTTGTACTTGTTAAATAAAAAAGAGTTACAGTTTCGACATAAGACATATAGAATTCAACTTAAAATAAAAAGCCTTGTTGGAACGGCTATTTAATTAGAAATAAATAGAAAACAAAGCAAATGTAAATGACCCACAACATATCAAAAATACAAGAAACTTTAGACAAAGAATTTGTACATACCTACACCTGCGGTCTAAGTAATAGTTGTGAAACAACAAAACTAAAATAAATTAATATACTAATTTTAAAGGAATAAATAGTCATCTGATTTTCAAATTAATGTTTTTTAGGCTTGTAATCTGGGAAATAATCATTTTCAAATTCAATAAATTAGTTGGTAATTTCAAATCTATCCAAATTATAGGTATAGAAAAACAACGGTAAAAAAAATAGTAGCGCATTCAAAATCCACCTTTAAGTATTACAAAAGGGAAAGTTAATAGACAATTTCTACCATTAGTGATAGTCGAGTGTTTGAGCCTTAAATTAATATTTAGTTACATGTCCCTGGTTAGAAATAACAGCAGCCCAACGACCTTGCATCGAATTCATAAGATTTTCACATCTTTCTACAGGTATGGACCTCAAAGGCTGCTGTACAGTTTCCGAAAGTGCTGTGTTAGTAGTTGGCTTACAACTAGCAACATACTTCTTGACATTGCACCAAAGATTTTGCATGGGGTTGAGGTCTGGCAGTGCGCAGGCCACTCCATGACATTAAACCTTTTTTCTTGGAACCACTGCTGATCCATAATGCCTTCAATCCGGTATATGGGACCAACACCATAGAAGAAAAAACATGCCCAAACCATTATGCTGGATCCTCCATGTTTTATTGTCTTAGCTGTGAAGCTTGGATTATATTCTGTGTTTGGAGGCTTTCTTACATATTGACGAGATCCCTTTCCACCATATAACACAATCTGGGGCTCGTCTGACCACAGACGAAACATGAAAATTCAGGGACTTAGCAATGATTTTATTTACACTACTACTATTTTGATCGCATTTGTACGTAGATTCCATCACAAATCATTTTTCAAAGACATTGCTCAGCTCCTATTTCAAATAATTATTTGTTTAAACATCTTATTTTTACAAATTTAAAGGCTGTTTTTACAATTTTTTTAGTCGAACTAGCTCGTTATTTAAAATATTTTGTGTGATTTGTACTATGTTAAAAAACGAAATTAAAATTTGCTACAGTGAAACCAACTAACACTGCTCGTTTATGCATATGTACATATATGTATATTAATCTTGATATTAAACTGATAGACCTGACAAAAGCTGAACCGGATACATCGAAATAATGCGACTTAATGAACCATAAATCTCCACGACCTCCTGTATAAAAACACTAAACTTGATCTCACTGACTGTTTCAGAATGATTAAAAATAATCCACCATCAATTATCAAGTACGGATAAGCTATTTGCAAATAAAAACACCGGCAACATACCTAGGTATTCGGAATAAGTTGCTCCAAATATGTATCTTTGGATTTATTGACATTCCAATCCAGAATGTTGAAAATTTCATTAAAAAAATTTTGTTAAAAAATCTTCAAAAATTCAAAAGAACATATTAATAGAACTACTTTTCCTACTAGCTACTTGCATTGTACATATACGTTGGATTAAACTTTTTAATAGGTAGAATTCTATGTAAGTATACCTGCCGTTCTTCCTTGATCCCTGTCAAAGCATAGAAAAAGATACAAATTGTTTCAATATTTAACTGCTCAATCTAATGATTCTCTTCCTCTTCTTCGAAACTGGATTAAGGCCTATTTTAATAGATCCTCACAGCTATTATGACTTATAATTACGCTGACCATCCGTCCCGTATTTCCCGGGACAGTCCCGTATTTTACTCGTTTGTCCTGGCTAAATTTTAAGGAAATCCGGGCCGTACAACTGTCCCGTATTTTTTATTAGTTAAGTAGGCTTTTTTGGTCTGTTTGTAATTTAATGCAAATAAAACAAGTTTATTCCATCTTTTCCCAACGTTTCGTCGCTATCCACGACTTCTTCAGGGGTGTTATCTAGATTTTTATTGAAGTTGTCCCTTATTTGATTTTTTGTCACGGGTTTGTCCCGTATTTTCATATATTTTTATTATTCGAATAACGTTAAAAATTTTAAATTTTATTTTGGCTGAGCTATTAGATGCTTTTCAAAATCTGTATTCACAAAAAGGAAACAATGCACAAATTTGAAATATATAAATCATCATTTTTTAAAATATAAGCTTATGTACTTCTACCGAATTAAAGAAAAAATTTGAGCATAAACTGGTTCAAAAAATGGAATTTGAAAAACAAAAAAACACAAAGAATCCGACATTGCTGCCGCTTCAAGCGAAAGTTTACAATGATTTTTTGGTTCATCAAATTTTCAAGGACCTGGAAAGAAGAACGCATTTAATGAAAGCACCTGAGCTTACCACACAATATAACATACCCACTCATTCAGGTTTAATTATTGCGCATCGAAACTTATAAAAAGTTGTTTTGATCAAATGTATTTCCTTACACTCACAAAATTTGATCTTTTGTGCAATGTTGTTGCACCTAATTCCATCGAAGAAATTAAAACTTCTCTATGCAAAGTAAGTTTTGTAACCGTTTTTTTTTTTCTGATTGTTCCAATCATAGCTGTACAAAACTGTGTCCGCTCTTAATTCGTTATTTTACACCACAACAAGGTATCGTTGTAAAGATTTTAGATTTTGAAAATCTTCCAGGGGAACCATCTGGCATCATTTTAAAAAATATGGCAACGTAAACTGTAGTTTTGGCGGGCCAGCAAGAAAAAACTTCAAGCCGTAACCGGTATCGATCTCATTTTAGTTAATTGTTCTGCTCACGTTTTAAATAACTGTAAGCAAACTGGAGTTGAATGTTCTCCAATAGATATAAAAGTTGTCATCATCAAAATCCACACTGTTCGCGTAGAAAAATTGAAAAAAAGACTGAATACCTTACTCTCAATAGCTAAGCTAGTAAAATAATAATAAAACAAATTAATCCCTTAAAAGAATTTGCATTTTACAATTTGCAAGAAATTTGCATTTCTAAAGTTGAAGAAGAAAAATATTAAATTGATATGAAAAAGTCGAACAAAAATTAATTACTCAAAACGAATGGAAAGCAAATATTCAACAATTTTACATAACGTGTTAAGAATACTTAAACCAGTGGGATGTATCTTTCAAAGAACTTGAAGTTTTTAGTTGGGTATATTTTCAAAAATTACTAACTGGCCAGAAATAGAATCTTGGTTATCTTTTGTCAACCAAAAGCTGATAGAAATGAATAAAACTTGTTTGACGAATTTGTTTGTCTAAAATCATTCTTAACCTAATAAATTATAACAAAATGGACAGAAAACAAAACTACTGTTGCCCCAAAAATGGAGAGAAATTTTAGAGCAATTTCGTAAACAAAATATATAAACTTCAAAAATCTTTTATTTATTGAAGAGTTCGACTTGTGTCTTCCAGGTTCAAATGGTCCAACCGAAAGAGTCTTTTCCATAATGAACAATATTTGAACAAATGAAAAAACGCTACTGAGTGTTGGAACTTGGAAATTCCATAGCCATGTTAATGGTAAAATTAAATTATAATTTAATCTACCAGGAATTTAAAAAAATATTTTAAAGAAAATGGTAATATCATCTAAAAAATTTGTTAGGAAAAAAAACAAACAATAATCTCTTGGACAATGTGTGATTAATGTTTATTTTTCAAAGTCTTGATAAAGAAAGACTGAATATTTAAAAAAAATGAAGGTTTTGTTTAGTTTTAAGCATTTTTTGCTGGGATTTAGTATTCTTTTGTTTTTGAGATTTTTGTTGATTTCTTACAAAATAAAAGTAAAAAAAAGTATGTCCCGGGTTTTGCTTTGAGAAATATGGTCACCGTACTTATAATTGCCTCCTCATCATGTCCATTTTTTATTTTTTTTTTCAAAACTAGTTCTCGAATGCAAGTTTGTATAATATTGACTGCAACCTTGCAAACCAAATAGTGAGCAGTAAAATAAAAAATGCATACATTTGATTGCGTAGTAAAATACCCACATGAAAACAACATACAATAAAAAAAATCTGTTAAATATGTTTTGTCACACAATGCATATGACACCACACCTTTTTCTTCGTCGAATGGGCCGGGGTTTGTGCCTGTGGCTGTGGCTATGGCTGAGCCCGAGCCCGAACCTGGGCCATGTCATTCGATTCCGATTGAATTTTCCTTATTCCATTGCCTTCTCATTCTCAATTGATGAACGTGATTCAGGTAAATCAGGTTTTGGTGCAGGTTCACGTCTCACGTGTCTGTCCACCCAACTTGAGCCTCAGTCCGAGCCGGAGCTCGAGTATAACTTCTTTATGATTTAATTTCCAAAGAAACTCCAAGAAAGCAAATAATCGCTTAACACACTCATAACATAGCGGCGAAGTAAAAATCTTGGTCCGCCGCTGCTATTGCCACCGCCACCTCGCGCCCGACGAACTCTTGGGCTGCTATAATAATACTTAGTCATCATCGTGATAAAAATTCCTAACAACATTTTCTACCTGAATTCAATGTTGTGGTGCTGCTGATGGAGATGGTGGTGCTTCGTCTCATAGTCGTTGTCTTCTTGGTCCTCCATCGAGTTATTATTACGCTAATCAAGCATCTGTTATGTTCTTCAGTAGGGTTCAGTTCAGCAGAAGGCTTATGATAACCTTCTCTCCATTCTCTTCCGTAGGGTATGGCTATGCGTTCGTTCTAACTTGGTGGTACGTTTTCTACATTTCTCTTCCTTCTTCTTCTTATATTTTTTTTGTTCGTTCTGTTTGTTTTTCGTTTTTTATGATCGGTCTCAAGTTCTTGGTTCTTGATTTCGATCGTCTTTCGTGAAGTTCTTTTTCAACATGGACTTAACGACGATGACGACCACTGAGCACTGACGAAGAGAGAAATATACAAAACAAAAAAAATCTTCAAAGGGAAGCGCTTCGCCTTCGACAAAGAAATCAGAACTGTCCGTGTCCGTTGCAAATGAAAAAGAAGGAGAAGAAAGCACTTGCGAAACTTTAGAGCTCCGTCTGAGGTGGTGGTACAAAACCAGATTTTACCTTTTATGGGAGATGAAGCATACCAAAGGGGAGTAAGTGAAACAAGAATTGATGAAAATTCCATATGATGGATTCTACTCCAAATGTGTAAGGCATTTTTTTGTCTTGCTGCAGCTTCTGCTTTTATATCATTGCCATTTGCTATTATAATCCTCGAGGACTATGGAATGAAGTAGAGAATGTCTCTTTTTTTTTTTTCATTGTGACTATTTGTGGTGATGCGTCTCTGCGTCTAGCAATAACTTGTCATTAGGTGGTAGTTTGTCGATTATCTAGGTATCTTGGACATAAATGTTTTTAAATGTCCTCGTAGCAACTTGAAGAAATTGATTAAAAGTCTACTCTCGATGTTACGGTACGCAACTTAATATGGTTGAGAATTCTCTTTAGATTCTTCTTAGAAAAATTCTGCAAAAATATATTGTGGTGTACACCTAACTATTTAGTAACTTCGTACCTACTTTTTCCCAAATGTAAGGACAAATTGCACAAAATTGTACTTCCGGATTACGAAGTTCATACTCTATTTAGTTTATTCATAATCAAATGGGCTAATTATACCCATTTACTTTATAAGATATGTAGGTATCTCTTTGGACAGGTTTTTAAAAACCATTGCGACGAAGTGAGGTCGATTAGATTAGACTTGTATTATAACTCGTGTATTCATGCTGCAGCATTTTATTTATCATTTTATAGCTCAGCATTTTTATTATATGGATTTGAGCAGCTTGAATCATCACTACCTATTTGATGATATCCACTTCCGATCTAATTTTTGTAGTTAAATGAACTCATTCATAAAAATGGAATCCATCTACTGATAGTAAAATTGTGTATCCATAATTATTATTTCTTCTACAAGACTTTTAGTTAGGTTCTATGGCGACTAACTGTACATTGGTCTATCATACTTGTGTTGAATTTTATTTATTATTTACATATCCTATCGTTGGTAGCTTGTGTTCCAGTGTCATCATCAACTGATTTGCGATTGATTACAAACTAGTGCATAAAGTAGTTTCTTTCACTTCCGTTTTAATTTCTTTAACCGGTATTCTTTCAAAGTTGAACCGTTAACTGCATTTGTGTAAAGGAAGATAGCCTTAGAGGATTTGGAAGTTATTAGAATAATAATTATTTATTCAATTGATAGGTACCTACTTTAGAAAATTACAATTTAATCATTTAGCTATGTTGGTTGCCATTTTTGTGTGAAAGAAATTTGTCCGTTGGCATTTGACAGTCGTAGAGTGAGGTTGGTTAATATCAATTTTTACAGTTGCAGGAAAACGACCAATAACATCGACGAGATTGGAGTGCTCGAGTTTAACAGCTCGCTATAGCCGACCAACAATAAGAAACAATATGAGAAACGAAGCACATTTTGACTTGGCTGGTTTATTCGGGTCGTTTTAAAAAAATTACATTTTTAGCGTTATAGCTTCTATTTTTTTTGCAATTCAATTTAAAGACTTGAAATTTGGCATGGAACTGTGTTTATATGTCAGCATTATAAGAAAAAATTTGCAGATCGATTGATGGTAACGAATAGCCATGGTAATTAATAATGTGTAATCTCCGTGGCCTTTTTGGGATGTGATTTTCATGCTTAATCAGTTTTATTAATATTTTTAATGATGAAAATGATTTTTTTTTAAATTTTGGGCCTTGTCGTTTCAAAGGCCTTCTCTTAAGCTTCAATTTTATGAAAAAAATTTTTTTGTTGTCCCAATACTTAGTTGAATGAGTGTGACAAGATTTTGAAAAAAAAAACAATTGAACATTTTCGCTTTTTCACACAACTAAACAATTTTTAATAATTTTTTACGATGCATCATCTTTTAGTACATCAAAAAACCTTCAAGTTCATGTTTTATTATAATTTAATTATTGCAGTTAATTCCTTTAAAATTAACATACAAAATAATTTTTTCATCCGAGTAAAAATTCAGTGTAATCTCCGTGGCCATGTTATCTTTGTACCACAAAGTCGATGCTTAAGAACAACATTACAAACGACATTGTTGAAATTACACCGTAAAGTCTGGGAAATTGTTATGCAAAATGTGTTCAAAAAAGCTCGCCTTTGCGCCGCGGCCACAAGCGCCCACTTGACCGACATTATATCTTATACATACCTAATGTTAAAGACCATAATAATCAATCAATACAATATAAATTAAAAATTGTATTTCATTTAAAAGTTATTGACAAAAAACAACATCGACCAGGAACAATAAACGCACCATGTATGATGTTAAAAATCAAAATTTCTCTTCGGACTGTACATAACTTATCTGTTTAATTTGAAATGGAACAATATTTGGTGAGGGAAATCTTACAAGATTTTCCAAAGCAAAAAGCACTCATAATTCTCATTCATTCTCATTCATAATTCTTAAGAAAAATCATACGAGTACTTTAAAACAAATTCTTTTAAAATTTCATTTAGAAAACAGCTGCTTTCTGTGACATAGATATTCTCCACAAGGTTCTTATGTCAAAATTTAGCTTGGATTTTAACTGATGTTTGGAGAAAAATGTGGTAGATAAAATTTAGCGTGATCTGCAAAAAGCAAAAAATAAATTTGAGGTGCGACCGACTCTTAAAGAACCAGAATCTAATGACTTCCAACGTTTCTTGTTTGCGAGTTCTTATGACAAAATTTACAAATTTAAATTCAACAGTTTTTTGGATCAAATGTAATGCCCTCGCACTTTTGTTCCTTGAACTCGCTCTAAGGTGTTTTATGTGCCACTTTTGTTGGTCCGAGTTTATCTGCACTGTTCGATGTGTTTCCGCAAATAACACAAAGCGCTTGTATTTAACGAATTAACTTTTTGACCGCGAGACAAATATTTCGAAAATATTTTGTTTTATAACGGATATGACGAAAATTAAAAAAAAAATACAAAATGCATATTGGAGTTAAGGTCACTTGAACTTATTTTTTTTAATTTGCTTCGCTTTTTTTAGATAGAGTGACAGGTAACAAATCCACACATTTTGCTCCGCCAAGTAAGCAGGCGAATCTAAAATAGTTTTCCTCAATATTTTACAACAAACATAATTTTTATAAAGAAAAGGTCACGAAGAAAAGAAACATTTATAATTTGTAACCGTATGCCTTGCCAAAACATAAACATTTGTTCTTCCTATTAATGTGGTCTTAAATTTCGGTATCAAAATCTTCTATTTAAAATATTTGGCTCAAAAGAAACTAATTAAATAAATCAGAAACATGCATGTTTACAAAACATATTGCCCGTGGCCAAATAACTAATAGCGCTATTTTATTCGAAACGACACAAAACCCATAAACAAAGAAAGTGGTTTATTATTGTTATTGTAGTGCTAATGTACATCATATCAATGTTTATTTCACAACTTGAAAAGTGTGGGAACCGATTCATATAATATATTTTTGTTTTTCCACTGGCCTCTACAACTGTCTTGCTTCCATACAACTATCTCAAGAAACCACATTCCCTTCCTCTTTCATGTTTCTAATCTCTGGTCTAGGCTGATGTAAACTTTGGGAACTCTGTGGGTTGAACAAAAAAAGTTTCTCCTCGTGCATATAAATATAGACTGACTGCAAATCTATAATAATAGCTGATTAGAAAATAATCCCTGAATGAGAATGTTTAAAATAAAAAATAATGTTATGTGAACGAGCAGCAATTTACAAATTAATGCATGAGCTTGAGCGCTGCTTGATAAGAAATTCTTAAAGGTTTCTTTGTATCCCATGTCGATGCATGAATGACGATTGACGACCCGAGCGAACTCGATTTCGAAGTAAGAGACCACATTTCCACGGAATCTATCAATATCAATGACACTTAACAAATGAGCAGAGGGATCTGTGTTAGCTGACATCTATAAACTTTATAATGATATGCAGCTTGGTTGAAGTTGAAGTCTCAATGGATGCTGCCCAAACCCAGCGAAACAGAGAAGGAGAAATTTAGAGGTTGAGTGAGTGAGTGAAAACAAACCAACTGTCTGATTCAATGAATGCTGTTGCTGTTTGTGTAAACATAGTCGGGCCCTTCAAGCGCTAAATGAGTGAGGTCTCATTTTTGTAGTTGTTGTTATTGTTACTTTACCAAAGCCAGCCACAAGCCGTTGCCTCTTGAACACATGCACTGCACTCAACATCATCATTCGAAAGAAGGGTTCCAGTTTTATCCACAATTATTATATTGTCGATATCCTATTCTTTAAGTTCTTGCATTGCGGCTTAGTGCTTACATTTATAGCATTTGAAATGCTCGTGGGAACATTCACCCTCATTTTTTTGCGTTCATAACATGTCACACTGAAGTGAAGATACAATTCCAGAGTCCGTCTAAGTTGGGCAACCCTTAGTTAGTTGCCCATATCCTCGCAATTAGATTATTTCCGTTCATCCACCACCAAGCCAAGGAACATAAATTCTATTTAATGCACTTAAAATGTAAAAGCGAGCGAACGTAATCCAAAGCAAGTCAATAAACCGATGCATGGCTACAATCGGAACGTATGAAATTACATACCAGGCGCAGCTCGGGTTGCGTCCAACTTGGTTTTACCTTTTCCTTAATGGACTCGCAATTGCGTGTAATTGGACTAGTTTTGCATGGCACCGTAAGATTTTTATGTTTATTGGATGACTCTTGCTTGGATTGGATTGGCTTCGAAGTGCTCGTTGCAAGTTGCGCGCTTGCGCTCGTGGTTGTAATAACGCAAATGCTGGTTGTATGTGGCGCAATCTTGGGATGATCTTGCTTTATTCGTTGATTGCACAGAGATCTGTCGGTTATTAAAATCATCTAGTTTTTAGTTTTGCTATATTGAGTGAGTTGCCCGATGTTTGCTGGATGCTGTGCCTAACAGCATCCAAGTGGTTTTTAATTGCACTTCTTTTTTTTTTTTACAAAAATGTGTAAGTAGTATTTTTAGATATTTAATAGGTTTTAATTGCGTAATTAAAATATAGACGTATGAAGTTATTATAACGGAGATGGGATTGTTGTTAATGTTCACCGGAACTAAAACATAATGCAAAAGAAGACATAATTTAATTAAAATTAAACTTTTAATAAAATGTTTATTAATGTTGGAAAAGTGATGACCTCCAGTAATTTTGTTATTTTCCATAACTGAAGTGGAATTTAAAATGATTAAGTTCCACAGACTCTTGCACGCAGTATTTAAATTTGTTCTTAAACTTTAATACTCACCACTTTTGAAATGAAATAAATTTATTCGACATCTTTTTATTTTTTTATATTCATTATTTGGCAATGAATTAGAAATTTAGAATAAATTTCATGCTGACTACATATATGTTTTATGTCGATTTTATTTTGCCATTTTTGTGTGTATGAAATTTCAGTTGGCATTTGACAATCATAAAAGTTGGTCGATAATAATTTTGTATGTAGCATGCCATTTTTGGCAAACAATTATTATGAGTGAAAAATCACATTTCAAATTGGCTGATTTTGTTAGTAAAAAGAATACCCCTTTATTGGGCCACTAAAACCCTCGATTGATGCAACAACTTAGTAGTGACTATATGGTGCACTTTCGGACAGGCCCGGCCGCGTCATATGGC
This sequence comes from Philhelius festivus, assembly GCA_963931855.1. NCBI lineage: Eukaryota > Metazoa > Arthropoda > Insecta > Diptera > Syrphidae > Philhelius > Philhelius festivus. The sequence goes on along the minus strand of OZ007556.1, from coordinate 1,393,183 downwards.
CATATTTCATTGAGGATAAGCAAAGCTGTAACAGTTATAGGTGACCGCTTTAAATTGGAAAACTCGCAATAAGGCCTCAGAACATTAGGTTCCAACAAGATGTTGTCACAACACACACATCTCGTGGTACGATGTGAATTTTACGAGAAATTTTTCCCGGGTAAATAATGTTAAGTGCTGATATCGACTCAGCCGAACGATCCCCTCACTTGGTGCTCTTGATTTCTTCTTATGGGGTGCTGGAAGAAAAATATGTACATCAAACCCAGCGCAACCTCGATGTTTAAGGAGAATAAACGAAATTGCTCAAATGCGCTTAAAAGAGTTCGCCTTGGCGACGTCGCCGCCAGAGGCTGTTGTTAAAAGAAACATCGACCTGGAACCTAAAAAGCACCCTGTTTCTTCCATAGTTATAAACATGCCGGTGTAGGATTGCACAATACTTTTCATGAAATAGCTTCTTAATTTTTTTTTTTATGTTTTATAAATAAAAATAAATACAACCATATACTTATTTATTTTATTTTTTCAAAGTTACAATATTCATTTTAATTTATTTAAATAATTTTATTTCTTCCAAATTTCGGGGAAAATTAAAAATTTATTCCGAATCGTATACATTATATTTTATATACATATATATATATTTATATTTTCTTTCTTACATGAATTTTTTTTCTAATAGTTTTCCTTCAATTAAATTTAATTTTAATCCTTAAAGTCGCAAATTAATTCCCAATATTAGTTTCCAGTATAGTAAGATATAAATTATCATATCTCTGTACAAGCTGCGCTAAAAACACATGATGCAAACCAAAAATTTGTATTATCTATTAAATAAAATATCTATCTATCTGTACAACTTTATGTTTTTTGACCAAAAATATCTGGGATTCGAACCTAGGACTTTCCGCAATACGGAAGTGATTTATTAAAAATGTGAGCAACTTAAAAAGTGTGTTTGATTGATTAATTGTATACTGGTTGTTTGTGAACAACATGGACTTACTAGTAATGCCCTGACGAGTGTTTGACATGTTTTTCTTGTTTAAGTTTGCCCTACTGAAATTAAAAAAAAAATAATTTTTTTTTCAATAAAAGACCAAAAGAACAACCTTGCATGTAAAAAGCGTTAAACATACCTTTTTTTATTTTATAACTTAGAAAAGGGCTTAGAAGTTCTTAAAAAAAAGTCATGCAGCAAACATTTTATTAAGTCAGTAAGTTAGAAGTTACTGTTAGACGAACAATTTCGGATTTTGAATTGACTTCAAAATATTGTTTAAATATGAAGGTTTTAGATATAGATTTTCTTTTTTTTAACTTCTTTCTTAATGCAGTAGAATTCGGTTATAACGACCACTCACGGGAGACAAATTTTCCGTCGTTATAAGCGGATGTCGCTATATCCGAACAAAACATTTTTTTGTTTTAAAATCTGTTATATCGTTTTCTTACCTTACATCAACTAAGTAGTTCACAACGAAAAATAACACAATTGACTCAAATTTGTATTAAACAAAATAAACTATTGAAGCATTCAAATAAACCTAACTGTATCATGTCTAGACACGCAACACAGGAAAAAGGGATAATCTTGGAAAAATTCTCTTGTATTTTGTTTTCGTTCTCTATATCCGAAATTCATGACAAACAGCACCCGTAATAATAGTCGTTATAACCGAAAAGATTGTTATAGCCGAAGTCGTTAAAACCGGAAGATATTAGTAACAATTTAGTGCCAAACCAAACCTTAGGTTTAAGTTTCGTCGTTATAACCGAAGTCACTATATATGTGAATTTCACTGTATGTATAATTAAATGAACTTAGAATTTATCATATTGAAATTCGAAAATTAAAAATATGTAATTAACAAAATATTTTTTTTTACAAAAAGAAGACTATGCATTGTTGGAAGGTTTCAATATGTTGCAAAAATACTATTGTCAAATGACTGAATCTCTGATAAATACATTATTATTCAAATTGAATTCCCTTATTATACCTTTGTAACAATTTAAAAAAAAAATTATGTTTTTTTTTTTATAAAAAATGCCAAATGTTGAAGTCATTCTGTTTGTGACTTAAGTTGGATGGACGAGTCGCTCTCTCATTTTTTTTTTCTTCAAATCTAGTTAAAATAATGGCAATGACAAGTGACTGTCGATTTCCATCTTCCACCCGTGGTCTTCGGCATATCACCTAGAATTTTTTGTTTGATCAAAGAAACTTAACAACAATTTTGCAAACAAAGAGTGGAAAACGCATTTCTAATATGCTACAGAGACAATATAACCTCCCGAGCATGCCAAAACATAACTCCAGCGAAAGCAGCCATCTTAGTTTCGATTGCGTCCAATTATATTGGAAATCTGGCTAATATAACCATTTTTTCGAGTGGCGTTAAATATCCAGAGCAAGTGATTTCACTCATGCCTTGTCCTACAGCTACCTTTGGGTAGGGCTAAAAATAAAAAATGTATAAATGGATGAGTCCTAAAGAAGTGTTATTTGATTGGTTTTAATCCATCTATATTTCACATGTCCGAAAGCCAATAGCTCCAAATGTTACCATAGTTGGCAATTTTGACAGCTATTTCTCTGAAGATGTTATCGAAATAGCTGAGGAAAGTGATATTAAGTTTGGATTTTTCTTCCCACAAATTGCACTCATATATCATAGCCACAGGATTAAATCTTCTTTCGAACTTTAAAAATAGTATGGCGCAAGATCTTAACTGGGTAGTAGTCGAAAACCCGGATATAGAACAGTCCCACAAAAGAAGTGTTTCCGAGGCCTGTTAAAAAAGTCTGCATGAAAATTGAAAATCCGGCTTTGGGGAACTGGAGTCCATGCATGCGATGTTCACCAACTTTTCGAAAGAATTACAAAATATATTTAAGAACTTATGTTTGTTCTTAAGAACACTTGAAGATGATCTTTCTTCGATCAACTTGATAAACCTTATCGATTCGGTTTTAGACTACTCGTACATGAAGATTCCCTGAAACCTGATGTTTGGAGTAAAGAGTCGAAAAAAAAGCAGGTCAGCACTGAACCTTGAGCGAGAGTGGACGATTCAGACAGTTTGGATTTTATTTCTTGGCAATATCAACCAACAATTGATAAGTGATCGAATACTAAGATTGTAATTTTAAGGCAGATTACGATATGTTGGTCAAATTTCTATTTAAAAAAAAACACCCCAAATTACCTCGGATGCACTTTAAATAAATAGAACTTATTTTTGAGGAATCTGTTTACTTAGTTTTTTTTACGAACTGTCATTGCCTTAGGTGTATTCAGAAGCAATTTATTAAGAAAATTGCCTTAGTACGATACTAGTTAGAAACTTTAAAATTAAGAATGAGCAAGTAAACTTCTTTAAAGTTAGCAAATTGTTAAGCAGTATCATACTAATACCCTAATAATAGTCTGTTTAAAATTTTTCGCCAATGTTTTTAAAATACAACTGCTCAATTGTTTTGTTTAAAATTCATCACATTTATAGATAAGTATATTGCGAAAGTTGTAATTTTTTTTTAAATGAAAAACTGTCAAAGTCCCAAAGTGAACCAGGTTTCACGGTACTTATTTCAATTTTTATCGATAATGATAACAGCAAGACCGAAGACTTTGGTGAAGATTAAAATTGGGATTAACGATATCTGTGCAACTTTGTGGATGAATCAAAATTTTACGTACAGTAATTGAACATTGTTTGATTTTTAGATCTACTTTACAGGATGTCCCTTATATATTTCGAAACAGCAAACATTTTTAACATGTATCTCAACCAACTCAAATCTTAGACGTGTTAACATTTGCATAAATATTGTTTATTTAAAACTCAATGATGCAATCTCACATCATTGCCTATATAAATAACAATTATGTATAATCAAAAGTATTGAATTTCACACAAAATGTAGTTCTTTTCATCGAGCTGCAAATGATGCAAAAATCACGTTTCATAATTTTACTTCTTGATGCTCGATCTTGCGAAAGTCACATTTTTCACACCCCATCGCAGCCATAGCCTGACAGAAAATTGAAAAATGGAATAACTGTGCACACAGAAGTCGTGAATGAAATGTCTCAGTACCTATACAACTGCCAAATGAAATCAAAACAATAACGACACCCCAGACAACATATAATAAAAATAAAAGAAACAAATATAATCACTGCACGAAGGTGCACATCAGGCACACAGGTAAGCTTGGGGCTTTTTTCGTCATCTTTTCATTTCGGATGGATGAAATTAATCTTAATGAATGACTGGCGATGAAAAAATAAAAAAAAAATAAGTAAAAACCTACTTAACTCCCGTGTAAACCTACACAATGCAATCATCGCGTCTGTTTGTTGCATTGCAAGTTGCAAGCTTTTTGCAATATTATTTGTATACGAGTATTTTGGGTTCTTAAACCAATATCACAAAATATCAGGCCTAAGTATACCGCAACAAAGTGAGTGTAACGACTAACGGCCATCTTTTTAACGAGGGAAAGTTCAGTGCACTGCGTGCAAACGCATTAAGTGACCACCGCACCGCCACGTCGCCGTGTCGTCGTTGCTGTGGATCGCCTTGGTCGCATCATCATCATCATCATTGATGATGTTGTATGATGCAAGGAAGCAGATAGAATAGACACAGAAAGGCCCATGTACATTGTACACCACCCTTATAATGCCTGTTATTATGGCGTTATGTGCCTACATCATGCTAATGATGCTGCTGCTGTGCTGTGCTGATGCTGATGATGATGTTCATGTTGCCGTATACAGTATACCGGATGAGAGGAATTTATAAATTTCAAGATTGACAGCGGCCGCGCCGCATTCACATTGGCGGGATAGTTATTGATGTTTGCACGGAAGCGACTAAAGAGTTGGGACTATTGAATGCCGCTGCCGCTCGCCGCCACCACAATGCTTGCGCAAACCAGCTAAAGTAGTTCGTTTTTCTTTTTTTTGATTATTTGTTGTTGGGTGACGAGTACTTGGAGAGCAATCACACAGCACAATACATTTTAACTAGAAAATAATGAATAATGCAACCAATGGTAATTGACAAACGTAATTCGAATTTGCCGCTGCTCATGGTGCTCTGGTAAAATAATCACTCAAGTGATTAATTAATTGAGTGTTTACCTAGGTGTCTGTCCAATCGTTCATCAGTGTTAATTTCCTCAACTTAATAAGCCTAAAAACCATGAACGCAATAACATTCGAGTTGCTGCTAGAGGTGTTGTAAAAGTACTCGTGCTACTTAGTGTGGCTACTGGTGGATGATGGGGCGCATCGATGTAGGTGGCGGGGAGTGCGGCAGCAATTTTCATGCTCTACTAGTAGAGCTTACCGATTTTGAGTTGTTGGTTTGGTGCACACATTTTCTATACCCACAAGGGCGAAAAATAGTTTGATGTTTTTCTAAAAGCATCATTTTCCGCTTGCGATGATGATGATGATGGAGATGGTGATAGTGATATGCTCGATTTGTCACTTTCCACTTTTTGCTTGAGGCTAATAAAATGTCATTTATCCAATGTGACATCATATATCTCGCACTTATTAATTGATGTGTGCAAATCATGTGCTGTGGTGGTTCGGCATTGTTGTTTTTTGTTTTGCTCGTTGAAGTCAATCTAAGTTAAGATTTTAAGAAAAAGGAATTTTTCTTCTTTCTTCTTATTTTTTGCTGCTATCCCTGCACATTGTAAGACACTCGATGGAATCAGCGTAGAAACAGCACAACGCGCACAACATGTCTTCTAATTGGGGTCAATTAGCTTGGACCAAAAAAATACGATCTTTCTCCATCAAAAACACTCGGGCTCACCACTTTGGTTGTCGCTTAAATTGACATATCATAATAATTACGCATGCCACAAGTGATGCGTCATAAAAAAAAACAGATTCCAGACCAGAGTAATTCGACTTCCTCAGGTTTGCTTGTCTTGTTTTTCTTTCTGTAATCTTTCTCTGTCTCTCATTACATTGCCATTCATCGGTATTTGCATCTTTTTGAGTAACGGAGTTTGCAAATGTAGATACATACTCGTATGTATATTTTTTTCTGGACTCAGCCGTAAATTTCTGTTTAATCCGCGAACAGTTTCGTGTTGTAAATTTGCAAGTAGGGATTTAATGGGAGGTCATTTGAATGAAACAAAAATATACCTATTGCAAGGTTTTTATAGTTTTTTGAAAATCAAAAATTTAAGAAAAACTAAACGATTTTTAAGTAGTAGAAATGTATTTATCCTTCTTCTTGACCTTTATACAGGTTTCTAGGACCTATAACCCACTATTGGACGTTATATTTTTTAAGTTGAAAATTATCTTAGATCTGGTTATACTTTCTCCAAGTCGACAAAAAATTGATCATTTATTTCCGTGATAGAATAAAAAAGTCTTATGATAAGTAAGTGCCTTAAAAATTCTACTAATGTCAATTTTTATTCATATGTATGAATTATGTTTATACATATGTATGTAGATAGAGTAAAACATAAATACTAGTAAGGCCTTACAAATTCTCATCAAACCTAGCCGATCATAAGCCGATTCTTCAAAAACTTTTCTATAAATACTTGACAAGCGGTCAATTTTACGAAAAATTTTTTCAGAAGTAACCAACTTAGAGAATTTTTGAAAACATCTTTCGTTTTTTGTTCGGTTGTTGAAGTAAAATTTTAAGAAAGAATTTTACTTACTATCTAAGAAACGACGGTTTCCATATTTGTTGTGGGCTTAATGGTTGATTGGTAGAGTAAAAATAAAAATTTTTGTCAAAAGGGTTATTGTACAATTAGATCAGAATTTTCGAAAGTCAGTGTACGAGTATTATAGGCGAAATGTGCTATTGGGCCTATTTTCTAATTTTGTCGATTATAATGTTTAAGTCCTGAATTTTATTTATTAAATAGCTAACAAACTTTTAAGAATGTTATACTCGTACATGTTATACAAATTTAAAAATTAAATTGTTTGAAAATAAGATAACGAAAATAAAAGAGTAGGCAAAAATCACTTTTAACCCTTTAAAAGATCTATTATAAAAAGTTCTAGAAACTCTAAAAACCTAGCCCTAGCCCTTTGCCCGAAATCGAAACAGCGATCCTAAGGACCAGGGTTGCAAAAGCTTAAGTCACTTGTTAGCTTAAGCTTGGCTTTAATTCACAAGTTAGTGAGTGACTTATGAATTAAAAAAAATATAATTCAGCAGCTAGGCACTGACTTATGAATTAAAAAAAATTTAATTCACAAGTCAGTTGGTGACTTGTGAATTAAAAAAAAATTAAATCATAAGCTTCTTAGTGACTTATGAATTAAAAAAAATTAATTCAGAACCTACTAAGTGACTTATGAATTAAAAAAATTTAAGTCATGGGCAAGTAAGTGACTTATGAATTAAAAAATTTTAATTCCCAACCTACTAAGTGACTTAGGAATTAAAAAACTTCAAGTCATGAGCAAGTGCCTTATGAATTAAAAAAATTCAAATCATCAGCAAGTAAGTGACTTATGAATTAAAAAAATTTAATTCAAAACCAACTTAGTGACTTATGAATTAAAAAAAATTTAATTCATAAGTTAATGGATAAATGCTGATTAGAAAAACTATGAAATGGATAATTTATAAGCTAGCGTGATAATCTTATTATTTAAAAACTAGATTTGAAAGCTTTCGTAAATAATTAAATAATTATGTAGTCAAAGCAAGCTTAAAAATTTCCAATTTACCAACTAACTTATGAATTAAATTTTTTTTAATTCACAAGTCACCAACTGACTTGTGAATTAAATTTTTTTTAATTCATAAGTCACTTACTCCCTGATGACTTGATTTTTTTTAATTCACAAGTCACTTAGTAGGTGGTGAATTAAATTTTTTTAAATTCATAAGTCACTTTGTTGCTCATGACTTAAATTTTTTTTAATTCATAAGTCACTTACTCCCTGATGACTTAATTTTTTTTAATTCATAAGTCACTTGGTAGGTGGTGAATAAATTTTTTTTTAATTCATAAGTCACTTAGTAGCTTAGGATTTAAATTTTTTTTAATTCATAAGTCACTTTGGGGGTTGTGAATTAATTTTTTTTTTAATTCATATGTCGCCAAATATCTTATGAATTAATTTTTTTTAATTCACAAGTCATCTATAGACTTATGACTTAAGGATTTTTTAATTCAAAAATTCGCAACCCTGCTAAGGACTTTGTTGCAGCCAGATGTTTTTATTAATTTATTTATTCAACGGCAATCCCAAGCCAAAGAAGTCAGCTGAACCAAATGGAGTCTCCAATTTTGTTCTTAAAAGGCTTCCAGAGGAGATAGCAGAGATCATCGGAAATTCCTAGCCCAAGAAGTCAACTGGACCAAATGGAGTTTCCAACTTTGTTCTTAAAAGGCTTCCAAAAGCAATCATGATGCTTCTTGCAATAATCATTTCGGAGAAAAACGCAAAAAAACTGGTTTCCAATTACAAGCCGATATCCCTCCATCACAACAGCATCAGTAAAACTCTGGAAGAAGTCATACTACGGAGACTGAAAAAGTATGCCAACGATCGTTTTATAGTCGCCCAAGTATCGAAGCTAGGACACTTCCTCTATAGCCTGATGACATTTAATCAACCTGTGCCAACCGATTGCGATAATCAGCTTTTTGTTTACCATTCTTTAACCTCCGCCACATCGATATTTCCATACTCTTCGAGTACAACAAAACAATCAAACCACGGCTTGTGTGGTTCAGAAAAAATCTGGTTTTGAAGATGAATAATGTAATAATAAACTTCAACGAACTGTTTAAATTCAATCCACACTCAAGGGCGGTGATAAAGAAGGCCAACTTTGTATTCCGTCGCTTGCATCCCTTATTATGCAGAAACTTCTAACTTTTTGAATTGAAAATTCTGGGGATATGCACCAATTTTCGATCAATTTTGACGTAAGCACTACAGCAATAAAAGAGTCTAGAAGTTGAAAGAAGTCTTCTAGCGTGGCTAAACAACCCATACCCAAACCATTTCAACCTCCTCAACTGGAAAACTGGAAAGGAACAACCCTAGGACAACCAAGACAAGTTTTAATTAATTTTTTGTTTATATAATAAGTGTTCTAAACATTCCTATTGTATATTAAGGCCGATAATATTTGTATGTATGTAAATTCATGTAACTTGAAACTTGTGTTTTTAAGATGGTTTTTTTCTTAAGGAAAAAGAGAGGAAAAAAAACAATTAATGACATTTCTGTTCATCCTAAATTGTGACTATGAAGGCACGACTAGAATTCTCCGTAGGTGGACAAACCTCAGGCAGCCAACATTTTTTAATCCGTATAAAGTTCGTTATTATCTGCTATAAAAACCATGTATCTAATCTAGTCCTTAAAAAAAGACGACTTAATTATATTATTCATAACTATTGATGGATAGGAATGCATATACATATATATGCACAAACATTCATTAAGTAGATGTATACATATGTATCAAAAAAGAGATAAGACATCAAGGCATCTTTTGCTGCTAAAAATAACTTTCAAAACATATTTTATTTGACTTTGGATAAGATACTAAAACGAAAAAATATGTTCTTAAAAAAATATCAACAATTAATAGGTTCCCTTCGATAATACCGATGATGTGAACCCTCAAGTCAAACAGAATACTAGTCAATTCCCATACTTTAGACGATGATACTATCGAGGTCAACCATGCCCTTTATTCATCGCCACACCTTGAAACTCACAGATATAAATATGCAACAATATGAATGTTGATTTTAAATATGTAATCCTATCCCAACTAGAAACCAATCTACTAAATCTCCATATTATTATATTCATATATTATCTCTTGATCATTTCAGGTATTGTGTCATGCTTTCCTTCGCCTTGCAAAAACGGTGCCACCTGCGTTCAACAGACAAACGGACAACCATACTGCAAGTAAGTTAATTGTGACTTAGTTCAATACTATCTATCTATAAACTTAGATACAATTTAAAAGACCACATAAAACGAATAGACCATAAGTTCGAACTTACACTATAATAACCGACCGCATTTCAAATTAGCAAAGGCCATTTAACTAGATTTAAGTGAGTGCTGAATTATTTAAAACAAACTATAACGAACATCAAAGCCCACGGCCAATATATGTATACAGAGAAGGCTTGAGATTTCATTTTATACGTTCTATTTAATCTATTCAGATTCACAATAAACTTACTGATGATGATGATGATGGGCGGGGGACAACAACTACATCTGGACTGTGGAAATGTCAGATGAAAAGATCAATAAAATCGATTCAATTTGAATATTTTAAATATTAATTGGTAATTTATTTAATCAGAGGTCTAAAACAAAAGAAAAATATTCAAGTCCGGAAGAAAGCATGTGAACCGTTTTTTTTTTTTGTTCTTCTACTATTTAAATAGTTTTGTATTAATCTTTTGGTGGCATCATAAGAAAAGTATACAAAATGTGTCCGACAAAAAACACCCAAAATTGCACAAACTCGTTAAGAATGCTAATTTTTTTTCTTGTTGGGAAAAAGCTTCTTTATTTGTAAAACATGTCACAGAAAGATAATAAAATAATTATTGATAGTGATAAAAAATATTTTTAGCAATTTATTATTAGCTGAATTGAATTTAAAGAGAAAATACAAATTGTCAATAAATGTGCAAGGGAACCACACACACAGTTAATTAAAATTATGTTTAAACTGTGTATTTTTACATTTCAGTAGGTTCGTATTTTTGAATGTGGTGGATCGTGGTAAAATTTTAAGATTACACATGAAACTATTACTCTATATTACAAAGCGATTATTATTATTTAAAAGTATGTTGATCTAGACAGTATATAAAATCGGGATGTTTCAAATAGTCTCACTTTGTAATATTTAATGAACATGTAATATGACAAGAAAGAAGACTCAAGACTTTAGACTTGAGCCTTTATGGCGTTTGCAACAAATTTGCCTGAAATTAGTTTTTCAACTAATTGAACTATTGAATCAAAGTTGTATGGATAACGCGGGAACTATTTTTCCATAAACCTATATATAATTTATTTAATGTACATTATATGTTAAGGTTGGGAAGAAGATGTGACTTTTATCATCAATATTTTCGAAAACTCTTCTTTTTTTTTGCTGAATATGTAAAGCATAATTCTTGAAAAGGCAACAGATCTGAACTGTAAAAGCCAAAAAAACCATACAATATTTATGCAATCACTAGCTGGGCAACTGTTCACTTACCCCGTCTTTACTTGCGACTTATAGGCACTATAAGGCAAGTTATGCATTCGTAAAAAAATCGAACTCGAGATTTTGATCAAAGTTGACATAACGAATAGCGAAGACCAAAAAAGTGGGTCTCGCAATTCTGTCTGTCTGTTCGACTACTGCCTAAACGGCTCGGCCGATTTTCTTCAAACTTGGTAGATATGGGTTTTGATTTTTTCCCCCACATGTTTTTTTTCTTTTTTAGACCAAAAATAACGGTACTTGCGATACGATTTTTTTTCGAAATTTTATAAATATTTTTTTTTTCAAAAACTGCCACAAATTTAAACAAAAAAAATTTCATTTAGTTAAAGCTAGGTAATGGTTGAAAAAAATTTCCAAAAAATGGTTATTTTTGGAACCCCCCATGGAACCACTTTTTTTGTTTTTGATTTTCTCAAAACGGTGATACCGATTTTGATCATTTCTTTTATGTTAAGGCTCCCCAGCAGTTTCAATATTATTGTGTATTAAAATTTTCCAAAAAGGTTTTTTTGAATTTTTAATCAAATTTTTTTTTTTTGAAAACTCAATATTTCGAAAACTCCATGCTCTATTTTTTTAAAACTTGATAAATAAAAGTTTTTTAATATAAATTATAAGATGTAAGAAAAAAAAAATTATTTTACCTAAAAATAACGGTACCCTCCATACAAATGTTAAAAAATGGTTTTCGAAAATCGTATTTTTCTCCAAAAACGGTTCCGAGAATTTTGCTAATATTTTTTCTTTTGATTAATTTTTACGATCTATATATGTATAATTAAAGAAAAAAAATTTGAAATCAAGATATTACTGACTGTACCTACCATAGAACCATTTTTTCAAATTTAGAATTTCTCATTATCGACAAAACGGATTTTAATGAAATTGTTTAGAGAGAAGCTTCTAAAAAGTTTAAAAAACACTGCATTTCAAAACTTCAAAAAAAATAATTTTTGAGTTTTTAAAAAAAATCAATTTTTTTTGGAATATTCGATATCAGAAACGGATCAATATTTTTGTTTGTAAATTTAACTTTTATTTGAAAAATAATAAAAACTTTAAATTGGCGTACCAAATTTTTTTCTTATAAACGTTTTGAAAATTTTGTATATAAAAGCTTATTTTTTAAGAAACCAGTACAGACTTATAATTTTTGTTCTTGCATAAACTAATATTTGCTTGAATCACATGGCATCCTGTTCTTAGCTCCAACTACTAAAGGAGTTGTTTAAGTCTGTTAAAAAATGAATTTTATGCTTATGAACAGTTTTTCTCTAATAACATTCATTTTTGAAATTCTTAGTCGTTTACATAAGAGCAAGTTCGTGCGACCCAGTCGTGCATTTTATCTATCGACATGACTACAAAACTGGTGTAACCGATTTTTTGATTTTTTTTTAATCTTAAATATTCAACCTCCAAATATTGGACTAACCCAATTAAATTTTAAATCAAATAGAGTATAAAATCGATTTGAAATCATAAATGTTCTAAAAAAAAGTTGGTTACACAATTTTTGAACTCAGATCCTCATATAGGATGCGTTTTATGTTCGAGGTCGAGTTTTTTTTTTATTTTTTTTAAAATAAATTACATTTTTATATTTAATTGATTAAACATTAAATGTGTATGGTACAAATGATGTCGGTCTAGTGGATGCAAAGGCGAGCTCTTTTAAGCATCACAATTTCACATACTTCTGTTTTAATTTGAACAATTTCGGTTTGTTGTCCTCAAGAGTCGAGGTTGTTGATGTACACCTTTTCCTTGAAGTACCCCCATAGGATCAAAAACTAATCACGGGGTTGGTGGAGATGTATACTCAGACAGAGTGGAACTTTTGATGATTAAAGAAGTCCTGTCTTCAGAAAGCCTCCAAAATTCAATGTACGAGTAGTATTAGAATGAACCAACTCATGGTCTAAGTGTGTCGGCTATCCTGCCTAACGGCAACCTAACCTAACCCTCATAAGAAGAAACCGGGAGGCGTCAAGTCAGGGGATCGTGAGGGCTTGGCACATGATTAACACCAAAAAACCCACGTAATTTTCTGTACAATTGAATAAAAATTAAAAACAAACAAATTTTAATAATTTAAACAGGTTGTTGTTCCGTTAGATGCTCTATAGTACATTTGTATCGACCACCATCTATGGCTGTCAAAAGCCAACCAAATTGAATCGAACCTGGAACGCACCCTGTATATGAGAAAGTTTTGCCTCAGCATTCAATCAATGCTAAGGATTTAATCCCACAGTCTGTCGGTTCCCTGTCGTCGTTTAAGACTAGGGATTTTTTTTTCAAACTTGCTATTATTGATCATAGAAGAAACAAAAAAATGTCGGTTCTGCAATTCTGTCCGTCTGTCTGTACCGCAAAAGACTAAACAGAAGGGTGTATCTTCTTAAAACTTGATACCTAACGATTTTTAGTAGACAATTCCATCGACACGTTTTTAATTTTTTAGAGTCAAAATACCGATAGCTGCCATACATTGTATAGCCATTAAGAGTTTTTAATTTTTCTTGAAAACCTGATTTAAAAAAATCATTCAACTTTTACTAACATGTAACGGGTTTTTATAAAAAAATTTGCATGTACATACATATTAACTTATAGAAAATAAAAATAATAATATTTTGAAAACTCAATATTTGTTTGTAAACTGGCGGTTGCTTGACACTACATAAATCAAAGATTAAGAAAACAATTTCTTAAATATTAAGAAACAAGTATACTTTAATGCCAAATTAATGGCAGCAACCACAATTGAAAAAAATCTTATTTTTCTTGTAAACAGCTATTAAAAAAATTGTGTGTATTAGAACAATTTATTATTGACTAGAAACCGACTTAAATTAATGAAATTTTTTTTTTAAAACATCGCTCCAACGATTTCAAAGAAAAAAAATATAAATTCACATTTATTTAAAAAATCAAACCGTGTAATTTTTTAAGCTATAACTTTAAACTAAAGTCGAGAGCCGTTTTAGTAAATTTTATAAAATTATTTCATGCTTTTGAACAATTTTCTCTAATAAATTTAATGTTCAACATCCTAAAACCTGTTGAGCAAGACTACAGAACAATATTCTGAATTTTTGCGCACACAGAACCTAAGATTCCAAGTCCCGAACTAAAAAAAAAACAACGTTTTAAAATGACTTTTTTGCTTCTGAGTATACATAAAAATTTAGTTCATAAAATAGAAATACTTGAGTACTTCAGACTGAGGAGACTGAGTAGGTGTGCTCACGAAAATACTATGAGCTTTTGTCAATAAACCCAAAAACCATTTAACCCATATGCACGAGAGTGCCAAAATACTTGGTGCAGTATACAAGAATCACTTCTCACCAAAACGTTGTTCAAATTTCCCCCGCTCGACTGGAAATCCAGTTCTTTATAACAACTCGAATTCGAATCTCCTTAAACTCCAAACTCAACCATGATTATTTGCAGAAATTGCCCATTGGGAATTAACAATGTACGGTTGAGGCAGAGGCTGAGGCTGCGGCTGACTAACCCAAAACCAGATCTCATTTTAGACCGCAGGGCCCAGATGAATACCCAAGACCAAACGAAGAAAATGAACCTCTTTTACGTTATTACTTCTATACTGCAGACCGAATACGAATAGGTTCGGATCGGAAGGGTGATGGTTGACGGTGCAGCAGGCGCAGCGCTGCGACAGCGGACGGGAAATAAAACAATCTCACTGCACAATGGGAATCGATAAGTGAGCGCCATTTCTTGGTCGAGTATAATAATATGAGGACGTGGAGGAGAGGTCTCTTCCACTTTTCGTTAGCTCGTTTGGTTAAGGTTAGTCGACTCGCTGAACTATATGTCGTTATGGCGGCGTCCAAACAATTATGGTCATGTAATGACTAAGTATTCTATAAATATGCTGGGCTTGGGGCGCTTAAGAGCTCTTTCTGTTTGCATTATGGGTCTCTATTCAAATTTGCCATTATATCTGTTGGTTGTGGGTTGCATGCAGAGGGAACGAAAGGTTAACGTGGGACTGAATGCTGATGTTGATCGATACCATATAATTGCGTCAATAATTTCCGCGTTTAAATTGCAGTTAAAGCTTGTTGTTTTTTTGTTTTTCTTGTGATGTGGATATTTGGAGTAGAAGCGTTCGAAAGTGTTGTATTTCGTGCAATTGTTTAATAGTAATAATAGGATTCTAATACAACATGAGGTGATTTGTACCTTAATGATAAAATTAAATATGAAATAGAAATCGATATGATCGGATTTGTATTCATTTTTTAACGATATTTTTTTTTTTCAAATGTCTTTAGTACATTATTGTTTCTCAATAGAATTCAAATTTTTAAATCAAAACGCATAAAGATACTCCAAAGGGACAATGACGAATTCAAATGAGAGCTTTTGTGACACTAAATTATTAAAAAACTTAATCGTATAGAAATAAGACGACTCAATAAAGGTTTTCTGCATTATGAACATGAAACTGCTTTGGTATTTCGTATAAAGGTAATTCGGCTTATTATTTGACAGTTTTAAGCTGTTTTATGAAATTATCAGGAAGTTGAAGAATTTCAAAACTGTTTTATGTTTAAGATTATCTCTAACACCTACCTTTCGAATTCAATGAATTTTAACACATATGTATGTATGAGCATATCTAAAACAAACTATTAATGGATTCCAAAGTTTGTCCTACACATTTTGAACTAATAGAAGGATAATCAATCGGATTCGTTGGGTAATAAATTACCTTTTCTAACTGCTAAATACAAGTTGATTTGACGGTTTCAAGTCTGATATTCATAAATGCTGGAGTGCCCCAAGGTTCCGTTTTGTCTCCGAAACTCTTCCTTATCTTCGAAAAATATCTTTTCTCTGAAACTTCTAATCCACTTCATTGTTTCGCTGACGACAGCACTCTCAGCTTTTCATGCTAAGCTCATTAGATTCCGATCTCGACAGCATTATACAATGAGGTACTAACAACCGCGTGGAATTTGATGCTTCGAAAACACAAAGCTGTCTTCTGTCGGCCAAGAGAAATATACCACCCATACCACTATCCATTATCCATGAATGGCACTTGCATCAAAGAAACTGAAAAGCTTTCTATAGTCGGTATGTGTGTTAAAGACCAGCTCTTCTGGTATGATCATACATATATTCGACGTAGCGAAATGCTTATAGGGTTTCTTAAAAGATGCCAGAAATTCTTCTCCCCTTCTGATTTTGTAATCATCTATAAGGCATACATCCGCCGAAAACTTGAGTATAACTCAAATATTTGAGCTACTTATTTCAACCTGTTGAATATAAAGTTCAAAATAGAGTCCTAAGACTTACATGAGACACATGAATCTTTTATTTCTCTTTAACACCGTCGTAACGTCTCCTTTCTTTTACTGTTTTCTAGCTGAGAATGTTCAACTTCAGACGTACTGTCAAATATAGAGGTTCTTTCTTTAGCCGCACTACTAGAATGTAAAATACTCTACCCCACTCGAATTTTACCCTTCATTGCGTAACACAAGCATTCAAGACCAATTTGCGTCGACATCTCCTGTTTAATCTTCTCCACTTTACCTAAATGCTCGCTCTGTGTTACATCATAACATTTATAAGGGTAGTCATAATCCCTTGAGTGTGTGTAAATTATAAAAAAAAATCATGAAGTAACCAAAATATCTCCTTGTATTACTTATCTTTTGAACAACTTTAACGTGTTTCAATACCCCTTTTTTAAAACCTGGAAATTTGGTCTGTTATTTCTTCTTTTATAGACATAATTGATTTTAGACACTGTTCTGCTCTGTAAACCAAAATATGTAATACAAAACAAATACCATCACAAAAAATGTGGGTTTTACTATATCCGTTTTGCACTCATAGTCTGAATTGTAGGTCTCTTCATCATTCCAATGCAGCCCTACTTTCATGATTTCCTACCCTTTAGCATTTCAACGAAAGTGGTAGCACCGAATATTAGACAACTTACTTTACCATTGAATACCAAATTGCGAAAAAAAAAATAAAAAAAAAAGAAGACATCATACACAAACAGAAAAAAAACTCAAGTTCAATAAACAAACAGGGTTCACGATCATCAAAACCAGCACCCAGCTTCAACATAAATTATATGCACAACAAAAAAAAATTATGCTAAATATTTCATGCATCAGCATATGAAAAGGACAAAGCAGTTCAAGATGGATCTTACAATACTCGTACGTTGCCATTTTTCGAAATAAACATTTTCATACAAAACCAAAGACAATTCTATATAACTACATATGTATATGTTTATATACCAGTACCAATACATGGCAACGCAATTTTAATCTGACAATTCCTTGCAAAAAAGGAAAAACCAAACTCGCAGAAGAAAGAGGATATTTATAAGTTCAGGTAGGAGGTATGTGCTGGAAGAAGTAGTAGCAATAGCGTCAGTTTACCTTCCTTGAAAAGGAACAACCAAAACAAAAAAAAAAAAACATGTGGGTGTACAAATACAAATGCGGGTTCCTGCCAGGATATTTTTTCTGTCATTCCACATTGTCATTTGATGCTAAACGTGATTGTTATCGTTTTTAACGCATCAAATTTGTGAAAAATTGTTCCCGAATCCCGAAGAAATGAGTTTCTTCTTTTCACTTCCCAAATATCATACATACTCTCGTGTATATTGACTGTTATATGCGAGTAACGTATGTTTTCGATTCTTTAAAAACCGAACTTTAAATTTTATTGTGATGACAGTGACGACAGTAAAAAAATATTTTATTAATGTTCTTAATTTCTAAATGTCAAAGGATAAACTCTTAGAATATGATAGTCTTCAATGTGTTTGTGCAATGTTCAATATTTTAATAAGTTCATCCCTTGCGCCATAACATTAGGTACAAATACCCATTCGTATCGTTTTTCTTTGCATTTTATAAGTCATAACATTCCTGTTCGCTTTTAAGATGGAGTCTTTATCTGCGCAAACATAAAATTGATAAAACGAAAAAGGCGACATCTATGACCAACCATGCAGACGAGTCCTCCTCTTACTCTCTCAGTCAACTGGGTTTATTGAATAAATTATAAAGTCGTACAGGTTTTGGAAGATGATTCCAATCATGATGTGTACGCTGATAGAGCACCAGCCAACCAGCTTTTAAAGGGACCCACGGAACACGCTACATATTCGTTTTGCAATACCTACCACTCGGTGCACGGCCCACATCCGAGTTTATGCAGAATAATTTAGCAAAAGACCAACGACCGACCGACAGTCGACAGTCGTCGTATAGTTGTCGAACGACAACGGCGATTGCAACGACATGATATAAGACTCTTATGTCCATCCAATAAGACAAGTCTGTCGCCCACGCGCTATTTTCATTCCTTATTCCTTCTTGCTTGCCGATGATGATCGCAAGCGATGTTGCAGCCAAACCAACCAACCATCATCGTCGTCATACGAAATTCATGTTTAGCAGATATAGGAACCAGTAAATAAAACAGAAACCAAGACAGCTCGATGCCTTGATAGAAAAACAGTCGATACAGGAATACCGCACTGACAGAGAAATACGGCTATAGAAGAGGAGGCCCTTTTCTGCGTAGGAGAACACGTTAGCGCTTCTACTATTATTTATTAAAGCATTTATATGAGTGTGCTTCAACTTCAGTTTGAGCCTCTATCGAATTCAACCATTGCAAGTTCAACTCTTTTTCAGGAAGAAATGATGATCAATTATTGATTCCAAATAACATGACAGGGCAGAGAGTGAAGGCGCACAAGCAGTTTATCTCGATCAAGACCATATATGACGTTGGCGAGTCTGTATAGCACTGAGTACCATATAGCATCATCATCAAGTTGCAAGCAGTACAATCAGATAGCGCACTGAAAGCCATATAGCGAAATTAGATATTTATCGGGCATCATGATGGGAGACTCGGGTAAGAGAAGGCACAGACTCGAAGGTATTTTTTGTTTTCGTTATTCCATTTAAGGGCACAACAGCAGTATACATACATATGTGCGTTGCTGTTGTCTTCTCCGTTCGTCAGCCAAATAAATGGAGCTTGATTTGTCTCTTTACACTTAGAGAAAAACAAGTATCACACTGAAAACAAAATTTGAAAACGCTCTGTGAGTTAGACTAGTTTATACCAAATAGCGTGAACATTTTTGACTAATAACACTAGTTTACAAATTTTCGGTTTTTGGCGAGTACCTCAACAAAAAAGTACTTTCTAGACTAATTTTGGCTCTCTGAACACGAAAATGGCAATCATTTATTTTTCCAAAGAAGCGTTTTCGAGATATGACCAAAAAACGTGTTTTTCTGCTCCTTTTCCATGTATAAGCCTAATTCTCAAAAACGGTTAAACTAATTAACATATACTTTACAGTTTTGAACAGATATTTTGTTTGTCTTTCCAACAGTATACGACTTGTGTAAATCGGCCCAACAATCATCAAGAAAAAGCCGTTCAAAGTTTCAAAAAACATAATTTTTCGCCGTTTTTTGAAAATCGCTTGTTTTAAGTCATTCCGTAAGGATAGAAAAAAAAATATTTAAAATAGTTTTAAGATCTCAGGTAGAAGATATTGTTTTTACAAAGCTAAAACGCACAATATCAATGAAATCAGATAATAAATGTGGAAGTTATAAAACATCACGTGAAGGCAGATCATTTCAGGTTTTTTCTTTTTTCATAATTTTTATTGAAAATATGAAGTACTAGCGTACCCGTGCGGGAACTCCCGCAAGCAAATTTTTTTTTTTCAACTGAAGTTTTTCAAAATAAATCATGTGTCTAAAAGTTTCTGTAGATTCGCTCAGTTTTTCTTGCATTGGAAATCTTGTGTAAATGGAAATCTTGTGTGAAGTACGGAATGTTGTTTTTGAGTGTTTATTTTACTTCTGTGTGTCATCGTTGAACAGCTCTATTTGAAAAAGACGACTTACCACTGAAATAATAAACACGTTTAGCTTAGCCAAGAACTGTCACAACTGATCTCCTGTTCAACATGCGTATGCATGTACCTGGATTAAAACAAAACAGCAAACCAATAAATCCAATCAAGTCCTTTTCTTAAAACTAATGGAGCCAAGCGAAGGATATTTTGAAAAAACTAACAAATAACAATGTATGTAGTTAAACCTATAGGCACATAAAGTTTAACTTACTCGTAACTTAAAATAGTTTAAATTCAAAGACACAAATATTTGACAATTTTTTTTTGTTTTTAATTCGGAGAATTTTATTTTTGTTTAATTTTTTTTTTTAAACTTTTTTTGAGTGTTTTTATTGTTACTGCTTAGGTAAATTAATCAAACAATGCCCCTCCTCTGGGCCCGCACCACCAAAGTATGGCATTTCAATGCAACTACTTATGTATATGTACTACATTTCAGTGCAATACGAAGATAGAAGTAGAGATAAATAATTTTGGGGTGTTTCGACCACCCAATGCCCCTCCCCTGATAATAAAAAAAAGTAGCCTATACTGTAATCCAGACTATAACTTTTTTGTGTGTTAAATTTTATCAAGATCCATTCAGTTGTTCAAGCGTTATTGAGTAACAAACATCCATACATCGTAACATTCACATTTATAATATTAGTAGGATTGATAGCAAGATCCTGGTAGAATCTTTCACCTTGTTCATCGCTTTTAGCTCCTAAATTCGAGGGAAAAGTTTCCAAATGGCTGTGCAGGAAGTTTTGAAAGACATGCGAGCACCTG
This sequence comes from Philhelius festivus, assembly GCA_963931855.1. Classification (NCBI taxonomy): domain Eukaryota; kingdom Metazoa; phylum Arthropoda; class Insecta; order Diptera; family Syrphidae; genus Philhelius; species Philhelius festivus. Next base: position 1,372,128 of record OZ007556.1, on the reverse strand, counting down.
AAAGGAATACAAATATTTAAATTTTAGTTGTCAATAGAATTCATTGTTTTTGAAACACTAATCTGCTAAATACTCACCAATAGCATGAAATGTAATCATCATTTTTTCGATCAATTGACGATAGTTTGGACTTCTGTAGTTTCCCAAAAATCCATGAACTACGTCTTGAAAAGCATTCATGCTCTTTTCTCGTTTTTTTTAGACAATTCAAAAATCCGGTGTCACTAAACAATTTTTTTTATCTGTGGACCAACGAATATACCCGCCTTAATTTTTTCGGTCGACAGCTTGGGAAACTTTGTTTTCAAATATGTTTTCGGGATCTTTTGCTAAGGCTTTTACAAAATTTTTCATAATGCCGAGTTTTATGTGCAATGATGGAAGTATTACATTTTGTTTTTCAACAAGTGCTTTTTCAGCAACGTTGCTCTTTCCTACTACATGATTTTCACGAAGTGGCCAATTTCGTTGGATGAAATGCTTTTCATCTGCTCTGCTATCCCAAAAACACAGAAAACAGCAGTATTTTGTATAGTCACCCTGCAGGCCAGTAAGTAAAGCCACGACTTTTAAATCACAGCAGATTTTCCAGTTATAGGAATTGTATTTCACAAGTTGAAGAAGTTTTTCCATGGTCCTGTAGTCCTCTTTTACATTTGTGGAGTGACCAATCGGGATTGATGGTTTCGTGTTCCCTTTATGAAGTAAAACAGCCTTCACGCTATACTTGCTGCCGTCGATAAAAAACCGCCAATCCTTAGCTTCGTGGTGTTCTCCAAATTCAGCAAATAATCCTGTCACATCATTGCAATAACAAAAGTCACCCGTTTTTGAATAATACCTTTCAAATTTCTTATTCCGATTTCTATAATAAGTAACTTTTGTGTCTGCTTTCAAGCAGTTAAATTCCTGATGCAATCTCGAAGCGAGCAACTCAGACTTCTCTTAAGATAAGTTGAGATCACGGCATAAATCATTGAGTTGGAATTGATTAAAAAATAGCTTTAGTTTTGGACTTTCAATTTCCAAACTGCTGATGATACTGGAACTCAAATCTGATACTTCTCCGGCTGTTATTTTTGTTCCTGGTGGTTCTTGTTTTGGATACCGAGAAGAATGTGGCGCCGTCTTTGTTACTGATTGTACTTCGGGATAAAAAGCTTTCCGAAATTTCCCTCCTTGTATTTTAGTTAAGCAGAAGTAACAGTCAGTCACATGATCAATTGGGTTTCTCCATTCAACTGGCTTTCCAAACGATAAATACTTCCAATTTCCGTTTCCAAATGCAATTAACCTCACAAAGCACGTAGCACAGGTTGACAATATAGCATTACTTTACTATAAAGCACTACAGTAAATGCTCTGAATTTGTATATTTTTTCCAACAATTCTTAAACAGGTAGATAAAACTAAAAAACATATTTTTTTTGAAAAAAACTGAAATGATCTGCCTTCACCTAATGTTTCATAACTTCCACATTTATTATTCGATTTCATTGATCTTATGCGTTTTAGCTTTGTAAAAACAATATCTTTCACCTAAGATCTTAAAACTATTTTAAATATTTTTTTTTTCTATCCTTACGGAATGACTTAAAACAATTGATTTTCAAAAAACAGCGAAAAATTGTGTTTTTTGAAACTTTGAACGGCTTTTTCTTGATGATTGCTGGGCCGATTTACACAAGTCGTATACTGTTGGAAAGACAAACAAAATATCTGTTCAAAACTATAAAGTATATGTTAATTAGTTCAACAATTTTTGAGAATCAGGCTTATACATGGAAAAGGAGCAGAAAAACACGTTTTTTAGTCATATCTCGAAAACGCTTCTTTGGAAAAATAAATGATTGCCATTTTCTTGTTCAGAGAGCCAAAATTAGTCTAGAAAATACTTTTTTGTTGAGGTACTTTTTTTGTGTAAACTAGTGTAATCACTAATAAGTGCCACTAAGCAGATGTAAGCAATCAAATTGCGTGTGCAAAAGTATTTATTTACAAACGCTATGTAAGTTAGACCAGTTTATACCAAATAGCGTTAAGTTTCAGTCTAATATTCTCTAGTAGTGTCATTTGGCAGATGTAAATAATCAAATTGTATGTTCAAAAGTATGAATTTTTGACAATTGTAGAGCAGTTTATATAGGCTTAGCTTACACCTTCTTTTTACTTGCGACTTATAGGTTCTATAAGACATTCGTAAAAAAAATCGAACTCGAGATTTTGATCAAAGTTGACATTACGATGATAGCGAAGAAGTGGGTCTCGCAATTCTGTCTGTCTGTCTGTCGGTTAGACTACAGCCTAAACGACTCGGCCGATTTTCTTTAAACTTGGTAGATATCACTTTTATTTTTTCCCCCCACACGTTTTTTTTTTTTTTTTTTTTTTAAGACCAAAAATAACGGTACCTGCCATACGAATTTTTTTCGAAATTTTGTAAATACATATTTTTTTTCTCAAAAACTAATCGACAGATTTAAAAAAAAAGATACAAAAAAATTTCGTTTATTTAAATGTAGGTACTGGTTGAAAAAAAAAAATCCGAAAAATGGTTATTGAGGGTACTCCCCATGAAACCATTTTTTTTGTTTTTGATTTTCTCGAAAATGGTAGTCATAATTTTTTTTTTTGCTAAAGCTCCTCAAAAACATAAATAGAATTATGTATTCAAATTTTCAAAAAATTTTTTTTGGATTTTTAACAAAAATTTCAATTTTTTTTTTTCAAAACTCAAAATTTCGAAAACCTTATGCTAGATTTTTTTTAAACTTGATAAGTAAAAGTTTTTTAATATAATCTACAAGATGTATGAAAAAAAGTTTTATTTTACCTAAAAATAAAGGTACCCACCATACAAATGTTAAAAAATGGTTTTCAAAAATCGTATTTTTCTCGAAAACGGTGCCTAGAATTTTGATAAAAATTTTTTTCTTTCAATTAATTTTAACAATTTTTAATTTAATAAAAAAAATTTGAAATTAAGATATTACAGTTTGTACCTACCATAGAACCATTTTTTTAAATTTTGAATTACTCATTACCGACATAACGGATTTTAATGAAATTTTTTGCACAGATGCTTCTAAAAAGTTTTAAGACTATTGCATTTCAAAACTTAAAAAAAAAAATATTTTTTGAATTTTTGAAAAAAAAAAAAATAATTTTTTTTGGAAAATTCGATATCTCAAAAATGGCTCAAAATTTTTTTGGAAATTTAATTTTTATTCATACAATAATAAAAACTTAAAGTTGGCACACCAAATTTTTTTCTTACAAATGTTTTAAAAATTTTGTATATAAAATCTTTTTTTTTTTTTTAAGAAATCACTACAACGACTTATAATTTTTGTTCTTGCATAAATTCATATTTGCAAAGCATTCTGTTTCTTTCTCTTACTATTAAAAGAATTTAAAAAATTAATTTTAACCTTATGAACAGTTTTCTCTAATAACATTCGTATTTAAAATTCCTAGTCTATTACATAGGAGCAAGTTCGTGCGAGCCAGTCGTGCATTTTATTTTGGGTTATACCAGTCATACGCATATAAACGAATATAATCTAATGCCGTTCGTCAAAAACCAACGGCAGGCACTTAGGAAATAACTTCACTCCATGTGAAAATAACAAATAATTTTTGAGTGAATCTGTGTGTGGGAAACTATTTCACTTTTCGAGTAAAATTATATCGAATTTGAATTGAGAACTAACTTCACTTTTGAGAGTTCTGACAGTTATGGTTTTATGCGTTTTATTCTTGCAAATTTAAATAAAAGAAATATCTAATTTTATGCGATATGTATTTGTCAAGTTGCTTGTATTTGTACTAAACTGGGTTTTTTAACAAAGTGAGATTATTTCCCACTGGACGTGAAGCTATTTCTCATGTTAAGTTATTTACCTTCTGGATTGTAATATTTATTGTGAGCATTTCTAGATCAAAAAATATTCACATAATGATTAAATTAAAAAAACATTATTCAGTTTTGTGAACGACATTATGATATTAAATAGAAACAGTATTGGAGTTGTAGATCAAGACAAATATCACTCTTAAGTAAACAAGTTTATAGAAATTAGAGTTAAACTAAAAATGAAGTCAGTCCAAAGTGTAAAAAAATATATAGTTTAGTTTTTTGTCAGTGTATCGCAAACACATTGGTATTCGTTTGCTGCTACAAGTTCCAACTTCTAACATCTCATGTAATTTAACGAACTAAAATGAATAATCGTAGTTTTATTGTACAAAAGCTGATTGTTGGTGCGACTGCATCTATATTGACATTGCACATGTAATGACAATTCGGTGTAGCAATAGCATCAGCAGCGGCAAGCCAAGCTGTCCAGAGACCATCGGAGACGCAGCAACAGCAACATCAACACAGCTCTAATGCACTTTATGTTATTTGGTTTTAGTGATCGTTTCGGTGCAGTTATAGAAACAGGGACACAATGACAGCCTTTGCATGCCCCCGATTCTGTAGAGATATGCTTAATCTGAGATTGCAAGCCATCAGCATTTCAGCATCACAATCACAAGGGGATTCAGAGAGATACTCGTACGTACATAGAAAGAACGAGTGAGAGAGGGACTCCTGAGATTTGTTTTAATTTGGTTCGATATTTCTCGTGTTTGTTGTTGCAGTGGGCGCGCGATAACATCGTGAACTTTCTTGCCATTAGATGATGCCTCCACTCCACTTACATTATTTTAATGGAGCAGTAGATTTGTAATGTTAACGACCTAATTTGGTTAGTTTTGAGTTTTTATTTGTTCTAGGAATCTTTATATTGACAATGGTGTTTTATTTTCTCTAATGATTCGTAAAAGCTTTTTTCTTTATTGATAGACACAATAAGCTATCTTCTAATTTTTGTTGTTTAAATTTTCTTTAAGAAAGAAAAACATTAACAGAAAATTGCGACTTTTATGAAATAGTTAAAGCTTAAATCAATTGCTCTACAAAACTGCTGCATTTGATTTTAGATTCAGAAATTTAAATATTTGTTTGTTGCACCCTTTAATTGCGTAACTTTGACAATATGAATATGTACATTTATAAAAGGTTCTCGGAAAACTTTCTACAGACGTTTAATAGTTTTACAACATACATATGTACATATAGAGATATAAGTATTAATCATATTCCTTGGTTTACTGATGGTCTAAAGCCGCTTAAAATTGAAAACGTTTTAAATACGAAAAGGCAGAAGTATCATGCCTCGTAGTTCAACTACAAGCAAAGCAGATACAGATTTAAAATCTCGCTTAGCAAAGTTAAGAACAAGTACATGAGTAGAAGAATTGTGGTGATTAAAAATCAATGTGGCTAACATTAAAACTGAATCAAAAAAAAAAAAAGAAACTATGTAAAAAAATTTATAGTTTTTGTTTTTTGGACTATGTCAAATAAATCAATGGAAAGCTTTTTGTGAACTCTACTTCATATATGTACGTTTCGCCCAGGTACGACTGTTGGTCGCATCAGTTTCTGTCAGATTCTGTCGTACCCTTCTAAGATGCAATATTTCAATCAATTTTATTTGTGTTGATAATCATCGACTAAAATATGGAACATTAAAACTTCGTTTTAAAAGAAATTTAAAAACAATATCAGTGAAGTTGTACACAATAGTAACAAATTCACCAATGTCTCTAAATGTCCAATGTCTTAATCTCATTTTTTGTCGAAATTTGAAACAGCATTTCAAATAAACTATACTTTAATTTGTTTTGATTATCTATTATTTATCGGATGTTCAACTTAAAGAAATAAAAAGTTTGAATGACTTGAGATCTGGGCCCGTATTACGAATTACGATTATAGTTTAAAATCCCTCTTTATCGTTAAGTTGCGATTACGTTTTACGATAATCGTTTTTTTAAAACGATAGTCGTTTTCTCTTACGACTGCTTTTGGCACTCGAATTTCATTGTTTTGCGCTTAAAAAAATAGATTTGTTTTATTTTATCAGGCAATATTTTGATGCATCTAAAATCGTAAACCATAATCGGTCCATGTGTTGACTATCGTTTTCTAGGGTATCGTTTTTTTGCCTTTCGTTTCGTAATCTGTAATACGGGCCCTGTTTTAAAATCAATGAACAATAATAAAGACACAAGCGGAGTGAACATTAAGATGTATATTGACGCTTTTGAATGTTGTGGTTATTTCTTACTTAAAAGCATTAAATTTTTCTTTGATAAATCGCATTTTCCGAGTTGCTGTAAATAAAATTTTACTGTCCTAATTAAAAAAGTTAAAAACTCTAAGAAATTGAAAGATTTAAGAACTGTTTATATGATGACGCTAGAGAGTAAAATCATGGAAAAAATTGTATATAATCAGCTGCAAACTTTTTTATAACCATTTAATCTAACTTCATGCTACCAATCTAGTTTCCCAAAAAAAAAATCGAATCACTTTTCAATCTTGTGATCACGAAGTTGAAAATTGACATTCATGACAAAGTGGTTGTGGCCGTGTTTTTAGACTTGAAAAGAGCATTCTAAAGCGGACGGACTGTGATGTGGCGCTTCACAAAATGTTCAAAGCTCTTTACAAGTGATACATTGTTTAGAATGTCCAAGTAAATATCAATTTAAAGACTCCAAAACCATGATATGTGATGAAATATAAGTTTTACCGAATGTAAAAAGAAGTCCCAAAGTTTACAGGTCTAGAAACAATGAAACATCACAGACGATGCTGAAGATATGGAGATTTTCCCATTCAACCTAGAGGTTGAAGTGAAGAGAGCTACATCTAAATTTAAGTCAAATAAAATCTCCGAAAGTGACGACCTTCTCTTCCACATCGTCTACAAGATCCTTTTGTCATATTATGTGAACTCTTAGGTACTGTATGCAGAATGATGATGGAAAACTCACGCTTTTTCCATCAAGATGGACAAAGATTTCATGTATAGCTTTGATATCATCAAGAACGAACATCCAACACCGGCGTCTTCGACAGAACTTAACCATAGCTTTGAAATGGTTATTGGAAATTAAAAAAAAAAATTAAAAATTCAGAAAAATGCATGAAATCTTTATTTGAATTGATAGTACGGTCGATATAATTTAATGTTTGAAGATTATTTCATGCAAATGTTGGCCGCGGCTGCGCCTGAAATGGCCCATCCGCTTAGTCCAATTTTGGCATAATCTTTCCAACATTTCGGCCGATTTCTCACGAATTAATGCTTCAATGTTAGTTTAAAGTGCGTCAATCGAAGCGGGCTTGTCGCTATAGACATGCGCCTTAACATAGTAAAAAATAGTCTAGAGGCGTTAAATCACACGATCTAGGCGGCCGATTGACCAGCCCCAAACGTGAAATAAACTGTTCACCGAACTCGCCTCTCAATTGGTCTATTGTTACGCTGTGTGGCAAGTGGCACCGTCTTGCTGAAACCACATGTCATGGAAGTCAAGCTCTTCCATTTTGTGTAAAAAAAGTTTGTTATCATCCCACGGTAGCGCTCACCTTTCACAGTAACGTTGCCATTCGCATCATCTTTGAAGAAATACGGCCCAATGCTTCATGCTCCTCACTCTTAATACGGCAGTTTTGCTTGTTCACGTATCCATTCAGCCAAATGTGAGCTTCGTCGCTGAACAAAATTTTTCGATAAAAAAAGTCGATCTTCGCACAACTTTTCATTATACATTATCAGCGCTCAGAACAATACAAGAATAGTTCTTGCCAATCTCTGATTCTTTGAACTAAAAAGACAATTGAGTAGCAAAGAGTTGTTGGGGTAAGTTTTGTCTATTTGCTCCACGACAAAAATGAATATATAAATCAAAGCACTTAATCTTAAAAAAAAACTTATAAGAAACCTAACACAAAGCTATTTCGAACATTCATTCTAATACGCCATCGTCATTATTTTTCATGTTTATTTAAAATTACAATTGCAAATCTTGTCTTATCTCATAAATTCAATATAAACCACAGGATGACCTACAATTCTAGATTATCAAAAATTATATTTAAATATACGAGTAATAGTTTAATTTAATCTCCTTATGGTTTTTCTTTTATAAGGATGCGGTTTCCACAAGTTTTGCTTTCCCATGTAATAAATACAATGAGAGTAAACTTAAAAGTTCTCGATAAGGATATTATGGTTAATATTACATTAAACTAAAAGTTAACCATGCAGTCAACCTCAAATTCTCAAAACCGCAAAATCCAAAATTTATCAAAGCATTTTTCTTTGCATAATGTTTCTTATATGTATGGTTAAACAAAATTATGCAATGGGTTGAAACTATCTCCAATTTTGTTGTGAATTCGTTTTTTCATACATTTTGAGTATAGTTTCCCTTGGTTCTTAAAAAACAAGTTATGTTTGGTCAGACGAATTAAAAATAAGTTCAATATTAACCCTTAAGTGGTGAAATTAAAAAAAATAGGCCTTTTAAACTCAAAATCAAAATGTAAAAAGAAAATGATCAACCCGGTTTCAAAAGAAAACCTTTCATATCTTTGCGCACAACTGGAGAAAAAAAAACGATTTATTACTCAGAACAAAGATTTTGTTGACAAAATCACCCCTTATAGTTTTAAATCAAAAAGATGTCCGTCCATTACAAAAGAACAATTATTCATCTCAAAGAATATTGCAAATGAGATCGTCAAGTCCATCCATATAATACATACATAAACACTTTTAGAAGCCTTAAGTCCCTCATCATTCTAATGATTCAAATACATTAAATATTTTAGTTCTTGAATTTTTTACTTTTTATTCAAGAAGAAAAAACTTACCAGCTGAAGGTAAACGCATTCTCCTGGTTTCCTAAGGGAAATAACTTCAATCTCGTAAAACATGTTTTCTCTTTTTATTCTTTCTTTTAATTGTTTGCCCAGTGTACACAGAACGTAAGGTATACCTCTTCGTGGTTGTCCCTATATATTTTTTTTATAACAACGTTATATTTGTATAGAGTAAATGGAATAAAATTTCATCAAAATGTTACTTTTCTGAATAAAAAAAAAGTAATACATCACAAGAGCTATAGTCTGGTGGCTTGTTCTGATATTTTTGTATCGCTGATGGGAAGTGTCATACTACTCGTTATGGATCGGAGAAATGCACAACAATTAGTCTTCCCGATATCTTAAATTGATTTTTTTAAAAATATCAACAATATTGTACCTCGAAACCCCCGTGTCTCTGACATAAGCCAATTGTTTTAGTGGCAGCGATTTTTACTCGCGCGTGTAACCAAATAAAGCGTTTGAAATTTCGAGCTATGCTCAATTTAAGTGATGAAAGGGATTTCAAGCAAAAAGAGGGCTACAGAGTGATTGTCTATGCGAACGATGTTACTATAACAGTATCAAGTTAACACGCTGGGCAGATTAGACTACCTAGAGAAATTTTAGGTTCTTGTAAAGCTGATGAACTCGCTTAAAGTAGAACAAGAATACCTACTTTACCAGATATGACAGCTATATCGTCGCTGTAGATCGAATACCTCGTAAACCAGGGGCCGAATTACCGCATCAGTTATCGAGTCATACGTGACTGAATTATGTAAATTTGGCATTACCGCTCACGTTATCGAGCAGTCTAGTACAATAATTTGACATTCTCTCATCAGTTATCGAACTGAATTTTATTCGTCAGATGAGATGCCGACTGATAGAACGTACATATTTTATTTGAATTCCGGATTAAAATGTAAGAATTATTGTATTTATTGTTTTTCATTTTATTTTCACGAAATTTATCTTATTTAGGTCTAATTTAAACAAAATAAATCAACAACAAAAAATTATAATGGCAGAATTTATGTCAAAACATAATGATTTGGCAAAAAACATAGCTTCTTCATCTTCTGGTTGATGTGAATTAAATGTTAGTTATTATGTACATACATATGTATGTATGTACGTATAAAAATATTTTTTAAATCCTTACCATCTGAATCGCTTGATAAAAAGAAATAATCCATTTTTAGTGGATATTTAGAAATATCCTCAAATCCTTGTAATAAAAACTGGAAACTCGCGAAAAATTTGTTGTTTTTACAAAAAAATGAAATTTGTTTGTCCAAAAATAAATTAAATGAATACAAATTTCATCTGTCAAACAAGAAAGACTCGATAAAAATCAATAGAGACTCGATGTAGTAGAATAGAATTACTACAATTTAAAATAGTTACACGATACGTTAGTCTACGAATGCCATCATGCCAAAGTGCTCACTAGTTCATTCGATAACTGATGAGACTCACTCACTCGATCACGGAAGCGGTGATTTGGCCCCAGAAAAAACCGATTTTTAGGTAATGATGCAATTATATTGTGAAAAAAATTCCGGATCTAATGAAAAATATCCTGTGAACCTAAAAACTATAATTGCAGAGCCACGCGTATAATTAACAACACGTCTCTCATTGCCTCTCATTGATTTGATAATAAGTTTTTTGTCTCTCCTGAAAAATCGACTTTTCTGGGTTACGAGGTATTCGATCTACAGCGACGATATGTAAATAAACTTTTGCTAGACGAAGATGCTCTAAAGAAAACAAACGTTATTTGGAACAACTCAAAACTTGCTTGATAACAAAAGAAATCATGCCAAATAGGGGAGCTGAAGCACTCTAGCGTTTAATATCTTTAAGCAGATGATCATTAGCTGTCTAATATTCAAGCACGCCACGTGACTTGACGTCTACTCCAAAGATTTCTGCACTTTCACTTTTACATACATATGTATGTTCATATCCTGCTCTATTCTTTATCTAGGCGTAAACTCCATTTAGAGGACTTCTGCAATTATCCGAGTGATCTGGCAAATAATAAAATATGAAGTCTTACACGCATCACAAGGAGCTCAAAATGGTTTTACGATTAGGGTTAAACTTTCCTAGATCCAATTGGTATCACAAGGGGCAAACATTTGGTCTAAGTGTGTCTCCGCCGATAGTCACTTCTACCTAACCTAATTTAACCTAGAACAGCAGACATACATATAAGCAAGTCATTGAAAGCTATGCGCACCAAAACCACGCTTGAGTGATCAATCGCTTACTCGTGCGAGTAAGATCGCTACCATCGAAGCCAGGCCTATTTCACAAAGCCACAGTTTCACGTTTACATTCTTTTGAAGGGAGAAATTAAATAATTTTTATGAAATCAAATAATTGTGAAAATTGTACTGCAGTTGACTTTTTTATAATTAAACTCTGTGGGTCCTAGCTGAGGTATGGATTAAATATAAGGTAGCGCAGAGGTTGGTTTGCACGATGTTCACTAAAATTTTATCAACATCGTTTTAGCTGTTCATGAGACAACAGAAAAAAAGCAGCACTTTAAATTATAAGTAGTTATATACAATTCTTTGAAGTTAGGCAGTTAGTTAAGTCAAAAACTTCATTTTGGGTTTTGATTAAGTTTAAGACCGCTTTTTTTTTATTTTCGATTAGAATTCACAAGGTGTAAATTTTGCACAACTGCATCCCATCGTAATTATTTGGTCTTTAGGTTATAAGTAAGAAAAATGTTCTGTTCGATGTTAACGTCAGAACTTCACTTAAGCCTTTGTACGCGATTTCTGACTTAAGACTTGTTGCCTTAAGCCTAGTACGCAGATCGCGCTAAATTGTATCTCCCACATTTTTCTCCAAACATCAGCTTAAATCCAAGCTAAATTTTGACATAAAAACTTTGTGGAGAATATGTCACAGAAAACAGCTGTTCTCTAAATGAATTTTTTTCAAAAATTGAAAAGAATTTTGTTTAAAGTATGATTTTTTAAGAATTATGAATGAGAACGAAGGAGAATTATGAATTATGAGTGATTTTTGTTGTGGAAAATCTTGTAAGAGTCCCGTCACAAAATATTCTTCTAAATATTATTCAAATATTATTCCATTTCAAATTGAAATTGAAATTTAGCTCGAGAATAAATGTGCCAGGCAATTATTTCGTGCGCTAAATTTTCTCCAACAGTTCGAAGAGAAATTTTGATTTTTTAGCTGGAGCAGCGTACCTCTCGGCTAAAATCCTTGACATAATTTTAGCTTAGCTAAATTTTGGAGAGAATTTTGTATGGAAGATAAAATTTAGCGCGATCTGCGTACTAGGCTTTACGTCAAAGAAATCACAGAAAAAAATCAAATATTGTTTCTCTATCACTCCTGTCTGCATATTAAGATTTCTGTTCAATTTCGTTACGTTAATAGAAAATGGTGTGCTAGGTGAGGAAAGGAGGGTGATATAGAAATTTTTTTTTAGATCAGAATTCATTTTTAATGTCAAAATACAGATTTTATGTGCTTGTATAGCATCTCTGGACACTTAATATACAGCTAAAAGAGCCTAAAACGAGAAATGAGTGTTACTACTTGGTTTATCAAATATGACACTTTGCTACTATTGTACCACTCTTTTTCCAGAGCGAAAAATATTCTTTCAAAATCGTACACAAAACTTAAATTTTAAATGATCGTTTTAGAGATATAGAAATCACATTTTTTGTACGAAAAATAGAAAATTGGACTGTGCAATCGATCCCTGATCTACATTAAATTTTTTGGTATCCTCTGCCGAAGGTTCGATACCAATCATGAAAAATCGATCGATTTAAAATCACTACCAAAAATGCAACTCTACTTCCTCAACTATTCATTGTATTCTTAAAAGCTGTGTCCTTTTATGTTGTCTGCATTGTAAAAAATAAACTGTTAGCTTTTTTTTTATTTCACCAAATGCATGTATTATAACTTCAACTTGGTTAATAACCCACGGAATCATAGTATAGCAACACCTTGTGTCATATAAAATTTATCAGATACTTTTTTTTTATTTTGGATTTCGATTTTATTCATGAAGAATATAATCTTTAATACAAAATCTAAAGGCAAACCCTTGTTTATTTAATTTAGATTTTATGTTGAAATACCAGTTTGATTGTCTTGATTTTTTTTTATTTGTTAATTAAAGCTCCTCCAATAGTGTTTTTGTTAATTAACCACAAAGGCTTGAGACAACCGTCTTTTATGGTAATTGGTTTAGATTGGATTTCAGTCTTTGGGCTTAGGAGAAAGATCAGTGGTGGGCGCAGCATTATCTACTGCATTCTAACAATCTTCATGGCTATTTGTATAAATTATAATTTAATAAAAAAAAAAATACAAAAGAACGTGGGATGATGATGACATACATTCTTTTCCAATAAATCTGTGATAAGTAATCACAAACCAAATGATTTCCATGGTAGTTTTTGTTTAATTTTCTTATCTCTTGAATTTCAAAAAAAAATGCATAGTAATTTTGTTTTGATTTGACATCGGGGTCATGCAACGTTGTTATTTCTGTAAAGGGTGTCGATTAAAAAAAAAAAAAAAACGATCCCTTTAGATTTAAATTAAGGTTTTTCCCTTTTTTATTATTTTGTTGGGTAGTTTGTTGCAAATTTCGCAGACTGAAACTATCTGAACAAAAATAACTAGCTTTAAGATTGAAATTTAATATTAATCTAATATTAAAATAATACGAAAAACACTGGTGTTCATTTTGAAGTAGCAAATGTGTTTTTTTTTTAATGGCATTTTATTGGAAATCAAGCTAAGTTACCTGAACAGGGATTTTCTCTAACCGTCAATTCTAATGCTAGTTAAAACACACCTTTAAAGGGGAAATAAAATTGACATTTAGGTAAACGTTATTTGATAAAACTAAGAAAACTTTTCAGAACTACATACATATTTCTAAAATTAAACGTTTTTTTAGAAAGTTTTTTTTTTTTAAATGCAAATTCTATAGAAATACAACTTGATTGTTTTTTTTTATTTTTGGTATAGTGGAAGTCAATCAAAGGAATAATGGGCCATTGTGAATAAATCTAGAAAATATTGTAAATATTTATCTTTTTTAAATATTTAAAAAATGAGTTATCGAACTCAGAGAAGAAATAAAAACCTCTTCGAATCAAGAAATAATGGATTTTACCAAGTTAGTGTTTGCAATTTTTTTCTTTTTTTTTATAATCTACACGCGCTCAAGGGATTATGAACACCCTTTAAATATTTCAACCCAGCGCGGGCGTGAAGTTAAGGAAGAGAAAGAAGGATAGGAAAGATGTGTGGCAAGATGTTCTGAGACTGAAGGTGGTTATCTCAGATTTTTTATCTCCAGGGATGGCGGCTGAACTACAGCGGACTTATGTCTCTTTTTTGTATGTCTTATTTCCTATCACTTATAATTCACATTATTTTATTCGTATTCATCCTTGTTGGGCATACTAGTTTAACTCAATTACATGTTGTTAGTGTTATGCCTGAACAACATGTAATGAGTAAACCAGCAACCCATTGATGACAATTTTTAGAAGGTTTTAATGGAACTAAAACGACATGGATGACGGCAGGGATCGAACCTGTGATCATGAACACACAACCATCGCGCCACGGCCAACCCGAATTAATGAATTAAACTCAGACAAAAATGTCTCCCATTTGTGTTTTGATTGGCTCTTGGCCCAAATTCCCTTGAAGGTGTTTCGGTTTTTATTCATCAGCATTACCAACAATTCGATTTGTTTTTTATTTGGTCGATTTATGAAAGTTGGTTTTTGAAATTCTTTTTTTTTTGTTGAACACTTTTTGTTAAAAACGATCGAAAATCAAGGTTTTGAAAAACGATTCCCATCTCAACCATTCAACGTTCTTAGAAAACTTTTATTCAAAATTTATTAATGACGTTTCCGTTTGGATGTTTAGAGATTGAGAATTCCAAGGATTTTTTTTTTCATAGCCTCTTTCTGTTCTCAAAAAGAAGACATGAACACACAAATTTCATCGGATTTTCAATTATGATAAATCTTTGAAGAACCACTTTGATCAACTGTGATATTCAATAGAATGGTGTAAATTTTATAAAACGATATTGGAAAGAAGTGGAAAGCGCAGTAGATTCTTTTAATAACGACGATTATTATTATTAATAATTATTATCTTTTTAATAAAAGTGTACATTAGCCTTAAAACAAAGCAGTAACATAGATTCAAGTTCTATTAAAAAAAATAAATTAGAGGCCATTACGCATCTTATAGAACCTAAACCTAGAGACTTACTACTCTTATCCACTCCAATATGATTGTGCATGTTAGCATTTTAGCAAAGAATAGAGGGGACCTATAATTTTCGGGCGGTTTCGACCGGCTCGTGAGCTGCACTTTTTATGACAAGAGTTACTCTTGGGGAATTTTTTACTTCCTCGCAAGATTCAGGAGACCCCTGAAAACCTTTTTTGCAGTGATTGAGAATCGAATTCTAGACCCTCTGCAAGACAGTCCAAAACACTTACCATTATGCTACAAGTTCTATTGGGAACGAAAAAATCGGAAATTTAACACCAAATCCGAAGCGTCTAATGGTGAAACGACATTGGCCAAGTATTTCGAAAGGCCTATCGCTGTTTTTTTTTTCTGGCATACTCAAACGTGCAGAGGACTAAGAGTTAATTTATTCGATTCTCAAAACTTGAGACACCCTTTAGAAACATTGAAACCCCATCACAGCGTGACGTGGCGAATAGAAGTGCGATTACTGCTACTAATCTTGTGCTGTTTTGGACCTCGTTTGATCTGGAGAGACCTCAACCTCATCGACATCTCAGTTCCACATGCAACAATCACTCCTTTTGGCCGATTGCCAACTGTGTATCCCTTAATCAAGTCAATTGTTGAATTTGAATATACAAACATAATGTACATACATACATATGAACGCTCCAACTCGGCTCGGTTCAAATACTCCAGATGGAAATAATCATAATGCTTGCAATAAGATTAATGGTGAGTTTCCATTAGCATTTCCACAAGTGCACATCTCGGCATAAGTCTTTTGTTTACTCAATGCGATAATCTTTGGAGCTGTTGCTTAGCACACCGACTCTCTGATGTTCTTCCAGAGCTCCAATAGACCGATAGAGGAACGGTTACTCAGCGACTGGTATTCCGTTGATAAACACGCCATCAAGAAACGACGAATTCCCTTTTGGTCTTTTGGTCGAGAATGTGAGAAAAATTATTTCCAACATAATGTCTTTTGTCGGCTTCATTTTTTTTGTATGATGGCTTTAGACAATATGAGCTAAGCAGTCAGCCATTCAGACGGGTTGCACCATTGTGGTCCATACCAGAGTGTATGTGTAACTACTGTACTGTAGTTGTGAGCCGGCCGTGATCGTCTCGTCTCCTAGCACAAGCGGCATTCCAACTGGGTTCCATATTGGGAGAATATACTCCTGACTGGTGTTTTGCCTGATGGAGCTGGCTATATTCCCTGTGCAACTAATGCTGTTAGTGAGAGTGTAGGCAAAGAAACGCTCGCTCAGTATCTGGCTTGCGATCGTGATACCGCTTCCACTTCTACTGCTGTTGGTGCTGGAGCTGCTGCTTGTGGCCCTGCCATCCTTATGAAGCTGAAAAGAACGACGACTAATTGAAATTCAACATGAGTTCGATTTCGGTTTCGCATATACTACCGACTCTACTTAGTCATGGTAGATATTCGAAGCGATAGGTGGATTCAAGATGAGTATCACTGGGGTTGCTGAAACGGGCATCTTGGGCATCATTTCTGGTACAGGAAAAAAAAACACAAAGAATAAGAAAATGGAAGCAACGACAACAGAAAAAAAAAACTAAAACAAAAAACTGATCGCGCTGTGCCTCTTTCTTTAGTTCGACTTGGAGTTGAAGTTTCTCTTCTCGTAACTACGTATACAACAGCCTGAGGCTGGATTATACTATACCTCGGCCACTGCTGCATTAATTGAGGTTGGGCTTGGGTTCACTCGTGCCCCAAGGGAGACATTTTGCCTTAATTATGTTTAAATTGGGAATCTTTTGACAGTTTTCATACACTGCTTCTCACATTTGGTTCGACCAAATATAAAAATCCAACAAGAAAACCTCTATACTCTACGGAAATAAGGAGTGGTGTATGAGCTGTGCTTAGAAATATTGTAGTTTATTCACATAATAGATATTACGATCAGAAAGATCCGAAAATAGTTAAAAGAGTTTGCTTTTAAAGTTAATTTAGTTTTTTTCTTTTTTGACATTCATGATAAAGAGATAAGCAGAAGCAGCATGCTGAAGACATTTATTGAACTACATATTTGACCTTCCTGAAAATTAATTAACCTTATAGCTATTAGTTTTATTTCTTTCGTTTTGCAAAAGTGAATGTTTATTTCACAGTGGAATTTTAAACTCAACTTTTGGTTTAAACTTCAGTTCAACAATATATTCGGTTTCACAATTTCGTTTAATCCTTGAACTGAGTTTAATTTGTAGTTTAAGTTAAACGATAGCAGTCTCCTGTTTAAACTTCAGTTCAGCGTTTGTAACCACTTACCACCACCAATTTGACAGCTGCCATTTCATAAAATTGTAGTATTTACAGCGTCGCGAAATATTAGTAATTTATTCAGAAAATATTATTAACAAGAAGAATTGTGAATTAAAACGTTATCGAGTTATGAAAATGGTTTTGAAGATAAAGGGTGGTTAAATTTTATGGGCCGATGTTGATTTCGAATAAAATACAAATTATTTAGGAAATTATTTTCATTTCTTTTTATTATGATAATATGGTATGGTTCAATTATGTATGGAACAAAATATCGCCCAAAAAGCCGCCGCGACCTCGGCCGCACACCACCATCCGACGGTCCAAATTTTCGATGACTAAAAAAAAAAAAAATTTGGTGGTGCAACAGCTCGGAGTGAACCAGGACCTAGTGACTTACAACTCTCAACCATTCCTGTGTGCGTGTTACCAGGAACGGAGGGGACCTACAATTTTCTGCCGATTCCGAGCGGCTAATGAGCTGCACTTTCCATGACAAGAGATACTCTTGGAGAATTTGTCAATTCCTCGCAAGAGGCAGTACACCCCTGAAAAAAACTTTCTTGCAGCGGCTGAGAATCGAACTCGAGACCTTCCGCTTGACAGTCCAACGCACTAACCATTATGCCAAGGGGTACTACAAAAAAATGTTCGATGACGCTGAGGCATAATTGAGGTTCTATGCCGTCAATGTGCCGAATTATCTCATCCTTTAGCTCTTGAATTGTTGCTGGCTTGTCGACGTACACCTTTTCCTTCAAATAACCCCAAAAAAAGAAGACCAACGGTGTCAAATCACATGATATTGGTGGCCAATTGACATCGCCACCACGTGAGATAACACGGCTATTGAATTTGTTGCGCAAAAGAGCCATTGTTTCGTTAGCTGTGTGGCAAGTGGCACCGTCCTGTTGAAACCACATATCGTCCACATCCATATCTTCCAATTCGGGCCATAAAAAGTTCGTTATCATCTCACGATAGCGAACCGAACACCAATCACAGTAACTGCCTGACCGGCCTCATTTTAGAAAAAATACGGCCCGATGATGCCGCCAGCTAATAAACCGCACCAAACAGTCACTTTGTGGGTGCATTTGTTTTTCGACAATCACTCTTGGATTATCATTCGCCCAAATGCGGCAATTCTGCTTATTGAAGAATCCACTCAGGTGAAAATGTGCCTCATCACTAAAGATGATTTTCTTCGAAAATTGATCATCCACTGTTGCCATTTCTTGCCACCATTCTGACCATTGACGACGCTTGAAATGGTCAAGAGGCATTAGCTCTTGAGTCAATTGCCCTTGTAAGCGTGTAAATGCATGTCTTTATATGTATATGTTCATCAACGACGATCGTGAGAGGTGCAATTGTTGGGCACGACGACCAGTTGAGATGGACGGCTCTTCAGCCACACTATCGCGAACAGCAGCAATATTTGCTGCAGTACGAGCTGTACGAGCATGCACTGGTGTTTTCACTTCTCCTACAGACCCGGTTTGCTCAAATGTTTGCACAATTTTTCCGATTGTACGCACATTTGGACGATTAAATTGACCGAAAAAATCACGAAGTGCAAGATATGCATTTTGTTTGAACGCTCATTTTCATAATAAGCCTGAATAACTTTAACGCGTTGCTCGATTGTGTATCTTTCCATGGTTCAAATTGAGTTAGTCTGAAATTGATAAATGTCAAATGAAATGCAGAAAAAAACTTGACGTTTGGTTGTGGTTCACGCAAGTATGAGAAGACAAAAACGCAACTATAATAGGATCCACTCTTTGAATTGAAATCATCATTTGCATTTGGACTCCCATACCGCGGCTTTTTTTTTCCACTGTACCTTGCCAGTGTTTATGTTTTTCGTCACTAATTCCATCAGTAAATCAATATCTCCGGAATAAAAAAATTATTTGATCTTTGTTTGCATAGCCACTGATTTTTTAAAAATGTATTTCCATTTTCAATATTTCTCTCTAACTGATCAAAATTAGAACGGAGTCAGTACTTTGAAACAAAACAAACCATTCCCGCTCTTGTAAATAGCTAAAAATATTAATTTTTGTGTTAAGCTAGCCCTAAACGACGAACATGCTCGCCGAACTTGTTCGTGCTCGCTACGTTTTCATCGTGTAGGGGCTGGTTCGCGAGCCGCTCGCTGTTGGCGAAAAATTTCGATTTTGTCGTGTTCGTTGGCTTCGATGTTCGCCGAGTAGGGCCATGTTCGCGAGCAAATCTTATTTGTGTTGTGAACGTCGCACAGTGGGTCCTCTTCATACATAACAGTGCTCAAAATACCGTTTTTAATTTTTGTCAATAAAAACAAAATAAAAATGCCTAATCAATACAAATATTATAACAAATATTATAACACAGTATTATCTTTCCTCTTTGTCTAATGGCCAAGTTACGGTACATTTAAGTCGACTCTGTTCTCTGTGTCATTGGCTTTTCATTAAACATGCGGAAGTTTTAATTTTGTGCAGTTTTCTTTTAGTCAGAACTATATTCACTATTTATAATATTTTCATTTTCATAATAACAGTTTTTAGCATTTTAAACAAGACTGAATTTTGAGCACTGCTTAGTATGAACAGGACCCACTGTGCGTCGCACATGCTTACTCTGTGAAGAATCAACATGAAATGAATGTTCGCCAAATGTGTTCGTCGTGTAGGGGATAACGCAAACGAACAAGTTCGGCGAGCATGTTCATCATTTAGGGCTAGCTTAAAGCAGTGTTCAAAATTCAGAGTCTTGTTTAAAATGGTAAAAACTGTTACAAATAGATACTAAATGCTGTTGAAAATGAAAATATTATTAATAATGAATTTAGTTCTGACTTCTAAAAATAAAAGAAAACTGCACAAAATTAAAACTTCCGCATGTTTAATGTTTTAATGTACCGTAATTTGGCCATTAGACAGAGAGGAAAGATAATACTGTGTTATAATATTTGTTATAATATTTATATTGATAAGGCATTTTTTTTTGTTTTTATTGGCAAAAATTAAAAACGGTATTTTGAGCACTGTTAAGTATGAAGAGGACCCACTGTGCGACGTTCACAGCAAAAATAAGATTTGCTCGCGAACATGGCCCTACACGGCGAACATCGAAGCCGACGAACACGAAAAAATCGAAATTTTTCGCCAACAGCGAGCGGCTCGCGAACCAGCCCCTACACGACGAAAACATAGCGAGCACGAACAAGTTCGGCGAGCATGTTCGTCGTTTAGGGCTAGCTTTACGCACTGGACACATTACGAAAAATGCTTCCAATTCGCTTTCATAAAATCTAGTTAAACGAAACTGGACTGAAGTTCATATTTTACTGTGAAACCGGACTAGTTTAACTAAAAATTTAAAATTAGTTGAAGGTCCAGCTGAACTTTAGTTCAAACTCCCACTGTGAAACTGCGGATAAATCTTTGTAAAGATCATAATACCTTTCGCATTAAATTTTGTTTTATATCTCCAGTTATTCATATATCTTTACAGCCGGTGTTTAACATTTAAAGCCCATATAGTTCGAATGAATGAAATATCGTCGACTTCAACTTTTTAACATTTACATTCTGCGGCTTTTTGATTGTCAGATGTCGAAATTTTCTTCAATCCGTCAGCTTTTCGATTGTGACTGCATATTCTGAAATTAAAGATGTGGCTAGTATGCAAATTATATTTATCTTTCATTTAACCATAGTTCAGTTTTTAGTTCCAATGTAGTGCACCTTGGCATAATGGTTAGTGCGTTTGACTGTCGTGCGGAGGGTCTTGGGTTTGATTCTCAGCCGGTGCAAAAGAGTTTTTCAGGGGTGCTACCTGTTGCGAGGAATTGAAAAATCCTCCAAGTGTATCTGTTGTCATAATTTTTGAAATCGGTAGAAAATAGAAGGTCGCCTCTATTTCTCCAAACACGCACAAAGAAATGGTTGAGAGTTGTAAGTCACTATGTTTAGACTTTCTATGAGCCCTCATGGCCTCTAATTTATTTAATTTTACATGTTACTGGCAATTTTACAGTTTTGAAAATAAAAGTTATTTTGTGAATTTTATTCCTATAGTTGTAATAGCATTCAGTTCACTGTGTCTTTGCATAGAAAGCCCCAAAAAACAGTTTTTTAACAACTTTGTAGACATTCGATTCTACTGAGTTGACTTAATCTGTCGCGATTCCGTTGAAATAAGGAAATATTGTTTGTCCACGTTTGACCCACTTAGAACGGCTTTTCTGATGAATACAATACTAAGGATGTGCAGATAAAATTTCCAACTAAGTCTTAGCCTTTAATCTTAATCAAACGAAAACCTTATTGAGTTCTCTACCATAAGAAAATTGTAATTGTTTATGCGTCGTCTCTGTTTAAACCCAGACTTTTGAACGTACTGATCAAAACTTCTTTGTGGTTTCTTATTTACGAGTACATCGTGGTCCTTTTTTTTGTAACGTTAATCAATTTTTCAAGCTCCGACCACTACAAGTCAAGGTCATTGAATTTTGCAAAGATTTGTGCTCTTCTACAATCTTATTGTTTTTCCCATGAATTCGGAAAGATAAACCTAGGCATTCATCTAAACCGGTACATACTCACCAACTTCTCTTCTTTTTAAGGCAGAGAAAAAAGAAAATACATTCCAACGTTAAAATTGCTGTAAGGGAATTTCATTCATAACTTCATAAGGTAGATCTAGTGGTATAAATATGGGTTTTGCAAAACTTCATTCCCATACTCAGCATAAATATATCGGTGATGGCGAATTGTTTGCTGCGGATATGACTGTTTCAACTTTCCATTTACCTTACATGTCGTTGATTCAATATAACTTCCCGTTCCCGTTCCATTTGCCATCTTGGGTCTCTGGTTCATTTCCATTTAGAGTATTTTCTTCCCCTTTTTCAGCTTCCCGCCTTATTCTTCGGTTTAAGTTGCTCCTGGTGCTGGTGCATGGTGCTGCTGCCTGTAATTAACACAACTTCTTGTTAGTCATTAAGGCACACTATGACCGAACACTGTGTACAATATTTAGCCATTCAACGAGAAAAAACCGTTTTACATTTCTGTGTATGCTACATGTCGGTCGGCGGTATACCTATATAACTGGTGCGCGGCCTGCGACGACAGAGCGGCAGTCGGTTCTTCTGAAACTCGTATTTGCTGTGTCCGCCATCTGAGTCGGCATTATCGCCATTCACTGTTATCCATCTTTGAGAGCGAGAGGTGCCTTAGCTGAGATCATAAAATCTCCAGGTGCTTAATCTAAGGCTGTTGTATCTGCAACCCGAGTCCCCCGTTGATGCATATGCTAGACATACTGCGAGCACATTGGTGCCAATAAATGTTTTACCGAGATGCATTGGTGCGGTGGAGTTAGCGGCAGCGGCATCGGTTCGATGCAATCCAGCAATCACCAGGAAATCTCTAAGCACAAGGAGTACCTATGTGAGGTTAAATACGGATGCCAATATGGAGAGGGACGACCGGCGGCGCGGCGCGTGGAATGTGTGTGCATGTTTTATTATGGCGACGGTGAGAAATAGTTTCACTTGAATCGCGCCAATATCAATGCTTGTTTGTCATCAATATTTTGAATGTTGTGTTGTACAGTATAGGCTTGTTCCGATTTTTTCCTCTGCCTGGTTTTTGATATCAAAAGTGCTGTTTCAAGTGGCATTTTGCACACAAGTTGTCTTTGTAGTGCAATCGGTACTTTGGCAGAAAACAAGGCATGCTAATTACAAATGTAGAGGGTGCAGCTAGCAGATGATGACCGAGCGTCTTTCCTATGCTTGTTTAAACGCAAAACTTTTTGTTTATCTGACGATATGTGGTGTAGATTGTTTGAGCAATGCCTGAAGCAAAGACAAATACAGGTGGGCACTTGGAGTCTTAACTGCGATTGGCTACCTTACTGCAGTGTAATCTGGTTTTAGTTTAAGATAATGTATTTATGAATACCTAGCCTTCTTTAGATATTATTTGGTAGGAATATATAATGTCAAAGAAGTTGGATTTAAGTTTCGTACAGTTATACCTATCAGGTTGAGATCTTCTAATTTTTGTTTTCGTTTGAGTGAAAATCAATCGATACGTGATTTTATCATTTAAGGCCGTAACCCTCTGATAATCTTTTAGTTATTGTCTTGTAGTTACAAGAGTAAAACTATTGATTTGAATATTTCAAAACTTGGATTTCAGAAAGTTGGAATACTTAAATTCAAAAATTGTTAATTCCTAATGGATGGACCTGCACTGAAACACAAAAAAAATTCAAAATGTGAAACATGAAGATGGCAGCACTGGGCTTAAACGTGAATGCCGTCAATACGGTAGCACTGAAATATACTGAACAGATCATTAGCGTTGTGAAATTCGTTCGAACAAGTCATACAAATAAAGAGTGCTAATAATTATTAAACTATATTCTATTTTTTTCGACAACTTATCATATTGTTAAAGTTCAGAAGCGGGATAAGAACATTATTCAGTTAAGTATAAGAAATATAGAATTTTATTTGGTCAGTTATGTGTTAATTTATATAATTTCTGGATGGTTTGTGAAATGTACCCACAAGTCGACATACGTAGGCATGTAGATTAATTGTGACGGTAATTCAGTTAATCGGTTATTTTGAATTATGATGGTTAGGTGCCAATGAGGTGGCGAATTTAATTGATTGGTGAAGTTGAATTTTATGGAAAATAAAATCTAAAACCAATCATTTGCTGTTATTTGAAATTTTGGTGGCAAAACAGTTATTCACAAGTAGCGTCCTTTGCTCAGTTTTCGAAAGAAAAAAGAGAAAGAAGAACGAAAAACTGTGTGTTTCATTTGAAAAGCATTCCGTCTTAGTGTTTGTGAACACTACAAGGACAACGACACGACAACAAGAAACAAGAAAATGAAGTGAAACCAAAAGAGGGTAGACAGACAGAGACAGTATAGTACAACATCTTCATGTTGCATTGCGTTTTCGGTTTACGAAAGAGTATATGTAATGTGGAGTGGTTGGTAACAAAATAGAAAAGAGAATGAAAATATAATAAAAAAAAAAGGGTTGTTATCTCTCAGGATATAGAAGAACAATGTAATTTGACTTTCATTTTAAAATAGATAAAGATTGCGGCTGTGTTTTCGGTTACGAAAAGTGCAGGAGCAGTGAAATCTGTTTGAATTTGTATAATATAAATGAAAGGTTTGGCTTGAGTTACATTTTCGGTTTACGGGAAAGTTCCAAGAGCAGTAATTGATGGAAGTTGATGAACAATACCAACAAGAAAAGTAAAAATAATAATATGTATGAGCATGTAAATAGAGTCGATAATTATAAATGGTATAGATTATAGCGTTCATGCGTTTATGAAGCCATGCACACGATTGTTGAATGGATTGTGTGGTGGCTGGAGTTAATTCGTGCCTCTGCACATGACTAATAGATATTAGGATACATTTAAAATTTTGATAATACGATGATTGCTCATGAGATTATTTTAACTTATAGATTAATGGAGAACATGAATCTGAAACAGCTTCAGGCTGAACTCAGAAGCCGAGAATTGCCAGTGAATGGTTCAAAACGTATCCTGTTGAACAGGATTAGGGAGTACGACAAGAAACATTGCGAACTGGAACGACGAAGTGAAACATCAAATGAGTCACAAGTTGTGAATCTTCAATCAATCAGCTCAAGTGTGGAAGCATCAGCAGATGACAACCTTCGAGCCAAAGAGTGGCAAATCATAGAACGAGAAAAGAAATTATTGGAAAGAGAACGTCAAACATTTATGAAAGAGCAAGCACTAGCTGCCAAACTCAAGGATTTCGAAGCGCGACTCACAACAAATTCCAACAATAGACCAAAGGTTATATGCACCATTAAGGAAATCGCGGACTCTATTCCTTCTTATTCACCAGGAGATGTTGCTTCCTTGTCAACGGAATCATGGATCAAAAGGGTGGAGAGTTTGACAAAGTTGTACGGATGGGATGAAAGGGCACTGCTTATGGCGATAGCATCAAAAATGCAAGGATCGGCACGTTACTGGTGGGACACAATGCAGGAAGTATGTAGTTCATGGAGTCAATTGGCGGATGGCTTGAGGGCTAATTTTCCACATCAGATAAGTGAAATTGAAATACATCAACAACTGGTAAGGAAAGTTAAAAAACCAACGAAACGGTCGAAAGTTATTGCTTTGAAATGCATATGCTTGGCAAGAGAATAGAACTCACAGATAAAACTATCATACAATATATACTCACGGGATTAAATGACACGCAGATGAGTTCAAGTCTGGCAGCTAGCGACATCAAGGACATTGCCGAACTGGTTGAGAAAATACGTTGGTTTGAAAGCATAAGATCAAATGCAAAGGCGTCTGCAGCAGCCAGTGCACCACAAAGAACAATGATGGAACACCGTAACAATTTCTCTCCTAATTCAAACTTCAAATGGCAACAAAGAAACCCGCTGGTTCAGCAAAACAACATCATTTGCTACAATTGTAATCAGCCGGGACATTTTTCAAGACAGTGCACTCAAACGCGGAAAAGACCACAAATTGAAAATGGTGCATCTAGTTCCAATGTCAAAAGGCAGAACAATTTTAGTGTGAACATTGTAGGTTGCAAATCTAACACTGATGTTTATAAAAAGAACGTGACAGTGCAAGGAAAATGTTATACGGCACACCTAGATTCCGGATGTGAAAGAACTATCATCTCCAGGGCTGTGGCAAGAGGGTTGAACAACAGCATGCAGAAATCTCATGCCCTATTGCATGGCTTTGGAGGAGGAACGTGTGAAGCTGTTGGGATGGTGTGCATCGACATCGGAATCGATGGTGCTGTCTTCACTGTTTGGGCTACTGTCGTAGAAGATGCATTGCTAACTGACGACATCCTTATAGGTAAAGACATACTCGACAATCCAACATGCATACTTACAAAAACAAGCGAGAAACTCACAATCCAGCGCATCCGTGAGATTGAAACAGATCCTTCAAGGTTTAAAATAGCGGACATCCAAATAGATGATGAAGTCAGTACTGATGTACGGAACAAAGTATTCAACCTTTTAATGGAATTCCGTCAATGCATAGCGATGACTAAAAGAGAATTGGGAAACACAAGAATTACTACAATGGAGATTGAGTTGGAGAAGAAGGAACCAGTTGTCAGTCAGCCATACAAAGTGCCTTATGCTCAGCGAGAAACTCTCAATGCAATCATAGAAGAACTCCTGCAGTGTGGAATAATCAAGGAATCTCAATCAAGTTTCGCTTCTCCGGTAATTTTGGTGAAAAAGAAGAATGGGGAATACCGAATGTGCGTGGACTATAGACGGCTCAACAAAAATATAAAAAAAATAAAATTTCCAATGCCATTGATGGAGGAGCAGCTCAATAATCTGGCCGGGTGTAAATATTTCATAGTTTTAGATATGGCTTCTGGCTATTATCAAATACCTATAAGACCGGAGAATACACATTACACAGCTTTCATAACACCAGGAGGACTCTACGAATTTCTGAAGATGCCTTTTGGTTTAAGCACTGCACCAGCGACCTTCCAGAAAATGATGACTGTGATAGTTCAAAAAATGAAGCCGGACAAGGTCGTTAATTTTGTAGATGACATTGTAATTCCTGTCAACTCTATCAATGAAGGGCTATCTAAATTGGAAAAGTTTCTGAAGTTGCTTAAAGAAGGGAATCTCACACTGAACCTAAAAAAATGTCATTTTTTCAAAACGAAAATTGAGTTCCTTGGTCATATTGTGACAGAAAACGCGATTCAACCCGGCAAATTGAAAACAAGTTCTGTGGAACAATTCCGAACTCCATCCAGTGAACACGAAGTCCGGCAATTTCTAGGCTTGACAAGCTATTTCCGGAAGTTTATCAAAAACTTTTCGACAATTGCTTTACCATTAACCGAGCTAACCAAAAAGGACTGTATATTCCATTGGGGAAATTCTCAACAGAAAGCTTTCGAGGAGCTAAGAACCGCTCTGGCAAAAGAACCAGTTTTAGCATTGTATGACCAAGACGCTGAGCACGAACTTCATACTGATGCTAGTGCCAAGGGACTGGCAGGAGTATTAATGCAGGGAAGTGATGAAAAACGTCCGGTAGGATATTTCAGCAGGAAAACGACCGAAGACGAAAGTGTTTACCATAGCTATGAGCTAGAAGCTCTAGCAGTCGTTGAAGCAACTAATCGATTCCGGCAATACCTCCTGGGTAAACATTTTGTCGTAATCACAGACTGCGGGGCACTTAAAACGGCCATGGATAAAAAGGAGTTGGTTCCTCGAATTGCTCGGTGGTGGCTTAAGATGCAGGAGTATGACTTCGAAGTTAAACACAGACCTGGTACCGCAATGGCACATGCCGATGCTCTTTCAAGGACTCCACATGAACCAGCAGTAGAGCCTGAGGTTGTTAACATGGATATTCTCCAAATTGATATTGAAACTGATGACTGGATTTACACTATGCAACTACAAGATCCAGAAGCTAAGGAAATCACTAGAATTCTCCAAAAGATGCCTGCGAATCAAACCGAGAGGCAATGCCATCGGGACTATCGTTTTGAAGAAGGGCGACTATACCGAATTGTAGAAGCGGAAATACGACTTTACATTCCAAAAGGCATCCGACAACAGATGATGAGAAGCAGTCATGATCTACTTGGACATTTTTCGGAGAACAAAACATTCAGACATTTAAGGGATAGATGCTGGTTTCCGAGAATGATGCAGACTGTTAAAAGGTACATAAAAAATTGTGTTCATTGTGCCTATAACAAAATAGAAGTTCAGCCAAGAGGAGAGCTACATACCATTGAAAAAAAGAACATTCCATTCGACACTATACATCTAGATCACCTTGGGCCATTTGTGAAATCAACTAAGGGAAATTCTTATTTGATTGTGATGGTGGATGCTTTCACTAAATTTCTTAATATGAAAGCTCTTCCAAATACTCAAGCAAAACCGGTAATAAATTTCCTGACAGACACGTCGAACCTATTTGGAAGTCCCAGACGAATAATTACCGACCGAGGAGCAGCATTCACTTCGAAATTATTCCAAGAATACGTCCGCAGTCACGGCATCCAACACGTATTGAACGCTACTAAAACACCAAGAGCAAACGGTCAAGTCGAACGGTACAACCGAACTATATTGCAAGCCCTCCTTCCGATGGTGGATGAGGATGTTCGTTGGGACCAAAAAATAAAGATGGTTCAATGGGGAATCAACAACACCCATAACGAAGCAACTCAGAAGACAGCCCAACAAATGTTGATGGGGTACATTCCAAAAGATCCTTGGCCTAATCCCATTGCAACTGGCATTGTACTCAACCAAAAAGAACATGATTTGGCAGACATAAGGTTCCAAGGGCACGAAGCTATTAAGAAATCACAAATAACACAAAAACAAAGACACGATTCCAAAAACAAACCAGCTAGAATCTACGCTGTAGGAGATTTGGTAATGATCCTTAATGACGGAGTAGCAGCAACGGGAACTTCGAGAAAATTGGAGCCGAAGTACAAGGGACCATACATGGTGACAGCAGTACTACCACATGATCGCTATCAGCTTGGAGATATTCCTTTTGCGCCTCGAACGCAGAAGCCATTCTCATCCATTTGCGCTGCTGATCGAATGAAAAAATGGATTCAGCTAAGTGAAGAACTCGACGAGGACGCCGAGGAAATCAGGATGGACGAGTCTGAAACATGAAGATGGCAGCACTGGGCTTAAACGTGAATGCCGTCAATACGGTAGCACTGAAATATACTGAACAGATCATTAGCGTTGTGAAATTCGTTCGAACAAGTCATACAAATAAAGAGTGCTAATAATTATTAAACTATATTCTATTTTTTTCGACAACTTATCATATTGTTAAAAATGTAGTTAATTTTGCTAGCTATTACTTCCTTACTGATTACTAATACACTCCACAGCGTCCCTAAGAGCTTAATTTCGAAGTTAGCTTATGTTAGAAATAAAATAAAATTAGCTCTGTTTTCACGAAAAGTTTATTTGAAGATGAAAAATTAAGTTAAAAAATTACATCGGACAAATGACCACCTGCATTTTTAATTGTTGCTCGTAAAACTCCTGGTGGCAAATGGGTTATTTCTTATTCAATGTTAGCTTTCAAGACTTGTTAGGTTTGTGGTTTGTTGTGGTAAACACTAGATTTCAAAAACCCAAAAAAGAAGAAGTCTTGCGTTTAGATTTGGCGATCTGGACGGCCAGATCAAATTGCCATGGGTGATCATAGAGTCTACAGACCTGGAAATTGGTTTATCAAAATCTTCATCGTTGTCTTGCTGAACCAGTCAAGGAATCGTTTGACGGTCAGAAGTCAGTAAATCGTGAACGTTCTGCACTGAAATTCGTTCCAATGATCGTCTGCTGTTCTCCAATTGTGTAAATCATCATTTCGTCGCATTCACAATAACTCCACGTTCTTCTGGTGTGTATCGCTCGATTGCTTGAAAACTACCTAATTCTCTATCTGTCTACAATAGGCGTTTTTCTTTTTTAGTTCAGAACAGAGCCTGAGTTGCCAAAAAATAAATTGTGTTTCTTTTTTAGTTCAGAGCGTTCAGAGCGTTCAGAGCTTCGTAAATGTGTTTCTTTTTTCGTTCTGAGCATGTTCTGAGCGTGTTCAGAGTGCGCTCTATAAGCTCAGAATAAAATAACTGAGCAGACAGAGTACAATGCTTAACACAGGCATTTGACCGATGGAAATTTAAAAAAAAATTTTGTCGACAGCTAAGTGTTCAGGTGTTTTTCAAAAAATACTCAGAGCGCTCAGAGCACGCTTGGTTCAGAGGATGTTCGGAACATGCTCGACATGCTCGGACTCTGTTCGGAGCTCTATACTGAACTAAAAAAGAAAAACGCCTAATGGGCGTTTTTCTTTTAGTTGAGGATAGAGCTCTGGACAGTGTCCGAGCATTTTCCGAACATCCTTTGAACCAAGCGTGCTCTGAGCTCTCAGTTGTTTTTAAAATATACCTGTCATCTTTTTTTTTTTAATTTCCATCTGTCAAATACTTGTGATAAGCACTTCTCTGTCTGCTCACTTATTTAATTCTGAGCTCATAGAACGCCCTCTAAACACGCTCAGAACTAAAAAACAAACAAAATTTATCTTTTGACAACTCAGGCTCTGCTCTGAACTAATGTCGATTTCCTTTACACATGAGAAATCAATTTCTGCGTGAAGATTTCGATCTCTCGACAGATTTCACGTTCCTTTACACCAAAAAAATCGATTTTTTTTTTTGACAGAGATCAAATCCTTCGAATCCGTATTTGAAGAGGGATTTACATACATGCATACGAAATACGCACACCAAAAGAAAAAATTTGACAAGGGATCGAAATCCCTAGTGAGTAAAGGAAATCGACATAAAAAACAAAAACGTCTAATAAAGATGTTAAAGCACAATGACATTTAACGCTGTTTGTAAAAATTAGGGCATATTCACATTTACGCCATCTTGTAGATCCAATAATATTAAAAACTTTAAATCTGTCTGAGATGGTGTGAGGATGGTTTGTTCTGCTTAAAAAGGTAAGTCTTCTTTTTTACAGTTTTAATGTTATTTTCATGTCGGATTAAATTATTCTAACCCAAGAATCCATCATCCCCGGTGTACTGAAATTTTCTAAACGATCAGAATAAATCTAGATAATTTGTAAAATATCCTACAGAAACCAAGATGATTTTTTAAGATGAAAGCCGAAGGGAAGTTAATACTAATGTCTGCAGATTTTAATGAAAAAATCTGAAATCCTACATCCGAAAGTGCTCTAAAAATTCATTAGCGCTCTAACATAATTTGCACTCTACGCCTACACACAGTAATTTTCTGAACTAAATGCAAAGAGGGAAGCAAAGTACTCTTCTATTTTAACCCTTTGGTTCCTTTTCCTCATTTTGTGTGTGTAGTTATCTGTTGTTGTTATTCGTTTGGTGTAATTTGATGACATTTAATACTTGTGGGACTTATAACGCACAATAAAGAACCTCATCCGGTTTGTTTGCTTATATCAAAACAAATTCGCGTTTAGAAAATACTAATAAAGAAGAAAAAAAGTTGCATACCCGTTTCTTATTTGAAATATTAAAAAAAAACACACTTCTTTTCATCTCCCTTAATATGATGTATCCACGTTATAATGTAGCAATGAGAAAATTATGACTCCGATCTTGGATCTGCCATAAATGAGCAAAGATCAATTTTTAACCAATGAAGTTGGTGAACTGTTGCCTTCCAAGCACCTATGTATGCATATCTATCGAATTACTTTTTTTTTGCGGTAAATGCGGTCGAAATTTAAAATTGATCTGCTCCAAAGAAGAAACTCTTGGCAGAGTGTGGTGAGATGCAAGAAAAACATCATTCCATGCTGCAAAGGTGCGCATGTGCACGAGTATTAATCTTCGGTGGTTCTTGTCTGGCCAGCTTACCAACCAGATGATTTATTTTTCTTGTGCTTGTTGTGGGCTGCGGCCTAACCACGAAAACAGACGCTTTGGAATGTTTTTTTTTGTCTGTCTTGTATATTAGTCTTCTTCTACTTTGAGTTAGCCACGAAGAAGACGTAAGTTGAATTAGGACACATTATAAGTGAGATGAAACTTAGGTTTTGATACACTTTTTAAAAACTCATTTTTTCATTTAATCTCATTGCAGCTGCTCAACACGATACGTAGGTGATTTCTGTGAATACGCAAATCCCTGCCACACAGGACGATGCCAAAATGGCGGCACTTGCAAAGTTACATTTCGCGATGGAACACCGCGATTTGCATGTCACTGTCCCATCGGATTCACGGAGTCTCTGTGTGAGATACCGGTGCAGAATGCATGCGATTCGTCGCCATGCCTCAACAGTGGCACATGCAACCTAAAATCACTGGCAGAGTACACGTGCTCGTGCTCCAACGGCTATACAGGTGAGTGGCAATTAGTTAAAGCATCTCACAGTGTTAGAGTTGTAACTAATTGTTGTCGTTTTTTTGCTTTTAGGCAAGTTGTGCGAAAAACAAAACCTTTGCGCATCATCACCCTGTAGAAATGGCGGAACTTGCAGCTCACTTCCGGGCGGAAATTTCAAATGCAGTTGCCCGAAAGGATTCAAAGGCTTGGTGTGTTCCGAAGATGTCGAGGAGTGTCAAACGAATCCCTGCAAACATGGAGGTAGCTGTGTCAACACACATGGATCATATCAGTGAGTACATTTAATTTTATATAGATGTTTACATGTTCTGTTTCCTTTTTGTAAAAACTCATTAAGTATAAGTTAGTGCTGCCGGCGGCATTGGGTGGCTTGGTTACATGCCAGCCACGTTGGAAGCAACAACAGGTTGATGCGCGAAGCCACGACTCTAGCGCTTTCGAGTTCATGAGAACAAATTTCCTGCACCAGAAGCATAGCGAGCAGCACCACGAATGAAAACATAGACGAAGATGAAAGCGCACATAAAGAGAATTAACAAAATGCTCCAACAGCAATAAATTAATTTGCTTTTAATTACTGCTCAAGAAAACTATATGGGATGGTGGAGTTTAAGTTTTTCATGAATTTCTATTCTCTCCTATGTCCTATGAGAATAAGAACAATGAAACCACTTTTGGTGTTCAAGTTGCGAACTGGTTAGTGGTTAACTAGCAACAGAAACAGCCTCTTTTCGCGCCGCGCTGTGGCAATGAAAATCTGGTTCCCTGCTTCTCTGCCTTTAACGAATTATATTGTTTGTTTATCCCCTCTTCTCTGGTGTCTGCTTTAATCAGTTGTATGTAGTAGGATATTGTCATAATATGCCAAATGATTTATCATCATATTCTCGGAATGAGCATTGAGTTATGAAATGTCGTTGTTTATTGATGATGTTTCGTGCAGATTGTCATCAAGAGGAAGCATAAATTGGGATTCGAATAAAAAATTAAGATATTTTTTTTTCCATTACAGAGAGAGTACAGAATTAGAGAATGTCGGCAGTGTTTTTATTTTTACTGACAAAAAAAAAAAACAATTTTGGTCACTTATAAGCTGCGTGATGTTGAGTTTTTTTTATATTTCACTTTCCCAATTTTGTATGGTTTGCTAAGTAAAAAATAGTAGTGATCCAAAAATTCACATTTAATTTTTAACAATACTAAAATGTCAAAAATATAACTTCTTTAGAAAGAAAAGTTTTGTTTAATAGCATCTGCACTAACTAATTTGATGGCATAAAAGTAAAACTAGCAGATTACTCAGTACTTGGAGTTGTTTATATTCGTAAAGGCATGCACTTTGTTGCCAGTAGGTACATTAGGTTATGTTTCAACAAACCGAGTGCGCGGTGCGATCTCGAAACGCTAACCCCAACCCTTAAAGACCCTTATTTTAATATCTTTAGTGAAATTTTATGAAGCAGGAATTATATCGAAGAACCGCAGGATGGGATTTCAGTTCCAGGTCGATGGTTTTTATATTAATAACTTAAAGAAATATAATTTTAAATTTTATTGATCGATTATATCAATTGTCGAAGCCAATTTCGCGGCCTTATACCCTTTTTACAAGAACAAAGTCACGCAATTTTCGACCGCATTTTAACTTCGGTACCAATAAAGTCAGGACATTCAAATTTCAACTCCTTAGCATTAGCAGTTTCTGAGATAATCCCATAAATTGTAATTGACTAACTCACTGACAGATAATCAAAATTATGGAGCATTTCCTGACAACCTTGCGATTTCACAGAACGGTAGGCCTTGCTGTTTATTTTACTCACAACTTTAAAGGTTATAAATAAAAACTTGACAACAGTGAACCCTCCAAGTTTTAGTCAGTAATAATAATAAAATTTTCCCTCATAATTTGGAGTTGTTTCGATATTACACTACTGAAAAAATTTGATATTAAACTTCTTAAGGTACTAGTACGGTCTAGAACGCGAAAAAACGCAAGATTTTTGGGAATTTTTTTCTCAGAAACCTTATTAGGTAATAACATAATTTTTTTTAAATAATGAATACATGCGTCGAGTACAAAAAAAAATTTTTTTTTTAAATTTGAGAATTATAGAAGGCCCAACGTCGACTCATCAAAAAATACATTGTCCCATGGCGGACAGTTAATCTCATTGGCTGGACTGAAAGACAAAAACCAAATTGGGTTATTTAAAAGAAGGTTTCTTACGAGACAATTTACCACAATTTGCTTAAAAAGTCAAAACAAAAAAAAATTCGAGCTTTGAAAAAAAAATTTTTTTTGTTGCCATTTTTGGGTCGCCATTTTTTTTATTCATAACTTTTTGGTCAAATTGTGGTAAATTGTCTTAGAAAACATAAAAACAATCTAGTTGCAACAAGTTTTTTGAAAATCGGTTCAGTAGATCCGGAGATTAACTGTCGAAAATGTGTTTTTTTGATGAGTCGACGTTGACGCCCTCTATAGTTAGGCCAAAAATTCGACAAACAATTTTTTTTTGTACTTTTGACACATGTATTCATTATTTAAAAAAAAATTATATTATCTTATAAAGTTTCCGAGAAAAAAATTCCCAAAAATCATGCTTTTTTTGCGATTTCTAGACCGTACTAGTACTTTAAACTAAGAACTTGATGTACTTTTAGATCTCACTACTTTTCACCTCTGATTTATTACACACAGGGTATTTGTACACATGAAAACTTGGCTCTCTTTTTAAAATTAGTTTTTTTTTGTTTGCTATGATATCGGTCTAGTGGGCGCTTCTGACCTTAGCGCCAATAAGAGCTCTTTTAAGCACATTTTGCATAGCATTTTTGCAGGCAGATGGAACTATCAGCAATTTCGTTTCTAATGCTGTCCTTAAGCATAGGGGTTGTGGTTGGTTTGTTGACTTACTCCTTTTCATTCAAGTACCCCAATAAAAGAAATTGTCCAATCTTTATTTTATCTCCCAATATATGCAAATTTTTAAAAATAAAAATCATACGCAAAAATGTTAGCCAAATAAAATCGACCTGGAATATAAAACGTACCCTTTATTTAAAATAAAAAATAAACTTTTTAAAGATAAAATGAAAACAGTTTGATAATGACACTTTTCAACAGTCCTGGCCTTACAAAAAAGTGTAAGCGATGTTTTGCAAAAATTACATACTACCAGAAATAAATCCTCGAAAAAAAAGCTAAAAGCTCTGAAATTTCCAAAAAATCGAAAGCATAAGTATAAATGCATCACTAGGGTGTTTTTCGATTTTACTCGAGCACTCGATTGGACGATTGTACAAAGTAATCCAGGAGCCTATCAAAAGATCGAAAAGATAAATTCATCTTTTTAGAAGTTAATAATATCAATGAATAATTCAACAAGTTCATTAATAGTGCTAAGTCTTCTACTTGTCTGATTTATTTCAGTAGTATATAGAATTTGTATTATAAAAACCTACATATGGAATCAATGAATATGCACAAAAATAATGTACATACAATATGTATCTATTCTTGAAATTTAGTAACCTTCGGCATAAAGGCTAGTGCGTTAGATTGTCATGCAGAAAGTCTATGTTCAGCCGCTGCAAAATTGTTTTTCATTTTTGACAAGAAGTGGCAAATCCTCCAAGAAGTGTCATTTTTCATTTCTGCTGACACGCATACATGTTTGTCAGTAATAAGTACTTGGTTTAGGCTCTCTTTGCGAGCCATTTACCTTTTTTTCAAGATTGAAATACATAAGTATATATTTTTTCGTGATGTAATAAGTTTCTCTTATTTAGTAAGTATCTCTTATATTCTCCAGCGAGTATACATGTTTTCTATATCAGATACTTATTCATTCCAATAACAGCCACTTAAAACCCTATATATAGCCTAATCTCTTATTAGAAGTTAATTTGCAATAAAAGATTTATAATCATCTCCCAATTTCAAATAAAAAAAAAATAATTGACTAAAACTTGCATATAAATTTATTCAAATTTGAATCCAAATACTAACGAGTTTTGTGCAAAATTTATTGTCTACTAGTTTAAATTTATGGGAAATTCTTTTTTTTAATTTGAAGATTTATGTTATTATTCAACGAATTTGAAATTCACCTTAATAAACTTATTGACAAAACCATAAAACAAACGACTGTGTGTATTGGTACGATAATTTTACACTTAATTAAATCAATCACTTCCAGTTTGAAACACTTGTTGGATATTCACTATTATATGTACCGTAATATGAGTAGAAAAAAAAAAATATGTTAAAAAAAGTCACCTGAATCTTATAACTTTACAAAAAGTTGGATTGGATGAAGTCCTCTTATATCCAATAACTCTGTAAACCCTTCACATTCCCCCAAAAAAATTCGTGCTGAAAGGTCAGCTTCAACGAAAAACACAGAAACACTGTCCCTTGTATCATCGTCACCGACATCCACCCGATCAACGAAGTTAAAAATGACTCCACTTGGGTAATAAAACACTGAGGCCACAAACAAAAAGCAACCAGAAACTGCTATTAAACCAAATTCATATGAACAGAGTTTGTGTCCACTCTTGTGTACATGTTGTTCAGCCCAGCCATCGTGTGTGAACCTTTCTTAAGACCTCAAAAATTACAATAAATCCACAGTAACACATAAAAAACGAAAGCAACGTATGGTTAGTCTTTGTCTCTCTGTCATATATTGCTGCAACTCTTATGGTCTTGGACATATACACGGATCAGGTTTTTTTTTTTGTGTTTTAAAGTCAAACCGAAACAATCTGCTAAAATTCAGGTAGCCGACATCTTATACTACACTACCTTTCTCCATTTTTGCGTACCTTATATTTTCATGGTTGATTTAGCACAGTTTACCAAAAGACAGTCGCAGTATAGCAGCAAAAAAAATGAGATTTATTCCAATGCCTAATTCTTCGACGGCTTAAACCGGCCCGGCCTCTATATATAAACCCCGAAAAGAGATGCGGGAAGGCTAAAACAAAGCGAATGCACGTTTCGCTACACACCGCACAGTTGGCCTCCTGTTCGTACGAAGGAGAGTCAATTTGCATAGTCTTCTCTTATGTTTGGCTTTTTGGGAGAAGATTTCGCTTTGCATAGGTGCTGGCTACAAGTTGAGAAGTCTTGTTCTTAACCACCCTTCAATTGACCCTATGAACTGTAGTGCACAACTCTTTCGGGTGGTAATCTTCTTCACATCACGATCCAGGTCTACAAGTCTAACCTCATAGAAAATCTACTTTTCATTGGAAGCAAGACGATTTAAGTGTGAGGCTTCAACCAAGTTTTTCGTTTGAAAACAAAATCACTGCAAGCTTCTGAAGAAGGCAACAATTACCTGTCAACTTGTCGTTCGTTGTAAAGCTAACTTGTGGCAACCAGCAATTAAAGCAAATCATTATTTTTTTTCTTACTTTTGTTATCCAATTAAATCAAAACCTTATTTAAATTTGTATCATTGTTTTTTTTTTCTTGCGTTTCTAGATGTATGTGCGCGCCAGGATACACAGGAAAGAATTGCGAATCGAAGTACATTCCTTGCTCACCATCACCATGCCAAAATGGTGGAACGTGTCGTCAGTCAAGCGGACTCAACTACGAGTGCAAGTGTCCAGTTGGTAAGTAGTAATTTTAGGAATTTATTTCGCAGAGAAAAAATTATTTATGTAGGTAATTGGTTGGATAGAAGCTTAGAAGATCACTTCTTAACCAGTTGACACATTTTAAGTGAAGAAAATATGAAGATAAACAGTTACGGTTTCAATAAATCGTGGAAAAAATGCCATCGGCTGTGTTCTTTTGCGAAAAGCGGTCTGTGTATCGTTCCAGTTCGAGTGGGATTTTGCAAATTGTATTTAGAAACTACCTACGTATATTTGACCTACAAAATATATCGATCTTAAAACGCAGTTGTTTGGTTGTATTATCGGCACCAGACTGTTGAGTCTTTCCACCAGAATTTTTTACGCTGCTTCCCTTCATGAGTGACATTCATATCAATCTTTCAATAAATGCAAAAAACATCCGGCATTATTTTAAACTCCATAACACGTCGATTTTTAAAACTTGAATATTTTCACATAGGTACTTTACCTGTGACCAACTTAAATCCAAAGAAATTGAGCGCAACAAACTCATTTTGGCTTCGCAAGACAACAAATTGCTTCGTCAAAGAATAAGACATAATAAAGACTTCTGCATTGTTTACCAAATTGATATTGTGATGTACAACTGACTGGCTGTACAGAGTAAGCCTTGTTTGTTGATAAGGCAAGAACAAAAATCAATAGAAATCCAAATTCGTATAACTGTGGAGTAATTTTGTAATTATATTAAAAGTGTGGGAGAATTCGAGAAATTGCTGTGCTATGTTAAAAAAAAAAAACACAGAAAGAAATGGCATGGCAAAGATGAAAGCAAAGAAAATAATTGAACATATTTCTTTTTTTCTTACCGGCACCGAACTTTTAAAGACGCTCGCTGTGTCCAACAAGCAACGAACTCCTCCACCAACAACATGAACTTCTTTTGGCAAAGTTAATGCATCATCATCATCATCACCCCGAAGGTATCACGCTTCTTTCGTTTGAAATAAAATGAAACCAAATTGTAAATTCATCGTGTGTAGACGGTAGAGGTAAACGTAGAAGATATACGATGCATGATGTTCGAAAGATCACTGCGCGGCCTGGTTATGTTAGTTAGGATTTTTGTTTTTACTGCTGTTAGTTGTGTTTAATCGAGAAAAGTTCAAATATTCAAAATCGATTTCTACGAAGTCATCATCTTCTACGGCCTTTCTAGTTGCGTTGCGGCAGCTCATTGACCGCTCCTGAATATAAATAAGGCCAACCGTCGCATTTTGATAGGTCGATACTAAAATGAAGGTTTTATACGATGGGAATTCGAAAATCGACTTTTTTTTGTTGTGGAGAGTTCTCACCCATCCGCCCTAAGGGGTTTATTTTTTTCTGCTCCTTAAATTATAATAAGCAAAGGAAATGGTGATCATCATTTTACCATTGTCATAGGAATAAAGAAAATAATGTTATATATAGATTTCACCTTCACTTCAAGAAAGTGCAGTGGCTCGTGCATCACGATGGCTTTAGCTTTTTGAGTTGGGATTAGCATATCGTATTCTTTCCTTTTACCACCACCAATCTCTACACATCCAAAAGGCTAAGCGAATATAAATAAATGGGCAAGGACGGTATACGAAACAAAAACAGAAATAGCAGTCCCATTACAATGGCCAATAATAATTTGCAAATCAAAGAACTTGGTTATATAGCCACGAGACTGGATATTGAGTCTGGTGCCTGGCTCTATTCGCTTAGTTTCTTTATTATGGTTTGATAGATGGTTGGACGATTGATCGTTGACTTCCCCCATCTATTTGCGCACCAGCGATAGAATGAGAAGGAGTAAAATAGCGAACAGTTGTTGGGTCTCTGGTGTGAGGCACACCTTAAATCGATTTCAAGCTTGTAGTGGGAAGTGGAGCTCAGCCTCAATTAATTAATGTTGTTCCACGTTCGGACGACAGCGCACACAGACAGACAGTTCATATGCTGATAGCATTGAGGAGGAACAAAATGCAAGCAAAATTTATTCAATTAATTAAAATGACCCTTGTTCGTGCAACTTGTGCATATAATACAAGTTTGTATGCATGTATGTATAGTATGAACCAACAAACAAAACAAATTCAAATTGGGAGCATGTTGGGAGAGCTCCAGCTCGGTTGTTGTTGCCCTAGTGCGCAATTACCTGGTATGCTAATTCAGCAATGTCTTGTCTATTGCTTCCTCGTAGTGCTAGCTGCCTCCCCCTAGACCATAGTAATGGAAAAAAAAAAGATCGATGGGTTATTCTATGATGCATTTAGTGTGATAATACCTGCAATATCCATGGCAGCCTTCGTGGTAAATCTCCAAATTTATTTCTAAATATAAATCAAAAGAGGGAGGGTCGTCATCGTCATGTAATTAAGTCTTCTTCACGTTTTAGGCAGACTGCAATAAAACATAAACAATATAAATGTATTACGTAGTTTTAATGAAGTTGATCAGTTTTATTCACCTGGATTGAGATGGATTGATCCCTAGGTAGGCACGAGGCAGGTACCTGTAATAAAAAATGGCAATCATCTTCGCAACGTAACCAGGTAACAGAGATACACTATCCTGAAGAGCCTCAGGTCATTTCTAAGTTAAGTTTCTTTCGTTAAATTATGTTCGATCAACGACCTTTTCTGCGATCGTAATCAAAAATAAAAATTGATTGATGGTTAAATGAATAACGTTGTTCGACTCGACTCCTCTTGGCATTTCGCATCTTTTAATTCTTTTTTGTCGTCTGTTTTGTAAATTGCGCTTTTTTCCGTTGTTTTTGTATTTTAATATTTGAATTGTGTTTGCAGGGCAAATTTTGTAGTCTTCTCTGTAACCCGCTTCAAAAATTGCATTCGTGTTTGGAGGAGCATTCATATCTCACATTTCATTCATTGAAAATCGCTCCTGGGCATAGTCATCGGACCTCTCCGCCACCGCCGCCGCGCCGTACAGGTCAGCGTGCTTGATCATTTTATTGTGTGTCTGGTTGTGTTGGGTTTGTTCGCTGGTTCTCGTCGTGTCATCGTTTGTTGTTGGTCGATGTAGTCGTTAATTCGTTGAAATATCCATGTATATGCGAGTCTTGTACATTTTAATGTTTTTTTTTTTTTGCTTTTGTTTTTTATTATTTTTATTTTGTTGTCTCTTTTTGACCCGTTTACTCCCTTTTGTTTTGGAAGTAAAGACAGACAGGCCAACCACACAAGAAAAGAACGGAGGGTTATTAAATATGCGTTATTTTCTACACTGACAAAATTTATTTAAATTAATATCAGAATTAAAAAGTATGAATGTGAACGAAATTGTTGGTGCTCTAACCTGACTTTAAATTCGCTTTCCAACTTGATATTTTAAAGATATTAACATCTAAAATCAAAAAAAAAATAAACTTTTTCTCTATGTTTGAGATTATTGAATGTCAAAAATTCTTTTTTCCAAAAAAAAGTAAAGGTTTTTACTTCTATTTGTATTACCTTCTCTCCATCATAAATTCAATTTTGAAGTTAGAAGTTTTTGTAACAGGTGTTTTTTTTTTTTGAATATTAAGTAGGAAATTATAGAAATGATTGGAAAGATGTAATAAATGGAAAAATAGTAGGTACTTTCAGATGAACTAAAATTTTTCACGGAAAAACCATATACTACTCATATGTATACATACTTAATATATCGATGCAATATTCATCAAAAATCTTGAGTAACATAGACGTTTTGATGTCCAACCTATTCAAATAAGGCATGTGAAAAACCTTTGACTGGAAAGTCTGGTTTCTGCACCAAAAAATAACTGAAATTTTTGAAGAATTTGTAGGTATAACGAATTCATTGAATTCAAAATGAAGCCAAGAGAAAAGTAAAAAAAGCCAGCCTTGTTAGACTAAGAGCCCACAGCAATTTTTGGGTGTGATTGATAACAAAAAATAATTAGCATACATGATTAGATAGGCCTTTAGTAGTTATTTAGAAATGTGAACGTCTTGCATTCTCTAGTGGGAGCAATAGTGCACAAGAGTGCATCAGATATGCAGTTCTTTCCAAAGTCTAAAAAATTGTGATAAGAAAATTGCCATAACTTAAAATGAAGAGCTAAGTGCCCTGATTGCAAATATCGAGGTCCACGACGTTTTAAAGGCGGCCTTCTTCGTGCAAGAAGTACCGTATTTTTATTGCGTCTGGCAGGCAGAAGGCTGTCTGCAAAACGTCTTGGACCTCGATATTTTCAATCAGGGGGCTTAATTCTACATTTTGGCAAAGTTGTTATCACAATTATTTAGACTTGGAAAGAACTGCATATGTATGTATATGATGCACTATTATGCACTATTGCTCCCACTTGAGCATGCAAGGCGTTCGCATTTGTAAATAAATACTAAGGGCTCTAATTATGCTAATTATTTTTTGTTATCAATCAAACCCAAAAATTGCTGTGGCTCTCGGCCTATGTGGCTTGTCGAAACGCCTAAGCGCTTTTATTTTGCTGTGTATAATTTTAACGAGGACGAGGATGATAAGAATATCAGCCTTGAAGTGAATCTTAAGGCCTTAGTTTTTTTTTGTCACATCTTAGGTTTGCTAATAAAATAACATTCTTGGATATCTTGGGTACCCTATACTTTTCCGGTGTGCTTGGAACCCAAGTGCAAAGCAATATGCTTATGTTCCCAAGCAGACTTAAGAACATTGGAATAATAAGATTAGATTAGAAAAGATTTATTTAAATTCCATATAACAATTGTATCTAATAACAAAAGGATAATAAAATCTTAATAATTTTGACATAACGTATTTTTGTTGTCTGTCAGATTGGCGTTTTAAATTCTTAATTAATTAAACTAAAACTAACATCAGCAAATACTTATTTTATGATATGTATACATATATTTGTAGATATTTTTACTTTATATTTCAATTTATTTATAAAAGGCTTAAAAATTTAGTTAAATTTAATATCACACATTTTACATCAGTTCTAAAATATGGTTTCAATGATAATTTTTCATAGTTTTAAGCAAATTCATTTATTAATAAAGATCTATATCTAAGACAGTTAGTTAATAAGTTGTATAGGGAAGAGAAATTGTTACCATTTAATTCATTGTAAAATTCCTCAATGCACAGTGACTCTTTACCAAAACAAGCGAGTCTTGATTTATTAAAAATTGGGCATCTACCTTTTAGGTGATATTCTCTACTTCATCCAGATTGCATATAACAGATACCAACTGTATCTTTTTTGAATGCTCTAGCATTAATATTTAATAAACCACCTCTAGCTTTAAAAATTAAGCTCACCAGGTGAGGAGAGTTTTCATCAATGAAGTAAGGTGCAATATTATAGTTCAAATGAGGATAAACATCATGAAACTGAGAGGCTTTAGCATCTGCGATGTGATTATCATATTCTTTAACTTCTAGTGCCATTAACATAATTTTATGAACACTCCTGAAAGATGTGTTAGACAGGTCAATTTCAATATTAAGCATTTGCCCTAAATTAAGCCAGTCTAAGACCCAAAACGTTTTATGAGCGATTGATTCTTCCGCTAGTATTCGCGGTAATCTACTTCTGGGGTATTCAAGTATCTTATTAATGTAGTCGAAGTGAATAGAAAGCGTTCGTAGAAACTGGGAACATTGGAATAATATAGTTTTAATGTTAATTATTGTTGCTCAGTCCTTTCATAATAGACATCCATATCTATCACTGCTTTACTCTCATGTCGATTTCCTTTACACACTAGGGATTTCGATCCCGAATCAATTTTTTTTTTGTGAAGGAACGTAAAATCTTTCGAGAGATCAAAATCTTCACACAGAAATTGATTTCTTATGTGTAAAGGAAATCGACATCAGTTTATAATTCTGACTTCTGACAATTTCTATTAGACAATTGACTGTCGAAAAAATTTTGACAATTTTCACAAAATCAGGAACAGCAAGAAAGTTTAAAAAGCAAAAGGAATATATTATTTGTTCACATTTTAATTAATTGTGAACTAAATGTAGTCCCATGAATTTTTTGAAGTAAATAGTTCGACGAAATCCCATTGAATCTTAAGAAATTATCTGCTTTTTCATCAAATTATAGCGGATTTAATTGGCTGAGATACACGCTTCTTGTTTGAATTAAAGTATTATACTAATTACAGCAAAAACATTACTCTGAAGAATTCAATTTCTTTCTAACATTTCTTTATTTTCAAAAGTTAAAAAAAAAAAAACATTTTCCAACACTTCTTTGTTTTTTGGTAATTTAAAACAATATTGATTCATGGTCCAATGTAAATTGGCAAACAAATAAAAGTTAGTT
This sequence comes from Philhelius festivus, assembly GCA_963931855.1. Lineage (NCBI taxonomy): Eukaryota > Metazoa > Arthropoda > Insecta > Diptera > Syrphidae > Philhelius > Philhelius festivus. The sequence continues at coordinate 1,327,779 of OZ007556.1, read as the reverse complement.
AGAAAGGATTTTGGTGAAAAACTTAAAAAAAACTCTTACCGTCCCCAATTAGTAATTACTGCTTCATCGTTAATTTTGCTTCATTGACATTTGGACGAAAAATGGAACAGTTACACATAAAAATATATCAGTTGGAATATTTCCGTTCAGTTTAAACTTCAAAAATCCCCTACCCGGGCGCCAAATAGATACTACTTAATATGTTACTGGAGAGACATTGAACGAAAAGTGACATAAATATTAAAAACAAGTCGTGGGAACGGAATTCAATGAAGATTTTGAAAACTTCTTGCCGATTCTTACGAATTATAATTTATTGGTAAATGTTCGTAGGTGGAAATTAAACGGAAAGTGATATCAAAATAAAAATCAGTCGGGCTAGCAAATTGCAGTGAAAACTTTAAAAATTATCCCTACCGAATTAATTTTCTAAGCTGATCTAACTAAAGCACGGGCACGAGTACGATAACTTGGCCGCCAAGATTTGATGACGGATTTTTGTAGGGGGGTCAAAAATAAGCACTTTTTACTGTGGGAGGGGGGGGTCTATCTCCCCCCGTTTAGGAGGTAGGGGCACTTTTAGAAAAAATGGTTTAAATTGAAAAAAAAATAATAAAAAACAACGGCAACACCTACAATAAAGTGCTATACCGCGTTTGAAAGCCAAAAGATTGTTCTATAATCCTGCATTTAAATTAAATTAGTCATTTCAATAGTTTTTGAGAAATTCGCATATAAGTTAATTTACAATTTCATTTCAAAATTTTGAAAACAATCGGTCTAAACTTTTTTTTTTCACGTTATTTTATCAAAATTGGGACTTTAAATGCGAATTTCTCAAAAACCATTGACATGAGTAATTTAATTTAAATGCAGAATTATAGAACAATCTTCTGGCTTTCAAACACAGCATATAGACTTTATTGTAAGTGTTGCCGTTGTTTTTTAATATTTTTTTTTTCAATTTAAACCATTTTTTTTCTAAAAGTGCCCCTACCTCTTAAACGGAGGTTTTCTCAAAAACCAGAAGACATAGAACAATGCAGTTTTTTGTGTTCGATTAAGAACTGATAGATACATGAAACACATATAAGCTAATTTACAATTTCATTTCACAATTTTGAAAACAACCGGTCTAAACATTTTTTTTCACGTTTTTTTGTCAAAGTTTTGAGTTTAAATGCGAATTTCTCAAAAACTATTGATATGAGTAATAAAATTTAAATGCAGGATTATAGAACTATCTTTTGGCTTTCAAACGCAGTATAGCACTTTATTGTAGGTGTTGCCGTTGTTTTTTAATATTTTTTTTTTCAATTTAAACCATTTTTTCTAAAAGTGCCCCTACCTCCTAAACGGGGGGAGATAGACCCCCCCTCTCATAGTAAAAAGTGCTTGTTTTTGACCCCCCTACAAAAACCCGTTATCAAATCTTGGCGGCCAAGTTATCGTACTCTCCCCAAAGCACGCTTAAAGGAAACTACATAAACTATTAACTCCATTTAAATAACATTGGAGAGTAAAGGTCCGAAGACTTTTCGGGAAATCTGTACCAAGATATACCTATGTATATTTAAGATTAGCTGCATGATAGATATTAACTTTCATACAGATAGGTAGTTTCAACTTTTTAAGCTGAGCTAACTCACTGAAGCATAGGTAGGTACTTATGGGAAACAAAAGGAACGTTTAAAAAAAATAGGAAGGCAAAGGCCGAAGACATCTCGGCAAATCTGTATCAAGCTCCCTCATAAGGTTCATGCTAGACATTAACTTTCATATTATATGTAGGTATGTATGTAAATATGAGGTGCTTATAACAAAATATACAATATGTAATTACAAACTCCTGCTAGCAAGTGTAAAGAAATTGCTTTCAAATTGCTTGCCAACAGCAAAAAAAATATTACTCGAAGTGTTTCTCCTATCCGATCAAACAACCTTCAAACAATTTAGTATCCACAAAAACAAAACTATCCCAATGCAAACAGTGGCCAGTATTTTGAACATGCTACAAATATCCGGCCCACTCCCTGGATCTATGTTGTTTTTTTTTCCTAGTGTCATTTGTTTCAGTGTAAACATCCAGTGCAACACTACATTCAAAAACGAAATGCGACCGACACATAAAAGCCATAATAATAGCATAATAAGAATAATAATAATAAAAGCCGGTTTGGCGTGGTTCTCCTCTACCTACTCTACCTCTAGTAGAAGAGATGTTGGAAGTTGCTAGGTATTGAGCCGCTCTTGCTCTATCTACCGCCATGCCTTGTGTCTTTTTGAATCGAGAAAAGAAAACGAAGAAGCAGAAGAAATAGAACAAAAGACAGCTAAACAATTTTTTTTTCTGAGTGAGTCTCACTCAACTAAAAGAAGCAAAGCCGACGAACAGACGAAACAAAAAAAAAAAAACTAAACATACATATACAATACAACCACCGACCAGCGATGATTGCAATGTTCTACGAACCCACTATATTCTTAACTATTCGAATTCCATAGGTTTTCTCTTTCTTACCCGTCTGGTCCACCAGACCACCACACACTCACCGTCGTTCATACATAATCGACATCGTTTGAGAGGGGGAACGGGAAGAAAAAAATAAACAACAAAAAAAAACGCTACAGATATGAAACCGTGGGAACGCGCGCACTCTCTCGCCACTGCGCGATCGCCCTGCAGCCAAGTTTCTTGTAATGTTTCTCCGTAATCCAAAAGCAGAAACAACAACAATAAAAAAGCAACAACAAAAAGCACCACACAGTGGTTAGCAGCTAGCGGAGCAGCATAGCAAAGCAAATGAATATTAAAGAAATGCGTAGAGGGCGGAAGGGAAGCGGCAGAGTACTGAAATAAAAATGCTCATACTCATGCATTTTCCAATTTGTGTATCTCGCTCTATCGGTCGCATTGCATGCACCTTAAATATCAATGCGCGCATCATGTGCACCAAATGTGTACTCTACTCTGCAATGATCGGGGATCGCGATGCTTATGTTCCATGACTACGAACATGTGGAGGATCGTATCCTGTTTTGAGGAGGAAAGGTTTTTTGAGATTTGTCGATGGCTGGATAATATTTGGGAACCTTATGTAGGTCTGCCTGCCTACACACATCTGCATGATCATCTCTAGAGCGCCCCAAAGACCTTGTACAAGCACTTGTGTAGCTAGTGGCCGATGATTGATAACGTCCCACAATCATTGCAACTGCCTCAGAAGTGGGACGCGAATATTAATTAGCCAATTAAATAGACAATGACGAAAACAAGATCCCTTTCTTTCACCATATTCGATAACTCTCATTAAAGATGAGATGATGAAGAAAGATCCTTAAAACCACCAACAGATTCCAATCAGAACTCTTGCTACATCCATCATAATATGTATATCGATCGCGCATCAATCTGTGATTGGTGCGCTTTTCACTTTAATTGATAGTTATCTATTTTTGGAGTATTTAATTGACTTAAACAGAGCCCCAAGAGACAAAACAACCATCGTATTTTTTTGTTCAATGCCCAAATAGAACTCGCCCGCTGCTGATTAAGCCTGTGCTGACTTTTTTAGGAAACCGTTTGCACGCGCATATCACTTATTTTCTTCTTTTGAATTACATACTAGGTACCATATTGGATATTTTAAAGACGACGATAACTTGTTACTGGCAGCCTTTAAATGAAACTAGGCCCCAAGATTGTAACCAGAAATTGAGCAAGTAATTTCTTGACATCCATCTGCCCAAAAATCGATCTCGAAAAAATAATATGGTTTGACGGGATAAATTGAAATCTCCACTTAGATTCGAAATACAAATCGTTATATGTAGCTTCATACAAAAAATCATTGATTGTGAAAACGCAAACGGTTTAATTTGTTATTTAAATATGTATGTAGGAACGTATGCATTGGAAATATTAGTTCCATGGTTTATTCAAGCGAACAAATTTTTTGTAAAATTCGGCCACATAATATGTGTTAAATGTCCAATAAGAGTTTCATCCTCATCCTGTACCTATTTTATATGCGAATTATAACACACAGATGTTAATTTCTATCGTTTTATCGATGTAATAAATAACTCATTAAAGGCATCGAAATGACACAAACTTTATTGAATATCAAAAATAATTTCAATAAGTACACGATGTCCTGATTGAACAGAAAGAAAAATGGTCAAATCCATCATCTAAAATTTATTAAAATTTAACTTACTGACTTTCCGTAATTAAACGACGATATGTTTGTAAGATTTTCTGACCATAAGCTGACATTTTTTGGATTGATATTTTGTTCCAAAAAACCGACTAAAATCTTTTGTTTAATTTGTCTCTTAATTTCTTTTTTTGCTCCGTAAAATTCAAGAAAGTTTACTTTTTAGATCAGATTGCCCCACTTTTGATTTAAATTTGACCAGATTTTCTTTGGCAACCTACCCAAAACATGAAACAGTTACCAAACGGTTTTTTTATTTGTAAAAAAATCCAATTTATTTGTGGACCCAACCACATCTGGGTTTAATATTGTATGTTTTGAAAAGTTAGGCTAGCCGCGCACTAGCAATTTTTAGTTGCGAAACTGCTTGGTTCGAGCAACTAAAAAGTTTGTGTTTCGACACAAACTAAACGATTGCCTAAAATGAGTTCGCCATTTCATTGAACATATAATTAACTGCAACTGCACGGACATTCAACCAAACAGTTCATCTGTTTTCTATAAGTAACCAAACAGTTTCGCAACTAAAAATTGATAGTGCGCGGCTAGTCTTACGGTACTTTGGAAAAAATTCTTAGGGCGTCCTGCATAGCAAGAAAGATCAAACAAATACCAAAATGTGTTGCCACTCATTTTTTTAACCATTGAAGTTAAATCACAAAAAATCGAATTCGTAACGCGAAATGACAAGCAAATGCCCAATAGTTTGCCCTTTTATGTAAAAGTACACCTACATCTTTCATTTCCACCCCTTTGTGATATAAAATTCAACATTTCTCATATTTCTAGGATTTCGGGGAAAGAACTGCGAGGAGAACATCGATGACTGCCCTGGAAATCTTTGTCAAAATGGAGGAACTTGCATTGATAAAATTGACTCTTACCGATGCAAGTGCCCACCTAACTATACTGGAGAACTGTGTGAAGCTGATGTTGATGAATGTGCCTTACGGTAAGTTAAATATAATTTCAAAATTTTGTTCTATGGTTAAGGATCTTTGTTTTATATTTGTTTATCCTTAGACCATCGGTATGTCAGAACGGTGCCACTTGCACAAACACCATCGGTAGTTACTCGTGTATTTGTGTAAATGGCTGGGAAGGACCCGACTGTTCTCAAAATCACGATGACTGTGCGGTAGCAGCTTGTTTTTATGGTGCAACTTGCATTGATGGTGTTGGTAGTTTTCACTGTCGTTGTCCACCTGGAAAAACAGGACTTCTGTGCCATCTCGACGATACTTGCACATCAAATCCGTGCCACCCAGATGCAATCTGTGATACAAGCCCCATAAATGGCTCATTTGCATGTTCCTGTGCATCGGGTTTTAAAGGAATAGACTGTTCGGAGGATATTGACGAATGTAATCAAGGTTTACCGTGCGAGCATAATGGAATTTGTGTAAACACACCAGGATCTTTCGCATGCAACTGTACGCAAGGCTTTACGGGACCGCGTTGCGAAACTAATATCAACGAATGTGAATCTCATCCCTGTCAGAACGAAGGAAGCTGCTTAGATGATCCTGGTACTTTCCGATGTGTTTGCATGCCTGGTTTTACAGGTACTCAATGCGAAATCGACATTGACGAATGCCAGTCGAATCCTTGTCTGAATCAAGGAACCTGCCGGGATATGATAAATGGGTTCAAATGCACATGTGCATTGGGCTTCACAGGATTACGCTGCCAGATAAACATCGACGACTGCCACTCCCAACCGTGTCGCAACAAAGGTATATGTCATGATTCCATAGCCGGTTACTCTTGTGAATGCCCACCAGGTTACACAGGACTATCGTGTGAAATTAACATCAACGATTGCCAATCGAATCCATGTCACAGAGGAAAATGCATAGACGGGGATAATTCATTCACTTGCCACTGTGATTCGGGCTACACCGGTTATCTTTGTCAAACACAAATAGACGAATGTGAGTCGAATCCTTGTCAATTCGGTGGGCGCTGTGAAGATCTTGTCGGAACTTACGTGTGTCACTGTTTGCCAGGAACCTCTGGGCAAAACTGTGAAATCAACGTGAACGAGTGCCACAGCAATCCGTGTAATAATGGTGCAACGTGTATAGATGGAATAAACAAGTACACCTGCAAATGTGTTCCAGGCTATACTGGAATTCATTGCGAAGTCAACATCAATGAATGTGCGTCGAACCCATGTGCCAATGGTGGTGTATGCATGGATCTTGTGAACGGATTTAAGTGCGAATGTCCACGAGGCTACTTTGATGCTCGATGCTTGAGCGACGTAGACGAATGTGCTTCAAATCCTTGCATCAATGGTGGACGGTGTGAGGATGGAGTGAATCAATTTATTTGCCATTGTCTTCCTGGCTATGGTGGAAAACGCTGTGAATTGGATATTGACGAATGTGGCTCGAATCCTTGCCAACACGGTGGTATTTGCCGTGATGCTCTTAACTCGTATAGTTGTCAATGTATGCCGGGCTATACCGGCCGGAGTTGTGAGACCAACATTGATGATTGTATTAACAATCCATGTGCGAATGGTGGAACATGCATTGATCTTGTCAAAGGATACAAGTGTGTCTGCAAAGTGCCATTTACAGGACGGGACTGTGAGTCAAAATTGGACCCCTGCTCGACAAATCGATGTCGAAACGATGCTATATGTACACCAAGTTCGAACTTTTTGGATTTTTCTTGTCAATGCATTCAAGCTTACACTGGACGCTATTGTGATGAGGATATCAACGAGTGCCAGTTGTCGTCACCATGTCGAAATGGAGCTACTTGTCTAAATGTTCCTGGCTCTTATAAATGTTTGTGTGCTAAAGGCTATGAAGGCCGAGACTGCACTGTCAACACAGATGACTGTGCTTCGTTTCCCTGTCAGAATGGCGGAACTTGCCTGGATGGAATCGGTGATTACACTTGCTTGTGTGTAGATGGCTTCGAAGGCAAGCATTGTGAGGTTGATATCAACGAATGTCTTAGCATGCCATGTCAAAATGGGGCAACCTGCAACCAATATGTTAACTCTTATACCTGTACGTGCAGACTAGGTTTCTCCGGAATAGATTGTCAAACGAACGATGAAGACTGCACAGAGAGTTCATGTATGAATGGTGGCACTTGCCTTGATGGAATAAACAGCTATAACTGCTCGTGCCTTCCCGGATTCACTGGTTCAAACTGCCAATATAAAATCAACAAATGTGACTCCATGCCATGTTTGAATGGTGCAACATGTCATGAGAATGGGAACGAGTATACTTGTCACTGTTCATATGGCTATACTGGTAAACAATGCACTGACTACGTTGACTGGTGTGGGCAGAACTCTTGTGAGAACGGCGCTTCTTGCGTTCAAAGGAAGAATTTGTACCAGTGTATTTGCGCTGCAGGATGGACTGGCAAACTCTGTGATGTGCAGATGGTGTCGTGCAAGGATGCCGCCATGAGGAAAGGTGTCACTGTTAAGCAACTGTGCAACAACGGAAGTTGCGAAGACTTTGGCAATTCTCATAGATGTTATTGTCAACAAGGTTATGCAGGATCATATTGCCAGAAAGAGATTAATGAATGTGAGTCACAACCTTGTCAAAACGGAGGGACTTGCCATGATTTGATTGGGGCATACGAATGTAATTGCCGCAAAGGATTCCAAGGTCAAAACTGTGAGCTGAATGTAGACGACTGTAGCCCTAATCCCTGCCAGAATGGAGGAACTTGCCATGATTTGGTACACGACTTCCGATGTTCCTGTCCCCCAGGTACGTTGGGAATAATTTGTGAAATCAATCAAGACGATTGCGTGCAAGGAGCTTGTCATAACAACGGATCATGTATTGATCGAGTTGGAGGTTTTGAATGTGCTTGTCCACCTGGATTTGTTGGTTCTCGGTGTGAAGGCGACATCAATGAGTGTTTATCCAATCCGTGCTCAAATGCGGGTACTTTGGATTGCGTTCAGTTGGTGAACAACTACCACTGCAACTGTAAACCAGGCCATATGGGACGCCACTGCGAGACAAAAGTAGATTTCTGTGCTAATTCACCTTGCCAGAATGGAGGCATTTGTTCCACAAGACAAACTGGTCACCATTGTGTTTGTACTGAGGGCTTCTATGGACCGAACTGTGAGTTTTCTGGACACGATTGTGACTCAAATCCTTGTCAAGCCGGACGATGTGTAATCGATGACGATGCAGGTGGATATCGCTGTGAATGTCCAAAAGGAACAATGGGAATAAACTGCCAATTAGATATAATGGACGAATGTAAACCTAATCCATGTCAACAGGGAGCAGGGTGCGAAGATTTACTTGGAGACTTTGCCTGCTTCTGTCCTATGAAGTGGTCGGGAAAAATATGCGATACATACGACCCTAGTTATCCAGGGTGGACAGCAGATAATGATCGAGTGGGTCTGAGGAAATACACCAAAGATTTGGAACTTCAAAAAGAGCTTTGCACGATTCGTGGATGTGAACAGAAGAAAGGCAACCATGTTTGTGATCCCGACTGTAATACGTATGCTTGCAACTTTGACGGAAATGATTGTTCGCTTGGAATCAATCCCTGGATTAATTGCACAGCGAACATTGAGTGTTGGCGGGTTTTCATGGATGGTACTTGTAACGAAGAGTGCAATAACGCCCAATGTTTGTATGATGGACGTGACTGCGAACGCAAGCTGCAACCATGTAATCCAGTTTACGATGCCTATTGTCAGAAGCACTACGCCAACGGTTTCTGTGACTATGGATGCAATAATGAAGAGTGCAACTGGGATGGCCTAGACTGCGAAAACGAAACACATCCTCCGAATATAGCAGATGGGGCTATATCGATCGTGGTATTGATGGATATCAAAACATTCACTGAGGGAGCTGTTGAATTCTTGCGGGATATGGGGCATGTTTTGAGAACGACATTGAGAATCAAAAAAGATAGTATGGGTAACGACATGATATATCCATGGAAAGTCAAATCTGAAATTGAAGGTTTGCAAAACACTGCCCTGGGCAGGAAACATCACGTTATTCTGACCGAACGCAAATCCCAAGGTGGAACTCAAGTCTATTTGGAAATTGACAACCGAAAATGTGAAGAATGTTTTGGAAAGGCTGCGGAAGCGGCTGAATTTTTAGCGGCAACAGCATCCAAACACACCTTATCTCAGAAATTTCCCATTTTTAAAGTTCAAGGAGTAAACAATCCAGGTGAGGAGATCATGGACAGTCCGACAAATGTTAAATACGTCACACTAGGAATAATATTGGTTGTTCTTTCATTTGCTTTGTTTGGAGTTCTTGTGACGACTCAAAGAAAGCGGGCTCATGGCGTGACATGGTTACCGGAAGGTTTTCGCACACCTGCAACTGGTCTGCGACGGCATACTCGTCGTAGAGGGCCGGACGGCCAAGAAATGAGAAACTTGAATAAAAATCCCTCACTAGTTTGTATGAGCAATGATGTAAATATGAACCAAGGCAATCACATGGGACATATGGGGCATTCGCAACAGTGGTCGGACGATGAGTCAGAAATGCCACAGCCAAAGAGATTACGTTGTGAGCAGGGTTATTCGAGTGACCATACAGTCGTGACCGACTATGAAGAAGCTGATTCGCGAGTTTGGTCACAACAGCATCTGGAGGTTGCCGATGTTCGACCTTCGATAATGACTCCTCCTGCTCATCAGGATGGAAAACATGTCGACATTGATGTGCGTGGACCATGTGGAATGACACCATTGATGGTTGCTGCAGTCCGAGGAGGAGGAATTGATTCTGGAGAGGATATAGACACAGGAGATGATACAACAGCACAGGTCATTTCCGATTTGTTGGCACAAGGTGCCGAACTCAATGCGACTATGGACAAAACTGGGGAAACTTCGTTGCATCTAGCTGCGCGATATGCTCGAGCAGATGCCGCAAAACGACTGTTGGACGCTGGAGCCGATGCTAATTGCCAAGACAACACGGGGCGTACGCCATTACACGCGGCTGTTGCCGCTGACGCAATGGGAGTCTTCCAAATTTTACTAAGAAATAGAGCAACAAATCTAAACGCTCGAATGCACGACGGCACAACACCACTTATTTTAGCTGCCAGACTTGCTATCGAAGGCATGGTTGAAGACTTGATCACAGCCGACGCAGACATTAATGCGGCTGATAATTCAGGTAAAACAGCCCTTCACTGGGCGGCAGCAGTAAACAACACAGAAGCTGTAAACATTCTCCTAATGCATCACGCAAATCGCGATGCGCAAGACGACAAGGATGAAACACCTCTTTTCCTTGCTGCACGTGAGGGTTCCTATGAAGCGTGCAAAGCGCTACTAGATAATTTCGCCAACCGAGAGATCACTGATCATATGGATCGGTTGCCGCGAGACGTAGCTAGCGAACGACTACACCATGACATTGTTCGACTATTGGACGAACATGTCCCGCGTAGTCCGCAGATGATAGCTGTTACGCCGAATACAATGATCGGCTCTCCACCGAGCAGCACACAACCCCAGATGATAACGCAGCCAACTGTGATCGCGTCAGGCAAGCAGCCGAAAAGCAAAGCGAAGAAGCAAAAACTTGCTGCGGGATCATTAACACCAACATCCCCTGAAGGTGAACTTGGTGGGAGCTTGCGCCGTAAAGCAAGTGTCAAGAAAAATACTGCCAAAAAAGGTAGTGTGAATATTGCGGGTGTGATAAATTCCCAAATGCTAAGCGAGCAACAGTTAATAGATGCACAGCTGAGCTCTGTTGAGTCGCCACCTGTAACGAGTCCGTATGATACTACAAGTCTGTATTCAAACGCTATGGCCGCCCACCATCAGGTGGACCTGTTGGGCGGCAACAAACAGCCGCCCAGTTACGAAGATTGCATAAAAGTATGTAAAACATTATTTCGTTCTTCATATCATAATTCGAATGTTCTAAATTTTCAGAATGCGCAATCGATCCAATCGCTGCAAAACATGAACATGGAGAACTACGGCTATTCAATGGGGTCCCCGTTTCAGGATATAATGAATGCCCAACGCGCGGCGAACGGACACAGCGTACAGATGGGCGAGCAAGGACTTAGTCCGCCATACTCGAACCAATCGCCTCCGCATTCAGTCCAAAGCAATATTGCGCTCTCGCCGCATGCTTATCTTGGTGAGAATAGTTTTTTAATTCTACCTTAGTTTTTGTTAATTAACTTGCCTTCCTTTAGGTTCGCCATCACCAGCAAAATCACGTCCAAGTCTGCCCACTTCGCCAACGCACATTCAAGCAATGCGACACGCTACGCATCAAAAGCATGGCCCGCCACTGAGTGGGGGAGGTCAAGCTCTGGTGGCTCCGAACAGTAATTCATCGTCTTCGGCGTCGAGTTTTCAACAGTCACCCAGTAGTATGTCGCAACAAAATTCACCCGTAAAACTTGGTCTGATATCGCCCACTGGAAGCGATATGGGCATGATAGTGCCACAGCAACAGCAACAACAGAACAGTGCAATAATGCCACAGTCTATGCAGTTAGGGGGCTTAGAATTCGGTTCAGCTGGCTTGGACTTGAATGGATTTTGTGGATCTCCGGGTAAGTCAATTATTCAACGAAATTTTTATAAACAATAAACTAATCTATTTTGTATTTTACAGACTCATTTTCTGGACAAATGAATCCACAATCAATACAAAGCTCAAATTCGGGATCCTCGCCCTCAAATATACTGTCGCCCTCATCGCAACATAATGCGGCATTTTACCAGTACCTAACGCCGCCCAGCCAGCATTCTGGTGGACACACCCCGCAGCACCTCGTCCAGACACTGGATAGTTATCCAACGCCGTCACCGGAATCTCCAGGTCACTGGTCAAGTGCATCACCTCGGTCCACGTCCGACTGGTCGGAGGGCGTTCAGTCGCCACAAGGACCCAATAACATGTACATGACTGCTGGCCACCAAGCTAACAAGGGTTCTGAGGCCATATACATCTGACGATCACAAGCAACAAACTAAAAGATTCCTCATAACTGCCTTTCTTTTCAAAACCAGTTTCAAATTTACTATCTTAGAATTTATTCTTAACTCCCAAAAATTCACATACTTTTTTAAAAACTTTGAAACGCAACTTCGACTGTCCCTTGCATGTTACATAAACAAATACATTATATATTATTTATATATATTAAATATTTAATTGTAAGTAAAGTTTAATTATTAAAAAGAAATATTTAAGGTATAAAACTACATATTTGTAAAAAAACGAGAAGACAAAAAGCGAAATTAGCATACAAACACCATAGGACGTTGATAAAATAAATTCATTTGTAAAAAGTATCTCATCTAAGTTAAATATTTTAATAGTGTAAGTAAATATATTTTTTATTATATTTAGTCGGGAAATATTTTCCCTGTTACATTTTCCAGAGAATTATTGTTTTAACTAAAGAGCAAGTATATCCAAACTATAACAACATACTATATCATCATATTTTTTATAGTTTTAAAGCAATTTTTATTTTACATAAACAAATAGGTGCCCGTCGAAAGCTAGTTTCAGAGATTTTTAAAATAATCCCCCTTTATCCATCATTAAAATCAACTTCTAACACAAGGAAAGAAAGGCATACATGACATTTAAAATATTACTATGTAATAATATTACATAATGGAATCTCTGTAATTTAAAATTAGCTGTAAAATTAGTGTTGAATTTTATTTTAAATAATAATTAGTTTGTAAAAAAATTAAAAATATAAAAGAACATTTATGTTTTTAGTAAACTTCAATAAGTAGAATTCATAAAAATAAAAAATCGTATTTAAATATTTGCCTGTTTCCATATGTTTTTTTTTTATAATTTTATTTAGGAAAAGCTTTAATTTAAATAAATTAAAAAAACATTTTATTTTGTATAACTGAGACCCCGTCGATTTTATTTAAGCAAACGAAACGTAAAAGACACTATCCTTTTTTGTAATTTTAATTTAGAAAAAAAACTTGTTGAAAATTTTAAAATTATGTAGTTGATGAAAGACATTTATATCAATGGTAGGCATTTATAGAACAGTAATTAAAAATCTCAATTTAAGAATAATGTAAAATAGTATTTGAAATAAAAATTTCTACGATATTTTTACAAAAACAAATCATCGCAAACTTTTTTTAATTATTCGTAAACAAATCTAAGGCCCAATTCCACAAGCGTGCATATATGATTTTCCGGTTAAGTCGTGATTTTTCTAGATCGTAAATGATTCCGATTTAGTACCCTTTGGCGTTATGGTCATTGTATTGGACTGTCATGCAGAAGGTCTCGCTAGGGCTGAATAACTCCAGGACTGACGAAATATCGAACCTAGTCAAATGAGCAAAAGTGTAATTCTAAAGGATGAGCACGTTATGACTAAAATAGTTGAATTTTTGATTTATGAAATCATATGGTCACAGAAATATAACAGATTTAATTCCAATTGAAATGTTTTCGACTTCCACTGACTACTGCACGCCTACAATGAGTATTAGCTAAGATTTTTAAAGTTAAGTTTCGCTCCAGAAAGGACTGGGATCTAGTTATCGTGCAAAGGCATTCCTGACTGTCGTAGCTGTGGGGACTAGCAGGAAAAGAAAAAGTCATTAATGTTCTCTGAAAATGCTCCGGCCAAAATTTTTGACATTGACGCACATAAGGAAATGAAGATCAAATACTTAATTTTATTTCTCAACGTGCCCTCCGTCGCAAGTTTTTACAGGGGTTAATGGTGGGCTTCGCCCGGTTGATTACTCGATCGGATAACTTGTCACTTCAGCCACTTTTGCTTCTCTTTGATTTAAGTTACAAGGGAAATATTTTTAATAAACATATGTATGTATGTAATATATATACAAATAGACATTTACTAAAAAAACAACAACAACCTTATACCGCTTCTTCATATTTTAAGTAGTACCCTTGGGGTAATGGCTGCGATGAGCCGTCATGCAGGGGGTATTGGGTTCGATTCTCTGTCGCACAGAAATGTTTTTAGGGGTGCACTGCCTCTTGCGAAGAAGAGACAAAAGTTGTCCAAGAGTATCTCTTGCTATTAAAAGTGCTTCCTATCTTAGCTGTTCGGACTCCTGGTAGCAAAGCTTTGGGATTGGGATCCTTATACGAGTAATATAATATATAACATCAATTTTCAATTTTGTTTTATTGAACATACTATTTACAATTTGGCTAACAACTAATAAGATACTACTCGTATATATGAAAATTTACATTTGTGGGCTCATAGGGGGCTTAACTATGTATATATAGTGACTTAAGTTTAATTATTTTTATATAAAATTTGCATGACGAAAACAAAAATGTAAAAGGTCGGTTGACTTTCATCTTCATAGTGTTCATTCCCGGTTGTCAGTGGTGATTTTTGTCGAAGTAGAGTCCAGTGTAGACCCTCAGTATCTTCCTTTCGAATAGTTGAAATTCCTTCATAGCTTCTTCGAGATTGAAAACCAGACTGGGACGGATTAGCTGATCACTGGTCGCAGGAGCTGCTTGTAGATCAATCGGCCTTAGCGAGGTGTCCGTTCGGAGCGGAAAATTCTCCGATTTCATACGATGCGGAGGATTTTTGCTTCGAGGTATTCTTCCGAACAGCTGTTCGGAATTTTTTCTCCGACATTTTTTTAACGCACCCGGTGAACTGCGTTGAAGTGCGATCAAGTGCTTTATTTGTGAAGTTTCTGACAGCTTAAAGCAATCGTTTTTCCGATTTCGTTCGACACAAATTCTTCGCGGAACAAATTACGACAACGCATTTGTGTATTTTTATTCTTTCCGATAGGATACCTCGAAAGCAATTTGACCCTCCGTCAAAGTATGCGTTGCGGACAATTTACGGCTCTGAACCTCGCTAGGGCCGAACATTTTTGTCGGTTGGCTAAGACCTGATCTTCTTTTCTTTTTTCTTCAGGCACAGGCAGCTCACCAAATTTCAATTTGCTAGCATAAGCAGTAACCGTAACTGACTGACTGACTGACTTACAGATCATCAAAATTATGAAGCACTTCCCGACATCGTAGAATCTTGTAATTTTGCACAACGGTAGGTCTTACCATGCAAGCATTCAGAACTTGGCGTACTTTTAGATCTCAGTACTTTTCACGGCTGACTTGTTACATAGAGGTTTTTTTATAGAAGAACTTGGCTCTTTTTTAACATTTATGTTTTTGGTCTGATACTGATTTCCGCAAGGCGTTTGATTCAGTTAGTTACAGCATTCTCGTTAAAAAAAACTTGAAAATTTTGGTTTCCACTCAACGCTTAATTCGATCGCTTCTTTCGTAATTGGTAGAACTCAACGAGTATCTATAGAAAACAAATATTCGATATCCATGCACATCTGGTGTGCCTCAGGGTGGTCATCTAGGACCGATACTGTTCATAATTTTTATTGACGACATAGTGTCGTGAATTGAGTTTTGTCAATGCTTAATATATGCGGATGATCTTAAACTCTTTCATAAAAAAAATAACCTTAAGGATTGCTTAAAGGTACAGCATGATTTAAACCTTCTTTTCAGTTGGTATGATGAAAATTGCCTAAAATTTAAAAAAAAAAAATGCAATGTCTCAAACTTTTCTAGAAGTTCTCTAATTTATATCTATGATTACAACCTTAATTAATAGATGTCAGTTAAAAAGAGTATACCGAATCAAAGATCTGTGTTATTATTGATACAAAAATGACATTTAACTCACATATCGATTATATCGAAGCTAAAGCTAATGCAGTTGTTGGTTTTATTAAAAGAAACAGTAAAGAATTCACCGATCCTCACACGCTCTTATCTCTTTTTGTATCATTGGTTAGATCTACATATTCTTGAATATGCCGATATAATTTGAAATCCTATATATAATGTGAATTCTGATCGTATCGAAAATGTACAAAGGCTACTACCAAATATATGTTTAGGAAAATGAGTTGGGATTTTTCCCCTCTTATGCTGCTAGATGCCAGTTACTGGGTATTTTGCCTCTTAATAGTAGAAGAAACGCGCATGAAATATTGTTTATTAGAGATGTGTTATGTAACCATGTTACATGCCCTCCACTTCTATGTCTTATTCCCAGTTATGCCCCTGTTAGAATACTGAGAGAGAGAGACATTTTCTTTTTCAGCAACAGCATCGAACAAACTATGGGATGAATGAAACTATCTCCAGGTCTATAAGATATTTCAATAAATTTGGCATTGTTCTAGATTTGTACTATTCCAGGAACCGCTTCAAAAACATTGTATTCAATTAATATCTAAAGTAATATTTGATTCATTAATATAAATACAACTTATTCTTCTTTTTTATAGTAGTAGTATTTATTTTCTTTATTAAAATTGTAAAGTCTTTTAAGCAAAGCTGGTAGATGATAATACATAAATAAATTGAAGGTTCCGGGGAAGAACGGCTTATTTTGTAGTTTTTTTTTGAGAAAATACTACAGCCGACACCGCTTATAACGACTACCAAGGGACGAAGCTAAACTGGTCGCTATAGCCGGCCGGCTTTATCCGACGTAAGAAAAAAAAATAAAACAAAAATACAACAATAAAAATACATAAATAATTTCAATTTTGTATGTATTTTGATTGAAAAATCAGTTAATTTTGTTTCTTTTGTTTTCATTAATTTTATATAATCAATTTTTAAACTTTTTTCAAGAGCAGAGAAATGACTTATAATATTTTCGTTGTAATCATTGCAATATACAAAATTGCGCAATAATTCAATAATTCCTCTTCCTATATGGCGGAAGGAGGAGTAAGATTTATTTCTGGATCTTCGTCATCTACTTCACTATCTTCGTCTTGATGATCTTAATCTAATTCTTGCAGAATATCCTCATTTGTTTGGATCTTCTATCTTGTAACGTTATCGTCTATACTCGTATATTGCTCCCATCATTCTTCAGTTGGTACAACCCTATGGATTATTGTATGCAATAGTTCATTTAAAGGAATATCATCCTCGTCATCTGAAGTGTATCTAATCAGAGGTACTGCAGAACATAACCCAGCATGTCTAAAGCAATTAGAGATTTTATTGGGAGTGACTTATCCCAAGATTTTGCAACCATAAGTGCTGCCCAGTCATTTTTAGTACGAACAAATTTCGGAAGCACACTTTTAAATTATTTTTAATGATTCTTTGATTTAAGGATGGGAGTACGGATTTTTTATTTGCGAGCAAAAAAAAAAAAACAATTTTAATTGCAGTCAAATTTGTAACATGCGGGTGGCAAGAACAATTATCTAACGTCAAAAGAATTGTTTTATTTAACAACTCTTTGTCCCATTGACGAATGTGATCAATTTCGAAAGCGAAATTTTTGTTGTCGTTATGAGCGGCGGTAAAAAAGTATTTTCTGTTATAAATTCGTCGTTATATCCAACGAGTCGTTATAGCCGGCGACGTTATATCCGACGTCACATTAGCACAAATTGTATGAAAACCAACCAACTGAAGAAAAAGTGGTCGTTAAAAGCGGCTGGTCGTTATAAGCAACGTCTTTATAGGTGACGTGGACTGTATATCTAAGATGTAGTTTTATTTACTTTTTGAAAAAAAAAATTAAATCTTTTAAGAAATCAATAAAGCAATGTCCCCTTTTCTTTGGAAAAACGGTTTGAATTTTGTTTGAAAGATGAGTTAGGCACATAATATATGGGCACGAATGGTTTGGTGTTTCCAAGTTATGCTACAATAATTCCTATTTTGCAGTAATCAAAAGTTATCAACTGAAATGAAGAGAAAAACATAAGTAAATTTATGTTTTAGTTTTTCTCCGAATCAATCTGAGGAGACTTAAGAAACGGTTTTCCCTTGGATATTTTTGATACAAAAAATATTTTTGAAAAACCCTATATGTTATATTCTTTTTTTAATTAATTACTAATTTTGAATGAATTTATGCTTGAAATCTGAAAAAATGGTAATATTTTTGGAACCAGAGGAATTTGATTCCAAAATAGGCCCTAAATCTAAACAAATAAAAGGAACAACCCCACTGTACATTTGTATTTTGTACTGCTTTTTGCTTGAGCACCATAACTTCGAGAGAGTACCTACTTCCATATAATAAAAAGCTGTTGAGATTGACATCATATTGCCTTCCGTCGAAAATGAAAATCGCAAATAAGAAGTAAAACGAACAATTTATTCTAGGCCCACATAATTTAGTATTTAATTTTCATATTCTTAACTTCTGGTTTCGGTCTCCTTGACCTTCGTACTTAACGTATTCTAAAGTTTACACAATCATGAGTAATCATAGATCTTAACTACACTTAGACACACATACAATTTATAATAATTACTAACTACTAATTTTATTAAAGGAATAATCATAAAATTAGGCTAGTTTTCTTTTTTTGAGTCATCTGTTGTGATAGCAGTAGCTGATGGTGATGGGACAGTGGAACTTGTTCCTGCTGAGTTATCATTTGCGCTTGAAGTTTCGGTTGTTGTTTCTGGTTTTTTAGCTGCACCCGGAAATGGGCAGACACCACCCTTGCATTGGAAAGGAAATTCTGGAGCTGCTTTTATTACATTTCCTTGTTCGTCCTTCTTCTCCCATGGATTCCAGTACTTTAACATTATTGGCTGAATAAATCTATGCCATATGTACAAGAGAACTGGAATAATAAAGCACGGAACGCAAACCATGTTTTTTTTTATTTTTAAAGTAAAATACTGGTAACTGGCTCGAGTAATTGGCAATTATTCAATTACAATACAAGGCGAATAATACTTTTTATTAAAGTCACGAATTTAAATGCAGAAACAAAACTAAAGAACAAAAGCAACAGCAAAGATTCGTGGACGAATGACAGGCAAAATAATGACAAGAGAAAAAAGTTGACATATAAAATTTTCTTACATTGAAGGAAAAGAATATGTTGGAACTGGAAGTACCTCGAATTTAAGGCCGGTATTCACCGAGCGCTCATAACTTAAGAAGCTCATAAACCTATTCACCAAGCAATATTAGTGAAGATCTACGAGCGCTCTCTTCGAAAGTTTGTTTGCTTGTGCGTGTGCCACGCACGCATTTGACTCGAATCCATGTGAGCAATGCCAAGTAGAAGAGTATCCATTTGCTGTTAAGACCAACATTCCACAACATTTCACAGTTTGGGTATGCCTGAACAAGAGAGAGTGGCTCTCATTTTCGAACTTCGAAAAACACTTGCGAGTGGTTGGTGAATACCCCACAGAAATTTCAAGTTAAGAGCCTCGTAAAGTTAAGAGCCGTTTAGGAGCGCTCGGTGAATACGAGCCTAAAAGTGGATTTACAGGGGTATTCATGTAACCGCGGAAAACCCTCGTAAACCAGATAATTTTATCTCTGCAGAAACGAGCTGTCAAAATTTGTATGGGAAAAAGTTTCTGCAAATCGCATAAAATTATCTCACAAATTTGCTGCGGAAAGTGCAGAAATAAACCTCGTAAACTAAAGAAGTATGGATTCTGACTTTTAATTTGACATTTCACAAAATATTTCCCACATTTACGCAAGTTTTTCTTAGGGGGTGTTCATGAAAACATGCTGCGGAAAGTTATATCTTTCTGCAAAGCGGAAAATTATCTCGTTACATGAATACCCTTTACATGTTTCTGCGTCTGCAAATTGCAAAAAGAAAGTGGGAGAGAATACACAGGTGGTACTCTTTTTTACTTCCCATAAGCTGCTATAACTTGTTGGCCAGTTAATATGAAACTATGCAATGAAAATTTAACTTACCTCCATTTTCATCCATTTCGATTCAATGATTTTTTGCATATTATGCCTCCGTCACCAAAAATTATAGAAAAATGTGAAAATATCGCAAACTTACAAAATGCAGACGAAGATGCTATAATAAAGATGAACATGTTCGTCTTTACTATAATCTTGACTTCCGCATTTTTCGAATTTCCTATAATACAAAAATGAAGTTCTTCTGCATTTTGCTCTTTTCTATCTATCTAACAAATATGAATTCTGTATTTGGCAATCCTTTTTTTGCAGAAATCAAATGCAGATGCATGTAAATCCACCATAAATAATGTATCTAAAATGCATGAAAGACATTCGATATCAGATCCCTAGTGTGAAGGGGGTCTTAGTAGTTTATGAAACTGTCACTGTAGCCTCAATCATATCTGTACGTCTGGGTTGTTTTTAGCTCGAAGTGTTTCTCTACCTGTTAGTACAGAGATGCCAATGCCATTATTTCGAATGAATAAAAAAAAAAAAAACATTACCTCATTTTGCTATCTTAAAAAATACATATTTTACTATAAATGGTCTTTAATTAATTAAAGCCTAGTACGCAGATCGGGAAAAATTTTGTCCCCCATACATTTTTTTTCCCGGGACAAATTTTGTCTCGGATATTTTTCCGTGCAGTACGCAGTTCGCGCGCAAAATTCATACTATTGTGAATTGCTCTACAAAATGTCTCCACTAAATTTTGCCAGGAAAAGAATGATACAAGCATTATTTTGCGGGACAAATTTTGACAGCCACCGTATTTCCGAAAGTGATTTTTTGTCAAAACTGGTTTTATGTAAAAGGTGCTGATGCTTGTCTTGAGAGCATCAATAGATTCCAAAAAGGTATAAACGACTTTTGTAAGATAACCCGTTCCAGAGATACGCTAAAAAACACATTAAATGAGATTTTATCTCTCCAACTTCATACTTTTGGGCGAGATTTGGAAAAGTTTTGTAGATATTAAAATTGTAGGGATAAAATTTGTCTTGTCTCGATCTGCGTACTAAGCTTTAGTTGATGATACCTTAACATAATCTTGGCACCTTAGTCCGGAAAATATTATTGGCATCCCTGCTTCATGTCGACCATTTTGACAGCCACTAAAATTTACAGTTTTATGTTTAGTTGGCAGTGGAAGTTGGTGTTGTTGGTCGTTCGTGTAGTATCGCAAAGTTTTCAACAAATTCCTAGTTTTTGCAAACCAAATAAAGTTAATTAAAATTCGTGAAGTGATATTGATCTAATAAGAAGAATTCAATTGTGTTGATATTACTTTGAAAGCATTGCAATAAATCCCAATAAGTTATGTGGAGTCCAACTCATATTCAAGTAACTGGTAAGTTGAGTGTTTTTTCCATCGGAATCGGAATTTCGATGATTGTAAAACGAACTTGGTTTGACAAAGGAAGTTCTAATTCAGTAGTTGATTTTTTTAAAATTCATAATCAGCGGTCTTATGTTTAATTAACGTTCAACACCCTTCTATGACCCTTCTATAAAAGTTACCCTGCTTTCTTCTACATGAAACTCATTGCTGCAGCGCACCTAGAAGAAGTTGTAGTTATAAAAACAAAATAAAAAGAAGTTTCTACAATTATTTCTATGCCGCTGACCTACAAAAAATGTTCTTTTTTAGTCTTAAATTAAAATAATAAAAAAAAAAACAAAGTTAATGACATTGTATTCCAGGCACGGCTCAGCAGTAGGTACTTGCGTTAAGGTAAAAAAGTGATCCGATGTTCGTAGTCGCAGTCATTGTTTTCACATGATGTACCTTCATTCTTTTGCTTTCTACCGCACCCGTCCCCTACTCAATACGGTGAAATCAAAATAATGACTCTGCTCTCGCACATATTAGTCATACAAACTAAAATCCCACTTTATCGCTCAGCGGCGCTCTATCATCATCATTCATCAGTTCACCTTGCAAAATATTTGTGTTCGTCCGTGTTGGCTTTGGCTTGCCAATTCAAATCAACCAACAATAATAACTGCGGATGTGTGTTGTTTGCCTGCCTGCGACTCATTTCATTACGAATCGCTCCGATGGCAGAGTAGTATTTATATTTGTTTTCTGGAACTTCCACGACCAAAGCTCAAACGATAAGGGCAGCTGACAGGAGATAGTAGCCCATTACTTATCTATTTTTGGAGAGGAACATCATTGTTTGATTTTTGATGGCATCAGTGCATTTAAATTTTCTTATTTCAGTTCAGCTGATCCATTAGCATATTCTAATCTTCTTACCTACTTGAAAATATATTTTGTTATTATTTGTTTTGATTTAACGAAATGTGAGTTAATTTGAAGTGTGTGTGCCTCATTAATTCGAACTGATTTATGTTTGCACTTTTGTGTATTTTATATGATATTGTTTGCCATTTTGTCAATCCCCCACGCCCACATATTTCTTTAGTTGGCGACCCCAAATCGCGACATGTTTTTGTCGGAGAAAATAGGTAAACTTTTATGATGTTTACTTATTTGCTATAGTCTGAGTTTAAGCGTTGTATTTTGGATAGTTTTAAATTGTACTGTTTTATTTTTGCATCTGTGGTACATTTTTAGTTAGCCAAGTTAAGAAAAGAAATTTGTAAAGGTTGATTATTAATAAAACTGTGCATAAATGGACGAAGGGCAATTACAGTGATGGAAAAAATAATAGAAACAAGTTTCTTCTGTGCCGTTTTTTTAAACAAAAAGTTTATTTGAAAGATATTGTAAAAATACATACAATCACCCCGATTACCGAAGTCGTAAACGACAGCGAAATATACGACCTGACACGATCTGCATTGCATAAGTCGTTTCCAACTTTTGTCACTCGTTTTGTTGTCGTCTGTAAAAGTCAAACGTCGTTGAACACTTTCGTTCTGTATTCTGTAAGACGAAAAAATACGACGACTAAGAAAAAAACGACGATATCTCTCGTTCACAAATTTACACACGACAGAGAAATGGAAGGTCGCAAAACTGCAAATATTCTTGTTAAATGATTTATTTTATCGAATTTATTTACGATAAATAAAACAAGTACATAGGTATCTGTCCATATTTTTTGTACTATACTACACTATATTCTAATTCTAAAATGTAATTAACAAATGGAAACCAATTCCAGACGCTCGTAGATCTGATGAAGAGGACGAGGAGTTAGGTGTTTTTTTTTTTTTTTTGAAGGGGATACAAAAAACGTCCTTCAGGTAAGAGATGGAGATGCTTGGCAAAAGTTTTGAATCGCTTATTCCATAATTATAGACAAAATTCTTAATGTTTTTGCTCTTATTATGTTTGGGGCGAAGAAAAAAATAATCCGCAATTTAAAGGAAATAAAAGCAGCTAGGTAAGTGGTTAAACCCAAGTGGAAATTTAATCAATTTGCTTGCAAACCCCTTGCCAACTTCATCTGAGCCTGCATTAACCTAAACTCAGGCGAAGCAGGCACTTCACTTAAGTAATTAGAAGCAAGCGCTTTAAATATGGAAGATAATTTCGCCGAATTTGCGGGTGAAGTTCCGGAGCCACAAGAACAGCAACATAAAACTGAAAAACCAGCAGGAAAGAAACGACGGCAAGCTTTCGCTATTAAACAAAAAAGAGCTACGCTTTTGGAGAAGCAGTGTAGTGTGTACTCCAATAAATCAACGTTATCAACGAAAGTATAAACAAAGGATGAAGAGAGGAATATAAGTCATACAAATTAAAGGAACACACTGCTAGGAGAGACACAAAACATCTTAAGATCCCAGAGGAAACACTTATAATTTATGAACATGGGATGGAAATAAAAGAAACTAACAAATGTAATACATTTCAACACTTATCATTTTAATTACTTATTTATTTTCTAATAATTATAAAAAAACTGCATTTGTTCATTAATTGATCATCGGGCAATAATATTGTATGTAGACTTCCCTTTGAATTTGACAGATGTTTGTTACTATTTCATCGTTTTAAAATCTGTTACAAAATCATCGCGTCGAAGAAGTTATGGAATGCCATTTAAAAAACGAGACGACAGAGAAAACGAGACGACATCGGTAATTGGGGTGAATAAGTCTCTATAAAGTTTAAAATATACACAATTTTAAATTTATTAATAAAAAGAAAAAGTAGTAACGAGAGAAATTAAAATTAATATTAACAGCCATTTTACCCTGGAAAAAATAATAGAAACAATATTATAATTGTGTTTTTCTTTTTGGTAAAGAGTAACTTAACAGTTAAATTGGTTCATATTCATTTAGTACTTGGTCGTTGCACCTTTATTTTTAATGACAGCTTCACATCTCGGCTCTGAAGTCTCCAATTTTCCTCTTAAGTATACCCCACAGGTGTTCTACTCGTATGGGATTAAGATCCAGGGCCACTTCATAACATTTATTTTATTTTTGTTAAAGTATTCCTTAGCCAATTTTGAGGAGTGCTTGGGGTCGTTATCCTGCATGAATTCCCATTTAATTGGCATGTTCTCTTTGGCAAATGGCAGCATAACTTCATTTATGTATCGGACGTAGTCAATAGCACACATTTTGTCTCTTATCCAAAAAATTGGACCAACCCCAGATGCTGAGAAGCACCCCCAAATCATAATATTTCCTCCACTATGTTTAACATTCTTTTTTGTGTACCTTGGATCGAATTCTGCGTTCTTAGGTCGTCTGACATACATTTTGCCATCGGAACCAGATAAATTTATCTTTGTTTCATCCGACCATAAAACGTTGTTCCAATTTGCTCGTTGGGCGTGTTTATTGGCAAAATTCATTCTCTGCAGAATATTTTTCTTGCTCAAGAATGGTACTTTTCTGGGACTCCTTCCAGGAAGCCTTGCTTCCATTAGTCGGTTTCTTATTGTACGACTTGAAACAGGTGCATTTAGTTCAATTTTCAAGTCGTTTGAAGAAGAAAAAGGCTTTTTTACACAGTCGTATCAATATCTTATCAAACCGCTTGAGGTCTTTCGTTTTCTGCCTCTTGTTTCTGGCTTTGGACTTGAATGAAGAGCTGTAAATATCTTCTTTTTTGAACAATTTAATGCTTGTGCTATTTCTTTCACATTTTTCCCAATTTTTCTGAAGTTTTTTTTTATTAAATTGCGCTCAGTAATAGTACAATGTACTCCACGACCCATTTTTATAAAATTTTAAAATAACTGTTATATTTTTTTTATTAAAACGACTGAAACACGTGCAAAACTAATAAACCATAAAACGTCTATTTCAATAAAAATAAAAAACGAAATTTAAGTCAAATTGAAAGTCAAAGTACCTTGTTTCTATTAGTTTTTCCAGGCGAAATTATCACTTAAGCTAAGTGTACACGATTGGTAGATCTTACAATATTGTCAGATCTGTCAGTGAAAAACATGCTTACAATGTCTTACAATCGTGTAGTCTTACAATTAATTGTCAGAAAATTTGTCTGACAATTAATTGTTAGATCATTGTCTGACAATTAATTGTAAGAAACCTGACAATCGTGTGTACGCTAGCTGACAATCGTGTAATCTTCCAATTAATTGTCAGAAAATGTATCTGACAATTAATTGTAAGACGGTAAATTGTAAGGTATTTGATAATCGTGTACACACACAATTTATTGTCAGGCCTGCCAATTTTTATCGTTGTCTGACGTTTCTGACAATGAAGAAATTGTAAGATGTTCGTTTTTTAGCATCATACAATTTTTTCATTGTCAGAAAATTTGCAGCCAAGGTTTAATTGTCAGTTTCCATAACCAACAAAAACTGACAATTAATTGTGTGTGTACACGGTTGGTAGAAAATCTACCAATCTCTTACAATTAATTGGTAGGTATTAAGCGGACTATCTGAAAATGAATTGTCAGCCAACTTCTGACAATTAATTGTAAGAGATTGGTAGATTTTGTACCAACCGTGTACACACACAACTTATTTGTCAGCTCATTGGTAGATAATTGTCAGACATTGTAAGATCTTACAATATTGTAAGATCTACCAATCGTGTACACTTAGCTTTAGCTCATTTTTTTTACCGTTAAGTCCAAACAAAGAGCTAATGACAAAAAACGGCTGTACCATTTCAAAGTCATGTTAGGTGCAATTAATATATAAAAATGTTTTCCATCACTGTATATTACATAGGTCTTAACAAACCTAAGAAAAGCAACGAAAAGTCTTACCCGATGTATTGATTCAAATGATAAAAAAATACTCTTAATGAGAAAACAACTCAAAGGTCTGCGACTTTTTTTCCTTGGCATACACCACGTGACGGATTTCATTAGATTCAAGTTTAGCTTTCTGATTCCTTTCTTAATATATGTATTTAACAAAGATTTTACATTATGTTGACGCACAGGACTGGTTGTTATTGAAAGTTGATAAGCGGCAGAACTGTGGATCTTGGAGGCAAAAATTAGTTCTTTTATATACTCTAGATTCTTATTTTGTCATGTTAGCGGAAAAAAACTTTTATTTTATATACGTTGTCAATTCCTGGACTATATAAACAGTCATTTCGTGATGAGTTTGAAACTAATCGTCGAGTGTTTGATAATAATTTTTGATACTTCTTTTAAAGTTATGTGTTTGCTTCAAGAAACATTGCGGTCACAATAGGTATCTCATGATATATTTTTTAAGAAATATAAGTGTTAAATTCGTTGATAGTAGATTATAAAGGTAATACTTTATGCATTCATAATGGCAATACATATATGCAATACATAAGTTCCGATAAGCTCTGATTAACATTATAGTTTTTTAGGACAGAAAGTTTGTTAGAGGGACATTTTTGATGTCTTTCTTTGAAGATAATCCAAAAATAAAAATAAATTATCAGCATAAAATTAAATAACATTTATTATAATTTCCTGGATATGGAATTGGTGCTATATAATATGTTTTTCAATTAGACTGGAAAAGGTAGACAACATTTTTGAATGTTAAATTTTCTGATAATTTAACGTGAAAAAAAGAAAAAATAATATATAATCATAATTCTTAATAACAAAATTTCGTTCTCTAAAAACAAACTTCAATACGAGTAAAATATTTTATTAAACAATTTGACTTCTGTTTTGTAAATCTAGAACAAATATTAAGTTTTCTTGTTTTGTATTCACATAAAAAATTAATCATAAAATAAATATGATCTGCCCTAGGGTACCGTTTTGTCAACTTTTCATGAGCTTTTCATATTACTTTCCAGATTTATATCCTTGTTTGTCGGATGTGGAAATTCTACGGAAGCTTATGATAAGCTCATTAAATTCTGATATTGACAGCGTTGTTCTATGGGGTATCAAGAATTACGTAGAATTTAATATTTCAAAAAACTCATTGCTGTTTCCTCTTATGGCGCTATCCATGCGTTGCACTTGCATCGAGGAAACCGAAAAACTAAACGCTAACAAGTGCTAAGGGTTCCTGGTCTGGCTGTAATCAATTAAGACTTCATTGGTCTAACGCCTGAGTTTAATTTCCTTATATGGCCTGTTGCTTCTGTAAAACACTTAAGTTTCTAGGATAAAATTCAAAATAGAGCAATAAAAATGAAAGGCGATATACATAACCGTAACGGAAACATTTACATATATTGAGCACTATTCTATTATTATTTTTACAAACCGTATTTTAGTGGAATATACACTTACATTCTTCCCCCAAAAAATGTCCACCTTAGTTATCGAACTTATAGGAATGCTCATCAATTAGCCTTTGAGTCAAACTTCGTTCAAGTACAGAGATTAATTCAACACAAACAACACGATTGTGGAACACCTTGCTTGTTTTCCCCTTAATTTCAATATTGAGAACTTAAAGACTAATGTGCATCGATACCTCCTATTATAACTTTTTTCTATTTATCTGAAATTCATGTTATGTTAGTTAGTCAACTTTCTGAACCGATTATACAAAAATATATACTTCTATTTTTACTTTCATATCAGAACATGAATTGATATTGACTATTTTTTTATGTTAATGAATCTGAAAACTTACACCGTTTTTATAAAACAACGCCAGTGATAGGTAACTATCAAAATAAAACAACTTGTTTCACAGAACGAAATAGGTTGTTCTAAATCAATTAGATAAATCTAAGACTTCTTTTCCCCTTCAAATGGAATTTCCATTTTTGTACCATATCCATTTTTTTGGAGACAAGTGACATGTAACTATCATCAAATGTTGATGTTTTAATGAAAAATTGAAACTGATGTTCGGTTCAATTTCAAGACTTTAAAATTATTCAGAAAAATAGTATTTCGTTTTGGCGCGATGATGCTTTCCGAAAATTAAAGCTTTTTCTATGACCAATAGGAAGGAGAGCATGCAGCGAAGCTAGGCATTCCTCACAACACTCACTCGTAGCTGTGGGGTCCAACGGGTAAAGGGAATTGTCATTCAGTGCCCCTGCAAATGTCCTGCTCTGGAAAAACATAAAGCACGATCTTTAGGAAAGGCATTTTTGACGACATTGACTAACTTTCGGAAATGAAGATCAACGGCTTGATCTCTTTCTTATTTTTTTTCTGTTCTTCTAAGAAATGGCTCTAGGCTTTGGTTACTTATGTACCATGCCTTCTGTTTGATTCCTTAGACCACGAGCTAGCAGACTGAGGGTTTGATTGAAGGTTTATGGTGCAAAGGGAGGGGGCTGTATAATCAATCGGATTAGTTATTACTTGAGCCTCAATCACTGAGCTGCCCTGGCCAAAACTGGATGACTCCGTGAGAATGTCCATAATTATCCATATCAATTCCATCCACAGGTTCAAGTGTTATGGTAACAAAATACCGAACTTCAGCGCTAATTGGGCCACAGGGCTAGACTGCCAATTATATTTTTCCATTTAAGAGTTTTTTTAATACTAGCGGATGCCCTGCATTTACAGATTATACATATGTATTTCTTCTATGATTTTTCATCGTCAATATAGGTTCTACTGCCCAATGGCGTTATTGCACTCTCATGATGCTTTGGCGACCGATTCCCAGCCTAAACAAAATAAATCTTTATTTCAAGGTTACTGTCTCCTGCCAAGAAGCATCAAATCTTAAAAAGCAGTTCATGCTATGAGAAAGTGCCTTTCCTCGTAAGCGTTCGGAATTGTAGATCGCCTTTTGCCAACGATACGCACCTAAGAATAGCTGATTGTTGTTGGTTATTAAGCCTTGGTTCTCCACGAGATAGCGCCACGAAATTTATTTTATTTATTTTAGCAAATACTCGTATATATTTTGTTCGACAATATCATTTGAATCCTTTTACTTTATTTCGGATTTTTTTAAGTATATTACTATTCTTTAATATCAAGTCGTCTAATGATCTTTCGTAGCAAACCAACATACATTTAAATACTTCAAAGAATCCCGTATTACGATCCTAATATTTGGGATTGCATATCATCATGACTATTTATCCAAAACAAACCTATATTGGCCAAAGCCAGACCATCCGTATTTGGTTCTTGTGCAGTCCTACACCTGATACCAGCTTCACGATCTCCATCGTGTGTGACATCAGCTTGATTCAGAAATCTTTTTATACAAAAAACGTACAAAGCAAACAATTTGTTTGTCTTGTAGGAGATGTTAACTTAACGTTTAAGTAAATGTTCTATTTAACGAAACCGGTTTTAAGTTTATTTGACATTTTCATTTTACAGCCAACTCAAAAGTAAATTGATTTAATTCTTCAGCTTAAATCCATTTTTGCACACTGATTTACGGTAAAATTACTATAAAAACCGAATCCAAATAAGATACAATGAAATTTCAGTCAGTCAATATGCAAATTGAATTGTCTTTCATTTGGATAAAGTTCAATTTCATCAAGCTCTACCGGCCAGCGGAGGGAAGAGTGTGTTATAGCTTTTTTTCTTTATTTTTTTATTTTGGTTCGAAATTTACTTTTACTTTTCGCATACAAATAAAAACTGACGGCTAAACATCACTTTCTCATAATTCAACTACACTTGTAAAATAAGCCATAAGAGCCTCTTGTGACTTGTGTCAGTCAACACCTAAAGCGATAACTGCGTTCGTAGCTTTTAATGAATGGAAATGACAACAAGTCGGGGTCAAATGTCTTAATTAAAAGGCCATTGTAAAATGAAACAGTAGTTGGCTGTGCGGTGGCTCTTCTTTTTTTACAACTTGACGTTCCCAGAGCTGCCTCGAGGACAGGTTATTATTCGCAGCGGATAATATTTTGTTGTATTAATTGCTTATAAAAAAATATTATCGAAGGCAACCAATTGGAATGTGACAACATCTCACCGAAATAGGAAACTCAATATTTAGATACATAATTTAAAATTTCCCGTGATGCAACACGGGAAGTCAGAGGTTCATGTTTGGGAGACTTTCAAATAGGAGAATTTATTATTCCAATGGCTATCGTGAGACGAATCTTTTGCAATAAGTTTCTTTCTATTCTTTTATGGTTTCAAGCGTAATTTTCTTACATCAGTTATGGGTTTGTGCATTTAAATTAAAGGTGTCTAAAGAAGAACATTCCATTGACGACTGATTGGCTAGTGCAAAGCAAATGAAGTGTAACTGTTGCGCTTTGGATTTCATGTGAAACCGTACCTCGCGATGGGGTGGGCAACGAACATAAAACAATCCAGCAAGAACCAGTTGCTTGGATGATATAATAACAATGATTATAATTGGAATGCCAATGAGAAACATGATGTACAAAAGAAGACGCGATAAATGTGGATAAAAATTTCAATAAAATAAATAGTTGCGTCGTCGATGGAAAAATGTTTAAAAATTATCCGTAATCAATTACTTTACCATCATTAGGTTTAGAACCGATAAGTACGTGATTTTCTTATCTAAAATTGACTAAAAGTTCTTACTAACTAGATGTATTACAAAGATACATACATATGTACTTAAAATAAACAAAAATTCAGAACAATGCATTCTCGTCCGGAATCACAGTTTTAAGTTTAAATTTTTATTCCAAGACGTTCTATATGACATGTTTTAGAATCGTTAAAAATTGGAACTCGTGCGTTTAATAAAACGTGTTAACTATGATGATGATGTTGATACCTTTGTCTATACCTTTGCGTGCGTATAAAGCTACATTTTTCACGCTAGGGCATCTTAAGGTTTTGGAATTCTTTGTTCAATAAAGGGGAGAGTCCACCTTTTAACAAAATTAATCATAAATATTCCTTAGTTCCGTTGTTTGTATTTAACCATTTTGATAACTAGAAAAACAGGTTGAACCGTCGAACACAACTTGATAATTTTTATTACCAACTTCAGAAAATTGCTTTTATTCAGTCAAAGCTGATTGCCTTAATTTGTTCATATTACCGGGTTGAGACAATTTAAAATTAGTCTACATTGGATAAACTGAACTCCAAAAAAAAAGGTAAAATTTAGCGAGCAACCCAATTGATGTAGGTGTTTATTTCTGTCTTGACATCAAACTTAAAACATTTTTAATATAAAATTAATCATTAACTATTTCAGATTTAAAGTAATGAATAACAAAATATAAACGAAGCTTAAGTCTATTCTTTGAGCTTGAATTAAAGTCCTAAAATCAATTGTACTCGTATGTAACCCATTTTGGTCTATATTTTAGTTTTAATATGGATAATTATTCAATTAAAAATTAATTTCAATTATAAAACATTGTAATAATTGTATGTATGCGAAATATCATTTTCAATTTGGTATTATGCCAAGCATCGTTAGAAAACGCTTAAATAGCGGAAACTATTGAATAAATCTACGACAGCAATTTTGCATTACAAAAAAAAAGTTGATATGACTGAAAATGAAATGCACAAGAACACCACACACATAGATGAAGTTCAGTTTGAAGCTTTTTGAATTTAAATAATGTTCAATTAACTGCACCCACTAATTAAGTGTTACAGTCATTTAGAAGATTATTTTTTTGTTGATCAATTCAATATAAAAAAAAAACACTAACAAGTTCATTTAAAAAAGAATGTTATGTAAAACATTAAATGGGCTGCAATACATAAAATTACAAAAAATTGAATTCAAGAAAATATTAAAAAATATTAAGTAATTGATTTAGTGCAAAGCGCATAGCATAATTCAAGAAAAAAGCCTTGCGCAACTCGGATGCTTGTTGTTCCGCTCTGTTTGTAAGGGCGATAGCTGACCCTATATTCACGAACCGAATGCCATTTATTTCAAAGCAGATTATGTGGCAAAAATAAAGCTTGATAAATCCCAATATTTTGATCACATACATAGCTCTTATGAAAAAAGCCGTTTTTATGTAGCTCATTTAATTATAGAAAGGTGTTACTCTTTTTGCAAAGTCAATAATAATGGCAGTGTACCAAAACGATTCAAATAGGCATCTACGCAAATAGTTTAAACTCGAAAATCAAATTTGATTTTTAATAATGTAAGGTGTATAAAAGTAATCTCAGAGAAACATGTAAAATTAAATGCGAGACTAACCCACCTACAAATATCTATTTTTGTTTTTATCAAAACATAAATGAAACCCAAAATTTATACAGTTTTTTTTTTAAATTAAATTCTTATCAATTACGAGTATATTCGAATTATGTATATTTACCATAAAGTGTGTTGTTAAAATGGCAGAAGAGGACACTATTAGAAACCGAAAATAACTTTTTTTACTTGCGACTTCAAAGTACTATAAGGCAAGTTATGTATTCGTTAAAAAAATCGAACTCGATTAAAGTTGACATTACGATGATACTCGTAGCGTTAGGTAATGGTTGAGAAAAAATTTCCGAAAAATGGTTATTAACCATGGTTATTAATCATTTTTTTGTTTTTAATTTTCTCAAAAACGGTACAACCGATTTAGGTAATTTTTTTTATGCTGAATCTCCCCAAAGGTTTCAATATTATAATGTTTTCAAAATTTGGATTTTTTAAAACTTTGCAAATTATTTTTTTAAACCTCAATACTTCGAATTCTGATTTATATTGATTTACTACAAGCAGTTTTACAGCTAACAGTTACATTTATGTACATAACTATATTTGGCTCTCCAAGAATAAATTAAAATGTAATTAAATAAAATAATTTAGATTTAAAATTTTCACATGCAATACATAAAAAATCAATACTTAAAGTGAAAATAGATTTGGACAAGGGTGCATTACTTGAATATTTGGTTTTATGTGTTCTTTGAAATAAAAAAAATTAGCCTTTAGTGTTCTAGCGGGAACGTGAATTGGAACCTGTGCAAGAAGTGATGGACACTTTATGTGATAGTACGGCAAATCTCTAACAAGCATAACCTCATGTATTTTTCTTCGAGATTCTAGCAATTTTATGCCAAGAAATTGGCATCTACCCCTATATTCAGGACAAAAACTCCAGCGCATTTGCTTAAAAATGAATTTGGTAAATTTTCTTTGAACTTTTTCTAGACGATCAGAGTGGACCTTAAACACGGGGCTCCAAATAACATCTGCGTATTCAAGGAGCAATCTAAAAATAAATGTATATAAAGAAAGAAGTACACAAGGATATCTGAAATCCTTTGCATTTCGCTGAGATTAAATAATGAAAAATCTAAAAATAACGGTATTTACCATAAAATTTTTACGATCCATAATTTTATAAAAAAAATTGAAATTAAGATATAACTGTCTGTTCCTACCATAGAACAAATTTTTTGATTTTCTCATTATCGGCATAACGGATTTTAATGAAACTTTTTATCGAGAAGCTTCTAAAATCTTTAAAAAACATTGCATTTCAAAACTTAAACAAAAATTTTTTTTTGAATTTTTGAAAAAAAAAAAAAAAATCAATGTTTTTTTTTTGGAAAATTCGATATCCCAAAAACGGCTCAATATTTTTTTTGGCAAAATAAATTTTTATTCGTATACTAATAAAAAACATTAAGTTGGCGTACCAATTTTTTTTTCTTAAAAATGTTTTAAAAACTTTGTAACGGGTGATTTTTTTGAGGTTAGGATTTTCATGCATTAGTATTTGACAGATCACGCGGGATTTCAGACATGGTGTCAAAGAGAAAGATGCTCAGTATGCTTTGACATTTCATCATGAATAGACTTACTAACGAGCAACGCTTGCAAATCATTGAATTTTATTACCAAAATCAGTGTTCGGTTCGAAATGTGTTTCGCGCTTTACGTCCGATTTATGGTCTACATAATCGACCAAGTGAGCAAACAATTAATGCGATTGTGACCAAGTTTCGCACTCAGTTTACTTTATTGGACATTAAACCAACCACACGAATGCGTACAGTGCGTACAGAAGAGAATATTGCGTCTGTTTCTGAGAGTGTTGCTGAAGACCGTGAAATGTCGATTCGTCGCCGTTCGCAGCAATTGGGTTTGTGTTATTCGACCACATGGAAGATTTTACGCAAAGATCTTGGTGTAAAACCGTATAAAATACAGCTCGTGCAAGAACTGAAGCCGAACGATCTGCCACAACGTCGAATTTTCAGTGAATGGGCCCTAGAAAAGTTGGCAGAAAATCCGCTTTTTTATCGACAAATTTTGTTCAGCAATGAGGCTCATTTCTGGTTGAATGGCTACGTAAATAAGCAAAATTGCCGCATTTGGAGTGAAGAGCAACCAGAAGCCGTTCAAGAACTGCCCATGCATCCCGAAAAATGCACTGTTTGGTGTGGTTTGTACGCTGGTGGAATCATTGGACCGTATTTTTTCAAAGATGCTGTTGGACGCAACGTTACGGTGAATGGCGATCGCTATCGTTCAATGCTAACAAACTTTTTGTTGCCAAAAATTGAAGAACTGAACTTGGTTGACATGTGGTTTCAACAAGATGGCGCTACATGCCACACAGCTCGCGATTCTATGGCCATTTTGAGGGAAAACTTCGGAGAACAATTCATCTCAAGGAATGGACCGGTAAGTTGGCCACCAAGATCATGCGATTTGACGCCTTTAGACTATTTTTTGTGGGGCTACGTCAAGTCTAAAGTCTACACAAATAAGCCAGCAACTATTCCAGCTTTGGAAGACAACATTTCCGAAGAAATTCGGGCTATTCCGGCCGAAATGCTCGAAAAAGTTACCCAAAATTGGACTTTCCGAATGGACCACCTAAGACGCAGCCGCGGTCAACATTTAAATGAAATTATCTTCAAAAAGTAAATGTCATGGACCAATCTAACGTTTCAAATAAAGAATCGATGAGATTTTGCAAATTTTATGCGTTTTTGAAGTAAAACTTCTTTTCCGGCGTTGGGGGTAAAAAAATTTTTATGCAGCTGTCAGTGACATGTCAAAACGTCACGTTATCCGTCAAAGACAGCGACATGTTTTTAGAATACAAAATGTTTGTTCGTAGGTTATAATCTTACAGAAGCTTTGCTTGAGGAAAAAGAAGTTTTACTTCAACCGCGCGTACGTCAGTACACACAATCTTTTTTTTTTTTTAAAAAAAGTTCTCAAGCTCTTAAAAAATCACCCGTTATATAAAAGCTCATTTTTTTAAGAAACCTTATAATTTTTGTTCTTGCATAAATTCATATTTGCATAGCATTCTGTTTTTATCTTTTACTTCTAAAAGAGTTTAAAAAATTAATTTTATCGTTATAAAGAGTTTTCTGTAATAACATTCGTTTCTAAAATTCCTAGTCTTTTACATATGTAGGAGCAATTTCGTGCGACCCAGTCGTGCATTTTATTTATTTTGAGCTGAGAATGACAATGAGTGTCATTAGGAACCGAAATTGTAGTATTTTGTTTTTGTTTGTTGGTCATGCAAAAATTTGGTTCGTCGAATATGATCGTTACAGGATTTTCTAGCTTGTTTGAACTTATCCCGGTTTTCCTCAGTAAGGTTGGTTTTATAACATCGGAAACTTACTTCTCTGACCCTAATAACATCTTTACAGTTAGTATCAAAACCACGAATTCTCTTTCAATTTGATAGGTTTTCCCAAATATAATTAAATAATCTATATCACTATCCAGGAAAGTGACCCGTAAAAGTTCCTGAAGAAATCATTGAGACCGTTCCAGTTATCTTTCTCGTATGACCAAACGGTTTTGTCGGGATTTTTTCTGCCAAAACTGCC
This sequence comes from Philhelius festivus, assembly GCA_963931855.1. Taxonomy (NCBI): domain Eukaryota; kingdom Metazoa; phylum Arthropoda; class Insecta; order Diptera; family Syrphidae; genus Philhelius; species Philhelius festivus. Next base: position 1,291,683 of record OZ007556.1, on the reverse strand, counting down.
GGCCTATTTTTCGCACTATGGGCCTACTCTTTGGCGCTACTCTCCAGACTGAATTTCGTTTTCAATCCAACGTTAGTTGTAAAATTATTGCAAGGTACCAAAAGGTATTATTTTTTGGCTGTTAAAATTCGATTTTTGGCCAATAAATTGTAGTCTTTGTTAAAAATAATCTGAATTGAATGGACATTGAAACCATTTTATATCTTGAACGTTAAAAAAATCTAACCTTTTTTGCTAGTTTTGCCAACGAGATTTAAATAAATATAATATGCAAATAAAGTAATAAAATTGTTTCCTTTATTTTACAATGTTTTATTCCGATAAGAAAATAAACAAAAACTTATCCGATGAGTGTTGACTTTCAAATCCACTCTTGGAGTAATCAACCGTATATTTCCATTGCCCGCAATTCTTGTATATTACATACATACGAGTATATTCACGTTCTTTATTTTATTTTTTGCATATAAATGCAATTATGAGCTTTCCTCTATCTAACTTATTTTTCAGAATCGAATAGGACTACCTCATCTATACAACCACACCTAGGATTTGTTAAGATATTCGCTTGCCACACAATCAAAATGTTGTAGCTTAATGATTTGTATGAAACAGCTGAAACATCATGATGCTTTTAAAAATTATCAAAACTATGAAAATTGCCTGAAATGTTGATGTGACTTGCTATGTGATTTGCATGATACGATTCCCATAAACTCAAATGACCTTCTTTTCCATGATACTCGTATATGATAATTTAAAAATGTTTTTTTTTTTGTCTTGAAAAGCGCACCCACTTTTATTGGTTGGAATCTCAATTGTTTAAAAAAATATATTCATATAGTTTAAAATGAAAATAAGTACATGTGTATGTGAATAAATATATTAAAACTTTATACTTATTTATTATTTGCAGTACAAAAAGCAAAGGGTTTATTAACCAAGGGCAAAAATGGCACAAATAATTGCTTCGTCACAATTGCTCTGGGCAAAGAGAAATATCAAACATCGGTCAAGGAAAAAGCAACTGAGAACGTTGACTGGCACGAAGAATGTGAATTGTAAGTGTTTGTGTTCAACGAGAAATTGATTTTTTTATTTAATTATTGTCGTTCTTAGAAAAATTCCGGATCAAGGTAACAGAGCCGAGCTAATTCTGACGTGTTTACATCGAAACAATCTTAGTATAGATGAGTTTTTGGGTCAAGTAACACTTCCTCTCAATGAAATGGATGTATACGATCGCCCCCGATCGAAATGGTTCAAGCTTGAAAGTAAGCCTGGTAAAGAGAAAAAGAAAGAGCGAGGAGAGCTAGAAGCCAGAATAACATTTATTGTGAAGTCAGGCTCATTAACAGATCTGAGCAAGAAAGAAAAGCATAAGTCTTCCATAGGACAGCTGGCAAATTCAGTTGGTGGTAGTTTACTTAGTATTGGTACAATTGAGAAGCGTAAAGGTATTAAGAAGTTTGCGAAGTCATTGGGCTCAAAAATGCACTTGAACGGCAAGAAAAAGAACAAAGACGGTATGGAAGGTGATGTTGATTCGACGAGTGGGAGCTTCGCCAGTATAGGAACACCAAACAGTAATCCTGGACTTAGAAGATATGGACAACGCGTTGGTGAAGCTGACCCAGGAGTTATAAGTGAGGATGAAGATGAGTTTGTTTTTGACACTCTATCCCATAAGAGCTCTGGAAGTTCATTAAACATCCGGGGCACACAATCATATCAGCGAAATGGCCCATCGCCATTGATTTCGAAGGAAAAAGAAGTTGATGGAAGCTTCTACTCTTCAAATTCACCGCCATCCAAGCCTCCACGCAATCAAAACGATCAGCAACTCGACGAATGGGAATCGAAACTTTATGGAAAGCACCTTGATATAGGTAGTACGGATTCATTGAAACGTCGCTCATGGGAAAACTCCAGAGTTCCACTGCCAGTAAATAATGAAGAATCACTACAGGAAACTGAAGTAGTTGAAAAGATCATAGAAGACACAAAAACATCACAGACAATTCCAAAATCATCCCCAATTCCCGTAGTGTATGAAAAATCAACTCTAGAATTCGAAATGGATGAAAGTACTCATCCATCGACTGCTCCAAATACACCTGTTTTCAAGTCGAAGTCCAAAGAAAGTCTAAGGGATAATAGTCCATATAGACAAGATGAATTACCAATCGCAATGCCCCGCAGTTCAACTATGGAATGTTTGACCGATAATAAAAATTCTTCTTCTGTCAATACAAAAGAAATGGATGCAAGTAAAGAAAAGACTGAGAAGAAACAGCGTTTTAGTAAATTTAAATATTTTAATAAAAGAGGTAAGTTTAGACGGATTGTATTTATCGAGAATTTTCGTAAATACATTTTAATTACAGATAAACACGACTCACAGGATGAACTTTTTTCCAGCCCCAAGGTTAACGAAAGAATAATAATTGGGCATGAAAAGTCACAAACTCCTCGATCAGAGTTATCAGCGGCCTTAGTTAAAAAGTACGAGGGAAAATCTAGAGAGGTAAGTGGCAGAGTCAAACATCCGTTTTTTTATTTATAAAATATTTAATTTTAAAATATTTTGTGCCGCTTTTTAATAAACAGGGTGTCCCTTAATTCGTGCATAATGTTTTAGGGTGTGATTCTTGGGTAAATTCTAAGAAAAAATGGTTCTACGGTAAGGTCCTATCTCCAATTTGTATATGATATATCGGGGATTTAAGAAAAGGCTTACTTTGGTGTACTCTGACACATGTTTACGGTAATTGCGCTGTTATAACTAATGATAGAAACTTTATTCAGGCCTTTTTAGAAGAAATACTAGCCTTTGTAATTGCGTTTAAAAAAATGATATCCTATCTCGCTCTTGAGATACTTAGTTTCTAGCATGTTCCGTTTTTCCTGTCCATGCTAATTTTTTGACTTTGGGCTTAATTTTCTCCAGAAAATGCTTAATGAACATACCGTTTTACTATTTTTGAATGAACGTAACAATAATAAAAATAAAACTCAACGACAAGTTTGCTGGTTATCAAGGGCAAGTCGATTAATTTCTATCTCACCAAATGTAGCAGATCAAGACATTTCAAACAGCGTTTCTAATCAACTGTTGCCTTGGCGTTAAAAAAATAAACTGATGCATTAATTTCGTTTTTTAATCTTTTATCCCTTTTTTGTTAGGTAAATTTTCCAAATAGGCCTTCATGCCAAAAACCTATTTCTTTTTGAGAACTTTTAAGGAAACGGGAAAGGAATTGTAAGTTTTGACAGGTTCTCAAATAAACGATCACAATTTAAAACCGCTATGCTATTTTAAAAAACATTGCAAAATTCTTGGAAAACCACTCTTATTGTCAACTGTTGTAAGAAACGTGTTCGAAATCAGAAAATCCATTTTTTTATCTGCTGTTTCCAAAAAAAAAATTAATGGGTTTTCCCGCAAACTTACCATTGACTTTTATTTTTACCATTGTTACTTCATTCAAAAAAATAGTGAAACGGTATGTTTATTGCTCATTACATTACCATGGGGAGGAAAAACGGAAAACTGGATATTTCAAAACCGAGATAAGCACCCATGTTCTGTATTCCGAGTGAAAGTGAATTGAAAACGAATTTCAATTTCACTTTAAGTGAAACAGCATGTTCTGCATTCCGAGTGAATTCAATTTTATTCAATTCACTCCGAATATATTTTCGAAATGTCAAAATCAGCTGAAAGACAATTTGCATCATTTTATTCAAACATTGTTTCTTGTGCAAAACGAAAATAGATTCACTATTATTATTAATAAGAGGTAGAAGGGGCGAAAATCAAGGAGAAAGAGTTCGTAGAAAAGTTTTACGTGGTAAAGCTAAAATTTTATATCTTCCAGAAGCAGTGTAAATTGAAATGGGGAATGAATTAACATGAACATATTTGAATTGTTTGTAGTTTAAAAAAAGCTTCACACTAAACGAAGAAGCATTTGTTAACATTTTGGAAATAAATCCCTTAATAAAATTCAATTTCCTTCAATTCAATTCCCTTAACACATAAACTTCTTTCTCAACTTATTTCATAAATTGCAACAAAACGTTTTCTTGTCGTGAGTTCTTGTGTTTTCCCCTGTAAACAACAATTTATTTTAATAAAACAAAGGCAAAATTTCAAAGTTTTATTTATATGTTTGTCAATTGTCGCGCAAATGTAAAGTTTCACCAAACGAAAGTAAGTGAATTGAATTCACCGTAAAACGCTATATATTCGAAATGTAGAACACGAATTTTCATCTCCGAAAACTCAATTCACATTGATCATTTGGGGTGGAATTCAGAACATCCATGTTTCACAATCGGAATGCACAAATCACAAAAGTCATTTTATGCGGAATGCAGAACATCAACATTCACGTTTGTTCCTCGAATTCACAATAAGCGAAATGCAGAACATGGGTGAAGATATCAAATTTGTTTAGACCTGATTACAAAAGCTGGTATTTTCTTCTACAAATAAAGGCCTGAATGAAGTTTCTATTCTTAGTAATAACAGTGCAATTTCTTAGAATATACCCAAAAATCTCGCCCTAAAATTTATGCACGAATTAAGGGACTTTACTTGCGACTTATAGGTAGGTACTATAAGGCAAGTTATGCATTCGTAAAAAAAATCGCACTCGAGATTTTTTATCAAAGTTGACATTACAATGATAGCGAAGACGAAAAAAGCGGGTCTCACAATTCTGTCTGTTCGACTACAGCCTAAACGGCTCGGCCGATTTTCGTCAAACTTGGTAGATATGATTTTTAATTTATCCCCCCCCCACACGTTTTTTTCTTTTTTTTTTAAGACCAAAAATAACGGTACCTGCCACACACATTTTTTTCGAAATTTTATAAATATTTTTTTTCTCAAAAACTGTCCCACAGATTTTTTAAACAAAAATTCATAAAATTTCATTTAGTTAAAGCTATGTAATGGTTGAAAAAAATTTTCCAAAAAATGGTTATTTTTGGTATGATTTTCTGAAAAACGGTACGACCGATTTTGATCATTTTTTATGTTAAAGCTCGCCAGCAATTTCAATATAGTTTTCGAAAATCGTACTTTTCTCGAAAATGATTCCGAGAATTTTGCTAAAATTTTTTTTCTTTCGATTAATTCTTACGATCTATAATTTAATAAAGAAAAATTGACTAGGGTAGGTACAGTCAGTAACGGTTTTTTCGAATTTTGAATTTCTCATCATTGGCATAACGGATTTTAATGAAATTTTTTATAGAGAAGCTTCTAAAAAGTTTAAAAACATAACATCTCAAAACTTAAAAAAAAAATATTTTTTTTGAATTTTGAAAAAAAATCTATGTATTTTTTTTTTTTTTGGAAAATGCAATATCTTAAAAACGGGTTAATATTTTTTTTTGTAAGTTTAATTTTTATTCGAATAATAATAAAAACTTTAAATTGGCGTACCAAATTTTTTTCTTAAAAATGTTTTAAAAATTTTGTATATAAAAGCTTATTTTTTTAAGAAACCACTACAACGAATTATAATTTTGTTCTTTCACAAACTTATATTTGTTTAAAACACATGGTATGCTGTGTTTAGCTCCAGCTACTAAAGGAATTGTTTTAGTCATTTAAAAAATGAATTTTATGCTTATGAACAGTTTTTCTCTAATAACATTTATTTTTAAAATTCTTAGTCCTTTACATAAGAGCAAGTTCGTGTGACACAGCACCGCAATGATTTCTTTGCCCAAAGAAACATAGATAGGAAAGTTATTTCACATTAAATTTTTGAATTTAAAGCAAATATTTTCTAAAGAATCCAGCCATCAGGAATATCTTTATCCGCCTTCAGTATAGTCCCTGCTTCAGCGACTAAGCCACGTCGTGAAGACGCACCTGAATTTAAGGTATAAATTCCTCATTTTGTGAGAAAAAGGTTTAACTATTAAATTGCTTTTGTAGCCTGATAAAGCAGCGATTTGAAAAAGTTTTTCTAATCTTCATTTCGGCACTAGTGCTTTTGTCAGTTGTAATGCCGCTTTTTGCCGATATTTTGGCACCGGTGAATACCCATTGTGTTCTACCAATAGTATCAATATTGTTGCAGTAGCAAGTCACTGGACAAGCTTGTGAAAGATTGTGTCACTGATGTTTGTTCTTTTTTCCAAAACTGTATTAGTGGTGAAGTGACATAATAACGTCATCGCGTCTGTCTATTAGGGTATTCTTCAACGGACGTAAGCGTTTTTACAATAATGTTGTTTAAAATTGCTAAAATGTACTTTTTCTGCCTAAAACCGCGCTGATAGAACCCATTGACTTTGTTGACCAAGGGTTTTAGGCAGTCACATATTTATCAGACACAGAATATTTTATATGCGATATTTTGTATGCAACTTCCCTGAAATAAAAAGGCTTGAATTTAAATAATTGTATTATGTTGGTCTAAAATCTTGTAAATCAATTTCAATTGACCTAAATATACCCTTGTATGTAGTTTATTTTTAATTAAAAAAAAAGGTAAAATAACACAAATTGTCTCAAATTTGTATTTAATTTTTCAGGAACTAATGCTTTTGGCCAACGGAATGGAACATGAAGCACTTATACAACGCCAACGAGTTAAGGAACTTGAGGATTATCTAGATAATTTATTACTGAGGGTTATGGAAACCCATCCAAAAATTTTACAAAATCCTTACTCACGCACTACATCAACCAAAAGGTATGAGTTTATTGTGAAGCAAAAGCAATTTGCTATTCTGTAAGATTTAATATTTATGTATGTGCATTTAAAAAAACAATATTTCGCATGATAGTTTCGATTACAAAAATTTTAACCTTAAAATAAAATTAAGTCCTATGTCTTTTCTTCAATGTAATATATAATGCCTAAAAATACAAGATTTAGGGGTATTTTTCAATAATAATTTTACTATAAGGTTTAGTTTATTACCTGGATTGCACGAAACTAATTAAGAGAACTCGGCCTTTTGATCAAACTTGACATTAAGCAGACAGTGAATCTCTTAATATACCTGACATGGAAGTAATACAAGATTTCAGTCATATATTTCAATCCAAACGGTGGAAAAACAATAAAAAACATTCTAAATAGAAAAAATCTATTTCTTTGAAAATTCTGTTAAGTTCCATGGAAATATCTTATAAAGATATCACTTCACCTCTGAATTTGAAGATCTACAATTTGAGTTTTTATATCGGTGATTACCTTGCTTATGAATTGTCAAGTTTCGATTGCCTTATACATTATACATGAGTTGGCAAACATAATAATAAACAAAGTCTCCTTGACAAAATTTAGGAGACATGTACGTAGGGATCTAACAGACATTTCAGCACATTACTTGCCAATAACATTAAATTACATATTACACTACTCCGTTGATAAATCTACGAAGTAGAGACACTGAAAGCACTGGCAACTGAGGCCATCGGCTTAGATAAATAATACAACAGAGAGAGACACACAAAAAGAAAGAATACGGAAGAAACACATGTCAACAGCACATAGTTGGTATTTGAACGGTCCTCTTTCCAAGTACTACCACGTACAATGGTGTTTGATTTTGCTGATCGATGGGAAGCAAAAAGCGATGTTTATTTGACTGATAAATTCCATAGAACAGAGTTCTTGGTCATATTATAAGTTAGCACATATTTCGAAAACATAAGATTAAATACATACTAGTTTAAATAATATTAAGAAATTTATTGAGATCTGCGCCGTTATGCTCCTTACAAAAAATATTTTTCTTTTATTTCAAAATTTAGAATTTTATTTGGATTTATTACTTTACACATTACACTTCAACGAAATTGAACTAGCCATAAACCAGATAAACTAGAATAACAAAAAAATTGGGCAATTTTCTCAGAAAATACGGTTAATTTGTTTGCCAAAAATGTGAAACACAGTAGTTTTGCAATAATACCTGCTTTATATATTACATTCAATAAGTGGCACGTACCGCCGCCGTCCTGTTAAAACCTGTGGTCGGTGTCCACATTTCGGACCAGAAATTGGTTATCATAGAACGTTTTTCTCAAAGAAGTATGTACCTAAAATCGGTGATGAATTGTGATCGTCTCAAATTGGACAATTCTGCTTGTTGACCAACCCATTCATCCAGACATAGGCCTAGTCGCCGAATATTGTTTTTCGACCAAAATCGGGAGAAATGTTCAAATAAAACCAAACTTTCATTTGCAAATGTTGTTGAACTCTGCATGTTGTCAAAGTTCGGAAATCCATATTTGAAACCGTTTACTGACTCTATAGAAGAACTAAAAATAAGAATTTTTATTTAAAAAAATGTCGATAAAAATTATGATAACTATACGTGGAGTATGAGCAGAAAAGTATTCGCCCATCAATTTATTCAAAATGTTCACTAAATTCGTTATTATTAATTTGTTATTCGTTAAGATAAGAACTTATTACAGTACATATTTATAATATATTATATATATTATATCAATGTAATCAATATTTTGCATTTGTTTATTTCCCCGAATTATTCAAGGAACTGTATACAATAATGTAACTAGGCCGATAATTGTGAGGTAAAACAAACATGTGTGACTTTTTTGCTTGATAAAGTTCTGCGGCTGGCTGAAAAAAAAAATAAGATGTATGTATATTAGTTGAGAAAGTTTTAGACCTTGCTATTGAAGAAGTTTGAGATTTTTATATTGCTACAATCAAGCTTTTGTTTCATACATTAGCTTTCCTTCAATTATCATGATTCATTTATTTGATTTGACTACATTTAAGCTTGAAATGCCCACCTGAGCAGAAGTGCCTGCACTTTTAATCAGAAGTTTTAATATCAAGTTGGAAATTAGGGATTTAAAAAAGGGACTAAATAAAGCTCGTCAGTGACCATAACCATACCATACCATACCCAAATGGGTTTTCATAAGAAAAAATTTAATAATATTAATATGTTTGGTTTGTTTTTTATGAAAATGCAATAGAAGTTTCCTTTTTTTTTTGTATATCCCTCTCCATTGCGGTTGAATAGGTAATAAAACTTTGGTAGGCTTTGTTTAAGAAAAAATGTATTTCATCAACCTGAGTAAATCTAGTTTCCTTCAATAATTGTAAATATATGTAATTGCATACACCCATCTATTTGGTTTAATATTCTATACAATCAAACCATTGTTTGATGTCTTTGATAGTTTTAAGAGCTTCATCATGAACGGTTATTAAGAATTAACACTCTAATGGTCTTTGACGAGGATTAAGGAGGATTAAACTAAGAACACTCGTCAAGTAAGAAACAAAAATTAATTAATTCTGGTGTCGGGTGGATTACATAACATACAAATTTAAAACTAATTCTTTATTTATGTATAATTGATAATCCTTAAACTCAAAAGTAACAATAAAAATATGTATTTGCTCTTATTTTCAGCGGATAATTCAGAGTCAACACAAAACTATATCATATACCAGAAGTTGCCTTCTCAAAGTGCTTTTTCTTACATAAAAATAAGAAACACAATATCACATAATATAAAACATATCGAAGGGAAAATGTTTAAAAAAAATTGTTGAAAATAATTATTATAAATATTAAATATAACTAATTCATAAGTCAACACTAAAGTACTCCCAAATTTAATTACCTATTTATTTTTAAAACTGCATTTGAATGAAAATTTATAGAATAAGTCAAAAGTATTTTATTTTTCAAACCATCACCATTAATTTGTTGTTAATAATTTATAAAATTGATTTTCACTGTATTTTAATATGGGAATTTTGGTTCTGGGCAAGAATAACAAAACAAAAAAAAAACAATGTACCTAGATTTTTAAAGCTTTTAAATACATTTTTAATATACATTTGCATAGTACTAAGATTTTTAAACAAAACTATTCTTTATTTATGTTTATTAATTAATAATTAAAACAAATTCAATAAAAATTGTTAAAATATAAATCACGTTTTTGTATTTAATATTTGGAAATCATGGTTTTGTCTGGTTGCAAAACAGAACCGATTTGTTGTTCATTGTTATTTGTATGCAGCTCCGTGATAACAAAATATAACACAACTCGAACAAGTGGAGAACAAAAGTAAGCCTAAGCCTCAATTACAAACAAATGGGTTGTAATAATATTACTATTTTAATTTCAGCGAATGAATTGAACATGTGGATTTGAAAGTCATAACTTAAAAAAAAACAGTTTCAAGAAAAAAATGTTTGCATGAATTCCTGGAGAACGCTTTGTGAAGTTTAATGAATGATGGAATTTGAAAAAAAAAATCGAATAATAAACTTAAATAATTCTGAATAAGGTAAGAATTAGCTTTATTTGGCACCGTTTGTATGTACATATGTACATATAATATGTATATAATTGTAAAATTGAAAAACCAATTCAAGTTATCCCGAAAGCTTGTAATTATAAAGGAATAAATATTATATCGACCTCATTTTCTACGCATGTAATATAGGGAATACTTCATCGTTTGCTGAAATATCGACATAGTTAATGAAAAAAGAAAGTATTGGCCGCATAGTGTTCAGAAAAGACACTCATAGAGCATGCTACAACACATCACCACCCACCTTATTTCGCATCTGTCGGCTCTTGTTAACCGAGCTCACAGAATTTCTGAACACCTTCAACAGAAGTTGAAGAATGTAGACATGACTGTTCAGAATAATGGATATAGCTCTAGGCAAAGAAGCTCAAACCCGACACTGTACAAAATTTTACATCTACAGGATTAGAAAAAAGGGCCATTAAAGGAATTACGGATGGAATTGGACGAATATTAAGAAAATTTGGTGTAAAGACCGTTTTCAAACGACCAACAAAAGTCCGTCAACTTCTGAGATCACCGAAAGACGGAATTCCACTCCAAAGCCCTTGGGTGTACTCGGTTCCTTGCAGCTGTGGGTCGGTGTATATATGGGGAAACAAAGAGAGGTATAAAAATCAGATCGAATGAACATGTTAAAGCCACCCAAAACAAGGCCATCACAAAATCTGCGATATGTGACCATCTGGCTTACAACTAAGGTCACTTTATTCGGTTTGATCAAGCCAAATTTATCGCAGTTGAAAGATTTTATGTGTCGAGAATTATAAGAGAAACAATAGAAATAAAGAAGCAAGAAAACTTCAACAGAGATTCAAGTGTCAAATTATCATTAACATGGGATCCTCTAATAAATAAAATAATGAAAAAAAAAAAAAAAATCCGACACCTGACGTCGCAGCTTTGCGTGTATCAACAACAACAACAACAACCAAGTACAAGTACACTATCCACAAACAATCAAAGTGCAACAATACCTATGCACCGGTACTGCTTGAAAACAAGAGTCAGTCTAATCCCGTGACCACGAATAATGAAACTTTATCTCTTTAATATTGTATCAATATACGAAAATAATGTTTTAGTTTTATTTCTTCCTTCAGAAATAAACTATACTTTTCAAATTCGAATCCGATCTCATAATTGGTTTATCACGTCAGGAAAACAACACGTCTTCTAAAACAATTCAACCGTAATATTTACGCTTAAGAGAATGGCCATCTATTTACCCTTGAGCTCAACCACGGACGTACTGTTAAGTTCAGAGATTCTTTCTTTAGATAGATAGTAAGAATGTTATAAATTAAAAGCTCAAGTGACCTCAACTCCAAGGTGCGTTTCGCCCAGGTACGACAGTGGGCTCATCAGTTAGATGCTACCGTACCCTTCTAAGACGCAAATATTGGTCAATGTTTACCGACTCTTATAAAATTTACAGCTTTAATAGACTGTGAAAATAGAAATTACTTTCTATCTTCATTGATTTAATAGTCTGACCACGGACATTATTATTCTAGGTGTCTGAATTTAATCAAATTCCTCTAGAAAAATAAAATTCACAGTCTATTAAAGCTGTAAATTTTATAAGAGTCGGTAAACATCGACCAATATTTGCGTCACTGGACAACCGGGACTGAACGACCCGAGTCAAAAACCAAGACAATTTTTTTTTTTTTTTTTTTTTTTTTTTTTTAATTAACTCACGCTCAAGGGAATATGATTACCCTTTAAATGTTTTAACACAGCGCGGGCGTGAAGTTACGGAAGAGAAAGAAGAACCATGTACATTACAAATATTATAATTTTTAGAGTTTAAGTCATTTTATAAGTTAGGCCCCCTATGTGCCAACAAATTTCTACCCTATACATATTATCCTCAAGTTTCGCAATTGTATATATTAAGTTCAATAAAAAACCTTGAAACCAATATTTGCGTCTTAGAAGGGTACGACAGCATCTAACTGATGAGCCCACTGTCATTGTGTTCATTTTTAACTTTTTTTCAAATTTAATATTGGGGATTTTTTTTAAATCGTAATAAATAAGTAATCATTAATTTCATTACAGTTACAATTATAAGGCTATTTTGATATGAAAATATAAAAATATTCATGACTGTGTTTCGTATATCATACAACTACGACGCGACGGCGGACGCTTCACCTTTAAAAAAAAATCTTTTCGTGATTCTACACCAGCGCCTTTTTTAGTTGTTGTATTGTACATAAGTACTTGAGATCTTGAGAATGAAACAAACATCTAACATCCCTGAAATTAAAAAAGAAAAACAAAACTCCACGATCTAAGATTGCTCCTACAACGTTCATCCCGAACCCACGATTCCCTATCACGATTAAAAAAGTCGTGATTTGGTATTTGGTTAATCAGGTCTATCATGGTAACAGATCGGGGAATTCTACGATCGGGGAAAAGTTACGATCGGGGAATATATTGTGTTCATGGTAACAGAATCGTAGAAGAAATATTGATGCATACCAACGCAGGTTGTTGACATTTACGTAGGTATATCTATCAAAACTTTAAATCCAAAATAAGCAGACGGTCGAATTGTATTTGTTTTTTATTTTTTTTTTTTGCTAAAAGAGTAAAACATAATTTCTGTATGAATAACAATAATAACAACAATTTATTTTAAATAAAAATGTTTACTTACTCATCTTTTTACACTTTTATCATTTTTGCTAATTTAATTTTGCTTCTTTAGGCTTCGGGAAACTTTTCACTTATGATTTCTTGGCGGGCAAATCGGAAAGAAAAAAATCGTCGTGCAACGCATAAGAACGCGACTCGTTGCTTATTATTTTGACAGCTTATCGTCATTCATCGCTTAAATTCTAAAACACCAACGCACATCATTTTTTTTTCGTAATTCTCCCCGATTTGTGAATCGGAACGTTTACCATGATACAAATTTCGTACATTTCGTACAAATCGGGCAGATTTTTTCCCCGATCTGTTACCATGATAGACCTGAATATGATGATGATGATGGTTTGTTATTATTTGGTTGTCAGCAACGATCATGATCAAAAAATTCAAGAGCTCAAGTTAACTTTAAGAGAAATAAAATAAATTAAGAGGTGCAAACTGAGAAACAGTGAGTTTACGTTCATGGTTCATCCCTCGCCCACCAATAAGAGCAATAGCAAAAGCAAATTCGGAAATCTTCATTAGTTTCTGTAGAAGCGTTTGCTGGTTGCGGCAGTAGGATTGACTGAATAAAATAGGATGCCAAAGCCGATGCACAAGTGTGGCTGGCATGGCGAACAATTTCTAACGTCAGTATCACAGTAAACGTGAACGAATCAAGGTCCGCGCAACGCTACGCAACGAACACAATAAATCCATTTTTTAATTTAATTTTATATTTTTTTTTTGTATTTTTAAATTGTAAGTTCCTTTTCGTTAAACAGATTTATTTATGTTCACTGTCCAGATTGTGTACATAAGTGGGGTGGTGGGGAGAGAGAGCTAGCGGGCGAGCGAGTGATGTGCGTTTGACAAGAGAACGAACGGAGTGAAATTTTACGTTCGCCCTTTTTTCGAAAACCATTAAATGAATGACTGTCATTGTTTCTGTTTCTGTTTTTGTCGGTTATGGAATTGGTATAGTGAAACAAATTAAAAAAAAAAAATATAACAATATATTAACTTCTATGAGTTCTTATATTCTGAGTTGAAATGCTTCTATCATAGATGCGATTGGCGTGTAAACAGAGCATTCTATTGATACAAAAATTGTGATAAATTTTGTTACATAATAAATAATAAAAGGAAGTAGACAATATCAATATTGTGGATACTTTCAATTCTCAAAAGTGTATGTTGTGTTGTTTTAAAATGCAAAATACTGTATATGTTCACATAGTGTAGAAAGTGGATGACGATGAAGAACGAAATGATCAGTATGAAAATGCGGACTTTTCAAATTAACCTTAGCAATTCGGGACTTTCGTGATCGTTTCTCGTTTTTCCTTTGCATTTGTCGATTGGAAAATTCTCGATTTTCTATAATTTCTATTCAACGTAGAGTAATTTTTCTATTTTTATAAATCAACAACGACGAACTCTTTTGCTTTCTTAGATTTTTGAAATTCTTATACGAGTTTGTTCGTCTACCGTCTCCTCCCACCCCATTTACTCGTACCTATCAATCGTTTGATGGATTGTGTTTTTAATGAAAGAGAAGTACCTACACATGTACACCACCAGCTTGGTTTCTTATTGCATCTTTTATATTTTTTTTATATATTGGCTTACAAAAAAAGATATAATAATTTTTGTATCTTTATAATTCGATTCGGCTCAACTAACTGATCTTATTTTGTATGCAATTTAGTTCGAATGTATAAACAACTTCCCGCTGTTTTCCTTCCTTTCTGTGTGTCTCTTAATCTACTATAAAATTAAAACGAAGCAAGAATAAAAAAAATATTATAAAAAAAAAACCGAAAGAACAAACAAGGAAAATGCATAAACCATAAAGCAATATAGCAACAAAAAAAATCACTTCTCGGCTAAACACGACAGTGCAATTCTTTCAAGAGGAAACGAGGAAGTTCTTCAGATCGAAGATCCATGCATTCGGATAAGATCGATGATGATGATGCTGCACCAACCCACGACCAAAAGACACAAAAAGGTTCGTATCTCAACATCATTCGTACTTGAAATAAAGATTTTTTTGCATTATGTTTATTTTAAAACATTCGTTATTGTGGGCAGATAACTTGTTAAATGTAACAGGCTTTTTGCTCCGAGTTTTACCTGATGTCTCACATGAAATTGTTCATCCCTTTGCCTTTGTCAATATGTATATGTACCTAACATGCAAGCGCCTTAGCCAGAATCACAGTTGACTAGCTTAACAATAAGTGGTTTCAAGTGGTGGGTTTGTTAAGGCGACTGGAAAGTATTTTGTTCTTTGCAAAAACACTAAACTGGTTTTTTTTCAGTTGGGAATCTTTAAATAGGTAGGAGGTAATTATGGTGGATAGAAAGTGCAGAAGTAGTGGGCGATACCTATTTATGAGAATACGCACAATAGATAGGTTTGTCTAATATGAAAGCAAAACTCGTTTAATGTTGACAATAGAAATTTGAGCGCACGCATGGGTCGCGTGTACTCACTCTTAAGAAAATTGTAGCCATTGGATTGACAAATTTCGAAGACCTTATTTAAAAAAGGCTAGAGATAATACATAATTAGATTTTATTAAATGTGCTTGAATCAAAATTTCTAATAGAAATTCAAATTAATCCGAGTATACAAAAAAAATTAAATATGTACTTAAAAGATATATGTACATATAGCTGCGGTCAAAATAATAGTAGTGAATCTTAACACACAACAAAAACTAAAATAAATTAATCTAATAATTTTAAAGAAATAAACAGTCATCTGATTTTCAAATTAATGTTTTTTAGGCTTTTAATTTAGGAAAAAAAATTTTCAAATTCAATAAATTAGTTTTCAATTTCAAATCTATCCAAGTCTTATAAAAAACAGCGGTCAAAAAAATATTACAAAAGGGAAAGTTAATAGACAATTTCTACCATAAGTGATAGTCGATTTTTTTTATAATTAGCGCTCACTCAAGGGGTTATTACTACCCTTAATATGATTTACACAGTACGAGCATTAGGAAAACAAGGAAGGGTTTAAAAGGAGAAACCGATGCACATTAGTTTTAAATTTTTGAACATTACAATGGGAAGGAAAAATAGAGCTGGGTAGAGCATTCCACATTCGTGTAGTCCGGCTAAAGAAAGAATCTCTGTATTTCACAGTACGTACGAAAGTGGACTCAAGGGTAAACTGATGAGCATTCCTAAAAGCGCGGGTATTGCGGTTAAATGCAGTTAAATGCAATTAAATTAATATTTATTTGCATGTCCCTTGTTAGAAACAACAGCATCACAACGCCGTTGCATCGAATTAATAAGATTTTTACATCTTTCTACATGTATGGGCCTCCAAGACTGCTGTATAGCTTCCCAAAGGGCTGTGTTAGTAGTTGGCTTACAACTAGTAACATACTTAATGACATCACATCAAAGATTTTCTATAGAGTTGAGGTATGGGGACTGCGCAGTCCACTTCATGACAGTAACCCTCTTTTCTTGAAACCACTGCTTCGCAAGTTTATTTGTATGCTTTGGGTCGTTGTCTTGTTGAAAGGCCAATTTCAGTGGCATTTCTTCTTCAGCATATGGGAACAAAACTTCTTCCATGATCTTCACTGAAAGATGCTGATCCATAATGCCTTCAATCCTGTATATGGGACCAATACCATAGAAGGAAAAACATGCACAAACCATTATGCTGGATCCTCCATGTTTATTTGTCTTCGCTGTGAAGCGTGGATTATATTCTGTGTTTGGAGGCCTTCTCGAAATCCCTTTCCACCATATAACACAATCTTCGACTCGTCTGACCACCGAATATTCCTCCACAAAAACATGAAAATTCAGGGACTTACCAATGATTTTATTTACACTACAATTATTTTGACTGCAACTGTAGGTACGTTGCCCAGACTTAAATATGGATGCAAAATTTAGAAATTTGAATAAAAAAAAAAAAATAAAGTATTATGCCAATGGGTACTGCAGAAATGTAATTAGAATACATTTTAATTGTGTTTGGCTACAAATTTCAAATATTCGGTAAATAGTATGCAAAAAAGAAACAACTCTTACATTAATTTAGAATTTGGGGTGAAATATCTTAAATGTTGTACCATGTAGTTTTTCAGACTACAGACCTGTGTAAAAAAGTGTATGTTTAACTCCTGAACTGGTTATTCAACTCTTACTAGAACAATTGATTGAGTGACAAATCCTCGCAATATCTTTTCATTTCACTTATTACAAAGTTTATACCTGAAAGTGACTTTTTCAGAAGAAATTGACTTTAAAAATTTTCGGACAAAACGGCATAATTTTTTGCTGGTTAAACTTTGTATGTGTGATTCTTAAGTTTATTTCAATATAATAGTGTTTTAGGGTATTCGCTAATAACTCACATCAGGAAAACAGATTTTTGATAACTTTCGAAAAACACTAGAAATTTTTTTTTGTGGTCAAAAATATCCCAGTAACTGTCACATAAAAATTAACTTTTCGAAAACTCAATGTTTTGTGTTTTTTCTTCTAAAAGTCTTAAAAAATTTGGTTGAAAAATCCAGACCTTCCATATAAAGAAAATCTTATCTTAAGGACAATCTTATATTTTTTGGAAAAGGTTCCTACCATTTCGATAAATCTTAAGATTAACCACTTACTGAAACAACAAATGGGATCCTTTTTTAAACTTAAACTATTTTGGGAGTTGTCCAAGCACTCTAAAAATTTCTTTTCTTTAATAATGGGTGTTATAAGTGAAAACTGTTCAAACCATTTTATGATTACCATATTTGAAATTCTAAGCCACTTGAACATAAGAGCAAATAAGTGCGACCTAGTTGTGCGTTATATTTTCAAAATTTTTCCCGGAAGGGACCTACAATTTTCTGCCGATTCCGAACGGCTTATGAGTTATGAGCAGCACTTTCCATGACAAGAGATACTCTTGGAGAATTTTACAATTCCTCGCAAGAGGCAGTACACCCCAGAAAAAAACTTTCTTGCAGCGGCTGAGAATCGAACTCTAGACCTACCGCATGACAGTCCAACCTCCAAAGCACTAACCATTATGCCAATGGGTACTACTAATATTTATCAATCCAAATAAAAATTTGGTATTGTGAATATTAGTTGATAAAATTTTGTTCTATTGTGAATGTCTACGAAAAACTTTCATTCTTCTGGATAATACAGCTGCGAGCAAAAAATAGCAGTGCTTCAAAAAATAAGTTTAGTTGAAAAGAAAGACGAATAAGAACCATGATTTTAAGAGGTTCTTAACGTAAATTGTGACGTTTTTTTCAAATATCTTTTTAACAGAAAGTTTAAAAAAATTCATTGAATAATAGAACAAATACATAAAAAACTTAAAAATTAAGGGGGCAAATAAATAGCAGTGCTTAACGTTTTAATTAAAAAAAATAAAAGTTTAAATTAAAGTTAATATTATTTTCATTGCAGAAATTTAATATTTTCTCGCATGACCTTATTTTTACTTGCGATATAGGTACTATAGGGCAAGTTCTGCATTTGGAAAAAAAATCGAACTCGAGATTTTGATCAAAGTTGACATTACGATGATAGCGAAGACGAAAAAAGTGGGTCCGGCAATTCCGTCTGTCTGTCTGTATGTCTGTACCTCGAACTACAGCCTAAACTACCGGAGGTATTTTCTTCAAACTCGGTAGTTAAGGGTCTTCGGTGATTCCCTAGAGGAGAAATTGAAATTTTTTTTTTAGCTCCAAAACTAAGGGTACCCCCCATACACCCGTAATGCAAAATCTTATTTATCTCGAAAACGGCTCTAACGATTTTGATTAAAAAAAATTAAGTGTGATATTATGGACATGGACTATATTTTGGTGAAAAAAAAATTTGGGGGGAATTGTTATTAGGGGTACCTGTCATAGAACGGTTTTTTTGATTTTCGAATTTCTCACCAACGGCTCCAACGATTTTAACCAAAATTTTTATGCAGGAGCTGCTTTGCATTTGAAAAAATATAAAGTAAAAATTTTTTTCGAAAAAATAGTTTTTGGATTTTTAAAAAAATAATACATATTTTTTTTTGAAAATTCAATATCTTGAAAACCGATACACGATTAAATTTTTAAATTACGTTTTAAAATGTATTTTATTAAATACTAACAGTTTGCATATCAATTTTTTTTATAAAAATTTTAAGGAAAATTTAGTACACAAACAACATGTTTCAGTGTGCCTGTATGTCTGTACCTCTCACTACAGCCTAAACCACTGGACCTATTTCTTTCAATCTCGGTAGTTGAGAGTCTTCGGTGATTCCCTAGAGGAGAAATTGAAATTTTTTTTAGCTCCAAAACTAAGGGTACCCCCCATACACCCGTAATGCAAAATCTTATTTATCTCGAAAACGGCTCTAACGATTTTGATTAAAAAAAAATTAAGTGTGATATTATAGACATGGACTATATTTTGGTGAAAAAAAAATTTGGGGGGAATTGTTATTAGGGGTACCTGTCATAGAACGGTTTTTTTGATTTTCGAATTTCTCACCAACGGCTCCAACGATTTTAACCAAAATTTTTATGCAGGAGCTGCTTTGCATTTGAAAAAATATAAAGTAAAAATTTTTTCGAAAAAATAGTTTTTGGATTTTTAAAAAAATAATACATATTTTTTTTTGAAAATTCAATATCTTGAAAACCGATACACGATTACATTTTTAAATTACGTTTTAAAATGTATTTTATTAAATACTAACAGTTTGCATATCAATTTTTTTTATAAAAATTTTAAGGAAAATTTAGTACACAAAAAACATGTTTCAGTGTGTCTGTATGTCTGTACCTCTCACTACAGCTTAAACCACTGGACCTATTTCTTTCAATCTCGGTAGTTAAGAGTCTTCGGTGATTCCCTAGAGGAGAAATTGAAATTTTTATTTTAGCTCCAAAACTAAGGGTACCCCCCATACACCCGTAATACAAAATCTTATTTATCTCGAAAACGGCTCTAACGATTTTGATAAAAAAAATTAATTGTGATATTATGGACATGGACTACATTTTGGTCAAAAAAAATTTTGGGGCAAAATGTTATTAGGGGTACCTGCCATAGACCCGTTTTTTTTTTATTTTCGACTTTCTCATTAACGGCTCTAAGGATTTTAACCCAAAATTTTTAGCAGGAGTCCCCTTAAGTTTAAAATAATATTGTAAATAAAAATATACGAAAAAATATTTATTGGGTTTAAAAAAAAAAAATTTAAATCAATATCTTCAAAACCTATGAACTCGATTATTTTTTGAAATTATTTCCTAAAACCAATATTATTAAATACTTAAAATTCGCATCCCACATTTTTTTCTTGAAAAATTTTAGAGAAATTTCTTATATAAAAATTTTATTTAATAATAAAACGATTTTTTAAAGTTTATTTGCATAAATTCATACTTTTCCGGAAACCAGACGGCAATTTAATGCATTTGAACATTATTATCTCATTCAATCCATGTTTTATATTTATAAAATGTATCTTAAATTCCAAAGTACTTTTACATAAGAGCAAGTTCGTGCGGACCAGTCGTGCATTTTATTTAATTACAGATTCACAACGACGCTGCATAGAATTGATAAGCGCCTCACATCTTTGTAGTGGTATTGACTTCCAGGCCTGCTCCCCTACCGCCCATAGCTCATTAACTCATTATTATTTTTCGGTTTCGCAATCCAGACTTCTTTTTCATGTCTGCCCAAAAATATTCAATGGGGTTTAGGTCGGGAGACTGAGCAGGCCACTCCATAACTTCACAATATTGTTGTTCAAAAACCATTTTTTGGCTGTTCTGCTGGTGTGCTTTGGGTCATTATCCTGCTGGAAGACCCATTGGAGCGGCATTTCGAATTCGGGATATGGCAGCATGAAGTTTTTTAATCAGCCCTATCACGAATTCTATCGTAATCGGAAATTTGTTACAAATCCCGAAACAAACTATCACAGAATCCAACGTAGTGGAAAATCTCATAAAAATTGCTGTTACGAACGGATTTGATGATAGTTTTTTGTCGGGATTCGTAGAAGTTCCGATTACGATGGAATTTGTGATAGGGCTGAATATTTCTACGTAAGAATGCTGTTCTATTATATTTTTAATCCAATATATTGGACCAACTCCATAGTAGAAAAAGCATCCCCATACCATGATGCTCGAACCTCCATGTTTGATCATTTTCGTTGTATACCTAGTGTTGAATTCGGTATTTGGAGGTCGTCTTACGTACTGCCAAGACCCTTTAGCACCATAAAGCACAACCTTACTCTCGTCAGTCCAAAGAATATTTCTCCACTTTTCAGGAACCCATTCTAAATGCTCTCGCGCAAATTTAAACCGTTTAGCTATGTGTATTTTTTTCAAAAGCGGGATTTTACGTGGACTGTGAGCGTTCAAATTGTGATCTAAAGCAAAAAAAAACAATTTTTTAGACAGATATGTCTATCGCTGCTATTATTTTGCTCTCTTAAAACACTTAGAACACATTAAAAAGAAGAACAATGAAACAAATGAGAGAAAATTAACCATTAGATTATGCTCCCAACGGTTCTTTCACAAGCCATGAGCAAACCTAAAAAAAGTGGGAATTAAAAAAATTACACATAATAATAAAAACGAAAACTTAAATTTTTTTTAGTTTCACTGCTAATTATTTTGCTCGCTACTGTATATGCGTTTAACAGGATTTTCTTTTCAAGAACATTTTTATTAAAAATTTAAAACAAAAGCGAAAAATTACTTCAATTGAACTCTTTTTTGATAAAGATGAGGAGTTAATAAATGCTGTTTTGTTGAAATAACTAGAAGACAAAGGAGTTAATCCCTTTTGGTGACCTGAATGTTTTGCTTTATGAACTCTACCAATAGGCAAAACTGTTTTATGCATATTATTTTTTGAGTAATTTTTAGTTAGCTTCAACTCCAATTCATCGCGTCTACTACAATTTTACGATTTAATGGAAAGACAGAATGAAAGGAAGTCAATGACAATTGATGTTCACAATACCAATTTTTCCATCCAAATTAGACGATTGATACGAAATCAAAATGGTTTAACAACCCGTTGACAATATCTGACAGTGACAGTATTATATAATAAAATTGATTAATACATAACAACTGTTAATTGATAGTTGATCTTTACTTCTTTACATAACAATTGTTAATTGTTTGATTAAATTTTCCATTTGGCGCTGCCTGTGTCAAAGGAGCTTAAAGTTTTTGTGGTCACTGCAGGAGTTATACGGGTTTTGGAATAATAATAAGTTGTTCTTTGAAATTTAGAGGATTAAAGGATTACAAAAAGGCTCTTATTTTAATATTTTTGCAATAAAATAAACATCGATATCATAAATTTAAAGTTTTGAAAATTGCCAACAAAATAGTTTAAATGAATGTTCGATTAGCAAGTAATCGTTTTTGGGGCAATTAAACAAATACAAAAAGATTTGTTATTAAATATCTCATAGCTAGAACGAACACATTTTAAAAGTTGTATCTTAAATTACAAAAAAAAAAAAAAACAAAATATATTTTATTGCGATACCTTAAATCAATCGGTTAAATCAAATCAACATAGCATATCAAAAATTTTGAAGGTAACAAATATTCCTCTGAGAAAACAGAAAAGGAAGATATTTTTTGAAAAGGGAAATCATTTTGTTTCTTAAGCATTCAATTACCACTTCTTTTGGCTAATGCCTTGATATAAAATAGATAAGGAATTACATACATTGAAGTTGAAGTACGTACAAGCATTAAAAATCCGCAACGATCACAACATTCCATAGATTCTGTAACCCATTCCGGTCGTCAACAATCAGTTGAGTTGTCATTAAGATTCATATAAATACGCCACCTGAATACTAACTCATAAATAATCTACAATTATTTATGTATGTATGTATGTTCCTCAAACCGAGCGATCGCAAGATCCACAAGATCATTTTATATACGAGTAGAAACACAACACAATATAATGAAGCTTCTTCCTCAAGCTTGCTCATTTTTTGTTAAAAGTTCACGGAGAAAGTTTATAATAATAATTGTTTACAACTCAACAAAAATTACTAGTTAGTAGGCATATTATGTTTTCTCATAAACAAACTAACTTAATTGAACTAAAACTGTCGTTCTTAAACAGGGTGTTTCTTAATTGGTGGACGTCAAATACGGCCAATCGAAATAAATCCGAATTGTTGTTGTTCGTTGTATTAAATGTTGAAATAAGACCAATTTAGCATTTCAAGATTTGAATTGATTATTGCAAAGTTTTTCTGAATCTATTTTTATACGTATATATTTACATAATGCATGAAAAAACATGTTAGTTAGGGATATAAACGTATTAAAACGGGTTACTGAGCAAGACTGCTCGTGGCCGTCATTTCTACCTATAGATATAAACGGAATATTTGTATATGAATCCTTTGAGGAGAACTTTTGTTCCCAGAAAGGGATAACCAAAAAAACGAATCTGTTTT
This sequence comes from Philhelius festivus, assembly GCA_963931855.1. Lineage (NCBI taxonomy): Eukaryota > Metazoa > Arthropoda > Insecta > Diptera > Syrphidae > Philhelius > Philhelius festivus. The sequence continues at coordinate 1,268,157 of OZ007556.1, read as the reverse complement.
TTTTTTTTTTTTTTTTAATTTTTGTCGAAAATTAAAATATTGGTGCAAAATTTAAAACAGCCTATTATTAGGGTATTAGTATGATACTACTTAACTATTTGCCAACATTAAAGTAGTTTACTAACTCATTCGTAATTTTAAACATTTTTTAACTAGTATCGTACTAAATCAATTTTCTTAATAAATTGCTTCTGAATACACCTGAAACAATGACAGTTCGTGCAAAAAACTAAGTTAACAGACCTTTTGTGGCCAAATAGTCATTTTTAACTTTAATAAAAGGGTAGAGAAAGTACCTATGATGCTATATTCGAGTAAAGTTTGCAAAATCGTTGTTTTAACCTAGTTTCATACTTGGCAACCTATAACATCATACTAATTCAACTAAAATTTTGCGCCATTGATTTTGATAAAACCTACTAAATTTTTGTAAAACTGTGGTTCCAGGTTTTGGTGACTTTTTTTAGTTTTTACGGAAAGTTGTTTTGCTCAACGAATTTAGTTAAATTTGGCAAACAAGTAGTTTAAATTATCATATTACGTTCCGAAATTTTAAAAAAGCTTTCTTATGACTAAGTATTTTCAATTCATTCACACTTTTTGATAAACAATTTGATTTTGTTAATAAACCCTTAAAATACTTTTCAATGTTTAGTTATTATAAAGCTTTGAACTACAATAGCATATTCGTGCGATGCAATCGTATATTTTAATAGTATAGTATCGTATAGTGTAATGTGTGAACACGCCTTTTTCAGACCATTAAATGGTAACCAACCCAAAATAGATTAACCAAAAATCATCAACCAGCTTCGTAAGAAACACCCTGTCTTAGTATTATTTTAAATGTTGCCTGGGGGTAAGCAAATCATCATAAAAGTGCGTCTATCCCGCTCCCCCGTCGCTCTTACTTGTTTTCTACGGGCGGATAGGCACAATTAAACTATTAACATAATGCAAGTTTACGTAGCCACATCGTGTTTTTCTATTTATTATAAATTAAATTATACCGCAATATTCTTGGAAGTTGTAAAATAAGTTGATTATTGGCAAATTCACAATCTAAAATCTCTATTGGTGAATAAAAACCACAGAGTTAGAGAGCACCATATGCATTCTTATGGGTAAATCTGGCTGATTAATAAGAATAAATGACATTGCACCCATGAGGGTCATAAATCTAAAAAAACAACATCCCCAAAATTTACCACCATACTGATGGTCTCTAAGAGCTCAAGCCTGATTCCCCGTTAACTCAACTAAGTTTGATGTGTTATCCAATTGAATTTCAATTGGGTGCTTGGCTACGTCATAATAAGCTGAAGCTAGTAGATATGAATATACGACAACCCTAATTTCATTTTTCCCGTCGTCGTCGTCGTGTCATGTCGCATTGTTGTTTTTTTACTACTTGCTCAGAGGTCAAAAATTTACGAAAATTACGCACGTAACTTGCAGCACCACTAGCAGTGGCAGTCTCTTCCACATCACATCAGTGAGTGGCAAATGGCAACATTGAGTATAGTTCTGTTAATAATCTAACGATAATTATCATAACATACTTCAACGCAACATACTTCCGTTTCGGAACGTACGGTTGTACATAGCTTCAGCGTGGCCGCTCTACGATTCGATACGGGTGTACATGATCGCCATTCTAGCCAATTTGCCTGCTTTAGGTGAGTCCAATTGGACAGCAGCAATTGCATGCACCTCGTTATACCGTCGCGGTCGCCATCGCCATAAAAAAAATTATAAGCATGACAACAACGACGGACGATGCTTAAAAGGGGGAACTTGCTTCAAATAGAAGCGGGAAATCAACAGGAAGAAATATTTAATTAAAATTACCGCGCGTGTTCTATAGATCGAGCAGAGAACAAACCGAATCGAAAAGCGGGATAGCAATAGAGTTAAACACCACCAGGCCCGTATGCATATGGTTGATGGGCAATGACTTTTATTAAACCTAAACTTCGAATGAACTTTGTAAGGCTTTGAAGATGTCGAGAGAACTTTTCTGTGATTTAATAAGTAAAAGTGTGTGTAATACAAATCAAGGAACATTTAAAAAAAATTGCTAAAAATGTTAGCTTTTGAGATTGCATTTTTCTGATTTCTTGAGTTTTAAAATATCGTAATATGCATATATGTATGTAATGTATGTGTACATTCATTTAATAGAAAAAAATAAATGGTATGAAGCACTGTTAAAATTAATAGAAACTTTAATTAAACAAGAAAATAAAGAAAAAACTAAAAATTAATTAACTTCTTGTTACAAAATATAATTTTTTAATATCTTTTACAGTTAATCAGCCTTATTACAGGCCCCGTCGATCATAATAGATTCGTAGTGCGAACCCCGAAAAAAAGTATCATTGCTCCCGTCGTACTAAAAAAACTTGCTTCGAAATTCGGAGTTCGTGAATAGTGGTATCACTTGCCCCGAATGAATAGCAAGTTTTGGACAGTTTTTTCTACGAACTGTTATTTTGATCGGAGCTCAACTTGAAACACAAATAAAATTAAGCGAACGAAAATAAAGGGCATGTAAATCAAAATTTATAAAAAAAGTGTTATTATTGTTTTCATGTGAATTTGTTTATATTTTTTTGTTTTTGAAGGGAAAATAAAGTAAATACAAATAAATATTGGTAATGAATCTCATTTTTAATGTTTGTCTTCTTCGCGTATTTTCTACATTTATTACAAAAATTGAAACGGCAATGGCGTCAATTTTTAACGACAAAAAAAAAAAATAAAATAAAATCTAAAGATGAACAACGAAAATTTATTTATTTTTCACATTTAGACGCAAATCAACTATTTTTTAAACTCCGAAATTAGGACAATGCTTTTTTGATTTCATTCGGGGCTTTTGATGTAAATTTATTCGTATTCGTAGCTTAACAAAATTTTCGGGAACTTGATACGGGGGACTCTGTGATAGAGGTGAATAATTGGTCATATTTTTTGACTTTATTATTTATTTTGATTAATTAAAAAAAAATATTAATAATTTAATTAATTTTTTCTTATGGAAATAAAGTAAAATATGAAAAAAGAGTGGGCTTAGGACTTTCCTAGATTTCATTTATGCCTTTTGTGAATGACAACCCAAATTAGTTGAATTGACTTCAGACTAACAAAACTAACACAATATTCATAATATGGATGACAACTTTAGCTGAGCTTATAATATGTCAAAATCAGCTGGTTTGCGATTATATTTTGTTGAGTTTGAGTTTTGTAAATAAAAACAAAATTAACTTTTGTCTCATAAGAATAGAAAAAAAAAAAAACATATGTATGAAAACAAATAGGTTTTTTAGGGGGAACCGTACGAAAACCACACATTTTTTTAACTTTTTTTTTTATAATATGGAGTTTGGATTATCCTCAATATTATTTAACATTGTGAGTTTATCAGGAAAAAGGAAGGATTATATAAATCTTAAAACGAATATAAAAAGCTGAGCGAATGTCGCCAGCAAGACAATATAGATTAGAAATTGTAGATAATAGATCATTAATGAAGTAGAAAAACAAAGTTGAAGACAAAACGGAACCCTGAGGCACATTAGGTAATACTTTTTGTATGAAAATTAGAATATTGAAACTGATGTATTTGAATATTAATATTGGTTCATATGATTATTTCTTATCCAATGAAGAATAGATTCATCGATACCATGACTTTCTCCAGAACGATTTACTTTTCAGTTTTAACTTGCCTTAATAACAAGTTAACGGATGTTTATGCCCCTGACATACATCTAGTATAGATACCATGGTATGAATACCGTAGTACTCTCAATACAATGCTACGTGACACACTACAGAACGTAGTATAGTTTGACAGCCAGTCATATTCTGGCAAACACAAATTTTCAATCTTTCAAATGAAGACACATATGTATTTAAAATTTGTATGGATCTTTTCAGCTTAATTACTTTAAATAATAATAAATTTCCGCCTAAACCCTCGATATTTTCCCTCCAAATATTGAAAATTTTGGCGATTTGGTCACTGTCAAGAACTTTCCGTTTATGAAATTCGTTTCCATTTTGAAATTACAAATTAAAAAAATATTAAAAAATCATAATAAACATCAATATGACACTGAGTTTTAGTAAATCTATTATTCAATTGAGAAAAAATGGAGCTGTTTTCACTAAGGAGAAGACTATACTACGCAAAAAAATCTAGTATAATTACCACGCTCATACTATTTTGCTTGGCTGGTATTACCGTAGTATACCCTGATAGACATGTGGCTCATTCGTATACTATGGTGTCTATACTAGATGTGTGTCACAGGCATTACGTACGGTTTTTCGCCGCTTACAAATAGTCATAAAAATGAATGAATAATTTGTTGTTTCGTTTTGTTTTATATCGATGGCATCATGCCACTTGTTCATAAAAATAAATAATTGCAAATAGATACGCATACATAATCTCTAACCTCAGATGTTTAAAAAACATTAAACAAAATGTAACACAAACCAGTTCAACCTCAACTCCCCTCAAATATGACTAAGCTACGAACCTGACTTCATAACATATCCGATCGACCGCACCGTAACTACTCGTATCATCAAATTGTGCTTGCGCAGAACGGCCAACGTAAAGCATAATTTCGAATTCCGTATTTCCCTGTATTCTGTACGTTCGATGTCGCTGTATGAACTTTTTAATTAATTCACTCTTCAGTCGGAAATAGTTTTATGGCTGTGTCTCTGAAACAAATTATATCTCGAAGCCGTATATGAAGAGTCCAACTACCTTTTGGGTGGATTGAAGCCCAAGCGTTTGCGCAATTTCACTTCCAAAATGGGAAATCCTAAGACCCTAGGCTAGTTTAATGTATAGAAATGCGCGTAACTTTTTAACTACCTTACCTACCTATGAGTAATTTATTCATATTTCTTAATTTTCTTTTAACCAAACAACAATAGATTATGTTACAACATACGTCAAATGGAGGAGGACGTAGAGTGACATCAGCACCGGCAACGGCCTACCTGGCAGCTGTGGTGGTGATATTCTTAACGACAACATGTTCCTCATGCGAAGGGTCTCCTTGCCAATCGTTCCACTGGTGGGATCCATTTCAGGATAAATGCATTCCATGCACAGAATGTTCGGGTCAAAAAATTGTTCTAAGACCCTGTCAATTGCACAGAGACACGATATGTGGCTCAATATACGATCTAGAAATTGATTGGATGCTTCTGGCGAAAACTGAGCCAAACTGGAAGGAGGTATGCATTAAAGATCATGTCTTAAGATTCAAATAAATGATAAAATATTTGTTTTTTTTTTTAGCGACGAAAGGAAAAAATTCTACTTGTCGAAAATGAAAATAGCCATAATCAAGAAGAGAACCTCGAAATCGACTGGCAGTTGATGTCCCTCATCCTAGTGGTTCTGGCTTGTCTAGTGTTCTTCATCGCAGCCGCCTGTATTCTTGTACAACACTTGCGACAATGGCGACAAATGGAACGCCGATTAGACAAGGGTAAGCTATTTTTGTTTTAAATTTTTTTTTTTAATAAAATCTTTTTTTGGGATATTATAATCAGCTTCCGGTTAAGTTAGACCCTAATAGTAAAAGGGAACGGAAACGAGCTACCATGATACATACAAAACATTTAAATCACGCTTGATCAGCTCTTTCTCAGGATTGTTATTCTCATTTATTGATTGAATTTTTGGGTTTGGGCCAGGTCGTTTGGCTATTGAATTCGATGTTGTTTAAGCCTATACCTACCTGGGTTTGTGAACCTTGTTCATGTCGTTTTTGTTGTTCTGTTATTTTCGAGTGCTCGCACCTCTTTCAGATGCAATTTATTATTCAGTGGGTGTATCGAATCGGTATATCTTTACCTAGACATCTGTGGGTAAGACACAATTTGAAGCAAACATTTGGTTAAGACCAGAAGCATTTTCGAACATCAAAGCTGCATTGAAATTGCGACACGATTGCCAAAATAAATAAAAAACGTGAAAATATGAAGGTTTATTCCATACATAAATTATTATCTCTTGGTACATTATTTGAGGCCGTTTATTCGCTGCAAATCGATATTATACGACCCAAACTCAAAACAGTTGGTCTATTCATTTATTAACACATTAATTCTTCATATATCCTAAATTTAGTGGCAGTCAGCTTTTGTTCATTTAAAAAATGTTGTCAATTTAATAAAGTAGTTTCACTGAGAGTAAATTAGACCTAACAAAACAAAATTTGAGAGAGCAAATAGCAACAATATTCCTTTCATCTCAGACAAAGAAAAGAGCATAAAAGTTGGTCTACTCTTTTTTGGGTGCAAAATAGTTGATCTAAGACTATTTAAATATAGTTTCAGTTAACCTTTATTAAGAAAATGAGAAGCACTGGTTTTATTAATGATTATTGTATGATTTTATACAAGCTAGCGAGAGTTTCATGTCAATCCTGGCGCGTGGCGTTGCATTATCAGGAGACCTAAGGGAATCAATGATTAAATCGTTTGAAACAGGATTGTCTAGCTACGAAATCCCTGAAAATTTTAATTTACCGCTCTCGTCAGTGCAGAACATAATAACAAAGTTTAAAAATTCTGGAAATGTGGATATATGCAACAGAACGGGACATCCACTAACAGCAAAACCTCGCGATTGCCAAATTTTTAAAGAAAATCGACGATATTTATCTGCTTCAATAACGGTACAGTGGAGAGAACAAATTCAAAAAAGTGTTTCGGTGGATAGTTGTAAGCAGATGATGAAAAAAATGGGATACAAATTTTATAAGGTTTATTTTAAAATATTTGAGTTTTGCATAAATTACGACAACTTAAATCATTAAAAACGCAGGCAAAAGAAATATCACTACTGACACCTAAGCAAAAGAAAAGGCGCATTGAGTGGGCCAAACAACTTAAAAATTTGGACTTTTAGTCAATGGCGGTCCGTTAATTGGAGTGATCAGTACAGATTAGAAGTTTGTGTTGGTGATGAACGAGGACCAGTAATAAAAAATGCTAAAGAAGCCTTTCACAACTCACAAGGACTGCCTTAAACAAACCGTAAAGCTCTCAGTATCTCTAATGGTATGGAGGTGCATGTCGGGATGTGGTATGAGTAATTTGCATTTTGTAATTGGGATAGCTAATGCTGTCAAGTACCGCAACATTTTGGAACAGGAGCTGCCTCCGTCAATACTACGTCTTCAATATATCGTAGCAATGCGGAGTATATTTTTTAACAAAATGGTGCTTCTTGTCATACGGCTAGATCAACAATGGTATGGTTAACTGCTGAAGCAATTCTTTATTGGAATGGACTTCCAGCAGCCCTAATCTTTCACCGATCGAAACTGTTTGGCACACGATGAAGCAAAAATTGCGAAAGGAACCGCGTCGGACTCTTCAAGATTTAAGATCCACAATTACAAATAATTGGGAATCTTTTGGTGCCGAAGAGTATCAACAATTAGTTGACACTATGCGAAGGTGCATTATAGAAGCAGTGATTAAGGCCAAAGGTCGCTTAACAATGTGGTAAAATCAACATAAAGAATCATAGACCAACTATTTTGCATCTAAGAAATGTGTATAAATCGTTATTTAGTTTTGTAAAGAGACTCCATATCAATATTTTATTAAGCCACTTTCTTTTTTTGTCCACTTTTCTTATTTAAAATGAATAGGACTTTATATGTATATCAAAAAATAGTTTTTTTTTCGAAATAGGTTAAGAATGAACACATATTTGCATTCTATCCTCGGTAGACCAACTATTTTGAGTTTGGGCTCGTATACATAAATGTATGATTTTTCTTTTTAGGTAACCTTATAGTCATAGGTTGGCACAGTTTTAAGAATTTATTATGAATTTGATTTAGAGTCGAGTTTAATTATATGGATTTATCCTTCGCTTATTGCACAGAAACTCACATTCACCGTCAAAACTTTGAAGAGTGAGGCAAACTAAACAAAAATGGATGTCAAAATGGTGGATTGATATGATTTGTTACCTAAACATGGTCACTATGAACATACCCTTTAACGGACATAAAAAGTTATTGTAAATACTTCATTCCGGATAATTGAAATCGAACGTTGGGTTTTTACAACATCTTATACGTCCTGGATCTGATTATTTTCAATAAAATAAAAATTGATTTTGAGAGATATTTAATCCTCTAATGGACCTGTTTTTGAATTTGAAAAATTTTATTTTCATATAGGCATTAGCCGTCTCTTCAAAATTTAAATTTAAAATTTTCAGGTAAAATTTTTAAACTTTCGAGAAAACAATCAAAATTACTTCAATTTCAAAGAATTAAACTTTCATATTATATTTAAACAATGATTTGATGTAATCATTTAACTGATTGATAGGTGAGATTCAATATCTGGTTTGGGGTTTCACAACGTTTTCGATAGTTTTTAGTAGTGGGTCAAAAAACGACGGGTTATATTAGCTAAGTTTCGAACATGACTATACACTCTTTATCAGATGTCTTTTCTTAAAAAAAATATAAATAACATTAAATTCATGTACAGAATAATTATACAAATGTGAAAACATCCACAACATTAATTGATTGACTTCTCGTATTTAAGAAATAAATAAAACAAATAAAATAAATAAATAAAAATAAATAAATACGAATGTTAAATTAATAATCAATATATAACCTTACATTTTTTTTCAAATATATTTTAATTTTGCATCACTATCCGGTGTGACTTTCTTTCGGTTCACACTATTTATATTTTTTTTATGATGCCATGGATAGCCAGACCGTCTATTAATCGCTCTCTCAATTTTGTTAATATGCACCATTTCGAACAACATTCTCTTCCCATCATCAGACAACAATCTCTACTCCGATTATATTTACAGCGAGCGTATCGGAATCCCGCTTTTCAAAAATCCCAAAAAAAAAATTTTAAAATCCCGTCTGTTAAAATCCCGCTTGTTCAAAATCCCACTCTATTATAATCCCGCTTTTTAAAAACTCGGAAAATTTCGCTAATCCCGTTTTTTAGAATACGTAGCTAAAATGTATTGATTTTATGTTGGTTATTTTCCAGATTCTTTAAATGCTAAAGAAACTTTGCATACACCCAACCTCGCACCTACCCCAAATCCTATAGTGTGCCCAAGCAGGGCACTGCTTACACGTCGTAATAAAAAAGAGGATTATAAAAAACGGAATTATAAGAGACGGGATTTTAAAAAGCGAGATTTTAAAAAGCGGGATTATAAAAAGAGGGATTTAAAAAAAGCGGGATTATAATAAACAGGATTATAAAAAACGGGATTATAAAAACGGGATTTTGAAAAACGGGATTATAAAAAGCGGGATATCGTACCCAACCCATATTTACATTGTCTAGGTCAGACTTGTGGTTCTACAATGCAAAGCAAGTGCAGTTTTTTGAGACACACCGTTGTTAATATCAGACCGGTCGTTGGCCTGAAAGACCAAGTGGGCTGGAGCCCCTTTAAAAAACCTTTGATTATACATAGTTGAAGTCACAGGTCGATTCGCAAATTTAAAGAAGTAACATTTTTTGTAAAAACTACTCCATTATCCGCACCAATTTTGCTACATTTTTGAAATATTCTCGTGTCCAATAAAAATACATTTCATTTTTTCAAGACCTCACAACAGATCTTGGCGTGAAAGGAGACTCGATAATATGTCGATGTTTCTTAGGAAACAAAATAAGATGTTCACGGTCTTACGTTCTTTAGGAATTCGTAGATGAAGAAGTTCACGCACGTAGCTATACAGGCTAGTCGAAATATTCTTATAGGAAAACTGACCTCCGTCGTATTTATAGAACTGAAATAATCCATAAACAAGAAAATGTTTTCAATTCAAAATAAAAATCCTATTTCTGTTGTATGCACCTTTCGCCAAACACGCATTTCTACTATAATCACTTACTACTTCACTGCTACGAAGTTTAATAAAATCGATGCAGCCGTTTTCGAAAAATAAAAAAAAAAAAAAAAAAATGTTGAATGTAAACTGCCCGTTCTAAATGTGCTACAAATACTCCATTTATTTCCAGATCCAGATCGAAGTACCATGGTCTTACAAAAACGAACAAAACTCCTAGACCGACAGACGGTATGACAAAAACCACTTTTGACATTTCTCCATAATCGCGGTGTTAAGTTCAATTAAAATGTCGAATTTTACAAGAAACCCTTTATAGTTAGAATAAATTAATTTGCTGGCGTGCCAGGTCGTGACGTCTAGTAACATACAACTCTAAACCAGTCCTATGTTCGGGTTGTTAGAGGGGAGGAATGCTGTGGGAATAAGTTACAATCCAACGCAATAATCGTTAAAACATTTTGAATCGCTTTGAGCATTAACAACCTTATTTATAAACTCATTAAAGCTATACAGTCCTTATAATGCTTCGAAAAGAGAAAATGTTATTTATAAAACTTATGCAACGTTCAATAGAGGCATTATAAGCTAAATGCGTTTGGAGGTTGAATAAAAGTATCTACATTTTAGTATTAAACTGTCACTTTCACTTTGACAGCACTTTTTTTCATCGAAAAAAGTCGAATATCAATTTGATTACCAATATCGTGCTTAAGATATTGAAATGCTTTAGCCGACGAATCTCATGTAATTGTTCGAATTCTTCTAGCTTTTGGTTCCATTTCTGTTTATTGAATTCGACTGGCGGATAGAGGTTTTTTTTTTACAAACAGCTGACCTATGTTATGACGGCTAAATGTTTGGAACTTTTTTTTTGACACAATTTCATAATAACCATAATGGGTAGTACACATTTGTATAGCAATTGAATAAGTCCTTATTATAAATAAATATCACCCGTTTAACGAATTCTCAGAAATAGGGCTGTAAGAATTTACTCCTATCCTTAATTAAGACAGTCTTGAACTTAATTCATGTCAGGGAGTGTCCCTTTAGTTTGCAGGTGCAATATAACTAAAACACATTACAACCATAAGTCATCATGTGACAATCCGTGATAACTTGTGAGTTATGAGATCATTTTGAGAATTTTTAAATTTTATTCCTAAATTAACAATTCCATTCGCGATAATGTGAGCTTCTAAAAATGTCAACAGCTTGTCAAGCTGAGCTATTCCGTTTTACTTGTGTTACGTTATTGGAATTGCTTCGGCTATATAAATGTTCAGTTCGCGCTTAATAGCGTACGCTTTTCGAATTATTCATGCCTTTTAACAAAATATTCTGTTAAGGGGTGATAATAAAAGAAAAATATAAAGAATTCTGTTTAAAAGATTCAAATAAATAATTCCAATTGCAGTAAATAAAATAAAAATAAACATAAAAAAGGGTAATGACTTCATGAACAAAGTACGTGCAAGAAGATGGGTACCTAATTTTAATTATTCGCTCACAAATGTATTTTCTTTTTATTCGTCCTTGTTCTTTTAGTAGATTGTATACAGGAGTATTTAAATCTTTTCTCACTTCCAAAACAAATAATCATTCATCAAAATAGACAAGATTTATAGTATGTGAACAGTTCCGGACTGAGTAGGCTATAAGGCCCAGGTAAATATTTTCGTAGTTGTGATTTTTTTTAACTGGATGCCAACATATAATTTGAGTTACAAATTGTTAAAATTTGAGTAAATCGGACGAACAAATTATATTTTTCTTAAATCCTAAGGTCTACAGGTTGGTACGAAATAAAAAAAAAATTCCTACAAAATCCGCCGGGAATCTCTTGTAGATAGTTGACAGTTATAAATAACATTAAAATAAATAAACCAAAGTTAAAATTCTTCAAAGAAGCCAGGGGTAAGGAGTTACTCCAAATGGTTCTGTCCGCATCTAGTTTTATAATCGATATTAATTTATTATTTATAAATCGCTAAAATCTATGCGCCCTGTGCTGTAGGCCACTTATCCTATACAACCTGCGCCTGTATTAGAAAAGTTTATAATATTTCTTGGCTATTTTCGTAACAAAAATATAACACGAACGTTAGCTCATAATTCCTTGAGTTTATATTTTTAATCGAACTACCTCCACGCTAATGTTTATAAGGTGATTCCAGCTGTTGCTTCTTGAATACGAAATATGGAAAACATACCTATCTACAGTTAAACGAATTTTATTTTTTCTTCGTACTTCAAAGTTGTATGTGCATACATTCTATTTATTGTTTGTGTGGCTAAAGCAAAAGGACTTAAAATTCAGGGTTAATTTAGTTCAGTAGTTCGAATTACATCCGTTGTATTATAGGTTTTTTTTCCAGCGCGTGCCACTCTCAACTTAGAGAAAACAACATCCCATCTTTGACACATCCGGTTCCACTTATTGGAAACTGAAAAGCGGATGCAAGGTGTGCTCATGTCTATTTTTAAAGACGTTATTTAAGAGAGGAAATTTATGTTATTTTATTTTTCAAATCTCAATTCCGGAAGTGGATTCTTTTTATTTTTACTTTTATAATGAGAATTTTATTATGGTGAAGGTGGTTTAGAATATAGACGGCATTTATTACATTTCTTTGAGGAATATATCTTCTTTGTTCGAAAAATATCTTCAAGGTTGTACATTTTGTAGACTTTACTTGCACTGCTCTGTATCATTATTTTTTTTGTAACAATTTATAAATAGGCTTAGGTCTAGATTAAGATTGAGTAAAAAAGTGGATTAAAATTTTTTTTGTAGAGGATGGTATTTCTACCAAAGGGTCCGCATACCTATAGCTTTTCTATGAGTATGTGCCTGTCACATTATGCAGCAGACCAGCGACCGAAATTAACAGTGAACGTGAGGTGTCTTATGCGCGTTATAACCCCTCTACACGATGGGCCATTGATGGACAATCAGATGATCTACATCGATGACGACGTTCAGCTTTGATTTTGAATGAAGAAAATGTGTGTCACCTCTGCTCAATGTACCAAGTCAAACAGTGAATAGTGGACAATGTGTGATGGACGATCACCGTCAACATTGGTCCACTATTCTTTGATGTGCGGACGAAAAACCGACATTAACACCATGCCATGCCTTCACACCACGCCATAAGCCATCGGACGCCATTAACCCATTTACAGGACGACCGTTATGTAAAGGGGCTATTAGATTGTGCATACACATTATGTAACTAATACCCAAAACCCAAAGAGAGCTACTATACTGTCTATATGGTTGCTTCTCATTTTTGACATTTGACAACGGACAAACTCAAGTACTCTCTGCTATCGGACACCTGTCACAATCGGACAGATTTCAAAGAACCGCTATATATACATTATTTGTCATGATAATAATGAAATGAAAGTAATTCAAAGAGTGGTTAAATTTTGTAGTGTCTCGAGAGCTCTATGACGTAAAAAACAACATTACATGAATTGAATATAGGAACGAAATCAGACTAAAATTTAAGTTCACAGAAAAGTATAGGCCTAATGTTTTTTTTATAAAGGTTTTTTAATATAGTTTTCTACCCTACATCTCTCATAAGCAGACAAGCTTCTCGGTGCCGCAAGTGTCCTATTATGAGAGATTTTACTGTATGTTTTACTTTTTTTCTCAGGAAATGTACGAGGGCGGTCCGATAAGTTAGCCTACAAAAGAAAAACAAAAATTTTGGAAAAGTGGCGATTTATTTCTCAACATAGTCTCCTTTTAGCTCGATACACTTGATCCAGCGATGCTCTTCTTTAACTTCTTTAACCATCAGAAAAATAGGTTTTCTTGAGGTCTGTAAAGTACACCTTCGTGGCGGCGAAGTTTGCAAACAAAAAAGTCGCACGGGGCCTAACCTGGAGAATACGGTGACGGCGGCGGAGGTGTGAGCTTGGGCTTGTTGTCCGGAATGAGCAAACGCGGCACCCCTTAGCGCCGACAGCTTTCTCATGCCCAAAAATTAATGGAGGAAACGCGGTCTTTTGAGATGTCTACTGTTTCAGCTATCTCGCGCATCTTCAATCGGCGCGCGGTCTACCAATACCAGATCGTGAATTTTTGACACGTTATCCTCCGTGGTAGCCATTTTCAGGGTACCTGGGCTGGGCTCATCAAAAACCTATGTGCGACCCACTGATTTCTATAATACACTGGATAGTACATTGTATAACAGGTTTTTTGACTCCAATTGAAGATGACAGATGGTGGGCAGCTTCATGATTTGACGTGTTCTTTTCACAAAAACAAAATATTTTGACATGACAAAGAGGAAAACAAATGTGAATGCACTTGTTTATGCGAGAAACAGATTGACACAGAAGCTTCAACAGCAACTGCTTGGTTCGAGCAACTAAAAAGTTTGTGTTTTTACACAAACTAAACGATTGCCTAAAATGAGTACGCTATTTTGTGTAACATATAATTAAATGCACCTGCGCGGACATTCAACCAAATAGTTTTATATAAGCAACCTAACAGTTGTGCAACTGAAAATTGAATGTGCGCGCCTAGGAAAGGATTTTGTCGTACATAATATGATTAAATTTAAGATGAATTGCGTCAATGCATACGACTTGCGCAATTTGTCGTACTAAAATTAATTTGTTTTGAGTAATTCTTCCATTGTCAAAACCAAAATAAATAGACGAAACAAAAAGATGGTTTGCACATTTTCATTTGAGTGTTGATAATATTGACAAATTTCGCTTTTAAAGTTGGTAGCATTTGCACAGCGACATCGAATTTAGTTTTTAGGTCTAACGTTAATGTCGAAGTTGCTGTGTTAATGTAATCAAAGCCATTTAAAACCAGTGACCCTAAAAAGAGTGACGTGGTTGTTAAAGTTGCTGTTGAAGTTGCTGTGCTAATCTGTTTCTCGCATTATTTGTAAATTTTAAATATTTATTATTAAAATTAAAATAATAAATTAAAAATTGGACGAACATCATTTGTTTTGATTGGAAAAATTGACAATTGAATAAAATTGAAGGAATGTCTTTTCAGCTGTCTATTTTTTAGGCAAAAGACTGGCAAGCACAGTATTTTTTTCATTTATTCAGCGACGAACACTCACGATAGTTTTTTATTCTTTATTACTTTTTGGACACTTAATTTTGCAATTTTAGTTTATCAAAAATTATTTATTGGTTTTTATTCACATGATAATTGCAACCAAAATAAAAAAGTAGCAAAATGAAAAAAATATTGTACGTTCTATTTTGTGTTCTATTTTGTTTTTTGTTTTGCATTGTGGTGCCTCTGAATATGAAAAAGTTGACAACACTGCACCAGCAACAGCAAATTTAGGACTTTGGCCTAACGACCGACACTGTTGAAATTTTGACAGTAGCCGTCTAAGAGAATGTACTAGACTATAGTAAATCTCTCTTGTGATACTGACACCGTCGGGCGGTAAGGCTAAGTAACTTATCGGACCGCCCTTGTACTAACTCTAATAAAACCAATATTAAATGCCTATTACGTCTAATCCAGTTGCTTATTGGTGTGTGTGTATTACAATTACAAGGGCGCTTCATTAATATATTGTTTGTTTTAACAATTTATTATATATTTTTATACATGGCTCGAAGTTATATTTTGAAAAATAAAGGAAAGACGATTCCACGCACACACCTAAAACAAAATTGGCCCTACGATTCCATTTGAATTCGATCCGATCTTCCTATCCACTTATGTAAAAGGAAGTTCAAATTAGATTTAATTTTATAATTAACTCTCATTTAACTCGAGTTCGAGTTGAATGAAGAAAATGTTTCAAGTTTTAACGCGGTTTAACCCCGATCATCCTTTCTAGCACTAAAAATAAACTCAGAACTAGTAATATAAGATTATAAAATTGGTATTAATTTTTTTTTAATTTCTTGTAATATAAACAGAAGGTAAGGAAAGGTTCTGGATATACTCGTATGTACATTTAATATTTCCATGAACGTTAGAGGTGTGAAAAGAACTTTTGCAATCAATTTAACTTCTTAAAATAAACTTTTTAAATCTTCCGCACATTATTTTCTTTGGTTTATGCTCTATAAAAATTGCAAATGTTTTTTCGCTCTATTTTTAACTTTAATTACTATACTGCTTCTACATAAACAAAAGCTTTCTCTTTATAAACTCAAAAGAATAAATTACCAAGTAAATGTTTATTTTGAATATATTTTCAGTTCTAAGTCGATTTGTTTACACAATTTTTGGCGGAAAAAAAATCGCAAATCACAAATTCTAGAAAACAAATTTTTGTTTTTTGAAAATTTTGCGCATCAGTATTAGATTTTCAAGATTTCCTAGAAAACAAAAGAACAAAAAACAAATTAGACGCGTGTCCATGGGAAGAGGGAGGTCTTATACAAGATGTGCGGGCAACTCGGAAGCCTGCTGTGAGTTGGTTGTTCAATGTTCATTCATCTGTTTACTTTAAGTATCAGGCATTGATTGTTTCACGAACGTTCTTTTTGGTTTCACTGTTCTCCGAAACGAATCGGAAATTTTTGTTAGCTGTTCTAAAAATAGTCGAAGTCGAATGTTAAATAAATAACACGAGCCATTAACCAGACACTCTTCACTCTAGATGATGGAAATTATACTTACTCCTTTAGAATTTCTTATTTAGCATCTTTTTTGTTTTTGTATGAATTGTAATCCTTAGAGAGCGGTACTGGCTCACCCCTTTTACAAAATAAGCGGTTTGTCATATTATGTCAACGATATTCGCTCTCAGATTTGCAGACAAAAACCATAAAAATAAAATTTACAAATTACGAAAGTCAAGATGCTAATTTTTTTATATCATTTATATTATCTTATTTCAGATGTCGAGGAGTTGTCAGCGAAATTAATGGCGAGGTTAGCTGAAGTGCAGAGTCTTGAAGGCGGTACATTTTACATTGAAGATGCAAGTTCGATAAAAATTCAGAATGTGCGACCGCAACAAATGCTTTTGATTGGTAAGTAAACAAATCAGTCTCAGGGTGTTGATATTTCAGATTTATGACGATAACATTTTCTAAAAAAAAAAAATATGAAGTTAAAAGTGAAGGTCTTTGAGGCTTTTAATCATCGTACATTTAATTAGCAGTTTATTTTAAATCCCTTGTTTTAAAATGTTCTAGATATGTATTTTTAATCTCTGCTTCTGGACGTCAATATGCAAATATCCTTTCAGCTTAAAAAAAAATTAAGGAGATAGAATTTTGATTTTTGTTTTTGTTTAAAATGTATTAATTTTTTATTATTATCTTTCATTTCGTCAATGGTTCGACCAATTTTATTTGACTATTTGCAGCAAGGTACTATAAATGATAAAATTAAAATTTAAATTTTTATATTATATTTTATGTCAAATTTATATTTAAAAAAAACTTGTAACAAACAATCTGTTTTATAGATAAAAACTCAGAGGAGAAATTAATTAAAAATTCAAAAGTAAATACTTTAATAAATCTAAATCAGTTTCTACTTTATGCTGATTTGTGTAAATCAACATCGCCGATCAACAATGTTAAGTGTGAGTGGTGATTAATAGCGCAAATTAACTTTTGTTGATCCGAATCCAAATCGGTTTACATAAAATGTTAAAAATCAACAAAGTTGTGTCGATTGAAAAAACATTTTCATTTCTGGATGTCCTCATAAGCCCAATTGTTAGCTATCAGAATTGTTTTGTCTGCGGTCAGTCCTTGATGTTTAATTTTTGAGAGATGAATTGGTCAGATAAGAAAAAACGCTTATTCATCATTCATGATGAAAAAAAAAACGGATACAAATTATTCTGAAATTATTTTCAACACAAATGACGCTCTAGACTTAATTAGTTAAACGTATACACAAACTACGAATACGTGGACAGTTAAAAATGTTGACCATGTTTATCGACAATGTAAAGAACCAATGTTGATCGGCCGTACCAATAATTTATTGTTAAACACGCATTTATGTAAACACCAGATTAAACTTTAAAGACGAGTTAATTTGCGCGTTTACCAATAATCAAGTTAAACGCGCCTTTTACAAAACATCGCTCTATTACAAAATCCACTGCATTCACTGTCAAAAAGACAATTGTGTTAATATGAAAAACAAAGAACTTTATTTTGCTTAAATTCTATTTTGATTTAATAATAATAATGAGTTCCGATGATCCGAACATAGTTGACAATATAAATATTTTAATGAACCCAGTAGTTCTTCCTGAAATTGAAATTTATAAATAATTAAACAAATGGAAATAATCAAATACTAAACTGTTTATTTAACTTGCCTACTTCTTTATTGAACCAGCACAAAATTCAAAACAAAATTTCAACACATAGACAGGCTGAAAATTAGAATAGTTTTTTTCTTTCTTTTGCTTTGAGCTATCATAATGACAGAACAAACTTGTCATTTACTGTTAACGGCGAAGTTAAAGACCACTTTTGTCAATTTAAAATTTAAGGTGACGTTTAGCGTTAAGCTGACTATTAAATTGATTATTGGTAAATTGGTATGTTTAATTGTTTAGAGTCCACTTAAGCATTTAAGTCATTTCTAAATTTGATTGTTGGTAAGTCCCAATGTGGACACAGCCTATTGGTTGGAGATTTTTCTATTGGTCTTATGGAATTTTAAGATGTAAAATGTATTTTTACTAATAAAATAAATAATCTCTCTTTGACAATTTATATCTTGATCATTAGTCCAGAAAAAAAAGAAACAATTATTAAGAGGCTAATATTTGGCATGAGCATTGGTGGTGGGATTCCTCATAAACTGGGAAAGTACCTCACTACAAAAAAAAAAAACATTTGTATGATCTTTTAACCCTCTACACTAACCTATCGGTAATCGAACAGTGACGAACTCGAAATTAATAGTAGTCAAAAGTTTAGTTCACCAAATTCTTCCTAAACTACTGTCTTGCTTATTTGGTTATATACATTTTGCCGTTAAACTGGAAAAGTCAACTCCTACATTTGTACAGGAGATCATTAAACCGACATTATTTTCGAATTTGACATACATATTACATACTCGTATGTATGTCTGAAACAAACATATAATGGCTTGTATTGTAACCAATTTTTGTTAATTAAATTGTTCTTTAAAATTTTAATCTTTTATGTTGATTTAAATAATTATTTATAATTATTTTATTTTATTCAATTATTTACTTACATCTGTGCCTACATATTATAAGTATATAAATGTAAGTCCTCAAGACTATTTTATTTGAACAAAATCTCCAGTATATTCTTTTAGAAGAAAAAACATCAACAACGTTGTTTTTAAATATTCTAAAAATAAAGACGTCTGGAAAAGTTTCGTACGAACAATGGAATTCACTCAAAACACATTCTTTGTCTGATGTTTATGATGGATAGAGTTAGATTCTCTTCTATTTTAAGACTCTAGAGTTTGGTTTCTGTTGTTTTGATCTTTTTATAAGGTATTTCTTGTGAATTTTCAGACAAAAACGCCAAATACAGAATGGATAAAATGCACCAAATCTATAAAGCTTTATCGAATTCAAGAATCAGAATCTCTTAGTAATTGCGTATCTGAACAACGTGGCGCAAAAATTGTCACCTGATTTGGTTTGAAACAATTATTATTCCGCGTTCTTTAGGTGCATGGTTCATGACTTGTTGAAGTGTATTTTGTATCTGTTTACTTCTACAAGACGAAAACGTGCTGAGATTCGCTATCATTTAATTGCCGTAATCAATGGCATATATGGCTGATTTAATATTTTATTTCATTGTTTTCGTAATTCTTTTCCTTTTGCCATTGTATGTAAAGCCAAGATCATTAGTTCCATATTGGTACAAAAGGGAAATCAAAGGAATGAAAAAATCGGAGAAATAAATTATGGTCGACTTACAAGCTGGGTAAAGCTTGAAATTAACTTTCAGAGTTATTGCAAAAAAAGAGACGTTTTTAATATAAATTCTACTTTTAAGTACATCCATTGTTTTCATAATTTGCAAAAGGGTCTTAAAAAGAATAGGAAATAGTTTTGAAAATTCATAAACAATGAAAGAGAGTCAACTCCTTATCTATCTGTTCTCAAGTCAAATGATATTTCTAGTCATGATGCTCATGCAATACCCATAACCTTGGATTTTTGAAATCTTTCTTTTACTTGACCCACATAAACTTTTTTATTCATTAAGACAACATTTCTAAGTTTATACCTAACCTTGACGAGGTCATGAGGTCACAATTTTGAAAAACTGTGTAAATTATTTATTAATAAAATGTTAAATCATGTATCGTTCCAAATCAACATATATTTACAAAAGAGCGCTCTACAGTCACCATTCTTCATTTTTAACATACACTCTACAATAACACAGGGCAGCCATTAAGGCCATTTACTTTTTATTTTAATCATAAATGACTTACCAATTTTGTTCTTTTCATTATATTTGTTCGACCTATTCTTGAATACTTTTGTCCAGTTTAGGCACTAAATTATGCCAGACTGGAACAGATGGCAAAAAGGTTCCTAAGGTTTGCACTAAAAGGGTTAGATTTGGATAATCCCTATGATATGTCTAGTCTAGAGAACAAATGTTCTTGTTAAATTAATGAAATAAATTAATAAATAGACTTGTTGTATCTTTCCTTTTCTCTCTTATTAATTTATCATTCCTCAAAGAAACTTGAGGGATTTTCCTGAATGCGTACATTTTTCAAACTATCAGTGTAATTATGATTAATTTTCTTCTCTTAAAATATTGTTCGGCACCAAAATTAGAGCCAATATTTCAGTAAAAAATGTTTTTCACAAGGAATTAATT
The DNA here is from genome assembly GCA_963931855.1 of Philhelius festivus. Lineage (NCBI taxonomy): Eukaryota > Metazoa > Arthropoda > Insecta > Diptera > Syrphidae > Philhelius > Philhelius festivus. The sequence continues at coordinate 1,247,395 of OZ007556.1, read as the reverse complement.
ATTTAAAGTGTGAAGTTTAGCATGAGCATTGGTAATGGAACTTTTTATAAACTGAGAGATCTCCCCATCGCCACCGATCAAAGGGCACGGTAGTGCCCAGCCAAGTTCTGGCACTACACCCTTTTTACAGGAACAAACTCAGGCGATTTTTGACCCCTTCCTATCTTTAGTAAAAATGAAGTCAGAAACTTTAAACTCCGAATATATGCTAAGCTAGTGAGGCACAGGCGCCTGATCAAATATCAATTTTCTAGCATAAGCGGTTCCTGAGATATAAGGCCTCAAAAATCACAAAAACCGTAACTGACTGACTGACTGACTGACTGACAGATCATCAAAATTATGGAGCACTTCCCGACATCGTAGAATCTTGTAATTTTGCACAACGGTAGGTCTTGTCATGTAAGCAGAGGAAAAAATCGAAAATTTGAAATTTTCCATTCAGGGGGCGTGGTATCCGCCCACTTTCTCCGAATTGGTGTTGGTTGAATGGAGCACTTCCGACTGCTGTAAAACGATGAAATTTGGTGAACCGGTAGGGCTTATATTGCATATAAAGAACCAAAAATAAACACCAAGGTTTTCCTTTTAGGGGGCGTGGTATCCGCCCACTTTCTCCGAATTGGTGTTAGTTGAATGGAGCACTTCCGACTGCTATAAAACGATGAAATTTGGTAAAGTGGTAGGGCTTAAATTGCATACAAGGAAAAAAATATAAAATTAGCGGTTTTCCATTCAGGGGCGTGGTATCCGCCCACTTTCTGAGAAAATGTTTAATTTATATGGAACACTTCCGATTGCTGTAATTAAGGCAGGTTTGTTAGTGTTAGGTATCTTGCCAGGACAAGAAGAAATAATTGAAGCGCAAATCAAAACAACCAATAACAAAAAGAAAATATACCTACCAAAAGAAATAGGAAGCTATAAACTAAGTTGATTTTAGTAGGTAGAGTCCACCCTTCTATCCTTCCGTATCTTTCAAGATTTTGACATGGCAAAATATTAAAATCTTTGCAAAAAGGAGTGAGATCAGACCAAAAAACATAAATGTTAAAAAAAAGAGCCAAGTTCTTCTATACAAAAACCTTTGTGTAACAAGTCAGCCGTGAAAAGTACTGAGATCTAAAAGTACGCCAAGTTCTTACTTCATGAAGGTTTAATACCGAATATTTAAAGTAGAATAATATTGAAACAGCTACAATGTAATAGAGAAATTTTATTATTTAATGACTACTGACTAAAATTTGATGGGTTCACTGGTCAAGTTTTCAAAACCTTTTGAATTGGGCATAAAAAAAAACTTGCCAAGTAAGCCCATCAAATTTTAGTCAGTAATCATTAAATAATAAAATTTCTCTACTACATTGTAGCTTTTTCAATATTATTCTACTTTAAATATTCGGTATTAAACCTTCATGAAGTAAGAACTTGGCGTACTTTTAGATCTCAGTACTTTTCACGGCTGACTTGTTACACAAAGGTTTTTGTATAGAAGAACTTGGCTCTTTTTTTTTAACATTTATGTTTTTTGGTCTGATAATATTTATTTTGATATAATTTTTCATGGAACTCGAATCACTCTTCCTTATTTTCAAATCTACTTCGGAGTAACCTCACCAACTTATTTTAATTTGCATGCTACCTATCGAGAATAATAACCTATGTCTGTGTGAACGTCTTGAAAGTCTAACATTTCCTTAGAGAATGGAAAATTAGTCATTTCCTATTACACTCTTCAAGTAGGTAATATTCGTAGGTATTTGTCAGTATGTTAAATATAAAACTTAAGAATGCAAAAATATGAAAAATCGGAATGTCTTTGAGAACATTTCAAGGAAGCTCTTAGAGTGTCTGAAGGTATATTCATCATTTTTTTTTCTGATTATGTCTGATGACAAAAATTCTTTCAAAAAACAAAAAAAAAAATGCATGACATAATAGATCGTCATAAAACAGAAAGAAGTATTCTCGTTCTTTGGTCAGTCGCACTTATACTATTAAATTCACTTGCCGATCACGTCCCAAAGCGAAATGTGAGTTTTAGTTCGAAACTGCTGGAAGTTCAGCCAATAATTTAATAATTATTGTAAAAATATTTAGAGTCGTTTGGTTATGTATCCATCAGATAGGATATCATATTTACACAAGGCCGTATTTGTGGGAGGGGAGGGGGGGTTGCGATAAGGCCACTGGTATTTTATTATCCCAAAGTCTTACGAAAATAATCACCCCTATTACAGAATTCGGCGAATGAGATAAAGTGACAGTTTCAATTAACTTCCAAACTTTTGCTATTCCTGAATCCGACGAATGAAAGTTGAACGAATGTCAATTTTAATAAAAAACGGACAACTAATAACGCAACCTAAAAAAAAAGAGAGAGCACACGGTTGGTATTGAACCGTCCCCCATCCAAGTACTAACCACTCAAAACGATGCTTGATTTCGTTGATCGATAGCGATACTATTATCAAAGCCTAGGCCGCTTGACTAAATGTCTGTAGCTGACAGTGTCGATACGAAAGTTCATAGATGATAAGGTAATTTTAGGAATAGACAATGTAGTTCATCCGGCGAATTTCATAATTCAGTTTTATAGCGGATGCAAAAAGTCAACGCATCGAGACAACTCACCGGGAGTAAAATTCTGCGAATTCTGTAATCGACATGAAAATCTTTTTTTTTTTTTGACAAAACTAAAACTGGGTAGTTTTGAACGACTCAATTCTGACATGATAATTTTCGATAACTACTCGTTACCTGTTGGCTATAACTTGGCCATAACATGACGAATATTTGATTTCAATGTGTTTGTGTTTGCGTACTTTGTGCAAAAACATGATCCTTTATAATGCTCCAGAGAAAAAAATGTAACTGCGAACAGTTTATTTCACTAGAACTTAAAATAACTCGTCTAGAATTTCTTTCTTTAAAGCCAAAACGGATCGTGTTGGGGGAGATGTGCACCGTCTTCTTAAAATCATATTTATTTTACATACATTTATTTAATTTCAAGCCTTAAAAAAAATCGATTAACATTTGGAGATATTCATAAGAATTGATGGGTGATGGGCATACCTTTCTTACTTTCGAATAAGACACCACACCAAATTACACATCATACATTCACATTTTGTTGATGTTTGTTATTTCGAAAGTTATTTGTGAATTTCACTTCCCCAAATGCAACAATTTCGTTTGTTAAAGTATCCAGCGAATGGATAATGAGCCTCAGTACCGAAGAAAATGTTGTGTGAAATCTAATTAGTTTTTTTAAGGGATCCATATTTGAAAATTGCAACTCTTAAACTAAACATATTTAGCCTCGAATGACAGTTCGGTTTGACATATGCGAAGCAAGGATGTCAAATCCGGACCATGAATTTGTTGATGTACCCACTAATATTTTTACAATAAGTGTTTAATGAAGATTTTTAAGACCCGCCCTTTTTCTTCTTGAATAACATTTAAATTCTTTAAAAAAAAAATTATAACTACGGCCCTGAATTTTTGATGGATATGATAATGCGCATCAAAGCTGTCTTTTTGTTAAGAAATCCATCGTGCGAAACTGTCAGCTATAATTTGATTGACTATAAAGAATAATATCCATTTCCTAGGAAGCACCAAGAGAGGGCACGATCAGCATGTTGAATTAAAATGTGTTTGACAGTTCTTCCTTCTTCTTCTGATAATAATGTTACTTAACTTGATTGCATGACGTAATTTGTAAACAAGAAATATTATTTTTTATTTTCAGGTGAGAAACATACAATCAAGCCCACCCAGCCAGGCAATGTGTACATTGAAGAAGCCAGTTCAAAAGGATGAATCTGCTTATGACTTATGTTTACCCACTACTTCAAGGACATCAAGTAATGTTTGATATTATGTCAATCTTTGAATCCACTAAGGCCATTTATAAAATCTCGAATTGATTTGAATGGAAAATATATGTATACAAAAAAAAAACAAAAAAAAAAAAACACATAAATACCAGATATAATCACACAAAAAATGATCCTTTGACTTCAAAAACAACCTTCTGAGTGCAATGGAACATTGCTATTATAAGTAAACGATGTACAAAATTATTATTATATATTTTGTTGACTTGTTGTAAATCTATTTTTATTAATAATATATTTAATGATTATTTTGCTGACATTTTGTTAAAAAAAATAGATATTAACAAAATGAAGTCGTCGTCGTCGCCGTAGCTCCTATTTAATGCTATAATTTGAGAGCGTTTCCTTTTTTATTTTAATGGCTGCTGCTTATTTAATTACGAAATAAACGGTTTTCTTGTATATAATTGTAGTATTATAATTTAAAACCTTTTAACGTTATTTTAATGTTATAAAATAAAATTGAATAAAAATTCTATGTATTAGTAAGGGCAATTTGCTTCAATATACTTAATGTAAATATTTAACCTTAGAAGAAAACATAATGAACTGTAAGAATTGTATAATGCACTAAAATAATGAGATTAATATTTAAAACAAAAAAAGAAACACATTCTTACAAAATGGCTATATTTTTCCTTCTTTACTAAACATGGCAAAACGAAATAAATAAATGTTAATAAAAATATTTAGAAAAAAAACGGTTTATTTTGTTTTAAAAAGAGTTGTACCGAAAATGGAGACTTAAACAAAAATTATTTGGAGAATATAGAAAATATGTATGTATGTATGTAGGTTTCAAGTTAGCCTGATATGATATACCCAACTGGCTATAATATGTACGTTCGTACAGTCAAGCACAGTTGCCTTAAAATACTTGCAACCATTGTGTGTCAATTTAAAACGGATTTAATACAAATTTTGCAATTTCGACACTACAATAAGCGAGGAAGTGTGAGATCGTACGCATCGTAAAACAATCTTGTTTTTAACCAGGTAAGGTATAATATTATGTAGAAGAGGTTCTAAAAATCTATATGAAGGTTTTTATAATACAAATTCTATATACTACTGAAATAGATCAGCCAAGTAGAAGACTTAGCACTATTATTGGACTTGTTGAATTATTGATTCAAAAAAGCTTTTTTGGCCTTTAGTCCACAAAAATTGGTGTTTCGTCCGGGTGATCTCACATGGACTCATCAGTTGACTGTGAAGACCTTGTCAATACGCAATTTTGTTAAATTCAGTTCTAAAAATCTACATAAATACCAAAAACAACGGGCACTAATAGGGCTTTAATGCAATTAAATAATTTTTTGACAGTTTTCATGTGTACCTACTATTATTTAAAATTGATTGAAATCGGTCCAGTTGAAAACGAGAAATTCGAAAATAAAATACCAAAACGTGACCATACTTTTTTTTTATTATTAAAATCCTAAGAGCCATTTTTGAGATAAATAAATAACCGGAACCCAATGACGGGACTAAATTTTTCGTCTTCTCTATAATCGCAATGTCAAATTTGATTAAAATGTCGAGTAGCTTCTAATGTATAGCGCAAGTCAAAGAGTCAAAGAGAGGTGAGTTGTTCTCGATTTTATTTGTTTTAGTATACTCGTAGTTTCGAATAGCTTTAGAATAGAGGTTGTATTGTTCAATTTTCTATACCAATGGTGCTTACCAAGTTTTTTGTTTTTTATTTATTTTTATTATTTAGGTATATACAGAATACGGGGTGCGTCGATGTCGTTATTTTTTCCATAACTTCTAAATGAAATACAATTTTATAATTTATATTTTATTGATTAATTATACGGAGGCTGTTTGAAAAGTTCTCGGCCTAACATAGAAGGCGTTGTTTTAATAAATAACTTTTAATTCCTCAAACAGCCTTATATATATAATAATTGTATGTGAAGTTTCATTAAAATTGGTCGCGAACTTATATCAGTGCAATTTTTTGTTTGAACGAACCTATTGCTAAAAACGAAAATGAAAAAAAAAAATGAAATTAGAGCCGTCATTAAATATTTGGTCAAAAAGAATATGACACCAAATCAAATTAAAGATGACTTCGATGAGACATTGGGGGAATCGGCACCTTCGTATTCCACGGTCAAAAAGTGGGCAGCCTTATTTAAACATGGCAAACAGAGCGTCGAAGATGATCGCAGAAGCGGAAGGCCAACAACATCCACATCTTCAGAAAACGTCGACAAAGTTCATAAAATGGTTTTAGACGACCGAAGTTTAAAAGTGCGAGAAATAAGCAACACCATGGGGATCTCTTCTGACCGGGCTTACCACATTTTGACCGAAGAATTGGGGTTGAAAAAATTGTCCGCAAGGTGGGTGCCGCGTTTGCTGAGCGAAGAACAAAAATTCAATCGAGTTGAAATCTCTAGAGAGAATCTAGCGTTATTTCGGAGGAATACCAGCAATTTCTTGAGAAGATTCATTACCATCGACGAAACATGGATTCATCACTATATTCTTGAGACAAAAGAACAATTAAAACAATGGAAGCATAGCGGTTCTCCTCCACCGAAGAAAGCCAAGTCGTGTGCTTCAGCTGGGAAAGTGATGGCGTCAGTCTTTTGGGATTACAAGGGAATTATTTTTATTGATTACCTTCCCAAGGGCCAAATTATCACTGGTCAATACTATGCAAACCTGTTGGGCAAATTGGATGAAAAAGTTGCCGAAAAAAGACCAAGATTAGCCAAAAAGAAGATCCTTTTTCATCAGGATACTGCTCCAGCACACAAGTCGGTTATTGTCATGGTTAAACTCCATGAACTTCGATTTGGTGTACTGAACCACCCCTCTTATTCACCTGATTTGGCATCATCAGACTATTACCTCTTTCCTAACTTAAAAAAACATTTGGCTGGACGCAAATTCTTCACCAACGTTTAGGTGATTGCTGAGACGGAGCGGTTTTTCGAAGAGCTGGAGGAATCGGCCTATAAAAAGGGTACAGAAGCACTGGAACACAGATGGAATAAGTGCATTGATATAAGAGGAGAATATGTAGAAAAAGATTAAAAAAAAGTTTTAAAATTTATTGCGTTTTATTGGTCAGGCCGAGAACTTTTCAAACTGCCCTCGTATGGTCTTTAATATTATGATTTAAAGGTCAAGTCGCCCTTGGCACAAAGGCCAGCTCTTTTAACCACATAAAGAGACATTCCTAATTTTTTAATACGACGTTTATAAGAAGTACTCGGACATTCAGCAATACTCTGCTTTACTGCATCAATCTTTTATGGCGGGCGTTGAATTACTTCTTGCCCAGTCCTTACTTTATCTTTACTTTTTATTCACACAAAAATCGCAACAAAATAAAATCGATGTGGAATATAAAATGCACCCTGTAGATAGGTGTTTCTGAACTTGGCATTTTTCTAAGTGGGCTGTCAAAAATATACCAAATAAGAATTTACGTAAAACGACCAAACGATGCCCTTCCACAATTACTACATACGTTTATATGAGGTATTGTATATACCCTTTGTAAACGGGTATTGAGTTGAAATGAGCTTCGTTCGACTCGATCTCACTCGCTCAGCGGTGTCGAGTCGAAATATCAGACGAAAAACCTGGGTCGAGGAGTTGGCTTAACAAAATGTTTCAGAATCGCTCAACATCATTTCAACTCAACTCCAAATCGAGCTCTCAACTCAAATGACGAAAAACCTGGGTCGAAAATCCGACCCTAATCCAACTCGATCTTTCGATACTGCATATAAACGTAGTAAATAAGATTCATTGACGTATCGCATGTAGTGTAGTACGTGCCGTCAGAGGTGTACTGCCTTTTGCGAGGAATTGACAAATCCTCCAAGAGTATCTCTCGTGGAAAGTGCTGCTCATTAGCCGTTCGGAATCGGCAGAAAATTGTAGGTCCCCTCAGTGGCGTAGCGTACCATCTCGGCGCCCGGGGCGGGAGACCCATTTTGCCGCCCCCATTGAATACTAAATTAAAATTAAATTTCGGGACATCATTTCACAGGCAATGAAGTATCTTTTATTGAAAGTAAAATAGGATCAGCGGTTTCATAAACGGATTCTACGGGCCTTACGAATGAGGCACATGAGACAAAGCTGCATCTGCGGATTCATCGCCATGCATGCGTTTTTTCCTGCGAATTCTTCTCGTTTTGATTTCGATTCCGAGTTTTTTCCAAAGAGTCTTAGAAAAGTCGATTGCGGCTTGGACGAAACGGTCTCTGCTCTCCACTAGGAGAGCTTTTAAAACGCAGAGTTTCTGAGCACACTTATCCACACTCAGTCCACGTTGCTGCAGGTAAATCTGTGCGTCATCTTCTTCAGGTAGCTCTGCAGCTCAAAAGCCAAGAAAAGTGAGGAAGTTGAATGACTGCATGACTGTCAGAAGAAGACTGGCTACCAATCCGTCAATTCTTCCAGTACCTCAAGAACTTCCACAAACTTATTTTTAAGCGTCTTTACAGCTTCACGAGGTTCACTTCTTCTGCAGGCTTGTGACTAGATGCTTGAGGTACTTCTGGTGAGTCGACTTCGTCTTCGTCCGCACGTCTTCTTCTTCTGCCTGTAAGTTAAGTTATTCATTCCCATGAATATTGGCCGGAGGACAATTCTAGGCCACTCACGATTGTAGATGGAGGAATCTTACTTACATTGGAATCACTTCCGCTGCTGCTGGATGCCACCGAAGACGTTAACGTAGCTTTTGAACCAGAACTAGAACTGAAATATTTCGCGTCTTCGCCTCTGCTTCTTTCTTAGCCTTTTTCTTGCGGTATTCCGCGCCGCTTCCTGTAATACTTTTCATTTTCAAAAACTAGTTCAAAGGTTGAGTAAAGTACTAAGTGTTTAGTTTTAGAAGATTCAACAGTATTTAAACAACACAATCGAAATAACTTTCTGTAATGCGGAAGGGAGCAAAAACATTGAGCTGGCTGAGACTAGAATAACGTTTCCGTCGAATCCTAGTTATCTTATCATATCTCGCATATGCATATCATATGTTTCGGAATACTCCCTTTCAATTTCGCGAGAGTTTCGGAACGTTTTGTTTTAGTTTCGCGAGTCGCGTGACAATACGGAATGCACTCTTACGGCCCTACTCACCGTTTACGAATTCACGGAAATCAGCCGAGAGCGGTCAACGACGAACCACAGATAGGGTGGCAAATTTAAAATTTACATCATTGTTGTTTTTTGACTTGTCAAACGATCTTTCATAAAACATATGATTTCTACTCTACCCGCATCACCGGCGACATTTTGCCGCCCCCCTAGGCCTGCCGCCCGGGGCGGACCGCCCCCCCTACGCTACGCCACTGGGTCCCCTCCGTTCCCGGCAACACGCACACATGAATGGTTGAGAGTTGTAAGTCACTTGGTCCTGGTTCACTTCAAGCTGTTGCAACATCAAATTTATTTATTTATTTATTTATTATGACTAGGCTTCGGATTCTCATGCGCTTAAAATCTGAAAATATGCGCTTGAAATATGCGCTTAAAAGTGCAAAATATGCATTTAAAATATGCACTTAAAACTTAATTTCTATTCAATATAAAAACACATTTTCTTCATCTTTTAAAAATAAGACTCAAAAACTAAGCATGAGTGCATCAGTTAACATTTTTCAGTTAATATGTAGTGGTTTATGTGTAGTCGCAACCGAAAACAGCTGGCTGTTGTACATGAAACGTGTTAAGCTTTATGCGCGAAACAGATTAAACCAGCAACAGCATCAGCGCCGTCAACAGCAAACAGCACGCTGGCCAGCAAATACTTTTCAACACATTAAACCAGCATCGTGTTGTAATTTTTTGACATTTATACGTCATATTATTGTTGCGTTTTGTGTTATTGTACCCAGCAACAGCAAATTTTGGATTTTAACCAAACGACGCTGTTGACGTTGCTGGTGCTGGTCTATTTTGTGTTTACCACATTATACCCACACACTTTCATTTTTGATAGATGATCGTTTAAATTTCGATCTCACTTAGATATATAATTTCAAACACACAGATTTAATTTTTTTTTATTTCAATGTTTTGCCGGCACAATCTAGTCAAGTCCAATTAATGCACCTTTGTTTATATAATGCTTTATATTTATATTGTGGTGTTTGAATATGGTTCAATATTGTGAAACGAATAAAAGAAATAGATAATAGTCTTAAGGTTCGTTTGCACTGATATAAAATTTATATTTTTTTTACTGTCTGGTTTAGTTTTTGAACAATATAGGTAGGTCCTCTAAAAATATAAATTTATTATAAAAAATATGCAAAATTATGAAAAATATGCATTTATAGTAAAATATGCACAAAAAATGCAAAATATGCATTTATAGTAAAATATGTAAAAATATGCACTAACGGTTAAATGCCATTTTAAAGGAAGTTTCTTGATTCGTATACATAACTAGTTGCCTTGCTTCCAAGGTGTTCCTAAAAAAATATGCATTTGCATGGAAATCCGAACCCTAATTATGACGTATCGCATTTACAAATAAAGATAAAAATAAAAGAAGTTAAAGTCGAAAAAATTGGACTTGATATCGGTATGCGTTTATTTCACTTTGTAATGATTACTTTAATAATTTCAATGTTTTGCATAAAGTGTAAAATTGATATTTAATGGTAACATCAAATTCTATTCAATAATGGCCTTTTCGATTGGAAATCCAGGAGCGGGTAATATCTCCTGAAAGTGTTCTATTGACATTTAGCACGATGATAAAATGTTTACTGAAGGAATTTGGAGAAGTTTCACAAACAGAACTACCTTGTTTCAATTAAAGACTTAAACAAAAATTATTTAGAGAATATAGAAAGTACGTATGTAGGTAAGTAAGCCTGACCTGCTACACCTAACTGGTTATATGTACAGCAAGCACAGTTACGACTTGCGAGTCCTTGCCTTACAATACTTACAACTATTATGTGCCAAATTAAAATGGGCTTAATACAAACTGCTATGAAAAACGCGATTAACTTAATGACAGCAGGTAATTATATTACCTATATGAATATTAGTTTGTTTCTCTAGTTTGCTCTTTTAAAAATTAGGCACTTGATTGAGTTTCCTAGAAGAGTATTCAAATGCATGTAATGAATCTTAAGGTTTAAATATCAAGTCTCTTGATGACAAGAAATTGGAATACAATTCCTGTTATACGAGTATATGTATAGGTACTCACGTTTTAAAAAATACCACATTGTTAAGTCACATATATGTAGCTTAAACGAAGAACGCATATGCATACCTCCTACCTACTGTTTGTGTCAGTGCATAATACTAAATCACGTGTTTCAATCGAATTTATTTATCCGATGCACGCATTTTTGTGAAACGAAAAGAAAAAATACAACAAAAACTTGGCCCGCTTTCATTAAAAATTCAAACGAAATTCTTTCGTTCTTCCATTCGCTTTTGTTTTTGTCCCCGCACATCAAAAGCTCCCTAAATAAGGAGCACCGTATAAATCAAGCAGTCGGCCATTCAAATGCACTCAAGAGCCTAATCAAGCACTTCATCAAAGACCCATTACATCAGTTGACCATAGCTGAATACAAAGTTAAAATTCACAGCGTAATAAAGAGAATACACATAATATTCATACTTTGTATACCTTTCAAAACAATTGGTAATAGTTGGTAACCCTATGATCGAATTGAGTTGAAGTACTCGTATCTTAAGCATATTGCTGTCGTTATAAGACGTTGAAATTCGAATTGAAATTGCACTCGCATAATGCTCACCTGTTGTAAAAGGAATAGTTCGCGGAAAGCCTTGGTTTTTTTTTGTTAGCTTGATAAAAATATTAAATTCGTACTTCTTGTTGTTCTCCGGCAGATAAACTGAACAATTACACACATAACCCTAGTTATTTCCACCTTGTATCGCGATAGATACTTTGCTTGATTAGAATAATTAATTTGAAGAATCGTATCTTTTATGGCCTTCTCGAACCTTTTTGAGGCGTAGGTAGGCAAGCTGGGTCCGCGCTGTGTTCCATCTTTATACTAAGCCAAACATCAGAGAGTACTTGTACAAACCCTTTAAGTAGCCGCCCTGCTATGTTATAGGTACCTACGTAAAAGCACGTGTCATGAATAAGTTATAAAGTTAAACTTAAATGCGATATAATCGCGTCTGTATTTTTCGTTGATTTTTCTCCATTCCAAAAATAAGTCACAAAAAAACAAAGCATTACATATATTGGTATGCAAAAACGAAAATATTTAAAAAAATAAAGTTAACAAGGGAAAGTAATTCAAAGTATGATCTCGTGTCTCCTGGGTGGGTTTCTTAGAATTGGAAGAAGCATAAGAAAGGTATTTAAGGATTTTTTTAATTCGACCTTAAAAGTCTTAATGACATATCGAACTCCTTTTTCAGAAGAATGAATGATTTAAGGATTTTTTTCTCTTGTAAAAGAACATTTATATACGATTTCTCAATATTTTTTTTTTAGCACATTCATGCTTCTGGCATAAGTGACATACAAAATCATTAGTAAATGCCGATTGAATCAAAAAAGACATTGGGTTTTGATATTTTTGTTTCTTAAAATTCCCAATTATACTTTATATAAATCTTTGTAAGACAATAAGGTGGAAAGTAAGGGAAAACACTGTGGGATTATACGGTGTGTTATGGCCAGCTTTCATGGCCATAACAAACTTATGTGTTGACGGTAAGAAAGGTTTTTAATCTCTCCGTGGAATACACTTACCAAAATTATTTCCTTTTTTAAAGTAACGGACATTTTTCAAAGTTAGTAAAACTATATACTCAAAAAAGTAAGCAGTAAAATCGGTTTTGATTTTATTGATTCTTTTTTTTATAATTATTATAAGCAATAATAAAACAATAAATTTGGTAGTGGGTATAACCACCGTTTTTTGAAATTAATTAAAAAATCCGATCTGGAACTGAGTCTTACAAGGATTTTATATAATTCTGCGATTTTTGGCCCAAGCAGACTTAATGCCATGAATAAGTCCTTCTTTATTTTAGTACTGCTTCCCTTTTTCGTATACCTTGCGTGTAAGCCACCCCCAGACATTTTCGATAATGTTAAGGTCAGGTGAATACGGTGAATGAATTCATCACTTCAACTTGTTGGCTTGCAAAATACGACTTCACAATACGAGCAGTATGGATTGGTGCGTTGTCCTGTTGTAAGATCCATGGCAAAAGTCTAAAAAAGTCCTTCAGCTTAGGAAAAGCTGATTCTAATACTTCCTTGTAGTTTATTCCCGCCATTTTTGTGTTTATAACATTAAGCTCCAGTGCTCCATGATAGGTGATCGCACCCCAGATCCTCTCGGCAATGATGGTATGTTAAAAATCATTCCTCTTTGCGCAAATCATGATAATAAAAGTTGTAACCATCCGGTCCATCTAAATTATACTTATTTTCATACGTGAAGACAACCATTCGCCAATCATTTTTGGTTTGGCTCTGGCTATATGATGTTTCGCAAACTTAAGTCGAAGCTCCTTACGTACGACTTTAACCTCTTCAGATGTCCAGCACCAAGAATAACACGCCGAACAGTCGATCTGCTTGCATTTACCCCTGCTTCGAATTTAATTTTTTGATCTGGAATTTGGGGCAATTAAAATGATTTAACATCTGTCCGATGGTGAGATCACAGTAGATGTCCTTCCCTTGTATTGTTTTCCATAGGAAAGAGTATATCTTTTAAATAATTGTCAACACAAGTTGCACTACGCTCGATTTTGTCGGTAAACGTCTATTTTTGCCTTCTCGGCTGTATTTAAATTTTGGCTCTTCCCATTTTATTCAAAATTTGCCTATTTCACGTTAACTTTACTGAACTATAATTTTGCACTAGTTTTCTCAAGAAATATTGACGTGGGCAAGTAATTTCACAATTGCCTTTATTCAAATGAACCAAATTTCGTAGCTTACTTTTACGACGCTTTTTGAAAACTTTGGAAAAATCACCATTCTTGGTACGGCAAAGTGTGTTTCTGGTATGCATTCTCTTCAGAAGTTCTGAAACCTAACTTCACTAAAGAATTTTAATAATGCATGTAATTAACGGGAATTTACAGTCGCTTTTATACAAAAAAATGCCTTTATTCAAGTTAACCGGAGTGTATGAACGGTACGTGCTTTCAAAACATGAACTAGTACTGGGATATGTTGATATTAATACGGATAGCATACATATTTAGATACTAGTAATGATTTCTTATTCAAAATATATTGTCCTCGTTAAAGTATATTTTTTTTAATGAAAAATATATAACATAGGGAAACCTGGGGTAAATTGGCATACCTAATACAAAAGCTTCCTTAAATCTGCATACACATTTTATAAATTTCGGTTATGTTTTCCAGTTCACCGAACATTTTTTAAATAGTGTTTAAAACTTCAAAAGCCTCGGGCGAGCATTATGAACCTACTTAGTTATTTTTAAGAAATTTAAAATTAAATATGTAGATATGTAAACATTGTATATTCTGTAAAAATAAAATCTAAGTCTTAAAAATTTATGTGTGCGTGTTGTGACTCAGAATGTAGGAGACCTACAATTTTATACCGAATGAGAAATGTTTCTCTTAGAGAATTTGCCACTTCCTCACGAGAACCAGTATCCCTAAAAAAAATGACAATATTACAGTTAACCTTCTCTTAACCACATTATCTAGCACACGTCTTAACCTCCCACACTATGCTTTGTTGAATTTTTTTAACGCAAGCCGAAACCTAAATAGTATACCTTTTTTAAATCTTTGCAATAAGTTCTGAAAACATTTTTTGATAGTTTTGGGTATTGGCTTCGAGACATTATGATTCTCATAATTTACGTGTAAATTATCTAACTATGGTGACTATACCAATTGTTAAAAGAACGCATTTTTTATGAAGTAACCGCACCTCGCTTGTTTAATAATTTACTTGAAAATCTGAGATGCGAGAGGATAAAATCAGTGTTCTTAAAAAATTTAAAATCTGTACTATTCATCTTAAGGCACAGTGAAATTGGTACCTTTATAAATATTAAAATTTGAATAACCTTTCTTTTAATCAATTTTTCTGTTTCGATAATCTTCTTTTATTGCACAGAATTTAAAGAATTCAATGGCGCAAAACTACAAAAAGCCTATAATTAAGGTATTAGTATGATACTACTTAGCACTTTGCTAACTTTATAGTAGTTTACTAACTCATTCTCAATTTTAAACATTTTCTAACTAGTATCGTACTAAAAGAATTTTCTTAATAAATTGCTTCTGAACACGCCTAAAATAATGACATTTCGTGTAAAAAAGTAAGTATACGAACCTTTTTTGATGTTTGCAAATGTCAAAGAGACATATTATGAAGCTAGCACGATACTAAAAAAATAAAGTAGGTATTCGATGATTTTAACTTTAATAAAAGGGTGGAGAAAGTATGATGCTATATCCCATTAAAATTTGCAAATTCGTTGTTTTCACGTTGTATCATACTAAATCAGCTTTAGCATCGTAGATACTAATTCAATTAAATTTTTGCGCCAATATTATTAACTTCCCATAGGGAGTTATTGTAATCGGTCCGATTTGTCAAATTGGAATTTTTGACATTTCTCGACGTTTCAAGGTCCCTAGAGGCTATATCAATCGTTCGTACGTTCGTACGTTCGTACGTCCGTACGTTCTTGTACCATTTTTCGTCGTCGATATCTCAAGAACGAGTAAAGATATCGACTTCAAATAAATTTTGTTTAATAGGTAATAACTTCGAAAGAGGCTGAAAGGGCGTTTATTAAAATTCAGTGAGTAGTTTTTTCACTATAACGGTTTAAAAAAAAAGTAAAAATTTTGGTTAGTTTCAAATATCTCACGAAAAAATAATGCTATTGATTTCAAATAAAATTTAATGTACTCATTATAAGGTCATACAGATTTGGTAAGAATTTTGAAAAAAAATGAACATACGGTTATTTTTTTAAATAAAAAAAACTGAAAAAAAAAATTTCATAACCCAGATATTCTAAGAACGGAAAATAATTTGAAACTCAAAATAATTTTATTTTACGAAAAATAATGTGTTTGATAACTGGTGAAAATTTCAAAAAAAAATAGTTTACAGTTTTTTTACAAAAAATAAAAAAACTATATAAAATTCTATTGAAAATTGGTAAAAATTGTTTTTCGACTCAAATTTCTCGAGAACTAGTAGTGATATTGACTTCTAATTTAGTTTATTTTATACATAGTATAATTTTGTACAATTGGTAAAATGTTGAAAAATATTGAATTAATAGTTTTTTTTTTAAATAAAAAAACTATTAAAAATTCTAGTGCAAACTAGTTAATATTGTATTTCAAGTCGAATTTCTTGGGAATGAACACCGATAGTGCCTTCTAAAGTATGTTGTTTTATACATCGATACCTTCCCGTAAGAATGAATACTAAGCGACATTTCTAAAATTGTTCAGGAAACGAAAAAAACGACGAAAGTTCTAGTTGAATCATAGTGTGCTAAGAGACAATTTTGGTTAAACTAAGTGACATCTAACAAAATTTTTTGTTGCTCACGACAATGAGATCTTTATTAATGTCGCTTAGCATAATTTTTTTGGCGGATAATACAAAATTCAAGGGTCAACATTATTTTAATGAGAAAACATGGCAGTTGATAAATTTTTTTATTTGTACTCTAGTTTCCTTTTCATGCATAATAGGTTGGCGAAACCTAGGCCAAAACGCGGCCCTTAACATAGTATATTTCCTCATCAAAAAGTCATTTTCGAAAAAAGTGTCGCTTAGTACATTCTTACGGGAAGGTATCGACATAATACAATTATTAACATATGGTTAAATTTTGACAAGTATCGAATTGACAGTTTTAAAAAAAATATAAAAAAATCTACTAAAAAGTGGTAATATTTGTTTTTCGACTAGAATATCTTGAGAACGAGCAATGATATTGACTGCCATTATTTAATTTTATACATAATACAATTTCTAACAAATGGTTTATATTTGACATATATCTAGTTTTAGAGCGGATATATTTTGTAAGTACCCTTCCATCAATAACCAAACCATATCTTTTATTTGAATATTTCGTTTTTAATTTTTTTTCAATTAAAATGTTTGGAACCGAAATAATAAAGTAATTTCTATAATATAATACATAATTTTATAATTTTATTATCAACTTAGTTTTTAGAAGAATGTATGTACTGTACATACGTATATTAATAAGGTTGTTCAGTTGTACCCAAGTCCCACATATTCAAATTCCATTAATAGCTATGGTAAAATTGAAGAAAACGTCACAATATGTTTTTATCTTTTTGTCTATGAAAAAGATGTAAAATTCTACTCAAGGTTTTCTTAGGTGTAGGAACACAGGTATATTAAAAAAACACGGAAATCTATAATTCAGTATATAATATTTTCCTGCCAAGCTTCGTAATTATTACAAGAAATTTAACATTTTAAATAGAAAAGTTTAAAATTAGTTAAACACATTTTCTGTAAAAAAAAAACATAAAATGAGCGACTAAGTATCCTCATCGTCAACAAAACAAAGCAAAATTCCTAATATCATAGTATGCCACAAGCATCATCGATTTTAAAAACAGGAGTCATTGTATATCCAGTGCAGATCACAGCCTTTCAATCCGGAAAAACCGCAACAACAATTACACTATGAAACCATCTACTTCGATCTTCCATCTACTGCTCTATGATCGAAGTATGTATACAAAATATCATACCAATTACCACAATAGATACAGCTAAAGTTTGTTTCGCTGAAAATTTGGTTATTTGAAAAAAAACTAGATATAAAGTTTTCAAGACCACAAATGAGAAGTTATCAGTGTGGGTCACACCCAGCCTCTTTTTTAAATATGATTTCAAACTTAATGGTGCATTCGCTTCTTACCTTTGGTAATTCAATGCTACTAAACTATATCATATAAAGATGATAAGCCTCATAATTTTGTGTATTATTTAACTTTTGGAAATTAAGAATATTGTAAGCTTAACATCTTGTTGTATGAAATAAAGTTAAAAATAGATTATCTCCATTTTTCCTTACCAGAGACACATACCTAGTACCTATACATAAATATTAGACCAGTACTGTTTGTTTGATCCAGGTATCGCCCCAATATTTCCTTTTCTTAATAGTCCTATGAATTTTATATACAAAGATGTACTTTAATATTTAAAAATTTAAAACGTTTATTAATTTTCAATAGTTCTCAAAAACATTTGTTTCCATGTTTTGACTTCAACAACTGAACTGAAAAATTAATATTTGCATATCTTATCTATCCTTAAGAAAAATTAATAATAATTATTTTCCTAAGCAATTCTCCCTTTTTATACAAATCTGATAAATTCGATTCATGTTGATCAAACTATTTTTGATTTCTTGTTCTATATCAATATCTATATCACAGAATACCCAATTAAAGTACCATTTTGTTGATTGCTTACCTTTTTCCCCTTTTTTTAAGAAAACCTATGGATGTATGATTGTTCTAGTTCCTTTTAGTACAAGAAGTTTTTATAAATAAGTCTTTCTATAAGAACAATTTAAAAAATTTGCACTTTTTTGTTTTTGACTTTCTTTTTTAACTCTGTCATCGTACCTATAATAAACCATTACTTTGCATCTTCAATGCTGGCCTCTTTGTAGTCTTCAACCACAAGATTGATTTCCTCAGATAAGCCGTGCGTTTTCTTTGTGGGGTTTTCAAGGCGGGGCTATGGTAATGGGCAAATAATTTCCACATTTCTTCGCAAGTATGTCTACAAACAATATTAATACAAACCTGTGAATGTAATAACTAGAAACAGTACATACATCATATGCCAATAGCTTAATTCCAACAATTTTACAGGCCGACAGTAAGTCTAAAATAATTCTTGAAGCACAAATAGGAACTTCATAATAGAATACCTTATAAAAACAAACACAAATATACACAGCCCAACATTTGCCCCAATGAAATGTAAATGGTTTCCTTTGGATTCCTGCTGATGTTTTTCGCATTCAGCTGTTCCGAATAATTACCCGTGAAAGAAAAATTCCAGAGCATCATACTTGTAGTCGTAGGTATTCGAATCAGTGCCAAACACTGGTGGTAATTGAAAATGCCAAATGACCTTTAAGTAACACATTGCACCGATGATGCCAGATGGAAAGTATTATAAATACTCGTACGTCGGCACACGCTACTTACGTACTCCAACCTCAGCTATATCCATCTCCATCGAAGCAGAATGTAGGTACTTCGGCATCATCAGGGCGCGCATATTTTTAACATCATCTACGCAAGATGGATGCAAGATGCATTTAAGTGTTCCACGAGTACATCGCCATCGGCAGAAATTCCATCTTGCTTGCTTGAACAAAAGGGCGCACAAGACGGAAGGAAGTCCATATAATGAAAATCACACGTTCTTCAGATAAATTATGGACTCTAAAGTGAGTGGCTAAAGTTAGAGCTGAGCAGCAGCTTGCAGCAGCAATGACTACAATATTTTTATTGAGTCTGTTACCAAGCTGAAGTGGAAATTCAATTTCACTTCAGAGAGGCGCCCATCGTCGAGACAAATAGATTTTCCAGCAACAATTACGTATTCAATGCCGAATGACAATTTATTTCAATGGCCAATATTTCTGATTGGAATTCATTTAGTTGCTTTCGAAGCCATATTTTTAAGGTCAAAACTTTGCAAGCAATGCCCAGACCTTATAGGGCCGATATGATGAGTTTTGCACACCTTTTTTGAGACGCTTAATTGTATGGATGGGGAAGCCAACGGAAATGCGTAGCATTCTTTAAAATCGTTAGTCCAAAAGTGTGCGAATGGTTTGGGAACTTAATTATTTGCTATGGTTATCTGTGACAGGCTTTGAATTAGTGGGCACGAAATTATTGTGTGAATTTTAAACAGCAGTGCATTGAGTTATATTTTTTATCTTTTTAATTAATTTAATCAAATATCTCAAAGCATAGTGTTGATTAAATTGTTAAAACTCATATTTTTAAATACCAAGTGTATATTTGAAAAAGCAACAAATATTCATTGTAATTAAATGATTTGACAAGTCAAAGCTGCCTTTGGCCGTGTTTTGAAGAAAAAACTTTTTCTTAAAAAGTTTGGGCACGTTGTTACCTTCTTTTTTGTTTAAATTCGGGGGCTAGAATTTTAAGTACTATGTGATATTTTCTGATTTTTAACTTCCCATAGGGAGTTATTGTAATCGGTCCGATTTGTCAAATTGGAATTTTTGACATTTCTCGACGTTTCAAGGTCCCTAGAGGCTATATCAATCATTTTTAGAGAGATGTCTGTGTGTGTGTGTGTACGTACGTTCGTACGTTCGTACGTTCGTACGTTCGTACGTCCGTACGTTCTCGTTCTGGTACCATTTTTCGTCGTCGATATCTCAAGAAGTAGTAAAGATATCGACTTCAAGTACATTTTGTTTAGTAGATAATAACTTCAAAAGAGGCTGAAAGGGCATTTATTAAAATTCAGTGAGTAATTTTTTTACTATAACGGTTTAAAAAAAAAGTAAAAATTTTGGTTAGTTTCAAATATCTCACGAAAAAATAATGCTATTGGTTTCAAATAAAATTTATTGTACTCACTATAAGGCCATACAGATTTGGTATGAATTTGAAAAAAAATGAACATACTGTTATTTTTTTAAATAAAAAAAACTGAAAAAAAAAATTTCATAACCCAGATATTCTAAGAACGGAAAACAATTTGAAACTCAAAATAATTTTATTTTACGAAAAATAATGTGTTTGACAACTGGTGAAAATTTCAAAAAAAATCAGTTTACAGTTTTTTTACAAAAAATAAAAAACTATATAAAATTCCATTGAAAATTGGTAAACATTTTTTTTCGACTCAAATTTCTCGAGAACTAGTAGTGATATTGACTTCTAATTTAGTTTATTTTATACATAGTATAATTTTGTACAATTGGTAAAATGTTGACAAATATTGAATTAATAGTTTTTTTTTTTAAATAAAAAAACTATCAAAAATTCTAGTGAAAACTAGTTAAAATTGTATTTCAAGTCGAATTTCTTGGGAATGAAC
This sequence comes from Philhelius festivus, assembly GCA_963931855.1. Taxonomy (NCBI): domain Eukaryota; kingdom Metazoa; phylum Arthropoda; class Insecta; order Diptera; family Syrphidae; genus Philhelius; species Philhelius festivus. Next base: position 1,226,355 of record OZ007556.1, on the reverse strand, counting down.
ACCGATAGTGCCTTCTAAAGTATGTTGTTTTATACATCGATACCTTCCCGTAAGAATGTATACTAAGCGACATTTCTAAAATTGTTCAGGAAACGAAAAAAACGAAGAAAGTTCTAGTTGAATCATAGTGTGCTAAGGACAATTTTGGTTAAACTAAGTGACATCTAACAAAATTTTTTGTTGCTCACGATCATACATCAACAATCTCAATTTCAAATCTCTTTAAATAATTAAAATGCTTTTCAATCTTAAAATAATGTTTGTTTGAATTTTACAGCTAAAGTTTGTTTCGCTGAAAATTTGGTTATTTGAAAAAAACTAAATATAAAGTTTTCAAGACCACAAATGGGAAGTTATCAGTGTGGGTCGCACCCAGCCTCTTTTTTAAATTTAAATTGTCAATCTTTAAATTTAAGTCATTAAAAAAATATGCCAACTACAAAAATCTTTAAAAAAATAAAGTTATACTGTAAAATTATCTGTTACGCGAGTATTCGTGCGAATATAGGTAATCTAGGATTTTTTTTCTGAATTAGTAATATTTAATTTAAATTTTCCAAAATAAGAAGAATATTTTTTGGTTAGTTATTTTAAGTTTTGAAAGAAAACCTTGAAAGTTTTCCACAAAAACTAATTAAATATTTTAAGTTATAAATAAACATTGGTAAACATGATTTCAAATTAAAAACAAAACCTTTAAATTAATTGAAAAAAAAAAAGAAAATACTAGCAATAAAACCGATTGGAGCAATTAGTAAATAATTTATTATTATTCTAAATTTTTTTTTTGTAATTCGTCCACCAAAAGTTGAACAAGCAGTAAAAACAAAACTTACATACATTTATGTAAATAACATTTTTGTTTAATTTTTCGACTTACTTTTTTAACCTTTAACCGAGCCATGTCTTCATGTCGGGGAAAAAACTTACAGGGTTCCAGATTTGGGAAGTACGATGAGTGAGGCTTTGTCGTAGATTAATTGAGATGAAACATTGAATCTAAAGTATTGTCATGTGATCGTTGCAGATTTTCTCTACAAAATCCATGAGGATCGTTCCCCTTGAAATCCAAAAAATCGTGCCCACGGCTTTTCGGACCGAAGAGACGGTCTTTGTCTTCTTCGGAGAAGATTCACCTGTAAAAATCTATTGTTTAAACCATCGCTTAGTCTTTGGCGTAAAGTAATTTATGCAGCTACTTGACACACTTTAATTTGTTGAATAGCGGCCTGAGAGCTCCTCATCAAAAAGAGTCCACTTTTAAGATCGTTAAACCCACATCTAACGGTTGTTATAGATGGTGAGAACGTTATAGACAGCATCCAAATGCGTTTTTATTTCTTCGCAGTTCTGTCCATCCAAAAATAAATAAAATACACGACTGGATTGCACATAGTTACTTGCTCTTATGTAAAATATTTTGGAATTTTAAAATTGTTTATAAATTAAAAAAAACATGGATTTAATTAGGTATAGAAAAATATTCAAATTCACAAAATTGTCTGATTCCTAGAAAAGTATGAATTTATGCAAACAAAGTTTAAAAATTTGCTTTATTATTATTAATTTTTTGTATAAGAAATTTCTTTAAAATTATTTGAGATGTTAATTTAAAATATTAAATAATATACATATATTTTAGTAAATAGTATCAAAAACTAATCGTTCACTCGTTTTTTTTTAAGATATTAATTTTTCAAAAAGAATTAGATTTTCTTGTCAAAAATCCAAAAAAATATTTGTTCGTAATTTCTATATGTACATACATACATACATAATTTTTACTTGCGACTTATGGGTACTATAAGGCAAGTTATGGATTCGTAAAAAAATCGAACTCGAGATTTTGATCAAAGTTGACATTAGGATGATATCGAAGACCAAAAAAGTGGGTCTCGCAATCTGTCTGTCTGTCTGTCTGTTCGACTACAGCTAAACGGCTCGGCCGATTTTCTTCAAACTTGGTAGATATGGGTTTTAATTTTCTCCACCCGGATGCTCTTTTCTTTTTTTTAAGACCAAAAATAACGGTACTGCCATACGAATTTTTTCAGAGAAATCAAAAAGCATTTTTGTAAAAAAAAAATTTTGGGGCAAAATGTTATTAATGGTACCTGTCATAAAACGGTTTTTTTGATTTTCGACTTTCTCATTAACGGCTCGAACGATTTTAACCAAATTTTCACCAGGAGCCCCTTAAGTTAAAAATAATATTGTGTATAAATTTATTCGAAAAAAATATTTTTTTTTTTTAACAAAAAAAAATCCAATTTATTTTTTGAAAAATCAATGGCCCTTAGTAATAGACATTCATAGAATCGGTTTTAAAGTCACTTTTTGTTAGATGTAGAAAAGTTGCTTTTAAAATTTCGTAGTAACAGATCAAATTTAACAACAGTCTTATTTATACCAATAATTGTGACTCATTTTCATAATTTCGTTATTGTGAACTGATACACAAACAGATTTCTATTAACCAGATTCGTAAAGTTCTATTGTTATTCTATCATTTTAAATTTAACTTAGTTACAGGAAAGCCGCTTTTAAGTATTTATACTTGAAATTTGTTTTATTTCTACGAATGTTTGGTTAAAATCGAATTTAGGCTAGATTCGGATCTATTACTCAGGGCCAATATCTTGAAAACGTGTGAACGATTATTTTTTGAAATTATTTCCTAAAATCTATATTACTAAGCACTTAAATTTGGCATTCCAAATTTTGTTGTAAAAAAATTTTAAAAGAAATTTGTTATACAATAAAAAATTACTTTAATAAAACGATTTTTAAACTTTATTTGCGAAAATTCATACTTTTCCGGAAATCAGGAAATTTCACGCATTTGAACATTTTTATTTCATTAAATCCATGTTTTATATTTATAAAATGTATTTTAAATCCCAAAGTACTTTTACATAAGAGCAAGTTCGTGCGATCCAGTCGTGCATTTTATTTTTTATATATTTCGCATTGATCATTTTAAATATTATTTAAGTATTCAGTCCTGTGTAGGATTAAGTGTTTAATATTTTAAATAAATAAAACCATTAAAAAGATATATTTGTTTGTGTTTTTTTTTTACAAAGGGAAGTGGTTTTTGCTTGTGAAATTGTTCGGTTACATTCATTAAAAAAAAGCTTTTATTGTGTGTTTTTTTAAATGAAATTATGTTTTTAATTGTTTGATTGCTTAGTTGGTGTGGTTTTCTCATTAAAAGAAAATTCTTTTTTGGCGATAAAAGATGTTTTTAAATTGTTTTAAATACCTTCCAACAAAGTTCGAACAATAATTATTGTAAAAACCATGTTGCTGTCTTTGACAGATAACGTGTCGTTTTGATATGTCACTGACAACTGCACAGAAAAATGTTTACCCCAACGCCGGAAAAGAAGTTTTACTTAAAAAATTGTATGACCTTCTTTGAAATAGGACAGAATCTGTTAAAAACGAACAGCTTCGGTGGTGTAGAAAAAGGTAAATTCAATTTATTTCGCTAATCGACAGTTAGTAACCCTTTAGATATTTATAACAACTTATTGAAATCCGTATTAGTCAGAATGAAAGGCAAATATTCTATCTTCCCTGTACTGAAAATGCAAATTGGAGAGAGCACAGAACTTTCTGTATACGAAACCAATACATGCCGTGTAGATAATCACAAAAATGGTTTGGGAATTCGAAAAATTTGATTATACGAACTGCCAGAAGATGGTGCGAGCAAATTAAATTATACACGAACCAATGTGGAATCTGTTGAAAAAAACGTTGTGGATAAAATATAGTATTCCTCATTTCGCAAGACGATTGGAGAGCAAGCTATGGGCTCTGACCAGGGTTGGCCGAATCAACTACACTACATTTTCTACATCATTAACTACGCGTAGTTATTTGAATAAACTACATGCCTAATTTACTACAATTTGTTATCTGCGTAGTTAATTCATAAAAAATTAATAGAATAAAGGAAACCAACAAATTTTGCACTTTTATGATCTAATAAAGGTTTGTATGATAGATGGTAAGATTATTTTTGGAGACAAACAATTTACTTTGGCATAATCAAGGAATACCTATGGATTATGAACGCATGATTAAAAGATTTTTTTTTAATGCTGAATTCAATATACATACATGGTACATACATAAAAATATTACCGAAAAACTGTTTGAAAATAATGAAAACCAAGAACTAGTGCAGTTATATTTAAACTTTAAACTGTTATATTCTTAAGAAACACAGCACACGTGTCGCAGAGAGCTCCAATATGATCATTTTCCATTTAAATTGGAGTAAATCCACCTTCAGCTCACTTCGCTTTTTAAAAATTAATATCTGAACGTTTGATTTCAAAATTCAAATGCACAACTGACAGTAAAATGACATTTTAAACTACGTCTGCTACAATTTGTTACATTAACTACATTTAACTACATTAACTACATAAATTACGTAGCAGACGTAACAAGTGTAGTTATTTCTAAAAAGTGACAGTTCGGCCAACCCTGGCTCTGACCTCTGATGCGGAAGCTCTGAGTAGAAAACAATGCAGCTCTGAGTAGAAAATAATGCTTAGTTGAGTTTTTAATCGTTGAGTGAGAATATACTCGTAGATAACTTAGAGAATATGCAATGACAGAGAAGAATAATGTCATTTTCAATTGGTCGTCCAGAAGCGTCCAGAAGACTTCTCACACCATTCCATTGGGAAAAAATTCCACTCCTCGATTTTAAGTCAGAATCCACTCAAGAAGCACTAATACAATATACAAATACTCGAATGTCAAAAGTAAAAACCAGCAGCAACATGCTTCTTTGATTTTGTTTCGTTTGTGTTTGCTACAATTAAGTTCGTTTGGAAATAATTTACTTAATCTAAAATATATAAATAACAAATAATAAATAACTATCACAGATTTTCACCAAAACGACGATTAACTAATACAAGTTGAGTAGAAGTTGGATTTCAGAATTCAGATTTCCTTGAGTGAAACCAAAGGATAACGACATAAAAGTACGTTTTTTGTATAAGGCGTTTTTCTTTTTAAGCTCAGAGCAGGGAACTGAGCTGTCAAAAAAAGATCTGTGTATCTTTTTTAGCTCAGACACACCCACCAGAGCGCCCAGGTTGTGTTCTTTTTTCAAACAGAGGTAGCTCGGAGTGCGATCTATTATACTCTGTCCAACAAAAATTGTCAGTACAGGCCTTATGGGAGAGCTTTTTCTAAAGCAGTGGCACCTGATGCACCCTCACTACAATGCGTTAGGAAAAATGCCACTAAAAAAAGAGCAAGCCACTGACTTTTCTTAAGGAATTTTTGTTGTAATTCTTTGCAAAAAGTTGTACACCCCAAAACGACCGTCGTATCCCGCTGCTGATGAGATACTGTCAAGATCAAGACTCAAGAGTCAAGAGTGTCAAGTGTCACTCAATACGATCGTGCGCTCTTTATCTACATCAAAACAGAGTTACCATTATCATTCTCAATTGAAAGCAAGGAGCTTTTTCAGTGGTTTTTATTAAGGAGCTTTTGGGATTTGAAGCTTTTGAGAACACATTTTAAGAAGATGAGTATGTTGAGTGTTGAGTTTAAAAAAAACGCGCGTATTATCTTACCGCTTGATGTTGTGGGAAAAGGTAAATTGAATATTGTTTTCAGTCGTTTTGAATCGGCAGACGGTAGCCCTACGCGTTTTTTACTCTCATTTGCGGCGATTTATAATGTAAACTACGGAATCCCTGTGAGAGCTTTAAAAGGCGACACACTTATGCATGGCAATGCAACCAGAATAAGAGACAAACGTCCTATCTTCCCTGTACTGACAATTTTTGTTGGACAGAGTATAGCTAAGAATAAAATGACCGAGCAGATGGAGTAAAAAGCTGAGCGCGTCTAACTTCACTTTTTGAAGTAAAACTTCTTTTCCGGCTTTGGGGGTGAAAAAAATTCTATGCAGCTGTCAGTGACATGTCAAAACGACACGTTATGAGTCAAATACATATAGAGGTGAGAATCTTACAGACGCTTTGCTTGAGGGAAAAGAACTTTTACTTCTACCGCGCGTACGTCAGTACACGCAACCTTTTTTTTCGTGTAATATGACTGAGACAGACAGCGGAAAAAAACAAGCACATACATATAAATGGAGAACGACGCCTTCAGTTCAGTTCACCAGCGTGTTTTATAAATAAATCGGAGAGCTCTGTTCAAACTATACTCAGAGCATACTCTACATCTACATGCTCAAGCTCTGCTTATTGATCTGCTCAGAGTTAGAAAATAATAACGACTATAAACTATGAATAAAATGAAGACACAAATAATAAACAACGAAAAAGTTTTGAAGGTAGGCATGAGAAAATAAAATGCACGACTGGGTAGCACGAACTTGCTCCTATGTAAAAGACTAGGAATTTTAAAAACGAATGTTATTAGAGAAAACTGTTCATAAGGATAAAATTAATTTTTCAAATTCTTTTATTAGTAAGAGACAAAAACAGAATACCTTGCAAATATGAATTTATGCTAGAACAAAAATTATAAGTCGTTGTAGTGGTTTCTTAAAAAAATAAAAAAAAAAACGATCTGCGTACTATAGGCTTAACCTAATAATACATATTTTACTATATGCCTCCAGTCTTCAACCAACAGCAAGTTCGTGGGATCCAGTCATTAATATGTAACATAGGTACCTATGTGTTTTTATTGTCGTACGAGCTGTTTGTTGCCCTTTCACATCGGTGGACCTTTCACAACAACTCACGATAAAGGTAAAGATAGGACAGTGTACCAATAATAAAATAATATTAAATTACTCATAATTAGTCAAATCCAACTTATAATGCTGTTCATTTGGCGTCTACGAGAAACATTTCCATGGATTTAACGTTAACCTCATTTCCGGAATAAAATCCTTATTTATATTCCTGTTGAAGAAGAGTTCTCAATGAGTGTATTTTAACCCTTCTGTGGTATCAACTTCGTGCCTTCAATTTCGCAATCTTGGGGCGATTGGGCTAAATTATTCCATTTCCGTCTAAGCTATCGCCCTGCAGAATCATCAATCGATTTGCGGTCTAGTGTCGGGATATGGTGGTGAATAGAACAAGTGATGATTCTCATAAAATTTTAAAATGCCACCGCACCCAAATGGGTCTGCATATCTTCGACCACCTACTACAGAGCAAAGAGCATTCCCATAATGGTTATCCGTGGATTTTCCATAGATATTACAAAGGATTCCTTAAGAGGCCCAGACACACAATATCCCCCTATAGCAATTGTATATTTTGTACTTCTTCGCTTGGTAGATCTGTTGAAAGGATTATGTGAGCGATGTGAAAGGCGTGAGGTAATTCCGATTGCGGCTATGAGAGAAACACATAAAAAACTTTTCTTCTTTTTTTTCTAAAGCGTTCCTTCCTTGTTTCTGGAGGATTTTGTTATTTTTTTGAAAACTCACCCGGATGAATTCTTTAAACTTCTCTACAGAGTTTAAGCAGCGAGAAAGTTAAAATAACAAAAATCACTCACAATGCTAACCACGTCCTTGTGGCAATTTTACATATCACGTCTTCGTCATGGATTCACAATAGAGAATGTGAAGGGTACTGGATGGAACAGAACGAATTTGATACACCATCAGCACCTTGATTTTTGTTTCATTCGAAATTCAGATTTCCAAAAAACGAATTCACAAAGCAACACAGACCATTTGCTATCAAATCAAGCTAAAAAATAAATAGAGTTATTACTTGTTAAGCAATTTTTGTGATGGCTTTACATTTTTTATGGCCTTGGAGCTTTGAAGGATGAGGGTAGGTTTAGAGGGCGTCATGAAAATTGTCGAATTATGATGTTCGACTCGTCCTTCTCCAGAGTATCAGCAGCAGCAGGGTGGATGTGTGATTTATGGTTCACCTCTTTGAACTTTTGACAAGCATTGTGTTGTTTCACCGTCAAAAGATGTGGCTCCAATATGGGAACCGTAAAGTTTTATATTTTTATATACAAATTATAATTTACAGACGTAAGCACGGCACGCGGAATGCATTTTTAAGTGGACTTATATGCACGCCTGTGCACTTTGCTATCGCTATAAGGATTTTGCTGGGAAAATATTAATGTTGGGAAAACAGAAACCACAGGAGCGTAAGAAGTCCTTTTTATATTCTGGCTTCTTGGGTCGTTAATCCACCGCGATGTAATTAGTGAATTAAAAATCGCATGCATGATGATGATGGCAATTACCTTCAGTTTCTTTTTTGAGGAACTCTTGTGGAACCCTTGTTGAGATATTAGAGGTGTGATAAACCTTTTTAAATTGGGGGGTGGCATTTAAATTTAAAGCATATTAGCTTTCTTTTGATGATATAAACCGTGAATTTAATGCTCCAAAAGTTTTTGGAAATTTACGGAAATGTAATCGGCTCACAGTTTTTTTAAATTGAGCCACTATTAAATTAAACATAATTTTAAAGCTTTAACTGTGGAAATTTAAAAACGTTTTACTTTTTATTTTTTGTTTTACTTTCTTCTATTAATAAATGGGAATATACGAGTATTTAAGAGTTAACAAAAATAGAGAAATGGAGTGATGTCGTTTTGTTTCATTATTTTTTTAATAATTTATTTAAACTATACGCATTAAATTCACTCCAATGAATAAATAATAATTATCTTCATCTTTTGTTTGTGTTTATTGTTTATACATTTTTGTCATTTCAGGACAATAAAGTTTTATTAATTACCAGAGTTAATCAAAAAATTGGTAAACATACATACACATGTAAATTTAAATAAAAAAAGTTGTGAATGAGATATCATTATAGTTTTGTATTTATTTAGAATTAATATAACATCATTAAAATATCCTCTGCGGCCCGTATCCCAAACGTCTAACGTTCTAACGCATAAATCAGGCTGAATTTGACCAATGACATTGATTATGTTGGCTTTTAGGACAGTGGTGGTTTGTGGTTTATTGCAAAAGACCCGTGACTTAAGAAAACCCCACAAGAAGAAGTCTAAGGCCTCGGCCACGCAGTAAGCGACTGAGCGGCTAAGCGGCTGAGCGGCTAGCGGCTGAGTGGCAGCTCTAAGCGACGTATGGCCAGGCACTGAGCGACTGCTTTTGAGCGATTAGTAAATCTGGTCTAGATTGCACACACGAAATTAACAACTCAATGTTTACTTTGGCCATCTTTACTTCTTGCCGCTCAGAACATTACTAAAAATTAAAACAGGTTTGGTTGCTGAGCGGCGCCGCTTAGCCGCTCAGAATTTTGTTTCGCCGCTCGCTCATAGCGTGGCCGCTTCTATGTGATTTCATATGTTTTATATTTTTTTTTCCGCTCAGCCGCTCAGCCGCTTACTGCGTGGCCGCGGCCTAACGGGGTCAAATCGCACGATCTCGGTAGCCAAATCAGCAACAGTGAGATAACCATGTTCGGAAATCGCTCGTGCAAAATGTTCATTGTAGAACGAGCTTTGTGGCACGTAGCGTAGCTGTTGAAAAAAATGTCGCGCTCGTTTCTTTTTAAATAAGCTTGGTAATACTAACTTCACAGTGAAGTTAGTACTACCACTTCCCAAATAAGTTTTAAATCAACTCGAAGAAGAAAAAGGACAGTGTTAATATTTGTCGTTAAAGCAAATAATGTGTAGCTATTTATGTATGTGTTTATAATTATTATTTCCTTAATGAATAAAAATGATCGAATCCCTTTTTCTAAAAAAAATCCCTTATATCTTTGTAAATAAAAGTTATAGTACTATCAAGAAGACGAAAGATTGTGGCGACATCTTAATTATAGGGACAGTACTTTCTTGATTTGCCTCTGCTTAATTTAATAATAAAATATTCTCTTTTTTTTTACTACTTGTTTTGTATCTTATCCTACTCTCCACTGTAAAATCTAGCGCTAATTTCAGCGCCACGACCAGCCTAGAGTTCGCAATGCAAAATCACGCTCCATGATAATACTGTAGGTTATACATAAATACAAAGATATCTAATACGGGCTAAACAAAATTGGTTATCATCTACCGACAGAGCCCGCAGTGGACAGTGATGGCCTGGCCAAAGTCGTTCTGAAAGAAGTATTGATCAATAATGCCACCAGCCCGAAATTCACACCAAGCAATTTGGCGGATCACCTATCAACGTTCAGAAATCTCTTTTGGAAAACTCTTTATGCATGTCAATAAAAAAATACAAAATTAATATAAAATTAAAAACTGAATATTTTTTAATCAGATGAAATCAAAATAAATAAATAATGGCATATTGCATAAATATAGTATGTAAACTACTTGATAAGTTTTCTTTTATTACTCACAAATAAAAAGTTTAAGAAAACTTGACCAGTGAACCCTGTGCATTTTAGTCAGTAAAAATAATAATTAAACTTTCCCTCAGAATTTGGAGTTGTTGTGATATTGAAGAAATTCGATATTAAACTTCATAAGCTTAGAACTTGGCGTTCTTATAGATCTCACTACTTTTGACGGCTGACTTGTTACATTCAGGATTTTTGTAGATCTTAGAACTTGGCTTTCTTTTTTGGCATATAATGTTTTTTCTTGTGATGGCTTCTCTCTGACGACTGAACATAGTGAACGAAGTGAACCTACTTTAAAGCTAAAATCAATTTTAGGGAATTACATACAACAATTGAATCACAAGTGTGAAGAAAATCTTTTCATCACCCGTTCATATTTTAGATCGAGGTAGAGACTGGAATACAGAAAAACAAATAGACAGAATTGCGAGACACACTTTCTTCCTGTTCTTACCTCAATTTAAATTTTGATTAAAATATCAAACAAAGAGCGTATATTTATCGCAGCGTTAAGACTATTTAACGCGGCGTTGAGAATATTTTGACGGGAGCCTTTAAACGCCGCGGCTTCGGAGAACTTCAGACAGAAAGCTGTCAACAGCGCGTTAAATATTTGAACCTTAGTTTTCATTTTCTCATAAAACGCCAAATTGCTGTTTAGAGCAATATCCTTGTATGATTTATCACTCATATTGTACCGACATACATAGTTTGTTTCTAACACATTTTATTACTTTTTCTATTTCTAAAAAAAACAATTCAAAATAACTTCATGCCCCAATAGGTTATTATCTACTGATCTGTATGGATATGGATCTGGATTTAAATTTAACACGTATTACAAAATCCTGATCTCTATCTGGATCTATTTCAAAGATCAAAAACAAAGTTCTAACTCTGGCGGGTAGATGACTTTTTATGGTAAGGTAATGTTAACTTTACAGCGTAAGAAAATAAAGAAGAGAAATTTTTGAAAATCAACGAACATAGGAATAAAAGAGATGGGCCTTTAACCCTGCTGGCACTATGGTCTATATCAAGGAATGACATGACAATAATTCTCAAAAATCTTTTCTAAAGCAGCGTCATTGCATTTTCCCTGGTAATAAACAATTTTGTTCACAAAATTTTATGCCAATTTTATTAAATTGTCTATACTTTGTGGCATAGCCATTATTTTTAATGACCGCTATGCATATAAATTCAACCAAATTCTGAAACCTTTACACTTCTAAATGTGTGTTGTCTCGTACAACTTTCATCTGTTCCTTTACATTTTTTGGTTTCGCCTCATGGACATCACTTCTAACACCTTCCCACAAATTTTCAATGAAGGTAAGGTCATTCCAAAACGGATACTTACTTTTGTGTAAACCGTTTTGAGGTACGGTTTGGGTCATTATTCCTTTGAAACAACCAGGGCCGGACAAGCTATACGTGCAAGCTGTGCAAATGCGCAGGGCGCTGAACTTAAAAGGCGCCTTGGGCAAGCGTTAAAAAAGCCACTACTTCATAACCACTACCTACCATCGTTTTTAAGTTTCATTTCTTTTTATAGCGCACTCCAATATTGGTATTTATTATATAATTGATTCTGAATTTAAAGACAGATATACATATATATATATAGATATAGATACATATCTACTTTTCCAAAAATAAGTCGATGTTTAATTTCCTATATACACACCCCCATTCCCACAGTAAAAAAAACTACATCACAAAATCTTTACAAAGTGCACAATTTTGTTCGCTTAACAACAGATACCTACATATTTGCTATTTTTCTCTTTATCAATCTACTGTTACGTTATTCTTCACACTCACCATCGCGTGTATCGTGTATGAGTGAAGGCATTTATTTTATTTTGATATGCAGTGTAACATAAAACAGAATTTCAACAGCAAATACCGACAGTTACCAGTTTGCCCCCCTCACGGTTTCCGCCTTGACGATGGCGAGGGGGCTTACGTTTGACCCTCCAGCAAAATCCAGCTGCAGGGACCTACAACTAAGAGAAACCAACAAAAAACAGGGATGTTTATCCAATAAATAATAATTATGGAAAAAAGTTTACAAAATGAAGATGAAAATCGAGTGGGGATATACACTCAAGTGTCGGCAGAAGTCACGGCTGCCGGCGAGGGCTTGGCTTCGCAAGAAGCTAAGTCGCCAGTGACAAAAAATGTAAACAAACCAAAACTAGTGAAACAGCACAACCTTGCAGCGGCTCTTCTCCCTGCTCTAGATAGCCTGGCTATTGACGGTAGGGAGACCTCGAACAGACCTCCATCTATAGGAAGTCGGACCGAGGACGAGTTGCTGGAAGACTCGAGTCAAGAAGAGACTATGCTGAAGTCTACTGCACCGCCCAATGCTTCGAGGCAACGCAGTAACTACAGATCCTCTAAAAGATTCGTGAGTGTTACGGAGAAAAAGGACCCAACTTCTCTCAGTCCAAGAGACAGGGCCCTTTTAAAGAAACATCGAAAGTTGATAAAGAACTATGAAAGTCAGATGGCAAAGACTTCCACTGCACCCATAGCTTCCTCCCAACAACAGAAAGAAACGAAACCAGTCAGCGAAAGAGTAGTTGCTTCCACATCGAAGTCTATCCCTAAAAAGATAAACCGAGAACAGGACAACAAAAACTCAACAGCTCGTACCGGCAAGGATACGAATAAGACTTCCCTCAAGAAACAGCAAACCATCGCTAAATCGAACCCGAAAGGGAACGACAAAGCAAAGGTAGGCAACTCTTCTGGGACAAAGTCAGTTTCGTCCAAGAGGGCAAGATCGGAGGAGACAGCCAAGGCCGATGGTTCTAAAAAGTTTAAGACCAACAGCTTTGACAACACCCCGATCGATCTTCAAGTGGCCATTATTAGTCGAGAGGATCCGGATGGGAAAATCACGGCCAAGAACTGGTTACTCGTTGAAAACGAAATCCTTAAAGCCATGATGGCGACATCCGAAGACGATAGTGCTGAGGACTATACCTTCGACGGAGCTGGTTGGCGGAAAGGAGTAAAAGTGGTTTGCTGTGGAGACCAGAAATCCTTGGAGTTCCTCACTCATACAATCGCCAAAATTGGTGAACTGTGGGAGGGTGCATCTCTCGGGGTTCTTCCTGTCACGGCTCTACCACTTCGTCAGCAGATTAAGATATGGATTCCTCCTCCTGCCACGCATGAGGACTCATCCATTATTAAACTGATGGCAAAACAAAATAAGGAGCTCCCCATATTGGAATGGAAGCTCTTGAATTCCAGAAAGAGTCTCAACGGGGAAGGAAAGGACCTTTTGTTCGCTATTGACAAAAAATCTGACCTCCTCCTGAAAGAAAAGGCAGACGTGGTGAGATATGGTCTCGGTACCGTAAGGGTAAAGAGGCATGAAGGCAAAGGGGAGTCAAAAGCTGCTGGTGGTGCAAAGTAATTTGCAGCACGCTAAAGCAGCAACGCATGACCTAATGCTCTACATGTCTCAGGAGAACGTGGATGTGGCCTTAATTCAAGAACCTTGGATTTGTAAGAATCAGGTACTAGGGTTGAGGTCAAAAAATTACAACCTTTTCCACTCCACGTCAGAAGGTGATATTAGAAGTTGTATTCTAGCCAAAAAATCGATTAATGCTTTCTTTTTATCTAGGTACAGCAACAGGGATAACGCGGCAATCAACGTTGAATCCAAGGAAGGCAACTTCGTCTTGGCGTCAACGTACATGCCGGGAGATGAAGAAAATCCTCCATCAAAAACGGTCCGCGATCTTGTGAATTACACCACAGCAAGAGGGACACCTTTGGTGATTGGATGCGACGCCAACGCCCATCATACACAATGGGGTGGCAAGGATATCAACAAAAGGGGTGAGTCAATTTTTGAATACATTCTCTGTTCTAATCTTATGTTATGTAATAGGGGCAATCACCCTACATTTCGTAACAAAATCAGGGAAGAAATTCTAGACCTCACTCTTATGAGTAATAATGATAAGATCTCTGTAGGGAATTGGAGAGTCTCTTCTGAGAAATCCTTTTCGGATCACTTAAGGATACTCTTTACCTTAGATAGGAGAATAAATGATATTAAACCTTTTAGGAACCCAACTAGGACGAATTGGACAAAGTATTCAAAATGGTTGATTGAACGAATCGATCCTCCAGAGGAAGAAACGCTTTCGGCAACCTCAATCATTGACAATACTGTTCAAAATCTTACTAGTAAAATGATAAAGGCATTTGAAAAACACTGCCCCATATCTCGTAACATTAAACCCACTAATCCACCGTGGTGGAATAGCGATCTTAAGAAACGAAGAACAGGGGTCAGAAAACTTTTCAACAAAGCCAGACTGAGTAAATCGGAGGAAGATTGGAATTTATATAGATCCGAACTTAACTCATACACCAAAGAGTTAAGAAGGGCCAAAAAGGATTCATGGACAAGACACTGTGAATCCATTGAGAACACAAGTGAGGCTGCGAGACTTCGAAAGATCCTTGCACACAATCCCACGATTCCGGGATACATTAAGCATCCCGATGGATCATGGTCGAACTCGAGCCAAGAAACACTTGAACTCTTTATGGAAACGCATTTCCCGGGCTGTAAGAATCATCAAGGACCGGGTTTTACACAACCACACACCTTAGATATCTTACAATCAGAACCAGAATTGGAACAGGTTATCACAGAGCAGAAGATTATGTGGGCAATAAACTCGTTCAAACCCTACAAATCAGCCGGACCAGATGAGATTATTCCGGCATTTCTTCAATATGCTCTACAGATAATCACCCCATGGCTTAGGGTAATCTTCAAAAGTTGTATTAAATGGAGATACGTCCCTATCAGTTGGAGGAGAGTTAAAGTAGTCTTTATTCCAAAAGCTGGAAAACCGACACACTCGACTGCGAAAGATTACAGACCGATAAGTCTCTCTTCGTTTCTCCTCAAGACACTAGAGAGAATTATTGATCTGCATGTTAGGGACCTACTCAAACCAAGCAACCTGTGCAACTACCAACACGCTTACCTGAAAGGTAAGTCAGTGGAGACTGCGTTGCACGAGGTCGTCTCACAAATTGAGGAAAGTCTCGAGCACAAAGAATACACCATGGCAGCATTTTTGGACATCGAAGGAGCGTTTAATAACGTAAAAACGGAGTCCATTAAATCTGCTCTAGAAGAAGTTGGCGTTGAATCTGCTATTGTGGACTGGATTTATACCATGCTCAATGGTAGAATCATTAGCTCGCAACTTGGGGATAGCAAAGTAGAGAAATCGGTTACAAGAGGCACTCCACAAGGAGGAGTAATTTCACCTCTTCTCTGGGTCCTGGTTGTTAACAAAATTCTCACAAGATTTAAGAATCAGGGCATTAAAATAGTAGCCTATGCGGACGACATAGTAATTCTGATATCGGGTAAATATCTTACCACCATCAAGGATATTATGGAATCTACACTTAAAGAACTATCTTCTTGGACAGCACAAAACGGTCTCGGAGTTAACCCTTCCAAAACCGAACTAGTCCTGTTTACGAAGAAAAGGAAATTGGAGGATTTTACCCCTCCAAAGCTTAACGATATTCCCCTGAAACTTTCCAACGAGGCTAAATATCTTGGAGTAATTCTTGATTCCAAGCTAACATGGAAACGTAACACAGAGGAAAGAATGAAAAGAGCATTATGCGCTCTCTACACATGCAAAAAAACCTTCGGTACACGGTGGGGCATGCGACCGCAGGTCATACAGTGGATGTACACGGCGATAGTTCGTCCCATACTTACCTATGGGTCGATCGTGTGGTGGACGGCCGTAGAAAAAAGAAGCTATCTCAAAAACCTGAATAAGGTACAGAGATTAGCCTGTTTAGGAATAACGGGGGCACAGAGTTCTACGCCACAGGCGGGGCTGGAAATTATTTTAAATCTTCCAGTCCTGGACGAGCACATAAAATGCACAGCAGCCAAAAGCGCAATTCGGCTTAAAGAAATGGGCTCTTGGAAGCACAGCAGTCATGGTCATGGGTCTATCCTGCAAAGGTATGACAAAGTGGCAGGGCTTAATGTGACAACGGACTACTTACCACCCAGAATAGATTTCAACAGATACTTCTCCACTACTATACCCGAAAGACAGGAATGGGAATCCAACTCACTAATTTATTTATTTATTTATTTATTTATTTATTCATCTACCGAGTAAATTAACTCTAACAGATTACAAAAAAAAAGTTCTTAAATCTAAGTTCTATATAAATATAATATTTACAGAGTATAATTTAATTTGTGTGCATTGTAATAATTTAATTATTTACTTTTAATTTAATACAAATATATCATTCAATTTAGCTTTAAATTTTGTTCTATCATCATACAAATCTAAGTCTGAGCATTTCAAATTATAAAGATGAATACATTTTGTAATGGGTTCATTCTCCCCATATTTAAATACATGTAGAGGAGCATACAAAAAATTTCGCTGGCGAATTACTCTTTCTGGAGCATAAATTTGAAATTTTTCCAAAAGGTACGGTACGAGAAAACATCGTGAACAAACATAATACAACTAACATTTCGTCTAGTTGCCAACGAATCCAAACCAATTAATGCGCACCTAGTCGAGTAAACGGGCATTTCAATTAAGTTCCAATTAAGTTGTTTAACAACAAATCTAGTAAAAGACTTTTGAATGCGTTCCAATCTCATTTGATAAGTTACAAAAACAGGACACCAAATAATAGAACAATACTCAAGTAACGGGCGCACCAGAGACACGTACACAGATTTTATAGCGTAAGGATTTGAAAATTCCTTACAATTTCGTTTGAGAAATCCAAGCATTGAATTCGCTTTTGCGACAATGTAGTCTATATGAAACGAAAAAGTCAGTTTATTGTCAAATACCACTCCAAGATCTTTGACTATATTTTCAACATTTAAGACATAGTTTGAAATTTTATATTCATGTACAAGAGGATTTCTGTTTCGATAAACAGAGAAAGAGTGACATTTACTAACATTTAAACAAATATTGCTGCGATTACACCATTTAACTACTTCATTCAAGTCTTTTTGAAGTAAATAGCAATCTTGTACATTTTTAACACGTAGGAATATCTTTAAATCATCGGCATACATTAAACAATAAGCATTTTTTAACAACAATGGAATTTCATTTATAAAGATAATAAACAACAACGGGCCCAAATGACTTCCTTGGGGGACACCAGATGAAACCTCAATTGTTCTAGAATATACATTTTCCAATTTAACAATTTGTTTACGACTATTTAAATAATTAGAAATCCATTTTAATAAAATAGAGTGGATTCCAAAAGAACGTAGTCTATTTATTAAAATGGCATGTGAAACTGTGTCAAACGCTTTAACAAAATCGGTGAAGACTACATCTACTTGACCACCTGCTTCCAGGGAATCAGAAAGATATTTCGTAAATAAAACCAAATTAGTTGCTGTCGACCTGCCTGACACAAAACCATGCTGATACGGAGATATATGTTCTTTAACATTAAAATACAACTTTTTAGTAACTATGTGTTCAAATAGCTTCGGAATAGCCGAAATCTTAGATATCCCTCTATAATTTTCAATTTGTTGTCTAGGACCTGCTTTGAAAATGGGTGTAATAAAAGAAATTTTCCATTCCTCCAAAAATATGCCTGTAGCCAATGACAAATTGAAAATTATTTTTAAGGGGTTAACTATAGATTGACAACATTTTTTCAATACTATTGATGGAATTTTATCTGGCCCTTGACTACTTTCACAACTTATTGATTTTATACCTTCTTGGATGTCTTGAGTTGACAGGTAAAGAGAACCTATATCAGCACTAGAAAAAGCAATGCTATCAACTACGGAGTTATTATCTTTATGTCTTACATAAACACTTTCAAAGAAATTTGCAAATAGGTTACACGTAGTTTGAATATCAGCAGACGAAATGCCATTGTATTCCATATTTCTTTGAAATCCATAAATCTTCTTTTTACCTTTCATAAATGTCCAGAAACCTTTCGGATTACTAATAATTTCAGATTCAACATTCATAACATATTGTTTATATAAAAATCTATTTAAAAATTCAAACTCACGACGTAATTGGCAAAAATGATTCTTATCATTAACATTGTTCGATCTTTTAAACAACTTATGAGCTTTATTTTTAGCATTTTTTAAATTTATTAATCTTTTATTATGCCATGGTAGCTTCCGAACGCGAGTTTTCCCTTTACGAGGGACACATTTTTCAAAACAATCAAATAAAATATTAATGAATGAATTATAAATATCTTTTAGATGTGAACCTGAAAGAACATTCGTCCAATCTATGGATTCAAACAAAACATTTAATGCATTAAAATCAGCTCTACAGAAATTGTAGTCGACATTAGCGCTTTGCTCGTCCGAAGAACAATTTAAAAAAGTATGGAATTCCAAACATATGGTTAAAGCTACATGATGACTCGAATTATTTAATAATGGACAAAGAGCTTGACTTACTTTACAATTTATTTCATTGTTAGTGAAAACAAGATCAAGTATTCTATTTAACGAATTTAAACAATCATTTTTTTGACACAAATCCAAAGATAACATTGAATCAATAAATAAAAATTCTTTATCTTTTTTCATATTAAAAGGAATTAAGTTTTTGTCTTCATTTGAATATACCCACTTAATGTCACCCAAATTAAAATCTCCCAGAATAATACAATGTTGATTTTTAGACATTATGCCCATTGCAAATTCTATATTAGCTAAATGATGTTCATAAATAATACTTGGGCTTTTCGGTGGTATATAACTTACAATAATTAATAAATCATCACATGAGCTACTTATGTTATTGCTACACAAACCAATTGATACACATAGTTGTTCGACGTCATCAAAGTTTTTTGGAAGAGAAATTTCTTTTGTAATAAAACCTGATTGTACTGCGATCAGCACTCCCCCGCCTCTCGTTGTTGTAGGTGTGAGCACACGATCCAAACGATGGACAGTATAAGAACTATCAAATATTTCAGCTGAATGTATATGAGAGTGTAACCATGTCTCTGTGATAACGATTACATCAAACTCATGAAGAGTTGCTGCAGTAAAGAGTTGGTTTGTTTTCGTTCTTATACCACCAGCATTTTGATAGTAGATAGTTATATCATTTTTGGAACATCGATTAAGAGAAGAAAGTGACGACGGCAACGGTAGCTGTGAGGAAATGATGTTATTGTTGACGGCTAGGTGTAGGTTATCGGACGGAGAGTTTGTACTGATGGTTGACGAAGAGAGATGCGAAGAAATGGTGTTCTTGTTGACGGCTAGGTGTTTGTTGTTGTATGGAGAGTTTGGAGAGAGATGTGAAGAAGAGGTGGTATTTTTGACGGCTAAGTTAAGGTTTTGGTTATTGGATGGAGAGCTTGAGGTATCGATGGTTAAAGAAGAGAGATGTGAAGAAATGTTTTTATTGTTGTGGGCTATGTGTTGGTTATAGTATGGAGAATTTGTGGTGTTGGTAGTTGACGAAGAGAGATGGGAAGAGATGGTATAATTGTTATTTGATAGGTATTGATTTTCGGATGGAGAGTTTGTGGTGTCGATGATTGACGAAGAGAGTTTCAAAGAAATGATATTATTGTTGACGTCTAGGTGTTGCTTATAAGATGTTGAGTTTGTTGTGTTAGTGTTATCTGTTTCTTTGGAATGAAATGAAAATTTCTCACAGTCACATTAGAAGGCCAGTTATTTGAGTCAAAAGCAGCATTTATAACACGTGATGGCACTCCAAGGCGAAAATTTATGTATTTAAATTTAGAGAGATCGGCATCTTTCTTGCACAAAGGAAAACAAGAGAGCTGTTCATTTTTGACATTCAGCTTTCGTGATGCATACAAAAGTATAGATTTTGCAGATGTATTTGTTGAGAAACGTGAAAGATGGAGCCATCTGGTTGAATCAGCAACATCAAGCTTTTCCGTAAAGTTTGTATCGTTGCCAACAATCTTTGCTCCATTCTCTTTCATCCGACTCTTAACTTCACTAATGCTATGATCTTTTGTATTTAACTTTTTGTCAACATTTAAGATAGTATTTGTTTTAGAAACATTGTCATGGGAATTGTATGGCATTTTTTCACTCAAAGAGACACTCTTTTGGACAACTGGATTTTCATCATTGATTGCTAGAGAGTTTTCCCTTTGTAATAAAATTTCGGATGAAGTTATTTTTGATTGAAATTGAACATTATTATTTTTTAAAAATGTAACTTCAGAATTTAAACAATTTATTTCATCGTGCAGTTTATTCACAGTTTTTATCAGATCACTGATTTTACATACTAGACCCAGGATAGGAACACTTGCACATACATTACATTTCCATGAGAAATTTATGCTGGACTTAAGAAAGTTTAAACTTGTTTCAGTCAATAAAGCACATTGATCATGGAATTTAAGGCCACAAATACCGCCACATATTATATATTTATCGTCTGCGATGGTTTTGTCGCACTTCGAACAATTTTCAGGCATTTTAAATAGAAAAAGTTAATAATTGAACAAATGAAATTAGAAGCCAAGATAAAACACGTCCACACAGGGCAAAAACTCACTCATATTTAGTGAACAAGGTATTTCATTCTACACCGATGGGTCAAAAATGGAAGAAGGAACAGGAGCTGGGGTGTTCTGTGAATCTCTCAATATAAAAGAATCATTCAAACTCCCAGATGAGTGTAGTGTCTTTCAGGCTGAGATTTATGCTATTGAAAAGGCGGCAGAATTGGTACGCACGAAAGAATTGAACTCATCGGAGATCACATTTTTCGTGGATAGCCAAGCGGCCATCAAAGCTTTAGCCAGTGAGACTATAAGATCCAAAACAGTAACAAAATGCCGAGACATGCTGAACAATATTTGCAACACCAACCAAGTCAACCTCTGCTGGGTTCCTGGACATAGTAATATAGAAGGGAATGAAATAGCAGATGAACTGGCAAGGAAAGGGTCAGAATCAAATAAAAACAGCAGTAGCCATTTAAATTTGGGACCAAAAATCCCGATTGGCGTGATTAAAAGGAAAATAGACCTAATAACGAAAGAGCGAATCAATAACTCCTGGTCCTCCAGGGACGACTGCGTTATCTCTAGAAGTTTATGGCCTAAAATCAATGAAAAGGAAACTCGATATATCTTATCGCTCAGTAAAAAGAACATCAGAATCCTGATAGGTGTACTGACGGGTCACTGCGCCATTGGCACAATGGCCATAAGAATGGGTGCATTTGCGCCAGATTTCTGTAGGAGCTGTCAGGATGTCGAGGAGATTGAAACCATTAAACACTTGCTCTGTGACTGTCCAAACCTCCAAGCAAATCGCCTCCGCTACTTTGGAAACAGGTTTGTGGGTGAACTAGACGATCTAACGCAGGTCTCAATGGCAAACATGAGAAAATTCATTGTAAGCACAGGCTGGTTCGAAAATGAACCAATCTACATAAGACATTAGTTAGGAGCATCTCTGCTTTTATTAATAGGGGATCACAATGGACCAAAAGGCCCCCGTGTACGCAACAGCCTTGTGCTGTGCACACCCCTCCTAACCTAACCTAACCTAACCTAACCTACCAGTTTGCAAGTTGATAACATGAGCACGATGCCAATTCTTCTATATGAAATCGAAGTCAGCAATGTTACTCAAACAGAAATTCTGAGGTACAAAATTCATACTCAGTGCGCAGAATTAAAAGTTGCGTCTAGGAATTTAAACTCTTCCGGTTGAGTGTTTCTTGTACTATGTTTTAGTTTGGCTCTTGCCTCTGTTTATGAGTGAAATTTTAGCACTGTCGTGTGTCGAGAATGAGACAAAGGGTTGAAATATGAAAA
Source organism: Philhelius festivus (assembly GCA_963931855.1). Lineage (NCBI taxonomy): Eukaryota > Metazoa > Arthropoda > Insecta > Diptera > Syrphidae > Philhelius > Philhelius festivus. The sequence goes on along the minus strand of OZ007556.1, from coordinate 1,204,096 downwards.
TACTTGAGTGATGATGATGCGATGATTAATGTTGAGGTTTGTCGTTAATGAGTGAATCTGTTTTATTCAATTTCTCCTTTTCTCTATTTTTTTGTTCTTGCCAGTTATTGTTTACATTTAAAAAGGGATTTTTTGACTGATCTAATTACTTTCTTTATTTGTCTATGTTTTATGGTAAAAAAACTCAAAACAAAAGAAAGGATAGGGAATCTATATCGACAATAAAACTTGCTACGCTACTATTTTAGTAGTGTATACGAGTTATAAGGTTATGATAATGGTTCAAAAATGAAAGGAAAAGAGGCTGGTGTTCAAAACAAAATTAAGTGTTTTGAACCAAGAGCTTATTTTGTTCAGGCTGCTTGCATTCCTTTTGGTTGTTGTTGGTTTTTAATGATTTAGCTTGCTGTTCATTGGAAGCTGTTAAGTTTTTTGACATTTCTCAATGCATATAAAACTTTGTATCAGGTTCAACAATGCGTTGGGACATAGGTACATATACAACAAATTTCGCTGGTTTGACCTTAAAACCCCTTTCTGAAACCAGATGGGAGTAGACTAAATGCTTTAAAACCATTCAAAAAAATCTTAGAAGCTATAATATGAAGCTCTTATTGAAATATCTGAGGCTGGAAACGTTGAGAATAGAAACGTGCTGTCATTAGGAAGTAAAATTTTAGTTTCAAGTTTACGAGTATATGTTGCATATTAATCTAGTTTGATATTTAAGAAAAAAATAATGGCGCAAAATTTTAATTGAATTACATAGTACGATGCTAAAGCTGTTTTAGTATGATACTAGGTTAAAACAATAATTTTAATCGAATATAGCATCATACTTTTCTACCCTTTAAAGTTAAAATAATCGAATACCTACTTTATTTCTTTAGTATCTATCGCGCTAGCTTCATATGACACTTTGACATTTGCAGACATCAAAAAAGTTTCGTGTACTTATTTTTTTAAACGAAATATCGTTGTTTTAGGTGTGTTGAGAGCAATTTATTAAGGAAATTCTTTTAGTACGATACTAGTGAGAAAATGTTTAAAATTAAGAATGAGTTAGTAAACTACTATAAAGTTAGCAAATTGTTAAGTAGTATCATACTAATACCTTAATACTCGTAATAGGCTGTTTCAAACTTTGCGCCAATATAACTAGTAAGTATTTACAAACTCCGTCTGCTAATTTATCTACTAAATATGCTACTAAAAACTCTTTAGTGGAAATGCGATCAGAAGAACAATTCACTAGCTGAAGCCATAGCTCTAAATCTATAAATACCATCACAGTTTCCTCAAATAACAGTTTTTTGAAACTAAAATTAATAAAAAACTACTTCAGGACCCCAATGACTCAGGAAAGATAAGTTGACTAGTCGATCATGGCTATAGAGAAAGAGCTTGTCAAGTCATTATATTATGATGATCTGGTAGCTGAGTTTGCTAAAACAGAAGCCAGAAAAGTTAATCTATTGCAAAAAATTCGGTTCTATTTATTTTTATTAAAATAATAATCTTATTATTATTTCCTACATGAGCAACAATTAATGAGTTCATTATTTATTTGTATGTTGTTATGTTTTTGAATTAGTTTTTAAATATTTTTTACTTCAAAAAATACTTTTTTCAGTTCTTAAATTTTTGTGATATATTTTTTTACTATTATTTTTGTGATATATTTTTGATTTCTTAATTTTTAATAAAAATCATATTTATTTTAATTAAATATAAGTATTATCTAGGAATAGGCCTCTTGGGGATCCCTCGTTAAAAAAAACGCATTGCAAAGGGTACACCTTGCGTAATGAGGAAATGACTTTTTCCGCCAATCCAATCCAAATGAGAGGAGCCACTGATAAAGCTTGCGCAGGGCTCTAATTTAGCTCGGGCCGGTCCTGGAAACAACACAACTTCATTGAGGCTTTTGACGTACTCTGCAGCGTCCATTATAGCCTTGAAAGGGTTTTAACGTCTTTAGGGTTTATCGCGGCTCGTTCGCGGTGTTTTGGGGCCTTTTTACGGACTTACACACAACAACCTATGGACCAAAAGAGAAAGATTTTGCTCTCATCGCTCCCTGGTATTTTTCTGATCACGTGCTTTTTGGTCTAAAAGTGACACGGTCTTCTGGCTGACAATTTAGCTTCGAACAAGCGTTTTCTAATGGTCGTAACCCTAACAGGAAGTCGGAGGTCATCTTTTATTTGCCTTGAACTCATTGATGGGTTCTGCTTTGCCAACTGGATTATTTTTAGATCACTCTGCTCTCCAGTCATTTGCTTTGGACCACGGTTCAGTTTGAAATTATTTTATTGCATTTCTTACCATTTTGGCGGAACATCCTAAGATATCTTGAATGAACAAACACAATTTTAGTATTAAATTCATTTTTCCTGCACTACAATGCTTTGATCGACACATTTAAAAGACGCGATCAAATAATAATTACATAAAATGCACGACTGGGTCGCACGAACTTGCTCCTATGTAAAAGACTAAGAATTTCAAAAATGAATGTTATTAGAAAACTGTTCATAAGCATAAAATTTATTTTTTAAATGAATAAAAAAAACTTCTTTAGTAGTAAAAGGTAAGAATAGGATGCCATGTGATTCAAGTAAATAAAGATTTATGCAAGAACAAAAATTATAAGTCTTTGTAGTGGTTTCTTAAAAAATAAGGTTTTATATAAGAAAATTTTAAAACATTTTTAAGAAAAAAATGTTGGTACGCCAATTCTAAGTTTTTATTATTGTATGAATACAAATTAAATTTACAAAAAAAGCTATTGAGCCGTTTTCGAGATATTGAATTTTCGAAAAACAAAAAATTGTTTTTTTTTTTTCAAAATTGAAAAAAATATTTTTCTTAAAGTTTTGAAATGCAATGTTTTTTAAACTTTTTAGAAACTTCTCTCTACGAAATTTCATTAAAATCCGTTGTGCTGATAATGAGAACTTCAAAATTTTAAAAAATCGTTCTATGGTAGGTACAGTTTGTTTTCAAATTTTTTTTTTATTAAATTACAGATATTAAAAAATAATAAAAAGAAAAAAAATTTAAGCTAAATTCTCGGAACCGTTTTCGAGAAAAATACGATTTTCGAAAATCATTTTTTAACATTTGTATGGAGGGTACCGTTATTTTTAGGTAAAATGAATTTATTTTTTTCATATCTTGTAGACTATTTTTCCAAACTTTTATTTATCAAGTTTTGAAAAAATCGAATCGAAAAAAAAAAAATTTTGAAAGTTTTTTTAAAAATCCAAAAAAATTTTGTTGGAAAATTTGAATACACAATAATATTCAAACTGCTGGGAGACTTTAGCATTAAAAAAATGATCAAAATCGGTGGTACTGTTTTTGAGAAAATCAAAAACAAAAAAAAAATGGTCCCAAGGGGGAAAATTTTTTTTAACCATTACCTAGGTTTAACTAAATTAAATTTTCTGAATTTTTTTAAAAAAAAATCGTTGGGACAGTTTTTGAGAAAAAAAAAATATTTATAAAATTTCGAAAAAAAATCGTATAGTACCGTTATTTTTGGTCTTAAAAAACCAAATCGAAAAATATCCGGGGGTAAAAAATTAAAACCCATATCTACCAAGTTTAAAGAAAATCGGCCGAGCCGTTTAGCTGTAATCGAACAGACAGACAGACAGACAGAATTGCCAGACCCATTTTTTTCGTCTTCGCTATCATCGTAATGTCAACTTTGATCAAAATCTCGAGTTTTTTTTTACGAATGCATAACTTGCCTTATATCTAGTACCTATAAGTCGCAAGTAAAAAGTGTTATGATACTTTGTAACAGAAAAACCTAAGTCACTGCTAACTTTATGAACAGGGGTAAGCTAGAGTGTTTAATAAATACATTAACAAAGAGTAAGGTTAGCTTAGATTAAAAGATTAAAGTGTGCGTGTGACTGGCAGAAATGTCGGAAATATATAATTTTTTCAAGATTTGTCTATTCAGTATTTTCATCCCTAAATATTATAAAAGCATGAGCATTTATTTCTGAAATTTGTAGGGTAGGTAGTCATACTATCAAAAGAACAGTGGTTTTCAAATATTATATATTTTTTTGTCAAGAAAATCTTATTTCTTAAAAAAAAGATGTTGCAAAATTATGATATAAATTTGACACATAAGGACATTTATATGTAGAATCCGTTTTGTATTCTATTTTCAAATTTTGCATCTAAACAAAAGTTAATCCGGAGACTGATAACCTCATATAGTACAATACCAACTGATTCAAAACGAAATCCCAGTACCAAGAGAAGCACAATAATAATATTCGCCAGCATCATTCCAGAGCTCCGACAACCGCACTACGCTTTTCAGTTTTCACCACCACTTTAACTATCATACCTAGCGAATCCAACTTTTGCAACTGCAAATAATCCTCCAAATCGTTTAAATCCTAACGCGATTAGCTTAATTGCCTTTTGTGGCAATTCTGGTGTCGATTTATTTCCATTGGGTAATTACCTGGCCATCCACCCCCTTAGCAATGGATATGAGAGTGTGACAAGCAGCGCGAGTGTCCTGGCCAACATCGATAGTGCAGTTTGGTCTGATCCTGACCAGGATGGTTGCGTTGTCGTCGTCGTCGTATAGTGTCGGTGAAATTTTGAATTTGGTGGCGTTTAGCCGCAAGGCCATATTTCGATTTGCATTAAAGCCCTCTGGGCGGACGTCACGATACTGATGCCTATACAAAACACACCATGCACCAACCAACCGCACTGCCTGGGAATTAACTGAAATTTATAATCGTGCAATATTGCCGCTGGAGGGCAACAAGAGAAGAAATCCCATTCGGGATTAAATCAAATCGAAATAAACGATTTTTAATGGGGGTCAGTCCTGGACCTAGGAATATGAAATGGACAGAGGTCATTAATTATTTCTTCAACGATAAGCTGCTGCTGCCTTGCTGATACACGAGACGAGAGGATGCAAACCCATTGTTCTTTGGATATGGTTACCACTTTTAGTAGATTTCTTTAAATAAAATTTAGTTTAAGATTTTTTTTAAACATTTTAACAACGACTCATTAGTTTCCTTTCGACTCATGTGCATTTAATTTATGTGTTCGTGTTCGTTGTTGTTAATGTTGCATTTGGCTATATCAAATATTTCTTAAAAAGTATAATTATTCTTTTTGCTTATAAAATAAAATGCACTACTGAGTCGCACGAACTTGCTCCTATATAATAGACTAGGAATTCTAAAAACGAATGTTATTAGAGAAAACTGTTCATAAGGCTAAAATTATTTTTTTTAAATCTTTTAGTAGTAAGAGATAAAAACAGAATGCTATGCAAATATGAATTTATGCAAGAACAAAAATTATAAATTCTTGTGGTGGTTTCTTTAACAAAATAATAATACAAATAATGGAAATCAAACTATTAAATTCATTAGTAAATTAAAAAATTCAAAAATATTGAGACGTTTTCGAGATATCGAATTTTTCAAGAAAAAAAAAATAACTTTTTTGGAAGCATCTCTATAAAAAAATTCATTAAGATCCGTTATGTCGATAGTGAGAAATTCAAAATTCGAATAAATGGTTCTTTGGTAGGTACAAGCTGTAATATATTAATTTCAATTTTTTTTTATTAAATTAAAGATCGTAAGAATTAATTGAAAGAAAAAAAATTTTATAAAAATTCTAGGCGCCATTTTCGAAAAATACGATTTTTGAAAACCATTTTTTTTTAATTTTTTGACATTTGTATGGTAGGTACCTTTATTTTTAGGTAAAATAATTTTTTTTTCTTACATCTTGTAGATTATATTGAGAAACTTTTATTTATCAAGTTAAAAAAAAAATCTTGCATGTAGTTTTCGAAATATTTAGTTTTGAAAAAAAAAAATTTCATTTTTGTTTACAGAATTTTTTTGAGTACAGAATTCTATTTATGTTTTTGGGGAGCTTTAGCAAGAAAAATTATCAAAATCGATTGCACCGTTTTTGAGAAAATCAAAAACAAATAAAATGGTTCCATGGGGGGTACCCTCAATAACCATTTTTCGGAAAATTTTTTACCGTTATTTTTAGTCTTAAAAAAAAGAAAAAAACGTGTGGGGGGAAAAATTAAAAATGATATCTACCAAGTTTAAAAAAAATCGGCCGAGTCGTTTAATCGAACCGGCAGACAGACAGACAGAATTGCGAGACCCACTTTTTTAGTCTTCGCTATCATCGTAAATCGTAATGTCAACTTTGATCAAAATCTCGAGTTCGTTTTTTTTTACGAATGCATAACTTGCCTTATAGTACCTATAAGTCGCGAGTAAAAATTCAGTAGGTACAATATAATATATATAGTAGACTGGGCCAAAAAAATTGACTATATATATATAGATATATCGAGAATATCATTCAGAATGACAAAAAAAAATTTTCGTAAAAGTTTGAGCCCTTAATATCAATTTTAAGAGGGCTATCATCGCTAATTTTGATTTTTAGTCATAATTTCATGTTTTGCGTCAGAACTGACAAAACATTGAAGTAAAAGAAATTCATTTTGACTTACTTTTATATAAAATTAAATTCCCTAAAAAAAAGGTCTAATTGAAAATTTTCGTCAGACAAGCCGTTTTTGAGTAATTAAGCTTAATAAATTGTTATTTTTCGTTAGTTACAAAATTCCAAATTAAAAAAGTAAAATCGAAGAAAAATAACAATTTATTAAGCTTAATTACTCAAAAACGGCTTGTCTGACGAAAATTTTCAATTAGACCTTTTTTGTAGAGAATTTAATTTTATATTTACTTCAATGTTTTGTCAGTTCTGACGCAAAACATGAAATTTATGACTAAAAATCAAAATTAGCGATGATAGCCCTCTTAAAATTGATATTAAGGGCTCAAACTTTTACGAAAATTTTTTTTTGTCATTCTGAATGATATTCTCGATATATCTTTCAAAAAAAAAAAATAGTCAATTTTTTTGGCCCAGTCTAATATATAGCAATACCAAACAATAGCTTTTCAATGTGTAGATAGAAAATTGTAATAGAATAGATGCCGCCAGCCCATAAACCGCACCAAACAGTCAATCTTTGTGGGTGCATTTGTTTTTCGACAATCACTCTTGGATCATCATTCGCCCAAATGCGGCAAATCTGCTTACTGACGAATCCACTGAGGTAAAATGTGCCTCATCACTGAAGATGATTTTCTTCGGAAATTGATCATCCACTGTTGCCATTTCTTGCGACCATTCTGTACATTGAAGACGCTTGAAATGGTCAAGAGGCTTTAGTTCTTGAGTCGATTGCACCTTTTAAGCATGTAAATGCAAGTCTTTATGCATAATGTTCATCAACGACGAGCGTGAGAGGTGAAATTGTTGGGCACGACGACTAGTTGAGGTGGACGGCTCTTCAGCCACACTATCGCGAACAGCAGCAATATTTTCTGCAGTACGAGCTGTACGAGCATGCACTGGTGTTTTCACATCTCCTACAGACCCGGTTTGCTCAAATTTTTGCACGATTTTGCCGATTGTACGCACATTTCGACGCCCATTTTCATAATAAGCCTGAACAACTTTAACGCGTTGCTCGATTGTGTATCTTTCCATGGTTTAAATTGAGTTAATCTGAAATTGCGAAATGTCAAATGAAATGCAGAAAAAAACTTGACGTTTAGGTGTGGTTCACATTCAACATCGGCCCTTAAAATTTAACTACCCTTTACTGGCTGAACACAATAGAATGCTGCAGCTGGAGCTGCAGCTGCAACTGGAAGAGCTGTCAAAAAGTGTCGTACGTACTTTTTTTTATGTGCCCACAATGAGGCTGTACAGCTTTCATTGTTTTGTTGTCATTTGTTGGGTCAGGTGTTGAATCTTTGGCAAATTGTAAATATTTTAAGTAATTGAAACTATAAAATGGACACTGAAATTGAAGATTTTCGTCCATTATTTTAATTAAAATCTAACCACGAAATCACAATACAACAAAACAACACTTAAAATCACAGACAGATATATAAAATTTGAAATGTCAAAAATGCTGCACGAAAAAGTTAAAAGTTCGCCAACTCTTGCAGCACCGACTGCAGCACCGACTGCAGTTGCGTTGTGTTGTGTTCGTAACATTGAATTTACGTGTATTGAATATTTTGACAGCTATTCCAGTTGCAGCTCCGTCTCCATTGTGTTCAGCCAGTTAATTTCAGGTGTTAATGAAATATCGAGATCGATTTATTAAAACAAACCAAACCAATGTAGAAACAACACACAAATCGAAAATCAAACCCGAAAACTTAAATTCGGAAAATATATACGTTTTTGAGCATAATTTTGGTATCCGAGTGGCAACCGTGGATGTACCTATCTATCTAGTCGTATATATAATTTCAGGCCCTTGTAATGAGAATACCCATTAAGGAGTACACAAAAACCTTGAATAATGTAACACATGTGTTGCTTTACTTAATTAATCTTAACAACAAACAAAAAAAACATACTCGTACTTTTAGTTATAATCACACTGCGTGAGGAAAAACGATATCTCAAATTTATCGTATATATTTTTCTAGAGAAAGGTGCCTCAACTTAATAGAGACATCACATCTAATCTTTCCTCAACGCTTAACCTCAACTATGGCTACTGGGGGTTAATAAAAACAAATGTCAGAGCTTTGTTCTTTATTTCTCAGAGGTCGCTTCGCCTGAATTGATTTATTCCCCGATTATCCTTGGGATGGGAATAGAAGGACATGAAGATATCGAATTTGATAAGTCCAAGGAATTTATTTTGATTACCCGGTGACATTCATTTCTATTTTCTGTTTTCTGTTTTCTGTTTTTTTTTTTTGTTGTTGTTGGTTGTTTTGTCTCTCGCACTATTCTGGATTTCCAGGAAACGGTCGGCACATAATCCTTACAAATGACCACATCCGGGATGATGGCTCTTTTATATAGGACGAAGAGGAAAATCATAAACCTCTGCGTTCTTTAGAAAAACCTCAGTTAACCTCAGCCAGGGGCAAATAACTTTTTAACTATTTCTAGAGTTTGTGGTTAACCTTTTCCCTTAAATATTTTGGTAACGTAAAACAAAATGCATCACTAAAGTTCGCATGTGTTTGTACAAAAAAAAACACACATATTTAACTACCTTTATATTTATGTTCTTGATGTGGATGTATAGTTACAGTAAACGAATTTAGGACTCCCCATATCGGCATTATCCATAAATCCTTTTGCTAATTCGTATCTATTTTGAGAGGATTGAGAATTTTCTGGCACGCAACCTTTTAATTGGGCTTTTGTGAAGCAGCATCAGCGATGTCGTGTGCCACTTTGTTCATCGGTTTGTCGTCTTTCTCCCTGTCCTTGGTACTTCGAGCTGTCCCCTCCTGGATCAGAGCGAATAAATAGATACAATGGCTTTGCGACATAGCGAGTCACATAAATTTTAATCTGGAAAAGTTTTGTGGAAGGAGATCTTCTGTTTGCCAGTAAGCTAGTTTATAGAAGCGTTGCCACTTTTAGAATATTCTGAACAGATTTTCTTCCTGTCTGTTCGGCTAAAATGAGAACACGTTCCATTACAAGAGATATACTTGTAGAAGATTTTTCACTAACTCGTAATCCCTGAAAATTTAAATTAAATTTAAAGAATTTAAAAGAATTTAGTTAGCGACAGTCAGGATAGCAAAAAAAAAAAAAAAAATATGTACACACTATATACAAAAAAAAAAAAAATGCTGCTGTGTCTGTTCTAGTTTTAATTAGTTTTATTTTAAGTAGCTTTAAATAGTTTTTAGGTATTTTTAATTAGTTATATTGTGGTTTGTAAGTTTTATAAAAAAAAAAAACAAAAATGTTAAAGAATCCGAGTTTTTCTTACATTTTCTTGAGAAAACAAACAAATTGATATAGTTTAAATAAATAAATAAAGTAGTCCAAATTAAAATTTCTGACGACAGTGATTCCCTAAAATTAACGAACAAATTTGAGATCTTTAGAGAATGAAATATAAATTTATGAAATAAAAAAAAAGAAGACAGAATATACCTTCCTATTTTTTTAAAACTACAGAATTTAAGTTTCAGATTTTTTTTTTAACATTTGAAAATGCTCTGGGCAATATCTTTTTTTCTTTTTGAAATATAAAGTGCTTTGAAGATCAAAAAAGTCTATCTCATGATAAGGCTTATGTATTAGATGAATCTTAATTTTGTCGTTTCCTGAAACCCTGAAAGTATTTTTATTATAGTAGAGCTTATTGTCTTTATTCCTTGATTCCTGTGCTTCTTCTGAAAGATGCACTTTTGCAAAATTTGATACCTAATTTCTCCAAAATGGTCTAGAATTCTGTAAAGAGCTCTGGTGTCAGGAGTTCGTTTATAGCAAATAAAAAAAACATTAACATTAGAATATCATTAATATGTAATATCTGTTAAGTGGGAACTCTGTCTTATCCATATACCTTGTAGAAGTTCGTCAGCTCTTATGAATGAAGCTGTTCGAGGTAATTTGGTGCAGCGTTCTGGAAATGCAAAGATAAAGGGTTGATAAAATATATAGCTTTCCTTTCCTTTTTTGTGATGTGTTATGGTACTGTTAAAAGGGTAAAATATGGGATACAAAAGACGGCGTAAATTGGATTTGAAGGGAAGGACAAGGGTATTCAGGCAGGTGTCTTGACTGGAACAAGAACATTTTAAACTGACTATATCAAACGAGATTGGTACCTATAAGAAATTTACACTCGATTTATTTGATTTAACAAATTGAAATATTTATATTTTTGGACAACCGTTAGATAGAACAAGTAGAACATTTTAATTTCATATCAGCGGAGTTTTGAATATGCTTATAATTTTGTTTCTGCTGAGGAGATCTTAACTGACTGCTGATATTTTAGTAGTCTCATTGGAAAACCAAAGGTTGTGTTCAGAATATTGTTGAAAATATTGAGAAAAAAATCTATTAGCTTGAAATAAAAGTTAATTACGACTGTTTCTCCTAAATTTCGTCAATAGGTGTTTCGAAATAATTTAATGATTTTCTGACCAAACTGTTATTATCAACTTTATGCTGATGCTGTTAAGCGAAGTGCCAGTGAAATATTAAATACTTTTCGAAAATACATAGAGTAAAGCAATTAAATATAACACTCAACCATCCTGTGTGCGCTTTAGCAGGAATGGAGGGGACCTTCAATTTTCTGTCGATTCCAAACGGCTAATAACAATAAGCAGCACTCTTCATGGCATAAGATACTCTTGCAGCATAAGATACTCTAGCTGTTTAACAATCCAACGCACTATCACTATCAATAGTGTCCGAGCATGCAAAGCAACTAGACGTGTCTGCACTCATCTTCCCATAAAGTTCCTATTTTATTTATCGTATCTTCATACAACCATAGTTTAAGAGTTTTTAATTGACCTAACACCTGTTTCGTTTTTGTATTCATCTCTGGAATTATACCTGTACTCGCGTTGTATAAATACAAATATTTTCCATCGTAAATTATATATATTTGCATTCGCGAAAGTTCAACATGCCTGCTAATTCCAATGCAAGAGCGACCCGTGCCCAGATGCAACAACAAAATAGTTTCTCCTCTCCGAGAGATGCTGCATCATCTGGTATTGCTGACAAACTATGGAGCCGTATGCAAGAGAAGCTTGACAAATGGATGGATTTATTTAACAAATCGTTAGATAGTAAACTTGCTGCTTTGGAAGAGCGCATAAATGAGAAGATTGTTAATAATAAAATACATCTCGAACAACAGCTTCATAAAACAAAGCAAGATGTTAAGAGGCTTGAGATTATTGTTGATCAATGTGAGAGAGAAAAAGTAAGTTGTGATGCCGTAATTGTCGGAGTACCTGAGTCCCCAGGAGAGGATTTGGATGCTATATATACAAAAATATGTACAACTATCAACATCCAACCAGTTCATACCAATACCATCTTTCGCGCCAAAAATAAAAATACTCAACCTCAATCAGACTCAAGCATAATAATAAAATTCGCCGAAAAGCAAAATAAACAAAAATTTATGCAAGCTGTTGTAAGCTTTCGCAAGGCTAAAAAAGCTTCGCTTGATCTCAAAAATATTGGTATTGATTCTTCAAAAAGCTTTTATGTCAACGACTGCCTGACGAAAAATAATTATAGTCTACAACGTTATGCAAATAGATTGAAAAGAAAGTCTCTTCTTAAATCTGTTCACATATTCAATGGACAAATTTATATAAGCACACCAAGCATCGAAAATCCATTCATCATCTACAATATGGAAGACCTAAGGAATGCTGTTGGGATTGATGACGACAATGATCAACATGCATATGGCTGTAACTAATTATGTGAATGTTTCTAAACTTGTTCCAATGTTATTAATTAATTTTTTCTTGCTTATAAGTTTATCCTTGTCGCACCAACCTTTTAATAATATATTGTCTTTTATTGTGCAAGTTGCCTCAGTTCTCTTTCCTTTTATATTTAAACTATTTTGTTTGTCTTTTTTCTTATTGAATGTTTATGAATTTTATGTTCTCGATTACATGTCTTTAGATTCATATTTTAATAATGGGAAACAACACCAACAATGATTCTGGTTTTGACGGCATAAATGAAAAAAATAAATTTCTATTAAACACTCTCTGTAAGACTCATAATGGATTGCACATTAGGGTGTCCCGTCGATGTATGAGAAAAATTTTTTTTCGAGCTACACTATCAAAAGGGGTATCAAAATTTGCGTAATTTTACACAGATAAAGAAAACGTCAAAAAAACTTAAAGAACATGTTATCTTGGGGGTAGTACCGGGCTTTGAAGATTTTTAAATTTCATGTTTTTACATACTTTAACCGTTTGAATAAAACTATAAAAAAAATTAAGTTTTAAACGTATTTTATTATTAATATTATTTAAACAAATCACATAAAAACAAAATAAGCAAGAAATAATTTTTAATTAATGACATAACCTTAGAATTTAAACTTATTTTTGTGTCCAAAATTTGGCATTTCTGCACGAGATTTCAACTTGTTTTTAATAAAGCCATCTCTAGAAGTAGGGTCAGTTACACTCTGTGATGCCTCTGTTACCAGTTTAACACATCTTTCCACAGATTGGGTGTGACAGGGAAAGTCAACAATTTCCAAGCTCTTATCTTTTGCCATGGTCTTCAAAAGAAATATGTCGAAGAACCGGAGGTGATGTTACCTGACATTCGTACCACAAAATAATTTCGGTATAATCTTTAGCAGAGAAGTTGATCTTTGGTGGTTTATATATCCTGCGTTTGTTGATATTTTCAGCTTTTCTAGCTTTTTTTATTCTTCGCAATGCCAGCTCCCGAATGTGGTCCCTTTCATCAAACAACATACTGATAAGCAGGTTTTCTGGATGTGCAAAATAAGCATTTCTTTCTATAACAGAATCCACAACACATCTCAAATTTTCGGGTAAATATCGAGAGTACATAATTAATTGGAAAATATGTTTGGCTCCATCCTTAAAAGACGCCTGTCGCTTGATTCGGAACCAAATTGGAGTGTATACTTTGACGACGTAGTTGACAAGCAATAGCAAATTCTCTGATGGACGAAGAGTACTAACATAAAGTCTCAGTATGCGATTAGCTGTAGTAAGCCATCTCGAGTGCGCCATTTTTCCAGGTTGACGGTTTGCCAGCTCAGGAGAACAGAAACCAGTAGATACAGCTTGACATATCTGATAAAGATATTTTTGATCCGTACTAAGTTCATCAACCACATTTTTCGGCAAGTCAGGCATATTACCAGCCACTGCACAAAAGCTCACGGTGGTTTTACTTTCGCAATCAGCTAATTGTTTCCCAATAGGTCCAGAATATTCTCTAGGACCCGAAGTGCAACCATCTAATGTCAAGAATAAATGACGAAGAGGTAACTCATTGGCGTGAAGCATGCAAATACACCATTGCAGCGGTCTCTTCAAGAACTCCTCTAAATATTGAATGACGCCTCCCTTCCAACCAGTGTTAGTTGCAGTTCCGTCACATCCAATGCAAAGCACGTCATTTAAATTCAAACCTTGACTCTCTAAAAAGGTTGTGATGGAAGTAAAAATCCCTTTTGCGGTGCCACGACCTGGTGTTGTGTGTCCCAAGTAAATTGATCCAGGTCCTGCCAAAATTGAGATGTGTTCTTCAAAAATTTCTTTACGGTGATAACGCGCCCCTATTTTCTCATTTATCAGGGTCTTGTCCTTTCTTCCATCAAAATAAATGCTTTTTATAGCAATACCTCCAATATCTTCTAAAGCTTCTTTACGTGATTTCGATACAGCTCGGTGGATCTTATTTTTGTCTATAACAAGAGTTGAATCTTTGGAAGAAACCAAGCCGACATCAGCCAAAACAGCAGAAGCGACAGCAGCAGCAGATCGTGTCGATAAACCGTATCGATCACATACCTTGGCAACTGTTGGCAACATCAATCTACTGCGATAAGCTCTTGAAGTCGATGGTGCCTCTGTCAAAGGGGGGTTTGTTGGGGATGCCTCTGTTACCGAATGTGTTTCTGGGGAAGATTCACGCACCAACTCTTCATTGCAGTTTCCTGAGACAATATCCGTTTCCTGCGTAGACCATTTTTTTGCTTCCCTCTTTGACTCTTCAATTTGCCTCTGCTGTCGTTTCTTCAAGATATTTGTTTCTTTCTTGTCAACCCCGCTTATAACCATTTTCCTTTCATTTCTTTGATCCAACAAAAAACTTCTCTCATGGATGGGAACTTTCTTTGGTTTTAAACACAAACAAGTTTCAAATGAAGTGCATTTACAAGCAGCAACGTCGAAAAGCTTCTCAGATGACTCTAAAAAACACTTCAGTTTGTTTTCGAAACTAGCATTTTGTTTGCTTTTGGGGTATCGCTTCACAATATTGTACCTTTTGAAACAGGATTTAAGTAATTGAATAACTCTTTCCTTAGTTACAATTGGAATCGAAGCTTTAGCCCAAATATTGTCGATTTCTTCAAAAACAATCGCATATATTTCTGAATGGGAAGGATCCTTTCCGTTGAATTTAAGTTTTAGTTCGTTCCTTACAAACAAAATGAATTTAATGACATCTCTTGTAGTTGGTAGCTGCCGATCGTCAAGTTTTTTGTATGATCCCAATATAGCACAAGTAGTCCCACTACGTCTTGAACTCATTATTTTAAAAAAATCACAAAAATTGCTTTTAAAACTGTTACAACGCACTTTACACAACCCGTTGAGGATCTCGAATGAATACTAAGGACTTCAAAGTGTGGCTTTTGTATAAGATCAGGTCTACAAATTATGGAGTTCATCAACAACCCATTTAGTCATAAACAAATGGTGAATGAAAAACCTCTACGTTTCCTCAATAAACCACATATGTGGTTTTTCCCATATTTGTCCACAAAACGCCCACTTTTCAAATCCTTGCGCTTTAAATCCGACTTTATTACCGGATTGAATTGTGTAGATATTTGTCAGGTAGAAAACAGCCTTCAGTTTTAAATCCGACTTTATTACCGGATTGAGTTGTGTATTTTCCAGGTAGGAAACAGGTAAAACCCATATCCTTAAAGGACATCAATAAATTAAGTCATTTGTGCAGGTAGGCCTCAAATTTATAAACAAATTTTTCTTCAAAATCGGATAGGTATAGAAACTTTAATTCAAATTGTGTCAGATTTATAGAGCAGTGGTTTTAAGTTCCAGGAAAATGATGATAATAGCAATATGCGCCAAAAATTAAAAAAATTCAATTTTGGTCACCTATTGGGGGTATTTTTAGCTTAAAACCTTATAAATTTGAAACCGCTGGAAACGTATTGTTGCATGCAAACCAAAACGTCAAATATGTTCTAAACCTAATAAGATCAAAAAGTTAATATTTTATAATAAATAGTAGCTCAGGAACCGAAATTAAGGAAGGGAAAAAAGCATAAAAATATCAATTTGTCAAAATTTTGAGGGTCGGTACAACCCCCTAGACAAATTTTAATATTTTTTTTTTATATATTTTTGTAATCTAAGTCCAATTACGCATGTTTTGAGAGGTCTTTTGTTCGGAAAATCCAAAAAAAAATTTGTCGGGACACCCTATTGCACATATGCCATATCAATGCTCAGAGTCTTGTTAACAAATTTGATGAGTTCAGAATGATATTTGAGAATAGTTTAATTGATGTGATATGTGTATCTGAGACATGGTTTAATACTTCTTTATTTAGCGATTTTTTTTCCCTTAATGGTTTTAAGAAACCATATCGTGCCGATAGAACTCGTTCTACAGGTGGGGGTGTTGCAATATATGTTAAGAAATATATTCAATGTTGTCATTTTATGTGTTCTGATGGTTCTGAAGAGTGCGATTATTATTTTATTGATTTACTTCATAGTGAGTTCAAATGCAGTATAGGGGTTATGTATGTGCCACCACGATTTGCTTCCTCGAATATAATTACTCCGATTATAGAGAAAATATCATTACGAGCACCTAAGGTAATTGTATGTGGAGACCTTAATATAAATCTACTCCAACCCTTATCTAATTCGTTTAAATTATCTATGAATTCTCTTGGTCTATCATTTGTAAATCATGTTGAACCTACTCACTTTAAGCCCCACAGTGCTCCGTCTCTTCTAGATGTATTCCTTGTTAGTGACAAAAATCTTGTACTTTCCTCGAGTCAGCTTTCTTTACCTGTTTTCTCTTATCATGACCTTATTTTTGCAACTTTTGATATACACGTCGCTTCTAAGTCCCCATTATCATATGAATTTCGTGATTTTCGTAACATAAATGTTGAATATCTTTTTAATGATTGTTATTACATGCCTTGGCATTCTTTGTATATGACATCAAACGTTGATGAACAGGTTGAATTTTTTAATTCTAATGTTTTATACCTCTTCGATAAACATGTACCTATTAAGATTCGTCGCATTAAAAATAAAAGTTGTCCATGGCTTTCTCAAGAAATTTTGGAAGCTATTAAAATGAGGGATAAATCATACCGTAGATGGAAACGTTTCGGTTGTCCTGAAATGTTAAACTCCTTCAAGTGTTCACGAAATCTGGTAACACAATTAATAAGAACTGCGAAATCAAATTTTTATAATAACAAATTTAACTTTAACCGCTCTTCTAAATGTTTGTGGAAAGAAATTCGTGCTATTGGCGTAAACAAACGTAATACTTCATGTGATGAAAATATAGATATAGAGCTGTTAAATCACAAGTTTACAACTCCCTTAATGTCACCCAACACTAGTAATTTAAGTATATTAGCAGATGAAAGAGATGATGCGTTTTCTGTATGTGCTGTTAGTGAATATCTTGTAGGCAAAACTGTATTTTCTATCAAATCTAAGTCTACTGGTCTAGATAATATTCATCCTGACTTTTTAAAAATACTTCTTCCTTTATTACTACCCTACATAACTCATATTTTTAATACTATTTTAATGACATCAACCTTTCCAATCTCTTGGAAAAAATCAAAAATTATCCCCATTCCTAAGCAAGGAAGTAAAAATGAATATAGACCAATAGCCATTCTTTCTTTTTTGTCAAAGGTCTTTGAAAAAGTCATAAGTATTCAGATAAAAACATATCTTAAACAAAAAAATCTTCTTTGTTCCTTACAATCTGGATTCAGATCAGGACACAGCTGCATTTCAGCACTTATAAAAGTTACTGACGACATAAGACTAGCATTAGATAAAAAATACACATCTGTGATAACCCTACTAGACTTCTCTAAAGCTTTTGACTGCGTTAATCCAAAAATACTCTGTGATAAATTGACAAACAACTTTAACTTTTCTTACAAAACTAAAAATTTAATTTATTCGTATTTGACTAATCGATTGCAATCCGTCTCGTTTAATGGAAAATTGTCTTCCTTGCTACCTGTTTATTCTGGTGTTCCCCAAGGATCCATCCTTGGGCCCTTATTGTTTTCTATGTTTATCAACGACTTACCCTCTATATTGTCTCATTGTCAGTTCCACATATACGCCGATGACGTACAACTTTATACTAGTTTTCCTATGGAAAGAATTGAAGATGCAATAAATAAAATGAATATAGATTTGTGCTCAATTTATCATTGGTCCATACGCAATGGACTCAAACTTAACCCGGATAAAACTAAAGCCATTCCCATTTCTGTGAATAAATCTAACTTTTGCAACTTTCCACCCATTGTTTTAAATTCAACTAAAATTCAATATGTCACAGAAGCTAAAAACCTTGGAATAATTTTCAACAACAATTTATCATGGAACACGCATATCAGCTCTGTAGTCTCTAAAATTTATGCCTCCCTTAGAGGCTTATCTATGGCTAAACAGTATCTACCTGTGGAGATTAAACTTAAACTTGTTAAGGCTCTTATCATACCCATCATATCTTACGGTTGCGAGTTATTTGCTGACCCTGACTACCAATCATTACAAAAGCTTAATGTCGCCTTTAACTCAATCGCACGATTTGTTTTCAATCTTCGGCGATATGATCATGTTTCATCTCATGCTCAACAACTTCTAGGCTGTAGCCTTCAAGCTTTCCTCAAGTATCGTTGCTGTTCTTTTCTTTTCAAATTAATTGTTAACCAAACTCCAAGCTATCTCTTTGATAAACTTAATTTTTGCTCTTCAAATAGATTTATTTTACTTCGTTCTTTTACGTTTAATAATTTAACATCACGCAGACAATTTTTCGTTTATGCTGTTAGACTGTGGAACCATATTCCCAGTCATCTGAAAACTGGAATCGAGAACAGAACATTTCATAGACTTTCCTTTGAATATTTTTCTAATATGAACTGAATATGCTTACTTTCTTCTTTAATCTGTTGGTGCGTCCTTGTTTCTTTTGATTTTCCTTTCTTTTGTTTTAATTCTTAAATTTTTAATTAAATTTAATTTTTAAGTTAACTATGTATATTTCTAAATTATTTTTTTTTTGTTTTTTATTTTTTCACTTATTTCATGTACTAATTATAAGTTTATCTTAATGTACAGTTGATATTAAATAAATAAATAAATAAATAAAATAAAAAATATCCAATGCCAAGGGTTATAAGCTTTATTCCTTCTGTGAAACCTTTTAAAAAAAAGTATTCTATGCTTTGTTTCCTAAACAAATAAAAATAAATGAAATCTGAAAATGAACTGGAAACCTAGATTGATTTTGATGAGTAGTATTTTTGATCAAAATTTAGACATTTGCAAACTTTTCGGTGAGCATGGGTAGCGAAGATGACAAAGCACCCATATCCATAGTAATGAGGCTATGTTCCGCGTTAAGGTGCGCAGTTTTAAAAGTGTTTGTTACATCTTTTAAATTTTGTATTTTCTCTAGATTATTTAAAAGACTTACAACTGATAGGACCGAAGAAGAGCATCTATCTGCCTAAAAAAGGAAGACAGTACCAGTATCTTAAATAAAGCACGATAAGCCAATAAATGTTTGCAAATCTAGGTCTCTATCTTTATATTTTCTAACCTTAATCCTAGACAGACGACTATCTATATGCTGCTTCCAAGAATACTATACATATAATACCTACTCGTTAAAAAGCGTATAACAGCAAAATTAATGTAATATAATTAATGAACTTCGATTAATACGGTGTTACAGTCATTATGCAAAAATTTAAATGTCGCATCCCTTAGAGTATAATATAATAACAAATACCCAACCCCAGTATTTCTACCCTCTGGATTGGTGATATCGACAGGAGAAAAAAAACCTACTTTGAGATATTGCCAAAGGACAGATATATTTACGTGCGTTTATTGCGGGGTGAAAATGATAAATTGTAAAACATTAGAATGCGGCCCACCAAAAACATAGATACCAATCTTGTTCAATCCCCAAAAAGTTAATTGAACAAAGAAGAACGAACTACTTCAAAATTGTACGCAAAAGATACAAAATATGTTAAGTGTTATGTACATTGTACATTGTACAACTCGTAGATATTGTATGTTGGTATGTATACTCGTAAATGTCTTTCATAGGAGGTGCGTTTTTGTATTGTATCTATTCAAATTTCAAAGCGAAAGCGTTTTCACCATCACGTACCTACCCATAACTAAATTCAAGCAAATTGAGGAGGCAAATTTCGTGAGATTCGAAATCTTTATCTCGAAAGAAAAAGTAGAGTTTTATTACTTTTTTAGGGATTTCTTGAGCACCGATTTATTCGAAATTCGAATGAGTAAATATTGGAAATACATTTTGTTAATGTCAAAACCATCAAAATTTCATCTCATTAAAAGTTTCTTGGATAATTTTATGAATCTGAGATATTGTCAAAGATGCAATGTCCTATGATTATTGTGATGATGTAGGTATATCATATAATTTACTACACACAACACTTCTTGATTTCATGGGAACACATTCGATAGAAAAATGTAATCAAATTAAAATTAAATTGCACGACTGGGTCGCATGACTGGGTCGCACGACCTTGCTTTTATGTAAAAGACTAAGAATTTCAAAAATGAATGTTAAGAGAAAAATTGTTCATAAGCATAAAATTCATTCTTTAAATGACTAAAACAACTCCTTTAGTAGTTTGAGCTAAAAACAGGATGCCATGTGATTAAAACTAATATCAGTTTATGCCAGAACAAAATTTACAAGTTGTAGTGATTTGTTAACAAAATAAGGTTTTATATACAAGGTTTTATATTTAAGACATTTTTAAGAAAACATTTTGTTGCGCAAATTTAAAGATTTTATTATTGTACGAAAAAAAAATTTCCAAAAAAAATACGGTGCCGTTTTTGAGATATCGAATTATCCAAAAAAAAATATTTTTTCTGAAGTTTTGAAATGCAATGTTTATTGAACTTTTTGGAAGCTTCTCTATAATTTTTTTTATTAAAATCCCTTATGCCGATACTGAGAAATTCAAAATTCGAAAAAATGTTTCTATGGTAGGTGCAGTCAGTAATATCTTAATTTCAAAATTTGTTTGATTAAATTATAGATCGTAAGAATTATTCGAAAGAAAAAAAATTTATCGAAATTCCCGTATCCGTTTTCGAGAAAAATACGATTTTCGAAAACAATTTTTTAACATTTGTGGTGGGTATCGTTATTTTTAGGTAAAACAATTTTTTTCTCAAATTTTGTAGATTATACTAAGAAACTTTTATTTATCAAGTTTGAAAACAATCGAGCATGGGGTTTTCGAAATATTGAGTTTCCCAAGAAACATTTTGAATTTTTTTTAAAAATCCAAAAAAAAATGGAAAATTTGAATACGCAATAATATTCAAACTTTGAAGGAGCTTTAGCATAAAAAAAAATTTTAAAATCGGTTTACCGTTTTCGAGAAAATCAAAAACAAAAAAATGGTTCCAACCATTTTTTTGGAAAATGTTTTGCAACTTATACCTAGCTTGGACTAAATGAAATTTTTTGAATTTGTTTGAAAAAGTTCTGTGCGTCGGTGTGGGGAAAGAATTAAAAACGATATCTACCAAGTTTAAAGAAAATCGGCTGAGCCGCTTAGGCTGTAGTCGAACAGACAGACAGACAGAATTATAAGACGCACTTTTTTCGTCTTCGCTATCATCGAAATGTCAACTTTGATCAAAATCTCGAGTTCGATTTTTTACGAATGCATAACTTGCCTTATAGTACCTATAAGGCTCGAGTAAAAATAGTGTAAATATTTTCTTTCTATTACACTAACTTAGCGGAAATTTTTATTTACCTAGTCCTGCCATAAGTTCTGTCCCTGACAAAAACACGTTTTATTTAAAAAATAAAAAAGCAATCAAAATTCTTTTTACGCCATTTATTAAGTATTAAATTTACAATATAAATATATAAGAAATTATTCAAAATGCCCCCTCTTAGCCTTCAAACAATTCCTTAAACGACCGCCTCGCGTCTATCGCCGCACGCACGACTTCCAGTGCAAACGAAACTACTGTCTTCAACAAATCACCTTTGAAAGCTCAATATTTCGGTGAGGCTTACAGCAAGCCTTCTTCTCCAAAGTGTTCCACAACCGGTAGTTCAGCGGATTAAGATCGGGGCTGCCCGAGGGCCAATTTTCTGCGGCAATAAACTCTGGTAAATTGTCCTTAAGCCATTGTTGTGTTGTTTTTGCTTTGTTGGCCGGCGCAGAATCTTGCTGAAAAATCCAGTGCTTGCCAGCCGGGCAGCCCCGATCTTAATCCGCTGAACATTTTGGAGGAGAGGGCTTGCTGTAAGCCTCATCGAAATATTGAGTCTCTCAAAGCTGTTTTGTTGAAGACAGTAGCTTCGTTTCCACTGGAAGTCGCGCGTGCGGCGTAGACGAGTGGCCGGATCGTTTAAGAAAGTGTTTGAAGGGTAAGGGGCGGCATTTTGAATAATTTCTTATATATTTATATTGTAAATTTAATACTTAATAAATGGCGTAAAAAGAATTTTGATTGCTTTTTTATTTTTTAAATAAAACGTGTTTTTGTCAGGGACAGAACTTATGGCAGGACTAGGTACATCGTCTGCATTGAAATGAAATTATCTACCTGTGTTAACACAATAGAATAAGATGCTTATAAATTGCAGAGGCAAAGTTAGTTGTGGATGATATTGGATACGACACTGGATACCAAGCTGGATTCAGAGGCTTGTTGGTTAAGAATTAGGTTCGCACATGACGACACCCTGATAAAAATAAAGTAAAATATTACGCTAAAGTTCAAAGACTGAAAATCTTGTTGACAATGAGACAGTTAACATAAAACTTAGTACCATAGTTCAATCTTAATGACAATTTGTCAACACATTTCAACTGCGATCCTTTATTGCTGTACGGAACTGTGACAAACCATGGTATTTTCTTACATCACTACTGCACAGAATTTGGGGGTCAAAAAGTTTAACATATACTCGTATGTATGTAGGTAGATGAATGAGGACGAAAGCCTCCTTTTCCATTAAACAATTGCATTTAAATAATCGTGTATGGAAAATCACTGAATGTTTATTTTATCATTTGTGCGCTCACCAACAGCTGGTTGTTAAAATATTCCAAATTAATCTGATTAGCTTATTGTTGTCCTTCCAATATTTAAACAACCATCATGTTAATTTTAAATCAATTTTGTCCTCATTTGCAACCGTTGGAGGTTGGTTGGAGGCGAACATCAACCAGGGCATCACCATTGCCATCATCATCATTGCATCAAGTTGGGAAAGTTTAAATTGTTTTTATCAAAATGTAATCAGCTAACTGTTGAAACTCACTCTTCATTTGCAAATTCCTACTGCGACCGTGTAGTTGCAATATGTGCATTTCTGTGAGCTTTATATGTAAATACAACAAACTGAATTCGCATATATTTCTGTGCTTTTTGTTTTTATAATTTTCGAAATCAGAATCCTGTTTAAATATAGAAAACTGTTTCAGTAAATAATTACTTTTGAAAATGTTTGGTGTTTACACAATAAACATTTTATGCATAGTTAGCGGAATAGAGTAAAAGGGTGGTATTTGTTTTTTTTTTCTATGGTAGTGTCATGATTATGCATTTAAAATTAACTTCATTGGAGTCATGTTTGCGAATATTAATTTAAACATTGTATAGCATTTAGCTTTAATGATTTTTTTAAAGTCTTGCTTTAACATTTTCTGATTTCCGAGACCAATGCAAATGTGAACATCCTTAAACATAATAGAGCAAAAGGAATTACATAGTATGATTCTACCTAACAATTTGCTTCCTTAAAGTAGTTCACTAACTCTTTTTAAATTTTAAACATTCTGTAACTAGTATCGTGTTAAGGCTTTTTTTAATAAATTGCTTCTGAACACACTTAAAACATTATCAGTTCGTGGAAAAAATAAAGTAAACAAACATTTTCTGATGTTTATAAATGTCGAAGAGTCATATATGATTTTATTACGATACTAAAAAAATAAAATAGTTATTAGATGATTTTAACTTTAATAAAATGTTAGAGAAAGTTTTATGCTTAACTTAATTAAAATTTACAAAATCGTCGTTTTAACAAATTTTTAAGTATCAATCCCGTTTCCCTACAAAGTCTGTAGTGTAACGAAATTTTCGTCGTCAGCTTACAGATTTTAAATTTTTGAAATATAAAAGTTTTCAATCCAATTTGAAATCGAACAATTTTTGTTTAGGTATGTATTACTCTTCATCTTTAAACTCATATGGGTTCTCATCAAGTTGTGGTCCGTTAGGATGGGTAGTTGAGACCTGCTTATTAAGGCCGGCAATTCATGACACAAAATAACTGCGCAATTTTGATATTTTTGCTCAAGTTTTAAATTTGTGCAGTTATTTGTGTCGCGAATGTCTAAAACTGTGCAACCGTTCAGTTGAAAAATTTTATTTAGGCAGTATACATTGGCGCAAAATTTTAATCATTTAAAACCTACTCTAAATCAATTTAAGAATGGAACTCGACTCTAAATATTGAGTATAAAACGTGCACTGACTTTTTGTTAATTTTAAAGGACATAAACTATAATTTAACGTTAAAGAGCTCGTCTTACTTTAACTGCAGCAAATAGCTAGTTTATCTTTTAAAAGTATACTTTATCCATATTGACAATGGTCATTTCATACCAAAGCAAATCGAAGAAAAAATGTTTACTGATGTTTTATTCGATTTTTTAAAGATGGTTTTCGTAAATAGACTGAATCACTGAATATTAGAAATTCGAAACAATCGTACGAAAGTGCTCTACGATTATCAAATCTGTACATACAAATGTACATATCTTATGTATGCACGCCGCCGGCCGAGACGAGTATAGCTAAATGAATCTCTACCTTGCAACAACAAATTGAGTTTTTATGAGGTGAATTTGCGATTTATACTTTATGTCCATCTAAAATAATGTAAATAACTTATAAACAATCAAAATCTGTACCGAGGTAGTATATAAAATGTATTTTTTTCGAAGAAAAATTATTTGGTTTGAAGTTGACTGTTCTTTTTACTTTTTACTTGCGACTTATAGGTACTATAAGGCAAGTTATGCATTCGTAAAAAAAATCGAACTCGAGATTTTGATCAAAGTTGACATTACGATGATGGCGAAGACTAAAAAAGTGGGTCTCGCAATTCTGTCTGTCTGTCTGTCTGTCCGTTCGATTGCAGCTAAACGGCTCAGCCGATTTTCTTCAAACTTGGTAGATATGGGTTTTAATTTTTTCCCCCCGGATGTTTTTTGATTTGATTTTTTAAGACCAAAAATAACGGTACCTGCCATACGAATTTTTTTCGAAATTTTATAAACATTTTTTTTTTCTCAAAAACTGTTCGACAGATTTTAAAAATAAAAACACAAAAAAATTTCATTTAATTAAAGCTAGGTATTTGTTGAAACAAATTTTCAGAAAACTGGTTATTGAGGGTACCCCCCATGGAACCATTTTTTTGGTTTTGATTTTCTCAAAAACGGTACAGCCGATTTTGATAATTTTTTTTTGCTAAGGCTCCCCAAAAACCTGAATGGAATTGTCTACTCAAATTTTCAAAAAAAATTTTTTTTGGATTTTAAAAAAAACTTCAAATTTTTTTTTTCAAAACTCAATATTTCGAAAACCCCTTGCTAGATAAATAAAACTTGATAAATAAAAGTTTCTCAATATAATCTACAAGATGTGATAAAAAAAAATTTATTTTACCTAAAAATAAAGGTACCTACCATACAAATGCTAAAAAATTAAAAAAAATGCTTTTCAAAAATCGTATTTTTCTCGAAAACGGTTCCGAGAATTTTGATAAAATTTTTTTCTTTCAATTAATTTTTACGATCTTTAATTTAATAAGAAAAATTTTGAAATTAAGATATTACAGCTTGTACCTACCATAGAACCATTTTTTCGAATTTTGAATTTCTCATTATCCACATAACGGATCTTAATGAAATTTTTCAAAGAGAAGCTTCTAAAAAATCTAAAACACATTGCATTTCAAAACTTTAAAATAAATATTTTTTGAATTTTTGAAAAAAAAAATCTATTTTTTTTTTTTTTTTTTTTTTTGAAAATTCGATATCTCAGAAACGGCTCAATATTTTTTTTTGTAAATTTTATTTTTATTCGAACAATAATAAAAACTTTAAATTGGCGTACCAACATTTTTTCTTCAAAAGCTTTTAAAAAGTTTGTACATAAAAGCTTTTTTTTTAAGAAACGACTACAACGACTTATAATTTTTGTTCTTGCATAAATTCATATTTGGATAGCATTTTGTTTTTGTCTCTTACTACTAAAAGAATTTAAAAAATAATTTGATCCTTATGAACAGTTTTCTCTAATAACATTCGATTTTAATTCCTAGTCTGTTATATAAGAGCAAGTTCGTGCGACCCAGTCGTGCATTTTATTTTTTGTGTTTTTGGGTTGTTCAACGCAAATTCGCTTAGGTTCTGTTGTTAAACCCACATTAGTTAGAAGAGTTGTCTAACCTGATTAAAATTATGAAAAAGTTAGATAAAGTCTTCAAGCTAAACGACTGCGTTAAGTAGAGCCGGTTTTATTGCTTAAACGAGAACTCTTTAAAATTTTGCGCCATTGTTTTTACTTGCGACTTATAGGAACTATAAGGCAAGTTATGCACTCGTAAGAAAAATTGAACTCCAGATTTTGATAAAAGATTACATTACGATGATAGCGAAGACCAAAAAAGTGGGTCTCGCAATTCTTTCTGTCTGTATGTGTGTTTGACTACAGCTAAACGGCTCGGCCGATTTTCTTCAAACTTGGTAGGTAGATATGTGTTTCAATGTTTACCCCCCGGATCATTTTTTCTTTTTTTTTTTCTCAAAAACTGTCCCACAGTTTTTTTTTTAACTTCATAAAATTTCATTTAATTAAACCTAGGTAATGCTTGAAAGAAAATTTCCAAAAAATTATTATTTTTCGTACCTCCCTTGGAACCATTTTTTTTGTTTTTGATTTTCTCAAAAACGATACGACCGACTTTGATCATTTTTTTTATGTTCAGGCTCCCCAGCAGTTTCAATATTATTTTGTATTAAAATTTTCAAAAACTTTTTTTTTGGATTTTTAAAAAAATTTTCAAAATTTTTTTTTGAAAACTCAATATTTCGATTTTTTTAAAACTTGATAAATAAAATTTTTTTAATATAATCTACAAGATATGAGAAAAAAAATTATTCTAACCAAAAACCATACAAATTTTAACAAATGGTTTTCGAAAATCGTATTTTTCTCGGAGACGGTTCCGAGAATTTTGCTTATATTTTGTTTCTTTCCATTAATTTTTAAAATCTATAATTTAATAAAAAAAAACATTTTTTTTTGAATTTTGAAAAAAAAAATCTATTTTTTTCTTTAAATTCAATATCTCGTAAATTTAATTTTTATTCGAACAATAATAAAACCTTTAAATTGGCTTACCAAAATTTTTTCTTAAGAATGTTTTAAAATTTTTTTATATAAAAGCTTATTTTTTAAGAAACCACTACAAAGACTTATAATTTCTGTTTTTGCATAAACCTATATTTGCTTGAATCACATGGCATCCTATTTTTACCCCCAACTACTAAAGAAGTTGTTTTAGTCATTTAAAAAATTAATTTTATTCATATGAAGAGTTTTTCTCTAAAAACATTCATGTTTGAAATTCTTAGACTATTACATAGGAGCAAGTTCGTGCGACCCAGTCGCGCAATTTATTTTATAATGGCTGATAAACAAAAGTTCTGGAGCGAGTTCCTCGAACTTTATAAAGAACAGCCGGTTCTATGAAAAATTAAAAGCCCGGAATATAGCAACAGGACCATGAAAAGCAAAGCCTATGAGCTCTTGGTTCAAAAACTGAAAGAAAAAACCCAGAAGCTGACCGAGGCACTGTTGTTAAAAAAACTAATAATTTTCGGACAAATTACAGAAAAAAATTAAAAAAAGGTAAATACAGCGAAAAGTCTGGTGCCGGAGCCGATGAAAAATATGAACCAATATATAGAGAGCTAATTTTAAACACATGTTTACAGAATGAAAACTTTTTAAAACTGAGTGAGAACTGTGCAGTTCACTTGTATCGTGTTTTGCACAACCTGACTTGAGTGAAATGTGTCTCTCAATTTAATAGTGAACTATCTCCATACAAATGAATTTCGAGATAATAAGGTTGTTGCGAAATGATGCATAGACAAAAAAAAAAAAAAAAAATCAATGCGCTTTAAGTTAATATTTTGTATTATTCGTAAAAAGTCCAAGATTATAATAACCTTTACAGATTTTATTAATTATTTTATTAAACGGATTTGTGACTTACTGAATTTTTATAGAGAACAAAAAACATTAACTCTATCGGAAATATATTTCGTATTTGGAGTAGATTCTCTTTTATATTGAAAGATATTAACAAATATAATACCATTAAGCAAAGAAATCCATTTAAAAAAAATGGGTGTACTTTTATAATGAGCGACACAAATGTCAGTCTGCGAGGTTATTTTGTGTCGTGAATTGCCGGCCTAAGTTTTTGTTTCGAAATATTCGGCCATTTCGATTCAAACTCAACAAGTGCCGATTGTGGATCATCTGACGTCTGCAGCCTTTTTTAGGGAATTCTGGTAAATTCTACTTTTCTCTTTCCAAAAAAGCCACTCTTTATTCGATTCGTAGCAGATGTGTATGGTTAAGGGGCTACTTGATCTGGCTGAGGAAGCTGATATAGAATTAATTAATTAATTTTGTATTTAAAAAAAGAGCTCCAATAATACTGTGTTACAAATAAATACAAATTCTATGAACCGTTCAAGTGATCTGGAAGAGGTTGTAGGACTAGAGAGTTCATCACAAACCTGTACTTAAAAAATTTTCGATAGACATCATACAATTTCAAATTTAATTTCAGCACTCAAACTAGTTTGAACTCAGGCAGTTTTTGGTCGATTTTGGGTTTTTTCCACAATTTTGTAACGTTTAGCTTAGTACCAAAACAAACTTTGAATACAAATTGAAAAGTGCTGTAAATTTCAAATTCAAATTCTAAGAAATATTTTTACAGTGTAAACAAAATCTATATTTTAAGAAAGGGGTCACACTCCACTTTTCAACCATACATAATCCTAAAATCTGTCAAAAACTTACTGAGTTGAGTATTCGCAAGTAAAAAGCTGTCAGCTGTTGCTGAGATTTGGATTTAAGTTTTTCAATTAAGGTCTAATCGGTCAATGAACAAAAAAAAACAGTACCTCTACGACCAGGAAGTCAAATGAGACGATTCAGTGGGTCTTATCTTTGGATAAAGAAATTTTAAAACCAGATATTCAAAAAACAAAATTATGTAAATCAAATGTTGGCCCATGAGATCGGTGACAGCTACGACATTTCATTCTAAAACTCTTAATCTTGATTCTTGATCCCAACGAGCTGCATGCAGTCTGAATCCTAATAAAATAAAACCTGTCTTTGAAGGTAGTTGAGTCAGAATTAGCTTGGCATATTGACATTGGATCGATTAGGACGGTGTGGGTGTAACCTCCCCTTAAAAGAAAATGTTAACCAATATAGTACGTAAAATCTATTCAACAGGAAGATGTCCTAAGCAACCATGTATGTGCATTATTCTCATTTCATTGAGTGGTTTTTGATAAACAGAGTCACACATTACGAACCAAAGTTTTCCAATTTCTTTACTACAGAACTAATGGCAAACTAAATTTTACTCCTTTTTGTTTTCGTCCTTGAGTAAGCACAAAACTTTTTGATGTTACAGAAAGTACTTACCTAATGTTTATGCTTCAAATTGCTTGGAACTCATAGCAAAAATCTACTTCAAAACGTGCTGAAAGTTGTATTTATACATCTTTCTGGCAGGATTTAAGAAGAAAAAGTTACGTGCAACAAATCATCTTTGTATACCCACTGTGGATTTTTGAACTACAATGAAAATCGTAACCAGTGCCACCTGATTCCATAGTGATGATACCTTCCAAAAAAAAAGTCTTGATAATAAATTGTGCAGAAAAAAATCCCACCCATCCTCCAACATACTTTCAGATATTAAATGGTAACCCGGCGGCGGCGTAGAAAAGGACTTTCTTTCATAGCTCAAGTTTATTGCCCTGTCCATCGAGTCCATCCCCAAGGCAGAGATTAGATTAAGAAATTCCTTTTTCAAGTTACAATCAACATTTTCCACTCGAGATATTTAAATCACATGTGTCCATTTGAATGTCCACTCTGCATGAAATCAAATGGGATTCCTTTTCTCATATTAAATATGAATGACATCCGGATAAGGACTTTAAGAATGTGATAAAAATTCAAAAGATCACAAGTGAATGAATTCTTTATACAAAATAAAGGAGGCATTACCATTTAAATGTAATACCAACCAGGAGCCATATTATATACAAAGAAGTATAAATGTCTACAAACGAATTACAATTCCAAAGGACCATGAATAATATTTGCAGGCTTTTAATATGGAGAAGGATCCAAATTTAGCCTCGGAGACACAAAGCGCAGATAAATTATTCAATGAAACAAAAGCGAAAATATGAAATTATGCAACACTTGAGGAAAATACATCCTTCCCAGCTTCAGTCATAGAAGCTCCCAATGGTGACACAAAAGCACTCTGCGATCCCTACGCGAGAGGAGGACGAAAAGGAATTCTTTCCGCGGGGAGTAATTGAGCCCTTGGCGGAAGTCGAAAGACGTCAAACTTCTGGCTTTTGTTCTCAAGGCGCAAATCCTTTATGCATATTCTTTGCCACCCTTTTGTTTCGGATGCCTTCCGTTCCGTTTCCGTGATACCATAAATTAGCAGTAAGCTGAAAGTGTGTGATGCTGCTTTCAACAATCATGGTCGTCGGATGCGGGTAGAAAAGTTCGCGTCAAGTCTTTGTTACTGTCACTTCAACACCACTAAAAATTGCAAACCATGATTTTGAGCTGCCTCTGTGCGTTTCGAAAATACGGATATACTGTGGTTAAACGGCATTTCAACGTTGTCGTTTGGTTTCGAAATCGGAGGCCTGCAAGTGACAGACAAATTAAAATGTCCTGTCCTGTTCACCAGCAGCGGTCAGCTCTCGGATATAGGGGTAATATAAGTGGCGATGGCTACTGAGTACTGCCTTCATGCAACAACCCAACGACATTGAAGCTGTGTCCTGGGCTCTGATGCACCGAATGTTTAGCCTGAGTCGCAATGTTTACCCTTAATTAGATTTTGTAACGACCAAGTGACGTCGTCGTGATTAATGACAGGATTTTCTCTTCCACAGAGATTAGGGATGACTATTTTGCGCGTACATGGTTCACATCATCACCATGTGCACCATATAGGTAATTCTACTACATATTGAGTTAAGTGTTGCCGATCTAGAGTTCTTTTTAAATATTTTTAGGTAAAGACAATTTTCCTCAAGTAGGGATAACAGCGAAACTAGAAAATCACTGTAGTGGCCTGTGGTTTTATTTTCTTTTCGGAACAAGATTATAGTTGCAAGGTATGTATCTATGTACTTGCTTATAGGATAAGTTTTCCTGTTTTGGTTTTTAATCAAATTTAAAATAACGGTGATGAAGAAGACTAAGAACAGTAGCTTTTATCATACCTTTGTATATATGTATAAAAACCCATAGTATTATCATGGGGCGTGATTTTGTATTACGAACTCTAGCCTGGTGGTGGCGCTGAAATTAGGAGAGCAGGATAAGGTACAAAACAAGTAAAGTAAAAAAGAGAATATTTTATTATTAAATTCACAAATCTAGCAAGTACTGTCCCTATACTTAAGATGTCGCCATAATATTTCGTCTTCTTGATAGTACTATAAGTTTTATATACAAAGATCATTCTAACCGTGAGTCGATCTGTTCATTTGGACTTTATTTACTGTATACATTCAGATACTCGTAGAGACTCAAAGGGTGTCCGATTTGCTTAAATGTTGGGACTGAGTGTTTTTTGTAAATTCCTAAAAGAGAAGTTTGAATTGTAGATCATCAATAGACGGGTATAGATCACATGAAAAGATTTTATTTTTTTTTTTTTGAAAACCACTCTTACGATTTTGATTGAACTTACTCAAAGCAATTAAAAAAAAAAAGAGTGTTTGTACTGACGTATGATTTCTGATTAAGATTATAATGAATTTACAAGTTGGTTATATAGACTACATTCGCTTACCCACTAGAATTGTGTAGGCACATGTTCTGTAATTCAGCCAGCCGATTACTTTACAAATCGTTAAAAAAATAACCCGAACCTGTTTCAGTTATACAAATGATGCAATTAGTTTTGGAATGACAGCTTGGTCTATCTGGCACTCTCTTGAATTTATTGAGATAATCAAGAAAGTCATGTATAACTTGTTTGTTACCAAGATTGAACAAAATGGATTTCACTCTTGCATTTTTATCTCTGCTTAAATTTGTCAGATGGTTACATTAAAATCCAATTGAAAACGACAGACAAAAGTTTTTATAACTGCGCCCGATTCACAATGCGATGAAAACACGAGACGAGAGCGAGACATGTTTCAATGTCACCTTTTTGTTGCTATAAAATCGTTCCGCAAATTCTTAGGCCTTGAGCGTAGATTCAATTTTTATTTTCGCAACTGTTTGGTGGGTAAAATGAAACATATGGTAAATATATGGTATATAATGAAACATAAGATGTGAACCTAAAAATTGAATGTGCGCGACTGTCCCAATTT
This sequence comes from Philhelius festivus, assembly GCA_963931855.1. Classification (NCBI taxonomy): domain Eukaryota; kingdom Metazoa; phylum Arthropoda; class Insecta; order Diptera; family Syrphidae; genus Philhelius; species Philhelius festivus. The sequence goes on along the minus strand of OZ007556.1, from coordinate 1,171,353 downwards.
CATTTAACGTGACGACGAGAAATGCTTTTTTGTTTATATTTTCTGATTTCATAGTTTGAAACTGATTTTACAACAACGACCATGTTTCATCACGCTCACATCTCTTCTTTTTATCGCATTCATTGTGTTCGAGCCAATGGCAATGCTAGTTTATATTTGACAACAGAAAGCAGAAAGTTTATTTACAAGTGTTTTTTTATATTTCGCAAAACGTCTCGTTTTGACATGTCACTGACAACTGCATACTTAATTTTCTACCCCCAACTCCGGAAAAGAAGTTTTACTTTAAAAAATAGTGCAGTGTTTTCGGTGTATGTACATAAATGTATGTATTTCGACACACCTGTTTGTTGTTTCATTTTTTGTTATTATGCTTTTCATTATATAGAATCGCAAGATAAAATATTTTTGAAAGCTACATTTTTGACAGGTTTCCGGAACTGCCAAAAGAAAATCTAATTTCGCATGACATTTAATTAACATCAGCCGCTTTGCAAGAAATACAAAATTCAAGAGGCATTAAGAGTTCGAGGTATACAAAACCAATTAAATAGAATAGGATAACATACATACTTAATGATACACTAATAACTTACAAACTATATGAATGTGCTTTAAACGACAGTAAGAGATAGTTGATAGATAGTAGTAATACCTGTGACACACATCTAGTCTGTCAGGGTAATACCAGCCGAGCAAAATGGTATAAGTGTAGTGTATATACTAGGGTTTTTGACTTCTCCTTAGCGAAAAGAACACCATTTTGTCATATTGATGTTTATTATGATTTTTAAATATTTTCCAATTTATGATTTTAAAATGACAATGAATTTAAAAAACGGAAAGTTCTTGGCAGCAAACAAATCGCTAACATTTTGAATATATGAAGGGAAATAATTGATGGTTTAAGAGAAATATTAAAAATTCCCATATACATATATACAATCTTGTACAAATATCGAAGATTGATCATATATAATGAAATCGTAAGCTGAATGCATTCAATAAACAATTGTTTTTTTTTTTTTTGCTCGGTTGTCATAAGTTCTGTCTTACTTTCATTTCATAGTAACAAATAAAACACTTCACAGATTTGTTCAGTCTAAACTAAGATGATTAATTGGTGACAATTTTTGGAAATACATAAACGCTAAGCGTAAAACGAATGGGTACCCAAACTGTATGAAGTACTTGAACGAATCAACGAGTAATGTTCAAGATATTTGTAACTTCTTTGCTGTTTATTTTCAGTCCGTGTACTCATCAAACACTCCAAAGAATGTAAATTTACCAAAAATTTCTACCATTATTAATATAGGGTCTATGGTTTTGTCGTCTTCTGAAGTAGAATCAGCCTTGTTAGGTTTAGATACCAACAATATGGCAGGTCCGGATGGGATCCCACAAATTTTATTACTTAAATGTGCCACATCTCTAGCTATTCCATTGACTGCTATTTTCAACCTATCGCTCTCGAAAGGTGAATTTTTAGAATGTTGGGAACTGTCTTATATAACACCAATTTTTAAATCTGGGTCTAAACAAGAAATAACTAACTATAGACCAATCTGCAAATTATCTGCTCTTCCTAAGTTATTTGAGAAAATAGTTTGCGACAAGCTTACTTTTCAATTAAAAGATTTTGTATCCGATTTCCAACACGGCTTTATTTCTGGAAGGTCTATATCAACTAATCTTACACTATTGACTAATTATATAGTAAATAATTTCGAATCCTATCGTCAAACTGATATAATTTTTACTGATTTCGCCAAAGCATTTGACCGCGTAAATCATCGTATTCTTTTTCACAAACTCTTGCAACTGGGGTTTCATTCTAATTTTCTTGATTGGTTGAAATCTTATTTAACTTTGAGAGTACAAGTTGTTAAGTTTAACGATCATCTTTCTAATCAAATATTAGTTCCATCTGGTGTCCCTCAGGGTAGCCATTTAGGCCTATTAATATTCCTGCTTTTTATTAACGATATTCCTAAAATCTTTCAAAATTCTCAGTGTCTTCTTTTTGCGGACGACCTTAAACTATATCGAAGTATAAAAAGCTCAGATGATTGTGTTTTATTAAACGATGACTTAAATAAACTGGCAGAATGGTGCAATATAAACTATCTACATCTAAATATTTCAAAATGCCAAGTCATGTCTTGTTTTCGTACGATCTCCCCGATCTATCACGACTATCAAATTGATAGTTCTTTCTTGGATCGAGTTGCACAAAAGAAAGATCTAGGTGTTTTCCTTGATACAAAACTTTCTTTTCTTCCTCATATTGACTATATTATGAATAAATCCAACCAAATGTTAGGATTCATCAAAAGAAACAGCAAGGAATTTACAGATCCTTATACTATAAAAAGTCTTTATATCTCTCTCGTTCGATCTTTGCTTGAGTACTGCAACACAGTTTGGAATCCGTACTACAATAATTCGTGTGTAAGAATTGAAAAAATCCAAAAAAATATTTCGAGATTTATGTATTATAAACTTCATTGGGGTACTGTTATTCCATCTTATGAAACTAGATGTCTCTTATTTGGTATGCATAGTTTGCCAATTCGACGTACATACTTTGCTATAATGTTCATTCGAGATTTACTCACTTACCATATTAAATGTACACAACTTCTAGAATTAATATCTATTCGTGTTCCTACTTATAATTCCAGAGATTATGTTCTTTTTCAAGAGCAATTTCATAGAACTAACTACGGTCGTAATGAAACCGTTTCTCGTTGCATCAGGGAAGCAAATTCAGTTTGTACTAGGTTAGACTTTTTCGGTATTTGCACTAGAGATACCTTTAAAATTTATGTTTTAAATGTACTAAGATCTAGTTGATGTTTGTATTTATTACTTATTTAAATATTTTCTTTTGTATATATCAAAATAGCTATAGTGAAATAATGTTATCTATTAGTCTGTAAGAGAATTTTGTTCTTTGATTGATGAAATAAAGAAATGAAATGAAACATACCGTAAAGGTCAATGCTGGGGAACACTCCGGAACTCGCAGCATACATTTAAATTTCTATTAATTTAATTAAGTTGTGAAAAATAAAAAAAAAAATTTATAAAAATTATAAAGTTATTATTTTAAAATGTATGTTTAAAATATTTTCTTTTATTTGAATCATAATTGATTAAATGCAGATATTAATGTCATATTGCATTACAAACACTTTGTATGTACAAGACATAAATATTTTTCTAATAAAATTCCTAAAAAAAGCATTCAACACGGCAACACGTGACTCTATTGCTGTTCAACTTGCATAGCTAGTAGCATATTGTAAAGGACAAATAGTTATGGCAGGCAGTGACAGTGACACTTTGCAAATTGATTCACAACGGTCTGCGATTATTCTTCTCCAAATCACACTTTCCTATTCTATCCGTTCGAATATTCGACTCTTCATTCCATTCCAACGCTGATTGCTCGTGAGAGGATTAAAAACATTTTATCAAAGAAGATTATTCGCGCTTCTTATGATTGCGAAAATAATAATGGAACGTTTGGCTGAGGTTCTCACAGTACTTTACTCTTAGATAACCGAATAAAATAAGAACCCGCTTCAAATTTAGAGTGCCACATCCATTAACCCCCTTCGAACATTTTTCAATTAAAAACTTCTTGCATAAGTTATAAGGCCAGAGGCAGCAACTATGAAAGACGAATTCAATATTAATATGTTACCCCTCCCGAACGACGACAACGCCATCCGCTGACACAGAGTATGGCATGAGGATTTCTTCGGAGTAATTGACTTAAGATGAAAATTGAAATACCATGTTCATGATGGTATATACGGGTTCTTTAAAAGCACTGGAGGAAAATGGTTGATCAGGTACAAGGAGTTTGATTAAAGGACAGAGATAAGGCCACATGCAGAAGATACTTTTTAAGTGCGAAGACTATAATCTTTTGATTGAGGTTTAACACTGAATAACAGTGTCCGATTGGTTTCTTAACAAAAATTCCACTTCAAGGATAATGAACGTATGTATACGAGTAGCTATAGAGTTTTAAGGATTAAACCTGAAGTTTATTAAAAATTCAGAATGTTTCCTAAAGTTTGTAATTTTGATACTCTTAGAAATGGCCCTTTAAGAAAAGTTACTGAGGACACTATATTCGAATTTAAATGTGGTTTTTGTTGAAGCTCTTTACCATGCTTTTAGTTCTTTAGATGTGCCAAAGAAAATCAAATCCTAGTTTTCATTTTTTTTTATACACACGCGCTCAAGGGTTTATTGTGAGACCCTTATAATGTTGAACATGAACATAGCACGAGCGATGTAGAAATTAAGGGGGAGAGACAGGAGGTGTCTGTGAACATTGGTCTTAAATATTTTCAAATGGCAAGGGAAATCCGTGCCGGATAAATAATTCTTTATAATCGTGTTGTGCAACTAAAAACGAGTCTCTGTATTTGTCGGTAGGTACAAAAAAAGAAAAAAAATGTTCCAAAAAAAAATCAACAAATATAATTTTAAGGAAAACATATATTTCTTATATTCTTCAAATTCATGCTACAAGTATTTATTCAACATTTCAATTGTGGAGTGATGTAGGATATTTGTTTTGTTGAATGATATTGACCTCTAATTATCGCAAAAAGTGATGATCATTTTTGTTTTCTCGAAGATAAACACAACCGGGTTGCATGTTGTACACTTAAAAGTCTTGTATAGCAAATTGTATAGCATAACGGATTTTTATGAGGTTTTTTATGGAGAAGCTTCCAAAAAGTTTCAAAAACATTGCATTTCGAAACTTAAAAAAAAATATTTTTGAATTTTTGAAAAAAAAATCATTCTTTTTTTGAAAATTCGATATCTCAAAAACGGGTCAATATTTTGGAACTTTAGTTTTTAGTAGTACAATAAAAAAAATTTAGTTGGCGTTCCATGTTTTTTCCTTAAAACTGTTTTAAAAGTTTTGTAGGTACATAAAAGTTTATTTTTTTAAGAAACCACTACAACGACTCATAATTTTTGTTCTTGCATAAATTTATATTTGCATGGCATTCTGTATTTTCTTTTACAACAAAGAGTTTAAAACATGGATTTTATGTTTATGAATAGTTTTCTCTAATAACATTCGTTTTTAAAATTCTTAGTCTATTTCATAAGAGCAAATTCGTGCGATCCAGTCGTGCATTTTATTTTTTCAGAATAAGCTTTAAAAAAAAACTCAGCACAGAAAAAATATCAAAAACTGTTCAATCAAATTTTGAAAGTCAAGAGACGATTAGTCGGACACAAATATCACCAATAATTGTGTCAAAGATTGTGTCCATGTTAGTTGTTAAATAAAATGGAAATAAAATGCACGACTGGCTCGCACGAACTTGCGCTTATGTAAAAGTACTTTGGAATTATAAATACATTTTATGAATATAAAACATGGATTTAATGTAAACATGTTCAAATGTATGGAATTGCCGTCTGATTTCCGGAAAAATATGAATTTATGCAAACAAAGTTTTAAAATCGTTTTATTAAAGTAATTTTTTATATAACAAATTTCCTTAAATTTTTTTTAGAACAAAATTTGGTATGTCAATTTTAAGTGCTAAGTAATATATTATTTAGGAAATAATATCAAAAAAATAATCGTTCACACGTTTTCAAGATATTGATTTTTCAAAAAATAAATTGGATTTTTTTTTCAAAAAACAAAAAAAAATATTTTTTTCGAATATTTTTTATATATACAATATTATTTTAAACTTAAGGGGGCTCCTGGTGAAAATTGTTGGTTAAAATCGTTAGAGCCGTTAATGAGAAAGTCGAAAATCAAAAAAAACGGTTCTATGACAGATACCATCAACAACATTTTGCCCCCAATTTTTTTTTTACCAAAATGTAGTTCATATCCATAAAATCACACTTAATTCTTTTATCAAAATCGTTAAAGCCGTTTTCGAGATAATTAAGATTTTGCAATTCGGGTGTATGGGGGGTACCGTTAGTTTTGGAGCTAAAAAAAAAAATCAATTTCTCCTCTAGGGAATCACCGAAAACTCTTAACTACCGGGATTGAAGAACATAGGTCTAGTGGTTCAGGCTGTGGGGAGAGGTACAGACATACAGACACACTGAAACATGTTTTTTTGTGTACTAAATTTTCCCTAAAATTCTTATAAAAAAAATTGATATTCAAATTGTTAGTATTTAATAAAATACATTTTAAAACGTAATTTAAAAATTTAATCGTGTATCGGTTTTCAGGATATTGAATTTTCAAAAAAAAAATTGTATTTTTTTTTTTTAAATCCAAAAACTATTTTTTTGAAAAAATTTTTAGCTTATATTTTTCAAATGTAAAGCAGCTCTTGCATAAAAATTTTGGTAAAAATCGTTAGAGCCGTTGGTGAGAAATTCGAAAATCAAAAAATCACCGAAGACCCTTGAGCACCGAGTTTGAAGAAAATACCTCCAGTAGTTTAGGCTGTAGTTCGAGCTACAGACATACAGACAGACAGACGAAATTACCGGACACACTTTTTTCGTCTTCGCTATCATCGTAATGTCAATTTTGATCAAAATCTCGAGTTCGATTTTTTTCCAAATGCAGAACTTGCCCTATTATAGTACCTAGGTATATCCCAAGTGCAAGTAAAAATGTGTGAAAGTACTCGTACAAGCAAACATTTTGTTCTCAATATTTTAGAAAATCTAAATACGAGTACATACTTAGAAGTTGCTTTCAATAAAATTTATGTTTTTTTGGTTAGCAGTTGTGAAATTGATTCGTGGCAGGCACAATTGGAGTGCGACGATCTTCGGTTCTCATGACTAAATTAAGTTTTTAACGTGCTTCGGTTAGCCTCGGTACTTTAAAGTATAAGTCAGCTGGAAAACGCAAGGGTGAGTTCCTTTTAAAGTAAAAAATCGATGAACTTGAACTCTTTAAAAAAATAAGGTTTATACGAGTACATACATATGTATACGAAACTGAAAGTAATTCAGTTGAAGACATAACCAACCACTAAGTCCAAAACATTTTTTGAGGCTTGTGCAAATAGTTTATGATGCCAATAAGTCAATTATCAGAAAAAATCCAAGAAACTCGAAATAAAGACTGGAAACGTTTTCGCTAATCGAATACTCGAAAAATATCAAGAATCAGCGTCACTTATGTAGGCCTAGTACATACAACAGCCATATTTATAAACTCATTATAGTGAGTACATAAGGCTATGCAACCCTTATAATGCCTCTAAACGCAAAATCGTTATTTATAAAACTTATGTGACGTTGAATAGAGGCATTATAAGCTAAACGCGTTTGGAGGTTGAATAGTGCCTACATAAGGATATTTTAGTATTGAACTGTCACATTCACTTTGACATCACATTGAATTATAAAGATTATCAACAAAATAAAATGCCTTTGACTTGATATTGAAACTAAAACTTTGTGTTTTTTTTATTTATTGAAACAAAAATGTTATACTAATATATTAAAAACAAATTGAATTGAAAATTGTTTAGAATTAAATAGATAAATAAACTTGTTGGTGATCTCTCTCCACGCATCCTTCTTCATCCGGTGTGTTAGTGTTGTAATTTTTATTTTGCATTATTGAACTTTATCCTCAAGAACTTGTCTGAGGAGTATTCCAGCTAGGATGAAAGGAATAACAATTTGATTTCCAGTATTGTGCTAGAGATAATAACATACTTTATCTGATGAATCAAAGTTAATTGTTCGAATTCTTTTAGCTTTTGGTAGTTTCGTTTTTGTTTATTAAATTCAATACACAGACCAGATGTTTTTTTTTTTTTTTTTTTTTGACAAACAGCTGAGTGTTATGAAGGCTAAATATAATAGATTCTTACTTTTTGATACTTTATTTGACACAAGCTCATTATAACTATGTATGCTGGGTAGGAAAATGTTTTATAAATATGAATTTGTACAGTGGATGAATAAGTCCTTATGCATTGGATAACTATTCACGCGTTTAGCGAATTCTAATAAATAAGGCTGTAATTGTTTTAAGTCCAAAGTTAGTAAACACTTCCGAATTGTGTTTCCAACAAGATGGCGCCAAGACTTACACAGCTAAAGAAAACCGTTTTCTTTGAATAAATCAATCATAACGTTACTTATGCGCAAGTATCAACTATTGTTTAGGGAGAATTTGAACATGGAAACTTATGCCTGCATTAATGGTGACCGCAATTAAAATTTTATTACTTAAATAAATAATTAAATAATATCTAATAAATATCAAAAGCAAAGTATCAAATACCTAAATAAATAAATAGATAAATAATTGAAAAGAAGAAAAAATTAATAACAAACAGTTAAATAAATAACAATTCTTAAATAAATAATCTAAAAATAAATTGATCACCAAAGAAAGTAAATTTTTTCTTCCATCACCTTTAGAAAATAACTTTGGATTATTGCACGATGAATTGTAATTGTAGTATAGTCACATATTTTCAAGATACTTGCCGGAACCTTATCAATGTTTGAAAACATTTGAAAACTAAAACGGAGGATATTATAAAATACATATATATATAGTTTCCAACTTAACTGAATTTACAAATCCATCAGGCTTTTCTTGTTTCCTGCTTTCAAATCGTAATGATAATAAACGTAATAAAACCATAAATTTTAAAATATGTGTTCCAATGGAGTATGTTAACTCAATTTATGACGCTGATTTTTGGCCAAATGGAGTAACAATAAGACCTTTTGTATTTATTCCAAAAAACCAATAAATGTTTGTTCTCAGAGGTCTGAGGACATTCATACAAATTTGTGTAATGAAAGAAGGAAATCGCTAAAAGTATTCTATCATAATATCATTGGCGGGTAAACATATTGACTTGCCTATAAATAATGTAGAGCAAATTTGCGTCTCAATCAAAATAGATTCAGATATTTTATATTTTATTACTAGCTATGTTCCTCCAAAAAGTGACATGGAAACTTATTTAAAACACATTGAAAATATTGATTTTTTATATAACATTTGCTCTAATTCAAACAATCTATGTATATTTGGTGATTTTAATCTTTCTAATGTTTCTTGGTATTGGTCTAGTGATGATAAAATGCTTATTCCTTGCAATATGAAAAAAGATTTTGAGTTCAAATTTATTGATCATTTATATTCTCTAAACTTTATTCAAAAAAATGATATTCTTAACTCTTTAAATAATATTTTGGACTTAGTGTTCGTATGTTCTAATGAGGTTAATGTAAATGTTTGTGAAGCACCATTCCCTTTATTAAATAATTCGATTCATCATAAACAAATTATGATCGAGATTAAAAGTTATATTTACTCTGAAACGCAATCGTTTTCTGAAAAGTCCTTTAATTTTTTAAATTCAAACTTTACTGGTCTGAATAATTATATTGGTTCGTTTGACTGGAATCATCAATTTAATGGTCTTAATATTCAAGAGATGTATGTAAAATTTATTGATATAGTTACTAAAAAATGGATTTTCATTGTTTATCCCTTTTTCAGGGAAAAGGAATTTGTCTAAGCCCCCATGGTATAACAGGCAGCTATTGCACTTAAAAAAATTGAAAAACAAAGCGCATTCTAAATATAGTAGATCAAGAAATATTTCCGATTACACTTCATTTTGTATATATCGGAAGAACTTTCAAATTCTAAGCAAATTTTTACATAAAAATTATGTCTTAGATATTGAAAGAAAGATTAAAAACGACTCACGATGCTTCTGGTCTTTTATTAACAAGAAAAAAATATCAAGTGGATGTCCAAAATCAATGTTTTTTAATAACGCCGAATCTAATGATCTTAAACAAACTGTAGATTTCTTTGCAACGTTTTTTGAGTCTGTGTACTCGCATTCTGATTGTATATATCCTATTGAATATAATTCATATTCTAAAGTCGATATTGGTTCTCTTCATTTAGAATTATATGAAGTTGGAAAAGCACTACTAGATCTTAAACCGAATTGCAAACCAGGAACCGACGGGATACCTGCAATCATCTTAAAAGAGTGTTCCCAGTTTCTATCTTTTCCACTCTTCCTTATTTTTAACGAATCCTTGCAATCTGGAATTTTTCTCGATGATTGGAAATCATCATATCTTATTCCTATCTTTAAATCGGGTTCCAAAAATGTTATTGAAAATTATAGAGGGATATGTAAGCTCTCTTCAATACCGAAAGTTTTCGAAAGTATAGTAAAAACTAAACTTCAATTTCATATTAAGGAACATTTCTGAATTTCAGCATGGTTTTGTAGTTGGGCGATCGACTACGTCAAACCTTGCACATTTTTCATCATATGTTATAAACGCAATTGAGAAATGGTTTCAGGTAGACGCAATTTACACTGATTTCAGCAAGGCTTTTGACTCAGTCAACCACAGAGTTCTCATTAAAAAATTAGAAATGTTTGGTTTTCATTCTTCAATGCTTAATTGGATCTCTTCGTTTTTAGTTGGTAGAACCCAAAGAGTAGTGATTGATAAACAATTTTCAAGGCCTATAAATTGTCCATCGGGTGTCCCACAGGGAAGTCACCTAGGCCCTCTGCTATTTATCTTATTTATAGATGATATTGTTTCTGCTTTAAAATTTTGTGATTCATTAATCTTTGCAAATGATTTAAAAGTATTTTTAAAAATACAAAATGTTAATGACTGTATGAAAGTTCAATCAGACATCAATCTGCTATCCAGATGGTGTACTAAAAATTGCCTTAATTTAAATATCAACAAATGTAGTGTTATTTCATTTTGTAGAGGTTCGTCAAAAATATCGTATGATTATTACCTTGGTAATAACTTATTAAAAAGAGTTGATAAAATAAAAGATCTCGGTGTAATAATGGACACAAAGTTAACTTATAATTATCACATTGATTATATTGTAGCAAAGGCCAATTCCATGGTTGGTTTTATCAAACGAAATTCAAAAGATTTTACGGATCCTCATACCCTTCTAATGTTATATACTTCTCTAGTGAGTTCCATTCTAGAGTTTTCTGATATTATTTGGAACCCGTCTTATGAAGTACATTCGGATCGAATTGAAAAAGTTCAAAGGGGTTTTACAAAATATATTTTTAGGAAAATAAATTGGAACTTTTCACCATCTTACGAAGAAAGATGCCGGCTTCTCGGTATACATTCACTTAAATCTAGAAGATACATACATGAAACTATGTTCATAAGAGATCTGATTTGCAATCACATTAAGAGTCCCTATCTTCTATCTCAAGTTCCTATTTACGCTCCTGTTAGACCACTCAGGGAACGACAATTTCTTTTCCAACCCTTGCACAGAACGAATTACGGTCTAAGCGAACCAATTTCTAGATCTATAAAGTCTTTCAATGAAGTTTCTAGAAATTTTGACTTACACATCTCAAGGGTGTGCTTCAAAAATATTTTATTTAATTCTTTATATTAATTAAATTTTTTAAATTAATTGATAAATCACAAACTTTGATAAAGTATGAAAATTGTTTATATTATAAATCTTTTAATTAAATATTATAATCTGCATAATTTCTAAAATCCTGTTTTTTTTTCTCTGCAATTTTTGTATGTAGGTCTTAAAGCATTTTCTCCAGGCGGAGAGAAATGATTCTTTGGAAGATAGATCATTAATTTATTCTTCAAGTATACAATAAGATAGTTTACAACTATTGATATAATACAGTTCCAAATATTTTTCTTCTTAATATTATTTATTTTTTTTTTAAGTTAATTTTTAAACGTCTACCTACAATATTATAATTTCAATAATAAAGGACAATAATATCAACAAACTGATGGTAAATTAAATGGTTTTCTTTTTTTTCTAAGCGAATGCATCACGTTTTTTTTCAACACCTCAATATTAATATGTTGCCCGAAACCTTAACTTCATTTTTCTTTTTCCGTGTGACACTTTGAAGAGTTTCTAAATCTATTGGGACTACTCTAGGCATCATCACTGCCATCATATTTTGTCATTTGCTTACAAAAATTCAAATTCACCTACAGAAAACTTTCAACAACGTCTGCCCAAGCGAAGGGTGGAATCATTATGAAACACTTCTACGAGTAGTATATCAAATCTATAAGGATAACGAAACTCTACTTTAGTATATAAATTATTTCTGACACTAATGTTACTTAAAAACCCATATGTAGAACAGAAAGGCGGTTGTTGTTCATGCGGAAGGTTATGTGGCGGCGGTGTACCATCTCGAGCACGCACCGTCGGATATCACACATCATTAATCATTCTGCCGTTTTCTTCGTGTGTTACTTGGAAACCTTTTTCCACCTTAGCTTAAAGTGAGTTGATAATAAATATCACAGTAGATTCGTTTGCTGACATAATAACATTGTTAGGGGTAATAACACAACATTGTCGATAAATTGGGGTAGTTTAGTGGTTTAAACATTTTACAGCCATATTTCTTTGAGTAAGTATGAGAAAAGGATAACGGATAAGCTTCTTTTTACTACTGTGGGGAATAATTGTAGAAAATTGGCTACATACTTTGATAGTTAAAAGGTTTGAATGTTAAACAATGCTCAATTGAATAGCAGACTCAAAATATTGCAGAAATTATTTTGTTTTTTTTTTCGGACCTTCCGAATTATCTGAACTTATTTAAGCGAAAAACGGTTGGAAGTATTTTGTGGAATCGTAAATAGTGATTAAAACATCAAATCAAAAAAACAAATACTTCTGATTTCTTCAATTTTCTAGCTTAAGATGATTCCACAAAACTAGCAGTAATACGCTTGAATCACAGATAAATATATCATCATGTATCTCGAATCCATCGAGTAGTTTTAACGTGATTGAAGAGCAAACTTCTACGGAAATAAACATTCACACCTTCACGATTAGTATGGCGGATAATTTATTAAAAATTTATAAACTGACTCTACAAGCATCAGAAGGGAATACTTTTTCTAAATAATTACACTATATTTGATTTTTATTTTCACCTACCAAGTAACTATTACACATATCTTTATGCATTTTAAGCAGATGATTGCTATCAGGTACTTGTGCCCATACCGATTATTATCAATTTTATGAAAGACTTATAATTATTATATGAGTTTAAATGGATCATTTTGGTGGGATTTATTTAGTGACGAAAAAAGGCTTTCATGCAAACTTGTTTCCAGTTATCCAATTACTTCGACTTTTAATTGCCTTGCTTCTCATTCTCGCAATTAAAATATTATGGAATGTGTATCACATAACATTTTTAAGTAGATTTCTCACTCAAACAACCCTCGTTTCACACCGTTTTTCGGATTTCGAATGCCTTAATGGCGAGACCAGCATCGGCATCGTTCTGCTGGAGTCCATTCCTCAAATGGTTTGATAATTTTCTGCACTCGCCTGATAACATTTAATTTAATGCCCGAGGTCAGAAATATTCCATTTATTATTGGATTAAATTCGGCAGAAAACTTTGTGAGATTTTCATATATACGAGTTTATCCCGGACCTGAAGCTGGACGTGGATGCTAAATTGATCCCCCAAACTGATATGAAAGGATAAACGAGCAGCCCCACTGGTGGAGCGGCCGCCGGTCGGGGTAACTCTCTGTGTTTTATTTTTGGCTAACGTTGAAAATTTATTTTTACCTTGGATATGGGAGCTTCCCTGATGGCCGATGGCCAGCCTAACACCAAATGGACACTGGTACTGTAGTAATTCATCGTGTTGTACGTAACGTAGGGACTCCTTCAACTGGACGCCATCGCTCCCGGATGATGGTGGTGGTCCTTGATATGAGTGCCGGTGGAAGTGTTTTCATTATATGTATGTATATTTTTTTTATACTTCCTTCGTGTTTTAAAGAAACATGTAAAACACATGAAATTTGCATGAGGACAATTTGTGGTAGTTGAGGTGTAGTGATTGTGCAGACGCCTCCAGGGACCGTTTCATGATATAAAGTATGAAAATTGTTTTAGATAAACGAAAGCGTCTACTTCTACTAGATGCGGCAGAGGGTGTGATGGTTAATGATTACATAATTGTTTTAGAACGATGGTACATGAGGCCCTTTTTTTGTTGATACTTTTATTTTTGTCGTAGTGTTTTGAAATTTTTGTGTCATTTAAAGGAAATTGAAATGTCAGACATGTTAACAGGATTTAGAAGTTAGGATTTAAAAATTTAAACAACTTTCAGGTAATCTATTCTGCAAGATGTCGCAAAATTGACAGATAAGTATAAAAGGTTATTATTTAATTAATTAATTGGAATTGTATCAAAATATTGAATACGCACAATTTTAATATCACGAACACAACGCAACGCATCTTCAAGAGTTGACCATTTTTTAATTTTTACATGCAGCACTTTTCTAAAATCTAACTATAGTTACCAGGCTTGCTCATAATGACTTTGTTCAAGAAATTTGAAAAAAAATTCAAATCAGTTGACACAAATGTTAAAAATCTATACAGCAACACTGTGTTCACGAAAAAAAATCACCTACGACACTTTTTGATGGTTACTCCAGCTGAAGCTCGAGGTCCAGCTGCAGTACTCCATTGTGTTCAGCCTATTGCATATTAAATGTAATTCTAATTTTGAAAACGAAAATCAGATGTTTCTGGTCTTTTTCTAAATAATAGCCATGCAATATTTAGGTGACACAGGTACTCTGATATTCCATCTACTTATTTGTAATGCTTTTTCAGTCTTTTTTAAATCTAATTACATATCTCTTCAGCGTCTTCCTTTACAAGCAGTTTATTTTGAAACTCCATTAACAATGAATGCTTCCATATAAATGTAAATGAAGTTGAAAACGCTTTAAGAGGTTTAAGGTGCGAAAAAGTGCTGATCGAAATGAAATTCCTCCAATTATTTAAAATAATGTGCGTCTGATCTCTCTGAACAGTTAAGCGTGAACGGACCAATGATATCTATTGATTTTGATTGGCATTGTGCCAAATACGGCAATAATGCTTCTTGATTTACCCGTGAACCTCGGGACATCTATCAAAATCTACCGGTCCCTATTAGAAAAAGCTTAATAAACTTAGCATGAATTGTTTTCGATAACATTAAAACTTTAAGAGTAAGACGTAAAGGTTTACAGTTGGTAGGTATCTGATACAAAAAAAAACTGCATTGTGGCCATCTTATTGTAGAAGAACTCATTCTTAAAATGTTGATACTTTTCGAAAGTATTTACCGGTTTATAGTTGTGAAAGGGCGTTTTTACTAGAGATGTTCTTAAATAACTTTTACTGAGCGCACACATTTTCGTAACAGACATTTTAGGCAATATTTCTGATTCCAGAGTAAATATAATTACAGTAAGATATATTCAATTTTATTTTTTTTTGCTAAATTATTCTCAAATTTATAATTTTTTCATGGGCTATTTTAACATTTGTATAGTTTCAATGGACAGTATGGATACTTTCATCAAAGCCAAAGTGGTTATGACTTTATTCTCAATTTAAATGACAGATCTACAGAACTCGTTATGGAAGTCACATGATCAGACTATCGATCTATCACAGAGCTGGTTTTATTTATGTCCATTAGTGAATTCGCAATATTTTACTCCCGGGAATTTGACTGAAATCGTGGTGAATTCACGTTCGCGTTTAATACATCAATGAATTCGTCAAATGAACTCTAACTAATAACTGATGTTACTTTTTGTAAATATTAAGTAAATATTAAACGCCCGATTTACAATTATTGCTAAATATTTTTGACTACTACGAGTTAAGGAAAGTTGGAGAGGATTTAAAAGGAGATAGATTTTGAATGTCTAAATATCATAATGGGAGTTAAATATAGAGTCTTGTAAAGCATTCCACATTCGTGTAGTACATCTAAGGAAATCATCACTGAATTTAACAGTACACTGAAAATAAAATCTAGGTATATATGATAAAAATCTAGGTTGATTTAACAAAAATTTTGTCAATATACGTCCAACAAAAAGTTTTGTCAAATTAACAAAAATTATAGAATTTTGTTGAGGTAACAAAAAATATTTTGTTGTATCCACAAAATTATTTTGTTATGCTAACAAATAAATTTGTTGAAATAACAAAAATATTTTGTCAATATGTATGACAAAATTTCGTAGAATTTACAAAATTAATTTGTCATATTAACAATTCTTTTGTTGTATTAACAATTTTTTTGTTAGTGTTATAGATTTTTTATTATTATCGGATTAACAAAATTTTTTTGTTAAATTAACAAAATTGTTTTGTTAAATTAACAAAATGTTTTGTTAAATTAACAAAATTGTTTTCTTGAATTAACAAAATTGTTTTGTTACATTAACAAAATATTTTGTTAAATTAACAAAAAATACTTGTTATATTTTGTTAAATTAACAAAATATTTTGTCAATTCAACAAAATATTTTGTCAATTTTACAAATTTCTTTTGTTGAATCCACAAAAAACAAAATTAATTTTGTCAAAATAGTTTTTTTTTTGGGATTTAAGTCCACAAAAATTGGCGTTTCGTCCCTACGATCTCACATTCAACCATCTGTGAGGGCGTATGGACAATACGCAATTTTTGTTAAGTTCAGTTAGTCTTACATCGATTTCTTAACAAAAACCAAGTGTGAACTATATCATACACAAAAGAAATTTTTTGGTTTCCTTACAAAATAGTTTTATCTATCTGATAATATTATTTTATCAATATTACAAAATAATTCAACCCCAAAACAAAATATTTGTCATTTTAACAAAAATGTTTTCATTTTTTGTTAAATTGACAAAAACAAATTAACAAAAACTTTGTGATATTGACAAACATTTACAAAACAGATTTTTTGTAGATACAACAAACATTTTGTTTACATCACAAAAAAGTTTGTCGATGTGACAAAAATCTCTGTTTTATTTTGTTATATTAACAAAACTTGGTTTGTTAAACTGACAATATTATTTGTAGTGCATATTTTCTTAAACTGACAAAAAATCATGCTGGATTATAAAAAAATTGTGAAATCAACAAAATCATTCTTTCGTATTGACAAAAATTTTATCAAAACGATAAAATTGTTTTGTTAAAGGTCAACAAAACGTTTTTGTCAATATTACCTAGGAATTTATTTTCAGTGTACGTCCGAAATTGGGCTCAATGGTAAATTGATGGGCTTTTCCCATACCGCGAGTGTTACGGGATGCAACTGCCTATTTCAATGTTTATAAATATAGCCTATAGCCATTTTACCTTTTTTATCAAAAGCCTTTGAATCTATTATATGCTACCAATTCAAGATATACCTGAAACGAAGTAAAATGTTGACGCCACTACAATCCGGATTCCGACCCCAGCATTCCTGTATTACAGCCCTGCTTAAAGTTACAGAGGACATAAGAAGGTCGATTGATAAGAATCAAATTACACTTTTATTCTTATTAGACTTTAAAGTCTTCGATTCAGTAGATCCAGTTTTGCTATGCAACAAATTAAATACCTTTTTCAATATGCCCAACTCAACAAACAAACTAATTTTCTCTTAAATGTCCAATCGCTCTCAAGCCTTATCATGCAATGGTAAACTGTCATCTTTTGTGAATCTCAGTAAAGGTGTTCCGCAAGGGTCATTGCTTGGACCTTTGCTGTTTTCCATGTTTATTAACGACCTACCATTAGTTTTATCTCATTGTAAACATCATATATATGCCGATGACGTCCAATTATACATAAGTTTTCAAAAAAGCGAAGTTGAAGCTGCCGTCGGAAAATTAAACATCGATTTAGCCGCCATCGCTGCATGGTCTCTAGAAAATAAACTTCTCATCAACCCATCAAAATATAAAGTTATCCCTATTTTCCAACGAGATTCAGTATTCGATAATTTTCCACCCATCATTATTAATAACTCTCCTATAGAAATAGTCAACAAAATTAAAAACCTTGGCATTATATTCAACAGCAATATGAATTGGAACGATCATATTAACTATATTGTCGTAAACATTTATCGCTCCTTACGAAGTCTCCCTATCAGTAGTGGTTATTTACCAACTCAAATCAAAATGAAGTTAGTTAAGGCTCTGATAGTACCAACTATATCTTATGGATGTGAAATATTTACCAATTTGGATGCTGCGTCTCAGCGGAAACTCAGAGTAGCTTTTAATGCTGCAACGAGATTTATTTTCAACCTAAGCAGACATGACCACGTCTCTGCATATACTAGCCGCATACTAGGTTGTAATCTTGAAGTATTTTTGAAATTCCGAACGTTAACCCTTCTCGTCAAGCTTATTCTAACGAAGAATCCTGAGTACTTATATGAAAACATTACTTTTTCGCGATCAACACGTAATTTAACAATAATACTACATACTTTAACTTGCTTGACTTCCTCCAGACAGTTTTTCGTTCATTCTATATCCCTGTGGAATAATATTCCACTTTCTATTAGACGAAAATTTGAACATAGAGATTTTCTAATGTCTGTCCTTTCTTACCTTAATAACGATCATTGAAAAATCCTCTTAAAGCTATTTAGTTTCTAAGTAATTTCTATCATGTAATTAATTAACTCATTATAAATGTACCACCATAAACCTGTACTTAATATAAGAGTAATCTTCCATGTACAGTTGATAACTGAATTGAATAAATCTAAATCTAAAAATAACGGTAATATAATGAAAGACAAGAAACATTGCGATGGTGCTCAAAAGATTCAGATGTTTCTGTTATAGTACTATCACCTATCAACCTATTGCTACGAAAGACATACTGCCGGTCATTAAGAAGTTTTCGTTATTCAAGATATTTCTTGAGCTGATAATCTATCAGCGTTTTCATGACCTTGGAAACAAGGGATGTAAGTGCGATTGGATGATAGTGATAACGGGAAAAAGATTCGCCTTTTTTAGGGACTGGCTGGACTAATTCTGTTTTCCATCTACTGGGAAAGAGGCCAGTAGAGTAGGACAGATGGAAAAGGGTACGCAGTGGTTTTGCCAGCTTTCAAGAACACCTCTTCAGAACAATAGGAGGGATACTATTCGGACCAGCGATTGTCAAGATCTTTTAGTACTCTAGCAATTGCATGAGTGCGAGAGAAGATTCGTCCCATAAAATCGTTTAGGCTCTCAAGTACAGAACGAGTCATGTCACTATCTGGTAGCGTCGAACTAACAGTAAACTATGCTGCAAGCAAATTCGCTTTTTCTTGCGAGTTGACATAACATTTAACAATCAACGAAAATGGATAATTGCATATCATCTCAACATGCAAGAACACTTTTCGAGATTTACTAGAATAGAGATTCGCTATAAAGGGAAAATATGTTCGATGTTTCTGATGGGATGGTCTATAAGTAAAACTTTTCAATTTTCTAAAGATTTTTGACCTATAAAATGTAATATGTGTGGGCTTTAATAGATAATTTTAAGATCCAACCCATAAACAAAACATGAACCTTCTTTAAGTGTTAGTTAAAAATATTCTGTATCTTCAAAGAAAGAGCATTCGGTAGTGCAGGACGTGAACTTGTTACCGACATTCTTTCAACTTTCTTTCGGCGGATTCACTAACAGCAAAAGTTTCAAAAATGATTGAAACTATCACTATAGATCATTCGCGGATTTCTGTAATAGGGGTGATTATTTATCAAGTGCATTCAACGACTACCTACACTACCTACTTTTGTATCTCCTCTCGATTAACAAACTTTTTATATTGCATTTACACTAGTATCTATGTATTAATAACAAATATTTAATTTTAATTTTTTCAAAATACTAACAAGTGAAATGATGGTTATGGTGAAACTTAAACCATAAGCCTGTAACGTTTTGAATAGGACGGGAGTGAATATACATGTATATGCTAATTTATAACAGTTTATCGCCATCAAAAGAACTTCGCGCTGTTTAAAAAAACACTATGGGAGCCCGAAGCACAACGAGAAATGATCCTAGTCCTGCGGGGCCGCATAAACAGGGCCTGTCTGTATTAACAGACATGTTATACATTTTCATTTCTTTAGTCCTTTTGAAAATAAACATTGAGCATACCAACCTAGAATGCTGCCTCTTTTTCATAGCCTTTTCCCCCAATTTGAAATTAAATTTTAAGAAAATAAAAAAATATCAATAAGGTTATCGTCGTACTTCGTATAGAATCCATTCAACCACTAATTAAACATTCAACTCACACACGTTCAATTTACACATATAAATGAAATGTTTTACAATTGCTAGACGAGCTGTGAAATTTTTGATACGGGCGAACCAAAGACAATTGCTATAACTCGAACTCAAAGGCTTACCAATGTTTACACAAAAATAGATACACCGAGTCAGAGTCCTGACCACCCATTCCTTTGGAGAGAGCGAGAGCTCGTAAGCATTTGTGGGCAGCCACAAAGTGCCTGCTTCCATCCGATTTATCTGATTAAGTGTAAACGGAACCATCTCGGCATCGGATGATTGAATTAGCCATTTGCAGGGAAAACAACAATATGGACGATGACGACGGACGCATATACACGAGAACTCAAAAGAAGGCTAAGGGGATCAGGATCACTTGGAAAAGCGAAAGGCAATAACTGCTTATCACTTACTTTCGGAGTAATGTGGTTTTGTTCGGGAATTCATATCTTTCCGCACTCATCATCGATTGCATGAGGAACAGAACAGTAGCAAACATTCTGAATCCAGTATAGGAACGCATAACGACACGATGTATAACAACGGCTACGATACCAGCAAAGGAGGACCCACATAGTACAGTAAACGAGTCGGCACATATTCTCTTCTTGCCCCTTGAGGCAATGAATGAACGATTTCCCGGCGATAAGAAAGGATATTAAACAACCCCAATCGGAATCGGGCATGGAATGGGGGCTCCGTGTGATGGGTGGTGTTCAAAACACAAGGATTCGCCACACAAAGACTCAATTTAATGGGTTCTCCGCAAACGATGCTGCTGTGTGCACCACAGACGGAGCCACAATCTTTCACTTCACCTGCCTCACCTCACCGTCTTCGGATTCACTTGTTATGAGGTGATTCAATCAGATGCTCTGCCTAATGTCGGTTATAATGGTTTCTTTGAACGGAAGCTGATGGTTTAATGAAGTCGTTAGTCTTTATGCGTGTTGGCAGCTCATATTGATTGGTTGAAGGTGTATCATCAGGGGGTAAGAACGAAAACGATTCAAAAGCTATACCTAGGAATATCGTATACGATTGAAGATATCTTTTAATAAGGTTTCAAGAATATACCTTTTTTTAATTTAAAGCATATAAGACCTATTACTGCCTTCTTTTCAATGGAATGTGCATTTTGCTGAAAACCTTTTCATAAATATTGTTGGCACACTTCTACCTATCTACTTGGGAACTAAATTCAATATAATTATGTTCAGAGCCTTCCAGTCTCAAAATATTTGTTGCTGTTGTTAAACTTTTAGAGTTTCGCTGATAGAAGAAAATATATTTTTGACTCTATATAAAGTATTTCAACCCAGTCATGCCCCTCATTTCACCTTCTGGTTCCAAATTTTAAATATTTTGCATTTTCTAGAAGTCAAATCATCCTATTATGGGAAACCTCAGATGCGGATCCTGTGCCATGTCCAACTAATCCGCTCTTAATTAAAGATTTCCTTCCCGTGATGCCGACGAGCTGAAGCCATGTGCCGATGTATAGAAACTTACCAAGGTACAAATTGGCTGGCAAAGAGTTGGTTGTCTTGAGTCCTTTACCCAGTCGTCGATAATCTTTGGAGCGAAGAAATAAATCTTGACAAAGGACTTTCGCAACTTGTTTGTCTTGGCAAAGTTTGTCCTGGACTCCCAACCTGCCAATGCCACACCGGCGGCAATGCGGCAATAAACACAATGCTTCTCTTCTTCTCCTATATGGGTGTACACTGTAGAGTACACCATAAGGTGTTATTATAATTTCCGTCGTCTGTTTACGTCCTGATAAGATCATAATCCCGTTTATGTTCCTATGTCTTCTTTTGGGCCACCGAAAAGGGTTTGAACATGTGGCTGACTGGGGTTGGGTAATGTGGTGTAGTCTGCAGTCAATATGAATAGTGTTTATGTTTAAACTGAGGTCAGAGAGCACTAAATCAACTGTGCCTAAATACGTAAAGTTTGCAAAGAAGAAGAAAGTTTCGGCAAAGTGGGCAGAGCTAGGGCACACACGGGAGGCACAAAAGGAATGGTTAAGCTTCTTATAGCCGAAAACTGTGGCATCGAATAGAAAAGAACAGAAGAACATCCTCTGGAGGAAAGTTTTGGACAAAGATAATAGAGTTTCAAGTTAAAAAGAATATTTCTATAATGTGCGAGTTGGGGTTTTGATGTGATTATAATGATAGCGGAAAGTATTTTGTTTGGGTAAATTGTCTTGTTATGTTGTAGTTAAATTTCGGGAAGGACCACCACTAATCCTCAAGAGGGTGAATATATTTAGTGGATATCGGCTGACAGTTCAAACGCATATAGCTATTTCAAGTAAAAAGGAATTTCCGACTTATGCGCATATACCTTTCCGTTGTCAAGCTTAACCAAGTTTTAAGTTCATTTAAATCAGAACCTTACTATGATTTAATACACCGCAAGTAATAGTTTAGAGTAAATAGAAAACTCGTGGTTTTAACGAAACACAGAATCAGGGAAGTTAAAAAAATGGTTATCTTCGTACTAACACACCAGCTTCAATAAGGAGTATTAACATTAGGTGGCGCTACGGTTCGGTTTAGACTACGGGACTCAACCAATAATCTTCGCCAGCCAGCTTTGTTCCTGTCTATAACTGCCTCCAGTTTCACTAGTTTCGGCTTGTTGGTTGAAGTGCTCTTCTACTTCCATGCACCACATGGCGATTCACATCTTTTTTTTTCTGCACCAACTCACGGGGTGGTCTCAATGATTTTTCGTAGCGCAACTTTGGTGTTCATCCACCCAAGGTGTCGCAGTCAGCTGAGTCTCTGGAATTTTATTTAATAATTGTAGTTAGAAGAAATTATAAAAACGGAATACCTACAGAGAAAAGTGTAGGTTTTCAGATCGACCATGTGTTATACTCGTTATAAATTCTAACCCACAGTTTAACTGTTATCTTCATATGGACTTAAACGAGTTTTACTGTATTAATGTTCTTCAAAATATATCTCAGAGATTGTTTAGTTAAATTTTCTTCTGAACTTAACATTAACTTAAGCTGTTATTTTTAATCGATTTTTAAAGGATAATTAAGAAAAAAAACTAAACAGTGGAAGGTTTCTGGGGGCAACAAACGAGAGGGGGGGGGGGAGTTGTTCCAATAAGGCATGACATGTGGCAGCGGAGGAATTTCTCCAGATGGAATCAACGGTAGCGTCTACAGTTCCAGTAAGGCTGAACACATAACAGGGCTACTACGACATATTTGGAACTCAGGCCTGTAAGGAGAAATTTACCCGGCTCTCCGTTCTTGACCTAAGGCACTTTTCCAATATAGAGGATGTCCGCACTTTCCGAGGAACTTATATCGACTCGGACCGCTATCTCGTTGTAGCCAAAGTACGGCTGCGTATATACTGACCCAAACCAAAACAAGGAAGTACTGTGAAGAACTTTGACATTGACGGCTACAATCTCAAGTGACGGTAAGGTTCTTCTCCGTTCGAGTCTCTTACAACCTCTTGCGAAGTCCTATGCCACCAGCATCAAGTATTGCGAACCAGTGATAACATTACCAAACAGCCATCAGAGATGCCGCTTCTGACTTGCTAGATCTTACACGACCACAAGACGAAACCCCTGCTATTCCGCTGCTATACAGATAACACCATTCGCCTTACCGCCCATGTATTGTTTGGGAATATCCGCCAAATCATCTGCTGCAAAATATGGTCGGAAGAAACCATGGAATCTCAGCATTGTTAGAGGCATAAGTCTCCTGAACCACACATAGAAGATCCTTTCTGCCGTATTATTTGAACATCTGAAGCCTTTCGTCAATATCCTGATGATAGCATCTTTAGTGACGAACTATATAGAGCAATTTCTAGTTTTGGGATCCCTGACAAACTTGTCCGGTTTTTCAGGATGACGATGGAGAACGCACGGGCACGCTGCTCCATCAAGGTCGGAAAAGACCTCATCGAGGCATTTGATATCAAAAAGATTTTAGGCCCGAAGAAGATGGGTTAAGCGGTCAATGATGGCAAGAACAAGTATATGCTGTGATCAAGAAAGGACATACAAATACAACACCGACCTCTTGAAACGAACGTCACCATAAAGATTTAATTTTGAGGTAATTAAGGAGTTTGCCTACCTACGCTCCACTATTGATGTAGTCAATAATACCTTGAAATCAAACTGAGAATAACTCTGGCCAATCGCTTCTTCTTTGGACTAAGAAGTCAATTGAGTAACAAAGTCCTCTCTCAAGTAACTAATGTGTCCCTCTATAAAACTCTTATCATCCCGATTCTTGTTTATGGTGCAGATACATAGACTTTGTCGGATGTGGATGAGAACACTTTAGGATGTTTCCAGAGGAAAATTCTCCGTGTGATCTTTGGTCTCATCTGCATAGATCGGGAATGGAGAAGGAGATATAACCATGAGATGGCTGGGTCATGTAGAGCGAATGGACCCAAATGATCTGGTCCGGAAAGTCTTCGAATCCAACAACGAGGGACGGGCAATAGACGAAGTGCAACTCAGGTGGCGCACACAAGTGGGAGAGCACCTTAACTACCTTGACATGCGAAACTGGTGACAGCTATAGCTATAGACCAAGAATATCAAACAAAAAAATAATCAATGAAATACTGCGACACTTAAACAAATAATAGATTGACAGGTTACTAAAACCCACTTCGTACTTAAGCCACCCAATTCTCGCGAATTGAGAAATAATAAAAACGTGAGTGATCCTTCCATCTTAAATCAACTCTTAGACCTTCGCTTGCCATTTTGGCCAAGAAACTTGATTTCCTTCTCAGCAGATTCAGAAACATAGATTTTGGTCGGCAAGAGACAATAATTTGCAAAATTCACTTAGTTCGCTTGGGTAAAATGCACTTGTACCGACACTATAGCTTATAGAAAGGGAACACATCTGGTACAAATGAAACCTATTTCCACTACATTTTATATATCTCGAATGTGATTTGCAAATGTCGTCCAAAAATTGAGCACTTGAGCAGTACTAAGGCTTCAATAACTATGTATGAGTATGCTGCATAGCGAAATAAAAATGCTCCATACCATTTCTTCAAATAGCTAAACCATTCTTTACCATATCTCTCGATGAAATAAATTGCTAATTTATTTATTTACCTTATTTCATCCATGCATCCTGAAGGCTCAAAATAACTTCGTAAACTTCATCCAATTAAACTCAAAGTACTTTACAAAAACAAGCGAGACGAATTCAAATAGAGCTCCGATAAAACAAAAGAAATTACAACATTTTTATTGACTAATTTACGAAACACTGCAAGCGGAGATGCTCCCTACGATTGTGTTCTTCCAATTCAAATTTAAACCCCACCGTTGCTGCCGCCTCGCCACCGTCATCGTTACCACCAGACAAGTCGAATTAGTATTTAAAATTACTCTGAGCCATAACCCACTCTCGTCCTCTCGTTGGATAAAAACTCACGATTTCTTCAGGTTTTTAAACATCCCACACTCTAAAAGAACCATCTTCCCCAATCCGTTTCCGTTTCCATTCCCTTTCCCGAACAACTCCTTCCGGCTTTTTAGTGGTTTTTTTAGACAATGCTATTGAATTAACGAAATCATTTCTTTTATTTGCCGCAGTCTGCTTGTTATCCTTTCGTACTAATTCACTTTGCTTGAGCATCAGGGCAAACCAAAACGCCAAGGAATAAGCAAAAGAAGAAGAAAAGCGCTCTTTAATGATTGCGCGCCCTTAAAACACTGTGAAAATCCTTGGAACTCTGGAGGACGACTGTTTACGTCAAGGATGCTTGAAATCATTTCCCCAATTGTTTTTCCGGTTTTTCCTGAGTGGCTGGGTACACAAAGCAGAGAAAGAAAAGCTTTTTATTTGTCTTTTGTTTTTGGCTAACCCCTTTCTCCACATCAGTAACCCAAACTCGTGCCCTACCATCCCCAATCGTCAATAATCACGAGACATTTGTTTAGTGACTTTGAAGAGTATTATTTGTATTTGTAATTACACCCACACTTAAACCATTTTCCGTTTTTAAATACCAAAGTCAGCTTCTTTTGTTATGAGTTACTTTCAAAAAAGTAGCAACTTTCTTCTATTCTTTTGCTTAAGAAACTCACTGCGATATTTAAGATGTTGTACCGTCTAAATTGTCTTGGATGCGTCTTCCTTAAACAGTCGTTAAAAGAAAACCCGAACAACAATGAAGAAACAACCCCAGTCTCCATTACAACTTGACTCAAGGCTACTTGAAGTGATCAAGGAGGATTCGCACTTAGTAAAAAATAAGATTTTATGGCCTTAGCACGCAGCGAAGAATAAGAAGGAAAAAAATGTAAATACATATACATCTTCAAAATAAGGAAACAAATCACACCCTATTAAGAGCGTTAAGAAAATCCGCCACTTTTTCACAGATTTAAAGGAGCTTATCGACTTAATTTGAATATTTTCTGAGGAAGAAAGCACAGAAAAAAAGAAAGTTCTTTGTAAGGTCTTTGTTGTTTTTTTTTTTGTGCGTAAAGATATGGGGGTTTCTTGAGTAAACGATGGAAAAATAGGACAACGAAAGGGGGATGGAGCATTGCGGCATCAACACTGAGGCTGGGGTCGGGCGCTTGTTCTCTTCAGTGTACGAACATGACAGTAATGTCAGTTTGAGCAATAAAGTTAATGCATAGCGCGTTGTAAATCCTCTATGAAATAGTAGATAATATTTTAATCACTTCAAATTTGTTACAACAAAGATGATGACGTTTCACAAGGAATAGAGGGACAAGGGGCATTATTCAATCATTTACATTTATCGCATTTTTTTTGGGAGAAATGCCTGTAAAGCAGTGATATTTAATTTCTTTTCAATATTATACATACGAAGCTTAATTAAAATCGTTGGAGAAGCTTGCGAGAAAATTAAAAAAAATGCTTTATATCGTATAGCAGCTACCCGTTCTAAATGAGTACAAGTTTGTAATGATTTATGGAATGAACTAAAAATATGCTCCGTACCATATTGAAAAAATTCATTCATGATTTCAAATTCTAGCTCGATGTACATGTTGATGCACATACAAACTCCTAACTTGTAAACCCAAACATTTTACAATATATTACCATGAAACTACAATTAGACTGGTGTTTTTTTTTTATTAAAATAAAAATAAAATGCAATACGCATGTATTTGCTCTTATATAAAAAATTGTTCAAATTAAAACATGGATGTAATTAGAGAACAATCTTATACATTTTATTTATAAAAAATTTCTTTAATATTTTCCGAAAAAAATATGTTTAGTAAGCCAATTTCAAAATTAAATATTATCTACACATTTTAGGAAAAAATCCAAAAAAAAATCATTCACCTGTTTTCGAAATATACAATTTATGTATTTTGTTTGTGACAAAATTCGGTTTCCAAAATTCTGCAAATCCATAATTTTGTATTCCAAAATTCTATAAATGATAAAAGAAAAATTGCTTTAATAATGAAAGAGGTGCGCACTTCTTTTTTGTTTTAATAATGAAAACATTTTTATTTTATCATTTATAGAATTTACAAGAATGGAAACCTATCCAAAGACCCAAAATAATGTCGAGGCTTGGAAGAGACGAACAAAAGTTACAGTAGGAAGAACCTAAGCCGGAATATATATGTATATTTATTGATAATCTTACAAAGCAACGAGTATCTAGAGCTCAGAATGAAGAGTTTATTTCTAAACGTCGAAAAACCATATTACTCGAAATTAAACAAACTAAACATTTAGTTAAAAAAGAAGAGCGGTAAGAATATTAAAGAGAGTTAGCCAAGAACTTTAATCTTTATTAAATACATTTATTTGTTATTTTTTTGTTGAAAATAGTATATACTTTATATTTTTTAATTTAGTTTTTTTGTTTACTGAATAAAAAATGTTCAAATAAGAATAAGCCTTTAAATTTTGAAAAGCATAATTATTGAATAACAGAATTTTGGAATACAGAACAAAGACCCTTTCCCAGTATGTTTATATTTTTCCAAAAAATTATGTGTTCCATATTTTTTCAAACTAAAAGGAGCTCCTGTATAAAAATATGGACAGAAATCCGGTGTAGCCATTAAAGAGAAAGTTGAAAGAATTCACTTAAAAAGTCATGTATAATATTAAAATGTCTAAAAAAGGTTTTTACTTTGACAAATGTACGTACTTTTTATAATTCAATACAATTTTGTGACATTTTCAAATTAATAGAGTTGGTGAATACTGTAAATTGTTCGCCCTGCTCATGCTTCATATTTCCAATACAAGAAAAATTGTAATGTCATACGTTTTTCAAGGATTGTTCATATGTTGTATGAAAATGATCATTGTGTTTAGTTCTAAGAAAATTTTCACTAGTGGAAAATATACGTAAAATGTTCCGTTCCATTTTTGAGATATGGAAATGGATCGTTTAACCTTCTTTATTGTGGAATTCTCGTTTTTTTTTTATTTTTATGAATGCATGCTTGGCTATCGCACCTACATACATATAATATGTTTGTAAGGCCGACCAACGTTCATTCGGATCATGCTGCAAAATTGACTAGAAATTTTGAAAACCACAACCCAAGTGAAAAGTTTTTTATTGAAAGGTTCTTTTGAACAATTTTTATCTCAAAATATGTAATAATTGTGGATGACTTATTTTCTTTTAAATTATTAATTTATTTCATTGATAAGAGATAAAATACTCAATTAGATTACAAAAAAATTAACTTATAATAAATATATTAGTATGTACAAAGTGAATAAATTGATAGATAAAACTCTTGCAATAAAACAATAGGAATATGAGATAAATCATCGGAACAACAATGCATACAATACTTTTTTCTCGAACTAGATTGAAAAATCTCAATTATATTTGAAACATTATTGGTATCCTTGATGCATCGCGATATTGGTGCGTTTCTGCCATAGTTAATTTTAGAAAAATGTTCACTAAAATGGAAACGTATTTGCAGCATTCTACTTGAAAAAAAAAGTTTATTTGCTGGAGTAGATAAGCACAATTAATATGAATTCTTACAATATCATTGATAAACATTATTTAAAAATAACTTCTTTTAGTTTCAAGCGTTTGCATATCAAAATACAGACACCTAACCAAACCAAATAAGGACGTTTGGGAATATTCCAATGGGATTTGTTAACAGCAAACCTTGTGGAGCTATTTTGAACCCGTTCTATAACCTTAAAGAAAAAGAGCTATAAGTACGATTCCATACAACAGTACAATAATTACTGTTGAACTTAAAAAAAGTACCATGTAAACATCAAATTAATAATTCATAATATCATCATGCAAACCCACAGCCAATGTTGGATGCAAGGGTACTTCCCTTCGAAATTTTTCTTTTGTACGTTGGCATTATGGGTTTTGACTTTTCGTCCGTCTTCGCCTCGTGTGTAAAATGCATTCAATTACAATTCTCGGTGGCAATCAGTTGGCTTTCACTTAAAATCTAAACTTAAAGTAACTTACAATCTAAAATTAAAGCTTATAATCTAAAACTAAAACTTTTAAATTAACTAATTAATTAACTGTGAACTTACTACTTAATAAAACTTATAAACTAAAATAAATTGTGTCGCCTATTTTTTTGGATTGGCAATCACCAAGCGCTAAAGTGTCGGCGCTATACATTGGAGTTGCAAGAATAGTTTGCAAAGGAAATCGAAGTTTGCTATCTATTGGAGAAGCCAAAGTTTCGGCTACATACATTGTACATTTACTTGGGATTAGAAACCACAAGCGCTAAAGTGTCGGCGCTGTACATTGTACGAACCATCAAACATAAGCGTCAAAGTTGTCGGCGCATACATTGGTCCAATCGAGCCAGATTAAAGTGTAATTTGGTGCACTAGTGGGCATTATCAACCACGACAAAGCAAATCGTGTCTTTTTTGTGAAAGTCATCACCGTCGTCGACTGCTGCTCGCATTGTGGCTGGGTTTTGTCGTCGTCGTCGTCATCGTTGCCACCATCTATCATCATCATCTTCGCTGCCAAAGTCGGCAGGAAACAAATCATCATCATCATCCACCTAAGTTGCCAAAGTCGTCATCAGATCCAGATCATCGTTTTGCATTGCATATATCGTTGCATATCGTTGCTAACCGCATGCATAACAGTTACGCTACCCACGCCACTAGCATCAACCGTTATCACAAAGTGACGCTACCTGCATTACAGTTAACGCTAACCACGCCATCAGCAACTGTTAATGCATATATCATCTATCATCATCGTGATTTTCATCATCTTAATTAACGTTACCATCATCTATTATCATCATCATCGTGATTTTCATCAGAATCAACATCATCTATCATTATCGTCGTGGATTTTATCATCATAATCAACTTTATCATCATCTATAAATCGTAATCGTGAATATCATCAAGTTCAGCATCAGAATCATCATCATCTATAATCGTGAATATCATCAAGTTCATAATCAACATCATCTTCATCTGTATTTCTATCATCGTGGGAATTTTCATAAGCAAAATCATCATCATCTATAATCGTGAATATCATCAAGTTCAGCATCAGAATCATCATCATCTATAATCGTGAATATCATCAAGTTCATCATCATAATCAACATCATCTTCATCCGTATTTCTATCAGCGTGAGAATCATCATCAAAAATCATCATAAATTTCCAAGCTTTTGTACAAGGTACGTTATATAATATATATTTTAGTGCTATATATCAATAAATTTGTGTCTACATACATACATTATATATTATATTTTACAACTTTTTATTTTGTGGTGTGGAATCAAAATCATTTTGCGTACATTGGGTACTTTTCATACAAAATCGCGCATATAGTTTACAAAGTCGATTCTTTAAGTCATTTCGTTTTTTGTTTGATAATCTGTTTGAGGTTATAAGCGCGCAGTATTGTCGCCATAATGAGTTTGCTGGACGATTTAATTTTCGCTTCCGACCAATTGGTCGAGTTTCATGCGGCCTTTAAGGCCAAACCAAGTGCCACTCATACAGTTTCGTTATTGGAAGCGTATCGGACAGAATTATTAGAATTATGGCTCGATGTCAAAACGAAATATACTCTATGTATGAAAAGCGTGGATGCCGAATTATTATCCTCTTTAAGTGAGGTTAAAGCCAAATATCAAAGTTGTGCCGAAACGTACTTTCAGTGTACAAGTAATATCTCAGACTTTTTGAAGTCACTACAGTGTGTGACTTCCGATTTTTCGAAAAGTGTAGAAGAAAAAGATCTTCTTATTTCAAAGTTTGAACAAAGTTCTCACAATATAAAAGTTCCTGCGTGCGATACTCAAGAATTTCATGGCAACTATTTAGAGTGGCCATCCTTTAGAGATATGTTCACGGCGGTGTACATAAAGCATTCCAAGTTAAGTGACGTGCAGAAACTATTTCACTTACGTGCCAAAACAAAGGATCAAGCATTCGATATTGTTAATAAGTTCGGCTTAACAAATCACAATTTTAGTCTAGCTTGGAACGCGTTGAAAGAACAATACGAAAATAAAAGGATTTTGGTTAACAACCAAATCCAAATTTTATTAAATCAACCACCAATTGTTATTGAATCTAGTAGGGACATAAAGTCACTACAAAGTAATATTAATGATGCTTTGATTGCACTTAAGTCTTACGATATCAATGTTGATTCCTGGAATGCAATCATCATTTATCTGTGCGCCTCTCGGCTTCCAGAAACAACTCTCAATCTTTGGGAAAGCTCATTGAAGACACCCACAGATATTCCAACATGGGAACAAATGAATACATTCTTATCAAATCGTTATCGCATCCTCGAAAGTGTCTCTGAAATGAAACAGAACACTACAAAATCAATAAAATCTCAAGTTATCAAACCAACTTCAGTTAATCCTAACTCGAAGTCCAAGCCAATTCGAAATTTTCACATGAAAATTATTCGTGCGTGTCAAGTGTGCAATGCACAGCATCCACTTAGACTTTGTCCAGTATTTTTAAAAATGTCTGTGAATGACAGACACAAAACAGTTCGCAAACATAAATTTTGTTTCAACTGTCTTGCATTGACTCACAATGCAAATCAATGTCAGAGTACTAACACTTGTCTGCGCTGTAAGGGCAAGCATCATACTTTGCTACATTTTGAACGAAGTTTGCCCCCAGCTGCAAATCAAAAAGTTTCATCATCTTTATCTCAAGTCACTCCTACACCACATGTCTCTTCATCATCTCAAGTCACTCTTGCTCCACATGGCGCTTCTTCATCTCAAGATTTAACTCCATTTAAAGAAAATTATCAAAGCATACAGTCCACTCAAACCACCAATCATAATGTCATGTTTTCTAAGAGTTATCGTCAAGTTTTACTAGCAACTGCTCTAGTTAAGATTCGACATCAAGGAACTGACTTTAATCTTCGTGCCTTAATTGATCAAGGCTCGGAAGTATCTTTTATATCGGAACTGTAACGTGGCCAAATTGCATAATTCATAGTTATGAGTCATGTCATAGCATTCATAATAATTATACGTTAGTAATCAATCATACTAATAAATTACTATATTAGCATCAAACGAACTACGAATATACAATGTAAAACTAGGCATACTAAATATCATACTAAATATCATACATAATACCTATGAAGGGAAGAGGTGATCATATACACCCCCTCTACCTGTATGCGTCATAAAAAAGGGTCCTGAAAACCAAAAATTATCCATTTTTTTTTTGTTTTTTTTTTGTTCAATCTTTGTCTCAGATTTTATATGCATGTATGAAGTTCCAGAGATCTGAAAAGATACAAATAATTAGATATAAATAAAAATACAATGAACTTTTATATCTTAAGATGTAAAGAAGAAAATTCATTTAAGATCTCGCTCAGATATGACGTATAAAGCCAAATTTTTTTTGTTTACATCTTATCGATATAAGATTAAATTTCATGTAATGTTTATTTACCAATTATTTTACATTTTTTTGCTTGCTTGGTGTTCAAAACCTGTAAATATAAACATAAATCAAAGGTAAAACATTAATGATAATAATGTATATACAAAAATATATAATAAAACTTACAAGGAAAAACTTTGTCGAGATGCCGCCACATTTCTTCACAATTCATGAAAAATTTTGACACTTAGACTAGAATAATTAGTCATATACTTTTTCTCACTCTTAAAGGAGTGCAGATATATATCACTCTCTTGCGACGAACATATTCTTTGCGGCGAATAAAAATAAATAAATATATTCAAAGCATATTGAGTAAATTAAGTAATAGATTTTTTTTATAGGAAGATTTTAAACTTACAGGAAGTAAAGCTCAGATGTCTGTTACATTTTGAAATGTAATTTATGAAGAGGGTAGTTTTTTAAATAAAATAAAATGAACAATTTTGGTTTGAGATATGTCTGTGATAATAATGATCCTGTGATATTAGATTAAGAGAAATATATTTATTATTTATTAGAAATTTTATTTATTTTATTGTGTTAGTCTAGCTAATAGGGTAAGTGTAGAAGAGAAAAGAAGACAAAAGATTATTCCAATAGTGGGATCCAAATACTAAGTCAGTTAGGAACTTATATATATTTTTAAACAAAGACATAGCGACTATGTAATAGGGGTCTTTGTGAATTTAACAAGACAAAGGATAGTCAGACGTCTAATAGTTTTACATTAGTTCAGTTTGTGAAATCTTCATTTTTTAGTTTTTCGAAAGTTCTGGAGTGTACATTATAAGTATAATCTTCATGTGAAATTTTTTTTTATTATCAAAAAAAAAAAAAAAAGAACTACGCAAAACTGAGAAAAAAAAAATAGAGATATTATACTAGTGAAAAGAAAAAAAAAAAGAAATTAACAAAGAAACTAAGAGTTTAATAAATTTTTTTGGAATTTCGGGAAACCCCTACCTATCCAAAAGGATAATTAAATAATAATTAAATTTTACGCAGAGGTATGTAGTTCTATCCGACATAGAAATTTTAATGATCTAATTGGTGCAACGCATTCTCATTTAGGTACTTGTTAGTGATCCTTGGGGTTACTAAAATTGCATAGTGGATATAATAAGTGTCTCTGCTTTTGGTACAGAAGCTCTGACCCATTCAACTTTAATGAAAGGAATCTAATAGCATAAAACAGAGTGAAGGATATCTCAATATATGATCTCCGGAGATTCGTCTCAGAAATTTGTCTAGGAAGAGATCTAGTGAAGAAAATGGATAAAGACATGAAATAAATGAACTGATGATAGAAAAAAAAAAGAAAAAAAAAGTTAAAGCTTGAAATAGATTTTTTTTTTAAATAAGTAACGTAAATGAACATTTTAGTTGAATTAATGATAAATTGTCAATTTACAATAATCAACGTAAAGAGAGATATATTGTACAAACTTCATCTGCTTTTTTAGTTAAATAATGATTGCTTTGAGAAAAATAATTTCGTTAAAAGTGAAAGTGAATCATCAGTTCCTGATTTGTGCTGCCGGCAGGACGTCGAGGGACGTGAAAATTGTGAGTAACCTTACATATATACATATATATATATAATTCTTGCTGGAAGCGGATATTAATTCCCAGAAAAAAACACATAATTTTTCTTTAAAGGCAGATATTGTTTTTTTTTTACATTTTTTTTTATAAATGGTTATTTTTATTTGATTTCCTTTTTTTTTGTGAATTTTTTTGAATTTTTTTAAATTGAAATTTTTATTAATCAAATAAAAAAAAAAAAAATTATAATAACACTAGCGAGTGTCTTGAAGTAATGTGTTTCAAACTATTTATCTCTCCCAAAAAGGTAATTGTTTAAAGATTCTTATTCATAATGATGCAGTGTTAAAGTTAAAGCGATTGGTGTGTGAAGGGGTCTCGGCAGGCCGTCTATGAAGAGTTGAGGAAATTACAGGATGACTTAGAAATAACGTAACGAACGTTTATATAGCTTGGGGGCAAGTTAGGGGCTGTCTTTCATGAAATAGGCCAAGAAAGATAGCGATGGATATGTTTCGACATATGGGAGGGTTGGCCAAGCCATGCCAATAACACCAGGCAAACTTTCTTGATCCTAGTGAACCATTCCGTGGCGAGAGGGTGGGGGGTGAGTATGCCTCTCCCTTGAAAATAAAGATACAAAAAAAAAAATATTTAGATTTAAAGTATTTAGGATTAGATAGGGAATAGGTTAAACGAATAGGTTAGGTTAGGTCATAGGTAGTAATTTTTTTTTTGGTTATCTAACATTCAAGTCGGAGATGTGTCGTCATTTACCCATTCTTTCGTCAGGGTAATGGCAAAGGTATGTGAGTGTGTCTTTTCTTTTTTTTCGATTTTCTTTTTACTTTCTTCTCTCCGAATCATTTGTCCGTCCGATATATTATTCATATTTCGTAGCTTTCTCCTTCTTATTTTTTTTTATAATAATCATCCTGGCATGTTAATATAAAGTGAAATTGAGCTGAAGGTGTGGTGATAAGGACAAGAACCTCCCCGTCCGACGAGCTAAGCTGAGCCGTGACAAGCATGCCGCTGTCCCAAAACATAGCACCAAAGTCGCCCCTGTGGCCTAAGTTAAGCTCATTTCAATGGCGCCCAACGGTTTTTTTTTGTAATTCTCGAGTCCAATTGTAACTTCAAGACGACGATTTTCAGAGGAAGGTCGTCATCTTGGACTTTCAATAGCCTCTTAATTTTGATCTTTAATTTTACTTTTCTATCCAATAAAACACACTCACGAGCCGTACATACTCCTGTTTCTATAACACTAGTCCGAATATTTCTGCCCAAAACGTATGTCGTCAGAACCAGCGTTTCCGTGAGGGAATTGGAAGATTAACTTCGAAGCAGGAGTGGGACGAGTATGAAGGGCCATATACTTCGTGCTGTCCTAGAACACAGGGCTCAGCCTAGTTCCTAGTGAGGCGTGATATTTGGTCTGGAAAACTTGTCC
Source organism: Philhelius festivus (assembly GCA_963931855.1). Classification (NCBI taxonomy): domain Eukaryota; kingdom Metazoa; phylum Arthropoda; class Insecta; order Diptera; family Syrphidae; genus Philhelius; species Philhelius festivus. Next base: position 1,135,166 of record OZ007556.1, on the reverse strand, counting down.
GTGTTGATGCTTAACTGGAAAACTATGTCAGCCTTCTATTAGGGTCCTGCATCCGTTGCAAGTTGTGGCAGGGAGGAAAAGTTATGCATCGACACTCACTGGGATCAAGGGGGTTCCAGCTATACATATGTACAACAGACTCGACTGACAAGATAGACAGACAAGACAGACAGACTATACAATTCTTCACCTATTAGAAAGGATACCTGACTTGGGAACTTCACACACCACCGCAATAGTAAAAGAATCCACTTCTATAAAAAAAAAAAACCAACAAGAGAGAACAAATAATATTAAATCATTGGTCAATATTCATTTCTTTATTCATTTTAAAATAACTTTACTCATCCAACAGAGATTTTCTTTTAGAGTTTTTAGGTTTTTTTTTATGAATAGGTATAGATTTACTTTATCTTTTATAGTTAGTAGTAAATATTTTAGTTTAGGATTGAATTGAATTTTTTGTTTTGAATCACATTTTTTTTTGCGAATAATAACTAAAAAATTAACTTTTAAATAAGTTTTTTTTTTGAATTTTTAGTTTTTTTGCAAGAATTTCAATCTTCTATTTAAACTTTACATCAGTGAAAGTTGAAAATAGTTAAATAAGAAATCATTATATAATTTTTTTTTATTTTAGAGTTTTTTTTTTGAATTTCTGAAATTTTTTTTATTAGTTTTCTTACAATTTTAAAAAAGTAAATAATCTGATATTAGAGAAAAAAAAAAAAAAAAAAAAAACAGGTCATGGCAGGTAGAACTAAGGGAGCAGTTCCGAAAAATAAAAATATTTTACCTAGAGCTAATATCCGATATCCTCTCAGGAATCTTACCGAACATATAGAGGAAGGGGCTTCTGTACCAGGGGATAACCCTAGCGCAATGTCTACTTTAAACGGGGATGCAATGAGTAGGTCATTAGGGGAGAATGTATCGGCAACACAAGTATCTAATAGGTCTAATGATGCTCCTCCAAAAGGAAGAGTCCAATGTGATTCAGTGAAGGAAAGATCACTTCGGCGGCCTTTGATCGAAGATGTCAATGAAAACAATAACCTTTACGGAATAGAAGAAGATTACGATATTCTCGAGCAGATCCGATTAATACAAATCGAAGAGAGAGCCGTTCATGCAGATATAGAAGCTCTTGATAGAAATTTCCAGGGTGCACAGAATCGTCAAACATATGATCCCAATTTTGACTTTAGTAAAAGAATTACTGAAGAAAGTATTTCTAATAAGATAGAATCTGCAGTTACTTTAGCAGTACGCGAAAGTAATGATAGGACTCTGAACATGTTTCACGAAGGTATGACGAAAATGTTTGTCACTATGGAGAATAAACTCAAGGAAATCAATAAGAAAATAAATGAGCTTGAAAATCCTTCAATGCTTTATACTTTTCCTTCTCAGACTAGGCAAACAGAGAAAACATTCACTACAAGACCCATAATTACAAAGCCAGTAAGCCAGCCAACAGTAGCTCAGGCACCTATTTCGAGACCACCGATAGATAGGGGTGATCAAAACATAAGAGATATTAGTAGACGAGTAGATATACACAAATGGGGGATTAAATTTGACGGGTCTTCTAAATCTATTCCTGTTGAAAGCTTCATATTTAGGATTGAAACTCTTCAGAGAAAGTGTGGACTGAGCAATGAAGATTTGTTTGCCCATTTCCATCATCTAGTATCGGGAGCTGCCGAAAGATGGTACTGGCAGTACCTTGAGGAAAATGCGGAAGATGTAATGCTAAACTACCATGATTTAAAATCTGAATTATTAAATCAATTCAAAAATAAAAGAAAAGATCATGAAATTTTGAGACAGATAATGGATAGAAAGCAACTTCCTCATGAAACCTTCGATGAATTTTATAGTGATATTCGTGCCTTATTTCTGCAGATGAGGAATCGTCCTGGTGAACAGGATTTAATAGGAATTTTAATGCCTAACATAAAGGATAGGGTAGCAAATCTTATTTTTAGTAGCACAATCAATTCAATACATGAGTTAAGAGAACAATGTAGGAGAGCTGAAATCCATATAGCAGCCAGAGAAGTAAGATTTCGAAAAAACGTTAGTGAGGTAGATTAAGGAAAGCAGGAAGAAGAACAGTGGTCGAGAGAAGACAATTCCGTTTCTACAGAAGAAGAGCAGTATGATTTGGCAGCTATTTATACAAACAGAGGGAATACAAATTATGACAACAAAAATTCAAATATACAAAAACCTTTCGGGAAAGAAAAAAGATATTTAGGTGGAAATGAAAATAAGAAAGAAATAGAGGTCAATAAAGCAGCTTGTCCCTCGAGTTTCCATACTATGACATGTTTCAGTTGTGGTCAAGGAAACATATCATTCAAATGTGCTACATGTATGGGAAAAGTACAAGTCGGGAGTGCGTCCGGGAATCAACTACCGACGAAATCTCAACTTCCCGAGAGTCTGAGCCACTCAGAAAAGTAGAATTATTAAGAAGAGATGAAGTAGCAAATAGGAAAACTTTACACCAAAGAATTGTTGAATACCAGAAAGCAAGACAACGAATATTTGGCGAAGAGTTAGTAGAAACCACAAAAAGATCCAAAAATTATAAGAAGATTTTTAAACTAAGGGAAAAATGTGCAATGAATAGATTTCACAAGAATAAAATAGAGTCATCTGTGATAACGAATACAGACGATAATAGACCATATACAAAAGTATATATAGAGGGTGAAGAGATGCTCGGTCTATTAGATAGTGGAGCATCTGTAAGTTGTTTAGGGAAAAGTGCAATAGATTTTATTAGAAAACACAACATAGAGATAATAAAAATGAATATAGGCATAAAAACAGCTGATGGGAATAATCATCAGATCCTAGGTAGATTTAAAACAAAGGTTTCATGGGGAAATATTATTCAAGAAATAGAAATGTATGTTGTACCAGGCTTACAGCAAAAGCTGTATTTAGGAGTAGACTTTTGGAGGGCATTCAAAGTAGCTCCAAACATTGTCAGTGCTCTTGATATTTCATCGCCGATGGAAGGACAAGATCAAGATCCCGTCAGGCAACTGACACTAGAACAAACTGGAGAATTAGAGCGAGTCAAGCAGCTTTTTCCTTCGTTTGCAGTGTTGGGATTGGGCAAGACAAGTCTAGAAGAACATGTCATTGAGATGGAAGACGAAACCATTCCCATCAAACAACGACACTACCCAATCTCACCTGTAGTACAGAAGTTGATGTATGCGGAACTTGACCGAATGCTCGCACTTGGAGTAATTGAAGAAAGCAACAGTGCTTATAGTTCTCCAGTCGTACTAGTGAGAAAACCAGGAAAGAACAGACTTTGCTTGGATTCACGAAAAGTGAATGCGGCTACTAAGAAGTTTGCTTATCCTCTTCCACACATAGAAGGTATTATTAGTCGTTTGCAAAATACACATTTCATTTCAAGTATTGATTTAAAGGATGCTTTCTGGCAAATTCCTCTGGAGATCAAATCAAGGGAGAAAACTGCTTTCACAGTCCCTGGGCGGCCATTGTATCAGTTCACGGTCATGCCTTTTGGGCTTTGCAATGCCGCTCAGAGAATGTGTAAGTTGATGGACAAAGTCATTCCCGCTCGTATGAGGGAGAATGTCTTTGTCTACCTTGATGATCTCTTGGTTTGTTCTCCAGATTTTGAGACTCATATGAGGACACTGGAAGAGGTAGCAAAATGTCTTAGGCGTGCTGATCTCACTATCAATGTGGAGAAAAGCAAATTCTGTTTTAAGGAGATCAAGTATCTTGGTTATTTCATCGGTGATGGATGTCTGAGAACTGACCCCGAAAAAGTCTCAGCGGTGAAGGACTTTCCAGTTCCAGGGACTCCTAAGCAACTCCGTCGGTTTCTGGGGATGACGGGGTGGTACAGACGATTTATACCAAATTTTGCGACGATATCAGCCCCCATGACAGATTGTCTGAAAAAAGGCAAAACATTCGCAATGACAAACGAAGCGATTAAAGCTTTTAATGAACTCAAGACCATGTTGATTACAGCACCAATACTGACGAACCCAGACTTTTCGAAACGCTTTTACATTCAGTGCGATGCTTCGACTTCAGGTGTAGGGAGTGTTCTTTTTCAGAAGGATGCGGAAGAGAACGAACGGCCCATAGCATTCATGTCTCAGAAGCTTAATTCCGCTCAAAGGAATTATACAGTGACTGAACTTGAATGCTTGGCAGCCGTTCTTTCAGTGAAGAAATTTAGGGCATATATTGAAGGATTACCATTCACTATAATAACAGATCATGCCAGTTTGAAGTGGTTAATGACCCAAAAAGATCTATCTGGACGTTTGGCCAGGTGGAGTTTCAAACTGCAAGGTTTTGATTTTACGATTGAACACAGAAAAGGTATCCTCAATATAGTCCCTGACACTCTCTCTCGTATCCATATGGATGAGCTCAATCCCGAGAAAGAAATGCAGGAAGTTGATCTCAGTTCTCCATATTTCTGTTCACAGGAATATGAGGAACTGAAGAAAACGGTGATCGAAAACAAAGACCGTCTCCCTGATGTATGTGTTTCGGAAGGTTTTGTTTACAAACGGACAGACATGAGGACTGGCGACGAACTACAGGAAGACAGAGCTTGGAAACTCTGGGTTCCGAAGGAGTTGCATAGGAGCCTCTTGGAGGCGGCACATAATTCACCTGCAGCAGGACATGGAGGTATTCACAAGACTTTGGCAAAGTTGCGACAGAAATATTTTTGGCCAAATATGACCACTGACGTACGTGAACATGTAAGTTCATGCGATATCTGCAAGTGTAATAAGCCTTTGAATGTGATTTCACGTCCACCAATGGGAAATCAGGTTATTACAGAAAAACCTTTCCAAAGGTTATATATAGACTTTTTAGGACCATATCCTAGGACAAAAACCGGAAATACCCACATATTTATTTGCCTAGATCACTTTAGCAAGTTTGTGTTTCTAAAACCAATTAAAAAAGCCACTGCGGCAGAAATAGTCAAATATTTAGAAGAAAACGTATTCCATATTTTTGGTGTCCCCGAATATATACATTCGGACAATGGAAAGCAGTTCACATCAGAACTATTCTCAAGTTTTCTAAAGAGATACGGAGTGAAACACATCCGTACCGCATTCTATTCTCCACAAGCGAATGCTTCAGAGAGAGTAAATCGCTCAGTATTAGCGAAGATAAGATCATATTTAGAGAATGACCAAAGAAATTGGGATCTTCATGCGAGTAGTGCAGCGTTTTCACTCAGAAGTGTGATCCATGATTCCATTTCTTTCGAACCTTACTATGCTGTTTTCGGTTCCCAAATGGTACAACATGGAGGATCATATGAACTTCTCAGGAGAATAGATGCTTTAAAAGACGGCAATATAACAGTTAAGAACAATAGTGATAAATTAGAATTAATCAGACAGAAAATTTTTGAAAACCTAAAACTAACACATCAAAAGACGACAAAAGTTTACAACACTCGAAGTAGAGATGTAAAATATCGCGTAGGTCAAATAGTTTTCAGGCGAAACTTCAAACAAAGCAGTTTAGCAGACTGCTATAATGCAAAACTAGGTCCCAAGTTTGTGAAGTCTATTGTATTGAAAACCATCGGGAATTCCTTATACGAAATAGGAAATTTGAAAGGAGAAAAAGTGGGAACATTCCATGCCAAGGATCTCCACACTTAGATGGTCAACGAAATTGACAACTTGGTTGATTTTGCCTGACTTCTGTGATAAACACACGATCGTGATATTTTACTGTGATAAACTTACGTCTGTGATAAACTTTAGTTATAAGAACTTCTTGATATTCAACTGTGATAAACTTGCTTCTGTGATAAGAACTTTGTTATATTCCTCTGTGATAAATGACTGTGATATATTTTATATATCCTTTAATTTATTGTTTTAAGAGAAATATTTTATGTATATTACATGTATACAATGAGAGTTTATTTATTTTTTTTATAGGCAAATCATGCTATTGACTAAAGTCACTTTTCTTAGTTCTTTAATCTGTGAAAGTTATTCTTAGTGCAATGTAGAAATAGGAGAATAAGTGAAAAGCATTCCAAATTTCTTCTGAGATGCAAAAGAAAACATGATAAATCTAACGCTTGTGATAGTAAAAAGACCTTTTAAGCAATATGTAAACAATGAAATATATGAGTATTCTAAACGCATTGCATGGACATAGAAGTAGAAAAAATGCCCAGCTAAGTCGTTAGAGGCATGAGAGCTCAGGGCGGGGCTCTTACCACACGTTATCCATGAGAATTAGATCTGTATGCAACTAAACCCACTCCTTTTTACGAGGCTTATGACTTCGCGACCACTTAGCCATAATCGTCGATAGTGTAACGTGGCCAAATTGCATAATTCATAGTTATGAGTCATGTCATAGCATTCATAATAATTATACGTTAGTAATCAATCATACTAATAAATTACTATATTAGCATCAAACGAACTACGAATATACAATGTAAAACTAGGCATACTAAATATCATACATAATACCTATGAAGGGAAGAGGTGAACATATACACCCCCTCTACCTGTATGCGTCATAAAAAAGGGTCCTGAAAACCAAAAATTATCCATTTTTTTTTTTGTTTTTTTTTTGTTCAATCTTTGTCTCAGATTTTATATGCATGTATGAAGTTCCAGAGATCTGAAAAGATACAAATAATTAGATATAAATAAAAATACAATGAACTTTTATATCTTAAGATGTAAAGAAGAAAATTCATTTAAGATCTCGCTCAGATATGACGTATAAAGCCAAATTTTTTTTGTTTACATCTTATCGATATAAGATTAAATTTCATGTAATGTTTATTTACCAATTATTATACATTTTTTTGCTTGCTTGGTGTTCAAAACCTGTAAATATAAACATAAATCAAAGGTAAAACATTAATGATAATAATGTATATACAAAAATATATAATAAAACTTACAAGGAAAAACTTTGTCGAGATGCCGCCACATTTCTTCACAATTCATGAAAAATTTTGACACTTAGACTAGAATAATTAGTCATATACTTTTTCTCACTCTTAAAGGAGTGCAGATATATATCACTCTCTTGCGACGAACATATTCTTTGCGGCGAATAAAAATAAATAAATATATTCAAAGCATATTGAGTAAATTAAGTAATAGATTTTTTTTATAGGAAGATTTTAAACTTACAGGAAGTAAAGCTCAGATGTCTGTTACATTTTGAAATGTAATTTATGAAGAGGGTAGTTTTTTAAATAAAATAAAATGAACAATTTTGGTTTGAGATATGTCTGTGATAATAATGATCCTGTGATATTAGATTAAGAGAAATATATTTATTATTTATTAGAAATTTTATTTATTTTATTGTGTTAGTCTAGCTAATAGGGTAAGTGTAGAAGAGAAAAGAAGACAAAAGATTATTCCAATAGTGGGATCCAAATACTAAGTCAGTTAGGAACTTATATATATTTTTAAACAAAGACATAGCGACTATGTAATAGGGGTCTTTGTGAATTTAACAAGACAAAGGATAGTCAGACGTCTAATAGTTTTACATTAGTTCAGTTTGTGAAATCTTCATTTTTTAGTTTTTCGAAAGTTCTGGAGTGTACATTATAAGTATAATCTTCATGTGAAATTTTTTTTTATTATCAAAAAAAAAAAAAAAAGAACTACGCAAAACTGAGAAAAAAAAAATAGAGATATTATACTAGTGAAAAGAAAAAAAAAAAGAAATTAACAAAGAAACTAAGAGTTTAATAAATTTTTTTGGAATTTCGGGAAACCCCTACCTATCCAAAAGGATAATTAAATAATAATTAAATTTTACGCAGAGGTATGTAGTTCTATCCGGCATAGAAATTTTAATGATCTAATTGGTGCAACGCATTCTCATTTAGGTACTTGTTAGTGATCCTTGGGGTTACTAAAATTGCATAGTGGATATAATAAGTGTCTCTGCTTTTGGTACAGAAGCTCTGACCCATTCAACTTTAATGAAAGGAATCTAATAGCATAAAACAGAGTGAAGGATATCTCAATATATGATCTCCGGAGATTCGTCTCAGAAATTTGTCTAGGAAGAGATCTAGTGAAGAAAATGGATAAAGACATGAAATAAATGAACTGATGATAGAAAAAAAAAAGAAAAAAAAAGTTAAAGCTTGAAATAGATTTTTTTTTTAAATAAGTAACGTAAATGAACATTTTAGTTGAATTAATGATAAATTGTCAATTTACAATAATCAACGTAAAGAGAGATATATTGTACAAACTTCATCTGCTTTTTTAGTTAAATAATGATTGCTTTGAGAAAAATAATTTCGTTAAAAGTGAAAGTGAATCATCAGTTCCTGATTTGTGCTGCCGGCAGGACGTCGAGGGACGTGAAAATTGTGAGTAACCTTACATATATACATATATATATATAATTCTTGCTGGAAGCGGATATTAATTCCCAGAAAAAAACACATAATTTTTCTTTAAAGGCAGATATTGTTTTTTTTTTACATTTTTTTTTATAAATGGTTATTTTTATTTGATTTCCTTTTTTTTTGTGAATTTTTTTGAATTTTTTTAAATTGAAATTTTTATTAATCAAATAAAAAAAAAAAAAATTATAATAACACTAGCGAGTGTCTTGAAGTAATGTGTTTCAAACTATTTATCTCTCCCAAAAAGGTAATTGTTTAAAGATTCTTATTCATAATGATGCAGTGTTAAAGTTAAAGCGATTGGTGTGTGAAGGGGTCTCGGCAGGCCGTCTATGAAGAGTTGAGGAAATTACAGGATGACTTAGAAATAACGTAACGAACGTTTATATAGCTTGGGGGCAAGTTAGGGGCTGTCTTTCATGAAATAGGCCAAGAAAGATAGCGATGGATATGTTTCGACATATGGGAGGGTTGGCCAAGCCATGCCAATAACACCAGGCAAACTTTCTTGATCCTAGTGAACCATTCCGTGGCGAGAGGGTGGGGGGTGAGTATGCCTCTCCCTTGAAAATAAAGATACAAAAAAAAAAAATATTTAGATTTAAAGTATTTAGGATTAGATAGGGAATAGGTTAAACGAATAGGTTAGGTTAGGTCATAGGTAGTAATTTTTTTTTTGGTTATCTAACATTCAAGTCGGAGATGTGTCGTCATTTACCCATTCTTTCGTCAGGGTAATGGCAAAGGTATGTGAGTGTGTCTTTTCTTTTTTTTCGATTTTCTTTTTACTTTCTTCTCTCCGAATCATTTGTCCGTCCGATATATTATTCATATTTCGTAGCTTTCTCCTTCTTATTTTTTTTTATAATAATCATCCTGGCATGTTAATATAAAGTGAAATTGAGCTGAAGGTGTGGTGATAAGGACAAGAACCTCCCCGTCCGACGAGCTAAGCTGAGCCGTGACAAGCATGCCGCTGTCCCAAAACATAGCACCAAAGTCGCCCCTGTGGCCTAAGTTAAGCTCATTTCAGAACATTTTCAGAAATTGATCGGTTTGTCAACTCAATCTACGCAAGCCCGCATATGTGGTATGGGGGCAACCGAAACTGCTTCTTCTTCAAAACTTTGCTCCTTCACTCTTTGTTCCAATAATTCCAAAGATTTTGGAATACATGCTCAAGCTTTAGTTCTTAAGAAGCTTACATGTAACCTGCCTGCGATTTCACTGGATCTTGGTCAAACTGGATGTAATTTCGACTTTCCTTTGGCAGATCCTCTCTTTTATCAAAGTTCAAATATCGACATGCTCATTGGAGCAGATTTGTATCCACTTATAATCTTGGAAGGAGTGAAAACAAATGTTTTCAATTCATTGATGGCTCAAAACACAGTTTTTGGGTGGGTGCTTTTGGGACCTTATGAAAATATCCCGGTGATTTCAAACTTTTCAACTTTTGTCTCGTATAGTGACGAGCCCTCAACCGATCAAGCTATTGAACGATTTTGGAAAATTGAGGAGTTACCTCAAGCCCATATGCTTACTTCATGCGACCAATTTTGTGAAGATTTATATCACAACACAACTTTTCGAGATGCAACAGGTCGATATGTTGTTAAGCTACCATTTAAAAATCCATCGGGCGAATCACAACTCGGCACTTCTCGGTCAAACGCAATGAGACAATTTCTTCGTAACGAAAAGGCTTTACTGTCTAAACCAGCTGTCAAAGCAGAATACGATAGAGTCCTTTCAGAGTATATTCAATTAGGTCATATGACACCCACACCGCCCTACGAACTAGGGAATGATGGCAATATTCAATCGTATTACATGCCTCACCATGCCGTTTTAAAGCCTCAAAGCACCACTACCAAATTAAGGGTCGTGTTCAACGCTTCTAGCGCGTCCTCCAATGGTACAAGTTTAAATGACCTCTTACATGCGGATCCCGTGCTACAAAGTGATATAACTTTGCTATTACACAACTGGCGTTTTTATAGATACGTCTTTAACGGCGATATTGAGAAAATGTATCACCAAATTGGTATCCATCCAGAGCATGCTCAGTATCAGCGCATCTTGTTTCGCCCAAGTCCTGATCACAAAATCGTCGATTATAATCTAAACACAGTAACTTTCGGAGTTAATAGTGCTCCTTATCTCGCCATCCGCACTCTTAATCAACTCGCTTCAGATGTTGAAACGAGTTTTCCTCTAGCGTCAAAAATCCTGCAAAGGGAATTTTACGTGGACGACGTCCTTTCGGGCGCTCACGATATTTTGTCTGCACGTAGATCGCAAATCGAGCTTATAAATGCTCTCCGATCTGCTGGATTTAATCTTAGAAAGTGGACAGCGAACAATTCCGAGTTACTCAATCATATCGCAAATGAAGATCTTTTAAGAAAAGACTTCTTAACAAATCGAACATCTGAAATTTTAACTAACGTTCCTAATATTCAATGGAGTCATGTGCCCTCCTTGGATAATCCTTCTGATTTAGCGAGCCGTGGTATCTCCCCGGGTGAATTAAAGTCTCGACAACTATGGTGGACGGGACCATATTGGCTTCAAGGATCGAAACTAGATTGGCCCTCAACTCCGCCAATCGATCCTCCCGATGAATCAATCCTCGAATATAAACCAATTCGAAAACTCGCTAATGTTGCAATGCATTCAGGCGATTTCGAAAGTGAAATTCTATCCCGATTCTCGTCTTGGCATAGAGCACTCCGAATCTTGAGCTATGTGTTTCGCTTTGCCAACTCAACTCGAAAGCAATCTATTAGAGATAGCTATATATCAAATCTTCTTTCTCACGGAGAAATTAAATCTACAAAAATTAAAATCATCAAATTCACTCAAAAACAACATTTTGTCGAAGAATATAAAGCTCTTGTTCAAGGAACAAAATTGAAACCGAAAAGTAATCTTTTATCCCTCAGTCCTTTTCTTGACTCTAGTCAAATAATGCGCTCACATGGTAGACTTGCATCTTCCTCCTTATCTTATAACGAAAAGTTTCCTATATTGCTTCCCTACAAATCTTATTTATCTCAACTCTTAGTGTCCTACATTCATCAATTATCGTTACATGGTGAAATCCAATTGATGAACCGTATAGTGCGTTCCGAATTGGATACCCAAGTTAAAAAACTTAGTTAAAAGTCTTAAAGGTCTACCGTGGTTCTGACGATAGAGTACGTGGTTGATGTAAAGACCCAAAAAGGGGTTGTTACTCGTTCTGTCGTCAAACTGTGTGTTTTGCCATCGGATTGATTACAGCAAACAACAAACAAAACAAAGCAAACAAAATTTTCGAAAACTTAACTTTAATCGTTTTTTATCTTAATGTACGTTTAAATCCTGATTCCTCAGTTTACTTTTACATAAATGGAAAATTTTCCTAATGAAATGCACTAAAATATATCTTGTATAATCTATTTTAATTTTTCTTATCAAAATGAAACTGTATACAAATGTAAATAATTCAATCGATATTTTTATAAAGTTCTCTTTAATTGAAATTATAAATTTGCTATCATCCTTTTTAAAATTCAATATGTCGATAAAATCTCTAAAACTAATCTTAAGAAAATGGTTTTAAAGATATCTTTAGTTTTGCATGCGAGGATGCAAGGCGGCCGGAATGTTGAACTTAAAAAAAGTACCATGTAAACATCAAATTAATAATTCATAATATCATCATGCAAACCCACAGCCAATGTTGGATGCAAGGGTACTTCCCTTCGAAATTTTTCTTTTGTACGTTGGCATTATGGGTTTTGACTTTTCGTCCGTCTTCGCCTCGTGTGTAAAATGCATTCAATTACAATTCTCGGTGGCAATCAGTTGGCTTTCACTTAAAATCTAAACTTAAAGTAACTTACAATCTAAAATTAAAGCTTATAATCTAAAACTAAAACTTTTAAATTAACTAATTAATTAACTGTGAACTTACTACTTAATAAAACTTATAAACTAAAATAAATTGTGTCGCCTATTTTTTTGGATTGGCAATCACCAAGCGCTAAAGTGTCGGCGCTATACATTGGAGTTGCAAGAATAGTTTGCAAAGGAAATCGAAGTTTGCTATCTATTGGAGAAGCCAAAGTTTCGGCTACATACATTGTACATTTACTTGGGATTAGAAACCACAAGCGCTAAAGTGTCGGCGCTGTACATTGTACGAACCATCAAACATAAGCGTCAAAGTTGTCGGCGTCATACAATTACAATATTCAAGATTTGATCGAATAAAAGCTTTAAAAAGGCTTTTAAGTGAATATTGATCTGAGATTTCATTTGAGTTCCTTCTTATGAAACCTAGCATTTGATTTGCCTTATTAACAATATATTCAACACAATTTCACTAAAAGAAAGTCTTTGATCGAAAACAACACCTAAGTCTTTCTTATAACTTACTTTTACAAGATGAATATAATTTAAACATAATTAAAACATGTTGGAAGCTTTCTCCTTTAACACGATCTTATCTTATCTTATCTTCTCTTGATCTTATTCAAATAAATTATATTAAAAATAGCTTAGGAAGAATTCTTGATCTTGTTTTCGTAAATAATGAATTAAAATATAATGTAGATGCTATTGACTTTCCACTATTAAATAACTCTTTTCACCATATTGCTTTACAAGTAAATTTAGATTATTATGAATATGCAAGTAATGTACCCATTGAGGAAAGTAAATTTAATTTTGTAAATGCGGATTTCATTGCTTTGAATAATTTTTATATGACATTTGAATGGGAACAAATATTTCGTAACAAATCCCTTTCTGAAATGTATACGTGTTTTAAAAATATCCTTTTTGAAGGCATAGAACTTTTTTGTACCGATTTTTCGAAAGAAAAAACCACACAAACTTCCATGGCAAAATAAAAGATTAAAAAACTTAGAAAATGTTAAAAATAAAGCTTTCAAGCGCTTTAAATTAACAGGGTGTAATGAAGATCGTAATCGGTTTCTTCAATTCAGAAGAGAGTTTGATTTTCTAAATCGTTTCTTTTACAATCAATATATTCATACAACGGAGTTAAACATAAAAAGAAATAGTAAATCATTCTGGATTTTTATTAATTCGAAGCGCAACAGTACCTCCTCTTTTCCTCAGTCAATGGAATATGATAATGAACATTCTAATGACATCCAGTCATCTTGTGAACTTTTTGCAAAATTTTTTAAATCATCTTATAAGTAGTAAGTAGTAGTAAAAATGTGATTTTATTTATCAGATTAATTATTCATTGTTTTTGTTTTAATTTCACAGTTATAGCATTGGCTTTTGCCGTCAGCCAGAAAAAAGAGTATAATCTAAACAAGTACAATATAAATAGAATTGTTAAAATTTTCAAGTTGTATTAAGTTAATTGACTAAACAAATTTGTATTAAGATTCATAAAGTTCGTTTTGTAGGGTTGATTTCAGGTGCGTTCAGAAGGCTTCGTTCAGGATTTGGTATCGATATTTTAGCGCTGTTTTGACGTAACTGCTCAACACGTTCCACTCCTGTCCATTAAGGATTCCTTTGGCTTCATCTAAAGTTAAGACGCTCTTTCCCCAGTGTCCTCTTCTGATTTCAGCAAGAATAGGGCACGTGGCTAAGAAGTGCAGTACGTCTTCTCTAACCCTGTGGTTGCATAGGGTACAGTCTGTGTTTTCATCTGCACAATATGGTCGGTAGTTCAGATTTAGTAACTCTCCTCTCGTTTTAAAGATAGTAGAGATTGTCTCCAACGTGTAGCGGTCATCAAAATAGTTGCTGGCGTGGAGGTTGTGTTGCAGACCCTTGTACATACTTCGTGTGTTGCTTCGTTCTGCCATCTCGGTGAACTTACAGACATTGTCTTCTTCAATCCTTGCGAGCAATGTATCGAAGCTACACTTCCAGGTATCGGGCCCACTTTCTAGCAATTCAATATTATGTGTCTGCTCTAGGAGCACCCACTCTCTAAAAAACTGCGATTTTCGGTTAAGAAGATGCTGTGCAATGATCCTGGGTAGACGATGACTTGGCAGAGCCATTACTTTCAAAATGTAGTTAAAGTGCATTTTTAGTGTAAAGGTGTACAGCGGAGAAAGTCCAGTCTCCAGATGTAGCATGTAGTTAGGGGTGTTTTCTGGAAGCCAAAATATTTTTTTGATAAAGTATCTCAAAAGCTTTTCTACTTGGTCATATTGAAGAAATCCCCACACCTGGGCAGCGTAGCACATTATCGATCTCATCACCGCTTCAAAGAGCTTATATTTGGCGCTCGGGGCTACATATTTTTTGCTGAGGACCCCCTTCCAATTGCAATTTATAGCTTTTTTCGATTCTGTTAGCTTTGCATTGAGATGTTGGTTGAATGAAAGCTTTGGTGTTATAGTAACTCCAAGATACTTATACTCCTTAACCACCTCTAAGTTCACATTTTCCCATTTCCACTTTTCATTTCTTGCGAATCTGCCTGTACCATTTCTGAAGATCATGATTTTTGATTTATTTGTATTAACGGTGAGGCTCCAGAGACGACAATATGCTTGAAGTTTATTTATCATTATTTGCATCATTTCCGGGGTTTCAGAGAATATGACGATATCGTCTGCATACATCAACGCTTTGATGTCGACACCAGCAAAATTAATTCCACCTGGCAGAGCTGATGTCAAGTCATCTAAGAAGATAGAAAACAGAAGCGGGCTTAATAGGCAGCCTTGTTTAACCCCCGATGTCGTTTGAAACCACGGGGATCTTTCGTTTCCGTCCCATATTGCCGTTTTATTGTTTTCGTATAGGCCTTTTATTATTTTCACCATTTTTGTGGATATTCCCAGGCAACTGAGCTTGTAGAACAATGCATCCCTGTTGATTGAATCAAAAGCTGCTTTGAAATCAATAAAGAAAGCATATAATTTCGTTCCCTTATCCAGATAAGATCTACCTATGCACGTTAGTGAAAAGATGTTGTCAACTGTCGAATAATCTTTCCTGAAGCCGGCTTGAAACTCACTCAAAAGGTTATTACTTTTTACCCAGGCTGTGAGCCTGTCTAGAATGACGCCAGTGAATATTTTCATTATGGTGTTCAGAAATGATATGCCCCGATAATTGTTTGGATCGTTATTATCACCTTTTTTAAACATGGGAAGTATAATATTTTTGGTAAAACTTTCTGGTACTTCTCCTACATCAAATAAGTAATTATATGCATCTGTAAGTTTTTCAATAAAGTTTAACGACGCGTTCTTGAGAAACTCATACGGTACACGGTCTTCGCCTGGAGCTTTGTTGGGTTTGCACCTGTGTATTACATCCAGTACTTCTTGTACGGCGAAAACATGGTCCAAGTTTTCATTTTCCAAGTGTGGCGAAGCGTGAAGCATCAACTGGTTGGGATTTATTGGTTTGTTCAACAAGTTTTCAAAGTGTTGTGCTAGGATATTTATATCAATTTTTATGTTTTGGATGAAGGGTATACCATTTAGAGAGCGAGCTATTTTCCAGAACGAGGTGCTGTCATTTACTTTTGATAATTTGCGCATTAGCTCCAGAGAGTATTTGCTTTGTTTCTCTTTGCACGTGATTTTGAAGGCTTTATTAGCTTCTTGGTACAAGCTTTTTGCAAAGTTAGAGTTTGTTGCTCTTAGCAGTTTTAGATATGCAAAAGATTTTTTCCTTGCCGCTTCGCATTCTCTGTCAAACCATGGATCTTTCCATTTCTGATTTTGAGTAAATTGGAATGGCTGAGCTGCCTGGTTTATGCACGAAACCAAGATGTTTGTGTTCCGGATTGAGTTAATCTCGTTGTTAGAGACGGAGGCTACCAAACTGTCTAGCTTACTTTTGTATCGATCCAAATATGAATTTTTCCACTTAAGTTTTGGCAACAATTTCATGTCTCCGTTATTGCTGGATGGTTCGTCTGTACGCCAAATACAAGTAACGAGAAGCGGTAAGTGTTCTGAATAGACCATCTCATCGATTTTTAAATCTTCTACGACCTCCAGCCATTTTCCACGTACGAGGCAGTAATCTATTACGGAACAAGCCGTTCCTCTTATGTATGTTAAATGTCCATCCGGATCACTACTTGTTCGCCCATTCAACAATGTGAGCCCAATCGTCTCGCACATTTCTGTGAATCTTCTTCCGTGGGCGTCAATTTTCGGATCTCTTGATGCCCTTGTATATCTAACCTTCTCGGGGACGAACTCAGCTTCCAGTTGTAAAAGTTGTAAGTTTCCTACCCTTGCGTTGCAGTCTCCAATAACCATAATGTTTTCTTGTTGGAATTCGAGTAGAAAGTTCTGCAAGGCAGAGAAATCTTCCAACCATCTATTACAATTTATATAAACTGGAACTATATATAATTTCTCGCTCATAAACGTCATTTCAATCACAGTTCTGTTCATTTCATTTATAAATCGGCATTTTGTTGTTTTATTCAACGATTTTTTTAATCCAAATAAGCATCCTCCGCTTGCTCTTCCGTGTGTATGTGTTCTTGTTGCAGGTATCCATTTCAGTGTAAAATCTTGAAAGTATGTCTCATAATATGTAGTGTTTTCCTCAATAAATGTTTCGAATAATACAAAAATATCATTATCTATAATGGTTTCAAAAAATTTTTTAAATATCAACTTGTTTCCTAGGCCTGTAATATTATATGAACAAATTTTAAAAGATATATTATTATACAACTTAACATACGAAGAATGTCTAGTGTAAACGTGGCTGACGGCATTTTTATTAAAAATAGGTTGGCATCACTGCCCTGCTAGAGGTTTGAGAACCTATGTTGAGGTTGTGATCTGCTGTCACTTCGTTGCTGTCATCGATCAGTTGCTGCAGAAATGACATTCCTCCTTCATCATCACATGTCAAAACATGGCTGGAATTAAAATAAAATATTTGTTCTTCAATTTTGAGTGTGTCTCCTCGAATGAATGTTTTAATGTTTCTGTTTTTTGCATTAATTTGAGTTTTAATTTTCATAAGCTTTCTTCTTCTTTCTCTTGCCGCGGCAGGGTAGTCTCTGTGCATTGTTATCCCGGTGCCTCTAAACTTCGATGTGTTTTGGAGGATTCGTCCTACGTCTTCTTTGTTTTGTAGTTCCACGATTACATTTTCGATGTTTGTATTCTGGGAACGAATTACGCGCGTGGCTGCAATTGTTGCTGGATTTTGAGTTTGGAGTATATCCATACATAGTGAAGTAGCCTTATCCGCTGCCGAAATTCCTGTTTGCGTTGGGAAGTGCATAACTATGTTCTTTTCGTTTGCTTTCATTGACAGAAATTCAACTTGCCGTTCAAGAGAGAAACACCGCGACTCCATTTTTTCAAGTTTATTTCGCAGTGAGAGATTGTTTTGTTGCAGTAAATTAATTTCTGTCCCGATCCTATCGATGTCCGCCTTGGTGGGTAGATCCCTGAGTTTCTCGTCAAGTAGGGAGGTCATAGAGCCTTCAATCAGAGACTTAAGATCCTCGATTAGCATTGTACCTACGGACATATTCGTTTTTTTTTTGTCTGAAGCGAATTTTTGTGGTGGAAAATATTCGGGGGAGGTTTCCGCTAAATCTCTCTTCGCTGACAAACTTTGTGTAGTTAATTTTTTGTTGTTTTCGGTGATTTTGGTTGGTGTCCGTTGCATATTACCGTCGTTCGAGGCGGTAGATATTTTTGTGTTTTTATTTTGTTTTTTTTATTACTTTTTTTTTGATAAAAATTATCGTCAGATTTAAAACAAACTCACCTTCAGTTATGAAAACGAAGGTTAATTCGTACTTTTAAACTTGAATCTATAATTTAAACCACTTGAAAATAAACAATTCACTGGAGCTTAAAAAAAAAAAAAAAAAAAAAAAAAAAAAAAAAAAAAAAAAAAAAAAAAGGCGACTTGATGCTTTCACTCTCTCACTCTTTCTTCAATTTCCTCTTTTAATATCGATTTTATTCATGATGTTAGTAATATGTATTCGAATATCGGTTCGCCCATAAGTTTTGTGGCCCCGCAGTTAACCGTGGAGGAAGTTTTTGTTGCCTTATGTGAAATTGACATTTCCAAAAAAGAAGGCTATGACAAAATTCCCCCTCTTCTTTTATCAAAATGCTCTTCCACAATTTGCCATGCCCTAACTCTCCTTTTTAATAAATCTATCTCATCCGGTCAGTTTGTTGAGGAATGGAAAACATCATACATTAATCCAATTTATAAAAGTGATTCCAAGAATTTAATTAAAAACTATAGGCCCATTTCAAAGCTATCGGCTATACCAAAGCTTTTTGAAAAGATTATAACAAAAAATTTGTATTTTTCTGTAAGAGAGTCAATATCGCCAAGTCAACATGGATTTGTTAAGGGTCGCTCAACAGCTACAAATCTCTGCCTTTTTACAAATTATTGCTTGAACCAAATGGAAAAAGGTTACCAAGTCGATGTTCTCTACACAGACTTTGTAAAAGCCTTCGACCGAGTTCATCATGGTTTGCTTGCACAAAAGTTATTTAAGATGGGTTTTACTAGTTCTTTTATCAGTTGGTTAAAATCGTATCTTTGTAACAGAAAGCAAATTGTTGTGATAAATGGACATTATTCAAGTCCTATTGTTGTGGACTCAGGTCTACCTCAAGGTAGTCACTTGGGCTCATTGCTCTTCCTTTTATTTATAAATGATTTGCCATTAGTTTTCAAAAACGCCCATTGTCTAATGTTTGCCGATGACGTTAAAATCTTCTATACTATTAAATCGATTTTCGACTGTTCTCGACTTGAAATGGATATAGACTTATTTCTTGAATGGTGCAAATACAATCACCTTGAATTAAATTTTTCCAAATGTAAGATATTCAGTGCTACTAGATCACATAACGTCATAAAATTTATTTATAAATTTGACAACGATGAACTTTTAAGAGTCGAGTTAGTAAAAGATCTCGGTGTCCTCGTTGATTCTAAATTGAACTTTCATGCTCATATCGATTTCATAGTTTCCAAAGAAAATTCATTGCTTGGATTTTTAAAACGTAACTCATCAGAATTTAAAGATGTCTATACACTTAAAACATTATACAACTCATTAATACTTCCCTATCTTGAATATTGTTCTTTAATTTGGTGCCCATTCTATGCGAATGGAATACTAAGAATCGAGCAAATTCAAAAGAAATTCACGCGATTTGCACTCCGGAAATTGAATTGGTTAGACGGTATGCCAAATTATCGTTCAAGATGCGCCCTGATTGATATGAAAACGCTCGAAGTCAGAAGAAATGCTCAATGCATAATTTTCGTAAGAGATATAATATCATACCGAATTAATTGTATAGAACTACTGAATCTTATAAAATTCTATGTCCCAGAAAGAATATTACGGGACAGAAGTGTCCTTTTTTATGTTTCAACCCACAGAACTAACTATGGACTTAATGAGCCCATTTCGCGTTCATTATCATTGTTTAACTCGGTGTGCAATGAAATCGACATTATAAATAATAGAGATCAATTTAAAAAAAAATATTTTACAGTTATTAGGGTAAAATAATTTGCATATGTATATTATAAAAAAGTAAATTAATTTGATGTAGTTCAATTTTGTATATATATGTATTTCTTAAGAATATTAATGTAATCAGCAGATGTAATAATCCATTGATAAATAAATAAATAAATAAATAGATAAAGATTCACTTAAGATTAAGAGCATAATTATACTACACCACATGGATAAGCTATCAAGGTCTTTCTGTAACATATCACATTCTTCAATGGATATACCATGCTTAAAAATTTTCGCATCATCAGCATATAATAAAATATGTGAAAAATTAATATAATTATGAAATAAAATAAATAGTGAGACTCCCGGAGTAACACAATCAATTAACAAATTGAATTCTATTTTTCAAGTAGGACCTAATCCACATCATAAATTGAAAATGAATTCCAAGTAGCGATAATTTGAAAATAAGAAGCTCATGATTAACTCTGTCAAACGCCTTCACAAAGTCAATATAAACAATATCAGTCTGAAATCCACTTTCAAAACTATTATAAATTAAATTACTCAAAATATTAAGGTTTGTTTAAGATACAAAACCATATTGAAATTCATATACAATGTATTTGGCTGAAAAATACACTTTATCTGAAAATTTTTTTTTTCAAAAACTTTAGGAATAACTGATGATTTGCAAATAGGTCTATAGTTAAAAATTGGCGAAATAAACGAAACTTTCCAACAAATAATAATCTAGAATCAAGAGACTTGTTAAAAATTAAACAGAGTTGCATCGAAAGTGATAAAGCACAATTTTTCAAAACTTTAAGGGATATACCGTCAGATCCAGACTTTTATTTTCATCAAGCCCTTTAAGTGCTTCATATACATCATTGGAGCTAAGAAATAATCCTTCAAAATCAACTACAAATCAACTGAGAAATTTCAGGAAGCACCTTAATAACGGGTGATTTTTTAAGAGCTTGAGAACTTTTTTTAAAAAAAAAAACGCATAAAATTTGCAAAATCTCATCGATTCTTTATTTGAAACGTTAGATTAGTCCATGACATTTACTTTTTGAAGATAATTTCATTTAAATGTTGACCGCGGCTGCGTCTTAGGTGGTCCATTCGGAAAGTCCAATTTTGGGTAACTTTTTCGAGCATTTCGGCCGGAATAGCCCGAATTTCTTCGGAAATGTTGTCTTCCAAAGCTGGAATAGTTGCTGGCTTATTTGTGTAGACTTTAGACTTGACGTAGCCCCACAAAAAATAGTCTAAAGGCGTCAAATCGCATGATCTTGGTGGCCAACTTACCGGTCCATTCCTTGAGATGAATTGTTCTCCGAAGTTTTCCCTCAAAATGGCCATAGAATCGCGAGCTGTGTGGCATATAGCGCCATCTTGTTGAAACCACATGTCAACCAAGTTCAGTTCTTCCATTTTTGGCAACAAAAAGTTTGTTAGCATTGAACGATAGCGATCGCCATTCACCGTAACGTTGCGTCCAACAGCATCTTTGAAAAAATACGGTCCAATGATTCCACCAGCGTACAAACCACACCAAACAGTGCATTTTTCGGGATGCATGGGCAGTTCTTGAACGGCTTCTGGTTGCTCTTCACTCCAAATGCGGCAATTTTGCTTATTTACGTAGCCATTCAACCAGAAATGAGCCTCATCGCTGAACAAAATTTGTCGATAAAAAAGCGGATTTTCTGCCAACTTTTCTAGGGCCCATTCACTGAAAATTCGACGTTGTGGCAGATCGTTCGGCTTCAGTTCTTGCACGAGCTGTATTTTATACGGTTTTACACCAAGATCTTTGCGTAAAATCTTCCATGTGGTCGAATAACACAAACCCAATTGCTGCGAACGGCGACGAATCGACATTTCACGGTCTTCAGCAACACTCTCAGAAACAGACGCAATATTCTCTTCTGTACGCACTGTACGCATTCGTGTGGTTGGTTTAATGTCCAATAAAGTAAACTGAGTGCGAAACTTGGTCACAATCGCATTAATTGTTTGCTCACTTGGTCGATTATGTAGACCATAAATCGGACGTAAAGCGCGAAACACATTTCGAACCGAACACTGATTTTGGTAATAAAATTCAATGATTTGCAAGCGTTGCTCGTTAGTAAGTCTATTCATGATGAAATGTCAAAGCATACTGAGCATCTTTCTCTTTGACACCATGTCTGAAATCCCGCGTGATCTGTCAAATACTAATGCATGAAAATCCTAACCTCAAAAAAATCACCCGTTATATTCAACAGAATACACAGACTCAAAATAATAGGCAAACAAATTACGTATAGCAGACATATCCTATAGCAATAAAAACATTCCATGCAGTTTGGCAATCCTGACGACTTTTTCTTCTTATTAGTAAATTTTCGGATTTTTTTCAAAATTGCTAATAAACTGATTATAAAGAAATCTATGAAGAAAATCAAACATGTTTTGACAAACGTTTATCAGAACGAGGTCAAGAATCGCATAAGGTGAGTTCATGAAATGGAAAATATGAAAAACGGCTGTGAAAACTGAAATGATAACTTCCTATCACTTCATAGTTTCACAGATAGAGAATTGACCCCGTGACTATACGAACAAATAACATAAATGGAAAATTAGTAATAGGTGCACATTGAAGTCCCTCCCAACGCCAAGCTTTTTTGAAGCTTTTAGTGCGTTCACCCTGTAGGGGTAGTGCGCATAAATAGTGAAAATTTTCTGCAGAAACTAGAGACGTAAGTTTGACTCGTTAACTCCTCCCTTAGAATTAACGATTTATTTAGGATTAAGTAGTAAAATTTATTTTTATTAAGTATTTTATTTTATAGGAAATATAGACTATTATAGAGCATACACGATTTGCTACTGATGGGAAGCCTTCCACATAAGATAAACATAGTACTTAAATAAAAGAACAACATTAACGTTTCATGTACACGATATTCCATTAATAGATACGTAATCAAGTTAAACCGACAAACGCTCATTTGTCAGCGTCGTAACGCAATTACTTGCCAATAAATTGTGCTCACTCCCACCACCTCCCTGAAACACTTGAATTCGTATTAAATTGTGGGAAGGAGATGTCAGTGCACACAATGGTATCCCTATTCCCTATTAGAACGTATATAATAGCCGTGACTCTGGGAATAACATTCTTAATTCATGTCTCTTCAGACACACACATTATTGTTCAACCACTGTGTAGTGTGCAGAGTATCTTGTATAGTGTCTTAATCTTGTGGGTTATGTCTTGTCTACCAGAAGGAGTACAGGATTGTATCCTATTAACAATTCAAAACCTATGGAGATTGCTTTTCATTGCAATTGTCATGCAAACTGGACTTTAAGTAACTGTGCCCGAAGTAAATTCCTTTTGGGGAGTGTATTACGCACAACATTAAGGTTAAATTGCACACAAATTGAATAAGTAACCTGGACGATAAAATAAATTTTGTTTTGTTTAATTAACATACAAATGTGATTGAGTGTGAAGGTTAAAACTTACTGGAAATATTAGGTTAACAGTGGTTATGAATAAAAAAAGGTTTATGACTCAGTCTTCAATTTCAATGTCAAAAATATCCTATGCATACAAAAAACTTCAGCAAAATCATCACTAAGTCCTGCAAAGAAAATTAAAATACATACTAATGCTCTTTTAAAGGGTTTTCCATTAAGGATTTTCTACCTTAAGATTTGTATTTGTTTAGAAGACCAATAGATGGTATTATGCATAGAATGTAACATCATTGAAATTCCGCCGCGAATTCTCTGGATTGCACGAATCCGAAACGTCAAATTTTCCATAATTCTTAAACAGGATGAATTTGAACTATTTGGATTTTAGGGTATTGCTTGTTTGTGGTTTATTGGAATAGACCTATGAGCTAAGAAAACCCCACAAGAAGAAGTCTTATAAGGGAAAATAGCACGATAGCGGTGGCCAATTTATATCGCCTCCGCGGCCACCAGTGGGGCGACTTGTATATGGGAGAGCGGAAAAAAGTCCATAAAAACCGAACCACTTAACCAATTTGGATGAAATTTTCTGAAATGAAAGTAGTTTTGGAAAGAAAGCTCCACAAAAAATGTCCACCCACTGCCACGCCCACTAACAAAAAATCGTCAAAATTGATAAAAATCAAGGTTAAAGATGATGCTTTTTTTTAAAGAAGTTGGCCAATCACATTTTCCACACCCTCTTTTTGGGCGGTTTTTAATCTTTTTTTAAACTTTCTTGTACTTGTTCTGTATGTAGACAGGTTTTGTTATTGCGATAAAATCGGAACCACACAACTGATTTAAATAATATTTTCAAATATTATAAACGATAGTTTTAGAAATGAAAAAAAACTATTTCCACCCACTGACATGCCCACACAAAAATTTGTCTAAATTCCAAAGTTGGTAAGCTAAATTTTGAGTAATTAGAAAAATATATTTTCGCGAAAAAAAATCAAATAAAATGCTTGATAAATGCAACCATTACGTATCTATCGGTTTAGACGTTCAGTGTTTTTATGATATATATAATGGAAAAAAGCGATGCTCTTCTTATTTTCGGAAAAAAATTATGAACATTCGGTATTTCATGTTTGTTGAGTGTATCTGAAAAAAGTAACTTTTTATGTTGTGGTAAATCATAAAAATAATGTAACCATTTAAGGCCGGCAAGGGTTAATTAACAAACGCATAGTCAAACATTAAACCAGCAACACGTCTTATGTTGAGTGTTCACTACTGAAACTTGCATCAAATAATGAGCAAACTTCAAAGCAGAACCAAAAAACAACGCAAAACATGTTTAAGACATTTTTCTCAATTTTGAAAAAAGAGGTTTTTGGAAAAAAGGAGTACGTTACGAAATAGAACTAAATATATGAATGTAAAAAAAAGAAAACAAAGATTTTAATTTATATTAATATTAATTCTAAGTCATTAAAAAATGTATACAAGTTCTCCCATGTTACACCTAATTCTTATTGATGTGACATTTGACTCTGTTTGAAAAAAATAAAAAAAACACTAATTTATTCAATATTGTTATCATATATTGCAAGCTGTAAGTAATTATTGTAAATTTTTCCTAATTATTGACTAAAGATTGTACACATACAATAAAAATATTCCTTTTTAGGACACAGAAGTGAAAAAAAAACGATTTTTTTGCAAGATTTCGTAACTTTAAACCTGCTCACTGTGCGGATTTGCAGGTATTTGCAGCTAAATTTTGTTTGAATGTAAGCTTGGACATGTCTACATCGCGAAAATAGCTATCTCAGAGCAGAGGAAAGTGGAGCTTTTTTTAAATGATTACAACTTTCCATTACTGTGGACTGAGTCTTATTTTGTGCTGCCGTAATTCACTCAAATTTTTTTTGCTGAGTTTGACCGCTGTATTGTATTATAAGGCATCCCAAATAAGCAAACAAAAAACAATCCCATTTTTAGTTCATCCCAAATAGACGCAGATTTTCCGACCGAAATTAGGGTCAACTTCCAACTGATCAAGCAAAAACACGTCATTGTCTATAGCCGTTAACTGACGTACGGAATTTGGCGGACTGCTAACAGATCCGCTGGACTCGAATTTTACAGCACGCTGTGAATAGTCCTCTCGAAAGTACGATTATGGTGACCAAAAAATAGGTGGAATGCTCTAAATCTTTCTTGAATAGAAAATCCACTTTCATAAATCAATTTAATCATTTGCAGATGTTTCCAGATATAGTTTCAACAAGATGTCCACAATCACCTGTCAAAGTTGATAATCTAGATTCTAGAGTAAAAAAATCCCGAATTGTAAAATTTCAAAAATAAAAAACTCTGAATTCATTCGGTTTGTAATACTTTTAAATATATGTTCTTTTTCTGCGGTTTTCGATAGCAACACATTAAGAATAAATGTTCGTTCTTGTTGATTCTCATATTTAAGAATATATAGCTTGAACATTGACTTCTATTTTTGGTGCTTGAAAGGCGGCTTAAATTTGTGAAAATCCATTTATAAATTTATATGAATTATTTTTCCTTATAAAAACATTGGATTTTTTTCCGTAATCGTAGAAAAGTATCGTTGGTTACCTGGGAACTTCAAAAAGATAAGGTTATTTTAATGCTACTATACTGTAATTAAACGTTGAGCTTTATTTAATAAATGCTTAAGTCGTATAGTATCTTGTCTTAAGATAATTCGTCCTTAAAAGGACGAATATAAGAACACAAAACATTAAAATTCTCTTCGAAAATAAATCGATTGATTTTAATTTCTAAAATTGGCTTTAATTATTCGTGATTTTGCAGACATTAAATGTATCAACACCTTCTGGTAAATCCTATTTGAAACACACTGTTTTTGACTATGCCCTAGCTCACCGAGTTCAAGATTAAAATTTGTGTTTTATGAAAGATAAAATAAAGATTTGCTACTTTTTTCATACGTCGCATTTACTCTTTACTTGGGTCGATTTTGACGATATTTTAAAACCAAAAGAAAACTGCTTACCCGCAAAAAATTCCGAAAATATCTACAGATTTCTAAAAGATTACAAAACTTAAGATTAAAAGTTTCAGGATAACTTTTGGCAAGTTTTTTAATAAAAAAAAAAATCGTATATGATCAAGTCAAACCATCTCCAAAAAATTAAATCTATTAAAATGAAAAAAGTGTATTTCAAAAATGTTATTGAGTTTTTATGCATTGGCTCAGCTTTAACATCGGTCAAGTACTCATAATCTCCCTTGCCAATCTATTTTCTTTGGGCTAAGAAGGCAATTGAGTAAGACTCTGATCATCACAAACCTATACCTACATTACAGCCCGGCACTGAGACATTCATCCGACACTGGAGAAGATATTCGGACCCGTTTTAATTTACTCGTAAGGGTTTTTGAAGAGTTTACGAGATTTAGTATAGCGACATCACAATAATATACGAATTAGTCAGGCGAGATGGTAAATACTTGCAAATCAAATGTAAATAAATGCTTCAAAGCGATATATCTTCCGGTCCCAAATATTAAATGTACAAGTGAAAGGGGACCTTAGATAATCAAGTTTGTGATATATTTTTGCACTTTCTGTCACGTGTGGAAATGATGACGCAATGTTTTTAAAATTCGTGATTCATAGCTATACCATTTCAGTAAGACTGGAGATATGAATGATCGATACATCATCATATCATCGATACATTAAAACTCGTCGTTCTGTGTTGCTCATAAAGTGAAGATTTCAAAACCACTTTAATATAAGCAGTCATGATAACGTTTGCACGACGAATACCATCGGTTGGGGATACTTCCATTAGATTTAACTTCAATCGTAACAGGAATAAATATTTTTGTAATACACACATAAATTTCATCTTAGTCGATTTTACAAATGTTTTATCTATTCACTGGTTATGGGCACATCCTGATTAAAATATTTAACCAAGCACTCACTTAACTCTAACCCCCAATTAATTTATCTTTTATAGTTCCCCGGGGAGCCATTAAGCGATCTCAGGAACAGGCACCAACAAACAATATACTTTCCTCATTGTACTAATACTCGGTATTCTGAAAGGGATTTCAGAAAATAAATATACTCCTTGCCGAAGCCAGTGTGTCCTTATGAAGGAATTACATTATTACAATATTACACCCACCCCCTCTCACTCTCACACCGCACATTTTGCATGTGCTTAAAATGAAATTAAACAACCCCACGAAAAATTCCGTGATTTTGTTGTTTTTTGTTCCTGTGTCACTTGTGCTATGCTACGGCCGAAAGATATGTATCTTGACTGCCAGTTATGAAAGCTAAGAATATCGCGTATATAATTCGAAAAAGGATTACAAGCTAAATGTAAAAGTCTCCAAAGGGGTTATTCGCTCGATAACGCGAATACGAAATGATTTCATTTTCCACTTGAATTAACTGGAAAAACAAAAGTCGGTTTCTTAATTAACTTTGGCGTCAATTAAAATGAATTGTTTTTTGTAACTTTTTGTTATGTATGTTTTTTCAGATGCCAAAGATTTTAAGAAAACAAATCTTTTAGGCTGGTTTAACAGTAGACGATAATGTTGGGGTAAGTACAAAGTGGAATTTATAACTACACTGGTGTCACCTTCTATTTGCATTTATTTCATGTCTGAACTGAAAATTAGGATTCGGTGGAGCTTACTGGGCCGAAGATAGGTAAAAATGTATGCAGGTAATTTTCCAATTATATATTTTTATACAAACGTTCAATTCGATAATGTCAGGAAAGTCAGGTTAACCAAGGTAGAAGAAGGACCCTTCATCTTTCATTCAATTTGTAATTCCTCCATTAGAGAACAACTTGTACGGATGTTCCAATATATTTTTAGTTTCTGTTTCGTTAATAAATCACATAGTTTTGAAAATTTGCAAATTTGGTCTGGCAATTTGTTACGAGTATTTAAAGAGTCTTTTCATATGGAGGCTCGATTATGAACTTAAATAAAACAAGTTGTCTTGGATAACTCCAACCCTCGTTTTTGTTTATTAAAAAGACCATTTTACGGTAATAAATATTGAATATAATATGGTTTCTTATTTTCCACTACTCTGATGCATAAATCTGGCTGAATTTGCAGGTTCGTGTTCTTTATACGTTGATTATAGATGCTTAGTTTGTCTATAGCTATGTTGGCTTAATCTGCGATTTATGATTTCTTAAAAAGCAGAATTTATACACCAGATGGTTCCCAGGGCAGGCATTAACACGGAAGGCTCTATATTCAACAAGTCTGTCCATCTGTTGGGGTATGCGAACGATATTGACATCATCGGCCATATCCAACATTCTGTAATAGACTCCTTCTCGTCCTCTCAGGCGAGACTTGTTGGTCTTGAAGAAAATGAGGACAAGATCAAGTATATGCTATCAATAAACAAACATCTGTCCACCTATTAGGGCAAAATAACACTTTTGATAGCAAAAACGTCGACGTAGTTAAGGAGTTCATTTACTTCGGAGTTGTTATTAACTCCACGAACGACACCGTAGTTAAGATCCTACGAAGAATTAACCAAGGTAACCGCTGCTACTTCAGTTTTGCAAAACAAATGTGTTCAAAACTTCTCACTCTTAAGACGAAGTGCACACTTTATAAAACCCTTATACTTCTAGTCCTGCTTTATGGCGCCGAGTGCTTGACTGCAGAAGGGAAGAGATGATCCTGGGCCCGTTCGACAGACAAAATCTTCGACGGATAATTGTTCCTGTGTGCGAAGATGGCGAATGAAGGAGAAGATATTACCGCGAACTCTTTCAGTTGTACAAAGCTATGGATGTAATCCAGAAAGCCAAAACACCTTTACTACATTGGCTCGGCCACTTTGAGCGAATGGACAACAACGATCCAGATAAAATAGCCATCGCGGATGTCAGAACCCCAGGCCTAGATGACTAGAAGCAGTGTACAGAGACCCTTCATGGATCAAGAGCCGGTTAAGTAAGTAATTAAGTAGTTAAGTACACAGTACATAGTAAGTAGTACCATGGCCGTAGCTAGGGGAGGGCATTAGGGGGCAATGCCCTACCTTAAAACCTCCAATGCCCTACCTTAGAAAATCAACTATCGTATCGTAATGGCATTGATTCAAAAATTGGTTTGTCAAAACAAGAAAAATCCATTTCCCATATCCAAGCTATGGCGATGTGGCAGGACAAATTAAATAGAGTCTCTACAACTAGCAGTGTTGAAAAGTTTATACATCCAAAAGCTTTAGAGAGACATACATAAGTACTACGTTAGGTCTAGTATTGAGGTTATACAATTTGTCAAGGAATTAGCTTTGCGTGGAAATTATATTTTTTGGAGGAAGAAAAGGAACAAGAATTATTTCAGAAATTGTTTGAATACACCTGCATGAAATATCCAAATTTGAAAGAGTCTCTTACTCATATACACAAATTGCAACATACCGTTCACCTGAATTCGAAATAAAATAATTCAAGCAATGATTATACCTGTACGAAGTTACATTGTTAAATATATCAATGAATTGGACCTAAACTGCTTTACTATAGTGAAAGAAAAATAAACACGAAAATATTGCAATAGCAATACGCTACGTTAAAGATGGAATTGTCAATGAGTCGTTGCTGACAGTTACTACTACTGAAAATCTTGGTGCAGCCAATTTTACGGAATTAATGTTAAATAACATTGACCACTCTTGTATGCTAAGCCAATTCTATGATGGCGCAAGTGTAATGAGTGGGAAAGTTTTGGGAGTTGCGACCAAAATAGAAAATAAATTGGGACGAAAAATCCCTTACGTCCACTGCTTTAACCATCGCTTACATTTGGTAATCATTAGGGTTATCTTGGAAATGACTATCATTCGTTTATTTTTTGATACATTCATCATGTTACATGAATTTTTTCAGCATGAAAAAATAGCTGCCTTGTGTGGTGGAAAAAGGATTTACCGGCTCCTAGAACAGAGTTTGTCAGGACACTTGGCTGTAACAAAACTTGTACATGATAATTATTCATTGATTTTGACGACTTTGGATGAAATTAGAAATGACAGATTTAAGGATGATGACGTTGCCAAGAGTGTGGACATTAAAAAAGTGATGCTCAATTTGGAATTCCGAATGGCCTTGATTGTGGCCAAAAGAATATTATTCATGCTCCAGCCTGCAGGCGCAGCTTTACAATCCCGAAGCGCAGGATTAAAAGACGCCATAACAATCATTAAGCTCACCCAAAATAAAATAAGGAAACTTAGATCAGAAATGTATCATCAAATTTTGGAAGAAGCAAAGTCTATGACAATCTTCGATTCCGAAAATACGACTCATACCCAAAAGAAACAAATCAAAAAATCAAATCGGATGGATGGCTATACTTGGTATATGGCCCTTTCTGTTCCTCTGCGAGACAAAATATAGAACCTCAGAACGCTCAGCCATTTAAGTCTGAGTATTTCGAAACGTTGGACACACTAATTGCTAAATTACAAAAGAGATTTTCGGACAACGACGATCTACTAAATTCTGTAGCGAGTATGGATGAGTTGGATGTAGACAAAATGGTACCATTGAAAACTTAAATAAGTGTGAGAAAACAAAACTATTTGTAAAATGTACATATACAGTTTCACCAAGCCACTTTGAAGTCCCATAAACGAACCAAACTGGTGCAACTGGCCATAAGTTACTGCAAGAAAATCAAGCCTTTTTAATTGCTCCTCTTTATATGACAATAAATAAATACATACTTTTAAATTAGTCATAACAAAAATCCTAAGACCCATATTTATTTTCAACTTCAACGCTTATGTATGTCTCAAAAAAGTTTTTAATGAAGATTAAACTTATAAAACTTTAATTTTCGATTAAGCAAACGGGTCTAAGTCTTTTTTGTTGGAAAAATGAAATGCGTTAAAATTGGCTTTTAAGGTCTTACAATCCCATCAAGGAAAGTAGCTGCTGTGGTAAAGGCTTTTTTAAGTCACCTCAAGAACAAAAAGGAAAACACAATTGATGTTTTGTACCAGCGAAAGACGTTCAAAGATACATATGAACTTTTTTCATCCTTGGCGACCATAGGATTCGTTTTCAATAATAATAATAATAAGCCTCAGAGGCTATCAAAGAAAGAAAGCAAGGCACGAAAGAAAGGGAGGCATGATATTTCTGGCCTTTGAAAAGAAAAGAACCAAGTGAGTTGATCTGGATGAAGTCCTTCGTATTTTTAATAGATGACGAATCAAAGAATTCAGTTATTTAAATAAAAAAACTTTGTATTGTTATCTATGTAGGTATACTAAATACAATATGTTAAGAAAAATAATAATATAAACCATTATATAAATGAATGTTTAGCACTTATCTATCACCCCCTTCCGCCAATTGAGTACCACCTTTACCAGATCAGATCATATTTCATATCAAGTAAAATTTTTACTTCCGCCCTACATGTTATCACCGATGCCCTACCTTAAATTCAACTCTAGCTACGGCCCTGAGTAGTACATAGTACTAGTACGTCATCTTGCGTCGGTCGTCGTCGTAAGAGATAATCATATCTTCAAATCTTTCGTGAACAATGTGACAAAACATAATGCTGTGTAGCTAGTGCGTCCTGTTGGAACTTTTTCGGGATGCATTTGGTTTTTTTTTGTGTTTCGCATAGACTGGTATCAACTTAAATCCAACAAAAGAGGTCTATTCGCAAAATATAGTTTTCCTTGTTTAACGAGCAGAACATTTCACGAACGAAACACTGGTTTTGAAATTAAAATTTCTAAAAAATTCATTTTGAAAGACGCTTTAGTAATATGTCACCTTCAATCCTCCGTTATTCCTCAAGACCTTCTGCAAAACTGATACATTTCATAGCAGTCCATATATTTTCGAGCGAAATACAAGTATTGAAGAAATTTGAAAAGGATTTTCAAGAGAAAAAGTGTCGTGCGTAAACTACCTTTTTGAAGAAAAAGAACCTCAGACAGCGGGGCCGAATTACTCATATCATAAGGCGATGTAAGCAACTGCCTATGAGTTCAGTGCCCTTTTTCGGATTCATTGTTCAAATGGGTTTAAATCGATGTTAGTATTTCAAAACTTGCAGTGTCAAACTTTAAATGCATAAAAACTTTCTAAAATAATTACGATGCAGAAGCATCGATGATCCCGGCCGATACCACTAAGGCGACGCCAGATATCTGCTCAGTTTTGATTATTATCAGTACCATCTTTTATATTATAGATGGAAAAAAAGCAAATAAAAGACGTCACATCTCATATCCATCGCTTCCAATTTTTTGAAATTTGTTTTGAAAATACATACGATATAAATAAATTCTTTAAATTGAAACTGTAAATGATTCTATTCTCAGACACTCAATTTCTTTCAAAGATTGTCAATTTTTAATTGATAATCAATATGATTTACAATATAACCAAAATAAAATGCACGACTTGTTCGAAGAATTTTAAAAATCGATGTTATTAAAGAAAATACGATATTCCAAAACGTTTTTTTTTAACATTTGCATGTTAGCAGAGATGTGAAAGAATGCAGTCTTTTTAGTATTGCAGTCAATTGAATGGAAAGACTTTTTTTAAGTCTTTTGATTTAAGCTCAGTACTGTGACTTTCAAACTAAATTTCCAGTCAATTTTGCAGTCTCTTATTTAAAAATAATCTGAAGCAGTCAAATGAATTCAAATCAAAAGAATGCATTATTTTTGGACTGCTTGCAGTCTTTGAAGTCTTTCAAAAGTCTTTTACATTCTTTGCATTCTAAAAGTCTTTTCAATGCATTCAATGTATTGAAGTCTTTTTACGGCTTTGAAGTCTTTTTATTGATTGAATCCTTTTTAATGCTGAAAGCTTTTTAACTGCTTTCAAGTCGGTTAAAAGTAGCACACTTCAGCAGTTATTTTAAATCTCCACTTAAAATCAAAATTTTGTAAAAAAAGAATGTATTCTAAAGTCATTTGACTGCTTTTAATGATTGCATTATTTAAGACTTCAAAATAGAATGGGAATGGATTTCTGAAGTTAAAAGAATGAGATGATAAATTCTATTGCATTCCCGAAGAATCAGTTGAATGAGTGGGACTTTTCGGAATGCAATACCATAATATTGCATTCTTTTACAACTCTGCATGTTAGGTACGGTTATGTTCGGATAAAAAGACAGTTTTTGAACATCTAGTTAAAAACATTTCAATTGTCAGGCTTAAGAAAATGGAGAACTTAGTTTTCAAAAAAGAAGGGATTTCAAATACAGTAAAACCCGCTTAGGAGAAACCAGCTTAAGAGAAAAACCCGCTTACCTGAAACACTTTTCCATCGCCAAGTATTTTCCGACCAATTTCCCTTAAAACACTCCGCTTAAGCGAAACCCGCTTAAGCAAAAAACCCGGATAACTGAAACATATTTTCAGTTAATTTTTAATATTTTTCATTAAAAAAAACCCTCTTAAGTGAAAAAAAAAATTGAATCGAACAGAACAAAAATTTACTAGTTTTCGTTTTTCAATAAATTATTTTTGTGTTATTTAAACGTTGTTTTATTTAACTTCTTTCAAGGCAAGACCAAAAGATAAAAACAATATTGTTTCTATCATTAAATCTCCGCTTAATGGAATTTTTAAATCCGCTTAAGTGAAATTTTTTTTTAAGTGAAAACCCCGCTTAAGTGAAATAAAAACTGTGACATTTTACCGTTTCTCTTAAGCGGGTTTTACTGTATTTGCAAAAATCAAAACGAAAATTTGTAAAATTTGAATAAATAAAACTATTCAAACTCTTAAGCAGCTTGATTTTAATCAGTTCTACCGTTTTAATGCAATGAAAATGTATGGACAGTTTTTGAGAAAAAAGAAATATTTTCAAACAAAAATTATATCATAGGTAACGTTATTTTTTTTGTTACAAAAAAATAAAAATAAAAATGCTACTCGTACCTTCCAAGCTTAAGGAAAATCAGCTTGAGGCTGTAGTAGAACCGATAGATAAAATTTTTGTTTTAATTCATAACTTTCCATATAAAGGTGAGTAAATAGGTCTCCGAAAATTCAAAAAATGGCATCCCCAACTCAAATCCAAAATCCATCATTTTGTTTGTCAAGAAGCATCTTTCAAAACGAAGCCATTTTATATAAACGTTAAATGGAAAAAAGTAAATTTCGAGTGGTCATTAAACACTAGTTTCTACGAGCAAAATACCATGACGAAAATGCAAACAAGAGCTTTACAAATATTATGTGGACTTTGTAGCTTCGATTGGAACCATTTAACACTGGCTTACTCAATTTCGGCACAAGTGACTTCAAACATCCTGGTTGCCAATTTAGATCACCATACCAGAATGATCGATACAATCCATGGTTTTGATCAGCGAATGAAGTTGCGTGAGTTGAAGAGACCACAGACTTATCACATGGATCATTGATTTCCATTTTACATAGATATTTGGATATGAAAAAGCTTCCTCCGAGATGGGTTCCGCGTTTGCTCACAATCGACAATAAACGCAATCGTTTGGCCACTTCAAAGGGGTGTTTAGCGATGTTCAAGAAAAATTCGAAGCAGTTTCGATTCGTAACTATGGATGCAACAAGGATTCACCATAAAAGAAAGGAAACCAACCTAGAAATGACCAAAACAATCTTCTTGGACCTGGTCAATACAAGCCGACGAAGGCCAAGGTGGGTTTTATGGGATGCCCAAGATGGTATTCACATCGATTACCTTGAAAAGGGTAAAACGATCACCGTCGGATATAATGCAGAGCTGATCAATCTAACCTTGTAAGAAAAGAAGAAATCAAAATTGTATATTGAAGAAGTTTCAATATTTTATCAACAGTTAAGTGGTAACTATACCCAGAATTCAGGACTATACTATAATATTTTGAAGCAGAATTTCCAATGAATGATTTTACAGAATTTAACATAATAAATTATGTTGGTATCGTATTAAATTCCATATTATTTCCTTGAACATCGTCGTTCGAATTAAGTTTTTGACTTTCATTTATGTATTCTGCTCACAAAATTTATCAAAACACTTGAAATACCTTTTTGGATAGCTGAATCCCCATATGCCCAAGGATATATCTGATGTCTCAGATAAATATACCATCACCTTGAAAGCGTTCCTCATCTCTGCTATACCATTATCTTTCCGATTAAATTATTTTCGTTAATTCCCCACTTTCAGTTTTAATTACTTAAGCGGGTAGGATTATGCCGTACATGCTAAGCCCCTGCCAACTGCCAGACACTTTAACTTTCCGGAAAGGTATATAATATAGTTTCTGGAAGTTCATATGTTATTCGACTACCGATTCCCCAGGGGTGAGCAGGGGGAAGAAAAGTGAGCACTTGAAATTAATACCTTCCGTTTTCAAATTGCCTGAAAGAGCAAGTCTATGTGATTTAATTATGAGTGGCATATTCCACTCTGATAGCATAACTTTCGAGGACATGCTTCCAACCAGGTGTTACTGCGATGATAACACGCCTAAGTGATTCCATTTCACTTTGTCAACCAAACACAACAAGAAGTGTCAATCTCAAGACCGAAAAACTTAATCTTTCCTCGAAAGAAAGTCTCAAGGACTCGACACAAGAAGAAAAGTAAATAAATTGAACGACTCTAAGATGCAAAGGCAAAAACTTTTTGACACTTAATTGAGTTCGAGGGAATCATAGTTTCGATTTGTACCGCATTGCAAACTGCCAAACCAATGTAAATATATAAAAGCCGGAAAAGTTTTCTTCTGATGTGGTATTAATAATTAAGTTGGACCTATACAAAGATGATGTTCACATAAAATTAAGTTTAAGAAACTGTGTTTGCTCTCTCTGTACTCTGTAGTGAGCCATTAACATTTACGACAGAAAGTCCTTGCTCCCCCTTCAAAAATAATTGTGTCCTCCTCGAATATACATTTGCGTTCAGTTGGAAAATTGTTACTGTCACAGTCTCTGGTGACTAACGAACAGGATAAAGTTCCACTTGTCTGAGTTTTAATTTTAAATTTGTCCCGCCACATTCTGACAAACGATTATCATATTCTGATTAACATGACTAAGACACTCGAATGTCGAAAAAGAGTTCTTAGATAAAATTTGTAATTTATGCGCGTCGTCATTGTCGTTGTCGCATTTATGCAGCGTGCATAATTGTGCTGTTTCAAAGTGGGTGAATTTCTACAGGATGGGTATTTCTTAAGGTGCGTGTCCATTTGAGAGTAAAAACACTGAGAGTAGCTCTCAGGCTACTTTTGAGATTAAACTCTCAAGTGGACACAGTCTTGATAGCATCTAGCAGAGAGTTGACTTTTCACTCTCGACATACGAATTTTTTGAGAGTTACTCGCAAGTGGACACACTTTCTTATTACTCTCGAAGATGAGCTCTCAGAATTCCAACATAGTTCGTATTTTGCGATTTGCTGTCTGAGAGTTAACATAGCAAAACAGTGAACAGAAAGGGACTCGAACGAACTTATAGAAAAATATGAGTCTTTCGAAGATTTATGGAAAACCACCGAAAAGTCATTTCGGGACAGAAACGAAAAAAATTAAATATATAACCAATTTTCAGTACAGTTTTCATGCACTGAAAATGATATCAAGGGAAAGCTTCATAATTTGAGAAACCAGGTAATTTGAGAAAACCAGTGATTCTATTTTTAACGGCTGCTTCAACTAAGAAAAATCTGATGATTAATCTGTGATTCTGATGTGCCTGTACTGCCAAAAAACTTCACCTTGTGGGCTAATAAAGTAATGTGTAAATTCATCCCTGACATCCTTTAGAAAATATTATAGTTGTTCCTTCTTTCATTTTGAAGATCCAAGAATGAGTTTTAAAAATTATTGTGCAAACGCCAACTTCCATTCAGTACATCCTGAGTTTCTATTTGTTCATTTTTTGATAATACAAAATTCTGAAGAGTGCATATAGACATTTCAACATCTTTTGCTCTGTCAGGATTGAGATGCATTGGTTTTCGAACCCTAAGACGGTTGGCAATGATACCAAACGCATTTTCAACAATTCTTCTCGCTCTACTCAACCGATAGTTGGAAATACGGTTTCTGATTGCGAAACGGATAAGGTTTTAGTATGAAGCTTGTCATTGCAAATGCATCATCAGCCACAAAGCAATATGGGTTTCGGATCAGCCATAAAATTTGTTTTTTTCTATGAATCCGCCCGCCCGCCGTATAAAGAAGTATTAAAAAACAGATATGCGAACATTACATCCAACATTCCAACATCGATATAAGTAAAGTTGTAGTTGGCATCGGCAACTGCCGTCAAAACTTTGCTTGAGAGCCTTTATAATTATAGTAATGGTTTCCCATATTGTTTGGTGCTTGTATTAATACATGTTTTCCGTCCAAATTTCCCATGTAATGAGAAAAATTCCAACGATCTTCGTATATTTTTGCAATATTAAACCAATCTCTCTCATTTTTTTTGAAACTAAAAATATATTTCCATAGATTTTATGAGAAAAAATTATGTTATGTGTAGGTATAAGGATGTCAAAATTCATTAAATTTAAATTATGTATGATGAATTTTTAGTACTTATTTAACTCAATGTTTCTTGAACATTCTTCTGACATTTGAGAAACAGTTGATTGCCCTTGTGATGAGTCAATTTTTGAAAAGTTAAATTGATCGCTGGAAACAGATGATATAGATTTGTCATTTTATGTGAATTGATGATTGATGAATGCTTGTAGAACGTGAGTAATCATCATCAGCTCAGCTCTACATACCGACGACGGGCTATCCATTGTTTGACCCAACATTTTTTTTTACTTTTTTTTCTATTTTTAAGAATAGTGCCAACATTTTAAGACGCTGTAACTTTGCGCTTGTAAGAATACCTGGTGTTTTCACCACTTTCAACTTCCAACTAGCAGGAAAGAATATATCAAGTGGACACGGTTATGAAAGTACTCTCAGAAAATCAGCTCCCAAAACTTAACTAGTTAACTCGCGATAGTAAAATCGCAAAAAAATTAATCTCAAATGGACAGGCACCCGAGAGCAACTCTCGAGAATTTAATAGCGAAAGAACTCTCAAATGGACACGCACCTTTATACCTTGATGAAACTGGGTTCAGCTCACATTAAAGTAACAACATAACTTGATGAAATTAAAAAGTTTGGCTGAATTTCGAAAAATAAAGAATTGATCCAAAATGGCGCCCGAGTTAGTATTTCTTCATAATTTAAAACAAAATTCCAAACATTTCTGAGATAACTAAGAAGAAGGTTGTACGAGTAAAGATCCAAAGATCTTATACTTTTCATCAACTTTCAAGATCTGGAGATTCTGTGACCATTGTCTGCCAACAGACTGAAAATTGCTAAATAAATTTGGTCGATTTTTCCAATCTTGAGATTGACGTTGTTTTTTTGAACTTTTTGGTAAATGTTTTCGATTTAATTGTTTGTTTTGCTTAGTCCTTAAAGCAAGTTTTAAAGTATGTAGTTCAATATTAAGCTATGTTACAGCGTCGAACTACAAGAGGAAAATCGTGTGATCCATTCGTGATGCATTTTATTTGACTTCCTATAATACTGACAAAGTATGGGTTTCGTATAAGAAAGCTGTGATGCTAATCAAACTTACATTTGGTTTTTAAATAAAAATTACTTTTCGATATATCCGAATGAAAATTAAGCTTTTATAAAGGGCCTTTTTTTTAGTTAAATTTGCTTACCATATCCCTATTTTATTTATTTATTGTTAACCAACATTTTTTCTACGGAAATTTCTAATCTGGTGAAATTTTCACCCTCACAGCAATTTCAAACAAGGGTTGTTTCAAGTTAAACCAAGACAACCCCCTTCAATCCAAGCTCAATAAAGAATTAATCAGAACAGCAATTCACAGTTTCAGAGGTGCTTAAAGACAACGTCAAGTAGATGACCAAATTGTCCTTCAACGACCACTTGGCACAAAAGAAAAATTCAGCAATTCAGTAATTCTTTACCCCCGCCAAACCCAGGCTCTGTTCATCCCGGAAGGAATGAACTAGATAATTGCCATTACCGTTGCGATATTCTCTTTTTGTTTTTATTTTCCTGCTGACATTGTTTGCGTGTCCTCTCTAAGGTGATGTTTATCTTTGTCTTAGCTATGTGCTTCTAGAACCAACTCCAACAGCATAATGATTCCCAGCTGGTTCATAAAAAGAAATTAACGGCCTTTTCTTGCGAGTTTTTCTTGCTCCTGTTGCAAATCGTTTAATGAGGATATAACTACCCCATTTGCCAGCCCCACAGACAAAACAAAAAAATCCACCGCCGGAAATATAATGGAGTCTACAGGATTATTGAGAAAGTTTTTATCCTCCCGGACCTGGTTCGGGTGTTCTGCTATTTCTTATTATTGCTTATTTAGTTGCGGGCGCCATTGTTGTCGTCGTAGTGGAAGTCGGTTTTTGGGCAACCGGGATGAAGATGATAGTCATTATCATGGCGATGATTACAAGGGATTCGATTATGGAATTAACTGCAACAGCATGTTATAGCCCATGTCCTGTCATTGTTCAATATCATAATACGAGTGGCTCATTATGAGGGTTCATGAGAATGACCACCAAGATTACTTTTCGGTTCGGTCATTATTGTTTGTCATTCTCAAGAGGTGGAGGCGATTCGAATTAATAGAAGAGATCATAGTTGAATCCTTTCGGAGCGAGAAAGTCCTTTTTTCTTTAAATTTACGAATCCGAATAGCTATACGTTTTTCTTGGTATCCACCACAATTTATGTGATGGACAAAGTTGTATCATTAGTTATGCAAACCGGGAGCACAGACCCAGCAAAGGATACGGGGACGACTTTACAACCGGGTAATTAATTGTCCTGTCCAGTGGGCAGACCAGTACGATTCGGCTGGTTTGTTTGTTTGCCTTATAGATTGCCAGGTTGAAGCTTATACTGCCTGCTACCTTCCCTTATCCCAATCATGATGATCCATTACGGAGCGCACACACATACAGCCGGCTGACTACCCAAAACGTACTTCCGAAAGAAACAAATTTCCGGTGGCAAACCAAAGAGGGTGTGAGAAAAAGTTGGTAAAGGATAGCGAACAATAGGGGTTGAAATCAACGATTTTTTTAAGTACAAGTGGCACTTTCGCTTAATCGACACTCTGGGTCCATGAAAAAGGTATCGACGACAACGGAAGCCTGTGATGTCCGCACCGGGTTGCACTACCTATTGAACGGTTGGTTATTTATCGTCGGAATTATCACCTGTTCGTTGTATTAGCCCAAAGACTAGCTATAGGTTAGGTTCAGATACAACGAAGGACGATGATTTTTGAATGGCCGGAAATTTTTCAGCATCTGTAATACTTCGTCAAACCTATACTTTATGCCCGTAAGGGAAGGAATCTCCATTGAGGGACCCATTTGGGAAATATTCGTTTAACCTCCCTCTTTTGCAGTTTAAACTTTTTTTTCGTGTCTGTAAACGAGAAAGTTTTTGTCCATAATGACATTTTGACGCAGTTTAAGTTGGCCCGTATCGTTATCTCTTCCAAATAAATAGCCAAGGCCATATCGGAGATGAATTTTAATGGTAAGAATGGTCCATTAAGCCCAATCGAGCACGAACATGATGTACCTAATTGGATTACAACACGGTCGCTGCAGTATAGGCTATGGGCATGAGCATGATTGGGAATATTATGGTAAAAAATATATTGGACTTTTTGGCTACAGAATTAATGAGTTTTAATTTTTTTTCTTTCGAGGTGGCCAAGGAAATAAATTTTAGTATTTTTAATTTTTCCTAAAAAAAGCAGTCTGTTTTGCAGTTAATAAAAATTTTCAAAGTAGACACAATTGAAATTTGTTTGAGGCAAATTTGAGATAAAACAAGAAAACATCCCCACAACATCAATTCACAATTTTAAACCAAAATGAAGACTGAAAAGCAATCAATTCTCATTGATTCTTAAATTTGCAATTATTTCGCATATTAAATTTGTGTTTATATACAATTTACTAATTTTTTTTTTGACAGATCGGCAGTTAAGATAGAGCTTTTCAAAGCCGTTCAGAACCATTAATGTAGAGAAAAGTAAAGATTTCCCAGACTTAAGTTTTTTTTTTTTGTATTAAAACATGAAGAAACTGATATTTTGGAAACAGTGCTGTCCCCTATATTTTTGAGAGCTAAGTACAGAAACGCTCAGAATTTCAAGCTTAGTTTATTTCTAGTTCTATTACAGTGCCATATTTGGGATGTGATTCTTTGCCCGAGCAAAATTTTGACTTTAAGGTCAATTTTTTTTTCAAGAAATGCGTAATAAACATAAGGTTTTCTTATTTTTACCTGATGAACAAAACAATAATAAAAAAAAACTCTCGTTAATTAGTGCACCCAAAAACCCATACCTATTATGATACTTGGGAAAACCTAAAAGAGGTAAAAAATCGAATTTTTGGTTTTTTATCTACTTTTATTGCAGCACTTGACAATCAGAGCGGTTTTCCAAGAATTGATGGTTTCTAGGTAATTTTTAAGACTGTGCGTACTTATACGTACTTGACTTGCTTTCAAAACCCTAACTATCTTACCCCTTCTCAGGGAAGGAGAGTTAAATTTGGGGTATGAATGTTTAATGGGTAAATTAACTAAATAAGTGGTATAAAAGAATAGAAAATCAAATTCATTCATCAAATTTTAAAAGTAAGTTACGATTACAGCTGGATAAGAAAGCTTTTTGAAATGCCTTCATTTACGAGAGACGAATACGCAAACATTTTATTCGTTTATAGGTTGTGTAATAGAAATTCAAGAAAAGCACAACGAAGATACCAGGAACTTTATCCTTACAGACGACTTCCTTCTCGAAATGTTTTTGGAAATACATTTCGACGGCTTTGAGAAACTGGATCAGTTTCAACTGCAAGACCTAACGAGGGAGCTGCAAGCACAAGAAGAGTTTCGGTCGATGAAAGAATACTGGCAGCTGTTGAAATCGATCCTTCCATCAGCATAAGACGCTTGGCTCCACATATTAATGTTTCCAAACAGAAAATTTCCAGTATACTGCACGGAGAAAATATGTATTCATATCACCATACACCTGTGCAAGAACTGCTCCCGATAATCTTGAAAAAAGACTCAAATTTTGTAACTGGTTGCTAGAGAGAAGCTTGGATGACAACCAGTTCATAAAGAGAATTCCTTTGACAAACGAATCTCAATTCACAAGAAATGGTATTACGAATTTCCATAATCTCCATACATGGGCTTCGAGCAGTTCATATTCAAGAGGGCAAAGATCAGTTCAGCACAGTTTCAGTGTCAATATGTGGGCAGGTGTAATTGGAAATAAATTAATCGGGCCTTTGAAATTACCACCCCGACTTAATTCTACTAACTATCTGGAGTCTAAGAAAATAATCTACCAGACCTGTTGGAGGATGTTCCACTGCTTTAACTAGCTTCATCATATTTCCAAAAAGATTATGCTCCGGCCGATTATGGTCGTGAAGTTAAGGATTGGCTGGATAAAAAATACGGTGATCGATGGTTAAGCAGAAATGGACCAATTCACTGGCAACCAGGACCGGCCCGAGTTAAATTAGAGCCCTGCGCAATCTTCAGTGGCGCTCCTCAATTGCGGCGATTGGCGGCGTAGACTTTTCATTACGTTTTTTTAACGAGGTATCCCCAAGAGGCCTATTCCTAGATATTACTTATATTTAATTAAAATATATATGATACTAAATATTAAAAACTAAGAAATCAAAAATATATGACAAAAATAATAGTAACTAAAGAATACAAAAATAATTTTTAACTAAAGTTAAAAAAATATAACACAAAAATATAGGAACTGAAAAAAATATTTT
Organism: Philhelius festivus; assembly: GCA_963931855.1. Classification (NCBI taxonomy): domain Eukaryota; kingdom Metazoa; phylum Arthropoda; class Insecta; order Diptera; family Syrphidae; genus Philhelius; species Philhelius festivus. The sequence continues at coordinate 1,091,751 of OZ007556.1, read as the reverse complement.
TTGAAGTAAAGAGTATTTAAAAACTAATTTAAAAACATAACAACATACAAATAAATAATTAATTCATTAATTATTGTTGAGTTAAAAGTCTTATATTCATATTTACATATTTATTCAGTATAGGAAATAATAATAAAATTATCTATTATTTTAATAAAAATAAATGGAACCTTTTCTAAAGCCATGATTGACAAGTCAACTAATCTTTCTTGAGTACATGTGGTCCTCAAGTAATTTTTTATTAATTTTAATTTCGAAAAACTACGTTCCCCTGAAGCTCCCGTTACTGGCAACTTATTTAATATTTGAAGTGCTATTACTGCATTGAAAAGAAGATCTTCAAAGTTTGATTTATAAATGTAGATAAGTACTTCAAAGGCTGAACTGCCTTGTTTTACAAGTGATAAAAGTAATAGCTCTTGATGCAATTCCGCACCATTTAAATCTTTGGACTCTTCAAATGTCAAGATGCACCTAAGCCCACATTTTTGGAACACTCACCAATATTGTTTAAAAATGAAAAAAAAATTGTTATATTCTTTTAACAGTTCAAATCTTTCCACAATGGAACTCATCGCTTGGTCTAATATTTTATACTAAAAACCTTTTCCTCTTCGTAGAGCGCATACATGTTATTTGATGGTATTTCTAGATTTAGAGCTATGGGTTCAGCTGATTGCACGATAGTGAATTGTTCTTCTGATCGCATTTACACTAAAGAGTTTTAGAGTTTTGTTAGATAAATTAAAAGACGGACTTTATAAACACTTACTAGTTATATTATTTTTTTCTAAAACATCAAACTAGATTAATATGCAACATATAAACTTGAAACTAAAATTTTACTTCCTAATGACTCTGCAGTGTTTCTATTCTCAACGTTTCCAGCCTCAGATATTTCAATAAGAGCTTCATATTATATCTCCTAAGATTTTTTTAATGGTTTTAAAGCATCTAGACTACTTTCTCATCTGGTTTTTAAGGTCAAACCAGTGAAATTTTTTTTAATTTATGTCCCAATGCAATGTTGAACCTTATTCAAAGTTGTATTGGCATTGTCGAACAAATTAACAGCTTCCAACGAACAGCGAGCTGAATCATTAACAACCAAATTCAGGGAATATAAGCAGCAGAGAACAAAAAAACTCTTGGTTCAAAACTCTTAATTTTGTTTTGAACACCAGCCTCTTTTCCTTTCATGTTTGAACCATTATCAAAACCTTATACATTATATACTACTGGAATAGGAGCGTAGCAAGTTTTATTCTCAATATAGATTCCATATCCTTTCTTTTGTTTTGAGTTTTTTTTATCACAATAGACAAATACAGTAATTAGATAAGTCAAAAAATCTCTTGTTTTAAATGTAAACAATAACTTGCAAGAACAAAAAAAAAAAACAGAGAAGAGGAGAAATTGAATAAAACAGATTCACTCATTAACGACAATCGTCAACGTAAGTCATAGCATCATCATCACTCATTATTTCCATATTTCAACACTTTGTCTCATCTAGACACACGAGCCACACGAGACACGACATGACAGTGATAAGATTTCACTCATAAAAAGAGGCCAGTGCTAAACTAAAACATAAAATAGTACAAAAAACACTCAACCGGAAGAGTTGAAATTCAAAGACGCAATTTTTAATTTTGCGCGCTGTTATGTCAATGAGTATGAATTTTCACCCTTAGAATTTCTGTTCGAGTAACATTGCTGACTTCGATTTCATAGAGAAGAGAAGAACTGACATCATGCGCATGTTATCAACATGCAAGCTGTTAATTGTCTGTATTTGCTGTTGAGATTTTGTTTTTATGTTACACTGCATAGGGGAGGGTTATGAAAATAAAATAAATGCCTTCACTCATACACGCGATGGTGAGTGTGAAGAATAAAGTTTACAGATTGATAAAGAGAAAAATAGCAAATAGGTAGGTATCTGTTGTTAAGTGAACCAAATCGTGCACTTTGAAAAGATTTTGTGATGTAGTTTTGTTTACTGTGAGAGTAAACATCGACTTATTTTTGGAATAGTAGATATGGATATATATCTTTCTTTAAATTCAGAATTAGCTGCTAGTTATATAATGAATATCAATATTGGTGTGAGCTATATAAAAAGAAATGAGATTTAAAAAAGAAGATAGGTAGTAATTACGAGGTAGTGGCTTCTTTAACGTTTACCCAAGGCACCCCTTCGGTTGAGCGCTCTGCGCATTTGCACAGCTTGCACGCATAGCTTGTCCGGCCCTGCTGGCAACATCTCCCGATCTAACTGTACTGGATTTTTTTGTATGGGGACGAATGAAAGAAATCGTTTACTCATCTGAAATAACAACTTTAACTGAATTAGAATAACGTATTTCCGAAGGATTACTAAAAGTAAGGCAAGAGTCATCGAGAATAAACATTCAAAATAAAATTCAAAAACGGACTCTAACATGCATTCAAAACGCAGGAGGGTACTTTGAGCACTTATTTTGACTGTATTTATGTGTACATAAAATAAAAAAATTACTTTAAACTACACTAATTATTGTTTTATTCAAACCCTTTACACCTCGGGGTAAAAAATCATTTTTTTTTATTTTACCTCTTTTAGATTTTCCCAAGTATTATAAAATGTATGTGTTTTTGAGTGCACGTATTAATGAGTTTTATTTTTATTATTATTTCGTTCATCTGGTAAAAATAAGAAAACTTTATGTTTATTACGCATTTTTTGAAAAAAAAAATTGATCTCAAAGTCAAAATTTTGTTTGGGCAAGAAAAATTGAACACCATTTAAAATTGAATATCTGGCAACCCTAAAAACAATTTAAACGTAGTTTTAAAGGTTAGTAAGAAAGTTTAAAATGAGGTCCCTACAATTAGTACTGACAGAGAAATTGACCTTAATATGGGTCAGGGTACACCAAAGTTAGCCTTATTTTAAATCGTTAAAAAGTGATATCAAAGTTGAAAATCAGACTTTACTGTAGACTAATTTTTTTCTAAGAATATGACCAAGAATCACATCCCAAAGTATGGCACACGAATTACCGGACACACTGTATATTAAAGTTGTTTAGAGATTTTAATCAAAATTAACATAATGATGAAACAAGTTCACAAAATTGATTTTCTTCATAACGGGAAGGAAACTATATTTTTTTTTTTAGCGGAAGAAAGAGCTTTTGAAATTTTGAGCCCCGAAAGTCATACCACTGGGTCCGGAGGTGTTTTCGGGTAAGCTTTCCTACCACGGAAAAATAATTTCGGTTAAGAGAATGGGGTAGCCTCGTATGATTATCACCTTAAGAGCTATACTACTTGGAATGTGAATCTCAAAAGTTTGAAATAGGGGAGTTCTTAACGCAATCCATTCCTTTGAACTATTTCAGATATGCTCAGCTTTTCGACAAGGAAATGTCTTTTATGTAATTTCTTCAATTTTGTTGAGCCTTTAGTACGAAGAGTAATCGTTAAGGCTGAGAGCACTATTTTCGAAAAAAAAAAACTCTCCACCTATTGAGGTAATGCGGATGATATCGAAATCATCAGCTGCTCCTTAACAAAAACGTTGACGGCGATTAAAGAGCAGACGAAACCAGTTGATTATCAAGTAAATGAGGATAAAACAAAGTTTACCTGCTAGAACAAAATTCCCCTATGTATACCAGGGAGTTCGATGTAGCCAATATTCAAAATGCAAGCGATATCATATTGAAAATCCGACGAAGAATAACCTTGAAAGCCACGGCTACTTCAGTTTGGCGAAACAAATGTTTTTAAAACTGATACTGAATACTGGAAAGTAAAATTCTTTGACGGATAATTGATTACATATCCGCGGAGGGCGATTGGACGAGATGATGAAATCACGAACATTATGAGCTTTATCAAGAAACATCAAGCCAATAATGATCCAGGTAAAAAGTGTTGAGATCGTTATTGGATAGTTTTCAACTGATTCTACATTATTTTCTAAGCACTCGACTAGAATATACAAAGTTATAATTTCTAAATTAATTTTTTTTTTTAAATTCAGAGGTGTGTTGATTGTTATGGTGAGAGTGGCCCGTGTTTACGTGCTTTAAGTTGGACAAATTTGGCTCATATTAAGTGCCCAGTTGTTGAAAAAACGACCTCTTAGATAAAACGTACCTGTTACTTGTGTTTGAAAGCTCATAAATTAGAGGCACAATAGCTTCTATTGAATCCGAACCAATTGACTTACAACTCTCAACCATTCCCGTTTGAGTGTTGCGGAATGGTAGGTTCGTAGAATTTTCTACCGAGTCTGAACGGCTAAGATAAGAAACATTTTTAATGATAAAAGATATCTTTGAACGATTTGTCACGTTCCCATGAGGCAGTACTCTTAAAAAAATATATCTGGGTTTTAAGTCCAACGTACTAGCAATAATTATATGTTGTATGTTGAGATGTACTTGTGCTTATTGAGTTTGTAGTAAGTCTGCTTCGAGTTCTGGTTATAACAAAAAAAGGAAAAATGGAAACAGAATTTTGAAGTGGTTTTGAAAAGGTTGAAATCGGTTTTTTAATGACAGTTTAAGTGACCTCAACTGCAAAGTGCGTTTCGCCCAGGAACGACAGTGTTGAGCTTATGAGTTAGATGCTGTCTTACCCTTCTACGACGCAATAATATTGGTCAATGTTTATCGACCCTTATAAAATTCACATCGTTAATACACTGAGAATTTAACTTAACAATAAAATCACTAATTTTTTTTTTAATTTTTGATTTTTTTACATTTTATCATGAATAATGTCATTACAATCAACGATTTTTATAGATCATCAAAGTCTAGCCACAATACAGTTTTGAACTATAAAAGTACCTAATGTCATATTATCCCCGGTCGCACATTTTATTACTCTTCATCTTATTCAATCAGACCTCGATATTTGCAATCAGGGCGCTTAGCTCTACATTTTGAAGTTATGACAAAGCTGCTATCACAGTTATTTAGACTTTGGAAAAAACTCTTAGTCTATATTAAGCTTAAAATTTCATACATTTATTGTTCTCAGGTGAGCTCGATTTGTTTGATGTAGCAAAAGACCGACTTTGATACATGAGATCTGAAGACAATACGAGGTCAGGAAAAATAATAATGATAACTTACTTATTTATGAGGGTGTCTGCAAGGAATTATGTCATTTATTCATGTATCAAAATTAAATATTTATTCTTAAACTGTCTTAAAATAAACCAATACGAAATTAATTAATAAAACCCATTACTGTCACCCCGCATTAAATTTTCAGTCAATCTTCCCAAATAACAAACAAAAAATGTCCCTTTTAATCCTGCATAATTTATTGGCTCTAAGCGTAGTCATTCTTGATTCAACAGGTCAAGTCTTTTTCCCCCAATTTTTTTATTTTTCTTCTCTAAATCAAACATCCCCGGCAACGACTTCTGTCCACCCCTAAAAAATACTCATTTCTACAAGTATTTCTTAAGAAATAAATGGAAATCCCCGATAAACTAAAAAAATCCTTGGGAAAAGGCAAATTCCAAAGAAAATCTTGCCGGAAGTAATTTTTATTTCGCAGACAATTTGCTTATTTTGTTATTTCCGTCCCCGATGGTATTTTAAGGAGGCTTTGACATTCTCGCCATCTCAGTGTGACTACATTAAAAAAAACGGTAAGTACAAACAGAACATAAAAAAAGGATCCACCGGTAGGAAATTACTTATGATGGATTGGAATTAAAAATGAAGCATAACAAATATGTTTTCAGGATAACCGGCCGGCGAATGAACGGGAGATGAAGCTATATGGGTGTCGGGTGTTGCATGATGCAAATTTCGAATCGTAGTAAATTTTGCAGAAGTCATTTAACAATAATCGACAATAAAACTCAATTTTTTAAAACCACCCGGTCTTCGTCCGAACCGTTTTGTGCGTGTGTATGTTATCCTTGGTCGTCTGCATTGTAAACCGAACGCCATCTGACCATAAACATCCATTAATACAATGACCAAACGTCCGTTTAATGGGGCGCTTTATATCCTGATAGGTTTTCGAATTCCGGTTCCATGGACACAGTTGAGTGGAATCAGTAGTTGCCACAATAGGGAGCCCATTGAATGTTGGAGAGCGCTGCACGACCACTCCAGAGTCAGGACCAATGTTTTATTGCGAGTGCCAATTTTAATCGCTACATTTGCATATAGGTATGCACGAGTATGTAGGAATTGTTGGCTTGGTTTGGTTTGGTGTTGTCGGCCAAACGTTTATCTGAATCCGATCGAATGAATTCCAAGCATTTTTTGGTGAATACATAAATATATAAGTATGTATACAAATATACAAACGTACGTATAGTCGTTTTGGAATTCGAAAGAGAAACATTGCTCAGATAGCAATGTTCAGGGATTAATCGATGGTTAATGACTTTTAACTTTGCTTTGTTAGGTTTAATTGATGTAAGGGTTCGGTTTATTGCAAGTGTAATAAATTAAATTTTAAAACAACATACTTAGCAAGGCCAGGCACAGATCCAGAACTATCGGTTTTACGATAAGGCTTATGGCTTTTTGAACATCAAGGGTAAATCGAGATTTGGGTTTTATATTTTTAAAAAGGGAAGGCTTTATACACAAGGATCAGCATTTTTTTCGATAAACAGTCTACCATGACTTTCCTTAAAATTGATTGAATTGTTCTTAATAGTCAACAAAATCCCGAACTTATAAAAAAAATGTTATTTTGGGTTAAAAAAAATATATAAATCTCCCTTATACGGCCTGACTGAGCTATACACTGATATTGATATGCAACAGGAACTGAAGAATCAGTTTTATAAACAGATTCTTTGATAAGAACGACAACCACCTATCTGCGGAAGCCACTTATCGGACCATCAATAACAATGAGTTTTTCCACAAGAAGCTAGTTGAATCCAATATAGCTCTGTGGAAAAGTCTTGACGCTCTCATACGTAATGTCGTCCTCTCTGCTTCCAAGCAGCTGCTGAGGGCCGACCAAATCCTCAAGAAATCGCAGGTTTCAATGCAATCTGCTCTCAGTTCAGTCAAGGTCGTTCAAACCAATGTGAAGCAACTGAAGGAGAAAACCGAGGACATTCTGACTGCGAACTTTAAGAGGAGTCCAAAAAGAATTTTCCAAAAAGCAAAATCAATTTAAAGGGACCTCCTACCATATTTTAATTTCTTTATCCATTAAATCATTTGATACGAGTATGTTTAATTGATCGTAAAGTTTTAGTGTGTTTACAAGTTTTTTATTTAATTTCAAGTTAAATATTTAATCCTTAAAAATCCTGAAATAAAAATGTCTCTTGCGAGGAATTGACAAATCCTCTAGAGAATATATCTTGTCATGGAAAGTGCTGCTCTCATTAGCCGTTCGGATTTCGGAATCGGCAGAAAATTCTAGGTCCCCTCCTTTCCTGGTAACACGTTGAGAGTTGTAAGTCAATAGGTCCTGGTTCACTTCGAGCCGTTGCAAAACCAAATTTATTTTTTTTTTATTCGCCCTAGTGAACAGTGGTATAGAGAACCAGTCATAACTCAATAAAATCTGACCAGTCTTATCAGTTTTGATGAAACTTTCAGTTACATACATATGACAAATCATGGCATACAATAATTCACAATAATTCTCCCTCTGGAAAGACCCACTTTTAGAAAAGTGTAATATATTCTCCGAAATTGACAATAACCTGCGTTGTATTTCGAGACTAATATTCGGATACTATTTTTTTTTCTTAATTCGCCAATATAAAGTTTGACATTTAAAATATGATATGATTTTGAAAAAGATGAGGATTGATCACAAAAAAAAATGAGAAGTGTAATCACGCAGAGAACCAGGACCAAATGACTAACTTCTTCGAAGTCCCGACCAACATTTCAAGACGCTACTAAGCTTAGAGAGTGCCTAGGAAAGTTAGAGAGGTATACTAGATACTGAAGCACATTGGTTTTGATTGTATAAATATCGCAATGGTAGGAAAATATTGAACAGGGTTCCGAATTCGTGTTATGCGGCTATAGAAAAAAAGTGTGAGTGCCAGGACTCACGGTTAAGATGTGTAAACATCAACGTTCGTCCGAGTGCCGAATTTTTGTTATCGAACGTACCCAATAAACATACAATGCAATCGTACTAGTTTGTGACACACACACAACATATAATTATATGCACCTGCGCGGACATTCAACTAAATAGTTCATCTGTTTTCTATAAGCAACCAAACAGTTGTGCAACTAAAAATTGAATGTGCGCGCAATCGTTTAGTTTGTGTCAAAACACAAACTTTTTGGTTGCTCGAACCAAGCAGTTTCGAAACTAAAAATTGAATGTGAGCGCCTAGCCTAAGAGTTTACTTTTTTGTTTGTCATCCATTTAAATTATGCCAGATGAAATATTTTACATAATCACAGCTGATTATGATAACAGATTTAGTTCAGTTTCATAACAGATCTCGTTTTCGAAGTGGCATAAAGCCAGGCGCGCACATTCAATTTTAAGTTTCGCAACTGTTTAGTTGCGAAAATGAAACATATGGGCTTATATGGGACACCGCGCACTTAAAGCAACTCGATTCGAGCAACTAAAAAGTTTGTGATTTGACACAAACTAAACGATTGCCTAAAATTAATTCGTAATAGGTGAGCTGTTTTCCATAAGCGCAAGAGAGAAAAGAGTGTGAGCGTGAGTAAAGAGTTGCCAGTGCTCGGTTCTCTTTCAACTGGTGATTAAACTATTTGATTTCGATCACAGTTGCCAGTGCGCGACTAGCCTAACAGACTTTTATAAAAGTTCGAACCTCTGAATACCAATCATAAAAGATCTTTTAAGGTGGAAATCTTTCATGATTCATAACAGAAAATCTATAGCAGAATAACAAATGTGGCAGAATAGGCCTAATTGGTCGAGAGGTGAAGAAATGTTGAGGGATTGAATTGAGTTCTAGCCAGTAATGGAAAGTAATAAAATCGCGATTTCAGTACTCAAACAGGCGAATCTATAAACAAATCTTAAAGGTTACTTAACTTTAATATACCTCTAAGCAGCTCTTAAGTATGAAATCGGTATCTATAATCATTTTTCACATTTAAGTAACGTTACTTAAAGGCCTCTTAACTTAAACGCCATCAACGGCGTTTAAGGGTCACTTAAAGGCATTTTAAAATGTATTTTGACATATCGATTGTCATCTTTGAAATCTTGAAGTTTCAAATTGTGAGTTTGTAGGTATTGTTTGTTGTGATATTATATTAGAACTATAAAGTGCAACGATTTAAGAAACATACAATTTGTATTGATTAAAGTATGTATACGCGCAAAGAAATTTCGTCCGCGCCTTTGAAGTGTTTGTATCGACACTTTCTTCCTCGTTGTTGGAAGAGAATAGGCGTTTTCCTAAATGCAGTTTTGCAGCGCATCGTGGATTTTGATGCCCTTGCAACGTTTTTCTTCACTCTGAAATATACTTTTACAATTCATTAAAAAAAAAACTCTTAAATTTAGAATTCGTATTTAATAACGTTATTTTATTGAAGCAAGTTAATAAAAAAAAGCAAGTGTATTATTGAAAATTCTAAAATAAAAAAGTTTCCTTGTAGGAGGCATCCCAATTTTCAGATCTTTTTCTTTTACTTGTGGCGGCGGGTGTGGGTATATATGTTAGATAGCCATTTTTTTTTGATTTCACAGATAAAAAAATGTGTCTTCCAATTATTTACTGAAAGAAGGTGTCACAAGACAGCTGTGTTGTATAAAATGAAGCAGCATTTGTTTTTTTTTCTGTACTAGATTTTCACATTCTTTTACGTTACGTGACACAACCATTGTTTAGTTAAGTACCAATGAAAAATCGATTATAGATACGAATTGAAGTTAGGTCATTTAAAGCCAAATTAAATATTTAAGTATGCTTAACTAAATAACCTCTAAGATGCAGTTTAAGAAAATCTTATAGATACGGCTGAAAGTCTCCAATGTAAACACGATGTCGTAAGTACGAAATATTAACAATGTGAACATGGTGTTAAATGCTACACAGAACGTGTAACCGTAACGTGTAACCGTAACGTGTAACCGTAACGGGTTACACGGGACGTATAAGTTTTACACACGTTTTCGATTCACTCTACCGACCGCCGGGAAAGATGTTTACACATCAAAAATATCTATATTAAACAGTACCTCCGAAGTTGGGCTCAAGGTCAACTGATGGGCATTTCCTGAAGCGCGGATAAAACGGTAAAAGTGTTTAAGGGAGGAATGCAACTAGCTATTCCACTAGAACATTGTTAGTTAAAGTAACAGTAAAATAATGCCTGAAACAGTAGCCAATCTGATTGAGTGATCAACTGGCGCCCCGCACCGTTACCCTTCGTCAAAGCCCTTAGTCTGCTAGCTCGGGATCTAAGGATTCACAGTTCCAGAGCCATTTCGTCGCGTTGAGAGTCTTTGATCTTCATTTCCGAAAGTTAATCAATGTCGTAAAAAAATTCCCTTCCTAATGAGTGTTCTCTAAATTTGACCACAGCAGGGCATTTTCAGAGGAAATGGAGGACTGTTTCCTTTTCCCGACAACTATGACAGAGAGTGTTGTCAGGAATGCCTAGCTTCGGTACAAGCTCTCCTATTTGCCAGTGTCCGCTAAATATAGCTACGATCCTGACTATGTCTTGCCTGGATATGCATATCAGGTCAGGTGTTTGGGAGTTCGACGATTTCATCAGCTTTCTTGGGTTCTTCTGGCTGACTCTACATAATCTTTATTTTTGCATTTCTTATGCCGAACTTCACTTTGAAGTTGGATCTTTCGAGGGCTCCGCGGCTTTCCTCGCTGATCCTCAAAAAATAAGATGCGTTTTTCTTCTGCGATTCCTCTGCTTGAATTATAGCTCAGTTGTGCATAGGAATCAGTGGATTTAGCCTCTGATTTAAGCTCTGTATACGTGGAGGGCTTCAAACCCTCCCAGTCGTTGCTTATCTTAGCGACGCTTCTACTAAGGAAATCCCTAATAGAAAACTCGTTCGTGCATTTTATTCCCCTATATCCACTGAGCATCTCTTTAGAGTCGAAACTAGGGTAAGGACCTTCGTTTATGGATATGGCATGTAAAAATACCAATTCTGATAGCTTAGCCTCGATAGAGTTTCACAGATCCAGCAATCCTTTGTTATTTGTGGAGAGCTCATCCACAATCGATACTTGGAGGTCGTCTCTGACAGCGTCAACACTACGCGGCTGCTATACTCTAGGAGATGATAAAAAAATAGAGTTCCAACGGGTAGATTTGACCCTATGGTCAAATCGCATTATTGGGGGTTGAACAATTGAGAAGTAAAGAAACACCCCAACCATTCAACCTGACCTTAGCTGATCATCATTCTGACAACGCACAAGATTAGCTGTGGTGATCATTTCCACCCAGCACCAACTAGGAGGGTTTGATACGGGGATTGTATTGTTTATTCAATTTTTTCAATTTTTCAAAAATTGTCAAATAGTTCTGAGAAAATAATTTGGGGAACTCAATTACTAATTTTTTTTAGTATAATGATGTCAAAGTAAAAAAAAAACTTAAAAATTTAATAAATATCCACTACCGGGTCACACACAATTTTTTATCAAAATCGTATGAGTCGCCTTCAAGAAAAGAAGTGTCTCTTTGTCAAAACGTCGAAGGGTACTTGGTACTTAAAGGTCTTCAGTGATGAAATTAGAGAAGAAATTAATTTAGTTTAGTTCAACACCTACAGATTTATACAGGAGCTTCTACAAATTATAAATATTATTCAAAAAATATTCTTTGGAATTATATTTATTTTTGTAGATAGCGTTAATTTCGCTGAACTCCAAGTTTCTTAAGAATTGACGACATTGGTTTCGAAATATTGAGTTTTCAATAAAAAAAAATAATTTCCTTAAAAATTCCAAATGAATTTGTTTTGAATATATTGTAATAAAATACTATTTATATTTTCTATAAGCTTTTGAATAGCAAATGCTATAATAAACCGATTATAAAATTTTTGAGAAAGTCAAAATCACAAAAAAAAAGAGCAAAATTCCATTCGGTTTTCGAACCCTTTAATTAATTTAATTTATTGATTTTTTAAGTCTGTGATAAGAAAAGTATTTTTGGCCTTAAAAACAAAAAAACGTCTTTGAGAACAGAAGGTTGAAGAAAGTTGACCTATTCGTTAACACTGGTATAGCTGAGCTAACAGATGGGACTCATTTTTACTTGCGATATATGTAGGTACTATAGGGCAAGTTCTGCATTTGGAAAAAAATCGAACTCGGGATTTTGATCAAAGTTGACATTATACTACGTTTTCACCAAAAGATAATTTGATATTTAAGGCAAGAGATTTATGTGGTGTTTTCACCGCACTGAACGATTAATAAGAATATTAACTGTGACAGCATCTATCAAAATGCTAATGTTGTTTTAATTTTTCTTATACTCGTAAAGTAGAAGCGAGAGAAAGAAAGTTTCATTTGTGACAAACGATGAAAAATCATCGAGATAACTTAGCACAGTATGGATGTTAGATCAGTTCGAACTTCGACCGATCGATCCTATGAAGATTTAGTAGAGATTTATTTCTAATCTACTAGATTTACGAAATAAATTTGTGAGGTAAATCTTCGAGATTTAAAAAAGATTTATGGTAAATCCACTTAAATCCTGGATTTACTCTTGGTGAAAATGTAGTATTACGATCATAGCGAAGGCGAATAAAGTGGGTCCGGCAATTCCGTCTGTCTGTCTGTATGTCCGTATGTACATATGTATGTCTGTATACCTGTATGTCTGTACCTAAGCCACTCGACCTATTTTCTTCAAACTCGGTACTAAAGGGTCTTCGGTGATTTCCTAGAGGAGAAATTGAAAATTTTTTTTAGCTCCAAAACTAATTGTACCCCCACAAACCCGTAATGCATAATCTTATTTATCTCGAAAACGGCTGTAACGATTTTGATAAAAAAAAATTAGGTGTGATATTATGGACATGGACTACATTTTGGTCAAAAACAAATCTGGGGCAAAATGATATCAGCGGTACCTGTCATAGAACCGTTTTTTGATTTTTTGACTTTCTCATCAACGGCTCTAAGGATTTTAACTAAAAATTTTCAGCAGGAGCCCCCTAAAGTTTAAAATAATATTGTATACAAAAATATTGTAAAATTTTTTTTTTGAGATTTTTGAGAAAAAAAATCCGTTTTTTTTTTTTTGAAAAATCAATATCTTTAAAACGTGCGAACGATTATTTTTTGAAACTATTTCTTAAATCTATACTACTAAATACTTAAAATTTGGCATCCCAAATTTTGTTCTCGAAAAATTTTAAGGAAATTTGTTATATAAAAAATTAATTTAATATCGATTTTTACATAAGAGCAAGAAGTTCGTGCTATCCAGTCGTGCATTTTATTTTTATTTTTCTCATAGTAATGGCAACTTATACTTACATAAATACAAAAGTAATAAAACGAGTTTGCTTATAAATTGCCTCTCAGCAAAGGAATAGTTGTTAGCCTGGTTTAAACAGTAAGATATTTTTTTTAATAAAAATGATTAAAAAACCGGTCGTTATTTTATAAATAGAGATTTCCAAAAGAGAAGTGGGAATGATAAATTTTCCTAAGACCACTGATTGCAAAAATGAAAAAGTGAAGTTAACTTAAAGAATGACTTAGTTAGCACAAGACGTGCAGTTATTTTACGAAGGTTTTCGCAGACCTTATTAGAGGAGTTAGAGTTGTTAATCTGAATTCTCGAATACCTACCATTCGAGATCTCCAATGTGAAATTTATCGACCTGTAACTAACATTTAAGAAAATTATCTTTCAAAATTTGTATTAAGAAAATAAAATTAAATATTTAAGGCTCAGTTTTTCAGTACTGAGTTAAGCATTAAACTTATATATATGAAGGTTTTTATAATACAAACTCTATATACTACTGAAATAAATCAGCCAAGTAGAAGACTTAGCACTATTATTGGACTTGTTGAATTATTGATTCAAATTAGCTTTTTTGGCATTTAGTCCACAAAAATTGGCGTTTCGTCCGGGTGATCTCACATGGACTCATCAGTTGACTTGTGAGGACCAACATTAATGATTACAATCCTAATCTTTGTTGGATATAGTTCACATTGGATTTTTGTCAAAAAATTCATGTAAGATGAACTGAACTTAACAAAAATTGCGTATTGACAAGGTCCTCACAAGTCAACTGATGAGTCCATGTGAGATCACCCTGACGAAACGCCAATTTTTGTGGACTAAAAGCATTAAACTTATATGTAATTCAACACACATACAAAATATCTGTCTACATAATTCAACTCTCCAAATTAACTCTCAGTTTTTAATTTACTGTAAAACATATTTCAGAAAATAACTTCAGCTTTCAGATAAATGCGCACTTAAATGTGGACTCTATGAAATATAAAGTTTCATTACTTAATTAAAGCTTCTATACACATATTTTCCTTAACGACTTCTCCCCACCTCAATATTCCATCAAGGATTTCATTATATAAATATCAGTTTTTTATTTCAAAATAGAAAAGGTGAACAAATCTCGTCACATTAATAAGGTTTTCTTTTGTGACAAACAAACAAACAAACAAACAAACAAAAAAAAAAAAACAAATCACAACAATACCATCTCTGCCATTAAATTGATGCTCCACAAAGGTTCCCGACCCCCAACCATCCCAAACACATCAAAATAGATGAAGACCTATTTTAAAAGATTCAAATATTTTTCACGTTTTTTTATTATTCTTGATGCCGATGCCGATTTCAAAAATGACTCCCATTAAAAAAGATAAGAAATGAAACACGTTGTTAGAGTCTTCCATTTTTGAACACCCATTCCCGATGAAGGTCCTGATTGTCTCCTCATCACAAAGCCTTCATTTCATGTTTTAAGGCGGGGATTGTTGTAATGGCTTCTGTTAATGTCCCTTTGGTCTGGAAATTATATTATGTTATTATATTGTGGAAAAGGAGTTGCCACAAGTACTTGTGCGCTGCCAAACAAATGAGAGGGTGTCATTTTGTTTAATTAAACGAAAGGCGAGAAATTTGGCAGTGCCCATCTCCAAGCCCCTGTGACCCTTGTGAGTCGTGAGTGAACATCAGGATCACAGTCAAAAAAGGGTTAATGTTGGCGTTTCCCCAAGCTCTCTCTACCTTCAATTATTATAAATTATATAACATTACACATTTTTAAGATGAGGCATTTAGGGTTTTGTGTGATAATTTTGATAAATGTTATGGTTTTCATCTGATTGCCCTGATTAAGGGTGGCGTTATAGTTCTTTATGCAAGGGATGAGAATTCATTGTTTATGTGTGGGATATTATTTTTGTTTGAATCAATAATTTCAATTCAATTCCCTAGCCGAATAAATTGGAAAACGGATTTTGTGCCTTTTCTTTTCGATAAAAAATTATAAAGTAAGAGGGGCAGCAGATTTTTCTATCCAACTTTTTAAAAATCTTTGCTCTTCCATAATTGCGGGTAATTACGGGTGGTTTGCCATCCGTTGTAGGATTTTGATAAAAGTAAACAAAAAATTGATTCGAAAGGACGAGGGTATTAAATCACCACGAAACCGCATGGAGGAATAATGAAAAAGTAATTTTATTATGGAAATTCTGTTTACTTAGCTTGGCACGTTGTGATTTATTTTGTTTTTTTTTCTACATTTCTTTGCTCTATTTTATCCTCGTTACCCCAGCTCCTTAAAAAAAAACTTTCAATTGGTTAAAAAGAGAAAGAAAATTCACGTAGAATCACCGGGTGGAGTAACCATTTATTTTCATTAATTTCTAATAAAGATTTTAACCCCTTTTCGAAGGACAAGATATCACATTTACTTTTTCGGAAACGAATGCCATCCTTTCTTTCCCTTTTTTATATACAACTCTTAAACTTAACCCTTTTTTAATATCATATTAAAAAAAAAACTAATTGCAATGGCATGCCGTAGCCGTATATACCTATACCTCGAGATTTGCATTTTAATATACAAATTAATTGCCAAAGTTAATCTTATTTTCATGGCGGAAAATTAGCTGCCAAAAATATTAAAACATTTTGTATTGTTACGGTATGGTAGGCATTTGTTAGAATTTAAAGTTCAAAGGATTGTAAAGGTTGAAATTTTGTTTCGTTGAGTTCAATTTGCGGAAGAATGAGCGATATTCTTCGAATAGAGATGCAGTGCGATTTGGTGAATATCTGCCATTTGGCTAGATCTGGAGACTAAGAATTTTAGAAATGTATGTCATTAGAGTAAAATATTCGAAGGCATGAAATTCACATTTTAAAAGCTTAAAATAACTCATTTAGTCCATGAGCGACACTCCCATTGGCGAAACAGAATAGCTTTCAGTTCTCGGCATGTTCATTGCAAACCACTTTGTGTGGAATGACATATTCGACGTCGCCAAAAACGCTGCTAAGTATTTAGGTTTTCTTCGATGTTGCATGAAATTTGTAACCCATTCTGATCTGGCTGAAATCTATAAGGCGTATATTAATTTTCATTCATTCATTTCCATATTTGGACAGTCGCTTCAATAACCCACTTGAGTCTCTTGTTTTTGTTTTTGAATTACTTTTTTGCTAAATAAAATAATGATTTTTGGTGATGGAAATCTTAATTTGGACCTTTGAGATTTTTTCTGCTAAGTATAGAAATGATGATATTCGTCAAGTGGCTGTCGTCAGTGTTGATACACATTTGTGTCCGTTTTATCGCATTCCTGTTCGCATTCCTTGTCGAATATTCTGCTTAAGGGCTGCTATTGTCTTTTTGGTATAAGCCAGCGATTTCAATAAGCTCAAAAAAAAAGAAAGCGATCTTGCTGGCCATTTTTCACAATATCCATTGTGGCTCGTGCCGTGTGTGCAGTTGCACCGTCTTTTTAAGACCACATGTTGACCAAGCCCCGCGCATCCAATTACGGTAGCAAGAAGTCTTTTATCATGGCTCTGTAGAGTTCGCCAGAAACAGTGACCGTATTTCCGATATCGTCCTCAAAAAAATACTGTCCAATCACTCCTACTACGTGAATGCCGCATCACACAGTGGCTCTGAGTGAATGTAACGGCTCTTCGTGCATCACACATGGAGGTGGCTGTGGCGCGATGGATGTGTGCTCGCCTGTCAACCTCTTGATGACAGGTTCGATCCCTGCCGTCGTCTATGTCGCTGTAATTCCATTAAAAACCTTCTAAAAATTGTCATCAATGGGTTGCTGGTTTACTCATTACATGTTGTTCAGGCATAACACTAACACCATGTAATTGAATTAAACTAGTATGCCCAACAAGGATGAACACGAATAAAATAATGTGAATTATAAGCGACATAGAAATAAGACACGCAGGGCCGCCGCTACCATATGTGCAAAATGTGCGGCGCACAAGGGCGCCAACGTCTAGGGGCGGAAAATTAAGAGATAGATCTAACTCAACATATATAGCATGCTCCAAAAGTTTTCCTTAAGTTATTGGAACCTGTTTACATTTGACCGTTCACTATGTAGTATACCCACACACAATCTACTAACAATCTTTATTCATATTTTGTTTCTGACTCGCACTTCTCAACAAATAACCTCTTCGATTGCAGTCGTAGTCTAAACTGCTTAACGCCATGTCGCCATAGATTGACACTTGGGAAATAGCTTTCTACGCAACCTACATCTCAGTACTATAAACTCGAAAAGTATATTGACTTTCTTTTTAATTTAAAGCCCATGTATTTCCCATAAAATAAAACGAAAACACTGTCTCGAAAACATTACTTTTACTATTTACTCGTATTTTTGTACAAATGGGTATCAATATTCTGATTGCAATGATATAGCTAAATATATTAAATCTAAGTTGGTAACTTTAGAACAAAATTAATAGAAGATGATTTAAAACATTGTTAACAAATATTAACAAACCACCTTTACAACGAAAAAAAAAAAACAGCGACAGGGTCTTAGGTAAAAGGAAAAAAAGTTTTGGTGTCTCTAAATATTTATGTTTATGTTGTATTTATATCAAAATATAGTTCGCACACAAATCACAAAATGTCAAATTCCATCAAAGGATACCTAAGATGTCAAGGAATTATATATAATACTTCCAGATTCGGAAGTAAATGATTAAGACCTATTTGCTGATATGGAACATAAACACTTATGTTCCACATAAACTCTTATGTAGTAGAACATAAGCCCTTAGGTTGAACATAAATATTTAAGTTTCGTTTCAGCCAACGGCCCTAAGTGTCTTAAAAAGAGAGGTGAAAACAAAAACTTTTAAAAGTATCAAAAACTACTTTGTCTTCTTTCTGTCAAACTATAAACTATTGATTTTTACCAAAGGATTGATTTGACATACATAGATTAAAAACTGTGATAGTAACTCGAATCTTTGCATTTTATATGAAAATGGTTTTGTTGAAGAAAATTATTCGCAATCGCCAAATTTTGTGTTTCCTCTTAAAATAAAATGCACGAATGAGTCGCACGAACTTGTAAAAGACTTCAAAAATTAATGCGATTAGAAAAAAAAACTGTTCATAAACATAAAGTTCATCAATTAAATGACTTAAACAAATCTTAGTAGTAGCGGGAGCTAAGAATAGGATGAAATGTGATGCAAGCAAATATTAGTTTATGCAAAAATCTAATCTAAAAAATAATGTATTAAATCCGTTCAGCCGGTAATGCGAAATTAAGAAATCGACAAAATGGTTCTATGGTCGGTACAGTCAGCAATATATTGATTTCAATTTTATTTTGTTTAACATAATTATTATAGAACGTAAAAATGTATCATAAGAAAAAAAAAATTATCAAGATTCTCGGAGACGTTTTCGAGAAAAGTACGATTTTCGAAAACCATTTTTTAACATTTGTAGAATAGGTATCGTTATTATTAGGTAACACATTTTTTCTCTTAATATTAAGAAACTTTTATTTATCAAGTTTTTAAATCCACTAAATCCAAACAAATTTTTTTTTGAAAATTTTGAAAAAAAAAGAAAAATTTCGAGACCCACTTTTTTTCGTCTTCGCTATCATCGACTTTGATCAAAATCTCGAGTTCGATTTTTTTACGAATGCATAACTTAAATAATCTTAAGAGGATGCAAATATTGTATATGCTATGAGTATAACAGTAACTCTCAAACTCATTTACAGGAGAGACTCCCCAAATCCTAGTCTGACTAAGTTCGTTTTATAAGAATTTGATGAAGATTGGAACGCGACAACAACAATGCACGTTTGCTTAAATTTTTCAACTGCGAAATGGAGAATAAATAAAACTTCCACTTATTCAACGTATATACCCCCGGCACCAGGGTACGGACTTTACTTCGATCGAAGTAGATCTACTTCGATTTTGAGAAAAAAGTTTAATCTACTTCCCTACTTCTCTTTTTTATGATCTACTTCTCTTTGAAATTCTTGACTAAAATATTCAAAGACATCGTTGATCACTCTGTATTACATAAGAAAACAAGTTTAAAAATCGTTTTTAGGTAAGCACCGTGGAAAATTTAATGTTTTCGAGATCACTTACAGAAAAACGTAAAGATATTTATGAACCACCTATTGAATGGATAAAATTCATACAAAAATACAAGTTCGTTGATGGAAAATTTACTTTAAAATAGTTATATTTAATTACTATTTTTTTACAAGTCCGTAGTCTGAATTTACTTTTATATGTTATGTTTATATAATTTAATTTCCTAAAACTACTTCGAAAATTTTGGATCTACTTCAGTTTTTTTCCGTATTTACTTCGAAAATTTAAAACCTAAGTCCGAACCCTGCCCGGCACCCAAGATATGGGGCGGCAATCTAAGGGTCTTGCACAAGGGCGCACGAACAACCAGCGGCGGCACTGAAGACACGTCATTTCTCCGCTGTAGCTCAGCCGCCATTCCTGGAGATAAAAATATCTGAGACAACCACCAACAGTCTCAGAACATCGAGCCACATATCTTTCCTATCCTTCTTTCTCTTCATTAACTTCACGCCCGCGCTGTGTTGAAACATTTAAAAGGTAATCATAATCCCTTGAGCGCGGGTAGATTATAAAAAAAAAAAAAAAAAACACGCGGATTTTTAGAGCCCCAGAAATAATTGACGTAACCGCTTCTTCATCTTCAGCGACATCGATAGCCACAGTCGCGATATTCTTGGCCGAACGATCAATCCGGTTGCTACCACGCCCTGCATGGTCTCCTGTGGTTTCAGTCTGCTCGAGTCGAGTAACTTAGCGTCGGCATGTTTGCCCAGTTGGCGCGACACGATAAGGAAATCGACGACGTCGAAATTCAAGCTGCGCTAACACCACCGACCGATTGGTCAAAAAAAATTGACACAGTTATTTAAGGCTCTTGTGGACTATAGCGCTCTATTACGTACGTTGCCATTTGGAAAAGTTATAATATCTTCCGCCATGATCTTCACTATTTGAAACTTTAAAGCCGTGGTCCTCGCTGTTAATTCGGAGTAAATGAAATAAAAATTAAATACTTTGTAGAACAATCATTAATTCTTGTTTGTCTTGTATTATAGGTGTTATAAGATATTACAATTAAGTGCATTTAATTTAATTTCTTTTCTTTACCTATTAACTATTCTGATGTTGATGTAGTTTTTCATTTCTTATTAATGGTTCTTTTAAATCATCTTGTTTAAAATTTAAAATCATTTATAACGCTGAAGCTTGTACTACCTTAAAAGATATTGTATCTTACTGTGCAAGACTAATAATAATATTATAAATAAATAAAAAATAAAAATTATTATAACTCCTGATTTGACATCATGAAACCCATTTTTGCAAAATATATCAGTTATTGATCATATTCGTCTGCGAGTTCAGGGAAATACTAGAAACTTGCATAAAATTTGTTTAGTTTATTTCAAGTTTCCTGTGAGCAAACTTATTTTTGTTCATTAAAGTCTTTATTGTAATTTTAATTGCAATCAAAACCAGCTGCATTTCAAATAAAAACGTCTACTAACTCGACTGCATTTTTTTTCCTTTTTTGACATATATTTTTCAAAAAAGTATTCGTAAAGTTAATGTTCTGTAAATACTTTGATAAAAGATACCCGGATAACATTTTACACAAAAATGATGTAAATGTATCTATTTATTACTTAATCATCCACACCACAACAATATCAGTTTGCCTTAAAATCTAATCGATATTTATATTTCCCATTGAAGATTTTTAACAAAAAAAAACAACAACAAAAGAACTCTTCCCTGTAGATAGATATGAATAGATTTACGGCTAAAAGGACATCCACAAAAATTCCCTGTGTGGTAAGTCGAAAAAAAAAACTTCATTTATCTGATTGAGCGTGAATAAATCCAAGAGACGGTAAACTCTTGCTCCGCTCATATAAACACAACAAGGACAAGGCTATTATATTTAGCTACAAAACAAGGATTGCGGCTTCGTGTTCGTTTATTGAATTAGCCCAATAAACCAGAAAAACAAGCGAACAGCCTTAGTGGGGGGCTGGGGGCTGATGTCTAGGCAGTTATATAGGGTGGGTGCAAACGCAATGAGCTGTATGCCAATGTGAGTCTATATGAATGGATACATTATTTTTGCACACAGGACTTAAGGGTTGTTAACTACCCTGTCGTAGACTATAAACGCTTCATCATCATCAACATCAGTATCATTATCCTGGCAATAGGAAGCGATATACTTGGTAACACGCTCTTTCTTCTGTCGTCTCGGATACAATGTGTGAATTCTTGAATAGGACGAGTTGTTTGTGTGTTATTGCGATTCGTATAGAAGAAGATATTCTTGAGCAGTTGCTGGTAGTCAAAATAACCAAAAGTGTGATTAAATCTGCATGTGGTTTTAATTGGGAAAAATGGTTTGTCATTATTTTTCATCTCAATAATACCACAAAAATGCTTTTAAATTGGCAATTTTCTGTTTCTTTTTTTGAAAAGGGGAGAACAAAGTTTTAAGTTTTTGCATAAGCTAAACTCAATATCGATTTCGACTCAAATAATTTCCAGAAGTTCTTATAAATGTTTTGTTTAATAAATGCGAAGAATGTGGTCCTAATGTTTACATTTTGAATGAATGCGTTTTTAGTGTTTTACCACTTTAGCTATCCTGTCTAACACTAAATTGATAAGAACACTTAGATCGCATGTTTTTTAAACAAATAAAGAAAGAGTTAATTTAATTATTTCGTTTATTTTTACTTTGTACAGGGTGGGTCAAAAGTTTCTTCCTAATTTGAAAAATCATAACTCTTATGTTCTCTTCTTTTTTTCTTTTTTTTAAGGTACTTATAAAACAAACAGGGAGATTTACTAAAATGAGTTACAGCGAACTAACCCGATTAAAATTATAAGAGTAAGCTCGGTTAAAATAAATAGTTTAATTTAACACCCTAATTCGGTTAAAGAGTACTAAATTTTATTAAACTATATTTGTTCATTAAACTACTTGTGGGCTAATTTTTTACTTGCAATACCCTTATAAGTTAGCTAAGCAAACCTTTTACATCGTTTATAGTAATATAGTATAGCAATTTACTCGGCTGTCTTAACAAACTTTTTTAGCTGAGTTAGCCGGACTTCTCGGCTGTCGTATTCAGTACTAAACCGCAATAACTTACATACTCGGCAGTTGTAGCAAAGCGGTCAAAGTAAGAAACATATTAATTTGGTTTAGGCAATTCACTGGGTTGAAATGACTAATGTACACAGTTAACAGCAGATCATATGCTATTTTATTTACTTATATACTCGTACTAGTTCAATTGTTTAATTTAAACAACATTACGATTGGTTTAACTTAACCAAGAAGGTTATTTAATATTGAATGAGAAACGTGTTAAATTAATTGAATCTAGTTATTCGATTTAAGCACATTACTCGTTTAAAGTAAACAATCTTGGAAATTACGAATTATAGCATACTTTCTCGATTAATATAACAAAGTTTTTCGATTAAACTAACATTCTCAGTTGCTTATTTTAAACAATTTCATTTAATCGATTCAACTACGTTATTTTAACAAAAAAATGGCAAGGCAGCAAAATGATTTTATTCATCATTTCATAATGAGTGATGAAGCTCATTACCACTTAAATGGATTCATTAATAAGCAAAATTGCCGTATATGGGGTACTGAGAACCCCAGGTTGATCCACCCGCGGGAATTTCATTCACTTGAGTGCACTGTCTGGTATTGTGTAGCTTCAGAAAAAATTATTGGGCCATTCTTCTTTGAAGACGATTCCGCCAATACTGTAACCATAAATGGTAAAAGGTATCGGGCTATGATCGAAAAGTTTTTGAGGCCAGCGATTGCTTATAGTCCTGAGAT
This sequence comes from Philhelius festivus, assembly GCA_963931855.1. NCBI lineage: Eukaryota > Metazoa > Arthropoda > Insecta > Diptera > Syrphidae > Philhelius > Philhelius festivus. The sequence continues at coordinate 1,068,306 of OZ007556.1, read as the reverse complement.
GTGGTTTCAGCATGATGGAGCTACTGCGCACACTGCTCGCGCTGCAATGGCGCTAATAAGGAGAAATTTTCTGCGAACGAATAATTTCCAAAAATTCTGACTTTTTTCTGTATGGTTATTTGAACATTAAAGTGTACTCAAATAAACCCACCACTATCCCTCAACTGAAAGACAACATTCGAGCTGAAATACAGGCGTTGAGCCCAGATGTCTTACGAAGTGTTATAGAAAACGCTCTATAGAAAGAGCCCGTGTCTGTGAGCATGAAGCTGGTGCTCATTTGAGGGACATTATATTCCATACTTAGCCAATATCTCCATACATATATCATATACTTTGTTATTCTAAAATAAATTATTAGGGGTATTCACGATATAATGCAACAGGTCTAGTATCATTGTAAAAATGCAAAAGTGTAAGATTTTACAACACTACAACAACAAAATATACGGAGTGCAATTTTGCAATAGCGTCGCACTTTAGCTATACCCGAAACCTATTGCAACAGTAAAATACAACGATGTAAGATTTGCATTCGCATTTTTGACAGCTCAGCAAGAGCCACTATCTTTTAAAATTTAAAAGTGTTTGGAAGCCGAAAGAAATATCTTATTGTTCTTTTTATTTTAATAAATTAATTGGACCTTAAAGAAAAAAAGAAGCGCCGCCGGAGGGAAAACCCATTTTCTGAAAATAAAATATACATGCATCTATGTATGAAGCTTTTTTATGATTTTCGGCCTGAATTTTATTTGATACCCTCGATCCACATAATTTTATCTGCAGCACCTTCTATTAAAAATTCTGTGATACTTTCTTTTTCTGTTTTTTTTTTTTTTGGCATCCTTAACAAACTTCAATTCTTATAAAAATTAAATTTTCAAAAAAAAAACAAATGCCAAACTCATTTTGACATTTTCAGTGTTGCAATCAGGTGAGAAAAAGTGCGTTCACGGTCTACCAAAAAATAATACAATTTCGCATTTTTACTAGGCTCGTTGCACCCAATCGGGAATATCCCTATTAATAAATTAAATATATAAAAGTTATCATCACTTTAAATTAGGAAGTCACTTTTGAACAACAATTTTAAAAAATATATAATTTTTGAATTCTACTCTAATAATCATATAATCTAGGTAATACTTGACACTTATTTTTACATTTTTCAGAACAGGACCAATTAATATTTGAATCCCATTGTTCGCAGCAGCAATGAACATGCCTAATCTCAAATTCTCAAATTTAAATTTAAATGCTCTTAACTTCTAACTATCGACACTCACACATTCACTTACAAATAGAATTATATAACTTCCTACATGATCTCATCTCTCTTTATGTACTTACAATGTATCATCTTTTCAATTTAACATGAGCTGTAATACCTACTTTTAACTTCACTTCTTAATTGATCGTTGTCGAATAAAGATCATATTATTTTGTTTAAACTATTGGTTGCTTTCTTTTCTTTTTTGAACAAAGGTGGTACAAATCAGTACCTCCTCGAATCATTGGTGACCCCGACGTGATATCGTCTTTTCATATTTTATTATCAATTCGGATAATTTTTAACGTTATTGCTTTATATATTTTGTACGATCATTTCGCAAATATACAGTAATCTAATCGTAAATCAAAAATACAGTTCCCCGCAACGAAATGCCTGGTGATAATAATCCATCTGTATCGGTAAACCCTGTGGATAGCGGTCCCGATGTTAAATCATTTTACAAAAAAAAATGTTCAGCATTAATTAATCAGTTAGTGGAACTTAGTAATTTTCTCACAACCAATAAGCTAACGGCATTCGATGAAGCTGAGCTTTCCGTTCGAATAGATTTCGTCGATCGCGTGTTTAATGACTTTGACAAAATTCAATCAAAGCTTGAAGAAGTCGATTCGGGTGAATTTGAAAGCACCGCTCGTTCAGATTTTTTTTCGGTATACTTTGAACTAAAAGCTAAATTATCTCGTGAACTTTATTTTCAACGCAAAGACAACATACAACATTCTTCGACTCGGCGGTTTACTTTAGAAGATGCGCAATCTACGTTTATATCATCTCAGCGAAAATCGCGTCTTCCTGAATTGAATATTCCAAAATTTAGTGGAGAATATATAGATTGGCCAAATTACTTTGCCATGTTCAAAAGCGTCATCGATAATGATAGCGATTTAAGTAAAATTGAGAAGCTGCAGCACCTGCGTTCCAGTTTACAAGGAGCCGCATTGGATACTATTTCTTCGCTTGAACCCAATGAAGAAAATTATGATAAGGCCTTAACTTTATTAAAAAATCGTTTTGATAATAAATTGCTAATCTTTCAGGAACATATAAAGTCAATGTTTCGACTTAAGGTCGTTGAAAAGGGCTCCGCGAAGGGCTTACGTGAACTGAGTGACAAATTTAACTCTCATCTACGTGCTTTGCAGACAATGGCGACAACTGAACAAATTTCCGATGGCCTACTTATACACCTCATCGTTCATAAACTTGATCAGAAGACACAAGAGAAATGGGAAGAGGATTTGCCTATTCAAAAATTACCTACTTGGTCTATCATGTCATCATTTCTGGAAAAAAGATGTCGGATGATGGAGAATTTGGATAACGCTATGGTAACTCAAACACCAAGCAAACAGGTGGGAAAACAATCCAATTTTGCTAAGCCCAATAAAAATGTTTTAGTAGCGTCCGCAAGTGGGCATATTTTGTGCGTATTTTGTGACTCGAAAGAGCACTACATTAGTAGTTGTCCAACCTTTATGAACTTAGGTCCAAATTTACGTTTCAAAGAGGTTAAACGCCTTCAGCTCTGCCTGAATTGCTTGCGAAAGGGTCATAACTTGCACCGGTGTAAATCCAGTCAATGCCGCCATTGTGGCGCAAAACACAATACACTTCTTCATATGAACCCTAGTGCGTCATCCGCCTCAACTCAATTAAATTTTAATGCTTCAGAAGTTATTAATGAAGCAGCCAGCGTGTCGTTAAATACTCCAAAATCAGCATTAATATCAGCGTCGTTAGCAAGCCCTTCGCAGAAAGCCCTAAGGCCGACCACTAACAATTATGTGCTGCTAGCTACAGCAATACTTTTCGTTAAAAATCGCTCTGGAACTTTTGTTCCCTGTCGCGCTATACTCGATTCAGCATCTCAAATCAACTTTGTAACTACTCGATTACGTAATCTGTTGCAGCTTCCGTCGCAAAAATCCCAAATATCAATCTCAGGGATCGGGGAATGCAATTTAGTCGCTAACAAATCCATCGATATTTTCGCAAAGTCACAGAATGGTGATTATACGACTTCGTTCACAGCTGTTGTCACACCAAACATAACGGACTATCAACCCAATTTTAACTTGGATATCTCAGATTGGAATATTCCCGAAAATATCAATTTAGCAGATCCACAATTCTTCAAACCGCAACGCATTGACCTCTTGATAGGTGCTGGTCTGTTTTTTGATTTGATGTGTGTTGGTCAAATTCACATAGCAAACAACCTACCGATTTTGCAAAAAACACGTCTTGGTTGGGTCATTTCTGGAGGTGTTTCATATTCCAGCAACAAATCATCGACCCTTGCAGCATTCAGCAAAAACTTAGTTGACCAAGCTCATGATTTCTCATTGAATGACCTAGTAAAACGATTTTGGGAAGTAGAGAATAGTTTTGATTCCCATTCGTCTCTATCTGAAGACGAACTTTGGTGTGAGCAACACTTTCAACAAAACTATACTCGTCTTAGTTCTGGAGCATACTCAGTTAAATTGCCGGCAAAGGTTAGCTTAGATGCACTGGGTGACTCATTCAATGGTGCTCTTCGTAGATTTAAAAGCTTAGAAAGAAAATTGGAAAATAAACAAGATTTAAAAACACAATATATTTCGTTTATGAATGAGTTTGAATCGCTTGAACACATGTCATTAGCAAAACTTAATACTGATACACCAAAGTATTTTTTACCACATCATTATGTTCAAAAGCTCGATAGTACGACGACAAAGCTACGCGTCGTTTTTGACGGCTCAGCAAAAACTTCTTCGGGTTATTCTCTTAATGATTTGCTTTTAGCGGGTCCAACTATACAGCAGAAACTCTTCAACATACTCTTACGTTTTCGATTTTTTAAAGTTGCCTTGTGCGGTGATATCTGCAAAATGTATCGTTGCGTTCGAGTCTCGCACCCAGATGAATATCTCCAATGCATCTTATGGCGTGATCATCCAAAGGATGATATTAAAATTTATAAATTGGACACCGTTACTTATGGTACAAAACCTGCAGCTTTCTTGGCGATTCGCGCTATGCATCAGCTCTCAATTGATGAGGAAAACGATTTTCCCTTAGGAGCTAGTATCATTCGTCGAGATTTTTATGTAGATGATTTAATTTCTGGTGGAGAAACCGTAGAAGAAGTTATTGAAATAAGGCAACAGGTTAAGGATCTTCTCCAACGAGGGAATTTCCAAATTCGAAAATGGTCTTCTAACGAACCAAAAGCACTTATTGATATTTCTGATTGCGATCGTGAGAAATTTCTCAAGTTCCATGATGGTACCGATGTCACCAAGACACTTGGTCTCGCATGGGATCCCAACACAGATAACTTTTTATTCGCATTCACGCCACTTATAAAAAAGGAACACATAACGAAGCGTTCAGTTCTTTCTACAATCGCTCGATGTTATGACCCACTTGGTCTTATTACACCGGTTATAACTAAAACTAAAATATTCCTTCAAAGGCTTTGGAAAGAAAAACTACATTGGGATGAGAGCCTTCCACAAGCGTTGCAGACATTCTGGATTGATGTATGTGATCAGTTTACTCTTGCAAGCAGTTTCAAATTTCCTCGGTTTGTATTGATACCAAAAGCTACTATCGAGTTACACGCGTTTTGCGATGCAAGTTTAGAAGCATATGGTGCTTGTGTATATGTTCGATCTGATTATCATGGAATTATTAAATCATCTTTGTTGTGCGCAAAATCAAAGGTGGCTCCTTTAAAGACATTGACCGTGCCTAAATTAGAATTGTCCGCAGCCTTGCTCCTTGCTGAATTGCTAGCTTCCATACTACAAAGTATTCAATTTCCATGTACTGTACATTGCTGGTCAGATTCGATGGTAACGCTCTCTTGGCTTCGCGAACAACCATCTAATTTTAACATATTTGTTTCAAATAGAGTGAGTCAAATACAAGCATTAACAGGTGGTATGACTTGGCATCACGTACCAACTTCTCTAAACCCAGCAGATATTATTTCGAGAGGATGCACCCCAAACGAATTATTACGCTCTGAACTTTGGAAACATGGACCTCCATTTTTATTAAAAGATCCATCATGGTGGCCTGGAACTATGGAATTTTTAACCGACCTGCCAGAACGTCGTCGTAAAGTATTTCTTGTTTCATCGCTGCAGGACATATCACTTAACTGCAAATTCCATAATTCTTTCGAAAAGCTGCAACGGATCTTCGCATACATTTACTATTTTCGCAAATATAAAAGGACAACAAATGACATCCCTTTAACACCAAACAACGTAAAAATGGGAACTTATATATTGATTCGAAACATTCAAGAAGTTTACTTCGCTACTGAGTTTCGGGCGTTAAAAAGTAAAAAACAAATAAATGCGTCAAGCAAACTTTATTCCTTAAATCCATTTATCGATTTCCATGGATTACTTCGTGTTGGAGGGCGATTGAAAAATTCCTTTTTGGATTTTGAAGCAAAACACCCAATATTGATACCAAAACACCACCCAGTCACAAACGCAATTATCGATTACTTTCACAGAAAATATTTACATGCTGGACCTCAAAGTTTGCTTGCGTCGATTCGTCAACAGTACTGGCCCATTGGTGGGCGAAAAGCAGTTACAAGCGTGATAAACAAATGTATTAGGTGTTTTCGTCTTAAACCTAAAATCTTCGAACACATAATGGGCAACCTGCCAACAGATAGAGTTCAGGCTAACAAAGCGTTTTTTACGACTGGAGTTGACTTCTGTGGGCCATTCTATTATAAATCCGAAATTCGCAACCGGCCTCCCATAAAATGCTACATCTGCATCTTCGTTTGCTTCTCGACGAAAGCATCCCACTTAGAACTGGTAAAGGATCTATCTACTCCATCATTTTTAGCTGCACTAAAGCGCTTCACTTCAACAAGAGGAAAGCCTCAGACTATCTGGTCGGATAATGCCACCAATTTTGTTGGCGCTAAAAATGAGTTGGCTGAATTAAAAGAACTATTTTCCAGTAAAGATCACAATCTTTCCGTATCGAAACAATGCCTGGAAGATGGCATTAAATGGAAGTTTATTCCGCCTCGGTCACCCCACTTCGGTGGCCTTTGGGAGGCAGCTGTTAAATCAGCAAAACTACATTTCTTTCGTACTGTTGGTCTCTCAATTTTAACATTCGAAGAACTTCGCACACTTGTGTGTGAAATTTCTGCAATAATAAATTCTCGTCCTCTTTTTCCAATTACAGAAAATCCTGATGATCTTGAGGTACTTACACCAGCGCATTTTTTGGTTGGTGCACCCCTTACTGCCATCATTGAGCCTGACGTTACACATCTTAACATCAGCCGCTTGGACCGATGGCAGCGTGTCACCTACATGCAGCAGCTTTTTTGGAAGAGGTGGAGTTCGTCTTATCTATCTTTACTACAGGAGCGAGGAAAGTGGCGCAAATCAACTGCAGCCATTCAAGTGGGTTCCTTGGTACTTATTAAGGACGACAACCTCCCACCACTGAAGTGGCAACTTGGACGTGTAGACAGTGCTATATGTGGTGATGATGGAGTACCTCGTGTTGTTATTGCTCGTACTGCAAATGGACTTATCAAGCGAGCTGTTGGAAAAATTGCATTATTGCCTGTTGAAAATGATGCGGTTGAAAGCCTTCATCTTCCAACGGGGGGAGAATGTTCGCAGCAGCAATGAACATGCCTAATCTCAAATTCTCAAATTTAAATTTAAATGCTCTTAACTTCTAACTATCGACACTCACACATTCACTTACAAATAGAATTATATAACTTCCTACATGATCTCATCTCTCTTTATGTACTTACAATGTATCATCTTTTCAATTTAACATGAGCTGTAATACCTACTTTTAACTTCACTTCTTAATTGATCGTTGTCGAATAAAGATCATATTATTTTGTTTAAACTATTGGTTGCTTTCTTTTCTTTTTTGAACAAAGGTGGTACAAATCAGTACCTCCTCGAATCACCCATTTTAATATGGTGTTTTCTTTTCCGCTGGCACCTTTTCCCACTATTTCAGAAGCCTTTTCACAAAATAAGGACTTATATAAATTATTTTATTATATTTCTTAAGCTATCTGGAATCGATCAAAAAGTGTTCTAAAATTGCTGAGAAGAACATAATCTATTTTGTTTACTAGGACTCTCGAGGTTTTTTTTTTTTAATTTTTACGATTATACCTAATTACTTTTTAACAAAAAAAGGCGAAAATCAAATTCTATTATTTACTATCGCATATGTCTGCAAATATAACCAATATTGGTTGAGTAGTTCAGTTCTTATGGAGTTGTGCATCACTATGATAAACAAAGACAAACAGAGCGATTGACGACGATGTATATGTGACCATTTATGCTAAGTTTTTGATTAAAACCTCGAAACCTCGAACCAATACTTGCCCTTTTATAGACAAGTTAACAGAAGAAATTTTTTAGAATCCATACATCTCTCAAAAGTTTAGTTTCCTTGAATTATACAATTGAGTCAAGCATAAAGTGTACTTAATCAAAACTGGAGTCGTTTTTGAGAAGATTAAAGTAAAACCTATAATCGTTGAGTATGATCTGGAATACGACTGCATGCACAGTAGTGGTAAAATTACTTTTTCGATTCTCCCAAACACATTACATCATCACCATTATCATTGAAGACCTTGATGCAAATCAAAAATAGTCATTACTCATTCCGCTATGCCCCAAAAATAAGATAAATAGCAGAAGATATTAAAATCAAAGAAAACGATTTAATTTGATGAAACCTTATTTTATTAAATCCTTAAATTTATATACATAAATGAGTATAAGTCTCTCAATCTTCTTCCTTTTCTAAAGCGGTTTGTTTAATAAATATTGTCAATACACATGTCAGTTGCCATTACCAAACCTCATATCCTTTGACTATACTTGAAGCATCCTCAAGTGACAGTTTTTCGCCACAGGTGTCTCTTCACCAAGCAAATATACAAACATATCTACACATACATAGGAATCACACAACAATTAAGAACTTCAATAATTATGACAAACGTATCACCCATCCCTTCTTTACATATAATGAAATGACTATATGAACCGAAACCACTCATACCGGATGATGTCGGGCGTATCCTAACAGACAATTAGCAAGATTCCACATCGTATAAACCCTAACCCATGTCATAACCCATATAACAAGACGAACGGCCATTATAATTATTCAATTAATATCTTTTCGCCTTGGACAGTGCACGGTCCGTTGTCGTTTGCCTGTGTGACCGGATAATGAATGTCTTGGACAGATGTGGGTACATGAAAGGCGAAACATGAATCCTGCCTCCTTCCAATGCAAAACAATAGTAAAATCCAAATTGTTCTATATGTATGAGTATTGTTGTTGTTTCTGTTGGTCATACCGAAAAACTTTTATTAAATATGTCATAGAAGCATTCCCTTACGAGCAACGAACAACGACCCCTGTTATCCATCCCTTTCCACCTTCCACCATCAAACTTTAAGTTTGGAGAAAAACTTAAAATAGGAAACACTAGTCACTGACAACATGGCTTCCGGATATTTGTATGCTCCTTTATGTTCTTTTTTTTTATACATCCGGCATTTCTCATTTGGGAACTTTATAATCCTTATATCTGGTCGAACCGAACGTATAATAGAATTTTCTAGACGTTTTTCGTTTTGTTATCATTTCCGCAATAAATTTCATTTTCTGTGAATGAAAACCAAATACAATGCTGCAGAGAATTCAATTTTTATTTACTTTTCATGAGCGAAGGATACTCTATCTAATCTTAGGGCTTTACTTCGAATGGACGGTCCCCACAGTTAACTTACACACATGTTCGGATTCGCATGTCCTGTTGTCATAAATCATATTTTGCTCTGCTATCGGATAGGATAATTTTTCTTCACTGTAATTGTGAACGGTGCAGCATCTGCATACTAATGCGACAGCTATGATTTTGAGGTTAGAAACAGACACAAGAAAAAACTTTATATTTTACTGTTGTCTAAAATTCAGAACCAACATGTAAAAAGAGTGTATAAATAACGGGTGATTTTTTAAGAGCTTGAGAACTTTTTTAAAAAAAAAAACGCATAAAATTTGCAAAATCTCATCGATTCTTTATTTGAAACGTTAGATTGGTCCATGACATTTACTTTTTGAAGATAATTTCATTTAAATGTTGACCGCGGCTGCGTCTTAGGCGGTCCATTCGGAAAGTCCAATTTTGGGTAACTTTTTCGAGCATTTCGGCCGGAATAGCCCGAATTTCTTCGGAAATGTTGTCTTCCAAAGCTGGAATAGTTGCTGGCTTATTTGTGTAGACTTTAGACTTGACGTAGCCCCACAAAAAATAGTCTAAAGGCGTCAAATCGCATGATCTTGGTGGCCAACTTACCGGTCCATTCCTTGAGATGAATTGTTCTCCGAAGTTTTCCCTCAAAATGGCCATAGAATCGCGAGCTGTGTGGCATGTAGCGCCATCTTGTTGAAACCACATGTCAACCAAGTTCAGTTCTTCCATTTTTGGCAACAAAAAGTTTGTTAGCATTGAACGATAGCGATCGCCATTCACCGTAACGTTGCGTCCAACAGCATCTTTGAAAAAATACGGTCCAATGATTCCACCAGCGTACAAACCACAGCAAACAGTGCATTTTTCGGGATGCATGGGCAGTTCTTGAACGGCTTCTGGTTGCTCTTCACTCCAAATGCGGCAATTTTGCTTATTTACGTAGCCATTCAACCAGAAATGAGCCTCATCGCTGAACAAAATTTGTCGATAAAAAAGCGGATTTTCTGCCAACTTTTCTAGGGCCCATTCACTGAAAATTCGACGTTGTGGCAGATCGTTCGGCTTCAGTTCTTGCACGAGCTGTATTTTATACGGTTTTACACCAAGATCTTTGCGTAAAATCTTCCATGTGGTCGAATAACACAAACCCAATTGCTGCGAACGGCGACGAATCGACATTTCACGGTCTTCAGCAACACTCTCAGAAACAGACGCAATATTCTCTTCTGTACGCACTGTACGCATTCGTGTGGTTGGTTTAATGTCCAATAAAGTAAACTGAGTGCGAAACTTGGTCACAATCGCATTAATTGTTTGCTCACTTGGTCGATTATGTAGACCATAAATCGGACGTAAAGCGCGAAACACATTTCGAACCGAACACTGATTTTGGTAATAAAATTCAATGATTTGCAAGCGTTGCTCGTTAGTAAGTCTATTCATGATGAAATGTCAAAGCATACTGAGCATCTTTCTCTTTGACACCATGTCTGAAATCCCGCGTGATCTGTCAAATACTAATGCATGAAAATCCTAACCTCAAAAAAATCACCCGTTACTTGGCTTACTTGAACTAAAACATTTGTTCACACAATTCGCAAACTGAATAATTGTAAAGTTAAAAAAATTATATTATTAAATATTAAATTCCATCCATGATACAGATTAGCACAACTGAAATAATGGAATTGTATTGTGATATCACTTAAGTTAAGTTTGAGTTAACAGGTCGAATCATATAGGAATTCACTTTGGTTGTTCTATTTATTTTAAATTTGTTTTCGCCATTTCGTAGTCCTTGGTGAAATTTGCTACATTTTATAAATATTGCTTATTTTTTAAGCTTTAATAGCTAGAATTATATTTCCGGATTTGGATTAAGTTTTTGTTGAAATATTTAACGTTCAAACACTTTACTTATTTTTCTTTATGTTTTTATAGTGATATAAAACAAAATATCACATAGATTTATGTTTCAATAAATTATTATTATTAAATATTTTTTCATATCGAAAAGGCTGTTTTTTGAATTATTCTTTTATAAAGAACTTAACCACTGGTTTCAGTATTTTCCAATAGGTTATTGGCCCAGATAACGGTTAAAGAATAATTTGAATATTATTGATCGATATGGCAGATTTTAAAGGAAAATTTGAAAAGTTAAATAATTCAAATTACATGAACTGGAAATTTAAGATTGAGCTTTTGTTGAAAAAGGAACTCTTATGGACAGCAGTGAATAAGGCAAGGCCCGATAATTTACCAGTTGAAGCAGAGGCAATTGCCAAGGAACAGAGAGGCCAACTACAGGAAGAGTGGGACCGAATTGATGAACAGGCTTTTTCGTTGATCGGTTTGTCGATAGAAGACGACCAAATCGTTCACATCCGCAATGCAACTTCAGCACTCGGTGCATGGAATAACTTAAAGGAGTACCATGAAAAGGCAACACTCAGCAACAAAGTTCATTTGATGAGAATGATTTGTTCATTGAAGATGGAGGAAAATGGCCGCGTAACAGACCATATAAATGAGATGCGAAATTTGTTCGTAAGACTAAAGGACATAACGTATGAAGATTTATCGGAGCCCTGGAGCGTAGCGATGTTGCTAAGCAGTTTGCCCAAAAGTTATGATACCCTCATTATTGCACTTGAGGCTAGAAATGAGGATGATCTGACATTCGGATTTGTTCAACAAAAGCTAATTGCAGAGTATGAGCGGCGTGTTCACGCAGGAGGAGATTCAAGTGCTGAGACGATGCTGAAAGTTTTTGAAAAGACCAAAAACATCGGAATCACATGTTTTTTCTGCAAAAAATCAAATCACATGAAAAAGGACTGTGCGGAATACAAAAAATGGCTCTCTAAAAAACAAGGACATGAAACAAATAAGAAAAAATATGCGGATAAAGTCAACTCAGTAAGTTCACAGCTAAATGACTTTGTTTTTTCAGTAAATCAGAAGAGCAAGGATAGTTGGCTACTAGATTCAGGAGCAACGAGACATGTCACTAATAACAAGCAATTTTTCAAATCCCTGGATGAATCTTACCAAGCTACTATTGAAGTTGGGAATGGAGAAAAAGTAAAAGTAACTGGCATAGGCAGCGGGAATGTGCAATTTTTAAATCAAAGCGGTAAAGTCCAAGAAGTATTAGCACATGAGGTATTATATGCACCAGAACTTGTCGGTAACGTTTTATCAATTGGAAAATTAGCGGATAATGGGTTTGAAATAGTATTCAAGAAAAACAACTGCTTTATAGTTAAAAATAATACAAGTCTAGCAGTAGTGGACCGAAGAAATAATTTATACGAGCTGCGGAAACCGGATATAGTCAATATTATGGAAAATTCACATAATGCCAATTGTATTCACAGCTGGCATAAAGTATTAGGACATAGAGATCCCGAAGCGATCCGAAAGATAGCTGCAAATAACCTTGTCGACGGAATAAAGATAGTGGAATGTGGTATTAAAGAGTTGTGTAAAACTTGTGCAAAAGGAAAAATGACAAGACAACCTTTTCCGAAAGAATCGTTGAACAAAAGTAAAGCTTTGTTAGATCTTGTGCATACGGATGTTTGCGGACCTATGCAAACGGCTACTCCAAGTGGAAAACGATATATCATCACATTTATAGATGATTTTTCGCGCTTCACAGTTATTAAACTGTTGACTCACAAAAATGAAGTTGAAAAATCTATAAGAGAATTTATTGCGATGACGAAAACTAAATTTGGAAAGAAACCAAGAATTCTACGTTCGGATCGAGGAGGAGAATATACGGGAAATCAACTCAAGGAATACCTTAAAGCAGAAGGAATCAGAACTCAATTAACAGCAGGGTATTCGCCTCAACAAAACGGGGTCGCTGAAAGAAAAAATCGGACAATTATTGAAATGGCTCGCTGCATGTTGATTGACGCTGGACTTCCAAATTCTTTTTGGGGAGAAGCAGTTTCAACAGCAGTCTTTATTCAAAATCGTTTATTAACAAGATCTACAAATTCAATACCGTACGAGCAGTGGAGTGGAAGCAGAGTTACGTTTAAAAATTTTCATTTTTTTGGAAGCAAATGCTTTGTTCACGTGCCTAGTGAAAAAAGGAAGAAACTGGACCCGACAGGAAAAGAAATGATTTTTCTCGGATATGACACCAACTCAAAAGCATTTCGATGTTACGATACAACAACACGCAAAGTAGAAATAAGTCGTGACGTCAGATTTATAACAGAATTTAATAGTACAACGGATATTGAAGTTGATTTACATTCTCGCTTTGGAAAAGACAAGATAAACCAAAAGGACTCAATAGAAAACAATAATGTCACATGTTACGAAGAAACAGAGGATACAAAAGATAACAAAGAACCGATCCCTCAAAAAATGTCAACAAGGTCAACTAAAGGAAAACCAGCTACAAGATTGATAGAAGAAATAAATTTCTCCATTGAAGAAACTCAAGAGCCCAAGAATTTTGAAGAAGCGATGTCTAGTAAAGACAAAGCTAAATGGATAAAAGCAATGGAAACGGAGATGGAGACACTTAAAAAGAATAACACATGGGAACTGGCAGATCTACCCGAAAAAAGACAAGCTATTGGAAGTAAATGGGTATTTAAGGTAAAAAAGGACGAAAAAGGAAATATAAAAAAATACAAAGCACGACTTGTAGCTCAAGGATTTTCTCAAAAATTTGGAATAGATTTTAACGAAGTTTTCGCACCAGTTGTTCGCCAATCCACGTTCAGAACTTTGCTCTCTGTTGCAGGCAAAAGACGATTAACTGTTCATCACCTGGATGCTAAAGCAGCTTTTCTTAATGGAAGTTTAGAGGAGAGCATTTTTATGAAACAAGCACCAGGATTTAACTTTGAGAATCCAAGTAAAGTATGCCTGCTAAAGAAAAGTCTCTATGGTCTCAAACAAGCAGCAAGAACTTGGAACGAGAAAGTAAAAGTGACCTTGATCGATGGTGGATTTATTCAAGGAAAGGCTGACCCGTGTTTGTATTCCAAAAGAATCGAAGGTAATTGGTGCTATGTTCTTATTTATGTTGACGATATTGTGGTTGCTTGCAAAAATAAAGAAGATGTAAAGATCATAAAGAACCTACTAGCAGCGAATTTTGAAATAGAAGATCTTGGAGAGATAAAACATTACTTGGGAATAGAAGTAACAAGAGACAAACAAGGAAATTTTGAACTGTGTCAATCAAATTATATTTATCAAGTTGCAAAGATGTTCGGACTTCAAGATGCAAAAGAACCAAATACACCAATGGAAATAGGATACTACAAGTCACCTTGTAATTCTTCAAACAGAATGATAAGCAACACTAATTATCAAAAACTATTAGGATGTCTTTTATATATTTCAATCAATACCAGACCAGATATTACAGCAAGTGTAAACATCTTAGCTCAGAAGACTTCAAGCCCGAATCAAGAGGATTGGGAGCAGCTCAAACGCGTTGTAAAATATTTGAAAGGAACTTCAAAAATGAAGCTGAAGCTAAGCGATAATGACAACGAAAAAGAGGAACTGATCGGATATTCGGATGCGAATTGGGCAGAAGATAAACAGACAAGAAAATCAAACAGCGGCTATGTTTTCTTTTTAAATGGAGGAATCATCAATTGGTCGTGCAGAAAACAAACATGTGTATCATTATCATCAACTGAAGCGGAATTTATTGCGTTATCCGACACATGCCAAGAAACAATTTGGCTTCAAAGGCTATTAGAAGATATGCACGAGGGAACTAAGAATCCAACAACCATTTTCGAAGATAATCAAAGCTGCTTAAAAATTATTAAAGAAGAAAAATTCAGCAATCGAACAAAACATATAGACACAAAATTTCATTTTGTAAAAGATTACATTGACAGAAAACTTATAACTTGCAAGTTTTGTCCAACTGAAGAAATGATTGCGGATATTTTTACAAAACCTTTGCCAACAGCCAGACACATAAAATTGAGAACAAATTGTAAGATTACGTAAAAGTTTGAACGAGGAGGAGTGTTGAAATATTTAACGTTCAAACACTTTACTTATTTTTCTTTATGTTTTTATAGTGATATAAAACAAAATATCACATAGATTTATGTTTCAATAAATTATTATTATTAAATATTTTTTCATATCGAAAAGGCTGTTTTTTGAATTATTCTTTTATAAAGAACTTAACCACTGGTTTCAGTATTTTCCAATAGTTTTAACATGTCGTCGCTTTTCCGGCAGAGTGGCATAAGTCGAAATTTGTCGTTTTTTTAGTTTTGAACACAGAACTGAGCTGAAAAAAAAAACACAATTTTTTTGTGTAATCGGCGTTAACCTGCTTCTTCTAGTTTCCGAGTTATGAAAAAGCGCCGCTCTCAACTTTCAAAAACGTCCCTGTCATTTTCTACGTATAAATACGGCATTTATCAATTTTTGTTTATTTTTAATATTTCGTTTTTTATAAAACTTAACAAACAAAAAATGCAGTTTTTTCACGTATTCAACATTCGAGTTTTGTTTTTTATGAACAACGAAATTTTTTTTTTGCAGTATGAAAAAAAACCTTAAAAGGCTCTCCTGAAAATTTGCAAATTTCGACTTATGCCACTCTGTCGGAAAAGCGACGATGTATTACAAAAACAATTTGGGATCCTGTTTTCTATCGGGATCTATTTCAAAGATCCAAAACTCAGTTATTACAGAAAAAAGACAAGAAATAATTGAAAATTTACAAACCCAAGGATAAAAAGAGACGGATTTATAACGCTGCTGTCACTAAGATCCGTATCGTTTTATTTTCAGATCCGGATCCAGACAGATTTGTGAATAATAAAACGCACCTAATGTAAACAGTGCATTAATAGTCGCGTTTTATTAGGTGCGTTTTATTATTCACAAATCTATCTGGATCCGGATCTGGATTAAGTTTTAACATGTATTACAAAAACAATTTGGGATCCTGTTTTCTATCGGGATCTATTTCAAAGATCCAAAACTACACTATAGCTTACACTACCTTACCATAAAAAGCCATCTACTCGCCAGAAAAAGAACTAATTTCTGGATTTTTAAAATAGATCAAGATAGAGAACAGGATTCCAAATCGTTTTTGTAATACATGTTAAAAATTAATCCAGATCCGGATCCACGAACTACAATACGCCAGCACGATCACTGAATGCATAAAAACTGAATGTGTTCATTTCCATCACTTGCGAATTAAACTTAATGACAGATGGCTGGAAAACTTGAAATTGTGCATTAATTTTGCGCGCTGTTGCTTCTTCGCTGGGTAAAAACAAAATATATTATTTGAAAATTCAATTCTTCTTTCGACTGACGGGGTTATAAGAGGTAATGGCCTTCAAGCCAAATTGGAAAGCAATGTCAATCTGTTTCTTTTTTAAATTCACTTACCATTCGCTGCATCTAAGCTTTGCATATAATTGTACAAAATTCCTAGTGAAGTTTAAAAAGTGTGTCGCAACATATATGTATACATTTTTTGCTTATAGTGCCAACCGCATCAGCCACTTTAAAGACTTTCAAGAATATTGCGCAGTCCCACCGCACAAAATTTTGCCACTGAGAGAAAATTTTACGAATTAAGTTTATTAAATACTAAATCAAGAATTAGACTCAATTTTGAAACCATTAATAATATAATGGTAGCCAAAGAGCTTCAAGATCAAAAAATTAGTAATGAGTTTGGTCTGCAAAACATTTGTTTTAAAATAGCGTTTGTGAAAACATATACATATACATATAGTACAAAATCGATTTACGCAACTAACTGGCTGAACACAATGGAGACGGAGCTGCAACTGGAGCTGCAACTGGAATAGCTGTCAAAATATTCAATACACGTAAATTCAATGTTACGAACACAACACAACGCAACTGCAGTCGGTGCTGCAAGAGTTGGCGAACTTTTAACTTTTTCGTGCAGCATTTTTGACATTTCAAATTTTATATATCTGTCTGTGATTTTAAGTGTTGTTTTGTTGTATTGTGATTTCGTGGTTAAATTTTAATTAAAATAATGGACGAAAATCTTCAATTTCAGTGTCTATTTTATAGTTTCAATTACTTAAAATATTTACAATTTGCCAAAGATTCAACACCTGACCCAACAAATGACAACAAAACAATGAAAGCTGTACAGCCTCATTGTGGGCACATAAAAAAAAGTACGTACGACACTTTTTGACAGCTCTTCCAGTTGCAGCTGCAGCTCCAGTTGCAGCATTCTATTGTGTTCAGCCAGTAATAGAAATTAAGGCAGTTGCAATAATCTGGATTGTTGCACCTACTAGGTTATATTTTTTTTAAATACAAAATTATAGTTGTAATGACTTTTTTTTTTTTATGATAACGAAAATGTTATAAAAAACCATTATTGAAACCAAACAAATAGTTTTTGTTGGCTTGATGTTTTGATTTAAATGGACAGATGCATAAACACAAGAAGTTTCCTAATCGAGGTAACATTTTTGAAAAGTAGCACAAAATCGAGGAGTTGCGCGAATCGAGGGTTACGTTAACCGAGTTCGTACTGTATTTATATTTACAGGCGCAAAATTTTAAACAGCATATTGTTAAAGTTTTAGTATGATACTACTCAACACTTTGCTAATCTTAAAGAAATTTACTAACTCCTTTTTAATTTTAATTTAATTTAATTTAAAACAATGACAATTAGTGCTAAAAACTATGTAAATAAACAGATCTTTTGTGGCGTTTGTAAATAGCACGACACTAAAAAAATAAAATAGGTATTCGATGCTTTTAACTTTAATAAAAGGGTAAAAGTATGATGCTAAATTCGATTGAAATTTGCAAAATCGTCAGTTTTACCTAGTTTCATACTAAAACAACTTTAACATCGTACTTATAATTCAACTAAAATTTTGCGCATTTGTGATCTTATTTCAAATTGCTGTGAGAAGTTAATATTTATGTTTTGTTATTTGTATGCACATATGTACATATACAATGTACTTTGTGAATTTTTTTGTACCTGATTATTTATGTTTTTGTTTTTAATAATAATTTCAAAAAAACGTGTGATCTGTATAATATTACATACATACATATACATATAGAATATATGCTCCAATAAATGTGATGAAATAATGGTTCTGTGTTTTGTTGTTTTTTTTTTATTTTGGCAATATTTAGCTAAATTTGGTGCTTTTTATTTTAAACCTTGCACAACATTTTTTTTTTAAGTGGCAACCGTGCCGCGTCCAAATACGGATGTATCGTTAGTTTCAGAGATTCATTCTTTTGTTCATTCATCCCTTTGTGATATGCGGAATCAAAACCAATGTACTTTGGTTTCTCCTTTTAAATAATCTTCAACTTTCCCAACCCCTCGCACTGCTCTCAAACACCCTTAAAGAATTATGAATACACAGATAATTCATTATAAACAAAAAAAGAAATATTGAACCAACATTGTTAATACTAAATTTGTTTAAACAAATATATCACTAATTGATACTAGTGTGCTAGACCCTTAAACCATTTTTTGCGAAAAAGATATCTTATTCTCATATTCTAATCTGAAAAAAGCAGTTTAAAAAAAAAATTGCTTAAAATGCTTAAAATATAAAGCAAGTAAGTTTGAAATAGAAATGCGTAAAATTACTTCTTTATCCGATTTTAAGAGTTCTAAATTGATTTTTAAATTTCCTAGTAGTTTTTTTTTTTTTTTTAAATTAAGAAAGAAAAATCATTTATTCGGTCTTTCATAGATTTGTCTTGATCCATGTAATTTCCGTGTGGTAAGAAAGTCTCACACTATTTGTCAAGATTTCCACTGAAAAAATATGATTCAATTTAAAAAATTCTTTATTGTTAGGATGTTTCGAAATATTTTTCTCTCAAATTACCCTAGTCAATATTAACTCAACAATTGAATGATTTCATCTTTCAAAACGAACGATTAGCACAGCTGTAGACAAGGACTGGCTAGGCTGTTTGAAAGACCTCGTCTTTCGCGTAATGCGTTTTGAAAAATAATTGTTATCCAAACAGAGAAAATATCTATTTCTTTGGGTTATTTTTCTAATTCTAAGGTTTTATTAGTGATATTTTCTGAAATAGATGAGATGCAGACAGAAATTCGATTGTTAATATTCTTGATATTTCCCTCGTTAACCTTCAGACCAACAAGATTTTGTTTTTTTTTTTTAATAACTGTGAAGAACTCTACTTTTTAAATTTGTATCTTCCACTCATACTTGGTTGATCATATGGAGGGCTCACAGCTGTACCGAACCAAGTCATTTTAAAGAAATCCAAAACTAACGCCAGGATTTCCGCAAAATTGAGATCTATTTAGAGATGTAATGAACTATATAGTTCATTTAAAGCTACATAGTTCTATTTAGAGCTGTAATGAACTATACATTATTTATTACAGCTTTAAATAGAGGTCAATTTTGCGGAAATTTTGGCGTTGGTTTTGGATTTTTTTAAAATGACTTGGTTCGGTTCAGCTGTGAGCCCTCCATATGATGTATCCATAATCTTCGCATTTGAACAGTTCCTCTGGTTACTCCTCAGAAACCACAGCATTCTTAAACTTGAATTTTTTAACATAAAAGGCTACTTCTTCAAAATTAGGCTGTGAAACAAGTCTTTAAATGGGCACTCTTTTTGTTCTATCACTCACGTAACATAATAATATTTTAACAGCTGTTGGTAGTGATGATTTGGCATCTATATCCTGTGATTCGGTGACTATATAGGTTACCCGTTAATCAGTGCTTTTAAATAGTAATGTTTCGATCTTTTTGAATTGGAAGATTTTATTCGCCCCATTCTTTCTACGCAGTATCTTCTCCCCTTGCTGTTTCTCTGGGGTTAACGATAGCCAAAAGTTGTTTCCTCATTGATGACATTGCGATACTGAATGTTGTTAAACAAAGAACTTCTTGCTGATGTGATTTCCCTATAGGGGGTTTTCAACTACTAGGGAGCTTCTTCTACTGAAAAGTTTTCCATTTGTTTGCATTTAATAGGAGATATTTGAATTATGCTGAAATAAGGATATAGTCGGAGTCAACGTTCTCCGTTTTTTAAACAATTTAATTTTTTTGGGAATTATTGTACAATATAAGGTTTGCCCATTAAATTTCGTGACCGAACATGAAAAATATGTGAACAAATTTAATTATTTTGTTTGCGGTCTTTTCTAATAAAACCAAAACTCTAGGTTTTTTCTCAAACAAACAACGAAGAATAAAATAGTTAAAAACTACTCTACAGCTATCACAGGATTATATAGACTAAGAGCCCACAGCAATTTTTGGGTGTGATTGATAACAAAAAATAATTAGCATAATTAGGTAGGCCTTTTATAGTTACTTATAAATGTGAACGTCTTGCATACTCTAGTGGGCGCAATAGTGCATCATATATGCAGTTCCTTCCAAGTCCAAATAATTGTGATAACAACTTTGGAAAAATGTAGAGTTAAACCCCCTGATTGAAAATATCGAGGTCCAAGACGTTTTACGGACAGCCTTCTGCTTGCCAGACGCGATAAAAATAGGCTACTTCTTGCACTAAGATGGCCACCTTCAAAACGTCTTGGACCTCGATATTTTCAATCAGGGGGCTTAACTCTACATTTTGTCAAAGTTGTTATCACAATTATTTGGAAGTTATGCTAAATTTTGTATCCCAATTTTTTAGACTTTGGAAAGAACTGCATACTTGATGCACTATAATGCACTATTGCGCTTATTAGAGTATGTAAGACGTTCACATTTATAAATAACTATAACAGGCCTACCTAATTATGCTAATTATTTTTTGTTATCAATCACACCCAAAAATTGCTGTGGGCTCTCGGTCTAATATGTTTAAAATGGTAATACAGATTTACAAAGTATTGAAATCAACTTTTTCGTTATCTTGATAGCAATTGTTTTATGTTGAATAAAAATCTCGAATTCGAGCATAAAAATTAATTATTTTCGAGGTGCAACGATATCAAGAGTTTTTAAATAACGATTCACATGCATTTAAGATCTCCCCTTTCCTTATTTTAATTACCTTAATTACGCAACCATTAATCAAGCCGTTAACAAAACATGCGAAAATGTCCTTTAGCTCATATACAAAGCACATTCGGTAAAGGCTTATACCCAATAATTTATGAGTTAATGTACATGCAATTAATTGCACCTGTGAAGATGCAAATCATTCCGCCAAATAACTCCTCAGTCCTCTCACAACATTCACAAACGAAACATTCGCGACTTCGAGCCATTCATCATTTAATTTTGTACATCAGCAAGTGATACTAATGCTAATAATAACCACCCCACCAATACAATATATGGCAGCTTGCAAAGCAATGTTAAGCGAAAGGTTAAACACGCATTTTCAACTACCCCCTCTGCTCCCCCAAAAAGCACATTTTGAAATTGCAAAGTGTTAGATTCGCACCAATAAAGCAAGTTTAGATCAAACACACGTAAGGCCATTAACAATATTTATGAGGCGTTATTCAGCCAGATGCCTTCCGCGTAGGTTAAGCTTCTAAACATCCGGGCACCCGCACCACTCTAGTATATGTTTGTGGAAAATGGAAGAATGCTACCGACTCGACAGGCAATTTGATTTTGTGCAGCTTTTGCTTAAAAAAGGAAATTAAATTGATAAAGTTCCCGATTCCCGCTAACGTTTCACGGCTCGATTGCAAGGCAACCCCGCAAGCAAGAAAAAGCAGCAACTTTTATAAAAGGTTCGATACTCACAATAATGGAATTACTCCTTGGAACTTTCGGGAACATCCTGGAGCAGTTAGTTAGGCTCAAATAATGTGAATGTTGTATCTCAAAGCTGAATGTTATTCTTTATAACTCGTGAAATTAGTATTTATGGGGTGATGGTGGTGAATCACCTTGCCCGATTTGGTGATAGTAATAAAAATAAATTATTATTTGCACTGCCAAAAGCAAATATGATGGGGTTGGGAGAATACTTGAAGGGAAACATTGTTCGTTTGTTCACTAAAGTGTTTCTGACAATATTGCAGAAGAAGGACAATAAAAATGATTTACATTTAAATGAAGTATTGTTGAATTTGGGAGTCGGGGTAAGAGCCCAGTAGAATCACGTAAAATGAAAACGACTAACGCGAGTCTAACAATTAAATATTTGTTGGTACTCGTATTAACTTATGTCTGTACACTGTACAGCACATAAAGATACTCCACAATATAAGAGCCGTACGATTGACGACAAACCCTAAAAACGAAATCTCGCATTGTTTTTGATTTGTGATTTCGTGGAAACCTCAATGAAAACTCTAGATTTCAACGAAATCTTGCTACACTTCTTTGAAATCTCAACATTTGTCAGCTGAAATCCTAGATTTCGGTTTGGTGGGAGCATTGTATAAATTTATTCGAAGTTCTTCATTTCATAGATTTGTTTTTGTAGGATTTTTCCAACGAGGTTTTATCAGTAATTTAATGTTATTATAGCATAAATCCTTGAAAGTTGTTTTTATCCTCATTTCATTGATATTGTCTTCGTGGTAAAAGATTGATTTGCATTTCAAATATTGAATTTGTTTAAATTTAAATTTTTCAGATTTTGAGGCATAATTTTTAAAATCCTTCTAGTTCATTTGCAATATTTTTAACGAAACGTTTGGAAAGTTCATTTTTTTTAAAAGACGAATAAGAGTAAGCTGGCTTGGTATTTCGATATTTCTCAGATATTTTTCGATCACGCTATGGACGCAGTCCATTTCCTGCAGAGAGGAGTGTCCAGGTTCAATAATTTATGTATTACTTCTTCGACTGAATTTTGGTGATCGTGTATGAACTGTAGAATAGCGGTTGATGTGATGCGGTTTCGATTCTGTGGAACACATGAATCACTTCATAAGTTTAAAGTTCTTATATTTGAATGGTCTTCCATAATTTTGTTCAAATTTTAATGAGTGCACTTGCTATATCATTCCCAGATCTTCCGCAAACAGTTTCATTCCACAAAACACAATAAGTAACTTTAGCAAATCCAGGAATAATAAGATTGTAAACACAGAGTTTTCTCTTATAATAAAAGTTTGAAGTGTACATTTTAGGCAAGCTTAAAACATTTTCTAAGCCATACATTAAAGTGGCATTATTCTGATCAATATTTTGTAAATCTTTGTCTCCTCTGCTTTATTATACCTTTTTTCTTCCAAATGCTTTTCATAAAGTAAAGTTTCAGCTTCTGTACAGCTTTTCTTATTTGCTTTGTAGAGAGAGCATTTATCGCATAAGTCTTTTTTTGGCTGATGGAAAGAAAGATTAAACTCTGTTTTGAAAATGTTGCGGTAAACATCAATTGAAACTGGATTTTCAAATTTAACTTTATGTAAATCGTTTATCCGTTGTAAATTTAAGTGCGATTCTAAGTATCGCCTTGACGTCGTCGAACGACAATAATGAGAATCGACAACGGCGAAACTAAAAATATGATCTTTATCGTTCTTAATACGATCCTCATCTGTACGCTTTCGACCGCGCTTTGTACTTCGTTTTGTATGCTCTTTATTGTAATATTTTGAGAAAAAGTAGTAAATGGTTCTTCTGTTATGCTAAGTGTGCTCAAAAAATACTTCTTGCATACTTGTATGATCTGATTTCTGACTTTTAAATAATGTTTAAAACTTGCCTGTTTTCTTGGAAGAACTTCTAGCTTTTTCTTCTGTTCGCCTTCGTTTTATGTCCATCTTTTTAATGAAATTTTCATAAAAAATCTTTTTTTCTTAAGACGTTAAATTCCAGAAAGACCTTGCTCACGACGACTTTTTCTTAAATTTTGTTTCCATAACGATGGGTTCCTCTTTCTTTTTCTTGAGGTTGTTGGTGTTACACTGCATGCTGAAATGAAATTGCTACCTATAATTTAATAAGAACAAAAAATCAGAAGCTTACATGAACTACTATATGGGCATATCCAAAAAACTTTTATTTATATTCAAGGTAGTTGGATAAAAATCTTACTTGCATTATTTATATTGCCTTCAAATAAAATCCCTCCTTTGTTAAAGTATTGAATGTAGGCCTTCATGCATTAACTATATAAAAACAACATTAATTTCATTCTAAATAGCAAAAAACAAAAAGAAAAAACGAGAAATCTTTAAATTTAGCGGGTAATTTGCATAAAACTTTATATTCTTAATTTTTTTTCTTCAACGCCGTGACATTTTTGAATCATTCTCTTAGTTCGGAAGTTAGATTTTATTATTACAAAGCTACATCTCCAAGGAATTTGATGTGCAATTCGCAGGAAAAAAAATTAAATTACTTTTTTGTGTGTAAGAGATTTTTTTAACTTTTTCAATATTGTTGAAGTTAACAAATTTAAATGCATGCCGTCTTTATAAATCTAAAAATGGTAATGAATATTTGTAGTTGTCATCAAAACGAACATTTGAGCTGAAGCCTATTCCTGTGCTATGAATACTTTTGATACAAGGGCATTTGAAAAATTGACTTTTCAAACGTAATTCGTATTTAAAAGGCAGTTTTTCACGCAGCACATGTATACTATTGTTTTCATAGAATTAATTATAGCTCAAATTATTTTCTCAAAACCCATAACTTACGAAAAAAATAGTCGCGTTAATTATAAATTCAGATCTGAACTTTTATAGGCTTAACTAACTTAAAAACCCGAAGTAGTTATTAAATATCTACAAAAAAAAAATTATTTTTACACTACGAACGATGCAGCACCTGACCTTGTGCAATGTAATCAATTTATACTTTTGTCTTAAAATTTTGTTCGAAACAATTTATGAAATTATCATTATAATAAATTAAAAAATTAATACATACAAATATATGTACATTAAAATAAATATTTATTGCATTTTTTTTGGGATTTTTGGTTCAACGGGCTGTGCCGTCGATTATAAATGAGTAACGCGGGTATTTTATTAGTTTTTAAACTCTCTCTAAATAGAATAACTAAAGGAAAATAGTGTGCCTACAAGAAAAAAAAATTTTTTGTTTTTGCTAAAATAAAAAGTTTTTGGGATATGCCCATATACTCGTATGTAATCGGATGGCAGATTTCGGATTTGGATTTCACTGGAATCTGGAGTTGGCAAAATAAATTCATTTGCATGCTCATACAAATTTTGTATTGGTTTTGCATGGAAAAACTGTCGTATGTTTAAAATTTGTCGTATGTGTAGCTTTTTTTGACACATACGACAAAAAAAAGAATCAAATCGTTAGTGACCTTCTATACGACAAAAAGCACACTGATTATCTGGGGAACTAAAATAGATTAAAAAAACGGATTTCAAAGTGAAGTATAAAAAAATGAAAATTTTATAATTATACGATAAAAAAAAATGGTCGTTGGGCGGAGGAAAAAGCAGGGTGTGGCCCCCGAAAAGGGAGTTAAAATCATGAGAACCCGCGTAGCGGGCCACCCACAGTACTGTTAAACAAAAAAACTGTTCTCCTCCATAATTTGATGTTTTTTATCAGCAGCAAACACTTTTTTATCGATTAGTTAAAAAAAAGTTCATTTTGGTGGGGGGGGGGGGGAAACTGCATTTAAACCTTAAAACTTCAATTTTTTACATACGACAAATGTTTATCCAAGCAACGATATGTTTATATAAAAATATTTTATTATATACAAATGGTTGCTTTTTGGTGTTAAATGATCCAATATCTTCAATAAGTATCATTCAATCTAATTTCCTTCAAAAATGTATGCATTTTACAAAGGAGTAAAATAACTAAAGTAGAAAGATCTCACTGACTAAATTTTCAACACATTTCGTGCGACTTGACAAAATAAAAAACACCTGACTTTGCAGGAGCGCATTATTTATTTAGTAAAAAGAACTGGGCTCAAATGATAATCCTGTGGAATTGAAGAACTACGAGTAAATTTAAATTTATTCGATTCGCAACAGAGTATGATCTATCAAGTAAATGAGATTGAAGCCATATTACAAAATGTTTACTAAATACTAGTTTTCTTAATTTAAATATCAAAATTGGATGAGAGAGTCTGTCATACACCCTACGGAAGTCTTTAAAGACACAATCTACTTGCCTTTTGTTCGTAAATAAGTCAATAAAATTTTCACCCAATTCCAATAAAAAAGTTACAAATTAGAGCACTTTTGTAAGACCATGTTGATTTGGAGCTATAAATGATTTCACATAAAAAAATAAAGAGTTACAAATAATAGCCTCGAAAAGTTTTGGAATAACCGATAATCTTGCAATAGATCTAATTTTTGTTTTCATCTTTTTTCCCTTTCTTATGTAGAGGGATTATGAAAGAATTTTTCAAATAGTTGGAAATTCCCAAGAGGACATTGATAAATTAAAAATAACGGACAAACGTAACGACGCGACAGGTGACTTACACAGTGAACTAGAGTTAGCATGATGGCATGTATCAAGGAACTTCCAGCACTATTTACAAACATTTATGTTTAAAAATAACTAAATTAGTTATTTTAATAAAAGTCATACTTCAAAAACCTTTGTAAATGAGGTCGCATTTTTGAAACTCTGAGCAACTCACTTCGACTGCTAATAATATATTTCTCACAATTTAAAGACGACTAATATCTATAATAAGGATTAAACAGTGGTTTACTGTCAAATTAAATTAAGAAACCATCAAACTCAAAAAGTTAAAAATTGAATAAATGACTTATCCTTTTGCATTGTTCCCTTTAATATGTTCCATAATTGTTAATGTGAATTATAATGTGAACTTCTTGTTTCTAATCGATGTACGAACTAAACTTAATTTCAATAGCCACATTTAGGTCAGTCAATATACCTTCAAGCATTATGTATGTATTGTATATGTACATGTTAGGACTTTGGTATTGTGGTGACCGTTGGTTCGAAAATGTATTGTAATAAAAAACAATGTAGACAATTGGATGTTCAAATAGATAAAATCTTTAAATGGACGAAAATAAATAATGCTAGGAAGAGAAAACTTAAATACTGCATACTTATGATTAAGACTTTATTTTACCAGGAGAAAACAACATATTAAATTTTGTATACCTTTTTGATGTATGTATATTAATGGATATTATGAAGAAAATGTAAAAAGAGTTCCGTAATTTCCCATTTTGGCAATTTGGTCGCCCGATTAAAATATTCCAGACTTATTTCTTTGCGGCTACTTGAAGTCGCGTGCAGGCAAATTTTTATAACAATTTTTTAGACTTTGGAAAGAGCATATCTGATGCACTTTTATGCACTATAGCTCCCACTAGAGCATGCAAGACGTTGACATTTGTAAATAACTACTAAAGTCGTATCTAATTATGCTAACTATTTTTTGTTATCAATCACACCCAAAAATTGCTGTGGGCTCTCGGTCTATAATACTTTCTATTATTTGCTATTAACAAACTTAAATCAATATTTTGATCAAACTTATCGTTGACCTTTTGTGTATTCTTTCGATTCTGTTTGAAGTATTTTTGTAGTAAGGACACCAAACTGCACAAGAGTATTCTAAAATGCAGCGCGCAAAACTAACTAGAGACTTAATCGTGTAAGGACATTTGAATTCCTTATAATTCGAGCATAAAATTACTTCTAGATACAAAAAAATCCATATGCATTCTTAAATCTAGCTTGGAATCAATAAAACATCTTAAGTCCTTACTCTTTTAAGCATACTTAAATAGTCAAAGATAATCGGATTTGAACATCTTGTGTTGAAGAAAGCTCAACAATTTTTAAAATTTAAACTTAAATCTTTTAAAAGGCACAATTTTGACAATAATTGATTGTAGTCATTTTCGGGTTGCATACAATTGGAGATGGAACTGATTTGTCTCTATATATCTTAACATCATCAGCAAATATTTAGCACCAAAAATCTGGGAAAAAAAGTCTGGTAATTCGTTTACAAAAAGTAAGAACAGGAGCCGGGCTAGATTACTCCTGATCTCCTGAATATACGAGTATTTAAATATGCACTGCTTTCATATTTTTACTTTTTGAACTCTATTCAATAGATATGTAGCTCTGCATCCAGTTAAATATCTTAGAAGCAAAACTTAGAGATTCAAGTTGTATTAATGATAATTCATATCTAATGCCAAATGACATCTTCGATTGAATTGATACAAACGTTTGTAAACAATGTAAGTTAAGTTGCAGTAGATTTATAAACAAATCCATGTTTGAAAAGGTGTAAAATGGTTCTTAAATGCATTTTTCATTTTAGTTTTAACATAAGATTAGAAAGAATCAGTTGATGTTTTCCGATTGACCTGTAATTTTGTTTTGAACCTGATTTATGGATTGTTGTTATGTATGAATATTTCCAATTACCTAAAAAACGCCATTACTGAATGAGAATATCAAAAGTTTATGAAACGGAGGCAAACTCAACTTGTTTTTTATTTTGCCAAATGCAGCAAGAATTTCTTCTTTTTTAGAGATCTCATCTTCCAATACCTTATAAATCATTAAGGTATGAATTCCTAAATATTTACGCCGAGAATTTATGTACTGCCAAAACCACTTTAGATCAATCGTATTCACGACGTAAAAGACAAAATTCGCTTGAAAAAATAACATCTACCTTGCATTTAATTTGTATTTTAAACATTGCATTCATTAAAGCTAATAAAAATTTTAGAGTACCAAATTGGTTTAACATTTTTCTTCATTCGTTTAACAGGAACAAAAGACGAAAAGGCTGTAGATGTTATACTTAAAGAAGTTCCATAATTTATTTCTTGGTTCTGAAAACAAGAAATCGCGTTCCAAATTAAACTAGTGAAAAACATTGTTTATGTCGAAGCAATTTTAAATTTTAGTCTGTGTCTGAAAATTGGTGGATGATTTTTTTTAATTAGTAAGCATTAAATAATCGAATTCTTAGAAAAGTAATTTTATATACAAAAGTAATAACTTACTAATAAAACTGCTCAGCTCTTTGAATAATCACATAAATATTTATACCAAGAATCAGATTTGCACTCAAATATTTTAGTAGTTGTTTTAGGAATTCAAATTTTCTTTAATTTTGTTTACATCTTTGTTTTTATCATTGCGATTTCTGAAACTATTAACAGCTTCAACATAAAAGTAAGTTTGTGCGTTTTATTTTGTAGGTATTCATAATAAATCTCTCTTGAGTTCTTGATTTTGGTATGGTCACCACCGTTAGTTATGCATAATATAAAATCGCAACTGCTCCCTTTCATAGATATTATTCACAGACATATTTTCAAATTATAAATCTATACTCAATTTAGCCCAAAGCTATGCACAATATCTCTTAATATCGAGGCAATCACTGTCAGTTGCACCACATACTCAATCGAATCCTTTAATTCGATTAATTAACCACCCAACATCCGAATTTAAATTGCCCTCAGGCAGTACAAAACAACAACAACAACAACTAATCGTATAACGCCTTCCATGTATCGCATCAGGGTAGGGTTCTTGGTCAACCATTTATTTATCCCTTTAAATCAAAGCCCTGCACAAAATACTAAATACCCCACCTCTTGTTCGAATTTCAAAAGAAACAAAACAAATCGAAGGATAATGACAATGATAGATTTGCTAATATCTGTCATCTATTCGCATTCGGGTGTTGTGGGTGGGTTTGAGAGTGCGTGTTCTGCTGCCCATCACGATCACGAGCCAGCATTGTTTCACAACAAAGTGAGGAGCAGAAACAGAGATTACCCCCGATTAACCCCATTGTACCCCGAACTGTTCGATTAATGGAGAACGATTAAGACGCTGCAAATTCGATGAGGATTACAGTTCAGAAAGTGGGTGCGGGTGTGGTTGTGGAGAGGACACTGTGTTTGATTACTTGTTGTACAGAGGGATATTCAACAAAGTCCTGAATCCTATGGGTGGTTGAAGCAGATAAATTAAGTCATTAGTTAAACGAAACTTTGTTCGAGTAAAATAAATTGCTTGCAAATCGCAAGCGGTATCAAATGTATACAAATCGCTTCGGCTACGATTCTTATCTCGAGGATTAAAACTTTCCAAGCGAAAATATATGTACATATATAGAAAAAAGTATCAGTGCGTTGAATATGTAAATTCGTGACTCAGAGCACGTCACAGTAAGATGGGGCACATTTTGTGATTGATTCCTTGTGGAACAAATATAGTTTGTCTGTTAATCTGATAAGAAGGCACATTTGCTAAATCCTTATGTTGGAAGGACTCATTTCATGGAGGTACGATTCTTTAACTTTTTGAGTAAATGTATACAAATATGTTCAGTCACCAGCCACCCTGGCCCGAACTACAGTTAATAAAAGTTCTCATAGGGATGGAGGAGTAGATGTGCTTTATTGGAAGTTTTCTAAAAGTTTTCGCAAGTTTCTTTTTCTTCGTTTTAAGACATAGGGCGGTGACAGGATTCTCGTAGGCCACGCCTGCATAAGGACATATTTTTTTTTGTTGTCTTTGATATTTCAACGAATCTGCGCAAGATTTTTTTATTGTATTTTGTTTTTATCTGGATAGATACTGGGTACCTACTTCTTTTTAATAAATTTTTTTTATTCCATTCCTGCAGGTAGGTACCTCTTCAGGAATTATACATGGAAGAACGAAATTCGACCTTTCAGCTATACCTACTTGATAAATCCAGTTAAGAAAAAAACATTATTATTTTTTATAAAATAGAAGTTTTCAAAAGTAATAAGTTTTGTAAAAAAGTATTTTGTTTATCATTACACAATTTTAGAATTTAATTACTTTTTTGAAGCCTGTAGTTATGCAAAGGAATTTAAACAATATTTCTTAGAAACTGAAATTCTTTTATTATGACTCCATTAAATATGCAATCAAAAGTAGAGGATGTGAAATCGCAACGGAAATTGTCATTTCAAATATAATTCAGCACTTACTTAATTTATAATTGGTTTGATACATGCAAAGCGCAAATCTATTTAACCAAAACGGAAAATAGTTTTAACTATTAACAAATTAATTTAAATTGCAGGTATTTACGAGTCCTACATATAGGGATCTACTCGTATTTAAATTGTGACTTTCAATTCAAAATGCAAATTTCATTTTTTTCTTATTAAGTAAAAACAAGAAAGAAAGTTTAACTTATGAGTAATTCAAACGAAACAGAAAGGCGAGTTTCAATGAATGCGTGCAGCGCGATATTGGTACAATATTCAACAAGATTAATTTCTAATTTATTTACTAAAAATACGAAATAATTATGAAATGTAAGTCTGCAAGATTTGAAGAAGATTAAGAGTAAATACTTATGCTTAAATCTGGCTTTAGTAATTGATTAGTATAGTTGTAGTATACCGTTCAATTGCGGATTTAATTCGAAGTCTCAGCTCCATGGTGAGACTAATAAGCGAATATGGGTCGTACCTTAACAGCAGTAATCAGTTTCAAATACGCATGTATACATGTGATTAATAATTAGTTAAGTTCAGTGAAGATGTTTTTAAATATTCGAAGCGAAAAAGTAAAACTTGTGTTAACTGAGAAAATTTCTTTTTCGAACTGTTGCGATTGCAGTTTTATAAGGAAGGTTGAAACTGTTTAACAAGCAATCTGAACAAGTTTGACAGTACTAGTATTTATTAGAATTGTCAGTATCAGCGATTTTCTGTTTTGATTTTACATTTTTAGTTATTAGGGATCAGTTGAAACTTTCATCGAAATGCACAATTGAATTCTATCAATTTTTAAGACGACTAAACGACTATAAGCTATAGATTTTTTACTCTCAAAAACTTTCTTTTAATTCCGTTTTTATTATTTCACTGATTAATATAATTTTCAATGAACAGCTGATTTTATTTAAAATTGAACTAGTGTTCCTCTGTATATCTTTTATTCTTTTTCTATTCTCATATGTTAATTTTTTTTCAATGATCAGCTGATGGCAATCTTTCAATGTTTACTAACGGGTGATTTTTTTGAGGTTAGGATTTTCATGCATTAGTATTTGACAGATCACGCGGGATTTCAGACATGGTGTCAAAGAGAAAGATGCTCAGTATGCTTTGACATTTCATCATGAATAGACTTACTAACGAGCAACGCTTGCAAATCATTGAATTTTATTACCAAAATCAGTGTTCGGTTCGAAATGTGTTTCGCGCTTTACGTCCGATTTATGGTCTACATAATCGACCAAGTGAGCAAACAATTAATGCGATTGTGACCAAGTTTCGCACTCAGTTTACTTTATTGGACATTAAACCAACCACACGAATGCGTACAGTGCGTACAGAAGAGAATATTGCGTCTGTTTCTGAGAGTGTTGCTGAAGACCGTGAAATGTCGATTCGTCGCCGTTCGCAGCAATTGGGTTTGTGTTATTCGACCACATGGAAGATTTTACGCAAAGATCTTGGTGTAAAACCGTATAAAATACAGCTCGTGCAAGAACTGAAGCCGAACGATCTGCCACAACGTCGAATTTTCAGTGAATGGGCCCTAGAAAAGTTGGCAGAATATCCGCTTTTTTATCGACAAATTTTGTTCAGCGATGAGGCTCATTTCTGGTTGAATGGCTACGTAAATAAGCAAAATTGCCGCATTTGGAGTGAAGAGCAACCAGAAGCCGTTCAAGAACTGCCCATGCATCCCGAAAAATGCACTGTTTGGTGTGGTTTGTACGCTGGTGGAATAATTAGACCGTATTTTTTCAAAGATGCTGTTGGACGCAACGTTACGTTGAATGGCGATCGCTATCGTTCAATGCTAACAAACTTTTTGTTGCCAAAAATGGAAGAACTGAACTTGGTTGACATGTGGTTTCAACAAGATGGCGCTACATGCCACACAGCTCGCGATTCTATGGCCATTTTGAGGGAAAACTTCGGAGAACAATTCATCTCAAGGAATGGACCGGTAAGTTGGCCACCAAGATCATGCGATTTGACGCCTTTAGACTATTTTTTGTGGGGCTACGTCAAGTCTAAAGTCTACACAAATAAGCCAGCAACTATTCCAGCTTTGGAAGACAACATTTCCGAAGAAATTTGGGCTATTCCGGCCGAAATGCTCGAAAAAGTTACCCAAAATTGGACTTTCCGAATGGACCACCTAAGACGCAGCCGCGGTCAACATTTAAATGAAATTATCTTTAAAAAGTAAATGTCATGGACCAATCTAACGTTTCAAATAAAGAATCGATGAGATTTTGCAAATTTTATGCGTTTTTTTTTTTTAAAAAGTTATCAAGCTCTTAAAAAATCACCCGTTATATAAAAATTCCGAAATTCTTATTTCGTTGCCCTGCCATTTTGTTTTATACTTTGTTCTGTTCCGATGAAACATTTTTTTTCCTTGAGTAAATCTATAATAATATGTTTTTTTTTTTTTTACTTGAGTATTCCTCGATAAATCTTTATCAAAAAACACACCTATACAAAACTCTTTTCTTTAAAAAAAAAAAACCTCAAAAATAAAATATAAATGTTCATAGACATGTATCTACATATGTACATATATCGATGGGGCCTTAAAAATACCAAAACGAACGTTGATAAAAAACTCCTTCTGTAAGGCATATTGTCCTTCATAACTTCTTAACAAAACTACTCTAAACTTTATATACATACCTTACAATATAATATACCTTATACCTAGCTCTAAGTATATTTTTTAAAGCTTGTTATATTATTATTCTAAATATAATATTGTTTGATAAAGAACACAAAATATATATATGGAGATTGATTTAAACCTTTATTTCAATATAAGAAGACCTATTATATTTCCTCTAAAAAAAAGCTGGGACTGTCAAAATAAGTAAATAATATTTTGCGTTTGTGGCAGAAAATATTCAATTATTTTGTTTTTTAAGTGCAATTATTCGTAACATGTAACTTCCTTTGTAATCCGATGATCCGTTCTATTATCACTCTGTGCCTCATGCAAGCCCAGCATAAAAATAAACTCCAAACGCAAGGACCCTGGTGAAAATAAAATTTAAAACTATAGCAAAACACAATGTTCTATCATTAATCACTGGTAAAATCTGATCGGAGATAACATTTGTGTTCGAGAATTGATTAATGAACCCCCACCCAATGTTCCAACAATACTGTGTTGTATCCTTTTCGGTTAGAAAACAGAGAATCCGCTTCCGAAATCCAAATCCGCATCCATCTATGTGTACCAACGATCCCTGACATTGTCATCCGCCAAATCCAAAAACGAAACAAATCGTTAGTCGTTACCAAGTAAAGTACCAATGGCAACAACACAGGCACAGAGCACAGCACAAAAACTGTTTTGCAAAGTTTTGTTTTACAATACAACAACAACCACCACATTTGACAATTCAAATTGGCGACCAATTTCATTTGGTGTTTTGCGCCAATCAGCCCAATTAGGCACAATAACCCCCAGCCGCGTTGTGTTATTAGACCGGAAACTGGGATTTTGAAATGGAATGCCTGTTTTGATAAGTACTTACAGATGGAGGGTGTTCTCTGTGTCGGCAGTGTTATTATTTATCAGATGCCTACGGAACATTTTCTTTGTGTCAGATTGTGACAGATATTTTCGTTTTACCCTTCTGACATATTATCGTGTCGCCACTCGGTCTCTCACTTTGGCATCGGGTTGAATGAATTAATTAAATACATTTTTGGAATTTCCTTAATTTAAATTGTGGAATCTGTGTTAGATGACAGTTTTCGTCGTTGGAATTTTCTTTGATTTAAGATATCTACTTCAAAGGGCGCATTTTTCAAATTCATATTATAATACGAGTACTTGTCGGCGCGGTGTCATATCCGCTGCTGTTTATAAGAAAAACAACCCACATGAAAGAGTTTAATTACGTTTTTATTAAAACTTTCAAGACGGATGATATCACTTATTTTCATATAAACATGAGGTTCGGTGAGTCATTTTCATTATCATTTTGTTGAAGTATAAATGGAAGTGAGTGCTTCAAGCTTTTAATTGAAATTTGACACGCGTCGATCAATTGGCTCGTTGGTCTAGGGGTATGATTCTCGCTTCGGGTGCGAGAGGTCCCGGGTTCAATTCCCGGACGAGCCCAAGCAAAGTAGATTTTTTAATTTTTGGTCAAATGAAATACGATCGTTTGAAAAAAAATTATTTACTTGCTTAATTATTAATTCCGTAGATCTGCAAAATTTAACCAACTCCCACGGAAGAATTTTGATACCCCTAATTTTAAATCTAGTCGAGTCAGTGAGTCCCACCAGTGATCCAATGTCAAATTAGGGTAATCGATTGCTCCATGACGTAAGCGGTAATGCCAAACTAACATAATTCAGTCACGTATAACTCGAAAATTACGGAGCTCTTCGGGGTATATCAGTATGTACAGAAACGTTATCGATTACTGTTAAATTGAAATTGGCAAAATCATTAATAGTTCCATTAATCACATATGGGTGTGAGTTATTCGCAGGTACAGACGGCAATTCAAGGTGTAAATTGAATGTTGCCTTTAATTCAATTGCTAGATTTGTATACAATTTGCGTCGACACGATCATATTTCTACCCAGTCTCAACAAATATTTGGATGCCGATGCAGTCCTGATCAGTATTTAAATATTAGAGCTTGTGCTATGATTTCCAACATTTTAAAAGAAAAACAACCTGTTTACTTTTATTGCAGACTTGTATTTTCACAATCTGTTCGTTCTAATATTATAAGACCAAATGTTTATACCTGCACAATTTCTCGTAGGCAATTTTTCATGCTATTCGTCTTTATAATGAACTTCCCCTCAATGTTAGAAAAAAGGTCAAGCACAGTAACTTTTTGTCATTAGTTTTCTCTTATTTTAGCACTAATCGTTGATGTTTTTTCTTTTTCTTTTTTGTCCAGATGGGTATTATTTAAATTCTAAATTCTCAATTCTGTTTCTACAAATTATCTCAGTAGAAACATATTTTTGTTTAATGTTCTATTACTACCGTTCTTTTATTGTATCTTTATAGTTATATTTTTTTCTTTTCTTTGTTTTTATAAATATTGTTAAATAATTAATGTATCTATAAATAGACCCAATGTTAACTGTGCACTGTAAAAGAATATAAATTTCTTATTGTACAGCAAATAAATAATAAAATACAAATACAAATAAAATTGATGCGGTAATTTGGCCCCAGGTTTTCGAGATTTGTATTTAAATTTTTATATTAAAGATCGATTTCTTGGAAAAGGATGATATTTGCAGCGTTTTTTTAATTAGCAAGAGATTAATTTAAGGCAATTTTAGTAAAGTCCACCGACTGCCACGCGCATTTTTCTTGTAGCTTGGTTTATCTGAAACGGCTCTAATGATTTAAATGAAATTTTCTGAGATATCTATATATATAAAAATCAATCGCTGTTCGTTTGTCTCGCTAAAACTCGAGAATTGCTGGACCGAGTTTGCTAATTTTAATCTTAAAATATTTGTGGAAGTTCAGAGAAGGTTTAAGCGATGAGAATCATAAATAATAAGTAACGGAAAATACTAAAAACGACAATTTAATTTTCCGATACAAAATGTTCCTAGCTGTGAAACATTTGATGTCTTTACACTACAAATTACTGCAGAAATTTACAATGAGACATTGATCATGATAGATGATTTGTGTTTAGTGATGGTAAATAAAGTATTGTCGTGCTTGGGCATACCAGCACCCAATCGTCCTATGCTCGATGCATTTAACCACGAGTTGCATAAATAACAGTAATACTATAATGAAGTATTGGCCGAAACAGTTCGTTCAAATGTTCCGCAATTGAATTAACAACTAAGAATTGCGTATGATACTTTGATTGAAGCTGTGATCACTGGATTTGGTGGAATTTACTTCCTTGATGCTCCCGGGGGAACTGAAAAAACGTTTGTTATTTCATTGCTGTTGACAAAGATCAGATCGCAAAAGGACGTAGCACTTGCATTGGCTTCATTTGGAATAGCTGCAACATTATTAGAAGGTGGAAGGTGCAAATTCTGCCTTGAAATTTCCTCTAAACATGCAAATCAACGAAGCACCAGCTTGCAACATCGCCAAAAACAGTGCAATTGCGAAGATTCTACAGATATGCAAATTGATCGTTCGGGATGAATGTACGATAGGCTGTCCCGTCGTTGTATGAAGACAAAAAATTCTCGAATTTTTTATCGAAAGAGGTAATAAAAGGTTGCGTATTAACGAGTAGATTCCGAACATGTACAAACTTTTTGATTTGGACGTAATTTTTGGGCCTCTACCGCGGCTTAAAGACCTTAAAATATAGTTTTTTTTGTATCTTATTTTAAGGTCTTTAAGCCGTGGTAGAGGCCCCAAAATTATGTCCGAATCAAAAAGTAAACACATATTCAGAATCTACTCGTTAATACGCAACTTTTGATACCCCTATCTATGAAAAATTCAAGAATTTATTTTTCTTCATACAACGACGAGACAGCCTAATGTACGATGGCCCACTAGAGATCATTCTGCACTGGACAGAACTTTAAAAGATATTCGTGATGTGATAACCAAAACATTTTTGGTGGAGCCATGATTCTGTTGTCAGGTAAATTTCGTCAATTATTACCCCGATCAACTGTTGCTGACGAACTAAATGCATGCTTAAAATCATCTAATTTGTGGCAGCATGTAAAGACACCCCAATTAACAACTTACATGCGGGTATTTTTGCGACAAGATCAAACTGCGATTATGTTTTCGAAGCAGTTATTAGATATTGGAAATGGTAAGGTCGCAGTTGACACCTCGACCGGATTAATTACACTACTCACGGATATTTGCCACTTCGTCAATTTGAAAAAGGAACTTATTCAGCGTGTTATTACGGACATAGAAGAACAGTTCAGAAACCATAATTGGCTAGGTAAACGACCAATATTGACGACCAAAAACAAATGTCGATGATCTTAATGCAACCATTCAGAATTTTTTTCCCGGAGAGTTTTGTTTTCCTACCAATGAGTTGACACAGTTACAAACCAGGATGATGTAGTCAACTTTCTCACAGAGTTTTTAAATTCCCTGGATTCGCCTGGACTACCACCTCATAAGTAGAATCAGTTGTGATTATTCTGCGTAACATTAATCAACCTCGACTGTACAATAGAACGAGACTGGCTGTAAAAAAGCTAGTGAATAACGTCATCGAGGCAAAGATCATTCAGGGAAAATACAAAGGAGAGGATGTCTTGATCCCGCATATAACCATGATTCCAACGAATTTGCCATTCGATTTCAAGCGTCTAAAATTTACCGTACGTAACGTCTGGCCTTTGCGATGACAAGACCCAGTTTTTGGAAGTTTGCGGAATCAACTTGGAGTTTCCCTGTTTCGCGTATGGGCATTATATGTCGCGAGTTTGCTAGTCGGAAAACCATCATCTTTATATATTTGCACACCGCAAAATGAGACAAAAAATAAAGTACATCAGAAAACCTTAAATTTATTAAGTGTGTTGCATTTAATGCAGATAAAAATGTTGTATTAAGTTTTGACCATATTTTTCAAAAATACGGTGATACGAAGTCTACCGTGTCAACGTTAATAATAATAGATATTTAAAAATAGCTTTAAGTAAAATTCATGTAAAATAAGTGACTAAAATTCATCACTTCTTACTTTACTATATTTTAGTTTCTAACGATATTGATGAAATTTCAGATAATTACAGATACAAAATTTGGTAGCCGGTTTTTACTTTATTCACGCACGCACACCACAGGGGCCTGTTTCAGCGCTTTACATTAACTACATCAACTACATCTCACAACTACATCAGTTACATTTTTCTGTTTCACACATCCAAATGAAAGTGTTGTCATTGTCAGATGTACCTGGAAAACATAGTTGATGTAGTTTATTTGACATTTCTTCTGCATATTTTTATTTGGGCTTAGTTTCCATATTTTAGTATTTAATTCAAATCTCGTAAAGTGAAAAAAAAAACTTAATTTAATTTATTGAAAATTTTTCGAAAAGTTTCTCTTTCGAAGAATATAATTTCTTGTAGAACAAGCATTTGTTGTTCTCTCACAGACTTAAAAAATACAAAAATTAACTATACAATATTTATAATTTCTTTAAATAAGAAATACTTACACTGGCATACTTTCGTTTGTATTTGGCCATTGTTTTAAAATATTTGTTTTTTTTTAATAATGTGATATTCTTTATCGTTAGTTTACTAAACTCTTTTTTAACAGCTTCTACATCAAAAATTTATATTGTATGAATGTAGCAAGAATTTGATGTAGTAGCGCTGAAACAGGCCCCGGCTTTTAATTTATGGGATGAAATAAAATCGATCCCCTCTAGATTTCTTACTAATGGGGGTACCTACTTGAAGAAAAGGGTGTACATGTACACCAACTACAACTTTGATGATTAAGGCTAATAATCGAACCGAAATTGTGTAAATAACGATATCACTTGTTTTTAAAAACACGCAAATTTATTTACTTATTAAATTAATATTTTAATAAAGTATATAAACTATTTCACCACATTGTTGCGACATTAACTACTACATAATCAAAGGGCCCGGTAGTGCCCAGCCAAGTTCAGGCACTACACCCTTTTGACAGCAACAAACTCAGGCGATTTTTGACCCCTCCCTATCTTCAGAACCAATGAAGTGAGAAACTTAAAATTCCGAATATTTGCTAAGCTAGTCAGGCACAGGCACCTCACCAAATTTCAATTTTCTAGCATACGCGATTCCTGAGATATAAGGCCTCAAAAATCACAAAAACCGTAACTGACTGACTGACAGATCATCAAAATTATGGAGCACTTCGGTAATTTTGCACAACGGTAGGTCTTGTCATGCAAGCAGAAGAAAAAATTTTATGGGCTTACTTCGCAAGTTTTTTTGTATACCCAATTCGAAAAGTTTTAAAAACTTGACCAGTGAACCCATCAAATTTTAGTCAGTAATCATTAAATAATAAAATTTCTCTATTACATTGTAGCTGTTTCAATATTATTCTACTTTAAATATCCGGTATTAAACCTTCATGAAATAAGTACTTGGCGTACTTTTAGATCTCAGTTCTTTTCACGGCTGACTTGTTAGACAAAGGTTTTTGAATAGAAGAACTTGGCTCTTTTTTTAACATTTATGTTTTTGGTCTGATCGTTATCAACAAGAACAACTCTCTATTTAGACATACCAAAAAAAAAACTGAACAAATTTCAGAAATGGCGCCCTAAAAAAATCCCAACAAAATATATGTTTTTACACTGAAATAGCCGGTGATTAGGATGAAATTAAGTACTGAGGACCGTAGACAGGAGCCAGCAAGGACCGCTTTATACACCATCAATGTGTGTATTGAGATTGATATTGTGTAAAGACAATAACATACTTTATTTTTTTTATTTGTTTGTTTGTTTTTTATATCCGTGGCTATAAAAAAAAATTTAGAAGATGTTTCAAAAGTTTTTAGTATGAATTTTTATATCTTTTTCGTTTTTAAATTTTTCATTATTTTTGTTTATTAAAGTTGTAAGTATGTATGTATATCGTTTTAAATTTTGATGTACAAAATGTATAATGTTTTCAATTAAAATGTCATAACAAATAGGCCTGAAAAAGGGTGTAATCACATCCGAAACGTCACAAATAAAGACAAAATAACAAAAATTGACCTTGAGCCCAATTAAGGACAAACATAATTTTATAAAAAGAAAAGGTCACGAACAAAGGAAACATAAAACATTCATTGTAATAGTATCAAAACTTTTAATATAATTAAGAAAATTCATAACAAAAAAATTTATTTTCAAGACCTGATACGTTATAACCTAATATTCTTAAATCTTTAGTTGTTATATATATTGTTTCTGTTTTCGCATTGTTTCGCATCATTCCGCTCCGTGTATAGACGAGCTGCCGTATGTTTCCTCGAATGGAAACTTGTGTATACCCCCAAACTGCTTACAGCGGCTGTTGTAGAAGTAGTGACTGTAGAAGTAGTGAGCACCGTTCCATTGGATTTCAGAATGAGTTAAACATCATACTAAACTATAAAATTTGAGGTCTATATAATATAATATCTGAAAAGGCTATAACAAATTCTTATCAAAATATGTTACATTTATTTATGTTTTACATAAAACCAAAAGTTGGAAAATAAGTTTTGCTATATTAAGCTACTATTGCCGCCAAATAATATAGTAATGAATAAAACTTTTCTCAAAGAGTGCACATAACGCTTGCCAAAAGAATAACTTTTATTAAATGCCATAAAAAGCGCTTTAAACAACAGCAAACTGATAAGGAACTATACCATTTCCATAAGCGATCATTTTTATTTGACAGTGGTGTGGTGTGTTGTAGCAGTGTTTTCCTATATTCGAATCGTTATTCCTTATACAGAATGATGACGTTCCACTATCGCACTATCTCATCGCCCTATTGTGTTCGTGAAAAGAAGGAGAATACTCCATCACCAACGCCACCAATGCAGCATGTGAATAAAAACAAATGGATTGTGGTTAGAGTTCGAGCAATGACTTTAATATTTCCTTGGGGCTTCCTTTATATGAGCATCCAGGACTCACAGAACTAAGCTACACACGATGCGAATAGGACTGCCAAAGTTAGAGTTCCTTGTGGCTGTGCTGTTAAAATGGCTTTTATTGTTATGGCGTTCGACGATGATATTCCATCGTTCGATAACGCCTAATCGCCATCTCAAGAAATTGATGATGTATAGCTTTTTCGAAAAGGCGGATATGCCATTCAGTCAGGTTCTATCCCTGTCTCGTATACTTATATAAAATGTATTGTCTCACAGAGCATATGAGTTAAGTTTCATTATCTTTGAAAAGTTTCCCCAGAAATTGAAATACCACAACTCATCTCCTGTAGGCTTGGTGGCAAGTTTTGAAATGACTTTATTGTCGGTGACGCCGCTGGGCTCGGTGTGTTATATGACAGCTTCTTATGCCGACATCCAGCCGGTGTGACTTGGTGGCGTGTTTTCCTTCGGATGTATTATTTGAAAGTTTATACCCGAAGCAGCTTTGCACAACAACGCCGAATTTATGCATAATGAAGACGTTTCACCTTAAGTTACGATTTTGAAAAGTTTGAACTCCCAACGCGCCATGGAAAGGCAAAGTTTTTTTATCTCTTGAAATTTTGAGACTAATTATTGTGAGTGGGGTTGGATATTGTTGAGAAAGAAAAACACACCCTTAGGTCTTCTAAGTTTAAAGTGTCAATTTAAGCCATGAGAAATCTAAAATGCTTTAGTCTTTTGTAAATATTATATACTCTAGTGCACAGAAGTTATCATAGGTAACTGAATTATCTTCCATATTAGTTTTCGTCCTAATGACACCATTTGAATTTTCCTAATTGGTTTCAGAAAGCGCTTAAATCCATCATTCTCATCTTCTATATGTTAAATATATGCAAATATACGTACACTTCATTCCAACCCTTCTTTTCGTCCTTTTCATTGCTAAATGCCTTTCAAGTCCAATTACAGCAATCATGTGGATATGAGCGCATACACACACACATGTTGAGCAAAAGATATTGTCGTTCTAATTTTGGAAAATTTTTGAAATCCTTTAATCACACCGAAGTGCTCCTGAGCCTGCACGCACTTAATCCCGGCTATTAGGAACGTAAATGAAATCATTTAAGGACTTTCTTACCTACATACCTTTATTTGTCAAAGTGTGCTATTGCCGTTGTATTTATATCGTATATAATGTGCTTGTGGATTTAAGTGGGGATTCATTATTCGTTAAATCTCCGTCGGGCTTAAGAGAATGGAAAGGAAGAAATTAAATCCAACAATAATTTAACAACATTAATTAATGAAGATTATTTATGCAGATTGAGCGCTGAGCAGGGATGAAAATGTTGATTTTGTGAAACTTTGTTTTTGAAAAGAACACTGCAGAGGTATCTTTTCTATTTAAGATAATGAAAATAAAGCAAAAGCTTTTAACTTGATGGCCATGTTTTTTCAGGGGGAATGGTGGAGATGCGATGGATCGTTTGGAATGAAAAATGTTGTGTTAAAGAATTACACTTTCTAATTAAATACTTTGTATCTGATTATAACAGTGGTGTCTTGAGTTAAGTGCATGACACAAAAAAAAACTTAATAAAGTTGAGAGCACTTTCATGGGCTCTTCTGTTTTCAGAGATTGGGGTATTAATTTCGGAATTTAGAAAGTACTTTGATTTGAAAATTTTTCACAAAGAAGTTAAAGTACATAAATGCTAAATGTATTACACTCAATTTTTGTAAGGCGATTGAAAGGTTACTAATATTATGCTGCTGGTCAGAAAACGCACTTTTATGAATGCATTTTTGGCTAGGTATACCTACCTAACCCATGTAAGAGCTTAAAAATAACCAATATCTAAAACAACTTATTGCTGAAAAAAAAGTACAGGGATGATCTTGGTGATATTTAATTTAATAATATTTATTTCTTTTCCATTCTTAATGTTTTTTTATACATACTTAGAATTAAAACTTTCAGAGTTGAAACTACGAAAAGCTTAATTTTTCCATTTCTGCGTCATACATTTGTATATATGTATAACCTATAGTATTATCATATAGCGTGATTTTGTATTGCGAACTCTAGCCTTATGGTGGCGCTGAAATTAGCGCTCGATTTAACTGTGGAGAGTAGGATAAGGTACATAACAAGTAGTAAAAAAGAGAATATTTTATCATTAAATTTAGCAGAGACAAATCTAGCAAGTACTGTCCCTATACTTAAGACGTCGGTCGGTCGCCACAATCTTTCGTCTTCTAGATAGTACTTTAAGTTTTATATATACAAAGGTCATACTCATAGCTGCTTTAAATA
This sequence comes from Philhelius festivus, assembly GCA_963931855.1. Lineage (NCBI taxonomy): Eukaryota > Metazoa > Arthropoda > Insecta > Diptera > Syrphidae > Philhelius > Philhelius festivus. Next base: position 1,024,311 of record OZ007556.1, on the reverse strand, counting down.
TAAAAAAATACATAAAGGGTGTTTTTTTAGAGATGCAGAATTTTAAACTTGACAATACTGTATTCTGTGAAAGCAAATTTAAATATTCTCTGTTGTTTTCAGGTAAGTTTGGTTTGGCAATTCATCACGTCGTACAGTGCGTACAGAAAAAGTGATTCCGAATGTGCAGCGCAGGGTTGATGATGATCGAAATGTGTGCTCAACTATGTATGTATTAAACTTGTGCACATTCTCTTAATGGAAAAAAATGCGTAAAGATTAATTGGAACTCCAGATTACGTCATATACATAACATATGTACCTACGTACTAGCCGCGTACAACATGTCGCATGCCCGAAATCATATTCAAACATTAATGACAAAAAAATATCTTTGAAATGAACCCATTTCATGGATATTAAAAAGATTTTTCTGTGTTTTATTTTATTTAAAGTTCTCCGCCTGTAAAGAAAACACCCTTTACAGCTTCCTTAGTCATAGTTTACTCCACTTTATCTCCAAACGTACATATGTATATTGTATATGGCTTACAAAAATCTTGTATTTAAGGAAGAAATATATATTTCCTAAACGAAAGAAATTGAAAAATTGGTATGTATCACTATAAACACATTCAATTGCGTTTTTTTCAAAATGGTAGCTAAAGCACAACACTTAGGCTAGCCGCGCACTAGCAATTTTTAGTTGCGAAACTGTTTGGTTACTTATAGAAAACAGATGAACTGTTTGGTTGAATGTCGGTGAATTTGCAGATAATTATATGTTCAATAAAATGGCGAACTTATTTTAGGCAATCGTTTAGTTTGTGTCAAAACACAAACTTTTTAGTTGCTCGAACCAAGCAGTTTCGCAACTAAAAATTGCTAGTGCGCGGCTTGCCTTAAAGCCGCTTCATTTCTTGGGTTGTTGTGAAGTTGTTCCAAAAAACATCTAAACACTCCTGTGCTAGTTAAGTTTTTGCAGGAAAACTGAATGAGCACAATTGGTCACATTATAAGTTGACGAATTGGAGAGCTCCCATAGCAATGTACATTTGCATATACGAGTAAGTATGTAATTTTTATTCAATAATTTATTATGATACCAGCTGACCCGAAAAACGTTGTTCTGTCCGCATTTTAATTTTTAATAGCAATAAAAAGAATTAGTGAAAAGCTGTTAAGAAATAATTGAAATGAGAGAAAACGTAGTTTTTAGTGATTATTTCATATCTATTAACAAGTGTTAAGGTTTCCTTCGACGTTGCAAGAAATTTTTTACCCCTTCTGGGACTACACGAATGCGGAATGCTCTACTCAGCTCTATTTTTCCTTCCCATTGTTATATTCAAAAATTTAAAACTAATGTGCATCGGTATCTCCTTTTAAACCCTTCCTTGTTTTCCTTACGCTCGTACTGTGTTAATCATTTTAAGGGAAGTAATAACCCCTTGATTGCGCGCTAATTATAAAAAAAAATTGCGGTCATTGATATTACATTTGATGACGAGTATCATCAGAAGAACGCTAATGGAGAGTTTTACATGCGAAATTAATTCTATGAAGAAAAATCCACTGACATGCTCGAAAAGTGTGACGTCTGTGATCGAATTTGAACCATGTGGTTGTGTTCAAAACTTATGTAATACTTAAATAAAGTCAGAATTTCAAGCAAACAGTCAAAACTGAAATTTAACGTCACTATTGCCTTCATTGTTGGCTGGCGCGTTAAAAAACAAAGTTGGTTGGTGTCACCCCTTTTGAGAAATCCACACGGTGTGAGTCCAATCTGCGCATGTTTATCTTTAATGGGACTTTTAAGATTTTGATATTTTACAGTTTATTTTTATTTTTTTATTATGTTAAATATAGCTTGCATAAATTCCAACGAAGTATCCTCCCAAAATATTTCAAAGAAAAGTAAAAGTGTTTTGAGCCGTAAAAACTTCATGAAAAGCTTGAGCCTGACATCGCTATTTATGAAAAAAGGCTTAAGATCCCACCTTTGGTGACATACTTAAAAGATGATATAAAGAATTTAGAAGAAATTCCAGATCAAGCCTTGCCAATAAAACTTATTGTGCATACTAGGGCCTATTTCCCCAACTACAAATTACAAGCACAAATTTGTGACTTGTAATTCACAAATACAAATTTGTAGAATTTTCACAAAGTACAAGTAACTGTTTCACAATTTTGTAATTATTGCAAACAAAATTACAACTAGTTTTGGAAATCAACAAGTTTTCCTCATTAACTTGTAAAGCTTGTTAGAATGATGTCTACAATGTATAAGCAAACTAAATTGTTTTTTGCATCTTTAGTGCGCTAGAAAAAAGACATTTCATTTGGAAAGTTTAGCAAGACGGTCACCAACCAAAGTAAAATGACCGAATGGAAAAATATGTTAAGTAAGTAAGCTTCCAAAGGCATTCTGGAGAACAAGGACTGGAAATATCTCCGCGCCATTAGCTGGCAAAATGTCAAGAGATGAACCATGGTAAGAAAAAACATAAAAAAAACCTAGTCACCAGGATACTTCCCACCATTTCCAATTCAGTGCAAGACAGTAAGTAATTGTTGCCAATTGCACAATTTTTGTCCATTCTGTGACTAATCCAACCTCCAATGAGCAAAATTATTTCTTCCACCTTTGCAGAAACTCACACGAAAGCACTCCGAAATATTAAAGTTTATCTGCAGACAATAAACTCTTCTTCTGCGATACAAGACAGTATAATCGATTGCACTATTATCGCTTTCACTATCACTATGCCTTCGGCGGCGTAAGGCCATTTTAAACTAAAATATGTATTATTTTCAAAAACTTGTATCCAAAACAAACTTAGGTCTTGACTCGTGTAGATTTTTTTTTACAAATAAAAGGAAACTTATGATTTTGTTTTCTTTGGTGAAACAGAAACACACAAGAAACTTGAAACCTCACAAATTTTTTAGTTGTAAAACACAAGTCTCGGTGAAACATAAACTTACTTTTTCACAAATTTTAAATTGTAATTTACAATTACAATTAACTTATTTAAACTATTTAGAACTGTTTTTCTTGCTTAAATTCATATTTGCATATTGAAATTCTAAATTTAGCTCGAAGTACTGACATAATTGTTTTAGCATTTTAATAACTAATTGTGTGGTTCCTGAACATAAGAAGAAGTTCGTGCGATCCCGTAGTGTTTTTACTTGCGATACTATAAAGTGTGTCCGACAATTCCGTCTATCTGTCTGTATGGCTTTATGTCTGTATGTCTTTATTTTTGTATGTCTGCATGTCTGTACCTCGATCTACAGCTTAAGCCACTGGAGCTATTTTCTTCAAACTCGGAAATTGAAATTTTTGTTAGCTCCAAAACTAACGTTATCTCCCATACACCCGTAATGTAAATCTTATTTACCTCGGTAACGGCTCTAAAAAAATTAAGTGATATTAGGCGTGTTTTTTTCGCAAGTCCATATAGAATTGTAGAAAAAAACGACATCGGGACTAAGCGCTTTACATGCAAATGCAACAACTACTTAAATCTATAATCTAAGACCCGATAAAAATGGTGATGCCAGAATAATATTATCTAGATATATGTTATCGATAATTTGTTCAGAGAAGTCAAAAGTGACGTTTTTGAACACTGGTTGATGCTAGTCGTCAATACAGCTGTCAAATTCCATAGCGTACACAGTGCTTCCAGCTGTTTGGAAAAAAGCTCCTAAGTCCCGATGTCATTTTTTTCTACAATTCTATATGGACTTGCGAAAAAAAACATAGACATCGACTACCACTACATTTTAGTCAAAAAATAACCTGTCATAGAACCGTTTTTTACTTTCGACTTTCTCATTAACGGCTCTAACGATTTCAACCAAAAAATTTCAGCAGGAGCCCCCTTTAGTTTAAAATAATATTGTAAATAAAAATACTCAAAAAAATATTTTTTGGGTTTTTTTGAAAAAAAATTGAAAAATCAGTATCTTCAAAACGTGTGAACTATTATTTTTTGAAATTAATTCCTAAAATCAATATTATTAAATACTTAAAATTGGCATCCCAAATTTTGTTTTCGAAAAATCTTAAAGAAATTTGTTATATAAAAAATTACTTTAATAATAAAAAGATTTTTAAACTTTGATTGCATAAAATCATAGTTTTCCGGAAATCAGACGGCAATTCCATGCATTTGAACATTTTTATTTCATTAAATCCATGTTTTATACGTATCTATGTATTTATAAAATGTATTTTAAATTCCAAAGTACTTTTACATAAGAGCAAGTTCGTGCGATGAGTCCTGCATTTTATTTTATTTTTATTTTATTTTAAGCAGTTAATTATTCGGCCACTTAAGGGGTTTTCAATACCCTTGTAATGTTGAATACAGTGCGGGCGCTAGAAAAATATCTCATAATTTATGCGAAAATTGTGGATTATACTATTTTCATACTGATACGGCATGAAATAAGAAAACAAAAATTTTGTATGGCCCCTTCGAATTTAATCCTTTAAAAGAAGCGTTTTCAATTTGATAACTTACCTCTGAAAACCATAACTTTTCTCGTGGATGGGCAGCTAATTATCTACGCGAAAAAATGTATATTGCCTATTTTTATCATTTGTCGAAATAAAATACATACATATTTAATTTAGCATATTATTATTTATTTTATTAATTAAATTATTTTTGATATCCATAACTTCTATGAATACAAACGATTTGAGTTTCTTTGGTGTGGATAGTCCTAGATTGAAATATTTCTGTCATATTAGGCATTCATAGCTTTCAATTACAAAAACGTCATCAAACAATCAATCTTAATGTCATTCTCGTTTTTATTAAATATTCTTTTTTGTGGTTCTGTTTATGTATTTATAAAATTAGTACTGAATAAAATAGTTCAATATTAGTTTAGTCTCGGAAAGAGTATTTTTCAATTTTTATACACTAAGTATTGGATTTCAATGACAATATCGAATTACAATATTTGTTTAGGATTGATTATCTACATTTGAATTTGTATGTACAATGTTTTATAGTGTGTTTATGTGTGGTGTCACCATACACTAAAACATTCACACTGTGTTACAGAAAAAAATATTTTCTTTAAAACGAATAACAATTAGTTTATTCTTTTATTTTAATTTATATTTACGAATATTAGTGTGTTTTTTTAATATATATATTTGCAGCCTCGTAGAGAATAACTTAAAAAATAAATAACAGTTTAATTATTTACACTTAATATAAGATAATTATCTCCTTCTTTTTAGAGGACGATGGAATCTTGTGAACTTTGTATTTTTTTTATAAATCTTCAAGAATTTCACAGTTGAACTTCGGTGGGGATGACTAATACAAAATAAATTTAGTATATAATTTTTATAATATTTGGCACAGACTTTTCGAAGTTTAATGAAGAATATTATCTTACCCCAACTAGCATTGCACATTTATCATTTTCATATATAATATATACAAAATTTATTGTAACAAATAGTATTAATAATAATGATAAAAAAATTAACTATATCATTTTTAATTAGTTTATTTTTGTTGCTGGAGTCCGTCGACAGTAAATATTTATCTAGTATTTACTGCAGTATTGACTCGTGACATCCATTTGCTCGTTCGATGGTTGGTCAATCTCTAGCATAAAATTTTCTTTGGTACCGCTTTGGCAGCCCATCGTGGGCTTTCTTTTAGCTGGACGCCCCAAGGGCACTTTTCATGTGCGAGGGAGTTCCAAAGGGACTGCCATTTGTGGGTGTTTGTGGTCCGCTGTTGTTATTGTGGTCACCTGGGGTGCGAGATCCAGATTGATTGCCAACTTGACCATTTGCTCCACCCAATAAACCACCACCACCTCCACCTGCCGATGGAGAATTCTGCCCGATGGAGCTGGCGTGACGTTTAAGCATCGGATGATTCGCCATCGAAGCGAAAACTAATCGTTCTTCGTAGTCGTACTCGCAAAGGATTTTATTTTCACATAAATAAAAACGATCGCCAACACAGAATCTAGAAGATACAAAAAAAAAATCAGTAAGAAATTCGAAGAAAGTTTAAAAAAAAATATCAATGAACATTAGTGCAACTCAATACAATAATAATTGCTGAAAGTATTAAATATGACATTTTAAAGAAAACATTCAGAGCAATTTCTTTTCCAAGACTTAAAAAAAATAAATTAAAATATTTCTTAACCCCGTAATCTACGAAAACAGTTCTTTTTGCTTATAAATAGCTTTCATCCTCCCTAACTATTATCATAGTGCGCGATTAACTCAACCTATAGTCAAATCAGTGCAACTAACATGGATCTCACTCGGGCGCCATTTAGTGAATCACTATGTTTTCATATATTTTTATTTCTATTCCTCTAAAAAAATATTAACTAAGCTTTTAAATTATTAAAAATCTTCTGTCTTCCTCTTTATATATCCTTTAACTTTGACATGTTGCACAAGAAGAAGTTTCACGAGGCAAACGATAAACGGATAAAAAATTCAGGATGTCGAGTGTTTTATTTTGTTATTTTTTTTTTATGTTTCACTCTGAATGCTAACAATTGAACCCATTCCACCAGGGCCGGCAGGGACACTCACCGGAAATGTCCTTTTTACAAATCTGCATTTTAGAATCAGTTTATTTCAGTCGCTGGACCCCTCCTTTAAGTTGTAGGTAAGCCTTTTTGTAATTTCCGCTTCGAGTCGAAATAAAAAGCGAACAAAAATAAACTCTTCCTCAACCCACAAAAGGGTTCAACCACGAATATCAAAAACAATGGTTTGATTTAAAATCGATTGACAGTTTGCCTTAAATAAAAGAAACAAGTCGTAGATATTTGAATATCAACATGTGGCCAGAACAATATTGGTGGTTACTCTGGATGAGTAGGTATACATAGGTACACTTGCTCCATCATGTAAAGAGAAAACCTGATTGTTTTCTCTTTGCTTTATTTTGTTTTTCTGATTGTGTAAAAGGAACTTTGTAACATGTGGGTTTTGGTTCCGGCGTCACATCAACGCGCCCCTATCGTCAGAAATTATGCAAACTTTGCCTTCCAGGAGGAGATGGATATGGGGTGGCGTATGCTCTTCCACTGCCCAAAGCCCACATGCTGAATTAATACGACAAGAGCCGTCATCGAGGCGACGGACGACTACCCTTACATTGATACACTGTTGACTGCATGTTGATTGAAACGCTTCAATGAGTTCGAGCCAATTGAATTAATTTTTAAAAATTGATTAGCTGTGACCAGCGAATATACAGGTAGGTATATTTCTGAACACAACAAAAAAATAAATAAAAATACTCGAATACGCATACACAAATATATACATATTTCTTCTTCCCGATCTGATCCTGGCTGAAAGCAAATATCCAGCGATTGGCCTTGTCTCGACTCCCGAAACTCAGCAATTCAAAAATGAAACACACAATGGGAAACCCAACCAATTCGTTTCAATTTAAATATTTTATTTAGTTTTTATAGCGGAAAACTGCAGCAATTTGTATGAATTTGTAATGTGAAATCTCGCTGCCGGCCAGCACTGCCTGGGACGGGCCGACTGACTCTTCCTGTTCCCATTCAATTGCCGAATTGCGATATTCTCATGAGTGACATTTCAAGAATTGGATACGAAATAAATTCAGCGATTTTTCATTAGTACACCCACGGGGTTGGTTTTGTATCAGAATTGGCTTCATAAACCTGAGGTAACTCTTTGGTATTTCGAAAACAATACGATCCGGCAGTCGCCCGTCGTAGTATACACAAATCGAAATGGCAATAAAAAAGGGTTGAATAATAAATATAAATGCAGAGCATCAATGTAATAAAATTTAAAGGACTATTGAGGGATTATTTTATGGCAGATTAAAAAGGGATTTACCCGACTAACAGGCTGTAAAATATTATTCATTGAGTTTTATGTATTTAAATAATTCTGTGGCTAAACTTACCTATGATTACACTGCTGACACGCAAAACACTCTAGATGGTAAACATTCGTTCTTGCTCTCATCACCATTTCAAAAGCAGGTATAACTTTGCTGCAAGCAGCACAATAGCCCGTGTTTCCAAACAATCTATATGCAAAAGAAAAAAAAATATATATCAGCTTCAGTTTTTCTTAGAAGTATTTCAAGATTTTATCAGGGAATCCTAAATATTTCACATTGAAGAGTTTTTTCCATTATCATGTTAAAGTAACCATTTTCCGAGTGATCATGTCAAATATTTAACAAAATACTATTTTCTTTTTTCAGGTTATATGATGTTTCATTTCATTAGAATAAATTTTAGGACACCAACACGATGTGCTGTTTAAATAAACAGACGCAGTGCTAAGTGAACTCAAGCCCAAGTTGAATTCATAAGGCGACTATTTGTAAAAATAAAACTAAATATATGAAAGATTATGTCAACAGGATGTGTAGTAAAATTAACCAATTTGTTAGAGAAAAACACTGCAATTATGTGAAAATTTGAACAATTTTGTTTTTGTTTACAAGAATTTGATGTTGAAATAACATGACATCTTTTAAAATCAAAAATAATATCATGTTAATTTAACTATTTATAGAATTTTATTCAAATCGTGTAAAGTTATGGAACTTTATATGACAAAGCGCACCTTTTAAATTTATCAAGACACTTGTTGATTTTTTGTGTGATGTTTTTTTCTCTTATTGTGAAAATATTTTGGGATTCGTTTGTATAAAACTAAGGGAAAACATATTGTGTATTGTCGGTTTAACTCACCTTAAGTAGTCCCTTTTGCAAAGCATTAAATTCCCTTTGGTATATAAAGTGGAGCCGACTTCACCCAGTCGGCAATCACAGCAACCACACTTAAGGCAATCTTCATGCCAAAGCATGTCCAAGGCCCGCAGCAAATATCTGTCCTGGATGTGTTTGCCGCATCCGGCGCACAGTTGATTATTGTTGTTGGAATTATTAGGACCCGCGGAGGGTTCCGTTTTGGTGACGTCCATCGTCATCATCTAGAAAAAAAAAGAAGAAAAAAATTCCACAATTAGCCATCATCATCTCAGGGGAGTAATTAAAAAATAAGAACAAACGGCAATAAATATTGTGCAAACGCTTCCATTACCAGAAGAGAGTTATTTTAATTAAAATCATTCAGCGAATACACAGTCCAGTGGTCCTTTGGCCTTTTCTTTTTCGAATAAAGAATGAACAAGTTACACAGTCGCGAAAAGCGTGGCTTTTTTTATCCTCGAATAAAATTTAAAAAAAAAAGGAAAGATTTATATTCCAAAGGACTAAATGGCGGTTTTTCGCCAAATAAATCACAGAAGAGGAAACTTACGAGAGTGATGCTAATAAAGATCTTAACTTGAAAAATAATTACAACCCTTTGGAGAAAAGGGATTTAAGTGTCATCACATCTCGAGCAGATAATAAAAGAAAAGAGAAATTTTCTTCAAAGTTTGATTGCGAACGTGAGCATGAGCAGGGGCAATCTCGAATTTTAAATAAACAACCTTATCCCCTGTGTAACTATGTTTATACCTTAGTTGCTTTATTGGTGACCACCTTAGCGTTAATGTCGTACATCACTACCTGCACCCGAATAACCCTCCCAGGCTAGGCGTCCTGGGGGATGTACAATCAAAACGTGTTTCCACTGCTGCGCTAAGTTAAGACCAAAAGTTTGTACGTACACGTCTATGGATCTGGATAGAAGGAAATGTACAAAAAATAAAAGCTTGTAAAGAATTGAAAATGTTCCTCCTCACCTTGGCAGCAATAAAGTTGATTCGCAAACCAATATAAAGATGCAGACATAGTGGGGGCATCGAAACCAAATAAAAAATAGGGAATCTTTTGTTTCTATTTTCTTATGGAGTGATTTATGAATGTTTACCTAAAGTTGTGGGAACTTTTAACGCCAAAGTTTACCCTTTTTCGTGAAGTCTGGCAGTATGATTTCGGACGCAAAATACAAATACAAAATCATCGTTATGTAAAGGCTCTAAAATGTTTTTTTTTTTTTTTGTCTGGAAAGAACAAAACTACCCTTTTCAAGTGTCATCGTTCCACATGAATGCAATTGAATGGATAAACACACGACCATAACTGGTCATTTTTTGTATTATTACGTAAACAAGGCAAACCAAATATTTTTTTAGGAATTTTTGAAATACCAAATGAAAAATAAGAGTATTTTTAAATTGATAGACAACAATTTATGTTAGTTGAACATTCCTAGACAAAAAGAGTAAAATTGCTTTTAGTAAGGATGCGGAGTCAAAACTGGATCAAAATCCTCTTTTATGAATTTTTTTAATTTTTCATTTTGTTTCTTCAGTTGCTAATTCAAAATAGTTATAAAACATGCAAAGATTGAATTTTTTCTTCGTTTTAGGATTTTGCCAAAAATCAAATTAATTCAATTTCTTAACATACACATCAAAATTGCGCCATTAGATTTAATTTTAAATGTTTTTATAAAAATATACATAAATGCCAGAGAAAAATAAACTCGATAGTCCACAAAAATTAAGTTAAAAAAGGCTAAACTCTAAAAATATTAAAATTATTCTGATGTTTCGTGTAGTACTTTGTTTTGACGTCAAAATAATTCCTTAATTTGGACCAAGTAAAGTTTTTAGAGCAGAGTTGAAAATAGTGCCTTTTGTAAGATCAAAGTATATTTTTTTTTGTACAAAATGTTTAGGCAAAAATCTTACCTTATAAAATTCTGGATAAAAAAAGAATATGTATCATTTGTTCGTCAGAGCAATTTTTTCTTTGCAAAAAATATACCAAAATGATTCAACACTATGTTCCTGAGTAAACCCTTAACATCTCAGACCTATTAGTTTATCATTCCTTATAAAATCACTTGAAAGATAGATTGATATTCTTTTACGTACGAAACTTTTTCCTACAACTCAATATGCTTATGGGTAAATACTGCTATAAACATTCAGCAGTATGAAGTATCGACTATTCCTTGCACCATAAGGGTTTTCCTTCTAGACCATTTAATTTCTAGACCATTTTAAAAACGTTCACACATATGCAATCGCATATGCGCTGTTATATCCAAAGGTAGATAGTTAACTTGGTGAAATGGTTATTCTCTTGACCATCTGGATTATTAATTTAAAACTGGGTGGCTTTTACGCTGGAAGATCAGCAAAGATACGCGGAAAGGCGGTGTTCTTTCTCTCTTCTCTGGAAATTGATAGGTAATGAGCTGCATATATGCTATGAAGCGGATAGCTACAGACAAAGTGATTGTTTATGCGGACGATGTTGCAATTTTCGTATCAGGAAAATATTCTTACGTCTTGAAATAACTCCTACAAAACTATTTAATCAAGCTAACAAACTTGGCAGGGCGTTGTGGTGTTGGAGTCAACCCTCACAAAACGGAGCTTGTCCTTTACTCTAGGAATTATAAAATTCCTCATATAGACCCTCCTTCTATCCAAGGTATTTCAATTGCTTTCCCAGACAAAGCTAAAAAAAATTACTTGGCTCTTATTCTAGATACAAATCAAGCTGGAAACCTAAAGGTGTGTCCAGACCAAAGAAACATTTTTTAAACATTTCAGAAACATTTAAGAAACATTTCAGAAACATTTAAGAAACATTTCAGAAACATTTAAAAAACATTTCAAAAATAGAGAAACATTTCTGAAATGTTTCTTAAATGTTTCTAAAATGTTTTCTTTGGTCTGGACGCTCGGATCCACTCTTGACGAAAATTTTAAACATAAAATCAAAAAAGCCAAAGATATATCTGAAATTTGCGAAAATATAAATTGTGATAAAGATAAAGTAGAAAAAAAAATCAAACAACAACACAGGCGAGGAAAAAATTTACAGACAACTCAATCTGGAAACAATGGGAAACAAAGAAACATTTCAGAAATGTTTCTCAAAGCGTCTACACCAAAAAAAACAAATCAGAAACATTTCTGAAATGTTTTTTAAACAAATGGGAAACATTTCAGAAACGTTTTTTAAACAATGTTTCCTGAAATGTTTCTTTGGTGTGGACACACCTTAATATACAAGAAAGAGTCAAAAAAGCTACAACACACTTCTCATCCAATGATCAGATCATCTTTCCTGTACATTATGTAAGTGAAGCACTTCGAACGATACTCTCTGCCGCACTAGACGAAATGTTTCATATGTGACTCCTTGATATTTTCAGCAAACAGAAAGCTGCGAGCCGCCCTAAAGCTTACTAACATTAGAATAATAAAGAAATCAGTATTCTGAACTCATTCGGATCACTTTCAAGTCACATTGATTACACTGTCCCAAAACTACGCCACGATTGAAATTCTACATGAACGATTTGAAAGTAGGTTAACTCTCGCAGAGGTGAAGTGAATTGGCCACCAAGTTCATGTGAACTTCACTAGAAATTTTTGGTGGGGTTTCCTGAAGTCGTAGGTCTATGCGTATAAACCACAATCGGCTGATGCACTTAAGGTGAAAATAACACAGGCCATTGCTCAAATTCAACTGGATCTATGCGGAAGAGGCATTGAAACTTGGACAACTCCTTTCCATGCCACAGTACGAAGCCAAGGCAGGCATTTGAACGATTTCATATTCCATACATAATGGCATACATGAACCTGAACATAGGTCTTTCAAATAAAAAAAAAAAAAAAAGAAATTTGTTAATACCTCACCCACAGCTTATCTTATTCTATTTCAATATCTACCCGCTTTTATTGAAAAACCCTTTGTTTGCCCTTGTTATACATATAAATGTTGTAGAATCATAGAAATAAATACAAATATATAAAAATATTTTGTAAGCACCATTGAATTGAGGTTGCTATTGCTAGCCAGTATTAATCCCTCCAAAGTGCTAAACATTGGTCAACGGTTCCCTTGGTTAGGGCAAGTTTACATTACATTGTCATCGTATTTGCACATTTTATTTTATTTTTTACAACCTCGATCAGTGATCTTGATTTGTTTGTTAAAATACAACCTTGTTCGGTAGATTGATAACTACCCAATAACTTGGGCTCGTCCGGGAATTGAACCCGGGACCTCTCGCACCCGAAGCGAGAATCATACCCCTAGACCAACGAGCCACGTTGTTTCACGTGCCAATTTTTATTTTTAACGTCTTTGTTATTTTAAATGCACCAACAAATGTTTATCAAGCTTTAAAAAAAAAACAACCCTTGTCATAAAAGAATCATCTTAAACATTCAAAACGCCAAATTTTTGAGTTTTGTTTCTATCACATCACAAATGACAAAACCTAAATAAAAAAAAAAAAACCCTTATCAAATAATATATTCTGTCTCTACCCTCTTAAGGGTAAACACATACACCAAATAAAGAAGCAATACTGATAAAACAAACAACCACCACACAGTGATGTTTTTTACAACTCAAAGCCACAAGACATTTATGTGTGAACTTGGACAACGGCAATCATCCAGCCCCTTTAGCTCAGTGGTAGAGCACTGGTCTCGTAAACCAGGGGTCGTGAGTTCAAACCTCACAGGGGGCAATCAAGAAATTTATTTTTTTTTTCTTTTTTTTTTTGCTCGAAACAACTTTACACAACTTTTCTACTCTACAATTGCGATAGTCAGTCATACTGCATTATTTTTGATTTTTCGAAACGCAACGTTGGTTATTTCAACAAAAGAGCATCCGCATCCAAACGAAAGTAATATGCAGTCAAAGTTTATAAAGGCTCTATCGCTTATAGTTGTTGCATTCTAGATGCTATCGACTTGGGCACTAGTTTAACGCCATAACGACTTATATTCTGCTGCGCGCTTTATGAATATGAAAAATCGTCCAAGAGAAATACCTTCGGCCTTTTGAGGCAGAAAACTTGCTTGCAACCGAACACCATCATCGTACTTTGGCTTGGGCTTCCACTACGACTTCGCCATGGCATGCAATGTGCATTCTGAGGGTAGCTGGTGTGCATACTTCATGACGGGAAAGGATACTTCGCATACCGCGGATACTTTCCCAAAAATTTTGGTTTGCTTTTATTTTTCTGATTGTACCCCACAAATGGATCTATGGATGATATGTTACCAGTAGTTATCTACATATGTACATACGTCATGTCGGCGGCGGCGTCACTCGAAATATTAGCTTTGGAAGTGTTTTAATTGCTGTCTGTGCACTGTGATTGCTATCACATCGAACATGGGGGTATTTGGCCAATTTTTAAGACCAAAACAATGTAGATTTATACGAATTTTTAAAAACGTCCTAAGCCATACATTTTGTTTTGGAAATTATCAAAAACTATCCGTATGAATTTCTACTAATTTAAAAGATTTGTGAAACCTGTAAAAATCTAATGTTTACATTTTTTTGTAATTCAAGAGTTCTTCCTGTAAAAACATTTTCTATTTTTACTTGCGATATAGGTACTATAGGGCAAGTTCTGCATTTGGAAAAAAAAGTCGAACTCGAAATTTTGATCAAAGTTGACATTACGATGATAGCGAAGACGAAAAAGTGGGTACGACAATTCCGTCTGTCTGTCTGTATGTGTATATGTCTGTATGTCCAAGGTTGACTGAGAATTTCATCGGAAAAAAACTAACGGACGTTCGATTAGCTTTCAAATCTAACAAAACCTTCGGTCACCTTTTCACAAACCTTAAAACAAAGCCGGACAAAGACAAACAAACCGATGTAATCTACAAGATTAATTGCAGTGGCAAGCCAAATGAGCCATGCAACCTGTGCTACATTGGCACCACAAAGCAATTTATAGATCAGATATCATAGATCGGATATCAAATCAAATAATCCTGCAAAGACAGCCCTGGCTAGCCACAGCATCGAAAGCGGTCATTCTCCGGATTTTGAAGGTGTCAAAATTTTACAGACAGAGAAACATGTATCAAAACGTTACACTCTTGAAACATTACATATAATTAACAATAACAATAACATGAATAGAAGACACACAAAACATCTCGGCTATCTATTGTTCTCTCGTCTCATCTTCATAAATGTCATTCCAAAAGTTTCTTTGTTGTTTTTTCGTTTTTTCTTTTTTTATAGTTAACTTCATTTGAAGTGCTATATTTTATTTTAATGATATAACAATCACATTAATTTTAAAACTTAATAATTTACAAATAGTGAGTGTATTTTATATTGTTTTAATTGTTATTACACATTAAATTGTAACTTTTGTATTTTTTGTCTCAATAAAGTTCCCCTGAAGAAGACAGCAACCCCTGTCGAAACGTCGGGAAAGCAAAACTTCGTTGTTTCATTGCCAAAAATACAGTGACCAAAAAAAGCCGAAGGAAAGATTTTATTAATCACTTCCACTCATCTATGATATTCCAAATTGGTCAATAAATCATCTTAAGTAAAAAATTTTTCGAAAAACTTTTTTTTGGATTTTTAAAAAAATAATACATTTTTTTTTAAATTCAATATCTTGAAAACCGATACACGATTAAATTTTTAAATTACGTTTTAAAATGTATTTTATTAAATACTAATAATTTGCATATCAATTTTTTTTATAAAAATTTTAAGGAAAATTTAATACACAAAAAACATGTTTCAGTATGTCTGTATGTCTGTACCTCTCACTACAGCCTAAGCCAATGGACCTATTTCTTTCAATCTCGCTTGTTAAGGGTCTTCGGTGATTCCCTAGAGGAGAAATTGAAATTTTTTTTTTAGCTCCAAAACTAACGGTACCCCCCATACACCCGTAATGCAAAATCTTATTTATCTCGAAAACGGCTCTAACGATGTTGATAAAAAAATTACGTGTGATATTATGGACATGGACTACATTCTGGTCAAAAAAAATTTGGGGCAAAATGTTATTAACTGTACCTGTCATAGAACCGTTTTTTTGATTTTAGAATTTCTCATTAACGGCTCTAAGGACTTTAACCAAAGTTTTTCAGCAGGAGTCGCCTTAAGTTTAAAATACTATTGTATATAAAAATATTCGAAAAAATATTTGTTGGGTTTTTTTGAAAACATTTTTTTTTTAAAATCAATATCTTCAAAACCTATGAACGATTATTTTTTGAAATTATTTCCTAAAATCAATATTATTTAATACTTAAAATTCGCATCCCACATTTTTTTCTTGAAAAATTTTAGAGACATTTCTTATATAAAAAATTTATTTAATAATAAAACGATTTTTTAAAGTTTATTTGCATAAATTCATACTTTTCCGGATACCAGACGGCAATTTTATGCATTTGAACATTATTATCTCATTAAATCCATGTTTTATATTTATAAAATGTAGGTATCTTAAATTCCAAAGTACTTTTATATAAGAGCAAGTTCGTGCGATCCAGTCGTGCATTTTATTTTACTTGTTCTGACGTTTTGATTGGGGATGTTGTGTACCATTTTGGAAAAGAACTAATTTCTTATTTCCTCCCATTTGTACCTCGCTTTGGGATTAATTTGATATATGACATTCTTTTTATTTTGAAAATTTTAAAATTAGATTTCAAATTAAAAAAAATAATATGTTGCTATCAAATAATTGTAAGATATATTTGAACAGTTCATTTTTGGTCACCTAAATGATAAAAATACCCCTCTATATGTACATCCCACAGCTCATCTGTTCACATGGGTTTATTTGCACTGCTCAAACAATTTTATTTCTTCAAACAAAAAAAAGAACAACAGGCCTACAGTGCAATGAACTGGATGTGGTGCAATGGACATATTAAACACATTTATGGGCGAACATTAAACAGAAAAGATGTCACCATTTGCCGCTTTTATACGCCACTTGAGTTACTATTTGCTAATTTAGCTACGACCAGGCCAAGACCAAGAACTTCTATCCATTTCTCGCATTCTCGTCTTCATAACTATGTTTGTTAGCACTTCAAAATACAGTATGGCAAGAAGCTTGGGTTTACCTACTGCAGCGTTGCGAAACAAACAAGTACCTACGTATATGTATGTATGCTTAATGGAGAGATATAGGCAGTAGCCTGGACAGTGCACAGCCCCACATATAGAATGTGCTAATTACTTTACGGAATGCTAACGATGAAACGCTGTTCCATCATCTCATGTTCTCAAAGACAAATTCATGGAATCCCACAATGTGTAGTATTATACTTAGTACCGGAATCTATTGACAAAAATAGACATACTGCACGAGTATGCCTTCCAAACAAGGGGTTTCGTGTCATCTGTCGTAGTCATTTTTGCCATCGTTGTCGTTGTCGCTTATTGAATTAGATATGTGTGCGCCGATTTCCGAGCGATTAATTTGCATAAATTGATTTGATTGAATTTTTATGAAGCAATCGTCTATAAAACCGACCCCCACGTGGGTTGATGACGTAGACGTGGTTGTTTTCGCTCCCTCTGAGCTGCTGATGCTTTTTGGTAAGGCGGGGAGGGCATAAAATGATGATGACCAAATGAGTAAAATATCCGGCTCTCATAGTTTGGAGCGGTGCTGCTGGAATGAGTACTTTGTTTGCACAGATGGCGTATTGGTCAGTATAATGTTCTGTGGTTGGAAATGCAGTAAATATCTCTTTGTATAAAATATGTCAGCTCCGGAGAGAAACACTTGAAGCATTGTTTGGATTTGGTATTGTGTAATTTTAAAAAGTTGAGTAGGTATTTCCCGATGAGGAATTTTGTAATTTTAGGAGTGGAATTGAATATCTGTTCTATTTAAGTATAGGATAACAATAATTAGACTGAAATTAAATAATCCAAATAAACATGACTTTCCTAATCAATACAATAAATAATTTATATAATGTTTCAAAATATAAAGTGGCTAACATCGATACATTTATGAAAATTTTTAGTTAGTAGCAAATGAGATGAATTTTTTTCTTTATTTTTTATGAACTTTTAAGCATATCAATTTGTATTGTTTTGAAATGCAGTACTAATTTGAATTAAAATTGTCTCTTAAAGGATTGCAACAAAATCGATTGCACAATTAACGAGGTAGGTAAAAGACTGTCCTCAGCAGACGTCAGAAACTTAAAAAAAAATCTGAATAATAACATAAACCCCGAATCGAAATTTCCCTCAACGCAAAGCTAAAGCTAGAAGAATCAATTTTTAAATATTGAGAATCAATAGAACAACTCATTTATAGATTGTCAATACCAACATTGAATATACATATGTAATTTGTATAGTATAGTACGTACAATATTAATAAGGGATTCGGAAAAATGTTTGTTCTTGTTGATTCTCATTTCTTTTAAGGATATTTTGTAATCGTCGGTTTACAAAAACAAAATATTTATTTTGTATTATTGATGGCAAGTACAGTAATCCCCGCTTAGTTGCACCTCGCTTAATTGAACATCCCGCTTAATTGACCGAAAAAGTTGCATTGCAAAATTTCCCGTATTAGTAGCATAGCTTTTTAGATGGTTAATTGAACCCCGCTTAATTGAATTACTCGGTTAATTGAACTTTAAAATATGCACCCGAAAAAAAAATATATGGACATTTTTCGGATAATTGGACGTACAAAAAAATTATAATGAAACAAATATTAGAAATATTTTATTACTTAACCTACGTCTGAAGCCTAGTACTCAGTTCAAGTGAAAATGAAAATTTCATATAAATGTGGCGGCTGGTTCACTCGCATGAAATCCCCAAAGAGAGGTGGGTACCAATATGTGGATTGGAAAAACAATTATGTTCCACAACTTTTTCCACGCCAAATTTTCATTTCTCAATGTACAACCATCAGGAAAAAGTTTAAGGCAGCGTGGAAAACTGTGACATTTGTCATTAAATTTAAATATTTTGTTTCAAAACAAAAAATTGAAAATTTATAAACAGAAATAAAGAATGGATAACGAATTTTTTGATACTGCTCTCGAGAGTTTACTTAATGAAAGTTCAGTATTTCAGGTGAGTATCAAAAATTGACGTGGAAAAGTTTATTCTGTTTTCATGTTTATTCTCCGCGTGTAATTTGGAACGTATTTATTTTTCATTTCACGCTAGCTGAGTACTAGGCTTGAAGTGGTTTTTTAAGACAGGTATTATTCAAGATGAAGAGCAGCCGGAAAATGATATCGTGGTCATAGACAACATACTTAAGTACAATGGTTAACAGACGCCGAAATTTTAAAAACGGTTTAAGAAAAAGAAGAAGTTGAAGCCATATTATCGACTTTCGAAATTCTACAGGACATTGCAATTCTACGTTTATACTTCTTACCACTAAATAAATTTACAGTTGAGCTGAAAAACATGAAGACATTGTTCAAAACAAAACAATCAATCAAAATCAAATCACAAATTTTTTCAAACCATTGTATTTATTATTGTATTTATTATTTTTTTTATCCTTTTCGAAGCTAACAGTGACTTTTTTTAAGAATAATTTATTTCTGTTTCATAGTTTTAATTATGTATGTATTAGTGTGGGTCAAAAAAATCAAGTATCTTTTTTTTTGGATCCGACACATGAAAACTAGTTCAAATTTGAATCATTTTGTATCAATACTTATTAAATTATAAAATTTCATATGGTGAAATAGAATTTTTTTTTCTGCTGACATGTTAAATTATATTTCTTAAATAAAAACCTTCTTTTCCTGAAATAGAACATGAACTATCTTAAAATTCAAAAATTAACTGGGTAAATTGGGAATATTTATTGAAAAACTACTAAATTCAGTAGGCATTGGAATTCTACTGCGAATATCTTTTGAATGGCTAGAGTAATCGATTAACTACAGAGATCTTTTTTGTAGAGCGTTCAATTTCCTATAGAAATAATTGAAACTTATTTGACAATAATTATTTTTTATTAAGTTACAAAATTCAAAACAAAAAAGTTATTTTCCTTAAAATACTTCAATCTTTGACATTGAATATTGAATATTGAACATTGAAAAAAGTATATAAGACCATTTTTGTAGAGCGTTCAATTTCCTATAAATATTGACTATGCGATTGGTTAAACGATCTATTGTTGATAAGATATGACCATTTTTATATGATACTAAATTGAAAATGGAAAACTACTCGTATGATGAGCATAATCTTCCCGTCAATATTAAGAGCTATTATTTGGTAAGTACTTTCTAGAGGTACCTAGGAACTTGTTTTCATGTGTCGGATCCAAAAAAAAAGATACTTGATTTTTTTGACCCACCCTCGTATGTATGTTTATTTTTTAAATAAAACGTGTTCAAATATTTGTGTGTGTGTATTCTTTTTCAGTTTTTTTCAAGGTTTTCGTAAGTTGAAAATGAAATGTTCATAGTAAATTTCTGGGATGAATATTTTAGTTTTTAGTTGACCGACTCGTGCAATTATACGGGTTTCGTTTAATTGAACAGGTCGGTCAATTAAGCGGGGTTTCGTTAATTGAACCACCCGGATAATTGACCGAAAAATCTGACAAAATGGTCAGTGCAATTAAGCGGGGAATACTGTATAATAATTAAGTTTAAATTCTGTAACAACAGTCTATCTGATATTTTAAAATAGAAGAAGAATTTTCTACTTACCTTTTTACTATCTATACTTTCCATAAAAATATCTTATAGTAAATACAAATCTTGACTGTTAGTCAGTTTATTCTTATAAGCCGAAGATATATTTATGTTTGTTACATCCAGAACTACGAGTACATAATGTACCATCATGTTTAAATGTATGTAGATATGTAGAAGGAGAATCGAAATTTGTAATCAATCACTTAAAGCATGACCTTGCCAACTATGCCATAATACAGGGTGTCACACAGTCACCGCCCCAAATGAAAACCATGGATTCCTGAGGCCATTTTAAGTCGAAAAACTTAAGAGGTCATTTTCTCGTTTTCGTTCCGTTTTCGAGTTATAACGGTTTTTATGATTTTTCCCTTAACTGGCTCTATCTTTGCCAAACCACCTCCGATTTGTAAGATTTTTTTTATAACCAATCAAGAATTTATTACAGTTTTAGTTTCTCCAAAGACTGCTTTTTCTGCGGACAACCGTTTCTCCGCAATTTTGCATCAAACAGAATTTTTTCGTTTTTTAAGTAGTTTTTTATTCAAAAAAACACGTTAATGAGTATTAATTTTTTTCACTTATTATTAAAGCCCAGTTCATTTTCTTAAAAAAAATATTTTTTTTCCTTAAAAAGAATACTAAATGTAATTTACAAAAAATAAACATAGGTACTAAGTGAATTTAAAAAAAAAAATAATTTTTAAATACAAAATTAACTTTTTCTGAGCTATTGTGGTTAAGAAAAGGACAAATAGATAAAGTTAATTAGTAATACCGTTAACTAATGTAAACAGTAAAGATTTGCATTATGATCTGAAGGTTGTAAATGTCTTTCTCGCGTGATCTAGTGTCCGCGTCGTGTTCTTTCACTTGATACTCCATTTTGGATTTGTTATTCAAGTTGTAGTTTTTTTTTAATTATTTGCGAACAATGGATTACACTAATCAAGAGTATCTGGAAATGTTATTAATATACGCTGAAATGGGACAACTTTATCTATTTGTCCTTTTCTTAACCACAACAGCTCAGAAAAAGTTTTGTATTTAAAAATTATTTTTTTCTTTAATTCTCTCAGTTTGTTTATTTTTTGTTAATTACATTTAGTATTCTTTTCAAGGAGAAAAATAATTTTTTTTTATGAAAATAAACTGGGCTTTAATAATAATTGAAAAAAATTATTTCTCATTAACGTGTTTTTTTGAATAAAATGATATCAAAGTGAAAAAAACAACTTAAAAAACGAAAATATTGGGTTTGATGCAAAATTGCGGAGAAACGGTTGTCCGCAGAAAAAAAAGTTTTGGGACAAACTAAAACTGTAATAAATTCTTGATGGGTTATAAAAAAAATCTTACAAATCGGACGCAGTTTAGCAAAGATAGAGCCAGTTAAGGGAAAAATCATAAAAACCGTTATAACTCGAAAACGGAACGAAAACTAGAAAATGACATCTTAAGTTTTTCGACTTAAAATGACCTCAGGAATCCATGGTTTTTATTTGGGGAGGTGACTGTGGGACACCCTGTATATGAAATATAACATCAGTCAAATGTCCACCGCTGGTGCGCATCCAAAACTTCCAATTTTCTATAACTCTAGCGCATAAATCAGGCTGAATGTTACCGATGGCATTGATTATGTTGTATTTCAGTATGAAAAACACTTTATAATAACTTCACATTTAATATTTGTGGGCACTTAAATTCTAAATTTGTGACGTTAATATAGCGAAATTCTTGAGTCATGGGTCAAGCTTAACCAATATAAAAGGCTTATATTATAATTGTCCCGGCCGTTCCAACAAAACAGTTATAATGTGTTATAAATGTAATTTGATAAATCACAGTTTTTAGTTTCAATATTGTACAAATCAAAAAAGGCTAAATTAACTTAATAAATTAAATTAATATTATTTCTCAACCACATTCCGATAACAAATCAAAGTAAAAAATAGCAAAAAAAAAAAATACATACATATATTAAAACTTAAATTTGCTTTTTCGTAAAAAAATTGTTGTTAAGTAATAGTTTTTTCCTATCTGTTATATTAACGTGCCTTTAAGGCTCTAGTCAAAATTTATTTGAAGAATTGTCGATTAAAATTGGATCTAAGCTATTCAGAATAAACATACATGCAAACAAACTTTTCGAACTAAAATAATCGTTAGCTTTGTACATCTCTTACTGTTAGCAACAAAAATTAATTGGAGAAGTCCGCTTTTGTTCGCCAGCTTTTCAATTTAAAAACAAAGCGTCGAACTAGTGTCGATCAATTGTGTAAACTGAACATGCATAACCCATAATTGCACACGCACCGTATGACAAAACACTTCGTCGTTTGGTGTCGAATTTCGTTGAGCCTGGGACAGTGGGAGATCGTCAAAAGCTCGACATGGGTTCATCAACGCCCAAGACGTTTTAATGAACTGGTTGACGCAGTAAAAGAGAGTGTTGCCGAGATCCCACGTGGATCGTTTCCCATCGCGCTCAGTTTTTTGGTAATAAATTGATAATTTGCATTTTTTCCGTATAAAATGCAATTAACTCAAAGAATAAAGCCGAAAGACCGTCCACAACGGTCGCTTGGAAGAAGGCTCTGTACATATTTGCATACATATGTATATTACAAAGATAATTGAAAATTTAATATAAAAGACTAGCAGGACCCAGAAACTTTTTTTGTACAGGCTGCTGCCGTAAACACTTAATTATATTACGATTTAAATGTGAAAATTTGATAAGATTTGGGTTACATTTTAGCGATATAAAAATAATTCGTCACGAACCTGATTGGATTCCAGTGAAAAAGACAACAACAAAATTGTTATAAAATAAAATCTAACCAACCGAAAATTATTCGAGAAATTATTTTTGCCTTTAACAGAATAGGTTTTTTTTTTTAATAAAATGCTTATGACATGTAATTGACAGTTTAAATGAGAATTAATTTCAAACGAAAATAGACCAAGTCGAATTAATTACTTTACTATTGAATGAATATACAATCTTCACTTGTCAGCTAATTACACATGCTTCAATGACTTAAAATTACAGCTCTGGTTTATAGTTTATATACATATTTTCATTGATTCTCTTTTATTCTCAGTTCTTAGGTTGGAAGAAAAGGGCGGAAAATATTATTATCGTGACGTTTTTTGAATAAACGCACTCAAGTAAAAATGACACGTGAAGCGTTCGACTTGACAGTATTTTTAAGTGGAACATACAAAAGAGAACCGCAGAAATGCGAAGAGGGGAGAGGACAAATCACAATTGTCATCCATGTATCAACTACATAGGTAAAAGCTGGAACGTAGAGGATCGGTTTTTAATTGGGACCAGATTGCCCAACATCAGTAACGCTATTACTCTAAGAGGGACAAAGACAATGATGCAGTGCTGTAGTCCGAGACGTACAGTTCCAAATAAAATATAAAAACTTTACTTTTTGAAATTAAGCAACCCATACTTCTATGATGAAAAGAAACCTTTATTCCGTGTGTCAGTTTCATATGCATTCAAACCAAAACTAACGATCTTGTTCATTTTTATTTGTTCATCTAAATAATAGACACAGTCAAATCTGTCCAAAAAAGGAACATTAAATCCCATTTTTCGATACACACTTTGATAATCCTTTGAAAACCTAAATATTCGGGTCTATTTACGACTTCTTTTAGTTGATCCATTTTAAGTTATGGCAAATTTAAGTTTATCTATGCGTCACGTGGTGATGGTAATGGACTGATGTTTTTTGGTCAACTTTGAAATTTGTTGAATAATGCTCAAAGCTCATACAGCGAAAAATAGATATTCACAATTTTCTGCACAAAAACAAAATAATATTTAACTACTGATCAACAAATACGATCAGTTAAGTTGACGCACTACACAGAACGTCATAGATCGGCTGCGGAGATCACGACATCACTTGTCGTCAAATAACTTATTTCTGGGTATTTTGAATTCGGGCTTTAAGGACAACTTATTTATGAAAAACGCGACTCAACTATACACTTTAGATTCAAATCTTCGACTTAGAGTGATAACTAGATACATCTAATTAGTTATTGCACCTATTGTTAAGACGTTCTTACAACGCAATATCATGAACTTTTCATAACCGACATTATAACAGTGTAATCGGAGTTCAGAATTGAAAAATTGTTATCGATAGGGACTAGTCAATTAAGGTCGATATCGTTTCCACCATTACTATCTCTATCATATCAGCAAAGACAAATAATAACAGGAACAATATTGTTCGATCGTTTTCGTTGTTCATGATGACGCCACTGATGGTTCCAAGTGAAATGATCGGGATGAAATGCCAATGTTTGCAAAATAAAGGATATTAAAACAAAATTCGATTTTTCTTGGATGATCAATGATGGTAAAGCATATGGCGCTAAGAAAATAATTTTAAACAAAAGTCGAATATGATAAAAAGCTAATCAAAATGGACACAAATCAAGGCTGAAACAAAGCTTCCAATTATATATTAAAGATTTTCAAAAATTTAATTCAAATATGGCATGTCTGTCAAAACAAAAGAAACAGCATAAAAGTAACGCTACCTCCCGGTCTATTACATTTACTATGATTTAATGCGAATATTAATAGAGGGAATGCGACAAGCTCGAAAAAGATTGACTGCCTCTCCAGTGAATTTATAACTACATATACCAATTACTAAATGACTCTTTTGATTAGGTAAACTATATTTTCACACACAATTATTCTTGAATTGCCAATAAATTTTGAGAAAGAATTGAATTGGGAGGAGAAATTTAGAAATTTGATACACAAAACTGACTGCGGATACAATCTGACATAATATAATGTTAAGTTATTAATTTGTTGTTCTAAATTTGTTGGGCAGTGGAGTGACGAAGTTTTAGTAGATATCTATAGGAACAGTGCTATGCTACGAGTATATACCCAAGAAAAAAAAACATGAAATTATATTTCTTTTAATAATTCAGCTTAAGGACAGCGGATAGACAAAGGCGAAAATCTGTCGAATTGGTAGGCCCTATAAACTATTTTACCCCTCGGCATAATGGTTAGTCCGTTGGACTGTCATGCAAAAGGTCTTGGCCTCACGGGTTCGATTCTCAGCCGTTGCAGGGGTGAGAAGTGCTGTTCATTAGATTTTCGGAATCGGCAAAAAATTGTGAGTCCTGTCCATTCCTGGCAACACAGGAATGGTTGAGAGTTATAAGTCACTAGGGTAAGGCTCTCTACGAGTGGTTATGGCGTCCTTTTCAAAACTGTTTTAGTACATGATACTTGGTTCAAACGACAATTTTGAAAATATTTTCTCTAACATTTTATTAAAGTTAAAATCAACAAATAGCAATTTAATTTTTTTAGTATCGTGCTTACTTCATATGACTCTTTGACATTCACAAACTTCTTGTTTTTTGCACGAACTGACACTGTTTTAACTTTAGCACGATACTAGTTGCAAATTGTTAAAAAATTAACAAGAGTTAGGAAACTTTTTTAAATTTAGCAAATTTTAAGTAGGTAGTATCATGCTAATAACTTAACACTATGCTGTTTTGAACTGTTCGACAATGTTCTTAATTTAGAGTAAGAACGTACACATTTTTCGGTGTGTCAACTCGGTAGCAACCCACATAAAATTGGCCTTGTTAAAAACATACATTTTGCAAATTTAAGCCAGCAATCCAACGGATGGTCTTGTTCTTTGTTAATTGTATTAGCAAAGCCAACTGGAGCCGCTCGAATTCCAATGGTGAATCGTTGGATCGTTGGAAAAATCATCGATAAGTCTTCGCTTCTGAATTCGCCGCCGATGATTGTTGCCTCAATTAAGTGACCAGTCTAGTTTCTTTTTACACATTTGCCGCATTTTAAGTTGCGAATAAGCATTAGCGTTGTTCTATCCTTGAATTTTAATACGTACAGCTCTATTCCGGGTGATTTGAACCATTCGAGTGTTTCTTCGGGCAGTTTCAATTGAATTTGCTCATTGAGCTTGTTGACATCATCACCGAAATTTTACGTTCCCACAGTTAATCCGGCGAATTATCATTCGTCGCGCGATCAATAATAATTTTGTCAATTTTGATGTCTAAAGGTTGTTATTTTCTCGACTCGAATTGAAAGCTATCCTTTAGCCCATCTGTAGGTATTGTTCGCAGAATAACAGGCAAAGTTTGGCAGAGATCACCAACAAGAAGAATAAGAGCACCGACCGATGTCTTATGGCCTAGATATTATTATTATTATTATTATTATTGTGCATTATTCCCAAATGATAACTTTGTACGCCTAAAGGATTGTGGCCATGGCTAAATTTTCGTTAATGTTGCAAGTTGGTGTTTCTGCCTGGTTCAATGAGTTTCCATATATAGTTTTGCTGCCTTATATCAAAGATCTGTACGAGCACCAGGTCTCCTGGCTTGGGCACTGTTTCTGTCCCGCATCGAAGCCGGCATTCCAAGTTCAATAAGGACTTTGTTGTTGCTGGATATACACATGTTCACAATATGGGTGTGTGGAAGGCCTTGCCTTTCTATTCAAGAGAGTACATACATACACACATCGATTTATATACATGGAAAATATGACAGAAAATTCACAAAAAAATCAAAAACATACACTTCCGTTGAACCATCAATGGCTACCAAACTTCACAGAATCGCTCGCTAAGTTTATCTGAAGATTGTCCGAAAATTTTATCAAAATCAGTCGCACCGTTTTAGAGTCTATAGCAAACACGCACACATCGATTTTTATTTATATATTTAGATATCCGAATCTTTAAATCTGCTAACCATCAATGGTTGTGCGGGCTATCATTCAAATATGAACCAGTTTATGTACTTTTATATCTCAATTGTGAAAATGGCGGATTCTATAAACACCATGTAATTATAGAATATTATTGAATTAACCATAAAGTTCGAAAATAAAACATTCGAGGTAAATTCTAAATCGTTTTTCATGAACGAGCTCAAAATATCGTCTTTAAACCCTTTCTTAGCAAACATTTTTAACCAATAAGTGTCCGCAAGCAAAATGACACAAAATAAAGATTTTCATATTTTAACAGAAATTCAATTCATCTTTTACCGATTTCTCACCAAATAATAAAATTCTGCACACATTTTAGCTTTTCAAAACCCGAGTCATAAAAAGACAAACAGAAATGGAATAATACACTACAAGAACGAAAAGTCGACTTTTTTAATATATGTGTAGTGGAAGAGTAGTAAAATGTGACGTAAGACTAAGACTTTTTTTCATAATAATAAGTAGAAACAAAATCATAACACTTTTTGGAGCTATAATTAGGATTAACTGGTAGGTACTTCTAATTTATTTTCTCATATTCAAACGAGCATTATTTTCTTGCTGATTATTATCAATTTTCAAATTGTATAATAATGAAATATTGATGCCAATAAAGAAATACCATAAATTCAAAACTAAGCTTAAAACATTAAAATGAAGGTCGAACCTCTGAACACCAAAAATCTCTAATGAAATTTCATCTGAGTCACATAAAAATATTTATGCCAACAGCAAATGTGCATGACTCCAAGCAAACATCAGCATAAACCTACATAAATAATATTTCAAGTTATGAACATTCAGTTCATGTATTACAAAAAATACATATTTTATACCTGAAAGTCGAAGAAAAAGTAACAATTTAAACTCATCATAAATTTCGTCTATGCGACAGTTTTGCGGCAATTTCTCGTAACTAGTTTCCGGTGGTTTTCGTGTTTACCGGTAATTTTCTCGTAGCAAGAACCCGTCAATTTTCCACTTTCCACCGGCTATGGCTGGGTACAACTTGACAAGCACGACAAATCTGAATATTGATTGTACTTAATTAGAAGAAAAGGACACTTCGTAAAAAGAAATGCTCCATCTCACATATCATAGACACGTACACGTAAGCCAAACGAAACGAATAACCCGTTGTATAGCACCGACGTTGACTTTTGTTTTAAATAACAGCAAAAAATCATTTAATTGTCAGATTTAATTATTTTTTATAACACACCAAAGAAGTTTTGTACTCCAGTCAGTGTAAACAAAACTCAAGAAAAAACAAGGAAACATTAGTGCCGGACTATCCATAGCCAGAAGTCTAAGGCCCAGAACTCAAATTTACTGAAAATTTATGTATAGAGAATTCATGATGTTTTTTGAATTCAGAACAACAATTTGGTTATCATCATTGGGTGTGGCCGTGGCGCGATGTTTGTATGATCGCCTGTCGACCTCATGATCACAGGTTCGATCCCTGGCGTCGTCTATGTCGTTTTAATTCCATTACAACCTTCTTAAAATTGTCATCAATGGGTTGCTCATTACATGTTGTTTAGGCATAACACTAACAACATGTAATTGAGTTAAACTAGTAGATATGCCCAACAAGGATGAATACGAATAAAATAATGTGAATTATAAGCGACATAGAAATAAGACACGGCATTTCTCCGCTTTTAGTTCAGCCGCCATCCCTGGAGATAAAAAAATCTGAGACAACCACCATCAGTCTCAGAACATCGTGCCACACATCTTTCCTATCCTTCTTTCTCTTCATTAACTTAACGCCCGCGCTGTTATGTAACATTAAGAGGGTAATCATTTAATCAATAATCATAATCCCTTGAGCGCGGGTAGATTATAAAAAAAAAAAAAATGCACGGACACAAAGCTTTCTCGCTCAAATTTCGGAGCACAAAATCATTCCTCACACCATCACTGAATAACTTAAGGTTAGGGATTCTGAATCCAATGTTACTGCAAACTTTTATTAGATATTTTCAAAATAGGGGCTTCGAAATTTAGGTTAAGCTCTGCTACGAAATTTCATTGTATAAATAACGAATTCAGTCAAATTGATATAGATAGACTATTGATATTTTAAAATAATTTATTACCTTCATATAAAAATGTTTTCAATGTCAGTTTGTAACAAAGTTAGAACCAGGTGTCCTAAATTTTGCGTAATTGCCTCAAAGGATTATAACTATTTGGTACTCTTTTGTGCTATTCAAAACGATTTTCAGATCTTACTCTTCGTCTAGAAAAGTAAAATTTACAAATTTTGACATGTTGTAGATTTACTCTTAGAATTTTGACAGTCGACAATTTATTTTCATCTCTTAGATCAAATTTAAGGAAAAATTGTTGCTTAAAACGGTACCAATAGATGTAGGATTTAAGAATGAAAGAATGAAGGAGTCAATGAGGTTAAAACGTGATAGAATTACACCTCAAAGCAAAGAAATTTAATTTATCTTACGTCTTCCTTGACTTATTTTACGACTTACTCCGGCCATGTATATACACCGACCGGTTCGTGTGGGCTGTACCCTCGTTCATATTAAACAGGGTCGGCCGTTGGTCTTGGTCATTCATCATGCAGTTAAATTCAAATCAGAAACCATTTAAGCTTATGGAAATGGGAATAAAATAGAAAAACTAGAAAAAAAACAACTGAAGCCCTAGAACGGCATTTTAATTTTAATAAAAAAATAGAAAAAGATATACTCTGCGAAAAAAATTAATATACAAGTAATTTGAATTTTCCGCACGTTTCAATGCGCGTTGTGACTAGCCTCACCCCTAGCTTGGCCATGGCCAATTTTCTCTGCCTTTGTCTAAAGTTTTCTTTTGTTTATGTTGTTGCTCGAGGGGTAGTTCAGTTCAGGGGTCACATAACAAAGTCGACACACATAGAATTGTAGGTATTTTTGGGGGACATTTTTTAACTTATTTTTTTTTACTCTGTTTTCTATTTAATTGTCTTGTGATCCCTTACAAGATTCTAGCTGATGGATAGAATGGATGGAGTGGAGTTTGTCAAAATGTATGCATAGCAACAAATCACATAATTTAGCGTTAAATCAGCGCGGACGACAACGCCGACGATGAGAAATAGAACTGGAAACGGCTAAGGCAAAAACAACATCACATCCCACAATCCAATTCCATTGCAAAACCCTTTCAAAAACACACATCTCACATGTGCGTTTAGGCGGAAACGAGTCCTCCCAACCATAGAAACAACATTTGTGGCCACTGGGTAAAATGTTGCAGGATCCGCAGTAACCGAATTAAGGATAACTGAATGACACCATCCATTGGTATGTTGGCGAACGATGCTGACGGGGAATATTTTCACAGTCATCTGCCAGTGCAAGCAGAACGAGGCTCCATAACCACCACCACCATCATCTCGAAAACATCAAACGTTGGTGATATACCAAAATGGAGTGAAAGTATATCCTACAACACACAGTGGCATTGCGAAAGGAGGCGGAAATGTATGCAAAGCGGTATTTATTCGGTGGTTTTTTCACTCTGGAACGTTGCTGATGTGCTCTGCGCCTCTGCCTAGCGTATTTAATGACACTAATTAGTGGTGAGTTTCAGATGACAAACACGAGGTGTCGTATTTTCAAAAATTTAATTATTTCAAAACACACACACAAATTTGTAATCGTAGGCATATGGCGTACTCGTACATCGTGTGTCCTTTCACATGTCCTGTTTGCACATCGATAGGTTCGTGCGTAATAACATCAAATCGTGCCAGCAGCAGCGGCGAGGCGACGGTAACGGCGGACGACCTCATCAACCCCTCTCGGCACGATTCTGACAGACTGTTGAACACTTTTCGTGTTCGCATAAAATGCACAACACGCACCATCAGCTGCTGCCCTCTGCCGGCACCGCGAGGCACATCCATAGTTACGTAAAGTGCAACGAGAAACGAGATATGTTATATATGTTTATCTGTATTTGTGTGCGAACATTAAAGCAGTGCAGCAAAATGCAATAATATGCATACTGCAACCGCTGCTTCTGCTGCCTTTGCTTTTACCTCTGCCTCTTCTGTAGCAGCGCACGTACATTATTTAATGATGGGGGCGATAATTGGTAATTAATTTATTTTGCATATTGTAGATAACGTGCAATGGATGAACTCCAGTTTGGCGGAATTTGTGATTTTTTTTTTCAGTTTTTGTTCACAGCCAGCTTACTGCTGGCTTCAGATATTATAGGTATAGGTGAAGTGGAGGTAAATGGAGAATTTTATTTACTAACGCATTACGGGAATTAATTACGTTAAACGCAGCTCGTGGAACGTGACTGTTGTGGCGTGGAAAGACAATGTTAATTTCCGAACCGGTTAATATTGGCAGATGAAAGTCATTATCGGTCAGATTTTTTTTTCTGAATAATTACTGTATAAAGTGGAGATTAATTGTTTATTTTGTTACAAATTAAAAAAAAATCAAATGCTTGAACGAAAAATATCATTTGAAAAAACAAACTTTTTAACAAAATGTCAAACAAGGGTTGCTCCAAAAAATGCTCAAAATTGATTAAAATAGATAGTTAAAGATGTTGCGTGAAGACATTTTGACAAATTTTTTTATTTACATATTTGTTTAATTACACACTAAAAAAAAGCAAATAAAAAGATTTGTCGTAAATAGATATTATAACAACTGACAGATATTAGAAACAAGATTCTTTAAGAAAAGACCGAGGTTAATGTGTTATTTCTTTAACATTTGTTATATTTACAATATTCGTCCCGCAATAGGAAGAGCTTTAAAGCAATGTCACGTTGTCTCGTCTCGTCTGCAATGTGGATATTCTATTCTCTTCGTCATATTTTCGTTGATATTTACCTTCCTAGTTTCGAATTAGATGAAATTAAAGCAGGAAATAGATTATGGAAGTACTTTTAATTGAATGCGCCCACTTCAACGCTAACTCTGCTTGTAAAGAGTGGTTAAATTTTAAGGGCCGATGTTGATTTTGAATAAAACACAAATTATTTAGGGAATAATTGTCATTTCTTTTTATTATGATAATATTGGTATGGTTCAATTATGTATGGAACAAAATATCGGCCACCTCCATCCGATGATCTAAATTTTCGATGACGCTGAGGCATAATTGAGGTTCTATGCCGTTAATGTGCCGAATTATCTCATCCTTTAGCTCTTGAATAGTAGCTGGCATATCGACGTACACCTTTTCTTTCAAATAACCCCAAAGAAAGAAGTCCAACGGTGTCAAATCACATGATCTTGGCGGCCAATTGACATCGCCACCACGTGAGATAACACGGCCATTGAATTTGTCGCGCAAAAGAGTCAAACCACATATCGTCCACATCCATATCTTCCAATTCGGGCCATAAAGAGTTCGTTATCATCTCACGATAGCGAACACCATTCACAATAACTGCCTGACAGTCACTCTTTGTGAGTGCATTTGTTTTTCGACAATCACTCTTGGATTATCATTCGCCCAAATGCGGCAATTCTGCTTATTGACGAATCCACTGAGTTGAAAATGTGTCTCATCACTGAAGATGATTTTCTTCGAAAATTGATCCACTGTTGCCATTTCTTGCCACCATTTTGAGCATTGACGACGCTTTAGTTCTTGAGTCAATTGCACCTTGTAACCGTGTAAATGGAAGTCTTTATGCATAGTGTTCATCAACGACGAGCACGAGAGGTGCAATTGTTGGGCACGATGACGAGTTGAGGTGGACGGCTCTTCAGCCACACTATCGCGAACAGCAGCAATATTTTCTGCAGTACGAGTATGCACTGGTGTTTTCACATCTCCTATACAGACCCGTATAAATTGACCAAAAAAATCACGAAGTGCACGATATGCATTTTGATTTGAACGCCCATTTTCATAATAAGCCTGAATAAATTTAACGCGTCGCTCGATTGTGTCTTTCCTTGGTTCAAATTGAGTTAGTCTGAAATTGAGAAATGTCAAATGAAATGCGGAAAAAACTTGACGTTTAGGTGTGGTTCACATTCAACATCGGCCCTTAAATTTTAACCACCCTTTATGTATCTGCAGTGGGAAAACCTGAGACTACAATAGGCAGATTTGTTGTCTAAACGATTGAGTACTATCAAGTCCTTCTCAAAACGGACAAAATTATAAAATTATTAATAAGAAATGTGGATCACAGGGGTGACCATTAAAATAAACGCTCTTTTTAATTCTTTTTTGTTTATATGTATTTCATTACAAGTTAAAATTCAAAACCATAGGTATTTTGGGATCTTTATTTTGAATATGACACAGATTTCACGTACCCTTTTTAGAAAATGAATTATTTTCCATTTGTGACTCTGTAATTTTTTTTTAATTTAAGTTCGTTATAACATAATTTCAGCCTGTCTCTATTTGTGTTAAATAGTAAAATATCTCTTTTAACTGGATATTACATCCATGACCAAGCGTATGGACTTCAGATTTCTGATTGATTGGAATCGGTCATAACTTTCCTTTCTTATACTGTGGTAGATTGTTTAATGGGAGGTCAATTTAAATGGGGGCGGGAAATTTTGTATGCACTTAATTTCAATCCTCAAGATGGAGTGTTTGTCTTTTCGTGCGCAAGCATATTTTTAAAATGCAAATAATCGATCGTTCGAGTGCGCAGCGGTCGATCTCTAATGCGAAATTGAATTCTTACATGGGTTTATGCCTTCAAAATGACTGTAAATGTGTCTACAATAAGAAGTGGGCCTCAGAGAACGGTCTCTACCAAAGAAAATATCGAGAACAAACTACATTTGAACAAACACCCAGGCGTTCACTTCGAAAATAAAAGGGTGCCCCTGGCACGTTCTATTAAACGAAACGTTACGTTTGCACTTGCACAAGATGTTTGTTGTCCAAGAATTGCCATAATGCTTTCTGCGTTGCCTCGATAACCTATCATTGTCTTCTTCCAAGAGGCACCTCAGTGCATGCGTTAATAAGCAATATGTTCTACTGGAGTGAGACGAATTCCCGGGAGCTCAACCAGAGGTCCCTACACTCCGAGTGACTGTGTGGTAGGGTGTGTCAAAGTGCTCAACTATGGTATTTTCAAAAGTAATAGTTTTTAAAAGTTGCATTGCTTATCAAAATTAAATCCTGTGTTTACAATTTTCATTTTAATTAATATCTTTGGCTCGCTCAAAAATAGGATGAAATCCAAAAAATTTTGATTTTTCGAGATTTTTGAAATATGTGTTTGTTTTAAATTGCATTATATAAAATATTTGTAGGCTTTCAAGTCAAGGAAACACTTTTAAGCTTATATTTGTTTAAATTGAACACTTGATAAAGAAGCTATGAAATAATAAAAGAAGGAAGAAAAATCATTTTTTATGTAAAATCGTTTTTTTTTTGTACAAAAAAAAATTCTTAAAAATCAACGGAACCACCTACAATATCGTGGTATATCTTTTTGTAAAGACAAAAATTCTTTCTGTATTTTGTTTAGTTTTTGTTTTAGTATACGTAAAAAAAAATTAACTGTAAATAAAATTTTTTTTTCAACTTCAACTGATTTGAGCGAGCCAAAGACGAACGATATCTTATTTTTTTTTACATGTTCTTAAACCTTAGATCCTAATACAACTTTTGAGCACTATTACATTTAAAAATAACAGTACTTTTTTGCGGCCATACAAAAGTGACACACCCTACTGTGTGGTGTGCAATATCAAGAATGGCGATCATCGATTCTTACTTTTGTAAAAGAAAATGATCGAGCTGTGACTTCCTCACGTTCCCACCTGACCATGAAACAGAATTTTTCCTGCTTGAATCTGAATTAAGTAAAATTTTCTATTTATTATGTATATAGGAACACTTATTTTAAATATTGGTCACTTTTAAACAGTTTCCATTTTATTAATTTGTTTAAATCCATCTGCGGTGCTCCACCCTGGAATTTTCAAATAATTGTTCCTATTTCAAGCTATACCACACAATAACTACAATAACGGTACAATTTTCAAACCGTTTCGAAGCGGAATTCATTCTTTTTCTATTCATCACTCTATTTAAATCTTCCTCAAAATTTTGCCTTTGCAATGTGCCTTGATAGAATGTCAGATTGACTTTCGAAAAAAACACAACTCGTCTGTTGAGTTTAAGCATTTAAAATTATTTGACATAACACGATTTGTCAACTGTGTGTATTGCATTGCCGTATTGCATATGACGTCCGTAAAGTGTTCTTTTGTCAGTACACTTTGCATAACAATAATAAGCCCCACATATGTCTTATCCATGACTATTGACCATATCAACTTGACAGGTACAATTTGGGTATGTGGTGATTGTATTTGTATAGGTGCTTGAAAATTTATTGCGAAAACACTTAAATCATATTTGGATCGTTTAATTTTTGTTGGTATTCCTCGTGTCGGGGTTGACATGTGCCATTGATTGGTATTTATTACCAATACGCTTCAACAGAGAGACATCGAGGCAGCTAACAGAATCACACAAAAAGGGGATGAAGTTCAAGTGGAGCAAAGCTGCCGACAAACGCTTGAACACTTGTAGATATGTCGAATGTCAGGTGGTGTGTTCCTTGCCTCCGTAGAACTGGAATAAGATTTATTTGCCGGAATGTGTTGTTTTGGTAAACCTTTTTTTGCTAGAATTTATGTTCTGTTCTGGTTCACAGCTGTTAGGCAATGAAGTTTTTATGAAGTTGTAACGACCATTATTTTTTCAGTTTTCTCACCCCTATTAGATCCTTTTTACACAGATAGAAAATAAACAAACTAAATTTCAGAATTATTTAAACTTTTTTGGAGTTCGCATTCACTAAATTATTCACCCAGCCAATTCAAGCTATATCCACGACATTCTAATTCCGCTAGAATCTAAAACTACAAAGCCACTCATAATTAATTATCTGCATTCCTGTCAAATTTAAGGGTTGTGTAATTTCATATGTAGGTAGGTACAGCAATTGGAGAGTTGTGATTTATTTTTAGAACTAAATTGTATAGGTTGAATTTTTTAGCTTTATTCGTAGCAAAGTTAGACAGGGGTTGTATTTCGTCTGAATTGATTTTTGTTTAAGAAAGTAGCGCAAAATTTTAAACAGTTCTCGTTTAAGGAATGAAACCGGCTCTAATTAACTCAGTCTTTTAGCTTGGAGACTTTGTCTAACTTTTTCATAATTTTAAACACGTTAGACAACTCTTCTAACAAATGTGGGTTTACCAACAGAACCTAAGCGAATGTACGTTGAACAACCCTTAATTTGACAGATAAAAAGAACAGACAACAAATAATTTTTCGCCGAAAAAAGTACATTTTATATATCGACCTAGTATACCTCCGAACAGATTTTGATTGTTTATAAGTTATTTACATTATTTTAGATGGAAATGAAGTATATATCTCGAATTCACAGCATAAAAACTGAATTTTATTGTTGCAAAGTGTAAATTCATTTGGCTATACTCGTCTCGGCATGCATACATAACATTATGTATGTACAGTTTTTTTCATCGTAGAGGACTTTTGTACGATTTTTTTGAATTTCTAATATTCAGTGATTGAGTCTATTTACAAGGCACATCTTTTAAAAAATCGAATAAAACATCAGTAAACATTTTTACTTCGATTTGCTTTGGTATGAAATGACCATAGTCAATATGGATAAAGTATACTTTTAAAAGATAAACTAGCTATTTGCTGCTGTTAAAGTTAGACGAGCTCTTTAACGTTAAAACGTTAAATTAAAAAAAAGTAGGTTCTCGTTTTATATACAATATTTAGAGTCGACTCCCATTCTAAAATTGATTTAGAGCAGGTTTTAAATGTTTAAAATTTTGCGCCAGTGCGTGTTTGTTATAAGATGAAACTTTTACTTGAATTATAACAATCCCTTAACTGAACACTCAATATAAGAGAGAATTCTTTAATGAATCATAAGAAATGTGTTTCCTCTATAATAATACACCTTTGGCTCTGTTTGTTTTTATCAGTACACGTCATTCTGCCGATGGCTTAATTTTTATAATCTATAGAGAGCTTTGCACACACTGCTCTTCAATTCCTAGTCGATAAAGTGGTCAAATGCTTGACTTTTGAGAGCAAAGTGCAATAAACCGCGCTTCGAATTCAAAGTTTGCATTGAACTACTGTTTATGATTTCGTTATTGTTGTTCATTTTTTTTTGTCTTGTTTTATTTTGCTCTTTCTGATAAAACACTATCTGTCAATTAATTAACTGAACGAGCTTCTTTAATTAGAGTATTTACTTCGTTTACACAATTGCAGTGAATTTTACACTAATTAATTGAACTTTTATAAGAGACCGTAGCACACTGTACTTTAGCATTGGACTCAATAGCGCTGGTAGAATGTTTAAGTTGAACATGCAATGGAGGCAGCAACAGCACCACCATCAGCAGTAGGTAATTGCAAAAGGTTATCGTGATTAAAATTGTATTGTGTTTGCATTTCTCCTTCTCAATAACAAGTTTTGTATTTACATTGCATTTGCAGTACTGCAGTAGTTAACGGGGTATGATTTCATCTCAACAGTTATAATTAATGTCGTTGATTATTGTCCAAGTGGTTTTCATGATTAATTGGGACTTCTTGGAGTTGAAGTGGTCCTTGGTTTTCTGTTGGTGTTTTTGTTGTATGAATTGAAAATTAGGAAACTTTTGAGAGTGCATGTGGTGTAATAAGAATTGTGATATAAGTAAAGCATTGGAAATCATTTTAATTGGAATTTAGTATTTTTAATTGAGACTTTTATTATGTGATTGTTTTCATTGGCAAGTGCTTTTAAGATTGTATAGCTGAGACGTATTGATGAACTAACATTAACAATTACTTGCATTTTCTTAAACTAAAATTTAAACTATATATTACATTATGGTACGTACTTTTTCAATTTCTATTTGGTTGAAAGTACATGGGTACACATAAAATCGTAGAAAATATTTTATTTTTATTGACTATTTTTCAAAAGTTAACTGACATAAACATAATATCATAAAAAGAACAAACAATAGTACATTTTCAAAGATTGTTGAGCTTATAGAAGCAAACCACGACATGGCCAAAAGTGTGGAATCGTTTGGATTTTCAAACATAAGAAAACACATAAGAAAACCAAACAAAATATTGGGATCGGTTTGCTATCGTCCTAACTCCTTGGGACCAACTCATCGCGAAGGAAATCATTGGCATAAAGTAGTGATGGGCATAATCGAGTGATCTGAAGAATCGAGATATTAGTATTCGAATGATTTAAAGAATCGAATGATAATTCGAATGATTTTCGAAACAATATCTTAGTTAAGAAAGTAGGAAAGAAACACTCAATTTCAAAGTAAAAAAAAAGAAAAAACAAAGCAAAAAATCATAACAACGTTTCTCGTTTCTCCCCTTTCCTTTACAATTCCGTATTCGACCCTCAAAGATGCATCGAGTGCGAAAATGAATATAAATACATATATACCCAGTCACTGAATACACAAATATGAAATACACAAAACCCAACATCTCTAGTTCTCGATTTCGTGTGTTTTCTTTTCTGTCCTTTCGTTCAATATTCTCATCGATGTGAGAATCATTCGAATTATTTGAGTATTCGAATGATTTGAGTGAAGAATCGAGATATCTCGAGATGTTGTGTGAATCGATTATAATCGATTATTTCATTCGAATGCGCCCACCACTAGCATAAAGTATGTAAACAAAAATTATTCCACAAATGCATTATTCAAAATTTTGGTTTGGTTTGCTTTGACTAAAAATTTAAATTTAAAAAAATTAGAAACCAATAAGACAGACAAGAGACAGGACCTTGTGGGCAGTTTTCTTTGTCTTCTTTGGAAAAGACGGACGGGTTACTCATCATATTTGGTTGTGCTCTCCTGAAGTGTTGCATGTCAAAAGGGAAGTAGACATCGAAAATGCCGTCAGCTACCCCATTTTCATAAGAGGGTGGGAACAGACCATCGCCAGAGAAGTATTGATGATGAACGAGTGAAGCTACTCCGAAAAAAAACAAACGGAGACAAGATATACTTTTTTCTGTTTCGGTCAAAAAACTAAAAAGAACATCGTTCGACTCCCGGGTCATAATAGGGCCCATTGGGAAAACTATTTTCAGATGCGTTTTTGGTAGTAGTGTATCAGATCTTTCCAACAGACAAAGCACAAAACAAGTTTAAATCTAACTTTATCAAAAACGTGGGTAAATGAATTACCTCTAGACTTCAGTGCTTGGTTGCGTGGACTTTGTGCTTAAGAACTGCTTTACGTCTTCTTGATATAAGTCTAAGTTTTTGCCATGTTTTTATACAGTTGTTTTATACCATTGTTCTTTGTTTTCTTATTCTTTTATTTACATCTTTTCACAGATTTGCGATATGGTTTAGAACTGCCGATTGCGAAGGTCATAGCAGATTTGATACATCCGCGATTGGACTCATTATCTTATTGGAAGAGAATATTCCAAGATTTGGTGGTGCTTTTGGTCATAATATTTTTGATCCAAAAGATAGAACCCACTAAAGCATAAGAAAATCAGCCCTAAATTTAAATGTTAACACCACCACCACCACGGTTTACCGTCTTCATGGTGTTCCGAGGATGCAGTTATTCGTTCTCCTTCCTTCTTTATTTAATTTGTAAATTCTCCTATCAGATCCAGACAAATTTATTTTAGTTTCATTGCCGCATACAATATTTTTCCAATTTCTTGATATGCTTGGTTAAATTTTTCTAATTCAATACAGTGCTTTATATTTCTTTTGCTAAGCAATGGAATTTTAGTAGCTATTCTTCCTTTCGTGCACGTTTTTTTCTTGCAAACGTGTACGCGAATCGTTCAAGAGCTAACATCCAACGAAGAATTGGATTTAATTAAGTTGGATGTTGAGAATGGATACTTAACAGCTACTCTTAACATTTTTCTGCGTGCATTCTGGAGGCCACAATTTTTGTCTACCATAGTCTTGGAAAAAATCACATATTAATTGATGATATTGGCGCAAAATTTTAAACAGCATATTATAAGGTATTAGTATGATACTACTTAACAATTTGCTAACTAAGTAGTATCGTACTAAAAGAATTTTCTGAATAAATTGCTTCTGAACACACCTAAAACAATGACAATTCGTGTAAAAAGTAAGTACACGAACCTTTTTTATGTTTCCAAATGTCAAAGTGTCATATGAAGCTAGCACGATACTAAAAAAATAAAGTAGGTATTCGATGATTTTAACTTTAATAAAAGGGTAGAGAAAGTATAATGCTATAATCGATTAAAATTTGCAAATTCGTTGTTTTAACCTAGTATCATACTAAAACAGCTTTAGCATCGTACTAATTCAAT
This sequence comes from Philhelius festivus, assembly GCA_963931855.1. NCBI lineage: Eukaryota > Metazoa > Arthropoda > Insecta > Diptera > Syrphidae > Philhelius > Philhelius festivus. The sequence goes on along the minus strand of OZ007556.1, from coordinate 983,576 downwards.
TAAAATTTTGCGCCATTGTTTCTATTTGAACTAAAAAAAATTAAGAAAAATGGAGAAATTAAAAATTGGCATCGATTTATCGAAAAATGTCGAAAATTGGTGGAAAATTCGCGCCTTTTTTCCATGAATTTTTACATTTTTCAAATTCCAATCACAAATATTTTTGGTTCAAATTGATGCTAATGATATAAACAAAAAAGCCTCCAAAGTAGAGCAATATCGGTTGAGAACTTTTTGAGTTATCGTGCACAATATAAAACGGATTCCCTCTTCGACTTTTCAAAAATACTGCTGCGCGCTCCGAAAAACGTCTTCAAAAAACGTTAGAAAAAAAAAGATGGAGTTCGAATTTCAAATTCAGAGTTAGACCAAAAAAGAAGAAGAAAAAAATATCGATTTTTTTGGAACTTCTATTTGTATTTCCCCCCTTAATTAATATTATTTTTTTTTTATTTTTTTAATTTTTGAAAGTTGAATATCTCGGCACATAGTCAATGATTTTCCTATATCTGAAATTCCAAGCTGCTTGAACATAAGAACATGTTGTGTGATCCAGTTGTGTATTTTATTTCAAACAACAAACAGGATGCACAAAAGATAGAGGTTTTAGGAGGTACATATACCTACAAGCTGCGAATCGGCTGCCCATTAATCATTACGCCAAGGGATACTAAACCATTTTTATAAAAGCCAAGCAAAAACTCTAGTTAAATTGAAAAACAAAGACGCTTTGTTTGCTGAATATTACACAACAGTCTCTTTTTGTAATATTTAAGTCATCCCTGGTTTGTTCGCTTTTGTACCTCATATATATTATATCCGGCCTGGATCGTAGGGATGAAATTTCATTTATATAGCATGTAGTATGAAAATAATTTCCATGTTGATGCACAATTGGTCATTGCGGTGCGCCTTACCTCTCAGGTTCCATGTAGATACAGGTAATATCCGATAGATGCACTTCGATGGAGTAAGTGCAGTGTAAAGTGCAGATAAGTGCAAATCGAATGAAAACGCTTTGTAGAGTAAATTGTGGCAAAGTGATATATTTCGTGTAAACATTTTTTCCTCCCCCAACCTCAACATCATCATCATCGGTTCATGAGGCCTGATTGTGAGATTTATATGCTGAACACGTATTTTCGGTATTGGACGACCACAAAATGCAAATTATGCGGCGATGAGAGGTTATTACAAGGCATTCAGATGCGTTTCATCTGAAATTAACTGCAAATGACAATGAACGAATCCAATTATATAAATTTAATTTCATTAAGTACTATATTTTTATATAATTTTTGTTTCGCTTATTTATTTTTTATTTTTCTGTGGGATTCATGTTGCGAAGTAGTCATCTGAATCCGACTACAATAATTGAATGATTGCCTCTTATCCACTTATGCGTGCAATGCATTTTGTATGATGATTATGGTTATATTTGAGTGGTTGCGTCTGGACTCTGATGGAGTGTTTTGTTTCATACCTTTATGCATTCAAAGATATCTAAGTTTGAAAACTTGAGTCTTATAGTCGTTACTAACATTCTACCCTGAATTTTAAAATACGTATTTCATTTGGCTAATACGAGTAGAAAAGTAAAATATTGTTCTGACTTAATCGTGACCAGAATTCGAAATGAGAAAACGCACGCTTATACCTAAAAACATTAAATCACAAATAAAAGAGTTGTGACAAAATAAAAAGAAACTTTAATAAAGTCTTAACAAATTATCGAAATCTTTGAAGCATTATAATGACATCAAAATAGTTTTTAAAGTTTTTTAACGATTTTCAAAAATTCCAAACATAAACTAAGCTTATTTGGACAGTAATTATTTAACACCAAAACGATTTCCGAAACTTTTTATGAAAGCACGGATGTTTTCGTATGATCGAAAACTATATTCTCTATATAGTTGCTTAGCGTTGAAGATCAAAGAAGAGAAGATTTTGTGTTTTTCTTTTTTCAGATTTAAGATGGAAAGGCAAGATGAACCCGACATTCTTCTCTTTTCCAACAACTGAAAGTCGCAGGAGACAAATTCTTCTCGTCGTACTTATGTAAGGGGTTTTTCAATTGGCGTGGGTAGATTTTGGCGGCACCTGGCAGCCATGTTGCTTTTGTTACATCTGTCAAATCTTTTGTTTAGTATTCAGATATTGATACCAAATAAACATGGCAAGTAACACGATTGAGTAACACGTTCAAAGCATAAATTTTATTATCAAAATGAGAAAAAATGGAAGACGTTGTGGCCCTTCACAGTCGATTCTTCAACATTTGGTGGGCAAATTTGAGACGACAAGTTCGGTAGTCGTCACGATCCGCTGAGAACATCGCCGCGGTTCTCACGATTCCTCGCCGTGCACAAGAACTTGGTCTTTCGCAGACTTCAACTTTGCAAATTTTGCATCGCAACTTCGGCCTGCACCCGTACAATATCCAACTGACACAGAAACTCAAAGTTTATGACCATTGGCAACGCCGTTTGTTAGCTAACTGGGTTCGGATAGTTTCGAAAAGGACCCAAATTTTTTCCGAAAAACCATCGGAAAAAAACCAGACGAAATTAAAGTGACAATGCGTCCCCAAAAAGTTACGTTTTGATGTGGATTTTATGCCGGCGCGGTGACGATGGTTTCATCAGCTTGATATTTTTTTCAAAAACGATGTTGGTAAGGCGGTCTTCCTCTATGGCAAGCGCTACAGAACGATATTAACCAATTTCTTTTGGCTCAAATTGAACCATATGAATCTAGACAAGATGTGGTTCCAGCAGGATGGCACTATGTGCCAAACAGCGGACGACATGATTGATACTATGCATAATCGATTTAAGGTTAAGTTTATTTCTCGCAGAGGTGACGTGCATTGGCCACCAATGAGGGTGGCCGTGGCGCGATGGTTGTGTGCTCGCCTGCCAACCTCACTATAACAGGTTCGATTCCTGCCGTCGTCTATGTCTTCTTTAATTCCATTAAAACCTTCTATAAATTGTCATCAATGGGATGCTGGTTTACTCATTACATGTTGTTTAGGCATAACACTAACAACATGTGATTGAGTTAAAACTAGTATGCCCAACAAGGATGAAAAAACGAATAAAATAATGCGAATTATAAGGGACATAGAAATAAGACACGGCAATTCTCCGCTTTAGTTCAGCCGCCATCCCTGGAGATAAAAAAAATCTGAGACAACCACCTTCAGTCTCAGAACATCGTGCCACACATCTTTCCTATCCTTCTTTCTCTTCCGTAACTTCACGCCCACGCTGTGTTGAAACATTTAAAGGGTATTCATATTCCCTTGAGCGTGAGTAAATTATAAAAAAAAAAAAAAAAAAATGTGATGCAATTTAAACCCGCTAGACTTTTTCTTGTGGGGTTTCCTGAAATCACAGGTCTACGCGAATAAACAGCAATCGACCGATGCCATTAATATGAAGATAACACAGGCGATCGCTCAAATTCAGCCGGATCTATGCTGCAGAGTCATTGAAAATTGGACCACTCGGATTCGTGCCACGGTAAGAAGCCGAGACGGGCATTTGAACGATGTCATATTCCATACACAATGGCAAATATGGGGCTTTTTAATAAAAAAAAAAGAAAAAATATCAAGCAATTCATTATCAAATTCAAAGACCAAAGAGTTAAAATTGAAACAATTATTTAGGTAAGACCAACCTTCCTTACAATGTATTAAATTTTGCAGTTTTTTTTTTTTGTTAATTTAGAGCTTTCGAATATTTCAGTAAAAAGATCCGAGTTCAGAAGAAGAAAGGTCTATTTAGTAGAATGAGCAGGAAATATGTGTGGTTCTATCTCTTAAGTTTTTATGATTCAAGCTTTAAAATAAAAAGACATACTTATAGGACACATTATATTGTATATAAATATTTCCCCATAAATAATCAAGTTACAAAAACGTCCTTAAAATTAAAACCACTCTCAAGAACTACACTCATCTTTTAATTTATTTCAAAGCAAAACTCATCTCTCTGCCTCAACATCAACTGCCACAAACAGTTTCCACTTACCGCTTTTGATAGAATAGACGACGATGATGATAATAATTATGTATGACGAACAGAACACACACACACTCCAGAAATTCAATTCGCTACCATATATGACATCTACATTTACTTAAGCACTGATGAGCGTGTTTCCATTCTTTTCCGCCGCTGCACCCTACATTAGATGTGAATTTTCAATCTTATAAATTTTCTAATTTAATAAAACCCCTTTTCGAGTCTTGTGTGATGGAAGTGGATGCCATAAACAATTGGTTGGACGCAGATAACATGTCATGCACAAAAGTTTCCCTTACTTAATGTGTTATTCTAAATCCATCCAGTCGTTCTTTTGTATTGACACGGCGGATTATAATATCCCCACCTTGGTCACTCGCACTTGCTCAGTTTAAGTCAGTTTAAGATGAAAGCAATAAATGTGAAACAGTTTTGATAAAGCTATGAATTCTGGCAAATTCTTATATTTTATAATTTTTTTGTAAATTATTTAAATTCAAAAACAAATGACAACTAAAATCTTTGCATTTCAACTTTGACGAAAGTATTTAACCCTGAAAAGTCATTAAGTCCCCAAAATATGGACAACTGAACTGAAATCGATTACATTTTCAGGCAAAACAAAAATGTTGCTTTCGACCTTGTTAACAATGTATATAGTGTTTTTTCATGAACCCAAGACTTAACCAAATATAAAGCAAGTCAGAATAATCCTAAAAGATAAACTTCATCATTATCAGACGAATAAAAACTTATTTTTAGAACAAAAAAAATACAACACTCTAAATTAATTCGTTTCGCCTTTGTTTTTATGCACTACCATCATCGTCGTCGTCAGTTCGCTCAGTAATGGTTGTGGCAATTAATTAATTGTGGCAAAGTGTGAAATCACATTCCTTTGCTGTGAAAATTCGTTTGAAGTGTACCCCAGAGTCAGAGTAATATCTCTACGAGCGGGTGGCCTGGCTGGCCCCACAGTGGAGCCCTTTGAAAAGCACATATTTATTCTAAGAGTAACAAAATACACAGCTTAAATGAATATAAATTTATTGTGATTCGAAGGTATTTCTTCCGCCATCGAATGTCTGGGATAACAGTGGTTCTATTCAAATCGCAGGGCTCTTTTTACAGAATTTAGAAAACATTTCAGTTAGCACCCATCATCCAATATGCTGGTACAAGTGGAGTGCGGAGATTACTTTGCATGGTTTATGTCGTAAACACAAGGGAGTCTCGACTTTGTGTTTACCGAGTAAATATTTGGAAACGAAACAACACCACAGTGGAAATTTGTTTGTGTATACCTGTTACATGTCAGGTACTCAAATCTTGACACTAGTGTTTTCAATTTTTGACATTTTGTGAAAACAAATATTAAATTGGGTGTTGATGTTGGAGTGGTTCAGCAGAACTCTTGCAAAAAGAAACTAAAACAGATGGATGGATACTGTTAATATTTACTTTTCACAAAAAAGCCACGATGTAAGACCATAATAGTCAGTATAGTCACCTTCGGCCTCAACAATATTCATCTCAGATAGGTACACAATATGTATCGTTGCTTGATAAAGTATTTCAAAAAATGCCCTTGTTGAGATTTCATTTTGTTTGTTATTAAAATGAGCAGGTTCTGAAGGATGATGTATCTACATATTGCACGCTGAGAACAACAATGGCGTTAACAAAAGACCTTGGCGCAAAATTTTAATTGAATTAGTACGATGCTAAAGCTGTTTTAGTATGATACTAGGTTAAAACAACGAATTTGCAAATTTTAATCGAATATAGCATCATACTTTCTCTAGCCTTTTATTAAAGTTAAAATCATCGAATACCTACTTTATTTTTTAGTATCGTGCTAGCTTCAGATGACTCTTTGACATTTGCAAACATCAAAAAAGGTTCGTGTACTTACTTTTTAACACGAAATGTCATTGTTTTAGGTGTGTTCAGAAGCGATTTATTAAGAAAATTCTTTTAGTACGATACTAGTTAGAAAATGTTTAAAATTAAGAATGAGTTAGTAAACTACTATAAAGTTAGCGAATTGTTAAGTAGTATCATACTAATACCTTAATAATAGGCTGTTTAAAATTTTGCACCCTTGTTTTTAAATACAGCCGGACAGCCGTAGACTTACTTCAATGGTCGATAACTCTTTGAAAAAAGATTGAAAACTTATGTTACTTTGCCAAAATATAGTTTCACTTTCTTTTAATAAATTGGCATTTTAGGATTACAAAAAAAAATAATGGGTATTTGAGAAATGACGTGTTTTTTTTAAAAAGTTCGGTATAGTGTCAGTTTTTTTTTATTACTTTTACATATTTTCTAATAAAGCCGTTAAATTGTTCATATTTTTAAAGAAGAAACCAAGAGAAAAACGACACTAAACACGAAATGAAATTTATGAATTAACTTTTATCTATAATAACAACTCTTAGCTTAAAATTTAATTGACATTATGCAAAACGTGCCACTTAATCACTTACCTCGATATGAATTCCCTCTGAAGAATTCCCCCTGAACTGAAAAGTGTCATTTTATCTACTACCGATTGAGTGATATACGTCAAACTCATAAGTGACACGACTTTCTGCGGAAACTAGAAGAGTTATCAGAACAGGGATTTTTGGAAAAAATACGTTGTATATATCGGAACCTATATATCACTCTAACTCAAAAGTGAACATTTTTGAGTAACGCTATTGTTGTTCTCAGCGTGCAATATGTACTGTACATACCTCCGATGTTAAAAACAAATGAACGCGTCTTTAATTCATTAATTTGATTAAATGTCAAAAGCACAGCAACGAGTCTAACCCATCTCTCATTCATACTGTACATGACATTTTGTATGCTGCCATTGTCCTCTACAGCAAAACAGAAGTGAAATTCTTCCACAGTAGTTTTATAATATAAAACAAGGAACGGAGAGCAAAATTGGATATTAATAAAGGAAATGAAGTGTTGAGAAGAAAAACCCATAAGGGAGTCGCTTCACATTGCATTATTCTGTAATATAAAGTATTATTAAACAATTCTCAAATTTACACGTTTATTGGTTAACATCTATAAGCGACTGTTAAGATTTTAATAAAAGTAAAACTAGCAAGCAAGTTAAAATATGATCGTGCAAAAAGAAAAGTTACAAGTCAGAATAGAACAGACACGTCTTTTCTAATTGAGAGCTTTATTACAAGTGATCTTTTTCTTATCTTAATATTTAACAGTTTTGTCAGTCAAGGAGAGTACATTACATATAGTACATACAATAGGTACATAAATCATTCGATTTTAAGTAATTACAAATGCAATGAATTTATACAAGAACGTTATGTATAATAGTTGAGTACTAAAAGTTAAAGTAACGAGATGAATACAGGGTGATCGCGTTTAATTATTTCTTGATTATATTAAATAAAATCTCTTACACATCGTAAGAGGAAATTTTAAGGTTGGTTTCAATTTATCAATTCTTCATTTTTATCCGTTACACTTGTTGTGTTATTCACTCAACAAAACTCGTTTTTCTTCTTTAACCCTGAGCAGACTTTGAGCATGTCGAATACGGTCTGAGAAGAGATTGATGAGAGCTCTTCGATTTGTTTATGAAACACACTGGAGCACTGAACTGTCAGTCTCCATTTTTATTTGTTTGTTTGTTTTTTTATTTACTTTATCCGCATTCAGGTTTTTACTATCTGCTCGATCAAGTGAGCTCTGATCCTCTGATTGAAAAAAGAAACACAACTTGAGCGCTCTGATGTGTCTGAGCTAAAAAAAAAACACAAATCTTTGACAGCTCAGTTCTCTACTCTGAGCTTAAAAAAAAACGCCAAGAAACAAAGTACATAGATACATCGAGAATAAATATCAACGTATAAACACAGCTTTAAAATGAAAAGAAAAAGAAGAAAAATGACCTTATTTAAACGAAATTTAAATAATTTTTTGACAGCTTACATTTTTACTAAAAGTTTCTTATATTATAAATCACAGAGCCATTATTAACCAACCATATTTTATTAGCGACCATAAGTTTTCGATAAAAAATAAAGCAAAATATTAAAAATAAAATATTTTGGTCCTTATTCGGTAAAAAAAGGTAAAATATGGTAAAAAAGTGAAGTATAAAAAAATTAATATAGGCCATAGCGTAAATTCAAAGTTTCTTTAAATCCAGATTCTGTGAATGCAAAAGAAACCTTGCATACACCCAACCTCGCACCTACCCCAAATCCTATAGTGTGCCCAAGCAGGGGGGTTGCTTATACATACATATATCACTGTTTAAACGCCGCCGTAATGCGTAAGCAAGCAAAAAAAGCGTTTCTCCTGCATAATTTGATGTTTTTTATCAACAGCAAACACTTTTTTATCGATTCGTAAAAAAAAGTTCATTTCGGTGGGGGGGGGGGGGATTCCGAATAAGGTCCAATATTTTTGTTAGGACTTTGGGAGAAGATGGTGGCAGCCAACACAGAACTGTGGATCAGAAAACGCCTCTGTTTTAATTCCGACTTAATTAATGAAAAGTAAAAGTAAGTACCCAGAAAAGAACGGGCAACAAATTGCCAACATTTAAGGCAGGTTGCATATATGCTTATACCTATGGGGCATCATCGTCGTATCCAATTGGATCCGAGATTTGGGAATTTTGTGGCTGTAACCACTGATAAATAATGTACATATTTATCCAAAAAATTAAAATGTGCCTTAAAATGTCAATAAAAGTAACGCATTCCAAATTCATAGGAGGATGCAATGATACATTGCGATAGTTGGTTTTGTAACTCGCCTATTGTCCGCGATTTTCTCCGAACATTTAATATACATATAGAAAAACAACTCGAAAAGACTAACAAATTTATTTTATGTCTAATACATGCGCTAAGTGGACATCGTATCTTTTACGAAACGGATATCATGAAGAAATTAACGTTACCTACCATATTAACTTTCATAGGTATACGGATAGTTGTATCGATATTTTTTCCAAATATTGTGGTTAAGGGTTTAAGGTAAGGATTGTTACACTCGTAATCGATTTTCAACGCAACCATAGATTTAAACGAACAAGTTTGTGCGACCAGACAATGCATTTAATTTTGTTTAAATAATCGCAAACAAAATTGAACTATATCTTGTTTAGCACTCAATTATGACTTCCCCTATCTGTTTTTCTTTTATTAACACCATGCTCATTAGAATTGCTAAACTATTAACCGATAGGGGCGCGAGATTTTGTTAACTAGCACAAAGTCGCGCCCCCGCCCATTAAAGCCGATTATAATGTTGTTTTTTTTAACACGATTCTTGTTTACACAAACGAAAACAACATTTTCCTTTTACATTTCGTTGATTTACACAAAAATAATAAAAACAAAAACTAGAATAAAAATAAAACTACTGGATTAAAATGTTTTCTTTAATTACATAAATTGAAGTTAAAATTTGCCGGGGCATGTGAATTTTTTAAAAGAAAAAAGATTATCAGATAATTAAAGCGAGCCTGACTCAATATCTTGTTGCTGGTTTTTTGATTTAAATGCAAAACCTCAAGAATTCGTTCGTTATAATCATGGATCCCACGCAAGTCTAAAAGCTGCACTAACTCTACGCTATTCCCCTGCTCTTGCTGTCGCCCTCATAAATTTGTCTCATCTGGCAGTCAACATGTCACTTAAGCGACTGTCACTGCCGCCTAACGTATGTGACACATTGCTTCCCATTAGCGAACAGCATAATTACTGCGCTTAAGAGTTTCGTTCTTTTTGTCCAGCTTTAGCTCCAGAAGCATTGCCGTTTCTCGTACCTCTAACTCGTCCTCGCGTCCGTCCACACATCATATGAATGCGATGTGGTGGAAAATCCAAAGCAACAAGAAAGATCTCTGTTAAGAATATTTTTTTTTGTTCAATTTTATTTTGTATCTTTCTCTTTATAAATTATTCTACAAGCTATACATTTATATTACATAAATTGTAAGATGAAGTTCTTCGTGGTCGCTTGCCACACTCGTCGAATTAAGTAGTGAACTCGCAGATTTTTTGCTCGTCTTTGCATGAAGTTTTTATTATTTTTTTTTCATTTTTTGAATTGTAAATAGTAATTAACGAAGACACATTGTCTTTAAGATGGCATTTTAGTATGTCGTTTAGAGTTGAGAGCAGAGGAACGATAGGGGAGATTGGGGTAGGTTCGTAAACATATTAAAATATTAATTTCAATATTTATTAAAGAGACTATAACTTTTCGTAATGAAACTCAATATTTCAATATACACATGTGGTCATGAAAATAGGCACTGCCATTTTTTAAACTAAATTTACTGCCATGTTTTTTAAACTAAAATCGTTGTGTTCTTTAAAAGACTATGTTTTACCTTTTCTTTATAAGTGGCAACACTTTTTTTGGTGGAAATATAAAAATTGCCGTTATTAAATTTTGTTAATGTTGCATTGAAAACATAACCAACACATTCGAATAAAAATTTATGTTACTTAACAACTGTTGCATTTTTTATTTGATCCAAAAGAGTTCCTATTTTAATGACCATAATGTGTAAGTACAATGCTATGCATAACAATAACGTGAACTCTTAATACTATTGATATTTTGTACAGTTAAAGATTATACTTACATGAATTTTAAACTTAAATTTTCATTTTTTTAATACTATAAAGAATTCAAAAGAATAGAAATGTACAACTAAAACTTTCAAATGTAGTCATGAATACCTAATTGTTGTTTAAATACATAAAACATAAAAACATATGTAAAATATATTATTTTTTCTAAACTGTTACATCGCTTATTAATTTTAAGTTGTTTAAAATGGCAGCATGCATTAATTTTTTGTTTAAATTTAAAAAGAAATCAAAACATAGAATTAAGTTAAATTGAGAAATAAGCAAATATAATTGATATACAAAACACAGATTCTTCTTTAAAAAGTATTTTACATTTTTTAATTTTTGTTTGAAACTTCCTGAGTGTGAAAATGCCCCATATTCTCCTAACTACACATTTATACGGAATTACATGTCGCAGGCAAATGGAGATAAAACAAATTCTCATGACAAGTTTCATAAAGGATGAGCGATTTATTAATGCATGATGACTTCGGTGAAGACTTTTTTTAAGATTGGCGCTAGGTAGAAAATTTTCTATACTTGCTCTCTTTTATATACAAATATTTATGTATAGATAAAACTGGAAAGATTTGAATTTGCTTTTCCTTATCGGCGTCTTCGTATTAAAAATATCTCTGAGCAAGATAGATATGTAACACTGGTTTAATCAGGAAGAAATGGATAAACCACTTAATTTTTTACTTGTTTTTTTACTTGTTTTTTTTTAATGTTGGTGAAATATATCAGACTAATTGAATAAAGTATATTGAATTACTCACTGAAAGCAGAATTATATATTATATACATATATATATATATATATATATTATAGGGGACACCTCGAGAAAAAGGGTTAATGAAGTTTTAAATACACAATTGTTTTCTATTGAGTATTTTTTGCATAATGTAGGTACTGCAAAGACCAGAAAACGATACAATCCTTGATAATTTCTTCACAAAGTTTTGAATTTTTAGAACAAGGATTTAACACTGAGTTTGAAAACAAATGAAAAGAAATAATCAATAAAAAACGTCAGAAAGTCTACACTTATGGTAACACTCTCTTCACTATAAAATTTTAACTTTTTAATTCCGTTTCTATTTGAGTAAATAAGGAAAATTCGTTGAAAGTTTTTAAATTCTATTCGAAATCTACTCCAACCAAATTATTATTTCGAAGATATATAATTTCAACCAACTTATCCGGCTCCCGATCCATGGAGGGTCTCTGCCTGAGATATTGCAGTCTTCCATCGGTTGCGATCCCTCGCGAGCTCCCTCCGACCAAGTCGATACCAAGCGCTCTTGCGTCTGTAACCGCCTCGCCTGGTCCCTGTAGCGGAAGTTCGGTCTTCCTCGTCGTCTCGAACCTGGGGGCTGGGATTCGAAGATTTTCTTGGCTGGAGCTTTGTTGTCCATGCGTTCGATGACCGAGCCAGTGTAGCCGCCGTGTTTTGGCTCCTTGGACTACATTCACATCTTGGTACAGCTCGCATAATTCACGATTGTATCTTCTTTTCCATTTGTCCTCTTCGCATATAGAACCAAATATCCGCCGAAGAATTCTTCTCTCGAAAGTGCCCAGTATCAATTCCCCTTTTTTACTTATCGTCCAGCACTAGGCGCCCGTAGGGTAGAACTGATAAAATTAGTGTTTTGTATAGCGTGCACTTTGTCTTTCGAGAAAGGAGTTTTGAACCCAAACAAATGGCCAAACCAAAGTAGCAGCGGTTCACTAAGGTAATTCTTCGTCGGATTTCCACTAAAGTGTCGTGCGTGGAATTGATGTTTGTTCCGAGGTAGGTGAACTCCTTGACTACGTCGAAATTACTGCTACCAACAGTGACGTTTTGTCCTAGGCGATGGACAGCTGAGGCTTTGTTTGTTGATAGCATATACTTTGGTTTGTCCTCATTCACTTCAAGAGCAACGCGTTTCGCCTGTTCATCAATAGCTGTAAATGCTTCCAGCACAGCTCGCTTGGAGCGGCTGATGATGTCGATGTCGTCCGCATAGCCAAGCAGTTGGAAAGACCGGTTGAAGGTAGTGCCTTCCAGGTTAACACCACTCCTGCGCACTATCTGCTCCTTCTCTGAATCCTGTACACGTCTGGAATAGCTCGGATGAGCTGTTACCCATTTCGATGTTGCACCGCATATTTTGTAACGTCCTGCAGCATAGTTGGATCGATTTTTTTCGGTATCCCGAGTTCCGACATCGCCAATAGAAGCTCTTGGCGAATTATGCTATCATATGCGGTATTGAAGTCGATGAAAAGATGGTGGGTCTCGACTTGAAATTCGTTCGTCTTTTCCAGGATTTGCCTTGATGCGAAGATTTGATTTATCGTAGATCTGCCTGGCCTGAAGCCACACTGGTACGTGCCGATCATGGTGTTGCAGAAAGGTTTTAGGCGCTCACATAGTACGGCGGATAGGATCTTGTAGACAACATTAATCAGGGATATTTCTCTGTACTTTTTATAGGACATAGGATTGCCTTTTTTGTAGGTTGGAAATATGGAGCTATTTGACCAAAGCTATTTTAACGAAGCTTGCACGAATTTAGGTTGGAAATTAAAAGCTTTGTATATAGAAATTTCAAAACTCGATATATGAAATAAAAATCAGCAACAAAAAGAAACTTCTAGAGAAATCAATTTATTTTTTATTTCCATCTAGGTATCAAAGAGTTGATTAAGGGAATTTTTACATTTATTTTTTGATTCAAAATCAATTTGGGAAGTTTAAATTTTCCGGCAGATTAACTCTTCCTTGTACCAAAACAAAATAATGCTGGTCTCTTTGCAAACCTGATTTTCGGTTTCTTTAATTTATTTTAATTTTCAAATCTTTAATTCCAAATTAAATTCTATTCTTCAGAGTGCATAGGAAATAGAGAAAGAATAAAGATTTTTTGAAATAATGAACCAGTCACGAATAAAATGAAATCAGAATTTTCCAATGGAGAATGCCATTAATTAGCAATTTTAAAAATTAAACAACTTTTATGTAATGTTAGTAGATATACCCATTTCGCAAAATACAGTCAGGAAAGTTCATCTGAAATGCCCTAATTTAGTTTGACAGATTATTATATTTTGAATTTTGAATTCTAATTTGATTTTCTTTTCTTTTTTTGCTTTTCAAATATACATACGTACATACATAGTAGGATTTCTTAAATTAATTTTTATGAATGTGAAAATTGCCAAATAGTTATAGAAAACAAGGAAATCCATCAAGTTCGAACATTATTTCGAAAAACCATCAATTTTTGTCGTTAAATCTGACTCTTAAATCTAGTGCGCAGATCGCGCTAAATTTTATCTCCCATACAAAATTCTTTCCAAAATTTAGCCAAGCTAAAATTATGTCAAGCATTTTAGCCGAGAGGTACGCTGCTCCAGCTAAAAAATCAAAATTTCTCTTCGAACTGTATATAATTTATCTGTCAAAATTTAGCGCACGAAATAATTGTCTGGCACATTTATTCTCGAGCTAAATTTTAATTTCAATTTGAAATGGAATAATATTTAGAAGAATATTTGGTGACGGGAGTCTTACAAGATTTTCGACAACAAAAATCACTCATAATTCATAATTCTCATTCGTTCTCATTCATAATTCTTAAAAAATCATACTTTAAAACAAATTCTTTTAAATCTTTAAAAAAATTCATTTAGAGAACAGCTGTATTCTGTGACATATTCTCCACAAAGTTCTTAAGTCAAAATTTACCTTGGATTTTAGCTGATGTTTGGAGAAAAATGTGGGAGATAAAATTTAGCGCGATCTGCGTACTAGGCTTTAAGGATGACAACTAACATGGTGTTGCCCTTCCAAAAGATCTCTGGATTGAATTTATCAATAGGTTGAAAATTCCGGACGAGCAACGTCCGTTTGCCAACAGTTTCCAAGAAAATATTTGATGAACTCCAAAAGCCCAACCTAATTTTTCGCAAGTGTTTAAACAAAAAGCTAGGGGAATTTTTAATTACGAGTATGTACATATGTAGGTCCACTAGTTTGGTATTTTGGAATAAATTGTAGTAATGGGCGTTGCGATCCAAATTGAATAAACTTTTTTTTCTTTTTGTTATATATTTGAACACCTTTATAAAACAACAAATGCATAATTAATCAATGAATTTCCATAACACATTCTCCATACAAACTAATTACATTGCAATTACCACTAATAATGCGCTCAGAAAGTTGCAGTTAATTATAAGTTTATGCAAAAAATTCAGACAACTACTTAGGTATGTACACTGCATTCACTATATTCGGAAAGTCGTTAATTTTAAATTAATTGTTTTTCTCCTTATTTTAATTATTCAATGCAACTTAATTCCAGTTTGAGTTTCTTTTTATTTGATAAAGTTAATTCGTTTCATTATATTGCAGTTGATGGTTGTTTTTCGATTTTTCTTTTAATGTACGTAAAAGTGCATTTTTGTGTAATAATATGTATGGATGTCTGTATAATGTTTGTTGAGAAAATGCTAATTTGTTTTCTTTTACATAAATGAATTATATATATGAACATTAATATAGAGAGTATGAATATGAAGACTTAGGCAATATATTTTTAATGACTTGAGGTATCTTGGTACATTATATTTACGAGGAGGTACCTATGTCAAAACAAAGTTTATGTACATATACATATATAAATAAATAGTTTTGTTTATTTAATTTAATTCTGTGCAAGGAAATGACTGATGAATTAAAATTTATAGCTTTTAATAAACTGTATAATAATTTAAAGTTGATTACCTACTTTGGTGTATTTATAAGTAGAAACGAACAATAAAACAGAAAAAATCCATAACCAAAATAACTGCCCTTTGTGAGAACCAAGTTTATTTTTACAGCCTCATAATGATGCAGTTTATCATTCGTAATAATTGTCATTACAGAAAAAACTTCAGAAGCATAAATAATTTTATTCCTATTGTAGAAAATAATTCTGTCGATAATTTTAAGACCGATCATAAACTTTAAGATATTGTTAAACGAATAAAATAAGCTGCATGACGGATGAATTTACCCATATCTTCAAGTGATTTACAATTTTAAGGCCGGATGTTATTAGAGAAAAACTTTCAAAACTTTTAAGGATATGTTTGTTTCGACACAAATTTGTCGCCAAAATAACTGTATTTTTATTCGGTTTATTTTTCACGCCTGGGAAAAAGTAATTATGTTCAATTCGTTTGAATGTTGGAATTGGACTATTTTCGTTTCATTTTTTTCTGTCCAAAGTTCAAAGGTCACAAAGTAACGAATAGGCATAACACTTTCGCTAGTTTGTATGTGCTGGTCAACTATAGTTTTACATTTATTGCTAAGCTTAGAAACCCGTTATCGTTAAAAATGTGTTTTTGTTTCATTGTGATGGGTAAATTTCGAGTGGATTTTAGTAATATTCGTAGTTTAAGGAGTAATTTTCTGTTTGCTTACGCCCATACTGTAAAATACAGGCCAGCTATTTTGGCATTAAGCGAAACCCATCAAGAAGGTGAAAATACTGATTCTTCAGAATTTAACTTACAGGGCTACAACTTTCTTTCTCCATCATGGTCTCGCCGTAGACATAAGGAATGATGTCGCTTACCAGCTTCAGCCTCAGTACGGCCACTGTTCTAATACGAACTTCAACTTTTTGTGGATCAAGTGTACTGTCCGTAAGCACATAATTCATTATTGTTTTGTTCACAGAAGCCCTAATCTTGACAGCAATTCAACCTTTAACGAAGTTGATGCGCTGTCGATCTCTATACTTAGAATTATTACCCATTTTCCTCGCACTGCAATCGTTATTACGGGCGATTTCAATGTATACATAATTCTTCTTGGCTTCGACATTCTGGTCAGACAACACCCGATGGAAGGTATCTTGAGATCTTTGCTGTGTTAAATCATTTAACGCATCAGCTTGTGAATGAGCCAACTCGGTTTCCCGACATTGACGGGCAATCTGCGAACACGCTTGATTTGTTCCTTACCTCCGAACCTGATAAATACACTATTAGTGTTCTAGCAATTCTAGGAAAGTCGGACTACTGTGTCATACAAGCTAATTTCTTAAGTTCCACCAATCCAGTTAAAGAAAAAATACCAAAAAGAACTGTCTGGCAATATGAGAAAGCCAACTGGGACGGTCTCAACAATTTCTTTCAAAACTATAAGTGGTCACTATGTTTCCTCGATAGTGACGTAGATCTTAACACTGACATGTTAACATGTATTATTCTCAATGGAATGAAATATTTTATCATTAACGGGACTAAAAGCATAAAAACCAATGAAAATTCATGGTACGATAGTAGCTGTAAAGAGGTTATAAGGTTCAGAAAGTATGGCTTCCGTTGTTACAAAACCAATCCAACTGAGGAAAACCGGACAAAATACAAACAAGCGCGGAGCGCCTGTAATGCTCATTTCAAACGAACCAAGTTTCTACATGATCAAAAAATACGGCAAAAAATACTACAATGTCCCGAAGGTAGTAAACATTTTTAGTCATTTGTGAAAAATATTAGAAATTCCTGCTGTTCATCGGTTCCAACACTCGTTTATAATAACACTCCTGTGACTAGCTCACAAGGAAAGGCAAATTTGCTTGCAACGTTGTTTTCTGCAAATTCGACGGTTTTATGTGACGAATCTTCTTTCGCACTCGTGCAGTTGCAAGTCTTAAAAGATCTTGAAATATAAAAATCCGCTGGTCCAGATGGTTTTGAAGAGGTGTTCTTCTACGCTGGCAAAACCATTGCGTAAGCTTTTCTATCTATTCGTATCCTATTCCTCTGGACTCTTTCCGAGCGGATGGAAAACAGCATTTGTCCAGCCAGTCCCTTAAAAAGGCGAATCCTATTCACCCACAAATTACCGACCAATTGCACTTACGTCCCTTCTTTCCAAGGTCATGGAATCGCTGATTAATAATAATCAGCTTAAGAAATATCTTGAAGAACGAAAGCTTCTTAATGACCGGCAGTACGGCTTTCGTAGCAACTGCTGATCTGATGGCATATCTCACCAAAAAGTGGAACAAATCCTTACACCATTTAGGTGAAACCAAGGTTATTGCACTTGATATTTTTAAAGCATTTGATAGAGTTTGGCATGAAGCTCTCTTATCGAAAATGCGTGCATTTAGCATCGATGAATGTCTACTTTGTTGGATTAGAAATTACCTTTCAGGACGGTCAATTCGTTTTGTTTTGGACGGTTTTAACTCTGATATTCACAAAATAAATGCTGGTGTGCCCCAAGGCTCTGTTTTGTCTCCGACTCTCTTCCTCATCTTCATCAATGATCTCTTGTCTGTATCTTCTAATCCACTACATTGTTTTTCTGACGACAGTACCCTCAGCTTTTCATATTCGTTTCCAGATCCACATCCTTCATCTTCAGAAGTGGCTCTGCAACGGCAGGATATGATAAGTTCATTAAATTCCGACCTAGACAGCATTTTAAAATGGGGTGTTATAAACCGCGTGGAATTTAATGCTTCGAAAACCCAAAGCTGTCTTCTGTCGGTCAAGCGAAATATTCCACCGCTGCCATCATCCATGGATGGCACTTGCATCGAGGAAACCGAAAAGCTTTCCGTTCTTGGTATGTCTATCACAGACCATCTTTTGTGGCATGATCACATATTCGATGTTGCGAAAAATTCGGCGAAATGCTTAGGTTTCCCCTTCTTGTCTGGCTACAATTTATAAGGCATACATTCGGCCTAAGCTTGAGTATAACTCCCATATCTGGGCAGGTGATCCTAAAACTCACCTACACCTTTTAGACAGAATCCAAAACAGAGCCCTTAGACTAATTGGAGACAGGTATATTACGGAAACTTTTGTTTCTCTCGAACACCGCCGTAATGTCTCTTGTCTTACTTTGTTTTATCGCTTCTTCTTCTAATGAGATAGCCAGTTGCATTCCTCCCTTGAAACAATTTCGCCGTAACACTCGTCTTGCTAAGAATGCCCATCAGTTTACCCTTGAGCCTAATTTCGGGCGTACTGTAAAATACAGAGATTCATTCTTTAGCCGTATTACTAGAATGTGGAACTATACCCCACTCGATTGTCCCCCCTCATTGTGATGTAAATAACGGGTGATTTTTTAAGAGCTTGAGAACTTTTTTTAAAAAAAAAACGCATAAAATTTGCAAAATCTCATCGATTCTTTATTTGAAACGTTAGATTGGTCCATGACATTTACTTTTTGAAGATAATTTCATTTAAATGTTGACCGCGGCTGCGTCTTAGGTGGTCCATTCGGAAAGTCCAATTTTGGGTAACTTTTTCGAGCATTTCGGCCGAAATAGCCCGAATTTCTTTGGAAATGTTGTCTTCCAAAGCTGGAATAGTTGCTGGCTTATTTGTGTAGACTTTAGACTTGACGTAGCCCCACAAAAAATAGTCTAAAGGCGTCAAATCGCATGATCTTGGTGGCCAACTTACCGGTCCATTCCTTGAGATGAATTGTTCTCCGAAGTTTTCCCTCAAAATGGCCATAGAATCGCGAGCTGTGTGGCATGTAGCGCCATCTTGTTGAAACCACATGTCAACCAAGTTCAGTTCTTCCATTTTTGGCAACAAAAAGTTTGTTAGCATTGAACGATAGCGATCGCCATTCACCGTAACGTTGCGTCCAACAGCATCTTTGAAAAAATACGGTCCAATGATTCCACCAGCGTACAAACCACACCAAACAGTGCATTTTTCGGGATGCATGGGCAGTTCTTGAACGGCTTCTGGTTGCTCTTCACTCCAAATGCGGCAATTTTGCTTATTTACGTAGCCATTCAACCAGAAATGAGCCTCATCGCTGAACAAAATTTGTCGATAAAAAAGCGGATTTTCTGCCAACTTTTCTAGGGCCCATTCACTGAAAATTCGACGTTGTGGCAGATCGTTCGGCTTCAGTTCTTGCACGAGCTGTATTTTATACGGTTTTACACCAAGATCTTTGCGTAAAATCTTCCATGTGGTCGAATAACACAAACCCAATTGCTGCGAACGGCGACGAATCGACATTTCACGGTCTTCAGCAACACTCTCAGAAACAGACGCAATATTCTCTTCTGTACGCACTGTACGCATTCGTGTGGTTGGTTTAATGTCCAATAAAGTAAACTGAGTGCGAAACTTGGTCACAATCGCATTAATTGTTTGCTCACTTGGTCGATTATGTAGACCATAAATCGGACGTAAAGCGCGAAACACATTTCGAACCGAACACTGATTTTGGTAATAAAATTCAATGATTTGCAAGCGTTGCTCGTTAGTAAGTCTATTCATGATGAAATGTCAAAGCATACTGAGCATCTTTCTCTTTGACACCATGTCTGAAATCCCGCGTGATCTGTCAAATACTAATGCATGAAAATCCTAACCTCAAAAAAATCACCCGTTACAAGCATTTAAAACCAATTTGCATCGGCATCTCCTTTTAAATCCCCTCCTCATTTTCTAACTGCTCGCGCTGTGTTATTTATAACATTATATGGGTATTCATAACCCCTTGAGTGTGTGCTAATTATAAAAAAAAAATTAGAGCATCCTAGAAATAACATCTCCTATATTATAGCCGGGATATGTATAACCTCAAGAAAAGGTTATCGAAAATCACCTAGAAAGTATAGGTAGATTTTGCATAAATAGTAATTAATAATAACAAACAAAACCCGAAGATGTTTTTTAATTCATTTTGTATTTTGATCACACAGCATAGTGTAGAACACAAAAAACTTTCATAGATTCAAAGTTGTCCAGATACCATTAATTAAATCGCTAGTGCCGTTTTCAAGAAAAAAAAA
This sequence comes from Philhelius festivus, assembly GCA_963931855.1. Classification (NCBI taxonomy): domain Eukaryota; kingdom Metazoa; phylum Arthropoda; class Insecta; order Diptera; family Syrphidae; genus Philhelius; species Philhelius festivus. The sequence goes on along the minus strand of OZ007556.1, from coordinate 963,061 downwards.
ACTTTTTGTAACGGGTTATGTCCAGGTGCTGTTTCTAAAAGCTTCAAAGCAGTTGTAATTGTTTATTTGCATTTTTTTTATAAAAGTGTATAGTATTAGTAACTGTTTTTTGCAAAACTTTTTTTACAACAAACAATATTTCAAAACTTGAAAAAAAATATATATTTGTTTGTACATATATAAATCACCGCGACAGATGGAACCAGAAAAAGGGTTGCTTAAGGCACAAGAGTATAAGGATGTTTTATAACACCCATTATTGTTGTGTTAACAGGGCTATTCGCACCCCCATAAAATGAACGAGATTCCTTTGGTATAGACTTACGCCTGATTTAACAGAATAAAAACAAACCATAAAAGCTTCTTATAACAGCAGTTATTTTTTTTTGCTTGAGGGAGTAGTGATTTAAGTGCGAACAGGTTTGTAATATTGTTGAAAATTCGCACACCTATACATGAAGATATATTGTTTTTATTGACTCACATGTTTTCTTGAACACGCTTTTCTTGGCAGACTGGGTTTTTTGTGGGACTGAGAAAATTATTAAATCCGTTCTAAAACAAAATTCAAGTAAAAAACAACCGTTGCGATGGTGGGACTATTGCAGAAGTTTTTAATTCTTATTTTCATACGAAATTAGTACGAACTTTTTCCACTTGATTTCTTTTCTCAAAGCGAAAGAAAGATCCAAATTCTTTAAGTATGACAATGTTGTATGTCAGAATTCTTTCATTTTCCGGTCAAGCGGATTTTTGTACTTGAGAACAGATTTGAGCAGCAGCTAGCTTCTGGGACAACAAAAATTAATGTTTGATCGCATCACTCCTTGAATAACAATTTAGGCTTCGTTTATGTCGGAGATGCTTTGAACTACTAGTATAGCTATTCCACCAGCGAAGCTAGCAACGATTTAATCGAAGATTTTTATTAGTTAGTTTAGCTTCAATCACGTACTGAACACCTTGTATTTTAAACGAATTACTTAAACTTTCTTAATTACCCACTTCACCACTTTTTTTCAAAGAAAAAGGATTCAATGGAAAGTGCCTCCTTACATCTCGAAAAAGAAACCCTCATGTGGAGGCAATATCGGCATGCAGGCAAGAAGTTTTATGAGCCATTTCTACATGCGGAGAATTAATCTTGCCAATCGCCTCTTCCGTTAAATCTCAAAATAAACTAAAATGCCCCTTCATAAGACCCTAATCATCCCTAACTGAGGTGGAGAGAACGAAGAAGAAGATTTGAGCCCAACTTCGGCCGTACTGTGAAGTACAGAGATTCGTTCTTCAGTCGTACTACGCGAATATGGAATTTCTTGCCACGCTCTATATCTTTCCCAATCATTGCAATGTTCAAGAATTCAAAACCAATGTACACCGACACCTCCTTATTTAACCCTTCCCTTTTTTCTTAACGCTCTGTGTGTCTCTGGCATACTGAGGGTATACAAAAAACCCCTTGAGTGTGCGCCGATTATGAAAAAAATCCAAGGACTAAAAAGGCTGGGAAATTGGGAGCGAATAGCCAACAATGCTCAGACGCAGAAACTCTTTAAACCCAACTCGAAGGATGCTGCGCAGTTGAGTAACACTTCGACTTTGGTGGCGTACAGCCAACTTAGCATGGGCTACTGACAGATATCTAGAGACCAAATTCACTGGAAGAAGCTTGTCGATTGAGGTTCTGGCCTAAGTGGATTTAAGCAATAGATCGAAATTTAAGAGAAATAAAACAATCTTGTTTTGCAGCATTGGATTCAATCACAAAATATAAAAGAAGAAATCTATTCTAGATAGGTATGTGAAAATCTTCAAATTTTGATGAAATTCCAAAAACAGAAAATCAATTTAAGATACAAATTAGTTTTTTATATATATTGTTTGTATATTAGAAAAACTCGGGTTTTCTTAAATCCTATTTGTAATATTAATTTAATTTAGAATAAACATACAAACACAAACAAAATTAGAACCCCTAACTCTTGTCTAACATATAGCAGTTATAAAATTATAACAAACTGAACCCAGCGCATTCTTTATCATGCGATATTTTATTAGATATTTACAATGTACAATCTAGGCACTAAATAAAATTAAGCTTTAAAAAAAAACTGTCAAATCCCACACCTAATTTAATCCAACTTAAGTAGAATATTTTAATAAAACACATGTGCTATTGGTTTAGAGATAAAGTGGCTCAATTTACGATTTGATTTTAACTCAAGAGTTTAACCTTGTATAATAAAATTACGTGAAAAATGATTTTTTATATACCTACTATGAAATAATCATGTGGGGAAATAGGAAGGATATTCACCTCAAGTACTACTAACAAGTATTTGTATGTGTGTTTTGATGACATTAAAATTTTTAAATAGAAATAAAAAAAATACTTTAGTCTCATTCTACGTGTACTTACTGTAGACACATCTTATTACCATATAACATTATTATTAGATGTAAAAGCCATTTCCTAACATAAATTAAAGCGACACTTCAAAAAGTTACTTAACCATCAGACAGAAGAAGATATAAAACAAGAATCTTGGAAGTTCAATGAAGATAAATGTAACTTAATAGCTAGACATTGTTAACGATCTTTTCTGTGATATATGATGCAAATTATTATTCTCTGTGTCTATTATCGCCATTGAATACCATGATTCCAAAAGAAATACTGGGCAATGGACACCTATTTTCTTACAAGAGTCGTTTCAAGGACAAAACTCTTTTCATAAACTCGTTGTATAATGGTCAAGTTATCATATAGAGTTCAGTATTGACCAACCCAATGTGACTACAGTCAAAGATCTCATAATCGATGTTTATATAAATTTATTCTTTATTTTTATCTCGAAGACGAATAAAACTTTTTTGTAGTTTTGATAATTTAAATCTTTTAATGCGTAACATTTTTCTGGGTCATTTCGTTTATGGATTTTTAAGCTCGATGGATGATCAATTCGAAAATAAATATTCTACGAGCCCCGAAAAAATCACCACAAAAAGTATCACTAAATCCATTGCAGTGGTTATACTCTGTTCAACAAAAATTGTCAATACAATTGTCAATTGTCTCATTTTGGGTCGCCTTTTACAGCTCTCACAGGGTTTCCCTAGTTTACATTATAAATCGCCAACACTCAACATACTCAACTTCATAAAACTTGTTCTCAAAAGCTTCAAATCCCAAAAGCTCCTTTAAAACCCACTGAATAAGCTCCTTGCTTGTAATTTAGAATGATAATGGTAACTCTGTTTTGATGTATATAAGAAGCGCACGATCGTATTGACAGTATCCCTTGATCCCTTCAGCAGTGGGATTCAACGCTTTGGGGTGTAAACTTTTTTTGAAGAATTACAACAACAATTCTTTAAGAAAGTTCAGTGGCTTGCTCTTTTTTAAGTGGCATTTTTTCCCAACGTAGTGTAGGTAGGTAGGTTGTTGGGCTGACAATTGATGTTGCTATTGTCACACTTAGATCAATGTAGATCCATTGTGTTACCCGTGAGTGTTATCACTCTTTCCTGATAAAACCTATGTATTCTATTAATCAGTCAAGCCATTTTGAGGCGTTGACGAAGTTCAATATGTGTATTCCTGAAATATTAGAAATATCTTCTAGATTATCAAAGAAGTAGCTACCGAGCCATTTCTTTCTCTGGTGGCATAGTGACGGGCAATGACAGAGAAAGTGTGACGTGTCTTCATGTACCTCTTCATCACCACATCCTCTGCATAGGTCATCTGTACTTAGTTTCATTTTAAATTTATGGTATTTCAATAAATTATGTCCGGTGATTATGCTCGTAAGAGAGCGAAGGGACTTCTTACTAAGTTGTATAATTTTGTCAGTTCTCTGCTTGTTAAAGCAGGGCCATATTTTCCTAGTAGTATCACAGGTGTCAAGTAGATTCCACCTTTCATTGGATTTCCTTAGGATTATGTCTGAAATTTTCTGTTTAATGTTACAGAGTGGGATGCTTACCATCTCTGCTTGACTAGCGTCGAGCGCTGATCCCTGTCTTGCCAACTCATCGGCATTTTCATTACCTTGTATGCCGCTGTGTCCCGGTACCCAGCAGAGTCTAATATTGTGCTGCGTGCCAAGAACCTTAAGCTCTTCGCGGCAGCAGGAGACAAGCTTCGATTTTATCACAGTGGCAGAAATCGCTTTTATTGCCGCTTGGCTGTCAATGTAAAAGGTGATATCAGCCCGTGGTATCGCCATCATTGATACCTGTCTAGCAGCTGTTGTCACTGCCAGGACCTCCGCTTGGAAGACACTGCTATGATCTGGGAGCCTAAGTGAGTTGTTTAGCTCAAGAGGTTCTGAGAAAAAGCCTGCACCAACACCTGTGTCCATTTTGGAGCCATCAGTATAGATTGCTATTTCTGATTCACTGGTGTAGGGTTGGTTGTTCAGCCATTCTTCTCTGCTTGGAAAGGCAGTTTGGAATGGTTTATAAAAGTCAAGCTCGGGTGTTGTATAATCTGTAATGATATTATCACCCAAGTATTTCTGAAGAATTTGAGCATGTCCTATTGCACTGTTTTTCCAGGTATTAGTCTGGCTTAGCCTTAAGGCGCTATATGCTGCGGATTCTTGTACGAAAAGGTCTAGGGGTTTCAGGTTGAGTATCGCCTCCAACCCTGCAGTTGGTGTGGATCTCATGGCACCCGTAATCCCAATGCACGCGAGTCTCTGTACTTTTGCCAGAGTTTTGAGGTTCGTGCTTTTTTCCGTTGCATTCCACCATACCAAATTACCATAGGTTAGTATTGGTCTGATTATCGCCAAATACATCCACCTGATAATTTTTGGACTAGGTCCCCAGGATTTCCCAAAGATTCTGTTACAGGAGTAGAATGCAATCATTCCTTTTTTCGCTCTTTCCTTAGTGTTAAGACTCCAGTTTAATTTCCTATCTAGAATCACACCAAGATACTTTGCATGATCTGAAATCTTCAGCGGGGTGCCTTCAATTGAAGGTATTCTGAAGTTTGGTATTTTCCTTTTATTTGTGAAGAGGACTAATTCTGTTTTTGACGGGTTAACCATCAGGCCGCACTTTCTAGTCCATCTATTAACCTTAGAAAGGGCGTATTCAATCTGTTCACTGATAGTGGGTAAGAATTTACCTGTAGCTAATAACGCAAGATCGTCAGCGTAGGCTACTATCTTTACACCACAGTGTTTTAAATTAATGAGAATTGTGTTCATAACCAGCACCCAAAGGAGTGGTGAGAGAACTCCCCCCTGTGGGGTGCCCCTGGATGTGGACACTCTCATCTGTATCCCTGCCAGTTCCGAGTTAATTTGCCTGTTCTTTAGCATGCACATAACCCAACTTATTATCGAATTATCGATTTTGTTGTCTACTAGAGCTGCCTCTACCGCTTTATTGTTCACGTTATTGAAGGCTCCTTCAATATCGAGAAACGCAGCAAGGGTATATTCTTTGTCGCTCAATGTCTTCTCAATCGTGCTAACGACGCTGTGAAGTGCCGTTTCTACACTCTTCCCCTTTGTGTAGGCGTGCTGAGCTGGGGATAAATCAACCAGATTCAGATTGCCACGAATATGTAGGTCTATCAGTCTTTCAAACGTTTTAAGAATAAACGATGTCAGACTAATTGGCCTGAAATCTTTTGCTTCTGTATGACTGGGCTTGCCAGCTTTCGGAATGAAAACCACTTTGACTTCGCGCCATGATAAAGGAACATATCCCCATTTTAGACTGTTAAGGAATATGTTTTTCAGGAGCGGTATTATTTGGATTTCGCTTTTCTGTAGCATCATTGGGAAGATGCCATCAAGGCCAGGGGATTTATACGGAGAAAAGGAATGTATTGCCCATCTTATCTTTTCTTCCGTTATAATATCCGATGGTATAATGTGTTCCGTGTAGGGTTCTGTTTCCAGGTTGCTGTCATTTGATCCGCAACCCGGGAAGTGAGTATTTATCAAGTGCTCAAGAGTCTCATTGCAGGATTCTGTCCAGCACCCAGTGGGCGTTTTAAGAGATCCTAAAGGGATTGAATCTTTGGAAAGAATTTTCCTTAGTCTAGCAGATTCGTTTGTCCCTTCGATTTCACTGCAAAAAGTTCTCCATGAGTTTCGTTTCGCTCGTTGCGTTTCTGCTTTAAATTTTCGTTGACTGGTTTTATATACTTCCCAGTCATTCTCATTTCTAGTGTTTTTGGCAGCATTGAAAAGTCTTCTTGTTTCTTTTCTCAAGTTACCGAGTTCTACCGTCCACCAGGGTGGTTTCTTTTTTCCTTTCCCTATATGTTTCAGTGGACAACTTTTCTCGAGGGCGTTACTAAGAATCACCCTGAGTTCTTCTGATGCTTGATCAATATGCTTGGGTTCTTGAATCGCAGTGTTATTAAAATTTTTGAGTTTTTTCTCTAATTCCCTATTAAAGAGATCCCAGTTGGTGTTTCTGAAATTCCTATAAGGTTTCGGAGTTTCCACTGTATCATTTATCAAGAAGCCTATAAGCCTATGGTCTGAGAATGATTCTTCTTTGAGAACATTCCATTGGTCGATTGAAACTGTAACTGAATTATTAGTAACAGTTATATCAATCACTTCTTCCCTGTTTTTTATAACAAAAGTGGGCTCATTGCCCCTATTTGCTACCAGTAAATTATGTTCTATAATAAATTCAAAAAGAGACTCACCTCTACTGTTGGTGTCGGTACTTGCCCATTGAGCATGATGTGAGTTAGCATCACATCCTAGAACCACGTCCCATCCTTCGATTGCTGCTCGCTCTACTAGCTGGACTGTTAGGTCTGCAGGTGGTCCCTCCGTCCCGTCATATGGCATATAGCAGGATGCCAGGATGAGTGGTGGGAGCCCGATCCGCTCTAGCTTCACGGCAGTCTGGTCTAGATTACTATATGTAGATAAAAGAAAAAGATTAAACTGTTTCCTAGCTACAATGCAAGTTCTAAATTTACTGTTTGATACCACTTGTGCAGTTTTGAACAGTGTAAGTCCTTTTGAGTACAGGCCCTTAATTTTGCCACCTGCGATCCAGGGTTCTTGAATAAGGGCGATGTCTATTTGCCTACTCTCCATGAGGTAGACAAGGTTGGCGCTGGCTGCTTTACTATGTTGGAGATTAATTTGTACTAATTTCATGTTCATAGTTTATTAAAAACCTCCCGCCCCTTACTTACTTGCTTGTTCTTGTTGGCTATTAGTCGCAGTTTGCACCGGTTTATCCCGATCCGAACTTTGAAGCCAATTTTCCTCAAAAGTGGTATAGACTTGTGACTGAGCTGCACAACCACTTCTGTGCCGTCTTTCGTCTGCTCTCCCATCTCAAGCACTTTCCAGTTCTGACTGAGCTGCTCGGTATTTAGGGATTGCAGGTACCTCTCAATGCGGTCCCTAGGGATGGTTGGTCCTCGCATCATCATCTTCGCTTTGGGTCTATTAAGGTCTTTTATTTCCTTAAGTCCCATAAGGCGAAGGTTTGCATTTTGCCAGGGAGCAATCGTTCTTTTGACGAAGTCCTGCAGCCACACGAGAGTATAGTCGTCTTCGCATGTCAGCATCTTGAATCCGTGGACGGTTCTGAGATTACCGAAGAGAGGCGGTTGCCCGTTCTTAACGATAACGTCATTCACCTCGTCCAGGATTCTGACCTCCATCAACTGCCATTGATCATCGGAGAGTTTTCGGGAGGGTGTACCGAAATCCGCAATGGCAAATTGTCGCTTCTCCGTAGTCCCTTCCGTGATCAAGGTCTTTCTTCTCTTCGTTTGGGGTGAAGGATTCGTAGGCGAGGATTTATCATCCTGCCTCGTTCTTTTAGACGCCGTTGAGTTTGGTTCAGGGTGGGGCGTAGTGCCGACCGTCTCCTTTCCCGCTCTCAAGGTCTTTGTCTTTGTTTTTGTCGAGTTGTTCGTTATGTCAGTGGTCGTCAAGGTCTTTAGTTTTTGAGTAGCATTGCCCAGCGCTAGCTTCTCCCTGGCCGTTAAGGTTTCGGGATTTTTGCTAGATAGACGCCGGACAATCCTCTCAGCGTTTCGTCGTCTCTTTTTCAGAACCCGTTGGGTGAGATTTCCAGCACTCCGTGAGGCCTTCTTCTCGATTACGGTGTTCTTTGTCGTGTTCATTGTCGTGTTCGTTGTCGTGTTTGTTGTTAAGTCTATGACACTACTTCCACTCGATAGAGATGGAAGAGACGTGCCGGAGTTGCCTATGGGGCTATGGCCCCTAGCGCCACTCCCACACGGCCCCACCATATCCATCTCCAACGGTTGCACCTTCCCGCCTTCCAGTCCCGATGGAGCAAGTGGCTCCATACCAGGTCTGGTTGGGAGAAGTGGTCCCGCTGTTTGCTTCAGCAGCGTCGTCGTAGGCGTATTCTTCGAGGGGGTCTCCAATGAGATCGGACTTTCCTTTGATTGGATTTTACCAGTCGGCGGATTGGGCGGTCCCATTAGAGTATTTACGCTCGTACCCTCTGTAGAATTCACCTCTTTGGACGGCTGGGAAAGTACCCTTCCTGTCCTCTTAGGGTCATTCGCCAGAAAAGCACGAGCGTTTTGAAGACGTCTTCGTTCAATGTCGTTGAGTTCCTTCCAATTCCGACTCCCAAGTCGTTTGACCGTCTTCTTACAGTTAGAGATTCTACTCCGAACTGAAGTGGTCGACAACCCTGAGAAGGCGGAGCTGGCAATGGAACACGCGTCGTCGTCTGAAGGGGTGAGGAGAAGGTCTTCTTCCTCTTGTGTTGTAATTGTCGTTGTCGTTGTCTTCGTCGTCTTGTCTTGTTGTTGTTGTTCGTTTTTATAGGTCACTGGCGACTTATCCCCTCCTCCTGTTGGAGAGGCCAAGCCCGCGCCGACAGCCGTGACTTCTGTCGACGTTTCAGCGTATATCCCCGCTGGTGTTTTGTTCGTTTGTTGTGGCAAGTCCATAGTTTTATCGTTGTGGGTTCCTCTTAGTTGGCTTAAAACCTCAGCAGATCGATTGAGGATTTAATAAATATAAATCTAAAGCCGATCAGCTGAGGCTTCAAACGTAAGCCTCCCCACCGCAACAAGGTGGAAACCCGGCGAGGAGGCCCAACGTAGTGTAGTGAGAGTGCATCAGGCGCCACTGTTTTGGAAGAAGCTCTCCCATATGGCCTGTACTGACAATTTTTGTTGAACAGAGTATAGTTTCGTATTATGCTAAATATTACAAACCGATTTGTTGATCATTTTTTTGGCATTCGTTAAAACTTCTGATTTCGATAGAGTTCGCGAAAGAGCTAAATGTTTCCAAACTTATATGCTTGCCGTTGATTTATTAAGGGGACTTAGAAACCAATAAACTACCTTATTATATAAAATATAATAACCATTTCGATATAAGACGACATTTCGACGAATTTTACGATATTTGACGTTTATTAATCATATTGATGAATCGGTATTATCAATCATAAATAATAGAAATTTTATTGTACTTCAATATTGAAGTTTCTCTAGCTCTGTGATGTATGGGAAAGAAAATCTGCGCTGACAGATGATCAAGCTGATGTGACTATTTGGTAAAGTGGAATATATTTGACGCGTCAGATTTTTGATTTATAAGAATCTAAATTGATGAATCAGCTAGACTAAAGTTCAAATGAAACATCATTTCACAGTCTCTTAATACAATGCCACAAAATTTTAAACATTTAAAACCTGCTCTAAATTAATTTTAGAATTGTCGACTCTAAAAACTATGTTTGAAGCGAAAGCCTAATTTTGTTAATTCTATATAACATAAAGTATACCTTAGCGTTCAAAAAAGAGCTCGTCTACCTTTAAAGGTAGAAAATAGCTGTTTTTTTTTCAAAAGTATATTTCATCCATCGTCTGCTTTGTAAATAACATAGGCTAAATATTAAAACAAAAAATGAAACAATCTTTCTGAACTAATTTTGCAATATTGCGGCGATAGAATATATACAATAGATATACATATATTGCGCCTAGAATAATGTAAATAATATCTGAAAAATGACAATCTATGTAAATATTTTATCAAATGAACTTTTTTTACTAAAAATTTTTTGTGTTCATTTCTAATTTGGTTGTTGTTGCGTGGTTGTGTTTGAGTTCTGTAAATTTGCTATTGCTTACGTTACGTTGCGAAACCCACATGAGTTAGAAAAGATTTTAGGGTGTAAAGAATTATGGAAAAGTTAGAAAAAGTCTCGCAACTAAACGACTCCGTAAAGTAGAACCGGTTTATTTTGTTAAACGGGCAATGTTTAAAATTTTGAGCCAATGTTTTGACAATATTCACAGCCGTAATACCAAAATTTACATCCATTTATAAACTCCATCGATTATAATCATTTGACATTTGACAACCGTCAAATTTCACACTTATTCGGTTCCATTTTATACGGCACCAATTTGATTTGTATTCCGTTGCGTGTGAAAAGTGTGAACCGAAGAGATCGGCAAGTGTGACAGACACCTCTCCAGACGAATCGGTCGGATCGAATTTGGGTCTAGGGCGCACATTTTGATTTTTCTCCGTAGTGCCTAGAGGGCAACTGGTTCCGGATTTGGGTGAAAAAGACTCATGATATCATGAGAATGGCGTTTACTTAGACAACTACCTTAGTTCCTTTTTGATTTTGAGGTTAGCCGCGCGCGAACAATTCATTCGTTGCAGTGTGGATGGTATGTGGAACGCGAATAGTGTTTGACAGTTCGTAACAATCATATTGCAATTCGCGACGCCCAGTTTATTTTCTCAAATTTCCCTTATTTTAGCAATTACAACGCAAATTTTAATAAATTAACATTAAATTAAACTAGATTGCTACCCTTTTGTAAAATTTTTGTGAAGAATTTTGGCTTATATACGGTTTAAATCATATTTGTTTTTTTTTTTTTATTCGTTAGTCGTTGGTCGCTCTCATGTGAATAGTCCTTAAGAGTGTTAATTTTTGGGATTTTAATGTTTTGGTAGTCAGAAATAACCTCTTCAAAAGAAAACTTTTGAGTCTATGTTACAAATTAAGACGCCTTTTCATTCAGTTTTATTCAAACATATTTGCAAAAATAACTACAAATATGTAAATATAAAATAAATTAATCTTTTTTGCCACAATTATGCTTTTCTTTTCTGATCAGGTAGTTGCAAAGTAAAACTACTGGAAAAATAGACAATATTTTTGATTCATATTCTAGTTTGACAAATTATATAAAATATGAGAAGTAAGAAGAATATTGTGATCTACTGTCCAGAAAAAATTTAATTTTTCAGTTAAAGGTTTTGTCACAAGCATCACAGGCTTAACTAACCAGTACCACTTAGACTTATAATATTCATTTGATTGTATCTTGAAACTTGGAGTTAGCAATTACAACAAATTTATTTTGAATTTTGTCGATTTTGGATATGGAATTCACGATACTGGTATAGAATTTTTGGAAAAAATACTCACAACCGAATTTAATCTTAAAACTGAACTTTCAAAGGAGAAATAATATGACATAGTCCTCATGCAATATTTTGTACCACATAAACATTAGATGACCCATTTGAAAATCACTTATTTTCTAACACCTGTAACGCAAATGAAAAAAATTATTTTCTAACTCAACTACAAATTCAGCATTATATGCATGCTGTGCTAAAGCAAAGAGTAAGATACTTTTGATTTAGGGTAGGGCCTGTTTTTCTGTTTAATCTTTAAATTTAACAAGACTATTTCACCTTTAAATTAAATTTAAAAAAAAAAAAACTATTTAAAGCAATTCAAACTGAAATCGCCCATTCCATAGTGTGGTATTTGGATTTCGGTAGATTTTTGACACGAACCAGTCAGAAATGTCTATTATTATTTTTTTTTTTCATTAATCAGAGTTACAAATCTCTTAAAGACTACAGAATATAATGATAATTATAATACTTAATTTCTAACAACCAGAGATTAAAAAAGATACCAATTTTTTCTTAAAACAATCCCTGCTTAAAAACATACTGAGAACGTTACAATCTGAGTTAGCCTGTCTTAAACAACGGGTTATAGCTTCATTGTAACGATAGTTCACTCTATGAAAAGGAATCTCAAATAACAAACGAGAACGAAGTTCACGTTCAGGAGTATACCAAAAAACTAAAGAAAGTAAGAAAGGGCAATTGATTTTGAGGTTAGTTATATCTCTTATAAACATAATTTCAAAGTTTACTCTTCTAGATTCAAGAGATTGAATACCCAATAACAGACATCTCGAACTATAAGAAGGCATATCAATATTCCAGTGAAGAATTTTGATAGCCATTCTAATAAAACGCTTATGAATCCTTTCAATTCTCATAGAATGAGTAATATACACGGGGTTCCATACAATACAGTAGTATTCCAAAACCAAGCATAGAACTAGCTTTAGAAACAATATTGTCAATGTGATTTGAGAAGGTTAATTTTATACCAAATATAAGCCCAAGATCTTTTTTTTTTTTTTTGATAATTCTAGCTAAGTGTGTTTCACCCACGCTATAACGAAACATTATTGGAAATTGATTCCGATGAAAAGTCATACATTTACATTTGGACACATTAAGATGAAGGTCATTAACTACACACCAAACAAAAAGCCTGTTTAAGTCTTCTTATAAACTAATGCAATCAATGGATGATTCTCAAACTCTTGACAGTCTAACGTCACTTGGTCTTCACCAAATAAACGACATCAAAAACTCTAACGCCAAGATCCTCGACTTAATTTACACAACAATTAATGCCGGTATTTCACTTGACAGATCAACTGATCCTCTAGTGAACGAAGACTCTCATCACCCAGCACTTACCATATCTATTCAAAACTTTGAAATGAATAATCAGGATCCTGACAATGTTTTTAAATTTAACTTTAAAAAAACTGATTATACTAAATTAAATAACTTGCTATCTTTAATTGACTGGTTATGCCTTTGCTCTTGTTCAGATATTAATTCAATGGTTTTGAAATTTTATGACAAAATATTTGATTGTTTTTTAGCATCTGTTCCTCTAATATCTATTAAATCAAAATCGCTTGCTCCTAGCTGGTATGATAGTGAACTGCGAACATTAAAAAACCGTAGAAATAAACTATGGCTTAAATACAAACAAACTGGACTAGTTACCGATTTTAATATTTATTGTGAGGCCAGAAATATTTTCAACAGAGAATCAAGTATTAAGTATCTTTTTTACATACAAAAGGTTCAAAGTAATTTAAAAATGGATCCTAAATCCTTTTGGAACTTTATTAACAGCAAACGAAAATCTTGTCCTTATCCGTCCGTTCTTATGCATAACAATATCTAAGACCATGACCCACGTATCATAACACAACTATTCTCAGACTTTTTTCAAAGTGCATACATCTGTGATTCTTCTAACTGTGATAACTTTTAGAACTGTGATAATCTTGACGAAAATGATCAATTATTTGGTCATTTGAAATCATATTCTCACTTGACTGATATAAATTTTCATATAACTATTGACGATATTATGAAATTTATAGCTAATTTAGAAGATAATGACGCGTCTGGTCCTGATGGGGTACCAGCTTCAGTTCTGAAAAAATGTGTCAATAACTTGTCGATGCCACTTTCTGTTCTTTTTAACTGTTCATTGTCTACTTGTAAGTTTCCTCATGTATGGAAACAATCTTTTATAATTCCTTTACATAAAAAGGTAAAAAGGATCAAATTATACCGTCCAATAGCTAAACTGTCGGCCATTCCCAAACTTTTTGAAGCAATTGTTTGCAAAACATTAAGCTTTTACACAAAATCATTTATTGTTCATAACCAACATGGTTTCTCAAAGGGCCGTTCGACTGTCACCCTACTTATGGAGTTAACGGAGTTTTGTGTCGATTCCTTTAAAAACAAAAAACAAACGGATTGTGTTCTTACAGATTTTAGTAAGGCATTTGACAAACTATCGCATAGAGTTTTGCTTAATAAAATGAGTAGGCTGGGGTTCAGCGTAAAATTCATTGCTTGGCTAAAATCTTGTTTACTTGATAGATCCTATTCAGTGAATTTTAACGGCTACCATTCAAATAGTTTTGTCGTAAATTCTGGTGTTCCCCAGGGTAGCCATTTGGGTCCAGTTCTTTTTATATTGTTTGTAAATGATCTTCCTTCAGTTTTAAAGTAATCTAATTGTCTTATGTATGCAGACGATGTTAACATATTTAAAACTATTTCTAGCAATCTTGACTGTGAAAAGCTTCAAATTGATCTAAATGCTTTCTATAATTGGTGTGCACGTAATTATTTGTTGTTAAATATCGATAAGTGTAAGATTATAAATTTTACAAGAAAATTGTCCGTTTTATCTTTTGACTATAGTTTCAATGGCGTAAATCTATTAAATGTAAATGATGTATCTATCCTTGGTGTATTGTTCGATAAGAAACTCGAATTCACACAGCATATCAATATGGCATGTAATAAAGCCAATTCAATATTAGGTTGGATTAAAAGGGAATCACGTCAGTTTTCTGATCCTTATGTTATCAAACAACTATTTACCACATTTGTCAGACCCATTATAGAGTATGCTTGCCAGGTATGGACCCCCTACTACAGTTGTCACAAAATAAGAATTGAACAAATTCAAAAAAGATTCCTAAAATTTGCCCTTAGAGGCTTAGGCTGGCAGAATCCATTGAATCTTCCTTCATATAGCAGCCGTTTAAAACTCATTGATTTACCCAGTCTGGAGCGCAGACGTTCTTATTTATGTTTTGTTTTTATTGTTAATCTTATTGATGGTAATATCGATGCTTTAAACCTTTTGTGTCGTGTTAATTTTAATGTTCCAAATCGAAATCTAAGAGGTTTTCGTGACCCAAATTACATAAAACACTATCGTACTAACTATGAGCAGAATTCACCATTGAATACAATGTTTAATTTGTATAACGTCAATCATAATTTATTAATAAATTTTTGTGATGTCTCAAATAATAGTTTTAAAAAAATATTCTAGAATATTGTATAATTTATAAATTCTTTATTCTAAGTAATATTTTTTGTACGCTAGATATTAATTAGCTTGATTCAAATAAATCTAGAGTTGACTTGATACTGAAATAAAGTTTAATGTCGTCGGCGTATATTAAACATTTAGAATTTTTGAACAATTTAGGAATTTCATTAATAAAAATAAGAAACAATAGAGGTCCTAAGTGGCTACCTTGTCGAACACCGGAAGTATTATACACAGAATCTGACAAAATATTATTGATTTGAACGCGTTGTCTTCTACCTGTAAGGTAAGATTCAAACCATTTTAGAATCGAAGAGAAAAAACCTAGTTTTTTTTTAGTTTTGATACCAGTGTTGAATGATTTACTCGATCAAAGGCCTTTGAAAATTCCGTATACACTACGTCACATTGAGAGCCTCGTTCAAGGGAGCTAACTAAATAATTATTAAATACAACGAGGTTGGTAGTAGTAGACCCACCATTCACGAACCCATGCTGCAGTGGAGATATAACTTCTTTCAAAAGAAAGACTAATTTGTTATATGTATATAATTTTTTTTAAAGAGCTTATAGGTATTGCTGGAATTTTACAAATTGGGCGGTAGTTACTAACTTCAGTCTTACTGTCTGACTTAAAAATTGGATTTATGTAAGATAATTTCCAAGCATCAAGGAAAATACCTTCACGAAGAGATCGGTTATGACTGAGGGGGAGAATCCAAGGTATTTGCACAATTCTTTAAAACTATGGCTACAATTCCATCCGCTGCAGGATGTTTATCATCGTCTATTAAGTTAGGTATTCTTAAAGAAAAAAGAAAAACAAGTGTCAGGAGTTAACTCGCATTTAATACTATTAAGTAATAGTAAGACTTTTGCAGTTTTTCTTTTAAATCATTCTGAATTTGTCGCCTACCGAGGAAAATTCGAATTAGAGGGATTGGACTGTATATGCAAGTTAATTTGCAACTCTACAACAAACCATAAATCGTTTGTGTGACAAGTGTCCAACTCATAGTCACACCGAACAACAATATTTCTTGTTTAAACCAAAACTATGAATAGGGCTTCTTTGGTTTTCTAAAGACGACTTAAATATCAGTTTCTGTGGGTTCTTTCTAAAGCCACATCCGCACAGGCAATTATTTTCTTTTAGCAATTTAACAATGAAGTACATTTTTCTGCAATTAAATGCATTTTTCGTATGTAACTGCTGCACACAAAAAAAATACCTACTGTATGAGTCTCGTTATTTTTTATCTTTGCATGTCATTTACATTAAATTATTCATTTTCGATCCGAATGCGTGATGAGTTCATCAGCAATTCCTCTTGCGCAAAGTGCAACGAGTATCTGTTTTTTTTTTTTATTTTTTTTTAATTCCCGCATTTGTCAGATAGAGCAACAGCATACAGAATAAATGTGTTACAGTGAGTAGAATTGAAGGAGAACTCGTTAATTAACGACCCCAACCCAACCCGAGTTAAAGGAAACTCTGACTGAACTTAAGCACTCGTACACGCATATTAGCGTCTGCAAATGCCATGGTAAAAATACATATAGCCACAGATACTTGTTTTCAATGTGAATTTATTATAAATTTAATTATTTTTGTAACTTTCTAATTGGCTCGAAATTAATTTACAAATTACATGAACTGGTATAATTACTTTTTTGCGGTTTGTGTTTTTTATTCCTTTTTACTATTTCTTTTAAAAGATACAAATAATAAACAATAAATTTATAATTATTATTAGATTTCTCAGAAGGCAATTTAATATGATTATCATTAATTGAACTAGATTATGGTTAACACTTACGTATATTGAGCTCTCAGCGACAATTGTGACGAACTTATTCGAAAAAGATGTTCTCAAAAAGGTTAGAAAGTAAGTATTGTACGGATACTTCTGGGGAACGTGTTTTTTGTTGTAGAAGCTAAAGATACACCTACAATTTAGCGTTAATTATATCACGTAATAAACTTTAGCTCGGATCTTGTTTATTTGTTTACTTTTTGTAAATAATCGAAGAATTGGTTAAATTTGGGATTCAGCGAAGATTGTATTCGGGTCGGAGCGGGTAGGTTAATCGAGATAAATCACCGATTTGTTTATAAATACCAAAGTGGTTAATTTTTTTGCACTCTTATAATCAAAAACGATCTGTGATAACTTGATAAGTATTAAGTTGAACACAATAGACTTCAACCGGCATAATATGTGGGTAGATATAGGTACACACAGAAATCCACAAGATCTATTCACCAAAAGATACTTTTATATCACAAATGAGAAGAGGTTTAATTTCTTTGAATTGGATTCAAATGAAATATGATTTTATTTACTGTTGTAATTATGTTTAATCAACACTATTGAGATATTATACACACAACAGGGTGAAAGTATCGCAGGCAATCGAACGAACTCCGGCAAACCGACTTACAGCGTCGACGTTTATTCGACGAATGAATTGGTTGGGTATTCTGAATTCCGTTTGCACGCTAGAGCAGCAGCTAAAAGTGAACTCTAAATTCCTCCTACTGTACTTATCCCCCACGAGAGGGCGCAGATGGATGCAAGAAAGAGAGATAGTATTGTGCTAGGGTGAAAATGGAAAAAAATAATATGCAAACAGAGCAACATATAAAAATAATTGAGAATCTAATGAGCAAAGGGGATGATACACCATCACATCACCAATCGCCAGGCAACTTGCAATGGATTCATAGAGAAGAATTCGAGGGCGGTTTACGGTAAGAAACAAAATAGTCCAGCATGCGTGGTAGTCGAGTCACAGAATATCAAAACATTCCATTCGAATCTTGATATTTTCTCGAATAATTCAACTCTGTGGGAAATTCCAGTTATTGGAAAACCCATTTGAATACAAAGGGGTAGCTGATTGAAACAGTTGACTCTTAAATTGATATAATTTATTGATAAAGTGCCAGTTGAGTGGAATTCATACTGTAAGCAATTAAAATCAGGTTCTTTTTTGCTTGGAAATCGGACACAATCACTTTAATTACTTATGTATATTTAGAGATTTTTATTAAATTTATTTAATGATACCGAAGGCGGTAGGAAAAACGAACAAAAGATAAGCTTTTAAAAAAGATTACTTTTTGACACATTAATTTAAACTAGATAAATATTAATTAGGAATTTTGTTCGTGGTAGTAGGAGCTCACTTAAAATTAAACAAAAAAAACAGAGATTCCCTTACTCATGACTTGTACATTTGTATGCTTAGGCATTCGATAAGTTAATCAAATGTAATTAACTTTTTAAAATTTATTTGGATATTTAAAATTTCTCTTATCAACAAACCAAAAATACTCGTAGTATCTATGCAAACACAAAAATATCTTCATTTGGGTAAAGGTTTACACCATTTTTTATTGGTCTTAGAGAAAGTAGATATTTTTTAAATTATATTCGATGTATCTACATTATGTACTTTTTCTATCCGACTTATTTACAGAAATCGATTATTTTAAAGAAGAACACAAATATAGGGGAAGCGATAGAATTAAGCCAAATGGTATTTGTATATACTTTAGACTTAGAGGAACAATAAAATCCAAAGTCCAACCTGTTGAACATTTTTGAACAGATTCATTATATTGCAGAAACAAAATTCAACTGACCTAATACATACTCGTACCTACATAACTACATAGATCGAAAAGTATTTTAGTTTTCAGAATAATATATAAAATTCTTTGGAACTCAAAATGAAGTTGGCTACACAATTTTTTATTTTTTGTTACCGTTTCTTTCCGAATAACTAGAAACGGTGGAGAATATCTGTACTGAGGATTTGTAATAAAAATTGTTGTCATAAAAAAACGCATTAGTTTGGCTTAAAGTTTATGGTAACAAACATCTTCATTTTATGTTTCTCGAAATTTCATAGGAGTTGTGCGGTTAGTCCCGAGAAATCTTAAAAAGTTATGATACAATCTTCCTTTTAGTTCTAATTCCAAATACTCAATCGTGGGGATGGCGTAGTTATCCAATAACCAATCGACACACTTCTGAGATTTATAAACGTCAATTCCAAGCTTCGACTTTCTGACAACATGATGCTTATTGCAACAAGCTTGTCGCCACTATATCTGACATCCTAAGTTAACGAAAAACTGTTCATAAATTTTAAATTTAAAAATTTTGGATTCGAAGAAGGCAAAAATATATCTGAAAGGATTCGACGAATGCAAAAATATATCTGAATGGTGTGAGCTTTCTTTTAAGTTTAGGTCTTTTTCGAGTTTTTGACTTTTCTATTTGTATTTCTTATCGATTCGAATCAAATATGTCGTCATTTAACAAAAGCGTTTATGACTTTTGAAAAGTAATTCGAGTAAGAAATTTGTGTGTTCCGTTTGTACTCGTTCACGAAATTGGGAACAGAAAAAGACTTTCGAAAACATAACTCAAAACAGCATAGCGTAAGTTTTCGAAAGAAGGGAGAACTATTACCCTTTAACTTTATACCGCAAATAACTGGTTTGTATGAATTTCCTCAAAAAATATGGCACCATAATCTTTTTACAACAATCAGAACTTTCATCCCTATTAAATAGAAGAATTTAGCTAAATTTAATATTTTTTTAATGTTATTTTGTATACAGGTACAACATAATATGGACAAATTTGTATTTTTAAATACAAAGATATAAAACTCAATGTTAAGCTGAACAATTTGAAATTGCCTACACAAACTATAAATTCCCAAAATATTTAAATATTTATTAAATATTTTTGTATAGGTACTACAGATTTGATTAAAAATAAATCCCTTAATAATCTAATCTTAAAGTAGGGAGAAAATAAATAGTTTGAAGTTTGACTATGTATACTTTGACTATGTACCTATACTTCGTGGTTTTTCAAACTTTATTATTAAAAGGAAATGAAAAAAGGAATAATTATAAATAATTTCTTTAACCATTCTCATCCCATGAAAAATTCTATTTAACCATAGCATTGCAATGTTTCTTTATCCTAAAATGCTTTTTAAAGTAGAAACTTCGCTGGCAACTCTTATCGACAACTTTCCAGTGAGCAAAGAAATTCTATCCACGTGGTATTTACTGTGTCAGATGAGAAAACTCACACTCAGTTTTGTAAACAATAATTCCACAAGTTAAATCATTTTCTACGAGTACTCTCTCCGGGTCATTTTTCGAGCTTTTCTCTCCTGGCCATAGAGCGTGCAATCTCTGTGTATCTCTCTGTTTTCTCCTATCATAAATTGTTTGTTTATTTTTGGCGTCCCTCCAATCAACAATTGTTCACATCATGCTTTTGTTGGTGGCTGGCTCTTGGACTTGTACTCCAAGAGTGACAGAATGACATGTGCGCGGGTATAATGTTCGGTGTGAGATATTAGGGATTCTCGAATGAAAAGTACGCGTCCGCCCTATCTAATGAAAGGACCTATCCTCTTGTGGGAGGAGCAATGTCCTTTGGTTATTATGGTTCTTCGGGAATAAAAAGTAGATAATGCCGTTGGCTAGGTAGGTACCTGTCTGCAACAATGGCTATGAATTGTAATAGAATTTTTTTTTTTTGTATCGAATATTGTTTTTTTTTTTTTTTTCTATGTTACCCGCCCCTTCAACTTCAATCCTTTTTTTATCATATCTTTTTTTTTAATTTCCTTTGCTTTTGATTGGAATTCTTGATAAAGTTTTGCATCTTTTGTGTAGGTTAGGTACAAAAATTTTAAATGGAAAGCAAATGAAATCAAAAGAAGTCATTCCTTTTTTCTGTTTCAAAATTGTTTTCTTTTGAAATTCTTTTCATACAATTTGATTTTTAATTAAATGATAGTGTGTACAGTCTTTTTTACTGTTATGTACCTACCTATATCAAGAAAAATAACTTTAATGATGAAAAACTGATGCTTAAAACTGTCAAAATTGTTGAATTCGGAAAAATTCAGTATGTCAAAATCATAGCATACATTTTTTATTAAACAAATGGCTCCATATTTTGGCATGAAAAAATATTCCAAAATTACATAGATTTACCAACCTATTTTTAACGAAAAAAAAAAATAAATGAATAAATCAGAGGTCAACGGCTCGTAGAGGGCATAAATCTAGTGACTTACAACTCTCAACTATTCCTGTGTTCTGTGTACGTGTTAGCAGGAATGGAGGGGACCTACAATCTTCTGCCGAACGGCTAAGTCGAAAACAAGCACTTTTCTACGACGATGCAAATGCCTAGAGTGGCACCTTGCGAGGAGCGGCAAAATTGCAAATGACTTTCAAACAACACCCGAAGGAAGGTATGTTGAGGTGTTTGCTGAGTTAAACCACCTGACTCAGCTTGTTAGTGAGCCAACTTGAATTCCTGACGTTGTATCAGGTGAAGCAGCCAACACTCTAGACTTGTTTCTTACCTTCGATCCTGGGGCCAAATTACCGCTTCAGTGACCGAGTGAGTGAGTCCCATCAGTGATCGAATGAAAATGTCAAATCAGTGTAAACGATTGCTCGATGACGTAAGCGGTAATGCCAAACTCACATAATTCAGTCACGTATTACTCGAAAACTGATGCGGTAATTTGGCCCCTGATAAATAATACAGATCAGTGTATTATCACCTCTAGGCACATCAGACCATAGTGTCATATCTGCGAATTTCTCGTGTCAAAAAACCTCAGTTAAAGAGAAAACCCCCAAGAGAACCGTTTGGCAATACGAGAAAGCCAACTGGGAGGGTCTTAATGATTTCTTCAGGAACTTTAACTGGCCACTATGCTTCTTCGATAGTGACGTGGACTCCAGTGCAGATATGAAAATGAGAGATAATGGGTGGTATGCAGAAAGGTTTATCTCAGTCTCAAATCTCTCTTTTTTTAGCAAATGCTAGCTTTCGTATGCAGAATAATTTTGAGTTAATGCTATCAAAAAAGAGATCGATCTCATTTAGGAGATCTATCTCATTTTAGAGATTTCCGTATGCAGGAAAAAAAACCAAATCTCATTCTTATGAGATAAAGCTACCAAAAAGTTGAGCTTGGAAATTAGTTATCTCGGGAAGTACAATGGCTGAATACTGTAATAATTTTGATCCCTTTGAACCCACAAGACTCTTTATTGGTTAACCCCATTACATGTTGAGGCATTATAAAATTATTATTTATTTTTTGTTTTGCAAAACCACTGCGTAAGTTTTTCCATCTGTCCTACTCTACTGGTCTTTCTCGAAGAAAGAAAGCTTATCAATGACCGGCAGTTCGGCTTTCGTATACCAATAGTTCCACTGGTGATCTGATGATATATAAAAGCGAGCGGTCTAATCAGTCTTTACATCGTTTTGGAGAAAGTAAGATTATTGCACTTGATATTGCGAAAGAATTTGATAGAGTTAGGCATAATTAGAAGGCTATTATCGAAAATACTTGCTTTTGTGGAATGGTGATGAATCTCTTCTTTATTGGATTAGAAATTACCTTTCAGGCCGCTCAATACAAGTCGTTTTGGATTGTCTCAAGTCTTAAATTCACAAAATAAATTCTAGTGTACCCCAGGGCACCGTTTTGTCTCCGACTCTCTTCCTCATGTTTATCAACGATCGTTTATCTGAAACTTCTAATCCATTAAATTGATTTGCTGATGGTAGTAACCTCAGCTTATCGTATTCGTTTCAAGATTCATTTCCTTGTTCTTTGGAAGTGGAACTTGACTGGCAGCGTATGATAAGCTCATTAAATTCTGATCTTAACAGTATTGTCCATTGGGGAATAAAAAACCGTGTAGGATTTAAAGCTTCAAAAACCCAATGCTGATAGGTGATAGAAATACATATAACAGAAACATTTACATCTGTCGAGCACCGCCGCAATTTTTGTTGTCTTACTTTATATTACCGTTATTTCTATAAACAGTCTTCTTGCGAAATAGCCAGTTGTATTCCTCCCCTAAAACAATTTAACAATAATACTCGCGCTCTTAGAAATGCTCATCAGTTTACCCTTGAGTCCAACTTCAGGACTACACGAATTGGAATGCTCTACCTAGCTCTATTTATTTTTCAAAACTCAGTTGTGTTTGAAAATGCCGCAAGGCAAAATGCATTTCCTAAAACTGAACTTTGAAAAAAAAAAAATAATTAAAAAAGAATTGAATGAAATTTGTCTTGTCGAAAGGTTAAAAAAAAATAAAGATTTTCGTCAATTTCAAAAAAAATATTCAGCAGGTAACGTTATTTTTGGTCTTAAAAAGAAAGTGAAAAAACGCGTCGGATAAATTACCAAAACAATCTAGCAGACAGCCTTGTCTTCCATATCATAGTAATGTTTGCCCAAAAGTTAACATGGCACTTATATAATAAACCGCTCATGATATGAATTTGCAAGTTAATTACCACTCCAAGAAAGGGAAGTCTTAAAATTTGGTGTTGTATTATAAATTCATAAGTAACTCGTGCCGGGTTGTTAAGACAAGATATGGATATTATGCTAAGAGTGTAGCAGAGCACTCACGAAAAATACAACGTGAAAAGAGCAAACATATCTTACAAATTTGTATGGGGAAAGGATGGCCTTTGAGGTAAGGGTAAACGGTCTCTAGCGAAATGTTTGTTGGTCAACAAGTTTTTTAGAGCTTGAAGTTATACGCATATTCTAAAAAGTAAAATAATTTGCAAGAACTGTCAAGTTTTTAAGTTATGCATGTGTCGAAAATAGCAAATGCAAATCTAGTTTCTATATCTTTTTAAAATTGGAGTCGAATTTAAAAATTATGTTTAGTTAATAAGCGAATCAGCTTTTTATCAATTGTAAAGGATTTGAAGTGTACTCTAAAGCTCTCGTCTAACTCAAACAAACCCAAAACCTTCTTTATGGTTTAAAAGTATACTTTGTACAGATACGAGTAGACAATAGTCATACCTACCAATATAAAATGAAGCAAAAATATTTTCGGTTGTCTTGTTTTTATATTTAAGATTCCTTTACTTTGATTAATATTGGATATTTTGTGCATTCGGCAGTTATTTAAAATTAAACCTTGTTGAAAAACCTCGATTGTTTGGAAATTTAACGAAAAAAAAACGAAGATAGAAAAACTGTTATATATGCAATATCTGGAAAAAAAATAAAATATTTCGAAAACACGACGAATTTGATGCAACATCTTGAGCGAATCCACCCGGCTAAATGTAGAGATGAAACAGGTTTGGTGGTTTCGGAATCTACCTCAACTTCAACAGGAATACCTATGTCTGCAACCATTCTATCGAAAAGGCCTTTCCAAGATTCAATAGTGGCAAGTTAAAAACCTACTAAACAAATGCGACTGTATAGTAAAAGAAAAAGAATTTATCCAAAACGAGAAAGAGCAAATTGATAAATGTTTGTTGAAAGTGGTTGCTTCGGATTACCAGCCTCTTTCAATAGTGGGCAATTATGGTTTTCTTGAATATTCTTTTAAACTTCATCCATTGAACAATTGCTTCCAAATATTTATAATGAAGTTGCAGAGAATATAAAAACAATGCAGATAATTGTAGAGTTTGTTGCAGTCACAACTGATGTTCTGAGTTCTGACAGCAATACATCATATTACACTGTAACATGTCATTTTAATTTTAACAATAAGCTTTACTCTATTGTACTTGCAACTAGAGAAATGCGTGGTTCGCATACTGCACAAAATATTGATACTGCTTTATCAAGTGTCTTTTTAGAGTGGAACATAGATATGAAAATTGTGACAATGGTTTCGGACAATACCGCAAACATAACAAATACAATCAATGAATATTTGTAAAAATATTGGCTCATACTTTGAATTTACGAGTAAGTGTCAATGATGCTTTTTATGAAAACGCTGGCTTCATTGATCTTCTTGAAAAGTGTAAAATACGCAATTTCAAACATAGCATTTTGGCATCAGAAAAACTAAGGGCAGTACAAGAAAACATGGCATTACCTTAATTAAAAATTAAACTGTTGTAACAAAAAGGGATTCCTCATTAATAATGTTGGAAATTAAAGCTTCTCTCTATGTTGCAATTACAGATTTGCGAAGAGCTCCCGAATTTTTAATAGAATCCAAATGAGAATACATACAGTATTTCATTCAATTTCTGAAGCCTTTTGAGAAACTTGCCAAAGAACTCTTTGGAGAAAAATTTCCAATCATGTCCCTCGTCACACAATTCATCAGAGATCTCCACATAAGAGAAAAGGCTGCCAAGCCCAAAACACAAATTGGCATTAAATACCAATCTGATTTGATGAGTCGTTGGGCCTTACCAACAATCAAATTAAGAGACAACTTTAATATTTGAGCGAATTTAAGTATTATTTAATGTACTCTATA
Organism: Philhelius festivus; assembly: GCA_963931855.1. Classification (NCBI taxonomy): domain Eukaryota; kingdom Metazoa; phylum Arthropoda; class Insecta; order Diptera; family Syrphidae; genus Philhelius; species Philhelius festivus. Next base: position 937,686 of record OZ007556.1, on the reverse strand, counting down.
TAACTGACCATATATGCTGCATTTCATTTTTTAGGTTCCGTACAATAAATGGTTCATAATTTCGAGTTCACATAGATATTAAGTTCATAACATGTATATGTATATGGTTGGTTAACTTTATAGAGCTCTTTAAATAATGGTCCATTTTGCTCAAATATTAAAGTCGTCTTGTTGGTACGGCCCGTTATCTTTTTCATTTTAAAACGCTTCGCTTCATTTGAAATAATAATAAAATAGCTGCAAAGTGTACACTTTTAGATCCAAGACGAAAAAAACGGCGTTAACATTCAAAAAAGATTTAAATAAGCATTTTTTCTCGTCAGAGTACTATCATATCTGAAGTTTCTTCTGAAACAGCAATTTCAAAAAGAACAGTTGAAAAAGATAACGACTCATTACTAGCTCGCTTAGAAGAAAAATTGGTTAAAATAAAAACAGTTAATACTCCAGAAACTAGGGCAACTTTCATGTTAAGGCAGTATTACGAACTACTCAAGTACCGATTTTAGGAAATCCTCTAGATTTTTGGAAACTTTAGACAAAACCTTTACCGGAATTGTATCAGCTGCATCTAAAACATTCAGGTTTCTTGCCACATCGATACCTTCAGAGAGAGATTTTTCCAAAGCAGGTTAGCTGACAAATGATCGACGAAACCGATTAATGGAGAAAACTTTGGACAAAATAATTTTCTCCAACAGCCATTTTTCAAAAAGTGAACAGTTTTAGTTGAAGTTAATTTTGGATCATATTTATTTAATTTATTTTTAAACTTTAAACTATTTTGTTTTTGCTTTATTTTTTTTATTTCAAATGGAGTGTTTTTTAAAACTTTATTAATGTTATTTCTATATTTAAAAAAAGTACGTACCTATATTTTTCTGTTATTTCTTAAAATAAATATGTACGTGTTTAAAAATAAAACTTACGTTGTTTCCTATTCTTTTTATTACTATGATATTGTTTCGAAGATCATTGAGGTAGGGCTTAAACGGATTGACTGTTTTTTGTCAAATTTGGAGCATTTATGAAAATATTCTTTGAAAAATTACATATATTCGAAATTTTAAGAAAACCGTATAGGATATAGCTCGCTGCAAAGTGAACGTAGGGATACTATTTATTTTATGGAGTTGTCATGTTTACACCAAACACCATAGATTTTAAATATTATTTAAAAATAAACTTTTTCATCAAAAATTATTTGTTTTAAAATTGTTAGTATTAATTTTATTTATTTTTACTTGCGATATAGGTACTAAAGCCGAAGTTCTGCATTTGGAAAAAAATCGAACTCGAGATTTTGATCAAAACATGGATCTACAGCCTAAGCCACTGAAGATATTTTCTTCAAAATCGGTACTTAAGGGTCTTCGGTGATTCCCTATAGGGGAAATTGAAATTTTTGTCTTAGCTCTAAAACTAACGGCACCCCCATACACCCGTAATGCAAAACCTTATTCTCATCAATGGCTAATGATTTTAACTAAAATTTTTATACAGGAGCTCTTTGCATTTGCAAAAATATAATCTATAAAAATTTTCGAAAAAATAGTTTTTGGATTTAAGAAAAATACAAATTTGTTTTAAAAAATTCAATATCTTGAAACGGATACACGATAAAATTTTGAAATTACGTTTAAGAATGTACAATTGTACATATATCATTAATATACTAACAATTTGCATTTCGTAACCAAATGTGTTGCTGAGTAGACGTGTGTGACTAGTGGCGAAAGTAATCTAATTTTCAAACTTAACCTTAAGCGTACCAAGGATTTTCCTTTCTATAAGAATACAGCTAAGAATTCTCTAGTGAACTTTGGAAACAATTAGTGAAATATTACCCTTGAATATTGTATATTTCATTTTAAAATTGTTCATAATTCGCAATTGAAATTCTATATATATATGTACTTTAACTTTTAATCGAACACTTACCTGGAATGATCATATTAAAATTGTCTTAGGCAAAGTCTATGGAGGGCTTCGAATGCTATGGGCATCTCATCATATTACACCTTTGAAAACTCGTTTAATGCTGGCTAAGACTCTATTGGTTCCAATTATGCTCTTTGGCAGTGAAGTTTTCAGTAACTGTGATTGTGAGCATAAGAGGAAACTTAATGTTGCTTTCAATAGCATCGCACGTTATGTATTTGGGGTTAGAAGATATGATCATATATCACATTTCTCAAGATCTCTGTATGGCATAACTTTAGAAAATCTTTTTAAACTAAAATCACTCACGCTACTGCATAATATCATTCAACTCCGTCAACCGGAATACTTATTCACCAAAATTAAGTTCACACGATCTAACAGATCTTGTGATCTTATCCCTATTCGCTATTCATACCTTGTATCTGAACGCCAATTTTGTGTTAACGCTATTCGATTATGGAACTCTCTCCCCCTTTTTATAAGAAGTGTAATCTGCAAGTTTCAGTTTCGGAAGATGCTCAAACAATTTTTTGAAATAACAGGATAAATTGTAAAATAATAACAATAATAATGATGATGATGGTGATGTTGATGATAATGTTGATATTGTATTTTATTTATTTTATTTTATTTTTGGTATTTATATTTTGAAGACAACTAAATGAAATTTAAATAATTACTATTTTTCTCTTTTATTTTTGAATGTATTCATATTAAATAGTTTTTTTTTGTAATCCGAAGTATAACGAATATCACACTCGCAACACATTATTGTACTTTTTTATTCATATAGTATTTCGATTTCGATACTGATATTTACTCTAACTTATAAGATATTGTACCTTACTGAGTAATGAATTAATAAATTAAATAAATAAATAAAAATAAATTTTTTTATAAAAAATTTAACAAAAATTTTGAACACAAAAAACATGTTTCAGTATGTCTGTACCTCTCCCCACAGCCTAAGCCAATAGAGCTATATAGAGCTATTTTCTTCAATCTCTGTACGTAAGGGTCTTCGGCGACTTTCCTAGAGAAGAAATTGAATTCTTTTTTAGCTCCAAAACTAACTGTACCCCCCATACAACCGTAATGCAAGGTCTTATTTATTATGCACTACATTTTGGTCAAAAAAATTGGTACAAAATGTTATTAACGGTACCGCTTTGTTTGATTTTCGAATTTCTCATCAACGGCTCTAACGATTTTAATCAAACCCCTTAAGTTTGAAATAATATTGTATACAAAAATATTCGCAAAAATATTTTTAGGGTTTTTTGAAAAATCAATATCTTCAAAACGTGTGAACGATTATTTTTTTTAAATTATTTCCCAAAATCGATATTACGAAATATGTATATGTATAAATAAATATAAAACATGGAATTAATCAGATGCAAATGTACAAATGCATAAAATTACCGTCTGATTTCCAGAAAAGTATGAATTTATGCAAACAAAGCTCAAAAATAGTTTTTTTATTAAAGTAAATTTATATATAAGAAATTTCTTTAAAATTTTTTAAGAACAAAATTTTGGATGCCAATTTTAAGTATCTATGTAGTATAATTTTTTAAATTCCAAAGTACTTTTATATAAGAGAAAGTTCGTGTGATCCAGTCGTGTATTTTATTTCTTTATGTTGTGCAGCTGTGTTTGATTTTATAGCTGGTAAATTTAAGCATATTTAACATGCATTTGCTTTAGTTAACAATTTTTTAACTTTAAAAATTGTGAACGAAAAACTTATACATTGCCTGGTAACTAAACAACTGATTTTTAAGTCTCTTTTACTCCTCCATATTTTGCATTTCAATTTGTATTGATCCATTATATCCACTCTTTTTAAAATAAATAAATTTTTTGAGCCCAAAGAATCCAATTTAAAAGTTTGCCCGTGGTAAAATGTAAAAATGGTTGAAGTTATATTTTGTTGGTTAAAACAGAACCCATTCACAATGACATTTCGTATCGTATCACAATGGGGTAAAATTTATCAATTGATATTCACAATTCCATGTTATCAATGAATTTCCAGAAGTCATCAGCTATCAAATAATTGATATTTGGTAACCATAATAAGACTGCTAATCTTTTTTTATTTATAACGTTAAGCTTTTTAACAAGTATACCTACTAGCACTGCCAAGTCCCTTTTTTATACCTATTTGAAGACAATCAACTTAAATTAAATACCAACATTGTCTTTTGACATTTTCAGGTAATTACCGTTATTCTTAATTCAATTAAGGTCAATTTAAAGCCAATGAAGAAAAACATGCTCGCACAGCGAATACTAATTCAAAATTATCCAAAGCCTTTAATTGCTTCTTTCTTGAAATGCTCATACACGGAAGTTTAACCTTAGTCCATTTTATATACCAATCCCAAAGTCCATCCCTCATCCCTAACAATTACAAAAAAAGGACGACAATCTGAGGGAAGAAAAAAAAAATAAAATTGCTTTTAATACCCGGATGTATAATGTCACAATGGCAAATACTCATTTTTGTCTGTTTAGCTTTCCTTTTGAGTTCTCGGATATTTCTGTGCTGATGGGTATAAAGTGCGGGGTGGGTTAAATGGATACATTGCTCTGTTTCGACTTCCTGTCTCGGTAAGGGTATCATGGTGACACCCTTCAGCATCAATGTTATTTAACAGTTATTTATTTTGCGAACGTTTTTAGTTGAGTTATTCGTTTTTTCCCACCATCACCACCCGCTCTCTGCCACCCGACGTTTAGTCCGCCATCATCATTCCCACAGGACTCGAACAAAAGAGATGACTTATTCCATTTTTTATGGATGTGTCAGCTAGCTGCCGTTTGAATGTGATGTGGTGAAGTGATTTGATTAGATTCCCCTCATGATGCGCTTTGCTTCAGGATACTTCAGCCACCATAAACGAAATCAACTGTTTCGAGTGATTTATTGTTTGTGGATGTTCGGTTCACTTCTGCGACGATTGATTTGTCTTCGTCGCTTTTGTGTAACAGTCTTTGAAAGCGAAGTAAACAATTTTTTAAATTAATCGAGGCTGGACATTCTGGTCAACATTTCGAAATCTTAATTTTACTTGCCTAGTCTTGGTATTTAAACTCGAGATCCTGTCCAACTTAACTTGCTGTGAAAATTAAATTTTCCATCCCTTGAGAACTTCTTTTAGTTTACCAATAGATTATGTTTTGTAATTAATCGTTTGTTCAAATAATGTAAATTGGAACAAATCTATTTAACAAATACGGCGATAAAGTAATTGAGAGGGACTTTCTGCAGGCAAAACATAGAAGAACGCCAACGGAAACAATCGAGTTTGTAGGTTTTTAAAAGAATTAGACGAAGTTAAAGAATATATACGGGTAAATTAGAATCAGGATTGTTGGCCATTTATTAAAGCAAAATAGATTCCTCAATATTCTGTTGAGATTTATAAATGGTTAGGTACATTGTGGTGTGTCGTGGTGTGAATAATTAGGAATGGAAAGAACCTTACCTCTTTAATTGGAACAAGATAAATAATTTGTACATTTATTTTCAACATTTACTCAAAAAAAACGCGATTCAAGCTATCTTTTTTATTTTTTTTTTATTTTTTAAGTCATCAATACATAGATTTACATTATGTGTAAAAGAGAGCCATATTGTGCAATATTACGAGTATAAGCAAAATTAAGTAACACTTTAAAGTGGACAACAGCCACTGGTATAGGTAGGTAGAAAATTGAATTTCTTCCACGGGAGTCAGCTGACGAAGTTTAAACATTTTTGAGATATGGAATTTTCCAAAAAAATTATATTTTCTTAAGTTTTGAAATTCAATGTTTTTTAAAGCCTTTGGAAGTTTCTCAATAAAAAATGTGATTATTTATTTATATAACTAAATTGCTAGTTTTACAAAAATTTCTTACAAAGGTGCATATTAAGATTCCTTAACAATTTCATGGAAAAATGTTGTTTTAAATTGACATGAATTAATTATTGTTTTATCAAACAAATTGTTATATTTAAGATTGTAAATATTAGATACTCGTAGTTTAAACATTTTATTTAATGGAGAACATTTTTCATAATTGGTACGATAGTTTGAAATAAGTATACTCTCCGGTATGTTCCTCAAAGTTCTTTGAGGAATATTAAAATTAATACGAGACAGAAGGTGCAAGCAATCTATGTTACCGTTTATTAATTTTACAATGAAAACGAAACATAAATAGGAACGTCTGTTCTCGAGACTAGGTAAATCAATAAGTCTAAGTCTGTTGTTATAAGGTGGAAGATCATAAGGATTATCCCAGCCAAGTCCCCTGAGGGCAAACCTAATGAATATTTTTTGCACCTGTTGTGTTCTAGTATATTCCTATGACATTCGTAATGAGGTGACCAAACCTGACAAGCGTATTCTAGAATGGGTCGAACAAAAGATATAAAAAGCTGCTTTGTCACGAAAGGGTCGGAAAATTGTTTCGACTCTCTTTTTATCCAACCAAGAATTGAATTAGCTTTATTTGAAATTGAATTTATATGTTGAATGAATTCGAGTTTGCGATCAAACGTAACGCCAAGAATAGATATAACTGTTTCACGGGATATTGATATGCCATTAAACAAATAGTTGAACGAAATAAAAGAAAACTTTCTTGTAAAACACATAGTTTTACACTTAACGATATTAAGAAACAAACAATTACGAGTACACCAGTGAAAAAACGAGTTAAGATCACATTGCAACTGTTCACAATCACGAGTACTTGAAATAGTTTTAAAGATTGTTACATCGTCGGCGTAAATGAGGCACTTAGAGTATTTTAACACCGATGGTAAATCGTTTATAAAGAAAATAAAAAGAATGGGGCTTAAATGACTACCCTGTGGGATTCCTGAATTGATTTTAAACTTATTTGATTCGCAACCGTTAAATAACACCGAATAAGATCTATCGAATAAATAGGATTGAAGCCATTTTACAAAATTTTCGCTAAATCCTAATTTTCTTAATTTAAAAGCTTGTCAAAAGCTTTACTGAAATCAGTAAATACACAATCTACTTGTTTACTGTTTTTAAATGAATCAATACAATTTTCAGCTAATTCTATTAGAAAAGTAATAGTAGAGCGACCTTTTATAAAGCCATGCTGATTATAGGAACAATAAATGACTTAACATAAAAACCTAAAGCTTCACAGATAATAGCCTCAAAAAGTTTAGGAATCACAGATAATCTGGCAATAGGCCTGTAGTTTTTCACTTCGTCTTTTTCCCCTCTATTATGTAGAGGGATAATGAATGAACTTTTCCAAATAGATGGGAATGAACATGAAGACATTGAAAAATTAAAAAGAATAGACAAAGGTAATGACAAGTGACGTACACAGTTTTTCAAAATAGTAGAGGTAGAGGGTATACCATCAGGACCTGGTATACAGCTGTCAATGTTGTCGATATAAATGTTAAAGTTCATATCAGTCAAGTAAGTAAAAGATTTCAAATGGTCAAAGTTTTGATCCATTTCGTCAGATTTATCACAGATTGAGGAATCACAGTTAAAGGTATCACAGTTCGAAGTATCACAGTTGAACGCACTTTGAAAGAAGGTAGAAAAAAATGCGTTATAACCCGTGGGTCATGACTTGAAATGTCATTTAACTTGAGAACAGACGGGTAAGGACAAGATTTTCTTTTGCTGTTAATAAAATTCCTTTATACCTATAGAGAGAAATTCAAAATTCAGAAAAATAGTTTAATGGTAAGTACAGTTGGTAATATCTTAAATTAAAAATTTGTCTTATTCAATTATAGATCGTAAAAATTTATCGAAACAAATAAAATTTTATCAAAATTCTAGGTGCAGTTTTCGAGAAAAATCGAAAATCGTTTTTAACATTTTGTATCGTAAGTACCGTTATTTTTAGATGAAATGAATTTTTGTTCTAACATTTTGTAGATTGTATTAAAAAACTTTTAATTGGCAAGTTTTAAGAAAACCGAGCAGGGAGTTTTCTAAGAATTGAGTTTCGAAAAATAAAATGTTTAATTTTTCATTTATAACAATACTATCCAAACTGGAAGCTTAAGTACAAAAAAAATTATCAAAATCGGTCACACCGTTTTTGAGAAAATTTAAAATAAAAAAAAAATTAATAGGGCAATTAAGAAACCATTTTTCGGAAGTTTTCTTTCAAGCATTACATAGCTTTAACTATGTTTGTCAGTCTTATTTTGACATTCGATTTCACTAGAAAATATGTAGAATTCGAGAAATTTGTATTTTGAGATTCGTACGATTAGAAAGTTCACTTTGTCAATGGAAAGTTCGTTTTTTCAATTTTTTATGGCAAATAGATTCATAAAACATGTAAGTTTAGTATAATGTTGTCAAATGGATTTGATGCATTCATTATCCTTCTCCTATACAACTGCTAAATAAAACAAATGTCATTTTGATTTTTAACGTCTCGCTTGATATTTATCAATAAACAGCAATTTACAAATGGTAATTCAAAATTCAAGTGTGACCAGATATGTTTAAATTAAATAAGCTTTGAAGTTGCCTTCTTTTTATGTTTATCAATTTGGAAAACAATTTAGTTTACATGAAAATTAAAATATAAATCAAGTATTTTATTATACAGAGAAGTTGTACCGTTATTTTACTTCCTTTTGATATCAATAAACTTACCATACTGTTTTCTAAATGCTCCCAAATTTTAAAATGTCAGTTTTATTGATGTTTTTCAAATTTAAACTTTACCGGGCCGTTAGCATTACCTTATTTTACTTAAATGATAAAGTATTATTTTTATATTTTTGGACCATAATTTTTTTTTTAAATAAAAATCATCAAAAAAAGCAGTTTGGTCATACTAAATCAGATAGAAATGTCAGTAAATTTCAAACAGTTGATTTAGGAAATGAATTTCATCGAGGTTCATTTTATTCAATCATTCGACAATGAACATTTTTCGCTGGAATGTCAAAATATGCAAAGTTCATTCGAATGAAAATATCCTATCGAATTAGCTATTCGGTCGAATCTCAAAATAAGCATGAGTTTTTTGGTCTTATACAAATATTTTTTTTAAATATTTTTCATATCAACTAGATTCGAATATCACAACCAAAGTAAATGGTGCAATCGGATTTTTTTTCTGATTGGTACAGAGTATATAAAAACAAAATGGAGTTTTTTTTATATTTTCTTGTTTTTATTTTATCAACAAATAAGTCACGAAGAAAAAACATCACAAAATGATCAAATAGTACGAGCGTTATTAGATTAGGGAAGGCTTTGGAGGGAGATACCCATAGGTTAGGTTAGGTCATGAGCTTAAAAAGGGGATTATCTAAACATGACAGTACGTCCGAAATTGGACTTAAAGGTCCTAGTATTACCGCGCCATTGTTTAAGGGGATAAATGCGACCAGCAACTAGCTACTACACTAAAACACTGCTCATAAACATAGCAATCAAATAATGACAGATGACATCAGGAGATGAAAATGTTTTCACTATTATAAACTATCATATTTTAAGGTTCTATTTTGAATTCCCACTTTTTGAATAACTCATATGGAGATATGTAATGATTCCACAGAAGGCGGTCTATAATTTTCATGCTTAGTTCCCTCAAGTGATAGAATTGAATTTTTGAAGAAATGTTGAGATCAGAATTCAATAAATTTATCATACGTATGTATACGTAGCTAGACAACCCGTAATGAATGTCCCAGCTTCTTGGAGAAAGAAGACTCCGACTTTTTTAAATTTAATTTTCAGTTTTAATAGTCTTGATTTTAGTCATTTTAATCGAGGTTTAAGCAAGCGTCCACAATTTTGATTGAATATTAACCCTTTTCCAATTATTTGTGCCATAAAAGTTTAAATAAATCTGCACAATAACAACTAATTAGCGACAGAAAAAGACAAACAGTATTTTCCTGTTAAGTCATTATATCTTGTTTATACCGCGTTTTTTTTTTTTTTTTTTTTTTTTTGTGAGGAATATTATTGTACATTTTTCTATTCTCTCCCGAAATAAATACATATTTCGTACAAATGTTTGCTACAAAGAAATAGGCACAACCATTCTCATTTATAGGGGCTGCCGGTCAGGTCTTACTTATCATGTTTAAAACCAAAAGATTGTATAGGAGGTATAAAGGTATAAATATTTCAAGACGTCGACACCCAATCCACAGTAAATGCTAATCGGACTTATTGTTAGCCAGCAACCCTTTTTCTTTAAATTTCAAATTCAAGAATGAACACAAAGAAAGAATGCGACCAATGATTAATAGTCTTGATTTTCTCGTCCTTGTGGTGAGCAATTGTGCAAACAATGATTTAATTTAAGGACTGTGGATTCGGTTTCGTTTTTTCTTCTTTTTTTTAACTACTGGATACCTTTTTACTCCAGTTGTTTGCTCATAAGTATTCAGTTCACTTTCTCTGATTCAAATAAATTTTAATTAAATTTGATATCAAGCGAAGTGCACAACAACAACGGATGAAGGCTATTTATCTTTAACACGTTAACTGGTAAGCCACAAGTGAACCCTTTTTTAAAAGTATGATTCTTTTGTTAGCTTTGACGGAGACTCAATAAGGGAACCATAATACTATCTGATGGAATCAAAAAATAATTTTTCATGACCTGACAGCAGCACAATGGGTCTCTAATCATGTTCTTACTCCACTCGTTATGGTGTATCTTTGCCTAAGTAGCTCTTCGGAGAGCTGCTAAAGTAGGTATACAAACCACCGTTTAAGGGTTGCAAGAGAGGCCTTATAAATTCATCAATTTAAATTAAATATTCTGTTCCACTGGACTGCATTTCTGAAGTAACGGTATAATTTTAACACGCTATTCCAAAACATTATTGTCCATGTATGGGAACGGGCAAAGAATATAATTGCGCACTGCCTCCTGACTGTAGTGAAAGGTGACTAATTAATACGAAATTTAAAGTAGTGAAATAACGAGACTTGTCACTCTTTTAAACTTGGCCACAAGTGCATGTGCAATGTGCATGTTAGCTTTTGAGCTGGCGTGACTTAAGACGGAAACGTTCTTATAACTGTGGCATACTGCTTTCAACTATGAACAAATATCTTCAATTCAGACAGATTCTGAAAGCTAACACAAAACTGTCAACGTTTGAACAATTTTTTCACTTTAGTATACACAAACGATTAAGTATGTTATAGGATGGTTTTCGGGCTGGATATATGACTATTTACCACATTTTATAATTGTCAAGCATTGTCAGAAAATATTGTTGTTTTTTATTTCCAACTTTTGTGATTTTTTTTGCGATGAAATTTCAAAACGAAAAGACTATGACCACTAACATTTACAGAAATCATCTTTTCCTGTGGGATCAAATGGAGGAAATTAAAATAAACGGCAATATTTGCTAATTGAATTTTCTCTGGCCTTCGATGTGGAAAACGTAAAAATGGAACAAAAAAGAAGCACGTTTTGTAACGGCGATTTCACTTAAAATAACGAGAAAGAGATTCACATGTTTTCAAGATATAAGGCATAAGGCGCTAGGTACAAGAATACTCGTACATATTTTTTTCTATAAAACATAGTTTGCATTTGAAAGTCCATAATGATGGGAGGAATACTCAATAAAAAATTCAGTAGCGAGTGGCTATGTACCTAAAAATTATCGGTTAAGGGTCCATAGGTACACCATTCACAATAACTTACGTATAAAATGCAGCCTTGCCGCAGGCTTTCTTGAAAGTGTAAAACATTTTTTTTTTAACAGAAAACTTGTAACAGATTCCGAAAAAAATCTGAATCAGCCTTATCACATGCCCCGTCGTAATAGATTCGTAGTACGAACCCCGAAAAAAGGTATCATCGCTCCCGTCGTCGTACTAAAAAAAACTTGCTACGAAATTCGGAGTTCGTGAATAATGGTATCACTAGCAACGAATGAATAGGAAGTTGGACAGTTTTTTCTACGAACAGATATTTTGATCGGACCTCAACTAAAAACGAAACACAAATATAATTAAAGACATGCAAATAAAATATATAAAAACAATTTTTATTATTGTTTTCATGTGAATTTGTTTATATTTTTTATTTTTTGAAGGGCAAATAAAGTAAATACAAATAAATATTGGTATCCTTCCGTAATGAATCTCATTTTTAGTGTTTGTCTTCTTTGCGTATTTTCTACATTTATTACAAAGATTGCAACGGCAATGGTATTTATTTTTAACGACCAACAAAATTAAAATCAAATCAAAATATGAACAACGGAAATTTATTTATTTTTTCACATTTTGACGCCAATCAACTGATTTTGAAACTCCGAAATTCGGAAAATGTTTTTTGATTCCGTTATAATACAAATAATTTCAAACGTGGAAGCAGAATTACTAACGAGTACATTTCTGTCGAAATTTTTCGAAGAAATCGAGATGGAATCTGAAGACAGATACTAGATGAATGCGGCCATTTTGTTAAAGCTGTCAAATAGGCCGTCATTTAATTAGTCTGTCTTGCCAAATCAGCACGGAGAGTTATAGAATTCATCAACATGTGCAGATGAATATACCTAAATAGGTTTATGAAAGTGTCCCATTTCAGGATAATGGTTTAATCAAAAAGTAAAATTGTCTAATTTAGGACGTTCACAATCCACACGAGATCTATAAAATTGCAATGCATCCAAAGAAATTCACTTTTTGGTGAGTTTTGGACTGGCGGCATCATCGGTCCATACGATGGCCCGGCCATCACCGTAAACAACGAGCACTACCGATCGATGGCACGTGTTTTCAACAGGACGGCAACGCTACGTTCCACGGCCCGGAGCATGGTTGACACCGTTAATCTTTTTCGTGTGGGGTTTTCTTAAATCACAAACCACCACTGCCCTGAATGCCAACATTATAAATGCCATTGGTCAAATTCGGCCTGATTTATGTGTTAGTCATAGAGAATTGGGCCTTCTAAATAAATAAAAAGTTTCAACGACATTTTACCCAGTTTCCTTTATTCAAATTTAAAGATATAAAATGCTTAAGGAAAGCCCTTTACTTCGCATAAATGAACTCCTTATAATTGAAAACTCTGTATAATTGGAACAAATATTTTTATCTCAAATTCATTTGCACTAATTTAGCTCCTTTTAAGAGAAACTGCCATTGACAGCGGCTATCAAATATTGAAAAAGTTCTGCAATTTTGGTGTCAGAGTTAAGTTGGCACTTTTTACTATTGTATAGTTTAACCATTCAAACAATTAGACCTATGGAGTAGATTTTTTCAGGACTTGTCATTGTTTTAGGTGTGCTCAGAAGCAATTTATCAAAAAAGAATATACCCTTTTGCACTAGTACAAGTAGATATCTTGTTAGAAAATTTTTAACATTTAGAAAATGTTAGTAGGCTACTTTAAAGTTAGCAAGTTGTAAGTTGTACCATAATAATACCTTTAACCTCGGTCTTTCCTTGTAGCCAGTAGCAGTCCTCCGCTCAATCAGTTCACCTGTGAGATCCGTTTCGCTAGAATGCTCATCAATTCTCCCTTGAGACCAATTTTGGAAGTATCGTCAAATATAGAAATTCCTTTTTTTAGTCGTACAACACGATTATGGAATAATGAACACGGCACGGTTCACCGACATCTGCTTTCTCTTACCCCACCCCCCTCCCCCACCCCTTATTATCCAATCACTCGTGCTATGTTTATGTTGAACATTATAAGAGTATTACCTTCAGCGCGAGTAAAGTGTGAATTATAAAAAAAAAAACTAGGATGTTTAAAATTTTGCGCTAATGCTTTTATTTATAGCTCAAGAATACCACTATAACACCCTTCATAAGCATCAGGGTATTTTTATTAGTTGAAAAATAAGATTTTAACAAATTCGAATGTTTAAAATCTATAGCAAATTAGTTTTAAACTTCTAGGACCAAAGAATTCTTCATTATATTGTATTAAGTTAGCCACAAAACAGTACTATTTAAAACCTTAAATCTGGCTTATATAACAGGCGAATCAGTAGTTAAGTGAAGAAGGGTAAATAAAAGACACCAAAAACAACTGAAACATTAATTCAAGTTTTTAGTTTTGTTCAAAAAAGTCCGAAAACAAGCCAAATTAAGCATAATATATTTATTCGATAAATCAAAATTAAAATAGTTGTAAACTATAATGGATTTTATTAGTACTATGCCAAGGACATGACCATCCACCTTCACCATTCTAATTAATCCTGTCAGATGATAAATTATTGGAAACAACGATATTTTATAAAAAAAAAAGCAAAAGCAAAAAGTATTAACCCGTACTAGGATACGAAAGGGTTACGTCCCACAGGAGTCATTATTTAAAAAACAATCCCTTTCGTCCAGTCTCTGAAAGATGGGGTACTTAAAACTTTGCTACTTTTGGATAAAATATCCTTCCATCCGGGCGAGGCGAAGAGACAAGTCTACTTAGGCAAACATTTTCATTTCTCGGTGGTATAATTTGTGGAACTGTTGTTCTCCAAATAAATCAGATGTGTGTGCTACATCTGATCTATTTCAAAGTTTTCGTTTTGCGAACGAACCCGGAGGACCTACATCTACTACTCATTCGATTATACTTTAGCTTAACTTGTTTACCTTCGCACGAGAGAGAGATATTTCAAAAGAATAGGTCACCCCAACGGGCCATTGTTTGCGAAACCCTTGTTCTCAAATCAATTTCAAAATATGTTCATAACGATGTTTTGACAGGAAATTGTCCTTCTCCAGCTCCAAAAAGACTCATCTCTGTTCAATAACAAAGTAAATAGATTTATCTTTATTTTTTTGTTTAACTTGAAGACAGAGAAAAATTACATGTCAAACGCAAAAGTCCTTATTCTCCATCTACAGAACTGCAATATTACGTTGAAGTTGGAAATAATTTAGTTTAACTTTTGCAAGTGCGAGCAAACATAAAAAGTCATGTGTGAAACGTGCTCCAGATCATATCGGCTGCAGCAGGATTTCTAATTAAATTACTGAGTAAAGAAGTGTGCGGTGTGCCTTAATCTTGACCTTACAATCGAGAATGTGCCATTAAATACGGATCGATTAGCAATGCATCGACGAACTTGAAAATAACTGAAACTTACGAGTAGCTGAGCAGTTGCAACCAGAACCCAAATAATTTTATTTTTTGGATGATGGTTTTTCGTTTTCCCCTTATGCCCATTGTGAGACTGCAAAAACCATTTGGAAAATGCGATGATGAATTATTCTCCATAGACTGAAAACAAATTTAAAATCATGGCTTTGATTGCATTTTCAGAGATGAGTTACTTGCTGGCACGTGGCGTATGGAAAGTTGGTCACCACGATAAGGAATAGATGCCACGTGACCTTTCCAAGCGATTGGTGGTAAATTTGAGCCTCGGATGTGCTTTTTTTGTTGTCTTTGTCCTACCATTTCGCATTTTACAGAACGAACAAACTGCTAATGATGAGAAGGTGCCTACTGTTCATTAGGAATTTGCATACAAAAGCTTATAGTAAAAATTTTGCGAATGGTAATATTCGGCTTTAAATTGTTAAGCCCTAACCATCAGTATTACTGTCTGTATAAATAATAATATGTGTATTCATAGAATGGGTAAGAGTAGACAGTGCCGTTGTCAGCGCTTTATCGAAAGTCGATGAATGGCGAAGGCGCAAAATTTTAAAAAACCCAGTATTAAGAATGGTACTTCTAAGCAACTTGCTAATTGGAAAGCAAACAAATTAACACTTTGACGCATAATTTTAAACAGGCAAGTGTTAAGGTATACCTAAGTATGAAACTGCTTCATATATTGCTAGCTTATAAGAAGTTTTTCAACTTATTCTTAATTTTAAATATTTTCTAACTATTATCGTGCTTGGGCAAAAAATTGCTTCTGAACACACCTAAAACAATGAAAGTTCGTGCCAAAAAATAAGTAAATATACCTTTTTACTTGCGACTTATAGGTATCTACTATAATACAAGTTACAATGCATTCGGAAAAAAAATCGAACTCGAGATTTTGATCAAAGTTGACATTACGATGATAGCGAAGACAAAAAAAGTGGGTCTCGCAATTCTGTCTGTCTGTCGGTTCGACTACAGCCTAAACGGCTCGGCCGATTTTCTTCAAACTTGGTAGATATGGGTTTTGATTTTTTCCCCCACACGCTTTTTCTTTTTTTTTAAGACCAAAAATAACGGTACCTACCATACGGTTTTTTTTCGAAATTTTATAAATATTTTTTTTTCTCAAAAACTGTCCCACAGAATTTGAAAAAAAAAAATATAAAAATTTCGTTTAGTTAAAACTAGGTAATGGTTGAAAAAATTTTTCCAAGAAATTGTTATTTTTGGTAGCCCCCCTATGTCCATTTTTTTGTTTTTGATTTTCTCGAAAACGGTACAGCCGAGTTAAACCATTTTTTTTATGCTAAAGCTCCTCCAAAGTTTAAATATTATTACATATTCAAATTTTTAATTTTTTATTTTTTGGATTTAAAAAAAAAATCAAAATTTTTTTTTGGAAACTCAATATTTCGAAAACCATATTGTCAATTTTTTTCAAACTTGACAAATAAAAGTTTCCTAACATAATCTACAAGATTTGAAAAAAAAAAATTGTTTTATCTAAAACTAAAGGTACCTTTCATATACAAATGTTAAAAAATGGTTTTCGAAAATCGTATTTTTTCGAAAACGGTTCCGAGAATTTCGCTAAAATTTTGTTTCTTTTGATTAATTTTTACGATCTATAATTTAATAAAAAAAATTGAAATCTAGATATTACTGACTGTACCTACTATAGAAGGATTTTTTCGAATTTTGAATTTCTCATTATCGGCATAACGGATTTTAATGAAATTTTTTATAAAGAAGCTCCTAAAAAGTTTAAAAAACATTGCATTTCAAAACTTAAAAAAAAAATATTTTTTCAATTTAAAAAAAAAGTCGTTTTTTTTTGAAAATTCGATATCTCAAGTACGGCTTAATATTTTTCTTGGAAATTTAACACTTATTCGTAAAATAATAAAAACTTAAAGTTGGCGTACCAAAATTTTTTCTTAAAAATGTTTTAAAAGTTTTGTACATAAAATCTTATTTTTTAAGGAACCACTACAACGAATTATAATTTTTGTTCTTGCATAAATTCATATTTGCATAGCATTCTGTTTTTATCTCTTACTACTAAAAGAATTTAAAAAGTTCATTTTATCCTTGAACAGTTTTCTTTAATAACTTTCGTCTTTAAAACTCCTAGTCTATTACATAGGAGCAAGTTCGTGCGACCCAGTTGTGCATTTTATTTACATTAAGAAGTGACAAAGACTCATATGAAGTTAAAATAAGTACACGTTAAAAACAACAACAATTTTCTGCCGATTTCGAACGAATGCGCAGCATTTTTTCGAAAGACGCAATACACCACTGAATAACTTTTTTGCAGCGTTTGAGATTCGAACTCAAGACCTTCTGATGCATAACGTCCAATGCACTACCCATTAAGCCAAGGGGTACTGCAACCTGTAAACTCACCCGGTTAAAATTACACGAGCCAACTCGGTAAATTAAGTAAATATATCTGATTGATAGTTCAAACCAAATTGGTGTACATTTTTAACAATCTTCATTTAGTTAAAATAAGAACTTGAATGTTATTTTGGCTATCACCATTCGATTAAATCAAACGACAAAACTTTCCTTCAGAAAAATAAGACCTCTAATAAATACCATGTTTTATAAAAAAAAAACGCTTACGTACAGCTTACTGTACTCATGTATTTAAGCTCATCAGAAAACATTCATCCATTGACTTGAATGTAAAATAATGCAACTTTTAGTAACAGAATACGTTAAAATAAATTTTTAACTTTATTGCTAGACAATTTTAAATAATGAGTACTTCCACCTTGGTTAAGAGTAACTTCGTGAAGCTTACCGGTATTGAATCATACAATTTTGTCGAATAATACAAGGTTATGTCTCCATGATTTTGTGATGGCACCAATGAGGTCGTTCTTGATATTATATTGTTTTCCTGTCTCATACATCTTCTGCGTCAACCCCAAACATTTTCAATGATATTCGGGTCAGGAGAAGAAGTATGCCACTGAAGTAATGAAACATTTTGACATTTAATCCACCTTTTCACTACTCGAGCAGCGAGCGGAGTGCAAAATCGCACCACCTAGTTGTAATGTCCACGAAAAATATTCAAAAGTGTAAGAAAAATGCGGAATTTTAAATGCACCAACATACGAAACAGCGTTCATTTTAGAAGAAAAAACTCTATTTCTGATGCTGTATAGAATAAGATTGCTACCCAAACCATTAATCCACCCCGAATCTATGCATAAACGAATCAATTCGTATTGTTCCTTTCTGAAATCATGATAACTGTAGCCGGCCCGATGGATTCCAAATTGAATTTTTTTATTCATCAGAAAAACAACCCGATGTCACTCGCTTTTCCGCGTCATATGATTGCCACAAAAAAATAGACGTGCTTCTTTGCGGTTTTTTTTGCAGTTTGCATCACCGAAAATCATTAGTTCTTGGTATGAAACCTTTCACGGTGAAAAGACTAGCAATAACACCTGATTTTACATGCATTTTTGCGGCAGAATCGTTTGAATTCGAAGCAGTTCTGAGGATTGATGTTCTATGGTCTTTCATGTTTTTTGCATAGCTGGAGACGTTTTTCAAAAAGCTGTTATTAACCGCCGCGGTGGCTTCTTCCAAGTTTCCCTGCAATTTTGAGGTTAGTCCCTACTCCCTAAAAGCCAGCACTCTGTCTCTTCAGGATTGAAAGCTTTTTTATGACTCTTTTTTTTCATAGTTAAGTTTATGACCTTTTAGAACTTGAAATCAACGAATTAAAAATAATAACAAATTTCGTTTCCACAAAAACTTGCTTCCAAGGTAAAGATGCGTGCACGGTAAAAATGTTTTCCTAATGAATGGTGTTTAGTAGAGCGCTAATTTGTATTTCTTAAAACTGTGAGTGGCTTGAAACGGATGTCACCAATGCGTCCAAAGATAACTCAACATGAGTTTTTTAAAAGTACTGCATATATGTATGTATTCAAGTGACTAGCAGTGTAAGTAGGGCAGTTTTTGAAAACGTCATTTGCGTCAAAAATGCAATTTCAGGATGTTCTTTCTTTGAAGATCATATGCTGGCCTTTATTTCATCAAATTGCTGACACAAAAAAAAATATTGGACATCTTTGGACGCTTTAGACACACAAGTTACTGAAGGCAAAATGTGCTGATATGCAGCTCTATATATTTCTTGTGATCTCATTACATTTTTACTTGCGATATAGGTACTATAGGGCAAGTTCTGCATTTGGAAAAAAAATCGAACTCGAGATTTTGATCAAAGTTGACATTACGATGATAACGAAGACGAAAAAAGTGGGTCCGACAATTCCGTCTGTCTGTCTGTATGTCTGTATGTCTGTACCTCGAACTACAGCCTAAACTACCGGAGGTATTTTCTTCAAATTCGGTAGTTAAGGGTCTTCGGTGATTCCCTAGAGGAGAAATTGAAATTTTTTTTTTAGCTCCAAAACTAACGGTACCCCCCATACACCCGTAATGCAAAATCTTATTTATCTCGAAAACGGCTCTAACGATTTTGATAAAAAAAATTAGGTGTGATATTATGGACATGGACTATATTTTGGTGAAAAAAAAATTTGGGGGGAAATGTTATTAAGGGTACCTGTCATAGAACGTTTTTTTTGATTTTCGAATTTCTCACCAACGGCTCCAACGATTTTAACCAAAATTTTTATGAAGGAGCTGCTTTGCATTTGAAAAAATATAAATTAAAATTTTTTTTCGAAAAAATAGTTTTTGGATTTTTAAAAAAATAATACAATTTTTTTTTTGAAAATTCAATATCTTGAAAACCGATACACGATTAAATTTTTAAATTACGTTTTAAAATGTATTTTATTAAATACTATTAATTTGCATATCAATTTTTTTTATAAAAATTTTAAGGAAAATTTAGTACACAAAAAACATGTTTTAGTGTGTCTGTATGTCTGTACCTCTCACTACAGCCTAAACCACTGGACCTATTTCTTTCAATCTCGCTAGTTAAGAGTCTTCGGTGATTCCCTAGAGGAGAAATTGAAATTTTTTTTTTAGCTCCAAAACTAAGGGTACCCCCCATACACCCGTAATACAAAACCTTATTTATCTCGAAAACGGCTCTAACGATTTTGATAAAAAAAAATTAGGTGTGATATTATGGACATGGACTATATTTTGGTGAAAAAAAAATTTGGGGGGAAATGTTATTAGGGGTACCTGTCATAGAACGTTTTTTTTGATTTTCGAATTTCTCACCAACGGCTCTAACGATTTTAACCAAAATTTTTATGAAGGAGCTGCTTTGCATTTGAAAAAATATAAATTAAAAATTTTTTCGAAAAAATAGTTTTTGGATTTTTAAAAAAATAATACAATTTTTTTTTTGAAAATTCAATATCTTGAAAACCGATACACGATTAAATTTTTAAATTACGTTTTAAAATGTATTTTATTAAATACTATTAATTTGCATATCAATTTTTTTTATAAAAATTTTAAGGAAAATTTAGTACACAAAAAAACATGTTTCAGTGTGTCTGTATGTCTGTACCTCTCCCCACAGCCTAAACCACTAGACCTATGTTCTTCAATCCCGGTAGTTAAGAGTTTTCGGTGATTCCCTAGAGGAGAAATTGAATTTTTTTTAGCTCCAAAACTAACGGTACCCCCCATACACCCGTAATGCAAAACCTTATTTATCTCGAAAACGGCTCTAACGATTTTGATAAAAAAAATTAGGTGTGATATTATGGACATGGACTACATTTTGGTCAAAAAAATTTTTGGGGCAAAATGTTATTAGGGGTACCTGCCATAGACCCGTTTTTTTTGATTTTCGACTTTCTCATTAACGGCTCTAAGGATTTTAACCCAAAATTTTTAGCAGAAGGCCCTTTAAGTTTAAAATAATATTGTATATAAAAATTTTCGATAAAATATTTATTGGTTTTTTTTTTTTAAATTTTTTTAAATCAATATCTTCAAAACCTATGAATGATTATTTTTTGAAATTATTTCCTAAAACTAATATTATTAAATACTTAAAATTCGCATCCCACATTTTTTTCTTGAAAAATTTTAGAGAAATTTCTTATATAAAAAAATTATTTAATAATAAAACGATTTTTTAAGGTTTATTTGTATAAATTCATACTTTTCCGGAAACCAGACGGCAATTTTATGCATTTGAACATTATTATCTCATTAAATCCATGTTTTATATTTATAAAATGTATCTTAAATTCCAAAGTACTTTTACATAAGAGCAAGTTCGTGCGATCCAGTCGTGCATTTTATTTGTATTAATGATACTTTGTATCTTTCTTTATAATCATAAAGGGGCCTATTATGAAAGTATTAGTACAATACTACTTAACAATTTGCTAACTTAAAAGTAGTTTACTAACTCATTCTTAATTTTAAACATTTTCTAATTAGTATCGTACTAAAACAATTTTTAAATTTCTTCTAAACACACCTTAAACAATGACAGTTCGTGCAAAAAAACTAAGTAAACAGACATTTTGTGGCGTTTGTAAATAGCACGATACTAAAAAATAAAATAGGTATTCGATGATTTTAACTTTAATAAAAGGGTAGAGAAAGTGTGATGAAGTCTTTTAATTGCTTGAAATCTTTTGATTGCTTGAATTCTTTTTTACTCTTTGGAATGCTTTGACTGCTTTAAATTTTCTTAACATCAATCAGTTAAAAGACTCCAAGCAGTAAAAAAGAATGCACGCAGTTAAAAGACTTCAAGCAGTAAAAAAGACTTCAAGCAGTTAAAAGACTCCAAAGCAGCCAAATGATTGCATTCCTTTTAATGCAATCAAAAGACTTCATGACTGCAAGGAATGTAAAAGACTTTTAAAACACTTCCAAGAATTCAACCAGTTAAAAAGTATTGCAATTTTTTGACTTCAAGTCTTTTGATTGCTCTAAAAGATTTCATTACTAAAGACTTCAAAATTAACTGGGAATTTTTTTTAAAAGTTAAGTATTAACATGAAGTCAAAATACTCAAAAAATAAGTCTTTATTATTATTTTACTGCAATACAAAAAAGAATGCATTTTTTACAGCTCTGTTTGTAAATAGCACGATACTAAAAAATAAAATAGGTATTCGATGATTTTAACTTTAATAAAAGGGTAGAGAAAGTGTGATGCTATATTCGTTTAAAATTTGCAAAATCGTCTTTTTAACCTAGTTTCATACTAAAACAGCTTAAACATCGTACTTATTCAACTAAAATTTTGCGCCAGTGTTTAATATTTTTATAAATTGATGTGAGGGTGTTCTAGGAATGTAACCACTGGGCTACACCGTATAACCCACTTACGAAGAAATATATATGTACTAACTAAAAAGCTGTACGAGTAAGCAAAATTCATACCCCTGAACCAGTATTTTATGCTGCAGCTCTACGGAAAAATCATCAGGAACCTTGAGGATCATCTCAACTCAGAAGTGCAGCAAATCCTCCAGCATCAACTAGAGTCTAGTGACAGATATCTATACGTCCGAGCCATCACTGGCGATCAATTTGAAGAAATCATCTTTAATGACCCTTTTACGAGAAGAACAACAATCATTAGGTACTACAGGGGATAAAAAGCCACTTCATCATAAATTATTACACTGCTAATATTACAAAAAGATCACGAATTAGGTGAAGAAAATATTAATATAATATTGTAAGCAAATAGAATTATACATATAAGCCAAGAGAAAAACGTTGGAAACGTTGGGCCAGCTTGATTTAATTTAGTAAGAAGTTAGTTTTAAGTCAAATTGCAAATAAAACAAAATGAAAAATAAAAACCGTAATTGAAGTATATTGAAGTTCTCGTTCTTCTACACTCGAAATGAATTTAGTTTTTTAATTTTTATAAATGAATGTTATAGATTTTAATTGGCTTAAATTACAGGTCGTGATAGAGGTATTATCCTCGTTATTAAAGAAGTATTTTATAGTTTTGCTTTGCATTCTTAACAAGGCCTTCATCCCCCTAAATAAAAGAACAGGCACAGGATTACTTTTTTAAATAACCAACCCATGCAATATCATTTGCAGTAAACAGGATGTCCTTTATAATCCCAACACAAAAGGAAAAATTAATTTCAAATCGAACCAGACATCAGAAGATAAATAAAATTAATTACCGCTGGCGTGAACTATTTTTTAGGGGAAAGGTTATCCACTTAATCGGAAGAATATTTAATAATGGTTCCAATTGTGTATCAAAAAGCAAGCAAATCTTGTAAAAAACCGTTCAAATCCTGACACATATGTACATACATAAATAGTAATAGTTTGGGGTAAACTAATTTGTACAGCATTGTACATTGTACAATAAAACAAGGTAATATAAGCAGTTAACTGCAATTTTCGATTCGTAATTCCTTTGAGTAGGGTAAGCTGATGTTTTCTAATTAATTGGTTTGTCTAACTTTTAACAAGGTTATTCATCACAGCATTCATTTTTACCTCTTCATTCCCATTGTTTCAGGTCCAAAAAGGATTTATTACATCTCATGGGAACATATGTGTACAGAGGCTAACTACTTTAATCATATACACACCACAAAAAATTCAGATAATGGTAAATAAAAGTATTGTGCTGTGGGCAATTCTACGCTTATCAGGAGCTCTTTCCAAAGAAGTACAATCTACAATCGGAAAGAAAAAGGATGTCACGCGAAGTTATCACACCCCATTCAAGACGATAGCCCTTAAGTGGCAATAAGTCCTGGGGCTATAATCGTTATTCTTTCTTGATTTCCTTTGGATTTTTCTTTGAAAAGAAATTACATGTGGTTACATATAAGTTAAATACCGATAAATAAGTAAGATCCTGAGGAATACCTCCCTTTCAAATTCAAACACACTGCATAGGATATAAATACGATCCATGATATTATTTGACAAACGTTTTTCTTTTCCATATAAAAATATGAATGTGAATTTAGGGGTTGTAAAGTGGAAAGAAAAAAATACTAAAATCTAAATTAATCCGCTTTGGTGCCTTTGTAACATTGAATACAGAAAAGATGCACTGGATAATGACAATTTCAATATTCTTTTTGCGAGGGATAAAAAAACGTTTTGATTTCATTTCGTTATTTTTTTTTTAATATTTGCCAAGGGGAAGTTGTTTGCTGGTTGAATACCCGCTTGCGTTTAATTTTCGGATTATACTTGGAGAAGAATAACCCTGAGATCGTCATCGTGGGAAGCAATTTTTTTTAGAACACTGGTCACACCAAATTAACGAATTGTGATTATGTCTTTGGTCGTCACACGAGACTTTTTTTGTTTACGAGTATTATGGAAATTTTGTGGTTGTGCATAATTGGATAAAATCCAGGAAGATACATTCAGTTAACAATAATACACCTAATTCGTGATGGAGAGAAAAATGTTGCCCTTGTTCTGGAGAAATATATGCTGTATTGTAGAAGGTATATATTGACATATTCTAAAGTTGTAGATCTAGTGAGAATTTTGAAATAAAGTTTTAATAACCAACAACATGAAAACAATTTAAAAAACCATTCCTCTGTGTGTTCTGCAATCAAATTATATATTATCTAAAATAACTAGAAATTAAACAATAATCGGGTTAGATTAGAACTGCTGGATATGTTACAAGATAAAATTTTAGAATGCTTCCTTGTGTAGAAATTGCTTAGACATACTGTGAAATCAACACTTTTTTAAGGTTACATGCAATTTTAGAACATTATGGTGTAGTTGCCGATTGGGTACGAAATCCCGAATGCTAAGATCCCGAATATGCAAAAAAAATCCTGGAATGCCAGAAAACCGAAAGTTTCAGTGTTTTTTTTTTATTTTATTTTATTTTTACTTGCGATATACATAAGTATAGTGCATACATGCGTGCATAATTAATTTATGAGAAGTTATGTATTCGTAAAAACTTTCAACTCGATACTTTAATCAGACTGAACATTATGGTACTCGTAGATAGCCTTTTGAAATCGTTTTTTTAAACTTGGTATGTAGATAGTATTTTTAAATTTTTCCCAAACACTTTTTTTTCGGTACCTGACAAACTATATTTTTTTCAAAATTTTAGAAAAATAAAATTTTCTCACAAACTGATACACATTTTCTTAAAAAATTGATTTTGATGAAAATTCACTACATATTTCGAAAAGCACATTCTAGATATTTTTCAAACTAAGCAACTTAGAGTTTTGTAATACTGTTGCGAACAGAGCTTTATACTCCTACAGCGCCATCTGTTGGAAAATTGCATATCTACTTTGTGGAAGAAACAAAAAGCTCCTTTTCAATGTCAAATGTATTTCCCCTTATTCCAACCATCTAGAACATTCCAAGACGAGAACCTTCGAGAACAACTAATTTGAGTATATAAGCGAGTGTTCACGGTGAGCGGGACACAGTTGATTTTTGACTATGAAAGTGTGTAAAAGGTTTGCTTATTGGATTGTGGAAAGTGTTATTAAACAAGTGTGATTTAAATTTGAATAAAAGTATTTGAGTTGAATATAATTGAGATTTATTGTTTTGATTTGGAAAGTGTAAATAAAGAAGAAATACTAGAAAGAGAAATAAGTTTTATTTAACGAACCTAGTAAAAATATAACAATACTCTACTCGTATACAAGATGTGAAAAAAAATTTTTGTTCTATGTTAAAATAACGATACTTACCATAAAAATGTCCAAAAACGGTTTTCAAACATGTTATTTTTTTCGAAAATAATACATTTTTTTCTGTTTCGCTTAATTTTTACATCTTTAATTCAGTACAAAAAATTGAAATTAAGACATTACTGAGAGTACCTACAATAGAACCATTTTTTTTTTTTTTATTTTCGACTTTCTCTCTATCGAATTTAAATGAATTTTTAAAAGTTTAAAAAATTGAAAAATAATATTTTTTATATTTTTGAAAAAGATTTAATTTTTTTATATGAAAATTCGATATTTCAAAAAGCGGACAATGAATTTTTTGTTACCACAAAAAATAAGAACTTAAAATTGGCGTACCAAATTTGTTTCTAAAAAATATTTAAAAATTTTATAAATATAAACTTATTTTTTAAATCATTACAACCATTTATAATTCCTGTTTTTGTATAAATTCCCCGTCCCCATTTAAAAAATTTATTTTATGCTTATGATCATTATTTTATAATTTTCGAAATACCCATTTTAAAAATTTCAAGTCTCTCAATGTTTATACGAGTACATATTTGTTTTTGTGCTTATTGGTAGACTCAATTCAAGACCTCTCAAAAGAACTCCTACTCTCCAGAATGGAAATAGAATCAATACTCAAAAAGTATTAAAAATCTTGATTCAATCCCGAATGTATTCTGGATTCTGGATTTTGGCATTCGGGATTATGTCAGTATTCTGGAATTCGGGATTTTGGACATTCGGGATGATGGGATTTGGTCTTTTCAGAAAAACCGCTAAATTATCTCAAGAACAGCTCTTAACATAGACAATTGTAAAAATAACTAAAAAAAACCTTTAGTGAACAACTAATGTAAAACTGAAAATTACAAAAAACTAACGATTACTAACTTTTTAAAAACTAACACTGCCATCATGTCAAAATCTTGCCAAATTTGTGTATTTACAAGAATTTTTTATATTGAAATGACATGTCGTATTTTCAAATGAACCACATTGTTATAACTGTAGTGCCAAGTTAAATTCACTATGAATAGATATAGTGTTATTGAAATCATGTAAATTTGTATGGTAACAGATATTGCATTCGCTCTCGCTATTTTCTTATATCCATCCAATTATTTATAAATCGAAAGCAAATCTGGGATCATATTTCGGTTTTGACAAGAGGGTATTGGATAGTTTTTTTTAGTGGATTGTTGATTCGACATGCGATTATGTTTTGTGGTGTATTTTTATCGAAACAGTTTTGTTATTCTGTTTAAATATAAACAAAACACTCACATTCACTCAGTGTACGGAATATCGAGAACCGCGTGATACTTCTAGATTTATAAATTCTTCTTTTTCCTCATGTAAAAAAACCACCTTGTATTCATTCCATTTTGCATTTAAATTCTACTCGCACGATGATTTTAATTCCAAAAATAAACCCTGGAAATCAGTTGGCAAATGATGTAAGTACAGTCGACTCCCTCTAAGTCGAACTTTCACGGGATATCAAAACTAGTTCGAGTTAGAGGGAGTTTTAGAAAAATTCGAGTTAGAGAGAGTTTTTTTTGCAATGATTTATTGAATTAAATAACAAGTAAAATAAATAAATAAACCTAAGCTTCTTGCTTTTACCGCTCATTAATCTATAATTATGTATTATAAAAAAAATATTTTTTCAACTTAATTATTTAAAAAAAAATGGTAATTTTAGACATCACAGCGCCGTGTCATCAGTGATCGCCTTTTTAAAAAAAGATTCTATTTTAAATAAGCAATTTTGAATTTCTTCTTTCATTTCAATTGCAGATTGCAATGTACCGATTGCATTTTCAATTTAATTTTTCTCTGGTATTTCAAAGTCTATTATTTCAGCTTTATCTTCTGCTTCAGCTCCATTTTCACCGTCATTAGTATCATTAGCATCTCCTTCCAAAATTGACTCGTTATCAGGTATTTCAGTGGCCTATGATGCCGTCATCGACTTCAACATAGTCCTTCCAATGTACGCCTTCAACATTATAATGAGCTTCTGTTAGCTTTTCCCAGATTATCTCGATTTCTTGGGTATCTTCGTCGTTACATCTATGTAAGTTAAGCGGAATGTCATCTTCGTCATCCCACGTCTCAGACTTAAATTCGGCCTTTTTGGAACAATTTTCAATTGTCAATGGAGTATCGCCCCATGCCTTTAGGATTTCGCGCACACAATCGAGAAGTGATATTTTATATTGCTCTTTTTTACTTTCAAATTTTGTTTTATACCCATGTCAATTGGCTGAACTATTGAGGTCATATCGGGAAGGAAATACTCAAGTTTTATAAACTTTAATTTATCCTTAACTTGTTTTGGGTAAGCTGGGCAGTTATCGATAATGAATAATACTTTGCGCTTTGATCTTCCAAATTTAGAATCAAGTTTCAAAAGCCAACTTGTGAAAAGGTCTGATGTCATCCAAGAACAATGGTTTGCTACATAGTCCACCGGCAAAGTTTTAATTTTATTGAAACAACGAGGATTTTTGCTTTTCCCTATAACCTGAAGCTTTAGCTTTTCCGACGACCTCTGAGATCTGTTGTTTTACTGCTTTCAAATAAAGCACAAAATGTTTGGAAGTTGGAATGGATCCAACCAACAAATGCTTTTTTTATTGACTTGCAATTTTTTTTATGAATATCTTTTTAGGAAGAGATTTTTGTGTTTGATAATATTGTAAATTGCAGGTAGGTATAGCAGCGCAGCACACTGACATGACGGTGACGGCGCAGGCGATGCAACATAGAGAATCAAAGAATTCGAGTGCGTGCTTCTCATAAGAATTACAAACAATAACGAGTTGCGATTTGAGAGATTTTTTTTTGATTTTTTTTTCGGCAAAAGAAAAAAATTCGACTTAGAGGGAAAGAAAATAGGTCAATAATCAAGAGAATGTGTTCGAGTTAAAGGGAACTTCGACTTAGAGGGAGTTCGACTTAGAGGAAAGTTTTTGTATGGAAAATTGAGGGGAATGCAAAAATACGGCTAAAAAGTTCGAGTTAGAGGGAACTTCGACTTAGAGGGAGTTCGACTTAGAGGGAGTCGACTGTATAATTTTCGAAAAACAGAAATCGAATTCGAACGATTCGTATTTCATAATCTGGCCAGACCTACAAATTCATACTTGTACTTTTCTAAAATAAAATTTTATTTTTATAAAGAATATCCAACAACACCTACTTTCTAAATTCTTCTTTAAAGGACGGTACAAATTATTGATGCTTAAAATTTAATTTATTAGATTTTTTAGTACGACAAGTGTCTTAATAGTTCTAAATATCTTATTTTTTTCAAATAAATTAAATTTCACTTAAATTTAAATCAAAGCTTAAACAACCGATTCCGTTGTGTAGACAGTAGACCAGTTGTCAAACACATTATTTTTCGTAAAATAAAATTATTTTGAGTTTCAAATTGTTTTCCGTTCTTAGAATATCTGGGTTATGAAATTTTTTTTTTAGTTTTTTCTATTTAAAAAAATAACGGTATGTTCATTTTTTTCCAAATTCATACCAAATATGTATGTCCTTATAATGAGTACATTAAATTTTATTTGAAATCAATAGCATTATGTTTTCGTGAGATATTGAAAACTAACCAAAATTTTTACTTTTTTTTAAACCGTTATAGTGAAAAAACTACTCACTGAATTTTAATAAACGCCCTTTCTGCCTCTTTCGAAGTTATTATCTATTAAACCAAATTTATTTGAAGTCGATATCTTTACTCGTTCTTGAGATATCGACGACGAAAAATGGTACCAGAACGTACGGACGTACGAACGTACGAACGTACGAACGTACGAACGTACGAACGTGCGTACACACACACAGACATCTCTCTAAAAATGATTGATATAGCCTCTAGGGACCATGAAACGTCGAGAAATGTCAAAAATTCCAATTTGACAAATCGGACCGATTACAATAACTCCCTATGGGAAGTTAAAAATGGACTGTAATGTTTTTGTGTTAGGTATTTATTATCGTTGTATTTAGAATCGTTGTATAGCATACCAGCCAGAATGTCTGAGTAAAGTCAAGAAATTGCTTTTTTTTGGTTCAGGTTTCTGTCTCTTCCGATTTGTATTAAAATCATAAATCTATACTTCAAAACTAAAAGCTTAACATATTCATAAAATTGTCAATAAGCAAAAAGTCGAAGCATTACTCATATTACTCAAACTTCAATTTCATTTTTTGGAAACTACATTTTCTGTGCCAATCCCTTTTTGCCAAACAATTATTATTTAACTTATAAAATAAATTTACTTACCAGAAAACCTGTTTGTAAGAACGCGTTCATTTTCGCAGATTCTATTTTGCTTGATATTTGATTATTAAATTTGATAGCAAATATTTTTCGATGAGGATCCGGCATGGCGATGAAATCGTCTGAAATCGCCTTTTGAAATCTGAGAAAAATCAAGAGAAAAAAGTATCGTTCAAACAAGAGACTACAAAACTAGGTATTTACATATCTGATTTTTTTTTTAATTAAAAACTTAGGAGTGAAATAAAACGACTTTTGGTTTTTTGGCTTTCTTGCTGATTCGTTATCATTATTTTGTGATTTATTATGTTTGGTTTGTTTTGTTTTGCAGGTAATTTAAAGGGAGAATAGCTACAGCATGGTTATTTAAATGCCCCCATAGTTGTTCTTTACGTTTTATAAATAAATAAATACAATTTATCATAAAATGCTTATCTAATAGATTATTTAATTTCGTAAACGTTTTTTGATCTCATCAGCTAAGTTTTCGATTTTAACTTCTTCTTCTTTGCGCGTTGTAATTTCTCGAATTTTTACAATTCCTTTTCCCAGTTCTGAGTCACCAAATACAACAGCCAACGGAATACCATTTTCTTCACAATATTGCAGTTGTGCTAAAAGCTTTGGATTTAGCTTGTAAGAGTGTTCAGCCTGTAAAAAAAACAATTAAATCAATATTTCTCTAACTTTGCAAAGAAAACTCTCACTTTTACTCCTTCATCCCACAATTGGTTTAAAATTTGCAATCTCTTCTCATGAAGTCCTTTATGAGCAGAAGCGACATAAGCCTCGATTTCTGTTGTTCGAGTTTTAACACCGCTGGCAGCGTTCTTGGCCTCTAGCACAGAAAATATTCTCTCTACTCCAATGGACACACCCACACAAGGGACTTGTTTACTTTTTGGGTCGAACATGCCAACTAGGTTGTCATAACGTCCACCTCCAGCAATTGAACCAACTGTTCCAGCCTCCTCTCCGTTCTGTGCCACCTTTGGCTCTGCTTTAAGCACACATTCATAAATAACTCCTGTGTAATAATCAAGCCCACGCGCCAAACTTAGATCGAAGCATATTCTTTTACTTAATCCCATAGCATTGCAGTATTTTAGAAGCAATTTCATTCCTTCCAGACCATTAACAGCAGATTTGATAGATTTAAGTTTTTCGTCTTCGAGCAGTTTATCAACTAATTCAACTCCGCCACTTAATTGTACGTATTCTCCGATTTTGTCTGCTGCTGCCTCATCAAGGCCCTTTTCTTCGATCATTTCTCTTCTAACTTCCGTCCAAGGACTCTAAAATAAATATAATAATATGTATAAACACCAAATTAGGACTTTAAGACCTTTTTTCTGCTATCAATATTAGATTAAATAAAATAAAGTAAATATTAAGGGTCTAGACTAGAGACAAATCATACACAAGATAGTCTGAAAAATATTTTTTATCGATACTACCGTTTTTTTTCAAACTCAAATTGTTTTTACGATGTTCTTGAATCTAAAAGACACAAATTATTAAAGTATGTATTTCGACTATTTGAAGAAATTTTCACAAAAAGGAATTTTTGTTTGGTTCAGTGGGCTTCTCATTTAAAGTTCAAAGAATAAGGCTTCATTTGTTTTAAAAAAAGAAACCAATTAATAACACTAACTATACTGTTTCTTTAAATCATCTTGGAACGGTGATAATATTGTATTACCACACAGCAATTTAAGACAAAGTGCCTGAGTATTTTGACGCAAACAACAAACAGGCCCTCAAGATAACCCGATGTTCAAAGCAAGAATTTTTCTCGACTGGCATTATAAATAGTTTCAAGCATTATTGTCTTTGGGGACGTATTTTTTTTCTCAAACCTTCTATAACTATTTGTTCTTCTCTTTTGTTATATTAACACAAATCTCAAATAAATAATAAAATCAATTTTCATTCTTAACATCATGATAGTCTAACCTCCTTTCCATATTAACATCAGACTAAAAAAACATTGGTGGTATGAATAGCTAATCTGTCAAAAATGATAATGGATAAATAAATGCAACTGAACCTTCACTTGAAATACAAAGATTGTGTTCCAAATGTCGCGAATTGAATATAGTATAAACAAGAAAATGGTTTATCCGGAATATTCCGTTGATTCGAATTATTCAGAATGAATAAAACTACACTCTATATATAACTTAATTAGTTTTTAAGCTTTTATACATTTGTTTAAATTTTAGAGGTTTTATGTATAATTTTCTTTACAACATCACCTCAAAACAATTTTTTTTACGTCCGCGAGTTATGTAACTTAACTGAAGCACTGAGGTTTATCGCTATCGAAGCTATGTTTGAGGATCTGGTGAACGGAAGTAAAGTTATTCAATTCAATTTTGGGAGTGGTATATACTCGTATAGAACCAGTTTCAATTTAATTTTTGTTCCTCATCTCTAAAATTTCAAATTTGTTTTTGTTATTTTATCCATAAGGCGAAGCGAAATTTGCTTATCACACGGTCACACATAAAAAAAAAGATATTTATCTAGAAACGAACATGAAGATGTAGTGGTTACCCTCTAATTCCTCAAATATCATCATAATATCGTTTGCAAACTTCATCTTCTCTGTACATGTACTGCTTTATCCCAAAGACGTACACTCCATCTGGGAAATTTCTACAACAATGATCTCAGTGATCTGGCAAATATAGATAGAGGCAATCTCGCTGGCTTCGTAAGGAGCACCAATTGGTTTAAGAAATAGGGAGAAAGTCTCCAAGATTCAATGTGATATCACAATGGACCAACTCATAGCCTAATTGTGTCGGTTCTCCTGCTGACAGTCAACCTAACCTAACTAGTATGGTACATTTCTTTTAAAGTTTTCGGCTTTCGATTAAAAAAAATATTTCTCAAACACATGATCGTATCACCGTTTCACCTCGTTATCGGAGGAAAATTGAATTATTTTAACTCTTAAGCAAATATTTATTATAATCCTAGGAAGCCACAATAGAATTTACTTAAAATCCGATCTTCTTAATATTAGTCTATTGAAGGAAATATACTAGAAGAATTTGTTTTGTTTTAAATATTATAATATTCATTTACCTTATCCAATTTATCCACCGTAGAGCAAATCGCTCTAAATTTATCATTGGGAACTCCGCATGCTTCAAACATTCCATCGAGTAATTGACGATGGTTAAGTTTTACTACGAAATCACCAATTTCCAAACCTTCAAGCACTTCCACAACAATTTTAACACACTCAGCATCTGGTAACATAGGGTCATATGTTCCAGCAATATCGAAATCCTGTTGAATGAAAATTAAAAAAAAATAACAAGTGTTCTTGCTTTAGAAAAAAAGACGGAACTCACACATTGATAGAATTCGCGATAGCGTCCACGAGCAATAGAAGGATTATCGCGCCGATACACTTTTGCAATATGATATCTCTTTATACTTGATATTTTGCTCATAGCCAAATACCTCGCTAAAGGAACTGTAAGGTCATAGCGCAACGAAAGAATTTCACCACCTTGATCTTTGAGATCGTATATTAGCTTCGAATCTTCACCATACTTCCCTGTAAGTACTTCCTATACAAAAAAAAATGTAAATTAAATAAAAATACTAAAGTAAATAAAGGTCTTTCTTACTTTAAGTTCAAAAACCGGAGTATCAATAGACTCAGCACCATGTTTTTTGAAGACGGCAATGATCTTATCAAGGACACCCTGCCTCAAGGCCATCTGCTCGGGACTATAATCTCGAGTTCCCTTTGGTGTCTTCAAGGTGAACTTTTGGGGGGTTCCATTTTCTTCTGATAGTTGAGCTTTGAGTGCCAATAATTTTGAAACCTCTGCATCGATCTATACAAAAATTGAGTTAATGTAATATGATTTCAAATTTTATAATGACACTGTTTAAAAAAGTGTTTGATCTTTAGATTTAAAAAAAAGCAATGCTAACCTTTGATATTTGCTGAACATAGGATTCATCATCAGTATCATTATTATTGTTGTTGTTATTTTGAATGGTTTGACAAGTTTGAATTTTAAATAAATTTACTGAATTATGCGTACAATTTACTTGTTGTTGATTTTGAAAAATCTTCTGAACTAGCCGCGAATAATTTTGATGGCGGCAACTTAAGTGACGCAACATTTTTACAACTAATAACTAATAGCTGGAATTTTGCCCAGACTCGATTTAAACCTAAACAACAATATAATGAAACTGATTAGAGTTCATATCACTTTAAGATAACAACATAAAATAAAAATTCAAAAACAAACAAAAAAGTGCATATGTGCAATGTAAGAAAAAATGTTATGTTATGCAAAAGCCAATGTTAAAAGCGAAAAATGTTGCGTCCCATTCCACCAATATGACAAATTAATGAAACAACACACTTTCACTATGTTTAAGTTAGTAATTTTTTTAGTCACAAGCAACAGCAAAAAAAGGGATTAAAATATTTTGTTATTGTTTGTTCAGATAAACCAACACCACACGAAACTTTTTTAATTTCCACACGTTATAACATTTATTTAGCAAAATAATTAAAAATAATTAAGTGAGATATTTGTATGATTTAAGAGTGCCACTAAAAATAAACAAAAGCGGCAAAATATAATTTTTAAAAACCAAAATAAAGAAGTAGACCCTTTTTTTAACGCACCTTTACCTATTAATGAATCGAACAAATAAGTACATACATGTTACTGAATATAAGTTTCAATCAATTTGTCACACACGACGAACTAAAGCTTAAACACAACATTGAACCCTTAATTTTATTTGTTTACAGCACAGTTTGATTGAGACTTAATTTCCAAAAGATTGCCCTGCAGTTGACTTTTCATAATATTAATTGGATACTTATTTCGTTGTTCACTATCTTGATCTTCTGGTAAACTTTGAAGAACAATAGGAGGTATACAATCCGGGCAAGCGGATTTGTGTATATACGTATAAGATCCTTCAGAACTCTCGCAACTGGCAGCGTGGGACTAACAAATTTAAGTAAGTGATCTGGGTTCATGTCGTGAAGATAAGAGTAAGAAACAAAAACAAAGTAGTATTTCGAATGTTTTTTACCTGATCATGTAAAAATTTGGTTAGCTGACCTTAACAGGTCTGTTTAACCCACTACAGTTTTCCTTAGTGGGATGAGCATTCATTGGAAACTTACTTTTCTGAAGAGGTGTATCTTAAGTGTGGACTAAGGGAGCAGGTTTATGAAAGTGAAAAATTTAATTTGGGACAACAAATAAATGGCACATGATTTTAAGGTATTTTTGATCCCAAAACTATTAAACTATTATAGGATTATATACAACTTGTACAGGGTATCCCTTAATTCCTCAAGGATATTTTGAGATTGTTCATTTTTCGCGGATTTAAGAAAGTGTCTACTTTTATCTACCCATGTTAACGAAAATTACTCTGTTAATACGAATGGTAGAAACTTGTTTTTGAACTTCTCTATTAAAATATATTGAAGCTAGCTGCTGCATCACTTTTGACGAGCCTTTAAGAACACACTTAAGTTGCTATTTTTGTTGAATAAAGGAATTCTTTCATTCCACCCCATACAAATAAAATCCAATAATGTAAGGTTAAAGAATCTAGCAGGGCAGAGCACTGGGGCTCTATTTTGTAAAACGATTATCGTTGAAATTACTTCGTTATCGTTGAAATGCGATTATGTTTAACGAGAATCGTTTAATTTTAACGATACTCGTTAGTTCTAAAGACTGACATAATACCTATCGTTTAACGTTCGTTTTCGTTTAGCTGTCAAAATGAAACTGTGTCTGCCGGTGTGAAGATGGATGGAGCTTCAAGAATTTAAATAAAAATATAAATAATACATTTTTGAGTGAAAACTAATTGATAAAAAATTAATTAATTTTGTACGCCTTTTTCGTTTTACTTAATCGCTCTTTGTCGTGACTATCGTATTCCTCAGTATCGTTGACTTGCCGCTCGTTTCGTAATACAAAATAGGGCCCCTGGTTCTTTTCTTCCTATACAACGTTTACCATATTCTTCATCTAGCCAACTCTTAACCTCTCGATCTTAATGAGCTGGAGCACCATACTGTTGCAAATATGATGAAGCTAGTTGGCTCAGTATAATGTCCTCGAACAGTGCTGGTAAAACGTTTCGCAAAAACTCCACATACATTTTAGAATACAGCCTGGGTATTTTTTTTATAATTCACACGCGCTCAAGGGTATGTTAAGAGACCCTTAAAATGCTAAAAACCGCACGAGCCATGGGGAAATTGAGGGGGGGGGGGGGGAGAAAGAAGCTGTCGATGAACATTGGTTTTAAATGTTTGCAAATTTAAATGGCAAGTGAAAACCCTGCCGAGTAAGTAATTCCATAATCGTGTTGTGCGATTAAGAAACGAATCGCTATATTACAACCAAAGTTAGGGTCGAGTGTGAACTGATGAGCATTCCCAGCGAAGCAGGTATCACGGTAAA
Source organism: Philhelius festivus (assembly GCA_963931855.1). Lineage (NCBI taxonomy): Eukaryota > Metazoa > Arthropoda > Insecta > Diptera > Syrphidae > Philhelius > Philhelius festivus. Next base: position 901,123 of record OZ007556.1, on the reverse strand, counting down.
GGGGAGGAATGCAACTGGTCTTCGAGTGAGCATTGCTTGTGAAAGAAGCGATAAAACAAGGAAATACATTAAACATTCCAACGGTGTTCAAGAGATGGGAATGAATCCACAATAGCTCTGTTTCCTATCAGTTTTAACGCTCTGTTCTGAATTCTATTCAATAACTGGAGAGAAGTTTGAGCTGCGCCTGCTGGTGTGAGTTATACTCGAGTTTTGGACGTATAAACGTCTTATAAAAGGTAGCCAGATCAGAAGCGGTGAAAAATTTCTCACATCGATATAATATCCTAACTAAGCATTTAGCAGCATTTTTGGCGGTCTTGAGAATGTGATCATTATAACGAAGATTGTCGTTGCCACACATACCGAGTACTGAGAGCTTTTCGGTTTCTGCGATGCAAGTGCCATTCAAGGACAATGGAATAAGGGGGATATTTAGCTTCAACGACAATAGACAGCATTGAGTTTTCGAAGCATTAAACTCCACACGGTTTTTTATACCCCATTTAACAATGCTAAAAAGATCGGAATTTAATGAGCTTATCATACGATACCATTGCAATTCCACTTCCGAAGGAGATGGACGTGAATTTGAAAACGAGTATGAGACGCTGAGAGTAGAGTCTTCGGCAAAACAATGAAGTGGACTAGAAGTTTCAGACAAGAAATCATTTATAAAAATGAGGAAAAGAGTCGGAGACAAAACGGAGCCGAGTTATTTGAAGGGGCCAATTAAATTGTTTCAATTACAACTTCCCACATATTGACGCTGAATTTGTGTTGAAATGATGACTACCTTCTTTTGCATGAATCCTCCACAGCCTATGTATCAAAATTGTTAAAATTTGTGATCCCATCTCTTGTAAATTAAGATCTGTCCGTCCAGAGAATTCTATTTATAAAGTTCGCTAGAGTAACCAGTTAGAAACTCAAGCCTTCTTTCTAAACCATCGAGTTGTTCTTGAACGGGTGTATTTTGGTGTGGGTAAAGATTTTCTCCATGTATTTCATTAGCAATTTTGTGCTTTGAAACACTGAAATAAAGCTAAGCATCTGATACTGATCGATGAATCATTTGCAACAGCTTCAACTATCATCAGCCAAAATTTATCTTACTTGTGGAGCTAGTGTATTTTCAACTGTTCCGTTTCTCGAAGTCTGCGATACGTGTTTGAAAATACTCCTTCATTAGGAAGTCTAAACTTAATCTCGTCTCGAACTTAATGAATTTCCATTGTACAGCTTATAAACGTGAATAATGTCTGTGTATTGTTGGTTTGTAAATAAAGGCATTTCATACAACGTTGCTAAACAACTCTAACCTTGGAGTGAAAAAATGAACTGATGAATACATTTTTTTTTCTTATCTTTTAGACAATTTTTGTTTGGTAAATTTTCTTGACAGGACATCATTATCTAAACTATACTCTTTCTGAGAACATTTAAGGAACAGGGTAAGGAGATGAGACCTTTGACAAGTACGCAAATAAATGAGAGAAATAAGGTTTTGCAGTTAGTCAAATAAACAAACACGCTTTAAAACTTTCTAGTAACTATTCAAAATTTAAAAAATGTTGCATTATTAAATCTTGAAAAACAACTCTTATTGTCAAATGTTGTTAGAAAAATAGTAAAACATCATGTTTATTACGCATTTTCAGGAGAAAATTGTCCGTAAAGTCAAAAATTAGCGTGGGTAAGATTAACAGGTTTATAAACTTGATATCTAAAGACCCCAACAAGCCCAAATAAAGGTTTTTATATATCTTCTCAAAATATAGTTCCAAGCGAGGTTTCTACTATTCCTAATAACAGAGTAATTTTAGTAAATATGGGTCATAGACAACAAAAGGCATTTTCTTAAAACCCCGAAAATAGAGGTCAACATTGGAGATATACTGTAAGACGAATTTGTTCTTAGAATATACCCAAGATAAATATCGACGAATAAGTGGACGGTGTATACGATGTAAATACCTATGTATGTACATATGTACATGAAAATGAAATTCTGTTGGACCGATTGGAAGAGTTCAAATTCGTATAATCTGAATGTCCTTTTTATTGGATTTTTCTATGATATCAAGACCATAACTCAAGATACACAGGTTTTATATGCGTAATTCTTTTTTATTTTGATTATGGCTTTAGAAAAGTTATCAAGAAAAAAATTGAGAGAATAGATAATATAACGCAAAAGTAATTCCAGCGGAGGATATTATTCTTCCGCTACGTATACAAAACAAGATTATCGCAATACAATTTTTAATTTAATTGTAATTTACCAACTTAATGCGACGTTGTTTTGTTTGTTATTCTCGAAATATCTTACAAATATTCACAATATACTATCAAAACTCATAGTAAAATCACACGTTTTATATAGACTAGTAAAAACGTCAGGTAACAAAAGAAACATGCTGCTGGTATTTAAAAAAGGTCTGCTGACGAAAATTAGAAAGTTATTTCATTTTCCATTAAGAATGAAGAATTAAAGTCAATCAAAATGTCAAGGGTGAGTGAACTTTTGTTTTACTTCACATAAAATAAGGAGTACACTCTTTGCATTAAGAGGTGCCTCACCAAAAAATGAAATGACTAGAAAGCATTGAATTAAAATTCATATAAACTATGTTGACCCCAAACAGATGAACAAACAGTTTATCAAAACGTCAGTGCGAATAGCCTTTTACATGACGTAATTTATTCTATGCTAGACACAATGGAACCTGCTTTATATTTTTACTTGAAACCATATCGCATTGCTATATACCTCGTACCATCACGTGTAATTTAAAGAACCAGTTAGTTTGTGCATCTATCAAGTACAATGGCAGTTGCAGGTACAAGCAGTTGTTTGCATCATAGCTAGATTCACATCATGCATATATCATTTCTTATAAGAAGGCTCAAGCGGCTCAGTCGCAATTAGGTCAACTCCACTGATTCATATCGGAAAATGGAAATGTTTTCCAACCAGGAACTCTAATAAGAAATTATTAACATAATAACGACGCATACAAAATTAAATAATATTAAAGAAATGCAAGGTCATTTCTCTAGCACATGTTGTCATATAAAATTGTAGAAAGAAAAACTTGTTTCGTCAGCTACTCAAGCCAAAAGTAGTTATTTTTTTAGCAAAATCAGACTGTTAACAAAGACCAATATATTGACCACATTACTTATATAGATATCTGTTGAGTGCAACAAAAAATACTAACAAGTTTAAGATAGAGTTACGAGTTTGTTCAAGGTTTTTTTGTTTCTATATTGCAGAGGGGCTCGCGCTCAAATTTTTACGTTTCTAATTGGAAGTGGGATTAGAAGTGAGTAATGCACGAACAAAGATGTTGAAATATATCTCCACTTTATATATGTATTTACATCAGACATAATGGCCTGTTTTTTCCTAAGTACCTATTAATTTTTGTTTGTATTCAGTGAAAGCATTGGACTGGATATGCCAGCACATCAAAGTTGATTAGTTTTGTTAACTTAATGCAATTACTAGCTGTTTATAAGGAGAATAATTGATTAGGAAGGATTTATCTCACCCTCTCCTTGGGTTCCTTGGCAGCTTTTAATTTCCTGACCACTTCTCCTTGACACCTTATTGATTCCAATAGTTGTTCACGATTTTCACTCATTCTATTTTATTCTTTACAGGAGAACACACAATGTTTTGATATTTTGTCTTTTGAATAGTTTTTAATTCATAGATATATTTATTTATATTAAATATTTACACATATCCATTCACAGATTAAAATTTATAAAATTTTATTTGATGAAACGAAATGCGGACGAATTCGTCTTTTCTTCGCACGAGGTTAAATGCAAAATCAAAATGCAAAAGTTGAAATGTCTAAAACTGACATTTGTCTATAAGACAGGGTGGTTATGAGGTGATGATTGTAAATAAATTTCATACCTAGGTTACGATTACATCGGCTACTCCGTGTTTTATCCTATTAGGTGCGTTTTATTAGGTGCGTTTTATTATTCACAAATCTATCTGGATCCGGATCTGGATTAAGTTTTAACATGTATTACAAAAACAATTTGGGATCCTGTTTTCTATCGGGATCTATTTCAAAGATCTACTGGCGAGTAGATGGCTTTTTATGGTAAGGTAGTGTAAGCTATAGTGTAAAGAAAAAGGACAAGACATAATTTAAAATTTCCAAACCCAAGGATAAAAAGAGACGGGCTTATAACACTGCTGTCAGTAAGATCCGTATCGTTTTATTTTCAAGGGAAGATCCCGATCCGGATCCAGATAGATTTGTGGATAATAAAACGCACCTATTAAGATTATCAACAAAATAAAATGCCTTTTACTTGAAATTGAAACTAAAGTCTTATGTTATTTTTATTTATTGAAATTAAAATGTTATTCTATTATATTAAAAACAAATTGAATTAAAAATTGTTTAGAATTAAATAGATAAATATACTTGTTAGTATTTTGTAAAGTTTTTGTGAAGAATTTAGGCTTATACATATCTTAAATCCCATTTGTCTTTTTATTCGTTGGTCGTTGGTCGCTCTCATGTGAGTAGTCCTTAATTAATTTGATCTGAACTTTTCTCCGATCGTAATACTATACGAACGGATACGATAATTGACCTGAATACAGAAATATTGTTCTAAACAGCTTTTTGACATTTTGTTAGTAAATGAATATCAAGCTTCATTTAATAATTTAATTTAATATTTAATATTCCCTATCTAATGTCGATTTCCTTTACACACTAGGGATTTCGATCGATTGTCAAATTTGTTCTTTTGGTGTGCGTATTTCGTATACATGTAAGTCCCTCTTTAAATACGGATTCGAAGAATTTGATCTCTGTAAAAAAAAATCGATTTTTTTGGTGTGAAGGAACGTAAAATCTGTCGAGAGGCAGATTTCGAAATAAAAGAAGAAATTAAAAGATACTAGGTGTGTTTTTTTTCACTGCTGCATAGCTAGCGCAGCAAAATTTCCCTCGACAAACAATAACAATTTGATTGCTGGCGAAAAAGAAGCCAGTAAAAAAATTACATTTGTGCTGGTGATAGAACTTTAAATTATTGAAATGAAAATGGCGCTAAACATTAAATCAGGGTTGCGAATTTTTGAATTAAAAAATCCTTAAGTCATAAGTCTATAGATGACTTGTGAATTAAAAAAATTTAATTCATAAGATATTTGGTGACTTATGAATTTAAAAAAAAATAATTCACAACCCCCAAAGTGACTTATGAATTAAAAAAAATTTAAATCCTAAGCTACTAAGTGACTTATGAATTAAAAAAAATTAAGTCATCAGGGAGTAAGTGACTTATGAATTAAAAAAAATTTAAGTCATGAGCAACAAAGTGACTTATGAATTAAAAAAATTTAATTCACCACCTACTAAGTGACTTGTGAATTGAAAAAAAATCAAGTCATCAGAGAGTAAGTGACTTATGAATTAAAAAAAATTTAATTCACAAGTCAGTTGGTGACTTGTGAATTAAAAAAAATTTAATTCATAAGTTAGTTGGTAGATTGGAAATTTTTAAGCTTGTTTTGACTACATAATTATTTAATTATTAACGAAAGCTTTCAAATCTAGTTTTTAAATCATAAGATTATCACGCTAGCTTATAAATTATCCATTTCATAAATTTTGTAATCAGCATTTATCCATTAACTTATGAATAATTAAATTTTTTTTAATTCATAAGTCACTAAGTTGGTTTTGAATTAAATTTTTTTAATTCATAAGTCACTTACTTTCTGATGATTTGAATTTTTTTAATTCATAAGTCACTTACTTGCTCATGACTTGAATTTTTTTAATTCATAAGTCACTTACTTGCCCATGACTTAAATTTTTTTAATTCATAAGTCACTTAGTAGGTTCTGAATTAATTTTTTTTAATTCATAAGTCACTAAGAAACTTATGATTTAATTTTTTTTAATTCACAAGTCACCAACTGACTTGTGAATTAAATTTTTTTTAATTCATAAGTCAGTTCGTAGCTGCTGAATTATATTTTTTTTTAATTCACAAGTCACTCACCAGCTTGTGAATTAAAGCCTAGCTTAAGCTAACAAGTGACTTAAGCTTTTGCAACCCTGCATTAAATTAATGTACATACATGTTTTGACATCAGATTTTGATTATTTTCTATAATAAATAAAATGCACGACAGGGTCGCACGAACTTGCTCCTATGTAATAGAATAGGAATTTTAAAAACGAATGTTATTAGAAAAAACTGTTCATAAGGATAAAATTATCATCATTTTTTAAATTCCTTTAGTAGTAAGAGACAAAAACAGAATGCTATGCAAATATGAATTTTTGCAAAAACAAAAATTAAAAGTCGTTTCTTAATAAAATAAGATTTTATATATAAAATTTTTAAAATATTAAAAAAAATAACTTGGTACGTCAACTTTAGGTTTTTATTATTGTACGAATGAAAGTTAAATTTCCAAAAAAATTATAGACCCATTTTTGAGATATCGAATTTTCCAAAAAAAAATGACTTTTTTTTCAAAAATTCAAAAAATATTTTTTTTTTAATTTTAAAATGCAGTGTTTCTTAAAGTTTTTAGAAGCATCTCTACAAAAAATTTCATAAAAATCCGTTATGTGGATAATGAGAAATTCAAAATTTTAAAAAATTGTTCTATGGTAGGTACAGACAGTAATGTCTTGTTTTCAAAATTTTTTGTATTAAACTATAGATCTTAAAAATTAATAGAAAGAAATTTAAGCAAAATTCTCGGAACCGTTTTCGAGAAAAATACGATTTTCGAAAACCATTTTTTAACATTTTTATGGAGGGTACCGTTATTTTTAGGTAAAATAAATTTTTTTTTCTCATATCTTGTAAATTATTTTAAGAGACTTTTATTTATCATGTTTTAAAAAAATCGAGCATGAGGTTTTCGAAATATTGAGTTTTCAAAAAAAAATTTAAATACACAATAATATTGAAACTGCCAGGAAACCTTAACATAAAATAAATTATCAAAATCTGTTGTACTTTTTTTGAGAAAATCAAAAACAAAAAAAAAATGGTTCCAACGGGGGTACCAAAAATAATAATTTTTTGTAAAATTTTTTTTCAACCATTACCTAGGTTTAACTAGATGAAATTTTATGAATTGAGAAAATCAAAAACAAAAAAAATGGTTCGGGGGTACCAAAAATAATAATTTCTTGTAAATTTTTTTTTTCAACCATTACCATTACTAAATGAATTTTTATGAATTTTTTTCAAAAAAATCTGTGGGACAGTTTTTGAGAAAAAAAATATTTACAAAATTTCGAAAAAAATCGTATGGCAGGTACCGTTATTTTTGGTCTTAAGAAATCAAATCAAAAAACATCCGGGGGGAAAAAAATAAAACCCTTATCTACCAAGTTTAATGAAAATCGACCAAGCCGTTTAGCTTTAGTCGAACAGACAGACAGTCCATTCAGACAGAGAATTGCGAGACCCACTTTTTTGGTCTTCGCTAGTATCGTAATGTCAACTTTGATCAAAATCTCGAGTTCGATTTTTTTTACGAATGTGTAACTTGCCTTATAGTACCTATAAGTCGTAAGTAAAAACACACCTACTATTACTCGTACTTTGAAATTTTCGATATAAAAAAAATTATTCAAAATCGGTTGAACCGTTCTTTATTGTATATCGTTGGTTACATGGTGAATGTCACTAACAAAATACACCTTTGAAAAAAATTAGATTTAACATTATTTTCAAAGCGTATCTCTCAAATTATAATATCGGAAATATATGTATCTATATCAATACCTTCAAAATTCGAATCTTGAGATTCAAGAAATATCTTTATTTCATTTTCTTTAACATTGCTGGTACTTACATATATGTATCAATTAATGAATTTAACCTTGGAAACAACGGCGTCAGCGTCAAAACTTGCTTGATGACCAATTTTTAACTACTTATTTATGTCAAGAGATAATAAAATCATTTGATGATGATTTTAATTGTCGTTATCTGCAACAACTTCATTGATACTAATTCGCTATCGTTCACCAAAAAAAACAGTTTTCCAGGTAAGCTAATGTCTGTAGAGCAGAAAAAACCGCCCTCATCATTTGCAGTATGTCACTTTCTGTCTGTATGTATGTATGTATTTCCACACAGGTAAGCTGTCAAGCTGTTTTACTACCTGAGAACGATTAGGTGAATGAAAATTCTAATTAGCGCATTAAAATTTGGATTGTTTCCGAGCAATGTTCAACCCATTTTCCTTTTTATTTTTCGATTTTTTGGTATAATGCCCAGTTAAGTTAAAAATATAACTTTTAAGTTTTTTAAATGATTAAGTGTTAATTTGATTAATAATGTAAAATATATTTCTAAAAGATTCATTTTGTAGTACAAATAACAATTTGTTGTTAATTTTGTCTAAACAACTCAATATTTTTTTTTTCAGGAAAGAAAAATTATATTTAACTTAAATATACATAAATTTGTGTATGCTGAACTTGAAATTAGTGTACCCAGTACAAGAGCTTTCGAAGTAAGCAATACATAATAAATCAGAATTAAAAAAAAAAATATTTTCAATTAATATTAAATATATAAAACTCAATAATTAAAAAAAAAACGTAGTTTTAGTTATTTTTATATAAATATATCACTTTGAACATAATGTATGGTCAGAAGGCAGGTTGTTCCTTCCATTATTTGTCTTAGTTCAAATTAATGCACCTTTCTTCTCTTCATGGTCGCTTTCCGTTTTTTATCTTCGGCTTCTTGTCGCATATCTTCCAAGTCCTCCATTAAACCTTTAAATTAAAAAAAATATATGTATTAATATAACATTTGGATTAAAGGGGAAACAAGCAAACTTACCAATTTTTTTACTAACGTACTCTTCACGCATTTGTTGGGCGAAAGAAGACTCCATTCCAGAATCGTCTTCATCGATATCTCGGTACCTTTAAATAAGAAGGAATAGATTATATAACAGTTTTTCTAATCATGAGCCATAAAAGTTAAAATTATACAATCAAAGTTTTTGCTTTAATTCTCTTTAAAAACAACACTATTAGTGACTTCTTAAAACCATGAGAGGCTTATAAAAGAAGATTCTATCTAGTCATATGCACTAGGTTGTCTACACAAAAATGTCTACTGGAAATTGTTCTATCCATTGATAATTGATATCTTTGGTTGAATTAAGTTTTTTATTTGTTTTTTTTTTTTTTGAAAGAGCTTCTGCCGTAGATCTATTCACAGATGTTTTAATATCTAAACAAACTTTCATAACAAAAAATTGGCGGAAGGGCACTATCACAATCCATTTTTGCAATCAATTTCAAATAAAGAATTATTAAGAACTTTCGTGTCCAAAACCCAATCTTAAAAGAATAATTTAATAATAATTTACCTTGACTTATCGTAGCCAAATATAGCCTTTATGTGCTGCGAATAGTCTTCGGCATCTGGTCCGTCATCAATAAAATCGTCCAATTCAGAATCATATTCATCCTCATCATCGTCATCATAGATTCTTCCTTAAATGGAAACGAGAATTAATATTTATTGATATTTTGAAGATTATAAAATAAAAATAATTACTCTTCACTGCTTGTGGAGGTTTCCTCTCCGGTGGCTTGCTGGATCGGCGAACATCTGGCGGTGGAAATTGTCGAGTTGTCTGGGCGGCATGTTGAGGTCTCGCCTTAACATCCTTTGGTGGGAACTCCCGAGTTGGCCCGCTGTAAGACCCCTTGTGACCATTTTGAGTTAAGTTACTTTTTGGGGCAGTAGAGGGGGTGGCCTTGGAAGAGCTAGATGACAATTTAACTGGAGGATAGGGTTTCTGAAGGGGTTTATCTTTTGATAACGCGTTCGATGCTCCTCCGTTTGCAGAGGGTCTCAAAGTACTACTTGAACTTTTTGATGGCGCTGCAGACGAAGATATCTTCGAAGTAGCATTATGAAAACTTTTTTGACTCGAATTGGAACTTGCGGGAACAGGATTGAGAGGTTTTTTAAAAGTAACTGACTTTGAGTCTGCATATTTGCTATTGCTGCTAGTAGGAGCTGCTAATGAATTGGCAGTTGGAGCTTTTGAAACTGGCGATTGATTTAATTTTGGTATGCGACCATTGGGTTCCATTTTTTGTCTCTCGGGTACTTTGGGGGCCGCCGAGCCGGGCTTTCCTTCTCCCTTTTCCCTTTCCCTCTTCCGTCGTTCCCTTTCTTCCATGAATTTTTGGCGTTCTTCTTGTTCTTTCTTTTCCTTCTTAGTGAGGAGCCTTTCGGGTTCCTTTTTCTTAGGTTCCGTTTCCACCACAACCGGCTCAAATTGCTTTTTCTCAGCCAGTTTGAGAAGCGCCTGAAAGTCCATCACTGGAGGTGCAGATTTTTTGTTTTTCGCCCTTCTTTGGGCTTCCTCTTCTCTTTTCTTTTTCTCTTCCATTTCCTTCTCTGCTTCGGGGTCATAGAGATCCTTCTTTCGCAGTGACCCAGAAGTTGGGCCACTCGTTAAGGCTGAGGCTAACTTAGGAGCTGATGTTCTCACACGAGTGTGAGGCATATTCCTCTGCAAAATCTCGCGTTCGATTGCTGCCTTTACGCGATCCTTTGTGCTATTCAGGTCTGTTCTAGTTGCTGGACGGCTGGGAGCGAACACCTTGTCTTCCTTGACGTCCTTCACCTTTTCTATGTACTTCTGATAGAATGCATTTGCCTCGGTTGACACGTAGCCGTAGTCGTCCTGGTCAGGTTGTTCTCCGCCCTCCCTAGACACTGCTGTGTGCTCATTATCTACAGCATCGTCCAAAACCGATTTGTTGGCCGATTTAATGACCTTAAGCATTTTCTTAATTTTATTCTTTGACTTCTCATCGCGGAGAGCCAATAGCTGCTCACGTTTCTCCTTTTCCACCCTCAACCGCTCCCTTTCTTCTTGTTCTTTTTTTGCTAGAAATTTCTGGATATTGTGCGATAGTTTCTTATCTTTTGACTCCTTTTTTGGGGGAGCGAATTTGGTGCTGTAATATTTCCCCTAAAATTGAATAGAAAATTTGTACATTTACAATTAGATTTGCACTGTTTAAAATGAATTTTTTTATATTTTTAAAAATTGGTAATGTACGAAGACAATATGGCAAGTAAATTAAGGTAAATATACTAAAATTAGTAAGACAAACTGTAGGTTTTTCTCACACATTAGCATCAGATAAAATCTTTAAATTAAGTGTGCATTTCAATGCCGATTATCGTTTAATCGATTAATTTATCAAAAATTAAAATCAATTGTGAAAGTGGAAAATTAATTAAACTTACATCTGCACCCTTGGTGCTTTCGCTATTTTTCTTAGCAACATGAAGCAAGGCTCCGAAGTCCATGGTTAAAGATTATAATTATACACTGTTGATTTTTGAGGAAAATAAAATGATTCTAATTTGGTTTTAATAGAAAATTATTTGAAATATGTTATAAATTCTTGGTGATTTGCAAAAGACACACGACCATCTTGAAAAATGAAGAAAGACTGCTCTCTGTCAACGTCAAGTGTCAAATTTATATTTTTTTATTACTATAAAATAGGATGACAGTCCGGCAAGTGATGCCAAAGTACTTCATTGTAATTATGGGTAATTATAATAAAAGCATTCAGCAATAATTACTTGCGAGGTGATTAACTGCAATAAACTAAAATAATGTGTATTATACTTTCAGAAAAAAAAGGTTAATGATGTTATATAGATATGGATTATGTTTATATTTCATAGTTTGGGATTAAAAAGAATCTTTGATAACAACTAGCTATGAATTAAACTCATTGGGCCTTTTTAGTGTTGAATTCTGAATTATAGAAAATTCAAGAAATGCAGAAAAGTCAAGATTATAGTAAAGACAGTTCATCTTTATTATAGCATCTTCATCTGCATTTTGTAAATTTGCGATATTTTCACATTTTTCTATAATTTTTTTTTTTTGACGGACACATGATATGAAAAAGAAACACTTGAACTACTTTCAGAAAAGTTAGAGAAGCTTGAAAAACTTATCATACAAATTTATATATGATATGATCTTTCTTTAGTATAAAAAAAGACGTTCTGGTTAAATGGTGTTAGTCAACCGAAATTGACTGATTAGCTTAATCCATGATTAAAAACTAAAACTTTGGATTTTTTGTTACGAGTTACAATAATCATGGACTAAAGATGACACACTGTGAAAAAACTGGCCCCTAAGGCTAGGCGCGGACATTCAATTTTTCGTTTCGGAACTGCTTGGTTTGAGCAGATAAAAAGTTTGTGTTTTGACACAAACTAAACGATTGAATAAAATGAGTTCGCTATTTTGTGTAACATATAATTATATGCACCTGCGCGGACATTCAACCAAATAGTTCATCTGTTTTCTATAAGCAACCAAACAGTTTTGTGCAACTCAAAATTGAATGTGCGCGCCTAGCCCAATACTTTATCAATAGAAAAGCTTAAGAAAATAAATTCTCACACAAAATATGCGAGTACACTTGTTTTTATTTTAAAAATATAAGTTTAAGATTTTCTTACTTGGGTACCTTCTATATAATATGTACATTGCCAATGAAAAATATTAAAATAATATAAAATAAATAAAGAAATATGTTTTCTTGTTAAACAAATATGATGTTATAAAAGTAAAAAAAAATGAAAAGTTTCTCCGACACTTCAAACCAGTTGATTATAAAACTTTCTGTAAAAAAAAATACGGCAATATTTAACTTTGAACAGTTCCTGAAAAATCTGACATTTCGTTAAATTTTATTTCTCATTTGTCGTATATTTTGTAATAGATTTAAGGAAAGTCTGGAGACTAGTTATGTCGATTTCCTTTACTCACTAGGGATTTTGATCCCTTGTCAAATTTTTTCTTTTGGTGTGCGTATTTCGTATATATGTAAATCCCTCTTCAAATGCGGATTCGAGGGATTTGATCTTTGCCAAAAAAATCGATTTTTTTGGTGTAAAGGAACGTGAAATCTGTCGAGAGATTAAATCTTCACACAGAATTTGATTTCTCATGTATAAAGGAAATCGACATTAGTGAAAGGATTAAATTGTTTATTGGTAGCACTTTGTTTAAGCTCTGCACTTAGTTTTAATCCTTCCAGGTAACTTATAGTCCACATTAGCGTTTGATTATTAGTAAGGCCTATTGTGAACACAGCGGGTGTCTTTATCTTCTTCGTCACAAATATTTACCATACGCATATATATCGTTAATCTAGTAGATTTGAAAATAATCTTGTTAAATAGCTTATCGAATCGCATTAATTGAAAATTAATGATTTGCTTCGTACTTAGTTAAAAAAAAACTGACACAATTTGCATTTTTAAAATTAAAATTAATCTTCTTATTAATCTTTTAAATTATTTACCAGTAGAAAAAAATTTTGGGCAGATGCGGCAACCTTCTACAAAAACTACAAAACTGAGATATATTTTCATAAAATTCATTAGGTGTGTTTTTTTTGCAAGTCCATATAGAATTGTAAAAAAAAACGACATCGGGACTAAGCGCTTTACATGCAAATGCAACAACTACTTAAATCTATACAGAGTTAGCTAAGACCAGATAATTATCGAGCGTTAATCTAAGACACGATAAAAATGGTGATGCCAAAATAGTATTATCTATATGTTATCGATAATTTGCTCAGAGACGTCAAAAGTGAAGTTTTTGGATTGGTTGATGCTAGTCGTCAATAAGCTGACAAATGTCATAGCGTACACAGTGCTTCCAGCTATGTGGAAAAAAAGCTCCTAAATCCCGGTGTCGTTTTTTTTTACAAATCTATATGGACTTGCAAAAAAAACACACCTATTATTTCAATATTTTATAAACATAAATAACAAAATGATAATTTTTTTTGCTTATCCCATACACATTTATTGAAATTCATAGTTATTAATAAATATATTCTTAAAATAAGCAAACTTAATGAAAAAATCGGGGAACCATAACATTCACATACTTTTTTAAATTTGTTTATAAATACAATTCTTTAAATTCAAAATTATCAGATGAAAATTCATTTTTTATAGCCCAGCTTTCCTCTGATAATTAAAAAGCAATGAAAAATGAGAAATACGATTAATGTTATGAAAATCAACATTTGTTGTAAAATGAATGGATAATATAAAAAAATGGTATTCAGACTCTGGTGGTAAGAAACTTTTTAGTCTGAATTGAAATTGAACAATTTTTCCAAATGCAAAATGCAAAAATTGTGTGAAAGTAACATGTCGACAACACTATACAAGGAAAAAATTGAAAAAAATCGGCCCTAGCGAGGTATCCGTTCGGAGCGGACAATTTTCCGCAACGCATACTTTGTCGGAGGTTCAAATTGCTTTCGAGGTATCCTATCGGAAAGAATAAGGCTAGCCACGCACATTCAATTTTTAGTTGCACAACTACTGTTTGGTTGCTTATAGAAAACAGATGAACTATTTGGTTGAATGTCCGCGCAGGTGCATATAATTATATGTTACACAAAATAGCGAACTTATTTTAGGCAATCGTTTAGTGTGTGTCAAAATACAAACTTTTTAGTTGCTCGAATCAAGCAGTTGCGAAACTAAAAATTGATCGGCGCGCCTAGCCTAATAATACACAAACGCGTTGGCACAATTTGTTCCGCGAAGAATTATTGTCGGACGAAATCGAAAAAAACAATTGCATTAAGCTGTCAGAAATTTCACAAATAAAGCACTTGATCGCACTTCAACGCAGTTCGCCGGGTGCGTTAAAATAATGTCGGAGAAAAATTCCGAACAGCTGTTCGGAAGAATACCTCGAAGCAAAAATGCTTCAAATCGTACAAAATCGGAGAATTTTCCGCTCCGAACGGACCTCGCTAGGGCCGTATATTTTTTTTAAAGTGTTCTTCCTACTGAATGCGTTCATAAGCTTACCAATTGCCTACACTACCGACTGGGAATGAAAGAAAAAATTGTTTAAATTTGACATTCTTCCATTTCCATTTCTATTATTTTTCTTTTGCTTTGTTAAAGTGGATTTTATTTTTATTCGATTTTCGATAAGCGTCTACCTGTGCCTTGTGGTATGTGGTGTACTGTTCGATTAACTGTTATTAAAAGTAAAGTAAAAAAATAAGAAAAACATCTATTAAAAGTTTAATAAAATAAATCAACTTAAACATGGCTAATCACGGCTTTGCAAACTTAAATATGTTTGAGTTGAACGATGATGATCGAGTCGACTTCAATGATGACTCCAGAAACACAAATTTTGACCATAACATGTACGATAGCGAGGAAGGTAACTATTTATCAAAATTGTATTCTATAAAATCAAAAAATTTAATTAAAACTATAAATAAATTATTTAACAAAAACATATCCAGACACAGAAGAAGCTAGCGAAACTGAATTCAGGAATCATCATCGTGGCAATGATGAACCAATGGAAATTAAAGAACAGTAAGAAAACAATAAGTGCTTTATTAAGGATATTACTGTTCATATTAAACACTTAACAAGGTCAGCAGTACCCACCAGGTAACTGTACATCCGGAGTAAACTTAATTATATCCGCGCCTTATGAACAGTGAAATTCTTAATAAAATGAATTATATTAAATGAAGATAAAGAAATTTAATTTCCAGAATGTATCAGGACAAGTTAGCAAGTCTGCATAAACTATTGGGCGAGCTCAAAGCTCTCTGTCATCCCGAATACATGAAGAAAGTTAAGAAACTGGAGAGTATGTATAAAGAACGTCTACGATTGAACGAAACATACCGCGATTATCTTAGGGACTGCGTGGAGAGAGACTACATTCTAGAGAAGAAAGCCGCTTTAAAGGAATATGAAGAGAAGAAGGTAAGCAATTACTAAGAAAAATCCTTGTGTGATCCTTATCAGAAACTTCATAGTTCACCGGAAATGTGAACCTTGTACAAAACGATTCAGAGGACGATATCTTATGAATTGCACTCCCGAAGCCACACGATCAATTCCACTTTAATGGAATTTTTATATAGTATGTATATCAATTGCTCTGGAAGACTTGCATTCCTGCTAGCCCACTAGATTGTTCATATTTACAAACAATTTGATAACATAAATATGTGATATGTTTGCTTCATATTTTGAATCTACATTTTACATTACATTTCACCAGTTTCTAGAATTTCTTGTGTTGACGTAGGTATTCTTCCAAAATATTCTATCAGTACTTTCGTCATTGGAATTATGTTCGAATATCACCTGACAGCTTGACACCAATTCTTGTTAAATCGTGCAAAATAAGTTTAGTAACACCTTTATGCATAATTTTCAATAAGTCGTTGGCTAGTAGTAAATTCCTACATTGATGGAAAATTTCCATAATAACCCCTATTCATAAAGCTGGTTGCAAAAATCACGTTAATAAATATAGGCCGATCACAAATATTCAACTTTTAATAAAAATATTTGAAGCTACAATTGAAAACAAATTATTTGCAATTATTAAAAAATCATATTTCGGAGTATCAGCACGGCTTTGTGACTGGAATGTCCACTGCTACTAATTTTAACAAACCATTGCATTACGAATAGGGAATGACGACCTCAAGTCGATACAATTTGTACCGATTTCGCGAAAGATTGTGGTCGATGTCAACATTATGTTTTAGTGAAGAAGCTTGAGCACTTCGGTTCCCATTAGAGTATTTTAAGGTGGGTTCATAGTTACTAGATTGATCGTACACAATATGTTAAAATTGGTTTTTCCATCTTTCAAGTTATTTATAATTTTTCGGAACATTCCACAAGGCAGACAATTGGGTCCGCTTCTTTTCTTAATATTTATGCTTCCTATTTACTGCTCAAATTGCCTTCTTTTTCAAGATCATTTAAAATTATTTAAATGATCTAGTTCATTATCTGATGCTCAAGACCTTATTAAACTGATGCTCCCTTAATGGGTTGCAGTAAAATATAAGTAAGTGCTCAGTTATAACATTTGCGCCTAAATATCTTCGCCCATAATCGTTCAGTACAATGCTAGTACCACTGTCTTCAAAAGAGTCGAAAGTCATAAAGATCTTGCGTCATCTTCGTCTGTTAGCTAAATTTTGCTATGCGCCATGATTACATTATCTCACGAACAAATTCTTTTCGGGTATATACGTAGAAATACCATGGATTTTCAAGATCCCTCTGGCTTAAAAGCTTCTGTTTAATATGGCAAAAAACTGCCTTTTGTTTTGTGAGTTTGCTCTTCGTATGATGGATATGAACGATGAAGTGCCTTTTTAGGACTTAGACCTTTAAATAAAAGGCGCAACTACTATTCAGTTTTATTTGCACAGGAGATTTTAACTGGCCGCATCGACTGCTCTTATCTACTTTATTTATTTATTGTTTATCTCGTATTGTGCGTCCTAGCAGTGGCGTGGTGTGGATAATTTAAAATGGGAAGACGTTATAAAATTTTGTCACCTGTAAAAATGAAAAAAAAAAATCTTAGAACCTTAAAAACAACATTTCTAGTAGGGACATGGTATCTACAAATGCATTCCACATTGACTTAGCAAAAAATGTGTAGCTATATTTTTTATACTTCAAGACATTAATATTTCAATCAACAATGAGCTTAAAACATAATAAAAAAGCACCTCCTTTTAGACACCACCCCCTTGGTTGGACATAACTGCGGCACCTTTCTAGGAATGTTCTATTAATTTTTCCTTGCAATCATATGTGTCAAGAATATTGAATATATGATGGGACAACTCATCTGCATTAAGACTCGGCCTAAACATTAAAAAATACAATATATCTTTCTTGTATTCCATTCTCTGACAAGAACCGAAATATGGCACTCAGTTGTCCCCTATGACTCAAATCTGATGTTTCGTCGATCATAATCGACACGAACCGGGCTTCTATGATTTCTGTTTTAATTTCAGATTTAATAACAGCCGCGATACTATGTATCAAGAGGGATTTACATGTATTCATGAAACACGCACACTAAACAAAAAATTTCGATCTAGGTTCGAAATCCCTGGTGTGTAAAGGAAAAAAGGATAAAATATAAACTATCAACTATCCTTACTAAAATTATTTGGTTTCTCCGATAGGTAATCTGTTAAACAGCAATCTACATTTATCAAAGACAAAAAAACAAAATCTAGAACTGCACTAAAATTTTAATTAAGTTCAAATTGGCTTTTCAAAACACTAGATTTATTTGAAGTTATTGAACCTGTGCAACACAGTCTTTTATTGAATGCCAATTCAATCTAAATTGAAATTCCTTTAAAAAAAAAAGCAAATGCATTTTATTTGACACAGAAGTGTTCTTCATTCAGCGATATGCTAAATTTACACTGCTGACAAATTGCCATATATTCTACCATGATTTATTTCATAATTCAAAATTATCACAGTAAATTTGCAAGAATATCAATCGTGTATATTATAAACTATCACGAGAGAGAAAAATGAAAGCATTTTACATCAACATGTAAGTCAACATCAAATTCAAAATCAAGCAATACCCACATGCCATATTTATATTTATATGACATATTAAAAAAAAAAAAAAAAAACAAATAAGTTGAAGAACACCGTCCTATTTCTTACACAAGCTTGAAAAAAGGCGAGCACCTGAACTCCTGCAATGTATTATCTTCCTACTGAAATGCAATGCTAATTGCTAAAGGGAGAATAAAATACAAATAATTCCAACTCCTACTGGTATACATCGAAAATTTTATAAGACGAAATGTAGCGTCTTATTTTTTGCGGATGTTGAACAAAGAGGATCCGAAACACAATGCTTGGGGAAGAAAGGGATATAAAACAAATAAATAAGACGGTGATTGAAAAGGTTACGTCAGAGTATTTTTGTGACTCTCTTGATTAATGTTGGTTGTGGATTGTGGAATGTGTTTGGATAAAGTATATGATACAAACGAGAGGCAGAATGGATAACTTAAACTTATTCGATGTTTTTTTGGTAGATTGTGTTATTTGTGGATTTTCTAAAAGGGAAGACGATAGGAATCGTGTTATATGGACGCCACGCCACTGCGTCCTAGAGACCAACATCTCGAAGCAATGATAGATATATTTCTTGTATCCCTTATTTTTTATTCACACAAATCAATTCATTGTTATTGTACTACAGCATAAAATGCTGACATAAGACACGTTTTTAAATGTTCCTACAGGCTGACCTCAAAGACAATATCCTTACCGACTTTGAGGATAAAAAGAAGTTAATCGAAAATGAACGCCACAGTCTTGAATTAACAAGTGACTCTATGGAGGTAAACTATAAAATATTTCAAAGTAGATTTCATGTTTAAAAAAATATAACTTGTCAAAAATGTACAGATCAAACCAACAGTAACCAGAAAACTTAGGCGAAGACCTAATGAACCCATGCCAGTTGTTGAAAAGAGACGCAAACCCGCAACTGGACAACTTCTCGTCTATCTGCTGGAAGATAAAGATATTGACATTGATCTGAAGACTATCATTCGGGGAAAACCGATGACTCCAAGTATGAACTAATCAATTTGAGCTACTTTAGAGCTTGTCTTTTGAAATGCCCTAGTTATTTTCTAGCACTTGGTCAAAATGGAGTGGGGAGTATTATGAACAATACTGCGGGGCTTTTGATGCCGGAATCTAATAATTCCTTTGTCGAAACGAGAATTGAGGACGGAAAATTGTTGTATGAACGTAGATGGTTCCATCGTGGTCAGCCAGTGTACGTAGAAGGCAAAGAGCTACCTAAATTCGCAGCTACAATATCAGCCATTGGCAATGAAATAGTAAGTTATTTTAGTTTTGTTATCCGTCTGGAAAATTATGTTCTCAATTATTTAATTTTATTCGCAGGTTTGGGTTAAGAAAGTCACTGACAACACCCGCTCCAAGATAAGCATGTCGCATTTGGCGAAGGGAAAAGTATCTATTAAGCGTAGGGCTAACTGAATTTGTGTTGTTTATCTTGGCTTTTTAAATTCGGATTAAATTACTTATAACTTCAGAGTATTTATATGTGTTTAAAATTTAATCGCTTGGGTTTTCGTAATAAGCTCTTAAAAGAAAAATTAAGGCTGAATAAATAATCTTTTCAAATATGACTATTGGATTTGTCCTAGGCACAAAACACAAATTTCACTAACATTCAAATCAACGTATTGAGAAAAGGCCTTATTCACACGAGGAAACTGAGTTTCTAGAAGAATAGAACGCGAAGTAAGTAGGGTTTCTGGTTAACGTTTTAAGGAGAATCCATTGACATGTTCATACTTATGTAGTGAGTGTTCAACCAAGAGAATAAAATGAAACTATTTTGTATCCTCATTTGAAAGATACAAGAGATATTAGAATATTAAAAAAATAAGTTTCAGCAACTTATTTCATTGTGTCAAAGAGAACAAAAAAATATAAAAGTGGAGGCAATAAAAAAATATATAAACTAGGTGTTCCCAACAATAGGAAACACGAGTATAACCAACATGGAGACTTTCCAAGAAAAAGTTGTAGCGTCCTGTGGCGTTGGGCTTAAAAACCTGGCGATCGATTCCCAGCTGCCGACATCTAAAAACAAAAACCATTTTTTTCAGGGGAACTCCCCTCTTCGGAAGTGATAAATTCTCCAAGAGTATCTCTTGCCATGAAAAAGTGTTTCGCATCTTAGCCGTTCGATTTGGTAGATCGAAATTTAGCACTTTTACTGTCAAAAATCTGAGACCAAAATTTTTGGGATTAGTTTGGACAAAAAAAGTCTAACTTCGAACTACAGCATAATCCGCTGAAGCGATTTTCTTCAAACTTTGGGATTAAAGATCTTAGCTACAGGGAAAATTGATATTTTTTTTAACTCTAAAAATATATGTACCCGCCAAACAGTAACGAAATTGGCTCTAATAATTTTAATAAAAACAATTATATGTACTTTTTATGGTCATTTCTGCTTCTGTTCAGTCAAACTGGCGTAGAAAACTCTGAGATCTTCGATATAATACAAAATTGAAAATTCAAGAAATCGAGATGTAGAAAGTTGAAAAGTCGGGAAATGGACGTTTGAAAAATATTTCACCTTAAACGGTAATGTTTAATTGAGGTAAATTCTATACTGTGGGTAACACCAAGAATGCAAATTTAATTCTCATTTTACAAACTTTTTGGTAACGCAATTTTTTATTTACTAATATGTAGATACACAATCTGTTGATAATTTGTTCGAGGAGCGGGAACATAGAAAAAATCGTTTCTGCTTCTTATATTTCTTTCTGGAACGTGCCAGTGAAGTGCGATTAGTTCTTAAGATTTAATCAGCCCTATCACGAATTCCATCGTAATCGGAAACTTGTTACGAATCCCGAAAAAACCTATCACAAAATTCATCGTAGTGGAAAATCTCTTATAAATTGTCATTACGAACGGATTTGGTGAAAGCTTTTTTTCGAGATTCGTAAAAATTCGTGATAGGGCTGTCTGAATATTATTACTTAAAATGTCTTTTGTAAAAAGAGCGCATTGAGCTTGTCTGCGTCTTTGAAGAGTTCTCAAATCTAAGCGTACATCTTGAAAAATAATTAGGGAATTCTCCAGACTATCTCACATATCTTAATGCAAAACATGTAAATCTTTTTTGATCTTTTCCATCTATTTATTCTTAATATAGCATTTTCATAAAATGGTGGCCAAACTACACAGCAATACTCTAAGATGGGCGGCACTTATGACACAAAAACTGCCTTTAATGTATACACTGCGCTGTAGAAACTCAAGATTGTGCATCTGGGACTAGAGTCATACTTACATATATTTTTTTTGGAATTCGCAAGATATTACGAGTAACTGGAAGGTGGACGAATTATAATTTAGACGTATACAAAATCGTCAGCCCCGCTAATTCTTCCAAAATAAGAGGTGCGATTTTGCACCAAGACAATTCAACTTACAGTCCCGGCCAAACTAATTAAAAAAATGTTCTCCCTATTAGCCTGATTCTCTCGAGTGCCAGTTTCCTCTTTGGAAAAATATATTACTATACTCTGTACAACAAAAATTGTCAGTACAGGGAAGATAGGACGTTTGTCTCTCATTCTGGTTGCATTGCCATGCATAAGTGTGTCGCCTTTTAAAGCTCTCACAGGGATTCCGTAGTTTAAATTATAAATCGACGCAAATGAGAGTAAAAAACGCGTAGGGCTACCGTCTGCCGATTCAAAACGACTGAAAACAATATTCAATTTACCTTTTCTCACAACGCCAAGCGGTAAGATAATAGGCGCGTTTTTTTTTAAAGTTGAAAAGCAATACGACAACACTCAACTTACTCATCTTCTTAAAATGTATTCTCAAAAGCTTCAAATCCCAAAAGCTCCTTAATAAAAACCACTGAAAGAGCTCCTTGCTTGCAATTGAGAATGATAATGGTAACTCTGTTTTGATGTAGATAAAGAGCGCACGATCGTATTGAGTGAAACTTCACACTCTTGATCTTGACAGTATCTCATCAGCAGTGGGATACGACGGTCGTGTTGGGGTGTGCAACTTTTTGCAAAGAATTACAACAACAATTCCTAAGAAAAGTCAGTGGCTTGCTCTTTTTTTAGTGGCATTTTTCCTAACGCATTGTAGTGAGGGTGCATCAGGCGCCACTGCTTTAGAAAAAGCTCTCCCATAAGGCCTGTACTGACAATTTTTGTTGGACAGAGTATAGAAATAACGCGAGCTGCCGAAAGGATTTTTTTTTCTTGAAGAATCGAGTGAGTTGAAATTGGAAAAGTATGTGGAACAATTGCGACCTAATTTAAGGTTCTCAAATCGTTTTTTTTTTTTAATTTAATGAAAGGCTTATTTTAAATATACAACACAGCAAAATTAAAGCTTAAAAATACATAAACATATATTAGAACTAAATTGCATTAGGTAGTTAATAACGTAATGGTTATTCAACATAATGAAGTACATATTATAAATTTATATTAAAAAGTTTAATTTTCCCCGAGGAATGTAAAGACTCTTAAAGAACTTCTACTTTTCGGCCTGCTGCTTGGAGAGATTCATTAGCTCATCGCATATTTTGTCATTTATTTCATCGACACCAGGCAGCTCCGACATGACCCAAGTGTCATCTGTGCTGGCTAACAACTCATTGCAAATGGGACACGTCTTGTTATTCACATTCCTAGAAATATATCGACAAGGTTTTTTTATCCGTTAAAAAATCTGTGGTGTTTGGTAGAATAATGATAACTCCATAAAACAATCAGCATCCTTGCGATCACTTTACATCGAGGTAGAACCTAAACGGGTAAACCGATTCTCTGGAAAATTAGAATATAATTTTTCAAAGGATATTTCCATAAATACCTATTCGAAATTTGAAGAAAGTCAGTAAACCCGTTTAAGCTCTGCGTTTATGTGAAGTGGACGTAAAAACGCGAATTATTTTATAGACTTATCACCACAGAAATAATGTACTCCTTACCATTGTTCTATGCATGGAGCACAAAAGCTATGCGTGCATGGAAGTATTACTTCGGTTCTACGATCCAGACAAATAGAACACTCATCAAACTGATCTGGACTAGAACACAGTGAGGAGGTGGGACTGAATTGACCTGAGTTCATCATTGTATGTACTTGGTCCATTAATATGGATGCAGTTATTGGAGTATCAGATGGCGAATCTGAAGAACCAGAACCTCTTCGCTCCTGACAGTAAAACAGGATTATCGATTTATTTGAAAAAAATTAATATAATAATAACTCACCCTCTGCTTTTCACTGGAAACCAGACTTTGGAGATGCGATTGAAAGGTCTTAAATACACACAGGAATTGCTTCAGATTAAGGAGCTTGTATTGATCAATTTCTCGAGTGACTGGATCGACCTTAACACAAGCTATCTTTACTGTTGCTTTCCATAGGAGCGAAGTGTCCGTTCCGTTTTTGATGAGGAACACTAATTGTTTGCCTGACGGATCCAAGCAGTTACGAGATCTAAAAATGGGATTTGAATTGTTGATTGGCAACACCATAAGCCGGTGTATTTTTATTTTACTTACAACGCATTTAGACCTTCAAGACATTGTTTGAAGTCTTCATAGGTAAGTAAACCTATTTCGGAAAATACTTTAGCATGTTTGACCACTTGTATTTGTAGAGTGTCCACAGTGTCTGGGATGACATTGTCCGTAATGCTCTGATTTTGACCCATTTTGTATAAATTGATTTGATTTTGTATTTTATTAAACTGTCATGTTGTTTGAGAATCCAAATCCAATTATTCTTTCAACTATTTTTGTATATCACTGCACTGCCCGTCTTTTTTTGTAGAGCTTGATTTATGGCGTTTTCCTTTTATTCTTCTTTTAAGAAAAAAATCATACTGATAAGAATCTGTCAAAGTGAAGTAAGGTTTATTAGGCTTGTTCATATTCGTTGATTCCTTATAGAATTTATATTTAAAAAGCGAATTCTTTTGAACTTCATTAGTAAAATAAATCAATTTATTATAGATCTTCATCTATCAAAATGCTATTTTTTGCTATTTTTGCATTCTATTGGTATAATCGTTTTATCTTTAGATTTAAAATCCATTTTAAAAATCTAGGTTTTTCGGCATATTAAAATAATTCGGAATCAATCAAGCTGATATTTCTCATTAAAATATTGACGAAAAAATCAATTTGCAATCGCATTAAATTCGCCTCGAATTTTCTGATTGAATCTGTGTTTGCCAATGGAAATCACTATTAGTATCGAAATTTACTGATTAAAGCCTAGTACGCAGATCGGGAAAAATTTTGTCTCCCATACATTTTTTGTCCTGGGACAAATTTTGTTTTGGATATTTTTCCGAGCAGTACGCTGTTCGCGCGCAAAATTCATACTTTTGTGCATTGCTGTACATAATGTCTCCGCCAAATTTTGCCAGGAAAAAGAATGATACAAGCATTATTTTGCGGGACAAATTTTGACAGCCGAAAGTGATTTATGTCACTACTGGTTTTATGTAAAAGGTGCTGATGCTTGTCTTGAGAGCATCAAAGGTACAAACGACTTTTGTAAGACAACCCGTTCCAGAGATACACTACAAAACATTAAATTAGATTTCATCTCTCCAACTTCAAACTTTGGCGCGAGATTTGGAAAAGTTTTGTAGAGATTAAAATTGTAGAGATAAAATTTGTCTTGCCTCGATGAAAATTTTAAAATACAAAACTGACATAATTTTCCAGTTTGGAAAATTAATAAGAAATTTCAAGTTATACTTTGTTCCCATCCAACGAAATGCGAGACTTCGGCCGAAAACTTTGGATATTTCAAATTCAGGCTAGCCGCGCACTAGCAATTTTTAGTTGCGAAACTGCTTGGTTCGAGCAACTAAAAAGTTTGTGTTATGACACAAACTAAACGATTGCCTAAAATAAGTTCGCCATTTTATTGAACATATAATTATCTGCAAATTCACCGCCATTCAACCAAACAGTTCATCTGTTTTCTATAAGTAACCAAACAGTTTCGCAACTAAAAATTGCTAGTGCGCGGCTAGCCTTATGGAACAAGATTTCAACAAAATCTTGCCGAACTAATTTAGAAATCTCAGATATCTGTTTGGTGGGAACATAGCAGATGTCTCTAAACGACCTTATTCAAACTTGCGATTTTTAATTCTTTATGTCTTGCAACGTCGGCCTTATAATTTGTACACATTTCAACATTCCAACTGTACCATTCAATCGCTCCTGCTCCTTGGATATATAGGCTAAAAAGTTGTATTTGTTTGTTATTTGCCAAAGACAAAAATAGAAAAGTATTGAAAGTTTCCTATTTAATTTGTAATTTGTTTTCCACAGAAATATTCTGCTCAATAATAAGCTCATCATATTTGTTATCTTATGAATTAAAAGTTTTAAAATACTCCCCGAAAAAAACCGATGGGTAGCATAGCCAAAGCATACATATCGGGTTTTCTCTGCCGACTTTGCTCTGAAATTCACAAAATTGTTGTTCATGTTTACAGCAATAGCGTCAAGAAATTCCTGATTGATGAAAAAATAAATGGATATTTACCAATCACGGTAAGAAAATTTGATTATAGATGTTCACAGTAAGCATTTTATTAAGACCGTTGTTGTTAAAGATCTCGCCAACAGATCCTTTGCCCAAAACTATATGCAGGTCGTGCTTACGAAAAGTTGAAGAGCACTATGACTTGTTATTGCGATTGTCCAGCATACGGAAGACCATCAAACAAAATAACAAAGCAACAAATACCGAACGCAATGCAGTCTCAAAAAGTGAATAGATAATTGCGTTTAGATGTAAAATGTAGTCAAAAAGAATTATATTGTATTTTATTTTGTTTTAATAAATGTTTAGTTTAGGTTTTGTTTCTTTTTTCGAAATTCAAGATTTTTGTTTTACTAATTTACTTATGGTAAGGGAGTGCATGTCTGAATTTCTGTTTTAGAACTCTGGAAATGTTGGAGATAGAACAGATAACGAATGGTCAACTTGTATTTGTATTATCCTCAAGTCTACCTCTTTCATTTTCCATTTTGCTCGCGGCAGACGATATACCTAGGTACGCATAAAGTTTAGAAATTATAACAATTTTTTTTCATACCGATCATGTTTGTAAGATTTTTTCTAATCCCTAATTGTAAGAGAAGTACATTTTTTGTTAAATGAACGCTCATGATTACAAACTCGTTTCTAACGTTCTAATTTTTTTATTTTAAAACTGAATCCGAAAAAATGACCAATATTCAAAAAATTTCTAAAACACGGCCATAGACGCCAAAAGTTTTGTCTTCGACCGATAATTCTCCCGGCCTTCTGCATACCGGAGGGTTTCTTTAAAGACAAAACACTGAAAAACTTTTTCAATTGGACAATTTTTCCCAAAGTATTGGAATTTTACCAAAGTTTTCGGTACGAACTTGAAACATTCACTTTGAGTACAAAGTGGGAGCCATCGACAGTAGGTACTACTTGTTGACATTCTACGATTTATAACTTTTAAGGTTTTCGCGGTTGTTTTCAATAGACATTTTAAACTTTTCTACATTTGTCGCTTTTTGTACGAATATGTTCGTGCAGCTGACGCGTATTGCGATTGATTTGATATTACCGTGAGCAGAAGGCTTTCATTGTTTTATAGCTTTTTCTATCAACAATGTTGAATTAAAAAAGCCAGTTCCATTCCTCCCCTCAAAACAATTCCGCCATATTACTAGTTTAGGTTTGAATGCTCATCAGTTTACTCTTGAGACTAACTTCGGACGTACTCCCAAATATAGAGGTATTTCTTTAGCCGCACAACTAGAATGTAGAATCACTTAATTGTGATACACAAGCTTTCAAGGATAATGTGCATCGACATCTCCTACTAGATCCTCTACATTTTACTTAAACATTACCACAGTGTTACACCATAACATTATAAGGGTAGTCATCCTTTAAGTGTGAAAATAAAAAAAAAACGGGAGGGCAAACGTAGTACGCATCTATGACAAGAATTTTTACCTCAGATTAGCAGAACCCATTGGCACCCCGTCTTTAAGATATCGCATTCGTTCGTGGAAACAGTAAAAAGTTAAAACTCGACACCGCTGTTGAACAAATTACATAGATAGCCCTGTTTCGAATTCGATCGTAATCGCATTTTTACGAATGCAAAAATAAACAAATCACCGTTCGTAGTGGTGATTTATTTGTATCAGATTTTTCACTAGCATGATTTTGATAATTTTCTTAGTGATTCGCTTCAATTTTCCGATGGAATTCGTAATAGGGCAGAGTGGTCAACGTTCCAAATTCCCTGGTGCGAAAATTATACGCCTTCAGAGCCGAATACCAATAAAAACCTACCATAAATCTTTTGATAGGCAAAATATTTTCCAATAATCTTGGTTTTAAATTTTTGTTCAGATGCGGTAAACTTTTTTAACGAATCAAGAGAACAGAACCTGCATTTAAATTAACTCCTTTGAGGATCTGGCAGTTTAGCGGCAAAAGCCATTTATTAGTGCTGATGCCCAGTCAAGCAATTCACCCTAACATTGCAAAAAAACATTTAACAAAGATTCACATCACCTGCCACTTTAGGAACATACTCGATAAAAAATTAAGAAACAAAGATTATTTTAGTACAAACGTTTGTTTATTGATTTAACATAAAAACCTATTGTGGACGAGAACCACGACCGAATCCACCACGGAATTCAACATCTCCGGCTCCAGCTCCGACATCTCCCTTCTTGTCAGCACCGCCTGGGGCACGTCTGTATGCAGAACGATCTTCACCAGTCTTTGTGGAATCGCCACGAGGACCAGAAACAGTTGGTCGTGGACGAGCAGTTTCGGACCTAGCTGGGCGTTTCAAAGTTGCTGGGACAATCTCTGGGGGCAAGTGCAAGTAGGTCCTAAGGTACTCAATACCTTCGTTGGTCAAATGCCAGTAGTAATGCCTCCATGCGAATTGTTCCTTCACCAAACCTCGGGAATGCAGCGATTGCATAGTCTTGATGACATGCAAGTTGGGAATAGTTTCCAATTCAGGATGTTTTGGGGCGTGGAAATCTTTTTTGGCTACAATGACACCCTCTTTGAAGAGGTATTCATAGATAGCAACTCGATGAGCCTTTGGCATAAACATCTGAAAGTAAATACAAGTTTTTCCATTAATGTTTCACTTTCCATAGAAAAAAATTCACTGCACCAACTCCAACTAAAGTGAACCGAATTAAAATGTAAATAACAATCAAATCACTTATAAAAATTCACATTGTTTCATGACATTTATATGGATTCGGTAATGTAAATTACAATTTCGGTTCCATTTAGCCATTTTATTTTAGGATTGATAAGATTTTTAAAGATTTTTACGAAAATTCACATACTTTAGCGTCTTTGTGAGAGCGGTCACCGGAAAGAAAGGAATTGTCAAAAAGAAAATGACATTTGAAAAAGATGTAGTTTCGTTTGTGAGATATAGGTGACGCATAGGCGTTAGATGGATAAATACGTCCGAAGTCAGAGCGTTTCTTGAACCTTATGTACCGTTTACATGGGATACTTATTTCTTTTAATTTTTTTGTTGCTAACACTTTTATATTTTATTTTTGTATTGGTTCTTAAGTTAAATAAAATGCATTTTGATTAAATAATAATATAATAATAATTTTTTGAAAAAATTTTAAGAACAAAATATATAAAAAGCAAAAATTGAGCAAATATAAGTTAGAAACATTTACAGCCATATTATTAAAATGACAATCAATTTATGCAGACACAGAATATAAAAAAGAGATGGCTTGCTTGTTGAATTAGATTTTTTTAAAAGATTTTTGATAAATGTCACTTAACTATTCCACGAACATTTCGTTTCTATTAATGTAAGTATTTAAGCCAGGACTTAAATCTTATTCCATGGTTAAGTAAAACCGTGGAATATAGGTGGAATAAGCAGTTTTTATTAATATGGCTGTTAGGCCTATATGGCGAGATCTTTTATTCTTCTATTCTGTTATTCGGCTATGAATTTCCATATAAGCTTTTGAGTTGTCAACAAATCTTTTATGAATTATATTTTTGGTATTTGGCATGTTAAAATCTGTTATAAAATCTACTAAGAAAACTTTTATGAAGCGTCAAACGTTTGAACCCAGAAAAAATCTTTTACGAATCACATTTTTGGTATTCAGCATGCCAAAATCTGTTATGAAATCTGTTAAAAATCATAATAGAATAAAAGACAAACTTCTGTGACTTTTTTCATAGAAGATTTCAATAAGTACACAGGTATATCGAATAAAAATGGATATTTATTTTTTATTTCGTCAACGAAATGTACTTAAAAGGAGACAAAAAATGTAAGAAAATATATAAAAACATAAACAAAAAAGTAGAGTAATGCCATGGTATTTCCTGAAACAAATGTGGTGAAATCGTGTTCCATGGTATGGATACCAAAAGTGTGTAAGAGTTTACTTTTTTGTTCGTCATCCATTTCTCAGATGAAATATTTTACTTTATCACAGCTGATTTTGATAGCAGATTTAGTTCAGTTTCATAACAGATTTTGTTTTCGAAGTTGCATAACAGACTTTTATAAAAGTTCGAACCTCTGAATACCAATCATAAAAGATCTTTTAAGGTGGAAACCTTTTATGATTCATAACAAAAAACCTATAGCAGAATAACAGATGTAGCAGAAGAGGCGTAATTTTATTGAACGGTTATAGTAAATTTTTGTTTAAATTAAATTAAATATGACCGTTTATTTATAGAAAGGCATCATCTGCCAGAGCAAGAACTAATTTTTGATTTTTGAAATAGATTCAGTTAGATTAGGCGCGCATATTCAATTTTTAGTTGCGCAACTGTTTGGTTACTTATAGAAAATATGTGAACTATTTGGTTGAATGCCCGCGCAGGTGCATATAATTATATGTTACACAAAATAGCGAATTCATTTTACGCAATCCTTTAGCTTGTGTCAAAACACAAACTTTTGAGTTGCTCGAGCCAAGTAGTTGCGAAACTAAAAATTGAATGTGCGCGCTTAGCCTTAAAGCGCTTTTTTTGTAATACGTTTTAAAAACTAATCCAGATTTATATATGAAGATGAGTGGATAATAAAATGCATTAATTTCGTTTATATTACGTGTACAAAAATTTGCCTTACCCAGGTCAGTAGATAATAAAACACGGCTGTCGATTAATAATAAATACACACCTCTTGTATTTACTAGGCGTGTCTTTTTGCAAGTCCATAAGGAATTGTAGAAAAAACCGACATCGGGACTAAGCGCTTTACATGTAAATACAACAACTACTTAAGTCTACTTAACAGCATAAGTCGACTTATGTCGAAAATGAGTTTTTGATACCATCTGATGTGCAACAAGCCATTCCGTCTGTTATATTTTTTCGTAATTTTTTCTCAAACGGTTAAGAAAAAAAGTTTTTTACCTGGTTTGTATTACAAACTAAACATTCAAAGGAATTACAGACAAAAGAAAAACGACATAAGTTAGTATTCTACATAGCTTGCAGAAGAAGAAACAACATAAGTGCAATTCTTTAATTTTTATTTTCTACTTGTGCTTTTATTCTATAACGAATAACCAAAGCAAGACACACATAAGTTTACTTGTAGAAGTTGACTTGTGTCTATTTTCCTTTTCCTTATACTACACAACAATGATATGTATAAGTCATATTTTTATCAAAATTAGCTGTAAGCTAACATAAAATTAATTCCATAAAGCCTTGTACCTGATTTCTGATTGCAAACTAAACATTCAAATCGCTCTCCTGAAAAGTAGCAAAAACTGACTTATGTCGTTTTTCCTTATTGCCAAAGAATTGATGATTAAATTATATTGATGATTAAATATATAATTGATGATTAAAGTATAGGACCTCATTACGTTTAAAAAAATATCAACTTCAGGAGTTACTCGTAGTATTGTTAAACTTTGTGAAAATAAAGTACCTTTATATTTTTATAACAAACACTAGTTAGCTAATTAATAAAATTCTATTTTATAAAAGTTTAGTTTTATACGCTTTTTGGGATTTATTTTTTACAGGTATTAACATATGAGTTTTCAAAGTAAAACTAATCGAAAAAAACTGTTTTACCTTAAAAGCTATAAACAAACAATTTTACGTATTTCAATTTTCTGCGAGCATCTGTTTATAAACCTTCATTGAAATTAGTAATCGTAAATAAAAAAACTCGTTATAATGAGAGGTAAAATTAACAACTTTTTTCAAAAAAATTTTCGCATTTAGGTAGCCTTTCGCTTTAGTAATTTAAATATATATACCTATTTAATTGTGCGGGAATGTTCGATTTCTAATATAAAACCAATTCGGTAGTTATTTCTTTGTTTAAAGTTTTCTTTTTTTTTAACAAAATAATAATTTTTCAAAAATGTATTATTTAAACAAAAAAAAACTAATCAACACAATCCGAATTATCGAAATATTGCTATAGACGATTTAATTATAAAGATTGTGAAAATTAGAAACATCGCCACAAAAAGTGAAATTCTGAATCAAATACCCAATTTTTGCTAGAAAAATTTAAAATAATGTACATTACTATATTACTTACATACAGTCATTGGCAAAATTATTTGCACAACGTAAAATTTACACAACTTCTCTTCATTGAAGCCGTATAACTTTCAAAATAAAAAAGATATTGTTAATATTTATTTTTATTAATATTATTAATAATGAAAACGGTACACAAAATAACAAAATCGAATTTCTAACGGTTCGTTTTAAAAACATAAAAACAAAAGTGGCAAAATTATTTGCACATCATCAACCGCTGTGCTAAAGTTCGAAATGTGCTTAATAATTTGAACAAAGATCGTGAAACCACTGTTAGTGAAAGGACGATACGACGGAGGTTGAAAGAAAATCAAATAAACGCCTACGTCATTCAAAAAAAGCCCCATATATCAAGAAAAAATAAAATCCTCAGACTGGAATTCGCTAGGGAGCGGGAGCACATCAATAAACCGCCGCACAGTGCGTCGATTGTATGCAGGTAGTGGACAAAAATCTATTTTTCAAAAGTATGATAACTGTGATCAAAAATTGATTGCTAAATGTATTAAATGGGGGATTTTACTCAATTTGAGGAATTTTCACGCCCCCTACCACGCCCATTTTTGATAATAAATTGGTTACATGAAAACTTCTAGTACGATAGTGATTTCAATTATTAATATTCTGGTCAGTGAAGAAATTATGAATTAAAATAGCGCAAAGTTCGCCCACTGACACGCCCAGTTTTGCTATAAAATTGATTTTTTTTAATTTTTCGTATGATATTGAAAAAATGTACAAAATTAACGTGTTTGATAAGAAAAATTTATTTTAACAAAAATCCACCCACTGCCACACCCACAATTGTAAAATGATTAGTTAGAAACCAAACATTTAAAAAATTTGATGATTATACGATATACAAAAGTTGTAATATTTTAAAAGTTAGTAGGAAAGTATACATTTTCTCAAAGCACAACGACCACAGAATATATCGCATAAAAGATCTTGCAAAATATAATGGATGTTTTTATTGTTGACAAAAAAAAAATATTCAAAAAAAGTAATAACAAAAGAAAAAACCGAAAAATAAACAATTACGAAAAAAGATCACTATCCGAGTCTGATAACGTTTATTTATTTCTGAGCAAGTTGTTGATGCGTGTCTTGCTAAGATTTTCTGATCTTCAGGCTCTAAATTTGATTGCATATTTAATTTTATATCCATAAAGTGCAAAACACCAGGTACTGGGGCTGTTGTGTTGGAAAACCAAACATCAAAAAGCTCTCTGTTTGAACACATTCCGTAAAAAATGCTCGTAAACAAACACTTGTTGCAAGAAAAAGTGCATGTTGCCGCAAAAAAAGATATGATTGTTTTCTTTCTTTGAATAAAAACACTTTTCCCATATGGCACCACACAAAATATATGACTTATCAAAGTCAGTATACTTAACACGAACAAAGAAGCTTTGATTTGGACTCTCAAAAAAAAATTTAAATCTATATGTAAAAAAAATATGCAGTTAGAATAACTGTATTTTCCCTCCTGATTGTGAGCATAGCGAAAAAAATATCGTATGTTCTTTTCTTTTCTTCAGTAGGCGCTCTTTCAACCGGTAACTATACAAATCCTACTCCAACTATTTGCTATTTTGCTGATCTTCTGACCATCTCTGACAACAGAAAATTGAACTTTATCATAAATAAACTGTCGATTCATTCATTTAGACTTATTACCTTGAATATGGCATACTTGCTAGTCTTGCTACACATTTTTGGCACATTTTTTTTTTAATTTTTTCCACTAGTCGCCGCACTGTGCGCCGGCTTTTTGGAGAAGTGTACTTTGGACTGATGAGACTACTTGTTCGTTGGGTGGTAACTATGGCCGAAAATTTTTGGCATCTTGTTAAATCAAAAATTCCTCAAGACATTGAAAGATCTTCAAATGAAACCTGGGAAGAGTTTATAACAGCTTGGAGTACCTACAGCTCCGTCAGAACAGATTGATAGACTCAATAGGTGCGTTTTATTATTCACAAATCTATCTGGATCCGGATCTGGATTAAGTTTTAACATGTATTACAAAAACAATTTGGGATCCTGTTTTCTATCGGGATCTATTTCAAAGATCCAAAAATTAGTTATTACACTGGTGAGTAGATGGCTTTTTATGGTAAGGTAGTGTAACCTATAGTGTAAAGAAAAGAGACAAGAAATAAGTGAAAATTTACAAACCCAAGGTTAAAAAGAGACGGACTTATAACACTGCTGTCACTAAGATCCGTATCGTTTTATTTTCAAAGGAAGATCCAGATCCGGATCCAGATAGATTTGTGAATAATAAAACGCACCTAATGTCAAGGCCCCTCGCTGCTGTTATTGCGGCAAAAGGAGGAAGCACAACTAACAAGGTAATGCTATTTTCATAACAACGTTTCGTTTTATTTAAAAAAAAAATACTTTTTGGCTTCCAGTGGTGTTAAATGCAGTAATTGCATTGTGCAAATAATTTTGCCGGTTTAATATGATGTGCAAATAATTTTGCCACTTTTTTTATGTTTTTAAAACGAACCGTTGGAAGTTCGGTTTTGTTATTTTATGTACCGTATTGAGAATATGTATTCGTTATTAATAAAAATAAATATAAACAAAATCTTTCTTATTTTAAAAGTTATAAAGATTCAATGAAGAGATGTTGTGTAAATTTTACGTTGTGCAAATAATTTTGCCACTGACTGTATGTGTATATATGTAGACATATACTGTTCTGAGTTCATGTGCATGAACATATACAAATAATTAAATATAATAATTAATTTAATTTTCATCTCTAGGAAACAAATAAAATTTTATTTCACTTGGATGAGAAAATGAAATACGTTGCAAAAGATAATTAAAAGCCATAATTTTAATTAATTCTTAAAGTCAAAGTTTTTTTTTAAGTTTTTATTTTTCTTAAGTTTTTGTTTTTTTTTTTTTAAAGCTTAAATAAAATAAATGAATTACGGATTCTTGTAGAGGAATGAAATACCTTTATCTTTTACTATGGAAAAGGAAGGTTCTTTCCAGAATAAAAAAAATTCATTATTTTGTGTATCTACAAGGATCCGTTATTATTTCGCGGTACCAAAGGTATCGTACTTGTGTCTTGTCTTCTTTCTTATGCGGTACATTTAAATTAAATGATTATATACAAACAAATAAATAAATTGAATTATAAAGAAACAATCTAAACTCTCTTTGTTGGAGTCGTGATTGGTAATGATACTTGGTTGACATCTTCCTTGGACTTTTTAGTATTAAATAATGCCTTTTCAAAAGCCAGTATTGGAGCTTCAAAAGATAATGATAAAACTATAGATACTAGAAATGAGATTCCAAAATTACTCCAAAACACCAGCATCTGTGTACAAAAAGTTTAAATTCCACTATTATGTATAAATGATATCAAGAAGAAAATATACTTACTAATGAATAGTCTGAGAAATACACATCCGTTCGTGAAACTCCAAAATTATATGTTAACACAGCAACGTGGACTAAATACAAGCAGTAGGTCAAACGTCCAATTGGCTGCCAGAAAGGATGTGACAGAATCGAGTTCACTTTTCCACCGAATCCAAAGTGGCATGCAAAAACTATCCATGCCAATGCTATACTCCAAGAAACACGTTTCAGTCCTTCATACATTGCTGCATGAAAGGTAGTTACTGTATATGATGATTTCATAGAAAAATAAGGTCCAAAAACTATCGCCAATATGGTTCCGATACTCAAAATCCAACCAAGAACTTGAAAATTCTGATGGATGAAACAAAAACAAAATATTACAGGATTACGAGTATATTACCCATTTTCACTTTAAGCATAATAACATACCACAGGCAGACGGACCCTCTTATTTCTATTTAAATGCATAAAATATCCAAAACCAATTCCAACTAGCCATGGTGGGAATCTTATATGAGTTGGAAAATAAACCCTAGAAGTCCGTTCCGGTTCACCAAATCTTCAAAAGAATAATTTAGATATAATAAAGTTTATTAATATCTTAAAGATACGAAAGTTCTAGCTTACCCAAAAAGAGTTCTATAGCTTTGGCTGTACATTGTAGAAAAAACGCATCCAATAGCTAAAAATATGAGCAAAGCCATTACGGGTACACATTTCTTACCCCATTTCCAGAGAGGTATAAGAACAAGTGGTGCTAGTACGTACAATTGAATGTCGATTGCTAGATACCAGGATTGCAAGACACACTAAAAATAATAAATATTTCTCTTAGGCAATCGTTCATGATTATTTTTTTAAGACGTACCATATTTTTCGGACTCACGTAGTTTTGTACATACAATAATGTAGACCACCATGTTTCCTTGCATTGAAAATGCCTTGTTATGGAATCTTCTCTATAAGGCCCACTCCCGATGAATTTATTTATTGTTAAGTAGAAAAGAATCACCACTGCTAGAGGTGGAGTGAGCCGTACGTACCGGTGGACCCACATCATTACAACGTTTAGTTTTCCTTTTCTACAAGTATTTATAATAAAACGAGCATTAAAGCAGTCGTAAGCAATATTTTTTCTAATCTGTACGTTTTGTCCAGTTCTTGGAAGCAGATCCAAGCAATAAGTAATCCACTAAGGAAAAAGAACGAATCCACAGACACAGTTCCCATCAATATCGGCATGCTCCAGAACCTTTTAGCCCACTACAAAAAAATTTGTAAGTAATAATTGCAATTTTTCCTTTTCTATCAGCTTCTTACACCAAGGAAATCAATTATGTTGATAAGATCCATTGAAGTATAAAACATGTAATTGTGACTATATAAGACCCAAACAGTAGAGAGCACTCTTATACCAGTCAAGCATTCAATTGAATTTGGAGACTTTTTAGTATTGATCCTAAATAACTTCCGTCCATTGGTAATGACAGAGAATGCTAATAGAAGATTGCTTGGTTCTTCTGAAAAAAAAATATTCGAGTCAAATACTTTCCCAATACGTTTATGAAGCAAGCTCACGTTCGAAGTATTCAGAGTACATGTCATAAGCCGTACTTGCAATCATCAAAACTCCAATACAAGAAAAGAATATTCTGCTTAGTGAAAATAAATGGTTAATATATAGATAGTATTACAAATTTAATATTATAGAATTCATTACATTGCAAAAATATCAAAGGCTTCGAAGCCAGGTTTTTGGGCAACAGAACAATTTGTAATCTGAACACCAGTTAAAGTACCTCCCAAAACATTAGCAAGCGCTTTTTGGAAAATTTTAGTTATTAACTTGGCATTACAAACTTCTGGAATACAGACTCCTAGTTTTATTGAGAGCATGCTTGATAAATACCCCCTTGGATTTACTAAATCATTTTGTAGAACAGCCAAATCTTGCTTCAGGTTAGTTAAAGTTGGTAGCAGGGGAAATGATGCAAAACAATACTGTCCATTCGTGACGGTACTTCCTTCTTTTAATATCACAGATGTCCTGACACATTGATCGTAATTCCCGAGGTCAGTAAAATGAGCGTACAGAACACCAGCCGGCAATTTCCCCCAAGAATCAATGACTGAAACAAAAAAGGGTTATTAACAAAGAAGTTACAATACTCAACAAATTTTAAACTTTTGAAATTACATATACATATTAGGTTTTTCTATATAAAATGATACTAATTAACATCATTTTGCTCATTTGCTACAAGAACATCATAACTCAAAAATTCAAAATTTTGAGTTAGCTGCAACAATAAAATTGGTTGTTCCTTACTTTTTTAGAGCATTAAACTTTGATAGATGCATCTCTTTAATTTCGCACAACATTTATTTTCTGCAGCGCAGTCCTTTTTCCATAACTTTTTATGAGAAAAGAAATATTTTAATAGTATCAAAACAATCAATTTTGAGTAATGACGGTCTTGTATCAAATGAGCGATTTCAACATGCACACATAAAAGTTTACCATTCAGTTTTAGTTTCTCGCATAAAATGGTAGATACATATTTCAAAAATCACGATTTTGGATCTAAGACACACATTTTTTTTAACTTTTTTAAATTGGCGCTACAGTCCGCGGTAGACCAGGGCCTAAACCAATAAGCTTCTCTAGCCAGCTCGGTCCCTAGCAATCTGTCTCCAGTTTCACACGCCAAGTTGGTTGGAAGTTTCATGTTTTTTTGCCAAGATCTTCCGTAATGTGATGGACGGAGGACTTTCCTGGTCTAAAGTCGACGACGGTTGACGACACTCAGACGTTCACATACTCGTAATACGGCTGAAAGTATCTTGTATGCAATGCTCAGAAGACTGATGCCTCTGTAATTGGCGCAGTCCAGAAAGGTTTTTTTTCTTGAGGATCGTGCAAAAAATGCCAATGTTCTTTTCATAGGGCATGCATTCATCCACCCATATTTTGATAATGAGCTGGTGCATACCTATTCCCAACCAAGGCATCGCCTACCACTTTGAATAATTCAACAGCTCTAGCAACTTTATTCGACTTCAGATTCGATATAGCTATGTACCTTCACTTCGTAAATGTCGAGTGGATGGTAATGTTTGTCTGTGTCGCCTAAGCCGAATGGCACTATTCCCTAGGATCGGAATTCTCTTAGACATTGCAGCTATACAATTTGAACAAATGCTCTTTACATATTCTCAGCATTGACTGTAGTTCTACCCACAATATTCTTTTGCTGGCTGTACGAGTATATATCTACCAACTGCGCCATGTATTCTATTCCTAGGACAATTTAAATGTCCGAATAGCTAGGGTACTGCTCATACTTTTTTTCCAAAAACTCATCGAATAAGTCTTTGGTGCCTTTGTCTTTATTCTGCGCGCAAATGAGGATTATGTTGACAGATGTAGTCTAATTGTGGATTGTCGGTAGATGCTCGGTCACTCAGTTGAAACTTTAGACTTTTTGCCTGTGTCTATTTCCAAAAACAAATTCGCATCTAAATAGAAGCTATTTTTGTACTCCATAGCATACGCCGAAATATCATAGGCGCAAAATTTTAAACAGCATATTATTAAGGTTTTAGTATAATACTACTTAACAATTTGCTAATTTGAAAGTAGGTTACTAACTCATTCTTAATTTTAAACATTTAATTTAATAAATTGCTTCTGAACACACCTAAAGTAATATTAAGTTGTATGAAGCTAGCACGATGCTAAAAAAATAAAATAGGTATTCGATGATTTTAACTTTAATAAAAGGGTAGAGAAAGTATGATGCTATATTCATTACAAATTGCAAAATCGTTGTTTTAACCTAGTTTTATACTAAAACAGCTTTAACATCGTACTAATTCAACTAAAGTTTTGCCCCATTGTCTTTAATTTTCTCCCCCGAATCCCTGCGCAATCCAAAGCATTTCTTGGATGGTGTTTTCCTTTTTCCTCTCGCACGGTTCGTCATTAGTCAATGAGTCCGTATCCGAGGCTTGTTTTTGTTTTCCAACTAAATAATTTTATGTGGCAGAAAATCACCTTAACGGCAAAATCCTCAACCTTGAGGACCCAGATCCTTAGTATAATCCAAGGATGGAAAGCCTTATAAAACGCTCCTTGCAAGCCTGAATATGTTGTGGTAGCCCTGAGAGGTGTTTCCTTAGTAGTTCATCTTAACTGTGAATTCAGACGCCACCGTTGATTCCTTCTTTGACATCGAATTTTCAAAAAAAAAATTGATAAAATATAATTTCGATTGAATATTTTATTTAAGTATGTTTTTTAAACTAACTAGAACTTCTGAAAAAATATTCCTTAAATCGCTTATTCCGATATTGACAAAGTCACAAATCAATCAAATAGACAACTTTGTTTTGTTTTGTGGCTAAAAGTTAACATTTTTTCTTGCGATATGTATAATGTAGGTATAGTAAATTATACGTCCGTAAAAATAAAAAAATAAAAAAAATCTTACGATTTTGATAAGGAAAATATAGTCCACATCTTGGTAAAAAAAACACAAAATGGCATTGATGCGTCTATATTATGCTGCATTAAACTTATTAAATTAAATGCAAATGTTAATGAATTAAGATACATAAATTTTAAACTTGGTGTTCCTGCGGAACTATTGTATATTTTCCTGGATTCGAATGCTTGGCAATCTGGTGTTCGTGTAAGATTGTTCAATTTCTTTTCAAAAAACGAGGACATAATGCCTTCAAAGGTCAAAAATTAACGTTAAATCTATCTGCTCCAGTTATTACATGCAAGAATATTTTGCCGTCGTCTAAGGACCCTTGCTCAATATATTACCACAATGCAGGAGGTTTAAGAACTAAAGTATCTGAGTTTTTTATTGCTGCTGTTGATTGTCCTTATAACATGATTGCCTTGACTGAAACGTGGCTTAGTGAAAACATAAACTCTTGCGAACTTTTTGATTCAACTTTCGATGTCTTCAGGAAAGATCGATGTGCTATTGCTACTGGATTGAACAGAGGAGGAGGAGTTTTGTTTGCCGTTCGTTCTTATTTGAAAAGCAGAGAAATTCCACTAATGTATGCTTCTGGTTGTATTGAACAATTATGTGTTTGTGTTGAATTTTCAATTTCTAATACAAGTAAAATAAATGTTTATTTTTTTGTGTCATATATTCCACCTAATTCATTATTTCAAATTTATGAAAGTCATATAAATAATATTCAAACAGTTTCAAATAATTTAGATTCGAATTCTTTTATTGTTGTATTAGGTGATTTTAATCTACCGAGTATCAATTGGTTGTATTCTGATGAAGAAAAATGTATTTATCCTTTTAACGTTACAAAAGACGTTGAATATACTGTAACTGATTCTATGTATGCTATGAATTTTCAACAAATCAATTGTATTTATAATTCTATTGGTAGAATGTTAGATTTAGTTTTCATTCATCAAGATATTGAATGTTCTGTTTCTGAAGCGTCTTTTTCTCTTTTAAATAATAGTGTGCATCATAAAGCTCTTAATTTATGTTTAAATTTTGGAATTTTAAATCAATTAACTATAACTAATTATAATAATGCCATATATCATTTCGCTAAAGCCGATTACGTGTCTCTAAATAATTTTATATCTTCTATAGACTGGGAACATATTCTGTCTGTACCTAGTCTTGATCGTACATACGATGTTTTCTGTGATGTGATTGAATCAGCCTTTTCTAGGTTTGTGCCAATAAGAGTATTAAGAAAACAAAATCGGCCTGTGTGGTTTAATAAGCAGTTAGTTAATTTAAAACGTGCCATGACAAAAATGTATAAGAAGTGCAGAATAAATTCTTCATATCAGAGCAGTTTCTATCAAATACGAAAAGAATATGAACACTTAAAAAAATTTCTTTATAGTCAATATGTTTGGTCTCTTGAATCTAAAATCAAGCGAAATTCTAAAGCGTTTTGGACATTTATAAACACTAAAAAAAAATCTGTTGGCTTACCTTCTGACATGGAGTTGGATGGCGTTGTTGGCGATAGTTTAAATGTTATCTGTGATATGTTTGCCTCATTTTTCCAGTCTAATTTTGTTAACCGTTACATTGATTGTTCAGTTTTGCCTGTTTGTCAAACCATAACTGACTTAGGTCATCTTTTTATTACTAAAAATGAAATTTTTTGTGAATTGTCTTCTCTAGAATCTAGTACTAATGTTGCACCAGATAATATTCCTCCTATTTTCTTGAAATTGTGTAAGAACGGTCTTATCAACCCGCTATTTATTTTGTTCAATAAGTCCTTGAGTTATGGTGAATTTCTTGATAAATGGAAGTGGTCTTTCATTTCTCCTGTACATAAATCCGGTTCGAAAAGAATAATAAGTAACTATAGGCCAATAGCAAAACTTCAAATAGTTCCAAAAATTTTTGAAGCTATTATTAAAAGAAAGTTATATGCTTTAGTTCGCAATAATATTTCTGATTTCCAACACGGATTTGTAAGCGGTAGGTCAACTTTGACGAACTTGACTATCTATACAAATTTTTGTTTATGTGCATTAGAAAACAGATATCAAGTCGACTCGATATATACTGATTTCTCTAAAGCTTTTGACTGCGTTCAACATAACGTTCTTATAAAAAAACTGGAGTTTTTGGGTTTCCATTCAAATCTGCTTTCATGGCTTGGTAGTTATCTTACGGGAAGAAAGCAATATGTCAAAATTGGATCGGAAATCTCTAAGGAAATAGTAAATTTTTCTGGTGTTCCGCAAGGAAGTCACCTTGGTCCGCTTTTGTTTCTCTTGTTCATAAACGACCTTCCAAATCATGTTATGCATTCCAATGTTCTTTTATATGCTGATGATCTCAAAATATACAAAGAAATAAACTCTTTATCCGATGCTCAATGCCTTCAGAGTGACTTAAATAAAATATCTGTTTGGTGTGATTGCAATGGTTTGTATTTTAATGTCAAGAAGTGTTCCGTATTAACTATATACAGAGTTTTATGTCCTGTTTTATTCGAGTATAGTATTTGTAACATGTCTCTTAATAGAGTGTCTAGGCAAAAAGACCTTGGCGTTATATTCGATGAACATATGAAATTTACCTGGCATTAATATCTAATATCTAAATCAAACTCGATGTTAGGTTTCATATTTCGGAATGCAAATGAATTTAAAGATCCATACACTCTAAAGTCCCTTTATGTGTCTTTAATACGTTCTTTTCTTGAGTATTGTTGTGTTGTATGGAGTCCGTTTTATGATAATGCTCGTCTACGCATTGAAAGAGTCCAAAAACGTTTTACTAAATTTGCTGTTAGAAAATTTAATTGGTCTATGAGACCATCATATGAAGCTAGATGTGGCTTAATCAATTTAAAGCCGCTCAGCTTACGCCGTGAATATTTTTCTGCTCTTTTTGCACATGATGTTTTGACCTGCCACATTCAATGTTCAGAATTACTTTCCTTATTTAAATTATACGCTCCTATTCGACAGCTTAGGCCTAGAACAGGTGATTTTCTACACATTCCAGCACATAGAACAAACTATGGTTTTAATGATCCTATTACTATGTCTTCGTTAAATTATAATAAATATGAGGACGTAATCGATTTTAATATAACAAGATTTACATGTAAGAATTTGATTTTTAATAATTTTTAAGGACATATTATTTGTTAAATTATTCAATTTTATTATTATATAAACCTATTGTTTAATCTATTAAAGTTTATGTACTTGATGGATATTGTAAATAAATAAATAAATAAATAAAAATATTTTTAACGGTACCTGTAATACATAAAACCTTTTTTTTTTATTTTCGACTTTTGGATATCATTAAATACTGAAAAATGGCATACCAGATAATTGGTACTTAAGTGTTTTCGGTGTACCGTACTTCGAATACAGTATTTATGAACAATCGTTTTTTAGGACCATTTTTTTTTGTTCTTGATTTTCTTAAATTAAATTTGTATATACACTTTAATTTATTTAATGAATGTTGTCTGTGTTTTGTTTTGATGTGTGAGTATTATTATTAATAATGCCGCGACAAAAAAGATCTAATCTTTCCCAACGGAGCCGTAATGCAATTTTTTTTACACAATTTTAAAATTTTTAAACTGACATTCCAATTTTTTTCTTTAACTGTTTTAAAAAATGTATATACACCATTTGCAAATATATTTAACAAGATTTAAATAAATTTCACCCAAACGCAAATTGATTTAAACTATGTATATATTTGAATATCAATTCAAATGTATTTGCTTATAGTTTTAATAAGCTTGAGATTGGGTTTTGTCTATTTATTTTGATTTTAAATTTTGATAAATAAATTTGCGAATGGTACAAACTTATTTTTTTTTTCTAATTTTCTCCAGCGATTTAAAATGTTTGTGCTTGCATAAGTTCATATTTGTATACAAAATCACATGTCATTCTTTTTTTCAGCTCTAACAACTAAAGATGAAATGAACCTTTAAAACATTTATAATTTAAGTTTATAAGATTCATTCTTGTATGTAGAACACTTTTTTTTTTTAATTTTAAGTCTCTTAAACATAACAGCAGGCTCGT
Organism: Philhelius festivus; assembly: GCA_963931855.1. Taxonomy (NCBI): domain Eukaryota; kingdom Metazoa; phylum Arthropoda; class Insecta; order Diptera; family Syrphidae; genus Philhelius; species Philhelius festivus. Next base: position 856,959 of record OZ007556.1, on the reverse strand, counting down.
TTGAATCTGTTGTGCAATATACATTATTTTGTATTAGAATCAGCATTCCATCACTGCCTGCTCTTAGGCTCTGCTGAATTGAGGAACATTTATCAAAAAAAGTATTTTTCCAAGTCCTTAAATATTTATACATGAAATTCGATGTGTGTATGTGTGTATATTTCCTATGAACTCCAAAACATCGTGACCGATTTTGATGAAATTTTCAGGAAATTTTAAGGCTAGTTCAGCCATCGGATCATCTGACTTTTTGTTTGCTCTTTTTCCCCAAAAGAAACATAATTTTGCATTTGGCTAAAATAAATAAGTGTTTTTTTAGCTGGATGGTGCGTAGCAAGGCACTCTACCATTTCTATTAATATCACCTAAGACTTAGCCACATGACCGCCCCGATCATCCCGCCCAATCATCCCACCAGAAGTAATCTGGCTATTATTAATAAGTGCTTCCCGTGCACAGCCGGGGCGCGTCGCTAGTTCTAAGATAAGAGCAAGTTCGTGGGACTCAGTCATGCATTTTATTTTATAAGCATTGTACGTTCAAATAGCCTATCATGATTCTTGTATTTAGTCGAATTGTCAAACACAAAGAAATTTTATTATTTAATGATTACTGAATAAAATTTGATGGGTTCACTGGTCAAGTTTTTAAAACCTTTCGATATGGGCATAAAAAAAACTTGTCAAGTGAGCCCATCAAATTTTAGTCAGTAATCATTAAATAATAAAATTTCTCTATTACATTGTAGCTGTTTCAATATTATTCTACTTTAAACATTCGGTATTAAACCTTCATGAAGTAAGAACTTGGCGCACTTTTAGATCTCAGTACTTTTCACGGCTGACTTATTACACAAAGGTTTTTGTATAGAAGAACTTGGCTCTTTTTTTAACATTTATGTTTTTGGTCTGATCTCACCACTTTTTGCAAAGATTTTAATGTTTTGCCATGTAAAAATCTCGAAAGATACGGAAAAATAGAAGGGTGGGCTCTACCTTATAAAATCAACTTAGTTTATAGCTTCCTATTTTTTTTTTTGTTGTATATTTTCTTTTTGTTATTGGTTGTTTTGATTTGCGCTTCAGTTGTTTCTTCTTGTCCTGGCAAGATACCTAACACTAACATACCTACTTTAATGTTAAATACTAGTACCTACATCCGCTCAAAGCCATAAAAAAGCAATAATTAGGTGCGTTTTATTATTCACAAATCTATCTGGATCCGGATCTGGATTACGTTTTAACATGTATTACAAAAACAATTTGGGATCCTGTTTTCTATCGGGATCTATTTCAAAGATCCAAAAATTAGTTATTACAGTGGCGAGTAGATGGCTTTTTATGGTAAGGTAGTGTAAACTACAGTGTAAAGTGATTTTAATGTTTTGCCATGTAAAAATCTCGAAAGATACGGAAAAATAGAAGGGTGGGCTCTACCTTATAAAATCAACTTAGTTTATAGCTTCCTATTTTTTTGTTGTTGTATATTTTCTTTTTGTTATTGGTTGTTTTGATTTGCGCTTCAGTTGTTTCTTCTTGTCCTGGCAAGATACCTAACACTAACATACCTACTTTAATGTTAAATACTAGTACCTACATCCGCTCAAAGCCATAAAAAAGCAATAATTAGGTGCGTTTTATTATTCACAAATCTATCTGGATCCGGATCTGGATTACGTTTTAACATGTATTACAAAAACAATTTGGGATCCTGTTTTCTATCGGGATCTATTTCAAAGATCCAAAAATTAGTTATTACAGTGGCGAGTAGATGGCTTTTTATGGTAAGGTAGTGTAAACTACAGTGTAAAGAAAAGAGACAAGAAATAATTTAAAATTTACAAATCCAAGGATAAAAAGAGACGGGCTTATAGCACTGCTGTCACTAAGATCCGTATCGTTTTATTTTCAAGGGAAGATCCAGATCCGGATGCAGATAGATTTGTGAATAATAAAACGCACCTATTGTTGAGGATGCGATGATGTTTTTGTTGCAATTTTAACTCCTTTTTTTAAATGAAGGTAGACCACCAATTAACAGCCTAATTAGTGGTTTTATTATAGTTCACATCACAGTTAAGAGTTTTTTTTTATGTAAACTCATAATTTTTTCAGGTATGCAAATGTTTTCTTTTTTCATTCATGTTAACATGCATAGAGTACCAAATCGAGCACTCTAGTTCTAAGAAAAGTTATGAAATTTCAAAATGCATGTATAGTTTCAAAATGACAATAAAAAGACACTTCGAATGAAAAATCTTAGATTTTCTATTTTTCGCTTTGAATGTACATTAAGCTATACGCTTCCACCAAACTTCATCATTCTACAGCAGTCGGAAGTGCTCCATATAAATCAAACTTTTTCTCGGAAAGTGAGCGGATACCACGCCCCCTGAATGGAAAACCTCAGTTTTTATTTTTGGTCCTTTATATGCAATTTGAGCCCGATCGTTCTATCAAATTTCATTATTCTAATGCAATCGGAAGTGTACCATATAATTTACATTTCAGTTCTGAGGAAGTGGGTGGATACCACGCCCCTGAATGGAAAACCTCAAATTTTATATTTTTTTCTTTTTATGCAATTTAAGCCCTACCACTTTACCAAATTTCATCGTTTTACAAAAGTCGGAAGTGAAAGTGGGTGTATTCCACGCCCCCTGAATGGAAAACCTCAATTTTTATTTTTGGTCCTTTATATACAATTTGAGCCCTACCGTTCTACCAAATTTCATTATTCTACTGCAATCGGAAGTTTGCCATATATAATTTACATCAGTTCTGAAGAAGTGGGCGGATACCACGACCCCTGAAAGGAAAACCTTGGTGTTTATTTTTGGTTCTTTATATGCAATATAAGCCCTACCGGTTCACCAAATTTCATCGTTTTACAGCAGTCGGAAGTGCTCCAAAATTCGGAGAAAGTGGGCGGATACCACGCCCCCTGAATGGAAAATTTCAAATTTTCGATTTTTTCCTCTGCTTGCATGACAAGACCTACCGTTGTGCAAAATTACAAGATTCTACGATGTCGGGAAGTGCTCCATAATTTTGATGATCTGTCAGTCAGTCAGTTACGGTTTTTGTGATTTGTGAGGCCTTATATCTCAGGAACCGCTTATGCTAGAAAATTGAAATTTGGTGAGGCGGCTGTGCCTGACTACCTTAGCAAATATTCGGAGTTTTAAGTTTCTGACTTCATTGGTACTGAAGATAGGGAGGGGTCAAAAATCGCCTGAGTTTGTTCCTGTAAAAAGGGTGTAGTGCCAGAACTTGGCTGGGCACTACCGTGCCCTTTGATAATAACTGATAACTGAGACGTTGGCAATCGTCCTGCTTGCACAAAATCTATTTGATCAACGTCAGTGAATTTTCTTCCAAATGCATTTGACAAAAAAAATGGATGCTAAAAATTTTTCAAAAATTCATACCGAGATCGGAGATCGTTTCAACAAACCTATCAACTGCGTACTTCATACTTTAATTAAAACTTGTAAAACAATTGTGCATCTACTTTCAAAATTTATGAGATGGCCAACTACAAATGAAGAACAAAAAAGCAATTATACTTTAAGCTTAAGAAAGATACATATAGATATAATATAAATGATATTAATGTCGGTGATTTATGTACCTACACGCAATTGATTCTTTTCAAAGAAATGTTTTTAGATTAAAAACATACGATTGGGGGAACGATCTTCCAAGATTAAGATGGAACATGTGGATTGCTTTTTAATTTTTAAATAGCTTTTAAAATTATATTGATAAGAATCGAAATAATTTTTAGTAGTAAAAGTTTTATTGTTATTTTTTTGTTTAATCTATGATTTGATTATCTTCAGACGTAATTAATTCTTATCTCTACTCAGTAATTTGTACGCACAATTAGCACATTTTTAAAGCCTTAATCTTAAGGTTTTGATTATTATTTTAACTCCATTAACTATATAATGTAAAAAAAAGTAAGTGTCTTTACCACGCTTCTGGCTGAATTCATTGACATATGACCAAGTATGAGGTTTGATGCAATAACTTTGTATACATAGTGTTTTTCAAACTTGCTAAATTTGTCATTGCATTTAGAAAAGCAAAAATAAAATTTCTTGGTTTTATACAACCCCCTTCATTTTTATTGATCGATTCGGTTGATATATTCTGGTATCAGGATACGGAGGTTGCAAAGGGCTTGTAATGGTCTCCTTCTGATAGGTGCATTTCTTTAAAGTTGCATTCCTTTCCACGTCAGTGTCCAGTCACCATCGTGTGTATAAACAGTGAAAGGTGAAAGAGCCCAACATTTTGAAACAAAGTTAAGTTATATTGTCACACATTTTAGATAATCTTAGGGTCGTTTTCAAACCATGAGACTTTTTCTATAATCATTAATAATTGAAATATATTAACTTCAATTTTTTTAAATTATACATATCTTCGATTAATTTTGTAGTGGAGTGGCGTACAAATAACACATAATCTCTTTTAAATAATTACCCAAGTCAATAAAAAATTATTAAATAAACTAAAAAAAATGTATAAACACATTTTATTCAAACGTAATGAAGTAGATTGATCATTCAATCCAAAACGTTTGTGTACCTATGTATATCTCATTCAAAATTAACAACAACAAAAACTCAATATGGTTATCTCAAAAATCAAAAGTAGAATATGATTAAATTGACGATTTCTATTACCATTAATTAATTGATGTGATAAGTTGAATGAATAAGAATTGATATAATAAAAGATTAATATCAAGGCGTGCTAGTGACGCAGGTCAAGTGTTCAAAGTTTAAAGTAACCTCAATGTCCATCTTTAGGTTAAAAATAAAACAGACGTGAATAATGCTTATGAAAAAAACTAAATGTAAATGTACTTGTATGGCCTGGTAGTGGTAGTAATAATGAGTATCTTTAATATTGGCTTATATTCTTTATACAAACAAACACACATATGCCATCAGAGGCTCGAAAAGTTTCCTATTCTATTTGTATTCTTGGGATTGATTTGCTCGACACAAACCTGCATGAATATCTCCTTATGAATCATATTCCGCAGTCGGTCACCTTATGCATTATCTAGGTTAGATAATCTTGATCGCGTGTTCAATGAATGTTTGTGTTATTTAAGGATTGATTAGTAATTTGGTGATATAATTTTCAATAAAAATGAATTTGTATTTAAGTGCGTTTAATTTTAGTTCTTTACGGAACAAAAAAGATAGTTATCTCAATTGCAATTAATGGGCTGTTTAAATGTTCCATGTTTTATTGGGGCAAAGTTTTAAACAGCCTAGTGTTAAGATGTTAATATGATACTTCTTAACAATTTTCTACATTTGAAGCAGTTTAATAACTTTTTCTTAGTTTGAAATATTTTCTCACTAGTATCATACTTAGGTTAGGTATAGTTTTTAATAAATTGATTCTGAACAGACCTGAAAACGAAATAATCTTTTGTTTTGAAAATTTGGTTACACAATTCTATTTAAACTTTCTAGAGCTTATGCATACAAAAAAATGAGAAAATCAAAAGAAAATGGTGGTTTCTAGTTTTAAAGGTGTATTATTAAAAGGAATAAGGGTGAACATACCAAGCTCCAAGATCTGATGGTCAAATTGGCAATCGTGAAATGGTTATAACTCATAACTCCATCCTATACAAATTAGCTGGTAGCTTGCTTTAGTAGTTGTTCTTACATTCAAACCTTTCAAAGTTAAATAGCATTGCTTACCAAAATTGTGATGTATTCTCTATTTAAGCGCAAAGTAATAAGTCTGTTTTATTAATCTTAAAATTTGAATTTTTTTTGAATTTTATTGAGTTCTTATTCTCCTAACAATTTTTTAATAACTTATATCTATGATAAATAAATACATACATAATTTGTTTTTACAATAATTTAAGAGAATAGTTTGTAGCATTTAAATTTATATAAAATTGAGATAATGCCACATTAACAAAAATTTATCTTACTGTGGGGTGACTACAAAAATAAACGTTAGATAAAAGAAAGTTAAACAATAATAATATACAATTAACAAATAACATTACTTTCATCATTTGAAGTTTAAAAGAAGTATAAATACAAAAAAAAACTCAGTAGAGATCTTAGTAGTGATTACAAATTTATTAAACAATGTAGCTTAGCAGAGATTCGATGTCATAAGTATTAAAGTTGAAAAGCCATGATTTTAAGGATTTTAAAAAAGGTGACAAGTTTCTAATGTATCGTATCTCGATTGGGAGTCGGTTGTACAATTTGCGAGAAACGATCGTGTATGAGTTTCTAAAAAGAGTAGTCCGGAAAGGTAATATTGAAACAGTGGTAGCATTTCTTCTTAAGTTATAGAAGTCTGTTATAGGGCTTTCCAAATAACCACCTCTCATAAAAAATATTTTTAAAACTTTGAAATAAAACAACTGTCTTACTGGTAGAATTTTCGTTTGTCTAAATAATTCTAAAGAGTGAGCTAATCGAGAAGCGTTGCATATCTTTCTTACAACACACTTTTGTAGGATCGTTAATTGTTGAATTTTGTTTAGATAAGCACCTCCCCAACAACAAATGCCATATTGTAGTTTTGAGTGAAATATTCCGTAATAGGTGTTCTTTAACGTAGAATTTGAACAGAACTGTCTTAGGCGGTAAAAACATCTTATTGTGGAAAGGAAGTATTGCTTAAGGTTCAATACGTGCTCAGCCCACTTCAAGTGTTGATCAATTGTAACACCTAGATATTTGAAATCTTTTACAATTTCAACATTAAAGCACATACTACTGCATGTTGCTTCGGGATAATAACTACGTAGTAAAGAAGATCTTAAGCAATTGTTATTGAACAGGCTAAAACTGGAACAATGCGGAGCATGAAACACTACTTTTATATCAGTTTGGGTATTTGAATCAGGACTGAACAGCATCAATTTGGTTTTGTTACTAACAATTAGTTTATGGTCCGCGAACCATAACCTTAATAAGTGGACATCATGATTGATATCAGCAACTAAATTCAATGGGTTCATTGCATTATATCCAATCGCAATATCATCAGCAAAAGCATTCACTATCCCCAGAAAGGGTAGGTCAAAAAGAGAATTTATATATATTGTAATATTTTTCCTAGGTTCGTTAAATAAAACTTATTACTGTTTCTAATATTTCTTCTTTATTTACACTTTTACAAATCAAAACAATAAATCTCAATTTATAATCAACTCTAATACTTTTATTCCAACTTAAATCCACTTTTTAATTACACTTTCCACAATCCAATAGTTCAGCTTTGCACACTTTCATAATCGAAAATAAACTGTGTTGTGCTCACCGCGAACACTCCCTTTTATACTCAAACCAGTTGTTCTCGAAGGTTCTTGTCTAGAATATTCTATTTGCTTGGAACGAGGGGAACTTTATATGGAGATAGAATGTTCTAGTAGTTTGGAATAAGGAGAAATTTAGATGCGAACTGCTGGAAAAGAGCTTTTTGGTTTTGTTCCTTCATAAAGCAGATATGTAATTGCCAACAGATGGTGCTGTAGGAGTATAAAGCTCTGTTCGCAACATTGCCCCCTTCTTAAGATTGTTCGTCCCGAACAACTCTATCACCAGCTTCGGCACTGTATCGGTGCAGTCGATCGCTATGCACAACTTTTAGCTTTCCTCTTAACCCTCTTTGAATTCGGTAAACGACATCATTGATTTTCGTGACGACAGTATAAGGGCCTTCCCAGTTTTGTTGAAGCTTCGGCGACAATCCCTTTTGACGATGTGGATTATACAGCCATACACGATCTCCTACTTGGAATCCTGTCGTGTTTGCTCTTGTGTCGTACCTTGTCTTCATTCGATCGCTGTAAGCGCTTATTCTAGTCCTGGTCCTTTCGTGGATGTCGATTAGCCTCTCTTGTAGGTCACTCACGTAATCCCTTGTTTCCTTAGACTCTTGTGATGGATGTCCAAACCTTATCTCACTAGGCAGCCGTATGCTTCTTCCGAACAGGATTTCAGATGGTGTTTGTCCTGTTGAGCTATGTACTGCACTTCGATAGGCCATCAAAAATAGTGGTATGTGCCTATCCCAGTTTCTTTGGTTGTCGCCTACGACCTTAGTGAGGTGCTCTTTTAACGTCCTGTTGAATCTCTCGACCATTCCATCAGATTGCGGGTGAAGTGGTGTGGTTCTCGTTTTCTTAATGCCAAGGAACGCGCACACATCTTGGAATATGTTCGACTCAAAGTTCCTTCCTTGGTCAGAATGGAGCTCCATAGGCACACCGAACCTGCTTACCCAGTTAGACACAATCTGGTCGGCCACGGTCTTGGCTTCTTGGTTCGGGATAGCGTACGCCTCAGGCCATTTGCTGAAGTAATCCATTACCACCAGAATGTATTTGTTTCCATCATTCGTTTCCGGAAATGGGCCAGCTACATCAACAGCAATCCTTTCAAACGGTGAGCCAACATTATATTGCATCATTTTTCCTTGCAGTTTTCTACCAGGGCCTTTGGTTGCAGCACAAGCGTCACAATTTCGGCACCACTTTTCAACGTCGTCTCTTGCATGCAACCAGTAGAATCGTTGTCTCACTTTTTCTAACGTCTTGTTGACTCCCAAATGGCCTCCTGAAGGTCCATCATGCATTTCTCGAAGAACCTCTTTAATTTTTGATTGAGGTAACACAAGCTGCATCACATAGGATTTACCATCAGCGGACTCCCATTTACGCCGAAGAACACCTTCTCGCACATGAAGTGAGTCCCATTGTGCCCAATAGGCCTTTAAAACTGGACTCCTATCGGAAATGTCATTCCATGCGGGTTTTTCTTCATGTTCTTTCCATGCGAGAAGAGGTTCAATGTCGGGGTCTTCTTGTTGAGCAGATCTTATTTCTTCATTGCTCCATCCACAAATGGGGTCAGCCCTTATTCGCAGTGTATTGAAGGCGACCATGCGTTTGTTGCCATTTGACGTTGCCTCGGCAGTCAGACTTTTATTGTTTCGTTTGGTCTGAGAAACCTGGATGGTGTTTCTAGGGCCATCGATACCAGAAACCAGCTTCTGCCCCTCGAAGTTGGTTCTCACTTGTTTCTCTGTTGGGAAACTTGTTCGGGAAGTAACACTGGTGTTATTGTTACCTGGTTCTGAATTTGAAACTCCGTGTCCACAATGTTGACAAGTTCTTCTTGGTGGTAATCGACATTGACGCTGTAAATGTCCAGTCTTGTTGCAATTCCAGCACTTTGCAAGTCCGTTTCGTTGATTCCTTTGGACATCAGTTCTTCGGCATGAGCATTCTTCGACGATGGCTTCTCTAAGTCGATGTACTTCGTGAGAAGCTTGCTCTGCTGCTTCCATTGTCAAGGCAAACGCTAATGTTTCAGAAAGCGTTCGTTTTCCAGCAGTTCGCACGGCCCTTTGAAGATGTATGTCGGAAATGGCGCGAACAAATGCCTCAACTGCAAACTGATTACGGATTTCTTCTCCAACATCTGGATATGCAAGATGAACAAGCCTTTCAATGTCCGCTTGTAGCTGTTGTAGAGTTTCGCCCCTCTTCTGAACTCTGGAATAGAGTCGTACTTTGAAGACTTCTTTCATATGGCTATTACCAAAGCGTTTGTCTATAGCCTCAACCAAGTAATTAAAGTCGCCGCTCTTATCTGCTGGTATGGTTAGCAATAACTCAGCAGCTGCTCCTCTAAGAGCAAGGGTTAGAGCTAAACACTTGTCAGCCTCATCCCAGCCATTTGCTGTGGAGGCTGCCTCGAATTGCTTCTTGTATATAGACCAAGAAGTTTGTCCATCAAAGGTTGGAGGTTGCATCTCCTTTTTCCTCAAGGTTTCTCCAGAACTTTCCCGAATCTTTATATTTCGAATGCGTTCTAGCTCTTTTGAAAGCGTCTCCATTTTGTTGTCGACGTGATTCTCTAATAATGAAACACGTTCGGCTTGATTCTCCAACAATGAAACACGTTCATCAAGTGCAGATACATTCTTTTCGATGTTAACAAGCTTGCCTTCTAGCATGTTTCTCTGTTCTTCGAGAAGGTCTTTTTGTTCGCTATGCTGTTTCTCCAGGCATTCGAGAACATTCTTTTGTGCATTCTCCTGTTCTTTCTTTTGTTCATTTCGCTGCTCTTCGAGACGTTCGAGAACATTCTTTTGTTCTTTCTTTTGTTCATTTCGTTCTTTCATTTGTTCATTTCGTTGCTCTTCGAGACGTTCGAGAACATTCTTTTGTTGTTGAAGCAGAAGACTAATCATATTTGAAACATCTACATTTTTACTTACGTCTGCTTCCTCAGCGTCAGCTTCAAAGACGAAAATGTCCGGGTCTTCATTTTGTTGTTTCAAATATTCGGCCAAACGCAGAACAAGCTCATTTTTCGATCCTGCTCTAGAAAGTTCTCGCTTGCCTAATTCACTTTTCAGCTCATTACAGTTGAGCTCTTTCAGTAACTTGCTCATTTTTTTTATTTATTTTTTTTTTTTTTTTTTTTTTCCGCACACTTCACTGCACAATAAGTTTTATTCCACTTTTCTGACACCAATGTAATATTTTTCCTAGGTTCGTTAAATAAAACTTATTACTGTTTCTAATATTTCTTCTTTATTTACACTTTTACAAATCAAAACAATAAATCTCAATTTATAATCAACTCTAATACTTTTATTCCAACTTAAATCCACTTTTTAATTACACTTTCCACAATCCAATAGTTCAGCTTTGCACACTTTCATAATCGAAAATAAACTGTGTTGTGCTCACCGCGAACACTCCCTTTTATACTCAAACCAGTTGTTCTCGAAGGTTCTTGTCTAGAATATTCTATTTGCTTGGAACGAGGGGAACTTTATATGGAGATAGAATGTTCTAGTAGTTTGGAATAAGGAGAAATTTAGATGCGAACTGCTGGAAAAGAGCTTTTTGGTTTTGTTCCTTCATAAAGCAGATATGTAATTGCCAACAGATGGTGCTGTAGGAGTATAAAGCTCTGTTCGCAACAATATCAAGAAAAGGATGGGCCCAAGGACTGATCCTTGTGGGACACCTAAATTAACACACATAGAATCACTCAATGCATTATAAACTTTGACTCTTTGATTTCGATTGCTAAGGTAAGATTCAAACCAATTGTAAATGAATCCACGAAAGCCAACTTCATAAAGCTTATTCAGAAGAATTCTATGATTAACCATATCGAATGCTTTCGTGATGTCGACAAAAAGAGCAGCACATTTCATTTTTTTATCCACACCTTGTTGAATTAAGCAACAAAAGTTTAACAAAGCATCTTCTGTTGACAAACCTGACCTAAATCCAAACTGAAGGGGACTAAAGAAATTCAAATTTGATAGAAAACGCAGAATTCTCATTTTTATAATTTTTTCAAAAACTTTAGAGATTGATGACAATAACGAAATAGGTCTATAGTTTTTAATGTCTTTTTTGTTGCCTTTTTTAAAAACAGGTATTACAAAAGCTGATTTCAGCTCATCAGGGAAGATTCCTGATAAGACACTTTTATTAAAAATATGCGACATTATATCTACTATATTTAAGGCAGTTTTTTTCAACACAACATTCGAAATTCCATCAACACCCACAGAGTTTGAATTTTTAAGGGAATTTATGGTTTTTAAAACTTCAAAACCAGTTATCATTTCAAAATAGAAACTACTTCCACTACGAAACTCATTTGAAGAACTATAGCTATTGCAGCATTCGCAAGAGAAAGGTATGTCACAAGGAAGAGAATTTTGGCCAACATTGGTAAAGTATCTAATGAATAAGTTAGCAATTTCTCTGGAATCGGAAATACTTGAGGTACCATTCTCAACTGTCATTGAAGTGGACTGGTTTTTTTGTTTTCTATTTATAATACCGTTTATGACTTTCCATTCTTCTCTTAGGTTACCTTTTGCGTTTCTAATTTTGTTGTTGTAAAAATTGTCACGACTTGAACGGATTTCTTTTTTAACTTTCTTGCAAATTTTTTTAAAACGCAATTTTAAGTTGGTGTTAAGTGGATGTGCTCGACACTTTTTATGTAATCTATGTTTGAAATTTATAATTTTAACAAGAGAATTGTTCATCCAAGGTTTTAATCTTAGTTGTGAACGTGACCTTTTTTTAATGACACAGAATGTAGACTTCCGTATTAGATCTTTAAAACCTTTCAGAAATAAGTCATAAGCTTTTGAAGGATCATCTTCCGAATAAACCTCCTCCCAATTTGCAAGAAGTAGATCATGATTTAATTTGTAAAAGTTAATTTTAGTTTGGGTATATTCAGTATTCAATTTATTTTGCTCAACGTTTTTCAACATCTTAAACACAATACCTGTCATGCAATGATCAGAAATTTGAAGGTCAAAGACTATTCCAGCACAATCATATTGATTAATCTTTGAAAAGCGGCCAAAAATATGGTCCAGGCAGGTACCTGCAACTGGTCTTGTGGATTCATTCACAAAAGAGGTTAGACCGTGTTCAGAAATCAAAACATTGTATGCATCTATGGTAGGGCTAAAATTAAGAAGGTCCAAATTCATATCACCCAAAATTATTAGGTTAGAAGCTCTCTCATTATTTAGAAATGTTTGGGAATTTTTTTTCTATAATAGGTGCGTGTTATTAGGTGCGTTTTATTATTCACTTAATCTATCTGGATCCGGATCTGGATCTTCCCTTGAAAATAAAACGATACGGATCTTACTGACAGCAGTGTTATAAGCCCCTCACTTTTTATCCTTGGGCTTGTTAATTTTAAATTATGTCTTGTCTTTTTTATTTACGATAGTACGGTCGATATAATTTAATGTTTGAAGATTATTTCATGTAAATGTTGGCCGTGGCTGCACCTCAAATGGTCTATCCGCTTATTCCAATTTCGGCATACTCTTTCTAATATTGGCTTCCAGTGCGTCAATCGAAGCGGGCTTGTAGCTATGGACATGAACTTTAACATAGCCCCACAAAAAATAGTCTATAGGCGAGATCTAGGCGGCCAATTGACCGGCCCCAAAAGTGAAATAATAAACTGTTCACCGAACTCTCCTCTCAATTGGTCCATTGTTACGCGTGCTGTGTGGCATGTGGCAACGTCTTGTTGAAACCACATTTCATGCAAGTCAATCTCTTCCATTTTGCGCAAAAAAAAGTTTGTTATCATCGCACGGTAGCGCAACATTCACAGTAACGTTGCGATTCGCATTATCTTTGAAGAAATACGGCCCAATGATTCCGCCAGCCCATAATCCGCACCAAACAGTGACTTTTTCTGGATGCATTGGTAGCTCTTGCAATGCTTCTGGCTGCTCTTCACTCTAAATACGTCAGTTTTGCGTGTTCACGTATCCATTCAACCAGAAATGAGCTTCGTCGCTGAACAAAATTTCTTTAACGGTGAGATACATATTACAAAGATGGATTTTATGTGAGTCTCGTATGAGATTATTTATATTTGTTTCGAAATTAATTTGTTTTTCCTGACCCACAATATAATTGCGTTTAGTTTTAATATATTTATTTATGTCTCAGTGGCATGGCGTGAATAATTTCAAATGGTAAGTCGAAGCTTAGACTAATTACCTGCAAACGATAATTAGTTCTAATATCGATATGTATCCTAAATTAAAAAAATGTATTGCAGTTCTGATTTCCAAAACAAACAAGTGAAACAATTCATGCCAATTTTGTATACTTCAAATCATTAATTTATAAATTATAAATAATCTCAAAGCATAATAAAAGTGGCTTCGAAAGAAACCGTTTCTGGCAAATGCAAATGCAGTACATTAAGGAAAATTTAAGGTAATGTTATGAAAAAAATAAAAAATAAGGAACTTCAAAACAAAAGTATATCAAAGTATGAGATAAATAAGCAAATAAATCAGTTAAATTTTTCAATATCATGATATAAAATAAATAGTTATGTACAAAAGTTTACGAATAGATGATTTATGTATGTTACCAATCTCTGTAAATTGTGCAATATAGGTTTTAGTATACAAAATATAATATTTTTGGCTACAATAAATATAATAATGTATGTTATTAAAAAAATAGCAAAAGTTCGCGTTTCTAAACAAATAAGAAAAGTGTTACTAAAAATAATTTTTTATAAAATCTGCTAAAACTCTTTCATAGAAGTCAGGTCTATTCCTTATTTTTAAAAGAAGCTGCTATTCTGTGGATATAAGTGCTAAATCTGAAAGCCTGTCTTCTCAGTCTTCTCACTGAGAATTCATTAAATGTGTATGAATGAATGAATGACCTACTCAATTAATCCTAGAAAGTGCAGCGGTAGAAAAAACTCACACAATTCAGCAAATAATTCGGTGAAAAGCGAGTTATTTTTTATATAAGCAGAGAAGAGTACTTATAAAACAAAATTTAACAAAAACAAATAACTTTCTCCTTCAGCTTCAGTCTTCACTTCTTCAGTTCTTCACTAGTTAAATTTCTTGCGCACCATTTTGTTTGCTCTCTCAGCGCAAGCCACCATTGACCAAGTGACTTGGTTTTGAAATTGGGTAAACTCACCTCACAACATTCACCAAATAAGTCGAAGAAAAGCGTGTTATTTCTTTGCATAAGACAGCGGGCGTTAGACAGAGTCGACCCAAACTCAGAAAAACCATAAGTAAAACAGAGAAAGAAAACTAACATTGTTCTATCCAGTGAGAGATCTTATAAACCGAGATATTTCGGGTCATTGACTTATTATACATAGACTGCCAGAACCCAACTTCACGATGGTTTAACTTAAAACTATACGGAACTAGCGCTCTTGATGCAAACTCGGAAAACATAGTGTATCTTTTGGTTTTGGTATTTGATATATCAATTTTTGGCATAATTGAGTTTGTAAAGGGTGTTGAGCGGGAATTGCTTAAGTTTATTATTAAATAAAAACTTGAGGGCTATTTTCATGCTTTATTTGCCGATTTAAGAGTCATAATATACATTTATCATAGACAATAGAAGAGCATTACTTTTATCAATCTGTAAACACCTTATTGTTTAACACAATCAAAATTTCAACTTTTTATTTCAATTTATTGTGAACATTGTGTTCAAATCATGATGAAAACTATCTAGTAAAAAATGGATGCGATTCAACATGAAAAGATAAATTAAAAAGTTCATATTGTTCTACTTACATTTATGTATAAAGGAGATTTTTTTGAAATAATAGCAAATTCACTTATAGTTAGATAAATATAATTATAAAAATGCCATTTCCATTTTAAAATATAATTATAAATTTACGAAGAACCGGTTCTACCTTTTTATTAGGTTACCTGTCAAAACCTTACAGCAACAATCGCCAAGCAATTCAGGCCCTAGAAGACCATATCCGCCGTAAAGCAGTTTTCATTAAACTAAATGCTTTGCTCTCGCGTGTTCACAAATTTCGCTGAACACCCTTTATATTATTGTTATTATTTTGTCGATAACGTTAAAATGTAAAGTTCAAATTGAGATAGATGGCTATAGTTTCTATGGCAAAAATCGTAGTTCAGGCCAGGAGCCAAGAGATGGCCTCTGGAATTAATATTTATTTTTACCACTTTTGCACCAACAGCTCTAATGTTGGTAGTGAGAAGTTGAACCATATTTACAGAGCGTTTGTATGGAAATTTCATACGACTAGCAGTCCATATATAATACGTCAATGTTTCGGGTTGCTTTAGCCATTGACATACTAGATATGGACTGCTAGTAGCTGATTACAGAATGGTCCAACGGATTACCAAACGACACTAGCCCTCGTGCCGACACTGACGGAAAATTTGAGTACTATGAAATGGAACCAGTGCTAAAGGGGCTAATGTGCAAATAGTCCAATTGCCAAATCTGAAAATTTCCCTTTTTAATTTTCCCTTTTTCATTTTTGTTTTCAACGTATAAATATATACTGCAATACAGTTTTCGTTGCATTTACTTGTATTATCTTTTAACAAATATTATTATTGTTTGTAAAAATACTTTTATTAAAGCAATTAGTTTCACTTTTACAAATAATTTTAATTTTTATTAGAAATCAAGAGATAAGCTAAGATCTTTTTGGCTAGAGCGAAAATATTTGCAAAAAAATTAGTGATGCAAGTAAATCCTAATTTTGATTTAAATTAACAACTCACTTTAGAGAAAAACCAATCCTACAATTTGCATCAAATTTACAAAAAACTTTCTTTAGGTGCTTTTTATTATTCACAAATCTATCTGGATCCGGATCTGGATCTTCCTTTGAAAATAAAACGATACGGATCTTAGTGACAGCAGTGTTATAAGGCTAGGCGCGCACTAGCAACTTTTAGTTGCGAAACTGCTTGGTTCGAGCAACTAAAAAGTTTGTGTTTTGACACAAACTAAACGATTGCCTAAAATAAGTTCGCCATTTCATTGAACATATAATTATCTGCAAATTCACGGACATTCAACCAAACAGTTCATCTGTTTTCTATAAGTAACCAAACAGTTTTGCAACTAAAAATTGCTAGTGCGCGGCTAGCCTAAGTCCGTCTCTTTTTATCCTTGGGTTTGTAAATTTTAAATTATGTCTTGTTTTTTTCTTTATACTACGTTTTCACCAAGAGTAAATCCGCTAGGGATTTAAAATAAATCTTGAAGTGTTTTCACCAAAGAAACTGAGATTTATTTGACGTTTTCACTCTGTCATGTCATTCAATTGTCAATTTGAACAAGAGAAAAAAAAATTGGAATTGGATAGTAAACAGGAAAAAAACAGATATTTCTGTTTTGTGTTGATTCTCAATGAAGAAAGGTGCGTTCATAGGTGCGTTCTACAAAATAAGGTTTGTTTGTTTTGCGAATCTTCTGATTGTGAGAAGATTTGAAGGAGATTTATTTTAAATCTTCATTTGAGGTGATTTATATTTGTATGGTAAATCTACGAGATTTAAAGGAGATTTATGGTAAATCCACTTAAATCCCGGATTTACCTTTGGTGAAAACGTAGTATAAATCTACGAGATTTAAAGGAGATTTATGGTAAATCCACTTAAATCCCGGATTTACCTTTGGTGAAAACGTAGTATTACATTAGGTGCGTTTTATTATCCACAAATCTATCTGGATCCGGATCTGGATTAAGCTTTAACATGTATTACAAAAACAATTTGGGATCCTGTTTTCTATCGCGATCTATTTCAAAGATCCAAAAATTAGTTATTACACTGGCGAGTAGATGGCTTTTTATGGTAAGGTAGTGTAATCTACAGTGTAAAGAAAAGAGACAAGAAATAATTTAAAATTTACAATCCCAAAGATAAAAAGAGACGGACTTATAACACTGCTGTCACTAAGATCCGTATCGTTTTATTTTCAAGCGATGATCCAGATCCGGATCCAGATAGATTTGTGGATAATAAAACGCACCTATTATAGCTTACACTACCTTGCCATAAAAAGCCATCTACTCGCCAGTGTAATAACTGATTTTTGGATCTTTGAAATAGATCCCGATAGAAAACAGGATCCCAAATTGTTTTTGTAATACATGTTAAAACTTAATCCAGATAGATTTGTGAATAATAAAACGCACCTTATCTTAAACTAGAACTGTAAGGCTAGGCGCGCACATTCAATTTTTAGTTTCTCAACTGCTTGGTTCGAGCAACTAAAAAGTTTGTGTTTTGACACAAACTAAACGATTACCTAAAATGAGTTCGCTATTTTGTGTAACATATAATTATATGCACCTGCGCGGACATAAAATCATTAAGTAAACCAAAATGATTCATAAAATATTTTAAAGGGGATTTTTTTTTCGAGATCCCTTAGCACTATTCTCAGCCTATTATCTCTCTAACCATAGACTAGCACCGTTTCTTCAAAGCAATGTCAATAGATGTCCTTAGTTTCTATGAGTAAACATTTCTGTTGGCACTAGTAGAACAAGAGATGGCGTTAAATATGTTGTTTATTTTTGCCACTAGTGTCGGCACGAGGGCTAGTTTCGATTGTATCCGTTGGACCATTTTGGTTGCAAATTTTGTATGAGAATTATACACAACTAGCAGTCCATATATAATAAGTCAATGGCTTTAGCTTGTGGTGGGCAGAGATTGTGGAAGAAATTACTCATGATAATAACGTGTGTGGTGCTAGTGTGGTGTGTATTTGATTGAAAAATGAGAATAAAGTTCAATTGAGTTGGTGGAGTGTGCAGCTTGTGGAGGTTAATGAATAGATTACGTATTTAGTATATAAAGTGGGTTTTATGTTGGTCGTTATTTAGTAAATATTCTTGTGCAGCAAGATCGTTTGTTATTTAGAAAACATTGTTGTTTAGCAGAAAATTTAAAAGGTAACCCGATAGGAATCGGGTTATATGGACGCCACGCCACTGGTATGCCTGCGTCTGGGAGAAAGTTGATTGAACTATACTAAATGTGGTCGAAACTCACATAATGATTGCACTGACTGCTGAGCTCTGTACAGCATCTCAAGTACGCACGAAAAGTTGATTATTGATCAAACGTTTTGATGATATGTTTTCAAAAAAAAAAAATTGTAATTTTTTCAAAAAACCCAAAAAACATTTGTTCGAATTTTGGTCCTTATTCGGAATTCCCCCCCACCAAAATGCACTTTTTTTTTTAATGAATCGATAAAAAAAGTGTGCTGTTGATAAAAAACATCAAATTATGGAGGAGAAACACACCGAATAAGGTCCCGAATTTTTTTTATATAGTTACAATATGATTTTAAATTTAAAGAGGCTCTTATTAAAAGAAATTGGTTAAAATCGTTATGAGAAAGCTGAAAATAAAAAAAAACGGTTCTATTACAGTTACCGTTGATAACATTTTTTCCTAAAATTTTGTTTGACTAAAACGTAGTCCATACCCATAATAGCACACCTTATTTTTTTGTTTTATCAAAATCGTTAGGGTCGTTTTCGAGGTATATAAGATTTTTCATTACGAGTGTCCCCATACACTGGTAATGAAAAATCTTACTTTTAGTTTTGGAACTAAAAACAAAATTTCAATTTCTCCTCTATGGAATCACCGAAGACCCTTAAGAACAGAGTTTGAAGAAAATACTTTAAGGAGTTTAGGCTTTAGATCGATTTACAGGCATACTGTGCCATACAGACGGAATTACCGGACCCACTTTTTTCGTTTTCGCTATCATCGTAATGTCAACTTTGGTCAAAATCTCGAGTTCGATTTTTTCCCAAATGCAGAACTTGCCCTATAGTACCATGTATATATATGTATATCGCAAGTAAAAGGTTGTAATTTCCTAAAACTATGAGATTGTAGAACTTTAGGATTTAACACACATACGTTATAAATTTTTGTTGAAGAAAACAGAAGAAAGGGAGAAAAAAGCTCTTAAATTTTTAGTTTTAATTCTTCTATGATATTATCATTTGGTAAAGTTGATATTCTTATCAAATAAATATTATTATTAATAAACTTTATTGACACATAATAAATTACAACATCAATAACTGCTAAGATTAAGCACTAGCTAGCAGGACCCTTTGGCTAGTCTTATCAAATCAAACATAAAGAATATGCAAGACCTGAAAGAGAGAATTGTGCCAGCTTTAAATTGAAAAAAAAAAAACGTGCTCACTATCCACTCCAATATAAAAAGGTACTTTCATAAACTGAATATCTGTTAATAAAAACATCAATTCTTGTTCATTTTCTTCTCATGACTTCTCTCATAATTCCTCACCATTTACACTCTTTGAACAACAAAAGTAAACACGATTGAAAACATTTAATAATTTATAACGAACGCTTTATATCAACACTTACATCTTGCAACCTTCAGGCTCGGGAATTGATTGACTATTTCCTTTAATTGAAAAACACATTTTTGTGCCTGTATAATTTCTGAACCAATCGATCCAACAATGTCAGATAAGTCTAAGTTCGATTGAATTTCATTGATGAATAAATCTTGAATAAAATCACTTGAAACCGTAAAATTGTTCACAACCGACTTCGAATCCACACGGTTAGCGAATCCCAAAAGGAAAATCGAAAGTATAAATAATTTTATCCGCATGACTATATTAATGTTTGACCCTAGACAAGCGATGGGTTTATTTCGACTAGAAATAAATTTGGAGATAGTTATCCTTTTATTGTTTTACCTCAAAGTCTTAGATAAGATTAAACTTTTTTTTTATAATAGTCAAGAAAAATGCGTTTGTCACGATTTAATTAATACACTTAAATCTCATGATAGCCCGATATCTCCGATAAGTTAGCTTTGTAATGTCATGTATGTTTTTTTTTATTTTAATGTTCCTTTTAGTTCATATTATATTAGATATATAAGAGCAAATTCAAACGACCCCGTCGTGTAGTTTATTTGTTTAAAGGTAAATATAACTCGACCTATTATAAAATATGAATTTGAAGTGGTAATTAAAACAGAATCGATTTTGATTTTTAGTTAGTTTAGTATTAAGTCGATGTATTTAGATTGTGATAAGCCCCATCGTTATAAATTCGTATTTCGAATTCTGAAAAAAATAATCATAACAGAAATATTGCTACGCAATTCGGGGGTTGTTATACCCCTTTTCACAAACTTAGATTTCAAAATATTTTTTAAAAGAGGCGAGCTAAGGTACTTTTTTTCGGGATTCGTAGATTATATTACAACAGAGCATGTGATAAGATTGATTATCTAGTAATTCATTCATACATGTAATTCATACATATTATAAGTTAGAAATAACCGTATGTAAAGCTACAAACACTCTGGTTAATGTTTTTCTTTTTATCAGACATACGATTATTTATTTATTATTTATTTAAATCATAGGTTATTTTGACACTGACAGCTGTTTCCCGTTCGAAATCTTGACAGAAAGTCATTATCATACCTCCGCGAAATGAAATGAGTCGCTTTAAGCCCAAACAGTTAAAATAAGATTTGGACGTAATGAAGCACCCACCGCGCTTCTGTACGCGAGTTTGTGCAAAAAGTTTGTGAGACTGGTATGCTAGTGGACAACACTCATGGTCTCCGTCGTCATACGGGTGCGCACAGACGAGAATGTGGCTGCTGTAGCCGAGAGTGTGGGACTCAATTCATGCACATCAACTCGTCATCGATCTCAACAGCTCAACATTTCAGGCACTACCCTGAGGAGAATTCTGCACAAAGATGTAATGGGAATGCATGTTTTCATTTTATTACATATATTTAAAAAGAAACTTGTATTTGGCCCACCCTTTACAAATGAAAGCTTTCCAGTCCTATGGTAATTTGTCAAGGAATATTAATGGATATGGCTCATGGTATAGTTGTGATACCTTTATAAAGGTTAATATATTGTGTTTTGGAGAGTGCTGATATTGTTGACAGTATTTTATCGGTCAATTGCACAACTATATGCATTGATGGAATACATTCCGTGTTCAAAATAATTAATAACCTATCATACATCATGAAAACCTTTAATTTTATACCATATTAATAAGATGTTTTCTTTCAATCTTATGGAAAGTATAAGCTTAAATCTTACCTAATCCAAAAAAAGAAGTTTCAATAAAGTCAGATCTATTTGTAATAAATGCTCTTTGTTCTTTTTTTCTAGAAAATTGTATTGCATTGTGTTATAAAATTATACGAATACAATTTAAAAGCCCAATTTACATACTATCATCATCTTAGACCTTTGGGACCCAGTAAATCATAGCCTTAACACAACTCTCATCAATATTTTTAAAGAAACCAAAGTAGAATTGGATGATGACTCTGTAAATTTTCTTACACTTTCATTTATTATGTTTTTCAATAGTTTTAAAAATTCCTATTTTATATTATTCGTATATATTTCGAATTTGTATTTTGTCTTAGCTGGATGCTCAACCATATTGGTAATATTAAATTTTTCAACATGCTTACAATTGCATTATTTATTTATTTATATTAAATGCTTTAATAATACTTAACAAGCTAAAAATAAATAAGTTCCTTAATATATTTGTTTAAGCTTACACTTCTTTAGAATCGGTTCCATCGATATAAACTTTATTTGGAACGGATGGCAGAACCGTTGAATTTATATTTTCCTTTTGCGGGCTCCTAGCAAATAAGACTTTTTCTATTACGAGTATTGGTGCTTCGAATGCTAATGAAAGCACTATTGACACCAAAACAGAGATTCCAAAAGTACTCCAGAAATTTAAATACTTAATAAATTTCAAAATTAAAAAAAAAATATTCAATTAAGGAAGAGGTACTTACAAGTCTATAGTCGGAGAAATATACATCTGTGCGAATTGTTCCGAAGATTATAGTTTGCACAGCAATGTGGACCAAGTACATGCAATAGTTTAAACGTCCCAAGGGCTGCCAAAAAGGATGTGATAGAATAGAGTTAACTATTCCACCAAATCCAAAGTGACAGGCAAACACAATCCAAGCTAATGCCAAACTCCATGAAACACGTTTTAATGATTCATACGCTGCTGCATGTCCAACAGATGCAGATTGAGATGAGCTGATCGTAAAGTAAGGTCCAAATATGATGGAGAGCAAAGTACAGAAACAAACAATCCACCCAAGCATTCGAAGAACCTTAAAAAAGAATTTAATTACATAGATACATATATATATTAAAATGTTGCTAAATTTATTAAACTCCCAACCATTGGAGGTCTCAAAGACCTTTGTCTGTTTAAGTGCATAAAATATCCAAGGCAAATTCCGACCATCCATACTGAATATCTGGTGTGAGTAGGAGTATAAACTATTCTTGTCCGTTCCGATTCACCAAACCTGTAAATTCATAAAATTAATTTAATGATCCTAATGAAAATTAAACAACGAAATATAACGCTAAAAGAACTTCAATTCAAAAATGTAATCCCATAGTATTGAAATCTATAATCTCAGATATACAATATATAGAATATAAAATATATTAGTTTTCATAGCCTGAAGTCGTTTTTATTAAACGGATATACATATTTACATATTACTTTAAGCATGTTAGTTAGGGCTGTTGACTTTTAAACATTTTGATTTGCATGAGATCAAACTGGGTTTAAACTTACCCTATTAAGCTTGTGTAACCTCTAGAAAAAAAGGTTGCAATTGTGCAGCCAATTGACAGCAGTGAAAGGACCACTAAAACCGGCACAAATTTTCTTCCCCATTTCCATAACGGTATAAGAATCAATGGGGAAAGGACATATAATTGGGTGTCTATTGCTAAATACCAGGACTGTATGATACACTTTTGGAAAAAGAAAATAATAATAATTCTTGAACATTAATTCTTAAAAAAATTACCATCTTATTAGGCGTTGCATAGTTCTGCACATACAATAGAGTGGCCCACCAGGTCTCTTTGCAGGAATCATGAATTTTGATATAAGTTTCCCGTAGTGGTCCACTTCCAATGAATTTATTCAATGATACATAAAATAAAATAACTGCTGCTAGAGCAGGAGTAAGGCGTATATACCGATGAACATACATCATTGCTACATTGAGTTTTCCTTTCCTAGAATCAAATCAAAACATATTAATGACACGGGTTGTAGATTATACATAACTAATTTTCCAACGTTTTGTCCAATTCTCGCAAACCCAGCCAGGCTACTAGTAATCCACTGAGCAAAAAGAACGAATCAACAGATACAGTACCCATTAAAACGGTCATAGACCAAAATTGTTTGTACCACTACAAATGATATGAAATATTCGTTATTTAAACATACATTTTGGATAAAAAAAAAGAATTTATTTTTACACTCAGGACATCCTTAGCATTGGTCAAGTTTTGGCTTGTATAACACATATAATTGTGGCAATGTAAGACCCACATCATCGAAAACACTCTGATACCAGTCAAACAATCGATTGAATTTTGTGACGTTTTAGTATTGATCATAAACAACTTTCTTCCATTGCTTATTATCGAAAATGCAAGTAACAGTTGGGTTGGTTTTTCTAAGAATATAAAAAGTTTTACCAAATTTCAACTTGATTTTGATAAATATTACTTTCAAAGTAACTCATAAAACAATCATAAAAGGTGCTCAAGAGCATCATTGCACCAAATGTCGAGAACAGTACGCTATCCAAAAGAAATCTTATGAGTTTTGAGCATTAAAAGAATAAATCTGCAGATACTTACATTGCAAATATATCCAGTGCTTCGTATTCAGGTTTTTTATCAATAGAGCAACCCGAAACTTTGACGTCTGCAAGTGTTCCATTCATTACATTTGATAATACTCTTTGAAAAACCTGAGTAATCAGCTGTGGACTACAAGCATCTGGAATACACACCCCTATTTTTAAATTAAAGCTTCGTACATTTAATTTGTCTTCTAACGGATTTTCTCGAAGCAAGGATAAATCGTTTTCGGAGAACTTGGTTGGTGATGTTAAGGGAAAAGATGCCGTGCAATATTTTCCAGTTGCGATACCTACTGTCTCATTAAGTTCTACTGAAGTCTTAACGCATTGATCGTAGTTTCCAAGATCTCTTAAGTGTCCATATAGAATTCCTGATGGAAATTTTCCCCATGAATCCAAAACTTTTGATAATAAAAAAAAATCAATAAGTAAATGGTGTTGAAGACTTAAAAATTAAAAGCAAAAAATATATTGTTTTGGTCTTATTACTAATGTTATTTTCACTATATGATGGGCAATAAACTCCTTTTAATTGTGTAACTTCTTAATGATGATGAATAATGTGTTGAGGAGTTTATCAATCAATGTGAAATGAGATAAAATCATTAAATACGCTTGCCTCAAATGATGACATAATTTTTTAAGTACATGCAAGAACATTTTTAAGTTGCAAACATCAAAAATCTCTCTCGTTTTTTGTCGATCATATTTCTGAGCCTTTGTTAGGCCAATCGTATAACCCGCTCCAAAGCTTAGCTTATAACTTTCGAAATACTCCTATAAACAACGAAGTTCTAACTAGTGCTGTCGTTTTACAAAGAACAAAAGTAGCACTTTTCGTAGATATTGGGGATAATTTATAGAAGTTCTTTCAATAAATACCAACAGCTCAATAAATAAAAAAAATTATTTCACTTCTATTCCCCAATTTAATAAGACCATGGAATAGAAGTTAGGGCCCGAATTATACTTTGACATAGAAAAAAAAAGGAATTGTTTGCGGAATAGAAAAGTAAGGTTTATTAAAATTTTACTACAAAAACTAAGAATTCTTTTCTTTATATCTCATGTCTACCTAAATTAATTATCAACTGCTGGCGGCTGTTTCTTACTTGTGGTTTGTTTTGTTGTTTATAACATTAAAAAAAAAAACAAGGTGAAAATTCAATTTCTTATTCCTTCCAACTGATGAAGCAATTAGTAAACGTCACTAAAATAACTAAAAGATAAACGAACTTTATTAATTTGATGCAATCATAATGTAAAATAATTTCTTACATGATTGGAAGGATTTTTAAGGAACTTAAATCTATTCAAAGCAAAATTCTTTAAATATATATTAAGTTTTTGAAAATAAGTATAGAAAAATCTTGATTTATGGACCAAACCGTAAAGTTGCGTAATATTGATACAAAAATTTAAATTTTGAAAGAATTCCATTGTTCCGTTGAAAAGAGTAAGAGTTCGAAACAGCCGTTGTGAGGATAACTTAAATAATAAAACAATAGAATGAATACTTACATGAAGCAACTTTAACACTTGGAAATTGATTCACAATATTTTGTAATTGCAGGATACATTTTTGTGCATTCATAACATCTACATTTGTTATTCGTGATATGTTTAAATCGGACCGTATATTTCTTAAAAACACGTCTTGAAAGAAATTACTTGAAATTGTTACGTTATTAATAATCGAAATTGATTGTGATTGTAGAACTATTGTTGTTAAAACTAATACTATTGTTAGTTTTGACATTGTAGCAATATAAAACAAATAGAGCAACTTAAATATTAGGTACTTGCTCGACTAGAACTTAAATATTACTGCAAAATTTACTTTAAAATAGTTGTCCTTTTAAAAAGACTATTGTTGACACACTTTATTCGATAAGATTATCAAAGGCAATAAACATTTAGTATTAAATCAAGTTTTTGTAATGATAAGGATAAGTCAGTAAACTATTCGATATTGATAGTAAATTAATTTTCAAATGTACAAAGCAACAATAAGTTTGGACATTAATCTTAATTTTATTTTATATAATCTTGTATTAATAGCATCTTAATCGATTGAATCAAATTACGTACGTTGTGAATTTTACCCGATCTGCATCACTACTATTCCATAACGTCAATATTATTCGAAACTTAAAAATACAGCAATTCATTTTACCTAAATTTAAACATCAATCAAATTCTTCACTAAATAAAAATTATGATATATACTCGTATATGAGAAATAAATTCAACAGTGCACATTATAAAAATGGTTCTATGGGAGGTACATAACTATAAAAACCATTCAAATTTATAGAATTTTTTTTAAATAATCCTTGGACACGTTTTAAGGGAAATTCGACTCTTTAAAGGAATAAACAAAATTCTACGGCAGGTGACATTTTTTCTTACTCTAAACAAAATATTTAAAACAATTGTAAAAAAATGCCGAAGATATACACACAAATGCAATTTTAACTCCCGCCTAGTTTTTGTGTCATCCTTAGAAATATATTTTTATTTACAAGGCATATTAAGTCTTACTTTAAATTGATACTTAAAAAAGTAGACCTGAGTAAGTTTATTATTTTTCAATTGTGAAGGAATATTAGGGCTATCAATTTTAGTTCCAATAATAATTCGTATATATGGAAATGATTATTTTGGTTTATATTAGAAGTATTAAAAAAAATATTATTTTTTTCAACAATAATAAATACGTAATACAGTTAAAGACTGAAATAGATTTTATATCTCATTTTATTTGGTTTTAAATCTAAAGTTAACACATAACTTTCAATCACTTAATTAATTTAAATTATTATCAATCATTAATTTCACTCATTTAAAGTGTAGATACATATGTATATATTTATGATCAGTTATAAAACTGTTCTTGGAATAATTTGCAGATACGACTAGTTGTCTATTGATTTGTAAAGCAGTAATTTCAGATTGTAAATAGTATATATATGTACATCCTATATATATTATTAGCTACTTTCATAGCTTCCGATTCAACTTAAGAAACTTGTGTTGTGTCTAATATTATCAATGTGTCAATCTTATCTATACATTTTCATTAGAAAACTCAATTGTCCAATGTATCATATTTCAGACTTAATCCTTGAGTGATTCACATAATAAATTTGCGGTTAAATTTTTCAATTGAATTATTTTTGATATACTCGTTAAAGATAATCAGACCAGTTTCACTGACAAAGTGACAACCTCCGTTTATTTCTAAACTGCATACGCATGAAGTCTATTCTTGTGTATGATTAAAAAACAAATAAAATGCACAATTGATCGTACCTACTTGCTCTTATATATGTATATGTATTTTGTAATTTAATAATAAGATATATAAAGACGTGGGCGTAATTAGAAAAAATGCATTATATTTAAATTGCTAGAATATCTACTAATATAGATCTGTTTTTTTTTTTTTAATATTGTAGACACATATTAATGTACAGTACCCTTTCGCATAATGGTTAGTGCGTTAGACTGTCATGCAGAAGGTCTTGTGTTCGATTCTCCAGCAGCTGCAAATCAGGGCCCTCATCGCGTAATTTTACGACGATCGTCGTCCAAACGATTGTCGAACACAACATCGTCAAAAGTTTGCTTCGTGTAAAAATTCAATCGCATCGTTCGGTCGCGACGTCCACGTCCATAGTTTGAGAACATCAAGAAGCAACAAAAATGTCATTTGGGCTGTCTGGTTGTAATCAAACTAAAGTTTCCCTTGGAAGTGAGAGAGGATCCGATGCATTCCTTATGTCGATTTCCTTTACACATGAGAAATCAGTTTCTGTATGAAGATTTCGATCTCTCACAGATTTTACGTTCCTTCACACCAAAAAAATCGATTTTTTTTTACAGAGATCGAAATCTTCGAATCCTTATTTGAAGATGGATTTACATGTATACGAAATACGCACACCAAAAGAAAAAAAATTATCCGGGATCGAAATCCCTAGTGTGTAAATCAAGCGCGGATACAGGGGGAGGGCAATGGGTGCAATTGCCCCCCCCCCTGGGCAGTTCTTCGTTTCACAATTATAAAAACCATCACACTTTTTTCTTTTTACTTGCGACTTATAGGTACTATAAGGCAGGTTATGCATTCGTAAAAAAAATTGAACTCGAGATTTTGATCAAAGTTGACATTACGATAATAGTGAAGTCCAAAAAAGTGGGTATCGCAATTCTGTCTGTCTGTCGGTTCGACTACAGCCTAAACATTTATCATTTTTAATTTCCCCCCCCACACGTTTTTTTCTTCTTTTTTTTAAGACCAAAAATAACAGTACCTGCCATACGAATTTTTTTCGAAATTTTGTAAATTTTTTTTCTCAAAAACTGTTCTACGGATTTAAAAAAAAAGATACAAAAAAAATTCATTTAGTTAAAGCTAGGTACTAGTTGAAAAAAATTTTCCGAAAAATGGTTATAGAGAGTACCCCCCAAAGAACCATTTTTTTGTTTTTGATTTTCTCAAAAACGGTATGACTGATTTTGATCATTTTTTGTTTGCGTAAGCTCCCAAAAAATTTAAATAGAATTGTGTATTCAAATTTTCAAAAAAAAATTTTGGATTTTTAAAAAAAATTCAATTTTTTTTTTCAAAACTGTTAAAAAACCGTTTTCAAAAACCGGCCACACAAAAATATTAGAATTAAGTATTTAAGAACTATGTATATCATGTACAACACTATAATTCCTTCATTTAAATTAATTAATTCATTTTTTTTAATACGTACGAGTTCATATTTAATACTTTAAGACATGCATACAGAGCATTATCGAAAGAGGCTAAAGTAATGTAAACGAAGATGTTTGATTTACTATTAAATAGTTATTTACATACGACCTACATATATTATGTACCTGCCAATGCTTTCCTTAATTCAATTTAATAATTTGTTATTTTTATATTCGATTATGTTTATACCTTTTTAATATTTTAAGACAGAAATGCAGAGAAATGGACCATTTTTTTTTAAGTTAAGCAAAATATCATGAAAATTGCCTCCTCCTGAACGAAATCCTGGATCCGCGCCTGGTGTAAATAAAGGAAATCGAAATTCGATAGTTTCTTTTCCATTTAATTCGCTTTCATTATCATCGAAAAATAATAAATTGTAATATCGTAACATTTTTTTAAATTAATTTAAAATAAAAAAAAAAACTTTCAAAAATTCAAAAAATCCACAAAATGTATGAGACGATTGTAAAATAGCAATCGTTCAATCGCAATCGTTCAGTCGACCATATTTGACAGTTCAACAAGTTACATGAAGCTAAAGTTGAATCGTCCAGATGACAAATCCTCTAAAGCGTGGAACAGATTGAACCAGCAACAGCACAGTCAACAGCAACAGCGGCCGCCATTAATTTAGAGCCAATGTATTTCAATTGTTCAACACACATAAGAACAGCAACAGCAACGCCAACAGCGTCGTTAGGCCAAAGCCCTAAATTTGCTGTTGCTGGTGCAGTGTTGTCAACTTTCCACTGCAATATTCAGTTGGCACCACAATGAAAAACTTTTTTTTTCGATATGAAATGTCAAACAGATGAAATGACGTTGCTGGTGGCAATGTGTTTGAGAAATGTTTGCTGGTCAGCGTGCTGTTTGCTGTTGACGATGCTGGTGCTGTTTGCTGGTTTAATCTGTTTCGCGCATAAGAGTATCTCTTGTCATGAAAAGTGCTGCTCATTAGCCGTTCGGAATCGGTAGAAAATTGTAGGTCCCCTCAAGCCTCAATTCCTGGTAACACGCACACAGAAATGGTTGAGAGTTATAAGTCACTAGGCCTTCGAGCTGTTGCACTCCCATATTTTTTTTATTTATTTAGACACATATTGTTGTATAGCAAGTTCTGAAAAAAATACTTAAGTGTTTTTCAATAAGGGGAACGGTGGTAGATTTTGAGAAATGGAAAAAAAACAAGCTGTGTGTGAGGCTCCGAAATCCAGTCAGCGAACAAACGGCGGCGTTGTCTTTGGTCATGAATTGGAGCTCCTTGGTCAGTTGACAAACCCACCTTGGCCTTCTTTGGCGCCGATTCACCCTTAGAAACCCACTGTTTTGACTGTTGTTTGGTCTCTGGTGTGTTGTGATGGATCCATGTTTCGTCCACGGTTACAAAACGGCGCAAAAACTCCTCCATACTGCGATTAAAAAACGCCAAACCTTCCTGTGAAGTTGTTACACGATTGCGTTTGTGGTCGACTGTGAGCACACGCGGCACCCATCTTGTGGAAAGCTTTCTCATGCCCAAGTGATCATTCAAAATTGAAACCACTGAGCCATGCGAGATCCCTACGGCTTCAATAATCTCTCGCACTTTCAATCTTCGGTCGGCCAACACCATATCGTGAATTTTTTCGATTGTTTCGGGTGTAGAGACCTCAACTGGGCGTCCAGGACGTTCGGCATCTTCAGTGCTTGTACGGCCACAAAGAAATTCAGTAAACCACTTTTTTACCATTGAAATCGATGGTGCAGAGTCCCCATAGTATTTATCAAGCTTAGCCTTGGTCTCGGTAATGGTTTTTTTTTCGAAAGAAATAATGCTTAATAAGCACACGAAATTCACTTTTTTCCATTTTCTCCTCAAATTAGTGAGTAGTCTGATAAAAATAGCTGTCAAACACAAACTAACTGACGCAGCAAGTTTAAATTTTGACAGGAGTCAACTGACAGATGCCTGTTGACAGGAGCAGTGTTGCTGTTTCAGTAAAGAGGTCAGAAATTCAAAAAGTCACGGACTTATTGACCCGCCCTCGTATTTGCACGAACTTTCATTGTTTTAGGTGCAATTTATTAAGAAAATTGCCTTAGCACGATAATGTTATAGTATGAGTTATACTCATATATAGACTTGTATTCTTATGTACATAAATGTAGATATATATTAAACTAATAAAGAGTTCAGTCTTCAACAGTCACTTGTGCTTTTAACATGTCACATTACTTTATAACAGATAATAGTTATAAAATTGTAAGAATTAAGAATGAGTTAGTAAACTACTTTAAAGTTAGCAAATCGTTAAGAATTATCATACTAATACCTTAATAAAAGGCTGTTTAAAATTTTGCGCCACTGAGTTTTATTGTAATTGGTTTCTTATTATTTTTTCATCAAAATCGTTGTTTAAACCTAGTTTCATACTAAAACAGATTTAACATCGTAATAATTCAACTAAAATTTTGTGCCATTATGATTTTATTTGTAATGCATTGAAAGAAGATCAGGGGCCTGTTTCTCAGATCATACACATCATACATTTTATACAACATCAACATTTTTATACAACATACACATCATTCTGTTTCTCAGATTTCATTGGAAGTGTTGCATGACATTTGTTTTGTTGTATGATGTGTAGGATTCTGACATTTCATTATTATTTGAGTGTGAGGTTAATATAAATCTCGATTTTTGGTGAAGACGTGTTGGAACTAGTTGAAATTAATATACGTGTCAGATGACGCCCTAAAATAATAAAAGAACCTGTTAATTTTAATTTTAAAGATCCATATTTTGTTGAAAAATTCAGATTGCCAAACATTTTTAGTGGAAAAATTGGGAAGATCAATTGTGCGTTCAACTAATTGCAACGAAGCCTTGTCACCTTTGCAACAAATATTGTTAACCCTTCATTTGCTTGGAAATGGAATCCATTATCATGAAATCGGCATAATGCATAAGACAACCCCAATGAAACTACCTCTCTCTATGCCCTGCAGGCTCTACCATGTTTTGTGAATGTCGAGCCAGAGAACTTCTCAAATAAATTTTGTTTCCCCAGCATTGACTGATGAAAACAATGTTGCTACATGTTACATGCAGCAGCCACTTTACAACAGAATTTTGTGCTGTATTAAATGTATGATCATAGGTAAATTTGCTGTATGATGTAAATGACACATTTCT
Source organism: Philhelius festivus (assembly GCA_963931855.1). NCBI lineage: Eukaryota > Metazoa > Arthropoda > Insecta > Diptera > Syrphidae > Philhelius > Philhelius festivus. The sequence goes on along the minus strand of OZ007556.1, from coordinate 824,830 downwards.
GAGAAACAGAATCATACAACATTCCAATATTTCCAGTGTAATCTTCAGTGATACATTGTTGTATGACAGTGGATCATACAACAAAATTGAGAAACAGAAATCATACAGCAGAACTGTCAATATCATACAATGTATGATGTGTATGATCTGAGAAACAGGCACCAGATTGTCGATATTGTATTTGTCTACATTGAAAGTAAACTTTTTTCTTGAAATTACTTTAGCTACTTTCTTTCACTTTGGTTCCGATCTTATCACAAATTTGGAATAAAACTGTCCTTTTTCAGAATCTTTTAAGCTAGGCGCGCAAATTCAATTTTTAGTTTCGCAACTGCTTGGGTCGAGCAACTAAACAGTTTGTGTTTTGACACAACTAAACGATTGCCTAAAATGAGTTCGCTATTTTGTGTAACATATTGTAATATTTTTGCTAGGTCCGTTAAATAAAACTTATTACTCCTTTTAGAGTTTCTTCTTTATTTACACTTTTCAAATCAAAACAATAAATCTCAATTTATAATCAACTCTAATACTTTTGTTCAAACTTAAATCACACTTCTTTAATTACACTTTCCACAATCCAATAGTTCAGCTTTGCACACTTTCATAATCGAAGATAAACTGTGTTCCGCTCACCGTGAACACTCCCTTATATACTCAAACCAGTTGTTCTCGAAGGTTCTTGTCTAGAATATTCTATTTGCTTGGAATAAGGGGAAATTCATATGGAGATAGAATGTTCTAGTTGTTTGGAATAAGGGGAAATTTAGATGCCATGGAAAAGAGCTTTTTTTTATTTGTTCCTTCATTTATTTTGTTTTCGAGATTTTTACTTTCGAGATTTTTGCTTTCTGGATTATTGTTTTCGAGATATCGTGGTAGACCCATCGATACCTAATGGTGGAACCAGGCCCAGATTGTTCTTCCCAAAACGTCATCATTGGGAAGACACTTGTGGCTCCAAAGAACAATATGGTCCCCGTACGGATACTCAACACCAAACCGTACGATGTAAAATTAGCAAAAGGAGAAGTTATCGGTAAGTGCGAATCTGTCGTAGCCATAACACGAATTGACGCTGAAACACCGAGAACGACATTAAACCCTGAGGAGCTCAATACCATCAAGGCAAAGATACTCAATTCATCTAACCTAGACCAACATCAGGTTAAAACGGCAGAAAGCCTTCTGAACGAATATGCTGACATTTTCGCTTCACCAAACGGAAAATATGGAAGGACACAAATGGTGCAGCATCGAATAAATACAGGAGATGCAAGAACCATTCGTCAGCCCGCAAGACGTCTGCCACTGGCCAAACAAGGTGAAGCTGAGGAAAGGATTACCACCATGAAGAAGGATGGTTTGATTGAGAACTCCAAAAGTCCTTGATCGTCACCAGTGGTCCTAGTCAAAAAGAAGGACGGAAGTACACGGTTTTGTGTTGACTACCGAAGGTTGAATGATGTAACCAAGAAAGACAGCTACCCCCTGCCAAGAATTAGTGACACCTTAGATGCGATGGAAAGAGCACACTGGTTTTCAACACTGGACTTGAAAAGTGGATATTGGCAAGTTGAAATTCACCCTGAAGATCGAGAAAAGACAGCGTTCTCCACAGGTAATGGGCTCTGGCAGTTCAACGTGATGCCATTTGGTCTTTGCAACGCTCCGGCAACATTTGAGCGTTTGATGGAGTGTGTCCTTCAAGGTCTGACGTGGAAAACTTGTCTTGTCTACTTGGATGATGTTATCGTTTACGGAAAGACATACGACCAACACTGTACAGAGACTTCGAGAGGCTAACCTTAAACTGAACCCAGAAAAATGTGCACTGTTCCAGACTGAAGTAAAGTATTTGGGACATACGAGTATCATCTCGTCCGAAGGAGTCAAGACTGATCCTGAAAAAAATTGGCCAACACCACAGGACAAACATCAAATACGAAGTTTTCTTGGTCTTGCTACTTATTACAGGCGTTTTGTTAAGAACTTAGCTGGAATTGCGAAGAGTTTGCATCAGCTTATGGAAAAGAACAAGCAGTTTAGATGGTCAGGTGAGTGTGAAAAAGACTTCCAAGAACTGAAATACCGTCTATGCAATGCTCCGGTGCTGATCTATCCGACTCCAGGCAAGCCTTTTATCATCGATGCTGATGCAAGCAACGTGGCAGTCGGCGCTGTTCTGTCACAAGTGCACAATGGCGAAGAAAAGGTTGTTGCCTTTTTCAGCAAAGTACTGTCGAAGACCGAAAGGAACTACTGTGTTACCAGAAGAGAACTCTTGGCACTCATCTTGGCAACGAAACACTTCCACAAATACATCTATGGACAGAAGTTTCTTCTACGAACCGATCATGTTGCTCTTAACTGGTTGTTGAACTTCAAGAATCCAGAATGACAAGTCGCAAGATGGATAGAAAGACTGCAGACTTACGATTACGAAATTCAACACCGAAGGGAAAAGCTGCACTCAAATGCCGACGCACTATCCCGAAGACCTTGTAAAATAGATTGCAAGCATTGCAGGCGACAAGAAGAAAAGGAATCCATCAACATTCTGCAAATAACGGCTGACCCCATTTGTGGATGGAGCAATGAAGAAATAAGATCTGCTCAACAAGAGGACCCCGACATTGAACCTCTTCTCGCATGAAAGGAACATGAAGAAAAACCCGCATGGAATGATATTTCCGATAGGAGTCCAATTTTAAAGGCCTATTGGGCACAATTGGACTCACTTCATGTGCAAGAATGTGCTCTTCGGCGAAAATGGGAGTCCGCTGATGGTAAATCCTATGTGATGCAGCTTGTGTTACCTCAATCAAAAATTAAAGAGGTTCTTCGAGAAATGCATGATGGACCTTCAGGAGGCCATTTGGGAGTCAACAAGATGTTAGAAAAAGTGAGACAACGATTCTACTGGTTGCATGCAATAGACGACGTTGAAAAGTGGTGCCGAAATTGTGTCGCTTGTGCTGCAACCAAAGGACCTGGTAGAAAACTGCAAGGAAAAATGATGCAATATAATGTCGGCTCACCGTTTGAAAGGATTGCTGTTGATGTGGCTGGCCCATTTCCGGAAACGAATGCTGGAAACAAATACATTCTGGTGGTAATGGATTACTTTAGCAAATGGCCTGAGGCATACGCTATCCCGAACCAAGAAGCCAAGACCGTGGCCGACTAGATTGTGTCTAACTGGGTAAGCAGGTTCGGTGTGCCTATGGAGCTCCATTCTGACCAAGGAAGGAACTTTGAGTCGAACATATTCCAAGAGGTCTGCGCGTTTCTTGGCATGAAGAAAACGAGAACCACACCACTTCACCCCCAATCTGATGGAATGGTCTAGAGATTTAACAGGACCTTAAAAGAGCACCTCACTAAGGTCGTAGGCGACTACCAAAGAAACTGGGATAGGCACATACCACTATTTTTGATGGCCTATCGAAGTGCATACGGCTGCCTAGTGAGATAAGGTTTGGACACCCACCACAGGAGTCTCAGGAAATAGGGGATTACGTGAGTGACCTAAAAGAGAGGCTAATCGACATCCACGAAAGGACCGGGGCTAGAATGAGCACGTACAGCGATCGCATGAAGAAAGGTACGACACAAGAGCAAACACGACAGGATTCCAAGTAGGAGATCGTGTATGGCTGTATAATCCACATCGTCAAAAGGGATTGTCGCCGAAGCTTCAACAAAACTGGGAAGGCCCTTATACTGTCGTCACGAAAATCAATGATGTCGTTTACCGAATTCAAAGAGGGTTCAGAGGAAAGCTAAAAGTTGTGCATAGCGATCGACTGCACCGATACAGTGCCGAAGCTGGAGATAGAGTTGTTCGGGACGAACAATCTTAAGAAGGGGGCAATGTTGCGAACAGAGCTTTATACTCCTACAGCGCCATCTGTTGTGAATTACAAATCTGATTTATGAAGGAACAAAAAAAAAAGCTCTTTTCCAATGTCATATAAATTTCCCCTTATTCCAAACAACTAGAACATTCCACGACGAGAAGCTTCGCGAATTTTCGAGAACAACTAACATGAGTATATTAGGGAGTGCTCGCGGTGAGCACGACACAGTTGATTTTGGATTATGAAAGTGTGCAAAAGTATTGCTTATTGGATTGTGTTATTAAACAAGTGTGATTTAAATTTGAATAAAAGTATTTGAGTTGTTTATAAATTGAGATTTATTGTTTTGATTTGGAAAGTGTAAATAAAGAAGAAATACTTAAAAGAGTAATAAGTTCTATTTAACGAACCTAGTAAAAATATTACAATAGTTTGGGGGTCGCTTAACCTGACAAACTACTACTATCACTGTCCTGTCAGATTTTATTGACGGACCTATTTGCCAAACTGTTTTCGTAGTTTTTTGTTTGTCGGGATAGCGCGTGTTGTTCCAGTAAATTTGTTTTGCTTATTCTTTTTCTGCCTATAAAAAGGCAACCCAGGGTCTGTCCCCACACCAACAATGCCCGCTCTGGTTGCACCAAGAAACAGACGTGTTACAACACCCGCCTTTCAGAAATCGCCAAAAAAAAAAGGAACTCTAGACGATGATATACTCGCACGTCGCAACCTTTGGATTCAAAATCCTTGCAGGGATATACCTTAACCACAAATTTGAAGGAAATATATATACCTAGCACTTCTTGAAAATGCTGGTGTAGCATCAAAACGTAGGTTTTTCCCTCAATACCCTTGTCTAATTTCCATAATTATAGATAACCTCCAATTCGAGGATTCATCTACCAGCTGGAAGAACGCACCCGTTTACACATCCAAACAAGTCACCATAAACTACTTTGTCGTCCCTACTGGATTGCCCTATTCGGTAGCCATAACAATTGCTATTCTGTATTGTATTATTCATCATCATCATCGGCTCGAAAACCGGGTTCCGGTCCTGGCCTCTTTCAACAAGTCTCTCTACCTATCCCGGTCTCTAGCCGACGCCATCCAGTTGCGCACCCCAAGGCTTCGGGCGTCCTGGTCTACGCCATCTCTCCAGCGCAAGCATGGTCTACCACGCTGTCGTCTACCATAGAATGTACCACAAAAAACTTTCCGAGCAGGTTCCTCTTCGCTCATGCGAGCTAGGTGCCCTGCCCACCGGAGTCTACCGAGCTTAATTTTTGTCACGATATCTGCTTCTAGGTAGATTGCGTACAATTCATGATTGTACCGTCTCCGGAATCGTCCTTCCTCACATAATATGGGGCCAACAATTCTCCTTAAGAATTTTCTCTCGAACGCAGCTAAGAGGTCGGAGTGACTTTTGCTAAGCACCCAAGTCTCGGATCCATATGTGAGTGCTGGCAGGACCATGGTCCTGTACAGCAGCAGTTTTGAAGTTATGGTGAGATTTCTGGATTTGAAAAGCTTTGACAGACTATAGTAGGCTCTGTTGGATTTGAGAAGCCGCCCGCGTATTTCTTCTTCTATATTGTTATCGGCTGCTACTATTGACCCAAGGTATTTAAAGGATTGCACCACTTCAAATTCGTGCTCCGCAACCTTGATTGTTTGACCAACTGTTCCTCTCGCATTCGACGCCACCATGTACTTTGTTTTACCTTCACTAATGTGCAGCCCCAGATTTTGTGCCGCCTGCTCGATCTGGATGAAGGAATCGGTTCTTCCGATGATGTCAATGTCGTCTGCGTAAGCTAGTAACTGGCTGGACCTGTTGACGATGGTCCCTCTTGTTGCCGTGCCAGAGTCACGGATTGCTTTCTCCAACGCCAGGTTGAAGAGGAGGCAGGCCAAACCGTCCCCTTGTCGGAGTCCATTAAAGATTTTGATTGGTCTGGATAGCAATCCGGCTATTTTTACTTGGCTTGTTACGTTGGTCATGGTCAACCTACATAGTCTTGTCAATTTATTTGGGATGCCGAATTCTCTCATGGCTTTGTAAAGTTCTACCCTGGCTATGCTATCATAGGCGGCCTTAAAGTCTATAAACAGATGGTATGTTGGAATGTTAAATTCTAGACATTTTTCCATCGCCTGCCTAAGGGTAAAGATCTGATCAGTTGTTGATTTGCCTGGAATGAAACCACACTGATATTGTCCGATGACGGTTTTAGCGTATGGGGTTATCCGGTCTTGTAGGATAGAGGAGAGTATCTTATAGGCGGTACTCAACAACGTGATACCTCTATAATTGCTGCACGTTGTGACATCTCCCTTCTTATGTATGGGGCATATTATGCCTTTTCGCCAGTCTTCTGGCATTTCTTCCTGCTCCCATACGTGCACTATAATACCATGAATTGCTTGACGTAAGGCTGGCCCGCCGTGATGAAATAATTCGGCTGGTATGCCATCGGCTCCCGGGGATTTGTTCTGTTTAAGCCGGCCTATAGCCTTCTCAACCTCTTCTATGCTTGGTGGCGGCAACATAGGGTATTCTTCTTGAAGTAGTGGAGCCTCCACTTCTGCAGTGAGCTGACCATTTAGCAATTCATTGAAGTACACTTCCCATCGCTATAGTATGCTTTTAGGATCGGTGATCAGATTTCCCTCTCCGTCCTTGCAGTATGTGCAGCGTGGTGTGTACTGCGTCATGTTTCGGACGGATTGGTAGAACTTCCGCGCCTGGTGCGGACCTCGCTCTCGGCTATTTTCTATTTCACAGATTAGGTTCTTCTCCCAGGCTGATTTCTTTTGTCTGTGAAGCCGTTTTTCTGTTCTTCTGAGCTCTTTATATTCCTCTTCGCGTGCCCGCGTTCTATGAGATTGTTGCATTGCTCGGTACGCAACATTTTTACGTTCAGTCGCTAGCTTGCATTCATCATCAAACCAGTCGTTCCGATTTTTACGACTGCTGCCTAAGATGGAGTTGGCAGTACTAATGACAGTATTTTTAAGACGTGTCCACTTTTCATTTACGCCCAGCATACTGGCTCCAGGACTTACTCTCCTTAAGTCAGATGTTTCTAGGGCGAGTCCTAACGCATTACCAAAGGTGTTACTGGTGTTTTCATTGCGCAGGGCAGCCTTGTTGATTCGAACCTGATCGGCGGATGCAATGCGTCTACGCAAGGCAATCCGCCCTCGGAAAACCATACCAACAAGATAGTGATCCGAGTCGATATTGGCACCTCGGTACGTTCGTACCGTCATCAAGTTCGAGTAGTGGCGACGGTCTATCAACACGTGGTCTATTTGGTTACGAGTGACTCCATCAGGTGATACCCAGGTGGCTTTGTAGGTATCTTTACGCGGGAACCTGGTACTCGCAACGACCATGTTTTTCGATGCTGCCAATTCTAAGACTCGAAGTCCATTGTCATTAGTGTTCTCATGCAAACTATGGGTGCCTGCGTAATGCCTGAATACCGGCTCCCGATCTATTTTTGCGTTCAAATCCCCAAGGATGATTTTAACATCATACCTTGGACAGGTATTGAGGGCCCTCTCGACTTGTTCGTAGTAAGTCTCTTTTTCTTCGTCTGAGGACTCCTCCGTAGGTCCGTGAACGTTAATGAGGCTGATGTTCGTAAATTTTCCTCGCACGCGAAGGGTGCATAGCCTTTCGCTTATAGCGTTAAAGCCGATGATAGTAGACTTCATTTTTTCGCTGACTAAGAAGCCTACCCCGAGCACATGGTGTTTTGTATGACAGCTTTTTTTTTTTTTTTTATAATCTACCCGCGCTCAAGGGATTAGATTACCCTTTAAATGTTTCAACACAGCGCGGGCGTGAAGTTAAGAAGAGAAAGAAGGATAGGAAAGATGTGTGGCACGATGTTCTGAGACTGAAGGTTGTTGTCATATTCTTTCTTCTGTAAAACACCATTCCCTGTCCATCTGATTTCTTGAAGAGCTGTTATGTCAGCTTTATACTTTGACAGGGCATCGGCTAGCTGCTGAGCAGCTCGAGCTCTATAGAGCGATCGTACGTTCCATAAGAAAATTCGTAAATCGTTTTTCCTTTTTCTTTGCGTGGGTTGTCGTCGTGAGATCAGTCCGTTTCCGAGGCTTGTTGTCGGTCTCGCAATTCTTTTAGTTTTACGGGACAGGGAATAACCTGTCGCCAACCTGAGGAACCAGCCTGATCATCGAGAGGCTATGATCACACTTCCACCAGTCCCGAATAGTTACGGCACGTGCATGTTTTCGTATGCTACATGTTGTTCCCCCTATTCGTCTGATGGCTGACCGCTATTGTATTATTAAGCATCCTAAATAAGCAAAAAAAAAATACATTTTTAGTTCACCCCGAATTGACGTAACGCCCTAGGAAAGTTAAATTAAATTACCACACTATTTAAAATATTTTGACTTTGGGCGTATTATCAAACATTTTAAACCAATGTATCAAAATTTTTAACAAAAAAAAAAAAATGATTAGATTTTAAGAAAGACTTTAATTTATTATTTTTAAAATTTTATATTTTGAGATTTTCTCCTTAAAATTTGGAAAAAATTGGAATTCTTACAATCTTAAAAAGCGTTTTACGATTTTAAATATTTTTCATTATTTTTTGTTTTCATTCATAAATATAAACGTCTGTGCAGTAAAAAATTATTATTATATGAAAAATAAAGTTTTTGGGTCAACAAAACAATTTAGTGCAGAAAATCCGAAACTTTCATATTCTTTTGTTTTTTCTGAAAAGAACGTTTCTTCTTTTTCGGACTTTCTAATATTTTTTTTAGCTCAAATATATTTTGTTCCAATTTTTTTAAACATGTTTAATCACTATACACATATTTTGACATGCAAACATCATGAATAAATATTAATTTTAAAAATTCTAAGCTTCTTGAACTTAAACTATCTAAAAACATATTGCAGTTATTGATACCTGGGGAAAAATTCTCCCTGGTCTACTATATGGCCACTTGCAAGACTTGGGTAATTTCGATGAGTGTCTTGACATATCAACAAATCTAAGTGAAACAATTGGTCTTACAAATGGAAAATATTGCTTTGCATCGATACCCTTATCAAAAGATGGGACTTTGAAGGGAAGAGCCTACGAAAATTTACTAACGACAAGCATAGGAATATGTGTTCCCGATGTTTGTGATCCTGAATTACTTACAGAAATTTTCCAAGAGGCAACCATTGAAGTTTTAAATGGAGCTATCAACAGAGTAATAGTAAATAGCTGTATACAACAAATGAAAAACCTACTTTCGAAGTTATAAATATTGTTGGCATGTAAGAAAAAAATTAACAAAAATAAATGCCTTAATGTTCATTAATACGAACTATTTTCAAGTACAATATTTTCAACCTTTGGATTACTGATGCTGCTAAGTACACTTTATGATATTTGTACGGATAAATCTGACAGTAAAATAATATCATAAGATATTTTACAAAATAGTTTAATTTCCTCTATTTACAGAGCAGACAAAAGAAATATTTTTAGCTTTTTCTATATTAACAAATGGTCGGAAATTATTTCAAATAAGTACTTTAAAGTCTGACAACTGTATCAACTGTCTAACAGGGATTCGTGTTCTATCAATGATCTGGATTATATACAGTCATTGTTATTCCTTGTCTCCAATGCTGCCAATGATAAATAAATTTCATCTTTTACCTGTAAGTTTTTTTTTTAAATACATACATATGTAATGAAATATATTAATACAATAATTTTTGAATTAGTGGTTTAAGGCTGCATCAACTTTGCATATAATAATGGCAACTGTTTCGGTAGATACATTTTTCTTTATTAGCGGCTTGCTAATAGCTTGGTTGGGATGCCGTGAATTGGATAAAAGGTAATATTCAGCATAGGTACATCGTCAACCCAAAGAAAATATTATATGAATATATGAAAAACATACCTATAATCAAATCAAATCATAAACTGTTTATTGTTATTCACAAATTTTTTCGTCGTAAGATTTCCTTTTTTTTTGAAACAACACCACAATCAAATCAAAAGTTAAACTCAAATCGCGAAATATATTTTTCAGAAAGCAAGAACTGAGTATAAATGCGCTATCAATCATTGTATGTACGAGCTTTCTTAAAACTTTTCTTGTGACAAAATCAATGTTATAGTGATGAAAGTCATGCGGCAATCTATATTAAAAAAAAAAACTCAATAAAAAGAAAATATCTAAAGAAAGTATAGAGCCTTTTTCTGCCTATTTGACTATACGTCGCGTGTCGGAGAGAATGATTTTTCGAAAATCACGAATTCTTATAGTACTAAACTTTTGAAGGGAAACATTCTCCGTTGGTAACAAAGTTTACCATTTCATACACACAGCGAATCGATCAGCTCCATAGAAAACAGTGATTATTAAATCCGCAACTAATTTGTTGCGATTCTTGAATGGAAAAGACACTTATTGGCAAAAAAGTGAATACAAATATAAATATTCTCAAAAAAGGATCCTTTTCGATCCATCCACATTGATCACAACTATTTTCACCAGTTGTTCAAAGCCTGTTTAAGAATTTTGCTGAAGATTAATAAATTGTGCTATGCAGAGTCATTACCAGCATATCCCTCACAATTGCGTTTTGCCAAGTATCTCATAAAGGAACACAGTGGCGCAAAATTTTAATTGAATTAGTACGATGCTAAAGCAAACGGCGCAAAATTTTAATTGAATTAGTACGATGCTAAAGCTGTAAAGCTGAATTTGCAAATTTTAATCGAATAATATAGCATCATACTTTCTCTACCCTTTTGTTAAAGTTAAAATCATCGAATACCTACTTTATTTTCTTAGTATCATGCTAGTTTCATATGACTCTTTGACATTTGCAAACATCAAAAAAGGTTCGTGTACTTACTTTTTTACACGATATTATGTCATTGTTTTAGGTGTGTTCAGAAGCAATTTATTAAGAAAATCCTTTTAGTAATTAGAAAATGTTTAAAATTAAGAATGATTTAGTAAACTACTTTAAAGTTAGCAAATTGTTAAGTAGTATCATACTAATACCTTAATAATAGGCTGTTTAAAATTTTGCGCCAGTAAGTTTGAAACTGTAATTCGAAATAAGGGTAGGTAAAGTAGTATCCTCACGTCTATATTCTGTTATAGAGGATGGTCGTACCTGAATCGCTGAAGTGATCGAACGTTTGTGTTTTAAATTCTACCCAGACATTTTTTTTCGATCAAGGGTGTCCCATTAATACAGAATATATATGTTGAAATTATACTAGTATATGCTGATGTGCGTAAATGAACACCACTGATCAAGAATGTGGAGTAAATGGGGAGTCCTAATCAACCACATTAATAAACTTCCTTTAAAATTAATCAGACCAAAAAAGAGCCAAGTTCTTCTATACAAAAACCTTTGTGTAACAAGTCAGCCGTGAAAAGTACTGAGATCTAAAAGTACGCCAAGTTCTTACTTCATGAAGGTTTAATACCGAATATTTAAAGTAGACTAATATTGTAACAGCTACAATGTAATAGAGAAATTTTATTATTTAATGATTACTGACTAAAATTTGATGGCTTCACTGGTCAAGTTTTTAAAACCTTTCGAATTGGGCATAAAAAAAAACTTGCCAAGTAAGCCCATCAAATTGCATTCTACTAAATGTCATTGTTGTACTGCAATCGGAAGTGTGCCATATATAATTTACATCAGTTCTGAGGAAGTGGGCGGATACCACGCCCCTGAACTTAAAACCTGAAATTTTATATATTTTTCTTTGTATGCAATTTAAGCCCTGCAACTTTACCAAATTTCATCGTTTTACATCAGTCGGAAGTGCTCCATTCAACCAACACCAATTCGGAGATAGTGGGCGGATACCACGCCCCCTGAATGGAAAATCTCAATTTTTATTTTTGGTCCTTTATATGCAATTTAAGCCCTACTGGTTCACCAAATTTCATCGTTTTACAGCAGTCGGAAGTGCTCAATTCAACCAACACTAATTCGGAGAAAGTGGGCGGATACCACGCCTTCTGAATGGAAAACTTCAAATTTTTTTTCTCTGCTTGCATGACAAGACCTACCGTTGTGCAAAATTGCAAGATTCTACGATGTCGGGAAGTGCTCCATAATTTTGATGATCTGTCAGTCAGTCAGTGAGTCAGTCAGTTACGGTTTTTGTGATTTTTGAGCCTTATATCTCAGAAACCGCTTATGCTAGAAAATTAAAATTTGGTGAGGTGCCTGTACCTGACTAGCTTAGCAAATATTCGGAATTTTAAGTTTCTGACTTCATTGGTACTGAAGATAGAGAGGGGTCAAATATCGCCTGAGTTTGTTCCTGTAAAAAGGGTGTAGTGCCAGAACTTGACTGGGCACTACCGTGCCCTTTGATACAAATCAAACAACATTCATCATTAGGTGCGTTTTATTATTCACAAATCTATCTGGATCCGGATCTGAATTAAGTTTTAACATGTATTACAAAAATAATTTGGGATCCTGTTTTCTATCGGGATCTATTTCAATGATCCAAAAATCAGTTATTACACTGGCGAGTAGATGGCTTTTTATGGTAAGGTAGTGTAAAGAAAAAAGATAAGAAATAATTGAAAATTTACAAACCCAAGGATAAAAAAACGGACTTATAACACTGCTGTCACTAAGATCAGTATCGTTTTATTTTCAAGGGAAGATCCAGATTGATTTCAGTTTTCAATAAATATTATTTTTTAATTACTTCTATAAACGACAATGTCAAAAGTAAAAAATTTAAAGAAAACTTTTTTAACACTCTAATATTGTAGTTATATATATATATTTATTTTGTAGATAAATTATTTTTTAAATTATTTTTTATTCACTTTTTACAAGAGTTTTTATTTATTTATTTATTTAGAATTAATGGCCTTAACAGCCGCCTGACTATTGGTAAAAATGGCCGTATTCCAGTTTTGATATGGGTCTATACTCTGTCCAACAAAAATTGTCAGTACAGGGAAGATAGGACGTTTGTCTCTCATTCTGGTTGCATTGCCATGCATAAGTGTGTCGCCTTTTAAAGCTCTCACAGGGATTCCGTAGTTTATATTATAAATCGCCGCAAATGAGAGTAAAAAACGCGTAGAGCTACCGTCTGCAGATTCAAAACGACTGAAAACTGAAAACAATATTCAATTTACATTTTCCCACAACGCCAAGCGGTAAGATTATATGCGCGTTTTTTTTTAAGTTGAAAAGCAATGTGACAACACTCAACATACTCATCTTCTTAAAATGTGTTCTCAAAAGCTTCAAATCCCAAAAGCTCCTTAATAAAAACCACTGAAAAAGATCCTTGCTTGCAATTGAGAATGATAATGGTAACTCTGTTTTGATGTAGATAAAGTGTTGGGACTTCGCAGAAGCTAAAGAGTGGTAGAGAGGTTGTCAAAAAAGTGGTAGAAATTAAAAGCCATTTTTATGTAGCAAATCGTATATTGAAAATAATTCAAATACAAAAATAAAAGAAATAATATTTCGGTTCTTTATGTTTCAAAGATCACATTATTATAAAATATTAGGATTAATATTTGGGATAAATTTTAGGAGTGATTTTGGTCGTATGGTACATACATATATGGTAAAGTAGAAATATACGAGTAGGTGAAATCTGAGTTGCTAAAAGTGGTAGAATTAGATTTTTAGGTGGTAGGTTTTCATGAACAGCAAAAAGTGGTAGAAATACCACTTAAGTGGTAGAAGTCCCAACACTGCACTTGACACTCTTGACAGTATCTCATCAGCAGTGGGATACGACGGTCATGTTGCGGTGTATAACTTTTTGCAAAGAATTACAACAACAATTCCTTAAGAAAAGTCAGTGGCTTGCTCTTTTTTTACTGGCATTTTTCCTAACGCATTGTAGTGATGGTGCATCAGGCGCCACTGCTTTAGAAAAAGCTCTCCCATAAGGCCTGTACTGACAATTTTTGTTGGACAGAGATAGTTTGTATCAGACCAAAAAACATAAATGTTAAAAAAAAGAGCCAAGTTCTTCTATACAAAAACCTTTGTGTAACAAGTCAACCGTGAAAAGTACTGAGATCTAAAAGTACGCCAAGTTCTTACTTCATGAAGGTTTAATACCGAATATTTAAAGTAAAATAATATTGAAACAGCTACAATGTAATAGAGAAATTTTATTATTTAATGACTACTGACTAAAATTTGATGGGCTCACTGGTCAAGTTTTCAAAACCTTTTGAATTGGGCATGAGAAAAAAACTTGCCAAGTAAGCCCATCAAATTTTAGTCAGTAGTCATTAAATAATAAAATTTCTCTATTACATTGTAGCTGTTTCAATATTATTCTATTTTAAATATTCGGTATTAAACCTTCATGAAGTAAGAACTTGGCGTACTTTTAGATCTCAGTACTTTTCACGGCTGACTTGTTACACAAAGGTTTTTGTATAGAAGAACTTGGCTCTTTTTTTTAACATTTATGTTTTTTGGTCTGATCTCACTCCTTTTTGCAAAGATTTTAATATTTTGCCATGTCAAAATCTCGAAAGATACGGAAGGATAGAAGGGTGGACTCTACCTACTAAAATCAACTTAGTTTATAGCTTCCTATTTCTTTTGGTAGGTATATTTTCTTTTTGTTATTGGTTGTTTTGATTTGCGCTTCAATTATTTCTTCTTGTCCTGGCAAGATACCTAACACTAACAAACCTACCTTAATTACAGCAATCGGAAGTGTTCCATATAAATTAAACATTTTCTCAGAAAGTGGGCGGATACCACGCCCCTGAACGGAAAACCTCGATTTTTATTTTTGTTCTTTTATATGCGATTTGAGCCCTACCGTTCTACCGAATTTCATTGTTCTACTCCAATCGTAAGTGCGCCATATATAATTTACATCAGTTCTGAGGAAGTAGGCGGATACCACGCCCCTGAATGGAAAACCGCTAATTTTATATTTTTTTCTTTGTATGCAATTTAAGCCCTACCACTTTACCAAATTTCATCGTTTTATAGCAGTCGGAAGTGCTCCATTCAACCAACACCAATTCGGAGAAAGTGGGCGGATACCACGCCCCTGAATGGAAAACCTCGATTTTTATTTCTGGTCCTTTATATGCGATTTGAGCCCTACCTTTCCACTAAATTTCATTGTTCTACTCCAATCGGAAGTGCGCCATATATAATTTACATCAGTTCTGAGGAAGTGGGCGGATACCACGCCCCTGAATCGAAAATCTCGATTTTTATTTTTGGTCCTTTATATGCGATTTGAGCCCTACCGTTCTACCAAATTTCATTGTTCTACTCCAATCAGAAGTGCGCCATATATAATTTACATCAGTTCTGAGGAAGTGGGCGGATACCACGCCCCTGAATGGAAAACCGCTAATTTTATATTTTTTTCCTTGTATGCAATTTAAGCCCTACCAATTTACCAAACTTCATAGTTTTACAGCAGTCGGAAGTGCTCCATGCAACCAACACCAATTCAGAGAAAGTGGGCGGATACCACGCCCTCTAAAAGGAAAACCTTGGTGTTTATTTTTGGTTCTTTATATGCAATATAAGCCCTACCGGTACACCAAATTTTATCGTTTTACAGCAGTCGGAAGTGCTCCATAATACGATGTCGGGAAGTGCTCCAAAATTCGGAGAAAGTGGGCGGATACCACGCCCCCTGAATGGAAAATTTCAAATTTTCGATTTTTTCCTCTGGTTGCATGACAAGACCTACCGTTGTGCAAAATTACAAGATTCTGCGATGTCGGGAAGTGCTCCATAATTTTGATGATCTGTCAGTCAGTCAGTTACGGTTTTTGTGATTTTTGAGGCCTTATATCTCAGGAACCGCTTATGCCAGAAAATTGATATTTGGGGAGGCGCCTGTGCCTGACTAGCTTAGCATATATTCGGAGTTTTAAGTTTCTGACTTCATTGGTACTACAGATAGGAAGGGGTCAAAAATCGCCTGAGTTTGTTCCTGTAGAAAGGGTGTAGTGCCAGAACTTGGCCGTGCCCTTTGATTTTGCATGCTTCCCTTGTTGTCAGTAGCTTAGTTCGAAATTTACTGGAAATCAGGTAGCCAAAAAATTCAAGAGATATTTAAGAACTCAGAGAAAATTCACGAATCGGCACCACACTCTATCCATGAGCCTTACTTCTGCACCTATGTATAATGTATTTCCAAATCCATTTAATTGATAATTTTGCATTATACATATTATATATAAATTTCTTTGAGTATTAAAGAAACGTTTGTTTGGATTAATAGAATTTGTTTAAGAATTAATTTCCTTTTTAAACTAAGTAATCGAATCTTAAATATTCACGTTCAACAATCACACTTATGTAACAAATGACGAGAAGAAAAAATTAGCACAAAAGTAATTAAAAAGAGGCTGGGTGCGACCCACACTGATAACTTCCCATTTGTAGTCTTGAAAACTTTATACTCGTATTTAGATAAAAACATATTGTGACGTTTTCTTCAATTTTACCATAGCTATTAATGGAATTTGAATATGTTGGACTTGGGTACAACTGAACAACCTGATTCATATACGTATGTACAGTACATACATTCTTCTAAAAACTAAGTTGATAAGAAAACTATAAAATTATGTATTATATTATAGAAATTACTTTATTATTTCGGTTCCAAACATTTTAATTGAAAAAAAATTTAAAAACGAAATATTCAAATATAAAAGATATGGTTTGGTTATTGATGGAAGGGTACTTACAAAATATATCCGCTCTGAAACTAAATATATGTCAAATATAAACCATTTGTTAGAAATTGTATTATGTATAAAATTAAATAGTGGCAAAGTCAGTATCATTGCTCGTTCTCAAGATATTCTAGTCGAAAAACAAATATTACCACTTTTTAGTAGATTTTTTTTATATTTATATATGTATGTTATATATATGTTAAAACTGTCAATTCTATACTTGTCAAAATTTAACCATATGTTAATAATTGTATTATGTCGATACCTTCCCGTAAGAATGTACTAAGCGACACTTTTTCCAAAATGACTTTTTGATGAGGAAATATACTAAGTATATGTTAAGGGCCACGTTCTGACCTGGGTCTCGCCAACCTATTATACATGAAAAGGAAACTAGAGTACAAATAAAAAAATTTATCAACTGCCATGTTTTTTCATTAAAATAATGTTGCCCCCTGAAATTTGTACTATCCGCCAAAAAAATTATGCTAAGCGACATTAATGAAGATCTCATTGTCGTGAGCAACAAAAAATTGTGTTAGATGTCACTTAGTTTAACCAAAATTGTCTCTTAGCACACTATGATTTAACTAGAACTTTCTTCGTTTTTTTCGTTTCCTGAACAATTTTAGAAATGTCACTTAGTATACCATCTTACGGGAAGGTATGGATGTATAAAACAACATACGTTAGAAGGCACTATCGGTGTTCATTCCCAAGAAATTCGACTTGAAATACAATTTTAACTAGTTTTCACTAGAATTTTTAATAGTTTTTTTTATTAAAAAAAAAAACTATTGATTTAATATTTGTCAACATTTTACCAATTGTACAAAATTATACTATGTATAAAATAAACTAAATTAGAAGTCAATATCACTACTAGTTCTCGAGAAATTTGAGTCGAAAAACAATTTTTACCAATTTTCAATAGAATTTTATATAGTTTTTTATTTTTTGTAAAAAAACTATAAACTGATTTTTTTTGAAATTTTCACCAGTTGTTAAACACATTATTTTTCGTAAAATAAAATTATTTTGAGTTTCAAATTATTTTCCGTTCTTAGAATATCTGGGTTATGAAATTTTTTTTTCAGTTTTTTTTGTTTAAAAAAATAACGGTATGTTCATTTTTTTCCAAATTCATACGAAATCTGTATGACCTTATAATGAGCACATTAAATTTTATTTGAAATCAATAGCATTATTTTTTCGTGAGATATTTGAAACTAACCAAAATTTTTACTTTTTGTTAAAACCGTTATAGTGAAAAAACTACTCACTGAATTTTAATAAACGCCCTTTCAGCCTCTTTTGAAGTTATTATCTATCAAACAAAATTTATTTGAAGTCGATATCTTTACTCGTTCTTGAGATATCGACGACGAAAAATGGTACAAGAACGTACGGACGTACGAACGTACGCACGTACGAACGTACGAACGTACGAACGTACGAACGTACGTACACACACACACACAGACATCTCTCTAAAAATGATTGAAATAGCCTCTAGGGATCTTGAAACGTCGAGAAATGTCAAAAATTCCAATTTGACAAATCGGACCGATTACAATAACTCCCTATGGGAAGTTAATAATTAGAACTTTAATATTTTAGTTTCGTATCAGCAAAAGGGTCTTAATGATTTTGGAATATAACTTCTAGTTTTAAAAATCCCGTCTTGATGCTTCGGTTAACATCAATTTTTTGCGTTGCTAACACTTGGACATTATTTTCTTGGCTGCCATTTTCCTACCCCGACATCGAGTGTAACTACTGCAAATTGATTTTCATTTTTTTTCAGTAATGGAAAATTAAATATTTCCTTAATGTATATCCACCGTTATATACGCTTGACTCCACCAATAGCTGCTGTCATGCTTTATATTCTCGCTATTGACAAGTATATAGGAGCTGGTCCCTTAAGAGAAGTCTACAAGGAATTTAGTGGGAACTGCAAAGATTATTGGTGGTCTACGTTGCTTTACATTCAAAACTATGCAAATCCATTGGACATAGTAAGATGGAAATATATTTTTAATAAGACAAATAAAATTTATTCCAACTTCCAGTGCGTATCACACACAACTTTACTTCTTATCCCCTTTGATTTTGATACCCCTGTGGAAATGCGGACGGAAGCTAACTCCAATTTTGTTTATACTTTCATTTTTATCAATAGGATACTCGTATGTTATTGCAATATTCTTCCACTACGGATTTACAACATTTATGGGGTAACCGACTCTTATAAAGGACACTTGCACGTTAAATTGAGCAGTGGTTTGAATACACAAATTTTTAAGTTTATAAAATTTAAAGCTCAGTACAACGTGTAAAAGCATTTGAGTAATTGGAAGTTTAATTTTATTTTAACATTTGCTTAGAGTTCTGGAGGATGATCAACTTAGACTTACTTATACCCCGACTCATGCCAGATACACAGTTTGGCTGATTGGAATCGGACTTGGATACTTTATGCACAGAATAAGAGTAAATCAATACGCCTTCCAAAGGTTTCTATGACCAAACATATGTAATTTCATATTTGAAACAATGTTTTATTTGTTGTAGCTACTTCAAATACTTGGTTGGGGTGTGTGCTTTGCATCGATCTTAGCTATTATTTATGGTCCATACTTTGCAATCAAAGCTGACCACGAGAAGACTGTTCTTGAAGCAGCAATGTACGAATCTCTAAGACGTGTTACATGGGGCGTTGCACTATCATGGGTTATTTTTGCATGTCATTTCGGATTTGGCGGTTTGATAAATTCATTTCTTTCACATGCAATGTGGCAACCTTTTGGCCGACTTACTTACTCAATGTATTTAGTGCACATAGCTGTTCAATGTGTTAACTATGGAATAACAAGAGCAGACGTCTACTTCTCAGACTATTCGCTCGTAATCAATCTTAAAGCTTTAAATCTTAATGTCATATTCTCAAAAGATATTTTCAATCAAATTCCAGACATTAGTATTCTGGAGTACGTTTGGAATTTCCTTCATAGCAGCTATCGTTTTAACACTAGCATTTGAAGCACCAGTTTTAGTGATTGAAAAATCACTTTTAAAGCTGCTAATCAAGGAATCGACCTGAAAAGTGAGATATCATCCAAAACTCAACTAGAAACGTCTCATAAACTTCCTTAAGACTATACAATGGAATCATAAAATAAATATGTAGTAAAAAATGATTTTTAAAACAAACATGATACTTGCCACGCGAACGGATTCTTCTCAATCAACTAGCAGCGTTTCCTTTGTGAAAATGAACATGGGGCCCATGCTACGTACAATATATTAATCGCAAAATCCATTCAAGCTGAGCTATAATAATAATTATTATAACTTATTTACAAATAATATTTCTTTTCGTTTTTTATTTGAAAAGACCGGCTAAAGCTTTTTAAACTGTAATTCTGCCGACAACAACCCCACAAGGAATAAGCGAGAATTCTAAGTCACTAGGCCATGACCGGTTGTGTAATTTATTTAATTTATCTTTAAGAAGTTTTCCCAAAGCAAGTGAAGTCTTCATTTATAATAATAGATATAAATTTAAGATGCAATAACTTATAGAGAACCAGGACCTAGTATAAACTCTCAACCTTTCCTGTAGAAATGCGTGTTGGCAGGAATGGAGTGGACCTACAATTTTCTGTCGACTCCGAAGGAAAAAGTCAAGAAGCGCTTTTCTCGGAAGAGGCAGTACTTTGTTTTAGTTAAGGTGGTAGTGGCTGGGAATCGAAACCAAATCCCTGACATTATAATCCAACGCACCAACCATTTCGCTAAGAAGTACTACAACTCAAATTAAAGAAGTATTAAAAAGATGTCATGTATACTAAAAATGCTAGAAAACGTCGAAGAAAGAATCAAGATTTTACAGAAGCTTTTGACAGAACCACGGCATCTTAATGCTTAAAATCCTTTTCATATGTATATCCTTTTGTACAAAAAAAAATCCTTTATTTTTATAAAGCAAAATAAAAAAGAGGCTGGGTGCGACCCACACTGATAACTTCCCATTTGTGGTCTTGAAAACTTGTAATAATTACGAAGGTTGGTAGGTACATTTTATATACTGAATTATAGATTTCCGTGTTTTTAATATTATATTATAGAAATTACTTTATTATTTCGGTTCCAAACATTTTAATTGAAAAAAAATTAAAAACGAAATATTCAAATATAAAAGATATGGTTTGGTTATTGATGGAAGTGTACTTACAAAATATATCCGCTCTAAAACTAGATTTATGTCAAATATAAACCATTTGTTAGAAATTGTATTATTTATAAAATTGAATAATTGCAAATCAATATCATTGCTCGTTCTAAAGATATTCTAGTCGAAAAACAAATATTACCACTTTTTAGTAGATTTTTTTTATATTTTTGTTAAAACTGTCAATTCGATACTTGTCAAAATTTAACCATATGTTAATAATTGTATTATATTGATACCTTCCCGTAAGAATGTACTAAGTGACACTTTTTCCGAAATGACTTTTTGATGAGGAAATATAATATGTATATGTTAAGGGCCACGTTTTGGCCTGGGTTTCGCCAACGAACTTTCTTCGTTTTTTTCGTTTCCTGAACAATTTTAGAAATGTCGCTTAGTATACATTCTTACGGGAAGGTATCAATGTATAAAACAACATACTTTAGAAGGCATTGTCGGAGTTTATTCCCAAGAAATTCGACTTGAAATACAATTTTAACTAGTTTTCACTAGAATTTTTAATAGTTTTTTTATTTAAAAAAAAAAAAACTATTAACTCAATATTTGTCAACATTTTACCAATTGTACACAAAAATATACTATGTATAAAATAAACTAAATTAGAAGTCAATATCACTACTAGTTCTCGAGAAACTTGAGTCGAAAAACAATTTTTACCAATTTTCAATAGAATTTTATATAGATTTTTATTTTTTGTAAAAAAACTGTAAACTGATTTTTTTTGAAATTTTCACCAGTTGTCAAACACATTATTTTTCGTAAAATAAAATTATTTTGAGTTTCAAATTGTTTTCCCTTCTTAGAATATCTGGGTTATGAAATTTTTTTTTTCAGTTTTTTTTATTTAAAAAAATAACGGTATGTTCATTTTTTTCCAAATTCATATCAAATCTGTATGACCTTATAATGAGTACATTAAATTTTATTTGAAATCAATAGCATTATTTTTTCGTGAGATATTTGAAACTAACCAACATTTTTACCTTTTTTTAAAACCGTTATAGTGAAAAAACTGCTCACTGAATTTTAATAAACGCCCTTTCAGCCTCTTTCGAAGTTATTATCTATTAAACAAAATTTATTTCAAGTCGATATCTGTACTCGTTCTTGAGATATCGACGACGAAAAATGGTACGAGAACGTACGGACGTACGAACGTACGCACGTACGAACGTACGAACGTACGAACGTACGAACGTACGTACACACACACACACAGACATCTCTCTAAAAATGATTGATATAGCCTCTAGGGACCTTGAAACATCGAGAAATGTCAAAAATTCCAATTTGACAAATCGGACCGATTACAATAACTCCCTATGGGAAGTTAATAAAAAAGAACCTAAATCAGTTATACAGGGTGATTTGCATAAGGTGTGACAAAAAGCTAGGGCCTGTAGGTTGGACTTAGACAAGAAAAAAATCGTATGGGAGGGGGGGGGGTCTATTTCCCCCCGTTTAGGCGGGAGGGGCAATTTAAGAAAAAAAATCACTTAAAACAGAAAAAAAAATATTAAAAAATAACGGTGATACCTACAGTGTAATGCTATAGCATTTTGAAAAGCCAGAAATACATTCTTTAATTTTGTTTTTAAATAAAGTTGTTCGAGTGAATAGTTTTTGAAAAATTAATTTTCAAAATCAAAATTTTGAAAAAAAAATGAAAAAATTTTTTTTAAACAATTTTTTTTTCAAAATTTTACGTAATTAAGTATTATTTTTGTATTCAATATTCAATGCTCTTATTAATTTTTGATCAAACACAAAAAACCGGATGTCAAAATGTTTTGTAGTTTTTGCGAAAATCAAAAATAACAAAAACTACTTTTGTTCTAAGAAAAGCCTTTTATTTTAGTTTTTACGTTTTTGGATTCTTATGTAGGTGAATTTACGATTGAAAGGATTAACTTTCTTTTTACTATTCTTTTAATTATCGTCTTATAAGCATACAATAATGTGACAAAGTACTGGATTAACCATATTTCACACATTTTTTCATTGAGAACACCTGCGTGAGAGCATTGGTTTAAAATTGACCTGCCACTTTTTTATTATGGTGGGGTCGGCTTGGCGTAGGTGGATTTACGAAAAAAGGATTAACTTTTTTTGTAAAATTTTTTTATTATCAGTCTTATAAGCATACAATAAAGTGACAAAGTACTGGATTAACACATTTTTCATTGAGAACACCTGCGTAAGAGCATTGGATTAATATTAACCTGCGAATGTTTTTTAAATAATTTTTTGTAATAAGCTTTAGTTAAAAAATAGTTAAAAATTTAAATAAACAGTAATTATATATTTTATCTAAATATGCATGTATTTCTTATTTTAATTGATTTCAAGATTCAGGAACATTCTTGTTCTTATTGCGCAATTGCACTTTTCTGTCACTAGTTAGGGCGTGTAACGTTGCATTATTTAAAAAACATTCGCAGGTCAATTTTAATCCAATGCTCTCACGCAGGTGTTCTCAATGAAAAAATGTGTGAAATATGGTTAATCCAGTACTTTGTCACATTATTGTATATTTATAAGACGATAATTAAAAAAATAGTAAAAAGAAAGTTAATCCTTTCAATCGTAAATTCACCTAAGAATCCAAAGACGTATAAAAACTAAAATAAAAGGCTATTCTTAGAACAAAAGTAGTTTTTGTTATTTTTGATTTTCGCAAAAACTACAAAACATTTTGACATCCGGTTTTTTGTGTTTGATCAAAAATTAATAAGAGCATTGAATATTGAATACAAAAATAATACTTAATTACGTAAAATTTTGAAAAAAAATTGTTTAAAAAAAATTTTCTCATTTTTTTTTCAAAATTTTGATTTTGAAAATTAATTTTTCAAAAACTATTCACTCGAACAACTTTATTTAAAAACAAAATTAAAGAATGTATTTCCGGCTTTTCAAAATGTTATAGCATTACACTGTAGATATCACCGTTATTTTTTAATAATTTTTTTTCTGTTTTAAGTGATTTTTTTCTTAAATTGCCCCTCCCGCCTAAACGGGGGGAAATAGACCCCCCCCCTCCCATACGATTTTTTTTTGTCTATGTCCAACCTACACGCCCTAGCTTTTTGTCACACCTTATGCAAATCACCCTGTATAATTATAAGTATAATTATTAAGGTAGGTAGGGTTTAATTTGTAAGTTAATTTTTATTTAAATTTCTACAAGTTCAAAAGTTTGAAAGCTAAAATATTGTAATATTTTTCCAATGTTCGTTAAATAAAACTTATTACTCTTTTTAGTATTTCTTCTTTATTCACACTTTCCAATTCAAAACAGTAAATCTCAATTTATAAACAACTCAAATACTTTTATTCAAATTTAAATCACACTTGTTTAATAACACAATCCAATAAGCAATACTTTTGCACACTTTCATAATCCAAAATCAACTGTGTCTCGCTCACCGTGAACACTCCCTTATATACTCAAATTAGTTGTTCTCGAAAGTTCTTGTCTGGGAATGTTCTAGATGTTTGGAATAAGGGGAAATACATTTGACATTGGAAAAGAGCTTTTTGTTTCTTCCATAAATTAGATATGCAGTTTTCCAACAGATGGCGCTGTAGTAGTATAAAGCTCTGTTCACAACAATATTGTTGCGAACAGAGCTTTATACTCCTACAGCGCCATCTGTTGGGAATTACATATCTGCTTTATGAGGGAACAAAAAAAAGCTCTTTTCCATCGCATCTAAATTTCCCCTTATTCCAAACTACTAGAACATTCTATCTCCATATGAATTTCCCCTTATTCCAAGCAAATAGAATATTCTAAACAAGAACCTTCGAGAACAACTGGTTTGAGTATATAAGAGAGTGTACACGGTGAGCAGGGTTGTCAGGTTTCAAAAATCGGAATCGCCAAAAGTAAAATATAAATCGCCAAAAAATCGCCAAACTTCAAAATTTTTCACTATACTCTCATTATTGCATCTAATGCTTCAATTTCCATTTTTGACCTAGTTTTTGGTTTTAATAGCATTCATGTATGAAAAGGCTCTTTGGACCACTGCGTTGCTTGCTGGCAGAGAAAGTGCACTCAAGGCAAATTCCGTAAGCTCCAGGAACTCTGGTTGTTCTAAGGCATTCGTGGTTTTGAAAACTTTATTCCAAAATTTCACAGGGTCATCTTCGGGTACATTTTCTGGATAAAATTCGTTTGACCAATTGACAGAAATTAATTTTGCCCATTGAGACTCAGCAAGTTGTAAATTTTTGGGTGGTATCAAGCTGACTGGCAGACTTTCAAACGGGGTCGCAGTTGGCTCAAATGAACGCCTGGTGAAAAATATCCAATCGAAACAAAAAATTTATTGCACTGAGACAATCTTTTTCGCATTTTTCCTAGTAACGCAAGAATAAAATCGTTTATTTGCTTAACGTCATTCAGATGCTCTGTGTTAATACAATTTTCTCTCGCTTTTCTTTAAAATTCCGACCCTAAATCAATATCTATCCAAGCTCTCGAGTTTTCTTGCTTCGTTACTAATTGCAATATTTTATCACAGTCAGAATTTAATGGCGGAACAGTTGATAAAACCTTATTTGCAAAGCAGCGTGCAACAATTTTAATTTATCCTTCTTTGTGCCTTTAAAAAGTTGATATTTGCAGCTTGAAAATAGGTGTTGAGTTTGTTCATTTCCTTTATTATGGCCAAAATCCCTGAAAGAAGTTTGCTAAACGTCATTGTTGTAGGAAGGGAAAAGAAAACGAAATTCAGTTTTGGGTTGCGTTCCGTTTTAGTATTTCGATGGTTCCATTCAGTAAATGGCAATGAAAAAGATTGAAAGTTTAAACAAATTACAAAGAAATATTCGATTTTCGATTAAAAGAAGAAAAATCGCCAAACTAAAAAAATATCGCCATTTTCGGGGTACATCGCCAAACTGATTTTCGTGTCGCCAAATGAAATTTAAAATCGCCTGTTTGGCGACAAATCGCCACATCTGACAACCCTGACGGTGAGCGGAACACAGTTTATTTTCGATTATGAAAGTGTGCAAAGCTGAACTATTGGATTGTGGAATTAAAGAAGTGTGATTTAAGTTTGAATAAAAGATTACAAATTGAGATTTATTGTTTTGATTTGAAAAGTGTAAATAAAGAAGAAATTCTAAAAGGAGTAATAAGTTTTATTTAAAGAAGCTAGCAAAAATATTACAATATATTGCATTCGACATTCAATTTTAAGTTTTGCACCTCATCAATAGAATGACAACATACGAGTATTCGTGAGTCATCAATAAAAATTCAAAGTAAAATTTTCTGATAAAAAGCTTTTGGGTAAGTACTTATTTACTCTTTCAAGGACAAGAAGTTTCAAAAACTTGTTTCGAGAGAGCTGAAGCGCTTGTCAATAAATTTGGGGATAGTTTCAAAGACTGCCCTCCCATACAGCTTGCTGACTTTATCGAGAAGTAGAAACTCGATTTGCGAAGATATCAGCAACCACCGAAACCAAAATAAAAAAAGATTGTGTGTACTGACGTACGCGCGGTTGAAGTAAAACTTCTTTTTCCTCAAGCAAAGCTTCTGTAAGATTATAACCTACGAACAAACATTTTGTATTCTAAAAACATGTCGCTGTCTTTGACGGATAACGTGACGTTTTGACATGTCACTGACAGCTGCATAGAAATTTTTTTACCCCCAACGCCGGAAAAGAAGTTTTATTTCAAAAAAACATCAAAAAGATATGTTTGTTTGTTTTTTTTTTAAAAGGATAGTGGTTTCTGCTTGTTAAATTGGTCGACCACATAATTCACAAACATTTTGTATTTTTAAAACATGTCGCTGTCTTTGACTGATAACGTGACGGTTTGACATGTCACTGACAGCTGCATAGAGAATTTTTTACCACCAACGCCGGAAAAGAAGTTTTACTTCAAAAAATTGAATGTGCGCGCCTAGCCTTAAATGAAATCGAGAAGAAAAGTACAAAACTCCCATGCCACTTGACAAGCAAGTTGCCTCGCTTTGTTTGTATTACCCTAGGGCTGCACGTGCAAGTATTGGCAAGCATGTTGTAATCTTGTAATGTACACAAGCATTTCTTATTAACCCGTACAAACCCGAGCAACTTAGTAGTCACCTGGCATTAATTCAGTATCCAGGCAACTTGGAAAGCAAGTACACTGACAGCGGCACTCTTGTAAAATTAATTATTAAAGTATTTGATTGATTAGTCGGGTGACGTTCAAATTTATAAATACCAAAACAAATGTCGGTGGCGTGTGCGATTAAGCGAATAAATATTATTAAAAAGTATAATTTCAAAACTTTCAGGCAACCTGATGGTCATATGGCATGCCGTCTATGACAGCAAGAATACAAATGGTAGTGGATATACCCAACTTTTTGGCCAGTACTTTGTATGCGAGGGTTAGGTGTTGGTAAAATTTATTTGGATTGCAATATGCTTGTCAATAATTATTCGGTTGCATAGCCATTGCGCGTCTGAACCTATAGTTTTATGTTTATCTTTGAATGCAGCCATTTGAAATATGTAAATTCTAAATCGTATCCAACTTCATGTTTTACTTTGCATATGCTAAAAACATGTCGCTGTCTTTGACGGATGGCGTGACGGTTTGACATGTCACTGACAGCTGCATAGAAATTTTTTTACCCCCAACGCCGGAAAAGAAGTTTTACTTCAAAAAACACACTTAGTGGTAGTTCATTCAAGTTGTTGTTGTAATATTCAAAAATCATAAGATAAGTAACGTGGAATGTTGAAATTAATAGTGATATTGATGCAAACAACGAGTATTATGTTGAAAATTAAGTTAATTCAAATTTATGTAAATAGAAATAAAAATACTACATTATATTGTAAATAATATGATTGTATATTACATAGTTATATTTTTCAAATGAAATTGTATTTATATTTTGCTTAATAAATAAGTGCCGATATACTAATTTTAATATTTTTTAATTACAAAAATTATAAAATTTTAATTTAATTTTTAAAATTACGATTAAAAAAACGCAGTTATTTCGTAGTTTTATGTTTTTATTTCTGTCGACAGCCCTCCATGACTCTTATAATTGCGATATATGTTTTTTTATTATTTACCTAAATGTTTTTTTTTCTCTACATACATTTTTCTTGGAGTTTAAGAAATTATTTACTTAGGTAAAATAAAGCTTATCGTCAAAAAATGTCAATGGTATTTCTTTTAGAACCCTTTTCTCGATGTTCTCAAAAACGGTCCAACTGATTTTGATCATATTTTTATACTAAAGCTCCTAAAAAGTTTGAATGCTCAATTTTCTTAACACTATCAAATATACATTAAGAAACTGTTCTGTTATCTTAAACTAATATTAACCACTATAAAAATGTTAAAAAATTGTTTTCGAAAATATTATTTTTTAGAATTTTTATAAATTTTGTCTGTTTCGCTTAAGTTGTAGGATTCATTCAATAAAAATTCAAATTATGAAATTTCTCATTATCGTCATAACGGATTTAAATTAATGTTTCATACATAAACTTCTTAAAAGTTTAAAACATTGCAAATCAAAACTTAAACTCTTTAGAAATCCAAAAAAAAATCAAGAATAGCATTTTTTTCTAAGATCACACTACAATTTAAAAAAAAATTAATTTCATGCATTTGGAAATTTTTATCTAATTATATACAATCATACTACATAAGGAGCAATTATATATAGATGTATGTACATGTGTATGTGACTTTAAACCGTGCATTTTATTTCTTTTTATTTGTCTTAAGGTATGCAAAAATAAATTATTAAACATACTTTTAGGCGTTAAAACATCGCAGTCAAAAACAAAATTAATCACAGCACAATAACAGCATTTTAAATACAAGAAACTGAGGTGATTGAAATTTGTGGTGTTACTTTCTTCTTGAAAATTCACCATACATCTTTCAAACGTACGAATTCTCGGTATATACGTTAAACGTATTTTTACATTTGTTTTTAATTTAATACGTAAGGAAGATGTTGACAAGTTAAAAGGGTACTTTTAAGATAAGGTTTACAAGATATGAAAGTTTTAAAAATGAATAAATCGACGCTTGGAAATTAATTCATAATAAATCGGAGTGATATTGAATTGGCCGTAAAAGTCATACTACAGAAGTAAGAATGAAGAAAAAAAATAATCGTACGAGTATTTCAGAAAGTGTAATTATGTCAATTTAGAGGGTTTTGATTTCTTATTGTTGTGAACAGAGCTTTATACTCCTACAGCGCCATCTGTTGGGAATTACATATCTGCTTTGTGAGGGAACAAAACAAAAAGCTCTTTTCCATCGCATCTAAATTTCCCCTAATTCCAAAGTACTAGAACATTCTACCCCCATACGAATTTCCCCTTCTGGACAAGAACCTTCTAGAACAACTGGTTTGAGTATAAAAGGGAGTGTTCACGGTGAGCGGAACACAGTTTATTTTCGATTATGAAAGTGTGCAAAGCTGAACTATTGGATTGTGGAAAGTGTAATTAAAAAGTGGATTTAAGTTGGAATAAAAGTATTAGAGTTGATTATAAATTGAGATTTATTGTTTTGATTCGAAAAGTGTAAATAAAGAAGAAATTCTAAAAGGAGTAATAAGTTTTATTTAACGAACCTTGAAAAAAAATATTACATTGGTGTCAGAAAAGTGGAATAAAACTTATTGTGCAGTGAAGTGTGCGAAAAAAAAAAAAAAAAAAAATAATAATAAAAATGAGCAAGTTACTAAAAGAGCTCAACTGTAATGAGCTGAAAAGTGAATTAGGCAAGCGAGAACTTTCTAGAGCAGGATCGAAAAATGAGCTTGTTCTGCGCTTGGCCGAATATTTGAAACAGCAAAATGAAGACCCGGACATCTTCGTCTTTGAAGCTGACGCTGAGGAAGCAGACGTAAGTAAAAATGTAGATGTTTCAAATATGATTAGTCTTCTGCTTCAACGTTTCGAAGAGCAACGAAATGAACAAAAGAATGTTCTCGAACGTCTCGAAGAGCAACGAAATGAACAGAAAAACGAACAAAAGAATGTTCTCGAACGTCTCGAAGAGCAGCGAAATGAACAAAAGAAAGAACAGGAGAATGCACAAAAGAATGTTCTCGAATGCCTGGAGAAACAGCATAGCGAACAAAAAGACCTTCTCGAAGAACAGAGAAACATGCTAGAAGGCAAGCTTGTTAACATCGAAAAGAATGTATCTGCACTTGATGAACGTGTTTCATTGTTGGAGAATCAAGCCGAACGTGTTTCATTATTAGAGAATCAAGTCGACAACAAAATGGAGACGCTTTCAAAAGAGCTAGAACGCATTCGAAATATAAAGATTCGGGAAAGTTCTGGAGAAACCTTGAGGAAAAAGGAGATGCAACCTCCAACCTTTGATGGACAAACTTCTTGGTCTATATACAAGAAGCAATTCGAGGCAGCCTCCACAACAAATGGCTGGGATGAGGCTGACAAGTATATAGCCTTAACTCTTGCTCTTAGAGGAGCAGCTGCTGAGTTGTTGCAAACCATACCAGCAGATAAGAGCGGCGACTTCAATTCCTTGGTTTTGGCTATAGACAAACGCTTTGGTAACAGTCACATGAAAGAAGTCTTCAAAGTGCAACTCAATTCCAGAGTTCAGAAGAGGGGCGAAACTCTACAACAACTGGAAGCGGACATTGAAAGGCTTGTTTATCTTGCATATCCAGATGTTGGAGAGGAAATCTGTAATCAGTTTGCAGTTGAGGCATTTGTTCGCGCCATTTCCGACATACATCTTCAAAGGGCCGTGCGAACTGCTGGAAAACGAACGCTTTCTGAAACATTAGCATTTGCCTTGACAATGGAAGCAGCTGAGCAAGCTTCTCACGGAGTACATCGACTTAGAGAAGCCATCGTCGAAGAATGCTCATGCCAAAGAACTGATGTCCAAAGGAACCAACGAAACGGACTTGCAAAGTGCTGGAATTGCAATAAGACTGGACATTTACAGCGTCAATGTCGATTACCACCAAGAAGAGCTTGTCAACATTGTGGACACGGAGTTTCAAACCCAGAACAAGGTAACAATAACACCAGTGTTACTTCCCGAACAGTTTCCCAACAAGTAAGAACTAACTTCGAGGGGCGGAAGCTGATTTCTGGTATCGATGGCCCCAGAAACACCATCCAGGTCTCCCAGACTAAACGAGACAATAAAAGTCTGACTGTCGAGGCAACTTTAAATGGCAACAAACGTGTGGTCACCATCGACACCGGTGCCACCGCCTCCATTGTGCGTCAAGACCTAGTGCACCTGAATTGGCTACACAACACCAATAGCTACCGTCTGAGAACTGCCACAGGAGAAGCAGCTAGGGTTTATGGTGAAGTCCGACTTAGAATTCGAATTGCAGATCTAGAATTCTCACACAAATTTTTGGTGGCAGATATATGTGACGAATGCATCATAGGCATGGACTTCATGAAAGAACATCGAGTAATTTTGGATATTGGCAACCAGGTACTCAAATACCAGAATACAGAGATTCCAATGATCTATGGGCACGAAGGAACAACAACTCTAAGGACTGTCATCAAAGAAGACGTGATTATTCCTACTTCTTCTGAGGTATTCGTTTGGACAAAAGTAGAAGGTGAGTGTGGACGCCATCGATACCTAATGGTGGAACCAGGCCCAGATTGTTCTTCCCAAAACGTCATCATTGGGAAGACACTTGTGGCTCCGAAGAACAATATGGTCCCCGTACGGATACTCAACACCAAACCGTACGATGTGAAGTTAGTGAAAGGAGAAGTTATCGGTAAGTGCGAATCTGTCGCAGCTATAACACGAATTGACGCTGAAACACCGAGAACGACATTAAACCCTGAGGAGCTCAATAGCATCAAGGCAAAGATACTTAATTCATCTAACCTAGACCAACGTCAGGTTAAAACGGCAGAAAGCCTTCTGAACGAGTATGCTGACATTTTCGCTTCACCAAACGGAAAATATGGAAGGACACAAATGGTGCAGCATCGAATAAATACAGGAGATGCAAGGCCCATTCGTCAGCCCGCAAGACGTCTGCCACTCGCCAAACAAGGTGAAGCTGAGGAAATGATTACCACCATGAAGAAGGATGGTTTGATTGAGAACTCCAAAAGTCCTTGGGCGTCACCAGTGGTCCTAGTCAAAAAGAAGGACGGAAGTACACGGTTTTGTGTTGACTACCGAAGGTTGAATGACGTAACCAAGAAAGACAGCTACCCCCTGCCAAGAATTAGTGACACCTTAGACGCGATGGAAGTAGCACACTGGTTTTCAACACTGGACTTGAAAAGTGGATATTGGCAAGTTGAAATTCACCCTGAAGATCGAGAAAAGACAGCGTTCTCCACAGGTAATGGGCTGTGGCAGTTCAACGTGATGCCATTTGGTCTTTGCAACGCTCCGGCAACATTTGAGCGTTTGATGGAGTGTGTCCTTCAAGGTCTGACGTGGAAAACTTGTCTTGTCTACTTGGATGATGTTATCGTTTATGGAAAGACATACGACCAACACTGTAAGAACCTAAAGGGTGTGTTCCAGAGACTTCGAGAGGCTAACCTTAAACTGAACCCAGAAAAATGTGCACTGTTCCAGACTGAAGTAAAGTATTTGGGACATATCATCTCGTCCCAAGGAGTCAAGACTGATCCTGAAAAAGTTGACACCGTCAAAAATTGGCCAACACCACAGGACAAACATCAACTACGAAGTTTTCTTGGTCTTGCTACTTATTACAGACGTTTTGTTAAGAACTTTGCCGGAATTGCGAAGAGTTTGCATCAGCTTACGGAAAAGAACAAGCAGTTTAAATGGTCAGGTGAGTGTGAAAAAGCCTTCCAAGAACTGAAATACCGTCTATGCAATGCTCCGGTGCTGATCTATCCGACTCCAGGCAAGCCTTTTATCATTGATGCTGATGCAAGCAACGTAGGAGTCGGCGCTGTTCTGTCACAAGTGCACAATGGCGAAGAAAAGGTTGTCGCCTATTTCAGCAAAGTACTGTCAAAGACCGAAAGAAACTACTGTGTGACCAGAAGAGAACTCTTGGCACTCATCTTGGCAACGAAACACTTCCATAAATACATCTATGGACAGAAGTTTCTTCTACGAACCGATCATGGTGCTCTTAACTGGTTGTTGAACTTCAAGAACCCAGAAGGACAAGTCGCAAGGTGGATAGAAAGACTGCAGACTTACGATTATGAAATCCAACACCGAAGGGGAAAGCTGCACTCAAATGCCGACGCGCTATCCCGAAGGCCTTGTAAAATAGACTGCAAGCATTGTAGGCGACAAGAAGAAAAGGAATCCATCAACATTTTGCGAATAAGGGCTGACCCCATTTGTGGATGGAGCAATGAGGAAATAAGATCTGCTCAACAAGAAGACCCCGACATTGAACCTCTTCTCGCATGGAAAGAACATGAAGAAAAACCCGCATGGAATGACATTTCCGATAGGAGTCCAGTTTTAAAGGCCTATTGGGCACAATGGGACTCACTTCATGTGCGAGAAGGTGTTCTTCGGCGTAAATGGGAGTCCGCTGATGGTAAATCCTATGTGATGCAGCTTGTGTTACCTCAATCAAAAATTAAAGAGGTTCTTCGAGAAATGCATGATGGACCTTCAGGAGGCCATTTGGGAGTCAACAAGACGTTAGAAAAAGTGAGACAACGATTCTACTGGTTGCATGCAAGAGACGACGTTGAAAAGTGGTGTCGAAATTGTGACGCTTGTGCTGCAACCAAAGGCCCTGGTAGAAAACTGCAAGGAAAAATGATGCAATATAATGTTGGCTCACCGTTTGAAAGGATTGCTGTTGATGTAGCTGGCCCATTTCCGGAAACGAAAGATGGAAACAAATACATTCTGGTGCTAATGGATTACTTCAGCAAATGGCCTGAGGCATACGCTATCCCGAACCAAGAAGCCAAGACCGTGGCCGACCAGATTGTGTCTAACTGGGTAAGCAGGTTCGGTGTGCCTATGGAGCTCCATTCTGACCAAGGAAGGAACTTTGAGTCGAACATATTCCAAGAGGTGTGCGCGTTCCTTGGCATTAAGAAAACGAGAACCACACCACTTCACCCGCAATCTGATGGAATGGTCGAGAGATTCAACAGGACGTTAAAAGAGCACCTCACTAAGGTCGTAGGCGACAACCAAAGAAACTGGGATAGGCACATACCACTATTTTTGATGGCCTATCGAAGTGCAGTACATAGCTCAACAGGACAAACACCATCTGAAATCCTGTTCGGAAAAAGCATACGCCTGCCTAGTGAGATAAGGTTTGGACACCCACCACAAGAGTCTCAGGAAACAGGGGATTACGTGAGTGACCTAAAAGAGAGGCTAATCGGCATCCACGAAAGGACCAGGACTAGAATGAGCACTTACAGCGATCGAATGAAGACAAGGTACGACACAAGAGCAAACACGACAGGATTCCAAGTAGGAGATCGTGTATGGCTGTATAATCCACATCGTCAAAAGGGATTGTCGCCGAAGCTTCAACAAAACTGGGAAGGCCCTTATACTGTCGTCACGAAAATCAATGATGTCGTTTACCGAATTCAAAGAGGGTTAAGAGGAAAGCTAAAAGTTGTGCATAGCGATCGACTGCACCGATACAGTGCCGAAGCTGGTGATAGAGTTGTTCGGGACGAACAATCTTAAGAAGGGGGCAATGTTGTGAACAGAGCTTTATACTCCTACAGCGCCATCTGTTGGGAATTACATATCTGCTTTGTGAGGGAACAAAACAAAAAGCTCTTTTCCATCGCATCTAAATTTCCCCTAATTCCAAAGTACTAGAACATTCTACCCCCATACGAATTTCCCCTTCTGGACAAGAACCTTCTAGAACAACTGGTTTGAGTATAAAAGGGAGTGTTCACGGTGAGCGGAACACAGTTTATTTTCGATTATGAAAGTGTGCAAAGCTGAACTATTGGATTGTGGAAAGTGTAATTAAAAAGTGGATTTAAGTTGGAATAAAAGTATTAGAGTTGATTATAAATTGAGATTTATTGTTTTGATTCGAAAAGTGTAAATAAAGAAGAAATTCTAAAAGGAGTAATAAGTTTTATTTAACGAACCTTGAAAAAAAATATTACATTATTAACAATTACGTGTGTGGCACATGATATCATATATGTAAGTATATGATGCGATGTAGTTTAAAGACCTTTTTTAATTATAATTCAAATATTGCAATTTTTGAGCTGTGTTTCTTTTGAACTATGTATACCTATGTAGTACATACAAATACATTTGTGGATACGTTGAACGAAATCTTTCTTCGGTCTTTTAATCCCAGAAGTATGCTATCGTTTATTTGTTTCTCAAATCTCAAGTATCATCATCATCATCGGCTCGACAACCGGGTTCCGGTCCTGGCCTCTTTCAACAAGTCTCTCCACCTATCCCGGTCTCTAGCCGACGCCATCCAGTTGCGCACCCCAAGGCTTCGGGCGTCCTGGTCTACGCCATCTCTCCAGCGCAAGCATGGTCTACCACGCTGTCGTCTACCATAGAATGTACCACAAAGAACTTTCCGAGCAGGTTCCTCTTCGCTCATGCGAGCTAGGTGCCCTGCCCACCGGAGTCTACCGAGCTTAATTTTTGTCACGATATCTGCTTCTAGGTAGATTGCGTACAATTCATGATTGTACCGTCTCCGGAATCGTCTAACTAACTTTTTTTCTTTGAGTATTCTAGGGAGTATTTTATACTCGCATTATATATTTGAACTAACATACATTATATACAATACAATAAAATTGAACTGCTAAATGCAAAATAAAAAAATGAATGCAAAATAAAAAAAATTATTATCGTGTGTCTTTCATTTCTTAACATCTATCTCGATCCAAAAGGGAATACCAATTGTTGGGTTAGTACCGATAGCTGCTGAGATTACTGCGGATAGTATTCTGGCATATTCCTCATACCATGACCAACTGCGTATAACTTACACATTCAGTACATCCCTTGTGGTAGAGCTTTTTCAAAAACACTTGTGCCAGTTGCTTGATAAATCGCCACCGAAATAAAAAATAGAACCAGCCAGCCATTGCTGTTGCTTGAAGGCTTGCATTTTCTTAATTGAACGAAACTTAACGAATCAGAGCTGGATTCCATTGTAGTTATTAAATATTACTCTAGCTTATGTGTATTATTATATATAATTAAGAAGAATTGTTATTTCATTTAACCTGAAAATATTTAATCATAAGCTCATACGAGCAAACTCTTTCCCAAGGCTTTTAAAAAACATCAATACTTTTATAAACCTTATATATTTCCTAAATTAAGGAATCAATATTTTTTAAGAAAAGTGAAGATACGAGTACAAGTAGTCTCTGTCTTACCCGGAAGCATAACACACTAAATTGTTGTTTAATAAGACCTTTAAAGGGTAATTGACCCATGCTACGATCAAAGTATTGCACATGTGTTGCAAACGATTAGATAAATTGTTTTGAATTTGCCAAAGTTCTATAATTATCTTTTGAATTTAATCATTTTTCTGTGAAGTGTAGTTATAATGATAGCAGCTATGATTATTTTTTTTTTAATTTTAACTTAAAAAAACTACTTGGGATCAATGAACGCATTGATGAACGCGTTGAATGACCTTGTAATTGATAAAAACTTCTACAGTAGGGTAACATTTTAGAATATAAAGTACTGGAAACAGGTACATTTTATTCTACCTATTTTGCAGTACTTTAAACAAAAATAAAGCGATATTTGCTAGTTGAAGTGCAGAAATATTATAGAACATTTTTTATCAAAGAATTTTCAAAACAACCACAAAAACAAGTTTTCTTAAAACAAATATGAATATAGATAGATAGATATATAGATGTCGTTGGCCCATGGTATCTAAGTGAAACTATGAAGAAAAAAATCTCAATTGTATATTTCCAAAACTCTATATTTTTAAAATGAACATTTTAATTATTACTTATATATTTTTTATTGTAAAATGAATAAAATAATAAAGAAACAGTACCTACTATATTTTAGTTTCAATTAAATAAAACTTTCCCTTATTATCTTTTTCGCTTGACTTTTTGTAAAGTCGTATCTTCAGTTGTTTCCAGAAAATTTTAATAATTTATTGAAATTATTACTGTTATAAAAGACTTTAATGGATATTTAAATGTCTATTTCGGTGCATGTATTAAAATCTTATTAACCTTATACATATATAAACGCATACACTCCAAATGATACATTTAAGCTTGTTACTCATAAAACCTATGCAACACGTTTAACACATGCGTATTTGTGGTTTGCACAATTAGTATAAAAGAATTTTTTAGTCACTTTGAAACGCACAAAATGTACATATATGTATGCATTCTTATGAAGATATTATTTTAATATATTATTTTTAGAGACATATTTTTGATAAACTCACACAAAACGCAGCAATTATGTATTTATTTTAAACATATGTAAATATTATGCAAAAACATAAAAATAAAATATTTTGTGATAAATTACTCTACTGATATTGCTATACCTCTTCAGGTTCTGACTACAGAGAGTCGAACCTAAGGCAAGAAATGTTCAAAATATCAGTTCCTCGATTCACATAATAATTTTGTTATAAAAATTACAAAATTAAAATTTCTCGAACAAAACGAAACATACATTTGAACTGAGTTGGCTTTTAAAATTATAGTTTAAAGAAGGACTATTACGTTTTTTAAATGTTATCTTCTTTGTTTTGGTTTTATGAAACTTTTAAATCACGTACCATATCTTATTTCTTCCTCGTTTATCTACAATTTCCACTCTCCCTCTTTAAAAACACTCTCGGGATACCTAGACATTTTCATGGATCTTTGGATTTTGTATTTTTTTGGTTAACCAAACGTTTTCACTAAGTTTCATGAGTTTAACAGATTTTATTTTTTATTCAAAAATCAAATAAAGGGTTTTTCGAGTGGTGCGAGTAGATATTGGCGGCCTGTGGTGACTATGTTGTTTTAGTGACATTTGTAAAATCTGTTGTTTATTATTTAGTTACTGATGGACCATGTAAAGTTACACGACTGAACCCTAGCGAGGAAAAGGTTATATTTGGCAGAGGTGACGTGAATTGGTCACCAAGGTCATGTGATTTGACCCCTCTAGACTTTTTCTTGTAGGGTTTTCTCAAGTCGAAGGTCTGTGGGAAAAAATACGATCGACCGATGCCATTAAGATGAACATAACACAGAGGCCATCGCTCAAATTCAGCCGGGTTTATGCGAAAGAGTGATTGAAAATTGGATGACTAGAATCCATGCCACCGTTAGAAGCCGAAGTAGACATTTGAACGATGTCATATTTCAAATAATATGTATAAAGTATCATTAAAAGTATTTTCAAATCGGTTTAATTTTTTTAGACTCATCCACACTATTAATAGCTTTAGTTAAGAAAATATAAGAAACCTCTTCTTTCAATTTATTTTTTAATTTACAGATATCCTTATATACAAAAAAGATATTTTTTAAATTGGGCTTGTAGTTTCTGAGATAAGCCGAAAGTTAACAATCAAAGTTAACACGAAGTTTGTTGATTTGGCCAATACCGAAGAATCTATGAAATTTTAAGTTCAAATCGTTTAGACGTTTATGAGTGCTAGAGCATACTCAAAAATATAATTGAAAAGGCAAATAGATTATGTAGATACTTATAGTTAAAATTTATTTACCAAATTTCCAATAGAAGGTTAGAATAAAATTTTTAATCAAATTAAAATTAAAGCAATAAAACATCAGGTTTTTAAAATATATAATTAAAATATTATATAATTAAAAAAATGTATATAAAATAACTCATAACCATGAAGAATGTATTATTAAACTACAAATAAACTAGTTATCCGTTAAATTTGAATTATTTAATTAAAAGAGATCTTACTGCATATAAAATTTGTCAATCAAACAAATCAAATATTCTATTACCTTTTATACTCGTATTTAACGATTTTAATAATGCATTTAAAAATCGAATTCTCATAATATAAAATTTTAAAAAATGTATCTATTCATTACAAATTAGATACCATTGAATTAAATAACATATTATGCAAAGTATAGTTAAATGTTTTACTTGCAATAGGTATTACATGGCAAGTTGTGCATTCTTAAAAAAAATAGAAGTCCAGATTCTGATGAGACTTGACTTTACTATGGATGGAAAGTAGATCTCTAATTTCTAACTACCTATCTGTTCGTCTACAACCTAAGGAGATCTGGGGGTCAATTCTCTATATGTGAAACTGTGAAGTGATAAGTTTTTTCACAACTTCACACACTATCCGATTCGCAATTTATGAAAAAAATTAATAAAATGTCAAAATATTTTCAAATATTAAATTTGTTTTCACACTCAAACGATTTTGTGAAGAGCCCTGATAAAATATAAAAATAACAAACAAAATTATACTTATCTAATTACACACAAAATGAAAGCGACTTTAAAAATGCTTAATATTGGTTGAACAAAATGTTGAAAAAATATTTTACTAAAAACACAGCTAGGTTCTATTACTGTACTTACATTTCAATAAGCTTAATCAAAAACAGTTGTTAGAAAACCGCTTGCAAATCAAATAATATTTTAATGTAGAAATCAACGATCCCCCACTCCCATCACGTATTTTTTTTTAATAAAATTTTACGTACCTGTTTGGATAAGAAAATTTTTTTGTATTTAACAAATTAACCCGACCTGTTGGGGGGTTTTTTTTATGCTTTAGGCGATTAACGTTTTTTTTTTTCATATTGTTATTGTTTTCAAAGAATGTTTGTTATATTCACTCCAACAACCGTAACGTGATTATTCTCAAATCAAATAAGTACCTTTCTTTTCGCTCAGTCTCACCAGTCAACCGAAAGTGCGTCGTGGGAGTGTGCAATTCCCGTGTCTCTTAATATAATATAATAATTAATGACAATCTGTGAATACCATTGATAACTTTTAGATTGTGCGGAAAAAGAAATTTTAGAATTAATGAGAGATTTAAATTGATTTTTTTTTTAATTTTAAACTTGTGTTATACATTTTTTGGTGAGAAATTTTGTGCTAGTGATTCAACGAAATTAAAAGAAAGTCGTTCTTATTTTGATAGATTGAATTAATAGAATCAGTGTGAAATTCAAAATGAGGAGTTTCGAGGGAGTTTTTATATTTATATTTGTTTTAAACATTTTTGCTAAATTTTCATACAATATCGTGAAAGGTAGTGAAATCGAGAAAAGTCAATATGACAGCAAAAGTTTTGAATTTCTAAAAAATGGTTTGGGAAATGAATTTCTCAATGAAATTTCAACTTTAACTCAATACCAGCTAAATTCTAGTTCTGAGTGCAACCGACATTTAAGTGAAATGGTAACGGCAGTTAAAAATGGGGACATGTGGGCAGTCAAGTGTAAGTGTATAGAGGATTTTGTTTACGAATTCCGAATAATTAAGTTTATTTTTGTTTTTATGGTGGTATTAAGTTTTAATCAAACTTCCAGAAAAACAGGAATGCAGTTAAAAGTTATTATTTTGTTTCATTGTGAACGTCTTCATTAACATTTAAAAAAAAAAAAAACATATTTTCCCGTCTTATAAATTCTAATTTTCCGATTACATATTTAATAAATAAAGACAGTAAAGTTGAAAAGAATCAATAAAATGAATTACAACAGCAAATCCATAAAGGACAGAAAATTCGTATTTTTATTTATTGCTCTTGTAGTTCTAGTGGAAATTTAAAAAAAAAAATGAATTCAAACATATGCGTTTGTAACATGAATTTGTTTTGAGACACTTTAAGTTAAAAAGTGTGAAATTAAATTATAAAATTTTAAATAGGAGAAAATGCCATAGAAATTAACACACAAAAATCAAAAATCTTTGGACCGGTTTTCATAAAAATAACTTCTTGCATGTAGATACATAATAAAATACATACATAGTTTAAATAACTTAACACTTAAAACTTAAACTAGTTTAAAAAGCCTATTTGCAAGAAATTATATTTTTTTAATTTTCACGCCCTAAAGGGATTTTGACTACCCTTAAAATGTTTGAGCACAATGTGAGCGTTTTAGGAAAATTGGAGAGGATTCAAAAGGAGTTACCGCGTACCGTGTACGAGATACATTGTTTTTGAATGTCTGGATATTATAATAGGAGAGAAATGTGGAGTCGGGTAAAGCCTTCTACGTTCGTGTAGTACGGCTAAAAAATAAATCCCTATATTTAATAGTTCGTTCGAGGTTGGTCTGAAGGGTGAACTGAAGGGTATTACCTGAAGCGCGAGTATTACAGCTCTTTTTTGGATTCTATCCAAAAGACTCAAGTGTGTTATTGGAGCACCTGGCCAAATATCTTAATTGTACATTATGATTACAGCCAGATCAGAAGGGGTACAAAATGTCCTGCAACGTCGAAGGAAACCTAAACACTTAGCGACGTCGAATATGTCATCATTCCACATAAGGGGGTCTGTGATGCACATACCGTGAACTGAAAGCTGTTCTACGCGATTTATGGTCCCCCATTTGACAATATTATCGAGTTAATGAGCATATCATACGCTGCCGTTCTAAATCCATATCCATATGAGAAGCTGAGAGTCACCAGAAAAACAATTTAATGGATTAGAAGTTTCAGACAAAAGATCACTGATGAATATCAGAAAGAAGTTGGAGACGAAACGGAGCCCTGTGGCACACCAGCATTTATTGAATTTCAGACTTAAAACTATCCAATACAACTTGTATTGAGCAGTTTGAAAGGTACTTTCTAATCCATCGAAGAAGAGATTCATCAATACCAAATGCACGCATTTTCGATAAAACATCTTGATGCCAAACTATCAAATGCTTTTGAAAAATCAAGTGCAATGATTACAACGAATATTTCGCGATCTGACCTTCAAATGCCCTTAAACCTGACCTGATTGGGTAAAACGGACTACGGATTTGAAATCAGCAATGCAAAAAACATATAAGAAACATGGTCTCATCCAAGAGTCAGAGGACTTTTTTTTTGTAGGACTGTGTTATTAATTACTTTCTCCAAAACGATGTAAATATGTATGTATTTGTTCCACTGTTTGGTGATCACCAATAAACATATTGCTA
Source organism: Philhelius festivus (assembly GCA_963931855.1). Taxonomy (NCBI): domain Eukaryota; kingdom Metazoa; phylum Arthropoda; class Insecta; order Diptera; family Syrphidae; genus Philhelius; species Philhelius festivus. The sequence continues at coordinate 782,744 of OZ007556.1, read as the reverse complement.
CTGCCGGTCATTGAGAACCGTTCGATCTTGAAGATATTTCTTGAGCTGACAATTTATCAGCGTTTCTATGACCTTAGAAAGAAGGAATGTGAGTGCAATTGGGCGATAGTTAGAGGAGGATGAAGATTCGCCTGTTTTAGGACAGACTAGACAAATGCTGTTTTCTAACCACTCGGAAAGAGACCTGATGTAGAGTAGGATAGATGGAAAAGCTTACGCAATCGTGTTTCTAGCGCAGCAGAACACTTCTTCAGAGCTATCAGGGGTATATTTCACAATTTTGGAAAAAACACCAGTGTAATTTTTTTTTAAATTTTGTGCTTACAAATATTTTTTTAATAAACAATAGAAAATGAAAAACGTCTTGTTCTCATACACATATTTTTGTTGTTTTTCAACAAACGTTTTCAACAAATACAATTTCAGTTTAATTGCAATTATGAGAAATTATATTTGAATGTTAACGTAAATCATAAATGTTGATTAAGCAAATAAGGGAAGACGAATTATTGCATTATTGCAAATATGTTTTTAAATGAGAGGGATTCTATGAATGTATACAATGAAGAACGTGAAAACATTTTGTTTTATATATACTCCCTCAAATGCATTCAACAATTTTGATTTACTAATTTTGTTTAACATGCTCTTATGGCTCTTCATATCCTATCAACCAAAACAACTACTTTACTTATCATTTTATCAACAAAACGTTATCAAAGTAATTCAAATTTCTTAAACGTTTCTTTTAGTTCTTGATTCATGGGGAAAATTTCCATCGGGGATACTATGGGGTCATTTAGTCGAATTTGGAAGTTTCGAGGAATGTTTACATACCGACCAGAAAACTGAATATCAAAAACCTAATAGTGAACTTATCCTGGGCCAATATTGTATGACCACTCTTCCCCTTGGGGAATTATTTGAAAACATATTGCCAGAACTTTTACCACAAACAAAATTAAATATTGGTATTTGTATTCCACGAACATGTGAAGCATTTCAAGCCAATGAGATTTTGACTCAAACCTTATCTCGGATTTTTAATACAACTGTTTTGGCGGATATAGTAACTGAAGACAAATGCATTAAAACCACTAAAAGAGATTTCGATACAATTGATTGGATTGCAATGTAAGGTGAACATCATACGACAAGCTTTTTGAATGTATTCAAACCAGGTATTAGATCAATATTTTCATTCATAGGATTCCTGATTTTGTGTAGTACCATCTACGATGTCACATCCAGAAGACGAGGAAGTAATAAATCAAAATCAATATAAACAACTAACTGGAAGTATCCGATTTTCAGGTGTTCCAAAACAGGCCCTGGTGGCGTTCTCCCTATATGTTAATATAAACCTCTTGTTCCGAACTTCATCTAAGAAATCACCTAATGTTATAAGTTGCTTAAATGGTATTCGTTGTATGTCAATTATATGGATTATTTTTGGCCATAGTTACATGATAAGTTTGCTCTTACCAAACGCAAATAGCAAAGATATCGTCAAGGTATTCAAACGCAGTTGACTCAAACATTTAAATTTATTTAAAATTTTGTTTTTTAATTTACTAATTTCAGTGGGCTCAAACTCCTTTTTCGATGTTTCTGCAGAGTGGAACAATATCTGTGGACTCGTTTTTCTTTCTCAGTGGTCTGCTCCTCATTTGGACTGGTTTGAAGGAAATGGAAAGGTAAAAGTGCAGATCATAAATTCAAAAATTATAATTTTCTTTATAGGTCTGGAGGAAAGTTAAATGTACTTCTAATGTATTTGCATCGATACATTCGTCTAACTCCAGTAGTGGCTGCTGCTGTTTTGTTTTATGTAAGTCTGTTTCGTCACATGGGAAACGGGCCTTTATGGAATAGTTTCACAAGTTCATACAAACTTTGTCATGAGACTTGGTGGGCAACTCTTTTGTATGTCCAAAACTATGCCGCCGCTGGTAAAATGGTAAGCTCTAACAGTATTTTCCTGATGGCAGTATATTATTATTTTTTTAGTGCTTGGGCCATACTTGGTACTTAGCAGTGGACATGCAATTGTATATTCTATCTCCTTTGGTCTTGATTCCAATATTCAAATGGAAAAAGAGGGCCATCGCAGGAGTCGTTGTTTTAGCACTACTTTTGGTAGCGTGCATTTTTACAAGTATTGTAATTAATGATTTTTCTGTTTTTAGCCCAACGGGGTGTGTATTTATAATATTTTTTTATTTTATATTTTAAAATTTCGATTTTTTCTTAACATGCTAGAAATTTAGGTGAGGACACTCAGGAAATGAGGAAACTATACTATGCCACCCATGCGCGTACATCTCCTTGGTTTGTAGGAATTATATTTGGTTATTTTTTGTACAACCACAGGGATGGTCGAATCAAATTGTCAAAGGTATGCTTATCAGAGAGACGACTTTGTATGAATGTATAAACAATAAAGTCAAGTGCAACACAGCCAAGTAAATTCTTATGGCCAATTTCATAAACAAACACTAAAAGCACTTTTATCAAAAATCCTTTTAAATTTTAACAGACTCTTAAATATTTTTAGTTTCACCAATCTATAAAAGGGAAATTTCAGGGAAATTTTTGTTAAAATTGAGTTCTCTTCACATCCCTGGAAAAAAGAATTTGGTTCTTTCTTTCTAACAAGCGCAATGTATGAGAACAAATGAGAAAGCGTTATATGTTGAAACAAATGCCAAGAAATGAAAAAAAAAATTCAAACAAAAATATTTGGAAAGATCCTGTGGGATAAAATCGTAATAAGAACTTAATTTATTTTTTTTTGGCACTGATGCATTTGTTTCGGTTCCAAATGACGACCAAACAAATTCAACAAACAGATTCACGATTCACAAATGCTTTGGAAAGTCGTAACCTATTTCGAAGTCAGTCGGAGAATGGATTCCTTTTCCTATTCCTGTGAACCCGGAATACTCTTGCTCGGCGTATATGTGTGTCACTTTATAATTGGATGAAGAATTTTCAATATTTTATTTGAAATAAAAAACATATTTTAAATATTTATAAGCCTAGGTATCCACTTTGTATTTTCAAAAATTAAAAACTAAAATGTTGCAAAACAATAATTTCAGCTGCTACCTATATCCAATTGTTGTGATCTACATCTGATGACATTTCATTGACACTTTTAAAATTTATTGAGCCAAAAATGGGCATTTAGTTTATAAGGGTGTTTAAAAGCTTGTTTAATTTAAAAGCGCTTGGTGAAACCAAAATATCTCATTTTAAGGCTTATAAGCCTGTTAAATGTTTAAAAGTCCTTCGTGAAATTGGCCATAAGTCTCTTGAGCAGAGGAGCAGTCGTGCATTTTATTTTTAAATAGCCAAACAATTAAAATTTATGATAATGATAATTTCTTCGTTTTTTACAACCATCATTATCTCTAGGTAGTTATAATTGGAGGTTGGATAGCAGCATTGGTCCTCTTGACAAGTGGAATATTTTCCTTGTATCCAAAGGTTTTGCCTCAAGCAAAACCATTGACCACCATAGAAGGAGCATTTTACTTGACTTTTAGCAGGGTTGCATGGCCACTTGCCCTCTCGTGGATTGTGTTTGCCTGTGTTAACGGTTACGGCGGGCCTGCTAATACTTTCCTGTCGTGGCCGATTTGGCAGCCAATGGCAAGATTATCATACTGTATGTACATTATCCACTTAATGATCGAATTAATCAATGGTGGCCGAACGAAAGTGAACGTACATTTCTCCGATTATGACGTGGTAAGCATAGTTATTGGTCGAATTCGTAAACCTTCGTTTGGGAATACTTAAATTTATTTCTAAACTGTATTTTTGATTTTCAGATTTTACGTTTTTGGGGAGATTTTGGTATAACAATTTTAGTGTCCATAGCTGCTTACTTGATGTTCGAGTCACCAATGATGGGAATTGAAAAAGTAATTTTTAAGTCAAAAACAAAAGAACAAGCCAAGACGATTTCCAAAGAAGGACTCTGTGAGCACGAATCGTGAACTTGCTTTAGAGGACCAAAAAAAACTACATAAGCAGTTTTATGTAAATGTGGATATTAATTTAGTTTTTTTTATATACATTTTTTATATTTATTTTTAATTATTCAGTAATGTATTTTATCATCATTTGTGTATTAATATATGTTGTTTTTATTTTCTATGCTTGTTATGTATTCTATATATAAATCAATTAATGTTAAAAATACATGTATACAAATAAATAAAAATCGTTATAACCAAATTCCACAATTAACTAAAAATTTAAATATATATTCAAAAGATCCAAAGAATTAATTTCTATAAAGGTTTTATCACTCGTTAGGCACTCGGGGTAGAGTACGATAACTTAGGCGCCAAAAATTGATAATGGATTTTTGTAGAAGGGTCAAATACAAGCGTTTTTTTACTCTGGGATGGGGGTCTATCTCGCCCCGCTTAGGAGGTAGGGGCGATTTTAGAAAATATGACTTAAATTGAAAAAAAAAAATATTAAAAAACAACGGCAACACTTACAATAAAATACTATACCGGTTTTGAAAGCCAGAAGTCTGTTCTATAATCGTAAATTTAAATTAAATTATTTATGTCAATAGTTTTTGAAAAATTTGCATGCGAACTCAAAATTTTGTTAAAAAAAATGAAAAAAAAAAGTTTAGACCAATTTTTTTTTCAAAATTTTAAAATAAAGTGCTTAATTGGCTTTTTTTGGTCAATGCTACTATTAATTCTGAATCGAACACAAAAAACCGAATGGTTTTGTCCCTTCTAGTTTTTGAGAAAATCGAAAATTACTAAAACTACTTTTTATGAAATTTTTGATTTTTGGTATTTAACTACTGTGATTTCATTTTGAGGATTAATGTTAATGTGGTTTATTTGTAGGTAAAGTACAGCAAATCATTTAGGGTTACCAAGAATGCACCAGAGGAGGTAGAATTGCATGACATTTCGCGTCTCAGTCAGTCAGTTTGTGAGTAAGTCAGGTGTTACTTAAAAATAGTCAAGTCAATTTTTCAATGTTCAATGTATTAAAACCGTGTTTACAGGCATTTTGATCACAAACAAAAAAATTATAGCAAGCACCTCCCGAATCTCTAGCCAATATTGAGGCCCATGAAAAAATGTGCCGATAGATGGGTTTATTGCTCTGAGATTAACTTTTATATGGATTGCACCAGAGAAACTTTTAAATCATTAGTTTTAAGCAAAATTTAAGTAACGTTATTTATTAAAATAAAAGATTAACTATGTAAATCATTTAAATGTAATTTGAATTTTATATACCCACCTACATATTTGTAACTTATATTTACTTATGTATCTTAGTCTGTAAGAGTATAATATGCTCTGGTTGATGAATAAATAATAATAATAATAATAATAATATTGTATTCTTACAATTTTTGTCACCTTTTTGAGTTGGAGTTGAGGGGAGTTGACGCTTTAGTTGGAATTAGACCGATTTCTTCTAAGAACGCGATGCTTTCGAAATATTTTTTTTTGAAATATTGAAAAGTTATTTAATTTAGGATGAAGTAGTGGATGCTTAGTCGCCATTCTTTATTCAAAGAAAAAAATACTTCACTCTTACAAAGGTTGAATAACGAATGACCTTGGTAAACAATAACCTGTACCATATTAGCATTAAAAATGTTAGACACAAACAATAAACATACATATTAATTAAGGAATTATATAAAATTGCTGCATTCGTACAGTAGTACCTAGGTAATGTAATGTGGTAATGTATTAAATTTTCATGTCTGAACATTTTAAATGTGCAACTTTGGGCTACGTACATACTGTAATATTTTTGCTAGGTTCGTTAAATAAAACTTATCACTCTTTTTAGTATTTCTTCTTTATTTACACTTTCCAATTCAAAACAGTAAATCTCAATTTATAATCAGCTCAAATACTTTTATTCAATTTAAATCACACTTGTTTAATAACACAATCCAATAAGCAATACTTTTGCACACTTTCACAATCCAAAATCAACTGTGTCTCGCTCACCGTCAACACTCCCTTATATACTCAAATTAGTTGTTCTCGAAAGTTCTTGTCTTGGAATGTTCTAGATGTTTGGAATAAGGGGAAATACATTTGACATTGGAAAAGAGCTTTTTGTTTCTTTCATAAATTAGATATGCAGTTTTCCAACAGATGGCGCTGTAGTAGTATAAAGCTCTGTTCACAACAATACATATATTTAGTAGACATTGGATATAGACCATAGGGTAAATTCAAAGTTTCTTTAAATCCAGATTCTGTAAATGCAAAAGAAACCTTGCATACACCCAACCTCGCACCTACCCCAAATCCTATAGTGTGCCCAAGCAGGGGGTTGCAGGGGGGCAGCATGGCCCCCCATACATATCTCACTGTTTATACGCCGTAATGCGTAAGCAAACAAAAAAAAAACAAATATCCCATAAAAAAGTAGTTTTAGTTATTTTCAATTTTCTCAAAAACTAGACGACATAAAATCATCTAGTTTTCAGTTTTTGAATAAGAATAAATTAGAGCAACGAATTTTAGGAAAAATAATAATATATAACTTTGCAGTTTTGAAAAATTAAACTTTAAACTTTTTGTTTATGTTTTCTTTCACCAAAATTTGAGTTTAAGACTCGTTTTTTCAAAAACTGTGCATAGATTCTACTTGATTTAAAAATAATCTAATAGATCAGAGTATTGGCTTTAAAAGAAGGTATAATACTTAATTGTAAGTATTACCGTTATTTTTTAATATTTTTGTTTCCATTTTAGTACCTTTTTTATAAAATTGCACCCCCCCCGCCCAAACGGGGGGTGATAGACCCCCTCCCGTAGTAAAAAATGCTTGTATTGAACTGTTCTACAAAAAACCATTATAATTTCTTGGCGCCTAAGTTATCGTACTATTGCCGGCACTCGTTTTATATAATATCCCCAAGTTAAACTTGTTAGTCTTACAAAATTATGAGTTGCAATGAATTTCATAAAAAAAAATATAAAAAGATCTGCTTACTAAATAATCTAGTTTTTCGATCAATAAGTATAAAATCGCTTGGAAAGTAACAAAATTTCTCATTTATTTTTAAAATGTGTTTTCAGTTTTTTTTTTCAGATATATAAGTGGTTTCATGATTAGGGAGAAAGTTATCTAGATTCAATGTGAAATGATTCACAATGGACCAACTTATGTTTCAAGTGCGTCAGTTTTCATGCTGCCAACCAGGTCAATTTAACGTAACCTTGCTTAGCTTTTCATTTACTGTATTTTTTTGTATTATACGCGCACTCAAGGTGTTATGAATATGTTAAACACAGTGTGAGCAATTAGGAAGAATATGATTAGAAAAGAGATAGCGATGCACATTGGTTTTGAATTTCTGCACATTGCAATAAGTGGGAAATTTTGAGCCGGGTTAGGCATTCCACATTCATGTAGTGCGGCTTAAAAATAATCTCTGTGCTTAACAGTAGATACATCCGAAATTGGGCTCAAGGGTAAACCGATGAGCATTCATAAAAGTACGGGTATTACAGTTGAATTGATTGAGGGGAGGAATGTAATGGTAGACATGCAACATTGAGGTGCTCGAGAGAAACAACTGTTTCAGTTAGCCAACGGTAGCCTATCATTTTTAGAGCGCTCTTTCGAATTCTCTCCAAGAGACTCGAGTGGGTTGTTGGAGCACCTGCCCAAATATGGGAATTGTGCCCGAGTTTCGGAAGAATAAAGGCGTTATATTTAATAGCCAGATTAGAAAGGGTAAAAAACTTCTTGCATCAGCGGAGAAAACCAAAACACTCAGCATCGTTCTCGGCGACGTCAAATATGTGATCACTCCACAAAAGATGTTCAATCTCCTCGATGCAAGTGTCACCCATAGCAAGTAGCATTAAGGGACGGTTAAGCTTTAGCGAAAAAAAACAATATTGAGTTTTTGAATCTTTGAATTCTACACGGTTTTTGATTTCCCATTGGACAATGCTGTCAAGGTCAGAATTTAATGAGCTTACTCTGCCGTTGGGAGTGCACTTCGAAGAACAAGGATTTGAACCTAAAACGAAACAATTTAGTGGATTTGGATTAGAAGTTTCAGACAAAAGATCATTTATGAACATAAGGAAGAGTGTCGGAGACCATCCAATACTACTTGTAGTGAACGGTCCGAAAGGTAATTTCTAATCGATCGAAGAAGAGATTCTCAGATACCAAATACACGCATTTTTGATAAGAGAGCTTGATGCCAAACTCTATCAAATGCCTTGGAAATATCAAGTGCAATTATCTTACTTTCTGCAAAACGATGTAAAGATTTGTTCCACCGTTCGGTAAGATATACCATCAGATTACCAGTGGACCTATTGCTACGAAAGCCATACATTAAGAAGCTTTCGTTCCTCAAGATATTCCGTAAGCTAAAAATTGATCAGTGTTTCCATGACCTAAGAAAGAAGGGACGTAAGTGCAATTAGACGATAGTTAGTCGGAGATGAGAATTCACCAATTTTAGGGGCAGGCAGGGAAAATGCGGTTTTCCATCCACTCGGAAAGAGACCTGTAGAGTAGGGCAGATGAAAATCTTACGCAGTGGTTTTGCCAGCGTTTGAAAACAGGTCTTCAGAAAAATCGGGTAGATACTATCTTTCAATACTCTTGTAACAGTACGTGTGCGAAAGAAGATTTTACCTATAAAATCATTAAGTCTCTCAATTACAGAAGGAATCATAACACTATCTGACAAACAAAGAAAATAAAAATTACTTACCACCGACTTCAAAATGACTTCATCAAAGTTTATGCAGCAGTCAGTGCATTTAATGCCTTTCCCAACTTATAGCGCAATCATTTTATTTTATTTTTTCATTAAAATCAGACCAGCTTATCAACTAAGTTATCGGTTTTTCCTTCCCAAGAATTGAATGTGTTGACCGAGAAGGTGTACGAACACATTTTAATTCGAATTCCGTTGCTCAACGTAAAAAAAATGTGAGTTTGTGCATAAGTGTAAGAGCCACTCATTGGCTTATTCAATTAAATAAACAGTTAGCGTTTTTGGTTGAATTAGTTGGCACATAGTGAACGAGCGATGGGCGTTAAACATTTAATATACGAGTAACTTATTGATTTATTTGTATTACTTTCCTCCGAAGCACTCCTGTACTATTAAAAAAAAAATTTGGTAGCACTGAATGGGCATGTTTCTTTGACAATTTTTCTGTCAGTGTAATGTCACTGTGACAGTCATCTGTTTGTTTGTGCTTCACTTGCTTTTGGTAAACAGGGATTGATTTATGTTTTTTAATTCGATTAAATCCTCTCTACTCTCTAGGTATAAAGGTATCTATACTCTGTTCAATTTATATTTGCAGTAAAGGCCTTATTGGAGAGTTTTTTTCAGAAACTCTGGTGTCTGCTGCTGATGACACGGCACCTTAACTTAAGAAATTGCCACTGAAATAAGAAAGAGAATCACTGAGTTACATTAAAATTGTTTGTGTAATCTTCTTTGAGCTCACGTACAGCACATCATGACCTATCTGCTCTATGGGTGAAAGTGAAAGAAGACTGATCGCCAATTTGCAACCAACCCTCATCGTGTTTATTAAAAAAAACACTGAATCAGAGTTACCATTGCTAAGTTGACAGAAATTCATATGGCATTTTCTTTGGTTTGAGCTATGTAACTTTCAGGATTTAAGCTTTTTCGAGCTTTTGATAGCAAATATTTTTCTGAGATTTACGGCAATTTTTAATGCTCCTACGGCAATCCTGTTTTAAAAGGTTTCATTCATATGCACTTACTGTACGTATTGTGCTTTTATAGGTATCTATGTAAATATTATGTTTCACTGGTACTCTTGAAATGTTTGTTTCAGTTTCCCCGTGTTTTTTTATTAAAAATTGTGTATTTATATATGTACTTTACTGAATTCATCTGTTTTATTGCTTCGACATTATCTGTGCTTGGATCGTTTGCCACCTTAACACAAATGTCTACCATCTTTTGTTGTTTTTATTCCTGCTCAACTTCATTATCAAAAAACTAATTTTATTTCGTGGATAGCAATCGTAGATATTTTATTGAGTTTTGTGAATAAAAAATAAGTTAAAGCTTTTTTTGGAGGAAGCTAAAGCTTATGCTAGAAAATTGTAGCTTATGCTTCGTAATTTAACCTGTTCGTTTTTTATTCACATGTTTCGACTAGGTAGCTTTAGCTAGAACTGTACATGTATGACCGAAAGGAAGGTTGTTTTGCGACAATTGGTTATCTGTTCTATAGGGCAAGTATTGGTTTCGGGTAAAATATGTTTTTATCATATCGTCCGTCAGTCTCTGCGTCTATACGTTCACTGTCTTACTTTTGAGCTATTCCCTTATGCCCGCACAAGTTTTTAGTACCTGCTTCATAGAATACTGAAAATAAGACCTAGTCAAAGACAGGTCGAACAAATCTTGAAATTTGTGTAGCTTTAACTATAATATTCTAGTTTAAGTGAAGGTTTTTATAATATAAACTATATAACTACCTACTACTGAAATAAATCAGCCAAGTAGAAGACTTAGCACTATTATTGGACTTGAAGTTTAAGCTTTTTTTATTCACACAAATTGAAGCTTAGGCTTGGAAACAAGTTTAAACTTAGCTTTTACTTAAAATCCAAGTTTTAGCGTTAGCTTTTTTTTATTCACAAGGCCCTATAAAAGGAAAGTTTAAGGAAAATTTTTGTTAAAATTGAGTTCTCTTCAAATCCCTGGAAAAAAAATTGATTTTTTCTTTCTAACAACCGAAATGTATGAGAAAGCGTTATGTGTTGAAACAAATGCCAAGAATAGCAAAAGATCCTGTGGCATAAAATTGTGAAGTAATAACCACTTAATTTATTGCACTGACGGGTTTGTTTCGGTTCTAAATTAAAAACAAAAAATGGTACAAAACAAACATTTAAGCTGCTATACTTATTCAATTGTTGTTAGCTACATCTGATGACATTTCATTGACACTTTTAAAATTTAAAGAGCCAAAAATGGTCATTTAGTTTATAAGGGTGTTTAAAAGCTTATTTAATTTAAAAGCTCTTGGTGAAACCAAAACATCCCATTTTAAGGTTTAGAAGCCTGTTAAATGTTAAAAGTCCTTCGTGAAATCGGCCATTAAAGTTGAAAGTGTTTGCATTTGGAAACAAATCGAACTCGAGATTTTGATTAAATTTGACATTATGATGATAGCAAAGTCCCTATTTCGTCTGTCAAAAAGGGATCTAATGGTTTTGATAATACCTTTTTGTTTTATTTTCGACTTTTTTATAATTCACAGCTGTACCGATTTCGATCAGGATTTTTATTCAGGAGCTACTTCAAATTCAAAATTGACATACCCAATTTCTCGATGGCGGGTTGATGTTCGTTAATTGAATCGCATACGCTTCACGATTTTTCGGGTCGTCCATGTCATCGCACATTCTCGGCTACAGCAGCCACATTCTCGTCTGTGTTGTCCGCAGTGGGTGCTTCATTTCGGTCAAAATTTCTTTTCAAAAAACGCACTGTTTGGGCTACACCGCACTCACTTTGTAAATAAGTTTTTTTTATTTCCCAACGTTGTTCAAGCGTAAAGCGACTCAGCTGTCAGTGTCAAAATAACCAATAATTTAAAACAAAACCACCAGATAGTCCACCCTGTATGTACCCCAACCTACAACCTAAACTGGCAGTTTTTTCATTCCCTAGACAAAAAAAAATTAATTTTTTTAGATCCTTACGATTTTAATAAAAAAACAATATTTGATATTGTATGCAAGTTCTACACTTTGGTAAAAAAATGTTACTAACGGTTGTATGACAGGAATACAACCGTTTTTTTTTTTATTTGCAACCTTCACACTACCGGTCTTCCTGTTTTAATCAAAATTTGTATACTACATCTTCTAAAAATTTAAAACAATATTTAATAATTTGAAAATTTAATTTTAATTCGTACAGTAATAAAAACATAAAGTATGGATCTTAGATGGTTGGTAGTTTCTCATTTTTTTTTGGTTTATTTATTATTATTTTTTTAATTGCGCTAGAGCTACATATGTATATTCCTTCCTAAATAAAGAGTTGAAGTTCTGATCATAAGGAAATATCTTTTTAAGTTACTGAAACAAGAACTTATAAGATAATAAATCGTGTAATTTAGGTTACATTTAAAAGGGCCTCAAGTCTTACATCATGTAAAATAATTGAAATTATCATACCATTAATATTTTACATTCAGAAATTATTTTTAATATTTTATAGCTTCTCTACAATTTAAAGAAATATTAAAGCGTAATGTTTATTTATCATTTTTATTTTATTTTTCAAAATCATCAATCACTAAGCTTAAATAAAAGAAAAGTCACAAAAGGGCTTAAGAAATTCATTATATTACAAAAGTTTTTATTTTCTTAAAATAAGCTTTAAAAATAGTTTATTTCTTATTTTTTGGATAATTCATTCTTATCTATGTACAATACAACACAAATATGTACCTTTTTAAGGAAATTGTATTCATTAATTTCTAATTTTTCGAAATTAGGTGTAAGTTGAAATAAAAAATTAAACTAAAGAAATTGTATAATTGTTTTCTAAAATTTACTTTATTACACTGAATTATAAAATTCCAAAAATACATTCAAAAATAAATGGTTTTAAATTCGTGGTTTAAAAACTTAAAGCATTTAATCTAATATTTTTTAATGTATTTCAAAGTTGGTTTCGTCTAAAATAAGCTTACTTAAAAGCTTGTTTTAAAAAAAGCTTAAGAAGAGTATATTCATCTGTGTATTGGATTTTTATAATTTATCTAGTATCAAAATACTTTAAAATAAATATAACTGCACTTACATTATACATTAATATAACTACTACTTTTTTATTGACTCGAAATGATGTACAAACAAACAATTTTGAATAATTGAACGTAAACGTATTATTGGACCATCTTACACAAAACAACAGATAAATAGACAAAAATATGTATGTTCTTTGTTTGCGTCAACTTTTTGCTAGACACCTGTGATTGATAAAATAATCATAACTTAAATAAGGTATTTGATTTTGGTATCTTTGACCTAAGTATAGTCTTCACTCTTAACATAGAAAAACTTGAATCATCCAAATTCATTCAGAAGGTATACCCGGGTTCTTCGGTTAAAAGTAAATCTCACTTGAGTATAACATTAAAAATTAAAATTCTTTGTACATAGTCATAAAAATAAATATTTTTGCGTACTAACTTATATCAAACTTATATTCAATCATCCCTTATGACTTAACATCTTTGCTTTCTTTGTTTGGTGGTTCAACTGATCGAACAGATGTCAAAGCTTCTGCTGGTTTCTTAGGAGAAGAACTTCCTGCTCCAAATATAGCTTTTTCAATTCCAAGAATAGGAGCTTCAAATGCCAACGTAGCGAAAATTGATAATGTCAATGTTATCCCAAAATCATGCCAGAAACGAAGAAGCTATACATGATATGGTAAGAAACATGTTAAAATAAACATATACTACTTTGATATCTCAATTCTTACGGCTTCATAATCTCCAAATTTGGTATCGTGTTGGATTCTAGCACCATTCACAAGCTGAACAATTCTATGAATGACATACATACAATATGACAATCGAGCGAATCCTTGGAAGAAACTCCAAGACAAAAAGTCATTGATGATTCCTCCATGTCCATTATAACAAGCCCACACAATCCAACCCATAGCACAAGCCCATGAAGCTCTGCTCAATGGTTCGTAAAGAGCACCTTCAATTATAGGTGCATCAGGAGTACCTGGTAGAATTCTCCAATATGGTCCCCAAATACAACTTAAAAGAGTTCCAAATGCTACAGTCCATCCTAAGATAACTACTGGCTAAAACAATTTCGTTTAGTTAAAAATTTTGCAATCAATAAGCAAAGAAGCAAATTTACCAATTTCATGGCAATAGTACGCCCACGGTTATACTTAAAGAAGAAGTAGCCAAAGATTACACCAATGAGCCATGTTGGAACTCGAGTATGAGTGGGATAATAAGTAAGTTTCTGCCTCAGATCAACATGATCGCTAAAAAGAAAAGGAATCGATTTTATATAAACACTATAGCATACAAACTTATAACCTACTCTTGAACACGGAACAGCGTAAAACCTTCCTTCATAAACGTAGCAAAAGTACATCCCATGCACAATAAACCAAAGATAATTATTGGACCGAGTGCTTTTTTGCCCCACTTCCATAACGGGATAAGGAACAGTGGTGAAATTACATATAACTGAGTATCAACGGCCAAGTACCATGATTGCGACACACACTGTAATATATCCCACCAAATATTATTAGCTTTTCCTAAGGAATAGTTTCAAAAACTTACAATTTTATAAGGGAAAACATAATTTTGCACGTAGAGAAGAGTTGCCCACCATGTGTCTGAGCATCTTTGATCCTGTGTACCGATCTTCATCCACATAGGCCCTTGTCCAGAGTATTTGTAAAAACTCATAATATACAAAATGACTACCGCTACAACCGGAGTCAAACGTATATACCGATGGAAGTACATCAAGGGGATATTCAATTTGCCATTCCTGTTAAAAAAAAATTCAGTTCATAATCAATTTTGCAGAACTAATCTTAAAAGATTCTCTTACGTCTTTTCCATTTCACGGAATGCACCCCACAGCATCAACAAACCACTCATAAAGAAGAATGTATCAACACAAAGGGTGGCGTTTTGCACCAGCATTGAGTACGGCGTTTGAGTCCACTGTAAATAATATTAATACATCTACAACCTATTTCAGAACAATCAAGTACAAATAGAACTTACAGTATAGAATTTATTCCTATCAAGATGAGGAAGTTCATTAAACGTCATATAGCCGTGTCCAAAAACTACCCACATCATGGATATGCATCTCAAGCCAGCCAAACAATGAATCACATTCGGATTGTTTGTCTTTTTAACATTGAAGATCTTAGGAGCATTTGAATATACAGAAAATGCAGTTAATAATGGACGTCCTTTGACTGCAAATAAAAATAAGCATGGGTGACATTTGTTCTTGTTGATACCCAATCTTTTTAACTTACGTCCTTTCTTTTGTTGAACCGCATCATAAATACTGCTAAGAATCATAAAAAGAACAATACAAGAAATGAAGACGCTGAAAATTATGCTTCCATTAGTAAAATATTAAGAATAAAAGTTACAAATACGCATACATAGCAAATATATCAATGCCACGAAGAACAATTGGATCGTCAGATTTGCAATACTTTTCCGTAGCCAAAGGCTTTACAACAACTTCATTAGTAATCTTCTCGATGACATTTTTGTAAATAATGTTTACTTCAGCTGCTGAACATGACTTTGGAATACAAATACCCAATTCGAAGTTTTCAGGATCTTTTTGTTTGTAACTAATTCGAGCATTGCGAGGTTGAACTTTGGAATACAGGTTTTTAATCGGCACTTGTGTTAAGCAATATTTTCCTCGAATTTCATCAGTGTCAGAGAATCTTCTCGAAGCTGCTATGCATTCTTCGAATGCTCCCATACTGATGGTGTGTCCCCAAAATAAACCCACCGGCATACGACCCCATGAATCCGGCCCTGTTAATTATAAGAAAAGATTGTTTTTTTTTTTTTGTTAATTTTCTGTCAGAAAAACAAATTACGAGTATGATCCTGTACTTATCAAAGGATTACGTGAAAATAAGGTCACTACTTAATACTCGTAGTTTGCAATGGATAGGGAGATTAGGCTTTTATATCAAAATATCAAAAAGAACGAATCAGAATTCGGGTTGAATGAAGCTTTAAAATGCAGTGCCATTCAACTTTTCTATTTCTATTTGGACATTGATTGTTGTATTTTTACAGGAGTGGGTCGTGATTCTATATTCTAAAATTCTGTTTGACCAAAACTATGTACATTTGTAAATAAATCGAAAATTTAGCATGAACCAATCTAATTTTCTATAGTTGAAAATTCTTTTCATCTAAATTCTGGAAAATTTAAAATGTTCTGTTTTATCATATCGGCCTATTATTATTCCACAACGAATGTTTTTCTTTTATTAAATCCTGTAATATAATACGTAACTTTTGTTTTAATTTATTTAAGTTTAATATTTTATTATATACTTGCAAAAGAAATAAACTGAATAGTGTATAGTAAAAATGCTAGCCTTTATGCCATAATTGATAAACAATAAAACCTAATGGTTTAGGTAGCGCGATGCGAAGTGCATAATGACCACAACCCACAACCTTATTTGTTCAACTATGCAGAGAGTTCTCTAATTTTTAAGGATATATTGGAATATTATTCTTGGGAATATTCTAAAAAAAAAACCGTTCTGCGGTATGAATTTACCAACAGTGTTGACATCATTTCTCGCGGATATCCATATATATCAAAGGGCACGGTAGTGCCCAGCCAAGTTCTGGTACTACACCCTTTTAACAGGAACAAACTCAGGCGATTTTTGACCCCTCCCTATCTTCAGTACCAATGAAGTCAGAAACTTAAAAGTCCGAATATTTTCTTAGCTAGTAAGGCACAGGCGCCTAACCAAATTTCATTTTTCTAGATTAAGCAGTTCCTGAGATATGTATAAGGCCTCAAAAATCATAAAAACAGTAACTGACTGACTGACTGACAGATCATCAAAATTATGGAGCAATTCCCGAAACCGTAGAATCTTGTAATTTTGCACACCGGTAGGTCTTGTCATGCAAGTAGAGGAAAAAATCGAAAATTTGAAGTTTTCGATTCAGGGGCGTGGTATCCGCCCACTTCCTCAGAACTGATGTACACACACTTCCGATTGTAGTAGAACAATGAAATTTGGTAGAACGGTAGGGCTCAAATTGCATATAAAGGACCAGATATAAATATCGAGCTTTTCCATTCAGAGGGCGTGGTATCCGCCCACTTTCTCCCAATTGGTGTTGGTTTAATAGAGCACTTCAGACTGCTGTAAAACGATGAAATTTAGTAAAGTGGTAGGGCTTAAATTGCATACAAATAAAAAATATAAAATTTGAGGTTTTCTATTCAAGGGCGTGGTATCCGCCAACTTTCTCAGAACTGATCTAAATTTTTTATATATGGCACACTTCCGATTGCATAAGAACAATGAAATTTGGCAGTACGGTAGGGCTCAAATCGCATAAAAAGGAACAAAAATAAAAATTGGGGTTTTCCAGTCAGCCGTGAAAAGTACTGAGATCTAAAAGTACGTAATTTTAGTCAGTAATCATTAAATAATAAAATTTCTCTATTACATATAATATTATTATACTTTGAATATTCGGTATTAAAACTTCATGAAGTAAGAACTTGGCGTACTTTTAGATCTCAGTACTTTTCACGGCTGACTTGTTACACAAAGGTTTTTGTATAGAAGAACTTGGCTCTTTTTTTAACATTTATGTTTTTGGTCTAATATGTACATATGTATATACTATACAGGGTGGGCCATCTAGTGTTTTCTTTTTAAATCATAGGATATTTTGATACTGATAACTGTTTCCCGCTCGAAATCTTCATAGAAAGTCAGTATCATTATCACACCTCAGCGGAACTAAATGAGTCGCTTTACGCTTGAACAACATTGGGAAATGTTACAAACCAAGAATACGCAATTATTTACGTTAATGGGATGTGCATGGAAATTCAACTACCGCGTGACCACTATGACCATTATCTTAACTGGTGACTTCCTGTAACATCAGAAGTAGCGAACTTTCAAAAAAAAGTTATTTTCTTATAGCTAGGTTAGAGTCATGTCACACGAAGGCGTATTTCGCTATATAATATGCTTTAAGAATAACGATTTTTTCATTTATACTTCGCTGTATTCGAAATAAACATCACCCAATAGATTTATCATAAGCCATAACCTTTAGACACCTTAGTATCCCTTGGCATTATGGTTAGTGCGTTGTACTGTCCTGCAGAGGGTCTTGGGTGACAGATCCTCCAAGAATATCTCTTGTCATGAAAAGTTCTCGTCATTAGCTGTGTTCGGCCGTTCGGAATAGCAGAAAATTGTAGGTCCCCCGATTTCTGCTAACACACAGGAATTGTAGATTAAACCAAATTCAACATAAGCTTGAAAATTTTTATAATTCTTAAACCTCAACATTAAATAGAAACAATGATTTCTGAAACGGTAATTTCGATGAACTAAAACTAAAATACAATTAAAAGCTCAAGTGACCTCAACTCCAAGGTCACTTGAGCTTTTAATTGAATTTAATTCAATCACTCCACTTAAACAGAAATTACTTTCTATCTTCATTAAAACTAAAATATACAGTTGCCTCCCTTACGCCCTTACGGACAATAAGAATTAATTATATATTCTTGGGCTTGTCTCTTTTATATTTTATGCCTTAAATTTATTGACATTTTTAAAACAGAAGTCTCAGACTGATATCAGGCCATCAGATATTTGTACCGAAATTTTACTAATATCAAGGCCAAGCAATCTTTATTTAACAAACTCTTCTGCGTTTTTTTCTATAACTTAAAAAAATGTTTATCGATCTTAGATTTTATACCCCAATCACTACATTTAATATTAAAGATTAACAATAGTTTAAAAAAAAAAAAAACTATAGTTTAAGTTGCTAGAAAATAGGTAAATAGGTATTGAATAATTGATAAGACTTCGAACATTTGACGAAAAAATAAGTCCTAATCTTTTTTTTAATTTTCAATCTACATATCTAAAAGTAGGAGTAGTTCTACATATTTCTATTATTAATAACCACCAAGATAAGAGCATGTTTTTAATTTATTGCAAGATTTACGACTTACATTGAGTAATGACGTCAACAATGATGGTGTTTTTTTAAAACAATAAATTGATCTTACAACAATCTTCTGCATTCCACTTTTTGTGAATTTGCACCAAAATAATTGAGGAAGGATAAATAAGAATCAACTTATGTATATTGTCGTAACAATCCATTCATATTTTGTTACATTTAATTTTGTTTTCTCAAAGTTAGAAGTCTTATCTTTTAAGGAAAAAAATAATTAATGAAATATTGAGTTTTCAAAAAAAAAAAACAATATTTTACGTTAATGGCATCGCGCAAAGTGCTGGATGCAGGCTGTTGCCAAAGTTTAATATCTTAACTCTCATTTAGGTTTTTAGTGAAGATATAGGATCTACATATTATACTGAAATCGTACCGAGCTGCAAAAACTTTTTATTCAAAGTTATGAAAGAACAATTCTTATGAGCGAACACACACCAAAGAGGCGAATCAAAACACACTTTCAAACGTTTTTTAATTACACCAAGATTTTAATAAAAAAAATTGCATTGCAGGTGCCTGTCAACAAATTTCAAATCTTCAAGGCTTTTTATTTTTTTAGTTTACGTTTGTTTTATTAATCAACAATATCAATCTATTTTCAAGGCCCTACAAATATTTCTGGTTTTTTTTAATATAAATTTTCCTATTACCTTTCCAAAGTTTTATGGATCTTAAGTTAAATCTACAAATAAATTAAGATAGCCTTTAGTTCAAACAAAAGATTATTTAATTATAACACAACTATTTGGGTAAATTCCGTTTTAACTTTTCTTTCACTATAAAAATAAAAAGTGTTGAGACCTATTAATAGTCTTACCCTTAGACTATCAATATAACACTATATGTAGGTACGATTGATAATACAATTTATTTATTAATTTATGATGCACCATATATGGGGATTGGTATTTGTATTTCTGGTGACAAACTTGAAATCCCTTTGAACTTAAACAATGACCTAAAAATCAAATTCAATGTTGCTTAACATACTTATAGGTACATATATACCTCAATGTTGATTGCATGCCCATATAAGCTTATAATTCAACTTCTGTTTACCAGATTATTGTTTGAAAAGTATAATTTTATTTTATTATTTTATGGCTGTAGTAAAAGTGGCAATACGAACTTTTAGACTAACTAATTCGCAATTTTTGTAGTTAGTTATAAAATTTTGTATGAACCATTAAAGTTATATTCAATTTTTATATTTGGGTAATTATGCAATAAATAATTTATTTAAATTATAAAATAATTCACTCTTAGTTGTTCACTTTCTCACTTGCTCTCTTATTGATTGAATTTAAATTTTTAATATAACACTAACAAAAAGATCTTACACTCCAAAGCCCATTCCTGGAAGTCCATTATTCCACTATAAATCTTCTCCAAATGGCTTTTACAAAGATCACCAATTCCATCATTAGCTCTGCTTGAGGAGTTAAAGGCAATAAATTCGTGTGCTTCTTTGAAAAAAGCATAAGAAAAATCACTTTTGAAAGGTGAAGGTTCTAAATCCACTGATCCAAAATTTCCATAATTTGAACACTCCGCGTATCCTAAAACGGTTAGGAGAGCTATACACACTCCCAAAAGGAAATGACCACCCATGATAAGCTAAATTAATCGGTTATTCGTTCACCGACTGGACAGTCGTACACGTTAAAAGTGGATTTACGAAATACGTGACTTAAAAACAATGTGACCTCTTTTTATAGGCATAATTTATCGTCTTTTTCGATTAAACGATTAAAGATAATGGCTGATCCATCGCAGTCCAAACAAACGCACAGGAGTTAAAGAAAATTTTAATCGATCGCAGTCTTTATGTATTTGTTATCAATAAAAATGAAATGTATTACTGGATTGCATGAATTTGCTGTTAATGTTCAATGGTAAGGGTTGATTCGAATACAATGAAATTGTAAACGAGAAAAAAGTTCTTATTCAATTTTTTGATTATAAAACTAATCTGTAAGCTGAGAATTGAGCGCCTAGTTTTGATTCTTACAAATTCCACCATGCAGAACATACATACATATTTCTAATATGTTTGATGTAGTTCCTCTTTCTGAACAACCTCTAAAAGAAGAAGTTTTTGATCTCGTGAAGAAGAATTTGTTGTGGGGCCTTGCCGGAGTACGATTGCAGAGATTTGGGTTGCCAGTGGAGCTCTTCAATGGATCAACCAACGGAGGGAAGCATGCCCATTTATTCAGCTCCAAGTATTCATATGATACGTTTTTCTGTTTTAGTTCAAAATATAGCTCTTAACATAATCCAATCATGTCGAGCATGTTCTGGACATCCTCTGAACCGAGCATGCTGCTCTGAGCACTCTGATTTGTTTTTGAAACACACCTGAACACTTAGCTGTCACTTTTTTTTTTAATTTTCATCCGTCAAATGCTTGTGTTATGCGCGAAACAGATTAAACCAGCAACAGCACCAGCATCGTCAACAGCAAACAGCACGCTGACCAGCAAAAATTTCTGAAACACATTGCCACCAGCAACGTCATTTCATCTGCTTGTCATTTCATATGGAAAAAAAAAGCTTTTCATTGTGGTGCCACTGAATATTGCAGTGGGAAAGTTGACAACACCGCACCAGCAACAGCAAATTTAGGACTTTGGCCTAACGACGCTGTTGGCGTTGCTGTTGCTGTTCTAATGTGTGTTGAACAATTGAAATACATTGGCTCTAAATTAATGGCGGCCGCTGTTGCTGTTGACGGTGCTGTTGCTGGTTCAATCTGTTCCGCGCTTTAAGCTTTTAACTCTGTCTGCTCAGTTATTTTATTCTGAGCTCTTAGAGCGCACTCTGAAAACGCTCGGAACATACTCAGAACAAAAAAAAAAAACACTGTTTATTTTTTTAACAACTCAGACTCTGCTCTGAACTAAATAAGAAAAACGCCTCTATAGGGTTATCCTATGCATTTTAAGAAAGAATGTGAGCTTCTGAAGCTGATCTGCAACACAAGCTTAGAATCCCAGGAAAACTCCTACAGCGTCGTAATAAAGAACATAAATCGGGCAATGTGCAAAGATGATAGCACTTCTGAAATATTGTTTCGGCAAGGAGATGCCGAACGCAGTAGCGTAGCGTAGGGGGGCGGGGGGGCGGCCCGCCCCGGGCGGCAGAAGGCGGGGGGCGGCAAAATGTCGCCGGTGAAGCGTTTAGAGTAGAGATCATTTACATAATGTTTCATGACAGAACGTTTGACAAGTCAACAAACAACAATGACGTACATTTGAAATTTGCCACCCTGCCTGTGATTAGTCGTTGACGCTCTCGGCTGATTTCCGCGAATTCGTAAACGGTGAGTTAGGCCGTAAGAGTGCATTCCGTTATTGTCGCGCGACTTACGAAACCAAAACAGAACGTTCCAAAACTCTTGCGAAACTGAAAGGGAGCGTTCCGAAACATATGTGTGCGAGACCGCTGGCGGGGGCGCTGCAAACGGGCAGACTTTTGACCACGTATATATATATAGGTATAAAGTATGTACAGTAGGTAAAGTAGGTAACCGCCAGCGCCGTTAGCGCAGCAGTCTCGCATATCATATGTTTCGGAACACTCCCTTTCAGTTTCGCGAGAGTTTCGGAACGTTCCGTTTTAGTTTCGCGAGTCGCGCGATTATAACGGAATGCACTCTTACGGCCTTACTCGCCTTTGAAGTAATCCCTCTATTGTTTCTGTTGCAAGCTGTTTGGCAATTTCGGCTCGAACTTCGCATCTGAAGAAGGATTCAACAAATGGTGGAAGCTAAATCCAAGAATCGGAGACCATGAGAACAGCCTGGACCGTGAGCAGAGCTTCTTGAAATGGAAGGAGTTGGAAGTTTGCCTGAACCGTAAAGCAACCATCGATCAGAAACAACAAAAAATTTTCGAAAGTGTGGAGAAGAAGTGGAGGGATGTATTGTTCCGGTTGTTGAATATTATCCAGTTCTTAGCCAAACAGAATCTGGCCTTCAGAGGACATCGAGGAGATGACAGTTGCAACCGCGGGAATTTTCTGTAGTTAGCGCACCTCCTAGCTAAATATGACCTCTTCTAATGGAACACCTGACAAAGATAAAGCTGGGAGCAAGAGTCTCAGTTTCGTATCTATCTTCAGAAACCCAGAATAAATTTATAAACTTACTGAGACAGCAGTTCGATTCACCATCATCCGTCGCATTCAAGAAGCTTAATGTTATTGCGTAATCTTCGACAGTACACCAGATATATCCCACAAAGACCAAATGAGCCAGATAACCATATAATCGCGAAGATAACATCAGAAGGACTGGACATACAGAATTTGAGAGGACAGGCTTATAACAACGCTGCCACATTGTCAGGGATTCACAATGGAGTTCAAGCCCGGATTAAAGTACTGAATCCGTCAGCTACATTCGTTGCATGGACAAACCACTCACCCAACTTGGCTTTGGTACATGCTGCTTCTGAATCAGTGAACTCCGTTACGTTTTTTGGAACTCTAGAGAAGCTATTTGCCTTCTTTTCTGCATCAACTGCTCCGTGGAATGCTTTGGTTGCCGTCGCAGGTCAAGCAGTGAAACGAGTCACTGAAACGCGCTGGAGCGCTAGAAATAAGACTGTCAAGACGCTTGAAAATAAGTTTGAGGAAGTTCTAGAGGTACTGGAAGAATTGACGGATTCATTTCAAACTTCCGACACAAAATCGGGAGCCAATATTCTTCTGACAGCCATGCAGTCATTTAACTTCCTCACTTTTTTTGGCTTTTGAGCTGCAGTGCTACCTAAAATTTTGTCTCACGAGCATGAACTCCGTCGAGAGGTGTTCGCATCATTTGAGAAGACATTCAAGAAATAACGACTCGATTCCAGCAAGTTCAAGAAATAGCGGACAAGTTCGGATTTTTGACGCCAGCGAAACTTTTGGACAGCAAGTACGAGTGTGATCTTTCCCATGTATTAGACATCGACGACTTTCAGATGGAGCGGAAGCATCTCCAGCAGTTTGTCGCCAATTCTGAATCAGAGGAAGATATAAGGGGCAAAGGATCACTGAAGCTCCTCCAGTTTATTCAAAAACTGAATCTTGGGATTTCGGTTCCAAATATAGTCATCTTGATTCGTATATATTTGACTTTGGCAATTAGTGTCACTAGTTGTGAGAGAAGTTTTTCGAAGTTGAAGCTAATCAAAAATTATCTCAGATCCACTATGAGCTCCACTAGACTATCAAACTTGGCTATATTGTCGATTGAACAAGTATTGGCTGCTCGTAAGGCCCGTAGAATCCATTTGTGAAACCGCTGATCCTATTTAACCTTCAATAAAAGATACCTCATTGCCTGTGAAATGATGTCTCGAAATTTAATTCAGTATTGAATGGGGCGGCAAAATGCGTCTCCCGCCCCGGGCGCCGAGATGGCACGCTACGCCACTGTGCCGAAGTCCTATGAAACACGAGGGATATCAACACAACACCAAATTACATCTCATAAATTTGGTTTCAAGCATATGAAGAACATGAAAGCGATAGCGACGTACACCTTCCCACTACAAAAACTTCTCACTGGCTGTAATGAAAACCGTAGATACCTAAACAATTTCTTTGTATGTATATAGCATAAACTGAAAATTATAAAAGAATTTTGGAGTACTGCAAATGTAGAGACTTTTGAAAAGCAGAAATGTTAGAGTTTTGGAAACTGAGTTTTCGCACGAATAGAATTATGACCACAACGTCAAAGCACAGTCAAAGTAGCACACAAACTACAATTCGAAACTTGAAACTTCAGCTTTAGCATCAAAAGCTGCAAAAATTTGAGCAATAAAATGCACAACTGGATCGCACGGATATGCTCTTATGCATATCTTATACTTGGAATTAGATTTATTATCTGATTCAAAAAAACATATAATTTACATTGATTCATATGTACAAAAAATCATTAAAGCATGGCTTTGCCGTCGGCCTGATTAACATTTATAAGTTTACAAGTAAATATGTAATATTTGTAATATTAAAAATGGAACAAAAAAATGTTCAGAAGTACAAGATCAAGTTTAAAATACGCTTAAACAATTTTGTTAGCAGTTGGAGCTAAAAACAGAATTTCATTAGCAAATTGAATTTATGAGAGAATAACAATTTTTAATTTATATTTTCATGTATAAATTTTCTTAGTAAAAATATCTGTTCCCCAATTTTAAGTTTTTGTTATTTATAAAATTTCATTTCTCAGTTTTAATATGCAATGTTTTATTTTTAATCTTTTTAAGTTTATTTTAAAAATCAAGTATCAAGTTTAAAGAAAAGCTGTAGTCGTTTCTATTCGAAATTTCCAGACCCACTTTTTTATGTGAAGTCTGATCAAAATCTCCAGTGCAAATTTTTTAATTAATATTAAGGAATATTGTTATTCCCATTACAAATGTGTTGCAATTAAAAACAGTTTTTTTCTTTCAGCTAGGTTAAAAACCTGCTACACCATTGAAGGCTTATTTGCTACATGATTGAGCGATTTAAAAAAATAACTATTCTTTCATTTACATCTCGTTGCGTTCGATAGGTAAATGGCGTTTAATTGACAACGGGAAATATCAAATTTGTTTTGAGAATAGCATTAACAAATATATTTACGTATCATAAACTATCACTGCTATATCACACACAGGAATGGTTAGCTTCTTGATTTAGGAAATTATTGTCATTGCTTTTTATTATGATAATATCGTATGGTTCAATTATGTATGGAACAAAATATCGGCCAAATGGTCGCCGCGACCTAGGCGGCACAACTCTATCCGATGGTCCGAATTTTCGATTACGCTGAGGCATAATTCTATGCCGTTAATGTGCCGAATTATATCATCCTTTAGCTCTTGAATTGTTGGTGGCTTATCGACGTATACCTTTTCTTTCAAATAACCCCAAAGAAAGAAGTCCAACGATGTCAAATCACATGATCTTGGCGGCCAATTGACATCGCTACCATGTGAGATAACATGGCCATTGAATTTGTCGCGCAAAAGAGCCATTGTTTCGTTAGCTGTGTGGCAAGTGGCACCGTCCTGTTGAAACCACATATCGTCCACATCCATATCTTCCAATTCGGGCCATAAAAAGTTCGTTAGATATCATCTCACGATAGCGAACTTTGGTTCTTGAGTCAATTGCACCTTGTAAATGCAAGTCTTTATGCAAAATGTTCATCAGCGACGAGCGTGAGAGGTGCAATTGTTGGGCACGACGACGAGTTGAGGCAGCAGCAATATTTTCTGCAGTACGAGCTGTACGAGCATGCACTGGTGTTTTCACATCTCCTACAGACCCGGTTTTCTCAAATTTTTTCACAATTTTTTTTACTCACATTTGGACGTTCAAATTCAGTTAGTCTGAAATTGAGAAATGTCAAATGAAGTGCAGAAAAAAACTTGACGTTTAGGTGTGGTTCACATTCAACAACAGCCCTTAAAATTTAACCACCTTTTATATACATATGTATGTACATATGTATGTACATACATATATACATATATGTATGTACATAGATATAGATTAAAGTTAGGTTTTCGCTGTTTCAATCTAATTAATTTCTTCCGAGTGGCGTTTGGAAAAGATGGTTCAGTGAAAGGCATTCAACTAAAAATACTTTCTGTGAAGAGAAAATATGACACTTTTTATGAATGTATTTAAATTGTTCTTAATTCCAAGTTTTTTTTAATTTTGTGTCATTTTAAAAATTATGGAATACAATATAGCGTATTCCCAATTTTCTATATTTATCAAACAGCGTTACTTGATTGTGCGAAACAATAAAAATATCTCCCGTTTAGATCAATACATTTTAAAGTGGTATATCTATTGCAAATGTCAAATATCGACAAGTTATCTCCCATATCAACAAGATATTTCCTAATAATCCAAAAAACTTATTATCGTCACAAAATATCAACATTTTTAATTAACTGTTAATTGTACAATCGCCTAAGAATAAATCTATTGTGAATGTATTGATACGAACATACATAATTGTTTATTCAAATTCAATTAAAGAGTCTATTAGATATTTTTAATGTAATACAATTAGGCCGAATATTTTACTTATATCAAGGCCAATCAATCTATTTTTAACCAAGTTTTCTGCGTTTTTTTCCTTTAACTTATAAAAAAAAATTGTCTGTCTTAAATTGTATACCCTAATCAAAGCATTCAATATTAATAATTAACAATGAAAAAAAACTATAGAGTTTAAGTTGCTCGAAACTAGGTAAATATGTATTGGATAATTGATAAGACTACGAGCATTCGAGGAAAAAATAATTTTTAATCTTCTTTTTTTAATTTTCCATCTAAAAGTACCAGTAGTTCTACCTATTTCTATTTTGTATATTCCCACCAAGATAAGAGCATGATTTCAATTTATTGCAAGAATTATTTACGATATACAATGACGTCTACGTTCGTTTAATGGAAACTCCCTGGTCTACTCGTATATATCTTTCTGAGATACCTCTCGTAAAGACTTTGGAGAAACAAACTAAAAACGATTATCTCTTGTATGTCTTCCACTTTTTGTTAATTCGCACCAAAATAATTGAAGAAGGACAAATAAGAATTAACTTAAGTTATCATATACATCCATTCTTATGATTTCACATTGAATTTAGTTTTCTCTAAATTGTTAGTTTTATTAAGAAAAAACACAATTTTTTAAATATTGAATTTTCGAAGAAAAAAAATGCAATGCAGTTTATTGCCAAAGTTTATAATGCAATTTTTTATTTATTTATTTCATCAAGCAGATTTATACAAATACATAATATATAATCTTACAGACTAGCGAATACAAATTTTTTTGCTAAAAAATGTTCATTGAGACCATAATTTACCCGATGATGAGGTTCATTAAAAAGGAAACGGGATCGCAGATGCCTTGACGGAGCATACACATTTACAAGAGACAAAAGAAAAGGGCAATTTATAGGTGATGTGCGAGTAATAATATCGTTCAAAAATATTATTGCAAAATTTTTACGACGAACGACAAAAGATTGTAGGCCAAGAAGTTGACACCGAGTTTTATAAGTTGGGGTATAAATATTCCAGCTTAGACGATGTAGTACGATTCGAAAAAAAAATGTTTGTATGTTTTTAATACTATTAGAATGAACTTGATAAAATGGATCCCAAATTACACAGCAATATTCCAACGATGATCTTACACTTACTTAAGCAAAGAAAAGAGATCGAAGAGTAAAAGGATCTGTGAACTCTTTATAGTTCCGATTAATGAAACCTTACATAGAGTTCGCTTTAGCAACTACAAAGTCTATATGGGATTTAAAGCAGAAATTCGAATCAAAGATGATACCGAGATCTCTCTTTTCGTTAAGTATTGAGAGTTCCGTACCTTTTAATTTTTTTTTTATTTATTTCTTTCATCAATGGATATAAATATCGGCTGATTACATAATTACAATTACAATCATAAAAACATTATACAATATCAAAATGATTTAAAATATTAATATTACCTATAATTATCATGTTAAACAATGTAATAATTATTTTTTTAAAACAATATCTATGCATGCTAAGGTCGACTTCGCTGCAAACTAAATTGAAAAGTTTCAATGAGCGAATAATTGGTTCCTTTAAACCGTAATTAGTTCTATGTGAAGGCCCATAAAATAGTTCTACACAATTTCTCAAACATCTTTCGGGAACATACGAGTAAAAGAACAATAGAGAAAGTAATTCACTAGAATTTATTCTATTATCAAAAACGTCTTTATCAAATAATATACATTGAGTATTTCTACGACATTTAAGTGTTTGCAAATCTATAAGAGCACATCTAGAAGGATAATGAGGCAACTCACCCGACCTGTTAAGTTTTCTTAGAGCAAAACGCGTAAATCTTTTCTGTATCCTTTCTATTCTCAAAGTTACTCTTCTCATGAAAAGGTGACCAAACTACGCTACAGTATTCTAAATGAGGCAAACCATTCTTCTATTTTATTAATGCAAAAATTAGTAAAAATACATACTAGTACTAGTACTAGTTGAAAGATATGTTTTACAAATCCATGTTGTTTGGAGGAGAGTGCATTTTTAATTGAAAAATAGAGTTGTTCCGTGATCATTTTTTCAAAAAGTTTTGGTATGGCGGTCTGGAATTGTTACCAAATGTTTTAATCCACTTTTGAATATTGGATCAACAAAAGTTATCTTCCATTCCTTAAGAAAATGTCTAGTTGAAATTGATTTGTTGAATATGAGCGTCAGTGCCGAGCAGAGTGAAGAGGACCATAGTTTTAAAAGTATAGGTGGTATTTGGTATAGAATCATATTCTGCTTTTTTAGATACATCTAACTCGTTCAAGCATCTGAAAACATCACTTTCAGATAATTGAGTGAGAGAAAAATCAGAATACAACTCATCAATATTTGGAATGGTATCATAATTGTATGATGTTTGAAAAAAATCAGCGAAAAAATTCCAAGAAGATTTTAAATCATTCGACTTAAGACCCTCATATTCCATGCATTGTGGGGAATAATGAAGTTTTTCTTTTAGAATTTACAAATACAAAAAAGCTTTGCTATTGTGTTTTATATTAGCTTCAGTGGTACTAATATATTGCTTATACAAGAGACTACTAAAAATGCTAATTCTTTTCTTAACCAAAGGAAATTTAAGCGGTCTTCGAAGGTCTTAGTTAATTTGCTACTCTTAAATGCTTTGTTTTTGTAGAATACTGAAAAGCAATAGGTGATAAGCTCACAAAAAATGATAAAGATTGACACTTTGATGCGTTCAAGAAAAGCTGATTAGCTAATAATAAATTGCTGGATTATTATGTGTAATGTGCTGGTATAAAGAAATTCAAAAGAGTACATTACAGTTATGTTTGCCATTAAATAGTAATAAAACATTTAAGATCGTTGTTATGGTATCAAAACCAATATGAAGCAAACACCCAAAACTTACCAAATAGTTTAAGGAATGTTAATTGAACCAAATAAAAGTGGAGATTGCTAGAGAGATACACATTTTATCAGCACCTGAATTCAAAACACGTCTATTGAGATTATTAGTAAAATAAAAATACGAAAGTAATAATTAAAAAGGTGTTTATTCAACTAAAACAATATTTTAAATTAAAGAAAACAAGAAATTATTACGAACAAATGTTCAAATGTTCAAATGTTCAAAGTTCAAAACATTTAAGTAAAGTAGTATTTAACAAAAATTAAATAAAGTTTTTCAACAATATTTTCAGGGCTATTGTCGTTATCGCCAAACTATGCTACTCACTCAGCTTAAATTCTAACTCCTCAGTTGAACAGCACTTTGGAGCTTGGTAAAGTTTATAAAAATGCAAGTCCGTCTCTAGTCATTGAAATTTATGAATTTATTTGTTGAATTATTTAAAACTGCAATAGTCCCAAACTCGTTTAAGAAATCGAATATATTAAATCCATTTTATCTACTGTCGATTATATTAACAGAAACGTATTATTTTACAAACTTACTGTCCTAGGAATCTCTATGAGAATGATTACAATTATCAAAGCATTTTACGTGGAGACGTCTGATCCTGTTTGGGATGGTTGATAATGGCTTGTCAGATTTCTTTCTACCAAAAAGTAGTGCTCTGAACACGATATATTAGTCCAACACTCAACAAAATTTAAAACTGGTGAATGCTAAGAGATCTGTTATGTATTGTGCTCAAGTATTTGGATTTAGAGAACGCATACAGGTTGTAAAGTTAGAACGATTCTTTTATGAAAAGATATTTTCTCCCACCAGAGAAAACGCATAACTATGTTTTAAATGTCGAAACAGGACCCCAAGGCATTTTTAACAACCCTTAACTAAATTTTTATTATATACGGGAAACAATGCATCTTCTCAAAGGAAGGCTACCCAAAAACTTGTCATTAATAGGAAGTTGTTCTGCGCTGAGGAATGGCTACATCTTTTCTTTGTATGTAGGATCAATGGATTTTTTTTTTTTCAAATGAAAATGAGTGGCAAGGATTTTTTACAATTCCATTATCAAATCTTAAGGGAAAGCATTGAAATGGCTTTATCAACAAAACTAATCTGTTCCAATTCTACGTTGATTATCTGCAATCTTCTTTAAAGACTTAAAACCTCAAGACTTGATTTTCCTCATCTTAAAAGCTTGTTGTAGACTTCTCACGCTCAATGAAAGAGCCTTCTAAACAAAATACAAATCGCTTATGCACACTTGGCTACCATAGATGTCCAACCTTCGAAAAGTATAGAATTTTTTTTTTTTTTTTTTATAATTTACTCACGCTCAAGGGAATATGAATACCCTTTAAATGTTTCAACACAGCGTGGGCGTGAAGTTACGGAAGAGAAAGAAGGATAGGAAAGATGTGTGGCACGATGTTCTGAGACTAAGGTGGTTGTCTCAGATTTTTTATCTCCAGGGATGGCGGCTGAACTAAAGCCGAGAATTGCCGTGTCTTATTTCTATGTCCCTTATAATTCGCATTATTTTATTCGTTTTTCATCCTTGTTGGGCATACTAGTTTAACTCAATCACATGTTGTTAGTGTTATGCCTAAACAACATGTAATGAGTAAACCAGCATCCCATTGATGACAATTTATAGAAGGTTTTTTAATCTAATTAAAGAAGACGTAGACGACCGACGGCAGGAATCGAACCTGTTATATTGAGGTTGACAGGCGAGCACACAACCATCGTGCCACGGCCACCCACCCCTAAAGAATGATATTTCTTGGAAATAATCTTTTATAAGGAAATAACCCAAAAATAAGGAACCCTACTAAAAAACAAAAGAAATCAAAAGTAAGAAGTTTAATCAAAATTGTTGATAAATGTTTTACAGACAATATGAAAAGATGGAAGTTCATCTGGATGTGCACATGCTCATGCAAAAACACTCAGATAAACTGGTTGACGGATGGAAGATTTGAAGAAAACCATTTTTGTAATTTTCCATCATTGCAATATTTTAATGAAAAGCTTGGATTGTTTTTACTCGAAACCAATACTTGCCGTATAAAGCATAAGTACAAATATTCCAATTGGAAATTCCATGATTTTTTACTTCAAGTACTATACTGATTAAAAAAATCCCGCAATTATTGGTTCAACATGTGTGGTTAAAATAATTGATAGCTACATTTTGAATCACGGTTCCTGGGATTTATATTGTTTTAAATTATATGATATGATATGTGATAAGAAACCATTAAGCTTTTCTAACTTTTCAAAATTGTTTCAATGTTGGATCGATTGAAATCGGCAATAAGTTTGACAGGAAAACATAATTCTACTAGCGTAGACAGGAGTTATTGAGTGGTAAGAAACCTAATTTGGTTTTTAAAGACGGATTTGGAACGTTTTCATTAAATAACATTTATTAATAACAGATTTTCGGCCACGTATAAAGTCATAAATTACGAGTGTTAGATTATAAGATTAGATTTATTGCACTTTCCGATTTTAATCATAAACACATTTATATAATTTTCTCTTACCTTCAATCTTTTTTGTATGTGTTTAAAAGAAGGGTTTAATATTAGTGATCATGAATATAAAACTAACCATAAATACGTCTTAGAATGTATCAAGAAAATAAAAATGAATTATAAACTAGGTTAACTAATGAATTAAGAGAAACAATTCTCTATATCTATTACACGTGACCATTCGGCAAATACCAGTGGAGCTTTCAGTCCGACAGATCGACCACATACTTAATTTTTATTTAAGGCAAATTCTTGAAAAGACCAACGAATTGCAATTCGAGACTCAACACCTTTTTTTATCGACTTCAAAGCCGCATACTAGAATTTATCATCAGGAATTCTATACGGCAATGACAAAAGTCGGGATTCTGGAAAAACCTATTTAGTAAGTTTCACCTTACATTGCAACAAGAGAATAGCTCTTTCGAAATACACACAATTTCAAGAAGGAGATGTGCTACGAGTATCATTTGACTTCTTCAAACTCACTCTGAAGCAAAATGTGGACGGGGCTGATGTTAACACCTACCGCACTAAATTTAACAAATCTGTTAAACTATCAAGATATCCGGGTGATATCGACATCATCGGCCGTACCCAAAGTTCCGGAATTTAGACCGTCAAGGCTCTTGAAGTAAATGAAGACAAGACCAAAAATCAAAAACAAATAACCGTCTGTCCAGCGATTAGGACAAAATGTCACTATTAATAGTACTAGTGGGTTTGATACAATGCAATATATTTTTTCAGGATTTCTTGTCATTTCTTTTTGAGTAAATTCAACTGTGAACTTATGGATTCACATTGACTGTTTAACACGTTTTAAAAATGTTTACTTAAAGAATATTATCAATATAACGATGAAAAAATTTCGTTAATTTACCTTCTGTCTGAAGTTTCATTTCCAGTTTAAAAATAAAATGGTTCAAAAATTCAAAATTGTTTAACAGAAGTATTACTTAAAATCTTCATCTCGCTAAATTGATGACTTGTTACCAGCCGTATATACGCGTGGAATTATCGTTCTTAGTCAATTTCCTAATTTTTAGGACATGACTGATTTCTAAGGGTACTCACTTCATCTATCATTTTTTGTAAAGAATTTTTAGTGACTTTTTCATAATTTCCGTCTTGAAATAATATTCACATCGTATCGTTTTATTTTTTTAATTCAAAATCACCAATTATTTAAATTTATTTAAATTTAATAAAAGAGTAGAGAAAGTATGATGCTATATTCGACTAGAATTTGCAAAATCGTTGTTTTAACCTAGTTTCATACTAAAACAGATTTTTAAAATCGTCGTACTAATTCAACTAAAATTGTGCGCCAATATTTTTATCGAAAATAATGCATCAAACAGTTTGTATATAAACATGGTTTCAATGTCCATCACCAAATGATGTAGGGGTGCAAAGCTAAAACCTTTGTTTAAACGTGTCATTCCAATTCAGAAAAAAAAAAACAACATTCGATTGGTTCACAACATAATCATGGATAACGAGGTTTTAACTTAAAAACGTTTTTATTCTTTTCTAAAAGCAGGTATTCAAACTTTTTCTTGTGAGTTAACCTTTTCTTTTCTAATTTAAAATTCAATTAGCTTTCGCAATCATTTACAAACTGAGATCATCTTTAATAACACGTCCATATTTTTAATAATGCTAATTTGTGATTCATGTAGCCATAATTCAACCTTGAATTTTTTGTGAAATAGAAGTTTAATCTCACATTTTAAATATTTTAAATATATTTAACTTACTGCTTCTTCTAAAAGTTCTTAAGTATTCCTTCATAAAGTTACATATATGTATGTATCTATAAAAGTTATTGATACACTTAAAAACTTAAATCATGTACGCAATAGATGGATTATGATTATTATCATTATTTATTACTATCAACTTGATTCCAAAGTCAATCCACTCTACATTTAGTATCAATCGTCTTTAAACTTCCATGCCAAATCAAAGGTCTTAGAATTTCCCTCACTTAAATGATACGAGTATTAGCAAGCAATTTTAAAATGTGTCATATTACGCTATTTCGTAAGAACTATAAGACAACTAATCAGAGTTCAATTTACTATTTTGAATAGGATGGTTTTATATGGAATAACTCAAGGAATAAAAAAAAATGCATTTTTTGACTTATCTTAAAACATAAAAGTAAAAAGCGGACTTCAATGGAAGTAAAAGTAAATTTGTTGAATTATTTGTTTCATATTGTAAATTTTTTAAAAGTTTGTATAACCATTTTAATGCTGAAAAATCGTTCCACCGTCGAACAGTCGAACAATTGTGAATTCCTAAGGCGATGTCTATGTTTGGGAAAAACTATTATTATACCTACATATATAAATTATTAATATAGGCTTCTTTTTTTTCAGAAGGATTTTAGATGTCCAGAACTCGAATTAGATCTTAAAATAGTGTTGCAAACAGAGCTTTATACTCCTACAGCGCCATCTGTTGAGAATTGCATATCCACTTTATAGAAGGAACAAAAAAAAAGCTCTTTTCCAATGTCATATGTATTTCCCCTTATTCCAAACAACTATCTAAACAAGAACCTCCATATGTATTTCCCCTTATTCCAAGCAACTCGAACATTCCAAGACAAGAACCTTCGAGAACAACTAATTTGAGTATATAAGGGAGTGTTCACGGTGAGCGGGACATAGTTGATTTTTGATTACGGAAGTGTGCAAAACTCTACTTATTGGATTGTGGAAAGTGTAAAACAAGTGTAATTTTAATTTGAATAAAGTATTTGAGTTGATTATAAATTGAGATTTATTGTTGTGATTTGGAAAGTAAAAATAAAGAAGAAATACTAGAAAGAGTAATAAGTTTTATTTAACGAACCTAGTAAAAATTTAACAATAGTTTAATTGGCTGAAGTTTTTTTAAATGATCGAATGCAATAAAGCAGTTCGCTTAGCTTATATTTACAAATTAACTAAACGAATTAATTTGTCTCTTTTTCCAAAATCCATTTAATTTTTTTCCTGTTTGTTTCTGTTACTCTCGAAGAAATCCTTACTTCCTCAAACGTAGCAGTACCCCTGTTTTTTTGGCATATCCTTGCAAATTATTACCAAACCTCCGGTGTGACAGTCGAACTGTCACTGCAGTGCACAGAAATATTCGTAATGCTTTTTTTTCAAAGGCCTTCTGTTAAATAAGGATGTTTAGTTGCCTTAAACTCATTGTTTTGTTTTAATGTCAAGAAACGTTTAAAAAGACTTGTAGATCATCCGCAACTTCTCCTTCAGATATTAACATCTTCAGGTTACTAAATCTTTGTGTAAAAACCGATACTTTTCTTCAGTTTCACGCGATTTAATTCAACCACTCTAATACCGAAATCCTTAAAAAAGTCTTCCTCTTCAGTCTCCCTTTCACCATTACTATTAATATTGTCAATTATTTCCGATGTCTTTGAGAGATAATAGTATCTACTATAGAAATCATAATTAAACCGAGTAATCATAAATAGTAATTTTTTAAAGTTCAATATCCAAACCAATAAACAAAAGTCAATGCTTCCAATTTGTTTTCCATTTCGGAATCTACAGGGTATTCCACAGTCACCGATGAACACAAAAACTTTGAAGTCAAGAAACATAAAAGTAATTTATGGTTTTCGCTGATATCGCAGGGAAAAAGTGTTTCATTCTCCACACCCTTCCCCTATTAAGGTTTTGGTTTGGTACCAAGTCTCTTATACATACATATCGCCGCCTGAGTACTTAAATGCCCCATAGACCACTTTTTTGAGAATCTGAGTTATAATAATAATAATAACAGAGTTTCTGGAACCATCTCAGCTTACGCCAAGAGTACATATCTCTGCATTGCAGGAGATTAGGCTCTGATGTGTGCTCTAGATTCTAAAAGACTCAATATACGAGTATAAGGTCAGACAAACCTTTACAATAAAACATCTATGTATGTATTTTTAATCACTATTTTTTATATACAAAAAAGTTTATTTTTAAAAACATTTATACTTAGCTCATTCTTTTTAATAGCGAATATTTAAAGTAGAATAATATTGAAACAGCTACAATGTAATAAAGAAATTTTATTATTTAAATATAACTGACAAAAATTTGATGGGTTCACTGGTCAAGTTTTTAAAACCTTTTGAATTGGGCATAAAAAAACTTGCCAAGTAAGCCCATCAAATTTTAGTCAGTAATCATTAAATAATAAAATTTCTCTATTACATTGTAGCTGTTTCAATATTATTCTTCTTTAAATATCCGGTATTAAACCTTCATGAAGTAAGAACTTGGCGTACTTTTAGATCTCAGTATACTTTTCACGGCTGGCTTGTTACACAAAGGTTTTTGTATAGAAGAACTTGGCTCTTTTTTAACATTTATGTTTTTGGTCTGATCTCACTCCTTTTTGCAAAGATTTTAATATTTTGCCATGTCAAAGTCTCGAAAGATATGGAAAGATAGAAGCGTGGACTCTACCTACTAAAATAAACTTAGCTTATAGCTTCCTATTTCTTTTGGTTATTTTCTTTTTGTTATTGGTTGTTTTGATTTGCCCTTCAATTTTTCTGGCAAGATTCCTAACACTAACATACCTACCTTAATTACAGCAATCAGAAGTGCTCCATATAAATTAAACATTTTCTCAGAAAGTGGGTGGATACCACGCCCCCTAAATGGAAAACCCCAATTTTTATTTTTAGTCCTTTATATGCAATTTGAGCCCTGCCGTTCTACCAAATTTCATTGTTCTACTGCAATCGGAAGTGTACCATATAATTTACATCAGTTCTGAGGAAGTGGGCGGATACCACGCCCCTGAATGGAAAACTTCAAATTTTATATTTTTTTCTTTGTATGCAATTTCAGTCCTACCACTTTACCAAATTTCATTGATTTACAGCAGTCGGAACTGCTCCATTCAACCAACACCAATTTGGAGAAAGTGGGCGGATACCATGCCCCCTGAATGCAAAACCCCAATTTTTGTTTTTGGTCTTTTATATGTAATTTGAGCCCTACCGTTCTACCAAATTTCATCATTTTACAGCAGTCGGAAGTGCTCCATTCAACCAACACCAATTCGGAGAAAATAGGCGGATACCACGCCCCCAGAATGGAAAATCTTTGTGTTGTATATTTTTGGTTCTACATACGCAATTTGAGCCCTACCAGTTCACCAAATTTCATCATCTTACAGCAGTCGGAAGTGCTTCATTCAACCAACACCAATTCGGAGAAAGTAGGCGGATACCACGCCCCCTGAATGGAAAACCTCAAATTTTCGATTTTTTCCTCTGCTTGCATGACAAGACCTACCGTTGTGCAAAATAACAAGATTCTACGATGTCGGGAAGTGCTCCATAATTTTGATGATCTGTCAGTCAGTGAGTCAGTCAGTTACGGTTTTTGTGATTTTTGAGGCCTTATATCTCAGGAACCGCTTAATTGAAATTTGTTGAGGCGCCTGTGCCTGACTAGCTTAGCAAATATTCAGAATTTCAAGTTTCCGACTTCATTGGTACTGAAGATAGGGAGGGGTCAAAAGTCGCCTGAGTTTGTTCCTGTAAAAAGGGTGTAGTGCCAGAACTTGGCTGGGCACTACCGTGCCCTTTGATTCTTTTGTGAAAATGTAAGTCGTTCTTATAAAAAATTCATCATACCTCCTCAAAAAACAATTCTATCGAATTCAACATTCTTTTTAAGTTTGTTCGCTTTTAAAAATTCCGAATAAATTTGTATGTTTACGTTTCTTCTTCTTTATCGCACACGCTTACTCTGTGAAGAATCAACACGAAATGAATATTGTTCGCCAAATGTGTTCGCCGTGTAGGGGATAAAGCAAACGAACAAGTTAGGCGAGCATGTTCGTCGTTTATGGCTAGCTTTAGCTCTACATTCTGAAATTATGGCACAGTTGTTATCACAATTATTTAGACTTACTTTAAATGTAAATGTAAATAATTCATTCTTAAAATAAAACAACACTTCACCTGAATGAATAATTACATTAATAAATTTTTATCTAACTAAACCTAATCGTTTGGTATCAGATGGTAGATGGCAAAGATTTTGTAAAGATGTCGGCTAATATTTCGTCGGTAGGAATGTATTGTAAGTTGATTGTACCATCGAAAGACTTGCTTACTGCCTGTCGAGCGGGCTCTCCTAAGTTGATGTACCTGCTTAACAAGTTGACAGCATAACTTATGTTTGGTCTAGCATTATCGCCTTGCATACAAACAACTGGGCCCGTATTACAGATTACGAAACGAAAGGCAAAAAAACGATACCCTAGAAAACGATAGTCAACACATGGACCGATTATGGTTTACGATAATGGATGCATCAAAATATTGCCTGATAAAATAAAAAAAATCTATTTTTTTAAGCGCATCCAACTTCATTCTTTCAATATTTCTGTCAAAAATAGTACATGTATCAAAACAATGAAATACGAGTGCCAAAAGCAGTCGTAAGAGAAAACGATTATCGTTTTAAAAAAACGAGTATCGTAAAAAGTAATCGCAACTTAACGATAACGAGGGATTTTAAACGATATTCGTAATTCGTAATACGGGCCCTGTTTAATTTTCAAATCCTGGGAGTCAATTTTGTATCTGTGAAACTGTGAAATGATAAGTTTTTTCACAACTTCACACACTATCCGATTCGCAATTTATGAAAAAAATTAATAAAATGTCAGAATATTTTCAAATATTAAATTTGTTTTCACAATCAAACGATTTTGTGAAAAGCCCTGATAAAGTATGAAAATTACAAAAACAAAATGTGTGTATGAAAAATGAGAGCGTTTCTCATTTTAGTACTGTTTAGTACATGTTTTGACAAACTTTTCAGAATGAGTTCCAGAATCGCATTGTGAGTTCATGAAATGTAAAAAGGAAAAATGGCTGTGAAAACTGAAATGATAACTTGTTTATCACTTCAGTTTCACAGATAGACACCCATGTTCTGTATTCCGAGTGAAAGTGAATTGAAAACGAATTTCAATTTCACTTAAAATGAAAAGGCATGTTCTACATTCCGAGTGAATTCAATTCACTCCGAATTTATTTGTGAAATGTCAAAATCAGCTGAAAGACAATTTGCATCATTTATTAAAACATTGTTTCTTGTGCATAACGAAAATAGATTCACTATTATTATTAATAAGTGGTAGAAGGGACGAAAATCAATGATAGAGAGTTTGTGGAAAAGTTTTACGTATTAAAGCCATAATTTTAGATCTTTTAGAAGCAGCGTAAGTAAAAAATGGGGAATGAATTAACATGGTCATATTTGAATTGTTTGTAGTTTCAAAAGAAGCTTCAGACTAAGCGAAGAGACATTTGTTTACATTTTTGAAAGAACACAAAATTTAACACAAAATTTCTTCCTTCTTATTTCATAAATTGCAACACAACTTTTTCTTGTCGGGAGCTCTTTTGTATTTTCTTGTAAACAACAATTTATCAATCAATCAAATCAAAATCAATTAATCAAAATTTCAAATCTTTATTTACACGTTTATCAATTTCACCAAATAAAACTAATTGAATTGAATTCACCGTAAAACCCTATGTATTCGAAATGTAGAACACGAATTTTCATCTCCGAAAACTCAATTCACAAACTTCATTTCGGGTGGAATTTAGAACACCAACATTTCACATTCGGAATGAACAAATCACAAAAGTCATTTTATGCGGAATGCAGAACATCAAAATTCACTTTTGTTGCTCGAATTCACAATAAGTGAAATGCAGAACATGGGTGAGAGAATTGACCCAAGGTTCATGGATAGTGGTATAGGGGGAGGATTTCACTTTAAGGGCAGAATACAGAATTTAGATTTTTTGTATGTATATCCCAATGGACAAAGCTGTTGACATCAGAATTAAATGAGCTTATACTCGCACTATTGTTGTAGAAACAAATTTCCCGTATTAGAATGCTTTGACATTCGGAAACGTATTATCAGGTACGAAAATTCCACTTTTGGAATTGCCATTCCGAAAGTAGTGGATTTCAATCGGCTTTAGAAATAGAGAGTACCAAATATACGTTTTCGGAAATTTTCACTTGCGGACCGAAATACAGAGTAGGGCCCCTGAATTGGTTCCCCTAATGACGAAAAATATTGAAAACTGATATCCAAAGAAAATTCCACTGAAAATTACTAAATCATTAAAATTTACAAAAATACTAACACATTTTCGAAGCCAACTTTCAGTTTTTTTTTTCGTTATTTCAGATTCTTATTGTTCGGAGAAATTCTAATTTTATTATCGACAGAAAAAATCATCTTTTATTTATTTACGACACATCAGATCGCCAACGAAAAAGTGAATTCAACGAGTCTAAAGGAATCAAAAGTACTTTTTTAGTTATTTTCGATTACATCATTTTATCCATTCAAAATGTATAAGGCCAAAAAAAAACTTTAACTTTAAAATAAATAAAAAAACCAAATCAATCGAAACTTCCTTAAAAATAAAACAAAATCAAAAATTCAACTTCTGGCATGCAGGGTTGTCATGCATAAGTCAAATAGTAAAACACTGTGTTTTTAATAAGTAGGCAGGTACAACAAAAACGGAATTCAATATAAATAAAAGCTGGATTTAATTTTTTTGTATATGTAATTTTCTTATTTTATTATTAATATAAAATATGAATTAATTTTTGTTTCTATACAGAGGAAAAATGAGAAAAAATAACATTAAACATACACATTAAAATAATTGCTATTTTTTTTTGTTTTTTTTTTTTTCTTTCTTTCTTTCTTTAATTGTATGTATGTATCCGTATGTATATGTGTGTTTCCATTATTTTATGTATTTTCAATAAATTCAAAATGAAGCTAAATATTACCAAAAAAGGAAATATTAGAAAATTAAAATAATATAATATTTATAGATGTATTTATATATAACATTGAACTAATATTGTTTTAAAAAATTATATAAAAAATTCAAATGAAAAAATTAAAAAAAACAATATCTTCACTTTACATTAAAAAATTAATAATAATATACACATTATGATGAATTAAAAAAAAAATATCTTAAAAAATAAAGTAACTTCCCTCATTTATTGTGTATGACATGATAACATTCAGCTTTCTCTTACGAGTCAGGGTCAATTGAAAAAAAAACTTGATATTTTTTGTTGAAAGTTTTGTGTTAATTAGTTTCCCAACAGTTCTTCGATTGCAAACAAGCAGCAGTTTTTTTTTTATTTTTATTTTATTAAATTTTTCAGCTGGGGTATATTTTTTACTCCTTTTTACTATTTTTTTTTGTTTGTTTTCTTTTATTTTGTTTCATAATATAATATAGAATTAATGTTTTTATTAACATTTATTTAATTTACCGACTTTTTTGTTTTAATTGTTTTTATCTTACAGTATTCATGAATTTTATTTATTAGTTTATCTACATGTAGCCTAAGAATTAAGAAAATTTATCTTGTATTTGATGACAAACGCAAATTTCGGTGCACACGTTTATAAATTAAAGTGCTCAATGTGATATTAATAATTAAATGTTACTTTATAGTTGCTATAACTACCAAGTTTTAATTTTTAAATCATTTCATAAATAAACATTATTCGTATTATATTATATACAAAATCATGTATGAATATTTCTTTTAGCTTTTTCCGGTTTGAAATCATTTAATTTGTTTATCTTTACTGACGCGCACCGCCCTAATCACAAAAATCTTGGAATAAATCTTCAATAGTTTATTAGTTTTTTCTATCATACATTTTATTTAAATTCTTACGTTTTCTTTTCTATGATACTAACATTTTCTTTTTATAAATTATAACATTTTTTTAAGACAGTGCATTTCAATATATATATATTTTTTGTTTGTTTATAAATACAATTAAATATAATTTTAAAGATAATTTTATTCATAGCTTGTTGTTTCCTTTTTTTCTTTTCCTCCTCCAACGACATGTATCACGACGAAAGGATGACGAAGAAGAAAAACACTCGGTATCATATTTATTTTATTTATATTATATTAATTATATTTATCGTATCAAAAGAAAACCGTGGCTCGTTAAAATTACGTTAATCCCTATGTTTTTTTATGATTATTTATATATATTCTTACTTTATACTTGTTTTAGCTTAGCATGAAATTTGTTTAATCCCATTAAAAATAAAGCACGTCATCAATTATTATTATTATTATTTTTATGTAACCCCATGATGCATTTTTTCTTTTTTCTTGCATATATATACATATAAGGTAATTCATATATATATATACAGCTAATAATATTTCGTTATACACTTAATATTTATATCTTTTACAATTTACTTCTACTTTGAAAACAAATGAAAAATAATGTTTTATTGCATAAATAGTAAACACGAAATACAGTTGTAAGAATTTTTGTTGTATTTCTTCAAGTGTTGCAATTTTTTCGATATATTTATATATATTTCTTTTTATTTTTGCTAGTAAATTACTATGATTTTAAAATTAATGTTTAACTAAGAACTTAGAGAGTAAAAGAATATCAGATGTAAAAATTAAAATTAAAAAAAAAAAATAGTGTATTTGTATTTTTTTTTATGTAAAAGGTGAATTTCCGAAATCCGCATTTTGGTTTTGCTTATAACCTACGTCATCATTTTGTTTGTTGTTATTTCTGTATACATTTATTATTATGTTATCGATGTATACAATAATTATACATAATTATTCTTATTTATACATTGTGGTTTGTGGTTCTCTTAAACTACTTAATGTAATTTTATTTACACATAATTTTAAGGAGCGAAGAGGAGTGGAGGAGTGAGGGAGTGTTGGAAGGGAACGTTTTGAATTTTGTTGGATTGGAAAACATACTACTTATTTTAATAGTTACCTAATAATAACTACAAGAGAATGATAATAGTATTAAGTTGCGTATTAAATTTTCTTGTTTTATATGATGGAAGTGATAAACTTTCGATAAGGACTCTTAATATTCATTTATATCTCTTCAGCTTGGTTTTAATGGTACGCATTTATGTATAGAAATATATTTGCTTTGTTTTTTTTTTGTTAGAAAAATACCTACTTCTAATTATACTAGAGTTGTTCCACAAATTTTGTTAATTGATCCTGAGCGGTCATCGAAGGTGCATCGGGACCGGGGCCAACTACACCTCCGACTCCGTCTTGTGGAACACCTGGAAGCGGTGATTGATGGGGGTGCATGTGGTTGTGCATGTCACCGGGTTGAGGCGCGGGTGAGTGACTTGGCATGTGGTGGGGAGAAGGTTGAGCTCGGGGTGACGCAGAAGGTTGAGCTCGAGGTGATGCCGCGGAACGTGGAGAAGGCGTTGGCTG
Source organism: Philhelius festivus (assembly GCA_963931855.1). Taxonomy (NCBI): domain Eukaryota; kingdom Metazoa; phylum Arthropoda; class Insecta; order Diptera; family Syrphidae; genus Philhelius; species Philhelius festivus. The sequence goes on along the minus strand of OZ007556.1, from coordinate 738,970 downwards.
CGGGCTTCGGATCGGAGGTGGAGATCGAACAGACTGCATCAACTGCTGTTGCATAGACAAGGGGGTCGGTGGGCCCATAACATGAGGATTGCCTTGAATGCCTTGTTGGACATGTTGACCAGTTGGTATTACTCCGCTTACTCCACCCACCTGAGGTTGATTTGATTTTAGGCCTTGTTGCATTGCATACTGATCAGGTGAGAAATTCCCGCCACCACCCTGAAAACCACCCATTTGAGGTGCTCGTGGTCGTTGGGGATATGGCGGGGCTGGATAACTCGGCATTTGCATCTGACGCATTTGCATTGACTTATACCATTGATTGTTTTGTACCTAGATAAAAAAAGGAAGAGAGAATATAAGAAAACGTATTTGAAGTTAAATCCTATCATGTACTCACAGGCCCTTGTTGTTGTTGAATTTGACCACCTCCTTGTACCATCATTGCATTTTGCATGGCTGCAGGCATTCTGCTATGGGGTACGCCGGGCTGATTTGGCATTACAACCTGATTTTGTTGGGGTTGTTGTTGTTGGTTTATCATATGTTGCATATGACCACCTTGCTGCATCACCTGCTGGGGTGGCAGGGGTCCATTTACTTGACTTAGGGCTGCAACACCTCCGCCAGAATTCTGACTTTGCTGACGCTGTTTTATAATGGCGGCCATTATTTGGGGATTCGATTTTAACATTTGGAGAATTTGGTGGTGGCCTTCACTAGATGGATTATTTTTAATTTTTTGCATTATTTGTGAGAGTTGTTGAGTATTTAATTGGGGGGGAGCGTTGGGTGTTGGTGGACCAGTTTGACCACCTGTTGGTCGCATACCAATGCCCAAACTCATCCCACCACCCATCGGATTTTGCGGACCAGCACCCACCATGCCGCCCATCATAGGCTAGAATATATATTGTTAAAAGAATTGTGCTTATCAAATAGTAACAGAAAACGTACCGGTTGCTGCATAGGATTTTGTTGTATAACTTGATTTTGAATTGGTGGTCTCGAATTGGATTGGTTGGTGTTGTTGGGATATCTATTTCCCCATTGTTCCATTGAAAGAAGATTATTACCACCAACCGGTCCAACACCTTGTTGGGGTTGATTAACTACACTCAGATGGCGCTGCATCCCAGCAGGAGGCATTTGTGGAGCAGGTGCAACTTTTCCGAAACCTCCGGCATGAGGAACTTGTTGTCGCGCAGCTTCTTCTTGTACCTTAGAAACCAAAAATTTGAATATTATTTTTCTATCCATTTTTATAATTTATACATTAAATATAGAAATATTTGTATTAATTTGTAATAAAATTTAGGATTAAAGGTAATTGATATGAGTTTGTTAGTTTAGAAAGAAATTGCTAGAAATAAAACAAAGTTTTTTAGCTTCAACGCATTTGACATTTTTTAGTATATTCAAAAAAAATTTAAGATCAAAATCAAATTTGTAACAGGATGGGTTTTGGATCTTATTAGTTTTCAATGTCTAAGCACTTAAAACAAAGCGCGCACGAAAAATATGAATATCTCACCGGTGAATTACTTTGGTGGTAATATGTATTTTATTTAAAAAAAAAGTAACTTATCCTTAATATTCATAACTATGTTGAACTTTTTCATTATTATAAACGGATGTAGGTACAAAATGTCAGCACAAGGGTGGCTCTCGCGTTCCGGCAAATCGACTATCTTTATATTCATCAATTTCAAGGTGGCAAAATTAATCGAGCTGTGTCGCGTGACATTAGAAAGTACATGGAGGAAAGTGCCGAAAAAAAGTTCTTCAAGGTGATTGAAGAATTGACAAAACAAAGATACTAACTGCCAAAATCTGCCAAAGTCTAAAACAACACGTCAATATTGAGATCCGGCAAATAATTATTTTATGAAACAGCTGCAACTTCAGGTTCACGAACAAATGGATTTAAAACTCCTTACTCAAAAAATGACAAGTACACGCTCTATAAAACTCTTATACATACTACCACTTCTGCTTAAAGACCGCCAGATTTGATCGATAAGCAGAAGAGGAGAGCTGATACAATAGAGACTTTCGAAAGAAAAATTAATCGCCGGAAAATTGGTCCTGTGTGCGAGGGGGACTAATCCCAAGACTTCGAATTTTAGGCCCCGAGTTTGACGTGGTAAAAAAGAGAAAAATATCCGCTTTAAGGAACAAGTCATAGCAGATGTCAAAGCGCTTATATAAATTCAAACTACGTTTTTATTAAAAACTCACTTGTTTAACCACCTGTAAGACGTTTGGCGATGGCGAATGACCTCCGGGCTTCATTCCTATTCCTTGCTGGTGGGGACTGGTCATTCCCCCTAAGGACGAGGAGACAGGCGATGGCACAGCTTGGTGAGGACTCATTCCGCCAGGATTACCGCTAGCTGCTATCATTGGGGCTCCGGGCATTGGACCAGATACCGCCACACCTGACTGGAAAGCTGGATTCGTCGCTGTTCTTGTCATCACAGCCATACGACGACGAAGTAATTGCGCTTGTTGTAATCTAAATTAATCCATTGAAAAATAAACGCACTGGTTATAAAAATCAAATAATTAAAACAAACCTTTGTTGCAATTGTTGTTGTTTGAGCTTGTGCTTAATGTTGGCACAAAACGGAACAGGGCACTTTGGTTCTTGACAGTGCTTAGCATGGTAACAGCATAGTGCAATAAGTTGCTTGCAAATGGGGCAACCACCATTTGTTTTTCGCTTGCAGTTCTTCGTATGCTGGACTACTCGTTTCATCTTTTGGCACGACGGTAACCGACAATTTGCATCTCGGCACTGGCAAGCATGCACAAGAGACTGGATGCAGCGTTGAATAGATTGCTTTCTCGCCTCTTGTGGATTTGCTTGTTTGAGATCCGCTGGTGAAGATCCATCGTCCAAATCGAAACCCAGTTTTTCCATCTTATGTGGGTGTCCAACTTTATCCTTGCAAACAGTGCAAAGGTCAAAGTCCTTAATAACAAAAACAAAAATGAGTTGTATTTATGAAAAAATATACATTTAATTGTTTTGTAATTACACTTACATCGCAAACAGTGCAATGGTATCTTGTTTCAACAGCAGCTTTGCAGTTGTTGCAAGTGTAAACGAACTTGTCTTGTCCTTGGTTATGCAATTCGTACAGCATAGACAGGGTTGAAAACCGCGCTCGGCGCAATGACGAAAATTCGTAATGTTTATCGCGTGCCATTGTCAAAAATGCATCCCTGCCATCCATTAAATCACATGTTTGGATTGGATCAGGATCTTGAATAGGCTAAACCACAAGTTCGATTTGTTTTATTTGATTATTTTCGTCAATTTTAAGATAAACTTACCGCTAGACTTGCTGCTGATTGCGCTGAATGCAGGCGGATGACGAAAAATACCTCTTTGTGTTTTTCCATAGTGGCATATATTTTCGCTGTGAGATCGTTGCCTGTTTGTTGTTCATTTGACTTTTTGTTATTTTTCCTCTGAGCTGCTTTCGACTTGTTTGATTTTTTTGCTTTCTTTTGGCCCTTCTTTTTCCCATCACTGCTTGTATCATTTTCTTCGGACAGAGAGAATATCTAACATATAAACAAACAAATAGGTGTTCTTTTAGTAAAGGACCCATTTAAATAATTTTCTACTGTACTTACCGCATTGGCGGCAGCTGCAGCGGCTTCGGCAGCCTCTGCCTGTTTGCGTTTTTCCTCCTCCTCTTGATCGAGCTCCTTAATACTTTCTTCTAGTACATTGGGCCAAAAATCACCCTCAAAATAGGGCAGTTCTGCAGCAGACGTTAGCTTGTCTTCCATAGCTTGCTTAAGAATATCTTTGTAGTCTTGAATGGTCCGCTCGATCATTCCCTTGTCGAGCATCTTCTTGTACCATTCCTGTAATCGCTTTGGTTTTGGTATTTTCTGATCGGTTGGATGGCAGTGGAAAATGTAATCATCGCCTTCAGAGGGTGGACACGCCCAAATGTGCGCCATTGTGTAACCGAGTTGCTTCACATAGTCCATATAACCGAGTAGGATCTCATGGTACACAGATGTACGGTACTGACGCGGTCGGAAGAAGTGAACCGAATCAAGGTAAGCAATGTACACTCGTCTTGTATTCGGAGCCGGACATTCTGAGCCATATTCTTGAACGTGCATTCCAAAGAAACACACATCCACTCCATCGACCTCTTCAAAGGCAAATAGAGCTTTCGCCCTATACGGGAACTCAGCATTAAGTTCTCCAGCATCTACAAATCGGCGTCGCATACCCGGTTTAACTTCTACATATTTATCCGAGCTAGACACAACTCGAATGTGAACTTCTCCTGCACCAGCCTCCTTTTTCTTTAAAAAGTTATTAACTCTTGTCTCAATATATACACCCAATTTTGTTGGAGGCAATCGTTTTGCGTTGAATTTATTGTCTTTTCTCTTTTGGTTCTTTTTCTTCAGACAGTTCTCGCAAACAAATCCACCTTGCCAAATTGTTTCCAAATACAAAACACATATTTGATGTTGTTTTCGCCCACATTCCTGACAATCTACAAACGGCTCTAGTTCCAAATGATCATTTTTCATTTCTTTAAATTGATCCTTTTTAATTTGGCTGGTAAAATAAAATGTTATTTGTTAGTTTTGTATGCTTAATTATTTTAACAACTCTATGTAACCTATTCACATTCCCACACATATATCTCATCTTACTTTACTTTCGTTTGACCTTTTGTCCCTGACCAAATGATTTTTTTTTTGAATAAGCTGTATACAATAAAGTTGCTAAATATTTAGTTTCAAATACTGAAATAAAAACACAGCTATAATTTAGCTATTTCTGAACACTTGTATGTACCTAAAGGTTAAGCTTGTCTCTTTTTCAATTGCCTGGGTTTCGTAGATATTGGTATAGTTTAATTATTATTGAAATATTAGAAAAAAATAATAGTCATAGAACTTGTTTTTGTACATATTTTTAAAGATCATTCTCGGGAACATAACTATATAGTTCAATTTTAAATCTTTTGAGTACAATACCTACTAGTTTAAGAAGACCTTTTTGCTATTTTTAGTCGACTTTAGCATTTAAAAAATTAATTTAATGCTTTTGAACCCTCGTTTCTTATTTCGAAGACCAACCAGAAATTTCGTTATAGTTGACATGAATCTTTTATTAAATAGTATTATCATAAAGGCCCTTTAACAATTGTGAGTTCGTATCAATCGTCAATCTTTGAATGGAAAAATCGGCATTGTGAACATCAATTGTCATCGAATTTCTTGTTATTCTGTCTACTTTTCTTTCAATCCAAAAATTGTAACCGACGCGACGAGTTGGAGTTGGTGCTAACGAATAACAATGTAAGTTTTGGAGTGTTTTATGTGATAAAATTAGTAATTTCCATTTCCAACTCTGACGTTGCCAAAGGATTAACTCCTTTGCTTTCTAATTATTTCAACAAAAGCAGCAATTTTTCTTCGAGTCCTTTAAAATATCATCTTTTAAGACAAGCCCCTTGACAAAAAAAATAGAAAAAAGCGCTATTTTTAACCACCCACACTAAGGGCGACAAAAAAAAACCTGACAGACATTTGTATTCGACATCATTACCCATTCACCTATAAACGCTCATACACATATTTTGGTTATACATATTTCCAAACCAAAAAAATTCTGTTGGTACTTACTATTTAAAACAAGTGACATATTGGATATATCCCCGGTTCGATAAAAAAAAGTACAGCTCAACAAATCTTATTTTGTGAGAGAAAGTTTGAATTTCAATCAATCTCTTAAAATATCAAACCCAAACAAGAGCTCTGTAAGTTTTTAATATTAGTAGTCTGGTAGTTTCCTACACAAAATCCGATTTTAAAACAAAAATCTTTGTTGGTGAATAACTCTTATCAGTGATTTGAAATGAGCTGCTAGAATTATTGTAGCGCATGAAGATACAGTCAAAATCGGTTACAACGACATCGGTTATAACGACGTATCGGTTATAACGACCAAATTCTTAGGTCCCGGATGAGTTCCGTTATAATCCCATTGAATAATAAATCGTTTATTACGACATCGCTTACAACATATCGGTTACAACGACCGGATTTTCCCGTTTTTTAATTAAAATATTGGTTATAACGACTAAAACTTTAATGTAAGCAAAACGCACTTTTTCATTCTTCTAAAAAATAATACATTTTCCCCATAGTTAATTTGTATGCACTCATTTAATTCTTGTATCTCAGGACAAATTAAACATTTAATCCAAGTTTCATCAAAATATAATTATTTTCAAAGGCATTTTGTGATACTTCACTTTTTTAACCTTGCATAAATCGGATTTGATTTATAGTGATCGTATCATCTCCTCATAAAAAAACATCCTTCAAACATACACACATATTTGCATGGATTCGCCATTAATATGGTCAACCCAATTGAACGAACGTTGACAACATTGAAACGATATTTAAGTATGGAATAGTGCATACTGGTTAAAATGGCAGAAATGGCAAAAAAAAGACATAAGTTGGACGAAATTTTAAAAGTGTGTTTAAATAAGCGATGTGTAATATTCGAACTTTTGAAGTATTTTGATGATAATTTAGTAAAATATTTGATTTAACGCCTTTTTAAAATTCGGTAACGTTCTGGAGAAGTCTTGTAAATTACAATTAACGTATGTCTGTTGTATTATTTTACTTTTTCGGAAACTTACCGCGTTATTTATTAGATTAGTCTAATCACGTGACCACGAAGAGTGTAATTTCTTCGAAACGTTGCACAGTGGGTCCCCTTCATACTAAGCAGTGCTCAAAATTCAAAATCTTGTTTAAAATGCTAAGAACTGTTATAAATAGATACTAACTGCTGTTGAAAATGAAAATATTATTAATAATGAATATAGTTCTGACTATAGTAAATATTTTCAAGGTTATTGATAGATTTATTTTAAGAAAACAATTGCTCTTGGAGTAACATATTTATGACTTCAGGATAAAATATTATATATCGTTGTGCGCGATGTTATCAAGGGATTGGCAGAAATAAATAACCTATTTATAACATCCCACATGTTAACCTTCTTCTTTTTTTTTTTTTTGATGTCTTCCCGCTGAATTGTTGCCGATATATGAAAATCTTTATTTCGCACCTACTGGTCTTCTTCGCTTAGCTGGCTAATTGGAAGTAGGGCATGAGTCATTATTTCACTTTCATTGATAAAGATTTGATGCAGACTTGTGGTCATGGGAGCTTCACGTAAAGTCGAGCTGTTTCTAGGAAAAAACACCTAAATCTTCCCGCATGTATCTGAAAACCGATCTTATATTAAGCAAAAAATTAACAAAAAATTCGATATGAGTCACTAAAAAGCTTATATTTTAAGTTCTATCAGTCGGATGGTCAACATTCAGGTATGTGAGCTTATGTTTAATTCCAGAGCATCAAATTGCATATTTAAATTTTATATTTATATAAGTGGTTATATTCCTGGAACAAAGATAGGAAAAATAGATAGTTTTTAACTTCACCCCTACCCCCTACCCAAGGCTGAGAAAAAAACCTGCCGGAATTTTAGAATTTGATATCATGATAAACATACCTATAAACCCATATACTCATATTTTAGCTGAACATCCACTACCAAATTTTTTTGTCGGCCTTTGTATTATTTATTTATTGAACCGCGAACTCAAACAGTGATATTTCGAATTAGCGCACCTAACTTTTACTTCTGTCTTCGGACTTTTAATAACAAATATTTCTACTTTAATGCTGTATACAGTAGACTCTCGTTAACTTGAACATACGATAACTTGAACATTCCAATAACTTGAACAAATATTTTTTCCCTTTACGCATTCTTTACCTTGAACGGACTATTTTTAAGACTCAATACCTTGAATTTTTCCCCTAAGTACTCTATAAGTTGAACAAGTAAAATTTATGCGAATTCTGTAACTTGAACAAAGTTTAACATTGAATTTCTTAAATTTTGGAATTTATGATTACCTGAAATGTTGGTATAGAATGCAAACGGTTTTTGTTAAGGGGAATCCCAGGAAATTTCTTTAGTATTTCCGTATAAGGTTTTATTCTTCATAATCGGTGAATTTCTGAATTTCAATTGAACACGTGCGTATTTAGGAATCGTTAAACGTTTCAATTAAAATTATTTATTAATAATATCATTATTTATGTTTTAAAATCATTAAAATGAATCATTATTAAATAAAAACAACAATTTTTTAACTTGATCCAGTAACTTGCACAATCCTATAGCTTGAACACTCCTGGTTTCGTCCGTGTTCAAGTTAACAAGCGTCCACTGTACTTAGATTTAAAAGTTCTCTGCGCCAGTTAAAAAAAATCATTTTAAAAATTTCATTGCCCGTGAGTAAAACCGTCATCTATTTATGTATTTTATACACTAAGTAACAACTTTCAAACGAAAATAAAAATGTATTTGCAATCTACATGCCTTCTTGAACAAACAACATATTTTTAATTTTTTTTTGTTTAACGAAGTTAACTTTTAAAATTAAAATAAAACTGCACAAAATTAAAACTTGCGCATGTCTAATAAAAATCAATGACAAAGAGTCAACTTGAATGTACCGTAACTTGACCATTAGACAGAGAAGAAAGATAATACTTACAAATGACATGTGTTATAATATGTATGTTAACTATGCATTTTTATTTTTTTTTAAGACAAAAATTAAAAACTGTATTGTGAGCACTGATGTGTATGGAGGGGCCCTGTGCGTCGGGAAGAAGAAATAAATAAATATTTCTAATAAATAACGCGGTAAGTTTCCGAAAAAGTCTAAAATATTACAATGATCAATGTCCGCGAAAAGAAAAGCTTAAAATTTCATAACATTTGTCTGTACAAAATTATTTTGTTTTCATAAAATGCATAAGATGCGAGCATGTACACACATACTCGTATGTATGTATGAACATTATGTAGGTTGAATCCAGACAAGAAACATACCTATTGTATGGGAGTGTATTTCCCCAATTTAAGAGAAAGAGGGCATATATACATATTATTCATTAATTTTGTTTTTAAATCAAGTAGGTGTAGTTTGTTTTTTTAAAAATATATTTTCAACCTCAACATTTAAAAAAAAAATGATAAATTATAAAAAAGTACATATATAAAATTATAAATACTCTTATTGATTTTCAGTCATATGTTAAAGAAATAAAAATGCATAAATGCTTTTAAATCGACCAGCACAATGTCGAAAAAGCAAGTCTTAAATTGTATTTGATGCTTCGTGATCTTCTGCGTAAATTTAAAGAACATATTTAAGAACAATATGCTCATACACACAGTTCTTCCGATTTTCTATATTACATACCCTTTTCAATTTCTAAGTCAATCAAATAGATGCAAAAAAAATGTCGATTTGTTAATATTTTTTGTCAAAGTTGTTATGTATGGTACTATATTTTTTAAAAACTCTATGTTTATATTAAAATTTAAGACTTTTTAACAACCTTAACCGGATAATCACAAAGAAACGCAAACAAATTTACTGATAATTGTGTAATATTCAAATATGTATATCTTCACAACGTTGGTTAGAAATTCGGCCTTATTCCGATAACTGTGTTTTACTGAAACACCAGCCAATTGGTTGTTTTTGCAGTCGTGTCATTTGATCTGTAGTATTGGGTAACTTATATATCTTAATATATATAATTCTTCTGTGAGTGTGTATGTCACTGAACTTCTCTTAAACGACTGGACCGATTTTGATGAAATTTTTTGTGTGTGTTCAAGGGGATCTGAGAATGGTTTAGATTCACAATTAAAAAAAAAATATATTCGTAGTTAGCAATGCGAGCACGGGCGGCTAGTCATATATATATATATCTTATATATAAGATATCTACAAAGCCACCTGGGTATCACCTGATGGAGTCACTCGTAACCAAATAGACCACGTGTTGATAGACCGTCGCCACTACTCGAACTTGATGACGGTACGAACGTACCGAGGTGCCAATATCGACTCGGATCACTATCTTGTTGGTATGGTTTTCCGAGGGCGGATTGCCTTGCGAAGACGCATTGCATCCGCCGATCAGGTTCGAATCAACACGGCTGCCCTGCGCAATGAAAACACCAGTAGCACCTTTGGTAATGCGTTAGGACTCGCCCTAGAAACACCTGACTTAGGGAGAGTAAGTCCTGGAGCCAGTATGCTGGGCGTAAATGAAAAGTGGACACGTCTTAAAAATACTGTCATTAGTACTGCCAACTCCATCTTAGGCAGCAGTCGTAAAAATCGGAACGACTGGTTTGATGATGAATGCAAGCTAGCGACTGAACGTAAGAATGTTGCGTACCGAGCAATGCAACAATCTCATAGAACGCGGGCACGCGAAGAGGAATATAAAGAGCTCAGAAGAACAGAAAAACGGCTTCACAGACAAAAGAAATCAGCCTGGGAGAAGAACCTAATCTGTGAAATAGAAAATAGCCGAGAGCGAGGTCCGCACCAGGCGCGGAAGTTCTACCAATCCGTCCGAAACATGACGCAGTACACACCACGCTGCACATACTGCAAGGACGGAGAGGGAAATCTGATCACCGATCCTAAAAGCATACTATAGCGATGGGAAGTGTACTTTAAAGAATTGCTAAATGGTCAGCTCACTGCAGAAGTGGAGGCTCCACTACTTCAAGAAGAATACCCTATGTTGCCGCCACCAAGCATAGAAGAGGTTGAGAAGGCTATAGGCCGGCTTAAACAGAACAAATCCCCGGGAGCCGATGGCATACCAGCCGAATTATTTCATCACGGCGGGCCAGCCTTACGTCAAGCAATTCATGATATTATAGTGCACGTATGGGAGCAGGAAGAAATGCCAGAAGACTGGCGAAAAGGCATAATATGCCCCATACATAAGAAGGGAGATGTCACAACGTGCAGCAATTATAGAGGTATCACGTTTTTGAGTACCGCCTATAAGATACTCTCCTCTATCCTACAAGACCGGATAACTCCATACGCTAAAACCGTCATCGGACAATATCAGTGTGGTTTCATTCCAGGCAAATCAACAACTGATCAGATCTTTACCCTTAGGCAGGCGATGGAAAAATGTCTAGAATTTAACATTCCAACATACCATCTGTTTATAGACTTTAAGGCCGCCTATGATAGCATAGTCAGGGTAGAACTTTACAAAGCCATGAGAGAATTCGGCATCCCAAATAAATTGACAAGACTATGTAGGTTGACCATGACCAACGTAACAAGCCAAGTAAAAATAGCCGGATTGCTATCCAGACCAATCAAAATCTTTAATGGACTCCGACAAGGGGACGGTTTGGCCTGCCTCCTCTTCAACCTGGCGTTGGAGAAAGCAATCCGTGACTCTGGCACGGCAACAAGAGGGACCATCGTCAACAGGTCCAGCCAGTTACTAGCTTACGCAGACGACATTGACATCATCGGAAGAACCGAACAAGCTGTACACGATTCCTTCATCCAGATCGAGCAGGCGGCACAAAATCTGGGGCTTCACATTAGTGAAGGTAAAACAAAGTACATGGTGGCTTCGAATGCGAGAGGAACAGTTGGTCAAACAATCAAGGTTGCGGAGCACGAATTTGAAGTGGTGCAATCCTTTAAATACCTTGGGTCAATAGTAGCAGCCGATAAAAATATAGAAGAAGAAATACGCGGGCGGCTTCTCAAATCCAACAGAGCCTACTATAGTCTGTCAAAGCTTTTCAAATCCAGAAATCTCACCATAACTTCAAAACTGCTGCTGTACAGGACCATGGTCCTGCCAGTACTCACATATGGATCCGAGACTTGGGTGCTTAGCAAAAGGCACTCCGACCTCTTAGCTGCGTTCGAGAGAAAAGTCTTAAGGAGAATTGTTGGCCCCATATGTGAGGAAGGACGATTCCGGAGACGGTACAATCATGAATTGTACGCAATCTACCTAGAACCAGATATCGTGACAAAAATTAAGCTCGGTAGACTCCGGTGGGCAGGGCACCTAGCTCGCATGAGCGAAGAGGAACCTGCTCGGAAAGTTCTTTGTGGTACATTCTATGGGGTGCGCAACTGGATGGCGTCGGCTAGAGACCGGGATAGGTGGAGAGACTTGTTGAAAGAGGCCAGGACCGGAACCCGGTTGTCGAGCCGATGATGATGATGATTGGGTAACTTAAACGTCAGCATTTCTCTCGTTACTATTGATTTTTTCGTGGCCAATGAAATGCGATTTCAAATTGATTTTGATGTCGTTGTATTCGTATAATTTCGGTTTGTCATTATGTATTTAAATGAAAATCTTCATCCGTTATCTACTTGTGTAGAGAAATATTGAATGGACAATATTGGATACTGAATTGAATGTTGTAAACAAGGGCCATTGTATAGGTTATAAATTACCAGTGCCAATTAAAAAGTAAACGCTCTGTATTAACTAGGAATGCCTAGTATCTTATTTCATTTGCAACTTGCATTTTAACATCAAAAATATAAACCTTTCTTATCATGAAAGGAAAAAAAAAAAAATAAAATGTTATATATTATTTTGGAAAGAAGGTACTAACATTGACGCCATCGATATTACGAGCCTTAATAATTTGTAAAATAATGAATTGTACTTAAAAACTTTAATTGAATAATACATATAAATCTAATTCAAAAATATTTGTCAATGGACAACCAAGACTGTTCCAATGAACTGCTGCTAACTTCCATTCTATGTTCTTGCCTGCTGTTGAAACACGCTATTGGAAATTTTTGCTAGGAGCTACATAAACTCCAACAGTCTTCTGGTTTGATACTTTGACCGTAAAAAAAATAATTTAAAATCATAAAACCAAAAGTTAAATTGGGGGTTTCATTCTTGTTGTTAACGAAAATCTAGACGAATAATTTCACCGTTTTGAGAGGATCTTTTTATAGGACTACAAAACAGAATCTGCAAGATTGACATTTAAATTAGCGTTCAATGCCTTCTGTAATACCAATTTCACACTCGTTTTTTCTTAAAACTCTTAATAAGGGAGATCACCTACAAAAATTTTAGATTTGTGGTACCACCCTTACTCACTCACATAAAAAACACTGCTTTATAATTCAAAATTTCTCAAATAAGATTTTTTTATCGATTTTATAAAAGCACCCTCATCTAACGTTTTCCTTATTAACGGTAAATCTTTTATCAAATATCATTTTTCGACCTTTTCGAATTAAAAATTCTATTATAAGCAAATTCGATCTCAGGAGTTTAGGAAATAAATTTTAGACCCTTACTTACTAAGTCGGATCCTTATGTTTATGTTCAAAAATCCTTTCTTACACAAATTAGTGCACTCAATGCTTCAGTTATTTCCCTAATTCCCTTTTGTTGTCAGAATCAATATAATAAAATCCTCTCTTTCATACTACTTGTTTTTAATTCCTTATTCTACTCGCCACTGTAAAAATTGCGATTGTTTAATTCAAATTATGCACACACATACATACCTAGTCTAGCATATATACCTAGTCTTTTTGGCCAAAGTAAATTGGGATTCATTTTGTGACGTCATTATTTAAAATGGCTACCGGCCGAATTGTATACAAATTATATTAAAATATAATCTGGCTGAAAATATAATCTGACTTCCTGATATAAGCTTAACATGTGTGGTGGTATAATGGGCTTAGGTCAAATGAAACAAATTATTTTTATATCAAGACGTTTCGTCCATGACTATGACAATAAGAGATATATATGTATGCGTTTATAGAATAAAAAAATTATTGTTTAAAAAAATATTAATACTTACGTTTGTGACTGCAGAGGATCATCTCCTAATGTAACCGTATCACCGATGATATCGTTGAAACATTTTTGGCAGAATGTATATCTGTTAGATGCAACACCGTAATCCTTTAGACTATTTTTTTGTTTCGTTTGAAAAACAAATTTTATTGGGTGTGTTGGCAAATGAAAGTAGTACAGTGTGATTAATAAGGAACAAGTGTTTTAACGATCGATTGTATTTGTTTGTGTTGTTTTATCAATTTTAATTTTATTAATTTTAATGTTTAAGATTTGATGATTTGATTAGCAAGGTTGAGCAATTGAGGAAGTGTGACGGTAGTGTTTTGGTGAGTATTGCAAACCATAACCAGGAGGTTGTATACAATGTGCAGGCAATGAAAAAAGAAGAGGCGAAGGAAAGGTCGATTAATAAAATTTTCAAACAATGAAATTTTTATGCATATGTGACGTGTCTTATAAAGGTTACTGAATACATTTTTTTTAATCATTTGATTTTGTGTAGTTAAAAATAATAAAATAAATAATACTTTGGAAGCAAGTTTTCAAATTGAATAAATAAAAGCATAGCCATACCTATTTTGATAACTGTAGTATTTTGCATCTCTCGGAATGGTACACAACTGTTTTCCATAACAACACAACACTTGTGGATTAAAGGTATACTTCCGGCCACAGCAGTATCCCAATGCTTGCATAACTGGATCAATTTCCTGTTCAAATACTTCCGAGAGCTGTGAGAAATATGAAAATGGTACATCAGCCGAATAGATTTTCATAAATACAACTTACCCTCGTGCAATATCTATACACACGCGAAGTCTTCCGGTTATATAACCAGGCATTGTCGAATATCAACCAAACATCGTCCACATACTCCCAAGGATCACTGTACATCCCATTCATTAAATTATTTCTTATTGTTCCCAAGTCCATTGGTTTTTTAATAATTTCAAAGTAATCGGGAATGCCCAGAGCTTGAGGGTCCACTGGAGATTTGAAATGAACCGACTCGGGCTCATGACGAAGAAGTTTGTCTAGTGTTGGTAATAAGGCCCTTTTCAATTCTTCAGGATTGAAAACACATTTCTTCTTCTCCCCAGTGGGAACTAGAGGTTCCGGTACCACGGGTTTAACTTCCGACTTGATATCGAGTTTAATGTCTCCTCCCCGGGCACCTGTGCTGGAAGACGAACCTTCTTCTTTAATGGCAGGTTTTTCATCTTTTATGCATAAATCGCTATTATTGCCCTGTCCAACACTGTCATCCGTGTCCATCGGTTCGGTTTTTATGAATGTTGCATTGGTGCCATCCTTGTTGACATTTTTGCCAATACCTGCTGATCCTCCTCCTGAAGATGTATCCATCTGGCTGTTATCACCATTCTCATCCATGTACTCTTTCTTTATCTCATCTTCTTGTTTGATCGAATCTAGTTTTCCTTTTGGTGCGTTCGTATTGTTGTCTGGAGATGGAGGTGTGTCATCTTGGTCGCGGGAAGCAGCTTCTAGAGCAGCCATCTGCGACGATAGGTTTGAGCTGGAGGACGGTCTCGACGGTGCTGAATTATTTGAGCCAACTCCACCTCCTTTCCCCATACCCAATTGCTGCTGTTGTTGTTGCTTTTGGTTCAAATTTGGAGTTGTTGCTGGGGTTACCGTTGTTCCCGTATTCGATGGTGAAGTCATTAATGGTGGTGTGTTGCGGTCACTCATGGGTTGCATTAATGACGACACTGATGGAGGGTTAGGAGTACTGACAGCTATGGGCCCGTTACTAACGTAACTCGGTGAAGGCGAAGGAGCCATTGTGGTATTCGCATTAGTCAATGATTCTAGACTAGTGGGAGTCGGCGGCATGCCACCACTAACAGATTTTAGCGGTTGCTGTTGTGGTTGTTGTTGCTGCTGTTGATGTTGTTGTTGCTGTTGTTGCTGCTGCTGTTGCTGCTGTTGTTGTTGTTGTTGTTGTTGTTGTTGCTGCTGCTGCTGCTGCTGCTGCTGTTGTTGTTGTTGTTGTTGTTGCTGCTGCTGCTGCTGCTGCTGCTGCTGCTGTTGCTGCTGTTGCTGCTGTTGTTGTTGTTGCTGTTGCATTGTCGGTACAAACGCATTTACAGGATTATTCGGAATCTGTCCGGCAGAATTGAATGGTGATTGTGGCATGACAATATTTTGATTAACCGAGGTAACAACTTGACTAGTTGCTTGTTGCTGCTGCTGTTGAACAGCGGCTGCATTTTGCATTCGTACTTTCATCAAATCATTGAACTGACTCACACCACCATTTGCATTGATAAACTGCTGTTGCTGAGATCCTTGAGATGTTGCGGGTTGAGACAGAACTCCTCCACTCACGGTCTGTCCTCCGCTGGTGAATGGCGAGTGCACTGCATTCTGTATGACCAAGTTCTGCTGTGATGTTGGTGTCCCGTTTGGACTTGGTCCAGGTGGTCCAACGACTAAACTTCCCAGGGGGAGGCCCACTGGATTAGAAAACTGCATTCGGTTTTGCTGCATTGCGTTTAGCATTCCTGCTGGCGAATGACTCCGCACCCCTTGTGTCTGTTGAGTTGGATTCTGGGGCAACATCCCAGGAGCTTGACCTCGTTGCATCATACCAGCCAAGGAATTTCCTGATTGGTTTGCACTTAATTGATTAACCATAGACACGTTTGGTCGGATTTGTTGCTGGTGTCCCGGCAGTTGTTGCTGTTGACTCGGACCACCCGGTCCGGCCTGTTGCTGTTGTTGCATTTGAAGTAATTGTTGTTCCTTTCGCTTAAGGCGTTTCTCTTCAAGCTCTTTTTGGATTTTATAGATTTTTTCAGCTAGCAAATGATAGTACTCAGATCGGGACTTTGCCATTTCATACATGTCCTTTTCAACTTTCTCTGCGTAAGAAACTAAGTTGAACATTCGTTTATCCTGCATTGTGGCGGGATCAGATGTGGGAAATATTGCTTGAACCAGTTTGTGGACTAGGTGTTTTCGCAAATCCGTTGTAACCGATTCACGCCAATCTTTCTCATTATCGCCGCTTCCTGAAGAGGCTGGCAGCGACGAACTTTGCGAGAGAAGTCCACCAGAGACGTTGTTAGCCGCAGCATTGGCCGATGCCGCTGCTGCTGCCACAGCTGCATGGGCTTGAATTTGCATCTGGGCCATCTGACTGGGTGCCATTTGTTGCGATTTATTAGAACCTCCACCGTCGACGGTATTGGAATTGCTAAAGCTGTGTACGTTCACAGAAAGTGGAATGTTTGCCTGAGTTTGCTGTTGTTGTTGCTGCTGGATACCAGGTAATTGATGTGGACCTTGTTGTGGTCCTCCTTGTTGGGCGCTAAGCGTCACAACATGATTCCCTGCTCCTGGCACTAACAACTGCTGATTAGGGTTGTTACCATTTTGAATATCGTTGTTACTCATCAGCAAGTTGTTAGACAGAACGTTGGGGTTCGGAGGGGCGGCTCTAACCGGCGGTCCTTGAATTCGCATTCCTTGCGGTACTTGTGGCGCATTCGCGTTTGCCTGCATAATATTAGATGGAGCGGATGATACAGCTCCTTGCATGCCCATGCTGTCAAAACGTCGTATTTCCTGGTTAGGGTTTGAGGGTTGCATTTGCTGCGGTTGCATATCTCCACTATTTGGTTTAATACTCATCTGACCTCCTACAGGCACAGCACCAACTGCTCCTGGACCCTGAAGATTGTTCTGATTTCCAACATTTTGCTGAGGGTTTCCAGTGACCGACTGTTGTTGTTGTTGTTGCTGTTGTTGTTGCTGCTGTTGTTGTTGCTGTTGTTGCTGTTGTTGCTGCTGTTGTTGTTGCTGCTGCTGGTGTTGGTGTTGTTGTTGTTGTTGCTGCTGCTGTTGTTGTTGCTGCACTTGTTGTTGCACTTGCTGCTGTTGCGCTTGTTGCTGTTGCACTTGCTGTTGTTGTAGTTGTTGCTGCTGTTGTTTGTTTTCCCCACCGGCGTTTCCACTATTAAGAAGCTGATGAGTTTGTCGAAAAGGAAAACAGATAATGCAATCAGACTTTGTGCAAGTCTTGTAGTGAAGGAGTATCTGACGTGAGGAGGTGCAGTGCTGGACGGTACAGTCTTTGCTGTCTTTGCAATTTGCCATGTGAGACAACACATCCTGCATTATCTTGCAATGAAAGACAGTACACTTCTCTCTTTGGGGGTTAGCAGCCTCGCGTCGACTGCACTTGTGAGCATGAAGCAAAATCATCAATTGCTGTTGAATTTGCTTCTTTCGCGCGATCGGAAGTGGATGTTGGGGAGGCCCTTGTGATGTTCCTGGTTGTGACTGTTGCATTTGACCTGGCTGTGGTGGACGCTGTTGCACACTCCCTGGCGCTGGCCCTCCTAAAACTACTTGAGGTGCCTGATTAGGGTTGAGTTGCTGCTGCGGATTAGTTAACTGCTGCTGCTGATTGGTTAATTGCTGCTGCTGTTGTTGTTGTTGCTGCTGTTGCTGTTGTTGTTGTTGCTGTTGTTGTTGTTGCTGCTGCTGTTGTTGTTGTTGTTGTTGTTGCTGTTGCTGCTGCTGCTGCTGCTGTTGTTGTTGCTGTTGCTGTTGTTGCTGTTGTTGCTGCTGCTGTTGTTGTTGTTGTTGTTGCTGCTGCTGTTGTTGTTGTTGTTGTTGCTGCTGTTGCTGTTGGGGGCCTCCAACGATTCCGCTGACATCATTCCCAACGCTGACGAGACCAATATTGGTACCAATGGGGCCCCCAGGTCGATTTCCCTGCATTGCTTGTTGCATACTAGGTGGCACACGCTGTTGTTGTGTAATCTGATTGACCAGCATTTGTTGCTGTGGTGATGGACCAACCCCACCTCCGGGATTTACATTAACACTTACACCCTGAGGACCAGCATTAACATAGCTGTATGGTCCATTCGGCCCTCCCACCATACTATTTATTTGACCTGGTCGAATCGCAAATTTTCGAGATAACAACTCGTTTGTGGTCGATTGGTTCTCTATTACGTTCAACTTACCAATTGGCATGTTTGGATTTTGCATACGAGGACCACCGCCTGGTCCGGCACCCATTAGTTGATGCGGATTTGGACCACGAATCATGTGCTGTTGACCGACCATGCGCCCACCAACGCCGATCGCAGCAGTTGTCATAAGAGGGCCATTTTGCATTGCTTGTTGATGATGAATTCCTTGATGGTTTGCAGGGCCAGCGCCTGGAACTTTTCCCGGTCCCATCATAGGTCCTGCATTTATATGTTGCTTCAGTGCATTAACCATTACGCCTTGAGATGGTGCCATTGATCCTCCACCTATTCCACCAGAAGCCATTGCAGTATTAGTCATTACCATATTTCCTATGTTGCCCTGTGCAATGCTATTCATTCCTGTAACAAAAAAATGTTCATTGGTGACAGAGAAATAAATATCTTAAATATATAGTGGCAAACAGAGCAATACTGTCCATAGAAATACTCCTTCGAAGTAACGTTGAACGAACGTTTATTATTTATCATTTAAAAAAGTTAAAATCATTTGAGGATGCGCATGAATTGAATTCAGGATAATTTGACTAGTTAGATCAGTTCAATTTAAATAAATACTTGGAACCCAGGATATATAAAATAGTGTGAAAAGAGGGTAAGTTGTTCATTTGGATCCTTAAAAATAAAATCATACTGCCCTTTTAATAGAATTTATGACTGTTCTAAAAACTGATAAAAAAATTGAATGCCAGTCTTAATTTACTTGATTTTTGATTGGGGCTCCAATCCTACCAGGTCCTTATAGTAGTTTTTAAACAAACATTTTTTTAATTGTGAATGTTTTTTTTTTTAATGAATTTCATTTGCAGATTTTTACTAATAATTTCCTACAATTGGGCGAAATCGACTCTTGCTGTAAATTTTTACCAATAGTTTTTTTTTCTTGTTCGTTGTGTTTGTACTGTTGTGTACCTTGGGGTGACAGGCGTCTGTTTGGCTGGTGCACCGGTACACCGCGGTGTTTGTTTTTACTTGCGACTTATAAGTATTATAAGGCAAGTAATGTATAGTAAAAAAAATCGAATTCGAGATTTGGTAATGGTTGAACATTTCTTTTATAAATGGTTATTAATGGTACCCCTCTTTTTTTCTTGTTTCTTAATATTATTTATAAAGTGTAAGAAAACATATGTTAAAAAATGGTTTTCAAAAATCGTATTTTTATGGAAAGTGGCGTCTGGATTTTGATAAGTTTTTGAAATTAAATTCTTATTCGCACAATAATAAAGGTGTAAAGTTGGTAGTACCAAAATATTTTCTTAAAAATCTTTTAAAATTTTTTTAAGAAACCGCTATAACGACTTTTGTTCTTGCATAAATTCACATTACTTAAGAAATCACATAGCATTCTATTTGTATCTCTCACTACTATGTAAGAGTTTAAAAAATAAATTTTATGAATTTGTATTTTTAATTCTTAGTCTTTAACATAAGAGCAAGCTCGTGCGACCCACAAGTGCATTTTATTTATATTGCAAATAGTGCTTCAAACAATATCCGAATTTTCAAACTATTCGGATACCCGGATACATACAGTGATGGAAAAAATAATAGAAACAAAGCTTTACATAATGATCAACCATTAATAACTACATACAATTACGTCTTCCTCGGTTCTAATTTGTATATATTAATTGTCATTAGCTCTTTCTTTGGACTTAACGGTAAAAAAAATGAGCTAAGTGATAATTTAGCATGGAAAAAATAATAGAAACAAGGTACTTTTTTGACTTTCAATTTGACTTAAATTTCGTTTTTTATTTTTATTGAAATAGACGTTTTATTGTTGTTTATTAGTTTTGCACGTGTTTCAGTCGTTTTAATTAAAAAAAGAATATAACAGTTATTTTAAAATTTTATAAAAATGGGTCGTGGAGTGCATTGTACTATTACTGAGCGCAATTTAATAAAAAAAAACTTCAGAAAAAATGGGAAAACTATGGAAGAAATAGCACAAGCAAAAAATTGTTCAAAAAAGAAGATATTTACAGTTCTCCATTCAAGTCCAAAGCCAGAAACAAGAGAAAAAACGAAACACCTTAACGCGGTTTGATAAGATATTGGTACGACTGTGTAAAAAAAAAACCTTTTTCTTCTTCAAACGACTTGAAAATTTAACTAAATGCGCCTGTTTCAAGTCGTACAATAAGAAACCGACTAATGGAAGCAAGGCTTCCTGGAAGGAGTTCCAGAAAAGTACCATTCTTGAGCAAGAAAAATATTCTGCAGAGAATGACTTTTGCAAATAAACACGCCCAACGAGAAAATTGGAACAACGTTTTATGGTTGGATGAAACAAAGATAAATTTATCTGGTTCCGATGGCAAAATGTATGACAGACGACCTAAGAACGCAGAGGTGGAGGAAATATCATGATTTGGGGGTGCTTCTCAACATCTGGGGTTGGTCCAATTTTTTGGATAAAAGACAGAATGTGTGCTATTGACTACGTCCGAATCATAAATGAAGTTATGCTGCCATTTGCCGAAGAGAACATGCCAATTAAATGGAAATTCATGCAGGATAACGACTCCAAGCACTCTTCAAAAATAAAATAAATGTTATGGAGTGGCTATCGTAGTCCCCGGATCTTAATCCCATAGAACACCTGTGGGGCATACTTAATAGGAAAATTGGAGACTTCAGAGCCAAGATTAAGGAAGAACTGTGGTCTATAATACAAAAAGTATGGTATTCCATACCTTCCGAGTCATGCGCCAAGTTGGTTCATTCCATTGGGCGGAGATGTGAAGCCGTCATTAAAAATAAAGGTGCAACGACCAAGTACTAAACGAATATGAACGAATTTAACTGTTAAGTTTCTCTTTAACAAAAAGAAAAACACAATTATAACATTGTTTCTATTATTTTTTCCAGGGTAAAATGGCTGTTAATATTAATTTTAATTTTTCTCATTACTAATTTTTCTTTTTATTAATAAATTTAATATTGTGTATATTTTAAACTTTATAGAGACTTATTGTATGTATTTTGAATTTTTAATTTCCTTCCAATAAACTTTTTGTTTTAAAAAACGGCACAGAAGAAGCTTGTTTCTATTATTTTTTCCATGACTGTATGAATGAAACAGTTAAAATCAGAACTATTCGGATAATGTCGGAGTTAGTTGAGATCCGAGACTATCCGGATGGTTTCCGATAACCGCATCCAGTCTGATGAATTACCTGTATAGTAAATGTAAAACAGGGATATAAATAATACAAAATCTTATCCTTATGAAACTTATCAAAAACAAACTTTCAACATATCTAGGTTGGAAGGGTATTTTTTTTGTTGAGGTGATCAGGGGAATTTTAGGATTATAAAACTGATGCCGTTTCTTGAAACCTTTGCAACATATTTCTAGATACTCCGTTACTTGGAAGTCGTCCTTTAGAATAATGTATATGGTACTTTGTCGCGCTCTATTGCAACTTCTATTGCACAGCTCATAAATGTGTATTGTTGTTTTAAAAAGCAAGAAATGTGCCACAGACTTAGTTGTTGGATACTTGAAGAACAAGATACGTATTCTTCTAACAAATCAAGCCAAAAACATTAATTGGGCCATTTGCGTTAACATGTGTAGGGGTATACCAAAGCAAGCCTTTTATTAAGTCCTCTGTACGAAATTTTCACATTAAAGATAGAACCTGACTGTAGAATGATCTTCTTCTTAGAACATGTCCAAGAATTATTTCCCAAATTATTATTCCTTAATAAGAAAACACAGAGATAGACAAACAATGAACAGAACAATACCGAAATACAAAGAACGTTGTTCTACGTGACTGTACCGTAACGAGACTATTGACACCCTACACAGACAAAAAGTGGACTATCCACTATCCACTAATGTCCATTAATTTGTTTTGGGATAACAGAATTCGGGCCCTTAATTCTAGCGATCCGAGTATGTTCCCACAAATTAACAAGATCTTTAGGAGGAATGATCAAACTGATCTTTCGTGTCTTAAGCTTCAAAGACCACAGAAAACAGAGACATACTTTTGACAGCAGGTATAGATCCGGAGTACGACAATCTCTTTATTGTCGAAGAGAGAAAGAAAACGGTGGGGGCTGCTTTTTAGAAAGCGTAAAAGTTGAATGCTAGCCAAAATCACGACCTGGAAAACAGAGGCTTCGCCATTTCTACCTTCGAGATGAAATGTCGCCGGGTTCAATGATGATCATTTAGCAAACGGCATCATCGCCGAGCGAAACGGGCCCAGTTCCCTGAAAGTTTCGAAGGGGGAGCTCCAGCTCATCTTCGACTCATTAAAGAAAAATAAGTCAACATATATGAAAACGCAGATATGATAACTAAAATAATTCTTTTGGGAATGAAACATTTTATTCCGAATAGGGTTAAAAATATCAGACCCAAGATAAATCATCATTTGAGCTGTAAAGAGGTTATCAAGGAAAAAGAGGTAAGCTTCCGGTGTTTTAGAGCTAACCCAACTGAGGAAAACCGGAAGAAGTTCAAACAAGCCAGGAAGGCCTGCAACGCCCATATTCGACGGACCAAATTTTTACATGATCAAAAATCAAGACAAAAAATACTGCAATGTCCCAAAGGCAGCAAGAATTTTTGGTCATTTGTAAAAAATATAAGGAATTCTTCCCTTTCCTCGGTTCCTACGCTTGTTGTCAATGACACTCCTTTCGTTAGCTCTATTAAAAAAAGCAGTTCGCCGCAAATTCCACCTTGCCGGATAGGGTCATGTCTCCCCAGTCCTTGAGCGCGTTAATGATTGTATGGGACAAATCATTTTTCGTACTCGTACCGTGGCGAGAGTCCTAAAAGATCTGAACATACATAAATCCGCTGGTTCGGATGGTATCCCCGCTATTATTCTGAAGAGGTGTTCTTCCACGCTAGCAAAACAATACAATACAAGTTGTATTAGACGGATTCAAGTCTGAAACTCACAATATAAATGCTGGTGTGCCCCAGGGCTCCGATTTGTCCCCGACCCTCTTCCTCATTTTTATGAGGAAGAGATCTCCTGTCTATAACTTCTAATCCAATTTATTGTTTCGCTGACGATAGTATTTAGCTTTTCATATTCGTTTTCAGACCCACATCCCTCCTCTTCGGATGTGGAACTGCAACGACAAAATATGATAAGCTCATTAAATTACGACCTAAACAGCATTGTACGAGTACAATGGGGAATAAGAAACCGCGTCGAATTTAATACTTCGAAAACCCAATGCTGTCTTATATCGTTAAAGCGAGATATACACCCTTGCTACTAACTATGAGTGGCACTTGCAAAAAATGAAACGGAACATCTCGATATTCTCGGTATGCGCATCACGAACCACCTCTTGTAGAACGATAACATACGCGATGTTGCCATGTTTGGGTTTCCTGAGATGGTGCAAGAAATTTTTCTCTCCTTCTGATCTGGCTACAATCTATAAAACCTATATACGTCTAAAACTTGAGTATAACTCCCATCTATGGTCTGGTGCTCCAGTTACTTACTTAAGTCTTTTGGACAATATTCAAAAAAGAGCATTTAAAATGATTGGTGAAAATAACATCATTGACTCATTTACGTCACTCCAACATCGTCGTAATGTTTCTTGCCTCATCCTTTTTTACCGTTATTTTAACGGACTATGCTCTAGTGTCTAGTGAAATAGCCAGCTGCATTCCTCTCCTTAAACAATTCAACCATAATACTCGCACTTCTAGGAATGCCCATCAGTTTACCCTTGAGCCCAACTTCGGCCGTACTGTGAAGTACAGAGATTCGTTCTTCAGCCGTACTACGCGAATGTGGAATTCCTTACCACGCTGTCTTTCCCAGTCATTGCAGTGTTCAAGAATTCAAAACCAATGTACACCGACACCTCCTTTCTAACCCCTCCCTTTTTTCCTAATGCTCACACTGTGTTTCTGACATATTAAGGGTATACAGAAAACCTTTGAGTGTGTGCTAATTATAAATAAAATGCACGACTGGGTCGCACGAACTTGCTCCTATGTAATAGACTAGGAATTTTAAAAACGAATGTTTTTGAATCTATGCAAGAACAAAAATTATAAGTCGTTGTAGTGGTTTCTTAAAAAAAAGCTTTTATATTTTCAAAATTTTTAAAAAAATTTTAAGAAAAAATTTTGGTACGCCAATTTAAAGTTTTTATTATTGTTCGAATAAAAATTAAATTTAAAAAAAAAAATATTCAAAAAAAGAAAAAAATAGATTTTTTTTCAAAAATTCAAAAAATATTTATTTTAAAGTTTTGAAATGCAATGGCGCAAAATTTTAAACATTTAAAACCTACTCTAAATCAATTTTAGAACGGGAGTGGACTCTAAATATTGAGTATAAAACGAGAACCGACTTTTTGTTAATTTTAAAGGACATAAACTATACTTTAACGTTAAAGAGCTCGTCTTACTTTAACAGCAGCAAATAGCTAGTTTATCTTTTAAAAGTACACTTTATCCATATTGACAATGGTCATTTCATACAAAAGCAAATTGAAGAAAAAATGTTTACTGATGTTTTATTCGATTTTTTAAAGATGTTTTTTTGTAAATAGACTGAATCACTGAATATTATAAATTCGAAAGAATCGTACGAAAGTGATCTACGATAAACAAATCTGTACATACAAATGTAGAGCTAGTAGACGAGTATAGCTAAATGAATCTGCACCTTGCAACAACAAATTGAGTTTTAATGAGGTGAATTTGCGATTTATACTTTATTTCCATCTAAAATAATGTAAATAACTTATAAACAATCAAAATCTGTGACGAGGTAGTATATAAAATGTACTTTTTTCGGCGAAAAATTATTTTGTTTGAAGTTGTCTGTTCTTTTTACTTTGTTTTTGTGTTTTTGTAGTTGTGTGAGTTATGTATCTGTCAAATTAAGGGTTGTTCAACGCAAATTCGCTTAGGTTTTGTTGTAAAACCCACATTAGTTAGAAGAGTTGTCTTACGTGATTAAAATTATGAAAAAGTTCGACAAAGTCTCCAAGCTAAACAACTGCGTTAAGTAGAGCCGGTTTTATTGCTTAAACGAGAACTCTTTAAAATTTTGCGCCAATGTGTTTTAGATTTTTTAGAAGCTTCTCTATAAAAAAATTTCATTAAGAACCGTTATGTGGATAATGAGAAATTCAAAATTCGAAAAAATGGTTCTAAGCTGTAATATCTTAATTTCAATTTTTTTTTAAATTAAAGATCATCAAAAATAATTGAAAGAAAAAATTTTATCAAAATTCTAGGTGCCGTTTTCGAGAAAAATACGATTTTTGAAAACCATTTTTTTAAATTTTTTAACATTTGTATGGTGGGTCCCTTTATTTTAAGGTAAAATGAAATTTTTTTTCTCACATCTTGTAGATTATATTAAGAAACTTTTATTTATCAAGTTTTAAAAAAATCTAACATGGGGTTTTCGAAATATTGAGTTTTGAAAAAAAAAAAAAAATTTTAATACACAATTCTATTTAAATTTTTGAAGAGCCTTCGCGAAAAACAATGATCAAAATCTGTGGTACCGTTTTTGAGAAAATCAAAAACAAAAAAAATGGTTCCATGGGGTACCCTCAATAACCATTTTTTCGGAAAAAATTTTTCAACCATTACCTAGCTTTAACTAAATAAAATTTGTTTGTATCTTTTTTTTTAATCTATCGAAGTTTTTGAGAAAAAAAAATATTAACAAAATTTCGAAAAAAATCGTATGGCAGGTACCGTTATTTTTAGTCTTAAAAAAAAAATAAAAAAAACTTGTGGGGGGGAAAAATAAAAAATAATATCTACCAAGTTTGAAGAAAATTGGCCCAGCCGTTTAGGCTGTAATCGAACCGACAGACAGACAGACAGAATTGCGAGACCCACTTTTTTAGTCTTCGTTATCATCGTAATGTCAACTTTGATCAAAATCTCGAGTTCGATTTTTTCTACGAATGCATAAATTGACCAACGTTGTACTACGACATCTACCTGAGGAGGCAGTTGACATTTATACCACACTGTTTAACAACATTGAATATTAATGCACATTATCCACTACGATGGAAGACAGTTATGGTACATCCTCTCCCGAAAAAGGGAAAGGACAACTCATCCGGTCGATAAGTCTTTTTCCGAGTATTAGAAAGGTATTCGAAAAGGTTATTAATAGAGCTCTGTCCAAATGGGCGGAGGACAACAATATCATACCGGATACTCAGTTCGCTTTTTAGGCAGGACATAATACAATTCATGCCGCTCTTAAACTAGTCTCTCATATCCAATGGAACAAAACTAAAAGGCAGTGTACTGGTGCTTGTCTGGTTGATTTGGAGAAGGCTTTCGACACTGTAGGGTTAGAGGATCTCTATCTAAATGACCAGACTCGGCCTATTATGTATGCTTTATGACATGCTCAATGATAGAAAGTTTGTTGTCAAAAGTGGCAATGTAACTTCTACCGCAATGTTCGATATTAAGAATGGTCTTCCGCAGGAAGCGGTCAACTCGCCGATTCTATTCGTTATTTACACCAGCGAATGCCGACGATCTAATTTTTTTTTTAAATAACTCCAGCGATTTAAAATTTGTGTGCTTGCATTCTTTTTTTAATTTTAACTACTAAATTAAATAGACTCGAACTACGGAAATGTCAAATCTCAAATAACCAACTAAATTAATTGCCTTTTCCAGCTACAGCCTACAACACTTCAAGTTGAATGTTTGAAATAAACAAAATTAAAACAGACAAAAAAAATAAAATATATCAAAATAATAATCAAACACATTTTAAAGTTAAACTTCTTTTCCGGCGTTGGCGGTAAAAAAATTTCTATGCAGTTATCAGTGACATGTCAAAACGACACGTTATCCGTCGAAGACAGCGACATGTTTTTTTATAATTATTGTTCGAACTTTGTTCGAGGTTATTTAAAGCATTTTAAAAACACCTTTTATCGCCGAAAGAGAATCTTCTTTTAATGAAAAAACCACAACAACTAACCAACAAAACAAATAAAAACATAATTTCATTAAAAAAAACACACAATAAATGTAGCCGAACAATTTCACAAGCAAAAACCACTTCCCTTTGTAAAAAAAAAACACAATATAGGACCTTGTGAATAAAAAAAAGCTAAAGCTAAAACTTGGATTTTTAAGCAAAAGCTGGATTTTTAGTGAATAAAAATAAGCTTAAGCTAGCTAGTTAAAGATGTTTTCTAGTAATAGCTTTTTTAAAATAGCCAACGCTAAATTAATTTAGTTTTAGCTTGTTTTCCAAGCCTAAGCTTCAATTTGTGTGAATAAAAATAGCTTAATCTAGAATATTATAGTTAAAGCCACACAAATTTCAGAATTTTTTCGACCTGTCTAGAGCTTTGACTAGGTCTTATTAACTTCCCATAGGGAGTTATTGTAATCGGTCCGATTTGTCAAATTGGAATTTTTGATATTTCTCGACGTTTCAAGGTCCCTAGAGGCTATATCAATCATTTCTAGAGAGATGTCTGTGTGTGTGTGTGTACGTACGTTCGTACGTTCATACGTCCGTACGTCCGTAAGTTCTTGTACCATTTTTCGTCGTCGATATCTCAAGAACGAGTAAAGATATCGACTTCAAATAAATTTTGTTTAATAGATAATAACTTCGAAAGAGGCTGAAAGGGCGTTTATTAAAATTCAGTGAGTAGTTTTTGGTTAGTTTCAAATATCTCACGAAAAAATAACGCTATTGATTTCAAATAAAATTCAATGTACTCATTATAAGGTCATACAGATTTGGTATGAATTTGGAAAAAAATTAACATACCGTTATTTAAAAAAAAAAAATTCATAACCCAGATATTCTAAAAACGGAAAACAATTTGAAACTCAAAATAATTTTATTTTACGAAAAATAATGTGTTTGACAACTGGTGAAAATTTCAAAAAAAATCAGCTTACAGTTTTTTACAAAAAATAAAAAACTGTATAAAATTCTATTGAAAATTGGTAAAAATTGTTTTTCGACTCAAATTTCTCGAGAACTAGTAGTGATATTGACTTCTAATTTAGTTTATTTTATACATATGTAGTATAATTTTGTACAATTGGTAAAATGTTGACAAATATTGAAGTAATAGTTTTTTTTTTAAATAAAAAAAACTATTAAAAATTCTAGTGAAAACTAGTTAAAATTGTATTTCAAGTCAAATTTCTTGGAAATGAACACCGATAGTGTCTTCTAAAGTATGTTGTTTTATAAATCGATACCTTCCCGTAAGAATGTATACTTAGCGACATTTCTAAAATTGTTCAGGAAACGAAAAAAACGAAGAAAGTTCTAGTTGAATCATAGTGTGCTAAGAGACAATTTTGGTTAAACTAAGTGACTTCTAACAAAATTTTTGTTTGCTCACGACAATGAGATCTTTATTAATGTCGGTTAGCATAATTTTTTTGGCGGATAATACAAATTTCAGGGGGCAAAATTATTTTAATGAGAAAACATGGCAGTTGATAAATTTTTTTATTTGTACTCTAGTTTCCTTTTCATGCATAATAGGTTGGCGAAACGCAGGCCAAAACGTGGCCCTTAACATATAGTATATTTCCTCATCAAAAAGTCATTATCGAAAAAAGTGTCGCTTAGTACATTCTTACGGGAAGGTATCGACATAATACAATTATTAACATATAGTTAAATTTTGACAAGTATCGAATTGACAAATATGAAAAAAAATCTACTAAAAAGTGGTAATATTTGTTTTTCGACTAGAATATCTTGAGAACGAGCAATGATATTGACTTTGCCATTGTTTAATTTTATACATAATACAATTTCTAACAAATGGTTTATATTTAACATATATCTAATTTTAGAGCGGATATATTTTGTAAGTACCCTTCCATCAATAACCAAACCATATCTTTTATATTTGAATATTTCGTTTTTAAATTTTTTTCAATTAAAATGTTTGGAACCGAAATAATAAAGACCACAAATGGGAAGTTATCAGTGTGGGTCGCACCCAGCCTCTTTTGTTTAGTATTCTATGAAGCAGGTACTAAAAACTTGAACGACATGTTTCTTAAATATAAAGGAATAGCTCAAAAATAAGACATTGAACGTATAGACGCAGAGACTGACGGACATTTTTTACCCGAAACCAATACTTGCCCAATGAAACGGATAACAAATTGTGGCAAACAACCTTCCTTTCGGTCATACAAGTACTAGGTAGCTAAAGCTAACTAGGCAAAACATGTGAATAAAAAACGAACAGCTTAAATTATGAAGATTAAGCTAGAATTTTCTAGCATAAGCTATTTAGCGTTATCATTTTTTTATTCACATGAAACAAAGCTTAAGCTAGAACTATCTAGCTCTAGCTGCTAGTGAAAGCTTGACTAGTTGGCTTTAGCTTCCTCCAAAAAAAGCTTTAACTTTTTTTTATTCACAAGACCCATAAACTAGCATTTCCATATCCGAAGAATTTTAAGTTCGGTGTCAAACTTAAATTAGAATTGCCTACAATTAAAAGAATCCTTTCGCTCCAACACAATGAATGAGATAAGAAATACGAGATGTGAGCGTGATGAAACAACGTCGTTGTTGTAAAATCAGTTTTAAACGTGAAGTGAAATACATAAATAAATAAAGTAAGGACAGTCGCCCACATTCAGTTTTTAGTTTCACATCTGTTTGGTTGCTAAAATGAAACATTTGGGCTAATTTTTCATTTTACCATACATTTACCATATGTTTCATTTTGCCAACCAAACAGTTAAGAAAATATAAATTGAATTTATGCGCCAGGCCTTAAGAATTGTGGCACGATTTTATAACAATAAAAAGGTGACAGTTTCGCTCCTGTCTCGTGTTCTCGTCGCATTATGAATCGGGCATAATTATAAAAACTTTTGTCTATCGTTTTCATTTGGATTTTAATGTCGACATCTGACAAATTTAAGCGGAGATAAAAATACACTAAAAAACGGCTATACTCTGTCCAACAAAAATTGTCAGTACATGGAAGATAGGACGTTTGTCTCTCATTCTGGTTGCATTGCCATGCATAAGTGTGTCGCCTTTTAAAGCTCTCACAGGGATTCCGTAGTTTACATTATAAATCGCCGCAAATGAGAGTAAAAAACGCGTAGGGCTACCGTCTGCCGATTCAAAACGACTGAAATCGATCGTATTGAGTGACACTTGACACTCTTGACAGTATCTCATCAGCAGAGGGATACGACGTTCGTGTTGGTTTGTACAACTTTTTGCAAAGAATTACAACAACCATTCCTTAAGAAAAGTCAGTGGCTTGCTCTTTTTTTAGTGGCATTTTTCCTAACGCATTGTAGTGAGGATGCATCAGGCGCCACTGCTTTAGAAAAAGCTCTCCCATAAGGCCTGTACTGACAATTTTTGTTGGACAGAGCATAGTATTGAAATTTTGATATCTTAGACGTGTCAGTTTCTTTTTACGATTTATGTGCACCCAGCTTAGTAATCATTGGAAGTGATTTTGACATCTTTCAATTTGCAAGACTAAAATTACTTTTTGATTAAATTTTGTTTATTTTCCGAAAAGCACTGAAAGGTAATGTCAAAAACCAACGAAAAGTTGATTTCCGTATCGTCAAAAGGGGAACACATCCAAACAGTACTTTACATCTATGTCACAAAACTCAGTTTCTTCAAGAGACGATAAGTGAGGAATGAATTGTTCCATTTTTTAACGATTCGAAAATTAATCGGCTGATTACAGAACATGTGCCAACACAATTCTAGTGGCTAAGCAAAGCTCAACTTTATTTTGTAAATTCATTATAATCTTAATCAACAATTAGTTGTTATGTTGGCTTGTACAAAATGTTTGTTCATTTATAGGTTAGAGTCTTACAGAGGAAGTCTTGGTTGAGAGAAAAGAAGTTTTACTTATAGCGCGCGTACGACAGTACACACACTTTTTTTTAATGTAAATAACAAAATAGCAATCGCCTACTGATACACCAATTCGCAAAAAGCTATCGAAAGTCAAAGCGGTAAAAATAAAAACGTCATTTCACATTCGCTTTTGATTTAGAAATTTGGCTGTTTATAAAACGAAAGAAATTACATAATATTATCCATAGCAGGTGCCCGGAATGCTCATTTTTAAAACTTATTAATACATTGCACTTACTACAGAATTTGTAACACATTTCTTTTTTGGATAGGCAAACATCTGTCGGATCAAATGGAAGTAAACGTTTATGATTTTGACTGTCTAACGCAGCCCAGATCTTTGGATCCCCTCTTTTTGCACAACCATTTCAGTAATTCAAATTTTTTTTTCAGATTATGTTAAAAGTATGGTGAAATTGCAGACCCTGCGTATAATAAAAAGCCTGGTGTGACTGTTATCCCATGTATCCCAAAACATGACTTGTCTGTTTCAATTAGACGCGGTAGACAAATCTTAAAAGCTAACTCTAGCATTGTATACAAAAAAAATACTTAAGAAGCCAGCCTTAAATGCAGATCATAAAGCAAAAGCAGCAACACAGAATTTCGTTGAACGTCACATTGGGTAACCCGACGAATGGAAACAAGTGTTCTTTAGTGAAAGCAAATCAATTTAGATAGCTCGGATGGATATCAGTTATACTGGCATGACAAACGAAAAAAGAGGTGATAATGAGTCGCAACTTCTTTTTTTTATACCACTATGACTGAAGTCCATCAACTTTTTTCCATTCATCGGGACAAAAAATGAGATTTTCAGCGAAAATTTAATTGTCTTGCTGCTCTATGATCTGCATTTGATAGAGGCTTCTTGAGTATTTTTTGCGATTTTTGTTATTGTCCACAAGTATGTAAGTACAACCCCATAATTTGTATTTTTATTGCCAATAAGTAAATACAATCTTGTCACACTTGCCGTTCAATTCCAATCAGATGTTATTTCTCTGATGATTATGAGCTTGCTTTAAATCACTTTTAACACTCATTTTTTTAACTATCAGTTTTATTTAAACTTTCGAGGTTTTAGATAACAATTTTAATAGAAATCAGACTTTAACGAGAAATTCGAAAATAAAAATACAACGATTACATTTCAGGCACCGGTAATAATACAATAATATAATTTTTTGTTAAAGCTCTCCAAAAACATAAATAGAATTGTGTACTCAAATTTTCAAACAAATTTTTTTTTGATTTTTAAAAAAAAACTTCAAAATTTTTTTTTCAAAACTTAATATTTCGAAAACCCCATGCTAGATTTTTTTTTTAAATTGATAAATAAAAGTTTCTCAATATAATCTACAAGATGTGAGACAAAAAAATTTATTTTACCTAAAAATAAAGGTACCTACCCTACAAATGCTAAAAAATTAAAAAAAAAATGGTTTTCAAAAATCGTACTTTTCTCGAAAACGGCACCTAGAATTTTAATAAAAAATTTTTTTTCTTTCAATTAATTTTTACGATCTTTAATTTAATAAAAAAAAATTTTGAAATTAAGATATTACAGCTTGTACCTACCATAGAGCCACTTTTTCGAATTTTGAATTTCTCATTATCCACATACCGGATCTTAATAAAAATTTTTAAAGAGAAGCTTCTAAAAAGTCTTAAACACTTTGCATTTAAAAACTTAAAAAGAAATTTTTTTTGAATTTTTGAAAAAAAAAAAAATCTATCTTTTCTTTTTTTTGAAAATTCGATCTCCCCGAAATGGGTCAATATTTTTTTTCGTAAATTTATTTTCTGTTCGAACAATAATAAAAACTTTAAATTGGCGTACCAAATTTTTTTCTTGAAAACCTTTTAAAAAGTTTGTATATGAAAGCTTTTTATTAAGAAACCACTACAACGACTTAAAATGTTTGCTCTTGCATACATTTATATTTGCATAGCATTCTGTCTCTAACTACTAAAAGAATTTAAAAAATTGATTTTATCCTTATGAATAGTTTTCTATTCATTTTTTCTATTACATAGGAGCAAGTTCGTGCGACCCAGTCGTGCATTTTATTTTGTTTAAACATGTATTTTGCTTCTACTTCTTTTCAGGATTTTTTTCACTTTTAATTTTTTGTCGTAGAAATCGAAAAGAAAAGAATCATACAACGCAAGAAACAAGACCCGACGCTTATATTTTGACAGTTCATCGTCATATTCGAATATTGTTCCGATCGGAATGATATGAGTAAGCATATCGAAATTAAAAAGAAATTTTTAAATTTTACAAGAAAATTAATTTTTTTTTTCTTGAGCTTTATGCATACATACATATATGTATGTATCTAAATGCATATCGAAATAAGAAATTTTAAATTTTACAGAAAATTAAATGTTTTCCTGACCGTTAAAACCAATTGGGACTCTAGTCAACAATTACTGAAAATCTTGAGCAAATCTGTATACATTTGTATCACATGCGTACCGAAAGCGAAATCGTAGCGAAAAGATAAACCACAGAGAGTGGCCTTAAAATTTACATTTAAACAACATGAAAAATCTAAGTCACATTCTGGAGTACTGTTATTGCAGATGAATCAATTGAAAGCGTTTTGTGACCTCCAGTCCAAATGTCGTACCCTTTTAAGACGCAATATATTAGTCGACCATTATCAATACATTTGGACTAGAGGTCACAAAACGCTTTCAATTGATTCATTCAATATAGTCCACAAAAACAAAAACTATAAAATTTATTTTTATATTTTTCGTTTTTACTTCTTCTTGTCTTACATCAGCCAGACCACGGGCTTTATTTTCTAGGTGTCTGAATTTGACCAAATTCCCCTAGACAAATATAATTTACATTGCGTTCGTGCTGTAAATTTTATTAGTGTTGGTAATCGTCGACTAATATATTGCGTCTTAGAAGGGTACGACAGCATCTAACTGATGAGCCCAACTGTCGTACCTGGGCGTTTTTACTTCTTGTTATTGCAGATGGTTCAAAATCAGTCTACAACTCTTCATACGCCGTAACTGATTAAAATGGGACGGTACTCAGAAATGGGATTTTATGTGAATATGCATGAATTCTGTACCGCAGAATCAATAGTCATCTTTGAAACTTCCGAAGAAGTATTCCATATGAAATTTAAATCGGTATATACCATAAGCCCCGATATATTATAACTTTCTTCACACTTGCAATATATGTAGTTTTATAATAATTTAATTTTAGTTTTTAATTTCCCTGGTAACACGCACACACGAATGGTTGAGAGTTGTAAGTTGCTAGGTCCTGGTTCACTCTGAGCTGTTGCACCACCAAATTTTATTTTATTTAATTTATCAAATCGAATTGTTTTCGAGTGGAAATCTCTTGTAGCTAGTTCTATTTTTTAACATTTAATTTATAATTTATTGTTAATAAATAATAATTATTGTTTGAGAATGACTCACTTTAATGATTTTGTATTCATCAGATACTCATTTTGTAATGTGTTATTTTCGTCATTTAATTTTAGTGGCTGGGTAGCGTAGCATCAATATTTGTAAATCAAATAAGGTTTGAAAAGAAATTTTGGATTTCGAATTTTTTCATTTTCAATTTGT
This sequence comes from Philhelius festivus, assembly GCA_963931855.1. Classification (NCBI taxonomy): domain Eukaryota; kingdom Metazoa; phylum Arthropoda; class Insecta; order Diptera; family Syrphidae; genus Philhelius; species Philhelius festivus. Next base: position 703,583 of record OZ007556.1, on the reverse strand, counting down.
GCTTAATTAAGTTGGTCCTTTGTGCTTTCCTATACAATAATAATAATAATAATTAAAAAAATATAAAACATTTGTAGATGTTATTACCTAGAGACAAACTTTAAATACCATGAAAAACTTATTTCAATTGAATACAAATTTAACAATAGAAAAAAAGTTTTATCAAAACCTTTTTTCAACATTTGAATGGGAGATACTGTTATTTTTAAATAAAAGAACAAATTTGTATTAAACTCTTTCTAATAGTATACAAAAATCGCGGGGTGAAAATTTAAAAAAGCTCGAAATTAAAATTCTGGTACCTAGCTACACAATAATTTCAACTTTTCAAAGCTTCAAAAGCTTTACTGATTTTTTTTATTTTTACTGAAAGAAATGAAACTGTTTTTGAGAAAAAATTTTTATCCGATTTCGGAAGAAATTATGACACGTCACTTAGGTACCTTTAATTTTGGTCTTGAAAAAAAAGAAGTAAAACGGTGTCAGGGGGAATATTGAAATAAAATGTATGACTGGATCGCACGAACTTGCTCTTATGTAAAAAGTACTTCGGAATTTAAAAAACATTTTATATACCTATAATAGGTGATTTTTGTGTTTTGTGTCACTGTCAAACATTTTCAGTTTGGTCTATAATTTAACCATGAATCGTCTTACAAACGAACAACACTTGCAAATTATTGAATTTTATTATCAAAATGCGTGCTCCGTTAAGAAAGTTCATCGCGCACTTCTTCCATTTTATGGTCAGTTTCAACCTACTGAGGCGGTTATTCGTGCTGTTGTGACTAAATTTCGCACCAAATTTACATTGTTGGACATAAATCCACCAACACGCTTACGTAGAGTGAGAAGATCCACTTTTTATCGAAAAATTGTGTTCAGCGACGGAGCTCATTTCTGGTTGAGTGGGAACGTCAACAAGCAAAATTGCCGTATTTGGAGTGAAGAGCAGCCAGAAGCTACAAATGCATCCAGAAAACGTCACTGTTTGGTGCGGATTATGGACTGGCGGAATCATTGGGCCGTATTTCTTCAAAGATAATGCGAATCGCAACGTTACTGTGAATGGTGAGCGCTACCGTGCGATGATAACAAACTTTTTTTTTTTGCAACAAACCAGTTTGACATAAAGTTTAAAGATTTCACATATTTTAGCTCTAAAAATAACGGTACCTTCCAAATATTCGTTGATAAAAAGTAATTTTCCTCAAAAACTTCTGTTAGTGTCGATATGCACTGCACATTGGAAAAAAAAATAAGAATTGGTATTGGTACTTGACATACAAAGGTTTTATTCATTTTTAACTTTTTCATTATTTGCTGAACTAATTTCTATCAAAAATTTTCAAACAGAAGCTCTTTGAAGTTTAACACACTTTTCTGCACTCAAAGTTGACTGTTTCAACATGCAGTTTCCTCAACTGCCAAAAAAAGAGTGCAAATATGCCGAGCAAACTTCATTTTGTATCAGAATTTATTTGTTTGTTCTTAATGTTTGTTTTAATGAAATTTACTTTCGCTTTCAATATCCAGGTAGTACCCCTTGGCATAATGGTTAGTGCGTTGGACTGTCATGCGAAAGGTCTCGAATTCGATTTTCAGCCGCTGCAAGAAAGTTTTTTTCAGGGGTGTACTGCCTCTTGCGAGGAATTGACTAATTTTCCAAGAGTATCTCTTGTCATGGAAAGTGCTACTCATTACCCGTTCGGAATCGGCAAAAAATTGTAGATCCCCTCCGTTCCTGGTACGCACACAGGAATGGTTGAGATGTAAGTCACTAGGTTCTGGTTCACTCCGAGCTGTTGCACCACCAAATTTATTTATTTATATATATTTCAATATCCAGAGTTTCTAGGAAACTTTTTCGGAGAACATAGTCACCATTTGCTTCTTGAAAGAAAGGAAGATTCCAGGTGTCTTCCATTATTTTTACTTGCGATATATATGCATGTGCATATGTATGTATTTAACAAAGGGCAAGTTTTACATTTGGGAGATAAAAAAACATCAACCTTGAAATGAAAAGAGTGGGTCCCGCAATTTCGTCAGTAAAGATTTTGATAAAACATATTGGGCGTTACCAACAATCAAATTAAGAGACGACTTTAATATTTGAACGAAATGTGTCCAAAACAAAAAATGATATATCGGTACTTGCCATACAACCGTTTTTTGATTTTCGACTTAAATAAATACATAATGTAATACAAATTTGAGCAATAATATTTTTTTGGATTTTGGAAATAAAATATGCATTTTTTTTTTGGAAAACCCCTTCGGATAGAGGTTCAAAGAATATACCTGAGGTAGGCATGCCTGTCGTAAGAGGCGACTAAAATCCACCCTCCGTATATCGAGTGTAAAGTATACAAAATATGCAATGAACAAAACGGAAAGATATAGTACCCCAGGTGGCAGTCCAGATACACTGGAAAATCCACCCTCTTCAGAGGTCGACTCTACGAATTCTGGGGAGAGCCAATTATTGCATTTGATGAACCCTTTTTTAAGAAAACCAAGGGTTAATCGATCACCACCAACTAGATCGAATGTCTCCGGGAAAAAAGAGTCCCCCGGTAACGCAAGCGAGCGTAAAAATCGACTCAGCGAAATCAAAAAGCCTTGCCGAGGACAATAATGAACTTTGAACAAAGTTTGAAGTAATAGAGAAAATCTACCGAGAGTTGAAAAAAGAAGTTAATCTTTTGCGTGAAGAGAACATGATGTTGAAAACCTCACATCTTCAAAACAGAAACGCTAGTCCACCACCTCCAAATATTTCTCAATATGAAACTGACGAAGAAGAGCTAGCGCGTGAAACGGAAGGAATACAGAGAAGACCTACCAAAAACGTAAGGCTGGCTCCTCACCTGAGGTCATCCAGCCAAAAGTTAAAACGAGACAACCTCAAAGGAAGAAACCACCAGTTAAGATAAGTCCTCCACCACCTATTAACATCGTTGATCAGTCGGACTATAGTAAATTGCTACCAATTCTTAAAGAAACGTTGCAAACGAGTTTTAAGGTTACCTCGCTATATAATAATACGTGGAAAATCAATGTAAATGATTGTGATGGTTACCGGACACTGTCTAAGAAGTTAAATACCGTCTTTTATTAAAATTTGTAGGGTCAGGTGTAGTCGTAAAACTTTGTAACTAAACAAAAGTGATATTGGAAAGATTTAAACTAAATTTTGAATAAGATAGTGCTTCAGGATTCATTGCCAATTTTGTTGACAAATTGCCTCTCATTGTTACGTAACCTCATAAATAGTAAAAATATGTTTTGTTATAATGGTGGAAAGTGAATAACGGATTGAACTTCGCCACAAAAAATTGTCTTAATAACGACTTCTACCTGCTCGTGTCGATAACCATATAAGTTTGTGTATTAAGTTCTTGTGAACCAATAACTACTCTAATATAGATTTGAAATTTTTAAGTAGTTTTGCCATTTTTATATATCCAAACGCTAGCTCAGCACACATTTTTTTTATAAATATGGGAATTTTTTTCGTTCCCCCTTAAGCCGTCCATTTTGCTCGGCTGGTATTACCGTGGTATACCCTGACAGACATGTGGTTAATTCGTATAATATGGTGTCTATACTAGATGTGTGTCACGGACATAACGGCGTTCATATTAAACTTGTGCCAAAATAAAAACAGAACCTAGTAAATAAATCTGTACTATACATATGTACATATATACATACATACATACATAATTTACTTATTATATTATATTTATTTATTTATTTATTTATAACATAACATGTTTTAATTATTTATTACATTTACATCTTAAATAAATTTGTATCGTCCGGAATCATAGCGCCATATTGGCCCCATGGGCTGTTATAATAATTCATGTAAAAATTATTAATTTTTGTGAAAACAAATATAAATATAAATAAATTCATAAAATAATTTTAACAAGACCTTTAAACAATACATCCTTGATCAGAAACATTAATTTTGTCGTTCATAAAAATTAAAAATGAATGCTTATATGTATAATCAAAATTGTATATTTTTTCAAAACTTTCAAATTGGAAATCCTTCAACAGATAAATACCAACAACTTAATAATTTGAATTGCGAAAATTATAAAATCGCGAGAAACTTTTAATTTCCACACCATAAATTCGAACTTGAAATTTGTTAATAGAAAAAATGTGAAGTGTTGAAATTCGGTAACGAGATTTTTTAGTCTTCAAAACATTACACTTTGGGCAAATTATATTTCTATTTTTTTCGGAAGGACTGCCACAAAGAGGTCTAGTATTTAACCGTGGAAGCATTGTAAATCCAATTGACAAAGGGTCTAAGTATTTTTTTTTTAAATGACGATAATCATCAGTTTGAATACTTTCTCTCGTATATTATTTTATGTATTTTTTTAAATAAATGCTCAACACACACATTCACTTGAGTTAATCTTTTGAAAAACAATATCAATAAAGAGGTTTGAAATAAGTCATTTGGGGATTGCATACAATTTGAATCACATTAGGAAGAGTTTTCTTTGGAGTAAAAAATTCAAAATATGCACTGAATTTTTGACTTCTTTTAAATCAATGTTTAAATTTTTGAAATTAAATTAATTTATTTATAATGACTTCAACATGTTCTCACTTTTGATGCCATTTAAACACTTTAAAATAAAAACTTTTTATCAATGTTAACACACACATGCTAAAAAAGTTAGTGTTTTACTCTGGAAAGATATGGGAGATTTAATTGATGTAGGTACATACTTTAAATCATTTGACTAAATTTGAATGGGAGTTCAACATTCCCGACTTCAAATGTAAATTAAAGTGCAATTATAAGTATACAGTTATATAAAGTCTGAACTTAAATATTAATAGCTATAGTCCAGATTCGGTTATTGAGATTGTTTCTTTTCGTTAGGTTTCAAAAACTGTATATGAACTAAATAGAGGAGAACCTTTTCCGATGGAAATACACAGATCGATAGCATGTCACCGAGTTTTCAGAGTTTTCATACATTGCTCAAATTTTGATCTCGTTTTCGAAAAAAAAACTTTAATTTCCGACAAGTCAGCATAACTGAGTTTATAAAAAAAAATTATTTATTGGTTTTAGTGGTCAATCAGAACAGTAATATTTAAAAATTAAAAAAAAAAAAGAAGAACGATGAAACATACAACTTTTGTATGTACATTCTTTACCTCTATAGTTTTTTTACATATAACCAGTTTTTAATAATTTTATGTTTCTAAATATTTCCCATCTAATGCTAGTTTACAGTTCGAGTGTAGAGATTAAAACTGTCAAAATAATTTTTCATGTTTTCCGTCTTTTTATATAATACTTAAGTCAAAAATGTTCGCCTTCGCTTGAGCAGTTTTGTTTGTATGTTTGCAATAAATATTTACCGATTGTTTAGTAAGCAAAACAATTGCCGGTCAACTGCCGGTCAACTGTAAACAAAAGAGATGTGAGCACAACATATTTTTATCAATAAATACAAATTATTTTAGATAGAATTTTATTTTTTACATCGTTACTGTAAACTAGACCTTTGACAAAGTGCCATTTTAGATTGTTGAATGTTTAAGACATTTGAAAAGATAACATATTTTTTTTTAAATATGTACACATGTACATATGTAGGCATTTGCATATAAATATGTACGTATGTACACATTTGAATAAAGTCAAATATAACAACAAGAAAAAAGGGAATTACAATATTTTTGCACTCACACCTCAATTTATGGGTCTTGAAATTTACCAAAGCACAGAACTTACCTGGCATAGCATTTATAGTCTGCGTTCCATTATTCGATATGGACATTGGCATCGGATTTACCATCCCTGCAACTCCCAAATTACCTTGCATTCCACCTTGCATTCCCGTAGGCGACTGCAAGTTCGGACTCTTGCTTCCCAATTGGTTCAGACCCATTGCATTACCAACCATAGCATTCTTATTACCCTGTAACCAGAAAAGAAACATACTTTAAAATCAATCAAACACAAAACAATACAAAATATTAGGGTTTACCTGTTGTTGCAACAACTGCTGCAGATGGTGTTGATGTTGCAACTGACGCAAAGTATTGGAAACTCCTCCACTAGGGTCGTCGCCGCCATTCATTTGAGGCCCACCTGGGCCTGGGCCTTGCGCCGGAGGTTTATTCCCACCTCCGCCCATCTGATCGCCCCACGCACCTGTTGAGACCAACTCATCTGGTAGATTATCCTCAAGACCAAATATATTTGATAGAACTTCCGCTGTTTAGGAATACAAAATATATATTTTTATTGTACACTTTAAGGTATTGTATTTTATATTACCGGCATCACTGGACGACTGGGGAAAGCGCTCCATCTTAGACCGCTTTTGAGGCGGCTCATCCAGGTGATCCGCCATTGTAAGGTGAGGTTGATTTGTTTTAACTTAAAGCACTTTTTTTAATATTGTTCACCAAATGCAATTTAGTCTGTTTTTTTTTTTTATTTTGTTAACAAAACTTCAATGATTAAAGTTTTTGGTTTTGTTATTCAATTGTTATATGTATTTTTGTTCTATCCAAGGAGATGGTTGGACATACTTATTCGACGATTATTTAGATTCCAAAAAGACGACGATCACATAGAAGTTTTAAGTTAAACACAAAATAAAACACAAAATATTATCAGTTTCTGATGTTAACAAGCAAAAATATTGCATATTTCTAGACTGATTTTTCCTTAAATTACAAGGAAAATTCGTGTTTTTAGAACAGTTTTTGAGATGCATTTTTTTCATTTTTTAAGTTCTTTTGTATTTGTTTTTGAGAAAAATGAAAAAACTATCGAGGTTTTTCGTTTCCTCCATTTGCACATTTTTATTTTTTTAATACTGCTGCTTGTTTAAATGTTGGTGCTAGTGCTGCTGCTATATTGAAAAACATAGACATGGAGTTAGTTAGATATACCAAAGAAAACAGAGGGACATGAACTACAGAGACAGAGGCAACTAACTATTCGACTTTCCGAGGTCCAACAATAAAACAAAATTCAATTCAACTTCGATAAACTATAGATGGAACGCGGATTTGGACAGGCTGTTTTTTTTTTCTTGCAAAGTTGTGGCCTTGAGTTTCAAGATATTTTGGGCATTTTTGAAGTTTTTACGAGCCTCAAAGGGCATTTTACTAACAATTCTACAATTTAACAATTCCATGAATAACTTTTATCATCAAGCAGCCACAAAATTGAACTGACTCGAAGCAGAAGAGAGCAAGAAAGTCAAAATCAAGAATGCGAATGCGAAGACTGCGGCGGCGATGGTCATGGCGATGGCGAGCGACTAGCGATGATGAGGGAAAAGAGAAAATTTCACCCATTCGACTTGTCATTTCGAATAAAATACACATACAATACAATGGCTACGTTGGTAAATTAATTTTGTTGAAAATATTTTTTCAAGTAAACATTTGCACTTTCAAAATAAGAACAAAAATTAAATTTTCTTTTTCCGGAAGAAAAAAAAAACAAAAAACTTAACAACAATTAAGTTATTTTTTCGCTTGCCAAGGCGAAAAACGAAGTGAAAAACCAACTGATCCGACGATCCCCGAATCTTATTGAGAAAAAAAAGGAAAATAATATTTATTGCGATTTTTGTGGTCCACTGTGTCAGTATAGAGCCGTATCACTCTAACTTGGGAAAAATTAACTGCATCGATCTTTGTTTTGCATTTGAAAAATCTCGAAAATCTCTTCGCCGTGTAATTCTTTTTCAGTCAGATTGCTAGGGCACATAGCGCGTATGAAGAGATAAGAATGAAACTTGTTCGTTGCTCGCCCCAGCGCTCGCACACACACACACTGTATAAACTACACACACGAAAAATAATACTAACTCGAATTACACAAGAGAAAAGAAAGAAACCCAACGATGAACGAACGAAGCGAATATGTACGACGAAACGACGAATATACGAAGCGAATCGAGAAAAAATTGAATTGAATTTTTTTGTTGGACACACAGAAGAGGCGAAGGCGAAAAGAAGAAAATCCAAATATTTTTTTTCATTTAACACCGAAAAACTAATTAAAATGCAAAAACATAATCACTTTTTTTTTGATAATTTCATTTACCATAATTTAATGCATTGATTTAAATTAATAAGGAATTTTAATTATTTACAATTTTTAAGAGAAAATTTTTCACAAAATTTCTGGGATGAAGAAAATTCTCAATAAAATTTTGCTCGACAACGAAGAACAACCGAGACTCCGATTTGTTCAAAATGGCGGACTTATATGTTGATGGCGAGAAAAAGTCGTCTTCGTCTGCCCATCGTAGACACACCAACGGCAAAGCACAATCAAATGTTAAATGATATGTGTATTCGTAAAGTGTATATATATGAAAAACAAGGAACAACTACTCTCTGGTTGGGCTCTCTATAACACATTTTCTGTGCTCTTCTGTTAGCTGTTGGATGATGTGATAGATTATGGTTTGCCCTTTCTTTTGCGTTCAGAAAGGTACACACATAGACAATTTCCGCCATTAAGTGAGAGCCCAGTTGGATTTAGAAAGGAGGACATGTGACGGGAATTGAGGCATATTCTAATAACGCAGCATTCCGTCAGATGTCGCAGGCTAAATTATAAGGTAGTGCTTACACGTGGTAATGATAAATTTGGGCCGAACTTTTCAAAGTAAAAAATTAAAAATATTAAACCAATTAGAAATATCTGCTACATATTCAAATGTACATGTAGGTACTGTTAAGGAAAAATTGCAAGAAAATAACAATCACTTTAGTATACAAAAAAAACAAATTTCGTGAGTGATAAATATTGAAAAGATTAAAATCGCCCATACATACTTTTTAAAAGTTTTTCTTAAACTGTATCTTAGATTTAAAGCGTGTTTTATTGAGCTTATTAATAGGTGCGTTTTATTATCCACAAATCTATCTGTATCCGGATATGGATCATCCCTTAAAAATAAAACGATACGGATCTTACTGACAGCAGTGTTATAAGCCCGTCTCTTTTTATCCTTGGGTTTGGAAATTTTAAATTATGTGTTGTCTTTTTTCTTTACACTATAGCTTATACACTACCTTACCATAAAAAGCCATCTACTCGCCAGTGTAATAATTAATTTTTGGATAGAAAACAGGATCCCAAATTGTTTTTGTAATACATGTTAAAACTTAATCCAGATCCGGATCCAGATAGATTTGTGAATAATAAAACGCACCTAATGTACACATTAAGAAATGTTACATTAAAATTACTGAAGAGTGAATGTACTGTTAACTTGCTGTTGTTGTATTTACATGTGCAAAATAAGCTTATCTTAATGTGTACATTAAGAAGCTCAAAAAAACACGCCTTTAATTTAGTTAAGCATACTCAAATATTTAATTTGCCCTTAAATGACGAAACTTTAATTTGTATCTTTAATCGACTGTACATTAGTTCTTAACTAAACGATGGTTGTGTCACGTAACGTTAAAGAATCTACAAATTTAATACAATAAGACAATAAAGTAAGACAGTTGTTATATGTTACGGCTTGAATTAGTAAACAACATTTAATTAACATTTAGAAGATATATTTTTAAATCTTTGAAATTTAGAAGAGAGCCATGGAGCACACATCCACCCCTATTGCCATAAACAAAAGAAAAAGATCTGAAAATTGTGATTCTCCCCACAAGGAAACGTCTTTATTATAAAACCACAAAAGTGGTTCTAAGCACATATAGAACACAATTATAAACAAAAATTAAGATTATTTGGAAAGGATAAAGAACATGATATAACAACCTCTTAGCATAATGGTTAATGCGTTGGACTTTAAGTTAGTTGTAAGAGAAGGCTAGTTTTTGTGAATTTTCGTCTAGCCTTAAGATAGTTATAAGACAAATGTTAATAAAAATGAATTGAAAAAAATGAGTTCGACTGTCATGTAGATGGTCTTGGGTTCGATTCTTTCCCGCCGCAAAAATTTTTTTAGGGGTGCAGCTGAGAAAGTGACAAATTCTCCAAGAGTTTGTCATGAAAAGTGCTACTCGGTATTGGCAGACATTATTAGGTTCCATTCATTCTTCATAACTCTCACACAGAAATGGTTGAAAGTTGTAAGTTTGTTGCAGAACATACTATACTTTTTGATAATTTTTAATAATTTAATATTACCAGCGTAGATAGATTCCTTACAGGAATTTTCTATCATAACGCAACGTCATTGATGGCAAGTAGTGGGCAGGGTCCGGACTTTACTTCGATCGAAGTAGATCTACTTCGTTTTTGAGAACAAAATTTAATCTACTTCTCTGCTTCTCTTTTTTAGGATCTACTTCTCTTTGAAAAACTAGCATATTTAAAGACAAATTCAAGGTTTGAATTTGAAGATAATAAACTTAGCTTAATACAATATTTAAACCCAACTAAAATTTAAGCTGGTGAGTTAATATCTGCTTTAAAACTCGTTGAGGTAATGAATATGTACATATAATGGAAGAATCTGTTTTCAAAAATTTGTCGGAGTACATGCTGAATTTAGCTATTTAACCTCACAGTAGCACCGCAGCTGAAGAAAATTTTATGAAATGCATTTATTAGGAGTCGTTCAAGCGTAAGCACCGTGGGAAATTTGATGTTTTCGAAATCATCACTTACAGAAAAACTTAAAGATATTTATGAGCCACCTTTTGAATTGATAAAATTCATACAAAAATACAAGTTCGTTGATGGAAAATTTTGGCTGTAGTCTGAATTTACTTTTATATGTTATGTTTGTATAATTTATTCTTGTTTTTGCTGTTTTATGTATATTTAATTTGTTGCTATTAAAGCCTAAAGCTTTTGTGTTATAGTTATATTTATTTCATTTTAAGTCTGAATTTCTTGTACCTTATAGTTAATTGTACGCAATTAATTTGGTTTATAATTTCCTAAAACTACCTCGTAAATTTTGGATCTACTTCAGCTTTTTCCGTATTTACTTCGAAAATTTAAAACCTAAGTCCGAACCCTTGTAGTGGTCAAGGTAACTTGTAGCAACACTTGCACTTACCTTCTTCTTTTTTTTGTTTCTGATTGTGAGACATCATAATTAATTCCGTTATTAAAGATGATATCTTATTGATTCTATCTATTTTTGCAATTTTATACGTCTTCCTAATCATAGGCTGCTTTAGAATATCACCTTGAGAACAAAATTTACTTTTATCAAAAATTATTTTTTTTTAAAGGAAAGCGAAATCAAACCAAAAGCGAAACAGAGATGAAAATTTGATTTCATGTTATACAGGATATACCTAGAATATTAATGTCTGTGGTCAACTTTTTTACTATAACGAAGAAAAAATAATGAAGAAAATTGGAAAATTACTTCTGTTTGTGTGGAGTTGTTGAAAATAAATTGAAAGTTTCGCAAAAGGTACGAGTTGAACATGGTTACGCATATTAAATATATTGGAGCCATATAACCACACCTAACACTCCACACGGCTCCCCACACGAAATAAGTTTGATTCCGGCCTTAACATAATATAAAAAAGGTCTGTTCGTTTACTTGTCCAAAGCCAAATACACTCTTTCTTATCCATGAAACGGAACAACAAACGAGATTGAGAGGAAGGCATAAAAATCCACTTGCGTTTTATACTCATGCTACGTTTTCACCAAAAGATAGTCCGAGATGTATGTGGTGTTTCAACGGCACTTACAGCCTTATTTATTAGTTTTCAGTAATACTCGGTTCAACCTCGGAATAATTAAACCGAGCCGAAGCACTTCGGGTTTTTGACGTGGCAAACAAATCCTTATTTATAATATATTTTCTGAGTTGGAGCTAACCTCCAAGAGTGCAGACGTGCCTCTGCACTCTCCAAAAAATAAAATAACATAACCAAAAGAAAAAACGTGTTCCGGTTTAAATTAAAATTTTTCCGTTTTTAATATGTCTTTTTGACTAAATATTATTCGCTTACATTAAAAGCGAACTTCCTAAACATCCTAAAATTAAATTCAACGTCGGATGGTGCTGTGATAACGACGAAAAAATAGAATCACTTTCCTAACCTAAAGTGCCCATAAGTTCTCCCCAGCGAGATGATAAAAAGTAGAAACTCGAAATGAGGCATAAATTTGACAAGGGGACAAAAAACCGGAAAAAGGAAGCTTGATGCAGCCCAACTCCTTGCATTAAGCAACAGTATAATATACAACAAGAACATTGACGACGCCGATACATGGCTCACTTCCAGCAGGAAGGAAGTGAACCTACAAAAAAAAAAAAAAAAATATCCGCAACTGCAGTTCTGCGGGCAATAGTTCGCCAAACAACAACCAATTTTCAATCCTGGGTCTGGGACTGAAGATTCTCACGGCACTAGCCAACAACTGGGGCTTACAAAATGACCACCAAATGCAGCAAGTTACGGAATTGACAATTTCAGTGTTAAAACCACTCCTAATATTTCAATTCTATATATTTTCTTTCATACGTCCTAAATGTATATTTATATTATATATGTATAAGTATAGAGCCATCGTTCTCAACTTATTATCTCTTTCATGTGATATTAGTGTAATCGTTTATTCTTCTCACTCATTCAAAATGTATACAAATATAAGCAGTATAGAGCCATCGCTCATAACTGATTATCTTTTTCACTCTCTCACTCCTCTAGTGAACTAACTGTATATTCAAATATAAAGAGCGTTCTCGCTTTCATTTTCAAAAAAAAAAGACAAGTAATATCAACACTTAATGTAAAAAAAAGAAAAGATACAAAAGCGCACTGCGCTATATTTAGTTTTTAAGTTAGTATTAGTGTATTAAATTTGTAAATAAATGAAACTTCCGTTTCACGCAAATGTATAACGCTCTTGAGCACGAGCAGAACAAAACTATTATTATATAAAAACTTACATGCTACGAGGCTTAACTCTAAATAAAGTAAGATTGTTAAAGAAGGCCATACGCTACAGCCACTTTTGTACTTTTGTTAAAGATAGAATAAGATGAAACAACTTTGTAAAAGATACCTAAAGACTCAATCAAATTTTCATTCATTCATTCATATTATATATTTTCTTAGCAGTTTTAGCCACGCCCTCCTTATGTCAAAATACTACCAAAAAAAGTCACCAATCTAAAACTCTGGTTATTATAAACGTAAGCAAACCCCAGCTAATTTCCATTATTATTCATTTCATTAACATTAGCCGTGTTTTTTTGGAAAAGTTATCCGTAGTACAGTAGGATTTTATATGAATAACAAATACAACATCCGCAGTAGGATCACTGCCGATACTCGAATAAACGTCAAATCTCTATCCGCAGCAGGATTTCACTTCTCCTTTTATCGGCAGTGATCCTACTGCGGATGTTGTATTTGTTATTCATATAAAATCCTACTGTACTACGGATAAATTTTCCAAAAAAACACGGCTATTGTATGCATATTGGAAATTGGATATATGTATTTAAAATTGGATTGAATAAGGTTCAAATCCTATAAATGAATGTACCAACCGCATTGCGTCCCCAATATCTTACGACAAGTTAAGGCATTTGAAAAATGTAAATCATTTATTAATGCAAAATATCTCTCCATTTTATCTTAGTAACAGCAAAAAATTGTTTATACTCCTTTTTGTAAATTTCACACGATGCCATGTCAAAATGACATTTAGATACTAAAACGGCTTTAAACCTCCTATGAACCAGTTTTAGCTTATTCGCCTCTATTCCCCATGTATTTTGTTTATAAATAAGCTTTTCAGGAATAGAGTTGTTGTAAAATCGAAGTACAACTTTACACCGTCGCTAAAGCGAGTTAGTAAATAAGGCTGTAAAATATTAAAAAGAAGATTAGCTTTGACCAACTAAAATGCTAATGGTGTTTTAGTTTTTCCTATAAAGTGGAAGTTTGTGCCAAAGGAATGAAAAATCATCGAGATAGTTAAGTACGGTATGGATATAGGTCAGTTCGAACTATAAAACAATTGATTCAATGAAGATTTAACAAGATTAATTTCTAATCTAATACTACGTTTTCACCAAAAGATAATCTGAGATTTAAGGCAAGAGATTTATGTGATGTTTTCACCGCACTGAAAGATTAATAAGAAGATTAACTATTTGTGCCAAACGATGAAAAATCATCGAGATAACTTAGCACAGTATGGATGTTAGGTCAGTTCGAACTTCGACCGATCGATCCTATGAAGATTTAGTAGAGATTTATTTCTAATCTACTAGATTTACGAAATAAATTTGTATGGTAAATCTTCGAGATTTAAAGAAGATTTATGGTAAATCCACTTAAATCCCAGATTTACTCTTGGTGAAAACGTAGTATAATAGATCTACGAAATAAATTTGTATGGTAAATCTTCGAGATTTGAGTAAATTTATGGCAAATCCACTCAAATCTAGTATTATGTCTTGGTGAATACGTAGTATAAATTTGTATGGCAAATCTTCGAGATTTAAAGAAGATTTATAGAAAATCCACTTAAAACCCGGATTATTTCTAGGGGAAAACGAAGTTTTACTATTTCATTTTTATCTGACAAGAGCTGGACGCCTGCATATTGCAGAATATCCAAGGGGAATTTTAAGAACAGCTGACATTTCAGAATGATCTATTTTATTTATTTTGTTTTGTTTTCTGTCAAGTCGCATCGTTTTCTTTAGACTAAATTAGTCAATCTTTAAAATAAAATAATACCTGCTTGAGACTGGAAATCAGTATCAATTAAAAGATACCGAGTAGATTTGCCAGCAAATAATTTGTGGTAAATATTTACCGAATCAAATACGCTAATTCATTCATACACATCTTTTCTACTATTTATCCGACCGCAGCTGATTTTTCAGTTGTTGACAATTAGTAAAGGAAGCGCTTAGATTTTTATTCAAAGCCATATAAAACTCAAAGGTATCTCAAAATTTTGTAGATATTTGGATGATAGCCTATCCTACTCAAACCTTAAGGCAGGTAATGACAGCCGAGGCTTGGCATCTTTATAAAATGCCGCTACCACTGGACACGTACGATTAACAAATTTAAAAAAAACAGTAGTTCCTTCAAACAAAATTTCGAAAAATTCTTATTTCTATGTCGATGTTTCACATGCGCTTTTTGTTTCTACCAATTTCATATTGAATTATTTTAACCGAAATATCGATTTTATAATTAGTACGTTTATATGCAGTATCGAAAGATCGAGTTGGATTAGGGTCGGATTTTCGACCCAGGTTTTTCTTTATTTGAGTTGAGAGCTTGATTTGGAGTTGAGATGAAATGGTGTTGAGCGATTCTGAAACATTTTGTTAAGCCAACTCCTCGACCCAGGTTTTTCGTCTCATATTTCGACTCGACACCGCTGAGTGAGTGAGATCGGGTCGAACGAAGCTCATTTCAACTCAATACCCGTTTACAAAGGGTCGAAGCGAGCTTCAAGCTCGCTTCAATACCTCATATAAACGTAGTAAATGAAAATCTGGTACTTTTAGCAGTATTTACACGGGCTTGCACACAAACAAGGAAGATTATCATTTTCATACGTCAAATTAAAAGTGTTCTTCAAGTAGTTAAAATTTAAAAATTTAATTTAAAACTAAATTCGTGTTGGTTGGATTGCAAATAATCCAATATATTAGGTGCGTTTTATTATTCACAAATCTATCTGGATCCCGATCTGGATTAAGTTTTAACATGTATTACAAAAACAATTTGGGATCCTGTTTTCTATCGGGATCTATTTCAAAGATCCAAAAATTAGTTATTACCCTGGCGAGTAGATGGCTTTTATGATAAGGTAGTGTAATCTATAGTGTAAAGAAAAAAGACAAGAAAGAATTGAAAATTTACAAACCCAAGGATAAAAAGAGACGGACTTATAACACTGCTGTCACTAAGATCCGTATCGTTTTATTTTCAAAGGAAGATCCAGATCCGGATCCAGATAGATTTGTGAATAATAAAACGCACCTATTATCCACAAATCTATCTGGATCCGGATCTGGATCATCCCTTGAAAATAAAACGATACTGATCTTACTGACAGCAGTGTTATAAGCCCGTCTCTTTTTATCCTTGCGTTTGGAAATTTTAAATTATGTCTTGTCTTTTTTCTTTACACTATAGCTTACACTACCTTACCATAAAAGCCATCTACTCGCCAGTGTAATAACTAATTTTTGGATCTTTTTGAAATATATCCCGATAGAAAACAGGATCCCAAATTGTTTTTGTAATACATGTTACAACTTAATACAGATTCGGATCCAGATAGATTTGTGAATAATAAAACGCACCTAGTATAAAGAAAAAAGACAAGACATAATTTAAAGTTTACAAACCCAAAGAGACAGCTTATAACACTTCTGTCACTAAAATCCGTATCGTTTTATTTTAAAGCGATAATCCAGATCCGGATCCAGATAGATTTGTGAATAATAAAACGCACCTATTAATAAATTTTGTGCTTGTTTGAAGTATATTGCCCATCTAAAACACGGTCGCTTAAAATGTCTGCTTTTTATGGTATTTTTTTATGACTGACTCATAACCGTTTTTGTTTTTTTTTTTTTCAATTATTTACTGAAATAAATTGAATATTTTTTATGAATATGTGGGCCAAATAATTTGTGTGTCAAAATGGCACAATAAATTTATTCCAACTATGTAAATATATTTGAAATGGTTCACAAGAAATCGATATAAGTAAAAAAAAGTCAAATTGATAGAAATTCGTAGTTTTGGACAATGAACAAACGAATATATGCCTAGAGAATTCACATATACCCCTCACACACGCCACATCGATCAACCTAATCGACAAAGTAGTTCGTTGTATGGGCATTTACACGCCAATACGCCGACGTAGAAGTACTTGCCAAAATCAGCTGTTAAATGGTAGAGTTAAGAAATTTTAAATGAAAAGTGAAAATCACCGAAAAATATTTGAATTTTGATGCTCCAGTACCACTTTTTTGTGTTGATCAGAGCTTTATTGAATTGTTGCTTAGACTGCTTTTAAACGAAGCAATATTGCCTTGCGATTTTTAAGCCCGTAGGAGAGAGACTTGTGTGGTGGCGGGGGTACACAAAATTGCTGGGGTTGGAAAAATTGCAGAGTTATCGTTCTTTCTTCTTTGTGGTTTTCTTTATTTTTTGTGTATGTTTCATTTCTATTTGGCGTTCGGTGAGCGAACTTCGATTAACTAAGTAGAGCAAAGAGTGCGGAGAGATGTCTCCTTTTCAATTGAACAAAGTTAACTTTGATTAAAAATCGCTGTGTTTAAAAGCATCCATGCAATCGAAAGGGAGCCAAAAGAGAAACAAAGATTAAAAATCGCATTCGTGTAAAAGCAGTTTTAAGGAGATTGAATTTTATTCTTGCTTTTTCAGGCGAATTGTAAATTTTAACAACTAAAACCGAATAACATCATAAAACTGTGTCGACGAACTAGTTTGGTACTTTTTACACGCCATGTAATACTTCGATACTATACTACTACTTCGATACTAGGGGTATTCATGTAACCGCGGAAAACCCTCGTAAACCAGATAATTTTATCTCTGCAGAAACGAGCTGTCAAAATTTGTATGGGAAGAAGTTTCTGCAAATCGCATAAAATTATCTCACAAATTTGCTGCGGAAAGTGCAGAAATAAACTTCGTAAACTAAAGAAGTATGGATTCTGACTTTTAATTTGACATTTCACAAAATATTTCCCACATTTACGCAAGTATTTCTTAGGGGGTGTTCATGAAAACATCCTGCGGAAAGTTATATCTTTCTACAAAGCGGAAAATTATCTCGTTACATGAATACCCTTACTACTTCGATTCCCAGAGTTCGCACTACTATGTCGACACATATTCATTTCACACGACCAACAAACCTTATCGACAATATGGCTTCGATGAAGTAGTTCGTGGTGTGTGTTAGGGGTAATAGAGTGCGTGAGTTACTCCGGTCTGAAAGGATCCGAAAAGACCGGTTATTATTTGGATGGGTCAGTGAATTGAATTACCTTGATGGGTAACTTTATGGAGTATCTTTGGTTTTTCTTGTTACTTGTTATGCCATTTTATTTTTATAACCATGGTTTAGGTTTTGATATGACGGATTTTGTTAATTTGTTTTCGTCTGAGTTTTGCTTTTGTTTCGAATTAGAACCGTATTATAAATGAAAATCACTGATTGGAACTTTCAATCCTTATTTTTCGTACTGAAATTAATTAAAAAAACTTATTTTACTTATAAATTTTTGATACTACATTTATAAAATGTAGACACAAGTCTTAGCAACTGTGAGCTAGAATGGAAGGAACTGACAATTTTCTTTCAATTCCGAATGGCTAAGATGAAGAGCACTTTTTTTTGATGCGATATTCTTGGAGGATTTGTCACTTTCCCTCCGGAGGGATTACACCCCTAAAAAAGATTATTTACTGCGCCGGGGAATCGTCCCGAGACCTGCATGAAAGTCCAACACTAACCATTATACCAAGGAGTACTAATGAGGACATGTACATATATTGGATTAAAATAGCCTTAAATTTGATCCCAAATTTAATTTTTGAAACTGGAAATTCGAAACTGCGTAAAAGCATGAGAACGCAAATTTATTTTATTTATTGTCTTGGACACTTCATTGATATGGAAAATTTGCACTCTCGTGAGGGCGAGGGTTCTTCTAAAAAATACGAATTTTTGGAGTACAGCAACAGAACATACCTTTCAAATATTTTATTTATTTCATATCAACTCTGTACATTTAAGCTTTAGGCTTTTGATTATATACAGGATTTACCAAAGGTTTAACAAAAATATTCTTAACTTCTAATAACAAGTAAGTATCTTAATCTAGAGAGTAAGGATAGGATAAAGGAATACAGTTGGGAAGAAAAATGGATTTTAGTTGCTGATGTTTGCGTAGTATTCGAAAAGTTGCTTTTTTAAATTGACTCATTGCGATTATTCGTCGCATGCTATGAGGTAGCTGATTCCATAAGTGAATAGCATGAACAAAAAACTGTCGACTGCTTATTAAATACCTGTGCCTAGGAGCTATAAGCAATAAAGACTTCTGAGAACGTGCGAACCTAAGTTTTTCAAAGAGATGATTTGGTGTTTTACTTTGGATAATTTTAAATAAAGCAATAAGTGTTCTATATTCCAAGAGAGCCTGTAAAATCAAATTTTCTTAGGTTGAATATATATCTTGCGCAGTTATTATACGCCACATTTAAATTTCTTATTGATTCTGAGTCAAGATTTGAGGAAATTTCACACCCATACAGTATTAAAGGTAGAAAATAGGATATAGGACCGAACTAGTTTTAACTTTACATTTGTTGGTAGATATTGCCTAGTCGGACTATGGCCTCGAAGGATACCATATATTTTTGAGACAATTTGGTTTACGTGATTATACCAACTAAGGCGAACATTGAAATGTATACCCAGATTTTTAAATGTTTTTACAAATTCAACAGGAGTGTTGTTAATATATCGGTGGCAACAAGGAAAAATAGCATAAGTTGAGTTATGTCGAAAATGTCATATTTGTTTCTATTTTTATCTCAAACGGTTAAAGAATTACAGACAAAAGAAAAACAAGTCTTGTACCTGATTTAGTTTAGTTTTTAATTCGTTCAAATTTAGTTGATTTTGCTGAGACCAGGTAAAAATTGAGCTTAGGTCGTTGTTTAGGACTGCTACACTAGATGACTAATCAGTTCTAGAAAATGTATTATAAATTTGGATAATAATATAATTTATAAATAATGCGAACAAAAGAAGGCATAAAACGGTTCCTTGAGAAACTTCTGAGCAAACTGGAGAACTCAAAGATGCCCTATTTTCGTAATGTACGGCTTGTCTACGGTTTGAAAGATATGAAGTCGAAAGGCTGCACACAGACTCTTCAAAACTAATTTGACTCTTCAATTTATATAATAGAATTTGGTGATTTACTGAATCAAAAGCTTTTGAGAAGTCTAGAAATGCTGCCACTTTTACCATAATCATCGAAATCGGAGCGAACATCATTACTAACTTTAAGTACCGCTGTGGCGCTGTAGTACAACTGTGTTTGCTTCTAAAACCTGATTGGTGTTTTGTAATTAACATAGCGTTATCCAAATAGGTTTTCATCTGAGTTGTTATAATCTTTTCAAACACTACTCAAATTCAGTATTTGCAGGTGACGAGGACTTTGGTAGTGGTATAATGTTTGCATTTTTCCATTACATTAGCTTAATGTAATTATAATACCATCCATCGATACCATCCAATTCCGGAGCTTTTTACTTAATCGAGAGGATTGCCTCTCCTACAGATAAACTATCCACATACTGCAAAGAGAATGTTCTCAGTGTACTAAAAGAAGTGTTGTTAAATGCAGAATAATCAATTGAATTATTTATTTGATTCGAAGTTTGTTTTTGTTGTTTATCTCGTTTAAGTCTACATTAAGATCATATTTAGTGTTTGTATTATTAACTCCAATTTCAAGAATAATTCTCCAAAACGCTGCACTAGATCGCTCTGTGGAAAACTTATATTTGAAATGTGTTGAATTTGCGTATTAAGGAGGTTGTAGCATTTCTAGCCCGCTTATACTCAACGAATATCTGGGGACATTTATATCTACTATCCCTATTATCAATCCATAGTTTAATTTGTGGTGTTAACCAAGGAATATTGAAATTGTTCACCTTTCTAGTTCTTAAAGGAACGTATTTATTAAAAAGAAAATTTATATTATCATTTGGGACAAAAATTAATAGGGAATGTGGATAATTAGATTTAATGACAAAATAAATATAAACTACTGTACCCTATAGAGCAAAACCATATGTCCATTTATTTGCAAGAGTTAAATCAAATTTTTGAGTAAGATGTTTCCCTTCTTGTAGTGGATGGTTTTTATTTTATATATGGATCAAATCTGATGATAAAATATGGCAATTAAAATATGCATATGTATGTATACTCTGCTTCAAACAATAAGCTCACAAATTTTCTAAGGTACGTTATACATATATTTTTTCAAACAGTGAGCGTTAATGGATCATTTGATGATGCATGTTTGTTAAGGATGTTGGGAAATGAAATCGGAAGAATAATCCAAAAAGTACCGCTTATTCTCTAGCCCCTTGCAAAGCGTTCCATATGGAAAAACGCAGATTTTTTTACATCAACTACTGAATATATACATATGTATATTAAAATTGGAAATAAAAGTCAATGGAATGAAATGAAAAATGTTTTTCTCAAAACATTTTTTTAATTCATAAATTTGATCCGGCATGGAATCGTACAGCCTCTTTATGTAGTCCAATAAAATTTCCCTCCAGACTTAATGGCTCCAATAGGCGATTTTCCGTCTTCAAACTCACGACTATACTCATAATTTTCGTAATCACCATCCCCAAACAGATACAAAAAGGTTTAGGTCGGCTTAGGCTTTCTCTTGATCTTAAATTCTCTTAATTCTTAAAAGGATTTGGATTTTTAAAATTTTAGTATATCTACATCAGGGTTGCAAAAGCTTAAATCACCTTTAGCTTTCGCTTGGCTTTAATTCATAAGCTAGTGGGTGACTTATGAATTTAAAAAAGTGTAATTCAGCAGCTAGTTACTGACTTATGAATTAAAAAAAGTTTAATTCAAAAGTCAGTTGATGACTTGTGAATTGAGAAAATTTAAATCATAAGCTTCTTAGTACGAATACCTATATTTTTATTAAAGAAAAAACTTTTACATATGTACACACCTAAACACCTATAGAAAATTGGATACAATTAAAAGAGAAGAAATTTAGTATGGTAGAAAATAATTTTGATTAAAAAAAAAATAAATTATTTTTATGCGTAGATAGGTTTTTATATAATTAAAAATAAAAAAAAGAAATTTGATATAAGTATACACTAGCTTTTAAAATTTATTCATATAAACTTTGTTTACAAAAAATATAGACAATGTTTAATACTTTTCATGTGTATATAAATCAATTTCAGAAATTTATAAATATTCACATAAAACTATTTTGAAAAAAAAACAATCAAATAAGTTTTTCGAGAAAAAATAATTTTCACTCGTTTAGAAAATTTAAATTAATAAAAAAAAATAAAATTAGAATAAATATAGTAAAATTATTATTGACATACGTAATATTTTCAAAAAAAAAATAAATACCTTTTTTTGGAAAAAATATTTTGTATGCATACACATATCGCACCTCCAGTGCAATAACGACGTAAGTGCAATTTTCCTAAATGTTGAGGAATCACGTTTAAAGTTTTCTTGATTATCAAAATACCATACGTTTCAGCTTTTGTGTCCATACAAAAAAGTGGCTTCTTTTGGGCAATAGCAAAGATACAATTACGTCGATTTTACCACTTATAAAACTTGACATTTAGGTAATTATGTCAATCTTAACTCAATTTCAGAAAAAATTGCAGTTACGTGAATATTGCACCGCCCAGTAGGAAATTTCCAAAAATTCACTAGTGAAGAAGTAGGTGTTTCATCACGGAAAAGGAGCTGCACCCATGAATTTCCTACGGAATCCTATGAGGAATTTAACACAGGCTTGTCATTGCAAGGAGGTACACACTTTCTCGATGCATATTTTGTTGTGAAATCACTATGCTCAAGACATCTTCGATTTCATGGGTCATTTTTGTGAATGAAAAAACTGGTTCTATTGATGTGATGCTTTCCTCAATCGAAATAAATTAATGAAAAGTGAGTCAACATTTAATCAATTGCCTCAGGGAAAGAATCATTGAAAATACTAATTATTCACTACAGAATTGTGTACATATTTGGAGCTCGTTTTTTCAGTTTTGAAAAAAGGAATGCATTTAGGCGATGTTTTATTAAGAGAAGGAATATGAATGAAATCATTATCCATTTCTTTTCTTATTTCATCAATAGAAGAAGCGCTTGAAATGTATAGGCAAATTTATCGCTTGAATGAAAAAAACAAATTAAATTTGTGTTATGTACGTATTTATTTTATTAACTATCTATTATAGTACATTTTAAAGAAGTTAGTAGATATATGTGTCTTACATTGTCTTGTCTTGTTGTAAGACGTAACACAAACAGCTGGTCGAAAAACTCTCCTTTGACTCTTGGTAACATTTGGGAATCAGCTTGGGGATTAATCATCTTCATTCTCCTGTTCATTTGAGATCTAAGAAAAAGACGAATATGTGATTACTTTTTGCAAATTATTCAAAAGAATATAGGGAATTTACCGTTGGTGAATTGTTTTCCTTCTCGCTAATTGTTATTTAATCTTGAGTAAATTGATTGAAAACACAGAAAACCCCGCACAACCGTTTTCTTTTATCACAAAATTGACACTAAATCACTCCAAAACAAAAGAAATAACTCATGACAAAAAAAGACCTATTGAGCCATTGAGCGTCGCGGACCCATCGCGGGAAAAACCCAAAAAAAAAAAGGGATTGTTTATTGCAGGTCAAAATTTCTCTTTCTCTTTTTTTCCTCTCAGCTCGCAGACTATTTTGCCCAGTAACTGGCTGAACACAATGGAGACGGAGCTGCAACTGGAGCTGCAACTGGAATAGCTGTCAAAATATTCAATACACGTAAATTCAATGTTACGAACACAACACAACGCAACTGCAGTCGGTGCTGCAGTCGGTGCTGCAAGAGTTGGCGAACTTTTAACTTTTTCGTGCAGCATTTTTGACATTTCAAATTTTATATATCTGTCAGTGATTTTAAGTGTTGTTTTGTTGTATTGTGATTTCGTGGTTAAATTTTAATTAAAATAATGGACGAAAATCTTCAATTTCAGTGTCCATTTTATAGTTTCAATTACTTAAAATATTTACAATTTGCCAAAGATTCAACACCTGACCCAACAAATGACAACAAAACAATGAAAGCTGTACAGCCTCATTGTGGGCACATAAAAAAAAAGTACGTACGACACTTTTTGACAGCTCTTCCAGTTGCAGCTGCAGCTCCAGTTGCAGCATTCTATTGTGTTCAGCCAGTAAACGAAGTTCATGAAAAAATACATTCCTTTTCCCTAGCGATATCACCTGATCACCATAGTTTTGCTCTATTGAAAGGTTGTTTACTGCTTTTCAATTCCAAAGAAAAGAAAGGGTTGTTTTCTCTTTCACATCGCAGGCATTAAACACTCAATTGTGGATTACAATAACCACTGAAAAGATGCAGGAATAATTATAACGTGTTCAGCATTGTATTCATTAACATTAAGGATGTGTAAGAAGGATATTGCTTTGTTTCATGTTTTCTGTACCTTCTTTCGAGAACAAAGCACAAGATGCAACTGGCATCGCAAACTACTGACTCATTGCATGACTTTAGATGAATGAAACCAATGCAGACCTTCTACTCAATGAAAGTGCCTCGTGATTTCTACGAGGAATTCAACTTTATTTTTCCTTGAGGAGCAAATTTCCTACTGGGCGGAGGTGCGATATGTATGTACATACATATGTATGTATGTATGTACCTCCTTATAAGCAATTCTAGAAAAATTAAGAAAAAAGGAAATTTGGTTAGTCAATTTTAAAAATTTATTGATGCACCCCACATGAAATTTTTTTGTTTTCAATAAAAATAAACTTTATCCATATATTTTGTAAAAAATTAAAAAATAAGATATTTGGCGTGCCAATTTTGAACAATCAAATATTTCTTTTAATGTTTGTCTACGAATTTTTATCAAATTTGGACATTCAAATAAAAAAAGTTATAACTGTTTTCTTTCATTTGTTCTAAATTCGAGCAAATATTATTTTTAAAAAGTTTGTTTTCCAATTTATAAAAATTTATTTAGAAAAAAAAATCAAATAGCATAAAAAAGGCAATTTTTGAAAAATTAAAAAAAAAAATGGTAAGCCAATCTTAAAAACTTATAAGCTATTTAAAAAAATATTTGTATGCCTCTAAAAAAAGGTTGAACTATGAAAAAATAAGACGTACACAGTTGCCACATTTAAAAAACGCCATGTTAATTATTTTAGCAGAATTGTTTTTTCGGATTTAGTAGTTGAAGTTAATTATAAATTAACCAAACAAAATATATATATTTTTCTTGCATTAAAATACATTTCGAAATTCTGCTTCTCAAAATTTTGTTTGTATTTCAGAATTTTATTTCACAATATTCTGTATTTAAAAATTCTACTTCTCAAAATTCTAGTTCTAAAATTTCTCCTATTAAAATTCTGCATTTGAAAAATCTACTTACAAAAATAATTATCTATCTATGCAAAAGAATTGTTCTGAATGGTAACCGTTTAAAAGTTCGTGTATTTGAATGAAAATCCTACATTTGCTCCAACATACATATGTACGTCACAGCGAACCTTCATTCCAACAATATACCGTTTTTCCTCTATTTTACCGAAAATATTATTACCTCGTCCTGATCCTCGACTGTCCTTAGGCTAGGCGCGCACATTGAATTTTTAGTTGAACAACTGTTTGGTTGCTTATAGAAAACAGATGAACTATTTGGTTGAATGCCTGCGCAGGTGCATATAATTATATGTTACACAAAATAGCGAACTCATTTTAGGCAATCGTCAAAACACAAACTTTTTAGTTGCTCGAACCAAGCAGTGGTCAAACTAAAAATTGGGAAAAGTTCGGAAACACACCTGTCCAGGCGGCGCGCCGTTCGTTCCTCTTCATGAGAGTACTATAGATTTTATATACAAAGGCTACATCTTCCTTATGTCAAATATATTATCAAACAAATCAACAATCTAAAACTCTGGTTATTATAAACGTAAGCAAACCCCAGCTGATTCCCATTATTATTTATTTTATTATAATCTTACGCATATTTTGGTTGTCTCAAAGTAATTAACAAATGGATACAAAAAACAAAAGAAAACATTCTGAAACGTCTGAAGTTGAATTTTTGGACGAAGAAACTCCCATCATTGTTTCTCCACCATACCATTTAACTTCTTCTCCAAAAAAGAATCTGTCCAAAGAGAAGGTAAATAATTTTTAGTAACTGTTTCGTTTAATAATTTGTTTCTGCTTTCTTAGATCAAGAACATCAATGAAGATGATTTTAAGAAGCAGTTATTTGAAGCTTCTATGGAGAATAAAAGATTGGAGAGGAAATGGATGTTTGAAGAGCATGATCTTAAAATGAAGTTGATGGCAGAGCAGATCAAACAGGTGGAGCAAGAAAGAAAACAGAGTGCCGAGCTCCATGAACTAAAAAAAAATAAAAAAACTGAGTAGATGAATTGTTGTGGTTTTATTGTGATTATTTTGTGCTGTTTATTTTTTGTTTTGTAATTGAATTAACGTTTTTGTTTTGTTATGAACTTTGTTTTTGTTGTATTAAGATAGATTTAAGGTAGCACGGCACCTTAACTTAAGAAATTGCCAATGAAATAAAAAAGAGAATCACTTAAATATGTTTGTGTAATCTTCTTTGAGCTCACGTACATCCCACCATTACCTATCTGCTCACGGATGAAATGTGAAAGGAGACTGATCGCCAATTTGGAACCAACCCTTATCGGCATTGTGTTTATTAAAAAAAACACTGAATCAGAGTTCCCATTCGCCACTTAATGCAAATTCGGCATTTTCTTTGGTTTATGGTATGTAACTTTTAGGATTTGAGCTTTTTAGAGCTTTTGATAGCAAATATTTCTACTTTAGAGAAAAGGGTGTTGACGTTCGGTGTTTTTCCGTTTTCATAAGGTTTTCCTTTTATCTATGGAAAACAGTTAAAATTAAAATGCAGTTATACAATTGTTATGGCTATTATCTTTTAGAGAGAGTTTTTATTATGATACTGAAAAATGGCATCGTTTTGTCGAACACGTTGAGAAAATAATTGAGCCAAAGATGTGGGAAATGGATGTTTTTATTTAAGGTGCAGTGGAAATTTTGATAATATACTTGAATGGAGAAACGAGTAGCAGCAACTACTCGTCGGCATTGGAGTAATGACGTGATTTGTTTTTACTCAATCAAGTTTTTTCTGTGATTTATTTTTTACCTAGAAAGAGATTATAGCCCTACTGGAGATACTCTTAAAAAAAGTAAAAACGCACCTGCTATTATGAAAAAGATAGATTAAATTTATTTAGGTCATCATTGTTTTTCATTATAATATGTATGTACGTTGGTAACTCTATAGATCTTTTTGTGAGATTTGTGGCAGTTTTTAATACTCACTACGGCAACTCTGTTAGAGCTTTAAATTAAAGATAGCTTATTAAAATCCATAATGGTCACACTGAAAGGCAAATATCCTATCTTCCCTGTACTGCAAATATAAATTGAACAGAGTATAGTAGTCTTTTTTATTGAAATCCTGTGTTCATTTTCCCTTATATATAAGATACATAGATTAAGAATTTTAGATTTAAGTTTTGAACAAAAACTATTAATAAATAAAAAATAAAGAAAAAAAAAAGATATTTGTGTGAGTTTGTATAATATTCTTTTTAATTGGCAAAAGTAAGTACAAAAGAGATAGGCACAAATGTTTGGGACCTGGAACAAAAATTTAAACAAAGGTATTATATTAGAATGCATTATTTTCTCAACATATTATACGGTTTTATCTTAAAGTTAAAGTTTTAAATTTTGTAAGAAAACATACCTATAGGAAAAATAGGAATTTCATCTGTAATATAGTGAAATAGCTTGCGAATGGTTTTAAATACTACGTTCTGAAGATTTGTTCTATGATCACACTGCGAGAAGTACATTGACCTTGTGACTGTAACCTATCCAGATTTACTGGAAGGTTTTCCTCTTGGGGAATGAAATCGGCATCAGCTTTGGGAAAAGGAAGTTCGTCCTTAAAATCAATGGCCAAGTTGTGCAAAACTGCCAATACAGTTATAGTTGTTTGGCATTTTCTTGTGAACACCTCATACCTGTTAATAAAATTCGAAATCTCTGCTTCCAAACTCCAAAGCGACTTTCCACCGTGTTCCGAGTTGCTATATGCGCAACATTATATCTGTAGTGCAGCTGCCATGTGCACACAACCTAACAATGACTAAGCTGAACAGATCTAAAAATACCAATGTATAAAACTACGTTCATAGGTTTTAGCCAAAAATAAAAACGTGGCACGGTCTGAATTAAAATTTATTTTCCGTTTTTAATCAGCCCTATCGCGAACAAAATTCCACCGGAGTTTTTTCCCATTTTGGGAAAGTTGCTATCGTGAATGATCTTCGAAAAGAGGGAAAAATATTTCTTTTGGCAAATAGCTATCGTGAATAATTTTTTCCAGGGAACTTTTTTCTCATTTGAGTGCGAAAATTTCCGCAAGTTGGTTGTCGGGGAAAAACCTGTAGCGCGGCAAAATGTAAGAATTTGTTTATAAAAATGTGAAATTAAATAATAAAAAAAATATTTTTTTAAGGTCTAACTCAACAAACAAAAACCAGCTTGAGGTCCTCGTTGGTTTAATGGAAAAATTTCCAGATATTGCTACGGGGTACACAAAAAAAACCAAAGAAGAGGTTCACGATATTTGGAAGACAGTCGAAAACGAATTAAATTGCATTGGTCCTCCAAAGAAATCTAGTTTTGAGTGGAAGAGAGTAAGTATTTAAAAACGACAATAATCAATTATTTTATTCATAATAAAGTGTGTTTTTGTGTATGCTGCGTCAGGTTTGGAGTGACAAGAAAAAGTATGTAAAAAAGAAAATGTCTGAAAACATTAAATTCAAGAGTGCAACAGGTGGCGGACCCAGCAAAGAATATAAGTTCTCGAACTTAGAACAATCGATCATACAAATTTGTGCAATAAGTGAGTCTGTGGAAGGCCACTCTGATTCTAAACGTTTTGGACTGCCTTCCTGTTCTAAAAAGCGAAAGCTGGAATCTCCTTGTGACGGGGAATTGAATGTAATCAACACTCATAACTTGCAAAAGGACCAAGAAGATAATTCAGCGAAAGAACTAGATGCAATTTTCGAAAGTTTGATTGAGGAAGATGACACTGCGTGCAATGTTTTTAATGAAGCATTGGATGATAATTGCATTGGCGAGAAAACGCCCAAGAGGTCAAATAAAAATTGCCCCAAAGTAAAAAATTCCGTTGAGTTTCTGCAGAAGGAGTTAAGTTTGCAGGAAAAAATGTATGAACAAGTTCGTGAAGCTGTCTTAATAATGAAAAATCACCAAAATGAAATTCAAGCTAGTGTCAAAAAGATTTATCGTTCGATTGATCGAATTCACGACCAACAGAAACTGCTTCTTAAGGAAACAAAACGTCATAACCTTGAGATGGAAAAAATCCGCAAGCATGAAATCGAACAAAAATTACATCTCAAGCAGAAAGTTCTAGACATTGAACTTGCAAAGCTTGAAAAGTATTAGTATCTAAATCAACATACTAACCGAAAGTTCCTCAAAGATAAATTTTGATTACAAATGAATTCTAAGACTTTATTTTTTTATGAATATATGTATTTATTTTTATTTATTTGTTTACAAGTACTTTTGTTTATGTTTTTAATAAATGTTAATAAACTATTTAAAGAGAGTTCCCTATTTCTCTTCGAATGCGTTGGGCTTCAGTCATGTATTCTGAGCTGCTTAAAGTCGTAAATGCAAAGTTGTTTTCATCTTCTTGTAGACCAGGTGCAATTTGAATATCAGTGTCAGCCTTAAAGTGTATGCACATGTTATGCAAGGCACAACAAACATTAATGATTGTGATTGCTTTCCTTGGATGATAATGTAACTCTCTTGCGCCCAGCAAACATCTCCACCTTTGCTTTAGCACGCCGTTTGTCCTCTCGATAATATTTCTGGTTTTAGAATGAGCATCATTAAATTTACTTTCAGGTGTTCCTGTCTCTGGTGTTCTATGTGGAGTTAAGAGCCAAGGTTCTAATGGGTATCCGGCGTCTCCTAGGAGAATCAGAAATACAGGAATTGAACAAAAAGGCGATTAAAGCTTACCCAACAGCCATGTGTTTCTCTCACCATTCAAATACTGTTGCTCCATCCATGTTCTTAGTTCACTCACATTCCATACCAGAGAGTCATGACATGCACCAGGGTGGGTAGCATCCACAAATTTAATTTGCATTTCATCGTCGCAAACCTACGAATGATTAATTTGTTTTCAAAATTCAGTGTAAATATAGATTTAATACTTACAAGCATAACATTTAAGCTAAAATATCCTTTACGATTGTAGTGTAGATGCTTGTTTTCTTTAGGGGCAATAATCCGAATGTGCGTTCCGTCTATGCATCCTACTACTCCAGGTATATTGTTTTTTTCATAAAATCGTAACTTGGTACGTCGTTTTTGTTCAGCAGTTGTTTGTGAAAGAATCCATGTTGGACAAAGCTTAGCTTCAAAAATTTGAAGTACTTCTGAAAGAACTTCTGAAAAGGAAGACTGTGCTAAGCCAACTTCGTAGTCTTTTGCTACACCTTTTTGGTACGCTCCTTCAGCAAAAAAGCGCAAGCATGCGCTTAGCTTCACAACAGGGGGTACTGCAAATGGTTTTTTGGATTCTGGTAACGACTCTATCAAGGTATCAAGCAGACACCTAAACATTGGCTTGTTAACGCGATAGTATTGATGGAATCTTAAGGATAAAAATGAATAATTATGAGTTGGAACTTCGATTGCGGAGATACTTACATGGATTCTGGTAACTCAAGAGGGTTTGAGATATCCCTCAAGTATCTTCTGAAAGATATTTGCCTATTTCTCTCATCTTGCATTACATCTTCGATTGCTACCACAAAACCAATATTATTTATCATTTTAATTGATATTTTCTTCCTTTTAAGACACAAAACAATTTTTTTTTTACAAAAAATACACGATTTGGTGCTGTCAAGATAACTTCGAAATTGATTTAAACAGTTGAAGGTTGGTATGAATTGTTTCGTGGGAAAAAATATTTCTTGGGAGATTCCCGATGGGAAACTTTTTTTCCCGGGTAACATTTTATTTCCGGGGAAAAAAAGTTCCCATGATATTGGCGATAGGGCTGAATATGTCTTTTTGACGAAATAATTTTCGCTTACAACAAGAGCGAACTTCCTTAACACCCTAAAATAATTCCCAACGCCGGATGGGCAGTGATTACGCGGAAAAAATTGGATCACTTTAACTAGTGGTGGCGGTAGAATTCTAAATTGTGGCGGAGGACCCGGAAAGGAGAATCTTGATGCAACCCACCAACGCCATGCATTAAGCAACAGTGTTTTACACAACACAGAAATTGATGACGCCGACACATGGCTCATTTCCAGCAGGAAGCGAACCTGCTCAAACCAAATCCGCAACTACAGTTCTGCGGGCATTAGCCTGCCGAACAGCAACCAAACTTCAATCCTGGATCCGGGACTGAAGATACTACTAAACCGGGTGTACTAACTATGTCACCAAAACTGAGAACCAAGTTTCTAAAAACTGGTTATACAACAAACTCATCTGGCCATTCCATCGAGGGTACGGAGGCTCAGAACTCTAGCCGCAACAACATCAATTGACTACTCAGGACTAGCCCCAACAACAAGAAGGCCATCCTGGCCGAAGCCCCACAACGCAACACGGACGTGGTTCCTAAAGACCAAGACCTGTACAACCGTTAAGTTTTAACACAAAACTAAGTGAAATTTTATAACAGATATGTGATAATTTCTTTATTATATACATAATTACAATTATATCCAATTTGCATAGTGCGCTATCGATCGCTCTATTTAAAAAAAAAAAAAGAAGGATTAAAAAAGAAAATATAACATATAAAATGTAAGGTAATCTACCTATTTAATGCTCTGGTGCATTATCGTTTGTAATCGTTTGTATGTTAGTTTGTAAGTTAGGTTAAGAATTGTATGTATTGGTGACAATCGTCACAAGCTAAAGATATATATGCTTATGAGCAAGAGCAGTTCAACAATATAATACATATTATATACCAATTGACCGCCATGAGGCTGTACATAACACGTAATCGAAAAAGAAGGCAATATATTATAGCCACTTCAGTCTGATTTAAGCTATCGCTAGAATAAGTATAATAATGTAATCGAAAATTTAAAAGTCTCAATAAAGTTCAATTCAATTCAAACTACGTTTGCATTAAGTGGAACGGGGCTATTGCTTTTGGATTTAAAATACTTATTTAATGGCTCGTACAAAATCGAGCTCCGTAATAAAAAGTGTATAATATTATTAAATCTCTTGTTTTATTTTGCCCTCTTGGTCTTGGCAAACACTACAATATCGAGCTTCGGCTTCGGAGAGTGGATTCAAAAGAGGGGTGCACCAAATGTTGTTGCAAAGGTATCCGCCATCTCCAAGCAGACGACCTTTGAATTTACCACTTTTAAAGCGGTATTTTATTCGACTTTTCCTAAAAATGCGATTCATGCGTGCTACCTCTCTTCAAGTCTTCAAGGAGTAGTATCCCTTTCTATTTACATAGAACTGTCCTGAAGGCCCACTGATTTTTGGGATTCGAATGTGTGTGTAATCGATTGCACTGATGACTTGTGGAAATCCACGTATACCAAAAAACATGTTTGTCTCGTATCTGTGGCATTTTAACATAATCATCCCTTTTGGACGCAAACGCTATTGCCACTTGTTTGCATATCTGACAAAGAGTGGGTTGGCTAAATCCATAGATATCTGCTCCATCGTCTTGAATCTTTAAATATAGTAATTTTCCAAGAAAATTGGATAAATTTAAGATTAGATTGCATAAAGTTCAAATCCTTTAAATGAAAGTACCCACGTCATTTCGACCCCATTACCGTATAGCTGCTATCACTGGAAAATCTTTATTTATTTATTTATTTATTTATTTATTTCTTTATTTATTTATTAATCATTATTCTCTTTTACAAAATTTTACAAAAATTAAATAATTTTACTAACAAAAATACAATAATTACAATGGATAGAGAACAGTTAGAGACATTTTATATTCTGCTAATAAAAAAAGCGATAATAGTGTTAAATGCCACTTCAAACAAAAATTACAATAAATGGAAAACAAAGTCAATTGGGATATGTCCTCCTCTTTTACTAGCGCTTAGAAAAGGCCGAGCTGTAGCTATTAATTTCTTCATATTTTCTTTCGAAAATCGATACTTCAAGCAAAAATCTGCATCCCTAGTGTCATGGGACCGAAACGAGTTTTGTAATGCTTTGGCTTTCTACTTCTTCTTGTCAGAGCGCCTAAAGAATTTTAATCACTTAAAAATGTAAAATAATTATCCATTTTGACTAAGGAAAAAAAGGAAACAAAATTGTTTACACTTCTTTTTATAATTTTCACACGATGTCATGTCAATATGACATTTATACTCTAAAACGGCTTTAAACCTCATATGAACCAGTTTTAGCATACTCATCTATTTCTCATGTATTTTTAATTATAAATAAGCTTTTCAAGATTAGAGTCGTTGTAAAGTCGAAGTAACTTTACTCCCCCGCTAAAACGAGTTAGTTAAATGTTCACGTTATCAAACAGACCTGTTAGACAATAGAAGGCGCTGACGACGGTTTGAATGCTTTTAAACGACGCAATAGCACCTTTCAATTTTTAATACCATAGGCTAGAGTAGGGACAAGTGTGGTGGCGGGGGTATTCGAAATCGTTAAAGTTGGTGAGAGTGCTTTTACACGAAACTTGTTTTTAATCTTTGTTTCTTAAAGTTAAGGTAGAAGCAAAGCTGGATTATAAATAGATAATTACATTTGTATTCAATTACCATGATTGTAAACAGTTAGGCTAGGCGCGCACATTCAATTTTTAGTTTCGCAACTGCTTGTTTCGAGCAACTAAAAAGTTTGTGTTTTGACACAAACTAAACGATTGCCTAAAAGAAGCTCGCTATTTTGTGTAACATATAATTATATGGACCTGCTCGGACATTCAACCATAAAGCAACCAAACAGTTGTGCAGCTAAAAATTGAATTTGGCGCCGAGCCTTAAGCGTGTATGATACTACTTACCAATTTTCTAACTTTAAACCAAATTACTTACTTTTATTAATTTTAAACATTTTATAGTATCGTACTAATAAATTTTTTTTCAGTAAATTACTTCTAAACAGACCTAAAAATAAGAGTTCATTAAAAAAAACTAAGTGAAAATACCTTTCTTGACATTTAGAACGGTCAAAGAGTGTTTTGAAGTTAGTAAGATACTGAAAACACAAAATAGGCGCCCACATTTGTAACTGCTTAGTTGCTAAAATGAAACATATGGGGTTATATGACAAGCCGCAAACATACTGCAACTCGATTCAAGCAACTAAAAAGTTTGTGTTTTGACACAAACTAAACGATTGGCTAAAATTAGTTCGTTATTTTGTGTTACATATAATTATATGCACCTGCGTGGACATTTAACTAAATAGTTGAGCTGTTTTCTATGAGCGTAAGAGAGAAAAGTGTGTGCGTGAGTGAAAAGTTGCCAGTGCGTGGTGCTCTATCAACTGGTGATTAAACTATTTGATTTCAATCACAGTTACAAGTGCGCACCTAGTCTTCCAAAAGTATAAGGTTTTAATCTGTTATCATAGTAAAATTAATTGTGTTATCATCATCTAGTTAATTTTTATTTAGTAAATTATTCAAGTCTATCAACTGGTGATTAAACTATTTGATTTCGATCACAATTACAAGTGCGCACCTAGTCTTATAGAAAGTATAAGGTTTTAACCTATTATCATTGTAAAATGAATTGTGTTATCATCAACACGTTAATTCTTATTTAGTGAATTATTCAAGCCTTTTCGGTATGAAACTACAATATATGGGAGGTTATGCATTTGTTAAAAATTTACTTGAGATTTTGATAAAACTTGGTAGAACCCTGAAAGAAATACAAAAAGTATCCTATCTGTAAGCCTTCTGGCAAAAATATAAACGAAAAATGTATTTAATTTGCATAGAACCAAAATAACGATACCTACCTGGCGCAAAAATTAAGAAATTCCTTTTTAATGGCTTTATCGTTAACGACCGAACTGTTTGAATACTTCTAACAGTAGTTAATAACATTCCAGATTGAAATTTCGATTATTTTCGACATTTCAAAACAATGTTGAAGATTTTTTTGAAATTTTATTTATATTTGGGTAAAAATACAAACCTCGCTTTTACCCTGCATTAGAAAGAGATTGCTGTCATTTTGGTATTAAAGTTCAAGTGCTATAACATTTTTTTTTTTTTTATAATCGGCGCACACTTAAGGGGTTTGTATACCCTTAATATGCCAGAGACACAGTGTGAGCATAACATTTGACAAGTTTATATTATCCATTGATCACATTTATTTGTTTGATGCTTACAAAATTTTTTAATTGACTTGTGCTCGTGACAAATAAGGTTCTTTTTTTAATTTCAATTAAACTGTACAGTTATTATTAGAGGAATTAAGGACACCCTGTTGTACTTTACTAAACAAGATTCTTTATTTGTTACCTCTGGTGGCAAAACCCACATAGGTTATAGGTTTGTGTACGCAATATTAGATTAAATTCTGAACATGAGATGTCACTATTACAGTGCCCCTAAGAGTATGCTCTGAAACCTCTAAATATGCATGCATTGGTTTATCTCTTTGTTGATTCTTGGGTGTAAAACTGTAAATTCATTGGCGCAATATTTTAGTTGAATAAGTACGATGTTAAAGATGTTTTAGTATGAAAGTTGGTTAAAACGACGATTTTGAAAATTCTTTTATTGAAGTTAAAATCATCGAATACTTAAATAACTAATACCTAAGCTAACTTCATACGACTCCGACATTTACAAACATCAAAACAGGTCTGTTAAATTAGTTTTTTGCTTGAACTGTCATTACTTTAGGTGTGTTCAGAAGTTATTTATTAAAAAGCAGCCTTAGCACGATACTAGAGTTAGAAAATGTTTAAAATTTAGAAAGAGTTAATAATCTACTTAAAAGTAGATTGATAGAGTATCATACTAACACTTTAATACTAAGCTGTTTAAAATTTTGCGCCATTTTCTTTATAGGTCTAACAATTTTTTTTTTCTGATGATCTGCATGTCTGCCTTTGTCATTTGTTGCTGTACAAATAAGTTCTGGAAATTTTAATAGAATTTGCACGTTTGAGACAAATGGAAAATTTGAAAATTTCAGAAATTTCGACAATTTGGGAGTGGAATTTAATAAAAATATTGAGTCATTCAATGTCATAAATCATAATCCATTATGAATAATGTCTCATTTTATATATATGTATGTACATAAATACATTTTATAGAAAGTTAAATTTTTAAATTGTTTTATATTTTTGGGGTTTGATGTGCAAATTTATTGAATAAAACCACACTGATATGGAAACGTCTTTATCTGCATGTGCTTGAAGGGATTCATCGTCAAACCATATGGGTTTCATTGTGGTTGCTCTGTAAAGCCCAGATGGGTTCTTGCAAATGATTCATCAATTTGACTAGTTTTCAATACTTTATACTTAGTGAGATAGGTATTCTTAAGAGGCTATTGGAGATTTGATCGGAGAAGGACCTAGCGTTCCCTTACGATTGTAGCCGTACGACGTCGAATTTCCTCACAGTATTTGGGTTTTGGTCGGGATATCATTAGCACTAGCAGTACTTTGATCACAACAAGGTAGTCTTTCGAATCAATGTTTGCGCTTTGTAACGTTTCGACATAATTGATACTGGAAGTGTGTCTTCTGTTGATCGCAATGTAGTTAATCTGGTTGACGGTTGATGGATCGAGAGATCTCCATGTCCTCTAGTGATCTACGCACCAGTGGGAACTGCATGAAATATACCACAATATTTCGTTTAGTAGTAAAGTTTTCCAACCTGAGTCCATTTCAGCTTAAAAAATAAAAATAAAAATAGAAATAAGAGACTCTTAGAGAACTTCAACAAAGTAAATTAGAAATCTCAACTATTCCTGTGTGCCTTTTGTCGGCAAGAATAGAAGGGAGCTACAATCTGTAGCACTTTTCACAACTCTAGGAGGATCTGTTACATTCTCATACTAGGCAATATCCCCGTTGTTTTACATTACATTACAGTCGAAAGTACTAACCATTATGCCAAGGAGAGCAATATTTTATTAGATAGATGTAGCATTATTTTATACAATCTTCTGTTTTTTTTTTCAAATAATATATTTTTATAAGATAATCACTGGTAGGTACAAAATTTTAGTCAAATTAGTACGATGTTAAATTTGTTTAAGTAATTATACTTTTCAAGACGATTTTGAAAATTATATAGGAATCTAAACATCAGTCCAATTCTGTTTTATTTGTTTAGTATCGTACCGACTTCATATGATACTTTGTAATTCCCTATTGTCAAAAAAAATTCTTTTTACATAGTTTTTTGTACGAATTGTTTACGTTGTGCTCAGAAATAATTTAAAATGGCCTTAGCTCGATGTATGTTAAAATTGCGCAAAATTTTAGCCGAATTATAGTACGATGTTAAAACTGTTTTAGTATGATACTTGGTTAAGCGACAAATTTGCATATAGCATTTTATTAAATTTAAAATCATCAAATAGCTATTTTATATTTTTAATATCGTGCTAACTGCATATGAATCTTCGACATTTACAAACGCCAAAAAATGTCTGTTTACTTAATTTTTGCGCAAGCTGCCATTGTTTTATGGTGTGTTCAGAAGCAATTTATTACGAAAATTGCTTTAGTAGGTACTCGTACATTACTAGTTAGTAGTTAGAAAATGTTTAAAATTAAGAACGAGTTAGTAAACTACTCTAAATTAGACAAACTATTAAATAGTATCATACTAATAATTGACGCGCTGAAAGGATGAAAGTGTTAAGTGAATTTTTTTGAAATTTGGCTTTTTTTCTTACAGATGAAAGTCTTATATGGAAATGGAAACTTAAATTTCTGACTCATCTGTACTCTTCTGTCGCCTATAGATTCATATTTAGCCAAAGATGAAGGTGTTATATGCAACCACTTGACGATATGCTGTTTAAAATTTTACGCCAATATGTTTAAAATTAAGAAAAAGTTAGTTAACTGCTTTGAATTTGAAATCCCTTAATTCCCTTACCCTAGTGTGTTTAAAATTTCGTAATTTGCCTTGCTTCAACGTTTTAATTCTCTGACTTATTTGGAGGGACTATTTTTTTATAATTCACACGCGCTCAAGGGTATGTTAATAGACCCTTGTAATGTTAAACTAAACACAGCACGGACGATAGGGAAATTAGGAGGGGGGAGAGAAAGTAGGTGTCGGTAAACATTGGTTTTGAATGTTTGCAAATTGAAATACCAAGGGAAAACCGGCCGGATAAGTTATTTTATAATCGTGTTGTGCGACTAAAAAACGAATTTCAATACCTATTTGACCAAAATTAGGCGAAGCGGGTATCAAGGGTGAACTGATAAAGAGAAGGGATGCAACTACTGGCTACTTCGAGTGAGCATTGCTTGTGAAAGAAGTTATAAAACAAGGAAATACATGAAACATTCCGACGTTGCTCAAGAGATGGGAAGGAATCCATGATAGCTCTGTTTCCTATCAGTTTTAACGCTCTGTTCTGAATTCTGTCCAAAAAGTGGAGAGAAGTTTGTGCTACGCCTGCCCAAAGGTGTGAGTTATACCCGAGTTTTGGACTTATAAACGCCTTATAAATGGCAGCCAGATCAGAAGGGGTGAACAATTTCCTACATCGATATAGAAATGCTAAGCATTTAGCAGCATTTTTGGCGGTCTAGAGAGTGTGATCATTCCAACGAAAATCGTCGTTGACAAACATAGTACAAAGTACTGAAAGCTTTTCGGCTTCTACGATGCAAGTTCCATCGAGGACAATGGCATAATGCTTCATTTCGCTCAAATATTAAAGTCGTCTCTTAATTTGATCGTTGGTAAGGCCCTATATGTTGTGAATTTATATGGTTCACGAGTATGGAACCGAAGTTTAAAATACAGTTACTGCAGAATACTATCGCTTAACTTAAACTACAGAATGAACTCAAATCAAGGTTTAAACGAACTGTGTATTCAAAACCTAGGATTTTTTTTATTGTTTTTAACTTTCAATTAAAACATATCTATTTTATTTATCAACAAAAAAAACAAATTTATTGAATAGTAAGCACTATAACATTTTGCATGTGCGTTGGCATTAATCGCAAATAACTGCCACACCTCTCAAGTATGGCAATTAAATAAACTTACCTCAAAATGATTCACTCTTGCTTTATTTTTTTAAAGACTTAAAATTTGGTTAATGTGTTGTACAAAATCAGCTACTGCTGCTGTCTGAAGCAAGAGGCGGTGGCTTTTCATCGCACACAAAATACTTCTACAAGATAATCCAGTCGATCATCAATGCTGACGTGATAATGACAGTAATTCATGTCAAGAAAGATGAAAAGCCAAAAAGGCAACAAAGCCACCAAACGCCACATTATACATATTTAGGTGAGTTGCTGCATCAAGCCGCGAGTATATGCTAAGTCATGCGGTTCAAAGCGGCCCGCTTTGGTAAATATTGTTTTGATATCAAAGCCAGCTATAGCTGTATACGAAGCTGAAGTATAATACGAATTAAGTTGCTTCTGAAGTGTTTTATGCACAGGTATTCTATTTTCGAATATCGATCAGTATTATGTAGTTCTTGATATATGTTCAATATATTTGACTTCCTTTAAAAGATGTGGCACATTTCTTCACTCTTTCAAGAAATACGACTCTTAAACTTGTCATTTCTGAGCTACCCTAGTTGAAGAGATCGTGGGAGCAAATTTATCGAAACCTGATACACAGGTTCGATGATTACTATAGAATTTCAAATACAATCGTGATCTTTACCGGGCGATAGTGTCGTCTTCATCATCAACCCAATCGGTAGCTAGGCGAATAATTTGTTCCTTTATGTCATTTGTGAAGAGAAGAATAAAATTCTGCACGCAATGTTCGTTTTTATGGTGCAATGCCATTTGGTGTTTTGCGATCATATAAGTGAAGTGTATTGAATTGAACTCTCAGCGGGTATACCCAGCAACCCTAGTGACCCAGATCAAAGTCGGACTCAGCGGGATCCCTTGTGGCCATTTCGACACTTTTTCGCAGGCATACGATAGTTTATGTCATTTTTTTGAAAACCCATTTATCAGGACATTCGAGCTGGTTTTCTACGTATGTTATTTAAGACACACGAACAAAAAACCTATTTCTTCGGCAGGTTATTGAAGGATGCGTTTGCTAGGCGGTTACGCTCAAAGGCGCTTTGGTTTGAAGAAAAAAGAAATCAAAAAAGAGGACAAGATAAAAAGGACATTATAGTTGTCAGAACAAGTGGCGGTCATGTTTATAGAAATTATTAGGAATTTCAGGACAAGTGTACGGTGATAATCACGATGTTGATCTGTTCATCTGTGATGATTTGTGCGCGCTTGTGCGTCAACACTCTTTGCCATATTTGGTTGATAAGGACTTTGCAGGGTGCATTTTTTCTTGGAAAATGCATCTTTGTTATAAGTTTTTGAAAAAAGTGTAAGGTCATGTAAAGCTTGTACCTCACCAGCCAGCGTTTCCTTTGACTTGTTCATCATCAAACTCTATCAATTGAAAATTACGGCCGTATTCGTTTTATTATTTAAGTAAGTATTTTGATAATTTGGAAAGTCGAAGCAGTACTTAGTTTTTTTGAATTGTGTTGTGATTTTAATGAAAATGTTTAAAGACAAAAGTAATTTATTTTAAAGATCAGTTCTCTGTAAAAAAAATATTATAAAGAAACCGTCTGATTTTTAGGATTCGATTAAAATAAATAAAATTATTGATTATGAAAATCAATTATAATCAACAAAATTATTGTTAATACAGACACGAGGGGGCCGAACAAGAGAGTTTCTTAAACCTTTTTTTTACTAACCAAAATTTTTCTTGGAGTTCATATTTCATTAGAGACGTACCAATTTTTATTATTGATTTTTATTTTATTTTTAGTAAAGGACAGTTTTGCTCCCATGTTCTGTTTTGCAGGCATTTTTTTTAAATCAATGTTGTAAGCCATGGTTTTTAAAAACTAATCACTAGCGAATTAACGAAGTCTTTCGTTAACAAAATTGAAAGTTTGAATTTCTGGACTTAAATAACCTAGATCATAATATTGTAAGAGTTGCTGTAGCTTTTTAAACATTTTTAATTCTAAGCCAAATTGTTCTTCTTTCTTAGATGGGCGGCTTAATAGGCCCCAGCCTTCTAAATTCGATTTTTTAAGTAGTAACACCTTCAGAACAATAAGTTCGTACTATTACTTAACCTAAAACATACCATACCTCCCATGGGTTGATAGTTGCGATTGTGGACGAGATAAAAATAGCATGGTGATACAATAAAAACAGCTTTATGATTTAAAATATCTAGTGCCGACATCGCTGTTGACAGCGCACTTACAATAATTCAAAATACTTTTTCAACATCTACCTGAGTTGCATTGATATTAAGAAGAGTTTTTCTAAACTTAATCTTAAGCTAAATGCAAGACTGGATCAAACGTATACTGACTCTTATGTTGAAGAGTCTCAGAATTTTTAAAACTAATTCTGTCTATTAAAAACATGGATAGTGTGACGAAAAATTTCTTAAATTGTTCTTAAATTAAAAAAACAACTCTCTGAATAGTTTGAGCTTAAAGAAAAGAAAAGTTCTTCAGATACATAGACATTCAAGGTATGAGAATGATACTACTTAGCGAAAAGTCCTGGTAGCTAGCGCTATATCTGTTAATTATTGAAAATGTAATTTATTTTATCAATAAAGTTAAAATAACAATAAAAAAAGAATGATACCACTTAACAATTTGCTATCTTCAAAGGTGTTTACAAACTTTTTCTTAATTTTAAGGATTTTTCAACTTTTATCCGGCTATGAAGTTAATTATATAGATGCATAAAACGTATATGATAAATAAATAAAATACACAACTGGCTGTTATGTTTGAGAGACTTGGAATTTTAAAAATTATTATTATTAGTGAAAAATGTTGAGAAGAACAAAATTATTACAAAAAGCAATTAATAAAAATAGAACAATGACCTAGTTTTGAGATATCGAATATTCAAAAAAATAAATTTGAATTTTTTTTAGTTTTAATATGAATATACGATTTTCTA
Organism: Philhelius festivus; assembly: GCA_963931855.1. Classification (NCBI taxonomy): domain Eukaryota; kingdom Metazoa; phylum Arthropoda; class Insecta; order Diptera; family Syrphidae; genus Philhelius; species Philhelius festivus. The sequence goes on along the minus strand of OZ007556.1, from coordinate 661,351 downwards.
AAACCATTTTTGAACATTGTGCGATGGGTGCTGTTGTTTTTAGATAAATTAAAAATGTTTGATACATCTTGTAGATTGTTAAAAAACTGTTAATTATAAAGTTTCAAGAAAATCAAGCATCTTGCTTTCGAAATATTGAGTTACCAAAAAAAATTCCTCAAAAATAAAAATACTGTTAATAACCATTTTGTTCAACCACTATCTAAAATTTTAAAATTTTCTTTAATAAATAAAATTTGTGAAACAGTTTTGAGAAAAAATTTTTTCTATAATTTCGAGAAAAAATTTATGGCAGGTTTTTCTTTATATAATTAACACGCTCTCAGTGTTAAACAAAAAACTAATTACGAGCGATGGGAAAATAAGGGAGGAAGAGAAATGAGATATCGATGAACATTGGTATTGAATGTTTGCAAATTGAAATGTGAAGTAAAAACCGTTCCGGGTAAATTATTCCAGAATCGTGTGTTGTTGGACTAAAAAAAGAATATCTGTATTTGAAGGTACGTCCAAAATAGACTCGAAGGTGAACTGATGAGCATTGATAGCGAAACGGTTATCACGGGTGAACTGATTTGCATTTGGCTGCTTCGAATGATTTTTGCTAGTGAAAGAAGCGATAAAACGGTGTTCAAGTGATGTTTCCATGCTATTTGAATTTCCTATCAGTTTTAGCGCTACGTTCTGGATTCTATCTAATAAATGAAGAGAAGATTCGGGAACACCTGACTCGACAAAGTTGTGAGTTGTAATCGAGTTTTGGATGTATACATACCAAATGAGGATTTAGAAAATTCTTACACTGATAGAGAAGTCCTAAGCTCTTAGCAGCGTTTTTGGCGGTCTCGATTATGTGGTTATTATAACTTTTCTTTTAGCTGAAATCTTTAAAACATTTTAAATGATTTATTTTCTACCCTCATAGAGCAACTTAAAATCACTATTTTTTAAAAAATCGATTTTTTAAAAGTTTCATTACATGTAGGTACATAGCTTTATAAATTTTAATCCGACTAACATAAACAGTATGTTGTTGGAAGGAGGAGATTCATATCTTTCAAAAAATATAACATATACATATACATATGTTAATTGGATAAACCGTTATCATGATTTATGCGATTATATAAAAAAGAACAAAAAACTTGTTTTTTGCGCGTATCTCGAAAACACTCCTTTGAAAAAAGTTTAGAAAATATATATTTTTTTAGGTACCTACCTACAATAAACCAAAAATTTGTAAACTAGTGTAATTAAAAAAAAATTACTCAAATATTTCTTCTGAAGAATAAAATTTTTTAATCTTCCTTAAACTCTAATGACATTTCTTTTGCGTTTTTTCATTTGTAAAAATATTTCTATTTAGAATACAAAAATTCTTTATGTTGGAGCATTTGAGCCCCTGAGACAAATTAAATAGTCAATCTAAATATTGTTTATTTGGCAATTTTGTTCTATCTGTAATTATTTTTTTTTGTTAGGTCTTTATTGAGCAGGCACAATTCCGTCCTGCATTTATAATGGGATTCAATCTGTAAATTATAATTATAAATTAAAAAGATTAGCACAAGAACGAATATGTTTTTGAATTTTAAATTCGCAAATGAAAAATTATGTCAAAACCGATGAGTGCCGTTTAGAATAAAATGAATTTTTCGTTTGCCTATTGAATTATCATGTTCTTAATGCTAAAGTTATTAGCGCAAAATTTTAAACGATCAAGTAAAATGCTAAGTCCATTTTAGTAAATTATCTACTTAGTTAAAAAGAAGATTTTTCTAATTTTAAACGATTTTAGCATCTTATTATTTCTTAACATTTTACTAAAGTTAAAATCACAAACTATATGAAATTTGTCATTTTCCTCGAAAAAAATGACTTGACAATTTTATTTGAAAATTAATTAAATGTGTTTTTTTGTGTGATTCGTGAGATAATTGTTTTTAAAAGTATCTAAATAAAATAATATAAAATGTTGTCGGAAGACAATGATTTTGATATACCTATGTATGTTTGAAGACTCAGCTTTGTGCAGTAAAGTGCGATATTTTAAGTCCCGACCAAACTAGTTTGAAGAGCTGGACGATGGAGAATTTTACTCCAGCTCCAGGTATAGGTTTGACAATTATTAGCAGTCCGGTTTTTGGTTGAAAACCTAAACATCCAAGACCGAATTAAGTGGGCTTCCGATTTCACCAGAAGTACTATTAAAGTACTATTTATATTACACTTCTTTAGAAGAAATATCCATGAGGCTGATGCTGGTAAGTTTGCTTCCTAATGGAACACAAGGATATATCTATGTCCAGTCCATAGTGGGGAAAATAATAAAAAACAAAATAAATTTGTAGGTTGTCTTTTTAGCTTTTGAGTTTCCGACATTTCAAATTATTAGGTCCGTTCCCCTGATTTAGTTTTGTTTGTTTTGTTAATTTTCACGGACTGTCATGATGTGTTCAGATGCACCGTTTTGCACCGGATAGCTACTAAATTATTAAATGTTAAACAAAATGCGTACTAGTAAAATGCTAAGCCCTTAAAAATAGGTTGTGTAAAATTTCGCCCCACCTTTTTTTAGAATTTATATGAAATAAAGGGTTTTCTTAAACTGGCGCCGGTAGATTTTGGCGATCTGTGGCGGCCATGTTGTTTTGATGATATCTGTCAAATTTATTGTTTATTATAAACATATTTTTTAAAATATGTTAGAGCTGTTCATTATTATAATGGATGGATGGCTATCGTAACCATGTATATTGTATAGTATCTACATTTGTATATACATACCGCAATTATTAATGGGTTGTTATTTCGTTAATTTCAAATATTCGAATTTATTAAAGATGACATTCAGATCAGTTGAATACGTTTGATAAAATGTAATGTTTGTTGCATTTTCTCCTATTGCGCCGTAACCGAACAAAGATACAGACATTTTTTTTCGTAATTTGATCATATCATCGTCGTGACCTTAATCCATTTTACAGAAAACTAAGAAAATAAGTAATTTTTTATCAAAAAACTAAACCTTAGTTCCAGGAACATTTACATTTACAACATTTACAATTATTTGCCAGCTAAAAGTTATACAATTGCAATATACATATGAATGTATAAATGTATATGTTCAAAAAAAAATATGAACTGCAATCAAAATGTATAGGTTTGTTTTCGTTTAAAAAAAGAGTTTCTTTTCAAGAAGTGATATCTTGAAAAAAAAAATTTAATCACAAGAAAAAATTCAATTTTAGAATTAAACTGCAATTTTTAGTTTGAAAAGAACTCTTTAACCTTAAGGTTTGTCGCTTAGAATTAGAAAACAGAAATATAAAAATTACATTAACGGAATTGTTGACTTGAAACGAATGACCGTTCCTTAAAATAGATTTAAACTTAAGAATAGTAAAAATTATTTGATACACATTTGCCATTATCCAGTTAGTCTTCATTATTTACAAAACGAAACTCATCGTCATAAATTTCTTGATTTCGGAGCTAGAGAGATTTATAAACAAAGATTATAAAAGTCATTGGCTACCGTTAATTGTTTTATAGTTTAACAACAAAAAAATATATGTATAAACACCTAAATACCTAGAACTAAAAAATAAACAACCTAAAGTGAACATCCTTTTAAAATACTTAGGTAACAGACAAAATATTTTGTTTGTAAGATGCGGATTACACGAGTAAATCCAATTACGGCCTTTTCCTTAATCCTTTGCAGGATTGCCATGCAATAAAACAGCGAAATAAAAATAAAAAGGTACTGCTGGTACTTATTGTTTATTGCCCTCATGTTTGTTATACTGTTTGTTCAATTGTTAGGGACATTGTTAAACCAAAACTGAGCAGTCCCAGCGGGGGATTACCACATCTGACCTTAGTCGCGATCCCTTGACTTTTCCAGGATAAGCAATTGTAAATTATTTTATATTCATATTTTACCAGAACTGATAATATTTAAGGACTGCAGTTTGGGCCTACCGCACGCGATTATGACCTGTGGTTTAATCCCTTAGCGAGGATAATGGGCTTAAGGTTCAGATTGTTGATTGGATTTTTACAAATTTGCAAGAATTTTCCTCCACCTTTCAAAACAATATGCCATATACACTAGGTTGCGTTTAGAAAACTTTTGTATGTTAAGACTTAAACTCGTAAATAGATTTGAGACCTATGCGGAAGGGTAACACTTGGGAATTTTGCAATGATGAGAAAAGAATTTGCATTGTTTATTTTGAATGTAGGTATTCGATAGTAAATGTTTAGACAATTAAACCGTGAAATTAAAGAGACTCCATATATGTATGTAAATGAAACGTTTTCGTTGGAAAATATATATACATATCTCTCCTGATAACTACACAGTAGTTTTTGTGGTAAGAATTTTTTAATATTAAACTTAGAAATAAATTCCAGAATTGAAGCTTAATTTTATGTCGATTTAAACTTGTTACTGAAAGTATTTCGAATATCTTAAAAATTTTAAGGAAATGTTGGCACCTTTTTTTTAAGGAAATAATAATAGAGTAATGTTTCTATGTTACATCTTTAATATAACAACAAATTTCATGAACCTTGTAATTTATTTTAAATACAATGGTTCAAAATGTTCTTGGTCTGTTGATAAAATATCACAACTTTTTGAATAAGCGCTAGAATAGATATTTAGTGATATGCGGTTGGTAGGACTGCTTTGCACATTGTTTCCTTTACTTTACGTGCTTTTGGATTGTGATATTATAATTTCAGTACAGCGTTTTTCAGGAGCAACGATGCAACTTATAATTGAACGTTTACAAAAATTTTACTACTTTTAAAATAAAGTCACGGAGATGATGCTCTAGGTCTTGCAATTTGAAAAAAATGAAGTAAGGTTATTTTCGGGAGAAACCTCGTATATACAAAAAAGTTTAATTTTTGTATGTTTTAAACTTTTTAGTGTAGTGAAGTTTGAAGTACATCTTGGCATAATGGTTAGTGTATTGGACTGTCATCCAGAGGGTCTTGGGCTCGATTCTCAGCTGCTGCAAAAATGTTTTTCTTGACAAATCCTGCAAGAGTATCTCTTGTCATGAGAAGTGCTGCTCATTACCCGTTCCGAATCGACAGAAAACTGTAGGTACCCTCCATTGCTGGTAACATGCACCCAGAGAGTTGTAAGTCACTAGGTTTAGGCTCTATATGAGACGTCATTTCTTTAATTTATTTTTTTAAGGCTTTCTAGAAGACATTTTATCAAAATAGACAGAGCATAATAGTAAAATTTGTTCAAAAACCCAAACAAAATTAATTCATTAAATCTTAAAATTGGTTTCACACAGTAAAAACATATTCAAAAACATAAGTATTAGAAGTTCTCCGAAATTCACGTCTTGGGTTCTTGTAAGTATATGTTGTTACCTTATAAACGGACGTCAGGAAGGTGGATGCTTATAAAACAAAAATAATTATTTTGGTGCAATGTAATCATAAGAGAAGATACATGGGATATGTAAATAAAGCTGGATTTAATAAACGTAAATACAACATAATACCGGACTTTTTTTAAAGGATGATCTTAGGTACATAAAATGTTAGTAGAAATATAAAATCAATATATAGGTAAAATACTACAAAGGTTCTTTAAAAAAAAGTGGAATGAATTAATGTAGGTATTATTTTTCAAGAAAAAACAAGACTCAAAAAATCCATACAAATATTTTCAAAATCGCTTTTGAGAACAAATATTAAGTAATCATTTTAAATTAAAATTTAACTTTAAATTAACAACAAAGTAATTTTATGAAATTTCATAAGATACGAATCAATCAAGTGTCATCGACCTGCAAAAACGATCTTCTTTTGACAAAAGCTCAGATGGAATGGAAAGTATTCGAAAGGGGTAGCTGGTCCCAATTAAAAAGAAATTAATTTTAAAACTTTTACTGAATTTTTCTTTCTTAAAGTCAAATATATTTACAACCATCTTTTTCCGCTATTTTTGTCATACATTTTTTGTAACGATTAATTCAAATACGACATCATATCGAGAGTTTATCGGTAATAAGCCACTATCCTATAATTTTTTCAAAATGCAAACTTTCTTTTTTTAATATAATTTTAATTTAATAAAAACATTTCGTGCAGTCTGTTGTAAACTAACCAAACGAACTTAAATAAAGGTTCTAGTTTAGTGCCAGTTGAGAAATTTTTGTTTTTGTAAATCAGTTAGTGATAGAACTTTTGTTTATTTTATTTTAGTTATTTCAAGCTTATTTGGTAAGGGAAGAGGGTGAAAGAAGGACCACTGAGGATTCAGGCAATTTTTTTTATACTTCAAAAAGAAACCAAAAGAATTAGCAAACTTTTAATTTAAAATGTTCATCATTGCAAAGTATCATTAAGACGTTCATTATAGATATACATGTTTTCTATCTTTAAATTTAAAGAAAACAAACTGTGAATGAGGTATCCTTATTTTTTTATTTATTAAGAAGAACCATGTATGCCATTTGTGATTATGTGGTTTTTATTTTATTGACATACCATATGACTTAAGGTACTAGTACCGTCTAGAAATCGCAAAAAACGCATGATTTTTGGGAATTTTTTTCTTTAAACTTTATAAGATAATAACATAATTTTTTTTTTAAATAATGAATACATGTGTCAAGAGTACAAAAAAAATTTGTTTGTCGAATTTTGGCCGAATTATAGAGGGCGTCAACGTCGACTCATCAAAAAACACATTTTCCCACTGCGGACAGTTAATCTCCGGATCTACTAAACCGATTTTCAAAAGACTTGTTGCAACTAGATTGTTTTTATGTTTTCTAAGACAATTTACCACAGTTTGACCAAAAAGTTATGAATAAAAAAATGGCGATCCAAAATCGGCCAAAAAAATTGCCAAAAAAAAATTTTTTTTTCAAAGCTCGAGATTTTTTTTTTGTTTTGACTTTTTAAACAAATTGTGGTAAATTGTCTCGTAAAAAACCTTCCTTTAAATAACCCACTTTGGTTTTCTTATTTCAGTCCAGCCAATCCTGAGATTAACTGTCCGCCATGGGACAATGATTTTTTTGATGAGTCGACGTTGGGCCTTCTATAATTCGGCCAAAATTCTCACATTTAAAGAAAAAAAATTTTTTTTGTACTCTTGACGCATGTATTCATTATATAAAAAAAAAATTATGTTATTACCTAATAAGGTTTCTGAGAAAAAAATTCCCAAAAATCGTGCGTTTTTTGGCGTTCTAGACCGTACTAGTACCTTAAGAAAACCCCACAAGTCTAACGGGTTCAAATCGGCTCCGCGTAAGATAACCATGTACGGAAATCGCTCGTGCAAAATGTCCATTGTAGCACTTGTATCAATTGTGTGACACTTAGCGCCGTCCAGTTGGAACCATATGTCGTTGGTTACCATATCATCCGATTCGGGCCAACAGAAATTGGTATTTACCTATCAAACGATAAAGCTAGCCGTTGACGGTGATGTCCTGACTAAATTCGTTCTAGTAAAAGTACGGGCCGATGATGCCGCAAGTCTAAAATCGACCCGAAACAACGACTTTCTCTGGGATGCATGCAATTTGGTTGAATTCGTACGGAATGCGATCATCCCAAATTCATCGCTTTTTCTTCTTGACGAACTTATTCATCCAGAAAGGGGCCTTGTCTCTAAATATTGGGTAAACATCCAACTGCTCGAGGACATATTTAGTGAACACAAGTCGTTGTCTATGATCGTTAACTCTAAGCTCCTGCGTCAAATGAGGTTTATATGGATTATTCACTGTCGTTTATATTGCGAACAAGAAGACTCGGAAGGACGATTATGGCGACCGAAAAATGGGCGAAGCGGGCTGAAATGTTGCTCGAACAGAAGACAGACTTTCATAAAACAATTAGGTACACTCTAAGAAATATTCCAAAAATTACTACAATAAGTGTTTAATCTATTTCAACACCGATTTAATTTTACTACAATTATTGTAGTTACGAAATGGAAGTGTAGTAAAAATAAACATTTGCTTAAAAGTCAACAGCTTCTTGTTGAAAATTACCCAAGTGTGGAATCTTCAACATAGTTAAACACTTTTTGAAGAAAATCAAGCATCGCTGTTGAAAACTTATACCCGTTTGTTTGATATTTAATAGATTGCTTAAAAATAAGAATGGAGATGAATTTTCAACACATTTTTTTTTGCGGGATATCATTTTTTTCTTTGATTCAATAGTTTTTGTTGAAAATCTGATATGCATTTGTTGAAAACTCAATTAAGCGCTGGAAAAGTTGAAGGAGAGACGAAATTTCAACAAACATAGTTTTCCTCAGCGTGGTTAGGGATATCGTTTTTCTCAAATTCAACATTTTTCGTTGAATATGAATTGTAAATTTTGATAATCTCGTAATCGTGAGAAAACAAAGTGGGAAATGTAAGAACGTAAAAAAACATTCATCAGATCAAAACCAGTCTCGCAGTAACAGTCACAAAGCGATAGAGTGCGCGTTTTAAAATAAAATCGTATGTGTATGTGAAAATATTGTGGATCTCTGAAAATAAAAACAGTAAAAGTATCAAATTTCGAGGTAAGTACACGTATAAAATATTTGCTTTTTAATATTGTTTGCTTTACATTGTAAATTAAGTTGTTCTTAATTTTTATTTTGTGTAAGATTAAATAACTGGAAAACTGTCTGAATTACAACAATTATTGATAATTATTCATTACTTTACAGCCCGATAAAATAATTTTGTTTACGCCGAAGATGTCAAGAACAACTATAATAAATATTGAATATTACAATTCTCAAAAAATATTTTTCTGATTGTTTATAGATGCTTTTCTATTATTTACAGAAAACGTGATTCTGGACAGAGAACCTCTTTGTCTTTATTGCAGTATTATTAATGTATTGTTTATAATTCCTTTTTCTGTATTGTTTTTGTACTTTTTTAATCTATATGTAAACCTATTAAGCTACATATGTATATACACTACAGTTACTATATTTAAAGCAATTAAATTCATTGTTTATTGTAGAAAACGAAGTGAAAGTAAAAAATGTAAAATAAAAATTTTTCGGATAACTATATTGAATCTTTTTATTTAATTTTGAAAGATATTCTATGCCTCTATGGTATGTATTAAATTAAAAAAAAAAACATGAAGACCTGAATATTCAATCAACACAAACTAGCTTTTTTTTACAGAAAAAATATTAAAATTCAGGAAAAGAAAGCAAACTCATAGCAAAATATAATATTCAACATAAACGATTGGATTTTCAACAAAATATATTTGTAAATTAGTTTTATTTTCCTGAATTCCTGAAAGCAGCAATTTTATGTTGAATATTCAGGTTTTTGTTTTTTTGTCATCTATTGATGATTAAATATACTTTTGGAAAAAAATTTAATGTTTGCTTATTTCATCACTTATTTTGAGTTTTAAGCTTTTGAAGATCAATTTTTCATCTGATGATGATTGTTTCAAAGCTTTCATGCTTAAAAATCAAATAACATGTTGAACTCCTAATGATGTGAGTGTTTTGTTGATCATGTTGAAAAGTCAGAAATTTTTGTTGAATTATTTATCAACAAAAAAAAAGTTAAATATTAAAAATAAAAATTGCTATGCAACAAATTTTCTAAAGGTATTGCTTACTATTAAACATTTATGTTGAAAAAAAAAATATAATATTTGCTTATTAACAGCGTCTTATATGCTGGTTTTTCTTCGAATATTGATTAAAAATATCGCCATACGATATACGATATACGATAAATTGCTTACTTTTTATGTGATGAAAATTCAACATTTCATTTTTCAACAAGATGTTGAAAATAAAACACCAAAAATTTCTGTTGAAAATTGCTAAAATTATTATAACGGACCAGTTGCCTACAATAATTATAGTAATTTTCAACAGAAATTTCTTAGAGTGTAAGTAAATCATTTGCACATATTGCTGAAAGCTATGTCTTCTTGTTAATTTGTTAGGACAGGCTTAATAAATGACAGCCAACTTGACAGATACAGCTTCAATAATATGTCAGCAATAACCTCTCAAAGTTCAAAAATCGCTATTGAAAAAACGTTATGCAAGGCTTTAATTAAAGATTCAGCACGATTTCAAAAGCTCATTTTGCCCGTAACTTTCAAGATCTTTTTATCTTTTCTATGCCAGGAATTTTTTAAATATCAACAAAAGCAAATTAAAAGCAACCATAATTCGCGTTGAAAATACTTTGTGACTGGATATCTTTTTAAAATTTGATTTTTCCTTGGCAAATTGATGGTTCTCATTGATTCATGATTTAATCTGAATCCAATGAAGGAGTTCGAAAATTTGGCTCCTATTTTATTAAGAAGTTGTCACTAAAAATGTTTCTATGAAACAATTTAATTTGCCCCTATGTCCCCTACCAACTAAGCAATTATTTCTTAAATTATATTTTGAAAAAAAAGGTATAGGTACCAACCTAGGTGCATCAATACTTATTACATACATATGTAGGTATGTAACTCTAAGATGATCGTTCTATGGGTAAGTATGTTCTTAAAATTAACTTTAAACAAATATGTATCAATCACCTTTGTATCTATTTAAACCCCAACGCCCCCATATCAATATTTATTGATTTGATTAAAATAATCCACCAAAAACCCTCCCCGTCGGTATGAAGTCCATTGTGCGATACGTATTCAATTGCGCGCGCTCTCGATTTCATTACATCACTCATTCCTCCTGAACTATTCAACCTTACAACAACCAACTCGTGCCAGTAATAAATACAACTTTCCTCCCGGTACCGCCCTTCCGCTACAGGAATACCTAGGGTGATGGCACCTAAGGTCGGCCATCTCCAGTAGTCGGCCACTACGTCGTAAAGTACAGCGTAATAGTAAAGGCCTTCGTTCAACTTCCTTGCAAAAATTATTTTCTAATAGGCTAACTGTTTTTCTTCCTGGGTGCAAAATTTCATTCAATTGCAGCTGCTGGTTTTCTTATAGAAAATCCGAGTTTGCGACGAGATTTCGTTCGTTGTGTTTTTATGCTTTTTCGAAGAAAAAAAATTAGTGGAAGTAGTTTTTTAAAAAAGGTTTAATTGGCAAGATATGGAAGGTAGGTGCACTATGTGTTCATTTTTTATTTGTTTATAGTTTATATTTGAGTATTTTCGCTAAAAAACTTAAAAAATATTTTTTTGTTATTAACTACAAGGGGGGCCGCCCTCAGAAGACATTTTTTTTTCGATTCTTCCTAGCTCGGCCCCCCCCGGCCGACTACTGAAAACTACTCAAATTTAGTTTTTTTTCAACTGAGTATGCAAAGTGAAGGGAAATTGTCTTCTCTTTTAATTCCCACAAACACTTTGAACAAATATTGCATGGTTTCATTAGTCGGCCGCCTGTTAACGTAAAGTGAGAAGGGGTGGCCGACTATAGACAACCAGTATTCTTAGGTCGGCCTATTATGATTTGTATGTAGGGCTATAGGATTACACATGTAAGATTTACTTAAATAACTTACTAGTGTTATTAAATTCTTGACAAAAAACTTGAATTAATAGTTTAAGTTATTAACAGTATAGTATTTCTTGGCGCTATGGTAGACCCGTCAGGACCAGATTTCTGCAAATTGTTGCGAGGCAAGGTTGAGTGTTTTTTTCGAAAGCCGATTTGCATATCAGGGATGATGGAATTTTCACAGCAGAATTTCTTCAGTCTTCGGAGGACTACTTCTTCCAGTAAATTGCTAATGTTGTTGAGAATTGATATCAGCCTGTACTTGGAAACTAGGTTGGAAGCATCTTCCTTCTGAATTGGAACAATCTTCGCTGTTTTTCTCTTCTGGGAGAAGTAACCGTAATTTAAGCAGTTTTTTAAACTGGTTGTGAGGAAAGTCATTACTGCATGAGCAACCTTTTCAGGATGTAGTAGGAGACACCACCTGGCCCATTAGACTTTTTTGGCCTAGAATTGCCGATGATTTCGACAGCCTTCTCTAGATTGGATAAATTTGGAACATCGGTGGAATCATTTGCTGGATTGATGATATTAAAATTGATCGGTCGAAGTGTTTGTTGAACTGTTGCCTCAACTTCTTGTAAGAAAGTTGAGTCAGTAGGTGGATACGGAGTGAAGTTTCCTTCAAAGTAGTCGGCGAATGCTTCCACCTTGTCTTGGGCCGCGATAGCTTCAGTATCACTATTGATGATGGCTTCCTGTATTTATGTCTGTTTTCCTATTAATCCTATTGATGCAAGATGCTTGACCCCTCTACTTCAGACTATCTATGAGGTAGGCCCCCTTGTGGGAGTATCGTGGTGGCTGTGGTTGCTCCAAATCGCGGAAGCATATGGTTTCCAAGTTCTGCTTGGATTCAAGAGGTGCTAGATAGACCTCGCTCCTCAGCAAGGTGTGTGACATGCCCCAACATGTTAACAGAATTGCTACTGGGTGGTCTTGTACTACTCAGGGCGTTGGTCGGCGCTCAATCTGACTCCTATGGTGGTAGGCCACTCGTGGGGTTAAGGCTTAATTGTCAGGTATCCACGTTAAACGCACGACACTACTGATCCTATTGATGTTTTAAAAGCATCACGTCCTGGTTTGCAATCTTTTCTGGTATTGGATATTATTGTGGTATTGAATAGAGTTCCGGAACATGATGTTGACTTGCGGTAGCTCATTACAAACTATCTGTAAGTTTCTGTTGGTTGTATTCAGTTCACTTTGATGGATCCGCTAGAGATATTTTCTTATACCAATGAAGATATGACAATTATTTCGGTTTAAGTGAAGTGATTGAATTTAAGGTGCGTTTCGCCTTGGAGTTGTGGTCACTTGATTTTTTAATTGATTCGTTTTCTTAGAAGCTGGCAGTGAGCATAGAGACTCTGAAAGTACTCGGGAAGGTGCTGGTACCTATCCTTTGACGTTCTAGACTATTTTTGCTTGTCCAAGGCATCAGATAAGGCATGATAAAATTGACAATCGCTGCATCGATTTGGGTAGCCAGAAGATTCCTGTCTGAAGGTATAAGAGTTAAGATGTCTTCGATGTCCCTGTGAAGTCTATCAATATCCATCCGTCTGAAATTCTCAGGAACTTCTGTTGTAAGGTTTACGGGTTGGTTGAGATTGATCGACAGTTGAACAGCTTCATGGTCTGTGTCACTGTGCAATAATGTAAATATATAATTCATGAACAGTGTGCACTAGGTTCGAGGAAGCCAGGAAGAATTCCAGCGTTGAGGGTGTTCTGGGAAAGGTGGGTTTGTGTTGTGAAACAATCACTAAAGAGTGCTGGTCATTGTTGCCGAACATGTTCCTGTTCTATTAAAATTGTGTTTTGATAGTTATTAAATGCTAAAATGCTTCTTAGATACTTTTTACTATTGCAAATAGTATGAAAATATGAATTGTCGAATAGAGGCCGACTACTAGATACCTATGCGGCCGACTACTGAAATTGAAAGGGCCGACTACTCAAGAATCACACTTTCATCTCCATAAAGGTAAATAATTTGTTTCATGTAGTAAATATACTTAATTCGTCTAGAATTTCCCAATCTACACATTTCAATTAATCAATAAAACTGATAACTCTTTCAAAAACTTAAATAAGTGATTTTTAAACGCTAATCAAAGATAAAAAAAAAGTTAACTGGCCGACTACTGGTGCCATCACCCTATACCCACCTATAAAAAAACCATGGAGAAGCCGACCTCTAAGTACACTCCCTATCCTGGGCAAAAATGTGAATTGAAAAAGATTCTCTACTTTAAATAAATATCCAGGTACCAACCTAATACGTAACAAAAAAGCGTTACTAAAATATGTTATTTATGTATGTTAAAAAAATAAATAAATAAACAAATCGTTGTCCTTAATTTAATGGAAAAAAGTATAATTAAGGCTGCTCCCTAAACTCACGCCCGCAATAATAACAATTGGGGACTTTTCTTCTTCGACAAAGAAAAGGAAATCAATATGTAGGTATAAACAGTTTTATTGTATGTAGATACTCGCGTGATACGCGCATACACAAATTCAATTACTTACATATGGTCGTATCGTCTCAAAGACTCGAATTTAAAGGATGATTTTCTCTATAGTAGAATAGAGTAAGCAGCTCCTTTCTCTTCTGAATGTAAATGTAGGTACCTTACCTTTAATACACAATACAACGACTCTCCCTGTATTTGCTCTCTCGCTTGCTTGTCAACCGGGTGTTGAGTCACGCCCACTTAAATACAGTTATTTCATTGGACCGCATGCCACATATTCCTGTGCGCCCCTAATGAATGTTATTTGCCCACTTCGCTCCTGGCAAACGAAGCACAGATTCAAATTTCGATAAATCTTGCTCTCACTCAGCAGCAAAATCAACCAGCATCCAAAATGGACCACTAAGAGCGAGAAGGTTAACGATACACAATATTGCGTGTGATAAAAAGAAACGCACACAAGTTGTGCCTTATTGTACTGTTTTTCGTGTATCTTTTGATTTTTTCCTCTTTAACCTTTTGTTTGCTTTGGACAAATATCAAGGCATTCCGAATTCCGATACCTGCTTTTGCTGAGGGGCTAGTAAAATACCAAAACAGAGAGAAACGATGAGAAGAATGGACGCGAATGGTGTCATCTCTGTTTATGTGCTATGAAATGTTTATGCGAGGAAAAGAGAAAGTATCATAGCCTTTCTCCTCCTTGTTCCCCTACCCTTCATTCAAAACAACCTTACCTAATGTTCTTCAAATTCACTCTCTTCCGCACAACTTATGTGCACCGTGTACAGATGTAAGAGGCTCAGTCGAAAACGATAATTACCGGTGGTTGTTTGGGAGAGCAGCAGCAACTCAGACCAATAATTATAAATTTTGCTTCCTAAAAACCAAGAGAGAGTGGACACGGCCGACCGAATCATCCGACGTGTGTCTTTTGCACCATCATCTCGTCTTCATTTCATCTTGTTCTTGTTTCATATTTCTTATGTGGTTTAGTTCTTTATCTTGAGCTATAGTTCGGATCAGTGAAGTACGATTTTTTGTCCATCTATAGATACTATAGTGCCACTTTCAGTGCACTACCTACATTCATTCTCCTCCAAGATCCGACGCGAACGAGAACAATTATAGCATTTCGTGCTCTTCCTTTTTGAACTGTAATTATCGGAAGTTAAACGTTTTACCTTAGCACCGTGCAAGTTATAAGCTTATACAAAAAAAAAAAAAAAAAACAAAATAAAAACAAGTTCACTACTTAAACTTGAAACGTCCTGCACATGTAAAATACTAAATTACATACCTACTGCATGTGTAAATAAAGAATGCGAATAAAATACGCAATTTTGATTCTTTTAATAAATTTTAAAGTGCTGCTGAGTTGTTATCCTTTGATTGATGTGATTGCATAATATTTGTTAAGTATTGTGAACAATTTATATGAATTTTATTAAGAATTTGTTTTAACCTATAACAAAAAAAAAAAAAAAACACACTTAATTTACAAAAAAAAAAGAAGAAAACTCTGTGAAAATGATTGACGCAACGTGTAATTATGTGAATCCATATTCTGCAACTAAGTTTCTGAGTTCTAACGAAAGGATTAATTCACCCGATGACGAAGTAAGTTTTAAGAACAAGGTGTTTTATTTTATATAATTCTTTTTAAATAGGTATAGGTATATTACTATGAGCAGATTGGAACTAGAAACATTTCACTTGTTTTTATGAAATTAAAATTGATAACAAAACGTTTTTAAGTAATTTAAAATTATTCTTAAAATATTTGAAATAAAGTTCTTGTTACTTTAAATAATATTTAATATTAAAAATAATTTATTAAGTCAGGAATATTATCAAGAGAAAAATTAGAAACATATATGAGTAGGTAATACAGAATAATAGTAAAAAGAACCCTTTTATAGAATTTAGGTAATGTTATAGACAAAAGTAATATAACTATAAACATTTAAGATTTCTTAAAATATTTATTCATATTTAGTAAAAAATCTTTTAACTGAACCTTATTTTAAATCTTAGGTGATGGGTACGTTCTATCATAAAATAATTATTCCGTAGTATTTGGAGTAGTGGTATAATGTTACAACAACGACTGTTCGAGTAAAATCATTTATTGATTTAGTTCTCCAAGTCACTCTAAGTATTTTTCTTGAGATCGTCAAACGTGGAATTGAAAATTTTGGTCAAAAAATTTTCGGAATGTATGCATTAGACTTTCTTTATACTGGATTAGAATATATACGAATAAGAATACGTATTTGCATAGATACAATTACAATTTTACAAGTAATTTTTTTTACATTTTTTGTTACTAATTTCTTTCAAAAGTGAGGTTTCTATATCATAAATAGCTCTATCAGGAGTCCGATCGCAATCGAAACATATTTTTAACATTGAACTTTTCGTTATGGGTAATTGAATTTCTGCTTCCTTAACACAATTCGTTCGAAATTTTGAACTTTGGTATACATTTTTTGAAATTTGTATTAATATCAAAATTCCGTTATTTACAAGACTTATTCATTTGTCTGTAATGGAAAAGTTATAAAAAGTTCTCCAATAAATATGAAGGTACGGATTTGTTTGGTTATTTGTTAGATATCAACACTTTTACAAAATTATTATTTTATTATTTTAAAAATCTTCTAATATTCTTCTTTTTTTTTTACTTACTCTTAAAATTACCCAAGTGATTTTTCTATTAAATATATACATACATGTATGTGTATTTAAATATCTGCCTTCTTACATATTGTAGATACGTAAGTATATAATGCTATAATGCTCAAACCGACCTTTATCTCATTTCCCAGAAAAATAAAAACCAAAAAAGGCCAAACGAATCTGTACATATATTTTTCGCCTAATCGGCTTTTCAATTTTAAACGCCTGTTCTGTTGACGAAATTCCTTTGGCAAAAATTCCGTTTCCCATAATCTTTATGTTGATGTTTATTGTGTATTTACCTACCTGGAAAATCCTTTTTAATATTAGGTCACGATAAATGACTTGAGATATGTAATTAGCGTTGATTATTTCACTTTAATCTATAAGGTTGTTTTTTTCTTTTTATATTTCTAGTTGAAACCACAAGTTGTTACAACACATGTTTCGGCAAATATGTACGCCCATCCTGTGTCTGCAATATCAGCAGGTTCACTAATGGCACCTAAAGGAATAATGCATAAACCAAACAATGGATCCACAGCTAAAGTTCAAACTTTGCTACAACCTCAATATCCTCCGCAAACTTCCTCAACGGGATCTGTTTCTCCGAACTCAAGTCTTTCGGCGAGCGTTTCACCGAGTGCTTTTCCATCCCCGACTTCTTTTTCTTCAAGTCCTCCAACTCAGAATGTAGACTTGGGTAGCAGCTACACTTGGAATGCGTACACAAGGTAAGAATCAAGAAATATATCCCATAAAATATCCAAAAAATTTATATCATTTCCAATTCTAAACAATTTTTTTGCTAACTTTTTGTATTTCTTTATTGCAGAAGCCAATTTCCATACGCACAATATGCGACCCCAGATTACTATGGAAATATGAGCATGTCGGCGGGAGCACCTTGGTTCCCACATCAAGCATGGACCTCGAATTCGTATGGGTTTGGGAATGCATTTGACGACATCGCTTTTCAAACTCAATTACAACGAAGAAGTGTTCGATGCACGTGTCCGAATTGTACAAATGAAATGTCCGGTCTACCACCAATCGTCGGGCCCGATGAACGAGGACGTAAGCAGCACATTTGTCATATTCCTGGATGCGAGCGACTATATGGAAAGGCGAGTCACTTGAAGACGCACTTACGCTGGCATACTGGTGAACGTCCGTTTTTGTGTCTAACTTGTGGCAAACGGTTCTCAAGATCAGATGAACTTCAGCGACATGGACGTACCCATACAAACTATCGTCCATACAGTTGTCCGATTTGCTCGAAAAAGTTTTCTCGCAGTGATCATCTAAGCAAACACAAAAAAACTCATTTCAAAGACAAAAAGAGCAAGAAGACAGTAGCTGCTGAAGACAAGAGTATTGCAAAAAAAACCGACGAGTATTCTTCCACAGTTGGCGAAGTTAAGCCAACTCCTGCATCTACAACTTCCTTACCACAGCCAGCGTTGAAACTTGAACCAACATCAACCACCTCTCCATCCGAAGTTCCTTCCGGTTATAATCCTTATCAGAGCTTTTACCAGAGTTCTTCCTTATTTCCACAACACCAACAATCCGCAGAATCGAGTATACAAAGTCAGCAGTCGAATTCTTCCAGCTATTATCCCACAATGAACATGGGAGAAGGTTCCACAACACCATACACTCACGCCCTACCGCATATGCAATACGATCCTCTGCAAGCGATGAGCCAATCCGCCAGCAGCTACTCTATGAAGACCGATACTTATCCATCTTACCCTGAATTCATCAGCAACAGTATGATGCCAGCGCCCTCATCGACAGTAGCGAACTATCCAGTTTCCATGCACCACCATCATCATCATCCTTGGAACGCTCACAGTTATCAGAATTAAGCTTTTCTTTGCTTTGAATCCTTTGAATGTTGCCATAAAAAATGCTCAACTAAGTCTTCTACGTAAGATTACAAAAAAAATGAATACTGTTACAATAATTTATGGAAATCTTTTTCAGTGCAGTTGTTCTTGTAAATATTAAGTATAAAGTAGACAATAGATTATATTTTTAATTATTAACAATATATTGATTTGACATACGAATTATATAACTCGTTAGTGTGTATATTTTATTAAAACGTTAATACATTTATAAATTAAACATTTATACAGAAATTGTTTTATTTTTTATAAAAAATCTCCAAGCAAAGAATTTCAGATTTTTTCACGGGCATGGAAAAAGTTCAGATTTGTTTGAAAGGATAAAGCCAAGCGCATAACTATTCAAAATATTTTTAAAAGAGAAAAATGCACAGGTAAAAAGGTAGACATGTTATAGCACCTAAGGAAAGAAACTACTAACACAAATTTTAACCATCGAATAATTTTTGAAGAAAGGAAAGAAATTGTATAATCACCTTGGAACTTCAAAAAACTAATAAAATTAGAGTACAATTTTCAAATGCATGGAATTCATTATGTACATAACATGTACTATAGGGTAAGTTTTGCATTTGGAAAAAAATCGAACCCGAGATCTTGATCAAAGTTGACATGACGATTCCGCCTGTCTGTCTGTATGAAAACGCAGAAGCAATCTTCCTTAAACTCGGTATTATTATTCACTAGTGGAGAAATTGGAATTCTGTTTAGCTCCGAAACTAACGCTAGAGTAAAGTCGGGTAATGTGGACCACTTGGCTAATATGGACCACCAGCTTTTCTCGCCTTACACAAATGCAATCGAGAAGACGATTGGTATAGTTAGTTTGAGGAGTCAGGAGTAGCGCGTCACGAAGTTGTCCGAATTAAAAGAAAATCCAAGGCATTGATTATTTTTTTACGTAGGTGTTTCTCCTTTTTTCTATAGTTAAAAATATAGTTTGTTCTCCTTTTATTTTTTAAATATATAAGAAGTGAATATTTGTTTTAAGGTTTTTTTAAGGTTTTTATTTATAAAACTATTGTAAAGAGTCTCACTTTGTTGTAAAATTGCTTTTTTTCCAAACATTATGTTGCGGGTAATATGGACCACGAGAGATAAGGAGTATATGGACTAGTGGTCCACATTACCCGCCATTTCAATATAAGAAGTTTCGGGTCTGGATGAGGATGAATGATCGACAATTGATGATTTTGATATACCTATGTGAATTGTTTGGCAAGGCATATGTCAGAGTCCAAACTGGACAAATAGCCGTCAATAGATTGAAGACCAGGTGGTCCTTATTACCCTCCACATTTTTTGTTACGTTTTAGAGTTACTTAACTTTTTGTTTTTTATTAAGTGAATTTATTTTTTTGTTGCTTCTTTTTTAATCAGAATTAACTGATGTATATTTTTAAATATCTTTAAAAAAACTTACACCGTTTGTGTTTTATTAACAAAAATATGATTGGTGGTCCATATTACCCGACTTTACTCTATATGCCATACAGCCGTTATGCAAAATCTTATTTATCTCAAAAACTGCTCACGATTTTAAAACACAAAATTAAGTTTGCTTCTATGGGCATGGAATACATTTTCGTGAAGACAAACATTAGGAAAAAAAGTTTATTAAGTACCTGTCATAGAAGCGTTTTTTTGATTTTCGACTTTCTCATTAACGGCTCTGATTTTGGGCAAAATAATTGCAAATCCTTTAAATTTAAAATAATATTCTATATAAAAATATTGGAAAAAATATTTGTTGGGTTTTTAAAAAAAAAATCCATTTTTTTTTTGAAAAATCAATATCTTGAAAACGTGTGAACGATTAGTTTTTGAAATCATTTCCTTAAAACTTTATTACTATCTATAAATACTTTAAATTGGCATCTCTATTTTTTTCCAAAAAAAACTTTAAAGAGATTTTCATGTAAAAATGTATTTAATAATAAACCGATTTCTTAAGCTTTGTTTGCATAAATTAAGTCTTTTTTAGAAATCAGAAGAAAATTTTATCGATTTGAACATTTTGCTGTAATTAAATTCATATCTTTTTAAATTCCAAGGAACTTCTACACAATTGCAAGTTCGTGTGATTCAAACGTGCATTTTATTTAAATTGCCAAACCAACTTCTAAAATAGTTTGAGTTCAAGAAATAGAGAGCGGTATGATTTCTGGAACATACATATATGAATTTTTGAAAACATTTGTTTTTAAATCGTTACCAATATTAAACGTTCTACTACGAGGAATAGACGTATATAGACAGACAGACAGACGGAATTGCGGGTACCCACTTCGCTCGTGTTCTCTACCATCGTTATATCAAGTTTGATTAAATTATCGAATTAGAATTTTTGGACGAATGCAAGGCTTCAATACGCGTAGTACTTATAGGAATTAAAAATTGACTTCTTCAATGATTTGGTTTTTAAAAAACTGACCAACTCGTACGGAGTTCAAGAAAGGTTTTGCGTTTCATAAATCGTTAACTCGTGTTGTCTCTGAATACTCGTAATATAGGTTATCTAATAAAATCTTGATTTTGCAATGCCTTTCAAGTACCGTAGGTATATGTCTTAAGTTTGAAAATTATTCAAAGTATGAGAAGAAAATATGACAAACCATAGAAATATCTAAAATTAAAATAAATAATTTTAAAATAATTATTTCAAAACCGAATTAAAGAAGAAAAAACTGTCGATTGATTAGCAAGTTCTTCCTCATATAATTCAAGTTTCTTAATTTTTTTCAGATTTATTAATAAGTATAAGCATATTTATTAAATTATGGGGAAATTAAAAAAACATATGAATTTCGTTCCCTATCTACATTTATGCATTTGAAATGTTTCAGAAGCAGGGTTGCAAAAGCTTAAGCCACTTTTTAGCTTAAGCTTGACAAGCTAGTGGGTGATTTATGAATTAAAAAAATGTAATTCAGCAGCTATAGTTACTGACTTATGAATTGAAAAATTTAATTCATAAGTCAGTTGGTGACTTATGAATTAAAAAAAATTAGTTTATTACCTACTAAGTGACTTATGAATTAAAAAAAATTAAGTCATGAGCAAGTAAGTGACTCCAGAATAAAAAAAAAAAAATTTACTCAAAAGTTGTGAGTTATGAATTTATTAACAAAAAATTAATTTTGTTTTTAAATCATAAGTCACTAACTAACTTATGAATTAAATTTTTTAAATTCACAAATCATCTGCAGACTTATGACTTATGGTTTTTTTAATTAAAAAATTCACAACCCTGTTCAGAAGAAGATACAAAGAATTAGGATTATTTAAAAACAAGCCTCCACTCATAATCCATTGAACAAAATCGGTTGAGTTTTTTTTTTTTAACAATGGCACAGAGTTTGATTTGAATGAGTATGATTTCAAAAAAGTTTAAAAAGACGAATTTGAAAATTTTAATCGAGTTTAATTTCATACTATCTATTCATATATACTCGTTATTATGTGGTTTTATTATCGTACTAACTTCATAATGATACCTTGACATTTACAAAAGTTCAAAAAGTTGAGTTCCTAATAATTAAATTTATAGACGACTTTAATATTTGAGTGAAATTAACTATTATGGACTCTAATAAATTAACCTTACATGCCATGAACTTAATATTTAAGTGGACTATAAATAAAGAACTATTGATGGTATGTAATCTAAAACATAAAAATATCAAATAAAACATGTACGAGTATAGCAAATTATATACAGTCCAACTGATAATGGTTCATTTCATTCAAATATTAAAGTCGTCTCTAAATTTGATTATTATGGTAAACCCTATTGTCTTAGATGCAATTTATCAAAAAAAAAATGCGTAGTGGTATTTACACGCCAGGCCAAAAGTTTGAGTTCAACGTAGTCAACTGGCTGGGGGTCGATTTTATGAATTAAAGATTGGGGTTTTTACCTGGACAATACGTTGCGGTAGTAAAAGCTGGATTCTTAATGCAGATTTTTTTTTTAAAAAAGGGGGTTTTTTTCGTAAATGTTGGAAAACCGTTTATTGAGATGTATTTGGGTTTTTCATAATTATGACTTTTAATTGTTGATTCAGCACTTTTTATGACTCCGTACATAAAACAGGTTTACAAAACCGAACATTTTAGACCTAAACTATTTTGTATGTAAAATCCACACTTTGGAGTCATAAGCTTTTATTTGAGATTCTTTACCTTCTGAGTAAGAAACTAGTTCGAAATGGAAAAATTTGACAGTTGGAAAACGTTCTGTTGTCGTCACTCTTATTAGGCGTTTTTCTTTTTAGCCCCGAGCAGGGACAGAGCGCTTAGAGCTCGCTCCGAACCGAGCGTGACCTGAGCGCTCTGAGCCATTTAAGAAACACATCTAAGCACTGAATTGTCATTGTATCATTTTTCAAATAAACTGTCAAAATTCTCAGCTTTGTTTGTGAAATTTGTGTTTTCATATTCTTGAAAACTTGTTTTTAATTAATTTCTGATTAATGAAAATGGAAAAAGCAATTATTTTAAGGGAAGCGTTCAATTTATTTTTTGATTTTGATGATGAGGAAAACTTTGAGTAAAACTCGCGAAGAATCCAAAAAAACGAAAATTATGCTGAGGAAATTGTACCTCGATTTAGCGACAGAACTTTTAAGCAACATTTTCGTGTGAACCCAGACATTTTTTTAATCTTTTCAAAGATTCTATCAAGAACAACGTCATCTGTTTCGTCCACTTTACCCCTTCGAAAAAAAAATACTATACTCTGCTCATAATTATATTTTTTTTCTTTACCTTCACTGGGAGAGCAACCAGCTTCGCCCGCCATTTCCATTGTTTTGATTTTTTATTTCTTTTACTATCATCCCTTCCAACAAATTTAATGAAGTTAGCCGCGCTCAGCTTTTTGCTCGGTCTGCTCGGTCATTTATTATCGAGCTCATCGAGCGAGCCCCGCTCGAGCTCTGAGCTAAAAAAGAAATGCAAGTTGAGCGCTTAGGGCGCTCTAGGTTAAAAAAGTAACATAGTTATTTTTTTGACACTTTAGTGCCCCGCTCGAAGCTAAAAAAGAAAAATGCCTATTATAGAAAGCAAAAGGGTAGTTGCTTTTCGCAGTTGAAAGTGTTGAAGGATTGCGTTCAACATGCGGACTTCTAAGACAGCCTGGATTTAAAACTTAGGATGAGGCTCCGCATATATGGGTCGTTTTAAAAAAATAACATTTTTAGCGTTATAGCTTCTATTTTTTTTGTATTTCAATTTAAAGACTTGAAATTTGGCATGGAACTGTGTTTATATGTCAGCATTATAAGAAAAAATTTGCAGATCGATTGATGGTAACGAATATCCATGGTAATTAATAATGTGTAATCTCCGTGGCCTTTTTGGGATGTGATTTTGATGCTTAATCAGTTTTATTAATATTTTTAATGATGAAAATGATTTTCTTTTTAATTTTGGGCCTTGTCGTTTCAAAGGCTTTCTCTTAAGCTTTAATTTTATGATATTGTTGTCCCAATACTTAGTTGAATGAGTATGACAAGATTTTGAAAAAAATACATAATTAAACATTTTCGCTTTTTCACACAGCTAAACAATTTTTAATAATTTTTTGCGATGCATCATCTTTTAGTACGTCAAAAAACCTTCAATTTCATGTTTTATTAAAATTTTATTATTGCAGTTAATTCCTTTAAAATTAACATACAAAATAATTTTTTCATCCGAGTAAAAATTCAGTGTAATCTCCGTGGCCTTGTTATCTTTGTACCATAATAATATTTTTTAGTCTAACCACCGCCAAAAGAAAGGTATTTAATCATACTTGAACCCAATATAATTTGGGTGACATTGAATTGCATTGACTATATTAAAATTAAGAAATAGTCGATTTTGTAATCTTCGTGGCCTGTAATCTCCGTGGCCATTTTCGTATTTGTTTTTTAATATATGTTCTTTTGGTTTATAATGGCTCATATTATTATTAATATTTGTATATTCTAGATAAATATAATGAATTTCATCATTCCTTACAGTATTGGTACCGTAAAAGTTCCAAGAAAGTTATGTGTCGTTATTTAAAAATATTTGTTTGCCTCTTTCATGCTTTTAAACAAAATTTATTAAATTTGTATTTTTTATTAATTATCCTATTAAATTTATATGCTTTCCACAAAATTTCAACTATTTATTGTTACTACTATTTATTGTTTAATACTATTTATTGTTATTTTATGCAAAAAAGAACATTTTTAATACATTCGAAATTTTCAATTTTAATTTTTATCAAAAAATACTCGTAAAATGAAAAATATTTGAAATTATTTTTGCGCAACTTAGAAAACTCTTATTCTACTTGTTTACTATAGATTTAGCAACTAAAACCCAAGAAAAACTGAAAAAAAAATTTTGAAACGATCAATAAAAAATGTCAATTTTTAAAAAATGACCCATATGAACAACAATCAAACGAAATAAGCAAACAGCAACACTAGAAATAAGTGCCGAAATAAATACAATACAGGCTAAGTCGCTGTCCATGAAAACGGTCAAACGGAGGCTAAAAGATGAGTATTTGAACGTGTTGCTGTTCGACCAAAAAACAAGGTGAAACGGTTAGAGTGGAGCAAAAACATTGCGACTGAACGGAAGAAGATTTAAACAGAGTTTTATGGAGCGATGAATCGAAGTTCGTGGTATTTCTTACAAAACGGAAGGTTTTCGTTCGACGCAGTGCTGAACAAAAGTTGCTACCCGACTGTATAAATAAAGAAGCGTATTTTTTTTTTCTTATAATCTACACGCGCTCAAGGGATTATAATTACCCTTTAAATGTTTGAACACAGCGCGGGCGTGAAGTTAAAGAAGAGAAAGAAAGATATTGGACAAAAACGCTTTGATCTCTGGACTAATATTAATTGGCGTAGAATTCGTATTTCAACAAGACAATGACTCTAAGCACAGTTTTATATTTTCCTCAAACAGAGAGAAAACGTAGAAATCTTACAAGTCATGATATAAACCCTATTTAGTTATTGTGAGAAAAGCTGGATAGAAGGGTCCGGAATCAATGTCCTTCATCAAAAACTTCATGAAATACATTACAGGATTGGTGGAACATTATACCACAGATTATACCTTTTGAAACAATACAAAACTAGAAAGAATTGTAAGTAAAGTAATCTAATGTAAAGGAAGCTTTTTTTGACTAAAAATCGACTCAAGAATTTGGAAAAGGGGAGTGAACTCAAATTTTTGATCTGCAGTGTATGTGTGGTAGTGGTTGGCTAAAAATTAAATGACTATACCTTTCTATCGGGATGTTTTTCTATCGCCTTATAACAATTCCAAATATTTGTGCAACTAATTAGTTCAAGTAATATTGATTACCAAAGTTGTCCAAATCGATTTGTTAAGTACTTTCGCCTCTTTCACACTTACCACTTTTAAACAAAGTAAAACTATAAATTTCTGAAAATACATATATTTCATGAATTCGAATTGTAAGTACAAGCTTTTCAACAACAACAACATATTTTCAACAACATACATATACTTTTATTATATCGTCAACAATCAATAGTTTAAGAAAATCGTTCAAGTGTTATATTTTTATTGTTACTCTGCGGCAGATAATATTAATATACCAAACTTTAAAAAGAGTAAATCAATAGAAGAACACAATTTAAGCACATCAGTGAAAAATAATATTTGAGGCGCAAAAGGTCATTTGGGCTCATATTCCGACGACATTCAATGGATGAAACCAATGCTTTAGACTTCCTCATCATCGTTATATAAAATACTGCTTTCTATTGATAAATGACTTTCTTCGTTTCTCTAAGAAATCATATACACAATATCTCAAGCCATTGGTGGTGGTTTCAAATTCTCCAATCCTCCAATCCATTGTTTTTCGACAGAAATAGAAAATAAAACAATTAACGCAGGTAGCTTCACACTAACTCACTGAGTATTAAAACAATGCCAGATTGAAAGTCCAACGGAATACCAAGTGCCAAAAATAATTTGTATGTTGAAAATGATTTTTAAACTATATCGCAACAAATTAGTTTCACCGAATGCTCAAACACTTAAATGTGGTGTAATGTGTGTAGAAAAATATTTATTAACATCTTGAAAAAACAACTTTTGTTATGCTCACATGACCTGAGCCCTTTTGGTTTATTCATATCCAGTGATTCCATACAAAGTTATTTGTGGAACAATTTTTTTACTCATAGATAAGTCCTTTAATCTATTAGTAATACCCCTCGGCATAATGGTTAGTGTGTTGGACTGTCATGAAGAAGGTTTCAATTCCCAATCGTTGCAAGAAAATGTTTTTTTCAGCGGGTACTACCTTTTGCCGTGAAAAGTTCTTTTCATCTTAGGCGCTCGGATTCTGCAGACATTCTTAAGTCCTCTCCATTCCCGCTTAAACTCATATCGCAATGGTCGAGAATTTCATGCGTTTCATTTGCCTTAAAATCAAAATTTACAAAACTTAAAACACAAAACATAAACTATTTGTCCTATTTTTACCCTAACAAAACATATACTAATTTTCACAATACTTTTCATTTGTATTTTTCAATTTTATCTGCAATATATTGTTCGACCATTTTTACCAACAAACGTACATAGGTTCGCAAAAAAAGATATTAACAAATCTTTAGAAAAAATTTAAGTAGCGTATATCCATATGTTTGAGATAAACGAATACGTCCTGTAACGCAAATATTCTTAAATACGTGGTTTTGGCAAAATTGCGCATGAACAAGTTTGCTTCTCAGGTCTTTTGTATTTACGAGACTTTTATATTTTTCTTACTTTCTTTATATTTATAATCTTAAATATTACCTTTCACTTATATTATTAAATTCCATAATTATCTTCGAATGTAGATTGATAGATACGTTATACATATGTACATATGGGCTTTGTTTTGGCACTCTTGTGAAAACTTTGTTTCTCCCAAAATATTTTATTGCGCCCAAAATATTTCTGCTGTCATGGTTCTCCTTGGAATAAATTCCCTTTAACAAGTTGAAAAATTGAAAATATAATCGCTTTACCAATAAACTCCGAGGATCCTTGCCCTTGACTATTCCAAAGTACGAAGTTTTTGATCTTATTTAGGATTTGTGAAAAATCGAAATTTTTGGTTAAATAAGAAATAAGGGATAATGAAAATGACGATGGTAAAGATATGCAAATAAGGCATCTCTTAAGTTTTATGAAACAATAACTTATTTTTTTAAATATGTTGGTATGCCTGCAGTGATTTTCAAACTGTCAACGGCGAACGCTAACGTTTGATAAACAAATGGGATGACATGGACACCGACGACATGTGATCTCAACACGGCGGCGCGCGGTGGCGCTACATACCGCATAGTCACACAGTCCGTGCCACAGTGGACATATTACACGAGCGATTTCCGAACATTGTTATCTTACGCGGATGCGATGTGAATTGGCCACCGAGAACCAGTGGCGATTTCTGGTCTTCAGTTCTGAGTTGGCTACAAAATATCTTTTTATCAAAACTTAATGTAATAAAACAAAAAATTTTAATTTTTTTCGTTTATTCTTTTTTCTATTTAAAACTTGTTTATCTATAGAAAAAATCAAGCCGTCGCTCTATTTTCAAAAAATTATCGAGAACTTGGTCATAAAAACTCTCGCTTTTTCTTATTTGCGACAGCATTTCTTTTTCAATTGATATAAGAGATAAGTTTCTTAATCTTTCCTGGCCTTGTGTACTTCTAAGATACGTCTTTATTCTTTTTAACGCAGAAAAAGTACGCTCGACTGAGGCAGTTGTAGCTGGGATCGTGCAAATTAGTTTTGAAAGGGCATATACTTGTTCAAAACTTCCAGAAATATTTTTGGACTCCAACCAGAGAAGAACGTCATATGGAGTCAAAGTTTTCGCTGTTGTTGATGTTTTTTCTGACAGTTTAATTTCGGTAGAGTTGGCATATAACACGGTCAATTCATTTTTCAGTTGACTAAACTCAAATATTTCTGGGTAATATTCAATCAATTGTTTTATCAAGTTATCAGGAAAATTTTGATTTTGGCGATATTCTAATATTTTTGTGCCATTCAACAGATTGAAAAACTTTAATTTTTCAATGTAAGAAGATCGTTCGGAAACCTGCATGCTAAGGTTGTCAATAACTTCGAAAAATAATTTTTTAAATTTAATTTCGTATGAAAACAATTCTTCGTTTCGAACTGCTCTTTTTTCAGCTATCGATGGAACAATTTCGATGGTGGACTGCCAAAATTGAACAAACCCGTCTTCTCTCATTAATTTAAGCACATCATGGAATTTTTTAATTTGAGGAGCACAAAAAACTATATCTAGATTAGAATTCTGCAATACGTTAAAAAGAATGTCGGAATGAGAGTAAAGTTTTGAAAAAATATTTAATAAGAAAATGGTTTCGAATTTTTTCATGAATTTTATATATCCGAAAGCAGACATTTTGTCATTGGGTTCCCATGTGTTTTTCTCATCGTCATATATATTCTGAAAATATTCCAGGATATCCTGTCTATAAGTATGCACTACGTTGACAAGTCGAGAGCTAAAACACCATCTGGTTGTAGCTAAAGAAGGAATTTTCCTTTTTAAAAATTCCGTGAGCGCAAACGTTCTTTTAGAGGAATGAGATGCAAAAGTTGCAATCCCATTTAGGGTGCTGAAGAAAATTCTACATTCTTTTATGTTTTTTTAAGCCTTGTGAGAGGACCAAATTCAGAACGTGGGCATAGCAGTGGACAAATAAAGCTTTTGGACAAATTTCCTTAACCTTAACTTGGAGTCCGTTTAAATGCCCACTCATTACAGATGCTCCGTCGTATGTCTGGGCTACTAGCTTATTTTTGATGTCGTACTTTTCAAGAAGGATTTTTACTAATCTAAACAAATCATCCGCAGTTCGTCCAGCACTGACATCAATAAAGCCGACAAAAACTTCATTAATTTTTTCATTTACGAAATACCGGAAAACCACAGACAATTGTGACTTCATTTGGATATCAGACGTCTCATCGAGCATTATAGCTACAAATGTTGCTTCTTGTAATTGTTTGGAAATATTTGAGCTGAGTACCTCCCCAACTGCTTTAATTAAATCGTTTTGAATCGCCATTGATGTTCCTTTGAAAACTGTAGCAGTTTCAAAGTGTTGAGCTATGATAGGGTCGTAAAGTTTAAGGAGGTTGAGAATTTCAACATAGTTTCCTCGATTTAAGGACGAGCTGCTCTCGTCGTGACCTCTAAATGGTAACTCTTGGTTTGCAAGGAAACATGTGACGTCAATTAAACGCTTTAGGACATCACGATTTTTTTTACTTGAAGATTATGTTGGCTGTTTAAATTTTTAAGCTGAGAGCTAAGAGCTTCTTCAATCCTGTTTTCACCAAAACTCGCTAGCTTAAGCACACATTCCAAATGGGAGTTCGTCTGTTTGTGCTTTTTTTGAAGTGTTTGCAGGGTGTTGAGATTTCTTAAACCTGTTGTGCTCCACACAGAATTAATCCGGGAGAAAAGTAGACAAGGCCAACAGAAGAGTGCCATTTTATTTTCACACCCTGCTAGCCACGGATAAAGTGAATATTGAGTAGCATTAAACCTTCGTATATACTCTTTCTTAGAATCTTTATGAGTTGATTTCAAACTGCCCAGTTTAGGACATGGACGCCCATTTTTAATGATTAATAATTTTTCAGAAAATGTTCTCATTGAAAATGATTTTTCTAATAGATCTTCTACTATAGATTTGGTTTCGTTGTTAGCTGTAGAAAAATCCATTTTTCTTCCTACGATTAAGAAATAAAAATAAAATTGTAAAAAATGTCCTTGCAAGTGGATAAGTGGGCATGTGAAATCTGTTTTGAGGCTCTATTGTTCTTTTGGTGAGGAAAAGGGCGTTTCTTAAACATATACCTATTAAGCAACTAAAAATATGCCCCAGCATATATTTTTTTTTAAACACTATTAAGACAAACTATGATACCTACATCCGCATTTCATGAAAAACTCTACCTTTTATGGGCTTTCTGGAAGGTCTATTTTGCATATTTAATCGAAAATGCATATTCATTTGATTGAAAAGCTACTTTTTACCTTTTTTTGAAAAACTACCATTAAGTACTTTTAAAATAGCTATTGTGAACAGTACCAATTTTTGTGCTTTTTTTGAGTTCAACACATGTTCAACAGATGTCCCAAATTACTGTAAATTTTCAAATCGTTCGGGTTGGTCGTTTTCCTTTCCTAAATTTTTAAAGTTTCTTGAGGAATTTAGGTAGGGACCATTAAAAACATCATCAGGTATTAGTTATTTTTTTGTGAATTTTCCCGAGATTTCTCTCAAAATTTTGATGAATTATTAAAAGAAAAACTTCAAAATTACAAAAAGAAATTCAAATAACAAAAAAAATAATTAATTTTTAAACATCATGAAACATTACAGTTTGGTTATGCCAGTGCTGGTGGTAAGGATGTTTAAAAATTAATTTTTTTGTAGGTTTGAAAAAAAATAATCATTAGCTGATGTTTTTAATGGTCCCTAAGTTTCTCAAGAAATTTGAAAATTTGGGAAAGGAAAATGGTCAACCCGAACGACTTGAAAAATACAGTAATTTTGGACATCTGTTGAACTCAAAAAAAAAGCACAAACATTGGTACTATTCACAATATTGTAAAAGTAATATGTAGTAGTTTTTCAGAAAAAAACTAAAAAGTAGGTAAGTTAAAGATTCTGCGTCCATATACCTATTAAATACTGGCACATAAAAAATTAATTTTATTACATACCTAATTTAAGCTTTTTTTGCCCTTTTGCCACTCCATTAAAACCTTTTTAACAACAAACTATCAAAATATTTGAAAAAACAAACAAATTTACTGCCCACTTTTCTATTGTTATTGAAATGCTTGTTAATATTAATTAATCACTCACTCACTAGGTAGGTATGTTAATCTTTTAATTTAAAGGGTAAGGCTTAGCTTAGTTCAAATCAGACAAAAGTAATTGAAAAGTTTTTTTTTTTTTAATAATTCCGCCACCGAATTAAAACTAAATATCTTGCTTTTTTATTTATTTCACGCATAAGTAGAGTGCGAGTATAAATTAACCTTTTTTATTTTATTTCCGTTTACCCTTAGTTGTTCAAAAACATAATAATCAATCTACAACAATTCTACTGAAAAATGAAATGTTTATAGTATGTAGGTAACAAGGAATACAATACAATGCTCGAGACAAGCGAGCAAGCACACATTTTTATCTCGTAATTTGCTACCCAAGTTGGCTCTTTTATAAGAGCTAACTTCTTCCTTATTTTTCAAATTAGCAAACCAAACCATATCCCATCCCACTAACACTGTCTCGCGAAAAACGACCAAACGACACATTATTTTGTTTTGGTCGATACAATACGATATCGTAATTTCTATTCGTTGCAAACGACCAAGCACACACGTTTATTATTTTCATATTCTTCTACCCAGATTGGCTCTTTTTTTAGAGCCAACCTTTGTAAATATTTTTTCGGTCTGTTCTTAAAGATAGAACGGGACAGCACATCGGAAATAAAAGTGAAGTTTGTATGAGATTTGTTGGCGCCAATTTTGTAGCCAACCCAAGACCGAAATTGAAAGCAAAATAATATTTAGAGAGATGCTTTGTATGGGATTAATATAGCACGTAGGAGTTGCCGTGAATGGCTCGGTTTGAATAGGTTTTTTTGGTTCTTAAGGATTTCAAAGCATTGGGATAGTTAGGTTTTTTGTATTTATGTAGGAAGGAATCCAAGTTTTAATGCAAAGAATTTGTTTGTAGTACCTACGTATAATTAAGCTGAAATTTTAGGGTTGGCGCCGCCAACCTCGCCAACTGTGAGGAATCGCCACTGCCGAGAACGTGTGATTTTACCTCGTTACACTTTCTCTTGTGGGGTTTTCTGATAAGTCACAGGTCTATGCTAATAAACCATGAACTGCCTTGAAAGCAAACCAAATCAATTTCATTGGTCAAATTCAGACTGGCTTATTCGAAGAATTATGGAAAATCTGACATTTCGAATCGCGCCGGGCGGATTAATTAAAATAATCCGTAAATTATAAAATCTCACAGGGTAGATTTCTGAAAAGCTGATCATCGAATGATTCTAATGACAAGCCTTGAAATTACCGTAGATACCAAACTTTCCTATAAGTAAAAAAGTGGATGGAAAACTCGAAACAGAACGCAGAATCTCATCGCAGAACATCTTGCGAAGGCATTCTTTGCAAATGTAGCTATAGATAAAATTGACAGTTTGTTTTTGTTTTATAAAAAAAAAACACGAAAATCATTGGGTTTTTTGAAGAGATTTCTTCAATATTGTTAGCAATTAAATTCAAAATAACTACATGCCTTAAGTTTCGATATGTACCACTTAATTCAAAATTGAAAAATTCATGGCTAAACCTTCATTTGGTAAGCAATACAGAACTAAATTAGGAACGGCTAAGATGATGAGGCGAAAATATACTCTTGGAGAATTTGTAGTTTCTTCAAAAGGCCCGAAACGTGAAGAAAGACATATACATATGTTCGGCTCCTTTTAGTTTTGTTATAATGCTTGTCTTGATACTTGAGAACAAATTACATAGAGGTTAACCCTGTGCTACTAATACGGAGAGATTTACTACAATAGAAACCCCCGTTTGTTCGGTTCTTAAGACTATCTGCGTACGGGAGTGTAGAATTTTGTCAAAAATTATTTCGCAAAACCAAATTTCTGTATTTTATCATCATTTCGGCAATCTAATTTCGCACTTTCTTGTTTCTCTAATTTTTAACCCGCACTTACAATGATAAGGTTATAATTATAATATAAGAATAACTAATATTTTAGAAAAACAGATAAGTATTCTGATATTGGTCAATTGAAAGCAACTGTCTAAATTATAAAACTTTATTTAAATTTAACAACATGGGTACATACATTCATACATAGCTGCAGTTTAACTCAATTTTTATTATTTAGCTTTTTTGGTCTTGCGATCTATTGCATGTTGATAAATTTCGCGAGAAAATAAATTGAAATTACAAGAAAGGTATATTTTTAGAAGAAACAACTTCAAAATTCATTGTTGCACAAAATTTTAAAATTTTAGCCTTAAAGGAAGAAAGCTGTAGTCGCTTAGTGCGATGCCTTGTCATTTTTTGTTGTTATATTAATGTTAAACACAGTGCGAGCAATTAGGAAAGTAGGGTAGGATTAGAAAGGAGATATCGACGCACATTGTTATTGAATGTTTGCACATTGCAATGAGTGGAAATATTGAGCCGGGTAAGGCATTCTACATTCGTGTAGTGCGTCTGAAAAAAAAAATATCTGTACTTGACAGTACGTCCAAAATTGGGCTCAAAGGTAAACTGATGAGCATTCCTAGAAGTACTGGTATTATGGTTGAATGGTTTAAGGGGAGAAAAAAAAAGAAGAAAAAAAAAAAAAACATTACGGCGGTGCTCGAAATATACAAATGTTTCAGCTAGACAACGGTCACCTATCATTTTTATAGCGCTCTTTTGAATTCTGTCCAAGAGACTAAAGTGGGTTTTTGGATCACCTGTCCAGATATTGGAATTGTACTCGAGCTTCAGAAGAATAAAGGCTTTATATACAACAACCAGACCAGATGGGGTAATAAACTTCTTGCTTCGCGGAAAGTTTTTGGCGACTAAAAGCTGTTCAGTCTCCTCGATGCAAGTGCCACTAATAGAGATTGGCATTGGGGGAGGGTTACGCCTCAGTGACAGTAAATAGCATTGAGTTTTCGAAGCATTAAATTTTACACGGTTTTTGATTCCCCATTGGGACAATGCTGTCAAGATTAGAATTTAATGAGCTTATCATCCGAAATATCATTTCATTTATGAACATAAGGAAGAGTGTCGGAGACAAAACGGAGCCCTGGGGCACACCACATTTGAAACCGTCCAATACAACTCATAGTGAATGGTCCGTAAGGTAATTTCTAATCCAACGAAGAAGAGATTCATCGATATCAAATGCATGTATTTGCGTTAAGAGAGCTTGATGCCAAACTCTATCAAATGCCTTTGAAATTTCAAGTAATCTTAAGAATCGCCTTTTTTAGGGACAGGCTGGACAAATGCTGTTTTCCATCCACTCGGAAAGAGTCCTATAGAGTAGGACAGATGGAAAAGCTTACGCAGTGGGTTTTCCAGGGTGGAAGACACCTCTTCAGAACAATATGAGGGATACTATGCGTGCCAGCGGATTCGCGAATGTCATTACCTAAACTCCTTTATTACAAAGAAGGAAATCGCTTCAGAGGCTTAGACTGTTAGACAGACAAATTACATACGCATTGAAAACTTGTCCATATTGTACTTATGTACATACATATGTATATCGTAAGTAAAATGCTAAAATAAGGAGGAGCATTGTAAAAGGGGATGTGGGAAGCAGCTATTTAATGCTTTAAATTAACTTTTTGGAACAACACAATCCAAAATCCAATGTGTTGCTCGGTCAAGACTGATGCGAAACAAATATAATTTTTAATTTTCAATTTTATCTAGATTTTAAATAATTATAAAAAATTAAACAAAAATGGAATATTTAAGATAAATGATAAAACACTGGAAATAAAACTAAATTTCAGGAAACTGTTGGACTATTACAAACGCACCAAATCTGGACTAGGGAAGAAGAGAACGACGCTTTGGAAATTCAATTCAAAATTAACTGAACCTTAACAAACTGATGACATTTCTCATTCTCCAATCATACAATTTACAAATAAACGTTTATGAGTTGAACGTTATGTTACGAAAAATTGAGTACATACGAGTATATACCGATTTTAGTGATTTTTCCTTTACTAGTATTTTATTAATTTATTTTATCTGAAATTAATAAATGTTGAAATTCGGACATTAATAACTATTTCTTTTTATATAACAAATAGATATCAATTTTTAATTTGAATTAAAAAAAGGTCCAGCAATTTGAATTCCTATTCATTTCGAAAATGCCTTCTTTTAATTTGTTCACACAGTTGTTCATTCATACAACTTTTATTAACAATAAAACAAAATAATTAATTACCGACTTTAAAAAACAGTTTTGTAAACTATAAATTAATTTCATATCTTTTGGGACCCATCGTGTAAATTTACTTTAAATCAAAAACTATTAAACGTCGTTAATACTCTTATTAATCTTTCTTAACAATTTTTTTCATATTAATCCAACCCCACGTATGAATGAAGCTGAAAATCTCGTTTCTTAGCTTGAATAAAGTACAGGAATTTCCCCATTACTTTATACTCCGTATTAAACTTTCCCCGTATTTAATTCACAATAAGTATTCACCTTCGGGGTAGGTCGACTGGAAATATACGCTTGAACCAGATAACACGTTATGGACTCAATTGCAGGTTATAGAAAGCTATTAGCTACTGATTTTCTTAGTCTCGATCTTGAATCGAGTCAAACACCCTTTTGCAGCTGGAAACAGCAATATTGCAACATCCACGCAAACACTCATCCCATCAGCCATCACCACAGAGTGTTCGCTCAATCAAGACTGACAGATGCCCATGATCTCTGCTCCATAAACCAAAGCCAGAGTTTATTTTTTGCAGTAGACCACTTTGTGGCTCACGGCTAACACTATTGATTTACGACCAAGCTCTAAACTTGGCCAAAATATCATGAATTGCTTCACTTCCTACTTTCAACATCACTCTTCCTACGATGACAATGCAACGAGTATGGTGGTGGCTGGCTTGAAGAGGCTTTTTGAAAAAGAGGAAAATCCCTCAGAGCGATTTAGTAAAAGAAATAAAATCTCCGTCTTCTCTAGTGCACATTTCTCGAAGCTAGTTGCTGAGGACCATATTTCACTTAGCTGTCTGTTTGAGTATAATTTTCACATGCGGTCGCCTGACAACCTCGAATCATGATAGAGGGCTGTGATTAAATCGCCGCATCGCCTCGCTTTGCTGCCCATCATCCCAACCACGATCTACTCGTAAGTTCTTCACGGCATCCATTTGAACGATGAAAACTTTGAAGACGCAGGACATTTTTGCTCTGCCATTAATTTAGCAAAGGAATATCTCACCGACAACGACGAGGCACGCATCCTCCAGCATTTCTAAGCCAACAGGACGCGTATCTTTTCGTGTTTTTTATGTTTTATTAAATTAAAACTAAACGAACACAACAAAAATAAAGAATTAACAAAGAGAAAAATATGTGTAAGTTACGTGCATACAAACTATAATTATCGAAAAATGAAAAATTCACAGCCTAAGGCGTAATGGGAACTGATTTATCGTATCCGAATCATGGCGAGGACTTTCGCCCTCTCTTGTTCACTTTTTTGTATTTTAAAATCCAGTGATTTATATTTCAAGAAATGTTACATACTTTTTGTGAGATATACATACATACATACTTCCATTTATGGTACATGATATGCTCGATGCGTACATATATACCTACACAAAGGTAAATTATCGTAGGTTAATTTATCGGTATGAGCATAGGTTACGGTGAAGAGTTATATTTTTTGGATAATTTCGACAATTCGGTGATTTCGAGGGCTCTAATCTGATTATGTTTTAATTATTTTATTTGATTGATAGGAAATTTTGTTTGGTTATTTGTTTTGATATATGGATACGAGCAGAATAAGTAAACCCGATAAAATTAAGCTTTTATTTAAATGGTTTCCAGATCTTGAATTTTAATATATCATTGAAATATTATACCTAATACTTTTAACGTATTAAATGAACAAAATGACTGGATAGACCTTAGATATTTTGAATGCAAATTGAAACTGATTTAGCCGGAACTTGTCTGAATTAATAAAAGGATACAAAAAAAAAACATTTTTCTTGGGATAGTGGATTGAGATTTGAAAATAAATAAGTAATATTGTTTGTATTTAAAATGTGAATAGGCAAACGTTAAAAATTGTGATAGCCTCTTTTAAAACAAAACCCGATTTTTTATTTTGTTTTTTTTTTTTCAAAAATAGTATAATTGCTTTTTGACGCATTCTCTAAGTGGAAAATGAGCCTCATCGCTGACAAAAATGTTGTTTGAAAATGCGCAAATCGAACCTACTGAGCCTACAACTTTCTGTCAATTCCAAACGGCTTATAGGCAGCACTTTTCATGAAAAGAGATACTTTCGGGGGATTTGCCACTTCCTCGCAAGTACACGACTGAAAAACTTTTTTGCAGCGGCTGAGAAACGAATCATTATGCCATGGGTGGTTAGGTTTCACAATTTTAATACCTTCAGAGATTTTTAAGCTATAAATATTGTAAGGGCTGACCCGAGAGCACTAATAGTTTTCCTAATTGTTATGCTTTAGCAACGATTTAACGATTTAACGATTTTTTATTGAACATTTATATACAATTTGTGTTAACTTATAACTAAAAATAATCCATTGGAAAATATAAAAATGTATGGCACATATGGGACCTTACCTGCAATGGCTTAGTTTTAAGGAATATAAATATATATTTTACATATGTTAACTTAATATTAGGAGTCGGGTGACTTTAATGTTCTCGGGGTGTTCAGTCCCGCTTGTCCAGTGGGGTGTGCTTTAACAACTATCAAAATCTTCTGTAAGTGACATTTTATCTGGAACACCATGGACAAATCCGTGATTTCGCTAAAAGGGCGCTGATGGAAATTCTTAAAAAATTATCTCTTTGGGCGAGGTCGATTTTTATCTCAGCCACTATGTCAACAAACAAAACTACCATTATTGGAACCAACAGAATCCACAAGTTTTCGACCAAGGATCAAGCATACTGAAAAAATGAATGTTTGGTCCGGTTTATGGGATGGCAGCGTCATCGTATTATTTCTTTCGAAATAGTCTCGGTCTCGGATATTGAGCTGTGTTAACCGACTTTCTATATGGCGAAAACTCGAGAACATCAATATATCCAATATGATGACGCAAATTTCGAAGTTGTGAAGGAGATATTTGGCTATTGAGTCATCTCACGACAAGCGTTCATCAATTGACCGCAGCGATCATACGACTTAACACGACGATACGACTTGACACGACTCGATTGTTTTCTCAGGGGCTACGTCAAGTTCTTAGTCTACTCTACGCTAACAAGTTTTAGTATATCTTAAAGCTTCCGTGTGTTATAATGATTTTAATAAGTTTTAGGTTGCAGATGATTGTAGATGAAAATGTAGACTTGGCGATCCAAGCTCCCGTTTTACAAAGTTTGTTTATTGTTTAATTTAGAAAGGTAGGGGTTTGTTGCTCATGTTTTGCCTTTTGTCTGTAAAAAAAAGTTGTATGGGTCGATGTCAGAGCAAAATTCTAGTTGATATTCCTCTTCATAATTAATTTTTGTTTTAGAAACGGTGTTAATGAAAAGAAAATAACTTATTTTGATCATACATATGCCAAAACCGGGATTTGGGAAGTCAAATGATAGAAAAACCACACGAACATTTTTTAGGACAAAAAACTTTCTGCTGAAATCAAGAAGCTAAATTTGTAGCCAGTGGGTAAAAAATCGATGTGGGAAAATTCGGATTATAACAGAGTATATAACAAACCTTACCGAATTGTTTTTTCATCAACGCTCTATTGTAACTTTCGGCGCACAGGGCTTAACCATAGATCTGCATATTTTTAAAAGCAGTCACTACAAGTAGCGTTTCTAAGCTACTGTAACCCCTGGCTAAACATTAAACTGATGAGTTTATTTTGTTTTCTAATTTTCTTATACTAATTTTGTGTAGTAGATTTTTGAACTTATTCTTCATACCCCAAACATATTCCCTAATAAGAGATTTTGATGAATATGGTAAGAATTTGACGACACGCTTTGGCGGGAAGTCACATGAACGAAATTAGGGTTTTGACAGGTAGTCAAATAATAGAGGTTACTTCAAAACTAGGTATCTATTAGCTATGGAAGATTTAAAAAATATTACACAGTTATAAATATTGGAAAAAAAACTCATATTGTCAACTTTTGTTAAAACAGATTTAGAAATTGGATATCTGAAGACATGAACTTTATTTAAGCACAGTTACAAAAATGAATGGTTACAAAATATAACATTATTATTGATAGAGCAATTTTCCACTACATGAGTTAGGGTACATCAAAGTAAGACAAAGTCAAATCATTTCCCAAAATATCCTTGGAAAATAAGAATCACCACCCTGTATAAATTTAGTCAAATGTCATAAAAGTAGGCATCTAAGGGGGCGTGTCGAGAGTTGGATAGTGAAATAACTTAGTACTGATCTCAGTAGTAGAGCTTAAAAAGTGTCAAAAAATTTAAGAAAAAGAGATTTTATTTGTTGCTCCAGAAAAGAGCAATTTTAGGGCTTTCGGTTGACATTTTGTACGAAATACACTTTGTACGTCATAACTGAATTCGTCCTCTATTTGTCAAGTCATAAGCTGTCAAATTCCATCAAAGGATGGCTACGATGTCGATGGATTAAGAAACGTCCAAAAATCCACATTAAACATACCGGATCCTGATACATCAAATAACATCAGTTCAACCCAACAATTATTTTTTCGGGCTACAACATCAACAACCAACTCGATCAAACATGTTCTTGAATGCCGAGTTCAACCCAGAAATTCCAGTCCACCGTCCGTTTGGCATTCATAATCCACAATTGATTGAATCAGAACAAATGGAATCGTGTAAATCGTGGTTAATAGAGTTAACTGATATCGAAAATCGAAACTCGTTGAAACTCGTTGATTGAGATTGAAATAGAAAATCGAGAGTCCAGAATCGAGATTCATCTAAATGATTGAGATTGAGATCGATTAAAATGATTGATTTCGATCATCAGTACTTTTCGATGATCGGATCAAAAAAATAGAATCGATCCTGATTGACACAGCTCTACTCAGTAGACAACATACTCAATTTCAGGTTCCTAGGTCTCCCGGCTGATTTCATACCATCTGTTTTAACGTTCTGCCTCAATGTGTGGCCGCTTGAAACACTGTCAGCAAAGCCAAGGTGGATATTTAAATGATGTGCGCTATTTCGCATCCTTGTTGTTTAATTTAATTTTGTTTTCTATCGTTATTATCTGGTCAAGCTACATAATGGCAAATCTTTAACTTAAGATATACCGTTTCTAATAAGAACAGTTCAATTTGACGTATGTAATTGAATCAGAAACGTCAAATCCGGATTATAATTCAATTCATGACCCTATACCGACGACGACGGACGTTATTAAACAACTTTTGTGAACTTCTCTTATAAGTTAAGTATACATATCTATTTATATTAAATTTGATTAAGACTTATTTGAGCAAGACTTATTTAGATTGATTGATAGTCAAGATTTTGAAGAGTGACTTTAGAGTGATTATTGGAAATTATTTCTTTCCATACAATCATATCTACATACATACATATATTGAAGAAATTTCTAAATGTTTCTCTTTACAAAGGCAAACAATCGGACACGCCCAATAAAATGTGAAAGCTTTGCTGAAAATTTAAATAAGCTCTTGCAGTTAGTTCACTGAAGAAGAATATTGAAGGACAAAAGTGTATCTGGAAATGTACATACATACCTATGTATGTATGTATTTTATATTTGAATGTTCAAATATCAACTAATGGAACAAAAAGGGTTGTGTGCCAAGCCAATAGAAGTGGAAAATTTATTCAAGCCTTTCCTTTGAAGCCAATTGATGAGTTTTTCATCCAGTGTATATCTATCTACCTATATAGAGTTTTATCTTATTTCTCTATATTCCATTCACAGTTGAAAAGAAACGCAAATAAACCTCACAAAAGAACAATATACGATAAATTGAAAACTGAGTCAAAATGCCACGACTGTGTCATCAAAAAAAAAAATTCTATGAGAGAATTTGAATTTTCCAGAGTAATTTTCGGATCAACCTTTGTTGCTGATGTGCTACTATTTCAAAGTGAACAGAGACGATTGTGAAATTTGTAAAATTGGGAAATTGGCACGTGACCTCTGACAGCACGCATCGCTTGCATGCGTACGAAGCGAAATTTTAAAATATGCCTTAGATTAAGCGGTACTGTATAGTTGGGGTTGAATCTCGTCTGAATTCCGCCGCTGCGGGGGGATAATGTCATCCATTTGTTATAAATACGATGGTGGTGATGATGTTGATGGCCAAACTGTCGACGCTGAGTACAAGGATAACGATAACGACGTCGATGATGAGGACGAGAATGATGGTGACAACAATTGTAGGAGTCGTAAATTACATCTAATGACACACACGTTGATTGAATTCAAAACATAATTTCCAGATTCAAAAGGGACAATCACAATCACAACCACGTAACGAGATCAAATTAGGTTTTACGCTCGTTGCTTCTTGCCTTGGTGTGTCCTTGATGTCAGTTCCGCGGAAGAAAATTTTAAAATAGGGCTGCAATTTTACACTGATAAAAATGTGATCAAAAATGTTTTGTAATTGGCTAAGATTTTGTGCTAAATAAATACTATTTTTTGTTACATGGAAATTGGTATTAAACTCAAGGCTTGCGAATTCTGTGCATATCTGGGCAGATTTGTTTTGGATATTTGTTTTGTTTAAATTGGAAACAAAAAATCATTAATTGTGATCCTTCTTGCGCATATTTGAGTTTAAGCTAAATTTTAAGTAAGATAATTTCTCTTGGTCACCTAAGAAATGGCAGTCATCTTAACAACAGACTTTAAATAAGATAATATTTTATCTCCTCAGTCCTATATCAGTCAACAAATTTCGGCTATATAAAAGTTTATTTATTCACAAAACATACAAAAATTTAAAATAATCAGTAGGTATACAAAAAATAAATAAGCAGTATGTACATACACAGCGTATAGCATCGGCACGGGTCTATTTCTGAAACTGGAGCATTTTTCAAAAATTACAAACAATCTGAGAAACAACGACAGAACAATATTTCATTTTTTTTTAAATTAGTCTTTAAACTAAACCCTTGAACACAATTCGATGAACGAGTAATTATAGCTAAAAGATTCGCTGTAGCACAAGCTGTCTTAAAATAGCTCTAACCTAAACGTCAGGAAATTGCTTTTTTTAAAATTTTGATAGTTTTAAATTCTGAGTTTGAACTACCTGGCTTCCATAAAAAACTTGACTTAACTTTGGCTAAAGCCACTTTTGCTACAAGAACTGCAGCTTGGAGCACTGTAGGTACGTATACTATTTGCCTACCTTTCTTTCTGAACAGGTATGTACTACCAGTAAGAGCGAACGGATTTATTTATGAAAGAAAATAAAAACGTTCAGTTTTTTAACAATTTTTTTACTGAAGAATGTATTAAGCAGCACCCACAAAGTGTGAGCACACCTTGAAACAAAAAAGTCACTTTGGGCTAAATTTAAGAAAAGTTGTGGCAAAGAAGCAGAGCTGGAACGAAAATGGCTCCTTAGAGTCATGATTTACGAAGTAGCTCTGCGGTGGAGAATACAATTAGAAATAGCAAGCTTTGAAAAGAAAGTAATGTAGGTATGGTTAACTCATGTCAAGACAAAGTTTTTCAGTGAAACAATTAGAAGCATCTATTCAGTTAACGATAGTAAAATTTAATAAAAAATGCATAAATCAAAGTTTTTTTTTTTTAAATAGCTGTTTTAAGTTAAAGACTCTTAACGTATTTTGTGCTTGGGGATATGTATTCAAAAAACAACAGGATCTTATACGAATATTAATACAACATTCAATGCCGATAAAAGCAGAAGTCAAAACCCTACTGTGTATAGATTTTCGAGTATCGAAACGTATTTCGGTGGTTTGATTTTAAGATGTTTTGATACTTTTATATGTACCTCGATGACTGTAGGTATTCGCAGCAGGGTTGCCCTCCTACTGCAAATGTAGCGTTTTTGCTGTATTCGTAAAACACTACAATTTCATAATATCAGAAAATACAAAAATTCCATTGTGTTTGACACTTAAACTATCAATAAGAACTTTTTTGTGTAGCCGCCAAATTATTTTAAACGATGAACTTAGATTTGTAATCATGTCTTGAGAAATATCAGAAGAGATGTTGGATTGATTTAAAGAACACAGAATATTTTGAGGGACATGCAGTATTTGAAAATCTATGCACTTATGTACTTGGTAACACTTGTAGTTTGCCTTAAACTGCTGAAATGAGCAAATGCATAATTGAGGGATGTCGAAGGGGTTTTTGATCCACCTTCTTCCTTGATTACATACACCCAAAAAAGTTCATACATCAACACAAAATAATATGTAAAAGCGATTTATTATATAATTATCTAATGTTCTTTATTTGTTACTTTTTTGAATATCTTTTATTAAAAGCTTGAATTATTGTTAAAATATTGTTCTTATTTAAACAACTGGGATGTAATTTTCATATAAATTATGTTGCACAGCATCTAGAATCCGCGGCGTTAAATTTGCGGGCCAACTGATTTGCAGAACAGTAAAGCGTTCTGTTCATTGTTCATTATTTGCGGAACTATAATGACTACATAAGCTAACACATTTTCGTATGAATTTCACCAAAAAGGAATGTCCATCAGTTTACCCTTAAGCCCATCTTCGGTCGTACTGTGAAGTACAGAGATTCGTAATTTAGCCGTACTACACGAATGTGAAATGTCTTACCACGCTGTGTCTTTCCCTGTCATTGCAATGTTCAAGAACTCAAAACCAATGTACACCAACACCTCCTTTCTAATCACTCCTTTTTTTCTTAATGCTCACGCTGGTGTAAGGGTGTACAAAAAAACCTTTGAAATAGCACTATTTATGAAAAAAAAATCCAAAATTTGTGCTAAAAAATTACGGGTTTTTTACGGGTTTTGTTAACCTTGATTTCAAGCAAGAATTACAAGGACCTGTCTACACAAAAGTAAAATAATTATATTTATCTAAATTTGTCTAATTAAAATTTAGTTCGAATTTAGTAGCTGTACTTAATTACAGAAGTAGGTAGTATATAATCGTCCCATTGTAAGAAACCATACGTGATTCGAAACCTATTTTCACGAAAAAAATATTGAAAAGTGTACAGCGTGTTTTTTATCAGTGTAGGTACTCGTATAGAACTGCTTTCACGAAAGGAATGCTCTTGAAATGGGTGACTAATGATTATTGATACTGTTTTGACTTTCCCAGGTCCCACACACCACTACCACCACCTCGGTGCGCCGCCAAAAATGGAAGCGTGGCATTTTGATGAGTCGTTGGCAAT
Organism: Philhelius festivus; assembly: GCA_963931855.1. NCBI lineage: Eukaryota > Metazoa > Arthropoda > Insecta > Diptera > Syrphidae > Philhelius > Philhelius festivus. The sequence goes on along the minus strand of OZ007556.1, from coordinate 616,429 downwards.
TCGCGGTTTAACGAAATATGAAAAGCTGATGGCCCTAAGCAAACAAGGAACAATCGTCGTCATTGGTTTCGAACTATAGCCATACATAAAATTCCTTTGGGCAAGTTTAAGTGAATATCTATTAGCAAGTTCATTTTTCATTTCGGGGACTCATCGTTACCGACTCATTTGAGTCAAACTAATTGCTCTTGTCTGGGAGTAATTTTTCCGATTATGTGTGCGTATACTACAATGAATAATGAATCCACATGGGACTATTACTATGATGGTCCTGAATTGATTCGATAGCAAACAATAGGGCAGGGCAGGACAGATATAGAAGGTAGGTAGGTACCTACATGATGCTGCTCTAGATTCGAGCGGACAGTCCTCTTACATGTGTTTTCCTTGATTTTACCTTGATGTTACCTTTGTGCACTCATTATCTGGTGAATGAAAAGCCTTTTGACACCTGTTTGATGTTTGACGATTCTTTCCTAACCTCAAAGGTTGACTGCAGCGGCACAAGGATACTGATGCAGCAGTGCCTTTATGTTTACGAATCAACAACACCCAGAGCCAGAGACACCACGAGGAGAGAGAGCTAGCCAGGTTTTCGAAAAGGAAACGCAACAAATGACCCTGTGTGAGAACTCATTGAGGAGGCCGAACGGAGTAGATCATCATAATTACACTGTCTGCTCTTTGATGGGTCGCTCATCATTTTTTGTTATTTTTTTTCTGATTTCGGAAAGGCCAGGCAACCGGAGATGCCAGAGATGGTGGAAGAAGCTCACATCAAAGCAAACCGAATTCAATCCGTAGACAAAACAATAGCAGCTTCCATATAGGGTGCGCTTACTGCAACGTCCAAATCGAGTTATATTACACACGCTGTCCGAGAACCGAGCGAGAAGGTACCCCAAATGATGAGAGAGTTCGTGGGAGTTGGTTGTTTAATGATGCCGATGATGGCGCCATCGTCTTCTAGCTGGGAACAATTAAAATCAATTCATTGTTCCATTGGACCAAAATCAATTAGGCAATGCACCACCAAATAAGTAAATTAATCAACTGTCTCCTGGAACGAAATGCATTGTCCGCCACAACGGCCGACGCCGCCGGCCGTAGATATAAAAATTCACCGATCGCACAAATTTTAAGCTAAAGTGAAATCTTTGAGAATGCAGTATTCTCGCGAGATCGCTTAGTGTACAGCTCAGCCTTATCTGTTCTTCTATGGGAATTGGTCAAATGAAGTTTGTATTAAAAATTTTGGATGGATTTGTTGCAGATTCGCAACATATAATTAGTGCAAGCAAAAACAAGAAGAACACTACCATCCAAGAGTTTCTTTCTCAAAGCAGACGTGTCGACGGTTCAACACAATATCTTTTCGTTTCGTTTGCACGAAAATGATCCTATGTAGCAACATATATAAATCCACCTATATTTTATGTATGTACATATATTGGCATGTCGTGGTCTGGTCAAAATAAAACGAAATACAAGATACAAATTGTTTGGCATATTTTTATTGTACAGGGGAAACGTTTTCTCTTCGCCTTCTTCAGTTTTGAATCTTGCTGAGTAAAAATTTGGCTCTTTTGCGCAGAGAATGAGCGTGAAAAAAAAATTATCGTCTCGAATGTGGTCTAGACGAGCATCTTCGCCGATGGTAGGAGTCCCACTAAACAACTGTGTGAGAACTTTTTTAAGTTGGGCATAGATCTACAATCTCATCGATCTTTTTTTTGTTAATTCTAATGAAAATTGTGATTTAAAGTTTTTAAAACATTTCACGGATCACATTAGATTAGTCGACAAAAAATGGATAGCATAAGTCCCGGTTTTGGTGTTTAGCTATAGGAAAAAAACATTTTAGTAAAAATTATTTTTTTGCTTGTTGAATGTATGTTTTTTTCATAGTTTCCTTGTTTATTTATTTATTTATTGTCTATAAGTTTGTTTCTAACTTATAAGAAAAAATTAATGGAAGGAGAGATCTTGTAAAAGAGAGTTGGCAACATTTATTGATATTTAGAGATAGATCATTACGACCACACCATTTATAGAAATTGTCTAAGTCGCTCTGAAGGTTTTTGCAATCATCAATTGATTCAACCCTTTTGAAAATCTTAACATCATCAGCAAATAATAAGCATTGAGAGAAAGAAATATTAAGAGGGAGATCGTTGATGAAAAGTAAAAATAACAACGGACCCAGATGACTTCCTTGAGGAACTCCAGATTTATTTGATATTATTTCAGAACGACTTGAACCTAATGTGACGTATTGAATACGATTCGTAAGATAACTAGCTATCCAATTGATTAAGGGGCCATTGAATCCGATATAACCTAGCTTTTTAACAAGTATTTTGTTGTTAACTCTATATATACCCATTATATGTAAGCTTATAAGAACTTCGATGTTTTACTTTGGGGATTCACATAAAAATTATATGTACCAAATTTGAATCAAATACAATCATCCGCTTAGGCTCTTTTCGATGTACATCTTGACGCACAGGTGGATTTTGCATTTTGTATGGGAGAGCGACGATCTCCAAACAAGACCTACCAGCGTTAATATTGATGTTACGAGTATATATTAAATACATTTATTAGAAATTAAAGCGCACTTTCTATTTTTTCATTTTTATTTTTTCATTTATTTATAACTATCTTAAAGCAAGACAAAAATTTATAAAAGTAGCCCACTTGTCAATAACTTATAACTAAATTACTGTCCCTATGCGGGTGCTCTAAATTGAACTACATATGTAATATCTTAAAACTAATGCTTTTCAGCCTAAAAACTATATTAATGCTAAAAATCTTATGAGCTATCGGTTTTATTTTTCATCGAGAAGAAATTAAAAAAATACTCAGTATCAATTTTTTTTATGTATGTAAGTACGTACATATACATATCTGTGGTGTTTGGGAGAAACATGATAACTCCATTTTAAAATTTGCGGCTTTACCACCACCTTAGATCGAGCTAGAGCCTATGCGCGTGAACCAATTTTCTTCAAACTTGAAATACTATTTTTCTTAGATTATGTTCATATATATTCCAAATTTAAAGAAAATCGGTACACTCGTTTAGGCTCTAGGTCGATGTAAGGTGGACACAAAGACGCAAATTTTAAAATGGAGTTATCATGTTTCTACCAAACACCACAGATATACACAGAACAAAAAGTACCACATAAAATAGAAGAAAAGTAATAAGATTTCTCTATGGTTTTCATTCAAGAACAAAGTCTTATTAAAACCATAGGGAAAATCTTATTTAAATCTTGATGCCCATTTTATACGATTTCCACATATTTTTAAAAAGATATCTCATTGCGTTTTAATATGACTGCTTCAAACAACAATAAGAAAATATATTGAAAAATATTAGCAAATCTTTTAGGAATAATAAGAAGATCTAATTGCCAGAATAAGAAAACGCTTTGAATCAATACGAAAAACTCATTGAAATCATGTGAAAACTTTTAGAAACAATGAGAATGTCTCATTAAATTCATTTAAAGAAAAGGCAAAATAATATTAATTTTTTTTCAAAGTATTTATTGTTTTTTTAACAAAAAAATAACAAAAGATATACATATATTTATTATAAGTAGAAAAAAATTAAATCAAAATTCTTTATAAAAAAAAGGCACATGTTTTTATGTAACTCTTAAACTGCTGATAGGAAAATAAATAAATAATATGTAACTAACTATATCCTTTAATATCCACAAACTTACTTTATTTTCTGTGGGAAAGGTTTTCGTGATTGCAAGAGCCCATTTATCCATATCTATAAGTCATTTTTTCGCCTTTCCAAAGAATCTTTCCATAATGCAGTGAGTTTGATCCTTCTGTCTTTTACTGTCTAAATGACCGTTTTTTTTAATAAAATGACAAAATGAGTTGACCTTTAACAGTTGATTTAAGAAGGCCAGTAAGATCTGGTTCTGTTGAATCAGAAACATGTGAAATTGATGACTCTCTTGAAGAAGTGGCTGTATTTAAACTGTTTGAAATCTTTTCAAGCCATTCTAGAACCTTGCGGGTCGATGGTGGTGAAAGGGTGCCTTGGTCACACAATAAAGTTATATTCTAAAAGAAAAGAGTTTTTAATTGCAATTGTCACCAGAAAGCACTAAAATCAAGTTATTCCCGTGGAATTGGACTTTATGGTTTGACATAGGAGATGAACTAAAAAATTTGGATTGCTTTATTTTGTGATCTGGGGATTTTCAAATTCATTTTGTTATATATAATTTTAGGTATGAAATATTGCACAAAGGAATAAATATTCTTTTAAAAAGTTATATCAAAACTACTTACCCGGTCCTTCTTCCGCTTCGTCAGTCCAGCTTGAAATTTGATTCGGTCGCCAAAGTAGCCGGAAGTGTCCAAGTTGCTAAAAAATTTGTCGACATCTTCCATCTCCATTTTTTTCTAGGACGTCAATTGAGTTAACTCCATAAACTTTCAGCAACGAGGACACCGAACTACTGAGACCCCACGAAAGAAAAAATTGCTGAGTCTCCTCAATATCCTCATTGTTCTATATTAAGAATTGATAACGCTTATTGTTTCAATCACATTGTCATTTTCCATTTTCACACAGCCTTTGTTATTTTTTCTTGAAACACTTAGGTACAAATATTTTTCCGCACGTTTTAAGCTTAAAGAAGAAAACTGAACTGATGAGATATTCTTATTGTAGACACGGCATGGAAGTAACGGGATTCAAGCATGCAAGTTAATAATATTGACTTCTTAAAACTGATAATTAAAAATATTATAGATTTAAGAATATTTTCTTACAAGCCCTTATAGACAAAAAGTTAATAAGAAAGACTTCTTAAAATTGATAAGTCATAATTTTTTCACATTATTTATAGCATTTAATGTGATTTTTCATATGGAAAGAGTCGCACAATCTTTTTAAAACTTCAATAAGATTTTCTTCATTAAATCAATAAGTTTTCTCAATGAAAATATCACATTATTCAATGCTTTTAATAAGATTTCTAAGTAAAATACCTCAATTAGGCAATCTTATTGATTTTATGTAGTCCTTTTTCTCTCTGTGTACATACATATGTATATATACAAATACATACATATAAAACTTAAAACTAGAACAATTTAAAACTAAAACTACTTAAAACTAGAACAGCTACAGCAAGGTGTTTTTTTTTTCATCATGTCACTCCAGTTCCGATCGGACATATTCCTACTGAACCGAAGGCGCTCTGCTCCGCCTTGTGCAAGGACGTCTCGACTAAGCAGCCGCTTATCCACAGTTCTGCGGCTGACGTGATAGGTTAGCGGAATCGCCATTCTATCCTGAACCAGCCCTCGACTGTCTAAGGAGAGAAATGTATCCGGCGGGATAAATCTGAGGTAAATCTGAGGCCAAGGGAAATATGAAATATTTTAAGACCAACCATAAGTGTACCTCCCATAAAAATTGAAGAAAAAACTAAAAAATTTATTTAGTAGTTTTTCCGAAAAATTGTCATTAATAGAACCCTTTCTTGTTTTTGATTTTTTCAAAAACGGAACGACTGATTTTGATATCTTTTTTTAAGCTAAGGCTCCCCAAAAATTTGAAAAGTATTGTGTATTCAATATTATTTTTTTGATTAAAAAAAAGTTCAAATTTCTTTTTCAAAACTCAGTATTTTGAAAATCCCACTCTAGATTTTCTTTAAACTTAATAAATAAAAGTTTCTCAATATAATCTATATGATGTGAACAAAATAAAATGCACGACTGGGTCGCACGAACTTGCTCCTATGTAATAGACTAGGAATTTTAAGAACGAATGTTATTAAAGAAAACTGTTCATAAGGCTAAAATGATTTTTTTAAATTCTTTTAGTAGTACATAAGAGATAAAGACAGAATGCTATGCAAACATGAATTTATGCAAGAACAAAAATTGTAGTGGTTCCTTAAAAAAATAAGCTTTTATGCACAAAATTTTTAAAACATTTAAAAAAAAATTGGTACACCAACCTTAAGTTTTTGTTATTGTACGAATGAGAGTTAAATTTCCAAGAAAAATATTAAGCCGTTCTTGAGATATCAAATTTTCAAAAAAAAAAAAAAATGTTTTTAAAACTTTTTAGGAGCTTCTTTATAAAAAATTTCATTAAAATCCGTTATGCCGATAATAAGAAATTCAAAATTCGAAAAAATCGTTGTATGGTAGGTACAGTCTGTAATATCTAGATTTCAATTTTTTTTTATTAAATTATAGATCGTAAAAATTAATCAAAAGAAAAAAAATTTTAACAAAATTCTCGGAACCGTTTTCGAGAAAAATACGATTTTCGAAAGCCATTTTTTAACTTTTGTATGGAAGGTACCGTTAGTTTTATATAAAACAAAATATTTTTTTCTCAAATCTTGTAGATTATGTTAAGAAACTTTTATTTGACAAGTTTGAAAAAAATGGAGCATGGGGTTTTCGAAATATTGAGTTTCCGAAAAAAAATTTTAAATTTTTTTTTAAAAATCCAAAAAATGAAAAACTGAAAATTTGAATATGTAAAAATATTCAAACTTTGGAGGAGCCTTAGCATAAAAAAAATGATTTAAATCGGCTGTAGCGTTTTCGAGAAAATCAAAAACTAAAAAATGGACCCAGGGGGGCTACCAAAAATAACAATTTTTTGGAAATATTTTTTCAACCATTACCGTTTAGGCTGTAGTCGAACCGACAGACAGACAGAATTGCGAGACCCACTTTTTTGGTCTTCGCTATCATCGTAATGTCAACTTTGATCAAAATCTCGATTTCGATTTTTTTACGAATGCATAACTTGCCTTATAGTACCTATAAGTCGCAAGTAAAAATTATTTTACCTAAAACTAAAAGTACCATACAATAATGTTAAAAATGGTTTTCAAAAATCGTATTTTTCTCCAAAACGGCGCGCGCCTAGAATTTTGATAAAAAAATTTGTTGGTTAACTTAATTTTTCAATTTTCCATGTTGTTTATTATCTATATGAATGACAAATTTAAATCTCTAGTAAGTCAAAAACTCTAGAAATCCTACATCGCAAGTTAAAAACAGAAAAGACTTCATTTTGTTATGGCCTCAAAACGCACCCATTACCTCAAAAAGGTAAAGGAAAGACTATATACATAATGCACTTCGAAAGCTGAAAGATACAGATTTCAAATAATAAATGAGTTGTTTTGAAAATCAATTAAGCCTAAAATTTAAATTTATCGGGTAAAACTATGTACATTATGTGGATTTATATACATATGTATGTAATTATTTATTTTTATTTTTATTTTTTTTCTCATTGTATCAAAATTGGGCAAACTCTGGCAGACGGCTTTTAAAAGTCATGCTTATATGATTTATGAATTGTTAAATTGTAAAAAAATATTATTGAAAAAATAAATCAAATTATCTATCTTATATATCTATCTACCTCAAAAATAAAACATGGTGGACACAAAACTCATTATTGACAGCTTTTACGAATCTTTAAAACCTCAAAAATTTCATTGAAATTGAGCAAGTGAAGTGTTACTTAAAATTTAATTTATTCAATTAAACAAATATTTTCTTCATTATAAATTTTATCGGTTGCATTATTTTTATTTAAAACTCCCAAATCCTAGTTTCCAAAACAGATGACTGTGAGGACTTAAATGTTTGATTGAAGCATTCATTTAGCCCATATAAATAAACTGCATCGATGAATATTTCTTAGTGTATGTTTCATCTAAGTCAGAGTCTTCAAGCAAAACTTTATTATTAATTGTGAGATAACAAAATCCGTAAGAATTTAAAAGCAATTTATTTAAAAAAAAAAACAAAAAGTTGATTGCCTACACAAGCATTTATCTGCGTTCCTATACTTTCAGCGTTTTATGCATATAGTGGGTTGATCGTTCGATCAAGCAAAAATAAAAATTAAAAAAGAAAATCTCTGATTATTATCTAGCAAGTGTGACAACGTAAAATCTGCACAAAAAACAAGTACCTGTCTGGAATCTTATCGAAAAGCGAAAAATCCGAGTCAAGAAATCATCTACGAGTAGTTGAGTAACAAGTTTTGCCGATCCTATAGGCAAGCTCTTTGCATCAGCAGCTAGCCATATCTATACAGCAGCTTTTGTTGTATGCCGCACATCTGAAATAGGTTCCGTATAAAAATTAATTGTACGATGATTGGAATTTTTAATTAACTCCCATGGCGGACGTTGCATATAAAAACAAAACGAACGGGGGAAGAAAAATATCCAACCGTACATGCGTGATGTGTTGTACCAGTGCGCGCACTTAATTGCAGGCCCAGGCTTAATGCTTAAGCAACTTTAGCAATTCTAAGCAAACCATGTGTGTATGTAGTTATGTATGGTTTTTGAAAAATTGAATGTTTTTTATTGCGGTTAAAGACAATTTCTTACACTTCATTGATGTCGTATTTAATTGGGATATGCATTTTTTTTTTGGAGAGAGTTGATGTATCATGTGAAGTGAGTTAGAGGAAAATTTGAATTTCAATAAGTTCATCAATCATGTTGTAAGCCTTTGGCTTGTGAGATTAGGATACCAGATTTATACAGTATAAGGTTTAGAGCTTATTTATGGCGACAGTTTTTGGTAAAAAATACTTACAAACCAAGTTTGCATTTATTTTTAGTTAAGATTGTAGATCAAAGTAGTTTTTGAAGGTGTAACTATTTTTGAAAAGAAATCTCGCTCTCCTTACTATGGAATTCAATTCAAATACTGTGGACTTAAGTCGACTTTTTTAGCTTTTTAAATGTTTAAAAATTAGTTTCTTAGTTTATTTATGTTTTTTTTTTGTTTTTTTTTGCTTTACTGACAGTAAAAAGTAAATTTGTTGAGGCGACAACTTATATAGAAATGTAGGATCTATTGACTCAAATTATTAAAGTGTGCCACGTTGTCGACTAGAATGTAGGATGCAAGCAATTTTCTGACGAGTCCGAAATTCTAAAATGAGAAGCACTTATTCATGATAAAAGAGTGTGTTTTTTTAGAGGCGAAGATAAAATTAGCAACACTGTTTTCTGTTACAGCGAATTAGAAAGTTTTCGGTTGTTTTGAGATAAGTTTGGTTTGGCAATTCGTCATAAATACACTCACGCCAGACCAGCGCCTGCAGGTATTTCAAATTTATTTATGGTTCTCATAATTGTCAATCAGAGCGGTCAATTCGAGAAATAATGGATCGTTTTCACCAGAATTTCACTCTTAACGATAATACGACGTCGTATACAGTACGCACAGATGTGCAATGTGCAGTTTAGTCAAATCAAGTCTCACCTAACATTAATCAGTGAATCGGCTTTGAGTCTCTTTTTGTTAGGCAAGTGGAGATTAGAGAAACCCTATTAAGTTTATATTTGAACAAAAGTGAAGGTCCCGACATTATTCTTTCTTTCATTTAAAAAAAAAAGTTTTTGCTGAATACAAGGACAAAATTTTTCTTATCTCCGATTTTTATGTCAGGATCTACACATCACTAAATATAGACCAATATGTAAAATTTCTCCAATCCCGAAAGTATTTGAAAAATAAAATTGTTTCGTTCCGGGAAAACTACAAATTTAACTAGGTATAATGACGAATACAATTATGAATTATATACACTCCGCTTCAACTGAATACGCACAAAGTTTTTTTAAGGTAGGTATATTGTTCATTTTTTTTGAAACTTTCGGCCTTAATGTATCATTTGATGATGCTTACTGTTTGCTTGTAATGTTAAGAAAACAAATCAGAAAGAATTATTCAAAAAGTACCGTTATTTTTTCTCTCGCTCTCTTGCAAAGCGTTCCATATGGAAAAATGCAGAATTTTTTTGCGTCAACTGAATAGGTTCACGACCATTATCGGTCATTATCTTCATTGTCAATGAGAGTTTTGAGATGATTGACACATTTAATCAAAATTTGAAGTGTTTTAAATGAAATTTAGCCGTTTAATTGAAATTAAAAAAAAAAATGGGTAGATCAAAAGCTTTAAATAGTGTCGAAAGAGCTAAAATCGATTTGTTAAAAGAACAAGGACTAACTGGGCGTAATAAAGCTACCAAAAATGAACAAAGTTTTAGTGTTGTTTATTCCCACCTAAGAAATAAATAAAGTTTATAAGGGAAAAACATGAAAGGAAGTAAAAAAAGGGCAACAACTGCAATTGATCGAAGAGCAATTTTAAGATGTGTTTCTGTTTCGTGTGACTTTGCGGTAAAATTTAAACAAAAAGCCGGTGTACCTGCAAGCGTTTCAACATTCCTTAGAGTAATAAACAGTGCAAATCATTTAAAACGATTGAAACTTCAAAAGAAACCACCACTAAACGAGCAAAGAAAAGGTATGCGTTTAGAATTTTTTAGACTCCATATGAGTTGGAAAAATGAATGGCACCACGTCGTTTTTTCTGATGAGAAAAAGTTCAAATTTCATGGCTCTGATAGTTGTAATTATTATTTCTACGATGTGAGGAAAGAAGGACGATTTTTAGCGCGGCATCATAGTCGAGAAGGTCGAGTTATGGTATGGGGTTCAGTAAACTACTATGAGACTGTTGAGCTTGAAGTTCAAAAGTCAAAAATGTCTGTATTTACCCACAAAGTAATCTTGAAAAGAAATTTTCCTAAATTTGCGTATATTTAAGGACCTATTAACTGGACTTTCCAGCAGGACAACGCCCCCATCCACACCGCGCACATTGTCCAAAATTGGATATAGGACCAGAATGTGGAATTGCTTCTATGGGCGCCGTACTCTCACGACCTGAACCTTATAGAAAATGTATGGGGATGGTTGGTACGAAAAGTTTATGAGTCTGGCCATCAGTTTGAGGGCAGAGAATCCCTAATTGCAGCAATTAAATTAGCCTGGAGGGAAATTTTGCTGAACTGCTTAAAGAGCATGCGGGACCGAATTCATGAAGTAATTACCAATAAAGGTGTCAGTACCCACTACTAGAAATAACCAATAAACAAATATTTAAAGGAAAAACTTGTTTTATTTCATTCCGTTAGCTTTTATTTCCAATTTTGATTGTTGTACCTATTCAGTTGACGCAACAAAATTCTGCATTTTTCGATATGGAACGCTTTGTAAGAGAGCGAGAGAAAAAATAACGGTACTTTTTGAATTATTCTTTCTGATTTGTTTTCTCAACATTACAAGCAAACAGTAAGCATCACCAAATGATACATTAAGGCCCAAAGTTTGAAAAAAATGAACAACATACCTTAAAAAAACTTTGTGCGTATTCAGTTGAAGCAGAGTGTATGTAAAAAGGACTACAAACTGACATTATTTTAACATAATTCGGTAAGCCCTTTGGCAGGATAAATCAAAGAATTCATATTCACACGCTGAAATGTTTTGTTTAAAGTTTAAGTGGTTGGACTCTTATCTGACTGGAAGAGTGAAAGTTGTCGATCTCTCGGATAAAATATGTATACCATCCGAGGTTCCCCTATGGTCAATTGATGCAATACCAATTACCTTGATCTAAATGTGGCTAAGTGCCAAACCTTATCTTGTTTAAGAAACTGTAATCCAGTTATATTCGAGTATGTTGTAGATAATACAAATTTAGAAAGGGTTATGCAGAAAAAAGATCCAGTAGTTATTCTTGACGTAAATCCTCACTACGACTACATGATCAATAAGACCAATTAAATGCTAGGTTTTGTCAAAAGAAACACTAAGGAGCTTAATTACTTTTGAACATTGATTACATTTTTCAATTATTTAATAAGATCAGTGATTTGTATTGTTGTGCAGTTTAGTAGACATGTTTTTTTTTAAATTAAATTAGAATATTCTTAAGTCTTCATATGAAAGCAGATGCTTATTGTTTGGAATGAAAACATTAGAAACTCGAAGGAAATATTTTTCTACTATACGCGTTAGAGATGTTTTGAGTGACCATATGCAATGTTACCAGCTCATAAATTTATTTTTTGAAGGCGCTTCAGCTCGTGATAGTTTTCTAGTATATAAACCATTTCATTGAACTAACTTTCCTGTTGCATTAACATAAATTTGGTAGTGCAACAGCCAGTGGCGTAGATAGCTTTTCGCTATGGGGGGGGATAGATCTAGCTCGCTAATTTTTTTTTTAAAGTTTTAATAATTAAAAAAAAATAATAACAAGACTTCATTGAATTTATTATGTATGCCATACAAAAATTATATTTTTTAAAGATAATGTATTATACGCATTAATTTGAATATGAACTAGAATAAATATTGATATACAGTGCCTTGCATAAGTATAACCGCACCTGTGAAAATGCGTTTTGTAGAAAATTAAAATGGGAATGACACTTTACTATTTTTTTTATTGAATGGCATCACTAATAAGTAAATTGAGAAGAAAAAAATTTCCGTTATTTTCTCTTCTGGTGTTTAAAAATTAAAAACAGATTTTTATATATTGCAAAAGTATAACCGCACTGTATAATCGCGAACCTGTAATCCATAGGGTTTTAATAAATGAAACACGGATTTGTTTAGAGTCGGGAAAATATGTAAAAACCCGACTATTAGTATCTTCTATTAACTATCTCTCGAATGCTGCACGTCTGTACTGTGAGACGTTACCTTAACGACTGAATTCTACACAAGGACTGACGACTGAGTATGTATCTCAGGATATATTACTCATACTGACATAGTTATTTTACTCACACATAGAGGTGTAGTGTAATGATATGAATGTGATATTTGATAGTGTTAATATAGTGAGGCATTCGATACACGCACAATCCAAACCTCTCTGAAGCTTCATTCAGTTATATGTGCTTCGAATTGACAAGCAACAATGCCGCGTGGTAAACGTTTAATCGATACGGAAAAAGTCAAAATTCAAGCTTTTCGGTTAACTGGCCTAAGCTTAAGGTCTATTGGTAGACAAATTTCAAGATCCGATCCTGTCGTCCGAAATTTCTTACAAGATCCTGAATCTTAAGAGACGAAAATAAGACCCAAGCATCTGCAGAAGCTGACACATCGAGATAAGAGGCGTTTAATCAATGCTTCATCCAATTCGGCGCATTCTTTGTCAGACGTTCGTGAAGAATTGGGCTTAGGAATTTCGGTTTCAACGGTTTTTCGTGCCTTAAAAAGCAGTAAAGTGATTGTTCGGTGCGAAATGATGCCAGCTCCAAATTTGACAACAGTCTACAAAAAAAAGTAAGAATTTGCCCAGCAAAACATGAAACGGAATTGGAAAACCATAAGTAACATTCCATTAATTTACACTTAACTCTTGTTATTCCAAATGGCATAATTCAATGAATGTTTTTTTTTTTTAGATTATTTTAGATTATTGGTAAGGTTGCACTTGCCTTCACCTCTGCAAAGATGAACAGTTCAGCTTACACCCAGGTGCTTCAAGATAATTTGGTACCCTACTTAAGACGATTTCGTCAAGTTCGGCATGTCTTCCAGCATGATAATGCCCCAATTCACGTTAGTCGTCAAAGTTTGGGATGGTACGAATCGAATAACATACATTTTATGGTGTTAGTTCAAGTGAACAAAGTTGTAAATAAAATAGGTAGAATTCTAGATTTAATATATATTCATAATCAGCTTGATGTTGAAATTTTTGAAGATGAAAACCCATTATTAAATAACAGTATTCACCATAAAGCCTTAAGTATTTCATTTAATTTATCAGTTTTTTGTTCTTTATCAAATCAATTATCTATTTTAAATGTCAAATACGATTTTAACAGAGCCGATTACATTTGCATTAATAGATATATTCAAAGATTAGATTGGGATTCCATTTTGCCTCAATCTGAATTGGCTTCCAGTTTTTCTAGTTTTATTAATGTAATCCAAGAATTGTTTGATAAGTTTATACCTAAGAAGGCTATAAGACGAGGATTAAATAAGCCAATATGGTTTTCAAAAGGATTAATTCGCTTAAAAAATGCTCTACTTAAGGCTCAAAAAAGAAGTAAATTAAATTCAATTTTTCGAAGCAATTATTGTCGTTTGCTGAAAGAGTATAATTTTTTAAAGAAGTTTTTATATAACCAATACTTATGGTCTGTTGAATCGAAGATTAAAAATGACTCAAAATCTTTTTGGCAATTTTATAATTCAAAAAAAAAAATCGGTTGGAATTCCTATAAATATGAATTTCAATGGTGTCGTCAGTAGCGACGTATCCGAAATCTGTAACATGTTTGCAACGTTTTTTCAGTCCAATTTTGTTTTGGATGGCTCAAATAATAATGTTTTACCGGCTTATTCTGAAATACTTGATATGGGTTCGATGGATATATCTGAGGAAGAGGTTTTTAAGGAACTTTCTTGCTTAGATATAAGTTTAAACTTGGGACCGGATAATATTCCAGCTAGGTTTTTAAAAGAATGTGCATGTCACTTGTCCAAACCTCTGACATGCATATTTAATCTTTCTCTTCGCAGCGGCAAGTTCTTAGACGATCGGAAATTTTCCTATATTACTCCCATTTACAAATCGGGCTCAAAACAGCTTGTGGAAAATTATAGACCCATAGCCAAGTTGCAATTGATTCCGAAGATTTTTGAATCCATTGTGAAAAATAAAATCTATGAAGCAGTAAAAAATCATATATCGGTTTTCCAACATGGTTTTGTCCAAGGACGATCTACTGTGACTAATTTGTCTCTTTTTATAAGATTTTGCTTGAAAAATATGGAAAACAAATGTTAAACTGATGTTGTTTTTACAGATTTTTCAAAGGCGTTTGATAGGGTTAGCCATCAAATTTTATTACAAAAACTATCGTTTTTGGGATTTCATTCTACACTCCTTAAATGGTTAAGCAATTATTTATGCAATCGCTCACAGTTTGTAAAAATTGGATCAAATTTATCATTTAAAATTCAAAACTACTCGGATGTGCCGCAGGGAAGTCATCTTGGACCCTTGTTATTCTTAATTTTCATTAATGACCTTCCTAAAGTGATTAATTTTTCAAAATGTCTAATGTTCGCGGACGATGTTAAGATCTTTAAGTCAATTAAGTCAGTGGCTGACGTGAATGAATGGTGTTATATAAACTCTTTGGACTTGAATATAAACAAGTGCTCAGTTATGTCTTTTTCAAGATCATTTATGCCTATATTATTTGATTATAGAATGGTTAATGTGAAATTGCAAAGAGTTGTTGATCAAAAGGATTTGGCAGTCATTTTAGATCCACATCTTTGTTTTAGTATACATATTGATTATATTATATCGAAAGCTAATGCTATGTCTGGGTTTATATTTAGGAACTCCCATGAATTTCGTGATCCCTATACATTGAAAACTCTTTTCATCACATTGGTTCGTCCTATTTTGGAATATTGTTGTGTCGTTTGGTCTCCTCTTTTCAAAAAAGATTATAATCGTATTGAAAAAATTCAGAAGCGATTCACTAAATATGCACTTCCAAAATTGAATTGGTCTGCTTCAATGCCATCTTATGATAGTAGAGCTTATTAATTGATTTAAGGTTATATCTTGTAGATTAACGTACTATTCAGTAACATTCGCAAGAGATGTCATAACGGGTCATATTGATTGTCCGCCTCTTTTAGCCTCGTTCGGTATATATGCACCTACTAGGTCCTTAAGGCCTAGATGTAATGTACTTTTGTATGTCTCTCGACATGCAAGAAATTATGGCCAAAATGAGCCAATAACAAATGCTTGTGTTAATTTTAATAAATATGCAAATGTTTTCGATTTTAATCAAAACAGAAGTAATTTCAAATCCCTTATTTTGTTAAGCATAACCTAATGTTAAATATTTGTCAATGTATTTTTAATATGTTGTCTAATAATTATTATTTTGTACATATGTATGTATGTATCTAAGAGTATATGTCTAAGAGAGTTGTAATACTTATAGGCGAAATAAATAAATAAATAAATAAAATTATCAATTGGTGAGAGACGTACAAAAAATTTTAGAGTGCGTTTCGTTAACTTATTTGGTTCATGACTGGTTATGTTGAACAATTATCGATCCCAATGGGGGGGGGGGATATATCCCCCTAATCCCCCCCCTATCTACGCCACTGGCAACAGCTCGAAAAGAAACAGGACCTAGTGACTCACAATTCTCAACCATTCCTGTGAGCGTGTTACCAGGAATGGAGGGGACCTACAATCTTCCTGCCGATTCCGAACGGCTAATAACCATCAGTTAAACTTTTTCGCAGCGGCTGAGAATCGAGCCCAAGACCTTTTGCATGACAGTCCAACGCACTAACCATGATGCCAAGGGGAACTTCTACCCTCGTTGCTCTCGTTGCAATAGAGAAGCGAATTCTATATGTACTAGGTTAGATTTTCTAGGGAATTGTACGAAAAATTCACTTAAATCATTTTCTTTTTCAAAATATTTAATACTAGCTTTTACCCGCGGCTTCGCCCGCATTTAAGTCATTGAATAAGTATCAGACATCATCACAATATAAATTAATCAATATGATACGTATATTTTATTGCTTAGATGGGATTATCAGTTTTTAAAAATTACTACTTACAATGAAGTTTTAAAAA
The DNA here is from genome assembly GCA_963931855.1 of Philhelius festivus. NCBI lineage: Eukaryota > Metazoa > Arthropoda > Insecta > Diptera > Syrphidae > Philhelius > Philhelius festivus. The sequence goes on along the minus strand of OZ007556.1, from coordinate 599,851 downwards.
CTTAAAATATGCTTTATTGAATTGCAACAACAATGTTAAAATATATTTCACTGTAACAAAAATAAATAATTTCGAAGTCTTACAATTTAAAAAGATAAAATGCAGCGAATTAATCTAGGATATTTTTGTAGACTATATTATAAGTTTTTCCGTCTGGTGCAAATATGTGTAAATTCCGGGAATTAGACACTCGCGAACATGCTACATATAGTTGGCCATGAGAAAAGCATGGCTTTTCTAAATGCACTCCCGCTACCTATAATGTCTGCCCTTGTGCTTTGTTTATAGTAACGGCAAAGCTAAGCTTAACGGGAAACTGAACCCTTTTGAATTGGAATGGAAGGTCAGTGGGAATAATTGGAATCCGAGGTATGATAACACTTTTTCCCTTGCCGACACCTGTTAAAATAGTAGCACCTAGTATATTCTGCCCCAATTTCGTTATTCGAAGCCTTGTTCCATTACATAGCAGAGGGGCATTTATATTTCTCATATAAGCATTACTGGTACATTTAGTTTCAATTGAAGTTTATATGACGGTACACCCGACAGTTCAGGTGAATTTAAAAACTCCACAGGATATGAAGTACTTAGTTCCGTATCCATAATTGTATCAATTGATAAATATTCCTTCATTTCTCCTTGTACCTCTTTTAAAATGTCGGTGTTGATCCTATAAACTACTTAATTTTTTGGTGCTAATATTGCTCTTGCACACAACCACTCATCACAACTCAAATTTTGTTGCAATTCCGGAAAAACATGAGCAATGAGATCCACATCATTTTCCACTAAATTACAAAATTCCCTGCCATTAAATACAGACCAATCCTTACGCATGAAATTTCGACGGCGAGTGGTCTGCATTTCTGCATTATAAGTTCTTCTCGCTTGTGATTTTTCTGGCGTTTCTATCACTCTTCTAACTGCCTGCAGCGCAGCTTGTCTTTCTGAACGAACTCGTGCCCGAAGAGGCTCTTCAGCTGCTCTCAAGACCCTTTGCCGTTGTGCTTGCTGTTGTCTTCTCAGCTCTGCGTGAACAGAAGATTCTTGATTTCTTGCAACTTTTGCTGCACGGGCCCGCGACGAATATTTGGATAGATCAAATTTCCGCTTCCGAGGCATTTTTAAAGAAGAACAGAGAAGGAATTGAAATCACAAAAATGACACCTAACCTCAAATATTCAAATAGTTTTATACTTCATATAATAATGACAGAAGAAAAAAAACAATAAATATAGAAAAATTTTAAACAGTTGAAACTATAGTCAATCGGAATGGATATTGTCATGACCGTCGGTAATTTTTTTTAAATAAAAAGTAGCCTATGTTACTTCTAATACCTCCAAGAATATGTGTACAAAGTTTCATTATGATCGGTTTAGTAGTTGTTGCGTGAAAGCGTAACAAACAAACTTACATGCACATTTATAATATTAGTAGGGATTTAATAAAATATTGCGAATTCACAAAACGGCATGAATATTATATTTTAAACTAAATTTGTTCGATACTAGGTTTAAATATATGTATAACTAAACCAATCGAACACTATAGCAATTGAAATTCATTGAAAAATCTTAGAAAACATTTTGTGCGAAAATGTGAAAACTCGATACAAAAGAAAACAAAAATACCAATGCGACTAAAGTTTTATGAAATGTCAAAGGGCAACAACAACAATCTTTTGAATGGAAGGTAGGTGTAATTAATAAGGGCTATATATTTTGGAAGCCCATTGAAAATTATTTAATAAAATATAATTTTGTGAGTATTCGTTGGCATAATTCTTATGCCTTGTAGAAGAAGTATTTGTTTCGTGTTAAAAAAAAGTTTCAAATCTAACATTGTGATGAAACTCCAGCAATGTTGGTTGAACTTGGCATTGAAAATGATAATTGTTGATTTTATTAGGTAAGCGTTGAAGTTAAAAATGTTCGTGTAATTTCGTAACATCGTAATTTGTAAAACAGTTTTGTTCGTCACTCTTAAAATAATCTCTGCAGTTCCTCTCTTTTATATTGCAAATCTACTAAATCTAATATCAAGACCCAATAAATATAAAACTAATAGTAGGAAACGAACTTGAATTGATTTGGTATAGGTATAAATATAGACCTACAAGATTTTTTAAACCATCTGAAATGTTAAGTTTAGTATTGTTAGCACAATAAATACCTATTTCCGTCAGGTGTAGGTGTTCTAACCTGCGACATATCTTTCTTAAATAAAATAAGTAACTTGATTCTACAAACTCAGTTCTGTGTACAATTCGTAAATTGAAGCACCAAACTAAACAACGATACAATGTCTCGATCTTCAAATGTAATAAAATCGACAAAAAAACGCTCAAATTTCATTCGTCCCATCAACAACTACAACGACCATGAGTAGAATAATCGACAGGATATGTCAAGGATATCCTCCAAAGTTTCAAATAACTCCAACGACAACAAACAACGGGAAAAGAAAGCAATTCCATATACCACCAAACAACAACTGTATGATACATTGACATATCGAAAATGTCCCTTTCCGCATATTTCAGCGCACCGAGAACAATCGATTCAAAAGGATACTCTCTGACAAAGGATGTTTTATTTTGTTGTTTTTATCATTTTTGTTTATTCAGTGTTTTTTTTTTTTCTCTAGATACTCGTCCACTGAAGTGGAGTTGTAGTCCTTCAACGAAGTGAACAGTAGTTAATAAAAATTCAACAGCTCTCATCTGAATAGCCATCCAGTGATGTTTTTTGGCCTATTATGTATGGTAAATAATTCGTGTTTTTTACCATTTTTTTTTGTCACAGAATAAGTGGCATTGAGGAAAAGCTTATGTTCATTCATCCTTTTTACTTTTAAAGGGAATACATACTTCATTTGTTATTTATTGCAGTGAATTTTTCCGTTTCGGAAGTTGTCGAGATGTTTCATCAATAATTTATTACCTATAATCTATTATCTATTAAGTGGGCTATGTTTGACAGGCTCTTAAAGGAAGTTGGCCAAAAATGATGTCGTCTTTTATTTGATGGTTTTTACTTATCCTTGCGATTATATTAAACAAATTGTTTTCCATAACATATTGGTTTGTTTTTCCAGGAAATCACATATTTAAAATGGGAATTGTGGTTATTCTTTGAAGAGTAGCACCATTAATGCTGCTGAACATTTTCAAATCTTCGGCAGTTAAAAATAATTTAGATGAAGTGATAAACAACTTACAAAAATAATATAAGGCAGCGATCCAAGATGACTTCCTTGAGGAACACCTGAAAAATTTAATGTTTCTATACCAATTTGACAATTGACAATTTGTTTTCTACCTATTAATAACTTTTTATCCACTCAAGGAGCGAAAAATTAAAGCCAAACACCTTAAGTACTGTTGAACACGGGCAAAGACATTCGGAAAATCAGTTTATATAGAATCTTCTTACGAACGCGTTTCCATATGGGTTAGATAGAACTTAGAAAATATTACTAAATCATCAGTTGCAGATCTTCCCCTTAATAATCCATTTTAGTGTTTTGGCATTTGATTATGAATAAGGGTGTATAACATATTTCTTACAACTGCTTCGAAAATTTTAGGAATTAATTGCAAATTTGCAATGGGTTAATAGTTTTCAACAGATCCTTTTGACCCCGATTTATGAATGGGAGTAAATACTCGTACCTCCACGTCCACAATTACACCTTTTGATTATAAAACAAAGTGGAGCTGCAAGATTGTAACAACAGGTTTTAAAAATCGGTGGAATATTATCTTGCAAAACATTGAAACTTGACACTTTATAGATGGGTTCAGGATGCCAATGAAAATTAGATCTAGTACATCCTATATTCGCACATATTTGTTTATTGAAGCGTAAATGAAAACGAAGTCCCAGGTCAACCTTTTCAGAAACAATTGAAGCATTATTTAAATAAAGAGACCCATAAATATTTATGGACGTTTGACACTCATAAAATTTATGACTGGTTTCGACCATTCTAAAATTATAATAGTGCCTTTACCGAAAACTTTGAGTTATGAGCGTCATAAACTTAAAGCGGTTGATAATTACCGTCCTTAAAATAGTAATGAATATTTAAATGTGGTAGTATAAGCCTTTTCGTGAGTGCTTGTTTCCTTTCCTACTTTCTTCGTATCTATCTTTTATTTATTTAATTCAAATTCTATGATCGTACATCTACAAATTTTGTGTAGCTTAATTGCTCAATATATAATAATTTAATAATTAATTTAATAATTAAATTATTAAAAATAAAAATTTAGTATAAAATAAAAATTTAATTTAGTAGTATTATAAAAATTAGAACTTTAAAATGGAATGTTAAAAAAAATTACAAATTACGAATTTTGGAGCAAATTTAAAACAATTTTTTTGAACTGACATTTAGGCAAGAACAAATCCAAATTATCATAATAAACGTTAAATATTTTACAACAATGAGAAAGTGGCTCTCGCTGCTCATAATTAGTAGAATGAGGTATTCCGAAAATAAGCTGGCTTGGTGCGTAGATATTTCTTTCTCTTTCTATCTTTATAATAAATATATGTAACTCTACAAACCATTATTTTTGTGTTTTTAATTATTTTATGATTTTTATTTGCTCTAACCAAAAAGTAATGGTTTTACCAGATAGACAGATTGGTTTAAATTTGGTACAAATTGTTATTTTTAAATTAAATTAAAGTTTTTAAATTTTGTTAGAGCTAAACAAAAGGATGTTTTAATTTTTCCCAAAACGGCTTCAATAACTTTGATTAAACCTTTCATAAAAGAAATTCGATACACTTTGTTCTTCAGAACAACTTGGCATTATTTATATAAACATTTGTATAAACATATAGTATGTACATATGTATGTACTTATGTAAATCTCTTTCATATACCATTTTAACAACATTTGATTCAGATTAATAAGGGTATTGATGTAAGCGCGGAAAACCCTGGTGGGTCATTCCGTAACTTTCAAAACGATAATCGTCAAAACGATTATCACTAACTAACTAACGTCAATAATTTGCTTCACGTAACTTTATCACTATCGTCTCGTCAATCGTTTTCGGTATAAGATCGTTCAGTTAATTTCAGATATGTACTCTTATACTGTGACTGAAATGTCAAAATGAAATCCATGAAAGACAATGCTTGTTCGATAACTTGAAAATGTAACCAAGTTTCTCAGATTTGGTTTTTTTCTATGGGAAATTGTGAAAATTTGCAAGAAATTTCTTTTTTCCAAACATGCCAACAACTTTTGTGTGGTGTTTACTGTTACTGTTTTGTTTTTATTTGTTGCCGCCGCCGACACAATTTTCATTAATAATTTCAAAATGTAAGTATCATTAAAAATGCTTCTTTTGAAATTCGAAAACGTTGAACAAAACTATAATGGTTTAAATTATTTTACAACAATTAGTAAGAAAGATTACTTATGTACCTACATATTTATGTATTGTATGTAAAAAAATATACTTACATATGGGTTTGAAGAGATAGAGGGTCTGATTCATCTCTTAATTGTCTTCGTAACCGTATTGTTTTTTTTTTGAATTTTCATTTTCACTATGTAACAAAACTAAATTGCGACGAAACATTTTGACTTCAGTTTGATTAAATAGTAATGGAAATTAATGACAGACGATACCTATTTAGCTATCGTGCAAACGATATCGTTTTGACGATATCACTTTGACGATTATCGTCTTACGTGAAGTGAGACTATCGTCAAAACGATATCGTCCGACGATAATCGTTTTACGGAATGACCCCCCTGATAAGCAGATAATTTTATCTCCACAGAAACGAGCTGTCAAAATTTGTATGGGAAAAATTTTCTGCAGATCTAATAAAATAATCTCACATATTTGATGCGGAAAGGGGAAAAAACCTGATAAACTAAAGAAATATCGATTATATTTGACATTTCACAAAAACACTAAGTCATTTAAAGCAATTTCTTCATACAATTTAAACAAATTTCTTCTTTTTTGCTTATTCTTGGCATTTTTTATCAACAAAATCACTTTTTTAGTTTAAGTATAGAATGAAATACATTTTTGATAAACAGTTTTTATGAGTTGACCTTGACGTTTGACGAACAGCTAAATATTTTCCACATTTACGCAAGTATTTTTTTAGAGGGTATTCATGCAAACAAGTTGCGAAAGTTATATCTTTCTGCAAAGCGGAAAATCATCTCGTTGCATGAATACCCTTGATAAGTCATACCAAAAACTAAAAATTATAATTTCCTGACATCAATACTGTTTTTAAAAGAAGGCTAATAACAGCCATTATAAAGATGAAGAAAAGTACTTCTATTTAAGTAGAGCGATTGAATATAATTCAATTGAAAGTTCAAAAAACCTCACTGCAAATTCTACAGTGATAGACTGGGCTCATAACTTAGATTCTGTTGTACCTATTGATTTTTTTAACGATTTTTATTGAACATTTATATTCAATTTGTGTTAGCTTACAACTAAAAATAATACATACATTGAAAATATAAAAAAATTATGGCACATATAGGGCCTTACCTTATGCAATGGGTTAATTTTAAAGAATATAAATACATATATATTTTGCATATTAACTTAATTTTAGAAGTCGAGTGACTTTAATGTTCTCGGGGTGTTCCGTCCAGGTTGTCCAGTGGGAAGCAAATATTGCTCGGTGTTTACTTATCATATTAAAAATCACAGCATAAACATACTGTGAATTTTATATTTATATTTGTCATTACGATGATAGAGAACACCAAAACAGTAGGCCCCGCAATTTTTTGTCCGTTCCTTGACCTATAACCTAAGACGATGGAATGATTTTCATAAAACTTCGTAAATAAGCGTCTTCGGTTATTCCCTAAAGTAGAAATTGAATTTTTTTAGCTCCAACCGAACGATATACCTGACAGTTATTAAAAAAAAACTTATTTATCTCAAAAACAGTTCTAATGATTTCTTCATTTTTGTTAAAATGTATGTAGATATATATGATCAAAAAGGCTAATGCTCTTATCTTTTTTATATTTGAAAAATGTGTCTAACTATTTAAAATTAAAAACAAAATTCATAAAATAAATCAAAACTAATTTTTATGTTAAAAAAAATACATGCTGAGAAGTATAAAGTAAAAACTCGTATCTAAATGTTTAGAGTTTTTGGACAATATTGTAATGATTTTTTTTTTTATTTTAAGTTTGTCTTTATAAACATTATAAACATATATACATAAACATATTTATTCGAATATAAACTCAATTAATTTGGGTTTAAATTATTTTTTTTTAAGTGAACTCTAATTAATATCTGATTGTTTTGCCATCTAATACAACTTAAAATTTCATAATATATTGGAACCACTGATTTTCAACTAAATTTCTTTTAAAAGGTTTTTTTGCACCCAAAAACATATAATACAATGTAATTTTCTCAAAACCGATTTTTGATTTAACGAAATTTTAAATTCAAAAAATATATTAAAACCTCTAACGGTCTTACTCGTAAGTTAGTGGTTTTACCTCTAAATCGATGATATACCGATTCCAATTTACTTCAAAAACAGATACGTACGCGGAAAAAACAAATATTTTCTTAAACGACTAAAAAGTAACCAGCTAAAAGTACATTTCAAGGTGAACCAATTTATACTTTAACTAAAGTTTGAGTAAACAAAGTTTTTGGTTGATAAATCGGAATAGTTTATACAACTGAAGGTACTCAGTTAATATAATCAGTTTAATTTCAATATTAATTTGTGAATATTAATATTTTATCACAATTTAAAAGGAATTAGCATTTACTTATCCAACTATTTCAACGATGAACAATATATTCGCTTTGGATTGCACAGAACAGCACAGCGATGGCGGTGGCGGCGGATTGCAGCGTTTAACCATTCACGAGGAAAGTCAATCAATATATCCAACCTTGATAGGTTAATTGAAGGTAAGAAGCGAACAAAAGTTACATTCAATCTTTTCCACTTTACTCACTACTTGTAGTGTGCGGAGTAGCCAACAGCAGACATTCAGTCAGTCAGTCTGTCCAGTCAGGGAAGAGTACGCTAATGTTTGGTTGCCAAAGGGACTGCGGCGCTTAGAAGTGCTCAAGTAAATTACGGCTTTTAAGCGCAATTCTAGCTTCGTCACGTTCTGCTTAGGTATATGTAACGATGAGCCTAGTACAAATGCTCTTTTGATCAGGTTGTCAATTAGTTGCAGACAGAAGTCAGTCAAAAGTCAAGTGCTGACGTATGAACTACATAATGTAAATAGTTCAATGATCGTTTTGAGTACATTGAAAAATAGCAAGCAATATTGTTAAAATGAACTATGAAAGCGATTATGAGGGTGCATTTTTATGGAACAATTGATCATCTACATTTTTATAAATAATAAGTTTTTGGTTGAGATACGGATGAACGAAATTGCTGCTGGAAAAGAGGTTAGCTTAGACCCCTTTCAGGTAAGTTATCACACAATATGCGCACTTTTCTTTCTTTCTTTTTTGTTTCCATACCTACCAAGTGGAAATGTGACACACATATACTGACAAACAATCTATTGTGAAGTCAGGACCCCGAACTCGAAAGTTTTGGGCGAGGTAAGAAGTTCCTTTGTCGTTTGTCCACCCGTCCATCGAGTGGTCCCAACAAATAGACTGTCGGTGGACACGCAAATTAATTTTTTCCATCCATAAAAATTTTTTTTAATAGTGTCAGAGTTGACAAAAGTGTTCACTCAATAGCCAGACAAACCTTATTAACAAAAAGAGATGTCGTAAAGACATTTACAGAATTTTGGAATATCAAAATTTAGAAATATAGAATTTTGAAATAACACAATTTTGGAATTTGGAAACCGAGTTTTGGCATATACTAAATTATGTCCCCAACCCATATACAAACAATGTATATGTATACCTCGAAAATGAAAGTGACCCTTAAAATGCTTGAGAACAGTGCGACGTGCGAGCATTTAAGTCAGTTGGAGAGGATTTAAAAGGAGATACCGGAGCGCATTGATATTGAATGTCTGAATATAGTAATAAGATGGAAATATTGAGCCGGATAAGACATTCGTGTAGTGCGGCTAAAGAAAGAATCCCTGAATTAAACTATGCGTCCGAAGTTGGGCTAGAGGGTAAACTGATGGACATTCTCTGAAACGCAATTAATACGGTTGAATTGTTTTAGGGGAGGAATGCAACTGGCCTCTTCACTAAAAGACTGCTCACAGAAATGACGATAAAATAATGAAAGACAAGAAACACACTACGCTGGTGCTCGGAAGATGCAAATGTTTCTGTTATACTTCTACCACCTTTAATTTTTAAAACTTTTTTGGATTCTATTCAAGAGACTCAAGTGGGTTATGGAAGCATCTGCCCAAATCTGGACATTGTACTCAAGCGTTATAGGTAAAAGCAAAGTCAGAAGGGGTGAACAATGTTTTGCATCGTTGCGGGAAACCTTAACTCTTATCAGCTTTTTTGGGGACGTCAAATACGTGGTCGTTCCACACAAGACAGTCTGTAATGCACATACCGAAAACTGAAAACTGTTCGATTTCCTTAATGCAAGTGTTACTCATGGATAGCATAGAAAGTGGGCATTGAGTTTCTGAAGTATATATTATATTCTACGGAGTTCCTCATCTGGCTATCAAATTCAGAATTTAATGAGCTTATCATACGCTGCTGTTCTAAATCAACATCCGAAGGATGGATAAGAAATTTCAGACAAAAGATCAATGATGAATATGCAAAGAGAGTTGGAGACAAAATAGAGCCTTGAGACATTTATTTTATGAATAACAGACGTGTAACTTATATAGATCGGTTCGAAAGGTAATTTCGAATCCAACGAAAAAGAGATTTATCTATACCAAATGCATGCATTTTGGATAAAAGAACCTGATGCCAAACTCCATTAAACATCGAGATATTTTAGTACTCTCGAACAAGTGCGAAAGAAGATTTGTCCAATAAATTTGTTTACGCACTCAAGTACAGGAGGAGTCATTGCATTTTGTGGCAACGTCGAATTAACATATAACTGTGCTGCAATCAAATTTGCTTTTTCTTGAGAGCTAACATAAGGCGTGTCATTGAAGACAAATTATTATCGAAAACATTGTACTGCCTTTGGAACATTGTAGAATTTTTGGCCTTCCAAAAACTTATGGTTCGTCGAATTATATTTCTGGCCTTATAAAAGTGATAGACATTGAATAATTTGACCATTTTTTTAACTTGAGAAAATGACAATTTTAAAATTTCATAAAAATAAAATACACGACTGGGTCGCACGAACTTGCTCCTATGTAATAGAGTATGAGTTTAAAAAAAAAACTAATGTTATTAGAGAAAACTGTTCATAAGGATTAAATTTATTTTTTAAACTCTTTTAGTAGTAAGAGATAAAAACAGAATTGCGAATATGAATTTATGCAAAAATTGTAAGTCTTTGTAGTGGTTTCTTACTTACACAAAATTTTTAAAACATTTTTAAGAAAAAATGTTGGTACGCCAATTTAAAGTTTTTATTACAGTACGAATAAAAATTAAATTATCTAAAACAATATTGAGCTGTTTTTGAGATATCGAGTTTTCCAAGAAAAATGATTTTTTTTCAAAAAGCTTCTCTATACAAAATTTCATTAAAATCCGTCATGCCAATAATGAGAAATTCAAAATTCGAAAAAATGGTTGTATGGTAGGTATCTGAATTTCAAATTGTTTTGTATTATATTATAGATCGCAAGAATTAATTGAAAGAAAAAAAAATATCAAAATTCTCGGAACCATTTTCGAAAAAAATACGATTTTCGAAAATGTGTATGGTGGGTACCGTTATTTTTAGGTAAAATGATTTTTTTTTTCACACATCTTGTAGATTATATTGAAAAACTTTTATCTGTCAAGTTTAAAAAAATCAAGCCTGGCTTGTCCGAAATATTGAGTTTAAAAAACAATTGAAACTTTTTTTAAAAATCCAAAAAACAAATTGTTTTAAAATTTGAACACACAATTCTATTCAAAGTTTTAGGAAGCCTTAGCATAAAAAAATTATCAAAATTGGTTGTATCGTTTTTGAGAAAATCAAAAACAACAAAAATGGTTCCAATAATTACCCTTTTTCAGAAAAATTTTTCCAACTATTACCTAGCTTTAACTAAATGAAATTTTATAAATTTTTTTAAAATATTCTGTGGGACAGTTTTTGAGAAAAAATATATTTATAAAAATTCGTATGGCAGGTACCGTTATTTTTGGTCTTAAAAAAAAGAAAAAAACGTGTGGAGGGAAAAATTAAAAATGATATCTACCAAGTTTAAAGCCGCTTGGGCTATAGTCGCAAAACAGACAGACAGACAAAATTGCGAGACTCACTTTTTTGGTCTTCGCTATCATCGTAATGTCAACTTTGATCAAAATCTCGAGTTCGATTTTTTTTACGAATGCATAACTTGCCTTATAGTACCTATAAGTCGCAATTAAAAATCCTCATGATGAATGAACTATTAAGAATTTTTGTAGTTAACACTTTTTCACGTAGGAATTACTATATTTTGAGCTTTGGTTGAAGAGAAAGCTGAAGATAAAGGGTAAATTGAGGTTTCAAATACGAGTTAGGGATAAAAATCGTGCTATGCTAAACGTAGCATAGAAGTTTCATTCTAAAATATATAATTGAACTTGTTTTATGAAAATTTACAATCGAACGGAACTTAATAATGAAACGTCAAACAAATTAATGGAAACATTTTATAAGTCTAATTCATGAATGTTTCAAATCATGCTCGTATTACTTTTGCACGGGTTTTTGTAAGTGGTTCATGTCATAACTTTAGTCACGATAAATTTTTTTACAAGATGCACAATTTGTGTCACTTTTTGTCTTTTACGAAACAATACCCAATTAAAGTGCTAATGTACCGTATTAGCTAAAGCGTATTTATCATAACCCAATATCTAATTTTATAAAGACTAGACCTAGTTTTTACTTGTTTCATATTAATTTGGTTGTACCTAATTGATACGAAATGATACTTTGTTTGAATTTAATTAACTCCTAACGCAATGACAATCAGGCCAATTGATAGTTTTTTTTTTCTTCAGTATACGTCCGATGTGGTGCATCAAATTAGGAAGCATATTCAAGTCCATTATCTTCATTAAATGTGAACATTCCTAGGGAGGCATGTAGAAGAATTCCCTTCCACACCTTGTTAATACGAAAATAATGACTGCATTATGGGTTGAGGTTGAAGTTAAGGTTGAGGCACAAAACAGCAATCATTTTTATGGACAGAAAGACAGCCACTTAGCCAAGTACTAAACATGAACCCTGGCTACAATGACAAATTAACAATGCGTGGATTTCTTGTTTAGCGCTCGTGTGACAATGGCACTCGTTTTAATGCGTCTCAGTGGCATTTACTTACATTAAAACAACCCCAAGGCCCTCAACGTGTAAATTGATTGCCGACTACCGGGCCCGGACCGGGGTAGTGGATTTGATAATGTTTTATTTACGTGCTTCTTTGTCAGACCTAGAGGTAGTTAACCTATAGTTGCGGCTATATCTTCTGTACAGAATGGAAACGAAAAGTCATTCGGTATATGGAATTCTAGGACACGTTTTTGGAACACAAAAATTGGTTGTTTTTTTGTTAACCTTTTTCATCATCGATAATGACGAAACACAAATAAGCAAACAATGTTAGCGCTTATGGTGGTAAAGGGCGACAATTTATTTGTAAATAAATATGTTTGGCTTAATTTTCTATTTGCCTGACAATGCTGTAATTTTTTTTGTTAACTTAATAAAAAATGAATGAAGTTTCATTTCTTGATGAAGGAATGGTTCCGTTATCGATTAAGTCTTCGTTATTTCATGGCTTATAAGGAATTTCAATTTTGTTTCGAATTTCAATTTACAGGGTATTTGGTCTTGTTAATCAAGAATGCCAGGACTTAAATGCTGTTGAAAAATATATATTAGATTCGCTGTTAAAAAACATTCGCTCACAGAAAGATCCATGCAACAATATCGTCGTTTAAGGAACCGTCACAAGTACGAGTATACCTTGTAAAAATGTACATAAACTCGCTATCGATAAATTATAAAAATTAAGCAGATTTTCCGTAACCAGCAACCAAAAAATTTCCGGAAAACTCGACTGACCAGAAAACAAATAGAACCATAGCCAAGATCATGTGGTTGATTATGATGGCTTAACTAGGCGGCGTGACCAGGAGGCGTTGCCTCATGTTTTGTATGCCATCGGCAATCGAAAATTACACCGACATATGGCCATTCTTCTATGTACTGTAGTCGAAGCAAAATAACATCTATGTTCCGATCTCGTGCCGCATAGCGTTCCGCAGAAGTTATCTTCTAAGAGCAGCCGATTCGATCCCAAATCTATGGAGAGGTCAGAAAATCAATAAACAGCTCTTTCTTTCGCTCGACCAATGTGTCATTGTGGTGGTGGTTGTTCGGGGAATTGGAACCTAAGAATATATTATGAATTATTATGATGTTACGTAGGAAGAAAAAGAAACCCACTCTGACATATGTGACGATTGTTAAAAGATCGGGTATCGGCTACGGTCCACGATGGTGCGCCTATAGAGCATACTCAAACGCCCACGTTTTGGCTCTCTACTTTCATCGAGATTGGACAGAATTTCCATGACTCTCAATCTCAATCAGCCGTAACCCGTAACCATGATGAGATTAATAAAAAGGAAGCAAACAAATAGCGGTAAAATTTCTAGCTTATGTGCCGTGAAATCAATGACCTGAAGTGATGTGTATTATAGTGGTGGTATTGTTTGCAAGGGTTGATTGATTCTCCAGGGAATAAATGTATTCTTGAAAATGCTCCCTGTGTCCCAAAAGGTGTGATGTCTTAATGGGGAATTTGTAATCAAAACGAAACGCCTAGTGGGACAAATTATTTGTCAATGATAACAAGATCTTCGTGAGTGATGATTGGGGATGAGGTTAAGATTTGATTAATATGATTAGCTATTGTTTGGATGCCCATAAAGAGTATAGATTAGAGACATGAGATTTTCTTGAGGTAAGGCATAATAAGACGAACAAAAATAAAAACGAAATGGTTGTTTAAATGTCATACCTGAGACTCCGGCCTACGAAACATGTGAAGAATTAACTTGCTAGGAAATTGAATACTTATCTATTCCGTTAGTGGCTTATTTATAAAACAAAATTTATTATTTTATTTATAGATATATTGTTTCTTCAAATTATGAAATATTTTGTATTGTGAAAGTGAAATAATGCTAAATATGTTCGGCATAAAGTTGAAAAGTAGTTAAAAGTTTTGTGTTGTTTATAAAAATTTGCTTAGCAATAAAACGTCTTGAAAATTTGCGGGAAATCTATAAAGATAGGAGAATGTAACAAATCTCCCTCATAAGGAATTTGAAGAGTCTAGAGTTTCCCAAGTTCGATGTTCGATGTTGATGAACATTTGTCTTGAATGTACATATGCAAATTGAAAAGGCAAGAGAAACCATGCCGGGTAGAATATTCCATAATCGTGTTGTACGACTAAAAAACGAAGTTCTTTATTTGACGGTAGAGGCCAAAATTAGGCTTGAGATGAAAGATATTCCCTGAGATGAGAATGATTCCATGATAGGTCTGTTTCCTATCAGTTTTAACGCCCCGTTTTGGATTATATGCAATAGATGAAGAAAAGTTTGGGTAGATGTTGAAATGGAATAAAACAAGCTGTGTGTAAGGTACTAACAAAATTCTTTTTTTTTTGTATTTAAAAGCCGATGTAGGTATGTCATTATGTATGGAATATGACATCGTTTATAATGCCCAGCTCGGCTTCCTACGGTGGTACGGAACCGAGTAGTCTAATTTTCAATGACTCTTCCACATAGGTCCGTCTGAATTTTTTTATTCACATAGACCTGCTACTTTAGGAAAACTGACAAGAAATAGTCTAGCGGAGGCAAATCGCATGACCTTGGTGGCTAATTCACATCACGAATGCCGATAACCTTATCCATACAAATTGATCATGCAGAATGTAAATCCTGGCTTTCTTTTTATGGTATTTACACAATTTGTAACTTATTTGCCCAACATTTTCAGTGAGCATATTCTTCTGAAAATGTTTCAAATAATGAACTTCAATCAAAGTTAGGTAGTTGCACTTCTTTTATCCCCTCTATTCTTCTTAAAAAATGTTCAATTGCATTATCTCAACCATTAACAAAAAAATTTAATTTATCATTAGCTAAAGTTGTATTTTCGATTACGTGGAAAATTTATAGCTCCTATTTTTAAATCTGGATAAATGCTAGAAGTTACAAATTTTAGACCAATCAGAAAACTATCTACCACTTCAAAATTATTTGAAAAAGTTGTATTAATAGAATTTCGTTTCTAATTCAAGACAAAATATGAATTTTTCAGCACGGATTTATAGTCGGTAACCATTAGGGCGAATATAATAATAAGTATCTACGGAAAAAGAGACCCAAACTTACAATATTTTTACTGGCTTTGCAAAAGCCTTTGACAGAGTCAATCACAAAATACTACTCCACCAAAAATTATAATCTTTTGGCATTATTTATTATTTGGAAGGATCAAAAATTGTTAAAATTAAAAATGATCATTCTAATGATATACCTAACTTTTCTATCGGGTGTTCCGAAAGGTAGCCATTAAGGACCACTACTTCCTTGAACTTTGGTGAATGCTATTTCTGTCGATTTCAGTGATTCGCAAATTCTTCTTTGAGTGGATGATCTTAAGATTTATGGCAAATTTACTTGCTTAACGAATTCTGGTCTTCTCTTAAAAGACTTGGGAAATTTGTTAAAGTGGTGCACGGTAAACTATCATTTATATCGATAAATACCTTTTTACACCTTCCAACGAAACCAGATGTATTTTTTTCGGAATACAATCGTTGGTAACGCACCTTAGATACATTCAAACTATGCTTATCCGAGCTATCATTACTTGTCGTATTAAATGTCCTCCGCTAGCAGCTTTAGTTATATGCTTCTTAGAGTAACGGTTTGTAATTTATGAGCAGTTTCATCGAAGAAACTACGGTTGCAATGAGCCTCTCTCCCGTTGCATCAGAGAAACTAACGTAATTTGTTCTGGGGTAGACTTTTATATGGATTGCACCAGAAAACTATTAAATCGATATTCCTGAGGAAAATGTATACGTAAAGTAAATTACTTATCCTCATGACAGTTGATAATTTTGTTGAATTTATTCGATAAACTTTATTAAAAAGTTATTTTATTTTTACTTACCTACTACCTGGAAAAATGCAAATACCTTAGTCTGTAAGATGATTTTTTATTTTTTTATTTCATTAAAACCTATGTTTTATTAGAAATATTTTTAGAATTTTCTTTAATACATATATACATCGCGACCCTAGAACAACAAGGTTCTAAGTACACCAAAGTGTGTTTTGAGAAAAACGCATCTGAATATTTGAAGTCTTTTATGCGGATACTGTTTAAAAAAATTGAATTTTTTTTTTATAACCCGATGAATATGCACACAATCTATAAAATTTCTACTTTAAAACCTAATAAAACCAGATTTTTAACCCTTAAATTTGACTTTAAAAATCATTATAGGACTTTGCTGCTCAACGATACGACACTATATTCTAGAACAATAAGGTTCTATGTAGCACTTAGAACCTTGTGAACTTAATTTTTTCGATTGCGGAGGATAATTGAGATTGGATGAAATAAAAAGATTTAAATAAGTTTTCTTTATTGTGAAAGAGATGTGGAATATTATTTTGTTAATAAAAAGATAGTACATAAACAAATAATATTGTTGTTACAGCTGATAAATACACGAAAAAAAATATAATGGTCAAATTTAAATTTACTTGAAATAAATCTCAAAATCTACTTGATTCTATTTCAAAATTGCATTTAAATATGTAACAAAGTTCTATCTGCATGGTTTCTTTTTTTGAATTTAGTGAAACAAAGTTCTAAGTGGAAGTTAGAACCTTTTTAAATAAATCTCAAATCGAAAATATACAGATAGAACTCTGTAGCTCTGGATATTTTGTGAAACAAGGTTCTAAGTGGCAGTTAGAACCTTATTGATTAAATCTCAAATGGAAAATATGCAGATAGAACTCTGTAGCCCTGTCTATCGTGGAAATGGAAAGAGATAGAGCAAAATGGATTACGGGATTCGAAAAAGCACCCTAAATTTACCCAGATTTGATATAAAACTCATTTTTTTTCAAAATTGTCGGTTAGAACCTTGTTGTTCTAAGGTCGCGACATATTTATTTTTTCGTAAATTTTCATCCCGACATTTTACAAAATTGTATTTATTAATGGAACAACAGAAAATGTCAATTATTATGACAAATTTGATCAAAATCAGTTGTACAGTTTTTGAGAAAATCGAAAATAAAAAATTGTACTATAGCAGGCGCCATTAATAACCATTTTTTTTTCCAGAAAATAATTTCAACAAAAAAAAACTTTTATTAAGAAAAATGTTTTGATATTTTTTTATAAAAAATTGTGTTCAAAGAAAAAATTTTTTGAAAACAATTCGTAAAGCAGGTACCATTATTTATGGTCTTAAAAAAGGAAAAACAAAAAAACAAAAATCAAAATCGACTGTACTCTTAATTCTGTAGGCATACAGAAGCAGAAGCGAGACCCACTTTTTTCGCCATTCCCTATCATCCAAATGTCAAGTTTGATCGAAATCTCAAGTTCAATTTTTTACGAATGCATAATATTGTACGAATAAAAAAGCTTCGACCGTATTTTTATAGGTACGCTTTACTCTTAAAAAAAGGTTCCTTATTGTATTGTTGGTACTACAAAACTTGGTCTATCAAAATAAAATTCATTTATCATTTTCGAAATTATTCCTTTTAAAGCCACTTTAATCTCATTCTCATAATGTTATAGCCATTTATAGAAAAAAGAAAGTATACAATAATAAACAATCCAGCAAAAAAATCACTTCTGTTTTCAACCCCATTCATGGTAAACACCAGGTCCGCCCCTTTTGAGTTCAATTTAATGAAATGTCTTTTTTCCCCTTTTCGGTTCGATAAGCATTATTTTTGACTCTGACCAGGTAATAATGGCAATGCTTTGTAAATCTATTTGAAAATCTGATTTTTTTGGGGGGATAAATGTCAATGTTTTGAGAATAAAAAAGAATAAAAATAACTCATAAATTACCATAACATTTCGCTGACACTGTTGGTGGGTGGAAATAAGTTGTTGTTTGGACGTTTGCTCATGTTAAACCTAATTAATTTATACTGTTATAAATAAAGTTTTGATTTCCTTGGTACTTAATAAGAAAGAATTTGAGATGCCGGAGCTTATGGAGAGGAATAAAAAATAAATTTGTATGCATATACGACTGTATATAGCTACAGTACAAATGTATGCATACATCCTTGCGATGGGACTTGTGTATTTATTTCAACATGATTTGTGGAAGTTATTGTGGAATAGTCAAATTTCATACTGCATGCAGCAAATAGATGGGAAAAAATGTGATAAGAGCTTGCATAGTATTTTTGTGGAGCCCACAGTTCCGCCTCAAATCGATAAATCGTTTTTAGCCAACTTTCCGTCGTCATCGTCGTCGTCCTCTTCATCGTGGTCGTTGTCTCAAATACACAGCTCTACCCACCTCTCCTCGAACGCTTGTCTTGTCACTCCGCGCCCAGAGTGAAGTCAGCACACTTAGAGAGACTTCCAGCCAAACAGTACATAGCGACATGACTTTGCAGCAATTTTTCCAAGCCGCCCATTGTGGAGATAAATAATTGAAAAATGCATAAGCATCTAATCGGGTCGTATGCCCAAAGCACATTTTGCCTGGGACCCAAGACTTGGAATAAAGGGGGTGGCGGAGGGTAAGAATAATTCAAAAATTATGCGGATAAAATTTTTAATTTTCCGTGTCGGCTGGATAAAAATAAGAACACAAGCCTATGGTGGAGACACCTAAGAAGGGATAGGTTTTCGAGGCAGCTAAACAGGTATTCAATGGTTTTTGGTGCACCATCTTTGGGGAGTACACGTTTGTATATGCATTAAAATGTTTTCGGTTTCCACATCTTCTGCTGTCTTGTCGCCTTTATAAAATTCGCCGGTATGCCCATTTTATACAATCACATAGGGATGTTTGCACCGAAAATGTGGACAAAAGTTTTTCTCAATATTTATAATTGAACTTTGTTTATTAGTTTCTTCTACAATAATTTTTGAACAGCTCGACGAATTCTTATGAAATTTGGCACAGTTTATAATTATAAGAAACAACTATTTTGTACGGTTGTGAGTTTCTTGAGGATTGCTTATAAAAAGTCCAAAAGTGAGCAGATAGTCAGTCACTTAACGTAATTTTCGTTTTAAAAGGAATTAATGGAGAGAGAGAGACTTTGTAACGTGCACTGTCTAGCATTTGTGTCTGAACAACTAAAGATATGAGTCACTTAATTTTAAAAAGAGGGTTAAAGTAAGTATGTTTTGGATTTATAGAAAATAGAAAATTCGGTTTTTCAATAACAGATCAATTTTTATTTCCACAATTACAAAATCGTAAAATTGAAGTAAGTCCTAACATTTTTTTAAAAATTTGTATACATAAGAAATAATGGGAGAGAATACTGTTAAAGTAAAAGTATATATAAAATAATTTGCTAACTTTAAAGAAGTTTACTAACTCTTTCTAAATTTTAATCATTTTCTAATTATTTCGCTAAAACAATTTTTTGAATACATTGCTTCTATACAATGCCTAAAAAAATTACAGTTAATAGGGCTTTTTTGACGTTTGTAAATGTCAAAGAGTCAGTAGAAGTTAGTACGATACTAAAAAAAAATAAAATAGTTATTTTATGATTTTAACTTTAATAAAATGCTAGAAAAAGGGTGATGGTAAATTCGATTAAAGTTTGCAAAATCCTCCTATTAACAATATTTTTTGAAAAAACCACTTTGATTTTCATGCTCTTGAATATTTTGGTCTCTAATAACATCCATGTTTTAAATATAAAACTGTTTCTATAAAGGTGAATTTAGGTGTTCCGCAAGGATCCGTTTTAGGGACTTTGTTATTCATAATGTACGTTAATGAAATGCCTAAAGTTGTGAAGTATTCTTTCTTAAGACTATTTGCCGATGATGGCCTGTTATATGTCGTAGGAAAATACTTAAATGAATGCATCGATAAAATTAATTTGGATTAAGTGCAATTAAGTAAATGGTTTCGTATGAACAAATTAAGTTTGAATATAGGAAAAACGAAGTGTATGACTATTAACGAAGAAACCGATGCAGAAATTAAAATTGAAAACCAGGTGATCGAAAGAGTAGACAAAATATAGTATCTAGGAATAATGTTTGACAAAAAATTAGATTTCAATACTCACATTGATTATCTACATATCAAAAAAAATTGGAAAAAGATAGTTTTTTTTTCTAGGATAAAAAAACGAATGTCAACTCTGTGTGCAATGAATGGATGTATAAATACTAATATAAAACCTCATTTTGAGTATTGCTCTACTATCTTTTATCTTAATAATATAACAATGGTTGATAGGTTACAAAATTTTTTTAAATGTCACTGGTTAACACCAATTGTTTCAATGTTAAATATGTTAAAATGGCTAAGGATAAACCAAAAAACCATTATGAATGTAATGTGTTAATATATGTTTTTAAAATGAAAAATGGACTGGTTCCTAACTATTTATGTGATAAAATTATATATGTTTGTGATATAACGGGTTTTTCAACAGGGACGCTACAAAAGTAGAGCGACAGGGACAGCAAACGACGCCATATTTCTTGCAGCTCTTTTGACATTTCTCTTCAGTAAGGTTTGCCATTTCATGATGGAAAGATATACGAGCCAACAACGAGTCGAAATTATTAGAATTTACTGCAGAAATTCGGAGTCAGTGGCCTCAACGTTAAGAGCGCTACGTCCAATATATGGTCGTTATAATCGTCCTAGCAGATCAACAATTGAGCGTCTATTGGAAAAATTTGAATCCACAGGCACAGTACAGAATGTTCCCGTGCAGGTGAGTTAAAGAAGTGCCCGTAGTGTCGAGAATATTGCTGCCGCTGAGGCTTCAGTTGCAGAAAGGCCAAATATGTCTCTCACACGTCGTTCTCAAGCGTTGGGCATCTCTGTGACGTCGTTGTGGCGAATTTTGCGAAAAGATCTTGGCCTACATCCTTACAAGATTAAATTGACGCAAGAACTGAAGCCGCTTGACCACCAGAAGCGTCGTATGTTCGTGAATTGGGCTGAACAACAACTTGAAAATGATTCGGATTTTCATCGAAAAATCATCTTCAGCGATGAGGCTCATTTCTGGCTGAATGGCTTCGTCAATAAACAAAATATGCGGTATTGGTCAGGCAGCAATTCACACGTACTCCATAAGTCATCATTGCATCCCGAAAAAATTACGGTTTGGTGTGGTTTATAGGCCGGCGGCGTCATTGGGCCGTACTTCTTCCGTGATGATCAAGACCTGCACGTTACTGTGAATGGGGATCGCTACCGTTCAATTATAACCGAATATTTTTGGCCCCAATTGGATGATATGGACTTGGAGGACATGTGGTTCCAACAGGACGGCGCCACAAGCCACACAGCGAATGTCACAATCAATTTATTGGAAACCAAGTTTGGAGAACGTGTTATCTCAAGAAATGGTCCAGTCGCTTGGCAGCCTCCTGTGCCGCTACGTCAAGTCTATGGTCTATGAAAACAAGCCAGCGACGATTGATGAACTTCGTACGAATATCGAATGTGAAATTGCAGCAGTATAGGCCGATTTATGCTTGAAAACCGTCGAAAATTGGGTTCAGCGTCTGGCTGGACTTCTGCAAGCGTGCCCGTGGTGGCCATGCAAAAGAAATCGAGTTCCATATATAATGGCATCGAACGTTCTTTCACAGGAATAAAGAATTTCATTGATATCCAAAACCGTTTTTGTTTTATTTAAACAAAACTTTTGTAGCGCTCTTATTAAAAACCCGATATCTACATAGTCATAATGTAAGGAGTAGTTTTGATTTTCGTCTTCCATTTTTTAGAACACAGCCTACACAAAATATGCTTTTATACAATGGTTTAAAAATGTTTAATGCAATGCCTAATGATTTAAAATCCGAAGAATATTTAAATATTTTTTTAAAAAAGTTAATAAACTATGTAAAGACAAAGTACGTTTAGTGATAAGTTTATTTACGATAATGTTAGTTTATACAAATAGCTAAATATTGCTAAATTAATTCAAATTCAATTCAATTCAAAACATTTGAAATTCTAAAGCCAACTAGAGGAAGAACGTTTGCGAACATGTCTTTTATTTTGAAAGAACAATTCTTTCCTAAATGGGAGGATAAGAGAATTATTCTTTTCATAAAAAATATAGTTGTGAAAAGAAAAGAAAGTCATATACTATAGGTTGAAATATCAAAACATATAATTGCTTAAAATGATCAGAAGTAAAAGTAGATTGAATATAAATTATTGTTTTGAATTAATATAAGATCTTAAAACTGAAGACAAAATAGTGTTGTAAAATAGTGAACTTAATAAGATCGAATGATCCCTTTTTATTTATTAACAAAATGCTAACGCAGCAAATCTTAGTTTGACTGCGGATGATGCGATGATTCAATTTATTCTTTATTATGAAATGGTTTTAGGTATATCCAATGATACTCACACACAAGCTGCTTAGGGCAAAAAGTGCTGATATGCAATTTATTCTATTTGTATACATTCTTTATATCTATTAAATTGATTGAATTGAAAGTCAAGTATTTGTGGGGGCGCACAAGTGGGCTCTTATATAACATATATACATATATAATATATCAAAAATATAAGAACAGGGTCATGGAATCAAAAAAATATTCAACAACTAAAATGGATAAGACACCTTGGCCTAGATCTTATCATTTTTAAAAAAACAAATTTCGGCCGCTTTTACTTTGTATATACCCCTCTGTATAAAATAAATCCGCATCTTTATTTATTTTATATAATGGCAAGAAGTATCTAAGTATATCTACTTTTTATATTTGTCTTGCATGATATAGTAAAGTGTTGCGGTTTCTTTGATCATTGATATACTTTAATTCGGGATTTTGAATCCTTTCTCAATTTTATGACGAACAATAGGAAAAGCCTTATAAGAAAGGCTGTAAATGGAAAGCACCTCGACAAAAGCGCTATAAGTTAAATAAGAAAATAGAAGCCTTGCCAGAATATATGTACATATGTATGTATGTAGTTGTATTTTTAGTTGTTGAATGTTGTCTATTATGTAAAATATTACCTAAAGGTAATTATATTTTTTAATAATTTACACATACTCAAGGGGTTATGACTATACTCTTATAATGTTATTGTGTAACACCGTACAATCGTTTGCATATACTCGTAGCACATTGTCTTGGAAGCTTGTACATCACAATGAGGGGGGGAAAATCAAGAATAGTAAAGTATTTCACATTCGAGTTATGCGGCTAGAGAACGAACCTCTTTATTTGGCAGTAAGTCCGAAGAAAGGCTCATGAGTTTGAGCTCGCCGCTTTTCGGGGGTGGAATGCAACTGGCTATTTCATTTGATTATTTTTGATAGAAAAAATGATACCAAAAATGTAAGACTGGATCAGGAAACGCTACGACCGACGGTGTTTAAGAGAAACAAATGTTTCAGTAATAGATGTACATATATCGTATAATTGTCTCCTATATTTTAGGGCTATGTTCTGGATTCTATTCAATAAGTTCAATTGTTTAATGGGGACACCAGCCCAGATATTTGAGCTATACTCAAGTTTTGATCTTATAGATGTTAGTCAGATCAAAAGGGTTCACAAAAATTAAAAAAACCTTAGAATTTCGCTGCATTTTTAGCTACGTCGAATATATCATCATTCCATAAGTTTAGTAATTAACACACATACCGACTATGGAAAGCTTTTTAGTTTCATTGAAGGAAGTGTCATGATGGCTAATGGCGTATATATGGTATATTTCGCTTGACCAACTATAGTTTCTATGCGTTTTTTAATACCCCTTTATTATACAATGGTAGTTGAGATTGGAATCTTATAAGCCTTAGTTCAACAGCCGAAGAATAGCGTTGTGAATCGGGAAACGAATATGAAAAGGTGATGGTATAAGAAATTTCAGACAAAAGATCTTTTACAAATTTAGAGACATTTCTAAGTTTCAAAATCTTTAACTGTTTATATTTTATTTTAACAGAATATTTATAGATTGTTTCATAAACTATATGGCCAGTGCCGGATTAGCCACGAAGCAAGAGTAGCAAATGCTACGGGCCCCGCGCATTTAGGGGCCCCGCGCACCAACGTTTTCTGACCATAAAAAAGTATTATTTATATATTAGATTTAGTTACAATTACTAAGAAGAAAATATTTGCACCAAAATGATCAACTAAAATTTTATTTTTCTATCTGCTGGTCATACCAAAAATCATGTTCCGCACCGCACTGCACGCAAATTGGACAACGGTATGAAATGCAGGTGTTTATTGTCACCATTGATAACGTACTCACTGCTTTAGGTAAGCGTATGAACAGAACAGTTATCATAAAATTGCTGGCATTTTCGGAATATTCCGAGAGCTAAAATCTCTTCCTGATTCAAAATAGCTATTTTGGCCTTTAGTCTAGTCCACAAAAATTGGCGTTTCGTCCGGGTGATCGCACATGGACTCATCAGTTGACTGTGAGGACCTTGTCAATACGCAATTTTTATTAAATTCAGTTCATCTTACATCGATTTTTTGACAAAAATCCAATGTGAACTATATCCAACCAAGATTAAAATTGTAATCATTAAAGTTGGAATATTTTGCTATTTTGAATCAATAATTCAACAAGTCCATTAATAGTGAAGTCTTCTACCTGGCTGATTTATTTCAGTAATATATAGAATTTGTATTATAAAAACCTTCATATAGAATCAAAGCTGAGCCACGGGCAAAATATTCCAACTTTAATGAGTACAATTTTAATCTTGGTTGGATATAGTTCACATTGGATTTTTGTCAAAAAATGGAGATGGAGGACAGTCTGAACAACGAATTAGTGCAGTTCGCTTCAATGCTCAATTCTGATGTGGCTGGTATTATTGACAGCAGGAATCTTGAGGCTCTGGAAATGCAGGTTTACAAGCTGTTGATAAATAACTTTTTACAATCTTGTTTCCCGAACGTTGAAATTGCTTTGCGCATTTATTTGTCTCTCATGATCACCAACTGCAGTGGTGAACGATCTTACTCAACATTAAAACGTGTTAAAAATGAATTGAGCCAACAACGTCTTAATCACCTCACTTTAATGAATTTTGAACATGATTTACTCCGAGAAGTCGATATCAACAGCATTATTTATAAATTTTCCCAAATTAAATCAAGAAAAGTTTCGTTTTATTTAATACCATAAACTTGATAAGTACCTAACCTAAAACAGTCTAAGGGCCCTTGATAGAATTTGCTACAGGCCCCGCGCTGGCTTAATCCGGCACTGTATATGGCATAATATAGGTGAAGTGTTTTAATTTTCAAAAAAAAAAATAAATAAACGATAATTTTTGCAGGTGAAAAGATTGACGGATAAATAATAAAACAAAACAGAAATGAATACATATATGCACATATTAACAAACGAAAATTCATAAATATGCAAACAATCAAATAAAAAAAAATATGTCAGTTAGTAAATAAATTAATAAATATCCCTCTAGCTGGTGACCCATAGAATACAATTTCTTGAAAAATTACTTTAATCATCAAAAGCTTATTATTATTGTAAAGTAGTTTATGTTAACGGTTAATAAAGGGCAACGAATTTTTATAGTAATGTTGATCTTTCTTATTACTTTTTGGACATGTAAGCCCAAAGTCAAAGTTGTATTTACATAGGTGCACCCCACTTAAGATTATACTCGTAGATTGGCAAGAAACATGTTTTTCTTTTTCGCGTGAATGAGTCTGATTTTTTTTCCTTACCTAGCACTGAACCTTAGGGTTCACCTGCTATAATACAGTAAGGGTTTAGGATAACCAATTATTTATTGAAACCTTGAACTTACTTTTGGTTAACAAAAATTGAATGGATTTAATTAGATAGATTGGAAAACTAAGCCTTTCAAGTTTGTGTAATAAAGCATAATGCCAAACTGTACCTTTCTCAACATAAAGTACTGCATGTACTTTTTTCTCAAATTAATGAACAGTTTTACAGTGGGCCCAAAATAAATTATTCCAGCGGTATAATGTTATTTCTCGTTACTTGGTAACTTTACTGTTTATGTCGCTTAGCTTAGTAAGCTAATTGGCCTATATGCTTATTATTTTTATTTTTTTTTTTTTTCATACGATAGGAAAGTAACTTATTTATGGTACTTGAGTCAATAATATCAATTGAATCTCTAACTAATGACTCAACTGTAAGTTTACAGGGACTCCAGTAGTGCTCAAATGGTTTTCATATAAAGTTTCTACCAAGACCTTCGTTTTTTCAGCACACTCTTTTGAACTCTAAAAGCTGGAATATGTTTTTTTTTTTATTATTTTGACTATGTTCATGTTTATTTAAGCTCAGTAGTTGTTTCCAAGCTCGTTTTCTGTAAGCTGATATCGAATTTATTATTAAAATGTTAAGTAACTTAACTTATGATATCTATCAAGAGTCTCTCCTTCTTATCGGTTTATGTTTTGAATTTTAATAAATTGAAAATTTGTACTATTAGTATTGATTGTTTTTTATGAACTGCAATGGCAATACTTTTTTCAACAGCGGTCGTAAAACAACAGAGTCTGTTTGTTGTTGAAACTACGTCAATATTTGACGATCCTGAATTTTTTTTGTGTGTGCAACAATTTACATTTCCTATAACTATTTTTGCATTTTGTATTTATAATGGCGAACTAAAAAACCTCAGTTGCACAGGTCAATGATCTAAACTTAGCTCATTTATGACCATAGGTTGGCTCTAACGACCGGGCTCAAAAATAAATATAAAGTTGATAGATTTAACATAGATATTATATTAGCAAAGTGGAAAGTTGGATGAGGAGAAAATAAAATATCAAATGAATGCCTTGAATTGAAACTTGCAGGAATGGGTTTCACCCATGCACCTGCTCTTAAAAAACTGCAAGACCCCAACTTCTTTGCTTGCTATTAAAATCAACGCCAATAAGAATAAATATATCATTTAAACCTATAAGCTGTCAACGGCCTTGGCTTTGATGAAAGCATCGCTTCCCATCAATCAGCGAAATCAAGCATCATTGCGCGCGGATAGTACTTGGAGGGGGGACCGTTCAAATACCAACCGTGTGCTGTTGACATGAGTTTCTTCTGTTGTTCTTTCTTTCTGTGTGTCTCTTTCTGTTGTATTGTCTAAAGCCGATGGCCTCAGTTGCCAGTGCTTTTCAGTGTCTCTACTTCGTAGATTTATCTACAGAGTAGTGTAAAATGTAATGTAAACCCGCTTCCTCAAGTCGTTATTCAAATGAATACGTTTCTCCGTATTGGTTGAACCAACACAAAAACAAATAGAAAATATTTTCAAAGTTAAACCATTTTCAATTGGTATTTTTTTATTCCTATGTTTTGAATGATTTTCGACGGTTAGCAAATATAGTCTTGATTAGACACTTTGTCACCAAAACTTAACCAAGTTTATAACACTAAAAACACTAAGAAAATGTTAAAGTAAATTAAAATAAATTTGTTTTCTCCGTGCTCTAGTCCAGTCTTTTTTTTTTGTGGTTTAAAAGAACATAATCATTTTTCGTAAACGCGAATTTCTTCGGAACTCACTAAAAAAATTGACAGGCTGTCACTTTTAGTGCAGAAAGTGAAAACATCTGAAAGAGAAGTATTAAGCATGTACCTATATAGGTTCTACTTTTCTGTACCAAAAACTTGCACTCCATATACATTAGACTGGGCCAAAAAAATTGACTATTTTTTTTTTTGAAAGATATATCGAGAATATCATTCAGAATGACAAAACAAAATTTTCGTAAAAGTTTGAGCCCTTAATATCAATTTTAAGAGGTCTATCATCGCTAATTTTGATTTTTAGTCATAATTTCATGTTTTGCGTCAGAACTGACAAAACATTGAAGTAAAAAAAATTCATTTTGACTTACTTTTATATAAAATTAAATTCCCTACAAAAAAGGTCTAATTGAAAATTTTCGTCAGACAAGCCGTTTTTGAGTAATTAAGCTTAATAAATTGTTATTTTTCTTCGATTTTACTTTTTTAATTTGGAATTTTGTAACTAACGAATCAATGAATATCTCAAAATGATCACGATGGATTTTTAAAGGAAATTTAATGCTCTACAAAAAAGGTCTCTTAATATTTTTGTCTAAATTTAATTCTTCAAAAGTTATTCACAATTAAAATTGAAAAAAAATTGAAATTTCAAGTTTTTCTTTCTTAACTCAATTTTTTTTACTTAAAGGAACAAATTGACTTTTTTGAACCTCATTAATCATCATTCATCGAAAATCTCTTAATATTCACCATTATTCTAACAATATTATTACAAAAATATATAAATTTAACAATAAATATGAATTTATTTTTGCCTAATTGATCATTTCTCAACAAAAACATGGTTCTACTATCTTAAAGAAATTTTTGAGTAAACAATTATTTAATTTCGCTATTGAAAATTATTTATTTATAATATTTCATACATTTGTGAATTTTTATGTTATTAATATACACGAATTTACATCGATAAATAACATTTCCTCCCTTAACCCTCGATTTTGATTTGCTTTTCATCAACTTATTAAGCACTATACCGAATAAACGTATCCCCTCTTCTTTTAGTAACCATATTGTCTACTATGAGACCCATATTATAAATAAATAATTTTCAATAGCGAAATTAAATAATTGTTTACTCAAAAATTTCTTTAAGATAGTAGAACCATGTTTTTGTTGAGAAATGATCAATTAGGCAAAAATAAATTCATATTTATTGTTAAATTTATATATTTTTGTAATAATATTGTTAGAATAATGGTGAATATTAAGAGATTTTCGATGAATGATGATTAATAATGTTCAAAAAAGTCAATTTGTTCCTTTAAGTAAAAAAAAATTGAGTTAAGAAAGAAAAACTTGAAATTTCAATTTTTTTTCAATTTTAATTGTGAATAACTTTTGAAGAATTAAATTTAGACAAAAATATTAAGAGACCTTTTTTGTAGAGCATTAAATTTCCTTTAAAAATCCATTGTGATCATTTTGAGATATTCATTGATTCGTTAGTTACAAAATTCCAAATTAAAAAAGTAAAATCGAAGAAAAATAACAATTTATTAAGCTTAATTACTCAAAAACGGCTTGTCTGACGAAAATTTTCAATTAGACCTTTTTTGTAGGGAATTTAATTTTATATAAAAGTAAGTCAAAATGAATTTTTTTTACTTCAATGTTTTGTCAGTTCTGACGCAAAACATGAAATTATGACTAAAAATCAAAATTAGCGATGATAGACCTCTTAAAATTGATATTAAGGGCTCAAACTTTTACGAAAATTTTGTTTTGTCATTCTGAATGATATTCTCGATATATCTTTCAAAAAAAAAAATAGTCAATTTTTTTGGCCCAGTCTAATATACATACATATATTCTAATGTTGGACTTAAATATACCTAGTGGTGCAAGTTGTTTTTTTTTCGATTCGTTTAAGAAAAGCTCTTTGGTTTTCACTTTCAGTTAATAGCAGCTTAATTACAAAAATTCAATGATTTGGCTTCCAGTCGTTCCAAAAGTAAATAGCTGCAAATAAATATTTAAGGTTACCATACAAATATATTCACATACAAAAGACAAAAAAACGTAAAACGCTTATCGCAAACATCCGTGAAGATATTGGAAGTTTGCCAATACTCAAAAAAAAAAATAAAACATGGTGCGTTCCTATTAAGAATTTCTGCGAATAAAATGAAATCATAAAAAATTATCTTTTGACCGAAAAGGGAAAAATATCATCAATTTGAAAAAGGTAGATTCTGTGAACTTGTTTTCAATCGTCTCGTTTCTCCATACATAATAATAATCACAACTGTACAGACGCAAATAAAACACGAAATGCAATTCGAAAAGAAGTTTCTCCAACAACACACAGATAACATCAATCGGGAAATTTATGTCTTTTGATTTGTATCGACGGATAATTACACGTTTTCAACCCAACCGATTTATAATTAATGTTGGTCGAAGCGGTGTCTGCCCATCGCCATCGTTTCCAATGGAGGAGCTTATTTGCTGCGAAATGTGCAAAAACTATTGCTGAAGAAATGCTCCTCCATCCACATCATTTGCACATACAAACACACGAAAGGAGACCAGCTACATTTAATTCTTGAATTAAGTACGAGTATGTGCACCATTGCACTGGAAGAGGTCCGATCCAGTTCGGAAATCGGTTTTCATTTCAAACTGATGTACCGAGTAGTTAAACCTGCCATAGCTATAATCACAGGGCTTAGTAACCACCACCACCCCGATCTGCATTTGAAGTTGGGAGCTGCCTAACTAACCATAATAATAATAATTAAACCCGAAAAGAGATTAGCGAGTACTTCCGTATGAGGCACAACACAAACGCACGACAAGCAACCAGCAGTAGCCAAGTTGGGATCTATCACAATGTTCTACTATTTGGGAAGAGAGTTCTTTAAGTCAATTATCAAATTAGTGAGTGAGCTTCACTGTAATTACCTTTGGACGTTCCAAACCTATATCTGCTGTTTGCTTGCTGCTGCTACTGCTGCATTCTAACGGCAGAGTTCACAAACTGCAAAGCTATTAAGGAGTTCACGTGTTGTGTGTTTGGAAATGCATATTGCGTTCTTCAAGATGGTGGTTACTTTCAGCTAACACTAAAAGTGGGAAAAAGGCCGAATGTCCCTTGAACTTCATTGAGTTTTATTGACAAAAAACATACAAAATAATTAATGAGCCCATTCATTAGAAATTTGTTGTAATTTATGTATGTTTAATATTAAAATCTATGCGTGGATGTGTGTATGGTCCCTAAGGATTCTAAAACGGAGGGACCGTTTTTGATGAAATATTTAGGCAACCTTCAGATTAACTCTGTTGAGTTTGGTAGCGATCGGATCAAAGAAAAATTGTTTTGTGTCATATTTTTAATATATACATAAAAATCGGTGTATTTTAGTCGGTTGGCTAGGTATTAAAACTAGGCTGGCTACATATTCATAGTTTAGTGTGGCTTAAGCAAAAATCTTAATTAAGAAGAACAACAGCAATAAAGTTGTTAATTACCTTGGAATTCCCGATTCGATACGGAACAAAAACAGTGTCCAAGATCAAAAAAATATGTAAAACAAAGTTATGCAACGTGTGACAAACGGATATGGCGGAATTTTTCTCGATGCACCAAAAGGCGTAAGTATCGGTTCGAGTGCAGCATTGGATTGCAGTGGCATCAATGCTATTGGATGGCGGACGCAATGCGCACTCAGCATTTAAGCATTTATTGAATTTAAAACAGACAGAAATAAAAAGCTTCAACACCAGCGAAAACTCGGGTATGGCCACAATCCGTAAAACGTGCAAAATTTTTCAACAATTTTCCGCTTGATCGAACTATGAGACCTATGAGAGGTACTATTATTCTTATTCCTGATGGTGTTCTTGCATGTTTCTCGGTCATCAATGATTCGTAGATATCTTCGGAACCGTGCTGATAAGCTATGAGACCCGAAAATTTCTAAACATTTTCAACTTCTGGACATTGAAAATGGTCAAGTTCTAGTTAATGGCCCATTAATGAGATTTCTCTCCGCCAAACTTCTGTCAAATTCAACTGAATATTCAAGCCGTTTTTGACAGGGAATTCCTAAATCTATCCACCAATTATTAAAATCCGTGCTCCAGGCATAATTTTGAAAAATTCACGTTTTCACTCGCCCAATTTTAAATGGCCTGATCCCGAGTTGGCATACCAAACAATTTATACGTTCCTACGCTGCGCTGGCCTTAAGATGAATTAATAAAAAAATATAATTCCCCATTTGCCTTAAGTAAAAACTGCTAATTTATTATCAAAATGTAAATGGACTACGAACTAAAAGTAATCACATTTATAAAAATGTAAATAACTTACCTCACGACGTTATTGTGTTAACTGAAACCTGGCTATGTAACTCAATTGCTGACACAGAACTTTTTGACTTGAATTATCAAGTTTTCCGGCGTGATCGACATTCAAATGACGAATCTACAAGAGTTGGAGGAGGATTAATAATAGCTGCTAAAAACTCTTTCATAAGCTCGTTGGTAAATGACTTCCAACAATTTGACCTAGAAATGTTGTGCATAAAAATAAAAATGGACTTCGGCGATCTTTATATAGTTACCGTCTACATACCGCCAAGTTCTAACTATAATACATATCACAAAATCTATGAAAGTTTGGACAATTTATTTGAAAATATAAATCCTGAGGATGAAATTTTCGTAATTGGTGACTTCAATCTACCTAATCTTGAATGGTCGAAGAATGAAAATAAAGAAGAATATTTTGCGATTAACCATCCAACATCCAATGATATTGAATTTTGTACCATCCACACAATGGCCTCACTAGAACTCATTCAACTTAACTCAATCAAAAACCAAAACAACAAAATACTTGACCTTGTTTATATTTCTGACATCGTAAATGCTGACACTGCTGTTATTCAAAGCGACATAATACTTTTAAAAGAAGATCGACATCATCCTGCATTGACAATTTCCCTAAACTTAAATTTATGTAATCTTGATATGACCTGTGATAATCAAATTGAATTTGACTTCAAAAAATGTAATTTCACTCAACTTTTTACCAATTTAAATGATTTGGACTGGGATACAATGTTTTTAAATTTAAACTTAAATGATACGTATGGTTTTGAAATTTTATAAAATATTATTTAATTGTTTTTTAGAAAATATACCTCTCCGTAAAATTAAACTTAAAGATAACAATCCACCATGGTTTGATCGGCATCTTAAAAGCTTAAAAAATAAAAGGAATAAGGCTTGGGTAAAATATAGCCAGTCACTTAGTGATGTTGATTATGGTCTCTATCTGGAAATCAGAAATGAATTTGTAATCTATTCAAATTGTGTTTATGATGAGTTTGTTGCAAATACTGAACGTGAACTTAAGGTGAATCCACGAAATTTTTGGAAGTATGTTGACTGTAAACGAAAATTTGACGGTTATCCTCCAAACATGACATATAAAGAAGAAACAAGTCACAATCCTAAAGTGTTGTCCAATATGTTTGCTGATTTCTTTAAAAGTGCCTATGAAGATTCTTTTCAAACTAATCATAGCTCAACAGTTATACCTAATACTGATCAGTTTCCCCACTTAGCTCACATAAACCTAAGAATCTCTGAATCTACTATACTTGACAAAATTCTAAAACTTGACGAAAACCTCAATCCTGGTCCTGATGGCTTGCCATCATTTATGCTAAAAAATGTGCAAAACATCTCTCATACCCATTGTTTATTCTGTTTAACCAATCGTTAAAATGTTCTCTCTCTTATGGAAATATGCGTTCCTCAAACCAACCCACAAAAAAGGTCCCAAACATTTTATCTGTAACTATCGTCCTATAGCTAAGCTGTCTGTTATCTCAAAATTGTTTGAATCGCTTGTTTGTGACGTTCTTTCCTTTAATTGTTTCTCGGTTTTCTGTGATAATCAACATGGATTTGTAAAAAGAAAATCTACTGTTACAAATCTACTCGAATTTACAACATTTTGTATTGACGCTTTCGAGAAAAAACAACAAGTTGATTGTGTATTTACAGGCTTTAGCAAAGCATTTGACAAACTAAGCCATAAAGTACTTTTGAGTAAATTAGAGCAAATCGGACTACATGACAAATTAATAGAGTGGATTTCATCTTATCTTACCGATAGACATTATAGTGTTGTCTTCAAAAATGACTATTCTAATTCGTTTATTGTTAATTCTGGAGTACCTCGAGGTAGCCACTTTGGTCCGTTGTTATTTGTTCTGTTTATAAACGACCTTCCCTCTATCTTAAATAATTCAATGACATTAATATACGCTGATGACGTGAAAATATTTCGAATAGTTGATACCTTAACGGACTGTGAATTATTACAAGATGATCTACATCGACTATGGGAATGGTGCAATACAAACCGTCTAACGTTAAATATTGACAAGTGTAAGACAATGAGTTTTACACGCAAACATAATGTTCTTAACTATGACTATTTGTTAAACTCTTCGTACCTTGAAAAATTGTCTATCTTTTCAGACCTAGGTATCATTTTGGATTCAAAATTATCTTTTACTGACAACTTTAACTACATTGTAAAAAAAGCTAATAAGACACTAGGCTTTATAAAAAGATTTGGAAGGGAATTCCAAGATCCTTATGTCCTTAAAACTCTATATGTATCATTTGTCAGATCAGTCCTTGAATACGGTTGTATAATTTGGGCCCTTATTACTCGAATCATATTCACCAGACTTGAAGGTATTCAAAGAAGGTTCTTAAGGTTTACACTGCGTTTTCTCCCATGTCCACATGAATTAGCTTTGCCTCCTTATTCTAATAGGTTACAACTTATAAGTCTTCCAACACTTACTAATCACCGTAAGTATTTGCAACTCTGCTTCATTGTTGGAATTCTAAATGGATCCATTTCATCACCATC
Source organism: Philhelius festivus (assembly GCA_963931855.1). Lineage (NCBI taxonomy): Eukaryota > Metazoa > Arthropoda > Insecta > Diptera > Syrphidae > Philhelius > Philhelius festivus. The sequence continues at coordinate 564,944 of OZ007556.1, read as the reverse complement.
AGTTTTGTGTCGTTTTCATTTTAATGTTAGCCTAAATAATTTAAAAAATCGAGTGCCGATTCGAACAAACTTTAGCCGATCAAACTATGGTTGTAGCAGTCCAATCAACCAGTTAATAAACATATATAATGATAATAATTTTCTTTTAAATTCTGTAAATCAAAATGTCAAATCCAATAGTTTCAAAATTAGTTTTTTCTCACTTTAATTAAATTCTTAATTTTGTGTTTATTGTTGTATCACTAATGTTTAACTTATCTTTATAAATTTGAATGTATTACATAAATCATATATTTAGTTATAAGTTTTTGTTTGTTAACTAAGCGTTAGTATTTAGCGTAAATAAATAAATAAATGTTTTTTCTCTTTGGCAGAGTAACCTATACCTACATATTTGCTAAAAACTTCGGCACATGATCCCTCCCACCCATCCACAAGAAGTCATCTGGCTATAGATAAGTTCCCATTCGAAGCCGGGCGGGTAGAATGAATAATATGTACAAGCTGCAAAATGTCAAAGCTGCTTTTTAAAATATTGCATTTCAAAATTTTTTTTTTTTTTTTTTTTATAATTTACTCACGCTCAAGGGAATTTGAATACCCTTTAAATGTTTCAACACAGCGTGGGCGTGAAGTTACGGAAGAGAAAACTCTTGGGATATCTCAAAAAAAGTTAATTATATCGACGTTTATGCAGGAGGTTCTACTGACAATAATTTCAAATAATTTCTTCTATCAGTCGTGAATACTCAAATCGTATGGGAGGGCGGGGTCTATTTCCCCCCGTTTAGGCGGGAGGGGCAATTTAAGAAAAAAATCACTTAAAACAGAAAAAATATTATTAAAAAATAACGGTGATACCTACAGAGTAATGCTATAGCATTTTGAAAAGCCAGAAATATATTCTTTAATTTTGTTTTTAAATAAAGTTGTTCGAGTGAATAGTTTTTGAAAAATTAATTTTCAAAATCAAAATTTTGAAGAAAAAAAATGAAATTTTTTTTTTAAACAATTTTTTTTCAAAATTTTACGTAATTAAGTATTATTTTTTTATTCAATATTCAATGCTCTTATTAATTTTTGATCAAACACAAAAAACCGGATGTCAAAATGTTTTGTAGTTTTTGAGAAAATCAAAAATAACAAAAACTACTTTTGTTCTAAGAAAAGCCTTTTATTTTAGTTTTTACGTTTTTGGATTCTTATGTAGGTGAATTTACGATTGAAAGGATTAACTTTCTTTTTACTATTCTTTTAATTATCGTCTTATAAGCATACAATAATGTGACAAAGTACTGGATTAACCATATTTCACACATTTTTTCATTGAGAACACCTGCGTGAGAGCATTGGTTTAAAATTGACCTGCCACTTTTTTATTATGGTGGGGTCGGCTTGGCTTAGGTGCATTTACGAAAGAAAGGATTAACTTTTTTTGTAAATTTTTTTTATTATCAGTCTTATAAGCATACAATAACACATTTTTTCATTGAGAACACCTGCGTGAGAGCATTGGATTAATATTGATCTGCGAATGTTTTTTAAATAATGCAGCGTTACACGCCCTAACTAGTGACAGAAAAATGCAATTGCGAAATAAGAACAAAAATGTTCCTGAATCTTGAAATCAATTTAAATAATAAATACATGCATATTTAGATAAAATACATAATTACTGTTTATTCTGTTTATTATTATAATCAGACAGCAGAGGCTTAACTAAATACGGAACTTACTTTTGAGTAAATACCAATATTTAGCCAAATGAGTTACATTCAACTGTACTTCTACCGGGCTTGAACTCGGTAACACAAAACTTCATAACATCATCGTTCTGAAGATTTTGTATTTTAAAATTCTGCAAGTAAATCCAATTTAAAATTGTTTTTACTAAAGTTTGAAAAAAAAATTAAATTTGATTTAATGCTTTTAAACCTTTAAAACATTTGATATCATGAAATTATTATTACAAAATTTAGTTAAGTGCACTTCACGATAGTCTCAAAACACGGGGAACTCAGATGAATGTAAATGAAAGCTTTTGGGTTGTATTTTTTTGGCTACCAACAGTTGAAGAAAATCTTATTTTTTCTCTACAATGGGTATAATGGTTCTTATAATCGTTTATTATATACAGTCGATGAATTCTCTTCTCCAATAAATAGGTTTTTGGGCCTTCAAAAACGTATGATTACCTTTAAAAGTACAAACCGTTGTAAGCAGTAGATACAACTCATGAAGCTGCGTAAAACCATATCCGAATTCTTTTATCAATAAACGATTTTTCAAAAAAAGAATGTTTTTCTGATTTTCAGGAAAGTGCAGGTACATACATACATATTTTAGGAAATAATTTCAAAAACCAATCGTTTCTTTGTAATCGCTCCTGTGTAAAAATTTTGGCCAAGATCGTTAGAGCCATTACCTGTACCTTTAGTTTTGGAGATAAAAAAAATTCAATTTCTCCTCTAGGCATGATTTCAAGTTTGAACAAAATCGCGAAAGACGGAATTGCTGGACCCACTTTTTTGTGTTCTCTATAATTTATTGTAATGTCAAATTTGATCAAAATCTCGAGTTCGATTTGTTTCGAAATGCAAAACTTGCATTATAGTAGCAATATCAGCTCAAGAAATATCTGGAAGATCGAAAGCTTCTTAAGACCGGCAATACGGCTTTCGCAGCAATCGTTCCACTGGTGATCTGATGGCATATCTATCTCGCTGAAAAGTGGAACAGATCTTTACATTATTTTGGAGAAAGTAAGATTATTGCGCTTGATATATCCAAGTCATTTGATAGAGTTTGGCACCAGGCTCTCTAATTGAAAATGCGTGCGCTTGATATTAACGAAACCCTTGTTCTTCGGATTAGAAATTACCTTCTACTCGCAGATCGTTCAATACATGTTGTGCTGGACGGTTTCGAGTCTGATTTTCACAAAATAATTGCTGGTGTTGCTCAAGGCTCCGTTTTTGTATCCGACTCTCTTTCCAATTTTTATACATGATCTCTCATTGTTTTGTCGACGACTCTACTCTCAGCTTCTCATACTCGTTCTAAAACTCCGGAATTATAATTGCTGAGGTATTGTATTTAGCTCATTTAACTCCGATCTTTACAGCATTGTTAAATGGGGTATAAGAAATTGTGTGGAGTTTAATGCTTCGAATACTCAATGCTGTCTATTGTCGTCTATGTGTGTCAACGACTATCTTCGTTGGAATGACCACATTCTCGAGACCGCCAAAAATGCTGCTAAATGTTTAGGATTTCTATATCGATGTAAGAAATTTTTCACCCCATCTGATCTGGCTACCATTTAAAAGGCGTTTATGCGTCCAAGACTCGAGTATGAGTCACATCTTTCGGTAGGTGCAGCACAAACTTCTCTCTACTTATTAGATAGAATTCAAACAATGGTCTTACTTTTGGTTATTCGCGTATAATCGTTAATGAATAAACCATTTATACCACATTTTCTTTTGAGTGATATAAATGATGTTCCACTTATACTGGTATATCTAGAATCCTGGGGCACCATATATAGCCTTCAGTCGTGCATTTTATTTATTTATGATTGCATCCATTCTTCATGTGTTTTGGTTTTGTATTTCATGTCCATAATTATTTGCGAAAACAAATGCCTTAACAACAATATTCACGGAGAAAAAAGAGGGACGCTGAAAGTTAAAGAACTTATTTTTAAATCATTTAATTAAAATTAAAATAGCGGCAACTCTTTTGTTTGTTTCCTAATTGAAAGCTAACTGACATGACTTAAGTATATGAATGCATGCTTGTGAGAAAATATTAATTTTTATAAATATGTATTTTAAATGTAACTTTTTATTTTTTGATTTATTCGCGCATATATAAGTAATTACAAAGAATACAATTAAAAATATATGATCGAATGACAAATTAAATTAAAAGAATACAAATATGCATTCATTCTTGCAAACGAAGAACGTCTCTTTGACAAGGTAATACATTATCGCATTACCATGATAACTTTATTCTTGTTGCAAATGCAAGCATAGAGAAAACTATAGCGTTATTTTTTAATATTGTGATCAATACTCATAAACTAGCATGTGTAGTTAGGTTCTTGAATATCTTAAATGTAACTTTGAACGATCTGAGAGGAAATATAGTAAATAACACACGGTTTTCTAGTCAAATATGTATTTTTAAAGATTGTTTTCCATAAAGTACTTATAACTCTCAATCTACTTCAATATTAATTAATCGTGTGCTACTTTAAATTTCCATTTCCATTTTTCCCTACAATCTCTCTTAAAAATAATTTAATTTACAAAATTGTTCTACCTTGTTTTACAAATATACGAGTGTTACTTCAAATGGGGACAAGTTTTCGAAGTTTTTTAATGAAAACAAAAATTTCTGAAGAATTGTTAGGACAAAAGTTGTAGATTTTTAAATTCTAACATTTTGAGAAAAAACGTCTCCAAACTATCCCAATTCTTTACCCCAGTGTAGCGGTGGAAAATATTATTATTTCTTTTAATGTCATGTTTTTCTCAAACACCATTGCTATTATAGTCTTTTTTGGGAAAAAGTTTAAACCAAATGTTGGTCACGAAGATTTTTGATCAAAGAAATAAATATACTTATTATTGAAATTATTGAACAATTTAAAGATTTTATTTAAAGCAGAAAATCGTTTATAATTAATCCTATTATTAGATAAGTATGCATTAGGGAGGAGTTCCTCAAATTTCTTTTGGGCAATTAAGTAGAAATAACCTAATAATAATAGCAGGTATCCTTACTGGACACTGCAAACTTAGAAGACAACTAAGTTTACTTGGTATGGTAAGCAGTGTCGCTTTTTAGATAACACAAGCTTTTGCATTGAGTATTACTAATAGTTTAATGATTTCTTCATGAGGTAATTTCCAAAGAAAAACAAAAACAAAACTCAAACAAATTTGCAAATGGTATTGGAAAAGTCAAAACAAAATATGACAGTTTTACTTGGGATATGGCTAGCGAAGAATGGTATGCGATGAGAAGATTCTTTCTATCGCATTGAAAATACGAGTATAGCTGCGATGGCAGTCTCTATACTTGCGGTGATGAAAGCATGCTTTAAAATTTAAATCATGCTCTGTATTCATCGCTAGTAGAGATCGCATGTTACGATGAAGTGACAAATAAATACAAGAAAATCTCTTGTCATTAAAAATGTTTTTCACCTTATATTATAGCCTTTCGAACTTGGCAGAAGAGCTGTAAACCACTATAGGTATAGTGTATAGACTGTCTATGATCCCTGACCTCTTGTTGATTTAGTTTTGAATCTAACCATGATTATGTTTTCCTGCAAGATGGTATCTATTGATAATTTTAATATTTGGTTAAATTCGATTTTTTGGTTTTCTATTTTTGTATAGAGTTTTAAGTTTCAGATACTTACCAACAAAGGTGATTAGATTATAAACCATTTGCAAATTGATTTAACCCAAACACAAAAATACTATATAACAAGGAATTGTGCGAAATGTCACCAATTAAAAAGTCAATTGTAAAAATGCAAACTTTATTAATTACTAAAATGTCAACTGAATTTATATCGACAGTTAGAGTATTTAACGAAAAGTATTCTTTGGAATTCTGTTTGACGTTCCATGAAGACAAGAGGCAAATGAAACATATTATAACAAAACAAAAGATGTTGAAGTCCATTACAATGTTTTGTTTCACGTTCCTTTTCTCGATAGATACTATATATCTCATCTTCAAAGCAGGTTCCAGAAACACAAATTAATTTTTGATAGTTTTAGACAGTTGTTGACCAAGCAAAAATTTGATAAAAAGAAATGCGCAGATCTCTACAAAATTTTATAGTGCTATACTTGATTGCACGAAGCAAATTTTATCTCAGAAGTCTAAATACATAAATGTAGAAAACGAATATTTAAAATGAACATCAAAAATGCACTCGGGCTTTATAGTAATTAGCTTTGAAATACAATTTTAAAGCTCAAAATCAAATTCTTTTGAAACTTTAAACATTGTATAAATAGTTAATCAATGATAAAACATTCAAAGATGTTAGCACGATCTTACGAATTTTGGCAGTACTACCCGTGACAACTGCAACTCCGGAAAGATCATTTTCTACCTTAAGGACAATAAAAATGTCTATGGGCCTATAAGCTAGAAGCGCCTGAATGGCATTGCTTCTTTAAACATATATGTAAGCACATACATACTCACATATAACTTTGTAATGAAAACATTCTTGGGACCCGGCAAATACGAATTAAAATAAGGCTGTTCGAAATTTCGCTTGTTTTAACCCAATACTCCAAGTTCTTGTTTGTACTTCTGATGTTACTTCGAATCTTTAATTTTATCTTATTGGTTTCCTCTTTTTTTGTGATTGAGTTAGATTTCCCTTTTTTACTTATGATTAACACACAAATCATGCACTAATTATGAGCCTTTGATTCTGGCAGCTCGCCTCAAACGAGATCTGACATTAAATGGAGGGCTCACAGCTGTACCGAACAAGAGCTGTAATGAACTATGTAGTTCATTACAGCTCTAAATAGAGGTCAATTTTGCGGAAATTTTGGCGTTGGTTTTGGATTTTTTTAAAATGACTTGGTTCGGTACAGCTGTGAGCCCTCCATTTGATATGAGGTGACGGCCAAGGCCATGCCTTAATAAGATTGAGTTGATCAATATCTGTAAACTCTGTAATTATTATTACTTTAAAGATGAATAAAGCAATCTATCTAATCTAAATCTAAAGAAAAAATGTTGGTACGCCAATTTAAAGTTTTATTATTGTTCAAATAAAAATTAAATTTACAAAAAAAATATTAAGCCATTTCGAAAAAAAAATTCGTATGGCAGGTACCATTATTTTTGGTCTTAAAAAAAAAAGAAAAAAACGTGTGGGGGAAAAAATAAAAATGATATCTACCATGTTTAAAGAAAATCGGCCGAGCCGTTTAAGCTGTAGTCGAACAGACAGACAGACAGGCAGGCAGAATTGCGAGACCCACTTTTTTAGTCTTCGCTATCATCGTAATGTCAACTTTGATCAAAATCTCGAGTTCGATTTTTTTTACGAATGCATAACTTGCCTTATAGTACCTATAAGTCGCAAGTAAAAATTAAAAAGCTTAACTTCTGAACATAAATATATATTTTTTTATTTTTAAATTTTTATTATTAAATTAAAGCTGTATTAAATGTTTGTTTCCGAAATTTACTGTGACTCAAAAACAATAGATTTAAAACCCGGATTAATTTTTAAAATTTCAGAATTAAAATGTTATTTTCAGTCCACCAATAATTTTGTTCGGATAACTCGAAAAAGGCTAACAATTCATAAGGAACATAATTTGAAAGGTCTTGCAGACGTGCTATTTAAAAAAATATCATATTGTGTTTCTTTAAGCATTCGCAAGACATTATGTATGAATATTTAATTATCTTTTCCTGCCACAAACAAGAAAACATAAAACAAATTCAAGTATTTTCTAGAAAAAAAAAATTGTATTCATTTTTTATTTTCCTGGAAAAGACGCCACATGTGCCCTTTTTAAAACTAGAAAACTAAAGTATTTAAATTATTTACAATACGCAAGTTTTTTTCAATGCCCGAGTTGAGGGGTTGAGCTCATAGAAAAAAAAAAAAGAAATAATCACATCATTAAATTTTAATAAAATCTTCACCTGCATATTGTCCGTATAGTGCTTGCAACGAGACTCATATCATAACTTATATGAACTTCCCCTTTTCTGTATGGAATTATTGGTTGGGGATTTTAAATCATCACTTGTGGTTTTGGGACGTATTTGTTAACACGGGGGTGTTGACTCCGTCGACATAGATTATGTTTTATTATCCCAACAACGCATTTGAGGACGGCAGAATTGAGTTCCATTCATGTCGTTTTTATACTTAGAAGAAGTTTTATGTCTTTTTTTGTCTACTTTTATAAAAATATGTTGATGTATCGGAAAAAAATCTGTGGTCGTTCACAAAATGAGCTTATTAAATCAAAAACTAAAAACAAGATTGTTGATATCATTATTTTTTCGGTATTTAAAGGTATTAAAATTGGAATTTGTAAGAATATTTTAAATAATAAAATTCAATTTTTGAATTTTTGTTAATTTAAAATATAGTTTCATAACTACTTAACAGTTATGGTTCTACAATGGGGTGTGGCATTCTTCAGGAATTTCTATTGGAACGGGAAAAAGTGCTTATTTACATAGTATCTTGAAAACATTCCCAAAAAAAATGTTTTGTTTCCTTTTTTTAATGATTTCCAATATTTTTTATTGAAATTCGCATTTTACGTCCACTAGAAGATGTTTTTTTTTTTTGAACAATTCAGAATTTTTTCATAAAAAGCATTAATTTTCCAAAATTAATGCTTGAACCAAAACACAAAAATTGGCTTAAACTGATTTATGATCTAAGATACTGCATTTCTCAGAGTGTGTTTTATTTCTTTTACTACTGAAACAGGCAGTATTTTTTTTTTTGTTAAAAACAACACTTATCTACTTCTTGGGCAGATGGCAAAGCCATGCTTTAACGATTTTGTATATATAAATTTATGCAAAAATTATATACTTACCATCTGAAAGACCACTAGATCCTAAATAAAGGTCAACTATTTTCAGTCTTTGGTCATGGTCAGCAATACATTTTCGGCGTTTCGGGGATTTCTATTTTATTTTTCAGTTGACTGTTCTTTCTCAGTACGAATTTTTAGTTAAATTTAGTTTATATTACTTCAATTTTACTACCTACATATATCCAACAAAATTGAAATATTACGGTTACAAGGATTCAGTCTTGAGATCCAATTATATTTATCATTCAAACTCATCATTCAAATTTTAGTATTTTACCGGTGATTATTTTGATGTGTTGTCAAACAAAAATTAATTCCGGTTGATACTTCCACATGAAGTGAATTTAAAAATTTTAAGCTCATTGATCGAACTATTTTATAATTGAACGTCATGTTTATGAAGAAGGTTGCATCAGTGTTTTTATAGAAAATACAAATTAAAGCATTATTTTACCATACAAATAATTTTGCTTTCTAGCAGGTATTCGATTTCTATACCGTTCCAATATTTTTTGATATATGTAGATATGTATGTATCTATTGCTATTTGCTGTTGACGGCGCTGGTGCCGTTGCTGGTTTAATCTGTTTCGCGCATAAAGCTTAACACGTTTCATGTACAACAGCCAACTGTTTTCGGTTTCGACTACACATAATAAACCACTACATATAAACTGAAAATTGTTGACCGATGCACTCATGCTTAGTTTTTGAGTCTACCACACCATATACGAATATAGGTAGGTACTTCAGTGCGTTGTGGCAAAAAATAAAGGATTTTCAATAATGAAAAATGTAAGCAAGACGTTCACATTGGAATGCAGTGACGACATTACCCAAAGAACTTTACCGTCGATGAGATTGGTTCTTTTAAAAAACGCTCAACTTACTTCAGTTGACGTCGAGTGATCTTTTTCGTTATATAAATCATTTTTGAGACCAAATTGGCAACGTTTCGACTTCGAAAACTTTTCAAATTCATTGAGGAATTTTCTGTTATTTAGAATAATTTATTTTAATTAAACAAATGAAGATGTTTATTTTTTATTTGACAATGTTTTTTTTATTAAATGTTAATTTCGTTTTGAGACATTATTTCATTCTAATAAAAATAAAAAAATTTAACTTGATTTTAAAGATGAAGAAAATGTGTTTTTATATTGAATAGAAATTAAGTTGAATTGGTTTTAAGTGCATATTTTAAATGCATGTTTTGCATTTTTGAGCGCATATTTTAAGCGCATATTTTCAGATTTTAAATGCATGAGAATCCGAAGCCTACTCATCACTTTAAAGATTCGACGTACATGTAACGAAAGCGTAGCGTTCTTTTAAAATAAACCAAAACGGAGCGAGAGCGTATCGTTATCGAAGTCATTATGATGATATGGATATATCAATTTCTGTATTCAAATATTACCTCGTTGCGACAGCGCATCGAGGTTGTAGTTGTATCATTAGTTGTATTCAACCAGGAAAAGGCCAGTGTAGAGTAGTGTAGTGCAGTGCAGGTTCATGAAAACTGTCAGAGCAAACTCAAGCAGAAACGTCATACGTCAGATGTTAAAAAAAAGAAAACAAATTAAATTCGGCGTAAGTAAAATTCTTTATGCCTGCGCTGAAGTCGATGGCAAAGGGAAGAAATTCATTCCCAGTGCCTGCGTCGACGTTGTTGGCTTTTAAGGCACAAAATCTCTTCCTCCTGTTCACCTTTTTTCATCGAACTTTCAAACACTTGCGTTCGGAATTCTTCGTGCAAATATACATACATAGATTAAATTAAGATATTATTGGATTAATTGGAGAACACTGAATCACCAGAGATTGCCCTTCACTCAAAGTTGGCTCTAATCTATGCATTATTTAAAAACTTAAATCAAAAATACAAAGCGCGGAAAAAAATCAACCTTATTCGTTAACAAAATATAATCGAATAATGACATCAACTGATTTTGACAGTTTTCACCAACTTGCACTAGCTCAAAAGGTAGTGCAAAATATTCTGAACTAGTGTACACTAGTTCAGCTCAATGAACGCTAATCAGTGTAAGTCAGTGCAGAAATTTTCTCAATGAACACAAAAAAGCTACACTTTTCTGCCCCGAGTAGTCCAGTGCATCTGGTTGAACAGAACTAATAATATCGGTGCTACAGCGTGAGTCAAGCATACCCTAAGACATACCATCCAAAAAACTGTATTCCAAGATTTTTCCAGTGAGCTGACAGCTAATATAAATGTTTACCATAATTTGGACATATAGAATAGGTGACCTTTATGATTAGCAATTTTGTAATTCAAAGTGTAAGGCTCTGTTATTGTATATGAAGTTTTTTATAATACAAATTCTATATACTACTGAAATAAATCAGCCAAGTAGAAGACTTAGCACTATTACTGGACTTGTTGAATTATTGATTCAAAATAGCTTTTTTGGCCTTTAATCTACAAAAATCGGCGTTTCGTCTGAGTGATCTCAGATGGACTAATCAGTAGACTGTGAGGACCTTGTCAATACGCAATTTTTGTTAAATTCAGTTCATTTTACATCGATTTTTTGACAAAAATCCAATGTGAACTATACCCAACCAAGATTAAAATTGTAATCATTAACGTTGGAAGATTTTGCCCGTAAGATGAACTAAATTTAACAAAAATTCCGTATTGACAAGGTCCTCACAGTCAACTGATGATTTTTGTGGACTAAAGGCCAAAATAGCTATTTTGAATCAGGCTCTGTTATTGTTCGCTGTTGTAAAGGGTTTTCAATAAGGACGGGTAGATGATCAAAGGGAGTAAAATAAGCTGTGAATGAGGTATTAACAAAATGCTTTTAATTTTAATGACCCATTTATTCCCATATGTATGAAATATAACATCGTTCAAATGTCCGACTCGGCTTCTTACAGTTGCATGGATCCGAGGGGTATAATTTTCAACGACTTTTCCGCATTATTAAAATTAATTAATTAAAATTTTCTTTGAATCAACTTGTCTTTAATTTTCTTATGTTCCTCCAAACGAAGCAACTCCAATTTAAGTCCTCTTGACTTCTTCTTGAAAATGCAATCGATTTAAAATCAATCTTTGATCGGTTCGGAAGAAAGTAATAATTTTTTGATCGAGATGTCTTCTTCAAATGTGCTATCGCTGATGCCCCTTCAACATGTGCCACTGTTTTGTCGCTTCCCATCGATAAATTAAGATCAAGCTACATCAATATATTTTAGACTAATGCATCAAATATGGCTAAAGTTGAGAAAAGAAGTGATCCGATCAACAAAATTAGAATAAAATAATTAAGATCTGCACTTAAGATTTAAACAAAACCAAATTTTCTAAAAATTATTATTGTTTTTAACTAGCAATATCTTCTTATACAATCCACAGAATAAAGATAGAATCCTAGTAATTCTTCAAAATTTTGTATCAATTTATATAAAGGAATATTTCACGGCGTGTGAGTAACAGGTTCGAGTGTTAACTTTTAACAAGTTGTTTTCTTTCCCCGGAGTGTGTAAACAAACTGACTATCCATGCATTTGGAAACCTTAAATTTAGATGACTATAAATATAAACTATAGCAAAAATATATTAAGAGTCAAATTACGAAATTACAATAATTAAGGCTTGCGTAACGCTTGTAATTCACGCACACGCCCTGTTAACACTTTCTTAAATGCATTGTCCTATTAAAAGCTGTTTGCATAAATTCTTTTAAGGAGCCTCAAGTAGAGGTATTCAGGACCTGGGACTCCTTAGCCCAATCATCACACATATTGCCCCGTGGGCATTGAGTAGCGGCAAGAGTGCATACGAAATTTTGCTTAAATAGCAGAGGCTCCGCCACGGAAACGTATATGCAACGTATAGGTACAACCATTCATCGAGCCATCGATCGAATCAACTTCAATCGCAGCTCTGACATAAATATACGTTGCACTTTGACTTAATTAGCTTAATAACAATTATTATGTGGTTCACTCTGGCACTCATCAAATGATGATGGATTGCTGACTATCGGATCGTGTCGGTGTCGTCTTCGGTTGGTAGGTCGGGCGGCCGGATGGAATGAGGAGGCGCCACTTTGTGAAATTCGGACGAACGATGTGATGGATATTCTGGAACACATATATTTCTGCTTCGGGAAAATGGAAAATATACTATTCACAATCTCAATTTCTCAATAGTACGTTTGGGTTTATTTCTTTCTATTTGCACAAAGATTGTGTTCATTGTCCATGGAAGAAAACGAAAGTCCAAGTGCCAGTGGTTCGATAATGAGGGTCGTATTGCTATAGACCAAAAGAACACCACTCTGCTCCTCATGCCTTTCTACAAAGTGGTGCACACTTCAAAGTGATTTACGATCTGGCAACGCCTTTGCCTAGCAATTTAGCCAGACATTTTGAGTTCAGCTGTAGCTGGTAAGTATCCCTTTATTTAGTATTCGTCCTGTGCGTGGAGTTGTGTATGTTCGTTTTGTTAGATACTGGCCACAGCTCCCCACGCCCAGTTGGGTTTCATTTGTAATCATGAAAGCGCTTTCACTCGTCTTCGTCCTTCTTTATTTTATGTCGTAATGTTGTGTAACTAAAGTGAGGCACCAACGACCAACCACTCACTCTCCAGAGAAATTTCGTCATGGTGTAGGGATTTTCGTCAGCCAATTTCATCGTTTTACCCCAACAACTGGCAGAAAAGGAAATACGTATAGCTATGTATATTTATAAGGATCCAACCCTCCAGGGCCTTATACCTATTGTGGAGAAAGAAGAAAAGTATTTAAGTATTGCTTCTTTTCAAGCGAAATGAACTGAAAGCTGGAGCTGTATATATGTATGTTACCCTTAAGTAGTTCATGATTGACATATAATATACCTTTTGTGAAAGGAATTTACCAAACTCATTCATGACATGTCACAAATCGAAATCGTAATACCAGCACAATAAATGAATATATGTATATATCCTCTGAGAGAGGACCTACGAGTGTATCTGAGAAGTAGATAAGGCGACGCGAAGCGAGGAGACCGACGGTGTATTTAATTTGTATAAAGTAGTCAGTGTCTTAGTTTCCCTATATAATTTTCATAAAATCTTAGGTAATCAAATGCAAACTTAGGGGTCAGTTGGTTTTGAACATTTTTAATTGTAGTTTTTAATTTTAAAGATTATTTATTTTTGTCACAAAGTAAAGCTTTATTATCTCTAGTCAAACAAAAAAAAACTAACATTGGTCTAACATTTCACGTAAAATCTTTTACTATTACAATGCTTGAACAAATTTACAAATGAAATACCAGTACAATTACTTACAATTGAAATATTAAATGTCATTTTCTGTGGAATTTTGGCTGAAAATGTCACTATTTTTCAATAATAAAGTCATAAGATTTACTTGGCCATTAATCATTAATTTTACTTTCTAAAAGACTCAAAATTATAAATTAGAAATTTCATTGATGAATTTCAATGACAACTATAGCAAACTTTATACTTATCACCAAACAATTTATTTATAATAAAGGAGTAATATCTAGTAAAATGATTTATTTAAAAAATCGAAAGTTATTTTGAAAGATTATAAATTAATTTAAAATGAAGATCTTAGTTTTGGGTGCTTTCTCAGAAAATGTGGATTTAAGCCTCAAAAGCCCCATTCCCAGGCTCAGGTCTCAATTTAAGAATTTATTTTTTTCGCTAGCGTATAGTGGATCTCGAAATGATTATTTTGTAATTGAATCGGTCATTTCAAAAACCTCATAAGTCATTCAGTTAGAATTTTTCAGGAATCAATAAAAACTGTTTCATGTTCAAACAAATGAGTTTTAAACCACTTTTTTATGCTTAACTAAGTATTTTAGTGGCAAGAAAATTACAAAGCGAACAAAATTCACAGTTTATTAATAAAAATAATGAAAAAAACCTAAAAAACTGTTCTTGACTTAAGTTGTTTTAGTAAGGACTGGGGTAAGTGGTATATAATTTAACCAAAAAAATGGTAGTAATTATATTTTGTATTGCTTATTATTGAAAATTACACTTAAGAATAACTTTTCGTCATGTTTTAATATCTTTAAGGTACATAGATTGATTATCTTCAACATTTTCTTATTGATGGGCATTCAGTTTCAGAGATCATTCATAAAAATGAGAAAGAGAGTCTGAGACTAAACGGAGACCTTGGGGTCCCCAGCATTTATTTTGTGAAGATCTGATTTGAAACCTTCCAAAAAAAACGTATTGAACAATCCAGTAGAAAATTTCTAATCCAACGAATAAGGGCTTCATTGATACCAAACTCAAAATTTTCGATATAATAGCTTGATGCCAAAATCCATCAAATGCCTTAGAAATATCAAGCTCAATGATTCTACTCTTCTGCAACTTGATATCAACAGTTCCTCGGTTTTTCAAATCTCTTAGATAAATTAGTTTATATCTTGCCTTTCAATTTTATATTTTGTTAACATTTCATTAAGGTATTACACGTTCTCTTCTTTTTCGGCGCACCATCACTCTCTGTTTCACTTGAAGACATTTTTAAAGCTAAAATTACTTTTCGCAGAAAATAGTTGTATGAAAAACGCAAATTTGACATTGATGACGGTTGTTATCAAATTGAAGATTTGAGCAAAGATCAGAGCAAAGCAAATTTAAAATATCAAATTACTCCCGCCATTTTGGTAGTGCATGCAAAAACCTCTTAAGTCACTGACTTCTGTTGTTTATGCAATGAACGTCTTTCCTACGGTATTATTTGAAGAGGAAGGAATGTACAGACTTACGTGGTTCTTACCCAGAATACGCATCTCCCTTTAAGGAACCATTTTCAGCAAAAAAAGCATTTTGGAAAAAAATGTGACTTAAGAGGTTTTTGAAATGACCGATTCAATTATATTCGTGTAATTTAGTACGTGTGTCATTTGTGTCAAGCAATCTTCATTCATTCAGTAGAGAAATTTGAGCCTAATGAATTTATTGATTAATTTTAAACAACTTTTATTCTTTAATAGTAATACATATGTTATTTTTTTCAAATTCAAAATACATTATTTGATAACTGACAGCTTTGGTGTTAGTAACAATCAAGGGTAAGTCTTCCAAAAATATTACATTTACAAAATCGATTTTAAATTAAAAATTAAATAAATTTTATTTTCCAAATGGCAGGTATACAAAAATTCCCACAACTGATTTTTTGACAGACAAAATAAAAAAAGATACATTTCACCAGTGTAGTACCCCTGACATAATGGTTAGTGCGTAGGACTGTCATGCGGAAGGTCTCGAGTTCGATTCTCAGCCGCTGCAAAAAACTTTGTCAGGGGTGTACTGATGCCTCTAGCGGGAATTGACAAATCCTCTAAGAGTATATCTCTTATAATGGAAAGAGCTGCTCATTAGCCGTTCGGAACCGGTAGAAAATTGTAGGTCCCCTCCGTTCCTGGTAACACGCACACAGGAATGGTTGAGAGTTGTAAGTCACTAGGCCTGGTTCACTTCGAGCTGTTGCACCAACAAATTTATTTAATTTTTTTTATTTAGATATATTTCGCCAGTGGAAACCCCTCATCAAATCATAAGTAATAACATCTAATTTAAAATTGTCGATAAGCCCGAATATTAACGCATTTTAGTTTCAAATTGGTAATAAAGTCGAAATTCATTGAAGGCCTTCGATTTTCGGTTAAATATTCTGTGAACGTTGTTGTTATTGGTTAGACGCAAAATAAGGGAAATCTTTGTGATAAGACCGAACACGAAAAACAAAATAATTGATAGCAATTTATAACGCATTCTTTACTGTTTAGTTTTTGTGAAACATATTTTGCACGGAGTTAAAAACAAAATAAAGATAAAATCCTATCATCATTTTAATGGAAGTAACAGTTTCAGGGTCCTTTGCACCCCCTCTGGTGGGGTAAGTTCAATAGAGGTAATTCCTTGAATACAATTTTCTTCGGTTTTTTCCCAATACATATCTTTGGGAAATAAGGCAAGTCTTATTTTATTTATATGATTTTCTAGAGCAGCAGTTCCAATTCTTTTTAGTCGTGAGCAATATAACATAGGTCCATGAATTTACAGTACCTAGCGCAAAATTAACTAGTTTGATTTTTGAATATTATCGGATCTTTTCGCAGAGCACATTTTTTAGAACCCCGGTTCTTGAGCAAGGAAAATGGACATTTAGTTCGATTTGAACTCTAAGGCTAGCCGCGCACTAGCAATTTTTAGTTGCGAAACTGTTTGGTTACTTATAGAAAACAGATGAACTGTTTGGTTGAATGTCGGTGAATTTGCAGATAATTATATGTTCAATAAAATGGCGAACTTATTTTAGGCAATCGTTTAGTTTGTATCAAAACACAAACTTTTTAGTTGCTCGAACCAAGCAGTTTCGCAACTAAAAATTGCTAGTGCGCGGCTAGCCTACACTCAGGGAAAAAATCAGGTAAAATCAAACAGAATCTTACCAATTCTCATGTTATTATTTTTCAACATGATTGATCGGGTTAAGGTGTTAACATGATACCATATTTTAACAAGATTTTGATCTTTTTAACATTAACATTAGATAGTGTAAAGCTTACATGAATATTCTGTTGTTCATCTTGTTATATCAACATTAGAAACTGGACCCATGTACCTGATATCGTGTCAACTTAAACCAGTATTAACGTTAAAGCAACATTTTTTTTGATGTTATATCAAAAGTGGAATCCGGTCTTTTTCACAAGATTAAATGTTAAAATAAAACGATTAATGGTGTTAAATTTCAATGAAAACTTCAATAATTAATACGGTGGTCCTGTTAAATTGAACTTATTATCAGTGTTAAATCAACACGATAAAAACAGTTTCTCCTGTTGAATCTACTAGATATTTTTTTCAAATTGATCCTAGGTACCATGTTAAGTTATGAATGCTCACCTGTAATTAACATGGTACACCTGGTGAATCTACATGACATTAACTTTGTGACCACGTTAAAGTCACATCATCCTCAGTTTTAATTTACAATACTTACCTGTTGAATCTACTATACATTCTTTGTCAAATTGATGCTTAAGTAATATGGTGCACTGTTAAATCAACAGTGTTAAACTGTTGTAACATGGTACACTGTTATATTACTATTTAGCTCCAAAATTCAAAATAAAATAAACAAATATATTTATATATACACAAAATATAAAGTTTTATTTACATTATCCACAATTTTTTATTTTATATGCCAGTTATTTAAAAAATTTGACGGGAGTTTTTCAATGTATAGATTGGGATATGTGGTATTAACCAGAGGTTCCAGTATTTGCGCATGGTCAACTATATATGTTGCATCTTCACGTGCAGGCAAGCCATCTGCCTTAATAATTTTAACAGATGGAAAAACGAAAAATATAGTATATCAAAAAGCACTAGAATAAAATGTATTAAAAATTGAACACAATACAAATAAAATTTGTTTGTATGTTGTATTGAATTAGTTATTTTATAGCACCCGGCGAAGCGGGTGTATTTAAGCTAGTTTAATTATAAACACCTTTTTTTAAAAACACACGATAAATTTATAAATGAGAATAGAAAACGAAACTCCTATGACAAAACCGACGACCAACGAAACGACCAACCCGACGCACGCCACTTTAATAAATCAAACACAGACGATGCATACATTCATACACATGCAAGAAAGAGATTGGCTTTCAGCTAAATTTATGTAGCAACAAGGTAACCTGTTTCTTTTCTATAGAATGAAAATGTGTAAGACAAGATTTAGCACTGGCATCAGGTTAAGAGAAAATAAAGATAACGGTATAGTTTTTTTATGAAAACATGACGATCTGTTTAACTTTATAGAATTAACACTGTGATGATGTAAAGAAACAACAAATCTTATATGTAACGGGTGATTTTTTTGAGGTTAGGATTTTCATGCATTAGTATTTGACAGATCACGCGGGATTTCAGACATGGTGTCAAAGAGAAAGATGCTCAGTATGCTTTGACATTTCATCATGAATAGACTTACTAACGAGCAACGCTTGCAAATCATTGAATTTTATTACCAAAATCAGTGTTCGGTTCGAAATGTGTTTCGCGCTTTACGTCCGATTTATGGTCTACATAATCGACCAAGTGAGCAAACAATTAATGCGATTGTGACCAAGTTTCGCACTCAGTTTACTTTATTGGACATTAAACCAACCACACGAATGCGTACAGTGCGTACAGAAGAGAATATTGCGTCTGTTTCTGAGAGTGTTGCTGAAGACCGTGAAATGTCGATTCGTCGCCGTTCGCAGCAATTGGGTTTGTGTTATTCGACCACATGGAAGATTTTACGCAAAGATCTTGGTGTAAAACCGTATAAAATACAGCTCGTGCAAGAACTGAAGCCGAACGATCTGCCACAACGTCGAATTTTCAGTGAATGGGCCCTAGAAAAGTTGGCAGAAAATCCGCTTTTTTATCGACAAATTTTGTTCAGCGATGAGGCTCATTTCTGGTTGAATGGCTACGTAAATAAGCAAAATTGCCGCATTTGGAGTGAAGAGCAACCAGAAGCCGTTCAAGAACTGCCCATGCATCCCGAAAAATGCACTGTTTGGTGTGGTTTGTACGCTGGTGGAATCATTGGACCGTATTTTTTCAAAGATGCTGTTGGACGCAACGTTACGGTGAATGGCGATCGCTATCGTTCAATGCTAACAAACTTTTTGTTGCCAAAAATGGAAGAACTGAACTTGGTTGACATGTGGCTTCAACAAGATGGCGCTACATGCCACACAGCTCGCGATTCTATGGCCATTTTGAGGGAAAACTTCGGAGAACAATTCATCTCAAGGAATGGACCGGTAAGTTGGCCACCAAGATCATGCGATTTGACGCCTTTAGACTATTTTTTGTGGGGCTACGTCAAGTCTAAAGTCTACACAAATAAGCCAGCAACTATTCCAGCTTTGGAAGACAACATTTCCGAAGAAATTCGGGCTATTCCGGCCGAAATGCTCGAAAAAGTTACCCAAAATTGGACTTTCCGAATGGACCACCTAAGACGCAGCCGCGGTCAACATTTAAATGAAATTATCCTCAAAAAGTAAATGTCATGGACCAATCTAACGTTTCAAATAAAGAATCGATGAGATTTTGCAAATTTTATGCGTTTTTTTTTTAAAAAAAGTTCTCAAGCTCTTAAAAAATCACCCGTTATATGTACATTATATAGTGATATATGGGAGGTTTTTTTTTTGACCGAATTGAATCTGTACAATATAGATTTAGAACTGTTACCATGTTAAAGGTTAAATGAGATAACTGCATATTTTTCAGAAGAACACGATGATCTCTTAAAATATGTTGACGTAAGCTTATGAACACTGTAAAATTAACACCGTGATGACACTTTTGATTTTAAACTGCGATCAAGTAAAAATTTAGAGGGAATTATTTGAAAGGTGATCTGTTTAAAAATGTCAAAGTAAGCATATACAGCGTTGAATTAAAGTTGTAATATATTAAGTATTTAAATAACATTACCCTCTTGGTAATAAAACATGATCTTTTTCCAAATCAACCAATAATCTTTTTAAAAAAGTAGACAATCTGAAAGTGTTAATATAAAACTATGCAAAGTGTTAAAAATATCGAGTAAATTTCTTGCCAGGAATTTTTTTTATATGGAGTTTCTGTCCTGTAATATTAACAGGCCTATTGTCAACTTTTTACAGGACGTTTTTCTCTGAGTGTAACCCATAGTGAAAGTTTTATTTTTTCCAATTTTTAAACATCACTTATCTAATTGCCAATGAAGTTTATAAAACCAATTATTAGATATCAAACTTTTTTAAAACACACCAAACATACCGATACATGAAATACAAACAGTGTACAGTACATATCGCTATTACTCGTATACACTTTTGGCGAAATAATTCATTAGCCCACCCTTAGGCCGAGATCACACATGTAAGTTTTACTTACGATTAACGTAGGTCTTACAGAAGTAATTTGCAAAAGAGTTTACACTAACATTAAGAAATGCTTTCATACCCCTCAATAAGTTCGAGAATTTCGAATTGAGTCCACACTTTGGGTCTTGTGAATAAAAAAAAAGTAAAAGCTTTTTTTGGAGGAAGCTAAAGCCAACTAGTCATAGCTTTTACTAGGAGCTAAAGCTAGACAGCACTAGCTTAAGCTTTGTTTTATGTGAATAAAAAAATGATAACGCTAAATAGCTTATGCTGGAAAATTCTAGCTTAAGCTTCGTAATTTAAGGTGTTCGTTTTTTTATTCACATGTTTCGGCTAGTTAGCTTTAGCTAAAACTGGTACATGTATGACCGAAAGGAAAGTTTTTTTGCCTCAATTTGTTATCTGTTCCACAAAGCAAGTATTTTTCGGCTAAAAAATGTGTTTAACATTTCGTATGTCAGTTTCTGGGTCTATACGTTCACAGTCCTATTTTTTGAGATATTCCCTTATGTTTAATTAACAACTCGCACAAGTTAATACTGAAAATAAGACCTAGTCAAAGCTTTCTAGACAGGTTGAAAAAATCTTGAAATTTTTGTAGCTTTAACTATAATATTCTAGTTTAAGCTATTTTTATTCACACAAATTGAAGCTTAAGCTAGGAAAACAAGCTAAAACTAAATGAATTTAGCTTTGGCTATTTTTAAATAGCTATTACTAGAAAACATCTTTAACTAGCTAGCTTAAGCTTATTTGTATTCACTAAAAATCAAGCTTTTACTTAAAAATCCAAGTTTTAGCTTTAGCTTTTTTTTTATTCACAAGGCCCTTTGGGAGACATAACTCATAATTGTTTACCAAGAAATACAATTTTTCTTCCAATAAGTTGAAAATTTATCACTGCCAATTTGTAAGCTGTGAGAATTTCGTAAGTGAGAATAAACTTGTTTACACTTGTAAGTTTTTCCCTCAACCTACATCTTACGAATGTTGATAAAGTTTACTGTAAGTCATTAACAGAGCCGTTTACACTAGTAATTTTTTTTAAAGTTGTTTACGTAAGCAACTTACGTAAGTAAAACTATCATGTGAATTGGTCTCATATGAAATTGAGCCCAAATCTCCAAAACGTTCAACTGTAATAAATGTTCGAAATATGTGAAATAAGCTTTAATATAGTCTTTCATTCGAAGTTCTTATCAGAAGATAGAAAAATAGGGCCTTGTGAATAAAAAAAAAGCTAAAGCTAAAACTTGGATTTTTAAGTAAAAGCTTGATTTTTAGTGAATAAAAATAAGCTTAAGCTAGCTAGTTAAAGATGTTTTCTAGTAATAGCTATTTAAAAATAGCCAAAGCTAAATTCATTTAGTTTTAGCTTGTTTTCCTAGCTTAAGCTTCAATTTGTGTGAATAAAAATAGCTTAAACTAGAATATTATAGTTAAAGCTACAAAAATTCCAAGATTTTTTCAACCTGTCTAGAAAGCTTTGACTAGGTCTGATTTTCAGTATTAACTTGTGCGAGTTGTTAATTAAACATAAGGGAATATCTCAAAAAATAGGACTGTGAACGTATAGACCCAGAAACTGACATACGAAATGTTAAACACATTTTTTAGCCGAAAAATACTTGCTTTGTGGAACAGATAACAAATTGAGGCAAAAAAACTTTCCTTTCGGTCATACATGTACCAGTTTTAGCTAAAGCTAACTAGCCGAAACATGTGAATAAAAAAACGAACACCTTAAATTACGAAGCTTAAGCTAGAATTTTCCAGCATAAGCTATTTAGCGTTATCATTTTTTTATTCACATAAAACAAAGCTTAAGCTAGTGCTGTCTAGCTTTAGCTGCTAGTAAAAGCTATGACTAGTTGGCTTTAGCTTCCTCCAAAAAAAGCTTTTACTTTTTTTTTATTCACAAGACCCATAATTTATAAACTGACAAAATCAATATAGAAAATTATTTTTGAAACCCTTTGATTGGGTATCATATCCGACGAATGTACATTTAGCAGCTTTCGCATCCAGTTTTTGACGTTTTTCTTTAGAATGTATATTTGAATATCTGAAAATTTGCAATGGTCAATTTTTGGTTCTTTGTTGTCCCACATTTCATAGGATGATTTATCCGTAGTATTTTATTAGACTAGTTCCATGCAACGTTGAATGCGTATTTCATTACCGAAGGTTTTCAATTCTTCATTCTGTGTCCAAAATGTGCGTTAGTGTATTCGATATTTCGGTTTGTCAAAAACTTCGTGCCATGTACTAAGAGATTATTGCTATATTTACTGTACTTGCTTGAACTTGTTATGATCATATCATCTCGAATAACATTTCAAACAACTATTTCTGCGAAATGCCATTGCAACAATGTTTCAGCAATTCGCATCGCTTGTTGTTCGAACGTATTCGATATCCTAGATCCATAGATTTTCCCGAAGAAAATATATCTACTCATTTGAATGTTAGGAACATACAAAACATTAACCATGCGTTTGGGAATCCAATCATTTCCGTTGAACGAATGTAGGTATTTTTTTATTTTATTTTTTTATTTTATTTCCTGTTGCTCTAGACAGTATCCCGTTTGCAATTTTCACATATGTTGTGTCTCGGTGAAATTCTCAAACCATTCATGATTATGACTCGTGTGGTGAATGGCACATGAACCTCATATCCAAGTATTCTTGTCTTCATTAGTTGTTGACCCATGACACATAGAAGCATCAATCGAAGATGTTTTATCCTGCTTCTTGATTGATTGACTCTTTTGTGCAGAATCCCGTTTCTAATGACCACTCTGCCAACATTTTAATCATTTATCTTTCGGTTTATCATTTTTGTGGGACCTTCTTGTTTTTACATTTTATTTTTTTATTGCTTCTTAGTTCGATAAAATTGAATAATTTAATTATTCCTTTCTCGGAAAATGGTTATATGCCATTAGAATGACATTAGAATTTTAGTCATAACCACGGACTCGGATATATTTACCTTCTGTGATCTCTCAGTTGTTGCACAATTTCTGATTGCTTCAATAGAAATGTGGTAAAACTGTCTTGTGGTTCCTTCGATAAATTGTAATATTTTTGATGTTAAAACAATTATAGTAGAATTCGACTTTTAAGTGTTGTCGACATGTAGCTATAGTTTCGCAATTTATTACCTGCAGTAATAGCTTTGTAGAAGATGATAGATTGTGGCGACATCTTAAGGCTAGGGACTGCAATTGCTAGATTTGTCTTTGCTAAATTTAATAATAAAATATTCTCTTTTGTACTACTTGTTTTGTATGTTATTCTACTCTTTACTGTAAAAGCGTGCGCTTATATATCAAAGGTAATAATTGCTTAAATCAAGATGTTGAAACTATACGTCTTTCCCTTGCATCCAATTTATTTCTTCAATGTCACAATTTTAGTCGTATAATTTTGATTTCCAACAACTGCCTTTCAATTATTCTACCGACAACATCAAATAATTTCGTCTCAAAAATTTGACGCATTTGAAACTTGCAACCGCTCTCAAGTTTTCCATGTTTATTCTTTCGATTTCCATCTTATTTTAGCGAAATTTTTTGTTTTCAAAACTTGTAGAATTTCTTAAAAATAGTATTGCTTTGAACTTTGTCAATAACCTTTTGTTGTTATTTCACGAAATAAGTGAACCACAAAACAAGCTTTAAAAATTAGTCTTTGTTTTTCGGAGCTTTACCAGAACTGATATTTCCATTGATCAAACCAAAATCGATATAGAACTCTAACCTAGTTTTGAAACTATAAATAAATAAATAAAGAAGTGTGACCTTCGAACTTTAATACAATTTTATATATGAAATTTATACAGACAAATATTTTTGTAAAAAAAATCCTTTTTTCTCCATAAATCCATAAATGCAATCATTTTGGCGTCAAAGAATGGTTTTTGTATTAATATCGTAGTTTTTTGCATACTCCATTACAAAATATCCACTGGAAAAACACAAAGCGCTGATTTAATATTTGGAACTAACAGATATATGTTTAGATATTTTAATAGATTCAACAAAATTTCAGACTTTTATGTTCTTCTGCCTCTGTTAAAAATTATATTTGTTGAGATGTCCTTTTTTCTTTCGGACCGATATTTGCACGTGGAACTCTAAAAGTAATTGAAAGTAATATTGGTTGTCCTTTATTTATTTAGTATTGTTCTAAAAAAAAAGATTTCGTATTTTATATAAAAGCTGATTTGAAAATATAAAATTGGAATCAAAGCGTGGAGAATGGAAGATAAGGGAGAGGGCGAATAGCGCTGCAAAGTGATCTCGTTCCCGATTTGTTTTTAATTTCCGTACTTTTCCTATTTTAAACTGTTTTCTTTTAAAGTCATTTCTGAACGATGTAGAAAGCTTATATGTATGTAAGGTCATTTAAATTTAAAGCCTCACCTACTGAAATAAATACCCAATTATAAGGGCTTATTAAAAAATGTATTTATCGAAATGATTCAACCAAAACAAAACAAAGAGCAATTAAAAAAACATCCACCCACAAAGTCAAAAGTTTTCCACCACCTTTTAAAATATACGGACATACATATATATACATATGCCATCAGAGGAGATATGTTACAAATAGTAAAGAAGTAAAAAACGCACCAAACAAAATAATTATAGGAAAGTAAAAGTTATGTTTTTTTTTTGTATTGAAATTTTAGTGAGTACTGACAAAATTTTCTCTCATAATTTGGTGTTGTTTCGAATTTACTCAACTTAAGAAATTCGATATTAAACTTCAAAAACTTAAAACATATACAAGCGAAGCTGGTATAGTGTAAAACTATAAATACGAACATCAAGATAGTTTTTTAAAGGAATGTTTGTATATAGAAAACATAATGAACAACGTTGAAGTCCCACCACTCCACAAAATTTCATCATTCAACAACAATCGAATGTAAGAATTTTGAGAAGTAAGTAAGTAAGTGAAAAATTTAGAATTTTCCATTTAGAATTTAGAATTTTCGATAAGTAAGTGAAAAATTTAGAATTTTCGATTTTTTCTTTGTATGTAAAGTTTGGGCCATATGCAGTTTCTTTTGAAAAAGGTAATAAAATGTAAGAAAATTAAAATTACTATAAGAGCACACATTCCCATTAATTATGGAACACAACCTCGTTCAAGCTAACACGAAGCGGATAGTCGTGCGCCTTCAACTGCTAAGTCAATTGGACTTTGTAAACGAATAATCCGAAAACTTCGTGCAGAATTCTCCTGGTCGATGGCGAGTTGATGTTCGTGAATTGAGTCTCACACTCTCGACTACAGCAGCTGACGACCATGGGGATGGGGACCGTCCATGGTTGTTGTCCACTATAGCATACCAGTCTCACGAACCTTTTGCACTAACTTGCGTACAGCTGGCGCGGTGGATGCTTGATTTCGGGCAAAACTTCTATTCAAAAAACACAATGTTTGGGCTACACAGCAGTCTCTTTGGAAATACGGTACTCGGTACTACTAAGAAAATGTTTAAAATTCTTAAGTATTAGTATATAAATACCTCAATAATGGATTGTTTAAAATCTTGCGCCATAGCCTTTACTTTTTATTTAAACTTTTAAAAAATCCATTATTGAGGTATTTATAGACTACTACTAAAGAATTTTCTAACAATAAAGCAGTTGAACAACATTAAAGTTTTCTTTTTAAACTTTTTAATATACAGGATAACCATTTAAATATATTTACAGAATTTTGAAATATAGGAGTTTGAATTTAAAGTGTTTTTAAAATCAGAACTATGGATTTGCAGAATTTTTGATTTACAGAATTTCGGGATGCAAAATGAAAGCATTACTGAAAAATAGAATTAAGAATTATAATTAGTTATGTATTTGGAATTTTCGGTTCATTTACAGAATTTTGGTCTTACAGAATTTTGGAATACAAAATATCCGAAAGCCCGTGAAATATGTAGGTTGGTCATGGCATAAAAGCTAATTTTCTATATATGGTTTATTTAATGTAAAAATGAAGACAAGTTTTGCTCACATGGTGCGTTGGGCTTGGGTACAGTAGCCCCCAAACATGCAAAAACAAAATTCTGAATAATTATTTAAAAAAAAGAAAAAGATGTTTGCATAAAAATTATAAAATTGTAAAGAAAATTATTATAAAAACTGATAATCTCAAGACTGGGTGAAGTCACTAATTTTATAAATAAAGATTTATAAACAAATTAATAAGCAAATTCACACCGGAAAATATTCCTGTAGAAATTATTGTCTGTTGATCTTTATCATCGTCAAGGCATTGTTTATTTTGTTATTCTTATTTCAAAAATAAATTCGATCACTATCACTGTCGGAATATAAGTATGCATATTCAGTGTAGTGAATGTGAGAGTGTTTATTATGGCCAAACAAAAAGAAATGTCCTAACGCGTTTCGAAGAACATCGAACATACATTCGTAACAACCAGCCGTATAGATCTGCATTAGCAGCACACGCACTGAACAATAATCATTTAAGTTTGAATATTGATAATGTGAAACTTGTAAAAGAGATTATAGACGACCGAAAGCTCGACGCATACGAGAGTTTTTACATACAAAAAGACACAAACTCTATTATGAATCTGGATAACGGTAATATAGAATCGAACTTGTTCTCTCGATTTATATAATACCACCTACATCAACCCGTGATCAAAATACACATCAAAGCACGCACTGCACTTTTTGATTTAGTCGCGATGCTGAAGATGGAATGAATCATTCCGAAATGCATTCAAGATACCTACTCCTTTTTAAAACCCTTTTAATTCGTGTTCGTTACGTAATTTGTGTGTTTTTTAAAGTAAAAAAGAAATTTGTGCAATCATTTAAAGTGTACGACTTATTTTTATTATTTACTATCACTGTGTCCAGAGATAAAATGTTTCTAAAAGTTTTTACCCTAATATTATAGCTTTTAATTCTAGTGCACTCTCTTCTGACACAGCAAAATTTTTATATTTCTCAAATTAAAAGCAGTCATCAAAATTTAGCAGTCATTAAATTTAGTAAATTTAATGATTTAAGGATAACAAAATGGACTTACGGTTATATTTAAAAAAATAGAAATGATAATTAAAATTACATTAATAAATTTAATCTTCCTCACTTTCAGGTTTGAATTCCTAACTCATCCCCGTTGCACTATCTGAATTCGATTCGCTTTTATAAATTGTCTATGATGCGTTGTTCATCTTCTGAAAATAAATAAAATATTCATAAGGTGTTAAGTATTGAAAATTGACTCAAATGTTATATTTGATGTATGCTGGTAACTGTTCGTTAAGCCTGGTAACTGTATTTAATATTTTATTTCAATGTGTTACACGAACCCGAATATCTATATGCAAAGCAGGTTTCTTTTCCTATTGTTAAGATTCGAATACTTTTCTTGAAAAACGAGTCAAATTAAGCATTTCTTTGGTCAGATTCTAGTTCAGGTTATCGAAAACTTTCGGTAACGTAGAAAATATAAGCTAGCATTTTTCATTTTTGTGAATTAGAGAATATTAATTTTTTTATCATACCTGCTCTTCTATATTTGGTTGAACATTTCGACTATTTCTGCTGCCCATTTTGGTCATTTCTAAATCATTTAGTAAGGACTTTATATTTGCATTATATGCATATGGTATGGTATGTTTTGTGCAAATCCACGTATCGAACACTTACCGCCGAATATATATTTTCAAAAAATGTTACTAAGTTTGCAATATAGGTACCTATATGCCGTTTCTTGCAAGCCATCGTCAACAAAATATTTTTCTTAGGAATTTCCAGGCTAAATTCTAAAACGCAATTTTATTACAATAAGTTTGTTCATTTCATAGATAAACTCATTTTATTCGAAATTAATACAGTAGATTTTGAGGGAATATACCTACCTTAACAATATCAAAGCCGGTATATCCCATGTTACACTCTGTTGTCCGCCATGCAATAATGGTTGGTGCGTCATGGCCACCTATAGAAACCCGGAAATGGTTGAGAGTTGTAAGTCACTAGGTTTAGGTTCTGTACGAGTCGGTGGTTTCAAATTTAATTTATTTATTTAGCCGTTCAAGAAACCCTTGATGAAGGAGCTAAAACAATAAATTTTCCACTCAACGGAATTACATAAAATAAAAATGCACCAAATTTTAGTTTTGAAAGAAATTCCAACTTACGATAAAAGAAAAATAGTTACACTAACAGAAATCATAAGAACCGGTAGAGCTCTTCTTTTCAGCTATTTGTTGCAAATAATTTCGATCCTGGAATTAGATACTAAAAGACATTTTAAAAGAAAAATTAGTTTAGCAAACAAAGTTTTCGAACTAAGTCCTACATACATACATATGTAAGTAATTTCCATATTAACCAAAATGTTGTCAACCTAAGGCTAGCCGCGCTAATCCAATTTTGACATTCGAAAGAATAGAATTAAATGTCATTTTTGTGTCGTTTGAATTTTTCTGTCGAGTAAGCAACAAAACATGTAATTTTTTAATTATTTCATGGAAAATAAATTACTTTTATTATTTTTTTGGTTGTTTTATGTTTAAAGGTCGCATTCCAACTGGACAAACCGCGAGCAAAAGGAAAAGTTAATCAAAATAATGGATGAAAACCCCGAGGTAGCAAAGCGTTTTTTTTTACCACCCGCGTTGATACGGAAAGCATCCAATTTCCTTCTCCTCTGCACTTCTTCAACACCATCTTCATTTATAAATAACACAAATCAAATGCCATATTTTTATTTATTATTTTATGTTTTTATCAAAGAAATTTAAATTATTAAACAATAAACAAAACAATTACAAACAAAGATTTCACTTTTTGGTTTTGACATTTCACAAACACTTCTCTTTTGTGTTTGATATTTTAGTGTGACCAAGTGTATACGAACAAAAATAAAAATTTAGAACGCGTCATGAACAACTTATTTTTTTTAAGAATAGTTTCAAAACAGCTAAATTGACACAAAAATGTAATGTTTATGGTTAAACTTTACTTTATAATGAAAAAGTGTAGATATTATTTATTTTGTTTCTTGATTATTTATCCAACATCTATAAAATGTTTAGAAACAAAAAAATGTAAAACGGTCATACTAATTCAAATAGAAATATACGAGTAGTAAATTTGAAACAGCTGATAATGAAAATGAATCTTTTTTGAAGTTCATTTTATGCTATCTTTCGCAAATGAATGTTATTCGTTCGAATCTCAAAATTATGAAAGTTCATTCGAAGGAATAGAATCATTCTAACGAAAAGACTATTCATGAGAATGTCAAAATAAGCATGATTAGTTGTAATCGTGGACATACAAAACCTTCCATTCATATTGTAGAACAAAATTTTGTTTCTCGATGGTATACGAGTATATATGTAAGTAGGTATAACTTCATGTTTTTTTTATTAAGCTGCTTAGAATGACTCTTAAAGAGCCATAACTTCGACACTCCGGACACTGTTCCATTTGGCTGCAATACTAGGTATATACTACATAAAGGGTGGTTAAATTTTAAGGACCGATGTTGAATGTGAACCACACCTAAACATTAAGTTTTTTTTCTACATTTCATTTGACCTTTCTCCATTTCAGACTAACTCAATTTAAACCATGGAAAAAGATACACAATCGAGCAGCGCATTAAAGTTATTCAGGCTTAATAGGAAAATGGGCGTTCAAATACAAATGCATATCGTGCATTTCGTGATTTTTTCGGTCAATTTAATCGTCCAAATTTGCGTATACAATCGGAAAAATTGTGCAAAAATTTGAGCAAACCGGGTCTGTAGAAGATGTGAAAACACCAGTGCATGCTCGTACAGCTCGTACTGCACAAAATATTGCTGCTCTTCACGATAGTGTGGCTGAAGAGCCGTCCACCTCAACTCGTCGTCGTGCTAAATAATTGCACCTCTCACGCTCGTCGTTGATGAACATTATGCTTTACACGCTTACAAGGTGCAATCGACTTAAGAACTAAAGCCTCTTGATCATTTCAAGCGTCGTCAATGGCCAGAATGGTGGCAAGAAATGGCAACAGTGGATGATCAATTTTCGAAGAAAATCATCTTCAGTGATGAGGCACATTTTCACCTCAGTGGATTCGTCAATAAGCAGAATTGCCGCATTTGTCGAAAAACAAATGCACCAACAAAGAGTGACTGTTTGGTGAGGTTTATGGGCTGGCGACATCATCGGGCCGTGTTTTTTCCAAAATGAGGCCGGTCAGGCAGTTACTGTGAATGGTGTTCGCTATCGTGAGATAGCATATATATGGATGTGGACGATATGTGTTTTCAACAGGACGGTGCCACTTGCCACACAGCTAACGAAGCAATGGCTCTTTTGCGCGACAAATTCAATGGCCGTGTTATCTCACGTGGTGGTGATGTCAATTGGCCGTCAAGATCATGTGATTTGACTCCGTTGGACTTCTTTCTTCGGGGTTATTTGAAAGAAAAGGTGTACGTCGATAAGCCAGCAACAATTCAAGAGCTAAAGGATGCGATAATTCGGCACATTAACGGCATAGAACCTCAATTATGCCTCAGTGTCATCGAAAATTTGGACTATCGGATGGAGGTGTGCCGCCGAGGACGGGGCAGCCATTTGGCCGATATTTAGTTCCATACATAATTGAACCATACCATATTATCATAATAAAAAGAAATGACAATGATTTCCTAAATAATTTGTGTTTTATTCAAAATCAACATCGGCCCTTAAAATTTAACCACCCTTTACATTATTATTTTTTTAAAATTATTTTTTTCGTCCAAATTTAGGAAGGCAGACAACCCAATAATATTTAGGAAGGTACCTAGGTACCTATCAACTTATATGATATTATTTATAAGTTCTTTATTCATTCAAGAAGACAAATACCTATTATTCCAGGGATATTTGAGGCGGTGTTATGTAACTTTTTATGTAACCTTTTTTATTGTGAAAATAGCTACGGATCTTGTACTCTAGTCTTATTGTGTGAAGGGACCTACATACTTATGAAGTTTCTTTACACATAATAATGTAAACATTTATGATAAAATGTGCATGGCGTCGTCTAAATATTCATCCTTTACCGTTATCAAGACTCTAGTGGGAAAAATTATATTGATCGCTATACCTACTTACAATTTATGTACTTAAATTTTTATAAATTTCAAATCTCATTGCCAGAAAAAATAAAACCAATATTTAAATGTTCAATACCTACCTATAGAAGAAGAGAGGTAGGTACCTTCCGTTATATAGTTACAGGTCCCATTCAAAATTTTAGTTCTCTTTATTCAAAAAATTCCCACTAGAATCAATTTCAACACCTCAAAAAATTTGTTTCATCCTGTAGACAGGCATTTTTTATTTTTCATTCATGAAACTCAATCGAGAATCGCCATCGCAGTCTGAAAAGAAGTTTCACAAGAAATCAAATTGTTGTTTCTTTCATATATCTACGCATGTATCTAAGAATGCGTGCCGCACAGCAATACAGAATTAAAGCAAGAGTAAAGAAATAAAAGAATGAACAAAAAACGACGAACACCCCTTTTCATATTAAAATGCAGGATACGGCGGCGCCCGCACAGCTAACCCCTGCGAAGAGCGCGCGTGCTTCTATGCTGCACCTCTCATTTGGCTATCCCCATTCCATTCACTCTAATAACATGTTTCCTGCTAAATGAAAATTTACAACCCTCTGATTGGTCAGAATGCTACCTACAATCATGGCCAACCTCCCAGAGTATCTAGATACACAATCTGTTATTTATCGTCATGGTGGTGCACAGAAGAACAACATGACGGCTTGCTTTGCTACATCCACAGCACCACAGCAGCTCAGCTCACGAGCAAACAAGACCCCTGCAGCAGAAGGAACGAGAAGGCAAGTAAACACGTATCTACGAGTATCTTTGCTCACATTTGAGAACCCAGGCAAAAAAGCATTTTCTGGTTTTCTGTTTAGTTCGTTAGTTGTCTCATTGATACAACTGCGCTTGGTGGTTTGTTTTATCGTCGCTGGTTCTGCTTTCGTCGCCGTCGCCAATACCTACAGATAGATACTTTTGTAATTCAAAATAAAAAAAAACTACAATCTACGGGCTTCAAATTTATGACCGGAATCTATCTACCAATCTTTCGGTTATCTTTCAAACTCGAGTGACAGATTTGCATCTCGCTGGACCGATTGTGCGATTGCAATTTCGTATCAGGCTTTATACCTACCTCGTTCCTTTCGGAATTATGAGATAAATCAAAACTTTTTGGCATATTCAGAAAAAAAAAAAAAAAACAAAATAATAATAAAATCCAATTAACACCGAGACAATAGATGAAAAGGCTAATGTTCAGATTCTTTGTGCGTTGCGTCCGATAATTTGACGGATTACGAGGATCCTTGATCCTTTTTTGTACCTTGTTGTCAAAAACGAACACAAAGGCTTTCCCTTTGTTGTTGAAATTCGTGTTGGCTAATGGAAAGTGGCAGCCTCACCGGAGGTCTGTAACATACACATATATCTAGATAGATACCCTATAGCTATCCCGAGGTGTGGAATTGTGATTTTTTCGTTCCTATTTTTGTGTTGTCAATCATTTTTTTTGACTGGTAACGACGACAAACGATTGAGTAACCGGGAGTGCTATTATAACAATATTCCCTTATCCATATCCATAAATGCAAAAAACATCATCCCTGTTAAATGAATTGAAAACTTAAAACGAACAAAAAGGAAAGAAGAATTTTATCGTATTGATTATTTTTGCAAAAGTGACAAATCAATTGAAAAGATTCAAAACAAAACAACAAAACCTACCAATTGGTTACCTAGAAGGAACATATAGAAGAAAAAAAACCTAAAAGATGCTGACTGATATGACGCCGACGGCTGGCCAACTCTACGGATCCCAGATCCCGGCAATGGGAATGAATATCTCCAATATCGCCTCGCATCTACAGAAACCACAAGTTAATCCGGTAAGTACCTACCTAACCTTCGTATATCTACCTACTTGCTTTACAGATAGATAGGTTGTTTTTTTGAGAATACTAATTTACCTAATAGAAAGTGCCAATTTAATTTAACCTTTGACCACTTCGAGAGACGAGATAACTATTGAATCGGATAAAATATCGTATCACATTTCGGGAATATTAAACCGCTTAATCAGACAGTATACGAATACGATAGACTCTTATTGGGATTATTCCTTGCCAAATTGTAAGGCCTATGTAGGTAAATACATTCACACCCACCCTTACGTGTAATCTACTTATTCGAATAACTCTGAGTAAAAATGTACCTACATATGTATTTGTGGTAAATATTAGGATTTTGAGAACTACTACCTGGACCAGACCATAGAGACTGAAAAAAAGGAAGGTAGAGTGCGTACATTTAAACAAGGAACGACAATGAAGGCACAAGTGCAACAAACAACAAAATTATCAATACGAGTAAATACAAAGCAAACAGGCGCAAAATTTTAAATAGCCTGTTATTAAGGTGTTAGTATGATACTACTTAACAATTTGCTAACTTTAAAGTAGTTTACTCACTTATTCTTAATTTTATCCTATTTCTAACTTATAGTATCGTACTAAGGCAATTTTCTTAATAAAGTGCTTCTGAACACACCTAAAACAATGACAGTTCGTGCAATAAACTAAGTAAACAGACCTTTTGTGGCGTTTGTAAATAGCACGATACTAAACAAATAAAATAGGTATTCTATGATTTTAACTGTAATAAAAGGGTAGAGAAAGTATGATTCTATATTCGATTAAAATTTGCCAAATATTGGTTTTAACCTAGTTTCATACTAAAACAGCTTTAACATCGTACTAATTCAACTAGTAAATTAATGTAATATCGAATCGATTATTTAAATACAGTTGCCCAGATAATATAATATAATAATAAAACTACCTATAAGGTTTTAAATATCTACTAAATATTATACACATTAGGTATCTACATAGTAAATATAAAGGGTTTTTTCCTAAGACAAATAGCTGCCATTAAACCTTAAATCAAAGCAAATATTAAAATAGTTACATTTCACGTCTGAAACATTATTAATGTTTAAAAATTTGTGTTTGAACATGACCTATATGACTGCTTCCGATAAAGCGCAATTTCAACTAATGTTAAACATTAATATCAAAATCAACTTACGAAGTGAAAGACTAGTTATCTATATCCTTAACATATGTTAAGCCCGCTTTCAATTATTATTGGATTATAGAACCCTCCATCCAGACATACCTACAAATTATACCTGGAAATGTTATAACCTAACTATTAGTTTAAACTGTTATACTGTTATTTATCTCGCAAAATCTTTTACTAACAATTGACGTAAGATTTAAGGCTTTATAACAAACTTAAGTTCAAAAGTGTTTTAAAAAACGTAGAGGATTTAACACCTTGCTGAAACAAAAACATACGAAAATGTTCAGTTTTATAAAAAGCCTTATGGCAGCACTTTCTTTAAAATTTTGATTTATACGATATGTATTGACGGTTTCTAGAAATTTGAATATTTGTATTATTTCATGATCTAAAGATTATAGAAATAAATCAAAAGCAATGCCATTAATTCAAAACTGTGCCTTTTGTATAGGAAATTCACAAAATTAGCGGGAGGATATTAAAGACAGAAGTTTCTTCTAACCCGATCGCCAGCTAATGTCACATATAAATATCCTGGGATCATTTTTATCAATATATCGAACTCGAGATCCGTCGACTCAAGATTAAAGCGAAATCGCCCTACATTTCTTCTACGTAAAACTTTTCGCTTGATGATATTTAATAGGTCAGAGATACTCTTTTTAAAACACAAATCATATAGTCTTGAACAGCAGTAGCTTAGAATTAGAGCCTTGATAAAATAGCTATATAAAGGAAACCCGATTTGTCAAAACCAAAATCGAAAATACATTTTCCCTCTTTGATTCCATCAGAATCATGGAAGAATTTTTCAAAAAATTTCTTTATTCCGAGAAATTTTCCTAAAATATCATTTGAGTTGATGAAAAATTCGATTAATAGTAATCCCGTAGTCATTGAAACTCGTTTCCTAAACAAAATTGACATATCGACGTTTACTTGGGTATTAGCAGATTTAATTTGAACATCAGCCAGTCTTATTCAGCTTCCATGTTGTTATCGGCTTCTGAAACAATTTACGAATTATTCGTACTACTGCCTTTTCCAGTTTTAGAAGATTTTAGTTCGTTCATCAGTTTTCCGATCACACTTTTGTTGGGCGCTTTTGAAAATTAATATGCCTTCTTGAAGGTTTTGAAATAAAATATCCGATAAGCCGAAAAATGTTTTAGGATACGAGTATATTTGGAGTATGCTTCTATAGTTTGGGATCCACACTACATTGTTTCGAAGAATCGTATCGAAAAAGTACAAAAGTCTTTCACAAGGTTTTTGGTAAGACAACTCAGATGGAACTTACCAGAAATGCCTAGTTACACTACTAGATGTGCTTTAGTTGGTCTTGAGACTTTAGAAAAACGTCGGGGAGTGAACTGTGTTATGTTTATTTATGATATATTGTCTTATCACATTAAATGCCCTGTTATTTTGAGTCATTTAAAAATGTATGTTCCGGAAAGAAGTATCCTCCCGCGAAAAAATTTCTATGTTCCACCACATATGTAGATGTAATTATGGCTTAAATGAACCATTCTCTAGATGTATGAGATTGTTTAATACTGTATGTTCTAAAATTGATTTTACTATTGAAAGAAAATTATTTAAAATTAATCTAAATGAAATTTATAATTAAATTGTTAGTAGGCGTTAAATATCTGTAAGAGGAAGAAACTCGATAGATAGATAAATAAATAAAAAAAAAATTAAAAAGTATATTGAACATTTTTTTACGCCTTTAATCGAACGTACAGGAATCTTTTAAAATATGTATCATTAGACGCCCTGTGTATGAAAGACCTTTATTTAACTAGGACTCAGGTTAACATTATATTATCTACCCTTGGGTCATAAGATGCGAGGTGATTCGAGCTAGACTAGTATGCAGTGGCGTAGCGTGCCATCTCGGCACCCGGGCGGGAGACTTATTTTGCCGCCCCGCCCCCATTCAATACTAAAGTTCGAGACATCATTTAACAGCCAATTAGGTATCTTTTATTGAAGGTACAATAGGATCAGCGGTTTCATAAACGGATTCTACGGGCCTTACGAATGAGGCTCGTGAGACAAAGCTGCATCTGCGGATTCATCGCCATGCATGCGTTTTTTCCTGCGAATTCTTCTCGTTTTGAGTTCGATTCTGAGTTTTTCACAGAGAGTCTTAGAAAAGTCGATTGCGGCTTGGACGAAACGGTCTCTTTTCTCCACTAAGAGAGCTTTTAAAACGCAGGGTTTCTGAGCACACTTATCAACACTCAGTCCACGTTGCTGCAGGTACATCTGTGCATCATCTTCTTCAGGTAGCTCTGCAGCCCAAAAGCTAAGAAAAGTGAGGAAGTTGACTGACTGCATGACTGTCAGAAGAAGACTGGCTCCCGATCCGTCAATTATTCCAGTACTCAAGAACTTCCACAAACTTATTTTTAAGCGTCTTTACAGCTTCATGCCTTTGGCAAGACGAGGTTCACTTCTTCTGCAGGCTTGTGACTAGATGCTGAGGTACTTCTGGTGAGTCGAATTCGTCTTGACCCTGCTCTGTGGTGGGACCAGAACGACTACCAACTTCGATGGCAGGACCGTCTTCTTCTTCTGCCTGTAAAATAAGTTATGCATTCCTATGAATATTGGCCGGAGGATAATTCTAAGCCACTCACGATTGTAGATGGAGGAATCATACTTACATTGGAATCACTTCCGCTGCTGCTGGATGCCGCCGACGACGTTAACGTAGCTTTCGAACCAAAACAAGAAGTGAAATATATCAGTAATGCACCTGGAGACTTCTTCGCATCTGCTTCCTTCTTAACCTTTTTCTTGTGGTATTCCGCGCCACTTCCTTTAACTCTTTTCATTTTCAAAAACTAGTTCCAAGGTTGAGTGAAGTATCAAGTGTTTAGTTTAAGAAGATTCAACAGTATTTAAACTATAAACAACACAATCGAAATAACTTTCTGTGATGCGGGAGGGAGCAAAAACATTGAGCTGGCTGAGACTAGAATAACGTTTTCGTCGAATCCTAGTTATCTTATCTCGCATATGCCTCTCATATGTTTAGGAACGCTCCCTTTCAGTTTCGCGAGTATTTCGGAATGTCGCGCGATAGTACGGAATGCACTCTTACGGCCCTAATAACCGTTTACGAATTCACGGAAATCAGCCGAGAGCGTCAACGGCGAACCACAGATAGGGTGGCAAATTTCAAATTTACATCATTGTTGTTTGTTGACTTCTCAAACGATCTGTCATGAAACATATGATTTCTACTCTATCCGCATCACCGGCGACATTTTGCCGCCCCTCTAGGCCTGCCGCCCGGGGCAGACCGCCCCCACCACCCCCCTTCACGCTACGCCACTGCTAGTACGCTAATGATTGTTTTCTTTCTTACTTTGTAATGAGGCAGAAAGTATCTGTCCACTGCTTGGAATATTATATTTTTGAGGGACTTGGTGTGCTCGCATGGCTATGTTTTTTTTTCTGAAAAAAAGTTTGCAGTTTTTTCTATCTTTGGAATATTTGTCCCTTTTATTGATCAAGTTAGGTTCTGAATGTCACATTAACAGAAATTCAAAGTTATAAAAGGTACAAAGAAATTGAAAGGGTAGAAGAAACTCGACAACTTATTACTGATGAAATTTAAGAAAATACTGACTTACTCATTGACTGATGGCTTACATTTTAGGGAAAACGTCCTTTCATAAGGTAACTAGCGAGTAACAAAACCATTTGAATTCTTGACTTGATGTGCTCTAGCAGTTAATTTGGAAATTATTGGGCGGCTCTTAAGGGGGAATCATTTATGTTATTTCATCAATTACGATATTGTTTCCAAGTTAAAATAAATTTTATGAAATAGAAAAATACAGAGTGGCGGAATAAGTTCTATAGGGCTTGCCACGAGTTCAGAAAAGTCTTGGTCCGAGACGAAACTGCCTGCAAAGCATCCGAAACCATATTGAGTTTCGATTTTAATGATACCAAGACAGTACTCCTACCCAGCCTACTCGACAAAAGAATGATCAGTAGGTAGTATTAATTCCAATTACTGGTTTAAAATATCTCAATCAATGAATACTTTTATGGTACTAAGTCAATACCCGATATCACAAAAAACATAAAATTTTGTTTTACTTCTTACGTTTTGCGCACATTCTGAGGGAGGAGATCTTCACTGAAATAAGATGTTTGCCGATATAAAAGTGCAGTTTACCTGTAATCATTAAGAGCTATCGCCTTAAAATAACCTTGACACATAGAGTCTTGCCTCTGTACCAAAGATTTCGTCTGATGGGATCTTAGAGGATCTTTAAACATCCCTTCAATTGTTAAACAAAAGATTACTTAAAACAAATGACCTATAGTTTTTGCGCAAACAATTTGAGTTGTTTCTTTCTATCTAATGGCAGATTTAAAGGAAATTCCTTGGCAAAGTTTTTCAGTTGAAGGTCATCATAAATTCGGCCTTAAACCTTTTGCAATCTTATTCCGAGTGTAAATTCAACGAAATTGGTAAGAAATCTCTAGAAACTAAACAGATACTACTAACGGATGCCTGTCGAAGAATATCGATATAGAAGGGCATATGTCCATTCCATAGTGCTTTGATAGTGAAATGATGATTTCCATTCATCGTGTGTCATCTTAATTTTCATAGTATTTGACAGTTAAAATTTTAAATTATTCGTCAACTGAAAAGTTGCTTCATGCAGTCGGGTTTAATTAATTTGAACGATTAATTCTCTCTGATTTAAATGAACTCATAATTAACTCGGAACTGAAAAACTGGCCCTTAGAGTTTGATATACATGAGGTCTATTTTAATGCAACCATAATGATAATATTAATATACAAAGATATTCTCACAGTTTATTGTTTCACAAAACTAGTTATCCAATAAATCTTTAATTGTTGAGAAAATTCGAAACTATAAACAATGATTTGATTTTTGATCTTCTTCAAAATTAAACCATCTAACGCATCTCATTTTGGATGCAGATTAATTCTCGCGTAAAAACACAAAATTTTATTTTATTTTTCGTTTCTAGAACATAAAAACTTTAGTTCCCCATCAATTATTGTAACAAACGCATTGAAATCGTCGAATTTATAGGTAGTAAAGCAAGCGCCACATGTGACCTGCTGCCGCGGTGTCGGTGTGCCCACCCGCTGTTAAGCCGCACCTTTGTCATTTCATGTCACCGCCGCCGCCGCTGTAGAAACACTGTCGCTGCTTTGATCAAAAAGTTATTAAATCCGGTTTTAGTTGCGTTTATTAAAAAATTAATAATCTAAGTTGAGTTGAATGCAATCAGGGACTGTTATTCTAATGCATCAACTACCTCACCAATTCACAATCAAAAGACTCCAATGGTCACGATGGTCAATTAAGGTAAATCTAGCTAGTCTTAGATATGTAAATTTAAGAGGTGATTTATCAAAATTGTATAAAGGCATACAAAAAACCAAAACCTTGTCATTACGGTTATATATGCAAGGGAAAGCCTAAAATTTGGATTCTGAAACAAATCTAATCTTTGATCGTACCCGCTTCATTTGATGATTTATGAAGAAAAATGATTCTCCAAAAGCTTGAAGAGGTGTTTTAATAATTAATATCACATCCATTTCTACAAATTTTAAAATTTTAAACGCTCTAATTATAACTGTCTTTCAAAATGTGCATTTCGAATTTAAAGACTATTTTTCAAACCATTAAAAATTAAAAAAATAAAAATCGCATCTATAAACAGACAGAATAAGATGTTTACGGATTTAGTTCGCACCATGTTAAGGCTTTGAAGATGCTGCTGTAAAAGAGTAGTGTCATTGGTGTTGTTGTACATCATTTAAATTATATGTCAAGCGACTGAAAACGGACGATTCGGTCTTTGGTGACAGTTTACGACTTCATTTTGATTAGAGTGATGAAATGAACATCCCTTTTCGTGTATGCTCTGTGGACATAAATCAAATACTAAATGTCTTGATGTGCTGAAGTGTGGATCTAGTGCATTCACTCAATGCTGATTATGGTTGGAAAATTAACGAAGCGAACTTCTGTCTTTCCGGGACGGAATACTATAAAAGAACTCCAAAATTACGAAACGAATCATTTCAATTTCATCCACGGTATACTGCAAATGTTTGGCACTAAGAAATGTACAATAAACTCCGCTTATCTGCACTACATACGTTTTAAAAGAAAATTGAAGTGATTGAGAATTGAGATATAACATTTCTCATCATTTAGTCCCAGTTAAATGAAAATAATGATATAATACAACCCAGTTCCGCAAAACTTTCTTAAAATAGAGTTGAACATTGGAGTCCCCTGAAATTGTTTCTTGTTTCTTAAACTGAGAAGTCTTTTTTGAAATTCAAAGAAGACTCTCGATTTTGTGACGTCTTTTAATTTAATGGTCTTGATATTGCCTAGATTTGTAGGTGCTAAAGGTAAAATTCCTTTTCATACATCGAAAATCCTTTTAAGTGCACATTTTAATGCGCAATGTAATATAGCACCTGGTGCTTAGATGATGTCCTAAAGAAGACGAAACGCGACTTGAAATTTGATGGTCTTGACATTGTTTACATTTGTAGGTTTAAAACGAAAAATTCTTGTTCAGACAATTTTTGTGGACAATTTTGCGGAAAGTTCGCAATGAAAGATTGCACCTGTTGCGGAGGAAATGTTCTTTACATACAGCGCTCCTTTTTTCATTTATTGTTTTTACTGTATGAGGCAAATAGTTTAACACATTTTTATAAAAATGTTTGTGAGCGAATTAATGAATATCTTTTCTTTTTGTTGTTCATATTTAATCAGTTTTGAAATCATAAATCCATAATTTTATATCTAGGTACTTAGAATATTTTAATATTGATATTTAGTAACAGTGCATATTCTCGGCAGAAATGGAGGTGACCTATCAAGTCCGAACGGCTAAGATGAAACACACTTTTTAGGACACGAGATAGGTACTCTTGAAGGATTTTTGTCACTAACTCGCAAGAGTTTTGTTTTTAGTTGGCAGAGGTTAAGAATCAAACATCTGTAGAATACTCCTGAGAGAACTATGAGATTTCCTTTTTGTGGAATGCAAATGAAGTGAGAAATTTAGTCAGATTATCAACTTTTCCGCTTTGTGTAATTCTGATATTGCCGAACTGAAACAATTTCATACAAATAATATTTTCCCACGGGTGACTTGCAGTTCGGAGGATTGCAGTGTTAGCTAATAACAATATTATTAGAGTACACAAATATTTTTCCTTATTGTCATTTTATCTAAGCGGAGTCGACTGTGTGCATATAAATTTAAGCTTTCAACGTTCGTTGGTCATATCAAAAATATTTTGCAGACTTTTAAGCACCAAAACTTTAAAAACTTTAAACTCTATTATAAAGTTAAAATAAATTTAAGCATGTTTTATCGTTGTGGTTAAATGAAGTTCATTTCTGTTTTTGTTTAAAACAATTATATTTTTCCTAGAGTGAGTAAAACACACACAAAATAAAAAGTGTTTGAATTTTCAGAATTTTGCGTTTGGAAATATTTAAACATACATTTTAGAAAGTCTTACAGAATTTAAATTCTAATATTGAATTACATTATGTCGTATTAACGAGAGGTGTGAGAGTTTAACAAAACTGGTGTTTTTATTAAACGACACCGGTATTTACTTAATTATTGTTAACCCTCAGTACAAATCTTTTACAAAAGAGTAGTTGTGTATAAGTTTTTTACTATTAGTTTTGCTTGCAATATACAAGTATGTATAACGTAGCTACTTTAGCAAAGGTAATTTTTGGTTTCCTAAATACGACTTAATTTACGATTTCATTCAAACATAGTATTACGATGATAGAGGTCATGAACAAGAACCTGTCTCCATGTAAACGGAGATTTCCGAACATTGACAGGTGCTTACTGCCATCATCAACGTGGAGAGCTAAAACGTTGTGCAATCGATCAAATTGTTTTATGAGAGTGGGCCTTCTATTCGAGCCTATTTCTAGATAAATAGGAATTTGGGACGACCAAAATCCACCAAATTAAAATTTATTCTGAGAAAAACACTGTTTGGAGGTGGTCTGGCGGGATCATCGGTCCCTCATACATACCGTCAACGGCAAGCGCTATGGGAATGACATCCAAAGGAATGTGGTTTTCACAGGACGGCGCTACGTGCCACACAGCCCATTTTGCATGAGCGATTTCGAGAACATATTTATCGCACGCGGAGGTGATGGGAATTGGCACACACAGAGTGTGATTTGTCTCCGTTGGACTTCTTCTCGTGAGGTTTTCTTATGTCACAGGTCTATGCGAATAAACCACCACAAACCACCACTGTCCTGAAACCCAACATAATCAATGCTATTGGTTAAACTAGCCTGATGCATGCGCCAGAGTTATGGAAGATTGGACGATGGAAATCCTTTTACATATAAAGGGTCGTTAAATTTTAAGGGCCGATGTTGATTTTGAATAAAACACAGATTATTTAGTAAATTATTGTCATTTCTTTTTATTATGAAATTGGTGTGGTTCAATTATGTATGGAACAAAACATCGCCAAATGGCCGCTGCGACCTCGGCGGCACACCTCCATCCGATGGTCCAAATTTTCGATGACGCTGAGGCATAATTGAAGTTCTATGCCGTTAATGTGCCGAATTATCTCATCCTTTAGCTCTTGGATTGTTGCTGGCTTATCGACGCACGTACACCTGTTCTTTCAAATAACCCCAAAGAAAGAAGTCCAACGGTGTGATCTTGGCGGCCAATTGACATCGCCACCACGTGAGATAACACGGCCATTGAATTTGTCGCGCAAAAGAGGCATTGTTTCGTTAGCTGTGTGGCAAGTGGCACCGTCCTGTTGAAACCACATATCGTCCACATCCATATATATGCTATCTCACGATAGCGAACACCATTCACAGTAACTGCCTGACCGGCCTCATTTTGGAAAAAAATTCGGCCATAATTATGATGCCGCCAGCCCATAAACGATAAACCGCACCAAACAGTCACTCTTTGTGGGTGCATTTGTTTTTCGACAATCACTCTTGGATTATCATTCGCCCAAATGCGGCAATTCTGCTCATTGACGAATCCACTGAGGTGAAAATGTGCCTCATCACTGAACATGATTTTCTTCGAAAATTGATCATCCGCTGCTGCCATTTATTGCCACCATTCTGACAATTGACGAAGCTTGAAATGGTCAAGAGGCTTTAGTTCTTAAGTCAATGGCACTTTGTAAGCGTGTAAATGCAAGTCTTTATGCATAATGTTCATCAACGACGAGCGTGAGAGGTGCAATTGTTGGGCTCTTCAGCCACACTATCGCGAAGAGCAGCAACTTTTCCTGCAGTACGAGCTGTACGAGCATGCACTGGTGTTTTCACAT
Organism: Philhelius festivus; assembly: GCA_963931855.1. NCBI lineage: Eukaryota > Metazoa > Arthropoda > Insecta > Diptera > Syrphidae > Philhelius > Philhelius festivus. Next base: position 520,699 of record OZ007556.1, on the reverse strand, counting down.
CTTCTACAGACCCGGTTTGCTCAAATTTTTGCACTATTTTTCCGATTGTACGCACATTTGGACGATTAAATTGACCGAAAAAATTACGAAATGCACGATATGCATTTTGATTTGAACGCCCATTTTCATAATAAGTTCAAATTGAGTTAGTCTGAAATTGAGAAATGTCAAATGAATTGCAGAAAAAAACATTTTAAATTTAACCACCCTTTATGTATGCATAATTTCAAGGGTGTGATTAAACAAAATGTCTAATTTGACTTATAACTAAAGATATCATAGACGATTTAGAGTTGTTGGCCCATAAGGGGCCTTATCTTATAAGTAAGTTTCAAATAGCCAATATTTACTTGGCCAGATTAAATTAAAAGTTATTTGACTTTGTTGTTCTAACGGTGTCCAGTGGCTATCAGTGGAGAATGTGTGCCTATTTAAGCCCGTTTTAAAGGTTTTTGTCTAAATTTGATTTTTAGAATTTGTTTCAAATTGTTGAACTTGTACCACATATAGCTATAAATTTTTATAAGAAAGTAATTTTTTCTAATTTTGGATAAATAAAAAGGCCACTTCATTAAACATTTTTTTTTGCTTTCTTTTGCAATGATCAACTTACACAATTGACAAAATGCAATTTGTTTCACTAGTTTCTTCCAAAAAACTTGCGTGTGACGACAAAAATTGGGTGCACAATGGTAAAATACATAAATATGATCGTGTAAGCACAATTGAAAAAAACAATTTCCTACCTTAATGTACTTGATTCCTGGGGAACTATTTTACTACATCTGGAATTTAAACAATTACCATCAACTTTCGTCATTATGGTGCCATCTTTTTACATTATCCAATAATAGATGGAAAATTAGGAGTACCTATTTTAATTTTGTAATAAGATCCATTATTAGATTAGATCATAATAATTATATAAATAAATAAGAATTAAAATCACAAAAGTGATAAATTTTTTCTTTTGGCATAAACTATTTACAAAATGTATGCATCACCTTATCCGTAAACGAACAGTTACTGATGATAATTTTTCTCATGAAGTTTTACATGGACCATGTACAAAAAAAAGTACATTTATAATATGCACTTAGACAAACAAAAAACACTTTAATCTTCCTTTTTTCCTTGACAATATATGTTAATATAATGTAGGTCTAGGTACCTACCTTACATAAAGCAAATGGACTTTCTGGTTAAATACTCAGAACTCCAATAGGGACTTACATTATAAAAGAAATGGACAAAGGTGGGCCATTGTACTTCTACGATTTATTCATATTAAGGTTTTTGTCCTTTTGTTACAAAAGCCAGATATTATTCAAAAATAAATAAATGAACGCACGCATCAATTCCATGTATGTATTACATACAATACAATATAAACCATCCAGGGACTGACAACAAAAGAACATGTTCTTGAGATAAACAATGCGCAAGTAGGGAACCGACAATAGCAACCTCTTGATTCCAACCGTAATAAGCCTCTTAAGTGCAAATCCAAACAAAAATCCCTTGAAAACCTAACCACATCTTTCATGAACAAGTGGCATCCGAAAACGACCGATGCAATCTGGCATCGTAATTGAACGAATATGTTCATGATGACAGAAATTATGCATCATCACGTTTTAATTATAATAATTGTTTTATTATTCTCAGCAAATAGGTGTATCTGAAAGATAGAAATCAACTTTTTTTGTAAGTCGGGGTCAATTTCAATTTTCGAATCGGTTAAAGATTAATCATCTATTAATTTAAAATCATGATATTTATAGGTACGTATCCTTACAGTATGGGTAGGTTAGGTATATTATAATAAGTATAAGTACATACATACATAGGTACGACAAAATTGTTAACGCGAGCTTCTGTTAATAGAAAGAGACGCCCAAGTTTGGAGTTTGACATGACGGCATCACAATTGCAACCGTCATTACTCATCAGTCATCACCTACTACGCTACACTAACTTTCATCTGCACCCACACACAATATTCGTGCATCAAGGGCTACACTTCTCTTGTGGAAGATTCAGATATCAAATTAGACTGTAATTATCCTCATTAGGCGTTCACTGGAAATATAATAGGTCTGCAGACGGGTCTGTTACAATTACGACAGATTCACAACCAACAACACCGGTGTATAGTGTATTCTATAGTAGTATAGTTCCTTTTTGAGTTCTTCAAGTTTTAGCGAGGGAGAACGGTTGTTGCGGCGCGGCAGCGAGCGACGAATCGAATCACTACACTTTGCAGGGTGCAAATAAGTTACACTGAAGACTGAAGCTTCTTTTCCACTGCAAAAATGAAAGAAAATTGCCAAGTCCAAACAATTACTGCTTAATATTTCCAATAGGCAATTGTCTAGCCTTTTTTTTAAAGGGTTGATATAAACATTGTTGCCAACTTTCTGAAGAGCTTTGATTTGCTGCTGATTGATTGAAAACTATACGATAAATCAAGAACTTAATTTTAAATAAATGTTTCCTTTCTTCATGATGAGTTGTTTGAGTCGTAACGTTTCAGTTGTAAGTACTATATCTATTCTTATTTCAAATTTGCTGTATATGGTTTTATTCACAATTCTCTTAAGGGTGTAATCACATACGAAAACTTACAACTTAAATAATAAATCAACCAATAATTGACCTTGAGCCCTCCTAAGAACAAACATCATTTAAACTTTAAATAACTATGTATTTTGTTTGGTAGAAAAAAGATAAGTCCATGCGTTTTTACGTCTAGTTTAAATGGGGCTTAAACGAGTTGACTAATTTTCTTCAACTTTAAATTATATATGAAAATTTTCTTAAGAAAATTATATACCAAATTTAAAGACAATCGGTATACCCGTTTAGGTTCTAGCTTGAGGTAAACTGAACTTATGGTGCTAATTATTTTACAGAGCTATCATGTTTCTAAAAAAGACCACAGATATACAGGGTGTCAGGTAATTCGTCTGCCATACTTTGGGATGTGATTCTTGGTGATATTCTAAGAAAAAAATTGTTCCACAGTAAAGTCTGATTTTCAACTTTGACATCACTTTTTGACGATTTAAAAAAAGCTAACTTTGGTGTACCCTGACCCATGTTAAGGTCAATTTCTCTGCCAGTACTAGTAGCAGGGACCTCATTTTGGACTTTTTTTTCAGAAGAAATAATAACCTTTAAAACTACGTTTGAATTGAGCTGATGTATTTATTTAGGGTTGCCAGATATTCAATTTTAAATGGTGTTCAATTTTTCTTGCCCGAGCAAAATTTTAACTTTGAGGTAAATTCTTTTCAAAAAATGTGTAATAAGGTTTTCTTATTTTTACCTGATGAACAAAACAATAATAAAACTGTAGAACAATTTTTTTCTTATAATATGACCAAGAATCACATCCCAAAGTATGGCAGACTAATAACTAAGTTTAATTTTCATACCAAAATATCATCAATTTTGTCTAGCTGTCTCAAACTCTCTTAAGCTCCTTCAATACCTGGGCATGATATACTTCTCAACTGCAAGAGCAAGTTCGAGTGATCCAGTCGTACCTGATTTGTTGTTTAGTTTTGTGTTGTACACATGCGTCGATCAGTTGGAGGAATGATTATTACCAAACGACATAGATTATACTAGCCTGGTCAAATTATAAAAGCAAAAACACGTTTTTAAAAATTTCAAAAGTATGTTTTAGAGTCATACCAGTATCAGTTAACTTCGAATCACCCATATATCACTTTAAAATAACACAGCATGGCAACCTTGGGTTGAGCCAATTGTATTATTTACTGCAATCAACTAAACTGACAACATCCTATCAATTCGAAACGCGTGAAAAGGGGACGCACCGAATTCTTTGTTGACAAATTCGGGACAACTCTTGGTCTCGATGTCAGAATAAATTTAAACACCAAAATCCCAACGCAATTCAACGATTTTTACGTTTCCCGAAGGAACTTGATTTTACAACTTGAAACTCCCTTTATGGAAGAACCACACGAATTGAGCATCAATCGTCAGCCTTTTTTTTAAATATTTCATTCAAATGGGCAGAAAAAAGATTCATTCAGTACTGGAATTGGAATCCACTCTTCGAATGCAAATTTCATCACAGAAAAGTTTTTTTTTTTTTTATTATTCAATGAGAACTCGGATACTTTTCTTTTTTGCTTTTGTTAGACTATTTAAATGGATTGTCAACTCAGCAGCATTCCTGAAATATTCTTATTTCAACGAGGAAAATGGGCGTGTTCGCATTTGAACGCAAATGATGTATTTTTTGTTGCTGTTAATGCCCCTTATGTAGATATATAAAGGAGTAAAGGAAAAAAATCTTATTTCGATTTCTTGTGAGAGTTCAATAAGAAATGAATTTTCGAATTTTATTGTTTTTTGTATTGTTAAGAAAATGGACGGTATTTAAAGAGACAATTTATCTGAAATCAGGACTGTTGTAGAAATCGCGCACTTGTTTCATTTTACTATTACATTTTCAATATCTGTTTTGTTTAGCATTTAATATTCTTGATAATAAACTTGATTGTTTCTGAATATAGAGGAGTTTTCAGATAAGTTTTCAAAATTGTTTTCAAGCTTTTTTAAATATTGGAAACAATTAATATATGAGTCGTTCAATTCCGAACTCGTTTTTGGCCAGGTAAATATGTACATATTTGTTTAATCTTAAAATATGGTCGAGTCGATGAAAGAATTTACTCAAGCCTCAAGGTAAAAGCAGACAAATTTATATTGGGCTTTCGTCGCAGTACCACCCAAATGAATTAAAACAAGTTAACACAATTCGTATACACACAGAAAACAGTAAGGTCTTATGACTCAACAACTCTTTTTATTTAGCTAATTGCAAATTACTTAATAATAATGAATGTAGGTAAATATAATTTATTTGGCCTTGACACTTGACATAAGCTCCGTTCATATTTGTATGTACAGTAGGTAAACTACAAGTATAAGGATACAACGAAAAACAGTTCGAAAAGTCAATTCGACTCGTGTGCAGTTACTTAATCTGTTCAAAATTATTGAAAACAATCTCACCGTAATTGTTTCTATATAGAGGTACATGTAGGTACATATTCCATCTCAGTCGTGCGAGCATAAATATGCGCACTTCGGCTAAGGTCAGAAACGACAAATAGCGCTCGCAGCAAAAAGACTTTAACAGCCACATTTGCATTCAGCGCAATAAGCGTTTAAGTGCTCAGACTGAGCGAGCTATAGCTGCAACATCGACAAAGCCCATAATACGCCACATAGCCAGCCATACCCAACTTCCATTAACAAGAAACCCAAACCAGCCAGAAGTGCTTTTTGCTTATACGAGATCCATTGGCTTTACTTTGTGTATCTACCTATACGTTGGATAAAGTCACATTATAGATACAATATCTTTCCACCTTCAGCTTCAACGAGAGTGGAGAGCGATTATCCCGGCAGTTTACATCATCAACAGGGGAAAATTGATTGATTTGCGGATTTTATTTATAAAATGTACACACCAGCAAAAAATAATAACATTCCGTTGAATCGATCGACACCGAGCGATTATTATGCTGAAGGACAAACTACTCTCGACTCTCGTTTGCTGGACGATAGCACAGGTTTTTCTCTCAAACTTGCAAATCGTGTCGACATATCTTATATAAATATAAATAAGCTTCATCATAAGCGGCGGATTTATTCTTTTAACAAGAATCATAAACGGGCAACAAAACAAATAAAACTTAACATACAAGTTGCAACATTTTATTCATCAAAATTGGAATGATCCCTTGGGTTGGCTTCGATAGGATGCGGATGTCCCTGTATTTGCAAATCGTTTTATTGAAGATAATTTGAGCCTACATTATAGCAACACCACCAAGCTGACGAAACCCTGCGGTGCCCTCATCTTAACTTTATGACCCCTTGGGCTACATTTCTGCCGATGCCGTTTCTCACTCCAAAAGTAACCAGATCCAGGTACACAACCGTTTTGCACATTTAAATGTTAAACTCAATGATTAATGAAGTGCAGCCATTTGTCAGGAACAAGACTGTAAACAATTGGCTTGTGTCAAATTTAATTCGATGCGCATCAAAAGCACTCAAAAGAATATCGATTTATAGACCTTAAAACTACAAACCTGATCCCAAATGAACGGCTTTTTCTACCCCATCAGTTAATTTTTAACATTGCGGTGTGTCGGAATACCATTATTCTTGGGAAGAAATCATAGCCCCTTGAATTTAAGTAGGCGTAGCAAATCAAATAACTCCTGAGCTCGGAGGATTTTAAAATACGCTGGTAGCGCCAGTCTGTGGAATGTCTTACATGTGACTGATTTGCGCTGGTCCTTTAAAATGTGGGTATAACATCTATTCATTCATATGAGCCTCTGAAGTCTCAAGGAACTGCAGCGAGAACTCTCATAAATAATACAAAAAAAAAAGATCAGAAGTCAAATGCAAAATAAATTCCACAATAAACAAATCAATTCTCGAAGTATATTTATTACTCTGACAAGGCGAACCAAGGTGGGTACCTAAAATACTTCCTTCCAATCGGCTACCGGTGTTCTTCTGTTTCGGTTGAGTTTACACGGTTACGTCGCCGAGTGTGTGGCTTCCGAAGCACAGCTGGATACGATGATGACGACGTGGAAGCTCATTTCATTTCGAATTCGCTAATTTGAATGCGTTGCTCTTTTCATTTGCGGTCGACAAATGATATACTGCATGCAGCAAGGCATCGGTGATGGAACCTTGCGACCATGGAACCATCAGCGGACATCGCATCGGGTACTGGTAGTGTTCTCCAAACACCATCAAGCATATGGCTAGCTTTGAGCCGAACATGATTTGCACAATCAATTTATTAAATGCGAAAAAGGCCATAAATGTTTTTTTTTTTTTCAGTCCTATCAAGCAACTTGAGTTCACTATAAATTGAATTTTTATCGAAGTTTTTTTAATTGTTTTGGTTTTTTGTTTCAACACCATCTTAGTTTGACTAGATCGTTTTTTTTTTTTAATTTTAAATTGGGAGGAAAACTTGACACTCTTGACAGTGATAGTAACTGATTTTTGAATAAAATTTTAAGTAAATGTTTTTTTTTCCGAAAATCCATTTTTACGGAGAATTTATGAAACACTCTAATTTTTTGTAAAGATCTTTCAACTTTAAAAGAAGAACAAATAAAATATACGATTGGATCATACGTACTCACCCTAATGTGCAAGCGGCTTGGAATTTAAAAATTGTTTTAACGATTATACACATAGATAAGTATAAGAACATAATTAGAGACAAATATTCAAATGCAATGAATTCATTCTATAAACTCCCAGCATAGTTTAAGCTCAAAAATAGAATTTCATCTAATTTTTAGGCAGAAATATAAATTAATGAAAACAAAATTCACAAAAACTGATCGTTTATTAATATGTGTTCAATTTTTTAGAAAACACACTTTTAAAATTTAAAAAAAAAATATTGGACAACCCGTTTTCAAGATATTGGATTTTCCAAAAACTATTTTTCGAAAATTTTTGTGTAAGTAGATATACATAGCTTCAATATTATTTGAACTTAAAGGAGTTCTTGAACATACATTTTATCAAAATTAGTAAAGCTGTTAATGAAAAATAAAAAAAAGTTTCTATGACGAATACCGTTAATAAAATTTATTGTTAAGTTTTGTTTTTACCAAAATGCAGATCATATCTATATCATATATTAATTAAAATCGTCAGAGCCGTTTTCGAGATAAATAAAGTCTTTAAAACGGCCGTATCACTCCTAATTTTCCATCGCCCGTGCTGTGTTTAACAATATAAGGGTCTCTTAACATACCCTTGAGCGCGTGTGAATTATTATACCTACATCCATATTTATAAACTTATTATGGCGAGTGCATAAAGTTATATAGCTCTTATAATGCCTCTTAACGAAAAGTGTTGTTTATAACCTTATGCACTGTTGAATAGAATCAACATAAGCAAAAGGCGTTTGGACGTTGAATAGAGCATAATGACATTTTAGTATTGAACTGTCACTTTCTCTTTGACTAAACTATTGGATTACCAAATGCATTTTAGTTGTTATTGAAACTAAAACTTTGTTATTTTTATTTATTGAATCTAGAATTTTATGTCATATTAAAAAAATGAACTTAACAATTCTATAAAATTAGATAGATAAACATAGTTACCCGTTGGTTATATTTTGCCACGCATCTTCATCCCAAATGTGTTAGTGTTGCAATTTTTATTTTTGATTATTGAGGTTTTATCCTCATTAAATTGTTTGAGAAGATTATGGTAAAACGAAACTATAATTTTTTATAATACAAACTCTATATACTCGTACTACTGAAATTTATCAGCCAAGTAGAAGACTTGCGCTATTATTGGACTTGTTGAATTATTAATTCAAAATAGCTTTTATGGCCTTTAGTCCACAAAAATTTGCGTTTCGTCCCGGCGATATCACATGGACTCATCAGTTGACTGCTACTACGTTTATATGCAGTATCGAAAGATCGAGTTGGATTAGGGTCGGATTTTCGACCCAGGTTTTTCGTCATTTGAGTTGAGAGCTCGATTTGGAGTTGAGTTGAAATTGTGTTGAGCGATTCTGAAACATTTTGTTAAGTCAACTCCTTGACCCAGGTTTTTCGTCTCATATTTCGACTCGACACCGCTGAGCGAGTGAGATAGAGTCGAACGAAGCTCATTTCAACTCAATACCCGTTTACAAAGGATCGAAGCGAGCTACAAGCTCGCTATTAAACTATAATTTATTCAACTCATCCTGGTTATAGCAAGGCTTTCATAATCATTTTTAGATGAAAGTAAAAAAGTTAAATACATAAATGAAAGAACTAATATATTATGTGCATACATGCATGTATCTCAATTAGGAAAAATTATATGTCGCGCCAACTTAAGCACATTATTATTTTTAGGATTTGCAACATGAAAAAAATAAACGATTACTTACATTGATTCAAAAAATTTAATAGGGAATTATTTAATTGAAAAAAAAAAATAAACAATTAGACAAACACATTGTATATTTCAATGCACAAAGTGTCTATAGGTTTACTTTGAATAGCTGTAATTATTATACTTGTTTTTAATTATATATTCCACTAGTTACTTGTATTCAGATAGTTAAAGAGAAAACAACAGTTAGTCTGTGTATCTTATAAACTATAATTAAAGTCTCACCTTTTAAAAGTCTCATTGAGCTTTCAACACTTGCAGCCTCCAAGAGTATTATGTACCAGTGGCGTAGATAGGGGGGGGATCAGGGGGATATATCCCCCCCCATTGGGATCGATAATTGCTCAACATAACCAGTCATGAACCAAATAAGTTAAAGAAACGCACTCTAAAATTTTTTTGTACGTCTCTCACCAATTGATAATTTTATTTATTTATTTCGCCTATAAGTATTACAACTCTCTTAGACTAAGATACATACATACATATGTACAAAATAATAATTATTAGATAACATATTAAAAATACATTGACAAATATTTAACATTAGGTTATGCTTAAGAAAATAAGGGATTTGAAATTACTTCTGTTTTGATTAAAATCGAAAACATTTGCATATTTATTAAAATTAACACAAGCATTTGTTATTGGCTCATTTTGGCCATAATTTCTTGCATGTCGAGAGACATACAAAAGTACATTATATCTAGGCCTTAAGGACCTAGTAGGTGCATATATACCGAACAAGGCTAAAAGAGGCGAACAATCAATATGACCCGTTATGACATCTCTTGCGAATGTTACTGAATAGTACGTTAATCTACAAGATATAGGCCTTAAATCAATTAATAAGCATCTACTATCATAAGATGGCATTGAAGCAGACCAATTCAATTTTGGAAGTGCATATTTAGTGAATCGCTTCTGAATTTTTTCAATACGATTATAATCTTTTTTGAAAAGAGGAGACCAAACGACACAACAATATTCCAAAATAGGACGAACCAATGTGATGAAAAGAGTTTTCAATGTATAGGGATCACGAAATTCATGGGAGTTCCTAAATATAAACCCAGACATAGCATTAGCTTTTGATATAATATAATCAATATATATACTAAAACAAAGATGTGGATCTAAAATGACTCCCAAATCCTTTTGACTAACAACTCTTTGCAATTTCACATTAACCATTCTAAAATCAAATAATATAGGCATAAATGATCTTGAAAAAGACATAACTGAGCATTTGTTTATATTCAAGTCCAAAGAGTTTATATAACACCATTCATTCAATTTATCAATATCTTTTTGAAAATTTAAACAATCAGCCACTGATTTAATTGACTTAAAGATCTTAACATTGTCCGCGAACATTAGACATTTTGAAAAATTAATCACTTTAGGAAGGTCATTAATGAAAATTAAGAATAACAAGGGTCCAAGATGACTTCCCTGCGGCACACCCGAGTAGTTTTGAATTTTAAATAATAAATTTGATCAAATTTTTACAAACTGTGAGCGGTTGCATGTATAATTGCTTAACCATTTAAGGAGTGTTGAATGAAATCCCAAAAACGATAGTTTTTGTAATAAAATTCGATGGCTAACCCTATCAAACGCCTTTGAAAAATCTGTAAAAACAACATCAGTTTCACATTTGTTTTCCATATTTTTCAAGAAAAATCTTACAAAAAGAGACAAATTAGTCACAGTAGATCGTCCTTGGACAAAACCATGTTGGAAAACCGATATATGATTTTTTACTGCTTCATAGATTTTATTTTTCACAATGGATTCAAAAATCTTCGGAATCAATTGCAACTTGGCTATGGGTCTATAATTTTCCACAAGCTATTTTGAGCCCGATTTGTAAATGGGAGTAATATAGGAAAATTTCCAATCGTCTAAGAACTTGCCGCTGCGAAGAGAAAGATTAAATATGCATGTCAGAGGTTTGGACAAGTGACATGCACATTCTTTTAAAAACCTAGCTGGAATATTATCCGGTCCCAGTTTTAAACTTATATCTAAGCAAGAAAGTTCCTTAAAAACCTCTTCCTCAGATATATCCATCGAACCCATATCAAGTATTTCAGAATAAGCCGGTAAAACATTATTATTTGAGCCAAAACAAAATTGGACTATATGGATTGGAATATATCTATTAATGCAAATGTAATCGGCTCTGTTAAAATCGTATTTGACATTTAAAATAGATAATTGATTTGATAAAGAACAAAAAACTGATAAATTAAATGAAATACTTAAGGCTTTATGGTGAATATTGTTATTTAATAATGGGTTTTCATCTTCAAACATTTTAACATCAAGCTCATTATGAATATATATTAAATCTAGAATTCTACCTATTTCATTTACAACATTGTTCACTTGAACTAACACCATAAAATGTATGTTATTCGATTCGTACCATCCCAAACTTTGACGACTAACGTGAATTGGGGCATTATCATGCTGGAAGACATGCCGAACTTGACGAAATCGTCTTAAGTAGGGTACCAAATTATCTTGAAGCACCTGGGTGTAAGCTGAACTGTTCATCTTTGCAGAGGTGAAGGCAAGTGCAACCTTACCACGGTCGCAGAAGGCCCCCCAAACCTTACAACTGCCACCGCCAAAGTTCCTCTTGAAAACAAACTTTTTTCCTTTCTCAGATCGTGTCAATATCCGTTAAAACCACCTGACCCATCAAGATTAAACTTTTTTTCGCCACTGAAAATAATCTAAAATAATCTAAAAAAAAAACCTTCATTGAATTATGCCATTTGGAATAACAAGAGTTAAGTGTAAATTAATGGAATGTTACTTATGGTTTTCCAATTCCGTTTCATGTTTTGCTGGGCAAATTCTTACTTTTTTTGTAGACTGTTGTCAAATTTGGAGCTGGCATCATTTTGCACCGAACAATCACTTTACTGCTTTTTAAGGCATGAAAAACCGTTGAAACCGAAATTCCTAAGCCCAATTCTTCACGAACGTCTGACAAAGAATGCGCCGAATTGGATGAAGCATTGATTAAACGCCTCTTATCTCGACGTGTCAGCTTCGACGACAGGATCGGATCTTGAAATTTGTCTACCAATAGACCTTAAGCTTAGGACAGTTAACCGAAAAGCTTGAATTTTGACTTTTTCCGTATCGATTAAATGTTTACTACGCGGCATTGTTGCTTGTCAATTCGAAGCACATAACTGAATGAAGCTTCAGAGAGGTTTGGATTGTGCGTGTATCGAATGCCTCACTATATTAACACTATCAAATATCACATTTATATCATTACACTACACCTCTATGTGTGAGTAAAATAACTATGTCAGTATGAGTAATATATCCTGAGATACATACTCAGTCCTTGTGTAGAATTCAGTCGTTCAGGTAACGTCTCAAAGTACAGGCGTACAGCATTCGAGAGATAGTTAATAAAAGATACTAGTAGTCGGGTTTTTACATATTTTCCCGACTCTAAACAAATCCGTTTTTCATTTATTAAAACCCTATGGATTACAGGTTCGCGATTATACAGTGCGGTTATACTTTTGCAATATATAAAAATCTGTTTTTAATTTTTAAACACCAGAAGAGAAAATAACGGAACTTTTTTTCCTCTCAATTTACTTGATTAGTGATGCCATTCAATAAAAAAATAGTAAAGTGTCATTCCCATTTTAATTTTCTACAAAACGCATTTTCACAGGTGCGGTTATACTTATGCAAGGCACTGTATATCAATATTTATTCTACTTCATATTGAAATTAATGCGTATAATATATTATCTTTAAAAAATATAATTTTTGTATGGCATACATAATGAATTCAATGAAGTCTTGTTATTTTTTTTTTTTAATTATTAAAACTTTAAAAAAAATTAGCGAACTAGATCTATCCCCCCCCATAGCGAAAAGCTATCTACGCCACTGTTATGTACAGTACATCTCTATGTATCTTTTGCTTATAAATTTAGCAAATGAAAATATTTGAGGACAAATAACATTTATTGTGTACAAAAAAGCTTACTATCTAGAGTTGCCAGGGCTTTCACATACTCATGCATCTGTGTCGAGTTCTATAGTTAATCGTTGGTATATCTGTTTGTAATCGCGTGATTTGTAGTCGAGTTAGATACTTATAAAGGGTTTTCCAATACAAGTTTTTAAACTTTGGGAAGTGATTACGGCCATATTGTTGAAGATAATTCTGTCAAATTGTCCGTCATTTATTAGGTCTCTTTTCCAAATCCGCATGGAGAGATATAGTGTTCAACAATAGAAAGTGAAGTCCGGTAGGTGGAATTGTAGTCGATTTAGGTACTTACAAAGGGTTTTCCAATAAAAGTTGTTTTAACTTTGAGAAGTGATTGCGGCCATATAGTTGCAGATACATCTGTCAAATTAACTGTCATTTATTAAGTCTGCTTTTCCAAATCCGTCATAATCGTGATTGCAGGAGGACTATTCGCAACTTGCTAGATCGGGCGGTTAAGTGAATAATCCACCAACACCCTTACTTCGAGAAATGGTCGCTGTCCGAAAGAGTGTGTAGGAAAATCCAAGGCAGTCCATTCCGCACCGCGCGCTAAACTCAGCCTTCGCAGACCTTCAACTTGGCGAATTTTACTTCAACTTAAGCTCGTACAAACTTCAACTGACCCGGGAGCTCAGAGTTAACGACTATAGACGACGATGTATATTCGTTAATTGGGATCTCGGTGGAAAAATCATATCCAGCGACGAGACTCACTTCTGTATGAACGGGTTCGTCATGATATAGAAACTGAGGACTTGTGGTCTCAACCTGACGAAACTTAGTACCACACAGCCCGTGCCCCAATGGACATTTACACGAGCGATATCCGTACATGGTTATGTAATGCGGAGACGATGTGAATTGACAACCGAGATCGTGCGATTTGACCTCGTTAGACTTCTCTTGTGGGGTCTCAGGTCTATGCCATTAAACCAATAACCACCACTGCCCTAAAAACCAACTGGGACCTAAATTTAACGGCACCAATGCTTACTAGAGTGAGCCTAAGACCTATACCTGTAAGTTAGCAATACTAAATTAAAACAATTGAAAACAAAAATTCGTTTTTGATTCATGCTCTCAAATCGTGTTCATTAAATTTATTACAACACTTTTTTTGTATTTTTTTTTTTTTTTATAATCAACTCACGCTCAAGGGGATATGATTACCCTTTAAATGTTTTAACACAGCGCGGGCGTGAAGTTACGGAAGAGAAAGAAGGATAGGAAAGATGTGTGGCACGATGTTCTGAGACTGAAGGTGGTTGTCTCAGATTTTTTTTTTATCTCCAGGGATGGCGGCTGAACTAAAGCGGAGAATTGCCGTGTCTTATTTCTATGTCCCTTATAATTCGCATTATTTTATTCGTTTTCATACTTGTTGGGCATACTAATTTAACTCAATCACATATTGTTAGTGTTATGCCTAAACAACATGTGATGAGTAAACCAGCAACCCATTGATGACAATTTTTAGAAGCTTTTAATGGAATAAAAGACGACATAGACGACGGCAGGGATCGAACCTGTGATACTGAGGTTGATAGGCGAGCACACAACCATCGCGCCACGGCAACCCTACTTGTGCCTGAGTTGTATTTTTGTAGCAAAAAGCCATGAAAAGGTTTTCGAAGCATCAAAAATTACTTTGCGGATAGGTTCTTGCCAAGGAAATGATTTAATCTGTTTGTAGACTAAAAAGTAGAAAATCGTGACGGATGTAGGAATCGTTTGTATATGGTGAAATGTAAAAAAAGAAGATTATTTTTAATAAATGACTTAAGTAATATGAGGATCTAGTATAAGTTATTGGACATTAATTTCATTTTGGATTGATATCTATTAGATGATGTTTGGTTCCTGGACAGGAGTGTTCATGGCTTAAATATAATGACGCGAAAATTAAAGCATTTCCCGTTTAAAAATAAAACCGGCTCTAAAGAAGTCGCTTAGTTGCAAAACTTTGTCTAAATTTTTCAAAAACAACTCTTCTAACTAATGCGGAAGTCCCAACTTTACGCATTTACTTTTTAAAATTTTGAGCCAGCAATGTGTTGAACACTTGGACTTGAATGTGAAGTCAACAGGAAAATCATTCACACTCGAAGTAATAAACATCAACCAGCAAATTATTCTGTAAAATCACAATCCTTTCTTATGGGCCAGTTATAGCTATCATTGAAATGTATCATTGAAAATTTTCATTCCCATTTTTAAGACGAATACACAAACTGAAATGGCTTTAATTGGTACCAAAATGAAGGTAATGAGTAGTAGAATTTTTTTATTTTACACTGATTTAAACTTTCTTTAAAATCCACTTTTATTATTTCACTGATAGAAATCAGTTTCAATGAACAGCTGATTTTCGTTTCTTTAACATGGAACACAATCGTTCCACTAAATGTGTTCGATTCTCTTTCTATTCTAAAATGTCAGTTTTCCTTTTAATGATCAACTGTAACCTCAAATGCAAAGAATTGGTTGTAATCAGCCACCGACAGGATCTTTTACTGAAACCAATTATTCAATGATTGCTATAGCTGCCTTGTCAAAAAAATTAAGTCAGCATTCCACTGATTTGTTCCAAATTCCAATGATAGCTATAACTGGCCTCCTAAATTGTGTCCCATTTGATTGTTTCATTGTTGCACGAAGTTAGTGAAATAATAGTTGATTAAGTATTATGCTACCTACTAACGTTTTAATCGGGCTTACATTGTTATAAAAAGTATTAAAATATTTAGGTAAGTCAGTTTAACAAAGAAAAATCAGATCATTATAATGTTTATTTGAATTCAAATTCAGTAAATTCATCGATTGAATTATTAAATGTAAACAAAAATCCTTAATTTGTTAAATGTAATATTAAGGGTTTTCTTTTGCGCCTATCTCTTAAAAGAAAGTTTAAAATTTAAGTTCAAATTAAACACTTTCATGTATGTACGTAAAATGTTTGAAAATACTCTTACATGTAAAGTGGTTTAACATCAAGTCAATTTCTGATTTTTAATTTAGTTAAAACAATACGAAAAAGGAAAGGAAATATTCCAAAAAACGTATTGGAAATATTTTATAGAATAACTTTCCTTAATTATATGATTACGAAATGGAGGAAATTTAAGCTATGATTACTGGTGACTAGGACATGTAGAGGTTATGGGAAATCATGAGTAGACTATTTTGCAAAAAAAGGAGCAATGACACTCAAGGGGACCAGAGCCCTATTGCCGTTGAAGAAGACAGCAATCCCTGTCGAAACGTCGGGAAAAGTAAATGTAACAACAGCCGAAGGAAATCCTTTTCCCAATCAACATATATGTATATACATACATATATACATATATACAAATTGGTCAATAATATAATTTCTGAACTGCAGCATAGGTGAAAACTTGATTAAAAACAAAATCAAAACAAAAGCGGAGACCATTAGAACAAAAACATGAAAAGAACTCCCAGAGCTGAGGCAGGAAAAAATGATTCTCGGAACCAATAACGCTTTATCCTTTTTTTTGTATTATACGTGCACTCAAGGGGATGAATACTCTTATAATGTTAAACACAGTGCGAGCAATTAGGAAAGTGAGATAGGATTAGAAATTGGTTTTGAATGCCTGCACATTGAAATGAGTGGGAAATATTGAGCCGGGTAAAGCATTCTACATTCGTGTAGTGCGGCTAAAAAAAGAATCTCCTCTGTACTTGACAGTACCTCCGAAATTGGGCTCAAGGGTGAACTGATGAGCATTCCTAGAATAACGAGTATTACGGTTGAATGATTTAAGGGAAGGAATGCAACTGGCTTTTTCACCAGAGCACTGTTTATGAAAATAGCGGTAAAATAATGATAGGCATGAAACATTGCGGCGGTGCTCGAGAGATACAAATTTTCAAGTTAGACAACGGTCGCCTATCATTTTTTTTTTTTGTTTGAATTCTGTCCAAGAGACTCAAGTGAGTTTTTAGAGCATCTGCCCAGATATGGGAATTGTGCTCGAGCTTCGGAAGAATAAAGGCAAAGAAAGAATAAAGATGGGGTAAAAAACTTTTTACATCGGCGGAGAAAGCCTAAAGACTTAGCAGCGTCTTTCGCGACATGAAATACGTGATCACTCCACAAAAGATGTGGTCTGTGATGCACATACCTACATAGAACTGAAAGCTGTTCAGTCTCCTCGATGCAAGTGCCACTCATAGAAAGTGGCATTGGGGAAAGGTTACACTTTAGCGAATATAAACAGCACTGAGTTTTTGAAGCATTAAGTGCTACACGGTTTTTGATTGATGATTTTGATTGGACAATGCTATCAAGAATTTAACATCCCAACATAACATCTGTTTATAGACTTTAAGGCCGCCTATGATAGCATAGCCAGGGTAGAACTTTACAAAGCCATGAGAGAATTCGGCATCCCAAATAAATTGACACGACTATGTAGGTTGACCATGACCAACGTAACAAGCCAAGTAAAAATAGCCGGATTGCTATCCAGACCAATCAACATCTTTAATGGACTCCGACAAGAGGACGGTTTGTCCTGCCTCCTCTTCAACCTGGCGTTGGAAAAAGCAATCCGTGACTCTGGCACGGCAACAAGAGGGACCATCGTCAACAGGTTCAGCCAGTTACTGGCTTACGCAGACGACATCGACATCATCGGAAGAACAGAACAAGCTGTACACGATTCCTTCATCCAGATCGAGCAGGCGGCACAAAATCTGGGGCTGCACATTAGTGAAGGTAAAACAAAGTACATGGTGGCGTCGAATGCGAGAGGAACAGTTGGTCAAACAATCAAGGTTGCGGAGCACGAATTTGAAGTGGTGCAATCCTTTAAATACCTTGGGTCAATAGTAGCAGCCGATAAAAATATAGAAGAAGAAATACGCGGGCGGCTTCTCAAATCCAACAGAGCCTACTATAGTCTGTCAAAGCTCTTCAAATTCAGAAATCTCACCATAACTTCAAAACTGCTGCTGTACAGGACCATGGTCCTGCCAGTACTCACATATGGATCCGAGACTTGGGTGCTTAGCAAAAGGCACTCCGACCTCTTAGCTGCGTTCGAGAGAAAATTCTTAAGGAGAATTGTTGGCCCCGTATGTGAGGAAGGACGATTCCGGAGACGGTACAATCATGAACTGTACGCAATCTACCTTGAAGCAGATATCGTGACAAAAATTAAGCTCGGTAGACTCCGGTGGGCAGGGCACCTAGCTCGCATGATCGAAGGGGAACCTGCTCGGAAAGTTCTTTGTGGTACATTCTATGGTAGACGACAGCGTGGTAGACCATGCTTGCGCTGGAGAAATGGCGTAGACTAGGACGCCCGAAGCCTTGGGGTGCGCAACTGGATGGCGTCGGCTAGAGACCGGGATAGGTGGAGAGACTTGTTGAAAGAGGCCAGGACCGAAACAATTAAGTGGATTAGAAGTTTCGGACAAAAAATCATTTATTCATAAGAAAGAGTGTCGGAGACAAAACGGAACCCTGTGGCACACCAGCGTTTATTTTGTGGATCGGTAGTTAGAGGGGGAAGAAGATTCGCCGTTTTAGGAACTGCTTGGAAAAATCCTGTTTTCCATCTAATCGGAAAGAGACCTAAAGAGCAGGACAGATGGAAAAGCTTACGCAGAGGTTTTTCCAGCGTCGAAGAACATCTCTTCAGAACAATAGCATGGATACTATCGGGGCCAGCGGATTTGTGAATGTCTGGGTCTGCCCTATCCAGAGAATTGTTTTTCATTTTCATCGAATTCATTAGAAGTCGAATTACTATCCAAACTTAGACTCCCATAGTGAATTTTTTTAAACCAAACATAATTGAAATTTGTTATAATACAGAATCCATACTGTGGTAAGAAGCTATGATAGGCAACATCATTACGTACGTATACGGCTAGACCATGTTAAGCTATGAATAATGGCACTAAACTATGGCACTAGGTTAAACTGCATCGGTTATCCGTTTAAGCAGAAACAACCTCCAAATAGTCACGGCTTTCATATTCTTGGTCTTGTGAGCAGTGCTACATGTAGATTCTGCAATACTCAGGAGTAAACATAGGACTATATTTAATGTGGATGTGATGCACTCCATCCATCAAAAACGAAGATATCTTGGACGTCACCAGATAGAATAGAACAAACTACATTCTCTGAAATTACTCCATATACTTATGTTTCTTAGGGAAACTAATATGGAGGAAGAGCAAGCTATCGCATTTAGCTTCAAATGGGACCAATAGATCTATAGGTCTCAGTGGAATTTGACTTCATATTTATTCATTTATACTGGTGATGCTTTTTCCTTCCTGCACAAGCACATGCACTTAATACGAGGTGACAATTTTATCATTTTTTACAAGAACATTATATTTATGTAAGTCTAATTCTATTTAAAAAAAAAATCGATAACTTTTTCGGTAAAATAAATTTTATGAATTTTGTAACCTTTCAAAAAAATATTAGAACTATTACTCCATGTAAAGGAAAGAACGGTCTTACGACGCGACGAGACAACATGTCGAGGGAAATGTATTTAGAAGTTAAATACATTTCCAATGACTTAATGTCTCATATGGATATGTATATTAATGTAGTAACTTTGACATATCAAAGTGCGAACAAATTATCCTACAACTTATGTTTTGTTTCATTTTATTTTAGTATGAACCAAAATAGAAAAAGAGCACCAAGACAAGACATTAATACGCAAACTCTTGTATAAAACAAAATAGTTGTTTTCCATACTAAAATGCACCAACTATCAGCATTAATTACCTTAAGCGAACAGATTTTCACAAATGGAATGCACTGCACTACTAGCCATTTAATATATAAAAATACCTTTTCGCCGAATTATGTCTTGGAATTATTGTTACTTGGGGGTGGCCGTGGCACGATGGTTATGTGCTCGCCTGTCAACCTCATGATCACAGGTTCGATCCCTACCGTCGTCTATGTCGTTTTAATTCCATTAAAAACCTTCTAAGAATTGTCATCAATGGGTTGCTGGTTTACTCATTGCATGTTGTTCAGGCATAACACTAACAACATGTAATTGAGTTAAACTAGTATGCCCATCAAGGATGAACAAGAATAAAATAATGTGAATTATAAGCGACATAGAAATAAGACACGGAATTCTCCGCTTTACCTCAGCCGCCATCCCTGGAGATAAAAATATCTGAGACAACCACCAACAGTGTCAGAACATCGTGCCACACATCTTTCCTATCCTTCTTTCTCTTCAGTAACTTCACGCCCGCGCTGTGTTGAAACATTTAAAGGGATCAAAATCCCTTGAGCGCGGGTAGATTATAAAAAAAAAAAAAAAAAAAAAAAAACTTAAGTCTTGGATTCCAATATTCATGGAGTTGCAGAAAATTATAATTCCTTTTTCTTCACTCATTTAGTAAAATTGTGTACAGGACTTGAAAGGATAAGCTATAGTATTAAATTGAACCCAATTTTCTTTGACGTTTTCCGATAAATCGTCAGTGAAGTCTTGTTGAACGATGGCCCTGGGATCCTTTGAAGTCTTCAGACTATTAAAATTGTGTCATACTGCGCAGTTTTTCCTTCGTGTATAGGTCCAACTCTTCTAATATAGCCCAGAAATATCCAATTTGCATATCAACCGAATGGATTGCTCCTTTTTTGTTCAAAAAGAAATATAGGGCAATGACAGCTACCAGATTAAATCCTCACTTCTAACAGTCAATTTTCGTGAGCGTAGGAACATTTCGACAATTTCTTCGATAAAACAAATCAGTTAAGTTACTCACAATAAAAACTCCTGCTTAACATTAATGCACAGGTCTCTCTCCATCTCCATCTATGAGATAGCTCTCCATCTTTGAGGCTCCAGTTTCTTCTTTTAAATTAATCAAAAATTCAGAATCCGATTGGGATTTTTCACTTCTGGTTACTTAATGAAATTTTAAATCCGTTCAAAAGAAGTTACAGGCACTTACATACAGTGCAAAGCTGTGCATAATTTTAAGCATGAGTGTATAATAAATATTTTATTAAATGCTAATGAAATAACAGGCAATAAATTTCAAAAGAGCCAATAAATAAACGTACTCGTATTGTATTTTTATTAACTGAAATGGTATACGAATATACATATATGCATACCAAAAAAAAAATTAAAATCAAAATAGCCCAAAAAGAAATTCATACTATTCGTTGATTTCAGTTAAGCTATTCTCACAAAATTGATCATAATAATTAGGGACACGAACGTGTAAAAATGCAGATAAACAGCGAGAAAAAAGGTTACTCTTTATAAGTTGTAGGCTCTCAACAAATTGCTTGAAAACGATATTTTTATCTCTCTTTGAATAGTCTATTTTAGTCACGCCATGGTTTTCCATTATGCGGTTGGCCGCTTTTTTACATGTTAGGATATACAGTGCGGATAGCTAGATTATCCCACTACCTCCGAACTGGTGTTTAATGTAATTTTAGTACTCATTTTATTAAGGCTATAGTTAAACGTTAAAATTTCGGACAACAATTGACATCGACTTATAGTTAATTTAAGTTCTAAGATACATTAAAAAAAAAATATCGATTGGATTGGTGCTGGACGTCCACGCTGCGCTGAAGGTCTGCCTTAGAAACCACCATATTCCATCTAATATGTTGTTTTTACTTGCGATATAGGTACTATAGGGCAAGTTCTGCATTTGGAAAAAAAATCGAACTCGAGATTTTGATCAAAGTTGACATTACGATGATAGCGAAGACGAAAAAAGTGGGTCCGACAATTCCGTCTGTCTGTCTGTATGTCTGTATGTCTGTATGTCTGTATGTCTGTATGTCTGTACCTCTCACTACAGCCTAAACCACTGGACCTATTTCTTTCAATCTCGGTAGTTAAGAGTCTTCGGTGATTCCCTAGAGGAAAAATTGAATTTTTTTTTAGCTCCAAAACTAAGGGTACCCGTACCCCCCATACACCCGTAATGCAAAATCTTATTTATATCGAAAACGGCTCTAACGATTTTGATAAAAAAAATTAAGTGTGATATTATGGACATGGACTACATTTTGGTCAAAAAAAATTTTGGGGCAAAATGTTATTAGGGGTACCTGCCATAGACCCGTTTTTTTGATTTTCGACTTTCTCATTAACGGCTCTAAGGATTTTAACCCAAAATTTTTAGCAGGATCCCCTTAAGTTTAAAATAATATTGTATAGAAAAATATTCGAAAAAATATTTATTGGGTTTTAAAAAAAAAAAAAATTTAAATCAATATCTTCAAAACCTATGAACGATTATTTTTTGAAATTATTTCCTAAAACCAATATTATTAAATACTTAAAATTCGCATCCCACATTTTTTTCTTGAAAAATTTTAGAGAAATTTCTTATATAAAAATTTTATTTAATAATAAAACGATTTTTTAAAGTTTATTTGCATAAATTCATACTTTTCCGGAAACCAGACGGCAATTTTATGCATTTGAACATTATTATCTTATTAAATCCATGTTTTATATTTATAAAATGTATCTTAAATTCCAAAGTACTTTTACATAAGAGCAAGTTCGTGCGATCCAGTCGTGCATTTTATTTTTTCAGGAGTAATGTCTCTTGCGAGGAAGAAGCAAATCCTTCGAGAGTGTGTCTTATCTTGATGAAGAGCCCTGCTCACAAAAATGGTTCCTCCGACATGAAATTCCGCTCCACGTTTATTCGAGTACTTTGTATTAATTAAAAGAATCAAGTCTTCTGGAAATTGGTTTACACATAAACATACCTTCAAACAGTAAAATAATATAATTCAACTGCACCTAATCAAATGAACAGCAATGTACAGGTACACTCTGTTAAGTTTTTTAAATATATCTATGTCCTGAGTTCTTTCGGTTGTTTTGATGGGTGCATTTATTACTAACTACTTTTTTCGTGTTTTACAATAATACCGTTTTTCTGTTAAATTTGTTTTTCCTAATGTTCGAAGAAATCTTCTCAATTTTTTTTTGTATTGCTGAAAAGAAAACGCATCCCGATTTTTGCTAAATACATAAATAGGTCCTAATTTTAGGTGATTACGACCCATTAGCATTATGCTGGTCAGGTATTTGGATCAATTTGAAGTAGGCCTACAATGGTGACATAGACCAATAATCTGCAAATCCCTTAAAATAACATAAATAATGCCCTGGGCGCACTTAAGGCTCTCTGTTTTCTATTTACTTTTGCCGAAATGTTAGTTAATTCTTTATTATTTCAACGAAGGGTTGTTGTTTTTAAACTCATGGTAATCTCCTTTGGATAAGTATAAGAGTACAAGTATGTGTAAGAGTCCTTTTCATTGAAAGTGTATACAAAAGTGAATAGGTTAGGTCGCATAATCGCTTCGCTATTGTAGCAGTTTCCCGTAGAGATAATAATAGCATATGTGTTTATATGTGATGATGAATGAACAATGGATGCTGCTCACTTATGAGTGTTTTCTTCTTATTTTCCTGACGTGCTCGCTAAAATAGCATCGGTATATGCATTGAAAATGTTGGTAAAGTAATTGATTTGAAAATATTTTGCGGGATGAATTTTGTATCAATTTATTTCTCAGAGGGGTGTCTTTGGCTAACAGGAAAAGCTAAAATAAATGGGCGTGAGATTTTTTTTTATTATTTTGGGTTCATCGGGGCTTTATTTACGTATTTCTAATACCAAAAATCACTCATTTCTTTTTTCTTGTCATATTATTGTTCGAGAAAAAAAAAATGGAGGTTGCAATCAAGATATACAAAAATTCGTAAAAATCAGCCTACATATCAATAACTTACAACTAACTTACTGCGTCTGCTCTAAGTTAAGCTACATACATATATCTTAACTCTAATTCTTTTCATCCTAAAAACTATAGTAGGTTCGTTTGTTTTCCAAAGTCTCTTAGGCTAGCCGCGCACTAGCAATTTTTAGTTGCGAAACTGTTTGGTTACTTATAGAAAACAGATGAACTGTTTGGTTGAATGTCGGTGAATTTGCAGATAATTATATGTTCAATAAAATGGCGAAGTTATTTTAGGCAGTCGTTTAGTTTGTGTCAAAACACAAACTTTTTAGTTGCTCGAACCAAGCAGTTTCGCAACTAAAAATTGCTAGTGCGCGGCTAGCCTTATTGTTGGTTACTTTGGTGAAGGCGCGACCAGTTTTGTTACAATTTTCCATAGCGTTAGATACTTCTAATTTTTCAGTACTTTTAGATTAAATTTTTCATATTTTTTTATCAATGAAAACAAGTATAAAACTGAACTTTACATGTATTGTTTTATAGTTCTTATACCTCTTTCACAAACAGATAATTTTTTCACCGAATCCTAGCTCTACAACCGGTATTGATTCTTAATTCATTGATCTCAAACTGGTACCATTTCTTTACATAAAAGCTTAGTACTAGTACTGTCATTTCGGTAAAGAGTAGTAGTTTCCTAAATCGGTACTTTTTTTTAGCTTTTTTTCACATTTCAAATACAATGCGAGTGTTTGGAAAATAGGGAGCGATATAAGAGGAGATGCCGATGCAGGTTGGTTTTGAAGTTTTGATATCGAAATGGGTGGGAAAAATAAAGCTAGGTTCATTCCATACTCGTGTTGTACGGCTAAAGAAAAAATCTCCGTACTCAAAAGTACCTCTGAATTGGTCCCAAGTGCTTACACTAACATAGGAATTTCCTGAAGCGCGATTATTAAATTTCAATCCTATGCAACTGACTATTTGACTAAAGATCACTGTTTGAAAATAACAGTAAAATAATGAAAGATAAGAAACATTGCGGCTGTGCTTGAGAGATTCAAATGCATCTGTTATATTTTTATCGCCTATCATTTTTAAAGCTCTTTTTTGGATTCTTTTCAAGCGGGTTATTGGTGTACTCAAGCATTGGACGAATGTAGGCTTTTTAGTTTAGAGATAGGTCAAAAATTATGCAAAATTTCTTTCAAACAGTGAGATCGTTGTTACGGGCGATTTCAATGTACACAATTCTTCGTGGCTGCGCTATTCTGGTCAGACAACACCCGAAGGAAGGTATGTCGAGATTTTTGCTGAGTTAAACAATCTGACTCAGCTTGTTGAGGAGCCAACTCGTATTCCTGACGTTGCAGGTCAACACTCCTTACCTCTGACCCTGATAAATACACCATAAGTGTTTTATCCGCCTCTAGGCACATCAGACCATTGTGTCATATCTACGAATTTCTCGTGTCAAGAAACCCCAATTAAAGAAAAAATACCCTGTGAGAACCGTTTGGCTGTATGAGAAAGCCAACTGAGACGGTCTCAACGATTTCCTCGGGAAATTTAACTGGTCACTATGCTTCCTCGATAGTGACGTAGATTGCAGTGCAGATATGGTCTCAAATCTGATTCTTTATGGTATGAGAAATTTCATTCCGAATAGTTATTACTGCATAGAAGTACTAAGATCAGGTTTTGTCAAATTAGTACCGAATATTAGTTAGGATTCGGTATCAGATATGACTTCGATATATCGACAATGAAGCAGATGACTTTGACACCTGAATAAACGGATTAATGCATTGATTAGTATTCTTATTTTGTTTTATGTTGTGTATTTTGTGGTGGTTCTTAGTAGAAAATGGATTTAAATTTTGGTGGTAAAAATTTGCTCACATTCGAAAGCGCGTATCATGTGCTAAATATTTTAAGCAAACCGTTCTTAAGATAACATAAAAGTCCTTGCAAGGCAGACTATCATAACATAGAGTACCTACTTAGATTCTCCAGTTTACCATCGTCTTTCAGTCGTCTGCCCATCGTCTTTGAGGTTCAGATAGGAGACTTTATTTTTGTATACGTCCCCAAGAAAATAAAAATGAGCCGGAATTATTTTGTTTTAGAAAATAAATGAAGTGAATTTTCCAAATTTTATGATAATCTTAAAATTCCGAATAAAAGAAGTAGCTAGGTACAGGTATCCAAAAGACCAACATTTTAAAGATTTTTAACTTTCGTATTCTATTGAATTAATCGGGCTTATACACGATTTACATACCTACACACAGTTAAAAAAAGCTTTTGCATTTTTAACATCACATTTAACCGCCTGCCACAAGAAACAAAAAGAATTATCCGAAAAACAAAAGAATTGAAAGAGCACTCCTTTCAAAAGAATTCCATTTTAGGTACCTCCATAGAATACATCATAATAAACCATACCTACAGTTTATATGGTGCGCTTGCACCATCTCCATCAAAAATATCTTATTTCGGCGCCAGCATTAAATTTCCTATACGCTGGCTCCCCAACAACAACCAGAGGCTCACAAGTTTGTTCACACTTTCCATCGTAGTAGTTGCGTTGTCGGCTGGGACGAGAGTATCTTTACATAAACATATATCTACTGACTCACAACACAAGTCACAACGGTGAATTATTTATGCTTAAATTACAGTGAATAAATTTTAATATTCTCATGTTGAATTAATCACTCGAAAAAGCAATCTACTTGAAGCAAAAATCAATTATAAGTAAATGTATCCTAACTAAGCTGGTTGTGTTGCTGCAAACAAGTTTCACTAGTTTTAACCACCATCAGGAATGGGGTATGTTTATCTAATATCAAGTTATATGACCCCAGTCACCAACCAGAATGACCTAAATTCCTTTTTTGTATAATTGCACTGAAAGCGAGAACTGCCCGCTCAACCCTATACATAAAGTAGCAAGTGTAGCCGGAGCTATCTGGTAGATACATTAAAATAATGACTATCGAGTCTCAAGGAACTTGTATCTCTGTATATTATAGAGCTATAATTGTGTTGGTATCTTTAACTGCCAGACAAAATTACGCAACGTGAGATGCCGAAATCCAATTAATGCAATCACTTAATGTGTCCTTCAGATACATTCTGCAAAAGTCCAAACCTTCCTTACCGCTGAGCAGGCCAGCATGGACTTTAACGGATTCAATAGGATCATCTGCCGCTATTAAGCCTGGTAATAATATTTTCACGAAACAACGCTTTCGACCGTTCTTTGCTCTTCATCATCTTTATCTGTTTTTTTTTTATTAATTTTTTCTTAGGTATGTTTTTATTTTGTGCGGTTTTTCGGCAATATCAGTCGGTGTTAGTTGGAGTAGCTTCGCGTAATTATCTGCTAACTTTCAGTCAGTTTAATATTTATGATGGAAGGAGCTAACAACCAACAACCAAACAACACTAACAGCAAGCTCCATTAACGTTTTTCGAAAAACCTCACTCAACTAAATGAACTTTTTCGCGTTCTTAATGAGTTTTGTGTGTGAGTGTGTTTTTAATTTCGGCTCGTATACGTTTTTCCAAGGAAGAGAAAATTAAAAAGAACCTTCCACCGTCCTCACTCCTTCTGCGCCATCGCCAGTTCCAAGCCAGAACCCATCATGAACATCATTATATGATATATAGAGCTATCTTCATTGTGCTGTGGCCGGAGTCAATCTGCAATATCATTGATTTTGCTGGGGCAGCCGGTAATTCGTCTTTGGCGAATTCCCACGCCAGTGTTTGGCTTTTAAGACAACAACGGGCTAACGAATTTTATGGCGGCTACTTTAAAACTCGTTGAAACACCCTTTCATGTTCGGGTTATTTTTGTGGTTCTTTTTTCTTACATTGTGTCTATAGGCACATATGGACATGTGTACGTACGGATTGTTAATGGAAGGTACCTACTCATAAGTTTGTAGAGTTTAAAAACACACCCTTTCTGAAACAAATGCAACTATTTCAAGTAAGGTACATTCCAATTCCACCCCCAAGTCCTTGCAATTACTATGGATGACAACATGGGGTGCATTGGCGCTGCAAAATATCTATCAACACCATTCCATGCGGCCCGACTGTTCAAAAGTGGGTGCTTAATTAAAACTGACGAGAAGTTAATAACTGGGAGCGGAGCGCTAATTGAAGAAACTCCCTTTGAGTACTATGGAACTTACAAGGTGGTTGTGAATAGTAGGTATACACCAACATCTCCTCCTGCTCTATGTCCCCATCAAAGTACCTCTCATCAAGCAGCCAAGAACGATCAAATGAAAAATCGTTTATGCAGATTGTCTGGCTCGGAATGTGATTGGGGAGCAGCTTCGGGTAAGTTAACAAACCTCCAGTTGCAGTCGTCCAGTACGTACCAGAGAGACCACCAAATGGAGTCATTTTATGCGATGATGATGTGTGGTTCAGAGGCTTGAATAAAGTGCTTAAGGCTTGAAGTTTTTGGGGGTTAAACTTTAATGTCGGTCGACGTACAAGCAATTAAAATGCATATAGGGCGAATGTGCAAAGCACTTTCGCACAAATTGTTCTGGCCCATTCGAACTTTGTTCGATTGCCGACGGGATTCCCACTCTAGATGAGACACCCTACTCCCTGCCTATATGCTGTGACTTGGGCAAGTGCAGCTTTATGGTTCGGTAAACATGGTTCCCGGTCGTTATACCAAGTACCTACCTACAGTTTGGAAATGAGTGTTTTCATGTTGAACGTGCGACACGGGAACAACGACGAATGAGACCGCGACTACTGGCTTTCGCTTCGCATTTCGAATTTTTTAACGAGGGTGATTTTTTTTTGTTTTATTGTTGACTTTTCCTTAAATGGAATAAATAATATGGCAAACCGCAACCCACAATGAATTGTTCGTGTAATGATACCTTTGCATTCACAAGAAGAAACACACCATATTTTTCAACAACTCTGGCCCGCCTTCTGTTCTTTGCGGTAAACTTTAACATTAAAAAATAAAAATAAAGGTATGGGTACAGGTAGATATGATATTGAAAATATTCGAATTGAATAACAAAAAAAGAACAAATTAAATAGCTTTGTAGTTATTTGGGTAAATGAATCTCAATCTTCATCTCTCAAATTCTTTTAAAAACAATTCACACGTAGATATAGAGAATAAAAACGTCACAACTCAACAAATAATACGGTTGCTTGGAGGAGGTAAAATAAGATATCTTACAAATGTTCTGTTATGAATTTTTCTCTTTTAATTTTGTATTCGGTTATTTTGTTTTTAAAACGAACTCTAAAGTGACACTATTCATGAAATGTTTATTCAAACCAAGTTCAGCTTAGTTGTGAGTCTTGTAGATAGAAATATGTACGCCGCCGCTGTATCGGAGGAACATAAATCTGAACCTTGCGAATAGATGTTCGCTTTTTAAAAAGTTTATTTTTTACGACAGATCAATGCTAAATGCTTGGCGAAAACAGACCTTTTCGAGTTGGTATGTTATTATTTTCAACTACACTCAGAGAAAAATACTGTGTAAAATTACCTTAAACGCCTTAGGTAAATATTTTTGTATGGAATTTGTTAGACAGACATAATTTTACCTGAGAACTAAGACAACTTATGTGCGGCTTAGGTACACAGATTTAGGTAAAACTGCCTTAAATTTCTTGGGTAAATATTTTTACATAATTTTAACTGAGAACTAAGACGATTTATGCACTGTTTAGGTAATGCGATTTAAGTTAGACTGCTTTAAATATAACTTGATTTTACCTCCCATTGTAAACATGAATCTGATGTGTAACTTTGCCCTACCGCTTAGGTGTTTCATTAGGGCTAAGGTAAGTTTTGCCTCCAACTTTATTTATTGATGTAAAAATTACCTTAACCTAAGGGCAGAATTGCCTTAGGTCTAATGTAAAGTTCCACAGATCTAGAAAATGTGCGGGTTAATGAAGTTATATTTAAGGCAGATTTACCTCACGAACAGGTAAAATTATCTACTTTTCTGATGTCAACGTTATCTTCTCACTCGCACGTGAGTAAACATAAATCGTAAAGAAGCGTCTATAATCCCATAGAAAGAATAAAGATGTTACTAGAAGTGTAAGTGTCTCGTCAGCGGCAGACATATTTATATAAACAAGCGAAGTATTTGAGGGTTACCATATCTTAAAAAATTATGATCTCGATAAAATAACTTGGCTGTAGCACTTGACTGACTTAAAATGTATTAGGTGGTATGTTCAAGTTTTCGTTTCGCATTGTGGTGATTGCATAGAAAGTATTTTATTATAAAATATATTGTGTAACTTTTTTCAATTTATACTAAATACATTAATATCTTGGAGACTTTATTGCTACTCACTACCTTTTCGTTCACAATTGACAAAAAAATGTATATCTTATGTTGTATTACATGAGTAGTAATTTTTTTGTGACATGAGTAATAGTAGAAAATTACAGAAAAGATGAAATTTTATTATTATTGTAAAAGCAGCATAAGCTTCTCAGTGTGTAATTTGGAATATTTTTTATTAAATTTGACCTTTCCGGTTTCCTATCAACTCTCACACGCAAATGACGACCCATGACCTAAATAAAAACAAAACAGATTTAAAAGTTAATTTAGATTTTATTTGCTTACGAAAAAATATATGGTAACCCTTTTTCCGATAAAAGTTATAAATAAAATATGCATTATTTTGAAGGCGCTGCAAAATAGTAAATATAATTCATGGCCATTATAATAAAATAATTGATAGACTAACAAAATAAATACTATCAGCCTATCAGTTTCGTTGGCATAGCAAATCATGTATTACACACAAACTTAAAAAGTATTTTGTTTCTTTCTTTATTAAGCTTACAAATATTCTGTTCTCTTTTTATCACCTCTCATTGGAAGAGAAACTAAGTAAAAATTATCTTATTCCTGCTAGATTTACCTTATCTGAAAGCTTCATTTAGCCAAAGAACTATGGTAAATTTACCTAGTTGTCAAGCTTTATTCAAAAAAGGTTTAAGATAAAATTCCATGGATATACTTGCATAAATTTACCTACTTTAGACAGTTCTTAACAAATTTGTTTTGCCTTAGCAATTTAAGGTATGTTATCTTAGAACTTACCAAGTTCAAAACTGCCCTAGGAGTAACTTAGTTTATACCCCGATTTAGGTTAATTTTACACAGGTTTTTCCTTGGGTGTAGTAATATTATACTTACTTTTTGCTACACCTATGAAATTAAGGACAAATAACTTAACCGCGTTCAGTAGACTGCGTTCAATAGACCAACAGATATTAAAAAATGCGAAAATAATTAAAAATTTTTGAAAGAGCAGTGTCGTAAGGGTAAACAGGTACATCATCTCACTGTTGTTAACAGAGAAATCTTTAGAAACTCAATAGAAATGCATGAAATTTTTTTTTGTTAGAACCTTCAATTTAAAGATCGTTTTTTTTTCAACAATTTTCAAGATAGGTAGTTGCATTTCTAAGCTTGTAATAAAATAGTAGTAGTAGCGTGTTATTAAATTTCGATTCAAATAGAGATGTTTTCGACTGACTGCTGACTGACACTGACTACCGCACACCTAAATTCAACATCAGTAAAGTTTTTAGAGATATGTTGAAATGCAGAAAGGACTGGGATGATGACGTCATGATGATCAATAATCTTAAAACTATCTTAAAGCTAGACAAAAATTCATAAGAACTAGCCGACTCGACTTATCCAATAACTTACAACTTACTTACTGGATATATGCGATCGCTCTAAGCTAAGCTATATCTTATTTCTAATACCTTTCGGTCTAAAAACAATTTTGGTTTTAAACTATATCATTCTATTTTTATTTTTCTTAAGAAAATGTAAAAAACTCGGATTCTTAACATTTTTTGCTTACACGGATGACTAAAAGATGTGGCGTGGTGTTGGTTCAGAAATATGTTCTGAGACTCTAAATATTTCTAAGTTTTTTCGTCTACCCGATTTTGATAATGTTTCTGGCCATCAGGGAAGCATGCAAATTACTCAAACAATATTCAAACTAGAACCAAAATGGTGCAGGGAAATAAGTCCCCAGGAACTAAGTCCACTGAGGGACTAAGTTCTCACTTGAGGTGGGAAATAAGTCCCCAGGAACTAAGTCCACTGAGGGACTTAGTTCTCACTTAATGGGAACGAAATCCACTTTACTAAAGTGATCTTTGTTCCCATGCAAAGTGGGAAATTCGTTACAAAATTTTGGGTAAGTGCGAGGTTGGGTGTATACAAAGTTTCTTTAGCAGTTAAAGAATCTGGAAAATAACCAACATAAAATCAATAAGTTTTTGTTGTTGGAAATTCATTCCCACTTTATACTTTCGAGTGTGTACTAATTTCCCATAAGAAAGTGGACTTAGTTCTCACTTAATGGGAACAAAGACCACTTTAGTAAAGTGGATTTCGTTCCCATTAAGTGAGAACTGAGTCCATCAGTGGACTTAGTTCCCGTGGACTTATTTCCCACCTCAAGCGAGAACTTAGTCCCTCAGTGGACTTAGTTCCCGTGAACTTATTTCCCTGCACCAACCAAAATACGTCTATTACCACAGACAGTCAGGCGGCTGTTAAAAGCTATTAATTCTAGTACATAATCATCCAAATTGGTCCAGCAATGCCGGAATGACCTTGCTAGCCTGAAACTAAACCTCACACTCATATGGATTTTGAATTAAAGTGACATTGATGGAAATGTACGGACAGACGAGCTGGCCAGTCAAGTATTACCCTTTCATGACTCACTTGCGAAAAGAGTAAATAAAAGGCAATATTTTCTGAATTTCTCCTAACAAATTAAACCGCAGGCGGAGAAGATTTCCTAACTACATTATATCAATAAAGGTTTGGCCCACCTATAATAAACCCCGGACACTTGATCTGATATGCAGATCCATAAGCAAGACAGAGCCAGGATTGTTGCTACATGTAGCAGACACTGGCCAATAGAAGAGCATGAGTTAAGCTACCCATTCCTCACAACACTTACTGCCGTAGCTGTCAGGGCTAGAAAAGAGATGACAAAGCTATTCATTTCCTCTGCAAATACCTTGCTCTGAACAAAACTATAATTAGGTAGGGCACTTTTTGAAGACATTGACGAACTTTCGTAAATGAAAATCAAAGACTTGGTATCTTTTCTCAATCGGACGATCTTCGATTGGAACATTTTGCCTATTTAATTGCGCATATTTTAATTCTCTGAAGCCTTCAAATTTCATATTTCTTCGGTTCGATTGGCGCATTGTGCGGTAACCTTATTAATACATTCGTGTTGGTTAAGCGTATATCAAAATTGTCAAAAAATACTAACAAAATATATACATACATACCTGCATATTAGGGTGGATGGATAGCAGCCCTAGCTATTATTTGGGTAAACATATATTTGCGAATATATCCTAGGTCTATTACAGATTTCTTGCTCAGCAATATGTAGAGTAAATTGTCTTTCTTTTTCATCCTTGGTAGCTATTTTGTTTAACTCATGAAACCAGTTTACCCTTCTTCCGGAGTATCGTTCACCACTCGTAAATTTTCTACGCAATTTTGTCCATTCATGTTAATATTTTCGTGCCAAATGTTGGGGGGTAAATGCTTCAATCTTAGCTTTAGTATAAATAAGTACACCAAAATTGGCAAACCGAGAAATATGTTTTTCTTCTTTTTTGGATATCTTAAGAAGATTGTTGTTTCTTCTAAAATTCAACATAATCCTTCTTTCTTAGAAGAATTTCTTAAATTACTTTCAGCCAACGGCCCTATGCAAGACCTTGATAAAAAGAATTCGTACTGTCCACGTACAAATTATTTGCAAACAGCTCGAAATCTTTTGAATATAAAGACTCTGGCGAAATTTAGGAGAAAATCACACTGAAAAGAAATTGGAAAATATTATTTCAAAAACTTGATGAGGATAGGCAAGCCATAAGGATCCCGCACTTTCCTTTCTTCTATAGGAGAACTTCCAAAGTTTTTGTGAATTATGTAGGGTCAGGTGAAGACCAAACTAACTTACTAAAGATAGTTACATAAACCAAGCCTAAGAAAACTGCTAACTGATATTTCCAAATTGGATTAGTAAGCCTGTGTTTAATTAGTTTGGACAACATTAAACCAAAAAGTTTACGCTCGTTGAACACCGTGTTCCACTTACATAAGTCAAAATTTTACATGGTTAATACAATATATATGTACGTACATCTATAAGGGGTACCCCAAAAAATGTAAACAACGCAAATTTCACCATCTCAATATACGTATATATGTATGAGTTTGTATATCATTTAAGGCTTTCACAATTTTGACAATAAGCTTGTCATCTTCCAATAATTATATGAATTAATATGTTTCATTATATTTGATGCTTAATAAATGTATTTGCGTGACCTTTCGTGAAACGTAAATCTGTACTAATTCATGCATTTTCATTTATTCTAGTTGAAACAATTATTTCCTTGTTTTAAACCAAATACATCCAAGCTTTAATAGTTACATAAGTTGAAGCAATGTTACTGCCACATAGCACATAATCATTTGGTAGCTGAGTGGCTGACATTAAATTGGTATCCACTACACTATATGCAGTCCGATACGCGAACGCCACCGCGCTATGCACCAAATTCTATGTCCAAAGCAACCAACCAATCTCGCTGTCTTTATACCTATCTATCGAATCAGTATGCAGATGGCAAACTATATGCAACAAAGATAGACGAAGCAGGTTGCTCCCCCAGGTTTTCTAACGCATCCCAATGGTGTACTATTCTAGCTTTCACGAAATCGTGCACGAACTCAGTGAGTGGTTAAGGCTATTTAATTGGTCCAATTATAGTGCCGGTTCTAGCTTGGTCGGTAGTAGACTAAAGTCGTACTACACCCATTTGATTTGATTAATCGATCAAGGTTACTTGCTGCAGAGTGCACATGCAGCTTAAACGAGCACCGGCGCCATCATATTCGCTCGAATGTCTGGCCCGGCCGATATACTCTTCGAATCAAACACACCGCGCCCTTGTTCTATTGTGTGATAAATCTTAAAAAAACACGCTCCTCTAATCCAAATTGGTCAATAGATGATATAGATTTTCCAAAGTTTACTGTGCTCATTAACTGACCTGCTTAGTTGGGGCCTGCTGTGAAAATGATGACAACTCGTCTATTGTTGTGCATGGCCGCCAAGGGACCACCGCCATGTTCTGTCCTCACGGTTCATTTGATCTTTTCATATCTCTTCGATTCGGTTGCATACGTGTGAGATTTTCGGCACTAGCTTTGTTGGTATGGTCATCTATAGAAGGCTGGTTTCGTATCGGGATTCGGGACTCTCGGGTAAATTAGCAAAGCGCCTGCCTGCACCCTAATAGGTATAAATCACAAGAAAGACATTTTCCATTACCTCGTGTGGTCAGGTGTATCATATCTAAACAACATCGCCGACACTCTGGATGAGATAAGACTTCCTACCAAAAGAGTAGCCGACACCGTCTTCATGGATGGAAGATGCTTCGATTAGTTTTGGTTCGTAATTACATTCGAACAGAATGAATTAATTACCTGTCCGTCTTTATTGGATGTTCCCATGAATTCCGTTTCGTTTAAGTTTGGGGTCATATGTATGTGTGGATTTAAAAACAAAAACCTGGCGCTATGTGCTACGCTTCCGCCCTAAAAAAGGGCCAACATTTATTTACAATTTGGGTATTTTAATTCGATTTCATAAAACATTCATCAACTAAGTCGAATAAATATTGAAGTTTCTTTTGAAAATGTCTATAATGTTCAAAAAAGAACTGACAAGCGAAGAAGATAGGTAAATTATTATTATTGTTGCTTAATGAGGCTGGCAAGTCGGTTTTACTAACTATTTTTTTTATATCCGATATCCCATATTTTAAACTAAAAATTATTCCGAATTGTTGTAAATTATAAAAGCACTGGAGATTAAATTCTTAGTTATTAACTTCCCATAGGGAGTTATTGTAATCGGTCCGATTTGTCAAATTGGAATTTTTGACATTTCTCGACGTTTAAAGGTCCCTAGAGGCTATATCAATCATTTCTAGGGAGATGTCTGTGTGTGTGTGTGTACGTACGTTCGTACGTTCGTACGTTCGTACGTTCGTACGTTCGTACGTTCGTACGTTCGTACGTTCGTACGTTCGTACGTCCGTACGTTCTTGTACCATTTTTCGTCGTCGATATCTCAAGAACGAGTAAAGATATCGGCTTCAAATAAATTTTGTTTAATAGATAATAACTTCGAAAGAGGCTGAAAGGGCGTTTATTAAAATTCAGTGAGTAGTTTTTTCAATATAACGGTTTAAAAAAAAAGTAAAAATTTTGGTTAGTTTCAAATATATCACGAAAAAATAATGCTATTGATTTCAAATAAAATTCAATGTACTCATTATAAGGTCATACAGATTTGGTATGAATTTGGAAAAAAATGAACATACCGTTATTTTTTTAAATACAAAAAACTGAAAAAAAAAATTTCATAACCCAGATATTCTAAGAACGGAAAACAATTTGAAACTCAAAATAATTTTATTTTACGAAAAATAATGTGTTTGACAACTGGTGAAAATTTCAAAAAAAATCAGCTTACAGTTTTTTTACAAAAAATAAAAAACTATATAAAATTCTATTGAAAATTGGTAAAAATTGTTTTTCGACTCAAATTTCTCGAGAACTAGTAGTGATATTGACTTCTAATTTAGTTTATTTTATACATAGTATAATTTTGTACAATTGGTAAAATGTTGACAAATATTGAATTAATAGTTTTTTTTTTAAATAAAAAAACTATTAAAAATTCTAGTCAAAACTAGTTAAAATTGTATTTCAAGTCAAATTTCTTGGGAATGAACACCGATAGTGCCTTCTAAAGTATGTTGTTTTATACATCGATACCTTCCCCTAAGAATGTATACTAAGCGACATTTCTAAAATTGTTCAGGAAACGAAAAAAAACGAAGAAAGTTCTAGTTGAATCATAGTGTGCTAAGAGACAATTTTGGTTAAACTAAGTGACTTCTAACAAATTTTTTTTTGCTCACGACAATGAGATCTTTTTTAATGTCGGTTAGCATAATTTTTTTGGCGGATAATACAAATTTCAGGGGCAACATTATTTTAATGAGAAAACATGGCAGTTGATAAATTGTTTTATTTGTACTCTAGTTTCCTTTTCATGCATAATAGGTTGGCGAAACCCATGCCAAAACGTGGCCCTTAACATATAGTATATTTCCTCATCGAAAAGTCATTTTCGAAAAAAGTGTCGCTTAGTACATTCTTAAAAAAAATCTACTAAAAAGTGATAATATTTGTTTTTCGACTAGAATATCTTGAGAACGAGCAATGATATTGACTTTGCCATTATTTAATTTTATACATAATACAATTTCAACAAATGGTTTATATTTGACATATATCTAGTTTAAGAGCGGATATATTTTGTAAGTACCCTTCTATCAATAACCAAACCATATCTTTTATATTTGAATATTTCGTTTTAAAATTTTTTTTAATTAAAATGTTTGGAACCGAAATAATAAAGACCACAAATGGGAAGTTATCAGTGTGGGTCACACCCAGCCTCTTTTTTCCTTTATTTTTTCTCAAAAGAACACACACTTCAAGTACTTAGAGTGAATATGAAAGGAGAAAAATTCCAACTCACTTTATGACTTGATTTATAAATTTTAACGTCCGAATGTTGTTTTAAATAATTCTTTTTTTTATCTAATAACTTGTGTGGAATGGGACGGTTTGCCATTAAGAATTTTTGAGGTAAGATGCGTCTATGAATTATTTTCATACAAATTAGATTGAAACTCGGTATCTGTGATTATACAAAATTAAATTATGAATAGGTTTTGAATCTGAAAGATAGTTTAGTCCTATATTCTTTATTGAATCAAATACAAAATTTAGTTTTTTCCAAATCTATGTATCTTAATTAAATTAAATTTTTTTTTCTTTTTTAGGATCATCCCGGCTTGAGGGGAACACCTCTAGCTATGTTGGCTGCCCAGTGCAACAAACTCTCAAATAAGTCACCTCCACCATTGGCTGATGCTGCCGTCGGAAAAGGATTCCATCCCTGGAAGAAAAGCCCAACCTCATCATCGGGTGGGGGAGGCAATACACCAAGCATCGGTACTGGCCAGCACTCGCCATGCAGTATCTCTACATCACCAACAGTGACATCAAGTATAGGAACATCGGTCGCCAGAAGTCTCCCGTCCAGCACAATAAACACAATGGTCAATATTACAGCGAGGTAAATTTCTGTGCAAAATTCCCAAATTAAATTGGTCCCGGTTACAAATCGGAAAATTAATTTCAGCCTTTATCCTTATAGTCGACCAATTACATCGTCCTGTTCAGCAGTTACAAATCCTTCGTACGGCAGTGATCTGTACTTTCCAAGTGCTACCACTTCACCCAGTGTGGCAGAAAATCATCATATGCACCAGGGACTACTGGGCAAAGTGGAAGGTAGCACTTTTGGATCCGTTTATTCTAGGCATCCATATGATTGGCCATTTAATGCGGTCACAGCATCGCACAAAGCTGCCACCGAGGGTGTTAATTCGGGCTGGTGGGATATGCATAGTGCAGCAGGCAGCTGGTTGGATATGGGTGGCGCTGGCATGCATTCCACCATGGCAAATTATGCAACCGCAGGTTCTGACTACTCGTCGTTGACCCATTCGCTTTCGAACACAGCTCATCTCTTGGGTTCTGGTCAGCACTTGCTGCAAGATACATATAAAAGCATGCTGCCTGGTCAGGGAGTTGGTGGTTTTACTCTACCTCATTCATCGCCAGCCACTGCTTCTGGTCAGGCGGCAACCCCATCAACACCGTCTCCTCGCTCACAACGAAGATATGCGGGACGTGCCACATGTGATTGTCCCAACTGCCAGGAAGCCGAACGCCTCGGTCCGGCTGGCGTGCACCTACGCAAGAAGAATATCCATTCATGTCATATTCCTGGATGTGGCAAGGTCTATGGAAAAACTAGTCACTTAAAAGCCCACTTAAGGTGGCACACTGGCGAGCGGCCATTCGTGTGCAATTGGCTGTTCTGTGGAAAAAGATTCACGAGGTCCGATGAGCTGCAACGTCATCTTCGGACACATACAGGTGAGAAACGATTTGCTTGTCCCGTGTGCAACAAACGGTTTATGCGTAGCGATCATCTCGCAAAGCATGTTAAGACACACAACGGTCCAAATAATAACATAAAGAAAGGCTCTTCAGAATCCTGTAGTGACTCAGAAGAAACTAACCAATCCGAAGTAATGCACCATAGCAGTCATCCAGGCACCCCTACCCATCAAACGATGAACACCGGGATGTCGCATCACATGGGTGGCTCACCAGTGATGCAACAACACCCCTCCCATCACCATCATCACGCACCAAGTCCCAGCATGGATCACCACAATCAGATGGATGTTAAGCCACCACCCCCCATGGCTTGAGGTTCAATTGGGCCCTTCATCTTTGCTGCAAACCAAAGTAGTGGAGTAGGGTCCTTTTAGAGTGGCTTCTTTCGAATGCCCGATCCTTATTTTAGCACATAAAATCACAAATCGTAATTATCCCCATCCCAATCACACAAATTACAAAAATTCAGGGTATTTAAAAAAAAAAACATAAAAATAGGTACATACATGTTTGTATGCCTATGTAAATATTTAAAGAAAGTAAAATATAAATATCAATATCATTTAGCTAAACCAAAATTTTTATTAAACAAAATTGCATCGGTTTTAATTGTAAATATAAAACATTGTAAATTAAATATCTATTTATACAAAGGCTCTGTTCTTAAATTATCTCAAATAAAAACTAAAATAATTTTAAAGTAGCTATATTTTATTATTTAAAATTTTAGTTTTTAACAAAGTCCTTGTGTAAATAATTAAAATTGAAAAAAATAATTAACACAAAGCTTAAAATAATACTGAAAAAAATCTAGAACACTAAAATTACTATAATATTATTTATTTAATAACTTTTGATCATAATTAAGTACAAGAGAAATGAGCGACAAATTGCATCTCGATTTTTTTGTTTAGCTGATGTTTGTTAGATGGAAAAATGCGATTAAATGTTGAGCGAATAAATAAAAAAAATATAACTAAATTCATTTTTATCCACAGATAAGTAGAATAAATTATAAAGTATGATTATATAAGTGTAATTATTAAATTCTTTATTGTGCATAATGTTGAACAAAACAAATAAAATGAAAAAGGTTATTATCTTATATAAATATTGTTCTTCCATGATTTGTATTTGTTTTTGAAAGAGACTTTAAGTTAAGCCTACATGGGTTATGTCAAAAAGGAAATGTGCAGGACCAATATGTTTGGGATTGAATGATAAATTCAGTGAGAATATTGTTAGTAAAAAATTCTTTTAATTACACTCTAACATGTTTTTAGTTTACATTACGTGTGGATCTATACAAAATAATTGTGCTAACATTTTTTTCGAGACATTGCTATTTGAAACCCATTGATTTTTCTATCTTTGCAACAAAAATTTCGATTTTATGTGCGAAATAAACCAAAGATGACAAATCAAAAATAATAATTTAATTTCTGCTTCAAAGCAACAAGAATGCGTTTATCAATTAATGAAAATTTAACTATGGTAACACCTAA
Source organism: Philhelius festivus (assembly GCA_963931855.1). Lineage (NCBI taxonomy): Eukaryota > Metazoa > Arthropoda > Insecta > Diptera > Syrphidae > Philhelius > Philhelius festivus. The sequence goes on along the minus strand of OZ007556.1, from coordinate 480,127 downwards.
AAAGTACAGTTTATGGTAAAAAAAATTGACTGACAAAAAAACCTAACAAACCTTTATTTGTCCGTCTTCGGACCATAATAGTGTCCAGTTAATGCTTGTTATACGGAGTAAAAAGTGCGGCTTAGAATTGACCCATGTTTTTCAATTAAGAAACAATTTTTTAAATTTATTCACACACCTACCTTTACTTAAGGTAGCACTACAATTCGAAGTGTGATCGGGATCAATCAACAAGCTTCATTCAGGCAGCTAGATCCCTAGTTATCTGTCTCCTCTTTCTCTGGTTGAAATCCTTTTTGAAGAATCTATAACAAGCATTATGTTTTTTTTAGTAAATAAGTACTTAGTTTAGTTATATAGTTCAACTTATGTATTTGCGTTATAGGTGGACCTGAGGAATTTGGTGATTTTAGATTTTTAAGTAGGGTAAAATACTATACTCTGTCCAACAAAAATTATCAGTACAGGCCTTATGGGAGAGCTTTTTCTAAAGCAGTGGCGCCTGATGCACCCTCACTACAATGCGTTAGGAAAAATGCCACTAAAAAAAGAGCAAGCCACTGACTTTTCTTAAGGAATTGTTGTTGTAATTCTTTGCAAAAAGTTGTACACCCCAACACGACCGTCGTATCCCACTGCTGATGATGATGAGATACTGTCAAGATCAAGACAAGACTGTCAAGTGTCACTCAATACGATCATGCGCTCTTTATCTGCATCAAAACAGAGTTACCATTATCATTATCAATGGCAAACAAAGAGCTTTTTCAGTGGTTTTTATTAAGGAGCTTTTGGGATTTGAAGCTTTTGAGAACACATTTTAAGAAGATGAGTATGTTGAGTGTTGTCGTATTGCTTTTCAACTTAAAAAGAAAACGCGCCTATTATCTTACCGCTTGGCGTTGTGGGAAAAGGTAAATTGAATATTGTTTTCAGTTGTTTTGAATCGGCAGACGGTAGCCCTATGCGTTTTTTACTTTCATTTGCGCCGATTTATAATTTAAACTGCGGAATCCCTGTGAGAGCTTTAAAAGGCGACACACTTATGCATGGCAATGCAACCAGAATAAGAGACAAACGTCCTATCTTCCCTGTACTGACAATTTTTGTTGGACAGAGTATAGTATGGTATGAAGACTATGATTAATTTTGCTTAAAATGTTTTGACTTGAAAGTTGAAATTCAGTTCAAGTTTATTATTGATTGATTGAGCTTTGATAATATTGCATATGGACACCAAGTCAGCAGTTTTGAATGGTAAAAATGTATGTATGTATGAGTTGTTGCAGTCGAAGACAGGAATCAGGCAGGGTTGTGCGCTAAGCCCAAGTTTATTTGCACTATTCATCGAATACATAACGAGGACATTACCTGGATAAGAAACTACTTTTTGCAAATGTCATTGTCCGCAAGTTATCCGAATACTGCAAGAAATGGAGCCTGGTTATAAACTTGAGCAAGTTGAAGGTGGTGGTATTTAGGTGCAAGCATCAGATCAAGCTCAAACGAGCAATGGTGTCTTAGCAGCGAACGAGCCTTATGACTAGAAAACTTTACCAGAAACAAACAACAAGAAGAAGAGGAAAGTATAGATTCAAGAATTGGGAAAAACTCTCAAAGTTAAGGCAGGTAAAATTACTACTGCGCAATTACAACCAGGAACGTTCCACATACTGCCTAAAATTAAATAGAACAACCTAAAAATAACAACATATATCCTGGACTGGGCACTGGAAAATTAGAAGACTACTAGGTTTACTTGGCGTAATAAGCAGTGACACATGTAGATTCTGCAACATGCATGAGGAAACCCCGGACTACATATTAGGAAAGTTTTGTCCACTCATGTACCAAAGAAAAAACTATCTGAGCCAATACCAGGTGAAAGAGAGCGACCTGTATTCTCTGAAGTGCCCCAAATACCAAGATTTCCAAGAGCAATAGATTTGGAAAAAGAACTGAAAGACGAGCAAGCTCATCCATATTCAGATGAATACCTAGGAGTTCATTCGAACAAAAAGTTTTACCATGGATAAGCTTATCAAGGAAAAGAAGTAAAACGCTAAGATCGCCATGAGAATTAATAGTGAGAATGTTTTAACAATAATAATATTGCACACAGCAGCAAATATAAAGTTTTTAAAGCAGTATCAGAATCCATTATTTTTTAAGCAGCTTAAGCGTGGGGAAGAAATGTTTCACCTGCCTCCAAGTTACCTCCAAGTAACTCAAATTATATGATGATCCTGGAAATAGGTATATAACCATTATTCAGCAAAATCCTGAAACTACAAGTGGACTACCTAAATTAAGTGCTCAATATGTCTAATGATCGGCTTCCCCAAAAACGATACAAAGCAAAACAGGATAGTTTAAAGACTGGGTGGAATTGCTACATGAAACTGGTGAAATCGACTATAGCAGATTGCTTGGAAATCGACTCTGTATAAGTTAATGAGTCGTTTGGATGAAAAAAAATATAGAGAGTTGACAGGCAAGCGGTCTCAAGTTCCATTCATGGAAGTTGCTTATAGCAGGTTGAATCATAACCACAACCAAAAGAATTATTTTCGAGATGATTTTACATACATTTTATAACTCATCTACAAGAACTTCCAATAGTATATGTCAAATATTTTTTAGAAGAGGACTGTTAGAAGAAATAAAACTTCATTTAAAATGGAATCACCCTAATGTAAAAGTAGATTAAATAACAGAATGTTTTACAAATAGACGTGGTTTAAATTTTAGAAAAACAAAAAATGAGCAGGAAGTTTTTAGAAATACTGAGAAATATTTGAAAATATTGAATTTACACATTTTGACCTACTTTCAACTTACGTGGTTATATTTCTAGGAATATATTGAATTTCCAATTTAATATTTAATATTTAAGGTTAATGCATCTGTTCATTGGTTCGCTTAGAACAAGATTTTTGTCTCTATTTTGACTCAATATATATATTTTTGAAAAATGTAAAATCTCGAAGGATATACTCTGTGTACATGAATTTTCATTTGACAAAAATTGGTCCCACTAGAGAAGTGAGAAGCGAGTTTTTTTTGGTAAAGTGGAGAGGATTTAAAAGGATATATCGATGCACATTGGTCCTTAAGGCTTGTACATCACAATGAGGGTGGATTATCAAGAAGGGTAAGGAATTCCACATTCGAGTAGTGCGGCTAAAGAAAGAACATCTATATGTGATGCTGGGAATTCAAAGCGAGACGAATTTTACGGCGGAGTTGTTTGACGAGTGGAATGCAACTGACTATTTCATTTGAACATTGCTCGTAGAAAAACATTGACGACAGAAAACGTTGCGAAGGTTGTCAAGAGACACAAAAGATTCTGAAACGATGTGTTTCCTATAACTTTTAGGGCTTTATTCTGGATTCTTTACATTATATAACTCAAAACCCCCCAAAAAAATCGTAAAATTAACAACATGTAGAAGTCAAATTTTTACAATTGTGTATTGGAAATAAATGATTTTGCTAAAGCTACATCGTAAAATTGTGAAATTTACAACAATTTTTTGTATAGTTATTGCATGACTGTAGAAATTACAATAAATATTATACCTCTGACAACTACCAACGCAGTTTTCAGCAGGTATGTCATATATTTGTTTGTGTTTCTTGTATTCGGATATTTGCTTCTGGTCAGATCGTGCCACTTTCCGAGGAAAAAAGAACAATCAGTTTTTTATTTTCGATATACTCGTAATTATATACGTACTACGTAGTTGACTATTTTAGTAAAAAACTAGAATCTTCTTAAGAGCTTCTAAATTTTTATTTATCATTATTTTCAATAACGAATTAAGTTAGTCGAATCATTTAACAACATACTCCTTACTAATGCAGTCAGGGACAGTTTCTCAAATCTGTTGTTGGATTTAATTTTCGAGAATATAAATATACTTGTCGTAATATCATTAAAAGTTTTTTTCATAGAAACTTAGCTAAGAAGTAAAATATATAAAATTAATTCTATTAAATTTCTTCCTTCTGTACCCCACCATGCTAAATACTTTCAATTTTCAAACGCAAAAAAGTAAATGTTCCCACCACTCCCTCGATTAATAGTCAAAAGATAAATCACCAATCACCAAAAGATTCACAAATTCACTTAGGTACGTGCTTATGCCATGTCGTGAAAATGTTTTGCTTCCATCGATATTTTTTTTGACGACGTAAAACTGTCAAACAAACCACCCCCTATTGGATTTTATCGTTCAATCTGTCTTCAATTAAATATTTATTCTTTGTAATGATAAACAAGAAATTGCATTTCATCCCTGCGAGACGATGTAAGGACTGCTCTGATGGCCCCATAAAGATTGAAATTTTGCGGCGATTTCAAATACCTACGAGCCCATTGCCAGCCACCCACAATCATTCATTGTGATGCCATTAGAGGGTGAATGTTTTCATCGAAAATCAAGCTCTAAAAGAGGGTGGTCTTATGAAATATGCTTCGAATTACGATGTGGATGCGGATGGTGAAGTGGAAGTTATTTAAGCGACTAAACTGTGACGCCACCGACTGGATTTAGATTTCATTACTGGGATTTGTTTATACGCTTTGCGAATTTATTGTGACGAGGGTGAATCATTGGGGTGTTATTCCAAATAACCCTCTTGTCTATTTTGAGTTTTGACTGCGAACTTCCAGACATGGGAGTATGTCTTTATTTGACTTTTAACATCACCTTTAGTAAAAGTGAAGTATTAAACGGCTAACGTTGGATAGGATTTAAGTTAAGGGGGCAGCGGAGGTTAACACCTGTTTAGGGTAATGATGATGACGAAAGGTAATTCGGTTTTTATTAGTAAGCATATAAATTTACATCGTTATACTTACCCTTAGTCACATTCCAGCCACGTTTAATTATACTGTCTCTGAATACACCGCACGGATGCTGACAAATATTTTAATGAAAATAAAATTTATTGCTCAATAGGACATAACAATGGAACAAGAAATTGTTTGTGGGTGTCATCGTTACATAACCACCCGCTGGTTGGAACCGCACATTCGAATGTAAAACTCAATCAGGAAAACTATGTCCTACAACAATTTTGGCTTTCGTTAGGAAAAATATAAATACGTAAGTAAATTTTTTGCTCGCATGCTAAGGACGGTTCTGATTAATGATACTAAAACACCATAAGGAATGAGAGGCATCACAACCAAATTCGGTCCCGGAAATGCTCATTTTTTGTTTGTGGTCCTTGAACGCTCTGTAGATAACGTTATTTAGATTGTTTTCATACAGATTTATTGTCTTCACGTTATTTATGTCCCCTTGAAATTTCTGGTATCTTGAAGAGTTAAACACCATTCACCAAACACTAGGGAGTCAACGTACATCTGGACTTAGAATGCGTGGCGGAAGATCAACAAAAAAATAAAACAATGTGTCACATAATTAAAACATCAACACCAGATGATAATGACGATAAAGTGCCTCATCGACTTGGGACTCATGAAAACTCACAATGCATTCATCACATATTGTAAACATCGGGTTTTGGAACAAATTAATTAATTGGCTATTTTGGTTAATTTATTTATAGAGTCGACTTTTTGAAGGAGTACATCGTAAATAGATATAAATACCTAGGAGTCTGCAGCTACTAAAGTTGGAGATAATGGGGTTCAAGTTGAGGTATAATCGGTTAGAATTGTCAAAGATGTATGCGTTCAGTTCAGACATCTGGCAATCAAAGTTAGGATAAGTTTTATAATAGTCCCTTTTAAAGATCTTGCTACTATTAAAGATGTGATGATATATTTTTTAACTCTGTCAAAAGATCTTGTCTCATTATTTCAAAATTAGAATAGTTTTAATTGATTTGAAAATATCTCGAGAATTAAATCAGGGGTTCTTATATGTATAATACCCCAAAGGGAATGACTCTTTTTCAATTATTTTAAGGATCAAATATGTAAAATAAATCAGTATTTTATTTTAAACACGATGTTCATTATGTTTTTCTGGGCTTTAAAATTAGGGTTTTATTTTTCCTTTTCCAAATTTTGACTCAAAGCTAAAACTTGAAATATTTTTGAATATTTTGAAAAAAGAAAGTCTTAGGGCCAATTTATTCACACTCAATTATTTTGTCAAGTTAGCTAAATAAGCTTTAAGGTATTAGCGCAATTAAGTATTGTCCATTTAAATTTTCTATTTATTCACTCCTCTTTAGTTAAATACTTGTTTTTTATAAGACATTTAAATTTAAATGTTTGTTATAAAAAGTCCCAGGGATTTTTACGTTTTTGTAAATAGACAACCGCCAACAGTTTGAATATTTATAATAATTTGAAATTGATATATTATTAAAATGTCGACAAAACCCGAAAGGACTTAAAATTTTACAGAATTGGAAGAAAATATTCTCCTTGAATTCATCTTACGACGACGTTCTAAAGTAATAGAAAATAAAAAACCGACGCATGCACCCTGAAAGAAAAACAGCGTGTTTGGGAGGAAATTGTATTTAGAACTTCTCGCTAGCTTTAGTTTCAGGCATCCGAATGAATCTTGATCGATTTTTAGCGATTGTCTTGTTACTTTTGGCAATAAAATGCAAACGGATGAGATGCTTACACCAGCAAAATCAGAAATAGAGATTTGCATTGATCCAAGTGCAAAAAACGTAATGTAATCAGCAGTTGTGCGATTGCAGAAGTATACCGTGACACAAAACAAATTTTACTGACATACTATCTTAATTTTACATTTTTAATATTGTCCACCTTTGAAGAGAGTACTCCACATATGGTCGAATAATTTCAAGGACCTTAAGCACTGTTTGGTTGGTAAGAAGAAACCTTCGGAAGAAATCTTCTTCATCCCATTTTCCCATGTTAATTCTATCAGACCAAAAACATAAATGTTAAAAAAAGAGCCAAGTTCTTCTATACAAAAACCTTGGTGTCCTTTTAGTCAGTAATCATTAAATAATAAAATTTTTCTATTACATTGTAGATTGTAGCTGGTTCAATATTATTCTACTTTAAATATTCCGTATTAAACCTTCATGAAGTAAGAACTTGGCGTACTTTTAGATTTCAGTACTTTTCACGGCTGATTTGTTACACCTAGGTTTTTGTATAGAAGAACTTGGCTCTTTTTTTAACATTTATGTTTTCGGTCTGATCTCACTCCTTTTTGCAAAGATTTTAATATTTTGCCATGTCAAAATCTCGAAAAATACGGAAAGATAGAAGGGTGGACTCTACCTACTAAAATCAACTTAGTTTATAGCCTCCTATTTCTTTTGGTATATTTTCTTTTTTTTATTGGTTCTTTTGATTTACGCTTGAATTATTTCTTCTTGTCCCGGCAAGATACCTAACACTAACATACCGATCGGAAGTGCTCCGTATAAATTAAACATTTTCTCAGAAAGTGGGGGGATACCACGCCCTCTGAATGGAAAACCTCAATTTTTATTTTTGGTCCCTTATATGCAGTTTGAGCCCTACCGTTCTACCAAATTTCATTGTCCTACTGCAATCGGAAGTGCGCCATGTATAATTTACATCAGTTCTGAGGAAGTGGGCGGATACGACGCCCCTGAATGGAAAATCGCTAGTTATATATTTTTTTCTTTGTATGCAATATAAGTCCTACCACTTAACCAAATTTCATCGTTTTACAGCAGTCGGAAGTGCTCCATTCAACCAACACCAATTCGGATGAAGTGGGCGGATACCACGCCCCCTGAATGGAAAACCTCAAATTTTTTCCTCTACTTGCATGACATGACCTACCGTTGTGCAAAATCACAAGATTCTACGATGTCGGGAAGTGCTCCATAATTTTGATGATCTGTCAGTCAGTCAGTCAGTCAGTTACGGTTTTTGTGATTTTTGTGATAGGGAGGGGTCAAAAACCGCCTGAGTTTGTTCCTGTAAAAAGGGCTGGGCACTACCGTGCCCTTTGATCAGTTATTCTATACTGCCATCGTTCGGGTGCAAGCAAATTTTCGTCGTTCTCATCACTTATATCCAACAAATATTCTAGATTATTATCCATTTTGCAATTGTTTTAATTAAACACCGATGACAATTTATTTTTGCACAAAATAAACAAAACCTGATTGTCAGAGCTAATTGAGAATGAATAAATAGAAACACTTGAGTTAAATCCTATTAGCGCTCAAAATCGCTCTTAAAAGGTGTATTTTTTCGTTTTAGTAAAACACGTATTTAGATTAAATGTATAATTAGTTAATGAAGGAAACGTCAATTTAAATCGTTAAATATGGGTGAATAAATTATATTTTTTTAAATCGATAAATTTCCCATTCTTAATGATAGAATTAAATTTAATTGAGGTTCAATAAATTGGCCCTAGATTTACAAAGTAAACTGTAGGTAAAGTCTGATTCACGTACTTGTTAATATTGCTATGATATGAAAAGTTCGGCATCTTTTATAAAATAGGACAGCATAATAATGAAAGTACTAAAATAAAATGGATCTTTGATTTTAAAGAATTAAAATATAAAATTTAAAAAGGAATTTTTTATTTTATTTATTTCAATTTAAACTTTTATTCACAACATATATTATTTCTTTTTACTTATTAAGCGACGCGTTTCGGATTTGGATGCAAATCCAAATGGATAATGATGGATGCAAATCCGAAACGCGTTGCTTAATAAGTAAAAAGAAATAATATATGTTGTGAATAAAAGTTTAAATTGAAATAAATAAAATAAAAAATTCCTTTTTAAATTTTATATTTTAATTCTTTAAAATCAAAGTTATACAATCAACATGGAGACTGAACCACAAAGAAAAATAAAATGGAAATTGGTTAAGGTAAAATTCACGGACTTGCTCCTTAAGCAACTGGCAATATTGTAAACAGGGTGATTATTAATCAATAAAAAATATCTTGCGATAATTTGGAAGGGGGACTTGTGTTAAGTCTAACTGGTTGTTGGAGCGGAGAATAAATGACAACTAATTTACTTTGGACGGAAAAATTTTAATGTATACAGTAGATGGAATCAGAAACTTTCACAAGGTTCATACATGAACTGTGAACAATCCAAAGAACAGAAGGCAGTCATTATTTCAACACAAATTTAGCGTCAATTTATGGATTGGTATAATTGGAAACAAGTTATTCGGGCCCTTGAAACTACAAACTAGGATTAATTTTGGAAACTACTTGCGGTCTTTGCGATATGATTTACCATAACTATTGTAGCATTTTCCAATTATTTAACTAAATTCATCATGTTTCCAAAATATTAGTATTGCAGCCCAACACAATCGTGAGGTTAAGCATTGGCTAGATGAAGAGTATTCTGATCAATGGATAGGAAAAAATGGAACAGTTCACTGGCCTGAAAGATCTCCCAACCATACAGTATGGCGAAGAATGAAAGAACTTGATTATTGTACTGAAATAGCAGCGTTGATTGATTTTGAAATGCGTATTCTCGAACCATCATTGAGAATAAAAATTCGCAATCAGATCCCGAAAATGACTTTAGTATATGATATGCATACAAAACCAATGAGTGCACTTTGTGCACCTTTTCAACAAAAAAATTAAAATAATGAAATAGTAAAATCATTTTTATTTATAACATTTGGTGTTTAAGGCAATAAAATCATTGGCGCAAAGTTTTAAACAATTTGCTAACTTTATAGTAGTTTACTAACTCATTCTTATTTTTAAACATTTTCTAACTAGTATCGTACTAAAAGAATTTTCTTAATAAATTGTTTCTGAACACACCTAAAACAATGACATTTCGTGTAAAAAAGTAAGTATACGAGCCTGTTTTGATGTTTGCAAATGTCAAAGAGTCATATGAAGCTAGCACGATACTAAAAAAATAAAGTAGGTATTCGATGATTTTAACTTTAATAAAACGGTAGAGAAAGTATGATGCTACATTCGATTAAAATTTGCAAATTCGTTGTTTTAACCTAGTATCATACTAAAACAGCTTTAGCATCGTAATAATTCAATTAAAATTTTGCGCCACTGTTTTTATATTTTTACCAGCAGAAAGCTATCCCAAGTATCATAAAATACATGGGTTTTTTTTCGAAAACTTGTTATGAATTAACAATATAACAATAACTGATACAGTCATATGAAAGAATATAGTTAAACTATATTTTCGTTACGCAGTTCTTAGAGAAAGTTACCTGAAAGTACAAAATTAACATTGACAAGAAAAGTAGAACAGGCATAGAAATTGAAAATCTGAAGACTAAAACAGGATTTCAATTTTATTTGAACATAGTTACAAAGGCTAGTATTTTTAAAAATAAAATTTAAAAAAAAACTAAAAAAACGTTTCTGTCAATAGTATAAACAGAGCTATTTGCATTGGCATCGGTTATGATACACCAAAGTAAGCTTTTAAAATTTAAATTGTATTCACATTGTAGATAGATCCTCATTGTAGAACGATTCTTTTCTAATAACATGCTAAAGAATTATTTTTCAAAGTATTTTTCATTAATTAGGAAACACCCTGTATATAAAAACTTATTTGAAGAAAAATTTGCATAAATTATTTTTGAAAATGCTAAACAACTCCTTAAATAATTTGAGCTCAAGAATATGATTGATTTCTGGAAGAAATATGACTTAAGGCAAACAAAAAGCATTAATTAACTCCTCACACCAATCTTTTACGAAGCTACGAGCAGAGTTAGTCATAAATAGTACATTGTAGCAATAAAGTTAACACCAATATCGCAAGTACCACCGAAATTCCGATTGGTTGTTACTCGGGAAATAAGGTCATAACTTTTAGCAGGCGACGATTCAGTATACCTAGCTGGTGATATCTAGTGAGTCTTTGCAAAGAATTTAACTCCACTAACGCATTTTCCATATACGGTTTGTGATTTAAAACCAAATAATCCACAAATGCACATTCACAGAGAGAATTGTTCCGAGAGAACAAAGAGTTTTTTAACGAACTTATAATCCAAAATAAGTTTTGAACATCAAATGTACCCAATTAGATGCACAGTATGATGTGGATTTAGGAGTAACCCTTAACAGGATAATTGGATCATATTTTTTCAAAAACAAGTTATAGTTGTGTGGATGACTTCAATATCGGGAAATTATTTAATTTGTTTTAAGTAAAAGGAGAGAACATTACAGAATTGTGGTTAAAGCAAGGTATAGCCACAGTTCACACAGCTCGTCAAACTACAGCGTGGGCTTTCTTTTTAAATCATAAGTTGTTTTGACTGACACCTGTTTCCCAATCGAAATCTTGACAGAAAGTCAGTATTACGTTTGAACAACAACAAAAAGTGCGTTTTTTTAAAAAAAGTTTTGGCCAAAATGAAGCACCCACCGCCCCTGCTGTACGCAAGTTTGTACAAAAAGTTCGTGAGACTGGTATGCTATAGTGCACAACGCCCATTATCCCCGTGCGTCTTCGTATGGTGAGAAAAACAGAAAGACGAACAGACATAATATCGAGACTCATTTGTTTAGTTGTCCCTATTATATCAATTATTAATGTGAAGACTGATCAAAATCTCATAAGAATCAATATGCAATATGCAAAACCTTAATTTTATACTCTGTAATTAAATATATAAAACTTTCAATTAATATATTTCTAACAGTAGGGTTCTAGCATACAACTATTTTTAAAAAAAAATTTTAAATAATAATCGAACTGTATTGTCCGAGTATAGCCTTAACGGCTCTGCAAATTTTCTTTAAACTTAGCAGATATATCTAATTTTTAAACGGTTTTTTTTTCTAAACCAAAAATAACGGTACTTGCCATACGATTCTTTCTCGAAATTTTATAAAATACTTTTTTTCTCAAAAACTTTTCGACATATTTTTAAAATAGCATTCATTTTTAAAATTCTTAGTCTTTTACATAGGTTGCTCCTATGTTCGTGCGACCCAGTCGTGCATTTTATTTGTTACTTGTGACTTATAGGTACTATAAGGCAAGTTATGCATTCGTAAAAAAAAACGAACTCGAAATTTTGATCAAAGTTGACATTACGATGTTCAAACTTGGTTGATATGGGTTTTGATTTTCTCCCCATACGCATTTTTTTTATTTTTTTAAGACCAAAAATAACGGTACCTGCCATACGATTTTTTTTCGAAATTTTATAAATATTTTTTTTTCTCAAAAACTGTTCGACAGATTTAAGAAATAAAAACTCAAAAAAATTTCATTTAGTTAAAGCTAGGTAATGGTTGTAAAAAATTTTCCGAAAAATGGTTATTGAGGGTACCCCCCATGGAACCATTTTTTTTGTTTTTGATTTTCTCAAAAACGGTACATTCGATTTTGATAATTTTTTTTTGCTAAGACTCTCCAAAAACTTAAATAGAAATGTGTATTCAAATTTTCAAAAATTTTTTTTTTTGGATTTTTTAAAAGATGTGAGAAAAAAAAATTTATTTTACCTAAAAATAAAGGTATCTACTCACCATACAAATGTTAAAAAATTAAAAAAAAATGGTTTTCAAAAATCGTATTTTTCTCGAATGAGAAAATTTGTATGATCTTTAATGTAATAAAAAAAGAAGAACCATTTTTTCGAATTTTGAATTTCTCATTATCCACATAACGGATCTTAATGAAATGTTTTATAGTGAAGCTTTTAAAAAGTCTAAAACACAACTTCTAAATAATTATGTTTTGAATTTTTGAAAAAAAAATCTATTTTTTGATAATTCTATATCTCAGAAACGGCTCAATATTTTTGTTAGTAAATTTAATTTTTATTCGAACAATAATAAAAACTTTAAATTGGCGTACCAAATTTTTTTCTTACAAATCTTTTAAAAATTTAGTATCTATATAAAAGGTTTTTTTTTTAAGAAACCACTAAAACGTCTTAAAATTTTTGTTCTTGCATAAATTCATATTTGCAAAGCATTCTGTTTTTGTCTCTTACTACTAAAAGAATTTAAAAAAATAATTTTATCCTTATGAACAGTTTTCTCTAATAACATTCGTTTTTAAAATTCCTAGTCTATTACATAGGAGCAAGTTCGTGCGACCCAGTCATGCATTTTATTTTTTTGCGAATCAAAACTTTTCCGATATTACCTATACGAGTATGTATAAAATTAAATTATAGTCCAATATGGCATAAAGGTAGCCAACACCTAGTGACGCAACTCTTAACCATTCCTGTATGTGTGATGCGTGTTTCAGAAATGGAGGACCTACAATTTTCTGCCAATTCCGAACTTTTAATGAGCAGTATTTTACATGACAAGAGTTACTCTTGGAGGATTTTCCACTTCCTCGCAGGATGCAGAGAAATAAATCTTGGTTGCATACTTTCCAACCATTATTAATTTATTAGCCATGAAATTATACAAGTTTTGCAACATGTCCAAAGTCAAAACCGTGTTTTTTAAATCGGATTCAGTGAAACAAATGTGTACACTGCGTTCAAGATCGGATCAGGACGGATACAATTCCTTCGAAAATAGTAAGTCGAATGTTGTAGCTTTCTATAAATAGTAGCCACTAGAAGTATCTTAATGTAGCCAAAACTGTAGCTCTAGGTAAAGAACATTAAAATATTAATTCTAGATCACTCAGTCCTAACTCCTAACCCAACTACAATATTCAATTCACTGTTTTCGAAAGAATTGTATCCGTCCTGATCCGATTTTGAACGCATTGTACAAATTTGTTTCACTGAATTCGATTAAAAAATTACGCTTTCGACTTTGGTCATGTTGCAAAAATTGTAACTTCATGGCTAAAATATAAAATAAAATTAATCCTTTGACGGATCTCTGATATAATTCAATTTTAAGCTCAATAATTTTTCTTGCCTCAAATTTTTTTCCAAATTCAAACTTACTTTTCTTGGAAATATGTGGTGAGGTTAATTGTTTTATAATATTATTAAAATGAACTTATAGTACTTTAAAAAATGTGTACTTTAATATTTTAATCCAATATCTTAGAGACAGGTAATAAATAAAAAAGTAAATTTGCTTGTGGGTTTTTACCTGCATACGAGTTTTTGTCTCCAAATATAAAACAAACAATTAGTAGACATTTTATTGCTTTTTATGATCGTGAAAAGATTTTGAAGGGTGTTACATGATATTTTAAACCAATGACCTGAAAACCCTTTCAGAATTAGTACGGTCTTAAAAAATGATTAATTAATATTGTAGAAAAAACCAAAAAAAAAAAAAAAATTGAAATCAGTTTAAAAAATTTGCGCGGCGTGTGTGTTATTAACCAAACCAAACTATCCAAGTTCCAATATGAAAAGTAATAAGAAGTCACAAAAGAAATTGGACATATTGTCCCAAATTTCAAGTATATTTTTGAGGCCAAAAAATCTTGTTATCCTGAGAACATAGAAGTAAACGAGACATCTACTAGAGTAAGGCTGCAAGATTTGCTGGATCACACTGCTAGACGAATTTTGAAAACAATTCCTAGTGATGAACTCAAACAATTAAAAGATCGAACTTTGGAACTTCACACACAGTGGGTTTGTAATGGTTCATCTGGGCAGAGTGAATATATATGCAGACATTTTCTACTGATTACCAAGAATCATCGGATTCTCATCTTTTCATGACATCGATTGATCCTTTGAAATGACATCAACTGGGGAAAACAAACTAAGCCTTCAAAGATGAATGACTTATGAATGAAGAAGCTCTTGTTCTAGGAATGTCATCCCTGCATGCACATTGCACATATTTGATTTATGGAGTACATATTATATTTGGGATAGAACTTAAGCTTTAAGGCATGCAGAACTAATGAGACTACTCGTGTTATCAAGCAAGGAAAAAAAAAAAACGAACTCAAGCGGAATTCATAATCAAAGGAAAAGTTGATGTTGTAAAGCAAGGAACTGGAATAACGAATGATGGCAAAACTTCACGTAGATTTTTTGGAAATCCAAATGTTGCTGCAGATATCACCAAAATAGACATTAGATTGATAACCCACACTAGCAGTCACATTGGAAGTTATTTGCAGCAATTTTTCAATCGATAATCAAAAATTTAAGAAGTATAATGAAAAGACAGTTAAGCTTGCAATATCATTATACCCTTCGTATCACATGCGCGCACAAAATGGTCACAAAATTTTACTACACGGAGCAGGAGTAATAGAAAGTGCATCCTTGTCAGTTGGATCACTTTCAGAAGAGACCCAAGAAAGCAAAAAATACATTTTCTTTTTTTTCGATATAAGTCAATAAACCCTGCAAATCCGAAAAATGCACGTTTTCGACCTTAAAAGTCAAAAAATGCTGGACCCAGTGAGAGTTTTGAGTTCAACCCGATGTTGAATCGAAAATTTGGTAGGATGTTACCAAAACTCAGATTAACTAAAGATTTTTGTGATTCTAAAAATTTCACACACATCTTTTTTTCTTTTTCCCATTGTAATAATATTATTAAAATTCTTGCAATATTAAATATTTACAAACATTTTGAAACTATAATATCAGATACACCTTGAAAGAAACTATATAAATTCGGAAAAATTGAATCTCAAATGTATCTGAACATTAAAAAATCTATCAATTGGAAATTCAAGACGACTACTTTCCATTCACAACCAAATAATAGTGAGCTAATTTTGTCAGCTTATCAATGAAAACCTTTGCTTCATTGTCTGCTATATAAAAAATGCCACTTCCTGCCCCAATACATACTTATTTTACAATTTCACTCCAATGTCAGATCTGAACACGATGTCAAAGTTTTGAAATCATTTGAAACTATTCACATCGTGGGAGCGAGTGCGCCATGCGAAACTCTGTAGTCCGTTGGGAATATGACACCACTTCAAAAAGGATAATAAGGATAATCACTTGCTATCGTATTTATCCCATCGCACGGCTGTCTGATATATAAGGTGCGTTGGCAGGGCAACCTGCCGTTGGCTTCCTTTGGGTGTCTATTGAACCGATTTGATACGTGAGATGAATTGGGTCTGCATTTCACACAAGGAATTCAGAACCTTCGGTCTCGGGGATGATAAAGGTGGTCTGCGAACCGACCGATTTTTATAGGAAGTTACCCTTTGGTACCATTGTCTGTCATTAAACTGAATGAAAGTATTGTTACCTCCATTTTTTTTTTGCTTTATTATTATTTTTGTCTGTATTGGCTATCATGCAACATGTGTACCATCAGTATAACCTACGATAATTTGATTTTAAGTGGACTACCAAGAGAGCAATTGTAAAATTGCATGATACCCGAATCCCAAACCCTTTGTCGGATTATTACTTTTGCATTGTTGAACTTCGGCGCCCCCACTTTTTTAAGCCAAGCCTAGAGTCGTAAAAATACATCAGCTGAATGACATTTTAAGAAGAAAGAATATATCGTGTTTGGATTGGTTAATTACTTTTAATAACCATCACGGAGGTTACATAAAATACACAAAATAGAGACTTTAGAAAATTCTTTGGGTTGTGGTTCTGAGAACATATGGAAGGATTGTTTAACCCTTTTCCGCTCTTTGCTTCTAAATATAGCTTTAAATGCCATTAATAAAATACCAAGTTCTTAAAACTGTCACTTAATTTTGGTCAAATAATATATTCCTACATACAACTATGTATGTACATATCTACATTTTTGTTTCTGACTCAGAATTGAACAATTGTTTGACAATTAATTGAAACAAATTAATTAAAGGCTTTCAGCACGTTGAGGGCAATTACAATAATGAACAATTGAAATTAAAAGGAGGTAGCAAGCACGCACTGTCGAAGAAGGTAGCACAAACCACTTCAGATATTGGTAGAATAATTATTATGGAACGACCAGTTAAACTATAATAAATGGAACCAAATGTCAGGTGAATAAAATTAGTATTCTGTTTTATCTGGTGTTCACGGAAAAACTTGAAAATTATTGGTATAAGTGAAAAATAAATTTAAAACCGCAGCTAAACAAATTGATGGGCCTACGAAGTTTTTTTTTAAGCTTAGTTGAGATAAGTTCGGAACTATGTATGTTTTGTTATAAGTAAAATAAACAGGGACCATAAAATGAAGTCACTTATATTTGTTTTTGGTGATTCCAAAAACCTGTCCTCTATTTAAGAATACCAAATATAAATAAGATTTTAAAAAACGAACGGTGTATGACTATGACCCCTAAATAGCTAACGCTAACCCTCTTTATCAGTTTTCTTATTGGAATTAATGATTAAGAAATATAATTTTAGAGAAATCTATTCTTCATAGGAGTTTAAGAGTTTTAAAGTGTGAAATATTTTCACTTTTTCGTTAAAAAAAAATAATTTACAATTTTTAAGAATAATAGTTAGAAAATATAACATGCAATTCAAAATCATAATCTTACAAATGTTTCTACTCATATTAAAGTCGATTACGTGGGCATACTTATTGTAATAAATGGAAGCCATGGTAATTGAGTCAGTTAGACCGTAATTTGTCCTATGTAAGGGTATGAAAAAGAAATCGCCTCCTCTAGGTCTTAGATGTCGCATAGGGACGTACAAATTAAACATAGAAAGCAATTGTGAACATTGAATATGCCCACAAAAAACATTCCGTGCAAAAAGAGCAGACAAATATTCACGTCTTACGCCAAGAGGCCTAAGATCTATTTAAGCACATCTAGCATCATATGGCGGACTATAGGACCGATTAAATTTTCTTATAGCAAATTTTGTGAAACGCTTCTGAATTTTTTCGATACGAAAACGGGCATTGGCATAGAATGGATTCCATACTACACAACGGTATTCAAGAGACGAACGTATTAACGAAATATATAGCGCCTTCAGAGTATATGGATCTTGAAAAACATTTGAATTTCTAAAAAAAAACCTAACATTGAGTTAGCTTCAGTATAATATATTCATATAGCCAGGAGAACTTTAATTGTTCATCGAAGATTACACCCAGATCTTTTTGACGTGATACGTGTTTTAGACTTATGTATATTTTGCCAATAGTATAATCAAATACCATATAGGATTCAAATCAATACCATCATATTTAGACTGAACTTCTTTGAATATTTTACGGTCATCAGAAAATAATAGGCATTGGGAGTGAGCGACATATGTAGGTAAATCATTAAAAAAACAGCAGAAACAAAAGTGGACCAAGATGGCTACCTTGTGGAACACTTGAAGAATTAGTTATTTCTGACGAAATTTTGGGTCCAATTTTACAATTTGCTTTCCTCCAATTAAGTAACTTCTCAACCATAACAATAGTTGTGAATTAGAATGTTATGTTGAACGCTGTCAAAAGCCTTGAAGAAGTCTGTAAAATTGAATCGGTTTGATGTCTACTCTCTAGGGCACGCAGGCAGGCATTAGCATATATTACCAGATTCATGGTTGTGGATTTACCTCTCACAAAACCATGTTGAAGTTCGAAATATTATTACAGCAGTATATATAAATAATTTTTGACAATATCTTGAAAGATTTTTGGAATAATTTGAAGCTTAGCAATTTGTCTATAATTAGTCGCAGTCTTTTTAGAACCTGACTTATGTATAGGTGTTATAATAGACCACTTCCAAGTTTCGAGAAACGCACCGTAGCATAAAGATTTATTGAAAATGATATGAAGTGGCTTGAGAAGGCCCAGTTTACATATTCTTAAAAAGATTGGAGGGATATTATTAGGTGGAAGAGAAGTACTCGATTCAAGGAATGACAGTTCCTTCATAGTATTCTCTGTTATAAACATATAATCAATATCAGCGTGAGCTTCAAAAAACGGTAAATTTGAGCATTTTATGTCAAGATTAATAAATAAATACATAAATGTATAAATAAAATAATAATGAAATATTAGTTCTGCTCTTTTTGTACATATTTCGTTTTAAATTTAACAATTTTTTATTAAACCAAATTGGTCGATTGTGCTTTTTTATAATCTTAATTCGAACAAACCTAGAAAAAGCGGATTTTATCACCTCACAGAAAACATTGTACGTATTTTCATTTTTCAAGACTATAGGTCTAGAGAGAATATTTCCCCAGTCAACTGAAATAATAAATTTATTTAACGGCAGGTAATCGGTTAGATATTTGATTTAAAATACTTAAATTTAAATATATATTCAGAGCTTTGTGATGGATACAATTCATCAAAAGTGAAAAATCTGCTTCCGAAACAGAAGATTCGATATCCTGATGGACAAAAACTGAATCTAACAGTCTTCCAATAAAATTATAAATGAATGGGCAACCAGTAGCAGCAACAAAAAAATCACTTACTTTTGTTAAAAGCACGTAGTTTCGTTCCCAAAGGCCAGATATTTTCTTCATACATCGCATCATTGAACTCAGTTGGAACTCCAATTCAAAAGTTAATGAATTTTATATTTGTTAAAATCATGCTCAGTCTAACCGTTACTTGAACCATAAGTTGACTATTAAGGTTGTTGACGAACCCGTTCATCCAGGAATGGACCCCTCGTTCCTAAATATGATTTTTCAACCAAAGTTGAGGTCAACTTTTAACTTCTCGAGAGCCAAGTTAGCAAAAACAAGTCATTTCCTATGGTCTTTAACTCTAAGCTCCAGAGCTCTCTCCATGTTGATTTGTATACTGCAGAAAATTTGAAAGATATTGCTTTAACGACCTGGCCGCAATCACATGTCAAAGTTCAGATATCCCTATTGTAAGACCCTTAGTTGTGTGTGCATTTAGTACTTCGTATTTTCCAGAAACCCATTACAAGAAAAGCTTACGGTAAGACAAGAAGAAATCAAAGTTCTCTTTTATCTATAATTTGAAAATTCTACTTATCGGTCATTTACTTGTACTTGTTTTAAAGAAAGTACTTAAGTTTTTCTTTATAAGCTTTGATAATCAATATTTTCGTTTACGAGTATTATTGTTTATTCAAATTAAAAAAAAAATTTTTTTTGAATTTAAAAAAAAAATCAATTTTTTTTTTTTTGAAAACTCAATATTTCGAAAACCCCATGTTCAATTTTTTTAAACTTGGTAAATAAAAGTTTCTCAATATAATCTACAAGGTATGAGAAAAAAAAATTATTTTATCTAAAAATAACGGTACCCTCCACACAAATGTTAAAAAATGGTTTTAGTAAATCGTATTTTTCTCGAAAACGGTTCCGAGAATTTTGCTAAAACTTTTTTTCTTTCGATTAATTCTTACGATCTATAATTTAATAAGAACAAATTTGAAAACAAGACATTACTGACTTTACCTACCATAGAACCATTTTTTGAATTTTGAATTTCTCATAAACGGCATAACGGATTTTAATTATTTTCTTTGTATAGAGAAGTTTCTAAAAAGTTTAAAAAGCATTGCATTTCAAAACTTAAAAAAAAAATATTTTTTTTTTGAATTTAAAAAAAAATCTATTTTTTCTTTTGGAAAATTGAATATCTCAAAAACGGCTTAAAAGTTTTTTTTTTCTTTGTAAATTTAATTTTTATTCGAACAATAATAAAAACTCTAAATTGGCGTATCAAAATTTTTTCTTAAAAATGTTTAAAAAATTTTGTATATAAAAGCTTATTTTTTTTAAGAAACCTATAATTTTGTTCTTGCATAAACTAATATTTGCTTAAAACATATGGAATCCTGTGCTTAGCTCCAACTACTAAAGGAGTTGTTTTAGTCATTTAAAAAATTAATTTTACTAGCCGACCCAGCTCTCGAAATTCGAGTGCCAATTTATTTATTATTTATTATTTATATTATTGGCAGTGTTTTCAAGCAAATTTATTAAATTAAATTTTATTTTATGTAATATGCAAAGTGTTCGACAGTGCAAAAACAAAAATGACCCACAGTGTGTAAATGCGTGTCTCAAGTATATTCTGCACATCTCCGTAACTGTGGTTTTCCAACCATATAAAATTTATCGAAATCGGTTAAATACTTTTGGAGAAAAGTGTACCACAAAAAACATGTTTGCCGTTTTATTATATGATGCTAAAGCCGATGGCCTCAGTTGCCAGTGCTTTAAGTGTCTCTACTTCGTAGATTTATCTACGGAGTAGTGTAATATGTAATGTAATTTTATGCTAATGAACAGTTTTTCTCTAACAACATTCATTTTTGAAATACTTTTAAATAAAAGCAAGTTCGTGCGACCCAGTCGTGCATTTTATTTGTATTTGTAAAAGGCATTTTCAGAAAAGACAGGCGTATCCAAGGATTTACAGAGTTTATAAGTTATTGGACCTGTATGTAATTTACAGAAAAATCACTATAAAATTAAATTTCAGCTGAAAGTATGAGGCCATACCGCCTTTAATATACACTGCCGGACAAAATTAGAGGAACGATGCATGTTCTCTCCTTCAAGGTCAAATATAGACTAACGGGATAGTTTGTTTGCATTTTTTATGAAAGCAATTGTTCCCATAGTAAGTATAGTGATCTATAGCTGTCAGATTTGACATCATTTGGCTAACGGAAAAAAAATGAAAGCACTTTAAATGCAGTCATTAGAAATTTGATTGTTAAAGCGTTTGCAGAAGTTTGAGTTTCATGTGCTTTTTTTTTCGGCTTTTCTTTCGTTTAATGTTATCAAAGTCCTACCAGAATATTGTTTATGACAAATGTGATTAATTAAAGCAAAAATGCCAGATTTAAGTGAGGTTCAAGTAGCCCAGGACCTGTGTTTGATCGAAAATGGCTTTTCGTACCATGAATGGCCTCAAGGCTAAATGTTTCAAAATCTGTTATTTTTCGAAATGTGAAAAGATATAGAGAAACCTATGTCCTCAGAAACAGGTCCGCGACGTCAATTGAGGCTAGGAACACACTTCTGGAAGTGCAAAATGTAAGAATTTCGTCCAAAACTGTAAAAGACGACTCAAGTATTCTAGAATTAAACCGTGCAGGCCAGTAAGAGCTCCCCTTCTCACCAGGCGCCAACGCCATAGAGTAACGCGTATTGCCTTCGCACGTAACCATATGTATAAACTGGTCTGAGGACGACTGGCAACTTTTCACTGATGAGTCCAGATTTTGCCTCAAGCCGGACGACAGGCGGGGCAAAGTGTACAGAAGATCAAATGAGCGGTATGCACAATACAACATCATTCCTCGAGTTGCTTATAGTGGAGGTTCCATAATGGTTTGGGGTGGCATATGTTTGGAAGCACGCACGGAGTTATATGTGGTTGAGAATCGGTCTTTGACAGCAGAGCGGTATGTGAGGGATATTTTGCAAGAAGTTGTTGTGCCATTTGTACCAAATATTGGGAAAAACTTCATCTTAATGCAGGATAACGCTCGTCCCCACACTGCGAATAGAGTTTCGGAGTATCTTCGAGAGGCCCACCGTAACACCTTAGACTCTCCTGATTTGAACCCCATCGAGCATGTCTGGGACATGCTTGGTAGACAATTAAAGGAAAAAAATCCGAGTCCATCAAACATAGAGGAGCTAAAAAGTGCTTTACTTGAAGCTTGGGAGCAAATACCCCAGCAAAACATTGATAATGTAATCAGATGTATGCCAAGGAGACTTATTTCTGTCCTCAGAGCAAGAGGACGGAATACTAAGTACTAAAACATCCCCACTTTCAATAAACTTCAAAGGTATACTTCAAGTTTTGTAAATCAATGAAATAATTTTTTTAGCAGAATTTCCCTTTTTTTAGGTTTTTGTGTTTTTTTTAGGGAAAACAAGTAGCAGATTTTTTTTTATTTCAAGTAACTCTAAATTGATCAAGTTATAAATCCTCATCAAAAAAATAAAGATGAAATGAAAATAAACCAAGATTTTTCACTTTTTTCATGCGTTCCTCTAATTTTTTCCGCAGTGTAGTTCCATCATAATAACAGCTAAGGAATCAGTATTTCTCATGACTTGTATAGGAAATAAGAATTAAAAATCGATAGTACCTAGTGTTAGATTACTTACAAATCCATGCTAATGGTCTGATATATAATTTTTTTACAATGGAATCAATTTTATTCTTGAATCTTCGTTTAAGGTTGAATGCCTAGTAATATTGTTTAAGACATGGCAGGTGGCTCTGCATTAGAAACAACCATTTACATTTAATATGCTCGTTGGATTCTTCGGATGTGACAATCAGATTATACATTTCTACCACACTTATTCGTATGATGGATTCTAATTAAATAAACCCTTACTCAATTGACTTCGACATAAATTTTGTTCGATTTCCTAATAAAATGATTTATACAAAGAAGAGTTTTCCAATTGTACACTCGTTGACGCTTACTCTTCATTAAATTTTCATTTCTGATGGCCAATTTCTCAACCAAAAAACAGGAATTACTAAAATGAGTCAATTTGGAGCTCAATTTAATTTTCAATTGATTTCTTATGGGGGAAAACGGTCATTCAATATTCAAACATCTACACATTATTCACGGAGAGAATGAAGAACATTAGTGAATGGGTTATGGAAGATTTATTATTAACAAATAAAAAGGATTGAGTTCGAACATATGTCACGGTGGAATAATTTTATTATTACAATAATGTACTTTTAAAAATAAATTCAAATTGATAAATTATATTTGTGGGTTTTATTATCAACGAATCTGTGGTGAAGTTTAAACAGACAAAAAATGAAGAAAATTCTTTTCATTTTACCAAAACCCCTTAGCAATATACACATAATGGTTTTTAATTAGAAAAAGGACTTTAAATGGGGGAATATATCCTTTAGAGTTTTTTTTTATAAATAAACGTTGGCTCATTGACAGCAAGAATCATAACTGAAACACGCAAGTTATTTTATTTTATTAATTTTTTTTTCAACTCATATACGCATATAATTTTGTTTGTGTTTTGTATATCATTAATATTTGAAACAAACTGCATGTTTGCACATAATATGCCAACGAAATCAACTTTTTATCAATTGACAAACAAAATTGCTTTCAATGTGTACAATGTATGTATATTAAGGAGATAGTTAAACCCTGTGTGAGTATTAACTTCTGAATGTTGAAACAAAAAATTTAATAAACTAGTATTTATTTTTAAGAATCGATAGGCAGCCATTTAGGACCGATTATTTTCATCCTGCCAACCAATAACGTCGAATCTGTAATTGAATATTCGGAGCTATCTGGCATAATGCGGACGACATGAAGATTTTAAGAGTAATTTCTTCATCTAATGATACTTTACCTTTGTAGAAAGTATAGAACAATTTTTCTATTTGTTGCCAAAAAAAACAATTTATTACTTAATGTTGGCAAATGCTATGTTAACATATCCTCTAAACATCTTCGCACATCACCCCAAAACTATTACTTTACTGCGATAGTGAGCTCAACTTCAGATTATGACAACATTGTGGCTAGAGCTAAGTTAGCTCTTGGTTTCGTCAAGTGTTGGTCAAAGGAGTTTTTAGATCCTTTCGTTACGAAATCTCTCAATACAACCTCTGCTTAAATATGCTAGCCAATAGTGTGGTCGACTTATTACATGGTTCTTAATATGAACAGATATTATGAGAATTGAAATAATACAAAGCCGATTCCTCCGTTTTGCTCTATGGGGACTTTCTTGAGTTGACAATCAGAACTTACCCCCATATCAAGATCGGTTGCTGCTCACCAGGTTTCAATCGCTAGAAAAACGTCGTGAAGTTACTGATCTTAGTTTTGTACATCAAGTATTATCTCGTGTAACTGATTCTTCTGCCCTCCTTGAAGCAATGAGTTTTAAGGTACTAGTACGGTCTATAGAAATCGCAAAAAACGCATGATTTTTGGGAATTTTTTTCTCGGAAACTTTAGAAAATAATAATATAAGTTTTTTTTTAAATAATGAATACATGTGTCAAGAGTACGAAAAAAATTTGTTTGTCGAATTTTGGCCGAATTATAGAGGGCGTCAACGTCGACTCATCAAAAAACACATTTTCCCATGGCGGACAGTTAATCTCCGGATCTACTGAACCGATTTTCAAAAAACTTGTTGCAACTACTCGTAGATTGTTTTTTGTGTTTTCTAAGACAATTTACCACAATTTGACCAAGAAGTTATGAATAAAAAAATGGCGACCCAAAAATGGGCAAACAAATTGCAAACAAAATTTTTTTTTCAAAGCTCGAGATTTTTTTTTTCTTTTGACTTTTTAAACAAATTGTGGTAAATTGTCTCGTAAGAAACCTTTCTTTAAATAACCCACTTTGGTCTTTTTGTTTTAGTCCAGCCAATCCTGAGATTAACTGTCCGCCATGGGACAATGTATTTTGTGATGAGTCGACGTTGGGCCTTCTATAATTCGGCCAAAATTCTCAAATATAAAAAAAAAAATTAATTTGCACTTTTGACGCATGTATTCATTATTTAAAAAAAAAATTATGTTATTACCTAATAAGGTTTCTGAGAAAAAAATTCCCAAAAATCGTGCGTTTTTTGGCGTTCTAGACCGTATTAGTACCTTAAATTTCAAAAATTTGTAATTTAAAACAAAAATTAGGTTATATTTAAAGTAAAAACTATCCTATACAAATATGTACCTACTTAATTTAGCAAAACATCACTTAATGTATAATTTTATAATGCTAGTGGCAATTGTACAAAAGTATCAAATCTATTTGATATTGAAGTCACCTGGATTATGATGTTATTATTATTGTTGAAACTTGGTTATATCCCGACATTTCTTCATCTGAGTTTTTTGTTGCTCGGCTTTTCAACGTCTACAGACTTGAGAGATGTAAGCCTGCAATAGAGCTGGGAGGTGGAATAATTTTTGCTGTTCGCTCTTAATATAATTGTAAAGAAGTTACCTTGGAGCAAATTTGTGTTTTGGAATAATTTTTAGGCTGAAAACACACCGGATAAAGCAAAACGTTTTTTTTTGTTTCGTGAAACAAGAGAACATTGTTTCTTATAAGACTAAACACATCAAAGAAAACGAAACAAAACACACGTTTTTGTTTTGAAGTGTTTCGATGGTGGTTGTCGAAAATACATGCTATTGTATGCGAGCAACACACACCGAATGCAACAAAACTTTTTAGAACAAGGGTCGTTGACGATAATTGCATACTTTCTTATGGCGCAACGCACACCAAATGAAACAAAACATAAAAGCAAAAGCAAAACAGAAAAACATGTTTCGTTGCCAATAACAAGTCATATTGACTACATTGTGGGTAGAGCAATTCCACATTAAGTGGAATTGCGTTGATTTTGGTGACCCTTCTGCTTTGTTAGCCCTTGTCAGGTGTAAACTTGAATACGCTGATGTTATAAAGAATACAACTTTTATATTTTTTAAAATGAATTGTAGATTTTCAGAAGATTATAGAGCTAGATGTCTTTTTCTTGGAAATAAGTCTCTGGAATCAAGAGAAATTACTTATGACGTGATGCTTATGAGGGATATGTTACGTTACCATATATGATACCCTCACCTCCTTTCTGTAATACCTATCCACGCACTGCTAAAATCTTTTAGGTTAATGGATTTGCTTTTTGAACGATTTCACAGAAGAAACTATGGTTGTAATGAGCCACTCTCTAGAGCTATTAATTTTGTCATTATATTGACTTATGTTGTTCATGAGAATTCTTTGAAACTAGTATTTTTCTTATATTTATTTTTTAAATTTTATTGTATAAAAAACTCATTGTCATTATAACTAATTCTAAGCCCTTATCTGTTAGTTGTAAATTGCTTGTAGATGTGATTAAAATATATAAATATTTCAAGAAAAATAAATAAAAAATGTGTTTTTAACCACCATACTAAATTAATACATTCATAACCCAAGAGAAATTATCAAAAATTCATTTTTTCGTTCATATTAAAAATAAATTAGCTTCAACTATGTAGCTGTACCAATTGCCTAAACTTGTACATTTTTTTTGTTTAAATTTCTTGAGATCCTAATCCATAACATAAGCTATTTTTGCATCATGGATACATACGCCATTGAATTTTGCCAGCACTTTTGCACAAAGATACATAGATACATCTTTTGTATAGTACTAAATAATATAGAAACTAAATCGCTTTCATTTACTGAGAAACTTTAGAAACTGATACTTAACAACTGCTTTTGCATGCAATTTATGTTCTTATTAAATTTTGTTCTCCTTATTAATTCGTACTTTTTTGACCTTAGAAATGTACAATTTTTATAATTTTTCAATTAAAAAAATCTTGGCTTATACATAAAAAGTAAATTGCTTGTATTAAGCAAACCACCACTCTTGAATTCCGATGATATACTCATGTCCCCCAAAATGACTGGTTACTCGGTTGTATTACAATTAACATAACAAAGTAAGGGGGGGCATGGTAGCGATTTGTAAAAAACACTAAAGTCAAATCAGACTCAATTATTTTAAATTCAGATAAGAGGTCGACTTTGAGTGCTATTACTTCTGGCAATGACAAAGAAACATAAAAATCTATAAATTTGTTCTTGACAAATTTTTCTCTTAAATCAATATATTCGTATATATAAAACATTACATTATTACATTACATTTTACACTACTCCGTAGATAAATCTACGAAGTAGAGACACAGAAAAGCACTGGTAACTGAGGCCATCGGCTTTAAACAATACAACAGAGAGAGACACACAGATAGAAAGAACAACAGAAGAAACACATGTCAACAGCACACGGTTGGTATTTGAACGGTCCCCCATCCAAGTACTAACCTCGCGCAATGATGCTTGATTTCGCTGATCGATGGGAAGCGATGCTTTTTTTTTTTTTTTTTTCTTAAAACTACTTAAAGCTAGACAAAAATTCATAAAAACTAGCCTAATTATCCACTAACTTAAAACTAACTTACTGGCCCTATGCGGGCGCTTTAAGCTAAACTATATCTTAAATCTAGTGCCTTTCGGCCTAAGAAACTATTTTTAATTCAAAAACTATACACATACATATTGTTGAATACTAGCCGTTTTTATATGAATAACAAACGTCAAATCTCTATCCGCAGCAGGATTTCACTTTTTCTTTTATCGGCAGTGAACATCCTACTGCGGATGTTGTATTTGTTTTTCATATTAAATCCTACCGTTCTACGGATAACTTTTCCAAAAAAACACGGCTACTATATATTAAAATGTACCTTGATTTGGAAAGATAGAATAAATAAATAACGGCCAATATCATAGATCTAGCTTCAAAAATATGGCCCCAATTACCTGATGTCAAAGTTAAATTAGATAAAATAAAAAGAAATATTAAAAAAGGAGATTAGTTACCTAATGCCAAAAATGAATGTTCTTCTAGAATAATTTAGTTTATTATTATTTATTTATTTAATATCAACTGTACATTAAGATAGACTTATAATTAGTACATGAAATAAGTGAAAAAATAAAAAAAAAAATTAATTTAGATATATACATAGCTAACTTAAAAATAAAATGTAATTTAAAAATTTAAGAATTAAAACAAAAGAAAGGAAAATCAAAAGAAACAAAGAAACAAGGAAACAAGGACGCACCAGCAGATTAAAGAAGAAAGTAAGCATATTCAGTTCATATTAGAAAAATATTCAAAGGAAAGTCTATGAAATTAATGTTCTGTTCTCGATTTCAGTTTTCAGATGACTGGGAATATGGTTCCACAGTCTAACAGCATACACGAAAAATTGTCTGCGTGATGTTAAATTATTAAACGTAAAAGAACGAAGTAAAATAAATCTATTTGAAGAGCAAAAATTAAGTTTATCAAAGAGATAGCTAAGAGTTTGGTTAACAATTAATTTGAAAAGAAAAGAACAGCAATGATACTTGAGGAAAGCTTGAAGGCTACAGCCTAGAAGTTGTTGAGCATGAGATGAAACATGATCATATCGCCGAAGATTGAAAACAAATCGTGCGATTGAGTTAAAGGCGACATTAAGCTTTTGTAATGATTGGTAGTTAGGGTCAGCAAATAACTCGCAACCATAAGATATGATGGGTATGATAAGAGCCTTAACAAGTTTAAGTTTAATCTCCACAGGTAAATATTGTTTAGTCATAGATAAGCCTTTAAGGGAGGCGTAAATTTTAGAGACTACAGAGCGTGTTCCATGATAAATTGTTGTTGAAAATTATTCTAATGTTTTTAGCTTCTGTGACATATTGGCGCAAAATTTTAAACAGTTCTCGTTTAAGGAATTAAACCGGCTCTACTTAACGCAGTCGTTTAGCTTGGAGACTTGGTCTAACTTTTGCATAATTTTAAACACGTTAGACAACTCTTCTAACTGATGTGGGTTTTACAACAGAACCTAAGCGAATTTGCGTTGAACAACCCTTAATTTGACAGATACTGACTCACACAACTACAAAAACACACAAAAAAAGTAAAAAGAACAGACAACTCTAAACCAAATATTTTTTCGCCAAAAAAAGTACATTTTATATACTACCACGGTACAGATTTTGATTGTTTATAAGTTATTTACATTATTTTAGATGGAAATAAAGTATAAATCGCAACTTCACAGCATAAAAACGCAATTTGTTCTTGCAAGGTGCAGATTCATTTAGCTATACTCGTCTCGGCCGGCGGCGCGCGTGCATACATAAGATATGTATGTACCTATGTACATACATTTGTATTTACAGATTTGTTCATCGTAGAGCACTTTCGTACGATTATTTCGAATTTATAATATTCAGTTATTCAGTCTATTTACAAAAAAATGAATAAAACATCAGTAAACATTTTTTCTTCCATTTGCTTTGGTATGAAATGACCATTGTCAATATGGATAAAGTATACTTTTAAAAGATAAACTAGCTATTTGCTGCTGTTAAAGTAAGACGAGCTCTTTAACGTTAAAGTATAGTTTATGTCCTTTAAAATTAACAAAAAGTCGGTTCTCGTTTTATACTCAATATTTAGAGTCGACTCCCATTCTAAAATTGATTTAGAGTAAATAAATTAAAATGTTTAAAATTTTGCGCCATTGAATTTTAGTTGAATTTAAAACAATGGGTGGAAAGTTGCAAAGTTAGATTTATTCACAGAAATGGGAATGGCTTTGGTTTTATCCGGGTTAAGTTTGAGTCCATTGCGTATGGACCAATGATAAATTGAGCACAAATCTATATTCATTTTATTTATTGCATCTTCAATTCTTTCCATAGGAAAACTAGTATAAAGTTGTACGTCATCGGCGTATATGTGGAACTGACAATGAGACAATATAGAGGGTAAGTCGTTGATAAACATAGAAAACAATAAGAGCCCTAAGATGGATCCTTGGGGAACACCAGAATAAACAGGTTTTTTTTTTATAATCTACACGCGCTCAAGGGATTATGATTACCCTTTTAAATGTTTGAACACAGCGCGGGCGTAAAGTTAAGGAAGTTATTTTTTTTCGTTTTCATCCTTGTTGGGCATACTAGTTTAACTCAATTACATGTTGTTAGTGTTATGCCTGAACAACATGTAATGAGTAAAGCAGCAACCCATTGATGACAATTTTAGAAGGTTTTTAATGGAACTAAAACGACATAGACGACGGCAGGGATCGAACCTGTGATCATGAGGTTCACAGTCGAGCACACATCCATCGCGCCACGGCCACAAGGCAAGGAAGACAACGAGACGGATTGCAATCGATTAGTCAAATACGAATAAATTAAATTTTTAGTTTTGTAAGAAAAGTTAAAGTTGTTTGTCAATTTATCACAGAGTATTTTTGGATTAACGCAGTCAAAAGCTTTAGAGAAGTCTAGTAGGGTTATCACAGATGTGTATTTTTTATCTAATGCTAGTCTTATGTCGTCAGTAACTTTTATAAGTGCTGAAATGCAGCTGTGTCCTGATCTGAATCCAGATTGTAAGGAACAAAGAAGATTTTTTTGTTTAAGATATGTTTTTATCTGTATGCTTATGACTTTTTCAAAGACCTTTGACAAAAAAGAAAGAATGGCTATTGGTCTATATTCATTTTTACTTCCTTGCTTAGGAATGGGGATAATTTTTGATTTTTTCCAAGAGATTGGAAAGGTTGATGTCATTAAAATAGTATTAAAAATATGAGTTATGTAGGGTAGTAATAAAGGAAGAAGTATTTTTAAAAAGTCAGGATGAATATTATCTAGACCAGTAGACTTAGATTTGATAGAAAATACAGTTTTGCCTACAAGATACTCACTAACAGCACATACAGAAAACGCATCATCTCTTTCATCTGCTAATATACTTAAATTACTAGTGTTGGGTGACATTAAGGGAGTTGAAAACTTGTGATTTAACAGCTCTATATCTATATTTTCATCACATGAAGTACTACGTTTGCCTACGCCAATAGCACGAATTTCTTTCCACAAACATTTAGAAGAACGGTTAAAGTTAAATTTGTTATTATAAAAATTAGATTTCGCAGTTCTTATTAATTGTGTTACCAGATTTCGTGAACACTTGAAGGAGTTTAACATTTCAGGAGGTGCATAGATTTCAGAATCAATCATATTGAAGTTCTATATATGTACTTGTATAATTCATTAGCATCTGAATCAGAGAAGTTTTTCGAAGTATAAAAAGGGTCAATCATATGCATCTTGTATGGATTATTTTTTTATTTATTTATACATTTTAATTATTCAATCTTAAGTATGATAACTTTATAAGACTTTCATTCAAATATAATTTAATAAATAACTTAATATAGGTGTCTAACAGTATAAATAATAACAAAGAGTGTGTTTCATTAAAAAAGTCAAAAGTACCTACTACAAAATAATTCCTTCTCATATTTTTCTACACAAACGAAATATTTTGAAATAGTAGACAAATAAAGGAATTTTCCCAAGAAACGTCCAGTATTTACGCTATGTTCGTATATTATTCGCCAAAAACTTAAAGCCAAATTTTAATATTACAATCGGGTGGACATCAAAGGCATGAAGTTTTTGAGAAAGTTTAAAAAAAATTCTTTATCTTCGCAATGTTAAATTTCAATAAAATCTCGAAATTTCTACTTTCAGGAAATCAATAATTTCGCAATACAGAATGTTAAAATTAATTTGTATGTGATAAGAAAATTAAAGATTCTTCATGAGAGGTTATGAAGACGATTTCTTGCGAATTACGATTTACAAAATAACGTGAAACGAGCAATAGGAAATAGTTGTAACGCATAGATCATCAATGAAAGTATATAATATTTAACATTTTTCTAAATCATCGTTCATTTTTAAATGAAAGACAAAGTATTTTGTGAATGAAAGAAATGAAAAAAATTTGGGATACCAATTGTAAGTGTTTAGGAATATAGATTTTAGGAAATAATTTCAAAAAATAATCGTTCACATGTTTTCGATATTGATTTTTAAAAAAATAAATTGGATTTTTTTTTTTTTAAAACCCAAAAATATTTTTCCGAATATTTTTGGTTAAAATCGTTAGAGCCGTTAATGAGAAAGTCGGAAAACAAAAAAAAAACGGTTCTACGACATAATAATATCATTTTTTTTTACCAAAATGTAGTCTATGTTCATAATACTCGTATCACACTTAATTTTTTTTTATCAAAATCGTTGGAGCTGTTTTCGAGATAAATACGATTTTGCATTACGGGTGTATGGGGGGTACCGTTAGTTTTGGAGCTAAAAAAAATTTCAATTTCACCTCTAGGGAATCACCGAAGACCCTTAGCTACCGAGATTGAAGAAAATAAGTCCAGTAGCTTAGGCTGTAGGGAGAGGTACAGACATACAGACACACTGAAACTTGTTTTTTGTGTACTAAATTTTCCTTAAAATTTTTATAAAAAAAAATTGATATGCAAATTGTTAGCATTCAGTAAAATACATTTAAAACGTAATTTAAAAATTTAATCGTGTATTCGTTTTCAAGATATTGAATTTTCAAAAAAATAAAAAATGTATTATTTAGTCCAAAAACTATTTTTTAGAAAAAATTCTTAAATTATATTTTTCAAATGCAAAGGAGCTCCTGCATAAAAATTTTGGTTAAGATCATTAGAGCCGTTGACGAGAAATTCGAAAATCAAAAAACCAACAGGTACCGTTAATAAAATTTCTCCCACATTTTTTTTCACCAAAATGTTGTCCATTTCTAAACTATCACGCTTAATTTTTTTTTTTTTCAAAATCATTAGAGCCATTTTCGAGATAAATAAGGTTATGCATTACGGGTGTATGGGGACTATCGTTTGTTTTAGAGCTAAAAAAAATTCAATTTCCCCTCTAGGGGGTACCGAGTTTGAAGAAAATACCTCTAGTAGTTTAGGCTGCAGCTCGAGGTACAGACATACAGAAAGACAAACGGAATTGCCGAACCTACTTTTTTCATCTTCGCTATCATCGTAATGTCAACTTTGCAGAACTTGTCCTATAGCACCTATATCGCAAGTTAAAAATGATAGGGAGCTCGATAATAATTAGTTAGCATTTGCCGATGGTGCTACGAGTATACTGAATGCGAGTGGCTCCAAAATTGAAGATATTCAAACATTACTCCAACCCAAATATATTTTTTAAGCCTTTGGAAGTTTCAAATCAAATATGGGAGATGTGAAACCATACTGTTCCGCACCTCAGTAAGACGGGGTAATTCGGATTTGAGGCACAACTGCAAAAAAACTTAAGAATACTTTAGAATACTCAGT
Organism: Philhelius festivus; assembly: GCA_963931855.1. Taxonomy (NCBI): domain Eukaryota; kingdom Metazoa; phylum Arthropoda; class Insecta; order Diptera; family Syrphidae; genus Philhelius; species Philhelius festivus. The sequence goes on along the minus strand of OZ007556.1, from coordinate 446,505 downwards.
TAGAGAAGGAAGGGCGGCGTTAATTGCTCCCAAAAGTTGTTATTTAAGACCTGATGTGAAGATTATTTGTTACCAATCGTCCGTTCATGACTAATGCAAATCCAGTATTTAGTAGTATTGGATGCTTCCGGAGTTTCCAGAATTGACAACGTCATACTGGACCTTGGAAGTAATCACTTTACACCATTTGCGCACGTTGCAGAAAAAGAGTTCATATCGCGATTGGGACTATTTTAAACGAATACTGTTTATGAAAATGTTTTGGAACGTTGAAACATACCATCAGCGACATCCCTGTATCTTGATGCATTTGGTTAACTATCAGGCTCAAAAAACGTGGCTATAATATAACTCTAATCGATTGAATCGAGCAAAATATTGGTGGCTTGACTGAGTTGAAGCCGAGTCTTAGGTTTAGTCAAACTATGCACTGATATTGATATGTGGTCTCTGATCTGACGACGACTGAGAGAACTAAGCTCTAAACTTTGATCTGTCATTAAGTCAGTGGGATAAAGATCACAAACTATCGCTATGTGATAGTTTTTAAGTTTATGCATAAATAAACATTTTCAACGCAATTTAAAATTGGATTAAATCACCAATTATAGTATCCTGTTTTGATTCTTTGTTAGAGATATAACCGCAATATTAATGTTATACGAGTAGTATAGAATCATAAGCGTTCAAAATATTTCAAACTCAATCTTCATATAAATCCAAAAGATAAACAATACCTAAGTTTACATTATAAAGAGTGAACTTACTTACGTAAGTCAACTAAAAAAATTAAAAAAAAAAACAAGTTCCATTATCGCCAATATTCGACCTATCTTCCTAATGTTATCAAATACCTATGGTCCCTTTTCCCTTATTGTAAAAACTCTGACACAATTGTCCAAAAATGTTTGCCAAGCAATTGTCACCCTAAAATTTTATTTATTTTTCTTATTTTTTTTTTATATATTCACTATATCCCAAAAGGACATAATGTATTTATGTCAACCTATTGTGGGACAGATTTGTTGCGCTCTCTTGTAGGCATCACCAGCAACATCAGTGTTCCGAAAGCAATGAAAATGTTTACTTCAAACCGATGTCCCATTGTGTCCCCGCTGAATGACTACCGGCAATTTTCCGATAAACGAGTGTACTACTGGAAACAGATTCATTGCGCCAATAGAAGAGGGTTCCATTTCTTGCAGTACAACGTACATTGAATAGAACAAACAGGAAACAATAACAATTGCACACCGTGCTAATGCTACTTTTGACTGTAGATAGGGTAGCATTCCTGTTGTTGTGTCGTTAAATTTATGATTCAACAGAAGCATCACATTGAATTTGCTTTTTTGTGGTCACCTTTAAAGGGCTCTGTCAGGATCACAGCATGACTTTCGCATATATCACTTGGATTTGGTGTCTTTCTGTCAATCGGGTCTGCGAGAAGAGCCAACAAAGGCCACTTTTATAAATGACAAATTGATGCCACTAATATTCGGCATAATGGTGAACTGCAGCTTCCCCAAAGTGATTGTCGATTTTTGTTGTCGCCAATGTACATACTCAAAGTGATTTCCCATAAATGAATGGCTTGTGGGAAAATTGCTATCAATTGAGGTGGGATTGCGGAATATATGGTTCTTTTATTCGTTCTGACCGTATTTGTTTTGTGCAGTCGAAATTAATTAATAGCACGGGTTCCATTGTAATTGAACACAAATCGTTTTTTTGTTTAAAGACCGTTTATGCAATTATAAAATCGCGCCCGATTCCTTTCACCTTTTGCGTGAAGTTCAAATTAATTCTTCCAGTTGGTCGCACCTGAATGATAAAGTTCTTGTTTGCAAAACTTTTTAATTGAGTGTATACGAACCGACCGAAAAGTGAATGCGACGTCAAACTGCATTTGTTTTTGCGATTGACGGTTCGTTCTTTCGATTGAGTGAACTTCAATCGATCTGCCTAAATTAATTACTCTGCGCTGTTTATGTAGATTAACATTCCTTTGTTATTGAAATTGCCTTTTATAGTTGAAATACGTTTTCTATTCACGATAATGGACGATAATTTGTGTGTGTAAATGTAAATAAACCACAGCTTTGTAATATATATTTGTTTAGTGTTTAAAACAATTAAATCCTTTAGATTTGTTGTTCAAAATCAAACTTATGGATAAGAAAAGAATATCCTGGATGTTAGTGGCTCAGAATAATCTGAATATAATGGATTATTTGAATACAAGCAAAATAACAGTTAATATTATGTAGTCTCTTCTCACATTTCAGTTTAATTTTAGTAACGACTATATACTTAGTATTAAAATGTCAAATAGATCTTAATTTAAATTGAACTTTTCCAGAACCTCGTACGTTGGGACTATTAACGAATCTGCCGGTCAGAAGTCCAAGAAATGCATTTAAGATACCTAAAACATTCGTCTACATACTAGAAAGAAGTAAAGGAATTTGATTAAATGGGGCAAAGTCCAGTGTTCGAAGAATAAACACGCTGTGTTGCAGATTCAATATTGATTCAATTTTAGTTCAATGACAGTTCAATCAAGATTTCTATTTTGTTCGTTTAAAAAGTTAAACTGTAATCAGGAAAGGGCAGTAGGTTATTTTAATAATGAGTTAAAGTCAAGTAAATCTAAGGTTTAACCCTGAGCAAATTGTATTAAAGGCAAATTCACTATGAACTTGACTCAGAACAATTGCAAATACATTGAAATTATTGCACGGAAACATTAGTTTGTTAATTCCAATATGGCTATTTAGTCAGGCATCTATTATTTTCAACGTCTATTTTATTTTTTACCAACATTTTAAGGGTTCGAGGTATAGTAAATGGTATAATGCATCTCCCTCTGAAAATAAACCTCTTTTATCCAAGATACTTGAACTCAAAGTTTCACCAGCGAATAATTTTATTTCCATTGCTTTCTGCCAAACAGGCCGAGATCCAAATCCATATTTAATCTAAGGGGTATGGAAGATATATTTAGGGTGTGACATATACAAGTTTCTTTTTAAAAATGCAATAAAATAAACAAAATAAATTTTTTCCATGTATTATGGCTTCATTAGTGAGAGCAAACATTCCCATTAATTATAGAACACAACGTCGTTCAAGTGGCTGCCTCGGCACCTTCAATTGCTGAGTCAATTGGACCTTGTAGCGAATAATCCGAGATCCTTGTGTAGAATTCTCCTCTGGATAGTCTCTGAAATGTTGAGATATTGAGATCAATGGTGAGTTGATATTCGTGAATTGAGTCTCACACTCTCGGCTACAGCAGCCACATTATCGTCTGTGCGCACCGTACGACCGACGACGACGAGGACTATGAGTGTTGTCCACTAGCATACCAGTCTCACGAACTTTTTGTGTGTTTTTCGACCAAAAATTTCTTTTAAAAAAATGCACTGTTTGGGCTACACAGCACTCATTTTGGAAATAAGGTTTCAATATTTCAAGCATAAAACGACTCATTTCGTTCTGCGGAGTTATGATATACTGACTTTCTTTCAAGATTTCGAACGGGAAACAGCTCTTACCGTACCTTTTTTTTTTTTTTTTTTTTTTTTATAATCTACCCGCGCTCAAGGGATTATGATTACCCTTTAAATGTTTCAACACAGCGCGGGCGTGAAGTTACGGAAGAGAAGGAAGGATAGGAAAGATGTGTGGCACGATGTTCTGAGACTGAAGGTTGTTGTCTCAGATATTTTATCTCCAGGGATGGCGGCTGAACTAAAGCGGAGAATGCCGTGTCTTATTTCAATGTTGCTTATAATTCACATTATTTTATTCGTGTTCATCCTTGTTGGGCATACTAGTTTAACTCAATTACATGTTGTTAGTGTTATGCCTGAACAACATGCAATGAGTAAACCAGCAACCCATTGATGACAATTTTAGAAGGTTTTTAATGGAATTAAAACGACATAATCATACAGCGACTATGAAAAATTTCATTTACATATATCGAAAACGTCTGTATGGATTTTGATTCAAAAAATATTTGTACTATTGTAGGTATGGTCTACATTTTGATGAAAAATAATATTATAAACGTTTTTTTTTTATTTTTGATTTCCTCATTGACGGTTCTATCGATTTAGATCAAAAATATACGGAGGCGTCTTCCAATGAAATATTATTTTTTAAAAAAACTTTCGAAAAAAATAGTTTTTGCATTTAAAAAAGAAATATTTAAAATTTGCTTGGAGAATTCCATATCGTGAGAGCATGTGAACGATTTTAAATCCCTGTGTAAGTCTCAAATATTGAACCGGGTAACTTTACAGTGAATAGTTTACCCAAAACTCAAATGTTCCGACTTAGACGATATTTTGAAAATATAACTTTTCAAAAAAAGTTCAACATAATAGTATTTTAAATGGAACATGCCAAGTTCAAGAATTATAGAAGAAAAATTACATTTAAGCGTAAAATTTTGTATGCAGGAAATTGTACCTATATGGTTTTTTATTCAAATATTAGCGGTTTATAGATTATCATTATTATTAACAAACAACATTCCAAAGAAACTTAGAAACTGAAGAATATCTAAGCCTACCAAAATCCATACATTATGAGAAAGTTAACAAGACACATTTTTATTGTTCTTGAATTTCCAATTCATCAAAGCCGAAATTTGTCGTCCAATTCATCTGCTATATGTTATGCAAGAATTTTTAAAATATATATGTTTATGAATATAATTATAAAATAATACAATTTGTGTCTGAAATTTAATTCTAGACAAGGAACATTTGGAAGCACGAATAGATACAACTGCAAAAAAGGAGGTCTTTGTAGTAAAGCGACTTATATCTCTAAAAACTCCTAAACTTTTACCTATAACATCGGATTGCATGCTCTTGCTTAATTTGATAGTACGAGTATTGTTCTTATGATTATTAACTTGAACCCTGAGAGTTTCTTGCAAATTTATTAATTTAAAAAAAATGTGATTGTAATCCGGTCAATTTTATGTAAAGTACTCCTAAAAATTTGCATTTGCAGAAAAAACTTTCGTCAATCTTTCGTTAAAACTCCATGAATGTAGATGAGGGCTTCTTTCTGGAGTTCCTCAGAGAGAACCAATTCTTTTTTATTTTTGCTATCAAATGATGTATGTACGAGTATTTCCATAGTGAGATTCATGTTTTTGCGGGAAGATACCTATACAAATTCGACCTGCAAGTGACCGTTTACTTTTACAAGATCTTATAAACAGTTTTGTTATTTGGTGTAATTTGGTGTTATAAAAAAGGTTTGAATCTCAACACACAATTCGTCGTGTTCATAGTTTTACAGACCTTTTCGTGCAGAGTTTCAGTATAGGTACATAGGAACATAGGTACTATTTTTAGATTGTTTTAGTACTTAGTTAGAAAGATGATTTTACAAATTTTAATCAACTTGAACATCATACTATCTCTAATATTTAATAACAGTTTAAATCATCGAATAACTTATTTATTTTGTTAGTATCACACGAGACTTTGACATTAACAAATGTCGAAAATGATAATGGTTTAAAATTGAACTATGAAGGTATATAAAATGTATATTATATATACATAGACATATATGAAGATCGAATTTCTCAATTCCAGTTATATAAAATTTAAAAATCTTATTATCTAAGAGCTTAAAACCGGAAATAATTTAATATAAAAAAACAACAAATTTTCGCATGTTTTATTTTTGAAAGTATTTCCACCCTAAATCTTAAAATGATAGCTACCTATAAAAATACTTTTTTCAATTTATCATTGTAGATAAAAAATTACAATATTCCCCTTAACACTTTATCATATCATCAAACAGATACACGCTTACTGCGAACTATATACTCGTAACTAGCGATAATAATTTCTACCTATATCTCTTGGTATGATGGTAATACGCTTTATACCTACCTACGAACTTAAAGGATATTTTCATAAAGAGCCTTTATAAAAGAAAATGTTAATTCAAATCTGAACAATTGAACTGAGAGTGTAGCTTCTATTTAAATCTTCCTACATTTATATAATATATCCACATGTGTGATATACATCTGGCGGATGGCATCACGTTCCAATGTGGCGTTGCATTCACACAACCAGGTTTTCAAATAATGATGATAAATTCAAACAAGAATGAAAAAAAGGCGAAAAAAAGTGAATTGAAAAAGGTGCGTGCAACCGTATCCCTACAGAGGCGTGTCCTACCTATTTTTCTGTCATACAATACATCCTGCCCAGCCCACTAGGATCACTACCCCATTCATTTATTTTATAATAGCATTTATAATACAAAAATCATAAAAAAAAATAAAACGATAATAAATTCAGGAAACATTATTTTCTCTTTCTCTTCCTTCCTCTATAGGTATACTTCCTTATCATCCTGGAATATGGATATGTTTAAACGGAATTAGTTGGGATATTTAAATCAATATTCACTCACTTATTTATTTTTTTCTTCTGTTGAGGGCGTTTTATTATTTTTTGCGTACAACCGATTACGTTTATATACTTTCCAACGACAATGAGCGGATTCCCGCCTAAGAAAGTTAAAAGTTCAATTTAAGCCCTCTGCTTACGAAACGTCTCGCACAGACCGCACACGTGGCGTTAACTCGACGTATTCGTCACAGCAACAGCACAAAAGCTGCAAATCGCTGGGGTTTTACATAAGGAAATTGAAAAGTCATTTGTGTGACACCAAAAGTTCTTCTTGAGTATTAGACTTGGCTTTAGAAATTGATCAACAAGTTAGCATTTTTGACCATTTCATCTTTTTGTTAATTAAAAACAAAATGTTTAATTTAAAATTTCACTTCAATTTTAAAAACCCATCATATGCACAAGGAAAAGTATTGGTCCTTCTAACAGTATAGGACAGGTACATTATATATTGAAGAGATTTTCTTGTTTTTCTATAGTGGTCCTTCCAGTTATGACTTATTAATGTCACTAATCATATTGAGATGTCCTGTACCATGTCTCTTACTTATGTTGGAATTACACGACTGACAAGTTGTCACATTTTCTTATATTTTTGGCTTTAAACGACTTCATATTCAGTCTTAGAAGTGTCAGCGAAAAGCAATTTCCAGCCAAGAGATTTGTAGTTGTCTGCGATGTTTAGGAATAAAATTTGGAGATGTTACGAGTATCATTGGTTGATGATTTGAAGTACTTCAAAAGTTCAGTATTGATGACATATTTTGAAAGTTTCCAAGGGGGTAAACTGCTTTGATTAATTGAAATTATTATGTTTAATTCTTTATCAGATGTTAGAGCTTTATATAAGGTTGATTGAAGTCTCGGCGTTTTTTCCAATTCAAGATCTTCTTGGCGTCAATCTGGATGCGACTACGAATTGTTAAGTTGTCTTTATAAATGCTGATTGAAGTTAAGTACCAAATTCTATCATTTAAGTTTGGTAAGCCTGCCTCGATAAGGATGTTTATAATAGGGGTTGACCGGATGGCTTTCAGACTCGTTCTGACTGCAACATGACATTGAGTTTTGATTAGCTGGAGTAAGGATTGGGAGCAATTCTGGTAGATTGGAAGACCATAGTCAATTTTATGTAAAATTTCTGATTTTAAAATATTGATAAGACTATTTACATTATGGAATAACTAGGTTTAGATGATAAGTATTTGAATAAATTTACCCTGGCAGTAAGGCTTTTTCTTATATGGATACATTGATTTTTAAATGTTTATTTAGAGTCTAAAAAGAGACCAACAATTTTAATGAAATTAACCTTTTTTATAAGATTATTGTTTAAGTTTACGTCAATAGTTTTTTTACAGTTAAATTTTTTACAAAAATGAAAAATTTCAGATTTTTCAGATGAGATGGTAGCTCCAGTCCACCAAGGCTTCAGTAATGCGGGAAAAAGTAGCTTCTAATATATTTTTTTTTTTTTTTATAATCTACTCACGCTCAAGGGATTATGATTACCCTTTAAATGTTTCAACACAGCGTGGGCGTGAAGTTACGGAAGAGAAAGAAGGATAGGAAAGATGTGTGGCACGATGTTCTGAGACTGAAGGTGGTTGTCTCAGATTTTTTATCTCCAGGGATGGCGGCTGAACTAAAGCGGAGAATTACCGTGTCTTATTTCTATGTCGCTTATAATTCGCATTATTTTATTCGTTTTTCATCCTTGTTGGGCACACTAGTTTAACTCAATCACATGTTGTTAGTGTTATGCCTGAACAACATGTAATGAGTAAACCAGTAACCCATTGATGACAATTTATAGAAGGTTTTAATGGAATTAAAGACGACATAGACGACGGCAGGGATCGAACCTGTGATATTGAGGTTGACAGGAGAGCACACAGCCATCGCGCCACGGCCACCCCCTATGAAGCTCTTTATATTTTGAAAAAAAAAATGATAAGGTCATCTGCATCATTAAAACCTATCGTAAATAAGACCAGTGGTGATCCTTGGGGGATACCGTTTTTGAGCTTATAGATCTTCGAAATGATGTCGGAATGTTTAATATGAAAACTTCTGTTGGAGAGGAAAGATTTGACAAAACCAAATATTTTGGGTCCAATATTCCAATTCAACAGTTTTTTGTAAGACTACATGGGCTCCAACTCTGTCGAAAGCCTTATCGAAATCTAAACTAAGTATCGACACATGGCTTTTCTCAGAGAGAGAGAGAGAGAGAGAATAGAAGAGATAAAGTGGTCAAGATGCAGTAGTGCATCTAATGTAGATTTGCCTTTTTGGAATCCAACTTGTCGGTTGTCAATCATGTTGTCTTTCTCAAGGAACCATGACAGTCGATTGGCGATATTTTTTTCCAAAATTTTGCTTGTACAAGCAAAGAGCGAGATAGGACGGTAACTTGAGGTAACTCGCCACTTTTCAGGGATGCAGAATTATTCCTGTATAACGTTAAGAGTCTTGTTTTTAAGGAAGAAGGGGAGTTTTTAAGCATAGCCGGGTGCTTTACCTTTTACTGAACGCAAACAAGAAATAAAGTCTATCATTTTTATTGGGCATTCAATGCAAAAAGCTAAGGTACTGGGATCGTTTAGTATTTTAAATTTTTCATTAACAAATGTGGAGCTGAAACTCAGATCATCTGTAAATTGTTCCCAGTTCTGAGAAAAATGCTCAGTTATATCTATTGGGCAACTAATTGTTTTGCTTCCAATAACTATTGTGTTAATAATATTCTGTGTAAATGAACCTGTTAATAATTTGATATTAGCCCATAGTTTCTGGAGAGCAATTAGGGTTAAATGTTGCGGTGAAATTTGCAAAACACTTAATTTTTTTCAGCTTTGACAGTTTTACGGAACTTAGCATTTAGCTTCTGGTATGAGATAAGATTAGAGTCAATGGATGACTTTTTAAAAGAATGCCAAGCTTTTTGCTTAAGATTTCGGAGTATACCAATTTCCTTGCTCCACCAGGATAATTGTCGCTAGTTTGCGGAATGGCTAAAGTTTCTTTCCTTGCGACTATAATGCGTTTGAGATGGACGTTTGGAAAAGGTCTCAGTTCGCTCTAACCAACAGACATTTTTTAGGGCTTTTTTGTTTTTGATTGAACGAGTTAAATGTGAGGGTTATATGTAATTATGGGGAAATGATCACTGCCAAAAAGATTATCGGAAATATTCCACGAATATATGGGGAGAAGAGAGGGTGAAATAAGAGAAAGATCGATGTGGCTAAATGTTTTATGCGTAGAAAAGTGGGTGGTTCGACTGTCATTAAGAATCGCTAGCCTTGAACGCTAGCAACGAAATGATCCACTAGTTGGCCGCGTTTATTTTTTATTTATTTCCACACATAACGTCTCCTATAGGTATTTACCTGTAAATTTTTGTTCGAGATGAATGTAGAGGGAAATGACAGTGATTTTTACATTTAAATTGATAACACAGCTATTGCTGATATATTTGAATTTATTACACAGTTTTATTGGAATTGATTATAAGCGCGAAAAAATAATATGAATTTTTTAATTTAGCACTCAAAATATTTTAAATATTTTGCAATCGTGTTTAATCTTTGTTTAATGAACGACGAATATCTGCAGAATGCTAAAAAGACATTATATGCTCATATAGTTTTACCACGAATGGATCACACGTAACTGCTTTTATGGCTCAAAGATGGACGCGAATATAAAGCATTTTGTATCCTTTTCAAAATGTTGGAATGATAAAACAAAATCTTCTTTCTATGATAGTTTCAACTTATTTATATCTGTACATTGGTAGGTAACAAGTTTTTAATATCTCTTCTTTGACAACGTTCAAGAAAACCGCATGATAAACAAATTTACAAACAACATATGTTCCACCTTAGTAGATACCTATACAGAAAACCACAAACGATTAAGTTCAACTTATATGTGAAAATTCAACTAACCAGATATAGTTTAATTCAACTTGGATTGTTAAGGCCGAATGCCCTTGTCTCCCTGGTATTTTTACAAGGTGTCCTTGAAAATTTGCCTTACCACAAATTATAATGATACTCGTAGTGTTATGTGCAAAGCGACAAATTTTCAATTGTCAGAAGCAGTTTCCTCTCTTTGACTTTTTCCTAAGAAGGTTATTCTTCGAAAACGTGTTGCAGACCACAAATTGAAAGAAACAATCATTTAAACCACAGACCGTTTAATTTCATTTAAGGGTTTGTGTTGAGTCTTTGTTGGTTTGGGTTTCAAAATAATTGAAGAGAGTCACTCTATACTTGAAATAAATTTTAAACTAAATAACAACGAGGACAACAAATTATTTATCTACATGCAAGTGCTCAAACTAGTGTAGAAGATGTTTTGGAATAATCTTGCCTGAAAGTCCTTTTCCGTCTTGTTAAATAAGTAAACTGTTTTTCAATTGGCGCGGGTAGATTTTGGCGGCCTTTACCGACTATGTTGTTTTGGTGTCAAATCTATTTTTTATTACTGAGTAACTGATGCTGAATCACCAGGGCAAGTCACACACGTAAACAACCAAAAGCCAAATGATATAACCTTATTATCAAAAGGAGTGCTAATTAGTGCACGTTGAGTGCGTTGCACCCATTTTGCAGTAGACGTGGAGGCCCTTAAGAGCCCACTCTTTAAAGCTGTGTGGCCAAATTTGAGACGACCGATTCGATAATCAATCAGCCAAAATTCGTACATCAAAGGAACGCAAGATCGGCTGAGAACATCGCCGCCGCTTCCGTGAAAGTGTACAGCAGAACCCCAAACAGCCGATTTCTTGCTTCTTGCCATGCAGGCGACACTATTGGTCTCTACTTTTTTCGAAGGCGACGTTGGTGAAGCGGTCATCATCAACGACGAGCGTTACAAAAAGATTATATGGACCTAGACGACAAGTGGTTCAAGCCGGACGGTGCGATTTGACGGTTAGGTTATGTCTTGCAGAGGACGTCAATTGGCCACCAAGGTCATGCGATTTGACCCCGCTAGATCCTTTCTTGTGGGGTTGCCTAAAGTAGCATAGGTCTATGCGGATAAACCACAATCGCTCTATGTCTTCAAAGTGAACATAACACAGGCCATCACTCAAAATTCAGCCGTATCTATGCGGAACAGTGGTTGAAAATTGTACCACTCTGATTCGTGCAACCGTAAGGAACCGAGGCGGGCATTTGAAAGATGTCATATTCCATACATAATTGCATACCTGGGGCCTATTGCACCATCTTACAAAATTGTGATTACAAGTATTTTTTCAACAAATTTGTAAAAATCGAGTTTTTTTCATATGTAATTTTTTTTAATCACAAATTTGTACTTGTAATTTGTAGTTGGTGCAATAGGCTCCTGGGTGTTTCAAACTCCAACTTGTTTTATTCCATTTCAACATGTATCCATCCAACCTTATTAAAAAACTCTTTATGTTTTGAGAAAACATTGTAAGGAAATATTAAATATGTAGGGTTTTCTAATTGGGACTTGACAACTTTGTACTTTCACTGTAAATGCACCCGCTAACCAATGACCAAGCTGTCGATGTCAAAACATTTAGTAAAAACAAAATTTTCATGAACGAAGAACGTTTACAAATAATTAAATTATTGTAAAAATTCAGAGTTGGTGGTTAACTTAAAGAGCGATGCGGTCAATAATTCTCGTAAATGCATTTATAATGAATTCAACAAACAGAATACGAGTTATTGGCAAAATCCAGACAGAGTGATATAACACCTCTACACTTTTTTTTTATGGGAATACGTTAAATGGCCGATTAATTGAAAATTGGGTCCAACGAATCTACTGCTGCAAACGTGATCTTGGTGGACATATGTATGTATAAACGACGAAATCCATACATTCCATACATAATAGTTTCGATTGTATTGTATACCAATAATAAACTTTTGAGATATATCTAATGATTAGCGTTTTATTTAAAAAAAAGTTAAGTTCTTATTGGAAAATACGATATTTAAGGTTAACGGCGCATTTTATTGGGCTTACTAGGAGTTATATCAAAATTTATTAGTGCAGTTATTTTTAATTTAAACAAAATTTCTCGCTATGAAGATTTTTGTTTATAATATACAGTCTATATTAGTCTATATACTACTTAAATAAATCAGTGAAGAAGAAGCCTCAGAACTATTTATGTAATTGTTCTCGTTTCAAAAATATCTTTTTTGGCGTTAAGTCCACAAAAATGGACGTTTTGTCCCGGTGATCTCACTTGCACTCACCAGTGAGGCTTTTTTTTATTTATTTAATTTTTTAAGTTTACTACACTCAGTTCATATTGCCTGGGTTTTTTTGACAAAAATCGATTGATTGAAATTCTTAATAATTAACACTGCAATGGAATATCAATTAAGAGTTTCTTTGAATTAAAAAAAAATCAAGCTGTGAGTTAGACATCATCAAAATTTAATTTTTTTCAAAGGAATGTATGGAATACATAATCATTCGAATGTCTGCCGCCGCGTCTTCGCAGAGTGGCGCGCATTCCTAAATGTCAAATTTTCCATACATTTGCAGCATAAATAAGGTTTATTGACATAGACCTGTGACTTAAGAAAACTCTACAAAAAGAAGTCCGTAAATCAAATCGCACGACCTCGGTGGTCAAATCACGTCGCCACCTCACTAGATAACCGTCTTTGGCCAAAACGCTCACCAAACACTTAGTATGATTTTTTGGAGGAAAGACGATAATGGCGACCGTAAGGAGAAAATCACGCGAAACACTGTTCGAATAGAAGACCCGCTTTCAAATAACTCTCCATGTCGATTTCAGCCAATTTTACTTTAAACTTGTAGTTTCAAAAATATGAACGCAATCACCTGTCAAAGTTCGGAAATCTCTATTAGAATATCCTTTACATGAAGATTTTTTATAAGACAAACTTTATATACCACTAAGAAAAGTGAGATCACCCAGACGAAAAGCCAATTTTTGTGGACTTAAGGCTAAAAATATCCTGGAATTACCCCTACATACAAGTATATGTACAGTCTTGGCCAAATGTATTAGGCACCCCCAAAAAGATGCCATAATTTTAAAACCAAGTAAAATTTAAAAAAAAAAACAAGTATGCAGAAATGTTGTAATTTTTTTTTTATTAAAGAAAATTTAATATCTTGTATGGCCACCCCTCGCTTTTATGACTGCTGCTATTCGTTTAGGCATAGAGCTTACGTGCTTGCGGCATTCGTCAGAACTTAATTTGAGCCATTCTTGCTCAAGAACCTTTTTGAGCATTTTTTTGATGTTGTTGGGTATTGTCGGACTTTACGCTTTAAAATTTCCGATAGATGCTCAATTGGGTTCAGATCTGGGGACTGGGCAGGCCATGGAAGCAGGTCAATGGCATTTTCAGCAAACCACTTCACTGAGAGGGCGGACTTGTGACAGGGTGCATTGTCCTGCTGGAACAACACGCCCCGCATATTTGTATCACCAAAAATATGCTGGAAAGATGCCATCAGCGTGTTTTCCATCAAATTAATGTATTTTTTTGAGTCCATGCGACCCTCACAAATGACCATTTTGCCCACGCCGTCCGCAGCCATGCAACCCCAGATCATAACGCTTCCTCCTCCGTGTTTAACGGTTGGAACTACACATTCTGGGTTGTATTCCTCACCAACTCGCCGCCTCACAAAGGATACACCAGGGTTTCCAAACACCTGCAAAAATAAAAAAAAATAACCTTTCAAAAGCTCAAAATAACTAAGTGGATGGCAATTTAAAACAGTTTTTAAAGTTTCCGAGTTCGGGGCTTCATTATAATGCTTACTTCAAAGTTTGATTCATCTGACCACAAAACGTTACTCCAATCTTCTTCAGTAAGGTTTTGGTATTTTTTTTCCGATTCTAGCCGCAACTTTCTGCTTTTTTCTGAGAGCCATGGCTTTTTCCTCGCCTTGCAACCTTTCAATCCAACTTCTCCGAGTCTCCTTCTAACGGTTCTAGCCGAAATCTGTTTCCCACAATGTTGTGTTATGTCAGCAACTAGCTCATTTGATGTTTTTTTACGGTTTTTTTGTATAGAGGTTCGTATTAAAAACCGATATTCTCTTACCGTGGTTACTTTTTTCCTGCAGGATTTTGTACGATTTAGATGGGATACAGTCTTCCGAAACTGATCTTAGGCATTTTGCACGGCACAACGCGAACAGTTCATTCTCCAAGAGAATAGAGCGTAAATATAGGGTGCCTAATACTTTTGGCCAAGGCTGTATGTACATATGCTTGCCTTCGATCGATCCTTATGCGAATCACCCTATATAAAAGAATATTTTAATAAAAGAGATTTATTAGCGAAACTGAAGAAGTCATTTTTAACTACAAAATAAATAACGGTTAGATTTCAAAGAATTTATGACACGTATGTACATATTTGTTAATAATACATTTGAAAAACTTCGCAACTTACTCGTTAGTTGAGAAAGTAAACAAAACTTTATTAAAATCAGTCGATGACCAATACCAAGTTTTCACACGAGCTTGATCTTGTATCTCAAAAAACTATGTTTTATTAATGTAACTAAATTGATTTTGTCTTGGATCTATACTTATTTGTAATCAAGGAGTAAGTAGGTATTTATCAAATAATTACAACAATTATGAACAAAATTGAATTGTTCGGGTTTTCGACATTCTATTAGGTACTCATTAATTCAGTGGCTGGAAAACTTTCATTTCTTGCGTACAGGGGCGAACGCAGGTAGGGGTTTTAGGGGTTCAAACCCCCCCCCGAAACGACCAAAAAAATAAGGGTTCATTTCGTTAAAGAAAAAAAAAGTGTTATTTTCGTGCCATAAATTCTTCTGCTAGTGTTGTTTTTTCTTACGACTTATAGGTACTATAAAGCAAGTAATGCATTCGTAAAAAAAATCGAACTCAAGATTTTTATCAAAGTTAATATTACTATGATAGCGAAGACGAAAAATGTGGGTCCCAAAATTCTGTCTGTCTGTCTGTTCGACTGCGGCCTAAAATGCTGGGCCGATTTTCGTTAAACTTGGTAGATATCGTTTTGAATTTTTTTCCCCACACGTTTTTTTTTTCCTTTTCTTTTTAAGACAAAAAAATAACGGTACCTGCCATACGATTTTATTTCGAAATCTTATAAATATTTTTTTCTCAAAAACTGTCCCACAGAATTTTGAAAAAAAAATTCATAAGATTTCATTTCGTCATTTTAGGTAAAGGTTGAAAAAAATTTTCAACAAAATGGTTATTCTTGGAAACCCCCTTGGAACAAATTTTTTGGTTTTTGATTTTCTCGAAAACAGTACAAACGATTTTAATCATTATGAATCCGCTCCAAGGTTTAAATATTATTGCGTAGGTATACAAATTTTAAGTTTTATTTTTTTGAAAATAAAATTTGAAAATTTTTTTCTGGAAACTCAATATATCGAAAACCCCATGCTCGATTTTTTTTTAAACTTGATAAATAAAAGTTTCTTAATATAATCTACAAGATCTGAGGAAAAACATTTGTTTTACCTAAAAATAAAGGTACATACAATAAAAATGTTAAAAAATGGTTTTCGAAAATCGTATTTTTCTCAAAAATGGCTCCGAGAATTTTGATAGTTTTTTTTTTGTTTCAATTAATCTTTACTTTTAGAGAAGCTTCTAAAAAGTTTAAAAAAACATTGCATTTTAAGACTTAAAAAAAAATATTTTTTGAATTTTTGAAAGAAAAAAATTATTTTTTTTTTGAAAATTCGATTCCTCAAAAACTGCTCAATATTTTTTTTTTGTAAATTAAATTTTTATTCGAACAATAATAAAAAGTTTAAATATGCGCACCAAAATTTTTTCTTAAATATGTTTTAAAAATTTTGTATACAAAAGCTTATTTTTTTAAGAAACCATAAAAACGAATAACAATTTTGTTCTTGCATAAACTAATATTTGCTCAAAAAACATGGCATCCTGTGTTTAGTTCCAACTACTAAAGGAGTTTTAGTCATTTAAAAAATGAATTTTATGCTTTTTCTCTAATAACATTAATTTTTGAAATTCTTAGTATTTTACATAAGAGCAAGTTCGTGCTATCCAGTCGTGCATTTTATTTTATGTGTCTTCGTATTTTAACGCAACAAATAGACACGAAGCGAACAGCAATTGCGTTTTTGATAATTTACATTATGTATAGGGCAGAAAACGGACTAACGGAGCAAGTTTGAGTTATTGATGGCTCCAAGGTCGAAGTGTGTTGAAAACAAGTTACGAATGAGTAGCACATATGTATCACCCTCTGAGAGCGTTTTGGTTATAATTATGTAGTATAGTTAACGTAGGTACAAATTGAGTGTTGCTGGTGTCCTTATGTTTTCGTATAACTCTTTTTCCTATGATCGCAAAAGTGCAACAAGTTATAACTTCACGTATTAATATGTGCCAGATTTAGTTTTGCAGATTTAGACCACTAGGCGAACCTAGAACTTATTATAACTCTATTGTTAGGTAAATTTATGGAATCACTTACACTCTTTTTCTTCTTGTTGCATTAATGATATTTAGCGAACCAAATGATGGCCTCCATTACAGGGCCCGTAGTAAAAGTCTATGTCTAAGAATTAATTTCGGAATAAAAATGCCCAAATGGGAAGCACCAAAAACGCCCTCTCAGTGAATATTTTCCAACTTTTGGTAACATTATTCTAATTTGCAAAATAGGTATTCGTTGCAACATCTTTATGATGTTTTGTTTTTGCGATTAGCTTTATGAAATTGTTCCGATAGGTCCTATCCCTAAGAGCAAATATTATTTAGTTATAACATATTTATGTTAATTACAATAAAGAATATGTAATTAACAAGTAGGTACCTACAATATAGTAATAAAATAATATATTTATGAAAATCTCATATTTTTTTTTTTGAAAACCCCCCCCGAAATTATTTTCTGCGTTCGCCCCTGCTTGCGTATCAACAGCTTACGACTCTTAAAATTATTTTTTGACTTTGCAATCAAAAGTAAATCAATGGTTTCCTTTTTAAGAAAGTGTGGCACAAAATTTTAGTAGAATTAGTACGATGTTAAAAGTGTTTTAGTATGATACTTGGTTAAAACGACGATCTTGCAAATTTTAATTGATTTTAGCATCATACTTTCTTTAACATGTTACGAGTAGTAAAGTCTTAATCATCAAATAGGTGTTTGATTTTTTTTAGTATCGTGTTCCTTGACATTTGCACGCGTCAAAGAAGGTGTGTTAACCTTCTTTTTTTTTTGCACGAATTTAAATTGCTTAAGGTGTGTTCAGAAGCAATGGATTACAAAAATAGCCCTGTGATTTAGTATCATACTAATACCTTTAAACTAGCCTTTGTTTTTTGTTAAGTACGTCCGATTTTTACAATTTGATTTATAAAGCGTCGGATAAAACAAACAAAGTCAAAGGAAAAAGTCTTAATCAAACGGAAGATCAATCAAAAACTTGTAAAATAAGAGACTTGAATACAATTTTCTTTTTATCCTCAAAGTTTTATGAAACTAGGTTTTAAATTGTTAACTTTTTAATTACAATCATCATAATTCAAAGTACAAAGTGTAAACAGTTCCTTATTTCTGAATGATTAATAGATTAATGAAATAAAACACGTGTACGTATCTAAATTATGTATAACGACCGTTAATTTCCTATAATAGACAATTTTCCTCAATGACGCAGTATGGAACAAAAATTCGTAGCACGAGCTATACTTTTCTAGAAGTACTACAACAATTATCGCCATAGGTAGATATCCTTAAATCGGTATTTGGGTCCTTGCAAAAGAATAGATTTTTTGTGAAGCCAGCACCCATAGCAATTTGCACCCAAATTAAAAAATCACAGCGCTATTGAGAACATTAGAATAAAGAGACCTCATGCCGGAAAAATAACATTGCAGAGCGAAATCCTGTCGCCTTTCGCTAAATTGAAAGACCTATTAACCCTTAGGCTCGACAACGACGCACGGCGGTGGCGGTACATGTAGTTGAAGTCATCACCTGGCGATGCAAGCAAAAAGGTATATAATTGCAGGTCCTTTATTTGTAACAACAACTACGCAGGAAATTTATACGTACTTTTTGTAACCCATTTGCGCCTACTGTTATTAAATTACCTAACAACTTAGACAGTAGAAGGGAACCTTTGTCCTTTCCGATTCCGTGGACGCTTAACAATTCCAATTCCAACCACTTTAAGTACATTGCATTGCAGCTACTGATCATTATATACACTATATTTAGGTATCCATCCTGTTTTTAAATGAAGCCAGTGGGGATCGCCCGTTGGCTGACGGAGATGAAGAACCAGTTCCATCGTAGATTTTCCATTTTATATACCCAGATCCACATCGTACACATGATGCAGGCTCCTCCGATCGTCCACTTAAGATAGGTATGCACTTGTTTTTATCTTTTGCAAAAGGTTGCCATTGCCATTCCAAGCCGATCAGCAAGTTCGTTGGATGGTTGGTCGATGGTTGGATATATTTGCTCTCCAAGTTGCATGGCTCACAACTTTGCATGCTTTGGAAAAATAATACGCATGGCGTGCCACCAGGTAATAAGCATCGAAAGGCGGTGTCGGGCAGGCGTCCTCCAATGGAAGAGAAGTTGGCTATCGAGCACTGTTGCCATTTTGTAGCAGCCACGGAGTGTATTTGTGTCCATTCGTACATTTCGTTATGTTGAGGGTTTTAAGGTGGTGGCTGGTTTCGGTGGTAGCTGCTGCTCAGAAGGTAAATTGTTAGATTGCCTGTCAGTAAAACGCTAATTTATGCCAAGAGCATTTGATATGTGAATATCTATAGGTATATGAGTACGTCGAAGCTGGTTTCTGCAGAGGGGATGAAGTGTTCAAATAATACATACTAAATATGCAATACGAATTTTTTATTTTGAATTTTTTTCATACAATGTTTTGAATTTGGAAGGAAACTGGTCGTCGCCGCCGCCGCCAACGGAATAAGTTATAATTGCACACAAACAAAAATTTCAAAATTCCAGTTCAAAATGGTGGCCTAAAAGGAAGTCGTTGGTTGTTTTGCTGGTTGTTCTGCTAAAGAAAGGAGTGTATATTCTTCGAAGGAAATTATTTAAAATTGTTTCTTTTTTCTCGTTTTCCAAGCTATAGTTTTGCTACTGCTGCTGCTGCTGCAGCTAGTGCTTGATGTTTTGCTGCAATTATGGCTGAATCAAATAATTTTCTTTATTAGCATTTATAGATTTAATGAATGCGGGCTGGCCGGCCTGGTCTGGTTTTTTTTTTACTCCACAGAATGCGGTAATTGGCCCAATTAAATGCAATAAAAATTTGTTGAAATTATTTAAACAAGTTTTGTGGAACTGTGGTTAATTGGTAGCTCTTACGTGTAGTCAAGTATTATGGCGTTCTTTAACTTTTATAAATTGCGTTTTATTAAATTGTTCGACATAGGTATAAATTAAAAGAAATACCTACATAAGTACGAAACCTAGGTAAAGATAAAAAAATTATCACATTTAGGAGCAAAAAATATTTATTTTCAGGCACAAACATTTTGAGTTTTGTTATTTTAATAAATAAATTTATAGATACCTGTCGTGGTATTGGTCAATTATCATAACGATGATAGAGAAATCCTGCTAAATTCCTTTCGGTCTCTGCGTATGCGCTTCTGTAAACTCACTGTTCATCGAGCTAGAGCTAAGGTAGGTACGTGAACATATTTGTTTCAAATTTGATGTAGATTCTTTTATCTCTTATATTTCATTAGATGGTTAGGATATTTTTTTGTAATTTATCATAAAGATATACAAATAATCAGATAATAATAAACTTTATTCACACTTTACCATAACATTGCTATATGCATATACATATACTAATAATCTAATAATTTATAGCTTCAAAGCTTGGTCACCTACCTAACTACTTGGCATTGAACTCCAAGCAAGTTCGTGTAAGCGCATATTTTTATTTGCAACAACTTATAGGTACTATAAGGCAAGTTATGCATTCGTAAAAAAAATTAACTCGAGTTTTTGATCAAAGTTGACATAACGATGATAGAGAACACGAAAAATGTGGGTCTCGAAATTCTGTCTGTCTATTCCACTACAGCCTTACGGACTCAGCCAATTTTCTTTAAAGGTGGTAAATATCATTTTTAAATTGCCCACCCCCACGTCTTTTTATTTTATTTTTGTCGAAATTTTATAAAATATTTTTTTTTGTCAAAAATTGTTTCACAAATTTAAAAACAAATATTTAAAAATTTTATTTGATTAAATCTAGGAAATGGTTGAAAATTTTCTTTCGGAAAATGGTTGTCAATAGTATACCCCCCAGGAACAATTTTTTTGTTTTAAATTTTCTCAAAAACTGTTCAACCGATTTTTAACATTTTGCTTATGCTAAAGCTATAGCTAAAGTATTGTAAATTCAAATTTTCAAAACAATTTTTTTTTATTTAAACTTAATAATTTGAAAATACCATGCTCAATTTTTTTTTAAAACTTGGCAGTTAAGAGTTTTTTGATACTATCTACAAGATGTGAGAAATATAATTTGATTTTATCTAAAAAATAACGGTACGCACCAAATAAATGTTAAAAAATGAATTTCGAAAATCATATTTTTCTCGAAAACTCAAAATTTTAATAACATGTTTTTTCAATAACAAAAATTTTGAAATCAAGATATTACTCACTGTACCTAGAATAGAACCATTTTTTTCGAATTTTGAATTTCTCACTGTTGGCAATATGACATTTTTTTTATAGAGAATCTTCTAAGAAACAGAAGTAGAAGAAGAACATTGTGTTTCAAAATTAAAAAAAAAAAATAAAACATTTTTTGAATTTTTGAAAAAAAAAATACTTTGGAAAATTCGATATCTCAAAAACGGATCAATATCTTTTTTTTAATTTAAGTTTTATTCATATAATAATAAGAACTTATAGTTGGCGTACCAAATTTTTTTTCTTACAAATGTTTTAAGAATTTAAATTGATTAATAATAAGTTACAGAAACCTTCATGTTCCATACATATGCAATGGTTTATTGTATTTGTATTTATATTTATTTTTATTGAAAAAAATAAGCATTATAAAACATAGAAAGTTTTTTTTAAGAAATTCTAAGTACAGTGTGGGTAAACAAACAAAATTGAAAATTACTAACAATTAAGTTTAAAAATTAGAAAACAATTTTAATATAAAGTGAAAAACTCTAAGTTTAAGTAATTCATTTACATATTTAGGAATTCATTTACATATTTAGCATTTTAAAATGATCCTATAAGGCACTTTTAAATCTATAGCAGTTGCTGATCCTCCTCAATACAGGTAGAGAATTTCACAGACTAGCAACGTAAATAAAAAATTGTCGTTGAGAAACAGTATACCTAAATCTAGGGAAATAAGAACCCTGGTTCTATCCGACTGCGAGAAGACTAGTTTTTCTTGCAAATATGCACGCTTTTCAGCTTGCATCAGATTAAATAAAAATATTTCAAGGCGCATGTTGAAGATATTGGCGCAAAATTTTAATTGAATTAGTACGATGCTAAAGATGTTTTAGAATTATACTAGGTTAAAACAACGAATTAGCAAATTTTAATCGAATATAGCATCATACTTTCTCTACCATTTTATTAAACTTAAAATATCGTGCTAGCTTCATATGACTCTTTTACATTTGCAAACATCAAAAAAGGTTCGTGTACTTACTTTTTTACACGATATGTCATTGTTTTAGGTGTGTTCAGAAGCAATTTATTAAGAAAATTCTTTTACTACGATACTAGTTAGAAAATGTTTAGAATTAAGAAGGAGTTAGTAAACTACTATAAAGTTAGCAAATTGTTAAGTAGTATCATACTAATACCTTAATGATAGGCTGTTTAAAATTTTGCGCCATTGTTTTCAAATCGTGAAATATGATCAAGCCTGCGAAGCCAATACACAAACCGAACAATATTATTAAAAGCTACACGTAGCTTTCGTTCACTCACGCTATCTTTTTATTGATCGGTCGGCTTACAACTTGCAGTATTAAACGACTCTATCAAATCTATGCGCGTGTGATAACAAGTGGCATGTGGTATATGTCACAGATTACTACACATTTATCAATAAGAATTATAAGTTAACAGATCTATAAGTACAACTTCGCTGTTGTTTTTCATTTATCATTAGGGGTTATAGATTAAATGCATAGCATTAGGTGGAAAAGACAAATGTTTATAGAAATACAAACCTAAATATATGTTTATGTTCTAAGCTTTCAGAAAACTTTAAAAAACGATAAAAAAAGTTAAAGAAATTCTTTTCCTTCGTTTTTCACCTACATGCAAACGAGAATGAAGAATAACGTTAACGTTGTCTAAACTGTTTGGAAATGGCCAAGAAGATAGCGACAATAACGCATTTCAAACCACAAATCCGACATAAAACTACGAGCTGCTGTAAAATTCGTCAGTTGGAAGCATTTATCTATTTTCGTTTTGTGAAGGCTATGCATTCCGATTTCAACATTGAAGTCGCTTTGACTTTTGACATATTGGACGGGCTGTTTTATTAAAAATTAGTTTTGTATGCACAATACACAATTGATTTGTCAATTTTAAGTAAATAATAATATATTCTTCAAATGTCAATAATTTCAAATATATTCACCCATTTACAAGGTTTGTAAATTAAAAAAATAATCAAAAAAAATCGAAAATTTGTATTTCTACAATATTATACGAGGAGTCACTTGAAAACGCTATAGAAAATCACTTCAACAGTTTAGGCTCTAGACCGAGGTAAAGGTCGTTCAGGCGTACAGAATAGAATTATACACATTCAGACGGACAAGTAAAAAGTCACATTAAAAAAAAACAACACATAAATATAAAGAACTTTATTGACTTCCATTATGAATAGGTTTGCTATACCCTTACTCGAATTTCTATTGAATTTTTAAAAACATTAATATCTATTTTAATACTTTAAGTTAATAATATTGACATATGAAGTTAGAAAACTACGTATAAGATTCCGTGCAACATTCAATAACTTCCATTCCTTGGGAGTAATTTTCATCAAAACTAATTTCCCAAAGGGTTGACCATTTTATTCTATTTGCAATACGCAAAACATTATATTAAATCAATTATAGAAGCCATTGAACGGTGAGAGAAATTCAAATAGTAATTGAAAAATAATATACAAAACATGACAACAAAAATGTAATATTATAACTAAAATATTAGGTTTTCATATCTGTACTGGCCACCGCAAAATTGAAGTTAAAATGCCGTGACATCAAATGTTTTATTTTTTTTTTGTTTGGTTGATTTCCTTTAGAAGAAGCAAACACGAATTACACGATCCCATCAACCATTACAACAATGCTTTATGTGCATTCTGCGAATGTAGAAATAATGATACATCTGTTTTTAACTATTGTGAAACCTCCTAGAAGCATATTATTAACCCTTCCGCATAATTATAATATCTACTTCAGTAGGACAGAATAGCCAAGTCAACCCCTAAGGCCTTTAAGTACGCCTCTGTAACTGAATTAAAAAAATATATTAAAGAAAACGTTATAAATTACTATTTTTCATTATATAATACTTGTGTACTGTATTTTATGGACTAATAAAGTTAATACAAATGACAATCTTTTTCTTAAAAAAGAAGAAATTATTTGCAGGTGAATATAGATGGCAAGAAGTGATCTTTGAGTTCAATTTGCAGGAAGGATTCAAATATAGCTGGTTTTAAGCCGGAAAATCCGCATTTTGTTATCACACAGTTGCCACATACTCGTACATATGTAAATAGATCATCTACGAAAATAAAACCGATCCTTCAAAAAGGAGGGCTCACAGCTGTACCGAACCAAGTCATTTTAAAAAAATCCAAAACCAACGCCAAAATTTCCGCAAAATTGACCTCTATTTAGAGCTGTAATGAACTATACATAGTTACATAGAATTACATAGAACTATGTAGCTCTAAATGAACTATATAGTTCATTACAGCTATAAATAGAGGTCAATTTTGCGGAAATCCTGGCGTTAGTTTTGGATTTCTTTAAAATGACTTGGTTCGGTACAGCTGTGAGCCCTCCAATACATACAATAAAAAGGATAAGCATTGAATAAACAAAGATCTTAGTACATACGTAAAGCTACGTAACTTCTGGTATGTGGGTCCATGTATAGTTGGCATAAGCTGGCATTTGAGTGAAACGGGGCACATAACTTTGTAGTGCCTACTTAACATGAACAGAGCACGAAATATTGGTTGGGACTTTTATTAAATCGATGAGCTGGAAAAATGTCACAGGCCGAATTTGTGGTTGTGGATGTTTCCAAAACCGACCACAATGCGATGCTGTAAACTGAAAACTGAAAGTGTCAAAACCCATTCCGGCATTATGGATTGATTAGAAATATATATTTCATTTCAGACGAACTTAGTGAGAAACGTTTTTATTATTAAATAATTCCCGAAAAATAAATCTTCCATATAAAATTTTTTCCCGCTAAGCTTGTGCAAATCTTAGTTAATTTAATTTTGTTTTAAACTATTAGAGGCAGTTCTTTTGATGATGTCGATGCTGTAATTGTATTTCCTAGATATGTATGTGTGGTGTTTGGAAAAAAACATAGCTCCAAAAATGAATTTGTTCAAAAAATGCTTTTGAATGTTTATTAAAACGTTTATAAAGGCTGTAAATAGAATAATTTATTTATTCATGGACATACAATCATACATAGATTTATTTATTGCAACTAACCTCACACTGTGAAAAATTTGACAAAATTAACCATTTCTTGTGCGATTGCGAACCCAAATAAAAAAATGTATATAATATAATACATAGTATGTACTCTTATTTTTAAAAAAAAATAAAATTTTTGAGATTTGAAACAAAAATAATTTTGTTTTGTTTTTAAATTTAATATTCTAAAATATGCAAGGCGTATAAAAGTGTGATTGATGTGTGATTATGGCTTTTAAATCATATAAAATTAGTATACATATACATATGAACATATTTAGATTATAAATTATTCAAATCAAAAAAATTATTGCTAAAAAACAATAATTATGATATTAAAACATTTTGAAAACTGATATTTACCTACAAAACATACAAAACTGGGAAGCGTCGTTAGTTTAATCGTTTTATTCCTTCTTTTTAATATTTAGGTTCTGTCAAAAGCCAGTTACAAAAAAAAAAAACGAACAACAACAAAATTTGAATATGGCAGCAGTTTACTTTATTTTATTTTTGTTTGCATATTGTAGGTAAATTTAAAATTTTGTTTTATTAATTTATGAAGACTATTTGCTTATAAAAAAAAATTGAAGTCATTTAAGCATTTAAATAAATGAATGCTTTTTTAAAGTTACTTACTTTTTAAGTTTTGTTACGTCACACAGAAGATAAAAAAAAATGGTCAAATATCAATATGAAAAAACTCTTTAAATAAATACATCAGTACTTTTTCGTAAATTTCCACGAAGGGTTTGTCCACTGCCGTAAAAGTAGCCACTACTGTACCTTTTTCCCAAATGTTTGTCAGACACTTTTTTCACATGCCTCACTATAGTTAGTAATCTTTCTTTTAATGCTTATTTTATTTCAAATATAGTTTTATTAAATTTAATTTATATATCTATTAAAAGTTTTCGTCATATATGAAATTCTTATTTTTGGGTTAGCTATTCGTTTTTATAAAAGTTTTATTTTACACCACATAGCTTAGATTATTTATGAGAAATCGCAATATGGTTTTCATTTTTATGTGGGTACGTACATTATTGGTTAAAAATGTTAAACAACAAGGGGGTGGCCGTGGCGCGATGGTTGTGTGCTCGCCTGTCAACCTCATGATCACAGGTTCGATGCCTGCTGTCGTCTATGTCGCTTTAATTCCATTAAAACCTTTCTTAAAATTGTCATCAATGGGTTTACTGGTTTACTCATTACATGTTGTTCACGGCATTTCTCCGCTCTAGTTCAGCCACCATCCCTGGAGATAAAAATATCTGAGACAACCACCTTCAGTCTCAGAACATCGTGCCACACATCTTTCCTATCCTTCTTTCTCTTCATTAACATCACCGCCGCGCTGTGTTGAAACATTTAAAGGGTAATCATAATCCCTTGAGCGCGGTTATAAAAAAAAACCTTCTTTTCGAACCAAAGCAACTAACTTAACTTAACTTTATCTTCTCTTCTAAGCTCTAACTATCTTTTTTCTCTCTTTTTTTTTTCTTTTCTTCATTTTCTAATTTTTCTTTCTATTATTCCACTTTTTTCCAAGTCAAATAATATTTTATCGGTGAATTATTGTTTTTTCTTATTTTATATTATTTTCTTTTATATCTTTTTGTATTTTTAAAATTGAAATTGTTATCAAAATTAAGTCATAGGCTCTCACAAATTTATAAGATATGTATTTATTATCTTACTGTGTAAGCTATATAAATAAATAAATAAACTGAAACTGAAACCTATTTTGAACCATACTCACAAAGAGCTATTGATGAAATAATTATGAACGAAGGTCTAATATTTTCTTTTATCTTTGGAAATCAAAATTTTAAGACCATTATTAATTAAAAATATCATAAAATACAATTATTTATTTAAAATAATCAGAATTGCGCGCCAAATACCCCTACAAATACTTTCGTAATAGAGCATTGTGTTTGTTTGGTCATAGGATCATGACTTATAATTTACTTAGAAAATAAAAACTGGGCTTTAGATACTTAAAACTCGAATGTATAGCATATTTCAAGGAGCTTAGTAAAGTTACCATTTAAAAACAATTCAGAACTAAAATGTCAGTGGTTCAAGCAAGTATAATCAATTTTAAGCAAATTTCACTGCTTTAGTATAGATGTTCCTTTTAAATGTTATATTTTTTGAGAATGGCCTTATGCATTACTAGTGCAGATTAAAGGTTAATAAAAACAGAAGTTAAAGAAAATTATGTAATAAATATTTTCAAATGTTAGATGAAACTATAATTACAGATTATAATTAGCAATAAATACATCGTTAAACCCAAAAGCAAAATATACCATCAAAGAAGTCTAGCATAGTCATTTTCATTTTAAAACACTGATTAACATTTTTTTTTCGAATAAAAGCAATAGGGACTACATAAATTAGCATAGTTATAAGGCAGGTGTAAAGACCACCAAGTATCCAACAATTAATTTGTTTTTTATTGTTCATAATTACATACTGAATTAAGAGTGAACAACAAATTTAAACAGAGTGATGGTAAGATTATTTTTTCTACTCAATAAGCAACTGTTTTTGTCTGGATTAACGGAAAATTTCAAAACTATAAAATGTTGATCAAATTGAAACCAAATACACAAATTCATACTAAGGTCGTTTATACATTTTGGGAGTGCACGGAAGAACACTCACTATATAATTAAAGTGCAGATGTTAAATCCCTATCCTAGAAACGAATGCTTGTATTAGATTTCAATGAAAGGACTCGCGTGGCACAATAATAAAATGTTTCAAATAAATAAAATAAAATAATTGTCCTTAACAGGAACTTATAGGAATTAGCATTTAATAACGTTCACAACACAGTTATTCTCTTCTATTGGAAAATGGTTCTTAACATCCCTTTCAATTCATATTTTTTTTGTAGGTGGATCAATGTGGGAGTGTCTGCTCATTCGGATTAGACATTTTCTGAAGGGTGAACAATTCTAATTGAATGAATCAGGGATTGAAAAATCACCGTGTCGCATGCCATAGAATTTACAATCCCATAGACTGAGTCTGTCCCTCATTGTACACACTTCCGTTTATAAAATGCTATCGAACTTCTTCGAGTAGTAAAACAGCTAAGTATTCAGACAGTTATTGAGAACTGTTGTAGGCGAAAATCCGCATTTTCAGTAAGGTTCAAACCAATTATCGTAAATTTAAATTAATTTAAGGATCTTCTAATTGCTCTTTTAAAAATGAGAATATTACGTTGTTGAGCGTTTTAACTGATTGGCAAATTCAAATTAGATTTGTTAATAATTTAAAACGTACACATAAAAACAAATTTATTTTATGAAGTCAATTGAAGTTGCAAAATTGTAAATTCACAATAAATCTAAATTTATAAATAAATTGGATCTTTATTCCTTGAAAAATGAACTGCTAGAACAAACAAATTTAGGGAAACTTTCTCGCAAGTTTGCACGTCAGCTCTTTTGTATTGAAAAATGTAACATTTCGAAAATCTCTGATATACAGAAGTTGAAGAGAATACAATGTTTCCAACATTGATCCATAATTTTAATTAATGCACAAAAATGCAAAGAATTTATTAACTGAAAAAATAAAGTGGAACAAAAATAAACCGATTATTCCTTTAATTCATTGTTGGTGCCATTATTGTTTTTTAACATGGTAATGCGTGTACAAAATTATCACATGTATATTTATATAGAAATTATATACAATGTTATGAGATTGAGGACAACTTCAACTTACTATTTTTTTAGTTAAGGATCAGTGATCAGGAAAATTAAGAAAAACATAATGCAAACTAACTTCATTAACTTTAAAATGCAATTATTTTACTTTTTTGGCACGAAACATATAAACACCACATTAATGCATTGCTTAAAGTGCTTAAAGTTACTACCCAAGCTATAGTTTAATGAATAAAGACCCTTTTTATGACCCAATTGCTTACTGAATTTTATGAAACATAAGTTTATTGAATTATTCTTTACGTTAAGGGGTCTTTCGGTGGGATTTTAATTGGCATATTTCATTTTGTCAATTTGTATTTTTCATAACGTTATTTCGCTTTTTGTTGTTTTTCTTTTTTATCATTTCGATTTAAGCTATTTAGCTTTCAAATTGTTTTGTCTTGCAATCGATCTATTACTCATTCGTATCGTACTTTCTTTCCTTTTTGAAAAACCAACAAAATTACAATCAGAATTAAAAACATGTTTTTTATTAAAGAAAATAATAATAAACAACAAAGGTAAATATAAAAATTCATATTTTTCTTAACTTTAAATAAAATTCAGCTATGCATGTTCTTAAGTACTAATAAATGTTTATATTTGAAGCAATTGCGTTTAAAAGACTATAATATCAGAATTATAATGGGAAGAAATATTGGCAAAATTTATTTTAGAAAAACAACAAATTGCGGTTTGAAAATAAGCGAAATAAAATGTGTGAAATTTAATGTATATCAATATATGTAAAATGAAATTAGTTTTAGATATTAAAATAAACTTCAAATTTTATTTCTTCTATTCTTCGAGGTTAAAATACTTGAACACGTGTTTTTGCTTAAGGTTGTCACTCGACTGACTATTGTTCGATTGCTCATAAAGCGAATTTGACATATGGGCTAAGGTTGTATTCAGTAGCATTTAAACAAGTTGCCACTTCTTATTATGTAACAATATATAACACTCCTTCCTCTTCAGATGTTGCTTAGTATCCTAAACGGGATGGTGGCCTTATTACTCTGCCGTATCTCGTTGCTTGTTGATTATTTGACACTGATGATGATGATTCCACATGCGCTGGGAAAACTAACTTCGACGATGCTTCTGCTGGGTCGTTGGTGGTGTCGGTTGGAATTTGTGGGTCTTCATGGCATATGTGGGGTCCTGTTGTTGCGATAGGTGAAACAGGTGGAATGTCTGCGGGATGATTGGTATCTTCATTTTGATTAGTGTCTGGGAGTTTATTTTCGACTACAATTGGAAGTTCACTTTCGATTCGCGATTCGAATCTTCGCCGAATTTGATCTACATGTCGTCTGGCTATCTGCTCATCCAAAGTTTTAATAATATACGATACTGGTCCTGTTATCTCTAAAATAATGCCCTTCAACCATTTGGGGCCAGCCGAATAACTTCTCAAAAAGACTGCATCTCCTACGTTAAAAGTTCTTCTCTTTTCTGTTTCGAAGCTCTTTTCGCTTGGCTCGTTCTTTAAATTGATGTTGTCTGGATGTAACATATCCAACATTGTCCTTAACTTTCTTCCCATAATTAATTCCGCTGGTGTTCTTCCCGTTGCGGTGTGCGGAGTAGTATGCTGTTTGAACAAAAATCGCTGTAGCTTAAGATGAATATCTCCTTCTGATAATATTGCAAGTGATGACTTTGTATATCGCACCATTCGTTCGGCTTGGCCATTACTCGAAGGGTGGTAAGGAGCTGTTGTATTGAATTGTATTCCATTATTTTGATAAAACGTTTTCAATTCTTCAGAGACGAATGCAGCACCGTTATCCGTTATGACTTTCTTGGGCAACCCATGGGTCGCAAAAATTTCTCGCAGTTTCCTTATAACTTCGGCGCTTGACTGATTTGCCACTATCTTTACTTCAAGCCATTTGGACATCGCATCTACGACAATTAAAAATATGTGGCCTTTATACGGTCCTGCAAAATCCAGATGTAAAGTTGACCAAGGATTTGTTTCATGTTGTATAAAATGTCGAGGAGCAACTGGAGGATTTGGTCGATTCAATTGACACTGACTACAAACTCGCACCGCCTGTTCAATGTTTTCATTTAACTGTGGCCACCAAACGTAGCTTCGTGCCAAAGATTTCATAAGACTCATTCCCGGATGATTGGCATGAAGTAAGTTCAAGATATTTGCTTGTAGTGCGGATGGTATAACCACACGAGTACCCCACAAGATACATCCTTTATGTGTGGATAATTCAGTTCTTCTTTGAAAAAAACTTTTAAAATCCTTATCTATTTTTAATGGCCACCCATGAAGTATCCATCGCATAACTTTATTATATTTCGCATCTCGAGCAGTTTCGCGAGCCACATCTTCCGCTCGAATTGATGCATCCTTCAATTTCTCAAGTAGTAAAACATCTGCCAGTTCACTGGGACCATCCTTAGAACTTTCCAATGGAAATCTACTAAGGCAATCCGCATTTGCATTTAATTTACCCGGTCGATGTTCTAACTCATAATCATAGGCTGATAAAAGCAGACACCATCTCAACATCCGTGGTGATACCATAACCGGAATAGGTTTGTGTTTATTAAAAATACCCAATAATGGTTTATGATCTGTTATAATCAGAACTTGTCTACCCGCTATATACTGGTGAAAATGTTTTATGCCAAAGATAATTGCCAGACCTTCTTTATCAATTTGGGCATAGTTTCTTTCACTCGAGCCCAAAGTACGCGAGGCAAATGCAATAGGTCGTTCATTATTATTTACGTCTCGATGTGCCAACACTGCCCCCACGCCATATGGTGAGGCATCACATGACAGAACTAGAAGTTTATTTTCATCGTAGTGCGTCAGAACTGTGTTGGACTTCAAGAGGTCTTTTAATTCATTAAAAACCAACGTGTGCTCTTTGGTCCAGCACCATTTAATATTTTTGTCCAACAATCGATGAAGTTTTTCGGCCATAGTAGCCTTGTTTGGCAAAAATTTATTGTAAAAATTAATCATTCCTAAAAACGACTGGAGCATTTCTTTATTCTGAGGGAGTGGTGCCTTTTGGATAGCATCTACTTTTGCTTTATTCGGTCGTATACCATCCCCCGATATATGATACCCAAGAAAATCCACTTCTGATTTACCAAAAATGCATTTAGATTTCCGAACAGTAATATTTGCTTCAGCTAATTTATTTAGTACCAGTTCTAAGTTTGTGTTATGCGAAACTTCATCTTCACCCGATATTATTATATCATCAATAAAGGCTTTTACACCCTTTATTCCCTGGAGTAAAATATCCATAAATTTTTGGAAAATACCTGGTGAAGCAGCCACCCCAAACGGAAGTCTTCTTACTTTAAATAAACCACGATGGGTGTTGAGGGTCAGTACATCGGCAGATTCATCATCCACAATCAGCTGTTGATAGGCCTGTTGAAGATCCAATTTCGTAAACACCTTTCCCGTAGATATTGCAGCCATAACTTCTCCATACAATGGTAGTGGATATGCATTGGACTTGATTACTACGTTGACTGTACTCCGATAATCTCCACATATACGAATGGATCCATCTTTTTTAAGAACTGGAACGATAGGTGTTGCCCAACGTGAAAATTCCACCGGCTCCAAAATTTGTTGATGCACCAACTTGTCAATCTCAGCCTCAACTTGTTTTCTTAATGCAAAAGGAACCTGACGATGTTTTAAGAATATTGGTTTAACATCTGGCAGCAGTTCAATGTTAACAGGTTGACCCACATGCGCTCCTAAATCCTCTCGAAACACCTGCGAATATTTTATGGGAAGAAAGTTAAGGACAATGTTGGATATGTTACATCCAGACAACATCAATTTAAAGAACGAGCCAAGCGAAAAGAGCTTCGAAACAGAAAAGAGAAGAACTTTTAACGTAGGAGATGCAGTCTTTTTGAGAAGTTATTCGGCTGGCCCCAAATGGTTGAAGGGCATTATTTTAGAGATAACAGGACCAGTATTTTTTTAAAATCCAATCCCAATTTCCACCTGTTTCCATCTCATGTACTCCTTTGATTGATATTCCCAATGGTTTAAACCAATCCCGACCCAACAAACTCCTTCCTCCACCTGAAATAACAACAACCAGCAAATTAACTTCTTTTTTATTATATTTAACATTCACCCGAGACGATCCCAAAACTTGAAGTTTTTCTTTTGACCAGGTTTGTAGAATGAGAGATGATGTGTTTAATTCTTGATTTGGTGTTTTAATCCGGTTCCATGTGACATCTGATATAACTGTGCAAAATGCTCCAGAGTCGACTTCGAACTCTTCGCTAGATCCATTTATAATTAATCTCGTGATGAACTTGCGAGTTTGTGCTTCGTCGACACTGTTTATCTCGTAGAAATAGCCGTCGTCTTGTGAATTATCTTGCATACATGCATCTTTTTCTAACACGTGGACCTCGTGACCAGTGTTCTTTTGTTTCATACCCGCCTTCTTCTTAAAGCAAGCTCTGCTCGAATGACCTTTTCTATGACAAAAGTCACAGGCTTTGTCTTTAAAAAAGCATTTTTCTTGTTGATGGTGTCCATCACAACGAAAACATTTACCAAATTTCGTAACCCTTTGATTTGGTACTGACATAGCCATAACTTCGTTACTGCCAGAACCACGAACCTCTGATACATTTTTGAATGCAGTTTCATGTGCTAAAGCCAGTTCATAAGCTCGTTGGAAATCGAGTTTTGTCTCACTGAACAATCGTTTTTGTAGAGCTTCATCTGTTACTCCACATACGATTTGATCACGCAACATATTATTTAACTCTGCAAAATGGCAATGTTCGGACAATTTGCGTAAATCTTTGACGAAGTCTGGAATCGATTCTCCTGGCTTTTGACATCTTTTGTGGAACGCAAATCTTTGGACTATTTCGTTAGGCTTTGGATGGAAATGCCCATCCAATTTATCTAGAATTTCTTGAAATGTGACATCTTTTGGACCCAATGGTGTAAGTAATGAGCGAATAACCTCGTACGTGGTCTCACCGACACATGCTAGGAATATTGCTTTGTGCTGTAATTCATTTTTTAGTCCATTTGCCTCGAAATAGAATTCCATTCTTTCTTTATAGTTGTTCCAAGACATTGAAGGTTGAAATTGTTCCAATTTGCCAAAAACCGGTGTTGCATTAATCTCTGCATTAACGTTTGCCATTGTGCTTTCGTTCATTTTTATTTTTTATCCTCGTCGCCAGTAATGTATATCAATATATGTAAAATGAAATTAGTTTTAGATATTAAAATAAACTTCAAATTTTATTTCTTCTATTCTTCGAGGTTAAAATACTTGAACACGTGTTTTTGCTTAAGGTTGTCACTCGACTGACTATTGTTCGATTTCTCATAAAGCGAATTTGACATATGGGCTAAGGTTGTATTCAGTAGCATTTAAACAAGTTGCCACTTCTTATTATGTAACAATATATAACAAAATTTGTTTGTGAAATGATACTCGTAACTTGGCGAGTTAGATAAAAACAAAATTAAAGTTCGCAAGATGAAAAAAAATAATTGTGAATATGGAGAAGTAAGGTCTTGTAAAATAATTTTTGACGAAATGTTACGCTCCCATTTTATACTTTTAATATTGAATAAGCCATACTATTTTAAATAACCTTCATGGTGTTTGCCATATATACCTATAGTTAAATGGCTATAAGATTGTTTGAGCCAATAGAAAGTACAATTTTGGTGAAAATGCGCCTTCTATATGGATGTGTTATGGGGATGAATTAGTTGCATGTTTATTCTTAAATAACCTAAACATATACAAAATATTATCGATATGTCATATTATGCTTGATGATATATGTATAATGATGGATGCATAACATAGAGTTGATGCACATTCAGGACAGCATTTCCTAAAATGAGAACATTTTCTTGTATGAAAATGTTTTACCAAAAATGAGACTTGAGATAGATCATAAAAGTTTAAAAGAAAACACAATTGCGCATAAATATACAATTCCCGACACAAATGTATTTTTTTCAAATTTAAATACTTTTTTTTTTCACTCGTATCTTCATCTTGGATTAAAAAGTATTGGACGGATTCAAGTCTGAAACCACAATATAAATGCTGGTGTGCCCCAAGGCTCCGTATTGTCCCCGACACTCTTCCTCATTTTTATAAATGACTTCCTGTCTACAACTTCTAATCCAATTAATTGTTTCGATGACGATAGTGCTCTCAGCTTTTCATATTCGTTTTCAAACTCACATCCTTTCTCTTCGAATGTAGAACTGCGATGACAAAATATGATAAGCTCATTAAATTACGACCTAAACAGCATTGTACAATGGGGAATAAGAAACCGCATCGAATTTAATCCTTCTAAAATCCAATGCTGTCTTATATCGTTAAAGCCAGATATACCCCCCTTGCCACTATCTATGTATGAGTGGCACTTGCATCAATGAAACTGAACATCTCGATATTGTCGGTATCTGCATCACAAACCATCTCTTGTGGAACGATCACATATGCGATGTTGCCAAAAATGCCGCAAGATGTTTGGGTTTTCTTAGACGTCCAAAACTTGAGTATATGAGGAAATCCAGCGTACCTTAAGATTTTCATTAAAAAAAAAAAAATCAAATCATTAGCACACCAAAACAGTTGATGTTTTTTATAATCAAAGTAACGTCAGAAATGTAAATCAAGTCACGTTACTAAAATTCACCAATGCATCAAAATTAACTGATAAAAATATGTCGAGTTTCTACACAGGTGTACAAAAAAATAAAAAAGTAGTTAATTTCAAAAACCAAACCTACATATCCTTACGTATTTTGACGCTCTGAATTTGAATTTCAAGTTAGAATTGGTCCACCACCCTCCAGTTTTTTTTCAAATCGTAAAAAACTTATGATAAGTTCATCGACCATTTTTTTTTCGGAACTGTTCACTATTTTGTATGTTTAAGTTATTTTTTTTAATTTTTTTTTAAAGTATCACTTACGTTTTGCTATATGCCTTTATTTCATAACTTATACATCAATTTAGTGTTTAAAATTATAAAATAATAAAATAAAAGTCCGAGACACGTTCATGAAATAAGCTAAAAATTTTTATCAATTTTCGTTTAAAATAAAAATTCATTTTAAATAATCTATTTAGTTGAATAAAAAATGATACTTAATACAGTTACTTTTTCAGCACTCACTCTCTAGATAACTTCAGGTTTCTAGGCATTTATAAGCTTTTTTTGAGTGTGCTCTTTAATTTTCTACATCTAAAATAAAAATTACGCTGTCGAACATTTTTTTAATTCCTCGATAAGTTTGTAAATTTTTGAAGCACATTAATTTTTCTGGGCTGAATTTCTTCATTTTTTGTATATAGAATATGCACAAAATATTTTATTACGATATACATATAAATGCATCAAAAAGTTATGAAAAGAAAAGTGTAACGATCTAATTTTCAAAAAGAGCGAGAGACGTGTTTTTCTTAGTTCACCATTTCAATATTATTAGTGGCACACCCAAATATCAACATAGATTATACTTAGTGAAGTAATTACAATAATTATTTCAATTTTCAGGTGGATCAAACATTGCATCAAAAAGTTACAAAGTTTTGAAATAAAGAAAACATTGAAAGGGACAAATTAAATTATTAAATTTCGTTGTTTTCACGTAATAAAATAGCTGTATATATTCAAAATTAAAACATTTTCTGTTGAAATATACATATAGATCATCTTTCTATTTAAGTCCTATTTAAAAAATTACACCAATAACAACTATTTTAATCAACTATATTTTTATATCTGCTAGTGACATAAAATCCTAAAGTACGCTGGATTTCCTCATATAACTCCCATCTATGCGCTGGTGATCCAATAACTTACTTAAGTGTCTTGGACAAGATTCAAAGAAGAGCTTTTAAAATGATTGGTGACAATAACATCATTGACCCATTTACGTCACTCGAACATCGTCGTAATGTTTCTTGCCGCACATTCCTCCCCTTAAACAGTTCAACGGTAATACACGCACTTGTTAGAATACCCATTAGCTTAGCCTTGAGCCCAACTTCGGCCGTATTGTGAAGTTCAGAGATTCATTTTTTAGCCGTACTACGTGAATGTGGAATACCTTACCACACTCTGTCTTTCCCTGGCATTGCAATGTTCAAGAATTCAAAATCAATGTACACCGACACCTCTTCTCTAACCCCCCTTTTTTTCTTAATGCTCACACTGTGTCTCTGGCATATTAAGGGTATAAAATGAACGTTTGTGTGTGCGCTAATTATAAAAAAGAATGAGGATTTCATCAAATTAAAATGAAACAAGAATTCATAAGACAGACTATCATTTAGATCTGCTCCAAATATTTTTAAAAGTGGCTATGGGTGATATACTAAATACTAAGGGAAACATGTTATACCTTTATTAATTACATATTCGGTAATTCTGAAAGGTACTTGTCAAAATGAGTATGAATGTTTATAGGTACATGTTGATTTTTACTTTTTTTATAAAATTTGCCTCTTAAGATAACTCTTATCATACGAGTATAAAAATATCTTCATTAAAAAAGTAAGAAAAATATAAATTCTCCAAAAGAGAAGTGCTATTCTTAGTTTATATAGTTGAATACAACATAACTAAATATTAAAACAAATTCTTGATCAAATAGAAACTATTAACACGAGTAGTTTTCCTATTGCAATATCTTTGAGACTACTAAGAAGTTTCTTAAGACTCGAGAGATATAGAAAATTCATTAAGAAGTATACAGTTTTGGACTAAGTATTTACCGGGAGAAAATGAAAAAGTATCGCAATATATTTCAAAGAAAATGGAAATACTCGTAAGCTTAAATCAGGAAGGATTTTAAGCATTCCAAAACTTAAAGCCTCTTTGAATAAATAAAAGTAGAACTAGTTTAACCAAATTTTGAAAAGACATTAGTATTGTCGTTTAAAACTTCAAATGATATCACAGTTATTTCTGAACTCTGAAATCAAGAGAAAAATATTGAGCAACTAACAAAACGAGTTGAACACAATTTTGTGGGTAATAAAAAGCCTTCGGAATAACCTTAATGGATTTTGTAATTTAGAAATTTATACAGTTAGGCAATCGTTTACTTTTGAAATTTCTCCAAAGTTCTCAAATCGCAACACACAAATAAAAATATGACAGTGCAAAAGTATTTCTAAAATTATATACATGTGTACAAAATAGACGATCTTTCTACAAAAAACTAAAACAATTTAGCTGATAAATCCTCAACAGATGCAACAGAACTCCCGGCGGAGATTAGTGGTAATTCAAAAATCAATAAGTATCCATAACACATACATATATGAACAACTTTTGCACACAGGACCTAAAGTACATTAATTGATGCATACTAACAATGTTTAATAGACAGAAAACAAAGGTTTAGATATATTAATATTCCTTTTCAGTTGTAAAAAACTACATAAGATGAGAGAATTCAAATGAACAGTGTTTAAAAATGTACTATACTCGCAGATAGATTGAATGCAGGACTATATTTTTGTGACAAGAATTCACAAAATGACAGAATGTATAAAAGAAAAGTATAAAATCATAAATATAAATCGGTCAGTAGAAAATATGTCCCAACTGTCTTATTATCAGAAAAGTCTTTTTCAGACGGTCTATGACAATAAATTTGTCAGGTACATATCTGACAATCATCTGAATACACAACTTTTATTATTGTCAATGATTTGGGATATTGTCAGACTCCTTGGAAATTGTCAGATGATGATGTTAATGTATTTTATTCTTTGGTAATATATAAACGAATAATTAAACGGAAAACGATACACTATTATTGCATTATCATTAAAAATGAGGTGGGTTCTTTTGATTGCAAAAAGCATTAATTACTAGCTATTTAGTAATTACATAAAATTAACTTCGCACCATTCTTAACTTTATTCTTTGAATTAAAAAAAAAATACTTTATAACA
The DNA here is from genome assembly GCA_963931855.1 of Philhelius festivus. NCBI lineage: Eukaryota > Metazoa > Arthropoda > Insecta > Diptera > Syrphidae > Philhelius > Philhelius festivus. Next base: position 407,504 of record OZ007556.1, on the reverse strand, counting down.
TATAGAATTAACACAAATTGAGTGAACGCGTTATTGCATCATTCACAGCCATATTTATAAACTCATTATAGTGAGTACATAAGGCTATGCAACCCTTATAATGCCTCTAAACGCAAAATCGTTATTCATAAAACTTCTTATGTGACGTTTAATAGAGGCATTATAAAAGCTAAACGCGTTTGGAGGTTGAATAGTGCCTGGATAAGGACATTTTAGTATTGAACTGTCACATTCACTTTGACATCACATTGAATTATAAAGATTATCAACAAAATAAAATGCCTTTGACTTGATATTGAAACTAAAACTTTGTGTTACAGTAAAACCCGTTTAAGAGAAACGGCAAAGTGTCACAGTCTTTCTTTCACTTAAGCGGGTTTTTCACTTAAGCGAACCCCGCTTAAGTGAAAAATAATTTCACTTAAGCGGAGTTCGGATAAGTGAAAAAAAAAATCACTTAAGCGGATTTAAAAATTCCATTAAGCGGAGATTTAATGCTAGAAACAATATTGTTTTTATCTTTTGGACTTGCCTTGAAAGAAGTTAAATAAAACAACGATTAAATAACACAAAAATAATTTATTGAAAAACGAAAACTAGCAAATTTTTGTTCTGTTCGATTCAATTTTTTTTTCACTTAAGAGATTTTTTTTTAATGAAAAATATTAAAAATTAACTGAAAATATGTTTCAGTTATCCGGGTTTTTCACTTAAACAAGTTTCACTTAAGCGGATTGTTTTAAGGGAAATTGGTCGGAAAATACTTGGGGGTGAAAAAAGTGTTGCAGGTAAGCGGGTTTTTCTCTTTAGCGGGTTTTACTCTATTTTTATTTATTGAAACAAAAATGTTATACTAATATATTACAAACAAATTGAATTGAAAATTGTTTAGAATTAAATAGATAAATATACTTGTTGGTGATCTCTCTCCACGCATCCTGCTTCATCCGGTGTGTTAGTGTTGTAATTTTTATTCTGCATTATTGAATTTTATCCTCAAGAACTTGTCTGAGGAGTATTCCAGCTAGGATGAAACGAATAACAATTTGATTTCCAGTATTGTGCCAGAGATAATTACATACTTTATCCGATGAATCAAAGTTAATTGTTCGAATTCTTTTACCTTTTTTTCGTTTTTGTTTATTAAATTCGATAGACAGACAAGATGCTTTTTTTTTTTGTTTTTTTGACAAACAGATGAGTGTTATGAACGCTAAATGTAATAGATTCTTACTTTTTGGTACTTTATTTGACACAAGCTTATTATAACTATGCAGGGTAGGCAAATGTTTTATAAATATGAATTTGCATGGTGCATGAATTAGTCCTTATGCATTGCATAACTATTCACACGTTTAGCGAATTCTAATAAATACGGCTGTCAATGTATAATTTGTTCTGTGCATTGGATGTTCCTATTTCTGCACCTGAAAAGGTGCATACCAAGAAATCAATGGCAAAATTTCCTCAGACTTGTACTGTCTATTATATCTTTAATAAAAAAGAACGTACTCACTTTGTTTTTAACATCGTTAAGTATAGCATAGGTAAAATCTTAATAACTTCTTCAAAAACAGCATTCCGCCATCAATATTTTGTTGATTACCTTGCTTCTTTGTTCATGAAATCAACATAACATAATTTTCATATGAATTTGTCAATATTTTTCATTTTTATGTAAATGGAAATGATTATCAACTAATCTCCTTCCCTCCCCCACATTATTTTGAACATACAAAATATATTCTTTTGATTAATTTTAAGCCTAATAAATTAACATACAAAATTTATTCTTTTGATTCATTTTAAGCCTAATAAATTAAAAGTTCCTAATGTTCCCACAAATTTTATTGAGTGCAGAATTTTTGTAAATAAATGCATTAAAGATGTATAATTTTTGAAGTAAGAACTATAAATTTGGATCTAAGTTATTTTCAATTACTCTAATCAAAAAACACCATTCGATTCAGCGGAAAAAATACATATTAAACAATACCATACAGGTCTTTTTTTTCAAAATCGACCCTTTGTGTGTCTGAAGACACTAACTCGATTTGACATAAATGTACATATACTCGTACATACATAAACACCAGTTGCTCATTATATTTTATAATTCTTCTGAAATATTCAAATCTCCATAGCCCTGCTTAACAACGTCATTCTAGCAAGCAATCCCAGCCCATCACTATCTCAAAATAACTTCACTACCCTTTCACCCTTGTGGTAAGCATGCAAAACAAAACAAATATTCTGACATTTGAATTTGATACTGTTTTAATTTTAATTTATATACATGTCGAAGGCTTCGAGAAACGGGAGCAGTTTCAATTATATGAACTAACGCGGGTAGGCGTAATTGGAAACAAATTAATCGGCCCTTCAAACTCCCCCCAAGCTGAGTTCTACAAACTATCTGAAGTTTTTGCGCAATGATTTACCACAACTATCGGAGGACATTCCACTTATGCAACTTAGCTTCATCATATTTCCAACAGGATGACGCTCCAGCCCACTATGGAAGTGAGGTTAAAAATTAGTTAGATTAGATTAGAATAGTACGGTATTCGTAGGATAGGAAGAAATGGACCGTTTCACTGGCCTCAATATTTCCTGACCTTACAGTATTTGATTTCTTTGTATGGAAAAGAACGAAAGAACTTGTTTTTTTCAATCAAAATAACAAATTAAGGTGAATTAGAAGACCTTATTCTCGAAGCTTCTCAGGTTTTCCCAATTATCATACAATTTATGGGTTTTTCCGTAAACTTGTCGTTGAGTTTTATTTTTATTATTGTTACGTTCATTAAAAAAAATAGTAAAACCGTATGTTTATTATGCATTTTCTGAAGAAAATTGATCCCAAAGTCCAAAAATTATCATGGGCAGGAAAAACGGAAAATTCTAGAAGCTATGTAGATATCTCAATACCGAGGTAAGATATCAAATTTGTTTGAAAGCAATTACAAAGGCCAGTATTTTTTCTAAAAATAAAGAACTAAATAAAGTTTCTATCATTAGTACTAACAGCGCAATCACCGTTAACATGGGTCACGGTACACATGCTACTTAAATCCCCGATATATGATATAAAAATCGGAGATAGGCCCTTACTGTAAAACGATTTTTTTCTTAAAATACACCCAAGAACCACGCCCTAAAATATTATGCATGAATTAAAGGACACCATTTATAAGAAATCTTTCTTATATCGGTGTTTCTTATACATAATGTTTCCTTTCTTGTGTTTGTACATAAACAAATCAAATGCAAGACAAACACTTCTTGCATTTTTTGAATTTTTTATATCAGTACAAAACGTACTATAACATCAATAGGATTCATGGTTTAAAATCATTCTATAAGTCATCTTGTGTTTTAAAATAATCTAGGTTTGAGCATGACTCCACAATTCGTAATGTTTCTATTGTTTTGAATCCGCTCCTGTACATACGAGTAACTAAAAAAATTAGATTCCTTAATTATAAAAAGTCATGCAAAGCCTTATGGATGTTAGAAAAAATATTTGTAACAAGAAAACTAGACAAACTTAAATTATGCAGGCAAGGCAGAAAAATCGTTAATATTTGTGATAAATTCTGTCTAATTAACTCAAAATTGAAAATTGTAACCTTCATTAACATACGAGTATGTCACTGAGCGTACCCAAATGTCACTTGTTTACTATCGGCACGTTGAATTATTGAATTTTTTTTTTGTAGTATGTACATAGCTATGTATATTATGTATGTAGATACAATTACATACGAATTCATATTTTATCCAAATAAATATTATTTCCGCACCCATAAAGTCATAAAACCGAGCGTGTAGTCTGCATAGATTAATGTTAAATTTAAAAGTTCTTAATATTGACCTTCATATCCTATCACTAACGGTAAGCCCACGCAACCAAGAAATTGTGTTTTATATTTTGTAGCCTCTTATTAAAAATCCTCCTACACATAAACTCCAATTATCTACATCATCTTTTAAGTTAAATATTTGCATCATCTATGTATGTTCCTTCAAGGATGAACAGACGCAGTTGAATAGGTAAATCCCAAAGACGCAAAATCACGTACAGAAAATTTTCGAAAATTATAGCAATTATAGAATGAATTGGGTGCTCATTGTGCCATGAAACAACCACTGAAACTGAACTAATTCACTATGCGACTGATAAATAGCCAAACTATAATTTGAAGACTATTAAATTTGATTGGTGTATTAATTTTTCAGCATAGATGTCTTGTGTTGCCAAAAAGTACCGTATGCTTTCAAATATTATAAAGAATTTAAACTAAAAAAATACTTTCTTCGAAAATATTTTTAAATTTGCTCATAGTCAATTATTTTTTATATCGAAGCCAATTAGGAACATATTCATACTTAAAGGTATTTATTTCAAAGAATGGACGGTATACCTAAATTAAATATGCATTGTGCAAATGGGAACAAGTGCAATATAGACTGATGGTAATGGGGATATGAAGGTCGCACGTATGTACCTTCTTTTATGCACAAGTACTTTGAGATTTAAAAATTGTATGCATACAAAATTGGACGTAATTAGAGAAAAATGTCCAAATGCATAAAATACCTACATTATTTATGTTACTCAAACAACTTCTAAAAAATTTTTTGGGCTCAAAAATAAAAATTAAACATAAAAACAAAATTATAAATATAGTTAGAGGAGTTTTATTGATAAATTAATTTTTTATTTACGAAATTTCATTTATGTATTTATTTTTTAAGATTTTGTATATTATATAATACTCGTAATATACATTTAAGAAAATAAAATCACAAGAAAATCGTTCACTCGTTTTCAAGCTGATTCTTTTTTTTTAAATCAAACATATTTTTTCGAAAATTTGTATATACAATATTAATTCAAATTTAAAAAATATTAATATTATATTAAAAAATAAAAAAATTGGCTCGTTTCAGTAGAAAAGGGTTAAAGTTTTTAAAATATTTAAGATTTAAAAAAAAAAACTGATCGCAAGCAACCCCAAAGTAGGGATATGGTTAACAACATTTTTTGTTAAAATTTTGACCAAAATGTGGACCACACTTAAGATAGTACCTTTGTATATAAAACTTATAGTACTCTCATGAAGACGAACGATTCGGGCGACATCTTAAGCATAGCAATATAGTACTTGTTAGATTTGTCTCTTCTAATTTTAATAATAAAGTATTTTCTTTTTTACTACTTGTTTTGTTTTTTATCCTACTCTCCACTGTAAAATCTAGCGCTAATTTAAGCACCACCACCAGGCTAGAGTTCGCAATACAAAATCACGCTCCATGATAATACTATAGGTTATATATACAAAGATAGTACTATATGTTATATATACAAAGATAGAACACTTAAAAACGATATTCGAATCTTGTATAAAATTGAGACCATTTTTCCAAACCTGATCATGACTTGTGAGGAATAATATCTACTAATTAAGAAGTAAATTTAGTTATGTATGTAGTAAAAATATTTTATTTGAACTCCATGAAATAAATGCAAAGCTAGAAATTTATTATTTTAATAAGCAATAGAGAATAGAGAAATTTTATTATTTAATGATTACTGACTAAAATTTGATGGGTTCACTGGTCAAGTTTTTAAAACCTTTCGAATTGGGCATAAAAAAAACCTTGCCAAGTAAGCCCATCAAATTTTAGTCTGTAATATGTATTGAAGCTGTTTCAATATGTTTCAAAAGTAAAATATTTGGGTTTCCAAATTAACAACAAACTAACCTGCTGTGACGCTGTTTCTGATACTATTAGACGAGTTTACTGTAGTCTGCGTTCTCTACGATGTTCTTCGAACATCCTTGACAGGGTTACCCCTGGGATTTTTCAAAAAGTCGCAGAAAAAAGTCGCTTTTACAAAAAAAAGTCGCAAATTCGAATTCTTTGAAAAAGTCGCATTTTTGAACAAAAAGTCGCAATTTTTTTTGTAGCTTCTCGTTGGATGAAGAGCTAGCACCTCCGACTGCATCAGGAGTTTCTCCTTTTTTTTGTTGTATGGGAAATCTATTGGATTCGGGAGTGCAGGCTGCAGGTTTTAGAAATTCAAAAGAAGTATATTAATCACCAATCATTACCTTCGCATTTTTCGTTTCCCAAGCTGAAGTTCCAATTTGCAATATGTATATTTATTTACGAGTATTTCTAAGAAAAAGTTCTACTAATATTAATCTCAAGAAAAAAACACAAATAGTACCTACTTACTTTTTCGTCGCTTCGCTCAGCACAACTCACCCGTCCGACGCCGACACAAATACCGTTTTTGATGTAAAAAAACAAAACAACATTTATACTACGTTTTCACCAAGAGTAAATCCGGGATTTAAGTGGATTTACCATAATGAGGTGTTTTCACCGCACTGAAAGATTAATAAGAAGATTAACTTTGACAGCATCTATCAAAATGATAATGTTGTTTCAATTTTTTTATAAAGTAGAAGCGAGAGAAAGAAAGTTTCATTTGTGCCAAACGATGAAAAATCATCGAGATAGCTTAGCACGGTATGGATGTTAGGTCAGTTCGAACTTCGACCGATCGATCCTATGAAGATTTAGTAGAGATTTATTTCTAATCTACTAGATTTACGAAATTAATTTGTATGGTAAATCTTCGAGATTTAAAGAAGATTTATGGTAAATCCACTTAAATCCCGGATTTACGCTTGGTGAAAACGTAGTATTACATTAAATAAAAATGTCAATGGACTAGAGACAAAGCACAAAGGTAAGAAGATATTCCAGGAAATGTCAGTGTCAGTCGTCAGTGCCAAACACGTACGAGAAAAAAAAAACAATCTGACAGCGCCCCCGTGGTGGGAATGGGAAAACAAACGAAAACGAGAATGCGAACAGAAAACAAAGCAAAGACAATCATACTCACACATTCTCAGAAAAGTTTGATGGTAAATGTTTAAGCAAAGAAAAAGTCGCAATTTTAAACAATTTTAAAAACGTCGTCGCATAGTCGCACAGCAAAAAAAAGGTCGCAAAAATGCGACTAAAGTCGCATAAGGGTAACGCTGATCCTTGATCCTGTTTTAAGAAAACATCTTGTGAAGAGTCTCGTTATGCCCTCTCTTACTTTTAATTGTAATGTATATCCCTCTCTTGACTATGAGTGTAAACGAAAACTTCATGTCGCGTTTAATGATTGTCTACGTTTCATCTACAATATTCCAAGGCATGAAAGTGTGTCTAATTTACATCCATCGCTGTTAGGACTAAATTTTGATAAATATTTAATGTTCCGTAATGTTATTTTTTTTTAAACAACATAATTCATAACAGAAGTCCTGCTTATTTAGGTGAAATGCTTCAATTCACACATTCTCAAAGAGGACTAAGATTAATTTTACCGCGCTTTACGCACACCATTGCCGAAAGATCTTTTTTTGTAACAGTTATTAGATTGTGGAATGGCTTATAATTTGAATTACAAAGAACCACCTCTCCAACCATTTTCAAGAAGAAATTATTTGAACTTTTATCGTCTATGGTTTAAAATTGTGCTCGATTTAATGTATCTATATTTATTTATTTTCATTTTTCTCTGTTTTGCCCAGATTGTTTATAAAATTTTTGTAATACTTTTTCTTATTATTTTATTTTCTTTTGTAATTATTATCAGTTTCATTAGTTATTACTTATTATGTTATGTAATATATACAACTTGGTTACGAATTTTTGATGCTATAAAAGATTGAATCTTGCTGTATCTAGTAATTTTTATAATAATAATACAAATACAAATACAAATACAAATATTATTCTTCTTTAAATATTCGGTATTAAACCTTCATGAAGTAAGAACTTGGCGTACTTTCAGATCTCAGTACTTTTCACGGCTGACTTGTTACATAAATGTTTTTGTATAGAAGAACTTGGCTCATTTTTTAACATTTATATTTTTGGTCTGATTTCTCTCCTTTTTGCAAAGATTTTAATATTTTGTCATATCAAAATCTCGAAAGATACGGAAAGATAGAAGGGTGAACTCTATCTACTAAAATCAATTTAGTTTATGGCTTCCTATTTCATTTGGTACATTTTCTTTTTGTTATTGGTTGTTTTGATTTGCGCTTCAGTTGTTTCTTCTTGTTCTGACAAGATACATAACACTAACATACCTACCTTAGTTATAAATACTATACTCTGTCCAACAAAAATTGTCAGTACAGGCCTTATTGGAGAGCTTTTTCTAAAGCAGTGGCGCCTGATACACCCTCACTACAATGCGTTAGGAAAAATGCCACTAAAAAAAGACCAAGCCACTGACTTTTCTTAAGGAATTGTTGTTGTAATTCTTTGCAAAAAGTTGTACACCCCAACACGACCGTCGTATCCCACTGCTGATGAGCATGAGATACTGTCAAGAGTGTCAAGTGTCACTCAATACGATCGTGCGCTCTTTATTTACATCAAAACAGAGTTACCATTATCAGTCTCAATTGCAAGCAAGGAGCTTTTGGGATTTGAAGCTTTTGAGAACACATTTTAAGAAGATGAGTACGAGTATATTGAGTGTTGTTTTATTGCTTTTCAACTTAAAAAAAAAACGTGCCTATTATCTTACCGCTTGGCGTTGTGGGAAAAGGTAAATTGAATATTGTTTTCAGTCGTTTTGAATCGGCAGACGGTAGCCCTACGCGTTTTTTACTCTCATTTGCGGCGATTTATAATTTAAACTACGGAATCCCTGTGAGAGCTTTAAAAGGCGACACACTAATGCATGGCAATGCAATATGCAACCAGAATGAGAGAAAAACGTCCTATCTTCCCCGTACCGACAATTTTTGTTGGACAGAGTATATTAGTACCTACATCCGCTCAAAGTCATAAAAAAGCAATATTTGTTGAGGATGCAATGATGTTTTTGTTGCAATTTTAACTCCTTTTTTTTAAATGAAGGTAGCCTACCAATTAAATAGCCTAATTAGTGGTTTGATTATAGTTCACATCACAGTTAAGATTTTTTTATGTAAACTCATAATTTTTTCAGGTATGCAAATGTTTTCTTTTTTTCATTCATGTTAACATAACATAGAGTACCTAATCGAGCACTCTAGTTCTAAGAAAAGTCATGAATTTTGACAATAAAAAGACACTTCGAATGAAAAATGTTAGATTTTCCATTTTTCGCTTTGAATGTACATTAAGCTTTACCACTCTACCAAATTTCATCATTCTACGGCAATCGGAAGTGCTCCATATAAATTAAACATTTTCTCAGAAAGTGGGCGGATACCACGTCCCTGAATGGAAAACCTCAAATTTTATATTTTTTTCTTTGTATGCAATTTAAGCCCTGCCATCACTTTACCAAATTTCATCGTTTTTCAGCAGTCGGAAGTGCTCCATTCAACCAAAACCAATTCGGAGAAAGTGGGCGGATACCACGCCCCCTGAATAGAAAACATCATTTTTATTTTTGGTCCTTTATATGCAATTTGAGCTCTACCGTTCTACCAAATTTCATTGTTCTACTGCAATCGGAAGTGTGCCATATATAATTTACATCAGTTCTGAGGAAGTGGGCGGATGCCACGCCCCTGAATGGAAAACCTCAAATTTTATATTTTTTTTCTTAGTATGTAATTTAAGCGCTGCCACTTTACTAAATTTCATCGTTTTACAGCAGTCGGAAGTGCTCCATTCAACCAACACCATGACAAGACCTACCGTTGTGCAAAATTACAAGATTCTGGGCAAGAGTACGATAAGTTAGGCGCCAAGAAATTATAACGGTTTTTTGTAGAACAGTTTAATACAAGCATTTTTTACTACGGGAGGGGGGTCCATCTCCCCCCGTTTGGGCGGGAGGGGCAATTTTATAAAAAAGGTACTAAAATGGAAACAAAAATATTAAAAAATAAAGGTAATACTTACAGTTAAGTATTATACCTGTTTTTAAAGCCAATACTCTGATCTATTAGATAATTTTTAAATCAAGTGGAATCTATGCACAGTTTTTGAAAAAAAAACGAGTTTTAAACTCAAATTTTGGGAAAAAAAAAAAACATAAAAAAAAAGTTTAAAGTTTAATTTTTCAAAACTGCAAAGTTATATTTTTATTATTTTTTCCTTAAATTCGTTACTCTAATTTATTTTTATTCAAAAACTGAAAACTAGATGATTTTATGTCGTCTAGTTTTTGAGAAAATTGAAAATAACTAAAACTACTTTTTTATGGAAAAATTTTTTTTTTCGCTTGCATTACGCATTACCGCGTATAAACAGTGAGGTATGTATGGTGGCGTATGCTGCCCCCCTGCAACCCCCCTGCTTGGGCACACTATAGGATTTTGGTTAGGTGCGAGGTTGAGTATATGCAAGGTTTCTTTTGCATTTACAGAATCTGGATTTAAAGAAACTTTGAATTTACCCTATGGCCTATGTATATCCAATGTCAACTAAATATATGTACGTAGCCCAAAGTTGCACATTTAAAATGTTCAGACATGAAAATTTAATACATTATGAAAAATTCACATTACCTAGATACTACTGTACGAATGCAGCAAATATATATAATTCCTTAATTAATATGTATGTTTATTGTTTGTGTCGAACATTTTTAATACTGTGGTACAGGTTATTGATTACCAAGGCCATTCGTTATTCAACCTTTGTAAGAGTGAAGTATTTCTTTGAATAAAGAATGGAGACTAAGCATCCACTACTTCATCCTAAATTAAATAATTTTTCAATATTTCAAAAAAAAAATTCAAAAGCATCGCGTTCTTAGAAGAAATTGGTCCAATTCCAACTAAAACGTCAACTCCCCACTGTGTTCCAACTTACCGATAAAGGTAGAAAAATATAAAAATTTCAAGTTCGGTTGGATGTGGCAGTGCTCCGAAAAAGCTATAAAAAAGGTGACAAAAATTGTAAGAATACAGTAAACCCATCTATCGGCACACTTTTCCATGAGCCTCAATATTGGCTAGAGATTCGGGAGGTGCTTGCTATAATTATCTTTTTTGTGATCAAAATGCCTGTAAACACGGTTTTAATACATTTAACACTGAAAAATTGACTTGACTATTTTTAAGTAACACCTGACTTACTCACAAACTGACTGACTGAGACGCGAAATGCCATGCAATTCTACTTCCTCTCGGTGCATTCTTGGTAACCTTAAATGATTTGCTGTAATTTACTTACAAATGAACCACATTAACATTAATCCTCAAAATGAAATCATCACTGCAGTTAAATAGCAAAAATAAAAAATTTCATAAAAAGTAGTTTTAGTAATTTTCAATTTTCTCAGAAACTAGAAGGGACAAAACCATTCGGTTTTTTGTGTTCGATTCAGAATTAATAGTAGTAATAGTAGCATTGACCACAAAAAGCCAATTAAGCACTTCATTTCAAAATTTTGAAAAAAAAATTGGTCTAAACTTTTTTTTTTCATTTTTTAACAAAATTTTGAGTTTGCATGCAAATTTTTCAAAAACTACTAAAATAAATAATTTAATTTAAATTTAAGATTATAGAACAGACTTCTGGCTTTCAAAACCGGTATAGTACTTTATTGTAAGTATTGCCGTTGTTTTTTAATATTTTTTTTTTCAATTTAAATCATTTTTTTCTAAAATCACCCCTATCTACTAAACGGGGCGAGATAGACCCCCCCTCCTATAGTAAAATACGCTTCTATTTGACCATTCTACAAAAATCCGTTATCAATTTTTGGTGCTTAAGTTATCGTACTCTCCCCAGATTCTGCGATGTCGGGAAGTACTCCACAATTTTTCGCAGTCAGTTACGGTTTTTGTGATTTTTGAGGCCTTATATCTCAGGAACCACTAATGCTAGAAAATTGAAATTTGGTAGGGCCTGACTAGCTTAGCAAATATTCGGAATTTTAAGTTTCTGACTTCATTGGTACTGAAGATAGGGAGAGGTCAAAAGTCGCCTGAGTTTGTTCCTGTAAAAAGGCTGAAGTGCCAGAACTTGTTTGGGCACTACCGTGCCCTTTGATCTTTCCCAACGGAGCCGTAATGCAATTTTTTTTACACAATTTTAAAATTTTTAAACTGACATTCCAATTTTTTTCCTTAACTGTTTTAAAAAATGTATATACACCATTTACCAAGATTTAAATAAATTTCACCCAAACGCAAATTGATTTAAACAATGTATTTGAATATCAATTCAAATTTATTTGCTTAGTTTTAATAAGCTTGAGATTGGGTTTTGTCTATTTAAATTTAGGTTAAATTGATTTTAAATTTTGATAAATAAATTTGCGAATGAGACAAACTTACTGTTATCTATATAACTCCAGTGATTTAAAATGTTTGTGCTTGCATAAGTTCATATTTGTATACAAAACCACATGTCATTCTTTTTCAAGCTCTAACTACTAAAGATGAAATTAACCTGTAAGAAATTTATAATTTATGTTTATAAGATTCATTCTTTTATATAGAACACTTTTTTTTAATTTTAAGTCTCTAAAACATAAGAGCAGGTTCGTTTGAATCTGTTGTGCAATTTATTTTGTATTGCAATCAGCATTCCACTGCTTGCTCTTAGGCTCTGCTGAATTGAGGAACATTAGTAAAAAAAAAGTATTTTTCCAAGTCCGTACAGTTTTGTTCCTAAAAAAAATGTGTGTATATTTCCTATGAACTCCAAAACATCGTGACCAATTTTGATTAAATTTTCAGGAAATCTTAAGATTAGCCCAGCCATCGGATCAACTGAATTTTTGATTACATTTTTTCCACAAAAGAAACATAATTTCGCATTTGGCTTAAATAAATGTGTTTTTTTTTTTTTAGCTGGCTGAAGCGTACCAAGGCACTGTACCATTTCTATTGATAACAGCTAAGACTTGGCCACATGACCGCCCGAGCATTCCACAAGAAGTTATCTAGCAATAGATAATAAGTGCTTCCCGTACAAAGCCGGGGCACGTAGCTTGATAACAATAAATTAATATTACATAAGGATGCCAACAATTCGTTTGTTCTATGAAAACTAAATTTCTTTTGGGAAAGGATTTTCAGAATATTTAAGTTGTTCTAAGTTCATATCTCTAGCGTTTTTTTGTAAATTCATAACGTATAATATGTATGTATTTATTTTATTTTCAAAAATATATCATTATCAATTAACAACTTTGCAAAATGTTGCATGTATGCGGATAGTTAAAAAACTTAAATTTAAAATTTTCTGCTTATTTTAAAAACACTTTAAAATTTTGAAAATGGTAGTATTTTCAGCAGTAGTCTTACTTTTTTATAAATGAAACGTCTGAGCCGATTCTGAAGAAATCTGATACATATTTATCTTTTAAATTTTTTAGTGTTTTTTTTTAAATTGTTTTAAGCTTTAATTTCAAAAATAAACTATTGATCTTATAAAAAATATTTTTAAGTTTTTGAAAAAAATTAAAAGTACAAAAACTAACTTTTATGAATCGGCCTCAGCCTATTTTGAAGAAAACTTAAAATTATAGGTCCCCTCCGTTCCTGGTAAAACGCACACAGGAATGTTTGAAAGTTGTAAGACACTAGGTCCTGGTTAACTTCGAGCTGTTGCACCACCAAATTAAAAATTTTAATTTTGTATTTGTTTAAAAATGTATAGCTTTTGTTTTTAAAATTTAATTTCAAAAATAAAGTGTTGAGATTTAATTCAGGGTGAGTCTGTTCACAGATAATCTGCTTTAATCGAAAACTATATTATACCAACCATTATTAAAGTATGATTGTGCATAATCGCCATCATGGTATTTCATTTCTCACATATATTCTTGTATTCATATTTAGTTGATATTTTATTTATTAAAAACATTACAAAATTTGAGATGCAACACCTCGTAGAGAACTTAAAACTCTCCGCCAAAAGTGAGGAATTGAAATGTCTTAGAAGTTCCTAATTTTTAGCGAATACTTTTCAATTACAGTGCTCATTTAAGGTAAAAATAAATTATATTATATAGATTACAAAATTAAACACCCTTTTAATAACTAATTTATTAAATACAAACTTTAAATTTAAGTTTCTATATTTTTACCCGTTTGTTTTGAGCATATTGACAGAAAACTTTTTTGGTGTAATTTTTTGTACGAATTTATAGTGCTTAAGTTAATAGCTTTTTGGCCACTAGCCGAGTGCTGCGTTCAGATTTCAGGTTAGTTAAGTATGTATATTTCTACATATCGACTTTACATTTTCGTTTTTCAAAATGCAAAATTTGATTAAAAATTTTACAATATTGAAAAAATAAACAGTTCCAGTTTTGCCATTTTAATTTCTTAATTCTGAAAGTATAGATTCTAAAAAAAGAAAGTCTTAAACAAAAATGAAAACCACACATAAGTAGCTACGTAAATATATTGGGTGGAATATTAAGCAATTGAAAAAGGTTAATAAAACCTGTTGAATTTATTTTGACGTGAGGAGTTGTTGTATTAGATAAATGATAATGTTCGTAGTTGTGGGTGGAAATATATTTATCTCCCTTTTTTGTTACCAAAAGATAACCTATAGCCTGCAATAACACACACAATTGTGTGTTTCATGGAAACCCAGTTTTGGAAAAATAAAATTTGAAAAAAAATAAAGCTTCAAAAATGTCTAAGGCGTTATTTTCGATTATTAATTTAAATACTCGTATGTAAATATTTTTAATACAAAACATAATTATTAATTATTATTTGTTCGCTTAGAAGATCGATTTAATTTTTGAATAGATACAAAAATAATTATTTGGCAAAAAAGTTATTAATAAATCTAATTTAGACCGGAAATATTGCAGTATTACTATACACGATTCACTTATGTATAGAAATAGTGAAAAATAGCAACATGGACAGACAAAAAGAAAATTTTAAATAAAATACCAACATTTTGAAAGGAAAAGTAAAGTATACCTATGAACATACGCACAATATATGTTTGCCGTTTCACCTCAAGTTCGTATACAGCGGTAGACAAAAATGTTTTTTTGTTTGTTTCTTATCTCATCCTTATTCTAGTCGTTGTCATGGTGTTCTTAAATACCTAATTAAGTTATCTCCTTTACTTCCATTATTTTTGTCAGAATGAATATAATACAATGCTCTCATTATTCTATGTATTACTTCTGCGTCTACTTTTTTCACTTAACTCCCCTCATATATTTGACGATGCTACCACCCAAACTGTTCGAACATCGACCTAGAAAATGCTTAATCATAGAAGCACTAAAGGTTTCCCTTACAAAGGTACTGCAGAAAAGAGTAGGAGCTAGAATTTGTCAAAAAGCTCATCACCCTATCACCAATCAAAACTCTTCCGCTTGTGCGAAATCAAATGCAGAATACAACAAGGCTTTGTATAATACTCGTATAAACTCTATAGTATTCTCATGGAACAGAAAATTAGCTACCAATTCGTTTTTTTTTTGTGTCGCTGTATTCGGTATAATTTAACATTGCAGACGTGACAATTAAGGTAGAATAGAAATGGAGAAGAAAGGGAGATAATTTAAACAATGTAAATTTATTGATATGAAATCACTCATATATGTATGTACATACATACATTCAGTTTAAAATTTAATACCTATTTATTTATTTCAAATGCATTATTTCAGAAATATTAGTTTCATTAGGAATAGAATACAATATAGACTTATGATATAATTTATTACGAGATTAGTGAATGGCTATTTTGTACACCAAAGCAAAATTTCTACCAGCACCTAAAATATAGTTCATATGTCCATTTACTTTTAGGATCGACTTTTAATAAAAATAACTATTATTCGTAATGGTGATCCTTAACAGCCTTATTTATTATTTTTCCCTAATACTGGGTTCAACCTCGGAATAGTTAAACTGAGCCGAAGCACTTACTTCGGTTTTACGCCACGTCCAACAAATCCTTATTTATAATATATTTACGCCTTCCTTATGTCAAATATACTGGGAAAAAAGTCACCAATCTAAAACTCTGGTTATTATACACGTAAAGCAAACCCCAGCTGATTTCCATTATTATTCATTTTATTGTCATTGTATGCATATTGGAAATTGGATACATTTAAAATTGGATTGTATAAAGTTCAAATCCAATAAATGAATGTACCAACCACATTGGGTTCCCAATACCGTAAAACTGTTAGAGCGTTTGGAAAATATAAATAACTTATTAATGCAAAATATCTATCCTTTTTGTCTTAGTAAGAAATGAGAAAAAAATTGCGTACACTCCTTTTTGTAAATTTCACAAGATGTCATCTCAAAATGACATTTAGATACTAAAACGGCCTTAAACCTCCTATGAACCAATTTTAGCTAATTCCACCGCTATTCCTCGTGCATTTTCATTATAAATAAGGTTTTCAGGTTTAGAGCCGTTGTACAGTCGGAGTAACTTTACTCTGTCGCTAAGACTAGTTAGTAAATAAGGCTGTAAAAGTTTGTATATTTTCATACCTATTCTACATCTGCTCAAACATACATACTACGTCACAGTAAAAAAAAAAATATTACATAAATCCTTCTTCCGAAAAATATTGAAAAGAAAACACAAAATACCTTTTTCATTTTCCCCTTGTTCTCTGTCTTCATTTTTCCTTTAACATTCATTATTATTTCTAATTTCTCAACTATCCTGAGCTTTCTACAACTCTACCGGAAAAATTTCAACTCTCCCTGCAGGTGGCATACCATTCATTCCTCTTCATAATAGTACTATAAACAAATATATATGCATATATATAAATAAATATACACTTATATACAAATAACAAGAAAAATCGATGGAAAAAAAAGAAATTCACGGAGACTAAATGAATGAAAAATGTATAATAAATAAGGAAATCCAACCAACATAGAAAAAGTACATCCAAAGAAGTATGCGAAAAAAAAAATACATACAATTTTCTTGTCTCAGTATAACGATTTCGTATATCTAAAGTTAATAATAATATGTCCTTAAGTGGACTTCAAGTCAATATTGAATACTGATTTTCAATAATCAATATAGCTGCAACGTTTCGGGTGTGTTTGCACCCTTCTTCAGGAAACTAATTTGAAATTTAAAAAAAAATAAAAACTTGTTCTTATCCTCCTTTTGTATTCTTTATATAAAATTACGAAGCAAAACACTATATACAAAATTGTGTTTCTATAAATAATATCTTATCCTTCATAACATATGTAAGTATTTCGTTACTTGTATTACCACTACATAATTCATCCTTTGAATATTCTTAACTCTCCACAAGGGAGTAGTCCGTATATAAACTAGGTGTCACTTCCATCGTTTTTCTTCATGAAACCAAAAAGCAATACAAATTTTATATACAATGATATCATCAAATGAAAAAAGAAATGTTTACATGACAACACCTTCTTTGTTCATAAATGGTGGATTGTAAGTAGTGGAACTCATATTTGACATACATCACTTTTGACTCTGATCTCTGACACTGACAGTTCTTTTTGGTGCTTGTGCGGTGATTTCCACGTTTGGCTTTTTATCATCCATCGCTTATTTTTATTCCGGTCCCAGTGCCAGTGTTTGAATAAAATCATATTTTAGGTGAGTTATTTAATTTAAGTTTGTTTAAAAAAATGTGACACACATAATAACAAATTCGTAAATAATACAAAAGATTAAAATATTTACTTCTTTAAACAACCTCTCTATTGTGAGGTTAACATGTAAATCTTTCATATGGCAATTAGTAATATTCAAATAATAAATTTAAAAAATGTATTAATTTCCGAGCATTAATTATACACATATTTCAGTGTGTTTTAATAGAAGAAAAGTTGCCTGCTATTTACCATAGTGAGATGCACATAACCAAAGTCTTTATTACACTAAATTGAACGACCACATAATATAATATATTTTTTCAAATTTATCTTTTCAGGACCATCTTTTTAAAATGCCACCTAAAAAAGCCGAAGAACCCGAAAAGAAGCCACTGATTGGTCGCGTGGGTACCAATTTAAAAGCTGGAATCGTCGGTGTGCCGAATGTTGGCAAGTCGACTTTCTTCAATGTTCTGACCAAGAGCGCTGCGCCTGCTGAGAACTTCCCATTTTGCACCATTGATCCCAATGAAAATAAGTATTTTTTTAATAACGTTTTCCTTTTAGTATTATCATAACTTGGCCTTTCATCCCGTTTGTGCCTTGATCCTTTTCTTACCATTTACCTGTACAACTTTATTTTTTTTATAAAAATGTTTATTATGATGATTATCCTCACTTTCTGCAGAGCCAGAGAGATATGCAAAACTGTTTGCTTGCTGCTTGGTCGAATTATTATAATTTTCTCTCTGTTGGCTTCTTTGTTTGGGGGCAAAAGTTAAGTTCTTTGCTGATGGCACACAACTTCTTGCTTTCCTTCCTTTAATCGGTGAATTATATATTTTTTGAATTTAAACTAAGAGGCGTGGCAAACTAAAATGCAAAAAAGATTAAAATTTATATAATGTGCAAAATTACCTCTTTCTGCAACCTAGTTGGTCAAGTTGAAGAGATACTCTTTTTGCTTGCCTTCAAGCCCTTGGGGTACTAGAGGCAAGAATTGAATTACTGAAAATTGTGCTAAGGATTTTAATAATGATTTTACATAAAGAAATACCTATGAGCATATTATACTTCCATCTACAGTCAATCTCGCCTCATAACAATTATGACTGCAGGCATTTTATGCAAAGTTCTCCGAAAGATTAAGTGCAAGTTTTAAAAGTCTGAGAACTTTATTAAAGTCATTGAAATGGCAAAATTGAAAAACTGTTATTATGAACATTATTATAAAATACTAAAACTGTTGAATAACTATT
The DNA here is from genome assembly GCA_963931855.1 of Philhelius festivus. Classification (NCBI taxonomy): domain Eukaryota; kingdom Metazoa; phylum Arthropoda; class Insecta; order Diptera; family Syrphidae; genus Philhelius; species Philhelius festivus. The sequence continues at coordinate 388,651 of OZ007556.1, read as the reverse complement.
TTATGGTAATAAAAAGTATGCTTCCGCGCTCGAGTTCCCATACATGATTTTATAATTTTTTAAATTATAATATTGAACAATAAAAAAAATTTAGAAATTAATTCAAACATCGATAGATAAAGTAGAGAGTAACCTTTCTAGAGTTCTAGACTATCTATCGAGTCTATAGAGTTCAATCTCTTTTTAGCACAAGTTTTATAAAAATTTCCAGATAGCTAAAGCGATTAGAGAATCAAATAAGAGACAAACGCCATTTCACATTTTTAAATTTGATAAAGAAAGTGGAAATCAACTACCTAATGAAAAAATGAAATTTTAAATGTGAGATCTGTAAGACTTGAAAAAAAAACTCAGGTCCCAAAATAAATTTATTGAAATCTGTACTGTACTGTCATTGAAAATAGTAAACAACATTTCGAATATCAAAGCGATTGATATGGACCTTAAAGACATTTCCTTTACATGTGATGTACCCAAGACACTGTGGGTTGAAGATATGATACTCGAGTTGTTGAACAAGTTGCCAGCAAAATTATTTGATGAACTTAGGCCGTGGGGATCGATCATTACGCAATATCCATTTATTCATAAGTTCACCATAGCAAAAGCAATGGAAACAATACAAAAAGCTCGTAATGAAAGGACAATTTTAAATGAGCCATTATTTCCAACTGATAATCGTGATAGCGAAGACAACTTAAAGCAATTCATAGACAGCAAGCCTATACGTATTATGATTGCTGGAGATAATAATTCATCATTTTCCGAACTCAGTCATTCACTAGCTAAGGATTTCAAAACGTATAGTGTCACACCTGGACAATTGGTTAACCAAGAAATAATTCAAAATACACAAATTGGTAAGTGGTTACAAAATATCTTAAAAACTGGTAAAGGAGTACCTACTTGGGTTGTCTTGAAGCTACTGGAACTGGAGTTAGACAAAGAAAAGTATGTTACGAAAGGCTTCATTTTAACAGGCTTCCCGATTGTTTCCAGTTTAATTACAACGTTTGGAGAGAATTGCATATACAACGATGAAACTTCTGATGTAAAATCCAAAATTATTGGTCAAGAATTTATAATTCCAGAGGGAAAGGAAAGCGAAGTTTTTAAAAATTGTGTACAACGGCAGTTTGATTTCATTTATAATTTATGTTCTCGGCCAGACTATATCATCTATATAGACACTCACCATTATACGAAACAATTCACTGAATCAATTGAAATTTTTCAAAAATTCATTCTTTTCTATTTTAGAGAAAATGTTATTCGAATCGATTTCCGAATTGGAGTCGATGCTATTTTAGGTTCGATTAGAAACCGTTTTAGGTATATAAACTTTAAAATAAATTATGAGTGCTTCCTTATGAACGAATGTCGCAAAGAAACTATGAGCTTAGAAGATCTCAGTAATATTAAAACAGTGTTACCTAACTACAAATGGTGGATTTCAAAATTTGAACGGATCTGTCCTGTAAATTTACACCACGGCAGGTTGCGCTTATGTGACAATAAATTTCCAATTCGCTACCTGAGGAACATATTTGTGTGTTTTTCTCATGATGATCGGACACAATTCATCCAAAATCCTGGAAAATACATGAAACTTTTTCCTAAATGTCGTGTTGCTGTAATTGGTCCGCACAGAACGGGAAAAACGACTTTATCACAATATCTAGCTAGATTCCTTAAAGGCGAAATTTACAGAAATCATATAGACAAATCTCAAAAAACTGTCAAAAACTTTGATCTTACAGAAGAACTTGAAGATTTGAATGAGCAACTGCTCCGAGAAAATGTTACTTTTAAACAAAAGAAAATGGAAGAGTGGACTACTTATGTATTTGGAGTTCTTAACGATATAATTTCGAAAGCTTTAAACGAGGAAGAGAAAATGCCACGGTTTGAATTGTTTAATTCAAAAAATGCCGATAATTGTTTTCGAAAAATGCAAACAAACAATATAATAGATAATAACATGCAGCAGATTGTGCTTGAACATGTGATTTTTCAAAATAGCTTTGAAAACATAACATCAACTGACTTTTTAAGCTGGCTTCAATCAAAACCCAAGTCAGAACTTCGACACAAACAATATGTCATCGATTCTGCTCCTTTAGATATACATTTTTGGAAAGATTTGCTCACCAAAGATGAATTGCCAGATTGTGTTTTTTTCATAAAATTATCATCCATTAAGAAATTTTTAGATATCTATTCTTTTAAACACCACAAAAGTTGTATTAATGAAAAATATATCTGTGATAAACTGTACTCCAAGTTTATAGACTTTAAAAGAAGTTTGAATGCTCATTTTGAAGGTAATTTTTTCACACAAAACATCAATATCGAATCTGCTCAAAAAAACAGCAGCAAGTCATTGATAGAAAAAAGATATACGAATGCAATGAAATTCATCGAAAAATATGAAGAAGTAAAAAATTTTCTTCAAGACAATAATGTCACCTGCATCGATGTTGATATTTCAAACCAAACATGGACTCAATCGATTCTTAATGCGCTTATTGCATACTTATCAATATATCAACCCAAACCAATGCCAGCATATGATTTTTTTGATTATGAAAGCGAAGAAGCTTATGGCTCTGTTTCATCAAGTTTGAACGAAGAAAAACCAGAAAGCAACTGTTCATTTTCAACTTATAACAACAACTATGGCACCTCTCTAGACTGGTGTCCAGTTTGCTTAGATAATCAAAATATTCTAAAAAAGGGAAATTCACTCTACAGTGCAGTATATAAAAATAAAATTTACACAATGCATTCAAGAGCTGAATTAACTGAATTCATTTTGAATCCAATGTTGTATTCTGGAATCAAATCTGTAGTGCCTCCACCGCGAGTATTCGTTCTCGGACTAAATCATAGAACAAAAACTAACTTTGTTGAAAAATTGGCTTCTAGTTTGAATGTTAAAAGTTTAATTTACAAACAAAATCCGACAACAATGCCATTTAGTTCAAATGTTAATCATCATTTTTCAATTCATCAGTTAAGAGAATCGTATAATAAGATCAAACATCAATTCTTTGAAGATCTAGCAACCGATTATAAACAAGGTGTTGTGCTCCTTGGATTTCCTTTTCTACTAGAACAATTTAATGATTTAGTTAAAAAAAATCTTTATCCCGAATGTGTTTTTATATTTGACGATGAAAAAGAGATTATACAAACGTTTCATCGTTATTTTGCGGGATTACATATGATGCAGGCGTTGACTATGAGGTACTTTTATAATTTTCTGTTCTTTTTTTATTTCAATTGGGCTTTTTATTTTCATATAAAGGTTTTGAATAACAATTCTATTATACTACTTACATGTATTAAAAATCAACTCATTTGAAACTCAGATCTATTTTTTGAACAAGTTCAACTCAAAATGAGAAGTTTTATCTGATATAAAATATTAGCCTTTATTGCGAGTGTCCTTTGTTAATCGATCGACGACTTTTTTCGAAAATCGATCATCGAAAAATTAAAAAATTATTCTTGTATAATATACCATAAGCTGTGTTTTTATACGTGTTTACAACATCATTAAGTTATCTAAATAGTTTTGGATACAAATTTTAACGCATCAAATGTTTTGGCACTATCGACTTTTATCGAATCGAACGTTGACGACACTCACAATAAGGCCCATTCTTAACGTTAACTTTATATGCATAATAAAAACAGTATTAGAAACCCAGAGGTTTATAAAATCCTATTGAAATTCGTTAACATCTTTATTCGAACAGTAATACTCTGATGGACCCTTATATACCTTCCTCTCCTGATTTTCGAGCGTCAAGTATAACGTCCTACATTGAATCATTGCCAGAAGATCAAAAGCACGATATTGAAAGCAAATGCTTGCACTTAATGCGGCTTTTCCAACAAGAAACTCTTAAGATAGAAGAAGAATGTCTTAAATTGGGAATTTCAATTTTAAAAGTATCGACAAATTTCAAGTTATCTAAGGACGTTCATTCATTTGTCGAATGTATAAATGATCATCGCCATCGAGAAGCGTTATTTGAAAATGTTAAAGAGATAACAATGGATGAGAGTGAAGTACTTTTGAATTCTGGTTATTATCGGTTCAGTCGATTCAAATACTCTTGCCCAGTAGATGTAAGTCGACTAATGACACTTAATCAATTCGAGGGTTTGCGAAAGCAGGGAAAAGTGTATCCTTGTATATACCTTGATTTCATCTATTTTCTTTGTGGAAAAAACAACTTGCAAGACTTCAAAAGGAATCCTCTTGAATTCATAAATTCGTGCAATCCACCGCAGTTACAAGATCCAATTAGAATTGCTGTGTTTGGAGCTGCAAAATCAGGTGTTTCAACTATTTGCCATACAATTGCACATGAATTTGGATTAAAAACACTATCGACCAATGAATTAAAGGACACAACTGATTCAGCTCTTATTGATCTCCTTAAAATGGAAAAGTCATCGACTCCCAACGGCGTAATCTTGGATAATTTTCCCTTAACTCCGGCACTACTACAAGAAGCCGCAATATGCACAGTGGATATAAGTGTTGTATTTATCATCGTCAGCAGTTTTGAAAAAGTATTAGAAAATTGGTTAATTCAGAATCAAAATGTGAAAAACGCTCCAAGTATATCGCTTAGAAAGATTCGCAAGAGCTTTTGCAAAACATTAAAAGCCATAAACTGCCTTCGAGAATCAAATGCAACCTCCTTGTTGAATATACACTATGTAAATGGCGATGCAAATAGTTGGGCAATATGGGACAAAGTTAAAAAGGAAATAATAAAAACGACACGTTGCATAACGAGCTACAAAATAAAGCTCATAAAAAACCGCTGTGCAAATCTTGGATATCTAAACATGTTCTATGATTCAATGATATTCAAACGAGAAATCAACCATTTTTACTGCCAAGCATGCCTCTCTCTGGGGAAATTGAAAGCTTTTAAATATTTCTATGTGAATGTTGGACCTGAATTCTACACTGATAAATGTCAAAACTTGCTCAGCCAGCCATACGGCTATACGAATGATGATATTTACGAGAATTTCAATTTCAGTAAGCCATTCGAAGCCAATGAAATGATTGAACCGCTAACAACACAAACTAAAAACGTGATGTGCATGTTTCAGTATATACATGTATTTTATTGGGCTTGCAATGATCACACGATTAACTTCATGCTTAATACACAGCAGTATTTTAATGATTCCGAGAAATTAAAGCCTTTGTATGTTCCATTCTTGGTTATCGGCTATACAAAGGACGTCGTGGCATTTCAAGGTTTTTGTCCAGTTGGATATAAGTATGGGAAGTTTGTAAAAGGAGCTATGAACTTATCCGTTTATTATCGTAAAAAGGTAATCAGCCAACTATTTTGCATATTATTGTGTCTTGTTATTCCTCGTTATAGGTTTACCTCATGTCAACTATTGAAAACACCCTTGAGTTTCTTACATTTCCTGAAAAATATCGTAACATTAAGTTTGACATGTGTTCGCTTAGTCAACAGAATGGCATATTCAAAGGATTAAGTGAAGATATAATATCGAATATTGTTCATGAAGTATCAAAACTAAGACCGAAACATTTTGCTCTCAGTGCCAAGCTATCAGCTACAACTATTATAGCTTTAAAATTAAAATGTCTTAATTCTGATGTGAAGTACAATGACTATTGGAAAACATTATTACATAATTTCACAAAAGATTGCAAGAAACTGCACGAAGAAATCAATAAGTATCAGCAGAATTCGAATTGTATTACTGTGCGCAACATGACAATTCGAATGAATCAATTTTCCAATTAACATTTAATTTCTTCTCAGGAGTGAAAAACTCAGTGGGTTTGTATTAACCCAACACAAGACGAACTTAATTATTTTTTAAAGAACTTGAGTTTGATTTTGATTTAACTTGGTATTGATGTATTATTTTGGAATTTATTAATAAATATTTGTTTTTTGAATCAAACGCTTATAGTGAAAACAAAAAGGGATGTTTTAAACAACAACAATAAATCGAGGGATGAAATTCTGGCCTTATTCAATTGCCAATTTAGTAATAATAAGCTCAATAACATTCTTATAAATGTGCCATGTTTTCGTTTAAAGAAAATAAAAATTCTACTTTCTTGCTTTCAAACAAATTTATAATACGGGTGGGTACTCATGCAATGTCGTATATCCATTGTAAACCTCCTTTACTGCCCAAATTTACTAGCTCATGGATAATTTATCTTCGCAAACGAGGAGCTTGGTATTTACGCTTATTTAAAAAGTCAAACCAAGTTGTTTAATTTAAAAGAACCGTGTAGATAGTGAGGAAAACACAGTAAATAAGGAGCTATTTGTATATACAAATATGTATTCAAATATATGAACATGTCTAAGTAGAAATCTTTATAGACATGGATCGCATTTCATGCCAATTAAGTTGTAAATGTATACAAATACCAAATCGGTAAAAAATGTATATCTCATGACATAAATACCCTGATTATATTAAAAAAAAATTCAATCCAATTAATATGAGTATGTATGTTTGTATATCTATTTTATAGTATTCATTTTGTTTTAAGCACATAGGGTACCCGTTCCGGACGAAAGATTTGATTTTCTTTGCGATTATCATAAACCACTTAGGTAAGCACAAAAAACTTTGTACCTTTATCATTCATTTGCTTAAATACCGTCACAACTCATGAATTGAGATTACAGAGCCATATTAAGTGGCCAATTAAGAAGAATATTTATGTAAGTTCGCACTGTTAAACTGGCCCTGAGGAATTTAATTTGTTCTTTTGTATAATATCGATACGTTTCCTGCAATATTTCCCCACTATCGTTTTTCGGAGCGAAAACGAACCGTTCTCGAAACAATGAATTTTGAGTTATGGCGGCATTCAAGCAAATAAATTGAGGAGCTGGCGAACAAAGGACTTGTCTACATTAACGTTTCTGTTATATTTCGAGACTTTAAAGTTCAAATCTGAATAGAATTAAAGAATTTTCGATTAAAACCGGTTCTAAACTATACAAACAAAATTACTTTTTCAACAAAAACAAACATATACCGTTAGTTTTGTACTTCTCTTAATAACAAAATTCTATTGGATAGGTTCGCTTTTGTTCTCCAGCTCCCCAATTATATTTTTATTAATTGTACATGTGTATTAGTTGAACAAAACATATATTTCTTTTATACAGCAAAGTTCCAGCTTATTTGAATGTGGTAGACATCGCGGGGTTGGTAAAAGGAGCTGCAGAGGGACAAGGTTTGGGTAATGCTTTCCTCTCACACATAAGTGCCTGTGATGCTATATTTCATTTGTGCCGTTAGTATTTCATTTTTTGCTATTTAATTAAGGAGAAAATAAAACAAAAAATATATTTTAGGAGCTTTTGAAGATCCAGATGTTACCCATGTCGAAGGAGAAGTTGATCCTGTCCGGGATTTGGAAATAATTTCTGAGGAACTTCGTTTAAAGGACGAAGAAAAACTTATCCAAAACTTGGATAAACTAGAGAAAGTAGTGGCACGGGGTGGAGATAAGAAATTAAAACCAGAATATGATTCTATGTTAAAAGTAAAAACTATTCTTTGCGACGAGAAAAAACATTTGCGGTTTGCTGACTGGAATTTGCATGATGTAAGTACAAACTTGCTAAATTTTTTATCGGAACCATTATTTCAACCACTATTTTATTCATCTAGATTGAAACTCTAAATAAGTACATGTTTCTTACGACAAAACCAGCCATTTACTTAGTAAATCTTTCTGACAAAGATTTCATTCGAAAGAAGAACAAATGGTTGGCAAAAATCAAGGAATGGGTTGACAAAAATGACCCTGGAGCAATAATTATTCCGTTTTCGGGGCATTTCGAGAATATTCTTGCCGAAAAAGACGAATCTGAACGCAAGGCATATGAAGAAGAAACTAAGTGCAAATCAGTTCTCGACAAAATCATTGTTACTGGTTATAAAGCCTTGCAATTGGAATATTTCTTCACTGCCGGTCCAGATGAAGTCAAAGCATGGACAATTCAGGTTGAAAAGAAGATTATAACCTTAATGTAATAGACTATAAATACTCATTTTACAACTATTCCAGAAAGGAACTAAAGCCCCCCAAGCTGCTGGTCGCATTCATACAGATTTTGAGAAAGGTTTCATAATGGCAGAAGTGATGCATTTCAAGGACTTCAAAGAAGAAGGCTCTGAGGCAGCTGCAAAAGCGGCAGGCAAATATAGGCAGCAAGGTCGCAATTACGTTGTTGAAGATGGTGACATTATTTTCTTCAAGTTTAATGCTGGAGCTGGTTTGAAAGATGCCAAAAAGAAATGATATCGTATTGCTGTGGTTATTTTAGTGATGTTATACTATAACTTAATAATGTATTCACAAAGCTTTTCTCCCTGATTTGTATGGAATTTTCTACTCAATGTTTAAAACATTTTCTGCTTTTAAAAATAAAACGAAATTCTTAAAATAGAAGTATTGATATTTTTTTATTAAACAGATCTTTTTTTATTTCTTTATAATATTAACTTCTTTGTACAAATACTTTAATCTAGACAAAAAAGTGTTTATCGAAAGTTTTAATACTTGTTGGGATAAAAAATACAATTACTCAGTATTCTAATTTTAATTTAATTATTTAGTGCACTTTACTTTCAAAACCGAAAACTCTTTAAATGTTTAAGTCTTTCAAAACGAAATTAATAATACTTGGCATTATTCCTGATTCCTCTAATTCAAGAATATCTTTACGCAAATTAGGGCCCATTCGAGATTTTATCAGCTGAAAATGAAAAAATTGTAAGAATAATATTGATTTTGAGAAGTTGGTATATTTGTTACAGAAAAAACAATACATAGTAATAGGAGCATTCTAATTTTATTAAAGATTTATGTATTAAAGTCAAGTAAGATTATAATTCTTTATAAATTAGTATAAATCGAGTCGATGACTGCAAGTTAAGTTATATACGTTTAAGTGTTTAAAATGAATTGTTCCCGATTATTTCGAAAACGTTTTTTTTGGAATAAAATTAACTAAGGCGATTTGCGACAAAAAATGTCCTTAAAATTAGCACTTTAACTGATTCCAAGCGAAAGTAATTGAAAACAAATTGAGTGGTCGAGTGCCAGGTAATTTCTTGTATTGGTATTCCACGCGGATAGTTGGGAATAAAATGTGTTCAAAATTATTAAGCTCAAAGCAAATTTTATTTATTAATTATTTTGAGCCATAATTAAGTAATGAAACAATCTCATTAGTGGCCTCTTCAGTTGTATTGATATAAGCAGGTTTAATATGACTGTCTCATTCACAAAAAACTATAAATGCACGGCTGATTTTCAAAACCCATAGTAATTAGAACCACGACATTCACCTTAATTACAATAAATTGGACCAGAATTAGAGTGGTAGTAGGCTACAAAACATTATTTGTTAATGTCATCTGCAGAGTTTCGGCATTATTACTATAATTTATTACCCAAGATTGCATTTAGTAGCATTGCCTAAATATTGGAAGAAACGAAGAAAGATTGTACATTACTATAAAGACTTGTCAATCGCAAAAAATATGACTATCTTTAACTATCAATGCAACTCTTTATGTTTATTTTTGTTAACTGACAAGCTTTTAAGTGTTATACGTATTTATCTTGAGGGCGTAATTTTGTGTAGAGCAGTATCATATTGTCTTTTTGGAAATTCGGAAGAACTCTCCGATCCGGAACGCCATTTAAACAACCAAACCGGCCCAATTCGACTGTGAAGTTTCCGTATAATTGTGTTGTAAAACTTCACATCAAGGCATCAACATATTTTGTTTGATGATGATAAAGAGGTCTCTCGCAAACATGTTGTTTGTGTTCATTTTAACTTTTTTTAAATTATATTTTTTTCAATAATGATGATTTTTCTTAAATAAGTCTTTCGGCGCATATATGTATTTTATTTTAAATGTTTAAAAATGCATATATAAAATAAAATGCACAACTGGGTGGCGCGAACTTGCGAACTTTTTTTAAGTTTTGAAATGCAATGTTTTTTAAACCTTTTAGAAGCATCTCTAGAAAAAATTTCATTAAAATCCGTTATGTCGATATTGAGAAATTCAAAATTAATTTCCAATTTTTCTATTAAATTAATGATCATAAGAATTAATTGAAAGAGAAAAAATGTTATCAAAATTCTAGCCGCCGTTTTCGAGAAAAATACGATTTTTGAAAACCATTTTTCAACATTTTTTCACATTTTTGTATGGTGGGTACCTTTATTTTTAGGTAAAATATTTTTTTTTCACATATTGTAGATTATATTGAGAAACTTATTTATCAAGTTTTAAAAAAAATCTAGCATGTTGTTTTCGAAATATTGAGTTTTGAAAAAAGAATTTGAAACTTTTCTTAAAAATCAAAAAAAAAATATTTTTGAAAATTTGAATACACAAATCTGTTCAACTTGCTGGGGAACTTTAGCATAAAAAAAATTATGAAAATCAATGGTACCGTTTTTGAGAAAATCAAAAACAAAAAAAAATGGTTCCATGGGGGGTACCCTCAATAACCATTTTACCGATTTTTTTTCAAACATTATCTAGCTTGAACTAAATGAAATTTGTTTGTATATTTTTATTTTTGAATCTGTCACAGTTTTTGAGAAAAAAAATGTATATTTACAAAATTTCGAAAAAAATTCGTATGGCAGGTACCGTTATTTTTGGTGTTAAAAAAAAAGAAAAAACGTGTGGGGGAGAAACATAAAAATGATATCTACCAAGTTCAAAGAAAATCGTCCGAGCCGTTTAGGCTGTAGTCGAACAGACAGACAGAATTGCGGGACCCACTTTTTTAATCTTCGCTATCATCGTAATGTCAACTTTGATCAAAATATCGAGTTCGATTTTTTTCCGAATACATTATTTGCTTTATAGTACCCGTAAGTCGCAAGAAAATTAGTTTCTATGATAACTGCTTTATTCTAAAATCAGATCTTCTTTAGCTCAATTTATTTTTTGAGATTTTTTCATTTAAAATAAAGTCTTTTTATTGTTTGGTCAAAGTGTGACTTAGAAATTGTGGCAGAAGGAAAACGAAACATTTGTGTGCCTTCGATATACCTAGATGCAAAAGGAACGTCCTATATTTTGACCAGTAAATAAAATCCCGGAAATCCAGCGACTCAAACATTGGTCGAGAGATTCTTCTGAGTGTTATAAATCCTCTGTATCAAAAGTTTAAAAATATATCAATCAATAGAGTTGAAATTAAATTCTGCTATTGTTATTTGTGCGAAACTTGCGATTCTTTAAGATGTTAAAACTTCCTAACAGCAAGTGTTAGGAACAGATTTTTGTTGCAAATTGACTAACAATTATTGTTTCTAGAAAAGATATTTGCAAAAACATCTTTATGAAAACCTCGTTACAGATTTTTCAGGCATCGGCGGAAATATATTCATTAATTTAAAAAAAAAACATATTCCAATATACATAAATACTACAATTCAATCAGCTATTATTGTTACAATATCATTACTATGTAATGTAAAAAAAATTTTGACTTCAACCGAAGAAAAAATTAATCTTTCACAAGTTTAAATATCTACTCACATTCTTTATTTTTTCTCGATCTCTTAGCGAACAGCAGAAAACTATTAAAATCGCTGCCATGTGAGATCTCTCTATACGCACACAGTCCTCTGCAATCTCAATCAAATTTATTTCACTGACGACAGGACATCCCTAAGATAAATTCCATAATTAACAATGATTTTATCCAATTCAAAAGTAAACAAAATTTACCTGTATTCTAAAGAGAGTTTTCGTCAATAACTCTTCCTGTTCAAACGACCTAGTTTTGTTGGCTTTCTTGAATGGCAGCTTAAGAACACAATCCCAAGCTTGAATCAATCCGCTTGTATGCAATATATGCGAATTACAGGACAAAACATCAACAAGTGCATTTAATTCACGAATCATATTGAATTTAACCATTTGCCGTAGAATACCATTCCATATTTTCGGAATATAAATTTTAAATCCAAGACAAATATTGGCAATAACTTCCATGGCAAACTGACTATTAGCATGACTCTGCCAGATTTTTTTCAAAATTGTTATTTTATCATAATCTGCAAATTTATCCAAACTGAAGTTATAGCCAAGTTGTTTCAAATTATGAACACATTTGATTGTAATATATTTTTGTTGGGACAACACATCGTTGTAACTTGAACTGCCATCATTGAGTTGAGCAAAACATTCAAACATCTGGAGTTGCTTGCTCGTGTTCACAGACCTAAATAAATTTGTGAGCAATAGTGTAACTTCGGAAAGAGTTTTTATCCTAAAAATTTACCCATCCGCGGGGAAAATATGTCCGACAAGAAACTGCATTGCTTTGTCTGTCTCCCAACTTTTAAGAATGTAATGCGCTCTGAAAAAATACGTTAATAATATTTGTATGTCTTTGAATATAAAATATAATGACTTTTATTTACCTTATGACATTTTCACCATCATTCTCTTCTGCTACACTCACTGTACTATTTACATCTTCATAAAAAGTCTCCTCTAATGTAGTCATTTCTGAAGACATTGTAGCAAAAGATAACCATTTTTGAAGCAAATTAAATTGCATCATATCTATATCTAAGTCGTGGAGTTCAGCTATTTCTTTACAAACTTTATTTATATCTGGTTTATTGGGTTTCAAAATCATTTCGTGATAATATAATGAATACACAAGCTCTTTTGGATTCTCAACCAGTTGTAGTAGTTTATCTTCAACCAGACCATATACATGCAGTAAATGTTGCGTCTTGAAAATCGGATACTTCCTTTTGGCTTTTCGTACAGTTTCTGCGGATTTCTCTTGACTCAATAAATCTGTTTCGTGTTCAATGGTATACTTGTAACACTCGTATGAGGCTTCAACTTGATCTGCTCCATCTGGAGCATGACTAACAACAAAGTAAAGTATAAGTAATACTTTTGATGTATTGGAGACATGCTTTACCAGTCTCAGAATCTTTATTTAATAAAGTATAAAATTAATAAAACTGCTACATTAGATATTTACAGGAAGAACACTTACACTTTGCAAAAATGCATTATTTGTAGGCTGCAAATTCCATGCATCTGAGTCGACGTTCGACTTGTAATCGGAAATAGAGTTTTTCACAGCCGACATACAGAAATAATCTTGCATTTTAAGTATTTCTGATTGCGTGGATGTTGCCTGCAAAACGGTGTGCATCTTAATCAATGGAAACCAGCTCTCACAGTTGTCGATATTGATTTCGTTATCTGTTTCCGATTATTATTGCATTTTTTCTTATATTACTTGAAAGAAAAAAGAATTTTTTAAAAAATGTGGTCATACCTAAGATATCTTTGAGAGGCTGCTGAACAATTGGCATAAAAGGTAATCGGTACTTGGAAATTTTGGGCAGTACACCGATTTCAGAATGAGACTTCAACCACCAGTCGGTTTCCATTTGCGATGGTCGATTTCGACGTTTTGAAATCATTTTGTGTTTTAAAAATATCAAAATGCAGTTCCATAGTTGCATTTCCTTTGGCAATTCATTAATGTAGTTCAAAATTTCTATTACACATAGATAATGTTCATAAAAATAATAATTTATCTGGAACAAGAAGTGTTAGATTTGTTGTATTAGACAAGTCAATTGCGCTTAAAATGTGTTCAACTTACTTCTGACATGAAATTTAACAGTTTCGATGCTAAGAGCTCAGTATTTTTGATCTCATTTATGTAAGGCTGACAGAGATTTCTAATTTCTTCAACAGAATTTTTCATGCATAATTCTTCCTTACCAAAGGTATCGACTTTTATTTCAAAGTTAGGCTCTTGCAAATGAAGGACAGCTATAACCTGTTTAAGTGTTTTTATCAGTAAGTATAACCAGATCATGCGGCCATAAAAAATAAATTACTTGTGAAACTAATACTTGTTGATAATCCCACCCAAAATCTTTACTCAGTCTTTCCAATAGACGAACATCTAGCATATTATTCCTAAGTTCTTTCATAAGCTGTCCCATGGATACAATGTCAATGTCAGGCTTAGTCTTTAGACTAGAATCTTGCTTGCAAAGCTCCGTAAAATAAAACTGCTTAATGCGACTGAAACAAAAAGAAATAGAATAATATTTGCCTTTAAATTTATCATTTAAGTTACAGTATTAACACAATTTGCAATTTATTTTGTTTGATAAAAAGCTGTTTTGATTAAATGAATAAATATTTACCTCTCTCTAATCGCTTTCACCTTAACCATATCATCTATATGTGTGTTGTACATTTCTGCCAATATCAGAAGATTGACTCTTTGAACGTCAGACTTTAGATCATTCATTAGATTTTCCAGTTGTAAGCGAGGTTGCAAATCGGTTATTAACATTGCAAAAAGATCTAAAATTATTTTGTTTAAATTTATATAACTTTCATGCCTCCAACTTTTACCTATAAAATTGGGATCTTTGTGAGTAAGAAGATGCCGAAACACTCTTCGTAATTGTGTTGATACAAAATCTAGGTGAATAATTTGTTTATCAGATTTCTTTTGATACTCCAATAGGTACTGTGCCACAGAATACCAAGGGTTGTGTTGTTTAGATTTGACCAATATTTCGATGGAATGAAGAAATTCTCCTTTAATTCTTAAAAAAAAAGAGTTCGTTCATAAATGGTTGCTTTGAATAATAATTTAAAAATACCGTCCAATATCAACTTTTAATGTATCCAATGTTAACAACTTCAATTTGCTAAAGGAATATATTGCCGGCTCAATTTCTAAAACAATCAACAACAGGGCTAATGAAACGCAATTAACAACTGGTGAATGATCTCTGACTGTCTGTAAATCAAAACTATATTAAAAAATTTGTCCGATCTTGATTTTATGAAACTTACTTTTTCTTTACGTATCTCTTGCACACACACAACTTCGTCGAAAACAGATACAGAATTTCGCCTTTTATTTTGCGGTTTAATATCTTTTTTCTTTGGGTTTTCGATTTCTTCAAAATGCTTAAAAATCTTTTTTAAATAAAATATTTTATTTAATGTTTCCTTTTACTTTATTTAATTAAAATCATTGTAATAATTATTAATATATATTAATTTTACATTTTTCTGCGAGCAATTGTTTTGAATTAATCCATTGAAAATCAACGACTAAGCCAACGAAATTATCAAACATAACAAAACGAAATATCAATCCCTTTTTTGTTTACTGCTTTTAGGTAAATATAAATTATAAAAATTAATTTTAAGCTAGAAGCAAAAATAATTAAATTTTTACATTAGAACATTAAAATACACAAATTAAATAAAAGGATAATCGGGTCTATCATCGTATCAGTTCGGGAAATCTTATGATCGGAGAAAAGTTCCATATTTCGTTTATGGTAACAGAATTCTAAAGGTTTATTTACTCTTCTTTTTCTGTTTGAACATCCATTTTGCTTTTTTACGTTTAATAATGTTCTTCTACTTCTTTTTATTTTTAATGTGTTGTCGAAGAAATCGGTACGAAAATAAAAAATTCATCGTCATTAATCCCATAGATTTCAAAGATTCAACGCATATACAATATTTTTCGTAGACCTATCCGATTTATCCATCAGAAGGCTTACAATGATACACAATTCGTAAATTTCATAGAAATCGGACGGAATTTTGTTCTGATTGGTTACGATGATACCCCTGAATGTCTTTGAAAACTATTATATTTATATAAACTATTATATATGTAAGCCTGTCATTAAAAAAATTAGTTAAAATATTGTCTTTTGAATTTAAACCAAAATATTTAAGATCCTCAAAGACAACAGCCATCCTTCAGCTATCATTCGTGGTCTGCTTTTAAAGCATAAACTCAAAACTGCCCGTAAACAGAATATGGATCCCAGAAATGGCTACTTCAAATGTATTGTTTATGTTCCAAGTTTGACTGAGATCTTTAAAGAAGTCATCAACAAAAATCTAAAGGAAGTTCGCTTGACCTTCAAATCAAATAAAACCCTTAGTCACCTCTTAATAACAGATGTTATCGTTATGTAAAATTAATTGTAAGGGAAAACTAAACGAAGCAGGCTTTGTGCTACATCGGAACCACAAAACAATTCCTTCGACAACGCATTTCAAATCATAGATCTGGCGAGTCACAGCATCGAAAACGGTCATTCTCCAGATTTTGAAGGTGTTAAAATCCTGCAGACCGAGCAACATCCATCGAAACGCTATACTTTAAGAACATTACACATAATGAGTAATAAAAACAACATGAACAGAAAACATTTCTGCCGTCTATTGCTCACTTGTCTCTTAATTTATGTAATTTTGAAAATAAGTTTCCTAGACTAAGCTTCATTCGCAGCAAACACTGCGTCGGGAAAGCCAATGTAACATAGTTGTTTCATTGCCAATATTACAGTGACCAAAAAAGCCGAAGGAAAGATTTCAAATCGATTACACATAAACCAAAATAGCTAATAGCTGGTTATATTATATTATTACCATACGTTGTTTATCAATATTATTTGTAGTCAAAAAAGTTGATGATAAGTATTTTTTTTATAATTTACTCGCGCTAAAGGGTTTATTGAGGCCCTTACAATGTTGAACACATCACGAGCGATGGAGAAAATTAGGAAAAGAGAGAAAGGAGGTTTCGATGAACATGTGTCGGGTAAAAGTACGATCGAAATTGCTCAAACATGCATTATCGAGTAAAACTTAATAATTATTATTTATTCGACAGGCTGTCTTTTTCTGCAATCTTTTGCGTATACATGATGTGTTGAACGATACAATTTCAAGACCAAGAAAAAACTCACATGTTTTTCAGGACTCATATTTAATCTATATTGGAGTTTTTCGAGTTTGATAAATCCATCCATAAATCTATTTTGTAAGCTTTATTACATTCTATTACTCATTAACTATTAGTAAATGCATAAAATAAAGAATATCCAGTAATTTTAAGAGCCTAAATTTACAATTCGATAGCAAGATTAATTTGAACGAATCGTTCTGTTAAATTTAAAATGCTCATTCTTTAGTTATATTTACCCGTTCGTTGACATCTTTTTCCACAGCATAATATTCTTCTATAACTTCAAGTTCATATGAAGAGTTTACGATCCGCACCCATTTAAGAAGTTCAAGAATTTCTAACTTAAACGTTTTTCCATATTGCAGAGGTTTAATTAAAAGTTTATAAGCCAAGGGAAAAGAAAGGGGATCAGTGATCATGGCAGTATCTCTGTCGTGTTCTAAATAATAAAAAGTAATTAAAATATATATTTCCAAAGTTTTAAATTACGAGTAAAACTTCTTACTGTTTTGACAAAGAACGATTTGTTGTGAAATAAGCAGAATAGCAAGATCAATGAACACTTCATAATTTTGTGTTGTGCAGCTTATCAGTTCCAAAGTGTAGTAAGCCAGAGCACATGACAAGTGAACTATATTTAGTGCTTTGCAAAGTTCCAAAACACCTAACACTTTTTCAAAATCAAGCGCATTTGAAAGCTCACAAATTTCGTTCCAAGCCGAGGTTACATTAACTGTATTTTGTTTAATTTTGTGTGCCAAATCGGATATTCCTTTTTGTAAAAGCTGCATTCGAACATCTTGTTTTCTCAGATCATCTGTTAAGACATTAAGATGGAATCGTACTCTAAGAATGTGACACTTCTGTATTTTCAACAGAACATTTTGATCACTTGAGTTAGATTGTGGAGTCATAAGTTTGAAAAATTCAAATAAGTTACTGTGTGATTCTTCGTCAATATTTGGATCCTCCAGAACTTCCTGCAAAATAACATAAAAAAATCAAAAGGGAAGGCAAAAACCGCTTTGCTGATATTTTATATGTCTTAAATATTGACAGTCCGGAAGAAAACTGACACATTGAAAGAAACCTTTATATTCTGCCTAAGTCTATTAAATTATCAAAACATCTGAAGTTCTCTCCCGTTCCGAACAAATATAAGGATACCAATTCCAAGGAAGTTAGTTTTTTTTTTTTTAATTTGTTAGTTTTTACTGGTTTTTATTATTTTAACTATGCTTGAAGTTGAACGTGACGTTTCAAGATAAATTGAAAAATGAAAAAAAAAATTAAAAGTCTTACGGAAAATATGTTGATAATTTTTTCGCTGCATTCAGCTTTTTGTTGGATTCCCAAGCTATTGAAAAATCGCAATGCAGTATCAATCTTTCCCTTTCTCGCCAGTTCGTAGCAGCAATAGAAATTGGCACTTCCTTGAATTTCTGGAGTTGCTTTGGTTAGATCTTTTATGTCTTCGATCATTTCCGGTAAATCAGTCTTAACAATTCTAAACACCAGTTTCATGTTATAGTCGGCACCATCTGCCGGCCAGCCGTATTTAACTTTCATTATTTTAATAATTTGAATCTCATATTCAATGTTGATCTTTTGAGCTAATGGGTGAGTCGATTCTCCTAATTTAATAAGCGGACTTACCGTTACTGGCCACGGTACAGGAGCTGCCTTTAATATCCATTCAAATAGGTAAAACAAAAGTTAAAAATTTATAATAGTATACCTGCAAAACCAACAAAGCACTCTCTAAACGAGCATCTTCACTGTGTAAAAGTTCAATTGATGTAACCGCACGATTAAGCCAGGCACTTAAATTTTGCCTACTTGCAACGAGAAAAGTTATGTACTTTCTGATCGCTTTCACTGGAGATCGACCTCGCTCCATATAAATTGGATATAGGAAGTCATTAACAAGACTCTTTAAGTTAGTAATTTGCACCCTTTGCAGTATACAAAAAGCTGTCTCGTCCAATGAATCTTTTATGTAGTTATCCAAAGTAAACACCAGGTTATAGCTCTTCTTAAGAACAGCCAAATCTTGTAATGCATTCACCAAATCTCTAAGCTTTTCAATGTTTTTCTCATGCTGGCGTCTTACATCACTAGAAAGTGAAAAATTTACATTTTATTTATATCTTATACTTTCTTATTAAACTTACGAATGAAGAAATTGTATTTCATCAAATATTTCAGAGACTTTTGTAGAAAATTCAAGTCCAATGTCAGGCCAATGCTTAGATAATTGCAATGATCGCGTTTTTTGAATACTCCACTCGATGATATACGGCATTAGGCTTGGATATGCATGCACGGTGGTTGGTACAAAATGCCTAAGCCACTGCACAAGATTAAATGGCTCAACATTGGCTGGAATTAAACTCATTAGTTTGCGTATATGTGGTGGATCAATTTGAGGTATAATGGTCGCTGAATGTCTTCTCCATATGAGGCAAGCTATAAGGATTTCACTTTTGACAAAAGATGAACAAAGTTGTACGATATTTGGGTGATAAACAAAACGTTGCCAATCCATGTTGCATTCGTGTGGATCTATAAGAGCTAAAGTTTTTAAACGCAATTGATGTTCTTTGATTTCCGCGATACACAAATCGTCCATCTTAAATTCACGAAATCAAATCATTATTTAGCTTTTTTTCAAGAAATTAAACAGTAAATTTTGTATACCTCTTCGTCCAGGTGATGTAAGATTTCATCCAAAAACAACGGAAGTATTCTTCTACTTGGAATTTCATATGATCGAATGATTTTGAAAAACTCCCTGCTCTCTACAAGTTTTAACAAATTTAATAGTTGACTGAACTGTTCCTCAAATCGTTCCATATTATCCTTAGATGAATGAAAGATCAGACACAATATATGTTTACATTTGGTCAAAAATATGCTTATAAAAAAGATTTTTCGGAAATTATATTTATAGAGGAATTAAGTTCCTTTTTGTGTAGCAGCAAATAAGTAGCATCATATGTTGATCAAAAATACAACTAATACCTGAATATTATGAATTTTTATTAAACTAGTTTTTATTTTTTAAGCTAATCATGAAGGGTTTTTGAATGGTATATTCAGAAGAACTGATTACAATTTTTATAAAATTGCAATTGTTATTGATTACAGAACTTTAAATGGTGTCCATAAAGTGATAGAAAGTACTTAACCATACATTCATTAACACAAACTTTATTTCCTTTATGCAAATTTCAATTATGGAATTCCTATGCTTTTAAAAGTAATTTTTCAAATGTTAACTTTCAAAATATTTGCTATTCAAATCGATGTGGACGAATTTGCTATAAATTAATTTAAAATTATTATATTTAACGGTATCTTACCTCTGTTATGCTGCTCATTTCTAGTAGGATTTTTTTAGCTTTTGCTTCATATATAGGTTGAAGACTCAATTCAAATTGTTTACCGAATTCCTTAAAAAAAAATAATTTACTGTAATTTACAAAAAATAAATAAAAATAATGGTAAACCTCTGCTTCTTCTAGATGACCCTTGTAAATTAACTTCTTAAGACGTTCAGCTGGTTGTGTTTCAGAAACCAACTTCATTTCAATTTCTTGCGGTAACCCCTGTGCATTTATATTTTCCCCACATAGATAGTATAAATTAACCGCGCATTTAGGTTGATTCACAAGCCATGTATCCTTAGCCATTTCAAATTGGTAAATGCATTTAAAAGCTAAGAAAATATAATTAAAAAACATTAGTTTTTATCAAAATAATTTATGGAAATCTTTGAAACTAACATGGAAACTCAACTACTTTCATCGCACGTGATCCGTTTTGATCAGGCTTTGTAAGTATCAGTAGCTCAATTGTGTTTTCATTGTTTTCCATTACAGTTAAATCGTCAATAAGGCAATCGAAATCAAAAGGATTTTGATATACTAACTTCGAGTACGGACATATTTCAAGAAGATGGCCACTATTTGTCAAGGCAATGCTGTTTTAAAAAAATCAACTTAAACTCAAATTCTTTTGTAGAAAGTAACAAGTTACGAAGTAAACTATGAACGATTTACACTGTATATGATTTTTAATTCTAACAATATCTATTTATTAATCGATTTTGCATTATATACTGTGCAATTCGCACATAGTTATACATCAAAAATTATACTTACATGTAGCTATCCAAGTTATATATATTTTTAAGGCCTTGGTAGTTATCAGATATAATGATTTTTGTGTCTTGATGAGTTGTTTGAAATCGAAGAAAGCACTTCGTTCCACTTAGGAAAAGATATTCCTCAGTACCTATCAGAGGTATAATTTCAACAGCAGTAATTTCATTAAGACTCTTCGTGTTAGTCACTCTTTCAATGCTGACACTGTCCATAATGCTTTCATTAAACATAACAGTCTCATTTTCCTTCAGCGAAATGTTCAGACAAGTTTGAATTCGACTTTCGTCAGCATTTGTGAGTCTATAATGTTCAATAACTAGGTACATTAGAAAAAAAAGCAAGTGCACAGGTCTAAAAGATATTTGCAAACGTTTACGAATCTATGATATAATTAGGTCCTTATCAGAAATCTTGGGAGATCAATTTTGTTTCCGTAGGAAATTAACCTGTTATCGTCCATCTCTCCCGAAATAGTTTTCTTCCATGCGACTTATTTACCAAGAAACTTTCCACTATTAATTTCATTCCAGATGACCACCTGATGTTATACATTTTTAGGAAACAATTTTCTAAATTTTTGATTTTACTATCGAAATTCAAATCGACAAAATTTATATTTTAAGAGACAAACTTACTACAATGCTCGAAAGAAAGTACTTTAAAATTTTCACATAATGTATGTACTAACAATTAAGTATTTCGAGGAACAAAATAAAAATCATTCGTGCTGTGCGGCTGGGAAAAATCATTTTTACTTGACAGTACTTTTGAAATTGTATTTCAAGGGCATTTCTAAAAGCGTTACGATTAAGGTAGAGTTATTTAAGGGAAATCTATTTAAATCTGCTAATAGTAAAAACAAAATAATGAGAGGCATGACATATTATGATCGTGGTCGAATTTTTGGTTAAGAACATATGTATGTCAACGATTTCTAAATTATATCCAACAAACTCAATAGATTTGGTGGTAATTCTAAAAAACTGATTAATACTCTATACTGTGCTTGAAATAATGGGAAGAACAAAAATTTGATCTTCATATTTCCCTTGTGTTCACACAAAATTTTAAAATAAAGTGGCAACACATTTGTAACAACAGTTGTAACTGTAATGTTATTTTCCTTTTTTTTTGTTTCGCCTGTTTAAATCTGATGCAAGCATACCATTATGGTTAGAAATATTGATAAAGCAAATGGGTCAAAATTCAAAACAGTCGTGGGGGCTATCGTGAATAAAACTTCCCTGGGAATTTTTCATAACTTTCAAAATTGTCAATTTGATAATGGCCTTTGGCTCTCATTTCAAAAGGCCAGCAGCCAGTTTCAATGAACAGTGCCGAAGTATTGTCGTTTCCAATTTTTGAAGATGGGGAAAATTCCGAGGGAAATTTTGTTCACGATAGCCCTCATTAATCCAATTTCAAGGTAAAAAGGGTTTGTTACTGAAAATTAACATTAAGAATTATCCAATTATTTGATTTTAAAAGATCTCAACTAGTTCTATATTCAGATAATTATAATAGCTCGTCGAAAGCCATTAACTGAAGAAGAGCGAGAACAAGGGAAAACAACAAGGCAAATCGTAGCTATTTTGAAAAGGAGTAAAACTGTCATAACGAATTATTCAAATCTGAAGGAAATTATGGAGTTAAGGAAACCAACATTAACACCTAGGAATATTCGGGAAATAAGATGTCTTGCTGTTAATAAATCGATAAGCCCTCAAATAAAAACTATTTTGAATCTCAATGTGTCCACAAAGCGTGTGCAACAGATTTTAACATCAAATTAAAAAATTGAACATGCCAAAAGAATCCGAAGGCCTTTACTTACATCACGCCACAAGATTAGCAGATTGTCTTTCGCTGAAAAATATCAATTTCGGGACGAAGAGTCGGTTAAAGTGGTATTTTCCGACGAAAAAAAAATCTAGACCGTCCAGACGGATGTCAAAAATATTAGCATGATAAGAGGGCTGATGTTGTATTCCCATACCTATCTGAGGAAGTCGTAGTGCGTTGAACTTAATGCATTCTCAATTGTTCTGGTTGCACTTATATTGCATATATTGTATCCGAAATGTATCACCTTACGGATATCGATTTAGGTCAACCAAAATTCGATAACGCAACAATTGAGTTGTGCTGAATGGTCAGCGCGTGTCGATTTCCCAAGGCTGTGCTTGGGCTCTCGATCGGTTGTTTGACACGAAGACGAGGAGTCTAAAGAAATAAGTCAAAGGTGTCGGTCTTGATATTTACAATATAACACTGAAAAGCAGCAAAGTAAGGCTCGAAGTTTGGGGTGCAATAAGTTGCGTCACCAATATGCTTTATTCCAACCAAATTGAATAGCCAGAAGAACACAAAATTGTTAGACGATGTATTAGTAAACCTTGGCGGGGAAATATTCAGTCCAGACTTAATTTTTCAACAAGATAACGCCGCCATTCACGTATCCAAGTCCTCAAAAGATTTTAGGAAGATCCGAAATATCCATTTATTGGACAGCCCGGAACGTTTGGGCAATTTTGTCACGAAATTTATTTAGAAATAGACGTCAATTTGAAACCGCTAAAGACCTCAAAAGAACCATATAAGAAGACTGGGAAAAAACTTGACTTATATACCTTACGATCGTTGATTAATTCTATCTAGTACTAGTTGTAAGTATTAAGTGTTCATTTAGTATTACACTTAAATAACTCAACAAACAAATGTAATCTACTAGAAAAATTTAATTAAATTGCTTAATTTGTTGTTGAATTATTTTTAAGTTTTTTACAATAAGAGTAACTTGGTTTTTCATTTTGTCCAATAAAGAATTTGCTTTAGCCGAACTTTATTTTGTCTTTATCAGTTTTTTAGTTATTTTGATCAACGTCAAATTAGATTTTATTTTTTAAATAATGGAATCCAAACGCGTAAGTTGAATATTTTTAGAAGCGAACAATTCTTGATATATGTATCAAAACAATCGAAAATTAACAGGACCAATTTTTGGAGCTATGAGAATTTTTTCTTCGTTTCTTGCAAACATAATGATTAGAAAGATACAAATCACAAAAATTAAAACTTAACGTTGTCTTCTAGGGGCTAGTACTACGTTCATCAAAAACCGGTTAGAAAATTATAGTTAAGGTTTTAATTGTATGTTGTACAATAGTGGCCGTATACTGGGTACTAGCTTTTCTTAGTAGGGAATAATTAGTACCCCGTTTGATGATTATTTTTTTGTTTTATATTGGGGTCTAACCCCTTTTTACCCCTAGAAGCTATAATTCACATGAGTTCAAATGTTTATTGTGAGACCCTTATAAAATTGAACATAAACATAGCATGAGCTATGAGAAAATAAGTGAGGGAGAGAGAGAAAGGTTTCAATGAACATTGGTCTCGAATGTTCGTAAATTGAAATGGCAAGGAAACACCGTGCAGGGTACATTATTATACATATAATTGTGTTTTGCGACTAAAAAACGAATCTCTGTATTTGACGGTACGTCCAAAACTAGACTCGAGGATGAATTGGTGAGCATTCCTAGCGAATGATCCAATAAATGAAGAGGGTTTTGGACTGCAGCGGCAGCTTCGATGCAATTGCCATACAAGGACAATGGCATAAAGGATAAATTCAACAATAGACATAATTGAGCATTAAATTCTACACGATTTTGTATATGCCATTTAACAATGCTGTAAAGATCTGAGTTTAATGAGCTTACCATACGATAACGTTGCAATTCTACTTCCGAAAGAGATGGACGTGAATTTGAAAACGAGTATGAAAAGCTGAGGGTGGAGTCGTCGGCAAGACAACGAAGTGGGTAAGAAGTTTCAGGGAATAGATCATTGATAAAAATGAGGAAGAGTCCAATACAAAACAGCGCCTTGGGCAACATCCATTTATTTTGTGAACATAAGACTTGAAACCGTCCAATACAACATGTATTGAAGGATCCAGTTGTACTGATAACCAAGTATCTATGAATGTTGCTTTAAAAATTAAATTTAAACTCACTTATAGATGCTGCCATTTGTACACGATATGTAGTAACTATTCTCGAACTGCCGTATACCGGCAATGGTTGACTTTTTCTGAACATCATCCTGGTTAAGGCTCCTATAAATGTAATTAGACATTTAATTAATTTATCAATCTTATCAAGCATACAAAAAAACTTATTTATTACAGATTAAACAACGGAATACCGTTGATACAGACTCCATGAATTTCTCCGTCAGACAAGCCACAGACTATCAGATTTCCAGAATTGGAAATAGTGACGATGTCTATTTGAGAATTAAAGCTAAGAAAGCTGCACTTGGCTACGTTTTCATCTTCTAGCAGCACAACAGTTTTGTCAATTGCTATGAACATTTTTTTATTTTGTACACTGGCACCGACTTGAGGTTTTTTGAATACCTAGTGGATTTATTTAGACAAACTTAGTATTTAATCATAGGGGATAAGGAATTTTCTTACAAGATCATCGCTCCATATCTTAAAAATGCCGTTGGTACAAAATGCGTTGCTAATTGTTTCATCGTCTGCAGAAGATTGGGAAAAATTTGTCCACATTGTAGCACTATTCATAAATTAAGCTGATGAGCTATGTTTAGATTTATTTAAGTTTTTGCACAACGCAATTACAGTTTAAATACAAGGTTTGCAAATTCTTTTTAACAATTGAAAATTTTATTTGATCACAACTTTTTACAAACGTCAAAAGTGTTTGAATATATTTTTTTAAATTGTGAAGATGCTATGTCCACCTTTTGGTGGGAAAATAAACTACTTGAACACAAATGAAGAGTGCTACCAAGGCTACTTTCTAACACTTGCCGCGTTTTTTTATCAGGATCTGGATTTATTTTTAACACGCATTACGAAAACAATTTGGGATCCTGCTCTCTATCTGGATCTGTTTCTAAGATCCAAATATTAGTTCTTACTCTGGCGGGTAAATGGCTTTATATGCAAATTACAGTGTAAAGAAAAGAGACAAGAAATATTTGAAACCCAAAAAATAGGTGTGTTTTTTTTACCTTTTCAATAGGCGAAGATAAAAAAAATGATTCCTGGGGCAAACAATTCACATGTTAAATGCAACAACAACTAAGCCTATGGCAAGCCGCGCACTGGCAACTATGATCGAAATCAAATAGTTTAATCACCAGTTGAAAGAGAACCACGCACTGGCAACTGTTTACTCACGCTCACACTCTTTTCTCTCTTGCGCTTATAGAAAACAGCTCAACTGTTGCGAATTAATTATAGGCAATCGTTTAGTTTGTGTCAAAACACAAACTTTTTAGTTGCTCGAATCGAGTTGCTCTAAGTGCGCGGTGTCCCATATAATCCCATATGTTTCATTTTAGCAACCAAACAGTTGCGAAACTAAAAATTGAATGTGCGCGCTTGGCCTATATGGGCATCAGCGCAGCGGTGCGCCGATGCCCCGAGAATTTTCGGGGCATAATTTTTATCGAGGCTTACAACTGTGCTACCAAAGCGATGAATTGTATACAAACGTCAGATAAAAGAAAACAAGAAGAAATTTGTTTTTTTTTTTATTCAGTTGACGTTGACAGCTGCGAAAAGAAAACAATCCTTCATTTCCTCTGAAAATTCCCTGCTCTCGCCAAATTTAGAGCACAATCACAAGGGCATTTTTTGACGAAATCGACGAACTTTCGGAAATGAATATCACAGAATTGATCTCTTCTCTCAATCGGATTGGCTACAGTCTCAGCACCAGTCAACAAGCTGCCTAGCTTGGCATAGTGCAGATTCGGTTGAGTGAGTGAACCAATTTTCGGATGATTGTGCAAAAACAAACAAACAATAAGGCTAGCCGCGCACTAGCAACTTTTAGTTGCGAAACTGCTTGGTTAGAGCAACTAAAAAGTTTCAGCCGTATCTATAAGATTTTCTTAAACTGCATCTTAGAGGTTATTTAGTTAAGCATACTTAAATATTTAATTTGGCTTTAAATGACGAAACTTCAATTCGTATCTATAATCGATTTTTCATTGGTACTTAACTAAACAATGGTTGTGTCACGTAACGTAAAAGAATGTGAAAATCTAGTACAGAAAAAAAATAAATGCTGCTTCATTTTATACAACACAGCTGTTTTGTGACACCTTCTTTCAGTAAATAATTGGAAGACACATTTTTTTTTGTGAAATCAAAAAAAAAAAATGGCTATCAAACACACACCCAAACCCGCCGCCACAAATAAAAGAAAAAGATCTGAAAATTGGGATGCCTCCTACAAGGAAACTTTTTTATTTTAAAATTTGCAATAATACGTACACTACAAAACAGAATTATTTTATGCACAGATTGGGCGCTTTCCTAAATGCAGTGTTGCAGCGCATCATGAATTTTGATGCTTTTTTTTATTCACTTGCTTCAATAAAATAACGTTATTAAATACGAATTCTAAATTTTAGAGTTTTTTTTTGAATGAATTGTAAAAGTAAATTTCAGAGTGAAGAAAAACGTTGCAAGGGCATCAAAATCCACGATGCGCTGCAACACTGCATTTAGGAAAACGCCTATTCTCTTCCAACAACGAGGAAGAAAGTGTCGATACAAACACTTCAAAGGCTAAGAGGGAAGCGTGGACGAAATTTCTTTGCGCGTACACATACTTTAATTAATACAAATTTTATGTTTCTTAAATCGTTGTACTTTATAGTTCTAATATAATATCACAACAAACAATACCTACAAACTCACAATTTGAAACTTCAAAATTTCAAAGATGACAATCGAGATGTCAAAATACATTTTAAAATGCCTTTAAGTGACCCTTAAACGCGGTTGATGGCGTTTAAGTTAAGAGGCCTTTAAGTAACGTTACTTAAATGTGAAAATTGATTATAGATACCGATTTCATACTTAAGAGCTGCTTGGAGGTATTTTAAAGTTAAGTAACCTTTAAGATTTGTTTATAGATTCGCCTGTTTGTGTTTTGACACAAACTAAACGATTGCCTAAAATAAGTTCGCCATTTTATTGAACATATAATTATCTGCAAATTCACGGACATTCAACCAAACAGTTCATCTGTTTTCTATAAGTAACCAAACAGTTTCGCAACTAAAAATTGCTAGTGCGCGGCTAGCCTAAGTGCGCGGTGTCCCATATAAGCCCATATGTTTCATTTTAGCAACTAAACAGTTGCGAAACTAAAATTGAATGTGCGCGCCTGGCCTTATTCCTTCGCTAAACTACCTACTTCGGTGGCTTAGCTTAATCATAGTTAGTAAACGTCACTTAGCAGAAAATTTCTTTTATTAGTGAAATTTCGCACTTAGTCCACGACTTAACGATAAACCTCCACTAAACCGTCTTTATTAATATGGGTGTATGGCCATTAGTTTGAAATTAGAATTTAGTACTTAGTGAAAAAAGAGAATACTGGAAGCACTTTCATAATCTATCGTGAATTGAATTAAATGGAGTGGGTAAGTTCTTTTCATCTATTGTAATCATCTCTTTTATTTCTTCCAAGTTCCATCATCCACATCCAGCTTGGAATTGTTATTCCAACTCGATTATATTTTTTTAGTTAAGTTCGTTTTGAATTTGATATCACTGTCTGTGCTGGCCGGCAATATTTTCTTTTCACATAACTGAACTAGGAAGTTCTGATTTTAAAAAAATATTGCAAAAAATTAAATCGTAAGTGCCATAATTAATCTATTATCTACTATTTATATTTGCTGATAAAACAAATATAAAATACTTCCAATTCCAATACAAATTTGCAATCGTATTTTATACTTCTGCACATGCCACGTTTTTCTAAAAAAAAAAAACCAGTACAATCTCTTTTTCAATTTTTATCTGAACGCAGACGCCAATTTATAGATTTTTTGCCTGTCTACATATTTTACATTATTGCAAATCAAAAGTGTACAGCATAAACTTTTCAGATCATAAAATGGCCTGTCCACTTGCAGCAGAACGTGTTTGGGTAGAAAAATCTCGCTACCATGATGCAGAAAGAGAATACTATGAACGTTTGTCAAAGGTAAGAATTTTTACTGATTGGCTTAGCTAGTCGTTTTATATAATCCTGTCCAACTTTTTAATATAATATAAATAAAATATCAAAATAAAATTACAAGCTGCTAAAAGGAACAGTAAGCAATACCGAAGAAATGGTAGAAGAATCTCTCCCTGTAACTGTAAGTCCTGAAAAATCAAAAACTAAGAAAAACAAGAAGGTTACTCGTAAGTCACAAAGTCCAGAAGTTATGTCTGAAACGGCTGAAGTGGTCATTCCAAAAACGGCAGTCACCAGGCCAAAAAAGCAAAAGAAAACTAAAGTGGTGGAGTCTGAAGCTTCGTCTTCGAACAGTTTATCCAAAGATCTTTCGCCTACCTTGCCTAAGGAGGAAGCCATACCAGTTCCTTCGGAAGTTGTAGAAGAGACGAAAACAAAGAAAAAAAAGAAGAAAAAGTCCAACAAAGATGTTGCTACTGAGAAGCAAGTGGAAGAGCAGGAGAATATACCACCAAACCAAACGTTGATTGAAACTAAGACAGATTTTCAGGATTCGAATAAGAAACCCAAAAACCCCAAACATAAGGTTTGCCTCTAGACCTCAAAATAGTCCTATAGATATATTGATTACACACCTTTTCTGGTATTGATTTTTTAAAATTTTCATTTGAGTTGAATGGGTTTTTTTGTATTTCCTCATTTTTTTTTGTACACATAGTTTAGTTAGTGTAGAGAATTTGTGTTTTAAATGCTCGCACATTTGCTATAAAATTAATTATCCTTCTTTTTCAATAATCTTCTCTGCAGGGTCCGGCATCGAATCAGTGCACTTTAGTTTCAGAGATTGCAAAGGCCAGACAGCATATAAAAAATTCGCTCGAGAAGGTAAAATTTTCGTTCATTCAGCCAAATAAAATTTTTTTGGGATATATTTTCATGCCTGTTTGTTTTTTGCTAAGATGGATGGAATTGCAACTTTGGCCGCCACACCAGCCTCCCCCGACATCGTAGATCGCCTTGCGGCAGTCGAAAAGGACAATGTTGAACTCCGCCAGTTGATTGAGGGATTGAAGAAAGTGTGTATGCAGTCTGAGAACCGTGTCAAGACACTTGAACAGAAACTGTCTTCATTGAGTGTTAGCTGCGCAGAACCTGTAGCAACAAAAGCAGCACCTGCCGCTTCCACAAACAAAGACGAAGATGATGATGGTGTTGATCTGTTTGCCTCCGACTCCGATGACGACGATGCTGAAGCAGCAAAGATCCGTGAGGAACGTTTGGCTGCTTATGCTGCGAAAAAATCAAAGAAACCCGTTCTTATTGCAAAGTCCAGCCTTGTTCTAGACGTTAAGCCATGGGATGATGAAACAGATATGAAAGCCCTAGAAACAGAAGTGAGAAAAATTAAATCTGATGGACTACTATGGGGAGCTTCCAAATTTGCACCAGTTGCTTTCGGTATAAAGAAGTTGAGCATCTCCTGTGTTGTAGAAGACGATAAAGTTTCTATCGACTGGCTTACTGAGGAAATTGAGAAGTTGGAAGATTATGTCCAAAGTGTAGATGTTGCTGCTTTCAACAAGATTTAATTTGAACTTAATTTTAAATGAATTTTATCTTACTTTTGAAATTATTTCGCCAATGAAAGTTTGTGTAGATGTTTTTTTTGAAAAAAAAAATAAAATAAAATACAATATTCAGTAATTCCATTTTAAAAAGAAAAGTTGAAAACTTATTGAGAGAAAGGATGATTTGGTGGTCGATAAAGACAATACATTTTGTTTTGCTTGGAAATACTCGGCCCATTGCGATTGTTTTCGCGGAACTCGTATTTTCAGAAGGGTCGAAGTATAGAAGGACGATTACTTATTCACCCTTATTCCGATAGTCGTTTTAGTAAAACGACAAGGCTCTAGAAACGAAAATTGGAATTTTATTGAAACGATTATCGTTATAATCTGCCCTATCACGAATTCCATCGTAATCGGAAACTTGTTACTAATCCCGAAAAAAACTATCACAGAATCCATCGTAGTGGAAAATCTCATACAAATTGCTGTTACGAACAGATTTGATGATAGCTTTTTGTTGGAATTCGTAAAAGTTCCGATTACGATGGAATTTGTGATAGGGGTGAAAACTTAGAAAAGTGAAGAACATAGAGAACGCCTTTTTCGTATTATTTTAACACAAAATGTGGTTACTGGTGTCTTCTCGTTTTTAAGGCGTTTTATTAAAACGACTACCGGAATAAGGGTATTACCCTGCAATGAAAATATTCTAATTAGTGGACGAGAAAATGGTTGAGAAGTTTTACAAATTAGATAAAACTATCAATTAAAAGGTTAACAAAACTTATTTGTTGATTATTAAGATTTTGATTAGTAGCTCTGAACG
Organism: Philhelius festivus; assembly: GCA_963931855.1. Classification (NCBI taxonomy): domain Eukaryota; kingdom Metazoa; phylum Arthropoda; class Insecta; order Diptera; family Syrphidae; genus Philhelius; species Philhelius festivus. The sequence goes on along the minus strand of OZ007556.1, from coordinate 357,161 downwards.
CATTGAATGTTAAACTATCAATGTTGTCTTTTCAACATCTTTTCTGTTGCGTCGTTCTGTCGTCACGTAGTTTTCTTCTTCAGAAAGTTTTGCCAGATCGTTTTCTGTTACAGAAGTGATCGACTTTTAGCCGATAGGTGATCGCCTTCGTCACCTTCGAATACATAAGCTTAATTGCGAACTCGTTCCTACGAACTATCGAAGCATATAAGTTCCTAACCAATTTGCTGTGTGACTGTCTTAAGCCGTTCTCCCACATTATAGTCAGCAATCACGAATACGGATTTTAGGCCAGCTCATCGAACATACTAAAAAATAACCAGGCCATTAGCTTTAAAAATAGTGTTCTGGTGAAATAGCCAGTTGCATTCCCCCTATAAACACTTTGAAGGTAATACTCGGGCTTCAAGGAATGCCTATCAGTATACCCTCGAGCCCAGCTTCGAACGTGCCGTTACTGTACAGAGATTATCTCTAGCAGTACTACACGAATGTGGAATGCTTTAGCCAACTCAATTTTTCTCCCATTATGATATTCAGGCATTCAAAATCAATGTGTATCGATATGTACTCTTAAACCCTATTCAACTTTTCTAAACGCTCGTACTGTGCTCAAACATTTTAAGGGTAGTCATAATCTTTTTATTGCGCGCAAAATTATATAAAAAAACAGCAAGTACACGCTATCAAAAAACTATTTATCGCTATTTATTACAACTTAAAAATAGTACCAGTTCTTGGGGCTTCTCAAATGCGCGGAGAATCGCTTTAAAAGTGATACCTCTTGGTTATTTTCAAATGCGAATGAAGACAAAAATGAACATTCCAGTTTTTTCCATTCTTCCTGTTGTCCATTAATAATTAAAGCTGAATGCTTTTGGGAATACAAAAATATAAATCCGCCATCGAAAGCGATCTGTCCCAAATTTAGGAGAAACCCCTGATTTACTAGTTCTATTCAAAACACGTTGTATAAATATATTGGCTCGGTCACATCGAGCGAATGGAGAACAATGCTCCAGCAAAGTAATTCTTCGAACCCCAGTCCCCATGTTTAAAGAGACAGGAAAGACCGAACCTTGTTTTTTTTGTCAAGAAGTTGTTCTTTTTCTATACACAACTAACACCATTTGCAAAACAAAATAACCATCTGTCGCAATAAATAATTTGTTTCTGTATCACGAAAGGTTGTTGCTGTAATTAATGTTTTTAATAATCTATATGGATGAAATATGACAAAAAAGGGCTAATGTTTATATTCAGTGACCACCCACAATGGAAATTATAAATTTTTGGTGGTGCAACAGCTCGGAGTGAACCAGGACCTAGTGACTTACAACTCCCAACCATTCTTGTGTGCGTGTTACCAGGAACGGAGGGGACCTACAATTTTCTGCCGATTCTGAACAGCTAATGAGCAGCACCTTCCCTGACAAGAGATACTCTTGGAGAATTTGTCAATTCCTCACAAGAGGCAGTACACCCCTGAAAAAAACTTTCTTGCAGCGGCTGAGAATCGAACTCGAGAGCTTCCGCATGACAGTCCAACGCACTAACCATTATGCCAAAGGGTACTGCAATAGAAATTGAAAAGGACAATTTCTACTAACAGACCGCAATTAAGGGTTCGTCATATGATTCCTAGTATTCGTACAGCCACATGGAACCCTTCCTACAACCTACAGTTATGGTTCTACATTAATGCAAAATCACAAAGTAAAATTAGTGTTTCCCATTTTTAACGAACATAAGTAAAAAAAATAGCACATCGGGTACATATATATTTAAAAATCCCATGCTCTTCGTTGTCAATACATTATTTAGGACTCTGTTTTTTTTTGTGTTGCCTCTCAATAACCTCCATCTCTAAAAAAGTAAGCGACCAACGGAAAACGGAACTCAATATGATGAAATTCGAAAAAAAAAAACTTTTGTATACCTGCCTGCATGAGTAAAATAATTTGTTATTCTTTCTAATGTGTTGTATAAATTCTATTTTATTTTTTATAATTTGCATACATAATTAACCATTAATATTTTTTGTATTTATTATTTCATTTATATTTTAAAGTTCTATGATTTGTTTAATGTTTTGAAGCCGTTCTTTTGAGGGCAGTAAAAAAGTGTTAAGTTGAAAGTGCTTAAGATAATTTGTCTAGAAATTGGGGACAGGCTATTATTGCTAGTGGAGTCAATATGAGCGAATTAGAAAATGACTATCCAAGGTGAATATTCTACAGCATCAATAATTCGAATATGTAAATGTTTAATGTGAATTCTTTCATATTGAACTAAGATTAAACTTGATTAACAAAATATGAAAAGCAGGGTATATCTAACAATAAAATAATAATTCAATGCTATAAAAGTGTTAAAGACTTAGATTTTATAAAGCACAATAATCTGAAAATATCGATTTTCATTAACATATAAATAAATATCATTTTGGTTGAATAAACTATCAAACGCAGTATTAATTAAGTATAAATATTTAACAAAGACAGGGTATATACATAAATGCAAATTTAAATTATCAAAACCTTATTGTAAATGCAATTTTCAGCTACTTATTTTCACTTTTCCGAAAAAGGAACTTAAGGTACATACTCCAAGTAAGAAGTTTGTATGTACGATGAAATTTTAATTTAAGCAATCATTTATCTTTTAATATTTGGATAGATTGGCAAATATTATTGTATTATAGTTATTGCTTTTGATTATTTTAAAAAGGGATAAGGAAAATCAAACAGGATAAGTGAACAGATTTAAACAAAATTGATACACCATAATTTTGAACAACTAACTTTGTGTATTGTATGTTCTAATATTTACTCTACTTTTCTGATCATAGATTATTCTGTTATTTATATATTATGTATTTATTTTTATTTTTTTTTTTAATAAATACAAAATTACAAACATTTTTACATGCGGCTCGTTCTTATTTTATTTCTTTATAACTTGTGATTAAGAAATACCAAAGTCTTGAATGATTTCGTTTCTTTCTTAGTTCTACATTATACATAAGTGATGAAATTTATTTTTTTTTGTTTTGTATGTTTGCTTTCAGCGTTCTCATTTGCTGAATTTTTCTCTTTCTTTATTTTAATAGATTAAAGACATTACAGCAATTGGCAGCAATGGGATTTTGTTTTTGTAGGCTGTCGTACATCTGTTAGGCGTTGTTTTTTACGTGATGATATATCCCTGATAAGATCATAAAACACCTGTTAAATAAATAAGTGAGAAACTTTGAGCTAAAGAACAAAACACATGCAAATAAAAGAACTCATGGTTTATATAATGTACATATACAGGACACAACTGAAAATAACCAAACCAATGAAAATAATGTGTATAATGTCATGTAGTAATATATATTTTGTAAGATGAATCTGAGGTGTTTCTAACATGTGAAAGAGTGCTTTTAAATCTCTATAATTACAATAATTCTATTCATGTATACTAATACAACAGGTAATGTGAATTTTTAATAAGAAAAATATTGTTTATTGTTCAATAAGGTAGAAACGGCACATCAGCCTAATTTTTTTTTATATGATTATTGTCGACACACAATATGCATCACTTGATTGATGTGGAATTTGTTTTTTTTTTAACTTTTTAAACGATAAATCAAGTGCCAATCGGTACTTTTATCAAATGTTTAAGCATATTTACATATAATTAGTAAAATTCGGTCAGATAAAATAAACTCTTTTCTTCTTGAAATCATGTAAAGTTGGTTGCTCGAGGTTTTAACAAAATTATCTTAGGAAGGCTCTCGTTACAGTTGTTTACTTCCAATGGGATAACATAGTTTAAACTTTAAAAATTACTATTCCACTAATTATTGAATTTTGGTTCTAAAAAAAAGGTATAATTTTTAAATTTATAAAAATACCATTATAATATACCTTTAGCGAGCGTCAGAAAAGGTCGATGTCGAACTATACTTTTTAGCTTACTTTGAACAAAATCGCACTTTTTAATTTTGAAATGTCGAACGTTCTACTTGAGTCGAATTGCTCGACTCGAAAATTAAAATGTTCACCCTCTGTCTTACCTGGGCGAAACGCACTTTGGAGTTTAGGTCACTTAACCTTTCAATTGACTTTAATTCAATTACTCCACAGAATTACTACACAGAAATAATTTTATATTTTTCATCTTCGTTGATTAAATTATTTACATCATAGTATACATATATTATTTTTTAATAAATATACAACTTGTCCCCATAAAATGTGGAACAAACAGGTTTCTTATAACCTTAATATTTAAAGCTCACATTTATAGAGGCTTTTCTAGTGTCTATTCAAAAAAAAAACATTTGTGTTAGAAGAAAATTAAATTATTTTGTTTTTAACCCACCCTTTTGTATATAACAGATTTTACTGAAATCATTGCTTCCAATTACAGTTTTCCTAATAGAAAGACACGTATAAATTATATGACACCATTAAGATAGTTACGAGTGTATGTAACAATTAACATATTTTTTGCAAATAAAAATGGTAAAACTCTTGTACATAAAGTTCTGCTCGCAAATACAAAAGAAAGAGTTTTACCTTTAAATTTAAGAACTAGAAAGTGCTACTTCTTTTTTCTTTAAAAGAGACATTTCTTTACATTTACAAAGTGAATAATAGATATACAAATAATTACAACAAGCTAAAAAGAGGCTATTTATAAATTGAAAAAAAAAAAAAAAAAAAAAACAGTTTATTGGTAGTAAGAACACATGATGGAAATATTCAGTTAGTCTTCGCTTAAACTAGGAAAACTATTTATTGAATTAAATAATTAGAAAAGCGAGGTATTATTTGTTGAAACTAAGACATTTGTTAGTGTGTTATTGTTGCAAAATAAAACATTATTTCTTTAATAATACAAACAAAATGCATTAAAATAAACGGAATATTGGTTAACAAAATATTTTAAAAAACTTAAAACTATATTTTTTTTGTTATATAACTATGCTTTATGCACCTATCTAAATTAGTATACACTTTAGTTTCCGCCTCTTGCATTTATCTTTAGTTCTCCCACTTGTTGCTTTTGAATCTTCAGTTTTTCGTGATCTTATTTCACGCATCAAATCAAAAAACACCTGTGTGGAATAAAAAAAAAGAAACATACCAGTGGTTTGATGAAGGACAAAACAAATGAATTTCAGATCGTAATGCAAAAAAAAAAAAACAAAAAAAAAATGTCAATAAATTTATCAGTTTTTTCTCCTTCTTTTTACAAGCTAATAATTTTTTCTAGCAAATACATACTTATCAAAGCCACAAAAATCATATCAAATCAAGTTTAGTGTAATAGAATACTCGTTTACTAAAAATTAATATGCATGAGGGTTAGAAATACAATGTGTGCTAGTGCTGCAAGTTAATAACCAACAAAACCAATAAAAAGCCTTATATAGTTTGTAAAAGAGTATGAAGTCAATTTTCGCATTGGGTCAACCTCTGTGTTTTTGTTTTCAATATTCTAACTTAAAAGGAAACTTGGTGGAATTCAGGATATGGTCTGAATGGGATTCGTAAGAAATCTCAAAAAAAAAATCAACATTGGAAAAAATCTCAAAAAAAAAAACAAAAAAATAATCCAAACTTGGCAATATCTCAAAGAAAAAATCTCCATGGGAAAAATTGCCAAAAGAAACAATCTTGTTGCCAAAATCACGGAATCTCCAAATCCTCAATGTCCAGGTACGTCTTCTAACACCGTTTCTCTTGCCGCATATGCATGACATTCTTTTACAGTTATGACATGATAACGATTGTTTCTGAACAACAAATTATGAATGCTCTTTCAATCTGTCAAGTGCATTCATAGCCAAAAGAGTCTGTTGTGTTTCATAAAAACAGTTATTATGGATGAGATTATTGTTTTGAAATAAAATAAAGGAGAAAAAAGGCTATTTATAAATGGATATGGCATTCAAGGTAGTTCTTTTATTTTTTTTACTTATTTTAAATACAAATAATAAACATTATAATGAATTACATTTTTACTTCTTAAATAACATTTCATGCAACCTTAACTAAATCAAATAATATGTCCCAAACAAATGTGTTAAAGTAGTAAATCATGCGATTAAATCGCGCGATTTATTTAATACTTGAACATATTTGTTTAGAAGATTTTGACATAGAGATTTTTGCTATGGGGATTCTCTGTTAGGAGAATGCGCTGCTGGAGATTTTAGTTTGGAATTTTGGGTTTGGGGAACAACCCGGTCTGAATCAGTTATATACTTATGTTCTTATTAGCAATAACTTATAAAAAATCAGATAACGGTTTTTCATGTTATATGTATCATGGGACCTACTATCATGTTTTCATAGTTGGAGTAGCTCTTATCTGCTGTAGAATACGTTTTCTTATTGATTTGTTTAAGATACCAATCTTTTTCTTTTAAATTTGGTTTTACAAGTTTAATTATTGAAACAAAAAAATAAAGTGTTGTATACATAAATATGTCTGAGATGGAAGTGAATGTAACGATATATAAAGTGGTCTCTGTGAACTTAAGCTACATACAAATAATATGAAAAGCTTTCCAGAATTAAAGCTGAAGGGATTGTAAAGAAGCAGTTTTTTTTACAAATTGAACTCTACTTTTTTTAAATGAACAATTCCAAAGGTACAACAAAATGATTTAGGTTTTTTTTTATTGTTTTATATGATTGACAAAAACTCTCTCTTGGATGATTGAAAAAAAAATCTGTTTAATATTTTTTTGTTATTATTTAAATTAGTTGTATTGCCTTGAACTTTAAAAAAAAAATAAATGAAATCTTTCTATATTGTTTGTCTCATTGTTAAAAACTAAAAACACTTTGCTCACTACTGTAATTACAGTTTAAGAAAATTTAACCATCATTCTTGCTTACAAACCAGGTTTCTGATCAGTTTTTGAGATAGATAAATTAAAGACATAACGGCTCACAGGTAACTTAAACCTTAACCAATCTTTTTGGAGTGTGTTGGCAGGAATCAGGAGATACACGTGTATTCTAATCTTAAATAAGATTTAAAGTAAAAACCTCTAGAAAATTTGAAAAAAAAAATTGAGTTCGGATTAAAATTCCACATTAAAATACTTCATACATTGTTGAATTGTTATAATTGCTAACAAAAGTTTTAATGGAATTTTTATTAACCAAATACTACCGTGTCTTGTAAATTAATAATAATTTATCCAACATTTATTTAAAAAATAAACTGTATAATGCATTTAATTCTCGAATCACATACATTTGTTCAATATCCAGCTAATAGTGATTGTATGTTTAATAATGTATTTTTGATGGAAAAACAGAAAAAAATATCAAAGTAATAATGTGCATTTGATACATTTGTTTTGCTAGAACATCAAACGCTCTTTCTATATTTTTTTTATCATACATCTTTAATATGATCGACTTACCTTGTCAACATTTTCTCTAGTTTTTGCAGATGTTTCCACGTATGTAACTTGCCAATGCTGAGCACGAGATTGACATTCGCTAAGAGGCACTTTACGCCTCTCATTAAGATCACATTTGTTTCCCACTAACAGAAATGGTATGCTTTCATCGTTTTTAACTCTCAAAATTTGTTCTCTTAAATTATTAATTAAGAAATTGAATCAATAAGAAAAATAAGTGGCAATTAACTTTATAAAGACCAAAATTATAAACATATGTATAGTGGTTTCAATAATTATATTTTATTTACCTGAATTCTTGTGTGGCTTGAAAGCTTTCGTCATCTGTTATGGAAAATACACATAGGAATCCTTCACCGCTCCGGAAATAGTTATCTCTTATTGCAGCGTAATCTTCTTGACCAGCTGTGTCTAATATATCTATTTGTACTTCTTCACCATCTAGCACTACCTAAAATATTAACAAATTTAAATTCAAATACTTATCGGTTTAAAAAAAGTACCTTTTTTCTATAACTATCCGCTTTAGTTGGTTCGTAGTCCTCCACAAATTCATCGTACATAAATTGTAGTGTGAGTGCTGATTTCCCAACGCCACCACTGCCAACCATAATCACTTTATGGAGGGCTGGTCCGGTTACAGGTTTTTTACTCATTGTCTCAAGATAGTTTTTTCTCGAAGCAGATAATTTTTTTTCTAAAAATGAAGAATATATGTTTTATAAATCATATAACTTTTAAATTCTTGTAATTTTATGAAAAAACTACATATTCACAATTCAGAAGCTTTCGTTACAAATTTTCTTGTGACAGTTAATTTCTATGGTAAACTTTTGTTAATGGAAACACTGTCCGTGCCTAAAATTATTTAATATTTTCGAAAATGTAATCGTATCATATTATGATCTGCTATTCTAAAATCCAATGTTTGACATGGATCTAGAATAATCAGAATTTTTGATTGAAATTGGTTTGAGTTGTAATCTCTTGTGCAAACACATCTGATGCTATCTTATCCACTGATGGCTGTACCCTACTCGATATCCTCTTAACCGTTGGCATGGTAGATTTATTTTCATGTTATTTCTGTGTCTATAAATTTAAATCACTGACAAAAATAAATGAAAACTAAAGAAAATTTTAAATGCGACTAAGTTGATCACTTCAATTACAGACATACAGACATAAAAACATAAATGAAAAAATATGAAAAAGAATGCTTAGTAGCGTCAATAAAGTCTCACAGCCTGATTTGAAGGCTTTGTTCTTTTTTTTTAAGAAACCTTAGATTATACATACATTATACATATGACATATGTGAAACAATGAGCAGTAAAAGCTTATACTTTAAGTGATTAAGCCCGGATATATTATCGTAATGGGAAAGTAAAACAAAATGTGAAGAAACTCGGTATTGAATTAGGGCGTTCAAAGTTTTTATAAACATTAAATTATCTTTCACTGTTTGATTGTGAACGGTTTTATCATGAAAAATCTGAAAAGTTACACTATCAGCTAAAAAAAATACGCTTGTCTGAAAACCAATAAGTCATTAGATAAACAGAATATATAATAAAAACAATAATAATCATAAACAATAATAATTGCTATTTATAAGATTGATCGAATTTTATGATATTTGTACTTGACAAAATACGTTAAATATATAAAATATATAGGTATCAGGCACGAGGCGTGACTTTTTCGATAGCGGAAGCACTGAACATAAAACCAAAACTGAAAGACCTTTGAGATCCAACCTTTTAAATTCCACTTAATGATAATACACATAAAATAATATACATAAATAATATATTACAGTAAAGTCTGATTAAAAAAAAAAGCTTGATACCTTGCGCAAAGATTTATCCTTTTTCTTTTAAGACAAAATTATCTAAGTACGATTTGATGAGAACTAAGCTACGAGTAGATAACCTTTCTTGTCCACATTTATTTCTAAAAAAATATTTAATTCTTTTAAAACATAAATATGATCTCTCTACAGATGCCATTATTACGGGATATTAAAAATCTTAAGATTCATTGAAGTTTTTTTTTATTTAAAATTCTCATAATTGAAAATAACCTTTAGTTATATCAAGAAACCTAAGATCAGACCAAAAACATAAATGTTAAAAAAAGAGCCAAGTTCTTCTATACAAAAACCTTTGTCTAGCAAGTCAGCCGTGAAAAGTACTGAGATCTAAAAGTACGCCAAGTTCTTACTTCATGGAGGTTTAATACTGGATATTTAAAGTAGAATAATATTGAAACAGCTACAATGTAATAGAGAAATTTTATTATTAATTGATTACTGACTAAAATTTGATGGGTTCACTTGTAAAGTTTTTAAAACCTTTCGAATTGGGCATAAAAAAAACTTGCCAAGTAAGCCCATCAAATTTTAGTCAGTAATCATTAAATAATAAAATTTCTCAAATTTTTTCCTCTGCTGGCATGACAAGACCTACCGCTGTGCAAAATTACAAGGCTCTACGATGTCGGGAAGTGCTCCATAATTTTGATGATCTGTCAGTCAGTCAGTCAGTCAGTTACGGTTTTTGTGATTTTTGAGGCCTTATATCTCAGGAACCGCTTAAGCTAGAAACTTGAAATTTTGTGAGGCGCCTGTGCCTGACTAGCTTAGCAAATATTCGGAATTTTAAGTTTCTGACTTCATTGGTACTGAAGATAGGGAAGGGTCAAAAATCGCTTGAGTTTGTTCCTGTAAAAAGGGTGTAGTGCCAGAACTTGGCTGGGCACTACCGTGTCCTTTGATATGAATATTAGAAATACTATTTTTGACCAGTTTTTTGTATAATAACAAAAAATAAACAGAAAACAGGTGGATTGTATCTATCGCCACGAAAATAATTAAAAAACTACCACCTTTTAAATTCATATTTGTTTGTTTTATGATTTGCACCTAAATTTGCACCAACATTATATTAAAATAAAACTTTTCTACCCCTTTTGTCCATGAAATTAAACTCATTATCAGTTTGAGACAATAAGCAACTCAATAGATACATCTTTGTTTTTCTATCTATCTCTTGTAGAAAATTCTCGTAATGCATTCACTCAACTCATTCTTCACACATTGGGCAAAAGGCAAGAAACGAGACAAAATTATTTTGACTTTGGGTTGAGATCTAAGTTTAGTATGCGAAATAATGGAATGCCCAGCTGTTGTGCATTCTATATTGCTTGAGAATCATTGTTGTTTGAGCATTTTGTGAATATTGGTGAGTGATGTTGTAGGTATAATTTTCAGTTGACTTGGAGTGGAAGGGCATTTTGAAATTGAGTTAAGGAGGCGATAATAAGGAATGCATAGCTGTTAAGTATTTTAGCAAGAACTTTCATGAGATTGAGCATTATAAATAATGGAGTGATGTTGAGCATTCTCAGTTGGTTTGCAGTGTGACATTTTAAGTTGTAATAACCAGAGAGATCTTGATTTCCTTTAGTAATTTTAGTAAGAGATGATAATGTTGTTGGAATTTAATTTACAGAGTAAATGAAGATTCATTAATAGATACAAATAATATAATAAAAATATTAATACAGTTTGGAATTTTGAATTTAATTCCTTGCTAGGTACGAATTTTTCAAATGGTTCAACGGAAGCACTCATTCCACTCAATATATGGACGATTCGTTCCTGATAGGTATGTATATATACTACAGGTTACTAAAAGTGTGTATAACAACAAATTCTATTTTTCCTTTATTAATTAATACAGAGTAAAACCTGCTAATCGGGACACTATAATCGGACCACCCCTTAATCGGACCGCGCGTCATGCATTCCCTTTTAATTTTTACAAATAGGCCACCCGCTAACCAGACATTGGACTGACAGTTATGGCATTATTATAACCTATGTAAGTGGGCCCGTACAAATAAAGTGGGATCTCCATAATCTAATCACCTCCCATAGCAATTCAACACTTATTTGAATTTGCATTTTTATTTCAACTTTTCTTTAACATGTGTATATATCTACATGCTCTTTTTTGAAGCCAAGGTTTAAGAAAAAAACAAATCCGCTATGATTAACGACCGCCTACACAGTTAATTTGAACTTAAAAGCTTTCATTTAAGATTTTTAGAATTTCTTAAATTTTGTCTCTATATTTTTAATGATGTGTTCACAAATTTTTAAATGTAAATATAAATATCCCAAATGGAAATTGGTTGTTCTTGACAATTCCTTCTGAATAAGAAATCACAATTTCTTTGATTCAATGTGGGAAGAAATTTTCCGCAAATTTGATGCGCACATCAAGTATGAAAACCATGCCACTTGGTATGAAGTATAATATGTGAGAAAATGTTCAACAATAGATCATTAAAGAATTCTCCCGTTCTACTTTCTTCTTTATTATTGTAATAATATAAACAGAAAAAAATTTACCTACTTGAAAGGCAACAAACAAATAAACTAAACCTAGTTTCAAAAAAATATTCCAGAATGTAGTTTGATGCGTGTGTAGATAATTCAAGTTAACGATCATGAACATATTTAAATGTACCGAAAGGGGAACATCGTTGCATTTTAATTTGTCCATATCATTCGTATCTTTGATACATATTAAAGCAAAGAACAGTTAGAAAGCATGGAACAAAACAAAAAGGTTGATAACTAACACTGATGAGCTTTTTAACTGTCCCCAATTTTCCCTCTATAATTACTTTTTGCTAAAAGAAAATAATCTACGCAATTTAGGTGAAGAAATTAATGTAGACATAAATGGAAAGAGTACGAGTAGGTAGAACAATTATTTAACAATGACCTAACACGAAACATTGGAGCAAAACATTGTAGCACTTTGAAATGCTTTAAATCTTGAGTTTTTTTTTTAAACAAGACATTAACCGAAATTCAAATAAAATGTATTCGACTTCGATCGTTCTTAACATAATTTAGTGAAAGTGCCATCGCTGAAAGTTTTTCCATTTTTAAAATGAAATAAATTTAAACGAAAGTTTTACAATTATGATTTAGCATATTGTATTTTTTTTTTTTTTTTTGAATATGGGAAATACAATTAGGTACTGAGTATGTATTACCTTTGTATATAAACCTAAGTTTTATATACAAAGGTATTACCTTTCGTCTTTTTGATAGTACTATAAGTTTTATATACAAAAGTATTACTATGTACATAGGCATATACATACGTCATTAGATAATGGAGACCACAGAACATTTAAAAAATAATTAAAGGAAAAAATGTATTCTTTTATGGTGGGATGCCAATTAAGTTGCGCAATAGTATACGCCGTGGGATCATCTGTTATTTCCCTTACGTGTTTATTTATGTCAGTATTATGGGACCGATCTTAAGTGATTCAAGTTTTTACACTAAGTAATCTGAACTTGTATCGTTAACGATTCACCAATTTTGGTCAATATAGGTATCAATCTTTCTGTTGAATAATTTAAACGCAACAATCTCAAATTATTAAAAAAAAAACACTGCTTGTTGTTTTTAAATGCGAGTCGTACAGTTCGTAAATTGAAAGCCATTAATGTAAGAAGCATAAGCCCTTTATTAGTACATTGCCAGTGAACTTTTTGGTTAAAATAAATCGGGAAATTTTTTGTGTGGACTTAGGCAGAACGAAAACTAAACTTCCATAGATACGCAATATTACACCCTACTTAGGCCAACTTTGGGTGAACCATATTCAAACAATTAGTATAAAAGATAAACACACCCTGCAGCTAATAGCTCTTAATAATTAGATCAACCGATTGGATTATTTACGCCTGACAAATAAGAGCTTCAGCAAAAATGTAATTCAAACAGAGATCATTTTTCTTTGGTCTCTGCTCTATTCACTAGTTAATGTTCTGGCAATTGAATTACAATCCAGCCTAAAAAATTTTCCCTGGGGATTGAAACAATGAAAAGGTAGAACAGCTGTAGGTAGAATATTAAATATACATACATACATATGTACAACACATTCATGTACATACATATTTATAACTTTTAATAAATAGTTATGCGTATTTGTCCGTTAATTTATTAAACGGTCTTTACATATTTTAAACGATACAAGACAACATCGTTTTTCAATCGAAATATTTGATAAGAAAAAGTTTACCAGTTGATAGGAACCGAGTTTATAATGTAGCTTTGCGAGGTAATTTTATTAAGTTAGGAAGGTATACTTCAACTTCTATAGGTATACATACATAAATATGGTTGGGTTTTTATGACAAAACTTTAAACTTGAAGATGTTCCCAATCATCTGACAAAATCGTCAAATTTAGACTATTTTGCATTAAAACCAATTGGTAATGGTACACTGGATTTGCGGATAATCAAATGAATGTTCAACAAAATCCGCAAAAAATATAGTGTCATCACAACGACAAATACTCACAATGAGTCATAGAATACTGAATTGGGAGCGTGTAGTATCAGAATTAAGGGAGTTCACCTAATCATAGTCGAGTTCGAGAAGTCTATGTAATTAAAATATTTAATTTTTATTCTTAGAAAATCAAGTTTTTCCAAATACAAAGGTGACCTGGTGTTTTTAAAAAAACAGCACCACTCATCAGTTTAACTTGTATTTTTTAGATAATAATAATAAAGGTACAAACCTTTCAATTTTTATTTAAATTGCAATTTTCCGAATAACATAAATCACATAAACGACGACACTATGCAGATGGCAGAGGAAAAAACAAAACCAAGCTGCTCTGGCTGGACAACGCCTTAAGTTTCCAACGAAATTTAGTAAACTGCGAGACAATATTACTATGTTTGACAAAATTAATGCAAACACAAGGAATGAATTGAGAAGATATTGATCTTTGATTAAATTTTATTTATGGAATCACTTTCACTTTGAGATTTTGCAAAATTAAATTTAATATAAAAGAAATGAGCAGATCTATCCGTCAAGCGAAATGCGAAAACACAATGCACTGCACCCGCGCGTACCTTACTCAGAAGAGTGAGAGAAAAGTAGAAAATAAAATAATTTCATAAAAACTAGTCTTTTCTGAAAATGTTAGACAGAGGCACAAGATACTTTTTTGTTTAGCCAGAAGCCTTAAGCTCTTTTGAGCGATGTACCCATTTACTTATCTAGTATGTCAATGGATGTACCTTTTATGAATATGGATGGAAAATAAATTTGGGATGTTCATTGATGGCAACAGTAAGCAGGCATCAGGAATTTTCTCGGTTCAAGTTTGTTTGAAGTTTGCACATCATTTAATCCACGTTTGGAATAATGCATCTGTAAAGGTATACATATACAGGGTATATTTTAAGGGTATTCATGTAACGAGATAATTTTCCGCTTTGTAGAAAGATATAACTTTACGCAGCATGTTTTCATGAACACCCCCTAAGAAATACTTGCGTAAATGTGGGAAATATTTTGTGAAATGTCAAATTAAAAGTCAGAATCCATACTTCTTTAGTTTACGAGGTTTATTTCTGCACTTTCCGCAGCAAATTTGTGAGATAATTTTATGCGATTTGCAGAAACTTTTTCCTATACAAATTTTGACAGCTCGTTTCTGCGGAGATAAAATTATCTGGTTTACGAGGGTTTTCCGCGCTTACATGAATACCCCTTTTATGTTTCAGGTCTATGTTTTCTTTCACTAAAGCTAGGTGTACACGATTGGTAGATCTTACAATATTGTAAGATCTTACAATGTCTGACAATTATCTACCAATGACTGCTTTTAAACGAAGCAATATTACCTTGCGATTTTTAAGCCCGTAGGAGAGAGAGAGAGACATGTGTGGTGGCGGGGGTACCCAAAATTGCTAAGGTTGGAAAAATTGCAGAGTTATCGTTCTTTCTTCTTTGTGGTTTTCTTTACTTGTCAGGTATGTTTCATTTCTATTTGGCGCTCGCTCAGTGAACTTCGATCTACTCACTAGAGTAAAGAGTGCGGAGAGATGACTCCTTTTCAATAGAAGAAAAGTTAACTTTCATTAAAAATCGCTGTGTTTAAAAGCATTCATGCAATCGAAGGAAAGTCAAAAGAGAATCAAAGATTAAAAATCGCTTTCGTGTAAAAGCAGTCAATGAGCTGACAAATAAGTTGTGTGTGTACACGGTTGGTACAAAATCTACCAATCTCTTACAATTAATTGCCAGAAGTTGGCTGACAATTCATTTTCAGATATCCGGCTTAATACCTACCAATTAATTGTAAGAGATTGGTAGATTTTCTACCAACCGTGTACATGTACACACACAATTAATTGTCAGTTTTTGTTGGTTATGGAAACTGACAATTAAACCTTGGCTGCAAATTGTCTGACAATGAAAAAATTGTATGATGCTAAAAAACGAACATCTTACAATTTCTTCATTGTCAGAAACGTCAGACAACGATAAAAATTGGCAGGCCTGACAATAAATTGTGTGTGTACACGATTATCAAATACCTTACAATTTACCGTCTTACAATTAATTGTCAGATACATTTTTTGACAATTAATTGGAAGATTACACGATTGTCAGCTAGCGTACACATGATTGTCAGATTTCTTACAATTAATTGTCAGATAATGATCTAACAATTAATTGTCAGACAAATTTTCTGACAATTAATTGTAAGACTACACGGTTGTAAGACATTGTAAGCATGTTTTTCACTGACAGATCTGACAATATTGTAAGATCTACCAATCGTGTACACTTAGCTTAAGGCTAGGCGCGCACATTCAATTTGGTTGCTTATAGAAAACAGATGAACTATTTGGTTGAATGTCCGCGCAGGTGCATATAATTATTATGTTACACAAAATAGCGAACTCATTTTAGGCAATCGTTTAGTTTGTGTCAAAACACAAACTTTTTAGTTGCTCGAACCAAGCAGTTTCGCAACTGAAAATTGCTAGTGCGCGGCTAGCGTAGAAGTTGTAATTGGTTTGGTGATGTACAACTTTTAGTCTTAAACTAATACTAAAAGAGATAGGTAGCGGGAAATAATTTTCTAATTGACGAGCGAGCATGTGACCGCTGAGATGTTTTGTGTACTGGTAAAAATTCATTTTGTTTCTGTTATTTAATATATGAAGTGTTACAAGGGTATAACGCTTCGAAGTATGTTATTCAATTTGAAGAATTTGGACACCTTCAAAATCTGGGGAATAGCCAAATTCGATAGCATGATTAGCAAGTGCTGTTTTGAAGGGTTGTTGGTGTTGATGTCAGATCTATGATTTGACATTCGCTCTGAAGGCGTAAAATCAGGGTTTCTGTGCCTTTGGGAGCTTTGTCTTATGATTAACATCAAAAAGCACACAAGCTCTTAAAGAACCTGAACATAGTGGTTGAAACAGAAACTACACTAGTCTTTTATGTAATGTGTTGTGGGGTAGTGTATTGTCATTTTTACTTGTCAAGTCTTGTGTGCTACAAGTTGTCAGTATTTGCTTACTCTCCGTAATGAGCGGAGTTTTTTCTGTTGCCCTAACTATGCACCTCTCGCAGCAACAAGAAACAAAATCAGGCTCATATTGGTATAGGAAGAGATGGGTAGGGTAAAAACAATCCGAATAAGGGTCTGAAGCAATGAAAAAGGAAACCGCACAAATTAACTTACCTATCTCATGTCCAGGTTGAGAGTCATTATATTTTGTCTGTCTTTCTGTTCGAATAGTCTTTTTACTTATGTCCGCATACTTTTTTTAAGAGCGAAAATAACGGTCCTGCCATATAATTTTTTTTTATCAAAAAATGTTCAACAGATAAAAAAAAAAATATTTAATAAAAGCTAGATTATGGTTAAAAAAATATTCTAGAAAGTTTGAAAAATCTTGCATATCAGCATTTAAACACTTAAAAAAATACTTTTTTATGAATTTTTGAAAAACTTCAATTTATTTTTGAAAATTCGATAGCTCAAAAACAGGGCAGTCTTTTTTTTCTAATTTAATTTTTATTCGTACTCTTATACAAATTTAAAATTTTTGTTTTTAAAACCGCTACGATTTATAATTTTTGTTCTTGATTGAAAAAATTACATGGCATCCTCTTTTTAGCTTGAACTACAAGTTGTTGAACATTTAAGTTTTTTTCACTCACGCTTTGTTTTTATTTTTATTTTGGAAAATTGATACATTTTGCATTTTTTACCACATAAAAGCCTTGATCAAGTACACAAAAGAATGCCACTTGGTGGTGCATTCTCTTTTTGCCAATTCTTTTAATACAAGAAGTTGTAGCTATGCCCTTTTTTTAAACGAGCAGACTTAGTGCAATCGTTGCAGGAGATTTAGTTGAATTTTCTCTAGTTGATAATATATAGTTTTTGCTGGCTCATTGGTCCAAGTACATTTGCTTCGTCTCTATCTACACTTGCTACTTATGTTTTTTTTTATTCCTAATGTGTGATTCTGCTTCTTTGCCTTCGTTGCGATGAAAAAAGAGCAGTAGAGTAAAATTAAATTTAAAATGCCGAATTTGAAGAAGAGAGCAATTAAGATTTCCACAATTTTATTTGCACCACTTTTGGCCTTAAAAATTCCGAAAAAAAAAACAAAGAAATCTCCGTTTGTCTACTATGTATTGTATTGTATGTATACAATTTCGAAGGATTTAGAAATTTATAGTGTGTGCTTGCTTCTGATTTTGATTCTTTTTTTCAAATCTTTTTTTTCAGGAGAAGAACTGTCATCTAGTACCAAACGAACGTTTTATTAAGCATTCGGAATGCTTCTGGATGACTAAACGAAACCGCTATAAATTATATTATTCTAGGGGATTTCAGAAACCAAAATTCTTAAGCTATTGACTTTTTTTTTTAAATAATTGTACTTCACTTCGGTAAGCTTTGCTTGTTCTTTACACACAAATTGTCTGGAAACACTGTTTCACGTTACATTAAAAGAGTTCTCTTAATCAGAATACAAGTACATATATGTATATACATGCGCCTTATAATTTGTTCACATCAAAATGTGTACAAGTATTGTATTGTGCTCAGCTACATTTCAGAATCCTTTTCCAAAAGCTGCCAATTAATTATTGACTGATGACAACTCGTTTAATGTAGTCAGCATTTATACTAAAACGCTTTTCATGGATTTACGACCTTCGTATATAAAACTGATAGTACTCTCATGAAGACTAACGATTGGGGCGACATCTTAAGCATAGCGATAGTACTTGTTAGATTTGTCTCTGCTAAATTTAATAATAAAATATTCTCTCTTTTAATACTTGTTTTGTATCTTGTCTCCACTGTAAAATTGTGCGCTAATTTCAGCGCCACCACCAGGATAGCATTGGTACCACAAAATCACTAATAATACTACAGGTTATATATACAAAGATACGACACATTAAAACTAATAGAAGTTCGGGTATCAATTTCTTCCTTAACTGTTTAAATAAATAATTATTAAACCATTTTTAATATCAACAGCCGAAGCTGTATTGTAAACGTTTAAATGAAATACATAGTGTTTTTCCAAAGAGTCCGCGTCCTACGGAATGACTATTGAGTTCAACCATTTTTAGTATAACTATCCTCAAATAATTTATGATAAAATACGTAAATAACTAAAAGAGATGGGATAAAATGGTAGTACCGATAACGTTGATGATAATTTAATTTACATCTCTTCATTGGTTTCAAGAGATTTCAATTTTTTTATTTTAATAACTCAGCCTAAAATGATTCCAATAAAGAGAAGCTGGAAGTATTGAGTCTCGTTGTAAAACACGTTGATCAGTTAATCTAAAGGACAAAAATATTAAGACGCAAACACAAAAATTACGCAATTATTTACTGGAAGCGCGCCTTTCTTAGTCTTTCCAAATAACGATCTACTGAAATGGCTGGCAAGAATAGTGGTCTGACAGATTTTGGTACTTGTTCTTTGAGACTTCGTGCCTGTAGAAATACAATTGCTTTACATTTTATTTAAATAAAATTGAAAACTTATGTACTAAACCTTTTCTATATGCTGATGTGCCATCGTTGCTACCTCAAATATACAATCCTCTACACCTTTATCATCAACTTTTCCTCGCAATACACGCTCTTGACTAACGCCATTTCTTATGAGTACTTCTTGTGGAATATTTAAGGCTTCACTTCTTCGAGTATATGGTATTGCACGCAACAAATTTGTAATTCCTTGAGCCTTTCCTAAATGAGACGCAGCATGGTCTACATTTATGTTTTTAACACCGCATATTTCGAGTAACATAAAATATATAGGTGACACTGTTTGATCTGCGTAATCTTCCATATCCTTGCAGGTAATAAACTGTTGATTTGGAGAGCGATCTCGAGCCGTAACTAGGCGCTTTA
Source organism: Philhelius festivus (assembly GCA_963931855.1). Lineage (NCBI taxonomy): Eukaryota > Metazoa > Arthropoda > Insecta > Diptera > Syrphidae > Philhelius > Philhelius festivus. The sequence goes on along the minus strand of OZ007556.1, from coordinate 337,397 downwards.
GGTAGGCTTTAGTTATCTTGTGATGGTCTGCCAACTATAAAGGTATAAGTTTGACTTGTAATGATTTATACAAAAGAAAATAATCAAGAACGAATTACATGCGGATACTTTAAAACACAAAATTCAAAACATTATAAAACATTCTGCTTTCAAAGAGCCAAAGGGTGTACGCGGATTCAAATAGTTCTACGAAAAATTCTCTAACCACAGCCTAACCGCGGAACATACATTTTATGTAAAAAAAGTCATCTTAGTTTAAATTTGTAAGCAAGACATTTTTTTTTATAAAGTATAATTATTTTAAATAGTTCACAAGAAAGAAAACAGAAATGTCCGTTATTCCACTGCCGTGGATGTTGCAATTTGGACGATGCTTTCAGATTGGGATGCGATTTAAATCCCTCAAGATTAACTTCGTTAGAATTATGCCCGATTTGTCGATTCTCATCAAACCAGCTCACAATTTTTTCAAACGATTCGGCGAAAGGGTAAGCAGAGTAATTGCAAATTAGGAAAGGCCAGATTCCTGTGTGATGTCAGCCATTTCAAACCAAATGAGTTAACGGTCAAAATGAATGGGAATTACTTTGATGAGAAAGGCAAACGCAAGGAGTCTGAAGATAATTATGGTTAGATAAATCGTGAATTTGTACGCAAATTCCAGCTACCAATGAGGTATGATGCCAAAGACGTCATCTCAAAGGTTTCAACAATCAAGCTCTACCAAGCCTTAGAGAACATCGAGAGAAAAGTGCAGATTCAACAGATTGTTGCAACACATCTAAAAGTGAAGGGAAACGAAGAAAAAGAGCCAAAACAAGCAACAAAATAATAATAACGACAAGAAGACTGCTAAAATGGAACAATCTTCAAAAGTTCATCGTTAGCTTAATAAGATTAATCAGTCTTCGCTGGGTACGGGGGAATGATTTCTAATCTTACTATATTTTTAGTGCGTTGCCCTGAATGCTTTTGTTTTTTTTTTTTAATTTAAATTTATGAATTGAGTTGACTTTGGCTGGTGATTGGATAAAATTCTTAAGAATTGAAAGCTCAAATGATCTCAACTCCAAAGTTCGTTTCGTTCAGGTTGGAGTTGAGGTCACTGGAGATTTCAATTGAATTAAATTCAATCACTGCACATAAACAGAAATAATTTTCTTAATTCACTTTTATCTTCATTAAAATTAATAAGTATAATATCAATACTTTATATTAAAACTTACATACTTCATTTCGTAGAGAACGGGATGATCTGTCACGTAGGATTTTACTCCTTTATCCAAAAACTTATCAATTGAATCAAACCAGAATTTGAGTTTCATCTTCGCTATATGTTCTTCAGACACCTTATGGATAGGAACGATAGGAAAATATAATTTCAAAAAGATTTTGTTGGTATTATCTTACCGATGAACTGGCTTTAGCTACTTCGACATTAAAAGCCCGGATTGCAAATGCATTTCGCCTGGTCTCTCCATTTAATAATAATGTACAAAGGTAATTTTCGAAGTCATTTTTTCTAAAATTAAATATTTACATAATAATTTTTACAAGGATACACTTTACTTACTTTACCAACTCTAGGCAGTACTTTTGTTGTTGCAAGTCTTTGCCATTCAGTGAACTGTATTGTCTTATAGTATAGGTTTTAAGTGGTTTACGAAACATGGCATTCATTAGATTTAAATTTTAAAAATTAAAACAAATGCACAGTGAAGGTATCGAAGTAAAAATTATTTTGCACGGAGGGAACGAGTATTGCAGATGTATGCCAAATGTAAAACATTTCGTATTTTGACATTTCATGAAACAGGGATGCCTTGAGGAAAGAAACCTGTTCACAATAATGAATGCACAAGATCCGCCACTGGATACGTCATTGGAGACAAAACAATCACAATTAATGAGATTGTCAGGAAAATTTCAGTATTCTGTGCTTAAAAGTTGGCCATCTTTTGCAAATCCAATTGCAGCTGCATTGAGTTGTGTTCGTAATATTCAAGTTGTTTGTATTTAATATTTAGGCTCGTATTCACCGAGCGCTCCTAAAGCTAAGTGTACACGATTGGTAGGTCTTACAATATTGTAAGATCTTACAATGTCTGACAATTATCTACCAATGAGCTGACAAATAAGTTGTGTGTGTACACGGTTGGTACAAAGTTGGCTGACAATTCATTTTCAGATAGCCCGCTTAATACCTACCAATTAATTGTAAGAGATTGGTAGATTTTCTACCAACCGTATACACACACAATTAATTGTCAGTTTTTGTTGGTTATGGAAACTGACAATTAAACCTTGGCTGCAAATTTTCTGACAATGAAAAAATTGTATGATGCTAAAAAATGAACATCTTACAATTTCTTCATTGTCAGAAACGTCAGACAACGATAAAAATTGGCAGGCCTGACAATAAATTGTGTGTGTACACGATTATCAAATACCTTACAATTTACCGTCTTACAATTAATTGTCAGATACATTTTCTGACAATTAATTGGAAGATTACACGATTGTCAGCTAGCGTACACATGATTGTCAGGTTTCTTACAATTAATTGTCAGACAATGATCTAACAATTAATTGTCAGACAAATTTTCTGACAATTAATTGTAAGACTACACGATTGTAAGACATTGTAAGCATGTTTTTCACTGAAAGATCTGACAATATTGTAAGATCTACCAATCGTGTACACTTAGCTTAAACGGCTCTTAACTTTACGAGGCCCTTAACTTGAAATTTCTGTGGGGTATTCACCAACCACTCGCAAGTGTTTTTCGAAGTTCGAAAATGAGAGCCACTCTCTCTTGTTCAGGCATACCCAAACTGTGAAATGTTGTGGAATGTTGGTCTTGACAGCAAATGGATACTCTTCTACTTGGCATTGCTCAAATGGATTCGAGTCAAATGCGTGCGTGGCACACGCACAAGCGAACAAACTTTCGAAGAGAGCGCTCGTAAATCTTCACTAATATTGCTTGGTGAATAGGTTTATGAGCTTCTTAAGTCATGAGCGCTCAGTGAATACCGGCCTTAGACACCTATTCGTGCTGCATCTGCAGTTGCAGCTCCTTTCCAATTGTGTTCAGCCAATTAAGCGGGAACCACAGTTTACTCATGAGGCGTGTTGTCGAGTGGTGTCTCTTGTTGTCAACTGTACACTCTTGCTTTGTTGTAAACTGTCAAATCAAATTATTTCTTATTAAACAAAGTTGTTTTTTTCCCAGAGCACTATCTTCTCACAGGGTGGTTGGGCCAATCGTAACACTAGGGGTTTTCGAAGACCTGGAAATGCAGTCTTCTCAGTTTGACTTGAGGGGTGTTCTCTCTATTATATTTCCAACTATTGGAAAGCTATCAGGAAAATGAGTATTTAGAAGCAGAATAGATCCTTCCTTCTCCTTTAATGTGAAGCTTTCATCAGGATTTCGCATTTGTGCTGCCTAGCTTTCCTTATTTCTCTGTGATTTTTTTCAGTAAGCCGCTTAAGTTCGGCCGAATGTAAAGTCTGAAACTTCATTTCTAGTCCTTACTTGTTAGGCATCTTACTTGACTCCCGTATTTTAGCCCCATGATGGCTAATAATACCTTTATGTCGTGTAAGTTAATTTGCAGTAACCTGAGGCCTGTGCCCCTTATCTGTTAGCAGATGGTCTTCATCATCCTCCGTCAGAACAAGTTTTTTTGAGTTCTCAAGTATTTGGAGGGAGGTCCGTGTTCTCTGAAAGTTCACCAGTAAGACTCAAGGGAACACCTTGGTTGCTCAACCATGGTTGAGTGGGTGAAGAGACAAGGAAGGAGAAAGAAGGTTTTTGAATTTCTATTATTGTTGTGTGGATGTTGGGTAAAGAAATGGAAGGGTGGTTATTCGTTAAGGTTCCTCAGGGCAGTCACCTTGGACCTCTTTTTTTTTAATTGCCATTAATGATGTAAGTAGTATTATAACCGCAACTCTCAGTTAACTATTTATGCCGATGATATACAAAATATGAAGGTAATCTCTTCTCCATTGGATTCCTCTTCTCTTCAGGAAGACTTAAATTCTTTTCTCACTTGGTGTGAAAAAAATTTTCTAGAACTAAATGTGAATAAATGTCAATCAATGACTTTTTCTCGCAAACGTCTGCCCTCTCCCCGAAGAACTTATCACTTTCACAATGCTCTCATACCTGTCGTTTCTTCAATTCGCGATCTTGGGATTGTATGTGATAAAGAGCTCAATTTCCGCACTTATATTAATCAAATTATTGCTAAAGCAAATTCCTCCCTCGGTTTTATCAAGCGCTGGTCTAAAGAATTTTCCAATCCCTATGTTACCAAGACCTTGTACATCACTTTCGTACGACCTATTCTTGAGTATGGCAGTCAGGTTTGGTCCCCTTATCAAATTACCCAATCCCTCAGAATTGAATCAGTGCAGCGAAGATTCCTCCGCTTTGCCTTACGCAGATTCCCTTGGTCAGACCCTCTTACCTTGCCCCCCTACGAAAATCGTCTACTTTTGATTAGCCTACCTACCCTTGTCAGGCGCCGTGAGATAGCAGATATACTTTTCATCCACCAACTTATCACTGGTACCATCGATTCACCGAATCTCCTCGAATTGATTTCCATTAATACCAAGCCACGTAACCTAAGATCTGTCCCCTTCTTTCGACTCCCTACTCATCGCACCAACTATGGTCATTTCAATCCCCTAACTAGAATGCTGCGCCTAGCCAGCAGTGCACATAATGTCCTTGACTTTAACAAGAGCTTATCATTCCTCCGTAAAGAATTATACACTACCTTACCTTAACCCTCCAACCTGTCACATAGTTCTTAGGTAATTATTTAATTTTTAATGTTAAAATTATTACTTTTATTGTTTACTTGAATGTTATTATTATTATTGTTTTTTCTTTCGGATATGTTTATTTGTTTATTTATACATATTTATAGATATATACATAAACATATATGTATTATACATTGTTATTTTCGCTATTCATATATTTTGTTCGCTTGAATTAAGTCAGATAAATAAATAAATAAATAAATAAATAAATAAATAACTGCTTGGGCAACTACGCATTCCAGAATGGCATTTTCCAGAATTTCTTTGCCTTCCTTATCTTTGTTAGGCTTTGATAAAACTTTGACATCTTTCTGAGGCCCGAAACTTGGATCATGCTGAACTTATGATCTGGTAAGTATGTGATCTATATTCCCTTGAGCATTTATTAGACATCAATGCTGACCACTAACAATTGTCCATTGCCCTAAATCTTGTTCTCGCGGATCTTTGAAGCCTCGACATTCAGTCTTTCGTTTTAGGCCTGGATCAGAGCTAAGAATTTTTGTCCTCCTGACGGACATTCCTTAGAAGAAACATGGTAATAGTGTGCACCAATTCTTTGCCCTTTTAAGTGCTCATTTTCGATTCCCTCTCCTTCAGCTAATATGACGTTTTGTGCAGCGCAGTCAGGTCCTGAAGTGGAGCTCGGTAAACTTGAGCCATCCATCTTTTGGATACTTCCTCGATAATTTCGCACTCCAGGAACTTCAATGCGTTGGTAATTAGATTCGCTACAGGATATACCTTTGGCAGTATTAACATGCAAATGCTCTTCACCCTATTTGCATAAGAGTTCCTTATGAATGCTAATAGCTTTGGCAACTGTGGTGCTTCACCCCCCCGCTGCATTTAAGTTTTTTTTTTACTTTTACCTTTGGGGAGGAATTATGTACCTAATGAATTTTTCTCTAAACCCTGTAAAAGCCCTTCTTTCTGTATCTCTTTTCTTTCGTCCACCTTCTGCCTGCCTTCGTAAGGGGTCATCACTTGGTAAGGAATCGGAAGTATCACTGCCTGCTCTATAAGCCCTTTCCTCCACAGGTCAATCAGACCACCTGATTTACCAAGCAATGGCAGGGAAAAGGTTTCCTGTTGCGAGTTTGCGGCGCGTCGGGCGGTTTCGATGGGTCAAGGTGCCACAAGATGGTGATGCTTTCAGATAGTATTTAAAGAAAAGGACTTATCAAATTCTTTTTAGAGGCATCCTGATTCAATAAATGAAGAATCTGGAGTTTTTCTATTTTTTGTATTTATTTTTATTGACAACATAAGTATAATAAAACGTTTATTGTCTTTTAAGAAATTCTAAGTACATTATGGTTAACAATTTACAATATAAATTTCTTCTTAGAAAACTAAGTGCTGAAAACAAAAATAATAAAATGCACAACTGGATCGCACGAACTTGCTCTTATGTAAGAGTACTTTGGAATTTAAGATACATTTTATAAATATAAAACATGGATTTAATGAGATAATAATGTTCAAATGCATAAAATTGTCGTCTGATTTCTAGAAAAGTATGAATTTATGCAAACAAACTTTTCTTTTTATTATTAAATACATTTTTTATATAAGAAATTTCTTTAAAGTTTTTTAAGAAAAAAATGTGGGATGTGTTGCACTCAACCCGACGCGAACCGAACAAGATTAATTAATGATAATTTAATTGAATTTATTAAATTTACGAAAACTGACCGACGCACGGGACGCAACAACTTAACCACGATAATCGACTTGATTTTGATTTTTGCTAGACGAATGTCAAGCCAAAGAGAGATGAAAATCGAAACGAAGCTATGTTCGAATTCGTATCAAGTGCAACAGGTAGCGATTGGGATGCTACCACCACGACTAGCTTAGAATAAGGGGGTGGGTTCAGCCAATTATTTATATTGGGGCGATTAATTTTTTTTTGTTGATGATTATGGAATTGATAGTTTAATTGAATGCCGCAGGGGCGCACTATCTGAAAATTAAAAGGGCGCCAGTAATTTTTTTGAAACAAGGAAATTACAAACCTTCGGAGCAGAACCGACGGTGAAAGTAATTTTAAAGAAAAAAAAAAATCAAGTTTTATGCTTCCAAAAAGGGGAAGTTAAAAGAATTTATTAGTTTGGGAAACCTTTATGAAATATAGGGTAAAAACCCAAAATCTTTTCAATAAAATTATTGAACAACGTAATATTTAACTGGAACAAAATGGACCGCTATCACTTGGTCCCGAACGAATAACAGATATAATTAACGGGGTCGCGAGTCCTGCAATTTCAGGAAAAAAATTTCGAAACAAAAGCCAACCGTATGATAAATTGAATAAAAAAATGCAATTAACGTAAAAACCCAATTATGAACCAAAATGCAATAAACACTCTACTTATCTTTTGCTGCAATTATTCCCTCCTCCAAAATCTTTGCCTTTTTCTTTTCTCTCTTCCTTTTCCTGTTCTTCCTGATTTTCTCCTTACTTTTCTGTCCAAATTAATTCCTTTTTCCTCTAATATTTTCTTCTATCGTGACACAAAATTTAGTTCGATTTTTTGAATCTTTCACACTTTGCTCTTTCTTAGCTATTGTTTTCTCTAACACAATTTCTATGCTCTCCAGTTAAGAAGTTAAAAATTTTGTTTTCTCAAGATACTGAGAGAGTGAACCGATGGCTGATGGACCAAGGCTGCCCTTCTCTCTCTCAGTATATTGAAACAAACACCTGTAGGGGGGGAAAGAATAAATGGAAAAGGTGGGAACAAGGACTTTGGAAGCTTGAAAGAGCGATTTTGTTGCGGTAAATTTTACCGTGACAGATGTGAATTTTAAGTATTTAATAATATTGATTTAAGGAAAGAATTTCAAAAAATAATCGTTCATAGGTTTTGAAGATATTGATTTTTCAAAAAAAATGTTTTTTTTTTTTCAAAAAACCTAACAAATATTTTTTCGAATATTTTTATATATACAATATTATTTTAAACTTAAGGGGAATCCCGCTGAAAATTTTTGTTTAAAATCCTTAGAGCCGTTAATGAGAAAGTCGAAAATCAAAAAAACGGTTCAATGACAGGTACCGTTAATAACATTTTGCTCCAAAATTTTTTTTGACCAAAATATAGTCCATGTCCATAATATCACACCTAATTTTTATCATAAGATTTTGCATTAAGGGTGTATGGGGGTTACCGTTAGTTTTGGAGCTAAAAAAAATTTCAATTTCTCCTCTAGGGAATCACCGAAGACTCTTAACTACCGAGATTGAAAGAAATAGGTCCAGTGGTTTAGGCTGTAGTGAGGGGTACAGACGTACAGACACACTGAAACATGTTTTTTGTGTACTAAATTTTCCTTAAAATTAATAAAAAAAAAAATTGATACGCAAATTGTTAGTATTCAATAAAACACATTTTAAAACGTAATTTAAAAATTTAATCGTGTATCGGTTTTCAAGATATCGAATTTAAAAAAAAAAATTGTAGGTATAATTTTTTTTTTTTTAAATCCAAAAACTATTTTTTCGAAAAAAATTTTAGTTTATATTTTTTAAATGCAAAGCAGCTCATGCATAAAAATTTTGGTAAAATCGTTAGAGCCGTTGGTGAGAAATTCGAAAATCAAAAAAACGGTTCTATGACAAATTTGTTTTTGACCAAAATATAGTCTATGTCCATAATATCACACCTAATTTTTTTTTTTTTTTCAAAATTGTTTGAGCCGTTTTCGAGATAAATAAGATTATGCATTATGGGTGTATGGGGGGTACCGTTAGTTTTAGAGCTAAAAAAAATTTCAATTTCTCCTCTAGGGAATCACCGAAGACCCTTAAGTACCGAGTTTGAAGAAAATACCTCCAGTAGCTTAGGCTGTAGTTCGAGGTACAGACATACAGACATACGGACATACAGACGGAATTGCCGGACCCACTTTTTTCGTCTTCGCCATCATCGTAATGTCAACTTTGATCAAAATCTGGAGTTCGATTTTTTTTCCAAATGCAGAACTTGCCCATAGTACCTATACCTACATATATCGCAAGTAAAAATATTATTATTAATGCAATTGAGTTTTAAAGAATAAATTTTCAAAACGTTTTAACATTTTAAATAATCAACCAATGCAGTTTTAAATGTCTTTCATTTACTAATTCCTTGCAATTAGACAGGTGAAGAACTCAACAGACTAGTTGCATTATACAAAAAATTGTCGCATTATACCTAAAACTTTGTGTAATAAGTATCCTGCTTCTTTTCTTTGATAATTTAGAAGATCTTTCCAATATTTCAGGAATTCGCATATTGAACTTCGTCAATGCTTCAAAATGGCTTGACTGATTAATCGAATTCATAGGTTTTTTTTTACACTCACGGGTAGCACAATGGATCTACTTTGATCTAAGTGCGAGATAACGACATCAATTGTCAGCCCAACAACCTAACCTGACCCTGCTTCTTTGTGAACTTGGGAAAACGAGTTTTTTTTCTCCGATTGTATTAATTAATACTTTACTATCTAAGAAGTTCTGTCGTGGCATGTTAAGAATTTTATTAGAGAATTGTGAGACAAGATCAAATCTGCGAATCTTTCATTCGCTCACATTGCAGAAAACAATGTTCCATAAAACAGTACAGGTAGGATATGAGTTCTTACAAGAATATTTTTAATGTTGATTGGCAAGCAGCTTCCGGAAACATAGAGAGCCTGAAGAGAACCATACATTTTTCCGATTGCGCCTGCGACATGATTGTTCCAAGTAAGAATTATTATGCCGATTTTTTTACAGTTTTAACATACTCCACCGTTGAGTTATCTGGGACTTATTGAGGCACATCTGAAGTTTCAATAACATTTTGACTGACAACGATAGCTTGGCATTTTTTTGGATTAAGTTTTAATATATTTTGTTTAGCCCATTGGAAAATCGTCATAAAATCTATGTTCAAACGAACTGTAGCATCTTCGGCCATACCAATTCGGTAGCCGAGATATATTTGAACATCATCAACATACTTTATTACCTCACAAAACTCAAGGGTAAATGGTAGATCGTTTATAAATATGGAAAACAAAAAAGGGCCCATAATTGATTTTTGCGGAACCCCAGATTTTGCCGGAAGAAAATCGGAGAGTTGGGAGTTCGCAATAATAGCTTCCAAGTAAGATAACCACTCGAGTTAAGGCATTTCTTTATTTTACTATTTATCACATTTCTATACTATGTCACACATTTTGAACATTACAGCGGCTTACTGCCGATATCATCCCCTTTGCACATACATTTTTCCATTAGCGTTCTTCTGAATGTACTGATGCTCCTCAAATTAAATAGATAGAATATCACTTAGAAATTCGTTTTTTTTTTTTTTTTCATTTCTTACATTTTTATTGATCACAAATAAATTTATTGAAATTTGGAAAACGTCTTTTGGGTCAGCTAACACTCAATAGTAGTAAATAAGAAAACAAAAAAGAGTGCTATGAACGACTGAATTAAATCGAATCGTTAAAACGAAATATTTCGAATAATCGAATTTCGAAATGAGAAATATCCTTTGGAATATCGATTCGATTTGACGACATTTCCATTTTAAAGCAAGATTTGAAAGTACTACATATAGTACTAAAAACACCTAATATTATTCTATTCTAATTTGGTATTAGGTGCGTTTTATTATTCACAAATCTATCTGGATTCGGATCTGGATCATCCCTTGAAATTAAAACGATACGGATCTTAGTGACAGCAGTGTTATAAGCCCGTCTCTTGATAGCTTGACAACCATTTACTACTCGTATAACAGAGATAATAAAGAAAATAATTCCTATGTTAATTTTAACATGAGTTAAATAGGATTAAAAACATTGGGTCATATGCAAAAAGAAGAGTTCAAGCTTTTTACTCACTTTTCTGAAAACTTTCCTAAAGTGGTATGCAAAAGAAGTACAGAGACTGAGATCGATCTCAACCTGTGATTTCGAACTCAGAACGTTGAGATAGATCTCTTGAAGAAAGCTCGATGTGAGAAAGTTATAGTTTCGATATGCAAAAAGATGAGTAAATGATTGATTGCATGAGATCGATCTCAAGAATTATTAAGCATGGGTTTTCTTTTACTCAGTTCACAAGCAATTATCAAAATGGCCGTGTTTCAGAACAACTTTGTAACAAATCGTGTTTATAAAAATAGAAGATTCCAAATTTATTGGTGAAGATTTTCAAAAAGTGCATAGATTTAATGAGGCGGGTGTGAGTTTTGGGGCACAACCCTGGAAACACCCGGTGGTGCTTTGACCCACCAAGAAAAAATGAGGATTTTTTTGCGATATATAGAAGATACTGGATTTCAAAGTGGAGTTGGTGAAGACGTTGGTGTCAATCAATCAACAATATCTAGGGTGGTACAGGAAGTCTTAACAAAAACTGCAAGCCGTGTGACTGATTGAATCATATTCCCATCCCACACACTTCTGAAGAAATAGAAGAAGTACATAGGTTATGGAGCCGTAAGTATGAGTTTCCTTATTCCATTGGTGCTCTTAATTGTACGCATGTACGTATAAAGAAACCGGTCTATCACCATGAGGAGTACGTCAACCACAAAGGATACTACTAAATTTACAGGCTACGTGCAATGCGGATACAAAATTTACAAGCATTGAAGTTTTCTGGCCAGGATCCGTCCACGACTATCGTATTTTAAAAAATAGTTTCTTATTTGAATTTTTACCATAGCATGTCTTTTTTTACCTTAAAAACTGGTAATTGAGACTTCTCTAGTAAAACTTTATTTTCTTTAAGTTCTTCAAGTTTCCCAAAAACTCAAAATTATTATTATTATTATTTTATTATTTATTATTGATCAAAATTATTGTTTATAATTAAACTTTCGTTTTCACTTTCAGAAGACATTGTTTTCTTCTTCTATTTCGACTCACCGAAGCTACAGTTTAAAGTAGTTTATACGAAGAGCTTTGAGAACGTTCTCATATCCATCGAGTAAAACTGTAGAGAGCGAACTCGTTTTTTTGCATATGAAACTGAGTCCAAGTTCCACTCTGCGCGATAGATCTCACATGCGAGTTCAAGCTCTTCAGCTCTGACTCTGAGAACTTTCTCATCTTTTAACATATAACCCATTATTTTGCAGCAGTTTTCCGTGGTCGTAATTTATGTTTTTATAGTATATTATTTTAAATGTTTTATGTGTATATATTTATATTTGGCATATAAAATAAAATAAATAATATATATTTATTTTATATTTATGTGTGTATATTAACTTAATTTAATTTGTTTATTTGTGTGCTTTGGTAAGTTTGTATTATTCTTACCACTAACCTATTCACTCAGGATTAGCCTCTGCCTAATCTAAGCCCTAACAACAAAGAATATGAATTGTCCAAATATCAACTCTAATACTGTATATCATATTGGATATAATATATACATATGTACGAGTATAATGTACATATAAATTTAGTATCCGCGTTGAAATTTTCTTAAATTCTAAACAATATACATTTAAGTGAAAATCAAATATCAAAATATAGGAGGTTTTCATGACCTTTCCTCTTCCAAATAATTCAAACAAATTAAATTGTACCCTATCAAATCATAAACATATTTCAGAAGTAATGTAGCTCCTAATAACATAACTCTGTGTAAACTAGGTGATACCTAGCAAAAAAAAAAAAATAAAGATTAAAAAGTCACTTTTTATTTCCAACAATATAAAATTCAGACATAATACATATTACGTTAGAATATACTTATAATTTAGTTCATAACAACTAACTGGCTAGATAAATCGTACTTTAATAATGTATCATCATCTTTGTAATGCTTCTCGCAAAATTCAGATATTCTTGAACAAGCCTCTTTGATCAATTCATAAGGTACTGTAAGTACAATTCTAAAATAATTTGGATACTCGAAACAGCTTCCTGGCAGACAAAATACACTTTGTTCATTCACAAGATCTTGTACAAATTCCAAGTCATTTTGAAATGATGGGAAGCATTCAATATCAATTCCTACCATCATGTACATAGCACCTCTGGGAAGAATTGGTTTTATGCCGACAACAGCTTTCAGGTTATCATGTGCATATTTTGCATTTTGCTGAAATATGATAAGTTCATTAATTAAAATTAGATTCTACGAGAAATATGTTTTTTTTAATACTCACCGACAGAATTTCAAGAACTCCATCGAAATAGCTCTGCGGTGTATTAGATAGAATTTCCGGCAAAGCACCTTGAACCAATGTATTTGATCCCAGTATCCGCGTGGCCATTTTTTTTAAGCCGCTGGTTATGTCTCTCAGTCTATGCTGACGATCGTGGATTACTATCCAGCCGGTTCTCCAGCCAGGAACAAGAAAACGTTTTGTAAGACCCCCGCATGATAGAATTGGCACATCTTTTGAGAGAGAGCTAATAGAAATGTGTTTCGAACCCGCAAAAACAAAGTGTTCATAGATCTGAAAATAATGAAGTCAAAAGCGTTTAACTAATGTTGCCCAAAGCTTACCTCGTCTGCAACAATTGGCAAAAAATATTTTGCCGCCAATTTTAGTATTTTTTGTAAATGCGTTCTAGAAAACACACTTCCACACGGGTTACTAGGATTATTTATCAGTATGCAAGAAGTATTTTTGTCAATTAAACTTTCCATTTGTTCAAGGTCTGCCTCCCACTCTTTTTCAGGAAGAAGGTTATAGTACCGAACTTCAATACCTAGACCTTCACAGATGGTATTATACAAACAAAAGCCTGGCCTAGGAACCAAAATGTTTTGACCTGTGTCCGCTAGCGTTAAAATGCATATTTCCAACGCTGAAGAACATCCGCTACACAAAATGATGTCATTAGGTGTAACTGGTCCTTGGTGAGCAACATATTTAACTACAGCTTTACGGGCTTCCTCATGCCCAGTGGTGTGTGCGTATCCATTATATTTGCCACTTTCAACAGAGCATTTAATGGCATTAATGGTTTCAACAGAAGCAACCAAATTTCCGAAAATTGTAGGATCACCTTTAAAAAAAAAAACATTTTAATTAAGTAGCTATATTTACCGACTTTACTTTTTAATTAATAAGGTTACGCTAATGTCTAAATGAAATAACATATTACTGTATCTGTATTTTTGCAAACAGTTTTCAAATCTAGAATTCATTTTTGGCTGTACCCTGGATGTCTACTTCGACAAAGAAACTTAAGTGATTTTCTTAAAACTCTAGGGTGGTACAGGAAGTCTTAACAAAAACTGCAAGCCGTGTGACTGATTGAATCATATTCCCATCCCACACACTTCTGAAGAAATAGAAGAAGTACATAGGTTATGGAGCCGTAAGTATGAGTTTCCTTATTCCATTGGTGCTCTTAATTGTACGCATGTACGTATAAAGAAACCGGTCTATCACCATGAGGAGTACGTCAACCACAAAGGATACTACTAAATTTACAGGCTACGTGCAATGCGGATACAAAATTTACAAGCATTGAAGTTTTCTGGCCAGGATCCGTCCACGACTATCGTATTTTAAAAAATAGTTTCTTATTTGAATTTTTACCATAGCATGTCTTTTTTTACCTTAAAAACTGGTAATTGAGACTTCTCTAGTAAAACTTTATTTTCTTTAAGTTCTTCAAGTTTCCCAAAAACTCAAAATTATTATTATTATTATTTTATTATTTATTATTGATCAAAATTATTGTTTATAATTAAACTTTCGTTTTCACTTTCAGAAGACATTGTTTTCTTCTTCTATTTCGACTCACCGAAGCTACAGTTTAAAGTAGTTTATACGAAGAGCTTTGAGAACGTTCTCATATCCATCGAGTAAAACTGTAGAGAGCGAACTCGTTTTTTTGCATATGAAACTGAGTCCAAGTTCCACTCTGCGCGATAGATCTCACATGCGAGTTCAAGCTCTTCAGCTCTGACTCTGAGAACTTTCTCATCTTTTAACATATAACCCATTATTTTGCAGCAGTTTTCCGTGGTCGTAATTTATGTTTTTATAGTATATTATTTTAAATGTTTTATGTGTATATATTTATATTTGGCATATAAAATAAAATAAATAATATATATTTATTTTATATTTATGTGTGTATATTAACTTAATTTAATTTGTTTATTTGTGTGCTTTGGTAAGTTTGTATTATTCTTACCACTAACCTATTCACTCAGGATTAGCCTCTGCCTAATCTAAGCCCTAACAACAAAGAATATGAATTGTCCAAATATCAACTCTAATACTGTATATCATATTGGATATAATATATACATATGTACGAGTATAATGTACATATAAATTTAGTATCCGCGTTGAAATTTTCTTAAATTCTAAACAATATACATTTAAGTGAAAATCAAATATCAAAATATAGGAGGTTTTCATGACCTTTCCTCTTCCAAATAATTCAAACAAATTAAATTGTACCCTATCAAATCATAAACATATTTCAGAAGTAATGTAGCTCCTAATAACATAACTCTGTGTAAACTAGGTGATACCTAGCAAAAAAAAAAAAATAAAGATTAAAAAGTCACTTTTTATTTCCAACAATATAAAATTCAGACATAATACATATTACGTTAGAATATACTTATAATTTAGTTCATAACAACTAACTGGCTAGATAAATCGTACTTTAATAATGTATCATCATCTTTGTAATGCTTCTCGCAAAATTCAGATATTCTTGAACAAGCCTCTTTGATCAATTCATAAGGTACTGTAAGTACAATTCTAAAATAATTTGGATACTCGAAACAGCTTCCTGGCAGACAAAATACACTTTGTTCATTCACAAGATCTTGTACAAATTCCAAGTCATTTTGAAATGATGGGAAGCATTCAATATCAATTCCTACCATCATGTACATAGCACCTCTGGGAAGAATTGGTTTTATGCCGACAACAGCTTTCAGGTTATCATGTGCATATTTTGCATTTTGCTGAAATATGATAAGTTCATTAATTAAAATTAGATTCTACGAGAAATATGTTTTTTTTAATACTCACCGACAGAATTTCAAGAACTCCATCGAAATAGCTCTGCGGTGTATTAGATAGAATTTCCGGCAAAGCACCTTGAACCAATGTATTTGATCCCAGTATCCGCGTGGCCATTTTTTTTAAGCCGCTGGTTATGTCTCTCAGTCTATGCTGACGATCGTGGATTACTATCCAGCCGGTTCTCCAGCCAGGAACAAGAAAACGTTTTGTAAGACCCCCGCATGATAGAATTGGCACATCTTTTGAGAGAGAGCTAATAGAAATGTGTTTCGAACCCGCAAAAACAAAGTGTTCATAGATCTGAAAATAATGAAGTCAAAAGCGTTTAACTAATGTTGCCCAAAGCTTACCTCGTCTGCAACAATTGGCAAAAAATATTTTGCCGCCAATTTTAGTATTTTTTGTAAATGCGTTCTAGAAAACACACTTCCACACGGGTTACTAGGATTATTTATCAGTATGCAAGAAGTATTTTTGTCAATTAAACTTTCCATTTGTTCAAGGTCTGCCTCCCACTCTTTTTCAGGAAGAAGGTTATAGTACCGAACTTCAATACCTAGACCTTCACAGATGGTATTATACAAACAAAAGCCTGGCCTAGGAACCAAAATGTTTTGACCTGTGTCCGCTAGCGTTAAAATGCATATTTCCAACGCTGAAGAACATCCGCTACACAAAATGATGTCATTAGGTGTAACTGGTCCTTGGTGAGCAACATATTTAACTACAGCTTTACGGGCTTCCTCATGCCCAGTGGTGTGTGCGTATCCATTATATTTGCCACTTTCAACAGAGCATTTAATGGCATTAATGGTTTCAACAGAAGCAACCAAATTTCCGAAAATTGTAGGATCACCTTTAAAAAAAAAAACATTTTAATTAAGTAGCTATATTTACCGACTTTACTTTTTAATTAATAAGGTTACGCTAATGTCTAAATGAAATAACATATTACTGTATCTGTATTTTTGCAAACAGTTTTCAAATCTAGAATTCATTTTTGGCTGTACCCTGGATGTCTACTTCGACAAAGAAACTTAAGTGATTTTCTTAAAACTTGGTACTTTAGGGTAGATCCCTAGTTGAATTTTGTTTAAGTTCCAAAAAAGTTTTAACAATAAATGCGGTTTTGGAATTTCTCATAAACGGGCTTATCAATTTCGATATAAATATATATATGCTTCTCTGAATTCTTAATAATTGTGCATAAATATAAATATCGTATAAATATTTCCGAAAAAAAACTTTAAAAATTTTTAGACTTAACGTTTAAAATTTTTTTTGTATACTTTTATATTTGCCCAAGAAAGTGGACTGATTCTTTATTTTTGAGCTCAAATTGTTTCAGGAGTTGCTTTAACAATTTAAAGAATGAATTTAAAACAATTCTAAGTTGCTTCAACATAGAAGCAATTCAATCATTTAATTTTAAGAAAGCTGGTTAGGCTAAGTGAGATATTTGTGGACCAAAAATTCAAAATTGAAATATATCACTAAAATGAAAGACAAACATTACGTTGTTTGTCTCCTTCACTTTGGGTAATACGTTTTACTGTGAATTTACGTTTTACTGTTTTTTTCGCAATATTAACATTTGTGAAAGTAAATCATATTCACTTTTAAAAGCTCGACAGTGGATTGAGTTTCTTTATGAAAATTAAACAACCAGATAATATCATGTTTCTTCTTCTTATAAAATAAGAAGAAAATTGATTTGCATATTATAGTATATATAGAATAAATATACTATATCTTAATGCATATTATGCATGTTCATACACATTTAACTTTTATTTTGCTTCTTAAGGTGTGTCCAGACCAAAGAAACATTTTTGAAACATTTCAGAAACATTTAAGAAATATTTCAAAAACATTTCAGAAACAGAGAAACATTTCTTTGGTCTGGACGCTCGCGAAACATTTCTGAAATGTTTATGAAATGTTTCTCTGTTTCCCATTCCGAATGGGAAACTTTATTTGTTTCTCAAGCATTTACATAGGTAGAATAGAAAGTGCGTGAGTGGTTATTAATGAAAATATAAAATGTCGTGAAAAGTGTGGAGCAACGAGAATGTTATTAAATTGATAAAAAATTATGAAATAAAAAAAGTTTTGTGGGATGCACTCTTGACGAAAATTTTAAAAATAAAATCAAAAAAGCCGATGATATATCTGATATTTGCGAAAAAATAAATTGTGATAAAGATGAAGTAGAAAAAAAATTGATGCGCTTTAAATGCAATACAGGCGAGAAAAAAAATAAATTACAGACAACTCAATCTGGAAACAATGGGAAACAAAGAAACATTTCAAAAATGTTTCTCAAAGCGTCCACACCAAAAAAACAAATCAGAAACATTTATGAAATGTTTCTGAAATGTTTTTAAGCAAATGGGAAACATTTCGGAAACGTTTTTTAAACAACGTTTAAATGTGAAATGTTTCTTTGGTGTGGACACACCTTTAGAGTTTATTATTATTTTATTTTAATACAAAAGTGCAGCCTAGGACCTTTACAGATCAGCAAAGAGGCCACTAAGTCAAAATACAAAAAGATTCATATATAAAACTATTTTGTTTACTACAATATTATTGAAATTTACTTGCCCTCTCTCAATTGATCCAACGCATTGAATATTTAATCAGAAAAGTATGTATACATACAAAACATAGATCTTTGGAATAATCAGCAACAACAATTCAATCAATTGCAAATGTAATGAATACAAAATTAAATTCAATTATAATCTGTTTTTAAATACTGACAAATACCTTTTTTGAAACGGCTTTGAAATGTTTCTGATATGATCAGGCAGAGAGTTCCATAATGAAGTAGGACGAAATACATATATATGAACGCTTCCTTATATTAGTTCTGTGCGAGGTTATCATTATATTGCTCGGGTGGAGTCGAAGTCTGCTAAAGGTAATGCTATTGAAGATATATGAGGGAGTTTTAGTTTTAATAACTTTAAAAAGAAAGAACATCGAACGAAATTCTAGAAAATTTTCAAAAGATAAGCCAAGAAACTTAAAAACAAATACACATATCTTCATATATGTACATATCTTTTTTTATTGAATACATATCTAACAACGGAGTTAAAACAAACTTTTAATTTATTTCTTAAACTAACATTATAGCCATTATAAACTTCACAGCTATATAGTATTATTAAATGATATTTTAATGTTTTAATTTTTGCCAATATATTTCCAGAATAAATTCTTCATCTTCAGGGTCTAATAACTATTATTCCGACATTGAACTGAAGATGAGGAATGTAGTCCTCGCAAAACAAAAATAAAAACCTTTAGAGTTCAGCAAAATCAGTATCTACTTATTTCTACAAATTTTAAATAATAATCCAGTTTTTATGCAATTCATTATGGAATACTTATGTATATACTTATAACATATACTTGGCCCTGGCCATGACGCTCGCTTGATCAATATCAGAGTCAGAGTCAGAACCACACCCACACACACCTCCTTTTAAACACCTATGGCAACAAAATACGTAAGACAAGCTAATGCTAATAATTGGACTTTTACCTTTATTTCTTTAATGCAATCAAGTTATTCATTTAAGACGCATTAGAACAGGATATAGGTATGTGCATGCCTAGCTAGATATACACACAAGTCAATAAAACTAAAACTAGCTATATGCGCCCTAAAAAAATAGTTAAATACATTTACATTGATGAAAACAACAATAATAACTATTTTGTTTTTACTTATTCAGAAAATTCAAATGAAAAATAGTTGTGTAACCAGATTACAAATAAACAGTCTCGGAAATTTTAACAAAGCTTGACATTGCTGTGATAGAGACCAAAAACAATGGCTCACAATTCTCTCTGTCTGTCTGTTTTTTTTTGTGCACCAGTATGTTTGTAACCCCAAAATACAGACCAATCGGTTGTTATTCCCCAAAAGAGCAATTCAAATTTCTTGTTTTTCTGTAACGGTTTTAATACAAATTCCGGTGTAGTAATTTTGGTATGGTCAATATTTTACTAAAATAAAGTTTTGTTTTCACAAGTATTTGCTCTTTGCCGAAGAGAGTTAAAAACAAGATTCGATTGGTGATCAAAGTGGTTTCTAAGCAATTAAGCATTAAATTAATATATAAGAACCAAACAAAATGTATCATTTAAAATACAAAAAAAAAAAAAAAACACGAATGACGCACATGAACTTGAGAATCAGACGAAATCCAAATGATGATTCTTGGAAAAAACTCAAATATTTCTAATATAAATATGAAACCTTAGAATAGTCCGAATATACAGTCAAGCTCATTTCCACATTTCAAAGTAGTTCTGCACTTATGCAAAAATACAAAAAAAAAAAAAAACTATCTGCTCTATAAAATAGACTCTGTTATTAAATCGGAGTGTGTTGTTTTTAAATAACTTGTATGTAAAAGATAGTAATAATCAATCTACAAAAGACTATGAAATGGAAACTACACTAAAAAAATTGAGGGATACTTCCACGAAACCCTTACAGATCTAAACACTTAAGAATCACACTTACAATTTAAAGCCAACATTTTGTAACTGTAACTTCCTACAATTCACTCTAGCAAAGTCATATTTACGATGATAAATAAAATAATACTTTTAAATTCAAATCTTTAAAGTCAAGATAAAATAACGCAGGACCGGAAAAAGGAATTATGATTAAAAAAAAGGGCGCAAACGATAACGCGGGACTTGAACTTACAAATTCGCAGCACAATTTTTTGAAAAGAAATTATAGACGCTCAACCAGTCGATCGTTTTAAGGTGTGTCCAGACCAAAGAAATTTTTTTAAACATTTCAGAAACATTTAAGAAACATTTCAGAAACATTTGAAAAACATTTCTGAAATATTTCTTAAATGTTTCTGAAATGTTTTCTTTGGTCTGAACGCTCGGATCCACTCTTGAAGAAAATTTTAAAAATAAAATCAAAAGAGCCAATGACATATCTGAAATTTGCGAAAATATAAATTGTGATAAAGATGAAGTAGAAAAAAAAAATTCATGCGCAATACAACACAGGCGAGAAAAAAATGTACAGCCAACTCAATCTGGAAACAATAGGAAACAAAAAAACATTTCAGAAATGTTTCTCAAAGCGTCCATACCAAAAAAACAAATCAGATACATTTCTGAAATGTTTTTTAAACAAATAGGAAACATTTCAGAAACGTTTTTTAAACAATGTTTCCTGAAATGTTTCTTTGGTGTGGACACACCTTTAAAGATTTAACTTTTAAATGGATAAAGAAATAAACAAAAGTATAGCCTTAAGGAATAGAAGAAAAGAACAACATCAGAAAACGTTTGAAGACGACAATTAAACTTGACGGAGAGTGGGTCCCTAAACTCCACCTGCATTTCTGTAGTTCTGAACTTTGACCTAAGGTCTATACCGCTGAAGTAATTTTTTTCAAGCATGGTAAATAAGAGTCCAAGGGAAATTAAAATGCGTTTTAATACAAAATATTTTGTGTATTATTTTAGGCATGGTCTACATTTTTTTAATTCCCATTTTTAAAATATGTGCATTTTTTGATTAATATTGCTCATAAAAAATAATATTTCGAAAACGGGTGGACTATTTTTTTTTTTAAATTACGTCTTATTTTTACTTATATTGACTTATATACATATATGTACTTTTTACGCAGAATTAACTTAATTTTCTCTTCCTCTCACTCTCTTTATTACTGCATTTTGATTTCTTTCTATTAGGCCATTTCTTTCAATATTTAAAACTTGTAGTACTGATGAGGTTTTAATTTTTATTTCCATACAGATCGTTGCGTTTTCTTATAAAAAGAAAGAGATTTAAAATAAAATAAAAAAATCGCAATTAGTCGTATTCAATGAAGGTGAAAACGCAATCGGTTTTATTTTGACGAATAGTGCAGAGTTAAATTTAATATATTGTTTTAACATTTGTAGGGTTTGATTTACTGGCTAACTAAACGAGTACGTATTATCCGCCTTATGAGTTCTGTTTGATATTTGCCACCAATAACGATAACGGATATTCAATTTAATAAACACATCTAGTAGAATAAACCAATATTAGTCGATACAGATCAAACTTTACAAGAACTAAAATTGAAAGTCCACACATAGCAACTCCACTTATTTCCGCGTTTTTTATAAAAAGAAAGAGATTTAAAATAAAATAAAAAAATCGCAATTAGTCGTATTCAATGAAGGTGAAAACGCAATCGGTTTTATTTTGACGAATAGTGCAGAGTTAAATTTAATATATTGTTTTAACATTTGTAGGGTTTGATTTACTGGCTAAGTAAACGAGTACGATATTATCCGCCTTATGAGTTCTGTTTGATATTTGCCACCAATAACGATGACGGATATTCAATTTAATAAACACATCTAGTGGAATAAACCAGATCAAACTTTACAAGAACTAAAATTGAAAGTCCACACATAGCAACTCCGAAAAAAAGGAAAAGAATAATCACAATCACTGAGAGCCGATATTTTCTGTTCAGGCCTCTTAGTACGGGGTAGTATGTCTTAATCCATAATATTTATTTTGTTATTAGGTCGTGTACAGTCGTATCTAAATAGAATCAGATTTAATTTAAACTTGAACCCACAGTATAAAATAATATAGAAGCGCACGTGCAAATAATTACTATTCTACGTTACATCAATAGACAATGGGATCATTGGTTTATTAGTTCGTACTAAAATTCGTGCAGTCTTATCTAAATAGAATCAGATTTAATTTAAACTGGAACCCACTGTATTAAATAATATATAAGTGCACGTGCCAATAATAACTATTCTACATTACATACCAATAGACAATGGGATCATTGGTTTATCAGGATTTGGTTCAATTTTCAATTGCTCAACTATTTCCCGGATTCGGTTGTGAGTATTTCGCGCCAATTTCGAAGGACGAAGCTTCCATCCTGAAGAGCTTGTAAAATTAGTTTCTTCGTGGTCTATATCACTTGAGTCAGATGTGCGCATTATCACATTAGATAAAATGTTTAAGATTTTTCTTTTTTCCTAAAGATTATATTGTTATATACTACTGATTAATAATTATGAAATTAACAGAAAAATATTAAATTATTAAGAAGTTCTTGCAGTTTTAGTTATTCGTTCAAGGTTTTTTGTATATCTGCGCTATTTAAAAACTCGATTAAAACTGAAACTATATGATACACTTTGCTTGCTTTTATCAATTCGAATTAATTTGATTACACGGAGGAGAAAAATGTTAATTCAACCAAAGGTATGCAAACATTAACAACCAATATTTCCAGTTGCTTGTTTTAAATAACAATTTAAGAACAAAAATATATATATATATATTTACCATAGTGGCATGCTGCATGAGTATTTATACCGATGAATAAAATTAAATCTGTTTTTAGCTTATTTACATTTCCAACGTGTTTGAGATTGAGTACGCGAAGAAAATAAGCGGACTCATTTTGTTTTTAAGTATTTGGATGTTCAGATGGCTTTCAATTTGGAAAAAATCTGAAAGCCCGTTCTGTAAAGAATTTCTTTCCACTATTTGAGTTAGGTATTGATAAATTAACTGTGGAGGCCTGTTTCTATGGCTTTATTTCAAATCAAATGATGGAACCTTTTTTGTTTTATAGCTATATCTGAAGTTTTTTTTTATTCTAACTGAGACTTGCTATAGGAAATTAATATAATGTTAATTATTGATAAATAATATTAAACAGTACATATTGATTATAAATACCATAGCAGTTTTTTTTTAGTTAAAACTAATAGGTAAAAGCATTCTATATTGCTAAATCTAAATGCTCTGTATGAAATTTAAAGTTTTACCAACAACAATATTGATTAAATTAAGAATTCAGCTTATTAGAATTTAGTTTTTTTGTGATATTCTGTCAATTTCTATTAAAAATAAAAATGACTTGATCTTGTAAGCAAATATGAATTTATGCAAAAGTAAATTATTTAAATCATTGTAGTGGTTTAAAGAAAAAAAGTTTTTATATGTAAAATTTTTAAGAAAAAAATTCGGTACGCCAATTGTACAGACAAAATTTAATATCCATTATAATACAGAAGAATTCTAGGAATCCTTTTATTAAAAAAAAAAAAATGAAAATTGTTTGTAATTTTTTTTTGAAAAAATCAGTGGATCAGTAGTTTTTAGAAATCAAATATTTTCGTAAAAATTATCATATCAATGGATGGTGTCATCTACCAAGTTTAAAGAAAATCGATGCAATAATTTTGACATAAACTAAACAGACAAGTAGAATTTTTTCGCTTTCTCAAAATCGTTATGTTAAGTTTTATCAAAATATCGACTTTACGCATGCATAACTTGTACTTACATATGTACATATTAACAGATGATGCAAGTAAAAAATAATATATAAAAACGCGGTCAAAAGGAACATGAATTATTGCAGAATAGATTTTGTGGCTAGATCATAGTTAACAAACAAACTTACTGGTTTGGTCTACATAGTTTTGTAAATAGAGCATCATTTTTTTTTCAAATTTTAGGTCAAGTATGTAACGGGTGATTTTTTAAGAGCTTGAAAACTTTTTTTTAAAAAAAAACGCATAAAATTTGCAAAATCTCATCGATTCTTTATTTGAAACGTTAGATTAGTCCATGACATTTACTTTTTGAAGATAATTTCATTTAAATGTTGACCGCGGCTGCGTCTTAGGTGGTCCATTCGGAAAGTCCAATTTTGGGTAACTTTTTCGAGCATTTCGGCCGGAATAGCCCGAATTTCTTCGGAAATGTTGTCTTCCAAAGCTGGAATAGTTGCTGGCTTATTTGTGTAGACTTTAGACTTGACGTAGCCCTACAAAAAAT
The DNA here is from genome assembly GCA_963931855.1 of Philhelius festivus. Taxonomy (NCBI): domain Eukaryota; kingdom Metazoa; phylum Arthropoda; class Insecta; order Diptera; family Syrphidae; genus Philhelius; species Philhelius festivus. The sequence goes on along the minus strand of OZ007556.1, from coordinate 312,652 downwards.
AGTCTAAAGGCGTCAAATCGCATGATCTTGGTGGCCAACTTACCGGTCCATTCCTTGAGATGAATTGTTCTCCGAAGTTTTCCCTCAAAATGGCCATAGAATCGCGAGCTGTGTGGCATGTAGCGCTATCTTGTTGAAACCACATGTCAACCAAGTTCAGTTCTTCCATTTTTGGCAACAAAAAGTTTGTTAGCATTGAACGATAGCGATCGCCATTCACCGTAACGTTGCGTCCAACAGCATCTTTGAAAAAATACGGTCCAATGATTCCACCAGCGTACAAACCACACCAAACAGTGCATTTTTCGGGATGAATGGGCAGTTCTTGAACGGCTTCTGGTTGCTCTTCACTCCAAATGCGGCAATTTTGCTTATTTACGTAGCCATTCAACCAGAAATGAGCCTCATCGCTGAACAAAATTTGTCGATAAAAAAGCGGATTTTCTGCCAACTTTTCTAGGGCCCATTCACTGAAAATTCGACGTTGTGGCAGATCGTTCGGCTTCAGTTCTTGCACGAGCTGTATTTTATACGGTTTTACACCAAGATCTTTGCGTAAAATCTTCCATGTGGTCGAATAACACAAACCCAATTGCTGCGAACGGCGACGAATCGACATTTCACGGTCTTCAGCAACACTCTCAGAAACAGACGCAATATTCTCTTCTGTACGCACTGTACGCATTCGTGTGGTTGGTTTAATGTCCAATAAAGTAAACTGAGTGCGAAACTTGGTCACAATCGCATTAATTGTTTGCTCACTTGGTCGATTATGTAGACCATAAATCGGACGTAAAGCGCGAAACACATTTCGAACCGAACACTGATTTTGGTAATAAAATTCAATAATTTGCAAGCGTTGCTCGTTAGTAAGTCTATTCATGATGAAATGTCAAAGCATACTTAGCATCTTTCTCTTTGACACCATGTCTGAAATCCCGCGTGATCTGTCAAATACTAATGCATGAAAATCCTAACCTAAAAAAAATCACCCGTTACAAACGATTAAGATTTTAAATTAATGAAGGGTTTACAAAATACATAACAATTTATGTTTAAAGTATAACATTTGGTGTCAGATCCTGTGACAAATTAAGTATAAGGTTCCTCTTTATTACATAAATAGCCTGATGACTGTTTAAGTGATAAGATTGGATGAGAGGTCCCACTCAATGGCCACCTAGATCACGACATCTAACTCCATTAAAGTTGAATGCAAGGGAATTCATGAAAAACTATATTTACGAATCATTGGAACAACTAAGGCAACAGATTATCATAGAGTAGAAGATTATGTGGACAATAAACTCGTTCAAACCCTATAAATCAGCTGGACCAGATGAGATTATTCCGGCATTTCTTCAACATGCTCTACAGATAATCACCCCATGGCTTAGGGTAATTTTTAAAAGTTGTATTAAATGGTGATACGTCCCTATCAGCTGGAGAAAGGTTAAAGTGGTCCTTAATCCAAAAGCTGGAAAACCGACACACTCGACTGCAAAAGATTACAGACCGATAAGTCTCTCTTCGTTCCTCCTGAAGACACTGGAGAGAATTATTGATCTGCATGTTAGGGACCTTCTCAATCCAAGCAATCTGTACAACTACCAAGGTAAGTCAGTGGAGGTTGCGTTGCACGACGTCATCGTCTTACAAATTGAGAAAAGTCTCGAGCACAAAGAACATACCCTGGCAGCATTTTGGGACATCGAAGGGGCGTTTAACAACGTAAAAACGGAATCCATTAAATTATCTGCATGGAAGAAGTTAGAGTTGAATCTGTCATTGTGGGCTATATTTCAATGGCAGAATCATTAACTCGCAACTTAATGATAATATTGTAGAGAAAGTAGTTACAAGAGGCACTCCACAAGGAGAAGTAATCTCACCTCTCCTTGGGTCCTTTTTGTTAACAAAATTCTTATAAGATTTAGGAATCAGGGCATTAAAATAGTAGCCTGTGCGAACGACATAGAAATTTTTATATCGGTAAATATCTTACCACAATCAAGGATATTATGGTATCTTAACTTAAGGAATTATCTTCTTGGGCAGCGCAAAACGGTCCTGGGGTTAACCCTTCCAAAACTGAACTAGTCTTGTTTACGAAGAAAAGGAAATTGGAGGACTTAACCCCTCCCAAGCTTAACGACATTCCTGTGAAAATTTCAAATGAGGCTTACTTGGAGTAATCCTTGAATTCAAGCTAACATGGAAACGTAACACAGAGGAAAGAATGAAAAGAGCACTATGCGCTCTCTACACATGCAAAAAAACCTTAGATACACGGTGGGGCATGCGACCGCAGGTCATCCAGTGGATGTACACTGCGGCGATTGTTCGTCCCATACTTACCTATGTTTCGATCGTGTGGTGGAAAGCTGTAGAAAAAGTTAGCTATCTCAAAAGCCTGAATAAGGTACAGAGACTAGCCTGTTTAGGAATAACGGGGTCACAAGGTTCTACGCCATAGGCAGGGCTGGAAATTATTTTAAATCTTCCAGTCCTGGACGAGCACATAAGATGCACAGCAGCCAAAAGCGCACTTCGCTTAAAGAAATGAGCTCTTGGAAGCACAGCACTTATGGTCATGGGTCTATCCTGCAAAGGCACGACACAGTGGCCGGGCTTAATGTGACGACTGACTACTTACCACCCAGAATAGATTTTAACAAACACTTCTCTATACAATACCCGAAAGGCATGGATGGGAACTCAACTCACTAATTAGTGAACAATGTATCTCCTTCTACACCGATGGGTAAAAAATGGAAGAAGGAACAGGAGCTGGGGTGTTCTGTGAAGCTCTCAATATTAGAGAATCATTCAAACTTCCAGATGAGTGTAGTGTCTTTCAGGCTGAGATTTACGCTATTGAAAAGGCGGCAGTGTTGAGAATTTAATTTTAAGTAAATTCGTATTTTACATTTAATTTCTTTATTAAGAATGAAAATATAATTTTATAAATTGAAAATTAAGCAAACAAATTTCTAGGAAAAATAAAATAGAATAATAACTAAAATTAAAGTGGTTTTCTCTACAGTGATTTTTTAGCATATCTTAAATTGGTTTCAGCACAGTCTGATATTCCTTAATGACGATGAAGCCATTAACAGCCACGACAGTAACAAAATGCCGACAGATGCTGAACAATATTTGTTACACTAACCAAGTCAAGCTCTGTTGGGTTCCTGGACATAGTAATATAGAAGGGAATGAAATAGCAGATGAACTGTTAAGGAAAGGGTCAGTATCAAATAAAAACAGTAATAGTCATTTAAATATAGACCTAATAACAAAAGAGTAAATCAATAACTCCTGGTCCTCCAGGAACGACTGCGTTATCTCTAGAAGCTTATGGCCTTCAATTAATGAAAAGGAAACTCGATATATTTTATCACCGAGTAAAAAGAATATTAGAATCCTGATGGATGTACTAACGGGTCATTGCGCCACTGACACAATGGCCACTAGAATGGGTGCATTTGCACCCGATTTCTGTAGGAGCTGTCAGGATGTCGAGGAGATTGAAACCATTGAACATGTGCTCTGCGACTGTTTGAACCTCCAAACAAATCGCCTCCGTTACTTTGGAAATAGGTTTGTTGGAAAACTGAACGATCTAACGCAGGTTTCAATGGCAAATATGAGAAAATTCATAGTAAGCACAGGCTGGTTGGCAAATGAACCAGTCTATATAAGACATTAGTTTAGGAGCATCTCTGCTTTTTTTAAAAGGGAATCACAATGGACCAATAGGCCACCGTGTTCGAAACAGCCTCTGTGCTGTGCACGCCCCTCCTAATCTAACCTAACCTAATTAGTAGCAGAAAAAAGAGTTCAATTAAATAGATGGTTACAAAAACTCGTCTTTAATTTTTGTTATATTATTCTTTTCTCTTAAAACCACAAGGTTTCGTAATTTCTTCTTTATAATTGGTAACAAAAGGTTTCTTACCTAGGTAGGTAAAATAGACCCACACCCATAGATTTTTTTTGTCTTCACCAAACTGACACACTAACTTTTTATCGTGTCTTATGCGTATCACCCTAGAACCGTTCGCAGAACATTTTTTTAAATCACATCTATTTAACATAAGACCGAGCGGATACAGTCGTGCATTTTATTTATTGTAGTCTAAGAAGATATATTTAAAGGTTTCGGTAAACAATAATTTCAGAAAAAAATGTTCCACATACGCCACAGTATCCCGCAGCGAATATCACAACCATTTATCAAGTTGAACCTTATTAAAATAAATTAGGAAGTTACACATTTCTACACACTTATAAATATTGTAAATTTTACTGAAAGTGTTACCGTAAGTCAATGTCTCATTAGCAAAAAAAAGGTCAAATAATAAATTGTTAATGGAAATAGTGAATAACTTACTAGTAGCGAATATCTACTATATTTGATCGGTTAGCTCAGCGTTTTATGCGAGTTTCGTTTAGTTAAAATTACGTGAAGGTAATATGAGCATAGTTTTTTTTCCGTCAGTGAATATCAAAATAAATAATGCCAACAAATTTTATATTTTAACAAATGTCTTTAAAATAGTTTATTAATTTTAAATCAATTACATTTATAGGCCAGAATTAAAACAATTAAGATTGATGATGGTCAGACAGCAAAGGGAATGAGTTACATACATATATTAGAAATTATGGTATAAGCTAACTGGTGTATGTATGTACATTTATGTAAATTTTATTAGGTATATTGATAAGGCAAAACAAATGCAATTGGCCTTTAAAAGAGATTAGAGAACACAATTTAACAAAAAATGAAAATGAAACATAAAATAGATTCAGGGTGAGTTTGTTGTAACTTCTCTGCAGCACATTTCAGAACAGTCAGTTTATCCGTATTTTTTTCATTTGTACATATTCGATATTGAGCCGTTAGACTGTCAATCAATGCTTAGTCTTTGCCATCTAAAAACAAAAACAATGAAGTGAATTCCAAGAGGCATTCAGATTTGGAAGAAAATTGTACAAAAAAGTTTCGTATTTGCGCCGGTAATGTTTTGTAAAATTAATTTTTTAAGTGAAATTTAGACGGTGTTTGTTTTTATGTTTTTAAGGAACAGTAGAATAATATACAATTTAAGGATGTATTGGAAATTGTAGATTTTGATATTAATTGAAAATTTTGAATTTCTTAAAAAAAATTAAATAATAAGAAAATAATTGATTTTAACGAGAATAATAGAATTGACTTCCCTAAAAACTGTTGAGCGGATATAAGTTTAATAGTAAGATATTTATTAAATTTTGTCAATAAGACATACGGGCATAACCCAATAAAATGACAATATTTTCAAAATAAGTCATTCCCTACTTCTGTTCTTCAAATTTATTGTCAAAAGTGTGAAAGGCAGTGTTATTTCTATAGTTTTCAAAATAACATGCACGAAGTTTGATCAAAATCTTTAAATAATTAGAGTTATTTTATAGAAAATTTGATATACATAACTAAAAACGTTAAACGACAGCTAATGGTTCTACATCAGTTCAAACAAAAATTCTCCGTACCAAATTTTTAATAAATCTCAGCTCAAAATACACCTCGAGATACAGACAAACAGTCCAAACTGGAGGCCTAACTCCTTTTGCGTTCTCTATTATCTTAATTGTAGGCCAGACTTAACTTTTGAATTTGATTTTTTATGAATCCAACAATCAAATTAAGTGTGCCTTTAGGTATAGGTATTTCACGAGGACCAACCCGAGCATCGGAGGAATTTAGTGGTGCTTGGTTTAGCATATTAATAACAACTGAACAAAATTTTGTCATCACTTATTGCATTGAAAACGTTTCATGATGACCTCCATCTCAGTGATGTAGTGATTCCTGTATAGCTATAACTCTAGCATTGAACTTGATGGTAGCACATCCAAGTTATTATTGCTTCATTAAAATCTGGAATATTAATATATGTATGAAGTTGCTAAGAACAATGCAACGTTCATACCTATAAAAAATCCTTAGAAATAACGTATCTCTCAACTTATTATGGAAAATGAAGTAATTATAGTAACTGAAAAATAAAACCTTAATTACTATACATTTTACTTGCGACTTATACGAACTATAAAGCAAGTTATGCATTCGTAAAAAAATCAAACTTGAGATTTTGATAAAAGTTGACATAACGATGATAGCCAAGACGAAATAAAATGCACGACTGGGTCGCACGAACTTGCTCCTATATGTTATAGGCTAGAAATTTTAAAAACGAATGTTAAAAGAGAAAACTATTCATAAGGAAAAAAATCATTTTTTAAACTCTTTTAATAGCAAGAAATAAAAACAGAATCCTGTGCAAATATAAATTTATGCAATTTCGGTACGCCAAAAGTTTTTATTACTGTACGAATAAAAAAAAAATTCCAAAAAAATATTAAGCCGTTTTTGAGCTTTTCTATAAAAAAATCATTAAAATCCGTTATGTCGATAATTGTGTAGTGGGTAACGTTATTTTTAGGTAAAACATATTTTTTTCTCATATCTTGTAGATTATATTAAAAAAACTTTTATTTATCAAGTTTAAAAAAATGGAAATAGCTAATGAGTTTTGAAAAACAAAAATTGAATTTTTTTTTTAAAATCAAAATAAAATTTTTTTTGTTGAAAATTTTCACACACAATAATATTAAAACTTTTGAAGAGCTTTAGCATAAAAAAAATGATCAAAATGTGTTGTACCATTTTTAAGAAAATCGAAAACGAAAAAAATGGTTCCAAGGGGAGTACCAAAACTAACCATTTTGTGGAAATATTTTTTCAACCATTACTTAGCTTTAACTAAATGAAATATTTTGAATTTTTTTTTAAATCCATAGGACAGTTTTTGAGAAAAAAAATATTTATAAAATTTCGAAAAAAAATCGCATGGCAAGTAACGTTAATTTTGATCTTAAAAAAAAGAAAAAACGTGTGAGGGGAAAAACTTAAAACGCTATCTACCAAGTTTGACGAAAATCGGTAAATAAGCTTTTAAAAGGTTCGAAAAACATTACGCTTCAAAGCTTAAAAATAAAATATTTACAACGACTTTTAGTATGCTCATGCTCATTTTTTAGTACTATCTACAAAATTTTTTCTTAACGTACGTATTTCTTCCAAAAAAAGCGCTAGACAATCTTAATATCACTCAATAGTCAGGGTTGTTCTATCGGAAACGTTTGACTAAAAGAATGGGCTGAACTTTTGAACAAACACATCACAAGAATGCCTTAAGATAGTAGTTTTTGAGTACTAGCCAGAGTGCTGACCTAAAGTATAGCCAGGTCCACCGGATGTGGATTATGTTATTGGGTTAATTTTTTTATTCTTGAAACTTTCCGGTTTTCACAAAACCTGTCTTCCGTGATCCAAGAAATACAATGTATAGGATCAGATATAGTGAAAACAAAAATGATCAGCACTCACTCAAGATTTGACTGAAGTCCGAACAGTTTAGATACATCGATAAAATGAACGACAATGCTAAAGCAAAACCATCGGTGATGTTATACTCTGTCCAATTTAAAATTTTCAGAACAGGTCTTATGGCAGAGCTTTTTCAAAAACACTGGTGTCCGTTGCTGCTTGCACGACATGGCAAAATGAACTACTGGTCGAAATATTAAAGGTCGAAATATTAAAGGTACCTCTCATAGAGCGAGTTTGAACAAAATTATTATATGGGACCTGTTTTGAATTTAAAATAGCATTGTAGCAATTTTTTTTTTTGAAAAATCAATATCTTGAAAACGAGTGCACGATAGTTTAACTTTTGGGAAAAAGATGTTATCACTTGGTGTTTTCTTATTTTCATATTTTCACGTTTTTCTTTGTATGTATGTATGGTAAAACAGTTAAAATGCAGTTATGTAATTGTTGGTTATTTTCATTTGGAATGAATAACTTTTTGCGCGAATATTTAATGAAGTTCTGTTTAATAAGTTTTGATTTTTTTGTGCTAAATAGTTTATTCTTAGAGCAGTGCAACAAACAGTTTGTTTTAGGATCTGAGGAGATATTATCTGTGTGCTGTGTAGATATATCAACATCAAAAATATTACTTCAAGGGCACAGATGCAAAAAAAAGCAAACATTGTTGATTCAACCAACAAATTGTACGACCTTTTTAAAAATAAGACAGCTTTGGGATTGTAGAAAAAGATGGATTCAATTTATTTTGCTTAACATGTATTTAACTAATCAACAGTTGGTAACCCTTTTGATACATATATTTCACAGAATAGAGGTAATTTAAAATGCTCACTACGGCAACCTTCTAAGAGCTTTAAAATAGAGGGAGTTTATTGAATTCCATAATAGTTAGAATGAAAGCCATATACCCTCCCTGTTCTGGAAATACAAATTGGACACAGTATAAAGCGCTTGTTTTAAATGAGCGAAGGCATCATGCTCGGAATCTTAGAGGATGGCAGCTACTATTTATGAGGAAGAGCGCCTTCGTAAATCATTGAATAGTATGAATTCATATCTGTCTATCATATTTCATAGCCATGGAACCCAGTGGAATATCACTGGCTATCAAATATGGTAACACTGGATTCTATGTGGTTAGTGTGTATAGAGCCTATTATTTCCGCAAATCAATACAAAATTCGTGTGCATTTCCATATCTGGAACTATACTTAAACAAACATCCCTGCAAAAGAACACTCTTGTACAATTTTCCACATCTTTCTTTGTTTTAAAAGCTTCAAGGAGTATCGCATACATTTTTAAGCTTAAAAAAGCTAAGGATTTTTTTTTTCATTTTCGAAAATACATTTCATTATTCCTGCGCAGTTTTAGTTTAAGGTTTCGAAATGTGTTTATGTATGGGTGAAAATGTATACTCGACACAACATTCGAAATATAGAAACAGAGAGATGTCTTTCAGTCGGATGAGAATGTTTATTGATGCCGTACTCTTCCACATCGCGCTTTTCCGAAAAAAATAAGTGTATAACATTTTTTTATAAATTTATCTGGACCAATTTATATTTAATTGCTTTTCTGAATCTCACCGATACAAATAAAGTATAAATATCATTAGTTACCGGTTATTATTTATTTCGCATAAGAACAAAATCCTATCTACGAGTGTAAAAATTTACATAAAAGGTTAGATAAGAAAATCAAATAATACCTACCTTTGTTTTTTCTTCCATAAAAAGAAAAAAAGTGTCCTTTGTTATGTTTGTTTATTAAGTCCCGTATAGTCCTGTTTGTAAAAAGAAACGATATATTATGTGATTTGTTGAAAAAAGATATAATATCTAAGTGAAATGATTCTTTTGTGTTAATATTAATTTAAGAAAAAAAAATGCACATTGAGCCTATGAAATGCTCATTAATGAAAGCAACAGATAAAGAAAAATTGCAAAAAGGATTTGGAACCTGTGAGATCTTTCGTATTGAGTGAGAAAACAGAATTTAACTGAAACAAATGGTTTAAAAACATATATGTATTTTGCAAGTGCCCAGAAAAATATGTTTTAATTTGGATGTGTATATATAAACAGCGCAAATAACAAAAGAAACAAAACAAATATATACATATGTATATACCCCTAATACAAAATTTCATTGAAACTGAACTATGGTTTGATTTTCTTCAAACAGGCGGAATAACTTGTTTAGCTCTAGTTTATATCTCCTAACCTTTAAGTATACATTTTGTCGGTTTTAATTAATTCATAGATAATATCGTTATTTTTACATATGTAGATGTACGTTGATGTTCTTACAAAGGGAAGTTATTTTGCAAGGATTTAATGGTTGTGGTCCCTCGACAATTGGATTAAAAACAAATGGGAATGTGTTTTGGAATACTAATTAACACTACTCCCCGGGCATTTATTGAGCTATAAAGCTTGACGGAAATAATATTTATTGGATTGAAACAGCTGCCTTTAAGATATTAATTGATATACGATTTTAAAGTGATTTTACTAATCTTATTTAAAAATCTCAAATACATATTTGATCCAACGTGGCAACAGATAAAAGTTTAAGGACAAGTATTTGGCATTCATTCTGTTTTTTTTTTGTGAGTGAAAAAGCTTACATCAATGGCGGGTTTTTAAAAGATGATCATAAATCATTTGTCAAGATTTTGCTTATACTAATTTTGAACTTGATGCGTTCTCATAAATCTTTTACCGCTTAAAAATGTACAAACCACCAAAACACCGAATCTTAACATTTGCAAGAATGCATGTTTTCAATACTATCATGTAGTGTTTCAGACGGAGGGCGTTGCCCGGCTTAAATGTTTTACCAATGTTAGAAACAAATGCTGAATATGCATGTGTAGGAAATGCATTTTGAAGTTGTTCGGGTGCTTTTGATGTTTAGCAACAGTAGGTACTGAAAGAGGAAGATTTTTGTAAAAGTTTGATTCAGCTTTCGGATAAAAACTTAATTAATCATTCCATTGTTTGACCATCACTTCGTTAGAACAAACAATCTGCATTCGAGAGTGAAGGTATCGGTTAGGTTTCGATGTTTGTGACTCAATTAAATAGCACTGGTCTACATTATATATTAAATTTCACCAAAAAATCATTTGTTTGTAATGAACAAATGTTCATGTAAATATTAATTGAAACATTAAGAATTCGAAGGGGTTAGGTGATAGATTTGTAGTTAAGTTATCTTAGCCCCTTCTTGCTTAAGAATATTTCCACTCTGAGCTGGAAATAAATAAGTTGAAAGGTATTAAAATGTTTCCAGATTTTGGGTTTAACTTGAATTTAAGTTTTAATTTTAATTTTTTGGGCAATATAATTGAATTAAGTTCTTAAAAAATATATACATATGTGCTTCTAAGTCGATTAAAGTATTTACTGACATAGACATTATGTATTGAACATTCTTAAAAATTGGAGAATGAATTCAATTAACAAACTTCTTCAGTAGACATCTACATGTACTCAAAATAAGAATTGTGTAAGAAAATATTTGTGAAATTGATTTGCGAAAAAACTATATTTCGTTAACCTTCTTAAGTATTATATTTAAAGTTAATAGTCCAAAAATATATTGGTCAAACGAGGCTTGAAAACAGGTGCGGCAAGCACTTTGTGTGGATGAGTTTCTCATAAGAAATTTGTTTAAATATTTTGTTTAAACAGTTTTTGTAATTGTTTTAAGGAATTTACATTTACGTTTACTTGAAAGATAAAACATTCTTCAACATCCAATATTAAATAGCCGATTTTGAAATATCTTTTGAACATCAGGATTACCTCGTTGATTTTGTCCACTTCTTGTCGTATTCGTTATATCAAAAGTTTCAACTAATTAATTCTATGACGTTTCGTTAATATCCATGCATAACTTATTGTCTTTGCAAGATAAACTTTTTCCCAATTCTGGATTATACTTCTGAAATTCTGGCAATAGTGACAGATGACGTAATTGATTTTTGTTTGTATAACGATTTTTAAGATCGTGTTGTTGATTTAATACACATTGTTAATACAGACATCACCTAACAAAAATCTCTATGTTGAGTAATTGGAGAGCTAGTTTATGTAAGTATTTTTTTCTTTTTTAAACGAGTTAGGATTAAAAAACAAAGGAACACAATTCTGAAAATCACAAAACTTCGCCTGAGTTTTACTTTTTTTCACTGAAAAAATTACAGAATGGAAATTTATCATTAATTTTTTTACAAAAAAAAAAAAAAAAAACTCGATGTAATTTGTTCCGGGATAGTTTCCGAGACCCGAAATATTGCATGGATATTACTTCATATTTTGTCCTATTTTTTAAATATTTTCGAACTTGAAGTTGTATTAGATTCATCAAATCGCCGATGATTGGTATTTATATTTTGGAGTATTCTAGTATGTAAGTGAAATGACTTATATCTTTAGGTTAAGTTCAATTCAGAGAATGCGTGGTGCAATAGAAATATACGAGTATTACAAATACTATAAAACAGAATATTAGTTCAAAAACTTCCAATTTTAATTTTTCACCTTAGATATGTAGAAATTCATTATAAATAATAACTTAGATATTTTTCAAACGATATTTCTAGTCGCTTTTTTATAGATAGCAGTAAGCTTTTTAAAACTAGGTATAGTTGTGTTGCTTAGATACATGTATTAATAGAGTTCCCATTCGTCAAATTAATAACTTAAAATTCGTTGTCTGTTTTCTTAAACCAAAGAATGCAATAGACAGATTTCAAATATAATGCATCTGAAAGATGATTCAACTGCTTTTTTATTTAGAAATTAATTTTCTGAATTTTCAATTTGAAAATATCTAATTTATATTTGCATGAAATGAAGTTCCCTTCTAAAATCTCAAATAATTATACAATTTTATATTCATAGCAATATCCTACCTTTCGTAAAAGTTCAACGTGAAGTGAATATTCTATTTAAAATTAAAACTTAATATTAAAAGATTTTTCCACGCCATTTTAAAATAATTGTACCAAACCCCGTCCATCTGACTCCTTAACTTCTTTGCATTAAATTAAAATGGCACATACATATGGATTTATGTATTTACATACCACAGAACACACAATACCCTTCGTTATGACTTTTTGCTCGTGCCTCGAACAAACACTGTTATATCTTTCACAAACGAATTTATTTTTCATATTATTACAGACGGATTAAGTACTTACATTATTCATGTATACGGTACGCAGTTCTTAGCCACACAGCAGGAGTCATTTGGCATTGTAGCCTAATGAGTTCCAAAGGACCAACATTTTTTTCTTCTAAGATTTTTTTTTTATCTTGCTCTTCAGTTTAATTTATTTCTATTTGATGCATAATGAACTGCCATTGAAAAGCAACAGCATATTTTCTTTGTGTCGTCGAAAATGTGTGTAAATAAAGTATTCAAAAGAAGGTGGTTTAACCAAGCAATAAAACCAATGATACATTATAAAAAGCCTTTCCTGCAATACCCGTTTTGTTGACGACTGGATATACCCATAAAGATTTTTTTATATGGATATGCTTATGCATTCCCAAACAACTTTCTCCTTTGAAAACGATATAATATTCTCGAAAAGTGTAAACAGGTTTCGGGGAAGAATTATCAAATTTACAGAAATGAAGATAAAAGGCGCAAAGTCCAATTTTGTTTGAAAATTGTTCCATAAAATGTATAATGCTTTAAAATATTCAATTTAACCTTCTTAAATGTCTTAGTAACTAAGCGCTTTTAACATTTTTTGCATTTTTAAAAATTATGTTTGATTCAGAAGTAATAATTTTAACGATATTAGAAGAAGCTGCTCTAAAAGTTTCTACAAACTCGTTAATTAGTTTTGACCTAAATAATCACGCGACTTTTTAAACTATAACAACTAGATTTAATTGAAAAATCAGGATAATATGAATTTCAACGTATGTAGGTATACATCAAAGAAACATTTCGGGAAACATTGTTTTGGAAACGCTATTTTGCTTCTGAACTGTTTTTGAAATGTTTTATAATTTTTTCTTGGGAAACAACTCTGGACACATCAGAAAAATATTACAATACATACACATACCAAAAATACAAGAGTGGCCAGGCTTCCGTGTCGCTAAATAAATAAAAATACTCGAATAAGATGAAGATTCTTTGTTAACCTTATTAAATATTATGTGTGACTTTTTTTTCTTGACGTTTGTTTGTTTTAGCATAATATGGTTTTCCAACTTTTTGTAATAAGCTCCCCATACTGAACTCTAGATACTTTTGTTTCTGACCAAATAAGTTCTAAGATCTATAAGTTTATATATTCCGACTTTACTTCATCCAAATAACTTTTATGCGCATGTGTCAAGGCTCGAATTCATTTTAAGCTCTCGGTCTATTGGATAGGTTCCGTTCGATTTATAAATTATTTACAGAATTGTTTATTATCAAAACAATTATTATTTTATTACAGAATTTATCAATACGAAATTTTAAAATACAGAATTATGGATTTAAGCAATTTTGGATTTTAAAATTTTGAAATACAGAATTTAGGATTAACAGAACTGTACAGAATTTTGGAAACAGACCCCAACCCCAACTTTTAGTCAAGTAAAGTTGGTTCTTGGAAATTAACAAACACCATAATATTATTTAGTTTAATATATGTATTGTTAAAAATGGGTTTGGAGCGTTTTGATGGGATTTTAAAAATCAGGATTACGTATAGGCAATTTTGATAAGAAGACATGAAACAAAATAAATAAGTATTTTTCGGATAATCCGTGTTATTTGAAATTTAATATGAGTGCAATTTAGAACTCACCCCGAATGTTTCGCATCAAATTGCATTGAGCGTGGTCACCGGGAAACTGCTGTTGAAATGTTATTTATTAGCTTGGCTCCGAAGCTTGTAGCGGTGCGTAGACGGTTCTATCTCTTGATGTTGTTGTTGTTGAAGTGCAGGTTGTTGGGAGCAAACGACCGACGCTCGCTACTACTATACTACATCGTTTGCTCCTTTACTAAATTTTTTTCTAAAAAAAATCGGAATACCGATTTCATTTATAAAATTTTTGAACAAACATTCGATCACTCGTTTTCAAGGTATTGAATTTTCAAAAAAAAAAATTGAATATTTTCCCAATTATGTTTATATAGTAGATACAATATGATTTCAAATTTAAAGGAGCTTCAGTATATGTACATATTTTGTTCGAAATCGGCAGAATTATTACTGAGATAATAGAAAATCAAAATAAACTGTACTATAAGAGGTGCCGCTAATAACATTTTTCCTTAAATTTTATGTTGACCAAAATGTAGACCATACCTATAATAAAATACATACAGTCTACGAATATAAAAAAATCATATTTTCTAAATATATATGCTAATGTATGGATAATTTTTCAGTGAGTACGTTTTTTATTTTAATTAAAATAAAGCTTAAATTAGAATAGAATTCTTAGAATTTAAACTTCCGTTCAAATTCGATTATATTCCAGGTATGTCAGTCTTTTTAAAAAACGATTGAAATTTGGACAGGACAGCGTCTGTAAGGTCAACCAATTTAATTTAAAATATCAATTATTTGGACCACGAAATTTATTTATAACTTGCTCTTATGTTTAAGAGATTAGCATTCTAAACTGAATGTTATAAGGGACAAAAATATTCATAAGCATAAAATTAATTGGAAAACAGCTAAAACAAATCCGTTGATAGTTTCTTAAGAAAATTATAATTTATGCGAGAACAAAATTGAAAAAATAATAAGTTTCTAAACACATGTATTTATGTATCTTAAAACATTTTTAAGAACAAATTTTGGCACGCCAATCTTAACTTTTTACTATAGTGCAAATACAAACTAAATTTAAGAAATAAATAACTGACCCGTTATTGCGATGTCGAATTTTCAGAATGAAATTTAGATTTTGGTCTTCAATAATCAAAAAACTATTTTTTTCTCGATTTGTTATACGCAAGCTTTTTAAATGCTTCTGTATTATTTCATTCAAAGCCCTTATACCGATAATGAGCAAGGAAAAATCGAAAAAATGATTCCATGGTAGGTACTGCCAGTAATGTCTTAGTTTCGAAATTTTATTTATTGAACTATTATTATTATTTCGAAAAAAATTTGCTCTCCAAAAAAAATGGATCACGTGTTTTGGGAAATATTTAAAAATTCTATTGCTAAATATTTTGTGTCATTAATGTTTGTATATTTAATAACTTAAATGTACGACTGAGTTTTCAACATTGATGTTATTAGAAAAAAAAAATCAAAAGCATTGTAATTCTAGCACACAAAATCTTATGAACCGTTTTTGGGATAAAAATCTATTATTTTAGGTTTTTTTTTTTCGATGAAAACGTAGGTCTTAAATGAATTAATATATTGATTTTTTTAGAAGCTTCCGCACAAAAATTTTAATAAAATCCGGAAAATCAAAAAATGTTTTTATAGAAGTCTAGCCGCCCGTGCTCGCGTTGCTAACTACTAATATTTTTTTTTTAATTGTGAATCTAAACCATTCTCAGATCCCCTTGAACACACACAAAAAATTTCATCAAAATCGGTCCAGTCGTTTAAGAGAAGTTCAGTGACATACACACTCACAGAAGAATTATATATATAGAAAGATACCATTAGTAACCATTTTGGAAAGTAAATTTTGAAGATAAGGCCAAATCATCGTTTTGAAGATTTAACGCAAGTATCTTGGCGTTAAGAACCAGTTTGTTATTGGCTTATGAAACCATATATACTCAGCAATATTACAAGCTTAATGCAAGGAGACAAACCCATACTACTGCACTTATACTCTGGGCATCGGTACGCAATGATTGCAGTGACTCAGGAATTTTCTTTTAGTCTTTCAATATCTCTAGGTCTTTTCGACTACCTGATTTTGCCAATGCCTTTCAAACTGAATTACTGAATAGGGAATCATGCTCAATAATAAAAGAAGATCCAAATCCAAACCGAAATACGACCATTTTCACAGACAGCTGTTTAAACCATTGAATCGGTTTCTTCCGTCTCTAAATTGCCGGGATGAGCTTAAGGGCGTGAACTTTAACCTTAATGTATCTCTTATCTAGGCTTCAGGTCAGGGTGGTATGAGGGAAATGAACGGGCTGACAATCTGGCCAGGCAAAACCCAGCTCTTCATAGCTCACTTGGGGAAAAGTTTAGAGCAAAATAAAAAAAATTCACAGAATCCAACCGTAGGTGGAGAGCTTTACCAACAGCATTATACAGGGTGTCCCTTATTTCATGCATAATATTTAAGGGCGTGATTCTTGGGTATATTCTAAGAATAAATCGTTCTACAGTAAAGTGCTTTACACATGAGACACGAACTGCGAACTGCGAATTGCGAATGGTCGCGAATTTTGACATTTCTTTCACATGAGTATTTTTTTTGGTCGCCGAACAGTGCGAATAGTCAACAAAACAAAACCAAAAGTAAATAAATTAAAGTAAAATGAGTGCTAAGAAAAAATATTTAAAGAAAAGGTGGCTTTTATGCAGTTTCATTTGTTACCAATTATATTATATTAAATTATTTTACCCTTTTTTCCATAGATTCACTCATTTTTTTTTAATTTTCCGTCTAGCAACTAGCAAAACACAACACAGTAGAGATGTTATACATTTGAGGTTAGGTTCGAACGAATTTTTTAGTCGCCGGTTTGTGGAATGCGTTCACTAGTTGTGGATTGCGAATTTACATTTGACAGTTCGCAGAAGATACGTTGTTGGTCGCGTAAAAAATATTAAAATACAAAATGTTTCAATTTATAGTTATTTTATGCAGTGTTTTCCTTTTAAATCGTTGAATCGATCATTAATTCACTTCGTCGTAAAGTTAGAACAAAACAAAAATTGATATTAGCTGTGAAAATTGCTTAAAAAGATTTATTCGCATTCGCAGTTCGCAGCTCATGTGTAAAGTGCTTAAGGGCCTATCTTATATGTATCATACGAGTATATCGGGGATTTAAGAAAAGGTTTATTTTGGTGTACCTTGACCTCATGTCCCAATGGGTAGTTTGAAGGGGCTGATTAATTTGTTTCCAATTATGCCTGTCCCCATATTTATACCGAATCTGTGCTGAAATGAATGATGATGAAAGGAAATGAGGATTTCGACAGATCGTCAAATAAACATTGCAAAATTCTTGCAAAACCACTCTTATTGCCAACTGTTGTTAAAAACGTATCCAAAATTAAAAACCCTTTTTTATACCTGCTGCAGGTTTTCCATAAAAAAAAAAACAAAACTACAAAAACTCTTGTCTTGAATTTTACATTTTCTAGATTTTCCCAAGTATCATAAAATCTATGGGTTTTTCCCCAAACTTGTCATTAAGTTTTATTTTTATTATTGTTACGATTATTCAAAAAAAAAAAAAATAGAAAAAGGAATGTTTATGACACATTTTCTGGAAAAAATTGAGCCCAAAGTCAACAAATTAGCATTAGCAGGAAAAATGGAATATGCTATAAATTGGATATCTCAAGACCGGGATAAGATATCAAATTTGTTTTAGCGGAAATACAAAGGCTGTTATTTCCCCTAAATACTGTTAATATGAGGCAGGGTACACCAAAGTAAGCCTTTTCTTAAATTCCCGATACATGATATAAAAATTGGAGATAGGCCATTATTAGTTATAAAACGATTTTTTTTCTTAGAATATAACCAAGAATCACGCCCTAAAATATTATGTACGAATTATATATAAAAGCATGTGGTCCACCAATCATAAGTTCAAGGCAGGACATACCCAGACTGTGTTTAAAGCGGAATTTTAAACCACTGTGTAGTTTTTGGATAGTGCAAACGTTTTTGATAGCGTTAATTAAAGTTGTTGTATCAAGAGTATCTAATGTTCTGTTTATTAACAAAGCCAACAATATGTTTCCAAGATATCGTGCTGTTACACAACGTTCGAGCATTACTTTTCATGTCAAAAATAGTCATATCTGTTTAGAAACGTCATAATTTGATTTGAATGTATACTTGAAACTTAAGTTTATTTTTTTATATAAAGTCCCCAAAGATTTTCGTTAACCGTTGTCTCGTCCATCTTTCTGAACTCACGACTAGGTAAGTTGGTAAGTCAGCCCATTACTGACTCGTCGAAAATTAAAGCGGATACTAAACGTGGGGCACGTGCAGAAACTAATCAATACCCAAATATTGCTCAACTGCGAATGGACCGTGCGTGTCGGACCAATTGTAATTGGCAAATCCGTAAATCGCGTCTAAAACTGCCACTCCTACTAAGCTCAATAACAATTTAAATTGTTTATTTACATAAGTCGTTAATTATAAAAGATGGTATATCTTGACCAATAATTTGTTGTTAGTAAAACTTTCTTATTATGAATTATGAACAAAAATGATTTGTTTGCGCTGAATTTTATTTTCCTTTTTCTCAAAAAAGGAGAGTTTCAGGTGTTTTAGCTGGAAACACCCACTTATAGAAGTTTTGACCACTATTAGTTTAAACAACGTATATTACATAGGTATATTGAGATACTCAGATCTAAATATATGTATCTAAACTACGTAACAAAGTATGTACATAGGTAGGATTGAAGGTAGCCTTGTATAATATTTCTAATTGACGTGCGAACTTAAGCACTTATGTATATGTTTCTGCTTATATGTATGCATGAAAACTAGTAAGTTCTTTTTTATAATTACTCGTAGTTTTCAAATATGAAAAGCGCAAAAAGAATGACCGCCTTAAGGAACAAAATCACACTCATTGTATAATGATGTGGAGTAAATCTTGTATTTTGATTACAAAATTTATTCCGATTTCAATAGAGGCAAATTGTATCTTTGGAGATGGAAAGACATACATTTTGAAGACGATACTTTCAAACTTTCTTAATTTCCGTTTTTGGCAAGAGTATCATTATCTTTTAGAACTTTAAGTGACACCTTATAGCAAAAGTGTCAATAAGAATAACCGAACCGGGGAAAAATGATAAATTACCATATCTTAACTTGATAACTCTTTTAGGTAGAAAACAATACTATGAAGGGCGAACAGGCAATTAATCTTTATTAGCAAAAGTATGGACGTCTTAGGTTATATTTATACTTTGGTATGGTGTGGGTAGAGGTAATTAGAAATTTATTTAGCAAAAACTTTTCGTTGAAATATCCTTTGAGTTGAAAAAAATAAATTTTTGTTTGTATTGATAAAAATAAAAGTTCAGTGTTTTAATGTGCCAGTATAATAGGTCTAAAAACCTAGCGGTGGAAAATTAGCGAAAATGAAAAAAAAACACCAAAATTTGTGGCTTTTTTGTTGCTGGAATACCGATTTTGTTGCTCGAACCAATCGCGAGAAATCGGCAACAGTTCTAGATTTATGTTAAGATAGCCTGGAAATTACTAAATTTTGGAATAACCGATCACACAAATGAGAGTAAATTTGTTGCTAATTTGTTGCTGTAAGATGTTCCAAGCAAAAGTTGAAAAAAAAAAAAATATTTATTCACAGTTAATTTAACTAACTCAAATTTGATGTCGTCCACGCTAGCTTAACTCTCGATTTTTCCATGGAAAAATTCAATTAATAATTTGTTGCTGAGCACAGTAGGCCTTGTCTGAGTACAAAGAGTCAGCAACAAAATAGAAACCTGAAATCGGTAGTGTTTGGAGACCCAGACCCGTAAGCAAACGAACCAGCCTTGCTAGATTACTCTGTTAAAAAAAATGTCTGTTATTAGGCGGTCTTTTTTTGAAAACAGATAATTCCTTTAAGCGACTTATTTAAAAACTTTATATAAATCTTCTGTCTGAATGTAAATCTAATTGTTTTTAACTATATACGCATGTAAAATTTAGATCCGCATCCGTTAAACAGTTACGAATTTTTCTGAATGATTTATGCATTATTTTGAACTATATACTTCTTTGAAGTTATTTACGATATGTTTTAAGCTCTCTGTAGCTGGTTTTATACAATGACTTTTTTTGAACGTGAATGTCGGATTCTTTCACCTGAAAAGTTCAACAAATATCGCAATATTTTATTTAATGCTCAAAATCTCATAGCTGAATTCCGTGCGGTTATAGTATATTGTGTGGTTCGAAGAGCTCAAAAGCGTAGAACAGCTACTTTTTGAGCTCGGAGAGCTCATAATAACGAAGAAAATACGAGCTCAAAAATGTTGTATTGAGTGAATTTTGAGTGCAAAAGCATAGAATTAGCGGAAAGTTACAGTGATGGCCCTTAGAGTCAACCGTTTTCCAATTTTTTTTTTAATGAAATAATAAATTTTTAACTTATAGAAACCAGGAGTCGGTCGAGTTTGAAATTCCATATCATTACTGAGCAGCGGGCAGTTTAACATTTAATTGTTCTTTATTTTTTCATTACCTACTAAAAAATATTCGTTTTTTATAACTAAAGAATTATGTCATGCACGTGATTTTGACATACATTAAAATTCTAGGCTTAATAGCGTATGTATTTTTTCTGAACATTTCTTTTTCACAACGATCGTCGTATTCTGTCCACTGAGTTCCTCGTAAGCACACGGCCGTGAAGTGTCCTATATTTAAATCTGAAGATGTTCTTCGAGTATTCATAGGGGGCGTAATGTCTATAGCTCCAACAAGTCTATATATTTTTCTGCTATTTAAGGGATTCGTTAAACCTCGTGGAAGAGCACCCAATTTAATTTTCTGGTTCGTCCCGTCGTCGTCAAAGACTTCAAAAATAATGACATCTCCTGTTGAACATGAATTAAAATTAGTTTTTGAAAATGTAGTTTTCAACTTACATGTTTTTTTTTTTGTGTACGACACATGAATGAACATTACGATCGGCTTATTTTTGTTTTGTTTCTTTCCTACTACTTTTTCTATTATTACATTATTATTAGAATGTCACGACATAAAAATAAATTTCATATTATTCTACAGACAATTGAATAATGAGTAATTCGATAATGGTTAAGAATCGAATGCTGGAAGCAGCAACGGAAAAAAAAACTAAACAGTTCAATAAATATTTCTATTTTTCATACAAAAAATATGACGAAAATTCAGCTAAACTAAGTTGGCATCGTCACTGACCGGCATTGTTATCAATATCTCAAAAACTATTCAAGCAACAAAATTCTCATTAGAGCAACTAATTAGCAATTAAAAAAGCGACATTCGGCCACGCCGATATGGATAGGTAGATTTTATAGGCGAATATAAAATAAATAATATTTGAATATTTTTACTATTTATAAACCCTTGACATAAATTTAAGAAATTTTAAAAATTATACAAATAATAGCTTGAAATTCATCTATTTTGATATATATCTAAATTTTAGCAGGTTATAAGAATATAATTGACTAAATATATTTTTTTGGACAATGATAGAATATTTAAACACCCACAATTCCTGATCTAATCAGCCGATTTTATTTATTTTTGAACTTGATCTTAGTATTGATTCATAGAACAAGTCTAAAAAATTATACAAAATCTGGTAAGGAGCTGTGGACGCAATCGTGCGGACATGGCATGTTGTTCATTATTTTTAATATTTTTACAAATTTATAAACCCCTGAAATAAGTTGAAAAAATCGTAAAAGTTATTAGGTTAATAGCTTAAATTGAAGCTGATTGTGTGAACTTTAAGATAAATTTATTAATTGTGAGCTATATTTAATGGTTAGAAAGTTATAATGCTGGAATCGACTAAATTTGATTTGAATTTATTATGCAATCAATTTAGATGTCCAAATAATAAAGCGTACTAATAAACAACATCAGTTGATTCAATTAAACGCCATTTTAGAATATACTCGTAGTTCTTATGCAAAATAGGTAATACACTATACACAGAAGTAAGAGTTTCGGAAAGATTCGGCTTTTCGAGGTCGGTTGCTTTCGTAACAGGCGAATATACCATATATGTAGTATATGATTTAGTAATACAGACACCATGTTTTTTGTGCTCAGTTGTACATTCATGGTATTGGAGCGAATTTTTATTTTATCTTAAAAATTTAGAATTGATAAAAAATGTATTATTTTAATTGGCAATAGTGAAAAGGCTAAAATAATTAAATAGATATAATAGTTGCATTTTGCGATGTAATGTACTGATATATATTTGAGTGTAAACACAGTCGGTGATTAACCTCGTGTTAAGTTAAAATTTAAAGTTGAAAATTATAAATGACATGATTTGGATGTCTAGTGGCAATTTATTAAAAAATATAAAACTTTTTTTTCTAATTTAACGGAAGTAATAAAAATTCAATAATTATATAATAGCGAACTTCAGATGATGATAAATTGTCACCTTCAAAAAAAAATATAAACTTTATAATTTAAATGCTTCACATCCGGTATGTATACAAGTTTAAACTTATTTATTTTATTTACTGTGACAGAAACATAATAGACACTTTTTCTGAATATCCTTGAAGTCCTTTATTCTTTTCATAATTTTGAAACAACTTTTGGAGCATTTTTTACACAAAATAAATCTATTCTTATCGTTTTGTTTTTAGATACCTCTAAGAACGTTGTTTAGGATCAACGAGAAAAAAGCTACAAAAATGAAGAGCAACAAAATATTAATTGGATATTTCCATGGGAAAATTGAGAGTTAAGCTAGCGTGACCGGTTTATTTGCTTACCGGTCTTTAAACACTACCATCTTCCAGTTTCTATTTTGATGCTGACTCTTTGCACCCTCACAAGGCCTACTATGCTCAGCAACAAAATATTATTTGAATTTTTATGCGGAAAAATTGAGAATTAAGCTGGCGTGGCCGGTTTGTTTGCTTACCGGTCTCCAAACACTACCGACTTCAGGTTTCTATTTTGTTGCTGACTCTTTGGTCTTTGCACTCAAACAAGGCCTACTGTGCTCAGCAACAAATTATTAATTGAATTTTTCCATGGAAAAATCGAGAGTTAAGCTAGCGTGGACGACATCAAATTTGAGTTAGTTAAATTAACTGTGAATAAATATTTTTTTTCAACTTTTTCTTGGAACATCTTACAGCAACAAATTAGCAACAAATTTACTCTCATTTGTGTGATCGGTTATTCCAAAATTTAGTAATTTCCAGGCTATCTTAACATAAATCTAGAACTGTTGCCGATTTCTCGCGATCGGTTCGAGCAACAAAATCGGTGTTTCAGCAACTTATTAGCAACAAAAAAGCCACACATTTTGGTGTTTTTTTTTTTTTTCCAAGTTGACGTTACGATGATAGCGAAGACGAAAAAGACGAAAAAAGTGGGTTTCACAGTTCTGCCTGTCTGTTGGTTTGTTCGACTGCAGCCAAAACGGATCGGCAGATTTTCTTTAAGCTTTATTTAAGCTTGGTAGATACGTTATTTTTTTTTAAGACTAAAAATAACGGTTACTGTCATACGAATTTCTTTCGAAATGTTTTAAAAATTTTTATATAAAAGGTTGTTTTTTTATGAAATAACCACAACGACTCATAATTTTCCTTCTTGCATAAACTTATATTTGATTAAATCACACGGAATCTTGTATTTAGCTCCAACTACTACAATACTGGAGTTGTTTTTGTAGTTTCAAAAATGAATTTTATGCTTATGCGTAGTTTTTCTTTAATAACATTCATTTTTGAAATTCTTAGTTTTTATATAACAGCAAGTTCCTGCGACCCATCAGTTGTGCATTTTATTTATCTTAAGACCGTAACAAGAAAAATTCGAGAAATTAGAAATCAACTTAAATGTACCAGACAAATAGTACAGAATACATTGTTCATTTGACTATATTTGACAGTTCAACTCAACAAGTCGTGTTTAAGCTTATGAGAAAACGGATTTCTATAGTTATTAGATTACATAGTCAGACGACTCTACACTATTTTTCATTTTTAGTATTTATACCTTGTCGAAGAGAATTTTCCTTCCATGTGCGTGATAATTCTAATTCCAATATTTTAATTTACTGTGTAAATGCAGATAATATCTTTGTGTAGAAAGTTAAGCTTTTGTTTACATAAATAGTTAACCAATTGACGAACAACCCAAAACATGATGATGTAATTGGTTTCACTGATTTAAACGTTTGAATGGAACCACGAATGGAACTTTTCACTGAACTCAAAAGGGTTTGTGTGGAACTTGAAATCTTACCACCTTCATTTCCGAAATGTGTAGCGGAAAAAGTTCAAAATAGTGAGCATAGAATAGAAACCGTTAAAATTGGCTAGTTACGCCTAATATAAAAAAAACTTTCTCTTGTGTAAATGAGACTTTGAATTTTAAAAATAGAACTTATTAGAAAAAAATGTTCAGATATATAAAATTCATTTTTAAATGGAAAAAACTTAATTCCATTAGTAGTAAGGGTTGAACACATGTGGTTTCTAAGGCAAAAATGAATCAATGCAAGAACAAAAGTTATAAAACGTTGTAGCGACTTTTTAAAATATAAGTTTTAATATATACATTTTTCAAAAACTTTTTAAAAACAAAATTTGCTACGGTAAATTTAAGTTTTTATTATTGTGCAAATAAAAAACTTGGAAGAAAATTATAGACTCGTTTTTAAGATATTGAATTTTCAAAAACGCCAAACAAAAATTTTCTTAAGTTTTGAAATGCAATGATTTATTTTTTAACTTTATAGAAGTTTCTGTATACAAAATTTCATTTAAATGTTCTACGCCAATAATGAGAAAGTCAGAAATCAAAAAATGGTTCTATGGTTCTTATCTTCATTTTCATACAACTAAACTTATAAAAAAGAGGATATTAATTTTTTTTCCGAATACGGCTGTTTTAAAATACAGAATTTTAGCATTCACACACCAAATTTTTGATTTAAACCCTTGTATGTATATGAAATCTGATTATACATATAATGTTTATACAACTTTAAAAAAGAAAATTTTGGTGAGACTAGAACTTTCACCCCTATTTAATACAATCATAAGGAACGAATTTTTGACGAGCGCATAATTTGTTAGGATATAAACACTAATAAATATTTACATTTTTTTAATAAACGATTTGAAGCTTTCTATGAAACTGCCAACAATGCAGACAAATGTACTGTTTTCAATCATGTACATTATGTATGTATGTAATTTTGATTGTTGTGTTCATAAAAGAGTAATCATGTGGAAATATTGTAATAAACATAGCTTTCCCAAACTCACATCGTTACGTTGCAAAAAAAAATCCATCATATTTGGTTTTTTCATGTAAGTATTTACCTTAAACATATTGTTTATTTTTTAGGGATTTATCTTCCATGTTCTTGTTCTTAAATAAAAGGTATCTCATTTCGAAATAATGATGGTTGGTATCAGAAGGAGGCCGCTGCTGTTGATTTTTTGAGATGAAGTAAATTATAAAGAGCGAGGAGAAAACTCTATTAAAAAAATGCATAAATCATATTTGAATATTTATTTACATAAAGCGCATTGTATACGAAAGAT
The DNA here is from genome assembly GCA_963931855.1 of Philhelius festivus. Classification (NCBI taxonomy): domain Eukaryota; kingdom Metazoa; phylum Arthropoda; class Insecta; order Diptera; family Syrphidae; genus Philhelius; species Philhelius festivus. Next base: position 286,700 of record OZ007556.1, on the reverse strand, counting down.
AATTGCTAAGAAGACATTTGTAAAATTCGGTTTTAGTTCTATAAATACCTAATAGGATACAGCTTGCAGAAAATAAATCCTTTTCTTGGAGATGATGATGAGGAGGTATGTATGTATATATGGGCATAATAAGAGTATAGACTATGCATGATATATAGTTTGTGGGGCTCTTGATGATTATATTTTTCCCATTCTTATGCTTTGGAGTATATATTTACTTAAGAGTTCTAGATACTTGAAAAATACTTGAACCATCTTTAAACTAGAGAAAATGAATAAGGTGAAATGAGAAGTCCAATTAGTCTTGCGGTTATTTTCATTTCCTCTTACCGTAAAGTTTCGTTTATTCACGCTGCTCCAACAGTGCCTTCCTAGTTTCTTTAAGGACTATTAGACTTAATGAAAGCATTTTGATGAGATAAAGTGAAAACTGCAAGCACAGATGTTTTCAATATTCATGTCGATTATAACACAAAATGGGGCTTGGGGTAAGGTCGGTAAAGAGTAGACGTCGTACAAGAGGGCTTAACCATCATTTAGCTTCCAGTTCACTCCTACCAAATGTGGTCAGAACAAAGAGAATCCGATTTACCCAAAGGTTGTGTTTCTTAAATATAATGCATTTTAGTTGTTGTCATAATTAAATTGACCTTAAGGTTGAAACGTATATATTATATGAAGTAAAACTTTTGATATACATACTCGTACATACACACAAGATATATTTTGAATACATTTTTATTTTTCATATAGTTTTTTTAAGAACTTACGAAAAATTACTACAGAAAACTTCTTGTCAATAGCTAAGTGGCACTCTTAAATGACTAATTACAAATATTAGTGCCTTTATGACCTATGAACTATTAGATTTAAAATTCAATATGGCTTTTTTTTTTATTAAAATAAGCTATGCTGATGACTTCATGAGTATTAAAACTGCATAAATCCTTAGTTAATAAGACAATTTCATATTAAAGAATAAAATGGGAATTCTATAAGTAATTTAAGGATTCCTGTTGCTAGGTTCATTATTTTTAATTTCCTTGAATCTTAATACATAAAAACACTCGTGCGTATGTCTGAATATCACATTATATTCACGTTCGTGTAATGCTCCGGATCTTTTTGTTATTGTTATCCCTCCCATACATCGCTTTTTTTAATTCTGATTACGACCGAATCGAATGATTTAAAGATATCTATATATATAAAAATCAATGCCACTTTTCGTTGTTATTTTTTAACTCAAGAACGGGCTCACCTATCCAAACCAAATGTTAAGGCTTTGTTTGGACTATTTAGTAGATGGTTTATGTGAAGTTTGCACAAAATTGGTCAAGCGGATCTTCATTTATCACATTTTTTGTAACAAATGAATTCAATAAATGTCGGATCATTTTGTTAGTGGGGATTTTGCTGTCAAATTGAAACTTATATTTTTAATTTGATTTATTCTTTTTTCTATGAAGAAATAATGTCACAAGCCGGGCGAGCAAATATAGGTCGGCGAACGCGTAATGCAAATGATGTGGCATTACTAAGTCGATCACAGACTGCAGATGAACGCGCACAAGCTAATGCATCGCAGTGAACGTAATGCACGAAATAGATCTGTTGACCCTGTACCTGTACTGAACCTTGCACGCCGATCACGAACACGTCGTGCTGCTCTTTTGGCTAAAATGATGCGTGCTGCTTTTAATTACAACAGTCAAATTGTTTATAGTATGTACGGATATATTGGAATGATGGACGCAATACATATGTCCACATTGTGATACCGCTAACTTTCCAGGTGAAATGCCCGGCATGTGTTGTGCTAATGACAAAGTGAGATTTCCAGCAATAGAAACTCCAATCGGACATTTATTTTTGGGATATCTCAAACGTCGAATTACTTTTTGATCCATATTCAACAACACAATTCGGCATTTCAAATGACTTCTTTTAGTGCAACTAAAATTATTAGAGATAATTATGCCGACGTTTAAGGTAAATACTTCAACACGATCGTCCCATGTTTATATCAATCTGAATCATAAAGTATTCGATAGTTTTAAAAATTCTGATCCAGCATCTACCTGTGCATACATGTTACAGATTCAGGGCCAGATTTATCATCAAGCTGGTTCGTTATTGCCATACCCCGACGCTGATCATCAATTTTAGCAAATTTATTTTATTGGTGATGAAAATCGTAAATTGGATCAACGTTGTGTAATTGTCTCGAATACAAGACGAGAAATTATTCGTGAGCTACAAAGGTTTTTCCATCAGCATAACGCATTAGTTCAATTGTTCAAAATTGCTTTCGATCGTATGCCATCTGATAATCACAAAATCGTAATAAGGGCTGATAGAACATCGACAATAATTGATGAGGTTACAATTTATTGTAATTCTTGGTGATCAGCTTCAATCCCGTGATATTGTACTTCATCGCAGAAATGAGCAATTGCAACATGTTTCGGAACTTCATCGTATGACACATATGACACAATCATGCAAACAGTTTCCAATAATGCAGGTGGATTATATTTCTTGGATGCGCCTGGTGGTACAGGCAAAACGTTTGTTACCTATGTCATTGATTTTAGCTATTCTAACTATTCGATCGGAACAGAAAATTGTATTGGCACTTGCATCTTCGGGAATTGCTGCTACATTATTAGAAGGTGTTCGGACTGCACACTCTGCACTAAAATTGCCATTGAATGTACAGGTGATTGAAACTCCACATTGCAATATTTCGAGAAATTCTGCTATGGCAAAAGTTCAGCGATTAATGTCAATTATTTTATGGGATGAGTGTACAACGGCGAATAAAAAATTATAATGAATAAAAAATGATATGAATCAAGATGAGACAATGAATTATCCAATTGAATTTTAAAATTCATTGGAACTAGCTGGTGTGCCACCGCATTGCTTGAATCTGAAAGTTGGTTCTTTGATTATATTATTGCGAAATATTAATCCACCAAAACTGTGTAATGGCACCAGATTGGCAGTGAAAAAGTTATTGCCAAATTTGATTAAAGCTACGATCTTAACTGCTAAATCAAAAGGAGAAGTTTGTTTGATACCACGTATCCCTATGATTCCAAATGATATGCCATTTGAATTCAAACGATTACAATATCCTGTGCGCTTATCATTTTCGATGTCCATCAAGAAGGATCAAGGGCAAACACTTTTGTGGTGTGAATTTGGAGGATTCATGTTTTTCACATGGCCAACTTTATGTTGCCTGTTCCAGAGTCGGTACCCCCAGCCGTTTGTTTATTCATGCTCAAAATGGAAAAACAAAAAATATTGTTTATCCAAGTGTTTTGGATTAAGTTTTAAAATACTCGTAGCTAGCAATTAATAAAATATTTGTTTGCTTGAATAAATGAATTTGATGTTGCAATTAATTTTTTTTTATTATTTCACTTTATACGTAGCGAAGCACGTACCGGGCCGCTAGTTTTTTTATAAAATCCTTTGAAAAAGTCGGATATTTGAATGGTATCTTTCTATGTAAATTTGGTTACATTTGATTTGAATTCAGTTAGACAGCTATGCTGTCACATGTCTTCATAAAAATTTGAATGGCGTTTTTGTATGAAAATCTCAATAGAAAAAATGTCATGTTAAGTTTCTTCATAACAAACAAAAATTGACGTTCCGTTTGACAGTTCTGCTGTCATTTATTTTCATAACAACAAATTTCGGGTTGAATATTGTTATTTTGGAAAAAAGAATTGAATTGAAAGCAATAGCTCAGTTTTTTATCGGTGGTTTCGACGCGAAACCAGGATTATGTTGCGCGAGCGAAAAGGTAAAATTACCATAATTGGCGCCGCCCGCCACCAGAGACCAGAGCCACTGGCATTATTGCTTTCTGGCTACGAATCTCGATAAACGAAATTACTTGTAGAATATAATATATATAAAGGAAATTACGACAGTTTTTTCTAAATAACATCCTTTGTGGTGAATGTTATCGGAGAACGAGGTTTTAAAACAACTTTCTTTCATACGTGGAGTGCTTTATTGTCAATTTACCATCGCTCCTCGTTTTTTCTCGTATCGTTCTTCACCAAGCATTGCTGTCATAGAACCGTTTTTTTGTATTTTCGACTTTTTCAACATTTTTGTACAGGAGCTCCTTTATTTTTAAGATAATAATGTATTTACAAATTTTTAAAAAATTATTTTTTTTTTAATTTAAAAAAAAAAGTTATTTAAATTTTTATTGAAAAAATCAATATCCTTAAAACGATGAACGATTCTTTTGAATTTTAAAGAAATTTCGTATACAAAATTTAATTTATAAATAAAACTCTTCTAAAGATTTTTTTTTAAATTTTGTTTGCATACTATGTGTTTTTAGTTTTGATCTCAAAGTATTTTAGTTGTTGTTTAAGTAATTTCAATATTGAGTTTTATGCATCTGAATCTTTTTCTCTAAATAATGTTTTGTACTCGACCATATTTAAGACCCCAAAGTATACTTACACATAACAGCAAGTATGTGTTATCCATTCGTGTAAAAAAGTTTCCAGTGTCTAAAAAAAAGCCAAATATTATACAAATTGTATAATAAAGCAAAAAGTTACTGACAGTTTGCAAAAATGCAAAATTTGCTCATGGATATGTGTTACAGCATCATTCAAACTTTTTTACAGAATGTGTTGAAATATATCTGAATGATCAGCTTTTAGTAATTCAAGACCAAAAATTGAAAAATTCGCAAATTTGCTCAAAAGTTATTGAACATTTTCCAAATTCTTAGATGCAAGAGATTGACAACATGAAGTCATGAAAGTGGAGAAGTACACTAATTGCAGGTTTTTGCACTAATAGTATCTTCTTAACCATGGCTGTTAAGCTCACAGTTTTTTTTCGAGTAAAAATTCGAAATGAGCTCCCGGGTGGCAGAAACAAATTATAATTTCAGTTTAAATTAAAGGGTAAAAGATCATTTATTCAATATTTAATTATTTCTATAGACTTATACCACATCCATTTTTTACATACAATTCATGGTTGAATAAGTTCAAAGACATATTTTTACAACTCTCCATCGAACCGATCTTAGACCAATATTTGCTTATACAGGAAATCAAGATCATGAATCATAATCTTTTTAAATTCTACTTTATATCTAGTCAAAACTTTATAAGTTCATTGATCTAGCTCCAGTTTTTCAAAATCAAATTCCTTTTGTATGTATACATATACTATCTATCAAAAACTAATAGAAACAGAAGTATTCCAACTTCTGCCATTATTTTCGTTGCCCGAATTTCTCCTTTGATAAGAAATGCTACGAGTACATTCTTAGACATGAATCTGATTAAATAAATAAGTAAGATTAATCCCTCCCATCAATGTATTTCACTAAAAAATCTCATTAAAAAAATTTCATCACTAAGAAATATAATTTTCTTAAATGTTTCTGTATGTAATTTTCAGAAACAGTTACACATTATGAAAAAAATCATGTGACATTACCATCACCACAAGCAAGCTTCATTTATACAATATAAATGCATGTGACAGTTTTCCTGAGCTCCTGTAAGAAGTTTTCACCAACAGCAAATATTGATAGTGACATGTATGCATTTTACATATACATACTTATGTACATAAATAATAGGGATAGTCAAATAAGACTGTGCTTTTGTAACCTTGTCAGCATGAGTTTTTTGCTGTTTTGCTTAAAAAACAAGGATTATTTCTATATATTTAAAAAAGAGGTATATACAGTTGTACCTGAAACTCCAGTACAGATATAGGAAAATAAAAGATTATTAATTTTCAAATGTTGTCTGTTTATATTAAATGTTCTTAAATTGCTGGACTGACTGATTGACTATGGCTGAAAAGATGTTCGAGTGTATTTGACAACATTTACTTTGATGAAACGTGGAATGATTGTATTTATTTTGCTCGACTCCTCCTTATATTGATTAAAGTACTCTAGTAAAAAAAAGAATATTAGAAGAGGAATTTAAGAAACTAATACAAGAAGAGCAATTTCTCACTTTGAGTTTAAGCAACTAAACAAACATCAGAATAACCTAAGATCCAAAGTTACTAATTTTTCATGAACTTTAACGATATAAAAGTTGTGAGCATGTAAAATCATAAAAACTCTTAAAATTACTTTTAACTTATTCATGCAAATATTCTATTTTACTGCAATCATGCAATTAGATAAATAAAACCAGACTTATCAATGGATTGGATTGGCTTTATCACAATTTTCATAAAAATAAAATGCACGACTGTATCGGGCGAACTTGCTCTTATGTAAAAGTACTTTGGAATTTAAAATGCATTTTATAAATATAAAACATCGATTTAATGAGATAAAAAAGTTCAAATGCATTGAATTGACGTCTGATTTCCGGAAAAGTATGAATTTATGCAAACAAAGTTTAAAAATCGTTTTATTATTAAAGTAATTTTTTATATAACGAATTTCTTTAAAAATTTTCGAGAACAAAATTTGGGATGCCCATATTAAGTACATATTCGGTAGTTTAGATTTTAGGAAATAATTTCAAAAAATAATCGTTAACATGTTTTAAGGATATTGATTTTTCAGGAACTTAAAAAAAAAAGTCGAATATTTTTATATACAATATTATTAAAAACTTAAGGGGGCTCCTGCTGAAAATTTTTGGTTAAGATCCTTAGAGCCGTTGATGAGAAAGTCGAAAATAAAAAAAAACTCGTTCTATGACAGGTACCGTTAATAACATATCCCCCCAAACTTTTTTTGACCAATATGTAGTCCATGTCTAAAATATCACGCTTTATTTTTTTCAAAATCGTTAGAGCCGTTTTCGATATAAATAAGATGATGCATTACGGGTGTATGGGGGTAACCGTTTGTTTTAGAGCTAAAAAAAAAATTTCAATTTCCCCTCTAGGGAATTACCGAAGACTCTTAAGTACCGAGTTTGAAAATACCTCCAGTAGCTCAGGCTGTAGTTCGATGTACAGACATACAGACATATCTATTGAATTTAATTCAATCACTCCACTTAAAATTGAAATAATTTACTTATCTTAATATATATAATTCTTCTGTGAGTGTGTATGTCACTGAACTTCTCTTAAACGACTGGACCGATTTTGATGAAATTTTTTGTGTGTGTTCAAGGGGATCTGAGAATGGTTTAGATTCACAATTAAAAAAAAAAATATTCGTAGTTAGCAACGCGAGCACGGGCGGCTAGTTTCATATAAATATCTTCGTTTATCTTGAAGAAAGAAAGCTTTTCAATGACCGGCAGTATGGCCATTTATATATCTCACCGAATAGTGGCACAAAGCTTCACTTATTTTGCAGAAAGTAAGATTATTTCACTTGATATTTCCAAAGCATTTGATAGAGTTTGGCATCAAATTCTCTAATCGTAAATGCGTGAATTTGGTATTGATCAATCTCTTTTTTGTTGTATTAGTAACTACCTTTCGAACCGTTCAATACAAGTCGTATTAGACGGTTTTAAGGTTGCAATTCATAAAATTAATACTGGTGAACCTCAGGGCTCTGTTTTGTCTCCAAATCTCTTTCTCATATTTATCAATGATCTTTTGTCAGAAATTTCTAATTCATTAATTTGTTTGGTTGACCAATGTGTTCTCAGCTTCTCATATTCGTTTCCAGATTTACGTTCTTGTTCTTTGGATGTGGATTTAGACTTTTGCCGTATGAAAAGCTTATTAAATTCTGATCTCGATAGTATTGTCAATTGACGAATCATATACCATATATAAAACTCAATTCTATCTTCTGTCGTTAAAACAAAACCCACCTCTCATGCTGCTATCCATGAGTCTCACTTGCATTGAGGAAACTGGTGAACCTCAGGGTTCTGTTTTGTCTCCAAATCTCTTTCTCATATTCATCAATGATCTTTTGTCAGAAACTTCTAATCCATTAAATTGTTTGGTTGACCAATGTATTCTCAGCTTCTCATATTCGTTTCCAGATTCATGTTCTTGTTCTTTGGATGTGTATTTAGACTTTTGCCATATGAAAAGCTCAATAAATTCTGATCTCGATAGTATTGTCAATTGACGAATCATATACCATATATAAAACTCAATTCTATCTTCTGTCGTTAAAACAAAAACCACCTCTCATGCTGCTATCCATGAGTCTTACTTGCATTGAGGAAACCGAACAGCTCTCAGCTCTTGGTCTGTTCATCAAAGATCGCTTTGTATGGAATTACCACATATTAGACTACGCCAAAAACGGAGCTAAGTACTTGGTTTCCTTCGACATTGCAAGAAATTTTTCACCCCTTCTAATCTGACTGTCAAGTATAACTATATTTGAAGAGTCGCTCCATTAACCCACACTGTTGGAAGATTTGCCACTTTCTCGCAAAAACGTTTCTTGTTCTGAGGTGGCACCGGGTGGGAATCCATCGCAGACATCCGGTATGAAAGTTCGATTTATTTTATAAATTAGAAGATATTCCCTTAAGATTTATATCGGTTATGAGTTAGATACTAGGCGCGTTTTATTATTCACAAATCTATCTGGATCCGGATCTGGATTAAGTTTTAACATGTATTACAAAAACAATTTGGGATCCTGTTTTCTATCGGGATCTATTTCAAAGATCCAAAAATTAGTTATTACACTGGCGAGTAGATGGCTTTTTATGGTAAGGTAGTGTAAGCTATAGTGTAAAGAAAAGAGACAAGACATAATTTAAAATTTACAAACCCAAGGATAAAAAGAGACGGGCTTATAACACTGCTGTCAGTAAGATCCGTATCGTTTTATTTTCAAGGGAAGATCCAGATCCGGATCCAGATAGATTTGTGAATAATAAAACGCACCTACTATATTGTTACTATATCAGAGAAGTTTTTTTTAAATATTTTAGAATGCGTATAAAAAGTCATTTTTAAAATATTGAATTCTCATCCAAACATTTCAACTATCCAAAAAAAAATTTAAGCATGGAGGTGACGGACGTGAGACTGTCCATGCGAGAACAGTGCTCCTAAATGCAGCTTAGCGAAGCCCAACGTACCGCAACAGGCCACCACAAACGCATTTCTCTCCATCTCTTTTCTCAACCGACTATAAAAGTAGAAAGTTGAACTTTTACTTTCAAGTAGGTAACCCCGAATTTGGAATAATGAAAAATTCAATAATATGGATTTGTTGATGCCTACATTTTGTTTTGTGTTAACAAATATTGTTAAAATATCAATTGGACAAAATAAATATACATACATATATTCAACTGCTACATATACGTTGGTTTAATTTTTGAGCTATACAAGGGATATAATATTGTTCAAAATGAGAGAGATACCTAGGTAATCTTAATTTATAATGAAGAAATAAACAAAATTTCTATGATATTCTGAAGAAATGTCTTGAAAACGCGAAACACTTTGAATATTTTATTCATCAGTGAGCTCGTTTTCCTGTTGACAAGACATATCTCCTTGGAAGCAAACACAAAGAAATCCTGGATAAAAATTCTAGGACAAGCCTTTATATTTTGTTTATATGACGTGGGGCAAAACTAAAGACTGTCTGCAAAAATAACATCGAATCAAAAGAAGATAAAAATAATGTTTACTTGCCTTGCATTTGATTGAAAAGATGACATTTCAAATACGAACGAGATAGATATCTTGTTTTAAGAAATTCTGTTGTGTACTCGTATACCTATTACACTATAATTTACGGATTTTTTTGGTTTAAAGACGATTATTCGTAGAATAAACAAGTGGACATTTGAAATAATTTCCTAGAACTATTTTACGTGATCTTATTTAAAAAATTCAATTCAATTGTTTATGGTCTTTTCATAGCACTAAACACTGCATGATTTAATAATAAAACAGTTAGCAAAAATATCCGCTTTCTTTTGCCAAAACAAGAATATATTTTTAACTTATTCAACCTCAGAATATCTAAATTGGCACAGAATGTCAATATTGTCTAATAACTATTAGTATTATAATGCTCGTATAGTCGTTCGAAACAAAATATTTTTTTATTTCTGTTTAGATATTTTTTTTATTCTTTTGTGTCTTGCGGTGGGGTGACTTTGATTTCCTCCATTTTTGTGGGTGTTGAATATTAATCTAAGGTTTTTTTTTAACAAATATATAATGTAATATATGTAAGATACTATGATTCTTTCGTGAATAAACTTTCATAAAAACCACTTCCTACAAAATTCAAGGTACGAACGGAGAAAAAGCGAAAAATGTTCAAATTCACTTCTGATAAAACAACTGATATTAACATAGGGAAACAATTTTTTCAAATAAAAAGTTAAATATGCCAATTTCAAGATTGAGATGGTGCTGTTGGTATACTTGGTGTTTGTAAAAGTTGGTTGAAGCCAGAAATATGTACGTATACATACATATATGATTTTTGTGTTAACTTGCAATTTAACGTAATGATAGAATTTCGAAACACACACTGGTGAAGTTGCTATCTATTCTTATTAAAAATTACAACTCTGAAAGTGATTATCTTTTAATCGAAGTGTTAAATTTTGGAGAAAGCTGTATAGTTGGAGTTGTATACTAAGAATTGTTGTTTGTCGGTTTTGACTTAATCTTCGATTTGGGTTGATGACCTTCTGAATTTTTCTATTGGGATTTCAATCAAATTAATCAAAACGATTTATCCCGAGAAGTCGCAAATATCCCATGGTCTCTGTGCTCGAACGTGCCTGAAATGAACCAAAACACACCAGAAATGATAGACAAACTAATCAAGAAAAGGTTAAAGAAAATAAAAAACAAAAACGACAATATCAACATTAATCCACCTAACATTAATAAATACATAGCAATTGAATACACAAATCTACTACCACAAATTTTAAAAAACGAATTCAAAAAGATCAACATTAATATATCATTCAAAGCTAACAACACTATACAAAAAATATTAAAACCCAAAACAATAAAAGATAAAAAAACTAGCTCTGGCGTTTACAAAATTAATTGCGACGACTGCGACAAATTCTACATAGGACAGACAGGGAGAACTTTTTACGAAAAATTCACTGAACACAAACCAAAACAAAACACAAAATCCACATACGCCTTACACCTAATAGACAAGAACCACAATTACACAAACTTTGACAAGAACTTAACGCTAATACACTTCTGTAAGAAAGGCACAAAGTTCGATGCACTGGATTATGAAATTTACAAAGCGTGCAAAAGAGATCAAGACAATATAATGAACGATAAATTGACAATTAAAACAAACACACTATTGGACAACGCAATTTACTATAACGCAAAAAAAGGACAAACATAACTACATAAAAAAAAACCTAATGACACAACAGCAACGAAACAAGACGTTAATAACAAAAAAATTTTGATAAGCCCGATGATGGAATAAAATTCCGAAACGCGTCGCTTTCTACGTTTAAATTAATCATATATGTTGTTAAAATTTGTAAAAATAAAAATATTTAAAATTGTTTATATAAAAAAAATAAAATTTATTTTTTTTTATTTAAAATTAAATTTATAACTATACAACATGGAGACAAAACCACACTACCCCAGAAAAAAAGGAAATGTTTATTTGGCTTCGATTATTAATTCTCATGATAAATCAAAATTTTTAGCTAAGTTTCGTCAACAGATCTTTATTATAACCATTGTTTCCGCAGAATTTTCTGAAAGTGATTTACTGGGTTGTATTGAAAATCTCTTCCCTACATAAAAAGGAAGTATCGTCTTGTTCTTAGACTCATTAATTTTATTTTTATTGTTCAAAACCAAATTATAAATGAAGTTTTGCAAAGATTATTTTATTTTATTTCATTTCATTTTGCAATAGAGGTAGTCAACGAAAAATTGATATAGTTCCTAAATTATAAGCAAACAACCATCAAAAAATGATACCTTTTGCGGTTTTCACAATTTTTTCTTGTTCCTTCAAAAACCTTTTTTAGCAATTCTCATGAGATTCAGCACCCTTAAAAACATATTAAAATATGTTCCTCTATCATCACAAAAAGGACATCAGCTTAGGGGTCAGAGGAAGAATCACGATTCTCGATATTATTCGATCTTTGAAAGTATTATTAAAGGTGTCTGTCAAAAACCAGGGAGACCGCTTAAAAGACTTTTAATAAAAAGCTTTTCAATGTGATGAGAATTTATTTAAGAACAATAAATTATTATTATTTGATCATAATAAACTAGTTAGGTATGAAAGGAGCAAAGTATAAATTACATGTTATTAAATTAGTAGAATACAAATTCTAACACCGCTTCGTAATTTAGATTAACATTAACTTAATTGAAAATATTAAAACAAAATTGAATAACAAATTTAAAACAGTTAAAATTAATCAAGAAAATTATTTTAAATTTAATTTCTTCCGATGTTTCTCAAATAAAGTTCGACTGATACCTTTAGTCATTACATTATATTTGACGTCTATGTGTTTCATTCTTTTGTGTTCACATGGCTCTTCTGCCACTTTAATACAGGACTGATTATCTTCATACATAGTTGTTGGTGCCTTGAAATTAAAACCCATTTCTTAAAGCAAACTTCTCATCTATTTTGCCTCATCAGCTGCACAACGTTTGAAAACAATCTTCAACATGAACTGATTGAACTTAACATAACATTGCTTCAGGCCATAAATCGCCTTGTTACAAACCTTGTTGCCGTTTTTAAATTCATGTAAATGGTTTCTGAGAGCTCGCCGTTCAGGGAAGCACCCTTTACATCTATTTGAGGAACCTGCCTGTTGTAGTTTGCTGCAATAGATAACAGTGTCCGCATTGTAGTTAGTTTGGCGACCGTAGCATAAGTTTCACTGTAATCGAAACCAATAAGCTGCGAAAATCCTCTTGCAACTAGATGGGCCTTACTTGTCGATTTCGTCATCTGTCTTCCGTTTCAATTTGAGCACCCATTTACAGCACACTAGTTTCCTGTCTTTTGGTATATCACATTCGGTCCACGTTTTATTTTTGGCCAATGATGAGTATTTTTCTTGCATGGCCTTTTCCCACGCATACCAGTCGCTCCCTTTTATTTGCTTCAGTGATTGTAAAAGGATCATTTTGGACATATTGCTGAGCAGCTGATGCAAAATGAGTATCCATCTCCAATTCTCCATATTGCTGAGGTGCTTGTCGATTTCTTGAACTACGTCTCAAGTCCAAACCCATCTGCTCCTTGTCATCGATATTTTCTTCGTTGTCTCTGTTGTCACAAATGTCATCCAAATCGGCACTGTGGTCAATATTATTGGCATTCAAATCGATATTCTTGTCAGAGGATGGTTCTATAATTTCAGGATCTAATTGATTCGTCGTTGGTGCATTATCTTCCTCCGCTGAAACTGATATATCAAAATTTATGTATCGACCTAAAAATAAATCAACTGAATGCCTCTTGTTCTGCAGAAATGTTTAAACTCGTTTAGAACGTATTCACGTATTCATTCAAAAAGTATCTTTGGTATTGATTTTCAATTGCTCCAGCTCATTAACCATTTTTAGACTGATTATTTTCTTCATGTCACCAAAATTCAAATGACTTAAGTGAAAATGCCAAAAACTTTGAGGTGAAATTTTTGAGTTTTCATCAGTAAACGCAGCAATTGCACTCTTATCAATTTGAAACTCAACCTCGTAAAGCTTACCTGTGCTGTGAGCTATGAAAATCATCTTACCATTCAGAGACATATATGCAAAATCTTCTTCAAAAATAACATGACATCCTCGCTTGGTTAAGCTGCCAATCGACAACAAATTACATTGCAAACCTTTCACATGCAACACATCTCTAAAAGCTTTCGTGTCACAATCTTCATTATGAAGCGTTTTCACCATAATATCACCACGTTTATTGGCTATCAGTATCGCGTTCTTCTTAGCAATGGACATCTCTATTTCTTCAATGACTCGCTTTTTGCCATGTGCTCTGTAGCACTGGAGTCAAGGATAAACTTTACAGATCCGCATCTTGGTCTTGTATTTTTGACTGCTGCATTCATGGTTGTCTCTGATTCATCATCGCCAGTTCGAAGTTCACGTTTGTTGATGGCACTCAACGAAACGTCTGTTTCATTCGATGATATCATATTTAAACAACCCTTATTCGGTGCTTATTTCTTGACAAAAAACTTTTTGAACTTCTTTTTCGTCTTCTTTTTACATTGCGATTTAATGTGGCCCGCTTGACCACAACCATAACATAAAATGTTTGCATTTATTGCAACAGATGTAGCTCTAACACTGGAAGTACCTGACGTGCGTTTGTTGTGCTCATCTAACAGTCGACACTTGACAAAATCTAATGTTAAATTTGCTTTTTCAATAGTTTCGAAAGATATCACTAAGGAGCCGTAAGATTTCGGCAGTGTAGACATCAACGAAATAGCGATATCAATGTCTTTCATATTTTTTTCAGACCTCTTAATCAATCCTCCCCTTCACCTGACGCTCTAGCTAAATTTCGACCTGCAATTGTTTTACGTTCAAAAATACTTGCCAATCCATCAACCATCTCTTTAGCTGAAGATTTCCCTTTGATGTTTTCCAATTGGTTATCATGTACGCTTTGAACGATAATATTCTTGCACCTCTTTTCATCTTGTCGAATTCTTGTCTTTTGTGCATCACTCTCCGCATCCTCAACTAGCTTTTCCAGATCTTCTTAAATGTAGACTCCCAAGTTTTTCTCATCAAGAGTAATTTTGATGCGAAAACTCCAATTATTAAAATTGTTTCCTTCGAACAGCGGAATTCTAGTTTTAGCAAAAACGTATCTGGGCCAATAACCTAAAAGACTTTTAATAAAAAGCTTTTACGTGTGAGGTCCTAGTCAATGTCGAATGCAAAGTAAGTTGGTTGCTTTAAAACTAAAACTCTTCGGGTGCTATACAATCCAGTTAGTATCGATAAAGCAGAAAGGAGGAATTTCAGTGGTTACTTGTACGGGCTTAAGATACAAAGATGCCTGCGATATGTGAAGCGTATGAACTACGACGCAATATCATACATATCCGAAAAGTCTTCGAATCCAACGCTGATATATGAGTACTACTCTGTAGAAAAAACCCCAGATTATGTGGCGCGTATTACTTACGTATAAACTGCGTATAACTGGAGGCAGCAAGCAAGGGATTGGGTTGGCTGCAAATGTTCTTATTTGTTGCTTAGGGATATTATTGAAAACAGGATGCATTCAATTTTTTAAACTTGAATGCTATTTTTATGTCAATTCTGATTTACAAATTTTCTGCTAAATCATAATAAGAGACCCAGCTTCTGCTTTAATAATTTAAAATACTCGTATACTTTCAATTCAAGAATTAATTGATATATGTACGAGTATTTAATTTCGAGCATTTTAATCACTGTGGATTAATAAAATTAGAAGGAAAATTACTGCACGAAATATAGGACTTCAATGAAGGGACGCAGAGTGTATCTCTTAAATAAGTGATGCATATTCCTCAACAGATTAACAATATATATCTGTATCTAAAGGTATATTTCATAACATTTCGTTAAGCAATCTCAGAAGTTTTGATTCAACCTCGTTGGGATTCGTGCTATAATTCCACCTGACAATGAAACACTACACTATATCTACCTTAATATATGTATATGACTGTAGGATAAAGGTACCTATTGTACAAGTGCAGTGATAAAAGTATTGATTTTAGATTTCAGTAAAGCAAAGAACATTCACACTTTTAGAACAGGCTAGTTTCAGAGGAAATGCATTTCATTGGCACTCTTCTTTTCCTTGAAGTTTTTGACACTACAAAAGCAAATATACCAATATATATACTACATAGTTAAATCCGCAAGCAGAAATTCTCCAAATTGCACATAAAGTAAATATATGTGAACAGACTGAGTAAATATTTGCTTGGAATTGTTTTCAATGGGTTGCAATTTGAAATTTTAAACTTGTACGTAAATTTAATTTTCCCATCTCGTATATAGAGTTTTGTGTGACTTGCCACAATGTTAAACACAGCGGGGTTTCTGTTCCTATGTCATTTCAATTTCCAAAATATTTGACGTACATTGTACATTACCACATATAGAGTAATCCTAATCTGTATGCTTTGAGTGATGCACTTTTTTTTCTTTTTTAAAAGGAAATCCATTTTGGACAGGACACTCTTAGCATTCGTCATTTAAAGGGTGCACTTGAAAGCTGTCATTAAGACTGACATTCATATTATATTGCAAGAATTGAATTAAAAGAGTAAAAAAATTGAGGTAGCATTAAAAAAGCGTCAAATTAATTTATTTTTAACTCGTATAATATAAATATTCCGCTTAAAACCTATTTCAAAGAAAATTTTTTTGTATGTATTTTTAAAATTATCTTATTTTGGAATCCTATTTTTGCGACAGTAAGAATTGCAAATTGTACAAACGATTTCATCCTTCGATCAAGATTTTGGCTTTTTAACTGATGTTAAGCCAGTGTACAGGGTTCAAGTTTGTATATCTGGGTGATTCTACAAACGATGGAATTTTCGGCGGCCCAAGAAATATTTTAAAATCCGTTAAATTATTTAATCTGATTTTTTTTTATATAAAATAAAATCTGATTGATATCTACCTGGCCTAACAATATTATTAGGGTGACCTTTGCTTAAAAAATTCTTCAAAGTGTCTGATTCTCAGTCTCCTGACGTTTCCCCAGTGCGTTTTCGCAAAGAAAAATTGTTACCGTTCTCTTATTTCAGGTCTCAAACTAAGATGAATTCCACTGAAGTTACGCCAAATAATACATCTTTGCTACGAGTTTGATAAATATTTTTTAGTAATTGATTTTATAACAAAAAAAAATTAACTAAACCTTGTCCCCCGTATCTCATATCAGTCCCCTGGACTATTCAAGCACTGGCAATTTGAAGTACCAAGTCTCCTTATAATAAAATCGTGGTGCAACTCGATCCTGTTTCTTATGTTAGTATTGTGAAAAAGACATTTGTGTAAGAAGTCGTGGATTGTCGGTTTAGTTTATCAGTCCTCTGGTGAGTTTTTACGAAACAAATTTGTATGTAAGTAGGCATCTTTGTTAGCAGTATAGTATATGTTTAATAAAACTATAATATTATATATATTTTTTTGTTTTTTTAAGTTAAGCCTTAATATCTTTTTTGCGCAAAAACTATTAAAAACCTCAGTCCCTTGGCCTCAGTCCCCTGGCTTATAAATGAACAAATGATATTTTATTCAGAAACCTGAGAAAATGTTGGTTATATTAAACTTACAACTTCATTGCGAATATTTTTAAAAATAATATACAGTACAGCCTCGCTAGTCCGGACACATAAGGTTTCTACCGTGTCCGGAATAGCGAAATGTCCGGACTTTTTTTTTTTTTTGTTTTTATAATGTACCCGCGCTCAAGGGATTATGATTACCCTTTAAATGTTTCAACACAGCGCGGGCGTGAAGTTGATGAAGAGAAAGAAGGATAGGAAAGATGTGTGGCACGATGTTCTGAGACTGAAGGTTGTTGTCTCAGATATTTTATCTCCAGGGATGGCGGCTGAACTAAAGCGGAGAAATGCCGTGTCTTATTTCTACGTCACTTATAATTCACATTATTTTTTTATTCGTAGTCATCCTTATTGGGCATACTAGTTTAAATCAATTACATGTTGTTAGTGTTATGCCTGAACAACATGCAACGAATAAACCAGCAACCCATTGATGACAATTTTTAGCAGTTTTTTAATTGAATTAAAGCGACATAGACGACGGCAGGAATCGAACCTGTGATCATGAGGTTGACAGGCGAGCACACATCCATCGCGCCACGGCCACCCCCCAAAAATAGAGAAAAAATTAAATACAATGGACAACCGAAAACTTTTCAAAACCTTTTTATTACAAATAGAAGTACATATACACATAATTTAAATTTATACATATATGTACGTATGTAAGAAATATGAATGCATTTTAATTTTGTTTTAAAGAGTAGGAAAGCACGTGTTAATTTTTGGTTGGAACGCTTTATCTAAAAATATCTTTTCAGCTTTTTCGCGTAACCTCTTTAGGAGAAAGATATCCATTTGAGATGCATTATTATCAGGTTAACATATGAAAAAGAAAGGTACGAATTCATAGAAAGAGCTCGTGAGTATGAAGAATGGCAGTTCTATACAAATATTACTTATAACCTTAATTTAAGCAACTATGTAATTTATTTTAAATTGATTCTAAATTGAAAAAAATATTTAATTATAATATATTATATTCTATTAATAAAAGAAAAAATAAAAAAAATAAAGATTTATTCAGTCTTCTTAAAAAAAAACTCAGTCCCCTGAATATCCTTTTTTCAAAAATTTTCAAAAAATGTCGTTAAAATCGCCATTTTTTATTTTTTTAACTGGCCGCTTTCCACAACGCAAAGAGACGTTCTAATGATCAACTAGAGCAACTCTTACGACTTTGGCTTCCAAAAATGTTGTGCCGAAATTTGTATCATTTTATTCCATTGTTTGTAGAATCACCCATCTATCAGATAAACACATAATTATTTGAACCGTGGTTGAATAACACTGGATTCGCGAAATTAGTGGATTGAAATCTTTCTGCGAAAAATAATGGCACAAAATTTTAGTCGAATTAGTACGATGTTAAGACTGTTTCAGTAAGTAACTAAGTTAAAACAACTATTTTTCAAATTTTAATCAAATATAGTATCATACTTTACATACGAGTACATTTAGTATCGTGCTAACTTCATATGACTCTTTGGCATTTACAAACGTAAAAAAAGGTCTGTTTACTTAGTTCTTGCACGAACTGTCATTGGCTTAGGTGTGTTCAGAAGCAACTTATTAAGAAAATTCGTTTAGTACGATACTAGTTAGAAAATGGTTAAAATTAAAAATTAAAGTTAGAAAATTGTTAAGTAGTATCATACTAATACCTTAATAATAGGCTGTTTAAAATTTTGCGCCAACGATATTAGAGAATTAAAATTTGCCACTCATAATTTTCATTCATATCAGAAGGAGCAGTAATCATAATGTTAACGACTCGAGGTAAAAAAAAACTGAAGTTATAATTTTTCGAGAAATGTATAGGTTAAGTTAGGCTAGAGGGGGTGATAATACGGCAAGTCCTACTTTTGGGTATCTTATATCCATCCTGAATTTTTAATGAATTTTAGGATGTTCTTTAGTGGCTGGGCAGAGATGTCACCCAATCCGTCCATAAAATTTTCTCCGAGGGCTGTTTTTCTGGTTCTGTGGCATTCGCAAAAAAATTGAGAGCCCTACTCTGCCTCTTCATCCTGCCACTCTCAACCTCTTCAAAAATCCGAGGAACAAATTCCCATTCTACTCATGTGGGTTTTCATTTTGCTGCTGCCCGTTAGGACCCAAATTATGATGGAAAGTTAAGGCCTGCTCACATATATTAAATAAATATTTTGTTCCTTGCCTCGACATATTCGGCCATAGATTCCTCCAGCCTCAAATTTTGCGGAATTCTACTTTTCTCTTGCACGTGTGGCATAAATAGATACCCAGATATCGTTATGGTTCGGATCATTGCACATTGTAATTATGTATAGAGTTTGTATACAAAGCTCGGTTCACAATAAGATGACCCGTTTTTGGCCAGTCCATCTGTTGTTTCGTTTCCGTATATATCACTATTTCCCGGAACCAATCTGAGTGTTGCTTTGTTTGTTGGGCTGCTAAACCTCAGCTCATTCTAGCAATGATCTATTAGTTTTCACTTTATAGTGATTGAGGAGCTTTAATTTCCGCCTGGCTGTTTATGTAGACATCGATATTGCCGTTAGGTTAGATGTTTTGCGTCTTCGTAAACTGCAAATACTTCCGCGTGGAATGCACTGCAAAAATTTGGAACCTGTATTGATCTGTTATCTGTGTAGATTCTTGACCCTACCCCCTCGTATGTCTTGGAACCATCTGTAAAGACCGAAACAAGATTAGTGTTAATGGCCCGGTTTTCATACCAGAGCTTCCTTGTTTGGATATCTGTCATTGCCACTGGGTTAACAGCTATGCGCTGTGTTACGCAGCCTCTTTGAATGTCTATATTTGTAAAATTCATTATACATAGTTCTATGGTCGTAGTGCCCTCTCTTCCAATTATATAAGGGAGAAGACGTTTTAACACGATAAATCCCAATCATTAAGACCAACATGACTTTTAACGCTTGGAGTTTTCCATGCGAATAGCATACGCAATGTATTTACATAAACAAATCACAAAAACAGTCATTAAATGTTTGCAGTTATAATCTTGAAAATACATGGTCTCGCAATTTTAATTGGATGAATTGTGTGCTTACGTGACAGACTTCTAACCAAAAAATTTCATATATCATAAATCAATGCGACTGAGGAAATAGTAATGTAAAAATAATACTCGAATTTAAGTATTTCTTTGTTTTGTTTTTTGCTTGAAATTCTGAATTAATTCAAAAGTGACTTAAATTTTGGAAAAAAACCGCATGGTTTGAAGTGAATTGCATTCCAGGCACATCACACAATTTAAGCTTCTCAGCGATTTAATGCCGATAAAATTCATCGGGAAGCTAAAATATTCCATGATCGATCTTCTGAATGTACTCCTCCTCGAATTGAATATCTATGGCCCGATCGTTAATATTTGGTTTGTTTTTTCAAACTGAAGTAGCAGCTGTTTTCTCGTTGGTAATAATTCGCCGGCAAAAAGGTCTCATTAGAAGAGTTAGTTGATATTTTTAAGATATTTGCATTATCTAACTACATACCTCAAAGGTTTTACTAGCAATAGTGACCTTTTCTCTTTGGGGGCAAACCAATTTATCGCTGATAGCATGTACTTGATCTTGTCCTCAACCAGTGAAGAATTCTATAACCGCACGTTCGATATCGGTTGCATACTCGTATATTAGTATAGTTGGACAGATTTGTTGCATTTCATGTGTATGCTTGCTATGTGCACTTCATCGGTCCACCACGAGATATAAAAAGTGACAAATGATGGATCATCTCCTTGCCCTGTTAGTGTTTCTATTTGTACGAAGGTGATATTCACACAGCTCGATTAGTTTTGACTTTATCCCAAGTGCCCCCATTATAGAGTGTATAAAGCTCCCGAGGATGAATGCTATTAAAAACGTTAGATTCACTAAAAAATGGTTAGCTATGATTTGAAATTCGTTGGTTTTTTAGAGGACTTTCATCACTGCGGGGATTTGGTGTATAGTTATTGTATAATGGCTTGAGAACCAAACCAAACTAGTGGTTGCTGCTTAAAGTGTTAAAAACTGCTTAAGATTCACATACGTACTTTAAACATAATCTTTTAATATACCTAATAATAATTGGTCTCTAACAAGTTCAGGTGTAAAGAAAGACATCGAACGTCCACATTCTTCTTTTGGGCTGTTATCGTTTTTATATGAAACAGATTTTGGATTCATAAGAAAATTCAATTCGGGATATTGATCAAATCACACGGCACATTTTATCTGTTTGTCTGCACCTCGACCTACAACATCAGCCCCTTAAGGGATTTTCTTATTTTTTTTTTTAAATATTTCTTCTTTCTCATTAAGGGTTGAATCGAATTACATTACCTGTAGCTTTTGTAAGCTCGAATTAATAATGTACAAATTTTCTAAATAATATTTTCTGTCTTTATTTTTAAACTAGCGTACCCGTGCGGGAACTCCCGCAAGCAAATTTTTTTTTTCAACTGAAGTTTTTCAAAATAAATTATGTGTCTAAGAGTTTCTGTAGATTCGCTCAGTTTGTCTTGCATTGGAAATCTTGTGTAAATGGAAATCTTGTGTGAAGTACGGAATGTTGTTTTTGAGTTGAGTGTTTTTATCTTTACTGCTTAGGTAAATTAATCAAACAATGCCCCTCCTCTGGGCCCGCACCACCAAAGTATGGCATTTCAATGCAACTACTTATGTATATGTACTACATTTCAGTGCAATACGAAGATAGAAGAAGAGATAAATAATTTTGGGGTGTTTCGACCACCCAATGCCCCTCCCCTGATAATAAAAAAAAAGTAGCCTATACGGTAATCCAGACCATAACTTTTTTGTGTGTTAAATTTTTATCAAGATCCATTCATTTGTTCAAGCGTTATTGAGTAACAAACATCCATACATCGTAACATTCACATTTATTATATTAGTAGGATTTTCATATTGAATATTTTAATACTTAAATTTGGCATGGCATTAGCTACCTATAACGTCAAAAATCTATCTGGATCCGGATCTGGATTAAGTTTTAACATGTATTACAAAAACAATTTGGGATCCTGTTTTCTATCGGGATCTATTTGAAAGATCCAAAAATAAGATATTACACTAGCGAGTAGATGGCTTTTCTGATAAGGTAGTGCAAGCTATTGTGTAAAGAAAAAAGATAAGAAATAATTTAAAATAATTATAATTTTTAATTTTTTTATAATAATTTTTAAGCCGGTAATGGGAAGATTTGTCAAATATGATTTCAAAAAATCTAATTTCGAAGGAATAATTAATCATTTAAATTCGGTTTCTTGGAACAATATCGTTCTTAATTATCAGCTCTCGGATGCTTATAATTTATTTCTGGGGACAATTAAAGAAGCGATTAATTTATTTGTAGCTAAAGTCGTTGTTTTTAATAATTCTAAGCCACATTGGTGGAACAAACGTTTATCAAACTTAAATAATCAAAAGAATAAGTCGTATAAATTATATCGTAATTCTGTAAATGATATTGCACTCCGGAGTAACTATTTACGACTTCAAAAAGAATTTGATTTTTTACACAAATTTTTGTACAAGGATTATCTGTATCGTACTGAATCTTGCTTAAAACAAAATAGTAAACATTTTTGGTCGTACATAAATAACAAAAAATGCTCTAATGGGATACCAAATTGCATGCAGTATTTTGGAACTACATCTACTAACTTAAATACAATATGCAACCTCTTTGCTAACTTTTTTCAATCGGTTTACTCCCCTCAATGTGTTCCTCAAAATTATTCATCAGTTATAAGTGACAATTCCATCAATATAGGCAGCTTAAACTTAAGCTGCAAAGATGTTGAGTCAGCCCTCAGGGATCTCAATGATGATAGTCAACCGGGACCTGATGGCATTCCTCTAATTGTATTGAAAAACTGTGCTGTTGCTCTTTCAGGGCCATTAACTTTATTGTTCAATGTTTCTCTTGAAAAGGGCCTTTTTCTTGACGATTGGAAAATTTCCTTTATTATTCCTATCCATAAATCTGGCTCCAAACAGGATGTTTCTAATTACCGTCCTATAAGTAAATTGTCTACGATTCCCAAGATTTTCGAGAAAATTGTTTATGAAAAACTAACGTTTATTCTTAAAGAAACGATTGCGCCATCTCAGCATGGATTTATAGCCGGAAGATCCACTACGACAAACCTTGTTATTTTTTGTAACCAAATCATCAGAAATCTCGAAAATGGTTTTCAAACTGATGAAGTCTTTACGGACTTTTCGAAGGATTTCGATAGGGTAAACCATTTTATATTATTAAAAAAGATGGAATCTATCGGCTTCCATTCAAATATTTTAAAATGGTTTGCATCCTATCTTATAGGTAGAACACAGTTTGTCCGTGTTAATGATTTGTTTTCTGAAGTAATTCATGTAACCTCTGGTGTTCCTCAAGGTAGTCACTTGGGGCCCCTTCTATTCCTGCTATTAATCAATGACATTCCAACGTTTATCAAAAATGCTCTCTGCCTTATGTTTGCGGATGATATTAAAATTTTCCGTTGTATCAACTCGTTGGACGATTGTCTATTACTTCAAAGTGACCTTGAGCGCTTATCTGAATGGTGCATTGCTAACCAGCTTTTTTTTAAATGTCTCCAAATGCCAATCTTTATCTTTCTCTCGTAGTCTTAGCCCAATTAGTTTTGAATACGAAATAAATAAAACAAAACTTACTAAGCTTAGAGAAAAGAAAGACCTTGGTGTAATATTCGACCCCAAACTAAACTTCAACTCCCACATTGATTTTGTGGTTGCAAAAGCAAATATTATGCTGGGGTTTGTGGTTCGTAACTCAAAAGAGTTTAAAGATCCATTTACCCTTCGGTCATTATTTTATGCTTATGTGAGATCTTCCCTAGAATACTGCTCAGTAATTTGGAATCCTTTTTATAAAACTCACTGTTTAAGGATTGAAAGGATTCAGAAAAAATTTTCGCGAATTGTAGTTCACCGACTAAATTGGAACATTCCAATACCTCCTTATGAAACCAGATGTAAACTGCTTGGACTAACACCACTTGATATTCGCCGTCGGTATTTTTCAGTGGTTTTCATACGTGATATTATTACTTCTCATATAAACTGCCCTTTACTTTTGTCCTTAGTTGATATATATGCTCCGTATAGGCAAACGCGATCTTGCATTCTTTTTCATGAATCTTATCATCGTGTAAACTATGGTTTCAATGAGCCTCTTAATCGATGCATTAGAGAATCTAATATCATTTGTAATCATGTTGACTTCTTTTCCTACCAAAGTCGAGAATCTTTTAAAAAATATTTATTATATTTATTACTTAACTCCGACACTGGTGGTTTAAGTTTTAGTCTTAATTAGATATATTTATTTATGTTTCACTTTATTTCTAAAGTTATAAACATTATTTCTGTAGTCTGTAAGATTATATTTTATTTCTTAATAATATTATATTAATCTGCTTGATGAATAAATAAATAAATAAATAAATAAAAATTTACAAACCTAAGGATAAAAAGAGACGGGCTTATAACACTGCTGTCACTAAGATCCGTATCGTTTTATTTTCAAGGGATGATCCAGATCCGGATCCAGATAGAGTTGTGAATAATAAAACGCACCTAATATGTTTGGGATACATTTTTATGTTTGTTCTAAGAAACAATCGGCACTCTATTTTTGAGTAGCTTTAATTGCATCCATGTTTTTCAAGCCAAGCTGCTTGACCAAAGAAGCAAATACATGCAATGCAGCCGCACATTCCATTTTTAGCTGCTGAGGTAGCAGATACAGTCATAACACCTGTTTATTATATGCAAAACAATATCCATATAGGGGTTGACGGATTTAAATTTTTTCTGGGTATAACATTTTATTTGTAGAAGGCACTGCAATTAATTTTAAATATGTATTAAGTTCTCGTGTAGATTTAGTTCTGGGGGAGTTATGTAAAATATAAAAAAAAACTTTCCGCAGGCACGTACAGTTCTGATTCTATGGCATTTCTAAAGAACCCCTTTTCTTAAAAAAAAAAACTAAAGAAACGCTTGAAATAATTGTGTTCTTCCCAAAAGCCATATGGTTCTTAGCTAAGAAGCATGTAAGCGTTGAATGGCTTCTGTGGCTATTGGACGAGGTTAACTCCATAATCAACAGTTTTCACCTGTTCTATGTATTTGTACATACCCGTATAAAGGTATGAAACCTACGTTTTTGTAAATGTTACACTACATTACACGTAGATATATTGTATATCCTTAAAAACAACAGCTATATGGATGTGATGGTATTTAACATGCTCCGTTTTGCATGAAATGTCTTCCATTTCTCTTTATAATGATAAAGTACCCTAGGTCTTCGTCCCCATACAAAATCAATTCAATGTACCTAGGTATTCATTTCTTGCTTGCTCAAGTAGAAAATTACTCTACTTTAGTTAAACGGGTTGCGCCTTCGTGGCATCCAACATTTGAGATAAAAAATAGTACACTTCGTGTATGAGAATTTTAATCGCAACGCCAAAAGCCATTAACACTTCAGTCCAGACTCTGCAAGTGATACCTAGAGCTTGTTACAACTATACCGTGGCGTTACCGTATAACATTTTTTGTAGATATATTTTCAAAGCTGTTGTTGCCACAATCAGAAAAGCCTTCACAATAAAAGAGCATACAAAAAGTCCTTTCTTCGTTTTCTGGTTAAAAAAAAAACTTTTTATATCATACATATAAATGTGCGATTAAACGGCATTCCTTTCCGCGCTTCGGTTCTTCTTTATTTCTTATATACTCGTACGAGTACACACATGAAGGTACATGAACATGGATACACATCCCTTTATACGGTATCGCCATCATAATATGGGATAGTGATATAGTCCTGTTCTTGTTCGTATCTTTCATACACACTTGTGTATGGGAAAAAATAATTCATTTGTTTTGCCATTAAGGTTAAGTGAGATATAAATAACAATTGCAAACCTTGTTGTTTAATATACAGCAGTAGATTATTGTTTTGTGCTAATGAATTCGACTCACCTACATGTTTGTTTGCTCTTTAAACTGCTTTTCTCGTAGGAGTAAGGTAAATGAATTATGTATGGCTCTTCGTTGTCATAAGGAGATTGTTAATTATCTTGGTCCTTAATGTGCCGTGCTTATGTCGATTTGAATTTCATTCAGGTTGCGTGAGTTCCAAGCCCACTTATGATGGGCATTGTATGAGTATGTATCAAACAAATTAACTCTTGTTTGAGAAAATTTATGAAATCCTGAACGATTACATATTTTGAAAAAGATCAAGAGTTAATGAGATTACAGATCTGGAAATATATAACAATATATGTTCAAATTACAAACATTTTCGACAGACAGGATCTCAGATGGTCCAATTAATAAGAAAGAAGTGAGCTTAAGGCATTATTATTATTTAAGATTTGATATTCAATTTATAAATTTAAACACATGTGGTAGATTTTGATAGCCTGGCGGCTATTTTGTTTTGTTGACATCTGTCAAATCTGTTGTTTATTATTCAGTTACTTATGCCAAATTAATATGGCAAATTACAAGATTGTACAATGTACACTCGTCCAAATGATAAAACTTCATTATCAAAATGAGCGTTCATTAGCTACGTCGATTTTACAGTAGACGTGTTGGCCCTTCACATTCGACTCTTCAACGTTTGATGGCCAAATTTGAGACGACCGGTTCAGTTATCAGTCAGCCAACATTCATACGTCAAAGAAATTTAAAATGAAAGTATACCTACAGCAGAAGCTGAAGTAATTGATTCCTCGCCATACACAAGAAGTCAAGCTTTCGAGGACTTCAGCTAGGCGCATTTAACGTCAGGACTTTAGCCTAAGCCCGTAAAAGATCCAATTGATCCAATTGTTAGTTGATTGGGCGTTTGGAATATGACCCCAATTTTCGCCGAAAAATCATCTTTAGCGCAGAGGCCCATTTTTGGATTAATGGGTGTGTTAACAAGCAAAGTTACCGTATATGGGACTACATCAACCCACATGAGGTTCACTGGGTTATATTGCATCCTCAAAAAGTTACCGTTTGGTGTAATTTTGTAATACGTTACACATAGCTCATTTTATTCTATTTAAACATCTACCCGTCCTTATGGAAAGATGGTTACTGAAGATTTAACACAACGTTATTGCTAAAGTAAGCACTTATCGGAGATCATTTCAATCATTTCAATATCAATCATTCATTTCAATCATTTCAATATCAATCGGTATTTTAAAAAGTTAATGGAAGTTTTAGCTTTACCTTGTGTGTACCGAAGCTTAGCTTTGCAAGTATCTATAGCATCCTAACACAATATTTTCGAGTTGCTTGTTAAGTGATGAATATGACAGTATTGTTTTCACTTTAATTTAAATCAATAAAAATTATCTAATACATGAGGACATATTTTCTTGTAGAGAACATGAAACTATCGACATACAACTCCCAACCATTCCCGTGTTGGTTTTTGTCAGTAGAAACAGAGAGGACCTAAAATTTTCAGCCGAGTCCGAATGGCTTAAACAAGAGGAACTTTTTATGATAAGAGATACAATTGAGGGATTTTCCATTTCTGAAATTTTTATATTTATGCAAAATACTAATCGCAGCAGTTGTTCAAAAACTATCGAAACCTCAAGATTTTGATACAACTTGTCATAATACGAAAAAAGGGGGCATCGCAATTTTGTGTGCTTCACAAACTGTTCGGGAACTGCCTAAATGGATGAACTTATTTTCTTCAAATTTACCAAGCCTTAGTTTGTCTCTCTCCCGTCAGGTTTTTGTTCATTTTTAATCTTTTTTTTTATCCATTTTCCATGTCAACAGATTTTATATCGATTTTAAATTGTTTTAATTCGGATGGCATCTATTTTTTTTTAGCTCAGTCTATTAAGGGAGTTGTTTTATAAATCAACAAAATTATCTTGATACTTTAGAACATTTTTCTCTTATAAAAGCGATGTTTTTAAGTTCTGAGTCACTCGAACATAAAACCAAGTAATCGTGCATATCTCAGGTGTTTGGAGTAAATATTTTTGCAATAACGTGCCGCAACTCACCTTAAATTCCTCATGGTTTAAGAAACATAATAACACCTCAAACATATTTCAACAGCTAACAAATGTTCCTCCCATAATAACAAAGAAGCAATACGATCAAAACAATTAGACACATAAATTCATTGAACTATGTAAAATAGGTAGTACACACAGAGTAAATTCTCCACGATAATTTCTTATCGCAATAAAACTTATCCAGCTTCGAAATATGTCCGCAGTTCATTTACAGTCCTGAACTTCCTATGCTATGCATACATACATATGTATGAATACGATTATGTATTAGGACTAAACCACTACTGAAACTGATATTAGCTTTCATACAAAAACACCCTTCTTAGGAAAAAAAATTGTAAA
The DNA here is from genome assembly GCA_963931855.1 of Philhelius festivus. Taxonomy (NCBI): domain Eukaryota; kingdom Metazoa; phylum Arthropoda; class Insecta; order Diptera; family Syrphidae; genus Philhelius; species Philhelius festivus. The sequence continues at coordinate 257,936 of OZ007556.1, read as the reverse complement.
TCTGGTGCGGCAACGTGTGGTTATTTTATGATCTGGATTATAACGAAGACTTCCCTTCCGAGGATACATTTAACAAAGGCGTATAAACCAGAATTTATGACTGAATAGAAAGAATTTTTTGTATTTCTAATACGGCCAGTTACTTCAGTTTCAGTTTTAGTATCAATTTAATTTTTTGGTTTGTCTCTGCTTCCAAAGGAAGGTACATGATAATTTTATCATTTTTGAATTTCATAAAGTAAACAAAATATTAAAGCTCTCTATTTTTGTGTCAGACTACTTATGTACTTCTTATGTTTCTCATTTAATATTGTAATACATAAATACTGTTTTATATCAATTTCATTCTATTCATTTGAAGACTGATACTTCCATGTGCTTCCAAGAAGCAAGCATTCACGTCTTTCGTTTTTATCAGCTGCCCTACAAAATAACACTTACATATATAATAAACCTATACTTATACTTTATATTTATAAAAATAAGAAATGTTTTGTACAAGGTTTATTTTTCTAAATATTATAAATATCTAACAAGAACCCAAATTATTATCAAAAATGTCCGTTTATGTATATTTGAATTATAAAAGAAACATGAAAGATAAGGAAACTTTATTCTTAAATATAGGAAATTTTAAAAGATAAACCAGCCTCTTATATTGGTATTAAAAAGGACGATAAATATACCCTCTATGCTGAGTACCTACACGCTCGTACCCATGGAAAAAAAGAGGGAATAAAAAATAACATTGACCTCTACAATCTTGCCTCCAAATTAACTACAATCAAAATCTACAGACAAACATACTTGACCATTTATGTGGTAAACAGTAAAAATACTCTCCTATCTATGATGAAATTGTGGGAAAAATACTAAAATGCCATGGACAACTAAGCAGCCACCCTAACCACCCTTATTATTTGCCAAATTGTTTTCTCAAAAGAGGGTTCCTTTGTTTGATGTTATTGCGGCAGACAGAGATGCAAAAAAGAGACATAAGATAATACAGTATTGGAGTTGGTAGTTGCCGAAATGTAATGACCTAATAAAATAATGAAAATTGCAAACGGAGGCCTTTGGATAAAGTCTTTTGTTCGGATTTTACTGGGGTAGTAAAAGTTTCTCTTCATGGTTGTTAAATTGATGAAGTGATCCCTTTCTCCATCTCAAAGGATACGCACCGGCACATAGTATCAGCTTCGGCATTATGATTGATAATAGAATCGAGCAAAGCACATGTACAGGATGCCATGGTGTTGACAAATTCTACACAACACACAAACCCAAATACAGTTTTATATTGCTATTGAACGAAAGGATGGATTAATATATTAAGTTGTTTATTTGTTTTCCTTCAATATTATTTCGATATTTCAAGCAATCAATTTGTTTTGTTTCAACTCTGAACTTTAATATATCGTGCGTATAATGATACGTTTTTCTTCTTTTGTTAAATTATTCATATTATATATGTAATCATTTATCTTGGGCTAGAATTATATAAATACAGATATTTTGAAGTACATATGTACTGCGCCATCTTTTATGTTCACATGTGACTGTGTGGCTGTGTTCGAAGTGACGTAGACGTTCTTTGGAAATATTCTTCTGAGTCAATTTATACCATGAGCCCGTTAAGTACAGTGATTCTTTCTTTAGCCGTACAATACGAATGCGAAACTTCAAAACTAATGTGCGTCTCCTCTTATCTTCTTTTGAATTCTTATCTATTTATATAAGGGTTATCAGAACTCCTTTTATACGCCAACATTAAAAATTAAAAAAAAAAAGAAATGCAAATCATCTTTCAAAATGTTGCCAAAAGGTGAAATCGTACTCAAATAGCGTTTCAAAAATATGTTTAAAGTCAAGTCAAGTCAATCGGTTGATTAATGTCAAAGATGTTCAATTTGTACATACCAATATAAAAGATAACACAATCCTACAGTATAGATAACATAAGGGTTGCCAGATGAAAAAAAAAACATGCGTGCTACAAAAATTTTGAAACCTACTTTTTACAGAAAAAAAAAACATGTATTTTGTTTCCATATTTTAATCTGCGACTTATAGGTACTCTAAGACAAGTTATGCATTTATACAAAAATCGAACTCGAGATTTTGATCAAAGTTGACTTTAAAATAATAGCTAATACCAAAAAAGTGGGTCACGCAATTCTGTTCATCTGTCTGTCTTTTCGACTACAGCCTAAGCGGCTCGGCCGATTTTCTTTAAACTTGGTAGATAGTAAAAAAATAACGGTACCTGCCATACGATTTTTTTTTTCGAAATTTCGAAATTTTATATTGAAAAAAAATTCAAAAAATTTCATTTAGTTAAAGCTAGGTAATGGTTGAAAAAAAATCCGGTAAAATGGTTATTAATAGTATCCCCCATGGAACCATTTTTTTGTTTTTGATTTTCTCAAAAATGGTTCACCTGATTTTGATATTTTTTTGTATGATAAAGCTTCCTAAAAGATTGAATAGTATTATGTATTGAAATTATAATTTTTTTTTTCAAAACTCAATATTTCGAAAACCTTATGCTCGATTTTGTTTAAACTAAATAAATAAAAGATTCTTAATATAATCTACAAGATATGAAACAAAAAATTATTTTACCTAACAACATGGGTACCCAACATACAAATGTTAGAAAAATTCTTAGTCTTTTACAAAAGAGCAAGTTCGTGCGAACCAGTCTTGCATTTTATTTTATTAACAGCTCACGTTCTTTACATGCATTTTTTAATGAATTTAAAGAATATAAAATATAAAATTAATTCACAGTCAGGTAAATAATTTAATTAAATACTAGGAATACAAATGCATTCAAAAACTTAATTGAATTTTTTTTTTTAAGATTTTGTCATCTTCGCCCCGACTGTTGCTGTCGTAGATTTCCGCACTTGAGAAAGAATGCAGTATTTCGACTTTTGGCATACAATTGTGGCGTCCAGAAATTCAAGAATTTCTGACGGCCAGCTCAATCTCAATCTCATTGAAATCTCTACATAACATGATGCACATAATGTCAACCCATCATATTTTATTTTCTGTAAAATATCTGATTAATGTTAAGAACACTGAATTTGAAATACTTTTTAAAAAATTCTATTTTTAAAGATAAATATATATAGCTATCTTTTATTATATGTAGTATACCTACTTTATCCAACATAAATCGATAAACAAAATAAAACGCCCAACCGGGTCGCACGAACTAGCTCTTATGTTCAAGAAAATTTAAAAAAATGCATGTTATGAGGGAAAAATGTTTAGAAATGTGAAACTATTTTTTTTAATGGCTAAATCAAATCCCTTAGATGTTTGAGCTTAAAAAACTAATGCATGTCATTTCCTTAGAAAAAATGAATCTATGTAAGAACAAAAACTTTAAATCGGTATAGCGATATTTAAAAAAAAATGTTATTTATAAGCATTTTTAAACATATTTAAGTTTTTTACTACTGCGCGAATGAAAATCTTAAAAGAAAAATCTCAATTTAAATAAAATGCACGACTGGATTGCACGAACTTGCTCTTATGTAAAAGTTGGGTTTTATTAGAACAAAATGGTCAAATACATGAAATCGCTCTCTGATTTCTATAAAAGTATGAATCTGTGCAAAAAAGTTCAAAAATCGTTTAATTATTAAATAAATTTTTTATAAGAAATTTCTTTAGAATTTTTCTAAAAAAAACTGGTATGCCAATTTTAAGTATTTAATATTAAAGATTTAGAAAATAATTTCAAACACTAATCGTTTAAACGTTTTCAAGATATTGATTTTTCAAAAAAGAAATAGGTTTTTTTTTTTTTTTTTAAACCAAAAAATATTCTTATGCATAATATACAAATACATAATATTATTTTAAATTCAAAGGAGCTCTTGTACAGCATTTTTGTCAAAATTGTAAGAGCTCTTAATGAGAAAGTCGAAGAAAAACGGTTCTATGACAAGTACCATTAAGTACATTTTTTCTTAAAATTTGTTTGACCAAAATGTAGTCCATGCCCATAAAAGCATAAATAATTTTTTATCAAAATCTTTAGAAGCGTTTGGACATAAATAAGATTTTAAATAACGGATGTTTGGCAGGTATCGTTAGTTTTGGAGCTAAAAAACTTAATTTCTCCTCTAGGGAATCACCGAAGAACCTTAAATACCAAGTTTGAAGAAAATCGCTTAAGCGGCTTAGGCCTTAGGTTGAGGTACATATTGCATGCTTAATGGAATACTGACCCATTAGGAGATAGGTCAAAATTGAGTTCCGTACAGATACAGGCTTTTGCAAGCCTCAGATCTCATGAATAGTTCATCATACTTTAAGAATACCAGTATTCATGATTCATTCATGAATTAGTTTTAATTTTATCCGTCAACAAGGTAGGACAAATCATCATAGCAAGATCTTTTTTTACAACTTCCCAAAAATCATTTTTTTGAGTTAGGTCAGTAGTCCATTAAGCATGCGATATGTACATTCTAATTTGAACTTTAATCAAAATCTCGAGTTCGATTTTTCTAAATACAAAACTTGCACTATAGTACCTAGATCGCAAGTAAAAAATCATTGACCCGTCTTAGAGATATCGATTTTTTAAAAAAAAATGTGTTATTTTTTTTTTTAATTCAGGAAATATTATTATTTCTAAAAACGATTCCAATCATAAAATCGGAATATCTGCTTTTCAAGTAGTTGCTTAAATTAAGGTTATAATTAATATTTGGATAGAACTGCCATTCTTCATACTCACGAGCTCTTTCTATGAATTCGTACCTTTCTTTTTCATATGTTAACCTGATAACCTCATAGAAACGCGTTTTCCACTGATCCGCAATACTTTCGCTAAATTTTAACGTAACACCGCAATCCGCCTCTAATTTAGTCCAATCTTTTATAAAAAGAGTTTTTATCCTTATTGCGTACTGCAAAATCAGCTTAGTAATCTGGAATCATTCATTCTAACTACTCTTGCTAAATAATCGACATTTAATTTTAGAGACGTAATGAACATTGTTGAAAGACTCGATTCTAAGTGATACATGACATGTATGTTTGGAAAAAAGCAATTTTATTACAAAATGAGACTCTTTCCAATAGTCTTATAAATAAAAACCTTAAAACAAATATTGACTTCTTATATTTAAAAAATAAAAGGAGAACAAACTGGATCTTCTTTTAATCCGAACAACTTCGTAACGCGCTACTCCTGACTACTCAAACTATACTGAGTTAAGTTTAAGCAGGTCACGCACAATCGCAACCAATCGTCTCCTCGATTGCATTTGTGTAAGGCGAGAAAAGCTGGTGGTCCATAATAGCCGAGTGGTCCACATTACCCGACTTTACTCCAATGGGCAAGTACAAAATTTAGCGGTGAAAAAAACGAAGCAGGTATTCGATGTTTTAAAACCTTTGGCTACCCCAAACATGTCCACTGTACAGAAGGATAAAATGCACTGCTGCATGGAATACATTGAATTTCAAGCTTATTGCTATAAGTTTAATCAAGTATACTAATAAACTTAAGTAGAACAGAGCTTATTGGAGAATCAGTGAAAGTACTAACATTTGATCCTCTGTGTTTTCATACATGATACATACATATACAAATACATATATATACATATATCTGAATTTTTGTTATAAAAATAAAATGATGTTTAATTATGCATACATTAGTTTCATCTTTTCTTTGCTTTAAATTTATCTCTTTGTATTCAAAGGTGGCCTAATTAAGCGCGTAGTTTGTCTTCTGTGCGGGAATATAAAACAAATTATTACACTTTCTTAACCACCTTTCAAGAACATTAGACGAAACAGAAGAATAAAGTTCACTAGAATCCACTCGAATGTCAAAAATATCTTTTACAAATAATACAAATTAAAAAAAACCTTCGGGATTCAAGTGTCTTCATAATAATTAGAGAACATTTTGACAAATAATCTGGTAAAGCATCCTTACAAATTGAGATTTCATAGCAGAAGCAAGTGAATCTTCTGGGTATTCTTTCCATTCTAGACATACTATTCTCGTAAAATGGAAATCAAACTTCCTAGCAATATTTCAAAAATGGCAGAGCTAAACTCATGACTAAATATTACCATTACCACTTAATACATTGCATTGATTCAATTCCTATCCTAATTACATATGATAACAAAACTCATTGAAGTACATATGTTTATTGAACCAAAAAAATGTATCATTCCGCCCGATATAGTCGTATATTACCTCAGCCAAACACAGATTACAAATTTATTTTCGAATTTTGGATTGTCTCACATGATCCTGACCATACAATAACGAATAAGTAGTATACTTGAATTTTCCACTATTTGACGGGTATGTAGACTTTTAGGAAGATTATTGCGACTGAAAATTTGAATAAGCACTCTTAAGATATTGAACACCACATTCGAAGTTGGAGTGACATTTTGATATTGAAAAAGTTGAAGAGTTCGTTTGTATTAAAATAAAAAATTTATTCTTTCCGATACATTTCGTATATTAAACTTCTCAGTTATATGGAATCCAAACTAACCAAATTACATATACATACATAATATATTTTAATAAAAAAATTATTAATATTAAATACGGAAATAAATAAAATGCACGACTGTGTCGCACGAACTTGTTCCTATGTATTATGCTAAGAATTTCAAAAATTAATGTTGCTAGAAAAAACTGTTCGTAAGCATAAAATTAATTTTTTAAACTCTTTTAGTAGTAAGAGATAAAAACAGAATGCTATGCAAATATGAATTTATGCAAGGGCAAAAATTATAAGCCGTTGTAGTGGTTTCTTTAACAAAATAAGTTTTTATATACAAATTTTTTTCGAGTTTTTATTATTGTACGGATGAAAATTAAATTTTCAAAAAAAATATTGAGCCGTTTTTGAGATATCGAATTTCACAAAAAAATGACTTTTTTTTAAATTCAAAAAATATTTTTTTTAAAGTCTTGAAATGCAATGTTTTTTAAACTTTTAGAAGCATCTCAATAGAAAATTTCATTAAAATCCGCTAAGTCGATAATGAGAAATTCAAAATAAGAAAAAATGGTTCTATGGTAGGTACAGGCTGTAATATCTTAATTTAATTTTTTTATTAAATTAAAGATCATAAAAATTAATTGAAAGAAAAAAATTTTATCAAAATTTACAGCCGTTTAGGCTGTAGTCGAACAGAAAGACAGAATTGCGAGACCCCTTTGCTATCATCGTAATTTCAACTTTGATCAAAATCTCGAGTTCGATTTTTTTTCAGAATGCATAACTTGCCTTAAAGTACCTATAAGTCGCAAGTAAAAAGAAGTATGGAACAATAATTGTACGTCCCGTATAAGCACAGTGGCAGGCAATTGAAATTCAGAATGGATAGTAACAAATAGTAAGTCACTATGCGAAATTAGCACATATTTAGATTTGGTCTTGTTAGTCTTTTTCAAATTCTTGTATTCTAAATTCTCATATTAGCCCTTAAGCCATATACATATGTATATGTATGTACATTAGACTGGGTCAAAAAAAATTGACTATTTTTTTTTTGAAAGATATATCGAGAATATCATTCAGAATGACAAAAAAAAATTTTCGTAAAAGTTTGAGCCCTTAATATCAATTTTAAGAGGGCTATCATCGCTAATTTTGATTTTTAGTCATAATTTCATGTTTTGCGTCAGAACTGACAAAACATTGAAGTAAAAAAAATTCATTTTGACTTACTTTTATATAAAATTAAATTCCCTACAAAAAAGGTCTAATTGAAAATTTTCGTCAGACAAGCCGTTTTTGAGTAATTAAGCTTAATAAATTGTTATTTTTCGTTAGTTACAAAATTCCAAATTAAAAAAGTAAAATCGAAGAAAAATAACAATTTATTAAGCTTAATTACTCAAAAACGGCTTGTCTGACGAAAATTTTCAATTAGACCTTTTTTGTAGGGAATTTAATTTTATATAAAAGTAAGTCAAAATGAATTTTTTTTACTTCAATGTTTTGTCAGTTCTGACGCAAAACATGAAATTATGACTAAAAATCAAAATTAGCGATGATAGCCCTCTTAAAATTGATATTAAGGGCTCAAACTTTTACGAAAATTTTTTTTTGTCATTCTGAATGATATTCTCGATATATCTTTCAAAAAAAAAAATAGTCAATTTTTTTGGCCCAGTCCAATGTACATAATGAACATGAGTTTTTTTTCTATTGAATAAGAGAACATTTTCTAAAGCACCTCTAACCGATTGTATTGATATATTTGCCTAGGAGTCTTGTATAAATCTATTTATCAAATCACATAGTACTTGTTTTATAAAAATAGTTTAAGGATAAGTAAAAATACGTACAAAGAAGTTTTCTAAAAATAGATTTGAAGGCATTTCCTGTACAAAACAAAAACGTCGAATGAAGCATGTTTTATTTTTAAACTTTAAACAAAACAAGCTTGCTGTGCAAATATTGATTAAAACTTTGATATTTGAATCTTAGACATGACGGTCAAAGTGCACTTCGAGAAAATGTTAGACTTTTTTCTTCATACTTTTCGAAGGGCGTTGAAAGCATGGACAAGAAAAAAATGTTTTCAAATTTTGTGTGCATTGCTGTTAAAGTGGGGATGTTAAATTTCTGCCCATTAAAAATAAGTTCATGTTACATTTAAATCGACAAAAATACTACATACAGCTAGGAAGGTATAATAAGTATGTGTTACTTTTGCACCCTTTCCAAATCGTAATAAAAACTGGTAAATATAAGGTTCTACCAATGACGATGGTGCTTTCAATAATTGATATACGAGCCCAAACGCAAAATAGTTGGAGTACCTATGATAAAAAACAAAAATCTTCTGATTCTTAAATTCCATCGGAAATAAAATCAATATTTTGGTATTTTTCTTAAGATATATTTATTTTGAATAGGAATAAGTAACAAAAACAAAATGACTTCAATTAAATAACGATATAGAGCAATAATACAGAATAAAATAACGATTGATACTTTTTTTAAGCGCAAAATAGTTGGCCTATGGGTCTTAATTTTTATTTTACCATGGTGTTACGTCGCCTTTGGCCTTGATAACTGCTTCTATGCGTCGTGGCATTGTGTCAACTAATTTTTGACATTCTTCGGTGCCAAAAGATTCCCAAATATTTATGATTTTAGCTTTAAGGTCTTGAAGAGGTCCGGCATGGTTCTTTTCGCGGTTTTTGTTTCATTTTATGCCAGACAGTTTCGATTGGTGAAAGGTCACGGCTGCTGGAAGGCCATTCCAGTAAAGGAATAGCTTCAGAAGATAGCCACGCCATTTTAGACCTTGCTGTATGGCAAGAAGCTCCATCCTGTTGGAAAATATAGTCTCGATCACTAGCTTGAAGTCGTGGTATTGATGGGAGAAGCTCATTTTCCAGAATATCCCTGTACCTGGCAGCATTGACATTTCCATTTACAAAATGCAAATTGCCCAAACCCCGCCCCGACATGCATCCCCATATTATTAGAGATGCAGGAAACTTGGCCGTTTTTTTAAGGCAATCTTTGTGAAAAACCTCTTGAATTTCTAATGACTCGTTTTCGTTCGTCGCCCACGCAAACTTCAAACCTGGACTCATCACTCCAAGTAACGGACCGCCATTGACTTAAAGTCCAGTTTTTACGTTGTTTGGCCCACTCTAGCCGCTTTTTCTTTTGTTTAGGTGTTAAAAGTAGTTTTTCTTTGGCCTATGTTTTTAACGAATTAAAATTGCTCTAATTTAAATAAATCTAAAACAAACCTTATAAAATTTGTATCCAACTTTTTCATAGTCCGTTTGCAAGTGTCGACCGAAACACTTTTTTTTTATTCTTTCCCTCCATTGAACAGTTTGACTCCATTGAACATTTTGACGGCCGTTTGACGTCGATTTTCTTTTATTATTTTTTTTAAAACTCGGCAATCTCGAGGTTTTGCAATTGGTGGGCGTCCCGTTTTTTTACCGATCTCCACATTTCCACTATTTTTGAACTTTGAGATAATGTTTCGAATTGATGAGCGCGGTAAATTGAATTGTTTTGCGATTTTATAGCTCGATAATCCCGTTTCGAAGGCTTTATTTATGGATTCCCTAAGGTCTCTTGATAATGCAACGCCACGCACCATGGTTGACATTAAATTGTTGCTGGCTTGCATAAAACAAGAGATCAATAAACAACAAAACAAGTGCATGTCATTTTTTTAATAACGGTTAACTGAAAATCTATTTAAATCTTCATAGGCCAACTATTTTGCATCCTAGAGAGAGTAGTCCAACTATTATGCTCTATCTTTGTTTGAGGGAATGCAAACTGGAGCTATATGTGCTTTCTCGAATTTAGTTCTGTTTGGTCTAATTTACTTATTAAATGTAATTTATTACATCGACAAAAAAAAATTAAAAAACAACTGCTTGGGGACCAGAAAATATAGGCACATAAAAAATGTTAATTTGTTAATTGATGAGTAGGCCAACTATTTTGCGTTGGGGTCGTAGAAGTACCTATCGGGAATCCGACTCGCTCGTATGAGCGTTGAGGCCACTCTCATCCTCACAGCGAATTCGGTTATTCTTATGCGTGAACCATGATACGTATATTATGTATATGTATAGGTATATAATACATACAAAATACATATGTACTTCCAAATGTACGGGATCCTACCAAAATTTGGAACAAATTCCTCAAAAAGCATAAAATGTTTTTTCATAGCCATCCACAAGGAGCAAATGTAAATTAGATTAGGAAAAATATATGTTGCATCTGCTAGTGTCCTTCATTTTACTATTTCATACAACCCTAAATAAGACAAAACTAAAAAGACTACAAAACCACCAACCTTAAAACTTCCTTTTCTCTTCACGTAATACTTTTTCAGGTGCAAGAAAATTGAAAATTAAGCTGCAATGCTAAACCACGAACAACGTATGGACGCACCCACAAAACTACATTAGATATCTGCAACAACCTAAAGAATCTCACCTGCTACACGTTGGGGACGATGTTTTGTTCATTTACCGTTGCATTTGTATAAAAATATTTATCTCTTAATTTATGCGTATGCTCTTTATGGCAACAGTTTGTACAGTTAAACCCAATTTATGTTTCTAATTTTGACATTTTTAGAATAGTTTTTATATCACATATTTACAACTTGCTTACTTGTAAATTTTCTTGTGAGCGATGTATAAGCTATGAGCCATATTTAGTTAAAAGCCAAGCTGTTGTTTCAGTCATTAGTGTGGTAAAATTGCTTATTTTTTCGTTCCACTTTTGTAGTTAAAGTAGCTTGCTTTTCACTTTCAATTAATTACACAGGTATACACACATTTTGGTGCCGATACTTTTTGAACTTTTCTTTAGTAAATTCGACCTCCTGAATACGAATCTGCATCCGTTTTTGCCTAGCAGCTCCCGTTTTTATGTTATGGGGTAGGGTGTTGCAAACCTGACACCACTTAGAAATACCCAAAATAATTGTGAAAAGAAGAAAGTAAAACATTTTTCTTTGAAAATCCAAGCTCATTTAGTGACATATAAATATAAAAAAATAATTAATATAAAAAAATAATAATTCTATTAACAAGATACTAGCGAGTACATTTCATATACAATATATTTTTCACTGCTGTTTTGATGTACTGGAACCCAAGAAGCTTCGTTTTTTGCTTGATCTGCAATGTGGTTTTTTCGGACAATCTCTTAGCAGATTCCAACAGTAATCTGCCATCATATGCGTATCCCACTTGCTTTGGTATCGTTCTTCAATAATTGTCCTTATATCCTGGTGAAATCGTTCACCTTGCTCTTCACTCAAGTCTCCCAAGTTTTCAGGAAACCGGTCCAAATGGTTTTGCAAGTAATGCACCTTGATGCTCATGTTGCATCCAAGCTCACGAAAAGCAATCAGCATGTTCTAAACTAAATCCTTATAATATGAAGCCTTCTTGTTGCCTAGAAAGTTTTCGACAAGTGACACAAATGATGTCCACGCTTTTCGCTCTGTTTCATTCATAGATTCAACAAAATTGGTGTCCTTTATTAACCGTCTGATTTGAGGTACATCGAATATGCCAGCTTTTATTTTTTCAATCTTTGTAGAATTGTAGATATGAATTAAAAACATGATGAATCCTTATCTAGAGCCTTAACAAATTGCTTCATTAAGCCAAGTTTTATATGAAGTGGAGGCAGGATTATTTTATTCCGATCAACCAAAGGCTCATTCATAACATATTTTTCTCCAACAACCATGTTCTCTCTTTCAGGCTAGTCTTTTTTTACCCAGTGATCTTGTTTAGCTCTGCTATCCCAAAGGCACAAGAAGCAGGGATATTTTGTGTATCCGCCTTGCTGTCCAAGGAGAAAGTTAACCATTTTCAAGCCAACACAAATGACCCACCCATGTCCGTGATACTTAATCTTTTCCAAGACTAAAGCTATATGAATGAATGAATGAAAAATTGGGGTATAAAAACACTGCGACCTAAAGATCTATTGTGTCCCCCATCTAGAACTGGATGAGGTTGGCTCATTACTACAGTTCTTCCTCCAAATCTGCTCCTCTGAGGAATCGAAGTATTTGGAGTATTTTAAGGGATGATAATTCACTCTCCTTTATGTGGTGCTTGCCCAGATACCTGTGCCTTTGATGCACGAGTGCATCACATTTCCCCAGTATGTGGTCGGGTGTCTCTTCGTGAGTGTTGCAGAATCTGCAGGTCGCGTTGCTCACTAAGCCAAGGATGTTGAGGTGTCTTCTCAACCTACAGTGGCCTGTGAGAAGCCCCGTGATTTTCCTGAGGTTGTTCCTACTTAAGCTAATGCAGTTTAGAAAACGCTCTCGGTTGTAGTCCCCGAGTAATAGTTTTGCCTGTCTTAGCTTAGGGAGTTCTTTCCAGATCTTTGATCTTTTTGTCTCCTCTTCTGTTTTGATTTTGTTTTTGATCACGTTTTCTCCTATTCCGCAGTAGGGCTCTGGCCCTGTAAGGGGTGTCGATGCACCTATTTTTGCTAAGGAGTCTGCCACTTCATTGCCCTGGACACCAACGTGGCCTGGTACCCAATGAAGCGTGACAGTGTTATTCATGCCCAGTTTATTAAGCTTAATCACGCATTCCCAAACAAGTTTGGAGCTTATGGTGTAGGAGCTTAGTGCTTTTAGTGCAGCCTGACTGTCTGACATGATGGCAATGTTTTGGTTTTTATATTTTCTATCGAGGTTTCTTCCAGCACATATGCCTATGGCATTTACTTCTGCCTGGAATATGCTTGTGGACTGTCCCATCGGTAAGGAGAGTTTAGTTCTAGGCCCAAAAACTCCAGCACCAGTCCCTTCAGCCGTCCTCGATCCATCTGTGTACCATTTGATGGTATTTTCTTTAAGACTATAGTTTATTGTTTCGCCTATCCAGTCTTTTTTGCAACTTAACTCCGTTTTGAAATGTTTTTCGAAGTTATATCTTTTGATCATACCATCTCTTGGGATGTCAATGAGGTTTGTTACTGAGGACCGGATTATCGAATCTTTTTCCCTGTTTCCAATAATCTTACCCATCCCAGTACCCTCCTTGGCAAATCTCATTATGGCTCCCTTAGCAGCATTTTCAATGACCACATGTAGTGGCGTCAGATGAAGGATGGTTTCCATCGCTGCTGTAGGGCATGTTCTCATTGCTCCTGTTATGCATATACATGCAAGCCTTTGCAATTTGTCTAGTGATTTCCTAGTTGTGTTTAGTTCGGTTCTTTTATGCCATGCAATTGCCCCATAGGTAATGATGGGTCTTACCATCATGGTGTACATCCATCTTATGATGTTTGGTTTGCAGCCCCATGATTTACCTGCAAGTCTCTTGCATATCATGAGGGCCTTTGTGGCTTTCCCGACAGTTATTTCGACATGCTTGTTCCAGAGGAGTTTGCTATCTAGTGTAACTCCTAAATATTTGACCTCCCTCTGGGTGTCGATTACATCTCCCGCCAACCGAATGGGTTTCATGCGAGGTAAAAGTCTTTTACTGGTAAATGGTACTATCGTTGTTTTGGTAGGGTTGATGTTAAGTCCTACAGATATACACCATTTCTTGGTTATAGACAGTCCTCTCTGGACTATATCACAGAGAGTTTCTTCGTATTTCCCCAGTGCCGTTATAACGATGTCATCAGCAAAGCCAATACATCGAATCCCTTGGGAGGTTAGACTTTCTAGTAATTCATCAACTACAAGACTCCACAGCAAGGGTGATAATACCCCTCCCTGCGGACAGCCTCTTGTTGTGATGACTTTCTGGACGTTTAGTCCTGCGTATGCTTCCGCCGTTCTTGTACTAAGCATTTTACTTATCCATCTGACTATAGTGCTAGGAACACTCTTCCTTTCTAGAGCCGAATGAACTGCTTCGTGAGAGGTGTTGTCGAAGGCCCCCTCAATATCAAGGAAGGCGCATAATGCCGTTTCTTTAATATCTAAAGCTCTCTGTATTATATTCGTTAGTTCATACAGAGCGGTTTCTGTGGATCTACCCGCTCTGTAAGCATGCTGACGGTGATTTAGGGGCATGTTTACTAATACTTCCGATCTAATGAAGTTATCAATTACCTTTTCCAAAGTTTTCAGTAAGAAGGATGTTAGGCTTATTGGCCTGAATGACTTTGGATGTGTGGTATCTTTTTTCCCCACTTTGGGGATGAAAATTACCTTTGCTCTTCTCCATAGACTTGGTATGTACCCAAGTGCAATACTACTTCGAAGCAGTCTAATAAGATAGGGCATCAGTTCCTCTTTACCTTTCTGCAGGAGCGCAGGAAAGATGCCATCTACGCCCGGTGATTTGAAAGGTTGAAAGGTACTTAACGCCCATTCAATCCTATTGCCTGAACAGATAGTCGCAGCTATCTTCCAGTCTTCCCGGTTAGGCCTTAGAGGTATTCTCTCTATCATATTTCCTACTATTGGTAAGCTGCCTGGAAAATGAGTATTTAGCAGTAGGGTTGACCTTTGCTCCTCGTTTTCAGTGAAGCTACCATCGGCGTAACGAAGTGCCAAAGAGGTTAATGTGTTATCTTTGGCTAGAGCCTTGTGTAATCTTGCTGCTGCAGGTGTCGACGAAATGCCCTCACAGAAATTTGCAAAACTATTTCTCTTAGCTCTCCTTATTTCCCCATTATATTTGGTCAATTCTGCAGAGTAGTTATGCCACTCTCCAGTACTCTTTGCTTTATTGAAGAGCTTTCTTACCTTGGATCTTAGTTTTGACAGATTGTTGTTCCACCATGGAGCATCTTTCTGCCTTTTAATGGGTTTAAGGGGACAACTGAGTTCATAGGCCTCATTTATGGCCCCGCTAAACTCATTAACTAAGTGTTCTAACTCAAGGTTACTATTAGTCGTTTCTTGTGGACCTATTCGTTCAAGACTAGTCTTTAGGACGCTTTTGTACAGGTTCCAGTTTGTTTTCTTAGGATTCCTGCCAGAGGTGTTCTCTGTCAACAGGTTTTCTAAAGTAAACACTATAATTCTATGATCAGACATAGAAGGTTCGTTGGAGACTCTCCAGTCTCTAACTAATCGACTTAAGTTCGGGGTTCCAAACGTTAAGTCCAGAACTTCCTTCCTTACTCTAGTTACAAATGTAGGTGTGTTCCCTACGTTAAATATATCTAGATTTTTCTCGATAATAAAGTCTAAAAGGTACTCACCCCTTTGATTTGTATCGGTACTACCCCACGTTGTATGGTGGGCGTTTGCGTCACATCCAACCATAAGTGGTAGTCCTTTGCTGATGCAGTAGTCCACGAGCTTCTTGACTTCGACTGGTGGTATGTTGGCGTCGTCACCGGCGAAGTAGGCTGATGCTACAACCATCGTGCGGAGGTTGCCCTCGATGTCGATTTGGGCTTGTATTGGTACCAAGTCCCGCGTCATAAATTCTGAAAGACATATAAAATTTATGTTATTTCTTATCTTTATGCATGCTCTGGGCGAGTCAATCCTCGTATCCCATATTAACTTAGAGTCCTTACATGTTAGGCCCCTAACTTGGCCCCCGTAAATCCAGGGTTCTTGGATCAGAACTAGCCCTAGGTTGTCCGCTATGAATTTTCTGGCTATGACAGCTGATGCTGCCTTAGCGTGGTGGATATTCACCTGAGCTAGCCTGGTTCTGATCCCGCGTCCAGACATTGTTTTATTGGCTAGGGGCAAAAGCCCCTTCATCTGCAAGCAGATCATCCTCCTCGTCCATGGGAAGCGACTCGTTCAAATCGAATGGGCTAGGAGAGAGGTCAATGCCCTCCATCTCTTCGCTCATCCGACTTGCTTCGTTTGTTGCCAGTGATTCTACCTGGCTTTGGATGACTGCTACGGTGTCGGTGTGGGTTAGTTCGGTGGTCTGGGAGGGTTTTGGAGTATAGGAGGTTGAATGGGTTTGTGAAGGTTGGGAGGATTGGACGGGTTTGGAGGATTGGACGGGTGGGGAGGATTGGACGGGTTGGGAAGTTTGGGTGGGTTGGGAGGTTTGGGAGGGTAGGTTTGTGGTTGTGGTGGAAGCTAATAAGGGGGGAAGGGGGGTGTTGGTAAGCAAGCTGGATTGGGGTTGGGTTGTGGTTGTGGTGGCAGCTGATGAGGGGGGGAGGGGGGTGTTGGTAGGCAAACTGGATTGGGGTTGGGTTGTGGTTGTTGATGTGGTGGGAGTTATTGAGGGAGGGAGGGGGGTGTTGGCAGGCAAACTGGATACGGCCGTGGTAGGGATGGTGTTGGCTCCTCTACCTGCTAATTCCATACAGCTCGTCTTACTGTTTTTACGTAGGCCAGTAACGGGGATCTTCCCGAATTTGTAATGCAGTTGATGTCCTGCATTACTTATGGCCTTCGCTGACTGACCGTCAATGCTTATTACCAGGAGCTGTCCTTTGCCTTCGACCTTGCTCGACAGGATCTTCCATGCATTGACAATCATTCCCTCATTCTGGGCCTGGATGAGCGCGAGCGATTTTTTGTCGTCTTGCCCGGTGCTTCTTGGCAGAAACAGCGTGATGTTGTGCATTTTGGGGATGTCATCGCCCATACATGCCATCAATTCGCTGCCCTTCCAAGTACTCAGCTTGGAGGCTTTTTCCTTGAGCCAATCTGCCGTCTCTTGCCCAGCGCAGTCGACTAACAACAGTCCCGCCCTGAAGTGCACGCCATTAAATTTAAGTTTATGCGTCCAACCAAGGGAGACTTCCTCAATAATTGCATCCTCCAATACCGACAATTCGTCAGCATTGAGGGAGACCTGAGGGTACTCCCTTGGCAGAACCGCAATCCTCAATGTACTGGCCGCGCTCGCGTACGAGAGCTGTTGTACGTCGGCTCCGATTTTAGCGGTGCTTGTTCCCGCTGTGGTTGCTGGCGACGTTCTGGCTTTTTTGACGTCTTGCCTTAGGGGAGGAGTTATAAGGTGGCTCTTCCTCTTACCCTGTTCTTGGCGTTGTGCAGGTTCCTTATTTGCATCCGCCTTTCTCTCGTCTACTTTCTTCCGGGCATCCTGCGGGGACATGCCCTCGGCGAGGAACCGGAGGTACCATCTTGCACCTGCACCGCTGAGTCCTTTCCTATTTGGGTCGTCCCGGCCACCTGGCTCGCCCATTTTCGGAAGTGGGCCGTTCTTTTTTCTGGTTCGGCTGCTTTCTTTTTCTGGGTGCATCATTTTCGTAGACTCAGAGACAGCTTTTGATGGTGTCATTTTCCCATCACTGATTGCTTTGACAGCATCCTTCACCGGCTTGGGAGGTATTCTCCTCATGCTAGCTTCAGATGTGCCAGGAGTATCATCTGTAACTCGCCTGGGTGGCATTTTCCCCTGACTCGTTGTAGACGATTCTCCTTTAGCTGCCCGATTTTGCACTTGCCCATGAGGCTTTCTCTTGAAGAAGTGACTGATGTTCGGTCTCGAATCGTCACCACGGAGGTTAGACTCCATGCGATCCGCATACTCATTCGCGGTGACATCCCGCGGAATGTTGAATTTAGTGTGGTTTGAGTTGTTTTTTTGTTTTTTGTTTTTTGGCATATTGTTCCCACGAGTAGCTAGAGAAGGGTAGGTCCGCCATATCAGAGCTCCGCATGATATGGTAAGGTCATGGTTACTCTTCGATTCGACCTGGTGTCGAAGAGGTACCGTTAGAATACAGCCGGTATACCCCCTGGCTGCAAACCATCCAATAGGCACGGTTCACGTAACACCCTGGATTAGGGGGGGCAGTTCTTAGTTCGTAACTCCTCAAAATCACTACCGGATTGGGACTTCCCAAACCTGTAGGTCAGATGAATCTTTGAAACTTAAGCCTCCGCACCGCGGCAAGGTGACTACCACGCGAAGGTTAAAAAAAAAAGCTATATTCTTGTACTCTTCTTTCATTTGGGTTGAGTGAGCAATAGGTAATATTGATCTCAATTCGTTACCATTGTGTAAAAGCACACACTTCAAACTTCGCTTGGAACTGTCAATAAACAGACGCCAACGATCTGGATCATACTCGGGAAGGACCATTTTTGTTAAGAGACTTTTAACATCCTGACAGAAAACGAGATCTTCCTCCTGAGAGTAGAACGTAAGCAACTCTGCTGCCCTTTTACGATAGAACGTTATTATTGTTCCTTCATCAAGTAGATTTTTTTCTTTTAGCCGGGATGCCAGTAGCTCAGAAGATTGTTTTGAGAGGTTAAGATCCCTGATGAGATCACTTAACTCACTTCGGTTAAATCGTTGGGGACTTGATGCATTTTCTTCATATTTACTGTCTTCATCCTCCGAAAGATCTGCTAGCTGATGAAATGTTGGTATGGGAACTTCATCGAAATGAGGGATGGGCCGCCGAGCAGAATCTAAATCAGGATACGTGTTTTTCTTTTTACTATTGATGCCTCTGATATTCACTAGACAGAATCTAAATCAGGATACGTCCACTTGCTTCTGTTTTTACTATTGATGCCTCTGATATTTACTAGACAGAAATAACTGTCGTCATAGTGATTTTTTGGTTCTCTCCAAACCATAGGCACACCAAATTTCAGACTCCTCCTTTTCCCATTAGTCCACTGACGTAGATGTTCAGTACATACATGTTTTGCAAACTACATGTGGTGCCCAAGATTTATCTTGATCATTCTTTCATATGAATTTCTTGCATATGAATTTTTTAAATTAGGGTAAATTGAATATTTCTGTAACTCAAAAACTAGAGCTGCTAGGGAAAAATGGTTTTCAGTTTTGAAATCAGCGTTAGAAGTACAAATAAAATCAGCTGCAAAACTCAAGGCACCAAAAAATAATTTTTTTTTGTAGACCTGTGTTATATCTTGCTTACTACCGTTTCACTTAGAATACTTTAGTGAATTTGGCCTGATTTCGATTTAATTTTTTTGGATAGAAGTTCCTTAAAAACTTAACCAGTATTGCATATGAAAATCTTGAAATTAAAATTTTTTTTCTCTTAGAGTTGTTGCATCACCAAATATATTTATTTTAAATGTACATTAGCAAACATTTCTAATTGGCATCTATGTATGTATAAAAGGCCATTTAAACTATCCATCAGTTATGCATTGTGATACATACATATGTATATAATTGTTTCCTTTACATATACATACATAATGTTGTTCACCTAAGAAACGTGAAAGCCCAATTCTTCGAATAAATTAAATTTCTAACTTTATACATTGTCTTAATTTTCATTTTAAGACATCCCACTTTTGATTTTTCAATTTAAGTTTTCCACTTTAACTGCTCAAGTTTGACAGACTTGAAATAGTGTTTACGCTGAGGGGAATCTTTATGCGATATGTAACGTGCTCGCGCTAGGATCTTGTGCGGTCCACTCTCACTTTTTATAGCATAATTTAAGTTTTATTTTATGGCAAGAGTAAGATTTAGGATTGCCATGGATTTGGTTTTATGAGTACGAACAGAACATTATAGTATTTATTTGTATGTATTTGTGTGTGTAATGTGTATGCATTAAAATTCTTTGCTCGGGTATTTTTAACTGGTATTATAAATTGCTAAATAGCATAATAGTAAGAACCTACCAACTTGCTTAGTGGGATGTTTCACTAACTTAATTTGATGAAGATGGATTGCGTGCCTACATATGTACATACAAACATATCTACTCAAATTTAAATTTAATAAATTAAAGTATCCTGGACGTTTTACTTTCTCATTCTTAAAGCTTTTTCTTGTCTTAACGACTTTTCTGATAAGAAATATTAGCTATGTACATTGTACATACTACGTTAAACTGAGCAATTTATTTATTTTTATTAAAGTCAGATTTAACATAATCCTAGTTCTTGAATTTCAATAGTAAAAGTTTAAATGAAATTTCGATGAATCTGAAATAAACAATTTTAGAGTATTGTGTTTTTTTTTTAGATTTTCGAAATATTTCGATATCAGCAACTATGTATTTATTGGGAATGAAAGAATCAACGAAAAGCTATTTTTTAGATTAAATTATAAGAGGGCTATTTTCACCAAATACGATATGTATACATCAATTCTTATTAGCGAACAAAATTAAATATTTTTTTTTAAATTTTAGAATTTCACGTTTACGAGAATTAACGTGAATGTGGAATAAAATACTGTATCGTTCCAGTTCCACTATGTAATTTAGTATGATCATGTATCTCCAATCAGCCTATAAACCAAATTCCTATAATACAACAACGAATAAACACTGTAAAAAAAAATGTGAGAAAGATGTTATTGAAATATTGTGTTTTGTTAAAATTCCCATGTATGTCATTATATGTGTGCAATATATCATCATTCAAATGTCCCATCGCACCTTTGCTGGGTGGCGCGCATCCAAAAGCGCATCAATAACTCTGGCGTATAAATCAAGCTAAATTTGACCAATCGCATTGATTATGTTGGCATTCAAAGCATTGACGGCGTCTGGTTTATTGTCATAGACCTTTAACTTAAGAAAACTCCACAAGAAGAAGTCTAACTGAGTGGAATCGTATGATCTTCATTGTGGCACTGGCTTTATGGCAGGTAACGCCGCCGCACAGTGGTAAAAATGGCATATTTAGGTGGACATGGGCTCATAACTTTTGAACGAGTTGAGATATTTTGACAATTTTTTTTTGTAAAATGAAGGTAAAATATTCATATATTTAATTGCTAAGTTTTGAAAAAAATGGTTCACAACTCATTTTAGAATCTTGTGTTGAAATACAACTTTCTAAAAAATATTTTTTTTTTAAATTATTATTTGCAATTAAAACAGTCGAGTTTTATTTGTTTGTTTTTAGTTTCAAATAGAGTCGTCATTTCAGAGAAATCAAAGGTTCCAAACAGGATTTAGGCTAAAAATCGTGATGAAAAGATCAAATACCTAATATAAATCATTTAACTAAAAAAATTGTGTTCTCATTATTTTTATTCTTTCTAAAAATCGAGTACTCCCCTTATCAGCTCAAATAAAAAAAAGTAATTTTCCAACACCCGTTTTTATATGTTTATGTACACCAAAAAAACTGAAAATGTCCACAAAAAAAATAATAATTTTTGTTAACTTAAAAAGCTTTTCAGGGTTGGCCGTGGCACGATGGTTGTGTGCTCACCTGTCAACCACATCATCACAGGTTCGATCCCTGCCGTCGTCTATGTCGTTTTAATTCCATTAAAACCTTCTAAAATTGTCATCCATGGGTTGCTGGTTTACTCATTACATGTTGTTCAGGCATAACACTAACAATATGTATGTAATTGAGTTAAACTAGTATGCCCAACAAGGATGAACATGAATAAAAAATAATGTGAATTATAAACGACATAGAAATAAGACACGGCATTTCTCCGCTTTAGCAAAGCCGCCATCCCTGGAGATAAAAATATCTGAGACAACCACCAACAGTCTCAGAACATCGTGCCACACATCTTTCCTATCCTTCTTTCTCTTCATTAACTTCACGCCCGCGCTTTGTTGAACCAATTAAAGGGTAATCATAATCTCTTGAGCGCGGGTAGATTATAAAAAAAAAAAAAAAAAACTACATTTTTTTTGATTTTTTTTTTCATAAATTAATTTTTATTAAATTCAAAACTTAGAACTATCTTATAGCTAGAAATTTTTTTTTTTAAATTGTATCGCTTAAAACAAATTCAACTGGCCTAAGAAAACAGCATTTGAGTTATCCCTGTATTATTTCATACCGGTAAGGATTATGCCAATGAAGACTTTTAAAGGAAATAAAAGTAAACAATTACACAGATTGGAAAGAAAACACAATGCCTCGTTTTCTGGAGAATCATTGACTTATCATTCGTTATAACTGGAATCATTGAAGGTTTAAAAAAATATTTGTCATTTCAAGTAAGTTTTTAATAGTTTTCGGTTTATATAAGGGAAACGGTTGAGTTATATTCAATACCAGCAAGTGCTCATAATTGCGAGAAGAAAGGACTACATTTGATTGAAAGAGCAGAACGGAAGATTTCTTTCATACTTACGAACCAAAGAAAATACGAAAAAATAGGACCCATTTTCCACGCAGTTTAGTTAAAAACTTTTTCACCGAATTTATTAAAAGTTCTTTTTTACGCTCATCATTGATACCTTTTATAACAGATTGGTCACTCACATATTGACGTACAGCAGAATCCTTATTTTTAGCTGATTGTTCCACCCAGACATCATAAAGTTCCTTTCTTGAGAACGTCATTTTCTGGAAAATTCGCCCTATCTATTGCATATGGTTGTATATGGTTGAAAATGCAATCAATATTTTATCTTTACACATTAAGCTGTCGGACAGCGAAAACCGGAACGCGGGACTAGGTGGGAAAAAAAAGTTGCAGCTTAGTAAACTTTTTTTTAAAGATAAATCTAAGCAAATCGAGCTGCTAAGCTAATTAAGAATAGTTTATATAAAACTCAAATGCAATATTATAGAGATATACGGTACTTACCATTTCCAACACTTTTCAAAAAAAAAAAAAAAAATTAACACCAAACTGAATTTTATTGTAACTTTTTTCATTGTTGGTTTTTCACCAATGGCTAATTAAAGACCGCTGTTCTACAAGTTATACTGTCTCAAAAAAAAAAAAAAAGGTGTGGTTTCATAGTTGTCAATCATTCCTTATAACAATATGAAGCCCAGTTAGTCTATTGATTAACATAAAATTTGAACCAAATGCCATTTTTACCACTGTGCGCCGCCGCCGCCGTCCTGTTAAAACTGCATGTCGTCGGTGTCCATATCATCCAATTCGGGCCAAAAGAAATTGGTTATCATCTTAAAAATTATGGACGGACGGACGTTGCAGTTCATGGATCTCCTTTGGGCCTTCGCAAATTCGACAATTTTGCTTCTTAACGAACCCATTCATCCAGAAATGGGCAAGATTATGACAACCGGAAAATGGGCGAAGTGTGTGAAATGTTGCTTGAACAGAAGACCCACTTTCATAAAAAAAATTTAATCATCTACACGTACATATGACTCTTTGTGTTGACTTAATAAATTAATCCAATTTGATGTAGCTTCAAAAATATGACCGCAATCACCTGTCAAAGCTTGAAAATCCCTATTTGAAAACCCTTTATATGTACATATATACATACGTAAACGAAAGTGTGAAGATGTATTTGTGTTTGTGTCGTATAGATGACCAACAAACGTTTGAGTAAAATGGGTGTCATCGAATAGCTGACATAAGCATATTTTCCTCAGCTGAAAACCTCTTGATAATTATAAATGAAATTTAGCACAAAAGTCTGGCCTATCATTTCATCTTTATGGCTTTAAATTTATTAAATTTAAGTGAATTCGGTTGAAATTTGGAACTAAATCCAAAAACAAAAGTTGTCGAGCTTAAAATTCTGAGAACTCAGAACTCTCAAGAAAATATACCCAATTTTCTGGTGAAATATAAGACAATATCCTTTATTTTTTGCACACAAACTGTCAAATTTTGAATAATGAGGATGAAAATCTCTCAAAAATGTGAAAACCAGCGTAAAAGAATGGGAACCAAATTCACAGAAACACACGGTATTCTGTAAAAATTCATATATTTTGAAAATGCTTACATATGTATCTACATCATTCTCAATACACAGATTTGATAATCGGAAATGCAGATTTATAAATATCAATTGAGTTGTAACATACATACCAAATTTCAATTATTCCTATTTGGTTTGAAAATATCAAGGTAAATTTACGTAGTATAGATTATAACATTGGAAATTTGGATAACGGCCAATTGACTATTATTAGCGATGTAAGTCAAAATTTTACACTATATCTTAAAATTTGAAAAAAAAAAAAAATGAATATTGAAGTCTTGAATGCAGATTTGAACATTTTAAATTCATCAATTGATAAAAATAAATAATTATTATTAAAGGTGTTTTTCTTTTTAATGTACATACATAATTATTTTCCTATTTAACTCACATTAAAGAAAATAATTCCTCCTTCTTATGCTTAGGAAACTAAAATAATCAAGCAAACAAAGCGTACTTTATATCTAATGAGAAACATAATCCAAAAAGTTGAAAAAAAATTACATTCTGAATGTTTTGATGCCTTGGATTTCTGTTGAGTGACCTCACTAAAATAAGGTTAATTTTTTTGCACTCACTGCAAACAATTAAATTTTATTTTGCTCCGTCCTTAGAAAGAATTTGTGTAGGGCACATATATTATTATGAAGAGCCCAATTGTGTAGGTACTTTCTTTTCCTTTTGACTTTATCCATGTTGTTGTTGGCAAACAAAACCATTATTCATATTCTTCAAACTGTTTTTGCAATGCAGGCAAGGACTTACGTTTGAAAGGATATGCTGCCTCTTAATTAGAATAAACACACTAAAAAAGGTGAGCTGAAAATATAATTATGGCAACGTTGCAGAGTAGTGGAGATAAAGAACAGCACCATATTTAAATCAACAAGTATGAGAGGACGATGTACATATTGTGCATATAGCATGAAATATTTTGCAAGAAAAACGGATACTTTATAAAACTTATACTTCCTGGTAGTTGTTGATGCCAAAATTGTGCACAAGCATTCCTTTCCTGGCGGAACTTGGTGGTCAATAAAATTCAAAGTTTAGTCGTCGCAATTTCCGTGTGGAGAATAAGTGTCATCTGATTTAACAATTTATTGTGTTGTTTACGCTAGCGGTGAAAAATTGAAACACAACTAACAGCGTTTACCTTCAGAAAAGACTATTAGGTATGTCACACATTGTTGTAGTAACACTCAACACAATCCTCATATCTTACCCACAACTAAAGCCAGCTGCGAAATTTGTACTCGTGCCTTATCTTCAGGATATCGCATATAAGTTTAATAAGGTAGCAACGAAATAAGCCAATACCACTTAAAGATTGAACGGTTCAAGTGTGTTGGTACTGATTCTTGAGAAAGAAAAATAATAATATAAATCCTTTAGCAAAGATACGAGTCTAGCATACAAGCTTAACATTTTATGGGAAATTTAAAGAAAATAATAACAAGAAACAGGGGAATGCATATTCGTTGTAGACACTTGGAAGACTCAAGGATAAAGTGGCATTTGGAAAGTTTAAGGAACCCCATTCCTAACTTTTAAGAAACTTTTAAATTTTTCTAGCTTTATAGTTTTTTTTCTCTTGGCTCAAACTTTGCAAATATTTCTTTTGCATTTAGGAAAAAAATGTGTATATATTCTATGAAGGTATATATCTAACATAAATAAAGGAATAGTGTGAGAGAAAAATAGCTTTGTGCAGAGAGATTTTCCTTAACGAATGCAGTCGGGAGGTAGTTCTTTTCCGCAGCTTTATTTCTCTGCTTGTTAACTTGCTCCGCCCTGTCATAATTCATTATGAAAAGTAGAGCACTATTAAAAAAGTTTTTCTTTAAATTTTCCATTGGGCTCATGAATTTTGATTACATATCGTTGAAAGTATTACTCACAAGGATTTAAAAGCATATAATTCAGAGGATTCTTAACTTGAATCCTTGAAGAATGACATCAAATTACTGGGTAGGTAATAGGTTAGGTATATAGTGAGATGTCTTAAGCGCAATTGCTTTTGCTGAAACTTCAGGGAAGAAAATGTGATATTATATTTTGTTTAGAAAGTTTACCTTACAAATACGTGTTTCAAATTCCTAAATAGCCACAGGTTAGGTAGTAAGTATATTAAGGACACGACAACGACAGCGGCAGAATAATAACTTGACAATGAGTAAACATTAAAGAAAAACTTTCACTCACACCTACCTTTGAGCACAGTTGACCCCTACTTATAGCCCATATTGATGTGTATATATATACGAAACACACATAATATTCTATGTTGTTAACATTGTGAACTAAAAGAGGATTGATGATGGTGTTTTAATTGCTGAATTGAGTAGTCAAAGAAATTGCAAGTCGAAGCCAAAAGGAAATATTTTTCACTTACGAGTATATTCGTGCAATAACCATTAATCATATATTTTATTTCCTGACTATTCCAAGGTAATAGAGATTCAAAAATGTGTATTGATTTTATTCGACTTATTCCGATATGAATACCGTCTAATTTATATGGATACATATTTTGGGAACAAATTATTCAAGAGTAAATTTTTTTAATTATTTAGATACATTAGGCTTATTTTTTTGCTGTACGAAGCTTTTACAGTAAATATTACAGCATTGTTAAGAAATCGTGTGCAGTTTAATGTTTCGATTTTGAGAAATATTTTCAAAACCCATGCTTGTTTTTTTTAAAGCTTGACAAATTAAAGGTTTGCAATCAGAGATGGAAAATGAAATTTTTCAATTGTACTGAAATCTGGAATAAAATTGTACTGAATTAATGTCAATTGTACGGAAAACAAATTTTGTATGAAAAAACATCAATAATTCAACTATTCAAAAGTTTTCCAAGGTATTTTATTAAAAAAAATTAAAGCAGAAATGATCAGTTTGTCTTCTTTTAAAAAATATAAATAAATATAAATAGCTCCAGCTCCACAGAAATAAATACTATCTTCATTTTAAAAGTATATAGATAACTATTGTATTGTAATGACGAAACTAAACGTTTTACTTGTCCATTTTTGCGGCACCAGCTTATACAAAAAAATTGAAATATAAAACTATAAATTAAATATCATAAAAATGCAACAAAACAAAAAAAAAAACGCAATAACAAATCACATCCACAAGTTTACGGTTTAGTGTTTATTAAAGAAACCAAGCGATGTCTGAAAGAAAGCTGATCGGAGACAAAAAAGCAAGACGCCATCTGTAATTAAGAGTTACATATAAGGGCATACCAGCCGAATTATTCCATCACGGCGGGCCAGCCTTACGTCAAGCAATTCATGATATTATAGTACACGTATGGGAGCAGGAAGAAATGCCAGAAGACTGG
The DNA here is from genome assembly GCA_963931855.1 of Philhelius festivus. Classification (NCBI taxonomy): domain Eukaryota; kingdom Metazoa; phylum Arthropoda; class Insecta; order Diptera; family Syrphidae; genus Philhelius; species Philhelius festivus. The sequence continues at coordinate 230,471 of OZ007556.1, read as the reverse complement.
CGAAAAGGTTTAATATGCCCCATACATAAGAAGGGAGATGTCACAACGTGCAGCAATTATAGAGGTATCACGTTGTTGAGTACCGCCTATAAGATACTCTCCTCTATCCTACAAGACCGGATAACCCCATACGCTAAAACCGTTATCGGACAATATCAGTGTGGTTTCATTCCAGGCAAATCAACAACTGATCAGATATTTACCCTTAGGCAGGCGATGGAAAAATGTCTAGAATTTAGCATCCCAACATACCATCTGTTTATAGACTTTAAGGCCGCCTATGATAGCATAGCCAGGGTAGAACTTTACAAAGCCATGAGAGAATTCGGCATCCCAAATAAATTGACACAACTATGTAGGTTGACCAAGCCAAGTAAAAATAGTCGGATTGCTATCCAGACCAATCAACATCCTTAATGGACTCCGACAAGGGGACGGTTTGGCCTGCCTCCTCTTCAACCTGGCGTTGGAGAAAGCAATCCGTGACTCTGGCACGGCAAAAAGAGGGACCATCGTCAACAGGTCCAGCCAGTTACTGGCTTACGCAGACGACATCGACATCATCGGAAGAACCGAACAAGCTGTACACGATTCCTTCATCCAGATCGAGCAGGCGGCACAAAATCTGGGGCTGCACATTAGTGAAGGTAAAACAAAGTGCATGGTGGCGTCGAATGCGAGAGGAACAGTTGGTCAAACAATCAAGGTTGGGGAGCACGAATTTGAAGTGGTGCAATCCTTTAAATACCTTGGGTCAATAGAAGCAGCCGATAACAATATAGAAGAAGAAATACGCGGGCGGCTTCCCAAATCCAACAGAGCCTACTATAGTCTGTCAAAGCTCTTCAAATTCAGAAATCTCACCATAACTGCTGCTGTACAGGACCATGGTCCTGCCAGTACTCACATATGGATCCGAGACTTGGGTGCTTAGCAAAAGGCACTCCGACCTCTTAGCTGCGTTCGAGAGAAAAGTCTTAAGGAGAATTTTTGGCCCCGTATGTGAGGAAGGACGATTCCGGAGACGGTACAATCATGAACTGTACGCAATCTACCTTGAAGCAGATATCGTGACAAAAATTAAGCTCGGTAGACTCCGGCGGGCAGGGCACCTAGCTCGCATGAGCGAAGAGGAACCTGCTCGGAAAGTTCTTTGTGGTACATTCTATGGTAGACGACAGCGTGGTAGACCATGCTTGCGCTGGAGAGATGGCGTAGACCAGGACGCCCGAAGCCTTGGGGTGCGCAACTGGATGGCGTCGGCTAGAGACCGGGATAGGTGGAGAGACTTGTTGAAAGAGGCCAGGACCGGAACCCGGTTGTCGAGCCGATGATGATGATAAGGGTTTACAGCTGAGAGTTATTGTTCTGGTATGAAAATGAATGAATTCAGGCCAGGATGATGTATTCAACTTTCAATTTTCTTTTATGTACTTTTGTTTTGTTTGTTTGTTTTTTTTTTTTTTTTTTTTTTGTGAAATGCATAAAATATGGAAATTTTGAAATTGTACTAAATTGATACAAATTGTACTTTTGGGCGTGTACAAACTCAATTGTATCAAATTCGGTAGAATTGTACCGAATTTTCCATCCCTGTTTGCAATGCAATCTACAAAATGGGAGAAAACAATTTTATTTTATCTAAAGCGGCTTACGGTAGTCACCATACAAATTTAAAAAAATGGTTTTCGAAAATCGTATTTTTCTCAAACACGGCACGAGCCCTACCAGATAGATAGATATATTTATTTCGTTCAAAAAACTCGGTTTGTTATCGCACAATTTACAAAGATCAAAGTACAGAGATATGATTTTACATAGGTATATCTTTCTACTGCAACAACTAATAAATTCATTTACAAATAAATAGAATAGTAATATATAAACACATTTTTGAGGAAACAACGATCAAAAACCTCCATTTAAAAAAAAAAAAATAAATAAATATGTAGATAAATTAATTTCCAATGATCATTATATAAGTACATAATATATGTATGTGTATATGAATAACCATTTCATTAAAAAAAAAGTTATAAATAAATAGTAGGTAACAAAAAATAATGCAATTATTACAAGATAAATAAATTAATATTTTTATAGATTAAACAGTAATTTATTAAATAAATGAGTAAGAAACAAATTATAGGTAAGTCCATAAATAAACAAGTAAGTATACTATAAATAAATAAATAAATAAATAAGCAAACAAACAAACATTTATTTGTTTGAATGAATTAAGTAAATAAATAAATTAATAAATAAATAAATAAATAAATAAATAAATAAATAAATAAATAAATAAATATACATATACATATATAAATAAATAAATTTAATTTAGGTAAACGTATAATGTACATGTACAAATAGATATTAAATCATAACATACAAACATAGATAGGTAAATATAAGGAAGACAGAATTGACCCGCACAGGTAAGCGAATATGTCATAAACATAACTCATTAATAAGAGGATTCACAGGAATATTACATCGGATTTTAAATGAATCATTGAGTTTTTGTATTCTATTTGAGATCAATTCAACATTGGCTCTCAGATGAAGGTCATGAGTACAATGATGCCAAGGTAAATTCAACATCATTTTAAGTATTTTGTTCTGGGATATCTGTAGTTTTTTAATGTAACATTGGGCACAATTACCTCAAATCTGACATCCGTATAAAAGAATGGCTTGAAAAATAGTTTTGTGTAATATGACTTTGTTTTCATTAGAAAGTAATGATTTTCTATTTATGAATGGATACAACTTTAATTGCAATATTTATTTTTTTAGTTGTTTGCATATTGTGTTCTTTGAATGTAAGTTTACTGTCAAGAAATATGCCCAAGTATTTAACAGAAGGCTCCCGCTTGATGGAGTGTCCACTAATAATAAGCTGATTAGCCGGAAGTAGGCAAGGTTTTTTTTTCTGGTGAAAAAGATTGCTTGGATCTTTTCGGCGTTAGCTTTATTTTCCACTTTGTGTAATAATCTTGCAATAATATTCCAGCTGCATTTTTTAAATTTGTCTCAATATTGAGACCAATTTTATGCGACGAAAATATTGCTGTGTCATCGGCATATATTGCGACATCACAATCAGGAAGTGTTGGCACGACCCCTAGAATGTTGATTAATATTTACGGTACATAATAAAAAAAATAGAAATTAATAGGTGTGTTTTTTTTGCAAGTCCATATAGAATTGTAAAAAAAAACGACATCGGGACTAAGCGCTTTACATGCAAATGCAACAACTACTTAAATCTATACAGAGTTAGCTAAGACCAGATAATTATCGAGCGTTAATCTAAGACCCGATAAAAATGGTGATGCCAAAATAGTATTATCTATATGTTATCGATAATTTGCTCAGAGACGTCAAAAGTGAAGTTTTTGGATTGGTTGATGCTAGTCGTCAATAAGCTGACAAATGTCATAGCGTACACAGTGCTTCCAGCTGTGTGGAAAAAAAGCTCCTAAATCCCGATGTCGTTTTTTTTTACAATTCTATATGGACTTGCAAAAAAAACACACCTAGGTGTGTTTTTTTTGCAAGTCCATATAGAATTGTAAAAAAAAACGACATCGGGACTAAGCGCTTTACATGCAAATGCAACAACTACTTAAATCTATACAGAGTTAGCTAAGACCAGATAATTATCGAGCGTTAATCTAAGACCCGATAAAAATGGTGATGCCAAAATAGTATTATCTATATGTTATCGATAATTTGCTCAGAGACGTCAAAAGTGAAGTTTTTGGATTGGTTGATGCTAGTCGTCAATAAGCTGACAAATGTCATAGCGTACACAGTGCTTCCAGCTGTGTGGAAAAAAAGCTCCTAAATCCCGATGTCGTTTTTTTTTACAATTCTATATGGACTTGCAAAAAAAACACACCTAATATATCTATTACTGGGTGAACCATTTTTTTTTAGAATTTCTCACTTTCGGCATAACGGATTTTAGTTAATTTAATAATTTTTGTTCTTGTATTAACTAATATTTGATTGAGAAATCACATGGCATCCTGTTATCAACTCCAACTTCAAAAGGAGTTTCTTAGTCATTTAAGAAATGAATTTTATGGTTATGAACATTTTTTCTTGTAAAATTAATTTTTCAAGTTCGTGCGATCCGGCCGTGCATTTTATTAACATAAGCCCATGAGAAGTATTTTTTTGGAAAATTATCCATTATCAACTAGACATCCAGTTCAAATAAATGATTATTTGGTAATACCCTAAAGGAGAAATTAAAAAAAAAATAATAAATTTTTGAAAATTCAATGTTGCAAAAAAGAGTTGAGAGAAATTATACACGGCATTCTATTATTTTTTTAGCTCAAACAATTTGAAGAAAAAATATTCTACCTTCTCTAGCTCCAAAAAACAATGGGTTCTTAAAAGTTGCTACCGATGGATAACACTGGCCCCATGGGGTTGCTTCAGCAGTTATTTGATTAACAAATAGAACTATACCAATCATTATTGACTCTCGCAATATCCCAAATATAATATATAGATCTAAATATAATAGTAAGTTATGAGGATGGGTCCCATGCGTTTTATTATTTCGACAAACATCATGATACGTGTATTGATAAATGTTTGTGTATCTACTCAAAAATAGAACAATTGATTTCTGGTTCAATTTAAATCACTTTTCCTTAATGTATGTTTAAGCATTTCTTAATAAAATAAATAAAACACACAGGAAGACAAATCTTACTGTTGGCGTAAATCATTTGATCTAGAGGGTTCCTCTTCGTTAACGACTTAATTTTATGCTATGTGCATATTTGGCACTAGACTAGGACTTTGGTTTCTTATTGGCTCATTGCCCGTTAAAAAGAATAAAAAAGTAATCATATTTTTAGTAGTTGAGGAAGTTGAAGTCGTTAAAAATTGACTACAAATTGGAATTGAATGAATTCAGTTGTGAAGAATAAGTGAATTTGAATATTATATTTATCTTATCATGAATTATATTTTTTGATTAAATTTACTTGAATTCAAACTCACACTAATTTTTTTCTTAGGAACTAAACAAAAAAGGATATATCCTAGGAAACCTAATGTTTTGGAGTTGGATAAATGTGATTGAATTGTATTTGCTGGGGGACTTTAACTTTCTCTATATTTTTATAAATAGAAAAAAAAATAATCTGATTGATCTTAAGTTGTCAAAGTCTAACTGCTGTTTACTGGGCTTAGGTACTTTTACCCTACAGGTCACAAATCGTCCTTTTTGTTGGAAGGAACAAAAGGATGAAAACAATGCAAAAACGGTTCTCATAGATGTGTTGTCTTCGTGAAAATGAGAGCAAAATTTTATTGCGGTTTCGAAAATTAATGTCCGCTTCCGGAGAGTTTAGTTACGGGAAAATTTTTTGCATGAAAAATTGTGTATTTATGTCCATTCTTCGAATTCCGTCCGGTTATTAGACGGAGATGTGTCCGTAAGGAGAGAATAGACTGTAATTGGTTTTTAATGTATCAAAATAAAATTAACGAAAAACGAAACGAAAGTTATATTTCAAAATATGTCGGGGATGTAAAAAGATCTGTAATATCCTGAGGATATGTAATAGATTCATTGAGAACCTAGTTAGGTGATGTGACTTGCTGTTTTATCACGCTTTATATCTTGTCCTAAGCTAGGTATATAAACAGATGGGACATAATTTTTATAAACTGATTTTATAGCAATGACTTTATTTAAGATTTGCTTTATGAATGCATAGGCTATGAAAACAGGAAAACGGCGGTGAAATAATATGCATATGAGCACGATACCATGTTCATAGCTTCTAATAAATTCATCCTCAATAAATATACATTTTGCACGTTTCCGGATCAAAAACCAGACCGTCTTGTGGGCCGGCGACGAATTTAAAAGTCCTTTTAGTCATATTAGCATTTTATGAAATCCATTTATTATGGTATATTATACTTTTTATTTTATAGGTATGATGCTCACAGTCCATAATTGACTACACTGAAAACAAAACCTTTAAAAGCCTGTATCTCTTCCAGAATAATCATAAAAATTTTAGCTTCAAGTTCGTTTTTAAATGGTTTGATTTAATTTAAGAGTTTGATTTTGTGGCGAATTCAAACCTTCCTCTATAGTACTTGCACATATTATGCAAGTAAAAAAGTATGGTCAAACTATGTTTTTACATTACAATAATTTGTAGTGGACTAAAGTTTGCATTTTATTGTTCGGTAAAATGTTCGTGCTCCCCTTTCCATTTCATCATACATATTTCGTAAGAAAAATCGAACTCGATATTGACATTACGATGATAGTGAAGACAAAAAAGAGTATGTCTGTTTGTCTGTCCGTTCGACGATAGCCTGAAACTCGGAATATAGCATCAATGAGATGTGGAAATTGTTGTTTGTTTGAAATTGTTGTTTTTTTGGATTTTTGACTTTCTCACTATAAACAAAATGGACTTAAATTAAATTTTTTAAAACAGGAGCTTCTAAAAAGTTTAAAAACCTGTGTATATAAATGAAAAATAGAAAATCGATAGCTCAAAAAGGGATTAATGATTTTTTTCCTAAAGTTATTTCCAAGCTATAGAAGGTTTATTTTAGTTTTAATAAAACTTATTAAAGAAAACAAGCTATTAAATTTAGGGTATTTGATAACAATTCTGCAGTTTTTATTTTAAACTTCACTTTATTTCAGCCATTTCGTTTGCTTTTAGCTCTTGCCTTGCTAAAAAGGCAAATGAAAATAATTTCAAAGCCTTAAAAGACTAAAAAAAACATTATTAAGGGGAATGAAATTATTCAATCACGAGTATTGGGTATTTCTTCATTGGGTATTTCTTCAAGTTGTTTTAATATTTTGAATATTTGATAGTAATTTTACTGTTCAATAATGTTATTTTTGTTGAGTAAATCTTAATGTTTCCTTTCTACAATTTTTCCTAGACCTTTGTCATAATATTGTGAACTTGCGGTGTATAATGTATCTACAATCTACATACATATGTACATATTAAATTTTCCCACAAACCGCGTTAATTTCCTTACTCGTGTTATAACAAGTAGGAATCACGTTCGCATTGATTAATTGGTAACATTATAAAAAATGCACAAGAAAAATTATTTCAATTCTAACATTTGAACATGTAGAAATCTTTGATATGAGTAAATTTATGCTCATTTGATATCATCACAATAATTGATTGATGCTTTTTCTGTCATTTTTGTGTGCTACAGCTACTCGTACATATTATGCAGATTAGATTTGACTCTCTTAGTATTTCTATTCTTCGAGCATACGCATGTACATATGTTCTCATGTAATAATATATTTTCGGTCTTTTCTCTGGATGTATTAATATATCAAATCAAGAATATTATTTACTTTCGATATATTTAGGTACTATGCATACAAATACAGACCAAGTTTCAGATTTGTAAAAATGGAACTAGAGATTTTAATAAAACTTGACATGTCGTTGTCGTTTTTTTTTACAATTCTATATGGACTTGCAAAAAAAACACGCCTATTATGATAGAGAAGATTAACAAATTGGGTAACGCAATTCTGTCTATCTGTCTGTCTCTCTATACGAGTACTTCGGCCTACAGCCTGTGCCGTTTCTTCAACTTTGCTTCTCAGAAAGTTCATATTATTCCATTTTTTTAACGCTAAAAATAGCTTTTACTCATGGGAAAATTTTATTATCTCGAAAACTGCGCTAACGATTTTTATTAAAGAAAATATATGTGCTATTCTAAATTTTGATTTTCCACTTCCTCACTAGCGGCTGTACCGACTTCAATCGAAATTTGTATACAGGAACTCCTTTAAACTTGGAATAATATTGCATTCACAATGAATTTGCTCTTATGTAATAGACTAAGAATTTAAAAAAAATTAATGTTATTAGATAGAAATATTCACAATTTTTTTCAATAGCTTAAAGAAGCTAAAAACAGAATACCGTCGCCGGAAAATAAATCGTTGTGTATTGTTTTTATTTAAGAAATACGTTTTTATATATAAATTTTTAAAAATATTTTTAAGAAAAAAATTTGGAATGCCATCTTTAAGTTTATATAAATGTACAAATATAAATTAAATTTCCGAAAACAACTATTTTAAGTCTTAATATTCCATATTTTCCAAACTTTTTATAGAAGCTTCTGCATACAAATTTTTACTATACATCAGCCGTTGGGCGAAAGAAAAGAATTGCCAATTTCAAGAAGAATACGATTTGTTTTTTTTTTTTCAATTTTATATTTTATCCAACATCGTGCAAATTGTATGAAAAAACTGTTAATTTTCAAGATTCGAAATACGAATGCATAACTGACCATATAGTGTAAATATACTTACACTTAACGGACTTACCGCGATTCTTGATTTACATCGAAATTATAATTGATAATAATTATTGCCAACGTTTCGACAGGGTTGTGGTTATAAGTTTGAGTGATGGCTTGTGGGTGGGTGTTGTTTTTTCTCTTCTTTTTATCTTGTTCGTACAGCCTGGAAATTATTAAGCTTTAATTTGCCTATCAGAGGATCCCATGTTATAGAGAGCTTAAAACTTTGATCTCTATTGAAGTTTGTGTGCATTTTTATTACGATTTCCTCTCGCGCCAATCTACTCGTATTAACATACAATCATTCCGATAAAATTGATTTAGCTTGATCGAAGTGTATAAAGTGATCCTCATTATAAGCTAAAAGATCACATATTGCCGATTTTGTTACTTAATTTTTTGTATGGCTCTTAGAATGTTCCTTTAGTCTTATGGAAATTAGTCGTTTTGTCTCCCGTATGATGAGCGATAATTACATGGCACAGAATAAACTCCTGGATTTTGTAGAGGAATTTTATCTTAAGAGATCTTACAAGTTGACGGATTTTGTATGGTGGCTTAGATATTGATTTTTTGCCTTGTCATATTTAACATTCCTAGATTGATAATTTTGGTGTATTTCTTGGTAATGCACTTTTATTTTATATTTTTCAAAGTCGCTAGATACCTTAAATTTTATATTTGTGTTATCTTTAACCTAAGGTACATATAACAAAAAGTAAAAAACAACTTTCACAAACATTAAGCTTTAAAATTTTCAAATTTGTACATATAATATATACATATAATACTGTATTAAAAGTATGTAATCATTGAAATTATATTTCTGAAATTAAAATATAATAAAGAGATTTAAAACATTATTGATTTTATTAATCGATGACTTGCTCATACGACATTGTGTCGGTCATGTGAAATGAATAATTTAAAAGTGCCAAGTTAAAAGGCTTTTAGTTTGGTTAAAGTAAATTAAATGCATGACTCTATAGCACGACCACCGTACACTTGGGTGCCAAAAAAATGTGAAAAGGTCGAATGTACTAAAAATTGATTATTATTTTTTTTTAGATTTAAGAAGCATTTGTATGTAAATGAAACCATACAAATGCTGTACAGACTGCGAAGCGAATATCAGTTAATATTGCAGATTTTTGTGCTAACACGAATTACTCGTGTAGGCTATAAATAGAGCCGACCGGATCTTCAGACTCCATTTTAGTAGTGCTTAGTTCAGCAAACTCCATTTCAATTTTTACTTGCGACTTATAGGTACTATAAGACAAGTTATGCATTCGTAAGAAAAATCGAACTCGAAATTTTGATCAAAGTTGACATTACGATGATAGCGAAGACTAAAAAAGTGGGTCTCGCAATTCTGTCTGTCTGTCTGTCCATCTGTCGATTCGACTACAGCCTAAATGGATCGGCCGATTTTCTTTAAACTTGGTACATATCATTTTTAATTTTTTCGCCCACACGTTTTTTTCTTCTTTTTTTTAAGACCAAAAATAACGGTACCTGCCATACGAATTTTTTTCGAAATTTTATAAGCATTTTTTTTTCTCAAAAACTGTTCGACAGATTTTAAAAATAAAAATACAGAAAAATTTCATTTAATTAAAGCTAGGTATTGGTTGAAAAAAATTTTCCGAAAAATGGATATTGAGGGTACCCCCCATGGAACCATTTTTTTTGTTTTTGATTTTCTCAAAAACGGTTTCACCGATTTTGATCATTTTTTTTTTGCTAAAGCTCCCCAAAAACATAAATAGAATTGTTTACTCAAATTTTCAAAAAAATTTTTTTTGGATTTTTAAAAAAAACTTCAAAAATTTTTTTTCAAAACTCAATATTTCGAAAATCCCATGCTAGATTTTTTTTAAACTTGATAAATAAAAGTTTTTTTTAATATAATCTACAAATTGTGAGAAAAAAAAATTATTTTACCTAAAAATAAAGGTACCTACCATACAAATGCTAAAAAATTAAAAAAAAATGGTTTTCAAAAATCGTATTTTTCTCGAAAACGGCGCCTAGAATTTTGATAAATTTTTTTTTATATGAAGGTTTTTATAATACAAACTCTATATACTACTGAAATTAATCAGCCAAGTAGAAGACTTAGCACTATTATTGGACTTGTTGAATTATTGATTCAAATTAGCTTTTTGTGGACTAAAGGCCAAAAAAGCTAATTTGAATAAATTTTTTTTTTTCAATTAATTTTTACGATCTTTAATTTAATACAAAAAATTTTGAAATTAAGATATTACAGCTTGTACCTACCATAGAACCATTTTTTCGAATTTTGAATTTCTCATTATCCACATAACGGATCTAATGACAATTTTTATAGAGAAGCTTCTAAAAAGTCTAAAACACATTGCATTTCAAAACTCTAAAATAAATATTTTTTGAATTTTTGAAAAAAAATATCAATTTTTTCTTTTTTTGAAAATTCGATATCTCCGAAACGGGTCAATATTTCTTTTTGAAAATTTAATTTTGATTTGAACAATAATAAAAACTTTAAATTGGCGTACCTAAATTTTTTCTTAAAAAGCTTTTAAAAAGTTTGTATATGAAAGCTTTTTTTTTAAGAAACCACTACAACGACTTATAATTTTTGTTCTTGCATAAATTCATAGTTGGATAGCATTCTGTTTTTTTCTCTTACTACTAAAAGAATTTAAAAATTAATTTTATCCTTATGAACAGTTTTCTCTAATAACTTTCGTTTTTAAAATTTCTAGTCGATTACATAGGAGCAAGTTCGTGCGACCCAGTCGTGCATTTTATTTTCTCTCAATAGCGAGCGAAGAACGTACCTACCAAGCGCATCATTTGTAAAATGGAATATCATTTAAACTATTAGGAAGCAATCATCGAGATGTACGGGAATAACTCAAATGTCAAGGAAATTTTTGTCAAAAAACATCAAAAAGGCTTGTTTCCGTTATGGGCAAAAACTTGAAACTCCTATAATTAGTCAAAATGGTTAGACTAGTTTTTGGAATTTTCATAAGTCCAAATTCCTTCTAGCTGACCTTTATCTACAATTCGTATTTAGTCCAACGCTTTAGCTCGATGTACACCTGAATACACAGAAGTACAGACAAGCAGAAGGATAAAACTCTATATCATCTCAATGGTAGTTTTGTTTAAAACCTCGACCTTTTTTTGATACAAAAACAATAACAAGTTCCACTGTCTCCAAGGATCGTAAAACTATTTCGCTTTGATAAAGCGTTTGATTAACGATGCATGTTTCCCTTATTGCTCATTCTTAATCAAATAATTATTACCAAAAATATTATTCATGCACAATGTGTACAAACTACCGACGCTTGATACAGGGCATAATGTCATAAAGAATTCCATCATGCAGCTGACACGAAATACAAAAATTTCTGGGAGAAATTAATTTACATGGCTTGGTTGGATGCCTGCACTATACACTTATATAGTGGCACCGTAGAAGATCATAAGGTAAAATGTTGATGTTGAAATTATATCCTCATATCTCGTCTCATATATTATTTCCGTATAGCCATACCACCTGATGGTCTAACAAATTAGCAATTGATATTAAAAAATGTTCAAAAAGTCCCAAAAACAAGACATCTAACTATATTGTAATGATTCATAAAAGAAAATATTTGTTTGTGTTAGTAGTTCCAAACAAACAACAATATCCATCTAGTAGCTTATATTAGCGTCTAAATTCTGACTGATAGGAATGAATTATAAAGATGAATTTAACAAACAAACATTTCTGAAGGAACAAAAATTAATTCTTATAAATATTGGGGAATAGATGATCCTTTTCAATAAGTAAACGAATCAGTGGGTAGAAATTTGCTCTGATGATTCCTCATACTCGTACATACATATGTACGTAACATTACGAGTATTTTTCATGCGTGATGATAGTTTGATTAGTAAAGAATACTAGATATGCTTGAATGATTGAACTTGATAAATTACAACTTAGAAAAAAGTTCAGGAGTTGGTAGTGGAACATGCATTTGTTATTAAGACACAGTAGTCACAAAATGCGGGCGCTTCATTTGGATATAAGAACCAAAGTTAATATTTGAATACCTATATTTCTACATCTGAAAACTATAGAAAAGATCTATCTAAGACAATGGTAAATATCTTATCATCGCGGTCAGATGGTTTGAAAGTTTGCCACATGAATGTCTGTAGCCTATTGTCAAAAATTGATGAGTTGAGGATTATCTTTTGTTCTAAAACAACTGACGTTATTTGTATATCAGAAACTGGGTTGGATGGGAACATAAATGATCTTCATTGAGGGTTATCGAATTTATAGATTGGATGGGGTTGGTCGTGCGTGTGGAGTTGTCATCTACGTTCGTGAGGGTATCCCGGCAAGATGTATAGATTTTCTTAACATCGATGATATTCAATGTTTACTTATTGAAATTAGCTTACCTTATGAAAAATTATTAATAAATGGAATTTATAGACATCCAAGTAGGTTTCCATACAATGCATTCGAACAGTTCTTATCTAAGCACAGTGCTTGTTATGAAAATATCATCCTAAGCGGAGATCTAAATATAGATATATTTGTTTCCAACACTTCCTCAACAAACTTACAAAATTTGTTCGACTCTCATGGGCTGAGTATAGTTAGTTAATAGTTACCTACCAACAAGAATAACTAATCATAGCGCCACCTGTATGGATTTGTTTGTAGTTTCTTGTCCAATAAAAGTTTTGTTTTTTAACCAAGTAAATGATGTAGCCGATCATGATATGATTTTTCTAATATATGATGCTAGAGTAGAGTCCACAAATACCGAAACTACCTATTTTTATCGTGATTTTAAAAATTTAATACGAAATCTCAAACAAAGATCTGCAGCCGTTTATAGCTTCTACGTCAGTGGACTTTAAGGTGGATTTCTTAAATTATTTTATAAAGTATTTTTATGACAAATATATTCCCCTGAAAAGAGTCACAACAAGTAGAAGTTGTCCTTGGCTAACGACTAAAATCCAGAGTCTTCTATGTGAACGCAACTTTTTGTACAGTGTTTTCAAAAACACAAGATCGGATCGAGACTGGGAAAGATACAAACTTTGTAGAAATCTTGCGACTAAAACAATCAGAGATACTCAAAGGGAAATATATTTTAACTTATTTGATGCTTCAAAAAATTCAACAAGGATAACTTGGAAAAATTTAAATAAAATTGGTGAATCTAATAAATCATATCTCTTGCCTAATACTGATCCTGCTTTTGCCAACAGTCTTAATGACTTTTTTTCCTCTTCGAGTGTACCTACTCCACCAGCCACTTCTGATCGGACTTTCAGCTCAAATGGGTCCTTTTATTTTAATTGTGTTTCGATTGAAGATTGTATTTTTTCACTGTTTTCAATAAAATCTAATGCATTGGCTTATGATGAAATATCACCGAAATTCATACATCTGATTTTGCCAGTCATCATCCCAAGCATATGCAATCTTTACAATGACTGTGTAATGAGGTCACTTTTTCCAAAAGAGTGGAAACTTGCAAAAGTTATTCCTCGACAAAAAAAGGTTCTAGCCAAGATTTATCAAATTATAGGCCTTTCAGTATATTGCCCTTCCTTTCTAAAGATTTGGAAAAAATTATGTTGAATCAATTAACTGTTTATCTTGAGTCATTTAACTTATTATCTCCGCTTCAATCTGGTTTTCGTAAGAAACATAGTTGTGTATGTGCAGTTTTAAAGGTTTCTGACGATATTCGATTAGCTATTGATCAAGACAAGGTTTAAATTTTAAGCTTACTAGATTTTTCAAATGCATTTATTTCGATGGAGTTAAATAATGCCAAGTTCAGTTGACCACAGTATTATACTTGATAAATTAAAGAATAAATTGGATTTTTCGACAAGCTCAGTTAAAATGATTAATAGCTTCTTAACAGACCCCAAACAAGCTGTCCATATTGGTTCTATAATATCTGCCATTAGTAAAGGAATCCCACAGGGATCTTTATTAGGCCCTATTTTATTTAGCATGTTCATTAATAATATCATTGATGTAATCAAATATAGCTCATGTCATCTCTATGCTGATGACCTACAAATTTATTTATCTTTTCAATTAGGTCTACTGGATGATGGAATTCACAGTATATCAATGGGAACTTAAATAGTATTTATCACTGGACACTGAAAAATAACTTAACGTTAAATCCCAGTAAATCTTATAGTATTATAATTTATAAAACAATTCTTAATGAATCTTACTTTCCTGAAATTTCTCTGAATGGGTTCGTTATTCCTTATAAGTCTTCCATAATGAATTTAGGATTCCTATTCAACAAAACTTTAACATGGAACAATCATGTCAACAATATTATTGGATCCATATATGGTTGCCTTAGACGTTTGTGGAAAGTTTCATATTTTATACCGCAAAATAATAGACTTATGTTGGTAAAAACTTTACTTGCTCCAATTATATCTTATGGGGCACCCTTATGTGCTGGTATGGACTCAACCACCAAACAAAAACTAAATGTTGCATTCAATTTATGTGTACGCTATGTTTACTCCCTAAAAAAATATGATCATGTATCTCACTTAACCAATTGTATTTTCATATGAAGGTTTTTATAATACAAACTCTATATACTACTGAAATAAATCAGCCAAGTAGAAGACTTAGCACTATTATTGGACTTGTTGAATTATTGATTCAAATTAGCTTTTTTGGCCTTTAGTCCACAAAAATTGGCGTTTCGTCCGGGTGATCTCACATGGACTCATCAGTTGACTTGTGAGGACCTTGTCAATACGCAATTTTTGTTAAGTTCAGTTCATCTTAAATGAATTTTTTGACAAAAATCCAATGTGAACTATATCCAACAAAGATTAGAATTGTAATCATTAATGTTGGAATTTTTTGCCCGTGGCCTGGCATTGAATATTTATATGAAGGTTTTTATAATACAAACTCTATATACTACTGAAATAAATCAGCCAAGTAGAAGACTTAGCACTATTATTGGACTTGTTGAATTATTGATTCAAATCTTGGGATATTTAAGTTTTTAGTGCGCAATGATGAAGAAAATTGAAGTTTGTCGAATAGATAGAGAGGCTGTTGTTGATGAATTAAGTTAAAAATAAATTTACCTATTTCAATAACAAAGTGCGACATAAGTGGCATGTCAAAAATACAATTGATTCAAATTAGCTTTTTTGGCCTTTAGTCCACAAAAATTGGCGTTTCGTCCGGGTGATCTCACATGGACTCATCAGTTGACTTGTGAGGACCTTGTCAATACGCAATTTTTGTTAAGTTCAGTTCATCTTAAATGAATTTTTTGACAAAAATCCAATGTGAACTATATCCAACAAAGATTAGAATTGTAAAGGTCCTCACAAGTCAACCGATGAGTCCATGTGAGATCACCCGGACGAAACGCCAATTTTTGTGGACTAAAGGCCAAAAAAGCTAATTTGAATCAATTGTATTTTCGACATGCCACTTATGTCGCACTTTGTTATTGAAATAGGTAAATTTATTTTTAACTTAATTCATCAACAACAGCCTCTCTATCTATTCGACAAACTTCAATTTTCTTCATCATTGCGCACTAAAAACTTAAATATCCCAAGATCTATAGTTAAGCAAACTCGTAGGTCCTTCTTTGTCTTAGGTGCCAAAATTTGGAATAGTCTACCCGCTCAATTTAAAAATATTTTAAATTTAAATGAATTCATCTCCTCTTTCAAAGATCATCTCCAGAACCCAGACGTAGCTTTGCATCTCCACTCTATTTTCATTTCTTAATAAGTTCGTTAAACAAAAAAAAAAAAAAAATAGTAATACTATAACTTTGCATATATATATTTCCTTTTGAACTAGCTAAATTTGTATACCTTATATAATGTAATTGTAAATTTTTGAGCCATTAAAATGATCTAATCTAAAGGCTGTTTGATATAAATAAATAAATAAACAAACAAATAAATAAACAAAAAGAACCATATACTGATTATATTTTGTATTCTAAGTATTAAATTTATTTTAAAATTATTATTTAATAAACATAAAACATTCTTCCATTGCAAAAATATAAGATCTCACAAATTTGGATCCATCAAAGACTAAGTAGACAAATAGAATATTTTTTTCATTTGATTTCGATACTTCATAAACAATACAAATTTGATTTGTTCCATTCTGTTTTAAAAAGTGGAAGAGCACTGCTTTCAAAATTCAAAGGAACATACTATGGTCACCTTTTCCATAGAGCAATGGAAAATGAGATAAATTATTTCAAGTGTGAAAAGTAAAAATTAGTTTTTAGCTTAGCTCAGAAAATGCATTTTATAAGTCGAAAAAAATTCAAAGATATAATACTTTGTGGTGAGAAATAGAACTGTATTACCATCAACTTTGATCCAAAATTGAAATTGGGGACGCTAGCTTATTTATCAAATGACCTCTAGACACAAATAATAAAGTTGGTACAAGCCTCTCGCATAATTTATTCGTTTTCAATACACTAATATCATATTCAAAACTAATTAATATAACCCCTATAAAGAGCCTGTGTAATAAAGATGATGGTTTAAGGTGACCGGTTTCTATTGGTTTGCTTCTATTCCCCACTAAAAGTACTATTGGATTCTAATAAGTATCTGTAAAAGGACAATTTGAACGGAAAGTCAAATACAATTACGACTGTTCATCATTTCACGTTGCTTAGTTTTATTCGTTTAACTAGAGAAGAAGAAATTGAAATCTACATATATATATAAAAATCAATGCCACTTTTCGTTGTAATTCTATAATTCAAGAACGGGCTTACCTATCCGAACCAAATGTTTAGGCTTTGTTTGGACTATTTAGTAGATGGTTTATGTGAAGTTTGCACAAAATCGGTCGAGTGGTTCTTCATTTATCACATTTATTGTAACAAATGAATTCAATAAATGTCGGATCATTTTGTTAGTGGGGATTTTGCTGTCAAATTGAAACTTATATTTTTAATTTGATTTTTTCTTTTTATATGAAGGAATAATGCCACCAGCCGGGTGAGCAAATATATGTCGGCGAGCGCGTAATGCAAATGATGTGGCATTACTAAGTCGATCACAGACTACAGATGAACGCGCACAAGCTAATGCATCGCAGTAAACGTAATGCACGAAAAAGATCTGTTGACCCTGTACCTGTACTGAACCTTGCACGCCGATCACGAATACGTCGTGCTGCTTTTTTGGCTAAAATGATGCGTGCTGCTTTTAATTACAACAGTCCACATTGATACGGCTAACTTTCCACGTGAAACGCCCGGCATGTGTTGTGCTAATAGCAAAGTGAGATTTCCAGCATTATAAACTCCACCCAAACCATTGTATTCATTTATTTTTGGGACATCTCAAACGTCGAATCACTTTTTGATCCATATTCAACAACACAATTCGGCATTTCAAATGACTTCTTTTAGTGCTATTAAAATTATTAGAGATAATTATGCCGATGTTTAAGGTAAATACTTCAACATGGTTGTCCCATATTTATATCAATCTGAATCATAAAGTATTCGATAGTTTTAAAAATTCTGATCCAACATCTACCTAAAATTGCATACATGTTACAGATTCAGGGCCAGATTTATCATCAAGCTGGTTCTTTATTGCCATACTTCGACGCTGATCATCAATTTTTGCAAATTTATTTTATTGGTGACGAAAATCGTGAATTGGATCAACGTTTCGAATACAAGACGAGAAATTATTCGTGAGCTACAAAGGTTTTTCCATCAGCATAACGCATTAGTTCAATTGTTCAAAATTGCTCTCGATCGTATGCCATCTGATAATCACAAAATCGTAATAAGGGCTGATAGAACACCTTTTGGAGAGCATGCAAGGCGATTCAATGCACCCACAATTGATGAGATTGCAATTGTAATTATTGGTGATCAGTTTCAATCCCGTGATATTGTACTTCATCGCAGAAATGAGCAATTGCAACATGTTTCGAAACTTCATCGTATATGACACAATCATGCAAGCCGTTTCCAATAATGCAGTGGATTATATTTCTTGGATGCGCCTGGTGGTACAGGCAAAACGTTCGTTATGTCATTGATTTTAGCTATTCTAACTAATCGATCGGAACAGAAAATTGTATTGGCACTTGCATCTTCGGGAATTGCTGCTACATTATTAGAAGGTGGTCGGACTGCACACTCTGCACTAAAATTGCCATTGAATGTACAGGTGATTGAAACTCCACCTTTCAATATTTCGAGAAATTCTGCTATGGCAAAAGTTCTGCGATTAACGTCAATTATTTTATGGGATGAGTGTACAACGGCGAATAAAAAATCACTAGAAGCATTTAATCGAACAATGCAAGATTTACTTGGTAATCAACAGTGTTATGAATCAAGATGAGGCAATGAATTATCCAATTGAATTTTAAAATTCATTGGAACTAGCTGGTATGCCACCGCATTGCTTGAATTTGAAAGTTGGTTCTTTGATCATATTATTGCGAAATATTAATCCACCAAAACTGTGTAATGGCACCAGATTGGCAGTGAAAAAGTTATTGCCAAATTTGATTAAAGCTACGATCTTAGCTGCTAAATCAAAAGGAGAAGTTTGTTTGATACCACGTATCCCTATATGATTCCAACTGATATGCCATTTGAGTTCAAACGATTACAATATCCTGTGCGTTTATCATTTGCGATGTCCATCAACAAGGGTCAAGGGCAAACACTTCACGTTTGTGGTGTGAATTTGGAGGAATCATGTTTTTCACATGGTTAACTTTATGTTGCCTGTTCCAGAGTCGGTACCCCCAGCCGTTTGTTTATTCATGCCCAAAATGGAAAAACAAAGAATATTGTTTATCCAAATGTTTTGGATTAAGTTTTAAAATAGCTAGCAATTAATAAAATATTTTTTTGTTTGAATAAATGAATTTGATGTTGCAATTAATTTTTTTTTATTATTTCACTTTATACGTAGCGAAGCACGTACCGGGCCACTAGTATTTTACTATTTATCAGTTCAATATCTATACATATATAGATAGCCTTAGATAAATTTTGTGGTACCATTTTCTCCAAAGTATTTAACCGTTTTCGATAAATTTTATATGGTTGGAAAACCACAGTTGCGGAGATGTGCAGAATATACTTGAGACACGCATTTACACACTGTGGGTCATTTTTGTTTTTGCACTGTCGAACACTGTGCACATTTCAAAAAATAAAATTACGCAAAAAACTTACTTTAAATTTCAAATAATTCAGATTTTTTAAGCTACATAGGTTTCTTAGATTTCATTTTCTGTGAATTTCGACACAAGGCTAAAGGCTTGTCAGTTTAATTTAACCAAAAGCCTTCTTTGAGACCTATTGTAAAAATGGGATTGGGATATTCGGTAATTGGGTAATTATAGGTCTTTATATTAATATTTCATTAGAGTTGAAAGCCTATATTTTATAATAAATTACAACTTCTTTCTTGGAACTTGGAAAATAAACTTTACTTCTTTTTGGATTCTCCTGGGAAAGGCGCTCTCTTCTATTGTATTGTTTTTCCCATTTTTTAAATCTCTTTTAAATCCCTTCGTCTTATGATAAGACTATATTCATAAGACTGCCTTCATAAAATATTCAAATGACATCTGCAAATTAAGAAATGGTACCATTCAAATGAACATTGCTAAGGTATTGGTGGGCAAAGACTTTTATATATATTTCTTCCATAATTGTCCAGAACTCTCTGCTTATATTATTACCCGAATGGAAGTGCGTCACTTGAGGGCTATTCAATTATGCATACTATATTTTTTTGGCTCTAATCAATAAGAATTGAAACAAAACGGATAATAAAGCAAATTCTTTAGTAATAGGGTGATACCTAATTGAAAAAAATGTTTGAAAAGAAATTATTCATTTAGCCCCACTGTGAAGATTCTTTGAATTTATTCTTATTCATTCTAAGATGTGCTCATCATTTTATCTATGTCTAATTTAAGACGCCCTATCAATTAATGAGAAATGTTTCTTAGACGCACTATACCAATACCTTTCTTAGCTCTAGTATTTTCGTAACTAACAAATGTTTCAAGTTCACAGGCTTGATACAGGCTAATATAGAAATAACACACGAGGTTTCGCTTCATTTGGATTTTTGATTTTCGAACTGAATATTTAGACATTAGTATTTTTTTATAAAAAAAATAACAAAACAAACGTTTTGACATGTTTTCTTTTTTAAAGGTCCATTAATTAACTTATTATATTACCAACGCATACAGGTATATAAAATATAAATATCTATATGATCTTAAATAAAATTTTATTTAAATTTTTATAAGCTTTCCAAATTTTTTTTTAAATAAATTCCTACAAATAGAATACCCTGTAATTGAAAACAAAGATGAGAAAAATGTGAAATACGCTATCGGCTCAATCGAACCGTTGTGTGCAGTCTACGTGGTTATGGTTATTCTCAGTTGCTTTGTGCCTCTCATTTATAAAGGAGACAAGGGGTGGTTTGAATTGGCAAAATGATTGGTATTGTCAAACGAAACGTTTGAATAACTTTGGAAACAGAAACCGGAAGCTCAAGTAATGATTCAAAGGATTTCAAATTGCTTTGAGTTTTCTTCCGACTGTTACTTTTATTTAAACAAATAATTGCTATTGTTCAAGTATATATAATGTGTATATATCTACATAGTATACATATCCGTATATGCCTAATTTACATTTCATAAAAAATAAAATTAGGAAAAAATGCTTCTGGGCTTAAAGAAATATTCATTGATTTCTTGGAGAAATATATTTTTTATTTTGATGAATCAATACATATAAGATAAATGTTAAAAAATTGTTCTTGATAGAGTGGGAGTAGAGCATCAACCGCTTTTTTGGATTGAAGAAGGTGGTAAAAAATTCTGTTTTGAATAACATTTCTTGAAAAATTTGTCTGCTAACAATTTTGAGTATCTTTCCTGTTTTGGTACCTTAAGTTAGATTAAGTTCGTTGAAACACGTGTTCATCAACCCATTGAATTTTTGGAACGGTTGGCTACGGTATCAATTCAGTTTTGTGAATTCTTTTTGCCTTTTTAAAAGATCTGAATTCTGGAATAACTATTTTCTTAAATTCCTCATCGAGGAATGGGTGTACAAACATTTTATTACGTTGGAAAAATTTTCAGTTCAATAAAACTTTTTATTTTTAAATTGAATTTTTAACTAATAGAAGGAAACCAGAATACGAACTCAGTCATGTAGTGACTTTTCAAAAAAACTAGAGTTTTGATTATCTCTTTTCATTTCTTAGCACTGATTATTAGCTTACGACATATTAGTCAATGTATGAAAACTAATGCATTCGAAAAAAATCTTACTAGAGATTTCGATTAATCAAAACATTACGAAGACGAAAAAAGTATGGCCCGCTATTTTGTCCTAGTACGCGTACAGTCTAACGACTTGGTCAATTTTCATTAAGCTTTGTAAGTAGCGATTTTGGATTTTCTTTAAGCTTTGTAATTAGCGATTTTGGATCACACAAGATAATGATATCTCCAATAAATTCTTACATGCCACACTATACAATATTATAATATATTATATGTGCTATAATACTAAATGGCAGGCATGGACTTTACCTTACAATGTTTGTCAAGAAAACAGTTGGCCTCTTCATTTTCTCTGTCTATTCGACTACAGCCTAAATATGTGGGCCGATTTTCTTTAAACTTTGTAGATAGCGTTTGTAAATTATTTACCCCACATTTATTTTTTTAAGAAAATTCGTAAATCGTTATTCCTTTTTCTAACGATTTACGAATTTTCTTAAAAAAATAAATGTGGGGTAAATAATTTCTTATGGAACGTACGATCGCTCTATAGAGCTCGAGCTGCTCAGCAGCTAGCCGATGCCCTGTCAAAGTATAAAGCTGACATAACAGCTCTTCAAGAAATCAGATGGACAGGGAATGGTGTTTTACAGAAGAAAGAATATGACATATACTACAGCTGTCATACAAAACACCATGTGCTCGGGGTAGGCTTCCTAGTCAGCGAAAAAATGAAGTCTACTATCATCGGCTTTAACGCTATAAGCGAAAGGCTATGCACCCTTCGCGTGCGAGGCAAATTTACGAACATCAGCCTCATTAACGTTCACGGACCTACGGAGGAGTCCTCAGACGAAGAAAAAGAGACTTACTACGAACAAGTCGAGAGGGCCCTCAATGCCTGTCCAAGGTATGATGTTAAAATCATCCTTGGGGATTTGAACGCAAAAATAGGTCGGGAGCCGGTATTCAGGCATTACGCAGGCACCCATAGTTTGCATGAGAACACTAATGACAATGGACTTCGAGTCTTAGAATTGGCAGCATCGAAAAACATGGTCGTTGCGAGTACCAGGTTCCCGCGTAAAGATATCTACAAAGCCACCTGGGTATCACCTGATGGAGTCACTCGTAACCAAATAGACCACGTGTTGATAGACCGTCGCCACTACTCGAACTTGATGACGGTACGAACGTACCGAGGTGCCAATATCGACTCGGATCACTATCTTGTTGGTATGGTTTTCCGAGGGCGGATTGCCTTGCGAAGACGCATTGCATCCGCCGATCAGGTTCGAATCAACACGGCTGCCCTGCGCAATGAAAACACCAGTAACACCTTTGGTAATGCGTTAGGATTCGCCCTAGAAACACCTGACTTAGGGAGAGTAAGTCCTGGAGCCAGTATGCTGGGCGTAAATGAAAAGTGGACACGTCTTAAAAATACTGTCATTAGTACTGCCAACTCCATCTTAGGCAGCAGTCGTAAAAATCGGAACGACTGGTTTGATGATGAATGCAAGCTAGCGACTGAACGTAAGAATGTTGCGTACCGAGCAATGCAACAATCTCATAGAACGCGGGCACGCGAAGAGGAATATAAAGAGCTCAGAAGAACAGAAAAACGGCTTCACAGACAAAAGAAATCAGCCTGGGAGAAGAACCTAATCTGTGAAATAGAAAACAGCCGAGAGCGAGGTCCGCACCAGGCGCGGAAGTTCTACCAATCCGTCCGAAACATGACGCAGTACACACCACGCTGCACATACTGCAAGGACGGAGAGGGAAATCTGATCACCGATCCTGAAAGCATACTGGAGCGATGGGAAGTGTACTTCAATGAATTGCTAAATGGTCAGCTCACTGCAGAAGTGGAGGCTCCACTACTTCAAGAAGAATACCCTATGTTGCCGCCACCAAGCATAGAAGAGGTTGAGAAGGCTATAGGCCGGCTCAAACAGAACAAATCCCCTGGAGCCGATGGCATACCAGCCGAATTATTTCATCACGGCGGGCCAGCCTTACGTCAAGCAATTCATGATATTATAGTGCACGTATGGGAGCAGGAAGAAATGCCAGAAGACTGGCGAAAAGGCATAATATGCCCCATACATAAGAAGGGAGATGTCACAACGTGCAGCAATTATAGAGGTATCACGTTGTTGAGTACCGCCTATAAGATACTCTCCTCTATCCTACAAGACCGGATAACCCCATACGCTAAAACCGTCATCGGACAATATCAGTGTGGTTTCATTCCAGGCAAATCAACAACTGATCAGATCTTTACCCTTAGGCAGGCGATGGAAAAATGTCTAGAATTTAACATCCCAACATACCATCTGTTTATAGACTTTAAGGCCGCCTATGATAGCATAGCCAGGGTAGAACTTTACAAAGCCATGAGAGAATTCGGCATCCCAAATAAACTGACACGACTATGTAGGTTGACCATGACCAACGTAACAAGCCAAGTAAAAATAGCCGGATTGCTATCCAGACCAATCAAAATCTTTAATGGACTCCGACAAGGGGACGGTTTGGCCTGCCTCCTCTTCAACCTGGCGTTGGAGAAAGCAATCCGTGACTCTGGCACGGCAACAAGAGGGACCATCGTCAACAGGTCCAGCCAGTTACTAGCTTACGCAGACGACATTGACATCATCGGAAGAACCGAACAAGCTGTACACGATTCCTTCATCCAGATCGAGCAGGCGGCACAAAATCTGGGGCTGCACATTAGTGAAGGTAAAACAAAGTACATGGTGGCGTCGAATGCGAGAGGAACAGTTGGTCAAACAATCAAGGTAGCGGAGCACGAATTTGAAGTGGTGCAATCCTTTAAATACCTTGGGTCAATAGTAGCAGCCGATAACAATATAGAAGAAGAAATACGCGGGCGGCTTCTCAAATCCAACAGAGCCTACTATAGTCTGTCAAAGCTTTTCAAATCCAGAAATCTCACCATAACTTCAAAACTGCTGCTGTACAGGACCATGGTCCTGCCAGTACTCACATATGGATCCGAGACTTGGGTGCTTAGCAAAAGGCACTCCGACCTCTTAGCTGCGTTCGAGAGAAAAGTCTTAAGGAGAATTGTTGGCCCCATATGTGAGGAAGGACGATTCCGGAGACGGTACAATCATGAATTGTACGCAATCTACCTAGAAGCAGATATCGTGACAAAAATTAAGCTCGGTAGACTCCGGTGGGCAGGGCACCTAGCTCGCATGAGCGAAGAGGAACCTGCTCGGAAAGTTCTTTGTGGTACATTCTATGGTAGACGACAGCGTGGTAGACCATGCTTGCGCTGGAGAGATGGCGTAGACCAGGACGCCCGAAGCCTTGGGGTGCGCAACTGGATGGCGTCGGCTAGAGACCGGGATAGGTGGAGAGACTTGTTGAAAGAGGCCAGGACCGGAACCCGGTTGTCGAGCCGATGATGATGACATTTATTTTTTTAAGACCGAAAAAAAATGTGTTTTCTTTCTCAAAAACTGTTCCACAAATATTTTTCAAAGGAATTCAAAAAATTTCATTTAACAAAAAATAGAAAAAAAAATTCTAATAAATGGTTAGTAATGGTACCCCGAATAGAACCATTTATTTTATTTTCGATATTTCGAAAAAAAAATTTGTTCTCTTTCTCAAAAACTGTCCCACAAATATTTTTCAAAGGAATTCAAAAAATTTCATTTAACAAAAAATAGAAAAAAAAAATTCTAATAAATGGTTAGTAATGGTACCCCGAATAGAAACATTTATTTTATTTTCGATATTTTATTTTATCTGAAAACAACGGTAAGTAAAAAATGCTTTTCGAAAATCGTATTTTTACCGAAATGGTTAATTTCTTAGGATCTACAATTTGATAAATTTGTAGAATTACTGACTACATTATTGAATTTACCTACAATAGAAATGTTTGCTGATTTTTTATAGTTTTATACATATTTTTATGTATTCTTACTTGGTGAAAAAATCAGATGCCATAGCCTTTTTATTTCAAACTACTAAATGAGTTATCTTAGACATTTTGAAAATGAATTTAATAGTTCTGAACATTTTTTACACAAGATCAGTTCGTCGATTAAATTTAATTTGCTTCTCTCCCTAGCAATTAAACCAGTAGCTATATAAAAAATAACCCATATGTACATACATACATAGTACATTTTTGATCGAGTTGTCAAAGTAATGTTGTTCTGAGTAGACGTGTTTGATCTAGTGGTAATATAATTCCGAGTTTTCAAGCGTTAATTTGAACGTGCCAAGTTTTTCAATTTTTGCTAAAAGAGTGTCATAAATACCTACTAATATTGCCTAAGGTCACAACAGGTTAGATATTATTCATGTGTTTAAATTATAAAGTTAGCCTTTTTTGTCGTGGAATTGAACTTTTAAATTATATATGATCAAATTGAACTATCTATTGAGAATATACAGACAACTTCTCTCATTTACTTATTTTTACCTACATACACTCGTAAGTTTGCGAAACGGAATATTCTTCTCTTAATTTTATGAGAGCAGTTGCAAAAGTACCCTCGATCCCTTACCTACCGCACTGCTGCAACAAACTTCAACAGATCCCACAAACAACAACTCGTTATAATATACTTATTTGAATTATATTCATTTCTTTGAAACGGAACAGAAAATTGTTATCATCATCATCATCTCCAGTAAAACATTAGCAGTTTTTTTTTTGGTAAACAATACATTAACACCGTTTTCGCCAACAAAGTGATTTCGAAGAGAGAATGACGGCGAAAATAGACCCCGACATATCAAAACTCAAAATATCAATTTATTATTGACGTTAATAGCAGAATAAAACAACATGAGGGTAAACTAATCTAAATTGACGTCATTAAAGACGAAAACCTGTTACTCAAAAAACACAATGAGGAACTTGAAAAAATAATTACACGCATTGATTAGAACGAACATGGAAACAGTGAGTGATGCTCTTGTTCATGGTTTCCCCTTGCTTGGAGACGAAAATTTAAAATTAATAATCTATCACTTGTGCCACAGTGTAGGTATCAAGTCGGTTATTATTCGAGATATTTTCCGTCTTAGAATGAAAACTACACTAAATCTTACACTACATTTTTACCTCGCGATAATAGCCATTAACTTTGCCAATCACCGCATAAAAACAAAAAAACCTCTGTACCTCCGCGACCTTGGGCAATTCTCTGATAGCACTGTTTTTATTCATTCCTGACAAACAAAACTCGATCACTTTTGCAAAGTTCATTAAAATTGAAAAAAAGATGGTAAACTGTTCTCGACTTTTACTATGTAAGAAAGCACCCCAACAACAAAGCTCTTCTAGTGGAGAAATCTGATATCCTGAATTATATTGCCATGATGATTGCAACAGAGACATCTGATTAACGATACAATCCGAAGAAGAACCTACATACAAACTACGTCTATTTTCATTAATATTATTATTTTATTAAGGCATTCGATTGTTTTCAAAACAAACTTGTCTACTGTACAATATACTTGAAAATAGAAAATTGCCCCTCCCGCCTAAACGAAGGGAAATAGACCCCTTCCGATGCGATTTTTTTCTTTTCTTAACCCAACCTACTCGTTAAAGCTTTTTGGTGCACCTTATACCAATCACCCTGTTTATATATTTTTTTTTTTCATAATAGATTTTGAGGCTTAAGAAAAAAGTTTTTAAAAACTTACATCTGTAGTTTCCATTATTTTTTTTTTTAATTTCCATTCTACTGGCATAGTTTATCAAAACCTAGAAACCAACTCAAATATTTAATCGTTTTATTCAATTCATTTGGTGCATTCCAGTGTACTTAGTGTATTTTTTACAGTTATCATTGCATTTATGATTATTCTTACTTATACACTGAGTATTTGGTGTACTCAGTGTAGAATGCACGGTGAGACTGGTACACTTGTTTCGTATAGTCATGCACTCATTTGTGACAGAGAAACTAAATACTATTCCAGTTTTGATAATGAGGCAATGAATAGTGTACAGCATTTGAAGCTAGAATAAGGGTACTTGGTTCAGTGTACACTGAACTACTGTACCCAATTAGATGAAGCAAATGAATGTATTGATGCAGACCTCTATTCTGCATTTCGAAAAAAAATCGAACTCGAGATTTTGATTAAAGTTGACATTACGATGATAGCGAAGACGAAAAAAGTGGGTCCGATAATTCCGTCTCTCTGTACCTTGATCTACAGCCTAAATTACTGGAGGTATTTTCTTCAATCTCGGTACTTAAGGGTCTTCGGTGATTTCCTAAAAAAAATCAATTTTCCCTTTAGGGAATCACCGAAGACCGTTAAGTACCGAGTTTGAAGAAAATAGCTCCAGTGCGTGGCTTAGGCTGTAGATCGAGATACAGACATACAGACAGACAGACAGAATTGTCGGGCCCACTTTATTCGTGTTCGCTATCATCGTAATGTCAACTTTGATCAAAATCTCGAGTTCGATTTTTTTTCCAAATGCAGAACTTGCCCTATAGTACCTACATATATATCGCTGGTAAAAATTAAGTGTACTATTATCTTGAAAAATTTTAAGGAAATTTCTTATATGTAGGTACATGTACATACAAAAATTACTTTAATAATAAAACCATTTATGATTCATTTTTTTGAACATATTATCTCATTAAATCCTTGTTTTATATTTATAAAATGTATTTAAAATTCCAAAGTATTTTATTTTATTTATTTTGATTGATCCTAATGGCCGTATTGGAGAGTCAATCAAATACAATCGTGATTCTACGCCTTCTTTGATACGAGTTTTAGGAAAGCAGCACACTGGATTGAATATTTGTCATCTCAATACCCAGAACCTGAATACAAAGTTGGATGAATTTCCGTTTTTGTTTGAAAATTCTAAAATTGATGGTCTGTGTTTCTGAAACATGGTTTTCTAGTGATTCCGTTTGTTATGTGACAGGGTATAATGTGTTTCCTTGTGAAAGAAGTGGTCGTGGTGGTGGTGTTGCAGTTTTTAAACGCAGTGCTTACATTGTAGGTTATTGCGCAGGTCTGCTCCAGGTTGAAGTTGAATACTTGTTTATTCAAATAAAGTGCTACGATAATAAAATAAAGTTGAAATCAGTACTAGACGAGTTGTCCTTTGTCTCACCTTTAGTTATTGTTGCCAGAGATTTTAATTATAATATACTGAGAAGCCCTGAACTGACGGATAGGATGAGGTCGATAAATTTATTTCCAGTTAACACTTTTACACCTTATCACTTTAGCAAATATAGCAGTACCTTGCTTGATATGTTTTTCGTTAGTCATTCAAACAAAGTGCTTTTTATGACCAAATTTCTTCTTCTGGTTTTCTCATCACGACTTAATTTTACGGTATGCCATCTGTGGATTACCAACTAACGTTTCTTCAAACCAATATTAATTATCTTTTCAACCAAATGTCCCACTAAGTACAAAGCAATTTCGAGCGCAAGATCGGTCTTGGTTTAGTTACAATATCAAGTCTTTAATAAGGGAACGTAAACTAGCATATAAAGGCTGGAAATTATGCAGGCTTGACAAACTGTACAATGTGTATAATATATTAAGAAATAAAGTAACATAGGTATATAATACGTGAAACCAAAAAAAGGTTTTATGCATCTAAATTAAACCCTTCCATTTTCCAAACAAATACTATGGAAGAATCTTAAAGATATTGGAGTGATAAAGTAAATGAACAGCAAACTCATAGAAATGAATTGTGATGATCTCAACAAAAATGTCACTTCTTTACATTCTAATAAATCTGTTTATTGAAAGACTGACCGACTGACCATCTGATTTTTGCTTTTCAGGGGTTGATGAAGTCGATGTTTTGGAAAGCATTTTATCAATTAAGTCTAGCTTAGTTGGTATTGATGCCTTGATGGCATTAATCCGATTTTTTTGAAAGCTATATTACCTTTTTGTAACAAAATATATAACTCATATATTTAATACTATTCTTACGACTAGTACTTTTCCATCTATTTAGAAACAAGCTTAAATTATACCTATCCATAAAAATCGTAATTGTGAGGACTTTCGACCAATAGCTATTTTACTCTTTCTCTCGTTAATAACTAAATACGAGTTTTTTAAAACAACAATAAAATAATATCTAACGAAAGTCAGCCTTTCTATCGAAACATAGTTGTACAACAGCTTTAATCAATAAGACAACATTAGCCAAGCTAAGACAAACAATTCTTATGGCCGATTTCATAAACAAACACTAAAAGCACTTTTATCAAAAATCCTCTTAAATTTTATCAGACTCTTAAAAATTTTTAGTTTCACCAATCTATAAAAGGGACATTTTTGGGAAATTTTTGTTAAAATGGAGTTCTCTTCACATCCCTGGGAAAAATAAATTCCTTTTTTCTTTCTAACAAGCGAAATGTATGAGAAGAAATGAGAAAGCGTTATGTGTTCAAACAAATGCCAAGAAATGAAAAAAAAAAAGAAATGCACACAAAATATTTGGAAAGATTCTGATCCTGACATTCTGTGGCATAAAATCGCTAAGTAATAACCCCTTAATTTATTTTTGTTGCATTGTTGGGTTTGTTTTGGTTCCAAATAAAGACCAAACATATTCAACAAACTCATCCACAGATGCGTTGGAAAGTCGGAACCACATTTTGAAGTCATATAATGTATTTTTGTGAACCGGGAATATTCTTGCTCAGCGAATAACTTTGTGTTGCACTTTATTATTGGATGAAGACGATCAATATTTTTTTCGAAATAAAGAAACAAATCATTTAAATATTTAGTATTAATTTATTTATTTTGTATTTTCAAAAATTGAACACTAAATCCTTACAGAACGATAATTTCAGCTGCTATAACCAATTGTTGTTATCTACATCTGATGATATTTCAATGACACTTTTAAAATTTAATGAGCCAAAAATGGGCATTTAGTTTATAAGGGTGTTTAAAAGCTTGTTTAATTTAAAAGCGCTTGGTGAAACCAAAACATCTCATTTTAAGGTTTAGAAGCCTGTTTAATGTTTAAAAGTCCTTCGTGAAATCGGGCATTAAACTGTTAGATTTTTCGGATGCCTTTGATACTGTAAATTTTAACATACTTTGTAAGAAACTTACAGATCAATTTAACTTCTCATCGCAGTCGGCTAAATTGATGTTTTCCTATTTAACTAATCGATCTCAAGCTGTACGAACAATTAAATGTTTTCTTTCCTTCCCTTGCATAGAGGTGTTCCTCAGGGTTCTTTATTATGTCCTTTGTTTTAATTCACTTGAATTAATTTTGTATTTAATTTTTTTTTTTTAATTCACCCAGTTTGTTTATTTTTTGTTAATTACATTTAGTACTCTTTTAAAGAAAAAAAAATTATTTTTTTTAAGAAAATGAACTGGGCTTTAATAATAAGTAAAAAAATTAATACTCATTAACGTGTGTTTTTGAATAAAATGATATCAAAGTGAAAAAAACTACTTAAAAAACGAAAAAATTGGGTTTGATGCAAAATTGCGGAGAAACGGTTGTCCGCAGAAAAAAAAAGTTTTTGGACAGACTAAAACTGTAATAAATTCTTGATTGGTTATAAAAAAATCTTACGAATCAGGCGTAGTTTGACAAAGATAAAGACAGTTAAGGGAAAAATCATAAAAAGCGTTATAACTCGAAAACGGGACGAAAACGAGAAAATGACCTCTTAAGTTTTTCGACTTAAAATGACCTCAGGAATCCATGGTTTTCATTTGGGGCGATGACTGTGGGACACCCTGTATATATAAATGATCTTCCTTCTTGTTTACTAAACTCTTTCATGGATATGTATGCAGATTACGTTCAAATTTAAAACAATTTTCCTTTTGGAATGGTTGAAAATGGCGTGCATGAAATTAATGAGGATTTGGATAAAATTGTATTATAGTATCTTAAGAATAAGCTCTGTTTAAATCCTAAGAAAACAAAATGCTTAGTTATTTCAAGAAAATAACTGAAACTTCTAATTTCACAGAAATCTTTCTTAACAATAATATCGTTCAGTTCGTTGATTGCACAAAAAATCTGGGAATAACGTTTGATACGACACTTAACTCGAACACCCATATAAGACTTCGTCAGGCAAAGCTTAATGTGGTCTTCGCATTCCTTGGGCATCTCAACATTTAACATCGCTGAAAACTCGTTTAATGTTAGTTAAGACGTTGATTGCTCCAGGATTGCTTTTCGGTAGCGAGATTTTCAGTAACTGTGACTACGAGCACAAACGGTGACTTAATGTAGCGTTCAATATCATTGCTCGATATGTCTATGGAATAAGAAGATACAACCACATTTCCAATTTTTCGAAATCAATGTATGGAATTACTCCAGATAATCTTTTTAAAGTGAGAACATTAATCCTCCTTCATAACATTTTACAATTTCTTCAACCTGAATATTTATATCAACAGATTAATGTCCTGCGATCTAATAGATCTTGCAACCTAATACCAATTCGTGTTTTTTTTTCATGTTTTTTCATTTCATGAACACCAGTTTTTTGTACAAATAATCATTTTAGCTACCAAAATGATGTACATAAATTTTTAGTACTGCGATACTGATATTTTCTATTAATAAGATATTGTATCTTACTGAGTATTATTTTAATGAATAAAAATCTAAATCTAAATCTAATCGAAATCAAGGGAACGGTTTTCGAAAAATAATTATTACTTGAAAGTATTGGCTTCATGTAAAATAAAATGCACGACTGGATCGCATGAACTTGCTTTGATATAAAAGTACTTTGGAATTTAAAATACATTTTATAAATGTCAAACATGGATTTAATTAGATGAAAATGTTCAAATGCATGTAATTGCGGTCTGATTTCCGGAAAAGTATGAATTTGCGCAAATAAAGTTCAAAAATTGTTTTTTTTTAAAGTAATTTTATATATAATAAATTTCTTTCAAATTTTTCTAGAACAAAATTTGGGATGCCAATTTTAAGTGCTTAGTAATATATATTTTAGGAAATAATTTCAAAAAATAATTCTTCACGTGTTTTCAAGATATTGATTTTTCAAAAAATAAATTGGATTTTTTTTTAAAAACAAAAGAAAAGTTCTTTTCGAATATTTGTATACACAATATTATTTTAAACTTAAGAGGGCTCCTGGTAAAAAGTTTGGGTTAAAATCGTTAGAGCCGTTTATGAGAAAGTCGAAAATCAAAAAAACGGTTCTATGTCAGGTACCATTAATAACATTTTGGCCCGAAATTCTTTTTTACAAAAATGTAGTCCATGTTCATAATATCACACATAATTTTTTTTTATCAAAATCGTTAGAGCCGTTTTCGATATAAATAAGATTATGCATTACGGGTGTATGGGGGGTACCGTTAGTTTTGGAGCAAGCAAGCTCATGCGATCCAGACGTACATATATAAAATACATCACTGGATCGCACGAACGCACTTATGTATAAGACTAAAAACCTTAAACAAAAAAAAAAATGAAAGTTACTAGAGGTAAATGTTCATAACCATAAAATTTATTTTCATTTTCAAAACAAATTCTTTAGTAGTTGGAGCTAAAAATTGGAATCCAGGTGATTTCTCAAGCAAATATTAGTTTATAAAAGAACAAAAATTATGAGCGGTTTATTTAAAAATAAGCTTTAATATACAATATTTTTAAATCATTTTTTAAAAAAAGTTTAGTATGCCCGCGTCCTTAAAGTTTTTATTATTGTAGGAACAAAAACTAAATTAAAAAAATATCAAGTCGCTTTTGAGATAACGAATTCGAAAAAAAATTGATTTTGTTTTTTAAAAAAATTAAAAAAAAATTTAAGCTTTGCAATGTTTTTCGAAGTTTTTAGAAGCTTCCCGTTCATTAAAATCCGTTATAACGGTAATAAGAAATTCAAAACTCGAAAAAATCAGTAATATCCTAATTTCAAAATTGCTTGTATTGAATTATAGAACGTAAAACTAAATCGAAAAAAAATTATGAAAATTCAAGGTACCATTTTTGAGTAAAATACAATTTTCGAAACACTTCTTTTTAACATTTGTATGGTGGTAAAATAAAATAATTTTTTTTTTCTCACATTTTGTAGAATATTATGAAAAACTTTTAACTGTTAAGTGTTTTTTTTTTGAAAATTTGACTACACAATACTGTTCAATATCTGTATGGACCTTGAACATACAAAAATTATCAAAATCGGTTTAAATGAAATTTTGTAATTTTTTTTTAAATCTGTGGAACAGTTTTTGAGAAAGACAATATTTTATAAAATTACGAAAATAATGCGTATGGCAGGCGCCATAAGGTATGTATGTACCAAGCTAGGCTGTAGTCCAACAGACAGAGTTTTTTGACCCACTTTTTTCGTCTTCCCTGTCATCAAAATCTCAAGTCAAAATCTCGAGTTCGACTTTTTTTACGAATGCATAACTTTCCATAAAGTACATATGTATGTATATGTGTACATATTAGTAGCAAGTAAAAATATGATATGCTTAGCTCTCATAAGTTATAATAATAAAAAGCTAAAAGTATACTTTTATAAACGATTAATATTGTACGCGTTAACATAAAAATGTATATTCGGGAATAAGCTCATTTCAGCTCTTACCTACATTTTAACTCCCGAACGAGCTATAAAAACTTCGAAAGAATGCAGCAAACTTGATTGTATTTTTTCCTCCTTGAAAAAAAAATGTTTTATTCATTGGATTAACATTGGAAAAGATTTTTCGCTCACATACAGACAAAATTTAGAATCGCGGTGTTATCGAGGATTTAAAAATTCTCGTACAAGTAGCACTTAGATGAAATCGAAATGGAATTCCATAAAGGAACTGGACATTTTATACATAGGTATATATGTATGTAAGTTTCTCTTCGTGGATAACCACAAAATCAGGGACATCCTAAATCTTAATCTGGCGCCAAGTGTTTTATGTTCCTTACAGGCTATATCGTTCATAGTAGGGTGGGTTGGGGGATAAGTTGATTAAGGGTTGGCTAAGGTTAAGGTTTCCCATTTTCTCAATTCCATGCGAGTAGGTACCTATAAGAAAGAAAGTAGCACGACTCCAGTCTTTCGAATTTTTCTCTCCTTTGTTTGCGATTTCAGATTATTGTGGATATACATATGTACATATGTATATCGCATGGAGTTTTCTTTTAGATTAATTGCCCTGCTCTTATTTTGGTATGTGCTTTCGAAAACAGTCTGTGGTAGTTTTAAATCGATATCTAGATGCTTACTGTGTTGTTTTTAATTCAAATATTGCGTCATCGAAATCTTAATAAAGAAATCAATAATTTTTCACCTGGTCTCCCATTACATTTTCTCTTGAGTTAAGACTAGGTTATTCGATATTTCAATTCCGTTTTGCGGTCGTGTAAAATTTGTATATTTTTTGTTGAGCATTTATTTATCTGAAATGCACCATTCAATTCCAATATTGCTGCAGATGCAATAGATATATACAATAAATTATTAGTTGTTACTGTATTAAGCTAATGAAATCTTGGCACACTCAGTTTTAACGACTGATACGAAATTCGGTACATCTACGATGACGGGAAATGTGGATTCTCGGAACTAAATGTTATTTGCTGGGGCCTTTGTTGTGTGTATAGGACTCCAAGCCAAAAGATACCGGAAAAGGGGAGGAAAATGTTTTCACGAAAAAGCAATATTTTATATTATATGACTTTAATTAAATTAAAAGGAACAGCACAAAGAGACGATAATATGAAGGTTTATATTCTTCGTCCTCCCTCCATTTGGTCTTTTTTTCCTCGATGAGTTGGTAAAGGTTTTATGTTATAAGTAAAGTAGGTATACACGATCTGAACATAAACACGTCCATCTTAAAGCTAGATATTTTTAATCTTTTTCACAGGAAAGTTTACACAGCCAGCCCAAAATAATATGCACGAAAATGTTCATTCGCTAATTGGAGGCGGGTGATAACTTACATTAGCTCTAGTGAGAATTTATTAGTTTATGAAAGGGCAACGGAAAGGAAGATACACATTATTTTTTTGCTGAAAGGGTTAAAATAAAAAAAAGAAGAAAATTTCTCCCTGCGTGAGATTTTTGTTTGATAAATTATATACATATATACATATATAACAAGAGTTGTACCCTTCTAAATTAATTTTATAAAAAGGAATTGTGGCATAGCCTTTTGACCAGGAGCATACAAGTTACAATTAAACAAGAGCAATATTTTGCGAAAAATAAAACATATGCAGCTATAGGTATTATCGTATTAAATTATTTTCCTAATTACTTAAAGCGTTCGGAGGATTTGTAAAATCTCGAATGCTTAATAATTATCTTTTCTTGATCTTCTATTTAATATATACCTACTACATAAATCAAATTATCACTAAATGAAGATGATGTCGGGATGATTTTTTCTTCAGTATCTGAAGAACATCGAAACTGTTTAATTAGCTTTGCAAACAATATATGAGACGGAAACAGAAACAGTTAGTTTTTATCATTGTATATAAACTTTATAGTTTATATACAATGGTCTGGACACACCCTAACGTTCCTCGTTTATAAGTTTTGAAACTGTGATATTGTAACCAAATAATTTTTTGAAGCTTACATATTTTTTTTTATAAATTCAAAGAAAACATTTTTATAACATTTTGACTTTATTTTACAGACAAATCCAAGACTTCGATGGCAAGAAAAAGAAAATGTTATTATGAGTGGTTTAATCTGATGGCTCTAACATGGATTATTTTCTCAGATATATGCTTAAATGGTGAGTTTAAAAGTGAAGAAATATTTTAAAATATACATAAGGTTAAGACGGACAGGTAAAACTTGATATAATGTTAATTTGACAAATCCTAAGTCCCTTTTGACAGTTCATGCAAAAGTTAATTTTACCCGTTTCGATCTTAAGTTTGTCACCTACAAAAATCTAACAATAATCACGTAGAAAAACATTATTCTAGATTTTCAGGAAATAAACTCAGGTGTAAATGAAAGAAAATGTATTTCTTATAATGTTTTTTTTTGTTTGATCCAGTAATACATGTTTGCAGTTACCAACTTTTCTTCTTAAATGATGCCCAAGCTTCTGCTTCTTTTGCCAACATTTATTATTAGTATTTATTTATTTTTTATATATGTATGTAGCTAAAACCAGAAAAGATTGTATTATTTTTGTAGATACAGGGTGCGTTTTAAATGAAATGCAATTTTATTAATTATATTTTATTGATCAATTATATGTTCCTTAGCATTAGTCATTTTCTGGCAATTGTTGTTCCAATTGAATTGTTATGGCTATAATGGCAAATCTTTTTTGATAATTTTAAGCAGAGACATTTCCAGTTCTTGTGCACGGCTTTGATGAGAGGTACCCGGACATTTAGTAGCACTCTATTTACTGCATCAATCTTTTTTGGCGTACGTTGGCCTAATTGTCGCCAAGTCTTAACTTTATCAAATAATTTACTTGAATGAAAATGTTCAAAATAAAAACTATTACGCTGAATGATTGATGATTGACTTGCTCAGCATATGATTCGCCAAAAAGGCCACGTAATTTTCTCCGCATATTTAGGTTAAGCAAGGTTGACGTGGCTGTCAGCAGAAGACACACTTAGACCATGAGTTGGTCCATTGTGATACCACACTGAATCTTGGAGATTTTCTTCCTAATTGTTAAACCAATTGAAGTTCCTTATGTAGAGACCGAGATTGTCTATATCTATATTTGCTAGATCACTAAGATCATTATAGGTAGTAGAAATCTCACAGAGATGGAGTCTATGTTCCAAGCCACAATGCGTGCTTCCGAATCGCTTTGAATTCGATATCTCCTTTTTGACTCGCCTCGATTTGATCAGTTATTAAATTCGAAGCGAGTCGTAAATTATACTTCCAAGATTTCCAGATAATTAACAACTAGATATTTATTTTTTAAACATACTTTTTGTGCAAGGTTCATTAACTTTAGAATAAAATGAATATTTAAATTAAAAAGCTATATAATTTGGCTTGTACATACATATACATATGCCAAACATTTGGAAAAAGAAGAATCCTTGAATTTCGAGAAAATTATCTTGATCTTCCTTGCTTTGAGTGAGTGTTTTTGTGTATTTTTTTTTGTATTTGTTAAATTTGCTTTATTTTATAAAACAATAGGTTAACTAAGCTTTTTCGGCTCTCAAAAGAAGCATTTGTATTTGCATTGAACGAAACAAAAGATAAAATTTATTTAAAAGAAAATAATCAACAAAATGTTATTTCACGTTCGCTTTTGATTTCGAAAATTGGGCGAATGTAAAACGAAAGAGGCAAAAGCGAAAGCAATAATACGGTGGTGTGTTGAAACTTCAGCATTTAAATCACATATGTATGTTAAAAGTTGTTCCATAAATTGCTAATATTTGAAAAGTAGCATTACTCCACTGCCATTGCTCGCAAACACTTTTAATATATCTACATACAGTGGACGCTCGTTAACTTGAACACGGATGAAACCAGGTGTGTTCAAGCTATAGGATTGTGCAAGTTACTGGATCAAGTTAAAAAATCGTTGTTTTTATTTAATAATGATTCATTTTTATTATTTTAAAACATAAATAATGATATTATTAATAAATACTTTTAATTGAAACGTTTTTCGATTCCTAAATACGCACGTGTTCAAATGAAATTCAGAAATTCACCGATTATGAAGAATAAAGCCTTATACGGAAATGCTAAAGAAATTTCCTGGGATTCCCCTTTACAAAAACCGTTTGCATTCTGAACCAACATCCCAGGTACCTTGCATGAATTCAAAAATTTAAGAAATTCAATATTAAACTTTGTTCAAGTTATAGAGTTCCTATAAATTTTACTTTTGTTCAACTTATAGAGTACTTAGGGGAAAAATTCAAGGTACTGAGTCTTAAGAATAGTCCGTTCAAGGTGTAGAATGCGTAAAGGGAAAAAATATTTGTTCAAGTTATTGGAATGTTCAAGTTATCGTATGTTCAAGTTAACGAGAGTCTACTGTATATACAAAATTCGAAGGAGTTTACGAAACATCATTTATTTGCTTGTGAAAACTAAAACATAGAAAATGTCAGTAAATACATCATCAAATAAAATGCACGACTGGATCGCACGAACTTGCTCTTATGTAAAAGTACTTTGGAATTTAAGATACATTTTATAATGAGATAATAATGTTCAAATGCATAAAATTGCCGTCTGGTTTCCGGAAAAGTATGAATTTATGCAAATAAACTTTAAAAAATCGTTTTATTATTAAATAAAATTTTTATATAAGAAATTTCTCTAAAATTTTTCAAGAAAAAAATGTGGGATGCGAATTTTAAGTATTTAATAATATTGGTTTTAGGAAATAATTTCAAAAAATAATCGTTCATAGGTTTTGAAGATATTGATTTAAATTTTTTTTTTTAAACCCAATAAATATTTTTTCGAATATTTTTATATACAATATTATTTTAAACTTAAGGGGACTCCTGCTAAAAATTTTGGGTTAAAATCCTTAGAGCCATTAATGAGAAAGTCGAAAATCAAAAAAACGGGTCTATGGCAGGTACCCCTAATAACATTTTGCCCCAAAATTTTTGTTGACCAAAATGTAGTCCATGTCCATAATATAACACTTAATTTTTTTATCAAAATCGTTAGAGCCGTTTTCGAGATAAATAAGATTTTGCATTACGGGTGTATGGGGGGTACCCTTAGTTTTGGAGCTAAAAAAAAAAATTTCAATTTCTTCTCTAGGGAATCACCGAAGACTCTTAACTACAAAGATTGAAAGAAATAGGTCCAGTGGTTTAGGCTGTAGTGAGAGGTACAGACATACAGACACACTGAAACATGTTTTTTGTGTACCAAATTTTCCTTAAAATTTTTATAAAAAAAATTGATATGCAAATTGTTAGTATTTAATAAAATACATTTTAAAACGTAATTTAAAAATTTAATCGTGTATCGGTTTTCAAGATATTGAATTTTCAAAAAAAAATATGTATTATTTTTTTAAAAATCAAAAAACTATTTTTTTGAAAAAATTTTTAGTTTATATTTTTTCAAATGCAAAGCAGCTCCTGCATAAAAATTTTGTTTAAAATCGTTGGAGCCGTTGGTGAGAAATTCTAAAATCAAAAAAACCCCCCAAATGTTTTTTTCACCAAAATATAGTCCATGTCCATAATATCACACTTAATTTTTTTTATCAAAATCGTTAGAGCCGTTTTCGAGATAAATAAGATTTTGCATTACGGGTGTATGGGGGGTACCCTTAGTTTTGGAGTTAAAAAAAAATTTCAATTTCTCCTCTAGGGAATCACCGAAGACCCTTAACTACCGAGTTTGAAGAAAATACCTCCGGTAGT
Source organism: Philhelius festivus (assembly GCA_963931855.1). Lineage (NCBI taxonomy): Eukaryota > Metazoa > Arthropoda > Insecta > Diptera > Syrphidae > Philhelius > Philhelius festivus. The sequence goes on along the minus strand of OZ007556.1, from coordinate 190,287 downwards.
TTAGGCTGTAGTTCGAGGTACAGACATACAGACATACAGACAGACAGACGGAATTGTCGGACCCACTTTTTTAGTCTTCGCTATCATCGTAATGTCAACTTTGATCAAAATCTCGAGTTTGATTTTTTTTCCAAATGCAGAACTTGCCCTATAGTACCTATATCGCAAGTAAAAACATTAAAAATATATATTGCCTATTACAATACCTAAAACTAGATAAATTCATTTAATTGTAAAATATTTTCTCTAAAACAGGGGAGAGATCAAGGATTTCATATTTCTTGCCGTTTTTTTGACATTTCTCTTCAATAAGGTTTGCCATTTTATGATGAAAAGATATACGAGCCAACAACGAGACGAAATTATTAAAATTTACTACCGAAATTCGGAGTCAGTGACCTCAACGTTAAGAGCGCTACGTCCAATTTATGGTCGTCATAATCGTCCTAGCAGATCAACAATTGGAGAACGTGTTATCTCACGAAATGGTCCAGTCCAATGTAGAATATACGTTTCTCTAGGGGCGATGTTTTTCTCATTTTTTAATTTTTTTTTATTAAGCTTATTTAACCATGATTTAACCATGAAATTAAAAAAAAAAAAACAAAAAGTTTGGACCCTTATAACTTTGGATTGACTAATCGTAGGTAAGAAAACGGTACATGAAAAAATTAGAATTTCCAAACTCTAGGGGCGATGTTTTTTCTTTTTTTTTATTTGTTTGTTTATTAAATTTTTTTTAACATGAAAGTTAAAAAAAAAAAAAAAAGTTTAGACCCTTATAACTTTGGATCAACTAACCGTAGGTATAAGAACTGTACATGAAAAAATTTGAATTTCCAAACTCTAGGGGCTATGTTTGTTCTTTTTTTTATTTTTTTTGTTTATTAAATTTTTTTAAACATGAAAGTTAAAAAAAAAAAAGTTTAGACCCTTATAACTTTGGATCAACTAATCGTAGGTATAAGAACGGTACATAAAAAAATTAGAATTTCCAAACTCTAAAGGCGATGTTTTTTCTTTTTGTTTTATTTCATGTTCTTGAGTCATTTGTTGTCTAGCAACAAATTACAACAAAAAGGAAAATAGATATCTACATTTTGTGTTAGTTAGTTAAGATGTTGGTTATTTGTAATATTTTTATATTTTTTATTGCATTATATTAATAATTGTATATTATCAAAATTATAATATAACTTCATATGAATTTTTATTTTGTCGATTCAAGTTTTAATAATTCTGATAATAATTATACAAAATTGGAATTATATAAAGAAAAGATTAATTGTTATACAAACAAAAACAAAATTTCAGCAAAGACAAAGAAAAAGAAAATTCCAGAATGAATATACTTTATAGAATAACTATAATAATAATTAAACAGATATTATGAGATATGTTTAACAAATTTGAATTGAAAAATATTTATTGCTTTTAGTTTAGCTAAAACAAAAAAGGATGGTGTTGAGCTATTAGTTTAGCTAAAACAAAATTATACTAGGTTTAGTTCTAACGATGATTCAAGTTTTATTCCTCTTGTAATGCCAGCCATCTAGAACAACAGTCGCAACTGAAGAGAAAATATACATCTTGTAACTCTTCATCAGTTTTTTTTTCAAGTAGTTCAGACATCCGAATTCTGCCCACCGCTTACAAGTATGGCACTGGCACTAAGTTTGCTAGAACACAAATGAATCAAGAACATGAAATAAAAGAAAAGAAAAGACATCGCCTTTAGAGTTTGGAAATTCTAATTTTTTCATGCACCGTTCTTATACCTACGGTTAGTTGATCCAAAGTTATAAGGGTCTAAACTTTTTTTTTTTTTAAACTTTCATGTTAAAAAAATTGAATAAACAAAAAAAATAAAAAACAGAAAAAACATCGCCCCTAGAGTTTGGAAATTCAAATTTTTTCATGTTCCGTTTTCTTACCTACGATTAGTCAATCCAAAGTTATAAGGGTCCAAACTTTTTGTTTTTGTTTTTTTCTAAAAAAATTATTGCGGTCTATATCCTCTCCTAAAATTGTTTTTGTCTTAAAAGTTTTAAAACTCACTAAAATAAAATATAACGGGATCCAAGTAACGGACATCGCCCCTAGGAAAATTTGCGCCCAACATTTTGGCGTTTAAAATATTCCAATATCTTTGCTACTTATCGAGATATGCTATCCTAAATGAAAACATAAATTTGGATGCAGCTATCTTCAGCTTCATGAACTTCGTACGAATATCGAACGTGAAATTGCAGCAGTATCGGCCGATTTATGCTTGAAAACCGTCGAAAATTGGGTTCAGCGTCTGGACTTCTTCAAGCGTGCCCGTGGTGGCCATGCAAAAGAAATTGAGTTTCATACATGATCGCATCGAACGTACTTTCACAGGAATAAAGAATTTCATTGATATCCAAAACCGTTTTTTTTTATTTAAAAAAACTTTTGTAGCGCTCTTATTGAAAAACCCGATATATGGAACATCTTTCTAATACGAGTTCATATGCAATTGCGACTCAGTCGAGTATCAATTTAATTTTTTGCTGAAAACAATTTATATTTCTATTTTTTTTTGTTTTAGTCTTCACGAATTGTGTACAGTCAAGTGTTTGTTACTCTTAATTTAAAAATATTAGTCTTCCTGGCAAAAAATGGGCCAAACCTTTGCTAAGGGTGGTAGCATCATTTTGAGTTTAATCTGTGATTCTTTACAGCATTAAGTTTGTGTTGTGGAGATTTTTTCTACTATTTTTCTAATATGAAGTTATACATATGTATTTGCTCCAAAAAAAAAATTAATTTTAAAAGGTTTCGCGTGCATGGAATTTTCAAGATTTTGGAACTAATCTAGAACATATTAACGAGCCTTACTGCGTTTTTGTCCGTAGATTTACCTGCGTGAAACCTATACTTGGCAATTTACACGAATTATGTAAATTAAATATCGAAATTCAAATTTCTCAACTCTCATGTACGAATGGTTCGTGCTCTTGAACTGTTATTAGATTACTATTTAATTTTATATTAAGAAAATTCTTATCATCTAAGCCAATTTAATTCGGCCGAATTGTTGAGAACATACTCACATGAATGGTCGAGAGTTATAAGTCATTAGGCTCTGGTTCTCCTTTAGTTGTTGAGCTTAAAACTAGATTTATGCTTGTGTGCAAACGTTAGACTATTATCTGCTCAAATGTCAACTGGAAATTGTCATTGGTGTTTTATACTCTATTTTGTAACATCTAACTCTCTTGTAAAAGATCAATAAATTGACATTGACAAATTAGAACTTGGTGTAAGATGTATCCAAGGGAAAAAATACCCAGTCAATTAAAATAGTTAAAAAGAATAAAATAATAAAACTTTTATTATAAGAAACAAAACTAAAAAAAAGTCATACGATCTTAAGTTATTGTGTTTTATGAAAGTCTACCTTGTAAGTGTCGGCAATATACTTATCGTACTAAAATAAACCTATAAGAGTAGGTAATACCTACCACGTGTCAAAACTGGACAACGAAAATTCGATTTCTGACTCAGGAATTGATCTTGGAGAAATAATAATAGATCTAACGCATTTACAACAAACTATTTTCTAAGATCCACAGTCCCCCTTAATTGCAACCTGGACCTCGAAAAGTCAGAACCCGTCAGAAAGTCAAATAAAAGTAAAAAAAAGCATGGGGTTTTCATCTCAAGAAAAGCCGCCAAATGAAATGAATTTTAATCAGCCAAATCACAGGATGGAAGTTCTGGTTGCAAAAACTTGAGATTTTTCTGAACCTCGTTGGGATTAAGGAGAATGAAAGAAAAATCATAGCCATTTTGTCATACATAGGTGACGATGGTCATCGCATCTACAACACTTTTCCTAAAAACATTAAGTTTGATGAAGTCAAAAGGAAATTTGATGAATATTGTACACCCAGAACTAACATTGTATTTGAACGTTATAAGTTTTTATCTGCAAACAAGAAAATTGCCGAAACAATAGATTAATTTTTAAATCATTTGAAGGAATTGGTTCAGGCATGTGAATATGGTACGCTTCGAGATTCAATGTTCAGAGATGTCTTAATAATCGGGTTAAATGATGACAAGTTGAGACGTTTGTTACTTGACATCGACGTCCTTACAGCGGAAAAGCTTCCAAAATCATATGTCTTTAGTCAAACTCAGTCAAAGGAAATTCAACAGTCGTCATTGAATCTGAAAACCGGGCCGAATTACCGCTTCAGTGACGAGTGAGTGATTCCCATCAGTGATCGAATGAAAATGTCAAATTGGAGTAATTTATTGCTCGATAACGTAAGCGGTAATACCAGGGGCGGACGCAGGAAATAATTTCGGAGGGGGTTTTAGAAAAAAATATCAATTTTTTATAAATATATTATTTTATTACTTTACTGTAGGTACTTGCTTATTACATGATCTTTATTGTTATTAACATAAATATTTCATAACGAAACAATATTGGCTCTTAGGGATAGGGACTTTTGGAACAATTTCATATAACTAATCGCTAAAAATCATATGGATGTTGCAACGGATACCCATTTGACAAATTTGAATAATGTTACCAAAAGTTGGAAAATATACTTTTTTATTAATTTTTAGACATAGACATTTTTAAGAAAAAATTTTGGTACGCCAACTTGTAGTATTCATTATTGTACGAATAAAAAATAAATTTCCAAAAAAAATATTGAGCCATTTTTGAGATAACAAATTTTGAAACGCAATGTTTTTTAAACTTTTTAGAAGATTTTCCCTGAAAAATTTCAGTCAAATCCGTTCTGCCTATAATGAGAAATTCAAAATTCGAAAAAACGATTCATTGTAGGTACAGTCAGTTATATCTTAATTTTAAATTTTTTTTATTAAACTATAGATCGTAAAAATTAATCGAAATAAAAAAACTTTATCAAAATTTTCGAAGCTGTTTAAAAAGAAAATACGATTTTCGAAAACAATTTTCTTACATTTGTATGGTGGGTACCTTTATTTTTAGGTACAAACATTTTGGGGCTTCCAAAAAATAAATATTTTTTTACTCACTGTCTAGATTAAACTCAATGAAATTTTATGCATTTTTTTTAATTCTGTGGGACAGTTTTTGAGAAAAAATAATATTTATAAGATTTCGAAAAAATCGTATGCGTAGGTATCGTTATTTTTGGTCTAAGAAAAACAAAAAAAAAAAACTGGGGAAAATTAAAAACGATTTCCTTGTGACACGGGGGCATAATGGGGGCAATATTGCTGTTTTTTATTTAATTACTTATAGTTACTTATTGCATACATTACTAACATTTAAAGAAATTGTGGAATGAATATAATATTATAAATAAAGTTGCTTACTTTTGTTCCTACTTTATAATTTATTTAATATCCCTGTTTAAGGAAGTGCAAGCATTGACCAAAACTTCAAATTTTTGCGAATTTCAAAGAAAATTGCCTCAATTTTTATTTCCAGAAACTCCTATTCTTGGGCCGTACGTTAATAATATTTTAACTATGGAAATTTTTTATGAAAAGATATAGAAGAATTTATGGCACGAAAATAACACTTTGTTTTTTTTTAAGAAAATGAATCCTTATTTTTTTAATTCCACATGTTTCGGAGGGGGTTTGAACCCCCAAAACCCCCACCTGCGTTCGTCCCAGGATAATGCCAAACTCACATAATTCAGTCACGTATTTCTCGATAACTGATGCGGTAATTTAGCCCGGGGTGGAATCGCGTAAGGTGATAGTTGACTATCAAATTTTTGATTGTCATTTTGACTATAGTTGTCTCTATTATATCACTAAAAAATATAGAGAAAGCAATTGTCAAAACGACAATCAATCAATTTAGTGATAACGTTACTCTTACGCTATACGGGCCCAGATCAACTACATCCAGAAGTCTAGCAACAGCAGAACACCAATCGTCAAGTATCACAACAAGCAGCAGTCCAGTCAAACACACCTCCTCGTCGAGCAGCTCCACAAATGTCAAAATAAAAGAATCCAACAAACGTTGTGGAAACTGGAACCACCGATTCATTTTCCAGCGGTTGGGCAAAAATGTCACATTTGTAAAGGCATGAACTGTTTTGCCAAATATTGTAAGTCAAACAAAGACATAAAATCGTTTTCTCTGAGTAATAAGTTAAATAATAATTGTAATAATGATTTAGGTTTAAGTGATAACGATTTTTTTATTGGTTCAGTAAATTTTGAACTTTATATTCAATAAATTAGAACGGCAATTATTTATTCATTGTTAATACTTTCACTAAGTAATGGAGTATGGTTCTATTGTAGCAAATAACACTCAATCAGCTTGTGAACTCTTTGCTCAGTTTTTCGAGTCTGTGTATACGAAGTCCGATGTAAGCTTGAACCAAGATACAATATGTAATACACCAGTAGACCTAGGATCGTTGGTTTTAAATATTAACGATATCACCTATGCAATTAAGCAACTTAAACCGAATACAATCCCGGGAGCTGATGGTATCCCAGCTTGCTTTTTAACAAATTGTACTAATAGCCTAAGCTTAGCTTTGCTCAATATTTTTAATATGTCATTACGTGAAGGAATTTTCCTTAATGAATGGAAAATATCTCATCTTGTCCCAATCTACAAAGCTGGCTCAAAAAATAATGTTGAAAACTACAGAGGTATTAGTAAACTTTCTGCAATCCCAAAGTTATTCGAAAGTATAGTCAAAAATAAGATTGAATTTTTTGTAAAAGAGCATATTTCTGAGCTGCAACATGGATTTGTGAGTGGTAGATCCACATCAAGAAATCTTTCGTATTTTTCTTCCTCAGCCATTAGCTTTATTGAAAAAGGAAAGCAAGTTGATGTCATATACACTGATTTCAGCAAAGCTTTTGACTCGGTTAATCATACTATACTCATAGAAAAATTAAGACGCTTTGGATTTCATTCAAAGCTTTTGGATTGGATTGGATCGTTTTTGAAAAACAGAGTACAGTTAGTAAAACTTGGAAATTTCTTCTCCAGAGCATTCCACTGTACATCAGGGGTTCCGCAAGGTAGTCATCTGGGACCGCTGCTATTTATTATTTTCATAAATGATATAACATCTATTTTCCAATTCGCACAGGTTCTTCTCTATGCAGATGATTTAAAAATGTTCGCAAGTATATCAAACATAAATGACTGCTGTAGTATGCAAAAAGATTTAGAATTTTTAGTATTATGGAGCAAGAAAAATAATCTTTTACTTAACATAGGAAAATGCAACATCGTCTCATTTTATAGAATCGCGGTGCCTATTAAATATAGTTACTCAATAGATTCCGTCCTTTTGAATAGGTTGAATAAAATTAAAGATCTTGGAGTAATTTTTGATCGTACTTTATCATTTAGTGATCATGTCGATTATATTACGACAAAAGCAAATTCTATGATAGGATTTATCAAACGAAATACAGAAGAGTTTAGCGATCCACATGCTCTTTTATGCCTTTATCTTGCTTTAGTAAGATCAATTCTTGAATACTGCGATATTGTTTGGTGCCCCGCTTTTCAGGTGCAATCTGTTCGTATTGAAAAAATCCAAAGAAGATTTACGAAATTCATCTTCGCTAAAATGAGGTGGGGATTCTCACCAAGTTATGAAGCAAGATGCATATTTCTAGGTATCTCTAGACTGGATATCCGCAGAAAAACCCATGACATAATGTTTGTGAGAGATATCTTATGTTATCATATAAAATGTCCAAAACTGCTAGCTTTACTTTTAATATATGCTCCCGGAAGACCACTTAGACAACGGTATTTTCTTTTTCAGCCTTATCATGGAACTAATTATGGATCAAATGAACCTCTTCAAGATGCATATCAAATTTTAACTCAATTTGCAACCAAATTGAATTAAGTCAATCAAGACAAATGTTTAAAAATTCTCTGATTAACTTTGATTTTTAATGATGTATGTACATATTTTTGTTTTTGTTTCTTTTAAGTTATTATGAATGTATATTTATATTTAAGTCTAATTAATCTGTTAGCTTTAAGCTTGTAGATGAATAAATAAATAAATAAGTTATACATATTGTCATCTTTTAATTAAGTTGATTTGAATAAAATGAATTATCTATCTAAAAAAAACAAGGTCTTAAATGCAAGTAGTTTTGATAAAATTAATTTTAAGTCAGATATGTATTTTAAAGAAAATTTTTTAACTAATGACAAAGTAATCAAAATTGAGTTGGAAACGGGAGCAGAAGCAAATGTGATGATCACATAAACTTGTCAAAAATTTATCTTTTAGCAAGTGTGTAGGAAAATTAACTGTATTTGGTGGATCGAAGGTTAATGTTCTTGGTCAGTGTAAATTAAATCAGACCAAAAACATAAATGTTAAAAAAAGAGCCAAGTTCTTCTTTAAAAAAAAGTACAAAATTTCATGATTTTTTAAATTGCTTGTTCACGGCAAAATATATATGAGTGTTTTTTTATTCATGTGGCTAAATCATCTTATATGACGATGATTATTTTCTTCGAATTCAGGGATATGAGCATACCGAAACTTATGTCTTGTGCGTCATAATGTATATGATAAAGTTCCAATCTCCAGTGTTCAATATTGTAAAAGACTATTAAAATTAATGTTTCTGCAGTAAAAGGATTCGAAATGGTGTTCTAAGTGGGTGAAGTGTGCATTATGTATAATCTTAAGTCCTTGAAGGACGAATCGACTACCCCACCCAAGCAGATTTAACATGATGTTAATCAATATACATTGACCAACACAGAGAAAACGAATTAATTTATTTTAATTTTTGATACCACTTTCTGCATTGTCCTTATTCGTTTATTCGTTGCTATAACAGAAGTAATTTGCACACCAGTGCTTACAATTTTCTTTACAATATAACTTAATTGAGATTGTGATTGTGACTTGTACAATGTGTACTATCGATTTGCAATAATAATGCCATTGAGGAATGAATAAAAAAAACACATCTGTGCCAGGTGGGATAATGATATCATATTCGTGCGTGTACATCGCAAGCGCGATGGTAAGTTAATTAATGATTTACCGAATTTGTTCAGGAACAGAACGGCAACAGCAGCTTTCCTTTTGTTCAGGATTTGCAATTTTAAATTGAAACCAATGTACCACATAAAAGCTTGCATACGGAGAGTTTTTGTGTCTGTATAGGTCGTAAAATTTTGCATGCACGCTGCATTTTGCAATGAACAGTTTTCATGTTGCAACCAAAGGACAAAACTTACTCTCTGTCATAAATTAAAATTTTTACTGTAATTAAATTTTACACAATATAATAATTCAATTCGATTGTCAATTTGAAGAGTCCCAACATCAGTCCGAGGGCTTTGAAATACAGGGGTATTGTGCTGAATTAATTATTTTTATGAAAAAATAATATAATATTGAAAAAGACAAAATAAAGTAGACAGCTCTATAGGCGCTTAATGAAGTATTTATTCTATTCAATAGAAATACAATTTTAATTTGCAAACGAGAATGTTGGCTTATTATAAGTTATAAATATAATGATCAGGAGGTATACTTTCGCTAGTCATTGGGTATAAACAGATATATGTACATATGTATGTAAATATTTTAATTTAAAATAAGACTATATACATGTACAAAAATCGTGGCAGTATAAAGGAAGTCAAATTTAGGCTGTGAACATAAAAAATCAAGTGATTCATAAATAATAAAAATAAAAAAAAAATAAAAAAAAAAAATAGACAATGAAATCCATGCGTGGACCAAAAAAAACGGTGCAATTGTCCCGCCATCTAAAATAGAAGCACTGCACCTTTGCCGGAAAAAGAAATGCTTATCTTCAACCATTCCACTCGTAATTCGCAACTCCACAGTGAACCTGAAAAAAGAACTTAGAGTCCTCGGTGTAACATTCAGTGGAAATCTGAAATGGGATCTCCACATCAAAAATACCATCAATTAACTTAAGACTAGAAACAATGCTCTAAAAATGATATGTTCTCGTAGAAAAGGACCACATCTGGAAACTGCTCTCAAAATAACCAAAGCTCTGGTCGAAGGTACCATCCAGTACGGACTCACCCAATTTATGTGGACTTCGAAGAAAAACTTGGAGAGCATCGATATAGCCATTAACGAATGCTACCGAACATCGCCAGGAGCGCTAAGGACAACACCAATCGAAGCTCTTAGAATAGAAGCTGGAATTAAATCAGTCAAACTAGGACAAAAACGAGCGGTAAACTTAATGAGCAAAGCCCTTACTGATGTTTCTCATCCTCTTCACACAGCTTCAAAGGAAACTTTATCCAGAAAAAAACAAAACAAGAAAAATTCAACATCTTCTCTTACCAAAATAGTTACTTTAATTTCGGCTCATGGTTGTATTCCTTTAGAAACTTTAGGAAATCAGTGGATATCCCCTCCCCCTCCTTGGAAAAGACACTTGCTATCTATTGACACCAGCCTCTCCCGCCACAAGAAAGAAAACACTTCAAATCAACAATTCCTTATGCTTCACCGTGAACTAATTGAATCTATCAAGCCTTTGAGAACATTATACACCGATGGATCCTATAGGAATAATAATTCTACTTATGCAGTCATTGAACTGAAAGCAAACAACGAAGAAACCATCTTTTTCCATGGCATTCTTCCAGACGCAGCGGGTAGTTACCTAGCAGAAGTAGCAGCATTGTCAAAAGCTCTTTCTATGGCACAGACCTGGACTGAAAAGACATTGATCCTCACCGACAGTCTAAGTACGCTTACAGGAATAAGAAGTGCAACCAATAACTGCTCTACTCTCAATTACATCCGAAGCATCCTCCATAATAACGCAAACATAACTTTAGCATGGATCCCAGGTCATGTTGGTATTAAAGGAAACGAGGCTGCCGATACTGCAGCAAAAGAAGCGACTCGTTATCCGTATTTAAAAGAACTGCCAAATATCTCCCAAATCATCCGAAAAGTTTTCATTTCAAACGAAAATGAAGAGCTCGAAAGCTTCTGGCGTAGTGAACAAAACTTTCTTCGACAACATCACGCCACACATCTTCGAATTCCCTACAACAGAACTCTAACCAGAGAAGAATGTATTACTTTATTTCGGATCAGAGTAGGAAAAACGCTATTTTCAAGTCGTCACTATTTTACTAACTTGCCGATTGTCCGATTTCTCGCCAAACTACAGATACCGATTCCATAGAAATTAAGAAGAAACAAATAGCTGAAATACTTAATCCATCCGATGTCCGATCCTTTCAGCGCTTTAAAGAAGCAACAAACTTACACAACAAGTTTAAAGACATATAAACTATTTAAATACCTAAATACTATAATTTATCTTTGATTTTCAATTTGACTAAATATACGAGTATGTATAATTATCACTTTTTAATAATTGAAATCTTAGACCAATCAAAAATCATATAATAAAACGGCAAACATGTTTTTTGTGGTACACTTTTCTCCAAAAGTATTTAACCGATTTCGATAAATTTTATATGGTTGGAAAGCCACAGTTACGGAGATGTGCAGAATATACTTGAGACACGCATTTACACACTGTGGGTCATTTTTGTTTTTGCACTGTGGAACACTTTGCATATTACATAAAATAAAATTTAATTTAATAAATTTGCTTGAAAACACTGCCAATAATATAAATAATAAATAATAAATAATAAATAAATTGGCACTCGAATTTCAAGAGCTGGGTCGGCTAGTACGTATTAATACGACATCTATGGTCTTGCTTCCCTGATGTCTTCCATGTAAATAATTTTATAAATTATTTTTTGTAAGTTATTTTTGATAAATAAATAAATAAATAATAATAAAAATGTTCTGACTTTTTCTTATACGACGTTTGGTTATAGTCTAATTTATTAGGTTAGTAGACGTCCTTTAGTTGGTAATACAACAGACTGTGTAATATTGTGTTTGTGAATGATCAAAATAAAAATAAAGTACTTTTTAGTTGTCATCTGTAGCATTTCACTAGTTCCAATAGAATCCAGGGATATCAGAAAGCTTAATTATCTTCAAGATGATAGGTTTAAATCTTCAATGTTCAGTCATCAACATTTGGAGCTGCATTCAAAGATTTGAAGAAACGTCTGAAGGAAAGACATAATTGTAAATGAGTATTGTTTTTTTTTATAATGTGCGCGCACTTAAGGAGTTTTGACTATCTACATCACATTAGCATTATATAAAGGGTGAAACAAATAGAAGTTTCTCTTTAAAAATGCAATAAAATGAACAAAATTAATTCTTATGAACTATGGAACACAACGTCGTTCAAATGGCTGTCTCTGCTCGCTCCACTTTCCCAAATCTTTGTTGATGGTTTTTAAGTGCTTGAATCGTTTCCGAATTTCTGGCATAACATCAGGCCTTGATGGTTCCCCAGACAAAAATCCAAAGGGGTCAAATCGCAGCTTCAAGGCGGCCAATTGACATTGCCAGGGCAGATGGTAGCACCATTTGGGAATTTGGTGCGCAAAAGATCGATTGCGGCATGGGCTGTGTGACATGGCTCATCATACTCCATAAAACAGAGGCCATCCAAATGTATGTCTTCAATTTCAGTAAAAAAAAAGTCGGTTAACATGGCTCTGTAACGCCCACCGTTGACCGAAACATTTTTCCCAGCCTCATTTTCGAAGAAAACTGGTCCAATGATGCCACAACTCCACAATCCGCACTAAACTGTCACGCTCTGTAGATGCATTGGCTTCTGGCCAATAGCGTGCGGGCAATTGCGATATGGCAATTTTGTTTGTTAACGTCGAAGAAATAAAAATGCGCCTCGTCAGAAAATATGATTTTTCGTCCAAAATCGTTGTCCAATTCAAGCTTCTCTAAGGCCCAAGCTGCGAAGCGATAACGAAACGGATGGTCGTGCGTCTTCAAATCAAAAATCGCCCTGTTTGGGCTACACAGCACTCACTTTGGAAATAAGTTATCAATATTTCCCAACGTTGTTCAAGTCTAAAGCGGATATATGATACTGACTTTCTGTCATTAATTCTGTAATTTAAAATCTTACTTTCTTTATATTCAAACTTAACAACTCTTTTCTCTTTGAAATGTTTATTTGTCTGTCCTCCTAATTTTCCAGACTAATCCTGGCAGCTACCATACCAAAGGTATATGGAAAAGTGAATGTAAAGTGTCATCTAGATATTCTAAATAAGGTCTAGTATTCCTTCGAAAAAAAAAATAATATGAAAATGTTCACGGTGCGCGGCAATAGTTCGAACAAATGCAAGTAAAAATCATGATTTTCAAACACGCACGCTATTATGCATTATGTACATGTATGCATAGTAAGAACATTAATAGAACTGAGGATAGATTGAATCACACTTTATTAATCGTAAATTCACCATTAAAAATGAGAAATGTATCGGTTTCCCCAGAATTTAGTTACTGACCCGTCTTTAGCGATTTTAATTAACATTCATTAACTAATTATCTATTCAATTTTAAATCTAACTTCAAAAATGGTTCATAATGTATGTAAACTTATAGGCAGACAGATTAGCAGAATCGACGCTCTTCATCTTGTCTAACATTAACATCGTAATATTTGATCTAAATCTGAAGTTCGATTTTGTAATTTATTTTTATTAAATATGACTGTATATACTTTTTATACTAATGGTTGCAAGAAAACCCTATAACTTTAGCTTAGATATACATTATTTGCATATGGAATTTATTTACTGTTATAGCTGTTAGATTAGTTAGAGTTTTTTTATTATCCAATTCGTATGTCTCTACAAAATAGAGCAAGGTGAAAGTTAATAAGAACTTAAAGTTTCTTATTTAACCGTGTTTTGATTCACACCAAAAATTATATTTTTTGCATCATATTCTTGTGCTTCTAAAAGCGGTCAAGGATTCTCTTTTAACCTATTGCATACCTTTTCCTACATTAACAAACTTATTAAATATCCATTACGTAAAAGGATTTCACATCGATGTTCATTAATACTTATTTAAAATGCAGATGCAAAGCAGTCAGAGTCTGCTACTTGTTTATTTAAATCTTAATCAAAAAATATTTTAAATAAATAATGCTAAAATTCTCCTTCTTTTTTATTAGCTCTCTGTTTGAAGGACTTGAAAATATTTGTGCCGGAAGCTGTCATAATGGGGAATGCTGCAACTTTATCATGTCAGTATGACTTAGAGCAGGTACATAATATTAGAGTTATTGTTTAGTTGGTGTTATACAAAACATCTTTATCTGAAATCTTTATTTCAAATCTCTTATAATGTCTTATAAAAACTTATAAGAACGAATTTTGAAACTGAGATAAGACTCAATAGTTCTGCATTTAAAAATCTTAGTTAACTTTTGTTTTATATATTTTCAGGCTGCTTTGTATTCAGTGCGTTGGTACTTTGAAACGGAAGAATTTTACAGATATGTTCCGAAAGAGTTGCCGCCCACTTTAGTATTTCCAGTTTCGGGAATAAATGTCGATGTAAGTTTTTCTCACTCTAAAAATGTTCCTTCATAAGCTCGATTCCCTATATAAAAAAATAAGACATCTTTCTTATTCTCTCCAGAACAGTTCAGTTGAAATCATTATTAATTTTTTAAAAATTAAATTTAATTATGGAACAGGTAGACTCAGTCCGGGACTACATTCACTAGTACAGCCCATAGAGTAGGCGGTTGTATATTCTCCTTTAATTAACAAATATCTGTTAAGGAATTTTTCTTTCGATAGAGCGCAGGAGCAGCTCTTTCGATTTGTCTAGTATAATAGGGTTTTATAGAATTTGTGTGGTCTTACGGGTGAGAAGTCTTAAACCAGAAATGGATGCACTCCATAACTACTTCGAATTTGCTGCTATAAAACGAGTAAGTGAAGTTTTGTTCTTTGGTGGATTCATGTTTGATTGTTTGTTGAGAATATGTTTCGCTTGAATGATGTCGATATCTTCCGCATATCATTCCAGAAAGCCTACGTACAGTAAGGAATAGTTCACAGTGAATAGCGTTTTTTTTTACCAATATCACATACAGAGATTCGGAAGCTGTATGCTATCATATGCTGCTTTGAAGACGTCTATAGACGGGAGCGCCAGGTTGACTTGGTAACCTTGTGTTACTTATAATTTATACAAAGAACTGCTCTAAAATCTATCAAATACTGTTTTTTGGAACCTGAGCTTACTAATCTGTGTCTTCAGGTTTTAAGTTCATATCTTCAGTTTGAAAGTGTGATGGAGTAAGAAGGTGTCAGTATGATAGTATGAAAGTATGTAACAGTAAGACTTAAAAGTGTAATATTGTGAAAGTTTGACAGTGTATAAACAGAATGAAACAGAATTATGAAATAAAGATTGTTCTTGTTAAAACTCTGCTCAGCAGAGTCATAGTGCGGTACTATTTTTCTGTCACGCCTTCCCTCTATTGCTCTGTCCAATCTTATACACTCGCACAATGCGATATATTAATGAAATGTCCAGATAAATATATTCAGCCTTATCACAGGCCCCGTCGTAATAGATTCGTAGTACGAACCCCGAAAAAAGGTATCATCACTCCCGTCGTACTAAAAAAAACTTGCTACGAAATTCGGAGTTCGTGAATAATGGTATCACTAGCCCCGAATGAATAGGAAGTTGGGCAGTTTTTTCTACGAACAGATATTTTGATCGGAGCTCAACTTAAAACGAAACACAAATATAATTAAGCGAACGAAGATAAAGGACATTCAAATAAAATTTATAAAAACAATTTTTATTATTGTTTTCATGTATGTATGTAAATTTGTTTATATTTTTTATTTTTTGAAGGGTAAATAAAGTAAATACAAATAAATATTGGTATCCTTCCGTAATGAATCTCATTTTTAGTGTTTGTCTTCTTGGCGTATTTTCTACATTTATTACAAAGATTGCAACGGCAATGGTATTTATTTTTAACAACCAACAAAAATTAAAATCAAACCATAAACAACGGAAATTATTTATTTTTTCACATTTTGACGCAAATCAACTGTGTTTGAAACTCCGAAATTCGGAAAATGTTTTTTGATTCCGTTCGGGGCCTATGATGTAAATTTATTCGTATTCGTAGCGTAACAAAATTTTCGGGGATTTGTTACGAGGGACTCTGTGATAGGGCTGATTATATTCGAAAAGCGTGACAGTGTGATAGTGTGAAGGAAAGTTTTGGCAACAAGATTTTTGTTTTTGAAAATTCTCTTTCACAAATGCATTATTGTCACATATTGACACTTAAAAACAGGGATACCCGACCTATTGCCACTAAAAAGGAATCAGTGTTTGGGATTGAATTGTGATCCTGAAATCATTATAAGTTATCTATGTAGATAAAATAAAATTGCAACTTGCAGCTTCAGCATTTTCTAAAAGATATTTTACAAAAAGTTTTGATATCTTCAATTACATCTATATATATTATACATATATTATACACTTTTAACACCTTTATAAACAACTTTTTCACTCCTAAAATTTTATGAATATTTCAGGACCAATTATGTATGTCTTAATACAAAAAATGTGACTATTAGTTTGAAAGTTCTGCTGTAACATGATTTTATATCAAACAAAAAGTTGATGTTTAGCTTGATAATTCTGCTGTCACTTTCCGTAAAATTGAACATTCGAATTTTGCAAAACAGATTTGATTGATCTTTAATCCATTCGCATCCCTGAAGCTCTTCAATTTAATGTGTTACCAGCAGTTATTTGATTTCAGTTCGTGGTTTTTTATTTTTAAAAATGACACACAGTGAAAAATCTTGATATCACTCAGTACATGCAACGCAAACACACGGAAAACGAGACAATCAGACATGAATGTTTAGTATTTACAATGCAACGCTAAACACATAAGAAACTACTGGTAAAAGGAATTAAATCCGATTTATTTCAGTTTAAATTATATTCATGATCGTACTAAAATTGTTTTATTTCAATTTCCACTAATTCAAGCAAAGATTCGATTGGATTGATCCCTTCTCGACGATCTTACTGACTGACAGACAATGCCCATTTTAAGCACTGGAGAAAAGGACATGAAATTCACCCGAGCACCACCGGGCACGAACAGCTAGTAATTAAATAAAATCGAACTATAAATTCGTCACAAATTTAACTTAACTTTTAGTTTCCCTACAGTTTATAAATTGAGCACGTGGAAAAAATAGAAGCCGATATGCCTTCGATAACATTGGTACATGGTTTTCTCTAAATTGTTTGGAATGAGTTTTTTTTTTTAAATTTAAAGTGAGCTGAGTGTACTAAGCAACTCTAAAAAAGTGTCTGATGATTGGATTTTCATTAATTGATTATCTATAAATCCAGCATTTTAGCTTGGTGGTAGCACATTCAAAAATATTCGTTTGTAATTTATGCACATTATGCTTTGCTGACTGTACTGCATTTGTTTGGTTTTGTTATACAAACAAAATTCTCTTCAATATTTTTTGATGTGATGCTAGATGTGAATTGGCCAGCGAGATCGTGCGATTTGACCACGCAAAACTTCTTCTTGTTATGTCAATAAACCACAACCCACTAGTCAACATAAATTATGAAAGCCATTGGTCAAATTCAACTTGATTTATGTGGCAGAGTTATGAAAATAAAGGGTTTCAGATTCGCGCCACCCAACGAAGCCTTGACAGAGATTTGAATGATTATATATTCCATACATAATGGCATACATGTGTTCCTTAAATGATATCTCACTCACAGTTTCTTTTATTAAAATTAAAGGCAGGAACGCTCAAATAAAAAACCTTCATATAAAAGATCATTGATCGACCTTCTTCCTTATCATTTATATATTAACAGTTGTTTTATGAATAACGTTATTATGGGCAGAATTTATTTTTGATAATAAACAATATACATGTATTTATATAGCAAAATGTCCAATGATGACTTTAAGTGATAGCTATATCTGGCACCTTTATTAAATATAATAACTATCAGCGAGAATAGCTTTTAATGGAAAATGAGCAATGACAAAAAATTTAGTTTTTTCTGTTTCAGGGCTTGTAGGCTTTTGGCGAATAACTTATTCATAGAGTTAGTTCTGTTAGACAAAATGTTGTCAATATTTTTAACATAAATTACAGGAGTATCTGTAAATAGGTAAGTAGCTAAGTACGTTTGAATCCATCGTTGTCGTTGACAACCCATCCATCCCTTAAAAACCAATTACCCGGTGCAAATCCCTTAATATAATAACTTCGCATCAGTTTTAGTTTGGTGATTTAAACCAACATTTTTCATACAAAATATATGTATGTTGCATATACAATGAGATGAGAATTTATATTTACTATAAAGTTGTATATACATACATTCATACTTTATATAAGGTCTTATATTTCTTTCCTACAGTAACAAAACCGTTATGAAAAAAATACAATATGTATGTAAGTAGGGTGCACAGTATACATCCCATTTGTGTGTATATATGAACACGTTCGTTAGTACCATGTTCACTGTTCAGAGGTATTATATTATGAATGTGCCATAACCAAACGTGACATAAGAGGTAGGCGGGCATTCGTTTTAGTTAAAGCGTGAATGTTCGTTCCCAAAATATAATTTATCTGGAAATGAAGTCCTACTAATATTCGTTTTTACGGACCATGAAATTGAATTTTTGTGCTGTTCTTTTGCATTTTATTATTTTTATCGTTGCACACAGGGTAAAACTTAATTATTTTTTCCTTACCCTGTGTGGTCCAGCGGTTTTATATTTTGATAAACAAGTTTTGACTAACAAGCCGAAATAACAATACACAAATTGTTTGATTCAAAGTAGCACCTCATATATTGTTAATTGAATTTCTCTTAATTACATTTTCGGTTACTGATTTTTTAATCTATCTAGGAATACATATGTACATATGTATCTTTAATTGCTTGCTCATAATACTATTTTTTGTTTAAAATGAAAAAAATGAGCTCTATAAGATGATTGCTGAGCCGTCGAATGTCATTCATCATATAACTACATGACTACTACAATATTTAATCCATTTAGTTGTATTTGAAAAACATCAAGAGGGCTAATCATAAAGAAATATTATATCGTAAAATTATGTTCATGTCCTTGCAATAATTTTAAATTATAAAAGGAGATCCAAACATACATGTGTAGAACAGATAGAGACATATTATGTATATAAATCTCAGGAGTGTTTGATGAGATACCGGTTTGAATTCATTTAGTATAATGAAATAGCTCACCTTAATACGACATTAAAAAAGAATTCATATGTTTATATAAATATCTCGGAATATCCAGAATTATGAACATGCAGAAATGCTTTCTCGGTTTGTACTAGATATCAAAGTTCTTATTGCTCGCTGATGCCTAACTTTTTTCTTTTTGATGTGTGAGCCTCCTGGCTTAATAATAATCCTATGGGATCAATAAAGGGTTAGGTTTTAATAAAAAATATTTTGATTTCGGTATTAAAATTGACCTTGACACTAATCAAACCTGTGAGTTTAAAAAAAAATAACTATAAGCAGTGAAATATACCGATAGTTTTAACATATTTTAGAAGTTAATTTTTGAGTATGTAGGTATTTCTTGTATGTATGTATTTTTGTGTGCATTTTATTACTACTAGCCTTGTCTGTATCTTAATTCAGGTATAAGAAATCGTTTTATGTTTTTGTTCGAAGACACAGTTTGTAACGTCTGTCTATTGAGTCCCATAGAAATCAGAGGTTTTGAAAATTAGCCAAAAAAATAAACTTACGGCTTCTGATCATAGAGTTAAAATGAAACGTAAAAATTTGAGTAAAACAAAACAAATTAAATAAAAAAAGAGGAAAGCGAAACTAGAGATTTAAGTTCACCAAGATTGAAAAACTTCCCTATGAAAGCATTGTGCTTATAAAGGTAGCACATACTTGAAAATAAACAATTGAAGCGTAGGTGTTCTGCTTGCTGTTGTGTTGTTGTTGTTTTTTTGAGAGTAGAACTCCAATGAATGGTTCAAGGAAAACAATTCTTCCCAATTAAAGAGGCAAAGCCAAGCGACCGTCTGTGACGTCCAACTTGTCAATTGCTAGCGGATAGGGGTAAGGAACAGCAGAGGAGAAGAGCCAGGCGACCAAATAAATGTTCAGCCTGTCTACAACTATGACTCGACGAAAACAATTTGTTAAAATAAATAAAAAGATCTGTTTCTCCAACTTTTCGTTGTGTGATAACTCTTTCGTTTTATTCAACAGACTGCGATGATTTTACAATTTCTTGGCTCTTTTATACTAAATTTCAGAAGCACATTACAATTTATTTTCTTATACAAAATATGTGTTGTTTTTAAGTTTAATTGACACTTTTCAAATTTACTTGACTATTCTAATATGTGCTGATTATGATTTTAATTATGTGATTTTGTAATTTAATTAATATTTAAGATATGTAAATAATGTTTGTAAATAATTCAATGTATGTAATTCAGTTAATTTTTTTATAATTTAAGGTAGGTACATATATGATTGTGTGAATAATTCAGTGTGTGTTTGTAGTTTTGTAAAGGATGGCTGCTACACAATAAATAAAATATTTAAAGCGCAGACCTTATTCTTTGAGATGATGATATTTTGGTTGTAGTATGGAACAGTACTTCAGTGATTGATTTTTCTTTTAACTCAACTAGATCTCCAAACTTCAATCTTGGAAGATAACTGTAATTTCCTAGACGACTGCTTGATATTATTTTAAGATCCAAAAATAACTGTACCTACTTACCATATACAACCGTTATGAGAAATATATATATTATAATATTATATAATATTTATCTCGCAAACCATTTTCACGACTTTAACAAAAATTAAAAAATTAATAACGTGATTCGAATGTCATTGATTAATTTAAATACCATTGTGGATATTACCGAGATTGCAAAGATCGGAATCGACTGTAATGTGTTACGCAGGGTGTTCCTTAATTCGTGCATAATATTTTAAGGCATGATTTTTGGGTATATTCTAAGAAAACAATCGTTCTACAGTAAGAGCCTATCTAAAATTTTTATATCATATTTAAGAAAATGCTTACTTTGGTGTACCTCAACGGTCAGCAACAGGCGGACCTCGGAAGGTCGAACCTTGGACCGCTAAATTTTTTTTAATAACTAGCCATTCAAACATTTGAAAGCCACGTGGTATTTCTAAATTCTATTTTTCAAGTGGGTAATCAATACAACACTCATACATACACTAAACAGTACAGTTGGTTGTTTCATCCCAAATTTAAGGTAAATAAAAGTGTGATTGAGTGTACTGTACCCTGTTCCATGTTAACGGTAACTGCGCTGTTAATACTAACGATAGAAACTTTATTTAGATCTTTATTTTAAGAAGAAATATAAGCTTTTGAATTGCATTTGAACAAATTTGATATCCTATCTAGCTCTTGAGATATCCAGTTTCTAGCATGTTCCGGTTTTTCTGCTCATGCTAATTTTTTGACTTTGGGCTCAATTTTCTCCAGTAATTAGTATACCGTTTTACTATTGTTTTTAAATGAACGTTACAATCATAAAAATAAAACTCAACGACAAGTTTCCGGAAAACTCGATAGATCTTATTATACATGGGAAAACCTGAGAGGTCTTCAACGTGCTTGTTTATTTGAGTATTTGTCAAAACCCTCATTTTCCTTCCCGTTTCTTCAAAAGTTTTCAAAAAGAGTTAGGTTTGGGGTATGAAGGTTTATTTGCAAAATTTACCTAAAAAAAAATGTTTCTAAAGATTAGAAAACGAAATTAATTCATCAGTTTAATTTTGAAACACCAAGGCAACAGTTGACTAGAAACGCTGTTTGAAATGTCTAAATTTAAAAACCAAGAAGACATTAATTTTTTAGTTTATGGGCTGTGCAATGGAACCTCAACTAGAGCACGACAAAGATAACAAGAACTTTATCCAAACCGACAACTTCCTAAATTACGAGTATTTGGAAATACATGTCGAAGGCTTCGAGAAACTGAAACTGGACATTTTACTAATACAATTAGCTCCATCATATTTCCCACTGTGGTCGAAAGGTTAAAAATTGGTTAGATAAAGAGTACGGTAATCGTTGTATAAAAAGAATCGAATTAGTTCACTGGCCTGCAGGATCTCCTGACGTTGCAGTATTGGATTTACTTGAATGGGAAACCAGTGTATGCATTTTTTTCAAAATTAAAAATTATACGCAGGATGGTTGACTTTTTCGGTATATAATTCACCACAAAAAAGTCACGTAACTTTCTCAACATTTTAACACGTTTAAGCTGTGTAGTTCATTGTTATCGATCACTATTCACTGCTGTCAAATGCCAACCGACAAATTTTAATCATATAAAAATTGCAACCCAATAAAATCGACTTAAAACATAAAACGTTCGCGAAAAAAGGTTAACATATTTACCAATCTTAATGCATAATTCTAAAATTGACTAATTAATTCTTAAGATTACATGTCATTACAGGTCATTCAATTGTTCAGTTCACAATTTAGAAACATTCTCTTTTTATCCTCTAAATATAATTATGTGTAGAGATGTACACATGTACCTAAATTTCGATTTGCAACTCTTTTTAAAATAAAATGCACGACTGGGTCGCACAAACTTGCTCTTATGTAAAAGACTAAGAATTCAGAAATGAATGTTATTAGAGAAAAACTGTTCACAAGCATAAAATTAATTTTTTAAATGACTAAAAAAACTCCTTTAGTAGAGGAAGCAAATAACAGGTGCCATGTGATTCAAGCAAATATTGTTTTATGCAAGAATAAAAATTATAAGTCCTTGTATGTAGTTGTTTCTTAAAAAATAAGCTTTTATGTACAAACATTTTAAAAAAATTCTTAGAAGAAAATTTTGGTACACTAAGTCAAATTTTTTATTGTTATATGGGTAAAAACTCGATTTTCAAAAAAAAAAATTTGCCGTATTTAAGATTTTATTGAATTTTCCAAGAAAAATTGATTTTTTTTTTTTTCAAAAATTTAAAGTCTTGAAATGCAATGTTTTTGATACTTTTTAGTGGCTTCTCATATATTTTTTTATTAAAATCCCTTATGCCTATAATGAGAAATTCATAATTCGAAAAAATGGTTCTATGGTGGGTACAGTCAGTAATATATTCATTTCAATTTTTTTGTATTTAATTATAGATCGTGAGCAGTAAACGAAAGAAAAACAATTTATCAAAATTTTAGGAACCATTTTCGAGAAAAATACGATTTTCGAAAACCATCTTGTAGATTATATTAATATACTTTTTACTTTATATTAATAAACTTTCATTTATCAACTTTAAACAAAATCGAGCATGAGGTTTCCGAAATATTGAAAATATTTCCAAAATACACAATAATATTCAAAATTTTGGGGAGCTTTAGCATAAGAAAATGGCCGAAATCGGTTGTACCGTTTTTGAGAAAATAAAAAATAAAAAAAATGGTTCCAGGAGGGGCACCAAAGATAACTATTTTTTGGAATTTTTTTTCACCCATTACCTAGCTTTAATTAAATGAAATTTTCGGAATTCGTTTTTAAAAAAATCTGTTACCCCCAGTTTCACAGTGAGAGCTTAAACTTAAGTTCTGCTAAACCTGAACTGGAGTTTAAATTTGAAGTTCAACTCTTCCGGTTTCACAGTCTTATCTGAACTTCAGTTCATTAAACGTAGTTTAAGTAAATTGTTTTCTCTTTCTATCTGAATCAAAGAAAAAACAATCAAGGAAACTTTGCTTTGTTTCAGTTGTGAGCTGTGACAGGAAAAAAAAATTAAGAGTGAAAATAAATTATATTTTCAAATGTTTAAAGGGCTTGTCGAACTGAGATTTAAACGGCTGAATAGTGCCGTTTAACTTAAACTACAGAATTAACTCTGTTCAAGGACTGTGAAACCAAATTTATTGTTGAACTGAAGTTTAAACCAAAAGTGGAGTTTAAACTTCCACTGTGAAACTGGGGGTTAGACAGTTTTTGAGAAAAAAGAAGTACCGTTGTTTTTGGTCTTAAAAAAAAAAGAAAAAAATGTGTAGAAGGAAAAATTTAAAAACGATATCTACCAAGTTTGACAAAAATCTTCCGAGCCGTTTAGGCTGTAGTCGAACTGATAGGCAGACAGACAGACAGACAGAATTGCGAGACAAACTTTTTTAGTTTTCGCTATCAGGGTTTACTCATTACACGTTGTTCAGGCATAACACTAACAACATGTAATTGAGTTAAACTAGTATGCCCAAAAAGGATGAACATGAATAAAAAAATAATGTGAATTATAAACGACATAGTAATAAGACACGGCATTTCTCCGCTTTAGCAAAGCCGCCATCCCTGGAGATAAAAATATCTGAGACAACCACCAACAGTCTCAGAACATCGTGCCACACATCTTTCCTATCCTTCTTTCTCTTCATTAACTTCACGCCCGCGCTGTGTTGAAACATTTAAAGGGTAATCATAATCCCTTGAGCGCGGGTATATTATAAAAAAAAAAAAAAATCATCGCAATGTCAACTTTGATAAAAATCGCGAGTTCGATTTTTTTCCTTTTCTGAATGCATAACTTGCCTTATAGTACCTATGAGTCGCAAATAAAAATAGAATACTCACTCTTCCGACGTGTTTTTTTTTTCAGAAATGTAGTTAAAACTCCAGTAACAGGAAGCTTGCCGCTGCGTATTTCTGTTAACATGACTTGATACGGATTTTTAACCTACGATATATGTACACACAATTTGATTTAGAAGAAAAAAAAAAGGATTTTCAGGCTATTAAATATGATAAATTTTGATATGACGTTGCAAATATACAATGAGTACAAATTTATCAAATACAACGTGTTTGACAAAGATGAAAAGCTCATACAGAAATTATAGAATAGAGTTTTTAACATTTTTCCGGTAAGTCTTAGGATGTTGGCCAATTTGGAGGTTAACATTAAATATATGGTTGTACATGGATATGTTCATATGTAAATAACAGTTATATGCACATATATATGTAAGTTAAAGGCAAGGTATAAAGTCAGGAGTTCTAGAAAATTCTAAGGTATTCGACTGAAGGAATATACTGTTCAAATAATGTACAAAATTGCATTTATTTCTATAGAAAACATGAATTATATAGATACTTAAACGGTAACAATGCACATTCAGTACCTAATATTCAAATTTTCCATGGATTTTTTTCATTGAAAAATGGGTTGATTTGTATCATATCTATACATTATAAATTTTCGTTTTTTATTATTCGTTTGCATTTGAAAAAAAAAAAACAACGGATAAAACTTTTTATCTTAAGATAACTTATACAACAATTATAATAATAATATTTACATGTATCTAAAAAATTTTATTCGCTGAAACTCTTTCAGTCGTTTCTAGGAAAAAAAGTTATGTGAAGTAATTTCCTTCGATAATTTTTTTATAGAATTTTGCAAGACTACTATTACTTCATATTAAGTGCCTCTTTCTCCAGATATAATAGTTGAATATATTGAAATATCTCTTGCAGAATCCAAAATCATAAATAGAAACTGCTAAATTATAAAACCTATTTGGAAATAAGAAACATTTATACTCTTCAGTTGTAGTACACACAAGAAGACCTCATTATAAACATATTTGAATAAAAAAATTATTTGGAATTTACATTATTAATTTACATTAACAATCTAAAATTGAAGCGAAATAGTTAAAAATCAATAGAATTAATTAACATGAAAAAAAAGTACGTATACGCCCAAGTGTACTTTTGTTCCACAATACCGTCGTTTTGTAAGTTTACGATTTTGAACAGATATTACCTTCGAAAACAATTTGCATTAAAAGGCGATTGTTTTCCCCTAAAAAGCTCAATAACAGCAGCTCAACAGAATAACAAAATCACAGTAACACCAATAGTTTCTTGAATCAGTGTTCGGACATTGTAAATAATTAAAATGCGCGAATGAATAACACGAAAATACCTTTCCAGTTTCCAGATTCCCACTAGGGAATCATAAACGAATATTCTGCGTCAAATTAAAATCAAATCACATTACACCTGGTATAGACCGATAGGATCGGAATGAGAAAAAACCACTTGTTCAGTGCGCGATGTGAACTACTCTTTCCAGTGGGTTGGGGTCGAAATTCGGTATGGGTCATAATTCTGCTTTCAAAATTCTGCATGCCAAAATTCTGGATGTCCAAAATTCTGTATTACAAAATTGTGCATTTCAAAATTCTGTACGTTCAAAATTCTGCTTTCAAAATTCTGTTTTTCAAATATTTGTTATGGAAAAAACATTATTTAAACATAATAAGAATATACAATATATGTATACACTTAAAACGATTTTAATTTTAGTACTCGTACCTACTGCTTTAAACCTTTTGTGTCGTGTTAATTTTAATGTTCCAAATCGAAATCTAAGAGGTTTTCGTGACCCAATTTACATAAAACACTATCGTACCAACTATGAGCAGAATTCACCATTGAATACAATGTTTAATTTGTATAACGTCAATCATAATTTATTAATAAATTTTTGTGATGTCTCAAATAATAGTTTTAAAAAAATATTCTATAATATTGTATAATTTATAAATTCTTAATTCTAAGTAATATTTTTTTGTACGCTAGATATTAATTAGCTTGATTCAAATAAATAAATAAATACTGACAGGATTATAAAATAGTACTACACAGTTTTAATATTGCAAAAGAGGGACGCATATTCATCACGCTTAGATTGAAATCATAAATCATATGTTATCATATTGTTATACATATTTTTTGACGTGAATGGTTATTTTTCTTAGACAGAATTTCACTGCTCAGGAAACAGAATTTTGCACATACAGAATTTTGAAATACAGAATTTTGAAATACAGAAATTTGCATTGACAGAATTTAGTAATACAGAATTTTGGACAAACAGAATTTTGGCCATACAGAATTCTTATAAAAAAACAGAATTTTGACCAAACAGAATTTTGAAAACCAGAATTATGACCCGCTCCCCTTTCCAGTATCTATTTAGATACAAAAGGGAAATTTTATTTAATTTGCAATAAATCAAGAAGCTTAGGGCTCAACCCTCTTATATTATCTCTTTGCCTAATCGGTTTTCTTAGATGGTTAACTTAGGAAGTGAACTATGATAAATTGAGATGTTTAATGGTTTTAATTTTGATTGATATGCGAAAACATTGACCATGTGCGGCATACTGTCCTGAAGGATAAATACAGAAATTCTTTTCAATTATTATATGCATTTCTACCAGCCGGGTTAAGAAAATAAAACAGTATTCTAAAGCAATATAAAATTGTGATTATTTGTGTAATCCATAACGATATTGTATCATTTAATGCCTTCATATAACTAATACGGTGGTATATGGAAATAAATAAAATATCTCAATTTAGTTTTATTTGGAACTTTGATTTCAATTCTCTTGATATAATAATGCTTAAGACCTTAATAATCAGTTTGTTGGTAAAGTGAATATTAATTGATAGCTTACATTTATAATACTACTAGTTCAATCAGTTTATTCTAGGTTCCTTTTATAAAAAAAAAAACTTTATGTGTGTACTCGTATATACGCGTTACTTACACGTAAGATTTTATTATTTTTGTTTTGAAAATATAAAAATATAACTGTCATATTTAGGCGAATGTCCCGAATCAGGGTTCGAACTTTGCTCTGTTCGGAGCAAATTTGCTCCACTTTTGAAGGGAAAAAAAATTTACTCCAACGCTTCGATTTTTCGAGATTTACTCCACTTTTTCCACACAGACAAATTTTCTAATTTATATACAAATATGACATTGTTGAAAAATACCATTAAAATTTGTTAAAAATTCTTTCTGAATTTGTAATTTGTTTGTTTTTACAAAACAATTTTTGAAAATAATACTAAGTTTTCCAATAAAACCTGTGATTTATTTTTCTTTTTGCTAATACTATTTTTTTATGTTCATATGTATGTTTTAGTTTTCCTGAAAAGTAAGGATTTTCTTTTTGTTTCAAATCTACTCCAGAAATCTTGCATTTGATCCACTTTTTTTCAAATTTGCTCCGATATTTCATGATTGAGGTTCGAACCTGGTCCCGATCAATTTGTTGGATTGTATCTAGAACAGAGTTCTAAAACTTATAAGAGATATATCTATTTCGGAAACTTTTGTTTCTCATACACTCTGTGGCAGTATCTTCAGTATTTGTTTATTTTATCATTTTTCTATCAAGATTACTCAAATAAAATAGTCAATTGCATCCCTCCCCTAAATCAGATCTCTAGCGAGAAAGTGTTATCAATTTACCATTAATCCTTACTTGGGACGTACTTTCAAATATTGAAGTTCTTTCTTTAGTGGTACTGCTAGAAAATGAATACTTATGTTTCTTGCAAGTCATACTCGTAATTGTGACGGCATGCGCTTTATATGTTAATTAGGGAAATACAGTAAAATTTATTTTTTATAAGAATATAAAGTGTATTGTAAAGAATACAACGAAAGTGTTGTAGATTTTGTATTATAGTCACCCGCTATCAACTTCACATTTTATAACAAGAATAAAGCTTTAGCGCCCTTTGGGAATTCAGATTTTTGTTTGATAGATATTATCCTTTACTATTTTAAAAGAAAACAAACCATCTTAAATAAAAACTCGCTTTAAATTCAACTTTTTTTCATTTTCTTCACAGTTTATCAATATTTTCTCTAAAAAGAACATTGGATTGATTTTCTTGTACAAACAAATTATCTTATTAGTTTTAAAAAAAGGAATCGATTTGGAATAAAAGGATGCTACCCTTATTATAAAATGGCCTTTGTTGTTATCCTGAAATATCTTAGATGTCACGGTTAAAAACTTAATTCAACCAAAAAAAATTAATTATATCAAGTACTTATATAATTTTCATTATTGTGAATTAAATATAATTCTCAAAAAAAAAAAAAAAAAAATATATATAATTAACTATTTACCACACAAAAAACGTACACGCCTAAAATATTAATTTTTCATTCTGTACACGCATAATTTGTACATATGCTGTAAATTGCTACAATTCAATTTTTACTGTCGATAATCTTTAACTTCATACAAAATTAGAGAATTTTAAATAAGTTTAATAATTTAAAGTTAAACAATATTCCTTCTCAATGTAGTTTCTATAGATTATTAATATTGCGTTCAACATGATACAAGCATTTTTATTAGTCTTCACAAATAGGGTAGGTTTATTCAATCTTCTTTCATTTTTTCCAATTTGAAACTTATTGTATCTTAAGATAATATTCAATTCGTATAATTAATAAACAGCAATAATTGCTCACATTTTTTATATAATTTGGACAATATTTTATTTGAATAAGAAAAGTATTAAAAATTGAGTACAAAAAAACGTATCTTTATTTGGTTGGGGCTATAAAACAAAAAGTAAAACACTCTCAATGCTCTCAAAAGAGTAAAATAAATATAAAACAAATTTTAAATTGCTGTAAAGGCATAACTTTTTATAACGAAAACATTTTTGTGGATTCTGACGAGCACTGAACAGTTGAAAATCACTTTGCTTCATAAAAATTCTGTAGCCGCCACCACATTCAAATATTTTAATGAAAACATTCCATTTTTGCCAATTTAATTTCACTCTTTCCGTTTTCGTCCACTTTTGACGATGCTACAAACATAATACTATACATAAACATTAATGTTTCCGTATATGTGTATCTGTGTATATTTTATGTACGAGTTTAACATAACCTTGTTATTCGTCTTTAGATGGAATACGATTAAGTTACCATAAAATGAAGACTGAGAACAAACCAAAAAATGGTGAAACAATGAACCCTTTTTGATGCTCTATAACCCAAGCAATTTAGAAATATTGTTGGCATTAGAAGGGTTGCTGGAAAGGAAAGTGAATCCTCACTCATATACGTATAATCCATCAAAGGAGGGGAGAACAGCCGGAACAACGACAACTTGAAATCCTTGTCGGTTTACCTCTTGCCGCAAATTGTAGTTATAATAACGCCCGCAATACCAAAACAGGACTTATGCTGAGAAAGTTAGGAGGAAACATCATTTTAAAGAAGGACGAAAGTGACGTCGTTGTCGTCATCGTCATCGTCGTATGTGAAAAGCCACATAATTTTAAAATAAACTTTTTCCGAAAAATGTTGACAACACGGATGGTGGATTTTGAACACAGTCTAGTGTTCAGACATCCAAGTTGCACTTCCATTATTAGAATCTCATCGGAGGAGATAGCGTGTCTGTGCTTGGAAGGTTTTCATTTTAATTTCCGTAGCAAAAGTGGGAATTACATGGAGATGCCTTGCCTGTATATCCGGTATCCAGTCCATAACTTTAATTACAAAATAGTACCTAGGTATACACAACGAGCAAAAATTGTGTGCGCATGCAAACGAACAAGCAGCATCGAGATGAAATACGGAGTACCTACACCTACCCACCTATACCCCTTTAACTTCGAACGTTCACTCTATTTTTTTTAATAACACTACCTACAAAAAGGACAACACATTCATGTGAGGTTAGTGGATGCAATTCCCTCCCTCAATCTCAGTGATGTGTTGATAAAAAAATATTTTCTTTATTTCGTTGTCCCGTCCCGGGTAAAAAATATTTTTTATTATTTCCCTTGCATTAAAATAAATGTAGAATGTAATGTTTGTGTGATGTGAGCTAGCTTACATATACACATGTGCACATACATGTTTAGATTATAGTTCTACGTAGTAGTTTGGGCTAGGTGGACCATCTCCCCGTACATAAAACGACTGCAGCTAAAATTAACCAAAAGCCCTTGAATATTTCAGAATAATTACGAAGAGTTGATATACCTACTCTATCCTTGCTAGTGAAGTTCTACATATCAGGAAACCACTCATTTACTCAATCCGTGGCATGTTTGCATTTATGTCCTTACAAAGATCCGGAATGACAAAACAATGCTTTTGAGGGTAAAACTAAGTGTGTCGAGTAAAAAGTGGTAACGGGAAAGTGGTTCTCCTGCAAACTTCATATTTGTCCTTGTGGATTACTTCTTGTGGATTACTCTCAAGCAACGTGACCACAAATGCACGGGATAATTTACTTTTCCAGCATGACATACACACATTTTTGCATGTTTTATAAACTCAGGATGTTGACTCTTATTTCCTGTGAATTTACCACTATCCATTTGGAATGTGAATGATGTTGCCTATCTACTTCTACGTATATGAAGTTCTTAGCTGCAATTATTTTTTTTACTTTTATCCATTCCTGAGGTACGATGAAAGGCAGGTACTTTGCTTTGTATGTTTATGGTCTGATCGGAATATATCGTTACCCACCAAATATAAAAAAAATTTATAACTTATGTTACGATTACATAATATTAAACAAATTATGTAATAAAAATGTATCCGGAAGTGGAATTCGTACAAAACCCTTGTTGGCAATACCACAATAGTTGCATTGACCCCTTGGTATCTTGATAGTTTTCTTGAATTATTTATTTTAGGAAACTTTAAGTAGTTTTAAGTTTTTCTCAATATACACATAGAACTCAACGAAAGTTTAAATATATTAGTCAAATTTTTCCTGGCGAATTCCTGTTATTTCAATTTTTACAGTATTCATCTATAGATTAATTTTTGATACTTTAAGTTCGGTATCGACGCAGAATTTTTGTTTTAACTAAAATTTAGCTAAAACTTAAAACTAACTTAACCTTACTTATCTAGAACCAGGCTCCATCATGTAAATGCTGGCCCGCCGATTAGCCGGACTAATGTCCGCTTCCTTCAGCAATCGTCAGAATCTATATCACTTATCGGGGTCTAGTTTTATTTAACCTTAACCTAAATGTTGGCTTGAGCCCACCCATAATTTTTTCGATTCAACCGGTTACAGTTGTTTTTATCTTTTTCAGGTATGCTAATGCAGTATCTTGGATTTGAGTTCCCACATATAGGATTCTTTTATCTATTGCTATCCTTGTAGCATGGTATATTATAAGTACGTTGGTTGAATCTGATAAATAGTAATATACATCTAGAGACAAAAATGTCTCTGGAGGTATGTATTTAGTTTCCAAAGAATTTCTGAAATAAACAAGGTTGGGATAGACTAATCCTGAAATATGCTCGTTCTCCATGACGCCCGCCGATGGGCGAAGTGATTCCTCGACAGGTCTAGTACGACATTGTCAACTCTATACAGTCCAAAAGCATCTAATAGTTTTTTGCTGACAGCCAGAATGTGCACTTCTATACATCTGCATACAAATTCGCTCGAAATCTCTAAGCTTCTCCTTGTAGGACGGGTTAATGTCCCACCAAACTGGACTCGCATAAGTCAGAATAGGACAACCGAATGCTTGGTAACAAATAATCTTCACATCGAATCTGAGATGTCTAGAGTAGAAAAGATTATTGAATGACATGAATGCCTTCTCTAACTGGGCATTTATGTGTTCATTGTAGTACAAGAACTTGTCTAAATGAACACTCAAATGCACACACAGTCCTTGGTTCAATGCAATCACCATTTGAACTCCATATTGTAAGAGTTTTAAATTTGCGTCAATGGACTAGGCTTTGATGAAAGCATCGCTTCCCATCGATCAGCGAATAAGTATCATTGTGCGTGCTTAGTACTTGGATGGAGGACCTTCAATACCAATCGGGTGCTGTTGACATGTATTTCTTCTGTTGTTCTTTCTTTCTGAGTGTCTCTGTCTGTTGTAATGTCCCACCCAAAAATGTTTTATCCTGAAGTCATAAAAATGTTACTCGAAGAACAATTGTTTTCTTAAAATAAATCTATCAATAACCTTGAAAATGTTTACTATGGTCAGAACTATATTCATTATTAATAATATTTTTATTTTCAACAGCAGTTAGTATCTATTTATAACAATTCTTAGCATTTTAAACAAGATTTTTAATTTTGAGCGCTGCTTAGTATGAAGGGGACCCACTGTGCGCCTTCAACAGCAAACAGCACGCTGGCCAGCAAATACTTTTCAAACACATTAAACCAGCATCGTGTTGTAATTTTTTGACATTTTGTACTTCTTATTGTTGTTTCATTTTGTGTTACGAGTATTGTAACCAGCAACAGCAAATTTTGGATTTTAACCAACGACGCTGTTGATGTTGCTGCTGTTGGTCTATTTTGTGTTGAACGATTAAAATACAATGGCGCAAAATTTTAAACAGCCTAATATTAAGGTATTAAGTACACGAACCTTTTTTGATGTTTGCTAATGTCAAGAAAATTGTCATCAATGGGTTGCTGGTTTACTCATTACATGTTGTTCAGGCATAACACTAACAACATGTAATTGAGTTAAACTAGTATGCCCAACAAGGATGAACACGAATAAAAAATAATGTGAATTACAAGCGACATAGAAATAAGACACGGCATTCTCCGCTTTAGTTCAGTCGCCATCCCTGCAGATAAAATATCTGAGACAACAACCTTCAGTCTCAGAACATCGTGCCACAAATCTTTCCTATCCTTCTTTCTCTTCCTTAACTTTAACTTCACGCCCGCGCTGTGTTCAAACATTTAAAGGGTAATCATAATCCCTTGAGCACGTGTAGATTATATAAAAAAAAAAAAGAGTCATATGAAGCTAGCACGATACAAAAAAAAATAAAGTATGTATTCGATGATTTTAACTTTAATAGAAGGGTAGAGAAAGTATGATGCCATATTCGATTAAAATTTGCAAATTCGTGGTTTTAACCTAGTATCATACTAAAACAGTTTTAGCATCGTACTAATTCAATTGAAATTTTGCGCCATCGCTTCTAAAACAATGGCTTCTGCTGTTGCTGGTTCTGGTTCAATCTGTTTCGCGCTTTAAGCCTTACCACATTATACCCACACACTTTCATTTTTGATAGATGATCGTTTAAATTTCGATCTCATTTATACAGTTTCAAACATACAAACTTATTTGTTTTTTCATTTCAATGTTTTGCCGGCACAATCTAGTCAAGTTCATTTATGCACCTTTGTTTATAATATTGCTTTATATTGTGCTGTTTGAATATGGTTCAAGATTGTGAAATGAATAAAAGAAATAGATAATACTAGTCTAAAGGTTCGTTTGCATTGACATAAAATTTATATTTTTTTACTGTCTAGTTTAGTTTTTGAACAATATAGGTAGGTGCTCTAAAAATATAAATTTATTATAAGAAATATGCATTTATAGTAAAATATGCACACAAAAATGCAAAGTATGCATTTATAGTAAAATATGCAAAAATATGCACTAACGGTTAAATGCTATTTTAAAGGAAATTTCTTGATTCGTATACATAATTAGTTGCCTTACTTTCAAGGTGTTCCTAAAAAAATATGCATTTGCATGGAAATCCGAACCATAGTGATATGTGATACACATACCGAGTACTGAAAGCTTTTCGGTTTCCTCAATGCAAGTGCTGATCATGGATATTGGCATGGGGGGTGGGTTTCGTTTTAACGACACAAGGCAGCTAAAGTTAGACAAATCTGTCAAGATCAGAATTCAATGAGCTTGTCATACGCTACCGTTCAAGTTCCACATCCGAAGGACATGGATGTGAATCTGAAAACTAATATGAGAAGCTGAGGGTACTGTCTTCAGCGAAACAGTTTAATGGATTAAAAGTTTCTGACAAAAGATCATTTATGAATATAAGGAAGACAGTCGGAAACAAAAGGGAGCCCAGGTGAATTTCAGGCTTGAAACCATTCAATACAACTTTTAGTTTGTAATCCAACGAAGAACAGATTCATCGATACCAAATGCGCGCATTTTCGATAAGAGAGCTTGATTCCAAACTATATCAAACGTTTTTGAAATATCAAGTGCAATAATCTTACTTTATCCAAAACGATGTAAAGATTCTTCTCATGCTCCTTATTTTTCTTTCTGAGAAGCCGGTGTACTTCGCTCCTCTTCTGCTCATAGAGCTCGCGAGCAGGTCTAGTCATGTGCTTGCCGGCACTCATTGTCAAACCACAGGTTTCGTTCTGGTGGCAGTGTAAAAACCAGCGGCATCTCTGATGGCTGCTTGGCAACGTTGCCACTGGTCCTCAATACGTGATTTTGGCGACATAGGACTTCTTAAAAGGTTGTTAAACTCGATCGGAAAAGGACCTTGCAATCTCTTGCGATTGTAAACGTCCAACATCGAACTTCCTCGCAGCACTTCCTTGTTTTGGCTTGGGTCAGGATATCCACAGCCGAACCTTGGCTACAACGAGGTAGTGGTCCGAGTCGATGTTAATCCCTCGCAACGTGCGGACATCCTCTATACTGGAGAAGTCACTTGAATCGATCGCAATGTGGTCAATCTGGTTCACGGTTGATTGGTCAGGAGATCGCCAAAAGGTCGGTTGACTGTATTGTCCTCACGGTGTTCATTCCCGATTGTCAGTGGTGATTGTTGTGGATTGTGGGCAGGGATGTCGTTTTAGCCGCGGTGGTAGGCTGACCCAATGTCAGCGTAGAACGAGACTACGTCCTGGTTGTCCTCGTTGATTACGTTGTCATCCAGAGTTTCCATCACACTGAGGTACCTCGGTTCGGGATGTCGTTGTTCTGTGGTCATCCTTTTCATAAGCTGATTCGAGTGGTCGATGATGTTCCCTATTAGTTTAGTAGAATGAACTAGATATTTGTCCAGTATGATTAAATTCGCTTCTGTGTAGAGATGCTCGTTCCTGTAGTGTTTCTGTCGTTGACGGTCGAAGTAGAGTCCAGAGTGCAGATCCTCAGTATCTTCCTTTCGAATAGTTCCTTTATAGCTGTCTTCGAGATGGAAAACCATACTGGGAAGGAATAGTTGATCACAGCAATGTGTGAAAACGGCTGAAGGCCCAGTTGGCCTTTTTCAGAACATTTCTTGAGTGCAGGTTAAACCTTAGCAATTCGTTGAAGTGCACTCCCAAGTACTTGACATTTGGCTTTGCCACTATGGTAGATCTGTCAGGGAGTCTCAGGACCAGTTGATTCGGATGCCCCATTTCTGGTAGAATTGGAAGAGTCTGTTTATGTGGGTTTCTACTTTTTAGACAGAGATTAGTGGTGACATTGATGTGGCGTAGGTGAGCGAGTCATCGGCATACAGAAGGTTATCGCATCCAATTGGAGAAGGTTGTTCTGAAGTCATCAAGTTGTAGAGGAAGGGGCCTAGCTTTGAGCCTTGGGTGACTCCAGCTGTGATGGTCTTCATGTTTGACTTGCAGCTATCTACTTGAATGAAAAATTTTCTGAAAGATAGGAAAGAAAAGAGAATTTTTATTACTGGCGGAGGTACTTACATAAGATGAAGTTTGTGGATTAGGCCATCTATCCACACGCTATCGAATGCTTTCTCGACATCCAGAAAGCATCCGACGGTGACACGATAACTTTTGAGGGCTGTGGTGATATCGTGTTGGAATTTTACCAGTAAATGCAAAGTTGAGTGTTTTTCTCGAAAACCGAATTGCATGTCAGGGATGATTGAATTTCCAAAGCAGAATTTCTTCAGTCTTCGTAAGATTAATTCTTCCAGTAATTTGCTAATGTTGTTGAAAAGTGATATTAGCCTGTAGTTGGTAACTAAGTTGGAAGCACTTTTCTTCGGAATTGGCACAATCTTCGCTGTTCTCCACTTCTGGGAGAAGTAACAGTTGTTTCTTGCAGTTGTTTAAAATAATTGTGAGGAAAACCATCATGTGGCAGCCTTTTCAGGATGAAGTAGGAGATACCATCTGGTCCAGCAGACTTTTTTGGCTTAGAATTGCCGATGACTTTTACAACCTCCTCTAGATTGCATAAATGTGGACTGTCGGTGGGATCATTTGCTGGATTGATGATATTAAAATTTATTTTATCCCGATTTGGTTTTGTAGTGTTTGTTGAACTGTTGCCTCAATTTCTTGTAAGAAAGTTGGGTCCAGTAGGTAGTAGTTCGGTTGGAAGTTTCCTTCGAAGTAGTCGGCCAACGCTTCCATCATCAATACGGAAGATTGTTTGAAAATGTGTGCCATACGCTAGTAGATCTATAGTAGATCATACGCCAGTTTTTACATCTATGTACATATGTAATTAAATTTCGTACGAAATTATATTTAAATTTTTCGGCGATATTTCTAAATATGCCGTTTAAAATTTTAGAAGAATGTCGTGACTGTATTCTTGTATAAAAAAAATTAAAGTTAACAATTTTTCATAATTTTGTATAGGTAATTTTTTTTTTTTTATAAAGTACTCACTCTTAGAATTTGATAAGTTGATCGAATATCTCAATGTAAACTCTTACTTAAATCTAATGCCAATTAAGATACAACTTCTGTAGTTTTGCTGTATTTTTAAATTTTCAGACAAAATTTGTTCAATACAACACAGAAAAAATGGTTTAAAAAAAAATTAAATAAACAAAAAGTCAGATTTCGTATTAGTGTATCTGCGAACTTAAGTAGCGACATATTATGTAGATAAGAACACATTCTTAAGATAATATGTCTTATTGATTTTTTTTTTTTTTAATTTTTGAAGTTCATCGATATCTCATAATATACGATAGAAATAGTCTGAAACGTCGTGACGCCCGCTCGGCGTGTACGCACGCCTCCGACGGTCGCGACGACTCGTCGACACAGTGGCGCGTCGTAGTATCATCAATGCAAGTAATCAGCATTTATCATTGCTAAATTAAGTTCATTCTATGTAGTCAAGCAGATAATGTTTGCAGATTAAAATTATATATTGGTTAGTGATTAAAAATAAAAATACTTTTTTTTTATTTAGAACAAACCTTTTCATTTTCATTCAAACTTTTAAAATAATTCAACGATTTATTTCCGGTTATGTTGCTGACTTTTCTTAAATCGCATATTAACAAAAGAAGTATAACCTTGGAAACTTTATTGGTTAGTTCTTTATTCAATATAGAATACACCAATGTGTCGAATCTTCATAGCTGTTAAGTAAGTAATGTTCTAAAATAAGGAATCTCTTGCGACAAGCCCCTTTTCACGAGATTTTTTTTTAGAATCATTTCCCAAAACCCTGGTTTATTAACTTGGAAACAACCTGTACAACAAGTTACGCATTATTAAAAAAAACTTGAATTTGACATATTGATCACACATACATATGTATGTAAGAATGATATTTGGATACAGCCTCAACGCAAATAGCACCTAGTTTTTTAAAAAGGGTTTTTTCAATAGGAATTTCCGAACTTTGAAAGGTAATCGCGGCAAATATTGTTGAAGCTATATCTGTTAAATAGCTTGTCATTTATAAGGTCTGTCTTGCCAAATCAACAAAGAAAGATAAAGCGTTCAACAATATGTGCCAATAAAGCGCGTAACAGATTGAACCAGCAACAGCACCGTCAACAGCAACAGCGGCCGCCATTAATTCAGAGCCAATGTATTTCAATTGTTCAACACACATAAGAACAGCAATAGCAACGCCAACAGCGTCGTTAGGCCTAAGTCCTAAATTTGCTGTTGCTGGTGCGGGGTTGTCAACTTTCCCACTGCAATATTCAGTGGCACTACAATGAAAAACTTTTTTTCTATATGAAATGTCAAGCAGATGAAATGACGTTGCTGGTGGCAATGTGTTTGAGAAATTTTTGCTGGTCAGCGTGCTGTTTGCTGTTGACGATGCTGGTGCTGTTGCTGGTTTAATCTGTTTCGCGCATAATTAAATTGTCTTATGAAAGATGGTCTTTTTTTTCGAGCAACATTTCATGCGCTTCTCTGGTCTTACGGTCGCCATTATGTTCCTTCCTTGACGACTATTCCTAGCGCATTTTGCGTCATGACTTTGGTCTACACTACACCCGTACATTTTTCCACTGACCCTGGAGCTTAAAGTAAACGACCAAAGACAACGATGTGTGACGCCAATAGTTCAATTTCTGGACGAATCGGTTCGTCAAAAGCAATATTGTAAGATTTGGGACGATCCATACGAGATCCAACAAATTATAATGCATCCAAGTCACTGTTTGGTGTGGAAGGGTGGCATCATCGGTCCATACTTCTTTGATACACTAAAAAAGGTCGGTGTATTAATTTTTCAACTTTCTTTTATTATACAAAAAAGTGGGCATTTTGGTGGGCGTGGTCAATGTTGGGCTTAGAAATATGAATAAGTAGGTTCTATAAACATTTCCAGAAATTTTCAGAAATAACGGGACGTCTCTAGGTGCCACACTTCCCATGCTACTGGTTTACTCATTACATGTTGTTCAGGCATAACACTAACAACATGTAATTGAGTTAAACTAGTATGCCCAACAAGGATGAACACGAATAAAAAATAATGTGAATTACAAGCGACATAGAAATAAGACACGGCATTCTCCGCTTTAGTTCAGTCGCCATCCCTGCAGATAAAATATCTGAGACAACAACCTTCAGTCTCAGAACATCGTGCCACAAATCTTTCCTATCCTTCTTTCTCTTCCTTAACTTTAACTTCACGCCCGCGCTGTGTTCAAACATTTAAAGGGTAATCATAATCCCTTGAGCACGTGTAGATTATATAAAAAAAAAAAGAGTCATATGAAGCTAGCACGATACAAAAAAAAATAAAGTATGTATTCGATGATTTTAACTTTAATAGAAGGGTAGAGAAAGTATGATGCCATATTCGATTAAAATTTGCAAATTCGTGGTTTTAACCTAGTATCATACTAAAACAGTTTTAGCATCGTACTAATTCAATTGAAATTTTGCGCCATCGCTTCTAAAACAATGGCTTCTGCTGTTGCTGGTTCTGGTTCAATCTGTTTCGCGCTTTAAGCCTTACCACATTATACCCACACACTTTCATTTTTGATAGATGATCGTTTAAATTTCGATCTCATTTATACAGTTTCAAACATACAAACTTATTTGTTTTTTCATTTCAATGTTTTGCCGGCACAATCTAGTCAAGTTCATTTATGCACCTTTGTTTATAATATTGCTTTATATTGTGCTGTTTGAATATGGTTCAAGATTGTGAAATGAATAAAAGAAATAGATAATACTAGTCTAAAGGTTCGTTTGCATTGACATAAAATTTATATTTTTTTACTGTCTAGTTTAGTTTTTGAACAATATAGGTAGGTGCTCTAAAAATATAAATTTATTATAAGAAATATGCATTTATAGTAAAATATGCACACAAAAATGCAAAGTATGCATTTATAGTAAAATATGCAAAAATATGCACTAACGGTTAAATGCTATTTTAAAGGAAATTTCTTGATTCGTATACATAATTAGTTGCCTTACTTTCAAGGTGTTCCTAAAAAAATATGCATTTGCATGGAAATCCGAACCATAGTGATATGTGATACACATACCGAGTACTGAAAGCTTTTCGGTTTCCTCAATGCAAGTGCTGCTCATGGATATTGGCATGGGGGGTGGGTTTCGTTTTAACGACACAAGGCAGCTAAAGTTAGACAAATCTGTCAAGATCAGAATTCAATGAGCTTGTCATACGCTACCGTTCAAGTTCCACATCCGAAGGACATGGATGTGAATCTGAAAACTAATATGAGAAGCTGAGGGTACTGTCTTCAGCGAAACAGTTTAATGGATTAAAAGTTTCTGACAAAAGATCATTTATGAATATAAGGAAGACAGTCGGAAACAAAAGGGAGCCCAGGTGAATTTCAGGCTTGAAACCATTCAATACAACTTTTAGTTTGTAATCCAACGAAGAACAGATTCATCGATACCAAATGCGCGCATTTTCGATAAGAGAGCTTGATTCCAAACTATATCAAACGTTTTTGAAATATCAAGTGCAATAATCTTACTTTATCCAAAACGATGTAAAGATTTGTGCCACTGTTCGGTGAGAAAAACCATCAGATAACCAGTGGACCTATTGCTGCGAAAGCCGTTCTGCCGGTAATTAAAAAACGAGATATTTCTTGAGCTGGAAATTAATCAGGGTTTCCATGACCTTGGAAAGAAGGGACGTAAGTGTAATTTGTCGAAAGTTAGAGGGTGAAAAAGATACGCCTTTTTTAGGGACAGGCTGGACAAATGCTGTTTTCCATCCACTCGGAAAGAGACCAGTAGAGTAGGACAGATGGAAAAGTTTACGCAGTGGTTTTGCCAGCCTTAAAGAACACCTCTTTAGAACAATGGGAGGGATACTATCTAAGCCAGCGGATTTGTGTGTATCAAAATCTTTTAAAACTCTGGCTAACAGCACGAGTGCGAAAGAAGATTCGCCCCATAAAATTGTTTACGCTCTCAAGTACAGGAGGAGTCATAACACTTTCTAGCAGCGTCGAATTAACATAAAACTGTGCTGCAAGCAAATGGGCTTCCTCTAACGAGCTGACAAAAGGGGTGTCATTGAAGACGAGCGTTAGAACCGTCGTCGAAGTATTATTTCGTATGTTCTTTGCATTTTTGCAAATGACTAAAAAATTTTACTACTATTGGGACATTGTAATATTTTTTGCTTTAATTTTTGGTCACGCAAAAATTTGGTTCTTCGAATATGACCGTTACAGGTCTTCGTGGCAGACTTGCTTACCACTACCTCAAAGATTTTCCCAATATTAGGTAAGAGACTTATTGGCCTGTAATTAGAATTATCAGAAGGATCCTTCATGTTTTTAAGTATTGGGA
Source organism: Philhelius festivus (assembly GCA_963931855.1). NCBI lineage: Eukaryota > Metazoa > Arthropoda > Insecta > Diptera > Syrphidae > Philhelius > Philhelius festivus. The sequence continues at coordinate 148,554 of OZ007556.1, read as the reverse complement.
ACACCTTTGATATTTTCCAGCAACTGAGGAAATGGTAGTTATTAGACAGATTTTCCAAGATGAAGCAGTATTGCCGTATATTATCGTTCGGTAAGTACAATGTTTGGAACGTTATCTGAACCGCTTGACCTTTCAGTATCTAGTTTCCTAAACATCTCCGTCAATTCGTCAAGGAGAATAAGGTAGTTATTCGTCTGGTAAAGTGTTAGTCCATCAGCTATTAATCCCTCAGAAAATCTCAGAAGAGTTACAGTTTCGGTGTTGTGAAACATCAACAGTTCATCTCTTATTTCATCAGTATTGCAGTGATGGAGCTATCTAGTATGCACCGACTGAAAATGAGAGCCCATAAGGTTTAGTTTGTCTGCTCCACCATCTATAATACAATTGTCATCGATGATGGGCAGCCTTGGACATCGATCCCTATCAATGAAATTAGTTTCTGAGAAGTCAATTTTGACAACTCTACTTGGTTTGTATTATTTATTAATTTTACTGAACATATTTCTACTGTCTGATTTTTCAGTATGCTTTCAGCACGCTGCTTTCAGTAATCATTGACACTATTCCAAAACTGCTGGTGAACAGAGTTTTCACATTTTTCAGGAGATTTTAATCTCTGTAGCTCTAAATTGTATGGAACTTCTTGGAACTGACGATGTTTTCGATTTATCTGAGTGATCAAGAAGCTTTTGCGCATTTGTAATGTCCTAATCTCACGGTTTAGATAAAATTCTATACTATTGTTTGATTTCGTTTTCGGAATTGTCAACTTGTTAAATAACAGTGTTGAGGTTTCCGATATAGGAATCACCATCCTCGTTAGAAAGATTTCTATTGGTAAGAATACTCGAAGAAGAAGGGCAATTCCTATTCTTATGGTGTAATTCTTATGGTGTAACGTTGAGCCAAGGTGAAAGAAGATTCAGCAAGACATTAACCGTCACCGATAGATCTGCCAAAGTCTTTGTCTGTTGACTTGTGTCTTCAGAATACCCGATTTGGATAAAAAACCCGAATTAGCACCGCTCCCAAGTGCAACTGCTTAGGATAAACCTCCCCGAATACGGTTGTCAATAGTTTTTATTCTCTGTTAGACATTTTGCTGTGCCTTTTCTTTCTTGGCCTTAAGTTTTCCTACCAGGCTTTTATATTTTTCGCATCCCCCAGAAAATGCAGGATGACCATTTTTTCAGGAAAAACAGCACACGCCCTTCATGTTTCCTCTTGCACGTGACATTTATATTGATATTTTATAAATATAAAACATGGATTTAATGAGATAAAAATGTTCAAATGCATGGAATTGCCCTCTGATTTCCGAAAATTATGAATTTATGCAAGCACAGTTTAAAAATAATGAATTTCTTATATACAAAATTAATCATTTATAAAACTCCTGTAACAATTTTTTTAAAAGTTTGTTTGCATTAATTTATATTTTCTTAGAAATCAGTTGTTTCAGCAATTTAAACTATGGATGCATTTTTAATATTTTAACGTTAATTACATCCATGTTCTTATATAATTTTTAAATTCCTCAGTACTTGTACATAAGAACAAGTTCGTGCGATCCAGTGTTTTTTTAAGAAAACTTTCTACTGTGTTCCTCTTAACATATTACCATTTTCCCTAAATCACTGAACTTAAATTAAACTTGAACAGAAAAACATCTGATGTTCCAATGCATGGGCCAGATAATAAATATTTTAGTTGTTTTTAAATTATTGGTAGATTTTTAAAAGCCAAAATTATTTTTTGTGTTATGCTTTCAGCTTGCCAATTCCGACTCAGCTTCAGTGACTTTGAGGAGTGTAACGCGGGAACTTTCTGGCCAATATCAATGCGAAGTATCTGAGGATGCACCTCTCTTCCATACAGATATAAGATCAGCAAACATGCATGTAGTTGAATTACCAAAAGAAGACCCAGTAATGCATGTCGATAAGAGCGTAATTAATGCAAACGACAATTTTAAGGCAATATGTACTGTGGGGCCGTCTCATCCAACAGCAAACATTACGTGGTATATCAATGGACGAAAGGTAAGTGAACTGCAAACAATTTTCATCTCATTTTATATATGGGTATGTTTAGTACACTCAATAATTTTTTTTTAAGTATTTTGTACTTTACATTTGAAAACTTAACGCAAAAATATCGAATAATGATTTAAAAATTACTTAAAAAAAATATGTGGAATAAACATTGATAAAAATCGTTTAAGCCGGTAGAACATAAATATAAAATATGGTTATGTCGGAGATAGTAATAAGTAAGATGAATTTTTGGAAATATTAAGTTCATTCTGATGTGTATTTATGATTTTGAATAAATTTTGTACTTGTTGTATGAAACACAATTGCAATAAAATAGGATTTTCAGATTTCTTTAGTTCACTCGTAACATGAAATTTGAATAATTTGAGTCTCAAGAGGAAAATCACCTGCACTTGTTTTGTGAAACTAAAGTGACTAAATTGAGATGTAGTGCGGATATACGAGCCACTGATTTTGTTTAATAAGTTTTGATACCAACTTGTATTTGTGTGTATGATATATAAAAAGAATTTTGTTTTCCAGCAAAAAATTTCTTAAATGATCACCAAAAAAGTGTTACGTATCATGGTTTTGTATGTACAATGTCAGTACAAAGACAAGGGCACAATGGATTACAGTGTATATAAATGTGCACCAAACCCTCTTCATCAATGCGATTTTTCTAAGATGCCAAGCATTTACTAGTTTATGGATTGTTAAAGTCCGGAACGGAATATATTATATGAAATAAAATGATTTTATCTACATTTGATATGGGATAATCTCTTTGGGTATTTTATCGGTCATTCCTAAGTTTTTGCCGAATCCCCAGATTTAAAGTAACCTAATGTACATACATACACTTTAAAAGATACTTCTCAATATGTTTCTATCTTCTTAAAATGCTTAAATAAAATGTTTTAAAATCGAGACAAATTTCAACTTTTATGCTAATTTATTCAAATTTCGCCTTTTACCCTTAAGTGATAGTAATAAAGAAAATAAGAAATTGCCAAGGAATGTAGCATGAAATCTGTGTCATTTCTATAGCAAACGAATATTTTGTATGGTTTTAATACATATCGTGCAAAATATTACTTCGCTTACTATAATTATGTAATTTAAAATAATAAGAAATATATACGAGTATTACATAAGGGCTAAGAAATGTCCATGTGTCTTAGCAGAGTATTTCGATTTTTCCAAAAACTACCAATATGAACAATTGGATTTTGAGAATATACCTTTTAAAATAGGAGGTGTTTTTGTCAATTTTGTATTCTACGATATGTTGTATTAATAATAATTAAAACAACTTGTCACAATAAAATTTCTCATCAAACAAAACATAAACGGACGTAAGTTGGACGCTAATTGAACTCTTAATGGTATTTTTTATTTTATTTGCAGGTTTATAAGACACCTTTTCAACGAATAAGTCAAGAATCTTATGAAGGTTCAGCAACATACTCTTCACTAGAAATTTATCCGCATAGCCAGATTCTCCAGGGCTTATTTCAAGTTGTACCAAAGTATCAAACAAGCATTTTACTTCTGTGTGAGGTGTCAATACTGCATGTATTTCACAAGAACGTCCAACAACGAATTTTGCTTAGCATTTCGTCTCATACCACAAAATCTCCAAGTTATTTGGGTTTGGAAGGCACAAAACAAAATGGCGATCCCGATAACTCAGCATATACTGGTAATTCAGCTCGAATTAGTCATAGCTCATACTCGTACTCATATTTAATAATATGTGTTGGAATTATTAAACTGCTCAATTACGTACAGAAAATTACTTCGCGAAATACGTCCTTTTATCTGTGACAATTTATTTTATAATTTTATTGAAATAAATAAAACTATAATAACATAGATAAGTTATAGTAAATATACAAAAATTTGTTACAAACAAACACAAATATTTTTTTATGTTCAGATTTAACATTAAAATCAAAATGATAAAAAATCAAGTAAAATAAAACTGCAGTAAGCACTTATGTATCGCAAATTAAGTTGCTTTCGAAAAAAGTCGGCAGTAAATGTATTTAAAACGTAAAGATTGTATTTTACTATTTTTTGAGTAAAATTTGGTCATAAGGAAACGTAATTAATATTAGTCTCATTTACGTACATACATATGTGTATTATGCTTTATTGTGACTCGTTTCCAATAGGCAATGTCTAGTATATAAGTGGTTTGCATACAGCTTTATTATTTTCAACTTTTTTATTTTTAAATTTGACAATAAATTAATTGTACTTGAAGTTCTTTAATTATTAACTATGTAAATTAGCTTAAGCTTATTAAGAAAAATATTGGCAGATGTTTGTTTATGATCTACTATGAGTATCGATCACATATTTTGTGTTGGCTTTTTTATAAAGTAGTAACATTTAAATATTATACTTATTTGTTTTAAAAGGCTTTTGGTATTGATCTGGTATCGTATCCGAAAGTTATGATTCTTAAGTTTGCAGTTTATTTGTACAAGAAAAATAGTCAATTTAATTAATGTTACAAATATTTTTTAAGCATATCCCAATTTTGTATGTATAAAATATATATTATAACACCAACATTCTTGTTTTTTACAAATAAAATAAAATGCAAATTCACCGTTAAGAAAAAATTAACTCAAAAAAGTTTGTACTTCAAATACATACAAGCATACAGGTAATGTTATAGTTTTATAAAATAATTTTAGTTATTTGTATTTAAAAAATTTAAACAAAAAAGAGACCTACCTGGTTTGATGGCATTTATAATATAAAATCATCTCCAAATTATTTAACTGTCTTAAAATTATGTTGTGCCAAATATAATCGAAGAACCCATTTTTTATGCTAAACATTAGAAATAACTTGTAGAAAATAAGTACTACAAAGGAACTCGAAGTAAATGTATAATTAATTTGCGTAAATAAAAGTAGAAGGGTGCAAATTTTAATTGTTAGTTGTGATTATTTAAGTAGAGGTAAAAAATGATATAAAATAAACGTATATTATAAACAAATAAATTTATCGCATGCCATTTCCATAATAAAGTATTGTAAAAGTTACTTAGTAAATAAAAAAAACATTGATAAATAAAAGATAAAGCATTTTTAACTAAAACTTCTTTGTTTTTGATTTTGATAATAAATTAATATGAAACATATATTTTGCGTGCACTTAAGGGATCATAACTACCCTTGGAAACAAAAAAGCACAGTGATAGCCAGTGGCGTAGATAGCTTTTCGCTATGGGGGGATGGATATAGTTCGCTTATTTTTTTTTAAGTTTTAATAATTAAAAAAAAAAACAAATAACAAGCCTTCATTGAATTCATTATGTATGCCATAAAATAATTATACTTTTTAAAGATAATATATTATACGCATTAATTTGAATATGAACTAGAATAAATATTGATATACAATACCTTGCATAAGTATAACCGCACCTGTAAAAATGCGTTTTGTAGAAAATTCAAATGGGAATGACTAGTTTTTTAATGAATGGCATCACTAATCAAGTAAATTGAGAAGAAAAAACGTTCCGTTATTTTCTCTTCTGGTGTTTAAAAATTAAAAACTGATTTTTATATATTGCAAAAGTATAACAGAACAGCACAATGCAAACCTCTCTGAAGCTTCATTCAGTTATGTGCTTCGAAATGACAAGCAACAATGCCGCGTGGTAAACATTTAAGCGATACGGAAAAAGTCAAAATTCAATCTTTTCGGTGAACTGGCCTAAGCTTAAGGGCTATTGGTAGAAAAATTTAAAGGTCCGATCATGTCGTCCGAAATTCCTTACAAGATCCAGAATCTTAATATGAGACGAAAATAAGACCCGGGCATCTGCAGAAGCTGACACGTCGAGATAAGAGCGTTTAATAAATGCTGCATTCAATTCGGCGCATTCTTTGCCGGACGTTCGTGACGAATTGGTCTTAGGAATTTCGGTTTCAACGGTTTTTCGTGCCTTCAAAAGCAGTAAAGTGATTGTTCGGTGCAAAATGATGCCAGCTCTAAATTTGACAACAGTCTACAAAAAAAGTAAGAATTTGCCCAGCAAAACATGAAACGGAATTGGAAAACCATAAGTAACATTCCATTAATTTACACTTAACTCTTGTTATTCCAAATGGCATAATTCAATGAATGTTTTTTCTTTAGATTATTTTAGATTATTTTCAGTGGCGAAAAAAAGTTTAATCTTGATGGGTCAGGTGGTTTTAACGGATATTGGCACGATCTGAGAAAGGAAAACAGTTTTTTTCCAAGAGGAACTTTGGCGGTGGCAGTTGTAAGGTTTGGGGGGCCTTCTGCGACCGTGGTAAGTTTGCACTTGCCTTCCCTTCTGCAAAGATAAACAGTTCAGCTTGCACCCAGGTGCTTCAAGATAATTTGGTACCCTACTTAAGACGATTTCGTCGAGTTCGGCATGTCTTCCAGCATTATAATGCCCCAATTCACGTTAGTCGTCAAAGTTTGGGATGGTACGAATCTAATAACATACATTTTATGGTGTTCCCGGCACGTTCTCCAGATTGTAACCCTATTGAAAATCGTTGGGGAATTTTGACCCGCAAAATGTATGTCCATAATAGGCAATTATACAGTGTTGCTGAGCTGCGAGAGGCGATTGTGGAAGAATGAAACTGTATAGACGATTCCATATTAAATAACCTTGTCAAAAGTATGTCAAAAACAATTTTTAGATTGGTCGAAAATAGGAGCAGCAATGTCCTTTACTAATTTAGCCGAAAAAATTTACTTAAAATAAAAAAACAGATAAAAATACAAATGCGGTTATACTTTTGCAATACAAAAAAATCTGTTTTAATTTTTAACCACCAGAAGAGAAACTAACGAAACTTTTTTTCTTCTCAATTTACTTGATTCAATAAAATTCAATAAAAAATAGTAGGGTGTCATTCCCATTTTAATTTTCTACAAAATACATTTTTACAGATGCGGTTATACTTATGCAAGGCACTGTAGTAAGTAAAATAATATTAATATAAGAAATAAATCACAAAATAAAATCCAGTTTTCTGTTCTTTTTAGATAAAACACCTCGTCTGCTAGTATAAGTATTTCGCGATGAATAGCTAGAGCAGCCAAACCATTCAAACGATTCTGCAAATAAGTAAACATCCAAAGCTTATCACAATGTTATTAAAATAGACATATTTTTAATAATCTCACTTCGTTGGTCTTGTTTTTTTTTATTGTTTTTATTCTCTTTACTGACTGAAGAAAGTTCTTTCGGGAGTTGACGTTGAAACCAGCAGTCTAGCTAATATCTTTAATAAAATATATATAGCTGGATGGAAGCTCTTTTTCTTGCACGTTTACCTATTATTAATTGGTGAGAGACGTAAAAAAAATTTCAGAGTGCATTTCTTTAACTTATTTGGTTCATGACTGGTTATGTTGAACAATTATCGATTTCAATGGGGGGGGGGGGGTATATCCCCCTGATCCCACCCCTATCTACACTACTGGTGATAGCTCTAACATCTGATATGGATGGATTTTAAGGATCGTAAGTGTGCAAATAAGAGCCTCAAGTTCCTTTAGTGATACTAAAGAACACATTTTGACGCATATTTAATGTTCTGATAATCGACTTTTAGATATTTTAATATTTTCAAGATCACAAAATTGCATCATAAATTTTTTTTTTTTTTTTATAATCTACCCGCGCTCAAGGGATTATGATTACCCTTTATATGGTTCAACACAGCGCGGGCGGGAAGTTAATGAAGAGAAAGAAGGATAGGAAAGATGTGTGGCACGATGTTCTGAGACTGTTGGTGGTTGTCTCAGATATTTTTATCTCCAGGGATGGCGGCTGAGCTAAAGCGGAGAAATGCCGTGTCTTATTTCTATGTCGCTTATAATTCACATTATTTTATTCGTTTTTCATCCTTGTTGGGTATACTAGTTTAACTCAATTACATGCTGTTAGTGTTATGCCTGAACAACATGTAATGAGTAAACCAACAACCCATTGATGACAATTTTTAGAAGGTTTTTAATGGAATTCAAGCGACATAGACGACGGCAGGGATCGAACCTGTGATCATGAGGTTGACAGGCGAGCACACATCCATCGCGCCACGGCCTTTTGGCTCAGCGTACACTTAGGTAATTCTTTGGCTGTATGTGGATCATAGCTTTGTATAATACCTACATATACGGTGTTTGGTTAAAATTTAAATGTTCAAAGATTAAAACTTTTAATTTGCAGTTCGAAACATTGAACAACCTCGATAAGGGCAACAGTTCTGTTATTTATGAATTCAGCATTTCAAGCATCTTCTGTAATGTTATTGCATATAAAGCTTATTATATAACAAAACATTTTACAGGCAAATATAAAATTATTTACGACAATAACACAAAGTTTCCTGTCAAGTTAAAATGTTGCGGTTGTGAGGTTTCAGATTCTCTAAGATACATACAAATATCAATGTACAGAAGTTCATGGAATTTTTTAATAATTTTTTAAAAGTGATGTACCTACATACGTGCACGAATTTCTAAAATGTAAGGTTATAAATTTTTGTGTTTCGCATGTTCTTCCTTTTATGTTAACATTGTTAAAATTTGTTTATAAATATAAAAACATGGATTTCAATATAGAAAATGTTCAAATGCATAAAATTGATTTCTGATTTCTAGAAAAATATGAATTTAGGCAAACAAAGTTTAAAAATAGTTCTATTATTAGATTAATTTTTTTGTATAACAAATTTGTTTAAAATTTTTTGTAAACAAACATTTGAGATGCCAATTTTAATTATTTAATAATATACGAAGTTTTAGGAAATAATTTCAAAAAATAATCGTTCAATTGTTTGAAATATTAACTACAATAGTTCACCTATTTTTTTATCAAAACCGTTAAGGCCCTTTTCGAGATAAAAAGATTTTCCATAAGCGCAGGTAGCGTTAATTTTGGAGCAAAAAAAAAATAAACAATTTATCCCCTAGAGGATTAGTTTTTGAAATTTTTTCCTAAAATCTATATTATTTAATGCTTAAAATAAGCATCCAAAATATTTTTTCTAGATAAATTTTAAAGAAATTTTAATTTAGAGAAATCAATTTAATAAAAAACGATTTTTAAACTTCCCTTGAGCCAGTTTTATGCATTTGAATAACATTTTTTCTTTATATTTTAGTTTAGCCGAAATGTAGTCGATGTGTCATTAATAGCACACGTTTTTTTTTATCAAATACGTAGGGGCTGTTTTAGAGATTATTACAAATTTCCATTATAGCTGTATGCCAGGTACCGTTATTTTCGGAGCTAAAAAAATTCCATTTCTCCGAAAAACCTTAAATACTAAGTTTATGAAAAATTGCTTCAGCGGACTAGGCTGTAGGTTCAGACAATACAGACAATCAGAAAATCAGACATAGAAACAAGAAGATAGACATACGATATTGCGGGACCCACTTTTTCATATTCTCTATCATCATTATGTCAACTATGATCAAAATCTCGAGTTCGATTGTTTCCAAATGCAAAACTTGACCTATAGTATCTATATCGCAAGTAAAAAGTTAAATTTAAAAGGAATAGAATTTATTTATTTTAATGTAATCACATCTGTTAAATATATTAGACCAAACAAAAATAAAAATGAAGCTCTGACACATTCTTCTGCATCAGTGTATGCTTATACATTATTATAACTTAGTTTAATTGAAAAGTTATAATGCAATATTATTTCTATAAAAATATCAAGTATACGCCACAGTGTTCTTAGGATTGATTATATTGGCGCAAAATTTTAAACAGCCTATTATTAAGGTATTAGCATAATACTACTTAACAATTTGCTAACTTTATAGTAGTTTACTAACTCATTCTTATTTTCTTACTAGTATACGAGTAGTACTAAAAGAATTTTCTTGATAAATTGCTTCTGAACACACCTAAATCAATGACATTTCGTGTAAAAAAGTAAGTACACGAACCTTTTTTGGTGTTTGCAAATGTCAAAGAGTCATATGAAACTAGCACGATACTAAAAAAATGAAGTAGGTATTCGATGACTTTAACTTAAATAAAATGGTAGAGAAAGTATGATGCTATATTCGATTAAAATTCGTTGTTTTAACCTAGTATCATACTAAAACAGCTTTAGCATCGTACTAATTCAATTAAAATTTTGCGCCATTATGTTTATTTTATCTGATAGTAAGTAATCTCTCTGATATGAGAAAACTGGGTCTACTCTGAGTAAGGCTTAAGGCCATTTATAGTAGAACTTGAAAACTTTTCATTTTCATTAACTTATCACTTCATAACAATTACCTACGTGTACTTCGGTTTTGGATTTTTAGGGGACAAATACTTTTTGGACATGTGACAGAGGGTTTTGGAGTCGTTAAAGTAATTTTTTAATTTCAAAATAATGTCTTATTTTTATATATAATACGAGTAGATACTAAAGAAAGTATCTGAAAAACGATTCTAACGATTGTGATATAAAAAAAAATAATTTGAACTATATTGTAATGGCCTACATATTGGACAAATAGAATTTTAACATCAAATTATATTAACCGTTTGAGTTTCTTGTAAATGATTCTACCAACTTCAGTATAGAAATCTTTGTTATATTTTTTGGATTTTCCAAGAAATAAAATGCACGACTGGATCGCACGAACTTGCTCTTATGTAAAAGTACTTTGGAATTTAAGATACATTTTATAAATATAAAACATGAATTTAAAATGAAATTGCCGTCTGATTTCTAGAAAAGTATGAATTTATGCAAACAAACTTTAAAAAATCGTTTTATTATTAAATAAATAAATTTTTTATATAAGAAATTTCTTTAAAATTTTTCAAGAAAAAAATGTGGGATGCGAATTTTAAGTATTTAATAATATTGATTTTAGGAAATAATTTCAAAAAATAATCGTTCATAGGTTTTGAAGATATTGATTTTTCAAAAAAAATGTTTTTTCAAAAAAACCCAACAAATTATTTTTCGAATATTTTTATATACAATATTATTTTAAACTTAGGGGGAGTCCTGCTGAAAATTTTTGGTTAAAATCGTTAGAGCCGAAAATCAAAAACGGTTCTATGACAGGTACCGTTAATAACATTTTGCCCCAAATTTTTGTTTTACTAAAACGTAGTCCATGTCCATAATATTACACCTAAATTTTTATCAAAATCTTTAGAGCCGTTTTCGAGATAAATAAGATTTTGCATTACGGGTGTATGGAGGGTACCGTTATTTTTAGAGCTAAAAACAAAATTTCAATTTCCCCTCTAGGGAATCACCGAAGACTCATAACTACCGAGTTTGAAGAAAATAGGTCCAGTGGCTTATGCTCTAGATCGAGGTAGAGACATACAGGCAGACAGACAGACAGACGGAATTGCCGGTCCCACTTTATTCGTCTTCGCTATCATCGTAATGTCAACTTTGATCAAAATCTCTAGTTCGATTTTTTTTTTTCAAATGCAGAACTTGCCCTATAGTACCTACATATATCGCAAGTAAAAAATAATGTCTTAGCAATTTAAGAACTGAGCATTTGAACTTTTGTCTATGATTGTTTTTATCCAAGTTTGTATCTGTAGTGTTTTGCCCCTCATGCAAATTTGTGGTGAAAGAACAATCAATTGCTATACCCAACTTTTAGAAAGAGTTCGTATTATCCTTACTTACTTACTAATAATGTCTGTCGATCCATAAAGAATCGCTGGATGAGGCACGGCGGCTGTCAATCTTATATGATGGCTGAGCATATTGCTTCGGGTTATCTAGACCAATTTCTCTTCCATCGACGATAGCTTGATCTTTAAACCGGTTGAATTTAAACTTTTAGTAGACTTTTCAATGCTGTCATTGTCACAATACATTTGCAATTGAATTTACAACAACATTGTGCACAAACAAAACTGTACAAATTTATACTACTCTGGTCGACGATGACAATATTTTGTTGGTAATCTAAGGTTAGCGCAGTAATATAAGCGCCAAAAAAACGCTTTATTCACTCTATAACTTACCCTCAATAAACTCAAAAAGTTTTGTATCAATGTGTTAAAACCTTACTACTTGTTGTATTATTAACTGTGTTCGAAAGATTTGTATCTCGTTTTTAAGCTGGAGTTTAAATACTCATGAAAATGTAGATCGAATGTAATCTCAAGCATGCCAGCATGCATTAACAATTTGAAATTTTACACACTTGACTATGCTTAAAAAAGTACGAAAAATATATCTTTTTCCTACAACTTACACAATATGTTCATGTTCACGTATCCCTAATTTTACTTTTGTATTTCTCGAACTTTTACATTTGTAAAAAAAATTTGCTTTATACTGAATTCTTTTGAGTGTTGCAGAAAGAAAAAACACGATATTCAATATAAAGACATTTTTTCAGTTGTCATATAAATTCAGCATAATGCCGCATTTACCCAAGATTTTTGAAAGAATGCCAGTGTACTATAAAACATACTAATCGAGACTATTTGCCTTTGTGTAAATCGATTCAATATCTTGTGACAAAATTAATGGCAGTGTCAGTAGTATAAAAACGGAATTATGTCACGGATTATAATTTTAAATTTGAAAAAAATATATTTTGTAAATGCAGAGCGATCACTCTTTGGACTAGTGAAGGCAAAGTATAAGAAAATAAATAAAAACGAGCACACCTTCAAGCACGCCACCAAATATTTTTTCGGACACCGTCTAAACACCTCCTCCTCCTATGTTTTAACATCCGAAACTCCATCTTTACTAAAATATTCTTTTCCATTAACTTATTTTTCTTCACTAATCTTTCGGTTTTGTTTTCCATGTTAAATTTTTGCAATGCATCGTGTTCACTTACCAATAAAACACGGCTAATGGTGACCTCATTGTTGTAAAACATGCATTTCGTCTTACGCGTGGTGAGTTTTGAAACCATTTGTATCGCTTAATCGAAATATCAGCGGGTTAATAATTTGATGTGGGACACCACCATTTATTTGTCTTAATACAATCTAATTTTTAATCTTACTTAAAAATAAGTCTTATTATATCTTTAAATTAATAAAAACGGATTGAAGTGAATTTGAAGGATTATTGAGAAGACGGTGTTTCAGGCAGAGTGAACTGTGTCAAAACAGTTAATGTTAAAATTAAACCTCCGTAGCGTGCAAATAATCGATATAATTATTCGTCGGATCTCCACAAAGGTCTCATTTATGGAATCAATATTTACTCTGAGGTCCTTGCTGTCGAAAATGAAGTTTTTTTCTATATTCTTGAGTGAAAAAAGTGGGCGGATGCTTGTTTGTTGATAACATGAACTTGTTGTTGTCCTCGTTTATTTTAAGACCAAATAATTACTGCACTTTAGAACTCTATTACTGAACGCTGAGAACAGCCGATGATTATCAATATCTGCATAACCACATACTTGTACATATTTGTTAAAAATATGGCACTTGGTTTTATCGCTTGTTCTGTGAACGAGATTAGAGAAATAACTTAATACGATATCAAATTGCCAAAATAATGTGTATGCTTAGAAAAGTTCGGACTAATTTGTTGTTAGTTGTATGTAGATTGTACCACGTGTTTTAAAATGTCATGCGACAAGGCTGGGCATTTTGTTGGGATCCCGGGTTGGGCTTTTGCCATATACTCGTAGATCTCATAACGACAATTTGAATCGTAAGGAGCTTTCAAATCGATGAAAAGATCGAGAGTTTCAGCTAGAAATTCGTTGGCCTTTTTCAGGATTTACTTCAAAGTGAAGATTCGGCCTCTGGTCAATCTACGAGATCGACCACATATGTAGTTGCTGACTATAGTTTTCCAGAACGCCTTAAGAAGTACACACAGCTCATTGTATAGGTTCATATACAAATATACATATGTTTAGTATGTGACGTTTTTGTACTTTAGACAGACTCTGTAGGCTCCGTCCAGAAATTCATAATACTCTTCTTTGATCCAGCTAAGGGATAAGGCATTGTTTCTTCACATTGCCGATTAACATTTTAACCTGTCCACATAGTCTTAGTTAGTATGTACGAGTAAATTTTGTGATAAATTATGATTTATGCTGAAAATAACATACATAATTCGTTTCCTTTTTTTTCATCATGGGCAATTTAATTTACAAAAAAAAAGACAAAACAAAACATTAAAAGGTAAACATTTTCAAAGTTTTCAGTTTGGATTTATTTGGTTTAAGCCTTTGGTTAAACCTTTTTAACACGTAATATAATTACTTTTCAGTTTTTTATTGAAATGCACATAGAGTTTTGCCGTTTTCCGATATTGTCAATAATTTGACCAGTTTTACCTCAACTCACTTTTTCTTTCCTTAACCTATCGGCTTATTTTTTTTACTTGAAATTCAAGAATCATTTCCATACAATCGCATTAATATCAGGAACCTATAGAAAGATGTTTGCATTTGACATATTCTTCTTCCATCTGATACTCGTATGTTGAATACTTAAAGAATATACACAGTGATGTACATATGTGGTTATCACAAATAAATTATAATCTCGAGTGACACTTAAGTAAATTACCACTTATCCTAAACTATGTCCATTAAGGACCATCTTGGATCTGGCCTGTGTCTGTCATACAGCATATGCTACATCGCCAACTCATTATGCACAAACAGTGATGGCTTTAACAGACATTCAAGCATTTCCTAAATGCGACATGAATTTGTATTTCACAAACAGAAAAACGTTGCATAAAAACCTCATTAATCTTTAAACGATTGCAAAATTGACATGTGTTATCAATTGTCAGTAGAAGTGCTTTTCAGTATAAGTTCGAATTAACTCTGTCAAAATGAATAGCAAACTTTGCCAAATTTTATTTTTTAAATGGATTAACAGCGTGATATGGTTGACAACATTGACAAATTAGATTAGTTAAAAAGGTTTAAAATGGTAAAAATTTCTGAACCAGCATTATAAAAATAACTTTAGAGTAGGCAAATACGACATTGACTAGCTACATGGTGATTTTAATGAATTTATTTTTTTTTGTAAATTCTCATATTTTCATTTTCTTTTCACTAATAATTTATATCAGATTAAATTTATCAAAAACATAACCAAATATGTTCTTGTATTTTAATCAAAATTTCTGGATTTTGAAATTCTCCGAGCTTTATGCTATGTGCTTTACCTAAATATATTTTACTACTAGTTTCATTTTCAACTACCAACACAATTATTACATTTTAATGAACACTTATCACTTATTACAGAATTGGTGTTGTTTGTTGTTGAAGTCAATCCACTTTTCAAAAAAGTGTTTGGACACAGAATACTTACTTTTTATTTTAAATATGGGTAGCGTAATTTCGTATAAATCTGTTACTTAAAATATGCGTCGTTTGGTGAAATCTAAGGCGCACGAATCCCCATTGATTGTAAATGCGTTGGGTAAATGACTTCAGAAAGCAGGATTGATAAATACAGGTGACAAAACATACCAACTATAAACAGCATTATATAACTATAGACAACAAGATTGGTAGAATATACACCACAACCAGTTAACCTCTTTGTTTAGGTTGATAAAAGCAGATAATAATGTACAGTTAAAATTCAACACTGCTTTTAAAATTTTAAAATTTAACAACTTAACATGCAATGAGATAAGTTAGCATAAAAACGTATTTTCTAGACAGAGCAAAATCAATTCGAAGTCTATTAACATAAAGTCGACTAGGAGATTTATTGACTGACAATGATTATTATTTTTATAAAGTCGATTTAGAAAACGACTACTCTTAAAATAAGGGCAACGTTGCAATGGATAATTATTCTATAGTGGTAAAACATTGGTTGCTTTCATTACAAATATGGTTTAAATGTTATTTCCAAAAAGGCTCTAGTTCAGCCTTATTTAGTATAAATTAAATAACAATAATTCATACATCTACGAAGACAAAAATAAATCCTTATTAAACAACAGACATTTATTATTTGACTTGACTGGCTTTTGACAAATGAAATTTCTTCGACCAAAATTGGCACGAAAAAGGGGAAAATGAATTAACTATTTCACGAGGGCTTCCTTCTGCCAAAAGTATTCAGTTTTTGCTGAAATGAACAGAAATTAAATCAAATTCCTTAAATTTCATAAGTTTAGCTTTCGAAAGTAAGTAAAGTGAATTATGAGACAAACTGTGTAAACTTCATCCACAGTTACGAACCATTTATCGAAACTTAAAATACGAAAATATATAAAACACTATACTCGTACACACAATGCACTGTCGGGAAAAAATTACCAACATTATGTATAGTGTTACCAAATTAAAGAGTTAATGTCTACGAGTAGTCAGACTTCTTTAGAATTGAACAAGGCTTGAAAATAGAATGAAGAAAATGTGCTTCTTTAATGACAGGGTGCATTCCTAATGAAATTCACATTCAAGTTTTTTGTTTAATGACGGGGTTCTTTAGTAATGAAATTGACTTTCAAGTTTGTCAAATAAATGAAAAGAAAATTAAAAAAATGAAAAATTTGAACCTGAAGTACAGTGAGGTGATGGGAGATCTTAGAAACTATATATTTTTGTAAAGTAAGCGTGAAGCTTAAAAGTTTCCTATTTCTAAGATTTATGCATCTGGTTATAGTAAGACAAGAAAAATTAATTTTCAAGATAATAGTTCTAGTACGCTAGCTAGCGCATAAGCAATGATTTGTATAGCATTTAATACTACAGACATAATTTTAGAAATCTTGTCAAAACTGATACAACCATTACACTATAAATGTACTGTAAATATCGTATGTGATGTTTTAAATAAGTAGGCAATCCCATAAAAATGCCTGTTTTCAAATTTCACCATTGTCGTTCCAGCAAAGATTTTGTACGAAAATTCGCTTGTTGTAATTTTATAGCTGATAAGGTTCATGAATTTATGGAGTGTCGCTGCAAAATTACCATTGAAAAAATGAGAGAGTTGGCGGAAGCTGTGCAAAAAAACTCCACGAGTTCCTTATTCGAAAATGTGTATGATGTATGTACGTATGTGCATACACATTTATGTTGATATTTATACGTATACTAACGTATTTGGCAGTACACTTACACATAGCTATGTACGTATGTATATAATAGCATATCTTTTGTATTTTGTGTCCTTGGTCTATTGAGTAGTCTGTTATGATAATAATCACGGCGCAGTCAACAACGATTTTGGGAAAGTATGTAAAGAGTTGTTTTTATCGATTCTCCTTGTTTTCTTTTATCTTTTTGAAATATGAGATATTTTGGTGGAAGGAGTGCTTTGACACAAGATTCATTCGAAAAATCGCTGGATTCATACGCTTTAGCTTCATAAATCAATGAATTCAAGACAAAAATATATCAAACATTTGACCTCTTTCGTTGTCCTACGCATTCCACTAATTTGGAAGGAATATTTTGCTTTCTTGTTGTTTTTTTTATAAATGTATGTAGTATCTTTACTATAAGGATTTTTATATGGAGTTAACTTATTGAAATAGTTATATCAAGCTTGCATTCATGTTGTACACTCGCCCGCTTTCACCTAAAATTAAAAAAAAAAATTAGGAGAAATGGCTCTTACGAGGATATGAAAAGAAAATATTGACACTGAGAACTGTTAAGCAACTATAGGCCCTAGTGATAACGCTTAAATGTCTCAAATTTATTAATTTTTTTAAAAGAAAAACACATAGTTTTGCAAGTCATTCATCTGTTTTTTAAACATAGAACGCCAAAGTAGTACATCTTGGCATATTGGTTAGTGCGTTGCACTGTCATACAGAAGAGCTTGTGTTCGATTCTCAGCCGCTTTTACAGAGGTGTACTGTCTAAAATACTTTAAGAGGCATTCTTCGAAAAGTGAAAAAGTGCTGCCCATTAGCCATTCAGATCCGGAAAAAAATGGTTAGGCCTCTCCATTCCTGATAACACTACCAAGAGAATGGTTAAGAGTCATAAGTCCTGGTTCTCTTCGAGTTGTTGCACCACCAAATTTATTAATTAAGAAGGCCAAAGTATTTTCTTGTCTACAAAAATGAAGATAAACATAAATATTGGTTATTAGGTCCACTTATTAAATTGCTCAAGAACAGGCGACCTGGGTATTTGTACGAAAAGTTAACGCTTTCGCAATCTAATACCTAGATCTTTAACGATACGACCAACCACTTATTTGCTAACTTATCACGAAAAGACAATTGTGTCGCTCAATTTAATAGTGAACTATCTCCATACAAATGAATTTCGAGATAATAAGGGTTTTGCGAAATGATGAATAGACAAAAAACAAAATCAATGCGCTTTAGGTTAATATTTTTTATTATTCGTAAAAAGTCCAAGATTATTATAACCTTTACAGATTTTATTAATTATTTTATGAAACGGATTTGTGACTTACTTAATTCTTATAGTTAAATAAAAAAATCACTTTAAGAATAAAAAACATTAACTATCGGAAATATAATTCGTATTTGGAGTAGATTCTCTTTTATATTGAAAGATATTAACAAATATAATACCATTAAGCAAAGAAATCCATTTTTAAAAAAAATGGACTTACACCACTTTTATAATGAGCGACACAATTTTGTATTCATGCTATCATGTTGTGGAACACTCTTCCACTACGATAAGATGTTAAAAGTACTAGAACCGGTACGTTTCTTCCTGATTCAGGTATAGATACACGTACTCAACCCAATTGAATCATTGCTGCTTCTTCAGAAGAAGTTATCATGCAATAAATGGTGAGCATGACACAAAACTTTTCCACAATTCAAAGATTTGGAGTTCTTAGTGTAAAATTGTTATGGTATACGCATCTCATCATTATGCAATCAACGAGACATGAAGTAGCCTTTATGCAGATGTCCGTAAAATATTCCATCAGCTGAAGTCCCTAAAGAACAATGGAATTTGCAAAAAATATTTTCGGGGGAAGCCAAAATTGATTAACAGTAGTCACTTTTGGAGAAACAGAACCATTATATTTTGGTTTGCGATCGGTAATCGAAACTGTCAGGTAAAAAGAAAATTTTAAACCAAGTCCGAAAAGGGGACTTCTACATAGATAATTGTGCAACATAATCTAACAGAGAAAAATAAGATATCGAAGTAGTAAACGAAATTGGAAGAAATTTGAAACTGCGAAAAAAAGAGTCAAATCGCCAAGTGATTGCAAAAGTTATGATTTAGATTCTGAAAAAAAAACACTATTGTTTTCGGGAGATGAATTTAAATGGTTGGTAGAGAAGGCAACAAGCACTACATTTTACAACATTTTACATTTTAAAGAAAAACGAAGGAAACAATGCTTATAATACTTAGAGGATAAATCTACTAATTATGGAATATGCAAGTAGACTGGAACAAGCAGTAAGCATTCTTAATTATGCCTGGAGGTGTTAAATGAAAAAAAGCTGAAATTAAAGTGAGCAATGATACAACAGGAAAATTTCACTACATTATTGAAAATGAAAAATTTACGGGAAGAAGTTTACGGCATAGCGTTGAATGCAGGAGGGCATTTAAAAGGAACAGAAATCCAATAGAATTAATATTTTATATTAATTAATAACGATTGATTACGACACATCCAGTAATTATTGCGAATGGATCAAGGTTTGAAGTCTTGATAATAATATTATGCTCATCGTAAGACTAAACATGGAAGCATCTATCGTATGATACAATTTGTAAAAGAAATGCCGTGAAAACCAAAATTACAGAATAACATTCATAAACGGGTTATGTGTGTGCTTACAGAGTAGGAAGGATCAAAAACACTGGGTTGCATTATTAGTCTGTTTAAGGAATAGAGCAGTACATATTGAAATTGTAGCGAATTTATTATCAATTGTCTTCATTATGCTTGTGATCATTAAGGTTATAATCGACATCAGTTAAGCTTATAGGCATACGCGAACTTTGAGTGGAATGGTGTAGATCTTTCCACACATAACTCGAGAAAAAAACGATATTACCTTCAAATGAACCGACAGGAACGATACCGTATTACTTAGACCAAAATTTGTCAAGAGTCTCGGTTCATCCTTTAGCCACGACACAAAAGATTACAAATAAAAACTGGCGTTTTTAAATTAACTTTAAAATTATTAAATTATTCAATGCCAAAAACTAGATATAATATGTAGGTTCAAAGCAGGAGAAGTTTAGATATAACGTGAGACAAGTCACAGTAGTATTATTATTATGAAATATTTAATTTTTGAAGTTTCATAATAAGAAATTCGCAAATATTATGACGTTATTTCTTCAATTTTCAGAATGTCTTATATCCATGCTTAATATAATCATGTTTTGGGTTGATAATATTTCTTCCACTTTTATCTTCTTATTTTTAAAGTCGGAAATCCTTTCTAATCTTTTCTTTATGAATCAAGTTGTTTTTACTTGCGATATATGTAGGTAATAAAGGGCAAGTCCTGCATTTGGAAAAAAAATCGAACTCGAGATTTTGAACACAGTTGACATTACGATGTTAAGGAAGACGAATAAAGTGAATCCGACAATTCCGTCTGTCTGTGTGTATGTCTGTAATACTGTATGTTTGTATGTCTGTATGCCTGTACCTCGATCTACAGCTTAACCCACTGGAGCTATTTTCTTTAATCTCGGTACTTAAGGGTCTTCGGTGATTCCCTAGGGGGGGAATTGAAATTGTTTTTTAGCTCCAAGACTAACGGTACCCCCGGCATACACCTGTAATGCAAAATCTTATTTGTCTCGAAAACGGCTGTAATGATTTTGATAACAACAAATTATGTGTGATATTATGGATATGGGCTACATTTTGGTCAAACAAATTTTGGGGTAAAATATTATTAAAAGTACATGTCATAGAACCATTTTTTTTATTTTCGAATTTCTCATCAACAGCTCTAACGATTTGAACCAAAAATTTTCAGCAGGAGCCCCCTTAAGTTTGAAATAATATTATTGTATATAAAAATATTTGAAAAAATATTTTTTGGGTTTTATGAAAAATCAGCCTCTTATTAAGGTATTAGTATGATACGAGTACTACTTAACAATTTGCTATTTTTATTGTATTTTACTAACTCATTCTTAATTTTAAACATTTTCTAACTAGAATCGTACTAAAAGAATTTTCTTAATAAATTGCTTCTGAACACACCTAAAACAATGACATTTCGTGTAAAAAAGTAAGTACACTAACCTTTTTTGATGTTTGCACATGTCAAAGAGTCATATGAAGATAGGATGATACTAAAAAAATAAAGTAGGTATTCGATGATCTTAACTTTAATAAAAAAGTAGAGAAAGTATGATGCTATATTCGATTAAAATTTGCAAATTCGTTGTTTTAACCTAGTATCATACTAAAACCGCTTTAGCATCGTACTAATTCAATTTTGAAATTATTTCCTAAAATCAGACAGCAATTCCATGCATTTGAACATTTTTATCTCATTAAATTCACGTTTTGTATTTATAAAATGTATTTTACATTGCAAAGTACATTTACATAAGAGCAAGTTCGTGCGATCCAGTCGTGCATTTTATTTTGAATAGTTTTTGAAAAATAAATTGTCAAACTGAAAATTTCGCAAAAATTATATTTTTCAAATTAAGTTAGGTTTCAAGCTAGAACCAGTTTATGTTTCAAGTCGTTAAAATTGAATCAGTTTATGTTTCAAATCATTTTCAAACTTAAATATTGGGTTGCAGTATTTTGATGCTGGAGCTGGGTCGATTGTTGTGCAATAAAAAAAAAATAAGAAGAAAGATATTGTATTTTATTTATTTATAATATATTTTATTTGTAAATAATTGTTAAAGAAATTTATTCGTACATTATATATATATATATGTATCTATCCATTATCGTTATTCCACAACAAGGCTTAATTATCTAAAAGATGTTTATCTTAATATTAAGTTCTACTTTTAACCTATTAATAGTAAATATAGTAAAATTATTTATTGTGTAATAATATTTGGTAATAATTTAAAATTTTATTATTTGACTGTAATTAGTGAAACACTAAAACAAATAGAATAATTGAACTGTCACCTAAGGTCTGGTGATCGATTCTCAGGCACTAGTATACTTTCGTGGAAGTGTACACATGAATGGTTGAGAGTCGTAAGCTGTATTAGACTCGACTAGACGACTAGACTAGACTAGACTACACCAGCTGCTACAACACCAAACTTACTTTTCTTTTGTGTTCAAACAAAAAAATTCAAAAAGAAAATTAAGGGTTGATTTCTATAGTTAAATAGAAAAAAAGTGTGTTATTGTAGTAAAACTCAATAAATAGATATTGAGGTAAATAAAATTCATTATTTCAATAGATTTGTACAATAGTTTTTTAAAATTTCAAACTGGGACATGGCTTTGCTGCCGTTTGCATTTTTTTATAACTCTTAAGCTATGAAATATAGAAATAAATTTTTAATTTCAATGGAAAGGTTAATCGAATAAACCAATGGTTATTCAATTCAAGAATGGTTTGAAACATAGGGCAATCAATTTTGTAAAGATTTGAACCACATAAGAATGAATTATAATATAATGATTTGAAACACTAATTATAAAAAAGAGGAAAACCTAAACATTCCATCAGTTAAAGTTTTTTTACATTTTTATGTAAGGGTACAGTAGAATCTCTCTTGATACAACTAAGCATGCTTACGAAATTTAAATAGTATTGAACGACCCAAGGATTTATTCAATAAACTTATATGTGAATTCGTTCAACGACAAATAGCTTTCTAGGAAATGAAACCTGCTAATTTCTGTTGGATTGGATAATCTGTTATAAAATGGTTACTGTCTTTAACTTTAACTCTATTTCATAGATTACAATTTTGAGGGAGACCTGAACTATAGGTTACATAATTCATCTAGGGAGGATGGTGTGTGTACTCATTCCACGCAGTATTCAGAATTTTATATTTCATTCTATTTTTAATTTTGATATATTTACATAGGTTCTGTGAGGCATGTTATGGATTTTTATGAAAACTCGAAATGAACATTCTTATCAGACTTGACAGTACGATGATAGGGAAGACGAAAAAAGTGGGTCTTGCAATTCTGTCTGTCTGTCTGTCTGTCAACTCGACCGATTTTCTGCAAACTTGGGAGAAAGCATTTTTTACCAAAAATAACGGTACCTCTTATACAACACAGATTTTTGAGAAAAAAATGTATTCATTTAATGGCTAATGGTTGAAGCATAAATTCAGAAAAAGAGTTATTGATGGTAACCTCCATATAAACATTTTTTTTAGTGTTGCCGCAGCCATAACAAGCAATCTGTGATATTAGGTTAATCTCTGTTTTGTCTAAATTTAATCTCGTTAATTTGTTAATGTTTTTAAATTTTCTAGTGTTAAGGTATTAATGTCAATTAATTGTTTCATATATGAATATTTTATTTACAATTTTTAACATCATAAAATGTAAACAAAAAGCCAAACTTAAAATTAAATAAATATAAACCCCTGATGAAGCCGGAAAGAGACCGGTGAAACGTTGGGACAAGAATGAATTAGTTTTTTAAATTAATTGCATTATTCCAAATAGATCATTAAGCCCGATTGTCTACACAATAAACATTTTTTTGTTTCCCATTTTTTCAAAAACGTGAGAACTGATTTTGATCAATTTATTTATTCTAAAGTTTGAATAGTGTTATGTACTCATTTTTTTTGAAAACTCTATAGCTAAGTATTTCGAAAAACCAATTCTTGACTTTTATAAATTTTAACAATTAACGTTTTTTAATACTTTCTAGAAGATGTATGAAAACACTGTTTATTTTATCTGAAAATAACGGTACCCACCATACAAATCTTAAAAAATGCTTTTTGAAAATCGTATTCGATGGTAACCATTATTTTTAAGTAAAAAAAAATGTTTCCAGCATTTTGTAGATTGTATGTAAAGAGTTTTAATTGTAAAGTATTGAGAAAATCAAGCTTTTGTTTACAAAATTCATTTGTAAAAAAAAATGTTCGTGCCCCAACTTAAAATTTTTATTATTATACGGATAAAAAAACAAAAAGGAACCATTTTTAAAATATAAAATTTCGATTTCTTAAAAAATTCCAAAAATATAATTTTAGGTTTTGAAATGCAATGTTTTTTGAAGCTTTTCTATAAAACATTTTATTAAAATCTGTGCTATGGAATAGTAGAGTTAGTAATATCTTCATTTACATTTTTTTGTATTGAATTATTTATAGATCGTAACAATTAATCGAAAGAAAAAAATTATCAAAAATTCAATTTTTGATAAACATTTTTTAACATTTGTAAGAAATTATTTTTAAAATGACTGAAAAAATTCGTATGGCAGGAACCGATATTTATCGCTTCTTTCCATTATTATCTTTCTGAAAAAAATTTACGTCTAAGCCGACACATACATAATGATTCCATGAATCAAGCATTTTATTTGATTTTTTTTTCGTGAAAATATATTTTTCAAATTACTCAAAATTTAACTTTCTAACTTTGGAATTTAGATAAAATTTTGTGTGGGCGTGTCATTGGGTGGAAACGTTTTGTTTCCTTTCTTAAGCTAACCTTTATAAAATTTAAAAACTTTATTTAAATCAGTTGGGTGTTACCGATTTTATTTCACTATAAGAGACCGCCTTCATACAAAACAAGTACCTACTACAAAAAAGAAAAAAGAGGCTGGGTGCGCGTGCGACCCACACTGATAACCTCCCATTTGTGGTCTTGAAAACTTGTAATAATTACGAAGGTTGGTACGAGTAGGTACATATTATATACTGAATTATAGATTTCCGTGCTTTTTAATATTATATTATAGAAATTACTTTATTATTTCGGTTCCAAACATTTTAATTGAAAAAAAATTAAAAACGAAATATTCAAATATAAAAGATATGGTTTGGTTATTGATGGAAGTGTACTTACAAAATATATCCGCTCTAAAACTAGATTTATGTCAAATATAAACCATTTGTTAGAAATTGTATTATATATAAAATTAAATAATTGCAAAGTCAATATCATTGTTCGTTCTCAAGATATTCTAGTCGAAAAACAAATATTACCACTTTTTAGTAGATTTTTTTATATTTTTGTTAAAACTGTCAATTCGATACTTGTCAAAATTTAACCATATGTTAATAATTGTATTATGTCGATACCTTCCCGTAAGAATGTACTAAGCGACACTTTTTCCGAAAATGACTTTTTGATGAGGAAATATAATATATGTTAAGGGCCACGTTTTGGCCTGGGTTTCGCCAACGAACTTTCTTCGTTTTTTTCGTTTCCTGAACAATTTTAGAAATGTCGCTTAGTATACATTCTTACCGGAAGGTATCGATGTATAAAACAACATACTTTAGAAGGCACTGTCGGAGTTTATTCCCAAGAAATTCGACTTGAAATACAATTTTAACTAGTTTTCACTAGAATTTTTAATAGTTTTTTTATTTAAAACAAAAAACTATTAATTCAATATTTGTCAACATTTTACCAATTGTACAAAATTATACTATGTATAAAATAAACTAAATTAAAAGTCAATATCACTACTAGTTCTCGAGAAATTTGAGTCGAAAAACAATTTTTACCAATTTTCAATAGAGTTTTATATAGTTTTTTATTTTTTGTAAAAAAACTGTAAACTGATTTCAAATTGTTTTCCGTTCTTAGAATATCTGGGTTATGAAATTTTTTTTTCAGTTTTTTGTATTTAAAAAAATAACGGTATGTTCATTTTTTTCCAAATTCATACCAAATCTGTATGACCTTATAATGAGTATATTAAATTTTATTTGAAATCAATAGCATTATTTTTTCGTGAGATATTTGAAACTAACCAACATTTTTACTTTTTTTTTAAACCGTTATAGTGAAAAAACTACTCAATAAATTTTAATAAACGCCCTTTCAGCCTCTTTCGAAGTTATTATCTATTAAACAAAACTTATTTGAAGTCGATATCTTTACTCGTTCTTGAGATATCGACGACGAAAAATGGTACGAGAACGTACGGACGTACGAACGTACGCACGTACGAACGTACGCACGTACGAACGTACGTACACACACACACACAGACATCTCTCTAAAAATGATTGATATAGCCTCTAGGGACCTTGAAACGTCGAGAAATGTCAAAAATTCCAATTTGACAAATCGCACCGATTACAATAACTCCCTATGGGAAGTTAAAAAAAGAGTAAAAAACGCCAAAAAAGACGGTGCGGAAAATTTTAATGGCCAACTGACTTCAAAAAAGCACCATCTTTAACCTTTACTTGGAACAAAACCTGGATTTGTATGAATTTGGAG
Organism: Philhelius festivus; assembly: GCA_963931855.1. Taxonomy (NCBI): domain Eukaryota; kingdom Metazoa; phylum Arthropoda; class Insecta; order Diptera; family Syrphidae; genus Philhelius; species Philhelius festivus. The sequence continues at coordinate 122,139 of OZ007556.1, read as the reverse complement.
GTTTTTTTTTTTTTGTTAGTGGGCGTGGCAGTGGGTGGAAATATTTTGAGGAGCTTTTTTTTCGAAATAACTTTTATTTCTGAAAATTTCATCCAAATTGGTCCAGTGGTTCGGTTTTTATGGACTTTTTTCCGCTATCCCATACAAATGACCCAACTGTGCGGCGGCGTACCAATAGTTTTTTAGAGCAGTTCATATGTAAGACCTTATTTTAATGATTTAATATTGTTTTTCTTGCATAAGTTCATATTTGCATATGACATTCTGTATTTAGTGCCAACTACTAAGAAAATTGTTCTAGCGTTTGAAAAAATAATATCATTGTTCTAAACATTTTTCACTAACATATATTTTAAATAATAAGAGCAAAAAGTTCGTGTGATCCAGCCGTGGATTTTACTCGTATTTAAATAATATATTGGTTCTCAATAATCTTAGTTGGGAGGCAAGCGTTCAATCCTCTTGCCTTTTGCTTACGTCTTTGACTTCTTTATGGTTCTTTGTGCATCTTCTTCATCTCAAATTGAATTTATTTTTAGTAAAAAATTTAAAAATTATAAAACCTTAAATTAAAATCTATGCATATGAGTTAAAGCTTGAAGATTTTAAATTAGTATGTAATTATTAAAAATCTCTCAATTTATTATCGAAGAAGAAGATAAAAGCCATTGATCAGTAAGTTGACATTTTTAACAAGAAAAACAACAAATATCGGAAAAAGAAACTTAACAATCCATTATTCCTAAATGTACTGTGAGCTCAATTTGCTGATCAAAATTAGAAAGAAAACGTACGGATGGGAAAATTAAGGAATATTAAATGATTTTAAGTGGATTGTTTACTAAGGGTTTTCTCTTCGTTCTATCTTACTTCAACCGAAACCAACAATTTTCCCTGGAGATTTTAGAGAGTTGTTGCATATTCAAAGCATAACAAAGTTAAGTAAAATTTTATTAACTCCAATTAATGGGTAGATGGAAGGAACTTGTCGCAGTGGTTGTTCGGTGCTTCCTACTGCGCGATTCTCGTTTCCCTTGGGAACCCTTTTCAATTAGTCAATCAGGATTGTTTGAAATTAATTTTTTCTTCTCTTATTTTAGGACTTTTTTGATAAGCTGTAAAGGCAAGGATTTCGTTATTATGTTTGCGAATTAAAATTGAAACTTCACTCATTTCCGAGGCTGTATTATATATTCAAGCTGTTTGTGCCGTTGGTTGGTTGGAATGAGCTCTACAAACATGTGTGCATTGAAAGTAACTCACGCCACAATTTAATTTATAAGATACTATACCTACATTATGTAGTTAAATTGACAATTGGTTGCATTTAAAAAAAGGTGGAGATTTCGTTTTCACAGAAGAAATTAAGGGAAAAGCTGTTCAAAATTAGCACAGCCTCTTTAAACATCAAGCAAGATTGTTTATTTTAACTGCGGATTATTGAGGACAAGAAGTGTATTGAATAGGAAGGTATGTGGGGGAGAATTCAAGTAAAAATCAGAAGTTTCAGAGAGAAAATATTCACATCATCAGATTGCGGGTAGCAATGAATAAACGTACTTGACGTCAAATAAATTTCTACATGGGTAAACAAGACGTGATTGGAAAATAAAAATAAAAAGGAAACATCATTTCATATGCAAGAGTAAATTTTTCTATTCTTTGCACTTTTTTATATCGTTCATTTTTAAGGCTTCTTTACTTTCTTTATACCAACATACACATACATACCTCCATCTTTTTTAAAATTCTTCTTTGAATTTTATTATTTGAACGCGACAGCAGAATACATATATAGTACCTATATTTTATATATGTAGGTATGCTCCATTTTATTTGTGCCGTGTAAACATTTTTTTCTTAACTCTGCATATTTAGCTTTGATTTGTTAGTATTTTGAATATGAAATATTGTGTCGCATTTTTTTATATTTTGAATTAGGCGCGTCTATTGCTTACTAATAATATATATGTGAAATTTTACTTTCCGAATTTAAAAGTCGTATTCGAAAAACTTATTTGAGTTCTCAAAATGCGTGTTTTACGAATAAATTTGCAGAAAAGTATCGTTTATGCTACTTAGGAGAGTTGATAAAATAAATATTATTGGTTCCAAAAACCATTTTGAATTGCCCGTGGATGGTAAGTATCTACAAAATCTAATCTAATTCACGTTGAATGTGATATATAAGATTTCGTGTTGGCAAATAATTTATATTATAAATTTATAGTTTGATTTGTTATCTTCTTCTTTTAAAAGTAACAATTTTAGTTCTTGGATAAATTACAATTTAAGTTTTACATATCTATGTACATATGTATGAAAATGTTCGATGTATGACGTTTATCGTCTATCGATATTGGATGGAAAATAATTAAGGTAAATAGCTTGATTTAAAGCATGATGATTATTAAAACGTAATTTTTGTGTTGTTTAAAACCAAAAACCTTCAGTAATAAACATGTTTCTATGTGAAAGTGCCACCTTATATTAGCTTAAAAATAAATTCGTTCTAAAACTTCTGTGTAAGTTCTTGATTGAAATTGATTTTGTTGAATAAGTAATTCTTTGCGCATAGATTATGATTGGGAGTGCTGTATGTGGACCGATATATGGAGGGTTTGGCCCAATCTAAACAATCTATTCTGTCGAAGATCCAAGTTGACATTAATGGTAATCTTGACTCCAAGAAATTTGTAACCTTTTGTAACGTCGATTGATGCACCGTGGTAATAACATTTTTCATTACTGGACAGTCTACGTGTCTACTCTTTCAATGAAGAGAGAGAGCCAAACTGAATGCACATATTTTTTTATTGGTCTCTACTGATTATACTTAAAATCTCAATAAAATGTCTGAAAAATGCGCAAAGTGCAATTTAAATATTGATATATACTGATAGTGTAGCTTGTGGTGGTATTTGCGGTTTAAATTTAATGGAAATTGTGCAGTTCCATCTGAAAGTTCATTAAAGTTTTTAAAATCTACAATAATTTTTTTTTATAAATGAAATGCCTGTGCAAGTCTCTGAACTTGTTAAGACTGTTCAAATATCAAAGGGCACGGTAGTGCCCAGGCAAGTTATGGACTACACCCTTTTTACAGGAAGAAACTCAGGCGATTTTTGACCCCTCCCTATGTTCAGTACCAATAAAGTTAGAAACTTAAAATTCTGAATATTTGCCTGACTAGCTAGGCACAGGCGCCCCACCAAATTTCAATTTTCTATCATAAGCGGTTCCTGAGATATAAGGCCTCAAAATCACAAAAACCGTAACTGACTGCCTCACTGACTGACTGACTGACAGATCATCAAAATTATGGAGCACTTCCCGACATCTTAGAATCTTGTAATTTTGCATAACGGTAGGTCTTGTCATGCAAGCAGAGGAAAAAATCGAAAATTTGAGGTTTTCTATTCAGCGGACGTGGTATCCGCCCACTTTCTCCGAATTGGTGTTGGTTGAATGGAGCACTTCCGACTGCTGTAGAACGATGAAATTTGGTAAAGTGGTAGAGGTTAAATTGCCCACTTTCTGAGAAAATGTTTAACTTATATGCTTAATGTACATTCAAAGCGAAAAATAGAAAATCTAAGATTTTTCATTCGAAGTCTCTTTTTATTGCCATTTTGAAACTATACATGCATCTTGAAAATTCATGACTTTTCTTAGAACTGGAGTGATCGATTTGGTACTCTATGTTATGTTAACATGAATGAAAAAAAGAAAAAATTTGCATACCTGAACAAATTATGAGTTTACATAAAAGAAAACTCTTAAATGTGATGGGAACTATAATAAAACCACTAATTAGGCTATATTGGTGTGCTACCTTCATTTGAAAAAAGGAGTTAAATAATTATTGCTTTTTTATGACTTTGAGCAGATGTAGGTGCTAGTATTTATAATTAAGGTAGGTATGTATCTTGCCAGGACAAGAAGAAACAATTGAAGTGCAAATCAAAACAATCAATGACAAAAAGAAAATATACCAAAAGAAAAAGGAAGCTATAAACTAAATTGATTTTAGTAGGTAGAGTCCACCCTTCTATCTTTCCGTATCTTTCGAGATTAATTAAGAACCTCTTATAAATCTTCTTGTATGAATCAGCTATCCAAGAGATTAACATCTTTTTTGGGTCTACTTTACTTTGCTTAAGTTATGCATTCTTAAGGTGAAATCAAAGCTTTTTCTTATATTAATTTATTCCAAACATATTCTTTTTGTTACCTGTTGACAAAATGTATGTTCGAAAATTATTTTGATAGTGATTTTAACATTATGTTTAAATTTTTTTTATTATGGGGCAAGTTTTCCCTTTGTAAAAAATTAAGTTTGAAAATTCTATCACTTATAAAAAAATATTTCTCTTTCAGTAAACACTTATTTGCTTATCCTAATTCAATGGAATGATATTGCAAATTTTGAAAATCCCGTAATTGTGTATTTTAAAATAAAATATTTTTTCTCGTGGTATTTGATTTATAAGTTAACATTTAAAGCTTGACAGCCCTATATCTATGAGGGAAGATGATTTTTAAACTAATTATGAGGTTAACAGTAATGTTCATAAAAGTTTAAACACAGATTAGCCGGTTCGAAAATCCCATTTTTCAAACGAAATAAAACTATATAGAAAATTGAACTTCAATTAAATACATTAATAAATATCAATATAAAATCACTTTGGGATCCTAATCTTACTCAATTCTCAACCACTCTTGCGTACAAGGAGGCAACCGACAATTAGGTGATTAATTTGTTGAAATATCAAAATCAAACCAGATATATGTAAGTTGCAAATATTTAGGTAGCTTCGCATTGTCCGGCGAATATTTCGAAGACAGTTTATTTTCATTGCATTAACGTCTATTCATTTTTAAAATTATTAAAACAAGGTATCGGGGCGATTTGCCCGATTTTTAATATCAACTTGATACCATGCACCCTTCTTTTCTGAAAATCATTTTGCCCACAATTTTGCCATTTATAACACATATTTTCAACTCGATTGTGAACAAATGTGAATTCCTTTCGCAATGGAAGAGTGAAAAGGTAATTCGAATACCAAAATTATCGAAAGGAGATGAATTCAGACCAATTTCAATATTACCATTTTTGTCAAAAGTTTTCGAGAAAGTAATTCAAAAATAAATGCACGTATTTCTTAATCGGTTCGAATTACTGACACCCAAACAATCAGGATTTCGAAAGAAAAATAGCTGTGACTGCACTATTAAGTGTTTCAGAGAACATAAGGAAAGAAATCGACTTAGACAGAATCCCTTTCTTAGTACTTCTTGACTTCTCGAAAGCCTTTGATATGGTTAACCACGCCATTCTTTACCAAAAGTTCTTACATCAATTTAACTTTTCTAACTCTGCAGTCAAACTTTTGTCCTCATAACTAACAAGTCCAGAGCAATCTGTAGAATTCAACAAACAAAAATCAGAATTTCTGCCGGGAAAGAGTGATGTACCACAAGGGTCTATCCTTGGCCCTTTGTTCTTTTCAATGTACGTCAACGAATTGTCTGAGTCAGTTTAATATTGTTCGGTTCGCATGTACATATGCCGAAGACACACAGTTAAACTTAAGCTGTCCTTTAAGGCTAATCGAACATTTGGTAGTTATTTGAATGAAGACTTGGAAATGATTGATCGATGGTCAATTGAAAACTCCCTTCAGTTGAATCCTAATGAATCTAAATGTCTCCTTATCTCTAAACATAAGAGATGTATCATACTTTCCTCTAATACTGCTCAAGCAAAGTCCTATTGCTTATGTGGAGTCAGCCAAAAATTTGGTGTAGTATTTAACCGGACTCTAACTTGGGAGCTTCATATTAATAATACGGTTGCTAAAGCTTACTGTGTCCTTCGAATGCTTTGGACTGTCCAACACATTTTTTTTTTTTTTTTTTTTATAATCGGCGCACACTCAAGGGGTTTGTATACCCTTAATATGCCAGAGACACAGTGTGAGCATTAAGAAAAAAGGTAAGGGTTAGAAAGGAGGTGTCGGTGTACATTGGTTTTGAACATTGCAATGACTGGGAAAGACAGAGCGTGGCAAAGAATTCCACATTCGCGTAGTACGGCTGAAGAACGAATCTCTGTACTTCACAGTACGGCCGAAGTTGGGCTCAAGGGTAAACTGATGGGCATTCCTAGAAGTGCGAGTATTACGGTTAAATTGTTTAAGGGGAGGAATGCAGCTGGCTATTTCACTAGAGCATAGTCCGTTAAAATAACGGTAAAAAAGGGTGAGGCAAGAAACATTACGACGATGTTGGAGTGACGTAAATGAGTCAATGATGTTATTATCACCAATCATTTTAAAAGCTCTTCTTTGAATACTGTCCAAGAGACTTAAATAAGTTACTGGAGCACCAGCCCATAGATGGGAGTTATACTCAAGTTTTGGACGTATATAGGTTTTATAGATTGTAGCCAGATCAGAAGGAGAGACAAATTTCTTGCACCGTCTCAGAAAACCCAAACATCTTGCGGCATCTTTGGCAACATCGCGTATGTGAGTGTTCCACAAGAGGTGGTTCGTGATGCATATACCGAGAATATCGAGATGTTCAGTTTCATTGATGCAAGTGCCATTCATAATTGCAATGAAAGTCAGGAACCTGTTATTGAAAACTTTGTTTCCTCCTCTCTTTACTTATGGTTGTGAAATTTTTTTGTAATTTGAATTATGAGAGCAAAAGAAAGCTAACTGTTGTATTCAACAGTGCAGTGCGTTATATCTACGGGCTTCCTCTTTTTGATAAAATCTCGCATTATGCTTCACAATTTCTGGGTATGACATTTGTAAAATATCGTTCAGTAACTTTCTTCTCTCATATACTCATGACCCGCCAACCTGTGGATCTTTATAATGAAATCAGTCTTCTAAATTCTAATCGTTCTTTAAATGTCTTGATTCCGCACTTTAGTTGTACGACATCCGAATGTCAGTTTTTTTGTAAGCTCTGCACGAATTTGGAATTCTCTGCAGCGTGAAATTAAAGGTTTGAGTTGCACGAAAAAGATAGGAAAGGAATTGAAGAAACATTTTGGTAGCTTATAATTAATTTGAATACAACAATAAAATAACTTTATTATTGTAATTTTGCCTGAATATGAAACAATCAATTTTGTAAATCTCTTAACGTAAAAGCTTTATTATAAATAAGATATTTTATCTTAAATGTAAGCTTATCATAAACAAATAAAATACTAAATAGTAAATTCAAGATTTCAAGTAGTAATTTCACAAATCCATATTTTTGAACCGCATAAAATTTTAATATTCTCAAGACTTTCGTGCTGTTGAAATATGAACAAACACAACAATGGTAAGCCAACTAACTACAAAAGGACCTTTCTGGAATTCAGTTGTACACTAAAATAAGATTTACTAGGTGCATCCAATACATACCTTGCGCAATTTTTTCCCAATACGATAAGAAATAAAAATGTCTATATATCAAATAAAATAAAGTCTTGAAAGGGGGAAACAAATTTTATGAATTCATAGCAAGCTTTCAATGGGTGGGTTCGAAAAAAAATTTCAAAACTTCACGTTCCATCCACATTATTTGAGAATAAAACGTGTCGAAAGTGTTGAAATAGTGTCTTATTGAGAGAGATTCAATTTGTTTTGGCAAACAATATTTGTTCAAAGATGTTTCAATGGAATGGCACTCACATGTGTGATATGCGGTTGTGTGTTGTGTACATAGGAATCGACTGATTAAATATTCTTCCTTTCGATTATATGACTCATGGTGGGAAATTGGTTTTTAGATTTTCCGTAGGTTGATATGTGAACCTAAATGCAAGGTTAAAAAGTTTTATAGCTATACATAACGGGTGATTTTTTAAGAGCTTGAGAACTTTTTTTTTAAAAAAAACGCATAAAATTTGCAAAATCTCATCGATTCTTTATTTGAAACGTTAGATTGGTCCATGACATTTACTTTTTGAAGATAATTTCATTTAAATGTTGACCGCGGCTGCGTCTTAGGTGGTCCATTCGGAAAGTCCAATTTTGGGTAACTTTTTCGAGCATTTCGGCCGGAATAGCCCGAATTTCTTCGGAAATGTTGTCTTCCAAAGCTGGAATAGTTGCTGGCTTATTTGTGTAGACTTTAGACTTGACGTAGCCCCACAAAAAATAGTCTAAAGGCGTCAAATCGCATGATCTTGGTGGCCAACTTACCGGTCCATTCCTTGAGATGAATTGTTCTCCGAAGTTTTCCCTCAAAATGGCCATAGAATCGCGAGCTGTGTGGCATGTAGCGCCATCTTGTTGAAACCACATGTCAACCAAGTTCAGTTCTTCCATTTTTGGCAACAAAAAGTTTGTTAGCATTGAACGATAGCGATCGCCATTCACCGTAACGTTGCGTCCAACAGCATCTTTGAAAAAATACGGTCCAATGATTCCACCAGCGTACAAACCACACCAAACAGTGCATTTTTCGGGATGCATGGGCAGTTCTTGAACGGCTTCTGGTTGCTCTTCACTCCAAATGCGGCAATTTTGCTTATTTACGTAGCCATTCAACCAGAAATGAGCCTCATCGCTGAACAAAATTTGTCGATAAAAAAGCGGATTTTCTGCCAACTTTTCGAACCGAACACTGATTTTGGTAATAAAATTCAATGATTTGCAAGCGTTGCTCGTTAGTAAGTCTATTCATGATGAAATGTCAAAGCATACTGAGCATCTTTCTCTTTGACACCATGTCTGAAATCCCGCGTGATCTGTCAAATACTAATGCATGAAAATCCTAACCTCAAAAAAATCACCCGTTACATGTATCTTTTGATCTTGTGAGAACTATATGTACTCAAAAATAAGAACGCAAAATACTTAAAAACCATAATACATAAATAATATAAAATTTAAAATAATATAATAATAATCCTTAAGTGAGCTTCAGATCTATTATTAATAAAGGAAATATTATTTATATTAAATTATTATTAATAAACAGGAAAAAAATTTATCGATAATAAAGACTTTTTCGATTCAAATTCTTTATTAAAATGAAAACCTCTACATTTAATTGAGAGTATCATTCGCATTAGTTAAGTTATTTTAAAGAGGTTTCAATATTCCGTCAGTGAAATTGTACGTTCAACTAAGTTTTAATGTAAATGTAAGTAATTTCGAAAACTTAAGGACAGGACATTTTAAATTAAGAAAAACAAATGGCGGACTCGTGAAATTCTTTGCGTAGATCGATGCGGATAAGATGCCGTCTAATGCGCGTGTTGATTGCGGAAACTTATAATATCTGATGATGATATTAGTGTTGTTTATTACATTTGGCTTAGCAGGCCAACGCACTAACAATAACTCCAGGGGGACTCGAATGGGCAATGTGATAAGTTTAATGTGTCTAAGATTTAGTAAAAAATAAATAAAATAAAATAAATTTTAGTGATAACAATTAAGATAACAAAGCAACGGATTTAGTTTTTTTTTTTTTTTTTTTGTTATCATATACTTTGAATAAATTCCGATACGACAATATGAATTCAAACATGTCAATATGGACTCCAGCGCGTGTGGTATCTGAGAGTCATGGGATTAATATTATAAGATAGATATGCAGATAATTTTTTTTAAATAAATATTTCACACTCACAATAACTTCGTCCATTCAACTTTGCGTTTAAACTAATTTCTCATGACTTAAACCTTTTGAGGGTTGATTATATAATGCTATGCTTTTTGGTGCAACACATTTTAAAGCATACACTTGTTTGTATAAGACTCGGTTTCTGGAATGATAATTCGATTACTGCCTTTTAAGTGATATTTTTAACTAACTTACATGCATAAAAAAAATCAAATGATTTTCTGCAATTTTCTCACATTATTACGAATACATGCGTGTGCCTGCTTCTTTTAAGACATGTAAAATTTCACAATAAGTTGTCCTTAAAAAGATCAATATCTATTTTATACTAGCGACGTGCCCCAGCTTTGCACGGGAAGCACTTATTACCTATAGCCAGATAACTTCTGGCGGAATAATTGGAGCGGGCATGTGACAAAGTCTTAGCCGATATCAATAGAATTGTACAGTGCCTTGCTACGGCCCAGCCAGCTAAAAAAAAAAAACACATTTGTTGAAGCCAAATGCGAATTTATGTTTCTTTTGTGCAAAAAAAGCAAACAAAAATTCAGTTGATTCGATTGCTTTGCTAATCTTAAGATTTCCTGAAAATTTCATCAAAATCGGTCACGATGCTTACAGTTCATAGGAAACATACATACATACACATATCGATTTTCATATCCAAATATTTTTTTTTTTGTAGGAAGAAAACTGTAAAGACTTCGAAAAATATTTTTTTTGATCAATTTTCCTCAATATAGCAAGCAGTGGAATGCTGATTGCAATACAAAATAAATTACACAATTGAGTCAAACGAACCTACTCTTATCTTTTAGAGACTTAAAATTAAAAACAGAAGTGTGAATGAATATTATAAACATTAATAATACATTTTTGAAGGCTCATTTCATCTTTAGTAGTTAGAGCCGAAAAAGGGAATGACATGTGATTTGCATATATTGTTGTCAATGAAGTCTATGAAAGTAAATGAATATTTCGTGGATGGCTTGTTTCTGTTAATAATCGTATATGGAATTATAGAATTTATAGAAAAGATAACATGTATTTTCTTATATTATAGATTTAATAATTAAATTAAAATCTACGAGGAAAGGCACTATCCATATCGAGGCTGCACTTTCCATGTAGTGCGTAGGGTAAAGACCGACTTAAATCTATTATGAGCTCTTTCGCCAGGTATCGAAATTTGGCAGCTTGAAAATAATTCCCACGAGAATGGAATGTTGTTTTCAAAGTATGTATTCATATTTCGTTTGAGTCAAATTTATTTTTTTAATTTATATTTATATGTTAAATATATCCTTTGCCACATAAGAACAAATGATGGGAAACCGTTATGGCTTTAGACAGAATGCCGTTAGGCCAATAGGCATATAAGAGGTAACGGGGTGTTGGATATAGGTGGAGTGTCAGACGTAACTGTCTGAACTCTCAAGAATTTTAATTCTTAACGATGTAAACAATTTTCCTTTGTGCTAGTAAAATAAAATAATATGAACTTATCATCACATCTTATTTATCAAATCAATTTGTGAATTATTTTGAACAACGTTAAGTTATAAAACAGTAAATGAAAATCTAAAATATTAAAATATATTTGTGAATTTTTTGACTTTCGACGTGTTTTTCTACATAGACTTAAAAACTCCAAATATGTGTTAAAGTTTTTCTTAAATTATGAATGTCAAATAATTAAGTTTTTCCTTACCCATCCTAATTCCTCTTAATAGAATTCACAAATTGATATTTTTAAGTAAGTATGATTTTAGTTCAAAAATCATTTTTTTTTATCGGAAATAAATTCTGCAGAGCTCGGTTTTTCATTTGGTTAACACTGACTAACACCTAATTGTATCATCGATGTTGACGGCCATTAGTCTATAAATATTGTACTTCTACACACTGAATATGACAAACAAAATTAATATGAAATTATAAGACATTTTTCACGATAAAATCGGATTTTAAATCGTTATCGTTATCTTTATTTACTTATCTGAAGCCCGACTTATAGGGTTTAACCAACAAAAACATTTCTGTTTTTGTTATTGTGTAACGTTATCTGCATGTTATCCGATTAACATTAAGATTTAAAAGTATTCCTCTCCTTAACTAATTTAACCGTAATACTCACACTTTAAGGGATGCTCATCAGCTTACCATTGATCCCAGCTCCAGGGATTATTTCCTTAGCCGCACGACACGAATGTGAAATGCTCAACCTGACTCTATATTTCCCTCCCATTGTAATATGCAGACATTCAAAACCTATGTGCATCGGTATCTCCTTTTAAATCCTCTCCAACTTTCCTAAATGCTTGTACTGTGGTCAAAAATTTAGGGGTAATCATATTCGTGAAAATTATAAAAAAGGCTTATACATAATATCAAAGTAAACGTTATCATGTAAATCAGCGGAATCAAATACAACATTCTGGATGATTTAAAAAAGGTCAACTTGTATAAGATCCTTGCTGTGAAATAGAGTACTGATTAAAGCCCATTTTAAAATTTATAAACCAAAGATTAAATTTTATTCATTAATTGTGAAACATTGTTTTTTTTTTTTAAATAAATGCACTTGTTGTTAAGATTCCTACCTATCAGGTGACTTGTGCGTCCAAGATACCCAGATGCGGGAAATAAAAATAAAACAGAAATGCATTGTCGTAAAGTTTTATAATAGTATTTCTAACATTTATTTATTTATTTATTTATCTACCGATATAAATCTTACAGATTACTAACAAATTCAATTTATAGTTTGTATTTAATAAATAGGAAAACTTAAAGCTAATTTACAATGTTTTGTAATTTTATTTTAAATTCCAATCTGTTATATGAGAGATCCAGTTCATTGCATATAGAATTAAAAAATTTAATACATCTTGAAAAAGATTCATTACACCCATAATTGCATCTATGTCTTGGATTATTAAAAAAATGTCGTAGACGCAATTGTCTTTCTGGAACATATATTTCAAAATAGGAAATAATCTGTGGACATTTAATACGATATGAAAATACATCATGCACAAACAATACACACTGAACAACCCGTCTTTTTTCTAAAGTATCTAGTCCAATCAAGGCACACCTAGATGCATATGAAGGAGAATCAATTCCCCACCTTAGCTGTTTGACTACAAATCTTGTAAACACCTTTTGAACTCTTTCAATACGCGTTATCCAAGTGGAAGACGAGGGACACCATACAATTGAACAATATTCTAGAATTGGACGAACTAAAGACATGTACACTGATTTTAATGCATAAGGATCAAAGAATTCGTTGCAGTTTCGCTTAACGAAACCAAGCATTGAATTTGCCCTGGCAATAATATAGTCTACATGCAACGAAAATGATAACTTTGGATCAAAAATGACTCCAAGATCACGAATCTCAGATTTGCGATCAAGAATCTGATTCAAAAGTTTATATTTGTGAATCATTGGAACTAAAGTACGGTGTGCAGTAAAAACATTACATTTTTGAATGTTCAAAGGAAGAATATTTTTTTCACACCAAACAGATAACATATTTAAATCATTTTGAAGCTTTTGTTAATCAATTCTATTTTTAATGCATAAATATATCTTTATGTCATCAGCATACATCAAACATAAAGCATTTTGAAGAAGAATTGGGATATCATTAACGAAAATGTTGAAAAGAAGTGGACCCAAGTGACTTCCTTGAGGAACTCCAGATGAAACTTTCATAACGCTAGAGACGAAATTTCCTAATTTCACACATTGCGTTCTACCAGTTAGGTAGCTGGATATCCATTTCAGAAGTGAACCATGAATACCAAAAACTTTAAGCTTAGCTATAAGAATTTTATGGCAAATTGAGTCAAAAGCTTTGACAAAATCCGTGTAGATGGTGTCTACTTGGTAACCAGATTCAAAAGAGTCGGTAATGTATTTACAAAAAAGCATGAGATTTGTCGAGGTAGATCTTCCTGACATAAATCCATGCTGCTCCACACAAATATGTTCTTTTATATTAAAAAATAGATAATCTTTAACTATAAGCTCAAATAACTTAGGGATTGCAGATATTTTAGAGATTGCTCGATAATTAACTACCAAGTTCTTTGCTCCTGATTTATAGATGGGACTTACATAAGAGAATTTCCATCGATTCAAAAACTGACCAGTAGAAAGGGATTTATTAAAAATTATCAGAAGTGGCAAAGCTAATGAGAACTGACATTGTTTTAAAACATAAGATGGAATTCCATCAGGGCCAGGATTTACGCTGGACTTAAGTTTTGAGATACCATTTAATATATCACTTTCAAAAAGATTCAGCATTGAAATGCAAGCATTGCCGATAGTAGAGCTTTCTGTTTGATTAATATTTAGTGCAGTATGGTCAACATAAACAGATTTAAAAAATTGAGCAAAAAGTTCACACGAACTTTGTAAATCATTTGATGTTTGGCCATTGAACTCCATATTTTCTTGAAGAAAAGTAGATCGTTTTTTACTATTCAAAAAAGTCCAAAATGCCTTAGGATCACAAGAAATGCGGGTTTGAATGTTTAGCACGTATTGTTGGTGTAAATATTTATTTAGAAAATCATATTCCTTTCGAAACTGGCAAAAAAGCTGCCTGTCAGTTTCAGAATTTGATTTTCTAAAATGTTTAAAAGCTTTATTTTTTACATTTTTTAAATTAACCAAACGTTTATTAGACCAAGGAGTTTTAAATGATTTACAATACTTTCGTTTCGGAATATAATGATTTAAGCCTATCGAAAAAGTATCCACAAATTTTGTATACGCACCTTGTAAAGACAAATTGGCAAGAGCAAGCGTCCAGTCAGTAGATGCAATGAAATTATTGAGTGCGATGAAATCTCCGTTGTTAAAATCAAAATGTTCATCACTTGATAGAAGTAACGAGTTCTTAACACAATTTTCAAATTTTAGGATTGAGCATATTGCAACATGATGAACTGAATTCTTAAGCAATGGAAATTGAACTTGAATAATTTCATAATTTATATTATTTAAAAAAATTAGGTCTAACAATCTATTTAAAGAATTGTGAATATGATTTACTTGAAACATATCTAAAGAAAACATTGAATCAATAAAATTATACTCATAATCTTTTTTCATATTATAAGGAATAAGACATTTATCTTCATTTGAATAATTCCATGTAACATTTCCCAAATTAAAATCACCTACAATAAATGGGTACTGATTTTCCAATAAATTACTGACAATATGTTCTATATTATAAATATGATATTCGTATATATCTATTGAGCTCTTTGGAGGTATGTAACTTACTACAAACAAAATTTCTTTTTTATTAAAATTAACATTAATACACATTTGCTCTATACTTTCATTAATATTAGGTAATATAATACTTTTACTTGGGTAGATAGTTTTTACAGCGATTAAAACTCCTCCTCCTCTTTTTAAACATTCTGTATATAATCTATCTAAACGATAAACACTATAATTAGGAGCAAATATCTCAGAGGAAAAATAACTTGAATTTAACCATGTTTCTGTTATAATAATTACATCATATTCATACATAGAAGTAGAAATAAATAATTCATGTGTTTTTGTCCGAAGACCACCCGCATTTTGATAATACACATTTATGGAGCTTTGGTTATTTAAATGATTTAAGTTTCTAGCGTTGGGACCATCTTCATTTGTCCGTTTGTTTTCGGTTGATCGTTTTTTGGAAGGTTATTAAATTGCCTCACCAATACATTTTTCGGCCAATTCAATGGATCCAAAGCAAGATCAAAAAGTTCAGCAGGGAAACCAATTTTAAATGTTATATAAGTTAGTTCATTGACATCTGTACCCTTTTTTACTAACTTAAAACATTTAATTTCAGATTCATCGCATTTAATTTTAGCAGCAACATACTTCTTTATTGATTCTTCACTTGTTGAAGCTTTGAACTTAGATATATGTAACCATCTGTAGGGATTTATGACAGCGACATCAGCATTTATTTCGTCAGTGCAATCCATACCGTAAACACGAATTGAATTTGTTTTTTCTTTTCTGCGGTGCATAGTAGGACCAACAACAAAAATACCATCAGCAACAACAGAATTTCCATCCTCTACCTGGCTCTCAGTGGATATCACTTTCTCATTACCACCTACAACTGTGTTATCATTATCAGGAATAGAACTTGACGCATTTGGGATATATTTATTTCGTTTCCCTTTTGTCATCCATTCGTACTTCGATATTCTAACAGCAGCAGCAGTAGCATCGGCTTCAGCATCAGCATCATCGTCACCAGCATCATTAACACCACTAGGTTGGTCGCGCGTATCGGTGTTATCAATAGTCATTGTTACACATTGATCTCTTAGAATGTCTTTTTCTTTTCCTAAGCTTATATAATTTTTGATGTCTTTCAAGTTCGAGTCCAATAGGTCTACTTTTTTGCATAGCACATCAACAACGGGCAAAAGTTCATTCACCTTAGAGAGCAAGCACTTAATAGGCAGTTTAACGCAATCATCACATCGATATGATACGTTCGAGTTTGATTTTAAAATGCAATTAACTACTTCATCGGATAGATTTAAACAAAGTCTATGAAATGATTTTTCGCAACATAAACTACACTTTATAGCTTTTCCTTCTTGTAAAAGAGAATTTTGGCATTTAAAGCACTTGATACTTGACATTATAGATGAAAGCAATAAAAACACGACCGCACTTGAAGAAGGTTGGCACACTTCAGGGAAAACAGTAAGTTTTGCCTCTTTGTTTAACATGGTTAAACTCAATAAACTCAGATTATGTTTGGTACAAAAATACTTGAACATCTAAACTTACAAACAAGAGATTTCTTCATTTGATTAAATTAAAGTGCAATTTGTAAGCAAAAATTTCACGAAGTAGATGAAGGATCAGCAGATCTTTAGAAACGCAACTTAAAATCTATATGGATTAAAATACATAAATTGAATTAAATTACCGCGTGTCTATTTACCACCAAATACCACACCCACACACACTGCAGTGCATTTTCACCTAGTAAGATAGGTCTAATTAAGATAATTTATTTATTAAATAATATAGATAATTATGTTAATAAATATAACACAACAGGTTGCTTTTATGATTGCTATCAATATTATTTGAAGATAAGACAAAGTCTGTGCTTGTGTGAGTAAGACTATGCTCAGCCAAAATCTTTGCATCGCAACTAACATTTGACTGAGAAAAATTGTAATTTTACGCAATAAGGGCTGAAAATGTAGCTTGTTTCACTTAATAATCTTGAAATCCAAATCTATATAGAGTTGAGTATGCACTACTATGCTAAAAGAACTTGATTGAATTGTTCGTGGGTTTGTTAAAGCGTTGGCATTTGCTTACCACCCATTGATTTTATTCAAAAGTATCGGTAGTAATGTACATGATGCAGAATGCAAGAGAATGAAATTACAAATTTGTCGTTGAAGCTCAAATCGTTTTGTGCCGCGTATTC
Source organism: Philhelius festivus (assembly GCA_963931855.1). NCBI lineage: Eukaryota > Metazoa > Arthropoda > Insecta > Diptera > Syrphidae > Philhelius > Philhelius festivus. Next base: position 104,978 of record OZ007556.1, on the reverse strand, counting down.
TGCGTTTTTCACAACAGATTTTTTCATATATCTTTTTGTGGAGCCAAGAAGTCTAGAACACGCTGCATGAAGGATTTGTATGTCTTTTGTGTGGCGAGAATTCAAGTACTTGATGACATTCTGTAGAATCTCCGCGCAGTGGGTGTTTCCGTGGTGTTTTGGCAGCGCAAGGATTTCATAGTTGCAGATATTTTTCCAATTCACTTCCATTGGTAGCCTCTATATTTCTTTTTCTTTATATTTTTGTTTCTATTATTTATAGTCATGAGTAGGTATATAAGTATACAATAGTAAGCAATATATACCAAAATGTGCAGGCTTCTTTTAGTACTTGGCATCGCTGAAAATGGGATCTCAGCTATGCATACCATGGTAGGCGTATGTTTCTTTTGGTTGACTTCTTTAATTTGTCTTTAGCTGTCTTCTGCTTTGTTTATGGGAAATAATCGGCACCGGTTGTGGACAATGAAACAAGGACAACAACTATACTTTAGTTGTTTACCCTGTTTATAGAAATTTCTCAAGACAACATGTGAAACAGACAAAACGATACTCTTTCTTACCTTTTTTTTGTCGCGCAATTTGTTTGAGATATTACAATATTACGCCATCTGCAAAACAAACAGTAAGAAATTCTTTGAACGGAAGTCAAACGGACATGCCTGTGCTCATAGAATTGAGCAAATGCATTTAAAATATTTGTAATTAGATTTTGTTTCTTTTTCTTGTGAAAACACTTTGATTCAATTTAATGATAGAAGCAGGCATTAGGTCATTATTTAAAAAGTGCTAGCGGTATATCCATAATTTTGTATTTTTAATTATGATGCATGTAACTGTGTAAATTACTATGTAGTATATGTATACAATAATAATAATAATAATAATTTGGCCAAATTTAAATATTTTGTTGGTGAAGAATCTGGTTCCTCTTCGGCTTTTTTGATCTCGTGATTACAATGAGTCAAATATTACTGTCTTAACTTAGCTTATAAAAAAAATAAGAATGTTATAACATATTAAATTTACACATCTTCACACTCAAAAAATTTCGTGTGTAAATACTACTAATTCATGCGTGCATTCTACGAATTTTATTCGTGGTTTTCAGCCACGAATAGTATTCGTAGAATGGGCGTTTATTAGTACATTTTACGAATATTTTATTACTATTCGTAGAAAAACAAACGTATATTGAACGAATATCATTGGTACAATGTACGAATGTAATTATAATATTTACCAATGCCATTCGTATATTGTACGAATATCATTGTAATATTTACTAATGCCCTTGTATTTCATTCGTAAATTATACAGCTCCATTCGTATATTGTACGAATATTATTGTAGAACTTACTACCATTTATGTTCTCTGAAATTTCCTTAAATACCTACTGTAAGAAATAATAACAAAAGATATTTATGTTGTAAGTTAAAAATTGTTTTTTAATTCATTTTATTGTCATATATATATGAATAAAGTTAAAAAATAATTAATTCGTTATTAATATAATTAACAATCAAATTAATATTTAAAAACTCCTCATTTTATGTACTTAGGGCCACTGAAAAAAGATTTAACATTTAAAATTGAAAACTTCCGAAAAAATTGTACTTACATTGAAATTCTTTTAGGAAAAAAATTCCCACATACATATGTATGCTCTGCTACTTCTGGATGCTGTATTTTAAATATAAAATAAGCTTTAAAGCAAATGTATGTCTAGGTACTTACCTCGTCTTTTCGAAAAAAGCAGATGTTAGTCTGATCCACCACTCCAGCACTTTATAAATAATATCACGTTTCAACGTGTTGACTAATGGAATACATTTAATTTTTAGAACTGAATACATATTATTTTTTTTACTCATGATTAGTAAATAATACTAATGCACTTCATGAAAATACGAAGTTATTAGTACATTCTACGCATAATGCGTACGGTCTACCTACGAATGAATTCTGTCTACTAATATTAGTTTTACTTAGTAAATAGTACGAATTTATTAGTAAATACTACGAATGCAAAAGATTAAAGTACGAAGTCATTCGTACGAGAAATTAACGAATGTTATTAGTTATATGTACACAATAATTCGTACAATGTACTCAAACAAATTGTTTACTTCTTGCTTGAAATTAGTGTATTAAACGAATAGATTCGTGGATAGTACGACAGTTATTAGTAAAATTTTACGAATGCATTCGTAGATATACGACTATACAAATACTTCGTACATCTTACGAATATTCGTACAATGCACGAATATTTTCTTTACGAATATCATTCGTAGCCATTTTACTAATAAATTTTTTGAGTGCATAGATTAGGAAGACTGCAATCTTATATTGTCATAGTATGTTAGTGGGAGAATAAAAAATTTACTGAATGACCAACAATGAATCAATAATGAAAATCAATTCCTGACCAGTTTAATATACCCACTCTTCTTCAGTGGATGAAATATTTTTTGTATTTGTCCCACTTTTTCAATTTTTTATTTAAATAAAATTTCTTAAAAAAACTATTTTAAGGAATTCTGAAATCAAGCTGGAATATATTTTTATCCAGCTCATATAGTCCGCGGATTAGAACTCGTAGATTCGGTAATCGTGAAGAATATGACAAGCAACATCTTACGATCGAGAGATAGAGAAAAAAGAATTAAGTTCGTTTGTCCCAGAACTACATACAAATTTTTAGAGATTGTAAAATTTATCGTTCGGAAACCAAATAAAAGATCGGTAAAGATCATTTTTTCATGCTTTGGGAGCGATATTTTACGAACCCTGTTTTTGAAGTTAAGGAAGAGAAAGAAAGATAGGAAAGATGTGTGTGTGGCACGAGTTCTGAGACTGAAGGTTGTTGTCTCAGATATTTTATCTCCAGGGATGGCGGCTGAACTAAAGCGGAGAATGCCGTGTCTTATTTCTATGTCGCTTATAATTCACATTATTTTATTCGTGTTCATCCTCTTTGGGCATACTAGTTTAACTCAATTACATGTTGTTAGTGTTATGCCTGAACAACATGTAATGAGTAAACCAGCAACCCATTGATGACAATTTAGGAAGGTTTTTAATGGAATTAAAACGACATAGACGACGGCAGGGATCGAACCTGTGATCATGAGGTTCACAGGCGAGCACACATCCATCGCGCCACCCCCACCCCCTATATACATATAAGTGTTCATAAGTTTCTGGTTTATATAATTATTATATTTTCAATAATTATGGTAACATTATTGGTTATTTATTATTTTTGTATCTATTAAAAATATCTACTTTAATATTCTTCATAGATATTTACGACCTGGGATAGAGGGAATTGATCGACGATTTAGCAGCACTTTGCATGACAAGAAATACTCTTATAGAATTTGTCATTTCATCACAAGAGGGAGCACATCCATAGAAAAACATTTTTGCAGCGGCTGAGAATCGAACACAATACCCTCTGTATAAAATTCCAACAAATAAACCATTGTAAACACTTTTTAAATATTTTACCCTATTAAACGGATAGTTATTATTACACTTGTACATTAGTCAACAGTTTTTAAGAACCATGGCCAGATCCATAAATAATGTTGGTTATCATAGATATATATGTAATCGTATTGGAATCGGAAGACCGGATATTGTAAGTATGTTACTGTAAGTAACGAACGCACATTCAAAGTTTTATCTAAAAATATTTATCCATAGTTTTGGTATCTCACTTCGTTCAATTTGTAAAGGTTTAAGAATGAAGTCCTTTTGGACACAAGAGTCTGGTAAGGTATTCTAACAATATTCTTCTGAAATGAAACCACAAATGGGTTAGGTAAAATCTGGTTTAATTAACTAAAAAAGTTTGACATCAGTATTCTCGAAAAAGTTCATTTTACTTTAATTAAGTTCTTAGTTAGATTCTTTCATTCATATTTAAATTTCAAAACGCATTTTCATATTAGAACTGAGTACGAATGGTTTCCATATTATGTCCTATTAGCTTTCCAGTTATAAAAAAACCTGATTCATCCCTTATACCTACATTAGTTTTTTTTGTTTAAGAGAAAATGAAATTCGCAAACCAATCCTCATCTCTTTTCAAATAGAAGCAATTCAACCATAAAATGAAATGAGTCTCTTGCAATTTCGTTACTTTAAATATACTGCTGTAGAAATTTGAATAAATGAAATCATCTTTATCAAAGGATCAAACTAATCACAGATTCACATCCACATTCTAATTTCCGTTATTGTTTCTAATGCAAACACATTTTTCTATACACATTCGAAAAGCCTCTTTTTTCTTAGATTTTGGAAAAAGGGGGTGTATGTCTAAGTGATGGGCTTGCATGTGCCATTTAAATTTAAAGTGAAAGTCGTGGTTGAACGCACAACTGATTACTGTCAATTTGCAAATTTTTTTCTGAGAAAGAAATTTATTTATACACTCGACAGCTAATCATATTATTTAAGTTCGTCATAAAAATCAAGACTTTGAAGTTTGAACTAAGCAAAGTTATCCAAAAACAAACAAATCTATTATTTTAAACTGCAATATTCATAAATTATTTAAATCAGCAACAAAATTAAATAAAATGTCCGAATGGTTAGCACGAATTTGTTTTATCTTCAATAGACTTGGAATTTTATAAACGTTTTCTATAAAAACATGGATGCTTTAGGGGAAAAATGTTCAGAAGTATGATATCCATTTTTAAAATGGTTTAAACAACTACTTTGGTAGTTGGAAAACGAATGCCATTTGATTTTTAAAGCAAATATTAATTTTTGCAAAAACTAAAGTTGTAGCGTTTTAAAAAAATAAGCTTTTATGTATACGAGTATTTACTAGCTATTGCTAAGACATTTTTAAGAAAAATATAAAACGAGTAAATAAGAATAAAATTTGAAAATAAGAACATTGATCCATTTTTGATATACTGAATTTAAGAAATATAAATTGAAATTATTTTTCAAAAATCCAAATAAATATTTTCTTTTTAAATTATGATGTTCAATGTTTTTAAGGATTTTCAGAAGTAATGGTTCTATGTTAGCTACAGTCAATAATGTCTTAAATTTTGCTGTTGAATTATGGAGAGTAAAAAATAAGTGATGCATTCAAAAAATTTCGAATTTTGAAAATAATTTTGAAAAAAAACATGTTGAGGAAATAATAAATAATGATTAAAAAAAAAAACATATTGAGAAAATAATAAATAATTGCTATCTACCAAGTTTATTTATTTAATTATTTATTTCTCATCAAGCAGACCATATAAAATAAATGAAAAATAATATATAATCTTATAGACTACTGAAAAATAATATAGTAGCATGCGGTACTTTACGATTTAGTTTATACTCAATGACTAAGTGCCAGGATTAAGGAATGTTAATATAAAGATAACATGTGTTTTGAATGTAACACGAGTAAGATTGTGGGTAAAATCAATATGAATATAAATTAAGAAGCTTACACGACAATACTTTATTAACTATCAATAAACACATACCTATCTTCTATGATGATCAATGTGACACGCCTCACGGAAAGTCGCACACAAATATCCATCAATAAAGCAAGAACATGATATCTTTTATCTATCTATATAAAAATCAATTGCTGGTCGTTTGTCTCTCTAAAACTCAAGAATGGCTGAACCGATTTTGAAAATTTTGATCTTTAAATATTTGTGGAAAATCAGGGAAGGTTTAAACGGTGAGAAACATAAATAAGTAACGGAAAATACTAAAAACGACAATATAATTTTCCGATACAAAATATTTCTAGCTGTGAAACATTTGATACGCTCTAGATCGCATTTACAAAGCACATCCAAAAAAGATGAATGTTATCTGCGATTGTTGGTGGTGAATGTTAGTAGTCTAACATCGTTTCAACAACTGAGAACTGTTGATGGATATTTGTGTGCTACTTTCCGTGATGCGTGTCACAATGATCGTGATAGAAGATATGTGTTTATTGATAGTAAATAAAGTATTGTCTTGTTTGGGCATGATAGCACTCAATCGTCCTATGCGCGATGCAATTAACCACGAGCTGCAAAGGGAACAACAATACGATACTGAAGTATTAGCCGAAACAGATCGTTCAAATTCTCCGCAATTGAATAAACAATAAAGAATTGCGTACGACACTTTAATGGAAGCTGTCCCGAGGGACTGGAAAAACGTTCCTAATTTCATTGCTGTTGGCAAAGATCAGATCGCAAAATGAAGTAGCCCTAGTATTGGCTTTGTCTGGAATAACTGCAATATTGTTAGAAGGTGGACGAACTGCACATTCTGCCTTGAAATCACTTCGAAATGGCGAAGATTCTAAAGATACTCGTATGCAAATTGATCCTTTGGAATGAATGTGCGGTGGCCACAAGAGGTCACTGGAGGCACTGGACAGAACGTTAAAAGATCTTTGTGACAACCAAAATATTTTTGGTGGAGCCATGATTCTGTTGTCAGGTGACTTTCGTCGGACTATTCCAATTATTTCTCGATCAACAGTTGCTGACCAACTACCGCATGCTTAAAACCATCTTATTTGTAATGTAAAGATACTCCAATTAACAACTAACATGCAAGTGTTTTTGGAACAAAATCAAACTGCTATTATGTTTTCGAAGCAGTTATAAGAAATGGAAATGGTAAGGTCGCAGTTGACATATCGACCGGATTAATTACACTACTCACGGGTTTTTGTCACTCCGTCAACTCAGAAGAGGAGCTTATTCAACGTGTTTTCACAAACATAGAATAAAGTGCTAAACACATGAGAAACATGAAATATTTTGTATTTTAATATTTTTTAACGCGACCAACAACGTATCTTCTGCGAACTGTCAAATGTAAATTTGAAATACAAAATATTCCAATTTATAATTATTTTATGCAGCGTTTTCTTTATAAATAGTTGATTCGATCATTAATTCACTTTGTTGTAAAGTTAAAACAAAACAAAAATTGATATTAGCTGTGAAAATAGCTTAAAAAGATTTATTCGCATTCGCAGTTTGCAGCTCATGTGTTTAGCACTTAACAGTTCAAAAACCATAATTAGCAGAGTGAACGAGCAATATTGGCGGCCAAAAACAAAGATGTCGGTGATCTCAATGCAACCATTCAGAATTTACTTCATGGAGAGTTGTTTTCTTACAAATCAGTTGACACATTTACAAACTAGGATAACGTAATCAACTATCACACAGAGTTTTAAGATTCCCTGTATTTGCCTGGACAACCACCTTACAATTTACAATTGAAAGTAAGATCAGTTGTGATTATGCTGCGTAACATTAATCAACCTCGACTGTGCAATGGAACTAGACTGGCTGTAAAAAAGCTAATAACTAACTTAACTTAACTTCATCGAGGCTAAGATCATCAATGGAAAATACAAAGGAGAATATGTCTTGATCCCGCGTATACCGATGATTCCAACGGATTTGCCATTCGATTTTAAGCGTCTACAATTTCCCGTCCGTCTGGCCTTTGCGATTGCCAGAAATAAATCGCAAATTGATACGAAGTTCAGCGGGTCATCTAGTTTATTTATATATACGGAAATACAATGTACATATGTATATGAGTGAAAAATAACAATGAGATACCAATTTTCAGATTTTAAGAATTATTTATTTTACCCTAGAATCAATATTTTCTGGTGAACAGAGTACACAGTGTAAATATGTAAATAAATGAAATAAGTACTCGTATTACAGTGAAATGTGAATATGTATTGGGTTACCACATATTCTATTGTCAATTGAAATATGGAGCTCTTTTTCTCATTTGGTTCAAAATGGATTTGGATAAGATAAGAATTAAATATTTTATAATTTAATTCATTGTATCCAGCTAGAATATGAGAATATATTAACAATGTCTCAGATGCTAAAAAAAATATGTTTTATTTTAAGGATAGAAGAAGAAAAATGCAAAATTTTAAAATAAGCAACAGTTTTAAAGATCTTAATTTTTTCAAGCAACTAGTACACATCTCGTTGAAAACTTTACATTACATGCATACAACTGCAAGACAAGGAAATATGATGCAGTGATTTCTCTAGATTCAACATAGTACAAAGTTTCATTACATAAATGTAAGCATATTGTTGGAGACTATATAATATATGCAAAAACCAACTGGAAGCTGGTGCAACACAATGTGTTTTCGTGGAAAGGAATACTGATTTGTTAAACCATTTGTAGTTCATAGTAGTGCATAGTAAGTAAATTTTACTTGTGTGTGTTTTTTTTTAACATGTAGGTGCTCGTATGTCTGATGTATGTGGTTTCATTAAACATTATGTAGGAAGGAACCAGATTTGAAAGATCACGAATTATGTAAGAAGTTAATTTTTTTCACGTCATCAAGTACGTCTCTCAATTGGGCAGCAGATCTTTAATTGAGAGTTTATTTAAAATTATTTGAGTGGAGCATTTTGGAATATGTATTAACTCTTCATCAGCACAACTGAACTATTACAGTACAGTTTGAATATTAATGCTCAGTAATTTTTTAATTCTCAGCCACTGCAAAAAAGTTTTTCAGAGTTGTACTCCCTCCTGCGAGGAAAAGGAATTGACAAATGCTCTTAGAGTATCTCTTCTCATGAAAAGTGCTGCTCATCAGCCGTTTGGAATCAGCATAAAATAGTAGGTCCCTTTCATTCCTGGTAACACGCTCACACGATCGGTTGAGAGTTGTAAGTCACTAAGTTTTGTTTTCTTCGAGCTGTTGCACCACCAAATTTATTTATTTAGTTTATGAATATACTAGATGTCAAAATGTATCATTCAATCACACATTTGAACATGATTTTTTATAACTTTGCACACAAAACTTTTGTATTTTGAGAAGAATTTTACTGACGGCATCCTGTATTACCCTTCAATAAAAAAACGGCATTCTTCTTTTGATCTGCTGGATGATGGTTGTCGGTCAACCTGCTGTGATTTTGATTTAACTTTCCTTTTTTCTCGATTAGATTTTATTTATGAATGCGATATGCTTGTATATTTCAATCAGTAACAATTCAATGAGTTGATAAAAGAAAGCACTATAAAACTCTTAATACTTACATTAAGGTGTGTACACAAAAGGTGTCTTCGATTTTCAAAAATCCATATCTACATATAATAGCCATGATTTTTTAAGATTTCAAGATTCTTAAATAGGATAGATAATAGTCATCCGTGTGTATTGCATGTATGGATGCTTGTACTTATGTATATGAACTCATTTTCAAAATGTATTTGCATGCATAAGTAATTGAACGTGCTGGTTGGCACTTGCCAAAGACTACGAAATGAGAATATCCATGGACACATTTCCATATAAAATTTAGTGAGGTGACTTGTTCCCAAAACTTATGGACGGTGAATTTAAAACACACTTAAAGTTCCTAACAGTTTGCCAATACGATTAAGCAAACTGGAACGGTCTCAATAATTTTTCGGGAACTTCATCTTGTTCTGTACTTTCTCGCAGTGCAGATATGATTATATAATTCATTTTCAAATGAGAATATCCCGAATATGCAAAAATCTATCAAACCGGAAAAGAATTTATGATTTGATTCGAGCTGTTAAGATATTATTATGGCCACAAAAGTAAATTTCCGATGTTACAAATCGAAACCTACTGAGAAATAAGTTCAAAGAAGATGAAAAGACTTGTAATTATCATATTCGACGAACAAATTACTTGCATGACCAACAATTAAAGCAAATACGAGTAACATTAAATGTCCAAAGGTTTGTTAAAAATGTTCGAAAAATTAATTGGTCTTCGGATACTAAGCTCATATTAAATGCCAACACTTTTGTCAGCTCACAAAAAGTGCTATTTTTGTTGCAGCACAGTTTGCTATCAATTCAAAGCTCTTTCCGAGTGGATGAAAAACAGCATTTGTCTAGAGTGTCTTTAAAAAAGGTGAATATTTTACACGGCACCAAAACCAATGTATAGTGTTAAGGTTTTCTTCCAAGATGCAAAATATTTTTCAGCCCTTCCCATGTGGCGCTAATCTATAAAGCTTTTATTCATCCTTGAGTACAATTCCTATATTTAAGCCAGTGCTCCAATTACCAATTTGAGTCTCTTAGATAGGATCATAAAAAGAGCTTTAAAAATGATAGGTTATAGAAATATATATAATAAAATAAAAGTAGCTAATAATATATTAATATTTAATAATCAATGATTATAATTATTATAAGTTAACAATATACAAAAGTTAGAAGGAAGCAAAAAAGATTTCTACTGATTGATAATAATTTTCTCTAAATAATAAAATAGTGTTAGCACATTTTTAATTTGATTTGAAACACAAAAGGTTGCCACTTTTGAAATGATTTGAAATACATAAACATACTAACTTTGAAATGATTTGAAACATAAAAAGTCTTACAATTTTGAAATTATTTGCAACAAAATTTTTACAATTTTTCAATTTTAAAGTGATTTAAAACACAAAACAAGGTTTTAAGCTTCGAAACTGTTGCGAAAAGCTAAGGTGTGTTTGCAATACTTATATAAAGTAGACAATCCTAGTGCTCCGTTTAGTATATTATTAGTCGAAGTCGACCAGCGGATTTCCTTCAGTATAGAACAAATGGCAGTAAAATGGTTCATATTTTCATCTTCTCGTTTGTCGCAAAGATTACAGATTTAGGGTAGGTCAGCTCGATAAGGCATAAAGTTAAAAACTTCAATACTTTGAAATTTGAATGAAATCTCAAAGACTTCGATTGTGGCAATTGATACTTTAGTCAAATTTATAAACTTTCTCAAAAATGCCTACCTTGCTAACTGTACAAGAAAAAAGAAGACGATTGTTTGTACTGATGTCCGTGCGCTAGAAGTAAAACTTCTTTTCCCTCGAGCAAAGCCTTTGTAAGATTATCTAACTTATAAACGTACAAACATTTTGTATAAACCAACATATCAACTAATTGTTGATTAAGATTACAATGAATTTACAAATTGGTTGTATAATTAAAATAAAGTTGACGATTTTCGATTCTTCAAATGTTTTTCGGAAACATAAAAATAAGTTTCATTTAAAAATTATTTTAGCATATTTTTGCTAAGATGTCAAAATCATTTCCAAATGAAATTATTTTTTTGGAGATATTTGTTCGAATTGAAAATTGTTTTCAAAATAGGTTAGGAGCGGGTCAAAATGCTGTATGTTAAAATACTGTATGGTCAAATTCTGTATGATACTGTATGGTCATAATACTGTATGGTTAATATTCTGTATTTCAAAATACTGTATTTCAAAATACTGTATGTTAAAAATACTGTATGATCAAAATACTGTATCTTAAAATTTTTCATCTCAAAATGCTGTATGAGCATGAACACCAGAAAGTTTTGACAGATCAATTAGTTTGGTGCAAATATTTATGCAATTGTTGATTATAATCAAAACAGTTGTAAAAATATGTCGATGAGAATCAACCTTGATAATTCTTTAACAAACATCTTATTGATTTTATGTTGGTTATTTTCCAGATTCTTTTAATGCTAAAGAAACTTTGCATTTAAAACGGTAGATAAAAGTTTTTATAATCATGCCTGATTCATAGTGTGAAGCGAGAACATGAGACGAGAGCGAGACATGATTTACTATCAAATTTTTGTAGCCTTAAAATCGTCCCGCAATCCTCAATGATACGAAATTTTTCACAACGTGATTAAGTTAAATCATATATTTTTTCTAATTGGCACTCATTTGTTTTCGAGAAAGCATCAAAAAGTCGTGAGTCAAAAATCATCGTAAGGGACTTTTTCAGATGTTGACATAAAATCCAATTGAAAAGGACAGATAAAAGGTTTTATGACTAGCTATGCAGGTGAATATAATTATGTGTAATACAAAATTGCATACTGAATTTAGACAATCCTTTAGTTTGTGTAAAAACAGAAATAATTTTTTGGTTGCTCGAATCGACTTTCTGTATATGCGCGGAGTCTCATATACATAAGTCCGTGTTTAATTTTAGCAACCAAAGAGCTGCGAAACTAAAAATTGAATATGCGTGACTGTCTTTACTTTATTTATTATTTAACTAACGTAACGTGTGCCTTTTCGAGTTTTACAGTTTAAAACTGACTTTAGAACATAGACGAGGTTTCGAGGTCTTTTTCTTTTATATTTATATACAAGGTAGCGCAAAATTAATCACATACTAACAGAAGATGTTCTAATTTTTGACATTTGTGAAGTTGACAGATGCAGTATACAAACAGCCAAGCAATTGAGCATAGTAATGCAAGAGCTTGGAATAATTGTGTCGATTTTTGTTTTGGCCAATAATTAGTCGGTGGTGTTAGGGCAGCGTGAATTTCGACGTCAATTTCTTAATAGAGTCGCGCTAAACATGTCGCGGCAAACATTCCGTCACTTAGCTATTCGACTCCTATAGCACTTGTTCACAATAACACTCCTTTTGTTAGATCGCAAGAAAAAGCCAAGTTACTTGCAACGCAGTTTGCTGCTAATTCGACTTTGCCGCACAATGTTATGACTCCTCCTGTACTTGTGAGCGTTAATGGTCTTATCGGACAAATCTTCTTTTGCACTCGTACAGTAACTAGAGTCCTCGACGATCTTGAAATACATAAGGCTAGATTGTATATCCCCTTTAGTTCTGAAGAGGTGTTCTTCTACACTGGAGTAAGCTCTTCTATCTTCAATACTCTTTGGGTATTCTAACGGGTAGATAGAAAACCGCATATGTCCAGCTGGTCCTTATGAAGGCCAAATCTTCCTCCCCCACAAATTACCGACCAATGGCACTAACGTCCCTTTTTTCCAAGTTCATGTAAAAAGTGATCAACAATCAGCTTGAGAAATATCTCGAAGAATGAAAGTTCTTAAATGACCGACAGTACGGCTTTCATAGCAAAAGGTCCACTGGTGATCTGATGGCATATCTCACCGAAAAGTGAAACCAATCCTTAGATCATTTTGGAGAAACAAAGGTTAATGCGCTTGATATTTCTAAATCATTTGATTGGGTTTGGCCTGAAGCTCTTTTATCGAAAATTCGTACATTTGGTATCGAACAATCTCTTCTTCGTTGGATTAGAAATCACATTTCAGACTGCTCAAAATAGATACAACCTATTATGTGGACGGTTTCAAGTCTGATAATTATAAAATAAATGCTGGTGTGCCCCAAGTCTCCGACACTTTTCCTTATCTTCATAAATGATCTTTTGTCTGAAACTACTAATCCACTTCATTGTTTATCTGACGACAGCATCCTTAGCTTTTCAGATTCGTTTCCAGACTCACAACCTTGCTCTTCGGCTGTGGGACTGGAATGGCAGCGTATGGTAAGCTCATTAGATTCCGATCTTGACAGCATTATACAATTGGGAAAATAAAACCGTGTGCAATTTAATGCTTCGAAAAAACAATGCTGTCTTCTATCGGCCAAGCAAAATATTCCACCCTTGCAACTATCCATGAATGAAACATGTATTAAAGAAACCGAAAATATTTCAATTCTCGGTACATATGTATGTTACTGACCATCTATTATAGAATGATCATAAGTATATTCGACGTTACCAAAAATGCAGCGAAATGCTTAGGTTTTCTTAAAAGATGCAAGAAAATGTGTTTCCCCCTCTGATCTGGCTACCATCTATAAGACATATATCCGCCCAAAACTTGAGTATAACTCTCATATATGGGCTGGTGCCCCGATTACTCATTTGAACTTATTAGATAGAATTCGGGATAGATCCATAAAACTTATAAGAGACAGAACAATTTTGTTTCTCTTTAACACCGCCAAAATGTTTCCCGTCTTTAATTATGTTTTTTTTATCAACAATGCTCAAATGAAATAGCAAGTAGCATTCCTCTCCTCAAACAATTCAACCGTATAATACTCGTCTAACTATGAATGCACATCAGTTTACCCTTGAGCCTAACTTCGGATTCGGACATCCTGTCAAATACAGAGGTGCTTTCTTTAGTGGCACTACTAGAATGTGGAATACTTTGGCCTTCTCGATTTTTCCCCGTCAGTGTGATATACAAGCTTTCAAAACCAATGTGCATCGACCGCTCCATTTTTCCTAAACGCTCGCATTGTGTTACATCATAACATTATAAGGGTAGTCCCTTACTAGTAACACGAGACCATGCAGGGCTTGGCCGATACCGGACTGGTCGTACAGCAGAGATAATCGCGGAGATAATCAACGAGACGACGACGGGCCCTACAGCGAATTTTAGTGACAGACTTACACATGTTCCCGTAAAAGTGCATCTGTGAATGCCTGTTGACTATCCGTCACGTATGAATTACTGTAAAGCCATCCTCAATATCAAAAACGAAGATTTTGTGTCGAAATTAATGATAAGCGACAATTCTGATTTCCACTTTAGCGGTTAGGGGAATAGCAAAGTCTTCGTTTCTTGGGCACTGAACATCGGCGTGTGATGCACGACGAACCATTACATCCACTCTAAGCCATTGTGTGGTGCAGCGGTCAATGTTACTGGCGAACGCTACAGGGCTATGATAAACGACATTTTACTGCTGGAGGGCTTGGTGTACAAATGGTTTAACAAGACGGTGCAACCGCACACACAGCACTAGCCACATATTTCTGGATTTCAAAGAATTAAAATTTCGGTCTAAAAAGCCAATTTCTACTTTCATTTACGCCATTTTTCATTTTTACATTTCATGAACTCACATAATGCGATTCTGTGGCCATATTACCAAGTATTACTCAGTGATATTTATTATAAAAAAAAAAGTTTTCCCTGTGATTATCTCTCTCTCTCTCTCTGAGCTTAGCTTCTAGAAATTAGAGCCGAGCCGTGAAAATAAAGAAATTCATATGAGTGATTCTACAAAAAAAAAGTTTTCCCTGTGATTATCTCTCTCTCTCTCTGATCTTAGCTTCTAGAAATTAGAGCCGAGCCGTAAGAATAAAGAAATTCATATGAGTGATTCTACAAACAATGGAATAAAATGTTACAAATTTCGGCACGACATTTTTGGAAGCCAAAAGACGTAAAAGTTGTTCTAGTTGATCATTAGAACGTCTCTTTGCATTGTTGAAAGCGGCCAGTCAAAAAAAATAAAAAATGACGATTTTAAGGACATTTTTTGAAAAAGGATGTTCAAGGGACTGAGTTGTTTTTTGGGGGGACTAAATAAATCCTTATTTTTTTTGTATTTTCTCTTGGGTAAACATTGAAATATAGAAATTAAATTTAATTAGTCTTCATAAACATACAAATTCATGGTTAATAATAAAACTTAGCATTTTATTAAAAGACTATAAAATATTATAATTAAATATTTTGTTCTACTTAGAATCAATTTAAAATAAATTATATTCTTTTTAAAAATTTTAAAAATATTTCGCGATGAAGTTCGAAGTTCAACATAACTAAAAATTTCTCAGGTTTCTGAATAAAATATCATTTGTTCATTTATTAGCCAGGGGACTGATGCCAGGGGAGTGAGGTTTTTCATGGTTTTTGCGCAAAAAAGATATTAAGGTTTTACTTAAAAAAAAAAAACAAAAAAATACATATATATAATATTACAGTTTTATTAAACCTATACTATACTACTAACAAAAATATGCCTACTAACATACAAATTTGTTTTGTAAAACCTCACCAGAGGGCTGTTAAACTAAACGAACAATCCACGACTTCTTGGACAAATGTCTTTTTTACAATACTAACATTAGAAAAAGAATCGAGTTGCACCACGATTTTATTGTAAGGAGACTTGGTACTTCAAATTGCCATATCGATATCCTTGTAATAATGTAGTAAAACAATACATTGTTTTATTTTAAATAACACCATTATAACCACCAATCACCATTATAATGTAGGTATTATATACTTTCTTTTTATGACATAATGGTTTCTTATGTATAGAAATCACCAGTTCTTTTGTAACCGTTGAACTGAACAGAAGTCCTTAAAATAAATACTTAAGTTCATTAAAATTTGATTTTGGTTTCATCTCAATTCTAAAGATTATTTCATGGTGTCAGAAGTAAAACAATTATTTAATTAAAACGACTGATAAGTCTTTGTTTATATGACTAAAGAAAATGATAAAATAAAGGAAAAAAAAATTAAAACTAAAGACAAAAAAGAAAAAAAAAAATGTTAACAAGAGCTTTTGTTCATGAAAAAAAAACCTAATCGCGGAATATTCGAGTAAAGGACACCCATCGGGCTTAATTATAAAAAAAAAAAAAGAAAAGAGATGTCAAATGATCGTCTCCCATGTGAGCTGGACTGCAGCAACCTCGCTTCTGAATGGAAAAATTGGAAGAGGAGTTTCTTAATGTACATGATAGCCACCAACAAAATCTCGGAGAATTAAGCACGGAAAATTGCAACTTTTTTGTGGCTTGTTGGCCCAAAAGCATCGGATATATTTAACACATTGTTTCCGAATGACACTACCCTGGAATCAATATTTGTCAATCGTCACCCCAATCAACAGCCGGATCATGTGGTGCCCGAGCATAACGAGGATGGAGGGGAAGCAGATGGTGCAGCAGGTATAGCAACGGTGGTTTACGAGAGCGAGCATTTAACATTGGAACGCGTGTTGAAAAAGTTTGATGAGTACTGCTTACCCCGAAAGAACACCACAATGGAAACGTTTAAATTCAACACAATTATGCAAAAAGACAAACAGAGTTTCTCGGAATTCGAAACCGAACTCCGTAAGCAAATTAGTTACTGCGATTTCAATTGTAATTGTGGTGTCTCGTATGAAGACCGCATGCTCAGAGATCGCATTATCATAGGTGTTTGTGATAAAAATTTGCAACTTAAGCTGTTAGATGGAAAAAATGATCCATTAAAAGACGTTGTAGAGAAGTGTAAGACATTTGAAGCTGCAACTGCAAACAAGAATATTCTCGACAAAGGTGTGAAGACAATCAATGAAGTGAAGACAAAAAAATCTGAACGTGATGCTGAAGCATGTGCTGTTTATCGTGCCTGTTTCAACTGTGGTGGACCATATAAATACGGTCACATGGATGAATGCCGTGCAAAGCGAGTAACCTGTAACAAATGCTCCAAAGTTGGACATTTCTCTAAGTTCTGCAGAGGAAATCGGAAAACTCAGTCAGGAAAAAAGGATGATTCCAGCCAAACCGGACATCAAGAAAAAAGCGGACTCAATTTGAAGAAATTTGGAAACAATAAAGAAATTAATACTTTAAGATGGGATAGCTCAGGTAATTTAGGACAATATAATGGTGAAATGGTCGGTTTATTTAGTTCTCCCACTATTTGTAGAATAAATACAGTCGAAAAGTCGAATCAGTGGACAAAGACATACTTGATTGGGTCAGAATTTGTTAAATTTAAGATAGACACTGGATCTGATGTAAACTGCATTCCTATCAATATTATCAAGAAAATCAAGAAACAAGTTAACAATATGAATATTAATTTTTCTATTTTCGATTATAGTAACAACAAAATTAAAATTTATGGAACTATTGTACTAATATGTATTGATTCAATCTCTGGAACTAAAAATAAAGCTGAATTTCTAGTAGTTGACGATTGTTTTACGCCACTGCTTGGTTTGAAAACTTGTGTTGATTTTGGGCTCATAAGGCGACTGGATGTTCAAAATATTAAAAAGCTTCCCAACACTCAACAAGAGTTTGTAAGTCTTTTTAGTGACATTTTTGAGGGGTTAGGGCATTTAACTACGGTTTCTATTCATTTGAAAGAAAATTCCAAGCCTGTGTTGCATTATAAGAAACGAATTCCGCATAGCTTAGTTGATCGGCTAAGATTAGAACTTGACAAAATGGAATCTGATGCTATAATTTCATCAGTGGAGTATCCCACTGAATGGGTTAACAATATACAAATAGTGGAAAAACCCAATAAAAAAATACGAATTTGTTTGGATCCTAAGCCTCTTAATGAGTGCTTAAAAAGGGAGCATTTTTTAATCCCTACCGCAGAAGATTTATTCTCAAACATTTCAAATAAAAAAATGTTTACGGTACTTGATCTGAAAAGTGGATTTTGGCAAATGGAGCTTGATAAGTCTAGTTCTGATTTAACAACTTTTATGACCCCTTTCGGTCGATATAAATTCAATCGCGTCCCATTCGGAACATGATGAAATATTGTTAGCTGTTATTAATCGCGCACGAGCACATAATGTAAGGTTTAACGCGGAAAAATTACAATATCGAAAGAATGAAGTTAGTTTTATGGGTCACATTATATCTGCCAATCAAATCAAGCCTTGTCACAAGCATTGTGATGCAATTCTTAAAATGCCTAAGCCACAAAATAAAGGTGACGTTATGAGACTTCTGGGTCTTTTCAAGTACCTCGCGCGTTTTATACCGAATTTATCGAAAATGACTGCTAATCTTAGGGACTTAAAAAAAAACGAAACAGTATTCAGATGGAATGAAAATCATGAAAGTGAATTGTCCTCATTACTCAAAACTATCTCATCTGCGCCAGTATTAAAGCCCTATGACCCAAAAGGGGAAATATTAATTCAAACTGATGCCTCAAAAGATGGCTTAGGTTGTGTTTTGTTATATGCATCACGTACGTTGGCTTCCAACGAACAAAAATGGGCACAGATAGAGAAGGAACTATTAGCTGTTGTATTTGCGTGTTCCCGTTTTTATTTATTCTTATACGGTCGTGAGTTCACCGTGCATAGCGATCATAAGCCTTTAGAAAGTCTTTTTAAAAGGGATATTGACGATGTGACCCCTAGGCTTCAGAGAATGTTTATGTTTCTTCTGAAATATCCTTATATGAAAATTGTGTATAAACCCGGAAAAGAAATGTTAGTTGCTGATTGCCTTTCCCGTGCACAGCTTCCGGAACAAGAGGAAATAGTTAATCTCACTGCAATGATTCACACTGTCTCTAGAAAAGTTTGTTTATCTAAAGAAAATTTTGATTTGTATAGGCAGATCATAGAAAAAGATGACGCATTGAAGAAAATCTGTAATTATGTAGAAGAAGACTGGCCAGATTATCAAAAATTAAGTGAATTGGAAAAAACATTTCATAAATACAAATCGGAACTTCACTTTGAAAATGGGCTTCTCTTTAAAAATCACAAGCTTATTATCCCTATCGATTTACAGAAAATTATTATCAAGTGGTTACATGCACCTCACCTAGGTATAGAAAAAACGCTAGCTAGAGCACGATTGCTGTATTTTTGGCCAAAAATGAGCGAACAAATCAAAGATATCATTGAAAAGTGCATAATATGTGAAAAATTTAGAAGAAATAATACTAAAGAAACCCTGAAGCAGGACGAGTCACCAGCTTATCCGTTTCAAAAAATTGCTATGGACATATTTGAATATAGGTACATTATACATCATTGACGTCGCCATTATCCTGCCTGATCCTGAACCAAGACCACATTGTACAGCTAGAACATCAAGGCTTTTTACTTTTGCAATTGATTTAAATAATTTTAATGTGCAATGACTTCCAAAGTTTCAATCAAATGTTTAACTACCAAGGTACATACTTAAAGTACAAATTGTCAAAGACTTATTACTATTAATTAAAGATCTCATATCTATAAACTGAATTCCTAATAAATAATCTTAATTATTTTTTTTTTAATGTATTTCTTATTTTATTGTTATATTTCTTTATTTATTATTTTTTTTGAAGATGAATTTAAGTTAACTATGAGTCATGTTGAATATTATTAATTAAGTTTTAAGATCATTACTTTTTTTCTTACTGTTTAATAAAAAATTATCAAGATAAAAAGTTTGTTTTAATAAGGTGTACGAGTCTTCCCCATGTTGTACGAAAGTACCCCATCTGCTGTGCGAAAGTGCCCCACCGGTGGGGTACATTCGTACAAATATCTTATCTGAGAAAAATGTCAGTAACTCTTTAACCGTTTCACATAATAGTTTCAGAGGTTTTTGTAATAAACTACGATATATTTACTACACATTAGTGTATTAACCAGATTTTGAAGTGAATTAATTATTAATATAATAACAAAAATGTAAAAAGTGTACGAAGGGTAACCACATTCCCTTACCGGAAAATACTTTCATGCAATGATTAATAGACTATTATTAATCCCAATGAACGAAAATGACTACAAGGACGAAATCAACACAATAAAATACATAGCCCAAAGAAATGGATATAACCCACAAATAATCGACAATTTAATCAACAAAAAGATATCAAAAAGAAAAAAAGAAAATAAACACAGCAACAACACAACACAACAAATGCCAAAATATATTTCCATAGAATACACTAACATTTTACCACAAATAATTAGTAACCAATTCAAAAAGCAAAACTACAAAATATCATTTAAAACAAATAATAACCTATCAAAACTTTTACAACCTAAAAAGAATTTCGACAACAAGACAATGGTCTTGCAGAAAAAGGTGTGGCGATTGCCAAAAACTTGTTAAAGAGATGCTTGGAAGAGGGAAAGATAAACGAATATCAATACAGAATACTAACGGGTGATTTTTTTGAGGTTAGGATTTTCATGCATTAGTATTTGACAGATCACGCGGGATTTCAGACATGGTGTCAAAGAGAAAGATGCTCAGTATGCTTTGACATTTCATCATGAATAGACTTACTAACGAGCAACGCTTGCAAATCATTGAATTTTATTACCAAAATCAGTGTTCGGTTCGAAATGTGTTTCGCGCTTTACGTCCGATTTATGGTCTACATAATCGACCAAGTGAGCAAACAATTAATGCGATTGTGACCAAGTTTCGCACTCAGTTTACTTTATTGGACATTAAACCAACCACACGAATGCGTACAGTGCGTACAGAAGAGAATATTGCGTCTGTTTCTGAGAGTGTTGCTGAAGACCGTGAAATGTCGATTCGTCGCCGTTCGCAGCAATTGGGTTTGTGTTATTCGACCACATGGAAGATTTTACGCAAAGATCTTGGTGTAAAACCGTATAAAATACAGCTCGTGCAAGAACTGAAGCCGAACGATCTGCCACAACGTCGAATTTTCAGTGAATGGGCCCTAGAAAAGTTGGCAGAAAATCCGCTTTTTTATCGACAAATTTTGTTCAGCGATGAGGCTCATTTCTGGTTGAATGGCTACGTAAATAAGCAAAATTGCCGCATTTGGAGTGAAGATCAACCAGAAGCCGTTCAAGAACTGCCCATGCATACCGAAAAATGCACTGTTTGGTGTGGTTTGTACGCTGGTGGAATCATTGGACCGTATTTTTTCAAAGATGCTGTTGGACGCAACGTTACGGTGAATGGCGATCGCTATCGTTCAATGCTAACAAACTTTTTGTTGCCAAAAATGGAAGAACTGAACTTGGTTGACATGTGGTTTCAACAAGATGGCGCTACATGCCACACAGCTCGCGATTCTATGGCCATTTTGAGGGAAAACTTCGGAGAACAATTCATCTCAAGGAATGGACCGGTAAGTTGGCCACCAAGATCATGCGATTTGACGCCTTTAGACTATTTTTTGTGGGGCTACGTCAAGTCTAAAGTCTACACAAATAAGCCAGCAACTATTCCAGCTTTGGAAGACAACATTTCCGAAGAAATTCGGGCTATTCCGGCCGAAATGCTCGAAAAAGTTACCCAAAATTGGACTTTCCGAATGGACCACCTAAGACGCAGCCGCGGTCAACATTTAAATGAAATTATCTTCAAAAAGTAAATGTCATGGACCAATCTAACGTTTCAAATAAAGAATCGATGAGATTTTGCAAATTTTATGCGTTTTTTTTTTTTAAAAAGTTCTCAAGCTCTTAAAAAATCACCCGTTAGAATACAACACAACTCCAGTCGCATCAATGGGTCTTACACCAGCACATTTGTTTTTTGGTCGCTTAATTAAATCAAAATTACCTGTAACAGAACAACTTTTACATAGGATTAATATAAAAGAAGATACAATTGTTGAAAAAATCGAAAAGAAAAACAAAAGATGTATTTTGATAGAAATGCAAGAAACTTACCTGTATTACAGATAGGAGATAAGGTTATTTTTTAAAAAAATAAAGACGAGTGGAATTAAGGAATAATAGTAGAAAATATTAATGGAAGATCATATGTAATCAAAGATAACTATGAAAATTATTTTAGAAGGAATCGGCGGTTTATTGCAAAAACAAAAAACAACCAGTATAATCCAAGTGAAATACTTTATGAAGATCACATAAAAATGTTTGTAAAAGATAATTCAAATCACTTAGAACCTGTCATCATCACTCCATCCATAAATATCAAGATGGATTCGGGACTAGAAAATTATAAAGAAACCTTATCAAATCAATCTTTAAATAACAACAATTTGCAAACAACATCTGATACTAGTGTTTTGTGTGATGATGATAGTGCTAACCATGAAGAGCCCTTGAAAATATCTGAAAATGTAATAGAAAGTCCTTATCGGACGAAAAGTGGTCGCGTAAGTGTTCCACCTAAGCGAATAGGTTTTGATGAAAAATTTATATTTAAGATTTTGTAAAATTTTGATAAATAATCTTTAGAATAGTCTTAATAATTGTATTACCTTTATATTCAAAACTCAAAACTCAAAAAAAAAAAAAAAAAAAAAAAAAGAAGCGTGTAATAATGTAGTAAAACAATACATTGTTTTATTTTAAATAACACCAATACAACCACCAATCACCATTATAATGTAGGTATTATATACTTTCTTTTTATGACATAATCCTACTATCCTATCCTACTTCCTACTATATATAATATTATAAATGTGAATGTTACGATGTATGGATGTTTGTTACTCAATAACGCTTGAACAACTGAATGGATCTTGATAAAATTTAACACACAAAAAACTTATAGTCTGGATTACCGTATAGGCTACTTTTTTTTATTATCAGGGGAGGGGCATTGGGTGGTCGAAACACCCCAAAATTATTTATCTCTGCTTCTATCTTCGTATTGCACTGAAATGTAGTACATATACATAAGTAGTTGCATTGAAATGCCATACTTTGGTGGTGCGGGCCCAGAGGAGGGGCATTGTTTAAATAATTTACCTAAGCAGTAACGATAAAAACACTCAAAAAAGTTTAAAAAAAGAAAATAAAACAAAAAAAAAAATTCTACGAACTAAAAACAAACAAAATTTGACAAATATTTGTGTGTCTTTGAATTTAAACTATTTAAAGGTAAGGTAAACTTTATGTGCCCACAGGTTTAACTACATACATTGTTACAGGATAGTTACATACGTATGTGATTTGCTCATTGTTTGTTAGTTTTTTTCAAAATATCCTTCGCTTGGCTCCATTACCTTTAAGAAAAGGACTTGATTGGATTTATTGGTTTGCTGTTTTGTTTTAATCCGGGTACATGCATACGTTAAATAAAAATAATTCGTACGCTTTCAACTTCTCATGTTGAACAGGAGATCAGTTGTGACAGTTCTTGGCTAAGCTAAACGTGTTTATTATTTCAGTGGTAAGTCGTCTTTTTCAAATACAGCTGTTCAACGATGACAAAATAAACACCCAAAAAGAACCAAACCCAAAAAGAACATTCCGTACTTCACACAAGATTTCCATTTACACAAGATTTCCAATGCAAGAAAAACTGAGCGAATCTACAGAAACTTTTAGACACATGATTTATTTTGAAAAACTTCAGTTGAAAAAAAAAATTTGCTTGCGGGAGTTCCCGCACGGGTACGCTAGTAGTTTCTTATGTATAGAAATCACCAGTTCTTTTGTAACCGTTGAACTGAACAGAAGTCCTTAAAATAAATACTTAAGTTCATTAAAATTGGTTTTGGTTTCATCTCAATTCTAAAGATTATTTCAATCCTAGTTATTGATTTTTTCGACTGTTTCAATATTGTATCATTACTTTTTTTCTTACTGTTTAATAAAAAATTATCAAGATAAAAAGTTTGTTTTAATAAGGTGTACGAGTCTTCCCCATGTTGTACGAAAGTACCCCATCTGCTGTGCGAAAGTGCCCCACCGGTGGGGTACATTCGTACAAATATCTTATCTGAGAAAAATGTCAGTAACTCTTTAACCGTTTCACATAATAGTTTCAGAGGTTTTTGTAATAAACTACGATATATTTACTACACATTAGTGTATTAACCAGATTTTGAAGTGAATTAATTATTAATATAATAACAAAAATGTAAAAAGTGTACGAAGGGTAACCACATTCCCTTACCGGAAAATACTTTCATGCAATGATTAATAGACTATTATTAATCCCAATGAACGAAAATGACTACAAGGACGAAATCAACACAATAAAATACATAGCCCAAAGAAATGGATATAACCCACAAATAATCGACAATTTAATCAACAAAAAGATATCAAAAAGAAAAAAAGAAAATAAACACAGCAACAACACAACACAACAAATGCCAAAATATATTTCCATAGAATACACTAACATTTTACCACAAATAATTAGTAACCAATTCAAAAAGCAAAACTACAAAATATCATTTAAAACAAATAATAACCTATCAAAACTTTTACAACCTAAAAAGAATTTCGACAACAAGACAATGGTCTTGCAGAAAAAGGTGTGGCGATTGCCAAAAACTTGTTAAAGAGATGCTTGGAAGAGGGAAAAATAAACGAATATCAATACAGAATACTAACGGGTGATTTTTTTGAGGTTAGGATTTTCATGCATTAGTATTTGACAGATCACGCGGGATTTCAGACATGGTGTCAAAGAGAAAGATGCTCAGTATGCTTTGACATTTCATCATGAATAGACTTACTAACGAGCAACGCTTGCAAATCATTGAATTTTATTACCAAAATCAGTGTTCGGTTCGAAATGTGTTTCGCGCTTTACGTCCGATTTATGGTCTACATAATCGACCAAGTGAGCAAACAATTAATGCGATTGTGACCAAGTTTCGCACTCAGTTTACTTTATTGGACATTAAACCAACCACACGAATGCGTACAGTGCGTACAGAAGAGAATATTGCGTCTGTTTCTGAGAGTGTTGCTGAAGACCGTGAAATGTCGATTCGTCGCCGTTCGCAGCAATTGGGTTTGTGTTATTCGACCACATGGAAGATTTTACGCAAAGATCTTGGTGTAAAACCGTATAAAATACAGCTCGTGCAAGAACTGAAGCCGAACGATCTGCCACAACGTCGAATTTTCAGTGAATGGGCCCTAGAAAAGTTGGCAGAAAATCCGCTTTTTTATCGACAAATTTTGTTCAGCGATGAGGCTCATTTCTGGTTGAATGGCTACGTAAATAAG
Organism: Philhelius festivus; assembly: GCA_963931855.1. Taxonomy (NCBI): domain Eukaryota; kingdom Metazoa; phylum Arthropoda; class Insecta; order Diptera; family Syrphidae; genus Philhelius; species Philhelius festivus. The sequence goes on along the minus strand of OZ007556.1, from coordinate 79,627 downwards.
CAAAATTGCCGCATTTGGAGTGAAGATCAACCAGAAGCCGTTCAAGAACTGCCCATGCATCCCGAAAAATGCACTGTTTGGTGTGGTTTGTACGCTGGTGGAATCATTGGACCGTATTTTTTCAAAGATGCTGTTGGACGCAACGTTACGGTGAATGGCGATCGCTATAGTTCAATGCTAACAAACTTTTTGTTGCCAAAAATGGAAGAACTGAACTTGGTTGACATGTGGTTTCAACAAGATGGCGCTACATGCCACACAGCTCGCGATTCTATGGCCATTTTGAGGGAAAACTTCGGAGAACAATTCATCTCAAGGAATGGACCGGTAAGTTGGCCACCAAGATCATGCGATTTGACGCCTTTAGACTATTTTTTGTGGGGCTACGTCAAGTCTAAAGTCTACACAAATAAGCCAGCAACTATTCCAGCTTTGGAAGACAACATTTCCGAAGAAATTCGGGCTATTCCGGCCGAAATGCTCGAAAAAGTTACCCAAAATTGGACTTTCCGAATGGACCACCTAAGACGCAGCCGCGGTCAACATTTAAATGAAATTATCTTCAAAAAGTAAATGTCATGGACCAATCTAACGTTTCAAATAAAGAATCGATGAGATTTTGCAAATTTTATGCGTTTTTTTTTTTTAAAAAGTTCTCAAGCTCTTAAAAAATCACCCGTTAGAATACAACACAACTCCAGTCGCATCAATGGGTCTTACACCAGCACATTTGTTTTTTGGTCGCTTAATTAAATCAAAATTACCTGTAACAGAACAACTTTTACATAGGATTAATATAAAAGAAGATACAATTGTTGAAAAAATCGAAAAGAAAAACAAAAGATGTATTTTGATAGAAATGCAAGAAACTTACCTGTATTACAGATAGGAGATAAGGTTATTTTTTAAAAAAATAAAGACGAGTGGAATTAAGGAATAATAGTAGAAAATATTAATGGAAGATCATATGTAATCAAAGATAACTATGAAAATTATTTTAGAAGGAATCGGCGGTTTATTGCAAAAACAAAAAACAACCAGTATAATCCAAGTGAAATACTTTATGAAGATCACATAAAAATGTTTGTAAAAGATAATTCAAATCACTTAGAACCTGTCATCATCACTCCATCCATAAATATCAAGATGGATTCGGGACTAGAAAATTATAAAGAAACCTTATCAAATCAATCTTTAAATAACAACAATTTGCAAACAACATCTGATACTAGTGTTTTGTGTGATGATGATAGTGCTAACCATGAAGAGCCCTTGAAAATATCTGAAAATGTAATAGAAAGTCCTTATCGGACGAAAAGTGGTCGCGTAAGTGTTCCACCTAAGCGAATAGGTTTTGATGAAAAATTTATATTTAAGATTTTGTAAAATTTTGATAAATAATCTTTAGAATAGTCTTAATAATTGTATTACCTTTATATTCAAAACTCAAAACTCAAAAAAAAAAAAAAAAAAAAAAAAGAAGCGTGTAATAATGTAGTAAAACAATACATTGTTTTATTTTAAATAACACCAATACAACCACCAATCACCATTATAATGTAGGTATTATATACTTTCTTTTTATGACATAATCCTACTATCCTATCCTACTTCCTACTATATATAATATTATAAATGTGAATGTTACGATGTATGGATGTTTGTTACTCAATAACGCTTGAACAACTGAATGGATCTTGATAAAATTTAACACACAAAAAACTTATAGTCTGGATTACCGTATAGGCTACTTTTTTTTATTATCAGGGGAGGGGCATTGGGTGGTCGAAACACCCCAAAATTATTTATCTCTGCTTCTATCTTCGTATTGCACTGAAATGTAGTACATATACATAAGTAGTTGCATTGAAATGCCATACTTTGGTGGTGCGGGCCCAGAGGAGGGGCATTGTTTAAATAATTTACCTAAGCAGTAACGATAAAAACACTCAAAAAAGTTTAAAAAAAGAAAATAAAACAAAAAAAAAAATTCTACGAACTAAAAACAAACAAAATTTGACAAATATTTGTGTGTCTTTGAATTTAAACTATTTAAAGGTAAGGTAAACTTTATGTGCCCACAGGTTTAACTACATACATTGTTACAGGATAGTTACATACGTATGTGATTTGCTCATTGTTTGTTAGTTTTTTTCAAAATATCCTTCGCTTGGCTCCATTACCTTTAAGAAAAGGACTTGATTGGATTTATTGGTTTGCTGTTTTGTTTTAATCCGGGTACATGCATACGTTAAATAAAAATAATTCGTACGCTTTCAACTTCTCATGTTGAACAGGAGATCAGTTGTGACAGTTCTTGGCTAAGCTAAACGTGTTTATTATTTCAGTGGTAAGTCGTCTTTTTCAAATACAGCTGTTCAACGATGACAAAATAAACACCCAAAAAGAACATTCCGTACTTCACACAAGATTTCCATTTACACAAGATTTCCAATGCAAGAAAAACTGAGCGAATCTACAGAAACTTTTAGACACATGATTTATTTTGAAAAACTTCAGTTGAAAAAAAAAATTTGCTTGCGGGAGTTCCCGCACGGGTACGCTAGTAGTTTCTTATGTATAGAAATCACCAGTTCTTTTGTAACCGTTGAACTGAACAGAAGTCCTTAAAATAAATACTTAAGTTCATTAAAATTGGTTTTGGTTTCATCTCAATTCTAAAGATTATTTCAATCCTAGTTATTGATTTTTTCGACTGTTTCAATATTGTAGGGGACTGATATGAAATGCGGGGTAAAAAGTTTAATTAAGTTTTTTTGTAATAACATAAATTACTAAAAAATATTTATCTATTTCGTAGCAAAGATGTATTATTTGGCGTAACTTCGGTGGAATTCATTTTAGTATGAGATCTGATATAAGAGAACGGTAATAATTTTTCTTTGCGAAAACGCACTGGGGACACGTCAGGGGACTGAGAATCGGACACTTTGAAGAATTTTTTGAGCGAAATAAAATAAGGTCACCCTAATAATATTGTTAGGCCAGGTTAATATCAATCAGATTTAATTTTATAAAAAAAATCAAATTAAATAATTGAACGGATTTTAAAATATTTCTTGGGCCGCCGAAAATTCCATCGTTTGTAGAATCACCCATATACATTATTGAAGTTCATTGATCAAGAGTGAGGATAATTGTACACACTAAATGTCCCTTCCTTCTCTTCCTAATTCTAATAAATAGATAAAAAAAAGATATAATAATATAATATATTATCGTGCGGATGGTAACACTGATTCATCGGACTGGAATGCTGATCTCCCAAGTAACATTTTTCATCTCATAAGATGCTCCAAGAGTTCAACTAGATTAGTTAAGAGGAGCTAAAAGTAATCTTAAAGAATACTACGAGATTCTTTTAAAACTGTTAAAAGCCTTAAATGGCCTAGTTATGAGAGGCTCTTCCTACTCATAGTAGCAACAGAAGTTTCTTTATGGTATGACAGATGCACGTTTATATTAAAATGGCACTTCTAAGGCTCTAATACAAATCGGAAAAATCCTACTATGAGAAAGCGTCTCTTCCAATAAGAGGTGATAAAAAGAGAACAGAATGTTTGTTAACTTAATAAAGAACGAAACAAAATACTTTTTAAGTTTGTGTGTATACATGATTTGCTATGCCAACAAACTGTTAGGCTTGATATAGTATTTATTTTGTAAGTCTATCAACTATTATATTATAATGGCGATGCATATTTATTATTTTGCACATATGGGAAACGAAATGTAAATGCGGTTGAAATTGTATCTACTAATTCTAACATTTTACGTCGAAAAAACACAAAGCCCCTTCAAAATAATGCATATTTAGATTATTTTATTTATAATTTTTATCGGAAATAGGGTTACCATATATCTCTTTCGTAAGCAAATAAAATCAAAATTAACTTTGAAATTTGTTTTGTTTTTATTTAGGTCATGGGTCATTTGCTTGTGAGAGTAAATAGGAAACAGGAAAGGTCAAATTTTATATAAAATATTCCAAATTTCACACTGAGAGTCTTATGCTGCATTTACAAGAGTAATAAAATCTCATATTCTCTGTAATTTTCTACTATTACTCTTGTCACAAAAAATTACTACTCGTGTAATGCAACATAAAGAATACATTTTTTTTTGTTAATTTTGAATGAAAAGATAGTAGTAGCAATAAAATCCCAAGATGTTAATGTATTTAGTTTAAATTGAAAAAAAGTTACACAATGTATTTTATACTTTCTATGTAATCACAACAATGATAAATGTAAACTTGAAAATGCCACCTAATAAATTTTAAGTCAGTGCTACAGCCAAGTTATTTTATCGAGATCATAATTTTTTAAGTTATGGTAACCCTCAAATGTACAGGCAACTACTTTGCTTGTGTATAGGAATATGGCTGCTGCTGACGCGACACTAACTCTTCTAGTAACATCTTTATTCTTTCTATACGATTGTGGTTTTTGTCTTTTTAGATATTCTTACCTATATTCAGCAACCAAAAATCCAACTTAAAAAGGCTGACTGAAAGTTTTATTTGATAGCCAATGTAATAAAAAGAAATATCAACCGAATTACAAAATTAGGAAATTTTTATTTAATTTATTTCAGAGAGTACTATGTTACATCAATTTGAGAATAGAAAACTGAATGAAAATAATAATTAATTTATTTTGCTTATTGAAAAGTCAAAGATGATTTGATGAATATAAATTTTAAAATGAAGAGTAAAAAAATGCAAAGTAGAAATAATTTTGAAGTTTAAATAGATGAAAGTTATTAATGAATTATATGATAAGAATAAGCTTTATTAATAATGAAAATGATATGAGTCGCCACATCACTCCCTCACCAGTAATCGGCTCAGCTGATTGCGATACAGGATTATAACTTTTTAGCGAATTTTACTGTCCTTCCGTATCGGGTCGTAACTAAGGTTTTAGAATCTTGATTAGGTGGTTCGTTTTGGTTGACTTCTTTTTGAAATAATGATTGTTGATTATTATCCTTGTTGCAGCTTTCAGGAACATGTTCAACTTTGAGTCGGTCGATGCTAATTTTCTTCGTTTTCCCTTGAATTTCGATGTCAAAAGTCTTACAAGCTTTAGACAATACCAAGAATGGTCCATTGTACGGTGCTTTCAAAGGTGTTCTTACCGTGTCGTCTCGTACAAATACGTGTGTGCATACGTCAAGTTCGGGTTGAAGATATGGCTTGATTTTGGAATGATTAGAAGTTGCAATTGGTTTTAATTTGTTCATTGCTTTTTTGAGATCCTTAACGAAATCTGAAGTAACATTTTCGGTTGTTTTATGGTCGAAGATGTCACCGGGTAGCTTGAGAGTTGTACCGTAAAGCATTTCGGCTGGTGAAACATTAAGATCATGCTTGATTGTCGTTCGAAGTCCCAACATAACAAGTGGCAAAATATCAGACCAATTAGTTGTTTCTTGACACTTGATTGCTGCTTTAAGTGTCCGATGGAATCGCTCGATTATACCATTGGATTGAGGGTGGTAAGCTGTAGTCTGCGTGTGCTTGATTCCGAACGCCTTTGACAATTCCTGAAAAAGCTTTGATTGAAATTGTCTTCCCTGATCCGTCGTCAAAGTTTCTGGCACGCCATAGTGGGAAATCCATCCATGAAGTAGAGCTTTCGCAACTTCTTCTGCTGTGATATCATATAGTGGAATCACTACGGGCCATCTGCTGAAGCGGTCGATACAAGTTAAACAATATCTATATCCGTTTGAAGGTGGAAGTGGACCAATCAAATCGATGTTGATATGCTTAAATCTTCCATCCGGTACTTTGAAGTTTCCGAGGATAGTTTTGTTGTGAAGCGAAATTTTGTTTTTTTGGCATTGAATACAGGATGTTACCCATTTGTTAATGTCCTTATTCATTCCAGGCCAGACGTAGCGGTCGGTGATTAGCGAATTCGTTGCTCGTTTACCTGGATGCGAAAGTCGGTGAACTAAATCAAAAATTTGCTTTCTCATTGACTTTACGATGAATGGTCTGATTTTTCCAGTAGAAATATCACAATAAACAGCTGCCGATGAATGTGGCATTGTCATCTGTCGCAATTGAAGAGATGATGTTCTGTTCATTGTTTGAGAAAGTATTTGCTTCAATTCTTCATCATTGGTTTGCAGTTGAGCACATTTTTCATAATCGAATTGTAAGTTCTGAATACTCTCGATGCGGGAAAGCATGTCTGCAACAATGTTGTCTTTTCCTGAAATATGTCGAATATCTGTGCAGAATTGACCAATGTAGTCAAGATAACGCATTTGACGTGGAGTAGCTTTATCAGGATTTTGTAGAAATGCAAATGTTAACGGTTTATGATCCGTATAGATGGTGCATTTGCGTCCTTCGATCATAAACTTGTTGTGTTTGACTGATTGATAAATTGCTAAGAGCTCCCTATCGTAGGTGCTGTACTTTTTCTGGGAGTCTGTCATTCGCTTTGAATAGAAGCTAAGTGGTTCTAACTCACCTTTGTTAAATTGGTTTAAAGCAGCTCCAACGGAAAAGTTACTGGCGTCCACATACAACGCTAAATGTGCTTCTGGAAGAGGATGAGCCAATTGTACTGCATTTGAAAGATCTCGTTTGCATTCTTCGAAAATTTGTTCGACTTCAGGATTCCAAATGAGTTTTGTTTTATCGTGCTTCTTGTTTCCGTGAATTAGAACTTGAAGTTTTCCATGCTTGACAGCTGCATTTGGTAGGAAACGTCTGTAAAAATTGAGAAGTGCTAGAAATCTGCGTAATTCGTGAGCTTCAACTGGTTTCTTAAATTCGAGAATTGCGTTGATTCGGTCTAGTGGAGGTGCAATTCCAGCTTCCGTGACACGATGTCCGAGAAATATAACTTCAGATTTTCCAAACACGCATTTCGCCAAATTGATTTTGATGTTATGTTGACGAAGTCTTTCTAAAACCATCTTAACATGTTTGCGGTGCTCATCTTGGTCTTTTGAGGCAATAGCGATGTCATCGATGTATGTGACAACAAAATCGAGGTCGTTGAAAATGCTGTCCATGAAACGTTGAAAACTTTGAGAGGCGTTTCGCAGACCAAATGTCATGACGTTAAACTCGAAGAGGCCAAAAGGTGTTATGATTGCGGTTTTTTGGCGGTCTTCCGGTGCAATTGGAATTTGATTGTAGGCTTTCACAAGATCTAAAATAGAAAATATTTTCTTACCAGCAAATCGTTGAGCAAAATCTTGAATATGAGGTAGTGGATACCGATCTGGGACTGTGATTGAATTTAATCGTCGGTAATCGCCACATGGTCGCCATTCGCCATTCTTCTTGGGAGCTAAATGCAAAGGTGAAGCCCAACTGCTTTTACTTGGAGAACAGATACCAGCTTGTAGCATGTAGTTAAATTCCTTCTTTGCTATTTTGAGTCGCTCAGGATTCAGTCTTCGTGCTTTTGCATAAACAGGTTGTCCATTCGTAATGATCTGATGCTGTACCTTCGAAGTCTTCAGTGTGTTTTCGTCGAAAACTGGAGGTTTGGTAATATCTTTGAATTGGTTCAGAATGTCAGCGTAAATCATGTCCTTTGCGATTGTACTGATTGGGTTGTAGTTTGTTGTCTTGGAAATACAGTTGACGGTCAGAAGAGTTTTTGCGTCTATCACCTTCTTGTTCTTGACATCGACTAAAAGTCCAAATCGTGAAAGAAAATCTGCGCCAATGATTGCCTTGTCTACATCTGCAATGATGAATTCCCAATCGAATCGTCTACGCAATCCCAGATTTACATTAGTAACATTCGTACCGAATGTCTTGATAGGCGTCCCGTTTGCGGCGAATAGTCTATAAGAATCTGCTTTCTTGAAATTATAGTTTGGAAATAATGGTAAAACAGATAGATCGGCGCCGGTGTCAATCAGATATGGAATGTTGGTAGTCTTGTCGTGGATGAAAAGACGGTTGGATCTGCAGGAGTCCACTTCGTTTACCGTCTTTGTCGAAGTGGAAATTAGTTTTCCTGATTAGAGCAAGCTTTCTTATTGAACTGGCATGGTTCGACACATTTTTTAGCTAAAGATCCAAATCGATGATGATACTTACAGAATGGATGTTGTTTGTTTGATCTTGAACCTGATTTCGATCGGCTTCTGAAATGATGATGTTCTCTGGAAAAATTCGTTTTTAGCTCGTTCATTTGTTGTGAGAGAGCAGCAATCTCAGCTTTCAAATTGATGATCTCTGATGTTGAGGACATGATTGGTGGAGATATGGCTGTTGCTGGTGGGGAACATTTCTTATTTTTTTTTTTTTTTTTTTTTTATAATCCACCCGCGCTCAAGGGGTTATGATTACCCTTTAAATGTTTCAACACAGCGCGGGCGTGAAGTTAATGAAGAGAAAGAAGGATAGGAAAGATGTGTGGCACGATGTTCTGAGACTGTTGGTGGTTGTCTCAGATATTTTTATCTCCAGGGATGGCGGCTTTGCTAAAGCGGAGAAATGCCGTGTCTTATTACTATGTCGTTTATAATTCACATTATTTTTTTTATTCATGTGCATCGTTGTTGGGCATACTAGTTTAACTCAATTACATGTTGTTAGTGTTATGCCTGAACAACATGTAATGAGTAAACCAGCAACCCATGGATGACAATTTTAGATGGTTTTTAATGGAATTAAAACGACATAGACGACGGCAGGGATCGAACCTGTGATGCTGAGGTTGACAGGCGAGCACACAACCATCGTGCCACGGCCAACCCCTTACCTCGGAAATATAATTTCGACCCATCACTTCCAGCATTGTATCTGCAATCAAAGCACGTTTGTCAAGCTCGAATTCAGATACTGAAACAACAGCACGAATATTTTCAGGTAATCTTTCCAGCCATAAAGTCTTCATCACCTCGTCGGTTATAGAATTTCCGGCCAAATCACGCATCTTTCGCAGCAACTGAGAAGGTTTATCGTCTCCTAATTCAATTTCTTTTACAAGCTTAGAGAGTTTGCGGTGGTCCGAAAGCATGAATTCTCGTATCAAACCATCCTTCACTGTTTTGTATTTGTCTTCGGAAGGTGGATTACGAATGATGTGAGATACTACCTGTAAATACTTGGGATCCAGCGTTGCAATGACGTAATCATACATAGTCTGGTCACGTTTGATTCCAGAATTTCGAAACTGTGCTTCCATTTGAATGAAGTATAGGTCAGGTTCTTCCTTCACAAATTGAACTGGTTTAATAGCTACATGATGAACTTCACTTCGATTTGGGCCTTGATTGATGTTTCCAGATTGGTTCTGATATAAAGCATCATCGTTTCCAGATGTTGAAGCTTGATTACCGTCTCCAGGCATTGTTCGCTCAAAAAATGTTGATGTAAGAATTGGCTTCGATCGGGGTCACCAATGTGGTTTTTGTCTTTTTAGATATTCTTACCTATATTCAGCAACCAAAAATCCAACTTAAAAAGGCTGACTGAAAGTTTTATTTGATAGCCAATGTAATAAAAAGAAATATCAACCGAATTACAAAATTAGGAAATTTTTATTTAATTTATTTCAGAGAGTACTATGTTACATCAATTTGAGAATAGAAAACTGAATGAAAATAATAATTAATTTATTTTGCTTATTGAAAAGTCAAAGATGATTTGATGAATATAAATTTTAAAATGAAGAGTAAAAAAATGCAAAGTAGAAATAATTTTGAAGTTTAAATAGATGAAAGTTATTAATGAATTATATGATAAGAATAAGCTTTATTAATAATGAAAATGATATGAGTCGCCACACGATCTTAGACGCTTCTTTATGATTTATGTGTACTTACGTGCGAGTGAGAGGAGAATGTTGACATCAGAAAACTGAAGTTTGTGAATAGTTGTGATTGTTGCATTAAGGATCTTATTAAAATCTTACTGCAAAGCTTATATTCTTTGAACTTCAAATTGTTTCTTGATATATGAGGATTTAAACTCAAATTCTTTTAGAATTTTCAAAGTGGTATACAAATAACTTTACTCTTAAATATGACTTGTTATGGAATTATTTGGACATATTTAGAGCTCAGTTTTCAGAAAGGGACAATTTTTTTAGTTTGTATTCTTTCATTTTCTCCTAAAAGAGACAGTGTTCACATTTAACTTACTCAACCGATTTATTTTGACGTAAGGCCAACCTGTCGTGTTCAGACACAAAAATAGTGTGCACAATCACTTTGACGTCTTGTAGTTCTCATAATTGACAATGTTTACAAAATTTTATAATATTTAAAATGCTCACGCTGTGTCTCTGACATATTAAGGGTATACAAAAAACCTTTGAGTGTGTGCTAATTATAAAAAAAAAAAACACAAACCAATAATAAATAAATAAATAACTGTGTTGACTGCCGTAATGTCACCAAAACGAATGTCAAAAAAAATCCATTAATTTTCAATTTGTTTTAAAAATCCTGCCTCACTTTCTCGTCTCTTTCTTACCATGAAGTGCGAATGAGAAAAAACACAGAGACGTCAAAATAAGTCGGCGGAGTGAGTCCAATGTGAACACGGTCTTTGAGATGAATGAATTGAGGAAATCATTTTGTATAGAAAGATGATTTATGAAGATTTTTTTTTATGTAGTATATTTTTCTTTATTTGTTCTAGTAAATAAGGAAGATACAAATGATTTGCAATAGAGTAAGAGCTAGAGTATGAGAACTTTGAATAAATTCATATTATAACTGATTAGTTTTTTTATTAGCTAAACTGAGAATAGTTTTTATTGTAAGAGGTCAACGATATGGTGAATATCTCATATTTCAGACTAGATATATGAATTCAGAATGAATAGAATCTAAACCCATTATAATTGGAGAGATGTGGTTGGATCCAGACAGACGCAGGTGTGGGCTCGGAGAATTTGGAGCAGCGACTATCACCAAAAGAATTGTGGGGTGGTTCCTACAACCTACAGGAACTTGCTCCCTATTTTTTATGCAAATTTAGCAATTCGCGTCTCCTCAAAATACAATATAAGAAGGAATACATCAAGTCTTGGCATGGTTTTCGTAACACAGTCTTCAAGCATTGCAGGAATAACCCCCCCATCCGACGAGCTAGGACGAGCGTGTGGCTGGCATGCGTCCTCTGCTTTGCATGAGACACCCCTTCACCTTGCTGCCTGGACTGGCCTTAGGAGTCCTGTGGCCCTAGGTCATATAGGTGGTATAGAGGTGAACGGTATCATTTTCATAGAAGACAAGCATGAATAAATGAGAATGAGAATTTTTTGTAATTCGTGCTTCTCGTCAAAGGATATTACGTTACAATGCTTCCGCAAATTGTTAATTAAGTTGATTAAGTGCGGATGATTGTCAAATCCAATAGTTTCAAAATTAGTTTTTTCTCAAATTATTTAAATTCTTAATTTTGTGTTTATTGTTGTAGCACTAATGTTTAACTTATCTTTATAAATTTGAATGTATTACATAAATCATTCATTTAGTTATAAGTTGTTGTTTGTTAACTAAGCGTTAGTATTTAGCGTTTTAAAAAAAACGTAAATGATTTTGTCAAACCATAATTCGTATTTCATTTATTATTATAGCACTTCAACATTTTCAAATGTCAGAAACGGTCTGTTTGACTCGGTTTTGTGCACGAATGTCTTTGCGTTGGGTGTGTTCAAAATCAACTTATTCAAAAAAAAAAAAATAGTCTTAGCATGATCCTAAAGGTTAGCTACAATAGATCTGTAAGAATGGGCAGTCGCCCCATTTTTTTCAAATCGAAGGCTGAAAATATGTCGACTTGGTTAGCTTTAATAAACTACAACTAAGCTTCTTATACAAAATTATAAAATGATATACAAAATTATAAAATGATATACAAAATTATAAAATGCTCATTTCAAAATTAATTGTAAGATATTTTTTAATTGAAAAGTCTCAACATTTTACTAAAAACAGGAAATGGCAAGGGCTTTCTTGACAGCGTTTCATTGCTTCAAACATAAAACAATGAGTTAAGAGCCCACAGTCTGTCTTATTTTATGTTCCATAAATGTTCATACACTTTCAGTGTTGTTATATGTACCTCAATTTCATTCTCTTCTTTTAAAGTCCTCCAGGAATACCATTTGTTAAAGCAGAGAAGTTTAGGTCTAGTACTTTTCAAGAACTGTCTTAAGTACTTTACTGGAGTACATCGCACTTTGTGAATGCACCGAGGCCATGTTGTCATGGGTTAGAGAATGCGGCAAGAAGAGTATTACCAAACCTACATAATTTTTTTTTATTTCCATTAGTCTTCGCCAAAGGGAGATCTATACCCGCTATGCATATTTAACATACGTATGTTATGTACATATATTTATAACAACGATGAAAAGAACCCTTCTGACGTTGATTCATTTATAATAATTAGGCAAAATACTTCGTGGGTGATGATTATGAAAGTGGGAAGGGCTACATATATACGGCTTGTTTTTAATCTCAAAAAGTTGACAGAGCTTCCTGCTTCGTTTTCGTGTTCGTAGTTTAATAAAATGCTGCAGAAAATGTTACAGTGAATGCAATTTGTTTTTTACATAAAAAAAAGAAGAAGAAGAAATTTTGAGTGAATCATTTTGTTTTTAGAATGTGTCTTAAAAAGAATTTTTAAGAAAATTTAAACGCATTAAATTAAATTAAAATCAATTTAATGGCCGGGAAAGCTTATGCAGAACTTAATGCCTGCCAACTTACAAATAGCAACCCTTCGCGTACGCGTTTTGTCGGCTGAAAGTGTTTTTTTGGCTGGCAATCGAACGCCAGACGTGACATGGCAGTGTTATAGTATGACAATATAACTGTATTACATTGTGACAGTTTAAAGTCAGACACACATTCTGTAAATGCATGACATGGACGTGCAAGTGTATTAGTACATTCTGATTGAAGTTCCATATACACACATCAAGCATGAGTCTTCAATTTTTACTTGCGATATACTCGTACATACATACATTATGTAGGTACTATACTGCAAGTTCTGCATTTGGAAAAAAAATCGAACTCGAGATTTTGATCAAAGTTGACATTACGATGATAGCGAAGACGAAAAAAGTGGGTCCGGCAATTTCGTCTGTCTTTATGTCTGTACCTCTCACTACAGCCTAAGCCACTGGACCTATTTCTTTCAATCTCGGTAGTTAAGGTTCTTCGATGATTCCCTAGAGGATAAACAGACAAATTTTTTTAGCTCCAAAAATAACGGTAGCCTCCTTACACCCGGAATGCAAAATCTTATTTATCACGAAAATGGCTCCAACGATTTTGATAAAAAAAAATTAGGTGTTATATTATGGACATGGACTACATTTTGGTCAAAACAAAATTTGGGGCAAAATGTTATTAACGGTACCTGTCATAGAACCGTTTTTTTTATTTTCGACTTTCTCATTAACGGCTCTAAGGATTGTAACCAAAAATTTTCAGCAGGAGTGCCCTTAAGTTTAAAATAATATTGTATATAAAAATATTCGAAAAAATATTTGTTGGATTTTTTTGAAAAAAAATTTTGTTTAAAAAATCAATATCGTCAAAACCTATGAACTATTATTTTTCCCACATTTTTTCTTGAAAAATTTTAAAGAAATTTCTTATATAAAAAATGTATTTAATAATAAAACGATTTTTTAAAGTTTGTTTGCATAAATTCATACTTTTCTAGAAATCAGACGGCAATTTTATGCATTTGAACATTATTATCTCATTAAATCCATGTTTTATAAAATGTATCTTAAATTCCAAAGTACTTTTACAAAAGAACAATCTTTACAGTTCGTGCGGAAGGAAGTCCAGGCGGATGAGGTGAAGAGGTAAAGTCAGGTAGATTTTTGCCTATTTCAAAATCGACAGTACTTGCGATTTGAAATATGGCTTCCTCTCTCTCATCTCTAAAGTATTGTTTCTACATGGTAGTTTTTCGCACTTCAAATTATTCGCGAATAGATTTTGGTAACTTTGAAAATACTCAGAAGGAACATTTTCTCGGTTTTAATTCTTTTTAATTTTTCTCGAAAAGTCTATTTTGGAAAGGGTCTGTGAATTTAGTGTTTAGGATTTTCTTTATAGGTACGCGCACTCAAGGGGCTATGAATACCCTTATTATGTTAAACACAGTGCGAGAAATTAGGAAAGTAGGATAAGATTAGAAAGAAGATACAGATGCACATTGGTTTTGAATTTCTGCACTCTTTTGAATTCTGTCCAAGAGACTCAAGTGGTTTTTTGGAGCACCTGCCCAGATATGGGAGTTGTATACTCGAGTTTCGGAAGAAAAAAGACTTTTTATATAACAACCAGATCAGATGGGGTAAAAAACTTCTTGCATTGTCGCAGAAAACCTAAACACTTAGCAGTGTTTTTCACGACGTCAAATATGTGAGCCCTCCACAAAAGTTTAATGAGATTCAACAACGGAAGTTTTCCAGGGGAGCACGTAGATTTTCATCAGAAAATCGTGATCCTGTAACCGACGATCGCAAAAACGTTTGGCCTAATCTATAAATGTTTGAGTGATTGGAGTGGTCGAGGAAGGAATATGTTCATTCTGTAGAGAACTTACCAAGCGAGGAGAAGTAACTGAGCATTCGAGGAAAATTAAAAAAAAATTAAGATCAAGAGATAGAAGAAAATCTGAGGGAAATAGTGATAAGAGGAGCGATAAGATTAGGAGAAAGAAGGCCAGTTGATGAGTTAGAGGAGGAGATATTGAGGAAACAAAAATATGTGGAACGGATAGGATTTTTTACTGGTTCTTGTCAATTTTTGGTTTCAACCATTCATGATCTCAATGCGTTATCGTCTGGATTTTAATTCCTAGAAGTGTAATATTATCTTCCGAAAACAAATTTGGGGCTTCATCCGGTGATTTTTCCCTATGTTTACCAACTAAAGTAAATATCAAAACGCCTTTATGGATATACAAATTATGTTTTTCTATTTTTCTATTTGGTGTCAATTTATGTTTTTCATATTGTTAAGTTTATCAAATTATTTGAACAAAAATTCCAAGTGCCTTCTTTGTAGTGCAGGTATCTCACTGTTCTTTAAGTAAAACATTTCTTTTGTTTTATTCAAATTGATAAGATCGATAATCAGTTTTGATTCCCCTATCGCGATCTTATGAATTAAACCAGTTTTAATTGATAAGCTAGTTAGTGACTTAAAAAAAATGTAATTCATAAGCCAGTTGCTATGTCTCACCTTTAAACTAAACTTAGTATCTGGAAGAATATTGTTTTCTTCCAAAACTTGAACAAAGCTTCATAATATCATTTTTTGAATACCCTAATGATACTCGGAAGAAGACTTATCCACCGGAGATTCACTGGATTGTAGTTTTCCCTTTTTTCACATCCTGTTTTTCAAACAGTATGGTGAAAATGGAAACTGCTTCACAAAGCAGATGACGTTGCACAACTCGGATATTATATCGACTAGTGTTTCCTTTTTGAAAGATATTTTTAATGTGTAGAAATATGCTGGGTAATCTAGAGTTAACACCCCGAATTCAGTTACTCAGAAAAAAAATTAATGGACAACAAATGATTCTTCTTGATCAATTAGTTGATATTTTTGATTAAGTATAATCTTATCTCCAGATCGCGTGCATCATCGATATAATAATTAAAAACTTATCGATAGTTCACTTTTTTGTCTCTGTAATCCATCAATAGCCGCGTTACTGTGTATATTATTAATGTCACTTTTTTTGTATTTCCGTATTGTTATGTTAATTCATAAGAAATATTTCTAAGTCCGTGAATTTAGGTGACGGTGGAGTAAGGTTAGTTTATTCTTACGATTATTTATTCTAGGACGAACTTCAGTTACTTTTGTGCCATACCCCCGTTTGACTCAATAGATACCAAACAAGCGGACTGAGGCCTTTGACGGAGGTTTACAGTACGGGGAGCCGATTATCACTCAATCGGATTGGCTACTGTTTCATCACCATAGTCAACAGGCTCTCTAACTTGGCACAGTGTAGATGATGTCGGATGAGTGTGGTGGTCCGGCTGAGTGAGTGATCCAATTGATGTGATCCGGATGATTGTGCAAAAGCAAACACACAATAAGAGGCATTAAAACCTTCTATATCCTTTCATATTTTTAAATTTAATCCAAACTTAATGACTTCATGACGATATCCACAATTTCCCATACCAATTCCATCCACAGGTTCATACGAGTTATGGTATCAAAATGGCGCAGCCTTAGAGCTAGTTAGTTAGTTAGTAGTACTTGCGATATACATAGGTACTAAAGGGCAAGCTCTGCATTTGGAAACATAATTGCACTCGAGATTTTGATCAAAGTTGCCTAACCCACTGGAGCTATTTTCTTCAACCTCGGTACATAAGAGTCTTCGGCGATTCCCTAGAGGGGAAATTTGTAGGAAACAACCCTACAACTTACTTTAAGAAAAATCTCTACACAAACAAAATATATCCAAGAAAACATTCCTAGACCTAACTAAAACAAGAACAAAAAAATATGGTATTCCATTGACGAAATAAAAACTCAAAGATTTTCTTAAAAATTTTCTTTCGAAATGTTGAATACTTTATTCTTTTAAAATTATATTTAACATTTCACTCGAACACTAAAAGTAGCCTGACTTAAATGAATTAACCTTTAAAACCAAAAGAAACAAACCAACTTGCATTAATTGCACGTCTAAACCAGTCGCACTTAATTGCATATTTAGCTTTAAGCATTGTGTGCAAGGGTAAAAGTTAAATTTGGGTGGTGCGTTCAGAAAATGCAAGAATTGTGTTTCGAGCCGTCCCGTACCAAATATTTAACATCCGCTTCATCACATTTTCATCATGTTCCGCATTGGCAAAAGAAAACTGATCACGCCATCAGGCGTCCTCGTGGTTTTATTCGTCTAGCAAATTTCTTTTCAACCCTAGTCGTCGCGAGAAGTAGTTCCGTCTTCTAAACGCCGCGTGAGTTTCGATTATAATATATAATAACCCTTTATTATAATCAAAGTTATTCTGTAAAACCACGGTAGACGAACATCTTTCGCAGTCCTGCAATAAATTAATTCTCGTCCCGGAGAAGGGTTGGCAACGAAGGACACCCAAATTCACCCACCAATAGGTAATTTATCTTGGTACGCAATAGAATAATAATTGCATTAGTAAAAATCCATAATCCATTTCAATAGAAACGAATTCATTCAAGCCGTTTTGGCCAACTGATTTCTGGACTCCTTTCTTGACCAAAACGTCAGACAAAAAGGAAAAAATCCTGTAGGCAGCACTTCAAGGAAATAACTTGCTTCCTCAGTCGAAATATCTTGAGATTTTGGCTGATCACAATCCATTAGGCGACACTTGAAAAAAGGCGAATCCAGGATCCAGAATCCAGATATAGAGAAATTAATTCTCTGACCAAAAACACATGTAGGTAAGGATCGGTATTGCAAAGAAAATTATATGTGCATACATATATGTACATTACGTAGGTACATAGGATCTCACAAATTTTGTTTTGTTTGGATGTAGGAAAATACGAAGAACCTCGAAAATAACCTTCACGATTCTATTGTGATAGGGCAGGAGGAAGGTACCAACCCCTCCAGGATCCTTTGGGCCATCAAAGACTCAGGTCGAAAAAGGAGTCCGAAGAAATCTCAAGATTCAACTGAAAGGAACAACATGCTAATTAAAAGAAACAAAAAGTGAAAAAGTGTAAATTAAAAGTAAATTAAATAAGTTGTGGCAGCTTAGGTTTAGTCCAAGAAATAGAAAAAAGGTGATTTTTCTTAGTAAAGGATAGCTAGGGCTGAAAAGGAAAAAGAAAAGTTAATGAAAAGAAAAAAATTAGTACTAAAAAACTAAAAAAACAAAAAAAAAAGGAGAAGAAAATTCGGAAATGATTAAAATTTTAGAGCTGAAAGGAAAAATGAATTAGATACGTAAAGAAAATTCTAACAAAGAAAAGAAAAGTGCTAAAAAGAAAAGTGCTGAAATGAAAACTTAAGAATTGTGAAGAAAATTCAACAGAAAAAGATATGTAACAAAAAGAAAAGAAAGAGAAAAGTCAAACAAAAAAAAAAAGATATCTATGTAAATTTAATTTAGTATATGCACATGCACATATGTACATACATATGTACGTACCTATGTACCTATAAGTACTTAAAATACATAAGTATACATAGTTACATAGATACCTACAGTCGTATATACATATGTATATACATATGTGTATTCAAATCAAAAAGAAAATTAATATTACCTTTTGAGGATAGAAAAATTTGTTTTTTGATTGACGTGAGAAACTAGAATAAAAATAATTTTTGGAAAACTGGTATGATAGATAGGTAAGAGTTACTCGATAAAAACAGAATTTTTTTGAATGCAAAGTGATTTGATGTTAAGTGAAGTAGTTCATTTAAAGTTAAAATAGGTAGATAGGAAAGAGATTATTTAAAATAATTAGAGTAGGGGAAAAAATATATCTAATTAGTTGTACTATATAAAAGAATGTGACATTGTCATTCATCGGAATCGGTGAACAGTTTGGTAGATCTCAAAAGGACATTCAATTTACATATGATACTTAATACTCTTCAGTGATATAAAATTTCGTCAATCAACTTTGCTAACCCCAACAGGTCACGTCGCAACATAATGCTGTGCACAACATAATGGAGCGCCGGTAAGTGAGTTGTTTGTTGTTATATATTGATAAATTATTTTCACTATATAAATTTGAATACAAAATATCTATATTTTTTGGTATTATTTAAACAAAGCTCAAGTAAGGAGCTTTATCAAATCTATTCGGTAACACTTTGTGGGAGTATTAAGGATTATGGGATGTAAATAAAAAAAAAAAAAAGTAAGAACCGGGTCATTTTCTAATCGTTCGTTTTTTTTTTGGTAAATTTTTGCGATGAATGGGGATGATAGGAACCTTTAAATGTTATTATTATTAGGGGATAGATTTAAGTAAACAGTGGAATAAAATTGCTTTTGATTAAGTATTTAATAATCATTTAATAATGAACTTGTCGAATGTTATTTCTTTTGTATTTTGGACAATTTTTATTTGTTGAGGAATTGGATAAAACGAAAAGAGAAACGATTAATTTTTTTTGAATTCTATATGAGTGGTGTAAAATGGAGTTATAAACGGTAAAGTTTTTCTGGGAAAGTGAATCCGGTATGATGGAGGGTTGAGGAAGGAGAGTTCCAAAACAGGGAAAGTAAGGGGCTTTCCCCTTTTTGTTAGGGCCATCTCAATAATTTCTTGGAGTACTAACGATGGCGTAGGCGTATCTCTTGTTTGATGTACGTATGTCTAGTGAGGGATACGATAAAGGGTGGGTATAGAACAACTCCGAGGGCACGACCACCTATGTCCTCCTCTCTAAGTGTGGTAGCAGGGAGCAAAAAGATAGCTTAAATTAATCGGTTAGCTAATTTCGGGTCCTGCTTCTTTTAGGAAGATGGTAAACAACAAGTCGACTACGAGCTAAGATTAAGGCCTGTAAAAAAAAAAAGGTAACACCGTTCATTAGCTAGTGACAAGATCCCCCCCATCGACGAGCTAAGCATGGCATCCAGCAGGCCTTCGGTCACTCAAGCGAATGGACACCCTTCTCGACCCCTGCCTGGACGGGCCTATGGGTCTGTAGACATGAGTCCTAAAGGTGGGGAAAGGTCGTGAAGGGAAGTATATTTTTTGAGGAGAGAGTCTAAGTTTTTTTTTGGTTTTGAAGAAGCTCAGATTCAATCATTATTGGAGATCTTTTATGAGTCTTGACTGATTTGGAATTCGGTCGTAGCTATTTTAGTTGATTGAGCAATTTGGAGCAAAGGCTTTTTTCTCAAACATGTTGACAGGAAGTGGGAGAGGACACGACCAAACATCATAATTGATATTATCGTATTTCCAAACATTTTTTTTGTCCTTTTCACAGAAAGTCAAATGCAATAGACATACTTTTACATTGCATACCACCAGCAAAAATAATGCACGTTACAGATGGCGCCCAACGTGGGGCCCGAAATTTAGTGACCGATTTTTATTTATTTTATTTTTTTTTGAGTTTTGGCGGAGATTATTTGTTGTGTGAATACTTTGTGGTTACGACACCTCAACATGATTAGAAGCCATAGTTGTCCGGGGAGTTAGGACATTTCCAGACTCTCGACTGTTGCAATTGGGCAAACTTTTATGTTCGACACAAATCAACTTTCTACAGCTCAGTGTCCGTTCTTAGATGAAGTTTTTTTCTGAGTAACTGATAGCACTGAGATGTAAAAGTGAAGTTAAGGATAGCATTTGCTTTAATCAGTAGTTAGTTTTAACGCTTTGGTCCGGTAGATTAGGACAATTTTCCATATCTATGACTGCTGCTGAAGGTCGAGACCTGATTAGTGAGAGAAACCTGCTTATCCATCAACCAACTTGAAAATCTCGCCATAGAACTAAAAATATATTAATACTTTAAATATTTCCAAGGACTTAAGAACTTAAGACGATATCCGGAAGGCTAAGGCCATAGTCTGGTCTCCGATAGTTGTAGCGTCAAAAGGAACTTAGTTTTTTTATGGACAAAGTTTTGATATCATAATGAGACAACATACTTAGAGTTATTAAGAATACTTATGCAAATAATTTTTTTTTGGAATTTCCTTTTCTTAAGAGAATAAGGAGGAACCAATAGTAGTTTTTTTTTGGAACAAGATCCTTCACATCCGGTATTCACTTCCCAGAATCGTATATGAAAAAAGTAGAAAGTTTAATTTCATTTTTGATTATTATTAGGCGGTTTAGGACCAAACATTGTCTAGTTATATATTACAGGTAATTCATTTTGTTTAGTTTTTTTATACAGCAAAATTTGGAGAGAAGTAAACAGTTTGTTTTTCGATTTAAGTTTTTTTTAAGAATTTTTTTTATTGGAAGTTTGAAGAAGCAAGAGAAATTAAGTAATCTTTTTAAATAAGTACCTTTAGGGAAAGTTATACTTTGTAAGAAAGTAAAAGATAAAGTTTTTTTTATCTTGAGAGTATTAAAATAAAAAAATAAAGTAAACTTAGTATTAGAAATGGATGGTAGAGGTCGTCGTAAGAATTCCCGAGGGAAAAGAGGGACTAGTAAACAACGATCTTCTTCAAATAACGATGAAAGAGAAAATCATTCTCAAGTTGAAGATGAAGTATTTGCGACAGTATCAGGGACAAATGTCATAGAGAGTGTGAACAGCACCAACAATCAACAGACAGTACATAACAGAACCACTTCTAGTCCTAATGAAGGTAATATCTCGAAAGAGGCCGAACATTTCGAGACTTACATACAGGAAGTAGTAACAGCCACGATAGGTCTCAAACGAACGGAAGACCAACGTTTCATACGAGAAGAGTTAGAACGTAGCCATGCCGAGTTGCTAGGGCAGGTAAGGGCTATTGTAAGAGAAACTCTTGCTAACGTCACGCCAGCTCCTCCTCAAAACCTTCCCAATGATCGAGATAGATATAACACAGCCACTTCTGTAGATCAACCTGCTAATTTTAGTTCACAGCAACATAATGTAGTCAATCCTGCTGCTAACACTCAGTCAACGAATGAACAGGGCGTTTATCCAATCGATATGGCTCGCGGCTCAAATGTCGACAACTTTTTAGCTCAACTGAGCAATTTGAACTTGAACGTTTCGCCTTTGATCTCGAACCAAGCTAATCCATCTATAGCTCAATCACCATCTACTTCAGTAACACGTTTTCCTCATTATCATAAGTGGGGAATTAAATTCGACCATAAGAACATGTCTATAGACGACTTTCTGTTCAGACTAGAAAGGGTTAAGGACAGTTACAATGTAACTTGGGTTGAGGTGGTCCAAAACTTTCACCATTTTGTTAGTGGTAGAGTAGAAACCTGGTATTGGATGTTCTTAAAGAACAACCCTCGAACTACTTGGTCGACACTACGTTTAGCTCTTATCGAGCAATACAGAAGTCTCGAAACAGATAGTGAATTATCCCGAAAAATATCTGATAGAAAGCAATTGCCGAATGAGAGCTTTGACGACTTTTACGATGATCTAATTAAATTTAATTCAAAATTACGAACACCTAAACCAGTGAAAGAGATCATCGAACTTATAAAACAGAATGTCCGCCGAAGAATGGGGGAGTTATTAGTTACTTTTAGTACACATAGTTTGCCAGAAATGGTCTACGTTTGTCGTACCATTGAAAAGTTCCTCAACGGAAACGAAACACCTCGAGTAAAGTACCCATTTAACAACACTGCACAACCTACACGACGACAAATAGGCGAATTGGATAACTCGCCGGATGACTCTGACTTTACAATTCCCGCGAAAGTTGAGGCCTACCAAAGGGAAGCCAATATACTTAAATGTTGGAATTGTAAAGCAGAGGGGCATACGTTCAGGGAATGCGATAGTCCTAAACGGAACTTGTTTTGTTTTAGGTGTGGTCGTGACAATGTTATAACGCCAAATTGTGAAAGATGCTCGGGAAACCGGTCATCGAACAATCCTTCGACCGGGGGGAAGTGTTCGAGGGCAGAGAACCCGGAAAATTAGAAAATACAAAACCTAGTCCAGCTAAAATTACCCTATTACGACATTCGCCTGAAGAGTTAATAAAAAGGAAAGAGCAAAAAAACGATCTTCAGGAAACAAAACCAGAAAAAAATTACCTTCCCCGAAAATCGATTCACCAAAGGATAAAAGATTACTATGAGGCACGGAAAAGAATCGTCACCTTTCCTCAAACCTCAGAAAAAGTTTTGAAGTTACGAGAGAGGATGAAGAGAAAGAAAGTAATTTATAAATCACTTGCGGCCACCACATTGAATTGTTCAGCGGACGATCCCCGTCCATATATTACAATTGAAATTTCTGGTAGAAAGTTACTCGGTTTGCTTGATTCGGGAGCGAGCGTGAGTTGCTTAGGAGCTGGGAGTCTTGAATTTCTAAAAGATAACCATATTCCATTCAAAAGCTTTTGTTCTTCTATTGCCACCGCAGATGGCCAGAAACAATCAATAGTCGGCATGGTAACGACGCAAATCCATTACCGAGGTAAAGCCCACGTCATGGATTTGTTCATCGTTCCATCGCTGACACAACAGTTATACCTAGGGGTGGATTTCTGGAGGATTTTTCAGTTAGCTCCCCAGGTCATTTCCGAAATTTCACCAGTAAACCAGATAATCAACAAGTCCAATAGTGCAACCGGTTGTGATCTGAACGATCGCGAGCAAGAATTACTTCAGGAAACGATCAGGCTATTTCCGTCGTTTACATTGAAAGGCTTAGGAAAGACTCATTTGGTAGAACATTTCATAGACACGGGAGAGGCGGTGCCTATAAAGCAACGTCATTATCCCATTTCTCCAGCGATACAAGCCCTAATGTATGAGGAATTGGATCGCATGCTTGCTTTGGGGGTCATCGAAGAAAGTTCCAGCGCATGGTCTTCCCCAGTCGTACTTGTACGAAAACCTGGGAAAAACCGTCTGTGCTTGGACTTTCGGAAGGTGAACCAAGTAACAAAGAAGAATGCGAGCCCGATTGCTAATATAGTGGGACTGTTAGCACGACTTTCAGAGACACACTTTATTTCAAGTGTGGACCTGAAAGATGCGTACTGGCAGATACCGCTGGAGCAAAGTTCACGGGAGAAGACGGCTTTTACTGTCCCCGGTAGGCCGCTCTACCAGTTTAGAGTAATGCCTTTTGGTCTTTCCAACGCTGCACAAAGCCTCACTTACTTGATGAATCTGGTGGTGCCATCAGAACTAAGAGATCAAGTTTTCGTCTACTTAGACGATCTTTTAGTCATATCGAGAAATTTTGAGGAACATATCAGGATTCTAAGGGTTATAGCAAAAAGGTTACTTGAAGCAGGCTTGACGATAAACGTTGAGAAGTCAAAATTCTGCTTCAAGGAACTTCAGTACCTGGGATATGTGGTAGGCCAGGGTTGTTTGAAACCGGATCCAGCTAAAGTAGCTGCAATCCTTGAATTTCCGGCTCCAAAAACCATCAAACAAGTCCGAAGATTTCTCGGTATGGCTGGATGGTACCGCAGATTCATTAGTAATTTTTCAACCCTTGCTGCTCCCATGACAGACGCTTTGAAGAAGAACAAAAAGTTTGAGTTCGGAAAGGAAGCAGAGGAAGCCTTCGTAACGATCAAGTCGGCCTTGACATCGGACTTGGTCCTCATAAATCCTGACTTTAATAAACAATTTATCATTTTGTGTGATGCGTCAGCATCAGGTATTGGGTGCGTGTTGTGCCAGAAAGACGAAAGTGGAGCCGAACGACCTATTTATTATTACTCCCAAAAGTTAAATTCTGCGCAGCGCAACTATTCTGTCACCGAGCGCGAGTGCTTGGCGGCCGTAAGGGGAATTCAAAAATTTCGACCTTATGTTGAAGGTTATAGGTTTACGGTAGTGACAGACCACTCAAGTCTGAAGTGGCTGATGAGTCTGCGAGATCCAACGGGGAGATTAGCGCGCTGGAGTCTAAAACTTCAAGGGTTCGACTTTGGGATCGAACACCGGAAGGGTACTTTAAATGTAGTGCCAGATGCTCTATCTCGCGTATATGAGGTAGAGGCACTACATTCAACAGTATGTCCACCGGGGTCGATGTCAACGAACCCTACCGATGTTCTTCATATTGATTTGGAGGATCCGAGCTTTAAATCGGAGGAATATCTTCAAATCATCGAGCACATCGGACAAAATAAAGAACAGCTTCCTGACCTTCAAGTTTCGGACGGTTTCGTATACAAGAAGGTCAGACATTGCACAGGAAATCCACTCCAAGACGATTTGGTCTGGAAATTATGGATTCCAGAGGCGCTGACGAACCGGTTGATATCGCTGGCTCATTGTCCACCCAGAGCTTCTCACGGTGGAATTAGTAAAACACTTTTTAAATTGAGGCAACAATGTTTTTGGCCCAATATGGCATCCCATGTAAAGACGTTTCTTGAAAATTGTGAAGTCTGCAAAACGACTAAGGCTCCGAATACCATTCTTAGAGCAGAAATGGGAAAATCCTTCGCAGTAGACAGACCTTTCCAACATCTTTATGTAGACTTCCTGGGTCCCTACCCAAGATCAAAAAGAGGAAACACACAGATCGTAGTCGCTCTAGATCAATTGACGAAATTCGTCTTGATCAAACCCCTTCGAAAAGCTAATTCTCATACGCTTATACAATTTTTAGAAGAAGACATTTTTCTTATTTTTGGGGTCCCCGAGAGCATCTTGTCAGACAATGGCAGTCAATTTATTGGACAGGAGTTTGCTAAAATGGTAAAAACTTTCGGCATTACTCATTATAGAACCGCAGCCTACTCGCCACAGGCTAATGCGAGCGAGCGAGTTAACCGCTCCATCCTCGCAGCGGTCAGAGCTTACATAGATCCAAAGCAAACAAACTGGGACGTATACTTACCCTCAATCGGAAGTGCATTACGCTCTACCATTCACTCTGCAATCGGCATATCTCCATACGAAGCTCTATTTGGTCATCGGATGATTGAGCATGGAACAGACTACAAGCTATTACGTGGGTTATCAGGTTTAAACCATTCTGAGATTGACTGGCTACCAAAAACTTCTAAGATGAACGTATTGCATTCATATTTGAAGTCAGCTCTAGAGCGACTTCACGAATCCTACCAACGAACGTATAACTTGAGAAGTAAGATGGTATCATACAAGGTTGGGGACGTTCTATTCAAACGAAATTCCATATTAAGCGACGCGGCTAAACATCTAAACGCTAAACTGTGCCCAAAATTTATAAAAGTTACCGTCTGTAAAATAATAGGGAATAATTTATATAAGGTCATAGACGCTAAAGGTCGTCAAACCGTAGTACATTCGAAAGATCTAAGAAAATGAAAGATACGAGAATCTCAGGACAATTGCCCGGCCTCTCAGCAGTGCATGAGACCTTGCCATAGAAACCAAAAATAAACAAAAAACCTCTGTTTCTTCTCATATCCTTTTTTTTGCTCGGTAAACCTGCTCTAAAAAGAATATGCTGTGTAGGAAACAACCCTACAACTTACTTTAAGAAAAATCTCTACACAAACAAAATATATCCAAGAAAACATTCCTAGACCTAACTAAAACAAGAACAAAAAAATATGGTATTCCATTGACGAAATAAAAACTCAAAGATTTTCTTAAAAATTTTCTTTCGAAATGTTGAATACTTTATTCTTTTAAAATTATATTTAACATTTCACTCGAACACTAAAAGTAGCCTGACTTAAATGAATTAACCTTTAAAACCAAAAGAAACAAACCAACTTGCATTAATTGCACGTCTAAACCAGTCGCACTTAATTGCATATTTAGCTTTAAGCATTGTGTGCAAGGGTAAAAGTTAAATTTGGGTGGTGCGTTCAGAAAATGCAAGAATTGTGTTTCGAGCCGTCCCGTACCAAATATTTAACATCCGCTTCATCACATTTTCATCATGTTCCGCATTGGCAAAAGAAAACTGATCACGCCATCAGGCGTCCTCGTGGTTTTATTCGTCTAGCAAATTTCTTTTCAACCCTAGTCGTCGCGAGAAGTAGTTCCGTCTTCTAAACGCCGCGTGAGTTTCGATTATAATATATAATAACCCTTTATTATAATCAAAGTTATTCTGTAAAACCACGGTAGACGAACATCTTTCGCAGTCCTGCAATAAATTAATTCTCGTCCCGGAGAAGGGTTGGCAACGAAGGACACCCAAATTCACCCACCAATAGGTAATTTATCTTGGTACGCAATAGAATAATAATTGCATTAGTAAAAATCCATAATCCATTTCAATAGAAACGAATTCATTCAAGCCGTTTTGGCCAACTGATTTCTGGACTCCTTTCTTGACCAAAACGTCAGACAAAAAGGAAAAAATCCTGTAGGCAGCACTTCAAGGAAATAACTTGCTTCCTCAGTCGAAATATCTTGAGATTTTGGCTGATCACAATCCATTAGGCGACACTTGAAAAAAGGCGAATCCAGGATCCAGAATCCAGATATAGAGAAATTAATTCTCTGACCAAAAACACATGTAGGTAAGGATCGGTATTGCAAAGAAAATTATATGTGCATACATATATGTACATTACGTAGGTACATAGGATCTCACAAATTTTGTTTTGTTTGGATGTAGGAAAATACGAAGAACCTCGAAAATAACCTTCACGATTCTATTGTGATAGGGCAGGAGGAAGGTACCAACCCCTCCAGGATCCTTTGGGCCATCAAAGACTCAGGTCGAAAAAGGAGTCCGAAGAAATCTCAAGATTCAACTGAAAGGAACAACATGCTAATTAAAAGAAACAAAAAGTGAAAAAGTGTAAATTAAAAGTAAATTAAATAAGTTGTGGCAGCTTAGGTTTAGTCCAAGAAATAGAAAAAAGGTGATTTTTCTTAGTAAAGGATAGCTAGGGCTGAAAAGGAAAAAGAAAAGTTAATGAAAAGAAAAAAATTAGTACTAAAAAACTAAAAAAACAAAAAAAAAAGGAGAAGAAAATTCGGAAATGATTAAAATTTTAGAGCTGAAAGGAAAAATGAATTAGATACGTAAAGAAAATTCTAACAAAGAAAAGAAAAGTGCTAAAAAGAAAAGTGCTGAAATGAAAACTTAAGAATTGTGAAGAAAATTCAACAGAAAAAGATATGTAACAAAAAGAAAAGAAAGAGAAAAGTCAAACAAAAAAAAAAAGATATCTATGTAAATTTAATTTAGTATATGCACATGCACATATGTACATACATATGTACGTACCTATGTACCTATAAGTACTTAAAATACATAAGTATACATAGTTACATAGATACCTACAGTCGTATATACATATGTATATACATATGTGTATTCAAATCAAAAAGAAAATTAATATTACCTTTTGAGGATAGAAAAATTTGTTTTTTGATTGACGTGAGAAACTAGAATAAAAATAATTTTTGGAAAACTGGTATGATAGATAGGTAAGAGTTACTCGATAAAAACAGAATTTTTTTGAATGCAAAGTGATTTGATGTTAAGTGAAGTAGTTCATTTAAAGTTAAAATAGGTAGATAGGAAAGAGATTATTTAAAATAATTAGAGTAGGGGAAAAAATATATCTAATTAGTTGTACTATATAAAAGAATGTGACATTGTCATTCATCGGAATCGGTGAACAGTTTGGTAGATCTCAAAAGGACATTCAATTTACATATGATACTTAATACTCTTCAGTGATATAAAATTTCGTCAATCAACTTTGCTAACCCCAACAGGTCACGTCGCAACATAATGCTGTGCACAACATAATGGAGCGCCGGTAAGTGAGTTGTTTGTTGTTATATATTGATAAATTATTTTCACTATATAAATTTGAATACAAAATATCTATATTTTTTGGTATTATTTAAACAAAGCTCAAGTAAGGAGCTTTATCAAATCTATTCGGTAACACTTTGTGGGAGTATTAAGGATTATGGGATGTAAATAAAAAAAAAAAAAAGTAAGAACCGGGTCATTTTCTAATCGTTCGTTTTTTTTTTGGTAAATTTTTGCGATGAATGGGGATGATAGGAACCTTTAAATGTTATTATTATTAGGGGATAGATTTAAGTAAACAGTGGAATAAAATTGCTTTTGATTAAGTATTTAATAATGAACTTGTCGAATGTTATTTCTTTTGTATTTTGGACAATTTTTATTTGTTGAGGAATTGGATAAAACGAAAAGAGAAACGATTAATTTTTTTTGAATTCTATATGAGTGGTGTAAAATGGAGTTATAAACGGTAAAGTTTTTCTGGGAAAGTGAATCCGGTATGATGGAGGGTTGAGGAAGGAGAGTTCCAAAACAGGGAAAGTAAGGGGCTTTCCCCTTTTTGTTAGGGCCATCTCAATAATTTCTTGGAGTACTAACGATGGCGTAGGCGTATCTCTTGTTTGATGTACGTATGTCTAGTGAGGGATACGATAAAGGGTGGGTATAGAACAACTCCGAGGGCACGACCACCTATGTCCTCCTCTCTAAGTGTGGTAGCAGGGAGCAAAAAGATAGCTTAAATTAATCGGTTAGCTAATTTCGGGTCCTGCTTCTTTTAGGAAGATGGTAAACAACAAGTCGACTACGAGCTAAGATTAAGGCCTGTAAAAAAAAAAGGTAACACCGTTCATTAGCTAGTGACAAGATCCCCCCCATCGACGAGCTAAGCATGGCATCCAGCAGGCCTTCGGTCACTCAAGCGAATGGACACCCTTCTCGACCCCTGCCTGGACGGGCCTATGGGTCTGTAGACATGGGTCCTAAAGGTGGGGAAAGGTCGTGAAGGGAAGTATATTTTTTGAGGAGAGAGTCTAAGTTTTTTTTTGGTTTTGAAGAAGCTCAGATTCAATCATTATTGGAGATCTTTTATGAGTCTTGACTGATTTGGAATTCGGTCGTAGCTATTTTAGTTGATTGAGCAATTTGGAGCAAAGGCTTTTTTCTCAAACATGTTGACAGGAAGTGGGAGAGGACACGACCAAACATCATAATTGATATTATCGTATTTCCAAACATTTTTTTTGTCCTTTTCACAGAAAGTCAAATGCAATAGACATACTTTTACATTGCATACCACCAGCAAAAATAATGCACGTTACAAATTGAATTTTTTTTAGCTCCAAAACTAACAGAACCCCCATACACCCGTAAAGCAAAATCTTATTTATCTGGAAAACGGGTCTAACGATTTTGATACAAGGTGATATTAGGTGTGATATTATTTTCGACTTTCTCATTAACAGCTCTAAAGGTCTAAACCAAAAATTTTCAGCAATAGCCCCTTCGAGTTTAAAATAATATTCTTTATAAAAATATTCAAAAAAATATGTTTTGGGTTTTTTAAAAACTAATATCGTTAAAACGTGTAAAGGCTTATTTTTTGAAATTATTTCCTAAAATCTATACTACTAAATATGGAAAACGGGTCTAACGATTTTGATACAAGGTGATATTAGGTGTGATATTATTTTCGACTTTCTCATTAACAGCTCTAAAGGTCTAAACCAAAAATTTTCAGCAATAGCCCCTTCGAGTTTAAAATAATATTCTTTATAAAAATATTCAAAAAAATATGTTTTGGGTTTTTTAAAAACTAATATCGTTAAAACGTGTAAAGGCTTATTTTTTGAAATTATTTCCTAAAATCTATACTACTAAATATTTAAAATTGGCATCCCAAATTTTGTTCTGGAAAAATTTTAAAGAAATTTGTTATATAAAAAATTACTTTATACTTTTTTATATTTATAAAATGTATTTTAAATTCCAAAGTACCTACTTTTTTCAAAAATTCAAAAAATATTTTGTATAAACTTTTGAAATGTAATATATTTTAAACTCTTTAGAAGCTTCTTTACGAAAAATTTCATTTAAATCCGCTAATCCAAAAATGAGAAATTCAATCAATAATATCTAAATTTAAGGTTTTTTTACTATCGTAAGAATTCATTAAAATAAAAAAGTGTGAGTGCCAGGACTCACGGTTAAGATGTGTAAACATCAACGTTCATCCGAGTGACGATTTTTGTTATCGAACGTACCCAATAAACATACAATGCAATCGTACTAGTTTGTGACTTTAGATAATTATATTAAAATGAAAGCCACTATTTTTCCCACAATTTATCCCTTTCACTTATACTTAAATCCAAAAATATCTCTATATAGCTGAACATAACGCTTTCAACCTAAACACATGTATTTTTGCACCATGTCCTGTAAAAACGATTTGAAATAATCAACTATTTTGTTGTCTTTACTTATTTCTATTAAAGTAATTATTTCGGAACGTGTCTAAACACATTTTTCTTGTTCATTTTCCATTAATACTTGTGTTTAGGATACTTTTATTGTAATAATCAAAAAAGTATAAAGTGAATTTAAGATTAATGGGATCAAAAAAACTACGAGTATTTAACAACGAACTATTTTGGTCCTTTTAGGGCAGGCGCGCACATTCAATTTTTAGTTTCGCAACTGTTTTGTTGCTAAAATGAAACTAAAAAGTTTGTGTTTTGACACAAACTAAACGATTGCCTTAAATTCATTCGCAACAGTTGAGCTGTTTTCTATAAGCGCAAGAGAGAAAAAGGTTATTAAAATTTTAGGTGCAATTTCTTATCTCGAAGACCAATTTTTGACATTTGTATGGTGGGTACCATTTTTTTAGATGAAATGCTTTTTTTACATATATTGAAGGTTGAATTGAAAATATTTTACTGTCTAGTTTTAAAAATCAAACATTGGGTTTTTGAAATATGTATTGAGTTTTTAAAAAAGGTCCTAGGGGAAATACCATTAATAAACTTTTTTTTGAAATTTTTTTCAAGCATTTCTTATCTTTAAATAAATGAATTGTTTGAATTTTTTTAAATCTGTGGAACAGTTTTTGAGAAAAAGAAATTATTTTATAAAATTTCGACAACAAATCGTGTGGTAGTTAGGTACTGTTATTTTGGGTTTAAAAAAAAAGAAAAGAAAATAGACCGAGCCCTTAAGGCTGTAGTCGAACAGACGGTCAGTCAGAGAGATAGACAGAATTGCGAGGCCCACATTTTTCGCCTTCACTATTATCGTATTGTCAAGTCTGATCAAAATCTCGAGTTCGATTACGAATGCATAAGTTGCCAAAGAAAAATGCGTTGGAATGGCATGCAGAGAGTCATGGGCTCGATTCTCAGACGCTGCAAAAATTCATTAGTTATTCATTAGCCGTTGAGTGTTGTCAGTCACTACGAGCCGTAGTGGCTTAGATTTCGTCTTGACTATGATTTTGTACTATCAGAGGAGCGGAGGAATCCAACATTTAATTAATAACCTTACTGTACTCTTTTCTGTCTAAGGTATAAACTAAATGGCTTGCTTGGTAACTATCGTTTTTTTTTTTTTTTTTTTTTTTTTTTTTTTTTTTTTTTTTATAATTAGCACACACTCAAAGGTTTTTTGTATACCCCAGTGACGTTTATTCAAAGGAACGCAGGTGTTCACCGCACACCCTACCAAAATCGTCACATAAGTCACATTCCATATATATCATGTTCTCCATGTTCTCCTTATTCAAGCGCACCAGGGCAATTTATTCAAATACAATGGATGAAGAATACATTTTCAAGCAAACTAACAAAAATAGTACTCTAGGGTGTTCTCCTCATGTAAACGCACCGACCGACCTCCGAAACCAAGGTAAAGCACATCCACATCCACACAAAAAAATGCAAAGAAGAGACAAAATTAGTAATGGGAACTATCGAATAAAAACTATCGACTTATTCGATAGTAGCTAAAAGTTCATTCATTCGATAGTACCCAGTCATTCAGTTACTATTTTCAGTTACTATTTTCAGTTACTATTTTCAGTTACTAGTTTTCATTATACTATTTTCGTTCGATTACTTTTTCACTCGATATTAGCTTTGAACGTTTTTAGTAATACTTTTTTCGTTCAAGTAGTTTTTCACCCGATAGTTACTTTGAACGATTTTAGTATACTATTTTCGTTCAATGAACGATTTCAGTATACTTTTTTGTTCAATTACTTTTTTTACCCGATAGTAGAGTAGAACTAAACGATTTTACGGATTTAGTTACTATTTTCATTCATTTAATTTTCGATGGTTGATGTTTGTGTTTAGTAAGTTTTGTTTACCTTTGGAATAATATTCTTATAGTCATTTGTGAGATTTGATTGAGACTCGGTAATATTTGAGATATTATTGTGGCTTAAGGTAGGATTTATTTTAAAATGTTGAGTTTAATATTTCAGTGTTTGGCTATGAAAGATT
Source organism: Philhelius festivus (assembly GCA_963931855.1). Classification (NCBI taxonomy): domain Eukaryota; kingdom Metazoa; phylum Arthropoda; class Insecta; order Diptera; family Syrphidae; genus Philhelius; species Philhelius festivus. The sequence continues at coordinate 46,717 of OZ007556.1, read as the reverse complement.
TAATTTTGGGTTCTGTTTCGTCTTTTGTGTTCCTATTATTTTAACATATCGGTACATGTTTAAATTTTTCTTGCATAGAGCTAGTCAATTATGAAGATACAAAAGTGCTTCACAAATGTTATCCATAACATATTAACAGCAAATATAAAAGGTTTGCATTTTTGGTCGTTTCTTAATCGATCGACATCGTAGCCATCCTTTGGTGGAATTTTACATTTTATGACTTGACGAATAGAGGACAAATTCAGCTATGACGTACATATAGTATTTCGTTCCAAATGTCAGCCGAAAGCCCTAAAATTGCTCTTTTCCGGAGCAATAAATAAAATCTTTTTTTTTTTGCATTCTTGGACTTTTCTTAATCCACCGACATCGTGGCCATCCTTTGATGGAATTTGACATTTTATGACTTGACAAATAGAGGACAAATTCAGCTATGACGTACATATAGTATTTCGTTCCAAATTTCAGTCGAAAGCCCTAAAATTGCTCTTTTCCGGAGCAATAAATAAAATCTTTTTTTTTTTGCATTTTTGGACTTTTCTTAATCCACCGACATCGTGGCCATCCTTTGATGGAATTTGACATTTTATGACTTGACAAATAGAGGACAAATTCAGCTATGACGTACATATAGTATTTCGTTCCAAATGTCAGCCGAAAGCCCTAAAATTGCTCTTTTCCGGAGCAATAAATAAAATCTTTTTTTTTTTTTTGCATTTTTGGACTTTTCTTAATCCACCGACATCGTGGCCATCCTTTGATGGAATTTGACATTTTATGACTTGACAAATAGAGGACAAATTCAGCTATGACGTACATATAGTATTTCGTTCCAAATTTCAGCCGAAAGCCCTAAAATTGCTCTTTTCCGGAGCAATAAATAAAATTTCTTTTTTTTTTCCATTTTTGGACTTTTCTTAATCCACCGACATCGTGGCCATCCTTTGATGGAATTTGACATTTTATGACTTGACAAATAGAGGACAAATTCAGCTATGACGTACATATAGTATTTCGTTCCAAATGTCAGCCGAAAGCCCTAAAATTGCTCTTTTCCGGAGCAATAAATAAAATCTTTTTTTTTTTTGCATTTTTGGACTTTTCTTAATCCACCGACATCGTGGCCATCCTTTGATGGAATTTGACATTTTATGACTTGACAAATAGAGGACAAATTCAGCTATGACGTACATATAGTATTTCGTTCCAAATTTCAGCCGAAAGCCCTAAAATTACTCTTTTCCGGAGCAATAAATAAAATTTCTTTTTTTTTTCCATTTTTGGACTTTTCTTAATCCACCGACATCGTGGCCATCCTTTGATGGAATTTGACATTTTATGACTTGACAAATAGAGGACAAATTCAGCTATGACGTACATATAGTATTTCGTTCCAAATGTCAGCCGAAAGCCCTAAAATTGCTCTTTTCCGGAGCAATAAATAAAATCTTTTTTTTTGCATTTTTGGACTTTTCTTAATCCACCGACATCGTAGCCATCATTTGATGTCATTTTGCAATTTATGGCTTACAGTATAGAGCATTGAGTATAGAGTATTTTGGGAAAACTGTCATAGACTCTAGTCAATCTTATTGTAACTATAATTTCAGATCAGACCCATTTGGATTATTTTTACAAACATTTTGGTTACAGCAAACAAAAGTAGATAAAACTGGATATTTATTAGGTGAGGTGACCATTACCATTATTACCAAAAAAAATATATTTTAGAACAAAAAAAGAAAGGTAGGGTAAGTGACAATTTTTCCTCATTGCTTTGATATGATCCATTTGTATTATTCAAATAATAAGCAATTAGTAACAAATCCTACTTGAACTGAACGAATGAATGAATGAATGAATTCGTTCGATAGTTTAAATCAATTAGTTACTAACTATCGATAGTTCAAATCATTCGATAGTGCCCATCACTAGACAAAATGTGTATACATATATAAATCCAAAATTCTATATTCTTTGGTGTTCATGTTCACCTTCATCGAGCGCACCACGATCCTTCATCCGAATGGACAGAGAATTCATTCTCACGCTACAATGTTCTCTCCATGTCAACGCACCGACGAATGGCAAGGGCAACGCGACGTAAAGCAAATCAACATACAGAAACAACTCAAACTACAGAAAAGAAGACAAATTGGTTTGGTGTATGCGTATGGTGTTCAACTTCATTGAGCGTACCATCCTCGGCATCGAGAGAGACAGTGAACTCTGATATGATTCATTTTCATTATGGAGTGCGAAAGCGAATTCATTGTATACCAGTTGTTGTTGTACACAAGGTCACAAGACTCACAAGCACAAGTCACAAGTGTACAACAGAACAACACACAAGCAGGGTTCGGACTTCATAAATCGCAGATCGCTGTAAATTGGCAAAGAAATCGCAGTAAAATCAAAATTTTCGCAGTAGAAATACATATATTTTTTTGATTAGGTAACAATAAATTATAAACAAAAGAACCAAAGTTAAATCACATTCAATTTTATTAAATTGTCAATATGTCAATCAAACCAAATGATTTTCGTCTAATTTTCAATTTAATTGACATTCCTTCAATTTTATTAAATTGTCAATTTGTCAATCAAAACAAATGATTTTCGTCCAATTTTCAATTTATTATTTTATTTTTAACAATAAATATTTAAAATTTACAAATAATGCGACAAATAAGAGAAACAGATTGACGGTGTGTCAATCTGTTGCTGTAACTTCAACAGCAACTTTAACAACCATGTCAATGTTTTTAGGGCCACTGTTTTAAATGGCTTTGATTACATTAAGGCTAGGAGCGCACATTCAATTTTTAGTTTCGCAACTAAAAAGTTTGTGGTTTGACACAAACTAAACAATTGCCTAAAATGAGTTCGATATTTTGTGTAACATATAATTATATGTACCTATATGTACCTGTGCGGACATTCAACCAAATAGTTCATCTGTTTTCTATAAGCAACCAAACAGTTGTGCAACTAAAAGTTGAATATGCGCGCCTAACCTAACACAGCAACTTCGACATTAACGTTAGACCTTAACCCTAAATTCGATGTCGCTGTGCAAATGCTACTAACTTTTGAGGCGAAATTTGTCAGTATTATCAACACTTAAATGAAAATGTAACAACTATCTTTTTGATTCATCTATTTATTTTGGTTTTGACAATGGAAGAATTGCTAAAAACAAATAAATTTTAGTATGACAAATTGTGCAATTCGTATACATTGACGCAATTTACGTTAATTTTTATCGTTAAATGTACGGCAAAATCATTTCGCATTTGAATTTATTTTGATTATATGCTGTCAAAAACGCTGTTCCCGTTGTAATCTATTTCACAAGACTTTTGATGTTGAAGTTTTCGTTGCTGATAGACTAGAGCGCACATTCAATTTTTAGTTGAAAACAGATGAACTATTTGGTTGAATGTCCGCGCAGGTGCAAATTAGATGTTACACAAAATACCGAACTCATTTTAGGCAATCGTTTAGTTTGTGTCAAAACACAAACTTTTTAGTTGCTCGAACCAAGCAATTACGAAACTAAAAATTGAATGTGTGCGCCTAGCCTTAAAGTTGCTGTTGAAGTTGCTGTGTCAATTTGTTTCCCGCATAAACAGCACTAGTCACATTTGTTTTTCTCTTTGTCATATCAAAATATTTTTTTTTTGTGAAAAGAAGACGTCAAATTATGAAGCTGCCCACCATCTGTCATCTTCAATTGGAGTCAAAAAATCTGTTATACAATGTAGTGAATGCGCTATCCAGTGTATTATAGAGATCAGTGGTTATAGTGAACACCTTAATGAAACCACCACGGCACGTCACTGGTATACCCTTAATATGCCAAAGACACAGTGTGAGCATTAGGAATAAAATGCACGACTGGGTCGCACGAACTTGCTCCTATGTAATCGACTAGGAATTTTAAAAACGAATGTTATTAGAGAAAACTGTTCATAAGGATAAAATTAATTTTAAAATTCTTTTAGTAGTAAGAGACAACAACAGAATGCTATGCAAATATGAATTTATGCAAGAAAAAAAATTATAAGTCCTTGTAGTGGTTTCTTTAAAAGAAGCTTTTATATACAAACTATTTTCTTTCTTCGTGACCTTTTATTTAATTAAATAATGTTTATCCTAAAGTGGGCTTTAGGTCAATTTTTGTTAATATTTTGTTTTGTTTTTTTATGTTGTGACTGTGTTATGTTATGAACTGACCGTAAATATTACTAAGTCTATCACAATCTTAACGTCTATTATTAAATAGAAAATAGTATTAATAGACGTTCAGATTGTGATAAAGTTAGTAATATTTACGGTCAGTTTACTAATTATCAAACCATATCTACGTAAACAAAACTCAACGATTAAATATATTATACATATATACATACAAATATTTGAATTTATTTTCAAAATAAATTATTTGAATTTAAAAATTCAGATAATTAAACATCATTTTGTTTAAAATAAATTTTCAAACAAATTAAAAAAATAAAAAAGACAAAAGAGATACTCGTAAGAGATATAAAACAAAAAAGAAAAAGATTTAAAACGTCTTTTAAACTTTTAAAAAAAAACACGGAAACCAAAAAAGAACAAACAAATATAAAAATATTTGTATTTTTAAAGTTCTAAGTATACTCTTTTAGAATTTTGATGTATTTAATATATATGTATATATGTTTTAAATTATTTTTCAATTAATAAATAGGTCTGAAGAAGGGTGTAACCACATCCGAAACGTCACAACATAAAAAAACAAAACAAAATATTAACAAAAATTGACCTAAAGTCCACTTTAGGATAAACATTATTTAATTTATATACAAACTTTTTAAACCCTTTTTAAGAAAAAATTTTGGTACGCCAATTTAAAGTTTTTATTATTGTTCGAATAAAAATTAAGTTTACGAAAAGAAATATTGACCCCTTTCGGAGATATCGAATTTTCAAAAAAAGAAAAAAATAAATTTTATTTTTCAAAAATTCAAAAAATATTTATTTTAAAGTTTTGAAATGCAATGTGTTTTAGACTTTTTAGAAGCTTCTCTATAAAAATTTTCATTAAGATCCGTTATGCGGATAATGAGAAATTCAAATTCGAAAAAATGGTTCTATGGTAGGTACAAGCTGTAATATCTTAATTTCAAAATTTTTTTTATTAAATTAAAGATCGTAAAAATTAATTGAAAGAAAAAAATTTTATCAAAATTCTAGGTTCCGTTTTCGAGAAAAATACGATTTTTAAAAACCATTTTTTTTAATTTTTTAGCATTTGTATGGTAGGTACCTTTATTTTTAGGTAAAATAAAATTTTTTTTTCTCACATTTTGTAGATTATATTAAAAAACTTTTATTTATCAAGTTTAAAAAAAATCTAGCATGGGGTTTTCGAAATATTGAGTTTTGAAAAAAAAAATTTTGAAGTTTTTTTTTTTTAAAAATCCAAAAAATTTTTTTTTGAAAATTTGAGTACACAATTCTATTCACGTTTTTGGGGAGCTTTAGTAAAAAAGAAATGATCAAAATCGGTTGAACCGTTGTTGAGAAAATCAAAAACCAAAAAAATGGTTCCATGGGGGGAATATTTTTTTCAACCATTACCTAGCTTTAATTAAATGAAATTTTTCTGTATTTTCATTTTTAAAATCTGTCGAACAGTTTTTGAGAAAAAAAAATGTTTATAAAATTTCGAAAAAAATTCGTATGGCAGGTACCGTTATTTTTAATCTTAAAAAAAAAGAAAAAAACGTGTGGGGGGAAAAAATTAAAAATGATATCTACCAATTTTAAAGAAAATCGGCCCAGCCGTTTAGCCTATAGGCGAACAGACAGACAGACAGACAGACAGACAGACAGACAGAATTGCGAGACCCACTTTTTTAGTCTTCGCTATCATCGTAATGACAACTTTGATCAAAATCTCGAGTTCGATTTTTTTACGAATGCATAACTTGCCTTATAGTATCTATAAGTCGCAAGTAAAAAAGGGAGGGGTTAGAAAGGAGGTGTCGGTGTACATTGATTTTGAATTCTTGAACACTGCAATGACTGGGAAAGACAGAGCGTGGTAAAGAATTCCACATTCGCGTAGTACGGCTAAAAAATGAATCTCTGTACTTCACAGTACGACCGAAGTTGGGCTCGAGGGTAAACTGATGGGCATTCCTAGAAGTGCGAGTATTACGGTTGCATTGTTTAAGGGGGGGAATGCAACTGGCTATTTCACTAGAGCAAAGTGCGTTAAAATAACGGTAAAAAAGGGTGAGGCAAGAAACATTACGACGATGTTGGAGTGACGTAAATGAGCCAATGATGTTATTCTCACCAATCATTTTAAAAGCTCTTCTTTGAATACTGTTCAAGAGACTTAAGTAAGTTACTGGAGCACCAGCCCATAGATGGGAGTTATACTCCAGTTTTGGACGTATATAGGTTTTATAGATTGTAGCCAGATCAGAAGGAGAGAAGAATTTCTTGCACCGTCTCAGAAAACCCAAACATCTTGCGGCATTTTTGGCAACATCGCGTATGTGATCGTTCCACAAGAGGTGGTTCGTGATGCACATACCGAGAATATCGAGATATTCAGTTTCGTTGATGCAAGTGCCACTCATAGATAGTGGCAAAGGGGGTATATCACGCTTTAACGATACGAGACAGCATTGGGTTTTCGAAGCATTAAATTTCACGCGGTTTCTTATTCCCCATTGTACAATGCTGTTTAGGTCGTGGTTTAATGAACTCATCATATTTTGGCGTTGCAGTTCCACGTCCGAAGAGGAGGGATATGAGTCTGAAAACGAATATGAAAAGCTAAGAGTACTATCGTCAGCGAAACAATTAATTGGATTAGAAGTTGCAGACAGGAGATCATTAATAAAAATGAGGAAGAGGGTTGGGGACAAAACGGAGCCCTGGGGCACACCAGCATTTATATTGTGGGTATCAGACTTGAATCCGTCTAATACAACTTGTATTGAACGGTTCGAAAGAAAATTTCTAATCCAAAGAAGAAGGGATTTGTCGACACCAAAAGCACGCATTTTCGATAAAAGAGCAAGAAGCCAAACTTTATCAAATGCCTTTGAAATATCAAGTGCAATAATCTTACTTTCTCCAAAACGATGTAAAGATTTGTTCCACTCTTCGGTGAGATATACCATCAGATCACCAGTGGACCTATTGCTACGAAAGCCATACTGCCGGTCATTAAGAAGCTTTCGTTCTTCAAGATATTTCTTGAGCTGATAATTAATCAGCGTTTCCATGACCTTGGAAAGAAGGGACGTTAGTGCAGTCGGTCGGTAACTTGAGGGAGAAGAAGAGTCGCCTTTTTTCGGAATTGGCTGAACAAATGCTGTTTTCTAACTGCTCGGAACGAGCCCAGAAGAATAGGATAGATGGAAAAGCTTACGCAGGGGTTTTGCTAGCGTGGAAGAACACCTCTTCAGAATAATAGCGGGGATACCATCCGGACCAGCGGATTTATGTATGTTCAGATCTTTTAAGACTCTCGCTACGGTACGCGTACGAAAAAAGATTTGTCCCATAGAATCACTAACGCGCTCAAGAACTGGGGGAGTCATGACACTATCCGGCAAGGTGGAATTTGCGGCGAACTGCCTTACAAACAAGTTAGCTTTATCAATAGAGCTAACGAAAGGAGTGTCATTGACAACAAACGTAGGAACCGAGGAAGAGGAAGAATTCCTCATATTTTTTACAAATGACCAAAAATTCTTACTACTTTTGGGATATTGCTGTATTTTTTGCCTTGATTTTTAAACATGTAAAAATTTGGTCCGTCGAATATGGGCGTTGCAGGCCTTCCTGGCTTGCTTGAACTTTTTCCGGTTTTCCTCAGTTGGGTTGGCTCTAAAACACCGGAAGCTTAACTCTTTTTCCTTGATAACCTCTTTACAGCTCAAATCAAACCATGATTTATCCTTGGGTCTGATACTTTTAACCCTATTCGGGATAAAATGTTTCATTCCCAAAAGAATTATGTTAGTTATCATATCTGCGCTGGAGTCTACGTCACTATCGAGGAAGCATAGTGACCAGTTAAAGATCCTGAAAAAGTTATTCAAACCATTCCAGTTGGCTTTCTCGTACTGCCATACGGTTCTTCTAGAAGCTCTTTCTCTAACTGGATTTGTTTGACACGAGAAATTTGCAGATATAACACTATGGTCCGATGTGCCTAGAGGCGTCAATACACTTACTGTGTATTTATCAGGGTCAGAGGTAAGAAACAAATCAAGAGTATTTTCTGCTCGGCCATTTACGTCCGATATTCGAGTAGGCTCGTTGACAAGCTGAGTAAGGTGGTTAAACTCAGCAAAAATCTCAACACACATTCCTTCGGGAATGGAATGGAGAAGCCAAGAAGAATTGTGAACATTGAAATCGCCCGTTATAACGATTTCAGTGCGAGGATATAGGGAAACAATTCTTTGGATGGAGTCGGACAGAGCATCAAATTCGTGAGAAGTTGAAACTCTATCCAGATTTGGGCTTCGATAAAGAAAACAATAGTGAATGATGTGCTTATTAATGGAATCCTCACCTACTTCGGTTTCACTCAGTGCTAAAACAGCTGGCCTGTTAGAAACAGTGCGGATATACGTAGCCAGAAAATTCGCTCTAAGCCCACGAATATTACAATAATCAACTCTAAAATTACCAGCCATTGCAATATAACAAAAATACTAAAACCAAAACAGACGAAATCTAAGAGAAAAATCACTGAATAAGATTAATTAAAAAATCCTTCTCAATGCAACATCACTAAAAGTATTATGCCTTCAGTAGTGACGTTGAATTGATCCGAACCCTAACAATCAAACAGTAATCCTCTATACATCTGTTATCGTATGACCTAGTAAATGCAACACATGAGAGAGCTTATATAAGCTCAGCACTCTTGGGATTTATATAAATATTTGGTCTTTAATTTTTTCTTTTTTATAAACTTTAATATAAACTGCTTGCTTACGGATCTCTATTGTAAACTTCGACTAACGGTAATTATTGTTTCTTCGGAATACATTTTTTTACAATAAATTTATTTTCCTATTTTCTAATCCACGAGAATGTTTTAACTTTTCAACTTTTCAACTACCATACATTTAAAATACTCACTATGCGTTGGCGGGTCCTGACATTTTTATAAATGTCTATTTCTGTCTAATATTCAACAATAATGGTCTTTTCGATTGGTAAATCGGATCAACTCTCCGAAACGTGATATCAATATAACAAATAGACCGTTTACCTCAGACCATGTTTACCTCAAATAACCATTCACAACTTTGACAACTTTATGTGCTGCGAATGTGTGAGTACCTAATTATTGTTTCGATTCTGAAATTAAATTAAGAATGGTTGTGAATTTATTGTCTTTACGTTTCAATTATTCTCAATACCCTTCAAATTCTTTGAGTTCGTGAGAGTTAAATATTAATCTCTCGACTTAAAAATTATTTCTCGGGCATAGCCAATATTTCCTCTTTAGAGTAGCTTAACACGTCATGAGTACATATATTTATATACATATATGTATATATGTATGTATATGTATATGTTTATCCAACCATAGAAATTCAACACGGTTACTGGGCGTTTTGAAATATTGTGAATAATGACCGTAACTACAATATAGTTACCTCCTCCTCAGTTTTGCACTACAATTAAATAAATATTTGAAAAAAATTGACAGGTCTTATCTAAGCCTCAGTCGTTAAATAGCAACAAACTCAACACCTTCTTTTCCCAAAAGATTTACCAACATAAATAAGCACACAGAAAGTTTTGGAACACAACTTTTTCGTTTTTTTTTTTAGGTTTTCCTTTATTGCTTCCTGTGACTCCCAAAGGAATCGAATAATCCTTCTTACCTGTCTTAGCAAGACGGTAATGGGGCTTATTTTTATCCCTTTGCAAATTGTTTTCTTTTTGAACTTCAGAACTATTGAATTTTCATACGGTTGCTCTTATTCAAAATTCAGGGAATAATGCTACTCTTTGTCCACGTATTATGTGCACTGCGTCGAAGAAGAGAGTATGGAAAATATAAAACTATAACTGCTTAACTAACTTTAATCAAATATGTCTTGTGCAGTTGTGACTGCGCCTTTGAAGAAATTAAAATTGAATTTTCGATTGATATCAAAAATGAAAAAAAAAAACTAAAGTATTTTATACCCATCATGTTAAACCTTCAGGCCCATGGGTATAAAATAAAACAATAAATGGTGTTGCCCTTCTTTCATGCCTTAGCTCAAGTATTTTTATTGTTCTCTCTTGGGTGAAAGTTGCAGATGCCACTTGCCCAATGGTTTCATTATGTTCTTTTCGTACAACAACTTATGCATTATTCTGAGAAAGAAGCACTTAAACACATGCTCTCATCATAACGGTGGGATCCTTCCTAGTTGGTTTGTATAACAAATACATTTTTGTATTGCAATGGACAAGCAGGGAGTATTTGCAAAGAAGCACAAATGCGAGTAGGGATAGTTTGTTGTTTAACATCTTGAATTAGGAAAAAATTATCCGATTGATTATGTTATTTTTTTTTTTTTGCAAAAACAAGCTCGTCCATGCGTTTTCTTAAGTTAGGTATAGATCATAAGTAGTTTAGCATGAATTATGGATTCTTCTCTGTAAAAATTGATAAAACTAACGAAATGAATTCTAAGTAATGTCGATTGGTTATTTATTAATAGATAACATTATATGAGTTTTTATATGACCAATTATTTCTTGTAAGAATAAACAGTTGCGGTCAAAATAATAGAAGTGTAAATAAAATTATTGGTAAATGTAAGAAAGCCTACAAGCACAGAATATAATCCACGCTTCACAGTCAAGACAATAAAAGATGGAAGATCCAGAATAATGGTTTGGGCATGTTTTTCATCATCTCTATGTGAAGATTATGGAGGAAGTTATGTTGCGGAAGATGAAATGCCACTGAAATGGGTCTTTCAACAAGATAACGACCCAAAGCATAGAAGTATAAACCTGAGAAGCAGTAGTTCCAAGAAAAGAAGGTTAATATCATGGAGTGGTCTGCGAGTTCCCATACCTGAACTCTATCGAAAATCTTCGGTGCGATAAGCTAACTACTAACACAGCCCTTTGGGAAGCTATACAGCAGTCTTGGAGGTCCTTATGTGTAAAATAAATGTGAAAATCTTATTAATTCGATGCAACGTCGTTGTGCTGCTGTTATTTCTAACAAGGGGCATGCAACTTAATATTAATTTAAGGTTCAAATACTCGACTCACTTATGGTAGAAATTGTCTATCAACTTTCTCTTTTTTACTTGCGACTTATAGGTACTATAAGGCAAGTTATGCATTCGGAAAAAAAATTGAACTCGAGATTTTGATCAAAGTTGACATTACGATGACAGCGAAGACCAAAAAAGTGAGTCTCGCGATTCTGTCTATATGTTCGACTACAGCTAAGCGGCTTGGCCGATTTCATTTAATCTTAGTAGATATGGGTTTTATTTTTTTCTCCCGGATGTTTTTGTATTTGTTTTTTTTTTTATTTGTACCTGCCATACGATTTATTTTCGAAATTTTATAAATTTTTTTTTTCTCAAAAACTGTCCCACAGATCTCATTGAGTTGAAGCTAGCTAATGATTGAAAAAAAAATTTCCAAAAAATTGTTATTTTTGGTTCCCCCTTTGGAATCATTTTTTTGGTTTTTGATTTTCTCAAAAACGGTATAACGGATTTTGGTAATTTTTTTTCTGCTAAAGGTCCCCAATAGTTTGAATATTATTGTGAATTCAAGTTTTCAAAAAAATATTTCAAAATTTTTTTTTGAAAACCCCATGCTAGATTTTTTAAAACTTGATAGATAAAAGTTTCTTGATATAATCTACAAGAAACGAGAAAAAAAAAAAAAAGTGTGAGTGCCAGGACTCACGGTTAAGATCACGTTCGTCCGAGTGCCGATTTTTTGTTATCGAACGTACCCAATAAACATACAATGCAATCGTACTAGTTTGTGACTTTAGAATATACCCCTCACACACGCCACATCGATCAACCTAATCGACAAAGAACTTCGCTTTTGTATGGGCATTTACACACCAATACACCGACGTAGAAGTACATGCCAAAATCAGCTGTGAAATGGTAGAGTTGTAAAATTTTAAATGAAAAGTGAACATGACCGAAACATATTTGAATTTTAATGCTCCAGAACCACTTTTTTGCGTTGATCAGAGCTTTATTGAATTCTTGCTTAAGGAGATTGAATTTTATTCTTGCTTTTTCAGGCGATTTGGAAATTTTAACAACTAAAACCGAATAACATCATAAAAAATTGTTTCTACGAACTAGTTCGGTCCTTTTTACACGCCATGTCGACATACTACTTCGATTCCCAGAGTTCGCACTGCTATGTTGACACAATATTCATTTCACACGACAGAAAAACCTTATCGACAATATGCTTCGATGAAGTAGTTCGTGTGTTAGGAGTGAGTGGACTCCGCTACGTAACGTAAAGTTTGTTTGACTTATGTTTAACCAGGGATGTTGCTTGTGACAGCATTATATTTTTACCCTTATATTCAAACAGAGATGTTATCTGATAAAAAATAGACTGTTTTTACACGAATCTGATTTTAATCTCTGTTTCTGTTTTGGCTTCCTTTCGAGTGCATCTGTGCTTTTAAACACAGCGATTTTTAATATAAGTTAACTTTGTTCATGCGAAAAGGAGTCATCTCTTCGCACTCCTTACTCTACTCAGTTAAGCGAATTGCACTGAGCGAACGCCAAATATAAAAAAGAAAACCACAAAGAAGAATGAACGATAACTTCGCATTTTTCTCAGCAATTGTAAGTGTATTAGTAAAAAAGTCACACGTATATAGATTGGATGTAGGCTTGAAGAAAAATCAAAATCTTTTTAATCTAGCGTACTGCATAGAAATATTGTATATGCAAGGTTGATGATTGATCATGTATTTATTGGTTCATTTGCGTATAGTACGTTGAAGAGATGAGAACACAGCACAGCATAAGCACTGACTAAAATATTAATACAGCAAACGAAAGTTGTATGATAAAATGGACAGACAAAATAAAACGAATTACTCGGATAAAATTACAAAAATCTCAAAGAAATTCGTAAAAACACAATTTTGCTGAAAAAAAAACCACAAAGGGCAACGTTCTCTCGCCACTGAAATAATAGACTTGTACGTGCTTTTCATGCATTTGAACAATGTATACCTGGCTTAACGCCGCGCCGCCAACAAATATACTTGTCATGCAGCGAAAAAGTCAAAACTTTTTTTTTGACAAACCACTAGATGGAGCGTTCACCTTACCAAAATCAAACAAATCTCTTAACTTTTTTTTTAGGTTTCTGTACTTTATCTTACTCCCTCTGTCAGAGATTTACAGACCGATTGACATCATTCCCACCTTGTAATGGAATTATAAGTGGCAAAACTAATTTTTTTAATACATTGAAGTCGTAGTCGTCATCCAGTTCATGGCTTGACAGATGGAGAACCATCTATATTTTGATATAGTGAATGCCAAAAGTATATTTTAATATAATAAAGAATATCTAATTCGATAATTAAAATAATTATATGGTATGACAGATAAGGGACAAATTAAATTTTGACGTATCGAGAATATTTCATTGCAGATGTCAACTGATTGCCCTGAAGAACATTTTTTGGATTTTTAAAGTTCAACTCTGAAAATGCATTTATTGCAAGCATAAAATAAAATGTTATCGTCCGTCAATAACGTGAAGTGGATTTTTTAAGACATTAAATGAACCCGCTATGAAATTTTACACAAATTGATTTGTGTTTCGTCTTTTTCACATATTTAGGACTATTCGGCGAGATCTTTTATTCTTCTATTCTGTTATTCTGCTATGAATTTCCATACAAATGTTTGAACTGTCAACAAATCTTCTATGAATTTTAATTTTGGTATTCAGCACGCTAAAATCTGTTATAAAATCTGCTAAGAAAACTTTTATGAACTGTCAAACGTTCGAACATAGAAAAAATCTTTTACGAATAGCATTTTTGTTAAAAATCATAAAAGAATAAAAGACAAACTTCTGTTACTTTTATCATAAAAGATTTAAATAAGTACACACTACACAGGTGCATCAAGTAATAATGAATATTTATCTTATCTTTCGTCTATCAAATGTTCTTTAAAGGAGACAAATGAAAGAAAATGTATCAAAACACATATCATATAAAGAAATAAGTAGAGTATGGCCTTGGTATTCCCAGAAACATAATGAGATAAAATCGTGTTCCATTGTATGGATATCCTTAGTGTGTAAGGCTAGGCGCGCACATTCAATTTTTAGTTGCACAACTGTTTGGTAGCTTATAGAAAACAGATGAACTACTTAGTTGAATGTCCGCGCAGGTGCATATAATTATTATTTTACACAAAATAGCCTTAGGCTAGGCGCACACATTCAATTTTTAGTTTCGCAACTGCTTGGTTCGAGCAACTAAAAGTTTGTGTTTTGATACAAACTAAGCTATTGCCTAAAATGAGTTCGCTACTCTGTGTAACATATAATTATATGCACCTGCGCGGACATTCAACTAAATAGTTCATCTGTTTTCCATAAGCAACCAAACAGTTGTGCAACTAAAAATTGAATGTGCGCGCAATCATTTAGTTTGTGTCAAACAACAAACTTTTTAGTTGCTCGAACCAAGCAGTTTCGAAACTAAAAATTGAATATGCGCGCCTAGCCTAAGAGTTTACTTTTTTGTTCGTCATCCATTTAAATTATGTCAGATGAAATATTTTACATAATCACACATAACAGATTTAGTTCAGTTTTATAACAGATCTCGTTTTCGAAGTAGCATATGGCCAGGCGCGCGCATTCAATTTTTAGTTTCGCAACTGTTTAGTTGCTAAAATGAAACATATGGGCTTATATGGGACACCGCGCACTTAAGGAACACGATTCGAGCAACTAAAAACTTTTTGTTTTGACATAAACTAAACGATTGCCTAAAATTAATTCGTAATAGTTGAGCTGTTTTCCATAAGCGCAAGAGAGAAAAGAGTGTGAGCGTGAGTAAAGAGTTGCCAGTGCGCGGTTCTCTTTCAACTGGTGATTAAACTATTTGATTTCAATCACAGTTGCCAGTGCGCGACTAGCCTAATAGACTTTTATAAAAGTTCGAACCTCTGAATACCAATCATAAAAGATCTTTTAAGGTAGAAATCTTTTATGATTCATAACAGAAAATCTATAGCAGAATAACAAATGTGGCAGAATAGGCCTAATTGGTCGAGAAGTAAAGAAATGTTGAGGGATTGAATTAAGTTCTAGCCAGCAATGGAAAGTAATAAAATCGAGATTTTAGTACTCAAAGTCTCCAATGTAAACACCATGTCGTAAGTACGCATTATTTACAATGTAAACAGGGTGTTAAATGCAATCGTCGGTAAGGTAGGTTGCTACACGGAACGTGTAACCGAAACGTGTAACCGTAACGTGTAACCGTAACGTGTAACCGTAACGTGTAACCGTAACGGGTTACACGGGACGTATAAGTTTTACACACGTTTTCGATTCACTCTACCGCGCGCCGGGAAAGATGTTTACACATCAAAAATATTTTACCTAAAAATAACGGTACCCTCCATACAAAAGTTAAAAAAAGGTTTTCGAAAATCGTATTTTTCTCAAAAACGGTTCCGTGAATTTGGCTAAATTTTTTTTTTCTTTCAATTAATTTCTACGATCTATAATTTAATAAAAAAATGAAGTCTAGGTTTTACTGACTGTATCTACCATGGAACGATTTTTTCGAATTTTGAATTTCTCATTATCGGCATAACGGATTTTAATGAATTTTTTTTTTATAGACAAGCTTCTAAAAAGTTTAAAAACCATTACATTTCAAAACTTAAAAAAAAAATAATTTTTTTTTGAATTTTGGAAAAAAAAATCAATTTTTTTTTGGAAAATTCGATATCTCAAAAACGGATCAATATTTTTTTTTGTAGATTTAGTTTTTATTCGTACAATAATAAATATCTACTTTAAATTGGCGTTCTAAAATTTTTTTCCTAAAAATGTTTTAAGAATTTTGTATAAAAGCTTATTTTTTTTAAGAAACCACTACAACGAATTATAATTTTGTTCTTGCATAGACTAGTTTTTGCTTAAAACACATGGCATCCTGTGTTTAGCTACAACTGCTAAAGGAGTTGTTTTAGTTATTTAAAAAATGAATTTTATCCTTAAGAACAGTTTTCTCTAATAACATTCATTTTTGAAATTTTTAGTCGTTTACCTAGGAGCAAGTTCGTCCGACACAGTCGTGCATTTTATTAATATAGGTGGAGTTTAAATGCGCAACTATTTTTTTTTTACTGCTGTCTTTCTATATGACTTGAATAGATTTGAAATTACCATTTAATTTATTGAATTTGAAAATGATTTTTTCTGAAATTAAAAGCCTGAAAAGCATTAATTTGAAAATTAGATAACTATTTATTTCTATAAATAATAATTCAATCACTCCACTTAAACAGAAATTACTTTCTATCTTCATTGTAGATTGATTTATTTCAATTTTTGTTGTTAACCACTATTATTTTGACCACAGCTGTATATGGAAAAAGATTATATTTTAGAAAATTTGAGTGATCAGAATATTATCGATACAAAGCTCATGAAATTAAGATATATGTAAGTCTTCATGGTGTGTTGGAAGACAATATCCATTATACATATCTAAGTTTTCTCTACTTCCATAATACCTGATTCAATCGACATAATGTTACTTAAAAGTAAAAGTGATACCATATTATGTATCCCTTCCTTGATAAGATGCATGAACTGTTTGCACTTTGGTCATATTGCGGTAGTTTGTAAATCTACCAAAACATACTCTAACTGCGGTGAAAAATTCCACATGAAATATACCGAAGATAGATGTAAAAAAAAACGAGCAAATTCTGCAACTCTTGGCTGTCAGCATGTATTCTCAATGATATGTCCGCTTTTAATTAAAGAGAGAAAAATACAGCGCAGATATTTAGGAAGCCAACAAACGTTACCATGAAAGAAATCCATTTAAGCTCTCTCGCTGTTCAAATCTAGTTTCTCAACCCTTACCAAAGAAAATCAATCGAAATTCAAGTAGAGTCGAATCAATGACATTACTATACTCTGTTCAACAAAAATTGTCAGTACAGGCAAGATAGGACTGGTTTCATTGGATTGCATAAGTGTGTCGCAAAGCTCAGGCGCCACTGTTTTGGAAAAAGCTCTCCCATAAGGCCTGTACTGACAATTTTTGTTGAGCAGAGTATAGAAATAGAAGCAAACGTACAACAAACAACAACATCCATGAACATTTGTGTTAATCCATCAACACCAATATAACAACCCACGAAGTCTTCAGATGACATTCCAATTGATCTACCCGCAAAAAAAATATAATGACATTCAAAATATTTTCAACAAAATTATCAAAAAGAGCTAAAGGTAATATTAAAAATACAAATAGCATAACGTAAACGATAATTACAGTCTATCTATCTTGTTGTCAGTATTTAATTTGTAGACTTATATTCAGGCGGTAGCGAAACGCATGTTTCTTTCCAATAAAATATGTTATCTGCAGCATATATTTTTCCGCTTCCGAAAATACTTCTTACTCTGATATTGAAAATATTACTAACTAATTTGATTGCCCCCTTTTGCTTTTGGGAGATTTTAGTTCCAACAATTCTCTGTGGGGATCTAACAAGATTGACAAAAGAAAAAAAATGTTAGAAAATTTATAAATAACCATGAATTAAATCTTCTAAGCAACGGTGATTCTACACATTTTAGTTTAGCTTACCAGACATATAGTTCTATTGACTTATTTATTTGCATAGTAGCGATCATTTCTTTATTGTCATTCATATAAATTACAAAAATAAAAAACGCAAGCAGTTTCTGGTTAACAAAGCCAACTGCTACGTTTTTAGAGAAAGCTTTTCATTATAGACCAACATTAAAGATGTATTCGTAATAGAATTCTCGAAGCTGCTAAAAAAATCTATCCGAATAACGATCACCTGCATATGATTCATTATGATACATATAATGAGAAATATGAAGACTTCTTACTTGTCTTGTTTACTTAATTCTTAGAATGAAATTTTTTCCACGGGAACTTTTTAGAAAATTTGGAAAAAAGCTTTATTATTACCTTTCCTCTTAGTACAAATAATTACATGGTATTTTAATTGTCTTTGCAAAGTTATTAAGAGAATGATAAATAAAAGCTTTCAGTGGTTCCTTGAAAGTATTTTTACTTGCGACTTATAGGTACTATAAGACAAGTTATGCATTCGTAAAAAAAATCGAACTCGAGATTGTGATCAAAGTTGACATTACGATGATAGCGAAGACCAAAAAAGTGGGTCTCGCAATTCTGTATGTCTGTCTGTCTGCCTGTCTGCCTGTCTGTCGGTTCGATTACAGCCTAAGCGGCTCGGCCGATTTTCTTCAAACTTGGTAGATATGGGTTTTAATTCCCCCCCCCCCACGCGTTTTTTTCTTTTTTTTTAAGACCAAAAATAACGGTACCTGCCATACGATTTTTTTTCGAAATTTTATAAATATTTTTTTTTCTCAAAAACTGTCCCACAGAATTTAAAAAAAAATTTCATTTAGTTAAAACTAACTAATGGTTGAAAAAATTTTTCCAAAAAATTGTTATTTTTGCTAGGCCCCTGGGTCCATTTTTTTTTATTTTTGATTTTCTCGAAAACGGTACAGCTGATTTTGATCATTTTTTTTATGGTAAAGCTTCTCTACAGTTTAAATATTATTACATATTCAAATTTTCAATTTTTTATTTTTTGGATTTAAAAAAAAAATCAAATTTTTTTTTGGAAACCCAATATTTTGAAAACCCCAAGATCGATTTTTTTCAAACTTGATAAATAAAAGTTTTTTAACATAATCTACAAGAAACGAAAAAAAAAGATTTGTTTTATCTAAAACTAACGGTACCTTCCATACAAATTTAAAAAAATGGTTTTCGAAAATCGTATTTTTCTCGAAAACGGTTCCGAGAATTTTGCTAAAATTTTTTTTCTTTTGATTAATTTTAACGATCTATAATTTATTAAAAAAAACTTGAAATCTGTAACAGTTATCATCATCAGTCATCATAAAATACTTGAATTCAATCACTTATAATTTTTGTTTATATAAAATATTATCTAAGAAAGCACATTTTTTTATATGAAGTAAATGTCAAAGTGCTAAACGAAATTGTTAACAAACACATATTTTGTAAATTTTCTATTGTAATGTGCTGCTGGCTTATACAGTATAAAAGGCCTCAGCAAATCACTAAAAGTCGCAGTCTGTTCAATAAAGTTGATTAGCAAACAACTCAAAGTTGGAGCAATTATTCTTTTATTGGCTGATTGTATTTTCCACAGTAGACAGGCTGAACGAATTTTTGGTCTCCTGGCTCCGATTTCTTAGGTCATCGTTGGATGATGTTTATTTTTTTTTTTTGAAGAAGAGAAGAAAGTAGAAGAAGAAGCTCCCACGCTTCAAATCTAGATATTACTGACTGTACAAACCAAAGAACGATTTTTTCGAATTTTGATATTCTCATTATCGGCATAACGGATTTTAATGTAATTTTTTATAAAGAAGCTCCTTAATAGTTTAAAAAAAATTGCATTTCAAAACTTAAAAAAAAATATTTTTTTCAATTTTTAGAAAACAAAATTCGATATCTCAAGAACGGCTTAATATTTTTTTTGGAAATTAGATTTTTATTCGAACAATAATAAAAACTTAAGATTGGCTGCAGTTTAGCTCATTGGGTTCCAATTCACATCTAACGACTGTAGTGATTTCTTCTCCTTTTCCAATGACTGTGCCTTTCTTAATTGTTTTGGTTGAATTGGCTAAATTTAATACCCTTATCGGAATTTGCGATTCGTTATTGGGTTTAACCAAAGTTTTTCCAACAATAATATTATTAATCTGTTTTTTGTTAATAGATTCCACAATCCACAAACTATTTGTTTGCTCATCTTCTTGAAGCTTTCCCCAAATGATTGCCTCGGAACATGGAGGTACATATGCTAGTGTGTTCACTCACAATTATTGTTTTAATATTCGCTAATTTTGTATTTTCCGTTTTTAGTAACATTTCTGTGTTTTGATATTTCAATACACAACTTTCTAAATCCATCTTAAATCCGTGTTGCAACATAAAATCCAAGCCAAGAATCACTTCGTCCACAATATCTGCCACAACAAAATCATGTTCCGTAGTCATCATGCCCAAAGAAAGATTTTGTAACGTAGTTCCTAATATTGGAGCGCTTTCACCAGTCACAGTTGTAAGTTTCATCGTGTAAAAGGGTTGTAATTCCAACGCAAAGTCCTTTCTTACGATAGAATGTGATGCTCCCGTATCAAGTGTGATGTCTACTATTTTCTCTCCAAGGATACCCATAATTGTTAGACTTTTTGTGGTACGAGCAATTCTTGAGACTATTACTTTGGGGTGATTTTCTGAAACCAATTTAAGCCCGTCTAAATTGGTATTTTTTAGTTTAAATGTGGTTGCGAGTCACCCTCATTATCTTTGGATAGTTGTTTAGTACGTGCTTTGAAATAATGTGCCATATGTTCAAGTTTTCCGCAACTAAAACATTCACCTTCTTTTCCTCGATCACTAACCTTACAGCTTGGCATAATGTCTAAAGATGTTGCATCCTCAGAATGAATTTGTCTGGCTTGAATGCTCGGTCTGCAAACTATGGCCGCTGTTTCATAGGAGATCGCTAAGTTTACCGTTTCTGAAAAGTATGGTTTTGGTGATACTACTGTTAGTCTTTTAGTTTGCAGATCACGGATGCCGTCAACAAATGCCTCAATTTTAGCCCTTTCAATTAATTCTGGAGTAGCATCTATAAAGGCCAACTGAGCTAAGCGTTCGATTTCACCTGCAAAGGTCTGAAGGCTTTCACCTTTTTGTTGAGAGCGTGCCTTAAGTTCCAGGCGGTGAACTTGGCGCATGTGGTCGTTACTATACCGCCTGTGTAAAGCTTGCATAAAAGCTGAATAATTCTTCTGTTCCTCCCTTGATAGAGTTTGTAATATTTCAGCAGCAGCACCTTTTAGAGAAATTATAAGAGCAGATGAACAGTCCTGTTCACTCCAGCGATTTCTTTGGGCGGTGGTCTCAAACTGTAGCTTAAAAACAGGAAAACTTGAATATCCGTCATAGATAGGGCCTTAAATTGTGATAAACAAGCTCCAACTGGTGCTTGGAATCGGGAGATTTCTTGTTTCATTGTGTAAATCTCTTGATCCGTTTTACTTAGTTTTTCATCCATTTTCTTCTCAAGTTCGCTACATTTAGCTTCACAAACACGCATACCCTGCTCAAGAGAATAAATTTGCTTACCTAAGCTTCCCATTAAGCTTCCCAAATTTTGCTGGCGTTCATCATTCTTTTTTCCATACGATTCTCCATCTGTTGCAAGAGCGTTACAAAATGTTGCATACCATCTGTTACATTTGGAACTACGGTTGGTGCATCCTCTTTAGATGTTTTATGTGAGTTCTCATCTGAGAAGTCCACATTTTCAACATCAATCCCCTGCTCAGCCATGGCAATTTTAAAGCGAATTTGTAATTCAGCCTTGCTTCCAGATGTAGATTTGTTCAATTTGGTCAAATGTTTTTTAAGTTCTTCTACTTTAAGTTGAGCGTATTTAACCATCTCTTCACTTCTGACACCAGTGTTAAATACAAAAAGATAGAACAAAGTTCTAAACGTTTTTAATCAGCAAACAAAATAATAATCATAATAATGAAAATATTTTTATATTGATAAGAAACAATAATCAAACTATATAAAATCTGTATCAAGAAACAAGTAATATTCTTGATTTCCGTAACAATATATAAATTTATTTCTAAATTGGTGTATATTATGTATAATCATCTCGAACTAAATATGTATGTCAAAATACAAAGGCGCAAAATTTTAAACAGTTCTCGTTTAAGGAATAAAACCGGCTCTACTTAACGCAGTCGTTTAGCTTGGAGACTTCGTCTAACTTTTGCATATTTTTAAACAAGTTAGACAACTCTTCTAACTGATGTGGGTTTTACAACAGAACCTAAGCGAATTTGCGTTGAACAACCCTTAATTTGACAGATACATAACTCACACAACTACAAAAACACAAAAAAAAGTAAAAAAAACAGACAACTTCAAACCAAATAATTTTTCGCCGAAAAAAGTACATTTAATATATGTACTACATCGGTACAGATTTTGATTGTTTATAAGTTATTTACATTATTTTAGATGGAAATAAAGTATAAATCGCAAATTCACAGCATAAAAACTCAATTTGTTGTTGCAAGGTGCAGATTCATTTAGCTATACTCGTCTCGGTCGGTTGCGGCGCGCGGCGTGCGTGCATACATAAGATATGTATGTACCTATACATACATTTGTATTTACAGATTTGTTCATCGTAGAGCACTTTCATACGATTATTTCGAATTTATAATATTCAGTTATTCAGTCTATTTACAAAAACCATCTTTAAAAAATCGAATAAAACATCAGTAAATATTTTTTCTTCGATTTGCTTTGGTATGAAATGACCATTGTCAATATGGATAAAGTATACTTTTAAAAGATAAACTAGCTATTTGCTGCTGTTAAAGTAAGACGAGCTCTTTAACGTTAAAGCATAGTTAATGTCCTTTAAAATTAACAAAAAGTCGGTTCTCGTTTTATACTCAATATTTAGAGTCGACTCCCATTCTTAAATAGATTTAGAGTAGGTTTTAAATGTTTAAAATTTTGCGCCAAAATCTTTAGTGCCCACAGATCGTTTTCCGTGATGACTTTCACTTACAGATTTGGTAATGAACAATGGTCAAGAGTCATCAGTGAAGTGAAAGATCTCGGTGTAATCGTTGGTTCCAAACTTACTTTTTCGCCCCAAATGAAACATAATATTACAAAACCAATTTCAATGTTAGGGTTCCTAAAACGAACCACAGTTTTCTTTAACGATGGGTATACTCTTAAGTCAATCTATTTGTCATTAATACGGCCTATCTTAGAGTATTGCTGTCTTGTTTGGGCCCCTTTTTTGAAAATGCTATTACTTATAAGAATAAAAGAAATAGAGAAAAGATTCTTACGTTTTTCGCTAAGAAACCTGCGATGGACAGACGAAATGCCAAATTATCATTCTAGATGTGCTCCATTTAGCTTTGAAAACTCTTGAAAGCCGCAGACAAGCTCAATAAAAGATGTCTTAAATTTGAATATGAAAACTGAAGAACTACTTGCTCTAGTTTCTTAGTATGTTCCAGAAAGAAATTTAAGAAATAAAAATGATATATTCTATGTTCCCACTCATCAAATGAAGTCGATATATCAATGCGTACGTTAAATTTAAAAAAAATATTGTTAAAAATGTATTCCATTCTTAAGCTTAGCTTAAGTTGTATATAAAATAATATGTACATATGTTATTACTAGCTGACCCGGCCACGCGTTGCTGTGGCTAAAGTTGCCCCAAATGACGTCATTTGGAAGCAAGAATTAAATTTGCGTATCTTACGCAAAAATAATTTGGAATCATCTGAATTGCCAGTAAGAAGGGATAATAAAGGCTCCGGCGGAGCGGGTAGAGGTGACAGCACAACTTTTCCTGATGCGCAGCACATGCCGGCTGCTTCATTCCGAAATTTCAATGCCTGATAATATTGACATACTTTATCCATTCCACCGATAGCAATTTTTGAATGCGCTGAGTAGTTAATATCTGGTGCATATTCAAAGGCAAGCCGAACGAATGATGCACGTGTTAATGAGCGGCTGATCCGTTGCCTTTGTCGATCTAGTACTCGTACTGTAGCTATGTTTCGTTCTCGTGCCGCTCTTGTTCTCGTAATATTCTGTTGCAGACGTTCGTCACTCTGTTCTTGAGATTCTTGTGCACGACTTTCTGCAGTCCTGATTCTTTGAGCTGCATTTCTTGTTTCGATTTGTTCTGGTAATTGCTGAGCTCTTTCAACACGTTTGCGTCGTGACCCTTTGCTGCTCACGTTGTTGAGGTTAGATTTTTTCGGTGGCATTTGACTGAAAATAATAAATTAATCGTTTAAATATGAGAAAAAAAAATTGAAAATCATTCTAATTAACTTTTATAATTATGTGATAATACTGACCCTATCTCTCAAGTTGGATCGAACCGCACATGGTGTGCGAATTTTATTATAATCGGTTAAGTGGTTTAGGAGTCCATTGAGGACAAACATTGTGACACGAGATTTATATATATTAAAGAATAAAGTATTTATTTTTGAAATCGGCCGATTGAAAATTCATTCATGAATAATAAATAAATAAATAAAAAATCTTCTGTATTTAGAAACTGAAATTATGGAAACCTTTTCTGCTAGGAAATATCTCATAGCTATATTTTTTAATGGGAAAATTTAAGAAGGAACGTTGTCATTCGAAGAAACTTTGTAAAATAAATTATTATGATATTATTGGTTCTGATAACATTCATGATGTTAATAACGTTTTAGAATTTATAAAGTCAATTAAACTGTTTACAAAAATATAAATCCATAGATAATTTTAAACATAAATGTATATAAATTGTTTTCAATGAATTGTTGTATTTTTATTTTATCTGCTAGTTATATTTCAAATAAAATAAAATAAAATAAAATGCACGACTGGATCGCACGTACTTGCGCTTATGTTAAAGTACTTTGGAATTTACAAATTGTTTATAAATAAGTATAAAACATAGATCTATGAGATTAAAATTTTCCAATACATAAAATTGTCGTCTGATTTCTAGAAAACCATGAATTTATGCAAACAAGGTTTAAAAATTGTTTAGTTATTAAACTAACTTTAATATAACAAATTTCTTCAAAAAATTTTTTTTTGGAGCTCTTGTACAAAAATGTTGTTCAAAATCGTTAGAGCCGTTAAAGAGGTAGTTGAAAATACCATTAACAATACAATACAATTTTTCAAGAAAATTGTTTTGACCAAAATGTAGTCGATGCCCATAATAGCTAACTTAATTTTTTTTATCAAAATCGTTAGAGCCGTTTTTGAGATAAATAAGATTTTGCATAACGACTTTTTGGGATGTTCCGTTAGTTTTGGAGCCAAACACAATTTAGGAATCACTCTAGGGAATCACTGAAGACCCTTAAGTACCAAGTTTGAAGAAAATGCCTCCAATAGCTTAACCTGTAGGTCGAGGTACTACATCGCATTTATGTTGTTTACTTAACTACTTTTTCAAGCCTATGCTAAGAATTTAATGGTCATAAAAATTGAAACAACTAGATAGTATTAACACAATAATACCTTATTATTATTTTCATTATTGCTGTATACAAAGATAATTAAAATAAAAATCGTTTTCTTAGTAATTTATTTTTAAGTATATGTATATAGTACGTACACCATTTTATTTAGGAATTGATATCTTATTATTGTATCAAGCTAATCTACATACATTATGTAGACCTTTAAATTTCTTTTTTCACGAAAGTATATCTCTCAAGCTGATGACCCTTGAAAGGCCATTATATGCATAGCGGATTTCTTGAGAACCTCTTTGAAACTGCTGATTCCTTCTACTCGTAAATACCATTGAATTTATATACAATATCTGAATAATATCTCCCATGAGTTGCTTTAAGCTTTGTCTTAGTCCTTTGCTTTCAAAATGTGAAGATGATTCGCAACCCCTATTGGCCAACTTTGATAAACACTTTAGTTGAAAAATGTGTATGCGTACGAGCGTATGTATATATTTCTATGTGCACACTTTCTGAAATAATTTTATCCTATCCAAATTTATTATAATCGATTTACATATGCAAATGTTGCAGATTTTTCATCTAAATGTCGGACTTGGCGCAGAATCGCGCATTCAAATCGAAATTATTCAATGAGAGTGAAAAGCGTCTTCCAAGCCAAACATATAGATTTATTATTTTTTTGGCCTTTTTCGTCATGAATTTTTCAACTAAATTCCCTGAGTTTGGTTGTATAACGAAATAAGTATATGCATAACTAGATATGCGACTATAAAGATGAATTCGATTGTCTAGCTGGAACTCTTGAAATTAATGGAGGGATGAATGCCTTTTAAAGAACTTTTAGTTACTAGTTGGTTACTCGTATAACGGGCTTAAGGCCCCCGTTGAGTTTGAAAAACACTAACTGTCTCTCCGCAATAATTTGTGCACACACATGTAAAAAAGTGTATTTTATTTATTATCATTTACATTATTGCTATACACATAACAAGATAATAAAAAAAAAAACCTTTTCGTGTTAACCTAATAAATTAAATTTGAAGATTGGACCATTAGAAGCCGAGCTATAGTTTTTTTTAGAGCTATCAATATTTTCACTATAAAAATATATAAAATAATTTTTTTTATGAAGGATACTCTGGCCTAGTTTATGTAACCTTACCTTGAGAATCTGACCATAATATGTTTCCAACTAAGCAGAGCATGTCAGTCAATTTTGAATTGATTTTGTATAACGGGATTTTACTCCACCAATGCTTGTCTATTCGTCTATTGGCCACCCCCCAGTTTTCTGATATTTCTTGTGATTTTTTAAGTGATTAGAAAAAGATTTTTCAACAAGTAAAGAATTTTCTACCGTTATGTGTATTTAGATTATATTATAAGTTATACATATTTTACCGATAAACAGCTCAGCATAATTTACATAGGAGAGATATTTCAATTCCCATTTATAGTAATACCATACAAATCCTACCTATTAATGCTTATCCAATAAAATTTGTGTATTATTAGCAAAAATCGTTCCTTAAATTGCTTAATAAAACTAATGAGCTAACAAAGTATACTGTTTGATTTCTTGAAAAAAATTGAATTTGTGCAAACGAAAATTCAAAAATCGCTGGAGCGATGAAACTTTAAACCGCCCACAGCAAAAATGGTCAACAAGGGAATTGTAGTTTTCAATAGAAAAAAGGTTTGTCGTGTTTTTAATTTGAATTTTAAATTTATATAATTTTAAAAATAAAATTATTGAACATTACCAAATCTTTTATCGTATCAAGTAGAAACACTTACTTATCATTTTATAATTTCTCTATACAATACTCGTAATATGTTACATAAAGGCGTATTGTAATGTACAAAAATATAATTCCCTAAGTCTTAAAATAACCCTTAAATTGAACAGGCGCGAGTTTCAATTACAAAGTCGCTGTATTCATAACTAAAGTTATGTGCCAGAATTGATAACATCAGTTGTCAAATACAAAAATTAACGGAGCAAATAATTAAGACTCCTGGAAAATTTTAATGAAAAATGTTTCAATCTACAATGTGTTGTGGGAATACGTTTTGTGCGCGAATGTGAAACCTGAAGTGACGCTACTTTACTTGAAGACTGTGTAGTTGGTAAAGTACAAAAGACTCTTGCAACAATTTTATTAAGTTTGAAGACATCGCAATTGAACTATATGTGAAACATGCCGAGTTCAGCGGAAGTTTGTTTGTTTTTTTAATTTTTTAGCATTTGTATGGTAGTTACCTTTATTTTTAGGTAAAATATTTTTTTTCCACATATTATAGATTATATTGATTAACTTTTATTTATCAAGTTTAAAAAAAACATAGCATGGGGTTTTCGAAATATTGAGTATCGCTACAAGCTAAAAATAATCGCCTAATAAGTACTATTTTTAACAAAAATAGAAAATTAATAAGCCAACAAGAGTCTAAACACCTTCGTACATATATTGCTATTTCACCTCGTGCATTTGGACAATACAAGTATCATAAAGAAAATTTACCAGTCCGACCTATTATTTCAACAATAAATTCTCCGAGTTACAAATTATCAAAATATTTAGCTAACATTCTTAAAGAATCTTATAAATCAAAATTTACAATCAAAAATTCAAAACAATTTGTAAAAACAATTACAAAAACCAAAATTCTACCTGGAAATATACTTGTATCTTTCGATGTATCAAATTGTTTTAACAATATTTCAACTGAATTGGCACTACAAACTGTTGAACGTAACTTTGATTTACGTATCAAACCTAAAACTAAAATTCCAAAACAAACATTTATGATAATGTTAAAATTTTGTCTTTCTGATTGTAATTATTTTTGTTTTAAAAATCAGTATATTCGAATGAAAACAGAACTTTTCATGGGATCATCTTTGGCTCCAATTCTCGTGGAATGGGTTTTGGATGAAGTAATATTAAATGCTTTAAATAAAATAGATTTTAAGCCACAATTTTGGATAGCATATGTAGATGATCATTTAACAGCTATTCCAAAAAACAAAATTGACGAAGTAAAATCTGCTCTGGAATCTTTTGACAAAAATATTATTTTTACATATGAATTGGAAGACACACTTAAAAATCAAATAAATTATTTGGATGTTACAATCAAGAGAAACAATGATGGTAATATTATCACAAATTGGTTTCATAAACCAATTGCATCAAATCGATTATTAAATTATTATTCAGCTCATCCTACTCAAATGAAATATAATATGGTTAAAAACTTTATTCGTAAAGTATTCTCATTTAGCCATAAGACCTATTTTAATAATAATATAATAAAGATACAAAATATATTAAGAAAAAACAACTATCCAATTAATATAATCAAAAAACTTATTTCATCAGTTAAAAACGAAAATCTACAAACCAAAATTATTTCACCTCAAAGATTTGACCAAAGTAACTACAGCTTTCTATCTAATAATGATGTTCGGACAAAAGATTCATCAGATACAGATAAGAAAATTTATTCAGCGATGACATATGTACCAAAATTAAGTGAGTCCTTAGCAAAAGTTTGCCAATATTTTATACCAGATGTTAAAGCAGTAATGAAGCCAACAAACCAAAATTCAAAATTCTTTCTTAATACAAAACAAAAAATTAATAAAACAGAAAACAGTGGATTAGTTTACTCTGTAAAATGCAATGATTGCGAAAAAATATACATTGGAGAAACTATTCAAAAACTGGGATCAAGAATGAATCAACACAATACCGAATGTCAAAAAGTTAACGAAGGATCAGTAAACAAAAATATAGCTGCTTTAGCTGATCACGTTAAGAAAAATGGACATTCTTTTGATTTTAATGGTGCTAAAATTTTAAAATTAGAAAGAAACAAATTTAAGTTACAAATTCATGAAGTTAACCAAATTATAAAGAATGAGGGCATTGCGTGTAACTACAAAACAGATAAAAGAGACTACACTAATACATACTACAATCTAATAGTTAATACAAATTTACAGAACAATCAAGTTCAAAAATAAATAAATTTATACACTTTAAATACTTTATAAGAAAATTTGTTCAATGATTTTTAATTTTTTAATTTCAAAAACAAATGTCTAATATTAAAAAAATAGATTGTTATCAAATAATCTATATATATAAAAATCAATGCCACTTTTCGTTGTGTTTTTATAACTCAAGAACGGGCTCACCTATCCGAACCAAATGTTTAGGCTTTGTTCGGACTATGTAGTAGATGGTTTATGTGAAGTTTGCACAAAATCAGTCGAGCGGTTCTTCATTTATCACATTTTTTGTAACAAATGAATTCAATAAATGTCGGATCATTTTGTTAGTGGAGATTTGGCTATCAAATTGAAACTTTTTTCATATATGGATTGTGCTGTCAAATTGAATCGTTCAAATGTACTATGTCTATGTGTGCGTGTACTTTTCTCAGTTTTTTAGCGATACTGATACACCACTATTAATGTAGCAATTTGTTTTTAATTTGATTTATTCTTTTTTATATGAAGGAATAATGCCACGAGCCGGGCGAGCAAATATAGGTCGGCGAACGCGTAATGCAAATGATGTGGCATTACTAAGACGATCACAGACTGATATGAACGCGCACATGCTAATGCATCGCAGCGTGAACGTAATGCACAAAATAGATCTGTTGACCCTGTACCTGTACTGAATCTTGCACGGCGATCACGAATACGTCGTGCTCCTTTGGCTGAAATGATGCGTGCTGCTTTTAATTACAACAGTCAAATTAATTATAGTATGTACGGATACATTGGAATGATGGACGCAATAATGTCCACATTGTGATGCGGCTAACTTTCCAGGTGAAACGCCCGGCATCAGGGTTCGAACCTGAATCATAAAATGTCGGAGCAAATTTGAAAAAAAAGTCGAGCAAATGCAAGATTTTCGGAGTAGATTTAAAACAAAAAGAAAATCCTTACTTTTCAGGAAAATTAAAAAATACAATGTTTGTATGAACATAAAAAAATAGTATTAGCAAAAAAGAAAAATAAATCACAGGTTTCATTGGAAAACTTAGTATTATTTTCAAAAATTGTTTTGTAAAAATAAACAAATTACAAATTCAGAAAGAATTTTTAACAAAGGTTTAATGGTTTTTTTCAACAATGTCATATTTGTATATAAATAAGACAATTTGTCTGTGTGGAAAAAGTGGAGTGAATCTCGAAAAATCGGAGCGTAGGAGTAGATTTAGGTTCGAACCCTGCCCGGCATGTGTTGTGCTAATGGCAAAGTGAGATTGCCAGCATTAGAAACTCCACCTGAACCATTGCATTCACTTATTTTTGGGACATTTCAAACGTTGAATCCCTTTTTGAGTCATATTGAACTATACAATTCGGCATTTCAAATGACTTCTTTTGGAGATAATTTTATGCCGACGTTTAAGGTAAATACTTCAACAGGACTGTCCCATGTTTATATCAATCTGAATCATAAAGTATTCGATAGTTTTAAAAATTCTGATCCAACATCTACCTAAAATTGCATACATGTTACAGATTCAGGGCCAGATTTATCATCAAGCTGGTTCGTTATTGCCATACCTCGACGCTGATAATCAATTTTTGCACACTCTACATTAAAATAGCCATTGAATGCACAGGTGATTGAAACTACAACTTGCAATATTTCGAGAAATTCTGCTATGGCAAAAGTTCTGCGATTAACGTCAATTATTTTATGGGATGAGTGTACAATGGCGAATAAAAAATCACTAGAAGCATTTAATCGAACAATACAAGATTTACGTGGTAATCAACAGCTTTTTGGTGGTGCTTTGATAATACTGTCAGGGGATTTTCGTCAAATATTGCCTGTCATTCCTCGATCAACTCCTGCTGATGAAATAAATGCCTGTTTGAAGTCATCAATTCTTTGGAGATATGTATGTACAAAAATTGACACTGAACATTAATATGCGTATTCACCTACAAAATGATCTAGCTGCCCATGAATTTTCAAAACAATTGTTAGAAATTGGTGATGGCAAAATATAAATCGACAGTACCAACGGATTGATCGCTGTACCAAACAATTTTTGTACAATTGCGCAATCGATAGATGAATTGATTGAATGTGTTTTCCGAATATTCTTCAGAATTACAGAAATTATGATTGGTTGAGAAAACGCCCCATTTTAGCACCCAGGAACATTCATATCAATGCCAATAATTTTCAAATTCAAGCGAAACTGCCAGTTGCCAACTGACAGTGTCATGTATCAAGATGAATTATCCAATTGAATTTTTAACTTCATTGGAACCGGCCGGTATACCACCGCATTGCTTGAATCTGAAAGTTGGTTCTTTGATTATATTGTTGCGAAATATTAATCCACCAAAACTGTTCAATGGCACCAGATTGGCAGTGAAAAAGTTATTGCCAAATTTGATTGAAGCTACGATCCTAACTGCTCAATCAAAAGGAGAAGTTTGTTTGATACCGCGTATCCCTACGATTCCAACTGATATGGAAAAACAAAAAATATTGTTTATCCATATGTTTTGGATTAAGTTTTAAAATAGCTAGCAATTAATAAAATATTTTTTTGTTTGAATAAATGAATAATTTAATGTTACAATTAAATTGTTTTATTATTTCACTTTATACGTAGCGAAGCACGTACCGGGCCGCTAGTTTTCTATAAAATAATTTTGGTAATTTTTATATATAATTAAATTTCATATATATTTTTGTTAAAAAAAACGCATGTATTTATTTTTAGCTACTGATGATGAGGCAAATAAGACCTCGAAATATATATGTATACAGATAAAAAATAAAAAGAAAAGAATGCGTTTTTATTGAATTAAATGAAGAAAAACAAAAGGTAAAATAAAATATAATAATATAATTCAGCAAAACAAAAAATCATAATATATAAATTCTATTTATGTTTTTAGGGAGCTTTAGCAAAAAAAAAAATGATCAAAATCGGTGGTACCGTTTTTCAGAAAATCAAAAACAAAAAAAAAAATAGTTCGATGGGGGGTACCCTCAAAAACCATTTTTTGGAAAAAAAATTTTAACCATTACCTAGCTTTAGCTAAATAAATTCTGTTTGTGTTTTTATTTTTTAAATCTGTCGAACAGTTTTTGAGAAAAAAAAAATATTTATAAAATTTCGAAGAAAAATCCGTATGGCAGGTACCGTTATTTTTGGTCTTAAAAAAAATGAAAAAAAAAACGTGTGAGGAGAAAAAATCAAAACCCATATCTATGTACCAAGTTTGAAGAAAATCGGCCGAACCGTTTAGGCTGTAGTCGAACCGACCGACAGACAGACAGAATTGCGAGACCCGCTTTTTTAGTCTTCGCTATCATCGTAATGTCAACTTTGATAAAAATCTCGAGTTATTTTTTTTTTCACGAATGTATAACTTGCCTTATATAATACCTATAAGTCGCAAGTAAAAAAACAATTAAAAACATTCTCAAGTATAAAAAGTAACGCAAATGTTGCATTGTGGCATCAAAGATATGGATACTTGAACTCTAAAAGTTTGCATGACCTTATTTCAAAAAATAAAAATTTAGTAACTCGAAAATAAAATGTGAAATTTGTTTAAAGGGAAACATTTCTTCTTTAATACCATTCCCTTCTTCGAAAAGTGGTAGTAGGTACTAGTGTGATGCAAATTATATAAAATGAAGTGTGTGGGCCAATGAGGGAGTAGAAACACAGATCGGACATAAAATTAAAATATTGAGAAGTGACAATGGCTCCGAATATGAAAATAGTGCCTTTAAACATTTTTTAAGAATTTTTTATGTGAAAATGGAATCCAACAGCAGTTTAAAATTGTTTAATTATTAAAATATTTTTATGTAACAAATTTCTTTAAAAATTTTCCGGAACAAAATTTGGGATGCCAATTTTAAGTATTTAGTAGTATACATTTTAGGAAATAATTTCAGAAAATAATCGTTCACACGTTTTGATGATATATTTATTTTTCAAAAAAAATATTTTTTTTTCGAATATTTCTATATACAATATTATTTTAAACTTAAGGGGGCTTCTGCTGAAAATTTTTGGTTAAAATTGTTAGAGCCGTTAATGAAAATCAAAAAAACGGTTCTATTACAAAATTGTTTTTGACCAAAATGTAGTCCATGTCATTAATATCACAAAATCGTTAGAACCGTTTTTGAGATAAATAAGATTATGCATTACGGGTGTATGGGGGGACCATTAGTTTTAGAGCTAAACAAAATTAAACTTTCCCCTCTAGATAATCACCGAAGACCCTTAAGTACCGAGTTTGAAGAAAATAGGTCAAGTGGCTTAGGCTGTAGATCGAGGTACAGACATACAGACATACATACAGACAGGCAGAATTGTAGGACCCACTTTATTCGTCTTCGCTATTATCGTAATGATTCAAAATAGCTTTTTTGGCCTTTAGTCCACAAAAATTGGCGTTTCGTCCGGGTGATCTCACATGGACTCATCAGTTGACTGTTAGGACCTTGTCAATACGCAATTTTTGTTAAATTCAGTTCATGTTACATCGATTATTTTGACAAAAATCCAATGTGAACTATATCCAACCAAGATTAAAATTGTAATCATTAACGTTGGAAGTTTTTGCCCGTGGCCTGGCATTGATTCTATATGAAGGTTTTTATAATACAAATTCTATATACTACTGAAATAAATCAGCCAAGTAGAAGACTTAGCACTATCAATGGACTTGTTGAATTATTGATTCAAAATAGCTTTTTTGGCCTTTAGTCGTAATGTCAACTTTGATCAAAATCTCGAGTTCGATTTTTTTTTCTAAATGCAGAACTTGCCCTGGTTCCTACATATATGTATGTACATTAGACTGGGCCAAAAAAATTGACTATTTTTTTTTTTGAAAGATATATCGAGAATATCATTCAGAATGACAAAAAAAAATTTTCGTAAAAGTTTGAGCCCTTAATATCAATTTTAAGAGGGCTATCATCGCTAATTTTGATTTTTAGTCATAATTTCATGTTTTGCGTCAGAACTGACAAAACCTTGAAGTAAAAAAAATTCATTTTGACTTACTTTTATATAAAATTAAATTCCCTACAAAAAAGGTCTAATTGAAAATTTTCGTCAGACAAGCCGTTTTTGAGTAATTAAACTTAATAAATTGTTATTTTTCTTCGATTTTACTTTTTTAATTTGGAATTTTGTAACTAACGAAAAATAACAATTTATTAAGCTTAATTACTCAAAAACGGCTTGTCTGACGAAAATTTTCATTTAGACCTTTTTTTTAGGGAATTTAATTTTATATAAAAGTAAGTCAAAATGAATTTTTTTTACTTCAATGGTTTGTCAGTTCTGACGCAAAACATGAAATTATGACTAAAAATCAAAATTAGCGATGATAGCCCTCTTAAAATTGATATTAAGGGCTCAAACTTTTACGAAAATTTTTTTTTTGTCATTTTGAATGATATTCTCGATATATCTTTCAAAAAAAAAATAGTCAATTTTTTTGGCCCAGTCTAATGTACATTATATCACAAGTAAAAACAGATAACTCAAAATTTAGTTTAAAAGGTGTGGAATGTGTGATGGTATGTTATTCTGACCAGTCTAAAGCATACCGACTTTTTGACCAAAAAGTGGCAGAATATTCATAAGTCGGGATATTTTATTTAAAGAAAATGCATTTAACAAATGTCTTTCAATATATGTACATATATATGTACAGTAGACTGGGCCAAAAAAATTGACTATTTTTTTTTTTGAAAGATATATCGAGAATATCATTCAGAATGACAAAAAAAAATTTTCGTAAAAGTTTGAGCCCTTAATATCAATTTTAAGAGGGCTATCATTGCTAATTTTGATTTTTAGTCATAATTTCATGTTTTGCGTCAGAACTGACAAAACATTGAAGTAAAAAAAATTCATTTTGACTTACTTTTATATAAAATTAAATTCCCTACAAAAAAGGTCTAAATGAAAATTTTCGTCAGACAAGCCGTTTTTGAGTAATTAAGCTTAATAAATTGTTATTTTTCTTCGATTTTACTTTTTTAATTTGGAATTTTGTAACTAACGAAAAATAACAATTTATTAAGCTTAATTACTCAAAAACGGTTTGTCTGACGAAAATTTTCAATTAGACCTTTTTTGTAGGGAATTTAATTTTATATAAAAGTAAGTCAAAATGAATTTTTTTTACTTCAATGTTTTGTCAGTTCTGACGCAAAACATGAAATTATGACTAAAAATCAAAATTAGCGATGATAGCCCTTTTAAAATTGATATTAAGGGCTCAAACTCAATTTATTTGGCCCAGTCTAATATACATACATATTTAAAGTACATGAATTTAAGTGTTGCCTTCAAAATTCAAAGTTTTTTTGATCGACCCATTTTTTAACCTGAATCTATAATCCCATGATATCTAGAATTAATTTCTACCAAACTCAATTTTTTTGGCCCAGTCTAATATACATACATATTTACAGTACATGAATTTAAGTGTTGCCTTCAAAATTCAAACTTTTTTTGATCGACCCATTTTTTAACCTGAATCTATAATCCCATGATATCTAGAATTAAAATCTACCATTTTCTTTGTTTGTTATTTGTTAGACCCAACGAAATTGCCAGAACGTTGTATTACCACGAAATCTCCAATGTCAAATTCTTAGCTAAAGAGTGATGTTGGTTGAAATACTGCAAATTATACAAATTGGACCTATCAATTGCACCTGAGGCGTAATTCGCAATGTTACTAAATCTACTCTTTCCGGATTTGAATACTTTTCATCCAAATACTCAGTCAGCTTATCGACAAAACGTCCTCGCTGTTGAATTTATCGACGGCAGTGGACCAAAATGATCTATATCTATTCTATCAAACGGCTCTGATCACTTTGACATGTTAAATAAATTTCGTTAATTGCTTTTATGGGTTGCTATACTTAAGACAATTTCTAATGAATTTATTGAATTTTTCTTTAATATTTGGAATCCAGTAATGTTTTTAAAGTTGATTAATACTTTTTTCAATTAGAGTCCATTTAACTATACGTGGATTAACATATTTTATTTAGTGTTTGAGATAGAGCTTTACAAACAGCGACTATTACAAACGGTAAGCGATCCAGAAAAGTATTAAAACGTTCTAGGACATAAGCTACTGTTTACTTTTCTAGCTCCAAACTTATTAATTGGGATTCTCTGACTGTTGTATTTTTAGAAAAGTAAGCAACTGGGTGGAACTTATTATCATCTTGCTCTTGTATGAGAACTGCACCAAAACCACGTGAGCTCGCATCACAATGTAATTCTTTCAATAATTGCAAGTATTGGAGATGTAATAAGCTTACTTTTTAATTTTATAAAGGCTACAGTACACTTATCAGTCCAATCAAATTTAACATTCATCTTCTAGTTTTAGTGATACCTTGAAGCAACATTTTTTTAAATTTTTTTCACTGACATTTTTTTAATAAACCAATAGCTACTCAAAAAATTAAGAACATACTATAAACAAAATGCACGACTGGGTCGCACGAACTTGCACCTATGTAATAGACTAAGAATTTCAAAAACGAATGTTATTAGAGAAAAACTGTTCATAAGTATAAAATTAATTTTTTAAAAGTTTTAAATAAAACAACTCCTTTAGTAGTTGGAGCTAAGCACAGGATGCCATGTGTTTTAAGCAAATATTACATAGTTTATGCAAGAACAAAATTATAATTCGTCATAGTGGTTTCTTAAAAAAATAATCTTTTATATACAAAAATTTTAAAATGTTTTTAAGAAAACATTTTGGTACGCCAATTTAAAGTTTTTATTATTATTCGAATAAAAATTAAATTTACAAAAAAAACATTGAGCCGTTTTCGAGATATTAAATTTTCCAAAAAAAAAAATAGATTTGTTTTTCAAAATTCAAAAAAAAATATATTTTTCTTAAAGTTTTGAAATGCAATGTTTTTCAAACTTTTTATAAGCTTCTCTCTAAAAAATTTCATTAAAATCCGTTATGCCGATAATGAGAAATTCAAAATTTAAAAAAATCGTTCTATGGTAGGTATAGTCAGTAATATCTTGTTTTCAAAATTTTTTTTATGATATAATTTTTTATGATATAATTTTTACTTGCGATATAGGTACTATAGGGCAAGTTCTGCATTTGGAAAAAAAATCGAACTCGAGATTTTGATCAAAGTTGACATTACGATGATAGCGAAGACGAAAAAAGTGGGTCCGACAATTCCGTCTGTCTGTCTGTATGTCTGTATGTCTGTATGTCTGTATGTCTGTATGTCTGTATGTCTGTATGTCTGTACCTCGAACTACAGAGGTATTTTCTTCAAACTCGGTAGTTAAGGGTCTTCGGTGATTCCCTAGAGGAGAAATTGAAATTTTTTTTTTAGCTCCAAAACTAAGGGTACCCCCCGTACACCCGTAATACAAAATCTTATTTATCTCGAAAACGGCTCTAACGATTTTGATAAAAAAAATTAGGTGTGATATTATGGACATGGACTATATTTTGGTGAAAAAAAAATTTGGGGGGAAATGTTATTAGGGGTACCTGTCATAGAACGGTTTTTTTGATTTTCGAATTTCTCACAAACGGCTCTAACGATTTTAACCAAAATTTTTATGCAGGAGCTGCTTTGCATTTGAAAAATTATAAGCTAAAAATTTTTTCGAAAAAATAGTTTTTGGATTTTTAAAAAAATAATAAAACTTTTTTTTTGAAAATTCAATATCTTGAAAACCGATACACGATTAAATTTTTAAATTACGTTTAAAAATGTATTTTATTAAATACTAACAATTTGCATATCAATTTTTTTTATAAAAATTTTAAGGAAAATTTAGTACACAAAAAACATGTTTCAGTGTGTCTGTATGTCTGTACCTCTCACTACAGCCTAAACCACTGGACCTATTTCTTTCAATCTCGGTAGTTAAGAGTCTTCGGCGATTCCCTAGAGGAGAAATTGAAATTTTTTTTTTAGCTCCAAAACTAAGGGTACCCCCCATACACCCGTAATGCAAAATCTTATTTATCTCGAAAACGGCTCTAACGATTTTGATAAAAAAAATTAAGTGTGATATTATGG
This sequence comes from Philhelius festivus, assembly GCA_963931855.1. Classification (NCBI taxonomy): domain Eukaryota; kingdom Metazoa; phylum Arthropoda; class Insecta; order Diptera; family Syrphidae; genus Philhelius; species Philhelius festivus. Next base: position 8,108 of record OZ007556.1, on the reverse strand, counting down.
ACATGGACTATATTTTGGTGAAAAAAAAAATTGGGGGGAAATGTTATTAGGGGTACCTGTCATAGAACGGTTTTTTTGATTTTCGAATTTCTCACAAACGGCCCTAACGATTTTAACCAAAATTTTTATGCAGGAGCTGCTTTGCATTTGAAAAATTATAAGCTAAAAATTTTTTCGAAAAAATAGTTTTTGGATTTTTAAAAAAATAATACAATTTTTTTTTTGAAAATTCAATATCTTGAAAACCGATACACGATTAAATTTTTAAATTACGTTTAAAAATGTATTTTATTAAATACTAACAATTTGCATATCAATTTTTTTTATAAAAATTTTAAGGAAAATTTAGTACACAAAAAACATGTTTCAGTGTGTCTGTATGTCTGTACCTCTCACTACAGCCTAAACCACTGGACCTATTTCTTTCAATCTCGGTAGTTAAGAGTCTTCGGCGATTCCCTAGAGGAAAAATTGAAATTTTTTTTTTAGCTCCAAAACTAAGGGTACCCCCCATACACCCGTAATGCAAAATCTTATTTATCTCGAAAACGGCTCTAACGATTTTGATAAAAAAAATTAGGTGTGATATTATGGACATGGACTATATTTTGGTGAAAAAAAAATTTGGGGGGAAATGTTATTAGGGGTACCTGTCATAGAACGGTTTTTTTGATATTCGAATTTCTCACAAACGGCTCTAACGATTTTAACCAAAATTTTTAGCAGGAGTCCCCTTAAGTTTAAAATAATATTGTATATAAAAATATTCGAAAAAATATGTTTTGGGTTTAAAAAAAAAAAAAAAAATTTAAATCAATATCTTCAAAACCTATGAACGATTATTTTTTGAAATTATTTCCTAAAACCAATAATATTAAATACTTAAAATCCGCATCCCACATTTTTTTCTTGAAAAATTTTAGAGAAATTTCTTATATAAAAAATTTATTTAATAATAAAATGATTTTTTAAGGTTTATTTGCATAAATTCATACTTTTCCGGAAACCAGACTGCAATTTTATGCATTTGAACATTATTATCTCACATTAAATCCATGTTTTATATTTATAAAATATATCTTAAATTCCAAAGTACTTTTACATAAGAGCAAGTTCGTGCGATCCAGTCGTGCATTTTATTTATTATATAATTTCATCTTAAAAATTAATCAATAGAAGAAAAATTTAAGCAAAATTCTCGGAACCGTTTTCGAGAAAAATACGATTTTCGAAAACAATTTTTTAACATTTGTATGCAGGGTACCGATATTTTTAGGTAAAATAAATTTTTTCTCATATCTTGTAGATTATTTTAAGAAAATTTTATTTATCAAGTTTTAAAAAAATCGAGCATGGGGTTTTCGAAATATTGAGTCTTCAAAAAAAAAAATGTGAAAATTTTTTTAAAAATACAAACAAAATTTTTTGAAAATTTGAATACACAATAATATTGAAACTGCTGGGGAGCCTTAACATAAGAAAAATTATGAAAATCGGTTGTACCGTTTTTGAGAAAATCAAAAACAAAAAAAAGGTTCCAAGGGCGGTACCAAAAATAATAATTTTTCGTAATTTTTTCTTCAACAATTACCTAGGCTTAACTAAATGAAATTTTATGATTTTTTTTAAATTGTGTGAGTTTTTGAGAAAAGAGAATATTTATAAAATTTCATATAGCAGGTACCGTTATCTTTGGTCTTAAAAAAAAGAAAAAAACATCCAGGGGGAAAAAATTAAAACCTATATCTACCTGCAAGTTTGGAGAAAATCAGCCAAGCCGTTTAGGCTGTAGTCGAACAGACAGACGGACAGAATTGCGAGACCCACTTTTTTAGTCTTCGCTATCATCGTAATGTCAACTTTGATCAAAATTTCGATTTCGATTTTTTTTCCGAATGCATAACTTACCTTACAGTACTTTTAAGTCGCAAGTAAGAAAATAATAAGCATAGAAAAAATTAGGAAAGTACATAAGTTAAAAATGTTTTTTGTTATAAACGTGAGGTAAAGTGCAAAATATTGATGTGTAAATTGGAACTTAAGCCTTGCGGAATATCCATATTGAAAAATTATGATGAACATAAAGTGATAAGGAAACATTTGATCTCAATATCGAAACTGTGATATGATGATTTTAATGCTTGAACATCGATGTGAAAATATGTTGCATAGTGTTCATCATCCAACAAATTTATTTGAAACAATATTTATCGTTTATTTAAAACTAGCGGCCCGGTACGTGCTTCGCTACGTATAAAGTGAAATAATAAAACAATTTAATTGTAACATTAAATTATTCATTTATTCAAACAAAAAAATATTTTATTAATTGCTAGCTATTTTAAAACTTAATCCAAAACATATGGATAAACAATATTTTTTGTTTTTCCATATCAGTTGGAATCGTAGGGATACGCGGTATCAAACAAACTTCTCCTTTTGATTGAGCAGTTAGGATCGTAGCTTCAATCAAATTTGGCAATAACTTTTTCACTGCCAATCTGGTGCCATTGAACAGTTTTGGTGGATTAATATTTCGCAACAATATAATCAAAGAACCAACTTTCAGATTCAAGCAATGCGGTGGTATACCGGCCGGTTCCAATGAAGTTAAAAATTCAATTGGATAATTCATCTTGATACATGACACTGTCAGTTGGCAACTGGCAGTTTCGCTTGAATTTGAAAATTATTGGCATTGATATGAATGTTCCTGGGTGCTAAAATGGGGCGTTTTCTCAACCAATCATAATTTCTGTAATTCTGAAGAATATTCGGAAAACACATTCAATCAATTCATCTATCGATTGCGCAATTGTACAAAAATTGTTTGGTACAGCGATCAATCCGTTGGTACTGTCGATTTATATTTTGCCATCACCAATTTCTAACAATTGTTTTGAAAATTCATGGGCAGCTAGATCATTTTGTAGGTGAATACGCATATTAATGTTCAGTGTCAATTTTTGTACATACATATCTCCAAAGAATTGATGACTTCAAACAGGCATTTATTTCATCAGCAGGAGTTGATCGAGGAATGACAGGCAATATTTGACGAAAATCCCCTGACAGTATTATCAAAGCACCACCAAAAAGCTGTTGATTACCACGTAAATCTTGTATTGTTCGATTAAATGCTTCTAGTGATTTTTTATTCGCCATTGTACACTCATCCCATAAAATAATTGACGTTAATCGCAGAACTTTTGCCATAGCAGAATTTCTCGAAATATTGCAAGTTGTAGTTTCAATCACCTGTGCATTCAATGGCTATTTTAATGTAGAGTGTGCAAAAATTGATTATCAGCGTCGAGGTATGGCAATAACGAACCAGCTTGATGATAAATCTGGCCCTGAATCTGTAACATGTATGCAATTTTAGGTAGATGTTGGATCAGAATTTTTAAAACTATCGAATACTTTATGATTCAGATTGATATAAACATGGGACAGTCCTGTTGAAGTATTTACCTTAAACGTCGGCATAAAATTATCTCCAAAAGAAGTCATTTGAAATGCCGAATTGTATAGTTCAATATGACTCAAAAAGGGATTCAACGTTTGAAATGTCCCAAAAATAAGTGAATGCAATGGTTCAGGTGGAGTTTCTAATGCTGGCAATCTCACTTTGCCATTAGCACAACACATGCCGGGCAGGATTCGAACCTAAATCTACTCCTACGCTCCGATTTTTCGAGATTCACTCCACTTTTTCCACACAGACAAATTGTCTTATTTATATACAAATATGACATTGTTGAAAAAAACCATTAAACCTTTGTTAAAAATTCTTTCTGAATTTGTAATTTGTTTATTTTTACAAAACAATTTTTGAAAATAATACTAAGTTTTCCAATGAAACCTGTGATTTATTTTTCTTTTTTGCTAATACTATTTTTTTATGTTCATACAAACATTGTATTTTTTAATTTTCCTGAAAAGTAAGGATTTTCTTTTTGTTTTAAATCTACTCCGAAAATCTTGCATTTGCTCGACTTTTTTTTCAAATTTGCTCCGACATTTTATGATTCAGGTTCGAACCCTGATGCCGGGCGTTTCACCTGGAAAGTTAGCCGCATCACAATGTGGACATTATTGCGTCCATCATTCCAATGTATCCGTACATACTATAATTAATTTGACTGTTGTAATTAAAAGCAGCACGCATCATTTCAGCCAAAGGAGCACGACGTATTCGTGATCGCCGTGCAAGATTCAGTACAGGTACAGGGTCAACAGATCTATTTTGTGCATTACGTTCACGCTGCGATGCATTAGCATGTGCGCGTTCATATCAGTCTGTGATCGTCTTAGTAATGCCACATCATTTGCATTACGCGTTCGCCGACCTATATTTGCTCGCCCGGCTCGTGGCATTATTCCTTCATATAAAAAAGAATAAATCAAATTAAAAACAAATTGCTACATTAATAGTGGTGTATCAGTATCGCTAAAAAACTGAGAAAAGTACACGCACACATAGACATAGTACATTTGAACGATTCAATTTGACAGCACAATCCATATATGAAAAAAGTTTCAATTTGATAGCCAAATCTCCACTAACAAAATGATCCGACATTTATTGAATTCATTTGTTACAAAAAATGTGATAAATGAAGAACCGCTCGACCGATTTTGTGCAAACTTCACATAAACCATCTACTACATAGTCCGAACAAAGCCTAAACATTTGGTTCGGATAGGTGAGCCTGTTCTTGAGTTATAAAAACACAACGAAAAGTGGCATTGATTTTTATATATATAGATGTGTTCTATATTGTTCCTTTTTTATAAATATGAGGTCTTCAGCGAAATATAACATTAAAACCAAAACTTAACCTAATGGATCATTAATATTCTGAAATTATGATTAGCTTAGAGTTATAAGCAAAAAGTTGCAAGCATTTCAAATTTCGTTAATTTTCACAGGTGAATAATACAATGATTATAAATTAGCAGCACTACTCTTGACAATAACATTATATACTGATTTCCTCAAATAACCGGAGTCGTTCTTTTTTGACTTCTGTTGATTTATACCCTTACCTAGTTTACCTTCAAGTCCAGTCAAAAGAATCTGCATCAAAAATGTTTCATGCTAGGGCTGTTTTCAGATATTCATTTGCAAGACGACAACGCGACGTTGTCGAGAAAATTAAATGAATGGCAATCTTCTTAATTAAATAGGTCCCCTATCCTAACGTGGATTCCATTTGCAAATGGCAGAGAGAATGCCCACAATGTTTTTTTAGTGTGTCCCTTTTGGTCTGTTGGATGGTTGGTTAGACAACTGAGCAATTCAGCTTGGTAGTTAGAAGCTTTATGGTCATGGAAATGGAGATTATGATCACATACCTATATACGTAAATGTAAATATGGATATACTCGTACATAATGTCTTGCTCTTATAAAATGTTTCATACACATAAGCTCTTAGTCAACTTGAATAACTAGAAGGTACCTACACTAGGATTGAAATTAAAATATTTAGCATTTTAAATACAACTTTGAAGCAAAATATTTCGTACAGTAGATACTAACTTAACGCGTATAAGAAACATATTTATAAAAAAAACTTATCAAAAAGAAGCAAGAACAACAGCACCTTGTTTTGGTTCTAATACACAAAAATGTCAAAAGTATCCCTTGTAAAAAAATGCACGACTGGATCGCACATATTTGCTCTTATTAATTTATAATTAATTAGAGAGAAATGTTAAGACGCATAAAACTCATGCTTTAAACTACTTTAACAGTTTGAGATCAAAAATAAAAATAAATTACATGTAAGCAAAATTAAAATTTACATTTACATAATTAATATTTACATTTAAAGAAATAGTAACGAAGGTGAAAAGATCACTCTTTTTGAAGATATTACATTTCACCGCGTCATCAATGTGGCTTCCCAACTAACATTTCAGCTTCGATTCGGTCTAAATAAATGTCTTTTCGAAGTTCCTTAAGACATTTGTAAAGGTTGTTTAAGAACAAAAAGGAGAATATTATACAAGCTTACAAAACCTTTTATAAAAAAACTTCTATAAGGGATTTCGGAAAATCTTCTTTGAAGTAACATGCACAGATCTTTTAAAAGTTCCAGGTTCTTTTATGGTCCGACTTGGATTTTTCTACAAGATAACGATACAAAACACACGGCAACTGTACTCACCACCAGTGGCGGCTGTACCTTAAGTGCGCTCGTGCGCTGAACCGCCAATTCAAAAGGTTTAAAAATTACAAAACATTACTGCATCTTTATTTTTAGATTACCATATTAATATTTATTTTTTTAAACATACAAGAACATAAACAAGTAAAATTTCCAATTATGACGAAACAATGTAAGCGCTTTGCTGTTCAACAACCCACCTGTTCAACAACCCACCAGCCGCCACCGCTCACTACCCCAAAGCCCGGACCTTAACGTTTTTGAGCATGTATGGGAGATTTTGTAACAAAAAATCCGAAAACATGTCATTGCAAGCGCGCCAATGCTAAGAAGAAAGCTAGAAGAAGATGGTAGAGGATTACATCGACAGAACTGGAAAATTTTGTTTCTTCGATACCCAGACGATTACAGGCGGTTATAGATGCCCGTGGGGGCCCAACGAAATATTGATTTGTAACCCATTATAATGCAAATTTGATTTCTTAGGACTATGCACATTTCGTATGTAGACTTTTGTCAGTATTTTTTTTAACTTGCCATAGGGAGTTATTGTAATCGGTCCGATTTCTCAAATTGGAATTTTTGACATTTCTTTACGTTTAATGTGTGTAATGTACGTGTAATGTACTCATTATAAGGTCATACAGATTTGGTATGAATTTGGAAAAAAATGAACATACCGTTATTTTTTTAAATAAAAAAAACTGAAAAAAAAATTTCATAACCCAGATATTCTAAGAACGAAAAACAATTTGAAACTCAAAATAATTTTATTTTACGAAAAATAATGTGTTTGACAACGGGTGAAAATTTCAAAAAAATCAGTTTATAGTTTTTTTTACAAAAAATAAAAAACTACATATATAAAATTCTATTGAAAATTGGTAAAAATTATTTTTCGACTCAAATTTCTCGAGAACTACTAGTATTGACTTCTAATTTAGTTTATTTTATACATAGTATAATTTTGTACAATTGGTAAAATGTTGACAAATATTGAATTAATAGTTTTTTTTAAACAAATGGGAAGTTATCAGTGTGGGTCGCACCCCGCCTGTTTTTATTTTTTTTTATTTTTTTTTATTGACAAGAATAATTAAAAACAGTATTTTAAGCACTGTTGTGTATTGAGAGGACCCACTGTGCGTCGGTTGAAAGTAGTTATCAACTATTGAACAGATTCCCTTTTTTTACACTTTTGTTGTTTCCAGCTTCAATTATTAGCCGTGTTTTTTTGGAAAAGTTATCCGTAGTACAGTAGGATTTTATATGAATAACAATTACAACATCCGCAGTAGGATCACTGCCGATACTCGAATAAACGTCAAATCTCTATCCGCAGCAGGATTTCATTTCTCCTTTTATCGGCAGTGATCCTACTCCGGATGTTGTATTTGTTATTCATATAAAATCCTTCTGTACTACGGATAGTTTTTCCAAAAAAACACGGCTATTGTTATAGACTTGTTGTTCTGTGTTACACACATTTTATCAATATGTTGAATTTCACTTGTTCAACAAGACCGTTTTGTGTTGTAGGCCCCAGGTGACTAGCTGAAAGTTGTGTGGAATTTATATCGACTTGACTTTACAAAAACTATTACTCTGAAGTCACTACAACTTTTCTAACTGAGATATTAATTAAAAAAATAAAAAATCAGTTTTTTCCAACGAGGAAGCGAACCTAGAGTTTTATAATCAAGATGATGACTACTTAACGAGTTCAACCGTTGCCAACAAGAATTTCGCCGATTTCAACAACTTAATATAAATTAACTAAAAATATGGCACAAAAGTTAGAACGTGGTCAAAATTCGAATTACCATTTTTAAATTGGAGTACGATGGAGTCAGCTAAGTAGTCTTACTAGTAACTCCAGTTATCGCAGGATCGATCTCTGGCATAAAGGGACAATTATTATCACTAACAG